>CM071843.1:5000000-10000000 GCA_036507285.1 Trichosanthes cucumerina
CAAGATCCAAAAATTAACCTCCTGACCCAAAACTTAAAGAAACTCACGACATGAGCCCGAAATTAACTTCGAAAAGAAAATAATAATTTACCTGAAATTACCGGGTGTCATATCCTCCCCACCTTAAGAACTTTTGTCCTCGAAAGTGGCTAATTCTCAAACAGCTTTGGGTAGTTCGCTCTCATCTCATCCTCACGCTCTCAAGTAGCTTCTTTAAGCTGCTGGTTTTGCCACAAGACCTTGACAAGGTCGATTTCTTTGCTCCTCAACACCTTCTTCTCTCGAGCTAAGATTTTCACTGGTTTCTCCTCGTAGCTCAGATTCTCATCGACCTGTAGTGGCTTGTAATCAATCACATGAGATTGCAACTGGCACATAGCCTCGCAGCATCGACACGTGAAACACATCGTGCACGGCTTCTAGGGACGGTGGCAAGGTTAAACGGTACGCCACTGGGCCAATACGCTCCAAGATCTCGAATGGCCCAATGAACCTAGGCCTCAACTTCCCTTTCTTGCAAAATCTCAACATTTCTTTCATAGGTGCAACCTTAAGGAATGCGTACTCTCCAACTGCAAACTCTAAGTCTCTGCGCCTCACATCAACATAACTCTTCTGTCTGCTTTGAGCTGTTAACATTCTCGCCTTGATCTTCTGTACAGCCTAATTTGCAACTTGGACCAACTCAGGTTCCAAAATCTTACGCTCACCAACTTCTCCCCAATACACTGGGGACCTGCATCTCTTCCCATACAAGGCCTCAAAGGGCGCCATCCTGATCGTTGTCTGATAACTGTTGTTATAGGTAAACTCCATCAAGTGGAGGTGTGTATCCCAACTCCCCGCGAAGTCTAGGGCACACGCTCGGAGCATATCTTCCAAGATCTGGTTCAACCTCTCAGTCTGATCGTCCGTCTGAGGGTGAAATGTTGTGCTGAAACTACACTCCGCTCCTAAAGCCTTCTGAAAACCCATCCAAAAGTTGGATGTGAAACGAGGGTCCCTGTTATAGACAATCTTCACCGGGACTCCGTGTAACCTGACAATTTCCTCCATGAACAACTTCGCCCACTTTTCCACCGTATAGGTCGGTTTTCATGGAAGGAAATGCGCCGACTTTGTCAGCCTATCAACGATCACCCAAACCACCGTGAATCCTTTAACGGTTCAGGGTAGACCTGAAATGAAATCCATCGAAAGCTCTTCCCACTTCCACTGTGGTACCTCTAAGGGTTGCAACAGCCCTGCCGGCTTCTGCCACGGGGTTTTATCTTGTTGACAGACTAGACATCTGCTAACAAACTGCCACGGGGTCTCTCGCATTTTATACAAACTTTGACAAATAAACTAAGCTCCAGGGTCATTGAATATTTGGGAGAACTAGAACTTGAATGGTGTGTAGTGGACACACAGGGAGGATCACATTCGAGTAAATGACCCGAACGGTCTACAGTAAATGAATGGGGTTGGAGACCTAATCCTGGATACACTATGGATGTGGCCCGCTTTGTATTAAGATACAAACGAGGTGATCTGACTCGTTCATGTGGTTGACATGCGAGTGGGGGCATCATTTACAATGAGATTGTACAAGACCGGACCGTGAATTATTAGACCTCACCGATGTAACACCGCTGTGATGAGGACTAATAACTTCGTAGATGACCATTAGTGACTCGACCTGAATCCTGAGCGTGTTACGGACTCCTGTATGCGGGGGTCTATCCTTTGACTAGTATGGGTGAGGGTGGTCACAATTACTCGCCCAATATGCCTATCTTCTCAGGGACAGAACCAAGTAGGGAGCTGGGAACTTAACTACGCGAGATGGAATTCACTCGTTCCTGCCTTTAGGGAAACTAGAGGGGTTGTTCCCTTAAGTGTTGTCTTCAGGGCTTGGACAACGGGCGCCCACCCTCTCACTGGCCCGAGAGGGTTATTGTGTATGGTTGGACCATCACAACGTTGTTGTTCATTAGAGGAGCAGTGGGGACTTAAGGAGCAAGAAGTAGACACAGGGGTAAAACGATAATTTGACCCAGCAGTGTCTACGAACAATCTATGAAGGGTCGACTCATGGGTATTGGTTTCAGTGGACACGTAATATTTTGCACTGACGGGAGTGCAGCTACGAGCTTTAGTGGAGTGTTACCGTAGCTAATGAATGTTGATTAACTGGGTCAAAGAGTTTGATAGGTTAATCTCGGATCATTGGAGCTCGTCACTGTAGGTCCATTGGTCCCTCGGTTGGCTCAATCTGGGTTAAAAGAAGGGTTAATGTTTTAGTGTGAATTGAAGTGTTCAATTTCACTGAAAGGACATTTATGTCATTTATATGAGATATGAATGATACAATATATAGTTTAATGTGAATGAGATTCATAATAAACTATAGGTTAGCCTAATTGTTGAATTAGGGCTAATTGGAGAAATTAGGTTGAGAGATATTAAATTGGATGTGATTCAATTTAATAAATCCACAATATTGCAAATGTGATTTGTGATATGAGATATGAGATATCTTATAATATATGGTTATGCAAATATGATTTGCATAACCTATAGTTGTGGTAACCTATGTCCATTATTTAAACCCTTCTTGCAAGAAGGAAGTTAAGCCATTCTCTCATTTTTGGAATTCTCACCAAAAGAAGAGAAAGCTCTCTCTCAATTCCTCTCCTCCACCAAAACACAAAGTTCCCACCAACTTCCTTCTTCTAAAAGAAGAACAACCAAGAAGCCGATTAGTGGTGTGCTTGTTCGTGAAAAGAGTTCGAGTTCGTAGAGATCGAGGAGCACACGAAGAGTTCGCGAATCTGGAAAGGAATCCTTGAAGAGGGTCTTCAACAAGTAAGTAACTAGTATTTACTGTTTTTCTTTCCAATTAAGCATGTTTAGACTATATCTAATTGTTAGATTAATTTTAACGAAACAATAGTTGCATAACTTCACCACGACGATTCAATCGTCTTTCGTTGCGTGGGGGTTTCATTCCCTTCACAAACTCCGCTACGTCTTTCTTCATTCCACTCCACTGGCAGAACTGCTTCAGGTCCTGATACATTTTAGTGTTTCCAGGATGCACTGAGAAAGGAGAATTATGAGCCTCGGCTAGGACTTCTTCCTTGAGGCCATTTACATCTGGAGCGCACAACCGTCCATTGAACAACAAACTCCCATCTGACGACACTGTGAACTCACTCTCCTGGCCCGACTTGGCCTGATTCTACCAATCCACAAGACCGGGGTTCCCCTGTTGGGAGTCTAGAACTCGTTGTCTTAGAGTCGGTTGCACTGATAACTGGTTAAATTGAGCCATGACCTGCCCTACCATCACGACAATACCGACACGCTCCACATCGGCTCGCAAGTGAAACTCCTTCGTGACTAAGGCTGACGTATGAGCTACCTTTCTACTAAGGGCATCGGCAACCACATTTGCCTTACCCGGGTGATACAAGATCTCAATCTTGTAATCCTTCACTAACTCCAACCACCTTCGTTGTCTCATGTTAAACTCTTTCTGCGTAAACAAATATTTCAAGCTCTTGTGGTTTGTATACATCTGGATCTTCTCACCATACAAATAGTGTCTCCGGATTTTCAGGGCAAATACCACTGCAGCTAACTCCAAGTCATGGGTCGGGTAGTTTTTCTCGTAGTCTTTCAACTGACGGGAGGCATAGGCAATTACCCTCTCATTCTGCATCAAAACACAACCCAAGCCCTTCTTGGAAGCATCATTGTAAACCACGAAGTTTCCTGATCCATCCGGCACTGTAAGCACTAGTGTTGAGATCAACCTCTGCTTCAAATCCTGAAAACTTGCCTCGCATGCCTCACTCCACACGAAGGTGTTCCCCTTCCGTGTTAACTGAGTAAGAGGTGTTGCAATCTTGGAAAATCCTTCACAAACTGTCGGTAATAACCAGCCAACCCCAAGAAGCTACGAACTTCAGTGACGGTTTTGGGTCGAGGCCAATCAAATCGCTTACCTTTGCTCTGCCCACATGACACCCTCCTTAGATACTACATGCCCTAAAAAGGACACCTGCGACAACCAAAACTCGCACTTAGAGAACTTGGCATACAACTGATTTTCTCTCAAGGTGGTCAAGACTTTCCTCAAATGGTTCTCGTGATCTTCACCCACCTTCGAGTAGACCAGGATGTCGTCTATAAACACAATCACAAAAGTGTCCAGAAACTCCTTGAACACCCTATTCATCAGGCCCATAAACACAGCCGGGGCATTTGTCAATCCGAACGACATCTCGGTAAACTCGTAATGTCCATACCTCGATCTGAAGGTTGTCTTTGGGATGTCTTCCTCTCTTATTCACAGCTGATGGTAACTCGAGCGCAAGTCAATCTTAGAGAACACAGTGGCCCCCTGTAACTGGTCAAACAGATCATCAATTCTAGGGAGCGGGTACTTGTTCTTTACCGTCACTTTATTTAGCTCCTGGTAGTCAATGCATAGGCGCATTGACCCATCCTTCTTTTTCACAAACATTACCGGCACACCCCACGAAGAGACACTAGGGCGAATGAAGCCCTTGTCTAGCAACTCTTGTAATTGAGTCTTGAGCTCCTTTAACTCGGCTGGGGCCATTCTATACGGAGCTTTCGATAAAGGTGCAGTGCCTGGTTCTAACTCAATACTGAAATCCACCTACCTGGCATGAGATAGACCGGGCAGATCCTCAGAGAACACATCAGCGAACTCCCTGACCACTAGAACCGACGACACATCCCCTTTCTCACTTCTCAAGTCCGTTACACTTGCCAAGAAGGCCCAAGCCCCTTGGCCAACCAACTTGCTCGCCTTAAGTGCTGAAATCACCTTAGGAACCGTCTTTGACTCGATTCCCTTAAACTTGAAGCTCGGTTCTGATGGAGGCTTGAACACAACCTCCCTACGGTGGCAATCGATGTTGGCATGATTCTGCTAGCCAATCCATGCCTAGAATTACATCAAATTCACTCATCTCCAGGACAATCAGGGTCACTTCCAACGAACGACCTTCCACCAAGACCTGACCGGTCTTCACTTTTTCTCGGGTCACTAACTCGCCTCTCATCAAGGGTTGCAACAGAGCAAAGCTAAAACCTAGAGGTTCTACTTAATCAGCTTGCCCACAAACAATCAAGTAAATAAAGGAATGCGCATAACTGAATCAAAAAGTACAAAAGCTAGATGACCGAGAATAGGTAGAGTACCTGTGACGACTTTGCCTTCTCTTCTGACCTGACCCAGAATTCTATTCTACACCTGAAGTCTGGCCAGCACTACTCCCTTGTTGTTTCAAATTCGCATCAATCAGGGTGGCCACTCGAACTGCTGCAGCATAGGTCTTCGGATCGTGGGCAGCTACAGACACACGTATACCTCCGCGCAACCCTGTGAGGAAACACTCAATTTTCTTCTTATCTGTGTCCACCAATTCTACAGCATGCCAGGACAACATGGTGAACTCATGCTCATACTCTTCGACCGACTGATGCGATCCTTACTTCAGATGCAGAAACTCGACCTGCTTCTCAATTCTCATCGCGACCGGGTAGAACTTCTCATAAAATGCTTCCTGGAACTGTGCCCAAGTTATTGACCCTTCACTGACATCAATAGACCGCGAGGCAGACTTCCACCATACATAGGCCCACCCTCTTAGTGTGTAAACTGCGGACTGGACCCTTTGCCGCTCATGACAGCACATGCGCTCAAATATGTCTTCCACCATCCCGAACCATGCTTCTGCAGCCACATGGTCCACTCCTTTCCCATCGAAGAGAGGTGGCTCGAACTTCTTGAAGTCCCAAAGATATTTGGCCTCCTCTGTGGTGGTCCCATGCGCTGGCGATACTCATTCGCTCGAGCCGTAATCGCTGGTTCTCGATTCTGTGCCCCCTAATTTTGGGAAGCCATCACTCCCAGGACTTGGGTGACCTGGTTGAGCAGCGTCGTCACTAGCTAGCTAGGTTGCTCGCAGATCTCCCCGAGTCCTCGCCAAAGTTGCGGAGGCCGCAATGGGGCTTGGTCGCCTCCTCGCTCCCGAGGGTTTTCATCAACATGCTCGACTGCGGTTCTCGACACCAAGGCGTCCTGATTAAGCTCCTCTTGGTGCTCAGAGTGCTCATCCATTGGTGGGTCCACCACCAGAACCTGGCCACGGGCTTCACGACCCTGGCCTCTTCGGGCCCCACGACCACGCCCACCTGCCACAACTCTACCACGTCCTCGCCCACGCGCCATAAACTGAGTTAAACCACAACAAACTTTAAAACACAACACCAAAGTCTTAGGCAAGCACAAACTCAAGCATTCAAGGACAAGCTACTTACTAAACCCAACTTACTTTACAAATTAAAACAAGCAAACCTGGAGGTGACGAGGCGACTTTCTGCGAGAGGCTATGAGGACCAGTACCTACGATGTAGGCAAGTATACAGAATCTAAAAACCTAAGTCTCTGATACCAACTGTAACAACCCTAGTTTTCAACCAACCTCCAACTAGGGACGTCACTAGATAACACCCTCAGCGCTGAAATTTCGGCAGCATAACGACGCTATCCGGACAAAACCAAAAATTTACTTGACCTGATTTAAGCAAGAAACACTTTTAAGAATTTACTCAATGCCCGACCTCCTCCAAACTACAACAGAACAGGGTCGGGCTCCAGCAAAAAAACACGCAGCAAGAGCACACACACCACCCACAACAGTTAAACAAGCATGCTAAGCCAGAAACTAAGATGAATAAATATCATGCCCAGCAACACAATGAGTTCATAAATCCAACGAGTAACAAACAGAAGTCACAGTTCAATTCATAGATACAAAGAACTGCCTAAGTTCAAAATAAAAGTTCCTCTAATACAAAAAGTGGTCTCATAGCCTCATAATGTCGCCACCGTCACTCTCCAGCTCACTGTTTGCCCTTACCTGCAACCAAAGACATTAAAGTAGACGGGTGAGTATAAGAATACTCAGTAAGTAGCTCACTCATGTCCAAGCTACAATTGCACAATTGCACACACAGAGATAAATTAAGTTTGCAACCAAAAACGTCCTAGGGACTCATGACTAGGTACCTTCGAGCATACCTCACCCCGAGACTCACCGATGATCCAGGAACCTAGGCGGCCACAGACAAGGATGCACCCCAATGCGAAAGAGTGATCACTCTAACGCCCACACAGAAATGCAATAGAGCCTCGACTCTAAAGTCTACACAGATCACACAAGGGCGGCCCACCCAAGTGCCCACACAGCTTGCAAAATGGTGCACTCGACCCTAATGCCCATACAGCTCGCAAAAGGGCACACTCGACCCTAATGCCCACATAGAGATCACAAAGGGCGCTCGACCCTACTTCCACACAGCTCGCAAAAGGCGCACTCGACCCTAATGCCCACACAGAGATGCCAGCCTAGAGGTTCTGACTCGCTCGGGGTCACTCTGTGGGTTTGGTGATGCTAGCCTAGAAGGTCAGACTCCACTGCCTCTCCTAGACTTTCCCCTAAACCCTTCCATGGTCATCTTAAAAACCGAGTTCCAACCCATCGGCCTAACCAACCAACCACACAGCCCGCCAACCAATCCTTGGCTCAACCACAAAACTAACCAACCATCTCTAACCTAAACCACCACACAGCTTAACCTTCTCGGTTCCAGGGTCAAGAGCATAACGCGCACTACCACACAGGCTCGAGGCTCACTTAGCAACCAACCACAAGCAACACATTCACGACACGCAGGAGAGTCAAACCCAACACAGAAGTAAGTACACGATATACACAACAAGAACATGATATTCAGAATCTCATGCACCAAGCAATAAGCTAATTACCACACAACAGTTATAAAGCCAACCACAACGACCCTATGCTCAAACTCATCCACTTACGAGTTTGATGTTTAAACCAACCGACTACTTACCTCGAATTAAGTGTGCACTAGGAGGTCCTTACTCCTACTAGCAGCCTTAAGCACCCACAGTTACAAGCTGAAACAATCTTCTGCTCGTTCTTAGCCTCGAGATTTCCTCCAAAGACCTACTCCTTCGCCAACGATCTACTCCTCAATTTCCTTCTCCAAGAACGTTTGATGAGAAGCCTAAGGCTGCCAACCCAATTTAAAGCGAGATTTAGAAATATTTGGGTCTTTGCAAGAATAAAAAATTAACCTTCTGACCCAAAACTTAAAGAAACTCACGACATGAGCCCGAAATTAACTTCCAAAAGAAAATAATAATTTACCTGAAATTACCGGACGTCATATAGACCATCACGACCACTTCTTTGAATCATGCTGAAATCCTCGCAATTCACGAGGCAAGTCGAGAATGTGTATGGCTAAGATCGATGACACAACACATTCGTGAGACATGTGGTTTGTCTTCGAGTAAACCTCTTCCAACAATATTATACGAAGACAACACAATATGTATAACTCAAATCAAATTAGGATATATTAAAGGAGATAGAACGAAGCATATCTCTCCAAATCTTTTCTACACTCATGACCTTGAATAAAATGGTGACATCTCAGTACGACCCTTCCACAACTCAAAAGGTGTTTCTGAAACACTCTTTGATGGAACAGTGTTCACGATTTGAACTGCAGTCTCTACTGCGTACCCCAAAGCGAGTCAGGCAAATGAGCGTAGCTCATCATAGATCGAACCATGTCTAACAAGGTTATGTTTCTCCATTCAGACACACCATTCTGTTATCGTGTATTAGGTGTTGAGAGTTGTGACTGGATTCTATGTTCTATCAAATAGTCCTGGAATCTCAAGTCCATATACTCTCCACCTCGATCGAATCGAAGTGTCTTAATGGTTTTCCCTAATGCATTTTCTATTTCAGCCTTAAACTCTTTAAACTTTTCAAGAGCCTCAGACTTATGATGCATTAGGTATAGACCTTCCTCGAGCTTTTACATTCATTGGACCACAAAGATCCGAATGTATAAGCTCTAAGGGCTCTTTGGCTCTATAACCTTTTCCAATAAAAGGTCGCTTAGTCATTTTTTCTTCTAAACAGGACTCACATGGAGGTAAGGAATCATCTTCTAACTCGTTTAGAAGTCCATTCTTTACTAATCTCTCAATCTGGTTAAGATTTATGTGACCTAGTCTTAGATGCCAAAGAAAGGTATTTTTATTTGGAGAAATCTTTTGCCTTTTACTTTGAGTTTTGCAGTTTTAAACATCTCATGAATTAAAATTGCTTTAGTTTCGTTCAGTCTTAATACGTTCAAGCTGTTTTCTAATTTAGCATAACAAATATTGACACTTCCTTTTGAAATGAACGCTTCATTGATATTAAAAGAAATACAATATTGATGTTCGAGCAAACAAGAGATAGATATTAAGTTCCTCTTAATTCTAGGAACTATGTACAAGTTTTCTAAAAACAAAAATCTATCTCTAAAAAACAGCTTGGCATCTCCCACTGCACGAGTTGAGACGACGTCTCCCGTTCCGACCCTGAGCGCCATTTCACCCTCATCGAGCTCCCTGAAGGAACTAGTTTCCTGTAAAGAAGAACAAACGTGGTTAGTGGCTCCTGAATCAAGTATTCAGGTAAAGTTATCACTTTCCACTAAACATGTTTCTAAAACCAGTAAATCGTATTTACCTTTCTTCTCCTTGAGCTAAGCAAGGTATTTCGGGCAGTTTCGCTTCCAATGCCCATCCACGTTGCAGTGGAAACATTTTTCTTTATCTGCAACCTTGGCCTTTCTCTTGCCTTTGTTAGCAGCGGCATGTGCTTTCCCCTTCCCTCCTTTCTTCTTCTTCTGAGTTTTCTTAAGCCCAGAATAAGGACTGCAGAACTTGGTTCCAGAGGATGAACCTTTCTAGAATTTTCTAGAATGGGCAAACATGTTTGCCTCTCCATCAACCTGTCCCTTATTTTTCATAAGAGATTAGGAAGTTTGTAATTCATTAAGGAGAGTAGACAAGTTGTACTCTATCTTGTTCATCACCGCATTGTTGTGAAATTGCAAGAAGCTCTTCGGCAGAGATTCAAGGATGAACGACACCTCACTTTGCTCGTCGATGACCGCCCCGTTCATTTCTCCCACATTGAAATAGACCATCAGATCGAGAACATGTTCTCTCACTGAAGACCCCTCCTTCATACAGGAGTTATAAACGTATTTGAAGGATTTGTGTCGGAGTTGTCCAGACGGTTGTCCGAACATATTCTGCAACGAAATCATGATCTCACGAGCTGAGACCATGCCCCCGTGCTTTTTGGCCATAACTTCAGAAACATTAGCCAAAATGTAGACCTGGGCCTTGTCATTGGCCTTGATCCAACGGTCATACACGCCCCAACCTGGACAAAGCGCGCTTTGAGCGAGGACCTAAGGACATTCCTCGATCGATCGAACCAGAAGGTTGTCCACAACAAGAATCATATTCAGGTTGGACTTCCACGTAGTGTAGTTTTCCCCAGTTAATCGCTCACTTTTTAATAAGGCTATTAACGAGGACGACATGCTGAAATTGGAAAAATAGTTCTAATTAGTTATATCTTTAAACTCATTACTAAAATCAATCTAATTTAGCAAAATTACTAAGAACCCTAGTGTTTAAACTTAAATCTTTAATTTTGCAACGATACTTCAAGGGTTTAGAACATCTCATGTCCCAATGAATTAAGACTATCTCAGCTAACTATCACTATCAGAACATCTCATGTCCCAATGATTTTTAGCTACCGTTTATTTGGTCAAGGACTCGTTAACTAGCTTAATTTATCCCATAAATGTGGCCTTACCATTTTCAGATCCAATAGGTCCGAGCCAACAGGCTACTATTATGAAAGACAACTGTTGGCAAATTACCTAGGAGACCCTATCCATTTCTGGAGTTCGCGATGTTCCGATCCCTATAGTCAGGCCCTCCGTAGGGTTTGGCTGCTCGAGGGCAACCTAGCAGGCGGACTATAGAAATCTCACGGTGCGACCTAATGGAGGAAACCGTAGGATACGTTGACACGCTTCCTTCTCCCATTTACTATGGAGACTTCCCTCATTCACCTTGGTATTGAACCATGCAAAAACTTACTGTAGGGGGGCGCCCTATTGACGTCGCGTAGCCGAGCATGGAACTCACGGCGTGAACTCTTGAGGACGTGAGAGTAAACTTGATGCGAACATCTCGTTTTCTCCCACTAAAGTTCCTATAGTTAGGGTTTAGGTTTAACTTAGTTGGATTTTGTCTAAAAGAATCTATCTAAGTCTATGCCTATTATAACTTTTGTAATTAGGTCTTTTTAGCTTATGTCTAGGTGAATAAACATTTAATAACCAAGATATACTGCATGTTAACAAGATTATGGTTAATTCAACTCAAGTTCCAGGTCAGTTCCTAGGTAGAAGGTGTTCTGTTAATCGTCAGCTAAAGTATCTCCAACCTTAGACAGAACATCACCGGTAGAGTTCCCTTATAACCAAAGTCCTATTGTCCTACTATATTTTAAACAATTTATAATACTATGCAAGACTAATTTCTAATTCTATTAGAAATTACACTTAGGTCTAATTAATTTTAAACATTTTAAAATTAATTTCATCCTATCCAAGCTCCTATGTTTGCATGCATCTCTTTGTTACAGGTTATAGTTTCTAAAACCAATTTATAACTCTTATAAATTTTAATGATTAACCTATGACAAAGAACTATATGATATTTCCAACAATCAAATTCTAATTAGAAAGAATTGCCATTCAACTAATTGAATTATGCATACTACTTATACAATATAACACTTTATATTATACTAAGTAATTTCATGCACCATACTTCTTCATTTTTCATATAATTAAATTATAACAATTATAACTGATTACTTATGAAAAATAATTCATGCATTCTCATCATTCTCATATAACACTTATATAAATAAAATGCATGAACATGCTTATCCTAAGGTGGGAGTAATTCTAAATGACATTCATGAAGAAAAATAGTTGTTCAACCGAAAATTTTGGCCCCTAAAGTGCAAAAATAATAAAATTACATTAATTTTATAACTAAACCGGTCCAAAACCCCTTGAATTGGAGTTGAATTGCTATAACCGGACAAGAAACGAACCGAACCGCCCGAACCAACACCGAACCGGCCAGCTCCAATCTGCCAATGGCACAGCGTTGCAATGTCGTGACTCCTCGCACTCGCGTCCAGCATCATGTTGGGGTTGAAACTCCATGAAATGGTGTTGCAACGCCGCTGCCCCTCAAATTTCTTATCGGTAGGGAATTCAACGTTGCAATGCTGATGAACGGCGTTGCAACGTTGCTGGTGCTGCAGCAGGCCTCTTCTTCGAAAACAACAACAAAGCAGCATTAAATTGGCACCACTCATCCGAAAAGTCCCGAAATTGTCAAGAACGACTCGTAAACTTAATTACAGCCTCGAAATTGCACTTAATTGCTCAAAAATGCAGGGGCCTTTACATTAATATGATCAAATCAAAAAGTAAACTATGGCCAAATTTTTCCAAACAATTTAACAGCAAACCAAATGCAAATTCCCACCAACCAATGCAATTTTGTTTCAACCAAAACAAACACAAGCATTGCTATGATACCAATTGAAGGGAAATCGAATTCCTTTGAGCAGCGGAAACGTGGTATTAAGGAATCGTATGCTTGTTTTGTTTTGGTTTACTTCAAAATCCAATACATTGGGAAAAATAGAGATAAGCGTATAAAAGCATGGATTAAATTAACTAAGCATATTGTAAGTTCTAAACTAAAAGCAATATGAAATCTTACCTTTGTAGTCTCAAAGATCCAACAACTCTTTGCCTCTCCAAAAATTGCACAGCACACCAACACAACAACTATCTTCTCCTCCTCTGTATAAATAGGACACCAACACTAATGTAAACCTTCTATCCTCTAAGTTTCACTTAGATCAAGGTTTGGTGGGAAACCTCCAACAAATTGAAAATTGGGAATTGTGTGTGAGAGAGAGAATTCAATCTTCTGTCAGTTCAACCCCTTAAACTCCTCCGTTCCTCTTTCTATACTTCTCCCAATCGAGAAGAAAACCACCAAAGGGAAACTTCCCCAATAGGGAGTTAGAGTGGAAGTGGGGAGCGTGTCCTGACACGTTCCCTTATTTATTTATTTATTTATTTAATAATTAATCAAATTAATTACTAAATAAAATATAAATATAATTAATTCAAATCATATTAAATTAATATTAAATTAATATCATATATTTAAATAAGATCAAATCACATTTAATCATTTTTCCCTCTAACCTATAGTTTTAATGTACATCTTATGTACATTAAATTTTATGTCTACTACATTCAGTTCAAGAGACATGCAACAGCCTTGGATGTTAGTTTATTAGATTTAGGGTTAACTTAAGGCAATATAGAAAATAATCATAAACAAAAACTCTTTATTCGAGAAACAATAACTCTTTATTGATTTAATTATAACATTATTTACAAACTACAAGTTTTATGGCATAAAACCCAACAAACTCTCACTTGAACTAAAACTCTAGTGGGGTACATTACAATCTAAAACAGTGGTCACAGAGATACAGAAAAACAATAAACTAGGCATCCGTATACCCATTACATATCTCCCACTTGCCCTAGATTATCCTATCTACATGTCTCGTAGACCTAGACTCTCCATATGACCCCCGAACGCTTTAGCCATGAGAGTCTTTGTAAAAGGATCAACAATGTTGTGCTCTGAAGCGATCTTCATGACTATCACATCTCCTCGTTGCACTATCTCCCAAATGAGATGATATTTCCTCTCGATGTGCTTCCCTCGCTTGTGGCTACGAGGTTCCTTTGAATTGGCTCTCGCACCACATCGTTGTCACAAAGATAAGGTGATGGGAAATTCCATATTTGGAACGACTTCCAAATCAGCCAGAAATTTCCTTAGCCAAACAACCTCTTTAGCTGCTTCACAAGCAGCTACATATTTGCCTCCATAGTGGAGCCGGCGATGCATCCTTGTTTGATGTTACGCATAACTATAGCTCCTCCGTTAAGGGTGAAAACTGATCCCAATGTGGATTCCCTAGAATCCTCATCGGTCTGAAAATCAGAATCAGTCTATCCTATAAGGATCAAATCCTTAGACTCATACACAAGCGTATAGTCTCTCGTTCTCCTTAGATACTTGAGGATATTCTTAACTGTGGTCCAGTGGTCTAACCCTGGATTGCATTGGTACCTATTGACTATTCCCACAGCATAGCAAATGTTTGGCCTCGTGCATAGCATAACATACATTAATCTACCTACTGCCGAGACATAGGGAATATATCTCATATCTTCAACTTCTTGAGGTGTCTTAGGACACTGTTCCTCGGACAAATGAATTTCATGCCTAAAGGGCAATAAACCCCTTTTGGAATTCTGCATCGAATATCGGACCAACATTTTGTCGATATAAAATGCTCGAGACAAAGCTAGCGTTCCGTTCTTGCGATTTCTGAAAATTTGAATCCCAAGAACATACTGCGTCTCTCCTAAATCTTTCATTTGAAATTGGGTCGCCAGCCAATTATTTATGTCAGTATGGTATCTACATCATTCCCAATGAGTAGGATATCATCCACATAAAGTATTAAGAAAGCTATTTCATCGTTGATGATCCTCTTGTAAACACAAGACTCATCAACATTTTGGTCAAAGCCATAAGACTTGATCGCATTATCAAATCTTATGTTCCAAGATCTGGATGCTTGTTTCAACCCATAAATGGATCGATTGAGCTTGCAAACTTTTTGCTCCTGGCCTTAGGCTATGAACCCTTCAGGTTGAGACATATAGATACTCTCGTCAAGATTGCCATTCAAAAAGGCAATCATGACGTCCATTTGCTAGATCACATAGTCATAAAATGCAGTTATGGACAAGAGTATCCTTATTGACTTAAGCATAGCAACAGGAAAAAAAGTTTCTTCATAGTCAACTTCTTCCCTTTGGGTAAAACCCTTTGCTACGAGTCTAGCCTTAAAGGTTTGTACCTTTCTGGTTGCATCTCTCTTTCTCTCATAGATCCATTTGCACTATATGGGTCTTATCCCTTCAGGTTGGTCTACAAGTTCCCAAACTGAATTGAAGTACATTGACTCCATTTCAAGGTCCATGGCTTTGAACCATTGGTCCTTATCTACGCCATTTATTTCCTGTTTATAAGACGATGAATCCTCAACACCATCATCAAGTATGGTAACCTGAGTTTCCGTTAAACCCAAGTAGCGGTCAGGTTGGGAAACAACCCTCCCACTACGTCAAGGCATTCTCAACGATTGAGAAGGACGAAATTGACTCGATGTGTCGGTTTCTTCATCAACCCTTGATGAAGGTCCAGCCTGGTCAACAACTCTTGTTGACTCCCCTGTAGTTTCATTTAATACTAATTTACTACGTAGTTTATGGTTTCTCATGTGATCTTCCTCCAAGAAAGTGGTGTTTGTCGACACAAACACCTTAGTTTCTTGTGGGTCGTAGAAAAGGTCACCTCTCATTTATTTGGAATAACCTACAAATAGGCATAATCTTGAACGAGATTCTAATTTCTTCAAATTTTTCACTAGCACGTGTATCGGACAACCCCAAATCCTGAAGTAATGTAAACTAGGTTTACGCCCCTTCCACAACTCAAAAGGTGTTTCTAAAACACTTTTTGATGGAACAGTGTTCAAGATTTGAACTGGAGTTTCTACTTCGTAACCTCAAAATGAGTCAGGCAATTGAGCATAGCTCATCATAGATCAAACCATGTCTAAAAAGGTTCTATTTCTCCTTTCTGACACACCATTCTGTTTTGGTGTATTAGGTGCTGAGAGTTGAGACTGGATTCCATGTTCTATCAAATAGTCCTGGAATCTCAAGTCCACATACTCTTCACCTTGATCGGATTGAAGTGTCTTAATGGTTTTCCCTAATGCATTTTCTACTTCAGCCTTGAACTCTTTGAACTTTTCAAGAGCCTCAAACTTATTATGCATTAAGTATAGAAAATCATACCTCGAATAATCATCTATGAAGGAGATGAAATATTCGTACCCTCCTCGAGCTTTAACATTCACTGGACCACAAAGATCCGAATGTATAAGCTTTAAGGGTTCTTTGGCTCTATAATCTTTTCCAGTAAAAGGTCACTTAGTCACTTTTCCTTCTAGACAGGACTCACATGGAGGTAAAGAATCATCTTCTAACTCGTTTAGAAGTCCATTCTTAATTAATCTCTCAATCCGGTTGAGATTTATGTGACCATGTCTTAGATGCCAAAGATGGGTACTATTATTCGGAGAAGTCTTTTGCCTTTTACTTTGAGTACTTGCAGTTTTAAACATCTCATGATTTAAAATTGCCTTAGTTTGGTTTTGTTTTAATACATACAAGTCGTTTTCTAATTTAGCATAATAAATATTGACACCATTTTTCGAAATGAACGCTTCATTAAAAAGAAAATGAAATACAATATTCGTGTTCAATTAAACAAGAGATAGATATTAAGTTCCTCTTAATTCTAGGAACTATATACATATTTTGTAAAAATAAAAATCTATCTCTAAAAGGCAGTCTAGCATCTCCCACTGCACGAGCTAAGACGACGTCTCTCGTTCCGACCCTGAGTGTCATCTCACCCTCATCGAGCTCCCTGAAGGGAACTAGTTTCCTGTAAAGAAGAGCAAACGTGCTCCTGAATAAAGAAGAGCAAACGTGCTCCTGAATAAAGAACCCATGACTATAAGATGTATACTTGAACTTTATGTGTGACATAAAAGTGGATCAGGTTCAAGTTATAGCCAGAATGGTCTATAGTATAGGGATAGGGCTGGGTACCTTATCTTGGGGACACTATGGGTGCGTCCTAGTTTGTAAAGTACAAATGATGTGATCCCGAATCATTCATGTAGAGACATGCGAGTGGGGGCGTCCTATGCAATGAGTTTGCATAAGACTGGACCGAGAAATAGTCACTTAGACTTTATAACTTCAAGTTCTTCGTCTTAATCGACTATATTCATACGATGACCTAGGTAACTCAATCTTAATCCTGAGCGTGCCATGAACTCATGTTTATTCGGATTATCCTTAGATTTGCATGAGTGAGAGTGGCCTGAGATTGTCGACTCAATAAGCCTCCCATTTCAGGGATAAGACCGGGTAGGTAGCTGGGAACATAGTTCTGCAAGATGAAATTCACTCCTACTTGCTTAAAAGATTAGTAGAGAGGTCGTTCCCTTAAGTGCTGACTCCAGGTCTTGAACAATGGGCCCATCCCTCTCAATAGTCCGAGAGGGATTCGGTTTGTTGGTTGGACTACAAACCAATTGTTCATTAGAGGATCAGTGGGACTTAAAGAACAAGAAGTAATTACAGGAGTAAAACAGTAATTTTGACCCACCTGTAATTACGAACGGTCTGTGAAGGATCGACTTACTAATCATGGTTATATCGAGTGGACAGAAATATATCTACAGTGAGGAGAGTGCAACCATTGGGGTTTAGTGGAGTGTCCCGGTGGTTAAAGAATGTTTTTTAGCTAGGCTAAAGAGTTTGGCCAGTTAATCTCGTATCGTTGGAACTCATGATCTGTAGGTCCATTAGGTCCCCTTACTAGCTCGGACTAAGTCTTGTAACATTTGAGAGAAAAGAATTTGAATTGTTCAAATTCGATGTTGGGAGAAAACGTTAATTATATGTGATATACTTAACGTGTCATAGATTAATTATGAATTAAACTATGATAAAGAAGAGGTGGACGTATTTAAATATGATTTAAATATTGGTTCGATTTATAACATGAATAGGGATTCATGTTTGAACAGCCGATTTAAAAAATCGAGATTGGTCCAATTATTTAATTTGGTATTTGATATTAAATTAAATAATTATTTAAAATTAATTAAATAAATAAATAAATTGATTTTAATTTAAAATTAATTTTGTATTAATTTTGAATTAAAATTAAAAACAAATTCAAATTCATTTTTTGAATAAAAAAGGACCAAATACACAATTAGGTGAATAACCTTCTTTGAAAGTCAAATTCACTCAAATTGGCCACCACCTTCTTCCTTAATCCTCATCATCTCTGGCTTCTTCTCCTAGCTTAAAGAAATTAGATATGACCTTTAATTAAAGAAGAAATTGGTGGATTAAGCAGAATTTGAAAAACATTTTTCTGGGTTCTCGGTTTTGAACCTTTCTCCCTTTCACTTCAAAATTCTCTCAATCTAGGATCCCACAATCCATTCCAAGGCCTGAGGATAGTAGGGAAGACACTAGAGGTTGTCCACAAAGTGTTTGTGACAAGAAATTACCCACGGATTAGGAGAATTTTGAGCTACAAAAGTATGAGTTCTTATTCTCTATTTTTCCAGTTTTGAGCATGTTTTTTTTTTGTAAAATTGATCAACTTAGAGTCTTCAAGATCCAAAATTGCTTCTGTTTTATTAATATACACTCTTTCATAATTAATTTTAAACATTTTAAAATTAATTCCATCCTATCCAAGCTCCTATGTTTGCATATATCTCTTTGTTATAGGTTATAGTTTCTAAAACCAATTTATAAATTTTATAAATTTTTATGATTAACCTATTACAAAGAACTATATGATATTTCCAACCATCAAATTCTAATTGGAAAGAATTGTCATTCAACTAATTGAATTATGCATACTACTTATACAATTATAACACTTTATATTATACTAAGTAATTTCATGCACCATGTTTCTTCATTTTTCATATAATTAAATTATAACAATTACAACTAATTACTTGTGAAAAATAATTCATGCATTCTCATCATTCTCATATAACACTTATATAAATAAAATGCATGAACTTGCTTATCCTAAGGTGGAAATAATTCTAAATGACATTTATGAAGAAAAATAGCTGTTAAATTAGAAATTTTGGCCCCTAAAGTACAAAAATAATAAAATTACATTAATTTTATAACTAAACCTGTCCAAAACGCTTGAACTGGAGTCGAATCGCTCGAATCGGACCAGAAATGAACCGAACCGCCTAAACCAACACCAAACTTACCAGCTCTAATCTGCCAATGGCACGACATTGCAACACCAGGGACAACGTTGCAACGTTGTGACTCCTCGCGATCGCGTCCAACATCGTGTTGGCGTTGAAACTCCACGAAATGGCATTGCAACGTCACTACCCCTCAAATTCTTTATCGATAGGGAATTCAACATTGCAACGTTGTTGGTGCTGCACCAGGCCTCTTCTTCAAAAACAACACCAAACCAACATTAAATTGGCATCGAATCTCATCCGAAAAGTTCCAAAATTGTCAAGAACGACTCATAAACTTAATTACGAGCTTGAAATTGCACTTAATTGCCCAAAAACACAGGGGCCTTTATATTAATTTGATCAAATCAAAAGGTAAACTATGGCCAAATTTTCTCAAACAATTTAACAGTAAACCAAATGCAAATTCCCACCAACCAATGCAATTTTGTTTCAACCAAAACAAACACAAGCATTGCTTTGATACCAATTGAAGGGAAATCGAATTCCCTTGAGCAGCGAAAACGTGGTATTAAGGAACCATATTTGCTTGTTTTGTTTTGGTTTACTTCAAAAATGGGGAAAATAGAGATAAGCGTATAACAACATGGATTAAATTAACTAAACATGATGTAATTTCTAAACTAAAAGCAATATGAAATCTTACCTTTGTAGTCTCAAAGATTCAGCGACTCCTTGCCTCTCCAAAAATTACACCGCACACCAACACAGGAACTATCTTCTCCTCCTCTGTATAAACAGGACACCATCACTAATGTAAACCTTCTATCCTCTGAGTTTCACTTAGATCAAGGTTTGGTCGGAAACTTCCAACAAATTAGAAATTGGGAATTGTATGAGAGAGAGAGAATTCAATCTTCTATCAGTTCAACCCCTTAAACTCCTCTGCTACTCTTTCTATATTTCTCCCAATCGAGAAGAAAACCACCAGAGAGAAACTTTCCCACTCCCTATCGATAGGGAGTTGGAGTGGAAATGGAGAACGTATCCTCCTGACACGTTCCCTTTATTATTTATTTATTTATTTAATAAATAATCAAATTAATTATTAAATAAAATATAATTAATTAATTATATTATATTAAATTAATATTAAATTAAATATCATATATTTAAATAAGATTAAATCAAATTTAATCATTTTTCCCTCTAACCTATAGTTTTAATGGACATCTTATGTACATTAAATTTTAACCTATAGTTTTAAATCTGAATCTCATTCACATTTAATTAATATTTGAACTCTTTCAAATATTTTAATTCTCTCAATTAATTTAATATGAATCATATTCAAATTAAATTTATAATATAAAGTTATAATGCACATGAAAACTTTATATCATAATGTATCTCTATACATCAATTTTATTCCCTAATTGAATTTGAACACTTCAAATTCAAATGATCTAAGAACCCTTTACGAGCTAGAAGGTGGACCTAATGGACCTACAGATCAGAAGCTCCAACGATACAAGATTATTCAGTTAATCTTATTAACCTCCTGATCAACATTCGTTAATTGTGGGAACACTCCACTAAAGTCCCACAATTACACTCTTCTCAATGCAGATATATTTCTGTGTCCATAGATATCGATCAATAACAACAAGTCAATCTTTCACGAATTTTCGTAACACCAGCTGGATAAAATTATCGTTTTACCCTTAGGTTACATCTTTTACCTTAAGTTTCAGTGCTCCTCTTATGAACAACCTGTTTGTGGTCCTACCAACAAACAGAAGTTCTTCTCGGGACAATGAGAGGGTCGGGCCCTTTGTTCAAGTCTCGGAGACACCACTTAAGGGAGCATTCATCTACTTACCCTAATAGGCGGAAGGAGTGAGTTCCTTCTTGCTAGGTTAAGTCTCCAATTGCCTGTTCGTTCTTGTCCCCAAGAAGGTAGGCGTATTGAGTCGGCAACTTAAGTCACTCTCACCCATACTAGTCAAATGAAAATCCCTCGCAAACAAGAGTTCGTAACCTGCTCAGGATTGAGATCAAGTTGCCTAGGCCATCCTATTGAAGTAGAAACCTAACTAGTCAACGGAGTTACAACTAGTGGTTACTATTTCTTGGTCCGGTCTTATGAAATCTCATTACATATGATATCCCCACTCACATGTCGTCTACACGAACACGTTAGGATCACTGTGTTTGTATCAAATACAAAGTGGGTCATATCCATAATATTACCAGGGTAAGGTACTCAAGCCTTATCCCCTTACTATAGACCCTTTAGGTTGTATCTCGAACTGAGATCCTTATATGTCAACTATATTCAGTTCAAGAGACATATAACAATATTAGATGTTAGTTTATTGGATTTAGGGTTAACTTAAGGCAATATAAAATAATAAATTAAACAATAACTCTTTATTCGAGAAACAATAACTCTTTATTGATTTAATTAGAACATTATTTACAAACTACAAGTTTTAGGGCATAAAACCCAATAGTAGGATTCTTATCTAATATAAAGAAATGATTAGCAACTCAATTCCAAATGAAAGATTTAAGAGAGACATAGTATGTTCTTGGGATTCAAATCATAAGGAATCACAAGAAAATAATGTTAGGGTGTACGCCCTAAACTCATGACGTTTGTAACCATTTGATGTTTATAAATAAAAGTTATTTCTCTATCAAATCTTGTATTCTAGCAATTTAAACTTAATCCAATAAACTAAGCTTCAGGGTCATACATATGAGATCTTAAACGGTGTGTAGTGAACACACAGGTAAGATTACATTCAAGTAAATGACCCGAATGGTCTATGGTACATGGATAAGGTTGGGAACTTCATCCTAGTAACACTATGGAGGCGATCCATCTCGTTCATGTAGTTGACATGCGAGTGGGGACATCCTGTGCAATGAGATTGTACAAGACCGGATCGTGAATTATGATGGGAATCAGATCCCCTTGAGCAGCGGAAACGTGATTAAAATTGTAATTGCTCGTTTATTTTTGTTTATTCCAAATACCAATACATTGATAAAAATACAGAGAATAAGCATTTCAGTCTAATCTAATTAGGAATGGAACTAAAACATGCAAACACAGTTTGTATAACAATTAAACTAAAAGAAAAGAGGTGATTACCTTTGTAGTTTCTCAACAGCAACTTCTTGCTCCAAGAATACAGCAACTCAGCAACCAAGAAATCTTCTCTGTTTTCTCCAAGAAGGACACTACCACTCAGCAAACCTTCTATTCTCTGAGTTTTTTTGATCAATTCTTGGTGGGAAGGATTCCAACAATTTGGAAGGAGGGAGGGAAATTGAGAGAGAGAGTTTTGTGAGCAATTCCACAAATTGCACTGATGGAATGATCGATCGATCAATCATTTCACACATTTCACATATCCCCTCTCCCTGTTTAACTGTGGATAGGGAGAGGAAGAGGGAAAGTGGGAACGTGCCCTTAATTAATTTAATAATTAATTAATTAATTTTAATTAATAATTAAATCATATTTAATTATAAATTAATTTTAATTTTAATTAAATCACATTTAACCAAAATTAAATTAAATATCATATATTTAATTATGATTAAATCATATTTAATCAATATTCTTTCTAACCTATAGTTTTAATGCACATCTCATGCACATTAAATTTTAACTTATAGTTTTCAAATATGAATCAAATTCACATTTAAATTAATATTTGAACTCTTTCAAATATTTAATTCTCTCATATAATTTAATATGAATCATATTCACATTAAATTTATAATATAAAGTTTCAAAACTTTATATTATAATGTATTTATATACATTAAATTTATTCCCTAATGAATTTGAACATTTCAAATTCAAACGATCTAAGAACCCTTTACAAGCTAGAAGGTGGTCCTAATGGACCTACAGATCAGAAGCTCCAACGATACGAAATTATTCGGTTAATCTCATTAACCTCCTAATCAACATTCGTTAACTGCAGGAACACTTCACTAAAGTCCCGCAGCTGCACTCTTCTTACTGCAGATATATTTCTGTGTCCACGGATATTGACCAATAACAACAAGTCAATCCTTGACGAATGTTCGTAACACCAGCTAGGTCAAATTACTGTTTTACCTCTGGATTACATCTTGTACCTTAAGTACCAGTGTTCCTCTAATGAACAATTTGTTTGTGGTCCTACCAACAAACAGAAGTCCCTCTCGGGTCAATGAGAGAGTTGGGCCCTTTGTTCAAGTCCTGGAGACACCACTTAAGGGAACATTCATCTACTTACCCTAGTCGGCGGGAAGGAGTGAGTTTCATCTTGCTAAGTTAAGTCCCCAGCCACTCACTCAGTCTTGTCCCCAAGAAGGTAGGAATATTGAGTCGGCGAATCTGACCACTTTCACCCATACTAGTCAAAGGACAATCCCTTGTAAACAAGAGTTCATAACCTGCTCAGGATTGAGATCAAGTTGCCTAGGTCATCCTAGTGAAATAGAAACCTAGCTAGTCAACGGAGTTACATCTAGTGGTTACTATTTCGTGGTCCGATCTTATGTAATCTTATTACATAGGATATCCCCACTCACATGTCATTTACACGAACACGTTAGGATCACAGTGTTTGTATCATATACAAAGTGGGTCACATTCATAGTATTACCAGGGTAAGGTACTCAAACCTTATCCCCTTACTATAGACCCTTTAAGTTGTATCTCGAACTGAGATCCTTTATATGTAAATTACATTCAGTTCAAGAGACATTTTATAGCCTTGGATGTTTAGTTTATTGGATTTAGGGTTAAAACAAGGATAATATCGTAAATAACGAACAATAACTCTTTATTGAAATAATAACTCTTTATTACAATAATTAGAACAAAATTTACAAACTACGAGTTTTAGGGCACAAATCCCAACAAACTCCCACTTGAACTAAAACTCTGAGCTGGTACATCAAAATCTAAAATAAAGGTTACAGAGAGATACAAAAACAATAAACTAGGGCATCCATATACCCATTACATATCTTTCACTTGCCCTAGATTAGCCTATGTATATATCTCGTAGACCTAGACTTTCCAGATGACCCTCGAACACTTTAGCCGTGAGAGTCTTTGTAAACGGATCAACAATGTTGTACTCCAAAGCGATTTTCGTGACTATCACATCTCTTCGTTGCACTATTTCTCGTATCAGGTGATACTTCCTCTCGATGTGCTTGTCTCGCTAATGGTTGCGAGGATCCTTTGAATTGGCTACCGCACCACTGTTGTCACAGTATAAGGTGATGGGAAATTCTATATTTAGAACAACTTCCAAATCAGTAAGGAATTTCCTTAGCCAAACAATCTCTTTAGCTGCTTCACAAGCAGCGACATACTTAGCCTCCATCGTGAAGTCAGCGATGCATCCTTGCTTGATGCTTCGCATACTATAGCTCCTCCGTTAAGGGTGAAAACTGATCCCGATGTGGATTTCCTAGAATTCTTATCGATGCGAAAAAATCGAGAATCGTGATATCCAGTAAGGATCAAATCCTTAGTCCCATACACAAGCGTATAGTCCCTCGTTCTCCTAAGATACTTGAGGATATTTTTAACTGCAGTCTAGTAGTCTAACCCTGGATTGGATTGGTACCTACTGACTATTCCCACTTCATAACAAATGTTTGGCCTCGTGCACAGCATAACATACATTAAACTACCTACTGTAGAGGCATAGGGAATACGTCTCATATCCTCAACTTCTTGAGGTGTCTTAGGACATTGTTCCTTAGACAAATGAACTCCATGCCTAATGGGTAATAAGCCCCTCTTGGAATTCTGCATCGAATATCGGGCCAACATTTTGTCGATATAAGATGCTTGAGACAGAGATATCATTCTGTTCTTGCGATCCCTTAAAATTTGAATCCCAAGAACATACTGCGCCTCTCCCAAATCTTTCATTTGGAATTGGGTCGCCAGCCATTTCTTTATGTCAGTTAGGTATCCTACATCATTCCCAATGAGTGGGATATCATCCACATAAAGTACTAAGAAAGCTACTTTGTCGTTGATGATTCTCTTGTAAACACAAGGTTCATCAACGTTTTGGTCAAAGCCATAAGACTTGATCGCAGTATCAAATCTCATGTTCCAAGATCTGGATGTTTGTTTCAACCCATAAATGGATCGATTGAGCTTGCAAACTTTTTGCTCCTGACCTTGAGTTATAAAAAAACCTTTAAGGCTGAGACATATAGATGTTCTCGTCAAGATTACCATTCAAAAAGGCAGTCTTGACGTCCATTTGCCAAATTTCATAATCATAAAAAGCGGCTATGGACAAGAGTATCCTTATTGACTTAAGCATAGCAACAGGGGAAAAAGTTTCCTCATAGTCAACTCCTTCCATTTGGATAAAACCCTTTGCTACAAGTCTGGCCTTAAATGTCTGTACCTTTCTGCCACAAACCGCAGTCGACTCGCCGAACGTCGCTTCACACTAAATCTTCTGGCCGACAGAGCTGAAGCTTCATCGTCAAAACTTGTGTCCCATGACAGATGGCGTCAATGCATGAACTGGAGCTACGTTCGTCGTTCGCGAGTTGCGCTTCGTCGTTCCACACGCCAGACTAGTTGGCGCAGCCGTTCAAGCGCGAGTTCATGTCGTTGGTCACCGGAATGCAAAGTGATGCAGGATCCGAGCCTGCTTGTCGCGCGCCACGAATCCAATGCCCAGATCTGCCGCACTTTAGATTTGATATCGTGTCCAATCGCCGCCTTGTCGTCGTTCTTCTTCATCCTCTGCTTTGCCCCTGCTATCAGAAAGGGGAAAAAAAAAAAAGAAAAGTTGGATGCACGCACAGAAGAGAGAGAAGGAAGAGGAAGGAAGAAGGAAGAAGGGGATGAGATGGGATGGAGAGAGAATATTAAAATAATAATATAATTATTTTATGTTTATTATTAATATTATTTTAAAAATTATTATTTTAATGTTAAGAACATCCACATCAGCATTCGTTAGTCTCTGTTAAAAATAATTAACGGCCAATGACCCAATAGAACTATTTAACTAAATTCAAGGATTCAATTGTCCGATTTTGAAACATAGAGACTAAATAGACACAAATTTGAAACACGAGGGACTAAAAAGATATTTTTCTCTTAAATATATGATATTTAATTTAGAAGTTAATTAATTAATCATTTAATTTAGTTATATTTAATTAAATTTGATTTAATTAAATTAAATCTATAAGTTATGTGAGAGATATTCATTTAAATATGATTTAAATGAATTAATTAATTAAATTAGATTTAAATAATTATTTTTTAAGTAAATTAATATTATATTATTGAATCTTGGAATCATCCCCACAATTTTTACTCTCACGTTCCAACTCCCTCCTCATCGATATAGAAGATGGGAGGTTGGGAGGGGTAATCGATCAATCGATTGATCTTCTCTACTAAGAATTCTCTCAATTTTTGTCTAAAATCAACTATTCCCAAAGATCAAGATTCGATCCCACAATCGAAATCTCACAACACTCAAAGAATAGGGAGTTAACCAACTGGTTGTGTTCTGCATTTGAAATTTTTGCTTTTTTGTTGTTTCCCAGAGCCAAAAAAGTTAGGATTTTGAATCCTTTAAATTTAGTTTTTGCTTCTGGAATAATTCTACATTAATACATGTTTGTTTATTGTGATTTCAAAATGAAAATCCGAGTTATCCATCCAATTGGCTTCCACGATCCGAATTCACCCATCCCATTAGGACTTTCCATGGCAATGGATATGTTAGAATAAAATCCAAAGCAAATTATGGATTAACCTCCAAATACAACAATCAATCTGAAATTAATCTAACAAAAACGAAACTTACCTCCAATGGAACCAAAATTTGTAGAATCGATGTCCAAGGGCTGAAACATTGTTGTTGTTGTTGTTGGCCGAGACTGTGATGCCCAACACCCACCACGCACGCACACAAACACAAAGACTTGTTCGAACGGCAGCAACGCAACACGGCTTGCGGCAGAATGGAGGGGGTGACGGCGTGCGAATCTACAGACAACGAGCAGCTGCCGGGTTCGCCACTGCCACTGACGATTGATCAACCAAATAAACCCAATTTTAACTCCAAAATTTTCACAATCATGCCCCTAAATAACCCCATCCTTACAAATTTCATCTTTCAAGTTTTTGGTAAACATTCTTTTTTTTTCATATTATAAATATAAACAATTGAGTTTCATTATACCATTTCTTTTCTTTTAACTTTCAATTATTTGTACATAATAAGAGGCTAAAATTGAAGTTTAATATTTCTTCAATCATTTTTTTCATAATTTAAAGTAACGTTGTTATTATATCTTTTAAATGACATTCATTATTGTTATGGCCTCCCTCTAATAAAAATTTGAGTTGTCATTTCAAAATAATAATAATAATAATATTAACAACAATAACAATAATATGAGGATTGGCACTAAAAAAATAATAATATAAGGATTTAAATTTTGGTGTATGAACATAATTTATCATTTAAAATAATTAAAAAATCTAACATAACAAAAGTAATTAAACCCTTCATTTTGTATATTAAAAAAAATAAAATAAAATAACCCTTCAGGTTATGGTTACATCTAACCTAACAAAAGTAATTAATTACCTTTCTTTTTGCATATTAAAAAAACCCTTCATGTTGTGGTTACACCTCATTTTATTTTAAAATTCAATTCATTGAAGATAAAGTTTATTTTAAAAAAAAAAATTAAAGATTAAAAGCCTCTTTCCTACCCAATAAAATGGTGGTAATTTTTTTGGAAAAAAAAGATTACAAAATGAGATTAATAGGAATTAAAAAAATATATATTATTGAATTCAAATTCCACAGTGATGAAATCTCATTTTAAAAATTGATTAATTAAGGCCCCGTTTGATAACCATTTTGTTTTTTGTTTTTTGTTTTTCAAAGTTACTTATATTCACCTAAATTCTCTACCATAGAGATCATCACCATTAAGTAAACAATTTGAACTCTTTGCCAAATTCTAAAAACAAAGTCAAATTTTTTAAAGCTACTTTTTTTAGTTTTCAAAAGTTGGCTTGGTTTTTGAAAGGATAGGTACAAAGTAGAAAATAAGACATATAAATTCATTGATAGAAGTAGTATTTTTAGGTTTAAATTTCAAAAACTAAAAACTAAAAATAAAATGGTTATCAAACGGGACCTAAGATAATCATTTTTAGCTTAATATTTTAGCCTAAGTAGAAGTATGTGGAAACTTGAACACTTGAACATTTGAATAAAAGTATATAAAAGTCAGAATTAAAGTATATATATTGTGTTTTGAAGATAATATTTAACAAACCTTAATTGTTCCTTTAATTTTTGAAATAATATAAAATTTATTTGTAAACAAAACTCTAACATTATAATCCTCTAAAATAAATATTGGTTATTTTGAAATTTCCCCACAATAATTTTCAAAACATAATTTATAATACTTGTTTATAGAAACTTATGGACGAGCATAACCATATGTAAAAAAAATACAAAGTTTAAAAAAAAAGTTTGCATCTCTATTAAAAAAGAATTAGTTATATATATATATATATATATATACCTAAAATGATAGGAGATAGAGTGAGAGAAAATAGTGAATATGCGTACTCATTTTTTTCAGAAAAAATGGGATTGAAAAGATTTAAACCATAAAATTCGTGGTCGTTAACATATTCATCATGTCAATTGAGCTATGAGACAAGTGTGCATACTCTTTTAAATCGAAAGGCAAAAAAAGAAACGATTTTTTTTCAAAAGATACATTTACCATTATTAATTAAATAATTAAAAATGAAATTAATTATCCTTTATTTTGTGGTTACACATCATTTTCATTTAAATTTAGTTCATTGAAGATGTTGATTGTTTTATACAAAAAAAATCAAGATGTAAAGGCCTCTTGCCCAACTAACGAAAATGAAGGTAGAAATAAAAAAATAAAAATAAAAATTACAAAATGGTGTATTAATGGGAATTAAAACAATGCAAAACATTTTTCAAATTCCATAAAATACTTACTAAAAAATCTATAAAATAAAACAAATTAAATGATCCTTTATAAATAGACATCAAAGGTTCCCTTTAAAGAATTTCATTTCATTTCATGTATGTATTTGCCCAAGATCAAATGCTAAACAAAGATTCATTTCTCTTCAAATTGCACAAAATCTTTTTAGTTCTTTATCTTTTATTGCATCCCCCACTAGTCATATTTTTCTAATTTCTGGAAGATCCAATCTATTTTGCAAAAGATTATCTTAAGTCTAATTTATCAGACGAGAATGATATTTCATTACTCAATATACGATTGAGGCATTAATAGTACAGATTCTATGTATGATGTTTAATTCTAGGGTATCTAACAATCCTTTAGTTTGTGTTTCATCGGTGATTGAACAACTTGAGTCTAGTGTGAGGAACCAAGCATTATTATTGAGAATTGAAAATTGAAAATTGAGAATTTTATATGATTTTTTTTTCTTAATCTTTATTTTAGTTTAAATTAAAAATTTTGTATTGCATTGCATTTTTTTAAAAAAAAAAATATTTTTTTATACCAAATGTCAAATTCATCAAAGGTGCCATGGATGAAGAAAAATTTGGACGACATAAATACAAACTTTCAAATAAAAAATTATTTAAAGTGCAAAGACAAGATCATTCAAATTTGTAAGTATATGACATTTTAAAAAGAAGAATTCTTTGAAGTATCAAGACAAGAGCATTTGAGTTTGTAAATATATGACATTTTAAACAATTATTAAATAGTTATAAACATTTTATGTTTATTTTGAATAATTATTTCTCAATGTTGGCTTGGCTTATGCTTATGTCAATTATAATGTGTCAATAATATTAACAAAATGAAATTTTAGTTTTTTTAATGGAAAAATTGATGGAGTGTCTTGAAAGAAGAAAATTTTGAATAATACGGTTAAGATCTTCCAAATCAAAAGGAGAATAATTTGACAAGATCATCGAAGTTTGTAAGTATATATGGCATTTGTAAACACATTTTATGTTAACTTAAGAATTATTTTTCAATGTTACCATATGCTGTGCCAATTATATTAACATTTTCTTTAAAAAGAATGTGTCCATAATATTAACAAAATGAAATTTTGATTTTTTTTAATGGCAAATTGATCAATGTTGTGAGGTTTCCAGCTTTGGTTGGGAATGTGACAAAAAAAATATTGTATATAAAGTACTTAATTCACTATCATTTATTTTTTTTAGTGAATATAAAAAAAAAAAATCAAAGATAAGAATTCACGCATGTGCGAGGCACGTTAGTGTTTTCTAGTGTTTACAAAAGCATGGTATGATTCTCACTATTTCTTAGTCAAGATGGGTATTTCTTATATCCAAGTCCATCTTGAGGGGGATATATTATGATATATTGGTTATATTAGTTTAACCATTTTGTAATTAATTAATTATTATCTTCTGTTACAGTTGTAACCGCAGTTACTTTTTCTTGATTAGTTGGCACCCTTGAATTTATACTGAGGAGAGTTATTTCAATAATAGAAGAGTCAATCATTTCTCTCCACTTCACCTGGTATTAACTGTGACTGACTCTAAATCCAGCTCAATAGTAATTTTATTTAAAAACAAAAAGTATAAATCTCCACCCCCTACTTTTAAGGTCCTAAATTCAAGGCAGAAAATAATAACTTAAAACTCTTGTTGTCTCTTTGAATTGCCTTTTGAGAACGGAAAGCTTCTCTAAAGATTCTTAGGGGTGTATCAAGAGAGTAATGCAATCCCCCATACTTCGATTTCAAAAAATTAGACCCCATACTCGTCCCTTGAACACCTAATTTTCCTGGGATTGTAGTTCAATCAATCAGAGCACCGCTCTGTCAAGGCGGATTAAAACTTGTTTTTTTCCAATTTCTCTACCATGAGATTCATCTCCATTACGAAAACCTTTGAATTCTTAGTCAAATTCTAAAAACAAAATCAAGTTTTTGAAAACTATTTTTTTAAGTTTTCAAAACATGGCTTGGTTTTTGAAAACATAGGTAAAAAGGAGATAACAAAACAAGTAAATCAGGAGTAGTATTTATAAGTTTAATTTTCAAAAACCAAATGATTATCAAACGGAGACTTAGATTTTAAAAAGGAGAACGGATGATACCCTTTACCCCTGTGATCAAAGATTGAACAACTTGATCCCATCTACTTAGTAATTCCAAGTCCATACTCCTCATTGTTCCTGTGTCAGAGACAATGATACAAGTATGAGAGTGAGTATTCAAACAGAAAAGTTCCTGTATCATCCATATTCACATAAGCATGTTCAACTACGCACACATTTACTATTCCAATGGAAACACATGGAAGATTAACATATAGTTCTGATTTAAATAAATATGTCCACTAAGGCATAAGTGAAGTGTACCATAAGAATCCTAACATGATTGACCTTACAAGTTGATTGCAATGAGAATTTTCACTTTGCCAGCAGATAACAAATTTAAGAACATAAGACTTACAATAAAGGATTTCCACTTGAGTTGTTTTTGCCCCTCTGCTGTCGTAGATGATTGTGACTGATCTCGAACATGTCGAAAGACATGGATGAATGCAACAGTATCAAGAGCCGCATATTCTAGCTGGCTGCTCAACATTCAACAAGACTACTCTAGTTTAATTAATGTTTTATTTAACCTCTTTCGAGGAGGAATTAAAGAAAAATTAAAATCCACAAGGGAACACAAGATGAGAAAACCCAGTTAGAATGACATCTTGTAAGTGGTAAACAATTGGGAGTGTGAGGTAATTTCACATCCTTTACAAAATTCATAAATATTTCTTACTACAATGTGTTAAGGAAAAAAAATAATAATAAATAAAACATCTTCCATAGTTATTTCTTTTTATACAGAACTTGGAAAAACTTCAATAAATATCCATTTGTAGTGACAGCTCTGCTAACCAAGTTCAATTATTTTAAATAAAATGCACATTATGGATTCAAATTTGTTTACCACATTTTACCTTTTGTCAACAATAATAACAAAGATCCAAAAACAAAATATTATCCAACTCGCATGACCAGATTCACTATTAAGGGCTGCTGTTCCCAGTCACTATTTCTTCTTGCCTTGCTCAGTCCAGTTCCCAATACTTTGTAAAAGAATTACCACATTAAAAAATAAAAAATAAATAAATATATATATATATATATATATATATTTGAAGAAAAGGCCACCTCCTATATCATATCGAGAGATAGGCTAAGGCGCCTTTACTAATATTCTAATAGTTGGCCACTTTACCGAATTGACGAGGTAAAGGGGCAACTTTCTCGCTTGTTGCTTTAGTGGCAGGCCCTCTGACTTCCAACTATGTGTTGTGCGGCTCCCGCGAAGCAAATGAAAGGAAGCTGGCGGAGAAAGCCTTCCTCCGGCTTATCACCGACAGTTTGCTCAAGGTTCCAACCTCAACGGTTGGCAACTAAACACGAGGGTTGCGCTCGTTGCGGAACTTAACCCTACACCTTACGGCACGAGCTGACAACAACCATGCACCACTTGTGTCCGTGTTCCCGAAGGCACCCCTCTCTTTCAAGAGGATTCGTGACATGTCTGTCAAGCCCAACTGAAATGGAATATTACTACCAAAATTGAATTGTACATCCAAAATAGCCCTAAGAAGACATGATCCCAAGCCTCTTCCACGACACTAGCCTACGGTTTTTTTTTCGCACTAGCCATGGCAATAAAAAAACAAAGTTTGGTTTCCAAAGATTATAATATTTTTGGAAGGAAGAAGAGACGTTGGTGTAATTGCAGTTATGTTACCTTTTGCAAGCCCAGATAAACCTCCACTATGGTCAAATACATTTTGAATGTCCAGCAACATCTCATTGTGTTTGAAACACTGTAATGGTTCATACGAATGGGACAATGGCTTTACATTGCATTGAAATTTGTAACCTACAAAGGCAAGAACGCTGTTACTCGGAATTAGCAGTCCTAGAAAAGAAAGGGAGTTGGTACGTGAAAATAGGGATGCAGCAGCTATACAGGCACTTTTTAAGTGATGTAGGCTTAAGCCAGGGATTTTGTATTTTCTTTAGAATCTTAGATTAGTTAAAGGTTACTGTTTTAACCATGGGGTTATTATTTTTACCTTTCATTTAATCGGTTTCCTAGGCTTTACTAAGTCTTAAGCCAAGTTTGGCATCCCTCGTGTATAAAAGGGTTGGCTCGCCTATCTTTGAGCAGAATAATAAAGTTTGTTTGATTTCTTGGAGCATTGTTGATACATCAAGTGGTATCAGAGCACGTCCGGTCCAAGCGTGGAAAAAACTTTTTGGACTGTTCGACAACTCAACCTCTCTTTTCATCTTTCATTCATGTCGGCGGAAGCTTCCTCATCGATTCAATCAGAAACGCAAAGAAGACTCACTTCCGTGGAATCCGCAGTGGAAGAAATTAGGCATGAAGTACGAGAACTAAAGCAAATGATGATGCAATTTATTCAGCAGCTAAACCTAACAAAGATACCTATTCAGACTCGAGAAAACCCAACAAATCTTGGAACAAATAGACAAGTTCAAGAAAACCAAGAAGCTAATCAAATTCATCCAAGAAGAGAGGAAATTCGACTGCCAAGAAGAAGTCCTGAAATGAGAATACCAGGATTTATGAACCAAGATTCTGAATCCTCGGGAGATGATGAATTTGAGAACTTGAGAAATCAAGATTTTGAAGCTGGAATGCTCAGAAGGCAGCCACGGTTCAACCATGAAATTCAAGATTTCAGGATGAAGATAGATCTACCTAGTTTCAATGGAAGGATGGATGTTGAAGCCTTCTTGGATTGGGTAAAAAAGGTTGAGAGCTTCTTTGAGTATACAAACACCCCAAAAGATAAAAAAGTAAAACTTGTAACTTTCAAGCTTCAAAGTGGGGCATCGGCTTGGTGGGACCAATTTCAAAATAACAGAAGGTACTATGGCAAAGAAACCATTAAGAAATGGCCAAAGATGTTGCGGTTAATGAAAAAACATTTTCTCCCTATCAATTATCAACAAATGTTTTACGATCAATACCAACATTGTCGGCAAAGAAGGCGTTCTATACTAGACTATACAGAAGAATTCCATCGGTTAGGAGCAAGAAACAATCTTCCTGAAACCTTTTGAGGTTTCGGTGGATGCCTCGGGAGTTGGGATTGGGGGTGTCCTCAGTCAAGAAAATCACCCAATTGAGTTTTTTAGCAAAAAATTGAGTGAAGCAAGACAAAAATGGACCACATATGAACAAGAATTTTATTCTCTTTTTCTCCATTCACAAAAAACAATAAGTCGAATGCATGCAAGATGGATCCAATTTATCCAGAGATTTGATTTTGTCATTAAACACACTTCAGGGAACACAAATAAAGTAGCAGATGCTTTAAGCAGAAAAGGTACTCTACTATCTTTGTTACATGGTGAAATTATTGCTTTTGACTCTTTATGAGGATGACCCAGATTTTGAAAATATATGGTACAATTGCACTAATCATCTTCCTTGTGGATGGCTTTTTATTTAAGGATGATGTTTTATGCCTACCACACACGTCAATCCGAGAAGTTGTTATTAAAGATGCTCATGCAAACGGATTGGTTGGACATTTTGGCCATGACAAAACTCAACTTGCCATTTCATCCAGGTTTTATTGGCCACAACTTAAAAAGAAAGTTTCTAAATTTTGTCGAACGTTGTTTCATTTGTCAAACTTCTAAAGGGTCAACACGAAATCAAGGCCTATATACTCCTCTACCAATCCCGAATTCTATATGGGAGGATCTATCAATGGACTTTGTTCTTGGATTACCACGAACCCAACGTGGTTCTGATTCAGTCCTAGTAGTTGTTGATCGTTTTAGCAAGATGACACACTGTAAGAAAACCAATGATGCTTTAAGCATTGCTAACTTGTTTTTTCGTGAGATTGTCAGATTACATGGCATACCTAAGACAATCGTATCCGATAGAGATGTTAAATTTATGAGTCATTTTGGCGCTCCCTTTGGAAAAAATTTGGTACCAATCTCCTTTTCAGCACAACTAGCCACCCACAAACAGACGGCCAAACAGAAGTTACCAACCGTACTCTTGGCAATCTTTTACGTTGTTTAAGTGGTGACAAACCAAAACAATGAGACCTTTCACTTGCACAAGCCGAATTTGCCTTTAATCACATGATCAACCGTTCTACAGGGACGTCCCCATTTGAAATAATCTATACTCGACTTCCCCGATTAACTCTAGATCTTGCTAATTTACCTACTGTTGGTGTTGTTGATGTTAGCAATGAAGCGGAGTTGATGGCTGATCGCATAACAACTCTACACAATGAAGTTCGACAGCACCTTGAAGAGGCAAATAAATCTTACAAAATTCAAGCTGACAAACATCGAAGACCATCAGACTTTAACGTGGGGGACTTAGTCATGGTACATTTGAGAAAGTCTTGTCTTCCCTCTGTCCACCACTCAAAGTTAACAAATAAGCAGATTGGGCCATTTCCTATACTATCAAAGATCGGTGCCAGTGCCTATACAGTAGACCTTCCACCCCATTTGCGGATCAGCAACACATTTAATGTTGTTGATATCTCCAGATACTTTGCCCCGGACGAATTCATCCTTTCCTCCTAGGCCTCGACACGAGTCTCATTCTGTGGGGGTGGATCTGATGTAGGCTTATTATAGTCAGGGATTTTGTATTTTCTTTAGAATCTTAGATTAGTTAAAGGTTACTGTTTTAACCATGGGGTTATTATTTTTACCTTTCATTTAATCGGTTTCCTAGGCTTTACTAAGTCTTAAGCCAAGTTTGGTATCCCTCGTGTATAAAAAGGTTGGCTCACCTATCTTCGAGCAGAATAATAAAGTTTGTTTGATTTCTTGAAGCATTGTTGATACATCATTAAGTCATCAAGTAAATGCTTTATGGATGTACCGAAGGTACACAACATGAACTGAGCTTAACAATTAACGCATTTCTTTTACTCACTCTAAAAGATCATAAGTTAAATCCTCTCATTCCACATATGATAATATTCTCAAAATACACATACAGATGAAGGTCCTTTCTAAATACGGCATCTTTGCGATGATTTCAACTTCAGGTTCGCATTAAAAGTTAAAACAATTGAAAAACATCAGTTTGATCAATAAGAGCAAAACTTCTGGACATGTTCGGAGAAATGCAAGGCTTCAAGTGATTTCACCAGATTGAAACACTCAGATATCACTTACCTAGCTTCAAAATTCTGTAAGTTGCAGGTCAGGCAATTATCCAGAATGTTGGGGACATCCTCGTATAACTTTTCAAGTCAGCGATGAAAACCATTTCCTTGGAAGCAATTTGCATACCACAGATAGATACCTGAACATAAATGTGATGAAACCAAAGGAAGAAGTGCACACAATAAAAAAATAAAAAGGTGCATACATCAAGCCAGTTCTCTCAAGAAACTAAACAGGTACAACCTAAGAAGTACATATATGGATACAAGACACGAATATGATACAACACGGACACTGTGACATGCCGTTTTATAAAAATCTAGGATATGAACACGATAAGGACACGTTTATTAGAATATACATCATTTTTATACTAGAAGGAAATTCAAACTCCTAAATTTATGAATTTATATGCTTACAAATATGAGTTTGATATTTTTTTTAATATATAAGAAACAATTTTATTGATGTATGAAATTTACAAAAAGGATAGATCATCCCGGAGATATTACAAAAGGTTCTTCCAACTAGCTAAAAGGGAAGCATAAGTGTAAGAAGCGAAGTGTGTAGACAATTTATACCAAGACATAGCATAGTAGATAACAAGATCAAAGAAAGATTCGAAAGTGGTCTCTATTTTCTTAAACAGTCTTTGATTTCTTTCTTTCCAAAGCACCCAAAAAAAAGGCTCTAGTAATGTTCAACCAAAGTGAAGCCGCGTTGTTCTTAAAAGGATGTCTCGGTAGTCATCAATGAGGAAGTCCTTCACATTGTCATGGAAAACCAGACACCAACCGAAGGCATCCAAAAGTATAAACCAAAAATTCCAAGCAAAAGGGCCGTGGATAAAGATGTGACTTTGTGATTCATGGTCCACTTTACAAAGAGAACACCTCCCGGGGGATAGGGCCATGGTAGGCATACGTCTTTGCAAAACCTCTTTGGCATTGATAGCTCAATGCAAGAATTCCCAAAAGAAGAATTTAATTTTTTTTTTGGGTAATTGTCCTTCCCTATAATTTTAGTCAAAGAGGCTTCTAAGAGGTGAATGTTGTTGCTCGTGACCATTAAAAGAGACTTTGTTGAGAAGTTACCATTGGGATCTAGGGGCCATTTCCAAGTATCCTCGGTTTGTGAGAGAACGATAGGGTCAAGGCCAATGCTAAGATCTGCCCACTCTAAAGCTTCATCATCTTTCAAATTTTGCCCAAGTCTAAGGTCCCAAAAATTGTTGTCGTTGTCGTTGTTCCACACCTCTTTGATCGAGGCCTATTGAGTCGATATAGAATGGAGTAACGTGAAGCCACAGGAGAGTCGGCAATCCATGGGTCTATCCAGAAAAGAGTATTTGCTCCGTTGCCCACCTAGTAACAAATGCGATGGTGATAAGACTTCGTTGTTTAACAATATTTTTCCAAGGGCCTTTGCATTGGCGATGCTCCATATTTTTCTTTTATAGGCTTCTTCCACAGAACGCTCTTTTCTTGGTTATATCACCAAATCCATTTAGTCAGAAGAGCTTTATTTTTGTGTTTCAGAGAATGTAGTCCGAGTCGTCCTTGATTAATAGGATAAAGAATATTGCTCCATCTAACAAGATGTTGTCCCCGATCATTTAAACCCCCTATCCACAAGAGGTTTCTTAACAGACTTTCCATATCTTGTCCAACCTTACTAGGCAATTGGAAAAGATAGATAATAGGTAGGGAGGTTTGTTAATAGATAATAGGAGTGTAAGTCTTCCTCTTTTGGATGCAAAAAATGAACCCCAAGTCGATAGTCTTCGTTCGATCTTTTCGAGAATGGGAGCCCAAAAGGCTCTGGTCTTGGAAGCTCCATGCAAAAATCTCAATCTCACAATGTTCCAAATTAATCCCAATGTTCTCTGATTTTTGGAGATTAATATTATGGTTGGATAACCGTTCAAAGTTCTCGACCACCTAGAGCATTTGTTGTGTTGACGTCTCATCTTCGAACTCCGAGAAAAGGATGGTGTCATCTGGGAATAAAATATGGTTTATACTAAAGTTTCCTTGGCCAATTCTGAAACCTCTTGAGTGACCCTCATCCTCGGCTTTTGAAAGCAATGGGCTAAGAACATCCATAATCATAATAGACAAGAACGGAGATAAGGAGTCCCCTTGTCTAAGGCCCCGAGAAGCATGGATTTTACCGTGAGGTCTGCCATTGATAATGATCGAGAAATTTTTTGTGGAGATACAATCCTCGATCCATAATCTCCATTTTAGGCCAAACCCCTTGGCAAAAAGGATTTGATCGAGAAAAGTCCAGTCCACCTTATGGAATGCCTTCTCTATATCCAGTTTAATGACCATCCCTTGCCTCCTCGTTCGTTTCCATTCATCAATGAGTTTGTTAGACATGGGAGATGCATCAAGGATCTGTCTACCCTCCACAAAAGCATATTGGTATTCGGTGATAGTATGAGGAAGCACCTTTTTTTAGCCTTTTATATAAGACTCGAGCAATAATTTTGTAAAGGCAAGTGATGAGACTAATGGGGCGGTAATTTGCCACCGATCGAGCACCAAGTTTCTTTGGGATTGAGCAAATATATGTCTCGTTGAGATTGGCATTGATAATTCCATTCTGAAAAAAGTCTTGGAACAATCTCATAATGTTGTCTTTAAGGATGTTCCAATACTTTTTAAAGAATTCTGAGGTAAAACGATCAGGACCTGGTGATTTGTCAGTGCCAAGCAATTTGACTGCATTCCAAACTTCCATTTCGGTGAGTTCGTCTTCTAATCCTCTTGAAACATTGACTATCAATTGGACTCCAATCGATATCAATGGGAAGCGTTGTTAATGTATCCCCTTTCATATATAGTCTTGAAGAACTCAATGAATTCCGAGACAATCTCATCTTCCCTGAGAAGGCTTCTGCCGTGAACTGATAATAGTTCCATAATCATGTTCTTTCTCTTCTTTGCTGCCATAATTCGGTGAAAGAAACTGGAATTGGTATCCCTGTCCTCTAGCCATTGTTTCTTACATTTTTGTTTCCATCTTCGTTCCTCTAGACTGCTAAAGATAGAATTTCAACCTTCAGCACTTTTCTTTGAGTGTGTTGAACTATGGATATGGGACCAACTTCTTCCAGATCATCAATGATAAGAATTTCAGTCAACAACTGGTTTCATTTGGTAGATATACAGCCAAACACCTCTTTGTTCCATGATCTGAGTCTCTATTTCGGACCTTAAGTTTGTTTATAAAGTCATGCCCAGACCATCCTCCCGTGGGAGTGTTCTTCCACCAATATTTGACCAAAGCCAAAAAAGAATGGTGATTCATCCACATGTTTTCAAATCGGAAAGGGGAGACACCATTTAAAGCTACCCATTGATAGAATGATGGAATAATGATCTGAGGTTGGGAAATCGAGTTTTCTAACTTCTGTATTTGAGAATTTTTGGAGCACACTTTCAGACGCTAGAAATCTGTCAATGAGAGTCATCATAGATGAAGAACGATTATCAAACCAGGTGTACCGCCCATTCAAAAGGGGTAGATCCAGAAGTCGAACGTCGTTGATAAACTAGTTGAAAATTCTCGTTTGATGTATTTTGCTCTCAAAATTTATTATTATGTCTATTTAGCATACTTAACAAATGTATCTAATAAATGTTGGACCTATATTGGATTTGTACAACTAGTGTCTAATATATTTATTGGGCTAACAAGTGTCCGATACGTGTCTAACAAGTGGACGCGTGTTAGACACGGACGCGCTAGCCAAACTTAAGTGTTTGTGTTTCTTAGGGTACAACACTATATATCTTGTTGCCCTTGCCCTAATAAATTAATAAGAAAACCAATAACTACCATTTGGACGGCAGCAACTGCCGACAAACAAAATACTCTGCATCCTAAAGATTAAAGATTGCCATTACCAATAAAAGTTCTGATTCTGAATATTTTTTATTTGGTAAGAATAAAATTTATATAATATGAATAAAATTAAAAAAGAAGGGGAGCAACAAGCCAAGTAAGTTACAGAAAAACTCTTTCAATTAAATTGTAATTATTGTAAAGGGCGTAAATTTTATGCCATGAAAGGGGTACAAAAATAACATGATCCAAAGGAGCATAATAACAGGTGCACTACTTCACTGTTCTTATAAGATAAAACAAAAATAACCGGTGATACAGATACAAGCATACAAGAAAGGAATCGGAGGAGAAAGTGATTACAGAGAGTAGCAAGAATTTATCAGCGATTACCTTGTTTGGTTCGTGGCCCTTTACATAGTTAAGTTTCCACTCACAATCAACCCCCAATAACACTTTACACCCCTCAATATGGCATATTGCATGATGTAAAGCATCAGCTTTATCAACCCACAATATATCTCCAGTAATTAGTTGATAAGATTCAAATAGTGATTCTGTCCAAAAGCTTCCTCACATTCTATGAAAACCAATATGCACGTTAGGTTAATCAATACAAATCAGAACAGGTCAAGTTTTATTTATACAAATAAAATTTAACTGCAGTGATTCAAAGCTCCATACAGCTAATGCCCAAAGGCAGTGAAGCTATATAATGTACTCAGGAACCAAGATTTAGTCATAATAGTGGAAGCCATCCCAAATTACTCCAAGATAATTTACGACTGAACTGATGGTTACACAAATATTTCACAAGATTAGGGAAGCGGCAAAAAAAAATAATAATAACATAGCAAGAAGTTAGATGGTTGATAGGAATGGATTAGGATAGAAATGAGAATATTATAAGGGTATTAAGAGTATATTAGTAATTAGATAGGGAAGTTGTTATGGTGATTTGTTATAAATAGAGTGAGTGGAAAATGGTAAACGTAGACATTGATTTAGTTGGTTTAGACTTAAGTGATCTTCGAGGGTCTCCAAGTATTTCGAATTACTTGGTTTATCTCGTAGTTCTTTACCTTTTATATTCAATAGTAGTGCGTCTAGTTTGTGGTCCTTAGTTTCTAATATATTAATGTGGAAATAGGCTACAGGAGTTGGGGGTATTTTGTATGTTGTGTTACGTTTTGGAAAAACATTCGGCTAGTGAAAACCTTTTTTTGGCCTGGAGCTTGCTCAAGGAAGGAGATACTCAGGCCTCTCGAACTGCTGAGATTTGAGTGTGGGTGGCTGTTTTTTCTGCTGTTTTCCAGCTCTTTTACTTTGTAATTTAGTGAGATAGACTACTTGAGGTTTATCACTTACCAACGTGCTCTGTATTGGAAGGTCTTCAGATTTACCTAGAGCACAAAACGCAGGATGTCATAATAAAGGCTCTCTATTAGAAGTTAGAACATCGAGCACCCTCCCAAAGTTTTTCAATTACAACTTAAAAATTGAACAAAGGAACTGGTTGAATGTAGGAATACCTTTGGCAATTGCCTCCCATAGGCTTTTAGAAGTGGTAGCAGGATGTAGTGAGAAACCCAAAGAAATCCTTGTCATGCTTGCTAGGAGATTGTGAGCTTTTGTTGGGACATGTACTTTTATTCCTTCAAAAAACTAATGTGTTTTTAAAATTGAAATACGTGCGCCAGAAGGCACTCATTGCCTGGAAAAAAGGTAAAAATGTGTCCCAATTACAAGCCTTTTCCTTCTCTTGTCGATCACCCAATGAAGGTAGAATTCTTATCACCATTAGTAAGCCACTTGATTTTACTACGCTGTCTCAAGAAAGAGAAATGTGATATTAGTATTCTAAAGTGTTGCTGCACAGAAGCATGCACTCATTGGTAGAAAGGGCCAGAGTTTTCAATTACACTAAGAGATTTGGAAGAAATGAAAGATTTAGCAATTATTTCTCGCTCCTTCTACTTGGTCTAGTATATCTAAATTGTTTTGTAATTACAATTATTTTTTTATCTATAACAATTGGAGAAATTTCTTGCAATCTCCTTCGGATCTTAGGGACTTTTAGGGTCTGTTTGGTAGGCAATCCGGATTCTGTTTTATGTTTTCGGATTCACTAAATTCAGTGAATACATGTTTGGCAGACGTGTTTTGAAAACTGTTTTCGAATTCTGTGATCCAAATAGTAAAAATTCTGAAAACAACATTTTTATGTTTTCATTGTATCCAGATTCTGAATTTGAAATTTTAAAATGCAGAATTGTATTAAAGAAAGATAAAACCTTAATAAATATAGTATTTCATGTTTATAAACTTAATTTACTTTTGTTAAATTAAAATATGTATAATATAATATAATATAGTATAAAATATAATATTATATTATACATATTTTAATTTAACAAAAGTAAATTAAGTTTATAAACATGTAATATAGTATAAAATATAATATTATATTATAAAATAATAATTATATAAAATTTATTTAAAAAAACACATGTTCATAAATTAATTAATAATGTCTTATATTCAACTTAATATTTAGTTTGCAACTACAACTAATTTTATGATCTATAAATGTATTATAGAACACACTTTAAACTATTGTTTAAAATGAAATTAAATTTCTAAATCTGCTACCAAACACATATCTGAAAACATGAAATACAACTTTGTTTTCATTGAATCCCTTGTTTTCAAATTTCTGTTTTCAGATTGCCTACCAAATAGGCCCTTAGCTCTTTCTTTTTGTACTTTTCAAATTTTATACTTGAAATCTATGCTTTCTAAAATAAGAAATAAATAAAGTGGATGGACTTGGGGTAATAAAGAAAAGAATAAAAAGTAAAGAGGACTGAGTTAGGGTAATAAGAAATGGACAGAACTAAAAGCCTACAAGATAGCTTCTGAATAATAACCTAATATGAGATATTCATTTGATAAAGATGGAGACAACGGCCAGACATTCACAACAAAGTATCTAAGTGATCGAGAGAATATAGTACAGATGGCATACTCTTGATATTCAAAAAAACTGTAAGAGAGTACCTATAGCAAAGTTCTATCACCTTTTCAAAATAACCAGCCTCCAATGCCAAGTAAACCTTAAAACACATAAAGCTTAGGTGAAAATATGAAGATTATGAGCTTCAAAAACTATTTGTCAAAAACCCAAAACTGGCATTCAACAGTTAAAACATTTTCTTCGAGTAACAAAGTACATATATTCCTTAAAAATCTTCAAAATATGAGTAATGAATCCACGGGCTACCCACCAGATGCTCAAGAAATTGTCTATTGCTCTTTGTTTCTACTTTGGCAACATCCCAGCATCCTTTTTCGGCTAAATTCTTCGAGGTAGGGGTAGAATCATGATTATTCATAAGATTTTCAGCCAATGGTGACATAGACGAGACCAATATCAAAAGCACAAGAAAATTTGAGTTCAAAGAAGAAAAATGCAGCATAGGGGTCATCAAATTACCTCTCTTTACACTTCTGATAGATATTGAGGAATTCCTTCCGAAGATCATTTTTCTTTATGATGCCATATGCACTTTTTACCTTGTTTCTATTCATGAACTCCTGGACAAGCAGACATAACATTGGCTTTCCCTTTTTTTTTTTTGATGATAAACCAAGCTTTCATGAACGTGACCCATGCACTAGCATGTTGGAGAAACATGAAACACGACATGCACTAGCATGTTGCTGGTTATGATACTAGACATTATCTTCTGGTAGCTTGTGCAATTTTTTTTTTTAAAAAAAAAAGGTTAAGAGTGGAGGAAGAGCAGCTGCATCTCAAGAAATTTCAATGTAATCCTGGCTAATTTCATTTTCAATATGCATCTTACTAATATCCTTGCTCAATGATTTCATTATCCAAACTATGTCTTCAATCTTAGGATGTGAATTATGAACTGAAAAGAATGTAAAACTGATTCCATGAACCTCAATAGAACTCCATCCAGGAAGCTTTTTCAGACCAAGAGACCTCATTTGGGTCCATGCCTCCTCCACTCCATCCCATCTACTCATGGATGCATAACTATGAGCCAGTTGAACATAGTTTCCAGCATCCATAGGCTTTAATTCAAACATATCTCTAGCAATAACCTCACCAAGTTCGACACTGCCATTAACACGACAAGCATCCAGGAGTATGCCTAAAACATCTATTGAGGGTTCTTTAAACGTCATTTTATAGAAGCTATATGCCTCTTCAACCTTTCCAGCTCGACTAAGGAGGTCGATGATACAAGCTCGATGCTCAATATTTGTTGGCATCCTGAAATCTTGAGTCATTGATTCGTATATGCTCAAACCTTGGCTAATAAGCCCATTGTGGCTACAAGCAGAAAGAATTGAAAGGAAAATAACATGATTTGGTTCCATCCCTGTGCCAAGAAACTCTGAATATTTTGTCAAAGCAATTTTGCCTTTTCCATTAAAACCATATCCAGCAATAAGTGTGCTCCATGTTACAAGATCTTTTTGCAACATATAATCAAAACATTTTTGAGCATTCTCTAAGTTTCCACATTTGAAGTACATGTCAACTAGAGCCGTTTCAGTCATAATGCACGGCATAAGGGAACTTCTGAAAACGAAGTTGTGAATCCACTTTCCTTGACAAAGTGCACCGGCAGAACCACAAGCTTGAAGAAGTGTGGTCACTGTTATTGAGTCAGGCCTTTGAAAGCTTGTTCTCATTTCATTGAAGAAAAAGATGGCCTTGCTTAAATAACCATTTTTAGCATGTCCAGCCACAATAGCATTCCAAGAAACTAAATCCTTTTCAACCATCTTATTAAAAATTGCACAGCTTTGCTCCAACCTATTACACTTTGCATACATGGTGACAAGGGAGTTTTGAGCAGGGATGTCTAGCATTATTCCTTGCCTTAATACATGCCCATGAATCGAGGTACCAATATCATAACAACCAAGTTGGGCACAAGCAGCCAGAGCACTAGCTAAGGTAGTAGTACCCGGCACCACGTTTGATTCCATCATTTGATAGAAGACCCCCAATGCCTTGTCAGAACAATCGTTCTGAACAAGTCCTGATATCATTGCTGTCCACAGGACCACATCCTTTTCAATAGTTGATTCGAAAACTTTAAGCGCAAGATCCAAACTCCTACATCTCAAGTACAAAACTATGAGTGTCGTCTCTACTTGTTGATCCATATCTAACCCATCTTTAAGAATCAGACCGTGCACCAACTTACCTAATCTAATATCACATTTTATAGCAGAAGCGGACACTGCAGAGCAAAAAGTCTGCTTGTCAGGTTTGATATCCACAATCCTCATAGCATGTACAAGCTGCAATATTTCTTCAATACCACCAATTTTCGAGTAGGCCGATAATAATGAATTCCAAGAAACTACGTCTCTATAATCCATTGACTCAAACAAACTTCTTGCATCATCAATGCTGCCATATCTACCATACATATTCACCATGGAGTTCGATAAAGCTAAATCTGACCCAAAACCGTATAAAATAATCCAACAATGCAAACACTGAAGAAGGGGGAGCTCTGAAATACCAGGGAGCAAACTCAATAAGGTAACAGAAGTGGGTTGAATTTCATTCTCCCGCATTTGTTTGAACATTGAAAAAGCAATGTCAATGTGTCTCTGCTGTGAATAGCACCCAATAATGGTAGTCCAAGGAACAACATTTCTTTCAGGCATTGTATCAAACACCTTGTGACCAAAATGAATGCACCCAAATTTGGCATAGAAATTAATGAGCGAAGACCCAATATAGGAATCATAAGAGAGGCCATTAACAATGACAGATTGATGGAGCGAGAGGCCATTTGAAAACAAGTTCAAAATGGTACAAGCTTTGAGAAGGCTTGGAAAAGTGTAGGCATCTGGTGGGGTATTGATCTTTTGCATAGAAATGTAGGTTTGAAGAACTTGGTGGTGAGCGCCTTGAGAAGAAAGGCGATTTATGAGGGCGTTGAATGATTTTGTGCTGCCATGGGCCATCGGCTCATGGATTAATCTGTTCATGTTAATCCAACAACAAAATGAAACCTTCTATGCCAAGTAGACCAACTCCATTGTAACTTGTAAGTTGAAATTTGTGTTGAATTAGATTTGGATTCATTCCACCCAATTCCACGGAATAATTTGCTATAAACAGCAAAGCCAATAAAAAAAACAAAAAGAAAAACTTTCTAAAATGAACCAAAACAAGAAAATTTAGAAAACTAAACTCAATTATAAAAGTAAATTAACTAGCTAATGGTCTCTTTCATCACGCCTCCTCTTTCTCATCACCAAGCTCATAAAGCTTCTCAACACCTGCAAAAGTTGTTGATGGATCAGTGCAAATGACACCAAACAACATACGACATACATCACACCATGCTTCTCACAACAAACATGAAAACAAGTAATATATGAATCATATTCAACTCATGAATCATAATTATAACATGCATAATGCTCATGTCATGCATACCCATCCTCTAACTCAAACTCTAATAAGCTTGTTCAAACATGACTAAGTTCTCACAACTCTTTCTAGCTCTCTTCCGGTTCCATCTCTTATCAATCTTTTCTACATCTTCGAGCCTTACTCTTTCGAGACCCATCAACCCCTCATCATATACCCAAGGCCCCAACACTTGTAAAAAGAACTCGACGTTCAACCTTTTGACAATTTATACCCAAGGCCTCGAACTATGCACGACCCTTGACCATTTATACCCAAGGTCTCAATGCTCCTCTTTATCCAATATCGACGTATCGATCCATGATCTATTATTCGAGGCATCGACACCCAATAGTGGCATACTAGCCCTCAACCATTTATATCCAGGACCCTGATTTTCACTTTCATGCCTTAACACAATACCAACTGGCAGCCCTACACCATTTATACCTGAGACCTAATATTCACTTACTTTTTTTTATATCGATGAGTGTCCAAGTCAACTTGCGCGCACCTCTACTAATCTCACAGGACAACCGCCTGACCCTAATACATTTAGTTACAGAAAAACACATAGGATATTAAATTCTAGATAGGTGGTCACCATGGATTGAACTCATTCCTTCTTCGATATTCACTTACTTTTCTTAACACAATAGTAGCCCTCAACCATTTATACCAAAGACTCTAATATTCACTTACTTTCCTGAATAATACCCGTCCTCGACTATTTTACCCGAGGCCCTAATTTCGCCTTCCTTTCTTTATCACAAACTCAAGGTCCTCTGATTTCACTAATCAGTCTCACGACAACTCATGCATGTACATCCTAAAACATGTTTTCTAGATCATACTTCCAGTTCATTAACCATGAACATGCTTTTAACCGAGTCATCATGCTTTCATATAATATCAGCAATCTCAACATCACATCATGCTTAACATCCAAAAGCATAACTCAACATGCTTAACACGTCAAAATACATAATCAGTTCAATACAGTATTCAATTAAATCACATTTATCAAACAAGTCAAATAAGGCACATAGCATATGAAGCATACAAAACATACAATAAACAACCTCCACATGTAAGAACTACTTACAGCACGTTCTAAACCCTCCTAAACTATTCTATCCTATCAGTTCATGAAACAAGAAAGACAAGATTTAGAGGTTATAATTAGTTTGAAATCCTTATTCGAAGCCGAAAAGGTTAAGAGGAGAGGTTACCAACTAGTTCTTACCAAACATCGACCTTAAACCTTAGTTCGAACAGTCTAGCACTCTAGCCTAAATGCAGGAGAGTTCCAATGGTTAGAAACAGATTCCAAACACTCAATCGAATCCAAAAAGATTTACAGCAAGCATTACTTACCAATCCTTACCAAAAGGACTTGGGTCCTTGCTCAAGTGTGTTAGAAAGAATCCGATTTTGCAGATCTGAAGTCGATGCGAGTGTGGGTTGCAAAACTAAAGCGGTGTGAGCTCCTCAGTGGGTGGTCGTCGCTGCGAACCATGTGTTGGATTGCTGCAAAAATCAAGTCACAGTGGAAAACGCGCAGTCGCCGAGGATGAGCTCACACCGTCCGAACAAACTCCCGCCGTCACTCAAAGCTTCAACTGCCGAAGTCGCTGCAGGGCCACGCGCCGCCGCCTAGTCGAGGGTGCCATGTCGCGCAGCAGGCACCGAAGGAAAGCAGCTTGTCGCCGGCAAATGCGTCATGGAAGGGAAGTGGTCGCCGGCGTTCGCAGAAGACGTCGTTCGTGGTAGTTTCGTACAAGGAGATCGTGCTCGCTGCCGGAGGAGGAAGAAGACGTCACCAGAGTAGTGGGTCTGCTCGCCTGTGAGTGGCTGCTGTCGCCGGAGGAGATGCCTGAAGAACGGTTGGCGGTTCGTTGCTGGTTCACGCGTGAAAGAGAGGGGAAGAGAGAGAAGACGAGGTGGGGCTGGGGAAAATTGCACGGAAAATCCCAAATCGGAGGGGCCCACCTCATCTTCAAAATTTGTGTGTATATCATTTTGCTTACGTAAGAAATTCTAGTCAACAGCGTGAATATCCTATATCGACTAGTTTGAGAGGTAAATGCGATTGCGAACACTTAAGGGGCGTTTGGATTGAGGAGTTGGGAGGAGTAGGAGTTGTAGGGAGTAGGAGTAAAGAAGTCTGTGGAGCCCACAAAAAGGAATTAAAAATCTGTGGGGCCCATAAAAAGAGTTGAAAAAAAGCTAACAAAATTTGTGACCTACAAGTAGTAGCTAACAACCCTTTCAAGCAAACAAGAAGTTGGGAGGAGTTATTAACTCCTCCCAACTCCACTCCCCCCAACTCCTCAATCCAAACGCCCTCTTAGTGACTATCGCAAACACCAAATGAATATTGATCGCGTTCATAGGTAGTTGATCGCGATTGATATATCATGTGCACGATCACGACGACCTAACTTTATTTTACGATTTCTGATATCAAGCATGAGAGGCAAATGCGATCGCGACTATGAGTAGTCGATCGTGATTGACATGGCGATCGCGATTTGGGTTAAAACTATATAGGAACCAAAAAAATACTAACTTGGGAAATGATGCGAAAATATCGAGTGCCATAAACTAATGTAAATTAGAATAAGACTCCGACACTTCTACTACGTGCAAGTATACACGGTCGAGAGCAGTAAGTGATAAGTTAAAGTATCGATCACACGAGGACTAACTATACCTAAATGAATGAGTGTCCTAACAAAATTTTCTTATTTTTGTGCAATGCATGAGTGTGCAATTTACTGTTGAAAATAAATAAACTGGTGTGATAAGTGGAGACAAGACAAGACACAAGAAAATTAACTGAATTTAAATGAGGGGAGAAGAGAGTGCAAACAAGAGAGGAAGAGATGAGATTTTTAATGAAAAATAGGCTCGGGTTAGGTTGGAGTTTTCATGTTCAATTGGAATGAAAATTTGAGTGATGCCTTGAATTTACCATGAATTTCTTTCGAAATCACTAAGTTTTAAAACCTACAACTTCTCAATTGAGATCTAAATTATGTTCATGATTTTAAGTTCTAAGTGGGTTAATTATCTCTAATCAACTCAAGAATTCTAGAATGAAATTTTAGTTTTCTAATTCACTAGCTCTCTCAAGTTCATGAATTCTAGAGAAATCAAAGTGGCCAATTCTAATTCTCATGCAACGTTAAAATCAATAAAATTTCATAAATTCAACAATGACATTAATCATAAATTCGCTCCAAAATCTACATTGAAAACGACCTAACCCTTGCCTAAGACAATTTAGTTCATGCAAAAATCAACTCACAAACTTCTAATTGATGCATGCTTTTATCAATGAAAGAATTCAAGAAAACAACCCAATGATGTTCACAAATTTAGCATAAACAGTCAAATTCTAGCCTAAAAATAGTCTTAAATATGTGTCCAATGGCAGAAAAACAACATTAACAATTAGAGATTAGAAAAGGTAATGGCACGTGTTTTGCTTCAGCAAAACACCAAGAGATACCACCGAAGACAACAGGCAATAGCAACAGATTTCAGTTTTTGCAGGTTCTGTGCGACAGCAATATATGATAAACCGAAGATTAGAACGACAATTCAACCGTTCAAAACGAATCCCTGTGAGTCTCGAACATGCTTACAAAATTTCAGAAAAATCCAACGGTTGAAACTCCGACAACGACAACTTCGTGAGCACCGCCGGTGAAAAATCGAACTACACTGATCTCTAGACGTGACCAAAATATCTGACGCATCGAAGCTCAGAACGACGATCCAACCGTTCAAAATAAAGTCCTATGAGTCTTGAACAAGTTGAGTTGAGTTGTGCAGAGGTATCTGGTGCAGTTTTTCTTTTAAGATCAAATAATTAGTTTTTATCTTACTGATGGTTTTAAGATCAAATAATCAGTTTTTATCTTCCCATCATTGACGATACATTCATTCATGACAAAAGAATTAATGACATGATATCGAATCTTATCTCCCATGCCCCCAAAAAATTAAAGTATACAAAAAATATTATCGTTCACAAAATATATCTAACGAAATAAATATGAAGTGTCTGGGTCATCTTGGTTTAGTAAAAGATGGGTTGAGTAGGTGTTCAACCAGTCCTACCAAGAAGATGCAAGTAGTATCTCTTATTGGATTGTGGTGGGACTTGGAAGAAGCAACCCGTCTTCTGGATTCTGCGACTAAGGGGATCATCCTTGGTCAACCATTCTATTGCATACAGTTGGTCTACAACATTTTTATGTCTAGTGGATTTCATTTCATATTTTTCTTTTCTTAATCACTCCCCTGTAACTTTTCTTTTCGTTTCAACAACGAAACTTATGGATAATTCAACTTAAACCTCCTCTTTTTTTGTAACCCCCGTAAAATCAAATGCATTAATTGTATTTGATTTAAATTTGAATTTTTAGATAATCAGATAAGGATTATGAATATAGAGTTTTTTTAGGAAAATGTGTTTCAAAGTCTAAAAATGATTAGGATTTATGTTTTAAAAAAGGAGATTAAGATTTCTTTTTTAAAAAAAGGGGGATTAAGATTTCTTTTTTAAAAAATAGGATTTCTTATTCTAAAAATGATTAGGATTTTTTGCTACCTATTTAAACTAGAGTAATTGCAACTTAAAGGGTGCACTTCCAAAACTCTCATCTTCTTCTCATTCTTTTCTTTTCATCTCACTCTTCATCCAGTCGGACAATCACGCGGAGTTTCGTCGGAAAGTCGTCGGGCCAACACCGGAAATTCGTCGGACCACTGTCAGAAGTCATCAGACCACCGTCGAAAGTCGTCGAACCATCGCCGGAAGCCACCAGAAGCCGTCGGACCACCATCGAAAGCCGTCGGACCACCACCGAAAGTCGACGGTCCACCGCCGGAAGTCGCCGGAACACCATCGGTCTGCCGAAAGGGAATCAAGGTTTAGGAAAATTGATGGAGAGGTGTGTGAATTGATTTTGTGGGGAGATGTAAGGTGAGAAAATTGGGGGAGATATTTGGGGAAGTGGGGAGTTGAGAACTCAACCCAACTCAATGCCCCACACACTGAGTTGGTTTTTTAAACCAACTCAACTCAACCCATATCAGTGGGCCAAACAACCCCTTATTATGTTGTCAATAACTAATGCAGATGCATGTCTATGATCGTGGTTTAATACCTCGATTGAGCATGTATGTGCACCAATATACTTGGTGATGTTAAAGATCTAACGACCCTCTAATCGGGCTGCACGAAGTCTCTACGTACATGTCTCTATGTCTCTTCTATGCATCGCACAACGTATAAGTCATTAGATGATTTTTTAACCCTGAACTCAAAATTTTGTTTGATGGCAAACATTGAAAGTTGATGTTTCAAATCCTCCTTGCAGAGAAAAATTTGGCCCTCCTCAATTGGAACTGGTCCTTGCATTAAGATGTTTCCCCTGTGTATAGACGGACTAGTGGACGATGTAGGAATATTTACATTGGCTATGAATGATGGTGTAGGAAGATTTGCAGTGGCTACAAACGATGAAGTATGCATGTTTTCAATGGGTTGAATATATGCATTTCCAACATCAGATGACTCGAAATAGTCGTGTACATTTGTTTCCTCGTCCATATGGTATTTGCTTTGATTGACATCTGACATATACACATAATTGGATTCTCATTCACCACATTGACCTCTGTGTGCTTCCCAGGGATTATTATTGTCATTTCCTAATGAGACAGTTTGTGGGATGTAATCAGTTGGAGTCATTGCACTATGCCCACCGATACTGGAGTTATTGTTTGATGGACAGATGCATTGTGATCGTTTGCGATTTGAATTGGTTCCACTTTCACACATACTTGTAATTGTGATACTTGTGGTTGATGTAACAAAAATTGAACATTCTCATCGTCCATGATGTATACCAGGATTGATTCATCAACCAAATTATATTTCACTGCAATAATGAGGTCAAACACTTCTGGACTTACTTTGGTAATATTATACAACCGTTGTTTTAGTTGGTTGTATGTTAAGGTGCTCGACACCATAATCCCCTTTCAATCGACCACCTACATAATGTTGATCATGTGCATCCCACGAACCTCCATATCCAATGAAAATAGATATCTGAGACAGAATATTGAGTTATTAACCACCCATGCAAATGAGTTAAAAAATAACATAACGTGATGATTTCATACCATATCTATTATATTGGAATGTAGCAAGTAAAAATAGAACAATACGTCTTTGAAGAAGCAACAAGTTGATTTACTTTCCTTTGAATGAAGGGTTGTGTTTAGTTTAGTTTGATATATTGAGTCCACATATGTAGTGTTTGTTTAAACTCCACCTCTTCAAACAAACAAATGTTAGTTACGGTTGTTGAACAACCAGCTTAATTAACATTGAATGAATGTCACACATTGGTTGGTTTGGTTTAAAGGTAAATAAATGTTGAATCTGGTTTACTTCATTTATATTAGTGAATCGTTGTTATCCTATCATATCGCAGATTTTCGGTTGGCTAACGGCTGTTAATTGTTCATTTTGGTTGCTAAATCTGGAATAATTTAATGTAGTGATAATGATTATATTTGGGAATTCGCGTGAAAAGGTCGACGATCACAGTGTTGTCTAATCACAAATAGTAGCTATCATCTTGAAGCATGCAGATATTGAGTTTTTTTTTTATCTTGCAGATATTTGGGTTTTTGCGATCGCATTAAATGAAATATTGATCACGTCAACTTGCGTCATTCTGTTCAAGATGGCGTTGTTGCTGACTAATCGTTCGTGATCGCGTCCAATAAGATCATGATCGCGTTATCACAAGCGTTCAGATCATACGTTCATGCCTAATCTTTCGTGATCGAGTTTATCAAGAATTGTGATCGCGATATCATGTGCAAGTTGTTCATACGTTCATGTCTAAGCCTTCGCGATCGCGTCCAATAAGAAACGTGGTCGTGATATCACGTGCAAGCAATACTAAGCCTTCGCGATCGCGTTCATGAATAATCATGATCGCGCTGATCACACGTTCATGGATATCACATGCTATCGCGTTCATGGATATCGCGTTCATGGTTTTGAAATTGCCTCATGCGTTCATGCACAAGCTTTCGCGATCGCGATTATCAGTACTTGTGTGCCGACAACTCGATCACAGTAATGATTGATTCACTATATGGTTGGTTATGACGTTTTTTTGTCATTCTTTATTATTACAAACTACTAGTACTTTGAGCATGTTAATCGACTTAGGGATTTACCTGCATACATAAGGCATTATATTTTTCGAGCAACAATGCATGTTAGGGTAAAATGGAGTCATTGAATCTGATAAACAAACATGATAATTTCATTAAGGTACCCAAAATATTACACGGATAAGATGAAAATATTTTTTTCATTACATAATATTTTCATTATACACAAACACAAAAAAGAAGCCCATCGGACTCCGATCCCTAGATGAAGTGAAGACATCCATTCCATTTCATCCATCAATTGAATGGGTCTTCATCTAAATCCGATGAAATGTTGACGACTTCTGGGGTCCGAACTCTCAGTTCAACAATCTGACAGTCAGAAGAGTTTCCTGGAGAGGTCGGAGAACTCAGTGTATAGTACATTGACGGACTCGACCATGACACCGACATAGAGTATTCAGATGTAACAGACGGAGATAAAAGTTCATTATGCGTAGGAGAATTAGGGGAGTAGGAGTGGGTGAGACGAGAAGAGATGTATTCAGGGAGTTGGGAGGAGTTGGAGTCGGGGAATTTGGATGAGTAGTATTCAGAGAGTTGGGAGGAGGTGGAGTCGGGGAATTTAGAGGAGTATTACTCGGGGAGTTGGGAGGAGTGGGGGTGGGAGAGCTGGAGGTTGAGGAAGAGATGTCGATTGGGCATACTTTAGACATTTTGTTTGTTAACGTAAATAGAAGAAAAAGAAGGAAGGGGTTTAGGTTAAGATAAAATGCCATTAGTCAAAAACCCTATTTATATACCATTTTTTTTGTGATCGCGATACTACCAGTAGAACACAATTGTTATCGAGAGCATGCAAAGAGGCAGATAAGATTAATTAATTGGCTCGTGTTATCCCAAGATACAAACAAATGATATCGATAGCATAATTACCTCGTGTTATGTCTCGAGACTCGTATAAACGCTATCGAGAGCATGCAGATACTAATCCATACATGTGTATCACACTTAATCGTGACCACGATAACACCTTATTCGCGATCGCGATGACACGAGTAATCCAATTGCAATCGTGATATCCCAATAATCGTACAGGACGCTATCGAGAGCATGCAGATACTGATCCATTCGTGTACACGTGTTATCGCATTTAGTAGTGATCGCGATAACGTGAGCATAAACAATCCCGATCACGAGCTTTGAATATGCATATACATTTATTAATTATTGCGTCTACTCGTGATCTCGATAACACTATGATGAACAATGTCGATCGCGAAAATACAAATGGACAACTAATTTGTATATTACTCAGTTTTACACTAAAACATTATATACATTACATGAAGGGAATTCACCAGAAATATTCACCAGACTACAACTGTACAACGTATTGTAGTTTAACAAAAGACATCCTATCTTTGGTAAGTGACTCCATCTGTGAACCAGTTACGTGATACTCCAAAAACTTGGTCACGTAATACCCATAATCTAGACCACACGTCTGTCGATTATGTTTAGTTGGTCTTAGGACCGACCATCTTTTATTTGTTATTGACGGAGGTACTAAGTCAAACGATGACAGTAAAGATGATAGCGCCCGACAGAATGGTTCCTTCTTAAGGTTGAGTTCATCATTGGTTACGTGTGTCGGCATTGAGTCATACACAACAATCCTTGCCTTCGTTAAGTCAATGGCCGCTAGCATCCAATGCTCTTTAATGTTGATTGGGCCATACACGTACCGACAATCGGACCATGCAAGTTCATATCCCTTATGCGTGCCTAATACGTAGTCTAGAAACGATTGATCGTTTCCACCCCACCATTCAACCATCGCAATAGGGTCTCCGCATGATCCTACCTTTTCGGGACCATTAAGTGACATAAAAAATTCTTATACACATGTTTGATAACGTTACGTTAATTGAAGCATATATGATAATAATAATAATAAGCGAACATTTACCATGAAAGTGTTGCCAACAATCGTAAAGTTGTGTTTGCATAACATGGGTTTAGACTGCATCTTACACTTCACGAACATGAGAACAATATCAATGTCCTACACAATGACATATTCCCATCATGACTTGTATGTGATGAGTAATGTTTTCGAAATGAGTTTAGAATACTTACAACAACATGGAGCCACTCTTGTTTCTTGAATCGCTTAAAAAAATCTTTGTCCCGAGTCATGTACTCAACCGCACGTTCTTCAAAATCAGTTGAGTTATCACTGATCCATTCATCGAAGGCTCTCATATGTGAGTATGAGATGTCGAACACGGATTGTACTCCTCCCCAGACGGTTGAGTGTCTAACACTTCCTCCCGCATCAACTGTCGGTTGTTGCTTTGTTGTTTGACTTTCTTAGCGGGTTGATTTGGTGTAAACTTCTTCATCGGCTTCCTAATACGTTTGGACCAAAGTGGATCGTCCTGAGTTTGATGATCCATTGGTTCATTTACACTAGCAGGGACTTCAAAGATCGTCTCTACATGTTTTGGGAACACACAATCATCTGTGTCTAAACCGACGACCACATCACCAATTTCACTTCAACCATTTCTGACTTCAGAGTCCCTAGCTCTAATTTCACCGCATTGAGCTCTGACGTAAATTCGACCCTCATGATGTCAATCTCAGGCTGATTTTATGCCCATGTTCAGTTGTTCTTGTTGTACATAAAAAGGATCTCGGTTCGAGATACAACCTAAAGGGTCGATAGTTAGGGGATAAGGTTTGGGTACCTTACCCTGGTTAAACTATGGATGTGGCCCACTTTGTATTTGATACAAATACTGTGATCCTAACGTGTTCGTGTAGATGACATGTGAGTGGGGATATCCTATGTAATGAGATTACATAAGATCGGACCACGAAATAGTAACCTCTAAATGTAACTCAGCTGACTAGTTAAGTTTCTATTTCACTAGGATGACCTAGGCAACTTGATCTCAATCTCGAAAGGCGAGTTACGAACTCCTGTCTGAGGGATTGTCCTTTGACTAGTATGGGTGAGAGTGGCGGATTCGCCGACTCAATATGCCTACCTTCTTGGGGACAAGACCGAGTGAGCTACTGGGAACTTAACTTAGCAAGACAGAATTCACTCCTTCCCGCCTACTAGGGTAAGTAGAGGAATGTTCCCTTAAGTGGTGTCTCCTAGACTTGAACAAAGGGCCCGACCCTCTCATTGGCCCGAGAGGACTCTGCTTTGTTGGTAGGACCACAAACAAATTGTTCATTAGAGGAGCACTGGTACTTAAGGCACAAGATGTAACCTGCTGGTAAAACGGTAATTTGACCCACCGGTGTTACGAACATTCTGAAGGATTGACTTGCTTTGTTATTGGTCAATATCCATGGACACGTAAATATCTCTGCGTGAGAAGAGTACAATGTGGGACTTTAGTGGAGTGTTCCCAGCTTAACGAATGTTGATTGGGAGGCTAATGAGATTAACCGAGCAATCTCGTATCGTTAGAGCTTCCGATCCAGTAGGTCCATTAGGTCCACCTTCTAGCTCAGAATCGGGTTCTTAGATCATTTGAATTTGAAATGTTCAAATTCATTAGGAATATATTTAATGTATATGGATACGATATAATATATAGTTTTGGAACTATATATTATAAATTTAATGTGAATATGATTCATATTAAATTACTTGAGAGAATTGAATATTTGAAAGAGTTCAAATATCAAATTCAAATGTGAATGTGATTCATATTTGAAAACTATAGGTTATAATTTAATGTGCATAAGATGTACATTAAACTATAGGATAAAGGGTAAAATGATTAAATGTGATTTAATCATTTATTTAATATTATATATGAATTAAATATGATTTAATTTAATGTATTTAATTATTAATTAAATATTAATATAATATTAAATGGGAACGTGTCAAGAGGACACGTTCCCACCACTCCCCATCTCCCTCTCGATGGGAAATGGGGATTTACCCACTAAATCCTTCTTCTCTGGTAGAAGAAGGCAATGATCGATTGATCAATTGAGGCAAGTGTGGAATTGTTGTCAAAAGAATTCTCTCTCTCTCACACTCTCATTCCCAAATTTTCCCAATTGTTGGAATCCTTCCCACAAAGGAGGATCTAAGTAGAACTCAGAGATATAGGACGTGATCCAAGTGGTGGTGTTGTTTCACAGAGAAAAACAGAGAACTTTTGAAGTTTCTGTGTTGCTGATTTCTTTTGGAGCAAGGAGTTGTTGTGCTGGAGAATTGAAAACTACAAAGGTATTCCTTCTATTCTCTTTACTTTAATCGTTAAACTTAGCATGTTTGTATGCAATTAATCCATGCCTAATTAGTTTAGAATTAACATGCTTGTTCTGTTCTTTTTGTCAATGTACTGGTTTTTGTTTTAAGCAAAACAATTAAGTAATTAAGATCCCAAACACGTTTCCGCTGCTCAAGGAGATCAAATCTCCATCAATTGGTATCAGAGCAATGCTTGTATTGTTTTGTTTTGAAACAAAATTGCATTGATTTGGTGGGAAATGCATTTGGTTTGCTGTAAAACTTGTTTAGGAATGCTTTGGCCTTAGTTTACTTCAAATTTTGTTCAAATTGGATGTAAAGGCCCCTGCTTTTTTGGGCAAAGAGTGCAAAAATGAGTCTGTAATCGAGTTACGAGTCGTTCGGGACAAGTTTCATGCATTTCGGTTGAGAATCGAAGGAGAAATTGAAGTTTAAAGTCATTGTGTTTCGTGGAAGAAAGTCGTTGTTGAGAATAGCGGCGTTAACGTTGAAGAACAAAGCGTGCGTCAACGCCAAAGATTCCCTATCGACGCGGGCGATCAAGGGGTCAGCGGCGTTGCAACGCTGCCCCTCAGCGTTGCAACGCCCCCCGATACCAGGCGCACAAGACGATGAAGCGGGCGTTGCAACGTTGGCCTCAGCGTTTAACGCCGTGGGGCTTTCCAGCAGCTGCAGATCGGTTCGACTGGTTCAACGTTTTTGGTCCGGTTCGAGCAGTTCAAGGGCGATTCAGGGTATTTTTGGACCGGTTTCATGAAATAAATTAATGTAATTTATTTTTTTTTGCACTTTAGGGGGCCAAATTATTCTGGTTTTATAGTTTTATATCTATGTGAATGTCATTTAGATTATTCCCACCTTAGGATAAGCATGTTCATGCATTTTATTCATATAAATGTTATATGAATATGGTTGAATGCATGGCTAATTTATTTTTTCATGAGTAATTAATTATAAGTGTTATAATTAGATTATATGGAAAATAAATTGCATGGAGCATGAAATTACTTAGTTTGAAATAAATGTTATTTTGTTTAAGTAATTTTATAATTCAAATAGTTGAATTTCTATTATAATTCCAATTTGAATATTGATTGTTGGTTTTATAATATAGTTTCTTTATCATAGGTTAATTATTAAAATTTATAAAAGTTATAAATTAAAGGGGTTTTAGAAACCATAACCTATAATAAAGAAATGCATGCAAACATAGGAACTTGGGTTAAGGTTTAATTAGTTTTAAATCATTTAAAATTAATTTAGACCTAAGTTTCAATTTCTAATAGGATTAGAAATAAGTCTTACGTAGTATTTTAAATAGTTTAAAATATAGTAGGACTTTAGGACTTTGGTTATAAGGGAACTCTACCGGTGAAGTTCTCGTCTAAGGTCAGGGTACTTAAGTCGACTTTAATCTAACACCTCCTACCCGGAACCGACCGGAACCTGAGTTGAATTAACCTTAGTTCTGTTTTATCTCTAGGTAATTAAATGTTTATTCACCTAGACATAAGGTTTTAAGACCTAGTTATAATAGTTATAATAGGCATAAACTTAGATAGATTCTTTTAGCCAGAATCCAACTAAGTTAAATCTATACCCTAATTTTAGGAACTTCAGTGGGAGAAAACGAGATGTTCGCATCGAGTTTACTCTCACGCCCTCAAGAGTTCACACCGTGAGTTCCATGCTCGGCTACGTGGCGTCAATAGGCGCGCCCCCTACGGTATGTGTTTGCATGGTTCAATACCAAGGTGAATGAGAGAAGTATCCATAGTAAATGGGGCGGGGGCGCGTGTCAACGTATCCTACTGGGTCTCCTCCATTAGGTCGCACTGCGAGATTTCTATAGTCCGCTTTGCTAGGTTGTCTCCGAATCACAAACCCTACGGAGGGCTCCGACTATAGGGATCGGAACACCGCGAACTCCGTAAATGTATAGGTCTCTTAGGTTGTTTGCCAACAGCTTGTCTTTCTTAATAGTAGCTTTGTTGGCTCGCCTATTGGATCTGAAAATGGTAGGGTCACATTTACTGGATGAGTTAAGTTAGTTAACAAATCCTTGACCAAACAAACTAGTAGCTAAGGAACATTGGGACATGAGATGTTCCGGTAGTGAGAATTGGTGAGAAAGTCTCAATTCAAGGAGAGAAATGACCACCGCCCACTAAGCTTTTGTTCTAAACCCTTGAAGTATCGTTGCAAAATTAAAGGTTTAACTTAAACAAAGGGGGTTTAGTTTAAACACTAGGGTTCTTTAATAATTTTTCTAAATTAGATTGGTTTTTACAATGGGTTAAAAAGGCATAACTAATTAGAACTATTTTGGATTTTCAGCATGTCGTCCTCAATAATAGCCTTACTTAAAAGCGACCATTTAACTGGTGAGAATTTTACTACGTGGAAGTCTAACTTGAATACGATTCTCGTTGTTGACGACCTACGGTTTGTACTAACTGAGGAATGTCCTCAGATTCATCGCTTGTAACTCTCCTCAACTGTTAAGGAGGCGTCACGCATCACCGGATCAAGGCCAATGATAAGGCCAAGGTCTACATTTTGGCTAGTGTTTCAAGTTCGGCCAAAAGCACGAGGGCATGGTCTCACTTTCGTGAGATCATGAGTTCACCTGCAGGAAATGTTTAGACAACCGTCTGGACAGATTCGGCACAAATCCCTCAAATACGTTTATAACTCCCGTATGAAGGAGGGGTCATCGGTGAGAGAACACGTTCTAGATTTGATGGTCCACTTCAACGTGGCTGAGATGAACGGAGCGGTCATTGACGAGCAAAGTCAAGTATCGTTCATCCTGGAATCTCTTCCGAAGAGTTTCCTGCAATTCCGCAGTAATGCGGTGATGGACAAGATAGAGTATAACCTGACTACTCTCCTTAATAAACTACAGACTTTCCAGTCTCTTATGAAGAATAAGGGACAAGCTGATAGAGAGGCAAATCTGTTTGCCCATTCCAGAAGGTTCCAGAAGGGTTCATCCTCTAGGACTAAGTCCTGTAACTCTTCTTCTGGGGTTAAGAAGACCCAAAAGAAGAAAATAGGAGGGAAAGGGAAGGCACCTGCTGCTGACAAAGGCAAGGGAGAAACCAAGCTTGCAGATAAAGGAAAGTGTTTCCACTGCAACATGGATAGGCACTGGAAGAGAAACTGCCCAAAATACCTTGCTGAGCTCAAAGAGAAGAAAGGTAAATTAGATTTACTTGTTCTTGAAACTTGTTTAGTGGAAAATGATGATTTTACCTGGATACTTGATTCAGGAGCCACTAATCACGTTTGCTCTTCATTTCAGGAAACTAGTTCCTTCAAGGAGCTCGAAACTAGTTCCTTCAAGGAGCTCGAAGAGGGTGAGATGACGCCGTGGTCTCGAACGGGAGAGGAGGCTGCCTCACTTCATGCGAAGGGAGATGCCAAGTTATTTTTCTGAGATAGATTTCTTTCTTTAAAAATCAGATATAGTTCCTAAGTTTAAAAGGAACTTAATTTCTATCTCTTGTTTAATAGAACTTGGTTATTGTATTTCTTTTTCAATTAATGAAGCATTCATTTTGAAAGAGGGTGTCAATATTTGTTCTGCTAAATTGAAAAATGGCTTGTACGTACTGAAACCGAATAAAACCAAAGCAATTTTAAATCATGAGATGTTTAAGAATGCTAACACTCAAAATAAAAGACAAAGAATTTCTCCAAATAACAATACCTATCTGTGGCATCTTAGACTTGGTCATATTAATCTCAACCGGATTGAGAGACTCTCTAAGAATGAAGTTCTAAACAAGTTAGAAGATGATTCTTTACGCTTTACGAATCTTGCTTGGAAGGTAAAATGACCAAACGACCTTTTCTTTGGAAAAGGTTATAGAGTCGTAGAGCCCTAGAACTTGTGCATTCGGATCTTTGTGGTCCTGTGAATGTTAAAGCTCGAGGAGGGTACGAATATTTCATCTCTTTCATAGATGATTATTCGAGGTATGGTTATCTATACCTAATGCATCACAAGTCCAAAGCTCTTGAAAAGTTCAAAGAGTATAAGGTCAAGTAGAGAATGCATTAGGGAAAAGCATTAAAACACTTCGATCCGATCGAGGTGGAGAGTATATGGATTTGAGATTCCAGACTATATGATAAAACATGGAATTAAATCTCAACTCTCAAAGACCTAATACACCACAAAGAAAAATGGTGTGTCGAAAAGAGAAATAGAACCTTGTTAGACATGGTTCGTTTCTATGATGAGCTATGCTCAATTGCTCGCTCTCGTTTTGGGGATATGCAAGAGAGATCTGCAGCTTCAAATCTTGAATAAGTGTTCCATCAAAAGTGTTTGAAACACCTTTTGAACTTTAGAGGGCGTAAACCTAGTTTACAACACTTCAGATTTGGGGTTGTCCCAAGACACGTGCTCGTGACAAACCCAAAGAAACCGGAACCTCGCTCAAGATTGTGTCAATTTGTTGGCTATCCCAAAGAAATGAGAGGTGATCTTTTCTACGACCCACAAGAAAACAAGGTGATTGTATCGACAAACGCCACGTTCTTGGAGGAAGATCACATGAGGAACCATAAACCGCGTAGTAAATTAGTAATAAATGAAGCTACACATGAACCAACAAGAGTTGTTGATCAAGCTGGACCTTCATCAAGAGTTGATGGAGGAGTCGCTAGCTCGCCGCCTCGCCCTTCTCAATCGTTGGGAATGTCTCGACGCAGTGGGAGGGTTGTTTCCCAACCTGACCGCTACTTGAGTTTAGCTGAAACTCAAGTTGTCATGCCTGATGACGACGTAGAAGATCCATTGTCTTATAAACAGGCAATGAATGACGTAGACAAGGACCAATGGATCAAAGCCATGGACCTTGAAATGGAGTCAATGGACTTCAATTCAGTATGGGAACTTGTAGACCAACCTGAAGGGGTTAGACCCATAGGGTGTAAATGGATCTATAAGAGAAAGAGAGATGCAGCCGGAAAGGTACAAACCTTTAAGGCTAGGCTATTAGCAAAGGGTTTCACCCAAAGGGAAGGAGTTGACTATGAAAAAACTTTTTCCCCTGTTGCTATGCTAAAGTCTATAAGGATACTATTGTCCATAGCCGCGTTTTATGATTATGAAATTTGGCAAATGGACGTCAAGACTGCCTTTTTGAATGATAATCTTGAAGAGAGCATCTATATGTCTCATCCCGAAGGGTTTATAGCCCAAGGTCAGGAGAAAAAAGTTTGCAAGCTTAATCGATCCATTTATGGATTGAAACAAGCATCAAGATCTTGGAATATAAAATTTGATACGACGATCAAGTCTTACGGCTTTGACCAAAACGTTGACGAGCCTTGTGTTTACAAGAGGATCATCAACAACAAAGTAGCTTTGTTAGTACTTTATGTGGATGATATCCTACTCATTGGGAATGATGTAGGATACCTAACTGACATAAAGAATTGGTTGGCGACCCAATTCCAAATGAAAGATTTGGGAGAGACGCAGTATGTTCTTGGGATTCAGATCTTTAGGAATCGCAAGAACAGAACGCTAGCACTGTCTCAAACGTCTTCTATCGACAAAATGTTGTCAAGATATTCGATGCAGAATTTCAAGAGGGGCTTATTACCCTTCGTGCACGGAGTTCATCCGTGCTAGGAACAAAGGTCCCAAGACACCTCAAGAAGTTGAGGATATGAGACATATTCCCTATGCCTCTGCAGTAGGTAGCTTAATGTATGTTATGCTATGCACGAGGCCGGACATTTGTTATGCAAAGGGGAATAGTCGAGAGTACCACCCAATCCAAGGTTAGACCATCGGACAACGAGCTAAAAATATCCTCAAGTATCTAAGGAGAACGAGGACTATATGCTTGTGTATGGGTCTATGATCTCGATCCTTACTGGATACACCGATTCGATTTTCAGCACCGATAAGGATTCTCGAAAATCCACATCGGATCGATTTTCACCATTAACGGGAAGCTATAGTATGGCGAAGAATCAAGCAAGGATGCATCGACTCCACAATGGAGGTCGAGTATGTCGCCGCTTGTGAAGCAAAAGGAGGTCGCTGTTTGGCTAAGGAAATTCCTTGTCGATTTGGAAGTTGTTCCAAATATGGAATATCCCATCACCTTATAATTGTGACAACAAAGTGGTGCAGAGCTAATTCGAAGGAACCTCGCAACCATAAGCGAGGAAAGCACATCGAGAGGAAGTATCACCTTATACGAGAAATAGTGCAACGAGGAGATGTGATACCACGAAGATCGCCGAGAGTACAATATTGCCGATCCGCTTTACAAAGACTCTCACGGGTAAAGTGTTCGAGGTCATCCGAAAGTCCAGGTCTCACGAGATATGTACATAAGCTAATCTAGGGCAAGTGGGAGATATGTAATGGGGTATATGGATGCCCTAGTTTATTGTATTTCTATCTCTTGTAACCACTGCTTTTAGATTATGATGTACCCCACTAGAGTTTTAGTTCAAGTGGGAGTTTGTTGGGATTTGTGCCCTAAAACTCGTAGTTTGTAATTATGTTCTAATTAATGTAATAAAGTGTTATTATTTCAATAAAGAGTTATTGTTCGTTATCTACGAGTTTGCCTTTATTTAAACCCTAAATCCAATAAACTAAACATCCAAGGTCATTAAATGAATCTCTAAATCGAATGTAATGTACATAAAAAGGATCTCGGTTCGAGATACAAATTAAAGTGGTCTATAGTTGGGGATAAGGTTTGGGTACCTTACCCTGTTAAACTATGGATGTGACCCACTTTGTATTTGATACAAGCACTATGATCCTAACGTGTTCGTGTAGATGACATGTGGGTGGGGATATCCTATGTAATGAGATTACATAAGATCGACCACTAAATAGTAACCTCTAGTCAGAACTCCGCTGACTAGTTAGGTTTCTATTTCACTAGGATGACCTAGGCAACTTGATCTCAATCTCGAAAGCGAGTTACTTAACTCCTGTCATGAGGGATTGTCCTTTGACTAGTATGGGTGAGAGTGGCCGATTCGTCGACTCAATATGCCTACCTTCTTGGGGACAAGACCGAGTGAGCGGTGGGAACTTAACTTAGCAAGACTTCATTCACTCCTTCTCGCCTACTAGGGTAAGTAGAGGAATGTTCCCTTAAGTGGTGTCTCCGGGACTTGAACAAAGGGCCCACCCTCTCATTGGCCCGAGAGGGACTCTGTTTGTTGGTAGGACCATAAACAAATTGTTCATTAGAGGAGCACTGGTACTTAAGGCACAAGATGTAACCTGTGGGTAAAACGGTAATTTGACCCACCGGTGTTACGAACATTCTGAAGGATTGACTTGCATTATTGGTCAATATCCATGGACACGAAAATATATCTGCGTGAGAGAAGAGTACACCGTGGGACTTTAGTGGAGTGTTCCCGCAGCTTAACGAATGTTGATTGGGAGGCTAATGAGATTAACCGAGCAATCTCGTATCGTTAGAGCTTCGATCCAGAGGTCCATTAGGTCCACCTTCTAGCTCGTAAAGGGTTCTTAGATCATTTGAATTTGAAATGTTCAAATTCATTAGTGAATATATTTATTGTATATTGATACGATATAATATATAGTTTTGGAACTATATATTATAAATTTAATGTGAATATGATTCATATTAAATTACTTGAGAGAATTGAATATTTGAAAGAGTTCAAATATCAAATTCAAATGTGAATGTGATTCATATTTGAAAACTATAGGTTATAATTTAATGTGCATAAGATGTACATTAAACTATAGGATAAAGGGTAAAATGATTAAATGTGATTTAATCATTTATTTAATATTATATATGAATTAAATATGATTTAATTTAATGTATTTAATTATTAATTAAATATTAATATAATATTAAATGGGAACGTGTCAAGAGGACACGTTTCCACCACTCCCCATCTCCCTCTCGATAGGGAAGTGGGGAGTTACCCACTGAATCCTTCTTCTCTGGTAGAAGAAGGCAATGATCGATTGATCAATTGAGGCAAGTGTGAAATTGTTGTCAAAAGAATTCTCTCTCTCTCACACTCTCATTCCCAAATTTTTCCAATTGTTGGAATCCTTCCCACAAAGGAGGATCTAAGTAGAACTCAGAGATATAGGAGGTGATCCAAGTGGTGGTGTTGTTTCACAGAGAAAAACAGAGAACTTTTGAAGTTTATGTGTTGATAACTTCTTTTGGAACAAGGAGTTGCTGTGCTGGAGAATTGGAAACTACAAAGGTATTTCTTCTATTCTCTTTAGTTTAATCGTTAAACTTAGCATGTTTGTATGCAATTAATCCATGCCTAATTAGTTTAGAATTAGCATGCTTTTTATGTTCTTTTTGTCAATGTACTGGTTTTTGTTTTAAGCAAAACAATCAAGTAATTAAGATCCCAAACATGTTTCGCTGTTCAAGGAGATCAGATCTCCATCACTTGTACTAGGCCCTTGTGAATCGATGTGGGTTGAGCATGTGGGGGCATCTTCCCCAACCCCAACATCAACAAATCCTTCCGAGTATTGATGGTAGAATTCATCAACATCAGTATCTACTTGTGTGGTCCGTCGGCTCAAGATGGCTCGATATCACCAACAATATCATGTACAAGTCATTGGTTAACTCGAGTCTCCCGAAATTATTTCTCGAAATCCGACTCCTGGAATTGGGAAATAATCGCCATCTCCAGTACAACACCATAAACAAATGAAGTTGAATTATGTGAACAGAACATTGTTCGAAGTATAAAAGTACCTTAGATGAGTTGAAGACATCTCGGAGTAACGTATGCAATGGGACTGGTCGGGTGGATGTCCATCTGAGAATGCGTGGGACTGCGACAGAGTTAAGGCGTGTTACAACCTTTCCTTCTAAAGATGGTATAGTCTCATATATCTATACCTAAAAAACACAATAACAATATCATTAGTTACGATTTCAGTCAAGAACAAAAACATTATAAGTGAATATAGGAATGAGTAGTTATACCTAGGGGTGTACACGGGTTGGGTTGGGTTGATGGGTTTTTTGGAACCAACCCGAAAATTCGGGTTGGTCAAGGTTAGCAACCCAAATTACCCGATTAAGGGTTGCAATCCAACCCAACCCAACCCAACCCAATTCTATATTTTGGGTTGGATTGGGTTGAGTTGGGTCGTCTGGTTGATTTTTTTATTTTTTAATAGTTTTTAATTATTTAAAATAACTTTTTTCTTGAATTTATAACTAAAATCACATAAAATTCAATTATCAAACTTCAAAGTTCATAACATTTTAATATTTGTTAGAATATTAGACGAAAAACATTAAAATTGACAAATAATTCATTTATAAATATATATAAAAATGAAAAAATATATAAACTTTGGGTTGCGTTGGATTGAGTTGGGTCAACCCAAGAATCGACCCGAAAATTCAATTCTCCAAAATTCTAACCCAACCCAAACCGAAAAAAACCTAACCCAACCCAACCCTTACGTTTGGGTTGGGTAGTCCGGGTTGCTCAGATTATCGGGTTATTTGTACACCTCTAGTTATACCAAAAAAGAAAATGAATATATGGTGAGACTGTACTTCACTTTGAAGCCCTTTATTGAAGCAACCTGCCTCTTGTAATAGGCAGCTTTATCCTTAAAGCTATTTTGTAGACTCTTCAACGTCCTATCAAATATAATCTTTCCACAGTCAATGTTGTTGAAGTGGTCCATGTTCTCCACATCCTTAAACAATGAAAGGTCAATTGTGGTATTCACCCTATCCTTCCCCATCATAGCAGTCTCGGTATAATAGACAAGGGTCACCTTCACTGCATCATCATCATAATCGAACTCCATTTTCAAGTAATCACCTTCCAAGTTTACTTGATATGAACCACCAAGGCCTCAAATTGTTATTTTCTAATTTTTTCTAATTTTATTATTTTTCAATTTTATCATTTTTTATGACATTTTAAGTAGGGGTATTTTTGTCATTTGTCATGATATGACATTTAGGGTTTTGGGAAGCTATTTAAAGTTGGCCATTAGGTTGTACATGACAGTTTTTGGATGAATTCAAATTTCGTGTGATTTGTTGCAGAGCCACATCATCACCGTTTGCAATTCTTGAGTACAGGGTTGCAAGCCAGGAACATTCAGGTAGGTTTGATCAACTTGCTTGTGGAGTGTTCCATTATTGAGTGAGGAACTAGTTTCCTTGCCTCTTGGTCTTCGATCATAAGGTAATCCACATCTAGTCCTTTTCCTTGGGATTGAATCAAATCGATTTGGGGATTTTAGTGTTTGAGAATTAGGGGTTCACATCACCAAAGGGTTCCTAATTCCAATTCGCTAGGGTTTTCTTATCATTTCCTCACAAGTTCTTAAAGGCACATTCTTGGCTTTTCTGTCATTTTGATTTCTAGACCGAGCATTACTCACTTGCTTATCTCTCTCATTTGTGTTTTCACATTTTTCTTCTTCATAAATTTCTATTATTGCTTTTTCCTCGGTCTCATGCCTTTTATTTTCCAACTCACACACATCAAGTTTTACTTCTCTTGGAAGCATTAATACAAGAGTAGAAACAAATGTTACTTCGTGATTGAATGTACTAACAATGTCATCACAAAATAATTGAGTTTTAAGCTCACTATCATCTACTTTCGCTCCCCCACTACCATCAACACAATATGCTTCTCCAGAAATAAGTGGCACAACAGTGTAGTAAGATTATAGTCATGTGATTTCTTGCTATCTAATGACCTACTAGGCAAAATATCATTATCATGCATAGGTACAACATTGATAAGTTTCTCTTTTCTACATTCTACCTTATCAAAATGCTCATACATGGTAGGTAAACTAATCTTTGTCACAAATGTATTAGCATTGGAGGCAATCTTAAATTTAGTGTACCTTAAAGATCTCCGTTGGAGTTGCCTTTCTATTTTGATGGCAACATCCACCATCTCTTCCAAATCCTCACAAGGTCGAATTTCTTCTCGTTCAACAATCATCTCGACAATCTTCTCATTTAGTCCTTGGTAGAATCGATCCATAGTAGTGTCTTCATCCTCATATAAATTAATCTCCTCAAGCAATGCAAGCATCTCTTTGTAGTATTTTCCAACACTTTTGCTCACTTGTCTTAAAGTTTGCAATTTGTGGAAAGACTTAGGAACAAAATGCTTCCTGATAGCACACAATATGTGCTATCCTTAGGCTTAATTATTGCTAGTTTTATAATGATTTCAGAGCTTTTACGTGTTTAAATTACTCAATTTCAGGTTAAGAGCTTAAACAGAACAATTGGAGACATTGTGGATCACTCGGGATCGAAACAAGGCTATTTGAAGCTAAAATAACATCATTTAGAAGTAGAAAGATCTATCCAAGCTTGAAGACCCGAGGTGATGGCGTTGCAACGCCGTGCTTGCTGTCTAGAGGCATTGAAGACCCCAGGCGATAGCGTTGCAACGCTATCTCGATAAGAAGGCACACATGAAGACTCAAGATAGGCGTTGCAACAACGCTGCAGCGTCCGCAACGCCGGATCGATAAGAGGCGCGCACGTTAGGGTAGCGGCGTTACCACGCCGCCTCTCGCCGTTAACGCCATCGTGACATTCCATATATGCCAGCCGCCAGGGTACAACGTTGCAACGCTGAACTGAAAGATATTATAAATAGAACCTTATGTTTTCATTACAGGAGAGCCGAATTTGCTAGTTTTTTTTACCATATTTTCGAAATACACTTTGTAAGAAGAGAGAAAAGAGCATTTTTGGGAGCCAAATCATTCGTGGAGGTTCGAGATCGAAGACGGGAGCTCGGAGACGAAGAACCGACATCGACACATAAGTTTAATTTCCTTTTCTTTCAGATTGTAATACCGTTTTAAGACGTTTTCTACATGTTTAGCTTGGTTTTCATGTGATTTAGAGTAGCTAAATGTTGTAGTTAGGATTCGATTTACTTGTTAAGACTTTTTTGCTATGTATTGAAGCATGTTTTGTTCTTATTTTTGGCAATTTGGTCTTCAACTCTTAATTTTGTTGGTTTAAGTGGACTCGAGAGATAAAACTTGAATTAGAACAAAGTTGTCAAAACCCTCAGGAGTTTGACATGAGAATGACTTAGAAATCTAAGGGAAACACATAAACAAGTTGCTTAATGTCGTGCATGTCGTAGGTTCATATGGAGACTATAGAATTTATTGCATGTGCAAGGCTCACTGAGAATCGAGAGGTTTTCTTGAGTATCTTACTTCTTGTTTATAAATTCATTTCTTTAGTTCAATGCATGTGTTGATTGAGTCATTAACTTGTAAAGTCAATTTCCTCAATTCTATCAATTTGTGTCTCCATGTGTTAGTCTGTTGTTTGTCTTTACTTTCAATCACATATCCATGTTATGTTTCTTTAGCTAAAATTGAGAATTAATATCTTGGTCATTAATTAATCTAGAAACCCATTCCCGAGGACGATACTTGGACTCTTAAATCACTATACTAAAACTTGACCCGTACATTGCGGTATTGCAATAATATAATTTTACGCAACACTTCTTCATTAGAAGTTTGATCTCTTTCCATGAAGGTATTGCATAATCTCCACTTTTTCTCCTTTTCGACACCAAAATATTCCACCATGTTAGGGCATAATCCTCAAATGAAGATATGATAAAATTTACCTTTTCTTTTTCACTATAGTGGTGGTGATCAAATATGACATCAATTTCCTCCTCCCAATAAAGGTACTCCTCTGGATTGGAAATACTCCCAAAGAACACTGAAGGTTTATTTTGATCAACATTATGGTCATTCCTTAGAGATCTCCTTTGTGCATACATGATTGCAAAAAGATGTTAGCATAAAGAAAATTGGACCTCACAATTCACTCTCTCACGTGTTTCACTCAACATATGAAGTTCACTCGTGTTTACTTTCTTTAATGTAAACTCTCCCTTAAAAGATGCAATCTCTCTCAAAGATAGGGTGTGAGCCAAGAGGCATGACTTTGCAACCAAGATCAGAAGCAAGCTAGAAACAAACCAAGCAAGAATGATTGCAAAGTGTAAAACTCAAGCAAAGAATAGTATAATATATATATATATATATATATATATATATATATATAAAATGAAAACTAGAATTAAGAACCTAATGTTCAAGATCCAACAAACTAAGAAAGGAAATAAAAAAAACAAGATATCTAGAATCAAGAATTTAAGATTCGAAGGAATTATGTAAGATGAACAAAGAAAGGCAAACAATTAGACAAGAATTATAAAATAATGAAGGAAAACAAAGAAATAGGATTCACCCAAACTCAAAATTTGACAAAATTCAGCCTTTAGAATCTTAGAAATCGAAATCTCAAATGATTCAGAGTTTAATCTTCAAAAATCGCAATCTTCTCTATAGTGTCAAGATGCTTAAAACTTGAAAATTTAGCAGCTTTATTGACCTACTTGCTTCAATAGCTTTCCTAAACCCATCTGGTTGCTTAATTGAAATACGAATCGTCCACCTGCTCGCTTAATTGTGATAAGCTCCTCTAGTTTGAAAAAAAAAAGTATTAAGGGGTTTCACCTATCTGCTTCAAATCTCATTTACCATTAAAATTGAATCTCAAATTCAAATTGAATTTCAAAATCAATCTAATGGCAATCTCAATTCCGATTTCACGTATTTTTTTTTATTCCACTGCCTTTTTTTTTTCTCTTTCTTTTCAAATCCTCTCACCTGTTCTGTTTCAAAAAACTCTCACAATTTAAAATTGAATTTCAAAATCAATTCTAATTGTGATCTCAATTCTAAATTCTCGTAACTTCCTTTTTTTTTCAAGTCCACGCTTCTCTTCTCTCTCTTTTTTTCCCCAACAAAACCAAAGAGTCGAAACCCTTTTTTTTTTTTCCAAAACTTCAGTTGATTCTTCTGGCTCAACTGTGTAATTCAAAACTCCAACTAAGTCAAATAAACTCTCGCAATCCAGGATTAAAAGTCAAAATATTAGAAGATAAAAAACTCAGGGTAATCAATCAAGAAATCAAATTCTAAGATTTCAAAGACTTAATTACTAAATGCAAAATTTTGACTATTTTTTTCTTCAGAATAACAAAACAAAATTCAAGACACTGATATACTCAATCTAGAACCTAAGCTTTGATACCAAATGATAAGAAAACCCTAACGAATTGGAATTAGGAACCCTTTGGTGATGTGAACCCTTAATTCTCAAACACTAAAACCCCCAAATCGATTTGATTCAATCCCAAGGAAAAGGACTAGATGTGGATTACCTTATGATCGAAGACCAAGAGGCAAGAAAACTAGTTCCTCACTCAATGATGGAACACTCCACAAGCTAGTTGATCAAACCTACCTAAATGTTCTTGGCCCTGTACTCAAGAATTGCAAACGGTGATGATGTGACTCTGCAACAAATCACACGAAATTTGTATTCATCCAAAAATTGCCATGTACAACCTAATGACCAAGCTTTAAATAGCTTTCCAAAACCCTAAATTCTATATCATGACAAATGACAAAAATACCCTTACTTAAAATGTCATAAAAAGGATAAAATTGGAAAAATAATAAAATTATATAAAAAAATTAGAAAATAACAATTTGATGCCTTGGTGGTTCATATCCAGTAGACTTGGAAGGTGATTACTTGAAAATGGAGTTCGACTATGATGATGATGCAGTGAAGGTGACCCTTGTCTATTACACCGAGACTGCTATGATGGGGAAGGATAGGGTGAATACCACAATTGACCTTAATTGTTTAAGGATGTGGAGAACATGGACCACTTCAACAACATTAACTGGGGAAGGATTATATTTGATAGGACGTTGAAGAGTCTACAAAATAGCTTTAAGGATAAAGCTGCCTATTACAAGAGGCAGACTGCTTCGATGAAGGGCTTCAAAGTGAAGTACAGTCTTACCGGATATTCATTTTCTTTTTTGGTATAACTAGGGGTGTATAAATAACCCGATAACCCGGACTACCCAACCCAAACCGTAAGGGTTGGGTTGGGTTAGTTTTTTTTTCAGTTTAGGTTGGGTTAGAATTTTGTAGAACTGAATTTTCGGGTTGGTTCTTGGGTTGACCCAACCAAATCCAACGCAACCCAATTGTTGGGATCTATTCCCTAAACAAGTGTAGTTTTTGTAATTATCATTGCACAATAAATAAAGTTGTTATTTATTATATTCTCGCATATAAATCTAAATCCAATAAACTAAGTTTCAAGGTTATAATGATAGATCTTGAACATTTATTTAATAGACATAAGTTGGATTAAGTTGTTCAAGTATAACCTAAAAGGTCTATGGTATATGCATAGGGTTGGGAACCTTATACTGGTAACACCATGGATGCGACCCGCTTTGTATTTGATACAAACGAGGTAATCCAACTTGTTCATGGGGTAGACATGCGAGTGGGGGCATCCTTTATAATGAGATTATACAAGACCTTGAAGGGAATGAAAATCCCCGCGCAGCGGAAGACGATCGAATCGTCAAGGTATCGTTACGCTACTTGAAATTTGTTAAAATGATCTAAGTTAAACATACAAATAAAGGAAGAAATTACAGCAAGAAAAACACACTTACTTGTTGTAGACAATTCTCCAAGATTTCTTCCTTGAACACTTCGTGCTTCTCGATCTCAACGAACGCTTCTCTCGAACAAAACCCGAACACCACCAAAGACCTTCTCGGTTGTTCTTCCTTTGGAAGAAGGAAAGTGGTGGGACTTTAGTTTTTGGAAAGGGAGGAGAGCTTGAGAGAATACGTGAGAGAGAATTCTCTTCTTTTGGTTAAAATTCCAAAAATGAGAGAGTGAGTTATGAAATCCTTCTTGCAAAAGGTTTAAATAGTGAAATAACATGGAGTTAAAATCTCCACATTATTATCACTTTACCACAACTATAGGTTATGCAAATCACATTTGCATAACCATATATTATAAGATATCTCATATCTAATTATACAAATCACATTTGCATAATTGTGGATTTTATTAAATTGAATCACATCCAATTTAATTTCTCTCAATTAATTTCTCCAATTAGCCTTAATTCAACAATTAGGCTAACCTATAGTTTATTATGAATCTCATTCACATTAAACTATATATTATATCATTCATATCTCATATAAATGACATAAATGCCCTATAAGTGAAATTGAACACTTCAATTCACACCAAAACATTAACCCTTCTTTTAACCCAGATTGAGTTAACCGAGTGACCTAATGGACCTACAGTGACGAGCTCCAATGATACGAGATTAACCTATCAAACTCTTTGACCCGGTTAATCAACATTCATTAGCTACGGTAACACTCCACTATAGCCCGTAGCTGCACTCCCGTCAGTGCAGAATATTACGTGTCCACTGATATAACCAATAACCGTGAGTAGACCCTTCACAGGTTGTTCGTAGACACGGCTGGGTCAAGTTACCGTTTTACCCCTGTGTCTACCTCTTGTTCCTTAAGTCCCCACTACTCCTCTAATGAACAACATATCGTGATGGTCCAACCATACACAACACCTTTCTCGTGCTAGTGAGAAGGTGGGTGCCCGTTGTCCAAGCCCTGGAGACAACACTTAAGGGAACAACCCCTCTAGTTTCCCTAAAGGCGGGAACGAGTGAATTCCATCTCGCGTAGTTAAGTTCCCAGCCTCCTACTTGGTCCTCGCCCTCGGAAGATAGGCATATTGGGCGAGTAATCGTGACCATCCTCACCCGTATTAGTCAAAGGATGCACTCATGCAGACGGAGTCCGTAACACGCTCGTGATTCGTGTCGAGTCACTAATGGTCATCTACGGTTATTAGTCTCATCACAACAACGGTGTTACATCGGTAGGTGTAATAATTCAAGGTTCTTGTCTTGTACAATCTCATTGCACAGATGCCCCCACTCACATGTCAACCACATGAACGAGTCAGATCACCTCGTTTGTATCTAATACAAAGCGAGTCGCATCCACAACGTATATAGGATTAGGTGTCCAACCCTATCCATATACCGTAGACCGTTCGGGTCATTAACTCGAACGTGATCCTCCATGTGTGTCCACTACACACCGTTCAAGTTCTAGTTCTCTCATAAATTCAATGACCCTGGAGCTTAGTTTATTGGAAAAGTTTGTAAAATTTGCGAGACACAAAGTAATGAAATGAATAACACTTTATTAATTTCAAACAGTAATTTACAAACACGAGATTAGGACAAAAATTCCAACAGACCGGACCGCGAGTTATTACCTACTAGAGTAACACCGTTATCAAGATAGGTATAATAATTCATAGATGATCATTAGTGACTTGACATGAATCCTGAGCAAGCTATGAAATCCTGCTTATGAGGTTTGTCCTTAGACTAGTATGGGTGAGAGTGGCCTGTAGCCGACTCAATAAGCCTACCTTCTTAGGGACATAACTTTGTAAGCAGCTGGGAACTTAACTATGCAAGAAGGAATTCACTCATTCCTTGGGAATCAGATAGGTTGTTCTCTTAAGAACTGAATCCAGGTCATGAACAATGGGGCCCTACCTTCTTACTAGCTTAAGAAGGATCGAGTTTTATGGTAGGACCATAAACTGATTGTTCATTAGAGGATCAATTGAGCTTAAGAAACAAGATGTATTCACAGGGGTAAAACGGAAATTTGACCCTGCTGTGATTACGAACAACCTGTGAAGGGTCGACTCACAAGTATTGATTATATCAGTGGATACAACATAATCTACAGTGGGGAGAGTGCAACTATGAGTCTATAGTGGAATGACTTATAGTTAATGAATGTTGATTAATTGAATCAAAGAGTTTGATCGATTAATCTTGTATCATTGGAGCTCATGATCTGTAGATCCATTAAGTCCCTTCGTTGGCTCAACATGGAAATAAGAAGGGTTTATAGTTTGGAGTGAGATTGAAATGTTGAATTTCATGTTTAAAGGGATATGTCAATTATATATGATATAATTGATATAACATATGGTTAAATCCATGAGAAATATATCATAAGAGCACTATAAGGGTAGGATGGTCATTTCCATCCCATTTCTCTATAAATATGTGCATGAGATGCACATTTGTTAAGTGATTTTCAATAGGCAACCCTAGTGCTCTTTTGCATGTGCTTTTGTTGGAAAAGTTCCAAAGCACTTGTTTTCTTAAAATTCTCTCCCAACTTCAAAAGAGGTTCCACCACCTTCCCTCTCCTACAGATACAACGAAGAAAATCTAGCGGACGGATTGAAAACTACTTCGTAGTTTGTGGAGTACACAAGATCGTTGAGATCGTGAGGATCAAAGGAGCACGTGTTGTTTTGTCTACAAAAGTAATACACTTGTTGTCCATTTGATCTAGTATGCATGCTTAATCATTTTATGTATGTTTTGATTTGATCTATGTAATACACAAGAACACACGATTCAAATTGCTTTCGCAACGGGATTCAATCCCATCAAAGTTTATGTTTTTTTTTTAATTTTTTATATATATTTATAAATGAATTATTTGTCAATTTTAATGTTCTTATATATATTTAGTGGTCTCATGTTCACGATTCAATTTTAGATGACTCGCGATCGCGATCGTATGAGTGACTCGATCGCGAAGTCCCTTCGAGAAATCGCGATGGATATCAGAAAGTAACGGTGATTGAGTACGAACGTGATACATCGAATGTCATTATACATGTTATTGGAAACCAACCAAACAGAGACAGTGTATTTTTATCAAATGTCAATAAACAAACATCGATTCGTCATTACAGATTTATTTCTTAAACCCTAACACTACTTAACATTTCTTACTCAGATTACGAACCATAGAATTAACCTTAACATACATTCTAGCATTCGCAATAACATTTGTTTCAAGCCAAAACAAGAAAGTAAAAGAATTTGTGCAGCGATGAAGCATGCATGCATGAGATAAGAATAAACTAGTTTTGGTCTCACGAAACTCTGCAGGGGGAAAGTATTGTGTAGTTTGGTCGGAAGCAAGAGGAAGTGTTCAGTAGGTCGGTCGGATGTATTAAAAATGTCGGTCAGAACCAAAAGGAATTGTTCGAAATGTCGGTTGGAAGAAAGAATCGAAATTACAGTTGAGAGTTCGCCTATGGTAGATGATGAATCGGGTTCAGGAGGCATGATTTAATCCTTTCTTCGCGATCAGACTCCTCGTTTGTTGCACTCACGATCACACTAAACCTATATTCGCGTTCGGAATAACCCTAAACCCTAACCCCTTGAATATCGTGTTCGCGATGTCATCAATTGATCGCGTTGTGAGGTAAATCGCGATCGAGTTTAGGGTTGAATTTCATGCTCGTGTTAAGAGGTAAATCGGGATTGGATTTATGGTAAAATTTTGTGCTCGTGTTACGAGGTAAATCGAGATCGAGCTCTATTGGTGTACACGATAGCGACGGGGTATCAATGGTCTGCATCAACCTTCATGACATCAACAAAAGGATAGATTTCATTATTTTAAAAATCGGTCAATCACCATTTTTTAAATAGAATTAGGGTCATCCGTACAAAAACTTCGTGGGGCTTGGGTTTGGAATATGTTATATTATTCAAAATAATGGAGAATGTTTCAATCATGCTTTATGCTTTGAAACTTCTCATTTTTACTTTTGAATTTTTAAATTTGTTCTAAAATATCAGGAGTGGGCATCTATTAGTCGAAGTTAGTTTTTCACCCAAACTAATATCAAACCAAGTCGGGTTCTAAATATTAAAAGTCAACTTTTTCAAAATGGTGGAATCGACTAATCGATTCGGTCGGTTGATTTCGACACCAAACCTAAAATGTCTACGTTGACAGTGGCAGACGGAACAACAAATAAAAATGCCTTAGAACAATGATGATAGAGGGATGATGGCGTGATAACACACACTTAATATTATCTTTAAGCCTTTTATTATGCTAGTTTTGTAGATAAATTGTGTGCTTTGATGTTTATTTCTATTTAATTTGTAGATTTCGAACAATTGGAATAAAACTGGAGTGTTACAAAGATTGTTGATGAATTCGATACAATGGAGCCTAAGTTGAATATCCAAATGAAGAAAAGAAGAAGTTCAAGTCAAATGACCCCAAGGGAGAGCGTTAAGACGCTTTCATCGTGTCTCAATGCCCATGTATGCTACCTTCAAGCCTCACAAACCGTGAAAGTAGCATCGAGACGTTGTTCAAGGCATTTTTGTAACGACTCAACTTCTAAAATGGTAGCCTACGAGGGTTGCTACTACACATGTACGATATGGAGACCATAAAATATGAAAAACAAGTTTCCAAATTTCGTGTTAATAATTTAATTAGTGAAATAACAAAAATAAAGAACAATAAACTTAATTTTGTTGAAAGAAATGAGTATAAAAATATCTGGTAAGTGACTCTACCGTTGGAGTCAAGACATGCATTCACAAGCAATATGAATTTATTTTTATGATTAAAGCACGACCTAAAGTTGTCTCTTTGATTTCTACTTCTTTTCTTTGGATTTATCGGGATGTGCATCGCTTTCATACACATGGTCCTGTGTACATCACTTTCATACACACAAAACCTACTGGGCATGCATCACTTTCATACACCCCAACTATGGGAATATATTGTTTTAATATATATCGACCCTAAATACATCACTTTCATGCATCTAGAGTTTTTGGGCATGCATCACTTTCATGCAGTCAAACTAAGTAGGATAAAAAGGGAGTCTCTCAACAATTCATGACTTCATAAACATACACGCATGCATGAGGTCCCATACAAAACATAGATTTGTAACATATAAGATTCTATCATAAAAGCATCATCCATCACATACCTGGTATATATGTTATTCCTTTCTCAATTCGTAACGTACATAAATTTCATAAAATAATCCTTAACTTACCTGAACACACCATGACATTCCAAACAAATAAAAAATTTCTATAAAATAATTCATAACTTTTTAGAAAGTAATTTGTGGCTTTTTAGAAAATTAATTTAGGACTTTTTTAATAAATTTTTATCCCTGACCTTTTTTATAAAACTTATGTGCTTACAAAATCACATAAAGTAAGAGACACCCAACCAAGACCCTAAAATCATCTCACAATAGAGCCACTTACTTTAGTTTACACTTGACAACCATAATTTATGACTCATATTTAAGAAATCTCTTCGCCAACCTCATAAATTAGTATCTAAATTTACAACACATTAAACCAGAACAACTTGCATTGGCCTTAATCGGTAACTTGGCTTTCCTTAAGTACTAAAAGGAGGAGTAGCCAACAGATTTTTAACTTGGGGTTGCCTTCGAAACTTGATCGATTACTTCAACTACAATTACGAGTGGTCCAAGGGTTAGAACCTTACATAAAAAGTTATAAATTGAGTTTAAAAGAGCATTACCCATTAGTCTTACCAAAATTAACCCAAATTCTGGTTGATTTTGCTAAAAATGCTCAAGTTCACCTATATGAGATCTAAACGTTACAGGTAAACGAAAAATGATTTTGAAAATTTATAGGTATCCCAAAATAAAGTTTGATATCATCACAAAGCTTTGACCATACTCAAACTCCCCCTGCTATGACGCTAGAAACACATCAACGAGCAATTATGGGAAAAGATTATAGTACTATCGTAGTATGTAAAATTTTCCATACTACTCCCATTTATTACTTGCCACATTAGTACCCTTTTAAAAACTATGTAAGGTCCATTAAAAATTATGTGGAGTCCATTAGTATTAGAACATAGTGTGAATAAAGAGAGTATGGTACAACGGTAGTACTAGAAATTTTTTCCTTGGAATTTGTGCACACAAAAGGACAAATGGAGAATTTAGGGTTTGTTTGGTATGCAATCCAAATTCTGTTTTATATTTTTGGATTCACTGAATTCAGTGAATATGTGTTTGGGAGATGTGTATTCGAAAATTATTTTCGAATTATGGGATCCAAGTAGTAGAAATTCTAAAAACAACATTTTTATGTTTTCGTTGTATTCAGATCCTGAATTTAAAATTTTAAAATGCAGAATTATATTAAACAAAGATAAAAAATCTTAATAAACACAATATTTCATGTTACGAACTCAATTTATATTTGTTAAATTAAAATATGTATAATATAATATATTATAAATTATATAATATTATATAATAAAATGATAATTCTACAAAATTACAAAATCATTTCATAAATTAATTTTTTTTTAAACGCAAAGTAACAATATTCTTAGAAAAAATTAAAGGCCCGTTGGGCTACAAAGATCAGCTGAAATCAATTCATTAAGTCATTCAGGCTCATTGAACTCCCATATATAGGAATTATTAGATACCAAGGCCCATTTTGCCAGATTATGGGCTACTTGATTTGTTGTTCTTGAGCAAAAGATGAGCTCAATAAATCTATTTTCAATCATGCAGTTTCTTATTTCTTCTAGAAGGACACCTTGAGGGGTTGATCGAAGGTTGTGTGCGTGGATAGCCCTTACTAACACTTGGGCATTAGACTCAATCCAGAGATTAGTCATTCCCTTGCTTGCTGCCATTTCCATTCCTTTAAGCATCGCTAGAGCTTTTGTAGATAAAGGGTCCATCCTTTCATGGAGAATCTCGTCTTTGGCACAAAGGAACGCTCCCCTTAAATCGCGAATCACAACTCCTAAACTAGTGGCATGGAGGGTCGGGTGACATGCAACATCAGAATTTAGTTTCACGACGCCTTCCGCCTGGGTTTCCATCGTTCAGGTATTCCGATCTTTGGCTCACTCTCTCCATCCTCTTTCAGTTCATTTCTGCTTTTCAAATTTCCTGGTGAAAGTTAAGAATCCAGTTAGATTTTATGCTAACATCTGGAAAAGGTTTTTGAAAGGCACAACTGTTTTTGTCATTCCACAGGGCCCAACAACAGATACAGAAAAGCTCGATCTCGTGGGTGTTTAGGGCTTCAAAAATCTCCATCAATAACACTAAAAGAGGTATATCCTTCCTAACAAACTTTAGGACTTTTGGATTTATAATTGCCCAAATTTTTGTCGATCTCTTGCATAGGAAAATTGAATGGATTACTGATTCGAAATATTTTCCACAAAGCACACACCAGGGCTAAATAGGGATCTTCCTTTTATAAAGATTACCATTTGTGGGGAGAATGTCGTGGACTTGTTTCCACAAAAAGATCTTGATTTTATTAGGAATCTTTAAGTTCCATAGTTTTAACCGCCATTTCTCTATGCCTGAGTTATTTGAGCTGAATGCCTCTATTGAGTTACTAATAAATAATTTGTAGGCACTCTTTGTAGTAAACAAACTATCCTTCGTGAAATGCCATATCCAACTGTCTGGAATTTGGGGTTTACATATAGGGATTGATTTAATATAAAGACTTTCCTCTTCACAGAACAACTCCTTCATCTTGTGTGTGCCCCATTGGCCAAATTCATCAATAATTTCTGCCACCTTCATAGATTTCAATTCACCTGAGGGGTTAGAAAAAGGTTTAAAGGTTGTGGCTAGGAGTATCCAGGGATGAAGATAGACTAAGGTGTCTTCTCCATTTCCTATCATTCTTCTGATTCCTTTACTTAATAACGATCTACCCCATAGTAGGCTCCTCCATACAAACGAAGGATTGTGCCCTACTTTGGCTGAAAGAATTGTGGATTTAGGGTAGTATTTTCCTTCCAATACATGAGATACTAAGGAATTTGGGTTCTGTAATAGCCTTCAAACCTATTTCACAATTAAAGATTGATTGAAACCTTCTAGGTTCTTGAAACCCATTCCCCCTCTCTCTTTTGGAAGGCAAAGTCTTTCCTAATTCATCCAATGGATTTTGGTCTTCGTGTTTGTACTTCTCCACCAAAATCTTGCTATTTGTTTGTTTAAATCTTCACAGAAGGTCTTGGGAAGTCTCACACAGGACATCACATATGTGGGAATGGACTGGGCCACGACTTTGATAAGAATCTCTTTGCCACCATTTGAGAATAAGTTGCCTTTCCATTTAGCGATAGTCTTGATAATCTTCTCTTTAATGTAGTCTAGATCTCTGCTTTTATTTTTAGAGAAGTGGGCAGGAGTGCCTAAATATTTCCCTAGGTCCTTGACAACATTCATATGCATTCTTTTGCCTAAAAAAGTCTTTAGATCATTATTCACATTAGGACTAAAAAATAAAGTAGATTTGGAAGGATTTATCGCTTGACCTGATGCTTTCTCATAGCAACTGAGGATCTTCTGGATAGTTTCAAATTATGATTCCTTTGCTTGGCAAAACAATAAGTTATCATCTGCAAAGAAAAGGTGCGAGATAATTGGGTTGTTTTTAGCAATTTGACAACCATAGATCGACTTTTGGATCTGAGCATTCGATAAAAGGCTAGATAGACTTTCTGTACATAATAGGAAGAGGTATGGGGATAATGGGTCTCCTTGTCGCAGTCCTCTGCTTGGCTGAAACATATATCGAGCTTTACCATTCAACAAAACTGAAAAACTCGTTGAGAATACACATTTCATAATCAGCTGGACCCAATCAGGTGCAAAACCCAATTTAACCATTACTTGTTCAAGAAAAGACCATTCCACCCTATCATAAGCCTTACTCATGTCAAGTTTAATTGCAGCTAGGCCCTTATTTCCCCTTCTCTTGTTCAAGATGTGATGAATACACTCGTAGCTTATGATAAAATTGTCTGAAATCAGGTGGTTTGGCACAAAAGCACTTTGAGGGGTTGAAATAACTTCAAGTAGAATTTATTTGAGTCTGTTGGCAATTGTTTTTGTGATAATCTTATAGGAGATATTGCATAAACTAATAAGTCTGAAATCAGTTACCAGTTGAGGGTGCTTCTTTTTTGGGATTAGAACTATATTGGTGTGATTTAAAGCCTTCACAGATGCTTTATTGTTTAGGATATCTAAGCACAAAACTAGTGTTTTCTCCTTGGTTATGGACCAAAACCTTTGGTAAAAGTGAAGGGATTAGGAATTCCCGTAGCGGAAGACGTTGTGAAACGTCGTTGTTTCGTTGTATAATTTTTATCTCAAAATTGAACCTATCTCAGATCCTAGGCTAAACATGCATAAAATGAGAAGAAAAACAGTAAGGTATCTCGATACTTACTTGTTTAAGAACTCTTCTTCAACGCTTTCCTCCTCCGGTCATGATCTCTCTCGAACCAACGAACTCTTCGATCTCGTTCCTCGAACCGAACAGTGAGACACCTCCACAGGGTCTTCTCGGTTGTTCTCGGGAGGTTGAGGGAGAGTAGGTGGGACTCCATTTGGATTTTGGGTGAGGAGAGTTTTAGAGAATTGAGAGAGAATGCTTTGCTCTCTTTGGATCAAAATCCAAAAAATGGCAATTGGCTTTCAAAAGCTTCTTGCAAAGCCTTTAAATACTATTGTGTGATGGAGTTAAAACCTCCACCAACTCACAATTTTACCTCAACTATATGATATACAAATCACATTTTCATATCACATAATATAAAGTATCTCATACCTTATTATACAAATCTCATTTGCATAATTGTGGAATTTTAAATTGAATCACATTCAATTTAATTTCTCTCAAGTAAATTTCTCCTCTTAACACTAAATAATCAATTAGGCTATACTATAGTTTATTATGAATCTCATTTACATCGAACTATATATTATGTCATCTATATCACATATAAATGACATAAATACCCAAATAATGAATTTGAACACTTCAAATTCACACCAAACTGTAAACCCTCAATTTGTCCAATTTGAGCCAACCGAGGGACCTTATGGACCTACACGTGATGAGCTCCAATGATCCGAGACTAACTTGTCAAACTCTTTGACCCGATTATTCAACATTCATTAGCTACGGTAACACTCCACTAAAGCCTGTAGCTGCACTCCCATCACTGTAGGACAAGTTATGTCCATCGACATAACCAATATCCGTGAATCGACCATGCACAGGTTGTTCGCAGACACTGCTGAGTCAAATTAACGTTTTACCCCTGTGTCTACCTCTTGCTCCTTAAGTCCCACTGCTCCTCTAATGAACAATAACGTTGTATGGTCCAACCATAAACAACAACCCTCTCGGGCCAGTGAGAGGGTGGGGCCCCGTTGTTCAAGCTCTGGAGACAACACTTAAGGGAACAACCCCTCTAGTTTCCCTAAATCAGGAACGAGTGAATTCTGTCTCGCGTAGTCAAGTTCCCAGCTCCCCACGTGGTCCTGTCCCTGAGAAGATAGACATATTGGGCGAGCAACAGTGGCCACCCTCACCCGTACTAGTCAAAAGACAGACCCCCGCAGACAGGAGTCCGTAACACGCTCAGGATTAAGGTCAAGTCACTAATGGTCATCTACGAATTTATTAGCCCTATACTGTTAACGGTGTTACATTAATAAGTCTAATAATTCACGGTCTGGTCTTGTACAATCTTATTGCACATGATGCCTCCACTCGCATGTCAACTACATGAACGAGCTGGATCACCTCGTTTGTATTTAATACAAAGCGGGTCGCATCCACAACGTATCCAGGATTAAGTCTTTAACTCTATCCGTATACTGTAGACCCTTCGGGTCATTAACTCGAACGTGATTCTCCTTGTGTGTCCACTACACACCGTTCAAGTTCTAGTACTCTCATAATACAATGACCCTAGAGCTTAGTTTATTGGATTAAGTTTATGAAATATGCGAGACACAAAGTTTAAATAAATAACTCTTATTTATTTATAACTTGGAATATTACAAACTACACGAGATAAGGACAATACATCCCAACAAAAAGAGTCCCGGGAAACCATCTGGGCCTGGTGCTTTAGAAGGAGACATCTGGAAAAGGGCTTTAGTTACTTCTTCTTCTGTAGAAGGTTCCATAAGAATATCATTCATCTCTGATGTAACCTTTCGTTGCACATGTTTGAGGGCCTCTATAATAATCATTTCACCCGGCTCACTAGAGTTGAAAATCTCTTTAAAATAAGTAAGAAACACATTTTCTACATTTTCATCTTCTGAAATCCAAACCCCATTTGCATCTTGGATTTTATGAATAAAGTTTTTTGTCCTTCTCAGGGAAGCTTTCTTGTGAAACCACCCAGTATTTTTATCTCCTCATTTCAACCAATCCTCCCTTGATCTCTGCTTCCAATAAATTTCCTCCTTTGATAAAACAATGTCTAATTTTTCCTCTATGCTATGGACTTCTTTAAAATTGATCTCCCCTCTCGAGTCATACAGATCTTGAAGCTTCTGTTTATAACACTTGATATCTGAGAATAGTTGCTTCATTTTTTCAAGACTCCAAGGATATAAATAGTCTTTACTTCTAATTAAGGCAGAATTGAAAGAATCAGTCAAAGAGGTCCTACCTGTATTGAAAGAATAATGTCTCCACATCCCTTATCCTCCATCCATGCCTCCTCAAATTTAAATATGTTTTTCCTAGACAACAAACGACAGTGAGGGGAAGGTCCTTCTAACTCAATGCAAATGGGTCTATGGTCATGACAGTACCAGTCAAGATGAGCAACTCTAGCCTTTTCAAACAACTCACAAAAACTATCATTTCCCAAAAAACGGTCTAATCTTTTTAGAATGGGAGCTTTCCTTTTCCATTTATTTGACCAGGTATAAAGGTTACCAACATAGCCTAGGTCCTTTAGTTTGACCTCCTCCACAATGTTACGAAATAATTCCATACTTGAGGGCACTCGCTCAGAACCATCTTTCTTCTCTTTGGCCCAAAGACATTCATTAAAATCTCCTCCAACAAGCCATGGAAAATCATCATCATTTGAAAGTTTACGTAGAAGATCAAACGTAAACTTTTTGTTATAATTTTTAGGGCTTCCATAGTTTCTAGAGAATTTCCATAGTTTATTATTCCAACATAAGCTACAATCTATATGATTATTAGAATAAGAACGAGTACTAACCAAGATTTCGCTCTTCCACATTAAGCTCAAGCCTCCACTGCTTCCTCTGTTGTTGATCGATAAACAGTGATCGAACATTAGGACGCGCTTCAGACTTTTCATTCTAACAGAATTAGATTTTGTTTCAGACAGAAAGATTACTTAGGGGTTTTGAAGACGAATAACATCTTTAAAACATCTAAACGTCCTTGGATTTCCCCCACCACTGACGTTCCAACATAAGATTTTCATTGCGATAGGCGGGGCTGCTCAATAGCCTCCGCCAAAGTAGAAATTGTTTCTAAGGTTCTCTGTTTCTTATGGTCTTCATCACTCCTGCCCCTCTCAATTTTACGTTTACTCCTCTGAGTATTCACCACTAGTGATGGATCTTTCTCCTTGCAACTTTCCTGAGAATAGCTTACCTCTCGTTTGCGTTTTGGGACAAATTTTCGTTTTCCTTTGTCCTTTACAGGTGTGGTATTGCTTAGGCTCTCTGGCTCGACCAGAATGTGATTGCATAAGTTTGGGGAGCTGGTTTGATGGGCATTCACCTCAAGTGGCAATGCTATAAGAGGCTCATCGGTGGTCTGCACAGTCATCTTAGAATTAAGCAATGGTGAGTTCAGATTGATTTTCTTTGCATCTTCATCCCTCAGCTCCCATTCCATAGAGTCCTCTAGATGCTTTTGCTCTTCAACAAATAAAATATTTGACATCTTTTCATTCTTTCCAAGCTGATTATCGTCCACATCCATCATCACAACACTCTCAGACAGATTATCTTCATGAGAAGCTTCCTTACTAGCATTAACATTTGTTTCTTTGGGCACTTCAGGTGATCTGACTCTCCACCATGCCACATCGCTTCTACTTCTTCCCTCAGGATGGGAGACTCTATCAACTCTTCTACCCTTTTCAAAAGAGTTCTTAGGCTCGAATTCATTACCACTATTAGCTTTTTTCAGAACAGTAGCACGAATCCAGTCACCATACTCATGCATGCGATCACTTTTGGACTTCTCTTTAGGTAAACAACACTCTCTGATGGAATGACCGATAATGCCACATTCAAAACAAAAGTCTGGAAGTTTCTCGTATTTAATGGGACGCCACACTTCCTTATCTGACTTCATTTTTAGTCTTAAACCTCTTTGTAACAGTGTAATGACATGAATGTTGATCCTAATCCTCAGGAATGGTCCAAACCAGTCGTTATCTCCATCGCAATCTATGTCCTCCACTATACCAATCTCCTTCCCCAAAATATTAGCCATGTCTTTTGAAAGACAGTTCATAGGTACATTGTGGATTCGGACCTAGAAAGATTGCTGTGAGAAAGTAAGATTTTCGATCTGATCATCCTCTTTTAGGGGTTTCATAATTAATAAAGATTTGTCAAACAACCATGGGCTTGAATTTAAGATTCTGAGTTTTTCTAAATGTGGCCTAAACTGAATAAAGAAAATGTTTTCCCGTGCAGGATCAATTCGAGTGTTCTTGTGGACACGCCATATCGATTTCATCACTGTTCTGAAAGCCTCAGTATTCGCTGGATTCTTAGTAAGTAGTTTACCTGCAACACATAGTTCAATGCTTTCCTTCGATAGAAAAGAATTATCTTCCTCTATAGTAATTATTTTTCCTTCTCTTTTATTTTTCCTTCTCTTTCAGTTAGTGGCAAATCTTGCCATCTGGATGTGATCTCCTCCATCGTTTAGTGATCAATCAGGCCGCGCACCGCCGTTTCAATTGAAAAAAACCCTACCTTCAGAACAGAAGAAATCACTCTCATATAGAGAGAAGAAAAATAAATTCATATTTTGTTTCTGATGGAGATCAGATCCCCTTGAGCAGCGGAAACGTGTTTTGGAATCGTAATTGCAAGTTTATTTTGGTTGAAAAACAAAAACCAGTACATTGGGTAAAAATACAAAACAAGCATACATTTCCTAATCTAATTAGGCATGGAACTAATCATGCAAAAATGTTTTATAAAACATTAAACTAAAAGGGAATTAGAAATATTACCTTTGTAGTTTATCCAACAACTCCTTGCTTCCAAGAGAAACAACAACACAGGAACTGGAAAGCTACTTCTCTGTTTTGTTTTCTCCAACAGGACAACACCAGTAGTGAGAACCTTCTATCCTCTGAGTATCTACTTAGATCTTCCTTGGTGGGAAGGATCCAATAATTGGAATGAATAGGAAAAAATCAGAGAGAATTATTGAGAGAGCAATTTCACCAAATGCACTGCAAAATCCTTAATCGATCGATCAATCAATCCCCTCTATCTTGAAAGGTCAAGTCAGAAGGAATTCTTCCCCCACTCCCTATCGATAAGGAGTTAGTGGAGAAGAAGGGAACGTGTCCTCCTGACACGTTCCCATTAATTAATTAATTAATTATTAATTATTTAATTAATTAAATAATATTAAATTAATTATTTAATTAAATATCATATATTTAAATAAGATTAAATCAAATTTAATATATTTCTCCTCTAACCTATAGTTTTAATGTACATCTTATGCACATTAAATTATAACCTATAGTTTTCAAATATGAATCACATTCACATTTGAATTTAATATTTGAACTCTTTCAAATATTTAATTCTCTCATGCAATTTAATATGAATCATATTCACATTAAATTTATAATATATAGTTCTAAAACTTTATATTATATCGTATCTATATACATTAAATTTATTCCCTAATGAATTTGAACAGTTCTAATTCAAACGATCTAAGAACCATTTACGAGCTAGAAGGTAGACCTAATGGACCTACAGATCAGAAGCTCCAACGATACGAGATTACTCGGTTAATCTTATTAACCTCCTAATCAACATTCGTTAACTGCGGGAACACTCCATTAAAGTCCCGCAGCTGCACTCTTCTCATTGTAGATATATTTCTGTATCCACGAATATTGACTAATAACAACAAGTCAATCCTTCACGAATATTCGTAGCACCAGCTGGGTCAAATTACCGTTTTACTCCTGGGTTACATCTTGTACCTTAAGTACTAGTGCTCCTCTAATGAACAATTTGTTTGTGGTCCTACCAACAAATAGAAGTCCCTCTCAGGCTAATGAGAGGGTCGGGCCCTTTGTTCAAGTCCCGGAGACACCACTTAAGGGAGCATTCCTCTACTTACCCTAATAGGCAGGAAGGAGTGAATTCCATCTTGCTTGGCTAAGTCCCCAACTGCTCACTCGGTCTTGTCTCCAAGAAGGTAGACATATTGAGTCGGCGAATCTGGTCACTCTCACTCATACTAGTCAAAGGACAATCCATCGCAAACAGGTGTTCGTAACCTGCTCAGGATTGAGATCAAGTTGCTTAGGTTATCCTAATGAAATAGAAACCTAACTAGTCAACGGAGTTATATCTAGTGGTTACTATTTCGTGGTTCGGTCTTATGTAATCTCATTACATAGGAAATCCCCACTCATATGTCATTTACACGAACACGTTAGGATCACAGTGTTTGTATCATATACAAAGTGGGCCACATCCATAGTTTTACCAGGGTAAGGTACCCAAACCTTATCCCCTTACTATAGACCCTTTAGGCTGTATCTCGAACCGAGATCCTTTATATGTACACTACATTCAGTTAAAGATACATTTTACAGCCTTGGATGTTTAGTTTATTGGATTTGGGGTTAAAAAATTGCAATATCGTAAATAACGAACAATGACACTTTATTGAAGTAATAACAATTTATTACAATAATTAGAACAAAATTACAAACTACGAGTTTTAGGGCACAAACCCCAGTGGTTTCATCTATATTTCATAAATTAATTAATAATGACTTATATTCAATCTAATAATTAGTTTCCAACTACAACTAATTTCATGATCTATAAATATGTTATAGGACATACTTTAAACAACTGTTTAGAATAAAATCAAATTTCTAAATCTGCTACCGAACACATATTTGAAAACATGAAATACAACTTTGTTTTCAAATTCCTATTTTCAGATTGCTTACCAAACAAATCGTTAGGGGCCGTTTGGCCCCCTGTTTTGGAATTGGATGGTTTTGGATTTGGAATCCAAAACCATGTTTGCCCCAATGTGTTCAAAACCATTGGTTTTGAAACACAACCCCATGGGTTACAATAGTGCAACCCTATGGGTTTATTCCATGTTTTCTTATTTTATTTGTCATCTTCCATTTTCGGTGATTACTTCAACAACAATTTCGGTGGCAACTCCAACAACTACATCGGTGACCCGACTACAACTAATGGTTACCTCCAGCAACAACTCCGGCGATCCGACCACTGCTGACAATTACCTCCGCCGACAACTCCGACACCCACATCGGTATCCCGCTACCACTGACGACTACCTCTGACGACTACACCGTGACCCCCCACCAATGACGACTACCTCCGACGGTAACTCCGACGACTACACCGGTGACGACTACCTCCGACGAAAACTTCGAAGACCATACCGATGACCCCTACCACTGTTGACGACTACCTCCGATGAAAATTACGATTACCACACCGACGATCCCAACCACTGCTGACGACTACCCCGACGACAACTCCGACGACCACACCGTCGACCCTAACCACTGATGACGACTACCTCCGATAACAACCGATGACCACACCGCGCGATCCACGCCACCGCGGCGACTACCTCGGCGACCATCACGATGACCCGAGCCACTGCGCGACGATCTCTCGACGACCACACCGGCGACCCCTGCCACCGCTGACAACTACCTCCACGACCACATCGGCGACCCGCCCTTGCCGTGACGACTATCTTCGGCGACCACATCGGCGACCCACCACCACCGTGACAACTACCTCCACGACCACATCGGCGACCCCCACCGTGGCGACTACCTCGACGACCATGCGATGACCACGACCATCTGCGACAACTACCTCCGCGAAAACTCAAGCGACCCCAACTACCGCTGACGACCATTTCGAATACCACACACCGATGACCCCAACCACACGTGGCGCCTACCTTCGACGACAACTCTAATGACTACATCGATGACCTAACCACTACTAATGACTACTTTCGACAACCACTCAAGAGACTTGTATACGCCTCTCCTAACAACCCGATCACTCGAGCAATCAACTACTCCAACGACTTAACTTGTGTGCAATCACCATTTTTTCTTATTAGAGTTCCAAAAATAGGTTTTTGGATACTTTGTAGAATAAAATTTTAAATTTTCTAATCACTTAAATAGACTTCCAATCTTTTAATTTTTAAAATAGAATTCCAAAAATAAGTTTTTGAATACTTTATAAAATATAGTTTCAAATTACCTAATTTGTTAAATAGACTTCCATTTTTTTTAATTTTAAAGTAGTATTCCAAAAAATAGTTTTTAGAATACTATGTGACGTGAAATAGAGTTTTTAATTCCCTAATTTCTTAAATAAACTTCTATTTTTTTAATTTCTAAAATAGAGTTCCAAAATACTTTTCTAAATATTTTTGAAATAGAGTTTAAATCCCTAATTTCTTAAATGGACTTTCAATTTTTTAATTTCTAAAATAGAGTTCCAAAAATACTTTTCTAAATATTTTGTGAAATTGAATTTTAAATTCCCTAATTTCTTACCTAGACTTCCACTTTCTTAATTTCTAAAATAGAGTTTCAATTTTGTAACTCATTTATGTTATACAAGGGTTTCTACAATTGACAAAACATCCACTAAAAAATAAGAAAACAAAACAGCTAAAGAAAAAAGGACAAAAAAAAACAGCATAAACCCAGGATTCAGAACACTGCACCCCAAACACTGCTTTCTTATTCCCAGGCTTCAGAACACTACACTCCAAACACAGTTTTCTGATTCTCAGGTTTCAGAACCCCCAGGGTTTTGATTCCAAGACAGGGGGCCAAACAACCCCTTAATGTTTTTTTTGAAACCTAAACAACTCTCACTTATTCTCCAAAATGGTCGTTTTTTTTTAAATTTCAAAATTGCCAACAAGCCAAAACAAGACTTACACCTTATTCATTTATTGCCCAATTTTGAAATTGAGAATGAACTAGTTGAACTCGAGATTAAAATTGACTAATTTAATTCCAATCAAACTCAATAGAAGCAAATTGAATATACATGGAGTTGACGGGTGTTATAGTTTTGATGCTACGACTTTGAGCATTTTTTCATTTTAAATACATGCACATCTTTCTCTTGTGACTTCCATCTGAAGCATCAAGACGTTATTCGACTTAAGTAAACACCGACATTGTCCTAGCGTATCGATGATGCTTCGATAGAGGGTATAAATTCTTTCTTTTCTAACCGCATAAAAAGGCAGACAATTTAGAGATCTTAAACCCTAATTTTGATTCCTATCCAAAATTTGGACTTTTGAAGGGAACTTGGAGCATTTGTTAAATTCCTAGGGTTGACCCAACTATCTAAATATCCAAAATTTAAATTAGAATACTATTTAACGTACTTGATTTAACCGGGTGTCACAATAATACTTATATCCAATTTTTCAACCAACAAATGTAGATTTAAATAATAAAATTATTTGCTGCGTATTTAAAAATAAATTAGTATTTAAAGATTTTTTAATGAGTATTTTAAAAAATTAATAATAAAAACTAAAATAACATTTTTGAACCTACTTGGTTCAACAATATAAAATTATTACGAAAGTTTTTTTTTTATAAAAAAAAATCAACTAAGGATTTTTTCAATGCATATTTAAGAGGTCAAAATGAAAAGCTTAAAAAAAATTGATCAATTAATTTTCGATAATGCTAAATTAAGACAATATTGAAATGTACCTTTTTTAAAAATAAAGATAAGATTTTTTGAATAAATATATTAATGAAATATTAGGCTCTGATCTATTGTGATTAATATAAATAAAATGTTATACATATTAATCTATATATAGTATTCTCATAGCTGGATTTTTTTATGTCTCCTGATGATGGCTAGGGCTATATAAGACCATTCGTATTAAATTTTTTAATTCTTTAGAGGAATTTATTATTGAAGAGACTTTGTTATGGTAATGTTAGAGGTGAATTGACTCCCCTCCAATTGTTTTTGCAAATAACATATGAATAGAGGGAATAATTTAATGTAATTTACTACTTTTATTTATTTTATGATTTTTTTTGTGACTAGCCGAGGATGATTTAATGTAATTTACAACCCACGTGCTTGTAGGTTTTTTTCTTGGCAAATGGCAAGTAGAATGATTTAATGTAATGTTTTTGTAGTTTTATTTTTCTCTTTTCAAATTTATAAATACACATCAGATCATCTATTAATCCTTGATACATATTGAAGAAGATTGAGAATACGACGAGCTCCAACTTATTTAAATGATTATGTTACTGGTGAAAGACTTTTAGAAGATGAAAACATTGAAGCTCACATGGCTCAAATTGATGCAACCCCAATTTTTTTTTAAGTTGCAGAAAAATGTCTTAAATGAAACTTATCAATGGAGGTTGAGATAACAACAATTAAAAAAATGAAACATAGAAGCTGACTGAATTGTCAACAGGTGCAAGAAGAGTCAGGGTGAAATGGATGTATAAAACAAAATTAAATGAACATGGAGATGATGTAACTGTTGGGTTTTATGCCCTAAAATTCGTAGTTTGTAAATTTGTAAATTGTTCTAATTTTCTCAATAAAATGTTATTGTTACAATTTAATAAAGTGTTGTTGAATTCTATTTAATTTGCTTTAAATTAACCCTAAATCGAATAAACAAAAATCCTAGGTTGCGTTATGTGTCTTGAATTGTATGTGGAGACATACGAGGATCAAGGTTCAAGAAGCAACCTAAAGAGTCTATACCTTATTCTAGTGACACTATGGATACGACTCACTTTGTATTTGATTCAAACGCAATGATCCAACGCTTTTGTGTACGTGACATGCTAGTGGGGATATCCTATGTGATGAGTTCACATAAGACCGGACCGCAAAATAGTAACCAATAGATGTAACTCCGTTAATTGTTTAAGTTTCTATTTCAATAGGATGATCTAGGCAACTTGATCTTAATCCTAAGCAAGTTACAAACTCTTGTCTGTGAGAGATTGTCCTTTGACTAGTATGGGTGAGAATGGCCCGAGACGCCGACTCAATAAGCCTACCTTCTTGGGGACAAAACCTCGTGGATAGCTGGGAAAACTTTGCAAGAAGGAATTCACTCATTCCTGATTTAGGGCAAGTAGATGAGTGTTCCCTTAAGAGGTGCCTCTGAGACTTAAACAAAGGGTTCTACCCTCTCACTGGCCCGAGAGGGATTTCTGTTTATTAGTTAGACGATAAACATGTTGTTCATTAGAGGAGCACTAGTACTTAAGGTCATAGATATAACCTGGGGTAAAATAGTAATTTGACCCAGTTAGTGTTACAGACACTCATGAAAGATCAACTTGTTGTTATTGATCTTTATCCATGGACACAGAAAAATGTATGCAGTGAGAAGAGTACAACTGTAGGTCTTTAGTGGAGTGTACCCGCAGTTAACAAATGTTGATTAAGCAGTTAATGAGATTAGTCAATTAATCTTGTCGTTGGGGCTTCTGATCTGTAGGTCTATTAGGTCCACTTCCTAGCTCGTAAAGGGTTCTAAGATTGCTATATCTTAATTAGAATTTGAAATGTTCAAATTCAAGTTGGGAATGAATTTAATGTATGAAGATACATTATAATATAAAGTTTTATGTTGATTAAAATTTTATAATATAAAATTAATTTTGGTTATGATTCAAAATTAATTTATGTAACGCTCGTGATATTCAAGTATTATTAAATTCAAGGTTTGAATTTAATTTCTCAAGAAATTTCACTTTTTAAATCAATTTAGAATTTCTATATCAAATTGTTTGGGTTGTTTTAATGGTTAGAATTAGTGGCATTGTTGTGTTTAATTTAAAGTAAATGGGCAATTTGGAGGAAAAAAAGGAGTAAATCTAGGGTTTTACAAACATGACATTTTGTCATTTAGTACGCACAACACCCCTAAGTGACTATTCACTCATCTTCAACCTCACTATCCTCCTCATCCATGTTTTTCTACCCACACCATTCAACCACCTTCGCCGAGCACCATCGCGCCACCACCCACGACTGCTACGCGAGGACGACGATAACTCCGTTCCGCTGCACCAGCCGCCGGTTGTTCTTTGCCCCGATCTGCAAGTGAAGCGTCGTCGAGCCTAGGCTACGCGTCGTCAACGCATGATTCAACCGTCAGAAACCAAATCCCACGAGCACATGCACATGCATCACGAGCCGCTGGCGACATAGGTGAGCTTGCACAGTCATCTGCTGACCAACCTCGTGGATTTCGCTGTCGTGTCGTCCGTCAATGTCCGGTTGAACAACCCATGTTGAACGAATTTTTGGTCCAAGTAGTTCATCACTTTTCAACCGGTTTTCAAAGTTTAGCCACCGAATCCGAGTAGATCGACACACAAACTTCCAAAATCGAGCTTCATGCACCGCCGCCTTGCCACCGCCCGACCATGCGCCGTCGTTCATCAGAAAGTGCTTTTTTGGTATTTTGACTCCCAAGCTCATTTTGGACTCCGTTTTGATAGTTTCATTGTTTGTTATCAGGTACTTCGAGTACTTTAATGATTGTACCCTCAATCTTAATAAGTTATCTCATTGTTAGGATTAGGTGGCTTGAAGACGTCAAGATTGAGTTAAGGAGTTTTCCGGTCACGATTCGATTATGAACCATTTCAAGGTTTGAGAAAGTACTTTGATTTATAGGTCGAATTGTGATCATTTTTTAGTAAAGTCTAAGGTAAGGGATCTCGTGCCAAACTTTAAAAAGGATAAAGAATTTTACTTTCAAAATGTTTTATTATTTTTACTTTTGAAATTATTATGCCTAAAGTGTTATTCCATTTAAAATGATGCTATGAACTATGATTTAATGCTTATTTATGATATGTGTATCTGGTAGTTATGATTTATGAATAAGACCTCATGCATGTTTGTATGTACATGATAAAGTTTGTGAATGGTTGTGACAATTATTCTCCATAAGATTATAGGGATTTGAGAGGACTCCACATGACTTAGTGGTCTTTGGACCCAACGTGCTCCCGGAGTTTTGAGAGGACTCCATATGACACAGGAATCTTCGGACTCAACATGCTCTTGAGGTTTGGGAGGACTTCAGATGATAGGAGTCTTCAGACTCAACATGCTCTTAGGAGAACCTAATTGACCACTAAAAGCCGAAGAGAATAGTCATGTTAGTTAGAGGAAGTTTTAGGTCCTACATGTGAAAATTTTAAGTGAAGTTTAAAGTCATGATTGTATGTGTATGCATATCTCAAACCTCGATAGTGAGAGGGTATTGTTTTATAATACTCACCCTTTTTTTTTTAAAATATTTTTCAGGTAAAGGAAAATGCATACAAGGCGAGTGACGGGACGAGTTACAAAAGTCATGGGAAGTTTAGAAGTCATGTTTCTGTATTTATTTAAATTTAGTTATTTTTTATTACATGTTTTATTCCACTTATATAGTACTTTTATGGTTTAATCTGAGGCCAGACAATAACTATGTTATTTAATGGTTTTGATTTTTTGTTTTGGGATCCCTAAAAGTAAATTTTATATTGTGATTTGAATTAATTCATTTTTATCATATTTTTATGGCCTAAAAATGCATGCATGAATAGTAATGTCTAAGTCTTAAAAGTTAGGGGCGTTACAATTTATGAGAGAATTAAATATTTGAAAGAGTTCAAATATTATTTTAATATGAATATGATTCATATTAAAAACTATAGGTTAAAATTTAATGCACATAGGATTACATTAAAACTATAGGTCATGGGAGAATGATTAAATATGATTTAATCATAATAACCTAAATTAAATATATGATGTTTAATTCAATTAATTAATTTGTGAGTTTAATTAAGTTAATTAAATTTGATTTAATTAAATTAATTAAAACTATAGGTTATGAGAGACGTGCATTTAAATGATAATTAATTTGATTAATAGTTAATTAAATAAATAAATAAATAAATAATTTTATTTTATTTTATTTATTAAAATTAAATATAGGGAACGTGCATTACACACGTTCCCACTTCCCCTCTCTCTTCCCACTTTTCTCTTTCTCTCCCTCTCCATTCTCTATCGACAAAAAATAGAGAAGGGGTGTTGGGCGGAGGATGAATTGTTTTTTTTTTATAATTTTCTCAATTAGATTGAGATTTTTCTCTGCAAAAAATTCTCAAATTTTTTTTGAGAAAGGTTTCCCACAAAACCTTGATCTTAGAAACTTAGAGAATAGGGAGTTTTCCCTTAGTGGTCATATTCTTAAACCTTTTTAATTTAGAATTTATTTCTAGATTTGTTCTGTTTAAATCATAGATGTTGTTTATCAATTATTTGCCAATGTACTAGTATTTTAGAAATCAGTATCAATGCGATAGATCTAATTGGCTTCCGCTGTAATTGGCTTATCAAAACCTTCAGTAACACCCTCCTTATTCAGGAGTAATAGTTTCAAAATTTTGGAATAAAAAGTTTGGTTTATTAAGTTGGTTGAATTGAAATTTGGAGAGTTTGAAGGGTAATTTTGGAATGAATGTTTAGGCATAAGGGTAGTCTTGGAATTTGGGCAAGTGAGAAATTAAAAAAGAGAGAGGAAAAAAATCCACATTCTCTCATCTTCCCTTCGACTTTTCCCTTCTTCTTTTCTTCACCTTCTCTTCTCGCCAAACGCTACCTACGTTGCGCGTGATCGAAGCTCGGTCGTCGCACGCCAACCCGCCATTTGCCGCACATGACTATGTCATACCACACGCTCCTGTCCGCCCACTTCGAACGTCGCTTAGCTCGGCAAATCAACGCTAAAGCCTTTGTTTGCGTTGCTCAGATCCTTCGGTCTTATCCCTCTCTCCCACAACCTGCACAACCAACAGGGAGGTCGTGGCTTCAAGGTCGCATTTCGACAATCTTGACGTGCGTACAACCGTGTTTGGACTCGATTTGAAGTGGGTCAGAATGCGAACGTTGATTCAAAGTGATGTTCGAGTTCGTAACAATGTTTTGGTAGTTCTAACAATTTTGGAGATTAACTTATAGTATTTTGGACTTGAATTTAGATTACCCATAATCGTTGGTTCTTGGATTCACGAAATCAAACAATTTGGAATTAAATTCAGTAGCGATTCGAGTTCGATCAAGGTTTGAGGCGTTCATAATAGAAGATTTTAATTCAGTAAGGCCCTGTCACTGTCTCAAGGCAATTGTTTGAGTTTTAAGGGTTGATTGGTTAGTGAATGGTCATTTAAAGTTCCCTTTGATTGTCGGATTAAATTACAAGACACCCATCACGCTTAAAGGTCATTTTGGGTAAGTTCGAATCGATTCGAGCTGTTATCCAACAACTTCCAGCATTATTTTGGGGTAAGTTTTATGTGGGCATTGTGTTCATCCAACTAATTTGGGGCTAAACTTGGGTTGACATTTAATTGATCAATGTATTAAGATTTTTCATTGAGTTTAGGGTATGTTTTGGTTTTTCTTACCCATAGCATGTTGGGCTTTGTTAAAGATTATCCATTACAGTTGGAGGTGGCTTGGTTGAGTTTGAACCGATTCAACACAATTGGTCATGGTTGATTTTCATCTCTACTTGTTTGAGCTCATGGTTAGATCTTAAGAATGAGTTATAAATTGTTGTTTAGAATTTTGCTTGGTAATTTAGGATTGAGCTGTTGAGTTATAGGTTGCCTTGAATCTTGGAGTAATTTGAGTAAATGTCATTTGGATTTAAGTCCTTTTTAAGTTCTTATTTGAATGTGATGCATGTGTGAAAATTTGTAAAATGTGAAGTATGCTCGAAAACTATATTCGTGAAGCATAAAATGGTTGGTGGATTTATTAGGAAGTGGTTTGGAGCAAGTATGGCCTAGTTTGTGGCTATAATGGAATTAGAGGCTTGAAGTTTCGAGTTGATTGTAGTTTCTTTAAGCGTGGATGTTTATGTAGTTGATTCAAATTGAAAGAACAACGAGTGTTTGGTGTGTATGTGATGCATGGTTAGTAGTAGAATCCAAAATGCTTAAAGTGGTTTGGTAGTGTCTGTTTGAGATGTTTGGCTATTAAATTTGAGTACGGTATGTTTGAAACGCTTGAATAGTTGTTGGGTTTCGTTCTCTCGGGATGTTGAGGGTGGTATGTTTTTCGATCCTAAGGAAAATAGAGTGCTTGTGTCGACAAACGCCACTTTCCTAGAGGAAGACCACGTTAGGGATCATTTATCAATGAGTAAAATTGTGTTAAATGAAATGGACAGTACATCAACAAGAGTTGCTGATGGGGCTAGTACATCAACAAATGTTGTTGATCCTAGCACGTCTAGTCAAATCCGTTCCCAAGAGTTGAGAATGCCTCGACGTAGTGGGAGGGCTGTGAGACAGCCTGATCGTTACATGAGTTTAGCAGAAACCTCAGTTGTCGCTCCTGATGATGACTGTGAGGATTCATTGACCTATGATCAGGCAATGGTTGATGTTGATAAAGACGAATGGATTAAAGCTATGAACCAGGAAATGGAGTCGATGTACTTCGATTCTGTCTGGGAGCTTGTGGATCAACCAGATGGGGTCAAACCTATTGGTTGCAAATGGATCTACAAGCGTAAACGTGGCGTAGATGGGAATGTGCAAACCTTCAAAGTCCGACTAGTGGCAAAGGGTTTTACCCAGGTTGAAGGGGTTGACTATGAGGAGACCTTTTCACCTGTTGCCATGGTAAAGTCTGAAGGGAATGAGAATCCCCGCGCAGCGGAAGACGATCGAATCGTTGTGGTATCATCATGCAACATGCTTATTAAAATTGATCTAACTATTAGATCTAGGCTAAACATGCTGAAATTTTATAGCAAGAAGAAAAACACTTACTTGTTGTAGACCAATTCAGCAAACTCTCCTTGTTAATCACGAACTCTTCGTGCTTCTCGATCTCTACGAACTCTTCCACGATCAGATCCCAAACACTACCAAATGATCTTCTTGGTTGTTCTCTTTTGGAGAAGGGAAGTTGGTGGGAACTTTTGTTTTTGGAAAGAGAGGAGAAATGAGAGAATGGAGAGAGTTCACTTTTGGATTCTTAGGTCAAAATCCAAAAATGAGAACTTAGTTTTGCTTAGCTTACCAAACCCATCTTACAAAGGGTTTATATAGTGGAATGATGAAGTTCACAACTTCACATTATTACCACTTTACCACAACCATATGTTATGTAAATCTTATTTACATAATTATATAATATAAGATATCTCATATCTTATGTTGCAAATCTCATTTGCAATAATTGTGGATTTAATTAAATTGAATCACATTCAATTTATTTTCTCTCTATCAATTTCTCCAATTAGCCTTTAATTCAACAATTAGGCTAATATATAGTTTATTATGAATCTCATTCATATTAAACTATATATTATATCATCTATATGATATAAATACTCTTAAAGTGAAATTGAACACTTCAATTTCATGCCAAAACATTAACCCTTCTTTTATCCCAGTTGAGCCAACCAAGGGACCTAATGGACCTCTGATGGCGAGCTCCAATGATTTGAGGTTAACCAGTCAAACTCTTTGACCCTGTCAACCAATGTTCATTAGCTACAGAACACTCCACTAAAGCCTCAGTAGTTGTACTCTCATCGATTAGTAGAATATTACGTGTCCATCGATATAACCAATGCCCATGAGTCGACCCTTCACGGGTTGTTCGTAGACACGATCGGGTCAAATTATCGTTTACCCTGTGTACTACATCTTGTTCCTTAAGTCCCCACCGCTCTCCTCTAATGAACAACATATTGTGATGGTCCAACCATGCACAACACCCTTCTCGGGCGGTGAGAAGGTGGGCGCCCGTGTCCAAGCCACGGAGACAACACTTAAGGAACAACCCCTCTAGATTCCCTATAAAGCGGGAGCAGTGAATTCCATCTCGCATAATTAGGTTCCCACTCTCTCTACTTGGTTCTGTCCTCGAGAAGATAGGCATATTGGGCAAGTAAATCGATACTACCTCACCCATACTAGTCAAAGGATGGACCCACTTGAGCATGTGAATCAAGTAATATGCTCGTGGATTCGTGTCGAGTCACTAATGGTCATCTATGAATTTATTAGTCTTTCTTTGTCAACGGTGTTATATCGATAAGTCAAATAATTCACGCAGTCCTGTCTTGTACAATCTCATTGTACAAGATGCCCCACTCGCATGTCAACTACATGAACGAGTCGAGATCACCTCGTTTGTATCTAATACAAAGCGGGTCGCATCCACATAGGTGTATCTAGGATTAGGTCTCCAACCTCATCCTTATATCAGAGAACCGTTCGGGTCATTAACTCGAATGTGATCCTCCTTGTGTGTCAACTACACACACGCTCAAGTTCTAGTTCTCTCATATATTCAATGACCCTGGAGCTTAGTTTATTGGAAAAGTTTAAAATATTTGCGAGACACAAAGTAAAGGAATGAATAACTCTTATTAATTTCAAAACAATATTTTACAAACACGAGATTAGGACAGAAATCTCAACAAAGTCGATCAGGATCCTTCTGGCTATTGTCGCGTATTATGACTACGAGGTATGGCAAATGGACGTCAAGACATCCTTTCTGAACGACAAACTTGATGAGACCATCTACATGGACCAACCCAAAGGGTTCATTGCCTAAGACCAAGAGCAAAAGGTTTGCCGGCTTCATAGGTCTATTTATGGGCTGAAACAAGCTTCAATAAGGATTCTAGGAAGCGAAGTACGTTGCGGCTTGTGAAGCTGTAAAGAAAGTTGTTTGGCTTAGGAAGTTCATGACAGATTTGGAAGTTGTTCCAAATATGAACTTGCCGATCACACTGTTATGTGATAACAGTGGTGCAATAGCCAACTCACGAGAGCCTCGGAGCCATAAGAGAGTCAAACACATTGAGCAGAAGTATCATCCGTCACGGAGATTGCGCCTTCGCGAGACGTGATGATCACGCATATAGCGTCGGAGCACAACGTAGCTGATCCATTTACAAAGCCCCTCACGGCTAAGGTGTTTGAGGGTCACCTAGAGAGTCTAGGTCTTCGAGTGCTTCCTGACTAGGGAAAGTGGGAGATGTGTAAACGGGTATTCAATGCCCAAGTTTATTGTATTACTTCATTGTAATTTATATACATTTCAGAAATGTATTTTCTCCACTAGCTTAGTCCAAATGAGAGTTTGTTGGGATTTTTGTCCTAATCTCGTGTTTGTAAATTACTATTTGAAATTAGTAAGAGTTATTTATTTCATTACTTTGTGTCTCGCAATATTTACAAACTTTTCCAATAAACTAAGCTCCAGGGTCATTGAATTTATGAGAGAACTAGAACTTGAACGGTGTGTAGTGGACACACAAGGAGGATCACGTTCGAGTTAATGACCCGAACGGTCTACAGTATATGGATAGGGTTGGAGACCTAATCTTGGATACGCTGTGGATGCGGCCCACTTTGTATTAGATAGAGGTGATTTGACTCGTTCATGTGGTTGACATGCGAGTTGGGGCATCCCGTGCAATGAGGTTGTACAAGACCGGGACCGTGAGTTATTAGACCTCACGATGTAACACCGCTGATGTGATGGGACTAATAACTTCATAGATGACCATTAGTGACTCGACCAATCCTCGGCGTGTTCACGGACTCCCATGCTGCGGGGTTGTCCTTTGACTAGTACGGGTGAGGGTGGTCACAGTTACTCGCCCAATATGCCTATCTTCTTAGGGACATGACCAAGTAGGGAGTCGAACTTAACTACGCGAGATGGAATTCACTCGTTCGCATTTAGAGAAACTAGAGGGTTGTTCCTTAAGTCTTGTCTCTGTGGCTTGTACAACGAGCGCCCACCTTCTCACTGGCCCGAGAAGGGTGTTGTGTATGGTTTGACCGTCACAATATGTTGTTCATTAGAGGAACAATGGGGACTTAAGGAACAAGAAGTAGACACAGGGGTAAAACGGTAATTTGACCCAGACGTGTCTACGAACAACCTGTGAAGGGTCGACTCATGGGCATTGGTTATATCAGTGGACACGTAATATTCTGCACTGACGGGAATGCAACTACGGGCTATAGTGGAGTGTTACCGTAGCTAATGAATGTTGATTAACGGGGTCAAAGAGTTGATAGGTTAATCTCGGATCCTTGGAGACCGTCACTGTAGTTCCATTAGGTCCCTCGGTTGGCTCCATCTGGGTTAAAAGAAGGGTTCGAGTTTTGGTATGAAATTGAAGTGTTCAATTTCACTTAGAGTAACTTATATAATTTATATGAGATATGAGTGATATAATATATAGTTTAATGTGAATGAGATTCATAATAAACTATAGGTTAGCCTAATTGTTGAATTAGGGCTAATTGGAGAAATTAATTGAGAGAAATTAAATTGGAGTTGATTCAATTTAATTAATCCACAATTATTGCAAATGTGATTTGCAATATGAGATATGAGATATCTTATATTATATGGTTATGCAAATATGATTTGCATAACCTATGGTTGTGGTAAAATGACAATAATGTGGAGATTTTAACTCCATGATTATTCCACTATTTAATCCCTTATTGTAAGAAGGAAAATACTCTCACACTCTCATTTTTTGGATTTCACCAAAGAGAAGAGTCTCAAATTCTCTCAACTCTCCTCCCTCTCCAAAACCAAAAAGTCCCACCACTTTCCTTCTTCCAAAGGAAGAACAACCGAGAAGGCCGTTGGTGGTATTCGGTTTTCGTTCGAGAGAAGCGTTCGTTGAGATCGAGAAGCACGAAGTGTTCGTGACCAAGGAAGGAACTTTGAAGAACTGTCTACAACAAGTAAGTACGTTCTTCTCGCTGTAATTTCCTCCTTCTTTTGTATGTTTAACTTAGACCTAAGTGTTAGGTTGTTTTAACAAAATTCTAGTAGCATAACGATACCTTGACGATTTGATCGTCTTCCGCTGCGCGGGGATTTTCATTCCCTTCAATTGGTATAAGAGCCATTTCGATGATTCTTCGTTATGCACTGATTTTTGTTAAAATAGATGGGTACAACCTTAATTTATGTGATAAATTGTTGGTTTGCGAATTTGGATGTTTTCGGTTTTGGCATTTTAGATTTACAATTTTATGTTGATGAGATCAATGTAAGGGCCCATTGTTTTTGGGCATTTTGTTGTAAATCGAGTCTGTAAGTCCGAGTCTTTAGTAGTAAGTGTTGTTGTGAAGAATTCGGAGCGGAAACAGGCAGAAAATGATGAAGAACAGCAAAGGAGTTTGTTGTTCTGTCGATGGCGTTGAGACGTTGTTCATCAGCGTCTCAACGCTATCCTTACGGGCGCTGGCTTAGTTGCAGAGCAGCGTTGCAACGCTAGGTGTAGCGTTGCAACGCCACGGAGTGGAGCACGCTGATCTCAACGCCGACGGGCAAGGCGGCGTTACGCCGCCACGACGCGCGTTACGCCACACGCGCGTGGTGGGCGATTCGGCTTGATTTCACGAGAAGTGGGAGGTTGCTGAACATGGGGCAGTTTGCACGTTTATTTATTTATTTAATTGTAAATTTTGTATTTTATTTATTTATTTATTTATTTTATTAAATAATATTAATATAAATGTTATATTAATGTTATTTAATTAAATAAATGCCCCTAGGTGCCAAAATAGGTCCATTTTTGCTATTTAATTATTTTATGCATGTGATGTATGATTTAATTAAATTTTCTATGTGCATATTGTATGTCATATAGATTTAAAATCCCACCTTAGGTTAAACATATTCATGCATCATTTATATTATAAGAGTTATAATATATAGTTTGCATGATAGGTTATATTATAAGAGTTATAATATAATTAAATGCATGTTTAATTTAATTAATATAAGTGTTATATTTTTTAGATTAAAGTATGCTCATGCATTTATATTCATGTGATGAATTAAATTATGTTATAGTATATAGTTATTCATGTGATGGATGATCAAGCACTATAACATAGAAATGCATGCAACCTAAGTTAATTATTAGTTTTAAAGAGTTTAGAACTTGTATAATTAGACTTAGGTTTTTTATTTTCTAATGAGATTAGAAATTAGGATATCAAAGTTTATTCTATTAATGGAGACTGATTAGTAACTCTGTCTAAGGAAGGTTTTGTCTAACGCTGGGGTATTTAAGTTGATGCTTGCGGAATACCCCTACCTGAAAACCGACCTGGGAGTGAATTCGATCCGAAGATTCTTAGATTATACTTATCGTGAGTGCCACTAATTAAAAGTGTTTTAATTTACTCACATAGACCTAAGTAATAATGTGATTATAAACTTAGGTTAATACCATATAAGAGTTATATTGGTAGACTTAGGTAAATTTTAGCCAATTTATCTAGGCCAGTCCCTAATAAAATTAAAGTGCTGAGTGGGAGGAAATATAATGTATGAGATACATTTAATTTCCGACCACAAATCTCCGTTAAGTCCGCACCGTGAGATCTATACTCGGCCTCGTGGCGCAAATGGGAGCGTCCCCCTTCGGGTGGCATTTGTATAGATTAATATCATCGTGGATGGAGAGAGTACTTATAGTGAGTGGGAGCGAGACTTGTGAAAACGGGACCCACGGTCTCTTTTTCGATTCACACCGTGAGACGCCTATGATCCGCCTGCTAGTTATGCCTGGACCAGACAATCCCTTCGGAGGGCCTGATCATGGGAGTCGGAACACCGTGAATTCTCGAAAGGGATACAATTTCCTGGTTAGTTTTCCCTCTTGGTTCACCCATCGGTGGCTATTGTTTGGACGGATGCTTGGAAACTTAAAGATTGAGGGTGATGATATGAACCCAATAGTGCCAATCAAGACTAAAGAAGAGCTTCAAGATGGAGATACATTAAATGCACCATAACTTCATTTATAATGAACTCGAGTTGCATTAAAGGAATTAAAGTTAAATTAAATGAACTCAAGTTCATTTAATGCAAGTCAACCATCAATTAATGGAACGACACTTCAAGCTACTTCAATATGAGCTTCATTTACTAATGGATGGTTACAAATACCTAGAAGAATGAATGCAATATTCAATCTCGGATTTATAGCCCTCTATTATGTAATTTTCAGTTTTTAAGCATATTTCATAAGTTTTAGGTTACATTTGAGTAGTGGATAGTTATGGCATTAAAGTTGTGGAAGTTTCAATATTAAACATGTCATTTTAGCTTATTTTAGGTTACAATTTAAAGGCTATATAAAGCCATCAAATATGTATTGTAAAAAGACTTGGAATCATGTTTTGAATGAAAAGTTGCATATTTTGTTCGTAAGCCATGAGCTTGTTTCTTTGCATATCTTGTGTTTAGATTTGCATGCTAGGATCATTCAAGTAGCGTTGATCAAACTACTTGTGGAGTGATTCGAATCTTGAGTTTAGAAACAAGTTTTCTCTACTCTTGATCTTGATCATCAAGGTAAATCCATTTCTATCTTCTTCCTTGGGATGAAATCATCTAGGTTTGGGGTTTTTAAGTTTTAGATCTAAAGGTCTTGTTCTTTAACAAGGTTGTTAGATTTAAAATCATCAAGAGTTACTTATCATTTGGTATCAGAGCTTTAGGTTCTAGATCGGATATATGTTTCCGTTGTTTCTATTATTTTCTTCATTTTTATTCTGAATTTTCTTCATTTTGTTCATCTCGTCAGATTCTGTCTATTGACATAAAACTCAAAAAAGTGTCATTTGCGTCATTTGTTTGCTATTTTTGTCTTCTGCAAAGTTATAGATCTCTGTCTTAGCTTCAACTTTGTCTTTCATAAGTTCTTCGAATTCAACTTGCTTAAGGGTGAAAATGCTTTATTTTCATAATCACTCAAAACCGAGAAAATCGAGAGCATAAGTTTTCTTTGATTCTTGATGTTCTATGGTGTTCTTTGTTTATATCTTTCATTTCTTGAGCTTAGATCTGATATTTCCATGTTAGATCTGAATGTTGTTGTTTGATTTCCCCACATATGTTACAAATTGTCACTTGCAATAAATGCATGTCGATTACACATTAAAAGTTCCAAATACATAAGCTTTAAGTACATTGATTATGTCTTGTGTAACTCCAATATGTTTTTCATATTATAAAATCATTTGTAACTCCTTTCAATTACACATTTACTATAGATCATTCAATTTGGAAGAGTTATTTGTTGGAATATTGCATTAGTTCTGTTGGTGTTTAATATTGTAACTCCTATACCCTTTATCCCATTCCATCTCTTATCCTTCCATTTTTCTTTTGTTACAATTCTGTCATTTTCTTTCTTTCACAACTTGTTTCTTATTCGATATTCGTTTTGCTCCATAATTATGCTATTTTATTTTCTTAGTGTGTTGTCTATCACTTGATTGCAAACTTTGCTTATTGGCTCATGCGAGTGAAATTGTGAGTTTGTTGAGAGTGTTTTTTGTTTTGAGTGTAAACACGAGTGACTATACCTTAACGAGTGAAAACAAGTGAGGAGTGCTTGTGAGGTCCATTTTTGTGTTACTTTTTTTAGTTTTGCGAAACAAACAAAAAAAAAAAAAACTATGAAGTCAAATTTCCTAAATTCTATGGAAGTACAAATCCACTTGAGTACATTCAATGGGAAAGACAAGTTGATCATGTCTTTGATCGTGGCACTTTGAATGAGGAGAAAAAGGTAAAACTCATTGTTTCTCATCTTAGAGATTATGCCATTACTTGGTGGGATAAATTGTTTTTGAGTAGGAGGAACCTTAACCGCCCAATTGAATCATGGAATGTTCTTAAGCAAATAATGCAGGAGCACTTTGTTCCTAAGTTTTTCCATAACTTGCGAACTTTGAGACAAGGGAGCAAAAGTGTGGAGACTTACTACATGGAGATGCAAACGTTGCTTGAGGAACTCGAAATTTATGAGGATGAAACTGTTACAATGGCTCGATTCTTTAGAGGACTTAACAAGGAGATTGCAATTAGGCTTGATCTTCAACCTTATGAGGATTTGGAGAGGATGGTGCACATAGCCATAAAGATTGAAAAATGTCTCCAAAAGAAGTCTACAAGGTACACTAAATCTAAACCAATTTTAAATGTTAGTTCAACTTTGGAAATGGTTAGTTTACCTACTGAAAATAAGCCTATTGTTGAGGTAGAAAGTGATAAGATTCAAAATGAAATGCTTTGTAATTTAGTGTCAACACATGCTAGTGAGTTTACTAGGAGAGATTAGATTACAAAGACTTGTTTGTTTGTAACACTTCTACTATTGTAACACCTATCCTTAATGAAGTACATGTTGATGTGTGTGAGTTAGGGAAAAAGGCAAAAAAGGTCGAGACAAAAGCATGTCAATTGTTTGAAAAAGAATCTTGTGAGAAAATGTGTGAGAGAGAAAAACATGAGATTAGTCTATGGCCTATAGAGAGAAATGAGAGAAAAACCAATAATGTGAGCTTGTGTGAAAAAGGTTGTGAGGTTAAATCTATTTTGTTTTCAAAGCAAAATATTTTTGATCTTTTATATAAAGGAACTTGTTTTTTAACGGGTGAACTCACACCATGTTTCTCTAGTGTTTCTTTGAAGTTCTTACAGGAGACAAACATACTCATACAACATCTTGATTCAAAGATTCCTTCTAAAGTCAATCAACAGATGGGCATCAATTCCAATACATTTATTAAGAGACAAGACTTCAAAATTACTCCTAAATTCATCCATGGCAGCAAGCATAAGGTGTTTAAACCGGGTGATTGGGTTTGGAGACACTTCTGGAAGGATTGTTGTTCATTTCACAAGAAACCTAAGTGGAATTCAAGAGACAGTTCGCCTATGAAATCCAATGACTACAAGATTGCTCTACAAGGAGAAGATGTCAATTACATCTATAATGCTGCTGATTTCCGACCATTTGATGTTGGAGACCCTTTTGATTCGAGGACGAATTCTCTTGAAGAAGGGGAGGATGATATGAACCCAATAGTGCCAATCAAGATTAAAGAAGAGCTTCAAGATGGAGATACATTAAATGCACCATAACTTCATTTATAATGAACTCGAGTTGCATTAAAGGAATTAAAGTTAAATTAAATGAACTCAAGTTCATTTAATGCAAGTCAACCATCAATTAATGGAACGACACTTCAAGCTACTTCAATATGAGCTTCATTTACTAATGGATGGTTACAAATACCTAGAAGAATGAATGCAATATTCAATCTCGGATTTATAGCCCTCTATTATGTAATTTTCAGTTTTTAAGCATATTTCATAAGTTTTAGGTTACATTTGAGTAGTGGATAGTTATGGCATTAAAGTTGTGGAAGTTTCAATATTAAACATGTCATTTTAGCTTATTTTAGGTTACAATTTAAAGGCTATATAAAGCCATCAAATATGTATTGTAAAAAGACTTGGAATCATGTTTTGAATGAAAAGTTGCATATTTTGTTCGTAAGCCATGAGCTTGTTTCTTTGCATATCTTGTGTTTAGATTTGCATGCTAGGATCATTCAAGTAGCGTTGATCAAACTACTTGTGGAGTGATTCGAATCTTGAGTTTAGAAACAAGTTTTCTCTACTCTTGATCTTGATCATCAAGGTAAATCCATTTCTATCTTCTTCCTTGGGATGAAATCATCTAGGTTTGGGGTTTTTAAGTTTTAGATCTAAAGGTCTTGTTCTTTAACAAGGTTGTTAGATTTAAAATCATCAAGAGTTACTTATCAGAGGGTGACACTCATAGAATTCGTTAAGAGTTTATGAAGACCGAACAATGGTAATTAGACGCCTAATGGAATAAGAGTTATTATGGGATTAGGGTCTGATCGAGAAAGTCTCGTCCTAGAGGAGGAGTGTTTTGTTCACCATTCGGTGGCGGTCATTCTAAACTTTTAGGATATCATTGCAATTTTTGAATGACTTAGGGATCATAAAACAAATGTTTGCTAAAACTTGATTGGATTTCAAAAATTTTTTGCGAGACTAACACAAAGTTTTCTAATGTTTCAGCTTAAATCATGTCTAGCTCAATTATAGCTCTACTCGCGTCTGATAAACTAGTGGGAGATAATTACCAAACTTGGAAAAACAACATAAACGCAATTTTGGTAACTTAGACATTAAGTTTGTGCTCTCTGACGAGTGTCCTCAGATGCCTGGCTCGACTGCGTCGCGAAGTGTTCGCGATGCATACGATCGATGGATCAGGGCCAATGAAAAGGCCAAGGTCTATATCATTTCCAGCATGTCTTATGTTTTGGCAAAGAAGCATGAGCTGATGGTCATCGCTAAGGAGATCATGGAGTCCTTGCAGGAAATGTTTAGACAACAGTCCTTTCAAGTCCGACATGACTCACTCAAATACGTCTTCAACGCATGGATGAAAGAGGGGACGTCTGTCCGTGAACACGTTTTAGACATGATGACCCACTTTAATCTAGCGGAGATGAACGAGGCTTCGATCGACGAGTCGAGCCAGGTCAGTTTTATCTTGGAGACTCTTCCGAAGAATTTCCTTCAGTTTTGTAGCAATGTTGTTATGAACAAAATTAGCTACACTCTGACTACCCTCCTCAATGAGCTCACAATTTCCGATCTTGATGAGGGTCGTGGCACTTGAAATCGAGGCAAATGTTGCCTACAGGTCTTATCACAAGGGTTCGACCTCTGGGACTAAACATGTTGCTCCTTCACGCCCGAAAGGAAATAAGAGGTTGAAGAGGGGTAAAACTGACCGAGTTACCGCCCAGAAGGGCAAGAAGGTCAAGAAAGTTGCAGAGAAATGAAAGTGTTTCCACTACAATGGGGGCGGACACTGGAAGAGGAACTGTCCCAAATTCCTAGCCGAGAGGAAGAACCAAGGTAAATGTGATTTACTTGTGACAGAAACCTGTTTAGTGGAGAGTAGTGACTCTGCCTGGATATTGGATTCGGGCGCCACTAACCATGTTTGTTCTTGTTTTCGAGATTGATTCTGGCAAAGAAATGCGAGAGGGTGAGGTGACTCTACGGGTTGGATCCGGGGAGCTTGTCTCTGCTGCAGCGGTCAGCACGGTGAAGCTACATTTCGGCAGGAATTACATTTTGTTGGACAACATGTATATAGTTCCAGGGTTTACTAGAAACCTAGTTTCTATTTCCTGCCTATTAGAATAGTGTATTTCCGTTTCATTCCATGGTAATAAAGCGTTTATTTCCAGAAATGGTAATCTTATTTGTTCTGCTTCACTTGAGCATAATCTGTATGTTTTGAAACCCAATTCGGTCAAAAGTGTTTTGAATACTGAATTGTTTAAAACAGCAGAAACGCGAACTAAAAGAGCGAAAGTTTCTCCAAAGGAAAATGCCCATCTTTGGCATCTACGGTTAGGCCACATTAATCTCAATAGGATTGAGAAACTAGTGAAGAGTGGACTTCTAAACGAGTTGGAAGAAAACTCTTTACTGGTGTGTGAGTCATGCCTTGAGGGCAAGATGACCAAACGTCCTTTTAGTGGAAAGGATATAGAGCCAAAGAGCCTCTTGAGTTAGTACATTCGACCTCGTGGTCCGATGAATGTTAAAGCTCTCGGCGGTTATGAATACTTCGTGTCTTTCATGAACGATTACTCGAGGTATGGGTATATTTACCTAATGCACAAGAAGTCCAAAACTCTTGAAAAGTTCAAGGAGTACTAGACTGAGGTTGAGAACCTCTTAGGTAAATCGCTTAAAACACTTCGATCGGTTCGAGGTGGAGAGTACTTGGACACTGAATTCCAGGACTATATGATACGGAATTACGTTCCAACCTCGGACCTAGTATGCCACAAAGAATGGTGTATCGGAGAGGAGAAACAGAACCTTGTTGGACATGGTTCGGCCGATGATGAGCTATGCTCGTCTCCCGATTCTTTTTGGGGTTACGCAGCGATGGAGATCGCGTCTATATTTTGAACAATGTTCCTCGAAGAGTGTTTGTGAAACACCTTTCGAGCTCTGGAGTGGGCGTAAAGGCGCTTTACATCACTTCAAAATTTGGGGATGCCCACCCACGTGTTGGTGTCAAACTCGAAAAAGTTGGAACCCCGGTTCGAAATTGTGCCTATTCGTAGGTTACCCTAAAGAGACTAGGGGTGGTTTGTTTTACGATCCTAAGGAAAATAGGGTGCTTGTGTCGACAAACGCCACTTTCCTAGAAGAAGACCACGTCGTGATCATTTACCAAGAAGTAAGATTGTGCTAAATGAAATGGGCGATTACATCAAAGACGAGTTCTTGATGGGGCTAGTACGTCAACAAGTGTTGTTGATCCTAGCACGTCTTGTCAAATCCGTTCCCAAGAGTTGGGGATGCCTCGACGTAGTGGGAGGGCTATGAGACAGCCTGATCGTTACATGGGTTTAGCTGAAACCTCAGTTGTCGCTCCCGATGATGATCAGAGGATCCATTGACCTATGATCGAGCCTTTGGTTGATGTTGACAAAGACGAGTGGATTAAAGCTATGGACCATGAAATGGAGTCTATGTACTTCAATTCTGTCTGGGAGCTTGTGGATCAACCGGATGGGGTAAAACCTATTGGTTGTAAATGGATCTACAAGCGTAAACGTGGCGTAGATGGGAAGGTGCAGACCTTCAAAGCCTGACTAGTGGCAAAGGATTTTACCCAGGTTGAAGGGGTTGACTATGAGGAGACCTTTTCACCTGTTGCCATGGTAAAGTCCATCAGGATCCTTCTGGCCATTGCCGCGTATTATGACTACGAGGTATGGTAGATGGACGTAAGACAGCCTTTCTGAATGGCAAACTTGATGAGGCCATCTACATGGACTAGTCCAAAGGGTTCATTGCCCAAGGCCAAGAGCAAAAGGTTTGCCGGCTTCATAGGTCCATTTATGGACTGAAACAAGCTTCGAGGTCTTGGAATATAAGGTTTGATGAGGCGATCAAATCTTATGGCTTTAATCAAAATGTCGACGAGCCTTGTGTCTACAAGAAAATCGTTGACAAAACTGTCGCATTTTTAGTGTTGTATGTGGACGATATTCTTCCCATTGGGAATGAGGTAGAATTTCTTACTGACGTTAAGAAGTGGCTAGCTTCGCAATTCCAAATGAAAGATTTGGGAGAAGCTCAGTATGTTCTAGGTATCCAGATTGTCCGGAACCGAAAGAACAGAACGCTAGCCTTGTCTCAGGCGTCTTATATTGACAAGATGTTGTCTAGATATAAGATGCAGAACTCCAAGAAGGGCTTGCTGCCTTTCAGGCATGAGGTTCACTTGTCTAAGGATCAGTGTCCTAAGACTCCTCAAGATGTTGAGGATATGAGACGGATTCCATATGCTTCGGCTGTAGGGAGCCTGATGTATGTCATGTTTTGTACTAGGCCCGACATCTGTTATGCAGTAGAAATCGTCAGTAGATATCAGTCCAATCCAGGATTAGATCACTGGATAGCCGTAAAGGCAATCCTCAAGTATCTTAGGAGAACGAGGAACTACAGCTTGGTGTATAGTAGTGGGGATTTGATCCTTACGGGATACACGGATTCTGACTTCTAGACCGATAAAGATTCTAGGAAATCCACTTCGGTCACCTTCATTCTCGAATGGAGGAGTTGTAGTATGGCGAAGCATCAAGCAGGGATGCATCGCGATTCCACTATGGAAGCGGAGTATGTTGCGGCTTGTGAAGCTGCAAAGGAAGTTGTTTGGCTTAGGAAGTTCATGACGGATTTGGAAGTTTTTCCAAATATGAACTTGCCGATCACACTGTTCTGTGATAACAGTGGTGCAGTAGCCAACTCACGTGAGCCTCGGAGCCATAAGAGAGGCAAACACATTGAGCGCAAGTATCATCTGATACGGGAGATTGTGCACCGCGGAGACGTGACAGTCATGCAGATAACGTCGGAGCACAACGTAGCTGATCCATTTACAAAGCCCCTCACGGCTAAGGTGTTTGAGGATCACCTAGAGAGTCTAGGTCTTCGAGAGCTTCCTGACTAGAGCAAGTGGGAGATGTGTAAACGGGTATTCAATGCCCTAGTTTATTGTATTACTTCATTGTAATTTATGTACATTTCAGAAATGTATTTTCTCCACTAGCTTAGTCCAAGTGGGAGTTTGTTGGGATTTTTGTCCTAATCTCGTGTTTGTAAATTACTGTTTGAAATTAATAAGAGTTATTTATTTCATTACTTTGTGTCTCGCAATATTTACAAACTTTTCCAATAAACTAAGCTCCAGGGTCATTGAATTTATGAGAGAACTAGAACTTGAACGGTGTGTAGTGGACACAGAGGGAGGATCACGTTCGAGTTAATGACCCGAACGGTCTACAGTATATGGATAGGGTTGGAGACCTAATCCTGGATACACTGTGGATGCGGGTCGCTTTGTATTAGATACAAACAAGGTGATCTGACTCGTTCATGTGGTTGACATGCGAGTGAGGGCATCCTGTGCAATGAGATTGTACAAGACCGGACCGTGAATTATTAGACCTACTGATGTAACACCGTTGACAATAAGGACTAATAACTTCGTAGATGACCATTAGTGACTTGTTAGCTCTTAGAATGAGAGCTAAGATTGAACTTTTATTGTGATTATTCCTTGGTATTTTGAGATTTCTTGACTATTTTAACCCCCTGATTAGGTACTTTTGTGTGTTAATATTTACACTATTGGAAAGAGAAGTTCCAAAGAGGCATAGCCTCTATCAGTTCAACAGATACTTGAGAAGAACATTTTCAGGGAGCTTGTGTAATTCTTGATAATTCTTATATGCTCTAAGCAATTAATTTGATTTCGTTGTTTTACTTGTTTTGTTTTTGCTTTATCGGTTTAATTTAGTTTCTTTTCTTTTCTTGTAGTTGTTTTTCTTTCAGTTTTGTAGGTGCAATCAACGCTTCACCCTTAAGCGATCAGAAGTCCTCTTTGATTAGGAAAGATATCTCTTGGAGTTATTTGGAAATGTTGTGGATATGAAAGTTAAAGAGAAAGGGGAGTTTCTGTCCTTTTGAGTTGTTGGTTGTGAAATAAATGTTGCTATTTGTTGTTCTTTTTTATTTTTTATTTTGTTGTTTTTTTTATTGTTTAAAGTTTAAGTTCAGTAGTTGTGGTTAGGTTAGCTTGTTTTGCTTTGTTTTGTTTGTTTTTGGGTTGCTTTTAGTTATTAAATCTTGTCTTTCCTTGGTTTGAACAAAAAAAAAAGTTGTAAGCTTGCCACCGTAGTTGAAATGAAATAAATAGTCCTGCCTAGCTTGCTCCAATTCTTTCTTGCTTCTGATGAGTTTAGTTGTGCTTATTTATTTGCCATAATCCTTTTAATGTAACACAATGCTTGTAGCAGCTTTATGGTGCCCCTAGCTTGTTCGCTACCAACTCTTGAGAATTTGCTCCTTTAAACTTAGATTAAAGAGTTTGGATGCTCCTTGCCTTTAGTTTTTTTACAGAAAAATAACTAAGTTTGGGGGTTCCTTCCCTTGATTCTTTACTCATTGGGGGCAATGAGCAATTTAAGTTTGGGGGTAAGGCACCCTAGTAATAAAAGTTATCACTCCTAGGAGCATTCCTCTTCTTTTTAGGACTCATGCCTCCTCTTTAAAAAATAATAATAAAAAAAAGTAAAGTTTGAGAGTTATTCTTCTACCCAAGTTGCTTATTAGACCAGAGTTGGACATGACACCCATGGTCACCTTTGAGTTGAACAGTAATAAAGGGATATGAATATGCCTTGGCAACCTAATTTAGTAGCAGGGCTCGTTGTTAAGTAGCCATCATCACAAATGTTGGTGCTTAAATCGAAGGTTCTGTTTACAAAAAGGGTTCTCCCTAACTTCTTTAGTGAAATAAGTTCTTAAAAAAAAGGAAGAGGAAAGTTAAAGCCTAGTATAAAAGTTCTCGCTGCTTAGGTGAGTTGCATCATCAATGAAGCCATTCTAAGAACTAAGGAGAAGTTTATGCATAGGTGAGTGGCTAGGAGAAACCTAAGGGAATGAATGTTTGCGTACTTAAGCATAAGGTTAGCTTTGTAGGATTCTTAGGAGTGATAGCTCTTGTTGCTGTAAAAAAAAAATGCTTTGTTGAAAGAAAAAAACACTAAAGGCAGTAGAACTCATTCTTCTTTTTGTGAGTGTATGGGGTGCATAGTGAATTCAAAGATGGATTAAGTGCTAGTGGAGTTGTGGGGTTGTTTGTGAAGCTTGCTACTTTTGATTTGAAAGAAAAACAAATTGATTATGGCAAATCTTGTGAAGGCTAAGCTTTGATGAATTTTTGTAAGAAAAAGAAATGGGACTGCTATATCAGTAACTACTTGTTTCATTCGACTGCTGAATCAATTTTTCTTGAGCACATTGGTAGTTGTTACTTCTTGGTGGAATTAGAATGTTTAAGCATTACTCAGGGACAAATAATGATTTAAGTTTGGGGGTTTGTTAGCTCTTAGAATGAGAGCTAAGATTGAGCTTTTATTGTGATTATTCCTTGGTATTTTGAGATTTCTTGACTATTTTAACCCCTTGATTAAGTACTTTTGTGTGTTAATATTTACAAATTACTTTTGAAGTACCTTAAAACCATTGAAGTACTTTTCATTGCTGAATTTTGTCATTTTGGCCATGTTTTCAGGAGTTTTTGGGAAGATGGATGTTATGAAGCATCGAAGGTCCGCTTTGAGTCTTTGTAGTTGTGCAATTGCTGAAGGATCAAGATTGCTGGAGCAAAAATTCTGATACCAGTTCGCAGAATACGCACGTGGGAGAGATCTCATTAATTGAGTTGGACGAAAACCGCCACATCAGCCGCTGAGAACCAATGGGCGTACCGCCAGATCGTTTTCCTTGTCTATTCAAATTTCATTTCCATATGGGTGTGATATAAAGGCTTTCTTAGCCATTTTTAGGGCAAGAAGGAGAGTGGGCAAGAGGAAAAAGAGGAAAACTCAATTGGGAGAGGAGACAGCAAGAGAAAATCAAGAGGAGTCAATTTTGGAAGCATTCCCCTTCTGGAAAGAGGCTGGAGTGGACCAAAGGAGGCCTTGGAACTTCACCCATCTGTTTATTCTTTTGTTTTCTTGCTCTTTACTCTTCTAAATTGTAACTAAGACCATTTTAAGCATGTTTAACTCTAGGTTTACTATTTTATTGTTGTCTTTTCTTATCACCATGAACTAATCACCTTTGGAGTGAGGATTAGGAGACTTTATGTAGATGCAACTTTAATGAAAGAGTAATTTGCTGCAATCTCACTCTTGTGCCTTGTGATTTTACTGCTTAACTAAGGTTTGTTTGGCCATCTCATCTTAGTATTGTTTATTCCAACTTGGGAAAGGGAAGAATAAACCGATTTCAAGGCATGACACTAGTTCTGATTAAGAGATTTACTTCTCTCAGGTGATTGAGGAGTCTATGAATAGTCACTCACCTAGTGTTAACAGTTAGGAGCTTAATTAAGGGTGTTTAATGGAAATTAAGTGCCTAATTCGTGAGGAAATCTAGAAAGATTCCGTGAGTTATTCTGTTTTGAGCTCTGGTGCTGTTTTGAGCTCTAGCATTAAGATTGCTGAAGCATAATTTCGTCCCTAATCCTATCCCCTTTTTACTGTTTTGGTTAAACTTGAGTTGCTGCTGCTTTAGCCTTTTTAATCATATTTTGCCTTACTTTAGCATTTTAGTTGTTATTTGTGATTTCTAAATTCATTACTCATTGTTTATGGTTGTTACCTTTTACTCATTAAATTCAACTCAACTTTGTGTAATTTCTACAACTAATCCCTGAGGAGACGATTAAATTTACTTATCACTTGCTGCTTAGATTGTGTATACTTGCACAGTTTAGGAGTGTTTTCTTGATAATTTCATACACCCTTTTTAAGAAAACATGACTCAACCTCAAATCCACAGCGCGTGTTACTTTCACCTGTCATGGGGTCTCATCCTTTCACAAGTACGGGTGAGGGTGGTCACTGTTACTCGCCCAATAAGCCTATCTTCTTAGGGACAAGACCAAGTAGGGAGCTGGGAACTTAACTACGCGAGATGGAATTCACTCGTTCCCGCCTTTAGGAAAACTAGAGGGGTTGTTCCCTTAAGTGCTGTCTCCAGGACTTGGACAACGGGCGCCCACCTTCTCACTGGCCCGAGAACGGTGTTGTGTATGGTTGGACCATCACAATATGTTGTTCATTAGAGGAGCAGTGGGAAATTAAGGAACAAGAGGTAGACACAGGGGTAAAACGGTAATTTGACCCAGCCGTGTCTACGAACAACCTGTGAAGGGTCGACTCATGGGCATTTGTTATATCAGTGGACACGTAATATTCTCGTGACCGACGGGAGTGCAAACACGGGCTATAGTGGAGTGTTACCGTAGCTAATGAATGTTGATTAACCGAGTCAAAGAGTTTGACAGTTAATCTCGGATCATTGGAGCCCGCCATCAGAGGGTCCATTAGGTCCCCTGCTGGCTCAATCTGGTTAAAAGAAGGGTTAATGTTTTGGTATGAAATTGAAGTGTTCAATTTCACTTAAAGGGCATTTATGTCATTTATATGAGATATGAATGATATAATATATAGTTTAATGTGAATGAGATTCATAATAAACTATAGGTTAGCCTAATTGTTGAATTAGGGTTAATTGGAGAAATTAATTGAGAGAAATTAAATTGGATGTGATTCAATTTAATTAATCCACAATTATTGCAAATGTGATTTGCAATATGAGATATGAGATATCTTATATTATATGGTTATGCAAATGAGATTTGCATAACCTATGGTTGTGGTAAAGTGGTAATAATGTGGAGATTTTAACTCCATCATTTCCACTATTTAAACCCTTTGCAAGAAGGGATTAGTGCGCAAGTCTCTCATTTTTTGATTTTTATCAAAGAGAAGAGATCAAAATTCTCTCTACTCTCTCAACTCTCCTCCCTCTCCAAAACACTAGAGCCCCACAACTTTCCTTCTTCCAAAGGAAGAACAACCGAGACTACAAGTGCTTGTGTTCGGGTTTCGTTCGAGAGAAGCACTCGTTGAGATCGAGAAGCATGAAGCGTTCGTGACCAAGGAAGGAATTTCGGAGATCTGTCTACAACAAGTAAGTACATTCTCCTCTCTGTAATTTCTTCCTCTTATGCATGTTTAACTTAGATCTAAGTGTTAGATCGTTTTAACAAAATTCAAGTAGCATAATGATACCTTGACGATTCGATCGTCTTCATTGCAATGGAGATTTTTATTCCTTCAAGATATAAAGTTAGGAATGAAATTGAAGTGTTAAATTTCATACATGAGGTGTTATATCAATTATATATGATATAATTGATATAATATATAGTTTTAATGTGAATTAGATTCATATATAAACTATATACTAAAGAGAGAATAAAGGAGGGGTAAGATGGTCATTTCCATCCTATTTCCCTATATATATGGTTGCATGAGATGCAACTAGGTTAAGAGATTCCAAGCTTTTGTTGTGTTGTTGGAAAGGTTCCAAGACACAAACATCTCTCTCACAAAACACCTCACCTCTCCTAAAGGGAACCCACCTTCCTCCCTCACCTAGAGAACAACGGAGAAGATCCGGTGGTAGTGTCGGTGTTCGTTCGAGTTCGTGTTGCTGAGATCTTGATCGTGAGAGAGGAGGAGCACTTGAAGAAAGGTTCTTCAAAGGTAACTTTCTTGTTGTCCATTATGTTCATATGCTTAATCTAGTCATATATGTTCTTGAATTAAATCGTTGTAACTAAATCAAGAGCGCGCGATTCACAATCGCTTCCGCTGCGGGACTCGTATTCCCTTCACATGCTTTAGGTTCATATGGAGACTATAGAATTTATTGTATGTGCGAGGCTCACTAAGAATCGAGAGATTTTCTTGTGTATCTTACTTCTTGTTTATAAATTCATCACATTAGTTCATTGCACGTGTTAATTAAGTTATTAACTTGTGAAGTCAATTTCCTCCAAATCTATCAATTCGTGTCTCCACGTGTTTGTTTGTCTTTTGTCTTACTTTCATCATCTATCCATGTTATGTTGGCTTAGCTAAAATTGAGAATTAGTATCTTGATAATTAATTAATCTAGAAACTCATTCCCGAGGACGATACTTGGACTCTCAAATCACTATACTAAAACTTGACCCGTACATTTGCGGTATTGCATAATATAAAATTTCACGCAAAACGTTTTTGGCGTCGTTGCCGGGGAATGGCGATTATTTAGATTAACTAATATTAGGAGAAAATTTGAGATTTTAGACTAAAGTTTGTTTGTGTCTTCTTTCCTTATTTGTTTTCTTTATGTGCTTGTTGGTTGTTTCCTTATCTGTCTTATTTTTGTTTTATGTGCTTTTGAGTCTGTGTCTTCTGTTTTTGGTTGTGTTGCTATTGTGTAAAAGTCTTGATTTGAATTGTTGATTTTTCAGGCATGACTTTGCATGATTTTGATTCTCCACCATGGTACTGTCCCTCTCAGAACCCTAGGTATGTGCATCATGATTTTTCTGAATACCATGTGTCTAATTTTTACCATTCTGAATTTATGATTGATGAAAATTCTTTTGATGATAGTCATTTAGGCACTTGGAACCATAATTCCTCTTACCCTGACAATCCTATAGAAAACTCTTCTCTTGTGAACCTAATAATGGAATATACGTTAGAGTTAAAAATTAAAAATTTGGTTCATGATGAATTAGAAAGGTTGGATAGGTTAGAGGCTAAAGTGGTAGAACTTTGGGAAATAGTACAAGAAAGAACTCATTATCTTAATTAATAAGTAATTTTCCTTAAGACCTTACATGAGCAATTCCTTATTCTTACCACTAAGGAGGAGCCACCTAGGAGGACTTATGCATATGATAGTGAGGATGGGATGGAGGAGACTGAAACAACCAGAAACAGGTTTGTGAGGTAGACAATGGTAATACAATCACTTTCACGGAGGAAAGTCAGATGATAGAGTTCGAGGTTGAAAAGTCCTTTCCCCTTTTATCTCCAGAAATTTCCTTTAATCTCGATAGCCATTTGTCCTACACTCACGAGTCTTGTTTTGATTTTTGTTCTTTTGTTTTAATACACAAAAATACCAAAAATAATATTCTGTCAGGAGCCCAGGAAAAACAGGATAGCCTTTTAGACTTAGAAGGCTATATCGATTCGAGCAAGAAGGGTCCGAAGAAATATGAGCAATTTTACGTGCCTTGATAATTCACCGTCTAGCTAAAATACGTTAAAGAAAGCGCTTCTTGGGAGGCAACCCAAGTTTTATGTTTTAGTTCTCTGTTTTATTTTCCTTTTTTTTTGTGTTTTCTTTCTTTTTATGTTTTCCTTCCTTTCCTAGTTTTTTTTCTAATTCATATCTTTTTGGTACCTCCAGGTGTATGCCCAAGGATAGAGTTGCAGACTTGCACCCTTTTGATCCTGAGATTGAAAGGACCTGTAGGAAACTCCTAAGGCAAGAAAGAACGGAAATTCTGACAATGGTTGATCAGGAGTTAATTAACAACCATAAACCCATCAGGGAGTACTTCCAACCTGTGTTTAATTCTAAGCAGGCTGGAATTGTCCATGCCCCATAAATGCTAACAATTTCGAACTTAAAACAGGGCTTATTCAGATGGTTAGGAAGGAGCTTTTAGAGGACAAGCCACAGAAGATCCTAATTCACATTTACAGAATTTTCTAGAAATCAGTGGTACAATTAAGTTAAATGGTATTTCTGCTGATAGTATTCGCTTACGTCTTTTTCCTTTTTCTTTGTAGGGTAGAGCTAAAAAATGGGTAGGGTGTCTCCCACCAGGCAGTATCACCTCTTGGGAGTAGCTGGTCCAAGCCTTCATGACCAAATTCTTTCCACCAGTAAAAGCTGCAAAGTTAAGGACGGAGATAGGAACATTCAGATAGCAGGAGGGAGAGCAAATATTTGAGGCCTGGGAACGTTATAAGGACATACTTAGGAGATGCCCACGACATGGTTACCCAGATTGGCTCCAGGTACAATTATTCTACAATGGACTTGAAGGTAAGACCAGGACCATTCTGGATGCCACTGTTGGAGGGACTTTCATGGCAAAGACTGTGCCAGAAGCACGTGCCCTCCTAGAGGAAGTGTCAACTGCCAGCTACCAATGGCCCAACAATGACAGATCTAAGCCAGAAGTTGGATTGTATCAATTGGATGAGGTAACCTCCCTTAAATCTCATATGGCATCCCTCACTCATGCTCTGAATAATTTTGCAGGATCACTCCAAACAGTGGTGCCCTCTCAGTGCTTCCAGCCCAATAGAGAATCTACTTTGGAGCAAATACACTACCTGAACAAAAGGAGCAACACCTATGGAGGAAACCATACTCAGAATACCCTTTCAAAACATTATAATCCAGGGAGGTATCATGAAAACTTCTCTTATGCTAACAATAAAAATGTGTTGAATCCTCTTACAGAGTATGCTTCTACATCTGAGAGGAAACCATCTCTGGAAGAGACAGTGTACTCCTTTATAGTTGAATCCAGAAATAGGTCCAACCAGCTGGAGAATGCAGTCACCAGTCTAACTGGTATAGTGACTAGTCATGGTGCTTCCATAAAGAATATCGAGACTCAGATAAGCTAGATGAATACATCACTTCGAAGGTTGGAGGATAGGAAAGAAACACCTTGAGGGAGTACAGTCTAGCTAAAGACGTTAAAGAAAGCGCTTCTTGGGAGGCAACCCAGGCTTTACTATTTTGTCATTTTTGTTTTCTGTCCTTAGTTGTTTTGGTTGTTTGTTGCTTTCTTAGTAGTTTGTTTGGTTTTTCTTTTTTAGGTTGTTATGGATGCCACCCCTCGTAGAAACCCATGCTCCCGTTCAGTGGAACTTCAACTCACATGTCTTGGCTATTCAAGGAATCCAAAAAAGAAACTGAAGATCTCCATTACTTAGGAAAATATTGTTCACTCTTACCCTCCTTACTATTTAAGCTTATTTTGCAAACATTGGGGACAATGTTTAGTTTAAGTTTGGGGGTGGGATGTTATTAATATGTTCTGATTGTCCTGAGTATATGTTAAATTGTTGATTGATCTTTTGCAAAAGTATGTTCATGATAGCCTAGATGAGAATTAATTGAAATTTTTTGTGATTCTGCTGAAACTTGAGAGCATGATATGAATTTGAGTTAATTTAAAAAATTTCTTGAGTTTTTCCTGCACTATTATGCACATAGTCGGTGTTCCTGTAGTTTTGAATTGCTTAGAACAAAGTTATTAAGCTTAGAAGTTTAATGTCACCTCAATAGGTCTAAGAGCTGATTTGAGAGTTAAACTGCAGGATATGATGAATGACATTATGAAGTGCATGATCTGTATAATATTTGCCTTTTGTGAAGTAGTTTGTTTTTGTTGTTTGTTTGTTAAGAAAAAATTCGTGAGGACAAAAAAAGCTACCTTCACTGTGATCAGTTAGGCCACTCATTGAGCGAGTGCTCTGGGTAAGGATCCCTGCAGTGGATGTGTGAAAGCTAGTGTCCTTGCACAAAAAAAAAAAGAAGAAAATAGAAAAAATGATAAAAAGTGCTTAAGTGCTGAATAGAGTTATTTATTTCTTGAATGTGGGGAGGCTCAAGGATTAGTAATTATGACCAGTGTAGGGGGAAGTTGAATGGAAAGCCTAATAAAGTTGATCCAGGCATAGTAAAAATGAAGGGAACATAGGCTAATCACACACACTCGTAGGAACACTTGGGAAAAGTTTTAAATTGCTCATTGAAGTATTATGTGTGAGTGTTTACTGTGATTGCCAAATTTTCTCTTAAATCTTTGAGGTTTGAGTCTGATGTATGTATAAGAACAATCTCATGTTTAATGCTGTTTTTGCTCGGGACTAGCAAAAGTTTAAGTTTGGGGGTGTTTGATAGCACACAAAATGCGCTATCCTTGGGCTTAATTGTTGCTAGTTTTATGATAATTTCAGGGCTTTGATGTGTTTAAATCACTCAATTTCAGGTTAAGAGCTTAAACAAGACGATTGGAGACATTTTGGATCACTCGGGATCAAAACGAGGTTTTTTGGAGCTGAAAATAATACCAATTGGAAGTAGAAGGACCAATTCAAGCTAGTAGACCCGAAGTGATGGTGTTGCAACGCCATGCAGAGCGTTGCAACGCCGTAATTGCAGTTTTGAAGCATAAAAGACCACTGTCGATAGCGTTGCAACGCTGCCTTGCAGCGTCGCAATGCTATCTCGATAAAGAATCCACGTTGAAGACCCGTGCAGGTAGCGTTGCAATGCTACTTCGATAAGGAACATTGCGCGCAAGGGTAGCGGCATTGCAACGCTGCCCTCAGCGTTGCAACGCCATCGAGACTTTCCATATTGACCAGCCGCCTAGGGTACAGCGTTGCAACGCTATCCCTAGCGTTGCAACGTTGTATCGATTTCACCTATAAATAGAACATTACATCTTCTTGCAATGAGAGCCGAAATTGATAGAGATTGCACCCTAATTTCGAAATACACTCTGTAAGAAGAGAAAAATGAGCATTCCTTGGGAGCCAAAGCATTCGTGGAGGTTCGAGATCGAGACGGGAGCTCGGAGACGAAGGTCCGGCATCGACACATAAGTTTATTTCCTCTTTCTCTCAGATTGTAACATTGTTTCAAGACGTTTTCTACACTTTTAGTTTGGTTTTCTTGTGATTTAGAGTAGCTAATAGTTGTAGTTAGGATTTGATTCACATGTTTAAGACTTGTTTGCTTTTGTATTGAATTATGTTTTGTTAGTTTAAGTGGATTCGGGAGGAAAAGCTTAGATTAGAGCAAAGTTGTTAAAACTCTTAGAAGTCTGGCATGAGAATGATCTAGAAGTCTAAGGGAAACACATAAAGAAGTTGCTTAATGTCGTGCATGCTTTAGGATCATATGGAGACTATAGAATTTATTGTGTGTGCGAGGCTCACTAAGAATCGAGAGATTTTCTTGAGTATCTTACTTCTTGTTTATAAATTCATCACATTAGTTCATTGCATGTGTCAATTAAGTTATTAACTTGTGAAGTCAATTTCCTCCAAATCTATCAATTCGTGTCTCCACGTGTTTGTTTGTTTTTTTGTCTTACTTTCACCATCTATCCATGTTATGTTGCTTTAGCTAAAATTGAGAATTAGTATCTTGATAATTAATTAATCTAGAAACTCATTCTCGAGGACGATACTTGGACTCTCAAATCACTATACTAAAACTTGACCCGTACATTTGCAGTATTGCATAATATAAAATTTCACGCAACATCAGACAATGGCAGACGTTGACAAAGACGAATGGATTAAAGCTATGGACTAGGAAATGGAGTCGATGTACTTCAATTCTATCTGAGAGCTTGTGGATCAACCGGATGGGGTAAAACCTATAGGTTGCAAATGGATCTACAAGCATAAACGTGGCATAGATGGGAAGGCGCAGACCTTCAAAGCCCGACTAGTGGCAAAGGGTTTTACCCAGGTTGAAGGGGTTGACTATGAGGAAACTTTTTCACATGTTGTCATGGTAAAGTCGATCAGGATCCTTCTGGCTATTGTCGCATATTATGACTATGAGGTATGGCAGATGGATGTCAAGACAGCCTTTCTGAATGGCAATCTTGATGAAACCATCTACATGAACCAACCCAAAGGGTTCATTACCCAAGGCCAAGAGCAAAAGGTTTGACGGCTTCATAGGTCTATTTATGGATTGAAACAAGCCTCGAGGTATTGAAATATAAGGTTTGATGAGACAATCAAATCTTATGGTTTTGATCAGAATGTTGACGAGCCTTGTGTCTACAAGAAAATCATCAACAACACTGTCACATTTCTGATATTATATGTGGATGATATCCTTCTCATTAGGAATGAGGTAGGATTTCTTACTGACATTAAGAAATGGTTGGCTTCGCAATTCCAAATGAATGATTTGGGAGAGACTCAGTATGTTCTAGGTATCCAGATAGTCCGGAACCGGAAGAACAAAACGCTAGCCATGTCTCAGGCGTCTTATATTAACAAGATGTTGTCTAGATATAAGATGCAGAACTCCAAGAAGGTTTGTTGCCTTTCAGGCATGGGGTTCCATGTCTAAGGATCAATGTCCTAAGACTCCTCTAGAGGTTGAGGATATGAGACGAATCCCCTATGCTTCAGCTGTTGGGAGCCTCATGTATGCCATTTTGTGTACTAGGCCCGACATCTGTTATGCAGTTGGGATTGTCAGTAGGAATCAATCCAATCCAGGATTAGATCACTGGACAGCCGTAAAGGCAATCCACAAGTATCTTAGGAGAACGAGGAACTACAACCTTGTGTATGGGAGTGGGGATTTGATACTTACGGGATACACAGACTCTGACTTTCAGACCGATAAGGATTCTAGGAAATCTACTTCGAGGTCAGCCTTCATTCTTAATGGAGGAGTTGTAGTGTGGCGAAGCATCAACCAGGGATGCATCGCTGATTCCACGATGGAAGTCGAGTATGTTGCGACTTGTGAAGCTGCAAAGGAAGTTGTTTGGCTTAGGAAGTTCATGATGGATTTGGAAGTTGTTCCAAATATAAACTTGTCGATCACCATGTTTTGTGACGACAGTGGTGCAATAGCCAACTCGAGAGAACCTCGGAGTCATGAGAGGGGCAAGCACATTGAGCGGAAGTATCACCTGATACGGGAGATTGCGTCGGAGCACAACGTTGCTGATCCATTTACAAAGGTCATCACGGCTAAGGTGTTTCAGGGTCACCTAGAGAGTCCAGGTCTTCGAGTGCTTCCTGACTAGGGCAAGTGGGACTATTGTAAAGGGTATTCAATGCCCTAGTTTATTGTATTTTATTGTACATTTGAGAAATGTATTTTGTACTCCACTAGCTTAGTCCAAGTGTGAGTTTGTTGGGGATGTATGTCCTAATCTCGTACATGTTTGTAATATTACTATAGAAATAAATAAGAGTTATTTTTTCATCACTTTGTGTCTCGCATATTTACAAACTTTATCCAATAAACTAAGCTCTAGGGTCATTAAATTATGAGAGAACTAGAACTTGAATGGTATGTAGTGGACACACAGGGAGGATCACATTCGAGTTAATGACTCGAACGGTCTACAGTATACGGATAGGGTTGGAGACCTAATCCTGGATACACGGTGGATGCGACCCGCTTTGTATTAAATACAAATGAGGTGATCCAACTCGTTCATGTGGTTGACATGCGAGTGGGGACATCCTGTGCAATGAGATTGTACAAGATCGACGTGAATTATTAGACCTCACCGATGTAACACCGCTAATAAAGATAGGACTAATAACTTCGTAGATGACCAATAGGGACTCGACCTTAATCCTGAGCGTGTTACGGACTCCTGTCTGCGGGGGTTTGTCCTTTGACTAGTACGGGTGAAGGTGGTCACAGTTACTCATCCCATATGCCTATCTTCTCAGGGACAAGACCACGTGGGGAGCTGGGAACTTGACAACGCGAGATAGAATTCACTTGTTCCGACTTAGGGAAACTAGAGGGGTTGTTCCCTTAAGTGTTGTCTCCAGGGCTTGGACAACGGGCGCCCACCCTCTCACTTGCCCGAGAGGGGTGTTGTTTATGGTTGGAACATACAACGTTGTTGTTCATTAGATGGGCAGTGGGGACTTAAGGAGCAAGAGGTAGACACAAGGGTAAAATGATAATTTGAGCGGCGGTGTCTCACAACAACTGTGAAGGGGTCGACTCACGGGCATTGGTTATATCAATGGACACAACTTGTCCTACAGTGATGGGAGTGCAGCTACGGGCTTTAGTGGAGTGTTAGCGTAGCTAATGAATGTTGAATAACCGGGTCAAAGAGTTTGACAGGTTAGTCTCGGATCATTAGAGCTCGTCATTTGTAGGTCCATTAGGTCCCTCAGTTGGCTCAAACTTGATAGATAGAGGGTTTATAGTTTGGTGTGGATTTGAAGTGTTCAAACTCATTAAAAGGATATTTATGTCATTTATATGAGATATGATTGACATATTATATAGTTTAATGTGAATGAGATTCATAATAAACTATAGGTTAGCCTAATTGATTAATTAGTGCTAATTTAGAGAAATTAGATTGAGAGAAATTAAATTGAATGTGATTCAATTTAAAATCCACAATTTTACAAATGTGATTTGTATAATAAGGTATGAGATATCTTATTATATGTGGTTATGCAAATATGATTTGCATAGCCTAAGGTTGTAGTAAAATGGTAAATAGGTGGACATTTCAACTTCATCTCTCACCATTATATGAACACCTTTGCAAGAAGGTTTGCTTAAGCTTTTGTCATTTTTTGGATTTCCATCCAAGAGCTCTCTCTCATTCTCTCAACTCTCTCACAAATTCTCTCTACCCTAAACCAAAGGGAGTCCCACCACTCTCCCTCTACCGACAGAGAACAACCGAGAAGATCAATTGGAGGTGTCTAATTCGTTCGTTGTTCGAGAGATCGTGACTGTAGAGATCGAGAGCACGAAGAGTTCGTGACCGGAGAAGGAATTCACGAAGAAGGGTTTTTCAACAAGTAAGTAGTTTTTCCTTACTGTTTTTCCTTCTTAGAACGACATGTTTATCCTAAAATCTATAAGATAGGTTTGATTTTAAGAAATGTTTTTCACAACGATCACCATGACATTCCAAGTCGTTTCCGTTGCGAGAGTTTTATTCCCTTCATATGTTACCTTTGTAGACAAAAACAACACATGCTCCTTTGTTCCTCTCGTTCTCACGATCTCAACGATCTCGCGTTCTCCACAAACTACGAAGTAGTTTTGATCCGCCCACTAGATCTTCTCTGTTGTGTCTCTAGGAGAGGAAAGGTGGTGGAACCTCTTTTGGAGTTGGGAGAGATTTTGAGAGAGATAAGTGTTTTGGAACTTTAAAAAAAAAAACACTTGCCCAAAAAAGCACTAGGGTTGCCTTTTGAATAGCCTGCTCAAATGTGCATCTCATGCACATATTTATAGGGAAATAAGATGGAAATGACCATCCTACCCCTATAGTGCTTTTATGATATATTTCTCATGGATTAAACCATATCTTATATCAATTACATCATATATAATTGATATATCCCTTAAACATGAAATTGAACATTTCAATTTCACTCCAAACTATAAACCCTCATTATTTCCATGTTGAGCCAACGGAGAACCTAATGGATCTAGAGATCATGAGCTCCAATGATACAAGATTAATCGATCAAACTCTTTGATTCAATTAACCAACATTCATTAACTATGAGTCACTCCACTATAGACTCGTAGTTGCACTCTCCTCACTGTAGGCTATGTTGTATCCACTGATATAATCAATACATGTGAGATGACCCTTCACAGGTTGTTCGTAATCACAATTGGTCAAATTACCGTTTTACCCCTGTGAATACATCTTGCTCCTTAAGCTCAACTGGTCCTCTAATGAACAATCAGTCTATGGTCCTACCATAAACTTAATCCTTCTTAGGCCAGTAACAAGGCGGGGCCACGTTGTTTAAGACTTGGATCCAGTTTTTAAGAGAACAACCTATCTGATTCCCTAATTCAGGAATGAGTGAATTTCATCTTACATAGTTAAGTTCCCAGCTACCTACAAAGTTATGTCTCTGAGAAGGTAGGCTTATTGAGTCGGCTACAGGTCACTCTCACCATACTAGTCTAAGGACAAACCTTAATTAATTTAATAATAATTTAAATTAATTAATTTAATTAATAATTAAATCATATTTAATTATAAATTAATATAAATTTTAATTAAATCACATTTAACCAAAATTAAATTAAATATCTTTAATTATGATTAAATCATATTTAATCAATTTTCCCTCTAACCTATAGTTTTAATGTACATCTAATGCACATTAAATTTTAACCTATAGTTTTTCAAATATGAATCTCATTCACATTTAAAATAATATTTGAACTCTTTCAAATATTTAATTCTCTCACATAATTTAATATGAATCATATTCACATTAAATTTATAATATAAAGTTCCAAGACTTTATATTATAATGTATCTATATACATTAATTTTATTCCCTAAATGAATTTGAACATTTTAAACCAAATTATCTAAGAACCCTTTACGAGCTAGAAGGTGGACCTAATGGACCTACAGATCAGAAGCTCCAACGATACGAGACTACTCGGTTAATCTCATTAACCTCCTAATCAACATTCGTTAACTGCGGGAACACTCCACTGAAGTCCCGCAGATGCACTTTTCTCACTGCATATATATTTCTGTGTCCACGGATATTGACAAATAACAGCAAGTCAATCCTTCACGAATGTTCGTAACACCAGCTAGGTCAAATTTTCGTTTTACACCTGGGCTACATCTTGTACCTTAAGTACCAGTGCTCCTCTAATGAACAATTTGTTTGTGGTCCTACCAACAAACAGAAGTCCCTCTCGGGCCAATGAGAGGGTCGGGTCCTTTGTTCAAGTCTCGGAGACACCACTTAAAGGAACATTCATCTACTTACCCTAGTAGTCGGGAAGGAGTGAATTCCATCTTGTTAAGCTAAGTCCCCAGCTGCTCACTCCGTCTTGTCCCGAAGAAGGTAGGCATATTGAGTCGACGAATCTGGTCACTCTCACCCATACTAGTCAAAGGACAATTCCTCGCAAACAGGAGTTCGTAACCTGCTCAGCATTGAGATCAAGTTGCCTATGTCATCCTAGTGAAATAGAAACCTAGCTAGTCAACGGAGTTACATCTAATGGTTACTATTTTTCGGTCCGGTCTTATGTAATCTCATTACATAGGATATCCCCACTCACATGTCATCTACAAGAACACGTTAGGATCACAGTGTTTGTATCATATACAAAGTGGGCAACATCCATAGTGTTACCATGGTAAGGTACCCAAACCTTATCCCCTTACTATAGACTCTTTAGGTTGTATCTCGAATCGAGATCCATTATATGTACACTACATTCAGTTCAAGAGACATTTTAAAGCCTTGGATGTTTAGTTTATTGGATTTAGGGTTAAGAAAAGGGCAATATCGTATATAACGAACAACAACTATTTATTGAAATAATAACTCTTTATTACAATAATTAGAACAAAATTACAAACTACAAGTTTTAGGGCACAAACCCCAACAAACTCCCACTTGAACTAAAACTCTAGTGGGGTACATCATAATCTAAAACAGTTGTTACAGAGATACAAATACAATAAACTAGGTATCCATATACCCATTACATATCTCCCACTTGCCCTAGATTAGCTTATGTACATATCTCGTAGACCTCAAACACTTTAGCCGTGAGAGTTTTTGTAAACGGATCAGCAATGTTGTGCTCTGAAGCGATCTTCGTGACTGGCACATCTCCTCGTTGCACTATTTCTCGTATTAGGTGATACTTCCTCTCGATGTGTTTGCCTCTCTTATGGCTGTGAGGTTCCTTTGAATTGGCTACCGCACCACTGTTGTCACAGTATAAGGTGATGGAAAATCCCATATTTGGAATAATTTCCAAATCAGTAAGGAATTTCCTTAGCCAAACAACCTCTTTAGCTTCTTTACAAGCAGCGACATACTCAGCCTCCATCATGGAGTCACCGATGCATCCCTGTTTGATGCTTCGCCATACTATAGCTCCCCCGTTAAGGGTGAAAACTGATCCCGGTGTGGATTTCCTAGAATCCTTATCGGTCTGAAAATCAGAATTAGTGTATCCAGTAAGGATCAAATCCTTAGTCTCATACACAAGCGTATAGTCCCTCGTTCTCCTAAGATACTTGAGGATATTTTTAACTGTGGTCCAGTGGTCTAACCCTTGATTGGATTGATACCTACTGACTATTCCCACTGCATAACAAATGTTTGGCCTCGTGCACAACATAATATACATTAAGCTACCTACTGCCGAGGCATAGGGAATACGTCTCATATCCTCAATTTCTTGAGGTGCCTTAGGACATTGTTTCTTAGACAAATAAACTCCATGCCTGAAGGGTAATAAGCCCCTCTTGGAATTCTCCATCGAATATCGGGCCAACATTTTGTCGATATAAGACGCTTGAGACAGAGCTAGCGTTACTGTTTCTTGTGATTCCCGAAAAATATGAATCCCAAGAACATACATACTACGCCTCCCAAATCTTTCATTTAGAATTGGGTGTCACACCATTTTTTTATGTCAGTTAGGTATCCTACATCATTCCCAATGAGTAGGATATCATCCACATAAAGTACTAAGAAAGCTACTTTGTTGTTGATGATCCTCTTGTAAACACAAGGCTCATCAACGTTTTGGTCAAAGCCATAAGACTTGATCACAATATCAAATCTTATGTTCCAAGATCTGGATGCTTGTTTCAACCCATAAATGGATGGATTGAGCTTGCAAACTTTTTGCTCCTGACTTCGGGTTATGAACCCTTCGGGCTGAGACATATAAATGCTCTCGTCAAGATTACCATTCAAAAAGGTAGTCTTGACGTCCATTTGCCAAATCTCATAATCATAAAATGCGGCTATGGACAAGAGTATCCTTATAGATTTAAGCATAGCAACAGGGGAAAAAAGTTTCCTCATAGTCAACTCCTTTCCTTTGGGTAGAACCCTTTGCTACAAGTCTGGCCTTAAAGGTTTGTACCTTTCCGGCTGCATCTCTTTTTCTCTTATAGATCCATTTGCAACCTATGGGTCTTACCCCTTCAGGTTGGTCTACAAGTTCTCAAACTGAATTGAAGTACATTGACTCCATTTCAAGGTCCATGGCTTTGATCCATTGGTCCTTATCTACGTCATTCATTGCCTGTTTATAGGACAATGGATCCTCTATACTGCCATCAGTTATGACAACTTGAGTTTCAGCTAAACCCAAATAGCGGTCAGGTTGGGAAACAACCCTCCCACTGCGTCGAGGCATTCCCAACAATTGAGAAGGACGAGATTGACTCGATGTGTCGATTTCTTTATCAACCCTTGATGAAGGTCCAGCTTGATCAACAACTCTTGTTGATTCATTTGTAGCTTCATTTAATACTAACTTACTACGTGGTTTATGGTTCCTCATGTGGTCTTCCTCCAAGAAAGTGGCGTTTGTCGATACAATCACCTTGTTTTCTTGTGGGTCGTAGAAAAGACCACCTCTCGTTTCTTTGGAATAGCCAACAAATTGGCATAATCTTGAACGAGCTTCCAATTTCTTTGGGTTTGTCACCAACACGTGTGCCGGACAACCCCAAATCCTGAAGTGTTTTAAACTAGGTTTACGCCTCTTCCATAATTCAAAAGGTGTTTCTGAAACACTGTTTGATGGAACATTGTTCAAGATTTTAACCGCAGTCTCTACTGCGTAACCCCAAAACGAGGCAGACAATTGAGCATAGCTCATCATAGACTGAACCATGTCTAACAAGGTTCTATTTCTCCTTTCTGACACACCATTCTACTGTGGTGTATTAGGTGCTGAGAGTTGAGATTTAATTCCATGTTCTATCAAATAGTCCTGGAATCTCAAATCCATATACTCTCCACCTCGATCGGATCGAAGTGTTTTAATGGTTTTCCCTAACGCATTCTCTACTTCAGCCTTATACTCTTTGAACTTTTCAAGAGCCTCAGACTTACGATGCATTAGGTATAGATAACCATACCTCGAATAATCATCTAGGAAAGAGATGAAATATTCGTACCCTCCACGAGCTTTAACATTCACCAGACCACAAAGATCCAAATGTATAAGCTCTAAGGGCTCTATGGCTCTATAACCTTTTCTAGTAAAAGGTCGCTTAGTCATTTTTCCTTCTAAGCATGATTTGCAAGGAGGTAAAGAATCATCTTCTAACTTGTTTAGAAGTCCATTCTTGGATAGTCTCTCAATCCGGTTGAGATTTATATGACCAAGTCTAAGATGCCAAAGATAGGTATTATTATGAGAAATTCTTTGCTTTTACTTTGAGTATTAGCAGTTTTAAACATCTCATGATTCAAAATTACTTTAGTTTGGTTCGGTTTAAGTACATATCAGTCGTTTTCTAATTTAGCTGAACAAACATTGACACCTTTCTTTGAAATGAACGTTTCATTACTTGAAAAAGAAATACAATAATTATGTTCAATTAGACAAGAGATAGATATCAAGTTCCTCTTGATCTTAGGAACTATGTACAAATTTTCTAAATATAAAAATCTATCTCTAAAAAATAGCTTGGCATCTCCCACTACACGAGCTGAGACGACGTCTCCCGTTCCGACCCTGAGCGTCATCTCACCGTCTTCGAGCTCCTTGAAGGAATTAGTTTCCTGTAAAGAAGAGCAAACGTGATTAGCGGCTCCTGAATCAAGTATCCAGATAAAATCATCATTTTCCACTAAGCAAGTTTCAAGAACAAGTAAATCGAATTTACCTTTCTTCTCTTTGAGCTCAGCAAGGTACTTTGGGCAGTTTCGCTTCTAGTGCCCGTCCATGTTACAGTGGATACACTTTCCTTTGTCTGCAACCTTAGCCTTTCCCTTGCCCTTATTAGCAGGTGCCTTCCCTTTCCCTCATATCTTGCTCTTTTGGGTCTTTTTAAGCCCAGAAGATGGACCACAGGACTTAGTTCCAGAGGATGAACCCTTCTGGAACCTTCTGGAATGGGCAAACAGATTTGCCTCTCCATCAGCCTGTCCCTTATTCTTCATAAGAGACTGGAAAGTCTGCAGTTCATTGAGGAGAGTAGTCAGATTGTACTTTATCTAAGGTTAGGGTGTAGGTTTAACTTAGTTGGATTATGGTTAAAAGAATCTATTTAAGTCTATGCCTATTATAATTATTATAACTAGGCCTTTTAACCTTTTGTTTAGATGAATAAACATTTTAATTACCTAGATATAAAACAGGACTATGGTTAATTCAACTCGAGTTCCATGTCAGTTCCCAAGTAGGAGGTGTTCCGTTAACCGTCAGCTTAAGTACCCCTAACCTTAGACAGAACATCATCGGTATAGTTCCCTTATAACCAATGTCATATTGTCCTACTATATTTTAAACTATTTAAAATACTATGTAAGACTAATTTCTAATCCTATTAGAAATTAAACTTAGGTCTAAATTAATTTAAAACTAATTTAATTTAACCCAAGTTCCATTATTTGCATGCAATTCTTTGTTATAGGTTACGGTTTCTAAAACCCCTTTATTTATAACTTTTATAAATTTTAATAATTAACCTATGACAAGGAACTATATTATAAAACCAACAATCGATGTCAAATTGGAATTATAAAAAAAAATATTCAACTAATTGAATAACACAAATTACTTAAATAAAATAATATTTATTTTAAACTAAGTAATTTCATGCTCCATGCAACTTATTTTTCATATAATCTAATTATAACAATTATAATTAATTACTCATGAAAAATAAAATAAATCATGCATTTCTACCATATTTATATAACATTTATACAAATAAAAATGCATGAACATGCTTATCCTAAGGTGGGAGAAATTCTAAATGACATTCATAAAGAATAATAGCTGTAAAACCGGAAAATAATGGCCCCTAAAGTGCAAAAATAATAAAATTACACTAATTCTATTACAGAATCGGTCCAAAAACTCCTTGAACCGGGCTCAGACCGCTCGAACCGAACCACAATCGACCCAAACCGCCCAAACCAGTCTACACTTTCAGGTTGGTGTCACGGCGTTGCAACGCTGAGGAGAGCGTTGCAACGCCGCTTCATCTCGTGTGCGCGCCTGGCATCGGGGTAGCGTTGCAACGTTGCTGACCCCTCGCACTTCCGTATCGATAGGGGCTTCGGCGTTGCAACGCTACTGGTTCTACCAGTAGCTAAAACCTTCGAACACAACAGCTTCTTTTTTTTTATTTCTCCCTCGAATCTCATCCGAATGGCTTCAAACTTGTCACGAACGACCCCAAACAATATTACAGACTCGATTATGCACTTAATTGCCCTAAACGAAGGGGCCTTTACATTTAATTTGATCAAATCACAATTAAAACTAAGGCCAAAAGTTTCCTAAACAGTTTTACAACAAACCATATGCAAATCCCACCTATCCAATGCAAATTTGTTTCAAACAAAACAAAACAAGCATTGCTCGCTCTGATACCAATTGATGGGGATCTGATCCCCTTGAGCAGCGGAAACGTGATTAATAGATCAATTACTTGGTTGTTTTGGTTTAATCCAAATACCAATACATTGGTAGAATATAGAGAATAAACAATAATTCTAGTCTAATTAGAGCATGGAAATAAAACATGCAGACATGCTGTGTAAAAATAATTAAACTAAAGGAAATTGAAAATTACCTTTGTAGTTTTTCAACAGCAACTCTTTGCTCCAAGAACACAACAACACAGCAACAAAAAGAAATTCCTTATTCTTTCTTCTCCACAGGGACAACACCACGAGGAAAACCTTCTATCATCTGAGTTCTTTTGATCAACCTTGGTGGGAAGGTTTTCCAACTTTTGGAGAGGAAGGGAATATTTTAGAGAGAAAGCATTTGAGAGCAATTCCACAAATTGCCAAAATAGAAATTGGTCGATCAGTTTCTCACTGATCCCCTCTCCCTATTTATCCGTCGATAGGGAGAGGAAGAGGGATAGTGGGAACGTGTCATCCCTTAATTAATTTAATAATAATATAAATTAATTAATTTAATTAATAAATAAATCATATTTAATTATAAATTAATATTAATTTTAATTAAATCACATTTAACCATAATTAAATTAAATATCATATATTTAATTATGATTAAATCATATTTAATCAATTTTTCCCTCTAACCTATAGTTTTAATGTACATCTAATGCACATTAAATTTTAACCTATAGTTTTTCAAATATGAATCTCGTTCACATTTAAAATAATATTTGAACTCTTTCAAATATTTAATTCTCTCACATAATTGAATATGAATCATATTCACATTAAATTTATAATATAAAGTTCCAAAACTTTATATTATAATGTATCTATATACATTAATTTTATTCCCTAAATGAATTTGAACATTTCAAATCCAAATGATCTAAGAACCCTTTACGAGCTAGAAGGTGGACCTAATGGACCTACAGATCAGAAGCTCCAACGATACAAGATTACACAGTTAATCTCATTAACTTCCTAATCAACATTCGTTAACAGCGGGAACACTCCACTAAAATCCCGCAGTTGCACTCTTCTCACTCCAGATATATTTCTGTACCCACGGATATTGACCAATAACAGCAAGTCAATCCTTCACGAATGTTCGTAACACCAGCTGGGTCAAATTTTCGTTTTACCCCTAGGTTACATCTTGTACCTTAAGTACCAGTGCTACTCTAATAAACAAATTGTTTGTGGTCCTACCAACAAACAGAAGTCCCTCTCGAGCCAATGAGAGGGTCGGGTCCTTTGTTCAAGTCCCGGAGACACCACTTAAGGTAACATTCATCTACTGACCCTAGTAGTCGGGAAGGAGTGAATTCCATCTTGCTAAGCTAAGTCTCCAGTTGCTCACTCGGTCTTGTCCCCAAGAAGGTAGGCATATTGAGTCGACAAATCTGGCCACTCTCACCCATACTAGTCAAAGGACAATCCCTCGCAAACAAGAGTTCGTAACCTACTCAGGATTGAGATCAAGTTGCCTAGGTCATCCTAGTGAAATAGAAACCTAGCTAGTCAACGAAGTTACATCTAGTGGTTACTATTTCGCAGTTCGATCTTATGTAATCTCATTACATAGGATATCCTCACTCACATGTCATCTACACGAACACGTTAGGATCACAGTGTTTGTATCATATACAAAGTGGGCCACATCCATAGTGTTACCAGGGTAAGGTACCCAAACCTTATCCTCTTACTATAGACCCTTTAGTTTGTATCTTGAACCGAGATCCATTATATGTACACTACATTCAGTTCAAGAGACATTTTACAGCCTTGGATGTTTAGTTTATTGGATTTAGGGTTAATACAAGGGCAATAACGTAAATAACAAATAATAACTCTTTATTGAAATAATAACTCTTTATTACAATAATTAGAACAAAATTACAAACTACGAGTTTTAGGGGACAAACCCCAACACTGGGGACTCAACTTTGCAAGAAGAAATTTACTCGTTCTTGAACTAGGGTAACTAGATAGGTTGTTCCCTTACGAGCTGAATTCAGGTCTTGAACAACGGGACCCTTCCCTCTTGCTGGTCTGAGAGGGATAGTGATTATGGTCGGACCATAAACTTGTTGTTCATTAGAGGATCAGTGGTGTTTAAGGTGGAAGAAATAGTCACGGGGGTAAAATAGTAATTTGACCCAGTTGTGACTACGAACGACCTGTGAATGGTTGACTCACGAGCATTGGTTAAATCAATGGACACAACTTGTCTTACAATGAGGAGAGTGCAACTACGAGTCTATAGTGGAATGACTCGTAGTTAACGAATGTTGATTGACGGGATCAATGAGTTTGATTAATCAATCTCGTATCATTGAAGCTCATGATCTGTAGGTCCATTAGGTCCCTCGGTTGGTTCAACATGGAATTAAATGAGGGTATAAAGTTTTGGAATGAATTTAAAGTGTTCAAATTCAATTTATGGAATTATGTCAATTATATATGATATAATTGATATAATATATAGTTCAATGTGAATATGATTCATAATGAACCTAATTATGTCTGATTATGAGATTAAGGCATAAATTGAGGAAGTAATTTGAGAGACATGAAATTGAATTTGACTAAATTCAACTTCTCCACATTATGTAAATATGATTTACACAATAAGGTGTTTGATACCTTATATTATGCATTGATGCATAATTAGTGGAGTTAGTGGCAAAATGGGTGGAGAATTTGTCTCCACCCACATTGCCTATAAAAGCATCCATTTGGATGCATTTTGGGTAACCCAAGTCATTTGCTTAATTTTGGAAATCTAGCAAAATTGTTCCTCTCTCAAATTCTCTCTACAACAATTCCCTAATCTCCAAAAAGAGATCTCACCTCTCTCCTTCTCCTAGAGAACAACCGAGAAGGCATTTTGGAGGTGTTCGTGATTCAATCATAAAGAATGAAGAGATCGAGGAGACGTGTTGATTACGTGAAGAATCGGTCTTCAAAGGTAGCCATCTAATCCATTTTATGTTTTCAAATGTATGTTTAGCTTAGTTTTTTCTGTTTTTGGGCATTTTCTATGTAACACAATCGAGAGCAACCGTGATCGTTCGCTTCCGCACGGGATTCGATTCCCTTCACCTGTCGATGCTAATAAGAGCAAGAGAAAGGCCAAGATTGCAAACAAAGGAAACACCGAAAGTGTTTCCACTGCAACATGGACGGGCACTGGAAGCGAAACTGCCCAAAGTACCTTGTTGAGCTCAAAGAGAAGAAAGGTAAATATGATTTACTTGTTCTTGATACATGTTTAGTGGAAAGTGATGACTTTACCTGGATACTCGATTCAGGAGCCACTAACCACGTTTACTCTTCTTTACAGGAAACTAGTTCCTTCAAGGAACTCGATGAGAGTGAGATGACACTCAAGGTCGGAACGGGAGACGTTGTCTCAGCTCGTGCAGTGGGAGATGTAAAGTTGTTCTTTAGAGATGAATTTTTATTTTTGCAAAATCTGTATATAGTTCCTAAAATTAAGAGGAACTTAATTTCAATCTCTTGTCTAATTGAACATAATTATTGTATTTCTTTTTTTATGCAATGAAGTGTTCATTTCTAAGAAATGTGTCGAAATTTGTTCTGTTAAATTAGAAAACGAGTTATATGTACTTAAACTGAATCAAACAAAAGCAATTTTAAATCATGAGATGTTTAAAACTGCAAATACTCAAAGTAAAAGGCAAAAGTTTTCTCCAAATAATAATACCTATATTTTGCATCTTAGACTTGGCCACATAAATCTCAACCAGATTGAGAGATTAACTAAAAATGGACTTCTAAACAAGTTAGAAGATGATTCTTTACCTCCTTGCGAATCCTGCTTGGAAGGAAAAATGACTAAGCGACCTTTTACTGGAAAAAGGTTATAAAGCCAAAGAGCCATTAGAACTTATATGTTCAGATCTTTGTGGTCCAATGAATGTAAAAGCCCGAGGAGGGTACGAATATTTCATCTCTTTCATAGATGATTATTCAAGGTATGGTTTTCAATACCTGATGCATCATAAGTCCGAGGCTCTTGAAAAGTTCAAAGAGTACAAGGCTGAGGTAGAGAATGCATTAGGGAAAACCATTAAATCTGATCGAGGTGGAGAGTATATGGACTTGAGATTCAAGGACTATTTGATAAAACATGGAATCCAATCACAACTCTCATCGCCTAATACACCACAACAGAATGATGTATCTGAAAGGAGAAATAAAACTTTGTTAGACATGGTTCGATCTATGATGAGTTATGCTCAGTTGCCTGACTCGTTTTGGGGTTACGCAGTAGAGACTGCGGTTCAAATCTTGAATATTGTTCCATCAAAGAGTGTCTCAAAAATATCTTTTGAGATGTGGAAGGGACGTAAACCTAGTTTATATCACTTCAAGATTTGGGGTTGTCCAGCACACGTGCTAGTAACAAACCCAAAGAAATTAGAACCTCGTTCAAAATCATGCCAATTTGTTGGCTACCTCAAAGAAACGAGAGGTGGTATTTTCTACGACCCATAAGAAAATAAGGGGCTTGTAACGACAAATGTCACTTTCTTGGAGGAAGATCGCGTGAGGAACCATAAACCACGTAGTAAGTTAGTATTAAATGAAGCTACAAAAGAGCCAAAAAGAATTGTTGATAGCACACAAAATGTGTTATCCCTAGGTTTAATTATTGCTAGTTTTATAATGATTTCAGAGTTTTTACGCGTTTAAATTACTCAATTTCAGGTAAAGAGTTCAAACAGGACATTTGGAGACATATTGGATCACTCGGGATCAAAACGAGGCTTTTGGAGCTAGAAATAAAATCAATTGGAAGTAGAAAGATCAATCCAAGCTAGTAGACCCGAGGTGATGGCGTTGCAACGCCAAGCAGAGCGTTGCAACGCCATGATTGTTGTCTAAAGGCTTTGAAGACTCCAGGCAGGCAGCATCGCAACGCTATCTCGATAAAGAAGGCGCACACGAAAGACCGCACAACGGGCGTTGCAATGCTGCCTTGCAGCGTCGCAACACCATTTCGATAAGAAGCGCGCGCATTAGGGTAGCGGTGTTGCAACGCTGCCCTCAGCGTTGCAACGCCATCGGCTGTTTCCTTATTTACCATGCGTTTAGGGTACAGCGTTGCAACGCTGTCCCTAGCGTTGCAACGCTGCACCGATGATGCCTATAAATAGAACATTATGCATCCTTGTAAGGGGAGCCGAATTTGGTAGATTTTCCACCCTAATTTCGAAATACACTTTGTAAGAAGAGAGAAAATAGCATTTTTGGAGCCAAAGCATCCGTGGAGGTTCGAGATCGAAGACGGGAGCTCGGAGACGAAGAACCGGAATCGACACATAAGTTTAATTTCTCTTTCTTTCAATTTGTAATAGCGTTCTAAGACGTTTTCCACTTGTTTAGTTTGATTTTCATGTGATTTAGAGTAGCTAAACATTGTAGTTAGGATTTGATTTACTTGTTAAGACTTTCTTACCATGAATTGAAGCATGTTTTGTTCTTATTTTTGGCAATTCGTTCTTTACTTCTTAATTTGTTAGTTTAAGTGGGCTCGAGAGATAAAGCTTGAATTAGAGTAAAATTGTCAAAACCCTTAGAAATCTGGCATGAGAATGACTTAGAAATCTTAGGGAAACACATAAAGAAGTTGCTTAATGTCATGCATGTCGTAGGTTCATATGTAGACTATGGAGTTTATTGCATGTGTGAGGCTCATTAAGAATCGAGAGAATTTCTTGAGTATTTTACTTCTTGTTTATAAATTCATCTCATTGGTTCATTGCATGTGTTAAGTGAGTCATTAACTTGTATAATCACTTCCCTCAAATCTATCAATTCATGTCTCCACATGTTTGTTTGTTTGCTTGTCTTTACTTTCAATCAACTATCCATGTTATGTTTCTTTAGCTAAAATTGAGAATTAGTATCTTAGTAATTTATTAATCTAGAAACTCATTCCCGAGGACGATACTTGGACTCATAAATCACTATACTAAAACTTGACCTGTACACTGCGGTATTGCATATCTATAATTACACGCAACAGTTGTTGACTAGGTTGAACCTCCATCAACAATTGATGAAGAAGTCGGCACATCGAGTCAATCTCGTCCTTCTCAATCGTTGGGAATGCCTCGACGCAGTGGAAGAGTTGTTTCTCGACCTGACCGCTACTTGGGTTTAACTGAAACTCAAGTTGTCATGTCGGATGATGGTGTAGAGGATCCATTGTCTTATAAACAGGCAATGAATGACGTAGATAAGGACTAATGGATAAAAGCCATGGACCTTGAAATGAAGTCAATCTACTTCAATTCAGTTTGGAAACTTGTAGACCAACCTAAAGGGGTAAGACCCATAGGGTGCAAATGGATTTATAAGAGAAAGAGATAGTCACATTTTATGACTATGAGATCTGGCAAATAGACGTCAAGACTTCCTTTTTAAATGGTGACGAGAGTATCTATATGTCTCAGTCCGAAGGGTTCATAGCCCAAGGTCAGGAGCAAAAAGTTTGCAAGCTCAATCGATCTATTTATGGGTTGTAACAAGCATCCAGATCGTTGAACATAATATTTGACACTGCGATCAAGTCTTATGACTTTGACCAAAATGTTGATGAGCCTTGTGTTTACAAGAGGATCATCAACGGCAAAGTAGCTTTCTTAGTACTTTATGTGGATGATATCCTACTCATTGGGAATGATGTAGGATACCTAACTGACATAAAGAATTGGCTAGCGACCCAATTCCAAATGAAAGATCTGGGAGAGGCGCAATATGTTCTTGGGATTCAAATTTTCAGGAATCGCAAGAACAGAACGGTAGCTTTGTCTCAAGCGTCCTATATCGACAAAATGTTGATCCGATATTCGATGCAGAATTCCAAGAGGGGTTTATTACCTTTCAGACATGGAATTCATCTGTCTAAGGAACAACCTCCTAAGACACCTCAAGAAATTGAGGATATGAGACGTATTCCCTATGTCTCGACAGTAGGTAGCTTAATGTATGTTATGTTATGCATGAGGCCAAACATTTGTTATGTAGTGGGAATAGTCAGTAGGTACCAATCCAATCCAGGGTTAGACCACTGGACCGCAGTTAAAAATATCCTCAAGTATCTTAGGAGAACGAGGGATTATACGCTTGTGTATGTGTCTAAGGATTTGATCCTTATAGGATACATTGATTCTGATTTTCAGATCGATAAGGATTCTAGGAAGTCCACATCGGGATCAGTTTTCACCCTTAACGGGGGAGCTATAGTGTGGCGTAGCATCAAGCAAGGATGCATCACCGACTCTACCATGGAGGCAGAGTATGTAGTTGCTTGTGAAACAACTAAAGAGGTTGTTTGGCTAAGGAAGTTCTTGACTGATTTAGAAGTTTTTCCAAATATGAAATTTCCCATTACCTTATACTGTGACAACAGTGGTGCGGTAGCCAACTCAAAGGAACCTCGTAGCCACTAGCGAGGGAAGCACAAGAGGAAGTATCATCTCATTCAGGAGATAGTGCATTGAGGAGACGTAATAGTCACGATGATCGCTTCGAAGCACAACATAGTTGATCCATTTACGAAGACTCTCACGGCTAAAGTGTTCGAGGGTCATCTGGAAAGTCTAGGTCTACGAGACATGTACATAGGATAATTTAGGGCAAGTGGGAGATATGCAATGGGTATATGGATGCCCTAGTTTATTGTGTATCTCTGTAACCACTATTTTAGATTGTAATATACCCCACTAGAGTTTTAGCTCAAGTGGAAGTTTGTTGGGATTTGTGCCATAAAACTTGTAGTTTGTAAATAATGTTCTAATTAATTTAATAAAGAGTTATTATTATCAATAATGGGTTATTGATCATTATTTACTACCTTGCCTTAAATTAACTCTAAATCCAATAAACTAAAATCCAAGGTTGTAATATATCTCTTGAATTGAATGTAGTGTACATATAGGGGTTGTTTGGCGCGCTGTGTTGGAATCAGAAACCTTGGGTTTCAGAAACCCTGGGGTTTCTTGGCTGGAATCAGAAACACTGGACTTGCAGAAAACAGTGTTTGGAGCGCAGGGTTGTGTTAGGTTGTGTTGCAGAAAACAGTGTTTGGGGTGCAGTGTTGTGCTGGAATGGGTTGCATAAAACAGTGTTTGGGGTGCAGTGTGTTATAATATATATATTGTTGTCCTTTATCGTAATTGTACATCCTTTAGTATTAGGGTTTCTTTGTACACCTATATATATTTGTCATAGAGCTCAAATGTGAATAGAACGAATATTATTCTTTCTCAATTTTGTATTTTACACAGTGTTGTGTTGGGTTAGGTGTGTGAAATCTGTTTTTTTCTAAAATAAATACTTAATTAAATCTAGTAATTTTGTCTTCTTACTTTATTTTTTTAACTTCATAACTACATAATTACCTATCAACAAGTTATCTAATGTATCTAATTTAAGTTTATAATACTTTGTAGGAGTATATATTATATTTATAATGCACTTCACTCATGATGACATAAAGTAAAACAACTAACTATATGTTGTAATGTGTAATGTAAGAACTGTGGCGCCAATGATAAAGTAAAACAATCGATGCATAGAAATATGTTGGTTAAAGATAACATGTTACGCTGACTGAAATAAATAATAAAAAAAGTAGAGATAGTTGTCCAATGAAGTTCAGCTAAACATAAAATTCTAAAAAAGTCATAAAGAGTGGTAGATGGAAATAGAATTAGGTTCCCGTTGCTTTCCTAGAACTTCCACACAGTAATCATACTTCCAATTTGGGGTGGTTCATGCAAAGAAAGAGTTCAACATCATACTATTCGAGAGATGCGTTTTTGCAACAACCATGCATTCTAACCTTTGTTATCCCCGGGATTGCCTTCAATTTTGCATATAGCTCGTTCACTCGAGCTACTAATATTATATTAATAATATTTACAAACAAAAAATATTATCCACCACAATGTATGTAGTGCATATATACAAAATCTAATCAATATATATATATATATATATATATATATATATATATATATATATATATATATATGTATGTATGTATGTTTAATTCAACAATCGTCAATTCTCATTCCAATTCATCCATATATGGTTTGCGAGATTTTCCCTCCATTTAGTCCAGACATCTGTTGTCTCTACAAATCCAACGTTGTTTGTGTTCATCCCAGTTGAATCGGGGTCACTTGTGTGTGCCTTCTCGAATGTGGGATCTGGGTCCATCTTTTGTATAATTAAGTTGTGCGACAAACAACATGCAATTATAGTCCTGCACTAGACTTCTACTGGGTAAAAAGACTTTACTCTTAGTATCGCCCATCGACCCTTCAGCATACCGAATGCTCTCTCAATGACATTTCGAGCGGATGAATGTCTCATGTTGAACAACTCTTTCGGATTGACGGTGGTTGGGGCATCAAAGTATCAAGTTGTTTGGGTGGTCGAGTCGCAGGGGCAATCGTTAAATTAATCTATATAGTTTTCATTGTAGTTATCGATGGAGGTAATCGTCGCGATGGTCAGATCGCCGGTGTGGTCGTTGAAGTTTTCGTTACCGGTAGTGATCAGGCAGTCATCGGAGTTGCCATTAGAGTTAGTTGGTCGTCGGTTGTCATCGGAGTTGGTTGTGGGGTCGCCTGTGTGGTCGTCAGAATTGTCATCGAAGTTGGTCAGGATCGCCGGTGTGGTGGTCGAAATTTTCATCGGAGTTGGTTGGGGTCGCCGGTGTGGTTGTTGGAATTGTCATCGGAGTTGGTCGGGGTTGTCGGTGTGGTTGTCAGAATTGTCACCAGAGTCGGTCGGGGTCATCGATGTGGTCGTCGGAATTGTCATCGAAGTTGGTCGGGGTCGCCGGTGTGGTCGTCGGAATTGTCATCGGAGTTGGTCAGGGTCGCTGGTGTGGTCGTCAAAATTGTCATCCGAGTTTGTCGGGGTCGCCGGTGTGGGTACCTTACCCTGGTAATGTTCGTAACATCAACAAAGGGGATAAGGCCTGGGTACCTTACCCTGGTAATACTATGGATATGGCCCGCTATGTATTTGATACAAACGCAATGATCCTAACGTGTTCGTGTAGACGACATGTGAGTGGGGATATCCTATGTAATGAGATTGCATAAGACTGGACCGTGAAATAGTAACCACTAAATGTAACCCTGTTGACTAATTAGGTTTCTATTTCATTAGGATGACCTAGGCAACTTGATCTCAATCCTGAGCAGGTTACGAACTCCTGTTTGCAAGAGATTGTCCTTTGACTAGTATGGGTGAGAGTGGCCCGAGTCGTCGATTCAATAAGCCTACCTTCTTAGGGACAAAATCGAGCAGGCAACTGGGGACTTAACCTAACAAGATGGAATTCACTCCTTCTTGCCTATTAGGGTAAGTAGATGAATATTCCCTTAAATGGTGTCTCCGAGATTTGAACCAAGGGTTCGACCCTCTCAATTGCCTGAGAGGGACTCCTGTTTGTTGGTAGGACCACAAACAAATTGTTCATTAGAGGAGCACTGTGACTTAAGGTAAAAGATGTAACCTAGGGGTAAAACGGTAATTTGACCCAGCTGATGTTACGAACATTCGTGAAGGATTGACTTGTTGTTATTGGTCAACATCTGTGGAGACAGAAATATATCTGCAGTGAGAAGAGTGCAACTGTGGGACTTTAGTGGAGTGTTCTCGTAGTTAACGAATCTTGATTAGTTGGTTAATGAGATTAACCGAATAATCTCGTATCGTTGGAGCTTCTGATTTGTAGGTCCATTAGGTCCACCTTCTAGGTCGTAAAGGTTCTTAGATCATTTGAATTTGAAATGTTCAAATTCAATTAGGGAATAAACATTGATGTATATAGATACATTATAATATAAAGTTTTGGAACTTTATATTATAAATTTAATTTGAATATGATTCATATTAAATTATATGAGAGAATTGAATATTTGAAAGAGTTCAAATGTTATTTTAAATGTGAATGAGATTCATATTTAACACTATAGGTTAAAATTTAATGTGCATACTGTTGGGTTTTATGTCCTAAAACTTGTGGTTTTGTAAACTGAATGTATATTCTATTTTGCAATAAAGTTGTTATTGAAATTTATTCAGTAAAGGTGTTATTGAATAAAGTGAATTGTGTATTGTGTAACCTTAATCCAATAAAGAACCCTTGTCTATAGGATGAATACTTGAACTTTATATGTAACATAAAAGTGGATCAAGTTCAAGTTATAGCCAGAACAGTCTATAGTATAAGGATAGGGTTGGGTACCTTATCCTGGGACACTATGGACGCGACCTACTTTGTAGAGTACAAACGATGTGATCCTAAATCGTTCATGTGGAGACATGCGAGTGGGGGCGTCCTATGCAATGAGTTTGCATAAAACTGGACCGCGAAATAGTCATTTAGACTTTATAACTCCGTTTACTGTCTTAACTGACTATATTCATACGATGACCTAGGTAACTCGATCTTAATCCTGAGCGTTCTATGAACTCCTGTTTATTCAGATTATCCTTAGATTTGCATAGGTGAGAGTGGCCCGAGACTGTCGACTCAATAAGCCTCCCATTTTAGGGATAAGTCTAGGTAGATAGCTGGGAACATAGTTCTACAAGATGAAATTCACTCCTACCCGCTTTAGGGATATGTAGAGAGGTTGTTCCCTTAAGTGCTGACTCCAGGTCTTGAACAAAGGGCCCACCCCTCTCATTGGCCCGAGAGAGATTCGGTTTGCTGGTTGGACCACAAACCAATTGTTCATTAGAGAATCAGTGGGACTTAAGGAACAAAAGGTAATTACATGGGTAAAACGATAATTTTTACCCAGCTGTAATCACGAACAACTTGTGAAGGATCGACTTACTAATCATGGTTATATCGAGTGGACATAAATATATCTACAGTGAGGAGAGTGCAACCACTGGGCTTTAGTGGAGTGCCCGGTGGTTAACGAATGTTGATTAGCTAGGCTAAAGAGTTTAGCTGGTTAATCTCGTATCGTTGGAGCTCATGATCTGTAGGTCTATTAGGTCCCCCCTTACTAGCTCGGACTTAGCCTTGTAACATTTTGATAGAAAAGAATTTGAATTGTTCAAATTTGAGTTTGCAAGAAGGCGTTAATTATATGTGATATATTTAACAAATCATAGCTTAATTATGAATTAAACTATGATCAATAAGAGGTGGATATATTTAAATATGATTTAAATATTTGATCGATTTATAGCATGAATAATGATTCATGTTTAAAAAATCGATCGGGATCGAGCAATTTATTTAATTTAATATTTGATATTAAATTAAAAATTAATTAATTAAATTAATTTTTAATTATTTAATTAATTATATTAATTTTAATTTAAAATCAATTTAATATTGATTTTAGAATTAAAATTAATTGTAAAATGAGGGATTTTCATGATTTTCATGAAAATGAAGTTGCCAACTTGCCCAATCCTACTCATTTTCAAAATTCACCAAAATTAGCCACCTCCATCTCAAACCATCCTCATCACACTTGAGTTATCACTCTAATAAAGCTTAATGAAGCTTTATATAATGGTGATTTGAGGTGTTTTGAAAGAATTTTGTAGAAAATTCTAAATTCCCGAATTAGTGACCTTTGAGTTCCTTTCTTCTAAATTCTCTCAACCTAGGATCCCACAATCCGTTCCAAGGCCTGAGAATAGTAGAGAAGACTCTAACAGTTGTCCACGAAGTGTTCGTGTTGAAAACCATCCACCGGGTGAAGAGAATTTGATCTTCAAAGTTGAGTTTTCTATCCCTCTGTTTTTCCAGGTTTGAGCATGCATTTTATTTTACAAAATTGATCAACTTAGAGTGTTCAAGATCCAAAATTGCTTCCGCTTTCTTAATCTAGACTCTTTCAATTGGTATCAGAGCAATTTTGAGCACTCAATTTGATCTATTTTGTTCTGTGGTGGGTGTTTTTTGAAATACAATTTTTCTGGGCGTCTAAAGTGTTAATCTGGATTTGGCATTTAAATTGAGCATCAATTTGTGCTTTATTTTCAAATTGCTCGAGTGTGTTTCAGCATTAATGTGTGAAGAATAATTTGTAAAAGTTTTTGATCGATTGGAGTTCGGGAAGGCCTTCAATTTGAAAAGAGAAGCATGGAAGGTCACAAAATCGAAGAACAGAGGCATTATTTTTCAATTTTTGCAACCAGCTACAGTAGAACTTCTCCAGCCCGCGTGTTTTTTTTTAAAATGGAGGTAGATGCTGTTGACTTTGACTCCGATTTGGTTGACTTTGACCGGTTCAAGTATTTTGGGTCGGTTCTGTCACACCCCCTCCCGAACTACCTGCTAACTTAGCCCGGTAGACGGCGTGAAGCCAACAGACATCGTTCACCTCTCTAACGATACCTGTTGACCCTGTTTTACCTAATAAGCATACTAGACTTGTATAAGAAACACTTAAACATAACACAGCGGAATATTGACAATTACGTAACCTACATAAAGAGGTAACCCTACTTATGACTCTCTGGAAAACTGAAAGAGATATGAACATCACAACCAAAAACATACCCAACCATGGATCACATAACCACAACCTAAAATGTACACATAAACATAACTTTATAGTCCTTCTACAATACATATAGACTTCCTGTACATCTCCACCCACGTACAAAGTATCAAACTCTTGGAGCTTCCAGCAGACTATGGCAGATTATCAGGCACCGGGAGCTCGATCTCTACCTGAAAAGTGGGAAAATACTGAAAGAATGAGCTAGAAAGGAAGAAATGAATGGTTAAAACTTGGTTTTCCTTGTTTTAAAAAGAAAAGAAATGAAGTGAAAGATAAAAGGAAAACAAGGAAGGAAAAGCTTAAACCATTTTGGTTTGGTTTGCTTTAAGAATAATGAAGAAAAGAAAATGAAAGGAATGGTTATTATACTGTGTTTTGTTTAGGAAAGAAAAGAAAAGAAAAGAAAAGAAAAGAAAAGAAAGGAAAAAGGAAAAGAATGAAAAGGGAAAGTGGGAGGTGGGACCCCCACCTTTGTTTTTCTTTTTAAAAACTCTTCCTCCATCGATCTTCTTCTTCATTTATCAAAAGGGAAGGTAAGGGTTTCGTGGGAGAAGCTTAAGGGGCCATTTGGCCCATGGGTTTGGAATTGGATGGGTTTGGAATCCAATTCCAAACCCACGTTTGGAGCATGGGCTTGGGATTCCAGCCCATTTTTATTCCAAACCCATGGGTTTAGTGGGATGGAATCGATGGATTAAGTCAAAACACCTCTCTCTCTTCCCATCTTCTCGATTTTGTCATTCTCTTTAATCGATGGGATTCCAGCCCATCTATCTTCTCGTGGTTTCATCTCCTTCAGATCTAGGGTTTCTCATCTTCTCTTTCCATCTTCTTGATTTTTTTTCTCTTTCAGAACATGGTTGAAAGTCTCTTATCTCCTCTCTCGAATCGGGGTTTTCCGTCCAGCCCTCTTTTCGAATCGTCTTCTCTCTCGAATCTGGGTTTCCCTCGCCACTCCAACCAACGAAAACCTTGTCGCCTCGTATCTAGAGTTTCTCTCGAATCATCTTCTCCCTCAGTCCCGATTTTGCATAAGTTGCAGTATGGATGGTGGCATGGCAGGAGATTTTGGTGGTTGGAGTTCGGTGGGGATCTTGAGATTCATTGCGATTTTGAGGTTTGTTTTCACTTTCTTTTTCAGGTAAGTGTCGATGATGAGGATTCTATCCCTGAGGATGGTCATTATTCTCTGATTTCATGCTTTTTTTTTCCAATATTCGCTTCTGGAGGTCGATGATGATTAAAAATTATACAATGTTCCTGAAATCTTACCATTTTCTTCTCTGTTATGGCCGATGATGACTTTTTTTCTTGTTTTTTTTTTGCTATTCGATTTTCAGCTTGTGATCTATGTGTTTGAAGCTGTGTGTTCCATATCATTCAAATGATTCAGTATGGTCGGTGATGTTGAAAACACTTTTAAAAAAAATCTTACTACACTTGATTAATTATTTTCATTTCCTGAGACCTTGGTTGCTGCATCTTCTTTTACCAATGTCCATGTTGGTTCTTTGATGAATATGGGTAAATGTAAGCCTGGTATTTTTTTCGAATTATTGTTGAGGCCAATCTGTTGTTCCTGACTGTTTTGCAATATGAATTAGACTGAATTGTGTCTAATTTGACTACTGAATCATTGTCTGAGGCCATTTGTTGTTGATCTTCCATTCTACGAGGCAATGAATAACTTCTTTGTTGAATTATTGTATCTGTTGTCTATTTTACAAGTTAAGGAAGTGAATAACTTGTGTGCTTTTTTAGAACGCATGTTTTAATATGCAATGAATAACTTGTATTTGTCTTGCAATTCCCACACGTTATTATGTACCCACATCACATCCTTACCTATCTATTAATTGGTATCTGATATTATATTAATACCAATGTCACATCCTTGCCTATCTATTAAATGCAACTTCATTTTTTAGAACTCATGTTTACTTAATGAGTTACTTTTTGGTGGTTGAGTAGTTGTACTTTGCATTAATTCATCCTCTCCCATGCCTTTATAAATATGTACTCTCCCTTCTTATCAATTCTCACCTCCTACTCCTCCAAGCTCGCACTCCTAATACGTGGTATGCTCTACTGCCTTCTTTTCTTTTTGTTTTCTATTCGCCTCATCTGAGTGCACACTTGATCTTTCTTGCTACTGTCTTGTGACATAACTGTTTGGAACGTTACTACACTTGAGTGTTGAAATTTTTATACCTGAGACCGACTATGACGAAGCGATATTTTTTTGTTTTATCTATCATCATCCCTGTTTTCTTCTTCAATCATTTACATGTGCTTTTCTTATTTACAACTTAGCTAACTCAATCTTTTTTTGTATAATCCTTAATGAGGTGGTCGGGGTACGTGAGATGAACATTGTTTTGTTCTTCTTGGTGTGTACCTCTATCACACGTTTAATCTTTTTTTTCTAACGGTACGCACTATCATTCCCAAAATTATTTAGCTTTGTAAATTTCCAAACTAACTAGTTTCACTAATATGTTGTTCACTCCTTTTAATTGTGGTTGCAGGTGCAACATTAAAAGGGTCATAACGGTCACACGCGTATCTTGAAGTAATATTTATTTTAAAGTTTTAGAACATACATTTATATCTTGAAGTAATGTTTATTTTAAAGCTTTAGTACATACATTTTAAAGCTTCTAAATTTGTATTATTAGTAAATGTTAACTTATTAATTGCAATGTATTATTAGTCTAACTTATTCATTCAATATCTATGTTACATTTCGTGTTTATTTATGCATTTTGAGTGCAAGCCCATGAATGTCTAACTTCATTATTCTGATGCTTGTTTTTGTATTAAAAACAGTCATTGAAAATGACCAAAATAAAATTTTAGTTTTACAAGACATTTCAAAGATATTTTGATTGATAATAACATTAATTTAAAAAAATTCATTTGACAAAAATATAGAAATGAATATTGAATATTGAAAATAACAACTTAACAAATTTCAGTTGCTAAAGAACAGATGTACTTAACAAAGATATTTCAAAGATATCTTAACCTTGATTTGTTTTTTTTTTTATAATTTACGAATTTATTTTCTAAAATGAAATGGGTATTTTTTTTTAATTTGATCAGCTTAATTAATTTTTAAATACTATTAATTTTTCCGTGATTAATACAAAATTTGAAGTTCGGAGATATTGTAACAACTTACCGTGTCCATTTGGAACGAACCTATGTACTTTTTATGGTTTTATCATATTTATGAAAATTTTAAATTAATTTCAGATTCTCATTCAACTTCATAATCAAATTTGGTTATTAGATTCGATTACATTGTAAATTATTTTTAAATAGATTTATGTGTAGCTTTTTTGTCAATTAATAAATATGTTTTTTGGAAAAAAAATGAATAAATGTAATATATTGGAATACTTTGAATATCAAATTTGGTTATGAGATGCGATTACATTGTAAATTATTTTTAAATAGATTTATGTGTAGCTTTTTTGTCAATTAATAAATATGTTTTTTGGAAAAAAATGAATAAATGTAATATATTGGAATACTTTGAATATCAAATTTGGTTATGAGATTCGATTACATTGTAAATTATTTTTAAATAGATTTATTTGTATCTTTTTTGTCAATTAATAAATATGGTTTTTGGAGAAAAAAATAAATAAATGTAATATATTGGAATACTTTGAATATAAAATTTGGTTATTACATTTGATTACATTGTAAATTATTTTAAAATAGATTTATGTGTAGCTTTTTTGTCAATTTATAAATATGTTTTTTGGAAAAAAAATAAATAAATGTAATATATTGGAATACTTTGAATATCAAATTTGGTTATTATATTGGAATACTTTGTACATGTGTGTATGACTAATAGTTATTAGATTCGATTACTTTGTACACGTGTGTTTGACTAATAGTAATGGTATGGTTGCAATGCACAAGTTCATGAATTAAGTGGTATTATGCATAAGTCTCCTAGTAAAACCATAGTCCTCCTAGTAATCCTAGAGAACTATCTCATGTACCTAAAAATGACTTTTCAGGAATATATAGTTAGGTAATCAATGGACAACCTAGACCTTGAACCACACGAACTTATTGCGATACTTGCTACCATCTTCACCACACAATTCCAGTTTGCAGCAGCCTTTGCAGCGATAATTCAAGGGCAGCAGAGAATTGGAAACTCACCTGCCCATTTTAGACATCAGATAAGACAATTGAATTTCTTTCGTATTATTCACGAAGACGACCTTGCGTGTCGTGAAAATACAAGAATGGATAGAAGAACATTTGCTATCCTCTGTGAGATGTTGAAGGGGATTGGTGGATTAGTATCAACACAATATGTCGATGTAGAAGAGATGGTCGCAATATTTTTGCATATCATAGCACATGATGTGAAGAATCGTGTGATGCGATGATATTTTGCGAGATCCGGTGAGACCGTATCCGCACACTTTAATGCAAGATGTTAACGCGGTGTTAAGACTCCACTCAGTCTTACTGAAATCACCAGAGCCAGTCACAAGAACGTGTCAGGATGAAAAGTGGTGATGGTTCGAGGTACTCAGATTGCCCTATCTAGTACTTTGAATTGGAAACTTCTTTTCATTCTTATGTCGTTGACACGTATCACCTCCTCCATCATAGAATTGTCTAGGTGCACTGGATGGAACATACATTAAAGTGAATGTAAGTGCAGCTGATCGCCCACGATATAGGACAAGGAAGGGTGAGATTGCCACGAACGTTCTTGTCGTGTGTTCTCAAAATGGTGAATTCATATTTGTCCTACCCGGTTGGGAAGGATCTGCATCAGACTCCAGGGTCTTGCGAGATGCAGTTTCCCGACCTACTGGATTGAAGGTCCCTAGGGGTAACTTTCAAAATTGACCGTACGAGTTAATGAATACACGTACCTCCACACGTATTCATTAATAATCATTGCATGATTGTAGGGTATTATTACTTGTGTGATGCTGGATATCCGAATGCTGAGGGTTTTCTAGCTCCATATAGAGGACAACGCTACCACCTGACAGAATGGAGGGGAGGGAATCCACCGAACAACCCCAAAGAGTTATTTAACATGCGACATTCATCCGCTCGGAACGTTATCGAGAGGGCATTCGGTGTATTGAAAGGACGATAGGCAATCCTCAGAGGAAAATCTTTTTACCCAGTTGAAGTTCAATGTCGAACAATAACAGCATGTTGTCTAATACATAACTTGATCATTCGAGAAATGGGTCCTGATCCCACTTTCGAAGTGATACATCAAGCTGATCCAAATTCACAAGACATGGGTGAAGACAACATTGGATTCGTCGAGACTACCGATGCATCTACTGAGTGGAGGGATAACATTGCACAACATATGTGGACGGTCTGGACTAACAATTAATCTTTATATGGACGATTGAAATTTTTTTTGTTTATTTATTTTTGGGTGTATGTATGGCCATACTATTTCGAGGGTTTTTTGGGTTCAACTTTTGTGAAAGTCCAAAACAGGTTATGGAAAGAAGTTACGTGGTGTATTTATTATACGTAGACTTCGTATTGATATCATAAGTGATGAACAATTACAAAATATATTACTAATTGGTGGTTTTGTTTCTTTTATTCTAACTTTCGTAACCATATCGTATACATGTAGATGGCAAATACAAGTACAAAGAATTCTAAACACATGTGGACTTGAAAGGAGGATGAGGTATTGGTTCAATTGCCTACTACATGTCGTGCAACAGGGGGGGTGGAGAGCTGATAATGGCACATTTCGACCTGGGTACTTAGTACAAGTACAAAAATTGTTCAAGCAGAAACTCCTTGAAAGCGACATACAAGTGACCCCAAACCTAGAATCTAGAGTGAAGATTCTGAAGAAGCAATACAATGTTATAGCTGAGATGATGGGGCCAGCATGTAGTGGGTTTGGGTGGAATGACGAACGTAAGTGCATTGAGGTAGAGAAAGCAATTTTCGATGACTGGGTTAAGGTAAACCTCAATTTTTTTTCATGAATTCACTTATTGACAACGTGTAGCAACCAAACTATATGACTAATATTTTGTTTACTTTGTTCCATGCAGGCACACCCTCATGCTCGAGGTCTTAGGAACAAGCCATTTCCATACTTCGACGAGTTATCAATTATATTCGGTAAAGACAGGACAACTGGTGCGGGTGCAGAGATTCCCCATGACATGGCCTCAGCATCGGCCACAAACGTAGATGACGACATCAACATGACTTTTCAGATCTCCCAATCCCTGACCCACCTGCATATGACCCGACATCTGACGAGGATATGTCTGCCACACCTATATCCAGGAACGATGGGGCAGGATCATCAAGTGGGTCGAAGAGACGCAAAGTGAAACAAGGGGACATTATTGACGTATTTCGTACAGAGATGCGTTGGGCGTCAACACAACTAGAGAGAATTGCCTTGTGGCCTAAAGAGAAGGATGAACTGGAGTCGACCCAACGCAAACGACTATATACAGAACTTCAAGCTATCCCTGGTATAGATATGGATGATTGTTTACAGATTGCTGAGACTCTGTTGGCCGATATATCCAAATTCCACTTATTCCTCGACTACCCAGCTGAATGGAAATACAAATGTTGCATGCGTATCTTGGGAAGGGAGGCATGATCCTTCATTAATCTATCTTTGGTTGGACCCTTATGTTGATTTTAACTTATTCTGTAATTTCGATAGTATATCAAACTTTTGGATTGTGTTAATGTATGTATGAACTAATTTCTATATTATTGTTCCTTTTTGTATGAATGTGGACTTCCTCAATTTCAAAAAATTGAAAGTTTAATTGAAGTGGTACTTGAATAGTGTTCTCTACGTTATAATGTAATTAAAGTTATCCATAGTTCAAAGCTACAATTGACGTAAGGTTCACTATAAAAATTGAATGGAATAAATTATCTAAAATGGTACAAAATTTATTAAAGTTGTACTCCTAATGCAACTTTCTGATTCTCATGCTTCAAAAAACTGCTCCTCAAACACGGTTTTCTGATTCCTACAGTTTTCTAATTCCCAGGCTTCAGAATCCTGTTCCCCAAACACAGTTTTATGATTCACATGCTTCTGAATCCCACAGTTTTCTGATTCCCAGTGCTTGAATCCTGCTCCCAAACACGATTTTTGATTCCCGTGCTTGAGAACCCCAAAGACAAACCCCCTGTGCTTCGATTCCCAGGCTTCTGATTCCGAACCTGCACCCCAAACAGCCCCTAAAGGAAGAGGAAGAAGGTGATTTTGGTGCTGGAATTGCAGAAGAGAGGGAGGAGAACTCAAAGTTTGATTATATAGCAGCAAGGTGATCAACTCAACCCTGTTCTGGTTTTCTGTTCATCTCGAGTTCCACAGGAAGAGGTAAGAGTTGAGGTTTGGTTTTCTTGAACGCTAATTCATTTTTGAACAAAGTTCGTGAAGGATGCTTGAGCCAATTCTTACCTTAAGTTGTTGTTTTATGATGAGGAAGGCAGAAGACAGAAATTTACTGTCAAATCCGAGAAGTCTCTAGTGTTTTGGTTGTTCTGATCTGTAGAGTTGGAATCAGAAGCTCTAATAGGTATGGTTGGAAAGCTTATTGAATTTCCTACAACTTGTGTGAAGAAATCGTGAATAGAAAATGATTGGAAGATGTTGTAAATATCAGGTCAAGTTTCGGGTTGCAGCAGGAAATCGATTCTGGAATAGCAGAAGTTAGTTCCTGGGGAAGAAGCTTTCGAGGTATTTTCGAACAAATTCGTTGGGAATCTCAATTTAATTTCTTCATATGATTTTTATAGGATTCAAAAATCAAGAGTTTGGTATAAAGTACATCCTTTTTGGCTAAGTAATGAAGAAGTTATGATTGTTTGAAGATAGGGTATGAAATGTGTAAAATGCTGGAATTTTGAATGGTGTGTTTTTTTGTAATTTCAAGGTTAAATACATGAGCTCGAGGTTCTAAAACATGGTTTTGATTTGTTTGGTAGGCTAAGAAGAAGTAGGTCGAGTTTACGGGCCAGGGTTCTAGTTCTAACACTGTGAGTGACAAAACGAACCTCAAAATGGTTTATAGGCTTGTATTATGCTTATGAAAATGCAAGGTTTTGCTAAAACGAAATGGTTTCAATGCTTATTGTTTTCCTTTGAACACATGTTTATGAGTATTCATATTTTCTAAGAAATGATTTCAAGTGCTCGTTGTGAGCCTAAATGTCTTGAGGAAATTTATATGTGAGCATATGTTCTTGTTTGTCGAAATTTATGAAAATGTTATGATTTCGAGCAAGTATGTACTAGCAAGTATGATTTAAAGATTTCCAGTTTTAATGAACAAGCTGAGTAAGCTTAAGTTTTATGAAAGGAAAGATAAGCAGACATGTTTAAATGTCTTTATGTGTATTTCTGAGTCTTGAATGAGTAAATGACTGAGACATTGAGCCCGAGGCTATATGGTACTGTGTGCACACAGGTCATTTTCTGTTGTCGACGTTGAGTGTACTCCATGACAACAATGTTGTCGTGAATGCTGGGCGGGCCCCACTACGACAAAGACGATGGGAGTGTTGGGCGGGCCCCACTACATCGTAGAGTAAATGTTGGTTGTACTGAGCGTGTCCTGTGCAACGTAGAATGTCATACGTTTTTAAATGATTAGTAGTATCGATATGCCTTGTGAGGTTTTAATGTCGTACTTGTTGGATTTCTGAAAAGCTATTAAGATTACATGTGTATTTTAACGCTTGAATACAGATACATATGCTCATAAGTTTCCAGGTAATATGATTTATGAGTTATAGATTTTTATTTCAGTCACTCACTGAGCTTCATAGCTCATTCTTTCAGTATTTTCCCACTTTTCAGGTAGAGATCGAGCTCCCAGTGCCTGATAACCTGCCATATTCTGCTGGAAGCTCCAAGAGTTTGATACTTTGTACGTGGGTGGAGATGTATAGGAAGTCTATATGTATTGTAAAAGGACTATAAAGTTATGTTTATGTGTACATTTTAGGTTGTGGTTGTGTGATCCATGGTTGGGTATGTTTTTGGTTGTGATGTTCATATCTCTTTCAGTTTTCCAGAGAGTCATAAGTAGGGTTACCCCTTTACGTAGGTTACGTAATTGTCAATATTCCGCTGTGTTATGTTTAAGTGCTTTAACGATACCTGTTGGCTTCACGCTGTCTACCGGACTAAGTTAGCAGGTAGTTCGGGAGGGGGTGTGACAGGTTCAGCTCTTTTTTGGTCCGGTTCAGGTGATCTTAGACTGGTTCCTACTATTTCGAGGTCGGTTTTTCCATTTAGGAGGGTCATTTTACCAATTGGAGGCTCAGTTCAGCCTTTTACAGCCCAATTCAACCTTCTGAAGGTTCGATTCACACATTTGCAAGCTTGTTCGACCCAAATTCGAAGAGTTTGAAGTGGTTTGATGTTAATCCTAGATTATTATTGTAATAATTTAGAAGTTTGCTTGCATTAGATGCCAAAACCAGTCCACTTTAGTGTGTTTAATTAATTATGCATTGTGAATGTATGTTTTAATTAAAATCCCTGATTATATGTGCATAAAGTATGCCATATAGATTTTAAAATCCCACCACAGGAAGCATGCTTCATGCATTGAAAGTATGTTATAAGTGTTATAATATATTGTATGCATGTTAATTGGGTTTCATAAGAATTAATATAAGAGTTATATTAATTTATGAAACAAATATTATATGTTTAATTATAATTAATATAAGGGTTATATTAATTAAAAATTAAACATATAATTGCTATGCATTTATTCATGTGATGAATTTGTTATAAATGTATGTTTATTCATGTCATGATTTATCAATCAATTTATAATATAGAAATGCATGTAACCTAAGGTTAATTAATTAGTTTTAAAATAGTTTTAGAACTGGAATTAATTAGACCTTAGGTTATCTAGTTCTAATAAGATTAGAATTAGAAAACCAATAATTTATAAACTTTGATTAAAGAGGGACTCTGACTAAGGAAGGTTCTGGCTAGGTTGGGGTACTTAAGCTGACGGAAACGAAACACCCCTACCTGGGAACTGACCTGGGAGTGAATTTAATCCATAGGTTTATAAATTATCTTTCGTGAGTGGTGTTTATTAAATGTTAATAAATTGAACTCATAGACCTAGGTTTATTAAATGGTTAATAGACTTAGGTAATTCTAGTATAATTGTTATATTGGTAGACTTAGGTCATATTGTTTTAGCCTTAATATGCCTAAGTAAAAGTATACCCAAATTGTTTAAAATACTTAGTGGGAGTGAAAAGGTATATATGATATATCAATTTCCTCTTACGCTCTCATGCAGTTCACACATGAGATTTATGCTCGGCCTCGTGATGTCAATAGAGCATCCCAATTCGTGATGGTGTTTGCATAAATCAAGAGCAAGGTGAATGGAGAAAGTATTTATAGTAAGTGGGAGAAGGAAGTGTGTCAACACATCCTACTGATCTCTCCATTAGGTTGGACCGTGAGATTCCCATGTTGCGCTTGCAGGTTGCCTGGCAGTAGCACCATCCATTCGGAGGGATGTAACATGGGATTGAGAATAACTCAAACTCGAGAAATGGATAGGTCTCTTAGGTCCATTCCCGCTTTTGTCTCTCTAGTTCGGTAGCATTGTTGGGGCCGACCTCCGAGAGTCCGAAAATGGCAGTCACACTTACAAGAATTGCTAAGTGTTAGTAAATTCTTAACCAAAGTAGCGATAACTAAAATGTTATAGGAATAAGAGTTATTCCCAGTATTAACATTTAGTCAAGAATGTCTAGGTTTAGTGAAGGAGTGATTGATCGCTTTCGGTAGCGGTTGCTCGACTCACTGAAGTATCGTTGCAAAAATAATAATGAGTTTATGGGTACATGATTACTTTTGCTAAATTCTTAAAATGGATAGGTTACAAACAATTCACTAATAGAATTCATTCTTTTTAGCATGTCGAACTCTTTTATCCGAGCTTACTCGCCTTCAATAAACTTAGCGCGATAATTATGGAACTCGGAAATCAAACTTGAATACGATTCTTGTTCTTGATGATCCGAGGTTCGTCTTAACGGAGGAATGTCCTCCCCTCCCAAATTTCGGACACATATCGAATTGTTCGGGATGCTTATGACAGATGGATTAGGGCTAATGAGAAGGCCCGAGTCTATATCTTAGCCAGCATATCTGATGTGTTGTCTAAGAAACATGAGAGCATAGTCACCGCAAATGAGATCGTGGGATCATTACAGACAATGTTCGGACAACCGTCCTCATCGGTCCATTATGATGCTCTCAAATACGTTTAAAACTCACGTATGAAAGAGGGAGCCTCTGTTAGGGAACATGTCCTTGACATGATGGTCCACTTCAACGTGACAGAGGTAAATGGGGTCGTCATAGATGAGAAAAGTCAGGTAACTTTTATTATGGAATCTCTTCCGAAGAGTTTCCTGCCATTCCGCACCAATGCGGTGATGAATAGATAGAGTATAACCTGACTACTCTTCTCAACGAGCTTCAGACTTTTGAATCCCTAATGAAATCAAAAGGAAAAGAGAAGGAGGCAAATGTTGTCGCTTCGAAGAAGTTCCTAAAAGGATCGTCCTCGGGGACCAAGTCTGGTCCTTCTTTTACCAAGAATAAGGGTATTCAGAAGAAGAAGAAGGACAAAGGGAAGGGACAAGCTCCCACACGCAAGGCTAAGGCCACAGGAAAGTGTTTCCATTGTGGTGGTGACGAGCACTGGAAGAGGAATTGCACGAAGTACCTTGCAGAAAAGAAAGTTGAGAAGGAAAAACAAGGTAAATATGATTTACTTGTTGTTGAAACATGTTTAGTGGAACATGATGATTCCGCCTGGATATTAGATTCAGGAGCCACTAACCATGCTTGTTCTTCTTTTCAGGAAACTAGTTCCTGGCAGCAACTTGCAGATGGGGAGATAACTCTCAGGGTTGGAACAGGAGAGGTTGTCTCAAACAAAAGCGATGGGAGCAATGAAAAGTTGTTGTTTAGAGATAGATTCGTTTTATTAGAAAATGTACTTTTGGTTCCTGGAATCAAAAGAAATCTTGTATCTATCTCTTGTTTTCTTGAACATATGTATAAAGTATCTTTTGATCATAATGAAGCGTTCATTTGCAAAAGAGGTGTACGAATATGTTCTGCTAAACTTGAAAACAACTAATACGTGTTAAGACCAACTGAAGTAAAAGTTATTTTGAACACCGAGATGTTTAAAACAGTTGATACTCAAAATAAAAGGCAGAAACTTTCTCCTAGTACCTATCTTTAGCACTTGAGACTAGGCCACATTAATCTCAATAGGATTGGGAGATTGGTCAAGAGTGGTCTCCTAAGTCAGTTAGAGGACAACTCTTTACCACCATGTGAGTCTTGTCTTGAGGGAAAAATGACTAAAAGACCTTTTTCTGAAAAAAGTTATAGAGCCAAAGAGCCCTTGGAACTCGTGCATTCGGATCTCTGTGGTTCTATGAATGTCAAGGCACGAGGAGGGTATGAATATTTCATTAGTTTTATTGATGATTATTCGAGGAGAGTATGAATATTTCATCAGTTTTATTGATGATTATTCTAGGTATGGTTATCTATACCTAATGCATCATAAGTCCGAAACCCTTGAAAAGTTCAAAGAATATAAGGCAGAGGTTGAGAACACATTAGGAAAAATGATTAAAACACTTCGATCAGATTGAGGTGGAGAGTACATGGATTTGAGATTCCAAGACTATAGAACATGGAATCTTATCCCAACTCTCAGCCCCGGTACACCTCAGCAGAATGGTGTATTTGAGAGGAGAAATAGAACTCTGTTAGACATGGTTCGATCCATGATGAGCTACATTTCCACCGCCTAGTTTGTTTTGGGGATATGCATGAGAAGTTTGTTGTATATATTTTGAACATGGTTCCCTCTAAGAGTGTTTCAGAAACACCTTATGAGTTATTGAAAGGGCGTAAAGGGAGTTTACATCACTTCGGGATTTGGGGATGTCCAAAGCACACATGTGTTGGTGTCCAATCCAAAGAAATTGGAACATCGTTCCAAATTATGCCTATTCGTAGGATACTCCAAAAGCGAAAAGGTGGTCTGCTTTATGATCCTCAAGAGGACAAGGTGCTTGTGTCGACAAACGCCACGTTCTTAAAGGAAGACCACATGAGAGATCATCACCTCGTGAGCGGATTGTCTTAAGTGAAATTTCCGGGAAGCTACGGATAAATCAACAAAAGTTGTTGATCAAGTCGGTCCTTCTCAAGTGTTGAGAATGCCTCGACGTGAGTGGGAGGGTTGTTAGACAACCTTGACCGTTACATGGGTTTGACCGAAACCCAAGTCGTCATACCGATGATGGCGTTGAGGATCCATCGACCTATAAACAGGCAATGAATGATATAGATAGGACCCAGGTGGATTAAAGTCATGGACCTTGAAATGGAGTCAATGTACTTTAATTCGATGCGAAACTTGTAGATCAACCAAATGGTGAAAGACCTATCGGTTTGCAAGTGGATCTACAAGAGGAAAGCGAGATCAAGCGGCAAAGGTGCAAACCTTTAAGGCTCGACTTGTGGCAAAGGGTTATACCCAAAGGGAAGGGGTGGACTATGAAGAAACCTTCTCCCCTGTTGCCATGCTCAAGTCCATTAGAATACTCTTGTTCATTGCCACGTTTTATGACTATGAAATTTGGCAAATGGATGTCAAGACAGCCTTTCTGAATGGCAATCTTGAAGAGAGTATCTATATGGATCAACCAGAGGGGTTCATAGTTCAGGGTCAAGAGCAAAAGGTTTGCAAGTTTAAACGATCCATCTATGGATTGAAACAAGCTTCTAGATCCTGGAATATAAGATTGATACTGCGATCAAATCTTATGGCTTTGAACAGAATATTGGCGAGCCTTGTGTTTACAAGAAGATAGTCAATACCACTGTAGCTTTCTTAGTTCTATACGTAGATGATATCTTGCTCATTGGGAATGATGCAGGGTTCCTGACTGGCGTTAAGCAATGGCTAGCAACCCAATTCCAAATGAAAGATTTGGGAGAGGCTCAGTTTGTTCTTGGAATCCAAATCGTTCGGAATCGCAAGAACAAAACGCTAGCACTGTCTCAGGCATCTTATATTGACAAGATGTTGGTTAGATATAAGATGCAGAATTCCAATAAGGGTTCATTACCTTTCAGGCATGAAATTCATTTGTCTAACGAACAGTGTCCTAAGACACCTCAAGAAGTTGAGGATATGAGACGCATTCCCTATGCATCTACTGTCGGTAGTCTGATGTATGCCAAGCTATATACTCGACCCGACATATGCTATGCAGTGGGAATAGTCAGCAGATATCAGTCTAATCCAGGATATGATCACTGGACTGTCGTTAAGAACATCCTCAAGTATCTTAGGAGAACGAGGGACTATATGCTTGTGTATGGCGCAAAGGATATGATCCTTGCAGGATAAACTGACTCTGATTTTCAGACTGATGTAAATTCGAGGAAATCCATATCAGGATCAGTGTTCACTCTTAACGGAGGAGCTATAGTATGGAGGAGTATAAAGCAAGGTTGTATTGCTCACTCCACCATGGAGGTTGAGTACGTCGCAACTTGCGAAGCAGCGAAGGAGGTTGTATGACTTAGGAAGTTCTTGACTCATTTGGAAGTTGTTCCAAATATGAATTTGCCTATCACCCTTTATTGTGATAATAGTGGTGCAGTGGCAAATTCTAAAGAACCTAGAACCCACAAGCGCAGAAAGCACATAGAGCGCAAATACCATCTCATCAGGGAGATTGTGCAACGAGGAGACGTGATCGTCACGCAGATCGCTTCAGAGCACAACATTGTTGATCCGTTTACAAAGTCCCTCACGGCTAAAGTGTTTGAGGACACCTAGAAAGTCTAGGACTACACGTTGTTTGTCTTTGTAAGCGGTTTTCTTTACTCAACATATTTTACCCCACAGACGTTTTAGTCCAAGTGGGAGTTTGTTGGGTTTTATGCCCTAAAACTCGTGGTTTTGTAAACTGAATGTATATTCTATTTTGCAATAAAGTTGTTATTGAAATTTATTCAGTAAAGGTGTTATTGAATAAAGTAAATTGTGTATTGTGTAACCTTAATCCAATAAAGAACCCTTGGCTATAGGATGAATACTTAAACTTTATGTGGGACATAAAAGTGGATCAAGTTCAAGTTATAGCCAGAACAGTCTATAGTATAAGGATAGGGTTGGGTACCTTATCGTGGGGACACTATGGACGCGACCTACTTTGTAGAGTACAAACGATGTGATCCTAAATCGTTCATGTGGAGACATGCGAGTGGGGCGTCTATGCAATGAGTTTGCATAAGATCGACCATGAAAAATAGTCACTTGGACTTTATAACTCAGTTCTTGTCTTAATCGACTATATTCATACGATGCCCTAGGTAACTCGATCTTAATCCTGAGCGTTCTATGAACTCCTGTTTATTCAGATTATCCTTAGATTTGCATGGGTGAGAGTGGCCCGAGACTGTCGACTCAATAAGCCTTCCATTTCAAGGATAAGTCTGGGTAGATAGTTGGGAACATAGTTCTGCAAGATGGAATTCACTCCTACCCGCTTTAGGGATATGTAGAGAGGTTGTTCCCTTAAGTGCTGACTCCAGGTCTTGAACAAAGGGTCCACCCCTCTCATTGGCCCGAGAGGGATTCGGTTTCCTGGTTGGACCACAAACCAATTGTTCATTAGAGGATTAGTGGGACTTAAGGAACAAGAGGTAATTATAGGGGTAAAACGGTAATTTTGACCCAGCTGTAATCACGAACAACCTGTGAAGGATTAACTTACTAATCATGGTTATATCGAGTGGACAAAAATATATCTACAGTGAGGAGAGTGCAACCACTGGGCTTTAGTGGAGTGTCCCGGTGGTTAACGAATGTTGATTAGCTAGGCTAAAGAGTTTAGCCGGTTAATCTCGTATCGTTGGAGCTCATGATCTGTAGGTCCATTAGGCCCCCTTACTAGCTCGGACTTACCTTTGTAACATTTTGAGAGAAAAGAATTTGAATTGTTCAAATTCGAGTTTGGAGGAAAGCGTTAATTATATGTGATATATTTAACGAATCATAGCTTAATTATGAATTAAACTATGATCAATAGGAGGTGGATATATTTACATATGATTTAAATATTGGATCGGTTTATAGCATGAATAATGATTCATGTTTGAAAAATCGATCGGGATCGGGCAATTTATTTAATTTAATATTTGATATTAAATTAAAAATTAATTAATTAAATTAATTTTGAATTATTTAATTAATTATATTAATTTTAATTAAAAATTAATTTAATATTGATTTTAGAATTAAAATTAATTGTAAAATTAGGGATTTTCATGATTTTCATGAAAATCAAGTTGCCAACTTGCCAAATCCTACTCATTTTCAAAATTCACCAAAATTAGTCACATCAATCTCAAACCATCCTCATCACACTTGAGTTGTCACTCTAATAAAGCTTAATGAAGCTTTATATAATGGTGATTTGAGGTGTTTTAAGAGAATTTTGTAGAAAATTCTAAATTCCCGAATTAGTGACCTTTGAGGTCTTTTCTTCCAAATTATCTCAACCTAGGATCCCACAATCCGTTCCAAGGCCTGAGGATAGTAGGGAAGACTCTAACGGTTGTCCACGAAGTGTTCGTGTTGAAAACCATCCACCGGGTGAAGAGAATTTGATCTTCAAAGTTGAGTTTTCTATCCCTCTATTTTTTCAGGTTTGAGCATGCATTTTATTTTACAAAATTGATCAACTTAGAGTGTTCAAATTCCAAATTGCTTCTGCATTCTTAATCTAGACTCTTTCACATACGATGTGCATTAAAACTATAGGATAGAGGGGAATATGACTAAATGTGATTTAATCTCAAATTAAATATATGATATTTAATTTATTAAATATTTGATATTTAATTTATTAAATATTTGATATTTAATTTAACATTAATTAAATATGATTTGATTAATTAATTATATTATTTAATAATTAATTTGATTATTTATTAAATAATTAAAATAAAAAAGGTGGGAACGTGTCAGTAGGGCACGTTCCCCACTTCTCCTCTAACTCCCTATTGATGGGGAGTGTGGGGAAGTCCCTCTGTGGTTTTAACTTCTCGATGGTGAGAAGAATGTATGGATCAGGATTGTAATTGGGGAATTACTGCTAAAATTCTCAATTTCTCTCTAAACAAAATTTCCTTACCACTTCCAATTGTTGGATTCCTTCCCACCAAGGAATTGGTCTAAGTCTCAGAGGATATGAGGTTTTCTCTCGTGGTAGTGTCCTGCTTTTACAGAAGAGAAAAGTTGTTGTGTAGATTTTGGAGCAAGGAGTTGCAACCGTTTAAACCTACAAAGGTAATTTGTTATTCTTTTTAGTTTAGTACTCACAACATGTCTAATTATTACTTTAATCCATGCTTTAGTTTAGATTGCTTATCTCTCTGTATTTAATTTGCCAATGTATGGGTTTTTAGAATAAACCAAAACAAACAAGCAATTCGATCCTAATTACATCCTCTGCTCACGGGGATTCGATTCCCTTCAGTTGTAATGTCGTCCTTTTTGTACAACAACAAAATGCTTCTGTTTTCGCTCGTTTCCGCTTCGTTTCTTCACAACAACGCCTTTCCAAGAATGACACGGACTTACAGACTTGATTTACATTCAATATGCCTAAAAACAAAGGGCCCTTACATTGATCACATCAACAAAAAATGTAAAAATTTATCTAGGTGCCAAGAACCGAAAACATCCAATTGCAAAACCACTAATTATCATCACATGAAAATTAATGCATCCCACCTAATTTTAAGAAATTTATAGAACCAACAACGAATTGCAATGTATGGCTCTGATACCAATTGAAGGGAATGAAATTTCCCGCAGTGGAAGCGCGATGTGAATCGTCGTTGTTTCGTTGTTGTTCTAATTTTCTTAAAACCAAAAGTACTAACTACGATCTAGGTTAAGCATGCATTTAGAGAAGAAAAACAAAAAGGTTATCGAAACCTACCTCTTGAAGAACTCTTCTTGGTGTTTCTTTCTCCGGTCACGATCTCACGATCCAATGGTCTCTACGATTTCTCCAAACAAATCACGAACCGAAACAAGTAGACACCCCCACTTGATCTTCTCGGTTGTTCTCGGGAGGATGAGGGAGAGTATGTGGGACTCCCTTTGGATTTGGGTTGGAGAAGAATATGTGAAATTGGGAGAGAATTGAGAGAAGGTAAAAGTTCTTTTGGTCTTGAATTCCAAAAATGAGAACTTGTGTTCATAAATGCTTCTTGAAGCATGTATTTATAATAGTGTGTGGTGGAGTTAAAATCTCAACCAATTCACCATAATACCAAAACTACATAATATGCAAATCATATAATATAAGGTATCTCATACCTGATTATACAAATCACATTTGCATAATTGTGGAATTAAAATTGAATCACATTCAATTTAATTTCTCTCAAATCAATTTCTCAAAATTAGCCCTAATTAAACCATTAAGCTATACTATAATTTATTATGAATCTCATTCACAGTAAACTATATATTATATCAATCATATCTCATATAAATGACATAAACACCCTTTTAATGAATTTGAACTCTTCAAATCCACTCCAAACTGTAAACCCTCATTTAGTCCAATTTGAGCCAACCGATGGACCTAATGGACCTATAGATCATGAGCTTCAATGATCCGAGATTAACCGATCAAACTCTTTGACCCGGTTAATCAACTTTTATTAACTACAGGGGCACTCCATTATAGCCCCATAGTTGCACTCTCCTCACTGTAGGACAAGTTATGTACATCGATATAACCAATGTTCGTGAGTCGACCCTTTACAGGTTGTTTGTAGTCACAGTTGGGTCAAATTACCGCTTTACCCCTGTGTCTACCTCTTACTCCTTAAGTCCCACTGCTCATCTAATGAACAACTTTGTTGCATGGTCCAACCATAAACAACATCCCTCTCGGGCCAGTGAGAGGGTGGGGCACCGTTGTTCAAGCCCTGGAGACAACACTTAAGGGAACAACCCCTCTAGTTTCCCTAGCTCGGGAACGAGTGAATTCCTTCTTGCGTAGTTAAGTTCCCAGCTCCCCACGTGGTTTTGTCCTCAAGAAGATAGACATATTGGGCTAGCGACTTAGGTCACCCTCACCCGTACTAGTCAAAGGATAGACCCCATAGACAGGAGTCCGTAACACATTCAGGATTAAGCACGAGTCACTAATGGTCATTTACGAAGTTATTAGTCCTATACTATTAACGGTGTTACATCAGTAGGTCTAATAATTCACAGTTCGCTCTTGTACAATCTCATTGCACAGGATGCCCCCACTCGCATGTCAACCACATGAACGAGCTGGATCACCTCGTTTGTATCTAATACAAAGTGGGTCACATCCACAGTGTTGCTAGGATGAGGTTCCCAACCCTATCTGTATACTGTAGACCATTTGGGTCAATAACTCGAACGTGATCCTCCCTGTGTGTCCACAACACACCGTTCAAGTTCCCTTAACTATGACCCTGGAGCTTAATTTATTGGATTAAGTTTATAAAAACGCAAGATACAAAGTTTGAATAATAAATAACCTTTATTCATTAAATCAACATGTATTACAAACTACACAAGATTATGGTATACACCCTGATAGAAGAGCAAAAAAATGTTCAAGAGGCTCTCCAATGTCCTAATAGGGAATATTGGATGAAACCAATGGAATAAGAAATGGAGTCAATGAAATCTAATAAAGTTTAGGAACTAGTTGATCTCCCTAGAGGACACAAAGCAATTGGTAACAAGTGGATTCTTAAAATTAAGCGTAAAGTTGATGGCTCGATTTAAAGGTACAAGACCCATCTTGTAGCCAAAGGATTCACACAACAGGAAGGAATAGATTATGAAGAAACTTTCTCACCTATTGTGAGGTTTACCTCTATAAGACTCATCCTAGCTATAGTTGCCAGTTTAGACTTGGAGTTACATCAAATGGATGTGAAAAGTACGTAAATTAATGAGGTCAATTTTACATGCAACAATCCATCGGTTTTGTTACTGAAGGGCAAGAAGATAAAGTACGTAAATTAATGAGGTCAATTTATGGTCTCAAACAGTCTTCCAAACAGTGGTACGTTAGATTTCATCAAGTAATCATTTCATATGATTTTCAAATGATCGATGAAGACCATTGTGTATATGTCAAAACAAACAAAGATAAGTTTTTTATTCTTTCACTATATGTGGATGATATACAATTTGTAAACCCGAGATCTCTCTTTGGAACTTCCTTATTAAAAAAAATAAAAGAAAAGAATAAATGAATGTTTAAAACTTGGTTTTCCTTGTTTTAAAAAGAAAAGAAATGAAGTGAAAGATAAAAGGAAAACAAGGAAGGAAAAGCTTAAACCATTTTGGTTTGGTTTGCTTTAAAAATAATGAAGAAAAGAAAATGAAAGGAATGGTTATTATATTATGTTTTGTTTTGTTTAGGAAAGAAAAGAAAAGAAAAGAAAAGGACAAAAGGGAAAAAGAAAGTAAAAGGTGGGACCCCCACATATGTTTTTTTTAAAGTAAGCCATATCCCTTCGATTTTCTTCTCATCTCAATAAGGAGAAGCAAGGGTTTTAAGTGGGAGAAGCGAGAAAAAGAAGAGGAAGAAGGTGGTTTTGGGCCGAAGTTGCAGAGGAAAGGAGAAGAACTAAAGGTATGCTTGTATAACGTTGAGTTAATCAATTCAATCCTATTCTGTTTCTGCTCATCTCGAGCTCCACGGGGAAGAGGTAAGAGTTGAGGTTTTTTTTCGTGAAAGTTAACTCATATTGGAACAAAATTCGTGAAGGAAGCTTAAGCCAATTCTGATTTTAAGTTGCTGTGAAGAGGAAGCCAGAAGACAGAATTTGCTGTCAAATCCGAGAAGCCTCTGATGTTTTGGTTGTTCTGATCTGTATACTTGAAGTTAGAAGCTCTAATTGGTATGGTTCGAAAGCCTATTGAATTTCCTACAACTTTCATGAAGAAATCGTGAGTAGAAAATGTCTAGAAGATGTTTTAAATATCAGGTTAAATTTGTTGTGCAAAGTGAAATCCGAATCTGAAACAACATGAAAGTCTGCTTTTAGGAAAGTAGCTTTCGAGGTATTTCTGAACCCATCTGTTGGGAATTTCAATTTTATGTCTTCATATGATTTTTAGAGGGTTCAAAAAGGAAGAGTTTGGTATAAATTACATTATTTTTGGATAAGTAATGAAGAAGTTATGGCTGTCTGCAAAAGGCGAGAAAATCAAAAATCTTTGAAAAATTTGAAAGTGTGTTTTCTTGTAATTTTAAGGTTAAAAAGCATGAGCTCGAGGTTCTAATGGTTGAATTTGGTTTGTTTGACAGGCCAAGAGCAAATAGGTCGAGTGTACGGGCCAAGGTTCTAGTTTTAATACTGTGAGTGACAAAACGAACTTCAAAAGTGTTTATATGCTTGAATTATGTTTTAAGAAATGCAAGTTTTGCTAGAATGGAAGTTTTCAATGCTTTATGCTTTCTTTTTTAACACATGTTTATGAGTATTCATGTTTTCCTAGAAATGTTTTCAAGTATTCATTGTGAGCCTAAATGTCTTGATAAATTTATACATGAGCATATGTTTATTGAATTTCCAAAGTTTATGGAAATGCTATGATTTCGAGCAAGTATGTTTTAGCAAGTATGATTTAAAGATTTCTTGTTTTATGAACAAGCTGAGTAAGCTTGAGTTTTATGAAAGGAAAGATAAGCAGGCATGTTCAAATGTTTTCATGTGATTTTCTGAGATATTGAGTCCGAGGCTTTATGGTACCGTGTGCACACAGGTCTTATTATATTGTCGACGCTTGAGTGTACTCAGTGACAACGTATTTATGTCGTGAGTCTTTGGCGGGCCCCACTACAACAAAGATGATGGGAGTGCTGGACGGGCCCCATTACATCGTAGAATAAACGTTGGTTGTACTGGGCGTGCCCTACACAACGTAGATTGTGACATGTTTTAAAAAGAGTTTATATCATTTACATGCCTTACGAGATTTTAACGATATTCTTGCTGGTTTTCCTGAAAAGCTATTATGATTACACAGTTACTTTTAACGTTTGATTACAGATGCATATGCTCATAGATGCCCAGGTGATATGATTTACGAGTTAATAGTTTTCTTTTAAACTCAAGTCACTCACTGAGCTTCATAGCTCATTCTTTCAGTGTTTTTCCCACTTTTCAGGTAGAGATCGAGCTCCTAGTGCCTGAAAACCTGCCATAGTCTGTTGGAAGCTTCACAAGTTTGATATGTTGTACGTGGGTGGAGTTGTATAGAAAGTCTATATGTATAGAAGAAGGACTATGAAGTTATGTTTATGTATACATTCTAGGTTGTGGTTGTGTAAACCATGGTTGGGTATGTTTTTTGTTGTGATGTTCACATACGTTTCAGTTTTCCAGAGAGTCTTAAGTAGGGTTACTCCTTACGTAGGTTACGTAATTGTCAATATTCCGCTGTGTTATGTTTAAAGTGTTTCTTATACAAGTATAGTATTCTTATCGTGTAAAGCGTAGTCAACGGTATCGTTAGAGAGGTGAACGATAACTGTTGGCTTCACGCCGTCTGCCGGGCTAAGTTAGCAGGTAGTTCGGGAGGGGGTGTGACAACTTGGTATTAGAGCAGTTAGCTCCATGGGAATAAGACAGAGCAAGTTAGCTTTAGAAGAAACTAAAAAGTAAATAGCAAGTTATTTAGTTAGTTCAATGGAACTAGTAGAGCATGATCCAAGTAAGGATAATAGTAAGTCCAGTCAGGACTAGAATGTGAACACAAGTCTAGAATTGTGCATTGAGAGTATTCATTACATGTCTTGTATGTTGATATGTTAGAGAAGTCGTGCCACCACGTACTAGCAGATGGTGCAGGCAGGATCAGAACGGGACGCAGGATCCTACCCAAGATCAATCCCAGTGGGGATCTAGTGCCCCGAGAGTCCAGAAGGGGCCAGAATTAAGCAGCATGCTAATTCCTCACAGGAGGTAGGTAAGCCATAGGGAGCAGGGCTAAGTAATCCAGACAAGACATATAGAATAGATCACCTAAAAGAATTAGGAGCCACAGTGTTTGAGGGTTCCAAAGATCCAGCTGAAGCTGAGGTTTGGCTGAATAAGCTCGATAAATGTTTTGATGTGATGAGTTGCTCTGAGGAGCGGAATGTTAAGTTGGTCACATTCTTGCTGCTAAGAAGGCAGAAGGATGATGGAAATCGATGTTAGCCAGTTGTAGTGATGCACGTACTTTACACTGGCAAACTTTCAGAAGTATATTTGAAGATAAATATTACTCTAGCACGTACCGAGAGGCAAAGAGGGATGAATTTTTAGAATTGAAGCAAGGGACACTTTCAGTGGCTGAGTATGAGAGAAGGTATACCGAGTTGTCGCGGTATGTTGATGTGATTGTGGCATCTGAGAGTGACAGGTGTCGAAGATTTGAAAAACGGTTACGTCCTGAGATACGTACCCCAGTCACAGCCATTGCAAAGTGGACTGATTTTTTTTTCCCTGCTAGTAGAAACTGCTCTACATGTTGAGCAGACTATAGTAGAGGAGAAGTCAAAAGTGAAACCTAGTTGTGGGGCTTCGACAACAAGCAGTTTCCAAGGTCGTGAGCAGTGGAGGTTCACACTTGGAGTAAATGTTTCCAAGTCAATAAGACTTTAAGGATCGAGCTAGTAGCCGGGCATCGAGGCAGATGAATGTGGGTAGTGCCTATCAAAGGCAGAGTTAAAGAGGACCTGTTAGTTTGTTTGATTGGCAGCAAGTTGCAGAGAGGGCAAGAGTCTATTGCCAGTATAGCAAGGAAAACTCCATGTGTGATTTGTTGCAAGAATTATAAAGGTCATTATCTTGTGAGTGTTGGTACGTGCTACCAGTGCGGACAACCAGGACATGTCAAGAGGGATTGTCCACAGCTATGGACAACCGCACAGAGGGACTAGAGAGTTGAGTCCCAGACAGTTGAGCAACCAAGAGTTTCAGTAGCTGCAAGAGAGGGCACCAGCAGTGTCAGACCAAAGAGAATTGTAGGAGGACCTAGGCAACATGGAAAGGTCTACGCTATGACTCAGTAAGAAGCAGAAGATGCATCATATGTCATTCTCGGTACGATTAGTATTTGTAATGTACCTGCACTGCTTTTAATAGAACCAGTGCTACACATTTCTTTGTTTTTAGTATGTTCTTGACTAAGTTGAATGGGAAGCTAGAATCTTTATGTAAAAGGTTAGTTATGTACACTCTAGTTGGTGATGTGTTACTAGTCAATGCAGTGTTGCGGGACTGTGAGGTCTTAGTAGAAGGTCTCAATATGTTAGTGGATCTTCTTCCACTAGACTTGCAGGTGTGAGATGCAATCTTAATGATGGATTTCATATTTACTCATTATGCTTCCAGAGATTGCCATATAAAGGAAATTGTTTTCAAGAAACCAGGATTAGCTGAAGTGGTTTTATGGGATGAAAGAAAGATTATCCCTACGAGTTTGTTTTCAGCATTAAAAGCTGAGAAGTTATTGAGGAAAGGTTGCACGACGTTTCTTGCACATGTAGTAGAGGTGTAGGAGGAAAAGCTAAAACCGGACAATGTTCTTATTGTGAACGAATTTTTTGATGTTTTTCCCAACAGATCTATCAGGGGTTGCCACCTGATAGGGAAGTAGAGTTCACTATTGAATTGCTACCAGAAACAACACCTATTTCGCAAGCGCCGTATAGAATGGCTCCAAGTGAACTCAATGAGCTAAAGATGTAATTACAAGAATTAGTTGATAAGGGATATATTAGACCTAGTGTATCGCCTTGGGGAGCTCTAGTGTTATTTGTGAAGAAGAAAGATGGTACCCTTAGTTTATGCATTTATTATACACAGTTAAACAAAGTCACGATACGTAACAAGTATCTTTTACCCTGAATAGATGACTTGTTTGACCAGTTAAGAGGTACATCGGTGTTTTGTAAGATTGATTTAAGATCAGGATATCATCAGTTAAAGGTCAGAGAATCAGACATTCCTAAGACATTATTCAGATGAGGTACGAGTATTATGAGTGTTTAGTAATGCCATTCGGTTTAACAATGCACTAGCAGTTTTCATGGACCTCATGGACAGGTTTTTCACCAGTATTTGGATAAGTTTGTGATAGCATTCACTGATGATATACTAGTTTTTTCGGTTGACAGGAAAGCCCACGAGGAACACATGAGTATTATTCTACAAACACTACGAGATAAACAGTTATACACTAAATTCACCAAATGAGAGTTTTGGTTGGATCAGGTAGTGTTTTTGGGGCATGTTGTCTCAGCAAATGGTGTTAGTGTGGATCCAAATAAAGTTAAAGTTGTAGTCAACTGGAGGAGACCAGTTAGTGCGACAGAGGTACGTAGTTTCCTAGGCTTGGCAGGATACTACAGACGATTTGTTGAGGACTTCTCACGAATAGCATTACCCTTAACAACTTTGACAAGGAAGAATGCTAAGTTTGAATGGTCAGATAAGTGTGAACAGAGTTTTCAAGAGTTGAAAAAGAGATTAGTTACAGCACCTATTCTGACACTTCCTGTAACGGGAAAAGAGTATGTGATTTACTGTGATGCCTCGAGGCAAGATTTAGGGTGTGTGCTTATGCAAGAAGGAAAAGTAATAGCTTATGCATCAAGGCAATTGAAAAAGCACGAATGTAATTACCCTACCCATGATCTTGAGCTAGCAGCAGTTGCTTTAGCATTGAAGATTTGGAGACATTATTTGTTTGGTGAGAGGTGTCAAATCTTTACAGATCATAATAGTCTAAAATATATCTTTGATCAGAAGGAGTTGAATATGAGATAGAGAAGATGGTTAGAACTGATTAAAGATTATGATTGTACCATAGAATACCATCCAGGTAAGGCGAATGTTGTAGCAGATGCACTAAGTAGGAAGTCAAGACTTCCTAGGGACGCCTTGTGTGGTATTCAAGTGACATTCTTATGTACTCTAAAGGATTCTAAGGAAGTTGTGAGTGCAGAGAATTCAGGGAGTCTCTTAGCTCAATTCCAAGTCAAGTCTTCGCTCGTAGCAGATATTGTGAGAAGACAGCCAGAGGATAGTAACCTGAGGAAAATGTTTGGAAAGTCCAAACAGGGCCCAGAAGCAGAGTTTAAGATGAGATCAGACGGGGCCATAGAGAGGCAAGGAAGATTATGCGTTTCGAGTTTTAGTGAGCTTAAAGATGTTATTCTAGAGGAAGCTCACAGTTCAGCTTACGCTATACATCCAGAAAGCACCAAGATCTACAACACTTTGAAGGGGACGTATTGGTGGTCTGGGATGAAGCGGGAGATAGCTGATTATGTTGATAGATGTTTGATCTGCCAGCAGGTTAAACCAGTTAGACAGAGACTAGGAGGACTCCTTAATCCATTGCCAGTGCCGGAGTGGAAATGGGAGCATATCACTATGGATTTTCTGTTTGGATTACCACGTACTTCGAGTGGACATGATGGTATTTGGGTAATTGTGGATAGACTCACTAAGACAACACGGTTTATACCGATTAAAGCGACGTCTACACTTGATCAACTTGTTAGGCTATACGTCGACAAAATTGTGAGTCAATATGGAGTGCCAGTGTCCATAGTTTCAGATAGAGATCCAAGATTTACTTCTAAGTTTTGACCTAGCTTACAGAAAGCTATGGGGGACAAAGCTGAGTTTTAGTACAACGCTCCATCCTCAGATAAATGGTCAGTCAAAAAGGACCATCCAGACCCTAGAAGACATGTTGAGAGCATGTGTCCTTCAAGTTAAGGGAAGTTGGGATACACATCTATCACTTATGGAGTTCGCTTAGAATAACAGTTATCAATCAAGTATTGGCATGGCGTCATTTGAGGCTCTGTATGGAAGGTCGTGTAGAACGCCCATATGTTGGAACGAAGTAGGAGAGCGAAAGATTATTGGTCCTGAATTGGTTCAAGTTCTGACGGATAACATTAAGGTGTCAGTAGAATCAAGAAGGTAGCACAAAACCGTCCGAGAAGAGTTATGCGAGATAAGCGACAAAAGGACTTAGAATTCCGTGCGGAGATCAAGTTTTCTTGAAGTTATCTCCGTGGAGAGGTGTCCTTCGTTTTGGCAAGAAAGGTAAGCTAAGTCCTAGATATATTGGTCCTTATCAAGTAACGGGACGAGTTGGGCCAGCAGCCTATAGACTGAGTTGCCAGCAGAACTATCTCGAGTACATGATGTTGTCCATGTTAAGGAAGTATATTCCAGATCCGACTCATGTGTTTCAAGCGCAACCAGTTGAGCTGAAAGACGACATGAGTTATGTTGAGGATGCAGTTCAAATCCTCGACAGGAAAGAACAAATTTTGAGAAACGAGACGATCCCACTCGTGAAGGTTCATTGGAGACATCGCGAACTGGAGGAGGCAACCTTGGAATTAGAGGACCAAATGAAGAGGAAATATCCGACGATCTTCACCTAAGGACTACTAAATTTCGAGGACGAAATTTCTTAAGGGGGAGGTAAGTTGTAAACCCGAGATCTCTCTTTGAAACTTCCTTATTAAAAAAAATAAAAGAAAAGAAGAAATGAATGTTTAAAACTTGGGTTTCCTTGTTTTAAAAAGAAAAGAAATGGAGTGAAAGATAAAAGGAAAACAAGGAAAAGCTTAAACCATTTTGGTTTGGTTTGCTTTAAAAATAATGAAGAAAAGAAAATGAAAGGAATGGTTATTATATTATGTTTTGTTTTGTTTAGGAAAGAAAAGAAAAGAAAAGAAAAGAAAAGAAAGGAAAAGGACAAAAGGGAAAAAGAAAGTAAAAGGTGGGACCCCACATATGTTTTTTTTTTAAAGTAAGCCATATCCCTTCGATTTTCTTCTCATCTCAACAAGGAGAAGCAAGGGTTTTCGTGGGAGAAACAGAAAAGAAGAGGAAGAAGGTGGTTTTTGGAGTGGAGCTGAAGTTGCAGAGGAAAGGAGAAGAACTAAAGGTATGCTTGTATAACAGCAAATTAATCAATTCAATTCTATTCTGGTTTTCTGTTCATCTCGAGCTCCACAGGAAGAGGTAAGAGTTGAGGTTTTTTTTCGTGAAAGTTAACTCATATTGGAACAAAATTCGTGAAGGAAGCTCGAGCCAATTCTGATTTTAAGTTGCTGTGAAGAGGAAGGCAGAAGACAGAATTTGCTGTCAAATCCAAGCAGCCTCTGATGTTTTGGTTGTTCTGATCTGTATACTTGGAGTTAGAAGCTCTAATTGGTATGGTTCGAAAGCCTATTGAATTTCCTACAACTTTCATGAAGAAATCGTGAGTAGAAAATGTCTAGAAGATATTTTAAATATCAGGTTAAATTTGTTGTGCAAAGCAGAAATCCGAATCTGGAAACAAAGAGAAAGTCTGCTTTTTAGAAAAGTAGATTTCGAGGTATTTCTGAACCCATCTGTTGGGAATTTCAATTTCATGTCTTCATATGATTTTTAGAGGGTTCAAAAGGAAGAGTTTGGTATAAATTACATTATTTTTGGATAAGTAATGAAGAAGTTATGGTGTCCTCAAAAAGCAGGGGTAGAAAATCAAAAATCTTTGGAAAATTTGAAAGTGTATTTTCTTGTAACTTTAAGGTTAAAAAGCACGAGCTCGAGGTTCTAATGGTTGAATTTGGTTTGTTTGACGGTGCCAAGAGCAAATAGGTCGAGTGTACGGGCCAAGGTTCTAGTTTTAATCTTCGTGAGTGACAAAACGAACTTCAAAAAGTGTTTATATGCTTGAATTATGTTTTAAGAAATGCAAGTTTTGCTAGAATGGAAGTTTTCAATGCTTTATGCTTTCTTTTTTAACACATGTTTATGAGTATTCATGTTTTCCTAGAAATGTTTTCAAGTATTCATTGTGAGCCTAAATGTCTTGATAAATTTATACATGAGTATATGTTTATTGAATTTCCAAAGTTTATGGAAATGCTATGATTTCGAGCAAGTATGTTTTAGCAAGTATGATTTAAAGATTTCTTATTTTAAGAACAAGCTGAGTAAGCTTGAGTTTTATGAAAGGAAAGATAAGCAGGCATATTCAAATGTTTTCATGTGATTTTCTGAGATATTGAGCCCGAGGCTTTATGGTACCGTGTGCACACAGGTCTTATTCTGTTGTCGACGTTGAGTGTACTCACGTGACAACGTGTATTGCCGTGAGTGTTGGGCGGGCCCCACTACGACAAAGACGATGGGAGTGTTGGGCGGGCCCCACTACATCGTAGAATAAACGTTGGTTGTACTGGGTGTGCCCTACACAACGTAGATTGTGACATGTTTTAAAAAGAGTTTATATCATTTACATGCCTTACGAGATTTTAACGATATACTTGCTGGTTTTCCTGAAAAGCTATTATGATTACACAGTTACTTTTAACGTTTTATTACAGATGCATATGCTCATAGATGGTCAGGTGATATGATTTACGAGTTAATAGTTTTCTTTTAAACTCAAGTCACTCACTGGAGCTTCATAGCTCATTCTTTCAGTGTTTTCCCACTTTTCGTGTAGAGATCGAGCTCCCAAGGTGCACGAAAACACGCCATAATCTGCTTTGGAAGCTTCACAAGTTTGATATGTTGTACGTGGGTGGAGTTGTATAGAAAGGTTATATGTATAGAAGAAGGACTATGAAGTTATGTTTATGTGTACATTCTAGGTTGTGGTTGTGTAAACCATGGTTGGGTATGTTTTTGGTTGTGATGTTCACATACGTTTCAGTTTTTCAGAGAGTCTTAAGTAGGGTTACTCCTTACGTAGGTTACGTAATTGTCAATATTCCGCTGTGTTATGTTTAAAGTGTTTCTTATACAAGTATAGTATGCTTATCAGGTAAAGTAGGGTCAACAGGTATCGTTAGAGAGGTGAACGATAACTGTTGGCTTCACGCCGTTGTCGGGCTAAGTTAGCAGGTAGTTCGGGAGGGGGTGTGACACTATTGGTTGAAAAAGATAAGGAGTATGTGTTAACCATTAAGGAATGGTTATCCTCAAATTTTCAAATGAAGGATATGAGTGAAGCAACTTATATACTTGGAGTTAAGATTGAAAGAGATCACTCCAAAGGATTTTAGCCTTGTCACAAGGTCAATATATTAAGAAAATCCTTGGAAAATTTAAAATGCAAGATTGTCATCCCATTGATACTCATATCGCAAAAGGCTAAAGTTTGAGTCTGAGAATGTGTCCAAATACTCCCGAGGAAATAGAACAAATGAGAAAGATTCCTTATTCGAGTGTCATTGGAAGCATCATGTATGCCATGATGTGTACAATACCAGACATTTTCTTTGTCGTTGGTATTGGGACGTATGTCCTAATCTCGTGTAAGATTGTAATATTCCATATTGAAATAAATAAGAGTTATTTTTTCATTACTTTGTGTCTCGCGTATTTATATACACTTAATCCAATAAACTAAGCTCTAGGGTCATTGAATTATGAGAGAACTAGAACTTCAACTGTGTGTAGTGGACACACGGGGAGGATCATGTTCGAGTTGATGACTCGAACGCACTACTACAAATTTGACATTTATTGGCGGGTGACTATTTTGTTTAGTTGACGCTTGCACTAAAAAACCGTCAATAAGAATTTCATTTGCACCTTAAAATAAATTATTAATTTAAAAATACATATCTTGACGGTTGTAAAACATCAATAAAGATATATATTTAAGTTGGCACAATCTATTATCATCTTTGTTACATTTATTGACAGTATTTAAGCAGTTTTCCGTCTATTTTTTAGCATCTCCACCTTTTTTACATAGTTGACATTTAAAAATTGTCAATTATACATAGTTTTCATTGACAAGTAATAACTATCAATAAAGATATTTTTATTGACAGGCAAAAATTGTTAATAAAAATAGTTTTATTCACAAATTTTAAGCATCAATTAATACTATTTAAACTTGATAGTTAAAAAATGTCAAGTTATACTCTTCTTTTAGAAAACTGTTGAGTTATACTCTATCTAACAATAAGATACAAGTCTTCAATATACTATTTAGATTTTATATTTGATAGATTTGTTTTGACAAATAAAAAAAAGTGTTAATTGCATAATTAAGTTTGATCTTTAAAATTATAAAAGTTTGTAATTGTCTTAATCAAGATTGAATTTAATATCTAATAGATTCCAACCTATACCATTTTCTAATTTTGAAAAAACTTGTTATCAGGATTTTAATTCTTTTAAAAAATAGAGTAAATAAAAGACCTAATTTATTTAAAATCAATCAAAGTTAGTAAATAAAGGCATCCAAAAACTTGAAAAACAAATTAAGTAAAAACAACATAGTTTTGTTAATTTAAGTTTTTTTAAAAAGTACAGAAAAATAACGTCATTTGGTTGGTTTAAAGATAAAATATATCAAAACAAATTAAAGGTAAAAAGGGTTTCATTTTAAAAAAATTAAGTTAACCTTATAAAAAGATAAAATAATTTTATTTTTTAAAAAATTAATGAGTTTATTTCTAAAATTTATATCTTAAACAGAATTTGAAATTTTTATTCAAAATTTATTAAAACCTATAAATTTCTAAAATTAAAAAAACAAATCCTTCGAATAAAGATATTAGGAAAAAATATTGCGATTATATCTTAAACGAAAGTTTGAAAATTCTTATTAAAAAATTAATAAAACCAATAATTTCTTTAAATAAAAAAGATCCTTAAGCTAAAGATTTTAGGAAAAAATCTTATATCAGCGACAAGATCACAAAATCTTATATAATAATTGGAATAAAAAAATAGTATGCCCTAATTTGAATATTTCTTTCACCCAATCGCTTGCATCATATCTTAAAATCTCTACATGAGTTCTGTCGCCTTCTTTTGTCGTTTTCTTGGTTGGTTGAATTCACGCTTCTTTGGAATCTCCTCTAAAGGTTTGAATGGATAATTTCTCTCTCAAGTGACGTGGTTGTATTTTGTTCTCTTGTAATTTATCTTTCTTATTTTCGTTGGTTTTAGTCATTCAGGACGAGAAAAGATCCAAACCTCAAAAGATGATGGAGTTCCACAATATTAAGATAAGTCAGGTTAGCTTATTTTGTCATTGAATTAATTATTCAAACAGTATTTTGTAGATTCCTTAGTAAATCAGTCAACGAACTATTGAAACAGGTTGAGTTGTGTGTTACTTACGAAGGATCAAGATTTGTCGTCAATGATCTAAAGTTGCTGATAGATACATTTCCTCGTGTGTGAGTTCACTGGGACTTAGCGTAGGTTGTTATCTCGAGTTAAAATAATGAACATCTTTGTTATCATACTTCATTTATGTGATTTTCAAGAGTTAATGTTATGTTTTTTAACAGTTTGCTTGGAACGATATGTAATTTTAACTTATTAGTTAGTCAATGGAAGCTTGCTTAGTTCATTTGCAATTATGTTTTATTTTGATAAAATTTGTACTTATATACTTTGGCAATCGTTGAGTCTCCAATTACATTGTTACCTAGTTTTATGTAAATTACATGTTGATAATGACTACCTTAATGAGAAAAATGTGAATTGATAGAGTTGTTCATACAGATGCAGTGGTAGAGGGTGAATAATATCCATTTTCTTTATTTTTATACATAATTATAGTTGACGGCTAGAAAACGACATTAAAACCACAGTCTTAATGGTTCAAAACTGTCAACATATATGTCATAGTCAACAATGCAAAACGTCAAGTATAGTTATAGATGACAACTAAAATACGCCAAGATATATTTATATTGACATGCAACAAGTGTCAATAAAGGGGTATTAATGACGGTTGGCTAAAAATGTTGACGGTTAAAAAATATCAACTATACATGATGCTGACGACTCACAGATGTCAATAAAGTGGTTGTTGTTGACACTTTGACCTAAATATTGACGGCTAAGTACCATCAACTATACCCTATGTTGACGGCACATAAGTGTCAATAAAGACGTTTTTATTGACTTTTTCACCTAAATATTGATGGCTAATCAACTATACCCTGTGTTGATGGTACATAAGTGTCAATAAAAACAGAATCGTTGACGTTTAACGACCATCAACTATCAACTTAAAGTTAACGCTTAGATTTATTGACACCGCTTTCATTGACGATAAAAAAATGTCAACTGAAGTGAATGTTGTCAGTTTTTAGCTGTCAATAAAGACCAATGTTGTAGTAATGACGGTCTAATCCTGGATACGTTGTGGATGTGACCCGCTTTGTATTAGATACAAACGAGGTGATCCAGCTCGTTCATGTGGTTGACATGCGAATGGGGGCATCCTGTGCAATGGGATTGTACAAGACCGGACCGTGAATTATTAGACTTACTGATGTAACACCGTTAACAATATAGGACTAATAACTTCGTAGATGACCAATAGTGACTCGTCCTTAATCCTAAGCGTGTTACGAACTCTTGTTTGCAGGGGTCTGTCCTTTGACTAGTACAGGTGAGGGTGGTCACAGTTACTCATCCAATATGCCTACCTTCTCAGGGACAGGACCACGTGGGGAGTTGGAAACTTGACTACGTGAGATGGAATTCAATCGTTCTCGAATTAGGGAAACTAGAGAGGTCGTTCCCTTAAGTGTTGTCTCTAGGGCTTGGACAACGGGCACCCACCCTCTCACTGGCCCGAGAGGGATGTTGTTTATGGTTGGATCATGCAACGTAGTTGTTCACTAGAGGAGCAATGAGACTTAAGGAGCAAGAGGTAGACATGGGGGTAAAACAGTAATTTGACCCAACAGTGTTTACGAACAACCAGTGAAGGGTCGACTCACGAGCATTGATTATATCTATGGACACAACTTGTCCTACAGTGATGGGAGTGCAACTACGGGCTTTAGTGGAGTGTTATCGTAGCTAATGAATATTGAATAACCGGGTGAAAGAGTTTGACAGGTTAATCTCGTATCATTGGAGCTCGTCATCTGTAGGTCCATTAGGTCCCTCGGTTTGTTCAAACTGGATAAATTGAGGGTTTACAGTTTGGTGTGAATTTGAAGTGTTCGAATTCATTATTTTGGTATTTTTGTCATTTATATGTGATATAGTTAACATAACATATCGTTTGATGTGAATGAGATTCATGATGAACTATAGGTTAACCTAATTGATTAATTAGTGCTAATTTGGAGAAATTGACATGAGAGAAATTAAATTGAATGTGATTCAATTTAAATTCCACAATTATACAAATGAGATTTGTATAATAAGATATGAGATATCTTATTATATGTAATATGCAAATATGATTTGCATATTATAAGATTGTGGTAAAATGGTGATTTGGTGGAGATTACAACTCCATCTCTCACCATTATTTAAAGGCTTGGTGAGAAGCTTTTGGTGAGACATTAGTTCATTTTTTGGATTTGCTCTTCCAAGAACAAAGAACTCTCTCTCTATTCTCTCAATCTCTCTACCAAATTCTCTCCACCTAAAAACCAAAAAGAGTCTCACAACTCTCCCTCAACCAATCGAGAAGTACTTTTGGAGGTGTCCAAACAGTTCGGTTCGAGAGATCGTGTGTAGAGATCGAAGGCACGAAGTGTTCGTGATCGGAGAAGAAAACCTCGAAGAAGTGTTCTTCAACAAGTAAGTATTACAATTTACTTTATGTTTTCTTCAATTTTCAGTATGTTTAGCCTAGGATTTAAGAGTTAAGTTCGATTTTAAGGAATCAATAGCATAACGAAAACCACGATGTTTCATGTCGTTTTTCGCTGCGGTATTTTCATTCCCTTCAGTTGGCATGGTAAGCAGATATCAGTCAAATTCTGGGCAACCCCATTGGAAGGTTGTTCAGAGAATACTTCGGTATCTCAATGGCACTATGAACTATTCATTGTGTTATCAAGGAAATGATTTAAAGTTAGAAGGCTACATAGATGTTGATTGGAGAGAAGATTTAGATGAAAAAAAATCTACCTCAAGATACGTATTTTTACTGAACAAAGGAGCAATTTCATGGAGTAGTAAGAAACAAACTTGTATAGCCTTATCAACAATGGAAGCTGAATTTGTGGCACTTTCAACAATAGTACAAGAAGCAGTGTGGCTTAAAAGATTTTTAAGCCATTTGAGATTTAAAGAAAGTACGTCTGACTCAGTATTAGTGAATTGCGATAGTCAGGTTGCCATAACATTCACGAAAGGATCCCAAATATCACTCTAAGACAAAGCACATAAACATTAAATACAATTTTATTAGAGATATAGTTGCACAAAAGAAAGTGAATGTGCAACACATATCAACGAGCAACATGGTTGCAGACCCCTTTACCAAACCTATACCTAGAGATATTTTCTATACTCACATTAAATCTTTGGGATTGCGTAGGTTTTGACTTTGTACTTCTAAAAAAAATTGTACCACTCAGTCTGATATATATTAAATAAAGTTTTGTACTTTAGAATACATACACACAAAGAATGTTTAGTACACATAATCAAAAGTATGTCAGACAGAAGATTGACTTTCTCACACAAGTAATCACTTCTTTGACTTTTGTGTCAATTAGAAATGAGATATTATTTAAGCATTTTTATTGTTATAGTAGTACAATAGAAGGAGAGTGTTGGAATAGAAATTTCAGCAAATCCAAAGTTGTCACGTCATCGCCCAACATTGATAGCAAATTTTTATTTAATTAGGAATTAATTAAATCTACAAGCATCCCTAAATTAAATTGTGGCAAACTCAACTATACAATTGAGTTCCTTAAAATTTGGCAGACAAAGACCTAAATTAAAGACTCAATTAGCAAAGTCCAAGCCCAGTCCAGAGACGAAGGCCCAAAATTAATCAGGCCCGATCCAAGACAGAAGGTCCAAATCAACCAAGCCCCAAAAGGTTGGAACAATCCAAAATGGTTGGCCCAACAAGCAGCAACCCAAACCCACCTAGAGGCCCAGAAGACCTCTATAAATAGGGGCATTCCTCCTTCATTTTAAAGGGTCAGAAGTTGAAGACTCTAAAGAGAAAAATCTAGAGAGAATTCACAAACTAGAAGAGTCTTTGCACTCTTGAAGATCAACTACTTCTTGAACGAAGAATATTGCTTTGAAGAGCAAGAATACCTTTTCGAATTTGAAGAATTGATTGCAGCTTCGATCTCGAGAACAAGCTTTATAGCCCTTGAGTGAAACATACAAACAGGAGAGAATTAAAGGATCAAGTATTAGAGATTGTACTCACAAATATTGAAATCAATACAATACAAGTCACTTACACGTTCTAAGTTTCCTCGTTGAAATTGTTGGGTTTTATGCCCTAAACTTGTGTAGTTTTGTAAATTATTTGCCTATTAGTGTAACACCGTTAAACAAGATAGATCTAATAATTTATAGATGATCATTAGTGACTTGACCTGAATCCTGAGCAAGTTACGAACTCCTGCTTATGGGGGTTTGTCCTTAGATTAGTATGGGTGAGAGTGGCATGTAGCCGACTCAATATGCCTACCTTCTCAAGGACAGAACCTTGTAGGTAGCTGAGGACTTAACTCTGCAAGATGGAATTCACTTATTCCTGAATTAGGGAATCAGATAAGTTGTTCTCTTAAGAACTGAATCCAAGTCTTGAACAACGGGGCTCCGCCCCTCTTACTGGCCTAAGAGGGATTAAGTTTATGGTAGGACCATACACTTGTTGTTCATTAGAGGATCAATAGTGCTTAAAGAGCAAGAGATGATCACAAGGGTAAAACGGTAATTTGACCCAGCTGTGATTACGAACGACCTGTGAAAGGTCGACTCATAGGTAGTGATTATATCAATGGACACAACACGGACTACAGTGAGGAGAGTGCAACTACGAGTCTATAGTGGAGTGACTCGTAGTTAATGAATGTTGGTTAATTAGATCAAAGAGTTTGATCGATTAATCTCGTATCATTGGAGCTCATGATCTGTAGGTCCATTAGGTCACTCTGTTGGCTCAATATGGAAATATTGAGGGTATAAAGTTTGGAGTAAAAATTGAAGTGTTCAATTTAATATATGAGGAGATATATCAATTATATGTGACATAATTGATATAATATATAGTTTAAAGATGAATTGGGTTCATAACAAACTATACATATGAGAGATATGAAAAATTGAATATTGATTCAATTTATACATATTATATAAATGTGATTTATATAATAAAGTATAAGATACCTTATGAGCATTATATTATATAATAGGGATAGGTTGATAATTTCCATCCTATTTCCCTATAAATAAATGCATGAGATGCACCTTTTGGTATGCAATTGGTGAAACCCTAGTGCTCACAAATTGTGGAAAAGTTCCATAACATCCCTTCTCTCAAACTCTTCTAACTCCAATAAGAGGAATCCCACCTTCCCCCCTCACCTAGAGTCACAACGGAGAAGAACTAACGACGGTGATCAAGTGTGTCGAATTTGTTCGAGGCTCGTAGAGAACGTGAGATCGTTGATATCATTAAGGAGGAGGAGCACTAGGAGATCTACAAAGGTATAATGTTGTCCTTATTCTCTTTATATGCTTAATCATAGTTAGTATAATGTTTATGATTTGATTTACGTAACAAATTTCAAGAACACGCGATTAAACTCGCTTCCGGTGTGGGATTCGATCCTATCAGAAATCTCGTGTGAACAGATTCATATGCTTAAAATTAGAATATATCGCCTTCATAAGTGATCAAGATGAGATTATGAGCAAAGATGACCATCCCACTGTTCATCTTTATCTGTCTAAGAATACCAGATGGAAGTCCTGTAATCATTTGTTGATAGAATATCAAGATAGAGTAGTGGACTCAAGTTAGATATTGAGCGTATCTAAACTATCATTTGTACATTATTACTTGAGACATACACTCTGATGCTAAAGAGTAACATGTGTTAAATACTGTAACATGTGTTTCATGCCACATGTGCTCAATATGACTACAAAAGGTAGCAAAAGTTATTTGATCTCTACTTCTTTGTTGTGTGAGACCGTTGAGATTCAAAAATCTCCAAAAGTACCCTTATGACCTTTTGGCTAAAATTGTTTGTTGCACTTTGATGTTAGCTATCTTGGGAGGTTACCAATGGTTATGAATGATTCGATCTAATGGAACCTATCTAGTAAGCAATTGATTTGAAATGAAAATATTTTAGAAAAAGGAAGATCATTTCTAGTGTCATATTGTACTGTATTCACTGGTCGACCAATTATATTTTAGTAATATAATTGTGAATACATATGCATAAAAATGTGATATTTCAAGAAGAGATCGTAATTTATGATCAATGTGACCAAATGAATCTAGGACACTTTATACTTACTCTACTCAATTATAAGATTACTTTATATACTTAATCGTTGTAAAGTGACAACCTCTCGAGATAAAAGTATGATGGTCACACGACGTCACGACCCATTTTCTTGTATGAAATTTGATGCAAACAAAAAGGAACATGTTCCATTTTAATTGAGAAATGAGGATATGAGTTACGTCTTATACACCCATAATGAAAGTACATTATGTGCGAGTGGGAGATGAAAGTATTAATTATTTTTTATTAGAGATACAATTTTTGTAACCGCCTGTTCGATATATCTTGGAAAAAAAATTAAATAGATATAAAAAAGAAAAAAGAAAACTGTGTGTAGTTTTTTTCCAATTCACTTTTCTCTGTGTGTGAAGACTGATGTTCTCTCATTTTTTTCAATATAATAGAGAGATATAATTTCTCGATTCTTCTTCATCATCTAGATTTTAGGTTGTGAAAAAGTGGGAATCTTCCTAGTGATTATTCTCCGATCATTACTGAATTTGCAACATTCTGCTGCACTACAAAATGTTAGTATTTTTATTTGAAAATCCCAACATATTAAATCTAGATTTATATAACATGCATTGAAATTTAATATAAAACAAAATTTTAAATTATAATTTACATGTTAATCAAAAATTTAAAATATAATAATAATTTTGTTATAAGTTATCAACTATTACTCTATAAATGAATAAGTTATTTTGTAATATTATGATAAATCTAAACACATTTTAGTTAGTTTTTTAATAATAATTATTTCATAAAACGACCACTTAATTAGTTTTATAATTATTTTTTTCTAATATTTATCGATGTGAGAATGAAATACAAAAAAATCTTCCTTATTTATCATTATAATTACTCTAAAATATGAAGTTTATATCAAGTACAAATAATTTTGAATTTTGAATCGAGTTGAAACTCACCTATCAGTTTAGAAATTAATTATTACTATTTACATAGTTACATTTTAACTAAATTTATTTATTATATTATTACCATTAATTAACACATTTTATTAAAAATTTAATACATTTTACAAGTGTGATTAAAGATAAATTATGTACCATAAAAACAAGGTACTTAATACTCCCTACCTTCAAAATGGAGAACCAATAATGAAAAAACCCTAGGGTTTTGTTCACCAACTTCCTGCCGTTTTACTTCAGCTTTCTCCTCCTCTCAAGCTCAAGTAAACCCCTGCACTCCCACAAGTGAGGTATTCTCTCTTCGATTATGCTGTGTTCAGCTTTCTTTTCATTCCATTCTTTTCAATTTTGCACTTTACTTGAGTATTTTGATTCTTCAGCTGTAAATTCTCTTCGATATTGGTGTTGTGTTGGGTTTCGGTCTTCTCTGTATTCGGTGGCTGACTTGCAAGTATTTTGCCTTGGATTTGTTCTCTGTGTTTTGTGTATTCTTCAGCTGTAAATTCTCTTACAAAACTGATGCTAGGTTGGAATGTTGAATGAGACTATTATGAATTTATGTTTGACGAATGATGATATGTCTAATGGTTTGTATGATTAATGATGATGTAGCTGCGAAAGCATCTTTTGCGTCTCTCTGCTTTTGGTCCCATGACTTCGACGTATCTTCTATATGAATCTGCTTCTGGTTATGCTCTGTTTCATGCCCATGGCCTCGACGAAATTGGGCAGAACACTGAAGCTGTTCGGAGCTCCGTCTCCGACCTCAACCGCTTTGGTAAGGTCGTGAAGCTTGCCGCTTTCCACCCCTTTGAGTCGGCTTTCGATGCTCTCAAGCAGTGCAACTCGGTGTCTGAAGGTAACTCCCTCATGAACTCAATCTTCCACGCAGTCGTTTTATTTTCAGTTATTTTAGGGATCTTGGATGATTTAATGTGCATTTTTCAACTTTTGAATTTGGGAAGTGTTTCTCTATTTTCATTAAATAGTTGCTTTTTTACATCATTCATGGTTATATTTTGGTTCCTTGTTTAGGACATGGCTTGATTGATTCTTCTACTATGTGTTTGAAGTTAACCGTGGTGTATTTCTGTGTTTGAGGTCATTTCGACGTGTTGTTGTTTGTGCATCTTAGCCCACACACTGTTTTATTTACTAAATTTTGAAAGGAAAATAGCTTTTAGTTTCAGTCTTATTAATTTTGTTGTGCTTGTGTGTCATATTTAAAGCTGCAACTCTGTCATGCCAGGGTTTTTGCAACTCGCATTTTCAGGTTTCAATCAATATTGCTTTACACGTTGAAAGGGATGATTGTGAAAAAAGGAATGTATTTGGTGTTGCATTAGTGAGCAACTTAACCTCATTTCTGAACGAACGGCTGAAATGCTATATCATTCATCAGCTTTTTAGTTTGAGTCGTTTCGTGGAATTAATTGCATTCTTGGTTTCTCCATGTTCTCCGTGCTTATGTTTCGAAGTTTCTGTTGCAAATAATCTTTTAATAAATGGCAGGGCTCATGACTGATGAGTTGAGAAGCTTTCTGGAAATTAATCTTCCAAAAGTCAAGGAAGGCAAAAAGGCCAAGTTCGTTTTGGGACTAGCTGAACCCAAAATTGGGTCAAACATCTTTGAAGAGACTAAAATCCCATGCCAAAGTAATGAGTTTGTTCTGGAGCTGCTTCGGGGCGTGCGTCTACACTTCGACAAATTTATCAAGGACCTCAAGGTTTGCCTGCCCGGCTGCTCCTAGCATTTCAATTTGGCTTCTAGTAGTATCAATGTTTTTTTCACATGCGTTACTCTCTTACAAATTACTTCTATTGATCTAACCATTTATTTGTGTCTACAGTCAGCAGATCTGGAGAAGGCTCAACTTGGTCTGGGACACAGTTACAGTCGAGCAAAGGTCAAGTTCAATGTTAACCGTGTTGATAACATGGTGATTCAAGCGATCTTCCTTCTTGACACTCTAGACAAGGACATTAATTCTTTCTCCATGAGAGTCAGGTATTTGAATAAATAGGAAGCATGGGTTTTTTACGAAGCTTTACAATTTGGAAAAACTTGGTTTCTGCTTTTAGCTCTTTCAAGATCGTGATTGTGGATACTATGTTAATGATTTTAAGTTTAATTTCTCTGGGAAACCACGATTGTTTTTCATTATTTATTTCATGTTCCTTATATGATGATGCAGAGAGTGGTATTCATGGCATTTCCCTGAGTTGGTGAAGATTGTCAGTGACAATTATCTTTATGCCAAAGTTTCTAAATTTATCGAGGACAAATCGAAGTTGGCAGAAGATAAAATCCCTGGCTTGATTGACATAATTGGCGATGAAGATAAAGCAAAGGAGATTGTTGAAGCAGCCAAAGCCTCCATGGGTACATCTCTGGCATAATTTTATTTTTGATTTTTTTATTCTCATCCGTTACCTGATTTGATAACTAACTATGCTACAGGCCAGGATTTGTCTCCTATTGACTTGATTAATGTCCAGCAATTTGCACAGAGGGTGATGGATCTATCTGAATACAGGAAGAAGCTTTTTGATTATCTAGTTGCTAAAATGAATGATATTGCTCCCAATTTGGCCTCTTTGATTGGTGAAGTCGTTGGGGCACGTTTAATTTCTCATGCTGGTAGTCTCACAAATTTGGCCAAGTGCCCTTCTTCCACTCTTCAGATTCTTGGTGCAGAGAAAGCACTCTTCAGGTTTGTATCTGATGTAATTTGTTGTAATAATGGTGTGTTATTTCTCCAATCCTGCATTGATTTATAGGATATTTTTATCCGTTCTGAAATATTAAACATTATTTCCTCTTTAAGACCAGATTGCCATGGGTTCAAATTTAACAATGTCATGTCCTTAAAACTAAGTTTAGAAATTAGCCGCTTAATTCCTGAATTTTATTTTTAAGGGCATTCTTGCCAAGGAATGTAAAGTATTACTAGTTAAGATTTGTTTAATCATTCATTTTTTTTCTATTCAGGGCTTTGAAAACAAAAGGAAACACCCCTAAATATGGTCTGATCTTTCATTCTTCTTTCATTGGGCGAGCATCTGCACGTAACAAAGGACGAATGGCTCGTTATCTTGCAAACAAATGTTCTATTGCATCACGTATTGATTGCTTTGCAGGTAATTATTGCGTAGCCAACCTTTGTGTAGTTTTCTGCATAATACAATGAAATCTTTCTATAATAAATTATAGCCACCAGTTACTGGGTCTGATTTATAATTTTGCATTGCTATTTAGAGAGTAGTACCACAACCTTTGGAGAGAAACTTCGTGAGCAAGTTGAAGAGCGCCTTGACTTTTATGACAAGGGAATTGCACCTCGTAAAAACATAGATGTTATGAAAGCTGCAATCGAAAGTGCTGATAACAAAGGTATATATAATGTTATGGTGGTGAGCAATATTCGTTTGAGACATGGCAGGCATTTAGTGTGGCTCTGCAACCATCGTTTTTCGTGGTTCAATGTTTTCCTTCTATCAATTCTATTATTATATTTGCGTATGGTTTCTATGTTTTCTGCTTTTGGTTGATGCTTTGACCATGTGACACTAAATGAAAAATATTGCGGCAGCAACTGATATGGATATAGAAGAAGTGCCAAGTGAAGCTTCAGGAAAAAAGAACAAGAAAAAGAAATCAAAAGCTAATGCGAACGGTGAAGTTGACGACAGACCAAGTGCTGCTGAAAATGGCGAGGTCGCTGAGGATGTGAAATCGGAAAAGAAGAAAAAGAAGGAGAAGCGAAAGTTGGATAGGGAAACAGAGGAGGAGCAGCAGCAGCAGCAGACGAACGGCGAGGAAGAAGCAGGCAAAAAGAAGAAGAAAAAGAAGAGCAAGGATGAAAACAAGGAGGATCATGTTGGTGCAGAAGATGGTAAGAAGAAAAAGAAGAAAAAGTCGAAAAGCGAAGATGCTGAATAGTTTGTAAAACCACATCAACATGGAGACAGATGATTAATTTTAGATAGACATCCTTTTGTTGCTATAATATAATATATATTGTAGCTGTAGAAATGTTCTTGTGTGGCTCTTTTTGTTCTTCGATCCACACTTTGGTCTATCAACAAAACTCTATGCATATGTGCGTATGTTGTCGTTTTATCTTAATCTGAATGACTTCCGGTGGATGAAATGTATTCTACTCTAATTTTGTTTGCGGTGTTTTCTTTAATTTAGGATTATCGTTTATGAGGTTCCCTTAGCCTCCCTTATTGCTATTCGAAGGACCTGGCCTAGGTTATAATAATTCGTGTTATAATAATCGGTGTAATATTCTACCTCTAAAATTTAGACTATTATAACTTTAGATTATACTATACGGATTATAATAATCTATAGACTATTATAATACACTCAACATTTCAAATAGTCCTTCAATATTTTATCTTTGTCAATGCGCTAGTCTCAACCTTAGTACAAAAGGAAAGGTTCCATCATCATGTAAGACACTATTGAAGCTTAAACTAAATTTGGATTTGGGTAATTTAATTAGAAGACTTACAAGTAAAAAAAATTAGATTTGGGTAATTTAATTATATTATAAATGCATGAAATAGATGTGTATTTTTTCATCTAGCCATGTATCATACCCCTTTTGGCCATGTGCTTTCCATGTGCCATGTACCTACTCATGCTTGGTATCCAAAGAAGCCCACTTAATATTGGCTTTTGGTGGACAAATGCAATAGACAATTGGTGAATCTTGACCAATATTTTTTATCCTTCTCCACTTTCTCATTCTATATATATATTCCAATCTCCAATTTCCTTTTTATTACAACAGAAAAGAGATGGAACCGAAATGATATCATTGTTGACAACATTTTTGCTTATGATGTTGCTCACGATATTATTCATGAAAGTGACGATTTTGATCCAAAATCTATCGAAGAATGTCAACGTAAAAGGATTGGCCAAAGTGGAAAGAAAGCAATCAAGCGAGTTGAACTCACTTTCAAAACGTGAAGTTTTGGACCAGTGAGTCCTAACACCGTAAGTGTCAAACCTGTGGGATACAAATGGGTATTTGTAAGGAAAAGAAATGAAAAGAATGAAGTCACAAGATATAAAACAAGACTTGTTGCACAAGAATTCTCGCAAAGGCCTAGTATTGATTATGATGAGACATATTCTCCTGTGGTGGATGCAATAACGCTAAGATATTTGATTGACATGACTGTATATGAAAAACTTGATATGCATCTAACGGATGTACTCACGACGTATTTATATGGATCTCTAGATAATGACATTTATATGAAAATCCCAGAATGATTTAAAATACCAGAAACATATGAATCAAGTTCTCGGAAATTGTATTCAATAAAGTTACAGAGATCATTATATGAATTAAAACAATCAGGACGATTGTGGTATAATCGTCTGAGTGAATATCTGTAATTCAATATGTCCGTGCGTTTTTATAAAAAAATCTCAATCATGATTTGCTATTATAACTGTACATGTTGATGACTTAAATATAATTGGAACTCCTGAAGAGTTATCCAAGGCGATAGAATATCTTAAGAAAGAATTCGAGATGAAAGATCTTGGAAAAACAAAAATTTGCCTTGGTTTGCAAATTGAACATTTAGCAGATGAGATATTTGACGACATTTCAGTACAACAGATTTGTTCGAAGGATAACTTGGCGGACATATTTACAAAGGCATTACCAACTACAACATTTGAGAAATTGATTCACAGTATTGAGATGCGACGACTCAGAGATCTCAAGTGATGTCTTCATGAGGGGAGTAAATATATACTTTCTATAAAATATGTACTCTTTTTCCTTCACTAGGATTTTTTTTCCCATTGGATTTTTTCCTAGTAAGGTTTTAACGAGGCATATATTATATAAAAATGGGCATTTAAGGGGGAGTATTATAAATGCATGAAATAGATGTCCATTTTCCCATCTAGCCATGTGTCATACCCCTTTTGGCCATGTGCTTTCCATGTGCCATGTACCTACTCATGCTTGGTGTCCAAAAAAACTCACTTGCTCCTTGCCAAAAAGCCTATAAATATTGGATTTTGGTGGACAAATGCAATAGACAATTGGTGAATCTTGACCAATATTTTCCATCGTTCTCTACTTTCTCATTCTCTTCGTTATATATATATATATATTCTAATCTCCAATTTTTTTATTTTTTTATTTTTTTATTGTTGTTATTATTATTATTTTTATTGTTGTTGTTGTTATTATTATTATTATTATTTAAATATTGGTAAAATTATACTCGGTTTCCATACTATTTTAACAAAATTTTTGCTCTTTATATAAAAAATACTCCGCATTCTTTAAAAAGATACAATATTATCTTTAATGTTTCCAATATGGCGTTAAAGTAAAAATCTATAAAAAAAATCATTAAATGTGGTACGAAAAAGTCAAATTTATCTTAAGTCAGCATTTTAGGCATAATTACACTATTTTAAATTACCATTATATCCATTTTTCATTAAAACTTTTTAATCTAAATATGATTGAAACGTGTGAAAAATAATATTAAGTACTGCTTGTAATTATAATATGTTTTTGTATATATATTTAAGACTTTTTGTAATCACTTTTCTTTTCTTATCAATGAAGAAATATGGACAATTTCAATATGTTGAGTAACCCGAAAATGAGCAATGAGGATTTATGTCTGGCAGACTGCGCAACTACGCACATGATACTCATAAGCAAAAAATATTTTACTAGATTGACAATGCTGGAAGCAAAAGTCAATACTATATCAGGTTCTACAAATCTGATTGAAAGTTTTGGAAAAACAAGTTTTATCTTGCCTAGAGGAACAAAATTTACAATTAATAATGCTTTGTTCTCTAGCAAATCAAAGAGAAATTTATTGAGTTTCAAAGATATACGTAACAATGGTTATTATGTTGAAACTGATCGTAAAAATAATATAGAGTATCTCTATATTACAACTATTGTTTCACATGAAAAACGTATATTAGAAACACTGCATGTTTTTTCTTATGGATTATATTATACTCATATACGAGTAATCGAAAGCTATGCAACAATGAACCAGAAGTTCATGAATCCAGAAAATATTCGATTGTTTGACATGATCATTTCGGTCATCCAGATCGATAATGATGAGAAAAATTATTGAGAATTCACATGGACATCCTTTAAAGAACCAGAAGAATTTTTCAATCCAATGGGTTGTCATGTGATGCTTGCTCTCAAGGAAATTAATTATTAGACCATCACCAGCTAAAGTGAGAATTGAATCACCTGCATTTTTAGAGCGAATTCAAGGTGATATTTGTGGACCTATTAACTCACCAAGTGGTCCATTTAGATATTTTATGGTATTAATTGACGCATCCGGCAGATGGTCACATGTATGCTTATTATCAAGTCGAAATCTTGCATTTGCAAGATTACTTGCTCAAATAATTTAGTTAAAAACACAATTTCTTGATTATACAATTAAGACCATTCGACTTGATAATGCTGGTGAATTTACATCCCAAACTTTTAATAATTATTGTATGTCAATTGGGATAAGTGTTGAACATCCTGTAGCCCACGTTCATACACAAAATGGTCTAGTAGAATCATTTATAAAACACCTGCAACTAATTGCAAGACCATTGCTTATGAGAGCTAAACTTTCTACATCGGTATGGGGTCATGCTATTTTGCACGCTGCATCATTACTACATATTAGGCCAGTAGCCTACAATAAATATTCCCACATGCAATTAGCTTATGGCCAACAATCAAATATGTCCCATCTGAGAATTTTTGGATGTGCAGTATATGTTTTAATTGCTCCACCACAACGTACTAAGATGGGTCCTCAAAGGAGGTTAGGAATATATGTTGGATATGATTCTCCATCAATTATTAAATATCTTGAACCCCCTGATGGGTGATGTATTTACTGCACGATTTGCTAATTGTCATTTTAATGAGACAAAATTTTCAACATTAGGGAGATGAATTAAGAAGTTGGAAAAAGAAATTACATGGAATGCATCGTTATTATCTTATTTAGATTCTCGTAGAGATCAATATGAACTTGAAGTTCAAAAGATAATTCATTTGCAAAATATAGCAAATCAATTACCAGATGCATTCACAGATGCTAAAAGAGTGATTAAATCATATATACCAGCTGCAAATGCTCCATAAAAAATTGATATCCCAAAGAATAAGTTGTCAATAATGAGTCTGGAGTACGCCAGAAGCATGGTAGACCAATGAGTTCTAAAGATAAAAATCCTCGAAAAAGAAAAGTAGTTGAGAATCAAAATTATTCAATAAAAGGTATGGATGTTCCAGAAGAAATCCAGAATACAACTACTCAAAAGAGTATTGATGAAAATCAAACGCTTGAGGATAATAATGAAATTTCTATAAACTATATTACAACAGGAAAGAGATGGAACCGAAATGATATCATTGTTGATCACGATATTATTCATGAAAGTGACGATTTTGATCCAAAATCTATCGAAGAATGTCAACGTAAAAAGGATTGGCCAAAGTGGAAAGAAGCAATCCAAGCAGAGTTGAACTCACTTTCAAAACGTGAAGTTTTTGGACCAGTAGTCCTAACACCAGAAGGTGTCAAACCTGTGGGATACAAATGAGTATTTGTAAGGAAAAGAAATGAAAAGAATGAAGTCACAAGATATAAAGCAAGACTTGTTGCACAAGGATTCACGCAAAGGCCTAGTATTGATTATGAGGAGACATATTCTCCTATGGTGGATGCAATAACGCTAAGATATTTGATTGACATGACTGTATATGAAAAACTTGATATGCATCTAATGGATGTAGTCACGACGTATTTATATGGATCTCTAGATAATGACATTTATATGAAAATCCCAGAATGATTTAAAATACCAGAAACATATGAATCAAGTTCTCGGGAATTGTATTCAATAAAGTTACAGAGATCATTATATGAATTAAAACAATCAGGACGATTGTGGTATAATTGCCTGAGTGAATATCTGTAATTCAATATGTCCGTGCGTTTTTATAAAAAAATCTCAATCAGGATTTGGTATTATAACTGTATATGTTGATGACTTAAATATAATTGGAACTCCTGAAGAGTTATCCAAGGCGATAGAATATCTTAAGAAAGAATTCGAGATGAAAGATCTTGGAAAAACAAAAATTTGCCTTGGTTTGTAAATTGAACATTTAGCAGATGAGATATTTGTTCATCAATAAACTTATACAGAGAAAATCTTACAAAGATTCTATATGAATAAAACACATCCATTGAACATTCCAATGGAAGTTCGTTCACTGGATGTAAAGAAAGATATATTCCGCCCTCGAGATGACAATGAAGAACTACTTGGTTCTGAAGTACCATATTTTAGTGCAATTGGTGCACTTATGTATTTGGCTAATAACACAAGACCAAATATTGTATTTTCAGTAAATTTATTAGCTAGATATAGTTTATGTCCTACAAAAAGACATTGGAACGGAGTTAAGTATGTACTTCGATATCTTCGAGGGACAAATGATATGAGTTTATTTTATTCTAACTAATCAAATTATGATCTAGTTGGTTATGCAGATTCTGGTTATCTATCTGATCCACACAAAGCTAGATCTCAGACAAGTTATCTATTTACATGTGGAGGAACTGCTATATCATGGCGATCAGTGAAATAGACCATCACATCCACTTCTTTGAATCATGCTGAAATCCTCGCAATTCACGAGGCAAGTCGAGAATGTGTATGGCTAAAATCGATGACATAACACATTCGTGAGACATGTGGCTTGTCTTCGAGTAAACCTCTTCCAACAATATTATAAGAAGACAACACAACATGTATAACTCAAATCAAAAGAGGATATATTAAATGAGATAGAACGAAACATATCTCTCCCAAGCATTTCTACACTCATGACCTTGAAGAAAATGACGACATTTCAGTACAACAGATTTGTTCGAAGGATAACTTGGCGGACATATTTACAAAGGCATTACCAAATACAACATTTGAGAAATTGATTCACAGTATTAGGATGCGACGACTCAGAGATCTCAAGTGATGTCTTTATGAGGGGAGTAAATGTATACTTTATATAAAATATGTTCTCTTTTTCCTTCACTAGGATTTTTTTTTCCATTGGATTTTTTTCCTAGTAAGGTTTTAACGAGACATATATTATATAAAAATGAGCATTTAAGGGGGAGTATTATAAATGCATGAAATAGATGTCCATTTTCCCATCTAGCCATGTGTCATACCCCCTTTTGGCCATGTACGTTCCATGTGCCATGTACCTACTCATGCTTGGTGTCCAAAAAAACTCACTTGCTCCTTGCCAAAAAGCCTATAAATATTGGCTTTTGGTGGACAAATGCAATAGACAATTGGTGAATCTTGACCAATATTTTTCATCGTTCTCTACTTTCTCATTCTCTTCGTTATATATATATATATATATATATTCTAATCTCCAATTTTTTTATTTTTATTTTTATTTTTATTGTTGTTATTATTCTTATTTTTATTGTTGTTATTATTATTATTATTATTATTATTTAAATATTGGTAAAATTATACTCGGTTTCCATCCTATTTTCACTACAAATTAGAAGATTTACAAGTAAAAAGGAAGAGACACACAAAGTTGGAGGGGGATGGGGAGTATAGGTGTAACCCGCATCTTTCTGTCCCATCTTTTTCTTGTTTGGTTCCTTTATATTCCCTGGAGCTGCAATAATCCTTGGTTCATTTGGAAGTCAGAGTCTTCATATTCTAATCCACTCTACAAGGTCTGTTCTTTAGTTCATTTGTTAACGGTCTCATCTTAATTTCTAAGTTTCACAAAGATCTTGCTTGACTTTAAGGGCCTGTTTGGTTGGCAATCCAAAAACAGAAATTTGAAAACAAGGGATTCAATGAAAACAGAGTTGTATTTCATGTTTTCAGATATGTGTTTGGTAGTAGATTTAGAAATTTGATTCCATTTTAAATAAAGAGTTTAAAATGTGTTCTATAATATATTTATATATCATAAAATTAGTTGTAATTCCAAAACTAAATATTAGGTTGAATATAAGACATTATTAATTAATTTATGAACATGTTATTTTTTATAAATTTTATATTATTATTATTTTATAATATAATATAATATTTTATATTTTATAATATATTATATATTATATTATAGCTATTTTAATTTAACAAAATTAAATTAAGTTTATAAACATGAAATACTATATTTACTAAGATATTTATCTTTGTTTAATATAATTACGCATTTTAAAATTTCAAATTCAGAATCTGATACAATGAAAACATAAAAATGTTGTTTTTGAAATTTCTACTATTTGGATCACGAATCCAAAAACGATTTTTAAAACACGTCACAAAACGCGTATTCACTGAATTCAGTGAATCTGAAAACATAAAACAGAATTCGGATTGCTAACCAAACAGGCCCTAAATTATCGCGTCATTTTTTTGCCACATCTCCTTCATTAGGCTTTCCATAATAATTAAGGTTGGTTGAAGGGCCTCCAGTTGCATCCGTGGTTGTGTTCTTTGTTATGCATACTATTGTGATGGTTGAGAATTAAAAGTAAGTGCTTCCAGTCAGGATTGTATGTATTTGAGTAAAGATTCGGTCAACTTTGATTGATAATAAATAGAATAAGGACAATTCTCAAATAAATTACTTTAGTGACAATGAACACAAGAGATAGAAAAATTTTCTAGTACTCATTTTGTTCATACTATGTTGTTGAGTTTATAAATAGTTTTTAAATGGTGGTGGATCCCACATAATTTTCAAAAGGATGCTGACGTGACAAACAATCAACTATAGAAAATTTTTTAGGGTAGTAGTAGAGTGTTTTTCTCTAGATTTGGTTGACAGAATCTATGAGATAATTATTTCCCATAATTAATGTCTTGAACATGTTTGTAATGAATGACACTTGTGTGCTCAACACCAGAAGTGCATTTACTTGTAGAACTCCTACAAGTTCTTTAGGTCTTTCTGAGCCCCAATGGCAGTGGTGGGTAGCAATTGTATCAAGGATTGCAGCCACTTCATTCACAGACTTCAATAGTAGAACCCTATTAGCCATCAATGTCTTTGAAGATGAATTCAGTCGGTTGTAAAATGTCTCAATCAAGATACATACATATAAGCCATGGTGAGTGCATTTTTTTGAATGAGGTCCTTGAATCTCTCCCAACATTCATTTACTATCTCATTTAGAGATGTCTACAGGGCAGGACAGGATCGAAAAATGGCTTTTCGTCCCCGTCCCTCATTTCATTCTTCGTCCTTGCGAAATTTCTCATTTAATTTTGCGGGAAATAGGGCAGGGATTCTCCGTTTACCATTTCTATTTTTCTAAATTTTATTACATATTTTTTTTTGAAAATTTTTATTTAAATGATTAATTACTAATTAGAAATTTCTATTTAAAAGACATTTTTTTTTTCAATTTTCTTTAAAAAGTAAAATGATATTTAATAAAAATTTAGAAATATAGTTTATTATATATATAATAATAATAAATCGGGGTGGGGACGGGAAGCGGGACGGTGGCGAGGTCGGGGACGAAAAATGTATTCCCCGTCGCCCGTTTAGCCAACGGGAAAAAAATTCTCCTCGCTCCTCCTCCATTCCCCATCTAAACGAGTATTCCTCACCCAATTAAGGGTGGATCCCTGCAGAAAAAATGAACATCCCAAATCTCATCACTTATCTTCCCCTTATTTTGAGATTCTTGGTCAGAAAAAAATATTTTAACAAACTTTTTGCTCTTTATATAAAAAATACTCCGCATTCTTTAAAAAGTTGCAATATTATCTTTAATGTTTCCAATATGGCGTTAAAGTAAAAATCTATAAAAAAATTCATTAAATGTGGTACGAAAAAGTCAAATTTATCTTAAGTCAGCATTTTAGGCATAATTACACTATTTTAAATTACCATTATATCCATTTTTCATTAAAACTTTTTAATCTAAATATGATTGAAACGTGTGAAAAATAATATTTATATATTTGAAATAAAGGATAAAGTTGAGAAATATATATTTTATAATAACACACAAAAAAAAAAAAAAAACTTTTGGAAAAGAATGATGGGAAGAGATATAGATAGAGACGTGGAGCAGTGGATGGAGTGAAAAATGGAGGGGGTATCGTGTCAGCAAAAGAGAAGGTCTTAAACCCCCATTTCTCCACCGTTTAGGGTTTTCTGAAATTCCCCAATGCCATCTACATTTTTTTTTTTTTTTTTTTTTTTTTTTGCGTTTGTTCCATCATTTTATCCCTATCCCTAATAACATTTTTCAGAGTCTTTAATGATTTCAATTTTCTTCCCTAAAACCTGAAAAATGGGTATGATGGATATGAGACAAAAGGTCTGTTCTACAAATTTATGTTATGTCCTCTTTGAATTGAATTCCACAAAAACAGAAACAGAAATAGAAACAGAGGATGAATTCATTCGTTCTTAAATTTGTGTATTTCAGGGTCAAGCAGATGAAACAGAGGATGATTCCATTACCAAAAAATGTTGTGTTGATTGTAAGACTACAAAGACTCCTTTGTGGCGTGGAGGCCCTGCTGGACCTAAGGTTTCTCTCTGTTTCCATTCTTCTTCTCTGCTTAAACTGGGTTTCTCCTCTGTTCATCAACCAGATCATCCATTTCTTAAATTTTTCTTCATGAGAAATTTCCCTGTAATGGGTTTTTTTTTTTTTTTTGTTTTTGTTTTTGCAGTCACTGTGTAATGCATGTGGGATCAGGTTTAGGAAGAGAAGAATATCAACCTACAGAAGATGTGACAGCAAGAGACAGAGACTTCACAATCATAGTTCCACCGCCGGCGGTTGTGGAGATGGGGAGGAGGTGCTGCTGGTTAAGAAACAGCGGTGGAGGAAGCTCCCGGAGGAGGAGGAGGAGCAGGCGGCGGTGTCGTTAATGGCGCTGTCGTGCGGCTCTGTGTTTGCTTGAAGAAGAAAGGTACAGAAGTAGAGTATTTAGTATTTTACATATCAAACTTCTAACCAATACTAATTACCAACCAAATCACATCACCTCATTTTCTGTCTTATTTTGTCACTTTTTTTTTTGTTTTTTTTGGTTAAATCTCTAAATTAATGAAAGGGAAGAAACCCAAAAAAAAAAAGAAAAAAAAAAAAGTAGGAATTGGGGCTCTTTCCAAAATGGAATTAGTTTTTAGGAAAATCAAGAATGGAGATTAGGAAATTCAAAATGATGTTTTGTGTAGTTGTTGTATTCTTCTTTTCTTTTCTTTAATTCATAGTGTACATCTATGCCACCATAATATTGCAAATTTACATGCTTAGTCCCTCTATCCATCCCTTTCCAACTTTTTTTTTTTTTTAAATAGTATTTTGGTTTAAAGAGAAAAGTAATGTAATTTTTTTAATAATAAAAATATTATATTTTTCAAACTATGTATAATAAATAATATTGTAGTTTTAATGTGTTAGCATTAGAGACGGTCATTTTGTGCGTGATCGAAGCTCTTTGACAGGTGGTCAACTTGTCCATTCCATTGGCTCGAAATTGGGAACTTTGATAGACAAGTTGACTACCATGCTAGAAGCAGAATTTGTTAAAATTTTTGAAATGGTCGGCTCTTCTACAAATTTTTTAAATTTTGTGACAGATAGCCATTTGTTTGACGACCATCTTTCACATTCAGGATAGTTTCGACCATTGGCAACATATTTAAATTACAAAATTATTAAAATTACAATATTATTTTATATATATATATATATAGTTGGAAAAATATTTTTATGATAAGTTTGAAAATTTGTAATATTAATAAAAAAAACACAATATTTTTATGATAAATTTGAAAATTTGCAATATTAATAATAAAAAAAAAAGCTCACTGGTAGTCGGTTAATTTTGCTTCAAATTTTAAGCTAATATACAAAATGGTCCTCAATAATAATAATAATATTATTAATTCTCAATGGGGTCGTTCCATATTAAAATTCTTGATTTTACTTTTAATGAATAAAAAATTTATAATCAGATCCTTCTATGAAAAATATCTTAAAATTTGTTAATAAAAAGTTCGTGTATTAATAAATTATTGTTTTATTAACCTAGGTAGATCGACGAAGATGACTTTGGCAGTGCTATTCGACACAAAATCCAACCCACTTTTTATGCAAAATCCAACAAAATTCATCTTTGTTTTTTAAATGCTGTGTCAATCAATGTGTCTATATATATTAATTTTAATGACAAATTAATTTTATGCAAGCTAGGTTTAACCAATTTTCTTTCAAATGAAATGATACAATGGAAAATTCTTAATATATAGACGGTAAGTTTGAGTATTTTTAAAAATAAAGGACCAAATTTTAAAAGAACCTTAAAGATTACGGATATCATAAATATACCAAAAATTTTAGGGGAGATTTAAGGTTTTTTTTTTTTTTTTTTGAGTACAACATCACCATGTGGGAGCATCAACTCCGTTCCTGTGGGCTTTTGAGGAGTGAGAAAAATTATTGGAATTCTATGAAGAGTCTCGGAAGCCAGGATGCATGCCAGTTTCATACAACCAGGTGGAGCTTTCACTATTCGATAGCATTATCATTGATTGCGCTAGCACTATTCCGATAGCATTATCATTAAAAGTAAGATCTGCAGTGATGTAATCAGGATTTCATCTCCACAATTCTTTTTTTCTATGAAAGCAGGAAAGTTTAGTTCAAAATTCTACCTTATTCCATGAGATCTATAACTACTTATGCAACCTTCTCTCTCCTCTCTAGGGAAATTCGAACCCATGACTTTTGGTTTTAAGTCTTATTTGATGTCAATTGAGCTATGCTCTTGTTGGTTCAAGGTTGAACCATTAAATTATGGGAGATTTAAGTTTATTAAGTTTAGGATCAAAATGAATCATATTATTATTATTGTTGTTGTTTTGATACATGAATAACATTTTCTAAAATAAACGCTATTTTGATAATTTAGAAGTCATTGTAGTCGTAAATAATTTCCACTCTTTTGTAAGTTTTTCCTAATGGTCATTTATAAACAAACATATCGCCTAATCATGTATATGTTTTCCTGCCACTTCTCTTGAGGGGTACAAGTTATAAAAAAAATTAATAAATTGAAATTTGATTGAAAATGTAGAAGGTTTAAATAATCTTAAAATATTTATAAATGATCTAATAATCCTAAGTTAATGATCTAATAATTTAAGAGGAGTCACTAAAGAAAGGATAGTTCAACTAATCTATTGAATGTGGTTCGAATCTCCTAGTCAATATTGTATTAAAAAAAGGCCAACAAGAAGGTCTAAATCTAATTCATCCTATTTGAAAAATGTCTAAAATAGTTTTAATTTGTAAAAATGTCTAAAGCGGGTTTTCCATGAAATATAATAAAAGTCTTGGAATGAAAAATATCATGTTGTTGATATTTAGTAGTTGTAACTACAAGAATGACTAACAAACAATGAATCAAGGAATAATATTTTGAGATAATAAATGTAAATTAAAACATTTCTCATTAACTAACTAAATAAAAGCCTACAAAAATTCAGAATTATAAGGGAAGAGAGAGAAATTATAATTAACAAAATATAAAAATAAAGGATTTCAAGGGGAGTGAGAAATATTAGTTAACAAAAATATAGCAAATTTGAAAAAAGTGGAAATGTATAATTACTCATTAAGCGTGAAAAAATTAAACTTAATATAAAAATCTATACCTCATACATGTTGGGATTTATGCTCTAAACTCGTGTATTTGTAATTATTTAAGGAAATGAATAAAAGTGTTATTTTTCCTTTAATCATGTATTCTTGCATATTACAAACTTAAATCCAATAAACTAAACTCTAGGGTCACATTTAGGATCTTAAAGAGTGTGTTGTTGACACATATCTAGGATCAAGTTCAAGTAAAAGACCTGAATGGTCTATAGTACATGGATTGAGTTGGGAACCTCATCCTGGAAACACTATGGATGCGACCCACTTTGTATTTGATATAAACGAGGCGATCTGGCTTGTTCATGTAGTTGACATGCGAGTGGAGATATCTTGTGCGATGAGATTGTACCGGACCGAGATGTTAGACCACTCTAGTAACACCGTTGATAGATTGGTCCAATAATTCACATATGACCATTAGTGACTCAACCTGAATCCTGAGCAGGTTGCGAACTCCTGTCCGAAGGGATTTATCCTTAGACTAGTACGAGTGAGAGTGACCACAACTGTCGACTCAATAAGTCTATCTTCTCAGGGATGAAACCTCGTAGGGAGGTGGGGACTCAACTTCGTAAGAAGGAATTCACTCGTTCCCGAACTAGGGTAACTAGATAGATTGTTTCCTTAAGAGCTGAATCCAGGTCTTGAACAACGGGGCCCCTCCCTTTTGCTGGCCCGAGAGGGATATTGTTTATGGTCGGACCATAAACTTGTTGTTCATTAGAGGATAAGTGGTGCTTAAGGTGCAAGAAGTAGTCATAACTACGAACGACCTGTGAAGGGTTGATTTACGGGCATTGGTTAAATCAATGGACACAAAAGACTCGTAGTTAACGATTATCGATTAACGAGATCAAAGAGTTTGATTATAAAATCTCATATCGTTAGAGCTCATGATCTGTAGATCCATTAGGTCCCTCGATTGGCTCAACATGGAATTGAATGGAGGTATAAAGTTTTGGAATGAATTTGAAGGGTTCAAATTCAATTTAGGGATTATGTCAATTATATATATATGATATAATTGATATAATATATAGTTCAATGTAAATATGATTCATAATGAACCTAATTATGTCTAATTATGAAATTAGAGCATATATTGAGGAAACAATTTGAGAGACAAGAATTTGAATTCGACGAAATTCAATTTCTCCACGTTATGTAAATATGATTTACATAATAAGATATTTGATACTTTATATTATGCATTTATGCATAATTAGTGGAGTTAGTGACAAAATGGGTGGAGAATTTGTCTCCACCCACATTGCCTATAAAAGCATCATTTTAGATGCATTTTGGGACACTTAATGCATTTGCTAAATTTTGGAATTCTAGCAAACAACACTTCTCTCTCAAATTCTCTTTACTTTCCTTAATCCAAAAAAGAGATCCCACCTCTCTCCCTATTGTGGCCTCTTTTGGGAGGGTTCGAGTATTCAATCGTAGAGAAGAAGAGATCGTTGACGGAAAGGAATTACGCGAAGAATCGGGAAGGAATTCCTGGTTTCTTTAGGTTTGTCTGTCCCTATGTTTACCAAATTTATACCAGTTTAGAGTTGTTTACAACAGTTCAATATCGACTTTAAGCAATTTATAGGTGCTGGACCAAACTAACTCCATTTGTAAAGGATTTTTAAGACTTTGCTAGACAATATTATTAGAGATATACAAGAGAGTAGAAAGATCTACAACAAGAACAAATCTGGAAAATACTTCAAATAAAAGTCCATGAAAGAAACTAAGCTTTTAATCCTAATGCAACATCAACCCTTTCTTTTTCAAGAAAGAGGAGTCAAACATTGAAAACTATTTACTTGGGTTCTTTCAAGAACAAAAAAACATAAACAAAACAGAGAGATTAAAAAGAAGAGACACAATAACCTTTGTTGATCTATAAAAGAATGGTGATGAAGGGCCTCAACGTTTCTACAAAAAAAAACCCACGACAATCAGCTGCTGCAAGGAGTGACGATTTCACGGCGTACAACAAGCTGCTCTACGCCGACTTCCATGGCGGTCGCCGACTTCGCTACCGGCAACTTGCTGTAGTAACCTTTTCTTCCTCGCGAACGGCCGTGTGAAAAGGATGAATCGACCCTCGAAAAATTAATGCCCTAACTCATGAACCCCTCTTTTCTTTTCTCTCTCTAATATAAAAACTCTTAATTTAATGAATGATGTGATGTCTATCCACTCTCATACCCATGTCATTCCAATCCCCCATACATACATCAAAATGTTACAAATGGGATGGGTTATAGGAGATCAAGAGTGGAAAGTAGGTTGGGCTCCTCAAATTTGGGTCCAACCAAAATTGAGTCATTATTTGAGAACTAAAGCAATGTGGTCCAAAATCTTCTAATTTAAAGAGTAATTCTGACCAATGGTCTATTAACATATCTCAATTCCAAAAATGTCTTCCATTCTCTTAAATTACAAACGTGACTTTTTACCAATTAATAGATATTTTATCTTATCAAAATACCCTTACGTCCTTTGAATAAATTATAATTAAATATATTAATTTCTTTTAATATTTATTAATTATAGAAATTTCAATTTAGAAAGGTCACTAACATAATAAATATATTAATTAATTCTATATAGAAAATAAAAAATATATCCTTATTTTTTAAGTCGAGCTGAATTTAATTTTATATTCTATATACGTCTTTTTTTATTATTTTGTAATAAAATTTTATCCAATTTTGTGTTTCACCTAGTTTCTTTTTCATTTCATTTTCGTCACTTTATTCTGTCATTTCTATTCATTACATTTGCCCAGAACGTGTTATTGCAATCACATCTCTTTCAACATATTTTTTTCATTTCACCTTTTTCTTTGTTATGTGGTTATTGAATTTGAGTAAGTATATTATTGTATTTTTCCTCATTCTAACTTTTAAACAGTCTATTCATTCTAATGTTCATTCATTTATAACATTTATTTTTATTAATTTAAATACTGTGCATATTTTCATATAAGCTTGAAGGTTAATATTTCAATGAGTTATTTTATTTTATATTATATGTACTAACGTTATTCGAGTACGCATTTCATATGATAGTAATTGGAATGAAATTGACAATTATATATCGAATGTGAAATAGTTATACAACCTGAGATGTCCATTCAAAACTTAATGAAATATTGTAATGATGAAATTGTCAATTTTAAGTAATTACCAATATTTCGATATATATATGTGTGTTAATATTAGAGTTCAATCTTTTATAGGAATGAGTATAAAATTGTCTGATAGATATGACCAAGATGATGTTGGTTTTTAACCATATATCCAATAATTTATATGCTATATTATGATTCATATTGTATGGTATATAATATATACATCTGATATATTTCATATGTATAGGAACATATACTGGCCACAAACACTTTTTTGTATTTTTTTTCATATCACTGATGGAAGTATTGTAAACCAGTCATCTCCATTGATTACTTTTATGAAGAACAAGCTCTCTGATACATTATTATCAACGGTAAGTATGGATGATAAACAAGTTCTCTAGTACGTTACTGTGCTTTAATATTTCGTACCATAATGTTTGTTTATCATACAACAAAATGTACCATAATGTTTGTTTATCATACAACAAAATGTACTCAAACTGATATGTTGTAAATATCACACTACATCTTCAATATATATTTCATACTACATCTTAATAATAGAGTATATATATATTAAGTAACATATAATTCATACTACAACTTGGATATATATTTCATTTTTCATACTATTAAAAATATGCAACTGTTGATAATTCCATTGAAATTTCTACGTAAACAAATCAACAGAATGTACCATAAAATGATATGTAACATTTATGTCAGACTGCATATTGAATATATATTTCATGTTACATCTTATTAATAATGGAAAAAATATGTTTTGTAACATATAATTCACAACACAACTTGGATATATATTTCATATTTCATACTACTTTAAAAGCATGCAATGATAATTCCATTGAAATTTCAACAAAAACAATAATTCATATCTATTTTATATTACATTCTGCAAAATTCAAATGAAATAGTAAAAATTTCTTTTAGTAATAAGTTTTATATCATACAAATTCATGTACTTTGTACTGTAAAAATCACATTTAGTGCACACATGTTTGTCATACATAACATGAATAATTTAAAACTCTTCATTCACAAATTTGCATTTTTTAGCCATCCCAATATCAAACTTTAAACATCATTCATCCAAATCATTGTTTAACTCATCCCTATCCTCAAAAAAGTGTCGATAAAAGTAAACAGTTAGAAACTAAACCAATCATTTGTTTTCCATCAACCATGAATACGACCTAAAAAAAGTTCCCCCATAAAATTGAGAATAGGAATTGATTTGTTTAACATGTAAGGGTATGAATTATACACATTATAAACAACATATAAAAATTGTTCAACATGTAAAATACTTAAAAGTATAATACTTACTTTAATAGACAAAGATATTTAACGTTGTTTTGATGAATAAACCTCATTTATTTTGGTATGAAATTAAGAACTGGAATGAAAAAAGAACCTGACGACGATGAACCTAAGCTGACGACCACCTTCACTCTATTTTGGTTTGAAATAGATGACAAATTTTAAGGTAAAGAGAAATGATATACGTATTTTGGGAGGAAATTTTTGTAGGAAATTATGCACGATTTTAGGTTCTTTCCAAATCTTAGCTCCAAATATCTTTCATTTTTTATTTTTTTATTTTTAATTTGGTACAATTGGTGTGAATAGAAGGGTAAGAAAGTAAATAGACAAATCAATCTTATAGATGAATGGACAGATGTGAAAATTTTATTCTGTTTAGACAGTTTTGAAAAATCATAGGTTATTTAAGCTCATCTAAGTAACTAACCCTAATTTAAATTAGGGGGCCAAGAATGTTTAAATTTAACAAATTCAATTCAAAAAAAATGTCTAAACAAATTTTAATTTGCAAATATGGCTAAAACATTTTTTAACTAAACTCTACCAATTGCATTAAGACGAAAATACTCTGGTTGAATATATATAATTTATTCTACCTAAAAAAGTATAGTCAATAAAAAGAGTGAGGAAAGTAAGTTAAATTTTTTCAAATAACAAAATCTAGGATTGAAAATTTAAAAAAAAAATCTAAAGATTGAGAGGGAGGTTACAAAAATGATCCTAACAACCGTGAATAAAATCTAGGGAATGAGAATTTAAAAAAAATTAAAAATTAAATTAAAATCATATTTATACTAATTGTTTGTTGACACCATTAATGATCCACAAGTAAAACGTCCCCCCTTTTCTCCAATATAAATAAGTAATAAGTAGAAATGTACGTATCTATCTACCCAACGTGCAAGAATAAACTAAAATCAATCTTCATGCACCATTAGACAAGGTAAATATGTGTAATTATTCATTCACTTATTGTTATAATAGATCATTTAAAACTTGTTCAGCTTTCTCCAACTCAGTATATACTCTGTTTTTTTTTTTTTTTAACTTAATAAAGAAGTAGAAATACGTGGAAATACACACCCAACCTGTAAGAAAAAGAAAAAATTAATCCTCATCCACACATGCATCATGCACCATTAGAAAAGGTAAATAGTTGGAATTATTCACTCTACCTAAAACTCCCTCACATTTCTCTAACTTATATATGTTGTTTTTTACCGTAATAAATTAGTATAAATATGAATAAATACATATCCAATAGAAGACACAAAAATCCATGGGACGGTATATCATCGTAATGACCCTAATGCAAAAGGGATAGAGGTGAACAAATAAAGAAAAATGAAATAATATATACATTAATTGTATCATTTTAAAAGGATGTATAGATACCTGGACTAAGACTTTTTCGGTGGGTGCTCGAATATACTGAGCTTGACTTGTAAATCTTGTAACCATTGTGAGAACCCATTTCGAATTGATACAACTCTACAAATTGTAAACTGTACAGATGAAGAGTATGGAATTCAAAACATAATCTAACCGATGTTGAAGATATACCAAGGGCATCTTAGGAAATTAATATTATTATCAACCGCTCCTAAAAAGTATGATAGCCATATTCGCAATATTGAAACTATTTAGCTATTTTTCATTACGATTAATTTTTTTTAGACATTACTCACAATTTCCCTAAGCCCAATTTGAATTTATATATTAATTTAATTAATCTAAATAATTATTATGATAAATTGAAAACAAATAATAATAATTTTCACACTCCAGTCATTTTATAAAAAATCATCCATATGAATACTGTCATGTACATTTAGTAAATATAAAATATATGTATGGTGTAAAAACTAACGAAGCTTCAAAGAAAATCCATACTAAAACTAGAATTTTATTGTAGTTAATTAATGAGTTTGGAGAGATTTTTACTTTACACTTTATTAGAATTTATGGTGAATTGGAGATTTTTACTTTACACTTTATTAGAATTTATGGTGAATTGGAAATTAGATATAGGGTAAAAATTGAAACAACATCTAAGTCTATAATAAAAATTGATAAACTTGACAAGTGGTAGAATTTGATTTTTCTTTTTCAAAAAAGTATCAGCAAATAAGTACAATCGAGTCTATTATTAAGTCGTGTGTTTTTAAGGAAAATATTGTTATTTGTCTTTCCAAAAATAGTAATTAAATTATAGTAATTTGAAAGAGATTTCAATTTTTGATATTTCTCAGTTTTTGGTAGTTATTTCGCAAACGCAGTTTCCCACTCTTTCGAGCAAGGCATATTCACACAGCATATACCTTCTCCCTCTCTCAAGCAAAATGTCAATTGCTTTCTAAAATATCTTCTTTTTTTTTCAAGTATAAAAAGGCTTTCAATTATTATATAATTTTGTATGTTCTCACAATAAATTAATATATGTTATCAAAATAGGATGGAAAATTGGTATAATTTTATCAATATTTAAATACTAATATAATATATTTAATTAACTCGCTTAAAAGTTCATTTTTCACTAGTCTCTCAATCCTATTGAGACTAATGTGACCTAACCTTAGATGCCAAGAGAAACTATTAATCTTTTAGTTTGTGTTTTTGCTATTTTAAACAATTCAATATTCAAAACACTTTTGAGTGAATTGGGCCTTAAAACATACAAATTATTCCCAAGTGAAGCCGAACAATTTCAACACCTTTGAAAGAAATAAACACTTTATTAAATTCAAAAGTAATAGAAATACATTGTTCTATCAGACAGGAAATAGAAACAAGGTTTCTAGTAAACCCTGGTACTATATACAAATTTTAACAAAATATGTTTCCTGTCGAGATGCAGCTTCACTTTGCCCACTGCTACGGCTGAGACAACCTCTCCAGATCCAACCCTGAGTGTTACCACCCCTTCCTGCCGTCGCTGCCAGGAACTGTTGGGGTTTAAGCCATAAAACTCGTAGTTTGTATTTCTGTTCTAATTAATGTAATAAATTGTTATTACTTCAATAAAGTGTTATTATTTGTTATCTATGAATTTGCCTTTCTTTAAACCCTAAATCCAATAAACTAAACATCGAAGGTTGTTAAATGTATCTTTAACTGAATGTAGTGTTTATATAAAGGATCTCGATTCGAGATACAACCTAAAGGGTCTATAGTTAGGGGATAAGGTTTGGGTACCTTACCCTGGTAAAACTATGGATGTGACCCACTTTATATATGATACAAACACTGTGATCTTAACGTGTTCGTGTAGATGACATGTGAGTGGGGATATCCTATGTAATGAGATTACATAAGACCGGACCACGAAATAGTAACCTCTAGATGTAACTCCGTTGACTAGTTAGGTTTCTATTTCAATCCTGAGCAGGTTACGAACTTCTGTTTGCGAGGGATTGTCCTTTGATTAGTATGGGTGAGAGTGGCCAGATTCGCCGACTCAATATGCCTACCTTCTTGGGGATAAGACCGAATGAGCGACTGGAAACTTAACGTAGCAAGATGGAATTCACTTCTTCCCGCCTACTAGGGTAAGTAGAGGAATGTTCCCTTAAGTGGTGTCTCCAGGACATGAACAAGGGCCCGACCCTCTCATTGGTCCGAGAGGGACTCTGTTTGTTGGTAGGACCACAGACAAATTGTTCATTAGAGGAGCACTGACACTTAAGGTACATGATGTAACCAAGGGGTAAAACGGTAATTTGACCCAGCTGGTGTTACGAATATTCGTGAAAGATTGACTTGCTATTATTGGTCAACATCTGTGGACACAGAAATATATCTGCAGTGAGAAGAGTGCAGCTGCGGGACTTTAGTGGAGTGTTCCCGCAGTAAACGAATGTTGATTGTGAGGTTAATGAGATTAACCGGGCAATCTCGTATCGTTGGAGCTTTTGATCTGTTGGTCCATTAGGTCCACCTTCTAGCTCGTAAAAAGGTTCTTAGATCGTTTGAATTTGAAATGTTCAAACATTAGGGAATAAATTTAATGTATATAGATACGATATAATATATAGTTTTGGAACTATATATTATAAATTTAATGTGAATATGATTCATATTAAATTATACGAGAGAATTAAATATTTGAAAGAGTTCAAATATTAAATTCAAATGTGAATGTGATTCATATTTGAAAACTATAGGTTAAAATCTAATGTGCATTTGATGTGCATTAAACTATAGATTAAGGGGTAAAATGATTAAATAAGATTTAATCATTTAGTATTTAATTAAATGAATTAATTATTATATTAATTAATTAGGGAACGTGTCATGATGACACGTTCCCACTACTCCCCAACTCTCCCTCGATAGGGAGTGGGGAGTTACTCACTGAAGTGTCCTTCTCCTGGTGAGAAGGGCATGATTCATTCGATCGATGATTCATTCAATCGATTGGTTTTCACTACAGAAGAATTTTTTTTCTCTCTCTTCCTCAATTCCCATTCTTCCAATTGTTGGAATTCTTTCCCACCAAAAAACTTGGTCTAAGGAGAAACTCAGAGAATATAAGGTTTTCTTACTGATTGTGTCCTGTTGGAGAAAACATAGAAGTATTCTTGGGTTGCTATGTTGCTGCAAAGCTTGGAGTAAGGAGTTGCTGTTGAGAAACATTAAAGGTAATTATGAATTCCTTTTGTTTTTAGTTAATTTCTATAGCATGTTTGCATGTTTTATTCCATGTCTAATTAGATTAGAAATTGCATGTTTATTCTGTTTTTCATCAATGTATTGGTTTTTGCTTTTCAACCAAAATAAGCTTGCAAATACGATTCCAAACTCGTTTCCGCTACTCAAGGGGATTAGATCTCTATCAATTGGTATCAAAGCAATGCTTGATTTCTTTTGGTTGAAACAAAATTGCATTAATTTGGTGGGAAATGCATTTGGTTTGCTGTAAAACTGTTTAGGAGTATTTGGCCTTAGTTTTTTCTTTGATTTGATCAAATTAAGTGTAAAGGCCCTTGTGTTTTTGGGCAATTAAGTGCTTTATCGAGTCTGTATTCGAGTTAAGAGTCGTTCGGGAACAGTTTCATGCATTTTGATTGAGAATCAATGGAGAAATTGAAGATTGAAGCTGCTGTGTTCGAAGGAGAAAGCTGTTGTCGAAGCAGCAGCGTTGCAACGCCGTTCATCAGTGTTGCAACGCTGAGGAACGGCGTCGCGATGCCAACATTGCCTATCGACGCGGGTGCTCCAGGGTCGCGACGTTGCAAAGCGCCTCGCCACGTTGCAACGCTACTCCCGATAGCAGCGCCGCGCGCGACAGCCGCCACTTTGCAACGCCCTCATCAGCGTTGCAACGTCGTGATGCCATTTCACAAGCTGCAGACCGGTTCAACATCTTGATTGGTTTTCGGTCCAGTTCGAGCGGTTCAAGCCCGGTTCAAGGAGTTTTAGACCGGTTTAAGTAATAAAATTAAAGTAATTTTATTTTTTTTGCACTTTAGGGGCCAAATTATTCCGATTTTACAGCTGTATTTCTTTATGAATGTCATTTAGATTTTTTCCCACCTTAGGATAAACATGTTCATGCATTTTATTTGTATAATTGTTATATGAATATGGTTTAGATGCATGATTAATTTATTTTTCATGAGTAATTAGTTATAAATGTTATAATTAGATTCTATAGAAAATAAATTGCATGAAGCATGAAATTACTTAGTTTAAAATAATTGTTATTTTATTTAAGTAATTTAATTATTCAATTAGTTAAATATTTTTTTTATAATTCCATTTTTGGTTCTTTAATATAATTTTTTGTCATAGGTTAATTATTAAAATTTATAAGTGTTATAAATTAAAGGGGTTTTAGAAACCATAACTTATAATAAAGAATTGCATGCAAACATAGGAACTTGGGTTAAAATTAAATTAGTTTTAAATTGTTTAAAATTAATTTAGACCTAAGTTTCCAGTGCTCGCCCCCGTTGCAGTTGAAACAATTTCCTTTTTCTACAACCTCCTTGACTTTTTTGCCCTTGTGGACGACAACGTGGTCAACCTTCCCAACCTTCTTCATCTTTTTCTTCTTCCCTTTCGAGCCTAAAGAGGACGCAGCTACAGACTTGGTCCCCGAGGTCGAACCTCAATGGAAGGACCTGAAAGTAACATTTGCCTCAGCTTCCTGTCCCTTGACTTTCATGAAGAACTGGAAGGTCTGTAGTTCATTAAGAAGGGTGGTCAGAGTGTAGCTTATCTTGTTCATAACATCGTTGCTACGAAACTACAGGAAACTCTTCAGAAGAGTCTCCAAGATAAAGCTAACCTGACTCGACTCATCGATAGAAGCCTCATTCATCTCTGCCAGATTAAAATGGACCATCATGTCGAGAACATGTTCCTGAACAGATGTTCCCTCTTTCATCCGTACATTGAAGATGTGTTTGAGAGCATCGTGTCGGACCTGAAAGGACTGTTGTCCAAACATTTCCTGCAACGAATCCATGATCTCCTTAGCAATGACCATGCTCTCGTGTTTCTTAGTCAAGACTTCAGATAAGCTGCCTAAGATATAGACCTTGGCCTTTTCATTGGCCCTGGTCCACCTATCGTATGCGTTACGAACACTTTGTGCCGCAGTCGAGCTCGACACCCGAGGACACTCCTCAGTGAGCATGAACTTTAGGTCGTCCGTTACCAAAATTGTATTGATATTGTTTTTCCACGTTTGGTAATTGTCGCCTATTAATTTATCTGAGGCAAGAAGATTTATTATCAAACTTGACATGTTTGCTGAAATAAACCTTGTATTAGTTTCTCGCAAAAACTTTAATAAAAATTCAATCTTTTTTTAGCAAATTTAATCTATGATTCCTAGGTCATTTAAAATTTCAATGATACCCCAAAGGTTTAGAATGACTGTCACTGAAGGGTAGACAAGATCACTCCTCCTCTAGGACGAAACTATTTCAACCAGACCCTAGCTCCAGAATAACTCTTATTCTTATAGGCATCTAAATACCATTTTTTGGACAAGACATATTAACTCTTAATGATCCTCGTGAGTGTAACCCTCTATCTTCATATTCCATAGTTCCCATCCAACAAAATCCGCCGAAGGGAGGACTAAGTTGAAAGATAAACTAAGGCAACCCTATCCCTTTTGGGTATTCACGGTGTTCCGACCCCCATGATCAAGGCCCTCCGAAGTGATTGTCTGGTCCAGGCCAAACTAGCAGGCGGATCATAGGTGTCTCACGGTGTGATCGATAGAAGAGACCGTGGGTCCCATTGACACAAGTCCCGCTCCCACTCATTATAAGTACTCTCTCTGTTCACCTTGAATTTTGACCCATACAAACACCATCCGAAGGAGACGCTCCCATTTACGCCACGAGGTCGAGTATGGATCTCACGGTGTGAACTTTAAGGAAATTTATGGATGAAAATTAAATGTATCACATACACTATATTTCCTCCCACTCAGTACTTTAGGTTAACGGGATTGACCTAGATACAACGGCTATATTTACCTAAGTCTATCAATATAACACTTATATTGGATTAACCTAAGTCTATAACAACTTATTAACTTAGGTCTAAGTGAGTTTAATTTATTAACTCTTAATAAGCGTCACTCACGTAATATAATCTATGAATCTCCAGATCAAATTCACTCCCAGGTCGTTTCCCAGGTAGTGGTGTTCCGTTAACCGTCAGCTTAAATACTCCAACCTTAGACAAAACCTTCCTTAGACAGAGTTACTAATCGGTCACCATTCATAAATCATATTGTTTCCTAATTCTAATCTTATTAGAACTAGAAAACCTAAATCTAATTAATTCAAGCTCTAAACCATTTAAAACTAATTAATTAACTTAGGTTACAAGCATTTCTATGTTATAGTGCTTTCATCACATGAATAATAAACTATATAACATATATTCATCACATGAATTAAATGCACGTCAATGCTTTTAATTTAATTAATATAACACTTATATTAATTAACCATGCATACTATACATTATAACACTTATATATAAAATGATGAATGAAATGCTTAATCTCAGGTGTGATTTTAAATCTATATGACATACACTTATTCGGATGGTGTTTGTATGGGTCAATATCAAAGTGAATGGAGAGGGTACTTATAGTGAGTGGGAGCGGGAACTGTGAAAACAAAACTCACGGTCTCTTCTATCGGTTCACACCGTGAGATCACTATGATCAACCTACTAGTTTGGTCTGGACCAGACAATCCCTTCGAAGGGATTTGATTATAGGGATTGGAACAAAGTGAACATCTGAAAGGGATAAAGGTTACCTTAGTCTGTTTTCCAACCTAGTCCTCCCTTCGGCGAATTTTGTTGGATCGGGACTCTGGAATCTAAAGATAGAGAGTCACACTCACGGGATACATTAGTTGTAAGTGTATCCAAACCAAATAATGGTAACTAAAGCCTATATAAATAAGAGTTATTCTGGCATTAGGTTTTGGTCAAGATTTTCTTGATCTAGAGGAGGAGTGTTTTTTATTACCCTTCGGTGTCATACATTCTAAACCTTTGGAGTATCATTGCAAATTATTAATGACCTAGGAATCATTAGATAATTAGCTAAAACCGATTGGATTAGTTAAAGGTTTAACGAGAAACTAATACAAGTAATTTATTTTTTAGCAAAATGAATAACTCAATCATTTCCTTGTTGGCTACTGAAAAATTAACCAGGTAAAACATGATGATATGAAAAAACAATCTTAACATAATCTTGGTAGCAGACGATCTTAAGTTTGTGCTTACTGAGGAGTGTCCTCAGGTGCCAGGCTCGAATGCGTCACGAAATGTTCGTGATGCATATGATAGATGGATCAAGGCAAATGACAGGGCCAAGGTCTATATATTAGTCAGTATGTCTGACATACTAGCCAAAAAACATGAGGGCATGGCGACCGCTAAGGAAATCATGAAATCGTTGCAAGACATGTTCGGACAACTGTCTGTTCAAGTCAGGTACAATGCCCTCAAGTACATCTTCAACGCCAGGATGACGGAGGTATCATCTGTTCAGGATCATGTTCTAGATATGATAGTTCACTTCAACACGACGGAGTCAAATGGTGCTTCTATCGATGAATTGAGCTAGGTCAGCTTTATATTGAAAACTCTTCCAGTGAGTTTCCTACAATTTCGAAGTAACGTTGTTATGAACAAGCTTACTTTTAACCTTACCAACCTTCTGAATGAACTCAAAACCTTCCAATCTCTGATGAAAATCAAGGGATCAAAAGGTGAGGCAAATGTTGCTAGTAGGAGTTATCACGAAGATTCAACCTCTGGGACAAAATCAATGGCTTAATCTTCTTTAGACCTGAAAGGGAAGAAGAAGAAAATGAAGAAGGTTGGTAAGGGGAAACGGGCTGACAAAGTTGCCGCCCAAGGAAAATGTTTCCACTGCAATGAGGACGGACACTGGAAACGAAACTGTCTGAAGTACATGACCGAAAAAAAGAAAGAAGGTAAATATGATTTACTTTGCTTAGAAACTTGTTTAGTGGATGATGATAATACTACCTGGATATTGGATTCAGGCACCACTAATCATGTTTGTTCTTTTTTTTAGGGAATTAGTTCCTGGCAGCAGCTACAAGAAGAGAGATAACGCTCCAGGTTGGAACTGGAGAAGTTGTCTCAACTGTAGCAGTTGGCACAATAAAGTTGTTGTTTGACAAGAAATATATGTTGTTAGACAATATATTAGTAATACCAGGGTTTACTAGAAACCTTATTTCCATTTCTTGCCTAATCGAACATTGTATTTCAGTATCTTTTTCTTTCAATAAAGTGTTTATTTTAAAAAAAGGAGTTGAAGTATGTGTAGCTTCATTAAAAAATGGTTTGTATATTTTAAGGCCTAATTCAGTCAAAATGGTTTTGAATACTGAATTATTTAAAACTGCAAATACACAAACTAAGAAACGTAAATTTTCTCCTAAAGAAAATGCTAATCTTTGGCATCTTAGGTTAGACCACATTAATCTCAATAGGATTGAGATATTGGTAAAGAATAGACTTCTAAATGAGTTAGAAGAAAGTACCATACCAGTATGTGAGTCCTGCCTAAAGGGTAAAATGACTAAAAGACCTTTTAGTGGAAAATGTTATAGAGCCAAAGAACCCTTAGAGCTTATACATTCAGACCTTTGTGGTTCGATGAATGTTAAAGCTAGAGAAGGGTATGAATATTTCATCTCTTTTGTAGATGATTATTCAAGATATGAGCATATTTACCTAATGCATCACAAGTCTGAAACACTTGAAAAGTTCAAGGAATTCAAGGCTGAAGTTGAACACCAATTAGGTAAAACTATTAAAACACTTCAATCTGACCGAGGTGGAGAGTACATGGATTTGAAATTCCAAGGTTATATGATAGAACATGAAATTACATCCCAACTCTCAGCACCCGGTATGCCTCAACAAAATAGTGTACCGGAAAGGAGAAATAAAACCCTGTTGGACATGGTTCAATCAATGATGAGTTACGCTCATCTCCCTAACTCGTTTTGGGGTTATATAGTAGAGACTGCAGTTTACATTTTGAATAACATTCCATCAAAGAGTGTTTCAGAAACACCATTTGAACTCTGGAAAGGACGTAAAGGTAGTTTACGTCATTTCAGAATTTGGAGATATCCAACACATGTGCTTGTAACAAATCCAAAGAAACTGGAATCACGTTCAAAATTATGCCTATTTGTAGGCTACCCTAAAGAAATGAGAGGTGGATTATTCTATGATCCTAAGGAAGATAAGGTACTTGTATCGACAAATGCCACTTTCTTAGAGGAGAACCACATAAGGGATCACAAACCAAGAAGTAAAGTTGTGTTAAGTGAGTTAGACGGAACGACAACAAAAGTTGTTGATAGTACTAGTGCATCAACAAGGGTTGTTGATACTAGTTTATCAAGTCAAGAAAGTCCATCTCAAGAGTTGAGAGTGCCTCGACGTAGTGGGAGGGTTATAACACAACCTGATCGTTACATGGGTTTGACTGAAACCCAAGATGTCATACCAGATGACGACTGTGAGGATCCATTGACTTATAACCAAGCAATGGTTGACAAAGACAAAAACAAATGGGTCATAGCCATAGACTAAGAAATGGAGTCTATGCACTTCAATTTTGTTTGGGATCTTGTAGATAAACCTGATGGGGTAAAACCTATAGGTTGTAAATGGATCTACAAGAGAAAAAAGGTGTAGATGGAAAAGTGTAAACCTTCAAGGCTAGACTAGTAGCAAAGGGGTATACTCAGGTAGAAGGAGTGGACTATGAGGAAACTTTTTCGCCTGTTGTTGTGGTAAAGTCTATCCGTATCCTACTTGCTATTGACACATATTATGACTATGAGGTATGACAGATGGATGTTAAGACAACATTCCTGAATGGTAATCTTGACGAAAACATCTACATGAACCAACTCAAAGGGTTCATAGAACCAGGACAAGAACAAAAGGTTTTCAAGCTTAAAAGGTCCATTTATGGACTGAAATAAGCTTCTAGATCCTGGAACATAAGATTTGATGAAACAGTCAAATCTTATGGTTTTGACCAAAATGATGATGAACCTTGTGTCTACAAGAAAATCATCAATAGTTCTGTCGCATTCCTAGTCTTATATGTGGATGATATCCTACTCATTGGGAATGATGTAGGTTATCTTACTGACATTAAGAAATGGCTAGCTACACAATTCCAAATGAAATATTTGGGAGAGGCGCAATTTGTTCTTGGAGTCCAGATTGTCCGGAATCGCAAGAATCAAACTCTAGCATTGTCTCAAACATCTTATATCGACAAAGTGTTGTCACGGTTTAAGATGCAAGACTCCAAGAAAGGTCTATTACCTTTCAGGCACGACGTTCATTTGTCTAAGGAATAATGTCCTAAGACACCTCAAGAAGTTGAAGACATGAAACGAATTCCTTATGCATCAGCTGTTGGGAGCCTGATGTAGGCTATGTTGTGTACTAGGCCGGATATTTGCTTTGCAGTAGGAATGATCAGTAGATATCAATCTAACCTAGGACCAGAACACTTGACGACGGTTAAAACAATCCTCAAGTATCTTCGGAGAACGAGGGACTACATGCTTATGTATGGAGTTAAAGACTTGATCCTTACGGGATACACAAATTCTAACTTCCAAACCGACAAAGATTCTAGGAAATGTACATCAGGGTCAGTTTTCACTCTTAACGGAGGAGATGTAGTTTGGCGAAGTATCAAGCAAGGATGCATCGCATATTCAACTATGTAAGCCGAATATGTAGCAACTTGTGAAGCAACTAAAAGGGTCGTATGGCTAAGAAAATTCATGAGGGATTTGGAAGTTGTTCCAAATATGAGTTTTCCAATCAAACTTTATTGTGATAACAATAGTGTTTTGGCAAATTCGAGGGAACCCCGAAGTCATAAGAGGGGTAAACACATCGAGCGGAAGTATCGCCTAATCCGGGAGATAGTGCATCGAGGAGACGTGATTGTCACGAAGATAGCTTCGGAGCACAATACTGTTGATCCCCTTACAAAGGCTCTTACGGCTAAAGTGTTTGAGAGTCACCTAGAAGATCTAGGTCTACGCGTCTTACCCTAACTAGGGCAAGTGGGAGTATATTGTACAAAGGGTATTCAAGTGCCCTAGTTTATTGTATTTACATTACTGTAATGTTTATTATGTACTCCACTAGCTTTAGGTCAAGTGGGAGATTGTTGAGGTTTATGCCCTAAACAAGTGTAATTTTGTAATAATGTTATTCAAATAAATAAAGAGTTATTTATTATATTCTCACACACAAACCTAAATCCAATAAACTAAGTTCCAAGGTTATAATGATAGATCTTGAACAAATGTGTAGTGGACACAAGTTGGATAATGTTCAAGTATATAACCTAAATGGTTTATGGTACATGCATGAGGTTGGGAACCTTATACTGGTAACACCATGGATGCGACCCGCTTTGTATTTAGTACAAACGAGGTAATCCAACTCGTTCATGTGGTAGACATGCGAGTGGGGGCATCTTGTATGATGAGATCATACAAGACCGGACTGCAAATTATTAGCCTATTGGTGTAACACCGTTAACAAGATAGCTCTAATAATTTATAGATGATCATTATTAACTTGACCTGAATCCTGAACAAGTTACGAACTCCTTCTTATGAGGGGTTGTCCTTAGATTAGTATGAGTGAGAGTGACCTGTAGCCGACTCAATATGCCTACCTTTTTAGAGACAAAACCTTGTAGGTAGCTAGAGACTTAACTCTGCAAGATGGAATTCACACATTCCTGAATTAGGGAATCAGATAGGTTGTTCTTTTAAGAACTGAATCCAAGTCTTGAACAACGAGGCCTCGCCCTCTTACTAGCCTAAGTGGGATTAAGTTTATGGTAGGACCATACACTTGTTGTTCATTAGAGAATCAGTAGTGCTTAAGGAGCAAGAGGTAATCACAGGGGTAAAACGATAATTTGACTCAGCTGTGATTATGAACAACCTGTGACCTGTGAATGGTCAACTCACAGGTATTGATTATATCAATGGACACAACACAGTCTACAGTGAGGAGAGTGCAACTACGAGTCTATAGTGGAGTGACTCATAGTTAATGAATGTTGGTTAATAAGATCAAAGAGTTTGATCGATTAATCTCGTATCATTGGAGCTCATGATCTGTAGGTCCATTAGGTCGCTCCATTGGCTCAACATAGAAATATTGAGGGTATAAAGTTTGGAGTAAAATTGAAGTGTTCAATTTCATGTATGAGAAGATATATCAATTAGATTATATAATTGATATAATATAGTTGAATGAGAATTTGATTCACAATAAAATGTATACTAAATGAGAGATATCTTATAATTATGTAAATATGTAAATGTGAATTGCAAATACATAATAAGAACACTATAGGGATAAGATGGTAATTTTCATCTTATTTCCCTATAAATACATGCATAAGATGCACATTTTGAAAGGGCAATTCCATAGAAACCCCAGTGCTCACAAGATTGGAAAAAGTGTTTTTCCCTTCTCTCAAAAGTATCTCCTAACTCCAAAAAGAATCCCACCATCCTCCCTCTCCTAGAGATATAACGAAGAAGATCTAGTGGTGAGTTCGATTACACCGGGATCGTTGAGAACGTGAGATCGTGAGAAGCAAGGAGCACTAGAAGATTAAAATCTACAAAGATAATATATGTTGTCCATATTTTACTTATATGTTTAATCGTTGTAATTTAGTATTTTTGATTTGATCTACGTGACGAATTTAAAGAATACACGATGAAATTCGCTTCCGATGTGGGATTCGATCCTATGAATGCTAATGGTGTATTGTCTAAGGATCAAATGGTAAACTAATTTTGAGACAATTCTTAAATAATGTAATCAACACGCAAAACCGATAAACTGATGGAGTCAACTACATAGGCATAATATCTCAAAAATAATAAAATAAACTACATAAACATGTTAAACCAAAAAAAAAAAAAAATTAAAAGTTCAAGGGTTTTAAAAATTTTTAAGTTGAATTATAAGTTTTTGTCCTTTAACATTAAAAAGTGTCTATTAGGTCCCAAGATATCAATATTATGTCTAAGATTTGCATCAACTTTATTTTGCATGATATAAAAAAATAGAAAAACATTATTTTGTTAAAATAAGATCCTTCAACTTTAAAAGGTATGTAATAGATCATTGAACCATTGACCTATTAATCTTTTTTTAATGTACAAACGACGATATAGATAAAAATTTGTTTTGCACCACAAATATAGGGTATGAGAATTTGAACCTCTAACCTTATATGAAAGAGTAAATGTCAATTACCGCTAAACTATGCTTATTTTGGCAACAATATAGATACAACTTTGAAAATGTAGGGCCTAACTTATAATTTATCGCCAAAATGAGCTAGCTTAGTGGTAATTAACGTGTACTCTCGAATCACCCACTCCTAAATATTGTTGGACTAAAAAAAACTTACAATTGCCCCGTTTGATAACCATTTGGTTTTTGGTTTTTAGTTTTTGAAATTTAAGCCTAAAAATATTACTTCTACCAATGGGTTTATATATTTTCTTATCTACTTTGTACTTATGTTTTCAACAACCAAGCTAACTTTTGAAAACTAAGAAAAATAGGTTTAAAAAACTTGATTTTGTTTTTAGAATTTGGTTAAGAATGCAAGTGCTTCCTTGAGGGGGATGATCTCTATTATAGAGAAATTAGGTAAAAATAAGCTTAATTTTCAAAAACCAAAAAGAAAAAACTAAGGCCCCATTTGATAACCATTTTGTTTTTGTTTTTAGTTTTTGATATTTAAGCCTAAAAATACTACTTCTATTTAATGGGTTTATATGCTTTCTTATCTATTTTGTACATATGTTTTCAAAAACCAAGTTAACTATTGAAAACTAAAAAAAGTAGCTTTCAAAAACTTGATTTTGTTTTTAGAATTTGGCTAAGAGTTCAAATGATTACTTAAGGAAGATGATTTTTATTGTAGAACAATTAGTTATAAATAAGCTCAACTTTCAAAAACTAAAAACAAAAAACAAAAAAATAAAATGGTTATCAAACAGGGTCTTATCAATTAAATTATAAATTTGACCCCTATAGTTTAGAGGAAGTTAGTGTTTTGATTTTATCAAACTATAGAGACCAAATTCTAAGTTTACCTAAACCACAGATACTAAATTTATAATTTAACCTAATATAACCTAAAATTAAACCTGGTAAATAATTTAGGATAAAATTATATATTCATGGTGGACTCACAAAAATTAGAAAGGAAAAAAAGTTATATATTCATGGTTTAAACAATTACTATTTAAAAAATTGAGAAATTTGCATGGAAAACTCCTTTTCACATGCATTAATGTGATTTGACCCATGTTCAAATTAATGACATTTGACCCTTTTTTGTCTTTGTGCATTCCATCCAAATTATCAGAAGGGCATCATATCGACTTCTAGCTCTCTCGCTCTCGCTCAAGTCACGTTTTAGCTCTCGTTCAAGTCTCGTTCTCGCTCGCGCTCGCTATGATAGTAATTAAGTTGTCAAAATTCGGAGAAAAGAAAAAAATAAAAATCGCATCAGTAGTTGACTCGCTCTCATTGGCTGCTCGCTCTCATTGACTCGCTCTCTCTCTGCTACTCCAACTCTTCTCTCTCTTTTTGTCATTTTTCTTTATTTTTTCTATTCATTTGGCGAGAGCGAAAAAGCGAGACAACGAAACGAGGCAATGAGGCGGCGAGCGTGAACAACGTCTTGTGGCGTGAACAAGAAAAGCACCGCTTCATATTACCCTTATGAGTCATTTTATGCATTGTCACGTCGAGAATAGGTCATATTTCATTATTTTGAAATGTCAGGTCAAATGCCATTAATGTATTGGAAAATGGGTTATCCGTACGAATACCCCAAAAGTTTAAAATTAGGGAAAGAAAATTACACGATCCGTAAGTTTAGCTGTCTGATTTTTTTTTTAATTAAAAAAAAAAACGAAGCCTAAAATCCAAGAACCAGTTTCTTCGGATTTCCATGTTTCCGAAAAGCACTTCTCCATCTTCTTCGCCACGATTTACACCCTCTCTCTCTCTCATTTAACTTACTTTCTTCTGTCGGGTGTTCAAAAAATGCAGCAAAATCCTCCCTCAGATTTCCTTTCAGGCAAGTTTCTTTCTCTCTCTCTTATTTTTTCTGCTAGTTTCCTGTTTCTGCATTGAAAAAATGGTTCAAAATGTGAAAAAAAGGGGAAGGAATTCTGTTCTTCTGAAATACGAATGTAGATGGTTCGAAGTTGTTCAACAATTTAATGGGTCTATTGCAGCTTGCACTGTATACCCTTTTTTTTCAATCTGAGGCAGCAGGTCTTAATTTGGAAGTTTTGAGTGTGAGCAATCAATTGGTTTGTGTTGCTTGATTTCGTGTTTATTTGATTTTTACTAATGAATGATTGGATTTCTCTTTGTGGGAATTCGGGGAAGTATTGGACATGGCGGGAGTTGGAAATGTTCTTGGCTAAAGGGATTTGATTACAAAGTGTTTGTGAAAATGCCTGAATGAGCTCATGGAAGATTAATTCTATTTTTTTTGCTTTGACATAGTTGTGTTTGGGAAGGAATTCTGTTCTTCTGAAATACGAATGTAGATGGTTCGAAGTTGTTCAACAATTTAATGGGTCTATTGCAGCTTGCACTGTATACCCTTTTTTTTCAATCTGAGGCAGCAGGTCTTAATTTGGAAGTTTTGAGTGTGAGCAATCAATTGGTTTGTGTTGCTTGATTTCGTGTTTATTTGATTTTTACTAATGAATGATTGGATTTCTCTTTGTGGGAATTCAGGGAAGTATTGGACATGGCGGGAGTTGGAAATGTTCTTGGCTAAAGGGATTTGATTACAAAGTGTTTGTGAAAATGCCTGAATGAGCTCATGGAAGACTAATTCTATTTTTTTTGCTTTGACATAGTTGTGTTTGTTCTTTTGAGCATTTGGGCTTTTAACTTTGTTGTTTTGTTGGTTCTCTGGTGATTCTGTTTGATAATTAATGTGAAGAAATTGAAGATGATCTTTTTTTTGTTTCTTGGTCTGATAATGGTCTTTTTTACATTGTTTGTCACCCCCCATTATCTTCAGGTTGAAGAAAATTTCTTCCGATGCTGGATTGTTTTGGGTTTTCTGTCTAGTTTTCCTCTTGTTGTGTTGTGATTTCAAATGATAACAGTTCCGATGTGCTTTTCAATCTTGCGAGTTCCGAAATTTGGAGTCCACACTTTAGCTAATTTATGGAGGGTAAACTTCCATCCCTTGAAGAGGAATTATGGTCATAGTTGTTGGTATGATCAGTTTGGTTCTAGAATCTATAGCCTTGAAGGAGGACCGAATAAGAGATGGACCAGAAAATCTGTGACCACAAAAGCAGGGAGGAAAGCAAAAACCAACCCTAGCAGTAAACCAAGCAATATCAGGAATGAAATCTTAGAGGAACCGATCTCAACAAGCTGTGCAGTTAGCATTAATAAGTCTGAAAAGAGTGAAACTCAGAAGCTTCAATATTGTGATATTCAGCAAACGATTATTAAGAACAAGGAATTGGCTCGACCGGTGACAGTTATAACCTTTGACATTGAAACGACAGGTTTTAGTAGAGACCTTGATAGAATAGTGGAAATTGCACTTCAAGATCTTTCAGGCGGAGAAAATAGCACCTTCCAAACATTAATAAATCCAGAGTGCTATATTCCAAATTCAGTTGTACATGGCATTACAAGCCGAATGGTCAGTAGACCCGATGTTCCAAGGTATCGAAACGCTTGTTGTAGTCTCATTCCTCTAATATTGGCTCCAATTTGAATCTTGGATTAGGTTTATGCTAGGTTCCCTCATTTCAAATTTTCAAAGTCATTATATTTTATTTACTGTGATATTTCCAGAGTTGATCAATCATATCTAAACGTTTCTTTTCTATGTTCATATAGGATGAAGGAACTCATACCAATTTTATTACAATTTATTAGAAGCCGTCAGAAACCTGATGGTTATGTATTGTTAGTAGCTCATAATGCTCGTACATTCGACGTGCCTTTTTTGCTCAAGGAATTCAAACGTTGCTCGGTTGACATTCCTCCAAATTGGCTATTTTTCGATAACATTCTTTTAGCCCGTCAATTAATGAAATCCTCAGGTTAGTTTTCCCTTTGCACATATTATCTTGCTCTGGTTTCTTTGATGATAAAAAGATTGATGTGATGTAATGTAATATCGATGGAAATGTCGTGATCAGATTCGAAGATTACGAAAATATCATTACAAGCTCTTCGTGAGTATTACAATATTCCACTGGTGGGTTCAGCTCACAGAGCAATGTCCGACGTGTGGTCGTTGTCGATGATTCTTCAGAGGCTTACTTTTGAGCTCAAGCTAGGCATCCCGGATCTCGTTGAAAGATCTTTCACAGCATCAGATCTGATTAATAAGAAGAAGAATTAGTGTGTTAAGTTATATGCACAAATCAATCTTAACTTGGTGATTAAGCTGTGCTTTTGTTGTAATGTTATTTATTAATTGTAACTTCAGTTCATTCTTATCAGCAAAATCCTGGGCCATTTTATTTATGGTCACTATATTTGTCTTGATTTCCATATTCTCCAAAAACTAATGCCTGAATTGGAATATCACGACAGACAAAGTATAGTTTTGTTTTCTTGCTTTGAATGGATACCGAATGAAACAAGAATTGATAGAGAGTTGTGTCATGAAGATGGATGAAAAGAGGATCTGTGTTCTGTTTTGATGTTGAATATTAATTTTTCAGAACTTGAACATATGGGCATGGGGATTTGGACCTTTGCTCATGTTTGACAAAAAGATTTCAATTTATACCTTTGAACATGGTGGGTGAGTGAGTTATTACCTTAACCTTTCAATTTCATCAATTTGAACCTAATACAAAATTGAGTAGTGCAATTAATACTCTCAATTAATTGAATTTTTTTTTCAAAAAGATTTGTGGCCAGATATTAACGTTTACTCTTCTAAAATTATAGGATGATTTTACTGTGATAAATATTTTCACGAATTATTTATTTATTTAATAGTTTACAAGGATATATTGACCGATTGAGTTATGTTCGTATATTGACTTTCAAGATATTATTGAATCATATTGAGTAAATTTGTTGAACTAATATGACCTTCATACCTTCCTAAAAAAACATGGCCTTCATAGTTCATACTAGAGTCATAAATGACATTCCTTCAACAAAAATTGCAATAAAAGCATAGAAAGTGCTTTAAAACAAGAAGGAAAAAGGAAAGACATAAATATTTATTTATGTCCTTCATAGTTTATACTAGAGTTATAAAAATGACATTCCTTCAACAAAAATTGCAATAAAAGCATAGAAAGTGCTTTAAAACAAGAAGGAAAAAGGAAAGACATAAATATTTATTTATGTCCTTCATAGTCATACTAGAGTTATGAATATGACATTCCTTCAACAAAAATTAAAATAAGAGCATAGAAAGGGTTTTAAAACAAGAAGGAAAGACCATAAATATTAATATTTGCTTTCATTGAGAGTTGAACTCAAGACCTCCCGCTTACTAAACGGGTGCTCTAACCAACTGAGCTATGAAAGCTATAGTGCCAAAAGTAGTTATAGAGATATTTTATTTACTTCAAACAATTTTGTTTCTTTTTCCGTTCCCTTTTGACCAACTTCCTATTATAGATTATGAAATTTACATATTGGTTAAGATAGTCAATAACTTTGGTAAATTGTAAGTGCAATATTTATCCTCCCTTCGTAATGTTATTTTTTTTTAAAAAAAAAATAATAAAGTTGTTGGTTTTAATATATGCAAGTTTTATGGATAGAAAAAAAATGGTTGGATATATAATTTAGTCTATAATTTTCGAGTCTTTTTTAGTTGGGTCTTTTTAAAAGTTTTAACTAATATCATTATTTTTTCTTTTCACTTAAGTTCTTTGGTTGTGTGTGAGAAATGATACTGTGTGTGATGCAGTGAATGATGTTGATGAAAAAGATTGACATATAAAAATGACACAGTGCAAATGAGAACAACATATAGACATTCGTCACCTAGCGTACTTGCCCAAGTATAAGCAGACGCGCTAGCAAGTAATACATGGCTTGTTGATAACACACCAAATATGTTATTCCTAAACTTTAATTTTGGTAGTTTTTACAATATATTCGAGGCTAGGGGTGATCATCGATCGGTCGGGGTCGATTTTCGACCCCAACCGACCAAGGTCAGTCGGTTCGACCGAGCTTTTTTTTTTTAAAAAAAACTTACCAAAATCGACCGACCGACCAGTCGATTCGGTCGATCGGTTTGGTCGGGTTTTATATATATTTTTAAATATTTATTTAATTAATTATTTAATATTTATAATTATTATTTAATAATTTATAATTAATATTTATTATTATTTAATATATTTTCAAAAAATCTTTTTAGTTTTTTATTTTTTTAATTATTATTATTATTATTATTATGATATATATATATTTTTTTTTTCAAAAATATCGGTCGGTTCGGTCGGTTTGGGGCATTTGTCCCAAACCGACCAACCACTCCCGATCGATCGACAGGTTGGCGACCAGGCGCCCTCGATTCGGTCGGTTTCGGTTGGTCGAGTCGATTTTGGTCTTCTTTTGCTCACCCCTATTTGAGGCTTTCACGAGTTAGTTTTGTTAAATTTTAGGTATTTGGTAAAAGAGATCAGAACGGAAAAATTTAGAGGTATCATACAAAGTTATTGGAGCATAAATTAATAAGTCATATGTTAAGAAAATGATTAAAACAAGAGAGAAAATTCGAGAGGATGTTGTTGAAACGCCATCTATAACATCTCAACGCCGTATTTGGAACTGCCCAAAAAAGGATTCCCGCACAGGCAACATTACAATATTGTATTACGACATTGCAACACCATACATGTGCGTGTTCCACACCTTTCATGTTCGTAGCATTGAAACTTTGGGTATAGCATCTCAAAGCTACAAAAAAATTTCCTAATTTACGCGCATACATAGGTCAACATTGCAACGTTGTCCACAATATTGTGACGTTATCCCGAGGCCTATAAAAGGATCCTTATGTTACATTTAGAAGGGAGTCAATTTTGAGACATAAAATACCGTAATTTTGAATTCTCTTGGAATTTTGGGAGCAAGAGAACATTCTTGAAGGCGAGGAACGAGAGTTTGAGCTGAGGATCATGGTGAGCTTTGGGAATGATATCGACATGTGACTAGAGTTTTTCTTTCCCTTTTCAGTTGTATTTCATTTTATGGATTTTAGTTATAAGTTTAGTAGTTTTGTTATTGTGATTATGAGTGACTAAACTTTTATCTAGTAATTGATGTAACCACTACATTGAATGTTGTCATTTTATTTTCGTGAACTGAACTTGCAACATTATTGTATGCTTTTAATGTTCTTAATGCTAGTATTCTTTTGGTCAAAGTTTATTTTTTTTATTGGCTTCGATTGTTGTTTAAATAAAATCAATTAAGACTAGATCAATTAACTGCATATCTATTTGTAAATTATTGCATGAGAATGAAGGGTTTTTTAGAAGCATCGTAGGAAGTAGCTTAATTTCATGTTGTTTTATTAAAGTTTAGACAAATATGTTGAACATATAAAATTGCATGAATTTCAATTGGGCTTGAAAGAGCCTTTTAGTCTTCTAAACTTCATGCTCAATTTGTTGTATGATCATTCATAAATTAATTAACTAAAGCATCAATTTAGTTGGTAAAGTCAATTCCCTAGATTTTATTGTTGGATTTTATGCCCTAAAACTCGTAGTTTGTAAATAATGTTCTAATTAAATCAATAAAGAGTTATTGTTGTTAACAAAGAGTTATTGTTCACTATTTACATTATTGCCTTATACTAATTCTAAATCCAATAAACTAACATCCAAGGTTGTAATATGTCTCTTGAACTAAAAGTAGTATACATATAAGATCTCAGTTCGAGATACAACTTAAAGGGTCTATAGTAAGGGGATAAAACTTGGGTACCTTACCTTGGTAATACTATGGACATGACCCACTTTGTATATGATACAAACACAAGTGATCCTAACGTGTTCATGTACACGACATGTGTATTGGGTTTTATGTCCTCAAACTCGTGGTTTTGTAAACTGAATGTATATTCTATTTTGCAATAAAAATGTTATTGAGAGTTATTCAGTAAATGTGTTATTGGATAAAGTGAATTTTGTATTGTGTAACCCTAATCCAATAAAGAACCCTTGGCTATAGGATGAATACTTGAACTTTAAGTGTGACATAAAAGTGGATCAAGTTCAAGTATTGGAGATACTATGGACGCGACCCACTTTGTAAAGTACAAACGATGTGATCCTGAATCGTTCATGTGGAGACATGCGAGTGGGGGCGTCCTATGCAATGAGTTTGCATAATACTGGACCGAGAAATAGTCACTTAAACTTTATAACTCTGTTTACTGTCTTAACTGACTATATTCATACGATGACCTAGGTAACTCGATCTTAATCTTGAGCGTGCCATGAACTCCTGTTTATTCGGATTATCCTTAGATTTCATAGTGAGAGTGTCTTGAGATTGCCGACTCAATAAGCCTCCCATTTAAGGGATAAGACCGGGTAGATAGCTGGGAACATAGTTCTGCAAGATGGAATTCACTCCTAACCGCTTTAGGGATTAGTAGAGAGGTTGTTCCCTTAAGTGTTGACTCCGGGTCTTGAACAAAAGGCTCACCCCTCTCATTGGCCCAAGAGGGATTCAGTTTGTTGGTTGGACCACAAACCAATTGTTCATTAGAGGATCAGTGGGACTTAAAGAACAAGAAGTAATTACAGGGGTAAAATAGTATTTTTGACCGAGCTAAAATTACTAACGACATGTGAATGATCGACGTACTAATCATGATTATATCGAGTGGATAGAAATATATCTACAGTGAGGAGAGTGCAACCATTGGGCTTTAGTGAAGTGTCCTGGTGGTTAACGAATATTGATAAACTAGGTTAAAGAGTTTGGTCGGTTAATCTTGTATCATTGGAGCTCATGATCTGTAGGTCCATTAGGCCCCCCTTACTAGCTCAGACTAAGCCTTGTAATATTTGAGAGAAAGAATTTGAATTGTTCAAATTCGGTTTTGGGAGAAACGTTAATTATATGTAATATACTTAACGTATCATAGATTAATTATGAATTAAACTATGATAAAGAAGAGGTGGACGTATTTAAATATGATTTAAATATTGGTTCGGTTTATAACATGAATAGGGATTCATGTTTAAACGGTCGATTTAAGAAATTGGGATTGGTCCAATTATTTAATTTGATATTTGATATTAAAATTTAATAATTATTTAAAATTAATTAATTAAATTATTTAATTATTTAAATTGATTTTAATTTAACATTAATTTTATATTAATGTTGAATTAAAATTAAATGAAAATTCAAATTCAATTCTGAAGTTTCAATTGGACCAACTTCACAAATGGTGAACAAGCAACTTTGATAGTCAAATTCACCAAAATTCAACCCCTCCTTCTTGATTAATCCTCATCATTCATGTGTTGGCATCTTCACAAGGCTTGATGAAGCTTTAATTGAAGATGAATTGAAGAGGATAAATGGAATTTTGCAAAAAAATTATTCTATTCTCGGTTTTGACCATTTGTCACTCTTCTTCTAAATTCTCTCAACTTTTGATCCCACAATCCGTTCCAAGACCTGAGAATAGTAGGAAAGACTCTAAGGGTGGTCCACAAAGTGTTCGTAATCAAAATTAGCCCACGAATTTGGAGAATTTTGAGTTAGAAAGGTATGTGATCTTACTTTCTGTTTTTCTAAATTTGAGCATGCTTTTTATTTTGTAAAATTGATCAATTTAGAGTGTTCAAGATCCTAAATTATTTCTGTTTTATTAATATGGACTCTTTCTGTTGGTATCAGAGCAATTTTGAGCACTCAATTTGATCTATTTTGAGTTGTGGTGGGTGTTTTTTGAAATACAATTATTTTGGGCGTCTAAAGTGTTCTTCTGGATTTAGAATTTAAATTGAGCATCAATGTGTGCTTTATTTTCACATTGCTCAAGTGTGTTTGAGCATTAATGTGTGTGGAATAATCTGTAAAAGTTTCGAGTCGATCAAAGTTCGAGAAGACGCTCAATTTGAAGAAAGAATCCTCAGAGGTCACTAGAATGAAAAATAGAGGCAACAGTTGTAGTTTTTTTTTTTAATGATTGCTACAGTAGCCTCATCAAGGACAAGCGAATTTCATTTTGTGAAGAAGAAGTTACGTCAGCGACCCTTTATATAACGTCAACAGTTGATGGTTCAGTTGACTTTAATCGGTTCAATAATTTTTGGACCGGTTCGGCTCGTTTTCGGTCTGGGTCAGGTTAATTTTAGACCGGTTCTGACTAATTGGAGCCCGATTTTGCTGTTTTGGAGGTATGTTTCATCATTTGGAGGTCCGGTTCACTCTTTTACAACCCAGTTCAACCTTTTGAAGGCCCGATTCACACATTTGTAAGCCGGTTCGACCCAAATTCGAAGTGTTCGAAGTGGTTCGATGTTAGTTCTAGATTATTATTGTAATAATTTAATTGTTTGCCTGCATTAGATGTCAAAACCAGTCCACTTTAGTGTGTTTAATTAATTATGCATTGTGAATGTATGTTTTAATTAAAATCCCTGATTGTATGTACATAAAGTATGCCATATAGATTTTAAAATCCCACCATAGGAAGCATGCTCCATGCATTGAAAGTATGCTATAGGTATTATAATATATAGTATGCATGAATTAGGGTTTCATAAGAATTAATATAAGAGTTATATTAATTTATGAAACAAATATTATATGTTTTAATTATAATTAATATAAGGGTTATATTAATTAAAAATTAAACATATAATTGTTATGCATTTATTCATGTGATGGATTTGTTATAAATGTATGTTTATTCATGTGATGAATGATCAAGCACTTTATAACATAGAAATGCATGTAACTTAAGGTTAATCAATTAGTTTTAAAATGGTTTTAGAACTGGAATTAATTAGACCTTAGGTTATCTAGTTCTAATAATATTAGAATTAGGCAACCAATAAGTTATAAACTATGATTAAAGAGTGACTTTGTCTAAGGAAGGTTCTGGCTAGGCTGGGGTATTTAAACTGACGGAAACGGAACACCCCTACTTGAGAACCAACCTGGGAGTGAATTTAATCTAGAGGTTTATAAATTATTTTTCGTGAGTGACGTTTATTAAAAGTTAATAAATTGAACTCATAGATCTAGGGTTATTAAATGGTTGATAGACTTAGGTAATTCCAGTATAATTGTTATATTGGTAGACTTATGTTCGACCTCGTGATGTCAATAGGGCATCCCCATTCGGATGGTGTTTGCATAAATCAAGAGCAAGGTGAATGGAGAAAGTATTTATAGTAAGTGGGGGACGGAAGTGTGTCAACACATCCTATGGTCTCCTCCATTAGGTTGGACCGTGAGATTCCCATGTTGCGCTGCGAGTTGCCCAGTGTAGCACCATCCATTCGGAGGGATGTAGCATGGGATTCGGAACAACTCAAACTCTAGAAATGGATAGGGTCTCTTAGGTCCATTCCCAACTTTGACTTTCCAATTCGGTAACATTGTTGGGACCGACCTCTGAGGTCTGAAAAGGGCGGGTCACACTTACAAGAATTTCTAAGTGTTAGTGAATTCTTGACCAAAGTAGCGATAACTATAATGCTATAGGAATAAGAGTTATTCTGGTATTAGCATTTCGTCAAGAATGCCTTGGTTCAGTGAAGGAGTGATTGACTGCCCCTCGGTAGCGGTTGCTCTAACTCACTGAAGTATCGTTGCAAAAATAATAATGAATTTATGGGTACTTATTACTTTTGCTAAATTCTAAATAAGATACATGTAATGGGTTAGAAGCAATTCACTAAGAGAATTCATTCTTTTCAGCATGTCAAGCTCTTTAATCCAATTACTCACCTCCGATAAATTAAACGACAATAACTATGTGACCTGGAAATCAAAGTTGAATATGATTCTAGCCATCGATGATCTAAGGTTCGTCTTAACGGAGGAATGTCCTCCCCCTCTCGGCTCGTCTGCAACCCGAATTGTTCAGGATGCATATGATTGATGGATTAGGGCTAATGATATGGCCTGAGTCTACATCTTATAACCAACATATCTGATGTGCTAGGTAAGAACATGACGAGATGATCACCGCTAAGGAGATCATACGTTCATTACAGACGATGTTTGGACAATCGTCCTCGATGGTCTGTCATAATGCCCTCAAGGGTGTTTATTTAACTCCCATATAATGGAGACGAAAGCTGAGAAGACACAACAAAGTAAATATGATCTACTCGTTGTTGAAACATGTTTAGTGGAACATGATGATTCTGCCTGGATACTAGATTCAGGAGCCACTAACCATGTATGTTCTTTTTTTCAGGAAACTAGTTCCTGGAGGCAGCTTGCTGATGGTGAGATAACTCTCAGGGTTGGAACAAGAGAGGTTTTCTCAGTTAGAGCAGTGGGAGCAGTGAAGTTGTTATTTAGAGATAGATTCATTTTATTAGAAAATGTACTTTTGGTTCTTGGAATCAAAAGAAATCTTGTATCTATCTCTTGTTTACTTGAACATATGTATAAAGTATATTTTGATTATAATGAAGCGCTCATTTGCAAAAGAGGTATACGAATATGTTCTGCTAAACTTGAAAACAACTTATATGTGTTAAGACCAACAGAGATAAAAGCTATTTTGAACACCGAGATGTTTAAAACAGTTGATACTCAAAATAAAAGGCAGAAGCTTTCTCCAAGTACCAGTCTTTGACACTTGAGACTAGGTCACATTAATCTCAATAGGATTGAGAGATTGGTTAAGAGTGGTCTCCTAAGTCAGTTAGAGGACAACACCTTACCACCATGCGAGTCCTGTCTTGAGGGAAAAAAAATGACTAAACGACCTTTTTCTAAAAAAGATTATAAGGCCAAAGAACCCTTGGAACTCGTGCATTCAGATCTTTGTGGTCCAATGAATGTCAAGGCACGAAGAGGGTATGAATATTTCATCAATTTCATTGATGATATTCTAGGTATGGCTATCTTTACCTAATGGATCATAAGTCTGAAACCCTTGAAAAGTTCAAGGAGTATAAGGCAGAGGTTGAGAACTCGTTAGGTAAAACGATTAAAACACTTCGATCAGGTCGAGATGGAGAGTATATGGATTTGAGATTCCAAGACTATATGATAGAACATGGAATCGCATTCCAACTCTCAGCGCCAGGTACACCTCAGCAGAACGGTGTATCTGAAAGGAGAAATAGAACCCTGTTAGACATGGTTCGACCTATGATGAGCTACACTCAGCTGCCTAGTTTGTTTTGGGGTTATGTAGTAGAAGCTGCTACATATATTTTGAACATGGTTCCCTCTAAGAGTGTTTCAGAAATACCCTATGAGTTATGGAAAGGGCGTAAAGGTAGTTTACGTCACTTCAAGATTTGGGGATGTCCGACACATCTACTAGTGTCCAATCCAAAGAAATTGGAACATTGTTCAAAATTATGTCTATTTGTAGGATACTTCAAAGAAACGAAAGGTGGTATATTTTATGATTCTCAAGAGGACAAGGTGCTTGTGTCGACAAATGCCACATTCTTAGAGGAAGACCACATGAGAGATCATCGACCTCGTAGCAGAGCTTTCTTGAGCGAAATTTCCAAGAAAGCTACAGCTAAATCAACTAAAATTGTTGATCAAACTGGTCATTCTCAAGAGTTGAGAATGCCTCGACGTAGTGGGAGAGATGTTAGACAACCCGACTATTACATGGGTTTGACTAAAACCCAGGTCTTCATACCTGATGATGGCGTTGAGGATCCATTGACCAATAAACAGACAATGAATGACATAGACAAGGGACCAGTGGATTAAAGCCATGGACCTCGAAATGGAGTCAATGTACTTCAATTAAGTCTGGGAACTTTTAGATCAACCAAATGGTGAAAGACCTATAGATCAAGTTGGTAAGGTGCAATCCTTTAAGGCTCGACTTGTGGCAAAAGGTTATACCCAGCGGGAAGGGGTGAACTATGAAGAAACCTTCTCCCCTGTTGTCATGCTTAAGTCGATTAGAATACTCTTGTCCATTGCCACGTTTTATGATTATGAAATCTGGCAAATGGATGTCAAGACAACCTTTCTGAATGGCAATCCTAAAGAGAGTATCTATATGGATCAACTAGAGGGGATCATAGTTCAGGGTCAAGAGCAAAAGGTTTGCAAGCTTAAACGATCCATCTATGGGTTGAAACAAACATCTAGATTCTGGAATATAAGATTTGATACTCCGATCAAAACTTATGGCTTTGAACAAAATATTGACGAGCCTTGTGTCTATAAGAAGATAGTCAATACTACTATAGCTTTCTTAGTTTTATATTAAACGATATCCTACTCATTGGGAATGATGCAGGATTCTTGACTGGCGTTAAGCAATGGTTAGCGACCCAATTCTAAATGAAATATTTGGGAGAGGCTCAGTTTGTCCTTGGAATTCAAATTGTTCGGAATCGCAAGAACAAAACGCTAGCACTGTCTCAGGCATCTTATATTGACAAGATGTTGGTTAGATATAAGAGGCAGAATTTCAAGAAGGATTTATTACCTTTCAGGCATGGAATTCATCTGTCGAAGGAACAATGTGTTGGGATTTATGCCCTAAACTTGTGTAATTTTGATCAATTAAATAAAATGTTATTTGTTTTGATAGAATTACAACCTTGCTTTAATAAATCCAATAAACTAAGCTCCAAGGTTATAACATTTATCTTGAACATCAGTGTAGTGGACACTATTTGGGTTGAGTTCAAGAATATAACCTAAATGGTCTATGGTATAAGAATAAGGTTGGAAACCTCATTCTGGTAACACCATGGATGCAACCCACTTTGTAATAAGTACAAATGAGGTAATCCAACTCATTCATATAGTTGACATGGGAGTGGGGGCATCCTGTATGAAGAGTTCATACAAGATGGATCATGAAATTATTAGTCTAACCAATTGTAACACCGTTAACATGATAAGACTAGTAATTTATAGATGGTCATTAGTGACTCGACTGAATCTGAGCAAGTTAAGAACTCCTGCTTATAGGGGTTTGTCCTTAGACTAGTATGGGTGAGAGTGGCACATGGCGACTCAATAAGCCTACCTTCTCAGGGAAAGAACCTCGTAGGTAGCTTGGAACTTAACTGTGCAAGATGGAATTCACTCATTCCTACACTAAGGAATTAGATAGGTTGTTCTCTTAGAACTCGACTCAGTCTTGAACAACGGGGCCCGCCCTCTGTGAGGTATGAGTCTAAGGTAGGACCTTAGACTTGTTGTTCATTAGAGGATCGGTGGTGCTTAAGGAACAAAGAGGTAATCACGGGGGTAAAGCGATAATTTGATCCAAATGTGATTACTGAACAACCTATGAAGGGTCGACTCATGGGTAATGACTATATCGATGGACACAATAATATCTACAAATGAGGAGAGTGCAACTACAAGTCTATAGTGGGTGACTTGTAGTTAATGAATATTGATTAAGCTGGATCAAAGAGTTTGATCGCTTAATCTCACATCATTGGAGCTCATGAACCGTAGGTCCATTAGATCCCTCTGTTGGCTCAACATGGTAATATTGAGGGTATAAAGTTAGGAGTGAAATTGAAGTGTTCAATTTCATACATGAGGAGTTATATCAATTATGTATGATATAATTGATATAATATATAGTTTTAATGTGAATTAGATTCATACATAAACTATATACTAAAGAGAGATTAAAGGAGGGGTAAGATGGTATTTCCATCCTATTTCTCTATATATATGGTTGCATGAGATGCAACTAGGTTAAGCAATTTTACAAGCTCTCTTGTTGTGTTGTTGGAAGAGTTCCAAAGCACACATCTCTCTCAAAATACATCACCTCTCCTAAAGGGAACCCACCTTCCTCCTTCACTTAGAGAACAACGGAGAAGATCCGGTGGTCGTGTCTTCATACGTTGGTGTTCCTGTTGTTGAGATCGTGATCGTGGGAGAGAGGAGCACTCGAAGAAAGGTTCTTCAAAGGTAATTTCTTGTTGTCCATTATGTTTTATATGCTTAATCTAGTTTTTATGTTCTTAAATTAATTCGTCTTAACTAAATCAAGAGCGCGCGATTCCCAATCGCTTCTGCTGCGGGACTTCGATTCCCTCACAATGTCCTAAGACATCTTAAGAAGTTGAGGATATAAGACGCATTCCCTATGCATCAACTGTTGGTAGTCTGATGTATGCTATGCTATGTACTCAACCCGACATATGCTATGTAGTGCGAATTGTCAGCAGGTATCAGTTTAATTCAGGATATGATCACTGGATTGTTGTTAAGAATATCATCAAGTATCTTAGGAGAACGAGGGACTATATGCTTGTGTATGGCGCAATAGGATTTGATCATTGCAGGATACACTGACTTTGATTTTCATACTGATGTAGATTCAAGGAAATCTACATCGAGATCAATGTTCACTCTTAACGGAGGAGCTATAGTATGGAGGAGTATAAAACAAGGTTGTATTGTTGACTCCACCATGGAGGTCGAGTACGTCGCAGCTTGCGAAGCAGCGAAGAAGGTTGTATGGCTTAGAAAATTCTTTACTTATTCGGAAGTTGTTCCAAATATGAATTTGCCTATCACCCCTTTTATTGTGATAATAGTGGTGCAGTCGCAAATTCTAAAGAACCTAGAAGCCATAAGCACGGAAAGCATATAAAGCACAAATATCATCTCATCAGGGAGATTGTTACTCGAGGAGACTTGATCGTCACGCAGATTGCTTCGGAGCACAACATTGTTGATCCGTTTGCAAAGCCCCTCACGGCTAAAATGTTTGAGGGACACCTAGAAAGTCTAGGACTACGAGTTGTACAATAGGACAATTTACTTGCTCAACATGTTTGACTCCACCGACGTTTTAGTCCAAGTGGGAGTTTGTTTAGTTTTATGTCCTAAAACTCGTGGTTTTGTAAACTGAATGTATATTATATTTTTTAATAAAGATGTTATTGAGAGTTATTCAGTAAATGTGTTATTGGATAAAGTGAATTGTGTATTGTGTAACCCCAATCCAATAAAGAACCCTTAGCTATAGGATGAATACTTGAACTTCGTGTGTAACATAAAAGTGGGTAAAGTTCAAGTTATAGCCAGAACGATCTATAGTATAAGCATAGGGGTGTGTACCTTATCCTAGGGATACTATGGATGCGATCCACTTTATAAAGTACAAACGATGTGATCCTGAATCGTTCATGTGGAGACATGCGAGTGGGGGCGTCCTATGCAATGAGTTTGCATAAGACTGGACAAAGAAATAGTCACTTAGACTTTATAACTCTGTTTACTGTCTTAACTGACTATATTCATATGATGACCTAGGTAACTCTATCTTAATCCTGAGCGTGTCATGAACTCCTGTTTATTTGGATTATCCTTAGATTTGCATGAGTGAGAGTGACCTGAGATTGCTGACTCAATAAGCCTCCCATTTCAGGGATAAGACCGGGTAGATAGCTGGGAACATAGTTCTGCAAGATGGAATTCACTTCTACCCGCTTTAAGGATTAGTAGAGAGGTTGTTCCCTTAAGTGCTGACTCCGGGTCTTGAACAAAGGGCTCACCCCTCTCATTGGCCCGAGAGGGATTCAGTTTGTTGGTTAGACTACAAACCAATTGTTTATTAGAGGATCAGTGGCACTTAAAGAACAAGAAGTAATTACAGGGGTAAAACGATATTTTTGACCCAGCTGTAATTACAAACGACCTGTGAAGGATCGATTTACTAATCATGGTTATATCGAGTGGACAGAAATATATCTATAGTGAGGAGAGTGCAACCATTGGGGTTTAGTGGAGTGTCCCGGTGGTTAACGAATATTGATTAACTAGGCTAAAGATTTTGGACGGTTAATCTCGTATCGTTGAAGCTCATGATCTGTAGGTCCATTAGGTCCCCCTTACTAGCTCGAACTAAGCCTTGTAACATTTGATAGAAAGAATTTGAATTGTTCAAATTTAGTTTTTGGAGAAAACGTTAATTATATGTGGTATACTTAACGTATCATAGATTAATTATGAATTAAACTATGATAAAGGAGAGGTGGACGTATTTAAATATTATTTAAATATTGGTTCGATTTATAACATGAATAGGGATTCATGTTTGAACGACCGATTTAAGAAATCGAGATTGATCCAATTATTTAATTTGATATTTGATATTAAAATTAAATAATTATTTAAAATTAATTAATTAAATTGATTTTAATTTAAAATTATTTTATATTAATTTTGAATTAAAATTAAATAAAAATTCAAATTCAATTTTGAAGTTTCAATTGGACCAACTTCACAAATGGTGAACAAACAACTTTGATAGTCAAATTCACCAAAATTCAACGCCTCCTTCTTGATTAATCCTCATCATTCATGTGTTGGCATCTTCACAAGGCTTGATGAACCTTTAATTGAAGATGAATTGAAGAGGATAAATGAAATTTTGCAGAAAATTCATTCTATTCTCGGTTTTGACCATTTGTCACTCTTCTTCCAAATTCTCTCAACTTTGGATCCCACAATCTGTTTCAAGGCCTGAGGATAGTAGGGAAGACTCTAAGGGTTGTCCACGAAGTGTTCATGATCAGAATTAGCCCACAGATTTAGAAAATTTTGAGTTAGAAAGATATGTGTTCTTACTCTCTGTTTTTCCAGATTTGAGCATGCATTTTATTTTGTAAAATTGATTAACTTAGAGTGTTCAAGATCCTAAATCGCTTCCGCTTTATTAATATAGACTCTTTCAATTGGTATTAGAACAATTTTGAGCACTCAATTTGATCTATTTTGAGTTGTGGTGGGTGTTTTTTGAAATACATTTTTCTGAGCGTCTAAAGTGTTCTTCTAGATTTGGAATTTAAATTGAGCATCAATTTGTACTTTATTTTCAAATTTCTCAACTGTGTTTGAGCATTAATGTGTGTAGAATAATCTGTAAAAGTTTTGAGTCGATTGGATTTTGGGAAGGCCCTCAATTTGAAGAAAGAATCTTCGGAGGTCACTAGAATGAAAAACTGAGGCAACAGCTGTAGTTTTTTTTAATGATTGCTACAGTAGCCTCATCAAGGACGCGCAAATTTCATTTTGTGAAGAAGAAGTGATGTCAGCGACCCTGTAGATTGTTGGGATGTATGTCCCCATCTCGTGTAGTTTGTAATATTCCAAGATGTAAATAAATAAGAGTTATCTATTTGAACTTTGTGTGATAAATAAAAGTTATTTAAAATTTGTGTCTCGCATTTTTTCATAAACTTAATCCAATAAACTAAGCTCCAGGGTCATTGTATTATGAGAGAACTAGAACTTGAACGGTGTGTAGTGGCCATACAGGGAGGATCACGTTCGAGTTAATGACCCGAAAGGTCTACAGTATATGGATGGGGTTGGAGACCTAATCCTTGATACACTATGGATGCGACCCGCTTTGTATAAAATACAAACGAGGTGATCTGACTCGTTCATGTGGTTGACATGCGAGTGGGGGCATCCTGTGCAATGAGATTGTACAAGAGTAGAACGTGGATTATTAGACTTACTGATGTAACACCGTTAACAGTATAGAGCTAATAATTTCATAGATGACCATTAGTGACTCGACCTTAATCCTGGGCGTGTTACGGACTCCTGTATGCGGGGGTCTGTCCTTTGACTAGTACGGGTGAGGTTGGCCACTGTTGCTCGCCCAATATGCCTATCTTCTCAGGGACAAAACCACGTGGGGAGCTGGCAACTTGACTACGCAAGAAGGAATTCACTTGTTCCCGACTTTAGGGAAAGTAAAGGGGTTGTATCCTTTAGTGCTGTCTCCAGGGCTTGAACAACGAAGCCCCACTCTCTCATTTGCTTGAGAGAGTTGTTGTTTATGGTTGGACCATTCAACGTAGTTGTTCATTAGAGGAGCAGTGGGACTTAAGGAGCAAGAGGTAGATACAGGGGTAAAACGACAATTTGACCCAGTAGTGTGTACGAACAACCTGTGAAGGGTCGACTCATGGGTATTGGTTATGAAGGGAATGAAAATTCCTGCGTAGTGGAAGACGATCGAATCGTCAAGGTATCGTTACGCTACTTGAAATTTGTTAAAATGATCTAACACTTAGATCTAAGTTATACATACAAAATTAAGGAAGGAAAACAACAAGAAGGATGTACTATTTGTTGTAGACAATTCTTCCAAATTTCTTCCCTGATCACGAACACTTCGTGCTTCTCGATCTCAACGAACACTTCTCTCGAACAAAACTCGAACACCACCAATGACCTTCTCGGTTGTTCTTCCTTTGGAAGAAGGAAAGTTGTGGGACTTTAGTTTTGGAGAGGGAGGAGAATTGAGAGAATATGTTGAGAGAGAATTCTCTTCTTTTGGTTAAAATTCCAAAAATGAGAGATTGAGTTCAGAAATCCTTCTTGCAAAGGGTTTAAATAGTGAAATAACATGGAGTTAAAATCTCCACATTATTACTACTTTACCACAACTCTAGGTTATGAAAATCTATTTGCATAACCACGTATTATGAGATATCTCATATCTAAGTATAAAAATCACATTTGCATAATTGTGAATTTTTTTAAATTGAATCACATCCAATTTAATTCCTCTCAATTAATTTCTCCAATTAGCCCTAATTCAACAATTAGGCTAACCTATAGTTTATTATGAATCTCATTCACATTAAACTATATATTATATCATTCATATCTCATATAAATGACATAAATGCCCTTTAAGTGAAATTGAACACTTCAATTCACACCAAAACATTAACCCTTCTTTTAACCCAGATTGAGCCAACCGAGTGACCTAATGGACCTACAGTGACGGGCTCCAATGATCCGAGATTGACCTATCAAACTCTTTGACCCAGTTAATCAACCTTCATTAGCTACGGTAACACTCTACTAAAGCCCGTAACTGCACTCCCGTCAGTGCAGAATATTACGTGTCCACTGATATAACCAATAACCATGAGTCGACCCTTCACAGGTTGTTCATAGACACGGCTGAGATAAATTACCATTTTACCTTTGTGTCTACCTCTTGTTCCTTAAGTCCCCACTACTCCTCTAATGAACAACATATCGTGATGGTCCAACCATACACAACACCTTCTTGGGCCAGTGAGAAGGTGGGAGCCCGTTGTCCAAGCCCTGGAGACAATACTTAAGGGAACAACCCCTCTAGTTTCCCTAAAGGCGGGAACAAGTGAATTCCATCTCGCGTAGTTAAGTTCCCAGCTCCCTACTAGGTCCTGTCCCTGAGAAGATAGGCATATTGGGCGAGTAATCGTGACCACCCTCGCTGCGTACTAGTCAAAGGCGGACCCCCATGCATGCAGAGAGTCCTTAACACGCTCGAGGATTCAAGTCGAGTCACTAATGGTCATCTACGAAATTATTAGTCCTTACAGTCAACGGTGTTACATCAGTAGGTCTAATAATTCACAGTCCGGTCTTGTACAATCTCATTGCACAGGATGCCCCCACTCGCATGTCAAACACATGAACGAGACAGATCACCTCGTTTGTATCTAATACAAAGCGGGCCGCATCCACAACGTATCCAGGATTAGGTCTCCAACCATATCCATATACTGTAGACCGTTCGGGTCATTAACTCGAACGTGATCCTCCCTGTGTGTCCACTACACACCGTTCAAGTTCTAGTTCTCTCATAAATTCAATGACTTTGGAGCTCAGTTTATTGGAAAAGTTTGTAAAATTTGCGAGACACAAGTAATGAAACGAATAACACTTTATTAATTTCAAACAGTAATTTACAAACACGAGATTAGGACAAAAATCCCAACAAACTCTCACTTGGACTAAGCTAGTGGAGAAAATACATTTCTGAAATGTAGATAAATTACAACGAAGTAATACAATAAACTAAGGCAATACCCGTTTACATATCTCCCACTTTTCCTACTCAGGAAGTACTCGAAAACCTAGACTCTCTAGGTAACCCTCAAACTCTTTAGCCGTGAGGGGCTTTGAAAATGGATCAGCTACGTTGTGCTCCGATGCTATCTCCGTGACTGTCACGTCTCCGCGATGCACAATCTCCCGTATCAAGTGATACTTTTGCTCAATATGTTTGCCTCTCTTATGGCTCCGAGGTTCTCTGCAGTTGGCTACTGCACCACTGTTATCACAGAACAGCGTGATCAACAATTTCATATTTGGAATAACTTCCAAATCTTTCATGAACTTCCTAAGCCAAACAACTTCCTTTGCAGCTTCACAAGTCGCAACATACTCCGCTTCCATAGTGGAATCAGCGATGCATCCCTGCTTGATGCTTCTCCATACTATAGCTCCTCCATTCAGAATGAAGGCTGATCCCGAAGTGAATTTCCTAGAATCCTTATCGATCTGAAAGTCAGAATCCGTGTATCTCGTAAGGATCAAATCCTCACTTCCATACACTAAGCTGTTGTTCCTCGATCTCCTAAGATACTTGAGGATTGCCTTTACGGCTATCCAGTGATCTAATCCGGGATTGGATTGATACCTACTGACAATCTTTACTACATAACAGATGTCGGGCCTAGTACACAGCATAACATACATTAGGCTCCCTACAGCTGAAGCATATGGGATCCGTCTCACATCCTCAACATCTTGAGGAGTCTTAGGACACTGATCCTTAGACAAGTGAACCCCATGCCTGAAAGGCAGCAAGCCTTTCTTGGAGTTCTGCATCTTATATCTAGACAACATCTTGTCAATATAAGATGCTTGAGACAAGGCTAGCGTTCTGTTCTTCCGGTTCCGGACTATCTGGATACCTAAAACATACTGAGCTTCTCCCAAATCTTTCATTTGAAATTGCGAAGCTAGCCACTTTTTAACGTCAGTAAGAAATTCTACCTCATTCCCAATGAGAAGAATATCATCCACATACAACACTAAAAATGCGACAGTTTTATCAACGATTTTCTTGTAGACACAAGGCTCGTCGACATTTTGATCAAAGCCATAAGATTTGATCGCCTTATCAAACCTTATATTCCAAGTCCTCGAAGCTTGTTTCAGTCCATAAATATACCTATGAAGCCGACAAACCTTTTGCTCTTGGCTTTGGGCAATGAACCCTTTGGGCTGGTCCATATAGATGGTTTCATCAAGTTTGCCATTCAGAAAGGTTGTCTTGACGTCCATCTGCCATACCTCATAGTCATAATACGCGACAATGGCCAGAAGGATCCTGATCGACTTTACCATGGCAACAGGTGAAAAGGTCTCCTCATAGTCAACCTCTTCAACCTGGGTAAAACCCTTTGCCACTAGTCGGACTTTGAATATCTGCACCTTCCCATCTACGCCACGTTTACACTTGTATATTCATTTGCAACCAATAGGTTTCACCCCATCCGGTTGATCCACAAGCTCCCAGACAGAATTTAAGTACATTGACTCCATTTTCTGGTCCATAGCTTTAATCCATTCGTCTTTGTCAACATCAACCATTGCCTGGTCATAGGATAATGGATCCTCGCAGTCATCATCAGGAGTGACAACTGAGGTTTCAGCTAAACCCATGTAACGATCAGGCTGTCTCACAACCCTCCCACTATGTCGAGACATTCCCAACTCTTGAGAACGGATTTGACTAGACGTGCTAGGATCAACAACACTTGTTGACGTACTAGCCCCATCAGCAACCCTTGCTGATGTACTGTCCATTTCATTTAACACAATTTTACTCCTTGGTAAATGATCCCTGACGTGGTCTTCCTCTAGGAAAGTGACGTTTGTCGACACAAGCACCCTATTTTCATTAGGATCGTAAAAGAGACCACCCCTAGTCTCTTTTGGGTAACCTACGAATAGGCACAATTTTGAACGGGGTTCCAACTTTTTCAGTTTTGACACCAACACGTGGGCCAGGCATCCCCAAATTCTAAAATGGTGTAAACTGCCTTTACCGCCATTCCAGAGTTCGAAAGGTGTTTCACAAACACTCTTCGACGGAACGTTGTTCAAAATATAGACCGCAGTCTCCACTGCGTAACCCCAAAAAGAATCAGGGAGACGAGCATAGCTCATCATCGACCAATCCATGTCCAACAAGGTTCTGATTCTCCTCTTCGATATGCCATTCTGCTGTGGCATACCAGATGCTGAGAGTTGGGACGTAATTCCGTGTTCTATCATATAGTCCTGAAATTCAGTGTCCATATACTCTCCACCTCGATCCGATCGAAGTGTTTTAAGCGATTTACCTAATAGGTTCTCAACCTCAGTCTTGTACTCCTTCAACTTTTCAAGAGTTTCAGAATTCTTACGCATTAGGTAAATATACCCATACCTCGAGTAATCATCTATGAAAGACACAAAGTATTCATAACCACCTCGTGCTTTAACATTCATCAGACCACAGAGGTCAAAATGTATAAGCTCAAGGGGCTCTTTGGCTCTGTATCCTTTTCCACTAAAAGGACGCTTGGTCATTTTGCCCTCAAGGCATGACTCACATACCGGTAAAGAGTTTTCTTCCAACTCGTTTAAAAGTCCACTCTTCACTAGTTTCTCAATCCTATTGAGATTAATGTCGCATAACCGTAGATGCCAAAGATGAGCATTTTCTTTAGAAGAAACTTTTGCTCTTTTAGTTTGCGTTTCTGTCGTTTTAAACAATTTAGTATTCAGAACACTTTTGACCGAATTAGGTTTCAAAACATACAAATTATGTTCAAGTGAAGCAGAACAAATAAAATTACCATTTCTGGAAATAAACGCTTTATTACCATGGAATGAAACGGAAATACACTGTTCTAATAGGTAGGAAATAGAAACTAGGTTTCTAGTAAACCCGGAACTATATACATGTTGTCCAACAAAATGTAATTCTACCGCAGAAATTTAGCTTCCAGTCTGGCCACAGCGTGCGAGAGAGACAAGCTCCCGGATCCAACCAGTAGAGTCACCTCACCCTCTCGCAAATTTCTTTGTCAGAATGAATCTCTGAAAAGAAGAACAAACATGGTTAGTGGCGCTAGAATCCAATATCCAGGCTAAGTCACTACTCTCCACTAAACAGGTTTCTGTCACAAGTAAATCACATTTACCTTGATTCCTCCTCTCGGCTAGGAATTTGAGACAATTCCTCTTCCAGTGTCCGCCCCTATTGTAGTGGAAACACTTTCCTCAACTTCCTTGACCTTTTTGCCCTTTTGGGCGGCAGCTCGGTCAGTTCTACCCCTCTTCATCTTATTCTTCTCTTTCAGGCGTGAAGGAGCTACGGTCTTTGTCCCAGAGGTCGAACCCCTGTGATGAGACCTAAAGACAACATTTGCCTCAACTTCCGACGTCCTGATCCTCATCAAGGACTGGAAGGTTTGTAGCTCGTTAAGAAGAGTTGTCAGTGAGTAGTTTATCTTGTTCATAACAATGTTGCTACGAAACTGAAGGAAACTCTTCGGAAGAGTCTCCAAGATAAAACTAACCTGACTCGACTCGTCGATCGAAGCCCCGTTCATCTCCCCTAGATTAAAGTGGGTCATCATGTCTAGAACATGTTCACGGACAGACGACCCCTCTTTCATCCGTGCGTTGAAGACGTATTTGAGCGAGTCATGTCGGACTTGAAAGGACTGTTGTCCAAACATATCCTGCAAAGACTCCATGATCTCCTTAGCGGTGACCATCAGCTCATGCTTCTTTGCGAAAACATCAGACATGCTGGCAATAATATAGACCTTGGCCTTTTCATTGGCCGTGATCCATCGATCGTATGCATCACAAACACTTCGCGATGCAGTCGAGCCCGACATCTGAGGACACTCCTCAAAGAGCACGAACTTAATGTCGCCAGTTACCAAAATTGTGTTTAGGTTATTTTTTCAAGTTTGGTAATTATCTCCCACTAGTTTATCAGACGCGAGTAGAGCTATAATTGAGCTAGACATGTTTTTAGCTGAAAAATTTGAAAACTTTGTGTTAGTCTCGGAAAAAACTTTTAAAACTAATCAAGTTTTAGCAAAAATTGTTTCATTACCCCTAGGTCATTCAAAAATTTGCAATGATATCCTAAAGGTTTAGAATGACCGCCACCGAAGGGTGAACAAAACACTCTTCCTCTAGGACGAGACTTTCTCGATCAAACTCTAATTCCAGAATAACTTTTATTCCATTAGGCGTCCAATTACCATTGTTTGGTCGAATTCATTAACTCTTAACGAATTCTATGAGTGTCACCCTCAATCTTTAAGTTTCCAAGTATCCGTCCAAACAATATCCACTGAAGGGTGAACCGAGAAGGAAAACCAACCAGGAAACTGTATCCCTTTCGGGAATTCACCGACTCCCATGATCAGGCCCTCCGAAGGGATTGTCTGGTCCAGACCATACTAGCAGGCGGATCATAGGCGTCTCATGGTGTGATTCTAAAGAAGAGACCGTGGGTCCCGTTTTCACAAGTTCCACTCCCACTCACTATAAGTACTCTCTTCATCCACGATGATATTGACCCATACAAATGCCATCCGAAGGGGGACACTCCCATTTGCGCCACGAGGTCGAGTATGGATCTCACGGTGCAGACTTAACGGAGATTTGTGGTCGGAAATTAAATGTATCTTATACACTATATTTCCTCCCACTCAGCACTTTAATTTTATTAGGGATTGACCTAGATAAACCGGCAAAAATTTACCTAAGTCTACCAATATAACTCTTATATGGTATTAACCTAAGTATATAATCACATTATTACTTAGGTCTATGTGAGTAAATTAAAACATTTTTAATTAACGATACTCACGATAAGTATAATCTAAGAATCTCGGTGAATTCACTCCCGGTCGGTTTTTGGTGTAGGTGTTCATAAGCGCCAACTTAAATACCCCAACCTTAGACAAAACCTTCCTTAGACAGAGTTACTAATCAGGTCACCATTCATAGACTAAACTTTGATTTCCTATTTCTAATCTTATTAGAACTAGAAAACCTAAGTCTAATTATTCAAGTTCTAAACACTTTAAAACTAATAATTAACTTAGGTTGCATGCATTTCTATGTTATATTGCTTGATCATTCATCACATGAATAACTATATACTATAACATAAATTAATTCATCACATGAATATAAATGCATGAGCATACTTTAATTCAAAAAATATAACACTTATATTAATTAAATTAAACATGCATTTAATTATATTATAACAGTTATAATATAACCTATCATGCAAACTATATATTATGCACATAGAAATTAATTAAAATATACATCACATGCATAAAATAATTAAATAGCAAAAATAGACCGGTTTTTGGCACCTAGGGGCAATTATTTAATTAAATAACATTAATATAACTATTATATTAATATTATTTAATAAAATAATTAAATAACATTAATATAACTATTATATTAATATTATTTAATAAAATAATTAAATAAATAATTAAAATACTTTTTACAAAAATAATAAATAAAAAAACGAATTTAACTGTCCCACAAAGCAACCTCTTGCCCACGTTGCGAAACTGCCCACTATGGCGTGCGACGTTGCAACGCCATGGGCAGTGTTGCAACGCTGTCGCGTCCAGTGTCACGCCCCGCGTGCTCCACATTGTAGCGTTGCACCGCTATGCCTAGCGTTGCAACGTTGTCCTGCAGCGCGCCTTGCTTCCGCTGGCACAACGTTGAGACGCCAATGAACACCGTCTCAATGTCGTCGCCTGTATAGCAAACTCCTTTGCTGTTTTGCTTCGTTTTTCGCCCGTTTCCGCTCTGATTTCTTCACAGCAACTCTTGCTACTAAAGACTCGGACTTACAGACTCGATTTACAACAAAATACCCAAAAACAACGGGCCTTTACATTGATCTCATCAACATAATTTGTAAATCTACTCTAGTGCCAAGAAACATCCATTATGCAAACCCATCATTCATCTCATGAAGTAAAGTAAATTATCCACCTATTTTAACAAAAATCAATGCATAACGAAGAACCAACGAAATGGCTCTTGAAGGGAATGAAAATCACCGCGAAGCGGAAGACGATCAAATCGTCAAGGTATCGTTACGCTACTTGAAATTTGTTAAAATGATCTAACACTTAGATCTAAGTTAAACATACAAAATTAAGGAAGAAAAACAACAAGAAGAATGAACTTACTTGTTGTAGACAATTCTTCAAAATTTCTTACTTGATCACGAACACTTCTCTCGAACAAAACTCGAACACCACCAATGACCTTCTCGGTTGTTCTTCCTTTGGAAGAAGGAAAGTTGTGGGACTTTAGTTTTGGAGAGGGAGGAGAATTGAGAGAATATGTTGAGAGAGAATTCTCTTCTTTTGGTTTAAATTCCAAAAATGAGAGATTGAGTTCATAAATCCTTCTTGCAAAGGGTTTAAATAGTGAAATAACATGGAGTTAAAATCTCCATATTATTACCACTTTACCACAACTATAGGTTATGCAAATCACATTTGCATAACCACATATTATAAGATATCTCATATCTAATTATACAAATCACATTTGCATAATTGTGGATTTTATTAAATTGAATCACATCCAATTTAATTTCTCTCAATTAATTTCTCCAATTAGCCCTAATTCAACAATTAGGCTAACCTATAGTTTATTATGAATCTCATTCACATTAAACTATATATTATATCATTCAAATCTCATATAAATGACATAAATGCCCTTTAAGTGAAATTGAACACTTCAATTCACACGAAAACTTTAACCCTTCTTTTAACCCAGATTGAGCCAATCGAGGGACCTAATGGACCTACAGTGACAGGCTCCAATGATCCGAGATTAGCCTATCAAACTCTTTGACCCGGTTAATACACCTTCATTAGATACGGTAACACTCCACTAAAGCCCGTAGCTGCACTCCCGTCAGTGCAAAATATTACGTGTCCACTGATATAACCAATAACCATGAGTCGACCCTTCACAGGTTGTTCGTAGACACGGCTGGGTCAAATTACCGTTTTACCCCTGTGTCTACCTCTTGTTCCTTAAGTCCCCACTGCTCCTCTAATGAACAACCATACACAACACCCTTTTTGGGCCAGTGAGAAGGTGGGCGCCCGTTGTCCAAGCCCTGGAGACAACACTTAAGGGAACAACCCTCTAGTTTCCCCTAAAGGCGGGAGCAGTGAATTCCATCTCGCGTAGTTAAGTTCCCGACTCCCCTACTTGGTCCTGTCCTCGAGAAGATAGGCATATTGGACGAGTAACTATGACCACCCTCACCCGTACAAGTCAAAGGACAGACCCCCGCAGATAGGAGTCCTTAACACGCTCAGGATTCAGGTCGAGTCACTAATGGTCATCTACAAAGTTATTAGTCCCTTCACATCAGCGGTGTTACATCGGTGAGGTCTAATAATTCACTGATCCTGGTCTTGTACAATCTCATTGCACAGATGCCCCCACTCGCATGTCAACCACATGAACGAGTCGATCACCTCGTTTGTATCTAATACAAACCGGGCTGCATCCACAGCGTATCCAGGATTAGTCTCCAACCCTATCCATATACTGTAGATCGTTCGGGTCATTAACTCGAACGTGATCCTCCCTGTGTGTCCACTACACACCGTTCAAGTTTTAGTTCTCTCATAAATTCAATGACCCTGAAGCTTAGTTTATTGGAAAAGTTTGTAAAATTTGCGAGACACAAAGTAATGAAATGATTAACACTTTATTAATTTCAAACAGTAATTTACAAACACGAGATTAAGACAAAAATTCCAACAGGTTATATCGATGGACACAACTTATCCTACAGTGATGAGAGTGCAGCTACGGGCTTTAGTGGAGTGTTACTGTAGCTAATGAATGTTTAATAACTGGGTCAAAGAGTTTGACAGGTTAGTCTCGGATCATTGGAGCTCGTCACGTGTAGGTCCATTAGGTCACTCGGTTGGCTCAAATTGGACAAATTGAGGGTTTACAGTTTGGTGTGAATTTGAAGTGTTCAAATTCATTATTTGGGTTTTTTATGTCATTTATATGAGATATAAATGACATAATATATAGTTTGATGTGAATGAGATTCATAATAAACTATAGTATAGCCTAATTGATTAATTAGTGCTAATTGGAGAAATTGAATTGAGAGAAATTAAATTGAATGTGATTCAATTTAAAATTCCACATTTATACAAATGCGATTTGTATAATAAGGTATGAGATACCTTATATTATGTGATATGCAAATATAATTTGCATATCATATAGTTGTGATAAAATGGTGATTTGGTGGAGATGTTAACTCCACATCTCACCATTATTTAAAGGCTTGGTGAGAAGCCTTTGTAAAGAATTTTTCCATTTTTGGATTTCCATCCAAAGAGAGCAAAAGTATTCTCTCTCAAATCCTCTCTTAATTCTCTCAAAATATCTCCTCACCTAAAACCAAAGGGAGTCCCACCTACTATCCCTCAACCTCCCGAGAACAACCGAGAAGACTCTATGGAGGTGTCTTACTGTTCGAATCGAGGTTCGTGTTCGAGGAGTTCATCCGTTCGAGAGAGATCGTGACCGGAGGAGGAAAGTATTGAAGAAGTGTTCTCTAACAAGTAAGTACCGTGTAACCTTACTGTTTTCTTCTTCTTTTATGCATGCTTAGCCTAAAATTAAAGTTGTTTAGTTCAATTTTAAGATAGAATTACACAACGGATCAACGACGTTTCACAACGTCTTTCGCTGCGGGAATTCCAAATCCCTTCATAGATAACATTAGCGGTTGATGGTTCAGTTGACTTTGATCGGTTCAATAATTATTATTATTAAATAATAATAATTAAAATGTGGGAACGTGTCAGGAGGACACGTTCCCCACTTCCACTTTAACTCCATATCGATAGGGAGTGGGGGGAAGTCCCTCTATTGCCTTATCTTCTCCATGGTGAAGAGAAAAGGTGATGCTATTGATCTGGAACATTATGAATTGCTGTAAGATTATTCTCTCGACCTAAAAATTCTCTTCCCTCACCGATTGTTGGATTCCTTCCTACCAAGGAAAGATCTAAGACACTCAGAGACATAGAAGGTTTTCACTATTGTTGGTGTCTTACTGAGAACAGAGGAGAAGAAATTTTTTTGTTGTTGTACATTTGGAGAAGCAAGGAGTTGCTGAGAAAGTGAAACTACAAAGGTAATTGTTCTTTCCTTTCTAGTTTAGAAATATACAACATGTTTAATCATGTTTTAATCCATGCTTAAATTAGAATTGCTTATCTCTGTTTGTTTCCAATGTATGAGTTTTTGGAGTAAACCAAAACAAATCAAGTTAATATTTAATACCACGTTTCCGCTGCTCAAGGGGATTCGATTCCCTTCATTTATCTCCTAATTGTGTCTCCATTTACTTTAGTTAGACTGGCTGCATTTGATTCTATCTAAATAAAGTTAATTGAGAGTAATTATGGTACTTAAATGAATTAAAAAAATCAATCCATGTGATCTTTCCTCACAATTTTTACTACAAATTTTAGAGGTCTATAATAAATAAATTTATTATGTTATAGGGCCTTCGACAAGCCCTTTACCAAATTGGCATCGTTACTGGAATTAATGTATTTTAATTTATTCAATATCGCGAACAATTTTATTGCTTTAATTTAGAGGTTGTATTTTATTTATTTTTTATTTTGATTGTTTTGATTTTATTTTGAGTTTTTGTCTTTTTCTCTTGGTTACGTTGATTTGGGGTTGTATATTTTTTTGAAAGTCTTGATTTAGTCTTCTATAATTTAAAATATGGGTTTACACAATTTTGAGTTGTCTTATGGAGATTTTCTGACCACCCAAGGACAAACACCCTCCTTCTATTCTTCCCAAATATACTATCTCCCTTATGATCCTATAAATGCGAATTATGATTCCCACGGATATCAAATTCTAAATTGACGAATTATGGAAATTCCTGTAATAGTAATGATATAGACACTTGGACCTAAAATTTTTCCTGCCCCGATCAATAAGGAAAATTCTTCTCTTAAAGACTTATTGTAAGATTACATTCTTGAATTAAGGGTTAGAAGTTTTCGCCAGGTTGAATTTGAAAGGTTGGATAGAATATAAGCTATGGTGATAGAAAATGGGGCTACACTAGAGTGTATAACTCAACAACTTGGTCAAGTAGTTTAATTTCTTAAGGTCGTACATGAGCTAATTCTTTTATTTCCACCGAGGAAGAGCATTCTAGGAGGATATATATATAGACGAGAGTGGGGATGAGTTGGAGCAGATTGACATATACCAAGAACAACCTAATGAGGTTGAAAAAGATAATGCAACCACATTGCCAAAAGAAATTCAGGTAATAGAGTAGGAGACTGAAAAACCTACCTTTCCTTTATCTCCAAAAGTTTCTCCTCATTTTGATAAACGTTTTTCTTATACTCACGAATCTTGTTTGTCTTATTTTTATTTTTATTCTTTTATTTCATTAAATAAAACTAACAAAAATACTTTGCTTTCAAGTGCCCAAAAGAAACAAGTGAGCCTTCTAGACCTAGAAGGCTATATTGATTCAAGCAAAAAATGGCCAAAGAAATAATGAGCAATTTTATCTGTATTGATGCAGGCACATGAACACAGTCTAGCTAAAGACGTTAAACAAAACGCTTCTTAGATGGAAACCCAAGTTTCTACCCCTTTTATTTTAGTTTGTTTGTCTTTTAGTTTCTGGTTTTGTGTTTTAACTTTGTTTCCTTTGCTTTGTTTTGTAGGAGCTTGAATCTCTCTACCTTGGCTATCAAGAAGAGGAAAAAAATCGGACCTCCATTGATCAGGACAATATTGTTCACTTCTTTTCTTTTATTTATTCTTATGCATGTAGTTTATTGTATACCTTGAGGATAATGTATAGTTTAAGTTTGGGGCTGGGACTACTTTGTACTTAATGTTAATAGTCTTGAGTATATGCTAAAAATTTGATTTCTCTTATGCTTAAGCATGATTCTGGCATAGGATAAGATCTAATTAACAAATTTTGTAATTTTTGTGAAATATGACAGCATGTCCTAAAATTGAGTGAATTTAGAAATTTTCTTGGTTTTCTTTGCAACTTCTGTGCACATAGCCATTTTTCCCATAGTTTTGAATGTTTAGAACAAGTTTATTAGGTTTGAAAATTTGATATCACCTCGATGGGCTTAACAATGGATTTAAGAGTTCATCTACATGTTAGCATGTAATGTTACTATAAGAATTACAATGTTTGTATTGATTTGTTTGCATGTTGAAAAGAAGAAATCTTTTGCATGTTTTAATCAATCAATGCTCAAAAGAAACCGTGAAAAAAAGAGCTAACTTGACTATGTTCATTTTAAGCCATTCATTAAGCGAGTGTTCTGGATAAAGGTCCATACAGTGGATGTGTGAAAGTTAGGGTGCTTGAAATAGAATAAAAAAAAAAGCAAGTTTGAGGGTGATTTAACCTAAATTTGTAATTAAGTGCTACAATGAATTGTTACTTAGAACTTAGAGCCAGTGTAGAAGGAGATTAAATGAAGAAAATCTTTATAAAATTGTTCTGGACAAGTACAGATGAAAGGAAAGAAGGCTAACCACACACACGCATGAATGATTAGAAAGAAATTTAGAATTCTTAACAAATGGGTGTATTTAAGTATTTCCTAAGATTGCTTGATTTTCTTATTTAGATCTTTGATGTTTGAGTTATATTTATGCACAAATGAAATCTAAAGGTGGTTTTATTCTGTTTTTTTAGACTAACAAAATTATAAGTTTTGAGATATTTGAGAGCACAAAAATTGTGTTATTCCTAGGTTTTAATTTGGATAGTTTTTGCAACATATTTGAGGCTTTCACAAGTTTATTTGTTAAATTTCAGGTATTGGACAAAAGGAAGCAAAATTGGAAAATTTAGAGATATCATGGAAAATACAGAGTTCTTGAAGCATAAATTAAGAAACCATGTTAAGAAAAGGATCAAAACAAAGGAGAAAACCCGAGAGGATGGTGTTGAGATACCGTCTATAGCGTCTCAACACCGTATTTTCAGTTGTCCAAGTAAGGTTCCTGCACATGCAACGTTGCAATGTTGTATTACAGCGTTGCAGCACCATACACGTGCACACTCTCTACCTTCATGTTTGTAGCATTGAGACGTTGAGTATAGCATCTTAACGCTATACAAAAATTTCCTAATTTATGCACAAAAAGGCCTATAAAATGATCCTTATGTTACATTTAGAAGGGAGTTGAGGAACATGGCGAGCTTCGAGAACGAGATGGATGTTGGGGTGTATGTCCTAATCTCGTGTAAGTTTGTAATAATACATATTGAAATAAATAAGAGTTATTTTTTTCATCACTTTGTGTCTCAGATATTTATAAACTTAATCCAACAAACTAAGCTCCAGGGTCATTGAATTATGAGAGAACTAGAACTTGAACGGTGTGTAGTGGACACACAAGGAGTATCACGTTCGAGTGAATGACCCGAACAGTCTACAGTATACGGATAGGGTTGGAGACCTAATCCTGGATACGCTGTGGATGCGGCCCGCTTTGTATTAGATACAAACGAGGTGATCCAACTCGTTCATGTGGTTGACATGCGAGTGGGGGCATCCTGTGCAATGAGATTGTATAAGACCGGACCATGAATTATTAGACTTACTGATGTAACACCGTTAACAATATAGAACTAATAACTTCATAGATGACCAATAGTGACTCGTCCTTAATCCTGAGCGTGTTATGGACTCCTATCTTTGGGGGTCTGTCTTTTGACTAGTACGGGTGAGGGTGGTCACAGTTAGTCATCCAATATGCCTATCTTCTCAGGTGCAGGACCACGTGGGGAGCTGGAAACTTGACTACGCGAGATGGAATGTTCCCGAATTAGGAAAACTGGAGGGGTTGTTTCCTTAAGTACTGTCTCCAGGGCTTGGACAACGGGCGCCCACCCTCTCACTGGCCCGAGAGAGATGTTGTTTATGGTCAGACCATAAAACGTTGTTGTTCATTAGAGGAGCAGTGAGACTTAAGGAGCGAGAGGTAGACACAGGGGTAAAACGGTAATTTGACCCAACTGTGACTACGAACAACGTGTGAATGGTCGACTCACGGGCATTGGTTATATCGATGGACACAACTTGTCCTACAGTGATGGGAGTGCAGCTACAGACTTTAGTGGAGTGTTACCGTAGCTAATGAATGTTGAATAATCGGGTCAAAGAGTTTGAGAGGTTAATCTCGAATCATTGGAGCTCGTCATCTATAGGTTTATTAGATCCCTCGGTTGCCTCAAACTGGATAAATTGAGGGTTTACAGTTTGGTGTGAATTTGACGTGTTCAAATCATTATTTGGGTATTTATGTCATTTATATGTGATATAGTTGACATAATATATAGTTTTATGTGAATGAAATTCATAATAAATTATAGGTTAGCCTAATTGATTAATTAGTGCTAATTTGGAGAAATTGAATTGAGAGAAATTAAATTGGATGTGATTCAAGTTAAAATTCCACAATTATACAAATTAGATTTGTATAATAAGGTATGAGATACCTTATTATATGTAATATGCAAATATGATTTGCATATTATAAGATTGTGGTAAAATGGTGATTTGGTGGAGATTTCAACACCATCTCTCACCATTATATAAAGGCTTTGCAAGAAGCTTTTGGTGAGGAACTTGTTCATTTTTGGAATTTCATCTTCCAAGAGCTCTCTCTTCTCTCTCAATTCCTCTCTACATTCTTTCCACCCAAAAGACAAATGGAGGTGTCCAAATCGTTCCGTTCGAGAGATCGTTGTTGCGAAGAAGTTCGTGACCGGAAAAGAAAACCTTGAAGAAGTGTTCTTCAATAAGTATGTACCATGATTTACTTTATGTTTTCTTCTAATTCAACATGTTTAGCCTAATTTTTAAGAGTTAAATTCGATTTTAAGAAATCAATTGCATAACGAACACCACAATGTTTCATGTCGTTTTCCACTGCAGGATTTTCAGTCCTTTCAATGGACGCGTGACTAGAGTTTTTCTTTTCCTTTTCAGTTGTATTTTGTTTATGGATTTTAGTTATAAGTCTAGTAGTTTTGTTGTTGTAATTATGAGTGACTAAAATTTTATCTAGGGACTGATGTAACCATTGAATTGAAGGTTGTCATTTTATTTTTGTGAACTTAATTTGCAAAACTATTGTATACTTTTAATGTTCTTAATGCTAGTATTCTTTTGGCCAAAATTTACTTATTTTTATTGGCATTGATTTTTGTTTGAAATAAAATCAATTAAGGCTATATCAGTGGTTGGACAAAAGGTTTTGTTATACAACTCTAGGCTCAATGCCAAATAAGTTTATTTCTCGATGGTTGGGTCCTTTTGTTGTTGTTAATGTTCTCTCTCATAGTGCAGTAGAAATTCAAAGCCTTACCAAGGTTTATAAAATGAATGGGCACAGGCTGAAGATTTTTAATGAAGAAGACATTACATCTAGTTCTTTCAACATATGCCTTGACTATTTTACCTGGATCCGAATTGAGAATAGCCACATGGCGAGTTGAGCAATTCACTATTAAAATTTGGGTGCCTCGCAATTGACTATAAAAATTTGTGTTTCCTGGAGGCACCCAGGCGACCAAACTTTTTAATGCTTTCTAGTGTTTTCCTATAACTAGTTGTTTGCTTTCTCTTTCGATCATTTTTTTAGTTGTTAGCCTAATTTCGTTTGTTTGTTTATGAAGGATTTGATGACCCTATCTTGGAAGAGTTTTATCAGGCTTGAAGCAGGAGTTGTCACCCTACACCACCCATATGTACACGTCATTTCAAGGGAGTTCTTTTGTTTCCCTTTGTACTTGTCTCTAAGCTTTATAGTTTGGTGCACTAGGAGGCCATGCATATTTCAAGTTGGGGGTGGGGGTAATTTTAAGTTTGAAGTTTAAATGTTTAGCATGTTGGTTGAGTCTTTGACCACTTGAGCTCATACTGTTGTCTGACTTGATTGATTGTTCCATGCATGGTATTTCTGAGAATTTTGAAATTGTTGAGCTTGATGGTTAGATGATGAGAATGCATATTATATGATTATGACATCTTATGATTTGCTTATTGAGGTGGATGATTGTTGATCATAAGAAGAGTTGATCAAGTCGTCTTAATTTGAGCTTGATATTAAAAATCTTTCTTGTTTTTCTTCAAAAGTTTGAGCACGTGTTAGCCTCCCTTGCATGTTTACGAAGACCTAGAGTAGTCTTATAGGAGCCAAATATTTGGTATCACTTCGATAGGCCTTAGCTAGTTGGCAAGCAGTGTGCTTGATTGGTTGTAATGAATTTCCTAGGAAGAAGAAAAATGCAAAAGCCTAGCAAAAAGAAAATAAAGAAACTTTGAGTTTGAAAAGAAAAGAAAAATAAAAAGAGAGTTACTCCTCTTCCTTATTATGTCGAGTAATTAGGGGTGGTCATGACACCCATGATCTTTTTTGCATCAAAGATTCATCTAGGAAATGAGTATGTAGTTTTAAAGATGGTCTATGCTCGTAGTCATCTACTTTCATTGCAAAGTGTTAGTATGTTGGAGTAAAGGCATAAACGACTAAAGGAACTCTCTCTTGAAAGTCTAAATAGAATGAATTAAAGGTCGAGAAGCTCAAAAAGTTCAAAAGGCACCTAAGCAATCCATTGCATGTATCATTGTCTAGTGCTTGTTTGCTAGATCTTTGGCCAATGTAGAGAGAAGGAAAACTTAAGGTTCCTATAAGCTTATTCCATGTTTGTAGGGAACATGCTTGATGGGCTAACAATACACACACTCAAGAAAAGTTTTGAACGTTTTTTAAATATAACTCATGGGTGTACAATGCTCTTCCTTTTTCACAGTTCATTTAGTTCCCTCTGTTGGGGTGTATGCCCAAAACTCGTGGATGTTGTAAATGCTTGATGAATTAATAAAGTGTTATTTTCATATTTTCTTGTATACTTGCATTTAAACTTACAACCAGTAAACTAAATTCCAGGGTTATATTACTTTTATGAGAACTTGAACAGTATCTAGTAGACATACAGATAGGATCGTGTTTAAGTTGTTAACTCGAACGATCTATAATACATGGATGAGGTTGGGAGCCTTATCCTGGAGACACTATGGATGGACCCACTTTGTATTTGATACAAACGAATTGATCCAACTTGTTCATGTAGTAGACATGCCAGTGGGGACATCATGTGTGGTGAGTTCGTACAAGACTGAGTTGCAAATTATTAACCAACTGATATAACTGTTGGATTTTATGCCCTAAAACTCGTAGTTTGTAATTTTGTTCATTTTAATTCAATAAAGTGTTATTGGTTTTATTCATTCAATTGTTGTTGAATTTCTGTAAATTGCCTTATATTAACCCTAAATCCAATAAACGAACATCCTAGGTTGTAATATGTCTCTTGAACTGTATGTAGAAGACATATGAGGATCACTGTTCGAGAAACAGTCTAAAGGGTCTATAGTATAAGGATGAGGTTGGGTACCTTATCCTAGTGACACTATGGATATATCCACTTTGTATATGATGCAAACACAATGATCCAACGAGTTCGTGTAGACGACATGTGAGTGAAGATATCCTATGTGATGAGATACAAAGACCGGACCGCAAAATAGTAACCAATAAATGTAACTCCGTTGACTAGTTAGGTTTCTATTTCAATAGAATGACCTAGGCAACTTGATCTCAATCCTGAGCAGGTTATGTACTCCTATTTGCAAGGGATTGTCCTTTGACTAGTATGGGTGAGAGTGGTCTGAGACGTCGACTCAATAAGCCTACCTTCTTGGGGACAAAACTGCACAGACAGCTGGAGACTTAGCCTAACAAGATGGAATTTACTCCTTCCTGGCTTTAGGGTAAGAAGATGAGTGTTCCCTTAAGTAGTGTCTCCGAGACTTGAACAAAGGGTCCGACCCCCTCACTGGCCCGAGAGGGACTTCTATTTAATGGTAGGACCATAAAAAGATTGTTCATTAGAGAATCACTGATACTTAAGATCAAAGATGTAGCCTAGGGGTAAAACGATAATTTGACCCAGATGGCGTTACAACACTCGTGAAGGATCGACTTGCTGTTATTGGTCGTTATCCATGGACACAAAAAGATATCTGTAGTGAGACGAGTGCAACTGCGGGTCTTTAGTGGAGTGTACCCGCAGTTAACGAATGTTGAATAAACAGTGAATGATATTAACTTATTAATCTTGTATCGTTGAAGCTTCTGATCTGTAGGTCCACTAGGTCCACTTCCTAGCTCGTAAAGGGTTCTTAGATTGCTAGATATTGATTAGAATTTGAAATGTTCAAATTTACTTTGAGAATTAGTTTAATGTATGGAGATGCATTATAATATAAAGTTTTTATGTACATTAAAACTTTATAGTATAAATTTAATTTGAACATGATTCAAAGTGAATTTATGAGAGAATTGAATATTTGAAAGAGTTCAAATATTGTTTTAATGTGAATAGGATTCATTTTAAAAACTATATATAAAAATTTAATGCGCGTATGATGTACATTAAAACTATAGGTTAAAGGGAGTGTGGTTAAATATGATTTAAACATAGATAATCTGAATTAAATATATGATGTTTAATTATGAATTAATTAATTTGTAAGTTTAATTAATTTGATTAAATATGATTTAATTAAATTAACAAGTTATATAAAATATGTAATTAAATATGATTTAATTATATTTATTAAATTAGTTATGATTTAATTATTAATTAATTAGATAGTGGGAACGTGTGATGGACATGCACTATGTCACACCCCCCTCCCGAACTACCTGCTAACTTAGCCCGGTAGACGACGTGAAGCCAACAGACATCGTTCACCTCTCTAACGATACCTGTTGACCCTGTTTTACCTTATAAGCATACTAAACTTGTATAAGAAACAACTAAAACATAACACACAAATGAAATATTGACAATTACGTAACCTCGTAAGGGTAACCCTACTTATGACTCTCTCAAAAAGCTGAAAGAGATATGAACATCACAACCAAAAACATATCCAACCATGGATCACACAACCACAACCTAAAATGTACACATAAACATAAGTTCATAGTCCTTCTTCTATACATATAGACTTTCTATACAACTCCACCCACATACAACATATCAAACTTGTGAAGCTTCCAAAGAGACTATGGAAGGTTTTCGTGCACCGGAGCTCGATCTCTACACGAAAAGTGGGAAAAACATCAAAAGAATGAGCTATGAAGCTCGGTGAGTGACTTGAGTTTAAAAGAAAGCTATTAACTCGTAAATCATATCACCGCCATCTATGAGCATATGCATCCAGTATTCAAATGTTAAAAGTAATCTGTGTAATCATAATAGCTTTTCATGAAAACCAAAGAAGTATATCGTTAAAATCTCGTAAGGCATGTTAACTCTTTTTAAAACATGTCACAATCTACGTTGTGTAGGGCACGCCAAGATAAACCAACGTTTATTCTACGATGTAGTGGGGCCCGCCAAAGACTCCCATCGTCTTTGTCGTAGTGGGGCCCGCCCAAAGACTCACGACAATGGCCATGTTGTCACGAGTACACTCAACGTCGACAACGTAATAAGACCTGTGCACACACAAAGACTATATAGCCTCGGGCTCAATGTCTCGATCATTTACTCATTCAAGACTCGAAAAACACATAAAAACATTTAAACATGTCTGCTTATCTTCTCTTTTCATAAAACTCAAGCTTACTCAAACATTGTTCATAAACTCAAAAACTTTAAAACATTCTTGCTAGTACATACTTGCTCAAAATCATAACATTTCCATAAATTTCGCAATCATTAGACATATGCTCATGTATAAATTTCTTCAAGACATTTAGGCTCACAACGAGCACTTGAAATCATTTCTTAGAAAATATGAATACTCATAAACATGTGTTTCAAGGAAAACATTAAGCATTGAAACCATTTCGTTTTAGCAAAACCTTGCATTTTCATAAGCATAATACAAGCCTATAAACCATTTTCAAGGTTCGTTTTGTCACTCACCGTGTTAGAACTAGAACCTTTGCCTGTACACTCGACCTATCTCCTCTTGGACTGCCAAACAAACCAAAACCATGTTTTAGAACCTCGAGCTCATGGTTTTTAACCTTACAACTACAAGAAAACACTCCAACAAAAATTTCAGCATTTAACAGATTTTATACCCTGTATTCAAATACTCATAACTACTTCATTACTTAGCCAAAAAGGATGTACTTTATATAAAATTCTTCCTTTTTGAACCCTCTAAAAATCATATGAAGACATGAAGTTAAGATTCCTAACAGATTGGTTCGAAAATACCTCGAAGTCTTATTTCCCAGGAACCAACTTCTGCCATTCCAGATTCCATTTTCTGCCGCAACTCGAAAACTGACCTGATATTTACAACATCTTCCAATCATTTTCTATTCACGATTTCTTCACGAGAATTGTAGGAAATTCAATAAGCTTTCCAACCATACCTATTAAAGCTTCTGATTCCAACTCTACAGATCAGTACAACCAAAACATCGAGAGACTTCTCAGATTTGACAAATTAATTCTGTCTTCTGTCTTCCTCTTCACAAAACAACAACTTAAGGTCAGAATTGGCTCAAGCATCCTTCACGAACTTTGTTAAAAAATGAATTAGCTTTCATGAAAACTAAACCTCAACTCTTACCTCTTCCTGTGGAGCTCGAGATGAACAGAAAACCAGAACAGGGTTGGAGTTGATCACCTTGCTGCTATATAATCAAACTTTGAGTTCTCCTCCCTCTCTTCTGCAATTCTAGCACCAAAATCACCTTCTTTCTCTTCCTTTAAGCTTCTCCCAGAAACCCTTACCTTTCTTTTGATAAATGAAGAAGAAGATCGATGGAAACATGGTTTTTAAAAAGAAACTAAGGTGAGGTCCCACCATCCACTATCCTTTTCCCTTTTCCTTTCTTTTCTTTTCTTTTGTTTTAAAAACAAAACCAAAACCAAACATTTCCTTCATTTTCTTTATTCCTTTTGTTTTATTTTTTTCTTTTCTTTCTTGATTTCCAAAGAATGATCTCGAGTTTACAACTTACCTCCCCCTTAAGAAATTTCGTCCTCGAAATTTAATAGTCCTTAGGTGAAAATCGTCGGGTACTTCCTCCTCATTTGGTCCTCTAAGTTCCAGGTTGCCTCCTCCACTCCGTGATGCCTCCAACGAACCTTCACAAGTGGGAACGTCTTGTTTCTTAAAACTTGTTCTTTCCTGTCGAGGATTTGAACTGCATCCTCTACGTAACTCATGTCTTCTTTTAGCTCAACTGGTTGTGCTTGCAACACATGAGTCGGATCTGGAATATACTTCCTCAACATGGACACATGAAAAACATCATGTACTCAAGATAGTTCCGTTGGCAATTCCAGTCTGTAGGTTGCTAGCCCAACTCGTCCCATTACTTGATATGGATCAATATATCTGGGACTTAGTTTACCTTTCTTTCCAAAATGAAAGACACCTCTCCACGGAGATAACTTCAAGAAAACTTGATCTCCGACCTGGAATTCTAAGCCCTTCCATTGCTTATCTACATAATTCTTTGACGGTCTTGAGTTATCTTCAAATTCTTTCTGATTACTTTAATGTTGTTCGTTGTAATCTGCACGAACTCAAGACCGATTAGCTTCCGCTCTCCTAGATCATTCCAATATACGAGCGTTCTACACGGTCTTTTATCCAGGGCCTCAAATGGTGCCATACCAATACTCGACTGGTAGTTGTTATTGTAAGCGAATTCCATAAGTGATAGGTGTGTATCCCAACTTCCCTTAACTTAAAGGACACATGCTCTCAACATGTCCTCTAGGGTCTGGATGGTCCTCCTCTCCGACCGACCATCCATGCTCGAGAATGGAATGTTGTACTAAACTTCAACTTTGTTCCCATAGCCTTCTGTAACCTAGGCCAAAACTTAGAAGTAAATCTCGGGTCCCTATCTGAAACTATGGACACTGGCACTCTGTATTGACTCACAATCCTATCGACGTATAGCTTAACAAGCTGATCAAGGGTAGACATCGATTTTAATCGGTATAAACCGTGTTGTTTTAGTGAGTCTATCCACTATTACCCAAATACCATCATGTCCACTTGAAATACGTTGTAATCTAAACAGAAAAACCATAGTAATATGCTCCCATTTCTATTTCGACACTGGCAATGGGTTAAGGAGTCCTTCTTGCTTCTGTCTAACTGGTTTAACCTGTTGGCAGATCAAACATCTATCAACATAGTCAGCTATCTCCCGCTTCATCCCAGGCCACTAATAAGTCGCCTTCATAGTTTTACACATCTTGGTGCTTCCTGGATGCATAGCGTAGCTGAACTGTGAGCTTCCTCTAGAATAGCATCTTTAAGCTCACTAACACTCGAAACACATAATCTTCTCTGCTGAACTATGGTTCCATATGTTCTCATTTTGAATTATGCCTCTGGGCCCTGTTTGGACATTTCAAGCATTTTCTCTGCAAGTTACTATTCTCTCGATTGTCTTCTCACAATCTCTGCATGCAGTGAAGACTGATCGGAATTAAACTAAAGACCCCACTGAATTCTCTGCAGTTACACTGCCTTAGAATCCCTTAGAGTACATAAAAATGTTGCTCGAATACCACACAAGGCATCCCTAGAAAGTCTTGACTTCCTGCTCAAAGCATCTGCTAACACATTTGCCTTATCTGGATGGTATTCTATGATACAATCATAATCTTTAATCAGTTCTAACCATCTTCTCTGTCTCATATTCAACTCCCTCTGATCAAAGATATACTTCAGACTCTTATGATCTGTAAAAATATGACACCTCTCACCAAACAAGTAATGTCTCCGGATCTTCAATGCTAGAACAATCTGCTGCTAATTCAAGATCGTGGGTAGGTAAATTACACTCGTATTTTTTTCAATTGCCCGGATGCATAAGCTATTACTTTTCCTTCTTGCTTGCGAACACACACCCTAATCCTTATCCTGAAGCATAACAGTAAATCACATATTCTTTTCCCGTTATAGGAAGTGCTAGTATAGGTGTTGTAACTAATCTCTTTTCAGCTCTTGAAAAACTCTGTTCACACTTATCTAACTATTCAAACTTAGCATTCTTCCTTGTCAAAGCCAAGTTAAAGGTAATGCTAATCGTGAGAAATCCTCAACAAACCGCTGTAGTATCACGCCAAGCCTAGGAAACTACGTTACCTCTGTCACACTAGTTGGTCTTTCCCGGTTGACTCTTTGCTTTCACTTTATTCGGATCCACACTAACACCATTTCTTTGAGACAACATGCCCCAAAAACACTACTCCGATCCAACCAAAACTCTCATTTGGTGAATTTAGCGTATAAATTGCTTATCTCGTAGTGTTTGTAAAATAATCCTCAAATGTTCCTCATGGGCTTTCCTGTCAAACCGAATAAACTAGTATATCATCGCTGAATATTATCACAAACATATCCAAATACTGTGGAAAACTTTGTCCATGAGGTCCATGAAAATCGCTAGTACATTGTTAAACCGAATGGCATTACTAACCACTCATAATGCTCGTACCTCATTATGAATAATGTCTTAGGAATGTTTGATTCTCTCGACCTTTAACCGATGATATCCTCGATCTCAAATCAATCTTAGAAAACACCGATGCTCCTCAGAATCGGGTCAAACAAGTCATCTATACGGGACAAAGGATACTTATTACGTATTGTGACTTTGTTTAACTGTCTATAATCAATGCATAATCTAGGGTACCATCTTTCTTTTTCACGAGATAACACTGAGCTCTCGGCGATACACTAGAGTCCGATGTATCCCTTATCAACTAGTCCTTGTAATAAAGATCTTTAGCTCCATGATCTCACTTGGAGCCATTCTATACGGCGCTTGAGAAATAGGTGCTATTTACTGTAATTCTCAATAGTGAACTCAACTTTCCTATCGGTGGCAATCTCGATAGATCCGCTAGAAGAACATCAAGAAATTCATTCACAACAAGAACATTTTCTTGTTTTAGTTTTCCTTCCTGCACCTCAACTACATGTGCAAGAACGCCGTGCAACCTTTCCTCAATAACTTCTCAACTTTTAATGCTGAAATCAAACTCGTAGGGATAATCTTTCTTTCATCCCATAAAACCACTTCAGCTAATCCTGGTTTCTTGAAAACAACTTCCTTTATATGGCAATCTCTGGAAGCATAATGAGTAAAAATGAAATCCATCCTTAAGATTGCATCTCACACCTGCAAGTCTAGTGGAAGAAGATCCACTAACATATTGAGACCTTCTACGAAGACCTCACAGTCCTGCAATACTGCATTGACTAGTACACATCACCAACTAGAGTGTATATAACTAACCTTTTACATAAAGGTTCTAGTTTCCCATTCAACTTAGTCAAGAATATACTAAAAACAAAGAAATGTGTAGCACCTGGTTCTATTAAAACAGGTGCAGGTACATTACAAATACTAATCGTACCAGTAATGACATATGATGCATCTTCTGCTTCTTACTGAGTCATAGCGTAGACCTTTCCGTGTTGTCTAGGTCTCCCTACAATTCTCTTTAGTCTAGCACCGTTGGTGCCCTCTCTTGCAGCTACTGAAACTCTCGGCTGCTCAACTGTCTGGGACTCAATTCCCTAGTCCCTCTGTGCGGCTCTCCATAGCCGTGGACAATCCTTCTTGACATGTCCTGGTTGTCTGCGCTGGTATCACACATTGACACCAACAAGACATTGGCCTCGATGATTCTTGCCACAATTTGAACATGAAGTTCTCCTTTCTACACTAGCAACAGACTCCTGCAATGTCTGTGGTCTTGCTGTGGATCTGGCAGATTGACTAGGTGCTCTTTGACTCTGCCTCTGATAGGCACCACTCACATGCATCTGCCTCGATGCCTGGCCGCCAGCTCGATTTTTAAAGTCATATTGACTTGGAAACATTTACTCCAAGTGTGAACCTCCGCTGCTCACGACCTTGGAAACTGCTTGTTGTCGAAGCCCCGCAACTAGGCTCCACTATTAATTTAACCTCTGCTATACTCTGCTCAACACGTAGAGCATGCGCTATTAGCTGAGAAAAATCTCTCCACTTAGAAATAACTGTAACTGGGTACGTATCTCAGGACATAATTCTCTTTTAAACTTTCGACACCTGTCACTCTCAGATGCCACAATCACATCAACATACCGCGACAACTCGGTATACCTTCTCTCATCTCATCCACTGAAAGTGTCTCTTGCTTCAATTCTAAAAATTCATCCCTCTTTACCTCTCGGTACGTTCTAAGGTAATATTTATCTTCAAATATACTTCTGAAAGTTTGCCAGTCTAAAGTTCGTGCATCACTACAACTGGCTAACATCGATTTCCATCATCCTTCTTCTTTTTTTATTTAACAGCAAGAATGTGGCCAACTTAACATTTCGCTCCTCAGAGCAACTCATCACATTAAAACATTTATCAAGCTTATTCAGCCAAACTTCAGCGTCAGCTGGATCTTTGGAACACTCAAACACTGTGGCTCCTAATTCTTTTAGGTGATCTATTCTATATGTCTTGTCTGGATCACATAGCTCTTCTCTCTATGACTTACCTACCTCCTGTGAGGAATTAGCATGTTGCTTAATTCTGGCCTCTATCTGGACTCTCGGGGCACTAGATCCCCTCTCAGAGTGGACTTGGGTAGGATCCTGCGTCCCGTCCTGATCCCGCCTTCATAGTCTGCTAGTACGTGGTGGCATGACTTCTATAACATATCAACATACTAGACATGTAATAAATACTCTCAAATGCACAATTCTAGACTTGTGTTCACATTCTACTCCTGACTGGACTTACTCTTATCTATACTTGGACCATGCTTTGCTAGTTCTATTGAACTAACTCAATAGCTTGCTATTTACTTTTCAGTTTCTTCTAGAGCTAACTTGTTCTGTCTCATTCCCATGGAGCTAACTGCTCTGATACCAAGTTGTCACACCCCCTCCCGAACTACCTGCTAACTTAGCCCTAGAGATTTACGTGAAACCAACGGACATCGTTCACCTCTCTAACGATACCTGCTGACCTGTTTTACCTTATAAGCATACTAAACTTGTATAAGAAACAACTAAAACATAACACAAATGAAATATTGACAATTACGTAACCTCGTAAGGGTAACCCTACTTATGACTCTCTGGAAAACTGAAAGAGATATGAACATCACAACCAAAAACATACCCAACCATGGATCACACAACCACAACCTAAAATGTACACATAAACATAAGTTCATAGTCCTTCTTCTATACATATAGACTTTCTATACAACTCCACCCACGTACAACATATCAAACTTGTGAAGCTTCCAGCAGACTATGGCAGGTTTTCAGGCACCGGGAGCTCGATCTCTACCTGAAAAGTGGGAAAAACACTGAAAGAATGAGCTATGAAGCTCAGTGAGTGACTTGAGTTTAAAAGAAAGCTATTAACTCGTAAATCATATCACCTGGCCATCTATGAGCATATGCATCTGTATTCAAATGTTAAAAGTAACTGTGTAATCATAATACCTTTTCATGAAAACCAGCAAGTATATCGTTAAAATCTCGTAAGGCATGTAAATGATATTAACTCTTTTTAAAACATGTCACAATCTACGTTGTGTAGGGCACGCCCAGTACAACCAACGTTTATTCTACGATGTAGTGGGGCCCGCCCAGCACTCCCATCGTCTTTGTCGTAGTGGGGCCCGCCCAACACTCACGACAGCGCTGTTGTCACGGAGTACACTCAACGTCGACAACAGAATAAGACCTGTGTGCACACGATACTATATAGCCTCGGGCTCAATGTCTCAGTCATTTACTCATTCAAGACTCAGAAAAACACATAAAAACATTTAAACATGTCTGCTTATCTTCTCTTTCATAAAACTCAAGCTTACTCAGCTTGTTCATAAAACTGAAAAACTTTAAAACATACTTGCTAGTACATACTTGCTCAAAATCATAACATTTCCATAAATTTTGGCAATCATTAGACATATGCTCATGTATAAATTTCTTCAAGACATTTAGGCTCACAACGAGCACTTGAAATAATTTCTTAGAAAATATGAATACTCATAAACATGTGTTTCAAGGAAAACATTAAGCATTGAAACCATTTCGTTTTAGCAAAATCTTGCATTTTCATAAGCATAATACAAGCCTATAAACCATTTTCAAGGTTCGTTTTGTCACTCACCGTGTTAGAACTAGAACCTTTGCCTGTACACTCGACCTATCTCCTCTTGGACTTCCAAAAAAACCAAAACCATGTTTTAGAACCTCGAGCTCATGGTTTTTAACCTTAAAACTACAAGAAAACACTCCAACAAAAATTCCAAAGATTTAAATGTGATTTTATACCTGTATTCAAATACTCATAACTTCTTCATTACTTAGCCAAAAAGGATGTACTTTATACCAAATTCTTCCTTTTTGAACCCTATAAAAATAATATGAAGACATAAAGTTAAGATTCCTAACAGATTGGTTCGAAAATACCTCGAAGTCTTATTTCCCAAGAACCAACTTCTGCCATTCCAGATTCCATTTTCTACTGCAACCCAAAACTTGACCTGATATTTACAACATCTTCCAATCATTTTCTATTCACGATTTCTTCACGAGAATTGTAGGAAATTCAATAAGCTTTCCAACCATACCTATTAAAGCTTCTGATTCCAACTCTACAGATCAGTACAACCAAAACATCAGAGACTTCTCGGATTTGACAGCAAATTCTGTCTTCTGTCTTCCTCTTCACAAAACAGCAACTTAAGGTCAGAATTGGCTCAAGCATCCTTCACGAACTTTGTTAAAAAATGAATTAGCTTTCATGAAAACTAAACCTCAACTCTTACCTCTTCCCCGTGGAGCTCGAGATGAACAGAAAACCAGAGCAGGGGTTGGAGTTGATCACCTTGCTGCTATATAATCAAACTTTGAGTTCTCCTCCCTCTCTTCTGCAATTCTAGCACCAAAATCACCTTCTTCCTCTTCCTTTAAGCTTCTCCCACGAAAGCCTTACCTTTCTTTTGATAAATGAAGAAGAAGATCGATGGAAACATGGTTTTTAAAAAGAAACTATGGTGGGGTCCCACCATCCACTATCCTTTTCCCTTTTCCTTTCTTTTCTTTTCTTTTGTTTTAAAAACAAAACCAAAACCAAACATTTCCTTCATTTTCTTTATTCCTTTTGTTTTATTTTTTTTTCTTTTCTTTCTTGATTTCCAAAAAATGATCTCGGGTTTACACACTATCCTCCCTCTTCTTCCCCCTTATCGATAAATGCAGAGGGAAATGGTTGAGGGAGTTTGATAGATCATTTAGGAATGATTTGTGAACTTATCCTCACCCAAGTTCTCTCTCAATAATTCCTCCCAAAAATCAAAAAGTTCTCACAAACCTTAATCTGAGAATCCAGAGAATAGGGAGTTTTCCTATTGGTGGTGTCTTGCACTTTATCCAAAAAGAAGTTTTGGTGTTGGGCATTATGTACGAATTTCTCAGAGGAACAAGGTGTTGCATTTTAGAAGTTTAAGGTAAACTTCATAACCCTGTAGTTTAGGAAACCAAATTAGCATGTTTCTGTACTGTAATATCCATACTTGTTTGCTTATCGTTGTATTTTGTCAATGTAGGAGTATTTCTATTTGCCAAATTGAAAAACAAAATTTTGATCCATTGAAACTTCGGTTGTGCAATTGCAATTTCGATTCCATCAATAACACCATTAACATATTAGGTTTAATAATTCATAGATGACCAATAGTTACTCGCCTGAATCCTGAGCGGGTTACGAACTTTTGTTTGCTAGAGATTGTCCTTTGACTAGTATGAGTGAGAGTGGCTTGAATGGTTGACTTAATAAGCCTACCTTCTTGGAGACAAAACTGCGTAGGGAGCTACGAACTTAACTCTGTGAGATGGAATTCACTCATTCTCGCGCTTAGGAAAATTAGATGAGTTGTTCCCTTAAGTGTTGACTCTGGGACTTGAACGATGGGGCCCACCCTCTCACTGGTTTGAGAGGGTTTTTGTTTATGGTAAAACTATAAATAGGTTGTTCATTAGAGGATCAGTGATACTTAAGGAGCAAGTGAAGGGAATCGAATCCCCATGAGCAGTGGAAACGTGAAATTGAGATTGAATTTTACTTGATTGTTTTGGTTTACTTCAAAAACCCATACATTAGCAAAATGCAGAGATAAGCAAATTTCAAATAAAGCATGGATTAAAGTTAAATTAACATGTTGTACAATCTAGACTAAAGGGAGAAACTTGATTACCTTTGTGGTCTCACTATCAACTGCAATTCTTAACTTCTTCAAAATTGTACAGTGCAATCACAGCAACCAAAAACTTCTCCTCTGTTCCAACAAGACACTACCACGAGAGTTAACTTTCTATCCTCTAAGTGTCTAAGACCAATCCTTGGTGGGAAGGATTCCAACAATTGGTGAGAGAAGAAAATTTTGTGTTGAGAGAGAATTTTCCAGCAATTCCTTAATTGCAAAATCAAATGCATCGATTTCTTTAACCCACAACGCCTCTCCTTTTTTATCAATCGATAAGGGAGAGAAAGAGGGAAGTGGAGGGAGAACGTGTCTAAAACAATGGTTGCACGTGAAATTGAGGTCGAGTAACTATTGATCATCTATGAATTATTAAACCTAATATGTTAATGGTGTTATTGATAGAATCGAAATTCCAATTGCACACCGGAAGTTTCAATGGATCAAAATCTCGTTTTTCAATTTGGCAAATAGAAATGCTCATCTATGAATTATTAAACTTTAATCCATGCAAAATCAAATGCATCGATTTCTTTGACACGTTCTCCTTTTTATTTATTTTTAATTATTTAATTAATTTAAAATCAATTAATTAAATCAATTAATATAATTAAACTAATTTAAGTATATTAATATATATATATATAATCTTAATTTAATTAAATCACATTAAATTAAATCAAATATCTCATATTTGCATTATATACATATGATTAAATCATATTTAATCAACATCCCTTTTAACCTATAGGTTTAATGCACATATTATGCACATTAAATTTTAACCTATAGTTTTTAAATATGAATCTCATTTACATTTAAATAAATATTTGAACCCTTTCAAATATTTAATTCTCTCATGTAATTTAGTATGAATCATATTCAAATTAAATTTATAATATAAAGTTTCAAAACTTTATATTAGAATGCATCTTTATACATCAATGTTTATTCCCTAATTGAATTCGAACATTTCAAATTTAAATGATCTAAGAACCATTTACGAGCTAGAAGGTGGACCTAATGGTCCTACAAATCATAAGCTCCAACAATACAAGATTATTCAGTTAATCTCATTAACCTCCTAATCAACATTCGTTAACTGCGAGAATACTCCACTAAAGTCTCGCAGTTGCACTCTTCTTACTGTAGACATATTTCTGTGTCCATGGATATTGACCAATAACAACAAGTCAATCCTTCACGAATGTTTGTAACACCAGCTGGATCAAATTATCGTTTTACCCCTAGGTTACATCTTTTACCTTAAGTCTCAGTGCTCCTCTAATGAACAACTTGTTTGTGGTCCTACAACCAAACAGAAGTCACTCTCGAGCCAATGAAAGGGGTGGACCATTTATTCAAGTCTCGGAGACACCACTTAAGGGAACATTCATCTACTTATCCTAATAGGCGGGAACGAGTGAATTCCTTCTTGTTAGATTAAGTCTCCAGCTGTCTGCTCGGTCTTGTCCCCAAGAAGGTAGGCATATTAAGTCGGCGAATCTGGCACTCTCACCCATACTAGTCAAACGACAATCCCTCGTAAACAGGATTTCGTAACCTGCTTAGGAGTGAGATCAAGTTGCCTAGGTCATCTTAATGAAATAGAAACCTAACTACTCAACGGGGTTACATCTAGTGGTTACTATTTCGCAGTTCGGTCTTATGCAATCTCATCACATAAGATATCCCCACTCACATGTCGTCTACACGAACACGTTAGGATCACTGTGTTTGTATCAAATACAGAGTGGGTCATATCCATAGTTTTACCAGGGTAAGGTACCCAAGCCTTATCCCCTTACAATAGACCCTTTAGGTTGTATCTCGAACTGAGATCCTTATATGTACACTACATTCAGTTCAAGAGACATATTACAACCTTAGATGTTAGTTTATTAGATTTAGAGTTAATATAAGGGCAAGATAGTAAATAATGAACAATAACTTTTATTGACAACAATAACTCTTTATTGATTTAATTATAAGATTATTTACAAACTACGAGTCTTAGGGTATAAAACCCAACAACAAGAAGTACTCACAGGGATAAAATGGTAATTTGACCCAGCTGTGACTACGAACAACTCGTGAAGGATCGACTTACGGGCATTGGTTATATTGATGGACAGAGCTTGTCCTATCGTGAGGAGACTACGAGTCTATTGTCGAGTGACTCATAGTTAATGAATGTTGGTTAATTAGGTCAAAGAGTTTGACCGGTTGACCTCGTACCATTGGAGCTCATGATCTGTAGATCTATTAGGTTCCTTTGTTGGTTCAATATGGAATAAATGAAATCGAGTTTGGAAGGCTCTTTTTGAGCAATGACTCTTAATGATGTGCATGTTTGGCTAAATGGTTAATGAATCTTTAATAGTCAAAAGGCCTAGAAAGTACGGACCGGACACCGCAAACTGGTCGTTATTGGAGTCACATTTCCGTGATTTCAAGTAATTGATCCGGGTCTCTTTTGAATCCATCTTTTCAGACTATATATATAAATAACTTCCCTTGGGTATAAAGTTTTGGAGCAAATTTGAAATGTTCAAATTTGTAAATGGGATTGTTATATTAGTTATATGAGATATAATCGATATAATATATAGTTTAATGTGAATACGATTCTAATTAAACTATATTGTATATTTGGATTTATTTCCAATAATAAATTAATATGAAGTAAGTTCATATTAAAAACTATAGGTTAAAAATTAATTTGAATGACATTCGTAGGGAGTTGAGTAGTGGGAATGAAGGATTTAACTTCCTCATTCCCCTTTAAAAATGCAAAGGGTTTTTGCATTTTGAAGGGACTCCACCATCCTACAGTCTTGAAGAATTTTTCCTCTCTCACCCAAACAAAAAGCGTTCTTAATTCCAAAATCCCAATACCAAAAGGAAATCTACTTTTCTCCCTCACCAAGAGATCAACAGAGAAAATTTAGTGGAAGTCCAAACTTGTGTTCATGATTTTTGTTGGGAAATCTCAAAGCTTGGAGAAGAGAAGATAGTCTACAAAGGTAATTTCTCTTCTTTCTTTTTTGTAGACAACATGCTTAACATGAAAAATTATGTATTTTCAATATTGTATGTTTTCACCTTAATCATAATAGAACATTGCAATTCACCAAAATTGTGTTGCGATTCAAATGCTTCTACTGTGGGAATTCGATTCCCTTCACTCTCAAGCATTGAAGAATGAGTCATAGCATGCATCTTTGAGTCATATCCTTATTTTATTCTTTATTGCTTGCTCGAGGACTAGTAAGGTTTATGTTGGGGGTATTTGATAGGACTCAAAATAATCTTATAATTCATGTCTACTTCTTATTAGAATTGTTAGTTTTGTGAGTTTATTTGCTTATTTTGTAGAAATTATCGAGCAAGGAAGTTAGATTGGAAGAATGCATCCAATCAGGGCTAAAATGAGCTTAAACGGAAGTCATTCGGGCAACTGAGAGAAGAAATGATGTGAAATGACCATTTTGCCCCTAGTGAGAGCGTCTAGACACTGACTTCATCACATATTTCGCAGGAAATAACGTAGTGTCTCGACACTGCGTACTTTGACGGACGAAGATGCGCATTCACAACATCGAGACACTGCCGCGATGATATAAATAGATCTTTTCCTTTTAGGGTTAGTTCTCTCTCCATTTTTCTCGAGCAAAAAGGCCCCTTTTGCAGTTTTTACCCTCTTTAGACACATTTTGGGCAATTTTCTTTGTTTTTGGTGATGGCAGGAGAGGGATTTGAAGCTTTCGGCTAGGCGTTGTGTCGGGTCGAGGTTGATTCGGGGTAACTCTGTAATTTGGGAGGTTTTGTATTAATTTTCTACTAATTTATTTTCCTGAGCATGTTTGGAGCTCTGATTTAGATTAATGAATGTTTCTTGCATATTAGATTTGATCAACCTTGTATGTTTGGACATTTACCGCTATGTATGTTGTAGGTATCGATCAATCTGATTGTATGCTTAATTTAGTAGTGCCTAAGCTAACTCTTGTGTGCGTAGGATAAGGTTTTGCCTTTCCATTGTAGATTGCATGATAGGCTTAGATTTTCAAGCGATTCTAGTTTTTAATTTAGGCTATCCGAATTAAAAATTGGAGGTTTAACTAATTTCCCATCAATTTTATAAGCAATTTTCCAATATGGAACATTATCGTGCTCAGTTAGGAAGGTGTTTAATTAAGAGTAATCAGTGCTAGGTTTATTAGTTAGTATTAGGAGCCCATCAAGGGGCTTGCTTGGCTTTACCAAGTGAGTCGGTTAATTGATTAGGAAGTAAATCAATTGGTAATTATCAAATTACAATAGTTTATGTCCGATGAACCCTCGATTCAATTTTATCAGGTATTTTGATATTTTTTCTCCTTTAATTTATGCTCGTTTAAATTTGCAATTTAGTTTTCTTGTTTTAATTTCCAAAGCCCCTTCCCTCATTCCAGTTAACAAGAGAACTTTAATTAAGTAAGTAAATAATCATATTCGCTTCCTTGCGGATCAACTCTGTCATTATATTATAAAATATTTGTGGTACGGACTATAAATTTATTTGACGCATCTAACAAGCGAGATCAATCAGTTAGGTCATCCATTGAGCATGTGCTCTGGATAAGGTCCATGCAGTAGATGTGTGAAAGTTAGTGCCCCTGATTATGGTAAAAAGTAAGTATGGAGGAGTACTACCTCAAGTATGAATGCACCTAGTTTTTTTTTTTGATGCTTTCTTGATAGTAAGAGAGCTAAAAGTTGAGTCTTTCGAGCCGGTGTAGGAGGAAAACAAATGGAAGAGGGCATAAAGTTACTTTAGATTAGTAAATGAGTCATTTTTAGGCTTTACGCACACACGTGAAGAATTTAGGCTTTCTTTTAAATTTCTCTTAATTAAGTATGCTCCTATTCCATTGCTCATGTTTCCTCATCCACGATATGAATGCTTTGAGAATGGAGTCACTTTTGCATGGATCTTTCTAGAACATTTGTCTTTCTAGTAGAGTTTAGTTTTGTTTTGCTCGGGACTAGCAAAGGTTTAGGTGTGGGGGTATTTGATATCATGCAAACATGCTATCTTATTTCTTATGTTTTAGCTAGTTTTATGCTATAAATGTGTGCTTTTATGCCAATTTCATATAAATTTTGTAGAAATCGAGCTTGAGAGAAAAATTGAGTGTTCGAGAGTAATTGGTGGAGTTTGGAGCCTTTTTAAGCTTAATTGAAGATTGAAGCAAAATAGAGATGTAATTTGAGCATAAGGCACATTCTAAGAGATTCTAAATCAAATCACGGTTCCAATGCATCTAACTAGAGGTTATTCGAACACCCGAGCAAAAAGATATAGCAAAAGCTATCAAGGTTGTCTACAGGGTAGCATTGCAACTCTACGGAAAATTTGTTCGTTTAAAGAAAACATGCATTAAACAATACGATGTTTGTTGCGTATAAATTGCAATACTGCAAATGTGCGGGTCAAGTTTTAATATAGTGTGATTGAGTATGAGTGTCGTCCACAGGATTGAGTTATTTAATTCAAATAATTACCATTAATATCACCACTCAATTTTATGTTTCAAACTTTAAGTGAAGAAAAATAAAATAATAAAGAGTAAAAAGATGTGTGAAAATTGAAAAACAATCAGAAGATAAAAGTATCTTAGGGACTAGATTTCACCAATCAATCGACTATTTAATTGAGATCATGCTAATGGATAATTGCACCTACTTTTATAAACCAAGAAACTAACATAACAAATAACTCTCTTGAGGCAAGTGAATCTCATGCATGAAAATAAAATCAACATCTCTGTCTAGCTTTTAAAAATCAAGCATGTCATTAGGTCCAATTCTTTTATGATTTCTAATAACACCCTATCATTCTCATGTCAAAGTAAATATCAGTCATACAATTGAGATCAAATCTAAACTACCTTTCTCAAGCATAAATTTAGATCCAAAGAATAAATAAACCGTGATCAAGAGTCTATAAGCATTAAGAACACAATTGCATGAATAAAAGCAATCAAATCAATAAATAGAGCAACCTAATGACTACATCTATCCCTAAGACAACACGCTTAGCTACTCATGTCCACTATAAAAGAAAGGCCTAAGCTTAAATACAAAACCCTAGTTCAAAAACAAAGTAGAAAATGATGAAGAAAGAACTATTGTGGCATGAAAGGCTTCGTTCCCGACACCTATCAAGATTTCGAGCTTCAGAAATCTCTTCCTTGAACTCCCAAGTTGCCTATTTCTAGTCCCTCAAACTCAATTTTCGACAATGGCCTTAGTCCTCTCCAAAAAGTCCTTCAATTTGTGGCAAACTCTTTAATTTAAAGCAATCAACATAATGTTGAGATGCTAAGACCAACATCTCAACGTTGTGCCCTAGAGGCGCATTTTAAAAAAGGAAAGCTCACGACGTTGAGACGCTAGTGTGCAGCGTCTCAACGCCGCGACAATAGGTGGGCGTCCGCGTTTCTTCATGGCGTCTCAACGCCATGCGCAACGTTTCAACGTCATTCTTGTAGATCACATTATTGGTGTATTCCAGTGTTGAGACTGTTGGGGTGTATGCCCTAATCTCGTGTAGTTTGTAATATTCGATGTTGTAATAAATAAAGGTAGTTTATTATTCAAACTTTGTGTCTCACATTTTATAAACTTAATCCAACTAAGCTCTAGGGTCATATCCTTTAAGAGAACTAAAACTTGAACGGTGTGTAGTTGACACAGGAAAGGATCACGTTCGAGTTAATGACCCGAACGGTCTACAGTATATGGATAGGGTTGGAAATCTTATCCTAGTTACACTGTGGATGCGAATCGCTTTGTAAAGAAGAGAGATATATTAATAAAGAGAGAGAGATAAATGGGTATAAAGAAAACACATAATTCTTAAAAAATATAGAAAACTCATCTATCATAGGAAAAAGTGATGCATGAGAATAGGTGATACCCATGCCTATGCTCACAAATCTTGTTACAAACAAGAAGATTTAAAGCCGTTACCCATTCTTATCCACAAAACCTTACACCAAACGACCCCTAATAAACTAAGTAAAAATTAAATTCAAATTTGAATTTGAATAAGAACACATGTATTTTTATCCAATTTTAAAATAATTGAGACCAAAGCCAAGAAGATTAAGTTCTAGTATTTGAAAGTAGTTTGCAACTCAATTTACACATGACAAACATTTAGAAAGAGACCATCTAGATTAATTAAGCTATAAAGAAAAAAAAAAGAAATAGAAAATGATAGAAGGGAATTTAAATAATGACAACTTACTTAAATGTACTAATTGGAGAATAATCTTAAGAAAGTGTCAAAAAGAATAAATTCTAAATTGATTTCAAGATCTTTCAATCATAAAAAGAAAATTTTCGAACGTTAGCTTTTATTCTTACAACGTCATTTATTCGTATACATCATATAAATTTCAATTATTACTCTTCAAAAATACACAATTTATCTTTATCTCAAAATAGCTTTGAAAATAAATTTGAAATAGGCTTCGCGTCATTTCAAAAAAGGAAAAGGTTTGTTAGATTCAACTTTATTGGGTCTAAGAGAATTCTTAGAAAAGAAAGAGAGAGGAGAAAATATATTTCTATGGTTAAGATTCAATCGGTCAAATTATAATTTTAATTTATATGATTGCGTTTTCTTTATTTTTACTTGGGCTACTTGCATGAATAGCAAAAGAAAATAATTGAAAAAAAATAAAATTGCAATTGTGTCACTTATTTATCTAATAATTTATAAAAATAGCGAAAAAAAAAGTCCAACCCAAACGGACGGAGTGAAAAGTAAAAAATAATCCTATATTGCTTGTGCACGTTTTTCAACATGAAGTAAATCGATAGTCTATCAATAATATATTGTTGATAAACTAATGATAACAAAGAGTAAATCAATGATACTACTGATATACTTATATGAAGTTGATCATGAGTATATAAAAAACTTGCATATGATATATACATAATAAAGAGTATATCATTGGTGCACTATTACCAAAGAGAGCATAGCTCAACTTGTAAAGACCCAAAATTTTAAAACACAACTTCCTAGGGTCCCACTCATGCATGATTTGAGGCCATAAAACATCAAGAGTCAATTAAATATATAAGAAAACGAAATACCTTCTTTAGTGGGATCCAAAAAAAAAAAACAGCAATTGTTTAAAACAAAGTTCACTCAAAGTAAAATAAAAATCTTAAATCTGGCCTCTGGACAAGTAGAGTTCAATGCTCGATAGAAGAAATATTTAAAAGAAGAAAAAAGAACATTAAAATATGAAATGAAGTTAAAAAATATGTGGAATTCGTGACTTTCCCAATCCCATGGCTTGTGTAACGCTTCCCCGTCATTTGCCTAGTTTGTCTTTTCCTTTACCTGAAAAAATATAAAGGGTGAGTATTACAAAATATAATACTCAGTAAGTGACCCCACTACTAGTGTCTTGGAACATGATGACACAAGCAAACATGGCTTTATGTGGGACCCAGACATAAAAAAAACATATTTCATGCCTTTTCTCTTCGGCTTTCGGTGGGAATTAAGAATTCCTGATCCATGGCCTCTAGGTTCGAGTCGACTCTGATTCATTCATAGCTTATATAATAAATTCTATCAGGAAGATATTCACCATAACCTTCACAATCGTTTCTTTTTCTAAAAAAAACATACATGCACGAGGTCCCAAAACATACAATATATGGTGATGCAACTTTTCATGACTTAACTGAAATCAGAAAACCACAATTACAAATAAATAATAACATGACGTTCATGGTTTTTTAAGAATTTTCTCAATCGATATAAACAAGAGAAAATAACACGGAACATGGCAATTTCGATCACAAATTTTCATCAATCTTTTCTTGAAATCATGGATTTAAAAGCTTTTCATCCAAAGTCTTAAAAAAATTTGGCGTAGGTTGCCTTACCTTAGTCTTACTCTAAAACTAAATCCTTAAGTCCTTCCCAAGTGTTATGATTCAAACCTGTTTAACCAAGATTCCAATATTATAATCCAGCAACCCAACAATTTAAATCACATAGCCTAAGGTCTAATGGTTCTGTTCCACATACCTCCGTCTAAATTTCTAGGCCAAGATGGCGTTGACCTTACTTAGGTTCTGCTGTCTTTTCTTCGAACCTCGATAAAGTCCTAGGACAAACCTTAACCAAATCACTTTCAGACTTAACAACAACCTTTATTCAAAACCACGAACCAGAAATAAATTTACCCGTCAACCAATGGTCCAATGAAGGTCGAGGCGTTTTCTAGCGTAATAAACTTGCAGATCCAACGGTGGCGGCGGCGGCGACGCGTGAAGCTAGGTTCTGGAAAGCCCACACATCGATCTACACGGAACCGATTGACTTACCCCGAAAACTGGTCGAAAAAGCGGCGAACCGGCCAAAGGAAGGCGCGGCGGCAGAGCTTCACGGGCGACACAGGGTGCGGCTTCGGTGGACGATCGACGACCTACAGACGGCAGAGCGCGGCTCCTCGCGCGGCGGACGATCGATGGCTTCGCTCCCCATCAGCTCGAACCCAGACGCGAAGATGGTGTCAACCTATCCTAGCACTCACGCACGCGACTTCGACACAGCGGTTCTGTGGCTCGACGGCTTCGGCGCGCGACTCAGCTTACGCGCGACAAGGAGATCTCCGGTGGCTTCGAGCGAAGAACGACGACGACGATGAGCTTCCGACAAGCGTCCAAGGAGGGGGCGACTAGGGTGTTTCTCGTGAAGATGGGAGTGAAGGGGAATGGTCTTAGGAAACGTGCATATAAAGACCAAAAAAAACTTTTCTCAAACCCTTGATACAAATCATCTTCCAAGACCGCCCCTCAAGCTTCTTAAAATTACAAAAATCCCTTAAATTGATAAAAAAAAAATCCATAAATTTACAATTTAACACTACAAACAAAAATTAAATTCTAATTTACTCGTACCTAAACTTCTTGGGCATTACACAACTAGCATGATGAATGTGGTAATGACCACAAAGTATGTGGTTTGAATCCTCTCAACTCTAATTGTACAAAAAAAGAATCATCGGTGTACTACTGATGTACTTTATTTTATATAGGTGTTATTCAATATGAAGTTTGTCAATAGACTAGTATATCAAGATATACTACTGATATACCAAATGTAAAATATATAAGAAATACTATTGATGTACCTGCCGATACACCAATAAGGGTAAACTTGGAATAATAAAAATGGTAAATAGATTTAAAAATGTTTTGTTATAATTGTTCAAAATGTGACCATAAAATTAGTTGTAATTGCAAAACTAAATATTAGGCCAAATCTATATATCAGTAATTAACTTATGAACGTATTTTTTAATACAAATTTGTATAATTATTATTTTATAGAATCATATAATTTATAATATTATATATTATATATTTTTTTTAATTTAACAAACATAAATTGAGTTTATAACATGAATACTCCCTTTAAGATACAATAAAACTATAAAAATGTTATTTTCAGACTTTCCACTATTTGGATTATATAATTCAAAAACAGTTTTCGAAAATCTATGCACATTCACTTGAGTTCAAAACACATAAAACAAAATTTAGATTGCTTACAAATAGGTTTTTTTTTTTATTAATATTGTAAATTTTCAAACTTATTAAAAATATTGTGGTTTTCAAACTATTTATAATAATATTATAATTTTAATGTGTTGGCAATGATTGTCTCTTGAAGAGACGACCATCTTGTGCGTGGCACAAGAAACGACCAAATTGCCATATGTAGTAAAATTTCAAAATTTTGTGGATGAGACGACCATCTCAAAACTTTTATTAAATTTTGCTTCTACTATGGTGGTTGACTGTTCACTTAATAAACTTGTGGAAGTTGGATATCAAGTCAACTTGTGGAAGTTGGATATCAAGTCAAATACAACACAATTTTTTTTTCTTTTTACTCTCTTTTTTTCTTCCATGTTTCCATTATTCTGTTTCCTCTACTTTTTCTTCCATGTTTTCCAAGGAATGCTCACTTTTCTCTTCTTACAGAGAGTATTTCTAAATTAGGGTGCAATGACTATCAATTTCGGCTCCTTTTGCAAGAAGAAATCATGTTGTATTTATAGGAGTAATCGAAACAGCGTTGCAATGCTAGGGACAATGTTGCAATACTGTGCCCTAGGCGGCTGGCATATATGAAAAATATCGATGGCGTTGCATCGCTGCTACCCTAAGCGCGCACCTCTCTATTGATCTGGCGTTGCGACGCTACAAAGCAGCGTTGCAACACCCTCGCCACGATCCTTCATATGAGTCTTCTTATCGAGATAGCGTTGAGACGCTTCAAGGCAGCATTGCAACGCTATGGATAGCGTTGCAACGCCATCACCTCGGGTTTACTAACTAGATTTGCCAATTCTTCTTCCAATTTGCTATTATATTAAGATCCAAAAGACCTCGACTCGATCTCGAATGATCCATAATGTCTCCAAATGTCCTGTTTAAGCTCTTAACCTGAAATTCAATGATTAACACATATAAAAGCCTTGAAATTATCATAAAACTAGCAATAATTAAGCCTAAAGATAACACATTTTGTGCGCTATCAGAATTCCATCTTGCATAGTTAAGTTCCCAGCTACCTACAAAGTTATGTCCCTGAGAAGGTAGGTTTATTGAGTCGGCTACAGGCCACTCTCACCCATACTAGTCTAAGGACAAACCTCATAAGCAGGAGTTCATAGCTTGCTCAGGATTCAGGTCAAGTCACTAATGATCATCTATAAATTATTATACCTATCTTGATAACGATGTTACACTAGTAGGTTAATAATTCGCGGTCCGGTCTTGTATAATTTCATTATACAGGATGCCTCCACTCGCATGTCTACCACATGAATGAGTTGGATTACCTCATTTGTACCAAATACAAAGCGGGCCGTATCCATGGTGTTACCAGTATAAGGTTCCCAACCTTATGCATATACCATAAACCTTTTAGGTTATGCTTGAACAACTTAATCCAACTTGTGTCTACTACACAAATTGTTCAAAATCAATTATTATAACCTTGGAACTTGATTATTGGATTTAGATTTATATGTGAGAATATAATAAATAACATCTTTATTTATTTGAAACAAAACTACACTTGTTTAGGGCATAAATCCCAACACCACAAGTCCCTATTATCGACGAGGATATAAATGATGTGGATGTGGATGTAGATGAAGAGGATCTTTAAAATGAGATTCTCACTAATGATCATGAGAGGGATACTTCAAACATATTTGAAGATTTAATGGGTGAAGCACGTAATGAATTATACTCTGGTTGTACACAATTTTCTTCATTACAATTTTTAGTGAGGTTGATGCATAGTAAGGTCCTAAACAGTTGGAGTAATAAGTCATTTGATATGTTACTAGAATTGTTAAAGGAAGCATTTCCAATTGACACATCCATACCTAGTTCATTTTATGAAGCTAAGAGAAACTTGCATGACTTAGGGTTAGGTTATTATTCTATCCATGCTTGCAAGTACGATTGTATATTATATTGGAAAGAATTTTTTGATTACCGACAGTGCCCAATATATGGCAAGTCTCGATATAAAGTTAACGATGGAAAGGGTAAAAAGATCCCACATAAGGTTTTACGTCATTCTTCATTAATACCAAGGTTAAAGTGATTTTTTGTATCGAAACATATTGCTTCTGAAATGCATTGGCATAAAGAGAAGCGTGTTGAAACAGAAGATATGTTATGACATCCAGGTGATGCTGAAGGATGGAAACATTTTGATCGTGTGTTACCTCAATTTGCTTCAGATCCTGAAATGTTCGTCTAGGGTTAGCTTCAAATGGGTTTAATCCGTTTGAGATTATGAGTAATTCATATAGTATGTGGCATGTGGTGCTTACAATTTACTGCCTTGAAAATGCATGAAAGAGACAAATTTCTTCATGTTTTTACTTATACCAGGTCCAAAAAATCTCAAACAAAAGAAATTGATGTTTACTTGCAATCATTGATAGAAGAGTTAAAAGAGTTATGGAATACTGATGTACACACTTATGACTGTGTAAGTGGGGAGTACTTTCAACTACACGCGAGTTTGTTGTGGACTATTAATGATTTTCTTACGTACGGAGACTTGTCGGGTTGGAGTACAAAGGGTTACCAAGCATGTATTATTTGTAAAGAAGACACATCATCGTTTGGGATAAGAGGAAAAATCTCTTATATGGGGCATCGACGTTATCTTTCAGAGAATCATAGTTGGTGGAGGAGTAAGCAACATGACGGAAAAGTAGAACATAGACCTCCTTCAGTTATAATGGATGGAGAAGATGTTGGGATTTGTGCCCTAAACTTGTGTAATTTGATCAAATAAATAAAGAGTTATTTTTTTTAAAAAATTATATTCTTGCTTTATAAATCCAATAAACTAAGCTCCAAGGTTATAATATATCTTGAACATCAGTGTAGTGGATACTATTTGGATTGTGTTCAAGAATATAACCTAAATGGTCTATAGTATAAGAATAAGATTGGAAACCTCATTCTGGTAACACCATGGATGCGACCCACTTTGTAATTAGTACAAATGAGGTAATCCAACTCATTCATGTAGTTGACATGCGAGTGGGGGCATCCTGTATGAAGAGTTCATACAAGACCGGACTGCAAATTATTAGTCTAACCAGTGTAACACCGTTAACATGATAAGACTGATAATTTATAGATGGTCATCAGTGACTAGATCTGAATCCTGAGTAAGTTAAAAACTCTTGCTTATAGGGGTTTGTCCTTAGACTAGTATGGGTGAGAGTGGCCTGTAGCCGACTCAATAAGCCTACCTTCTCAGAGACAGACCCTCGTAGGTAGCTGGGCACTTAACTATACAAGATGGAATTCACTCATTCCTACACTAAGGAATTAGATAGGTTGTTCCCTTAAGAACCGACTCAGTGTCTAGAACAACGGCCCCGCCTCTCTAACTGACTTAAGAGGGTATGAGTCTATGGTAGGACCTTAGACTTGTCGTTCATTAGAGGATCGGTGGTGCTTAAAGAACAAAGAGGTAATCACAGGGGTAAAACGGTAATTTGACCCAAATTGTGATTACTGAACAACCCGTGAAGGGTCGACTCATGGGTAATGATTATATCAATGGACACAATATAATCTACAGTGAGGAGAGTGCAAATCTCTGTGTCTATAGTGGAGAGACTTGTAGTTAATGAATATTGATTAAGCTGGATCAAAGAGTTTGATCGAGTTAATCTCACATCATTGAGCTCATGAACTGTAGGTCTATTAGGTCCCTCCGTTGGCTCAACATGGTAATATTGAGGGTATAAAGTTAGGAATGAAATTGAAGTGTTCAATTTCATACATGAGGTGTTATATCAATTATATATGATATAATTGATATAATATATGGTTTTAATGTGAATTAGATTCACATATAAACCATATAATAGTGGGAGAAAAAAGGAGGGATAGGATGGTAATTTTCATCTTATTTCCCTATATATATAGTTGCATGAGATGCAATTTGTGGTTAAAGCTTTTCAACAAAACCCTAGCATTCTCTCACATTGTGTTGGAAAGAGTTCCAACTACAATCTCACAGACATCTCACTTCACCTAAAGGGAACCCACCTTTCTCCCTCACCCAGAGAACAACGTAGAAGATTCGGTGGTAGTGTCCGTGATCATTCGGGTTCGTGTTGCTGAGATCGTGATCGTGGGAGAAGGAGCACTTGAAGAAAGAGTTCTTCAAAGGTATATATCTTGTTGTCCATCTTGTAGAAATGCATGCTTAATCTAGTTAGATTAGTTCTTGATTGTAATCCATGTAACTAAATTAAGAACACACGATGAACAATCGCTTCCGCTGCGGGATTCGATCCCTTCAATTGGTATCAAGCCCAATTGTGTTCTTAGTTTTTGTTCTGAATTTATCAAGAACAAGGTGGGATTTACTGTTTTTCATGAGATGAATGAACGGTTTTCGAATTAGACGTTTTCAATTTTGGCACTTAGATTTACATAATTTCGTTAAATTGTTCAATGTAAGGGCCTATTGTTTTGGACATTTTATTATGTAAATCGAGTCTGTAAGTCTGTGTCGATCGAAGTAAGTTGGTTGCTAAGAAGAACGGAGCGAAAATGGGTAAGAAATGGAGCATCATAATTGTTGTATGTGTGCAGCGTTGCAACGCTGTTCATTGGTGTTGCAAAGCTGCGCTGGCGGAAGGAGGCGCGCATCAGAGGCAGCGTTGCAACGCCGAAGGCGTTTCGCAATGCGCTCCAACGGGCAGAACGGACAAGGCGCAACATTGCAATGTTGCCATCAGCGTTGCAACGCCGAAGACGTTTTCGGCAGCTTCTAACGGGCGAAAAAAACATTTTTTTATAATATATTAAATATAAAAATGTTTTATATTTAATTTATATTTATTTTATTTAATTTTAATTAATATAATTAGATTATATTAATTAAAATTGAATTTAGGGTGCCAAAATTGGTCTAAGTTTGCTATTTAAATTATGCAATTGTTGTGTAATTATTGTCATGCATAATGTATGCTTTTAATTTAGAAATCCCACCTTAGGTTAAGCATTTTCATGCACCATTTATAATATAAAGAGTTATATTATATAGTTTGCATGATTAATTAATATAAAATGTTACATTAATTTATAGACAACATTGACATGCATTATAATTCATGAGATAATTATGCTATGTATGTTTTATTATTCATGAGATGAATGATCAAGCACTATTACATAGTATGCATGTCACCTACGGTTAATTATTAGTTTTAAAATGTTTAGAAATTGGAAATAATAGACCTTAGGTTATCTAGTTCTAATTAGATTAGAATTAGGAACCAAGTAATTTATAAACAATGATTAAAAGAGCAACTCTGTCTAAGGAAGGTTCTGTCTAGGTTGGGGTATTTAAGCTGACGGAAACGGAACACCCCTACCTGAGAACTGACTTGGGAGTGAAATTTAATCAGAGAGTTTATAAATTACAGTAGCGTCAGCGGGTTTATTAAGGGGTTAATAAACTAGAAATTCTAGGCTTAATATAAAGAGTTATATTAGCAAACTTAGGATAAAAATCAATATAAGAGTTATATTGATTATTAATATAAGAGTTATATTGATAAGTTTAGGTAAAACCATTAGTCGGGATTAACCTAAGTAAGATTCCTATAGATTTAAAGTATCCAGTGGGAGGAAAAGTGTATATGATACATATTTTTCCACCTACGTATCTCCGGGAAGTTCACACCGTGAGACTCATACTTGGCCTCGTGGCGTAAACGGGAGCGTCCCCCTTCGGATGGTGTTTGTATGAGTTAATATCAAGGTGAATGGAGAGGGTACTTATAGTGAGTGGGAGCAGGTTTAGTGAAAACAAAACCTATGGGTTCTACAGTCGGTTTACACCATAAGATCACTATGGTCAGCCTGCTAGTTTGGCCTGGACCAGACAATCCCTTCGGAGGACTTGATCATAGGGGATCGAACATAGTAGACACCCGAAAGGGATAAAGATTTCCTTAGTCTATTTTTCAATCTAATCTTCCCTTCGGTGGATTTTATTGGATAGGGACTCTGGGGTCTAAAGACAGAGAGTTACACTCACGAGGTACATAAGTAGTGTATGTATCCTGATCGAATAATGGTAACTAAAGCCTATAGGAAAAAGAGTTATTCTGGCATTAAGTTTTGGTCAAGAGTGTCTTGATCCAGAGGAGGAGTGTTTTTTATTACCTTTCAGTGTCATACATTCTAAATCTTTGGAGTATCATTGCAAATTATGAATGACCTAGGAATCATTTGATAATTAGCTAAAACATGATTGGATTAGAATTATAGCAAGAAACTCATACAAGTTTTGTTTGTAAATTTTCAGCAAAATGTCTAGCTCTATAATTTCCTTATTGGGTGCAGAAAAGTTAACCGGAGAGAATATGATGACATGGAAAAACAAACTCAACACTATATTGGTAGTGGATGATCTGAAGTTTGTGCTAACTGAGGAGTGCCCTCAGGTGCCAGGCTCGAATGCGTCACGAAATGTTTGTGATGAATATGATCGATGGATTAAGGCCAATGATAAGGCCAAGGTCTACATGCTGGCAAGTATGTCCGACATATTAGCTAAGAAGCATGAGGGCATGATGACCGCTAAGGAAATCATGGATTCGGTTCAGGGTATGTTTGGACAACAGTCCACACAGGCCCGACACAATGCCCTCAAGTACATATTCAACTCGAGGATGCAAGAGGGTTCATCTGTTCGGGATCATGTCCTGGATATGATGGTACACTTTAAAATCGCAGAATCGAATGGTGCTTCCATCGATGAATCGAGCTAGGTCAGCTTCATTCTGGAAACCCTTCCAGATAGTTTCCTACAGTTTAGAAGTAATGTTGTTATGAACAAGCTTACTTTTAATCTCACCTCCCTTCTGAATGAACTTCAGACCTTTCAATTTTTTATGAAAATTCAGGGAACGAAAGGTGAGGCAAATGTTGCCAGTAGGAGTTATCACAGAGGTTCGACCTCTGGAACAAAAACAGTGGCTTCATCTTCTTCTAACCTTAAATGGAAGAAGAAGAACATGAAAAAGGTTGGTAAAGGGAAACGAGCTGACAAAGCTGTCGCCCAAAAGGGCAAGAAAGTCAAAGAAGTTGCAGATAAATGAAAGTGTTTCCACTGCAACGAAGACAAACATTGGAAACGGAACTGTCCGAAGTACATTGCAGAAAAGAAGAAGGAAGGTAAATATGATTTACTTTGCTCAGAAGCTTGTTTAGTGGATAATGATAAAACTGCTTGGATACTTGATTCAGGTGCCACTAATCATGTTTGCTCTTCTTTTCAGGAAATTGATTCCTGGCAGCAACTACAGAAAGGAGAGATAACGCTTCGGGTTGAAAATGGAAAAGTCGTCTCAACTGTAGCAGTAGGCACGATGAAGCTTTATTTTGGCAAGAATATATGTTGTTAGACAATATATTAGTGATACCAGGGTTTACTAGAAACCTTATTTCAATTTCTTTCCTTATAGAACAATGTATTTCTGTTTTTTTCTCTAAGAATAAAGTATTTATTTTGAAAAAATGAGTGGAAATATGTTCAGTTTCATTAGAAAATGGGTTGTATGTTTTAAGGCCTAATTAAGTCAAAATGGTTTTGAACACTGAATTATTTAAAACTGCAAACACACAAACTAAGAAACGTAAAAGTTCTCCTAAAGAAAATGCTCATCTTTGGCATCTTAGATTGAGTCACATTAATCTCAATAGGATTGAGAGATTGGTAAAGAATGGACTTCTAAACGAGTTAGAAGAAAATATTTTACCTAATGTGAAATCCTGCCTAGAAGGCAAAATGACTAAAAGACCTTTTAGTGGAAAAGGTTATAGAGCCAAAGAACCTTTTGAGCTTATACATTCAGACCTTTGTGGTCCGATGAATGTTAAAATCAGAGGAGGTTATGAATATTTCATCTCTTTTATAGATGATTATTCTAGATTTGGGCGTATTTACCTAATGCATCACAAGTCTGAAGCACTTGAAAAGTTCAAGGAATTCAAGACTGAAGTTGAAAATCAATTAGGTAAAACGATTCAGACACTTCGATCTGATCGAGGTGGAGAGTACATGGATTTAAAATTCCAGAACTATATGATAGAACATGGAATTACATCCCAACTCTTAGTTCTCGGTACACCACAACAAAATGGTGTATCGAAAAGGAGAAATAGAACCCTGTTGGACATGGTTCGATCAATGATGAGTTATGCTCATCTCCCTAGTTCCTTTTGGGGTTACGCGATGAGAGCTGCAGATACATTTTGAACAATGTGCCATCAAAAAGAGTTTCTGAAACACCTTTTGAACTCTGGAAAGGACGTAAAGGTAGTTTATGTCATTTCGGAATATGGGGTTGTCCAGTACATGTGCTTGTGACAAATCCAAAGAAGTTGGGTTTGTTGGAATTTTTGTCCTAATCTCGTGTTTATAAAATATTGTTTTGAAATTAATAAGAGTTATTATTTTCTTCACTTTGTGTCTCGTAAATATTTTAAACCTTTCCAATAAACTAAGCTCCACGGTCATTGAATATATGAGACAACTAGAACTTGAACGGTGTGTAGTTGACATACAAGGAGGATCACGTTCGAGTTAATGACCCGAACGGTCTACAGTATAAGGATAGGGTTGGAGACCTAATCCTGGATACACTGTGGATGCGGCCCGCTTTGTATTAGATACAAACGAGGTGATCTGACTCGTTCATGTGGTTGACATGCGAGTGGGGGCATCCTGTACAATGAGATTGTACAAGACCGGACCATGAATTATTAGACTTACTGATATAACACCGTTAACAGTAAAAGACTAATAAATTCGTAGATGACCATTAGTGACTCGACCTGAATCCTGAGCGTATTACGGACTCGCCATGCACGGGTCCATCCTTTGATTAGTACGGGTGAGGGTAGTCCCAATCACTCGCCCAATATGCCTATCTTTTCAGGGACAGAACCAAGTAGAGAGCTGGGAACCTAATTACGCGAGATGGAATTCACTCGTTCCCGCCTATAGGGAAACTAGAGGGGTTGTTCCCTTAAGTGTTGTCTCCAGGGCTTGGACAACGGGCGCCCACCTTCTCACTGGCCCGAGAAGGGTGTTGTGTATGGTTGGACCATCACAATATGTTGTTCATTAGAGGAGCAGTGGGGACTTAAGGAACAAGATATAGACACAGGGGTAAAACGGTAATTTGATCCAGCCGTGTCTATGAACAATCTGTGAAGGGTCGACTCATGAGCATTGGTTATATCAGTGGACACGTAATATTCTACACTGATGGGAGTACAGCTACAGGCTTTAGTGGAGTGTCACTGTAGCTAATGAATATTGGTTGACCGGGTCAAAGAGTTTGACTGATTAACCTCAGATCATTGGAGCCCGTCACTGTAGGTCCATTAGGTCCCTTGGTTGGCTCAATCTGGAATAAAAGAAGGGTTAACGTTTTGGTTTGAAATTGAAGTGTTCAATTTCACTTTAAGAGTAATTATATCATATAGATGATATAATATATAGTTTAATATGAATGAGATTCATAATAAATTATATGTTAGCCTAACTGTTAAATTAAAGGCTAATTGGAGAAATTGATAGAGAGAAAATAAATTGAATGTGATTCAATTTGATTAAATCCACAATTATTGCAAATGAGATTTGCAACATAAGATATGAGATATCTTATATTATGTGAATGAGATTTACATAACATATGGTTGTGGTAAAGTGGTAATTATGTGAAGTTGTGAACTTCATCATTCCACTATTTAAACCCTTTGTTAGATGGGTTTAGAAAAAGCAAAAAGAAAAGCCAATTTGTCATTTTTGGATTTTGACCTAAGAATCCAAAAGTGCTTTCTCTCAATTCTCTCATTTCTCCACCTCTTCCAAAACACAAAGTTCCCACCAACTTTCTTCTCCAAAAGAGAACAACCAAGAAGATCTTATTTGGTAGTGTTCGGGATTCGTTCGTGGAAGAGTTCGTGGAGATCGAGGAGCGCGAAGAGTTCGTGATCTACGAGGAGAAGTTGCTGAATCGATCTACAACAAGTAAGTTAACTTTCTTGTTGTACATTTTTCAGCATGTTTAGCCTAGATCTAATAGGTAGATCTGTTTTAATAAACACGTTGCATGATGATACCATGACGATTCAATCGTCTTTCGCTGCGTGGGGATTCTAATTCCCTTCAGGGTTCACGTTTAAAGTTGTGCCTATTCGTAGGCTACCCAAAAGAAACAAGAGGTGGTTTATTATATGATCCTAAGGAAGATATGGTTTTTGTGTCGACAAATGACACTTTCTTAGAGGAGGACCACATAAGGGACCACAAACCAAGAAGTAAAATTGTGTTAAGTGAGTTAGACGGAACAATAGCAAAGGTTGCTAATAAAACTAGTACGTCAACAAGAGTTGTTGATACTAGCTTGTCTAGTTAAGAGAGTCCATCTCAAGAGTTGAGTATGCCTCGACATAGTGGGAGGGTTATAACACAACCTGACCGTTACATGGGTTTATCAGAAATCCAAGTTGTTATATCAGATGACAACTGTAAGGATCCATCGACTTATAATCAAGCGATGGTTGACAAAGATAAAGACAAATGGATCATAGCCATGGACCAAGAAATGGAGTCTATGTACTTCAATTCTGTTTGGGATCTTGTAGATAAACCTGATGGGGTAAAACCTATAGGTTGTAAGTGGATCAACAAGAGAAAGCGTGTTGTAGATGGAAAGGTGCAAACCTTTAAAGCTAGACTAGTAGCAAAGGGTTATACCAAGGTTGAAAGGGTTAACTATGAGGAAACCTTTTCACCTGTTGCTATGGTAAAGTCTATCCGTATCCTACTTGCCATTGCCGCATATTATGACTATGAGGTATGACAAATGGATGTCAAGACAATCTTTTTGAATGGCAATCTTGAGGAAAACATCTACATGGACCAACCCAAAGGGTTCATTAAACCAGGACAAGAGCAAAAGGTTTGCAGGCTTAAAAGGTCATTTATGGACTGAAACAAGCCTCTAGGTCCTGGAATATAAGATTTGATGAGGCAATTAAATCCTATGGCTTTGATCAGAATGATGATGAACTTTGTGTCTACAAGAAAATCATCAATAGTTCTGTCGCATTACTAGTTCTATATGTGGATGATATCCTACTCATCGAGAATGATGTAGGATATCTTATTGACATTAAGAATTGGCTAGCTACGCAATTCCAAATGAAAGATTTGGGTGAAACACAGTTTATTTTTGGGATCCAGATTGTCCGGAACCGCAAGAATAAAACACTAGCCCTGTCTCAGACATCTTACATCGACAAAGTGTTGTTGAGGTTTAAGATGCAAAACTCCAAAAAGGGTTTATTGCCTTTTAGACATGAAGTTCAATTGTCTAAGGAACGATGTCTTAAGACACCTCAAGGAGTTGAGGATATGGGACGGATTCCTTATGCATCATCTGTTGGGAGCCTGATGTACGCCATGTTGTGTACTAAGTCAGACATCTGTTTTGCAGTTGGAATGGTCAGTAGGTATCAATCCAATCCAGGACTTGAGCACTGGGCAACGGTTAAAACAATCCTTGTGTATGGGGCTAAGGATTTGATCCTTACAAGATACATGGATTCTAACTTTCAGACTGATAAAGATTCTCGAAAATCTACATCAGGGTCAGTATTCACTCTTAACGGAGGAGCTGTAGTATGGCGAAGCGTCAAGCAGGGATGCATCGCTGATTCCACCATGGAGGTCGAATATGTAGCAGCTTGTGAAGCAGTTAAAGAGGTCGTTTGGTTAAGGAAATCCATGCTAAATTTTGAAGTTGTTCCCAATATGAGTATGCCAATCACGTTGTATTGTGATAACAGTGGTGTCGTGGAAAATTCAAGGGACCCCCGAAGTCACAAGAGGGAAAGCATATTGAGCAGAAATATCATCTCATCCGGGAGATCGTGCATCGAGAAGACGTAATCGTCACGAAGATAGCCTCGAAGCACAACGTTGTTGATCCTTTTACAAAGGCTCTCACGACTAAAGTGTTTGAGAGTCACCTCGAAGGTCTAGGTTTACAAGTCTTCCCCAACTAGGGCAAGTGGGAGTATTCTGTACAAAGGGTTTAAATGCCCAAGTTTATTGTATTTACATTACTATAATGTTTTAGTACTCCACAAGCTTTAGGTCAAGTGGGAGATTGTTGTGATTTGTGCCCTAAACTTGTGTAATTTTGATCAAATAAATAAAGAGTTATTTGTTTTGATAAAATTATATTCTTGCTTTATAAATCTAATAAACTAAGCTCCAAGGTTATAATATATCTTGAACATCAGTGTAGTGGACACTATTTGGATTGTGTTCAAGAATATAACCTAAATAGTCTATAGTATAAGAATAAGGTTGGAAACCTCATTCTGGTAACACCATGGATGGGGCCCACTTTGTTATTAGTACAAATGAGGTAATCCAACTCATTCATGTAGTTGACATGCGAGTGGGGGCATCCTGTATGAAGAGTTCATACAAGACGGATCAAAATTATTAGTCTAACCAAAGTGTAACACCGCTAATGAGGATAAGGCCGATAATTTATAGATGGTCATTAGTGACTCGACCTGAATCCTGAGTAAGTTAAGAACTCCTACTTATAGGGGTTTGTCCTTAGACTAGTATGGGTGAGAGTATCATGTAGCCGACTCAATAAGCCTACCTTCTCAGGGACAGAACCTCATAGGTAGCTGGGGACTTAACTATACAAGATGGAATTCACTCATTCCTACAGTATGGAATTAGATAGGTTGTTCCCTTAAAACCTGACTCCAGGTCTTGAACAACGGTGTCCCGCCCTCTAACTGACTTAAGAGCGTATGAGTCTATGGTAGGACCTTAGACTTGTTGTTCATTAGAGGATCAGTGGTGCTTAAGGATAAAAGAGGTAATCACCGAGGTAAAACGGTAATTTGACCCACCGTGATTCTGAACAACTGTGAAGGGTCGACTCATGGGTAATGATTATATCAATGGACACAATATAATCTCAAAGTGTGAGGAGAGTGCACACTTCTGAGTCTATAGTGGAGGACTTGTAGTTAATGAATATTGATTAAGCTGGATCAAAGAGTTTGATCGAGTTAATCTCACATCATCGGAGCTCATGAACTGTAGGTCTATTAGGTCCCTCCGTTGGCTCAACATGGTAATATTGAGGGTATAAAGTTAGGAATGAATTTGAAGTGTTCAATTTCATACATGAGGTGTTATATCAATTATATATGATATAATTAATATAATATATGGTTTTAATGTGAATTAGATTCACATATAAACCATATAATAGTGGGAGAATAAAGGAGGGATAGGATGGTAATTGTCATCCTATTTCCCTATACATATAGTTGCATGAGATGCAATTTGTGGTTAAGGCTTTTCAACAAAACCCTAACATTCTCTCATATTGTGTTGGAAAGAGTTCCAACTACAATCTCACAAACATCTCGCCTCACCTAAAGGGAACTCATCTTCCTCCTTCACCTAGAGAACAACGGAGAAGATCCGGTGGTAGTGTCCGTGATCGTTCGGGTTCGTGTTGCTGAGATCGTGATCGTGGGAGAAGGAGCACTTGAAGAAAGAGTTCTTCAAAGGTATATATCTTGTTGTCCATCTTGTAGAAATGCATGCTTAATCTAGTTAGATTAGTTCTTGATTGTAATCCATGTAACTACATTAAGAACACGCGATGAACAATCGCTTCCGCTGCGGGATTCGATCCCTTTAGAAGAGATCTTACAAAAATTACATGTGTTAAAATTTCCTGCGCTTAGTAAACATCAATCAAAGAAAGATAAAAAAAAAGAAACGAAGTTTAAATTGGACAAAAAAGAGTATTTTTTTTCAACTTCTCTACTGGTCAAAACTTTTGCTAAGACATAAACTTGATGTAATGCATATTGAAAAAAAAAACATTTGTGATAACTTAGTTGGGACATTGTTAAATATTGAAGGAAAATCGAAGGCCACAATAAATACTCGATTGGGTCTAAAAGATTTGAAGATACGAAAAAACTTAGACTTGCAAGAGGTACGGACCAGAGTTGTAAAATCACATGTTGCATACACATTGAGTATCAGTGAAAGGATAAATTTCTGTAAGTTTTCAAAATCAGTTAAATTTCCAGATGGGTTTATATCAAATAAATCACGATGTGTGAGCAAGAAAGATGGAAAAATATGGGGGATGAAAACCCACGACTCTCATATTATTCTTCAAAGACTTCTTCCTATTGGTATTCGAAAATATTTACAAAAAGACGTATCCACTGCTATTGTTGAGCTATGCACATTCTTCCGTGATACGTGTAAGTGATTTAGATTGACTACAAGCAGATATTATAATCATTCTTTGCAAGTTAGAAAAAATTTTCCCTCCGGGCTTTTTTAATGTAATGACACACCTTGCGATTCATTTGTCATACGAAACGAAAGTGGTGGGTCCCGTTAGTTACATTATGATGTACCCTATTGAGAGAAGTTTGCGAACTTTGAAACAATACGTATGGAATAAGGCACGTCTTGAGGGTCCTATAGCAGAGGCATTTATAATGAATGAGTCATTGAATTTCTGTTCATTATACTTTATTAGAGTTGAAACAAGGTTCAATAAAGGTGAACGAAATGATGATATACTTCCCGAGGATGAGATATGCGGTGAATTTGAACTGTTTAGACAGAGTTCACGATCATTAGAGGGCTCAATCTTGAGGACATTATCACCGGATGAGAAACGAATTACACATTGGTATATGTTGAACAACTATGCTGAGATACAATCTTATCGCAGGTATGTTTTCAACATTATATGGCTAAATTTAAGCATGCAACATTTCAAATCAAAATCTGAAACTCAACACTTACTTCTTTTGGTCAATAGGTAACATTTGAGACTAATTTGCAATCCAACGCAAAGCTTTGGAGACTTATATAAAAAACATCAACAAGCATTTCCTGATTGGTTCAAAGATCAAGTAAGATTTTGTTTTAAAATTGAATTTTTTTAATGATGGCTGACATTCTTTTAATTCATAACTTATAATGAACACACAGGTGTTATCATTGCGAGATGAAGGAAATGTGTCTGATGATATGTATTCACTCGCATGGGACCAACTTTTGGAGTGCGTTCCTACAGTGGGTGCATTGTTAATGGGATACGTTTTCATAATACACAACGTGACATCGCCGGACTACACAAAATAGTGGAATCATGGTGTTTGCGAAAGTGCAATTGGAGGTGATGAGGGTAACTTTTATGGTGTTTTAGACGAAGTTTTGGATTTTATGGCGAAAGTGCAATTGGAGGTGCAGACTAAAATGATACAATTGCAAGAGGCCAGTAGTCAACAAGTTGTGTCCGAACAACTCTCGGAAGCAAAAATATGTGAGATAGTGTTAGGAAGCTGATCGGGCCACATTAAAGGCCTTAGTTGGAGACCAAAACCGACTAAGTCATGCAAGCGATCATGTATCTCTTCGTCAAATGCGTCCTCACAACGAGAAGTTGAAAGAACCTTGGAGATAACTACCCTAAAGGCCCAACTGGAAAAATCAAATGAAAAATTGGCTCAAGTTGAAAAATAATTAAGGCGACAAGAGAAGAAACATGGGCAGAGATGACAATTCTCAATGCTCAAATGGCCCAACACCGAGCCAAAATAGAGGAGGTGCTTAAAAAATTCATGGAATCACGATGAGGATTATCTTAATAGGTAATAACTTTATTCTCTCGTAATAAGTTTAATTATTGGTAGAATTTTGTGTATCGTGTTTGCTATCTTGCAGTGATGGTAGCAACATAGTGGTGTTTGGTTATAAGTGTTGTTTGTGTTCTTTGTTTTCTATCTTCTAGTGTTGGGGGTGGAGTTTAGATTACTTTTGATATATATGTTTGTTTGTCTTGTTTATTATATGTTTAATTGATTGTTTGAGCTAATTCGTTTTAGTAGAGTTTGTGTATCATGTTTGCTACCCTACAATGATGGTAGCAACCATAGTGGTGTCTGGTTATGTTTGTGGGCTTTGTTTGTGTTCTTTGTTTTCTATCTTCTAGTGTCAGGGGTGGGATTTAGATTACTTTTGATATATATGTTTGTTTTGTTTATTATATGTTTAATTCGTTGTTTGAGCTAATTCATTTTAATAGAGTTTCTATATTATATTTGTTATCCTGCAGTGATGGTGGGAACATACTTGAGATATACAAATTTAAGCACAAGCTTTGGTCTTTATTTGTTGGTAGACTCCGTGAACCCTAATTTTCTATCTTACAATGTATGAGGGGAGTTTGATTTGGTTTGATTAGTTGATTTGTCGAAATTTGTAATTTTAGTGCATTGTGGGTTTACTTTATGGGAGATTGTTAAACATATAGGTTATGATCTTTAGTTTTTGGTATAGTTGGTGTGCTTGTGTAGATGTCGGGGGTGTGTTTGATTTGATGTTTGTTTTGGTTGGATGTACTTATTAAGCATAGGTGGATGTTGACATATACTTGTTAAACATATAGGTTATGATCTAAGTTTTTGATAGATTAGGTGTCTTAGGATTTTGATCACTAAGTGTTTATTTTATGATATTTTGAAGTTTCAAATTCTTTGACATGTTTGTAGTGTACGTAACTACTAAAATTTCAATAAGTTTATTTTTGCTTTTTAGGTACTTTATGGTCGAGCAAGAGTATGCAAACAAAGTTTCAAGTTGGATCTACAGTTTTTTTTCTTTAATGATTTATGTAATTTTATTATGTATCTCTAACTTTGAATAACAATTGATTTAGAATCGTTTTATATATTAAACATTTGTAATAATATATTTTAGCTTGGGTAATTTAATGGTATTTTAAATGAAATTTAACATACATTTTGTTTTATATATTTTACAACGGGATGCAATTTGTAAAAAAAATGCTAAAAGATAACTGCATGCCCTATCTTTGCCGATGCAGAAATTATGGCGTTGGCTACCTGGGCGCAAGACTGCGCCGACGTGGCTACTACCCGCATCGGTAGATGTTTTTGCCGACGCGTCGTTGTCTACGTCGACAGATATAGGTTTTCCCAACGTGGATATACGATGCATCAACAGATCATTTGCCGACGTGTATATCTCGATGCGACTATCGAAGCAAGATTCTGCGTCGGTAAAAGTTTTGCCAACGCAAAAACAATTTATGCCGACGTAAATGCACGTCGACAAAACACTATTTTTTTGTAGTGTAAGCATACTCACGTTAACACAAAAATAATGAAAGTTTTAATCTCTAATTTTTCCTTTAAAAAACTCTAATTTTTTTAGTTTTTTAAAATTTAATTCATATTTATTATTTCAGATTCTTGAGAAATTAAGGATATATTTAGTAGATAATTTAAATTTGATTTTATATTTTTGAATTCACTAAGTTCAGTGAATATGCATTTGGTAGATGTATTTTTGAAAATGGTTTTTGGATTTTGTGTTACAAATTCTGAAAACAACATTTTTATATTTTTCTTGTATTCAGATTATGAATTTGAAATTTTTAAATGTAGAATTAGATTAAAAACGATAAAAACTTTAATAAATACAACATTTCACGTTATAAACTCAATTTATTTTTTTTAAAAAATTAAGATATGTATAATATAATATATTATAAACTATATGATATTATAAAATAATAATTATATGAAATTTATAACAAAAAATATGTTCATAAATTAATTAATAGTGGTTTATATTCAACCTAACATTTAATTTTGTGAAATAATTATTTAAATTGGAATTCAATTTCTAGACTGCCTACCAAACAGATCGTAATAAATTTCGAAGTTTCTTTTCTTAGTTGATATTTTCTCTCATCTAATTTTTTGATAACTAATAAATAAGTATTATGTAAGTACGTTTATAATCACTCAATTTTATCGTCAGAGCAAATCAAGATAATATACTTAGGGGTTAAGTTTTAATAAAATTGTGACCCACCAATGGATGAGCACTCCGAGCAATAGGAGGAGCTTAATCAGGACGCTCCAGCCGTCGACGGGGCAGAACGATGAGAACCCTCAGGAGCGAGTGAACGACCATGCTCCGCCGCCAGCGACCGTGACTTTAGTAGGCATTTAGTAGCTCCTCTGGACGACCTTGACTAGCCAGACGGCGTTGCTCACTCAAGTCCTGGGAGCACTGGCGACCTAGATATAAGGGGTTCTGCCAAACCAGAATCAGGATATGGTGCAGAACGAGGGAGTCACACCCGCCCAGACCCAAGGGGCCACTAACGAGAAGGAAAAATACTGACGGGACTTCAAGAAGTACGAGTCGCCTTTCTTTGGCGGGCAGGGTGTGGACCACATGGCCGCGGAAGCGTGGTTCGCAACGTCGAGGACATTTTCGAGCGTATGTGCTATTCCGAGCATCAAAGGGTCCAGTGTGTGGTCTATGTGCTGGGGGGCGAGGCTTTCTGTGGTGGAAAGCTACCTTGCGGTCCATTGATGTCAGTACGGGACCGGTGATCTGGGCGTAGTTCTAGGAAGCATTTTACAAGAAGTTTTATCCTGTCGTGATAAGAATCGAGAAGCAAGCAGAGTTTATACAGGTGATGTAGGGACTGAACTAGTCGGTCGAGGAGTACGAACACGAGTTCATTGGGGCATACGTGGGTCAGTAGTTGCCCACGAGCCCAAGACCTATGTCGCAGTAATTCGAGTGGTATCCCTGATTGACACCGATTCAAAGCTACAGGGAGCCAGCGTTTGTGAGACTTCAGGGGCAAGGCAGAGTTCTGGATCGGGTCAGAAGATGAGACACAATAAGGAGTTTCCTAGGTCAAACCGACCTGGAATGCAGAGGTAGCAGTGGGTCCAGGGTGCATGCAGAGGTTCGTGCCCTAACTTTGGAGGGCAACATAATAGAGGAGCATGCCTGACAACCACCAAGTTGTGTTTCTACTGCAGTAAGGTGGGCCATGTGTCGTCGATGTGTAAGCAGAAGAAGAAGCTAGAGGCGGTGGTGTGTTATAAGTGCCGGAAGGAGGATCATGTGGCATCAGCGTGTCTAGAGACTAAGAATGCAAGAAATCAGGAGGCCCGCTGATAACTCTTTATCAAAGAGTTATTTCCACCTAAATTGAGCTAAAAAACCTAACTAATAAATTGATCTTGGCATTTGATTAAGTTTATCTTGCACTTTATTAATCAATTATATATGAATTTGCCAAGTTTGAGAAATGTTAACTTTAATTTCTCATATTGTGAAAATTAGAGAAATTGATTAATTTTTCCTTGGTTTTAATTAAATTTAGGTGCATGAATTTAACTTTTTTATGGAAGTAAGACTAATCCAACAACTCAATTAATTGGAAGGCTTTCCGCACATCTTGCAATCCAAAAAGGCTTATGGAAGAAGTCAAAGAGAGGCTTTTGGAGGAAGTTAAAGAGTGACTTATGGGAGAAGCTAAAAAAAGGCTTATTGGAGAAGCTAGTTAAACTTGTTCTCCAAGTTCAACCATTTCACCCATTTTAACATTACCATTGCCAAAAATAGAGAAAGAGGAGAAGAAGTGTTCTATAAAATTTTCATATCTTTTGTATAGAGAAATCAAGAGTTCTCAAGGGCTTGGAGGGACATTGAAAACCCGTTGGAGCTTGTCTACAAAGGGGGATTCTTTTCCTTTCACCTTGTTTACTTGATTTCTCTTCTTTTCCATTGTAATTAGTAGTTATGTTGCATTCTAGATTAATTTGTAGATTTTCTTTTGTTGTAATGAACTAATTTTAGAAGGCATGGATTTGAGTATACTTTATGTAATAAAGTTTCACATATTGAAGAGTATACTTATTTGTGATTGATTATGGTTGTATTTATGGTTTATTGGATTTATGCTTGGCCAACCTAAGTCCATATTGATTTCTTTACTATGAGAAATAGGGAGTTAGCATAGTGTCGTAATCACCTTAGGTCATGTAAAGGGTGGATACTCGCGATGAAAGTGGAAAGATTAGAATTAATCGATTCACCTAGAGTACTAAAACATGGAACTTCACAAGGTAGTTAATGAGAATTAATTACTAGAAAATGTTGGGTATTATGAGAATAAACCCGAGTTAAGCATGTGTAACACAAATGAAGTATTATGTATGACTTGATATGTGAAAACCAAAACACATAAAAGAACCCTCAAATCCAGGCCTATCTCATTCATCATTATGCTTTTGTGTTTTTCAATTCTGGATGTACGCACTCTTTGCGTTATTTGTGGGGTAAGGCCACCTAGAAGTAGAGCCTCTAGGTTTTAGTCTGGTAGTTGCAACCCCAGTAGGGGCAAAGTCAGTGAGTCGAGTGAAAGTGAAGATCGGTTAGGTCTTGGTGGAAGGTCGCTTGTTAGAAATGTCCCTAATAGTCTTGGAGATGAGTGACTTCGATGTAATTATGGGCATGGATTGGCTAGCTGCGAATCATGCCAACATCGACTGTCACCGCAGGGAGGTGGTGTTTAAGCCTCCATCGAAATCAAGCTTCAAGTTTAGGGGGACTGAGTTAGGGACGGTTCTGAAGGTGATTTTGACGCTAACGGCAAGATAGTTTGTCGGTCAAGGGGATTGGGCCTTCCTAGCTAGAGTGACAGACACGAGGAGCGAAAAAGGGGGCGTGTCATCGGTCCCAGTAGTTAGGGAGTTCATTGATGTATTCCTAAGGATTTACCCGACTTACCTCTAGCTAGGGAGGTGGATTTTAGTATCGAGTTGGAACCAGGTACCGGGCTTGTGTCAAAAGCTCCATATAGAATGGCCCCAGCCAAGTTAACGGAACTCAAAACTCAGTTGTAGGAACTACTGGACAAGGGCTTCATCCGTCCTAGTGTCTCACCATGGGGTACACCGATACTTTCGTGAAAAAGAAAGATGGGAGATGCGCTTATGCATCGATTATCGAGAATTGAACAAGGTGACTATAAAGAACTAAAAGAGTGTATATTAAGAAAATGAAAGCAATTTCGAATCTTGAACCCTCTAAGTTGATCAATTTTACAAAATAAAAAACATGCTCAAAACTGGAAAAACTGAAAATAAGAACTCATACCTTTGTAGCTCAAAATTCTCCTAATCCATGTGCAATTTCTTGTCCCAACCACTTTGTGGACAACCTCTAGTGTCTTCCCTACTATCCTCAGGCCTTGGAACAGATTGTGGGATCTTTGATAGAGAGAATTTGAAGAGAGATGGGAGAAAGGTCTGAAAAACGTAAATCAAAAAATTCTTGATAAAATCCTTTTAATCCATTGGTTTCTTCTTCAATTAAAGCAAACCAAAAGTTTCTTCAAGCTATGAGAAGATGACAACATGAAGACGATGAGGATTTAGCAAGAAGGAGGTGCTCAATTTGTGTGAATTTGAAAAAGAAAAGAGATGATTCACACTTTTAAGTTTGGTCCATTTGAAACTTCAAAATTCATTTGAATTTTCATTTATTTTTAATTCCAAATTAATATAAAATTAATTTTAATTTAAAATAAATTTAATAATTTAATTAATTAAACAATTTAATTAATTAATTTTAAATAATTATTTAATTTAATATCAAATATCAAATTAAATAATTGGACCAATCCCGATTTCTTAAATCGACCGTTCGAACATGAATCCCTATTCATGTTATAAACTAAATCAATATTTAAATCATATTTAAATATTTCCACATCTTCTTTATCATAGTTTAATTCATAATTGATTTATGACACGATAAGTATAACTCATATAATTAACGTTTACTCCCAAAACTGAATTTGAACAATTCAAATTGTTTTCTCTCAAATGTTACAAGGCTTAGTCCGGGCTAGTAAGGGTACCTAATGGACCTACAGATCATGAGCTCCAATGATATGAGATTAACCGGGCCAAACTCTTTAGCCTAGCTTATCAACATTCGTTAACCACCAGGACACTCCACTAAAGCCTAGTGGTTGCACTCTCCTCACTGTAGATATATATTTGTTCACTCGATATAACCATGATTAGTATGTCGATCCTTCATAGGTCGTTCGTAATTATAGTTGGGTCAAAATTACTGTTTTACCCCTATAATTATTTATGTTCCTTAAGTCCCACTGATCCTCTAATGAACAATTGGTTTGTGGTCCAACCAACAAACTGAATCCCTCCCGGGCCAATGAGAGGGGGTGGGCCCTTTGTTCAAGAGACCTGAGTCGAGACTTAAGGGAACAACCTCTCTACTAATCCCTAAAGTGGGTAGGAGTGAATTCTATCTTCATGAGTAACTATGTTCCCGACTATCTACCCCTGGCTTATCCCTTAAATGGGAGACTTATTGAGTCGGCAATCTCAGGTCACTCTCACCCATGCAGATCTAAGAATAATCCGAATAAACAGGAGTTCATGACACGCTCAGGATTAAGATCGAGTTACCTAGGTCATCGTATGAATATAGTCAATTAAGACAGTAAACGGAGTTATAAAGTCTAAGTGACTATATCTCGGTCCAGTCTTATGCAAACTCATTGCATAGGATGCCCCCACTCGCATGTCTCCACATGAACGATTTAGGATCACATCGTTTGTACTTTACAAAGTGGGGCGCGTCCATAGTGTCCCCAAGATAAGGTACCCATCCCTATCCCTATACTATAGACCGTTCTGGCTATAATTTGAACCTGATCCACTTTTATGTCACACATAAAGTTCAAGTATACATCCTATAGCCATGGGTTCTTTATTGGATTAGGGTTTCAAATATACAATTCACTTTATTCAATAACACCTTTATTTGAATAAATCTCAATAACATCTTTATTGCAAAATAGAATATACATTCAGTTTACAAACCCACGAGTTTTAGGACATAAAACCCAACAAGAACAAGTACCTTTTCCCCAGGATCGACGATCTGTTTGACAAGTTATAGGCAACAGTCGTGTTCTCCAAGATCGATTTGTGCTCGAGTTACCACCAGTTGCAGATAAGAGAGGAAGACATTCCAAAGATAGCATTCAGGTCTAGGTACAAACATTATGAGTTTGTTGTGATGTCGTTTGGGTTGACAAATGCCCCGACAGTGTTTATAGACCTGATGAACAGGGTGTTCAAGGAATTCCTGGACACCTTCGTGATCGTGTTTATAGACGACATCATGGTTTACTCAAGGTCGAGTGGGGAGCACGAGAACCACCTGGGGAAGATCTTGACCCCTTAACGAGGATTAATTGGAGGGCAAGTGTGGTGCCAACAGTCGCGGTAATTCCAACTCCAACAATGTATATTTAAGTTGTTGTAGTTAAAAAGCTCGTAGTTGGACTTCGGTTGGGTCGATTGGTCCGCCAATGGTGAGCACCAGTCGGCTCGTCCCTTCTGCCAGCGACACTCCTAGCCTTAACTGGTCGGGTCATGCCTCTGGTGTTGTTACTTTTAAGAGACTAGAGTGCTCAAAGCAAGCATACGCTCTGTATACATTAGCATGAGATAACATTATAGGATTTCGATCCTATTCTCGCTATATTTCCGGGATCGAGTAATGATTAACAGAGACAGTCGGGGGCATTCGTATTTCATAGTCAGAGGTGAAATTCTTGGATTTATGAAAGACAAACAACTGCGAAAGAATTTGCCAAGGATGTTTTCATTAATCAAGAACGAAAGTTGGGGGCTCGAAGAAACTCAGATACCTTCCTAGTCTCAACCATAAATGATGTCGACCAGGGATTGGTTGATGTTGCTTTAAGGACTCCGCTAGCACCTTATGAGAAATCAAAGTCTTTAGGTTTTGGGGGAGTATGGTCGCAAGACTTAAACTTAAAGGAATTGACGGAAGGGAACCACCAGGAATGGAGTCTGCGGCTTAATTTGTCTCAACACAGGGAAACTTACCACGCCAAGACATAGTAAGAGTTGACAGACTGATAGCTCTTTCTTGATTCTATGGGTGGTGGTGTATGGGCGTTCTTAGTTGGTGGAGCAATTTGTCTGGTTAATTTCGTTAACGAACGAGACCTCAGCCTGCTAACAAGCTATGCGGAGGAATCCCTTCGCGGCTAGCTTCTTAGAGGGACTATGACCGCTTATGTAAACCCAAGATCTTCCTTTGGAACCTCCTTATTATCAAACAACAAAAGAAAGGAAGAAATGAATGCTTAAAACTTGGTTTTCCTTGTTTTAAAAAGAAAAGTAATGAAGTCAAAGGCAAAAGGAAAACAAGGAAAGAAAGTTTAGACCATTTTGGTTTGTTTTGCTTTTAAAGACAAAAGAAGAAAAGGAAATGAAACAAATGTTTTATATATAAAGTTATTTTGTTTTGTTAAGAAAAGAAAAGAAAAGAAAAGAAAAGAAAGAAGATAAAGGAAAGAAAAAGAAAAGGAAAAAGAAAAAGAAAAAAAGCAAAAAGAGAAAAGGGAAAAAGACAAAACCTCATCTTTCCACCGATTGACTTTTTAAGAAGGGATTTCTCTCCATTTTCTTCTCTTTCATCACAAACTAAGGCTGAGCTTCGTGGTTGAGGGAGAAAGGAAGAAGAAGGAGGCCATTTTTGGTGATTTTGGGCTGGAGTTGAAGAAGGAAAGAGGAAAACTCAAGGGAATTCATTTTTACAGCAAGAAAATCAACTCAGACAAGCTCTGATTTTCTGTTCATCTCGAGCTCCACAAGAAGAGGTAAGAGTTGAGCTTTTGTTTCATGAAAGTTAACTCATATTGGAACAAAATTCGTGAAGGAAGCTCAGAGCCAATTCTGATGTTAAGTTGCTGTTTTGTTAAGAGGAAGGCAGAAGACAGAAATTTTCTGTCAAATCCGAGAGGTCTCTGATGTTTTGGTTGTTCTGATCTGTATACTTGGCGTTAGAAGCTCTAATTGGTATGGTTCGAAAGCTTATTCAATTTCCTACACGTTTTGTGAAGGAATCGTGAGAAGAAAATGATTGGAAGATGTTGTAATCTTCAGGTTAAGTTTCAGGTTGCAGCAGGAAGTGAAATCTGGAACAGCAGCAGAATCATTTTAGGGGTTAAGCTACTGAGGTAATTTCTAACCAATACGTTAGGAATCTCATTTTCATGTCTTCATAAGAGTTTTAGAGGATCAAAAGGGAAGAGTTTGGTATAAAGTACATTCTTTTTGGATAAGTAATGAAGAAGTTATGGCTGTCTGAAAACAGGGCAGAAAATCTGAAAATGCTGGAATTTTGAAAGTGTGTTTTCTTGCAAGTTTTAAGGTCAAAAATCATGAGCTCGAGGTTCTAATGATTGATTTGGCTTGTTTGACAGGCCAAGAGCAAATAGGTCAAGTTTACAAGCCAAGGTTCCAATTCTAATACGGTGAGTGACTCTATCTTAGAACTATGTTTGACCTATGTTTTTCTTCATGAACATAAGTGTTGATAATTATATCTTGATTGAACTAGTTTTGAATGGCTTCATAGAGTTTTCTAACATAAAGTCATGATGGAACCTAAGCATGCTTTGAATTAGTTGTAACTATAAATCCAGTATGGAAACTAAATTATGAAAGTATGCTTTCCTTTAGAGAATGTTTTGTGTAAATCCACTTGGGAACATGTATAAATGACAATGTGGAAATGTCAAGGAATTGTTGTATGTGTTATAAAGACATGATTTCCATGGTACACAAATTATGCCCTTGTTTGGGGTTAACCCCAATCTTTGAAGGACATTCGAGAAGGTACTTAGGGGAATGAATCATGATATCTCGATCTTTGAAGGACAATGAGAAGGTATCAGGAAGTAAATAGTTTTACCTAAATCTTTGAAGGACAATGAGAAGGTATTCGGGTAGTAAATGGTTTTACCTTAATTTGAAGGACATAGAGAAGGTATTAAGGAAAACCAAGCGACCAAAGGCATTCCACGTGCACGTGAGAGAGAGTGGTACGAACCTTATTGGTATAAATGTAACTCTACCACCTCTATGGTTTAATGTGGTATCATGTCATGTGTTTTATTGTTATGAGTTTCTATTTTATTGATCTATCAACCCTCGATATGTTAGTACATTTCGAGTTTTGTGCTATGCACAAGTGATGACTTAAACACAGTAAATTGGAAGCATGATTTGTTTATGTTTACAAGCAGGATGTTAGGCTATTTTATACTTATAATCTGCCATTATTATGATTCACTGTGTGAGCTTATAATGTTTTAAAGATAGACACTCACCGAGCTTTTTAGCTCATTCTTCCAATGTTTTCAAACCTTTTCGTGTAGAGATCGAGCTCTCCTTGTACGACATCCCGCCATAGTCTGTGGAAGTTTCATAAGTTGTTAGTTTGTGCGTGGCTGGTGTTGTATAGCAAGTCGTTAAATAGTTATAGAAGTTTTGTACATTAGTGGTTGTATAAGCAATGAGTTGTCTTGTGTTGTTTTGATACACTTGACTTTTAGTTTCAAAGAGAGACTTATGAAGGGTTTCTCCTTATGTATGTTTAATAGTTGTCCATTTTACATTTGTGTTATGTTAAAATGTTCTATATGCGAACATAGTATGTTTATCGGAGAAACAGGATCACAGATATTGTTAAGAGGTAAACAATGTCTCGTTGGTTTCACGCCTTTTAGGGCTAAGTAGCGATTAGTTCGGGAGGGGGTGTGACAACTTGCATCGAGCAATTAGCTCCATGGGAATGAGACAGAGCAAGTTAGCTCTAGAAGGAACTGAAAAGTAAATAGCAAGTTATTGAGTTAGTTCAATAGAACTAGTAGAGTATGGTCCAAGTAAGGATAAGAGTAAGTCCAGTCAGGACTAGAATGTGAACACAAGTCTAGAATTGTGCATTTGAGTTGAGTACTCATTACTTGTCTAGTATGTTAATATGTTATAGAAGTCATGCCACCACGTACTAGCAGACGATGCAGGCAAGATCAGGACGGGACGCAGGATCCTACCCAAGATCAATTCCAGTGGAGATCTAGTGCCCCGAGAGTTCAGATAGGGGCCAAAACTAAGCAGCATGCTAATTCCTCACAGGAGGTAGTTAAGCCATAGGTAGCAGGGCTAAGTAATCCAGATAAGACATATATAATAGATTACCTAAAAGAATTAGGAGCCACAGTGTTTGAGGGTTCCAAAGATCCACCGTGAGGTTTGGCTGATTAAGCTTGATAAATGTTTTGATGTTATGAGTTTCTCTGAGAAGCAAAATGCTAAGTTGGCCACATTCTTGCTGCGAAAGGAAGCAGAAGGATGATGGAAATCGATGTTAGCCAGTTGTAGTGATGCACGTACTTCACAATCGCAAACTTTGAAGTATATTTGAAAATAAATATTACCTAGCACGTACTTGAGAGGCGAGAGAGGGATGAATTTTGTTAGAACTAAAACAAGATACACTTTCGGTGGTGAGTATGAGAGAAGATATCACCGAGTTGTCGCGGTATGTTGATGTGATTGTGGCATCTAAGAGCGGCAGTGTCGACGATTTGAAAGAGGTTCTGACACGAGATCGTGCACTCGATTCCATACCATTGCTAAGTGGACCGACTTCTCTCGGTGGTAGAGACCGCTCTACGTGTTGAGCGAGTATAGCAGAGGAGAAGTCGATAGTGAAGCCTAGTTGTGGAGGCTTGGCAAAGCAGCGATTTCAAGGTCGTGAGCGTGGAGGTTCACACTTGGAGTAAATGTTTCCAAGTCAATAAGACTTTAAGGAGCAAGCTAGTAGCCAAGTAGCCGGGCATCGAGGCGGATGATTGTGGGTAGTGCCTATCGAGGCGTGAGTTAAAAGGACCTAGTTAGTTTGTTTGATTGGCGACAAGTTGCGGGGAGGGCAAGAGTCTATGCCATATAGCAAGGAAAACTCCATGTGTGATCTGTTGCAAGAATCATCAAGGTCATTGTCTTGTGAGTGTTGGTACATGCTACCACCATCTTGACAACCGAGGACATGTCAAGAGAGATTGTCCACAGCTATGGACACCGCACAGAGGACTAGGGAGTTGAGTCCCGCATGACAGAGCAAAGCGGTGAGAGTTTGATGAGCGACAAGAGAGGCACCAGGTGGTGTTAGACTAAAGAGAGTTGTAGGAGGCGTAGGCAACACGGAAAGGTCTACGCTATGACTCGAAGAAGCGAGAAGATGCATCATAAGTCATTCTTTGGTATGATTACTATTTGTAATGTATCTGCACTTGTTTTAATAAAACCGGGTGCTACACATTTCTTTGTTTTTTTAGTATGTTCTTGACTAAGTTGAATGGGGAAGCTAGAACCTTTATGTAAAAGGTTAGTTATATACACTCTAGTTGGTGATGTGTTACTAGTCAATGCGGTGTTATGGACTATGAGGTCTTAGTAGAAGGTCTTATTATGTTAGTGGATCTTCTTTCACTAGACTTGCGAGTATGAGATGCAATCTTAAGGATGGATTTCGTATTTACTCATTATGCTTCCAGAGATTGCCATATAAAGGAAGTTGTTTTCAAGAAACCAGGGTTAGCTGAAGTGGTTTTAGGGGATGAAAGAAAGATTATTCCTACGAGTTTGATTTCAGCATTCAAAGCTCAGAAATTGTTGAGAAAAGGATGCACGGCGTTTCTTGCTCACGTAGTGGAGGTGCAGGAAGAAAAGCTAAAACCAGAAGATGTTCTTGTGGTAAATGAGTTTCTTGATGTTTTTCCAAAGATCCGCTGGGTTGCCACCGATAGGGAAGTTGAGTTCACTATTGAATTGCTACAAAAAAACAACCTCAGATATATGGCCTTGCAAGTATAGAATGGCTCCAAGTGATATCAGGGAGCTAAAGATGCAGTTATAAGGACTAGTAGATAAGGGATACATCAGACCTAGTGTATCGCCTTGGAGAACTCCAGTGTTATTTGTAAAGAAGAAAGATGGTACCTCAGTTGTGCATTGATTACAGACATGATTAAACAAAATCACAATACGTAACAAGTATCCTTTACCTGAATAGATGACTTGTTTGACCGATTAAGAGGTGCATCGATGTTTTGTAAGATTAATTTAAGATCGTGATATCATCGATTAAAGATCGAGAGAATCGAGACATTCCTAAGACATTATTCATAATGAGCTCACGAGCATTATGAGTGTTTAGTAATGTCATTAGGTTTAACAAGGTACTAGCGCTTTTCATGGACCTCATGGACAGGTCTTCCACCTGTATTTGGATCAGTTCGTGATAGTATTTATTGATGATATACTAGTTTACTCAATTGATAGGAAAGCTCATGAGGAACATTTGAGGATTATTCTACAAACACTACGAGATAAGCAGTTGTATGCTAAATTCACCAAATTTGAGTTTCGGTTGAATTAGGTAGTGTTTCTGGGGCATGTTGTTTCAGCAAATGGAGTTAGTGTGGATCCGCATTAAGTGAAAGTTGTGGTCAACCGGGAGAGACCAGCCAGTATGACAGAGGTACGTAATTTCCTAGGCTTGGCAGGATACTACAGACGGTTTGTTGAGGATTTCTCACGATTAGCATTACCATTAACAATTTTGACAAGGAAGAATGCTAAGTTTGAATGGTTAGATAAGTGTGAACGGGGTTTTCAAGAGCTGAAAAAGAGGTTAGTTACAACACCTATTCTGACACTTCCTGTAACGGGAATAGAGTATGTAATTTATTGTGACGCCTCGAGGCAAGGTTTAGGGTTTGTGCTCGTGCAAGAAGGAAAAGTAATAGCTTATACGTCAAGACAATTGAAAAAGCACGAATGTAATTACCCTACCCATGATTTCGAGCTAGCAGCAGTTGTTTTAGCACTGAAGATCCGGAGACATTACTTGTTTGGTGAAAGGTGTCACAACTACACAGATCATAAGAGTCTGAAGTATATCTTTGATCAGAGGGAGTTGAATGTGAGACAAAGAAAATGGTTAGAACTTATAAAAGATTATGATTGTACTATAGAATACCATCCTGGTAAGGTGAATGTGGTAGCAGATGCATTGAGCAGGAAGTGAAGACTTCCTAGGGATACCTTGTGTGGTATTCGAGCAACATTTTTATGTACTTTAAGGAATTCTAAGGCAGTTCAAACTGCAGAGAATTCAGGGGGTCTTTTAGTTAAATTTCAGATCAGGCCTTCACTCGTAATAGAGATTGTGAGAAGACAATCAGAGAATAGTAACTTGCAGAAAATGTTTGGAAAGTCCAAACAGGGCTCAGAAGCAAAATTTAAAATGAGATCAGACGGAGCCCAGAGAAACAGGAAAGACTATGCCTTAGAGTGTTAGTGAGCTTAAAGATGCTATTCTAGAGGAAGCTCACGAGTCATTTCGTTATGCATTCGGAAGCATCAAAATGTGTAAAACCTTGAATGGGACTTATTGGTGGCACAGGATGAAGCGAGAGATAGGCGATTATGTTGATAGATGTTTGATATGCCAACAGTTAAACCCGGTTAGACAGAGACCGGAAGACTCTTTAATCCACTACTTGTGTCGAGTGGAAATGAGAGCATATCGCTATGGATTTCTGTTGTTTGTACATCATACTCCAAGTGGGCATGATGGTATATAGTAATAGTCGATAGACTCACTAAGACAACAGCAAGGTTTATACTGATTAAAATCGACATCTACACTTGAACAACTTGTTAAGCTATCGTCGACAAAATTGTGAGTCAATACAGAGTGCCGAGTGTCCATAGTTTGAGATAGAGATCTCAGATTTACTTCTATGTTTTGGCCTAGTTTACTGAAAGCTATGGGAACAAAATCGAAGTTTAGTCTGACATTCCATCCTCGAGACGGATGGGCGGTAAGAGAGGACCATCCAGGACCTTAGAGGACATGTTGAGAGCATGTGTCCTTCATTTTAAAGGGAGTTGGGATACACACCTATCGCTTATGGAATTAAGCTTACAATAACAATTATCGATCTAGTTTTGACATGGCACCATTTGAGGCTCGTATATTGGAATGAACTAGAAGAGCGGAAGCTAATCGGTCTGAGTTGGTGCAAGTTATGACAAACAATATTAAGGTAATCGGAGAGAATTTGAAGGTAGCACAAGACCGTCGGAAGAGTTATGCCGAGATAAGCGACGAAAGGACTTAGAATTCCGGTTGGAGATCAAGTTTTCTTGAAGTTATCTCCATGGAGAGGTGTCCTTCGTTTTGGTAAGAAAGGTAAACTAAGCCCTAGATATATTGGTCCTTATCAAATGCTTGGACGACGAGTTGGGCCAGCAAACCTCTGAATTTGGAGTTGTCGTGAGAACTATCTCGAGTACATGATGTATTTCATGTGTCCATGTTGAGAAAGTATATCCCAGATCCGACACATGTGTTGCAAGCACAACCAGATTGAAATGAAAGAAGACATGAGTTACGTGAGGATGCAGTTCAAATCCTCGACAGGAAAGAACAAGTTTTGAGGAACAAGACGATCCCACTCGTGAAGGTTCGTTGTTTGACATCACGGAGTGGAGGAGGCAACTGAGAGTTAGAAGACTAAATGAGGAGGAAGTAAATGAGAACTACTAAATTTAGAGGACGAAATTTTTTTAAGGGAGGTAGGTTGTAAACCCAAGATCTTCCTTTGGAACCTCCTTATTATCAAACAACAAAAGAAAGGAAGAAATGAATGCTTAAAACTTGGTTTTCCTTGTTTTAAAAAGAAAAGTAATGAAGTCAAAGGCAAAAGGAAAACAAGGAAAGAAAGTTTAGACCATTTTGGTTTGTTTTGCTTTTAAAGACAAAAGAAGAAAAGGAAATGAAACAAATGTTTTATATATAAAGTTATTTTGTTTTGTTAAGAAAAGAAAAGAAAAGAAAAGAAAAGAAAGAAGATAAAGGAAAGAAAAGAAAGGGAAAAGAAAAAAAAAAAAGCAAAAGAGAAAAGGAAAAGACAAAACCTCATCTTTCCACCGATTGACTTTTTAAGAAGGGATTTCTCTCCATTTTCTTCTCTTTCATCACAAACTAAGGCTGAGCTTCGTGGTTGAGGGAGAAAGGAAGAAGAAGGAGGCCATTTTTGGTGATTTTGGGCTGGAGTTGAAGAAGGAAAGAGGAAAACTCAAGGGAATTCATTTTTACAGCAAGAAAATCAACTCAGACAAGCTCTGATTTTCTGTTCATCTCGAGCTCCACAAGAAGAGGTAAGAGTTGAGCTTTTGTTTCATGAAAGTTAACTCATATTGGAACAAAATTCGTGAAGGAAGCTCGAGCCAATTCTGATGTTAAGTTGCTGTTTTGTTAAGAGGAAGGCAGAAGACAGAAATTTTCTGTCAAATCCGAGAGGTCTCTGATGTTTTGGTTGTTCTGATCTGTATACTTGGCGTTAGAAGCTCTAATTGGTATGGTTCGAAAGCTTATTCAATTGCCTACACGTTTTGTGAAGGAATCGTGAGAAGAAAATGATTGGAAGATGTTGTAATCTTCAGGTTAAGTTTCGGGTTGCAGCAGGAAGTGAAATCTGGAACAGCAGCAGAATCATTTTAGGGGTTAAGCTACTGAGGTAATTTCTAACCAATACGTTAGGAATCTCATTTTCATGTCTTCATAAGAGTTTTAGAGGATCAAAAGGAAGAGTTTGGTATAAAGTACATTCTTTTTGGATAAGTAATGAAGAAGTTATGGCTGTCTGAAAACAGGGCAGAAAATCTGAAAATGCTGGAATTTTGAAAGTGTGTTTTCTTGCAAGTTTTAAGGTCAAAAATCATGAGCTCGAGGTTCTAATGATTGATTTGGCTTGTTTGACAGGCCAAGAGCAAATAGGTCAAGTTTACAAGCCAAGGTTCCAATTCTAATACGGTGAGTGACTCTATCTTAGAACTATGTTTGACCTATGTTTTTCTTCATGAACATAAGTGTTGATAATTACATCTTGATTGAACTAGTTTTGAATGGCTTCATAGAGTTTTCTAACATAAAGTCATGATGGAACCTAAGCATGCTTTGAATTAGTTGTAACTATAAATCCAGGTATGGAAACTAAATTATGAAAGTATGCTTTCCTTTAGAGAATGTTTTGTGTAAATCCACTTGGGAACATGTATAAATGACAATGTGGAAATGTCAAGGAATTGTTGTATGTGTTATAAAGACATGATTTCCATGGTACACAAATTATGCCCTTGTTTGGGGTTAACCCCAATCTTGAAGGACATTCGAGAAGGTACTTAGGGGAATGAATCATGATATCCCGATCTTCAAAGGACAATGAGAAGGTATCAGGAAGTAAATAGTTTTACCTAAATACTGAAGGACAATGAGAAGGTATTCGGGTAGTAAATGGTTTTACCTTAATACTGAAGGACATAGAGAAGGTATTAAGGAAAACCAAACGACCAAAGGCATTCCACGTGCACGTGAGAGAGAGAGTGGTACGAACCTTATTGGTATAAATGTAACTCTACCACCTCTATGGTTTAATGTGGTATCATGTCATGTGTTTTATTGTTATGAGTTTCTATTTTATTGATCTATCAACCCTCGATATGTTAGTACATTTCGAGTTTTGTGCTATGCACAAGTGATGACTTAAACCTGTAAATTGGAAGCATGATTTGTTTATGTTTACAAACAGATGTTAGGCTATTTTATACTTATAATCTGCCATTATTATGATTCACCTGTGAGCTTATAATGTTTTAAAGATAGACACTCACTGAGCTTTTTAGCTCATTCTTCCAATGTTTTCAAACCTTTTCAGGTAGAGATCGAGCTCCTTGTACCTGACATCCTGCCATAGTCTGCTGGAAGTTTCATAAGTTGTTAGTTTGTACGTGGCTGGTGTTGTATAGCAAGTCGTTAAATAGTTATAGAAGTTTTGTACATTAGTGGTTGTATAAGCAATGAGTTGTCTTGTGTTGTTTTGATACACTTGACTTTTAGTTTCCAAGAGAGACTTATGAAGGGTTTCTCCTTATGTATGTTTAATAGTTGTCCAGTTTCTGTTGTGTTATGTTAAAATGTTCTATATGCGAACATAGTATGTTTATCAGAGAAACAGATCAGCAGATATTGTTAAGAGGTAAACAATGTCTGTTGGTTTCACGCCGCCTTTCGGGCTAAGTAGCAGTTAGTTCGGGAGGGGGTGTGACAGCTTAGGCCAAGAAAGTTTGAGGCAATAACAGGTATGTGATGCCCTTATATGTTCTGGGTCGCACGTGCTCCACTGGTGTATTCAACGAGTCTATAGCCTTGGCTGACAGGCCCGAGTAATCTTTAAAATTTCATCATGATGGGGATAGATCATTGTAATTGTTGGTCTTCAACGAGGAATTCCTAGTAAGCGCGAGTCATCAGCTCGCATTGACTACGCCCCCTACCCTTTGTACACTCCATCACCCCTACCGATTGAATGATCGGTGAAGTGTTCAGATCGCGATAACGTGGGTGGTCCGCTGCCTGCAACGTCGCGAGAAGTCCACTAAACCTTATTATTAGAGGAAGGAAAAGTTGTAACAAGGTTTCCGTAGGTGAACCTGATGAAGGATCATTGTCGATGCCTAAACATCAAATGACCCGTGTTTACAAATCTTCCATGTCGGGGAGTGATAGGATCGGATTTCGCAGTGGAACCGAATTGAATCACGTGTTCTTGAAATTCGTTATGTAGATCAAATCAAGAACATTGTTTAAACTAAGATTAAGCATAAACTAGAAATAATGGACAACATATATTACCTTTGTAGATCTATATCTTCTCGTGCTCCTTGCTCCTCACGATCTCGCGTTCCCAACGATCTTACGATCTCTACAAGTCTAGACCAAATTCGACACCGTCGTTAGATCTTTTCCATTGTATCTCTAGGAGAGGGAGGAAGCTGAGATTCCCTCTTAGAGTTAGGAGAATGTGAGAGAATGAGTGAAAACTCTTTTCACAAGAGAGAGCACTAGGGTTTCTCTTCTTAGGATTGCATTGTCAAAATGTGCATTTCATGCATATATTTCTAGAAAAATTTGATGAAAATTATCATCCTATCCCTATAGTGCTCTTATTATGTATTTGCAAATCATATTTGCATATTTACATAGTTATAAGGTATCTCCCATTTTAGTATATAGTTTATTGTGAATCAAATTCTCATTAAACTATATTATATCAATTATATCACATATAATTGATATATCTCCTCATATATGAAATTGAACAATTCAATTTCACTCTAAACTTTATACCCTCAATATTTCCATATTGAGCCAATGGAGGGACCTAATAGACCTACAGATCATGAACTCTAATGATACGAGATTAACCAATCAAACTCTTGTTGGGGTTTGTGCCATAAAACTCGTAGTTTGTAATTTTTGTTCTAATTAATGTAATAAAGAGTTATATTTCCAATAAAGAGTTATTGTTCGTTATGTACGATATTGCCATTGTTTTAACCCTAAATCCAAGACTGTAAAATGTCTCTTGAATTGAATGTAGTGTACATATAAAGGATCTCGGTTCGAGATATAGCCTAAAGGGTCTATAGTAAGGGGATAAGGTTTGGGTACCTTACCCTAGTAAGACTATGGATATGACCCACTTTGTATTTGATACATACATAGTGATCCTAGAGTGTTCATGTAGACGACATGTGAGTGGGGATATCCTATGTGATGAGATCGCATAAGACCGGACCGCGAAATAGTAACCGCTAGTTGTAACTCCGTTGACTAGTTAGGTTTCTATTTCACTAGGATGACCTAGGCAACATGATCTCAATCCTGAGCGGTGTTCTTAACTCCTGCTTATGATGGATTGTCCTTTGACTAGTACAGGTGAGAGTGGCCAGATTCGCCGACTCAATATGCCTACCTTCTTGGGGACAAGACCGAGTGAGCGGTTGGGGACTTAACTTAGCAAGATGGAATTCACTCCTTCCCGCCTACTAGGGTAAGTAGATGAATGTTACCTGAAGTGGTGTCTCCGGGACTTGAACAAAGGGCCCGACCCTCTCATTGGCCCGAGAGGGACTTCTGTTTATTGGTAGGACCACAAACAAATTGTTCATTAGAGGAGGACTGGTACTTAAGGTACAAGATGTAACCTAAGGATAAAACAGTAATTTGACCCAACTGGTGTTACAAACATTCGTGAAGGATTGACTTGTTGTTATTGGTCAACATCCGTGGACACAGAAATATATCTGCAGTGAGAAGAGTGCAACTGCGGGACTTTAGTGGAGTGTTCCCGCAGTTAACGAATGGTGATTAGGAGGTTAATAAGATTAATTGAATAATTTCGTATCGTTGGAGCTTTTGATCTCTAGGTCCATTAGGTCCACCTTCTAGCTCGTAAAGGGTTCTTAGATCGTTTGAAGAATAAATTTAATGTATATAGATACGTTATAATATAAAGTTTTGAAACTTTATATTATAAATTTAATGTGAATATGATTCATATTAAATTATATGAGAGAATTAAATATTTGAAAGAGTTCAAATATTAATTTAAATGTAAATGAGATTCATATTTAAAACTATAGGTTAAAATTTAATGTGCATAAGATGTACATTAAAACTACAGGTTAAAAAGAAAAGTTGATTAAATGAGATTTAATCATAAATATATAACTCAAATATAAGATATTTGATTAATTGATTTAAGAATCAATTAATTGTTTGGTTTAATTAAATAAAGTTATATATATATATATATATAATTAAATTAGTTTAATTATATTAATTAATTTGATTAATTAATTAAATAAATAAATAAATAAAAGGGGAACGTGTCAAAGTGACACGTTCCCCATGTCTATCCCTTATCTCCATCGATAGGGATAGGGAAAGTTCTCTTCTGGCTTTATCTTCTCACTGTGAGAAGAAGATGGTTGATCGATCAATTGAATTGATTGTGAAATTCCTTTTCTCTCAAAAATTCTCTTTCCTCTTCCAATTTGTTGGCTCATTCCCACCAAGGAGAGATCTAAGTTGATATTCAGAGACATAGAAGGTTCTCCATTTTGGTTGTGTTCTGTTGGATAAGAAGAACAGAGGAAAAGGAAAATTTGTTGTTGTTGTGCAAATTTGGAGCAAAGTGTTGCTGCATTGAAAACGACAAAGGTAGTGATTCCATCCTTTTGGTTTAAGACTTTTATAGCATGTTTGCATGTTTAGTTCCATGCCTAATTAGATTAGATTAGAATGCTTGTCTCTGTAGTTTTTTCCAATATATTGGTATTTCTAGTAAACCATTAAAAACGAGCAAAATCGATCTTAAAACACGTTTCCGCTGCTCACGGGGATCAGATCTCCTTCAATTGGTATCAGAGCAATGCTTGTTTTGTTTTGTGAAACAAATTTGCATTGCATAGGTGGGATTTGCATATGGTTTGTTGTAAAACTGTTTAGAAAATTTTTTGCCTTAGTTTTAATTGTGATTTGATCAAATTAAATGTAAAGGCCCCTGCGTTTTGAGCAATAAAATGCATTATCGAGTCTATAATTAAGTTATGAGTCGTTCGTGACAAGTTTCATGCAATTCAGTGAAGGGAATGAAAGTCCCCGTGCAGCGGAAGACGATCGAATCTATCTAACACTTAGACATAGGCTAAACATGCATAAAACGAAAGGAATACAAGAAGGTTTTAGTTACTTACTTGTTGAAGATGTTCTTCAAGATTTTCCTTTCCGTTCACGAACTCTTCATGCTTCCTCGAACTCCACGATCTCGATCTCTACTCACAAACGTAAACACAACCACTTGATTACTCGATTGTTCTTCTTTTGGAAGAAGGAAGATGGTGGGATTTTCAATTTGGTTTTTGGGAGGAGAAGATGAGAGAGTTTTGAGAGAAGAGAGAATCCTTCTTTTGGTGAGAATTCCAAAAATGAGGATTTGCTTAATGAACCCTTCTTGCAAAGGGGTTTATATAATGGTGATAGGTGGAGTTGAAATCTCAACCTATTTACCATTTTACCACAACTATAGGTTATGCAAATCATATTTGCATAACCACATATTATAAGATATCTCACATCTCATTTTACAAATCACATTTGCAATATTGTGGATTTATTACATTGATTCACATCCAATTTAATATCTTTCAACCTAATTTCTCCAAATTATCCCTAATTCAACAATTAGGCTAACCTATAGTTTATTATGAATCTCATTCACATTAAACTATATATTATATCATTCATATCTCATATAAATGACATAAATGCCCTTTAGTGAATTTGAACACTTCAATTCACATAAAAAATGGAAACCTTCTTTTAATCCAGTTTGAGCCAACCGAGGGACCTTATGAACCTACAGTGACAAGCTCCAATGATCCGAGATTAACCTATTAAACTCTTTGACCCGGTTAATCAACATTCATTAGCTACGGTAACACTCCACTAAAGCCCGTAGCTGCACTCCCGTCAGTGCAAGATATTACGTGTCCACTGATATAACCAATGCCCATGAGTCGACCCTTCACAGGTTGTTTGTAGACACTGTTGGGTCAAATTACCGTTTTACTCCTATGTCTATTTCTTGCTCCTTAAGTCCCCACTGCTCCTCTAATGAACAACAACGTTGTAATGGTCCAACCATATACACAACAACCCTCTCGTGCCAGTGAGAGGGTGGGTGCCCGTTGTCCAAGCCCTGGAAACAGCACTTAAGGGAACAACACCTCTAATTTCCCTTAAGGCGGGAACGAGTGAATTTCATCTTGCGTAGTTAAGTTCACAGCTCCCTACTTGGTCTTGTCCCTTAGAAGATAGGCATATTGGGCGCGTAACTGTGACCACTCTCACCCGTACTAGTCAAAGGATAGACCCCCGGAGACAGGAGTCCGTAACACGCTCAGGATTCAGGTCGAGTCACTAATGGTCATCTACGAAGTTATTAGTCCTTACTGTCAACAGTGTTACATCAGTAGATCTAATAATTCACGATCCGGTCTTGTACAATCTCATTGTACAGGATGCTCCCACTCGCATGTCAACCACATGAACGAGTCAGATCACCTCGTTTGTATCTTAATACAAAGCGGATCGCATCCACAATGTATCCAGGATTAGGTCTCCAACCCCATCCATATATTGTACACCGTTTGAGTCATTTACTCGAATGTGATCCTCTGTGTGTGTCCGCTACACACCGTTCAAGTTCTAGTTCTCTCATATATTCAATGACCCTGGAGCTTAGTTTATTGGTCAAAGTTTGTAATAAATGCGAGACACAAAATGATGAAATGAATAACTCTTTATTAATTTCAAATATTAATTTACAAACAGAACGAGATTAGGACAGACATCCCAACATTCGGACGAGTATCAGGGGAGAAATCACCATTTGAAGCCACTGCTTTTCAAAGGAAAGAGCTGTTGCAGAAGCAACAGCGCTGCAACATCGTTCATCAGCGTTGCAACGCTGAGGAACCGCGTCGCAACGCTGAGGCTCCTATTGATACAGAAATTCGAGGGGTCAGCAGCGTTGCAACACTACCCCGATACCTGAAGCGCGCGCATAAGGAGGCGGTGTTGCAACGCTCCCTTCAGCGTTTCAACGCCATGGCATCAACTTGAAGAGGCAGATCGGTTTAGGGGCAGTTCGAGCGGTCTGCGCCCGGTTCCAAGTGTTTTGGACTAGTTTTGTAATAAAATTAGTGTAATTTTATTATTTTTTCACTTTAAGGGCCAAATTTTTCCAGTTTTATGGCTATTTTCTTTATGAATGTCATTTAGAATTTTTCCCACCTTAGGATAAGTATGTTCATGCATTTTATTTGTATAATTGTTATATAAATATGGTAGAAATGCATGATTTATTTTATTTTTCATGAGTAATTGATTATAATTGGATTATATGAAAAATAAATAGCATGGAGCATGAAATTACTTAGTTTAAAGATAAAATGTTATTTTATTTAAGTAATTTGCATGATTCAAATTGTTGAATGTAATTCCAATTAGAAATTATTTGTCGGATTTATCATATAGTTCGCCGTCATAGGTTAATAATTAAAATTTATAAAAGTTATAAAAAGGGGTTTTAGAAACCATAACCTATAACAAAGAACTGCATGCAAACATAGGAACTTGGGTTAAATGAAATTAGTTTTTAAATTGTTTAAAATTAATTTAGACCTAAGTTTAATTTCTAATAGGATTAGTAGTTAGTCTTATATAGTATTTTAAATAGTTTAAAATATAGTAGGACTATAGGACATTGGTTATAAGGGAACTCTACGGATGATGTTCTGTCTAAGGTTGGGGGTAGTTAAGCTGACGGATAACGGAACACCTCCTACCTAGGAACTGACCTGAAACCTGAGTTAAATTAACCATAGTCCTGTGTTATATCTAGGTAATTAAATTGTTTATTCACCTAGACATAAGGTTAAAAGACCTAGTTATAAAAGTTATAATAGGCATAGACTTAGATAGATTATTTTAGCCAGAATCCGGCTAAGTTAAACCTATACCCTAACCTTAGGAGCTTCAGTGGGAGAAAACGAGATGTTTGCATCGAGTTTACTCTCACGTCCTTAGGAGTTCACACCGTGAGTTCCATGCTCGGCTACGTGGCGTTAATAGGGCATCCCCCTATGGTAAGTGTTCACATGGTTCAATACTAAGGTGAATGAGGGAAGTATCCATAGTAAATGGGAGAAGGACGCGTGTCAACGTATCCTACGGTCTCCTCCATTAGGTCGCACTGTGATTTCTATAGTCCGCCTGCTAGGTTGTCTGGAACACAACAATCCTCACGAAGGGCCTCGACTATAGGGGGCCTCAACACCGCGAACTCCGTAAATGGATAGGATCTCTTAGGTAATTTGCCAACAGTTGCCTTTCTTAATAGTAGTCTGTTGGCTCGGACCTATTGGATCTGAAAATGGTAGGGTGACATTTACGGGATAAGTTAAGCTAGTTAACAAGTCCTTGACCAAACAAACGATAGCTAAGAATCATTGGGACATGAGATGTTCTGGTAGTGAGAATTAGCTGAGACAATCTCAATTCAGGGGAGTGATTGACCACCCGACGATGACTTTTATTCTAAACCCTTGAAGTATCGTTGCAAAATTAAAGGTTTAATTTAAACACTAGGGTTCTTTAATAATTTTGCTAAAATTGATTGGTTTGTAATGGGTTAAAGGCATAACTAATTAGAACTGTTTTTGAATTTTCAGCATGTCATCCTCTATAATAGCCTTACTCAAAAGCGAACGTTTAACTGGCGAAAATTATACTACGTGGAAGTCCAACCTGAATACGATTCTGGTTGTTGACGACCTTCGGTTTGTACTAATTGAGGAATGTCCTCAGGTTCCTGCTCGAAACGCTCCTCAATCTATTAAGGATGCGTACGAGCGTTGGATCAAGACCAATGACAAGGCCAAGGTCTACATTTTGGCTAGTGTTTCTGAAGTTCTGGCCAAAAAGCACGAGGGCATGGTCACAGCTCGTGAGATCATGAGTTCGTTGCAGAATATGGTTGGACAACCGTCTAGACAGCTTCGACACGAATCCCTCAAGTACGTTTATAACTCTCATATGAAGGAGGGATCGTCAGTAAGAGAACATGTTCTCGATCTGATGCTCCACTTCAATGTGGCAGAAATGAACGGCGCAGTCACTGACGAGTAAAGTCAGGTTCCTTTATCTTTGAATCTCTTTCGAAGAGTTTCCTGCAACTCTGCAGCAATGCGGTGATAAATAAGGTAGAGTACAATTTGACTACTCTTCTCAATGCGCTGCAGACTTTCCAGCCCCTTATGAAGAATAAGGGACAGGTTGATGAGAGGCAAATTTATTTGCCCATTCCAGAAGGTCCAAAAGGGTTCATCCTCTGGGACTAAGTCCTGCAGTCCATCTTCTGGGATTAAGAAGACCCAAAAGAAGAAGATATGAGGGAAAGGGAAGGCACCCGTCGTTGCGGACAAAGGTAAGGGAAAAGCCAAAGTTACAGACAAAGGAAAATGTTTCCACTGCAACGTGGACGGGCACTGGAAGCGAAACTGCCCTAAATACTTTACTGAGCTCAAAGAGAAGAAATGTAAATTCGATTTACTTATTCTTTAAACTTGTTTAGTGGAAAATGATGATTTTACCTGGATTGTCACACCCCGTCCCGAACTACTCACTACTTAGCCTGGAAGACGACGTGAAGCCAACAGACATTGTTTACCTCTTAACAATACCTGTTGACCCTATTTTACCTGGTAAACATACTATGTTCGCATATGGAACACTTTAACATAACACATCAGAAACTTGACAACTACTAAACATACATAAGGAGAAACACTTCTTAAGTCTCTCTTGAAAACTAAAACGGGCAAGAGCATCAGAACCACAAACAGGCCCAACCATTAATTACACAAACCACAACCTCTAAAGCACATATAACTATAACTACATAGTCCCCTCAAAATTAACTGCAACACATATGGACTTACTATACAACACCACCCACGTACAAAATATCAAGCTCATGGAGCTTCTAGTAGACTATGGCAGGATGTCAGGCACTGGGAGCTCGATCTCTACCTGAAAAGTTTGAAAACACTGAAAGAATGAACTATGAAGCTCAATGAGTGACTGAGTTTAAGATCTAATAACTCATAAATCATATCACCTAGAAACTTATGAGCGTATGCATCTGTAATCAAGCGTTAAAAAAATACACGTGTAATCATAATAGCTTTTTAGAAATCCAGCAAGTACGTCATTAAAATCTCGCAAGGCATATCGATACTACTAAACATTTAAAATGTATGATAATCTACGTTGTGTAGGACACACCCAGTACAACCAACGTTTACTCTACGATGTAGTGGGGCCCACCCAACACTCCCATCGTCTTTATCGTAGTGGGGCCCGTCCAGTACTCACGACAGCATTGTTGTCACGGAGTACACTCAACGTCGACAACAGAAAATGACATGTGTGCACACGGTACTATATAGCCTCTAGCTCAATGTCTCAGTCATTTACTCATTTAAGACTCAGAAAAGCACATAAAAACATTTGAACATGCCTGCTTATCTTTTCTTTCGTAAAACTCAAGCTTACTCAGCTTGTTCATAAAAACTGGAAATCTTTAAATCATACTTGCTCGAAATCATAACATTTTCATAAATTTCGACAATCAAGAACATATGCTCACGTATAAATTTCATCAAGACATTTAGGCTCACAACGAGCACTTGAAATCATTTCTTAGAAAATATGAAATACTCATAAACATGTGTTCAAAGGAAAACAATAAGCATTGAAACCCTTTCATTCTAGGAAAACTTGTATTTCTTAAAGCATAATTCAAATATAACGATCGTTTTGAAAGTTCGTTTTGTCACTCACAGTGTTAGAACTAGAACCTTGGCCCGTATACTCGACCTATTTCCTCTTGGCCTGTCAAACAAATCGAAACCAAGCATTAGAACCTCGAGCTCATGAATTTCAACCTTAAAATTACAAAAACCACTCTATCATTTTTCTAGCATTTTACAGATTTCATTCCCTGATTTCAGACAATCATAGTTTCTTCATTACTTAGCCAAAAAGGATGTACTTTATACCAAACTCTTCCTTTTTGAACCCTCTAAAAATCATAAGAATAAAAGAAATTGAGATTCCCAGAAAATACCTCGAAAGCGTCTTCCCCAAAAACAAACTTCTGCTATTCCAGATTCGTTTCCCTTCTGCCACCCGAAATTGACCTGAAATTTTAAACATCTTCCACTCAATTTATACTCACGAGTTCTTCATGAAAGTTGTAGGAAATTCAATAAGATTTCCAACCATACCTATTAGAGCTTTTAGTTCGAATCCTACTGATCAGCACGACCCAAAAACCAGAGACTTCTCGAATTTGACAACAAATTCTCTCTTCTTCATTCCTCTTCACAAATCAGTAACTTAAGATCCGAATTCGCTCGAGCTTCCTTCACGAACTTTGTTCAAAAATGAATTAAATTTTAAGAAAACCAAACCTCAACTCTTACCTCTTCTTGTTGAGCTCGAAATGATCAAAACATCAAACCATGGTTGAATTGATCATAGAATTTCCATGGAAATTGAGTTGAACCTTTCTCCTTCCTTCTTCAATCTCAAAACCAGAAAGCCCTTCCTTCCTCTTCCTTCAACCTTCTTCCACGAAGCCCTCAGCTTTCTTTTGTTAAAATGAGAAGCAAATGAAGAGAAGATGGATTAAAAATAAATCAAATGGTGGTGGCTTTTGTCATTTTCCCTTTTCCCTTTTACTTTTTCTTTTTTTTAATCTTTCCTTTATCTTTTTCTTTCCCTTTTCTTTTCTTTTCTTTTCTTTTCTTTTCTTTCCTTAAAACAAAACAACCAAAATATATTAAACTTTTCCTTTCTTATTTTCTTTTGTTTTTTTTTGTAAGGAAAATTCAAAATTAGATCTCGGGTTTACATGGATACTTGATTCAGGAGCCACTAACCATGTTTGCTCTTCTTTACAGGAAACTAGTTCCTTCAAAGAGCTCAAAGAGGGTGAGATGACGCTCAGGGTCGGAACGGGAGACGTCGTCTCAGCTCGTGCAGTGAGAGATGCCAAGCTGTTTTTTAAAGATAGATTCCTATTTTTAGAAAATTTGTACATAGTTTCCAAGATAAAGAGGAACTTAATTTCTATCTCTTGTCTAATTGAACATAGTTGTTGTATTTCCTTTTCTAGTAATGAAGCCTTCATTTCAAAGAAAGGTGTCAATATTTGTTTTGCTAAGTTAGAAAACAACTTGTATGTACTTAAACTGAATCAAACTAAGGCAATTTTGAATCATGACATGTTTAAAACTGCTAATACTCAAAGTAAAAGGCAAAGAATTTCTCCAAGTAATAATACCTATCTTTGGCATCTTAGACTTGGTCACATAAATCTCAACCGGATTGAGAGACTATCTAATAATGGACTTCTAAATAAGTTAGAAGATGATTCTTAACTTCTTGTGAGTCATACTTGGAAGGTAAAATGACTAAGCGACCTTTTACTGGAAAAGGTTATAGAGCCAAATAACCCTTAGAACTTACACATTCGGATCTCTATGGTCTGGTGAATGTTAAGGCTCGAGAAGGGTACAAATATTTCATCTCTTTCATAGATGATTATTCGAGGTATGGTTATTTATACCTAATGCATCATAAGTCTAAGGCTCTTGAAAAGTTCAAAGAGTATAAGGCTGAAGTAGATAATGCATTAGGGAAAACCATCAAGACACTTCGATCCGATCGAGATGGCGAATATATGGATCTAAGATTCTAGGACTATTTGATTGAACATGGAATCCAATCTCAACTCTCGGTACCTAATACACCTCAGCAGAATGGTGTATTTGAAAGGAGAAATAGAACCTTGTTAGACATGGTTCGATCTATGATGAGCTATGCTCAATTGCCTGCCTCATTTTGGGATTACGCAGTAGAGGCTGCAGTTCAAATCTTGAACATTGTTCCATCAAAGAGTGTTTCAGAAACACCTTTTGAGTTGTGGAATGGACGTAAACCTAGTTTACAACACTTCAGGATTTGGGATTGTCTGACACACGTGCTGGTGACAAATTCAAAGAAATTGGAACCTCGTTCAAGATTATGCCAATTTGTTGGCTATCCTAAAGAAACGAGAGGTGGTCTTTTCTACGACCCACAAGAAAACAAGCTGATTGTATCGATAAACGCCACTTTCTTGGAGGAAGATCATATGAGGAACCATAAACCGCGTAGTAAGTTAGTATTAAATGAAGCTACAGATGAGTCAACAAGAGTTGTTGATCAAGCTAGACCTTCATCAAGAGTTGATAAGAAGATGGCACATCGAATCAATCTCGTCCTTCTCAATTGTTGGTAATGCCTCGACGCAGTAGGAGGGTTGTTTCCCAACCTGACCGCTACTTGGGTTTAGCTGAAACTCAAGTTGTCATACCTGATGATGGTGTAGAGGATCCATTGTCCTATAAATAGGCAATGAATGACATAGATAAGGAACCAATGGATCAAAGCCATGAACCTTGAAATGGAGTCGATGTACTTCAATTTAGTTTGGGAACTTGTAGACCAACCTGAAAGGGTAAGACCCATAGGGTGCAAATGGATCTATAAGAGAAAGAGAGATGCATACAAACCTTTAAGGCAAGACTTGTAGCAAAGGGTTTTACCCAAAGGGAAGGAGTTGACTATGAGAAAACTTTTTCCCCTGTTGCTATGTTAAGTCTATAAGGATACTCTTGTCCATAGCTGCTTTTTATGATTATGAAATTTGGCAAATGGACGTCAAGACTGCCTTTTTGAATAGTAATCTTGACGAGGGCATCTATATGTCTCAGCCCGAAAGGTTCATAACCCAAGGTCAGGAGCAAAAAGTTTGCAAGCTCAATCGATCCATTTATGGGTTGAAATAAGCATCCAGATCTTGGAACATAAGATTTGATACTGCGATCAAGTCTTATGGCTTTGACCAAAACGTTGATGAGCCTTGTGTTTACAAGAGGATCATCAATGACAAAGTAGCTTTCTTAGTACTTTATGTGAATGATATCCTACTTATTGGGAATGATGTAGGATACCTAACTTACATAAAGAAATGGCAGGCGACCCAATTCCAAATGAAATATTTGGGAGAGGCACAGTATGTTCTTGGGATTCAAATTTTTAGGAATCGCAAGAACAGAACGCTAGCTCTGTCTCAAGCATCTTATATCGACAAAATATTGGCCCGATATTTGATGCAGAATTCCAAGAGAGGTTATTACCCTTCAGGCATGGAGTTCATCTGTCTAAGGAACAGTCTCCTAAGACACCTCAAGAAGTTGAGGATATGAGACGTATTCCCTATGTCTCTGCAGTAGGTAGCTTAATGTATGTTATGTTGTGCACGAGGCCAAACATTTGTTATGCAGTGGGAATAGTCAGTAGGTACCAATCCAATCCAGGGTTAGACCACTGGACCGCAGTTAAAAATATCCTCAAGTATCTTAGGAGAACGAGGGACTATACGCTTGTGTATGGGACTAAGGATTTGATCCTTATTAGATACACTGATTCTGATTTTCAGACCGATAAGGATTCTATGAAATCTACATCGGGATCAGTTTTCACCCTTAATGGGGGAGCTATAGTATGGCGAAACATCAAGTAGGGATGCATCGTTGACTCCACGATGGAGGTTGAGTATGTCGCTGCTTGTGAAGCAGTTAAAGAGGTTGTTTGGCTAAGGAAATTCCTTACTGATTTCAAAGTTGTTCCAAATATGGAATTTCCCATCACCTTATACTGTGATAAAAGTGGTGCGATAACCAATTCGAAGGAACCTCGCAGCCATAAGCAAGGCAAGCACATCGAGAGGAAGTATCACCTAATACGAGAAATAGTGCAACGAGGAGATGTGACAGTCACGAAGATCGCTTCGGAGCACAACATTGTTGATCCGTTTACAAAGACTCTCACGGCTAAAGTGTTCGAGGGTCATCTGGAAAGTCTAGGTCTACGAGATATGTACATAGGCTAATCTAGGGCAAATGGGAGATATGTAATGGGTATATGGATGCGCTAGTTTATTGTATTTGTATCTCTGTAACCACTGTTTTAGATTCTGATGTACCCCACTAGAGTTTTAGTTCAAGTGGGATATTGTTGGGGTTTCTACCCTAAAACTCGTAGTTTGTAATTTTTGTTTTAATTAATGTAATAAAGAGTTATTATTTACAATAAAGAGTTATTGTTCGTTATTTATGATATTGCTCTTGTTTTAACCCTAAATCTAATAAACTAACATCCAAGGCTGTAAAATGTCTCTTGAACTGAATGTAGTGTACATATAAAGGATCTCGGTTCGAGATACAGCCTAAAGGGTCTATAGTAAGGGATAAGGTTTGGGTACCTTACCCTAGTAATACTATGGATATGGACCACTTTGTATTTGATACAAACACAGTGATCCTAGCGTGTTCGTGTAGACGACATGTGAGTGGGGATATCCTATGTGATGAGATCGCATAAGACCGGACTGCGAAATAGTAACCGCTAGATCTAACTCCGTTGAATAGTTAGGTTTCTATTTCACTAGGATGACCTAGGGAACTTGATCTCAATCCTGAGCAGGTTACGAACTCCTGTTTGCGAGGGATTGTTCTTTTACTAGTATGGGTGTGAGTGGTCAGATTCACCGACTCAATATGCCTACCTTCTTGGGGACAAGACCGAGTGAGCGGTTGGGGACTTAACTTAGCAAGATGGAATTCACTCCTTCCCGCCTACTAGGGTAAGTAGATGAATGTTCCCTTAAGTGGTATTTTTGAGACTTGAACAAAGGACCCAACCCTCTCATTGGCCTGAAAGGGACTGCTATTTGTTGGTAAGACCACAAACAAATTGTTCATTAGTGGAGCACTGGTACTTAAGGTACAAGATTTAACCTAGGGGTAAAATAGTAATTTGACCCAGCTAGTGTTACGAACATTCGTGAAGGATTGACTTTTTGTTATTGGTCAACATCCGTGGACACAGAAATATATCTCATAGTGAGAGAAGAGTGCAAACCATGGGACTTTAGTAGAGTGTTCCCGCAGTTAACGAATGATGATTAGGAGGTTAATAAGATTAATCGAATAATTTCGTATCGTTGGAGCTTCTGATCTCTAGGTCCATTAGGTCCACCTTCTAGCTCGTAAAGGGTTCTTAGATCGTTTGAATTTGAAATGTTCAAATTCAATTAGGGAATAAATTTAATGTATATAGATACGTTATAATATAAAGTTTTGAAACTTTATATTATAAATTTAATGTGAATATGATTCATATTAAATTATATGAGAGAATTAAATATTTGAAAGAGTTCAAATATTAATTTAAATGTGAATGAGATTCATATTTAAAACTATAGGTTAAAATTTAATGTGCTTAAGATGTACATTAAAACTATAGGTTAAAAAGGGAAGTTGATTAAATGAGATTTAAGCATAAATATATAACTCAAATTTAAGATATTTGATTAATTGATTTAAGAATCAATTAATTATTTTAATTAAATATGGTTTAATTAAATAAAGTTATATATATATAATTAAATTAGTTTAATTATATTAATTAATTTGATTAATTAAATAAATAAATAAATAAAGGGGAACGTGTCAAAGTGACACGTTCCCCACGTCTATCCTTTCTCCTCATCGATAGGGAGTGGGGAAGTTCCCTTCTGGCTTTATCTTCTCACTGTGAGAAGAAGATGGTTGATCGATCAATTGAATTGATTGTGAATTTCCTTCTCCCTCAAAAATTCCCTTTCCTCTTCCAATTTATTGGCTCCTTCTCACCAAGGAGAGATCTAAGTTGATATCCAGAGACATAGAAGGTTCTCCATTTCGGTTGTGTTCCGTTGGATAAGAAGAACAAAGGAAAAGGAAAATTTGTTGTTGTTGTGCAAATTTGGAGTAAAGTGTTGTTGCATTGAAAACTACAAAGGTAATGATTCCATCCTTTTTGTTTAAGACTTTTATAGCATGTTTGCATGTTTAGTTCCATGCCTAATTAGATTAGATTAGAATGTTTGTCTCTGTATTTTTTTTCCAATGTATTGGTATTTCTAGTAAACCAAAACAAACGAGCAAAATCGATCTTAAAACACGTTTTCGCTGCTCACGAGGATCAGATCTCCTTCAACTATTTGATCTAATTAATCAACATTTATTAACTACGAGTCACTTCACTATAGACTCGTAGTTGCACTCTTCTCACTGTAGACTGTGTTGTGTTCATTGATATAATCAATACTTATGAATTGACCCTTCACAGGTTGTTCGTAATCACAACTTGGTCAAATTACCGTTTTACCCCTATGATTACCTCTTGTTCCTTAAGCACTAGTGATCCTCTAATGAACAACAAGTCTATGGTCCTACCATAAACTTAATCCCTCTTAGGCTAGTAAGAGGATGGGGCCCCGTTGTTCAAGACCTGGATTCAGTTCTTAAGAGAACAACCTATCTTATTCCCTAATTCAGGAATGAGTAAATTTCATCTTGCAGAGTTAAGTTTCCAGTTACCTACAAGGTTTTGTCCCTGAGAAGGTAGGCATATTGAGTCGGCTACAAGCCACTCTCACCCATACTAATCTAAGGACAAACTCCTATGAGCAGGAGTTCGTAACTTGCTCAGGATTCAAGTCAAGTCACTAATGATCATCTATAAATTATTAGACCTATCTTGTTAACAATGTTACACTAGTAGGTTAATAATTTGTGGTCCGGTCTTGTATAATCTCATCATACAGGATGCCCCCACTCGCATGTCTACCACATGAACGAGTTGGATTACCTCGTTTGTACTGAATACAAAGCGAGTCGCATCCATTGTGTTACCAGTATAAGGTTCCTAACCTCATGCGTATACCATAAACCTTTTATGGTTATATACTTGAACATTATCCAACTTGTGTCCACTACACATTTGTTCAAGATCTATCATTATAACTTTGAAACTTAGTTTAATGGATTTAGGTTTATGTGCGAGAATACAACAAACAACTCTTTATTTGAATAAGATTATTACAAAACTACACTTGTTTAGGGCATAGACAACACTTGTGCCCCTTTCGGTGCCTAAACCAAACCCCACTGCAGGTCGCACCAAAGATCTCAAATGAATTCGCCCGCCCCTTGCCCTGGTCTCGATGCGCGGGCGACAGAGCATTCTTGTAACATTATTCACAACGAATCTCGACAAAGGATATCTCGGCTCTCGCATCAATGAAGAACGTAGTGAAATGCGATACTTGGTGTGAATTACAGGATCCCGCGAACCACCGAGTCTTTGAACGCAAGTTGCGCCTGAAGCCTTCTGGCCGAGGGCACGTCTGCCTGAGCATCACGCATCACTGCCCCCCATGCAACCTCACTTAGGTTTGTTGCGTAGACGGGGCACACGCTGGCCTCCTATGCGCATCGTCGTGTGGATGGCTTAAATTCGAGTCCCCGACACCTATTGTCGTGACACTATAGTGGTTGATCCAACCTCGGTAGCTCGCGCACCTCCTCCCACCGAGCGAGCGAGCAAGTAAGGACTCCTATGTCAACCCTCCGAACCTCGTCCCCAAAGATGATGCTCTCAACGCGACCCCAGGTCAGTCGGGAGTACCCGTGGAGTTTATGCATATCAATAAGCGGAGGAAAAGAAACTCACAAGGATTCCTCTAGTAACGGTGAGCTAACCGAGAAGAGCCCAATTTGAGAATCGGGCACCCTCGACATTCAAATTATAGTCTAGGGAAGCGTCCTCAGCGGCAGACCGGGCACAAGTCCCCTGCAAGTGTTGGGATTTTTGTCCTAATCTCGTGTTTGTAAATTACTGTTTGAAATTAATAAGAGTTATTTATTTCATTACTTTGTTTCTCGCAATATTTACAAACTTTTCCAATAAACTAAGCTCCAGGGTCATTGAATTTATGAGAGAACTAAAACTTGAACGGTGTGTAGTGGACACACAGGGATGATCACGTTCGAGTTAATGACCCGAACGGTCTACAGTAAATGGATAGGGTTGGAGACCTAATCCTGGATACATTGAGGATGCGACCCGCTTTGTATTAGATACAAACGAGGTGATCTGACTCGTTCATGTGGTTGACATGCGAGTGGGGGCATCCTGTGCAATGAGATTGTATAAGACTGGACCGTGAATTATTAGACCTCACGATGTAACACCGCTGACGATGAGGACTAATAACCGTAGATGACCATTAGTGACTCGACACGAATCCCGAGCGTGTTACGGACTTACGCCATGCAGTCCGTCCTCTGACTAGTATGCAGTGAGGTGGTCACAGCTACTCACCCAATATGCCTATCTTCTCAGGGACAGGACCAAGTAGGGAGCTGGTAACTTAACTACGCAAGATGGAATTCACTCGTTCCCACCTTTAAGGAAACTAGAGGGGTTGTTCACTTAAGTGTTGTCTCCAGGGCTTGGACAACGGGCGCCCACCTTCTCACTGGCCCGAGAAGGATGTTGTGTATGGTTGGACCATCACAATATGTTGTTCATTAGAGGAGCAGTGGGGACTTAAGGAACAAGAAGTAGACACAGGGGTAAAACGGTAATTTGACCCAGCGTGTCTACGAACAACCTGTGAAGGGTCGACTCATGGGCATTGGTTATATCGTGGACACGTAATATTCTGCACTGACGGGAGTGCAGCTACGGCTATAGTGGAGTGTTACCGTAGCTAATGAATGTTGATTAACTGGGTCAAAGAGTTTGACAGGTTAATCTCGGATCATTGGAGCCCGTCACTGTAGGTCCATTAGGTCCCTCGGTTGGCTCAATCTAGGTTAAAAGAAGGGTTAATCTTTTGGTATGAAATTGAAGTGTTCAATTTCACTTAAAGGGCATTTATGTCATTTATATGCGATATGAATGATATAATATATAGTTTAAAGTGAATGAGATTCATAATAAACTATAGGTTAGCCTAATTGTTGAATTAGGGCTAATTGGAGAAATTAATTGAGAGAAATTAAATTGGATGTGATTCAATTTAATTAATCCACAATTATTGCAAATGTGATTTGCAATATGAGATATGAGATATCTTATATTATATGGTTATGCAAATGTGATTTGCATAACCTATGGTTGTGGTAAAGTGGTAATAATGTGGAGATTTTAACTCCATCAATTTCCACTATTTAAACCCTTTGCAAGAAGGGATTTGTAACTCATTCTCTCCTTTTTTGATTTTCATCAAAGGGAAGAGATTAAAAATTCTCTCAACTCTCTCAAATTCTCCTCCCTCTCCAAAACCAAAAGTCCCACCACTTTCCTTCTTCCAAAGGAAGAACAACCGAGAAGGTCGTTGGTGGTTTTCGGTTTTCATTCGAGAGAAGCGTTCGTTGAGATCGAGAAGCATGAAGTGTTCATGAGCAAGGAAGGAACTTTGAAGAACTGTCTACAACAAGTAAGTAGAGTTCTTCTTGTTGTAATTTCTTCCTTCTTTACATGTTTAACTTAGATCTAAGTGTTAGGTCGTTTTAACAAAAAATCAAGTAGCATAACGATACCTTGACGATTCGATCGTCTTCCGCTGCGTGGGGATTTTCATTCCCTTCAATTGGTATCAGAGCCATTTCGATGGTTCTTCGTTATGAACTATTTTTTTTTGTTAAAATAGGTGGGTAAATTGCCTTATTTCATGAGATGAATGTTGGTTTTGCTTAATGGATGTTTCGATTTTTGCACTAGAATATATTTACAAATTATGTTGATGAGATCAATGTAAGGGCTCGTTGTTTTTGGGCATTTTGTTGTAAATCGAGTCTGTAAGTCCAGATCGTTCATGGTAAGAGTTGCTGTGAAGAAATCGGAGTGGAAACGGGCGAAATTCGATAAAGAACAACAAAGGTGTTTGTTGTTCTGTCGATGGCGTTGAGACGCTGTTCATCAGCGTCTCAATGCTATCCTTGTGGGCGCTGGCTTGGCGGGCGAGCGTTACAAACGCTAGGTGTAGCGTTGCTGCGCCCACGACGTGGAGCACGCCGGTCTCAACGTTGGGCGTGGCGGCGTTACCGCTACCCACTACGGCGTTACACGCCGCACGTAGTAGTGGCGCGATTCATGGGCGGTTTAGCGACTTAGTGGGCGATTCAAGAGTTAGTGGGGCAGTTATTTTTCGTTATTTATTTATTTATTAATTGTAAAATGTATTTATTTATTTTATTTTATTATTTTATTAAATAATATTAATATAATTGTTATATTAATGTTATTTAATTAAATAATTGCCCCTAGGTGCCAAAAACCGGTCTATTTTTGCTATTTAATTATTTTATGCATGAGATGTATATTTTAATTAATTTCTATGTGCATAATGTATGTCATATAGATTTAAAATCCCACCTTAGGTTAAACATATTCATGCATCATTTATATTATAAGAGTTATAATATATAGTTTGCATGATAGGTTATATTATAAGAGTTATAATATAATTAAATGCATGTTTAATTTAATTAATATAAGTGTTATATTTTTTGGATTAAAGTATGCTCATGCATTTATATTCATGTGATGAATTATATTATGTTATAGTATATCGTTATTCATGTGATGAATGATCAAGCACTATAACATAGAAATGCATGCAATCTAAGTTAATTATTAGTTTTAAAGAGTTTAGAACTTGAATAATTAGACTTAGGTTTTCTATTTTCTAATGAGATTAGAAATTAGGAAATCAAAGTTTAGTGTATGAATGGAGACTGATTAGTAACTCTGTCTAAGGTTGGGGTATTTAAGTTGACGCTGGCGTAACACCCACTACTGCGAAACCACACAGGAGTGAATTCGGTCCGGAGATTCTTAGATTATACTTATCGTGAGTGTCGCTAATTAAAAGTGTTTTAATTTACTCACATAAACCTAAGTAATAATGTGATTATAAACTTAGGTTAATACCATATAAGAGTTATATTGGTCTTAGGTAAATTTTAGCCGGTTTATCTAGGTCAATCCCTATAAAATTAAAGTGTTGAGTGGGAGGAAATAAAATGTATGAGATACATTTGATTTTTCAACCACAAGTCTGCATTAAGTCCGCACCGTGAGATCTATACTCGACCTCGTGGCGCAAATGGGAGCGTTCCCCTTCGGGTGGCATTTGTATAGGTCAATATCATCGTGGATGGAGAGAGTACTTATAGTGAGTGGGAGTGGGACTTGTGAAAACGGGACCCACGGTCTCTTCTTTCGATTCACACCGTGAGACACCTATGATCCGCCTTCTAGTTTGGCCTGGACTGCGGACAATCCCCTTCTGAGAGCTCCTGATCATGGGAGCTCTAACACCGTGAATTTCCGAAAGGGATCTGATTTCCTAGTTGATTTTCCTTCTTGGTTCACCCCTCGGTGGCTATTGTTTGGACGGATGCTTGGAAACTTAAAGATTGAGGGTGACACTCACAGAATTCGTTAAGTGTTAATGAATTCGACCGAACAATGGTAATAGAACGCCTAATGGAATAAGAGTTATTCTTGGATTAGGGTCTAATCGAGAAAGTCTCGTCCTAGAGGAGGAGTGTTCTGTTCACCCTTCGGTGGCGGTCATTCTAAACCTTTAGGATATCATTGCAAAATTTTGAATGACCTAGGGATCTTGAAACAATTTTGCTAAAACTTGATTTGATTTCAAAAGTTTTAACGAGACTAACACGAAGTTTTCTTAATTTTTAAGCTTAAAACATGTCTAGCGCAATTATAGATCTACTCGCGTCCGATAAATTAGTGGGAGATAATTACCAAACTTGGAAAAACAACATAAACACAATTTTTGTAACTGACGACATTAACTTCGTGCTCTCTGAGGAGTGTCCTCAGATGTCGGGCTCGACTGCGTCGTGAAGTGTTCGCGATGCATACAATCGATGGATCAAGGCCAATGAAAAGGCCAAGGTCTATATCATTGCCAGCATGTCTGATGTATTGCCAAAGAAGCATGAGCTGATGGTTACCGCTAAGGAGATCATGGAGTCCTTGCAGGAAATGTTTGGACAATAGTCCTTTCAGGTCCGGCATGACTCGCTCAAATACGTCTTCAATGCACGGATGAAAGAGGGGTCGTCTCGTCCGTGAACATGTTCTAGACATGATGACCCACTTTAATCGGGCCGAGATGAACGGGGCTTGATCGACGAGTCGAGCCAAGTCGATTTTATTCTCGAGACTCTTCCAAGAGTTTCCTTGGTTTAAGCAATGTCATGTATGAACAAAATTAGCTACACTCGACTACCTCCTCAATGAGCTACTGAATTTTCGGTGCTTGAACAGGTCGTGGCATCGGAATCCGAGGCAAATGTTGCCTCTGAGTCTTATCACGGGGTTCGACCTGCAGGGCGAAACTGTTGCTCCTTCACGCCCGAAAGGGAAGAAGAGGATGAAGAGGGGTAAAACTGACCGAGTTGCCGCCCACAAGGGCAAGAAGGTCAAGGAAGTTGGAGAAAAAGGAAAGTGTTTCCACTGCAATGGGGGCGGACACTGGAAGAGGAACTGTCCGAAATTCTTAGCCGAGAGGAAGAATCAAGGTAAATGTGATTTACTTGTGACAGAAACCTGTTTAGTGGAGAGTAGTGACTCTGCCTGGATATTTGATTCGGGCGCCACTAACCATGTTCGTTCTTCTTTTCGTGGAGTTGATTCTGCGCAGCCACATGAGAGGGTGAGGTGACTCTAATGGTTGGATCTGGGGAGCTTGTCTCTGCTGCAGCGATCGGCACGGTGAAACTACACTTTGGCGGGAAGTACTTATTATTAGATAATTTGTACATTGTACCAGGGTTTACTAGAAACCTTGTTTCAATTTCCTGCTGAATTGAACAATGTATATCTGTTTCCTTTGAATCCAATAGAGCGTTTATTTATTTCAAAGGCAATCTTATTTGTTCAGCTTCACTTGAGCATATTCTGTATGTTTTGAAACCTAATTTGGTCAAAAGTGTTTTGAATACTGAATTATTTAAAACTGCAGAAACACAAACTAGAGAGCGAAAGTTTCTCCTAAGGAAAATGCCCATCTTTGGCATCTACGGTTAGGCCACATTAATCTCAATGGGATTGAGAAACTAGTGAAGAGTGGACTTCTAAACGAGTTGGAAGAGAACTCTTTACCGGTGTGTGAGTCATGCCTTGAGGGCAAGATGACCAAACGTCCTTTTAGTGGAAAAGGATATAAAGCAAATAGCCTCTTGAGTTAGTACATTCTGACCTTTGTGGTCCGATGAATGTTAAAGTTCGAGGCGGTTATGAATACTTCGTGTCTTTCATAGACGATTACTCGAGGTATGGGTATATTTACCTAATGCACAAGAAGTCTGAAACTCTTGAAAAGTTCGAGTACAAGACTGAGGTTGAGAACCTCTTAGGTAAATCGCTTAAAACACTTCGATCGGATCGAGGTGGAGAGTACATGGACACGCAAATTCCGGGACTATATGATAGAACACGAATTACGTCCCAACTCTCAGCACCTGGTATGCCACAGCAGAATGGTGTATCGGAGAGGAGAAACAGAACTTTGTTGGACATGGTTCGGTCGATGATGAGCTATGCTCGTCTCCCTGATTCTTTTTAGGGTTACGCAGTGGAGACTGCGGTTTATATTTTGAACAATGTTCCATCGAAGAGTGTTTGTGAAACACCTTTCGAGCTCTGGAGTGGACGTAAAGGCAGTTTACATCACTTCAGAATTTGGGGATGCCCGACCCACGTGTTGGTGTCAAACCCGAAAAAGTTGGAACCCCGTTCGAAATTGTGCCTATTCGTAGGTTACCCTAAAGAGACTAGGGGTGGTTTGTTTTACGATCCTAAGGAAAATAGGGTGTTTGTATCGACAAACGTCACTTTTCTAGAGGAAGACCACGTCAGGGATCATTTACCAAGGAGTAAAATTGTGCTAAATGAAATGGATGCATTACATCGGAAGAGTTCTTGATGGGGCTGAATACGTCAACAAGTGTTGTTGATCCTAGCACGTCTAGTCAAATCCGTTCCCAAGAGTTGGGAATGCCTCGACGTAGTGGGAGGACTGTGAGACAGCCTGATCGTTACATGGGTTTAGCTGAAACCTCAGTTGTCGCTCCTGATGATGACTGTAAGGACCCATTAACCTATGATCAGGCAATGGTTGATGTTGACAAAGACGAGTGGATTAAAGCTATGGACCAGGAAATGGAGTCTATGTACTTCAATTCTATCTGGGAGCTTGTGGATCAACCGAATGGGGTAAAACCTATTGGTTGCAAATGGATCTACAAGCGTAAACGTGGCGTAGATGGGAAGGTGCAGACCTTCAAAGCCCAACTAATGGCAAATGGTTTTACCCAGGTTGAAGGGGTTGACTATGAGGAGACCTTTTCACCTGTTGCCATGGTAAAGTCGATCAGGATCCTTCTGGCCATTGTCGTGTATTATGACTACGAGGTATGGCAGATGGACGTCAAGACAGCCTTTTTGAATGACAAACTTGATGAAACCATCTACATGGATCAGCCCAAAGGGTTCATTGCCCAAGGCCAAGAGCAAAAGGTTTGCCGGCTTCATAGGTCCATTTATGGGCTGAAACAAGCTTCGAGGTCTTGGAATATAATATTTGATGAGGCAATCAAATCTTATGGCTTTGATCAAAATGTCGACGAGCCTTGTGTATACAAGAAAATCGTTGACAAAATTGTCGCATTTTTAGTGTTGTATGTGGATGATATTCTTCTCATTGGGAATGAGGTAGAATTTATTACTGACGTTAAAAAGTGGCTAGCTTCGCAATTCCAAATAAAAGATTTGGGAGAAGCTCAGTATGTTCTAGGTATCCAGATAGTCTGAAACCGGAAGAACAGAACGCTAGCCTTGTCTCAGGCGTGGGTTCACTTGTCTAAGGATCAGTGTCCTAAGACTCCTCAAGAGGTTGAGGATATGAGACGGATCCCATATGCTTCACCGTGTAGGGAGCTGATGTATGTCATGATGTGTACTAGGCCCGACATCCGCTATGCGAGGGGATTGTCGATGAGTATCACCCAATCCGAGATTAGATCACTAGACAGCCGTAAAGGCAATCCTCAAGTATCTTAGGAGAACGAGGAACTACAGCTTAGTGTATGGTAGTGGGGATTTGATCCTTACGGGATACACGGATTCTGACTTTCAGACCGATAAGGATTCTAGGAAATCCACTTCGGGGTCAGCCTTCATTCACGAATGGAGGAGTAGTATATGGCGAAGCATCAGCGAGGATGCATTGTCGATTCCACTATGGAAGCGGAGTATGTTGCGGCTTGTGAAGCTGCAAAGGAAGTTGTTTGGCTTAGGAAGTTCATGACGGATTTGGAAGTTGTTCTAAATATGAACTTGTCGATCACACTGTTCTGTGATAACAGTGGTGCAGTAGCCAACTCCATAGAGCCTCGGAGCCATAAGAGAGGCAAACACATTGAGCGCAAGTATCATTGATACGGGAGATTGTGCACCGCAGAGACGTGACAGTCACGCAGATAGCGTCAAAGCACAACGTAGCTGATCCATTTACAAAGCCCCTCACAGCTAAGGTGTTTGATGGTCACCTAGAGAGTCTAGGTCTTCGAGAGCTTCCTGACTAGGGCAAGTGGGAGATGTGTAAACGGGTATTCAATGCCCTAGTTTATTATATTACTTCATTGTAATTTATGTACATTTCAGAAATGTATTTTCTCCACTAGCTTAGTCCAAGTGGGAGTTTGTTGGGATTTTTGTCCTAATCGCGTGTTTGTAAATTACTGTTTGAAATTAATAAGGGTTATTTATTTCATTACTTTGTGTCTCACAATATTTACAAACTTTTCCAATAAACTAAGCTTCAGGGTCATTGAATTTATGAGAGAATTAAAACTTGAACGGTGTGTAGTGGACACACAGGGAGGATCACGTTCGAGTTAATGACCCAAACGATCTACAGTATATGTATAGGGTTGGAGACCTAATCCTGGATACACTGTGGATGCGACCCGCTTTGTATTAGATACAAACGAGGTGATCTGACTCGTTCATGTGGTTGACATGCGAGTGGGGGCATCCTGTGCAATGAGATTGTATAAGACCGGACCGTGAATTATTAGACCTCATCGATGTAACATAGTTGTGATGGGACTAATAACTTCGCAGATGACCATTAGTGACTCGACTGAATCCACGAGCGTGTTACGGACTCGCATGCGGTGAGTACGTCCTTTGACTAGTACGGGTGAGGGTGGTCAAAGCTACTCACCCAATATGCCTATCTTCTCAGGGACATGACCAAGTAGGGAGCTGGGAACTTAACTACGCGAGATGGAATTCACTCGTTCCCACCTTTTTAGGAAACTAGAGGATTGTTCCCTTAAGTGATGTCTCCGTGGCTTGGACAACGGCGCGCCCACCTTCTCACCGCCCGAAGGATGTTGTGTATGGTTGGACCATCACAATATGTTGTTCATTAGAGGAGCAGTGGGGACTTAAGGAACAAGAAGTAGACACAGGGGTAAAACGGTAATTTGACCCAGCGTGTCTACGAACAACCTGTGAAGGGTCGACTCATGGGCATTGGTTATATCTGTGGACACGTAATATTCTGCACTGACAGGAGTGCGGCTACGGGCTATAGTGGAGTGTTACCGTAGCTAATGAATGTTGATTAACCGGGTCAAAGAGTTTGAGAGGTTGATTTCGGATCATTGGAGCCTGTCACTGTAGGTCCATTATGTTGGGTTTTATCTCCTAAAACTCGTGGTTTTGTAAACTGAATGTATATTCTATTTCACAATAAAGTTGTTATTGATTTTTTTTTCAGTAAAGGTGTTATTGACTATTGTGTATTGTGTAACCATAATCCAATAAAGAACCCTTGGCTATAGGATGAATACTTGAACTTTATGTGTGACATAAAAGTGGATCAAGTTCAAGTTATAGCCAGAACAGTCTATAGTATAAGGATAGGGTTGGGTACCTTATCCTTGGGACACTATGGACGCGGCCCACTTTGTAGAGAACAAACGATGTGATCCTAAATCGTTCGTGTTGAGACATGTGAGTGGGGGCGCCCTATGCAATGAGTTTGCATAAGATCGACCATGAAAATAGTCACTTAGACTTTATAACTCCGTTCTTGTCTTAATCGACTATATTCATACGATGACCTAGGTAACTCGATCTTAATCTCAGAGCGTTCTATGGACTCCTGTTTATTCGGATTATCCTTAGATTTGTATGGGTGAGAGTGTCTCGAGACTGCCGACTCAATAAGCCTCCCATTTCAGGGATAAAATCAGGTAGATAGTTGGGAACATAGTTTTGCAAGATGGAATTCACTCCTACCCGCTTTAGGGATTAGTAGAGAGGTTGTCCCCTTAAGTGCTGACTCCGGGTCTTGAACAATGGGCTCACCCCTCTCATTGGCCCGAGAGGGATTCAGCTTCTTTGGTTGGACCACAAACCAATTGTTCATTAGAGGATCAAAGTGAACTTAAGGAACAAAAGGTAATTACAGAGTAAAGCGGTATTTTTGACCCAAATATAATTCTGAGCGACACATGAAGGATCGACTTACTAATCATGGTTATATCGAGTGGACATAAATATATCTACAGTGAGGAGAATGCAGCCACTGGGCTTTAGTGGAGTGTCCCAGTGGTTAACGAATGTTGATTAGCTAGGCTAAAGAGTTTGGTTGGTTAATCTCATATCGTTGGAGCTCATGATCTGTAGGTCCATTAGGTCGTCCTTACTAGCTCAGACTTAGCCTTATAACATTTTGAGAGAACATAATTTGAATTGTTCAAATTCGAGTTTGGAAGAAAGCGTTAATTATATGTGATATATTTAACGAATCATAGCTTAATTATGAATTAAACTATGATTAATAGGAGGTGAATATATTTAAATTTGATTTAAATATTGGATCGATTTATAGCATGAATAAGGATTCATGTTCGGAAAATCGATCGGGATAGTTTTTTATTTAATTTAATATTTGATATTAAATTAAATTTAAAAAATTAATTAATTAAATTAATTTTGAATTATTTAATTAATTATATTAATTTTAATTAAAAATCAATTTAATATTGATTTTAGAATTAAAATTAAATGTAAAATGAGGGATTTTCATGATTTTCATGAAAATCAAGTTGCCAACTTGCCCAATCCTCCTCATCTTCAAAATTCACCAAAATTGGCCACCTCCATCTCAAAGCATCCTCATCACCCTTGAGTTGTCACTCCATTGAAACTTTTTGAAGCTTTATATAATGGTGATTTGAGGTGTTTTGTGAGAATTACACAGAAAATTCAATATTCTCGAATTAGTGACCTTTGAGGTTTTTTCTTCCAAATTCTCTCAACCTAGGATCCCACAATCTGTTCTAAGGCCTGAGGATAGTAGGGAAGACTCTAACGATTGTCCACGAAGTGTTCGTGTTGAAAACCATCCACCGGGTGAAGAGAATTTGATCTTCAAAGTTGAGTCTTCTATCCCTCTGTTTTTCTAGCTTTGAGCATGTTTTTTATTTTAAAAAATTGATCAGCTTAGAGTGTTCAAGATCTAAAATTGCTTCCGCTTTCTTAATCTAGACTCTTTCAATTGGTATCAGAGCAATTTTGAGCACTCAATTTGATCTATTTTGTTCTGTGGTGGGTGTTCTTTGAAATACAATTTTTCTGGACGTCTAAAGTGTTCTTCTAGTTTTGGCATTTAAATTGAGTATCAATTCGTGCTTTATTTTCAAATTGCTCAAGTGTGTTTGAGCATTAATATGTGTAGAATAAGCTGTAAAAATTTCAAGTTGATTGGAGTTCGGGAAGGCCTTCAATTTGAAGAAAGAAGTCATGGAGGTCTTGAAAACTGGAAAAAGAGTAGCTGCTGGAAAAATTTTGAAATTTTTGCTACAGTAAATTCTTTCTTACGTGCATGTTTTCAATTTTAAGAAGAAGAGTGGCGTCAGCGAAGTGGTTTGTGATGTCATCCTTGCTGGTTGATGTTGACTTTGACCGGTTTAATTAATTTTAGTCCGGTTCGGCTCGATTTTGGACCGGTTCAGGTGTTTTTAGACCGGTTCTGACTATTTCGAGGTCGGTTTTCCATTTTGGAGGTCTGTTTTACCATTTGGAGGCCCGGTTCAGCCTTTTACAGCCCGATTCAACCTTTTGAAGGTCCGGTTCACACATATGCAAGCTGGTTCAAAGTGGTTCGATGTTAATTCTAGATTATTATTGTAATAATTTAGTAGTTTGCTTGGATTAGATGCCAAAATCAGTCCACTTTAGTGTGTTTAATTAATTATGCATTGTGAATGTATATTTTAATTAAAATCACTGATTATATGTGCATAAAGTATGCCATATAGATTTTAAAATCCCACCATAGGAAGCATGCTCCATGCATTGAAAGTATGTTATAAGTGTTATAATATATTGTATGCATGTTTATTGGGTTTCATAAGCATTAATATAAGTGTTATATTAATTTATGAAACAAATATTATATGTTTTAATTATAATTAATATAAGGGTTATATTAATTAAAAATTAAACATATAATTGTTATGCATTTATTCATGTGATGAATTTGTTATAAATATATGTTTATTCATGTGATGAATGATGAAAAAATTTATAACATAGAAATGCATGTAAGTTAAGGTTAATTAATTAGTTTTAAAATGGTTTTAGAATTGGAATTAATTAGACCTAAAGTTATCTAGTTCTAATAAGATTAGAATTAGGAAACCAATAATTTATAAACTTTGATTAAAGAGGGACTCTGACTAAGGAAGGTTCTGGCTAGGTTGGCGTACTTAAGCTGACGGAAACGGAACACCCCTACCTGGGAACTGACCTGGGAGTGAATTTAATCTAGAGGTTTATAAATTATCTTTCGTGAGTGGCGTTTATTAAAAGTTAATAAATTGAACTCATAAAACTAGGTTATTAAAAGGTTAATAGACTTAGGTAATTCCAGTATAATTGTTATATTGGTAGACTTAGGTCATATTATTTTAGCCGAAATATGCCTAAGTAAATGTATACCCAAGCTGTTTAAAATACTTAGTGGGAGTGAAAAGGTATATATGATATATCAATTTCCTCTTACGCTCTCCGCGAAGTTCACACTGTAAGATTTATGTTCGGCCTCGTGATGTCAATAGAGCATCCCCATTCGGATGGTGTTTGCATAAATCAAGAGCAAGGTGAATGGAGAAAGTATTTATAGTAAGTGAGAGAAGGAAGTGTGTCAACACATCCTACGGTCTCCTCCATTAGGTTGGGCCGTGAGATTCCCATGTTGCGCTGCGCAGTTGCGAAGTAGCACCATCCATTCGGAGGAATGTAACATGGGATTGGAACAACTCAAACTCCAGAAATGGATAGGGTCTCTTAGGTCCATTCCCAGCTTTGTCTCTCCAAATCGGTAGCATTGTTGGGGCCGACCTCTGAGGTCTGAAAATGGTGGGTCACACTTACAAGAATTGCTAAGTGTTAGTAAATTCTTGACCAAAGTAGCGATAACTAGAATGTTATAGGAATAAGAGTTATTCCAGTGTTAGCATTTCGTCAAGAATGTCTTGGTTCAGTGAAGGAGTGATTGATCGCCTCTCAGTAGCGCGATTGCTCGACTCATTGAAGTATCGTTGCAAAAACAATAATGAGTTTATGGGTACATTATTACTTTTGCTGAATTCTTAAATTGGATAGGTTACAAACAATTCACTAATAGAATTTATTCTTTTTCAGCATGTCGAACTCTTTTATCCAGTTACTTGCCTTCAATAAACTTAGCGGCGATAATTATGGAACCTAGAAATCAAACTTGAATATGATTCTTGTTCTTGATGATCTGAGGTTCGTCTTAACGGAGGAATGTCCTCTCCCACCTAGCTCGACAGCAAACCGAACTGTTCGGGATGCTTATGACAGATGGATTAGGGCTAATGAGAAGGCCCGAGTCTACATCTTAGCCAGCATATCTGATGTGTTGTCTAAGAAACATGAGACCATGGTCACCGCAAAAAGAGATCATGGGATCATTACGAGCGATGTTTGGACAACCGTCCCTCATCGGTCCACTATGATGTTGTCAAATACGTTTATAACTCCCGTATGAAGGAGGGCCTCTCATTAGGGAACATGTCCTTGACATGATGACCCACTTCAACGTGGTTGAAGTAAATGGGCGATCATAGATGAGAGAAGTCGGGTAACCTTTATTATGGAATCTCTTCCAAGAAGAGTTTCTCTGCCATTCCGCACAAATGCGGTAATGAATAAAATAGAGTATAACTTTGACTACTTTCCTCAACGAGCTCTGACTTTTGAGTCCTCTCATGAAATCAAAAGGAAAAGAGAAGGAGGCAAATGTTGTCACTTCGAAGTAGTTCCTAAGAGGATCGTCCTCTGGGACCAAGTGCAGTCCTTCTTTTTCTAAGAATAAGGGTATTCGAAAAAGAAGAAGAAGAAGGACAAAGGAAGGACCAGCTCCCACACGTAAGGCTAAGGCCACGGAGAAAATGTTTCCATTGTGGTGGTGACGGGCAATGGAAGAGGAATTGCCCAAAGTACCTTGCAGAAAAGAAAGCTGAGAAGGAAAAACAAGGTAAATATGATTTACTCGTTATTGAAACATGTTTAGTGGAACATGATGATTCCACTTTGGATATTAGATTCGGAGCCACTAACCATGTTTGTTCTTCTTTCGTGAAACTAGTTCCTAGAGGCAACTTGTGATGATGGGAGATATCTCTCAAGGTTGGAGCAGGAGAGGTTGTCTCAACCAAAGCGAAGGGAGGCTGTGAAGTTGTTGTTTAGAGATAGATTTATTTTATTAGAAAATGTACTTTTGGTTCCTGGAATCAAAAGAAATCTTGTATCTATCTCTTGTTTGCTTGAACATATGTATAAAGTATCTTTTGATCATAATGAAGCGTTCATTTGCAAAATAGGTGTACGAATATGTTCTGCTAAACTTGAAAGCAACTTATACGTGTTAAGACCAACTGAAGTAAAAGCTATTTTGAACACCGAGATGTTTAAAAACAGCTGATACTCAAAATAAAAGGCAGAAACTTTCTCCTAGTACCTATCTTTGGCACTTAAGACTAGGCCACATTAATCTCAATAGGATTGAGAGATTGGTCAAGAGTGGTCTCCTAAGTCAGTTAGAGGACAACTCTTTACCACCATGTGAGTCCTGTCTCGAAGGAAAAATGACTAAAAGACCTTTTTCTAAAAAAAGGTTATAGAGCCAAAGAACCCTTGGAACTCGTGCATTCAGATCTTTGTGGTCCTATGAATGTCAAGGCACGAGGAGGGTATGAATATTTCATCAGTTTCATTGATGATTATTCAAGGTATGGCTATCTTTACCTAATGCATCATAAGTCTGAAACCCTTGAAAAGTTCAAGGAGTATAAGGCAGAAGTTGAGAACACATTAGGTAAAACGATTAAAACACTTCGATCAGATCGAGGTGGAGAGTATATGGATTTAAGATTCCAAGACTATATGATAGAACATGGAATCGTATCCCAACTCTCGGCCTGCATACACCTCAAAGAGAATGGTGTATCTGAGAGGAGAAATAGAACCCTGTTAGACATTGTTCGATCTATGATGAGCTATACTAAGCTGCCTAGTTCGTTTTGGGGATATATAGTAGAAGTTGTTGTATATATTTTGAACATGGTTCCCTCTAAGAGTGTTTCAGAAACACCCTATGAGTTATGGAAAGGGCGTAAAGGTAGTTTACGTCACTTCAGGATTTGGGGATGTCCGACACATGTGCTGGTGTCCAATCCAAAGAAATTAGAACATCGTTCAAAATTATGCCTATTCGTAGGGTACTCTAAAGAAACGAAAGGTGGTCTATTTTATGATCCTCAAGAGGACAAGGTACTTGTGTCGACAAATGCCACGTTCTTAGAGGAAGACCACATGAGAGATCATCAGCCTCGTAGCAGGATTGTCTTAAGTGAAATTTCCAGGGAAGCTACAGATCAATCAACAAAAGCTGGTCCTTCTCAAGTGTTGAGAATGCCTCGACGTAGTGGGAGGAATGTTAGACAACCTGACCGTTACATGGGTTTGACTGAAACCCATGTCGTCATACATGATGATGGTGTTGAGGATCCATTGACCTATAAACAGGCAATGAATGATATAGATAGGGACCAGTGGATTAAAGTCATGGACCTTGAAATGGAGTCAATGTACTTCAATTCAGTCTGGGAACTTGTAGATCAACCAGATGGTGAAAGACCTATCGGTTGCAAGTGGATCTACAAGAGAAAACGAGATCAAGTCGGTAAGGTGCAAACCTTTAAGGCTCGACTTGTGGCAAAGGGTTATACCCAAAGGGAAGGGGTGGACTATGAAGAAACCTTCTCCCCTGTTGCCATGCTTAAGTCCATTAGAATACTCTTGTCCATTGCCACGTTTTATGACTATGAAATTTGGCAAATGGATGTCAAGACAGCCTTTCTAAATGGCAATCTTGAAGAGAGTATCTATATGGATCAACCAAAAGGGTTCATAGTTCAGGGTCAAGAGCAAAAGATTTGCAAGCTTAAATGATCCATCTATGGATTGAAACAAGCTTCTAGATCCTGGAATATAAGATTTGATACTGCGATCAAATCTTATGGCTCTGAACAGAATATTGACGAGCCTTGTGTTTACAAGAAGATAGTCAATACCACTGTAGCTTCCTTAGTTTTATACATAGATGATATCTTGCTCATTAGGAATGATGCAGGGTTCTTGACTGGCGTTAAGCAATGGCTAGCAACCCAATTCCAAATGAAAGATTTGGGAGAGGCTCAGTTTGTCCTTGGAATCCAAATCGTTCGGAATCGCAAGAACAAAATGCTAAGCATCGTCTCGGGCATCTTATATTGACAAGATGTTGGTTAGATATAAGATCTGCGAGAATTCCAAGAAGGGTTCATTACCTTTCGGGCATGGAATTCATTTGTCTAAGGAACAGAGTCCTAAGACACCTCGAAGTTGAGGATATGAGGCGAATTCCTATGCATCACGCTGTCGGTGATCCGATGTATGTCATGCTATGTACTCGACCAGACATATGCTATGCGCAATGGGAATAGTCGATGAGATATCGATCTAATCCGGGATATATGATCACCGGACCGCGTTAAGAACATCCTCAAGTATCTTAGGAGAGCGAGGGACTATATGCTTGTGTATGGTGCAAAGGATTTGATCCTTGCGAGGATACACTCGACTCGATTTTCGGCCGGTGGTGTAGATTCGAGGAAATCCACATCGAGATCGGTGTTCACTCTTAACGGAGGAGCTATAGTATGGAGGAGTATAAAGCAAGGTTGTATTGCCGCTCCACCATGGAGGTGAGTGCGTTGCGACTTGTGAAGCGGCGAATGAGGCGGTATGGCTTAGGAAGTTCTTGACCCGATTTGGAAGTTGTTCCAAATATGAATTTGCCTATCACCCTTTATTGTGATAATAGTGGTGCAGTGACAAATTCTAAAGAACCTAGAAGCCATAAGCGCGGAAAGAACATAGAGCGCAAATATCATCTCATCAGGGAGATTGTGCAACGAGGAGACGTGATCGTCATGCAGATCGCCGAGCACAACATTGTTGATCCGTTTACAAAGCCCCTCACGGCTAAAGTGTTTGAGGACACCTAGAGAGTCTAGGACTACACGGGTTGTCTGATGAGGCGCTTTTCTTTGCTCAAACATGTTTTACCCCACAGACGTTTTAGTCCAAGTGGGAGATTGTTGGGTTTTATGTCCTAAAACTCGTGGTTTTGTAAACTGAATGTATATTCTATTTCACAATAAAGTTGTTATTGATTTTTTTTTCAGTAAAGGTGTTATTGGCTATTGTGTATTGTGTAACCATAATCCAAATAAAGAACCCTTGGCTATAGGATGAATACTTGAACTTTATGTGTGACATAAAAGTGGATCAAGTTCAAGTTATAGCCAGAACAGTCTATAGTATAAGGATAGGGTTGGGTACCTTATCCTTGGGACACTATGGACGCGGCCCACTTTGTAGAGAACAAACGATGTGATCCTAAATCGTTCGTGTGGAGACATGTGAGTGGGGGCGCCCTATGCAATGAGTTTGCATAAGATCGGACCATGAAATAGTCACTTAGACTTTATAACTCCATTTCTTGTCTTAATCGACTATATTCATACGATGACCTAGGTAACTCGATCTTAATCCTGAGCGTTCTATGGACTCCTGTTTATTCGGATTATCCTTAGATTTGTATGGGTGAGAGTGGCTCGAGACTGCCGACTCAATAAGCCTCCTATTTTAGGGATAAAATCAGGTAGATTGTTGGGAACATAGTTTTGCAAGATGGAATTCACTCCTACCCACTTTAGGGATTAGTAGAGAGGTTGTCTCCTTAAGTGCTCACTCCGGGTCTTGAACAATGGGCTCACCCCTCTCATTGGCCCGAGAGGGATTCAGTTTGCTGGTTGGACCACAAACCAATTGTTCATTAGAGGATCAGTGGGACTTAAGGAACAAAAGGTAATTACAGGAGTAAAACGGTATTTTTGACCCAGCTATAATTACGAACGACCTGTGAAGGATCGACTTACTAATCATGGTTATATTGAGTGGACATAAATATATCTCTGATGAGGAGAATCACCACCGGGCTTTAGTGGAGTGTCCCAGTGGTTAACGAATGTTGATTAGCTAGGCTAAAGAGTTTGGTCGGTTAATCTCGTATCGTTGGAGCTCATGATCTGTAGGTCCATTAGGTCGTCCTTACTAGCTCGGACTTAGCCTTATAACATTTTGAGAGAAAAGAATTTGAATTGTTCAAATTCGAGTTTGGAAGAAAGCGTTAATTATATGTGATATATTTAACGAATCATAGCTTAATTATGAATTAAACTATGATTAATAGGAGGTGAATATATTAATATTGGATCGATTTATAGCATGAATAAGGATTCATGTTCGAAAAATCGATCGGGATAGTTTTTTATTTAATTTAATATTTGATATTAAATTAAATTTAAAAAATTAATTAATTAAATTAATTTTAAATTATTAATTAATTATATTAATTTTAATTAAAAATCAATTTAATATTGATTTTAGAATTAAAATTAAATGTAAAATGAGGGATTTTCATGATTTTCATGAAAATCAAGTTGCCAACTTGCCCAATCCTCCTCATCTTCAAAATTCACCAAAATTGGCCACCTCCATCTCAAAACATCCTCATCACCCTTGAGTTGTCACTCCATTGAAACTTTTTGAAGCTTTATATAATGGTGATTTGAGGTGTTTTGTGAGAATTACACAGAAAATTCAATATTCCCGAATTAGTGACCTTTGAGGTTTTTTCTTCCAAATTCTCTCAACCTAGGATCCCACAATCTGTTATAAGGCTTGAGGATAGTAGGGAAGACTCTAACGGTTGTCCACGAAGTGTTCGTGTTGAAAACCATCCACCGGGTGAAGAGAATTTGATCTTCAAAGTTGAGTCTTCTATCCCTCTGTTTTTCCAGCTTTGAGCATGTTTTTTATTTTAAAAAATTGATCAACTTAGAGTGTTCAAGATCCAAAATTGCTTCCGCTTTCTTAATCTAGACTCTTTCACATTAGATCCTTCGGTTGGCTCAATTTTGGTTAAAAGAAGGGTTAATGTTTTGGTATGAAATTGAAGTGTTCAATTTCACTTAAAGGGTCATTATGTCATTTATATGAGATATGAATGATATAATATATAGTTTAATGTGAATGAGATTCATAATAAACTATAGGTTAGCCTAATTGTTGAATTAGGGCTAATTGGAGAAATTAATTGAGAGAAATTAAATTGGATGTAATTCAATTTAATTAATCCACAATTATTGCAAATGTGATTTGCAATATGAGATATGATATATCTTATATTATATGGTTATGCAAATGTGATTTGCATAACCTATGGTTTTGGTAAAGTGATAATAATGTGGAGATTTTAACTCCATCAATTTCCACTATTTAATCCCTTTGCAAGAAAGGATTAGTAACTCATTCTCTCATTTTTTGATTTTCAAAGATAAGAGATTAAAAATTCTCTCAACTCTCTCAAATTCTCCTCCCTCTCCAAAATCAAAAGTCCCACCACTTTCCTTCTTCCAAAAGAAGAAAAACCGAGAAGGTCGTTGGTGGTGTTCGGTTTTCATTCGAGAGAAGCGTTCGTTGAGATCGAGAAGCACGAAGTGTTCGTGAGCAAGGAAAGAACTTTGAAGAACAGTCTACAACAAGTAAGTAGAGTTCTTCTTGCTGTAATTTCTTCTTTCTTTACATGTTTAACTTAGATCTAAGCGTTACATCGTTTTAACAAAAAATCAAGTAGCGTAACAATACCTTGACGATTCGATCGTCTTCCGCTGCGCGGGGATTTTCATTCCCTTCAGCAAGGGGCGCCAGAGAGGGTGAGAGCCCCGTTGCACTCGCACCTTATCGTTCATGAGGCACTGTGAACGAGTCAGTTTGTTTGAGAATGCAACCCTCAATCGGGCGGTAAATTCTTTCCAAGGCTAAATATGGGTGAGAGATCGATAGCAAACAAGTACTGTGACGGAAAGATGAAAAGGACTTCGAAAAGAGAGTCAAATAGTGCTTGAAATTGTTAGGAGGGAAGTAGATGGGGGCCGACGATGTGCCCCAGTTGGGTGTGGAACGGGGACAAGTCGGGTCACCGATCAACTTGGGGCATGGACCGATGCAGATTGAGGCGACGATCGAAGCCCAGGCCTTTGTTACGCTTGTGGAGACATCGTCGCCCCGATCATGGTTGGCAGTGTGCGCCTTCGGCGTGCTTCGACATCTGCACGCTCCTGGCATTGGCCTGTGGGCTCCCCATTCAACCCGTCTTGAAACACGGACCAAGGAGTCTAACATGTGTCTGAGTTAACGGGCGAGTAAACCTACAAGGTGCAAGGAAGCTTACTGGTGGGATCGGGTAGGTTGCCCACTGACCGACCTTGATCTTCTGAGAAGGGTTCGAGTGTGAGCATGCTTGTCGGGACCCAAAATATGGTGAACTATGCCTGAGTAGGGCGAACCAGAGGAAACTTTGGTGGAGGCCTACAGCGATACTGACGTGCAAATTGTTCGTCGAACTTGGGTATAGGGGCGAAAGACTAATCGAATTGTCTAGTAGTTGGTTCCCTCCAAAGTTTCCCTCGGGATAGTTGGAGCCCTTCAGGGAGTTCTATCGGGTAAAGCCAATGATTAGAGGCATCGAAGGCGCAACGCCCTCGACCTATTCTCAAACTTTAAATAGGTAGGACGACGTGACTGCTTTGTTGAGTCGCGCCACAGAATCGAGAGCTCCAGGTGGGCCATTTTAAGAAAGCAGAACTGGGGATGCGGGATGAATCGAAAGCTAGGTTAAGGTGCCTAACTGCGCACTATCCTAGATCCCCCAAAAGGTGTTGGTCGATTAAGACAGTAGGACGGTGGTCATGGAAGTCAAAATCCGCTAAGGAGTGTTTAACAACTCTCCTACCGAGACAACTAGCACCAAAAATGGATGGCACTGAAGCGTGCGACTTATACTCGGTCGTCGAGGCAAGTGTCAGGCTCCGATGAGTAAGAGGGTACAGCGGTTGCCGCAAAACCTTGGGCGCCAGCGGCCGTCGGTGCAGATCTTGGTGGTAGTAGCAAATATTCAAATGAGAACTTTGAAGACCAAAGAGGGGAAAGGTTCCATGTGAACGACACTTGCACATAGGTTAGTCGATCCTAAGAGATGGGCGAAGCCCGTTTGATAGCGCGACGACGCGAGCTTCGAAAGGGAATCGGGTTAAAATTCCTGAACTGGGGCGTGGTGGTTGACGGCAACGTTAGGAAGTCCGGAGACGTCGGCAGGGGCCTCAAGAAGAGTTATCTTTTCTATTTAACAACCTACCCACCCTGGAAACAGCTCAGCTGAAGGTCGGGTCCAGTAGCTAAAAGAGCACCGCACGTCGCGTCACTACTACAAAATTGGTCTTTATTGACAGCTAAAAACTGTCAATATTCACTTCAAAGTGAATGTTGACACTTTTTAACTGTCAATAAAGACCAATTTTGTAGTAGTGCGTGATGTTCGATGCGCCTCGGGGGCCCTTAAAAATCTGGAAAATCGACTGCCTCCCACGCCTGGTCATACTCATAACCACATCAGGTCTCCAAAGTGAACAACCTCTGGTTGATGGAACAATGTAGGCAAGAGAAGTCGACAAAATGGATCTGTAACCTCGAGAAAAGGATTGGCTCTGGGTGGGTCGGGGGTCCCAGTCCCAAACCTGTTGGTTGTCGGTGGACAGCTCGAGTTACTTCTGCGACGAGAGCGAGTCGTCGCATGTCGGATGGAGGGCGGACTAGGAATGGCTCCTTCGGGAGCTATCCCCGGGCGCTGAACAGTCAACTCAGAACTGGTATGGACAAAGGGAATCCGACTACTTAATTAAAACAAAGTATTGCGATGGTCCCAGTGGATGCTAACGCAATGTGATTTCAGCCTAGTGCTCTGAATGTTAAAGTGAAAAAATTCAACCAAGTGTGGGTAAACGACGAGAGTAACTATGAATCTCTTAAGGTAGCCAAATGCCCGTCATCTAATTAGTGACGCACATGAATGGATTAACACGATTCCCACTATCCCTGTTTACTATTTAGCGAAACCACAACAAATGGGACGAGCTTGGCATAATCAGCAGGGAAAGAAGACCCTATTGAGCTTGACTCTAGTCCGACTTTGTGAAATGACTTGAGAGGTATAGAATAAGTGGGAGGCGAAAGGCGAAAGTGAAATACCGCTACTTTTAACGTGATTTTACTTATTTCGTGAATCGGAAACGGGGCACTACCCCTCTTTTTGGTCCCAAGGCTTGCCTTGGCGGGCTGATCTGGGTGGAAGACATTGTCAGGTGGGGAGTTTGGTTGGGGGGCACATTTGTTAAAAGATAACGCATGTGTCCTAAGATGAGCTCAACGAGAACATAAATCTCGGGTGGAACAAAAGGGTAAAAGCTCATTTGATTCCAATTTCCAGTACGATTACGAACCGTGAAAGCGTGGCCTATCAATCCTTTAGACCTTCGAAATTTGAAGCTAGAGGTGTCTGAAAAGTTACAACAGGGATAACTGGCTTGTGGCAGCTAAGCGTTCATAGTGACATTGTTTTTTTATTCTTCGATGTCGACTCTTCCTATTATTGTGAAACAGAATTCACCAAGTGTTGGATTGTTCACCCACCAATAGGGAACGTGAGTTGGGTTTACATCGTCATGAGACAGGTTAGTTCTACCCTACTGATGACAGTGCCGCAATAGTAATCCAACTTAGTACGAGAGGAACCTTTGATTCATACAATTGGTCATCGTGCTTGGTGAAAAGTCAGTGGCGCGAAGCTACCGTGCGTTGGATTATGATTGAACGCCTCTAAGTCTGAATTTAGGCTAGAAGCAACGCATGCGCCCATTACTCGATTACCAACTAGCAGTAGAGGCCTTCTGGCCCTCAAAGGCACGTGTTGTTGGCTAAGCCCTCGTGATGGATGAGTCGCGAGGGTCACCTTGTAACGTAATTCCCATCGAACGACAGGTAGAACCCTTTGCAGATGACTTAAATACGTGACAGGGTATTGTAAGTGGCATAGTGCCTTGTTGCCATGATCCACTAAGATTCAGCCCTTCGTCGCTCTGATTCGTCCCTCCACACACAAAAACCCCATTTATTTCTTCCAAGTGGCATGGGGGTTATAGCCCAAGCAAAAGATTCTATGCGTTAAGTGTTGGCGATCGAAAATGCTATGATGCAAGGGCTTCTTAAAGGCATGGGCATGTGGCATGGGTTTGGGCTTGGGTGTTGTTGACAAGAAGGTTGCATGGGTGGGATCGTGATTGGAAGCCTAGGCACATGGTCTGGCCACTCGCGCGCATGCCAAGGCCCATGGGCGCCCAACTGCGTGTGTGCCAAAAAACCTCTACGAGGTTATTGACACTACCCACGCTTGCATGCACCCCACCAAAGGGCTACGCGTGCACACACCACAAGCCCTGCAAGCACCAATCTCAGCCTCACAGCCCACCACGAGCGCACGCGACCAGCCTCAACCCCAACCCACCATGCACGTGCGCGCCATGCCTCACCAACCCTTGGTGCTCGCATGTTTGCTAATCCCATGGCCATGGCGTGCACATGGGCACCCAAGTGTGTGGGAAAAACGTTTAAGAGGTTAGCGATTTTGAGGGAAAATAAGTTGTACGCCAAATTCTCTAAGTGCAAGTTTTGGCTGCAACATGTGTCTTTTCTAGGGCACGTGGTGTCTAAGGACGGTGTCTCAGTGGACCCTGCAAAAGTAGAAGCAGTGTCAGATTGACCCCGACCCAAAATCGTCACTAAAGTTCATAGTTCTTGGGCTTAGTTGGTTATTATAGACAGTTCGTGAAGGACTTCTGCAAGATTGCAACGCCTCTCACTCAATTAACACGGAAGGAGAATCCCTACGTGTGGAGTGATGCGTGTGAGGCGAACTTCTAGGATTTGAAACAGAGATTGATCTAAGCACCTGTGCTCACAGTGCCTGATGGTTCAGAAGGTTTCGTAGTGTACAACGATGCTTCCAAGAAGGGATTGAGTTGTGTTTTGATGCAGAATAGGAGGGTGATTCTCTATATCTCCTGACAGTTGAAGGACTACGAGTGGAACTACCCGATCCATGATTTGGAGTTAGCTGTTGTGGTCTTTGCCTTGAAAATCTGGAGACACTACCTTTATGGCAAGAAAATCTACATGTATACAGACCACAAGAGTTTGAAATACTTGTTTAGCCAGAAGAAGCTGAATGGTTGGAGCTGGTAAAAGACTACAAGATTGAGATCTTGTATCACCCGGGTAAGGCAAATGTGGTTGTCGATGCCCTTAGCCGGAAAGCAGCTTACACCTCAGCTCTGGTTACGAGGGAGATTCACTTGCGAGCTGATATGGAACGCGTCGGTATAGTTGTGATGGTAGTTCAGGTCATGGCTCAGTTTAATTGGTTATCAGTGTAGCTGACTCTGAGGCAGCAAATTATAGACTCCCAACAAGGGGACCCCAGCTTTGTGGATTGGTGGAATCAAGCCAAAAGGGTGAGTTTACTATGGCATCGAATGGAGGTTTGTTGTTCAAGGGATGATTGTGTGTCCTAGATGTAAATGGTCTCAAGGAGAAAGTCCTAGTCGAAGCACACAGTTCTCCTTTTTCAGTGCATCTGAGCAGCACTAAAATGTATAAGGACTTGAAGCAGTTCTACTGATGGAAGGGAATGAAGAAGGACGTAGCAGAGTTTGCCAACAAATGCATGGTCTGCCAGCAGGTTAAGGCCCCGAGGCAAAAGCCAGCAGGGTTATTGTAACCATTAGATGTACCCCAATGGAAATGGGAAGAGCTCTCGATGGATTTCATTTTTGGCTTGCCCCGAACCATTAGGGGGTTCACAGTGGTTTGGGTGATCATTGATAGGCTGATAAAGTCGACGCATTTCCTTCCTGGGAAACCGACTTACATAGTGGAGGAGTGGGTGAAGTTGTTCATTGAAGAGTTTGTCAGGCTTCATAGAGTTCCGGTTAAGATAGTCTCCGACAGAGATCCCCGTTTCACATCCAACTTCTAGATGAGTTTCCAGAGGGCCCTAAGAGCCGAGTGTAGCTTCAACATGGCATTTAAGACACAGACAGACGGTTAGACTGAGAGGTTGAATCAGAACTTGGAGGACATGCTCCGAGCTTGTGCCCTGGATTTCATGGGAAGTTAGGATACACACCTTCATTTGATAAAGTTCGCCTATAACAACAGTTATCAGGCAACGATCAGGATGGCACCCTTCGAGGCTTTGTATGGAAAGAGGTGTAAATCCCCGGTGTATTGGGGTGAGGTTGGTGAGCGTAAGCTCTTGGGACCTGAGTTGGTCCAGGTTACAAACGAGGTCGTGCAGAAGATCAGGGCAAGAATGTTAACGACTAAAAGCAGACATAAGAGTTATGCCGACCAACAAACCGAATCCCTCTCGGGGCAAAGAGAGGGGTGGGCCCTTTATTCAAGACCTGAAGTCAGCACTTAAAGGGAGCAACCTCTCTACTAATCCTTAATGCGGGTAGGAGGGATTCCATCTTGTAGAACTATGTTCCCAACTATTTACCCAGTCTTATCCCTGAAGCTTATTGAGTTCAGGCCACTCTCACCCATGCAAATCTAAGGATAATCCAAATAAATAGGAGTTCATAGCATACTCAAGATTAAGATCGAGTTACCTAGGTCATCGTATGAATATAGTCAGTTAAGACAGTAAACAGAGTTATAAAGTCTAAGTGACTATTTCGCGGTCTAGTCTTATGCAAACTCATTGCATAGGACGCCCCCACTTGCATGGCTCCACATAAACGATTTAGGATCACATCATTTGTACTCTACAAAGTGGGTCGCGTTCCATAATGTCCCCAGGATAAGGTACCCAACCCTATCTCTATACTACAGATCGTTTTGGCTATAACTTAAACTTGATCCACTTTTATGTCATACATAAAGTTCAAGTATACATCCTATAGCCAAGGGTTCTTGGTTTATTGGATTGAGGTTACAATTCACCTTATTCAATAACACATTTACTGAATAAACCTCAACAACAATTTTATTGTGAAATACAATGTATATTCAGTTTACAAAACCACGATTTTTGGACATAAAACCCAATAGAAAAGCGTGTCGAGATTCGACAAGAAGGGAAAGTTTAAGCCCTAGGTTCATCGGATCATTCGATATCCTAGAGCGTGTTGGCCCAATTGTATATCACTTAGCCTTACCACCGTCCCTCGCAGCCGTGCAGGATGTGTTCCACATGTCGATGCTGTGAGGCTATGTGCCAGACGCATCCCATGTCATCGACTACAAGCCATTACAGGTCGACGAGAATTTGAGCTACGAGGAGAAACCAATGGAAATTCTACCCCGAGAAGAGAATGTATTGAGAAACAGAGAAATCGACCTTGTCAAGGTCTTGTAGCAGAACCAACAGCTTAAGGAAGCTACTTGGGAGTGAGGACGAGATGAAGGCGAACTACCCGGAGTTGATCGGGAATTAGCCACTTTCGAGGATGAAAGTTTTTAAGGTGGGGAGGATGTGACGCCTGGTAAATTCAGATAATTTTTTAAGTTTAAGAAACTTAGTTTTGGACTCTTTTCGTAAATATTTAAGGATTTTTGGGTCAGGTGGTTAATTATTTAACCTTTCAGGAACTTAGATTTTAATCTTAGCCCATAAATTTAGGATGTCAGCTCCCTAAGTCTCTTACGAGCATTCTGAAGAAGAAATTGAGGTAAACCCCTCTTCCTTTCTAATTTTTGTTTAGGGTTGCACTTTAGTTTGTCTTAGTTTTTTTTAAAAAAAAAAAGAAGAAATTGAGGAGGAAAAGGAGCGGCAGCCAGAAAGATCATTTATCCTCCCGTTGCTTTCTTCTTCTTCGTGTGAGGAGATCGCCACCGGTGACTCTCCTCGTCGCCTCCTTCGCAGCACAAAGGTTGAGCCGCTGGAATCCCAGTCGTGGTTTCCCTCTCTCTGTCACCCTCCGTTCACGAGACCCACCCCCAAAACACCGCCTAATCCCTCCCCCTCTCTGAATCCCCTCTCCCTCTCTGGTTTTCTTCTTAAATCAGCATGTTTAGTCTAGGATTTAAGAGTTAAATTCGATTTTAAGAAATCAATTGCATAACGAACACCAGGACGTTTCATGTCGTTTTTCGCTGCGAGATTTTCATTCCCTTCAATTGGTATCAGAGCCAATCGTTGGCTATTCGTTGTGCATTCTGAATTTCTTAAAATTAGATGGGTATGCTTTAAATTCATGAGATGAATTATTGTTTTGCATGTTGGATGTTTCGGTGTTTGGCACTTTAAAATTAGATTTACATTTTCGTTGATGTGATCAATGGAAGGGCCAATTATTTTGGGCAATTTTTATGTAAATCGAGTCTGTAAGTCCGTGTTGTTCGTGGCAAGAGTTTTTGTGAAGAAAACAGAGCAGAAACGGGCGAAAAATGGTGATTTTCAGCAAGCTGTGTTGTTGGACAATCGATGTCATTGAGACGTTGTTCTTTGGGGTCTCAACACCGTCTGTGCGGAACAAGGCGTGTTGCAGGCACAGCGTTGCAACGATGTGGGTGTTACGCACGCTGCCAAGGCATTGGGCAACATAACGTTGCAACGTTGTCGCGTAGTGGGTAGTTCACGCGAGGTTTTCGTGAACGAGTGGCAGATAGGGACGTGGGTTGCGGTTACGAGCTCCAACCAACGCATTTTATTTTATTTATTTTGTAAAATGAGATTTATTAATTAATTTTATTAATTAATATTAATATAAATGTTATATTAATGTTAATTAATATCCCTAGGGTGCCAAAACCGATCCAATATTGCTATTTAATTATTTTTATGCATGTGATGTATGAAAATTTCTATGTGCATAATGTATGTCATACAGATTAAAATCTCACCTTAGGTTAAATATTTCATGCATCATTTTTATATTATAAGAGTTATAATATATAGTATGCATGATAGGATTATATTATAACTTATAATATAATGTATGTCTTAATTTAATTAATATAAGTGTTATATTTCTTAGATTAAAAGCATTGACATGCATTGATACATGTGATGTATGTATATTATATAGTTTAATTATTCATGTGATGAATGATCAAGCATTATAATATAGCAATGCATGTAACCTAAGTTAATTATTAATTTTAAATGGTTTAGAACTTGAATAATTAGACTTAGGTTTTCTAGTTCTAATAAGATTAGAATTAGGAAATCAAATATGACTTATGAATGGTGGTTAATTAGTAACTCTGTCTAAGGAAGGTTCTGTCTAAGGTTAGGGTATTTAAGCTGACGCTTTGCAGAAAATCCCTACCTAGGAACCGACCTGGGAGTGAATTTGGTTCGGAGATTCATAGGTTATATCCTCGTGAGTGGCGTTTAATTAAAAGTTGATTAAATTACTCACATAGACCTAAGTTAATAATGTGATTATAAACTTAGGCTAATCCAATATAAGTGTTATATTAGTAGACTTAGGTAAATAATAGTCGGTTTATCTAGGTCTATCCCGATTAACTTAAAGTACTGAGTGGGAGGAAATAAAGTGTATAAGATACATTTAATTTTTCATCCACAAATCTCCGTTAAGTTCACACCGTGAGATCCATACTCGGCCACGTGGCGCAAATGGGAGTGTCCCCCATCGGATGGTATTTGTATGGGTCAATATTCAACGTGAATGGAGAGAGTACTTATAGTGAGTGGGAGCGGGACCTGTGAAAACGGGACCCACGGTCTCTTTTATCGATTCACATCGTGAGACGCCCATGATCCGCCTGCTAGTTTGGCCTGGACCAGACAATCCCTTCGGAGGGCCTTGATCATGGGAGTCGAAACACTGTGAATTCCCGAAAGGGATACAATTTCCTTGTTGGTTTTCCTTCGTAGTCCTCCCTTCGGTGGCTATTGTTTGGACGGATACTTGAAAATTTAAAGATAGAGGGTGACACTCACGGGATTCATTAAGAGTTAATGGATTCAGACTGAATAATGGTAACTGGATGCCTAATAGAATAAGAGTTATTCTGGAATTAGGGTCTAGTCGAGAAAGTCTCGTCCCAGAGGAGGAGTGATTCTGTCTACCCCTCAGTGGCGGTCATTCTAAACCTTTGGGGTATTATTGCAATTTTTAATGACCTAGGGATCATAGGATAAAAATTTGCTAAAATCTTATTGGTTTTTCAAAGTTTTTGCGAGACTAATTCAAAGTTTTTCTTATTTCAGCAAACATGTCTAGTTCAATTATCGCTCTCTTAGCATCTGACAAACTAGTCGGCGACAATTTTCAATCATGGAAAAATAATATCAACACAATTTTAGTAACTAACGGCCTTAAGTTCGTGCTTACTAAGAAGTGTCCTCAGGTGTCGAGCTCGACCGCATCACAAAGTGTTCGTGATGCGTACGATCGATGGATCAAGGCTAATGAAAAAGCCAAGGTCTATATCATTGCCAGCTTATCTGAAGTATTGGCAAAGAAGCATGAGGTGATGATCACCACTAAGGAGATCATGGAATCACTGCAGGACATGTTTAGACAACAGCCCTTTTAGGACCGCCACGATTCCCTCAAACACGTCTTCAATGCAAGGATGAAGGAGGGGGCGTTTGTCCGTGAACCTGTTCTGGACATGATGACCCACTTTAACCTGGCAGAGATGAACGGGGCTTCGATCGACGAGTCGAGCCAGGTCAGCTTTATCATGGAGACTCTTCCAAAGAGTTTCCTTCAATTTCGTAGCAATGTTATTATGAACAAAATTAGCTACACTCTGACCTCCTTACTCAATGAACTGCAGAACTTCCAGTCTCTGATGCGAGTCAGGGGATCGGAAGCTGAGGCAAATGTTGCCTACAAGTCCTTTCACAGGGGTTCGACCTCTAAGACTAAGTCTGCAGGATCTTCAGGCCCGAAAGGGAAGGAGAAGAAATTGAGAAAGGGTAAAGTTGACCGCATTGCCGCCCAGAAGGGCAAAAAAGTCAAGGAAGTTGCGAAGAAAGGAAAGTGTTTCCACTGCAATGGGGATGGTCATAATATTGCAGGAAAAACTCAAGAAAATTTTTAAATTAACTCAAATTCATGTCATGCTCTCATTTTTTAACATAATCACAACAATTTTTAATTAAATCTCATTCTAGGCTATCATAATCATACTTATGCATAAGATCAATCAGCAGCTCAGCATATACTCAGGACAGTCACAACATATCAATCACATCCCACCCCCAAACTTAAACTAAACATTGTCCCCAATGTTTGCAAAGTAAGCTCAAATCAAGTAAAAAGAGTAAGAGTGAACAATACTGTCCTGAGTAATGGAGATCTTCATTATTTTCTGAGTTCCTTGGATAGCCAAGACATGTGAGTTGGAGTTCCACAGAACGGGAGCATTGGTTGCAACGAGGGGTGGCATCAACAACAACGTAATAAAGCAAAACAAACAAACTAGTAAGTAAACAAACAACTAAAACGAACACTCAAAAGAAATAACAAGGACTAAAACTTAAAGCTTGAGTTGCCTCCCAAGAAGCGCTTTCTTTAACGTCTTTAGCTAGACTGTAACTTATGATTGGCATCAAGGCACGTAAAACTGCTCATATTTCTTCGGGCTCTTCTTGCTTGAATCGATATAGCCTTCTAAGTCTAAAAGGCTATCTTCTTTTTCCTGGGCACCTGAGAGATAATTATTTTTGGTATTTTTGTGTATTGAAATAAAAGAACAAAAATCAAAACAAGACTCGTAAGTATAGGACAAATGGTTATTAAGATTAAAGGAATTTTCTGGAGATAAAAGGGGGAAGGACTTTTCAGGCTCGAACTCTATCACCTGAATTTCGTCTATGGGAGTGATTGTATTACCATTGTCTACCTCACAAACCTGTTTCTGGTGTGTTTCAGTCTCCTCCAACCCATCCTCATTATCATATGAATAAGTCCTTCTAGGTGGCTCCTCCTCAGTGGTAAGAATAAGAAACTGTTCCTGTAAGGCCTTAAGGGAATTTACCAGTTGATCGAGATAATGAGTTCTTTCATATACTATTTCCCAAAGCTCTACCACTTTAGCCTCTAACCTATCCAACCTTTCTAATACATCATGAACCAAAATTTTAATTTTCAACTCTAATGTATATTTCATTAATAGGTCCACAAGAGAAGAGTTTTCTATAGGTTGGTCAGGGTACGAGACATTTTAGTTCCAAGTGCCTATATGATTACCATCAAAAGAATTTTCATCAATCATAGATTCAGAATGGTAAGGATTAGACAAATGGTATCTAGAAAAATCATGATGCACATACCTAGGGTCCTGAGAGAGACAATACATTGGTGGAGAGTCAAAATCATGAAAAGTCATACTTGAAAAATCAGTAATTCAAATCAAGACTTTTACACAATAGCAACACAACCAAAAACAGGAAACAAAAATTCAAAAACACACAAAACTAAAATAAGACAAATAAGGAAACAAACAACAAACACACGAAGAAAACAAATAAGGAAAGAAAACACAAAAAAACTTTAGTCTAAAATCTCAAATTTTCTCCTAATATTAATTAATCTAAATAATCGTTATTCCCCGGCAACGGCGCCAAAAACTTGTTGCGTAAAATTATATATTTGCAATACCGCAAGTGTACGGGTCAAGTTTTAGCATAGTGATTTGAGAGTTCCAAGTATCGTCATCGGGAATGGGTTTCTAGATTAATTAATTACCAAGATACTAATTCTCAATTTTAGCTAAAGTAACATAACATGGATAGATGGTGAAAACAAAGATAAACGATAGACAAACAAATGGAGACGCGAATATGATAGATTTGGATAAATTTGACTTCACAAGTTAACACTTATTTAACACATGCAATGAACTAACATGATGAATTTATAAACAAGAAGTAAGATACTCAAGAAAATCTCTCAATTCTTAGTGAGCCTCGCACACACAATAAATTCTATAGTCTCCATATGAATCTAAAAGCATGCACGAGATTAAGCAACTTCTTTATGTGTTTTCCTTAGACTTCTAGGTCATTCTCATGCCAGACTTCTAAGAGTTTTGACAATTTTGCTCTAATCTAAGCTTTTTCTCTCGAGTCCAATTAAACCAACAAGATTAAAGAATTCAAGAACGAATTGCCAAAAATAAATAACAAAACATATTTCAATACATAGCAAACAAGTCTTAAACAAGCAAATCAAATCCTAACTACAACTTTTAGCCACTCTAAATCACAATAAAACCAAACTAAAAGTGTAGAAAACGTCTTAGAATGGTGTTACAATTTGAAAGAAAGAGGAAATAAACTTATGTGTCGATATTGGTCCCTCGTCTCCGAGCTCCCGTCACGATCTCGAACCTCCACGAATACTTTGGCTCCCAAGGAATGCTCACTTTTCTCTTCTTACAGAGTGTATTTCGAAATTAGGGTGCAAGAACTATCAAATTCGGCTCCCTTTGCAAGAAGACACAATGTTCTATTTATAAGTGTTTTCGGTACAGCGTTGCAACGCTAGGGACAGCGTTGCAACGCTGTGCCCTAGGCGTGTATCACATATGGAAATTGTCGACAGCGTTGCAACGTTGCTACCTTAACGCGTGCATCCTTATCAATTTGGCATTGCAACGCCCTTGCCACGGCTCTTCAACTTGGTTTCTTATTGAGATAACGTTGCGACGCTGCAAGGCAGCATTGCAACGCTATCGTTATGGCTCTTCTATGCTTCAAAACAGCAAGCATGGCGTTGCAACGCTATGGACAGCGTTGCAACGCCATCACCTCAAGTCTACTAGCTTGAAATGATCCTTTTACTTCTAATGGATATTATTTTGAGCTCCAAAAAGCCTTGATTCGATCCCGAGTGGTCCATAATGTCTCCAAATGTCCTGTTTAAGCTCTTAACCTGAAATTCAATGATTAACACACACAAAAGCCCTAAAATTATCATAAAACTAGCAATAATAAAGCCTAAGGATAGCACATTTTGTGTGCTATCAGTGAGTCATGCCTTGAAGGCAAAATGACAAAACGTCCTTTTAGTGGAAAAGGATATAGAGCCAAAGAACCTCTTGAGCTTATACATTCTGACCTCTGTGGTCCGATGAATGTTAAAGCACGAGGAGGTTACGAATACTTTGTATCTTTCATAGATGACTATTCAAGGTATGGGTACATTTACCTAATGCATAGAAAGTCTAAAACTCTTGAAAAGTTCAAGGAGTTCAAGACTGAGGTTGAGAACCTGTTAGGTAAAACAATTAAAACACTTCAATCGGATCGAGGTGGAAAGTACATGGACAATGAATTGCAGAACTATATGATAGAACATGGAATTACGTCCCAACTCTCAACACCTGGTATGCCACAGCAAAATGGTGTATCGGAGAAGAGAAACAGAACCCTATTGGACATGGTTCGGTCGATGATGAGCTATGCTCGTCTCCCTGATTCCTTTTGGGGTTACGCAGTGGAGACTGCGGTTTACATTTTGAACAACGTTCCATCGAAGAGTGTTTCAGAAACACCTTTCAAACTCAGGAATGGACGTAAAGGCAATTTACACCATTTCATGATTTGGGGATGCCCAACTCATGTGTTGGTGTCAAACCTGAAGAAGTTGGAACCTCGTTCAAAGTTATGCCTCTTTATAGGTTACCCAAAAGAGACTAGGGGTGGTCAGTTTTACAATCCTAAGGAAAATAGGGTGCTTGTGTCGACAAACGCCACTTTCCTTGAGGAAGACCACATCAAGGATCACTTACCAAGGAGTAAGATTGTGTTAAACGAAATGGGTAGTTCATCAGCAAGAGTTGCTGATGGGGCTAGTACGTCAACAAGTGTTGTTTATCCTAGTTCGTCTAGTCAAGTCCATTCTCAAGAGTTGAGAATGCCTCGACGTAGTGGGAGGGTTGTGAGACAACCTGAACGTTACATGGGTTTAGCAAAAACCCAAGTCGTCACCCCTGATGATGACTGCGAGGATCCATTGACCTATGATCAGGCAATGGAAGACGTTGACAAAGACGAATGGATTAATGTTATGGATCAGGAAATGGAGTCGATGTACTTCAATTCCGTCTGGGAGCTTGTGGACCAACCGGATGGGGTCAAACCTATTGGTTGCAAGTGGATCTACAAAGGTAAAACGTGGCGTAGATGGGAAGGTGCAGACCTTCAAAGCCAGACTAGTGGCAAAGGGGTTTACCCAGATTGAAGGGGTTAACTATGAGGAAACTTTTTCTCATGTTGCCACGATAAAGTCTATTAGGATCTTTCTGGCCATTGTCGCATATTATGACTATGAGGTATGGCAGATGGATGTCAAGACAGCCTTTCCGAATGGCAATCTTGATGAGACCATCTACATGGACCAGCCCAAGGGGTTCATTGCCTAAGGCCAAGAGCAAAAGATTTGTCGGCTTCAAAGGCCTATTTATGGACTGAAACAAGCCTCGAGGTCTTGGAATATAAGGTTTGATGAGGCAATCACATCTTATGGCTTTGATTAGAATGTTGATGAGTCGTGTGTTTACAAGAAAATCATTAACAACACTGTCGCGTTTCTGATATGTATGTGGATGATATCCTGCTCATTGGGAATAAAGTGGGATTTCTTACTAACATTAAGAAATGGTTGGCTTCGCAATTCCAAATGAAAGATTTGGGAGAGGCCTAGTATGTTCTAGGTATCCAGATAGTCCGGAACCGGAAGAACAGAACATTGGCCATGTCTCAGGCATCTTATATTGTCAAGATGTTGTCTAGATATAAGATGTAGAACTCCAAGAAGGGTTTGTTGCCTTTCAGGCATGGGGTTCACCTGTCTAAGGATCAATGTCCTAAGACGCCTCAAGAGGTTGTGGATATGAGACGAATCCCCTATGCTTCAGCTGTAGGGAGCCTCATGTATGTCATGTTGTGTACTAGGCCTGACATTTGTTATGCAGTTGGAATTGTCAATAGGTATCAATCCAATCCAGGATTAGATCACTGGACAACCGTAAAGACAATTCTCAAGTATCTTAGGAGAACGAGGAACTACAACCTTGTGTATGGAAGTGGGGATTTGATCCTTACGGGATACACAAACTCTGACTTTCAGACCGATAAGGATTCTAGGAAGTCCACATCGGGGTCAATCTTCATTCTGAATGGTGGAGTTGTAGTGTGGTGAAGCATCAAGCAGGGATGCATCGCTGATTCCACCATGGAAGCCAACTATGTTGCGGCTTATGAAGCTGTTTGGCTAAGGAAGTTCATGCTGGATTTGGAAGTTGTTTCAAATATGAACTTGCCAGTGACCATATTTTGTGACAACAGTGGTGCAGTAGCCAACTCGAGAGAACCTCGAAGTCATAAGAGAGGCAAGCATATTGAGCAGAAGTATCACCTGATACGGGAGATTGTGCACCACGGAGACATGACAGTCACGCAGATAGCGTCAGAGCACAACGTTGCTGATGGGAATCTGATCCCCTTGAGCAACGGAAATGTGATTAAAAATCGATTTTGCCTGTTTGTTTTTGGTTAAACACAAATAGCAGTACATTGGTAAAATACAGAGAATAAGCATAAAATCTAATCTAATTAGAGCATGGATCCTAAACATGCAAACATGCTGTAAATTAAATAAACAATAAGGAAATTCTAAATTTACCTTTGTGGTTTTTCCAAATCAGCAACTCCTTGCTCCAATTGAATACAACAACAAACGAACATCAAATCCTCTGTTATTCCTTTCCAACAGGACAACACCACTAGTGAGAACCTTCTATATCTCTGGATTCCACTTAGATCTAACCTTGGTGGGAAGGTCTCCAACAAATTGGAAGAGAAGGGAAGTTTTTGAGAGAGAGTTTCACAGCAATTCAATAATTGCACAGATGATCCATCAACCCAACTGATCTCTCTTCTCCTTATATAACTATCGATACGGAGAAGAAGAGGGATCGTGGGAACGTGTCAGTTAATTAATTTAATAAAATATAATTTAATTAATTTAATTAATAATTAAATCATATTTAATTATAAATTAATTTTAATTTTAATTAAATCACATTTAACCAATGTTAAATTAAATATCAAATATTTAATTATGATTAAATCATATTTAATCAATTTTTCCCTCTAACCTATAGTTGTCAAATATAAATCTCATTCACATTTAAAATAACATTTGAACTCTTTCAAATATTTAATTCTCTCATATAATTTAATATGAATCATATTCACATTAAATTTATAATATATAGTTCAAAAACTTTATATTATAATGTATCTATATACATTAAATTTATTCCCTAATGAATTTGAACATTTCAAATTCAAACGATCTAAGAACCCTTTACGAGCTAGAAGGTGGACCTAATGGACCTACAGATCAGAGATCCAACGATACAAGATTACTCGGTTAATCTCATTAACCTCCTAATCAACATTCGTTAACTGATGGAACACTCCACTAAAGTCCCGCAGCTGCACTCTTCTCACTACAAATATATTTCTGTGTCCACGGATATTGACCAATAACAACAAGTCAATCTTTCACAAATGTTCGTAACACCAGCTGGGTCAAATTATCGTTTTACCCCTGGGTTACATCTTGTACCTTAAGTATCGTTGCTCCTCTAATGAACAATTTGTTTGTGGTCCTACCAACAAATGTCCTCTCGGGCCAATGAGAGGGTCGGCCCTTTGTTCAAGTCCCGGAGACACCACTTAAGGGAACATTCATCTACTTACCCTAGTAGTCAGGAAGGAGTGAATTTCATCTTGTTAGGCTAAGTCCCCAGCTGCTCACTCGGTCTTGTCCCCAAGAAGGTAGGCATATTGAGTCGGCAAATCTGGTCACTCTCACCCATATTAGTTAAAGGACAATCCTTCACAAACAGAAGTTCGTAACCCGCTCAGGATTGAGATCAAGTTGCCTAGGTCATCCTGGTGAAATAGAAACCTAGCTAGTCAACGGAGTTACATCTAGTGGTTACTATTTCGCGGTCTGGTCTTATGTAATCTCATTACATAGGATATCCCCACTCACATATCATCTACACGAACACGTTAGGATCACAGTGTTTGTATCATATACAAAGTGGGTCACATCCATAGTATTACCAGGGTAAGGTACCCAAATCTTATCCCCTTACTATAGACCCTTTAGGGTGTATCTCGAACCGAGATCATTTTTATGTACACTACATTCAGTTCAAGATACATTTTACAGCCTTGGATGTGTTAGTTTATTGGATTTAGGGTTAAAACAAGGGCAATATCGTAAATAACGAACAATAACTATTTATTGAAATAATAACTCTTTATTACAATAGTTAGAACAAAATTACAAACTACGAGTTTTAGGGCACAAACCCCAACAGTTGCTAATCCATTTACAAAGGCCCTCACGGCTAAGGTGTTTGAGGGTCACCTAGAGAGTCTAGGTCTTCGAGTGCTTCCGGACTAGGGCAAGTGAGAGTATTGTAAAGGGGTATTCAAGGCCTTAGTTTATTATATTACTTATTGTATTACTGTACATTTGAGAAATGTATTATGTACTATTACTGTACATTTGAGAAATGTATTATGTACTCCACTAGCTTAGTTCAAGTGGGAGTTTGTTGGGATGTATGTCCTAATCTCATGTAAGTTTGTAATATTCCTTATTGAAATAAATAAGAATTATTTTTTTACATTACTTTGTGTCTCGCATAATTATAAACTTAATCCAATAAACTAAGCTCCAGGGTCATTGAATTATGAGAGAACTAGAACTTAAAAAGTGTGTTGTGGACCTACAGAGAGGATCGCGTTCGAGTAAATGACCCGAATGATCTACAGTATATAGATAGGGTTGGAGACCTAATCCTAGATACGCTGTGGATGCGACCCGCTTTGTATTAGATACAAACGAGGTGATCCAGCTCGTTCATGTGGTTGACATGCGAGTGGGGGCATCGTTTGCAATGAGATTGTACAAGACCGGACCGTGAATTATTAGACTTGTTGATGTAACACTATTAACAGTATAGGACTAATAACTTCGTAGATGACCAATAGTGACTCATCCTTAATCCTGAGCGTGTTACGGACTCTGGTCTGCGAGGGTTTGTCTTTTGACTAGTACGGGTGAGAGTGGTCACAGTTACTCATCCAATATGCTCTCAGGGACAGGACTACGTGGGGAGCTGGGAACTTGACTACGCGAGATGGAATTCACTCGTTCCCGAATTAGGGAAACTAGAGGGGTTATTTCCTTATGTGTTGTCTCCAGGGCTTGGATAACGGGTGCCCACCCTCACTGGCCCGAGAGGGATGTTGTTCATGGTTAAACAATGCAACGTAGTTGTTCATTAGAGGAGCAGTGGGACTTAAGGAGCAAGAGGTAGACATAGGGGTAAAACAATATTTTGACCCAGCTGTGACTACGAACAACCTGTGAAGGGTCGACTCACGGGCATTGGTTATATCGATGGACACAACTTGTCCTACAGTGATGGGAATGCAGCTACGAGCTTTAGTGGAGTGTTACCGTAGCTAATGAATGTTGAATAACCGGGTTAAAGAGTTTGACTGATTAATCTCGTATCATTGGAGCTCGTCATCTGTAGGTCCATTAGGTCCCTTGGTTGGCTCAAACTGGATAAATTGAGAGTTTATAGTTTGGTGTGAATTTGAAGTATTCAAATTCATTAATTGGGTATATGTGTCATTTATATGTGATATAGTTGACATAATATATAGTTTTATGTGAATGAGATTCATAAGAAACTATAAGTTAGCCTAATTGATTAATTAGTACAAATTGGAGAAATTGAAATGAAAGAAATTAAATTGAATGTGATTCAATTTAAATTCCACAATTATACAAATGAGATTTGTATAATAAGGTATGAGATACCTTATTATATGTAATATGCAAATATGATTTGGATATTATAAGGTTGTGGTAAAATGGTGATTTGATGGAGATTTTAACTCCATATCTCACCATTATATAAAAGCTTTGCAAGAAGCCTTTGGTAAGACATTGGTTCATTTTTTTGATTTGCTCTTCCAAGAACAAAGAGAGTCCTCTCTCAATTCTCTCAATTTCTCTCCAACCCTAAACCAAAGGGAGTCCCACAACTCTCCCTCAACCTATCGAGAACAACCGAGTAATTCTTTTGGAGGTGTCCAAATCGTTCGGTTCGAGAGTTCGTGGTTGTAGAGATCGTTGTTGCAAAAGTGTTCGTGATTGGAGAAGAAAACGTCGAAGAAGTGTTCTTCAACAAGTAAGTAGATTTACTCTCTGGTTTTTTCTTAAATCAACATGTTTAGCCTAGGATTTAAAAGTTAAATTCGATTTTAAGAAATCAATTGCATAACGAACACCACGACGTTTCATGTCGCTTTCTGCTGCGAAATTTTCATTCCCTTAAGCCTCGACGCAGTGGGAGGGTTGTTTCCCAACCTAACCGCTACTTGGGTTTAACTGAAACTCAGATTGTCATACCGGATGACGACGTAGAGGATCCATTATCTTATAAACAGGCAATGAATGATGTAGATAAGGACCAATGGATCAAAGCCATGGACCTTGAAATGGAGTCAATGTACTTCAAATCAGTTTGAGAACTTGTAGATCAACCTGAAGGGGTAAGACCCATAGGGTGGAAATGGATCTATAAGGGAAAGAGAGATGCAACTGGAAAAGGTACAGATCTTTAAGGCTAGACTCGTAACGAAGGGTTTTACCTAAAGGGAAGAAGGTTACTATGAGGAAACTTTTTCCCTTGTTGCTATGTTAAAGTGATAAGGATACTCTTGTCCTTAGCTGCATTTTATGACTATGAGATCTGGCAAATGGACGTCAATACTGCCTTTTTGAATGGTAACCTTGACGAGAGTATCTATATGTCTCAGCCCGAAGGGTTCATAGCCCAAGGTCACGAGCAAAAAGTTTGCAAACTCAATCGATCCATTTATGGGTTGAAACAAGCATCCAAATCTTGGAACATAAGATTTGATACTGCGATCAAGTGTTATGGTTTTGACCAAAACGTTGATGAGCCTTGTGTTTACAAGAGGGTCATCAACGATAAAGTAGCTTTCTTAGTACTTTATGTGGATGATATCCTACTCATTGGGAATGATGTAGGATACCTAACAGACATAAAGAATTGATTGGCGACCCAATTCCAAATGAAATATTTAGGAGAGGCGCAGTATGTTCTTGAGATTCAAATTTTCAAGAATCGCAAGAACAAAACGCTAGCTCTGTCTCAAACGTCTTATATCAACAAAATGTTGACTCGATATTCAATGTAGAATTCCAAAAGAGGTTTATTACCCTTTAGGCATGGAATTCATCTGTCTAAGGAACAGTGTCCTAAGACACCTCAAGAAGTTAAGGATATGAGACGTATTCCCTATGCCTCAGCAGTGGGTAGCTTAATATATGTTATGCTATGCATGAGGCCAGACATTTGTTATGCAGTGGGAATAGTCAGTAGGTACCAGTCCAATCCAGAGTTAGACCACTGGACCGCAGTTAAAAATATCCTCAAGTATCTCAGGAGAACGAGGGATTATACGCTTGTGTATGGGTATTTTGATCCTTACAGGATACATTGATTCTGATTTTCAGACCGATAAGGATTATAGAAAATCCACATCGGGATCAGTCTTCACCCCTTAACGGGGGAGCTATAGTGTGGCGTAGCATCAAGAAAGGATGCATCGTCTACTCCACCACGGAGGCGGAGTATGTAGTTGCTTGTGAAACAGCTAAAGAGGTTGTTTGGCTAAGGAAATTTCTAATTGATTTGGAAGTTGTTCCAAATATAGAATTTCCCATCACCTAATACTGTGACAACAATGGTGCGATAACAATTCAAAGGAACCTCGTAGCCACAAGCGAAGGAAATATATCAAGAGGAAGTATCACCATATACGGGAGATAATGCAACGAGGAGATGTGACGGTCACGAAGATCGCTTCGGAGCACAACATAGTTGATCCGTTTACAAAGACTCTCACGGCTAAAGTGTTCGAGGGTCATCTAGAAAGTCTAGGTCTACGAGACATGTACATAGGATAATCCAGAACAAGTGGGAGATATGTAAATGGGTATATGGATGCCCTAGTTTATTGTATTTTGTATCTCTGTAACCACTATTTTAGATTGCAATGTACCCCACTAGAGTTTTAGTTCAAGTACGAGTTTGTTGAGTTTTATGCCCTAAAACTCGTAGTTTGTAAATACTGTTCTAATTAAATCAATAAAGAGTTATTGTTCATTATTTACTATATTGCCTTATATTAACCCTAAATCCAATAAACTAACATCCAAGGTTGTAATATATCTCTTGAACTGAATGTAGTGGACATATAAGGATCTCAATTCGAGATACGACCTAAAGGATCTATAGTTAGGGGATAAGGCTTGGGTACCTTACCCTGGTAAAAATATGGATATGACCCACTTTGTATTTGATACAAACACAGTGATCCTAACATATTCGTGTAGACGACATGTGAGTGGGGATATCCTATGTAATGAGATTGCATAAGACCTGACCGCGAAATAGTAACCACTAGATATAACTCTGTTGACTAGTTAGGTTTCTATTTTAATAGGATGACCTAGGCAACTTGATCTCAATCCTGAGTAGGTTACGAACTCCTAGTTGCGAGGGATTGTCCTTCGACTAGTATGGGTGAGAGTGGTAGAATTCGCCGACTCAATAAGCCTACCTTCTTGGGAACAAGATCGAGCAAGCAGATGGGGACTTAACCTAACAAGATGGAATTCACTCATTCCCGTATATTAGGGTAAGTAGATGAATGTTTCCTTAAGTGGTGTCTCCGGAACTTGAACAAATGGCCCGACCCTCTCATTGGCCCGAGAGGGACTCTGTTTGCTGGTAGGACCACAAACAGGTTGTTCATTAGATGAACACTGGGACTTAAGGTAAAAGATGTAACCTAGGGGTAAAACGATAATTTGACCCAACTGGTGTTACGAACATTCGTGAAGGATTGACTTGTTGTTATTGGTCAATATCCGTAGACACAGAAACATATCTGCAGTGAGAAGAGTGCAACTGCGGGACTTTAGTGGAGTGTTCTCGCAGTTAATGAATGTTGATTAGGAGGTTAATGAGATTAACCAAATAATCTCGTATCGTTGGAGCTTTTGATCTGTAGGTCCATTAGGTCCACTTCTAGCTCGTAAAGGGTTCTTAGATCATTTGAATTTGAAATGTTCAAATTCAATTAGGGAATAAACATTAATGTATAAAGATACATTATAATATAAAATTTTAGAACTTTATATTATAAATTTAATTTGAATATGATTTATACTAAATTATATGAGAGAATTAAATATTTGAAAGAGTTCAAATATTAACTTTAAATGTGAATGAGATTCATATTTAAAAACTATAGGTTAAAATTTAATGTATATAAGATGTGCATTAAAACTATAGGATAGAGGGAAATATGATTAAATGTGATCTAATCTTAAATTAAATATAAAATATTTAATTAATATTAATTAAATATGATTTAATTAATTGATTTAATAATTAATTAGATTAATTATTAAATAATAATAATTAAAATGTCCTGACACGTTCCCCACTTCCCCTCTAACTCGCTATCGATAGGGTGTGGGAGAAGTCCATATGTTGCCTTATCTTCGCGATGGTGAAGAGAAGAATGTGATGCTATTGGTGTGGAAAATTGTGAATTGTTGTAAGATTATTCTCTCAACCTAAAAATTCCCTTCCCTCATCGATTCCTTCCTACCAAGGAAAGATTTAAGACACTCAGAGACATAGAAGGTTCTCACTATTGGTGGTGTCTTACTGAGAACAGAGGAGAAGAAATTTTGTTGTTGCTGTACATTTGGAGAAGCAAGGAGTTGCTGAGAAAGTGAAACTACAAAGGTAGTTGTTCTTTCCTTTCTAGTTTAGAAATATACAACATGTTTAACCATGTTTTAATCTATGCTTAGATTAGAATTGCTTATCTATGTTTGTTGCTAATGTATGAGTTTTTGGAGTAAACCAAAACAAATCAAGTTAATACAATTTAATACCACGTTTTCGTTGCTCAAGGGGATTTGATTCCCTTCATTAGAAGGAGCCTCTGGAGTCGTGAGAGAACCCAAATTCGCTAGCTTAGCATCTCCGAACGTTTGAGTCACCTCGGGCGAGTCCAGGCCTTTAGGTTGGCGGTTCTATGTGGCATTTGGGTCGAGCACTCATTTGCAGGGTTAGAATTTGGGTCGAGCACTCATTTTTAGGATTTGCATTTGGGTCGGGCACTCATTTGCAGGATAGGTGGCATTAGGGTTGAGGATCCTTTTACGGGTTGTGTGGCATTAGGGTCGAGCACCTTCTTGCAGTTCTGTGGGTGTTAAAGTTTCGCTCTTTCGCATTGGGGTACGCTCCGTTATAGCCACCTACGTTTCTTGGATCACCAGTAGGACTCGAGAAGGGGTATGCCTAGTGGGGTGCCTAGTTGTAGGAAGAGTTTTAGGTTTGTTGATTGTTTTGGTTGTTTTGCTGCGAAGTAGTAGCTTAGACGTGAGCAACTACTTACTGAGTATTCTTATACTCATCCGTCTACTCTATTGTTTTTGGTTGTAGGAAAAGATAAGCAATGAGTTGGAGGCAACGGAGGCGGCGTGACGAGGCTATGTGACCCCTCTTTTCTAGACTGAAGGACCGTCTTCCTTAGATTTTAGGTTTCGAACCTTAAGATGTGTTCTCTTGTTGTTTGGATGTTGTATGATTGGATTTTTTTTATTGGTTATTTGTCGATGCATATTTTCTCTCCCTTGAACTTGGTTAGCATGCTTGAGTATGTGAGTTAATCCTCGAATGCCTTCATTGTTATTGCCTCCTCTGTATGTTTCCGCTTTGCCTTTGATGTTTGTGTTATGTTGGAGCCCAACCTGTTACTTGTTGTAGTTTGGAGGAGGTTGGACCTTGTAGTTCTCTTTTGAAGTGTTTTTGTGATGAATCAGGTTAAGAAAATACTTGGATTTGTCTGGGTAACACCGTTATGCTACCGAAATTTCGGCGTAGAGGGTGTTGCCTAGTGATGTCCCTAGTTGAAGTTTGGTTTGAAAACTAGGAGTGTCATAATTAGAGTGGTCGTGGCAAGCACTATTGGTGTGCAGTTTCTTTTCTTTATTTTGCAGACTATCTCCTTCCCCAAAATCAACAACACTGTTGGTCTTAAATGAGGTACGTACCCTCTACCCAAATTTGTGCATCAACAAGTAAGTAGATAAAACAACAATTATTATTTTAAAGGTTGATGGTTAGATTCTAATATTCAACCATTATCAATTTTGAGAATAAGTTTCTAAATAATAAAGACTAAATTAAAAACATTTAATATAAAAGGTCAATTGAAAATTTTAAATAATAAAGACTAAATTAAAAAAAAAAAAATCATCTAAAATCATCCAACACATTAGATGAGAGACATGAGACACACATTTAGACCGAAAATTAGAAAGGAAAAAGAGAAAAAGAGAAAGAGAAAAACAAATATATATAAATCTAGAGTTGCAATTAATTTTCTTCTCTCTCATTTCTTCCGTTTGGGTTGTGAATTCACCTTCGAGAAAACCAATTTTTTGATTTTCAGTTCGCAGTTCATCTCTTCTCTCACTCTCTCTCACACAGCTCAAAACCCTTCAATCATCATTTTTCTTCTCCCTAATCTTGCCTCTGCAAATTTCCCCTGCAATTTCTCTTTCTAGGGTTTTCGTTTTCCTGTCAATTTGCCCGGTTTTTGTTCTTGTATCTGGGATCGCAAGCTTGTTGTAGTTTCTTCAAAGCTCCTGCAGATTGAAGCTGCAACTTGGAAAACCGAAAATTTCCACCAAGGGAAGAGCTATGGATGCTGATTCGTGGACTGCTCGCCTTTCTTCTGCTTCTAAGCGCTACCAATCTGCTCTTCTATCTCGATCTGGTTTAGGTGTCACTATTTGATTTCTGATTTTTTGTTTGTTTGTTTTTTCGCTTAGTGGCTTTGGAGTGATTTGGAAGTCATCGCGTTATAAATTGGTTTTTCGATGATGGGCTTCAAGAATCAATAATGACCCCCCCGTTTTTTTTTTGATACACTGTTATGTTTTTTGTTACCTTAATTTTTTTTTTCCTTTGAAAATGTTGCCGTCTGTGGATAGGAGGAGGAACAGATGACGATAATCAAAACAATCGAGACTATTGTAATTGTGCTTGTGTTGAAATTGTTTGTTCAAGTGTGGTGAAGATGATAGAATAATGAGATCAAAGACTTGAGTTTCGATCGTGCCTTATTTTATGAGGCAGGAAACTTTAATTTAAATGAATTAGTCCAAGAAGTACTTTTTAGTGTCTGTATTGTGTATTTTGAAAAATATGGTCACGGTATGTGAAGAAAAGAAGTACCTTATGAATTAAGCAAGCCTGCTAATCTAGAATGTTTGGCTGACTTCTGAAAATGGCGATTAAGAAGATTGCAATATGTGAAACTTAAGATTTTGTTATTAAGGCACAGTGCATCTAACTTTCTGCTGTCAATCATGATATCACCTTCTGCTTCAATTTTTTTTTAGACCATCATTTGTACGTGTCAATGCTTTTATGAGTCCCTCTACTCTTTTTTTTTTATGTCCGTATCCTTTTGCCTTCACCTTCAGTTTTGGACTCATTCTGTAGCAGCTCAACATGCAGGCATGTTCATGGGGTTTGAAGAACTTGAAGGGGATGATGATCTAAGGGAGGAGTTCCCATGCCCGTTTTGCTCAGAATATTTTGATATAGTCGGATTGTGCTGTCACATTGATGAAGAGCATCCTATCGAGGCAAGGAATGGGGTATGAATCCTTGCAAAACCGTTTATTTGAATTACGTATTTCCCTTCTGGAAGTAGTTAATTCTGATTGTGCTTTTGATATATGATCATTGTCTTCCTTAAATACATATCTAACCTTCTAATAAAAAATGATCCAAAATGGAACTTTGCACTTTCTTTTGACTGAGAAGACACCCCTATTGTTTTTCATATAGTCTCATTTTCTGTTAGTATGGAGACAGCTTGTCTACTCTGAAAATGTGTAGGACCCTCCAAGGAGAAGTAAAGAAAATTTTTAACATAATAAAAGCCTCAATTTCCCCAACTACCATCAAGATATGGAGATTTGGGGCGTAAAAAAATTTGAGGAACTGTACATGAAATCCTGTCAAAGTTTCATGGATGGAGAAAATGGGGAATTATTTTAGGAGGGTCAAGTTTTTTCTTTTCCTTCTATGGATTGCTGCTTTGGGGTGTGTTATCACATGACAAAATTCATAAGAAAAACCCCTTTGTTTGTTGTTCTAGAAGGAAACAAAAAAAAACTTGACCCTCCTCAAATTAGTATTTCCAATGTAAACAAAGTACAGAAGATATAGACCACCTACTCTTGTATTGTCCATTTATTCCCCTTGCTGGTGGCTCCTCTTCAATATATTTGGAGTGAAAGGGTGCTTTGCTGAAGTATATCCTGTACAATCTTCCATGTTCCTCTCCTTTGGAATAAAGCAAGAGTATTACAGGGGAATGCATCCTTGGTTCTTCTTTGGAAGTTGGTTGGGAAAATTCACAGGGTATTGAGAGGATGAGACAAAGTGTTTCTTGTAGCTTCCACTTAAGAGTTATATATCAAGCATATTCGAACTACTCTGCTTCTTTGTAAAATGCTACATAGTGTGTATTTTTGTAATCTCCAGGGCTAATGATTTGGAAGGATGTCTTGTCTGGCTCCTTCTGACACTTATATTATTGCAAGCTCTGTTTTCTAACAAAATAAGTGAAGCCTCGAATTACATGGATCTCAGGTTGAAACAATTGCAAGATACACTCATTCATCCCAAGTAGCAATTTTTCTTTTGGAGAGCTAAGAGTGTCTCTCATCATACAGTGCCAACCAATTGTTGCTGTTCAATTTTCTCATTCTTTTGGATTTTGATTCTTTAACTTTGCTAATGTCCCTTTTACAAAGTAAATTAATTTTGTTTTCTATGTTCGATATATAAACATATGAAGCAAAAACTATTGTCGAAATTTAGGATATTTCTAGGCTCAATCTCTTAAATATATTTTTCAATTTGGGATGCTAGTAATCACAAGTACAATAAATGGGGGAATGCAATGTTGATATCAGTGTTGTTACTCATCTCCTTGTTCAATACATCTTCATTTTAGCCCATAGTGAATTCCTTAGTGTGTAGTGCAGTGCATAATGCTATTCATGGTCTGAAAAATGATAGTTTCGTTAATTTAAGATTGAGATATTATTAATCTGCAGGTGTGTCCAGTCTGTGAAATGAGGGTGGGAGTTGACATGGTTGCACATATATCCCTGCAGCATGGAAATATTTTCAAGATATCCTTTTATTTATCAATTTGAAATGAGTTTATTTATCTTATCTTTTTCCACTCTATCATATTTGCCTTGTTGAAATTACTTCATATTCGTGCACTTCATGTAGTTCTATTCCATAAAAATTAGCTCAGTGACCATTTAGTTTCTTTATGTTCAATGATCTTTATTGCATCTATCACATCTCTATCATGTTCCTGGGAGGAAGAAGGAATGTGAACCTTTCTTCTATTATCCTCCCATTTGCCTCGCTGCTACTGGGACTTTTTACCAGAATAGAACCTCTTGCTACCAAAAATCATTCAATGAATTTTCTCAGAAGCGGCAAGAAAGTTCAAGACTTGTCTGTTTCATTTCTGATACCTTCTACTGCTATATTTTTACTTTCCTTATTGGATCACATTGTTTGCGTTCCTTCCCTGCTACTATTTTCTGTTCGAAGGCTATATGAAATTTAAACCAGGATGCAAGATTAGCCCATGCTTAGTTCCTTAACTAATGGTTACATGCAGCGTAAGAGAAAATCTCGTAAAGGTGGTTCACACTCGACGCTCTCTTTGTTGAGGAAAGAGCTTCAAGAAGGAAATTTGCAGTCTCTTTTTGGGGGTTCTTCATGTTTAATTACCTCCTCCAATGCAGCGCCTGATCCACTGCTTTCATCATTTATTCTACCTTTGGCTGATGACTATGGCAATGCTCAACCTCACTTGTTGGCTGAATCAAGCTCCATGAAGAATAATTCAGAAGACAAATTATCAGAACGGTAAGTTTATATATTCCTACTATTCTAGTTCTTTAGTTCACAAGGCCATGGCCAAGATAATATCTTTTTTGTTGGAATCTGGTTATGTTGAAATGAGCACATGCTACAAAATATTTAGCAGTACATGTACTAAAATCTTGGCCATTGTTAGATAACTTTCCCTTAATTTGTATTATCGCATTGATTTGAATTCCTGGATCTAAAATCTTGGTTTCATGTGACAGAAGCATCCCGTCATCGCCCCTGTCCATGCAGGATAAAGAAGAGAAAGCGAAACGATGCGCATTTGTGCAAGGGCTGTTAATGTCCACCATCCTTGATGATAATTTATGAAGAGTCAGTTGTTGCACACATCAAAGTTGGCTGCTGCAATAGTGGATGTAAAATTCACAAAGCCCCTCCTTGGTTTGCTTGTAGCTCTCAAAATACTAGTATGCTTCAATGAGAGTGTCAAAATAAGGTGTAGTGTAATTTATGTTGTTTGTAAAACACCAATTCTTAGGCCTGACAAGACTTTCAGTTTCTGTTTAAATTTATGGTCATGCTTAAGTGAAAGAGGGGGAGGAAAAAAAACCCCTCAAAAAAAAAAAAAGGAAATCTTCTAGAAGCTTAAATTTGCAATATGTAACTTCTTCTTTAATAGCTTCATTTCAATAATGGGAAATGACATGTAACTGGAACAATAAAACTATGACTTGAATGTCAGTGAATCAATTCTATGGACAAGTTAACAACAATTTAACCCCTGAACTAAAGGTTTGCAAAATGGCAGCCTTCTTTTGCATACAATCCCTATAGGGTGAGATTCAACCATGCATCGTCTGTAATCTTCTTCACTACGTCCCGAACGTACGAGTCAAAACAAGTCGAGCAGAGGCCTTTTATCAGGCTTCTTTGCCCTTCCCCCATTGACAATTCAATGTGGGAACATCGAGATGGTGGCAATGTACAAGCCTCGGTTATTGAGTGTTTGAACCCACATGCGGCTAAAATCGTGCCAGCAGCTTTTGTTGCAATGTCATTTGCTGTGCTTTGACCTGAGCCAAAAGAAGATCAAAGAAATTATGAGTTGCAACAAGACTAACTGAAAAAAATCCAAATCATATCCATTTTGCTTGCATTTCTACATGGCTCCTCAGCCTAAGAAATTAAATTCTGAACAGAAAGTGGAATTGATAGAAAGACCTTACCTAGATCAACATCTCTGGATAAATTCTTCAAATGGTGTTCGATCATGGGTTGTAGGTGCTCCCTCGCTGCACAATAATCTTTCTCTTCTCCGACCGGAGGGAGTAAACTGTTATCAGAGCCTGTGTTTAATACATTGTTGTATTGATGAATCTGCTCACAGTTTGATAGTGAATTCACCACGGCATGCTCATGCCACAATGCACTATTCAAATTTCGATCAACAGTTGTCGAATCTTCGACTTCTAATCCTCTCAATGTGTTCAAAATTGTTCCATTGCCGCTGGTTCGTTCCATTGGCATGGTGAGGTGAGGATCTTGCATTACTTGCCTAGGCAAATGACTAGTTTCGGAGCCGAGAAAAACTACATGTTGCATCAATGGAGAGGGATTGTCATGTAATAAGCTCTCCCCAAACATAGTTTGGCTCGGTATTGCTGTTTCTTGAGTTATCGTATGTTCTGCTGTTGTTTCCCTACCTTGACCCATCTGCGGACTTAAGGTACCTCCACCACAAGGATTAGCAGCAGAAACACCATCAGCCCTGTTGTTCACTAATCCCATTTGATTTGAAGAGCGCAGGTGGTTGATGTGCAGCCGAAGAATTCGTCTTCTTACAAGAGTTGGCGCAACTGCTTGAGACATGGGAGAAGTTGATTGGACTTCCACAGGTAATCGAGGAGACGGGATGTTTCCAAATCCTTGAATATTAGGCGTACGAGGTGAAGATAGAGAATTCAAGTCTAAACCATCCCGATTTGCAACAGGGAAAGTTCTGTTAAACAAATTGTTGGTTGTTCTTCGATCAGACAGTCGGCTTGGAGGCTGTGGACTTGATGATCCCTGAGCAATGGTTGTACAATCAACACAGTACCAATTCCCTTCTGGTACTTCTCTACCAAGACCGACACAATAGGTGTGTGCCGGTGAGTCACATAGATCACACAGTAACATTAGATTATCATCCCCACCTTCGTGACACTCAGTACAGATTACATTTTCATAGGGATCGAGATAACTCCTCAATTCTTCTTCGGATGGTTGATAGACCTGAGGGATAAAAAAAAAGAAAAAAAAATTATAGAAGCAACAGGTAGGAAAATAAGAACAACATAAAAACTACGAGCATACCTGATCACGCTCGGGAACCTGAATGACGACTTCTCTCAAGTCAATTCCAGCAGTAGATCTTGCAGGCTTACTAATTGTCTGAAACCTCTGCTTGCACAAAGGGCATCGTGATTCAACCTTTGCCCACTCCATAATACAAGAGAAACAAAAAAAGTGAGAACAACAGTTGAGCGTTCCCCGAACTCTCCTCTTATCTTCCTCCGATAGGCATATCCCGCATACTTGCTTTATCACCTCAACCTTCACTTCCTCCACTTTCTCTTTGCCTTTCCTAATAGGAGGTCGAGGTTTTCTCTGCTGGCGTAGATCGGACTCCTCAATCCTTGGGGGTGAAGGTACAGTCCTTATTCGATTTCTCAAATGACCACACAACTTCTCAGCTTCTCTCACCTGCTCTCTCTCTTCTTCAGAGATGGTATATTCATAATCTGATGACCCAGAAAGGAAGGTATCTAAATCTGATTGTGCAACATAATTTTTCCGCTTTGAAACATGCTTTTTCCTTCTCGTATTCTTTACTACACGGTAATTGTCCAAAAAATCATCATCATCTGAGTTTCTTAGAGTCCGTGTGCCAGTTTTCTTTCTCTGTTTATTCCTTGAAGGCTTCTTTGCAGCCTTTGGTTTCCTCTTTTTGGAAACTTTGCCAATAGTATTCTTTCTCACCCCTTGTCGACCCCGTTTCATGTTGGTTGCTCTCTTTCTAACAAGCGGTTCTTCGTCATCCGAAAAATCTTCTTCTTCCAGCATAAAGTCCTCATCCTCATCCTCAACCTCCTCATCAACATCAACATCTTCCTCTTCCTCTTCTTCCTCCTCCTCATAATCATTATCATCATCTACACTATAATCCTCATCATCCTCGTCCCCGTCATCTTCTTCTTGATAACTAAATCTTTGCCTCTTTCGTCCATTTTTCTTCCTCGCTTTATGCGAACTAAAAGCATTTCTTGCCTTCGGTCCGACTCCTTTCCTCACCTTCTTCGGTTGCTGCTCCTCCACCTCCTCCTCCACGATAAAATTATCCTCGCCTGATGCATTTTCATCTAAATAGTAGCAATAACCCTCATCAGAACACTCAGAAATTCCATTTTCATCATTGGAAACAACATAATCCTCATCGGAATCATCCGAACCCTTATCTTTTGGTCGAAATTTCTTCTTGAAATTTTTCCTACTACCAACCTTCCCTCCCCTTACCATCTGTTCCTCGCACATAAAACAAATTCGCCAAAACAATAGAATCACACAAATTCAGTCGACACAAAAACACAATCACAACAATCAGAATTCCTCAACCAAACCAACCCCTCATCATCAAATCTAATCAAATCGAACGGAGAAATATAATTGAAAATTGCTCGATAATCCCCACATAAATGTCCAAACATCCAATTTTGCATATGAAATTTAAAAAACCCCACTAACTACAAACGATTTCCCATACTCGATCTGCTTCATTCCTGAACAAACAACATTGAAACCAAAACAAAACAAAAAACAAGATTCATTCTCACTGTGAACTACAATAAACAGCTCGAAACATCAAACACCTATTCTCTCAAAAATCAACTAAAGGGTGTCATTCCATTGACAAATTTTCAACAGAAAAATACACAGAAATAGCAAAATTGAATAAAAATTCAAGGATTAAAGATACCCAAGCAAATCCTAAACATACCCAGAAACGAGTTAAGATTTGAATTCATACCTAGAGAGAGAAAATCGAAAGAGAAGGATAGAGAGAGAGAGAGAGAGAGAGAGAGAGAGAGAGAGAGAGAGAGAGGTACCTGAGAGGAGGAATAAAGCACCAGGAAACACCACGGACAATTGGAAAACGTCTTCCGATTTCCCAAAAATATTTTCTTTCGTTTTTTTTTTCTTTTTCCTTTTTGAAAAAAAAAAAATATATATTTTTTAATTTATTAATTATACAGTGAGAGAATAGGCGTTGGGGGCTCTTCTTATTATGCGATGCGATGGCCACCCCCTTGGATGTTTTTATTGTGTAATTACCAAAACACCCTCCCTTTTCTTTCCAATTTTATTTTGTCTTTCTTTTGACAAATTGCCATTTTTGGGATCAAATTTAAAACCCAAAAGAAAAAGGCTAAATTCTAAATTAAAAAAAATGCTTAAACTTTCTCATTTGTTTATATTCTTTTAAAATCTATAATATTATCGTCGATCTTTTATAAACATTTCAAAACTATTTTGAAGTAGAACTCCGTTAGAATGTTGGACAAAATCGATGCGGTGGTGACTATATTAAAATATTGATAAATAATCAAACTTATCATAGTTTCATCAGCTTAAACTTTTAGATTGAGGATTGATTGGTGAATTAACATGATATCAGAGCAGGAATTCCTGTAATTCAACTCCTATAAAATATTCTTTTCCTTAATTAATATTGTGTTTATACCCTTATAAAATAATTAATATTGCTTGCTTGTTGATTTTTTGTGCTAACATTCTAATGAATTATCTAAATATTGCAATTTTTGAAGAATAATAATATTTTTAAAACAAAAGGCAAAATATATGGATATTTTTTTTATAATTTAGCTAAAGAATATACGTATATATACACAGAAAAATTAACAAAGTTGCCCTTTTTGTTGGTTGTTTTTTTTTTCTTTCTTTTTTTGTCATTTGGAACTGAATTTTGTACTTACCATAATATGTATGTCAAATAATATTATATTACCAAATAGTCGGGTTTTTTTCTTCTTTTGCAGGGCGAATAATGTCAATTTTGGTAAGTGAATTTGTCGTGTTCGTATATGGAAGCACTTTAAGTTTGTGAGAAGAGAAGTTGAATGAAATGCTGAAACTGTTGTAACCGTTCATTCTCTCTCGAATTTTGTGTATTTCGTGTCTCGTCTTTAAGCATGTATTAAATTTTCATCACATTTCTTAGTCAAGTCGACATTTCCATTGTATCATATAAAATTAATAAAATATTATAAAAAATAAAAAATAAATGTAATTTAATGTGAATATAATATTATAACAAGTTTTAAAGTGTAGAATATTTATTTATTAATTTAATTTTTTATGAATTCTTTATTTTTAATTTTTTTTCAGGAATATACACATCAACATTTTAAACCTTGCCTCGGTAAGCAATTTCATTAAACTTTGTTTAATCACAATTTATATGTAGTAATGAAGGCTTGTGAATATGTAGTACAGGGTGACTCTTGCATATCTTGTGACTCGGGCATGCCGTTATTATGTAATGTTTATTAGATTACATGGAGTTTCTCTAAAGATAGTGCATTTTTAGAGATATCTTATAAATTATAAAATCACTCTACATTTAGCTTAAGGTGATAGGTTATGAAGGTTCGAACACAAGACGTCCCACTCTGATATCATGTTAAATCACCAATTAACTCAAAAACTTAAACTAATAGGTTATGATAAATTTAATTATATCAATAGTGTCATGAGCCATTTTTTAGATTTCCTTTTTCTTTTTGAGTTTAGATTTAATATTATCCTTGAAAATTAATAGAAATCATTTTAGTATGGTTTGTTTTCGAATATTTGCTTTTAATGTTCTTTAGAAAGTTGTCGAATAAAAATATTATTTTAAATAATAAAATCTTTAGTGAATAAATCAAAAAAGAAAAGTGTCTATTTTTAAACTTAAGAGCAGTCAAATTAGTAGCTCGCAGCAGGGTATTAGAGTCACGACATTACCCAAAAATACTTGTTTTTTTAAAAACCAAATTTTCATTTATTCCAATTATGGAAATATTGAATTCCATCTCACGTGAATATATAATGAATGGGAGAAAATTAGGTTAAATTACAAGTTTAGATTTATGTCTATTTGGTCCATCAACCTTAAAAAATGTCTAATAGATATATGAACTTCACATTCATATCTATTTGGTCCATAAACTTTGAAATGTGTCTAACAAGTTCTTAAACTTTCAATTTTGTATCGAATAGGTGCCTGAATTTTCAATTCTTTGTCTAATAAGTCTTTGACTTAGTTAACGTTTTTTAAAATTCGTGAACTTACTCGATAAAAAATTGAAAGTTTAGGGTTCTATTAGACATAAAAAAAATTCACATGTCGTTGAACTAAAAAAAATTCAAATATTATATTGGTGAATTTTTTAATGTCTAATTTAGTTCCTGAATTTTAAAAAAAAAAATAACTGATGTTGTTCCTATGATTATTATCTTTTATTTAATATATATCTTCTTAATAGCTTTTTTAACATGAACTTGAACATAATTTTGTTGTAACATTTTAATATTTATTATTATTTATGAATTTTTACTTTTTAAATAATAAAGGTTTTATATTATAAAGAGAAACAACGTATTTGTTTATTTAATCGAAGGGAGGTTAAAAGTCTTATAATTAAATTCCTAGATCTAAAATTCTAGTATAAATACATCATTTACAACAATTTCAATATACACCAAATCTTCATTGACCAAAAGAAGGGTGTTCTTTGTTGTGGAGCTTTGAGCTCAACCTGTCAGTGCAAAGTGGTTTGAGCTACACAACGTTTCAATTGGGTTGTTGTATCCTGGAGGAGACATGCCAGAGAAGACTGTTGCACCAGTGGTTGATAAATAAATATACACCACAGAGAGCTTGAATCTCCTTAAAGAGAGTGAGATACCCGCGCCTCAACCTTATTGTTACGTATTTGTTTCTCAATTGTTCTCCATTTCCTCTATTATTTGTAATTCCCCCAACAATTTTCAGGAGATTCAACATGGAGTCTATAATTGAGAAGCCTAATGAGAATGTTGGAGATCTCAACAAGCCTTTTCGATTTAAGGGAGAACATTTTAAAAGATGGAAGGGAAACGTGTTGTTCTACCTTAATCTTCTCAAAGTGGCATATGTTCTCACAGAAAAAAATTCAAAGAAGATTGATACCGAAAACATGGGCAATGAAGAGTCTATGGAGCTTTTCAAGAGAAGATTAATAAGTATGAGAAAGATGAGTACAAATGTCGGTACTATCTTTTAAATTGTCTTGTTGATCATTTTTTTATTATTACGATACTACTTTCACATTTGTCAAGAAAATATGGAAAGCTTTGAAGAATAAATATGATACTGAAGAAGCAGGTGCGAAGAAATATGTTGCAAGTCACTTCTTCGATTCCAAATGGTAGATGGAAAATCTGTAGTAGAGTAGGCACAAGACTTTCAAATGATAGTAGCTGAAGTAACAAATGAAGGAATTAAGATTGGAGACAATCTTATTGTTGCCAGTATAATTGACAAGCTTCCACCCCATCATGGAGAGAATTAAAAAAAAAATATGTGTCATAAGCAAAAAGAAATTTCTCTAGAAATGCTAATTACTCGCATTCGCGTGGAGGAAGAGGGAAGAGGACAAGATGCATTGATTCAATAAGACAACGAAAATTTCACTAAGGTAAATCTAATCTCTTCTAATGATAATTTACCTAAGGGTCAGATTCCTAAAAATAGTCATTTAAAGCCAAAGAAGAGTTATATGAAAAAAAAAAAAATAAACCTCAATTTTCTTATAAGAAAAATTCAAGTCAAGTGAATAAGAATCAAGTTTATCATCAACACTCAAAAGTTGTTTGCTTTGTTTGTGGCAAAAGTGGGCATATTGCTCGATTTTGTAAATTTCGGAAACATGAACCTGTACCTCAGGCTAATGTTACTGAAGAACCATTTGTGGCTATGATAACGGATATTTATATGGTTCAAAGTGTTGAAGGATGGTGGGTTGATTCTGGAGCAAAATAGAATGTTTGTTATGACAAAGATTGGTTCAAAGTTTATACTCCTTTTAAGGAACCTAAAACATAATAATGTTTGGTGATTCTCATACTACCCAAATTATGGGAACTGGTGAGGTTGAATTAAAATTCACCTTTGGAAGGGTTATAATTCTGAAAGATGTGCTTTATACACCCTCCATGAGGAGGAATTTAATGTCAAGTTATCTTCTTAATGAGGTTGGCTTTAAGCAAACTATGGAATCTTATCAACTAAAAAAGGAGTTTTTATTGGAAAAGGTAATGTTTGTGATGGAATGTTTAAATTGAATATTGAGTATATTAATAAAGCATCAACTAGTTCGATTTATATGCTCTATTCTTTGAATTTTTGGCATGCTCGTTTGTGTCACATAAATAGTAAATATGTGTGGGTGATGAGTAGTCTTGGATTAATTCTAGTTTAAAAAATAATTTTGAGAAATGTGAAATATGCAGTAAAGCTAAAATCACTAAAGGACCTCATAAAAGTGTTGAAAGAAATACCGAATTATTAGAGTTAATTCATACATATTTGTGTGAATTTGAGAGAGTTTTAACTAGATGTGAAAATAGATATTTTATCACTTTTATTGATGATTTTTCAAAATATACCTATGTTTATTTATTGAAAAATAAAAGTGATGCTTTTGAAAATTTCAAAAAATTTCTCCTCGAAGTTGAAAATCCGGCAGAAAAATTAAAAGAATTAGAAGTGATAGAGGTCGAGAATATGAATCATTTGAATTCAATTCATACGTTGAATCATTAGGAATAATTCATGAGATTACTCCAACATATTCACCTGTTTCTAATGGAGTAGCTGAGAGAAAAAATAGAACCTTAATCGGTTTGACTAATACTATGTTATTAGAACCATGTGCTTCTTTTAATCTTTGGGGTGAAACAGTTTTGAATGCTTGTCATGTGTTAAACAGAGTCCCAAATAAAAAGATAAAAATTACACCTTTTCAGTTGTGGAAAAGGTATAAGCCAAATTTGGGATATTTAAGAGTTTGGGGATGTTTGGCTTTTGTGAGGCTAACATATCCAAAAAAACCTAAATTAGGGTTTAAAGCTACCACTTGTGTATTTTTTTGGATATGCAGCTTATAGTACAACATACAGATTTCTTGATATTGAACATAATGTGATTTTTGAATCAAATTATGTAATTTTTCATGAAGAAAAATTTCCTTTTAAATCAAGAAATAGTGGGGTCAAAGTTGTGAACAAACTTTCTCTAAGTTTGATTCTTCTACCCCTAGTGATAATAATGAAAACAACTCTCAAGTTGAATTAAGGAGAAGTAAAAAAGCTAGAACTGTGAAAGATTTTGGTCTTGATTTTTATGTTTATAATATTCAAGAAACACCAATTTCTTTGACATAAGCTTTATCATCTCCAGATAGAATTGTCTGGAAACAGACTGTAAATGATGAAATGGAATCACTTATTTCTAATAAAACTTAGACATTAGTTGATTTGCCACCAGGTTTTAAAACTATAGGGTGTAAATGAGTCATGAGGAAAAAATTAAAATCGGATGGTAGTATAGACAAGTATAAAGCTAGACTTGTCGCAAAATGTTTTTAACAACAGGAAGACTAAGACTTTTTTTATATATTTTCTCCGGTTACGAGAATCACATCTATTAGATTGCTAATTGCAATTGCTGCAATATTTGATATGAATATTCATCAAATGGATGTGAAAACAACTTTTCTAAATGGTGATTTAGAAGAAGAAATTTACATGGACCAACCTGAAGGTTTTAAGAGCCTGGGCAAGAGAACAAAGTGTGTAAGCTTACTAAATCCCTATATGGCTTAAAACAAGCTCCAAAGCAGTGGCATGAAAAATTTGATTCTTGCATGCTAAATAATGGTTATAAACCAAATGAATGTGATAAATGCATCTATTATAAATCATGGGAAAATTCAAATATTATTATTAGCCGTTGATCTTTGGCTCAAATATTTTTGTTATAAATGAAACAAAAAATTTATTGAAAAGCCATTTTGACATGAAAGATCTTGGTGAGGCTAATTTTATTCTGGGTATGAAAATAACGAAAACCTCTTATGGCTTTTTTCTTGACCAATCACATTATATAGAGAAAATATTCAGAAAATACAATTATTTTGATTGTAAACATCTGTCTACTCCATTTGATTCTTGTGTTCACTTGTTTCCCATTGAAAATGAAAGTGATGTAATCAAAAGGAGTATGCTAGCGTGATTGGTAGCCTACGATATGCAACTGATTGTACTAGACCTGACATTGCATATGCAGTAGGAGTTCTTAGCAAGTTTACGAGTAAGCCAGGTAAAGAACATTGGCATGCCATAGATCGTGTTATGAAATATCTTGTGAACAAAAGACTATGGCTTATTTTATAAAAAATATCTTGCTTTTGTTGAAAGATTTTTTTTATGCTCACTGAAATACATTGTCAGGTGATTCCTTATCTACCACATGGTATATTTTTACCTTGGGAGGTTGTGTTATTTGTTGGAAATCTAAAAAATAAACAATTATTGCCAACTCTACTATGGAAGCAGAACTTATTGCTCTAGCTTCAACGAGTGAGGAAGCAAGTTGGCTAAGAGATTTATTATATGAAATTCTAATGTGGGAGAAATCGATGCCTCCTATCTTGATAAATTGTGATAGCACTACCACACTTGGTAGAGTAAAAAATTATTTTTATACGGTAAATCCAAACCTATAAGAAGAAAACACAGTACTGTGAGATCCTATTTGAGTAATGAGATTATTAATGTGAATTACATTAAATCTTGTGATAATCTTGCAGATCCATTCACAAAGGCCTTGAATAGAGAAAGAGTCTGGAACACATCGAGGGGGATGGGGTTGAAGCCTTTATAATTGTCATGAGCCATATATAAGATACCCACCCAATGATCAGAGTGTTGGGATATGTTCCCTAAACTTGTGTAATTTTAGTCAAATAAATAAAGAGTTATTTGATTTGATGAAATTATATTCTCGCTTTATAAATCCAATAAACTAAGCTCCAAGGTTATAATAGATCTTCAACATTAGTGTAGTAGACACTAATTGGATTATGTTCTAGAGTATAAACTGAATGGTCTATGGTATATGTATAAGGTTGGAAACCTTATTCTAGTAACACCATGGATGCAATCCACTTTGTAGTTAATACAAATGAGGTAATCCAACTCATTCATGTAGATGACATGCAAGTGGGGGCATCCTGTATGATGAGTTCATACCAGACAAGACTGCAAATTATTAGTCTAACCAGTATAACACTGTTAACATGATAAGACTAATAATTTATAGATGATCATTAGGTGATTTGACCTGAATCCTGAGCAAGTTAAGAACTCCTGCTCATAGGAGTTTGTCCTTAGACTAGTATGGGTGAGAGTGGCCGATAGCCGACTCAATATGCCTACCTTCTCAGGGACAAAACCTCATAGGTAGCTGGGGACTTAATCTGAAAGATGGAATTCACTCATTCCTAGACAAAGGAATTAGATAGGTTGTTCCCTTAAGAACTGAGTCTAGGTCTTGAACAACGGAACCCCACTCTCTAAATTAGCTTAAGAGAGTTTGAGTTTATGGTAGGACCATATACTTGTTGTTCATTAGAGAATCAGTAGTGCTTAAGAAGCAAGAGGTAATCATATGGGTAAAACGGTAATTTGACCCAACTGTGATTACGAACAACCTGTGAAGGGTCGATTCATAGGTAATGATTATATTGATGGACACCATATAATCTACAGTGAGGAGAGTGCAACTGCAAGTCTATAATAGAGTGACTTGTAATTAATGAATATTAATTAACCGGATCAAAGAGTTTGATCAGTTAATCTCACATCATTGGAGCTCATGAACTGTAGGTCCATTAGGTTCCTCCGTTGGCTCAACATAGTTATATTGGTGGTATAAAGTTAGGAATGAAATTAAAGTGTTCAATTTCATATAGGAGGTGATATATCAATTATATCACATATAATTTATATAACATATAGTTTTAATGTGAATTGGATTCACAAATTAACTATATACTTATGAGAGAATGAATGAGGGATATGATGGTAATTTCTATCATATTTTCCTATAAATAGTTGCATGGGATGCAACTTTGGAAAAAAAAAGCCTTTTTGGAATAACCCTAAATTTCACTTGAGATTGTTGTTGGAAAAGTTCCTAGACAACTCTCTCAAACTCTCTAAATCTCATACTAAAGGAATCCATCTTTCTCCCTCACCTAGAGAACAACGGAGAAGATCTAGTGGTAGATCTTTGTACATGCTGGGTTCAGATCGTTGAGATCGTGAGATCGTGAACAACACCTTGGAGAAGGAATACAAGAAGAAAATTGTTCTTCAAAGGTAAAATTATGTTGTCCTAAACTCTTTCTGCATGCTTAATCTTAGATTTTATGATTTTGATATGGATCTATGTAATAAGATTAAGAACACACGATTCGTAATCGCTTCCGTTGCGGGATTTGATCCCTTCACAGAGATCTTGAGAATTGGGTTCAAAGGAAAAAATAAATTATAAGGTGGTCGTAAAAATGCACTATTTCTATTTATCGATCTATCCCTATGATGTGAGTGCATTTATCCTATAATGTAGTGGAGGGTTGAGTTTTTCAATAAACTCTTAATAAAATCTGTAGCTCTTATGAATGAGGTGTCGTTGTTATAGGAGCAACCCTTGATAGATTTTTGAGTGTGAGAGTGAGGTCGCTCTTTATGAGGATACAAGGCTTATTCTCAAATATGCTCATGAAATTCTGGGATCAACACAGAGCCATAATGCACTAACCAATAAACCTTATGTCAACACCTGGATAATTATGCGTGGATAATAATTTCTCTATTTCCCCTTAAGTGTTAGAGTTCAAGTCAAAGACCACTGCTAACGCTGGAGTAGAGATTATTATTTCACTAGTAAAGGTTCAATGCAGAATCACACCTTTATGATGCTTAATTATCTTTCTTTTGGTCAATTGATTTTGATTATCTTAAATATTAAAATGAGTGGGAGAATATTGTAATATTGTAATATTTATTATTATTTATGAGTTTTTACTTTGTAAATAATAAAGGTTTTATATTAGAAAGAGAAACAACGTATTTGTTTATTTAATTGAAGGGAGGTTAAAAGTCTTATAATTAAATTCCTAGATCTAAAATTCTAGTATAAATACCTCCTTTACAACAATTTCAATATACACCAAATCTTCAAGCTTCTTTTCTCTTTATTTCTCATATGCTCTACTTTGCTCTTTTAAGAGCAATTGACCAAAAAAATGGTGTTCTTTGTTGTGGAGCTTTGAGCTCAACCTCTTAGCGCAGAGTGGTTTGAGCTACACAACGTTTCAGTTGGATTGTTGTATCCTGAAGGGGACAAGCCAAAGAATACTGTTGTACCAGTGGTAGATAAATAAATATATACCGCAGAGGGCTTGAATCTGCTTAAAGAGAGCGAGATACCCGCGCCTCAACCTGATTATTTACGTATTTGTTTCTCAATTTGTTTCTCCATTTCCTCTATTATTTGTAATTCCCCTAACAAATTTAATTGATTAAGACATTATCTATCTGTTTTAAAAGTTTGATATTCTAAAAATCTACTTTAACAAATTTGTGTCTCCAATGTATGCATTCCCACATTAATTATATGTCGACTCCACATTATCTATACGGTTATACAATTAACAAGAAAGACTTAAAATTTAGGGATTACAATAAAACATTTAAAAGTTAAAAACAAGTAATATTAAAGAAACCTAAAAGTTGATATTCCTTTTCATAATTATTTAATTTTTAAATATTAAGCTTATAAATGTCACTTTTGCTTGAGTTTTTTTTTATAAATATTTTAAAAATCCAAATCAAGTTTTGAAAACTAAAAGAGAATTTGAGTAAAAATTCAAATGTTTAAGAAAGATTAGCGCCATTGTAAAGACATTGGAAGAAAATTAACACAATTTTCAAAAATAAAAAATAAAAAATCAAATGGTTACCGAACCAAAGTAGACAATTTTAAAATGCAAACACCAAAATGAAAAAGTTGTAAGGATTGAGATACCGAAAAAAGATTTGAAGTTTAAATATAATAAATATACGTGCATATTTATATTTACATAAATATATTTAGGGTTAAAATGACATTTTAGTTCTTGTACTTTTAAATATTTAAATTTAGTCCATATATTTTCAATAAAAAAAATTGGTCCGTATTGTTAGTTTATTGTTATTTTTCTAAAAAAATGTCTTAATAAATTTTAAAAATAGTTTACATTGTATTTTTTCTTGTATAAAAATTATTATTATTATTTATCTAATTGGAATAAAAATTAACTTTAAATTCACAATAGAAACTACTTAAAAATTAATATTTTAAAGCATGTTTATTTATAGGGGTGTATATGAATAGCATCACTTTATATTATTATTATTATTATTATTGTGTTAATTTTACAATTATGCCTAGGTAGAGTAGTTTAGCTGTACCTTTGATTGTAGCTTTATCAAAATACACGCCAACCCATCTTGAAAACATTGCAATCTTTTAAGGATAAATCGCAACCGTCCAAATGTTCGAATCACAAAGAAGTCAATCTCTGGTACACGTGGACGGTGGAGAGCATTCAGATACGATGAGTGCGGGAAGAGTGCTAGTCTAGAAGTGGTTTAGGGAATCAGAACCCGCATCAAGTTGTCTTATTTGGACAGCAAGGGATTTTAGAGAAAGCACATGGTGTCCACCGGAAACCATGAGCCGGGTTGAAACTTAAACCCGGTTTTGGACATGGATGGAAATAACAAAAAAGAATACGGTTAGGGTTGTCGAGTCAAAATTGAAAAAACGTATGGGTTGGTTCAATTTGATGAGATTGAAGAATAAGAAATTAAGATTATTTACATTTAGTTCTTGAATTTTGATGGTGGTATTGATTTACCTATTTGGTTCCTAAAATGTTAAAAGTTTAAATTATGTTATTATGGCCCCGGATATCTTGTTTTTATTTTTGATTTTTGAAAATTAAGCTTATAAATGCTACTTATACTCTACTCAAGAGTTTCTTTGTTTTTTTGTTATCCACTTTTTAAAATGTGTTTTCAAAAACTAACTCAAGTTTTGAAAACTAAAAAAAATTGTTTTCAAAAACATTTTTTTGTTTTAGAATTTGATCAAACATTCAAATATTTTTCTTAAGAAAGATAAAAGGCATGGTTGAGAGTTGTAGAAAAAGGATGAGAAAACAAGCATAATTTTCAAAAACTAAAAACTAACTTATCAATTTTTTTATTTGAAGTTTAAGTTACACCGATTAAATTAAATAATGATGGTTGAAACATGTAACACAAGAAAATAGAATAATTAGAGAATATTGGTAGTTGAGGATATTTTTTATTATTCCCTATGATCTTTAGCTATATCTATATGGGTAGTTTGTTACCAAAATTTTATTCTTTCATTTGAGCATTCTGTATTTTTTAAAACTCAAAATATTGAGTTGTTCATCGATAAAATCCTCTATCTTCAACTCTCTTGTTGAGGTCATTTCTCCATAGTGTCAAGGCGTTTCTTCATTGTTGGTAATGTTGGGCTGATATGATTGAAGTAGTTTTCCAATTTGTTATTTTGTTATTCTCCGTTTATTATCTTTTAAATCATGGGTTAGTATAAATGCCCATTACATGTACTCTTTAATTAATGAAGATCACAACCTTTTCCTCTCGAGTTTGTCAAAAATTTTGTGGCATCAGGTATAGGATTTTTGACAATATATTGGAAGTGAAAATTATCCCACATCGCAAAGATGCAAAGAAGTGATGGGCTCCTGATACTATAAAAGGAGTTTGTAGCTTTGGTATCAAAGCATTACAATTAGAAACATTTTAACCTTAATGTACTAGCTCTATAGTTAAATTTCCTCTTTATATTCTCTTGTTTGAGAGTGGAAAAAGGGTGCGAGTGGTATAAAGTTTTGAGAGAGTGTTTTTTATAATTGGGGCCGGGGAGAGAATTCTGTGAGATTGTAACAATTTTTCACGTAGTGAAATTTCTTTTTGTTCGTCATTTTTTCTCCGAGTTTAAAGTTTTTTTTACGTAAATTCTTGTGTTTCTTATTTTGTTGCTTTCTTTTAATTCCTCTTTCCCAACAATGGTATCAAAACTTTAGGTTTGTAGTTTCTTGAGTTTCTGAGTATGCTCTGTGGTTGCAACATTGTCTGAAATTTGACGCAAAGATGAACTCTTGTGGCAAGTGCAAGTAAAAAATGTGTTATATAATGTGGGTTACACAAGGCTTTGAAGGGAAGTCCGAGCTGTGGTGTTTCTGAAAAATTAAGCGGTGATGGTGGTTGGTGGTCTAACGGAGTCTAATGGTGGTTCCAACAGAGGTTTTAAGAAGTCTAGCAATTGGCAAAAGAAGAAAGACTTCATGTAAAAGAAAGGTTGTTGGGAATACATACAATCTGGACACATGAAAAAGAATTATCCTAGTAGAGCAAGTTCGTCAAAAGACAGTGGATCAGATGCTAACGTGGTCTCTCTCTGACTGCTTTTAAAGAAAGACATAATTCATTCTCATGATATGTCTGCTTTGCCATGGTAGAGGATGTGATGTTAGCTGTTCTACAAGTTCGCACACGGGCATTGACTTGACGGTTATGCAAGGTGTCTATGCTGGAAGGTATGTCGATGGCTAAAAAACTTCCAGGTGAATCAAGTAGGTGGAAGTTGCACCATAAGTTTGACGAAAAGAAGCCTTGGAATGTGACATTCCAAGTGGTCTACTTTGACATTCTAAGTGGTCTACTTTTATAGTGGAGTATATGCTCTTGTTTGAGAGTGGAAATAGGAATTATGTGTGATTGTAACAATTTTTCACATAGTGAAATTTCTTTCTATTCGTGTTTTTTTCTCCGAGTTTGGAGTTTTTTAAAGCAAATTCTTGTGTTTCTTATTTTGTTATTTTCTTTTATTTCAACTCTTTTAGAATTTAAATTAGGACTCTAAATTAGTTATTTATTTTTACTTATGGACCTTTCCATTTGAGAGAAATTAAAAAAAAAAAACCTAAAAATCCATCTCTTTCTTATCCCTTTCTCACGTTAGAAACCCTAACCTCCACCTTCTTCTCCCTCTCTTTCACGATTTAGGACATTTTTAGGTTAGAGTCTTTCGACGAGCCAACAACGACGTGGGTGAGAGTCTTTCGACGAGCTAACAACCAATGACATTTTTTTTCCTCCGTTTCAATAGCGTTTTCTTCTTTTCAGTGAGGTTACTCTTTGACCCATGCTTATTCGACTTTAGATTTACATTACCCACTGGTTAACGACTTTGAAATCGCAAGTTTAGACTTTTTCGAGCACTGACTACTCCAGCTTAGTGTCCCACGCCCGACCCCAAATCAGTTTTCAGTAGAGAATTTTATAAAACTAAATACAAAAAAAAACAAGTAGATTGAAAAACTATTTATATAAGAATGCGTCAGACGCATTTCGTTAAATTGCTAATTCCCTTAAATTTTACCAATAATGCGTCTGTTGAACAAATACATTCTATTATATTTATTTTTTTAAAAAATCATTAAGACCAATTATATCATTATATATTTTTAAATATATATATATTAATCAAATCATAACTAACCACCAAATCAATCTATTATGTTTTTTTCTTAAATATCATTAAAAACTATCGTATCATTATATATTTTTAAAAACAATATTAACAAACCATCAAAACATTTTGTTATTTTTCTTTAATTTATACAATTATTTTGTAATCATTTGACAATCTTTTTAAATATATTATTTAGTCATTATTTTATTTTTAATTCTTTCTAATTAAACTATTAACTAATTCATTTGGTATTTTAAAATATTTGTTTAAGATATTATCAAATTATTTTTTTGGTTAATTTAAATTATTTCAAAAATTATTTCCAAAAATATACATATATTCTAATACTTTTAGTTAGAAAGTATAGTTTTTATTTTTTTATAAAAAATATAATAATTTATCTAAGAATATATATGAATGTAAAGTTTGCTTGAATATAAAACAAAATTTTCATGAATGACAGAATATATATGAATAACAGCAAAATCATAGATTTGATCTTATTGTTAGGTAATGTTGAAATTCCTATTTTGATTTGGTTAAAGAATATATATAACAATCAAATATGATTTTGTTATTAACTTAAAACATGCATAAATAATAATGGACAGAAAAATATTGACACAAAAATATCTAGCAAAGAAATCAGTAATTAAAAAAATCAATCAGTAATTAAAAAAAACAACTAAATATGTTAAAGGTTTAAAATATAACCTACTTTTTTCAAGTACAAATATGGAAAAAATATTCTCAAACGAACTATGATGATTTGAATTTTTTTATGTATGATGATGAATTTTTTTTTGGAAAAAAATGATATAGATTGCTATTTGGAAAAAAAATTATGAGTTGAGAGAGAAGAATATGTTTGGAGAGAAAAATGGAAGATGAAGTGGTTAGGGGTGGGAGAATATGAAGGGAGAGAAGAAGGCGGGAGTAAATGAAAGGAGAGAAGAGGGGAGAGAAAATGGGGAGATGGGGTGGTTCGTTTAATGCGTCTTTCCAACCGACGCACTCTAATAAAAACAAAAAACCTACATGTTTTGTGCAAATGGTTTTGCAAAACCCTATTTTTTCGTAAAAAGTTTTTAAAATAACGTTATTTATATAATTCATCCCAGTTTTTTCATAGCTCGAATAGCCTCAAATTGGATTACCCAAAGCCCGTAGAGGTTAATTTAGTATTTTCGAACCACCGTGACACCAAACAACATGAAATTAAGCTCGACGGAGCACCTTTTGGCAAATCACTTTAGGTAGTATAGTTTTGATTCTAACGCGTGAAATTTTTTGGCCAATTCGACTTCATTCCAACACTTTCAAACTTAAGACTTAAGTATTTAAAGCAATTTTGGTGCTTAAGCAATGCCTTATCGAACTAAATTAAACTACTTTAGATAGGTTTTAACCTTGAGTATGTCTTGTTTTAGGGTTCAGTTTAATTTTGGGTTGTTCAAATTAAAGTAAAACTCTTCATAGCATTCGATTTAAGAGTTTAAATTTATTTCTAACCTCCAAGCGTTGAATCTGTTCTTTAGGGATCTCTTGGGTTTCCTTAGGAGCACTTTAAGAAATTTTGTAAGTAATTTCTACTTGTTGGGTATGTTTAACTATGTAAAGCATGTTTTGTGTCTTAATTTCACTGTATATATATTATGAACTGATACGTGTTATGCGTTCTGTTATGTTGTGTACGGAATGTAAACATGTCGAATATTGAGATTGTTTGAGATTATATGATGTTGTGATGCTTGGTGATAAAAAGCCTGTTTAGGATTACATCCCAAGTTGTGTGGACCTAAGTAGTTGAGGTCGTCCATGAGTTTGTTGTAAAGAAGGATCCTAGGTTCTCGAGTCTAATTGATTAGCAATTGACATTGTGCTGAAAAGTAGTGAGTTGGTTATTAGGACCTCGATTACATGGTCGATTAACATATATTAACTCACACACCTTTGATCCATGTGTGTTGCTCTTCGCTTGGCAAAGTCTTCAATATGACTTCTGATAACAAAGCTTGTCGAAGGCTCTATCAAATACATTTATATACCTAGACCTCTTAAAATTTCAGTAAAAACGGTTAAAGTCGATCTAGGGATTGAATTTCTTAGATTTAATTAAGTATTATAGTTACTCATACTATATTTTATCTTGAAAAATAAAATTAGGAGAATAATCAAACTAAAAATCTAAATTACTATTTACAAGGTTGGAGACACTTAACGGAACCTTCTTCAACCATAATTTAATTTATTAATGCCAATTTGGTATTATGAAAGAGATCATTTATAAAAACAACAATTATAAGCCAAGAGATTATCCGAATCATTAAATGACTCTTCCAAGCCTAACTAAATCTCATGTTCAATAATAAATCAACATTCCAGTCTATTTTTACAACCAAACATTACATTACTACTTTTCTCTTAACTTCTATTAGCAAACACATCATTCCCATGCATGAATTTATTAACAGTTATGCAAACACATCTAAATTCAAGTCCTACTTTTTCAGGCTAAAACTTGAATTACACAAAACTAACCTTTGGACATAAGATTAGACAATGAACTTAAGAATGCATAACTAATTGCAATAATATAAATGTCTCTAAAATTCAATCAACCTGACAAAACTAAACCAAGTTCAAGACAAGAGTTAATCTCACAAAATTCACAACTACAACATGAAACTCACAGCAGAGTCTTAAAACAACACTACAAAGTAAATGAAAAACTCTATGACGTGCACCCACTCATTTTCGTCATGATACGCGATGATCTCGACCCTTGAATGTCTTCCTCGACTCTCAAATGTGCTCCCTTTGTCCCAAATACAAGGTAGAATTCAAATTTAGATTAGTTTTGGCATTTAAATTAAGCATCAATTTGTGCTTTATTTTCAAATTGCTCAAGAGTGTTTGAGCATTAATGTGTGTAGAAGAGTCTGTAAAAATTTCGAGTCAGTTTTTGAATGCCAAATTCACCATAATTGATCACCTCCTTCTTTTTTATTCATTCCCATCTTCTTGCTGTCATCTTCTCCTAGCTTGAAGAAACTTTTGGTTTCTTTAATTGAAGAAGAAACTAATGAATTAAGTAGGATTTATCAGAATTTTTTTTATTTACGTTTTTCAGACCTTTATCCCATCTCTCTTCAAATTCTCTCGATCAAAGATCCCTCAATTTCCATAAAAGAAAACACTACTCAAATCTTAATCAATTTTTTTTTTAAAGAAAAAACCTACTATTTTAAAATCAATTTTCCATACTTGACTACAATTTCAGAAACATTTTTATAAGAAATTGGAAAACAAAGAACACAGTAATAAATAGTCACGGTTTTAAAAAATAGAACAATACATGAAGGAATTGAAAAAGGAAAAGTTGGTTTCTAAGGCCCCGTTTGATAACCATTTTGTTTTTAGTTTTTAGTTTTTGAAATTTAAGCCTAAAAATACTACTTCTATTAATGAGTTTATATGCTTTCTTATCTACTTTGTACCTATGTTTTCAAAAGTCAAGCTAACTTTTGAAAACTAAAAATGTGGTTTTCAACAATTTGATTTTGTTTTTAGAATTTGGCTTAGAATTCAAATGTTTCCTTAAAGGAGATGATTTCTATTGTAGAGAAATTAGATGAAAATTAGCTTAATTTTCAAAAACAAAAAATTATATACAAAATGGTTATCAAACGGGACCTAATTAATTACTTAATTGTATAAAACCTACAAGAGTTTACTACTCACCAGAAAAATAATGAAATATTTAGACAAGATTGTCAACATCTCAGCAACATAGTTTGCTCGACATAAAGATACAATTTCAGCAGGTAGCTTAAGCTCATATTGTCCTTGAGTTCATCCCAGACTCTAACAAAAAATCTTCAATACCGTAACTTATACTCTTCTTTGCTCCACAAATTTGGACATTCCTACCCTAGAAATCTTGAAATCAGTAGTACTTAAAGTCATTTTCTCAAGCTCCCATGTGAATATATAAATAGACTAGTGGAGAAACAATTTGAATGAAATCTAAAGAATTAAGAATAAATACACACAATTAGATACAGATTCGATTGATGAACAAAATAAAGACCAGGAGAACATAGACTGAAAATACGAAGAACACAATGAATGAAATAGAAGGTAGCTTGAAGTGATTAACCTAAAACACATAAATGGAAATGGGGATAGGAAATTGAAAGAAGGAAAATTGAAACCATTACCCTTTCTCACAGAATTGGGTTATGAAACTTTGTTTCAAAGATTCGATTGATGTACGGTGGCGGCAACGAATGGATACAAAACCCATGACGTCGAAACACACACTCACAGAAGATGAAACCACAATGGTGAACCAAAACCACGGCGATAGCGGTAGAATTAGGCAACAACGATGAACGGAGATAAAGGAAATGATATTGGGTTGTCGAATGTTAGGGTTGGGAGACGGAAGAATGAATTGTCGCAAGGGAAATGCCTTCATTCGATTTTTAAAGAAAATAATTAAAAATGTCGTATAATGTCGGGCAATGCCCCACATTAAAGCCTTTTTTATTTTTATATTTTTTAATTTTGCACTTTTTTCCGTTCGTCATTATATCCACACACGTTTTTCCCATGTTCGTCAATAATAATATAATTTGTAGTAGTGCAATTTGACAAAATTAAGTTTAATTTGATATGATCGAATCCCACAGCAGAAGCGAATTGAATCACGTGTTCTTAGATTTTGTTACGTAAATCGAATCAAGAACATGAACTAACAATGATTATGCATATAATAGAAATATGGATAGTATCATATTACCTTTGTAGATAAAAAAAAACTTATAGTGCTCCTTGTGAAGGGAATGAGAATCCCCGCGCAGCGGAAGACGATCGAATCGTCATGGTAACATCATGCAACATATGTTTATTAAAATGATCTAACTATTAGATCTAGGCTAAACATGCTAAATTGTACAGCAAGAAGAACACACTTACTTGTTGTAGACCAATTCAACAATCTCTCCTGCAGATCACGATTCTTCGTGCTCCTCGATCTCAAAAACTCTTCCCACGATCGGATCCCAAACACTACCAAAATAGATCTTCTTGGTTGTTCTCTTTTGGAGAAGGGAAGTTGGTGAGAACTTTTGTGTTTTGGAAGGTGAAGAGAATTGAGAGAGTAGAGAGAATATGACTTTTGGATTCTTAGGGCAAAATCCAAAAAAACAACTTGGCTTCACTTGCTTACCAAAATCCTTTTGCAAAAGGGTTTAAATAGTGGAATGATGGAGTTCAAAACTTCACATTATAACCACTTTACCACAACTATAGGTTATGTAAATCTCATTTACATAATCACATAATATAAGATATCTCATATCTCAATAATTGTGTATTAATTAAATTGAATCACATCCAATTTAATTTCTCTCAATTAATTTCTCCATTTAGCCATTGATTCAACAATTAGGCTAACATATAGTTTATTATGAATCTCATTCATATTAAACTATATATTATATCATCTATATCTCATATAAATGATATAAATATCTTAAAAGTAAAATTGAACACTTCAATTTCATGCCAAAACATTAATCCTTCTTTTATCCCATATTGAGCCAACCAAGGGACCTACAGTGACGGACTCCAATGATATGAGGTTAACCAGTCAAACTCTTTGACCCAGTCAACCAATATTCATTAGCTACAAAGAATATTCCACTATAGCCTGTAGTCAGTACTCCCATCGATGTAGAATATTACGTGTCCACCGATATAACCAATGCCCATGAGTCGACCCTTCACAGGTTTGTTCGTAGACATGGTTGAGTCAAATTACCGCTTTACCTCGTGTCTACTTCTTGTTCCTTAAGTCCCCACCGCTTCCTCTAATGAACAACATATTGTGATGGTCCAACCATACACAACACCCTTCTCGGGCCGGTGAGAAGGTGGGCGCCGTTGTCCAAGCCTCGGAGACAACACTTAAGGGAACAACCCTCTAGATTCCCTATAGGCGGGAACGAGTGAATTCCATCTCGCGTAGTTAGGTTCCCAACTCTCTACTTGGTTCTGTCACTCGAGAAGATAGGCATATTGGGCAAATGTAATCGAGACCACCTCACCCGCAGTACTAGTCAAAGGACGCACTCCGCAGCATGTGAGTCCGTAATACGCTCTCGATTCGTGTTGAGTCACTAATGGTCATCTATGAATTTATTAGTCTTTACCACAATCGGTGTTATATCAAGTAAGTTTAATAATTCACGGTCCCGCCTTGTACAATCTCATTGTGCAGATGCCCCCACTCGCATGTCAACCACATGAACGAGTCGATCACCTCGCTTTGTATCTAATACAAAGCGGGCCGCAACCACGCAGTATCCGAGGATTAGGTCTCCAACCTCATCCTTATATCAGAGACCGCTTCGGGTCATTAACTCGAACGTGATCCTCCTTGTGTGTCAACTACACACCGCTTAAGTTCTAGTTTTCTTATATATTCAATGACCCTGGAGCTTAGTTTATTGGAAAGGTTTAAAATATTGCGAGACACAAAGTAAAGAAATGAATAACTTTTATTAATTTCAAAACAATATTTTACAAACACGAGATTAGGACAGAAATCCCAACAAACTCCCACTTGGACTAAGCTAGTGGAGAGGATACATTTCCAAAAATGTATTTAAGTTACAATAAAAAATACAATAAACTAGGGCATTGAATACCCGTTCACACATCTCCCATTTGCCCTAGTCAGGAAGCTCTCGAATACCTAGACTCTCTAGGTGATCCTCAAACACTTTAGCCGTGAGGGGATTTGTAAATGGATCAGCTACATTGTGCTCCGATGCTATCTGCGCGACTGTCACGTCTCCGCGGTGCACAATTTTCCGTATCAGATGGTACTTGCGCTCAATGTGTTTACCTCTTTTATGGCTTCGAGGCTCACGTGAGTTGGCTCTCGCACCATCGTTATCACGCATCAGCAGCGTGATTGGCAAGTTCATATTTGGAACAACTTCCAAATCCGCCATGAACTTCCTAAGCCAAACAACTTCCTTTGCAGCTTCACAAGCCGCAACATACTCTGCTTCCATAGTGGAATTAACAATGCATCCCTGCTTGATGCTTCGCCACACTACAGCTCCTCCATTCAAGACGAAGGCTGACCCCGAAGTGGATTTCCTAGAATCCTTATCGGTCTGAAAATAAAAATCCGTGTATCCTGTAAGGATCAAATCCCCACGCCCATACACTAAGCTGTAGTTCCTTGTTCTCCTAAGATACTTGAGGATTGTCTTTACTACCGCCCAGGTGATCTAATCTCGGATTTGACTGGTATCTACTGACAATTCCTACTGCATAACAGATGTCGGGCCTAGTACACAGCATTGCATACATCAAGCTCCCCACAGCTGAAGCATATGGAATGCGTCTCATATCCTCAACATCTTGAGGAGTCTTAGGACACTGATCCTTAGACAAGTGAACCCCATGCCTAAAAGGCAGCAAGCCCTTCTTGGAGTTCTGCATCTTTTATCTAGAAAACATCTTGTCAATATAAGACGCCTGAGATAAGGCTAGCATGCTGTTCTTCCGGTCCCGGTCTATCTGGATACCTAGAACATACTGAGCTTCTCCCAAATCTTTCATTTGGAATTGTGAAACTAGCCACTTCTTAACGCCGCGTCAAGAAAATTCTACCTCATTCCCAATGAGAAGAATATCGTCCACATACAACACCAAAAATGCGACAGTTTTGTCAACGATTTTCTTGTAGACACAAGGCTCATCGGCATTTTGATCAAAGCCATAAGACTTGATTGACTCATCAAATCTTATATTCCAAGACCTCGAAACTTGTTTCAGTCCATAAATGGACCTATGAAGCCGACAAACCTTTTGCTCTTGGCCTTGAGCAATGAACCCTTTGGGCTGGTCCATGTAGATGGTCTCATCAAGCTTGCCATTCAGAAAGGCTGTCTTGACATCCATCTACCATACCTCGTAGTCATAATACGCGACGATGGCCAGAAGGATCCTGATTGACTTTACCATGCTAACAGGTGAAAAGGTCTCCTCATAGTCAACCCCTTTAACCTAGGTAAAACCCTTTGCCACTAGTCGAGTTTTGAAGGTTTGCACCTTCCCATCTACGCCACGTTTACACTTGTAGATCCATTTACAACCAATAGGTTTTACTCCATCCGGTTGATCCACAAGCTCCCAGACAAAATTGAAGTACATAGACTCCATTTCTTGGTCCATAGCTTTAATCCACTCGTCTTTATCAACATCAACCATTGCCTGATCATAGGTCAATGGATCCTCACAGTCATCGTCAGGAGCGACAACTGAGGTTTCAGCTAAACCCATATAGCGATCGGGCAGTCTCACAGTCCTCCCACTACGTCGAGGCATTCCCAACTCTTGGGAACGGATTTGACTAGACGTGCTTAGTGGTCAACAACGCTGGCGACGATTTAGCCCTATCAAGAACTCTTGGCGATGTAATCGCCCATTTCATTCAATACAATTTTACTCCTTGGTAAATGATCCCTGATGTGGTCTTCCTCTAAGAAAATGGCGTTTGTCGACACAAGCACCCTATTTTTCTTGTGATCGTAAAACAGACCACCCCTAGTCTCTTTAGGGTAACCTACGATAGGCACAATTTTGAACGAGGTTCCAACTTTTTCGGGTTTGACACCAACAAATGGGTCGGGCATCCCCAAATTCTGAAGTGATGTAAACTGCCTTTACGTCCACTCCAGAGCTCAAAGGATGTTTCACAAACACTCTTTGATGGAACATTGTTCAAAATGTAAACCGCAGCTCTCATCATGCGTACCCGAAAAGAATCGGAGACGAGCATAACTCATCATCGACCAACCATGTCCAACAAGGTTCTGCTTTCTCCTCTCCGATACACCATTCTCATTGTGGCATACAGTGCCGAGAGTTGGGACGTAATTCCGTGTTCTATCATATAGTCCTGGAATTTAGTGTCCATGTACTCTCCACCTCGATCCGATTGAAGTGTTTTAAGCGATTTACCTAAGAGGTTCTCAACCTCAGTCTTATACTCCTTGAACTTTTCAAGAGTTTCAGACTTCTTATGCATTAGGTAAATATACCCATATCTGGAGTAATCGTCTATGAAAGACACGAAGTACTCATAACCGCCCCGAGCTTTAACATTCATCGGACCACAGAGGTCAGAATGTACTAACTCAAGAGGCTCTTTGGCTCTATATCCTTTTCCACTAAAAGAACGTTTGGTCATTTTTCCTTCAAGGCATGACTCACATACTGACAAAGAGTTTTCTTCCAACTCGTTTAGAAGTCCACTCTTCACTAGTTTCTCAATCCTATTGAGATTAATGTGGCCTAACCGTAGATGCCAAAGATGGGCATTTTCTTTTGGAGAAATTTTTGCTTTCTTAGTTCGTGTTTCCGCAGTTTTAAACAATTCAGTATTTAAAACACTTTTAACCGAATTGGGTTTTAAAACATACAGATTATTTTCAAGTGAAGCTGAACAAATGACATTCCCTTTGAAAGAAATAAACGCTTTATTTAATTCAAAAGAAACTGAAATACAGTGTTCAATTAAGCAGGAAATAGAAACAAGGTTTCTAGTAAACCCTAGAACTATGTACAAATTGTCTAACAATAAGTACTTTTCGCCAAAATACAGCTTCACCGTGCCAATTGCTGCAGCAGAGACAAGCTCCCTGGATCCAACCCGTAGAGTCACCTCACCCTCTCGCAGCGGCAACCAGGAATCAATCCCCTGAAAAGAAGAACAAACGTGGTTAGTGGCGCCTGAATCTAATATCCAGGAAGAGTCATTACTCTCCACTAAACATGTTTCTACCACAAGTAAATCACATTTACCTTGGTTCTTCCTCTCGGCGAGAATTTGAGACAGCTTTCTCTTCCAGTGTCCGCTTCCATTGCAGGTGGAAACACTTTCCTTTCTCTCGCAACCTCCTTGACCTTCTCTTGCCCTTCCAAGGCTCGGCTGGCGCTTTACCCCTCTTCATCCTCTTCTTCTTCCTTTCGGCGTAAAGGAGCAACAGATTTTGTCCTGCAGGTCGAACCCCTGTGATAAGACACAGAGGCAACATTTGCCTCGCACTCCTTGACCTGTCGTGGACCGGAAATTCTGTAGTTCATCGAGGATCGGTGAGTCGATTGTAGCTAATTTTGTTCATAACAACATTGCTACTGGCCCAAGGAAACTTTTCGGAAGAGACTCCATGATAAAACTGACCTGGCTCGACTCGTCGATCGAAGCCCCATTCATCTCGGCCAGATTAAAGCGGGTCATCATGTCTAGAACATGTTCACGATTGACGACCCTCTCTTCATCCGAAAGCGTTGAAAATGTATTTGAGCGAGTCATGTCGGACCTGAAAAGACTGTTGTCCAAACATTTCCTGCAAGGACTCCATGATTTCCTTAGCGGAAACCATCAGCTCATGCTTCTTTGCCTAGACATCAGACATGCTGGCAATTATGTAGACCTTGGCCTTTCATTGGCCCCGATCCATCGATCGACGTGATCGCGAACAACTCACGATGCGGTCGCTCGACATCTCGGACACTCCTCGCACAACACGAACTTTATGTCGCGTCGCTTACCAATATTGTATTGATGTTATTTTTCCACTTTCTCGTAATTATCTCCCACTAACTTATCGGAAGCAAGTAAAGCTATATATAGCGCTAGACATTTTTAGCTAAAAATTTAAGAAAAACTTTGTATTAGTCTCATAAAACCTTTTTGAAAATTAATCTAATTTTAGCAAAAATATTTCATGATCCCTAGGTCATTCAAAATTTTGCAATGATACCCTAAAGGTTTAGAATGACCGCCACCGAAGGGTGAACAGAACACTCTCCTCTAGGGACGAGACTTTCTCGATCGGACCTAATCCCAGAATAACTCTTATTCCATTAGGCATCCAATTACCATTGTTCGGTCAAATTCATTAACACTTAACGAATTCTGTGAGTGTCACCCTCAATCTTTAAGTTTCCAAGTATCCGTCCTAACCATAGCCACCGAAGGGTGAACTAAGAAGGAAAACCAACCAGGAAATTGTATCCCTTTCGAGAATTCACTGTGTTCCGACTCCCATGATCAAGCCCTCCGAAGGGATTGTCTGGTCCAGGCCAAACTAGCAGGCAGATCATAGGTGTCTCACGGTGTGAATCGAAAGAAGAGACCGTGGGTCTCGTTTTCACAAGTCCCGCTCCCACTCACTATAAGTACTCTCTCCATCCACGATGATATTGACCTATACAAATGCCACCCGAAGGGGAACGCTCCCATTTGCGCCACGAAGCCGAATATAGATCTCACGGTGCGGACTTGAAGGAGATTTGTGGTTGGAAATTGAAATGTATCTCATACACTATATTTCCTTCCACTTAGTACTTTAATTTTAATAGGGATTGACCTAGATAATCGGCTAAAAAAATACCTAAGTCTACCAATATAACTCTTATATGGTATTTTGCCTAAGTCTATAATCAAATTATTAACTTATGTCTATGTGAGAAAATTAATTAACACTTAATTAAAGGTGCTCACGTAAATATAACCTAAGAATCTCCGGACCGAATTCACTCCCAGGTCGGTTTTCAGGTAGGGGTGTTCAGTAAGCATCAACTTAAATACCCCAGCCTTAGACAAAACCTTCCTTAGACAGAGTTACTAATCAGTCTCCATTCAAAGATTATATTTGATTTCCTAAATTTCTAATCTAATTAGAAAATTAGAAAACCTAAGTCTAATTATTCAAGTTCTAAACACTTTAAAACTAATAATTAACTTAGGTTGCATGTATTTCTATGTTATAGTGTTTGAACATTCATCACATGAATAACTATAGACTATAACATAATATCATTCATCACATGAATATAAATGCATGAGCATACTTTAATCTAAAAAAAAATATAACACTTATATTAATTAAATTAAATATGCATTTAATTACATTATAACTCTTATAACATAACCTATCATGCAAACTATATTATAACTCTTATAATATATATGATGCATGAATATGTTTAACCTAAGGTGGGATTTTAAAACTATATGACATACATTACGCACATAGAAATTAATTAAAATTATACATCTCATGCATAAAATAATTAAATAGCAAAATTGGACCGGTTTTTGGCACCTAGGGGGAATTATTTAATTAAATAAAATTAATATAACATTTATATTAATAATATTTAATAAAATAATTAAAGAAATAAAGTAAAAAAACATTTTTTATAAAAAAAAACTGAAAATTAATAAAAACAACGGTCAGAAAACGCTCCACGTCGTGCGCATTAAATCTTCAACGTACACAGCGTTGCAACGCCAGATGCGTTGTAACGCTGCCGCCATAGCGTCGGCGCGCTGCTCAATGCCGGCGCGCTGTAACGCCATCGTCTTTGCACAACCTCCGATCATGCAAAGCACGACGCTGAGACGCCGCGGCGCCTCAACGCCATCGGCAGACATGGCATTCTTCTTGCCGCTTTTTCCCGCTTTTTCACTTTGCTTCCGCTCCGATTTCTTCACAAAGAACTCTTGCTACAAACGACCGGACTTACGGACTCGATTTACAACAAAATTGCCCAAGACAACGGGCCCTTACATTGATCTCATCAACATAATTGTAAATCTAATCTAGTGCCAAAAACCGAAAACATCCATTTCTCAAACCAAACATTCATCTCATGAAAACATGGTAAAATACCCACCTAAATCTTAATAAAACAGTGCATAGATGAATGACCATCGAAATGGCTGTGATACCAATTGATGAGAATGAGAATCCCCGCGCAGCGGAAGACGATCGAATCGTCATGGTATCATCATGCAACATATGTTTATTAAAATGATCTAACTATTAGATCTAGGCTAAACATGCTAAATTGTACAACAAAAAGAACATACTTACTTGTTGTAGACCAATTCGGCAATCTCTCCTGCAGATCACGATTCTTCGTGCTCCTCGATCTCAAAAACTCTTACCACCATCGGATCCCAAACACTACCAAAATAGATCTTCTTGGTTGTTCTCTTTTGGAGAAGGGAAGTTGGTGGGAACTTTTGTGTTTTGGAAGGTGAAGAGAATTGAGAGAGTAGAGAGAATATGACTTTTGGATTCTTAGGGCAAAATCCAAAAAAACAACTTGGCTTCACTTGCTTACCAAAACCCTTTTGCAAAGGGGTTTAAATAGTGGAATGATGAAGTTCAAAACTTCACATTATTACCACTTTACCACAACTATAGGTTATGTAAATCTCATTTACATAATCACATAATATAAGATATCTCATATCTCAATAATTGTGTATTAATTAAATCGAATCACATCCAATTTAATTTCTCTCAATTAATTTCTCCATTTAGCCATTGATTCAACAATTAGGCTAACATATAGTTTATTACGAATCTCATTCATATTAAACTATATATTATATCATCTATATCTCATATAAATGATATAAATACTCTTAAAAGTAAAATTGAACACTTCAATTTCATGCCAAAACATTAATCCTTCTTTTATCCCATATTGAGCCAACCAAGGGACCTAATGGACCTACAAAGGACGGGCTCCAATGATATGAGGTTAACTACCAAACTCTTTGACCCACCAACCAATATTCATTAGCTACAATAACATTCCACTATAGCCCGTGGTCATCGTACTCCCATCGATGTGTAGAATATTACGTGTCCACCGATATAACCAATGCCCATGAGTCGACCCTTCACAGTTGTTCGTGAGACATGGTCGGGTCAAATTACCGCTTTACCCTCGTGTCTACTTCTTGTTCCTTAAGTCCCCACCGCTCCTCTAATGAACAACATATTGTGATGGTCCAACCATACACAACACCCTTCTCGGCCGCGAGAAGGTGGGCGCGCGTTGTCCAAGCCACGGAGACAACACTTAAGATAGGCATATTGGGCAAGTAAATCGAGACCACCCTCACCTGCAGTACTAGTCAAAGGGACGGACTCTCGCATGCATGTAAGTCCGTAATACGCTCATGATTCGTGTCGAGTCACTAATGGTCATCTATGAATTTATTAGTCTTTACCGCACAACGGTGTTATATCGCAAAGTCTAATAATTCACGGTCCGATCTTGTACAATCTCATTGTGCAGATGCCCCCACTCGCATGTCAACTACATGAACGAGTCAGATCACCTCGTTTATATCTAATACAAAGTGGGCCACAACCACAGTGTATCTAGAATTAGGTCTCCAACCTCATCCTTATACTGTAGACCGTTCGGGTCATTAACTCGAACGTGATCCTCCTTGTGCGTCAACTACACACCGTTCAAGTTCTAGTTTTCTTATATATTCAATGACCCTGGAGCTTAGTTTATTGGAAAGGTTTAAAATATTGCGAGACACAAAGTAAAGAAATGAATAACTCTTATTAATTTCAAAACAATATATTACAAACAAGAGATTAGGACAGAAATCCCAACACCTTGCTCCTTGGTATCTCAACGATCTTGCGTTCTCTACGAGTCTCGAACAGATTCGACACACCGCCATTAGATCTTCTCCGTTGTGACTCTAAGAGAGGGAGGAAGGTGGGATTCCTCTTCTTGGAGTTAGGAGAGTATGAGAGAAGGGATGAAACTCTTTCACCAATTTGTGTGAGCACTAGGGTTTCTATAGAATCACTTGTCCTTCAAGGTGCATCTCATGCATCTATTTATAGGAAAATAGGATGAAAATTATCATCATATCCCTATTGTTCAATATAGTGCTCACATTATGTATTTGCAAATCATATTTGCATATTTACAGAATTATAAGGTATCTCTCATTTTAGTATATAGTTTATTGTGAACTAAATTTTCATTAAACTATATTATAACAATTATATCACATATAACTGATATATATCCTTATATATGAAATTGAACATTTCAATTTGACTCCAAACTTTATACCCTCAATGTTTCCATGTTGAATCAATTGAGGGACCTAATGAACTTACAAATCATGAGCTCTAATGATACGAGATTAACCGATCAAACTGTTTGATCTGATTAATCAACATTCATTAAATACAAGTCACTCCACTATAGACTTGTAGTTGCACTCTCCTCACTGTAGAATGTTTTGTGTCCATTGATATAATCAATACCTATGAGTTGACTCTTCACAGGTTGTTCGTAATCACAGCTGGGTGAAATTACCATTTTACCCCTGTGATTACCTCTTGCTTCTTAAGCACTACTGTTCATTCCTCTAATCAACAGTAGTGCTTATATCACATATAACTGATATATGTGAACTAAATTTTCATTAAAATATATTATAACAATTATATCACATATAACTGATATATCTCCTTATATACGAAATTGAACATTTCAATTTCAATCCAAACTTTATACCCTCAATATTTCCATGTTGAGTCAACGGAGGGACCTAATGGACCTACGTACAGATCATGAGCTCCAATGATGCGAGATTAACCGATCAAACTCTTTGATCTAATTAATCAACATTCTAAAAGAGACTAGATTAAGAAAGCGGAAGCAATTTTGGATCTTGAACACTCTAAGTTGATCAATTTTGTAAAATAAAAAAACATGCTCAAAGCTGGAAAAACAGAGGGATAGAAAACTCAACTTTGAAGATCAAATTCTCTTCACCCAGTGGATGGTTTTCCGCACGAATACTTCGTGGACAACCGTTAGAATCTTCCCTACTATCCTCAGGCCTTAGAACGAATTGTGGGATCCTAGGTTGAGAGAATTTGTAAGAAAAAACCTCAAAGGTTACTAATTCGAGAATTTAGAATTTTCTATGTAATTATCCCAAAACACCTCAAATCACCATTAAATAAAGCTTCATTAAGCTTCATTAGAGTGACATCTCAATAGTGATGAGGATAATTTGAGATGGAGGTGGCCAAATTTGGTGAATTTGAAGATGAGAGGGATTTGGCAAGTTGCCAATTTGCTTTCCATGAAAATCCTCTATTTTTCATTTAATTTTAATTCAAAAATCAATATTAAATTGATTTTTAATTAAAATTAATTTAATTAATTAAATTATTAAATTATTAATTAATTTTTTTAATTTAATTTAATATCAAATATTAAATTAAATAAATTACCCGATCCCGATCGATTTTTCGAACATGGATCTTTATTCATGCTATAAACCGATCCAATATTTAAATCATATTTAAATATATCCACCTCTTATTAATCATAGTTTAATTCATAATTAAGCTATGATTCGTTAAATATATCACATATAATTAACGCTTTCTTCCAAACTCGAATTTGAACAATTCAAATTCTTTTCTCTCAAAATGTTATAAGGCTAAGTCCGAGCTAGTAAGGAGGACCTAATGGACCTACAGATCAAGAGCTCCAACGATACGAGATTAACCGGTCAAACTCTTTAGCCTAGCTAATCAACATTCGTTAACCACCGGACACTCCACTAAAGCCCAAAGGGTCGCATTCTCCTCACATCAGAGATATATTTCTCATCCCACTCGATATAACCATGATTAGTAAGTCGATCCTTCACAGTCGCTCAGAATTACACTGGTCAAAATTACCGCTTTACCCTCAGTAATTACCTCTTGTTCCTTAAGTCCCACCGATCCTCTAATGAACAATTGGTTTGTAGTCCAACCAAAGAAACCGAATCCTCTCGGGCCAATGAGAGGGGTGGGCCCATTGTTCAAGACCCAGAGTCGCATTTAAGGGAACAACCTCTCTACTAATCCCTAAAGCGGGTAGGAATGAATTGCATCTTGAAGAACTATGTTCCCAGCTATCTACTCGGTTTTATCCTTGAAATGGGAGGCTTATTGAGTCGGCAGTCTCGAGCCACTCTCACCCATGCAAATCTAAGGATAATCTGAATAATCGGGGTCCATAGAACGCCTCGTGATTAAGATCGAGTTACCTAGGTCATCGTGATGAATATAGTCGATTAAAACAAAGAAATGAGTTATAAAGTCGAAGTGACTATTTCGCGGTCCAGTCTTATGCAAACTCATTGCATAGGGCGCTCCCACTCACATGTCTCCACATGAACGATGTAGGATCACATCGTTTGTACTCTACAAAGTGGGTCGCGTCCATAGTGTCCCCAAGATAAGGTTCCCACCCTATCCTTATACTACTATAGACGCTCAAGCTATAACTTGAACTTGATCCACTTTTATGTAACACATAAAGTTCAAGTATTCATCCTATAGCCAAGGGTTCTTTATTGGATTAAGGTTACACAATACACAATTGTCAATAACACCTTTACTGAATCAATTTCAATAACAACTTTATTGTGAAATAGAATATTCACTCAGTTTACAAAACCACGAGTTTTAGGACATAAAATCCAACACATTCACTCCAAATTTTATACCCTCAATATTTCCATGTTGAGTCAACATGTCTATGGTCCTACTATAAACATAATCTCTCTTAGGCCAGTAAGAGGGCGGAACCCTGTTGTTCAAGACCTGGATTCGGTTCTTAAGTGAACAACCTATCTAATTCCCTTATTCAGGAATTAGTGAATTCCATCTTGTAGAGTTAAGTCCCTAGCTACCTATAAGGTTCTGCCCCTAAGAAGGTAGGCATATTGAGTCGTCTACAGGCCACTTTCACCCATACTAATCTAAGGACAAACTCCTATAAGCAGGAGTTTGTAACTTGCTCAAGATTAAGGTCATGTCAGTAGTGATCATCTATAAATGATTAGACCTATCTTGTTAATGGTGTTACAGTAGTAGGTTAATAATTTGCGGTCCAGTCTTGTACGATCTCATCGTATGTCTACCACATGAATGAGTTGGATTACCTCGTTTGTACTGAATACAAAGCGGGTTGCATCCATGGTGTTACCAGAATAAGGTTCCCAACTTTATGCGTATACCATAGACCATTTAGGTTATATTCTTGAACATCATCCAACTTGTGCCCACTATACATTTGTTGAGATCTATCATTATAACCTTGGAACTTAGTTTATTGGATTTAGTTTTACTTGCGGGAATACAATAATTATCAAAATAAATAACTATTTATTTATTTGATTAACAATTTACAAATCTACACAAGTTTAGGGCATCAACCCCAACAATCTCCCACTTGACTTAAAGCTAGTGGAGTACATAATAAACATTAAGGTAATGTAAATACAATAAACTAGGGCACTTGAATACCCTTTGTACAAAATACTCCCACTTGCCCTAGTAAGGGTAAGACACGTAGACCTAGACCTTCTAGGTGACTCTCAAACACTTTACCGGTGAGAGCCTTTGTAAATGGATCAACAGTATTGTGCTCCGAAGCTATCTTCATGACGATCACGTCTCTTCGATGCACTTTCTCCCGAGTGTTGGGATTTATGCCCTTATTTTGTGTAATTTTTTATCAATTAAATAAAGGGTTATTTGTTTTGATAGAATTACAGTCTTGCTCTATAAATCCAATAAACTAAGCTCCAAGGTTATAACATATATCTTGAACATCAGTGTAGTGGACACTATTTGGATTGTGTTCAAGAATATAACCTAAATGGTCTATGGTATAAGAATAAGGTTGGAAACCTCATTCTTGACACACCATGGATGCGACCCATTTTGTAATCAGTACAAATGAGGTAATCCAACTCATTCATGTAGTTGACATGTGAGTGGAGGCATCCTCGTATGAAGAGTTCATACAAGATCGACCAAGAAATTATTAGTCTAACCAAAGGTAACACCAAGTAATGTGATAAGACTAGTAATTTATAGATGGTCACTAGTGACTCGACTCGAATCCGAGGAAGTTAAGAACTCCCGCGTATAGGGGTTTGTCCTTAGACTAGTATGGGTGAGAGTGGCTCATGAGTCCACTCAATAAGCCTACCTTCTCGCCGACGTAACCTCGTGAGGTAGTGGGAACTTAACTATGCAAGATCAATTCACTCATTCCTAAACTAAGGAATTAGATAGGTTGTTCCCTTAAGAACTGACTCCAGGTCTTGAACAACGGGGCCCCACCTTCTATGAGGGTATGAGTCTAAGGTAGGACCTTAGACTTGTTGTTTATTAGAGGATCAGTGGTGCTTAAGGAACAAGAGGGAATTACAGGGGTAAAACGGTAATTTGACCCAGCTATAATTACAAAAAACCTGTGAAGGGTCGACTCATGGGTAATGACTATATCAGTGGAACAATATTATCTACAGTGAGGAGAGTGCAGCTACAAGTCTATAATGGAGTGACTTATAGTTAATGAATATTGATTAACTAGATCAAAGAGTTTGATAAGTTAATCTCACATCATTGGAGCTCATGAACTGTAGGTCCATTAGGTCCCTCCGTTGGCTCAACATGGTAACATTGAGGGCATAAAGAGAGAATAAAGGAGGGGTAGGATGGTCATTTTTATCCTATTTCCGTATATATTGGTTGCATTAGATGCAACTAGGTTATGTGATTCCAAGCCTTTGTTGTGTTGCTGGAAAGGTTCCAAAACACAAACATCTCTCTCACAACATCTCATATCACCTAAAGGGAACCCACATTCCTCCCTCACCTAGAGAACAACGAAGAAGATTCAGTGGTTGTGTCTTCGTCCGTTCGTGTTCCAGTTGCTGAGATCGTGATCGTGGGAGAGAGGAGCACTTGAAGAAAGGTTCTTCAAAGGTAATATTTCTTGCTGTCCATTATGTTTATATGCTTAATCTAGTTGGTTTTGTTCTTGAATGAAATCGTTGTAACTAAATCGAGAGCGCGCGATTCACAATCACTTCCGCTGCGGGACTCGATTCCCTTCAATTGGTATCAGAGCCCAATTGCGTTCTTGATTTATGTTATGGATTTTTCAAGAACGAGGTGGGATTTACTGTTTTGCATGAGATGTATGAACGGTTTTTCAAATTAGATGGTTTCAATTTTTGCACTTAGATTTACAATTTTTATTGAATCATTCAATGTAATGGTCCGGTGTTTTGGACAAATTTAATTGTAAATCGAGTCTGTAAGTCCGTGTCGATCGAGGCAAGGTAGTTGCTGAGAAGCTCGAGCAAAAACGAGCTTGGAATAGGAGATTCCATATGGTGTCTGTGTGCAGCGTTGCAACGTTGTTCATTGGCGTTGCAACGCTGCGCTTGCGGAAGGAGGCGCGCATCGAGGCGCGCGTTACCCAGTAACGCGAGAAGGCGCGCGCACGCGCCCAACTGACGTAAAACGGACAACTTACTAACGCTGCAATGCCGGCGCGTTTCAACGAGTTATCCAACGGGCGAATTTTTGGTTTTTATTATATAATAAATATAAAAACGTTTTATATTTATTTATATTTAATTTATTTAATTTTAATTAATATAATTAGATTATATTAATTAAAATTGAATTTAGGGTGCCAAAATTGGTATAATTTTGCTATTTAAATTATGCAATTGTTGTGTAATTATTGCCATGCATAATGTATGCTTTTATTTTAGAAATCTCACCTTAGGTTAAGCATTTTCATGCATCATCTATAATATAAAGAGTTATATTATATAGTTTGCACGATTAATTAATATAAAGTTGTTATTTTAATTTATGGACAACATTGACATGCATTACATATCATGAGATGATTATGTTATAAATGTCTTATTATTCATTTGATGAATGATCGAGCACTATAACATAGTATGCATGTCACCTAAGGTTAATTATTAGTTTTAAAATGTTTAGAACTTGGAAATAATAGACCTTAGGTTATCTAGTTCTAATTAGATTAGAATTAGGAACCAAGTAATTTATAAGCTATGATTAAAAGAGGAACTCTGTCTAAGGAATGTTCTATCTAGGCTGGGGTATTTAAGCTGACGGAAACGGAACACCCCTACCTAGAAACTGACCTGGGAGTGAAATTTAATCAGAGAGTTTATAAATTACAGTAGCGCCAGCAGGTTTATTAAGGGGTTAATAAACTAGAAATCCTAGGTTTAATATAAAGAGTTATATTAACAAACTTATGATAAAATCAATATAAGAGTTATTTTGATTATCGATATAAGAGTTATATTGATAGAGTTAGGTAAAACCATTAGTCGGGTTTTACCCTAATAAGATTCCTATAACTTTAAAATATTCAGTGGGAGGAAAAGTGTATGAGATACATATTTTTCCACCTACGATATCTCCGGGAAGTTCACACCATGAGACTCATACTTGGCCTCGTGGAGCAAACGGGAGCGTCCCCCTTCAGATGATGTTTGTATGAGTCAATATCAAGGTGAATGGAGAGGGTACTTATAGTGAGTCGGAGCAGGTTTAGTGAAAACAAAACCTACGGTCTCTTTTGTCGGTTTACACCGTTAGACCACTATGGTCAGCCTGCTAGTTTGGCCTGGACCAAACAATCCCTTTGGAGGGCTTGATCATAGGGGATCGAACACAGTAAACACCCGAAAGGGATAAAGATTTCCTTAGACTATTTTTTAATCTAATCCTCCCTTCGGCGGATTTTATTGGATGGAGACTCTGGGATCTAAAGACAGAGGGTTATACTCACGGGGTACATAAGTTATGTATGTATTCTGACCGAAAGATGGTAACTAAAACCTATAGGAATAAGAGTTATTCTGGTATTAGGTTTTGGTCAAGAGTGTCTTGATCCAGAGGAGGAATGTTTTTGACTACCCTTCGGTGTCATGCATTCTAAACCTTTGGAGTATCATTACAAATTATAAATCATTTTGATAATTAGCTAAAACATGATTAGATTAGAGTTATAACAAGAAACTCATACAAGTTCGTTTGTAAATTTTTCAGCAAAATTGTCTAGCTCTATTATTTTCTTATTGGGTGCGGAAAAGTTAACCGGAGAGAATATGATGACATGGAAAAACAAACTCAACACTATATTGGTAGTGGATGATCTGAAGTTTGTGCTAACTGAGGAGTGTCCTCAGGTGCCAGGCTCGAATGCGTCACGAAATGTTCATGATGCATATGATCGATGGATCAAGGCCAATGATAAGGCCAAGGTCTACATGCTGACAAGTATGTCTGACATATTAGCCAAGAAACATGAGGGCATGATTACCGCCAAGGAAATCATGAATTCCGTGCAGGGTATGTTTGGACAACAGTCCACACAGGCCCGACACAATGCCCTAAAGTACATATTCAACTCAAGGATTCCGGAGGATATATCAGTTCGGGATCATGTCCTGGATATGATGGTGCACTTCAACATCGCAGAGTCGAATGTGCTTCCATCGATGAATCGAGCCAGGTCAGCTTCATTCTGGAAACCCTTCCAGATAGTTTCCTGCAGTTTAGAAGTAATGATGTTATGAACAAGCTTACTTTTAACCTTACCTCCCTTCTAAATGAACTCCGCACCTTTCAATCTTTGATGAAAATTCGAGGATCGAAAGGTGAGACAAATGTTGCGATGGAGTTATCACGAGGTTCGACCTCTTGGACAAAAACAGTGGCTTCATTCTCTTCTAACCTGAAAGGGAAGAAGAAGAACATGAAGAAGGTTGGTAAAGGGAAACAAGCTGACAAAACTACCGCCCAGAAGGGCAAGAAAGTCAAAGACGTTGCTGACAAAGAAAAGTGTTTTCACCGCAACGAAGACGGGCATTGAAACAGCAGAATCGCTCAAGTACATTGCAGAAAAGAAGAAGGAAGGTAAATATGATTTACTTTTCCTAGAAGCTTGTTTAGTGGATAATGATAAAACTGCTTGGATACTTGATTCCGGCGCCACTAATCATGTTTGCTCTTCTTTTCAGGGAATTGATTCTGCAAAGAGCTGATTCTGAAGCGCGAGATAACGCTCGGGTTGAAAATGGAGAAGTCGTCTCACCAGTAGCGATGAGACACGATGAAACTTTATTTTGGCAAGAAATATGTATTGTTGGACAATATATTAGTGATACCAGGGTTTACTAGAAACCTTATTTCAATTTCGTGTCTCATAGAACAATGTATTTCTGTTTCATTCTCAATGAATAAAGTGTTTATTTTGAAGAAAGGAATAGAAATATGTTCAGCTTCATTAAAAATTGGATTGTATGTTTTAAGGCCTAATTCAGTTAAAATGGTTTTGAACACTGAATTATTTAAAACTGCAAACGCACAAACTAAGAAACGTAAAATTTCTCCTAAAGAAAATGCTCACCTTTGGCATCTAAGGTTGGGTCACATTAATCTCAATAGGATTGAGAGATTGGTAAAGAACGAACTTTTAAACGAGTTAGAAGAAAACTCTTTACCGGTATGTGAATCTTGCCTAGAATGCAAAATGACTAAAAGACCTTTTAGTGGAAAAGGTTATAGAGCCAAAGATCCTCTAGAGCTTATACATTCAGACATTTGTGGTCTGATGAATGTTAAAGCCAAGGGAGGATATGAATATTTCATCTCTTTTATAGATGATTCTTCTAGATTTGGGCATATTTACCTAATGCACCACAAGTCTGAAGCACTTGAAAAGTTCAAGGAATTCAAGACGGAGGTTGAAAATCAATTAGGTAAAACTGTTAAAACACTTTGATCAGATCGAGGTGGAGAGTACATGGATTTAAAATTCCAGAACTATATGATAGAACATGGAATTACATCCCAACTCTCAACTCCCGGCACACCACAGCAAAACGGTGTATCAGAAAGGAGAATTAGAACCTTGTTGGACATGGTTTGATCAATGATGAGTTATGCTCATCTCCTTAGTTCCTTTTGGGGTTACGTAGTGGAGACTGCAGTATACATTTTGAATAATGTGCCCTAAAAAAGTGTTTCTGAAACACCTTTTGAACTATGGAAAGGACGTAAAGGTAGTTTATGTCACTTCAGGATATGGGGTTGTCCAGCACATGTGCTTGTGACAAATCCAAAAATGTTGGATTCACGTTCAAAGTTATGCCTATTCGTAGGATACCCAAAAGAAACAAGAGGTGGTTTATTCTATGATCTTAAGGAAGATAAGGTTTTTGTGTCGACAAATGCCATTTTCTTAGAGGAGGACCACATAAAGGACCACAAACCAAAGAGTAAAGTTGTGTTGAGTGAGTTAGACGGAACAATAGCAAAGGTTGCTAATAAAACTAGTACGTCAACAAGAGTTGTTGATACTGGTTTGTCTAGTCAAGAGAGTCCATCTCAAGAGTTGAGTATGCCTCGACGTAGTGGGATAGTTATAATACAACCTGACCGTTACATGGGTTTATCTGAAACTTAAGTTGTTATACCAGATGACAACGCGAGGATCCATTGACTTATAATCAAGCAATGGGTGACAAAGACATAGACAAATGTGTCATAGCCATGGACCAAGAAATGATGTACTTCAATTCTGTTTGGGATCTTGTAGATAAACCTGAGGGGGTAAAACCTATAGGTTGTAAGTGGATCTATAAGAGAAAGCGTGGTGTAGATGGAAAGATGCAAACCTTTAAAGCTAGACTAGTAGCAAAGGGTTATACCCAGGTTGAAGGGGCTGACTATGATGAAACCTTTTCACCTGTTGCTATGTTAAAGTCTATCCGTATCCTTCTTGCCATTGCCGCATATTGTGACTATGAGGTATGGCAAATGGATGTCAAGACAACCTTTTTGAATGACAATCTTGAGGAAAACATCTACATGGACCAACCCAAAGGGTTCATTGAACCAAGACAAGAGCAAAAGGTTTGTAGGCTTAAAAGGTCAATTTATGGACTGAAACAAGCCTCTAGATCCTGGAATATAAGATTTGATGAGACAATCAGATCTTATGGTTTTGACCAGAATGATGATGAACCTTGTGTCTACAAGAAAATCATCAATAGTTCTGTCACATTCCTAATTCTCTATGTGGATGATATCCTACTCATTGGGAATGATGTAGGTTATCTTACTGACATTAAGCATTGGCTAGCTACGCAATTCCAAATGAAAGATTTGAGTGATGCACAGTTTGTTCTTTGGATCCAGATTGTTCGGAACCGCAAGAATAAAACATTAGCCTTGTCTCAAGCATCTTACATAGACAAAGTGTTGTCAAGGTTTAAGATGCAAGATTCCTAAAAGGGCTTGTTGCCTTTTAGACACGGAATCCATTTGTCTAAGGAACAGTGCCCTAAGACACCTCAAGGAGTTGAGGATATGAGACGGATTCCTTATGCACTAGCTTTTGGGAGCCTGATGTACGCCATGTTGTGTACAAGGACTGACATCTGTTTTACAGTTGAAATGGTCAGTAGGTATCAATCCAATCTAGGACTTGAACACTGGACAACGATTAAAATAATCCTTAAGTATCTTCGGAGAACAAGGAACTACATGCTTATGTATGGGGCTAAGGATTTGATCCTTACAGGATACACGGATTCTGATTTTCAGAATGATAAAGATTGTCAGAAATCTACATCAGGGTCAGTATTCACTCTTAACGGAGGAGCTGTAGTATGGCGAAACGTCAAGGAAGGATGCATCGCTGATTCCACCATGGAGGTCGAATATATAGCAGCTTGTGAAGCAGCTAAAGAGTCTGTTTGGTTAAGGAAATTCATGCTAAATTTGGAAGTTGTTCCAAATATGACTTTACCCATCACGCTGTATTGCGATAACAGTGGTGCAGTGGCAAATTCGAGGGAACCCCAAGTCACAAGAGGGAAAAACACATTGAGCGAAAATATCATCTCATCCGGGAGATCGTGCATAGAGGAGACGTGATTGTCACGAAGATAGCCTCAGAGCACAACATTGCTGATCATTTTACAAAGGCTCTCACGGCTAAAGTTTTTTAGAGTCACCTAGAAGGTCTAGGTTTACAAGTCTTCCCCAACTAGGGCAAGTGGGAGTATTTTGTACAAAGGGGGTTAAATGCCCTAGTGTATTGTATTTACATTATTGTAATATTTTAGTACTCCACAAGCTTTAGGTCAAGTGGGAGATTGTTGGGATTTATGCCCTAAACTTGTGTAATTTTTTATCAATTAAATAAAGGGTTATTTGTTTTGATAGAATTACAGTCTTCCTCTATAAATCCAATAAACTAGGCTCCAAGGTTATAACATATATCTTGAACATCATTGTAGTGGACACTATTTGGATTGTGTTCAAGAATATAACCTAAATGGTCTATGGTATAAGAATAAGGTTGGAAACCTCATTCTGGAAACACCATGGATGCAACCCATTTTGTAATTAGTACAAATGAGGTAATCCAACTCATTCATGTAGTTGACATGCGAGTGGGGGCATCTTGTATGAAGAGTTCATACAAGATCGGACCACAAATTATTAGTCTAACCAGTGTAACACCGTTAACAGGATAAGCCTAGTAATTTATAGATGGTCATTAGTGACTCGACCTGAATCCTGAGCAAGTTAAGAACTCCTGCTTATAGGAGTTTGTCCTTAGACTAGTATGGGTGAGAGTGGCCTGTAGCCGACTCAATAAGCTTACCTTCTCAGGGACAGAACCTCGTAGGTAGCTGGGAACTTAACTGTGCAAGATGGAATTCACTCATTCCTACACTAAGAAATTAGATAGGTTGTTCCCTTAAGAACTGACTCCAGGTCTTGAACAACGGGGCCGCGCCCTCTATGAGGGTATGAGTCTAAGGTATGACCTTAGACTTGTTGTTCATTAGAGGATCAATGGTGCTTAAGGAACAAAGAGGTAATCACAGGGGTAAAACGGTAATTTGACCCAGTTGTAATTACAAACAACCCGTGAAGGAAGGACTTGACTCATGGGTAATGACTATATCAAAGGACACAATATTATCTACGAGTGAGGAGAGTGCAAACTACAAGTCTATAGTGGAGTGACTTGTAGTTAATGAATATTGATTAAGCTGGATCAAAGAGTTTGATCAGTTAATCTCACATCATTGGAGCTCATGAACTGTAGGTCCATTAGGTCCCTCTGTTGGCTCAACATGGTAACATTGAGGGTATAAAGTTAGGAATGAAATTGAAGTGTTCAATTTCATACATGAGGTGTTATATCAATTATATATGATATAATTAATATAATATATAGTTTTAATGTGAATTAAATTCACATATAAACCATATACTAAAGAGAGAATAAAGGAGGGGTAGGATGGTCATTTCCATCCTATTTCCCTATATATGGTTGCATGAGATGCAACTAGGTTATGTGATTCCAAGCCTTTGTTGTGTTGTTGGAAAGGTTCCGAAACACAAACATCTTTCTCACAACATCTCATATCACCTAAAGGGAACCCACATTCCTCCCTCACCTAGAGAACAACGGAGAAGATCAAGTGGTCGTGTCTTCGTCCGTTCGTGTTCCAGTTGCTGAGATTGTGATCGTGGGAGAGAGGAGCACTTGAAGAAAGGTTCTTCAAAGGTTATATTTCTTGCTGTCCATTATGTTTATATGCTTAATCTAGTTGGTTTTGTTCTTGAATGAAATCGTTGTAACTAAATCGAGAGCGCGCGATTCACAATCGCTTCCGCTGCGGGACTCGATTCCCCTTCACGAGTTAGGTGATACTTTCGCTCAATGTGTTTACCCCTTTTCTAACTTTGGGGTTCCCTCGAATTTGCCACAACACTACTGTTATCACAATAAAGTGGGATTGACAAATTAATATTTGGACCAACTTCCAAATCTATCATAAATTTCCTTAGCCAAACGACCTCTTTAGCTGCTTCACAAGTTGCTACATATTCGACCTCCATAGTTGAATTTGCGATGCATCTTTGCTTGATGGTTTTCCAAACTACAACTCCTCGTTAAAAGTGAAAACTGACCCCGATGTAGATTTCCTAGAATGTTTGTCGGTTTGAAAGTAAGAATATGTGTATCCTATAAGGATCAAATCCTTAGCTTCGTACAGAAGCATGTAGTTCCTCGTTCTCTAAAGATACTTGAGGATTGTCTTAACCATCGTCCAGTGTTCTGGTCCTGGGTTGGATTGATATCTTCTGATCATTGCTACTGCAAAGCAAATGTCTGACCTAGTACACAACAGAGCGTACATCAGGCTCCTAACAACTGATGCATAAGGATTTTTTCTCATGTCCTCAACTTCTTGAGGTGTCTTAGGAAACTGTTCCTTAGACAAATGAACTCAATACCTGAAAGGTAATAGACATTTCTTGAAGTCTTGCATCTTAAATCGTAACAACACTTTGTCGATGTAAGATGTTTGAAACAATTCTAAAATTTTATTCTTATGATTCCGGACAATTTGGATACGATGAACAAACTGCGCCTCTCCCAAATCTTTCATTTGGAATTGCGTAGCTATCCATTTCTTAATGTCAGTAGGATAACCTACATGATTCTCAATGAGTAGGATATCATCCACATATAAGACTAGGAACGCGACAAAACTGTTGATGATTTTTCTCGTAGACACAAGGTTCATCATCATTTTGGTCAAAACCATAAGATTTGACTGCTTTATCAAACCTTATGTTCCAGGACCTAGAAGCATGTTTTAGTTCATAAATGGACCTTTTAAGCTTGCAAACTTTTTGCTCATGTGTTTGGTTCTATGATCCCTTTGGGTTGGTCCATGTAGATCTTTTCGTCAAGATTACTATTCAAGAATGTTGTCTTGACATCTATCTGTCATACCTCATAGTCATAATATGCGACAATGGCAAGCAGAATTCGGATAAACTTTACCATAGCAATATGCGAAAAGATTTCCTCATAGTCCACCCCTTCTACCTTGGTATAACCCTTTGCTACTAGTCTAGCCTTGAAGGTTTGCACCTTTCCATCTACACCACGTTTTCTCTTGTAGATCTATTTACAACCTATAGGTTTTACCCCATCAGGTTTATCTAGAAGATCCCAAACAGAATTGAAGTGCATTGACTCCATTTCTTGGTCCATAGCTGTGACTCATTTGTCTGTCTTTGTCAACCATTGCTTGGTTATAAGTCAATGGATCCTCACATTCGTCATCTGGTATGACGACTTGGGTTTCAGTTAAACCCATGTAACGGGCAGGTTGTGTTATAATCCTCCCATTTTGTATGTCCAAATCTCGTATATGTTTGTAATATTACTGATTGAAATAAATAAAAGTTAATTTTTCATCACTTTGTGTCTCGCATATTTACAAACTTTATCCAATAAACTAAGCTCCAGGGTCATTGAATTATGAGAGAACTAGAACTTGAACGGTGTGTAGTGGACACACAGGGAGGATCACGTTCGAGTCAATGACCCGAACAGTCTACAGTATATGGATAGAGTTGGAGACTTAATCCTGGATACGCTGTGGATGCGACCCGCTTTGTATCAGATTCAAACGAGATGATCCAACTCGTTCATGTGGTTGACATGCGAGTGGGGGCATCCTGTGCAATGAGATTGTACAAGACTGAACCGTGAATTATTAGACCTACTGATGTAACACCGTTAAAAGTATAGGACTAATAACTTCGTAGATGACCAATAGTGACTCGACCTTAATCCTGAGCATGTTACGGACTCTTGTTTGCAGGGGTTTGTCCTTTGACTAGTACGGGTGAGGATGGTCATAGTTACTCGCCCAATATGCCTATCTTCTCAGGGGCATGACCACGTGGGGAGCTTGGAACTTGACTACGCGACATGGAATTTACTCGTTCCCGACTTAGGAAAACTAGAGGGGTTGTTCCCTTAAGTGCTGTCTCCAGGGCTTGGACAACGGACACCCACCCTCTCATTGGCCTGAGAGAGGAGTTGTTTATGGTTGGACCATACAACGTTGTTGTTCATTAGAGAAGCAGTGGGGACTTAAGGAGCAAGAGGTAGAAACATGGGTAAAACAGTAATTTGATCCAACAATGTCTACGAACAACTTGTGAAGGGTCGACTCACGGGCATTGGTTATATCAATGGACACAACTTGTCCTACAGTGATGGGAGTGCAACTACGGGCTTTAGTGGAGTGTTACCGTAGCTAATGAATGTTGAATAACCGGGTCAAAGAGTTTGACATGTTAGTTTTGGATCATTGGAGCTCGTCATCTGTAGGTCCATTAGGTCCTTCGGTTGACTCAAACTGGATATATAGAGGGTTTACAATTTGGTGTGGATTTGAAGTGTTCAAATTCATTAAAAGGGTATTTATGCCATTAATATGAGATATGATTGACATAATATATAGTTTAATGTGAATGAGATTCATAATAAACTATCGGTTAACCTAATTAATTAATTAGTGCTAATTTTGAGAAATTGGATTGAGAGAAATTAAATTGAATGTGATTCAATTTAAAATCCACAATTATACAAATGTGATTTGTATAATAAGATATGAGATATCTTATTCTACGAATTATGCAAATATGATTTGCATAACCTAAGGTTGTGGTAAAATGGTAAATAGGTGGAGATTTCAACTCCACATATCATTATTATATAATGCCTTTGTGAGAAGGCTTTGTAAGGGATTTTGCTCATTGTTTGGAATCTCACGAAAAGAGCTTTCTCAAACTCTCTTAATCTCTCTAGAATTTCTCTCTACCCTAAACCAAAAGGAGTCACACTACTCTCCCTTTACCGACTGAGAACAACTGAGAAGATCAATTGGAGGTATCCAATTTGTTCTTGGTTCGAGAGATCGTGTTTGTAGAGATCGAGTACACGAAGAGTTCGTGATGGGAGAAGGAGATCTTGAAGAAACACTCTTCAAATAGTAAGTTCCATAACCTTACTGTTTTTCCTTCTTATTTTGTATGTTTAGCCTAGGATTTATATGATAAATTCGGTTTTAAGAAAATATTTTTCACAACGAACATCACGACTTTCAAAGTCGTTTTCGCTGTGGGAGTATCATTCCCTTCAAATGGTATCAGAACCAGGTTGGCTTCTCGTTGTGCAAACTGATTTTCTTAAAATTAGGTGGGTTATGCTTTAATTCATGAGATGAATTGTGGTTGCATATTGGATGTTTCGGTTTTGGCACTTAAATTTAGATTTACTTTTCTGTTGATGAGATCAAAGTAAGGGCCCATTGTTATGGGCATTTAGAAAGTAAATCGAGTTTGTAAGTCCGTGTCGTTCGTAGCAAGAGTTGTTGTGAAGAAATCGGAGCGGAATCGGGCGAAAAATGACTAAGAACAACAAAGGGATTTGCTGTTCTGTCGACGACGTTGAGACGCTGTTCTTCGGCGTCTCAACGCTGTCCGTGCGGATCCAGGCGCGCTGCAGGCACAACGTTTGCGATGCCAGGTGCGGCGTTGCACTGTTGTGGGCATTGAGAACGTGGTCTTGACGCTGGGCGCTGCAGCGTTGCAACGCTGTCGCGTAGTGGGCAATTGCTGCGAGGAGTTCGCGCGAAGAAGTGGCTTCAGGGTAGTTTTTTGAGACGTGGGATGTGTTTTTTATTTATTTAAATATTTTATTTTTGTAAAATATTTTTAAATTAATTTTATTAATTAGTATTAATATAAATGTTATATTAATGTTAATTAATTCAAGTAATGTCCCTAGGGTGCAGAGATCGATCAAATTTTGCTATGTAATTTATTTTATGCATGAGATGCATGAAATTTATTATTTCTATGTGCATTATGTATGTCATATAGATTAAAATCGCACCTTAGGTTAAACATTTCATGCATATATTATAAGAGTTATAATATATAGTATGCATGATATGATTATATTATAAGAGTTATAATATAATGTATGCATGTTTTAATTTATTTAATATAAGTGTTATATTTCTTAGTTTAAAAGCATGCACATGCATTTATTCATGTGATGAATGTATGTTATATTGTTTTATTATTTATGTGATGAATGATCAAGCACTATAACATAGAATTGTATGTAACCTAAGTTAATTATTAGTTTTAAATTGTTTAGAACTTGAATAATTAGACTTAGGTTTTCTAGTTCTAATAAGATTAGAATTAGGAAATCAAATATGACTTATGAATGGAGACTAATTAGTACCTCTGTCTAAGGAAGGTTCTGTCTAAGGCTGGGGTATTCAAGCTGACGCATTGCGGAACACCCCTACCTGGGAACCGATTTGGGAGTGAATTTGGTCCAGAGATTCATAGGTTATATTCTCGTGAGAGCCGTTAATTAAAAGTTAATTAATTTACTCACATAGACCTAAGTTAATAATGTGATTATAGACTTAGGAAAATATTAGTCGATTTATCTAGGACAATCCCGATTAACTTAAAGTGCTGAGTGGGAGGAAATAAAGTGTATAAGATACATTTGATTTTTCGACCACAAATCTTCGTTAAGTTCACACCGTGAGATCCATACTCGGCCACGTGGCGCAAATGGGAGCGTCTCCCTTTGGATGGTATTTGTATGGGTCAATATCAACGTGAATGGAGAGAGTACTTATAGTGAGTGGGAGCAGGATCTGTGAAAACTGGACCCACAGTCTCTTTTATCGATTCACACAGTGAGACGCCTATGATTCGCCTGCTAGTTTGGCCTGGACAAGACAATCCCTTCGGAGGGCCTTGATCATGGGAGTCGGAACACCGTGAATTCTCGAAAGAGATAGAATTTCCTTGTTGGTTTTCCTTCGTGGTTCACCCTTCGGTGGCTATTGTTTGGACGGATACTTGAAAATTTAAAGATAGAGGGTGACACTCATTGGATTCATAAAGAGTTAATGGATTAAGACCGAAAAATGGTAACTGAATGCCCAATGGAATAAGAATTATTCTGGTATTAGGGTCTGGTGGTGAAAGTCTCGTCCCAGAGGAGGAGTGTTGTCACACCCCCTCCCGAACTACTCACTACTTGGCCCGAAAGACGGCATGGAGCCAATAAACATTGTTTACCTCTTAACAATACCTGTTGACCCTATTTTACTTGATAAATTAACATACTATACTTGCATACGAAACACTTTAAACATAACATAACGAACCATTGACAACTACTAAACATATGTAAGGAGAAACGCTTCTTAAGTCTCTCTTGAAAGCTAAAACGGGCAAGAGCATCACAACCAAAAACATGCCAAACCATTGTTTACACAACCACAACTTCTAATGCACACACAACTATAACTATATAGTCCCCTCAAAATTAACTACAACACATATGGACTTGCTATACAACACCACCCACGTACAAAATATCAAAACTCGTGGAGCTTTCAACAGACTATGACAGGATGTCAGGCACCAGGAGCTCGATCTCTGCCTGAAAAGTTTGAAACATTGAAAGAATGAGCTATGAAGCTCAGTGAGTGACTGAGTTTAAAAAACTATTAACTCGTAGCATATCACCTGACAATCTATGAGCATATGCATTTGTAATCAAGCACTAAATATAAACATGTACTCATAATAACTTTTTCAGAAAACCAACAAGTATGTCATTAAAATCTCGTAAGGCATATCAATAATATTAACCCTTATAAAAACATATGACAATCCACGTTATGTAGGGTATGCCTAGTATAACCAACGTTTACTCTACGATGTAGTGGGGTCCGCCCAACACTCCCATCGTCTTTGTCGTAGTGGGAGCTCACCCAACACTCACGATAACATAGTTTTCACGGAGTACACTCAACGTCGACAACAGAGAATGACCTGTGTACACACGATATACAACCTCGGGCTCAGTGTCTCAGTCATTTACTCTTTCGAGTCTCAGAAAAACATATAAAAATACTTGAACATACATGCTTATCATTTCTTTCGTAAAACTCAAGCTTACTCAGCTTGTTCATAAAAACTGGAAATCTTTAAATAATACTTGCTAGTACATGCTTGCTTGAAATCATAACATTTTCACTAAGTTTCGGTAATCAATAAACATATGCTCATGTATAAATTTCATTGGGAAAAATCTTGGCTCACAACGAGCACTTGAAATCATTTGTAGGAATACATGTATGCTCATAAGTATGTGTTGAAAAGAAAACATAAAGCATTAAAGTCATTTCATTCTAGAGAAGTCATGTGTTTCCTTAAGCATAATTCAAGCATATAAATCAGTTTCAAAGTTCATTTTGTCACTCAAAGCGTTAGAACTAGAATCTTGCCCATACACTTGACCTATTTCCTCTTGGCCTATCAAACAAACCAAAACCAAGCATTAGAACCTCGAGCTCATGAATTTCAACCTTAAAATTACAAAAACCTTTTTCCAGCATTTTACAGATTTCATACCCCAACTTCACACAATCATAACTTCTTTATTACTTAGCCCAAAAGGATGTACTTTATACCAAACTCTTTCTTTTTGAACCCTCTAAAGTTGATCTGAATAAATGAAATTGAAATTCCCAACAGATTTATCCAAAAATATCTCGAAAGATGCCTCCTTAAAAATAAACTTCTGCTAATTCCAGATTCTTTCCCCTGCTGCACTTAGAAATTTACCTGAAATTTAAAGTATTTGTCAGTCATTTTCTACTCATGAGTTCTTCATGAAAGTTATAGGAAATTTCATAAGCTTTCCAACCATACCTCTTGCAGTTTCTGATTCGAATCCTACTGATCAACACAACTAAAAAACCAGAGGTTTCTCAGAATTAATAACAAAATCTTTCCTCTGCATTCCTCTTCACAAATCAATAACTTAGATTAAGAATTTGCTCGAGCTTCCTTCACAAATTTTGTTCCAATATGAAATAACTTTCAAGAAAATTAAACCTCAACTCTTACCTCTTCTTGTGGAGCTCGAAATGATCAAAGTATCAGAACTGGGCAGAAATGTTCACCTTACTGCCATGGGAGGTTGGATTGAGCTTTCCTCCTTTTTCTTCAGCTTCAAACCAAAACTCTCTTTCCTTCTTCTTCCTTCCGTTCTCTCCCACGATGCTCTAGTTTAGTTTGTGAAAAATTAGATGGAAATGAGTTTAAAATGGGTGAGAAATGACTTAGGCGATGGTGGGGTTTTTTTTTGTCTTTACCCTTTACTTTTCCTTTTTTTTTATTCATTTCTTTATTTCTTTCTTTATTTCTTTTAAACAAATCAAAGCAAATATATATTAAACATTTCCTTTCTTATTTTCTTGTTTTTGTTTAAAGAAATTCCAAGGAGAGATCTCGGGTTTACAACTTACCTCCCTCTTAAGAAATATCGTCCTCGAAATTTAGTAGTCCTTAAGTGAAGATTGTCGGATACTTCTTCCTCATTTGGTCCTCTAACTCCCAGATTGCCTCCTCCAGTTCGTGATATCTCCAACAAACCTTCACCAGTGGAATCGTCTTGTTTCTCAAAACTTGTTCTTTTCTGTCGAGGATTTGATCTGCATCCTCTATGTAACTCATGTCTTATTTCAGCTCAACTGGTTGTGCTTGCAACACATGTGTCGGATCTGGAATATATTTCCTCAACATGGACACATGAAAAACATCATGTACTCGAGATAATTCTGCTAGCAACTCAAGTTTGTAGGTTGCTGGCCCAACTTGTTCCGTTACCTGATAAGGACCAATATATCTAGGACTTAGCTTAGCTTTCCTGCCAAAGCGAAGGACACCTCTCCACGGAGATAACTTCAAGAAAACTTGATCCCCGAACTAAAATTCTAAGTCCTTTCGTCGCTTATTTGCGTAACTCTTTTGACGATCTAGAGCTACCTTCAAATTCTCCCTGATTACCTTAATATTGTCTGTCGTAACTTGCACCAACTCAGGACCGATTAGCTTTCGCTCTCCTACCTCGTTCCAACATACAGGCGTTCTACACGGTCATCTATAAAGAGCCTCAAATGGCGTCATGCTAACACTCGACTGATAGCTGTTATTGTAAGCGAATTCCATAAGTGATAGGTGTGTATCCCAACTTCCCTTAAATTGAAGGACACATGCTCTCAACATGTCCTCTAAGGTCTGGATGGTCCTCTCGACTGACCATCTGTCTGTGGATGGAATGCTGTACTAAAATTCAACTTTGTCCCCATAACTTTCTGTAAGCTAGGCCAAAACTTAGAAGTAACTCTCGGGTCCCTATCTGAAACTATGGACATTGGCACTCCGTATTGACTCACAATTCATCGATGTATAACTTAGCAAGCTGATCAAGTGTAGACGTTGCTTTAATCGGTATAAACCGTGCTGTCTTAGTGAGTCTATCCACCATTACCCAAATACCATCATGTCCACTTGAAGTACGTGGTAATCCAAATAGAAAATCCATAGTGATATGCTCCCATTTCCACTCCGACACTGGCAGTGGGTTAAGGAGTCCTCCTGACCTCTGTCTAACTAATTTAACCTGTTGGCAGATCAAACATCTATTAACATAATCAGCTATCTCCCACTTCATCCTAGGCCACAAATACGTCCCCTTCAAAGTTTTGTACATCTTGGTGCTTCCTGGATGCATAGCGTAAGCTGAACTGTGAGCTTCCTCTAGAATAGCATCTTTAAGCTCACTAAAACTTGGAACGCATTGTCTTCCTTGCCTCTCTATGGCTCCGTCTGATCTCATTTTAAATTCTGCTTTTGGGCCCTGTTTGGAATTTCCAAACATTTTCTGCAAGTTAGTATCCTCTGGCTGTCTTCTCATAATCTCTGCTACGAGCGAAGACTTGACTTGGAATTGAGCTAAAAGGCCCCCTGAATTCTCTGCAGTCACAACCACCTTAGTATCCCTTAAAGTACTTAAAAAGGTTGCTTGAATACCACACAAGGCATCCCTAGGAAGTCTTGACTTCCTGCTTAATGCATCTGCTACCACATTCGCCTTACCTGGATGGTATTCTATGGTACAATCATAATCTTTAATCAGTTCTAACCATCTTCTTTGTCTCATATTTAACTCCCTCTGATCAAAGATATATTTCAGACTCTTATGATCTGTGAAAATGTAACACCTCTCACCAAACAAATAATGCCTCCAGATCTTCAATACTAAAACAACTGCTGCTAGCTCAAGATCGTGGGTAGGGTAATTACACTCGTGTTTTTTCAATTGCCTTGACGCATAAGCTATTACTTTTCCTTCTTGCATGAGCACACACCCTAATCCTTGCCTCGAAACATCACAGTAAATCACATACTCTTTTCTCGTTACAGGAAGTGTTAGAATACGTGTTGTCACCAATCTTTTTTTCAGCTCCTGAAAACTCTGTTCACACTTATCTGACCATTCAAACTTAGCATTCTTCCTTGTCAAAGCTGTTAAGGGTAATGCTAATCGTGAGAAATCCTCAATAAACCGTCTGTAGTATCCTACCAAGCCTAGGAAACTACGTACCTTTATCGCACTAGCTGGTCGCTCCCAGTTGACCACAACTTTCACTTTATGCGGATCCACACTAACTCCATTTGCTGAAATAACATGCCCCAAAAATACTACCTGATTCAACCAAAACTCACATTTGGTGAATTTAGCGTACAACTGTTTATCACGTAATGTTTGTAGAATTATCCTTAGATGTTCCTCATGGGCTTTCCTGTCAACGGAGTAAACTAATATGTCATCAATGAATAATATCACAAACTGATCCAAATACTGATGGAAAATCCTGTTCATGAGGTCCATGAAAACTGCTGGTGCATTTGTTAAACCGAATGACATTACTAAAAACTCATAATGCACGTACCTCGTTCTGAATGCTGTCTTAGGAATATATGATCCACTGACCTTTAACTGATGGTATCCTGATCTTAAATCAATCTTATAAAATATTGATGCTCCTCTTAACTGGTCAAATAAGTCATCTATACGGGGTAAATGATACTTGTTACGTATCGTGCCTTTGTTTAACTGTCTATAATCAATGCATAATCTAAGCTAAAACGAGCAAGAGCATCACAACCAAAAACATGCCAAACCATTGTTTACACAACCACAACTTCTAATGCACACACAACTATAACTACATAGTCCCCTCAAAATTAACTACAACACATATGGACTTGCTATAAAACACCACCCACGTACAAAATATCAAAACTCGTGGAGCTTTCAACAGACTATGGCAGGATGTCAGGCACCAGGAGCTCGATCTCTGCCTGAAAAGTTTGAAACATTGAAAGAATGAGCTATGAAGCTCAGTGAGTGACTGAGTTTAAAAAACTATTAACTCGTAACATATCACCTGACAATCTATATGCATATGCATCTGTAATCAAGCGCTAAATATAAACATGTACTCATAATAACTTTTTCATTAAAATCTCGTAAGGCATATCAATAATATTAACCCTTGTAAAAACATATAACAATCCACGTTATGTAGGGTATGCCCAATATAACCAACGTTTACTCTACGATGTAGTGGGGCCCACCCAACACTCCCATCGTCTTTGTTGTAGTGGGGCTCGCCCAACACTCACGACAACATAGTTAAGTACACTCAACGCCGACAATAGAGAATGACCTGTGTACACACGATTCTATACAACCTCGGGCTCAGTGTCTCAGTCATTTATTCATTCGAGTCTCAGAAAAACACATAAAAATACTTGAACATACCTGCTTATCATTTCTTTCGTAAAACTAAAGCTTACTCAGCTTGTTCATAAAAACTGAAAATCTTTAAAGAATACTTGCTAGTACATGCTTGCTTGAAATCATAACATTTTCACTAAGTTTCAGTAATCAATAAACATATGCTCACGTATAAATTTCATTGGAAAAAATCTAGGCTGACAAAGAGCACTTGAAATCATTTGTAGGATTACATGTATGCACATAAGTATGTGTTCAAAAGAAAACATAAAGCATTAAAGTCATGTCATTCTGGAGAAGTCATGTGTTTCCTTAAGCATAATTCAAGCATATAAATCAGTTTCGAAGTTCATTTTGTCACTCACAACGTTAGAACTAGAACCTTGCCCATACAATTGACCTATTTCCTCTTGGCCTGTCAAACCAAGCATTAGAACCTCGAGCTCATGAATTTCAACCTTAAAATTACAAAAACCTTTTTCCAGCATTTTACAGATTTCATACCCAAACTTCACACAATCATAACTTCTTTATTACTTAGCCAAAAAGGACGTACTTCATACCAAACTCTTTCTTTGTGAACCCTCTAAAACGCATCTGAATAAATGAAATTGAAATTCCCAATAGATTTATCCGAAAATACCTCGAAAGTTGCCTACTTAAAAATAAACTTCTGCTAATTCCAGATTCGTTCCCCTGTTGCACTTAGAACTTGACCTGAAATTTAAAAAATCTTCCAGTCATTTTATACTCACGAGTTATTCATGAAAGTTATAGGAAATTTTATAAGCTTTCCAACCATACCTCTTACAACTTCTGATTCGAATCCTACTGATCATCACGACCCAAAAACCAGAGGTTTCTTAGAATTAACAGCAAAATCTTTCCTTTGCCTTCCTCTTCACAAATCAGTAACTTAGATTAAGAATTTGCTGGAGCTTGAAATGATCAAAATATCAGAACTGGGCAGAAATGTTCATTGTACTGCCATGAGAGGTTGGATTGAGCTTTCCCCCTTTCTTCTTCAGCTTCAAACCAAAACCCTCTTTCCTTCTTCTTCCTTCAGTTCTCTTCCACGAAGCTCTGGTTTAGTTTGTGAAAAATGAGATGAAAATGAGTTTAAAATGGGTGAGAAATGACTTAGGCGGTGGTGGGGTTTTTTTTGTCTTTACCCTTTACTTTTCCTTTTTTTTATTCATTTCTTTATTACTTTCTTTATTTCTTTTAAAAAAATCAAACCAAATATATATTAAATATTTCCTTTCTTATTTTCTCTTTTTTTAAGGAAATTTTAAGGAGAGATTTCAGGTTTACAAGTGTTTCTGTTCACCTTTCGGTGGCGGTCATTCTAAACCTTTGGGGTATCATTGCAAATTTTAATGAACTAGGGATCATAGGATAAAATTTTGCTAAAATCTGATTGGATTTTCAAAGTTTTTGCGAGTCTAATACAAAGTTTTTCTTATTTTCAGCAAAAATGTCTAGTTCAATTGTCGCTCTATTAACTTCTAATAAACTCGTGAGAGATAATTATCAAACGTGGAAAAATAATATCAACACAATACTTGTAACTGACGACCTAAAGTTCGTGCCCACTGAGGAGTGTCCTCAAGTGCCGGGCTCGACCGCATCGCGAAGTGTTCGTGATGCTATGATCAATGGATCAAGGCCAATGAAAAGGCCAAGGTCTATATCATTGCCAGCTTATCTGTAGTATTGGCAAAGAAGCATGAGGTGATGATCACCGCCAAAGAGATCATGGAATCCTTGCAGGAAATGTTTGGACAACAGTCCTTTCAGGTTCGACATGATTCCCTCAAACAAATAAAGAGTTACTGTAATGTTTTAATACTCCAACTAGGGCAAGTGGGAGTATATTGTACAAAGGGTTTAAAATGCCTTAGTTTATTGTATTTACATTACTGTAATGTTTTAATACTCTACAAGCATTAGGTCAAGTGGGAGATTGTTGGGATTTGTGCTCTAAACTTATGCAGTTTTGATCAAATAAATAAATAGTTATTTGTTTTGATAAAATTATATTCTTGCTTTATAAATCCAATAAACTAAGCTCCGAAGTTATAATATATCTTGAACATCAGTGTAATAGACACTATTTGGATTATGTTCAAGAGTATAACCTAAATGGTCTATGGTATAAGAATAAGGTTGGATGTAACACCATGGATGCGACCCACTTTGTAATTAGTACAAATGAGGTAATCCAACTCATTCATGTAGTTGACATGCGAGTGGGGGCGTCCTGCATGAAGAGTTCATATAAGACCGGACTGCAAATTATTAGTCTCACCAGTATAACGCCGTTAACAGAATAAGACTGATAATTTATAGATGGTCATTAGTGACTCGGCCTGAATCCTGAACAAGTTAAGAACTCTTGCTTATAGGGGTTTGTCTTTAGAATAGTATGGGTGATAGTGGCCTGAAGCCGACTCAATAAGCCTACCTTCTCAGGGACAGAATCTCGTAGGTAGCTCGGGACTTAACTGTGCAAGATGGAATTCACTCATTCCTACACTAAGGAATTAGATAGGTTGTTCCCTTAAGAACTGACTCCAGGTCTTGAACAACGAGGCCCCGCCCTCTATGAGGGTATGAGTCTATGGTAAGACCTTAGACTTGTTGTTCATTAGAGGATCAGTGGTGCTTAAGGAACAAAGAGGTAATCACAGGGGTAAAATGATAATTTGACCTAGCCATGATTACGAACAACCTGTGAAGGGTCGACTCATGGGTGATGATTATATTAGTGGACACAATATAATCTACAATGAGGAGAGTGCAGTTACAAGTCTATAGTGGAGTGACTTGTGGTTAATGAATATTGATTAACTGGATCAAAGAGTTTGATCAGTTAATCTCACATCATTGGAGCTCATGAACTGTAGGTCTATTAGGTCCCTTCGTTGGCTCAACATGGTAATATTGAGGGTATAAAGTTAGGAATGAAATTGAAATGTTCAAATTCATATATGAGGTGTTATATCAAGTTATATATGATATAATTGATATAATATATGGTTTTAATATGAATTAGATTCACATATAAACCATACACTAATGAGAGATTAAAGGAGGGATAAGATGGTAATTTCCATCCTATTTCTGTAAACCCGAGATCTTTCTTTGGAATTTTCTTTTAAAAAAAATAATAAAAGGAAACAAGAAAGGAAAAGTTTAATATATTTTGGTTTGGTTTTATTTTAAAAAGAAAAGAAAAGAAAAAGAAAAGAAAAGAAATGGAAAAGAAATGAAGAAAAAGACAAAAAGGAAAAAGTAACAAAAGGGAAAAAGGACAAAATCACTTTTCACCGCCAAACATTTTCCTTCTTTTATTTAATCAACTTCCTCTTCATTTTCTTCTCATTTCAACAAAGGGAAGCTGAGGGTTTCATGGGAGAAGGAGAAAGGAAGAGAAAGAAGGTGTTTTTCATGAATGACTGTTGAAGAAAAGAGGGATAGAACTCAAAGTAAATCAGTTTCGCAGCAAGGTGATCAACTCAACCCTATTCTGATATTTTGCTCATTTTGAGCTCAACAAGAAGAGAAAAGAGTTGAGGTTTGGTTTTCTCGAAAGCTAATTTATTTTTGAACAAAGTTTGTGAAGGATGCTCAAGCCAATTCTGACCTTAAGTTACTGTTTTGTGAAGAGGAAGACAGAAGACAGAAATTTGCTGTCAAATCCGAGAAGCCTCTGGTTTTTTGATTGTCTTGATATGTAGAGTTTGAATCAGAAGCTCTAATAGGCATGGTTGGATAGCTTATTGAATTTCCTACAACTTTTGTGAAGAAATCGTGAGTATAAAATGACGGAAAGATGTTTTAAATTTCAGGTTAATTTTGTTGTGCAGAAGGAAATCGAATCTTGAAACAGCAGAAGGATTTTTTTTAGGCAAGAAGCTTTCGAGGTATTTTTAAACAAATTCGTTGTGAATCTCAATTTCATGTCTTCATATGATTTTTAGAGGGTTCAAAAAGGAAGAATTTGGTAAAACGTACATCCTTTTTGGCTACGTAATGAAGAAGTTATGAGTGTTTGAAAACAGGGCATGAAATCTGTAAATGCTGGAATTTTGAATGGTGTGTTTTTTTTTGTAATTTCAAGGTTAAAATCCATGAGCTCGAGGTTCTAAAACATGATTTTGGTTTCAAGAAGAAGTAGGTCTAGTATACGGGCCAGAGTTCTAGTTTAACATTATGAGTGACAAAATGAACTTCGAAAATGAACCATATGCTTGAAATATGATTTAAGAAATGCAAGTTTTTCTAGAATGAAAGATTTCAATGCTTTATGTTTTCTTTTTGAACACATGTTTATGAGTATAAATATTTTTCTAGATATGGTTTCAAGTATTCATTGTAACCCTAAATGTCTTGATGAAATTTATACATGAGCATATGTCTATTGATTGTAGACATTTATGGAAATGTTATGATTTCGAGCAAGTATGTACTAGCAAGTATGATTTAAAGATTTTCAGTTTTATGAACAAGCTGAGTAAGCTTGAGTTTTATGAAATAACAGATAAGCAGGCATGTTCAAACATTTTTATGATGTTTTCTGAGACTCGATTGAGTAAATGACTGAGTTATTGAACCTGAGGCTTTATGGTACCGTGTGCACACATGTCATATTCTGTTGTCGACGTTGAGTGTACTCCGTGACAACAATGCTGTCGTGAGTGCTGGGCGGACCCCACTACGACAAAGACGATGGGAGTGCTGGGCGGGCCCCACTACAACGTAGAGTAAACGTTGGTTGTACTGGGCGTGCCCTACACAACGTGGATTGTGACATGTTTTAAAAGGGTGTCTATCATTTATATACCTTATGAGATTTTAACGACATACTTGCTGGTTTTCTGAAAATCTATTATGATTCAATGTTTACTTTTAACGCTTGATTATAAATGCATATGCTCATAAGTTTTTCAGGTGAAATATTTTACGAGTTATAGATTTTAAATTCAGTCACTCACTGAGCTTCATAGCTTATTCTTTCAATGTTCTTAAAACTTTTCAGGTAGAGATCGAGCTCCTGGTACCTGACATCCTGCCATAGTCTACTGAAAGCTTCATAAGTTTGATATTTTGTACGTGGCTAGAGTTGTATCGCATGTCTATATGTGTTGTAAGTTATTTTGAGAGGACTATGCAGTTGTAGTTATTTGTACATTAGAGGTTGTATAAACAATGGGTTGTCTTGTGTTGTTTCTGATGCTCTTGTCGTTTTAGTTTCCAAGAGAGACTTAAGAAGAGTTTCTCCTTATGTATGTTTAATAGTTATCCAGATTCCGCTATGTTAAGTTTAAAGTGTTCCATATGTGAGCATAGTATGTTTATCAGGTAAAGCAGAGTCAACAGGTATTGTTAAGAGGTAACAATGTCTGTTGGCTTCATGCCGTCTTCCGGGCTAAGTTAGTAGGTGGTTCGGGAGGGGGGTGTGACAATTTCCCTATATATAGTTGCATGAGATGCAATTTTGAAAGAGAGCTTCTTGAGAAACCCTAGAGGATCATATAGTTATGTTGGAAGAGTTCCACACACAATCTCTCTCACAACCTCACAACATATCCTAAAGGAACCCACATTCCTCCCTCACCTAGAGAACAACGGAGAAGATCCGGTGGCAGTGTCCGTGATCGTTCGGGTTCGAGTTGTTGAGATCGTGATCGTGGGAGGAGGAGCACTTGAAGAAAGAGTTCTTCAAAGGTAATATCTTGTTGTCCATCTTGTAGAAATGCATGCTTAATTTAGTTAGATTAGTTCTTGATTGTAATCCATGTAACTAAATTAAGAACACACGATTAACAATCGCTTCCGCTTCGGGATTCGATCCCTTCAATTGGTATCAGAGCCCAATTGTGTTCTTAATTTTCATTCTGGATTTATCAAGAACGAGGTGGGATTTACTGTTTTTCATGTGATGAATGAAATGTTTGCAATTTAGACATTTTCAATTTTGGCACTTAGATTTACATAATTTCGTTGAATTGTTCAATGTAATGTCCTATTGTTTTGGGCATTTTATTATGTAAATCGAGTCTGTAAGTCTGTGTCGATCAAGGCAAGGTGGTTGTTGAGAAGAACGGAGTAAAACCGAGCAAGATAAAAAAAATGTGGTTGTTGTTCTGTGAATGGCGTTGCAACGCTGTTCATTGGCGTTGCAACACCACAGTAGCAGGCGCGCGACTGAGGAGACGACAACGTTGCAACGTTGTCCTCGGCGTTGCAACGCTTGAGATGAGGTGCGCTCTAACGGGCAGAAACAGACAAGGCAAAGCGTTGCAACGTCGAAGGCGTTTCCCGAGTTCTTCAACGGGTGAAAAACGTATTTTAATTATATATTAAATATAAAAATATTTTATATTTAATTTAATTTATATTATTTAATTTTAATTAATATAATTAGATTATATTAATTAAAATTGAATTTAGGGTGCCAAAATTGGTCTAATATTGCTATTTAAATTATGCAATTGTTGTGTAATTATTACCATGCATAATGTATGATTTTAATTTAGATATCCCACCTTAGGTTAAACATTTCCATGCATCATTTATAATATAAAGAGTTATATTATATAGTTTGCATGATTAATTAATATAAAGTGTTATATTAATTTATGGACAACATTGACATGCATTATATTTCATAAGATGATTATGCTATGTATGTCTTATTATTCATGAGATGAATGATCAAACACTATAACATAGTATGCATATCACCTAAGGTTAATTATTAGTTTTAAAATGTTTAGAACTTGGAAAATATACCTTAGGTTATCTAGTTCTAATTAGATTAGAATTAGGAACCAAGTAATTTATAAACAAAGATTAAAAGAGGAACTCTGTCTAAGGAAAGTTTTGTCTAGGCTGGGGTATTTAAGCTGACGGAAATGGAACACCCCTACCTGAGAATTGACATGGGAGTGAATATTAATCAGAGAGTTTATAAATTATAGCAGCGTCAGCGGGTTTATTAAGAGGTTAATAAACTAGAAATCCTAGGCTTAATATAAAGAGTTATATTAATAAACTTAGGATAAAATCAATATAAGAGTTATATTGAGTATCGATGTAAGAGTTATATTGATAAATTTAGGTAAAACCATTAGCCGGGTTTGGTCTAAGTAAGATTTCTATAGATTTAAAGTATCCAGTGGGAGGAAAAGTGTATATGATACAAAGTTTTCACCTACGTATCTCCGGGAAGTTCACAACGTGAGACTCATACTTGGCCTCGTGGCGAAAACGGGAGCGTCCCCCTTCGGATGGTGTTTGTATGAGTCAATAACAAGGTGAATGGGGAGGGTACTTATAGTGAGTCGGAGCAGGTTTAGTGAAAACAAAACCTATGGTCTCTTCAGTCGGTTTACACCGTAAGATCACTATGGTCAGCCTGCTAGTTTGTCCTGGACCAGACAATCCCATTAGAGGGCTTGATCATAGGGGATCGAACACAGTAGACACCCGAAAGGGATAAAAATTTCCTTAGTCTATTTTTCAATCTAGTCCTCCCTTCGGCGGATTTTATTGAATGAGGACTCTGGGGTCTAAAGACAGAGGGTTACACTCACAAGGTATATAAGAAGTGTATGTATCCTGACCAAATAATGGTAACTAAAGCCTATAGAAATAAGAGTTATTCTGGCATTAGGTTTTGGTCAAGAGTGTCTTGATCCAGAGGAGTAGTGTTTTTTATTACCCTTCGGTGTCATACATTCTAAACATTTGGAGTATCATTACAAATTATAAATGACCTAGGAATCATTTGATAATTAGCTAAAACATGATTAGATTAGAAAATTATAAGCAAAAAACTTATTCAAGTTTTGTTTTGTAAATTTTTCAGTAAAATGTCTAGCTCTATAATTTCCTTATTGGGTGCGGAAAAGTTAACCGGAGAGAATATGATGACATGAAAAAAAAAACTCAACACTATATTGGTAGTGGACGATGTGAAGTTTGTGTTGACTGAGGAGTGTCCTCAAGTGCCAGGCTCGAAGGCTTCATGAAATGTTCGTGATGCATATGATCGATGGATCAAGGCCAATGATAAGCCAATAGCCAAGAAGCATGAGGGCATGATAACCGCATGATGGCATGATAACCGCTAAGGAAATCATGGATTCAGTGTAGGGTATGTTTGGACAACAGTCCACACAGGCCCGACACAATGCCCTAAAGTACATATTCAACTCGAGGATGCCAGAGAGTACATCTGTTCGGGATCATGTCCTGGATATGATGGTACACTTTAACATTGCGGAGTCGAATGGTGCTTCCATCGATGAATCGAGCCAGGTCAGTTTCATTCTGAAAACCCTTCCATATAGTTTCCTACAGTTTAGAAGTAATGTTGTTATGAACAAGCTTATTTTTAATCTTACCTCCCTTCTGAATGAACTCCAGACCTTTCAATCTTTGATGAAAATTTAGGGATCAAAAGGTGAGGCAAATATTGCCAGTAGGAGTTATCATAGAGGTTCAACCTCTTGATTAAAAATAGTGGTTTCATCTGCTTCTAACCTGAAAGGGAAGAAGAAGAAGAACATGAAGAAGGTTGGTAAAGGGAAACGAGCTGACAAAGCTGCCACCCACAAGGGCAAGAAAGTCAAAGAAGTTGCAAACAAAGGAAATTGTTTCTACTGCAACAAAGACGGGCATTGGAAACGGAACTGTCCGAAGTACATTGCAGAAAAGAAGAATGAAGGTAAATATGATTTACATTGCTTTAGTGGATAATAACAAAACTACTTGGATACTTGATTCAGGCGCCACTAATCATGTTTGCTCTTTTTTTCAGGGAATTGATTCCTGGCAGCAGCTACAGAAAGAAGAGATAACGCTCCGAGTTGGAAATGGAGAAGTCGTCTCAGCTGTAGTAGTAGGCACGATGAAGCTTTATTTTGGCAAGAAATATATGTTGTTAGACAATATATTAGTGATACCAGGATTTACTAGAAACCTTATTTCAATTTCTTGCCTTATAGAACAATGTATTTCTGTTTTTTTCTCATTAAATAAAGTGTTTATTTTGAAGAAAGGTGTGGAAATATGTTCAGCTTCATTAGAAAATGGATTGTATGTTTTAAGGCCTAATTCAGTCAAAATGGTTTTGAACACTTAATTATTTAAAACTGCAAACACGCAAACTAAGAAACGTAAAATATCTCCTAAAGAAAATGCTCATCATTGACATCTTAGATTGGGTCACATTAACTTCAATAGGATTGAGAGATTGGTAAAGAATGGACTTCTAAATGAGTTAGAAGAAAATGCTTTACCTGTATGTGAATCCTGCCTAGAAAACAAAATGACTAAAAGACCTTTTAGTGGAAAATGTTATAGAGCCAAAGAACTTCTTGAGCTTATACATTCAGACCTTTATGGTCCGATGAGTGTTAAAGCCAAAGGAGGTTATGAATATTTCATCTCCTTTATAGATGATTATTCTAGATTTGGGCATATTTACCTAATACAACATAAGTCTGAAGCACTTGAAAAGTTCAAGGAATTCAAAACTGAAGTTGAAAATCAATTAGGTAAAACAATTAAAACACTTCGATCAGATAGAGGTGGAGAGTACATGGATTTAAAATCCAAAACTATATGATAGAACATGGAATTACATCCCAACTCTCAGCTCCCGGTACGCCACAACAAAACGGTGTATCGAAAAGGAGAAATAGAACCTAGTTGGACATGGTTCGATCAATGATGAGTTATGCTCATCTCCCTAGTTCATTTTGGGGTTACGCAGTAGAGACTGTGATATACATTTTTAACAATGTGCCCGCAAAAAGTGTTTCTGAAACACCTTTTGAACTCTAGAAATGACGTAAAGATAGTTTATGTCATTTCAGAATTTGGGGTTGTCCAACACATGTGCTTGTGACAAATCCAAAGAAATTGGATTCACGTTCAAAATTGTGCCTATTCGTAGGCTACCCAAAAGAAAAAAGAGGTGGTTTATTCTATGATCCTAAGGAAGATAAGGTTTTTGTGTCGACAAATGCCACCTTCTTAGAAGAGGACCACAAACCAAGAAGTAAAATTGTGTTGAGTGAGTTACACAGAACAATAGCAAAAGTTGCTAATAAAACTAGTACGTCAACAAAAGTTGTTGATACTAGCTTGTATAGTCAAGAGAGTTCATCTCAAGAGTTGAGTATGTCTCGGCGTAGTGAGGGAGTTATAACACAACCTGACCGTTACATGAGTTTATCTGAAACCCGAGTTGTTATACCAGATGACGACTGTGAGGATCCATCGACTTATAATCAAACGATGGTTGACAAACACAAAGACAAATGGGTCATAGCGATGGACCAAGAAATGGAGTCTATGTACTTCAATTCTGTTTGGGATCTTGTAGATAAACCTGATGGGGTAAAACCTATAGGTTGTAAGTCGATCTACAAGAGAAAGCGTGGTGTAGATGGGAAGGTGCAAACCTTTAAGGCTAGACTAGTAGCAAAGAGTTATACCCAGGTTAAAGGGGTTGACTATGAGGAAACCTTTTCACCTGTTGCAATGGTAAAGTCTATCCGTATCCTATTTGCAATTGCTGCATATTATGACTATGAGGTATGGCAAATGGATGTCAAGACAACCTTTTTGAATGACAACCCAAAGGGTTCATTGAACCAGGACAAGAGCAAAAGGTTTTCATGCTTAAAAGGTCCATCTATCGACTGAAACAAGCCTCTAGGTCCTGGAATATAAGATTTGATGAGGCAATCAAATCTTTTGGTTTTGACCAGAATGATGATAAACCTTGTGTCTACAAGAAAATCATAAATAGTTCTGTCGCATTCCTAATTCTATTTGTGGATGATATCCTACTCATTAGGAATGATGTAGGATATCTTACTGACATTAAGAATTGGCTAGCTACGCAATTCGAAATGAAAGATTTGGGTGATACACAGTTTGTTTTTGGGATCAAGATTGTCTGGAACTGCAAGAATAGAACACTAGCCTTTTCTCAAACATCTTACATAGACAAAGTGTTGTCAAGGTTTAAGATGCAAGACTCCAAAAAGGGCTTATTGCCTTTTAGATATGGAGTTCATTTGTCTAAGGAACAATGCCCTAAGACACCTCAAGGAGTTGAGGATATGAGACGAATTCCTTATGCATCAACTGTTTGGAGCCTTATATACGCCATGTTGTGTACTAGGCCAGACATCTGTTTTGCAGTTGGAATGGTTAGTAGGTATCAATTCAATCCAGGACCTAAACATTGGACAACAGTTAAAACAATCCTTAAGTATCTACAGAGAACAAGGAACTACATGCTTGTGTATGGGGCCAAGGATTTGATCCTTATAGGATATACGAATTCTGACTTTAAGACTGATAAAGATTCTCGGAAATCTACATCAGGGTCAGTATTTACTCTTAACGGAGGAGTTGTAGTATGGAGAAGCATCAAACAAGGATGCATCGCTGATTCCACCATAGAGGCCGAATATGTAGCAGCTTGTGAAACAGCTAAAGAGGTCGTTTGGTTAAATTCATGCTAAATTTGGACGTTGTTCCAAATATGAGTATGCCCATCACGATGTATTGTGATAACAGTGGTGACCCCGAAGTCACAAGAGGGGAAAGCACATTGAGCGGAAATATCATCTCATCCGGGAGATCGTGCATCGAGGAGACGTGATTGTGAGGAAGAGTTCTTTGTTTTGATAAAATTATATTCTTGCTTTATGAATCCAATAAACTAAGCTCCAAAGTTATAATGTATCTTGAACATCAGTGTACTAGACACTATTTGGATTATGTTCAAGAGCATAACCTAAATGGTCTATGGTACAAGAAAAAGGTTGGAAACCTTATCCTGGTAATACCATGGATGCGACCCAGTTTGTAATTAGTACAAATGAGGTAATCCAACTCATTCATGTAGTTGACATGCGAGTTGGGGCATTATGTATGAAGAGTTCATAAAGGACCGGATTGCAAATTATTAGTCTCACGAGTATAACGCCGTTAACAGGATAAGACTGATAATTTATAGATGGTCACTAGTGACTCGACCTGAATCCTGAGCAAGTTAAGAACTCCTGCTTATAGGGGTTTGTCCTTAGACTAGTATGGGTGAGAGTGGCACATGAGCCACTCAATAAGCTTACCTTCTCGTGACGTAACCTCATAAGTAGCTGGGGACTTAACTGTGCAAGATGGAATTCACTCATTCCTACACTAAGGAATTAGATAGGTTGTTCCCTTAAGAATTGACTCCAGGTCTTTAACAATGGGACCCCGCCCTCTATAAGGGTATGAGTCTATGGTAGGACCTTAGACTTGTTGTTCATTAGAGGGTCAGTGGTGCTTAAGGAACAAAGAGGTAATCACAGGGGTAAAACGGTAATTTGACCTAGCCGTGATTACGAACAACCTGAGAAGGGCCGACTCATGGGTAATGATTATATCATCAGAAACAATATAATCTACAGTGAGGAGAGTGTAGCTACAAGTCTATAGTGGAGTGACTTGTGGTTAATGAATATTGATTAACTGGATCAAAGAGTTTGATGAGTTAATCTCACATCATTAGAGCTCATGAACTGTAGGTCCATTAGGTCCCTCCATTGGCTCAACATTGTAATATTGAGGTTATAAAGTTAGGAATGAAATTGAAATGTTCAAATTCATATATGAGGTGTTATATCAAGTTATATATGATATAATTGATATAATATATGGTTTTAATATGAATTAGATTCAAATATAAACCATACACTAATGAGAGAATAAAGGAGGGATAAGATAGTAATTTCCATCCTATTTTCCTATATATAGTTGCATAAGATGCAATTTTGAAAGAGAGCTTCTTGAGAAACCCTAGAGGATCATATAGTTGTGTTGGAAGAGTTCCACACACAATCTCTCTCACAACCTCACAACCTATCCTAAAGGAACTCACATTCCTCCCTCACCTAGAGAACAACGGAGAAGATCCGGTGGCAGTGTCCATGATCGTTCGGGTTCGAGTTGCTGAGATCGTGATCGTGGAAGGAGGAACACTTGAAGAAAGACTTCTTCAAAGGTAATATCTTGTTGTCCATCTTGTAGAAATGCATGCTTAATCTAGTTAGATTAGTTCTTGATTGTAATCCATGTAACTAAATTAAGAACACGCGATTAACAATCGCTTCCACTGCGGGAATCGATCCCTTCACCAGGAAATGGAGTCGACGTACTTCAATTCTATTTGGGAGCTTGTGGATCAACTGGATGGGGTAAAACCTATAAGTTGCAAATGGATCTACAAGCGTAAACGTGGCGTAGATGGGAAGGTGCAGACCTTCAAAGCACGACTAGTGGCAAAGGGTTTTACCCACGTTGAAGAGGTTGACTATGAGTAAACCTTTTCACCTGTTGCCATGGTAAAGTCGATCAGGATCCTTCTGGCCATTGCCGCATATTATGACTATGAGGTATGGCAGATGGATGTCAAGACAACCTTTCTGAATGACAATCTTGATGAAACCATCTAAATGGACCAGTCCAAAGGGTTCATTGCCCAAGGCTAAAAGCAAAAGTTTTGTCGGCTTCAAAAGTCTATTTATGGACTGAAACAAGCCTCGAGGTCTTGGAATATAAGGTTTGATGAGGCGATCAAATCTTATGACTTATCGAGGTGACATTAAACTTCTAAGCCTAATAACTTGATTCTAAGCATTTCAAAACTACAGGAACACAGACTTTGTGCATAATAGTGCAGGAAAAACTCAAGAAATTTTTTAAATTAACTCAAATTCATATCATGCTCTCAAGTTTCAGCAGAATCACAAAAAAATTCAATTAATTCTCATCCTAGGTTGTCATAATCATACTTATGCAAAAGATCAATCAACAATTCAGCACATACTCAGGACAGTCACAACAGATAAACAACATCCCACCCCCAAACTTAAACTAAACATTGTCCCCAATGTTTGCAGAAATAAGCACAAAACAAGTATAAGGGTAAGAGTGAACAATACTGTCCTGAGTTATGGAGATCTTGATTATTTTCTGAATTCCTTGGATAGCCAAAACATGTGTGCTGGAGTTCCTCAGAACGGGAGCACGGATTTCAACGAAGGAAGACATCATCACAACTTACACAACAAAACAAACAACTAGTAAGTAAACAACTAAAACAAACTAAAAATAGGAAACAGAAAGGATAAAAATGTAAAGCTTGGGTTGCCTCCCAAGAAACGTTTTCTTTAACGTCTTTAGCTAGACTGTACTCCCTCAAGGTGTTTCTTTTCTGTCCTGCAGTGCTCGAAGTGATGTATTCATTTGGCTGATCCGAGTCTCGATATTCTTTATTGCAGCTCCATGACTAGTCACTATACCAGATAGACTGGTGACTGCATTCTCCAACTGGTTGGACCAACTTCTGGATTCAGCTATGAAGGAGTGCATTGTTTCTTCCAGAGATGGTTTCATCTCAAATGTATAAGCATACCCTATAGGAGGATTCAACACATTTTTATTGTTAGCATAAGAGAAATTTTTGTCATACCTCAAACTTGGATTATAATGTGTTGGAAGGTTATTCTGAGTCTGGTTTCCTCCATAGGTGTTGCTTCTGTTGTTCAGGTAGTGTAGTTGCTCCAAAGTAGATTCTCCATTGGCTTGGGAGCATTGGGAGGGCATCACTGTTTGGGGTAATCCTGCAAAATTATTCAGAGCATGAGTGATGGGTGCCATGTAAGCCCAATCTCTTTGGAACTTCCTTATTAACAAACAACAAAACGAAAGAAGAAATGAATGTTTAAAACTTGGTTTTCCATGTTTTAAAAAAGAAAAGAAATGAAGTGAAAGATAAAAGGAAAACAAGGAAGGAAAATCTCAAACCATTTTGGTTTGGTTTGCTTTAAAAGTAATAAAGAAAATGAAATGAAAGGAATGGATATTATATTGTGTTTTGTTTAGAAAATAAAAGGAAAGAAAAGAAAAGAAAGAAAGGGATAAAGGAAAGGAAAAAGAAAAGGAAAAAGAAAAGAAAAAGCAAAAGGGAAAAAGACAAAGTTTGCCTCCTTGCATTTTAAAATGGCTTTATCTTCTCCATTTTCTTCTTCATTTATCAAAACCAAAGTTGAAGCTTCGTGGGAGAAGGAGAAAGGAAAAAAATGGAAGCCATTTTCGTGATTTTGGAGTTAGAATTGCAGAAGAAAGGAGGAGAACTCAAAGCTTAATTGTATAGCAGCAAAGTGATCAACTCAGACCAGTTCTGATGTTTTGGTCTTTTCGAGCTCACCAAGAAGAAGTAAGAGTTGAGTTTTTGATACATGAAAGTTAACTCAATTTGGAACAAAGTTTGTGAAGGAAGCTCGAGCTAATACTGAAGTTAACTTACTGTTTTGTGAAGAGGAAGACATAAGACAGAATTTGCTGTCAAATCTGGAAAGTCTCTGATATTTTGGTTGTTCTGTTCTGAATACTTGGAGTTAGAATCTCTAATTTGTATGGTTCGAAAGCTTATTGAATTTCCTACAACTTTTGTGAAGAAATCGTGAGTATAAAATGTCTAGACGATGTTCTAAATATCAGGTTAAATTTGTTGTGCAACAGGAAATCCGAATCTGGAAACAGCAAAAGTCTATTTTGAGGAAAGTAGCTTTCGAGGTATTTCTGAACAACTCCGTTTGGAATTTTAATATCATGTCTTCATATGATTTTTAGAGGGTTCAAAAAGGAAGAGTTTGGTACAAATTACATTATTTGTGGATAAGTAATGAAGAAGTTATGGCTGTCTGAAAACAGGGCAGAAAAACCGAAAATGCTGGAAATCTGAAAGTGTGTTTTCTTGCAAGTTTTAAGGTCAAAAATCATGAGCTCGAGGTTCTAATGGTTGAGTTGGTTTGTTTGACAGGCCAAGAGCAAATAGGTCAAGTTTACAAGCCAAGGTTCTAATTCTAATACTGTGAGTGACTCTATCTTAGAACTATGCTTGACCTATGTTTTTGTTCATGAACATATGTGTTGATAATTACATCCTGTTTGAACTAGTTATGAATGGCTTCATAGAGTTTTCTAACATAAAGTTCATGATGGAACCTAAGCATGCTTGAAGTTAGTTGTAACTATAACTCCAAATATGGAAACTAAATTGTGAAAGTATGCTTTCCTTTAGAGAATGTTTTGTGTAAATCCACTTGGGAACATGTTTAGATGATAATGTGAAAATGTCAAGAAATTGTTGTATGTGTTATAAAGACATGATTTCCATGATACACAAATTATGCCCTTGTTTGGGGTTAACCCCCAATATCAAGGGACATTTGAGAAGGTACTTAGGGGAATGAATCATGATATCCCGACATCTTGAAGGACAATGAGAAGGTATTCGGAAGTAAATGGTTTTACCTAAATACTCAAGGACAATGAGAAGGTATTCGGGTAGTAAATGGTTTTACCTTAATATCAAGGGACATAGAGAAGGTATTAGGGAAAACCAAACGACCAAAGGTATTCCACGTGCACGTGAGAGAGAGAGAGGTATGAACCTTATTGGTATAAATGTAACTCTACAACCTCTATGGTTTGATGTGGTATCATGTCATGTGTTTTATTGTTATGAGCTTCTATACTATTGATCTATCTACCCTCGATAAGTTAGTACATTTCGAGTTGTGTGCTATGCACAAATGGTGACTTAAACTCAGTAAATTGGAAGCATGGTTTGTTTATGTTTACAAACAAATGTTAAGCTATTTTCTACTATAATCTGCCATTATTATGATTCACCCGTGAGTTTATAATGTTTTAAAGATAGACACTCACCGAGCTTTTAGCTCATTCTTTCAATGTTTTCAAACCTTTCGTGTAGATCGAGCTCTCTCAGTACTGACATCCCGCCATAGTCTGTTTGGAAGTTTCATAAGTTGTTAGTTTGTACGTGGTGGTGTGTTGTATAGCAAGTCGTTATGTAGTTATAGAAGTTTTGTACATTAGTGGTTGTATAAACAATGAGTTGTCTTGTGTTGTTTTGATGCACTTGACTTTTAGTTTCAAGAGAGACTTATGAAGGGTTTCTCCTTGTGTATGTTTAATAGTTGTCCAGCTTTTTGTTGTGTTATGTTAAAATGTTTCATATGCGAACATAGTATGTTTATCAGAGAACAAGGTCACAGTATTGTTAAGAGGTAAACAATGTCTGCTTGTTTCACGCCGCTTTCGGGCTAAGTAGCGGTGTAGTTCGGGAGGGGGTGTGACAACTTGGCATCGAGCGCTTAGCTCCATGGGAATAAGATAGGCAAGTTAGCTCACGAGAACAAAGTAAAAGTCATAGCAAGTTATTGAGTTAGTTTAGATCAAACTAGTAAAGTATGGTCCAAGTAAGAATAAGAGTAAGTCCAGTTAGGGCTAAAATGTGAATAGAAGTTTAGTACTGCGTATTGGAGTTAGATATCCATAGTATGTCTAATATATTGATATGTTATTGAGTCATGCCACCACGTACTAGCGCGCATTTAGAGCGGGATCGATCGCGGGATGCGGATCCTACCCAAGGCCAATCTGAGAGGGGATCTAGTGCCCCGAGAGTCCAAACTGAGGCTACAGATGAGCAACATGTTTGTTTCTCACAGGAGGCAGGTGGGCCAGAGAGAGCAGGGCCAAGTGATAAAAAAAAAAAAGGCGTATAGAATAGAACGTCTAAAGAAATTAGGAGCCACGATGTTTGATGGTTCCATAGATCCAGCTGATGCCGAGGTTTGGCTGAATATGCTACAAAATGTTTTGATGTAATGAGTTGCTCTGAGGAGAAAAGTCAAGCTAGCCACATTCCTACTAGAGAAAGAAGCAGAGGGATGGTGGAAATTGATTTTAGCCAGACGGAGTGATGTACGCACTCTGGATTGGCAAACATTCAGAGGCATATTCGAAGATAAATATTACCCTAACACGTATCGTGAGGCAAAGAGGGATGAATTTTTAGAACTGAAGCAAGGGTCATTTTCAGTGGCTGGGTATGAGAGAAGGTATACCGAGGTTTCACGGTATGCTGATGTGATTGTGACATCTAAGAGTGACAGGTGTCAGAGATTTGAAAGAGGATTACGTCCCGAGATAGGTACCCAGTCACAGGCATTGCAAAGTGGGCTTACTTTTCCCTGCTGGTAGAGACTGCTCTACGTGTTGAGTAGAGTATAACAGAGGCACAAACAGTGGTGAAGCCTACTCGAGGGCCTTCAACGGCGAGCAGTTTTCATGGTCGTGAGCAGCGACGATTGGAGTGAATGTTTTGAGTCGTCAGGACTTTAAAAGTCGAGCTGGCGGCCAGACATCGAGGTAAACACATGTTAGTGGTGCCTATCAGAGGCAGAGCCAAAGAGCACCTACTCAATCTGCCAGATCCACAGTAAGACCACCGACAATACAGGAGTTTGTTGCAAGTGCAACAAGGAGAACTCCATGTATAAATTGTGGTAAGAATCACCGAGACCAATGTCTGGTTGGTGTCAATGTGTGTTACCAATGTGGGCAACCAGGACATTTTAAGAGGGATTGCCCACACTTAGTAGCCACACAGAGGACCAGGGAGTTGGGTCCCAGATAAATTGAAGCGACCAAGAGTTCCAGTGAGCGAGAGAGGGGCACCAGTGGTGCTAAATAGAAAGGAAGTTGTCTTCAAGAAACTAGGATTAGCTGGAGTGGTTTTCAGGGGTGAAAGGAAGATTATTCCTACGAGCTTGATTTAAGCATTAAAAGCTGAAACATTGTTGAGGAAAGGTTGCATGGCATTTCTTGCACACGTAGTGGAGGTGCAGGAAGAAAAACTAAAACCAGAAGATGTTCTTGTTGTGAACGAATTTCTTGATGTTTTTCCAGCAGATCTGTCAGGGTTGCCACCTGATAGGGAAGTTGAGTTCACTATTGAATTGCTACCAGGAACAACACCTATTTCCTAAGCGCTGTATATAATGGCTCCAAGTGAGCTCAAGGAGTTGAAGATGCAGTTACAAGAACTAGTTGATAAGGATACACGGACCTCAGTGTATCACCCCAGGAGCTCCAGTATTATTTGTAAAGAAGAAAGATGGTACCCTTAGATTATGCATTGATTATAGACAGTTAAACAAGTCACGATACGTAATAAGTATCCTTTACCCCGTATGGATGACTTGTTTGACCAGTTATGAGGAGCATCAATGTTTTCTAAGATTGATTTGAGATCAGGATACCATCAGTTAAAGGTAAGGGAATCAGACATTCCTAAAAACAAAGATTCGAGAACTGTGCACGGGCATTATGAGTTTTTAGTAATATCGTTCGGTTTGACGAATGCACCAGAAGTTTTCATGGACCTCATGAATAGGATATTCCACCAGTATTTGGATCAGTTCGTGATAGTATTTATTGATGATATACTAGTTTACTCAATTGATAGGAAAACTCATGAGGAACATTTGAGGATTATTCTACAAACACTACGAGATAAGCAGTTGTATGCTAAATTCACCAAATGTGAGTTTTGGTTGAATCAGGTAGTGTTTCTGGGGCATGTTGTTTCAACAAATGGAGTTAGTGTGGATCCGCATTAAGTGAAAGTTGTGGTCAACTGGGAGAGACCAAACAAGATGACAGAGGTACGTAGTTTTCTAGGCTTGGCAGGATACTATAGACGGTTTGTTGAGGATCTCTCACGATTAGCATTACCATTAACAATTTTGACAAGGAAGAATGCTAAGTTTGAATGGTTAGATAAGTGTGAACAGGGTTTTCAAGAGTGAAAAAGAGGTTAATTACAAAGACCTATTCTCGACACTTCAGATGCTTGAAATAGAGTATGTAATTTACTGTGATGCCTCGAGACAAGGTTTAGGGTGTGTTCTGATGCAAGAAGGAAAAGTAATAGCTTATACGTCAAGACAATTGAAAAAGCACGAATGTAATTACCCTACCTATGATCTCGAGCTAGCGGCAGATTGTTTTTAGCAATCAAGATCCGGAGACATTACTTGTTTGGTGAAAGGTGTCACATTTACACGCATCATAAGAGTCCAAATATATCTTTGATCAGAAGGAGTTGAATGTGAGACAAAGAAGATGGTTAGAACTTATTAAAGATTACGATTGTACTATAGAATACCATCCAAGTAAGGCGAATGTGGTAGCAGATGCATTGAGTAGGAAGTCAAGACTTCCTAAGGACGCCTTGTGTGGTATTCAAGCGACATTTTTAAGTACTCTATGGGATTCTAAGGCAGTTGTGAATGTAGAGAGTTCAGGGAATCTTTTAGCTCAATTCCAGGTCAGGTCTTCACTCATAGCAAAGATTGTGAGAAGACAACCAGAGGATAGTAACTTGCAGAGAATGTTTGGAAAGTCCAAACAGGGCCCAGAGGCAGAATTTAAAATGAGATCAGATGGAGTCATATAGAGGCAAGGAAGACTATGTGTTCCGAGTGTTAGTGAGCTTAAAGATGCTATTCTAGAAGAAGCTCACAGTTCAGCTTACGCTATACATCCAGGAAGCACCAAGATGTATAAGACATTGAAAGGGAACGTATTGGTGGCCTGGGATGAAGCGAGAGGTAGCTGAATATGTTGATAATGTTTGATCTCCCAAAAGGTTAAACCAGTTAGACAGAGACAGGAGGACTCCTTAATCCATTGCCCGTGCCGGAATGGAAATGGGAGCATATCACTATGGATTTTCTATTTGGATTACCACGTACTTCTAGTGGACATGATGGTATTTCGGTAATAGTGAATAGACTGACTAAAACAGCACAGTTTATATCGATTAAAGCGACGTCTAAGCTTGATCAGCTAGCTAAGCTATACGTCGACAGAAATGTGAGTCAATACGGAGTGCCAGTGTCCATAGTTTCAGATAGGGATCCAAGATTTACTTCTAAGTTTTGGCCTAGCCTACAGAAAGCTATGGGGACAAAGTGGAATTTTAGTACAACGTTCCATCCTCGATGTGATGGTCACCAAAGAGGACCATCCGCACTCCTAGAGGATATGTTGAGAGCATGTGTCCTTCAATTTAAGGGTAGTTGTGATACACACCTATCACTTATGGAATCCGCTTATAATAATAACGCTATCACCAAGTATTGGCATGGCACCATTTGAGGCTCAGTATGGAAGGTCGAGTACAACGCCTGTATGTTAGAATGAAGTAGGAGAGCGGAAGCTAATCGGTCCTGAGTTGGTACAAGTTACGACGGATAATATGAAGGTAATGAGAGAGAATCGAAGGTAGTACAAGATCGTCGGAAGAGTTATGCGATAAGCGGCGAAAGGATTTAGAATTCCGTGCCTGAGATCAAGTATTCTTGAAGTTATCTCCATGGAGAGGTGTCCTTCGCTTTTTGGCAAGAAAGGTTAGTTAAGTCCTAGATATATTGGTCCTTATCCAGTAACGGGGCGAATTAGGCCAACCTACAGATCGGAGTGGCCAAAGAAACTATCTCGAGTACATGATGTTTTTCATGTGTCCATGTTGAGGAAGTATTATCCAGATCCGACACATGTGTTGCAAGCACAACCAACTGAGTTGAAAGAAGACATGAGTTACATAGAGGATGCAGCTTCAAATCCTCGACAGAAAGAACAAGTTTTGAAAAACAAAACGATCTCACTTGTGAAGGTTCGTTGGAGACATCACTGAGTGGAGGAGGCAACACAGGAATTAGAGGACCAAATGAGGAGGAAGTACCCGATGATTAACACTTAAAGACTACTCAATTTTGAGGACGAAATTTCTTAAGGGGAGGTAAGTTGTAAGCCCAATTCTTTGGAACTTCCTTATTAACAAACAACAAAAAGAAAGAAGAAATGAATGTTTGAAACTTGGTTTTCCATATTTTAAAAAAGAAAAGAAATGAAGTGAAGGATAAAAGGAAAACAAGGAAGGAAAAACTCAAACCATTTTGGTTTGGTTTGCTTTAAAAGTAATGAAGAAAATGAAATGAAAGGAATGGATATTATATTGTGTTTTGTTTTGTTTAGAAAATAAAGGAAAGAAAAAAAAGAAAGAAAGGGATAAAGGAAAGGAAAAAGAAAAGGAAAAGAAAAGAAAAAAGCAAAAGGAAAAAAGACAAAGTTTGCCTCCTTGCTTTTTAAAATGGCTTTATCTTCTCCATTTTCTTCTTCATTTATCAAAACCAAAGTTGAAGATTCGTGGGAGAAGGAGAAAGGAAGAAAATGGAAGCTATTTTCGTGATTTTGGAGCTGGAATTGCAGAAGAAAGGAGGAGAACTCAAAGCTTAATTGTATAGCAGCAAGGTGATCAACTCAGACTAGTTCTGATGTTTTGGTCTTTTCGAGCTCACCAAGAAGAGGTAAGAGTTAAGTTTTTGATACATGAAATTTAACTCAATTTGGAACAAAGTTTGTGAAGGAAGCTCGAGCTAATACTGAAGTTAACTTACTGTTTTGTGAAGAGGACGACAGAAGACAGAATTTGCTGTCAAATCTGGAAAGTCTCTGATGTTTTGGTTGTTCTGATCTGAATACTTGGAGTTAGAAGCTCTAATTGGTATGGTTCGAAAGCTTATTGAATGTCCTACAACCTTCGTGAAGAAATTGTGAGTATATAATGTCTAGAAGATGTTCTAAATATCAGGTTAAATTTGTTGTGCAGCAGGAAATCCGAATCTGGAAACAGCAAAAGTCTGTTTTGAGGAAAGTAGCTTTCGAGGTATTTCTGAACAAATCCGTTTGGAATTTCAATTTCATGTCTTCATATAATTTTTATAGGGTTCCAAAAGGAAGAGTTTGGTATACATTACATTATTTTTGGATAAGTAATGAAGAAGTTATGGCTGTCTGAATACAGGACAGAAAAACCGAAAATGCTGGAAATCTGAAAGTGTGTTTTCTTGCAAGTTTTAAGGTAAAAAATCATGAGCTCGAGGTTCTAATGGTTGAGTTGGTTTGTTTGACAGGCCAAGAGCAAATAGGTCAAGTTTACAAGCCAAGGTTCTAATTCTAATACTGTGAGTGACTCTATCTTAGAACTATGCTTGACCTATGTTTTTCTTCATTAACATAAGTGTTGATAATTACATCCTGTTTGAACTAGTTATGAATGGCTTCATAGAGTTTTCTAACATAAAGTTCATGATGCAACCTAAGCATGCTTGAAGTTAGTTGTAACTATAAATCCAAATATGGAAACTAAATTGTGAAAGTATGCTTTCCTTTAGAGAATGTTTTGTGTAAATCCACTTGGGAACATGTTTAGATGATAATGTGAAAATGTCAAGAAATTGTTGTATGTGTTATAAAGACATGATTTCCATGGTACACAAATTATGCCCTTGTTTGGGGTTAACCCCTAATACTGAAGGACATTCGAGAAAGTACTTAGGGGGGGAATGAATCATGATATCCCGATACTGAAGGACAATGAGAAGGTATTCGGAAAGTAAATGGTTTTACCTAAATACTGAAAGACAATGAGAAGGCATTCGGGTAGTAAATGGTTTTACCTTAATACTGAAGGACATAGAGAAGGTATTAGGGAAAACCAAACGACCAAAGGTATTCCACGTGCACGTGAGAGAGAGAGAGGTATGAACCTTATTGGTATAAATGTAACTCTACAACCTCTATGGTTTGATGTGATATCATGTCATGTGTTTTATTGTTATGAGCTTCTATACTATTGATCTATCTACCCTCGATAAGTTAGTACATTTCGAGTTGTGTGCTATGCACAAGTGGTGACTTAAACCTGTAAATTGGAAGCATGGTTTGTTTATGTTTACAAACAAATGGTAAGCTATTTTCTACTATAATCTGTCATTATTATGATTCACCTGTGAGCTTATAATGTTTTAAAGATAGACACCCACTGAGCTTTTAGCTCATTCTTTCAATGTTTTCAAACCTTTTCAGGTAGAGATCGAGCTCCTTGTACCTGACATCCTGCCATAGTCTGCTGGAAGTTTCATAAGTTGTTAGTTTGTACGTGGTTTGGTGTTGTATAGCAAGTCGTTATGTAGTTATAGAAGTTTTGTACATTAGTGGTTGTATAAATAATGAGTTGTCTTGTGTTGTTTTGATGCACTTGACTTTTAGTTTCCAAGAGAGACTTATGAAGGGTTTCTCCTTGTGTATGTTTAATAGTTGTCCAGTTTTTGTTGTGTTATGTTGAAATGTTCCATATGCGAACATAGTATGTTTATCAGGAGAACAGAATCAGCAGGTATTGTTAAGAGGTAAACAATGTCTGTTGGTTTCACGCTGCCTTTCGGGCTAAGTAGCAGGTAGTTCGGGAGGGGGTGTGACATGCCATATGAGATCTAAGAGAGGTTACCTTATCCAATAGATACAATCCAGCTACTGGCTTAGATCTGTCATTGTCTGTAGGCCACTGGTAGCTGGCAGTTGACACTTTCTCTAGGAGGGCACGTGCTTTTGGCACAGTCTTCGCCATGAAAGCCCCTCCAGCAGTGGCATCCATAATGGTCCTGGTCTTACCTTCTAGTCAATTATAGAATAGTTTTACCTAGAGCCAATCTGGGTAACCATGCTGTGGGAATCTCCTGAGCATGTCCTTGTACCGTTCCCAGGCCTCAAATAGCTGCTCTCCCTCCTGCAGCCTGAATGTTCCTATCTCAGTCCTTAACTTTGCAACTTTCACAGGTGGAAAAAATTTGGTCATGAAAGCTTTGACCAGCTCCTCCCAATAAATGATAATGCTTGGTGGGAGAGAACCTAACCATTCTTTAGCCTTACCCTGCAAAGAAAAAGGAAAGAGACGTAGGGGTGAGCAAAAGAAGACCGAAAACCGACTCGATCGATCGAAACAGACCGAACCGAGGGCGGTCGATCGGTTTTATCCCTTTTTCGATCGGTGTTGGTTTTGTGCTTCACAAAATCGACCGGTCGGTCGATCGGTTTGGGGCAAAAGCCCCAAACTGACCGAACCGATCGATATTGAAAAAAAAAATTATATAATAATAATAATAATAATAATAATAATAATGAAAAAATAAAAAACTAAAAAGATTTTCTCAAAATATATTAAATAATAATAAAATAATAATTATAAATTATTAAATAATAATAAAATAATAATTATAAATATTAAATAATTAATTAAATAAATATTTAAATATATACATAAAAATCGACCAAACCGACAGGTCGATCGGTCGATTTTCATAAGTATTATTTTTAAAAAAATGCCCGACCGAACCGACTGACTTTGGTCGGTTCGGGGGTCGGTTGGGGTCAAAAACTGACCCCGACCGACTGATGCTCACCCCTAAAGAGACGTAAGCAAATACTATCAGCAGAGATACCATTCATTTTAAGTGTACCACAGATTTCTAAAAAAATTTGCATGTGTGAATTAGGATCTTCTGTGGCTAGTCCTCTGAAAGCACCTTCCCTAACCATCTGTATGAGCCCTGTTTTAAGTTCAAAATTGTTAACATTTATGGGGGCATGGACTATTCCAGCCTTCTCAGAATTAAACACAGGTTGGAAATACTCCCTGATGGGTTTGGGTTATTGATTAACTCCTGATCAACCATTGTCTGAGATTCTGCTCTTCCTTCCCTTAGGAGTCTCCTACAGGTCCTCTCGATCTCAGGATCAAAAGGGTGCAAGTCTGCAGCTCTCCCCTTGGGCATACACCTGGAGGTACCAAAAAACTAAGAATTAGAAACAAAACTAGGAAAGGAAATAAAGCATAAAAAGAAATAAAACATGAAAACAGAGAACATAAAACATAAAACTTGGGTTGCCTCCCAAGAAGTGCTTTCTTTAACGTCTTTAGCTAGACGGTGACTTATCAGGGCACATAAAACGGCTCATATTTCTTTGGGTCCTTCTTGCTTGAATCGATATAGCCTTCTAAGTCTAAAAGGCTATCCTGCTTTTCCTAGGCATGAGAGAGAGAATTATTTTTGGTATTTTTGTTTAATGGAAGGAAATAACAAAAATCAAAGCAAGACTCGTGAGTGTAGGACAAACGGTTATCAAGAATGAAGGAAATTTCTGGAGATAAAAGCGGAGAGGATTTCTTAGCCTCGAACTCTATCACCTAGAATTACTCCATGGAAGTGCTTATCTCACCATTGTCTATCTCACAAACTTGTTTCTGGTGTGTTTTAGTCTCCTCCAACCCATCCTCACTATCGTACGAATAAGTCCTCCTAGGTAGCACCTCCTCAGTGGTAAGGATAAGAAATTGTTCTTGTAATGGCTTAAGGGAAATTACTAGCTGATTAAGATACTAAGCTCTATCCTGTACTATTTCCCAAAGTCCTACCACCTTAGCTTCTACCTTATCCAACCTCTCTAATTCATTATGAACCAAATTTTTAATTTTCAATTCTAAGGTATATTCCCTTAATTGGTCCACAAGAGAAGATTTTTCTATAGGTTGGTAAGGGTACGAAAAACTATGGTTTCAAGTACCTAAATGACTACCATCACATGAATTTTCATCAATCATGGAGTCAGAATGGTAAAAATTAGACAAGTGGTTTCCAGAAAAATCATAATGCACATACCTAAGATCCTGTGGGGGACAGTACCATGGTGGAAGATCAAACTCATGCAAACTCATACTTTAAATATCAATAATTCACATCGAGACTTTTGCACAATAGCAACACAACCAAAACAGGGGACAAAGACTAAAAAACACACAAAACTAAAATAGAACAAATAACGAAACAAACAAACACACAAAAACAAATAAGGAAAGACAACACAAACAAACTTTAGTCTAAAACCTCAAATTTTCTCCCAATATTAATTAATCTAAATAATCACCATTCCCCGGCAACGACGCCAAAAACTTGTTGCGTAAAATTATTTTGTAATACCGCAAGTGTACGAGTCAAGTTTTAGTATAGTGATTTAAGAGTCCAAGTATCGTCCTCGGGAATGAGTTTCTAGATTAATTAGCTACCAAGATACTAATTCTCAATTTTAGCTAAAGTAACATAACATGGATAAGTGGCGAAAGTAAAGACAAACGACAAACAAACACGTGGAGACACGAATTGATTGATTTGAGGAAAGTGACTTCACAAGTTAATGACTTATTTAACACATGCAATGAATTAATGTGATGAATTTATAAACAAAACGTAAGATACTCAAGAAAACCTCTCGATTCTTAGTGAGCCTCGCACATACAATAAATTCCATAGTCTCCATATAAACCTACAACATGCACGACATTAAGCAACTTCTTTATGTGTTTCACTTAGATTTCTAGGTCATTCTCATGTCAGACTCCTAAGGGTTTTGACAACTTTTCTCTAATCTAAGTTTTATCTCTCGAGTCCACTTAAACCAACAAAATCAAGAGTTAAAGAACGAATTGCCAAAAATAAGAACAAAACATACTTCAATGCATAGCAAAATAAGTCTTAACATGCAAATCAAATCCTAACTACAACTTTTAGCTATTCTAAATCACAAGAAAACGAGGCTAACATGTAGAAGTCATCTTAAAACGGTATTACAATCTGAAAGAAAAAAAAATTAAACTTATGTGTTGATGCTGGTCTCTCGTCTCCGAGCTCCCGTCTTCGATCTCGAACCTCTATGAATGCTTTGGCTCCCAAGAATGCTCTCTTTTCTCTTCTCACAAAGTCTATTTCAAAATTAGGGTGAATTCTCTATCAAATTTGGCGCCCTTTGTAAGAAGATGTAAGGATGTACTTATAGATGAAATCGGTACAACGTTGGAACGGTAGGGACAGCGTTGCAACGTTGTACCCTAACCGTGTGGTATATATGGAAATAGTCGGTAGCGTTGCAACGCTGCTACCTTAACGCGCGTGTTGCTATCGATCTGGCGTTGCGACGCTGCAAGGCAGCGTTGCAACGCTATCGACAGTATTTTTCAATGCTTCAAAGTTGCACGTTCAGCATTGCAACGCTCTACATGGCGTTGCAACGCCATCACCTCGATTCTTCAAGCTTGGATTGATCCTTTTACTTCCAATTGATGTTATTTTTAGCTCCAAATAGCCTCGTTTCGATCCTGAGTGATCCAAAATGTCTCCAATTGTTCTGTTTAAGCTCTTAACCTGAATTTGAGTAATTTAAACACGTAAAAGCTATGAAATCATTATAAAACTAGCAATTATTAAACCTAAGGATAACACACTTTGTGTGCTATCAAGGATCAATCCTAAGACACCTCAAGAGGTTAAGGATAGAGATGAATCCCCTATGCTTCAGCTGTTGGGAGCCTCATGTATGCCATGCTGTGTACTAGGCCCGACATCTGTTATGCAGTTGGGATTGCCGATGAGTATCAATCCAATCCGAGATTATATCACCGATACCATTGTAAAGCAATCCTCAAGTATCTTAGGAGAACGAGGAACTACAACCTTGTGTATGGGAGTGGGGATTTGATCCTTATGGGATACATAGACTCTTACTTTCAGACCGATAAGGATTCTAGAAAATCCACTTCGGGGTCAACCTTCATTCTGAATGGAGGAGCTATAGTCTGGCGAAGCATCAAGCAGGGATGCATCGCTGATTCCACGATGGAAGCCGAGTATGTTGCGGCTTGTGAAGCTGCAAAGGAAGCTGTTTGGCTTAGGAAGTTCATGATGGATTTGGAAGTTGTTCCAAATATAAACTTGTCGATTACCTTGTTTTGTGATAACATTGGTGCAGTAACCAACTCGAGAGAACCTCAGAGTCATAAGAGGTGTAAGCACATTGAGCGAAAGTATCACCTAATACGGGAGATTATGTACCGCGGAGACGTGACAGTGATGCAGATAGCGTCGGAGCACAACGTTGCTAATCCATTTAGAAAGGCCTTCACGACTAAGGTGTTTGAGGGTCACCTAGAGAGTCTAGGTATTCAAGTGCTTCTTGACTAGGGCAAGTGGGAGTATTGTAAAGGGTATTTAATGCCTTAATTTATTGTATTTTATTGTACATTTGAAAAATGTATTTTGTACTCCACTAGCTTAGTCCAAGTGGGAGTTTGTTGGAATGTATGTCCTAATCTCGTATATGTTTGTAATATTACGGATTGAAATAAATAAGAGTTATTTTTTCATCACTTTTGTCTCGCATATTTACAAACTTTATCCAATAAACTAACCTCCAGGGTCATTGAATTATGAGAGAACTAGAACTTGAACGGTGTGTAGTGGACACACAGGGAGGATCACGTTGAGTCAATGACCCGAACGGTCTACAGTATATGGATAGGGTTCGAGACCTAATCCTTGATATGCTGTGGATGCGACCCGCTTTGTATCAGATACAAACGAGGTGATCCAACTCGTTCATGTGGTTGACATGCGAGTGGGGGCATCCTCTGCAATTGGATTGTACAAGACCAGACCGTGAATTATTAGACCTACTGATGTAACACCGTTGACAATATAGGACTAATAACTTCGTAGATGACCAATAGTGACTCGACCTTAATCCTGAGCGTGTTACGGACTTTTGTCTGCGAGGGTCTGTCCTTTGACTAGTATGGGTGAGGGTGGTCATAGTTACTCGCCCAATATGCCTATCTTCTCAGGGATAGGACCACGTGGGAAGCTGGGAACTTGACTACGCGAGATGGAATTCACTCGTTCCCGACTTAGGAAAACTAGAGGGGTTGTTCCGTTAAGTGTTGTCTCCAGGGCTTTGACAATGGGCGCCCACCCTCTCACTTGCCCGGGAGGGGTGTTGTTTATGGTTGGACCATACAACGTTGTTGTTCATTAGAGGAGTAGTGGGGACTTAAGGAGCAAGAGGTAGACATAGGGTTAAAATGGTAATTTGACCCAGTAGTGTCTACGAACAACCTGTGAAGGGTCGACTCACGGGCATTAGTTATATCAATGGCACTACTACAATTTTGGTCTTTATTGACGCGTGACTTATTTGAATTGTTGACAGTTGAGACCAAAAACCGTCAATAAAAAGCTAATTTAAACTCTAAATTTAATAATTTATTTAAAAATACATATATTGATAGATTTTAAGTAGCTTTATTGACGTTTTTTTCAAAAATATCTATGAAAATGTAGAAAATTTCGTGTTTTATAATACTTGATGGTTTTTGAATGTCATGGAATATATTTCCGAAAAGTTTCGTCAATTAGGAGACTAAATCGCGTGTTTTTGAATTCTTGACGATTTTTAAACGTCAAGGAAGGGTACTTTTCTTGACGGTCAATGACCGTCAACTTTAACCCTTTTAAAGAATTTATGACGGTGTATAACCGTCAATAAGGCTATTTAAATTATTGACAAAACGATGTCGTTTTGAACATTTTATTATTAAAAAAATAATAAACGAAAATACAAATTCTCAACTCTCCCTCATTATCTCCGTCGTCTCCTCCTTGGTTTTGGAATTCGAAATTAAAAACCCTCTCAGATCGACATTAACATCTTCCCTCACAACTCACGATTTCAATTTCACCCTCACTCGATTCACCCTCAGCTCGACTCGATCTGACCGTCTCTGTCTCCGTCTCCGTCTCCGACAACATTAGTGTTTCATCCTCAATCGGTTTCATTACCGTCTTGCGATTTCGATTTCACCCTCAGTCGGTTTCGGCAAGTCTTGGGTCGCCATCGCCTTTTCTTGCAAATCGGTTTCAGCGTTTCATCCTCAATCGTTTCAGCAAGCCTCTTCTTGTCGTCGTCGTCTACAAGCAATATAAGAAGAAAGAGCATCTTATTGAGCATATGAGAGTTTCATATCACTCTGTTCAACCTATATGTGGGGTTTGCAGCAAATCATTTGAATCATTGAGGGAACATCTAAAGGTGAGATAGGTTTGTGTATTTTTTGTGGTAATATATCACAACACCATCTTATTATATATCCAATCTTTTTAGGTCCACTTTCAAAATTAAATTGTTCAAAATTTTCATGGAGCAAGGTTATGGGTTATGTTTAAGAGTATTGATGGTCGCACATCTCTCAATGAGCACCCAGACATTTGTCGCCTAACAGCACCTGCTCACCAAGTAAGTCGCTTGTGCTCTATGCATCATATATGAAAATAATTAATAAGGTTACTGATAGTTCTCATAAAAGAAAAAGGGTTACTGATAGTATATATTTCTGGATCTATCTAGAAATTGAACCATTTATTACTAGTTTCTTTAAAATAAGAAATCTACCTTCTTTGAAAGAAATGAAAGAATATATACGGGCATGAAAAAAAACCCAAAAAGGATTCCAACATTTACTAAGAAAAGGACTCTAGTCTCAAAGAACAAGATTGATAATTACAAAACAAAGGTGAGACTAACGCCCACAACGAGATATTAAAATGCACAATATCCCAAACCACACTCGTGTCCCTAAAATGCATTTGAACTTTTATTGATAATGACCTTTATCTAGATTATTATTTACTAAAATGGACAATATCTGAGCCATTTATTATGATATTATACATGCATTTCAAATTTTGATTGGGACTTTGTTGTAAGGAATAAGTCTATTGCCAATCGATTTATCAAATTGTTATGATGAAAACCGTTCTGATCGAGGCCTTGGGGCAATAGCTATGGACTGTGTAATGGTTGGCAGTGGAAGTGATGGCACACTGGACCTTGTGTTGGAATCTGCCTTGTTTATTAAGATGAGAAATTGATTTTCAATACTTTTGTACAACCACAAATACCAATCATGAATTACATGTGAGTTATACTTGTTTTAAAGTTGTTGAGTGTATATTTTGTTTCATCTTGGTGGTCAAACGTTCTTGAATCGTTAAAATGATAAGTGAATTGGAGTTTGATTGAGTTATCTAGATGTTGAGTTTAGAAGTGTGTTTTTGTTCAGACAGGTACATGTAAAATTTTTGTATTGTTGTAATTATATTGTTATGCTGCCAAAATTTTCGAGACATAAGGGTAAACTCCACTTTAGGATAGACATACTAACTGGTTTGTTAGTTTTGAGTTCTGCTTAGAAATTGTGACAAATGAGTTATACTTGTTTTGAAGTTGTTGAATGTATGTTTTATTTCATTTATGGTGGTCGAGCGTTCTTGAATCGTTAAAATGATTAGTGAATTGGAGTTTGATTAAGTTATCTAGATGTTAAGTTTAGAAGTGTGTTTTTGTTTCAGACAGGTACATGTAAAATTTGGGAATTGTTGTAATTATGTTGTTATGCTGCCGAAATTTAATACCATTTTAAACTTCAATACTTTTTATCTATTGTTAGGTACTTATGCAAATCTGAACCCATCATATTAGAACAATATGCATTCCTTCAACCATCCTTGATTTCACATGACTCTGGACCTAAAGACCAACGCTATCGATTCCTATGTAATAGGTTACGGGAGACCAAGAATAAACTATTAATTTACTTGTATTTTGTATATATTCCTAACTCTTATTTGTTGGTAACTCTATAAACCATTGGTCGTTGGTGGTTATCTCATTGAAAACTTCTACAGATTGGTCGATTGACTCCATAGGACATGACATTCGCGATTATGTGAAAAATATAGTTAATACGTAAGTATTATGAAATATCTACCATTGATATATTTCTGATTGAAATGTTATTCACTTATTTTTATGTATGTGTACTTGCATAGGGCTATTAGGATGTTCTATGCTCAAGCAAACACTAGAAGTCCAACTCTTAATTGGATAGTTGTTCATGTAATCATTTCAAATCTACCATTTTTTACTATCATTTTGTTTATTTATTCGAGTCTTGTTTATTATATGTTTTTTAATCTATTTATATAGTGTGCTAAGCAACTGGGGAGTACAAAGTGTGGGTACTATACCATGAAGTTTATTCAAGATATAGTAACATAGAGAAGTCGAGTGATTACGGACGTGGTAATACTTTGATCTTATTTTATGTGTTTTACACTTTCTTGATTTATTCAATTTTTTAATGTATCTACACTTATTTGTTTGCAGTTGACTAGAAAAGATAAGTACACCCAAGATGAGTTGGACGAGATGAGAGTTGAGTTATGTGAATTTGTATTTCAACACTTATGAATATTTTTGTTATCATATATACTTCGTTTATGTGATTTTCAAGAGTTAGTGTTATGTTTTTTAACACTTTGTTGCTTTGAACGCTATGTAATTTTAACTTATTAATTAGTCAATGGAACTTTGCTTAGTCCATTTGCTATTATATTTTATTTTGATAAAATTTGTACTTTATATAGTTTGACAATCGTTGAGTCTCAATTACATTGTTGCATAGTTTTATGTGAATTACATGTTGATAATGACTACCTTAATGAGAAAAATGTGAATTGATAGAGTTATTCATACAGATGCAAGTGGTAGAGGATGGGTAGATAATATCCAATTTTTTTTTTAATTTTTATACATAATTATAGTTGACGGTTAAAAAATGACATTAAAACCGGCAGTATTGATGGTTCAAAACTGTCAACATATATGTCATAGTCAACAATGCAAAACGTCAAGCATAGTTATAGATGACAACTAAAATACGTCAAGATATATTTATATTGACAGACAACAAGTGTCAATAAAGAAGTTTTTGTTGACGTTTTCACCTAAATATTGACGGTTAAAAACTATCAACTATACTCTATGTTGACGGTACATAAGTGTCAATAAAGAGGGTTTTGTTGACGGATTTACGTCATAGTTGATGGCTAATAAGTGTCAACATTCATATTATTGACAGTTAAAATCCGTCAATAAAGACATAATCGTTGACGTTTAACGACCGTCAACTATCAACTTAAAGTTGACGCTTAGATTTATTGACACCGCTTTCAATGACGATCAAAAAATGTCAACTGAAGTAAATGTTGACAGTTTTTAGCTGTCAATAAAGACCAAAATTGTAGTAGTGTGGACACAACTTGTCCTACAGTGATGGGAGTGCAGCTACGGGCTTTAGTGGAGTATTACCATAGCTAATGAATGTTTAATAACCAGGTCAAAGAGTTTGACAGGTTAGTCTTGGATCATTGGAGCTCGTCATCTGTAGGTCCATTAGGTCCCTTGGTTCGCTCAAACTGGATATATAGAGGGTTTACAGTTTGGTGTGGATTTGAAGTGTTCAAATTCATTAAAAGGGTATTTATGTCATTTATATGAGATATGATTGACATAATATATAGTTTAATGTGAATGAGATTCATAATAAACTATAGGTTAGCCTAATTAATTAATTAGTGCTAATTTAGAGAAATTGGATTGAGAGAAATTAAATTAAATGTGATTCAATTTAAAATCCACAATTATACAAATGTGATTTGTATAATAAGATATGAGATATCTTATTATATGAGCTATGCAAATATGATTTGCATAACCTAAGGTTGTGGTAAAATGGTAAATAGGTGGAGATTTCAACTCCACCTATCACCATTATATAATGCCTTTGTGAGAAGGCTTTGTAAGGGATTTTGCTCATTTTTTGGAATCTCACCAAAAGAGCTCTCTCAAACTCCTTTAATCTCTCTAGAATTTCTCTCTACCCTAAATAAAAAGAAGTCCCACTACTCTCCCTTTATCAACGGAGAACAACCGAGAAGATCAATTGAAGGTGTCCAATTTGTTCTTGGTTCAAGAGGTCGTGTTTGTAGAGATCGAGTACATGGAGAGTTCATGATCAGAGAAAGAGATCTTGAAGAAACGTTCTTCAACAAGTAAGTTTCATAACCTTACTGTGCTTCCTTCTTATTTTGTATGTTTAGCCTAGGATTTATATGATAAATTCAGTTTTAAGAAAATGTTTTTCACAACGAATACCACAATGTTCAAAGTCGTTTCCATTGCGGGAGTTTCATTCCCTTTAGAGAATGCATTAGGGAAAACCATTAAAACACTTCGATCCGATCGAGGTGGAAAGTATATGCATTTAAATTCCTGGACTATTTGATAGAACATGGAATCTAATCTCAACTCTCGACACCTAATACATCACAGCAGAGCGGTGTATCTGAAAGGAGAAATAGAACCTTGTTGGACATGGTTCGATCTATGATGAGTTATGCTCAATTGCCTGCCTCGTTTTGTGGTTACGCAGTAGAGACTACAGTTAAAATCTTGAACACTATTCCATCAAAGAGTGTTTCAGAAACACCTTTTGAGTTGTGGCAGGGGCGTAAACCTAGTTTACAACACTTCAGGAATTGGGGTTGTCCGACACACGTGTTGATGACAAATCCAAAGAAATTGGAACCTCGTTCAAGATTATGCCAATTTGTTGGCTATCCCAAAGAAACGAGAGGTGGTCTTTTCTACGACCCACAAGAAAACAAGGTGATTGTATCGACAAACTCCACTTTCTTGGAGGAAGATCACATGAGGAACCCTAAACCACGTCGTAAGTTAGTACTAAATGAAGCTACAGATAAGTCAACAAGAGTTGTTGATCAAGTTGGACCTTCACCAAGAGTTGATGAAGAAGCCGTCACATCGAGTCATATCGTCCTTCTCAATCGTTGGGAATGCCTCGACGCAGTGGGAGGGTTGTTTCCCAACCTGACCGCTACTTGGGTTTAGCTGAAACTCAAGTTGTCATACCCGATGACGGTGTAGAGGATCCATTGTCTTATAACACAGGCAATGAATGATGTAGATAAGGAACAATGGATCAAAGCCATGGACCTTGAAATGGAGTCGATGTACTTCAATTAAGTTTGGGAACTTGTAGACCAGCCTGAAGGGGGTAAGACCCATAGGGTGCTAATGGATCTATAAGAGAAAGAGAGATGCAGCCAGAAAGGTACAAACCTTTAAGGCCAGACTTATAGCAAAGGGTTTTACCCAAAGGGAAGGAGTTGCCTATGAGGAAAATTTTTCCCTGTTGCTATGCTTAAGTCTATAAGGATACTCTTGTCCATAGCCACTTTATGAATGAGACTTGTCCATAGCCACTTTATGATTATGAGATTTGGCAAATGGATGTCAAGACTGCCTTTATGAATGAGAATCTTGACGAGAGCATCTATATGTCTCAGCCCGAAGGGTTCATAACCCGAGGTCAGGAGCAAAAAGTTTGCAAGCTCAATCGATCCATTTATGGGTTGAAACAAGCATCCAAATCTTGGAACATAAGATTTGATACTGCGATCAAGTCTTATGCCTTTGACCAAAACGTTGATGAGCCTTGTGTTTACAAGAGGATCATCAACGACAAAGTAGCTTTCTTAGTACTTTATGTGGATGATATCCTACTCATTGGGAATAATGTAGGATACCTAATTGACATAAAGAAGTGGTTGGCGACCCAATTCCAAATGAAAGATTTGGGAGAAGCGCAGTATGTTCATGGGATTCAAATTTTCAGGAATCGCAAGAACAAAATGCTAGCTCTGTCTCAAGCGTCTTATATCGATAAAATGTTGGCCTGATGTTCGTGAAGAATTCTAAGAGGGGTTTATTACCCTTCAGGCATGGAGTTCATCTGTCTAAGGAACAATGTCCTAAGACACCTCAAGAGATTGAGGATATGAGACGTATTCCCTATGCCTCTGCAGTAGGTAGCTTAATGTATGCTATGTTGTGCACGAGGCCAGACATTTGTTATGCAATGGTAATAGTCACTGGACCACAGTTAAAAATATCCTCAAGTATCTTAGGAGAACGAGGGATTATACGCTTGCATATGGGACTAAGGATTTTACCGTTACAGGATACACTGATTCTGATTTTCAGACCGATAAGGATTCTAGGAAATCCACATCGGGATCAGTTTTCACCCTTAACGGGGGAGTTGTAGTGTGGCGAAGCATCAAGCAAGGATGTATCGCTGACTCCACCATGGAGGCAGAGTATGTCTCTGCTTGTGAAGCAGCTAAAGAGGTTGTTAGCTAAGGAAATTCCTTACTAATTTGGAAGTTGTTCCAAATATGGAATTTTTCATCACTTTATACTGTGACAACAGTGGTGCTGTAGCCAATTCGAAGGAACCTCGAAACCACAAGCGAGGCAAATACATCGAGAGTAAGTAAAACTTAATACGAGAAATAGTGCAACAAGGAGATGTGACAGTCACGAAGATCGCTTCGGAGCACAACATAGCTGATCCATTTACAAAGACTCTCACGACTAAAGTGTTCGAGGGTCATATGGAAATTTTAGGTCTACGAGATATGTACATAGGCTAATCTAGGGAAAGTGAGAGATATGTAATGGGTATATGGATGCTCTAGTTTAGTGTATTTTGTATCTCTATAACCACTGTTTTAGATTGTAATGAACCCCACTAGAGTTTTAGTTCAAGTGGGAGTTTGTTGGGGTTTGTGGCCTAAAACTCGTAGTTTGTAAATTTTGTTCTAATTAATGTAATAAAGAGTTATTGTTCATTATTTACACTATTGCCCTTTTATTAACCCTAAATCCCATAAACTAACATCCAAGGTTGTAAAATGTCTCTTGAACTTAATGTAGTGTATAAAGGATCCTTCTGGCGTTGCGACGCTGCAAGGCAAACTTTTGGATCCTTCTTGCCATTGTTGAATATTATGACTATGAAGTATGGCAAATGGATGTCAAGACAATGTTTCTGAATGGCAATCTTGATGAAAACATCTACATGGGCCAACCTAAAGGGTTCATTGAACAAGGCCATGAGAAAAGGTTTGCAGGCTTAAACGATTCATTTATGGGTTGAAACAAACCTCTAGGTCTTGGAATATAAGGTTTGATGAGGCTCTAAAATCTTATGGTTTTTATCAAAATGTTGATGAACCTTGTGTCTACAAGAAAATCATCAACAGTACTACCCCTTTTCTAGTGTTATACGTGGATGATATCCTACTCATTGGGAATGATGTAGGATTCCTCACTGACATTAAAAACTGGTTGGCTACGCAATTCCAAATGAAAGATTTGGGAGAAGCGCAGTATGTTCTCGGGATCCAGATTATCCGAAACCGTAAGAACAGAACACTTGCCTTGTCTCAAGCCTCATATATTGACAAAATGTTGCTTCGATATAAGATGCAGAACTCTAAGAAGGGTTTATTGTCTTTTAGGCACGAGGTTCATTTGTCTAAGGAACAGTGTCCTAAGACACCTTAAGAAGTTGAGGACATGAGACGAATCCCTTATGCATCAGCTGTGGGTAGCCTCATGTACACCATGTTGTGTACTAGGCCCGACATCGTTATACAGTTGGGATTGTCAGTAGGTATCAATCCAATCCAGGATTAGATCACTGGACAACGGTAAAGGCAATCCTCAAGTATCCTAGGAGAACAAGGGACTATATGCTCGTGTATGGGGGCTAAGGATTTGATCCTTATGGGATACCCCGACTTTCAAATCGATAAGGATTCTAGGAAATCCACATCGGGGTCAGTGTTTACTCTCAATGGAGGAGTAGTAGTCTGGCGGAGCATCAAGCAAGGATGCATCGCTAACTTCACTATGGAGGCTGAGTAAGTAGCAGCTTGTGAGGCGGCTAAAGAGGCAGCATGGCTTAAGAAGTTCATGTCTGATTTGGAAGTTGTTCCAAATATGTACCTCTCGATAACCCTTTATTGTGATAACAACGGTGCAGCGGCCAACTCGAGGGAACCTCATAGTCACAAGAGGGGAAAACACATCGATGAGAAGTATCACTTGATACGATAAATTGTGCATCGAGGAGACGTGATAGTCACGAATATAGCATCGAAGCACAACGTTGCTAATCCATTTACAAAGACTCTCACAGTTAAGGTGTTCGAGAGTCACCTAGAAACTCTAGGTTTACACATTAGAACCTTACTAGAACAAGTGGGAATATTGTATCAAAGGGTATTCAATGCCCTAGTTTATTCTATTTGCATTAATGTGATATTTTTAGTACTCCACTAGCTTTAGGTCAAGTGGGAGTTTGTTGGGATTTATGCCCTAAACTCGTGTATTTGTAATTATTCAAGGAAATAAATAAAAGTGTATTTTTCCTCAAATCTTGTATTCTCGCTATTAACTTAAATCCAATAAACTAAGCTCTAGGGTCACATTTAGGAGATCTTGAATTGTGTGTAGTTGACACATATCTAGGATCAAGTTCAAGTAGTTGACCTTAATGGTCTATAGTACATGGATTAGGTTGGGAACCTCATCCTATAAACACTATGGATGCGACCCACTTTGTATTTGATACAAATGAGGCGATACAACTCATTCATGTTGTTGAGATGCGAGTTGGGGCATCCTGTGCGATGAGATTGTATAAGGCCAGATCGAGAATCGTTAGACCACTCTAGTAACGTCGTTGATAGATTAGGGCTAATAATTCAAAAATGACCATTAGTGACTCAACCTGAATCCTGAGCGAGTTACGAACTCCTGTCTGCGGGGATTTATCCTTAGACTAGTACGGGCGAGATTTACCATAACTGCCGACTTAATATGTCTACCTTCTCAGGGATGAAACATCGTAGGGAGTTGGGTACTTAACTTCACAAGAAGGAATCACTCGTTCTCGAACTAGGGTAACTAGATAGGTTGTTCCCTTAAGAACTGACTCCAGGTCTTGAACAATGTGGCCCCTCCCTCTTGCATGCTCGAGAGGGATATTGTTTATGGTCGGACCATAAACTTGTTGTTCATTAGAGGATCAGTGGTGCTTAAGGTGCAAGAAGTAGTCACATGGGTAAAACGGTAATTCGACCCAACTGTGACTACGAACAACCTGTGAAGGGTTGGCTCACGATCATTGGTTAAATCAATGGACACAACTTGTCATACAGTAAGGAGAGTGCAACTATGAGTCTATAGTGGAGTGTCTCGTAGTTAATGAATGTTGGTTAACGGGATCAAAGAGTTTGATTAGTTAATCTCGTATCGTTGAAGCTCGTGATTTGTAGGTTCATTAGGTCCCTCGATTGGCTCAACGTGGAATTGCACGAGGGTATAAAGTTTTGGAATGAATTCAATTTAGGAGAAATTATGTCAATTATATATGATATAATTGATATAATTTATTGTTCAATGTGAATATGATTCATGATGAACCTAATTGTTTCCTAATTATGGAATTAAGGCATAATTTGAGAAACCAATTTGAGAGATGTGTAAATTAAATATGATTCAATTTAATTTCCCCATTATGCAAATATGATTTACATAATAAGGTATTTGATACCTTATATTATGCATGTATGCATAAATGGAGGAAATGGTGGCATAATAGGTGGAGAATTTGTCTCCACCCACATTGCGTATAAAAGCATCATTTTGGATGCATTTTGAGTAACTTAAGTCATTTGTAAGGTTTTGCATCCTAAGCAAAAACCAAACTTTCTCAAATTATCTCCACTCTTCCTAATTCCCAAAAAGGAGATCCCACTGCTCTCCCTCTCTTAGAGAGCAATCGGGAAGGCCATTTGACGGTGTTCGATCGTAGAGTATGTAGAGAATGGAGAAATCGTTAACGACGAAAGGATTACACGAGGAGATCGGTCTTCAAAGGTAATCTCTCTTTACTATTATGCATTCTACTTGTATGTTTAGCCCTAGTTTTATGTTTTTAAGTAATTTCTATGCAACACAATCAAGAACAACGACGATGATTCGCTTCCGTACGGGATTCGATCCCTTCACTTTGTGGTTCGATGAATGTTAAAGCTAGAGGACAGTATGAAGATTTCATCTCGTTTATAGATGACTATTAAAGATATGGGCATATTTACCAAATGCATCACAAGTCTGAAGCACTTGAAAAGTTAAAGGAATTCAAGGTTAAGGTTAAAAATCAATTAGGTAAAACTATCAAAACATTTCGATCTGATCGAGGTGGAGAGTATATGAATTTTAAATTCCAGGACTATATGATAGAACATGGAGTCACATCCCAACTATCAACACCCGCTATGCCTCAACAAAATAGTATATCTAAAGGGAATCTGATCCCCGTGAGCAACGAAAACGTGATTTAAGGATCGATTACTTGCTAGTTTTGGTTTACCACAAATACCAGCACATTGAAAAAAATACAAAGATGAGCAATATAATCTAATTAGGCATGGATTATGCAAACATAAACATGTTGTACAAATCCTAAACTAAAAGGGAATTCAAAATTACTTTTATAGTTTCAATTTCTAGCACAACAACTCCTTGCTCCAAATTTGCACAGCAACAACAAATTTTCCTTTTCCTCTATTCTTCTTGTCCAACAAAACACAACAAAAATGAAACACCTCCTATGTCTCTGGATATCAACTTAGATCTCTCCTTGGTGGGAAGGTCTACAACAATTTGGAAAAGGAAAGGGAATTGAGAGTTGAGAGAGAGAGAAAATCAATTTTGCAGCAATTCAACCAACAACTCAAAATTGATCGATCACCTTCATCTCCCAACTCCCTACACTTAACGATAAGTGGAGACAAAGCATGAAAGTAGGGAACGTGTCATCTACATGTTCCCCTATTTCAATTTAATAATCAATTAACAATAAATTAATTATTTATTTATATATAACCTATTTAATTAAATTAAATTTAATAAAAATAATTAATTAATTCTTACTTAATTAATTCAAATATCTTATATTTGATTTAGGCTATATATATGATTAAATCACATTTAATCACATTCCCTTTTAACCTATAGTTTTAATGTACATCTTATGCACATTAAATTTTAACCTATAGTTTTTAAATATAAATCTCATTCACATTTAAATTAATATTTAAACTCTTTCAAATATTTAATTCTCTCATATAATTTAATATGAATCATATTCATATTAAATTTATAATATAAAGTTCCAAAACTTTATATTATAATGTATCTATATACATTAATGTTTATTCTCTAATTGAATTTGAACATTTCAATTTTAAATGATCTATGAACCCTTTACGAGCTAGAAAGTGGACCTAATTGACCTATAGATTAGAAGCTCCAACGATACGAGATTACTCGGTTAATCTCATTAACCTCCTAATCAACATTCGTTAACTGCGGGAACACTCCACTAAAGTCCCATAACTGCACTCTTCTCACTACAGATATATTTATGTGTCCACGGATATTGACCAATAACAACAAGTCAATCCTTCACGAATGTTCGTAACACCAGCTGGGTCAAATTACCGTTTTACCCCTGGGTTACATCTTTTACCTTAAGTCTCAGTGCTCTTCTAATGAACAATTTGTTTGTGTTCCTACCAACAAACAAAAGTCACTCTCAGCCCAATGAGAGGATCGGACCCTTTGTTCAAGTTCTGGAGACACCACTTAAGGCAACATTCATCCAGTTACCCTAATAGGTGGGAAAGAGTGAATTTCATCTTGCTAAGTTAAGCCCCCAGTTGCTCACTCGGTCTTGCCCCCAAGAAGGTAGGCATATTAAGTCGGCAAATCTGGCTGCTCTCACCCATACTAGTTAAAGGGCAATTCCTCGGAAATAGGAGTTCGTAACCTGCTCAAGATTGAGATCAAGTTGCCTAGGTCGTCCTAGTGAAATAGACACCTAACTAGTCAACGGAGTTACACCTAGTGGTTACTATTTCGTGGCCTGGTCTTATGCAATCTCATTACATAGGATATCTCCACTCACATGTCGTCTACACGAACATTTTAGGATTACAGTGTTTGTATCATATACAAAGTGGCCATATCCATAGTATTACTAGGGTAAGGTACCCAAACCTTATCCCCTTGCTACATTAAGTGGATAAGGTTTGGGTACCTTACCCTTACTACATTAAGTGGACAAGGAACGTGTTTTGTTCTTATGGTTCTGGACAATCTGGATCCCGAGAACATACTGCGCTTCTCCCAAATCTTTCATTTGGAATTGCGTAGCCAACAAGTTTTTAATGTTAGTGAGGAATTCTACATCATTCCCAATGAGTAGGATATCATCCACGTATAACACTAGAAAATCGACAATACTGTTGATGATTTTCTTGTAAACACAAGGTTCATCAACATTTTGATAAAAACCATAAGATTTGATAGCCTCATCAAACCTTATATTCCAAGACCTAGAGACTTGTTTCAACCCATAAATGAATCGTTTAAGCCTTCAAACCTTTTCTCATGGCTTTGTTCAATGAACCCTTTAGGTTGGTCCATGTATATGTTTTCATCAAGATTGTCATTCAGAAACGTTGTCTTGACATCCATTTGCGATGCTTCATAGTCATAATATGCAACAATGGCAAGAAGGATCCAAGATTTTCTTACAGCGTTGCAACGCAAGATCGATAAGGACGCACGCGTTAAGGTAGCAGCGTTGCAACGCTGTCTTCAATTTCCATATGTGCTACGCGTTTAGGGCACAACGTTGCAACGCTGTCTCTAGCATTGCAACGTTGTGCCGATTATGCCTATAAATACAACATGATTTCTTCTTGCAAAGGGAGTCGAATTTGATAGACTTTGCACCCTAATTTCGAAATACAATCTGTAAGAAGAGAAAAGTGAGCATTCCTTGGGAGCCAAAGCATTCGTGATGGTTCGATATCGTGACGGGAGCTCGGGGACGAAGGACCAGAATCGACACATAATTTATTTTCTCTTTCTTTCAGATTGTAACATCTTTCTAAGACGTTTTCTACACTTTTAGTTTGGTTTTATTGTGATTTAGAATGGCTAAAAGTTGTAGTTAGGATTTGATTTGCTTGTTTAAGACTTAATTGTTTATGTATTGAACTATGTTTAGATATTTATTTTTGGCAATTCGTTCTTTAATTCTTTAATCTTGTTGGTATAAGTGGACTCGAGAGAAAAAGTGTAGATTAGAGCAAAGTTGTCAAAACTCATAGAAGTCTGGCATGTGAATGACCTAGAAGTCTAAGGGAAACACATAAATAAGTTGCTTAATGTCGTGCATGCTTTAGATTCATATGGAGACTATAGAATTTATTGTGTGTGTGAGGCTCACTAAGAATTGAGAGATCTTCTTGAGTATCTTACTTCTTGTTTATAAATTCATCACATTAGTTCATTGCATGTGACAAATAAGTGTTAACTTGTGAAGTCAATTTCCTTCCAAATCTATCATATTTGTGTCTCCACTTGTTTATTTATCGTTTGTCTTTACATTCACCATCTATCCATGTCATGTTTCTTTAGCTAAAATTGAGGATTAGTATCTTGGAAATTAATTAATTTAGAAACCCATTCCCGAGGGCGATACTTGGAACTCTCAAATCACTATACTAAAACTTGACCCGTACACTTGCGGTATTGCAATATCATATTACGCAACACCAGGTAGGGGTGTTCTGTTTCCGTCAACTTAAATACCCCAACCTAGCCAGAACCTTCCTTAGACAGAGTTACTAATTGGTCATTATTCATAAGTCATATTTGAAAACCTAATTCTAATCTTATTAGCACTAGATAACCTAAGTCTAATTAATAACAGGTTCTAAAATAATTTTGAATCTAGTTAATTAAACTTAGGTTACATGCATTTCTAAGTTATAGTGCTTGATCATTCATCACATGAATAAATTAAAGCATACAACATATGCATCACATGAAATAAATGCATGACTATGCTTTCATAAAATTAACATAACACTTATATTAATTTAACATGCATACTATATAATATAACACTTTATATTATAAAATGATGCATGAATATGCTTAATCTAAGGTGGGATTTTAATCTATATGACATGTATTATTCACATAAATAAACATACAATAATTGCATAATTAAAAATGGACCATAATTTGGCATCCTAAATATTAATTAAAATAAAATAATCAAATTATATTAATTATAATTAATTAATAAAGAAAGAAAGAAAAATAAATAAATAAAAAACAAAAAAAATGCCCACTTCCCAACATTTTTGCATGCCTATGTTGCCACTAACGTAGCGGCGTTGCAACACCATGCTGCTCAACGCCCTTCTTGCATCTCAACGCTGAGCGGCGTTGCAACGCTGCTCCTAGCTTTGCAACACTGCCCTGCTGCTGGCCATTCTTCCGCCTGTGCGGCGTTGCAACGCCAATGAACAACATTGCAATACCGTACTCTGTACAACAATGGGATTTTTTTTATTTTCGCCTGATTCCACTTTGTTTCTTCACATCAACTCTTTTTCACGACCGACACGGACTTACAGACTCGATTTACGATACAATTTGCTCAAAACAACGGACCCTTACATTGAACGTTTCAACGAAATTGTAAATCTAAAATGTCAAATTTATGAAAACATCCATTTTGCAAACCATTACAATTTCTTCAAATTGAATGCAATACCCACCTAGTTTTTGAGAAATTTCTAAAACAATCAAGAGCAACAATAGCTCTGATACCAATTGAAGGGATTCAATCCCGTGCGGAAGCGAATGATCGCCATTGTTCTTGATTATGTTACATAAAAATTACTCAAAAACAGAAAAATAAGGCTAAACATACAAGTAGAAAGCATACTAGTAATGAGAGATTCCTTTTGAAGACTGATCTCTACGTACTCTACGATCGAACACCTTCAAATGGCCTTCTCGGTTGTTCTCTAGGAGAGGGAGAGAGGTGGGATCTACTTTTAGGAAATTAGGGAGAGTGGAGAGAATTTGAGAGAGTTTTGTTTTTACTCAGGATGAAAAACCTTGCAAATAACTTAAGTTACTCAAAATGCATCCAAAATGATGCTTTTATAGGCAATATGTGTGGTAACAAATTCTCCACCCATTGTGCCACCATTTTCACTATTTATGCATAAATGCATAATTTAAGGTATCAAATACCTTAGTATGTAAATCATATTTACATAATGGGGAAATTAAATTGAATCATATTCAATTTACGCATCTCTCAAATTGATTTCTCAAATTATGCCTTAATTCCATAGTTAGGCAATAATTAGATTCATCATGAATCATATTCACATTGAACTATATATTATATCAATTATATCATTTATATCATATATAATTGACATAATTTCCTAAATTGAATTTGAACACTTCTAATTCATTCAAAAACTTTATACCCTCATGCAATTCCATGTTGAGCCAACCGAGGGATCTAATGGACCTACAGATCATGAGCTCCAACGATTTGAGATTAACTAATCAAACTTTTTGATCTCGTTAACCAACATTCGTTAACTACGAGTCACTCCATTATAGACTCATAGTTGCACTCTCCTCACTGTAGGACAAGTTGTGTCCATTGATTTAACCAATGCCCGTGAGTCAACCCTTCACAGGTTGTTCGTAGTCACAGTTGGGTCGAATTACCGTTTTACCCCTAAGACTACTTCTTGCTCCTTAAGCACCACTGATCCTCTAATGAACAACAAGTTTATGGTCCGACCATAAATAATATTCATCTCGGGCCAAAAAGAGGGAGGGGCCCCGTTGTTGAAGACTTGAAGTCAGTTCTTAAGGGAACAACCTATCTAGTTACCCTAGTTCGGGAACGAGTGAATTCATTCTTGAGAAGTTAAGTTCCCAGCTCCCTACGAGGTTGTTGTGATTTATGCCCTAAACTTGTGTAATTTTGATCAATTAAATAAAGTGTTATTTGTTTTTATAAGATTACAATCTTGCTTTTATAAATCCAATAAACTAAGCTCCAAGGTTATAACGTTTATCTTGAAATCTGTGTAGTGGACACTATTTGGGTTGAGTTCAAGATTATAACCTAAATAGTCTATGGTATAAGAATAAGGTTGGAAACCTCATTCTAGTAACACCATGGATGCATCCCACTTTGTAATTAGTACAAATGAGGTAATCAAACTCATTCATGTAGTTGACATGCGAGTGGGGGCATCCTGTATGAAGAGTTCATACAAGATCGGATCATAAATTATTAGTCTAACCAAAGATAACACCGCTTAAGCAGGATAAGACTAGTAATTTATAGATGGTCATTAGTGACTTGACTCGAATCTCGAGCAAGTTAAGAACTCCTACTTATAGGGTTTTTCCTTAGACTAGTATGGGTGAGAGTGGCCTGTGGCCGGCTCAATAAGCCTACCTTCTCGTGACGTAACCTCGTGAGTAGCTGGGAACTTAACTGTGCAAGATGGAGTTCACTCATTCCTCTACTGAGGAATTAGATAGGTTGTTCCCTTAAGAACTGACTCCAGGTCTTGAACAACAGAGCTCGCCCTCTATGAGGGTATGAGTCTAAGGTAGGACCTTAGACTTCTTGTTCATTAGAGGATCAGTGGTGCTTAAAGAGCAAAGAGGTAATCACAGGGGTAAAACGGTAATTTGACCCAGTTGTGATTACGATCAACCTGTGAAGGGTCGACTCATGGGTAATGACTATATCAGTGGACACAATAATATCTACAGTGAGGAGAGTGCAGCTACAAGTCTATAGTGGAATGACTTGTAGTTAATGAATATTGATTGACTGGATCAAAGAGTTTGATCAGTTAATCTCACATCATTGGAGCTCATGATCTGTAGGTTCATTAGATCCCTCCGTTGGCTCAACATGGTAATATTGAGGGTATAAAGTTAGGAGTGAAATTGAAGTGTTCAATTTCATACATGAGGAGTTATATCAATCATATACGATATAATTGATATAATATATAGTTTTAACGTGAATTAGATTCATATATAAACTATATACTAAAGACAGATTAAAGGAGGGGTAGGATGGTCATTTCCATCCCATTCCCTTATATATATGGTCGCATGAGATGCAACTAGGTTAAGATATTCGAAGGTTCTACAAGCTCCCTTGTTGTGTTGTTGGAAGAGTTCCAAAACACACATTTCTCTCACAAAATACCTCACTACTCCTAAAGGGAACCCACCTTCCTCCCTCACCTAGAGAACAACGGAGAAGATTCGGTGGCAGTGTCGGTGTTCATAAGAGTTTGAGTTGCTTTGATCTTGATCGTGAGAGAGGAGGAGCACTTGAAGAAAGGTTCTTCAAAGGTAATTTCTTGCTGTCAATACTAATTTTATGCTTAATCTAGTGTTTTATGTTCTTGAATTTACCGTTGTAACTAAATAAAGAGCACGCGATTCGCAATCGCTTCCGCTGCGGGGACTTCGATTCCCTTCAGAGGTTTCATCCCTGAGTAGGTAGGCATATCGAGTCGGTAGCTATGGCCACTCTCACCGTACTAGTCTCAGGATAAACCCGCTCAAGATTCAGGTTGAGTCACTAATAACCATCTTTGAATTATTAGCCTTAATCTATCAACGACGTTACTAGAGTGGTCTAACAATTCTCGGTCCAGTCTTGTACAATCTCATTGCATAAGATGCCCCCACTCGCATGTCAACTACATGAACGAGCTGGATCACCTCGTTTGTATCAAATACAAAGTAGGTCGCATCCATAGTGTTTCCAGGATGAGGTTCCCAACCTAATCCATGTACTATTGAACATTCAAGTCAACTACTTGAACTTGATCCTAGATATGTGTCAACTAAACACAGTTCAAGGTCTCCTAAATGTGAACTTTGAGGTTAGTTTATTGGATTTAAGTTTGTAATAGCAATTATAGCTCAAAGGTCTGAAAAATAACCCTTTTATTTATTTCCTTGAATAATTACAAATAGATTTAAGTTTGTAATAGCATTAAGCTCTTTTAGTCATTTTGCCCTCAAAACAGGACTCACATACTGGTAAAGTACTTTCTTCTAATTCATTTAGAAGTCTATTTTTTACCAATCTCTTAATCCTATTGAGATTAATGTTCCCTAACCTAAGATGCCAAAGATGAGCATTTTCTTTAGAAAAATTTTTACGTTTCGTAGTTTGTGTATTTGTAGTTTTAAATAATTCAGTATTCAAAACTATTTTGACTGAATTTGGTCTCAAAACATACAAACCATTATCTAATGAAGCTGCACATATTTCAACATCTTTCTTTAAAATAGACACTTTATTGAAAGAGAAAAAGACTGAAACACATTGTTTGATTAGGCAAAAAATGGAAATAAGGTTTCTAGTAAACCCTGGTATCACTAATACATTGTCTAACAACATATATTTCTTGCCAAAAAACAGCTTCATGGTGCCAACCGCTACAACTAAGACAACCTCCCCAGTTCCAACACGGAGCGTTATCTCCCCTTCTTGTATCTGCTGCCAGGAACTAATTCCCTAAAAAGAAGAACAAACATGATTAGTGGCGCCCGAATCCAATATCCAGGCAGTATTCTAAGCAAAGTAAATCATATTTACCTTCTTTCTTCTTTTCGACCATGTATTTTGGATAGTTCTGTTTCTAGCGTCCGTCCTCATTGTAGTGGCAACAATTTTCTTTGTTTGCAACTTTCTTTACTTTTTTGCCCTTCTGGGCGACAACTTTGTAAGTCTATTTCCCCTTACCAACCTTCTTCATTTTCTTCTTCTTTCCTTTTAGGCCCGAAGAAGTTGAAGCCACTGATTGTTTCCTAGAGGTTGAACCTCCGTGAAAACTCCTACTGGCAACATTTGTCTCACCTTTTGATCCCTTGATTTTCATCATAGTTTGGAAGATTCCGAGTTCATTCGGAAGGGTGGTAAAGTTAAAAGTAAGCTTGTTCATAACAACGCTACTTCGAAACTGTAGGAAACTCTCTAGAAGAGTTTCCAAAATGAAGCTGACCTGACTCGATTCATCGATAGAAGCACCATTCGTCTCCACCGTGTTGAAGTGAACCATCGTATCGAGAACATGATCCTAAATAGATGATCCCTCCGCCATTCTAGCATTGAAGATGTATTTGAGGGCATTGTGTCTAACTTGAACAGACTGTTATCCGAACATGCCTTGCAGCAAATCCATGATTTCCTTAGCGCTCGTCATGCCCTCGTGCTTTTTGACTAGTATGTCAGACATACTTGCCAATATATAGACCTTGGCCTTATCATTGGTTGTGATCCATCTATCGTATGCATCACATGAAGGGAATGAAAATCCTCGCGCAGCGGAAGACGATCGAATCGTCAAGGTATCGTTACGCTACTAGAATTTTGTCAAAACGATCTAACGCTTAGATCTAAGTTGAAGATACAGAAAAGGAAGAAATTACACCAAGAAGAATACAACTTACTTGTTGTAGACAAATCTTTAAGATACCTTCCTTGGTCACGAACATTTCGTGCTTCTCAACGAATGCTTCTCTCGAACAAAACGAACACCACCAACGACCTTCTCGGTTGTTCTTCCTTTGAAAGAAGGAAAGTGGTGGGACTTTTCTTGGTTTTGGAGAGGGAGGAGAATTGAGAGAAAAGTTGAGAGAGTTCTCTTCTTTTTGGGTGAAATCCAAAAAATGAGAGTGAAACCTTACCATCCTTCTTACAAGAAGGGTTTAAATAGTGGAATAACCATGGAGTTAAAATCTCCACATTATTACCATTTTACCACAACCATAGGTTATGCAAATCACATTTGCATAACCATATAATATAAGATATCTCATATCTCATATTGCAAATCACATTTGCAATAATTGTGCATTAATTAAATTGAATCACATCCAATTTAATTTCTCTCAATTAATTTCTCCAATTAGCCCTAATTAAACAATTAGGCTAACCTATAGTTTATTATGAATAACATTCACATTAAACTATATATTATATCATTCATATCTCATATAAATGACATAAATGCCCTTTAAGTGAAACTGAACACTTCAATTTTATACCAAAACATAACCCTTCTTTTAACCTAGATTAAGCCAACCGAGGGACCTAATGGACCTACAGTGATGGGCTCCAATGATCCGAGATTAACCTATCAAACTCTTTGACCCGGTTAATCAACATTCATTACCTACGGTAACACTCCACTATAGCCCGTAGCTGCACTCCCGTCAGTGTAGAATATTACGTGTCCACTGATATAACCAATACCTATGAGTCGACCCTTCACAGGTTGTTCGTAGACACGGCTGGGTCAAATTACCGTTTTACCCCTGTGTCTACCTCTTGTTCCTTAAGTCCCCACTGCTCCTCTGATGAACAACATATCGTGTTGGTCCAACCATACACAACACCCTTCTCGGGCCAGTGAGAAGGTGGGCGCCCGTTGTCCAAGCCCTGGAGACAACACTTAAGGGAACAACCCCTTTAGTTTCCCTAAAGGCGGGAACGAGTGAATTCTATCTCGCGTAGTTAAGTTCCCAGCTCTCTACTTGGTCCTGTCCCTGAGAAGATAGGTATATTGGGTGAGTAACTGTGACCACCCTCACCCGTACTAGTCAAAGGATAGATCCCCGCAGACAGGAGTCCGTAACACGCTCAGTATTCAAGTCGAGTCACTAATGGTCATCTACGAAGTTATTAGTCCTTACTGTCAACGGTGTTACATAAGTAGGTCTAATAATTCACGGTCCGGTCTTGTACAATCTCATTGCACAGGATGCCCCCACTCGCATGTTAACCACATGAACGAGTCAGATCACCTCGTTTGTATCTAATACAAAGTGGGTCGCATCCACAGTGTATCCAGGATTAGGTCTTCATCCCTATCCATACTGTAGACCGTTCGGGTCATTAACTCGAACGTGATCCTCCCTGTGTGTCCACTACACACCGTTCAAGTTTTAGTTCTCTCATAAATTCAATGACCCTGGAGCTTAGTTTATTGGAAAAGTTTGTAAATATTGCGAGACACAAAGTGATGAAATAAATAACTCTTATTAATTTTAAATATTAATTTAGAAACACGAGATTAGGACAAAAACCCCAACAAACTCCCACTTGGACTAAGCTAGTGGAGAAAATACATTTCTGAAATGTACATAAATTACAATGAAGTAATACAATAAACTAGGGCATTGAATACCCGTTTACATATCTCCCACTTGCCCTAGTCAGGAAGCACTCGAAGACCTAGACTCTCTAGGTGACCCTCAAACACCTTAGCCGTGAGGGGCTTTGTAAATGGATTAGCTACATTGTGCTCTGATGCTATCTGTGTGACTGTCACGTCTCCGCGGTTCACAATCTCCCGTATCAAATGATACTTGCGCTCAATATGTTTGTCTCTCTTATGACTCCGAGGCTCTCTGGAGTTGGCCACTGCACCACTGTTATCACAGAACAATGTGATCGATAAGTTCATATTTGGAACAACTTCCAAATCGGTCATGAACTTCCTAAGCCAAACAACTTCCTTTGCAGCTTCACAAGCCGCAACATACTCCGCTTCCATAGTGGAATCAGTGATACATCCCTGCTTGATCATTCGCCATACTACAGCTCCTCCATTCAGAATGAAGGGTGACCCCGAAGTGGATTTCCTAGAATCCTTATCGGTCTGAAAGTCAAAATCTGTGTATCCCGTAAGGATCAAATCTCCACTTCCATACACTAAGCTGTAGTTCCTCGTTCTCCTAAGATACTTGAGGATTGCCTTTACGGATGTCCAGTGATCTAATCCTAGATTGGACTGATACCTACTGACAATCCCTTCTGCATAACAGATGTCGGGCCTAGTACACAACATAGCATACATCAGGCTCCCTACAACCGAAGCATATGGGATCCATCTCATATCCTCAACCTCTTGAGGAGTCTTAGGACCCTGATCATTAGACAAGTGAACCCCATGCCTGAAAGGCTGCAAGCCCTTCTTGGAGTTCTGCATCTTATATCAAGACAACATCTTGTCAATATAAGATGTCTGAGACAAGGCTAGCGTTCTGTTCTTCCGGTTTCGGACTATCTGGATACCTAGAACATACTGAGCTTCTCCCAAATCTTTCATTTGGAATTGCGAAGCTAGCCACTTCTTAACGTCAGTAAGAAATTCTATCTCATTCCCAATGAGAAGAATATCATCCACATACAACACTAAAAATGCGACAGTTTTGTCAACGATCTTCTTGTAGACACAAGGCTCGTCGCCATTTTGATCAAAGGCATAAGATTTGATCGCCTCATCAAACCTTATATTCCAAGACCTCGAAGCTTGTTTCAGCCTATAAATGATCCTATGAAGCCGACAAACCTTTTACTCTTGGCCTTGGGCAATGAACCCTTTAGGCTGGTCAATGTAGATGGTTTCATCAAGTTTACGATTCAGAAAGCCCGTCTTGACGTCTATCTGCCACACCTCGTAGTCATAATATGCGGCAATTGCCAGAAGGATCCTGATCAACTTTACCATGGCAACAGGTGAAAAGGTCTCCTCATAGTCAACCCCTTCAACCTGGGTAAAACCCTTTGCCACTAGTCGGGCTTTGAAGGTCTGCACCTTCCCATCTACACCACGTTTACGCTTGTAGATCCATTTGCAACCAATAGGTTTTACCCCATCCGGTTGATCCACAAGCTCCCAGACAGAATTGAAGTACATAGACTCCATTTCCTAGTCAATAGCTTTAACCCACTCATCTTTGTCAACATCAACCATTGCCTGGTCATAGGTCAATGGATCCTCACAGTCATCATCAGGAGTGACAAGCCGAGGTTTCAATTAAAACCCATGTAACGATCAGTCGTCTCACGCCCCTCCCACTACGTCGAGGCATTCCCAACTCTTGGGAACGGATTTGACTAGACGTGTTAGGATCAACAACACTTGTTGACGTACTAACCCCATCAGCAACTCTTGCTGATGTACTGTCCATTTCATTTAGCACAATTTTACTCCTTGGTAAATGATCTCTGACGTGGTCTTCCTCTAGGAATGTGGCGTTTGTCGATACAAGCACCCTATTTTCCTTAGGATCGTAAAATAGACCACCCCTAGTCTCTTTAGGGTAACCTACAAATAGGCACAATTTCGAACGGGGTTCCAACTTTTTCGAGTTTGACACCAACACATGGGTCGAACATCCCCAAATCCTTAAATGGTGTAAACTTCCTTTACGACCATTCCAGAGTTCGAAAGGTGTTTCACAAACACTCTTCGACGGAACGTTGTTCAAAATATAGACCGCAGTCTCCACTGTGTAACCTCAAAAAGAATCAGGGAGACGAGCATAGTTCATCATCGACCGAACCATGTCCAACAAGGTTCTGTTTCTCCTCTCTGATACGCCATTCTGTTGTGGCATACCAGGTAGGGGTGAACATAAGCCGGGTTGGTCCGGGTTATGGGTGTTTTTTGGACCAACCCAAATTTTCGGGTTGTTAATTCTTCCAACCCAACGAACCCTATTTATGAGGGTAACCCAACCCAACCCAACCCAATATTTTCGGGTTGGGTCGGGTTGGGTCACCGGTTTTTTTTTTTTTTTAATCCAAAGTTAATATAAATATTAAAATAATGAAGAATTAAAAAACTTCAATAGCAACCAAAACCATTACAAATTTACAATATCAAAGTATTAGATTTGAAGCATCACAAATTTAAAAACTACAAATGTTTTTGCACTAAATAACAATATTGTTCTATCACAATTATCACAAGAGAATAGACTTTTCAGTTCTTAAAAGTTAAACATCACAAAATTTGATAACAACACAAGCAAGCATTAACTTTAGTTCTTCAATCTTGAACTTGCACTTTTTAATGCTAGGTCCTGAAAAAAACAAATACAACAAACAAATTTTTAAATTATAAAGAAGTGTATTATTGTATCTAACAAAAGAAAAAAATTATTAATCAATATAATGATAGAAAAACTTACAATTAAACACATCAACCTTCTTGAATCCTATTTCACCACAGAAGACGATGCAATCTCTAAAAAAAATGAATAAAGAATATATTATTTGATCACAATAACTTGAAGTCCACAATCATTAGAGAAATTTTAATTGCCTGATTCAATCTTATCACAAGCCTCTAACTCTTCAAGCTGTGGAGATAGATCTAATAACCTTGTGTTGCCACGAATCCAGTTTTGTGTGCATATCAAAGACTCCACCATTTTAGGAGTTAAAGAACTCCTAAAAGAATCAAGAATCCTCCCTCCCGTACTAAAGGCAGATTCAGAAGCTACTATAGACACAGGAACTGCCAAAATATCTTGGGCAATGTTTGATAAAATACGATATTTATGACCATTCAATTTCCACCAAGACAAAATATCTAAATCATCATTAACTTCTTCATTAGGCTCAGACAAATATCGATCCACATCATTCTTCACTTCTAATGAACTTTTCTCTTCTCTCCTTTTCTTATACCTTAATTGCATTGGACTTTCCTCTTCTTCTCCATCATCACTGTCAATACTAATACTAGTGATACTGCTTGATTGTTGAGAATCACTACCACTAGAACCTGTACCTCTGCTACCTCGAGCACCAATATCATGTGATTTGTAAAAGTCATACATGCGAATTAAATATGACTTGACATCATCAATCATTTTTGTGACCAAAGCATCCTCATAAACATTGGAAAAACAAAACGACACATAATCCAACTTGTAACGAGGATCAAGCACCACAAAGAAGAAATATCAATTTATTAATCTTTTCAATGTGACTTCAATACTTGTCAAACTTCCTCTTCATATTTGAAGCCATAGCACATAGAATAGAGTTGGGATTTTGGCTCCATTTGATTAAAGTATATTGAATACCATAAAGTTCATGAAAACCAACATTAGAAGTCACATATAAAGAACCACTTATCTTTGTAGTGACATAATAAAACTTCTTCAAAAACTTAATAAACACCTTAACATTTTCCCAATCATGTGCAGATGGTGGCCCCAATCTTTTATTTCCATGGTCATCTTTCTCAAAATAACCAATAAAATCAGAGTCCTCCTTTTCTTCCACTAAAATCTTGAAAGCTTTTTGAAATTTTATTGCATGATCAAGCATTAAATATGTAGAATTCCACCTAGTTGGAACATCTAAACAAACAAGAGCCTTACACTCAATTTTCTCCTGTTTCACACAAGCTTTAAATTTTTCCAATCTCTTAGGTGATGACCGAACATATCTCACTGCATTACGAACACTAGCAATGGACTCATGCATATCTTTCAAACCATCATTGACAATCAAGTTAATTATGTGAGCACAACACCTCATATGCAATAATTCTCCATCTAAGACAATAGATTTCCAACTTTTAAGTCTTCTTTTAATATAAGCAATAGCCAAATCATTGGAACTCGCATTATCTACCCTGATGAAAAAAATTTTATCAATCCCCCATTCCAACAAACAACTCTCAATCACTTTGCCAATAGTCTCTCCCTTGTGATCAGCAACTTGACAAAAGTTCAAAATCTTTTTTTGCAAATTCCATTCATAATCAATGAAGTGTGCAGTAAGAACCATGTAGTTAACATTTTGCAATGAAGTCCAAGTATCAGTGGTAAGGCAAACCCTTTGACAGTTTTTTCCAAGAAATGATTTCAACTGTTTTTTCTCTTCAAGATAAAGTTGAAACACATCTCTAGCAATTGTTACTCTTGATGGAAGGTCAAACTTAGGGACTGCAACACTACAAAAGCGTCTAAACCCCTCATTTTCTACGAATTTGAAAGGCAACTCATCAATAACTATCATCTCAGCACATGCATTTCTACATGCTTGTTGACTAAATATCGTAGTCACAAAGTTACTACCACTTCCTCCTTTTCCATCACTAGAAGGTACAAGAGTTAAGGTGGTTTGTCCTTTTTCTTCTTCTCTATATGGGTACTTTTTACACTGATTTCTTAAGTGTTTCCATAAAGTGCTAGTTCCACAACTATTCGTGTCACAAGCATAATCCTTATCACAATAATTACACTTGCACCTAGCTCCATCATTAGCACTCACTTCAATTTTTGTGAAATGGTCCCAAATGCAGGAAGAAGTTAGTTTCTTCGAGCCTTTTTTCCTAGACTTTGGAGGTAAAGGTGGTTTAGGAATTTGGCTAGGATTGGGAGGAGTTTCATCATTACATCCTGATCCTGATGTGTTTGCATTACCACTACTGCTATGAGTGTTATCCATCTATAAAATAAATTAAACTACAATAAATAACAACCAACTTACGACCTATTAATCAGAAAAATGTTTTATCCAAATATATGATACTAAACAGTGAACACAATATATAAAATTTTAACTCACAATGTAGTTGTATATAGGTGATTCCTCTGAATCCGACTCCGTGATGAAAACTCTAAATGAACCAACTACTCTGAAAGAACAACAATATGTAACCAACTACTATGAGTCCAACAAGAATTTCCAACCATACATGTATTCTTTTTATATTGTCAGTTAGTTACAAAGTTCAGAATTAAACATCAGAATACTCAAACATCAGAATGCTTAAACATGTTCAGAAATTCAGAATGCCCTAACTTTCCTTTTCATTCTCGGTGCATTATCATAAGTAAAAACCACATATTATAAACAGGTCACAATATCAGTTCACAAAATCACTCCTAATCTGTATAAAATCGATTCACAAAATCAGGTCAATTCACAAAATCGAACTATATATTGTATAAAACTCTCAGAGTCTCAACCATATATCAAAATTAAGAATTTGTAGTTCTGAACTTTTGAGTACAAGGTATACTCACGATGAAGGTGAAGATTGGAGAGAGAGGATAAGTGGCCGGATTTGACACAACCGGCGAAAGTGGCTGAAGGCGAACGAAGAGGGAGAGAGACCAGTAGACGGCGAGTGACGAGCGACCACTGGACGGCGAGCGACGGAACGATTGCGAGCGACCACTGGACGGCGAGCGACGGAGCGATTGCAAGCAACGGTCCGACGGACTACGGAGAGGAAGAAGACGAAACCCCGAGAAAAAATCGATGTGGTTGCGAAGTTGCGAGCGACTGGACCTGCGATTTGACACAAGTTTAGAAAGAGAAGAAGAATGGATGCGGCTGATCTGATGGTTTAGGGATGGAAATGGCGGACCTGCGGCTGCGATTTCTTAGAAAGAGAGAAGAAGAACGGATGCGGCTGCGGCTGCGAAGTGCGAACGAAGACGAAGAGGGCGCGTTTTGTTTTCTTTAGGTTTTTTTAATATATATATATATTAAAAAAACGTAATCGGTTCGGTTCGGGTTGAACCGAGCCAAAATCTGGACAACCCGGAACCGAACCGAGAAAGCCGGTTCTCTCACAAATGAACCCAAATCAACCCAAAAAAAAAATCAACCCAACCCAACCCTTATAATTTGGGTTGGGTAATCCGGGTTGGTCGGGTTGTCGGTTTACTTGTACACCCCTAATACCAGGTGCTGAGAGTTGGGACGTAATTCCGTGTTCTATCATATAGTCCTGGAATTCAGTGTCCATGTACTATCCACCTCGATCCGATCAAAGTGTTTTAAGCGATTTACCTAAGAAGTTCTCAACCTCAGTCTTGTACTCCTTGAACTTTTCAAGAGTTTCAGACTTCTTGTGCATTAGGTAAATATACCCATACCTCAAGTAATCGTCTGTGAAAGACACGAAGTATTCATAACCACCTCGTGCTTTAACATTCATCGGACCATAGAGGTTAGAATGTATAAGCTCAAGGGGCTCATTGACTCTGTATCCTTTTCCACTAAAAGGACGTTTGGTCATTTTGCCCTCAAGGCATGACTCACACACCGGTAAAGAATTTTCTTCCAACTCGTTTAGAAGTCCACTCTTAACTAGTTTCTCAATCCTATTGAGATTAATGTGGCCTAACCGTAGATGCCAAAGATGGGCATTTTCCTTAGGAGAAATTTTCGCTCTCTTAGTTCGTGTTTCTACAGTTTTAAACAATTCAGTATTCAAAACACTTTTGACCGAATTTGATTTTAAAACATACAGATTATGCTCAAGTGAAACAAAACAAATAAGATTTCCTTTGAAAGAAAGAAACGCTTTATTGGATTCAAAGGAAACAGATAAACATTGTTCAATCAGGCAGGAAATGGAAACAAGGTTTCTAGTAAACCCTGGTACAATGTACAAATTATCTAATAATAAGTACAATGTACAAGCTCCCCGGATCCAACCCGTAGAGTCACCTCACCCTCTCGCAGCTGCTGCCAAGAATCAATCCCCTGATAAGAAGAACAAACATGGTTAGTGGCGCCCGAATCCAATATCCAGGCAGAGTCACTACTCTCCACTAAACTGGTTTCTGTCACAAGTAAATCACATTTACCTTGATTCTTCCTCTCGACTAGGAATTTGGGACAGTTCCTCTTCCAGTGACCGCCCCCATTGCAGTGGAAACACTTTCTTTTTCTGCAACTTCCTTGACCTTCTTGCCCTTCTGGGCGGCAGCTCGGTCAGTTTTACTCCTCTTCATCCTCTTCTTCCCTTTCGGGCGTGAAAGAGCAACAGGTTTTGTCCCAGAGGTTGAACCCCTGTGATAAGACCTGTAGGCATCATTTGCCTCAGACTCCGGTGCCCTGACCCTGTTCAAGGACTGGAAATTCTGTAGCTCCTTGAGGAGGGTAGTCAGAGTGTAGCTAATTTTGTTCATAATAGCATTGCTACGAAACTGAAGGAAACTCTTCAGAAGAGTCTCCAAAATAAAACTGACTTGGCTCGACTCGATGATCGAAGCCCCGTTCATCTCAGCTAGATTAAAGTGGGTCATCATGTCTAGAACATGTTCACGGACAGAGGACCCCTCTTTCATCCGTGCATTGAAGACGTATTTGAGCGAGTCATGTCGGACTTGAAAGGACTGTTGTCCAAACATTTCCTGTAACGACTCCATGATATCCTTAGCGGTGATCATCAGCTCATGCTTCTTTGCCAAAACATCAGACATGCTGGCAATGATATAGACCTTGGCCTTTTCATTGGCCTGATCCATCGATCGTATGCATCACGAACACTTCGCGATGCAGTCGAGCCCGACATCTGAGGACACTCCTCAGAGAGCACGAACTTAATGTCGTCAGTTACCAAAATTGTGTTTATGTTGTTTTTCCAAGTTTGGTAATTATCTCCCACTAGTTTATCAAACGTGAGTAGAACTATAATTGCGCTAGATATTTTAAGCTGAAAAATTAAAAAACTTTGTGTCAGTCTCGCAAAAAACTTTTGAAACCAATCAAGTTTTAGCAAAAAAGTTTCATGATCCCTAGGTCATTCAAAATTTTGCAATGATATCCTAAAGGTTTAGAATGATCGCTACCGAAGGGTGAATAGAACACTCCTCCTCTAGGACGAGACTTTCTCGATCAGTCCCTAATCCTAGAATAACTCTTATTTCATTAGGCGTCCAATTACAATTGTTCGGTCGAATTCATTAACACTTAACGAATTCTGTGAGTGTCACCCTCAATCTTTAAGTTTCCAAGCATCCGTCCAAACAATAGCCACCGAAGGGTGAACCAAGAAGGAAAACCAACAAGGAAAGTGTATCCCGTTCGAGAATTCACGGTGTTCCGACTCCCATGATCAGGCCCTTCGAAGGGATTGTCTGGTCCAGGCCAAACTAGCATGCGGATTATAGGTGTCTCACGGTGTGAATCGAAAGAAGAGACCGTGGGTCTCGTTTTCACAAGTCCTGCTCTCACTCACTGTAAGTACTCTCTTCATCCATGATGATATTGACCTATACAAATGCCACCCGAAGGGGGACGCTCCCATTTGCGCCATGAGGCCGAGTATAGATCTCACGGTGCGGACTTAACGGAGATTTGTGGTTGAAAAATCAAATGTATCTCATACACTTTATTTCCTCTCACTCAGCACTTTAATTTTAATAGGGATTGACCTAGATAAACCGGCTAAAATTTACATAAGTCTACCAATATAACTCTTATATGGAATTAACCTAAGTTTATAATCACATTATTACTTAGGTCTATGTGAGTAAATTAAAACACTTTTAATTAGCGGTACTCACGATAAGTAGAATCTAAGAATCTCCGGACGGAATTCACTCTCAGGTCGGTTTTCAGGTAGGGGTGTTTCGCAAGCGTCAACTTAAATACCTCAACCTTAGACAAAACCTTCCTTAGACAGAGTTACTAATCAGTCTCCATTCATAGACTAAACTTTGATTTCCTAATTTCTAATCTCATTAGAAATAGAAATCCTAAGTCTAATTATTCAAGTTCTAAACTCTTTAAAACTAATAATTAACTTAGGTTGCATGCATTCCTATGTTATAGTGCTTGATCATTCATCACATGAATAACTATATACTATAACATAATATAATTCATCACATGAATATAAATGCATGAGCATACTTTAATCTAAAAAATATAACACTTATATTTATTAAATTAAACATGCATTTAATTATATTATAACTTTTATAATATAACCTATCATGCAAACTATATATTATAACTCTTATAATATAAATGATGCATGAAAATGTTTAACCTAAGGTGGGATTTTAAATCTATATGACATACAATATGCACATAGAATTTAATTAAATCATACATCTCATGCATAAAATAATTAAATATAAAAATTAAACCGGTTTTGGCACCTAAGGGCAATTATTTAATTAAATAACATTAATATAACACTTATATTAATATTATTTAATAAAATAATTAAATAAAATAAAAAATACATTTTACATTTAATAAATAAAAGTAAAAAAAAAACTGCCCCACTTTGCAACCAACTGCCCATGTCTGCGAAGTGCTTCACGAACTGCCCACTACGCGTGCGGCGTTGCACCGCCGTGGGCAGCGTTGCAACGCTGCCGCGTCCAACGTTGAGATCAGCGTGCTCCACGTCGTGGCGTTGCAATGCTGCTCTGCAGCCAAGCCAACGCCCGCAAGGATAGCGTTGATACGCAGATGAACAACGTCTCAACGCCATCGACAGAACAACAAACACCTTTGTTGTTCTTCATCGAATTTCGCCCGTTTTCGCTCTGATTTCTTCACATCAACTCTTGCCACGAACGACTCGGACTTACAGGCTTGATTTACAATAAAATGCCCAAAAACAACGACCCTTACATTGATCTCATCAACATAAAATTGTAAATCTAAAATGCCAAAATCGAAAACATCCAAATGCGCAAGCCAACATTCATCTCATGAAATTAAGGTAAATTACCCACTTATTTTAACAAAAATCAGTGCATAACGAAGAATCATGGAAATGGGTCTAATACCAATTGAAGGGAATGAAAATCCCCGCGCAGCGGAAGACGATCGAATCGTCAAGGTATCGTTACGGTACTAGAATTTTGTCAAAATGATCTAACGCTTAAATCTAAGTTAAAGATACAAAAAAGGAAGAAATTACAGCAAGAAGAACACAACTTACTTGTTGTAGACAAATCTTCAAGATTCCTTCCTTGGTCACGAACACTTCGTTCTTCTCAACGAATGCTTCTCTCGGACAAAATGAACACCACCAACGGCCTTCTCGGTTGTTCTTCCTTTGGAAGAAGGAAAGTGGTGGGACTTTTCTTGGTTTTGGAGAGGGAGGAGAATTGAGAGAAAAATTGAGAGAGTTCTCTTCTTTTTGGGTGAAATCCAAAAAATGAGAGTGAAACCTTACCATCCTTCTTGCAAAAAGGGTTTAAATAGTGGAATAACCATGGAGTTAAAATCTCCACGTTATTACCATTTTACCACAACCATAGGTTATGCAAATCATATTTGCATAACCATATAATATAATATATCTCATATTGCAAATCACATTGGCAATAATTGTGGATTAATTAAATTGAATCACATCCAATTTAATTTCTCTCAATTAATTTCTCCAATTAGCCCTAATTCAACAATTAGACTAACCTATAGTTTATTATGAATCACATTCACATTAAACTATATATTATATCATTCATATCTCATATAAATGACATAAATGCCAAGTGAAATTGAACACTTCAATTTTATACCAAAACATTAACCCTTCTTTTAACCCAGTTGAGCCAAATCGAGGGGACCTAATGGACGTCTGATGAGCTCCAATGATCCGAGATTAACCTATCAAACTCTTTTGACCCGTTAATCAACATTCATTACCTATGGTAACACTCCACTATAGCCCGTAGCTGCACTCCCGCCACGCGAATATTACGTGTCCACTGATATAACCAATACTCATGAGTCGACCCTTCACAGGTTGTTCGTAGACACGGCTGGGTCAAATTACCGTTTTACCCTTGTGTCTACCTCTTGTTCCTTAAGTCCCCACTGCTCCTCTAATGAACAACATATCGTGTTGGTCCAACCATACACAACAACCTTCTCGGGCTAGTGAGAAGGTGGGCGCCCGTTGTCCAAGCCCTGGAGACGACACTTAAGGGAACAACCCCTCTAGTTTCCCTAAAGGCGGGAACGCGTGAATTCCATCTCGCGTAGTTAAGTTTCCAGCTCCCTACTTGGTCCTGTTCCTGAGAAGATAGGCATATTGGGCGAGTAACTGTGACCACCCTCACCCGTACTTGTTAAAGGACAGACCCCACAGACAGGATCCGTAACACCCTCAGGACTCCGTTCGAGTCACTAATGGTCATCTACGAAGTTATTAGTCCTCATTGTCAACGGTGTTACATCAGTAGGTCAAATAATTCACGGTCCGGTCTTGTACAATCTCATTGCACAGGATGCCCCCACTCGCATGTCAACCACATGAACGAGTCAGATCACCTCGCTTGTATCTAATACAAAGTGGGTCGCATCCACGGTGTATCCAGTGATTAGGTCTCCAACCCTATCCATATCATCAGAGACTGCTTCAGGTCATTAACTCGAACGTGATCCTCCCTGTGTGTCCACTACACACCGTTCAAGTTCTAGTTCTCTCATAAATTCAATGACCCTGGAGCTTAGTTTATTGGAAAAGTTTGTAAATATTGCGAGACATAAAGTGATGAAATAAATAACTCTTATTAATTTCAAATAGTAATTTACAAACACGAGATTAGGACAAAAATCCCAACATCACAAATATTTCGTATTGCATTCGAGCTAGGCACCTGAGGACACACCTCAGTAAGCACAAACTTATGATCGTCTGCTACCAAGATTATGTTAAAGTTATTCTTCCATGTCATCATGTTTTCCCCGGTTAGTTTTTCGGTAGCCAACAAGGAAATGATTGAGCTATTCACATTGCTGAAAAATAAATTACTTGTATTAATTTCTCGCTAAACTTTTAACTAATCCAATCAGTTTTAGCTAATTATCTACTGATTCTTAGGTCATTAATAATTTGTAATGATGTTCCAAACGTTTAGAATGTATGACACCAGGGGTAATAAAAAACACTCCTCCTCTGTAACCAGACATTCTTGACCAAAACCTATTGCTAGAATAACTCTTATTCATATAGGCTTTAGTTACCATTATTTGGTCTGGATACACTTACACTCTAATGTATCCTGTGAGTGTGACCCTCTATCTTTATATTCCAGAGTCCCGATCCAACAAAATCTACCGAAGGGAGGATTAAGTTGGAAAACAGACTGAGGTAACCTTTATCCTTTCAGGTGTTCACTGTGTTTCGATCTCTATGATCGAAGCCCTCCGAAGGGTTGTCTCAGTCGAGCCAACTAGCGAGCTAATCAGAAACCCGAGATCTTTCTTTGGAACTTCCTTATTAAAAAAAATAACAAAAGGAAAGAAGAAATGAATGTTTAAAACTTGGTTTTTCATATTTTAAAAAGAAAAGAAATGAAGTGAAAGAGAAAAGGAAAACAAGGAAGGAAAGTTTAAACCATTTTGGTTTGGTTTGCTTTAAAAGATAAAAGAAGAAAAGAAAATGAAAGAAAAGTTAAATATATTAAGTTTTGTTTTGTTAAAAAAAGAAAAGAAATGAAAGAAAGGGATAAAGGAAAGAAAAAGAAAAGAAAAGGAAAAAGCAAAAAGGGCTAAAAGACAAAGTTTTTAACTTTATGCTTTTGTCCTCCACCGTTTGCTTTTTAAAAAAGGCTTTATCTTCTCCATTTTCTTCTTTATTTATCAAAAGGAAGCTGTAAGCTTCGAGAACTGAAGTTCAAGGGAGAAGAAGAAGGAGAAAACCTCTGATTTTGGAGCTGGAATTGCAGAAGAAAGGAGAAGAACTCAAGGGAATTATTATAGCAGCAAGGTGAATCATTCTGCCATTGTCTGATGTTTTGATCTTCTCGAGCTCTACAAGAAAAGGTAAGTGTTGAAGTTTACTTTTCCTGAAAGCTAACTCATTTCTAAACAAAGTTCATGAAGGAAGCTTGAGCAAATTCTTATGTTAAGTTACTGTTTTGTTAAGAGGAAGGCAAAAGACAGAAGTTTGCTGTCAAGTCCGAGAAGTCTCTGGTTTTTGGGTTGTCCTGATTTGTAGAGTTAGAGTTAGAAGCTCTAATAGGTATGGTTGGTAAGCTTATTGAATTTCCTATAACTTTCGTGAAGAAAGCGTGAATAGAAAATGATTGGAAGATGTTGTAAATATCAGGTAAAGTTTCGGGTTGCAGCAGGAAATCGAATGCTGAATAGCAGTTTAGTTCTCGGGAAGAAGCTCTCGAGGTATTTTCGAACAAATCTGTTAGGAATCTCAATTTCATGTCTTCATATGATTTTTATAGGGTTCAAAAAGGAAGAGTTTGGTATAAATTACATTATTTTTGGATAAGTAATAAAGAAGTTATGGCTATCTGAAAACATGGTAGAAAATTTGAAAATGCTGGAAAATTTGAAAGTGTGTTTTCTTGTAATTTTAAGGTTAAAAAGCATGAGCTCGAGGTTCTAATGGTTGAATTTGGTTTGTTTGACAGGCCAAGAGCAAATAGGTCGAGTGTACGGGCCAAGGTTCTAGTTTTAATACTGTGAGTGACAAAACTAACTTCAAAAGTGTTTATATGCTTGAATTATGATTTAAGAAATGCAAGTTTTGCTATGGAAGTTTTCAATGCTTTAAGCTTTCTTTTTTAACACATGTTTATGAGTATTCATGTTTTCCTAGAAATGTTTTCAAGTATTCATTGTGAGCCTAAATGTCTTGATGAAATTTATATACGAGCATATGTTTATTGAATTTCCAAACTTTATGGAAATGCTATGATTTCGAGCGAGTATGTTTAGCAAGTATGTTTAGCTTAAAAATCCCAACTTCGAGCGAGTATGTTTAGCAAGTATGATAGGTGTGTATCCCAACTTGACCAAAATTGAAGAACATATGCTCTCAACATGTCCTTTAAAGTCTGGATGGTCCTCTCTGACTGCCCATCTGTCTGAGGATGGAATGTTGTACTAAAATTCACAAAGACGATGGGAGTGTTGGGCGGGCCCCACTACATCGTAGAACAAACGTTGGTTGTACTGGGCGTGCCCTACACAACGTAGATTGTGACATGTTTTAAAAAGAGTTTATATCATTTACATGCCTTACGAGATTTTAACGATATACTTGCTGGTTTTCTTGAAAAACTATTATGATTACACAGTTACTTTTAACGTTTGATTACAGATGCATATGCTCATAGATGGCCAGGTGATATGATTTATGAGTTACTAGTTTTCTTTTAAACTCAAGTCACTCACTGAGCTTCAAAGCTCATTCTTTCAGTGTTTTTCCCACTTTTCAGGTAGAGATCGAGCTCCCAATGCCTGATAACCTGCCATAGTCTGCTGGAAGCTCCACAAGTTTGATATGTTGTACGTGGGTGGAGTTGTATAGAATGTCCATATGTGTTGTAGTAAATGTTTGAGGGGACTATGTAGTTATAGTTGTATGTGCTTTAGGGGTTGTGGTTGTGTAAACCATGGTTAGGTATGTTTTTGGTTGTGATGTTCACATACGTTTCAGTTTTCCAGAGAGTTTTAAGTAGGGTTACTCCTTACGTAGGTTACGTAATTGTCAATATTCCGCTGTGCTATGTTTAAAGTGTTTGTTATACAAGTTTAGTATGCTTATCAGGTAAAGCAAGGTCAACAGTATCATTAGAGAGGTGAACGATGACTGTTGGCTTCACGCCGTCTGCCAGGCTAAGTTAGCAGGTAGTTCGGGAGGGGGTGTGACACTAACCATAGTGATTTCACGGTGTGAATCGATAGAAGAGACTGTGGGTTTTGTTTTATAGTTCCTGCTCCCACTCACTATAAGTACCCTCTACATTCACCTTGATATTGACCCATACAAACACCATCCGAAGGAAGACGTTCTCGTTTGCGCCACGAGGCCAAGTATGGATCTCACGGTGTGAATTTTCCCCATAGAGATATAGATGGAAAAATTGATGTATCATATACACATTTTTTTCCAACTAAGTACTTTATGTATTTAGGAAATTGACCTAGGTTAAATCCGACTAATGATTTTACCTATGTCTATCAATATAACCCCTTTATATTGAATTTTACCTAAGTCTATAAACCTACGTTTACTAGTTTATTAGCCCCTTATAAACTTTGCTGACATTTTAATAATTTATAAACCCTAGATTAAATTCACTCTTAGGTCAGTTCCCAGGTAGGGTGTTTCGTTTCCGTCAGCTTAAATACCCCAACATAGACAAAACTTTCCTTAGCTTTGGTATTTAAAAAAAAGGTTATATTACAAATTTATGAACCTATCGTGGTCACCAGTGATAGATCCAAAATTTTTATCGAGAAGGCGCTTAAATATGAAATTCAAGAAAGTATCTAAAGTTGTACATGCTAGGACTTCAACTTGAGATTCGAGGGGGTTGGAGATCACATAATAACCACTAAGCCAGAAAACCTTTTTGAGTTTTAATAATTTGAGGGGGCTCGAGCACCTCTGGACCTTAGTTAAATTCGCCCCTAATAGTCACCCAAAAGTTTTTAGAGAATTTTTTTAATCAAGTTATGTCCACAAGGGCACTATCAGCTTCTGAATCAAATTTTGCTTGTGTGATAATGGAAAATTGGTCAGAATGCCCAATGAAATTTGTTCTTCCATTGGGGATGCTCGACTCCAAAAGATCCTTTTGTTTCGTTTATTCCAAATAAACGGTCGCTGGTGTTAACACCAGAATGTGTAGTTATATTTTATGTAAACTCTAAATGGCCCAACAAAAAAAAGAGAACAAATATCAAACTATACTATAAATCATTAAGTTTAAGCCTAGGTTTTTATAACTCTTTGGTTTTTTATTTTTAAAAATTGTACTGGTTATCTTTTATCTTTTTTTTTTTAAGAAAACACTTGAATTCTTAGCTCAATTCCAAAAACAAAAACAAGTTTTTGAAAACACATCTCGAAAATAGATAAAAAAAAAACATGAAAAACTATTAGTAGAAATAGTAATTGTAGGCTTAATTTTCAAAAACCAAAAAACTAAGATCCCGTTTAATAACCATTTCGTTTTTAGTTTTTGAAAATTATACTCTTTTTCTACCCTTTCTATTCATTTTCTCTACAATAATTTTCATTTTTCCTCCGATAACATTTAAGTTTCTAACCAAGTTTCAAAAAACAGAAATAAGTTTTTGAAAACTACTTTTTTTACTTTTCAAAACTTAATTTTGTTTTTGAAAATATAGGTACAAAATAGATAAGAAAACATAGAAACACATTGGTAGAAGTAGAATTTTTAAGCTTAATTTTCAAAAACCAAAAACTAAAAACTAAATAGTTATGAAATGTAACCTAAATGGTTATCGCGCATCAGCTTAATTTTCAAAAACCAAAAACTAAAAATCAAATAGTTATGAAATGAAACCTAAATGGTTATCAAATGCCATCTAAGTTTTCTATATGAATTTCAATTAGATTAAATATTTTTACTTTCCACACACTCCCACAATGCATGGATTTAGTTCTCATCCTCAAAAGTGTAGGATGGATAATCACTTCTGGAAATGATGTCCCAATGGAGAAGTTTAATCAAAGCCTCATCAATTGTCCCAACCATTATCATATTCAATACAATACAACATTTTTAATGTGAGTTTGTGTTTTTTTTTTTTAACTAAAGATGGCTTTGTTTGCTAACTCTATTAAAATTTAGATCTAAGTTTTAATGGGATAAAAACAATTTCGAGACGCTTCAAGAAGGTTAATTAATTCAATCTTTGAAATTAAATATTTTTTTAGTATAATTGGGATTGGAGATTCGAACCACAAATCTCATAGTCGTTAACACATCCATCGTGTCAAATTGAGTTATGCTCTTTTTGGCACCTTGAAATTAAATATTGAAACTAAGTCAAATTAGGGAGAGATTGAATTTTTAAATTAACCAAAATAAAATACCAAAAACAACATGATTATGGAACAATATCCCTAACCATCAAATTTAAAACATCTCCAAACAACATAGACAAAAAGTGAATTTAATCTTAATTAAAAGAAAGTTTTTTAATTAGAATATTGTTTTTAGGTTTATAAAGTGAAAAAAAAAATCAAATTAAAGCCTTTTGCTAATTAAATAATGAAAGAAAGAAAAAGTGGGATTTTTTTATGGTGCTAAAGGTGAAGACAGCCCTAATCTATGTGAACAGTAAGCTGTCATGAATTTGTGAAGAAATGAGCCATAATTAATTGACCTCCATAAGCCACAGCATATGCCATCATATGTCTTGTTTTCTAATCATTATTATATATACATTCATAAATAAAAGAGGAAATAATTTTTTATATTCTAAGTATTTAAAATAATTATGGCTCTTTTAAAGATTAAGTTATACAAAATGCCTCTCACTAGCCAAAAAGAGCATAATTCAATTGACATAATTAATGTGTTAACAACACGAAATCTGTGAATTGAATCCCCCAATTCTAATTGTACTAAAAAAATATCCCCTGACCATGTAGTTAGTTCAAATTTTGCCCGTAACCTTAAAGAGTTTCGATTTTGCCTCAATCTTCTAATTTGTTAAAAAAAAAATTTGTTAGGAATTTCAGTTATAATTAAAATTTCAAAATATCAGGAACAAATTTAATGCCTAACATATATAAAAATTAAGGAATTTTTATACAAATAACTAGTTTTAAAATAGATATTTACATTTATGTACATAATGTTTTATTTATTACATCTATAGACTTTTTTATGATATTTTGTCAATTATACCTTTTCTCTCACTTTATTAATTTCGTATGACAAAAGTATTTTTTATTTAACTTATTATTATTCTTGTATTAAGAATAACGAGATTTTTGGGTAATTGATTTGAGTTTCTGTAATGGTCAAATATACATTAATGTATATTTTCCATAATTATCATTCGTCTGTCTTTTTTATATTTTTTTTCCTTTGTTCATTTCTACCATTTCTGACATTCTACTTCATTCCTCTATTCTTTTTCATATTCTTCTTGTTTTCATTTTTCTCATTATTCTCATCCATTGCTCACACTCGCTGTACATGAAGTACTCACATACAACTTCGTAGTTGTTATTGCAATGGGAATGTTATTTTTCTCTTATTATGTAGTTTGTTTATAAATTGTTCTTATAGTATAATATGTATCGTAACATTTTTAGTTTAACATGTGAATTATGCAGTAGTTTTTGTATAATCACACGAATATATGTTTGAATTGTTAAAATGGTATGTATTAATCTAACATACCATCTAAAGTAATCTCATTCTATAATATATAGTTATTTGTACTACATATTATGTTATCTATAAGATATATCTGCAATTCGATATTTTATAATATAATTATTTTGATAAGTGTGTTTTTACCTATGTTATATGGAGTATATTGAAACGAATATGATTAGTATAACATTGCAAGATAACATACTCTATTTTTAATAGACAAATGTTTATATTACATATTCTATCCTACATAACATATATATACGATTTGATATGTTGTAATATAGTTGTATAGGAAGTTACTTTTTACTTATGCTATATAGTGGATCTTGTATAGAGTATGTTAATTATGTTGATACCAAGTATCTAAGATTTCTTTGCATGATGGAATGACGTTCATTGAGTTACAACAATGAAGGGCAATGTAGGTCACATTGACTCGCTTGATATATATGTTTGCATAAGATCTCAATCTTTCATCATATATACTCGGTATATTTAATTATTTCTAAATATATATTCGGTATATTTTTTCGTCATCACTATCACGTATTCCAACTATTACAAATTTCATCATATACACTGGGTATCTATAGTTATTTGCAAATATACATATGATATATTTGTTCGTCACCATCATAATTTATTCAATCTATTACGGATTGATATATATTATTAATACCCTACAGTATATTCACATATTTTTCAAATATACAGTCTAATATCTTATATACTTAATAAGTATGTACTATATATCTGTTAACATATATATATTGTATAGGAAATTAGTCGTGTTTATCCCACTATTGCACAATTTCTTCTTCAATGTTTTAATTTTGTTCTAATGGGTTATTCAGTGCATTACAAACTTCACATCTTTGTCAACTAAATAGACGATAAAAAAATATCGAGTTAATTGACACACTAATGTCGTTGCCTAAATAAATCGTCTTCTTGACGTTTTACTCTAGCCGTTTAGATTTTTATAATGTCCACATATATGAAATATACAGTTGTTTATGTGTTTCAAGTAATAAATTATAAGAAATTGAGAAATAGAGAGTCATTTTCTTCTTTCATTTTACAAGAAGTCTAATGGGAATATTGTATATAATTGTAATAAAACTAAAATCAAGTTAAACATGAATTCAACCATAATCATGATTTTATCTTATTCCTTTGGTATCTTAAAAACGATTTAACAAAAAAACAAAGCAGTTTTTTTTAAAAAAAAAATCAAATATGTGGGTTTTGACTCCTATTCTTCGAACACAACAAAAATCATATTCAGCTCGTTAATGTCAATATATTTCAAAAAGAACTCATATAAACTAAGAAAATTATGAAAAATCTAGGGTGAAACTCGTATATACTCGATACAAAATAAATAATATAAATGACATAACAATGATATCTTCGTTTACGAATAAATTTTCTTTTTCTTCTTCCGATTCATGTACGTATTTTTTTCATCTTCTTCCAATTGCAATAGAAGAGACTTTGTTTTGGTCTTAAATCATTCCATCTCGTTTTTTCTAATTTTTCTTTCCAATTTTTTTCTTCAATCATGGGTCAAACCTCCTTTTCTCATTTGAATTCCTTCTAAACAAGGGATTTGAGAAACTATTTATTTTTTTCATGTATTTTTTTTTTATTTTTTATTAAAAAAACTATCAAATTAAAGTTGAGGATGTAATAATAAAAGACCTACAACATTTTTGTAAAAAATTAGACTTAATTGTACATTTATGTAAAAAAAAAATGATTCTTGGTTTATGTGTAAATTGAACCTCATAAATAGGTTTTCCATGTAGAAATCCCAAAATCTCACGTAATGATCAATTTTATCTTTTCTTTTTGAATTTCTTCCTAATAAGCCATTTGATATATCATTGGAGTTTCCATATATTGTTATTATTTTTGTTTAAAAACTGTCAAATCGAACTTGAGGGTATAAAAGTAAAATGCCTACAATATTTGTGTAAAAAATAGGCTCAATTGTCTATTTTTTTAAAAAATAGTGAATGTGGATTGATTATGTAAATTACGCCTCATAAGTAGGTTATTTATTTAGGTTATTTATGTAGGAAGCCCATAAATTAATGACACACTTGAAAACTGGGTTCATATCTATTTGGTTGTTTATTTTTAGTTTTTGAAAACATATAAAAACTACTTCCACCTATGACCTTTCATGTTTTTCTTATCTACTTTTTATATATGTTTTAAAAAACCAAGCCAAATTTGAAAACTAAAAGAAGTAGTTGTTTTTATTTTTAAAATTTGGCTAGTAACTCAAATGCTTTCTTAAGAAAGATGGAAGGCATAATATAGAAACAGTGAGAAAACAAGCAAAATTTTAAAAAATCGAACCACTAAAAAGTATATTTGGCTATCAAATGGGTAGTAGTTCTTAGATTTTAAAATCCATATATGCTTTCTTACCATTTGTTTTCACAATTTTTTAATAAAACATTTGAATTTTTAGTCAAATTCCAAAAACAAAAATAAATTTTTTAAAATTAGTTTTTTAGTTTTTAAAACTTTGCTTGATTTTCTAAAATATTGGTAGAAAGTATACAACAAAACAAAGAAATTTATAGGTAAGAGTAATGTTTATAAGCTTAATTTTCAAAACGAAAAGCTAAGATTCTGTTTGATAACCATTTTATTTTTTGTTTTTGAAAATTAAGCTTATCTTCTATCAATTTCTCCCAAATGTGAGTTAATCTCCCTTAAACAATCATTTGAATTCTTAGCTAAATTTTAAAACCAAAATAAAGTTTTTTTAAAGCTATGTTTTTTTTAGTTTTTAAAACATGGCTTGATTTTTGAAAAACATGTGTAAAAAGTAGATAACAAAATAAGTAAATTCATATGTAGAGTAGTTTTATTTATAGGTTTAATTAATTTTTAAAAATTAAAAATTAAAAAATTAAATGGTTATCTAACTAAACCGAAATGGTTATCAAATATGACCTACATAAATTATATATAAAAAAAAGCTCCTAACAATAATATATATCATTTGTTTCAATCTTACCACAAATTGTTTTGAATATTTCAATTCCTCCCTCCATCTTTTACCTACTGTTAGACATTCGAATGACAACCGCTAATAGAATGTTTTTCTAAAGTAAATTTAAAATTAAGGGTAAAATTGAAAATTTTAAACCTTAAAGGTTAAATTGAAACTAGCACATATATTAAAGGAATTATTGTGTAGTTTAGCCTCATTTTAACTTCTATTAGATGGAATAAAAAAGAAAAAACTTCTGTTAGATAACCATTTTAATTAGTTTTAGGTATGTTTCGTTTAACTTTTTCGGTGTTTAATTTTTTTTAATTTTTTTTTTTTTTTGTAAAATTTTTAGTGTTTGACAACCATTCAAAATGACTTTTCAAAAAATGAATATGAGAAATGAGTGATTTTGAGAGAAACAATTGAAACCAAATTTTAGAAAAAATGTTTTTAAGCGTTTAACTTGTAATACTCTTATACTACTCCGCTCACCGCACCTATCGCTAATGACAACTCCCATGACCACTCCAGCGACCCTTCTGATGATCTCCTCCAGCAACCACCACCACACGACCACTCCAACAACAACTTTGGTGAGAACTTCGACGATCACCCAACAACCACTACCAATAACAACGTCGACGACCACATTGTGACTCGACTACCCTTGACGACTAGTCCAACGACAACTCAAGAGACCACTTTGACCACAACCCCTACAACTCGACGACTCGACCACATCGCAACCACACCAACAACCACTCTGTGCGACTCGACCACTGCTGCCAACTCCCTTGATGCAACTCTAGAGACCACTCTGACGATAACTACCACTACCCGACCACTCCGACTACCTGACCATCCCAATGATCTGACCACCTTGCAACCACTGCCAATGACCATCTGACGACCACTTCAGATATCCAACTACCTTGCAACCGCCACCGTCGACCACCCTAGCACCTACTGCAATGAACACCTGGAAACCACTGTCGACGACCACCCAATGACCACTCTACCAATTCGACCACCCTAATGACCACTCTGGAAATCTACCTGAGGATCGGACCACCAAGTAACTGAAGGGATCAAATCCCACAGCGGAAGCGATTGTGAATCGCGTGTTCTTAACTTTGTTTCACGAATTACAATCAAGAACAAAAATAACTTAGATTAAGCATACTATATGTGACATAGGACAAATAGAGATTACCTTTGAAGAACTCTTTCTTCACGTGCTCCTTCTGACACGTCACGATCTCAGCTACTTGAACCCGAACGTATGAAGTTGACACCACTAGATCTTCACCGTTGTTCTCTAGGTGAGGGAGGAATGTGGGTTCCTTTAGGATAAGGTGTAAGGGTTGTGAGAGAGGTTGTGTTTGGAACTCTTCCAACAACACAACTATGTAATTCTCTATGGTTTCCAAACTTTAGTTGCTTAGCCACAAAGTTGCATCTCATGCAACCATTTATAGAGAAATAGGATGGAAATTACCATCCTATCCCTCCTTCATTCTCTCATTAGTATATAGTTTATATATGAATCTAATTCATATAAAAACCATATATTATATCAATTATATCGCATATAACTGATGTAACACCTCATATATGAAATTGAACACTTCAATTTCATTCCTAACTTTATACCCTCAATATTACCATGTTGAGCCAACGGAGGGACCTAATGGGCCTACAGTTCATGAGCTCCAATGATGTGAGATTAACTAATCAAACTCTTTGATACAGTTAATCAATATTCATTAACTACAAATCACTCCACTATAGACTTGTAGCTGCACTCTCCTCACTGTAGATTATATTGTGTCCACTGATATAATCATTACCCATGAGTCGACCCTTCACAAGTTGTTCGTAATCACAACTGGGTCAAATTACCGTCTTACCCCTATGATTACCTCTTTGTTCCTCAAACACCACTGATCCTCTAATGAACAATAAGTCTAAGGTCCTACCATAAACTCATGCCCTCATAGAGGGTGGGGCCCTGTTGTTCAAGACCTTGAGTCAGTTCTTAAGGGAACAACCTATCTAATTCCTCAGTGTAGGAATGAGTGAATTCCATCTTGTATAGTTAAGTCCCTAGCTACCTACGAGGTTCTGACCCTGAGAAGGTAGGCTTATTGAGTCGGCTACATGCAACTCTCACCCATACTAGTCTAAGGACAAACCTCTATAAGCAGGAGTTCTTAACTTACTCAGGATTCAGGTCGAGTCACTAATGACCATCTATAAATTATCAGTCTTATCCTGTTAACGGTCTTATACTGGTTAGACTAATAATTTGCAGTCCAGTCTTGTATGAACTCTTCATACAGGATGCCTCCACTCGCATGTCAACCACATGAATGAGTTGGATTACCTCATTTGTACTAATTACAAAGTGGGTCGCATCCATGGTGTTACCAGAATGAGGTTTCTAACCTTATTCTTATACCATAGACCATTTAGGTTATATTCTTGAACACAATCCAAATAGTGTCCACGACACTGATGTAAGATTAACAAACTTAGGATAAAATCAATATAAGATTTATATTGTTTATCGATATAAGAGTTATATTGATAACTTTAGGTAAAACCATTAGTCGGGTTCAGCATAAGTAAGATTCCTATAGATTTAAAGTAGCCGGGTTTTCCACCTACGTTTTCTCCGGGAAGTTCACACCGTGAGACTCATACTTGGCCTCGTGGCGCAAACGGGAGCGTCCCCCTTCGGATGGTGTTTGTATGAGTCAATATCAAGGTGAATGGAGAGGGTACTTATAGTGAGTGAGAGTAGGTTTGGTGAAAACAAAACCTATGGTCTCTTCGGTCGGTTTACACCGTAAGATCACTATGGTCAGCCTGCTAGTTTGGCCCTGACCAGACAATCTATGAGGGTATGAGTCTAAGGTCCTACCATAGACTCATACCCTCATAGATTTCCTTAGTCTGTTTTTCAATTTAGTCCTCCCTTCGGCGGATTTTCTTGGATGGGGACTCTGAGATCTAAAGACAGAGGGTTACACTCACAAGGTACATAAGTAGTGTATGTATCCTTACCAAATAATGGTAACTAAAGCCTATAGGAATAAGAGTTATTCTGGCATTAGGTTTTGGTCAAGAGTGTCTTGGTCCAGAGGAGAAGTGTTTTTTATTACCCTTCGGTGTCATACATTCTAAACCTTTGGAGTATATTGCAAATTATAAATGCCCTAGGAATCATTTAATAATTAGCTAAAACATGATTGGATTATACAGTTATAACAAGAAACTCATACAAGTTTTATTTGTAAATTTTCAGCAAAAATGTCTAGCTCTATAATTTTCTTATTGGGTGCAGAAAAGTTAACCGGAGAGAATATGATGACGCGGAAAAACAAACTCAATATTATATTGGTTGTGGACGATCTGAAGTTTGTGCTAACTAAGGAGTGTCCTCAGGTGCCAGGCTCGAATGTGTCACGAAATGTTCGTGATGCATATGATCGATGGATCAAGGTCAATGATAAGGCCAAGGTCTACATGCTGGCAAGTATGTCTGACATATTAGCCAAGAAGCATGAGGGCATGATGACCGCTAAGGAAATCATGGATTTAGTACAGGGTATGTTTGGACAACAGTCCACACAGGCCCGACACAATGCCCTCAAGTACATATTCAACTCGAGGATGCCAGAGGGTACATCTGTTCGGGATCATGTCCTGGATATGATGGTACACTTTAACATCGCGGAGTCGAATGGTGCTTCCATCGATGAATCGAGCCAGGTCAGCTTCATTCTGGAAACCTTCCAGATAGTTTCCTACAGTTTGGAAGTAATATTGTTATGAACAAGCTTACTTTTAATCTCACCTCCCTTCTGAATGAACTTCAGACCTTTCAATCTTTGATGAAAATTCAGGGATCGAAAGTGTTTCCACTGCAACGAAGACGAGCATTGGAAACGAAACTGTCCGAAGTACATTGCAGAAAAGAAGAAGGAAGGTAAATATGATTTACTTTCCTTAGAAGCTTGTTTAGTGGATAATGATAAAACTGCTTAGATACTTGATTCAGGAGCCACTAATCATGTTTGCTCTTCTTTTCAGGGAATTGATTCCTGACAGCAGCTACAGAAAGGAGAGATAACGCTCCGGGTTGGAAATGGAGAAGTCGTCTCAGCTGTAGCAGTAGGCACGATGAAGCTTTATTTTGGCAAGAAATATATGTTGTTAGACAATATATTAGTGATTCTAGGGTTTACTAGAAACCTTATTTCAATTTCTTGCCTTATAGAACAATGTAGTTCTGTTTCTTTCTCTATGAATAAAGTGTTTATTTTAAAGAAAGGTATGAAAATATGTTCAGCTTCATTAGAAAATGGGTTGTATGTTTTAAGGCCTAATTCAGTCAAAATGGTTTTGAACACTGAATTATTTAAAACTGCAAACACACAAACTAAGAAACGTAAAATTACTCCTAAAGAAAATGCTCAACTTTGGCATCTTAGATTGGGTCACATTAATCTCAATAGGATTGAGAGATTGGTAAAGAATGGACTTCTAAATAAGTTAGAAGAAAATACTTTACCTATATGTGAATCCTGCCTAGAAGGCAAAATGACTAAAAGACCTTTTAGTGGAAAGATTATAGAGCAAAAGAACCTCTTGAGCTTATACATTCATTGAAAGGATTTTGAATTCCCGCAGCGGAAGACGTTGTGAAACGTCATTGATCCGTTGTGTAAAACGTGTCTTAAAATTGAATCTATCTCATGGATCCTGGGCTAAACATGCAAAATTAGAGAAGAAAAACAGTAAGGTTTCGTTACTTACTTGTTGAAGAACACTTCTTCAAACCTTTCTCTCCTCCGGTCACGATCTCTCTCGATCCAACGAACTCCTCGAACTCGATCCTCGATCCGAACAGGGAGACACCTCCAAAACGTCTTCTCGGTTGTTCTCGGGAGGTTGAGGGAGAGTGAGTGAGACTCCCTTTGGTTTTGGGCGAGGAGAGAATTTTGGAGAATTGAGAGAGTTGTAGAGAGAAAAACACTTGCTCTCTTTGGATCAAAATCCAAAAAATGGAAAGAAGAATCACCAAAGGCTTCTTGCAAAGCCTTTAAATAATGGTGAGATGTGGAGTTAACATTTCCACCAAATCACCATTTTACCACAACTATATAATATACAAATCATATTTGCATATTATATAATATAAGGTATCTCATACCTTATTATACAAATCTCATTTGCATAAATGTGGAATTATAAATTGAATCACATTCAATTTAATTTCTCTCAAATCAATTTTTCCAATTAGCACTAATTAATCAATTAGGCTATACTATAGTTTATTATTAATCTCATTCACATCAAAGTATATATTATGTCATCTATATCTCATATAAATGACATAAATACTCAAATAATGAATTTGAATACTTCAAATTCACACCAAACTGTAAACCCTCTATTTGTCCAATTTGAGCCAACCGACTGACCAAATGGACCTACACGTGACGAGCTCAAATGATCCGAGACTAACCCTGTCAAACTCTTTGACCCGGTTATTCAACAATCATTAGCTATGGTAACACTCCACTAAATCTCGTAGCTGCACTCTCATCACTGTAGGACAAGTTGTGTCCATCGATATAACCAATACCCATGAGTCGACCCTTCACAGGTTGTTCATAGACACTTCTGGGTCAAATTACCGTTTTACCCTGTGTCTACCTCTTACTCCTTAAGTCCCACTACTCCTCTAATGAACAACTACGTTGCATGGTCCAACAATAAACAACAACCCTCTCAGGCCAATGAGAGTGTGGGGCCCCGTTGTTCAAGTCCTGGAGACAACACTTAAGGGAACAACCTCTCTAGTTTCCTTAAGTCGGGAACAAGTGAATTCCTTCTTGCGTAGTCAAGTTTCCAGCTCCCCACGTGGTTTTTCCCCTGAGAAGATAGGCATATTGGGCAAGCAACAGTTGCCACCCTCACCCGTACTAGTCAAAGGATAGACCCCCGCAAACAGGAGTCCGTGACACACTCAGGATTAAGGTCGAGTCACTAATGGTCATCTACGAAATTATTAGCTCTATACTGTTAACGGTGTTACATCAGTAAGTCTAATAATTCACGGTCCAGTCTTGTACAATCTCATTGGATAGGATGTCCCCACTCTCATGTCAACCACATGAACGAGTCAGATCACCTCGTTTGTATCTAATACAAAGCGTGTCGCATCCACAATTTATCCAGGATTAGGTCTCCAACCTTATCCATATACTGTAGACCGTTCGGGTCATTAACTCGAACGTGATCCTCCCTGTGTGTCCACTACACACTGTTCAAGTTCTTAGTTCTATCATAATACAATGACCCTGGAGTTTTGTTTATTGGATTAAGTTTATGAAAAAATGCGAGACACAAAGTTTAAATAAATAACTCTTATTTATTACACAATGTTAAAATAAATAACTCTTATTCATTTACAACTTGAAATATTACAAACTACACGAGATGAGGACATACATCCCAACAAACTCCCACTTGGACTAAGCTAGTGGAGTACATGATACATTTCTCAAATGTATAGTAAAGTAATACAATAAACTAGGGCATTGAATATCCCTTTACAATACTCCCACTTGCCCTAGTCAGGAAGCACTCGAAGACCTAGACTCTCTAGGTGACCCTCAAACACCTTAGCCGTGAGGGCCCTTGTAAATGGATCAGCAACGTTGTGCTCCGAAGCTATCTGCGTGACTTTCACGTCTTCACGGTGCACAATCTCCCGTATCAAGTGATACTTACGCTCTATATGCTTGCCCCTTTTATGACTCCGAGGTTCTCTCGAGTTGGCTACTGCACCATTGTTGTCACAAAACAGTGTGATCGACAAGTACATATTTGGAACAACTTCCAAATCCGTCATGAACTTCCTGAGCCAAACAAGTTCCTTTGTAGCTTCACAAGCTGCAACATACTCGACTTCCATCGTGGAATCAGTGATGCATCCCTGCTTGATGCTTCGCCACACTACAACTCCTCCATTCAGAATGAAGGCTGACCCCGAAGTGGATTTTCTAGAATCCTTATCGGTCTGAAAGTCAGAATCTGTGTATCCCGTAAGGATAAAATCTCCACTCCCATACACAAGGCTATAGTTCCTCGTTCTCCTAAGATACATGAGGATTGCCTTTACGGCCGTCCAGTGATCTAATCCTGGATTGGAGTGATACCTACTGACAATCCCAACTGCATAACAGATGTCGGGCCTAGTACACAACATGACATACATCAGGTTCCCTACAGCTGAAGCATAGGGGATTTGTCTCATATCCTCAACCTCTTGAGGTGTCTTAGGACATTGATCCTTAGACAGGTGAACCTCATGCCTGAAAGGCAGCAAACCCTTCTTGGAGTTCTGCATCTTATATCTAGACAACATCTTGTCAATATAAGACGCTTAAGACATGACTAGCGTTCCGTTCTTCCGATTCTGGACAATCTGGATACCTAGAACATACTGTGCCTCTCCCAAATCTTTCATTTGGAATTGTGAAGCCAACCATTCCTTAATCTAAGTAAGAAATCCTACCTCATTCCCAATGAGAAGAATATCATCACTACAACAAATATGGGCTTCCATGTTAGTTTTGTACTGACATTGAACCCATATAATGTCAATTGTGCCAACCGACATCTTTCCAGGTGTCATCATATGGGTACGATGTCAGTTGGGTTTAATGTCAGTTTTAAACCGACATCGTAATGAAGTGAAATCTTACACATACGATGTCGGTTTATAATCGACATCAAACCCAATGACATCTTATCCATACGATGTCGGTTTGATACCATGTCGGTTTTAAACCGACATCTAACCCAGTGTCATCTTACCCATACAATGTTGGTTAGATACCATGTCCGTTTTAAACTGACATCCAACCCAATGACATCTTACCCATACGATGTCGGTTAGAAATCGACATAAAACCTAGTGACATCGTACCCATACGATGTTGGTTTGCAACGATGTCAGTTAGAAACTGACATCGAAAGTTGATTCCAGGTACACATACGATGTCATTTTAGTACGATGTCAACTACGAACCGACATCTATAGGGTATCGATGACAGTCTGAAATCGACATTGTATCTTCATATAATATTAATGTTACGATGTCATTTTATAACCGTCATTATTAGAATATACCATGTCAGGTTTAAACTGATTTGATTCTTATACGACCAGAAATATATTTATTTGTATATAATTGGAACCCGAAACCTGCAATTTTTTTTTTTGTAGCAATGTTTTCCACTAATTCTCAGCTCCCAAACACAATTAATCCATTCAATCAAAAACAAAAAAATAAATCAAAGAAACATATTTGAGAAGAAACTATTCTATTTCATTTAATTCAGTCGAAAACAAGACACATATTTATTTTCATAGAAACCAAATCTATTATTTATAATTCACAGCTCATGACTAAATATAACGTAACTAAAGTTCCCCTGTAACAGATTTGTTTAGCTAAACAATTATCGTAATCAACAAAACATAAAATTCTTGATTTACAAAAAGTGCCTATAAAACTATCAAAGTTCTAAAATTGTTCACATGTGATAAGCAATAGAAGTATATGCACAACACTCCATCGATAAAATTTGAAACATAATCTGTCCATTCAACTCGTAACTAGTTTATTGTGCTTGTGTAAAAGTCTTAGTATTGAACTACATGAAAATAAAAAATATAAGTCTTGCTTAATTTAAGTCTTGCTTTTGAGTCATAATTTTGTGCTTGTACCATCCGCTCGTAACTCGTTCAATTGTGCTTGTGCAAAAGTCTTCTTAATATTAAACTACATGAAAACAAAAAAAAACAATTGTAATTATATGTGAAAAAGTATAATGATAAGCAATAATTATAGAACACAATACAAATTGAAATAACGAACAAAAATACTTAAATTGACAATAGAATGATAGAGAAATATTTAGATTTGAAACCAATAAGCCACCTCCATCCTCAATAAACCAATAAACAAATACACCATATTCACACAAACTCCAACAGAGAGATATTGCATATCTCTCTCTTTCTTAAATCCCGGGTGTTTAGTAAACTTTGAGTATTTCCTACACAATTCCAGGAGGGTGATGTTCAATGTTCACACATGGCAATGCCTAAATTAGCAAATATAGGAGAATTTATGTCCTAAGATCCAAACACAAGAGTGATGAGTCTAATATTAAGTGTAGGCGACAATTAAAGCTTTATCCTTATGGCTTTCACCTAAACAAGGGTCAAGCACGTTGACGTCACTGCCAGAAAGAACCCAAAACTGCTGCTCATGAAGGAAGTCGCTAATTACAAAGCAAAGGTCATCGAAACTGCAAGAAATCGACCACTCATTGTTCACCAAACCCAAACTGCCGATGCATAAGACTGAATATCGTAGAGAGATCAGAGACGTCGTACCTACGCCGGAGAAGAAAATAATGCACTAGGGCTACGACAAGTCGGCGACCTTCATTCGTTGTGGGTGACGATCGCTGGAGCGAGATGGAACACTAGCAGAAAACTCATTGTTGGAGTTGCAAGGGCTGGCGACTAGTGTACTTCACGAAGACGAAGAGGGATAGAGAGAATGTGAGGCTAGGGTTTTTTCTTTCTTTTATATTTGTAATCCTTTTCCCTTTTTGACCTCATCAATCATTTCTCAAAATTAAAAATTCTATCTTAAGACTTCAAATTAACCTCAATTTATGAGGAAATTTAAAAACGAAATATTTGAGTATTTTGAAATTTTAACCAAAAATTCCAAAAAAAATAAAGTTAAATTCTCAAAATTTTGAGTTCGACACTTAAATTAAAAATCTCTTAGTCAAAATTTAAAAAATGAATTATCTTCATTTAATCCACTTAAATCTATTTTGAAATCTAATTTACTCAAATTCAATTTTAAATAACAATTCCAATGAGCCGAATCAAATTCAAATTAGTCTCTAAAGTATTAAAATTAGCTATCATAAAGAGGGGGTGTTGCACCTTGTTCTTCTTATTCACTGAATAATTTATCTTGCCCAGTCCCTACCCAAAACGACGTTGTTTTACTTTTCTATTGCATTTTTTTAGCCTTTAATGACGGTTCTAAACCGACATCGAAGAGCCTCTTTATGTCGATTTTAAACTAACATCTATTTTAATAACCAAATGACTCTGTTTCAAATTTTTCAATCGCATTTGTATTTGGTTTTTAATAATGGTGAAACACCAACTTTGTAATGTCCCTTTCCATGTCGGTTTAAAACTGACATCCTACGTCCAAAATCGCGTGCCAAATTTAAAAAATTATGCGCTATTTTAATCAACTTTTAATGACGGTTAAAAACTAACATCGATGAGAGCCTCTTTAATGTCAGTTTAAAATCAACATCTATTTGAGATAACAAAAACCACTGCGTTTATAATTTTAAAAGAGTCTTATATGACAATTTTTTACCGACATCGTAAGGGTATATTTGATGTCGGTTTAGAATCGATATCAAAGGTCGCGATAATTTTGAAGTATCTTTCATGATGACTTTTAAACCGACATTGTAAGGGTATTTTCGAAGTCAGTTTAAAATTGACATCAAAGGTCGCGATAATTTTGAAGAGTATTTAATGTCGGTTTGAAACCGACATCATAAGGGTATATTCGATGATGGTTTAAAACGACATCAAATTTCGCAATAATTTTAAAGAGTCTTTAAGGACGGGTTTTAACCGACATCATCAGGGTATATTCGATGACGGTTTAAAACAAACATCAAAGGTCGGGATAATTTTGAAGAGTCTTTAATGTCGGTTTGAAACCGACATCGTAAGGGTATATTCTAGGATGGTTTAAAACCGACATCAAATTTCACGATATTTTTAGAGAGTCTTTAATGACGATTTTTAACGGGCATCGTAAGGGTATATTTCATGACGGTTTAAAACCGACATCAAAGGTCGCAATAATTTTGAAGAGTCTTTAATGTCGGTTTTAAACCGACATCGTAAGAGCACCCGTTGATGTCGGTTTAAAATCGACATTAAAGGGTACAATTCTAAAAACTGACATCGTTTACAATATGTCAATTGCCCAACCGACATGTAAGGGAGCCCTTTCAAAGGTTTTGATGTCGGTTTTTAAACCGGCATCGTAAGGGTATATTCCATGTCGGTTTAAAAATCGACATCAAATTTCTCGATAATTTTAGAGTCTTTAATGACGGATTGTAACCCACATCGTAAGGGTATATTTTATGACGGTTAAAAACCAACATCAAAGGTTGTGATAATTTTGAAGAGTCTTTCATGTCGATTTTTAAATCGTCGTAAGGGTATATGCAATAACGGTTTAAAATCGACATCAAAGGTCACGATAATTTTGAAGTGCCTTTCATGTCGGTTTTTAAACCGACATTGTAAGAGTATATTCGATGATTGTTTAAAATCGACATCAAATTTCACGATAATTTAGAGGGTCTTTAATGACAGTTTGGAACCGACATCGTAAGGGTATATTTGATGTCGGTTAAAAATCGACATCAAAGGTCGCGGTAATTTTGAACAGTCTTTCATGTCGATTTTTGAACCGACATCGTAAGGGTATATTCGATGACGGTTTAAAACCGACATCAAAGATCGTGACAATTTTAAAGAGTCTTTCATGTCGGTTTGAAACCGACATCATAAGGGTATAATCAATGACAGTTTAAAACTGACATCAAAGATCGCGACAATTTTAAAGAGTCTTTCATGTCAGTTTGAAGCCGACATCGTAAGGGTATAATCAATTACAGTTTAAAACCGACATCAAAGGTCGTGATAATTTTGAAGAGTCTTTAATGTCGATTTTAAACTGACATCGTAAGGGTGCCTTTATGATGTCGGTTTAAAACCGACATTAAAGGGTACAATTCCAAAAATCGACATCTTTACAATATGCCCAATTTCCATACCGACATTAAAGGTCAAATTTGCTGTAGTGCATCCACATACAATATAAGAAATACGACAGTTTTGTCGACGATTTTCTTGTAGACACAAGGCTCATCAACGTTCTAATTAAAGCCATAAGATTTGATCGCCTCATCAAACCTTATATTCCAAGACCTCGAGCCTTGTTTCAGTCCATAAATAGACCTTTGAAGCCGACAAACCTTTTGCTTTTGGCCTTGGGCAATGAACCCCTTGGGCTGGTCCATGTAGATGGTCTCGTCAAGGTTGCCATTTAGAAAGGCGGTCTTGACATCCATCTGCCATACCTCATAGTCATAATATGCGGCAATGGCCGGAAGGATTCTAATCGACTTTACCATGACAACAGGTGAAAAGGTTTCCTCATAGTCAACCCCTTCCACCTGGGTAAAACCCTTTGCCACTAGTCGAGCTTTGAAGGTCAGCACCTTCCCATCTACGCCACGTTTACGCTTGTAGATCCACTTACAACCAATAGGTTTTACCCCATCCAGTTGGTCCACAAGCTCCCAGATGGAATTGAAGTACATCGACTCCATTTCCTAGTCCATAGCTTTAATCCATTCGTCTTTGTCAATGTCTGCCATTGCCTGATCATAGGTCAATGGATCTTCACAGTCATCATCAGGAGTGACGACTTGAGTTTCAGCTAAACCCATGTAACGTTCAGGCTGTCTCACAACCCTCCTACTACGTCGAGACATTCCCAACTCTTGGGAACGGACTTGACTAGACGAGCTAGGATCAACAACACTTGTTGACGTACTTTCAGCACCATCGGCAAACTCTTGGCGATGTAATCGCTCATTCATTTAACACAATGTTACTCCTTGGTAAGTGATCCCTGATGTGGTCTTCATCAAGGAATGTGGTGTTTGTCGACACAAGCACCCTATTATCCTTAGGATCGTAAAAGAAACCACCTCTAGTCCCTTTTGGGTAACCTACAAAGAGGCACAACTTTGAACGGGGTTCAACTTCTTCGAGTTTGACACCAACACATGGGTCGGACATCCTCAAATTGCGAAATGACGTAAAGCGGTTTCTGACCATGCGAGCTCGAAAGGTGTTTCACAAACACTTTTCGACGGAACTGTGTTCAAAATCTAAACCGCAGTCTCCACTGCGTAACCCCAAAAAGAATCAGGGAGACAAGCATATCTTATCATCGATCGAACCATGTCCAACAGGGTTCTGTTTCTCCTCTCCGATACACCATTCTGCTGTGGGATACCAGGTGCTGAGAGTTGGGACGTAATTCCATGTTCTATCATATAGTCCTAGAATTCAGTGTCCATATACTCTCCACCTCGATCCGATCGAAGTGTTTTTATCGTTTTACCTAAGAGGTTCTCAACCTCAGTCTTGAACTCCTTGAACTTTTCAAGTGTTTCAGACTTCCTATGCATTAGGTAAATGTACCCATATCTCGAATAGTCATCTATGAAAGATACGAAGTATTCGTAACCTCCTCGTGCTTTAACATTCATCGGATCACAGAGGTCAGAATGTATAAGCTCAAGGGGCTCATTGACTCTATATCCTTTTCCACTAAAAGGACGTTTGGTCATTTTGCCTTCAAGACATGACTCACATACCGGTAAAGAGTTTTCTTCCAACTCGCTTAGAAGTCCATTCTTCACTAGTCTCTCAATCCTATTGAGATTAATGTGGCCTAACCGAAGATGCCAAAGATGGGCACTTTCTTTTGGAGAAACCTTTAATCTCTTAGTTCGCGTTTCAACTGTTTTTAACAATTCGATGTTCAAAACATATAAATTACTCTCAAGCGAAGCAGAACAAATCAAATTTCCATTTCGAGAAATAAATGCTTTATTACTCTTGAAAGAAACGGAAATGTTTTGTTCTAATAGGCAAGAAATAGAAACTAGGTTTCTCGTAAACCCATGAACTATGTACATATTATCTAATAATAAGTACTTCCCACCAAAAAACAGTTTCACCATGCCTATTGCTGCAGCCGAGACAACTTCATTGGATCCAACCCTGAGTGTTATCTCACCCTCTTGCAGCCGCTGCCAGGAACTTAATTCTTGAAAAGAAGAGCAAACGTGATTAGTGGCGCATGTATCCAATATCCAGACAGAGTCATTACTCTCCACTAAACAAGTTTCTGTGACAAGTAAATCACATTTACCTATCATTTTCTTTTCATCAAGGAACTTGGGACAACTCCTTTTCAGGTGTCCGTCCCCGTTGCAGTAGAAACACTTTCTGGCAACATCCTTGATTTCTTTGCCTTTTAGGGCGGCAGCGGGTCAACCTTAACTTCCTTTAACTTCTCATTCTTCCCCTTAGGGCCTGAAGAGTCTACAAACTTTATCCCAGAGGTCGAACCCCTGTGAAAAGATCTTAAGGCAACACTTGCCTCAGCTTCCTGTCCCCTATTTTGCACCAAGGACTGGAAGGTTTGTAGATCGTTGAATAGGACTGTTGAACCGAGCACCTGAGGACCCTCCTTAGTGAGTGCGAACTCTTGGTCATCATTTACCAAAATCGTGTCTATATTGTTTTTCCACGAAATACTATCGCCGACTAACTTAACGGAAGCTAAAGGAGCGTTAAAAGCATTTGACATTTTGTTGCTGAAAAAATGAAAAAACTTTGTATTAGTCTCGCAAAAACTTTTGAAAATTCAATCGGGTTTTAGCAAATTTTTATCCTATGATCCCTAGGTCATTCAAAATTTGCAATGATACCCTAGAGGTTTAGAATGACCGCCACTGTAGGGTAGACAAACCCACTCCTCCTCTAGGACGAGACTTTCTCGACCATACCCTAATACCAGAATAACTCTTATTCCATTAGGCATCCAGTTACCATTTTTCGGTCTAAATCCATTAACTCTTAATGAATCCTGTGAGTGTCACCCTCAATCTTTAAATTTCCAAGTATCCGTCCAAACAATAGCCGCCGTAGGGAAGACTAAGAAGGAAAATTAACAAGGAAATCGTATCACTTTCGAGAATTCACGGTGTTCCGACTCACATGATCAAGGCCCTCCGTAGGGATTGTCTGGTACAAGCCAAACTAGCAGGCGAATCATAGGCGTCTCACGGTGTGAATCGAAAGAAGAGACCGTGGGTCTCGTTTTCACAAGTCCCGCTCCCACTCACTATAAGTACTCTCTCCATTCACGTTGATATTGACCCATACAAATGCCACCCGTAGGGGGACGCTCCCATTTGCGCCACGAGGCCGAGCATAGATCTCACGGTGCAAACTTAACGGAGATTTGTGGATGGAAATTTAAATGTATCTCATACACTTTATTTCCTCACACTCAGCACTTTAAAATAATCGGGATTGACCTAGATAAACCGGCTAAAATTTACCTAAGTCTACCAATATAACTCTTATATTGGATTAGCCTAAGTCTATAATCACATTATTAACTTAGGTCTATGTGAGTAAATTAATTAACTCTTAATTAACGACACTCACGAGAATATAACCTAAGAATCTCCGGATCGAATTCACTCCTAGGTCGGTTTCCAGGTAGGGGTGTTCCGCAAGCGTCAACTTAAATACCCCAGCCTTAGACAAAACCTTCCTTAGACAGAGTTCCTTATCAGTCTCCATTCAAAGGTCATATTTGATTTCCTAATTTCTAATCTTATTAGAAATAGAAAACCTAAGTCTAATTATTCAAGTTCTAAACCATTTAAAACTAATAATTAACTTAGGTTACATGCATTTCTATGTTATAGTGCTTGATCATTCATCACATGAATAATACTATACTATAACATACATTCATCACATGAATTAAATGCATGAGCATGCTTTTAATTTAAAAATATAACACTTATATTAAATAAATTAAATCATACAAACATTATATTATAACTCTTATAATATAATCCTATCATACATACTATATATTATAACACTTATAATATAAATATGATGCATGAAATGTTTAACATAAGGTGGGATTTTAAATCTATATGACATACATTATATGCATAGAAAAAATATTTCATCATCTCATGCATAATATAAATAAATAGCATTATTGGACCGATTTTTGGCACCCTAGGTACATAAAATTAAATTAATTAACATTAATATAACAATTATATTAATATAAATTAAAATAATTAAATAAATACATTTATAAAACAATTTTACAAATAAATAAAATCAATAAAATGGTTGTGTAACTCTCAGCTCAAACCGCCGACCTCTGGGCCACTCCCGCATTTCTCACGCTCCATGCACCACTACTCCACAACGTTGCAACGCTGTAATGTATAGCGTCTTGCCTGGCGTTCTCAACGCTACCGCTAGCGCGTTACGCTTGCGCACTATAGCACTCTCGGCCCGACAAGGATGGCGTCCGCATGCCGATGAACAATGGTCGCGACGGCGATGAACTTCCAAAGAAACAACTTTTCTTTGTTTTTCACCGAAATCGCCCATTTTTGCTTCGTTTTCTTCACGACAACTCTTGCCACGAATGACACGGACTTACAGACTCGATTTATATTAAAAAATGCCCAAAACAACGGGTCCTTACATTGAACTCATCAACTTTAATGTAAATCTAAAAAACATGTCAAAACCTGAAAACATCCAAAAATGCAAACCATTAACATTCATCTCATGAAAATTAATGCTACCCACCTAATTTTAAGAATTCACAGAATACACAACGAAGAGCAACGATTGGCTCTGATACCAATTGAAGGGATTTTGAATTCCCGCAGCGAAAGACGTTGTGAAACGTCGTTGATCCGTTGTGTAAAACGTGTCTTAAAATTGAATCTATCTCATAGATCCTAGGCTAAACATGCAAAATTAGAGAAGAAAAACAGTAAGGTCTCGTTATTACTTGTTGAAGAACATTTCTTCAAACCTTTTTCTCCTCCGGTCACGATCTCTTTCGATCCAACGAACTCCTCAAACTCGATCCTCGATCCGAACAGGGAGACACCTCCAAAACGTCTTCTCGGTTGTTCTCGGGAGGTTGAGGGAGAGTGAGTGGGACTCCCTTTGGTTTTGGGTGAGGAGAGAATTTTGGAGAATTGAGAGACTTCTAGAGAGAAAAACACTTGCTCTCTTTGGATCAAAATCCAAAAAATGGCAAGAAGAATCACCAAAGGCTTCTTGCAAAGCCTTTAAATAATAGTGAGATGTGGAGTAAACATTTCAACCAAATCACCATTTTACCACAACTATATAATATACAAATCATATTTGCATATTATATAATATAAGGTATCTCATACCTTATTATACAAATCTCATTTGCATAAATGTGGAATTATAAATTGAATCACATTCAATTTAATTTCTCTCAAATCAATTTTTCCAATTAGCACTAATTAATCAATTAGGCTATACTATAGTTTATTATGAATCTCATTCACATCAAAGTATATATTATGTCATCTATATCTCATATAAATGACATAAATACCCAAATAATGAATTTGAACACTTCAAATTCACACCAAACTATAAACCCTCTATTTGTCCAATTTGAGCCAACCGAGTGACCAAATGGACCTACACGTGACGAGATCAAATGATCCGAGACTAACCTGTCAAACTCTTTGTCCCGGTTATTCAACATTCATTAGCTACGGTAACACTCCACTAAAGCCCGTAGCTGCACTCTCATCACTGTAGGACAAGTTGTGTCCATCAATATAACCAATACCCATGAGTCGACCCTTCACAGGTTGTTCGCAGACACTGCTGGGTCAAATTACCGTTTTACCCCTGTGTGTACCTCTTGCTCCTTAAGTTCCACTACTCCTCTATTGAACAACTACGTTGCATGGTCCAACCATAAACAACAACCCTCTCAGGCCAATGAGAGAGTGGGGCGCCGTTGTTCAAGGCCTGGAGACAACACTTAAGGGAACAACCTCTCTAGTTTTCCTAAGTCGGGAACGAGTGAATTCCTTCTCGCGTAATCAAGTTCCCAGCTCCCTACGTGGTCCTGCCCCTGAGAAGATAGGCATATTGGGCGAGCAACAGTGACCACCCTCACCCGTACTAGTCAAAGGATAGACTCCCACAGACAGGAGTTTGTGACACGCTCAAGATTAAGGTCGAGTCACTAATGGTCGTCTACGAAATTATTAGCTCTGTACTGTTAACGGTGTTACATCAGTAAGTCTAATAATTCACGGTCCAGTCTTGTACAATCTCATTGGATAGGATGTCCCCACTCGTATGTCAACCACTTAAACGAGTCAGATCACCTCGTTTTATCTAATACAAAACGGGTCGCATCAACAATGTATCCAGGATTAGGTCTCCCACCCTATCCATATACTGTAGACCGTTCGGGTCATTAACTCGAACGTGATCCTCCCTGTGTGTCCACTACACACCGTTCAAGTTCTTAGTTCTATCATAATACAATGACCCTCGAGCTTTGTTTATTGGATTAAGTTTATGAAAAAATGTGAGACACAAAGTTTAAATAAATAACTCTTATTTATTACACAATGTTGAAATAAATAACTATTATTCATTTACAACTTGGAATATTACAAACTACACGAGATGACGACATACATCCCAATAATTCAGACCTTTGTGGTCCGATGAATGTTAAAGCCAGAGGAGGTTATGAATATTTCATCTCTTTCATCGATGATTATTCTAGATTTGGACATATTTACCTAATGCATCACAAGTCTGAAGCCCTTGAAAAGTTCAAGAAATTAAAGACTGAAGATGAAAATAGATTAGGTAAAACGATTAAGACACTTCGATCAGATCGAGGTGGAAAGTACATGGACTAAAATTCCAGAACTATATGATAGAACATGGAATTACATCCCAACTCTCGGCTCCCGGTACACCACAATAAACGGTTTATCAAAAAGGAGAAATAGAACCCTATTGGACATGGTTCGATAAATGATGAGTTATGCTCATCTCCCTAGTTCCAGTTGGGGTTACACAGTGGAGACTACGGTATACATTTTGAACAATGTGCCATCAAAAATTGTTTCTGAAACACATTTTGAACTCTGGAAAGGACGTAAAGGTAGTTTATGTCATTTCAGAATATGGGGTTGTCCAGCACATGTGCTTGTGACAAATCCAAAGAAGTTGGATTCACGTTCAAAATTGTGCCTATTCGTAGGATACCCAAAAGAAACAAGAGGTGGTTTATTCTATGATCCTGAGGAAGATAAGGTTTTTGTGTCGACAAATGTCATTTTCTTAGAGGAGGACCACATAAGGGACCACAAACCAAAAAGTAAAATTGTGTTGAGTCAGTTAGACGGAACAATAGCAAAGGTTGCTAATAAAACTAGTATGTCAACAAAAGTTGTTGATACTAGCTTGTCTAGTCAAGAGAGTCCATCTCAAGAGTTGAGTATGCCTCGGCGTAGTGGGAGAGTTATAACACAACTTTGGCCACTGTTACATGGGTTTATCTCAAACCCAAGTTGTTATACCAGATGACAACTGTGAGGATCCATCGACTTATAATCAAGCGATGGATAACAAAGACAAAGACAAATGGATCATAGCCCTGAACCAAGAAATGGAGTCTATGTACTTCAATTCTGTTTGGGATCTTTTAGATAAACATAATGGGGTAATGAAGGGAGTCGAAGTCCCCGTAGCGGAAGCGATTGTGAATCGTGCGCTCCTGATTTAGTTACAATGGAAATTTCAAGAATGTAAAACATCGATTAAGCATAAAATAAAAGTTTGGACAGCAAGAAGTTACCTTTGAAGAACCTTTCTTCAAGTGCTCCTCTCTCCACGGTCACGATCTCAACAACAAGAACTCCAGCGTGCGAAGACACGACCACCATCTTCTTCTCCGTTGTTCTCTGGTGAGGAGGAAGGTGGGTTCCTTTTAGGAGATGTGAGGTATTTTGAGAGAGATGTATGTTTTTTTTGGAACTCTTCCAACAACACAACAAGGAGGCTAGTGATTCTATGAAAAACCCTTAACCTAGTTGCATCTCATGCAACCATATATATAGAGAATTGGGATGGAAATTACCATCCTACCCCTCATTTAATCTCTCTTTAGTATATAGTCTAAATCACATTAAAACTATATATTATATCAATTATATCATATATAATTGATATAACTCCTCATGTATGAAATTGAACACTTCAATTTCACTCATAACTTTATACCCTCTATATTACCATGTTGAGCCAACGAAAAGATCTAATGGACCTATAGTTCATGAGCTTCAATGATGTGAAATTAACTGATCAAACTCATTGATCCAGTTAATCAATATTCATTAACTACAAGTCACTCCACTATAGACTTGTAGCTGCACTCTCCTCACTATAGATATTATTGTGTCCACTGATATAGTCATTACCCATGAGTCGACCCTTCACGGGTTGTTCGTAATCACACCGTACAGTCAAATTACCGCTTTTAGCCCCAGTGATTACCTCTTTGCTCCTTAAGCACCACGGATCCTCTAATGAACAACAAGTCTAAGGTCCCACCTTAGACTCATACCCTCATAGAGGGCGGGGCCCCGTTGTTCAAGACCTGGTGTCAGTTCTTAAGGGAACAACCTATCTAATTCCTCAGTAGAGGAATGAGTGAATTTCATCTTGCACAGTTAAGTTCCCAGCTACCTACGAGGTTCTGTCCCTGAGAAGGTAGGCTTATTGTGTCGATTACAGGCCACTCTCACCCATACTAGTCTAAGGACAAACTCGTATAAGCAGGAGTTCTTAACTTGCTCAAGATTCAGGTCGAGTCACTAATGACCATCTATAAATTACTAGTCTTATCACATTGCAATCTTTATCTTTGGTTAGACTAATAATTTGCGATCCAGTCTTGTATGAACTCTTCATACAGAATGCCCCCACTCGCATGTCAACTACATGAATGAGTTGGATTACCTCATTTGTACTAATTACAAAGTGGGTTGCATCCATGGTGTTACCAGAATGAGGTTTGCAACCTTATTCTTATACCATAGACTATTTAGGTTATAATCTTGAACTCAACCCAAATAGTGTCCACTACACTGATTTCAAGATAAGTGTTATAACCTTGGAGCTTAGTTTATTTGATTTATAAAAGCAAGACTGTAATCTTATCAAAACAAATAACACTTTATTTAATTGAACAAGATTACACAAGTTTAGGGCATAAATCACAACAGGTAAAACCTATAGGTTGCAAGTGGATCTACAAGAGAAAGCGTGGTGTAGATAGAAAGATGAAACCTTTAAAGGTAGACTAGTAGCAAAGGGTTATACCCAGGTTGAAGGGGTTAACTTTGAGGAAACCTTTTCACCCGTTGCTATGGTAAAGTCTATCTGTATCCTACTTGCCATTGCCGCATATTATGACTATGAGGTATGGCAATGGATGTCAAGACAACCTTTTTGAATGGCAATCTTGAGGAAAACATCTACATGGACCAACCCAAAGGGTTCATTGAACCAGGACTAGAGCAAAAGGTTTGCAGGCTTAAATGGTCAATTTATGGACTAAAACAAGCCTCTAGGCCCTGGAATATAAGATTTGATGAAGCAATCAAATCCAATTGAAGGGAATCGAATCCCGCAAGGAAGCGATTGTGAACCGCGCGTTCTTAATTTCATTACATGGATATTAATCAAGAACAATTTAACTAAGATTAAGCATATATTAATATATTGGACAGTAAGAATTACCTTTGAAGAACTCTTTCTTCAAGTGCTATTTCTCCCACGTTCACGATCTCAGCAACACGAACCCGAACGATCACCGACACTACCACCGGATCTTCTCCGTTGTTCTCTAGGTGAAGGAGGAAGGTGGGTTCCCTTTAGGTGAGATGATATGTTTGTGAGAGAGATTGTGTTTTGGAACCTTTCCAACAACACAACAAAATGATACACTAGGGTTTTCAAAAGCTTGGCTCCAAGTTGCATCTCATCCAACTATATAGGGAAATAAGAATGGAAATTACCATCCTATCCCTCTTTCATTCTCTCTTTAGTATATAGTTAATATGTGAATCTAATTCACATTAAAACTATATATTATATCAATTATATCACATATAACTGATATGACATCTCATATATGAAATTGAACACTTCAATTTCATTTCTAACTTTATACCCTCAATATAACAATGTTGAGCCAACGGAGGGACCTAATGGACCTACAGTTCATGAGCTCCAATGATGTGAGGTTAACTGATCAAACTCTTTGATCCAGTTAATCAATGTTCATAAACTACAAGTCAGTCCACTATAGACTTGTAGTTGCACTCTCCTCACTGTAGATTATATTGTGTCCACTGATATAATCATTACACATGGGTCGACCCTTCACAGGTTGTTCGTAATCATAGCTGGGTCAAATTACCGTTTTACCCCTATGATTACCTCTTTGTTCCTCAAGCACCACTGATCCTCTAATGAAAAACAAGTCTAAGGTCCTACCATAGACTCATACCCTCATAGAGGGCGGGCCCCCATTGTTCAGGACCTGGAGTCAGTTCTTAAGGGAACAACCTATCTAATTCCTGAGTGTAGGAATGAGTAAATTCCATCTTTTATAGTTAAGTCCCCAGCTATCTACGAGGTTCTGCCCCTGAGAAGATAGACTAATTGAGTTGGCTACAGGCCACTCTCACCCATACTAGTTTCAGGACAAACCCGTATAAGCAGGAGTTCTTAACTTACTAAAGATTCCGGTCGAGTCACTAATGACCATCTATAAATTATTAGTCTTATTCTGTTAACAGTGTTATACTGGTTAGACTAATAATTTGCAGTCTGGTCTTCTTTGAACTCTTCATACAGGATGCCCCCACTCGCATATCAACCACATGAATGAGTTGAATTACCTCATTTGTACTAATTACAAAGTGGGTCGCATCCATGGTGTTACTAGAATGAGGTTTCCAACCTTATTCTTATACTATAGACCATTTAGGTTATATTCTTGAACACAATCCAAATAGTGTCCACTACACTGATGTTCAAGATATGTTATAACCTTGGAGCTTAGTTTATTGGATTTATAAAACAAGAATATAATTTTATCAAAACAAATAACTTTTTATTTATTTGATCAAAATTACACAAGTTTAGGGCATAAATCCTAACAATCTCCCACTTGACCTAAAGCTTGTGGAGTACTAAAACATTACAGTAATGTAAATACAATAAACTAGGGTATTTAAACCCTTTGTACAAAATACTCCCACTTGCCCTAGTTGGGGAAGACTTTTAAACCTAGACCTTCTAGGTGACTCTCAAACACTTTACCCGTAAGAGTCTTTGTAAAAGGATCAGCAACGTTGTGCTCCGAGGCTGTCTTCATGACGATCACGTCTCCTCGATGCACGATCTCTCGGATGATATGATATTTGCGCTCAATATGCTTTCCCCTCTTGTGACTTCAGGGTTCGTTTGAATTTGCCACTACACCACCGTTATCGCAATACAACGTGATGGGAAAAGTCATATTTGGAACAACTTCCAAATTTAGCATGAATTTCCTTAACCAAACTGCCTCTTTAGTTGCTTCACAAGCTGATACATATTCGACCTCCATGGTGGAATCAACGATGCATCCTTGCTTGACGCTTCGCCTTGACGCTTCACCATACTACAACTCCTCCGTTAAGAGTGAATACTGACCCTGATGTAGATTTCCGAGAATCTTTATCAGTCTGAAAGTCAGAATCCGTATATCCTGTAAGGATCAAACCCTTAGCCCCATACACAAACATGTAGTTCCCTGTTCTCCGTAGATACTTAAGGATTGTTTTAACCGTTGTCCAGTGTTCAAGTCCTGGATTGGATTGATACCTCACTCACCATTCCAATCGCAAAAGCAGGATGTCAGGCCTAGTACACAACATGGCGTACATCAGGCTCCCAACTGCTGATGCGTAAGGAATCCGTCTCATATCCTCAACTCCTTGAGGTGTCTTAGGACATTGTTCCTTAGACAAATAAACTCCATGTCTAAAAGACAATAAACCCTTTTTGGAGTCTTGCATCTTAAACCTCAATAACACTTTGTCGATGTAAGATGTTTGAGACAGGGCTAGTGTTTTATTCTTGCGGTTCCGGACAATCTGGATCCCAAGAACAAACTGCACTTCACCCAAATCTTTCATTTGGAATTGCTTAGCTAGCCAATTCTTAATGTCAGTAAGATATCCTACATCATTCCCAAAGAGTAGGATATTATCCACATATAGAACTAGGAATGCGACAGAAATATTGATGATTTTCTTGTAGACACAAGGTTCATCATCATTCTGATCAAATCCATAGGATTTGATTGTCTCATCAAATCTTATATTCCAGGACCTAGAGGCTTGTTTTAGTCCAGAAATTGACCTTTTAAGCCTGCAAACCTTTTGCTCTAGTCCTGGTTCAATGAACCCTTTGGGTTGATCCATGTAGATGTTTTCCTCAAGATTGCCATTCAAAAAGGCTATCTTGACATCCATTTGCCATACCTCATAGTCATAATATGCGGCAATCGCAAGTAGGATACAGATAGACTTTACCATTGCAACGGGTGAAAAGGTTTCCTCATAGTCAACCCCTTCAACCTGGGTATAACCCTTTGCTACTAGTCTAGCTTTAAAGGTTTGCACCTTTCCATCTACACCACGCTTTCTCTTGTAGATCCACTTGCAACCTATAGGTTTTACCCCATCAGGTTTATCTACAAGATCAAAAACAGAATTGAAGTACATAGACTCCATTTCTTGGTTCATGGCTATGATCCATTTGTCTTGGTCTTTGTCATCCATCGCTTGATTATACGTCGATGGATCCTCACAGTTGTCATCTGGTATAACAACTTGGGTTTTAGATAAACCCATTTAACGGTCAGGTTGGGTTATAACCCTCCCACTACGTCGAGGCATACTCAACTCTTGAGATGGACTCTCTTGACTAGACAAGCTAGTATCAACAACTTTTGTTGACGTACTAGTTTTATTAGCAATCTTTGTTATTATTCTGTCTTACTCACTCAACACAATTTTACTTTTTGGTTTGTGGTCCCTTATGTGGTCATCTTCTAAGAAAGTGGCATTTGTCAACATAAAAACCTTATCTTCCTTAGGATCCTAGAATAAACCACCTCTTGTTTCTTTTGGGTATCCTACGAATAGGCACAATTTTGAACGTGAATCGAACTTCTTTGGATTTGTGACAAGCACATATGCTGGACAACCCCATATTCTGAAATGACATAAACTACCTTTACGTCCTTTCAAGAGTTCAAAAGGTGTTTGAGAAACACTTTTTTGATGGCACATTGTTCAAAATGTATACCGCAGTCTCCACTGCATAACCCCAAAAGGAACTAGAGACATGAGCATAACTCATCATTGATCGAACCATGTCCAACAGGGTTCTATTTCTCCTTTCCGATACACCATTGTGTTGTGGTGTATCGGGAGCCGAGAGTTAGGATGTAATTCCATGTTCTATCATATAGTTATGGAATTTTAATCCATGTACTCTCCACCTCGATCTGATCGAAGTGTCTTAATTGTTTTACCTAATCTATTTTCATCTTCAGTCTTGAATTTCTTGAACTTAAAGTGCTTCAGACTTGTGATGTATTAGGTAAATATGCCCAAATCTAGAATAATCATCTATAAAAGAGATGAAATATTCATAACCTCCTCTGGCTTTAACATTCATCGGACCACATAGGTCTGAATGTATAAGCTCAAGAGGTTCTTTGGCTCTACAACCTTTTCCACTAAAAGGTCTTTTAGTCATTTTGCCTTCTAGGCAGGATTCACATACAGGTAAAGTATTTTCTTCTAACTCATTTAGAAGTCCATTCTTTACCAATCTCTCAATCCTATTGAGATTAATGTGACCCAATTTAAAATGCCAAAGTTGAGCATTTTCTTTAGGAGAAATTTTACGTTTCTTAGTTTGTGTATTTGCAGTTTTAAATAATTCAGTGTTCAAAACCATTTTGACTGAATTAGGCCTTAAAACATACAACCCATTTTCTAATGAAGCTGAACATATTTCCATACCTTTCTTTAGAATAAACACTTTATTCATAGAGAAAGAAACAAAAATACATTGTTGTATAAGGCAAGAAATTGAAATAAGGTTTTTAGTAAACCCTGGTATCACTAATATATTGTCTAACAACATATATTTCTTGCCAAAATAAAGCTTCATCGTGCCTATTGCTACAGCTGGAGACGACTTCTCCATTTCCAACCCGAGCGTTATCTCTCCTTTCAGTAGTCTCTGCCAGAATCAATTCCACACGAAAGAAGAGCAAACATGATTAGTGACTCCTGAATCAAGTATCCAAGCGGTTTTATCATTATCCACTAAACAAGCTTCTAAGCAAAGTAAATCATATTTACCTTCCTTCTTCTTTTTCTCGCAATGTACTTGGACAGCCTGTTTCCAATGTCCGTCTTCGTTGCAGTGGAAACACTTTCCTTTGTCTGTAACTTCTTTGACTTTCTTGCCCTTCTTGGCGGCAGCTTTGTCAACTCGTTTTCCTTTACCAACCTTCTTCATGTTCTTCTTCTTCCCTTTCAGGTTAGAAGAAGATGAAGCCACTGTTTTTGTTCTAGAGGTCGAACCTCTGTGATAACTTCTATTGGCAACATTTGCCTCACCTTTCGATCCCTGAATTTTCATCAAAGATGGAAAGGTCTGGAGTTCATTTAGAAGGGAGGTGAGATTAAAAGTAAGCTTGTTCATAACAACATTACTTCTAAACTGTAGGAAACTATCTGGAAGGGTTTCTAGAATGAAGCTGACCAGGCTCGATTCATCGATGGAAGCACCATTCGACTCCGCGATGTTAAAGTGTACAATCATATCTAGGACATGATCCCGAACAGATGTACCCTCTTGCATCCTCGAGTTGAATAGGTACTTGAGGGCATTGTGCCGGGCCTGTGTAGATTGTTGTCCAAACATACCCTGCACTGAATCCATGATTTCCTTAGCGGTCATCATGCCCTCATGCTCCTTGGCTAATATGTCAGACATACTTGCCAGCATGTCGACCTTGGCCTTATCATTGGCCTTGATCCATCGATCATATGCATCACGAACATTTCGTGACGCATTCGAGCCTAGCACCTAAGGACACTTCTTAGTTAGCACAAACTTCAGATCGTCCACAACCAATATAGTGTTGAGTTTGTTTTTCCACGTCATCATATTCTCTCCGATTAACTTTTCCGCACCCAATTAGGAAATTATAAAACTAGACATTTTTGCTGAAAAATTTACAAATAAAACTTGTATGAGTTTCTTGCTATAATTGTCTAATCCAATCATGTTTTAGCTAATTATTAAATGATTCCTAGGTCATTTATAATTTGCAATGATACTCCAAAGGTTTAGAATGTATGACACCGAAGAGTAATAAAAAACACTCCTCCTCTGGACCAAGACACTCTTGACCAAAACCTAATGCCAGAATAACTCTTATTCCTATAGGCTTTAGTTACCATTATTTGGTCATGATACATACACTACTTATGTACCTTGTGAGTGTAACCCTCTGTCTTTAGATCCCAGAGTCCCCATCTAATAAAATCTGCCGAAAGGATGACTAAATTGATAAACAGACTAAGGAAATCTTTATCCCTTTTGGGTGTCTACTGTATTTGATCCCCTATGATCAAGCCCTCCAAAGGGATTGTTTGGTCCAGGCCAACCTAGCAGGCTGACCATAGTGATCTTACAGTGTAAACCGACAGAAGAGACCATAGGTTTTGTTTTCACAAAACCTGCTCCCACTCACTATAAGTACCCTCTCCATTCACCTCGATATTGACTCATACAAACTCCATCCGAAGGGTTACGCTCCCGTTTGCGCCACGAGGCCAAGTATGAGTCTCACGGTGTGAACTTCTCGGAGATAATGTAGGTAGAAAAATATGTATCATATACACTTTTCCTCCCACTGGATACTTTAAATATATAGGAATCTTACTTAGGCTAAACCCGACTAATTGTTTTACCTAAAGTTATCAATATAACTCTTATATCGATAATCAATACAACTCTTATATTGATTTTATCCGAACTTTGCTAATCTTACATTAGTGTAGTGGACACTATTTGGATTGTGTTGAAGAATATAACCTAAATGGTCTATGGTATAAGAATAAGGTTAGAAACTTCATTCTGGTAACACCATGGATGCGGCCCATTTTGTAATTAGTACAAATGAGGTAATCCAAATCATTCATATGGTTGACGTGCGAGTGGGGGCATCTTGTATGAAGAGTTCATACAAGACGATCAGAAATTATTAGTCTAACCAAATTATAACACCGCTTAATGTGGATAAGACTGATAATTTATAGATTGTCATTAGTGACTCAACCTGAATCCTGAGTAAGTTAAGAACTCCTGCTTATAGGGGTTTGTCCTTAACTAGTACGGGTGAAAGTGGCCTTTAGCCGACTCAATAAGCCTACCTTCTCAAGGATAGAGCCTCGTAGGTAGCTGTGGACTTAACTATACAAGATGGAATTCACTCATTCCTATACTGAGGAATTAGATAGGTTGTTCCCTTAAGAACTGACTCCAGGTCTTGAACAACGGGGCCCCGCCCTCTATGAGGGTATGAGTCTATGGTAGGACCTTAGACTTGTTGTTCATTAGAGGATCAGGGGTGCTTGAGGAACAGAGAGGTAATTACAGGGGTAAAACGATAATTTGACCCAACTGTGATTACGAACAACCTGTGAAGGGTCGACTCATGGATAATGATTATATCAGTGGACACAATATAATCTATAGTGAGGAGAGTGCAACTACGTTGATTAACTGGATCAAAGAGTTTGATCAGTTAACCTCACATCGTTGGAGCTCATGAACTGTAGGTCCATTAGGTCCCTCCGTCGGCTCAACATGGTTATATTGAGGGTATAAAGTTAGAAATGAAATTGAAGTGTTCAATTTCATATATGAGATGTCATATCAGTTATATGTGATATAATTGATATAATATATAGTTTTAATGTGAATTAGATTCACATATTAACTATATACTAAAGAGAGAATGAAAGAGGGATAGGATGGTAATTTCCATCCTTATTTCCCTATATATAGTTGCATGAGATGCAACTTAGAGCCAAGCTTTTGAAAACCCTAGTGTGTCATTTTGTTGTGTTGTTGGAAAGGTTCCAAAACACAATCTCTCGCACAAACATTTCATCTCACCTAAAGGGAACCCACCTTCCTCCCTTACCTAGAGAACAACGGAGAAGATCCGGTGGTAGTGTCGGTGATCGTTCGGGTTCGTGTTGCTGAGATCGTGAACGTGGGAGAAGGAGCACTTGAAGAAAGAGTTCTTCAAAGGTAATTTTTGCTGTCCAATATATTAATATATGCTTAATCTTAGTTAAATTATTTTTTATTAATATCCATGTAATGAAATTAAGAACGCGTGATTCACAATCGCTTCCGTTGCGGGATTTGATTCCCTTCATCGGCGACAAAAGCCACTCACACCCATACAAATCAAAGGATCAACCCTCACAGGCAAGAGTTTATAACTCACTCAAGATTAAGATCGAGTTGCATATGATTATCGTAATGAAATATTAATTTTCTCAATTAACGAATTTATAAAAAGAGATTAAATATTTTGTGGTCCAGTAATGATTTGGATTAAATCATTTATAACTATTACAAAATGGGTTGTATCAACAGTGTTACTATTATAAGACACCCAACCTTATCCATGTACTATGATAATTCAGGTTATTTCTTAAACATGATTCTCTCGTATGTCAATTACATATTGTTCAAGATTACACTAATAACCTCAGATTTTAATGTAATGGATAGTATTATATTGCAAATAAAAAACTAAAAATATTATTAATTATGAAATAAATGACTAATTATGAGGTTTTAGGGCTTAAATCCCAACAGTGACCACTCCAGTAACTTGATCATCTAATAACCACCGGCCGACAACGATGTCGATCACCCCCGATGACTACCTGATGACCAGTCTAAGGACCTGAACACCCAAGGAACCCGATCACCCTGACATCCACTCTAGTGATTACCCCGACAACCCAACCACTCTAACGACCTGACACCCAACAACCACCAACCACATCGGCAACCTAACCACCTGACAACCATCGTCATTGACCACCTCGATAACTCAATCACTTGACAACCATCGCACGACGAGCATGTAGTGACCCGACCACTCTAGCAACTTGACTGCCTCAATGACCACTTTGGGGATCACCCCAACGACTCAACCACACGATGACTAATGTAGTCGACAACTCTAGCGACCTGATCACTCGAAAAATATCATTGCCAACCACCCCAATGTTCACTCGGGTGATTATTGGGATTTTTGTACAAATGAATTGCTTTCCAGTGGATTAATGGAATTTGACCTAGCGCTCTAAAATAATTTTTACCCATTCTAATGTTGCAAGGCGCGAAAAATTACCTAAAAGGGCAATATTTGGGTCGTTTCACTTGTTCACGCTCGTTATACACTCTCGCTCTCGCTCCCGATACGAATTATGGAAATGATCACTCACTCATGTTGAATCGCTCTCATGGACCTCGCACTTTCGTTCTCATAAGCTCACTCTCGCTCTCACTCACAATACAACTTTTGCAAATGATCACTTTCTCACATTGACTCGCTCTCACAAACCTCTCACTCTTGCTCTCGTAGGCTCACTCTCGCTCCCGTAGGCTCGCTCTCATCCTTGTCTCTTTCTTTCTCCAAAATTTCAACCACTCATCATTATCATGAGCGAGAGCGAGAGTGAGAGAGCTAGATCGAGAACTAGAGAGCACAATGCTCATGCGATAATTTTGATGGAATGTATGATACGGAAAATGCCATATGTCATTAATTTTAGAACACGGGTCAACGACATTAAAGCGCGTGAAAAAAGGTCTTCTCGCAAATTTTTCGCATGAGCACGATGCGCACGCGGTAATTTGGATGGAATGCATAATACATAAAAGGCCATATGTCATTAATTTTAGAACACGGGTCAAAGGACATTAAAGCGAGTGAAAAAATATCTTCTTGCAAATTTTTCGTGATTATTGGGACATATGCCGCAAAGCCTCGTAATTAATAATTTATTTCATCATTAATAATATTATTTTATTATTTTATTGGAATATAATATTATCCGTTATATAAAAATTCAAGGTTATTAATGTAATCTTGAACAACATTTGGTTGACATACAAGAAGATCATGTTCAAGAAATAACCTAAAGGGTCGTAGTACATAGATAAGGTTGAGTGTCTTATCTTGGTAGCACTATTGATATGACCCACTTTGTAATAGTTACAAATGATTTGATCCAAATCATTCATGTAGAGACATGTGAGTGGGGTATCTGAAGGGATTTGGAATTCCCGCAGCGGAAGACGTTGTGAAACGTCGATGTTTCGTTATGTAAAACGTATTTTAAAATTGAACATAACACTTACATTCTAGGCTAAACATGCTTAAAAATAGAGAAAACAGTACGTAATAGATACTAACCTCTTGAAGAACTCTTCTTCAACGTTTTCTCCTTCTCGATCTCGATCCCTCTCGAACCAACGATATCTACAAACTCGATCCTCGAACCGAACAGTGAGACACTTCCAAAATGTCTTCTCGGTTGTTCTTGGGAGGTTGATGAAGAGTATGTGGGATTCCCTTTGATTTTGGGTGAGGAGAATTCTTGAGAGAATTAAGAGAGAATGAGAGAAGTAGCTTTGCTCTCTTTGGATGAAAATCCAAAAAATGGCAAATGGCTTATCAAAGGCTTCTTGCAAGGCCTTTAAATACTAGTGTGTGGTGGAGTTAAAACCTCCACCAAATCACAATTTTAGCACAACCATATGATATGCAAATCATATTTGTATATCACATAATATAAGGTATCTCATACCTCATTATACAAATCTCATTTGCATAATTGTGGAATTTTAAATTCAATCACATTAGATTTAATTTCTCTCAATTCAATTTCTCCAATTATCACTAATTAATCAATTAGGCTATACTATAGTTTATTAGGAATCTCATTCACACCAAACTTTATGTTATGTCATCTATATCACATATAAATGACATAAATATCCAAATAACGAATTTGAACACTTCAAATTCACACTAAACACTAAACCCTCAATTTTTCTAATTTGAGCCAACCGAGTGACCTAATGGACCTACAGATGACGAGCTCCAATGATCCGAGATTAACCTTTCAAACTCTTTGACTCGGTTATTCAACATTCATTAGCTACGGTAACACTCCACTAAAGCCCATAGCTGCACTCTCATCACTGTAGGACAAGTTTTGTCCATCGATATAACCAATACCCGTGAGTCGACCCTTCACAGGTTGTTCGTAGTCACAGCTAGGTCAAATTATCGTTTTACTCCTGTGTCTACCTCTTGCTCCTTAAGTCCCACTGCTCCTCAAGTCCCACTGCTCCTCTAATGAACAACTACGTTGCATGGTCCAACCATAAACAACAACCCTCTCGGGCCAGTGAGAGGGTGGGGCCCCGTTGTTCAAGCCCTGGAGACAACACTTAAGGGAACAACCCCTCTAGTTTCCCTAATTCGGGAAAAAGTGAATTCCATCTCGCGTAGTCAAGTTCCTAGCTCCCCACATGGTCCTGTCCCTTAGAAGATAGGCATATTGGGCAAATGCTTCGTGACCACTCTCCCAGTACTAGTAAAAGGACGGACTTCCATGCAGACAGCGAGTCCGTAACACGCTCGTGATTAAGGCGAGTCACTTATGGTCATCTACGAATTTATTAGCTCTATACCATTAACGGTGTTACATCGATAAAGTCTAATAATTCACGGTCGATCTTGTACAATCTCATTGCACAAGATGCCCCCACTCGCATGTCAACCACATGAACGAGCTGGATCACCTCGTTTGTATCTAATACAAAGTGGGTCGCATTCACAGTGTATCCAGGATTAGGTCTCCAACCCTATCCGTATATTGTAGACCGTTCGGGTCATTAACTCGAACGTGATCCTCCATGTGTGTCCACTACACACCGTTTAATTTCTAGTTCTCTCACAATACAATGACCCTGGAGCTTAGTTTAGTGGATTAAGTTTATGAATATGCGAGACACAAAGCATTGAAAAAATAACTCTTATTTATTTCAACTAGAAATATTACAAACATACATGAGATTAGAACATACATCCCAACGGTATCTTATACAATGAGTTTGTATAAGACTGAACCATGAAATATTTAATCTCTCTTTATAAATCCTTTAATTGAGAATATTAATATTTCATCATTATGATCATATGTGACTCGATCTTAATCTTGTGTGAGTTATGAACTCTTGCCTTTGAGGGTTTGTCCTTTGATTTGCATGGGTGAGAGTGACTTTTCTAGCTTATTCAATAAGCCTACCATTTTAGGGACTTGGCCTAATAGGGAGCTGGGAACATAATCTCAAAAGATGGAATTTACTCCTTCTCAATATGGGATAAGTAGATGAGTAGTTCTCAGTGTTGATTTCGGAACTTGAACAAACGAGCCCCACCCTCCCACTGGCCTGAGAGGGGCTTAGTTTATGGTTTGATCATAAACAAATTGTTCACTAGAGAATTAAGTTGGGATTTATGCCCTAAACTCGTCTATTTGTAATTATTTGAGAAAATGAATAAAGTTGTTATTTTTCCTTTAAACTTGTATTCTCGCAATTACAAACTTAAATCCAATAAACTAAGCTCCAGGGTCACATTTAGAATGTCACCCAAATAGTCTATTGTAGATGGATTAGGTCGGGAACCTTATCCTGTTAACACTATGGATGCGACCCACTTTGTATTTGATTCAAACGAGGCAATACAACACGTTCATGTAGTTGACATGCGAGTGGGGGCATCCTGTGCAAAGAGTTTGTACAAGACTGGACCAAGAATTGTTAGACTAATCCAGTAACACCGTTGATAGGTTAGGGCTAATGATTCAAACGATGACCAACAGTGATTCAACCTGAATCCTGAGCGAGTTGCGAACTCCTGTCTGCTGGGGATTATCCCTTCACTAGTACGGGTGAGAGTGGCCAGAGTTGTCGACTCAATATGTCTGCCTTCTCAGGGATGAAACCTTATAGGGAGCTGGGGACTCAACTTCGCAAGAAGGAATTCACTCGTTCCCCGTCTAGGGTAACTAGATAGGTTGTTCCCTTAAGAGTTGTATCCAGGTCTTGAACAACGGGGCCCCTCCCTCTTGCTTGCCCGAGAGGGATAATGTTTATGGTCAGACCATAAACTTGTTGTTCATTGAGGATCAGTGGTGCTTAAGGTGCAAGAAGTAGTCATAGGGGTAAAATGGTAATTCAACCCAGCTGTGACTACGAACGACCGGTGAATGGTTGATTCATGGGCATTGGTTAAATCAATGGACAGAACTTGTCCTATAGTAAGGAGAGTGCACCTACGAGTCTTTAGTGGAGTGATTCGTACTTAACGAATGTTGATTGACGGGATCAATGAGTTTGATTAGTCAATCTCGTATCGTTGGAGCTCATGATCTGTAGGTCCATTAGGTCACTCGGTTGGCTCAACATGGAATTTAATAGAGGGTATAAAGTTTTAGAATGAATTTGAAATGTTCAAGTTCAGAATTAGGGAATATATCAATTATATATGATATGATTGATATAATATATAGTTCAATTTAAATATGATTCATATTGAACTTAATTATGTCTAATTATGGAATTGAGACATAACATATGGTAGAACTTTGGAGAAATGAAATTGGACTTATTCAAATCCAATTTCTCCACATTATACGAATATGATTCGTATAATAAGGTGTTTGATACCTTATATTATGCATTTATGCATAATAAGTGGAGATAGTGGCAAGATAGGTGGAGAATTTGTCTCCATCCAAATTGCCTATAAAAGCATCATTTTGGATGCATTTTATGACACTTGAACCATTTGTGTAGTTTGGCATACAAAGCAAACACAAGAGTTCTCTCAAGTTCTCTCTAAAATACATCTTTAATCCAAAGGAGATCCCACCCCTCTCCCTCTCCTAGAGAACATCCGAGAAGGTCTTTTGGCGGTGTTCGAGGATTCGTTCATAGAGAAGAGGAGCTCGTAGACAACGAGGAACCACTTGAAGAATCGGTCTTCAAAGGTATTCTTCTAATCCTTCTTTGCTTTCAAATTAGTATGCTTAGCCTAGATTTTATGTGTTTTAAGCATTTTCTATGTCACACAATTAAGTGCACATGCGATCAATCGCTTCCGCATGGAATTCAATTCCCTTCAGATTAGTGGTACTTAAGCTGAAAGATGTAATTACAAGGGTAAACCAGATTTTTTCCCTACCTGTTATTATGAACAACTCATAAAGGATCGACTTTTAGCATAAGAGTGCAACTCTAGGTCTATAGTGGAGTGACCTATAGTTAATGAATAAAAATTAATTAATTAAAGAGTTTAGGCCTCGTTTGATAACCATTTGGTTTTTGGTATTTGGTTTTTGATAATTATGCTTGTTTTTCTGCAATTTCTCTTCATCTTCTCTACAACGATTTCCATCTTTCTTGAGGTACCATTTCAGTTTCTAGCCAAATTTCAAAAACAAAACTCAAGTTTTTAAAAACTACTTTTTTAGTTTTCAAACTTAGCATGGTTTTTGAAAACATGGGTACTGTAACGCTCCTAGTTCTAAAACTCACATCCTAGGGACATTACTACTCATGCATGCATTTGAGGCTAAAAAATAACATTAAATATGAAAATTTCGATAAGTAAAGGGATCCCATAAAATAAAGCATTTAAATAAATATAATTAAAAAATTTGGCCTCGGTCTTAAAAACAAATATGATATTTAAATAAGCAATCTTCATCAGGAATTGTCACACCCCACCCTAGACTACCCTACCGAACCTAGGATGAGTTGCGACGACAGTAGACCCCGGGTGTGCAATGGAATCTATTGCCAAGTCTTTATCTTTTATCTCATAGTTAAACTCTATTTATAGACATCCCATAAACAATGGATTCAAGATTTCTCTCTTTACTTACAAAAAAATGATATGTAATGACATGATAAGTCTGGTGGTAGATTCTGATTGACTAACTCAAGTAGAAACTCAAGAGTAACCTGATGGAAAAATTAAGAATAGAAGATTGAGCTAAAAAGCCCAGTGAGTGGCAATTCTACAAGAAAATAAATTTTGAAGGAAAAAAATTATTCTCGTACTAAACAAAAGAGCTCATAACTCTGAGAAATAATGCCAATCACAAACAATTTAGAAGCTCTCAAAATCATTTAAACATATTAAGATATGTAGATAAATCAACTATCAAAATTATGAATAACACCACAAAGATTACAACTTTCAGAACTACAACTCTTAAAAACATAAGCATAAGTCCGTAGAGCATAGATAGGGAAATCTATAATTACAACTTCAGGAAACATCAAACATAAATTAATAAAATTCATCACCAAATATGTACCCAAATATTTGTCATACTGGGATGGAGTAATCTCCGGATATATAGCAAGGCATATGTCTATCATGAGTGCACGCAGAGCAACTCTAATATCTGTAATGCCTCAGGATCAAGATTTGGAATCTGGATTCGACACCTAATGGCCCGACATTCCCCTGCATCCCCTGCGACCTAAGCATTCTAACTTACTATGGAAACACATTCTCACATCATACATGTAATGTAATGCCTCAGGACCAGGATTTGAACCAGGATTCAGAATCCGAATTCGACACCTAATGGCCCCCGCATTCCCCTACATCCCCTGCGACCTAAGCATGCTAACTTACTATGGAAACACATTCTCACATCATACATGTAATGTAATGCCTCAGGACCAGGATTTGGACCAGGATTCAGAATCAGGATTTGACACCTAATGGCCCCGACATTCCCCAGGATCCCCTGCGACCTAAGCATGCTAACTTACTATGGAAACACATTCTGACATCATACATGTAATGTAATGCCCCAGGACAAGGATTTGGACCAGGATTCAAAATCCGGATTCGACACCTAATGGCCTCGACATTCCCTTGCATCCCCTGCGACCTAAGCATGCTAACTTATTATGGAAACACATTCTCACATCATACATGTAATGTAATGCCTCAGGACCAGGATTTGGACTAGGATTCAGAATCCGAATTCGACATCTGATGGCCCGACAATCCCCTACATCCCGTAGGACTTAGGCATGTTAGCTTACTTTGGAAACTCATTCTCATAACATGCGAGGAATCACCATGGGTATAAGCTCTTATGGTTTGAAATCCACCTTCAACATAAAAGTTCTTAATTCTCAAACTCTTTCTAAAACAATGATTTCTTACTTTAAACAAGTTTTCATAAACTCAAATAGTCCTCAAACAGCATAAGACTTCTCTAAAGATATACTTTCTCTAAAACAACGTTTTTTAAGAAAAATCAAGAGTTCTTCCAATTCCTCAAGTTATCATCAATTCTATCAATTAACATAAACATTTCTGAAATATATATACTCTAAACCACTTCTCATAGGCCTCATACACACTCGCTAATAAACTCAAGCCATTCTTTTAACAAACCAAATTCTCGTGATTTCAATATATAAGCAATTTACGGAATAAATATCAATTCTTCAAACTTGCCATAGTTCTTAATGATTTTTCATCAACATAAATCGTATTTAACTTCAAGTCTCCAAAGTTCATTCATTGCTCAAATAGTAAGAATAACTATCATTGTCGTCTCTTTAGATCATAAGCTAGTCCAATTTCTGTCAAATCTGAAATTTTCAATAACCATACTATAGATTATGAATTATTCCCAAGAGAAATAATATAAACACTCTATTATTCAATTAAACTAATTTCCAGTTTCTTTCTCTAACATCTTAATCCAAATTCTGAAATTATACTTTCTCGTTCAAACAATAACAAGTACATTTTTGTTTTTTCTCCAATTAAACAACTAATATTTTCTTCTCTCTTACACAATTTTATTTTATCCTAAAATAAAATATCATTTTTTTTTCAATAACCTCACTCACTTTATGACTTATCACTCATCACTCCCCATAACTCCCCTTTGTACTATTCAATCATTTTTTTCTTCTTTTTTTTCCTATTACTTAATTACCCTTTCTCTCTTATACTTCTTCTTCATCATCTTCTTCTTCATCTTCTTCCTTCCCTATTTTTCATTTTCACTAACAATTGGATTTTCTATTCTCTTTTATTTCTTTTACTTTAGCGAAATCTAAATAAAGAATACCCAAAAAGATCTATAAAATTTCTTGAACTATCAAAAGAAACCCATAAACATTTTTTTACTCAAATAAAGAAAACTCATGAAATTATCCACTAAGTTTCCATTCTCCTTTTCTCTTTTCAAATGAAACAAAACGACTTACCAAGTTAAATCCTTGCCTAGAAGGTTCTTTGTACCATTTCTATGATTGGCCATGGCTTTTCCATTGAATTCCAGCAAGCTCCAAATCTCCCCATTCTTCTCTCTACCCTTATTTCTTTCTCTCCCTTATTTTCTCCATTGAATAGGTTGTTACATGAATGCCCATAAAAATAAAACATGATAGTTCTAAATATGCTGAAGACATGATTTATATTCTGATGGCCATAGTAGCTTGATTCCTCGTCATTCGCACGATATGCTCTTATATTTTCTTGAAAAGGTTTTTAAAACGAAAGAAACAAAGAAAATGGGTGAGTATTGATAACACACAAAATGTGTTATTCTTAGGTTTAGGTTTTGCTAGTTTTTTGTGTTAATTTCAGGGCTTCCACGTGTTTAAATTACTGAATTTCAGGATACGAGCAAGGACGGACCAAATGGAGAGATCTTGAAGAATTAAGGCTCAAATGGGAGATATATTGGAGCATAAAAGATGAAGAAATTTGAAGTAGATGAGCTAAAACAAGCCACAAGACCTGAGGGCATGACGTTGAGACGCCACTAAGAGCGTTCCAATGCCATGCCATGAACTGAAGCACATTGAAGAATCGTGGAGGCGGCGTTGAGATGTTGCTTTGTAGTGTCGCAATGTCAAAACGTGTGTATTGAGCGTCATGAGTGTTCGCAGCGTTGAGACGTTGTGCACGGCATCTCAACGCTGCGTTATTTTTCTAAATAATTCGCGCCCTAGGCATGACATTGTAACGTCGTGCCGATAAATCTATAAGTATGCAATGTTGTGTAATTAAAAAGGGGAGCCGAATTTGAGTGATTCTTAGACTCTAGTTTCGAAACATACACTCTTGAGGGAGCTGGAGAGGATTCTTTAGAGGCCAAGCACGAGAGGTGAGGCACGAGATTGTGACGGAAGCTCGAAGATGAGGACCAACATCGACACTGAAGCGTTTTCTTTCTATTCCCTTTAGTTTGTAGTTTTGTTGATGGATTCTAATATGGATTTTGCATGTTTTGTACTGATTATGAGTAGCTAATTTCCATAGTTAGGGGATTGATGTAGCTAGTTATGGATTTGTTTTAGTTATTGATTTGAACTATTGGTCGTGTTGCATTATTTTTTGTGATTCTTTCCTTATGCTTGTTTTTCTCGGGCCAAGAATAGCATGATTTATTGGTTTAAGTTTAATTCGAGAGAATAGACTTAGATTAGATTAAAATTACCAAAACTCTTAGTAAATCCTTACACGAGAGTGAATGGTTCTTTGGTAAACGTTTTAAAGAAGTTGATTAATGCCTTGCATGCTTTTAACATCTAAATGGAGACTTTAGGTTTATCGCTATGCATGAGATCACTAGAGCTCGAGAGAGTCTTTTGATTATCTTTACTTCTTGTTTATAATCTCACAACCAAAGTCAAGTTCATGTGCTAAAATAATGAAGTAACTAGTGAAATAAATTCCCTAACGTTTCTCTCATCTTCGTGTCTCCACTTGTATATTTAGTTTTTTTTTTTATTTTACCTTTGACAAATTTTTATCTCTTTTTATAAAATTAGGAATTAGTATCTTGGTAATTAATCAATCTAGAAAACCATTCCTGTGAACGATACTCGAATCTTAGATCACTATATTAAAACTTGACATGTACACTTGTGGCATTGCAATTCATGTGGGGTTTTATGTCCTAAAACTCGTGGTTTTGTAAACTGGATGTATATTCTGTTTTGCAATAAAGATTATTGAGATTTATTCAGTAAATGTGTTATTGAATAAAGTGAATTGTGTATTGTATAACCTTAATCCAATAAAGAATCCTTGGCTATAGGATGAATACTTGAACTTTATGTGTGACATAAAAGTTGATCAAGTTCAAGTTATAGCCAAAACGGTCTATAGTATAAGGGTAAGGTTGGGTACCTTATCCTGGGGACACTATGGACGCGACTCACTTTGTAAAGTACAAACGATGTGATCCAAAATCGTTCACGTGGAGACATGCGAGTGGGGGTGCCCTATGCAATGAGTTTGCATAAGACTGGACCGCGAATTAGTCACTTCGACTTTATAACTCCGTTTACTGTCTTAACTGACTATATTCATACGATGACCTAGGTAACTCGATCTTAATCCTGAGCGTTCTATCAACTCCTATTTCTTCAGGTTATCCTTATATTTTCATGGGTGAGAGTGGCCCGAGATTGCCGACTCAATAAGCCTCCCATTTCAGGGATAAGTCTGGGTAGATAGCTGGGAACATAGTTCTGCAAGATGGAATTCACTCCTACTTAGGGATTAGAAGAGAGGTTGTTCCCTTAAGTGTTGACTCCGGGTCTTGAACAAAGAGCCCACCCCTCTCTTGGCCCGAGAGGGATTCAGTTTGCTGGTTGGACCACAAACCAATTGTTCATTAGAGGATCAGTGGGAATTAAGGAACAAGAGGTAATTACAGGGGTAAAACGGTAATTTTGACCCAACTGTAATTACGAACGACTTGTGAAGGATCGACTTACTAATCATGGTTATATCAGTGGATAGAAATATGTCTACAGTGAGTAGAGTGCAGCCACTGGGCTTTAGTGGAGTGTCCCGGTGGTTAACGAATGTTGATTAGCTAGGCTAAAGGGTTTGGTCGGTTAATCTCGTATCGTTGGAGCTCATGATCTGTAGGTCCATTAGGTTCTTCTTGCTAGCTCGGATTAAGCCTTGTAACATTTTGAGAAAAAATAATTTGAATTATTCAAATTCGATTTTGGAAGAAATCGTTAATTATATGTGAAATATTTAACGAGTCATAGCTTAATTATGAATTAAACTATGATTAAAAGGAGGTGGATATATTTAAATATGATTTAAATATTGGATTAGTTTATAGCATGAATAAGGATTCATGTTCGGAAAATCGATCGGGATTGAACAATTTATTTAATTTAATATTTGATATTAAATTAAATTAAAAAAATAATTAATTTAATTAATTATTTAATTATTTAATTAAAAATCAATTTAATATTAATTTTTGAATTAAAATTAAATGAAAAATCAAGGATTTTCGATGGTTTGCAATTTGCCAACTTGCCCAAGCTTATTCACCTCAAAATTGGCCACCTTTTTCTTCAATCATCCTCATCACTGTTGAGATGTCACTGTAATGAAGTTGATAAAGCTTTATATAATGGTGATTTGTGGTAATTTGATAGAATTTTGCAGAAAATTCAAAAGTTCTCGGTTTCTGACCTTTGAGGACATTTCTTCCAAATTCTCTCAATCTAGGATCCCACAATCCGTTCCAAGGCCTGAGGATAGTAGGGAAGACACTAGAGGTGGTCCACAAAGTGTTCGTGTTGCAAATCGCCCACCGGGTGAAGACAGTTTGATCTTCAAAGGTGAGTTTCTTAACTCTCAGTTTTTCCAGCTTTGAGCATGCATTTTATTTTACAAAATTGATCAACTTAGAGTGTTCAAGATCCAAAATTGCTTCTGCTTTCTTAATCTAGACTCTTTCAATTGGTATTAGAGCAATTTTGAGCACTCAATTTGATCTATTTTGTGGTGTGGTGGGTGTTTTTTGAAATCTATTTTTTCTGGGCATCTAAAGTGATATTCTGGTTTTGGCATTTAAATTGAGCATCAATTCGTGCTTTATTTTCAAATTTCTCAAGTGTGTTTGAGCATTGATGTGTGAAGAATAATCTGTAAAAGTTTCGGGTCGATCGAAGTCTGAGAAGGCCTTCAATTTGATGAAAGAAGCACGAAAGGTCACTGAAATCGAAAAATAGAGAGCTGCTGCTGTTTTTTTTCCTTCAGCCCGTGAATTACAAAATAAAGAAGATGAAGTTGACTTTGACTTTGACTTTGACCATTGACTGGTTCGTTGACTTTGACCGATTCAATTATTTTTGGATCGATTCGACTCTATTTTGGTCCGGTTCGGATGTTTCTAGACCGGTTCTGACTATTTCGAGGTCAGTTCTTCAGTTTGGGAGGGTTGTTTCACCATTTGGAGGCTCGGTTTAGCCTTTTACAGCCGGTTCAACCATTTAAAGGTCCGGTTCACACATTTGCAAGCTGGTTTGACCCAAATTCGAAGAGTTCGAAGTGGTTCGATGTTAATTCTAGATTATTATTGTAATAATTTAGTAGTTTGCTTGCATTAGATGCCCAAACCAGTCCACTTTACTGTGTTTAATTAATTATGCATTGCGAATGTATGTTTTAATTAAAATCCCTGATTGTATGTGCATAAAGTATGCCATATAGATTTTAAAATCCCACCATAGGAAGCATGCTCCATACATTGAAAGTATGTTATAAGTGTTATAATATATAGTATGCATGTTTTTTGGGTTTCATAAGAATTAATATAAGAGTTATATTAATTTATGAAACAAATATTATATGTTTTAATTCTTATATTAATTAAAATTAAACATATAATTGCTATGCATTTATTCACGTGATGGATTTGTTATAAATGTATGTTATTCATGTGATGAATGATCAACCAATTTATAACATAGAAATGCATGTAACCTAAGGTTAATTAATTAGTTTTAAAATGGTTTTAGAACTGGATTTAATTAGACCTAAGGTTATCTAGTTCTAATAAGATTAGAATTAGGAAACTAATAATTTATAAACTTTGATTAAAGAGGGACTCTGACTAAGGAAGGTTCTGGCTAGATTGGGGTACTTAAGTCGACGGAAGCTAACAACACCCTACCCGGAACCGACTGGGAGTGAATTTAATCTAGAGGTTTATAAATTATCTTTCGTGAGTGGCGTTTATTAAAAGTTAATAAATTGAACTCATAAACAATGATACTCCAAAGGTTTAGAATGTATGACACCGAAGGGTAATCAAAAACACTCATCCTCTGGATAAAGATATTCTTGACCAAAACCTAATGCCAGAATAACTCTTATTCCTATAGGCTTTAGTTACCATTATCCGATCAAGATACATACACTACTTATGTACCTCGTGTGTGTAACCCTCTGTCTTTAGACCCCATAGTCCCCATCCAATAAAATCCGTCGAGGGGAGGACTAGATTGAAAAACATACTAAGGAAATCTTTATCCCTTTCGGGTGTCTACTGTGTTCGATCCCCTATGATCAAGCCCTCCGAAGGGATTGTCTTGTCCAGGCCAAACTAGCAGGCTGACCATAGTGATCTTACGGTGTAAACCGACTGAAGAGACCATAAGTTTTGTTTTCACTAAACCTGCTCCCACTCACTATAAGTACCTTCTCCATTCACCTTGATATTGACTCATACAAACACCATCCAAAGGGGGACGCTCCCGTTTGCGCCACGAGGCCAAGTATGAGTCTCACGGTATGAACTTTTCGGAGAAATGCAGGTGGAAATATATGTATCATATACACTTTTCCTCCCACTGGATACTTTAACTCTATAGAAAATTTACTTACGCTAAAAATGGCTAATGGTTTTACCTACACTTATCAATATAACTATTATATTGATAATCAATATAACTCTTATACTGATTTTATCCTAAGTTTGCTAATATAACTCTTTATATTAAGCCTAGGATTTCTAGTTTATTAACCCCTTAATAAACCCGTTGACGCTACTATAATTTATAAACCCTCTGATTAAAATTCACTCCTAGGCCAGTTCCTAGGTAGGGGTTTTCCGTTTCCGTCAACTTAAATACCCCAGCCTCGACAAAACCTTCCTTAGACAGAGTTCCTATTATAATCATTGTTTATAAATTACATGGTTCCTAATTCTAATCTAATTAGAACTAGATAACCTAAGGTCTATTAATTCAAAGTTCTAAACATTTCAAAACTAATAATTAACCTTAGGTGACATGCATACTATATTATATTTGCTTGATCATCCATCACATGAATAATAAGCATACATAGCATATTCATCTCATGAATTATAATGCATGTCAATTGTAAACCCGAAATCTCTCCTTGAAATTTTCTTAAAAGAAAAAAAAGGAATAAAGCAAAGAAAAAGAAAAGAAAAGAAAAGAGGTGTTTTGGTTTTGTTTTGTTTTAAAAAGAAAAAAAAGGAAAAGGAAAGAAGAATGAAAAATTAAAACAAAAAAGGTAGTGGGAAGTGGGTAAATGAGCACTCCACCGCCAAGTACTTTATTTTAATCCATTCAACCAAATTTTCTCTCATTTTATCAAAGAAAACCAGAGAGCCTCGTGAAAGGAAGTTGAAGGAAGAAGAAGAAAGGGGTTTTTGGTTAAAAGTTGAAGAAGGAAGGGAGAAAGCTCAATCCAACCTCCCATGGCAGCAAGGTGCGCAATTCTTCCCAGTTCTGATATTTGAATCATTTCGAGCTCCACAAGAAGAGGTAAGAGGTTAGGTTTGATTTTCTTGAAAGTTAACTCATATTTGAACAAAATTCATGAAGGAAGCTCGAACAAATTCTGAATCTAAGTTACTGATTTGTGAAGAGGAAGGCAGAGGAAAGATTTTGCTGTCAAATCTGAGAAACCTCTGGTTTTTTAGTCGTGTTGATCAGTAGGATTCAAATCAGAAACTGTAGTAGGCATGGTTGGAAAGCTTATTAAATGTCCTACAATATTCATGAAGACTTCGTGAGTAGAAAACGACTGGAGGATGCTATAAATTTCAGTTCAAGTTCTAGGTGTAGTAGGGGAACGAATCTGGAATTAGCAGAAGTTTGTTTTTAAGGAAGCAACTTTCGAGGTATTTTCGGACAAATCCTTTAGGAATTTCAATTTCATTTCTTAAGAAAGAGTTTGGTATAAATTATATCCTTTTTGGTTAAGTAATGAAGAAGTTATGAGTGTATGAAGTCAGAGCATGAAATGTGTAAAATGCTGGAAAAATAGATGGAGTGGTTTTTGTAATTTTAAGGTTGAAATTCATGAGCTCGAGGTTATAATCCTTGGTTTTGGTTTTTTTGACAGGCCAAAAGGACATAGGTCAAGTGTATGGGGCAAGGGTTACTCCTTATGTAGGTTTCGTAATTGTCAATATTCTGTTGTGTTATGTTTAAAGTGTTTCTTATACAAGTATAGTATGCTTATCAGGTAAAACATGGTCAACAGGTATCGTTAGAGAGGTGAACGATGTCTGTTGGCTTCACGCCGTCTGCCGGGATAAGTTAGCAGGTAGTTCGGGAGGGGGTGTGACAACTTTGTATCAGAGCAGTTAGCTCCATGTGGAATGAGACAAAGCAAGTTAGCTCTAAGAAGAAACTAAGAAGTAAATAACAAGTTAATGAGTTAATTCAATAGAATTAGTAGAGTACAGTCCGAGTAAGGATAAGAGTAAGTCCAATCAGGACTAGAATGTGAATAGAAGTTTAGTATTGTGCATTTGAGTTAAGTATTCAAGACATGTCTAGTATGTTGATATGTTATAGAAGTCATGCCACCATGTAGTAGCAGACGATGCACGCAGGATTAGGACGGGACGCGGGATCCTACCAAGGCCAATCTGAGAGGGGATCTAGTGCCCCGAGAATTCATATTAGGGCCAGAAATGAGCAGTATGCTAATTCCTCACAGGAGGTAGGTAGGCCAGAAAGAGCATGGCCAAGTGATCCAGAGAAAACATATGGAATAGAACGCCTGATGAACTAGGAACCACAGTGTTTGAGGGTTCCACAGATTCATATGACGCCAAGGTTTGATTGAATATGTTTGAGAAATGTTTTGATGTGATGAGCTGTCCTGAGGAGCGGAAAGTCAAGTTGGCCACATTCCTGCTGCAGAAGGAGGTAGTAGGATGGTGGAAATCAATATTAGCCAGGTGTAGTGATGCACATACTTTAGACTGGCAAACTTTCAGAAGCATATTCGAGGACAAGTATTACCCTAGCACGTACCGCAAGGCAAAGAGGGATGGTTTTTTAGAAATTAAAGTGAGGTTCACTTTCAGCGGCAGAGTACGAGAGAAGAGATACGAGTTGTCGTGATATGCTTATGTGATTGTGGCATCTGAGAGTGATAGGTGTCGAAGGTTTGAAAGAGGATTACGTCCTAAGATACATACCCTAGTCACAGCTATTTCTAAGTGGACTGACTTTTCTCAGCTAGTAGAGACTACCCTACGTGTTGAGCAGACTATAGCAGAGGAGAAGTCAGTAGTTAAGCCTAGTTGTGGGGCTTCGAGGTTCACACCTGGAGTAAATGTTTCCAAGTCAACAAGACTTTAAGAATCGAGCTAGTAGCCAGGCATCGAGCAAGATGAATGTGGGTAATGCCTATCAGAGGCAGAGTTAGAGAGCACCTAGTTAGTCTGTTAGATCAGCAACAAGATTGCAGAAAGGGCAAGAGTCCATTGCCAGTGTAGCAAGGAAAACTCCATGTGCGATTTGTGGCAAGAATCATTGAGGTCATTGTCTTGTGGGTGTTAGTACGTGCTACCAGTGCAGACATCCAGGGCATGTCAAGAGAGATTGTCTACACCGAGGCGGCGCATACAGAGGGACCGAGGAGTTGAGTCCCGCATGGTTGACCGTAAGAGTTCCGGTAGGCTGCTTTGAGGCCACCTGTGGTGCTAGATAGAACGGAGTTGTAGGGAGACCTAAGCAACAGGGGAAGGTCTACGCTAAGACTCAACAAGAAATGGATGATGCTCTGGATGTGATTACTGGAGCGATTGCTATTTGTAATGTACCTGAACGTGTTTTAATAGATCCAGGTGCTATGCATTCCTTTGTTTCTAGTATATTCCTAACTAACTCGAATAGAAAGCTAGAGCCTTTATTTGAGAGGTTAGTTATATACACTTGAGTTGGTGATGCTTTACTAGTCGATGCAGTGTTGCGGGATTGTGAGGTCTTAGTAGAAGGTCTCAATATGTTAGTGGATCTTCTTCCACTAGAGTTGCAGGTGTTAGATGCAATCTTAGGGATGGATTTCTTATTTACTCATTATGCTACCATGGATTTCAATAGAAAGGAAGTCATTTTTAGCAAACCAGGGTTGACTGAAGTGATTTTCAGGGGTGAAAGGAAGATTATTCCTACGAGTTTGATTTCAGCATTAAAAGCTGAGAAGTTATTGAGGAAAGGTTGCACGACGTTTCTTGCACACGTAGTGGAGGTGCAGGAGGAAAAGCTAAAATAAGAAGATTTTCTTGTCGTGAACGAATTTCTTGATGTTTCCAGCTGATCTATCAGGGTTCCCATCTAATAGGGAAGTTGAGATCGTTATTAAATTTCTGCCAGGAACAACACCTATTTCGCAAGCGTCGTCTAGAATGGCTCCAAGTGAGCTCAGGGAGCTGAAGATGCAGTTACAAGAACTAGTTGATAAGGGATACATAAGACCTAGTGTATTGCCTTGGGGAGCTCCATTGTTATTTGAAAAGAAAGAAAGGTGGTAGCCTTAGATTATGCATTGATTATAGACAGTTAAACAAGGTCACGATACGTAATAAGTATCCTTTACCCTGTATAGATGACTTGTTTGACCAATTAAGAGGAGCATCAGTGTTCTCTAAGATTAATTTAAGATTAGGATACCATTAGTTAAAGGTTCGGGAATCAGATATTCCTAAGACACCATTCAGAACGAGGTACGGGCATTATGAGTTTTTAGTAATGTCATTCGGTTTAACAAATGCACCAAAAGTTTTAATGGACCTCATGAGCAGGATTTTCCACCAGTATTTGGATTAGTTTGTGATAGTATTCATTGATGATATACTAGTTTATTCGATTGATAGGAAATCCTATGAGGAACATCTGAGGATTATTCTACAAACACTACGTGATAAACAGTTGTACACTAAATTCACCAAATGTGAGTTTTGGTTGAATCAGGTAGTGATTTTGGGGCATGTGGTTTCAACAAATGGAGTTAGTGTGGATCCGCATAAAGCGAAAGTTGTGGTCAACTAGAGAGACCATCTAGTGCGACAAAGGTACGTAGTTTCCTAGGCTTGGCAGGATACTATAGATGATCTGTTGAGGATTTCTAATGATTAGCATTACCCTTAACAGCTTTGACGAGAAAGAATGCTAAGTTTGAATGGACCGATAAGTGTGAACAAAGTTTTCAGGAGCTGAAGAAGAGATTAGTGACAACACCCTACTCATGATCTTGAGCTAGCAACAGTTGTTTTAGCATTGAAGATTTGGAGGCTTTATTTGTTTGGTGAAAGGTGTCACAGTTACACAGATTATAAGAGTCTGAAATATATCTTGATCAGAGAGAATTGAATAGGAGACAAAGAAGATGGTTAGAACTAATTAAAGATTATGATTGTACCATAGAATACCATCTAGGTAAGGCGAACATAGTAGAAGATGCATTAAGCAGGAAGTCGAGACTTCCTAGGGACGCCTTGTATGGTATTCGAGCAACCTTTTTAAGTACTCTGAGGGGTTCTAAGGCAGTTGTGACTGTAGAGAATTCATAGGGTCTTTTAGCTCAATTCCAGATCAGGTCTTTACTCGTAGCAGAGATTGTGAGAAGACAACCAGAGAATAGTAACCTGCAGAAGATGTTTAGAATGTCCAAATAGGACCCAGAGGCAGAATTTAAAATGAGAACAGATGAAACCATAGTTAAGCAGAGAAGAATATATGTCCCGAGTATTAGTGAGCTTAAATATGCTATTTTAAAGGAAGCGCACAGTTCAACTTACACTATACATCTAGGAAGCACCAAAATGTACAAATTTTGAAAGGAACGTATTGGTAGCCCGTAATGAAGCGGGAGGTAACTGATTGTGTTGATAGATGTTTGATATGCCAACAGGTTAAACCAGAGACAGAGGTCAGGAGGACTCCTTAACCCACTATCAAGTGGACATGATGGTATTTGGGTAATAGTGGATAGACTCACTAACACAACACAGTTTATACCAATTAAAGCGACGTCTACACTTTATCAGCTTGCTAAGCTATACGTCGACAGAATTGTGAGTCAATACAGAGTACCAGTGTCCATAGATTTAGATAGGGACCCGAGATTTACTTCTAATTTTTGGCCGAGTTTAGAGAAAGCTATGGGGACAAAGCTGAATTTTTGTACACCGTTCCATCCTCAGACAGATGGTCAGTCAGAGAGGACCATCCGGACATTAGAGGACATGTTAAGAGCATGTGTCCTTCAGTTTAAGGGAAGTTGGGATACCCACTTATCACTTATGGAGTTCGCTTATAATAACACTTATCAGTCTAGTATTGGCATGGCACCATTTGAGGCTCTGTATGGAAGACTGTGTAGAACACCCGTATGTTGGAACGAAGTAGGAGAGCGGAAGCTAATAGATCTGGAGTTGGTGTAAGTTACGACGGACAATATTAAGGTAATTAGAGAGAATCTGAAGGTAACTCAAGACCGTCAAAAGAGTTACGCAGATAAGGGACGAAATGACTTAGATTTTCAGGTTGGAGATCAAGTTTTCTTGAAGTTATCTACGTGGAGAGGTGTCCTTCGCTTTGGTAGGAAAGGTAGGATGAGTCCTAGATTTATTTGTCCTTATCAGATAACAGACTATCTCGAGTACATGATGTTTTTTTTTTCATGTGTCCATGTTGAGGATGTATATTCCAGAGCCGATACATGTATTGCAGTTCAAATTCTCGACAGGAAAGAACAAGTTTTGAGAAACAAGACGATCCCACTCGTGAAGGTTCGTTGGAGACATCACAGAGTGGAGGAGGCAACCTGGGAATAAGAGGACAAAATGAGGAAGAATTACCCGACGCTCTTCACCTAATGACTACTAAATTTCGAGGACGAAATTTCTTAAGAGGGAGATAAGTTATAAACCCGAAATCTCTCATTGAAATTTCCTTAAAAGAAAAAAAAAGAATAAAGAAAAGAAAAAAAAAGAAAAGAAAAAAGGTGTTTAGGTTTTGTTTTGTTTTAAAAAGAAAAAAAAAAAGAAAAGGAAAGAAGAATGGAAAATTAAAACAAAAAAGGAAGTGGAAAGTGGGTAAATGAGCACTCCACCGCCAAGTACTTTATTTTAACCCATTTAACCCAATTTTCTCTCATTTTATCAAAGAAAACCAGAGAGCCTCGTGAGAGGAAGTTGAAGGAAGAAGAAGAAAGGGGTTTTTGGTTAAAAGTTGAAGAAGGAAGGGAGAAAGCTCAATCCAACCTCCCGTGGCAGCAAGGTGAACAATTCTTCCCAGTTCTGATATTTGAATCATTTCGAGCTCCACAAGAAGAGGTAAGAGGTGAGGTTTGATTTGCTTGAATGTTAACTCATATTTGAACAAAATTCGTGAAGGAAGCTCGAGCAAATTCTGAATCTAAGTTACTGACTTGTGAAAAGGAAGGCAGAGGAAAGATTTTGCTTTCAAATCTGAGAAACCTCTTGTTTTTTAGTCGTGCTGATTAGTAGGATTCGAATCAGTAGCTGTAAAGGGTATGGTTGGAGGATGCTTTAAATTTCAGGTCAAGTTCTAGGTGTAGCAGGGGAACGAATCTAAAATTAGCAGAAATTTATTTTTAAGGAAGCAAATTTCGAGGTATTTTCGGACAAATCCTTTAGGAATTTCAATTTCATTTCTTCAGATGCATTTTAGAGGGTTCAAAAAGGAAGAGTTTGGTATAAAGTATGTCCTTTTTGGTTAAGTAATAAAGAAGTTATGAGTGTATGAAGTCAGAGCATGAAATGTGTAAAATGCTCGAAAAATAGATGAAGTGGTTTTTGTAATTTTAAGGTTGAAATTCATGAGCTCGAGGTTATAATCCTTGGTTTTGGTTTTTTTGACAGGCCAAAAGGACATAGGTCAAGTGTATGGGGCAAGGTTCTAGTTCTAACGCTTTGAGTGACAAAACGAACCCCCAAAACGATTTTTATGCTTGAATTATGTTTAAGGAAACACAAGGTTTTCTTATAATGAAATGACTTAAGTGCTTTATGTTTTCTTTTGAACACATACTTATGAACATACATGTTTTCTTATAAATGATTTCAAGTGCTCGTTGTGAGCCTAGTTTTTTCCAATGAAATTTATACGTGAGCATATGTTTATTAATTACCGAAATTTAGTGAAATTGTTATGATTTCAAGCAAGCATGTACTAGCAAGTATTATTTAAAGATTTCCAGTTTTTATGAACAAGCTGAGTAGGCTTGATTTTTACGAAAGAAAAGATAAGCAGGCATGTTCAAGTATTTTTATGTGTTTTTCTGAGAATCGAATGAGTAAATGACTGAGATATTGAGCCCGAGGTTGTATAGTACTGTGTGCACACAGGTCATTTTCTGTTGTCGACGTTGAGTGTACTCCGTGACAACAATGTTGTTGTAAGTGCTGGGCGGGGCCCACTACGACAAAGACGATGGTGTTGGGGTTTGTGCCCTAAAACTCGTAGTTTGTAATTATGTTCTAATTAATGTAATAAAGTGCTATTATTTCAATAAAGAGTTATTGTTCGTTATTTACGATATTTCCATGGTTTTAATCGTAAATCCAATAAACTAAACATCCAAGATTGTAAAATGTATCTTGAACTGAATGCAGTGTACATATAAAGGATCTTGGTTCGAGATACAACTTAAAGGGTCTATAGTAAGGGGATAAGGTTTGGGTACCTTACCTTGGTAAAACTATGGATGTGGCCCACTTTGTATATGATACAATAACTGTGATCCTAACATGTTCGTGTAGATGACATGTGAGTGGGGATATCTTATGTAATGAGATTACATCAGACCGGACCGCAAAATAGTAACCACTAGATGTAACTCCGTTGACTAGTTAGGTTTCTATTTCACTAGGATGACCTAGGCAACTTGATCTCAATCCTGAGCGGGTTCTTAACTCCCGCTTGTGAGGATTGTCCTTTGACTAGTATGGGTGGGAGTGGCCAGATTCGCCGACTCAATATGCCTACCTTCTTGGGGACACAACCGAGTGAGTAGCTGGGGACTTAGCCTAGCAAGATGGAATTCACTCTTTCCCGCCTATTAGGGTAAGTAGATGAATGTTCCCGTAAGTGGTTTCTCTGGGACTTGAACAAAGGGTCCGACCCTCTCATTGGCCCGAGAGGGACTTCTGTTTGTTGGTAGGACCACAAAAAAATTGTTCGTTAGAGGAGCACTGGTACTTAAGGTACAAGATGTAACCCAGAGGTAAAACGATAATTTGACCCAACTGGTGTTACGAACATTCGTGAAGGATTGACTTGCTGTTATTGGTCAATATCCGTGGACACAGAAATATATCTGCAGTGAGAAAAGTGCAGCTGCGGGGCTTTAGTGGAGTGTTCCCGCAGTTAACGAATGTTGATTAGGAGGTTAATGAGATTAACCGAGTAATCTCGTATCTTTGGAGCTTCTGATTTGTAGGTCCATTAGGTCCACCTTCTAGCTCGTAAAGGGATCTTAGATCGTTTGAATTTAAAATGTTTAAATTCATTAAGGAATGAATTTAATGTATATAGATACGATATAATATATAGTTTTGGAACTATATATTATAAATTTAATGTGAATATGATTCATATTAAATTATATGAGAGAATTAAACATTTGAAAGAGTTCAAATGTTAAATTCGAATGTGAATGTGATTCATATTTGAAAACTATAGGTTAAAATTTAATGTGCATTAGATGTGCATTAAAACTATAGGTTAGAGGGAAAATTGATTAAATGTGATTTAATCTAAATTAAATATATGATATTTAATTTAATTGATTTATTAATAATTAATATTATTAATTATTAATTAAATAATGATTAAAATAAAAAAAGGAACGTGTGGCACGTTCCCCACTTCCCTCCAACTCCCCATCGATAGGGAGTGGGAGAAGTTTTCCCTCTGATTTTCTTCTTCTCTAATGGTGAGAGAAGGATCAATTGATCGATCGATCTCATTTTGGCAAAAGAAAATCTCTCTCTCTCAATTTCCTCTCTCTCACTTTCAAAAGTTGGCTCCTTCCCACAAATGAGAGATCTAAGTGGAACTCAGAGCCATAGGAGGTTTACTTAGTGGTGATGTCCTGTTGGAGAAAACAGAGAAGAAACCTTGTTTGCTGTGTTGCTGTCAATTTGGAGCAAGGAGTTGTTGTTGAGAAAACTACAAAGGTAATTATGAATTCCCTTTTAGTTTAATTATTTTCTAAAGCATGTTTGCATGATTAGTTCCATGCCTAATTAGATTAGAATTGTATGCTTATTCTATGTTTTCCCCAATGTATTGGTATTTGTATTCAACCAAAATAAACTTGCAATTACGATTCCAAAATACATTTCCGCTGCTCAAGGAGATTCGATCTCCATCAATTAGTATCAGAGCAATGCTTGTTTTGTTTTGGTTGAAACAAATTTGCATTGGTTAGGTGGGAATTGCTTTTTGGTTTGCTCTAAAACTGTTTAGGAATTTTTTGGCCTTAGTGTCTTTTGATTTGATCAAATTAAATGTAAAGGCCCCTGTGTTTTTGGGCAATTAAGTGCATAATCGAGTCTGTAATCGGGTTGTGAGTCGTTCGGGACCAGTTTCATGCAATTTGGATGAGTATCGAAGGAGTAATTGGTGATTGAAGTTGTTGTGTTCGAAGGAAAATGTTGTTGCCGAAGCAACAACGTTGCAACACTGAGGAAGGCGTCGTAACGCCGAGGCTCCCTATCGATGCGGAATCTCCAGGGGTCAGCAGCGTTGCAACACTACCCCGATGCCAGACGCGCGCGCGAATGAAGTTGGCGCTGCAACGCTCCCTTCAGCGTTGCAACGCTGTGATGCCAAACTGAAGTTGCCGACCGATCTGGGCGGTTCAATTGGTTTTTGGTTTTGTAATAAGATTAGTGTAATTTTATTATTTTTGCACCTCCAAATTATTTCGGTTTTACAGCTATTTTTTTTTTTTATGAATGTCATTTAGATTTTTTTCCCAACTTAGGATAAGCATGTTCATGCATTTTATTTGTATAATTGTTATATAAATATGGTAGAAATGCATGATCTAATTTATTTTTCATAAGTATTTATTTATAATTGTTATAATTAGATAATATGGAAAATAAATTGCATGGAGCATGAAATTACTTAGGTTAAAATAAATGTTATTTTTTTTTAAGTAATTTAGTTATTCAATTAGTTGAATAATTTTTTTATAATTCTAATTTGGTTTTATAACATAGTTTCTTGTCATAGGTTAATTATTAAAATTTATAAAAGTTATAAATTAAGGGGTTTTAGAAAAACCATAACCTATAACAAAGAATAGCATGCAAACATAGGAACTTGGGTTAAATTAAATTAGTTTTAAATTGTTTAAAATTAATTTAGACGTAAGTTTTAATTACTAACAGGATTAGAAGTTTGTCTTACATAGTATTTTAAATAGTTTAAAATATAGTAGGACAATAGAACTTTTGTTATAAGGGAACTCTACCGGTGAAGTTCTGTCTAAGGTTGGGGGTACTTAAGCTGACGGTTAATGGAACACCTCCTACCTGGGAACTGCTCGGAGCTTGAGTTGAACTAACCTTAGTGCTGTTTTATATCTCGGTAACTAAAATATTTATTCACCTAGACATAAGGTTAAAAGACCTAGTTATAATAGTTATAAAAAGCATAGACTTAGATAGATTTAGTGGGAGAAAATGAGATGTTCGTATCAAGTTTACTTTCACGTCCTCAAGAGTTCACACCGTGAGTTCCATGCTCAAACTCACGTGGCTCAATAGGGTGTCTCCCTACGGTAAGTGTTTGCATGGTTCAATACCAAGGTGAATGAGGGAAGTATCCATAGTAAATGGGAGCAGGACGCGTGTCAACGTATCCTACGGTCTCCTCCATTAGCTCGCACCGTGAGATTTCTATAGTCTGTTTGCTAGGTTGTCCTGGAACAGCCAAACCCTACGGAGGGCCTGACTATAGGGATTGGAACACTTCGAACTCCATAAATGGATAGGATCTCTTAGGTAATTTGCCAACAGTTATCTTTCTTAATAGTAACCTGTTTGCTCAGACCTATTGGATCTGAAAATGGTAGGGTCACATTTATGGGATAAGTTAAGCTAGTTAACAAGTCCTTGACCAAACAAACGGTAGCTAAGGATCATTGGGAGATGAAATGTTCTGGTAGTGAGAATTGGCTGAGATAGTCTCAATTCAGGGGAGGAGTGACTGACCACCCGACGATGGCTTTTGTTCTAAACCCTTGAAGTATCGTTGCAAAATTAAAGGTTTAATTTAAACACTAGGGTTCTTTAATAATTTTGCTAAAATTGATTCGGTTATAATGGGTTAAATGCATAACTAATTAGAACTACTTTTGGAATTTCATCATGTCGTCCTCAATTATAGCCTTACTCAAAATCGAACGTTTAACTGGTGAAAACTATACTACGTGGAAGTCCAATCTGAATACGATTCTTGTTGTTGACGACCTTCGATTTGTACTGACTGAGGAATGTCCTCAGGTCCCTGCTCGAAACTCTCCTCACTCTGTTAAGGATGTGTATGACCGCTGGATCAAGGCCAAGATCTACATTTTGGCCAGTGTTTTGAAGTTCTAGCCAAAAAGCACGAGGGCATGGTCTCAGCTCGTGAGATCATGAGTTCCTTGCAGAATATGTTTGGACAACCGTCTGGACAGCTTCGACATGAATCCTTGAAGTATGTTTATAACTCCCGTATGAAGGAGGGGTCGTCAGTGAGAGAACACGTTCTCGATCTGATGGTCCACTTCAATGTGGCTGAAATGAACGGCGCGATCATAGACGAGCAAAGTCAGGTCTCGTTCATCCTAGAATCTCCTCCTGAATTAGGGAATCAGATAGATTGTTCTCTTAAGAATTGAATCCAAGTCTTGAACAACGAGGCCCCACCCTCTTCTAGCCTAAGAGGGATTAAGTTTATGGTAGGACCATACACTTGTTGTTCATCAGTTGATCAGTAATGCTTAAGGTGCAAGAGGTGATCACAGGGGAAAAACAGTAATTTAAACAAGCTGTGATTACGAACAACCTGTGAAAGGTCAACTCATGGGTATTGATTATATCAATGGACATAACGCAGTCTACTGTGAGGAGAGTACAGTTACGAGTCTATAGTGGAGTGACTCGTAGTTAATGAATGTTGGTTAATTAGATCAAAGAGTTTGATCGGTTAATCTCGTATAATTGGAGCTCATGATCTGTAGGTCCATTAGTTCCCTCCGTTGGCTCAACATGGAAATCTTGAGGGTATAAAGTTTGGAGTGAAATTGAAATGTTCAATTTCATATTTGAGGAAAAATATCAATTATATGTGATATAATTGATATAATATAGTTTAATGAGAATTTGATTCACAATAAACTATATACTAAAATTGGAGACAACTTACAATTATGTAAGTGTGCAAATATGATTTGCAAGTACATAATAAGAGCACTATAGGGATAGGATGGTAATTTCCATCATATTTCCCTATAAATATATGTATAAGATGCACATTTTGGCTAAGGCATTTGTGAAAAACCCTAGTGTTCATTGTGAGTATTGTTGGAAAGGTTCCAAGACACTTGTTCTCTCAAAATCTCTCCAAACTCCAAAAGTTGAATTCCACCTTCCTCCCTCTCCTAGAGATACAGCGGAGAAGATCTAGTGGTAAGATCGGTTGCATTGAGGTCGTTGAGAACGTGTTGATCAAGGGGAACAAGGAGCACTAGAAGATTAAGATCTACAAAGGTATATATGATGTCCATATCTCTTCTTTATATGCTAAATCTTTACAATTTAGTATTTTTTATTCGATCTATGTAATGAAATCTAAGAACAAGTGATTAAACTCGCTTCCGCTGTGGGATTCGATCCTATCAAATGGTATCAGAGCCAATTGTGTTCTTGTTTTTGTTCTAGATCTGTCAAAAACATAGGTGGGATTGCATTACATTCATGAGATGAATGGTGGTTTGTAAAATTAGATGTTTTCATTTTTGGCACTTAGATTTACAATTTTTCATTCAATCGTTCAATGTAAGGGCCTGGTGTTTTGGGAAAATGTATTGTAAATTGAGTCTGTAAATCTGTGTCAATCGAGGCAAAGTGGTTGCTGAGAAGAACGGAGCGAAAACGAGCAAAAATGGAAGAAGATGGATTATGTCCTGTGCACGGTGTTGCAACGTCGAGCGTGCGTTATTTGGGTTGCAGGAGACGCAGCTTTGGAACGCTATAACCGGCGTCGCAACGCTGGCACGAGGAGGCATCAGCGTTCAACGCCAGCACCGGTGTTGCAACGCCGCTACTGTAACGCATCTCAACAGGCAGAAACGAGCATTTCAGCATTTTTTTAATTTATATATATAATGTTTGTTTTTTATATTAAATATATTTATTAATTTTATTAATATAATTAGATTATATTAATTTGAATTAATAATTAGAGTGCCAAAAGTTGTTTAATTTTACTATTTATTTTATGCAATTGTTGTATAATTTATTTCCATGCATAATGTATGTTATGTAGATAAAACCCCCCTTAGGTTAAGCATATTCATGCATCATTTAAAATATAAAGAGTTATATTATATAGTTTGCATGATAAATTAGTATAAGTGTTATATTAATTTCGGATAACATTGACATGCATTTTAATTCATAAGATGAATATGTTATGTATGTGATATTATTCATGTGATCAATGATCAAGCACTTAGAACATAGTATTGCATGTCACCTAAGGTTAATTAATTAGTTTTAAAATGCTTAGAACTTGGTATTAATAGACCTTGGGTTATCTAGTTTTAATTAGATTAGAATTAGGGACTGAATAATTTATAAGCTATGATTAAAGTGGAACTCTGACTAAGGAAGGTTCTGTCTAGGTTGGGGTATTTAAGCTGACGGAAACGAAATACCCCTACCTGGGAACTGATCTGGGAATGAATTTAATCTAGAGTTTATAAATTATTAAAATGTCAGCATAGTTTATTAAGGGGTTAATAAACTAGAAACCCTAGGTTTATAGACTTAGATAAGATTCAATATAAAGGGGTTCTATTGATAGACTTAGGTAAAAATCATTAGCCTGATTTAACCTATGTCAAATTTCCTACATACTTAAAGTACATAGTGGGAGGAAATAGGTGTATATGATACATAAGTTTTTCACCTACATATCTCTGAAAAATTCACACCGTGAGATCCATACTTGGCCTTGTGGCGCAAACGGGAGTGTCCCCCTTCGGATGGTGTTTGTATGCGTCAATATCAAGGAATGGAGAGGGTACTTATAGTGAGTGGGAGCGGGAATTGTGAAAATAAAACTCACGGTCTCTTCTATCAGTTCTCACCGTGAGATCACTACGATCAACCTGATAGTTTGGCCTGGACCAGACAATCCCTTCGGAGGGCTTTGATCATAGGGATCAGAACACAGTGAACACCTGAGAGGGATAAAGGTTACCTTAGCTTGTTTTACAACCTAGTCCTCCCTTCGACGGATTTTGTTTGATCAGGACTCTGGAATCTAAAGATAGAGGGTTACACTCACAGGATACATTAGTTATAAATGTATCCAAACCAAATGGTAACTAAAGCCTATAGGAATGAGAGTTATTCTGGCATTAGGTTTTAGTCAAGAATGTCTTGATCCAGAGGAGGAGTGTTTTTTATTACCCTTTTGTGTCAAACATTCTAAACCATTGGAGTATCATTGTAAATTATTAATGACCCAGGAATCATTAGATAATTAGCTAAAACTGATTGGATTAGTTAAAGGTTTAGCGAGAAACTAATACAAGTAATTTATTTTTTAGCAAAATGAATAGCTCAATCATTTCCTTGATGGCTACTGAAAAATTAACCGGGGAAAACATGATGACATGGAAGAACAATCTTAACATAGTCTTGGTTGCAGACGATCTTAAGTTTGTGTCCTCATGTGCCAGGCTCGAATGCGTCACAAAATGTTCGTGATGCATACGATAGATGGATCAAGGCCAATAACAAGGCCAAGGTCTATATACTGGTAAGTATGTCTGACATACTATCCAAAAAGCATGAGGCCATGACGACTGTGAAGGGAATGGAAATCCCGTAGCAGAAGACATCGTTAAATGTCGTTGTTTCGTTGTGCAACAGATTTCATAAAATTGAATGCATCACATACATCCTAGGCTAAACATGTTGTAAAGAGAAGGAAAACAGTAAGTAAAAACCATACTAACCTCTTGAAGAACCGTTCTTCAATTTCCTCCTCGATCTCTCTCGATCCAACGGAATCACAAACTCGATCCTCGAACGAACTACGAATCGAACAGTGAGACACTTCCAAAGGGTCTTCTCGGTTGTTCTCGGGAGGTTGAAGGGAGAGTGGTGTAACTCCCTTTGGATTGGGTTGGAGAGAATTCTAGAGAATTGAGAGAGTGCTTTTGAGAGAGTTTCTTTCTCTTTGGATTAGGAATTCCAAAAAATGAGAAGAAGTGTTATGGAATGTCTCAAATTCCATCCTTTTATAATGCCATATGGTGGAGTTAAAATCTCCACCATTTACCAATTTACCACAATCATATGATATGCAAATCATATTTGCATATCACATAATATAAGGTATCTCATACCTTATTATACAAATCCCATTTGCATAATTGTGGAATTTTAAATTGAATCATATTCAATTTAATTTCTCTCAATTCAATTTCTCCAAATTAGCACTAATGTATCAATTAGGCTATACTATAGTTTATTATGAATCTCATTCACATCAAACTATATTTATGTCCATTATATCACATATAAATGACATAAATACCCATTTAATGAATTTGAACACTTCAAATCCACTCCAAACTATAAACCCTCAATTTGTCCGATTTGAGCCAATCGAGGGACCTAATGGACCTACAGATGACGACTCCAATGATACGAGATTAACTTGTCAAACTCTTTGACCCGGTTATTCAACATTCATTAGCTACAGCAACACTCCACGAAAGCTCGTAGTTGCACTCCCATCACTGTAGGACAAGTTGTGTCCATCGATATAACTAATGCCCGTGAGTCGTCCCTTCACAGGTTGTTCGTAGTCACAGCTGGGTCAAGAGGAACAAGGAGCACTAGAAGATTAAGATCTACAAAGGTAAATATGTTGTCCATATCTCTTCTTTATATGCTTAATCTTTACTGTTTAGTGTTTTTGATTCGATCTATGTAATGAAATCTAAGAACACACGATTAAACTCGCTTCCACTGTGGGATTCGATCCTATCAGGAACATAGTTCTACAAGATAGAATTCACTCCTTGAAGGGATTGAATCCCACAGCGGAAGCGATGCGAATCATGTAGTCCCGTTGTGTTACAAGAATTGTGCTAAAAAATCAAACATACATCATATGTATACAAGGTTAAGCATGAGGGATAAAGGGAAAACAGTAAATACCTCTTGAAGAACACTTTCTTCCCGTATTCCTTCTCCCGCGATCTTTCTCGTTCTTAATGATCTCTTAATCTCGATCAACGCCTCGAATCCAGACACCTTCACTCGATTTCTCGATTGTTCTCCATTAGATGAAGGAGGATTGTGGGATCCTTTTGGGTAAAGGGTGTGGAGAGTGTTTGAGAGAGTAGAACCTTTAGAGCTCTAGCAAAATCCAAAAAATGAGCATTCAAGTCTAAGAATGCTTATCCAAGCACTCTTATTTAGTGGGTGAGGGTGGAGAGAATTTCTCCACCCATTTTGTGTTGGGATTTATGCCCTAAACTTGTGTAATTTTGATCAATTAAATAAAGTGTTATTTGTTTTGATAGAATCACAGTCTTGCTTTATAAATCCAATAAACTAAGCTACAAGGTTATAACATTTGTCTTGAACATCAGTGTAGTGGACATTATTTGGGTTGAGTTCAAGAATATAACCTAAATAGTCTATGGTATAAGAATAAGGTTGGAAACCTCATTCTGGTAACACCATGGATGCGACTAACTTTGTTATTAGTACAAATGAGGTAATCCAACTCATTCATGTAGTTGACATGTAAGTGGGGGCATCCTGTATTAAGAGTTCATACAAGACTGGATCACAAATTATTAGTCTAACAAGTGTAACACCGTTAACAAGATAAGACTAGTAATTTATAGATGGTCATTAGTGACTCGACCTGAATCCTGAGCAAGTTAAGAACTCCTGCTTATAGGGGTTTGTCCTTAGACTAGTATGGGTGAGAGTGGCTTGTAGCCGACTCAATAAGCCTACCTTCTCAAGGACAGGACCTCGTAGGTAGCTGGGAACTTAACTGTGCAAGATGGAATTCACTCATTCCTACACTAAGGAATTAGATAGGTTGTTCCCTTAAGAATCGACTCGAGTCTTGAACAACGGGGCCCCGCCCTCTATGAGGGTATGAGTCTAAGGTAGGACCTTAGACTTGTTGTTCATTAGAGGATCAGTGGTGCTTAAGGAGCAAAGAGGTAATCACAGGGGTAAAATGGTAATTTGACCCAGCCGTGATTACAAACAACCTGTGAAGGGTCGACTCATGGGTAATGACTATATCAGTGGACACAATATTATCTACAGTGAGGAGAGTGCAACTACAAGTCTATAGTGGAGTGACTTGTAGTTAATGAATATTGATTAACTGGATCAAAGAGTTTGATCAGTTAATCTCACATCATTGGAGCTCATGAACTGTAGGTCCATTAGGTCCCTCCGTTGGCTCAATATGGTAATATTGAGGGTATAAAGTTAGAAATGAAATTGAAGTGTTCAATTTCATACATGAGGTGTTATATCAATTATATATGATATAATTGATATAATATATAGTTTTAATGTGAATTAGATTCATATATAAACTATCTACTAAAGAGAGAATAAAGGAGGGGTAGGATGGTCATTTCCATCCTATTTCCCTATATATATGGTTGCATGAGATGCAACTAGGTTAAAAAAAAAAAATTCAAGCTCTTTGTTGTGTTGATGGAAGGGTTCCAAAACACACATCTCTCTCACAAAATACCTCATCTCTCCTAAAGGAAACCTACCTTCCTCCCTCACCTAGAGAACAACGAAAAAGATCCGGTGGTAGTGTCGGTGTTCGTTCGAGTTCGTGTTGCTGTGATCTTGATCATGAGAGAGGAGGAGCACTTGAAGAAAGGTTCTTCAAAGGTAATTTTCTTGTTGTCCATTATATTCATATGCTTAATCTAGTTATATATGTTCTTGAATTATATCGTTGTAACTAAATCAAGAGCGAGTAACTAAATCAAGAGCGCGCGATTCGCAATCGCTTCCGCTGCGCGACTTCGATTCCCTTCAATTGGTATTAGAGACCAATTGCGTTCTTGATTTATGTTCTGGATTTTTCACGAATAAGGTAGGATTTACTGTTTTTGCATGAGATGTATGAACGGTTTTGCAAAATTAGATGTTTTCAATTTTGGCACTTAAATTTGCAATTTCCATTGAATCGTTCAATGTAAGGGTCCGGTGTTTTGGGCAATTTTAATTGTAAATCGAGTCTGTAAGTCCGTGTCGATCGAGGCAAAGCAGTTGCTGAGAAGATCAGAGCAAAAACGAGCAAGGAATAGCGGATTCCATGTGTTGTCTGTGTGCAGCGTTGCAACGTTGTTCATTGGCGTTGCAACGCTGCGCTTGCGGAAGGAGCGAGCAGGAGACGACAGCGTTGCAATGCTGTCATTGGCGTTGCAACGCTGAGGCGTTGCTCAACGCTTGGCAGAAGACGACAAGAAGCAGCGTTGCAACGTTGCTATCAGCGTTGGAACGCCAGAGACGTTTTGCGCATTTCAGCAACGGGCAGAAAACGTTTTTTTATTATATATTAATTATAAAAACGTTTATATTTAATATATTTAATTTTAATTAATATAATTAGATTATATTAATTAAAATTATTTCTAAGGTGCCAAAAATGGTCTAATATTGCTATATAAATTATGCAATTGTTGTGTAATTATTGCCATGCATAATATATGCTTATATTTTAGAAATCACCTTAGGTTAAGTATTTTCATGCATCATTTATAATATAAGGAGTTATATTATATAGTTTGCATGATTAATTAATATAAAGTTGTTATATTAATTTATGGACAACATTGACATGCATTATATATCATGAGATGAATATGCTATGAATGTCTTATTATTCATGTGATGAATGATCAAGCACTATAACATAGTATGCATGTCACCTAAGGTTAATTATTAGTTTTAAAGTGTTTAGAACTTGGAAATAATAGACCTTAGGTTATCTAGTTCTAATTAGATTAGAATTAGGAACCAAGTAATTTATAAGCTATGATTAAAAGAGGAACTCTGTCTAAGGAAAGTTCTGTCTAGGCTAGGGTATTTAAGTTAAAGATTTAAACTTGGAACCCCTACACTGAACCGACTGGGAGTGAAATTTAATCGAGAGAGTTTTATAAATTACAATGGCGTCAATGAGTTTTATTAAGGGGTTAATAAACTAGAAATCCTAGGTTTAGTATAAGGAGTTATATTAACAAACTTAGGATAAAATCAATATAAGAGTTATATTGATTATCGATATAAGAGTTATATTGATAAAGTTAGGTAAAACCATTAGCCGGGTTTTTAGCCAAAGTAAGATTCCTATAAACTTTAAAGTATTCAGTGGGAGGAAAAAGTGTATGAGATACATATTTTTTCACCTACGCTACCTCCGGGAAGTTCACATCGTGAGACTCATACTTGGCCTCGTGGCGCAAACGAGAGCGTCCCCCTTCTGATGGTGTTTGTATGAGTCAATATCAAAGTGAATGGAGAGGGTACTTATAGTGAGTGGGAGCAGGTTTAGTGAAAACAAAACCTACGATCTCTTTTGTCGGTTTACACCGTTAGACCACTATGGTCAGCCTGCTAGTTTGGCCTGGGCCAGACAATCCCTTCGGAGGACTTGATCATAGGGGATCGAACACAATAGACACCCGAAAGGGATAAAGATTTCCTTAGACTATTTTCCAATCTAGTCCTCCCTTCGGCAGATTTTATTGGATGGAGACTCTGGGATCTAAAGACAGAGGGTTACACTCACTGGTACATAAGTTGTGTATGTATCCGCATCTAAAAATGGTAACTAAAACCTATAGGAATAAGAGTTATTCTGGTATTAGGTTTTGGTCAAGAGTGTCTTGATCCAGAGGAGGAGTGCTTTTTATTACCCTTCGGTGTCATACATTCTAAACCTTTGGAGTATCATTGCAAATTATAAATGGCTTAGGAATCATTTGATAATTAGCTAAAACGTGATTGGATTAGAGTTATAGCAAGAAACTCATACAAGTTTTTTTGTAAATTTTTTAGCAAAAATGTCTAGCTCTATAATTTCCTTATTGGGTGCGGAAAAGTTAACCGGAGAGAATATGATGACATGGAAAAACAAACTCAACACTATATTGGTAGTGGATGATCTGAAGTTTGTGCTAACTAAGGAGTGTCCTCAGGTGCCACGCTCGAATGCGTCACGAAATGTTCGTGATGCATATGATCGATGGATCAAGGCTAATGATAAGGTCAAGATCTACATGTTGGCAAGTATGTCTGACATATTAGCCAAGAAGCACGAGGGCATGATTACCGCCAAGGAAATCATGGATTCTGTGCAGGGTATGTTTGGAAAACAGTCCACACAGGCCCGACATAATGCCCTAAAGTACATAATCAATTCAAGGATACCAGAGGGTACATCTGTTCGGGATCATGTCCTGGATATGATGGTGCACTTTCACATCGCGGAGTCGAAATGTGCTTCCATTGATGAGTCGAGCCAGGTCAGCTTCATTATGGAAACCCTTCCAGATAGTTTCCTGTAGTTTAGAAGTAATGTTGTTATGAAAAAGCTTACTTTTAATCTTACCTCCCTTCTGAATGAACTCCAGACCTTTCAGTCTTTGATGAAAATTCAGGGATCGAAAGGTGAGGCAAATGTTGCCAGTAGGAGTTATCACAGAGGTTGGACCTCTAGAACAAAAACAATGGCTTCATCTTCTTCTAACCTGAGAGGAAAGAAGAAGAACATGAAGATGGTTGGCAAAGGGAAACAGGCTGACAAAGTTGCCACCCAGAAGGGGAAGACATTCAAAGACGTTGCTGATAAAGGAAAATATTTCCACTGCAACGAAGACGGGCATTGGAAACGGAACTGTCCGAAGTACATTGCAGAAAAGAAGAAGGAAGGTAAATATGATTTACTTTGACTAGAAGCTTGTTTAGTGGATAATGATAAAACAACTTGGATACTTGATTCAGGCGCCACTAATCATGTTTGCTCTTCTTTTCAGGGAATTGATTCTCAGCGTGACTACAAAGAAGAGAGAGATAACGCTCCAGGTTGGAAATGGAGAAGTCGTCTCAGCTGTAGCACTAGGCACAATGAAGCTTTATTTTGGCAAGAAATATGTATTGTTGGACAATATATTAGTGATACTAGGGTTTACTAGAAACCTTATTTCCATTTCTTGCCTTATAGAATAATGTATTTTTGTTTCCTTTTCTATGAATAAAGTGTTTATTTTGAAGAAAGGTTTAGAAATATGTTCAAATTCATTAGAAAATGGATTGTATGTTTTAAGGCCTAATTCAAAGAAAATGGTTTTGAACACCGAATTATTTAAAGTCTACAAACGCACAAACTAAGAAACGTAAAATTTCTCCTAAAGAAAATGCTCATCTTTGGCATCTAAGATTGTGTCACATTAATCTTAATAGGATTGAGAGATTGGTAAAGAACGAACTTCTAAACGAGTTGAAAGAAAATTCTTTGCCAGTATGTGAATCATGCCTAGAAGGCAAAATGACTAAAAGACCTTTTAGTGGAAAAGGTTATAGAGCCAAAGACCCTCTAGAGCTTATACATTCAGACCTTTGTGTGGTCCGATGTGAATGTTAAAGCCGAGGGGAGGATATGAATATTTCATCTCTTTTATAGATGATTATTCTAGATTTTGGCATATTTACCTAATGCACCACAAGTCTGAAGCACTTGAAAAGTTCAAGGAATTCAAGACTGAGGTTGAAAATCAATTAGGTAAAACTATTAAAACACTTCGATCGGATCGAGGTGGAGAGTACATGAATTTAAAATTCTAAAACTATATGATAGAACATGGAATTACATCCCAACTCTCAGCTCCCGGCACACCACAGCAAAACGGTGTATCGAAAAGGAGAAATAGAACCTTGTTGGACATGGTTTGATAAATGATGAGATATGCTCATCTCCTTAGTTCCTTTTGGGGTTACGCAGTGGAGACTGCAGTATACATTTTGAATAATGTGCCCTCCAAAAGTGTTTCTGAAACACCTTTTGAACTCTGGAAAGGACGTAAAGGTAGTTTATATCACTTCAGAATATAGGGCTATCCAGCACATGTGCTTGTGACAAATCCAAAGATGTTGGATTCACGTTCAAAGTTATGCCTATTCGTAGGATACCCAAAAGAAACAAAAGGTGGTTTATTCTATGATCCTTAGGAAGATAAGGTTTTTGTGTCGACAAATGTCATTTTCTTAGAGGAGGACCACATAAGGGACAACAAACAAAAAGTAAAGTAGTGTTGAGTGTGTTAGACGGAACAATAGCAAAGGTTGCTAAAAAGAACACTAGTACGTCAACAACAGTTGTTGATACTAGTTTGTCTAGTCAAGAGAGTCCATCTCAAGAGTTGAGTATGCCTCGACGTAGTGGGAGGGTTGTAATATAGCTTTGACTGCTACATGGGTTTAGCTTGAAACCAAGTTGTTATACCGGATGACAATCTGCGAGGATCCATTGACTTATAATCAAGCAATGGTTGACAAAGACAAAGACAAATGGGTCATAGCCATGAACCAAGAAATGGAGTCGATGTACTTCAATTCATTTGGGATCTTGTAGATAAGCTTTGATGGGGTAAAACCTATAGGTTGTAAGTGGATCTACAAGAGAAAACGTGGTGTAGATGAGAAGGTGCAAACCTTTAAAGCTAGACTAGTAGCAAAGGGTTATACCCAGGACTATGAGGAAACTTTTTCACCTGTTGCTATGGTAAAGTCTATCTGTATCCTTCTTGCCATTGCTGCATATTATGACTATGAGGTATGGCAAATGGATGTCAAGACAGCCTTTTTGAATGGTAATCTTGAGGAAAACATCTACATGGACCAACCCAAAGTGTTCATTGAACCAGGACAAGAGCAAAAGGTTTGCAGGCCTAAAAGGTCAATTTATGGACTGAAACAAGCCTCTAGGTCCTGAAATATAAGATTTGATGAGGCAATCATATCTTATGGTTTTGACCAGAATGATGATGAACCTTGTGTCTACAAGAAAATCATCAATAGTTCTGTCGCATTCCTAATTCTTACTCATTGGGAATGATGTAGTATATCTTACTGACATCAAGGAATGGCTAGCTACGCAGTTCCAAATGAAAGATTTGGGTGATGCGCAGTTTGTTCTTGGGATCCAGGTTGTCCGGAACCGCATGAATAAAACACTAGCCTTGTCTCAAGCATCTTATATAGACAAAGTGTTGTCAAGGTTTAAGATGCAAGATTCCAAAAAGGGCTTGTTGCCTTTTAGACATGGAATCCATTTGTCTAAGGAACAATGTCCTAAGACACCTCAAGGAGTTGAGGATATGAGACAGATTCCTTATGCATCGGCTGTTGGGAGCCTGATGTACGCCATGTTGTGTACTAGGCCCGACATCTATTTTGCAGTTGGCATGGTCAGTAGGTATCAATCCAATCCAGGACTTGAACACTGGACAACTGTTAAAACAATCCTTAAGTATCTTCGGAGAACAAGGAACTACATTCTTGTGTATGAGGCTAAGGATTTGATCCTTACAGGATACACGGATTCTGACTTTCAGACTAATAAAGATTCTCGAAAATCTACATCAGGGTCAGTATTCACTCTTAATGGAGGAGTTGTAGTATGGTGAAGCGTCAAGCAAGGATGCATCGATTCCACCATGGAGGTCGAATATGTAGCGACTTGTGAAAGCGGTAGGGAGGTCGTTTGGTTAAGGAAATTCATGCTAAATTTGGAAGTTGTTCCAAATATGACTTTGCCCATCACACTGTATTGCGATAACAGTGGTGCAGTGAAAAATTCGAGGGAACCCCGAAGTCACAAGAGGGGAAAAAACATAGAGCGAAAGTATCATCTCATTCGGGAGATCGTGCATAGAGGAGACGTGATTGTCACGAAGATAGCCTCAGAGCACAACATTGCTGATCATTTTACAAAGGCTCTCACGGCTAAAGTATTTGAGAGTCACTTAGAAGGTCTAGGTTTACAAGTCTTCCGCAACTAGGGCAAGTGGGAGTAATTTGTACAAAGGGGTTTAAATGCCCTAGTTTATTGTATTTACATTACTGTAATGTTTTAGTACTCCACAAGCTTTAGGTCAAGTGGGAGATTGTTGGGATTTATGCCCTAAACTTGTGTAATTTTCATCAATTAAATAAAGTGTTATTTGTTTTGATAGAATTACAGTCTTGCTTTATAAATCCAATAAACTAAGCTCCAAGGTTATAACATTTGTCTTGAACATCAGTGTAGTGGACACTATTTGGGTTGAGTTCAAGAATATAACCTAAATAGTCTATGGTATAAGAATAAGGTTGGAAACCTCATTCGTAACACCATGGATGCGCGGCTCACTTTGTAATTAGTACAAATGAGGTAATCCAACTCATTCATGTAGTTGACATGCGAGTGGGGGCATCCTGTATGAAGAGTTCATACAAGACTGGATAGCAAATTATTAGTCTAACCAGTGTAACACCGTTAACAGGATAAGACTAGTAATTTATAGATGGTTGTAAGTGACTCGACCTGAATCTTGAGCAAGTTAAGAACTCTTGCTTATAGGGGTTTGTCCTTAGACTAGTATGGGTGAGAGTGACCTGTAACCGACTCAATAAGCCTACCTTCTCGGGACGTAACCTCGTGAGGTAGTGGGAACTTAACTGTGCAAGATGGAATTCACTCATTCTTACACTAAGGAATTAGATAGGTTGTTCCCTTAAGAACTGACTCTAGGTCTTGAACAACGGGGCCCCACCCTCTATGAGGGTATGAGTCTAAGGTAGGACCTTAGACTTGTTGTTCATTAGAGGATCAGTGGTGCTTAAGGAGCAAAGATGTAATCACAAGGGTAAAACGGTAATTTGACCTAGCCGTGATTACGAACAACCTGTGAAGGGTCGACTCATGTGTAATGACTATATCCGTGGACACAATATTCTAAAGTGAGGAGAGTGCAGCTACAAGTCTATAGTGGAGTGACTTGTAGTTAATGAATATTGATTAACTGGATCAAAAGAGTTTGATCAGTTAATCTCACATCATTGGAGCTCATGAACTGTAGGTCCATTAGGTCCCTCCGTTGGCTCAATATGGTAATATTGAGGGTATAAAGTTAGGAATGAAATTGAAGTGTTCAATTTCATACATGAGGTGTTATATCAATTATATATGATATAATTGATATAATATATAGTTTTAATGTGAATTAGATTCATATATAAACTATATACTAAAGAGAGAATAAAGGAGGGGTAGGATGGTCATTTCCATCCTATTTCCCTATATATATGGTTGCATGAGATGCAACTAGGTTTAAAAAAAAAAAAATTCAAGCTCTTTGTTGTGTTGTTGGAAGGGTTCCAAAACACACATCTCTCTCACAAAATACCTCACCTCTCCTAAAGGGAACCCACCTTCCTCCCTCACCTAGAGAACAACGAAGAAGATTCGGTGGTAGTGTCGATGTTCGTTCGAGTTCGTGTTGCTGTGATCTTGATCGTGAGAGAGGAGGAGCACTTGAAGAAAGGTTCTTCAAAGGTAACTTTCTTGCTGTCCATTATATTCATATGCTTAATCTAGTTATATATGTTCTTGAATTATATCGTTGTAACTAAATCAAGAGCGCGCGATTCGCAATCGCTTCCGCTGCGGGACTTCGATTCTATTCATTTTGCCCACTTATTCCATATCATATATTATGCAAATCATATTTGCATAATTATATAATATAAGGTATCACATACCTTATTATGCAAATCATATTTGCATAATGTGGAATTAAATTGAATCATATTCAATTTTTCACATCTCTCAAATTAATTTCTCCAACTATGTCATAATTCTATAATTAGGCATTAGTATAGTTTAATATGACTCTCATTCACACCAGACTATATATTATATCAATTATATCTCATATAATTGGCATATAGACCTTTTATATGAATTTGAACATTTCAAATTCATTCTAAACTTTATATCGTCATTAATTCCATAATTGAGCCAACCGAGTGACCTAATGGACCTACAGATCATGAACTCCAATGATCCGAGATTAACTGACCAAACTCTTTGATCCCGTTAATCAACATTGATTAACTACCAGCCACTCCACTATAGACTCATAGTTGCACTCTCCTCACTGTAGTACAAGTTGTGTCCATTGACATAATCAATGCCCATGAGCCAACCCTTCACAGGTCGTTCGTAGTCACAGATGCGTCAAATTACATTTTAACCCTGTGCCTACCTCTTGCACTTTAGTACCACTGATCCTCTAACAAACAACTTGTTTATGGTCCTATCATAAAATATGTCCCTCTCGGGCTAGTCAGAGGGTGGGGCCCCGTTGTTCAAGACTTAGAGTCAACCCTTAAGGGAACAACCTATCTAGATTCTCTAGCGCGAAAATGAGTGAATTCCATCTTGCTTAGTTAAGTTCCCAGCTACACACGTGGTTCTGCCCCTGAGAAGTTAGGCTTATTGAATCGGCGTCTCTGGCCACTCTCACCCGTAGTACTCTAAGGACAAACCCCTACAGATAGCAGTTTGTAACCCGCTCAGGATTAAGGTCGAGTCACTGATGGTCACTACGGATTTATTAGTCCTAAACTGTTAACGGTGTTACATCAATTGGTTAATAATTTACGGTCCGGTCTTGTACAATCTCATTGCACAGGATGCCCCCACTCGCATGTTCACTACAGGAACGAGCTGGGTCACCACGTATGTATCAAATACAAAGTGGGTCGCATTCATAGTGTTACCAGGAAAAGGTTCTCAACCTTATCCATATATTATAGACCATTCAGGTCATTTACTTGAACGTGATTCTACTTGTGTGCCCACTACACACCGTTCAAGAACTCATAAATATGTATGACCCTGGAGCTTAGTTTATTGGATTAAGTTTGAAATGCAAGATACAAGGTTTGATGGAAAATAACTTTTATTTATATACATCAAATGTTACAAACTTCATGAGTTTAGGGCATACACCCCAACAAACTTCCACTTGAACTAAAGCTAGTGGAGTACAATTACATTTCAGAAATGTAAAATACAATAAACTAGGGCATCGAATACCCTTTGTACAAAACTCCCACTTGCCCTAATCAGGAAATCACTTGTAGACCTAGACTCTCTAGGTGACTCTCAAACACCTTAGCCGTGAGAGCCTTTGTAAACAGATCAAAAACGTTGTGCTCTGAAGCAATCTTCATGACAATCACGTCTCAGCGATGCACAATCTCCCGTATCAGGTGATACTTCCATTCAATATGCTTGCCCCTCTTATGACTTCGAGGTTCCCTCGAGTTGGCCACTGCACCACTGTTACCACAATAAAGGGTGACCGATTAGTGGAGTGTCTGAAGGGAATCAATTTCCCGCAGCGGAAGACGTCGTGAAACGTCGTTGATTCGTTGTGTGAGTTATTTCTTAAAATTGAACATATCGACATATATTCCTAAGTTAAACATGCTGATTTAAGAAAGAAAATAGAAAGTAAACTTTTTACTAACCTCCTGTAGACAACTTCTTGCAATTCCTCCTCGAGCTCTCTCGATCTAACGAACCTCACGAACAAAGACACTTCCAAAAGTTCTTCTCGGTTGTTCTCGGGACGTTGAGGGAGAGTTGTGAAACTCCCTTTGGAATTTGGGATGGGGAAAGAATTTAGAGAATTGAGAGAGGCTAGAGAGAATTTGCGGTGTGTTCTTTGGATGGAATTCCAAAAATGACAGCTCTTATCCCCCAAGTGCTTCATAAAGCACTTATTTATAATGGTGAGTGGTGGGGTTAAAATCTCCACCAATTCACCATTTTACCACAACCATATGATATAAAAATCATATTTGCATATCACATAATATAAGGTATCTCATACCTTATCATACAAATCCTATTTGCATAATTGTGGAATAAATTGAATCACATTCAATTTAATTTCTCTCAATTCAAGTTCTCCAATTTAGCACTAATTAATCAATTAGGCTATTCTATAGTTTATTATGAATCTAATTCACATCAAACAATATATTATGTCAACTATATCACATATAATTGACATAACTATCCAATTAATGAATTTGAACACTTCAAATCCACTCAAAACTGTAAACCCTCAATTTGTCCAATTGAGCCAACCGAAGGACCTAATGGACCTACACCTGATGAGCTCCAATGATATGAGATTAACCGATCAAACTCTTTGATCCGGTTAATCACTATTCATTAGCTATGGTATCACTCCACTAAAGCCCAGCTGAACTCCCACCACTATAGGACATGTTGTGTCAATCGATATAACCAATCCCCGTGAGTCGTTCCTTCACAGGTTGTTCGTAGTCATTGCTGGGTCAAATTATCATTTTACCCCTGTGTCTATGAAAAAAATCAATTTCCCGCAGCGGAAGACGTCGTGAAACGTCGTTGATTCGTTGTGTGTGTAATTTCTTAAAAAAACAGAATTTATCTCATAAAATCTAAGTTAACCATGCTGATTTGAGAAGGAAAACAGAAAGTAAACGATTTACTAACCTCTTGTAGACAACTTCTTACAATTCCTCCTCGACCTCTCGCGATCTAACGAACCTCACGAATAAAGACACTTCCAAAAGTTCTTCTCTGTTATTCTCGGGAGGTTGAGGGAGAGTTGTGGAACTCCCTTTGGAATTTGGGATGGAGAAAGGTTTTTGAGAATATGAGAGAAACTAGAGAGAATTTGGTCTATCTCTTTTGTTGGAATTCCAAAAATGAGAACTCTCCATACCTAAGTGCTTCACAAAGCACCCATATATAATGGTGAGTGGTGGAGTTAAAATCTCCACCAATTCACCATTTTACCACAACCATATGATATGCAAATCATATTTGCATATCACATAAAGTAAGGTATCTCATACCTTATTATACAAATCCTATTTGCATAATTGTGGAGTAATAAATTGAATCACATTCAATTTAATTTCTCTCAATTCAATTTCTCCAATTTAGCACTAACTAATCAATTAGGCTATTCTATAGTTTATTGTGAATCTAATTCACATCAAACTATATATTATGTCAACTATATCACATATAATTGACATAACTTCCCAATTAATGAATTTGAACACTTCAAATCCACTCCAAACTATAAACCCTCAGTTTGTCTAATTGAGCCAACCGAGGGACCTAATGGACCTACACTTGATGAGCTCCAATGATATGAGATTAATCGATCAAACTCTTTGATCTGGTTAATCACTATTGATTAGCTACGGTACGGTAACACTCCACTAAAGCCCGTAGCTGAACTCCTACCACTGTAGGACAAGTTGTGTCCATCGATATAACCAATCCCCACAAGTCGTCCCTTCACAGGTTGTTTGTAGCCACTGTTGGGTCAAATTACCGTTTTACTACTATGTCTACTTCTTGTTCCTTAAGACCCACTGCTCCTCTAATGAACAACTTTGTTGTATGGTCCAACCATAAACAATGTCCCTCTCGGGCCAGTGAGAGGGCGGACACCCGTTGTTCAAGCCCTGGAGACAACACTTAAGGGAAGAACTTCTCTGGTTACCCTAAGTCGAGAACGAGTGAATTCCTTCTTGCGTAGTCAAGGTCCCAGCTCCCCACGAGGTTCTGTCCCCAAGAAGGCAGGCATATTGGGTGTATCCATACCATCCTCACCCGTACTAGTCAAAGGACAGAGCCCTGCAGACAGGAGTCCGTGACACGTTCAGGATTGAGGACGAGTCACTAATGGTCATCTACGAAATTATTAGTCCTACTGTTAACGGTGTTACATTAGTAGATCTACTAATTCACGGTCTGGTCTTGTACAATCTCATTGCACAGGATGCCCCCACTCGCATGTCAACCACATGAACGAGTTGGATCACCTCATTTGTATCTGATACAAAGCGGGTCGCATCCACAGTGTAACCGGAATGAGGTTTCCAACCCTATCCATATACTATAGACAGTTCGGGTCACTTACTCAAACGTGATCCTCCCCGTGTGTCAACTACACACCGTTCAAGTATTATAAAATTACCATGGAGCTTAGTTTATTGGATTAAGTTTTACAAAATGCGAGATACCAAGTTTTGACAAATCAATAACTTTTATTCATTTATAACAACTGTCTTACAAACTACACGAGATTAGGGCAAACACTCCAACAAACTCCCACTTGAACTAAGCTAGTGGAGTACATATACATTTCTCAAATGCAAAATAATACATGAATGTAATACAATAAACTAGGGCATACGAATACCCTTTACCATACTCCTACTTGCCCTAGTCTGGAAGGACTCGAAGACCTAGACTCTCTAGGTGACCCTCAAACACCTTAGTCGTGAGAGCCTTTCTAAACGGATCAGCAACGTTGTGCTCCGAAGCTATCTGCGTGACTGTCACATCTCCGCGGTGCACAATCTCCCGTATCAAGTGATACTTGTGTTCAATATGCTTGCTCCTCTTATGACTTCGAGGTTCTCTGGAGTTGGCTACTGTTCCACTGTTATCACAAAACAGGGTCACTGACAAGTTCATATTTGGAACAACTTCCAAATCTAGCATGAACTTCCTAAGCCAAACAACTTCTTTTGCAGCTTCAAAAGCTCTACATACTCGGCTTCCATCGTGGAATCAGCGATGCATCCCTGCTTGATGCTTCACCACACTACAACTCCTCTGTTGAAGGTGAACACTAACCCCGATGTGGATTTCCTAGAATCCTTATCGGTCTGAAAGTCAGAGTCTGTGTATCCCGTGAGGATCAAATCCCTACTTCCATACACCAGCATGTAGTCCCTCGTTCTCCTAAGACACTTGAGGATTGCCTTTATGGTTGTCTAGTGATCTCATCCTGGATTGGATTGATATCTACTGGCAATTCCGCTTGCATAACAGATGTCGGGCCTAGTACACAACATTACATACATAAGGCTCCCCACAGCTAAGGCATAAGGGATGCGTCTCATATCCTCAACTTCTTGAGGTGTCTTAGGACATTGATCCTTAGACAGATGAACCTCATGCCTGAAATCCTTAGACAACATTGAGACATGGCTAACGTTATTTCTTTCGGTTTCGGACTATCTGGATACCTAGAACATATTGAGCTTTTCCCAAATCTTTCATTTGGAATTGCGAAGCTAGCCATTTCTTAATGTCAGTTAGAAATACTACATCATTCCCAATGAGTAGGATATCATCCACATACAATATAAGAAATGTGACAGTGTTGTTGATGATTTTCTTGTAGACACAAGACTCATCAACATTTTTATTAAAGCCATAAGATTTAATTACCTCATCAAATCTTATATTCCAAGACCTTGAGGCTTGTTTTAGTCCATAAATAGACCTTTGAAGCCTGCAAACTTTTTGCTCTTGGCCTTGGGCAATGAACCCCTTGGGCTGGTCCATGTAGATTGTCTTGTCAAGATTGCCATTTAGAAAAGTCGTCTTGACATCCATCTGCCATACCTCATAATCAGAATATGCGACAATGGCTAGAAGGATCCTGATAGACTTTACCATGGCAACAGGAGAAAATGTTTCCTTATAGTCAATCCCTTCTCTCTAGGTAAAACCCTTTGCCACTAGTCTTGTTTTGAAGGTTTGTACCTTCCCATCTACACCACGTTTATGCTTGTAGATCCACTTGCAACCAATAGGTTTAACCCCATCCGGTTGGTCCACAAGCTCCCAGACAGAATTGAGGTACATAGACTCCATTTCCTGGTCCATGGCTTTAATCCATTCGTCTTTGTCAACATCATTTATTGCTTGATCATAGGTCAATGGATCCTCGCAGTCATCATCAGGTATGACAACTTGGGTTTCAGCCAAACCCATGTAACGTTCAGGTTGTTTGACAGTCCTCCCACTACGTCGAGGTATTCTCAACTCTTGAGAATGGACTTGAATAGACGAGCTAGGATCAACAACACTTGTTGACGTACTAGCTTCATCAACAACTTTTGCTGATGATTTGTCCATTTCGTTCAACACAATCTTACTTCTTGGTTTATGGTCCCTTATGTGATCCTCCTCAAGGAATGTGGCGTTTGTTGATACAAGCACCCTATTCTCCTTAGGATCGTAAAAGAAACCACCCCTTGTTTCTTTTAGGTAACCTACGAATAGGCATAATTTTGAACGGAGTTCCAATTTCTTCGGGTTTGACACCAACACATAGGTCGGGCATCCCCAAATCTTGAAGTGGCGGAAACTTGTTTTACGACCAAACCAGAGTTCAATGGTGTTTCAGAAACACTCTTCGATGGAACAGTGTTCAAAATATATACAACAGTCTCCACTGCATAACCCCAAAACGAATTAAGGAGATGAGCATAACTCATCATCGACCGAACCATGTCCAACAAGGTTTTGTTTCTCCTCTCCGATACACCATTTTGTTGTGGCATACCAGGTGTTGAGAGTTGGGACGTAATTCCATGCGCTATCATATAGTCTTGGAATTCAGTGTCCATGTACTCTCCACCTCGATCCGATCGAAGCGTTTTAATTGTTTTGCCTAATTGGTTCTCAACTTCGGTCTGGTACTCCTTGAACTTTTCAAGAGTTTTAGACTTTCGATGCATTAGGTAAATGTACCCATATCTCGAGTAGTCATCTATAAAAGATACAAAGTACTCGTAACCTCTGCGTGCTTGAACATTCATCGGACCACAGAGGTTAGAATGTACAAGCTCAAGAGGCTCCTTGGCTCTATAACCTTTTCCACTAAAAGGTTTTTTTGGTCATTTTGCCTTCAAGGCATGATTCACAGACTGGTAATGAGTTTTCTTCGAACTCGCTTAGAAGTCAATTCTTCACAAGTATCTCAATTCTATTGAGATTTATGTGGCCTAACCTTAGATGCCAAAGATGGGCGTTTTCTTTTGGAGACACTTTTAAATTCTTAGTTCGCGTTTCAGCTGTTTTAAATAGTTCAGTATTCAAAAAACTTTTGACTGAGTTTGGTTTTTAAACATATAAATTATTCTCAAGGGAAGTTGAACATAACACATTTCCATTTCAAGAAATAAACGCTTTATTGCTCATAAAAGAAACAGAAATTGATTGTTCTAACAGACAGGAAATTGAAACAAGGTTTTTAGTAAACCCTTGTACTATGTACATGTTATCTAATAAAATGTACTTCCTGTCGAAGTAAAGCTTCATTGTGCCTACAGTTGCAGCTGAGACAACTTCTCCGATTCCATCCCTGAGCGTTATCTCACCCTCTTGCAGTCGCCGCAAGGAACTAATTCCATGAAAAGAAGAACAAACATGGTTAGTGACGCCTGAATCAAGTATCCAGACAGAGTCACTACTCTCCACTAAACAAGTTTCAACAACAAGTAAATCATATTTACCTTCCTTCCTCTTCTGGGCAAGGTATTTGGGACAATTCCTCTTCCAGTGACCATCCCCGTTGCAGTGGAAACACTTTCCTTTCTCCGCAACAACCTTGACATTTTTGCCTTTGAGGGTGGCAGCGCGGTCAGTTTTACCCACCTTATTCTTCTTCTTCCTTTTCGGTCCAGAAGAAGTTATAGACTTTGTCCTAGAGGTCGAACTCCTATGATAGGACCTGAAGGCAACATTTGTCTCAGCTTCCTGTCCCCTGACTTTCATCAAGGACTGAAAGGTCTGTAATTCGTTAAGAAGGGTGGTCAGAGTGTAGCTTATCTTGTTCATAATAGCGTTGCTACGAAACTGAAGGAAACTTTTCGGAAGAGTCTCCATAATAAAACTGACTTGGCTCGACTCATCGATCGAAGCTCCATTCATCTCCGCCAAGTTAAAGTGGGTCATCATGTCGAGAACATGTTCCCTAATAGATGTGCCCTCCTTCATCCTAGCGTTGAATATATGTTTGAGTGAATCGTGCCTAACCTAGAAGGACTGTTGTCCAAACATGTTTTGCAACGATTCCATGATCTCCTTGGCGGTGACCATGGCCTCATGCTTCTTAGTCAAAACTTCAGATAAGTTGTCTATAATGTAGACCTTGGCCTTTTCATTGGCCCGGATCCACCGATCGTACACATCACGAACACTTTGTGATGCAGTCGAGCTGGCACCTGAGGACACTCCTCAGTGAGTGCGAACTTAAGGTCGTCTGTTACTAAGATTGTGTTTATATAGTTTTTCCATGATTGGTAATTGTTACCAACGGGTTTATCTGAAGCTAAAAGGGCCATGATTGAACTCGACATTTTGCTGAAAGAAAAAAAAACTTTGTATAAGTTCTCGAAAAAACTTTTCAAAAAATCCAATCATGTTTTAGCAAATTTTATCATATGATTCCCAGGTCATTTAAAATTGCAATGATACCCCAAAGATTTAGAATGACCGCCACCGTAGGGTAGACAGAATCACTCTTCCTCTGGGACGAGACTTTCTCGACCAGATCCTATTTTCAGAATAACTCTTATTTCATTAGGTATCTAGTTACCATTATTTGGTCTGAATCCATTAACTCTTAATGAATCTCGTGAGTGTCATCCTCAAGCTTTAAATTTCCATGTATCGTCCAAACAATAGCCACCGTAGGGAGGACTATGAAGGCTAACCAACAAGAAAATCGTATCCCTTTAAGGAATTCACGGTGTTCCGACTCTTATGATCAAAGCCCTCCATAGGGATTGTCAAGGCCAGACCAAACTAGAAAGCAGATCATGGGCGTCTCATGGTGTGAATCGAAAGAAGAGACCGTGGGTCCCGTTTTCACATGTCCCGCTCCCACTCACTATATGTACTGTCTCATTCACCTTGAATGTTGACTCATACAAATGCCACCCGTAGGGGGACGCTCCCATTTGCGCCACGAGGTCGAGTATGGATCTCACGGTGTGAACTTCACAGAGATTTGTGGATGGAAACTCAAACGTATCTTATACACTTACTTTCCTCCCACTCAACACTTTATATTAACGGGATTGAACTAGATAAACGGGCTAATATTTACCTAAGTCTACCAATATAACTCTTATATTGGATTAGCCTAAGTCTAAAATCATATTATTAACTTATGAGTATATTCAATTAATGATTAATTAACGACACTCACGTGTAATATAACCTATGGATCTTCGGACCAAATTCACTCCCAGGTCGGTTCCCAGGTTGGGGTGTTCCGCATAGCGTCAGCTTAAATAGCCTAGTCTTAGACAGAATCTTCCTTAGAAAGAGTTACTAATTAGTCACTATCCATTAGTTATATTTTGATTTCCTAATTCTAATCTTATTAGAAATAGAAAACCTAAGCCTAATTATTCAAGTTCTAAACCATTTAAAACTAATAATTAACTTACGTTACATGCATTTCTATGTTATTGTGCTTGATCATTCATCACATGAATAATTAAACTATAACATGCATACATCACATGTATAAATGCATGTCAATGCTTTTAATCTAAGTAATATAACTCTTATATTAACTAAATTAAAACATGCATTTTATTATAACTCTTATACTAAAATCCTATCATGCATACTATATATTATAACATTTATAATATAAACATGATGCATGAAATGCTTAATCTAAGGTGGGATTTTAAAACTATATGACATACATTATGCATATAATTAAATCATACAACACTTGCATAATAAAATAAAATAGCAAAAATGGATCGATTTTGGCACCTAGGGACATTAATTTAATTAATTAACATTAATATAACACTTATATTAATATTAATTAAATTAAATTAATAAAACTTACTTTACATAATAAACAAATTAAAATAAAAAATAAATTTTGGAGAAAATGGCCTAAAAAACGCCTACTAAGCCTTTTTCTCGTCCACTCCCCACGGAAAAAGTGCTGGAGCTGCCCACTATCAGAGCAGCGTTGCAACGCCGTGAGTAGCGTTGCAACGTTGCGCTTGATACACGTCTCCAAGTGCGCGCTACGCTCGCAGCGTTGCAACGCCGCCACTGGCGTCGCAATGCTGAGCGTGTTGCATGCGCCTCCACACCCTTCGGCTTTGCAACGCGCTTGCCTACTGCAAGCCTACCAACCGCACGGATGGCGTTGTGATGCCGATGAACAGCGTCACAACGCTGTCCTCTGTCCAGCAGCACCATTTTGAGTTTTTCGCCCGTTTTCGCTCCGTTTCTTCACAACAACTCATGCCACGAACGACCCAGACTTACAAACTCGATTTACAAACAATAATGCCCAAAACAACAGGCCCTTACATCGATCTCATCAATGAAAATGTAAAGCTAGTTTAAGTGCGAAAACCGAAAACATCCATTTCGCAAACCATTAACATTCATCTCATTAAATTAATGCTACCCACCTTAATTTTAAGAAATTACAGAATACAAAACGAAGAGCAACGTTGGGCTCTGATACCAATTGAAGGAAATCAATTTCTCGCAGTGGAAGACGTCGTTGATTCGTTGTGTGTGTAATTTCTTAAAAAAACATAATTTATCTCATAAAATATAAGTTAAGCATGTTGATTTAAGAAGAAAAATAGAAAGTAAACTATTTACTAACCTCTTGGAGACAGCTTCATGCAATTCCTCCTCGACCTCTCGCGATCCAACGAACCTCACGAACAAAGACACTTCCAAAAGTTCTTCGTGGAACTCCCTTTGGAATTTGGGATTGATAAAGGTTTTTTAGAATATGAAAAAAGCTATAGAGAATTTGGTCTATCTCTTTTGTTGGAATTCCAAAAATGCAAACTCTCCATACCTAAGTGCTTCACAAAGCACCTATTTATAATGGTGAGTGGTAGAGTTAAAATCTCCACCAATTCACCATTTTACCACAACCATATGATATGCAAATCATATTTGCATATCACATAATGTAAGGTATGTCATACCTTATTATACAAATCCTATTTGCATAATTGTGGAATAATAAATTGAATCACATTTAATTTAATTTCTCTCAATTCAATTTCTCCAATTTAGCACTAACTAATCAATTAGGCTATTCTATAGTTTATTGTGAATCTAATTCACATCAAACTATATATTATGTCAACTATATCACATATAATTGACATAACTTCCCAATTAATGAATTTGAACACTTCAAATCCACTCCAAACTATAAACCCTCAATGTCCAATTGAGCCAACCGAGGGACCTAATGGACCTACACCTGATGAGCTCCAATGATATGAGATTAACCGATCAAACTCTTTGATCCAGTTAATCACTATTCATTAGCTACGGTAACACTCCACTAAAGCCCGTAGCTGAACTCCCACCACTATAGGACAAGTTGTGTCCATCGATATAACCAATCCCAGCGAGTCGTCCCTTCAAAGGATGTTCGTACCCACTGGTGGGCCAAATTACCATTTTACCCCTGTGTCTTCTTCTTGTTCCTTAAGTCCCACAGCTCCTCTAATGAACAACATTGTTTTATGGTCGAATCATAAACAATATCCCTCTCGGGCTAGTGAGAGGGCGAGCGCCCGTTGTTCAAGCCCTGGAGACAACACTTAAGGGAACAACCTCTCTAGTTTCCCTAAGTCGGCAACGAGTGAATTCCTTCTTGCGTAGTCAAGTTCCCAGCTCCCCACGAGGTCCTGCCCCCAATATGCCTGATACCACCCTCACCCATACTAGTCAAAGGACAAACCCCCGCAGACAGGAGTCCAAAACACGCTTAGGATTAAGGACGAGTCACTAATGGTCATCTACGATGTTATTAGTCCAATACTGTTAACGGTGTTATACCTGTAGGTCTAATAATTCACGGTCCGGTCTTGTACAATCTCATTGCACAGGATGCCCCCACTCACATGTCAACCACATGAACGAGTCGGATCACCTCGTTTGTATCTAATACAAAGCGGGCGCATCCACTGAAGGGATTTTGAATTCCCGCAGTGGAAGACGTTGTGAAACGTCGTTGATCCGTTGTGTAAAACATGTCTTAAAATTGAATCTATCTCATAGATCCTAGGCTAAACATGCAAAAGGGAGAAGAAAACAGTAAGAAAAAAAAAGTACTTACTTGTTGAAGAACACTTCTTCAATCCTCTTCTCCTCCGGTCACGATCTCTCTCGAAAATACGAACTCCTCGAACACGAACCTCGATCCGAACAGGGAGACACCTCCAAAGGGTCTTCTCGGTTGTTCTCGGGAGGTTGAGGGAGAGTAGGTGGGACTCCCTTTGGTTTTGGGTGAGGAGAGAATTTTAGAGAGAATTGAGAGAATTCTAGAGAGAAAACATTTGCTCTCTTTGGATGGAAATCCAAAAAATGGCAAATGGCACACCAAAGGCTTCTTGCAAAGTCTTTAAATACTATTGTGTGATGGAGTTAAAACCTCCACCAAATCACAATTTTACCACAACCATATAATATACAAATCACATTTGCATATTATATAATATAAGGTATCTCATACCTTATTATACAAATCTCATTTGCATAAATGTGGAATTATAAATTGAATCACATTCAATTTAATTTCTCTCAATTCAATTTCTCCAATTAGCACTAATTAATCAATTAGGCTATACTATAGTTTATTATGAATCTCATTCACATCAAACTATATATTATGTCATCTATATCTCATATAAACGACATAAACACCCAAATAATGAATTTGAACACTTCAAATTCACACCAAATCAGAACCCTCAATTTGTCCAATTTGAGCCAACCGAGGGACCTAATGGACCTACACGTGACGAGCTCCAATGATCCGAGACTAACTTTGTCACAAACTCTTTGACCCTTTTATTCAACATTCATTAGCTACGGTAACACTCCACTAAAGCCCGTGAGCTGCACTCATCATCATCAGAGGACAAGTTGTGTCCATCGATATAACCAATACCCATGAGTCGACCCTTCACAGGGTTGTTCGTAGTCACACACCGGGTCAAATTACCGTTTTACCCTCTGTTCTACCTCTTGCTCCTTAAGTCCCACTTGCTCTCTAATGAACAACTACGTTGCATGGTCCAACCATAAACAACAACCCTCTCGGGCCAATGAGAGAGTGGGGCCCGTTGTTCAAGCCCCGGAGACAAAGACTTAAGGGAACAACCTCTCTAATTTCCCTAAGTCGGAAAGAGTGAATTCCTTCTTGCGAAGTCAAGTTCCCGACTCCCCCACGTGGTTCTCGCCCTCGAAGGTAGGCATATTGGGCGAGCAACAGTGGCCACCCTCACCCGTACTAGTCAAATGACAGACCCCCGCAGACAGGAGTCCGTAACACGCTCAGGATTAAGGTCGAGTACCTAATGGTCATCTACGAATTTATTAGCTCTATATCATTAGCGATTGTTTACATCGAGAAGTCTAATAATTCACGGTCCCGTCTTGTACAATCTCATTGCACAGGATGCCCCACTCGCATGTCAACCACATGAACGAGTCAGATCACCTCGTTTGTATCTAATACAAAGCGGGTGGCATCCACATGTATCCCAGGATTAGGTCTCCAACCCTATCCATATACCTGTAGACCGTTTGGGTCATTAACTCGAACGTGATCTTCCCTGTGTGTCCACTACACACCGTTCAAGTTCTTAGTTCTCTCATAATGCAATGACCCTGGAGCTTAGTTTATTGGATTAAGTTTATGAAAAAATGCGAGACACAAAGTGTAAATAAATAACTCTTATTTATTACACAACGTTGAAATAAATAACTCTTATTCATTTACAACTTGGAATATTACAAACTACACGAGATGAGGACATACATCCCAACAAACTCCCACTTGGACTAAGCTAGTGGAGTACATGATACATTTCTCAAATGTACAGTAAAAGTAATCCCATAAAGTATTACAATAAACTAGGGCATTGAATACCCTTTACAATACTCCCACTTGCCCTAGTCAGGAAGCACTCGAAGACCTAGACTCTCTAGGTGACCCTCAAACACCTTAGCCGTGAGGGCCTTTGTAAATGGATCGACAACGTTGTGCTCGGCTATCTGCGTGGATCATCACGTCTCCAGCGGTTGCACAATCTCCCGTGTCGGGTGATACTTACGCTCTATATGCTTGCCCACCTTTTATGACTTCGAGGTTCTCTCGAGGTTGGCTCTTGCACCATTTGTTGTCACAAAAGCGATTGTGATTAGTGAAGTTCATATTTGGAACAACTTCCAAATCCGTCATGAACTTCCTAAGCCAAACAACTTCCTTTGCGACTTCACAAGCCGCAACATACTCGGCTTCCATCGTGGAATCGATGATGCATCCTCGCTGATGCTTCCCACACTCTGACTCCTCCATTCGAATGAAGGTGACCACTCAAGTGGATTTCCTAGAATCCTTATCGGTTACGAAAGTCGAAAATCTGTGTATCCGTGAAGGATCAAATCCCCACTCCCATACACAAGGCATGTAGTTCCTCGTTCTTCTAAGATACTTGAGGATTGCCTTTACGGTACATCCAAAGATCTAATCTGGATTGGATTGATACCTCTTGACAATCCCAAGCGCATAATGGATGTCGAGCCTAGTACACAACATAGCATACATCGGGCTCCCTACGGTGAAGCATAGGGATTCGTCTCATATCCTCAACCTCTTGAGGCGTCTTAGGACATTGATCCTTAGACAGGTGAACCCCATGCCTGAAAGGCAGCAAGCCCTTCTTGGAGTTCTGCATCTTATACCTAGACAACATCTTGTCAATGTAAGATACATGAGACATGGCTAGCGTTCTGTTCTTCCGGTTTCGGACTATCTGGATACCTAGAACATACTGTGCCTCTCCCAAATCTTTCATTTGGAATTGCGAAGCCAACCATTCCTTAATGTCAGTAAGAAATTCTACCTCATTCCCAATGAGAAGGATATCATCCACATACAATATAAGAAACGCGATAAAGATCAAGTAACGATTTTCTTGTAAACACAAGGCTCGTCAACATTTTGATCAAAGCCATAAGATTTGATCGCCTCATCAAACCTTATATTCCAAGACCTCGAGGCTTGTTTCAGTCCATAAATAGACCTTTTAAGCCGGAAAACTCTTTGCTCTTGGCCTTGGGCAATGAACCCTTTAGGCTGGTCCATGTAGATGGTCTCGTCAAGGTTGCCATTCAGAAAGGCGGTCTTGACATCCATCTGCCATACCTCATAGTCATAATATGCGGCAATGGCCAGAAGGATTCTAATCGACTTTACCATGGCAACAGGTGAAAAGGTTTCCTCTTAGTCAACCCCTTCCACCTGGGTAAAACCCTTTGCCACTAGTCGTGCTTTGAAGGTCTGCACCTTCCCATCTACGCCACGTTTACGCTTGTAGATCCACTTGCAACCAATAGGTTTAACCCTATCCGGTTGGTCCACAAGCTCCCAGACGGAATTGAAGTACATCGACTCCATTTCCTGGTCCATGGCTTTAATCCATTCGTCTTTGTCAACGTCTGCCATTGCCTGATCATAGGTCAATGAATCCTCGCAGTCATCATCAGGAGTGACAACTTAAGTTTCAGCTAAACTCATGTAACGTTCAGGCTGTCTCACAACCCTCCCACTACGTCGAGGCATTCCCAACTCTTGGGAACGAACTTGACTAGACGAGGTAGGATCAACAACACTTGTTGACGCACTAGCATCATCAGCAACTCTTGCTGATGAACTGTCCATTTCATTTAACACAATCTTACTCCTTGGTAAGTGGTCCCTGATGTGGTCTTCCTCAAGGAAAGTGGCGTTTGTCGACACAAGCACCCTGTTATCCTTAGGATCGTAAAAGTAACCACCTCTAGTCTCTTTTGGGTAACCTACAAAGAGGCACAACTTTGAACGGGGTTCCAACTTCTTCTGGTTTGACACCAACACATGGGTCGGGCATCCCCAAATTACAAAATGATGTAAACGGTTTCACGACCATGTCGAGTTCGAAAGGTGTTTCACAAACACTCTTCGATGGAACCGTGTTCAAAATGTAAACCGCATGATCTCCAACTGCGTAACCCCAAAAAGAATCGGGGAGACGAGCATAGCTCATCATCGACCGAACCATGTCCAACAAGGTTCTGTTTCTCCTCTCCGATACACCATTCTCATTGTGCATACCAGTCTTTGAGAGTTGGGACGTAATTCCATGTTCTATCATATAGTCTTGGAATTCGGTGTCCATATACTCTCCACCTCGATCCGATCGAAGTGTTTTAAGCGATTTACCTAAGAGGTTCTCAACCTCAGTCTTGTACTCCTTGAACTTTTCAAAAGTTTCATACTTCTTGTGCATTAGGTAAATATACCCATATCTGGAGTAATCGTCTATGAAAGACACGAAATACTCATAACCGCCCCGAGCTTTAACATTCATCGGACCACGAGAGGTCGAAATGTACTAACTCAAGAGGCTCTTTGGCTCTATATCCTTTTCCACTAAAAGGACGTTTGGTCATTTTGCCCTCAAGGCATGACTCACACACCGGTAAAAGTTTTCTTCCAACTCGCTTAGAAGTCCACTCTTCACTAGTCTCTCAATCCTATTGAGATTAATGTAGCCTAAACCGAAGATGCCAAAGATGGGCACTTTCTTTTGGAGAAACTTTTAATCTCTTAGTTCAGCGTTTAATTTGTTTTAAACAATTCGGTGTTCAAAACACTTTTGACCGAATTAGGGTTCAAAACATATAAATTGCTCTCAAGCGAAACAGAACAAATCAAATTTCCATTTCGAGAAATAAACGCTTTATTACTCTTGAATGAAACATAAATATTTTGTTCTAATAGGCGGAAATAGAAACTAGGTTTCTCGTAAACCCGTGAACTATGTACATATTATCCAATAATAAGTACTTCCCGCCAAAGAACGACTTCACTGTGCCTATTGTTGCAAATGAGACAACTTCTCCTGATCCAACCACGAGTGTTATCTCACCCTCTTGCAGTGCACGCCAGAACTTAATCCTTGAAAAGAAGAGCAAACATGGTTAGTGGCGCTTTGAATCCAATATCTAAGCGAGTCATTACTCTCCACTAAACAAGTTTACGTGACAAGTAAATCACATTTACTGTCATCTTCTTTTCATCAAGGAACTTGGGACAACTCCTTTCGGTGTCCGTCACCGTTGCGATAGAAACACTTTACGGCAACATCCTTGATTTCTTTGCCTTTTAGAGCGGCAGCGTGGTCAACCTTAACTTCCTTCAACTTCTCCTTCTTCCCGTTAGGGCCTGAAGAGTCTACAAACATTATCCCAGAGGTCATACCCCTGTGAAAAGATCTTAAGGCAACACTTGCATCAGCTTCCTGTCCACTAGTTTGCACCAAGGACTGAAAGCTTTGTAGATTGTTGAATAGGACTGTTGAACCGGGCACCTGAAAACCCTCCTCAGTGAGCGCGAACTCTTGGTCGTCATTTACCAAAATCGTGTCTATATTGTTATTCCACGAAATACTAACGTCGACTAACTTAACGAAAGCTAAAGGGGCGTTAAAAGCGTTTGACATTTTGTTGCTGAAATAAAATGAAAAACTTTGTATTAGTCTCGCAACAACTTTTGAAAATCCAATCGAGTTTTAGCAAATTTTTATCCTATGATCCCTAGGTCATTCCAAAATTTGCAATGATACCCTAAAGGTTTAGAATGACCGCCACCGTAGGGTAGACAAACCCACTCCTCCTCTAGGACGAGACTCTCTCGATCAGACCCTAATCCCAGAATAACTCTTATTCCATTAGGCGTCCAATTACAATTGTTCGGTCGAATTCATTAATACTTAACGAATTCCGTAAGTGTCACCCTCAATCTTTAAGTTTCCAAGCATCCGTCCAAACAATAGCCACCGAAGGGTGAACCAAGAAGGAAAACCAACCAGGAAACTGTATCCCTTTCAGGAATTCACGGTGTTCCGACTCCCATGATCAAGGCCCTCCGTAGGGATTGTCTGGTCCAGGCCAAACTAGCAGGCGGATCATAGGCGTCTCACGGTGTGAATCGAAAGAAGAGACCGTGGGTCCCGTTTTCACAGGTCCCGCTCCCACTCACAATAAGTACTCTCTCCATTCACGATGATATTTGTCACACCCCCTCCCGAACTACCTGCTAACTCAGCCCGAGAGGCGGCGTGAAGCCAACAGACATTGTTTATCTCTTAACAATACCTGTTGACCCTGATTCACCTGATAAACATACTATGTTCGAAAATGGAACACTTAAACATGACATAGCGGAAACTGGACAACTATTAAACATATACTAGGAGAACCCATTCACAAGTCTCTCTTGGAAACTAAAAAGTCTAGTGCATCAGAAACAACATAAGACAACCAGTGTTTATACAACCTCTAATGTACAAACAACTATAACACCAAAGTCCTCTCAAAATAATTTACAAACATAGAGACTTGCTAGACAAAACCAGCCACGTACAAAGTATTTAACTTATGAAGCTTTAGCAGACTATATGGCGAGAACTCAAAAAGCCAGAGCTCGATCTCTACCTGAAAAGTTTGAAAACATAGAAAGAATGAGCTATGAAGCTCAGTGAGTGACTGTGTTTAATATCTATAACTTGTAAAACATGTGACCTGAAAACTATGAGCATATGCATTTGTATTCAAGCATTGAAAGTAAACGTAGAATCATAATAGACTTTCAGAAAACCAACAAGTATATCATCAAAATCTCGTAAGGCATGTAAATGAAATAAACTCTTTTAAAAACATTTCACAATCTACGTTGTGTAGGGCACGCCCAGTACAACCAACGTTTACTCTACGATGTAGTGGGGCCCGCCCAGCACTCCCATCGTCTTTGTCGTAGTGGGGCCCGCCCAGCACTCACGACAGCGTTGTTGTCACGGAGTACACTCAACGTCGACAACAGAATAAGACCTGTGTGCACACGGTACCATAAAGCCTCGGGCTCAATATCTCAGAAAATCACATGAAACATTTGAACATGCCTGCTTATCTTTTCTTTCATAAAACTCAAGCTTACTCAGCTTGTTCATAAAACTGGAAAACTTTAAAACATACTTGCTAGTACATGCTTGCTTGAAATCATAACATTACCATAAATTTTGCAACCATTGGACATATGCTCATGTATAAACTTTATAAAGACTTTTAGGGTCACAATGAACACTTGACACATTTCTAGGAAAACATGAATAGTCATAAACATGTACTCAAAAGAAAACATAATGCATTGAAAGCTTTATTCTAGCAAAACTTGCATTTCTTGAACATAATTCAAACACATATACACTTTTGAAGTTCCTTTTATCACTCACAGTGCTTGAACTAGAATCTTAGCCCGTACACTTGACCTATTTGCTCTTGGCCTGTCAAACAAACCAAATTCATGTATTAGAACCTCGAGCTCATGGTTTTTAACCCTAAAACTACAAGAAAACACACTTTCAAAAATTCCAGCATTTTCAGATTTTCTGCCCTGTTTTCAGATAGGCATAACTTCTTCATTACTTATCCAAAAAGAATGTACTTTATACCAAACTCTTCCTTTTGGAACCCTCTAAAACGCTTATGAAGACATGAAAATGAGATTCCTAACGTATTGGTTAGAAATTACCTCAGTAGCTTAACCCCTAAATTGATCCTTCTGCTGTTCCAGATTTCACTTCCTGCTGCAACCCGAAACTTAACCTGAAGATTACAACATCTTCCAATTATTTGCTTCTCACGATTTCTTCACGAAACTTGTAGGAAATTGAATAATCTTTCGAACCATACCAACTAGAGCTTCTAACTCCAAGTATACAGATCAGAACAACCAAAATATCAGAGACCTCTCGGATTTGACAGCAAAATTCTGTCTTCTGCCTTCCTCTTAACAAAACAGAAACTTAAAATCAGAATTGGCTCGAGCTTCCTTCACGAATTTTGTTCCAATATGCGTTAAATTTCATGAAACAAAATCTCAACTCTTACCTCTTCTTGTGGAGCTCGAGATGAACAGAAAATTAGAGCTTGTCGGAGTTGATTTCCTTGCTGTAATAATGAATTCCCTTGAGTTTTCCTCTTTCCTTCTGCAACTCCAGCCCAAAATCACCAAAAAATGGCCTCCTTCTTCTTCCTTTCTCCTTCAACCACGAAGCTCAGCCTTAGTTTGTGATGAAAGAGAAGAAAATGGAGAGAAACCCTTTTTAAAACAAAACAATCGGTGGAAAGATAATGTTTTGTCTTTTTGCACTTTTGTTTTCTTTTCATTTTCCATTTCTTTTTCCTTTTCTTTTCTTTCCTTTATCTTCTTTCTTTATTTTCTTTTCTTTTCTTTGTAAAACCAAAATAACTTAACAAATAAAACATTTGTTTCATTTCCTTTTCTTCTTTTGTCTTTAAAAGCAAACCAAACCAAAATGGTTTAAACTTTCTTTCCTTGTTTTCCTTTTGTCTCTCCCTTCATTTCTTTTCTTTTTAAAACATGGGAAACCAAGTTTTAAACATTCATTTCTTCTTTCTTTTTGTTGTTTGATAAAAAGGAAGTTCCAAAGAGATCGGGTTTACAACTTACCTCCCCCTTAAGAAATTTCGTCCTCGAAATTGAGTAGTCTTTAAGTGAAAATCATTGGGTACTTCCTCCTCATTAGATCCTCTAACTCCCAGGTTGCCTCCTCCACTCCGTGATGTCTCCAACGAACCTTCACGAGTGAGATCGTCTTGTTCCTCAAAACTTGCTCTTTCCTGTCGAGGATGTGAACTGCATCCTCAACGTAACTCATGTCTTCTTTCAGCTCAACTGGTTGTGCTTGCAACACAAGTGTCGGATCTGGGATATACTTCCTCAACATGGACACATGAAATACATCATGTACTCGAGATAGTTCTGCTGGCAACTTCAGTCTGTAGGCTGCTGGCCCAACTCGTCCCGTTACTAGATAAGGACCAATATATCTAGGGCTTAGTTTACCCTTCTTACCAAAACGAAGGACACCTCTCCACGGAGATAACTTCAAGAAAACTTGATCTCCAACTTGGAATTCTAAGTCCTTTCGTCGCTTATTTGCGTAACTCTTCTGACGGTCTTGTGCTATCTTCAAATTTTCTCTGATTACCTTAATATTGTCTGTAGTAACTTGTACCAACTCAGGGCCGATAAGCTTCCGCTCTCTACTTCGTTCCAACATATCGGCGTTCTACATGGTCTTCCATCTGAGCCTCAAATGGTGCCATACCAATACTCATTGGTAGCTGTTATTGGAAGCAAATTCCATAAGCGATAGGTGAGTATCCCAACTCCTTTAAACCCCAGAAGGACACATGCTCTCAACATGTCCTCTAAGGTCCGGATGGTCCTCTCTCTTCGCCCATCTGTCTCGAGGATGGAACGTCTGTACTAAAATTCAACTTTGTTCCCATAGCCTTACAGAAACTAGGCCAAAACTTAGAAGTAAATCTTGGATCTCTATCTCAAACGATAGACAATTGGCGAAATCCGTATTGACTCACAATTTTGTCGACGTATAGCTTAGCTAGGTGATCAAGCGTGAGCGTCGCTTTAATCGGTACAAAACCGTCTTTGTTTTAGTGAGTCTATCCACTATTACCCAAATACCATCATGCCCACTTGAAGTACGTGGTAATCCAAAACAGAAAATCCATAGTGATATGCTCCCATTTCCACTCCTACCTTTGGAAGTGGGTTAAGAGTCCTCCGGCCTCTCTGTCTAACCGGGTTTAACTTGTTGGCGGATCAAACACCTATCAACATAATCACTATCTCTCGTTTCATCCTCGCCACCAATACGTTCCTTCAAAGTTTTGTACATCTTGGTGCTTCTGGATGCATAGCGTAAGTGAGCTGTGAGCTTCCTCTAGAATAGCATCTTTAAGCTCACTAAAATTCGGAACACATAGTCTTCCTTGCCTTTCTATGGCCCCGTCTCGATCTCATCTTAAACTCTACTGGGGCCTTGTTTGGACTTTCCAAACATTTTCTCGCAAGTTACTATCCTCTGGTTGTCTTCTCACAACCTCTGCTCACAGTGAAGACTGACACTGAACTGAGCTAAAAGACTCCACTGAACTCTCTCGTGATTCACAACCGCCTTAGAATCCCTTAGAGTTCTTAAAAAATGTTGCTCGAATACCACACAAGGCATCCCTAGGAAGTCTTGACTTCCTCGCTCAATGCATCTCTGCTACCACATTCGCCTTACCAGGATGGTATTTTATAAGACAATCATAATCTTTAATCGAGTTCTAACCATCTTCTCTGTCTCATATTCAACTCCTCTCGATCAAAGATATATTTGAGACTCTTATGATGCAGTGTAGATGTGACACCTTTCACCAAACAAGTAATGTCTCCGGATCTTGATCTGCTAGAACAATCTGCTGCTAGCTCAAGATCGTGGGTAGGGTAATTACATTCATGCTTTTTCAATTGTCTTGATGCATAAGCTATTACTTTTCCTTCTTGCATCGAACACACCTAAACCTTGTCTCGAGGCATCACAAGAAATCACATACTCTTTTCCGTTACTGAGAAGTGTCGAATAGGTCTGTAACTAATCTCTTTTTCAGCTCCTGAAAACTCTGTTCACACTTATCTGACCACTCAAACTTAGCATTCTTTCTTGTCAAAGCTGTTAAGGGTAATGCTAATCGTGAGAAATCCTCAACAAACCGCCTGTAGTATCCTGCCAAGCCTAGGAAACTACGTACCTCTGTCGCACTGACTGGTCTTTCCCAGTTGACTACAGCTTTAACTTTATTTGGATCCACACTAACACCATTTGCTGAGACAACATGCCCCAAAAACACTACCTGATTCAACCAAAACTCACATTTTGTGAATTTAGCGTATAACTGTTTATCTCGTAGTGTTTGCAGAATAATCCTTAAATGTTCCTCATGAGCTTTCCTGTCAACTGAGTAAACTAGTATATCATCAATAAATACTATCACGAACTGATCCAAATACTGGTGGAATATCCTGTTCATGAGGTCCATGAAAACTGCTGGTGCATTCGTCAAACCGAACGACATTACTAGAAACTCATAATGCCCGTACCTGGTTCTGAATGCTGTCTTAGGAATGTCTGATTCCCTTACCTTTAACTGATGGTATCCTGATCTCAAATCAATCTTAGAAAACACTGATGCTCCTCGTAACTGGTCAAACAAGTCATCAATACGGGGTAAAGGATACTTGTTACGTATCGTGACTTTGTTTAACTGTCTGTAATCAATGCATAATCTAAGGGTACCATCTTTCTTCTTTACAAATAACACTGGAGCTCCCCAGGGTGATACACTAGGTCTGATGTATCCCTTATCAACTAGTTCTTGTAATTGCATCTTCAGCTCTTTGAGCTCACTTGGAGCCATTCTATACGGCGCCTGCGAAATAGGTGTTGTTCCTGGTAGCAATTCAATAGTGAACTCTACCTCCTTATCAGGTGGCAACCCTGACAGATCTGTTGGAAAAACATCTAGAAATTCGTTCACAACAAGAACATCTTCTGGTCTTAACTTTTCTTCCTGCACCTCCATTACGTGAGCAAGAAACGCCGTGCATCCTTTTCTCAACAACTTCTGAGCTTTGAATGCTGAAATCAAACTCGTAGAAATAATCTTCTTTTCACCCCTGAAAACCACTTCAGCCAACCCTGGTTTTCTAAAAACAACTTCCTTTCTATGGCAATCCATGGAAGCATAATGAGTGAATAAGAAATCCATCCCTAAGATTGCATCTAACATCTGCAACTCTAGTGGAAGAAGATCCACTAACATATTGAGACCTTCTACTAAGACCTCACAATCTCGCAACACTGAATTGACTAGTAAAGCATCACCAACTGGGTGTGTATATAACTAACTCCTCAAACAAAGGCTCTAGCTTCCTACTAAGCTTAGTTAGGAATAAATGAAACAAAGGAATGCGTGCACTGGATCTATCAAAACACATGCAGTACATTACAAATAGAAATCGTACCGAGTAATCACATCTGGTGCATCCTCTCGCTTCTCTTTGAGTCATAGCGTGAGACCTTTCCTGTTGCCTCAGGTCTCCCTACAACTCCTTCTGTTTTGCACCACTGGTGCCTCTCCTGCGCAGCTCTACCGGAACTCTCACGGCCGCTCAACTGCTGCAGGACCCAACTCCATGGTCCCTCCAATGCGGCTTGCTTCTAAGCGCGTGGACAATCCCTCTTGAAATGCCCTGGCTGCCCACACTGGTTACACCGACACCAACAAGACATTGGCCTCGATGATTCTTGCCACAATTTGCACATGGAGTTCTCCTTGCTGCACTGGCAACAGACTCCTGCATTGTCTGTGGTCTTGCTTGTGGATCCGCATCGACTAGGAGCCCTTTCACTCTGCCTCTGATAGGCACCACTAACATTCATCTGTCTCGATATCCGCCACCACTCGATTCTTAAAGTCTGACGACTTGAAACATTCACCCTGGTGTGAATCTTATTTGTTTCGCGACCCCGAAAACTACTCGTCGTTGAAGGCCCACGAGTAGGCTCCACTACTGACTGCGCCTCTGCTATACTCTGCTCAACTCGTAGAGCAGTCTTTACCAACTGGGAGAAGTCAGTCCACTTAGCAATGGCTGTAACTGGGGTACGTATCTCAGGTCGTAACCCTCTTTCAAATCTTCGACACCTGTCACTCTCAGATGCCACAATAACATCAGCATACCGTGATAGCTCGGTATACCTTCTCTCGTACTCAGCCACTGATAGTGACCCTTGCTTTAATTCTAAAAATTCATCTCTTTTTGCTTCGCGGTATGTGCCAGGGTAATATTTATCTTCAAATATTCCTCTGAAAGTTTGCCAGTCTAAAGTGCGTGCATCACTCCGTCTGGCTAAAATTGACTTCCACCATCCCTCCGCTTCTTTCTCTAGCAGAATGTGGCTAGCTTGACTTTACGCTCTTCAGGGCAGCTCATCACGTCAAAACATTTCTCAAGTTTATTCAGCCATACCTCGGCGTTAGCTGGATCTGTAGAACCCTCAAACACTGTTGCTCCCAATTTCTTCAGACGTTCTATTCCATACGCCTTTTCTGGATCACTTGGCCCTGCTCTCTCTGTCCTGCCTACCTCCTGTGAGGAAATGACATGCTGCTGATCTCTGGCCTCAGTTTGGACTCTCGGGGCACTAGATCCCCTCTCGAGTTGGCCTTGGGCGGGATCTGCGTCCCGCCCGATCCTCGCTGCGTCGTGCTCGCTGAGTGCGTGGTGGCATGACTCCTATAACATATCAACATATTAGACATGCTATGGATACTTAACTCAAATACACAATACTAAACTTCTATTCATATTTTAGCCCTAATTGGACTTGCTCTTACCCTTACTTGAAACATACTCCACTAGTTCGATCTGAACTAACTCAATAACTTGCTATGACTTTTACTTTATTCTCGTGAGCTAACTTGCCTGTCTCATTCCCATGGAGCTAATCGCTCTGATGCAAGTTGTCACACCCCTCCCGAACTACTCCTTCTAACTCAGCCCGAGAGGCGGCGTGAAATAACGAAAATTGTTTATCTCTTAACAATACCTGTTGACCCTGATTCACCTGATAAACATACTATGTTCGAAAATGGAACACTTAAACATGACATAGCGGAAACTGGACAACTATTAAACATATACTAGGAGAACCCATTCACAAGTCTCTCTTGAAACTAAAAAGTCTAGTGCATCGAAACAACATAAGACAACCAATGTTTATACAACCTCTAATGTACAAACAACTATAACACCAAAGTCCTCTCAAAATAATTTACAAACATAGAGACTTGCTAGACAAAACCAACCACGTACAAAGTATTTAACTTATGAAGCTTTAGCGGACTATGGCGATGCTCGGTGCCAGGAGCTCGATCTCTACCGAAAAGTTTGAAAACATAGAAAGAATGAGCTATGAAGCTCGGTGGTGATCGTGTGTTTAATATCTATAACTTGTAAAACATGTGACTTGAAAACTATGAGCATATGCATTTGTATTCAAGCATTGAAAGTAAACGTAGAATCATAATAGACTTTCGAAAAACCAACAAGTATATCATCAAAATCTCGTAAGGCGTGTAAATGAAATAAACTCTTTTAAAAACATTTCACAATCTACGTTGTGTAGGGCACGCCAGTAGAACCACAACCAACGCTTACTCTCGACGATGTAGTGGGGCCGCCAAAGCACTCCATCGTCTTTGTCGTAGTGGGGCCCGCCCAAAGACTCACGATGCGCGTTGTTATCACGGAGTACACTCAACGTCGACAACGAGAATAAGACACTGTGTGCACACGGTACCATAAAGCCTCGGGCTCAATATCTCGAGAAATCACATGAAACATTTGAACATGCACTGCTTATCTTTTCTTTCATAAAACTCAAACTTACTCAACATTGTTCATAAAACTGAAAACTTTAAAACATACTTGCTAGTACATGCTTGCTTGAAATCATAACATTACCATAAATTTTGCAACCATTGGACATATGCTCATGTATAAACTTTATAAAGACTTTTAGGGTCACAATGAACACTTGACACATTTCTAGGAAAACATGAATAGTCATAAACATGTACTCAAAAGAAAACATAATGCATTGAAAGCTTTATTCTAGCAAAACTTGCATTTCTTGAACATAATTCAAACATATATACACTTTTGAAGTTCCTTTTATCACTCACGATGCTTGAACTAGAATCTTAGCCCGTACACTTGACCTATTTGCTCTTGGCCTGTCAAACAAACCAAATTCATGTATTAGAACCTCGAGCTCATGGTTTTTAACCCTAAAACTACAAGAAAACACACTTTCAAAAATTCCAGCATTTTCAGATTTTCTGCCCTGTTTTCAGACAGCCATAACTTCTTCATTACTTATCCAAAAAGAATGTACTTTATACCAAACTCTTCCTTTTTGAACCCTCTAAAACTCTTATGAAGACATGAAAATAAGATTCCTAACGTATTGGTTAGAAATTACCTCAGTAGCTTAACCCCTAAATTGATCCTTCTGCTGTTCCAGATTTCACTTCCTGCTGCAACCCGAAACTTAACCTGAAGATTACAACATCTTCCAATCATTTTATTCTCATGATTCCTTCACGAAACTTGTAGGAAATTGAATAAGCGTTCGAACCATACCAACTAGAGCTTCTAACTCCAAGTATACAGATCAGAACAACCAAAACATCAGAGACCTCTCGGATTTGACAGCAAAATTTTGTCTTCTGCCTTCCTCTTAACAAAACAGAAACTTAAAATCAGAATTGGCTCGAGCTTCCTTCACGAATTTTGTTCCAATATGCGTTAACTTTCATGAAACAAAAGCTCAACTCTTACCTCTTCTTTTGGAGCTCGAGATGAACAGAAAATCAGAGCTTGTCTGAGTTGATTTCCTTCTTTGTAATAATGAATTCCCTTGAGTTTTCCTCTTTCCTTCAAACTCCAGCCCAAAATCACCAAAAATGGCCTCCTTCTTCTTCCTTTCTCCTTCAACCACGAAGCTCAGCCTTAGTTTGTGATGAAAGAGAAGAAAATGGAGAGAAACCCTTTTTAAAACAAAACAATCGGTGGAAAGATAATGTTTTGTCTTTTTGCACTTTTGTTTTCTTTTCATTTTCCATTTCTTTTTCCTTTTCTTTTCTTTCCTTTATCTTCTTTCTTTCTTTTCTTTTCTTTTCTTTGCAAAACCAAAATAACTTAACAAATAAAACATTTGTTTCATTTCCTTTTCTTCTTTTGTCTTTAAAAGCAAACCAAACCAAAATGGTTTAAACTTTCTTTCCTTGTTTTCCTTTTGTCTCTCCCTTCATTTCTTTTCTTTTTAAAACATGGGAAACCAAGTTTTAAACATTCATTTCTTCTTTCTTTTTGTTGTTTGATAAAAAGGAAGTTTCAAAGAGATCGGGTTTACAATATTGACCCATACAAATGCCACCCGTAGGGGGACGCTCCCATTTGCGCCACGAGGCCGAGCATGGATCTCACGGTGCGAACTTTACGGAGATTTGTGGATCGAAAATTAAATGTATCTCATACACTTTATTTCCTCCCACTCAGCACTTTAAAATAATCGGGATTGACCTAGATAAACTGGCTAAAATTTACCTAAGTCTACCAATATAACACTTATATTGGATTAGCCTAAGTCTATAATCATATTATTGACTTAGGTCTATGTGAGTAAATTAATTAACTCTTAATTAACGGCACTCACGAGAATATAACCTAAGAATCTCGGACCGAATTCACTCCCGTCGGTTTTTCAGTAGGGGTGTTCATAGCGTCAACTTAAATACCCCACCCTTAGACAAAACCTTCCTTAGACGAGTTACTTATCGAGTCTCCATTCAAAGGTCATATTTGATTTCCTAATTCTAATCTTATTAGAACTAGAAAACCTAAGTCTAATTATTCAAGTTCTAAACCATTTAAAACTAATAATTAACTTAGGTTACATGCATTTCTATGTTATAGTGCTTGATCATTCATCACATGAATAATACTATACTATAACATACATTCATCACATGAATTAAATGCATGAGCATGCTTTTAATTTAAAAAATATAACACTTATATTAAATAAATTAAATCATGCAAACATTATATTATAACTCTTATAATATAATCCTATCATGCATACTATATATTATAACTCTTATAATATAAATATGATGCATGAAATGTTTAACCTAAGGTGGGATTTTAAATCTATATGGCATACTCTATGCACATAGAAATAATTAAATCATACATCTCATGCATAAAATAATTAAATAGCAATATTGGACCGATTTTTGGCACCCTAGGGACACAAAATTAAATTAATTAACATTAATATAACATTTATATTAATATTAATTAAAATAATTAAATAAAATACATTTAAAAAACCAATTTTACAAATAATAAATAAAATACAAAATAAAAACGGCAGTTGCACAAGATGGAGGCAACACTTAAGGGAACAACCTCTCTAGTGAGAGGGCGAGCGCCCGTTGTTCAAGCCCTGGAGACAACACTTAAGGGAACAACCTCTCTAGTTTCCCTAGGTCGGCAACGAGTGAATTCCTTCTTGCGTAGTCAAGTTCCCAGCTCCCCAAGAAGGCAGGCATATTGGGTGTATCCATACCACCCTCACCCATACTAGTCAAAGGACAAACTCCCCCATACAGGAACCCAAAACACGCTTAGGAATAAGGACGAGTCACTAATGGTCATCTACGATGTTATTAGTCCAATACTGTTAATGGTGTTATACCTGTAGGTCTAATAATTCACGGTCCGGTCTTGTACAATCTCATTGCACAGGATGCCCCCACTCACATGTCAACCACATGAACGAGTCGGATCACCTCGTTTGTATCTAATACAAAGCGGGCGCATCCACTGAAGGGATTTCGAATTCCCGCAGCGGAAGACGTTGTGAAACTTCGTTGATCCGTTGTGTAAAACATGTCTTAAAATTGAATCTATCTCATAGATCCTAGGCTAAACATGCAAAAGGGATAAGAAAACAGTAAGAAAAAAAAAGTACTTACTTGTTGAAGAACACTTCTTCAATCCTCTTCTCCTCCGGTCACGATCTCTCTCGAAAATACGAACTCCTCGAACACGAACCTCGATCTGAACAGGGAGACACCTCCAAAGGGTCTTCTCGATTGTTCTCGGGAGGTTGAGGGAGAGTAGGTAGGACTCCCTTTGGTTTTGGGTGAGGAGAGAATTTTAGAGAGAATTGAGAGAATTCTAGAGAGAAAACATTTGCTCTCTTTGGATGGAAATCCAAAAAATGGCAAATGGCACACCAAAGGCTTCTTGCAAAGTCTTTAAATACTATTGTGTGATGGAGTTAAAACCTCCACCAAATCACAATTTGACCACAACCATATAATATACAAATCACATTTGCATATTATATAATATAAGGTATCTCATACCTTATTATACAAATCTCATTTGCATAAATGTGGAATTATAAATTGAATCACATTCAATTTAATTTCTCTCAATTCAATTTCTCCAATTAGCACTAATTAATCAATTAGGCTATACTATAGTTTATTATGAATCTCATTCACATCAAACTATATATTATGTCATCTATATCTCATATAAACGACATAAACACCCAAATAATGAATTTGAACACTTCAAATTCACACCAAATCTGTAAAAACCCTCAATTTGTCCATTTGAGCCAACCGAGGACCTAATGGACCTACACGTGACGAGCTCCAATGATCCGAGACTAACCTGTCAAACTCTTTGACCCGGTTATTCAACATTCATTAGCTACGGTAACACTCCACTAAATCCCGTAGCTGCACTCTCATCACTGTAGGACAAGTTGTGTCCATCGATATAACCAATACCCATGAGTCGACCCTTCACAGGTTGTTCGTAGTCACAGCTGGGTCAAATTACCGTTTTACCCCTGTTCTACCTCTTGCTCCTTAAGTCCCACTGCTCCTCTAATGAACAACTACGTTGCATGGTCCAACCATAAACAACAACCCTCTCAGGCCAATGAGAGAGTGGGGCCCCGTTGTTCAAGCCCTGGAGACAACACTTAAGGGAACAACCTCTCTAATTTCCCTAAGTCGGGAACGAGTGAATTCCTTCTTGCGTAGTCAAGTTCCCAGCTCCCCACGTGGTCCTGCCCCTGAGAAGGTAGGCATATTGGGCGAGCAACAGTGGCCACCCTCACCCGTACTAGTCAAATGACAGACCCCCGCAGACAGGAGTCCGTAACACGCTCAGGATTAAGGTCGAGTCACTAATGGTCATCTACGAATTTATTAGCTCTATACTGTTAACGGTGTTACATCAGTAAGTCTAATAATTCACGGTCCTGATCTTGTACAATCTCATTGCACAGGATGCCCCCACTCGCATGTCAACCACATGAACGAGTCAGATCACCTCGTTTGTATCTAATACAAAGCGGGCCGCATCCACAGTGTATCCAGGATTAGGTCTCCAACCCTATCCATATACTGTAGACCGTTTGGGTCATTAACTCGAATGTGATCTTCCCTGTGTGTCCACTACACACCATTCAAGTTCTTAGTTCTCTCATAATGCAATGGCCCTGGAGCTTAGTTTATTGGATTAAGTTTATGAAAAAATGCGAGACACAAAGTGTAAATAAATAACTCTTATTTATTACACAACGTTGAAATAAATAACTCTTATTCATTTACAACTTGGAATATTACAAACTACACGAGATGAGGACATACATCCCAACATCCACAGTGTAACTAGGATGAGGTTTCCAACCCTATCCGTATACTGTAGACCGTTCGGGTCATTAACTCAAATGTGTTCCTCCCCGTGTGTCCCCTACACACCGTTCAAGTTCTAGTTCTCTCATAATACAATGACCTTGGAGCTTAGTTTATTGGATTATGTTTATAAAATACGCGAGACAGAAAGTTCGAACAAATAACTCTTATTTATTTACAGGAATGAATATTACAAACTACACGAGATTAGGGCATACATCCCAACACATGGATATCAACCAATAACAGCAAGTCAATCCTTCACGAATGTTCGTAACGCCAACTGGGTCAAATTACCGTTTTAACCCTGGGTTACATCTTACACCTTAAGTACCAGTGCTCCTCTAATGAACAACCTGTTTATGGTTCTACCAATAAACAGAAGTCCCACTCGGGCTAATGAGAGGGTCAGGCCCTTTGATCGAGTCTCGGAGACACCACTTAAGGGAACATTCATCTACTTACCCTAAAGTAGGGAATGAGTGAATTCCATCTTGCTAGGTTAAGTCCTTAGTTGCCTGCTCGGTCTTGTCTCCAAGAAGGTAGGCATATTGAGTCGGTGTCTTGGGCCACTCTCACCCATACTAGTCAAAGGACAATCCCTCGCAAACAGGAGTTTGTAACCTGCTCAGGATTGAGATAATATTACCTAGGTCATCCTATTGAAATAGAAACCTAACTAGTCAACGGAGTTACATCTAATGGTTACTATTTCGTGGTCTAGTCTTATGCGATCTCATCATATAGGATATCCCTACTCACATGTCGTCTACATGAACACGTAGGATCACTTTGTTTGTATCAAATACAAAGTGGGTCATATCCATAGTATTACCAGGGTGTGGTACCCAACCTTATCCCCTTACTATAGACCCTTTAGGTTGTATCTCGAACTGAGATCCTTATATGGCCACTACATTCAGTTCAAGAGACATACAACAACCTCAGATGTTAGTTTATTGGATTTAGGGTTAACTTAAGGCAATACAGAAAATAATGAATTAAACAATAACCGTTTCTTGATTTAATTAGAACATTATTACAAACTACGAGTTTTAGGGCATAAAACCCAACATGTTCATTGCTGGAAGTTAGTAGACCTTTTGAGTTTGATGAATAATGTCTCAAAGCCTTCAATGTCTTGAAGACAACTTTAGTGACTCCTCCCATAATGTCTTCTCCAGATTGGCAGTTGCCCTTTGAGTTGATGTGTGATGCTAGTGACTATATTGTTGGGGTAATGTTCGGAACTAAGTATGGGACAGTAATTCATCCTATATATTCTGCTAGCAAAACTTTGAATGAAGCACATTACACCACAACCGAAAAGGAGTTGTTGGTTGTAGTGTTTGATTTTGAAAAGTTCAGGTCTTACCTAGTGGGAACCAAAGCAGCAGTTTATACAAACCATGTCCCTATCAAATACCTACTAGCAAAGAAGGATGCAAAGCCTAGGCTCATTAGGTGGGTGTTGTTGTTACAAGAGTTTGGAGTAGCAATTACACACAAGAAAGGGTTTGAGAATGTGGTAGTTGACCATTTATCCAAGATCGAGAATTCTCAACCTATAACATCACATTCTGACATTAGAGATGACTTCCTTGATGAAAACTTCTTGCAGTTGCTAGTAGTTAGGAGACGAGCCCTCCTTGGTTCGTTGATCATGCCAATTACCTAGCTACCAACATCCTACCCCCTGACTTGACCTACCAACAAATGAAAAGAATCTTGCATGAGGTGAAGACTTATTTGTGGGATGATCCTTGTCTCTACAAACAATGCGCTGATGGGATCATTAGGAAGTGCGTGGTCGAGAGTGAGATACACGTTATTCTGCATCATTGCCATTCTGCTCCTAAGGGAAGCCATTTTGGTTGTCAAAGGACAACAACAAAGGTATTTCAAGCAGGACACTTTTGACCCTCAATTTTCAAAGATGTCCATGTCTTTAGCAAGACCTACGATGTTTGTCAGAGGAGAGGTAACATTGGAAAAAGAGATGAAATACCCTTAACGTACATCATTGAGGTGGAACTCTTTGATGTGTGGGGTATCGACTTTATGGGACCATTTCCTCCGTCAAAGGGGAACCTATACATCCTAGTGGCAGTGGACTACGTGTCCAAATGGGTCGAGGCTATGGCTTGTCAGTCCAATGATGCTAAAACTGTGATGAGATTCTTGCACAAGCACATTTTTACGAGGTTTGGGACTCCAAGAGTTCTGAGTAGTGACGAAGGTTCTCATTTCGTCAACAAAGCAATGAGTGTCCTCCTAGCTAAGTATAATGTCAAACATAGAGTCTCCACCCCTTATCATCCTCAAGCTAATGGTCGGGCAGAGATTTCGAATAGGGAAATCAAGGGAATCCATGAAAAGGTAGTGAAACCCAACAAAAAGGATTGTTCCTTCAAGTTGGATGAAACTTTATGGGCCTACAGGACAGCCTTCAAAACCCCTATTGGAATGTCACCATATCGGCTTGATGCAAAGCATGTCATTTGCCCTTGGAGTTAGAACACAACGCTTTTTGGTCCTTGAAGGAGTTGAACTTTAATTTAACAGCCTCTGGAAAACTTAGGTTGCTACAACTCAATGATATGGATGAGTTTCGAAGGTTTTCTTATGAGAATGCCAAGTTTTACAAGGAGAAAACGAAAGCTTGGCATGATAAGAAGCTTATTCCAAAGAGGTTTGAAGTTGGGCAAAGAGTTCTTCTATTCAATTCTAGACTGAAGCATTTTCCTGGCAAGCTCAAATCTAAATGGTCCGGTCCTTTCGTGGTTACGGAGATCTCACCTCATGGTGTCATAAAAGTCCAATGTGAGAAAGATGGTCGAGAGTTCCATGTGAATGGCCAAAGGCTCAAGCACTATTGGGGTGAAGAATTTCAAAGGGGTGTTGCCTCTTTTTGAACTTGGAGGAAGTTGAGAAAGTGGGTGTGAGTAGCTCAAGTCCTAAGGTGAATTAGAAAGGTCCTCAAGTTAGTAAAGAGTTTGTCATGTTTTAGTTTCTTGGTAGTTAGTTCAGTTAGTTTAATTGCTTTTCGTAGTACTTTGGCTTTGAGCATAGCATTTTGGTTTAGTTTAGTTTGTTTTTAATGTCATAGCATGAGAACAAGACTTAATTTCAACCAAGACATGTGACTTTGCCCATTTGAGTGTTTAAGAGGGGAAGAAAAGTGAGTGAGCAAATGCAAGAGTTGCCCTCCGGAGATGAAGAAGTTGCTTGTTTGGGAAGGACTCGTCTCTTTTTATCTCATTATTTTGCTCCTGTTTTTTATGATTTCCATGTGTTTTTCTTGGTTTTACTGTGTTGCTGGCTGTTTTAGAGTGTTTGTCGGCAGTTAGGTACGTTGTTTGTTGTCTTATCTAGGTTAGAATCCAAGTTTTAAGGTGTAGAAGTCTGCTGTCAAGAAAAAAATCTGCTGTCAAAAAACAAGTCTGCTGTCAATGTTGCTGTCAAAAAAATTTGCTGCTGTCATGTAGTGTTTTAATGCCAAAACAGTGAGCCCCTTGCTGTTTTTTTCCACTTTCTTAGTCTCTTGAAATGCTCCAAAACCCTTAGAAACACTTTACCAACTTATTTTCAAGCCAAATGAAGTCCAACACATCACTCGATAAGTTCAAAAGCTAGACTCTATGACAATTCCTCATAAAACTCTCCCATAATGCTCCAAAGTTAGTCATTTCTGTAGCTATTTTGCCTTATTTTCCTAACTCAATGTGGATATTGAGTTTTCTAAATTTGGGGGTAAGGTGGATTCTTAAGAGGAAAAAAAAAGAGAAAAAAAGACGAAAAAGAAAAGGAAAAAAATGGAAAAAAAATATGGAAAACAAAAGAAAGAAAAAGTGAATAAGAATAGAAACTCTTCATTCTCCTAAAGTTCCAATAGGCTCATAAGTAAAAAGAGTAGGATTTTGAGCCTTGTGCTCCTTGTTAGGTGCACTTTACTAACCATGTTGGCATTTAAATCGAAGTTTCTTGGTTAAAAATCTACTTCACCCTTGCTTAGGTGCGCTTCATCACCAATGTTGTCATTCTAAGAACTATGGGAAGATTTAAATGAGTGATGGCTTAAAGAATTGATCTTTCCCTTTGCTTAGGTGTGTGTCATGACCAATGTTGCCATTCTAGGAAATATGAAAGAGATTTTCTTTTTTTGAGAACTTTAAGGAATGAAGGGAACATCCTGCTAGTGGAATAAAAGAAATGATCAATATCTAAGAAATGCAAAGCTTTGGAGTCTTGAAAAAATTACATAGAAAGAGTTTTTATGAGAGTTGGAGGATTGGTTGTCTAGTTGATTGAAATAGAGAGAGGGAGTTTTGGATCTATGCTTGGTTTGGAGTTGGTTGGGCATAAAAAAGAATGTATCTAGTTGTTTTTGAGCCAACACTGAGCCTGGAAGAAGAAAACATAAGAAAATATATAGCATTGTTGTCGTTTTGGTAATTCAAGTTCCTTTGTGAGAGTATAGTTTGCTGCAAGGTTCAGTTTTTTTTTTTATATATATAAAGTTAGCAGTCATTGAGGACAATGAGTAGTTTAAGTTTGGGGGTTTGATAATTCTTCATCAAAGAGTTATTTCCTAGTAAACTTAGAGCTAGAATTTGATTTATGTGTTGCCTTTTTACATTTTTTTTGTCTCCTAACTTGTACACTTTGGTTCTAAAATTTATGATATATCATTCTTGGTTGAAGCATTGAGACGAGTCTTACATGAGCTATTTTTGCTTGTTTTTGTAGGTAAAAGAAAAGCTAAGTAAAATGACTTAAAGAGGAGCTTTAAAAATTTTTAAAAAAGTTATTGTGGGATTCAATGGGATTTTCGGCCAACCCTAATTTTCTAAAGGAAAAGGATGAGTTGGCACATGAAGAGGGCATTTTAGACCATTTACAAGGTAAAAATGGGAAAAAAGAAAAGAAGGAAATTTTGGGTGACCTAAGTGTCGCAAAACAGAGGGGAAATCGAAAAAGAAGGGGTTGGAAATTGAAAGCTATAAGGGGAGGAGGCTGCTGGACGAAAACTAGGATTTTTCCTCTCTTTATCGCTCAAAAATTCACACAAAACAGCAGCAATAAGTCGCAAAAACATCAACAAGAAAGCTTGAGCGAAACTGGAAATTTTCTCTCTTTTTCGGCCAAGTTGGAAGACAGATAGGTGGAAGATTGAAGAAAAAGCTCTTGGGTTCGTGGGAGATGCTTATGGGTTCGAAAACGGAAGCTAAAATCCTAGAGGAATCTTGGTTTGTTGGGATGTTTGTCCAAATCTCGTTCAGTTTGTAAATTACTATTTGAAATTAATAAAGAGTTATTTATTTCATCTTTTGTGTCTCGCATTTTATACAAACTTTGTCCAATAAACTAAGCTTCAGGGTCATTGAATACATGAGAGAACTAGAACTTGAATGGTGTGTAGTGGACACATAGGGAGGATCACGTTCGAGTTAATGACCCGAACGGTCTACAGTATATGGATGAGGTTGGAGACTTAATCCTGGATACGCTATGGATGCGACCCACTTTGTATTAAGATACAAACGAGGTGATCTGACTCGTTCATTTGGTTGACATGATTAAGATACAAACGAGGTGATCTGACTCGTTCATTTGGTTGACATGCGAGTGGGGCATCCTGTACAATGAGATTATACAAGACCGGACCGTGAATTATTAGACCTACTGATGTAACACTGTCGACAGTAAGGACTAATAACTTCGTAGATGACCATTAGTGACTCGACCTGAATCCTGAGCGTGTTACGGACTCCTATCTGCGGGGGTCTGTCCTTTGACTAGTACGGGTGAGAGTGGTCATAGTTACTCGCCCAATATGCCTATCTTCTCAGGGACTGTACCAAGTAGGGAGCTGGGAACTCAACTACGCGAGATGGAATTCACTCGTTCCTGCCTTTAGGGAAACTAGAGGGGTTGTTCCCTTAAGTGTTGTCTCCAAGGCTTGGACAACGGGTGCCCACCCTCTCACTGGCCCGAGAGGGTTATTGTATATGGTTGGACCATTACAACGTTATTGTTCATTAGAGGAGCAGTGGGGACTTAAGGAGCAAGAAGTAGACATAGGGGTAAAATGGTAATTTGACCCAACAGTGTCTACAAACAACCTGTGAAGGGTCGACTCATGGGCCTTGGTTATATCAATGGACACGTAATATCTTGCATTGACGGGAGTGCAGCTACGGACTTTAGTGGAGTGTTTTCGTAGCTAATGAATGTTGATTAACCGAGTCAAAGAGTTTGATAGGTTAATCTCGGATCATTGGAGCTCGTCACTGTAGGTCCATTAGGTCCCTCGGTTGGCTCAAACTTGATTAAAAGAAGAGTTTACTGTTTTGGTGTGAATTAAAGTGTTCAATTTCACTAAAGGGCATTTATGTCATTTATATGAGATATGAATGATATAATATATAGTTTAATGTAAATGAGATTCATAATAAACTATAAATTAGCCTAATTGTTGAATTAGCGCTAATTAGGAGAAATTAGATTGAGAGATATTAAATTGGATGTGATTCAATTTAATAAATCCACAATTATACAAATGTGATTTGTAAAATGAGATATGAGATATCTTATAATATATGGTTATGCAAATATGATTTGCATAACCTATAGTTGTGGTAAAATGGTAAATAGGTGGAGATTTCAACTCTACCTATCTCCATTATTTAAACCCCTTTGCAAGAAGGGTTGAAAGAGCTTTCTCTCATTTTTTAGAAATTTCACCAAAAAGAAGAGATCTCTCTCTCTCAATGCTCTCTCAAAATTTCTCCTCTCAAAACCAAAATACAAGATCCCACTATCTTCCTTCTTCCAAAAGAAGAACAATCGAGAAGCCAAGTGGTTGTGTTCGTTCTTGTTCATGAGAAGATTTCGAGTAGTTCGAGATCGTTGGGAGAACACAAAGAGTTCGTGAACAGAAAGGAAAGCTTGAAGATTGTCTTCAACAAGTAAGTAACGAGATCTTGTTGTATTTCCTTTCAATTTTATGCATGTTTAGCCTTATCTAATTGTTAGATAATTTTAACGAAACTAAGTAGCACAACAACACCGAGACGATTCGATCATCTTCCGCTGCGCGGGGAGTTTCATTGGCCTGCAATTGGTATAAGAGCCAAGTTGTTGGTTCTGGTTGTGCACTGTTTTTTCGTTAAAATTAGGTGGGTATTGCCTTTAATTTTTTAGATAAATTGTGGTTTGCAATTATGGATGTTTTCGGTTTTGGCACTAGTTTAGATTTACATTTTATGTTGATTAGATCAATGTAAGGGCCCGTTATTTTTGGACATTTTAATGTAAATCAAGTCTGTAAGTCTGATTCGTTCGTGGCAAGAGTTGCTATGAAGAAATCGGAGCGAAAACGGGCGAGAATCGACGAAGAACAGCAAGAGAAGCTTGTTGTTCTGTCGACAGCGTTGAAACGTTGTTCATCGGCGTCTCAACGCTGCGCATGCGGTCGGAGGCCTAGCTGCAGAGCAGCGTTGCAATGCTGAGGCGTGGAGCACGCGGGGTGTCACGGTCATGCTTGTCCAGGGCGTGTTTCCCATGGTCGCATGGCCGTCCCCATCCCTTTTCATCATATTATCATGTTATGTATTTCATTTAGTTTTGTTATTTCATTTCCTTGTAATTTCGTGGGCATATGACTTCTCGCCAAAATGACGTGCAAGGGTGACATAGCCAAATATTCTAGAATGTACTATAGGGGGATGCGACCATTCATCAATTCTCCCTACCAAGAGTTATATGCTAGTTAAGCGTGGCTTTCATTATTTGCTTATCAACTGTATAACCAACTTTCTAAATGCTTCCAAACGCTTTCCAAATGTCTTCACAAACTTTCTCCAACCCCGTTTTCTAGAATCATTTTCTCGAGAACAGGGGTGGAGGTTGCGAGATAGGCCTCGTGGGCCACCGACGATCCGAATTTGAGTTGGTTGACTTACTCGCGAGCAAGAGTAAGTGTCACACGGTCGCATCGAGATCCTTTGAGAAGTGCGACCGTGACACGGGCGTGTGATTTGACGCCGCTGCGGCGTTGCAACGCTTCTGACGTAGTGGGTAGTTGGGCGGCGCGCGCGCGCAGCGATTAAGTGGGGCATGCATAGTGGGGCGGTTTTTCAACGTGTTTTAATTATTTTTTAATTTAATAAATGTATTTCTTTTTTCTTTTATTTATTTATTAAATAATATTAATATAAATGTTATATTAATGTTATTTAATTAAATAAATACCCCTAAGTGCCAAAACCGGTCCATTTTTGCTATTTAATTATTTTATGCATGAGATGTATGATTTAATTAATTTCTATGTGCATAATGTATGTCATATAGATTTAAAATCCCACCTTAGGTTAAACATTTCATGCATCATTTATATTATAAGAGTTATAATATATAGTTTGCATGATAGGTTATATTATAAGTGTTATAATATAATTAAATGCATGTTTTAATTTAATTAATATAAGTGTTTTTTTTTTTGGAATAAAGTATGCTCATGCATTTTAATTTCATGTGATGAATTATTATGTTATAGTATAGTTATTCATGTGATGAATAATCAAGCACTATAACATAGAAATGCATGTAACCTAAGTTAATTATTAGTGTTAAAGTGTTTAGAACTTGAATAATTAGACTTAGGCTTTCTAGTTCTAATAAAATTAGAATTAGGAAATCAAAATGTAATCATTGAATGGTGACTGATTAGTAACTATGTCTAAGGAAGGTTTTGTCTAAGGCTGGGGTATTTAAGTTGATGCTTGCGGAACACCCCTACCTGGAAACCGACCTGGGAGTGAATTCGGTCCGGAGATTCTTAGATTATATTTTTTTGTAAGTGTCGTTAATTAAAAGTTGATTAATTTACTCACATAGACCTAAGTAATAATGTGATTATAAACTTAGGTTAAATGTCATATAAGAGTTATATTGGTAGACTTAGGTAAATTTTAGCCGGTTTATCTAGGTCAATCCCGAAAATTATAAAGTGCTGAGTGGGAGGAAATAAAGTGTATAAGATACATTTAATTTTTCGACCACAAATCTCCGTTAAGTCCTCACCGTGAGATCCATACTCGACCTCGTGGCGCAAATGGGAGTGTCCCCCTTCGGATGATATTTGTATGGGCCAATATCAACGTGGATGGAGAGAGTACTTATAGTGAGTGAGAGCGGGACCTGTGAAAACGGGACCCACGATCTCTTCTTTCGATTCACACCGTTAGACCCCTATGATCCGCCTGCTAGTTTGGCCTGGACCAGACAATCCCTTCGGAGGGCCTTGATCATGGGAGTCGGAGCACCATGAATTCCCGAAAGGGATACAGTTTCCTTGTTGGTTTTCCTTCGTGGTTCACCCTTCGGTGGCTATTCTTTGGATGGATACTTGGAAACTTAAAGATTGAGGGTGAAACTCACGGGATTCGTTAAGTGTTAATGAATTGGACCAAATAATGGTAACTGGACGCCTAATGGAATGAGAGTTATTCTGGGATTAGGGTCTAGTCGAGAAAGTCTCGTCCTAGAGGAGTAGTGTTTCTGTTCACCCTTCAGTGGCGGTCATTCTAAACCTTTAGGATATCATTGCAAATTTTAAATGACCTAGGGATCATAGGATTAAATTTTGATAAAACATGATTGTACTCAAAAGTTTTATGCGAGACTGACACAAAATTATTTTTTGAATTTTTCAGCTAAAAATATGTTTATCTCAATTATCGTTTTACTCGCTTCCGACAAACTAGTGGGAGATAACTTCCAAACTTGGAAGAATAACATAAACACGATTCTAGTAACTGACTACCTGAAGTTCGTGCTTACTGAGGAGTGTCCTCAGTTATCGAGCTCGACTTCATCACGAAGTGTTCGTGATGCATTCGATCGATGGATCAGGACCAATGAAAAGGCCAAAGTCTACATCAATTCCAGCTTATCTGAAGTTTTGGCAAAAAAGCATGAGTTGATGGTCACCGCTAAGGAGATCATGGATTCGTTGCAGGTCATGGACAACAGTCCTTTCAGGTCAGGCATGATTCGCTCAAACACGTCTTCAACGCCCTAATGAAAGAAGGGGCATCTGTCCGTGAACATGTTCTGGACATGATGACCCACTTTAATTTGGTGGAGATGAACGGGGCTTCGATCGACGAGTCGAGCCAGGTCAGCTTTATTTTGGAGACTCTTCCAAAGAGTTTCCTTCAGTTTCGTAGCAACGTTGTTATGAACAAGATAAGCTACACTCTGACCACCCTTCTGAACGAGCTACAGAACTTCCAGTCCTTGATGAGGATCAGGACACCGAAAGCTGAGGCAAATGTTGCCTACAGGTTTTATCACAGGGGTTCGACCTCTGGGACTAAACCTGTTGCTTCTTCTCGCCCGAAAGGGAAAAAGAAGATGAAGAAGGGTAAAGCTGACCGAGCTGCCACCCAAAAGGGCAAGAAGGTCAAGGAACTTGCAGAAAAAGTAAAGTGTTTCCACTGCAATGGGGGTAGTCACTGGAAGAGAAACTGTCCTAAATTCTTTGTCGAGAGGAAGAATCAAGGTAAATTTGATTTACTGGTAACTTAAACATGTTTAGTGGAGAGTACTGACTCTGCCTGGATTTTAGATTCAGGCGCCACTAACCATGTTTGTTCTTCTTTTCAGGGAATTGATTCGTGGCAGCAGCTGCGAGAGGGTGAGGTGACTCTACGGGTTGGATCCGGGGAGATAGTCTCTGTTGCAGCGATCGATAAAGTGAAGCTCTATTTTGGCAGGAATTACTTATTGTTAGACAATTTGTACATAGTCCCAGAGTTTACTAGAAACCTTGTTTCTATTTCCTGTTTATTAGAACAATGTATCTCTGTTTTGTTTCATGGTAATAAAGCATTTATTTCCAGAAATGGTAATCTTATTTGTTCTGCTTCACTTAAGTCTAACTTGTATGTTTTAAAGCCAAATTCAGTCAAAAGCATTTTGAACACTGAGTTATTTAAAACTGAAGAAACACGAACTAAGAGAGTTAAGGTTTCTCCAAAAGAAAATGTCTGTCTTTGGCATCTAAGGTTAGGTCACATTAATCTCAATAGAATTGGGAGACTAGTGAAGAGTGGACTTCTAAGTCAGTTGGAAGAAAACTCTTTATCGGTGTGTGAGTCATGCCTCGAAGGCAAAATGACCAAACGTCCTTTTAGTGGAAAAGAATATAGAGCCAAGGAGACCCTTGAGCTTAGACATTCTGACCTCTGTGGTCCGATGAGTGTTAAAGCACGAGGTGGTTACGAATACTTCGTATCTTTCATAGATGATTATTCGAGGTATGGGTATATTTACCTAATGCATAAGAAGTCTGAAACTCTTGAAAAGTTCAAGGAGTACAAGACTGAGGTTGAGAACCTATTAGGTAAAACGATAAAAACACTTCGATCGGATCGAGGTGGAGAGTATATGGACACAGTATTCTAGGACTATATGATAAAACACAGAATTACGTCCTAACTCTCAACACCTGGTATGCCACAGAAGAATGGTGTATCGGAGAGGAGAAACAGAACCCTGTTGGACATGGTTTGGTCGATGATGAGCTATGCTCGTCTCCCTGATTCTTTTTGGGGTTATGCAGTGGAGACTGCGGTGTATATTTTGAACAACGTTCCGTCGAAAAGTGTTTGTGAAACACCTTTCAAACTCTGACTGGACGTAAAGGTAGTTTACACCATTTCAGAATTTGGGGATGCCCGACCCACGTGTTGGTGTAAAACTCGAAGAAATTGGAACTCCGTTCAAAATTGTGCCTATTCCTAGGTTATCCAAAAGAGACCAGAGATGGTCTATTTTACGATCCTAAGGAAAATAAGGTGCTTGTGTCGACAAACGTCACTTTCCTTGAGGAAGACCACATCAGGGATCATTTGTCTAGAAGCAAAATCGTGTTGAATGAAATGGACAGTACATCAGCAAGAGTTGTTGATGGAGCTAGTACGTCAACAAGTGTTGTTGATCCTAGCACGTCAAGTCAAGTCCGTTCCTAAGAGTTGGGAATGCCTCGACGTAGTGGGAGGACTGTGAGACAGCCTGAACGTTACATGGGTTTAGCTAAAACCCAAGTCGTCAATCCTGATGATGACTGCGAGGATCCATTGACGTATGATCAGGAAATGGCTGATGTTGACAAGGACGAATGGATTAAAGCTATGGACCAGGAAATGGAGTCGATGTACTTCAATTCTGTTTAGGAGCTTGTGGATCAACCTGATGGGGTAAAACCTATAGGTTGCAAATGGATCTACAAGCGTAAACATGGCGTAGATGGGAAGGTGCAGACCTTTAAAGCACGACTAGTGGCAAAGGGTTTTACCCAGGTCGAAGGGTTGACTATGAGGAAACCTTTTCACCTGTTGTCATGGTAAAGTCGATCAGGATCCTTCTGGCCATTGCCGCGTATTATGACTACGAGCTATGACAGATGGATGTCAAGACCGCCTTTCTGAATGGCAACCTTGACGAAACCATCTACATGAACCAGCCTAAAAGGTTCATAAGCAAAAGGTTTGCCAGCTTCATAGGTCTATTTATGGACTGAAACAAACCTCGAGGTCTTGGAATATAAGGTTTGATGAAACAATCAAATCTTATGGCTTTGATCAGAATGTTGATGAACCTTGTGTTTACAAGAAAATAGTTGACAAAACAGTCACATTTCTGATATTATACGTGGATGATATTCTTCTCATTGGGAATGAGGTAGAATTTCTTACTGACGTAAAGAAGTGGCTAGCTTCGCAATTCTAAATGAAAGATTTGGGAGAAGCTCAGTATGTTTAAGGTATCCAGATTGTCCGGAATCGGAAGAACAGAACGCTGACTATGTCTCAAGCGTCTTATATTGACAAGATGTTGCCTAGATATAAGATGCAGAACTCCAAGAAGGGTTTACTGCCTTTCAGGCACGAGGTTCACCTGTCTAAGGATCAGTGTCCTAAGACTCCTCAAGAGGTTGAGGATATGAGACGGATCCCTTATGCTTCAGCTGTAGGGAGCCTCATGTATGCCATGTTGTGTACTAGGCCCGACATCTAATATACAGTAGGGATACTCAGTAGGTATCAATCCAATCCAGGATTAGATCAATGGACAGCCGTAAAGGCAATCCTCAAGTATCTTAGGAGAACGAGGAACTACAACTTAGTGTATGGCGGTGGGGATTTGATCCTTACGGGATACACAGATTCTGACTTTTATACCGATAAGGATTCTAGGAAATCTACTTCGGGGTTAGCCTTCATTCTGAATGGAGGAGTTGTAGTATGGCGAAGCATCAAGCAGGAATGCATCGCTGATTCCACTATGGAAGCGGAGTACGTTGCGGCTTGTGAAGCTGCAAAGGAAGCTGTTTGGCTAAGGAAGCTCATGACAGATTTGGAAGTTGTTCCAAATATGAACTTGTCGATCACGTTGTTTTGTGACAACAGTGGTGCAGTAGCCAACTCCAGGGAGCCTTGGAGCCATAAGAGAGGCAAACACATTGAGCGGAAGTATCACCTGATACGGGAGATTGTGCACCGCGGCGACATGACAGTCACGCAGATAGCGTCAGAGCACAACGTAGCTGATCCATTTACAAAGCCCCTCACGGCTAAGGTGTTTGAGGGTCACCTAGAGAGTTTAGGTCTTCGAGTACTTCCTGACTAAGGCAAGTAGGAGATATGTAAACGGGTATTCAATGCCCTAGTTTATTGTATTACATTTCATTGTAATTTATGTACATTTCATAAATGTATTTGCTCCACTAGCTTAGTCCAAGTGGGAATTTGTTGGATGTTTGTCCTAATCTCGTTTAGTTTGTAAATTACTATTTGAAATTAATAAAGAGTTGTTTATTTCATCTTTTGTGTCTCGCATTTTATACAAACTTTGTCCAGTAAACTAAGCTCCAAGGTCATTGAATACATGAGAGAACTAGAACTTGAACGGTGTGTAGTGGACACACAGGGAGGATCACGTTCGAGTTAATGACCCGAACGGTCTACGATATATGGATGGAGTTGGAGACCTAATCCACGGATACATCGCGTGGATGCGACCGCTTTGTATTAAGATACAAACGAGGTGATCTGACTCGTTCATGTGGTTGACATGCGAGTGGGGGCATCCTGTACAATGAGATTGTACAAGACCGGACCATGAATTATTAGACCAACTGATGTAACACCGTTGACAGTAAGGACTAATAACTTCGTAGATGACCATTAGTGACTCGACCTGAATCCTGAGCGTGTTACGGACTCCTATCTGCAGGGGCCTGTCCTTTGACTAGTACGGGTGAGGGTGATCACAGTTACCCGCCCAATATGCCGATCTTCTCAGGGACAGGACCAAGTAGGGAGTTGGGAACTTAACTACGCGAGATGGAATTCACTCGTTCCGGCCTTTAGGGAAATTAGAGGGGTTGTTCCATTAAGTGATGTCTCTAGGGCTTGGAGAACGGGCGCCCACCCTCTCACTGGCCCGAGAGGGTTGTTGTATATGGTTGGACCATTACAACTTTGTTGTTCATTAGAGGAGCAGTGGGGACTTAAGGAGCAAAAAGTAGACATAGGGGTAAAACGGTAATTTGACCCAACAGTGTCTACGAACAACTTGTGAAGGGTCGACTCATGGGAATTGGTTATATCAATGGACATATAATATCTTGCACTGACGGGAGTGCAACTACGGGATTTAGTGGAGTGTTACCGTAGCTAATGAATGTTGATTAACCGATTCAAAGGGTTTGATAGGTTAATCTCGGATCATTGGAGCTCGTCACTGTAGGTCCATTAGGTCCCTCGGTTGGCTCAAACTTGATTAAAAGAAGGGTTTACTGTTTTGGTGCGAATTGAAATGTTCAATTTCACTAAAGGGCATTTATGTCATTTATATGACATATGAATGATATAATATATAGTGTAATATGAATGAGATTCATAATAAACTATAAATTAGCCTAATTGTTGAATTATGGCTAATTAGGACAAATTAGATTGAGAGATATTAAATTGGATGTGATTCAAGTAAATAAATCCACAATTATACAAATGTGATTTGTATAAATGAGATATGCGATATCTTATAATATATGGTTATGCAAATATGATTTGCATAACCTATAATTGTGGTAAAATGGTAAATAGGTGAAGATTTTAACTCCACCTATCTCCATTATTTAAACCCCTTTGCAAGAAGGGCTGAAAGAGCTTTCTCTCATTTTTTGGAAATCTCATAAAAAAGAAGAGATCTCTCTCTCTCAAAATTTCTCCTCTTAAAACCAAAACACAAGATCCCACCATCTTCCTTCTTCCAAAAGAAGAACAATCGAGAAGCCAAGTGGTTGTGTTTGTTCTTGTTCGTGAGAAGAGTTCGAGTAGTTCGAGATCGTTGGGAGAACACGAAGAGTTCGTGAACGGAAAGGAAAGCTCGAAGATTGTCTTCAACAAGTAAGTAACGAGATCTTGCTGTATTTCCTTTCAATTTTATGCATGTTTAGCCTTATCTAATTGTTAGATAATTTTAACGAAACTAAGTAGCACAACAACACCGCGACGATTCGATCGTCTTCCGCTGCGTTGGGAGTTTCATTCCCTGCATGGTTATGTTGTCCATCTTGAATCTCACGGCTTGCTAAGTTTTATTTTTCTGCACTTTTCTTGTTTCTATCTACCCGAAAAATGTCCATTATTTATAGATCTATTTTTTGTTGTTGTTGTTTTGTTTTAAGCATGAACTAAATTGCCATAGGCAAGGGTTAGGTGAACTCATGTATCAAAGATGGATGTAAAACTTTTGCTTACTTGACAATGTTGGATCTTGATTGTGTTTATCGTTAAATGAAGGAATGGGTTGGCCAACTTAATTTCTTTAGTGCTTTCTAACTTTTGAGAAAAAGAGAGGAAATCGAATGTTCCACATTAGGATTGATTACAAGAATAATCTTGCAATGAAATTGAATGGGTTAGGAATAACTACTCACTTAGTGTACCAAAAAGCAATGAACTTAATTAGGCAATTAAATGAGAATTTGTTGTTGAAAATTTAGGCAAGTTTTGGGAAAAACTGTTGTGAACACTTGTTGTAACGTTGTGGGTTTTGAAAGAGTTGAGCATCGTCCTAAAAGCATGAGCCATCCTAACCCGAGCCTACCTTATCATATAAACTTGTCATAACAACCTCCACTTGCATGATCATTTCATTTAGCGTTTTATTTTTGTAATTTTAGAGTTAATCCATCTTAGTTTAGGCAAGCATTGTGTTTTACTTTTGGTTACTTTGCACGATTCACCATGAAAGACTTAAGTTAGGTAGTTTCACGTTCTAGTCCCTGTGGAGAAGATATTTTTTTACTTATCACTTGCTGCATAAGGACTATGTATACTTGCATAATTTAGGGTGCATTTGTAGTAATTTATTGCACGTACGAACTCGCAACACTAAGAAAAAAGAAGAAAGAACACTATGTGTCAGTGTTGATCCTCGTGTCCAAGCCCCGTCACGATCTCGAGCCTCCACTTTCGTGCTTGGCCTCTAAATAGTCTTCTCCAGCTCCCTCAATCAAGTAGTAATCGAATTTAGGGTCTAGTTTCTCTAAAAAACAGCTCCCCCATCAAATGGACATCAAAGAGGCTAGTTATAAGCTATAGGCACGATGTTGAGATGCTAGGCACAACATCTCAATGTTAGCATCTCAATGTCATGCCCTAGGGCACGCACACAAATAAGGAAAATTGGGGTAGCGTTGAGACGTTGTGTGTGGCGTCTCAACACTCATACATTTTGGACGGAAGAAGCACGTGTTGCGGCGTCTCAACGCTACAAAGGCAGCATCTCAATGTCGTCTGTGCGGGATTCCAGCTTGATTCTCCAACTTTCATGGCGTCTCAATGCAAATTCTAACGTTTCAATGCCCTGGTCTCGGGTTTTGATGCTATTTTGGCTTCTCTTCTTCACTTGGCTTCATCTTTTATGCTCCATTAGGTTTAATTGAGTTATAATCATTCGAAATTTCTTATTTTGCTCCATTTTTCCTCTTTTCTGAAATCCAACAATATAAATTCATGAAAGCACTAAATTGGTTATAAAAACTAGCAAAATATATGCTTAAGAATAAAATATTTTGCGTGCTATCAAACACCCCCAAACTTAACCTTTTGTTAATCCCGAGCAAAAACAAAACAAAACCATATAAAGATTTTTTTTTTCTTTTGCATACATAAAACTCGAGTCTCAGAGATATAAATAAGAAAATTAGGCAATCACAGGAAACATTTAAACATGATCATTCACTAAGCAATTCAAAACTCTTCCTCGGTATCTCTGCATGTGTGTGTAGTTAGCCATCTTTCTTTTCATCTTTACTAGCCTTGAACAACATTATAATATTCTTCATTCAACTTCCCCCTACACTGGCTCTAAGTCTTAATTATTAAGTCTCTCTACAAGGTAGCTCCTTTTGTCCCTGATTCTTTTTAAGCACACTTTGATTGAAACATACAAAATTATTTCTTTTCACCATGCACAATCACTATAAGCATTGCACTTCATATTGTCATTTACATACTATCATGCAGTTTGACTCTCAAATCAGTTCTCAAGCCTATTGAGGTGACATCAAATTTCCAAACCTGATTACTCTGTTCTAAGCATTCAAAACTATAGAATCAAAGGTTATGTGCATAGACATTGAAGGGAAAATCAAGAAAATTTTTACATTTACTCAATTTCAGAGCATGCTCTCATATTTCACAGAGATCACAAATTTTTTTAATTAACTCTCATCCTAGGTTGTCCTAATCATACTTATGCATAAGATCAATCAAACACTTCAGCACGTACTCACGACTTCCTAAAAAAATTAAGTAAACAAAGTACTCTCACCCGCAAACTTAAACTAAACATTGCCCTCAATGTATACAAATGATGCTCAAATACAAATAAATAGAGGTAAAGGAGTGAACAATATTATCCTGAGTAATAGAGAACCCGTTTTGCTTGTCTTTCTGTCAGCCATGTCGATAAATGCAAACTCCTACACAACATAAATACGAAACCAAGTAAAGACACTAACACAAAATGATAAATAAATTAAAGCAAAAGAAACAACAAAGGTAGAAAACTTGGCCTGCCTCCCAAGAAGCGTTTTCTTTAACATGTTTAGCTAGATTGAACTCTTTGCTTTATATCAAGATGGTTTCTTCTTCTCATTGGTGCTTGACAAGTCCTTCCTCCTTTCTTAGATCACCTGATCTAATGAGTCACTTAAGAGAATATTATTTCTATAGTCAACAGATAAAGAATTTGCTATCTCAATTTCTAAACTAGTGTTTATCTCCTTATCAGTTTTCTGAGGTGTAAAGATTCGGAATTCAACCACCTCTTTTCCCACATGAAGTGTGAGTGTGCCCTTGTGCATTCTTATATCTGCCTTACTTGTTGCCAGAAAAGGTCTTCTCAGGATGGGTGGGATCTCTACATCATCCTCTATGTCCAAGACAATGAAGTCTACAGGGGACGCAAACTTGTCCACCTTGACGAGGACATTATCCATTATTCTCTGTGGATATGTGATAGACCTATCTGTCAGTTGTAATGATACTGTTGTGGGCTTTACTTCCCCCAAACTTAGTTTCCAGAATACATAATAAGCCATTAAATTAATACTGGCACCTAAATCAGATAAAACCTTAAAAATAAAGTTGTCAATAGAGTAGGGAATAGTAAAACTCCCTGGATCATTTAATTTTTTTGGCAACTTGCACTGCAGGATAGCACTGCACTTAGACAAGTTTATCGTTTCATATTCGTTTTAACTTTTATTTCATGAATTTAACATAGTTAGGTATTTGTTCCAATGCATCAGAAAAAGGAATAGTTATATTAAGAATTTTAAAGATATCTAAAAACTTTTGGAACTGAGAGTCAGTGTTTTTCTTTTGAAAGCATTGTGGATAAGGAATTGAATTAGGAATAAGAAGTATAGAAGTCTTAGTCTTATCATCCTGAGTGGAGTCTTTGGCAGCTTGTGATTTCCCTGTTTCCACCTCAGGAAGTGGTTCCTTTTTTTGCTTTATCCTTCTCTTTATTCAGCTCCTTTCCACTCCTTACTGTGATGGCCTTGCAGGTTTCCCTTGGGTTTATCTTCGTGAAACTTGGATTCTTACCTTTCTGGAGATTGTTAATCATCGTGCCCATATGACTAATCTTAATTTCTAAGTTCTTGATGGCAGGTCCTTGATTGTTGACTGTACTACTCAAACTAGTCAGCGCATTCTCCAGCTAGTTCGCTTTATTCCTGGATTCTGTCACAAATGGGCTTATCACATCTTCCAGTGATGGCTTCCTTTCAGCTTCGTATGAGGTGGATGCATAACCTAGATGGGGATTCAAAACATTCTTATTATTAGAAAAAGAGAAATTTTCATGATTTCTCAAACCTGGATGATAATGTGATAGAATATTGCTCTGAGTCTAATTCCCCCCATGGTTAACTCCTATGTTGTTCAGGTAATGTGCTTGCTCATATTGAATTCTCCATTAGATTGGAAACACTGAGGTGTAGCCATAAAAGCTACTGGTTGAGGAGTTCTTGATCCTGCAAATTTAGATAAAATATGAGTAAGAGATGCCATTGAGATTTAAGAGCACTTAACTCATCTATTTCGTAGAGTTCAGCTACTGGTCTATGCTTTTCTCGCTCATTGGGCCACTGGTAGCTGGCATTTGGCATCTCCTCTAACAAGGCTCGAGCTTCATTGACTGTTTTGGCCATTATTGACCCTCTAGCAGTTGCATCCAAAATAATTCTTGTATTTCCTAAAAGTCCATTATATAATAGTTGAATCTGTAGTCAATCTGGATTTCTATGATGTGGGCATTTTCTCAGTAATTCCTTATAAAGTTCCCAGGCCTCGAACAATTGTTCTCCCTCATATTGTTTGAATGTTCCAATCACTTCCCTCATCTTGACAGCTTTAACGGGTGGAAAGAATTTAGTCAAGAATGTTTGGGCCAATTCTTCCCAGGAAGTGATACTTCCAGGTTGAAGAGATCCCAACCAATCTTTAGCCCTATCCTGCAAAGAAAAAGGAAAAAGACGTAAACGAATACAATCAGTAGGAATACCATTCAACTTTACTATACCACAGATTTCAAGAAAATACTGCAAATGGTTGCTAGGATCCTCTGTGGCCAGTCCTCTGAATACACTCTCCCTAACCATTTGAATAAGTCATGTTTTCAGTTCAAAATTATTATCATTTATAGGTGCTTAGACTATTCCAGCCTACTCAACATTGAACACAGGCTGGAAATACTCCCTGATAGGCTTTGGGTCATTGTCTACTCCTTGATCTGCCATGGGAAAGTCACAGACTTTATTATCTCGCAGAAGTCTCCCACAAGTCCTCTCGATCTCTGGGTTAAAAGGTATAAGGTTTTCACCCTTATCTTTTCGCATACACCTTGCAATCACAGTAAATAAAAGAAAATGTCAAGAAAATAAAATAAATAAGTAAAAACAAAACTCTAGGCTAAAATAAGAAATTTTCTCCTAGTATCAACAAATCTAGATAATCGTCATGCCCCAGCAAAAGCGCCAAAAACTTGTTGCGTGTAATTTGTAACCATGCAAAACAGCAAGTGTATATTGTCAAGTTTTAATATAGTGATTTTTTAGTTCCAAGTGTCGTCCTCATGAATAGTTTTCTAGACTAATTGATTAATAAAATACTCCCCCCTATTTTTGTCTAACCAAACTTTTTAGTTTTCAAATGAGATGAAAGTAACAACTAAAAAGATATGAAGAAACACTTATGAGAAAAACGTTGGGGAATTGATTTCACCAATTGATTTATTATCCTAGCGTATAGATTTAACTTTGGTTGTGAAATTATAAGCAAGAATGTAAATTTAATCAAAAGACTCTCTCGAGCTCAATTGACTGCATGCAAAACTATAAACCAAAAGTCTCCATTTAGATTTTAATAGCATGCAAGGCATTAACAAACTTCTTTTAATTGCTTCTCAAAGAACCCTTCACTCTCGTGTAAGGATTTACTAAGAGTTTTGATAACCTTATTCTAGTTTAAAGATTTTTCTCTTGAACAAAACTTAAACCAATTAATCATACAATTCTTGGCCAAAGAAATACAAGAATAATGCATAAATTACAAAAAATAATTCAGCACAACCAAGTTCAAATCAAATTTTTAAGATAATAAAACAGTGTGGCAACATCAATTCCCTAACTACGAACTTAGCTACTCATAATCACTAGAAACATGATAAATCTGTGTTTAAGGTCCATAAAACAAACTACAAAGCTAAAAAAGAAGAAATAACGCTATGTGTCAGTGTCGATCCTCGTGTCCGAGCCCCATCACGATCTCGAGCCTCCACTTTCATGCTTGGCCTATAAATAGTCTTCTCTAGCTCTCTCAATCAAGTAGTAAACGAATTTAGGGTCTAGTTTCTCTCAAAAACGGCTCACCCCCTCAAATGACATCAAAGAGGTTATTTATAAGCTATCACAGGGTGTTGAGATGCTAGGCACAGCGTCAAAACGTTGTGCCCTAGGGCGCTGGCACAAATAAGGAAAATCGGGGTAGCATTGAGACACTACGTCTATAAAATAAACTACAAAGCTAAGAGAAAAGAAGAAATAACGCTATGACTCAGTGTCGATCCTCGTGTCCGAGCCTCGTCATGATCTCGAACCTCCACTTTCATGCTTTCCCTCTAAATAGTCTTCTCCAGCTCCCTCAATCAAGTAGTAATCAAATTTAGGGTCTAGTTTCTCTAAAAAATAGCTCCCCCCTCAAATGACATCAAAAAGGCTATTTATAAGCTATCGACACGGCGTTGAGACGCTAGGCACAGCGTCAAAACGCCATGCCCTAGGGCGCGCACAGAAATAAGGAAAATCGGGGTACCGTTGAGAGGTTGTGTGCAGTGTCTCAATGCTACATACATTTTGGACGGAAGAAGCACGCGTTGCGACGTCTCAACGCTACAAGGCAACGTCTCAATGCCGCCTGTACAGGATTCCAGCTTGATTCTCCAATTTGCACGACGTCTCAACACAAATTATGGCGTCTCAACGCCCTGGTCTCAGGTTTTTATGTTATTTTGGCTTCTCTTCTTCACTAGGCTTCATCTTTTATGCTCTATTAGCCTCAATTGAGTTGTAATCCTTCGAATTCTCTTATTTTGCTCCATTTTTTCTCTTTTCCTGAAATCCAACAATATAAACTCGTGAAAGCACTAAATTGGTTATAAAAACTAGCAAAATATATGCTTAAAAATAGCACATTTTGTGTGTTATCAGATAGCCAAGAAAACTTTGTAGAAGAGATAAAGACCCACCTGAAATATCTCCATATTTATTTAAATGTAAGTTTTTTTTCTTAACCTTATATATTTTTAGTTTAATTTCAAATAAAATCAAAGGCGGTCCAATGTTTATGTTGCAGAGGGAAACATTCATTCCTTTAGTGATCAGTCAAGTGACTTGACCACCTGATGACTACCATTGACGACCACCCCGACAACTCAAGCATTTCAACGGCAACTTCGATGGAAACTTCAACGATCCCTCCACTGACATCCTCCTCCGATGGTTGGTGGTAGTCAACCGGTCATACATATGAATGTTTTAAAAACAAATTCGAACTTATTAGTTTATAATGTTTAATAGTCGTCCTTTATAGTAATTTGCACTAATCTATGAATTTTGAGTATAGACTAAACCAAATAAACTTTTGTATAAAAACACTTTTGAAAAAAAATGTAACCAAACATACAAGTTCTTCTATTTTAAATGGGGTTTATAAAAGAGAAAATGCATGGTTGAAAAAACACTTTTTTTAAATGGGTTTTATAAAAAACATTTAAAAGAAAATGCATTTTTAAAAAAATATTTTTTTCATGAGCAATCCAAATAGTCCCTTAGTTTATTTTCATATGTTGAATACTTTGAATTTTTTGTCTATTTATTGGTTCTTATTGAACTTAATTGAACTTCAACTTGTATATATACTTTATTTTTTTAGTTACACAATTGTGGGATGAAGATCAATTCATCAATCTTTGAGATGGTAATTGATGTTCATTTTCTTTACGAAGATGCAGATTGGCCTCTAACGAAATGGAAATCCCTATATAGGTTAATTTTTTTTCCATTAGGTAAACGGTGATGAAAATGGAGAATGTATTCCCTATCCCTGTCTCCGACTCCATCCCATCCCCACCCCACCTCGATTGGTTTATATATATACACACATTAAATTTACACTTTTATCATGTATTATTTTATTATTCTAAAGATTTTTTTAAAAAAAAATATCCTTAAACAGAAATTTATCATTAGAAATTAATAATTTAAATAGAGATTTTATTAAAAAAAATATTTGATTTAATCAAAATAAAAGAATATAAATTATAAATGTGTTGGGATTTTTGTCATAATCTCGTGTTTGTAAATTACTATTTGAAATTAATAAGAGTTATTTATTTCATTACATTGTGTCTCGCAATATTTACAAACTTTTCCAATAAACTAAGCTCCAGGGTCATTGAATTTATGAGAGAACTAGAACTTAAACGGTGTGTAGTGGACACACAGGGAGGATCACGTTCGAGTTAATGACCCAAATGGTCTACAGTATATGGATAGGGTTGGAAACCTAATCCTGGATACGTTGTGGATGCGGCCCGCTTGTATTAGATACAAACGAGGTGATCTGACTCGTTCATGTGGTTGACATGCGAGTGGGGGCATCCTGTACAATGAGATTGTACAAGACCAAACCGTGAATTATTAGACCTACTGATGTAACACCGTTGACAAATGAGACTAATAAATTCGTGATGACCATTAGTGACTCGACACGAATCCCGAAAGCGTGTTACGGACTCCTTTCTATGGGGGTCTGTCCTTTGACTAGTATGGGTGAGGGTGGTCATAGTTACTCGCCCAATATGTCTATCTTCTCAGGGACAGGACCAACTAAGGAGTTGGGAACTTGACTACGCGAGATGGAATTCACTCATTCCCGCCTTTAGGGAAACTAGAGGGGTTGTTCCCTTAAGTGTTGTCTCCAGGGCTTGGATAACGGGCGCCCACCTTCTCACTGGTCCGAGAAGGGTGTTGTGTATGGTTGGACCATCACAATATGTTGTTCATTAGAGGAGCAGTGGGGACTTAGGAACAAGAGGTAGACACAGGGATAAAACGGTAATTTGACTCAGCCGTGTCTACGAACAACCTGTGAAGGGTCGACTCATGGGCATTGGTTATATCAGTGGACACGTAATATTCTGCATTGACGGGAGTGCAGCTACGGGCTATAGTGGAGTGTTACCGTAGCTAATGAATGTTGATTAACTAGGTCAAAGAGTTTGATAGGTTAATCTCGGATCATTGGATCCTGTCACTGTAGGTTCATTAGGTCCCTAGGTTGGCTCCATCTGGGTTCAAAGAAGGGTTAGAGTTTTGGTATGAAATTGAAGTGTTCAATTTCACTTAAAGGACATTTATGTCATTTATATGAGATATGAATGATATAATATATAGTTTAATGTGAATGAGATTCATAATAAACTATAGGTTAGCCTAATTGTTGAATTAGGGCTAATTGGAGAAATTAATTGAGCGAAATTAAATTGGATGTGATTCAATTTAATTAATCCACAATTATTGCAAATGTGATTTTCAATATGAGATATGAGATATCTTATATTATATGGTTATGCAAATATGATTTCCATAACCTATGGTTTTGGTAAAATGGTGATAATGTGGAGATTTTAACTCCACTATTTAATTCCTTCTTGCAAGAAGAAAAGGATAATCACACTCTCATTTTTTGGATTTCACCATAGAGAAGAGTCTCATTTTCTCTCTAACTCTCTCCTCACCAAAACACAAAAGAATCCCACCATTCTCATTCTTTCAAAAAGAAGAACAACCAAGGTTCCAATTGGTGGTGTTCGGATTTTATTCGAGAGAAGCGTTCGTTGAGATCGAGAAGTACGAAGTGTTCGTGATCAAGGAAGAAATTTTGAAGAATTGTCTACAACAAGAAAGTACATTCTTGCTGTTTTTCTTCCTTAATTATGTATGTTTAACTTAGATCTAAGTGTTAGATCATTTTAATAAATTTCAAGTAGCGTAACGATACCCTGACGATTCAATCGTCTTCCGCTGCGCGGGAATTATTCCCTTCAAATGGTATCAGAGACATTTCGATGGTTCTTCGTAATGCACTGATTTTTTTTAAAATAAGTGGGTACTTAACCTTATTTCATGAGATGAATGTTGGTTTGCAAATTTGGATGTTTTCAGTTTTGGCTTTTTAGATTTACAACTTTATGTTGATGAGATCAATGTAAAGGCTCGTTATTTTTGGGCATTTTGTTGTAAAAATCGAGTATGTAAGTCCGAGCCTTTAGTAGCAAGTGTTGCTATGAAGAAATCAGAGCAGAAACGGGCAGAAAACGACGAAGAACAGCAAAGGAGTTTGTTGTTCTTTCGATGGCGTTGAGATGTTGTTAATCGGCGTCTCAACGCTATCCTTGCGGGCGCTGGCTTGGCTACAGAGCAGCGTTGCAATGCCACGGCGTGGAGCACGCTGACCTCAACGCTGGACGCGGCAGCGTTGCAACACTGCCAACGACGTTGCAACGTCGCACGCGTAGTGGGCAGTTCGCAAGGAGTTACAAGACGTGGGCGGTTTTCAAAGGAAGTGTAAACCCGAGAATCATTCTTTGGAATTTCCTTATTAAGAAAAACAAAAGAAAAGAAGAAATGAATGCATAAAACTTGGTTTTCCTTGTTTTAAAAAGAAAAGAAATGAAGTGAAAGATAAAAAGAAAACAAGGAAGGAAAACCTTAAACCATTTTGGTTTGGTTTGCTCTAAGAATAATGAAGAAAGAAAATGAAAGGAAAGGTTATAATATTGTGTTTTGTTTAGGAATGAAAAGAAAAGAAAAGAAAAGAAAAGGAAAAGGAAAAAAAGAAAGAAAGTGGAAGGTGGGACCCCACCTTGGTTTTTCTTTTTAAACAACCAAGTACCTTCAAATTTCTTCTCATTTTCATCAAAGAGGAGCTGAGGGTTCGTGGGAGAAGCTTAAAGGAAGAAGAAGAAGGTGATTTTGGAGCTGGATTTGCAGAAGAGAGGGAGAGAACTCAAGCAATTAGTTTAACAGCAAGGTAATCACTCTGCCATGTTCTGCTATTTTGTTCATCTCGAGCTCCACAGAAAGAGGTAAGAGTTGAGATTTTGTTTCGTGCAAGTTAACTCATATTGGAACAAAATTCGTGAAGGATGCTCGAGCAAATTCGGATCTTAAGCTACTGATTTGTGAAGAGGAAGACAGAACACAGAATTTACTGTCAAATCCGAGAAGTCTCTGATGTTTTAGTTGTACTGACCTGTAGAGTTGGAATCAGAAGCTCTATTAGGTATGGTTGGAAAGCTTATTGAATTTTCTACAACTTTCGTGAAGAAATCGTGAATAGAAAATGATTGAAAGATGTTGTAAATAGCAGGTCCAGTTTCGGGTTGCAGCAGAAAATCGAATCTGGAATAGCAGAAGTTAGTTCCTGGGAAAGAAGCTTTCGAGGTATTTCTGAACCAATCTGTTGAGAATTTCAATTTCATGTCTTCATATGATTTTTAGAGGATTCAAAAAGGAAGAGTTTGGTATAAAGTACATCCTTTTTGGTTAAGTAATGAAGAAGTTATGAGTATTTGAATACAGGGTATAAAATCTGTTAAATGCTGGAATTTTTGTTGGAGTGTTCTCTTGTAGTTTTAAAGTTAAAACCATGAGCTCGAGGTTCTAAAACATGGTTTTGGTTTGTTTGATGTGGCCAAGAGCAAAAGGTCGAGTGTACGGGTCAAGACTCTAGTTCTAACACTGTGAGTGACAAACGAACTTGAAAATGAGCTATATGCTTGAAAAATGCTTTAAGAAATACAAGTTTTGCTTGAATGAAAGGGTTTAGATGTTTATTGTTTTCTTTGAACACTTGTTTATGAGCATTCATGATTTCTTAGAAATGTTTTAAAGTGTTCATGATGAGCCTAAATGTTTTGATGAAATTTATATACTGAGCATATATTTATTGAATTTACAAGATTATGGAAATGTTAAGATTCCAAGCAAGTATGTTTAAGCAAGTATGTTTTTAAAGTTTTCGGTTTTAATAAACAAGCTAAGTAAGCTTGAGTTTTATTAAAGAAAAGACAAGCAGGCATGTTCGAATGTTTTCATGTGATCTTCTGTGATATTGAGCCCGAGGCTTTATGGTACCGTGTGCACACAGGTCATTTCTGTTGTTGACGTTGAGTGAACTCCGTGACAACAGCGCTGTCATGAGTGCTGGGCAGGCCCCACTACGACAAAGACGATGGGAGTGCTGGGCGGGCCCCACTACATCGTAGAACAAATGTAGATTGTGACATGTTTTAAAAAGAGTTTATCACATTTACATGTCTTACGAGATTTTAACGATATACTTGCTGGTTTTCATGAAAAGCTATTATGATTACACAGTTACTTTAAACATTTGATTACAGATGCATATGCTCATAGATGGCCAGGTGATATGATTTACGAGTTAATAGCTTTCTTTTAAACTCAAGTCACTCACTGAGCTTTATAGCTCATTCTTTCAGTGTTTTTCCCACTTTTCAGGTAGAGATCGAGCTCCCTGTGCACGAAACTCGCCATAATCTCTTTGAAGCTTCATAAGTTTGATATTTTGTACGTGGTCGGTGTTGTATAGCAAGTCCATATGTTTTGTAAACTATTTTGAGAGAACTATGTAGTTATAGTCGTATGTGCTTTAAAGGTTGTGGTTGTTTAATTAGTGGTTTGGACTGTTTGTGGTTCTAATGTTCTTGCTCGTTTTAGTTTCCAAGAGAGACTTAAGAAGAGTTTCTCCTCATGTACGTCTTATAGATGTCCAGTTTCCGCTGTGTTAAGTTTAAAGTGTTCCATATGCGAACATAGTTTGTTTTCAGGTAAAGTAGTGTCGGCGGTATTGTTAAGAGGTAACAATGTCTGTTGGCTTCATGCCGTCTCCCGGGCTAAGAGAGCAAGTTGTTCGGGAGAGGGTGTGACAGGAAGTGGGACAGTTTGCATGTTTTTATTTTATTATTTTAAAGATAAAATGTATTTAATTATTTTATTAAATAATATTAATATAAGTGTTATATTAATGTTATTTAATTAAATAATTGTCCCTAGGTGCCAAAAACCGGTCCATTTTTGCTATTTAATTATTTTATGCATGAGATGTATGATTTAATTAAATTCTATGTGCATAATGTATGTCATATAGATTTCAAAACCCACCTTAGGTTAAACATTTTCATGCATCATTTATATTATAAGAGTTATAATATATAGTTTGCATGATAGGTTATATTATAAGCGTTATAATATAATGAAATGCATGTTTAATTTAATTAATATAAGTGTTATATTGTTTGAATTAAAGTATGCTCATGCATTTATATTCATGTGATGAATTAATTTATGTTATAGTATATAGTTATTCATGTGATGAATGATCAAGCACTATAACATAGAAATGCATGCAACCTAAGTTAATTATTAGTTTTAAAGAGTTTAGAACTTGATAAATTAGACTTAGGTTTTCTAGTTCTAATAAGATTAGAATTAGGAAATCAAAGTTTAGTCTATAAATGGAGACTGATTAGTAACTCTGTCTAAGGAAGGTTTTGTCTAAGGCTAAGGTATTTAAGTTGACGCTTGCAGAACACCCCTAACTGAAAACCGACCTGCGAGTGAATTCGGTCCGGAGATTCTTAGATTATATTTATCGTGAGTGTCATTAATTAAAAGTGTTTTAATTTACTCACATAGACCTAAGTAATAATGTGATTATAAACTTAGGTAATTACCATATGAGAGTTATATTGGTAGACTTAGGTAAATTCTAGCCGGTTTATCTAGGTCAATCCCTAATAAAATTAAAGTGTTGAGTGGGAGGAAATATAGTGCATGAGATACATTTAATTTTCAACCACAAATCTCCGTTAAGTCCGTACCGTGAGATCCATACTCGGCCTCATGGCGCAAATGGGAGTGTCCCCCTTCGGGTGGCATTTGTATGGGTCAGTATCATCGTGGATGGAGAGAGTACTTATAGTGAGTGAGAGCGGGACCTGTGAAAACGGGACCCACGGTCTCTTCTTTCGATTCACACCGTGAGACGCCTGTGATCCGCCTGCTAGTTTGGCTTGGACCGACAATCCCTTCAAGAAGGGCACGATCATGGGAGTCTGAACACCGTGAATTCCGAAAAGGGATCTGATTTCTGGTTGGTTTTCCTTCTTGGTTCACCCTTCGGTGGCTATTGTTTGACGGATACTTGGAAACTTAAAGATTGAGGTGACACTCACGCAATTCGTTAAGAGTTAATGAATTCGACCGAACAATGGTAGTTAGACGCCTAATGGAATAAGAGTTATTCTGGGATTAGGGTCTGATCGAGAAAGTCTCCCCCTAGAGGAGGAGTGTTCTGTTCACCCTTCGGTGACGGTCATTCTAAACCTTTAGGATGTCATTGCAAATTTTGAATGACCTAGAGATCATGAAACAATTTTTGCTAAAACCTGATTGGATTTCAAAAGCTTTTGCGAGACTAACATAAAGTTTTATGATTTTTCACCAAAAATGTCAAGCTCAATCATCGTTTTACTTGCTTCTAACAAACTAGTGGGAGATAATTACCAAATATGGAAAAACAACATAAACACGATTTTGATAACTGACGACATTAAGTTTGTGCTCTCAGAGGAGTGTCCTCAGATGTCGGGCTCGACTGTATCGCGAAGTGTTCGCGATGCATATGATCGATGGATCAGGGCCAATGAAAAGGCCAAGGTCTATATCATTGCCAGCAAGTCTGATGTTTTGGCAAAGAAGCATGAGTTGATGGTCACCGCTAAGGAGATCATGGAGTCTTTGCAGGATATGTTTGGACAACAATCCTTTCAAGTCTAACATGACTCGCTCAAATATGTCTTCAACGCACGGATGAAAGAGGAGTCGTCTGTCCGTGAACATGTTCTAGACATGATGACCCACTTTAATCTAGCGGAGATGAACGAGGCTTCGATCGGCGAGTCGAGCCAGGTCAGTTTTATCTTGGAGACTCTTCCTAAGTGTTTCCTTCAGTTTCATAGCAATGTTGTTATGAACAAAATTAGCTACACTCTGACTACCCTCCTCAATGAGCTACAGAATTTTCAGTCCTTGATGAGAGTCAGGGCATCGAAAACTGAGGCAAATGTTGCCTACAGGTCTTATCACAGGGGTTCGACCTCTGGGACTAAACTTGTTGCTCCTTCACGCCCGAAAGGGAAGAATAAGATGAAGAGGGGTAAAACTGACCGTGTTGCCGCCCAAAAGGGCAAGAAGGTCAAGGACGTTGTAGAGAAAGGAAAATGTTTCCACTGCAATGGGGTGGTCACTGGAAGAGTAATTGTCCCAAATTCCTAACAGAGAGGAAGAATCAAGGTAAATTGTGATTTAATTGTGACAGAAACCTGTTTAGTGGAGAGTAGTGACTCTGCCTGGATATTGGATTCGGGCGCCACTAACTATGTTTGTTCTTCTTTTCAGAGGATTGATTCCTGGCAGCAGCTGCGAGAGGGTGAGGTGACTCTACGGGTTGGATCCGGGGAGCTTGTCTCTCTGCTGCGCTGGCACAGCACTGCAGTGAAGCTACACTTTGGCAGGAATTACATTTTGTTGGACAACATGTATATAGTTCAAGGGTTTACTAGAAACCTAGTTTCTATTTCCTGCCTTTTAGAACAGTGTATTTCCGTTTCATTCCATGGTAATAAAACGTTTATTTCCAGAAATGGCAATCTTATTTGTTCTGCTTCACTTGAGCAAAATCTGTATGTTTTGAAACCTAATTCGGTCAAAAGTGTTTTGAATACTAAATTATTTAAAACTGCAGAAACACGAACTAAAAGAGCAAAAGTTTCTCCTAAGGAAAATGCCTAACTTTGGCATCTACGGTTAGGCCACATTAATCTCAATAGGATTGAGAAACTAGTGAGAAGTGGACTTCTAAACGAGTTGGAAGAAAACTCTTTACCGGTGTGTGAGTCATGCCTTGAGGGCAAAATGACTAAATGTCCTTTTAGTGGAAAAGGATATAGAGCCGAAGAGCCCCTTGAGTTAGTACATTTTGACCTCTGTGGTCCGATGAATGTTAAACCTCGAGGTGGTTATGAATACTTCGTGTCTTTCATAGACGATTACTCGAGGTATGGGTATATTTACCTAATGCATAAGAAGTCTGAAACTCTTGAAAAGTTCAAGGAGTACAAGACTGAGGTTGAGAACCTCTTAGGTAAATCGCTTAAAACACTTCGATCGGATCGAGGTGGAGAGTACATGGACACTGAATTCCAGGACTATATTATAGATCACGGAATTACGTCCCAACTCTCAGCACCTGGTATGCCACAGCAGAATGGTGTATCGGAGAGGAGAAACAGAACCTTGTTGGACATGGTTCGATTGATGATGAGTTATGCTCGTCTCTCTGATTCTTTTTTGGGTTACGCAGTAGAGACTGCGTTTAGATTTTGAACAATGTTCCGTCGAATAGTGTTTGTGAAACACCTTTCGAACTCTAGAATGGTCGTAAAGGTAGTTTACACCATTTCAGAATTTAGGGATGCCCGACCCACGTGTTGGTGTCAAACCCTAAAAAGTTGGAATCCCATTCGAAATTGTGCCTATTTGTAGGTTACCCTAAAGAGACTAGGGGTAGTCTATTTTTCGATCCTAAGAAAAATAGGGTGCTTGTGTCGACAAACGTCACTTTCCTAGAGGAAGACCACGTCAGGGATCATTTACCAAGGAGTAAAATTGTGTTAAATGAAATGGACAGTACATCAGCAAGAGTTGCTTATGGGGCTAGTACGTCAACAAGCGTTGTTGATCCTAGCACGTCTATTCAAATCCGTTCCCAAGAGTTGAGAATGCCTCGACGTAGTGGGAGGGTTGTGAGACAGCCTGATCGTTACATGGGTTTAGCAGAAACCTCAGTTGTCGCTCCTGATGATGACTGCGATGATCCATTGACCTATGATCAGGCAATGGTTGATGTTGACAAAGACGAATGGATTAAAGCTATGGACCAGGAAATGGAGTCTATGTACTTCAATTCTGTCTGGGAGCTTGTGGACAACTGGATGGGTGAAACCTATTGGTTGCAAATGGATCTACAAGCGTAAACGTGACGTAGATGGGAAGGTGCAGACCTTCAAAGCCCGACTAGTAGCAAAGGGTTTTACCCATGTTGAAGGGGTTAACTATGAGGAGACCTTTTCACTTGTTGCCATGGTAAAGTCGATCAGGATCCTTCTGCCCATTGTCGCGTATTATGACTACGGTATGGCGGATGGGCGTCAATCTGACCTTTCCGAATGGCAAACTTGATGAGACCATCTACATGGACCAGCCCAAAGGGTTCATTGGCCAAGGCCAAGAGCAAAAGATTTGTCGGCTTCATAGGTATATTTATGGACTGAAACAAGCTTTGAGGTCTTGGAATATAAGGTTTGATGAGGCGATCAAATCTTATGGCTTTGATCAAAATGTCGACGAGCCTTGTGTATATAAGAAAATCGTTGATAAAACTGTCGCATTTTTAGTGTTGTATTTGGATGATATTCTTCTCATTGGGAATGAGGTAGAATTTCTTAGTGACGTTAAGAAGTGGCTAGCTTCGCAATTCCAAATGAAAGATTTGGGAGAAGCTCGGTATGTTCTAGGTATCCGGATAGTCCTAGCGGAAGAGCGAGCTAGCCTTGTCTCGAGGCGTCTTATATTGACAAGATATTGTCTAGATATAAGATGCGAGAACTCCAAGAAGGGCTTCTGCCTTTCAGGCATGGGGTTCACTTGTCTAAGGATTAGTGTCCTAAGACTCCTCAAGATGTTGAGGATATGAGACGGATCTCATATGCTTCAGCTGTAGGGAGCCTGATGTATGCCATGCTGTGTACTAGGCCCGACATCCGTTATGCAGTGAGGGATTGTCGGTGAGGTATCAATCCAATCCAGATTAGATCACCGGGGCGGTAGTAAAGGCAATCCTCAAGTATCTTAGGAGAACGAGGAACTACGGTTTAGTGTATGGAAGTGGGGATTTGATCCTTACGGGATACACGTTACGACTTTTAGGCGATAAGGATTCTAGGAAATCCACTTGGGGTCGACCTTCATTATGAATGGAGGAGTTGTAGTATGGCGAAGCATCAGCGAGGATGCATCGCCGATTCCACTATGGAAGCGGAGTATGTTGCGGCTTGTGAAGGCTGCAAATGAAGTTTGTTTGGCTTAGGAAGTTCATGACAGATTTGGAAGTTGTTCCAAATATGAACTTGTCGATCACGTTGTTCTGTGATAATAGTGGTGCAGTAGCCAACTCACGAGAGCCTTAGAGCCATAAGAGAGGCAAACACATTGAGCGGAAGTATCATCTGATACGGGAGATTGTGCACCGCAGAGACGTGACAGTCACGCAGATAGCGTCGGAGCACAACATAGCTGATCCATTTACAAAGCCCCTCACGGCTAAGGTGTTTGAGGGTCACCTAGAGAGTCTAAGTCTTCGAGTGCTCTTGACTAGGGCAAGTGGGAGATATGTAAACGGATATTCAATGCCCTAGTTTATTGTATTAGTTCATTGTAATTTATGTACATTTCAGAGTTATCTAATCTTGTGTTTGTAAATTACTATTTGAAATTAATAAGAGTTATTTATTTCATTACTTTGCGTCTCGCAATATTTACAAACTTTTCCAATAAACTAAGCTCCAGGGTCATTGAATTTATGAGAGAACTAGAACTTGAACGGTGTGCAGTGTACACACAGGGAGGATCACGTTCGAGGTAATGACCCGAATGGTCTACAGATATGGATAGGGTTGGAAACCTAATCATGGATATGCTGTGGATGCGACCCGCTTTGTATTAGATACAAACGAGTGGGGCCATCGTGTACAATGAGATTGTACAAGACCAGACCGTGAATTATTAGACCTACTGATGTAACACCGTTGACAGTAAGGACTAATAAATTTGTAGATGACCATTAGTGACTCGACACGAATCCACGAGCATGTTACGGACTCACATGCGTGGGGTGTACATCCTTTGACTAAAATGCGGGTGAGGGTGGTCACAGTTACTCGCCCAATATGCCTATCTTCTTAGGGACAGGACCAAGTAGGGAGCTGGGAACTTGACTACGCGAGATGAAATTCATTCGTTCCTGCCTTTAGGGAAACTAGAGGGGTTGTTCCCTTAAGTGCTATCTCCAGGGCTTGGACAACGGGCGCCCACCTTTTCACTGGCCCGAGAAGGGTGTTGTGTATGGTTGGACCATCATAATATGTTGTTCATTAGAGGAGCAGTGGGAATTTAAGGAACAAGAGGTAGACACAGGGGTAAAACGGTAATTTGACTCAACCGTGTCTACGAAAAACCTGTGAAGGGTCGACTCATGGGCATTGGTTATATCAGTGGACAAGTAATATTCTGCACTGACGGGAGTGCAGCTACGGGCTATAGTGGAGTGATACCGTAGCTAATGAATGTTGATTAACCGGGTCAAAGAGTTTGATAGGTTAATCTCGGATCATTGGAGCCCGTCACTGTAGGTCCATTAGGTCCCTCGGTTGGCTCCATCAGGGTTCAAAGTAGGGTTAGAGTTTTGGTATGAAATTGAAGTGTTCAATTTCACTTAAAGAGCACTTATGTCATTTATATGAGATATGAATGATATAATATATAGTTTAATGTGAATGAGATTCATAATAAACTATAGGTTAGCCTAATTGTTGAATTAAGGCCAATTGGAGAAATTAATTGAGAGAAATTAAAATTGGATATGATTCAATTTAATTAATCCACAATTATTGCAAATGTGATTTGCAATATGTGATTTGAGATATCTTATATTATATGGTTATGCAAATATGATTTGCATAACCTATGGTTGTGGTAAAATGGTGATAATGTGGAGATTTTAACTCCACTATTTAATCCCTTCTTGCATGAAGAAAAGGATAATCACACTCTCATTTTTTGGATTTCACCAAAGAGAAGAGTCTCATTTTCTCTCTAACTCTTTCCTCACCAAAACACAAAAGAATCCCACCATTCTCCTTCTTTCCAAAAGAAGAACAACCAAGGTTCCAATTGGTGGTGTTCGAATTTTTTTCGAGAGAAGCGTTCGTTGAGATCGAGAAGCACGAAGTGTTCGTGATCAAGGGAGAAATTTTGAAGAATTATCTACAACAAGTAAGTACATTCTTCTTGCTGTTTTTCTTCCTTAATTATGTATGTTTAATTTAGATCTAAGTGTTAGATCATTTTAATAAATTTCAAGTAGCGTAACGATACCTTGACGATTCAATCGTCTTCCGCTGCGTGGGGATTTTCATTCCCTTCAAAATGGTGTACAGTCGGTTGTTTTTTTTTTTTAAAAAAAGGTAAGGGGTGATGGAATCGGAGAGGACGAATGCCCTCCCCTCTTCGCGTGTTCAGTGAGGTGGTCACCAGCCGAAACCCGCTTCTTCCTCCTCCGTTCGCTCTTCTTGTTCTCCCTCTTTCTAACACTTTGCTCTCTCATTCGCAGTTAGCCCTCACTGTCGCTCTTTCTCTCTCCCCCTCACCGTGTCTTCCCGCTCGCTGCGACCACGGACGAGAGCCCTTCGCCGTCGCCTGCAGCTAACATCACGCGACCACCCTTCTATGCCTTTCAGCTTTGTTCCTCGCCTCTACTTGAGTCGACGCCAGCCGCTCGATCGAAGACGAGCTCAGATCTGCGAAACTCACCCATCGGTTCGCCCGGTTCGTGCCTTTACCGACTAATTTTTGACAAACGGAGTTTGGTTCTTGATAGATCGGGTCACGAGAATTTCAGATCTGGTACCTATGCGCCGCCACCTGTCGACGCCGAGAACTATGTGATCCATCAGTTCGTTCCTCAGCTCGTTTTAGACCTTCGTGGGTAAGTTTGAGTTCCTGTAAGTTGTAGGTCCTTGTTTGGCATTCGGGCTAGCTGCTGATCTGTGTTTTTGTTCTTCGATTAGGGAATGGGAGGAAGCAAAGGCACTAATTGGAGAACGTTCTCTCTTCTTGAACCACGTAATTGCTGGAGTTAGGTAAGTAGTCATTTGGACTACCCCGTCCATAAGAGTAGGGATTAGGGGTAAAACTACATGCAGTAAAGAAATTAGGAGTTGTATTTGGTTGCTTCAAATTCTATGATAGCATGTGTCGTATGTTACTCGTGCCTGATTTTGAGATTGTCTGTTTATACATGATGTAAAGCTAGTACTGATACTATGCATGTTAAATCTGAATCCTGTTGTATGTTCCCCCAAGTAAGGCTCGAAGGTTATGTACTTAGTTATGTTATAACCCGAGAAAAGTGCTTTGTAACCTTAGATTCGTGGCTGACACAACCAACCCTAGTGTAGGCCCAAGATTGTTGTGTAACCCTTAGCAAACTGAGACTCTAAGTTGGCAAGGTTGACGTGGGATGTGGGGTTTGTCCTCCATCTAGTAGACGTAATGAGACATGAGAATTGGGGTTCGTCCTCCATCTAGTAGACGTGATGATACATGAGATGTGGTGTTCGTCCTCCATCTAGTTGACGAGGTTAGACACGGGATTTGGGGTTCGTCCTCCATCTGGTATACGATTTTAGATATGGGATGTGGGGTTCGTCCTCCATCTAGTAGAGTGGCTCAGAGAGTGAGCCTCACAATATTGTTTTGGCACCAACCTACCTAGTCTAGTACCTAAAGGTAGGTCTGAAGAATAGCGGGTCTGAGCATGTGTTAGGTTCAGGGTGAAGGTGGAGTTCTGTAGAACAGGCTGGCGAGTTGTGAGTGGTTAGGCTTAGGGCTTGACCCTTGTGTTGCTTTACTTTGGACGAAGTGGGCTACTTACTGAGTATTCTATACTCACCCCTTGTTTTATGTGTTTTGGTTGCAGGTAAGACGAAACCATGAGGTGACCAGCCAGGCGAGATTCTGCGAGGCTATGGAAGGCTTGTTAGGTTACAGTTATGGATTGTTTGTTAGGAGTGTTTTCCCCTTCACCTCTGTTGCACTCTGTTTATCTAGCTCGTTTCTTTTCCTTGCTTCATTTAGTGTATTGTTAAACCTTATCATGTTCTGTTGGTATCTTTCGTAATTAAAGCATGTTCTGTAACTTTGTGGTTGTCTGTGAACTCCGAGGGACTGGAGCCCAACCTGTCGATTTTGTAGTTTGGTGGAAGTTGGGTAGCCTTGTGAGACTATTTTGAAGTGCTTCTTTGTTCAGGTTCGTTTTAAATTTTTTGGTTTGTCCTAGTTGCGTTGTTATGCTGCCGAAATTTCGGCGCGAGTGGTACAACTTGGAGTAACGCCCAAGTAGGATTTTCTCAAAATTACAAGGTGTTACAAATGGAGAATAATTCTCTATAAGGAACATGATTAATGCGAAATTAAATGAAAATATTTTCAGAGATAAAGGATGAAATGGGGTGAAGATGCGGACAAGGAAACCATCCAACCTCACTCCGTCGATATCTCTAATGGTAATTGATATTTTATCCAATGTGTTATGCTCAAATTCACTATAAACTTTGAATCAATAACATATTCATTAGTTTTTTTTTCCTTTTTGTTGCATTTAACAATATGATTGACAACTAAAAATAGATTAATAAAATATCACATTAACATTTCATTGATTTTTTTTGTTGAATTTAACTCGATATGATAGACAATTAAATAGATTAATAGAATGTCACATTAACATTTCATTAATAAAAGTATTGACCATAGAAATCAATAGATGTATGATTCAAAATTCGATAACATAATTATAATTTAAAAAAAAAAATTAAGATCCAACTTCGGAACAGATATGATTCTCAAAATTCATTACTAAATTATAGTTTAATCAAAATATATTATAATTATGTCATTTATGATGTACAATAAAAGTACTATTACTAATATACGGTTTATCTGAGTATAAGTCAATAACTAACATATTATAAGGCAATAACTAACATATTAGTAACATTTTTTATAGATTAAAAATTTTCATCCTTTTCAACCTTAATGTAATTCAATTTGTTAAAACATATACTTTCAACCACTTCAACTAGGAGGGTAGAAATTTAAATCCTCAGTCCATTGAATTAAAAACAAATCATACGCCCACAATTTTAATGTTATACTCTCCGAATATAATAATTAATAAAAATTACTGTGAATGCATATTTAAGTTTTAAAAATGCATAACATTTCGGAATAAAATTGACAACATGGGAATATTTTTTTAATATAATTAGGGGAGACAATAATACTTGATCGCTTATATTATATTTAAGGGAATGTATGTACTAATTGCAAAGGTGATATGTAAATTAATAATGTATAGATAAATTATTTAAGGAGAATGATATTTAGAATTTTAATTTTATAGGTATGTGTTAGGGGTAAAATGAGTATATCCGAAAAGTCTGTCGGATCAAGTCGATCAACAAAAGTGACCCCTTGAGGGCAACTTTGGATCCAAGTGGGTTGACCCCTTGGGGTCGGGTCGAGACGAACCCGCTCGGGAAGCGGACCCCAGGGGTCCGCCCCGGGCCGAGGTGGGTTGACCCATGGGATCAGCCCGGTTTGGGGAGCCGACCTCATGGGGTCAGCCTCGAGCCCATAAGGGTCGACCCCCCGAGCCAAACTAGCTCGAGAAGCAGACCCCTAGGGGTCCGCCCCCAGGGCGAGGTGGGCGACCCCATGAGTCGGGTTGGGGTCAGCCCGAGCCGAGGTGGGTCGACCCCATGGGGTCGCCCCGAGCTGGTGTAGGTTGTCCCCACAGGGTCGACCCTGATTGGGAAGCCCGCCCCTCGGGGGTAGTCCCTAGCCTATGTGGGCCGACCCCATGGGTTCGATCCGAGCCGAACCTTCTTGAGAAGCGGCCGCACACCAAATTAGGCTTTCTATGACACCTCATATAAACAAAAAATGTGAGAAGAAGTAAAAAAGTCTCATAAAAAATGCTGAGGCGCGTTTTTGGCGGGAAAGCAGCGGAGATTCTGGATTTCGAAATTTATGACACTTTTTAATATCATAAATTTATGACATTTGTTTTCATATCATAAATTTATGACACTTTTCAATGTCATATTTTAATGACTTAGATATGTCATAGATGACCTGAGGTTGATTTTGACGGGAAAAGACGTGTTTTAAGGCGGGAAAAGACGTGTTTTTTAGTGGAAAAGTCAAGAAATTTTTCAAGATTTACATTTTTAGTGTCATAAATTTATGACAACGTTTAAATGTCATTGTTATTTGGTTCTATTAGTACTTTTCATTTAAAAATGAAAGGTAAAAAAAATTAAAGAACAACAATTAGTCCTAATTTTTTTTTCAAATATTTCGCTAACGTTCCTATCTTCCTATGTATACATTAAACACCCTGGACTAATTCCTCCAATTGCTTGTTCACATTTGCTTCTTACAATTTATAACTCGAGGCTAACAATTTTGCAACCAGTGCAATCTATTCAAAAACATCGACATTAGTAATCAAGACCATACAGGTTTATAAACAATAGTAAACTCAAGAAAGTCTAGAGAATAATTGTTGTGTGTTTTAGAGATTACCATTTCTGGATGATTTCATCAAATATTTTTATCCCTATATTTTCTTATTTTGTTACTTTTTTTTTTACCTACAATTTAAAAAATCAAGTCAATTATTAAAAAATAAAAAAAATTATTTTTAACCCTAAAGTCCACCATCTTCTCCTTCTTCTTCTTTTTTCCCTAATTCTCTTTCGCAGTGGATCAAATCACGCTCTTCAAGTACTCTTCAATTTCTTTGCATTGGTGATTTCCTTTTGTTTTTCTTGATTCAGGCTTTTTTTTCCTTAACGTTCTAATTTAGAAAATTAAGTCATATTTCTTCTACGGGACGGCCCCGAGCCTGTGTCGGCTGAACTTATTGTGTCGGTCTGGCTCAAGAAGGAAGACGAAGGAGGAGACCAAACGGGTGCAGTCCTTCGACATTTTGTAACGATTGGGGGAAGATGAAAGAGGAGTCGTTGCTTAACGTTCTCACTCGTTTAACGGTTGTAATTATGAGCTAGATAATCATGACGAGATAGTAGTCATAAACCTCTATCAGTCGTTACGAGTCACACGGATTATATATTCAACGTTGCAAGTTGGAAGAGGGTAAGCAATCATTTATGTGTGTTCTAACTTGAGACTTATTTGACGAGAGAATATCCTTTCTAACTTGAGCGTCGGAGTGTGTGTGGCTCAACACCACACTAGTGTTAGTTATCTGTTTTGCAGGAGATCACTGTTCTTGGCAATACAAATTCACCGTTAATCTGTCTATCCAAATTCCGACATCCTACTATGAATGCATATTTAAGTTTTAAAAATACATAATATTTTGGAATAAAATTGACAACATGGGAGTATTTTTTTTTTAATATAATTAGGGGAGACAATAATACTTGATCACTTATATTATATTTAGGGGAATGTATGTATTAATTACAAAGGTGATATGTAAAATTAATAATGTATAGATAAATTATTCCAGGAGAATGATATTTAGAATTTCAATTTTATAGGTATGTATATGCATGTATGAATTATTAATTTGAGTTGGTCAAAAGTAGCTAGGCCAGCCATTTGGTTAGCTAGCTAGCAATATATGGAGTTTTGCTAAGCCAACTCTTTCTTTTAACAACTCTTAAATCTTCAACTAATCAACTAACCAACCTTCAATTTCAAGTCTCTGTCTAGAGTCATAATCAAACCTTCCATTTTTTCATAATTTGATGTCTTAACATTTTCTAATTTGGGAGATATAAAAGGGAATCTAAAAGAAACTAAACTTATCAAATTCTAATATGACTTTATATTTTAAATTATATTAAAAATCATGTTAAGGACTGTGTTGACTCATTTTATTTTTTTAAAAGAAAATAATTAGTTATTTTTCATATTAGTAATTAACTAATTGTAGAAATTATATTAGTTAATTAAAGTGAATATTTTAATCGTTCAAAGAATACTTCTACTCCATTCAAAAACACTTTTGAGGGCCCAATGATAAAATTATCTATTGTAATATGGATATTTTTTTATAAAAGCAATTTTTTAAATGCACTCCTAAACACAACCTTATAAGTTTAGAAATATTGGTTTCGTGAATCTCTCTATCTATCAAAAGTTTCAAATAATATTTTTAGCATTTGAATTAAGAATTAGAGCGAGATGCCCTACACTTTCGACAATTATTTAGAAGAATAGAGATAAAAGAAAGAGGTGAGAATAGGATTTCTCAATTAACTAGCTTTTTTCTAAGCATAAGGGCATGTGCCATATGAACAAAAAAAATAAAGTGTATCTCTTAATTTAATTAAGGGTAGAGTGCCCTACAACTTTAGTTTTTAAGTTTCTTATCGAAAGGATATAAGGGGCCTCCCCATCTTACCTTGCTACACCAAAGAAGCTTCACCAATTTTCCCTTAGAGGATCCTCATTTTTTAATTTTATGTCAATTATAATTATTTTTCCTAAAGATATATTTTCTTATCCTCCACTTTTTCTGGCATCTTACCAATAAAAGAATTAAACATTTTTTATTTATTATAGTGATGCATGCATGCTCAACTACATTATTGAATTATATCCTTAATAAAAGTAAAAAAAAAAGAAAATAATTATTGTTCTTAAAAATTATTTTCCATACTTTTCCCTTTGAAAACAAGTGATAATCGAATATAGAATATATTTGGGAAAAAAAGTTATTAATTGGCCATGATGGATCTACTAAAGGTGTCCAATAGATAGAGTTTAAAAATAAGATATATTTTGTATTCAATTAATTATTATTTCAAGTGGCAAATTTATAACTAAAGTGAGCATACGATAAGGGTATGTACTTCTTCTCGAGGGTTCCAATTCTTGGCTATCACTATTTGTTGTACTAAGGAAATGACAAATTTATCCTTCTAAATTAACTAGTTAATGATGAATTTGACTTAATAGTTTCTTTTTTTACATCAAAGTTTAGGTTAGCTTACACAAATTTCAATGACTAATTTTATGGGACAAATGTCTAGGATGATTACATTTAGTTGTCAATGTTAAGTGTGTGTCGACAAGATATAATCAATCTAAATTCTACCAGATTCAGACAATATATATATATATTTTATCTCAAATCTCAGATCAGGTTATAATTCCAAATATTTTGCGAAATAAACAATTTGGAATTAATAAGCCTAAAAGAGTAGATAAACCAACCTAAACTTTTAAACAACAAGAACGATAAATAAATCAAGTTTAAGAAAAGAGAAATTGACACCAAATTTATACTGGTTCACCTAATGATAGTTACGTAGCATAATCCACTATAATCATCAGGAATAAAATACAAGAGTTTACAATCGCTCTAGAATGATTTCTCTCACTTTTCTCCCAAAGAAAAAAGCTTATGAATCACCCTACAACAAACACTCACAACTCTTACATGGAGGAAAAAAAAAACTTTGCAAACAATCAAAGAAACCAACTCCAAAGCACTGCAATTACCTATGTTTTGATTTTCGTAATACACAACTGCCCCACAAATTTTCTCTCACTATTTTTTATTGTTTTTTTAAAAACCACTATACGGCAACCATATATATTAGGTTAAAACATAAAAAGTGGGCTAGTGTTATTTGGGTTTCTTTTTTTAATTTTGAGCCTAATTTTCTCAACAATCTCCCATTTTGAGACAAAACAAGCAATATGTCTCCCCTGCAACTGTAACGATTCCTTTCTACTCAAGAAGAAGTCCAACTGAAGTTGCACAACTTCAATTTGTCAACAGGAACGGTCTTAGTAAACTTATCGACTGGATTCTGACTTTCTGGAATCTTTTCAAGCACCAGCACTCCATCTTTACAAAACTGATCTGATAAAATGGTACTTCACCTGTATGTGTTTCGTTCTTGAATGAAACACTGGATTTTTTGCTAAATGAATAGTGCTCTGGTTGTCACAATACAAAGTTCCCTTTCTTAGTTTCAAGCCAAGTTCTACTAAAAAAGACTGAAGTCATATCATCTCTTTACTTGCCTCAGTAACAACAACATACTCAGCCCCTGTAGTAGACAGAGTTTCTATCTTCTCGAAGTTGAGCACCACGAGTCGCCACGTGTCGCCGCTCGCCGGCCACGCACTGTCGTTCGTCGGGATTGGTGCTACCCAATCAGCCTTCCCTCTTAAGCTTCTTTTGGACTTCCATTATGATAAATTTGATTATTTGTGGCAAGTTATTTCAAATAGCTCTTTTTGGTTTCTTAATTGAGAAGCTAGCTTTCATAATAGGATTTCAGTGGTACCAAAGATGTTGCGGAGGAGCACTCACTCAACTCTTGAACCTTCAAGTAGAAGGTAAGTAGTTGTTTGGATTAAGCCCATTTTGTTGTGTTTTATGCCCTAAAACTCGTAGTTTGTAAATAATGTTCTAATTATGTCAATAAAGAGTTATTGTTTAACTCAAAAGTGAACGTTTAACTGGCGAAAACTATATTACGTGGAAGTCCAACCTGAATACGATTCTTGTTGTTGACGACCTTCGATTTGTACTGACTGAGGAATGTCCTTAGGTCCCTACTTGAAACGTTCCTCAATCTGTTAAGGATGCCTAAGACCGTTGGATCAAGGCCAATGATAAGGCCAAGGTCTACATTTTGGCTAGTGTTTCTGAAGTTCTGGCCAAAAAGCACAAGGGCATGGTCTCAGCTCGTGAGATCATGAGTTCGTTGCAGAACATGTTTGGACAACCGTCTGGACAGCTTCGACACGAATCTCTCAAGTACGTTTATAACTCTCGTATGAAGGAGGGGTCGTCGGTAAGAGAACACATTCTCGATCTGATGGTCCACTTCAACGTGGCTGAAATGAACGGCGCGGTCATAGACGAGCAAAGTTAGGTGTCGTTCATCCTGGAATCTTTTCCAAAGAGTTTCCTGCTATTCCGCAGCAATGTGGTGATGAACAAGATAGAGTACAACCTGACTACTCTCCTCAATGAACTGCAGACTTTCCAGTCTCTTATGAAGAATAAGGGACAGGCTGATGGAGAGGCAAATCTGTTTGTCCATTCCAGAAGGTTCCAGAAGGGTTTATCCTCTGAGACTAAGTCCTGTGGTTCATCGTTTGGGCTTAAGAAGGCCCAAAAAAAGAAGATCGAAGGGAAAGGGAAGACACTTGCTGCTGATAAGGGCAAGGGAAAACCCAAGGTTGCAGACAAAGGAAAGTGTTTCCCTTTGCAACATGGCGAGAGCCGGAAGCAAAAGCGCCCCAAAGTACCTTCTTTGAGCTCAAAGAGAAGAAAGGTAAATCTGATTTACTTGTTCTTTAAACTTGCTTAGTGGAAAATGATGATTTTATATGGATACTTGATTCAAGAGCTACTAATCACGTTTTCTCTTCTTTACAGGAAACTAGTTCCTTTAAGGAGCTTGAAAATGGTGAGATGGCGCTCAGGGTCGGAATGGAAGACGTCGTCTCAGCTCGTGCAATGGGAGATGTCAAGCTATTTCTTAGAGATAGATTTTTATATTTAAAAAATCTGTACATAGTTCCTAAGATTAAGAAGAACTTAATTTCTATCTCTTGTCTGATTGAACATGGATATTGTATTTCTTTTTCTATTAATGAAGCGTTCATTTCGAAAAATGGTGTCGATATTTGTTCTGCTAGATTAGAAAACGGCTTGTATGTACTTAAACCGAAACAAACTAAAGCAATTTTAAATCATGAGATGTTTAAAACTGCTAATACTCAAAGTAAAAGGCAAAGAATTTCTCATAATAATACTTATCTTTGGCATCTTAAACTTGGTCATATAAATCTCAACCGGATTGAGAAACTATTCAAAAATGGACTTCTAAACAAGTTAGAAGATGATTCTTTACCTCCTTGTGAATCATGCTTGGAAGGCAAAATGACTAAGCGACCTTTTACTGGAAAAGGTTGTAGAGCCATAGAGCCTTTAGAGCTTATACATTCGGATCTTTGTGGTCTGGTGAATGTTAAAACTCGTGGAGGGTACGAATATTTCATCTCTTTCGTAGATGATTATTCGAGGTATGGTTATCAATACCTAATGCATCATAAGTCTGAGGCTCTTGAAAAGTTTAAAGAGTATAAGACTGAAGTAGATAATGCATTAGGGAAAACAATTAAAACACTTCGATCTGATCGAGGTGGAGAGTATATGGATTTTAGATTCCAGGACTATTTGATAGAACATGGAATTAAATCTCAACTCTCAGCACCTAATACACCACAACAAAATGGTGTGTCAGAAAGGAGAAATAGAACCTTGTTAAACATGGTTCGGTCTATGATGAGTTATGTTGAATTGTCTGCCTCGTTTTGAGGTTACGCAGTAGAGACTGCAGTTCAAATCTTGAACACTGTTCCATCAAAGAGTGTTTTCGAAACATCTTTTGAATTATGGAATGGGCGTAAACCTAGTTTACAACACTTCAGGATTTGGAGTTGTCCGACACACGTGCTGGTGACAAACCCAAAGAAACTGGAACTTCGCTCAAGATTATGCTAATTTGTTGGTTATCCCAAAGAAACAAGAGATGGTCTTTTCTACAACCCACAAGAAAACAAGGTGATTGTATCGATAAACGCCACTTTCTTGGAGGAAGATCACATGAGAAACTATAAACCATGTAGTAAACTAGTACTAAATGAAGCTACTGATGAACCAACAAGAGTTGTCAATCAACCTAGACCTTCATCAAGAGTTGATGAAGAAGCCAACACATCAAGTCGGTTTCGTCCTTCTCAATCGTTGGGAATGCCTCGACGCAGTGGGAGGGTTGTTTCCCAACCTGACTGTTACTTGGGTTTAGCTGAAACTCAAGTTGTCATACCTGATGACGGTGTAGAGGATCTATTGTCCTATAAACAAGCAATGAATGACGTAGATAACGATCAATGAATCAAAGCCATGGACCTTGAAATGAAGTCAATGTACTTCAATTTAGTATGGGAATTTGTAGACCAACCTGAAGGGGTAAAACCCATAGGGTGGAAATAGATCTATAAGAGAAAAAGAGATGCAGCCGGAAAGGTACAAACCTTTAAGGCTAAACTTGTAGCAAAGGGTTTTACCCAAAATGAAGGAGTTGACTATGAGGAAACGTTTTCCCCTGTTGCTATGCTTAAGTCTATTAGGATACTCTTGTTCATAGCCGCATTTTATGATTATGAGATTTGGCAAATGGACGTCAAGACTGCCTTTTTGAATGGTAATCTTGACGAGAACATCTATATGTCTCAACCCGAAGGGTTCATAACCTAAGGTCAAGAGCAAAAGTTTGCAAGCTCAATCGATTCATTTATTGGTTGAAACAAACATCCAGATCTTGGAACATAAGATTTGATACTGCGATCAAGTCTTATGGCTTTGACCAAAACGTTGATGAGCCTTATGTTTACAAGAGGATCATCAACGACAAAGTAGCTTTCTTAGTACTTTATGTGGATGATATCCTACTCATTGGGAATGATGTAGGATACCTAACTGACATAAAGAATTGGTTGGCGATCCAATTCCAAATGAAAGATTTGGGAGAGGCGCAGTATGTTCTTGGAATTTAGATTTTCAAGAATCGCAAGAACAGAACGCTAGCTCTGTCTCAAGTATTTTATATCGACAAAATGTTGGCTCGATATTCTATGGAGAATTCTAAGAGGGGCTTATTACCCTTTAGGCATGGAGTTCATCTGTCTAAGGAACAGTGTCCTAAGACACCTCAAGAAGTTGAGGATATGAGACGTATTCCCTATGCCTCTGCAGTAGGTAGCTTAATGTATTCTATGTTGTGCACGAGGCCAGACATTTGTTATGTAGTGGGAATAGTCAGTAGGTACCAATCCAATCCAGGGTTAGACCACTGGACCGCAGTTAAAAATATCATCAAGTATCTTAGGAGAACGAGGGACTATACGCTTGTGTATGGGACTAAGGATTTGATCCTTACTGGATACACTAATTTTGATTTTCAGACCGATAAGGATTCTAAGAAATCCACATCGGGATCAGTTTTCACCCTTAACGGGGGAGCTATAGTATGGCGAAGCATCAAGCAGAGATGCATCGCTGACTCCACAATGGAGATTGAGTATGTCGTTGCTTGTGAAGCAGCTAAAGAGGTTGTTTGGCAAAGGAAATTCCTTACTGATTTGGAAGTTGTTCCAAATATAGAATTTTCCATCACTTTATACTGTGACGAAAGTGGTGCGGTAGCCAATTCGAAGGAACCCCGCAACCATAAGCGAGGCAAGCACATCGAGAGGAAGTATCACCTGATACGAGAAATAGTGCAACAGGAGATGTGACAGTCTAGGTTCGAGGGTCATACGAGAAACAGGTTACGAACTCCTGTTTGCGAGGGATTTTCCTTTGACTAGTATGGGTAAGAGTGGTCATACTCATTGACTCAATATGCCTACCTTCTTGGGGATAAGACCGAGTGAGCAGCTGGGGACTTAGCCTAGCAAGATGGAATTCACTCATTCTCGACTACTAGGGTTAGTAGATGAATGTTCCCTTAAGAGGTGTCTTCGGGACTTGAACAAAGGGCCCGACCCTCTCATTGGCCCGAAAGGAACTTCTGTTTGTTGGTAGGACCACAAACAAATTGTTCATTAGAGGAGCACTGGTACTTAAGGTATAAGATGTAACCCCAGGGGTAAAACGGTAATTTGACTCAACTGGTGTTACGAACATTCGTGAAGGATTGACTTGCTGTTATTGGTCAATATCCGTGGACAGAGAAATATATCTGCAGTGAGAAAAGTGCAGCTGCGGGACTTTAGTGGAGTGTTCCCGCAGTTAACGAATGTTGATCAGGAGGTTAATGAGATTAACCGAGTAATCTTGTATTGATCTATAGGTTCATTAAGTCCACCTTCTAGCTTGTAAAGGGTTCTTAGATCGTTTGAATTTGAAATGTTCAAATTCAATTAGGGAATAAATTTAATGTATATAGATACATTATAATATAAAGTTTTGGAACTATATTATTAATTTAATGTGAATATGATTCATATTAAATTATATGAGAGAATTAAATATTTGAAAGAGTTCAAATATTATTTTAAATGTGAATGAGATTCATATTTGAAAACTATAGGTTGAAATTTAATGTGCATAAGATGTACATTAAAACTATAGGTTAGAGGGAAAAATTGATTAAGTATGATTTAATCATAATTAAATATATGATATTTAATTTAATTTTGGTTAAATGTGATTTAAATAAAATAAATATTAATTTATAATTAAATATGATTTAATGATTAATTAAATTAATTAATTTATATTTTTATTAAATTAAATTAATTAACACGTTCCCACGATCCCTTTTCTTCTCCCTATCGATAGTTATACAGGAAGAAGAGAGATCAGTTGGGTTGATCGATCATCTGTGCAATTATTGAATTGTTTTGAAACTCTCTCTCAAAAACTTCCCTTCTCTTCCAATTTGTTGGAGTTCTTCCCACCAAGGTTAGATCTAAGTGGAATCCAAAGATATAGAAGGTTCTCAGTAGTGGTGTTGTCCTTTTGGAAAGGAAGAACAGAGGTTTTGGTGTTCTTGTGTTGTTGTATTCAATTGGAGCAATGAGTTGCTGATTTGGAAAAACTACAAAGGTAAATTTAGAATTTCCTTATTGTTTATTTAAATTTACAGCATGTTTGCATGTTTTAGTTCCATGCCTAATTAGATTAGAATTTATGCTTATCTCTGTGTTTTTACCAATGTATTGGTATTTGTGTTTAACCAAAAACAAACAAGCAAAATCGATTTCAAATCACGTTTCCGCTAGTCAAGGGGATCGGATTCCCATCAGTTAAAGCACCGCCCACCAGTGAAAGGGCTTGGTGTGTGTCCTTGCTTGTGATTTGGATCTCTTCATATTGTGTAGTTGCATGGAATATCTTATAGGCGTAGGTTCATATGGTTTTCTGGACTTCTGGCATGTTTGGAAATGATAATTATGTTATGTTTGTAGTATATACATGTTGGCAGATTTTTCTGGCTTGTCGTGGTAGTGATTCGTGTGGCCTCCGGGTTGGTTGTTTGCATGGGTTTTGGTTTCTAAGTTGTGAGGTTCTGTGTGAAGGTGTGGGGTCATGTCCAACCCCCCCTAAAAGTTGAATGGTTCGAACTGTGTGGTTGAGTTAAGAGCTGCTTGGCTTGAGTTGTGTGGTGGGTTAGGCCATGGGTTTCTTGCTTGGGTTGTGTGGATTGCTAGGTTGGGTTGAGATGATGACTAGGTCTCTTAGGGCAGGCACCAAAAGAATGGGGCTTAAGAGAACCTTGGGAGTCGTGAGAGAACTCTACTCACTAGATTAGCATCACATATCACCTGAGTGACCCCGGGCGAGTTCGAACCTCTAGGCTGGCGATTCTGTGTGGGCATTTAGGTCGAGCACCCTATTGCGAGTTGTGTGGGCGGTAGGGTCGAGTATCCTACTGCGAGTTGTGTGGGTGGTAGGGTCGAGCATCATACAGCGAGCTCTGTGGCATATGGTCGAGCGACCTTTTACGATTTCTGTGTGGGCTTTAGGGTCAAGCGCGCCCTATTGCGAGTTGTGTGGGCACTTGGGTGAGTCGCCCTTGTGCGATCTGTGTGGGCTTTAGACTAGAGGCTCTATTGCATCTCTGTGTGGACCTTACAGTGGTCGCTCTTTCGCGTTGTGGTGTGTCCCCATTTGTGGTCTCCTAGGTTCTTGGATCGTTGGTCAGTCTTGGGGTGAGGTATGCGCAAGTCATGCCTAGTCATGAGAAGAGTCTTAGGATGCTTTGGTTGTGAGTTTGATCTATTTTTTGTGTGTGCGATAGTAGCTTGGACGTGAGTGGGCTACTTACTGAGTATTTTAATACTCACCCTACTTTTGCCATGTTTTCGGTGAAGGTGAGACTAAACCGTGAGGTAGTTGACGAAGGCGATAACCTGACGAGGCTATGGAGACTTCCTTGTGTTCCTTAGGCTTGGTTTCCTTATGGTTGATATTATTGTTTCTGCTAGGTTGTTCGGTTGGTTTCGTGGTGATTCTAATGTCTGTATTGATTCCTAGTTTTTTTTTAGGATATGTTATGGTAGTTCTGTGTTTGTGAATCCCAACCTGATTTGTGAATGAAGCTGAGTAGAGGTTGGGCACTCTCTTTGTGACTTAAGAAGCGTTTTTGTGTTCTAAACAGGTCCTGTAAAATTTTAGTTTTGTCCTGGTAGTGTCGTTATGTTGCCGAATTTTTGGCACAGGTGACGCCACTTGGTAACTTCCCTAGATATGTTCGGTTCAAAATTTAGGGTTGTAACACACTATACGACAACCATATATATTAGGTTAAAACACAAAAAAGTGTCCCAGTGTTATTTGAGTATTTTTTTTTTTAATTTTGGACTCCAACTTTCTCAACAATCAAGAGACTCGTATGATTTAATATATGAGGTAAGTTACCACTATAAGATTTGAACTCATAATTTCAGTGACTAATTTTATGCGACAAATGTTTAAAATGACCACAACATTTTGTTGTCAAGAAATTCGTACCATTTTAATATTTGAGATGGGTGACTACTATGAAGATTTGAACTCATTCCCTTAACGTCTTTAGGAATTAATTTCATATTTGAGTCATGTTTATTTATTTCAAAATTTTGTAGAAGATAATTTTAGGATTTAATTTCGGGTTTCTATAAACTAGAATAAAATGGTTTTTTTACACATAGTTCATCCTAGTAACTTACTTGGGATGTCTTAAAGATTTTTGTTGTTGGGATGTCTTAAAGGTTTTTTTTTTACACATGGTTTTTTGTTGCTAGATAATTTCAAAAAATGGTTTGTTGTTGGGATGTCTTAAAGATTTTTGGAATAGTCATTCTTAGTACAAATTAATATCATTTCTCAAAAACTTTTGTAGTTTAAAATGTCACCTTTTAGGAATCAATATGAAATATCTCTCGATCTTCAAATATCAATACTTGTCCCTAATCTATCAATGTAGTTTTTTTTTTTTTTTTTTTGCTTGGTGTTGATTTAATATATGATATAAGTGTAGGGCTTGAGTTTAAATCTTTGTGATATTTCTTCATTTTACAACAACAATTCACTCCCTAGCGATTTTATGGTTTTCCATGTTTTCTTATCTATTTTTTAGATGTGTTTTCAAAAACCAAAATAAAATTTAGTTTTCAAAAACTTAATTTTATTTTTGAAATTTAGTTAATAATTCAAATATTTGATTAAGAAATGTGTGAATTATGGTAAGAAAGATGAATACCATTATAAGAAAATTATGAGAAAACAAGTATAATTTTTAAAAATAAAAAACTAAATGATTATCAAATGTGACCTAAATTACTCGTATGTAACCTAAATTACTCCTTTTTTTAAAGATTGAATTTCTTATATACTTGTTTTAGGCCACATTTGATAATCTTTTTTTAAAAAAAAACGCTATCCAAGGAAAGCCAAGAATTCCGAACTCTTTTTGAGCATTTTCTTAGCCGGCCGGCGGCTCTTCGCCATCTTCCTTTAGATTTACTTGCCGGCCGATACTGTCTCTTTGGGTCCCACATACTTTATTATCATTATCATTATCATTATTATATTTATTTTTTACTTTTCAGTTACCGAGCCTGTCCGCCTCGGTTCCGAACCGAAGTCCCGCGTTTTGAATACTCGGGTAGCTTCATCTTGGAGGGAAACCTGGTTTGTCAATTGACCTTAATGCCCTTAGTCTTCCACTTATTCCTACAATAATTCCAATTCCTACTCAAAATATGACTTAATTCTAGAGTGTTTTTTTTTCCCTAAATTTACTTAAGCCATCCATTTTTAAGATAATAATAAATTGTTTATCCTATACTTGGATTGCTGAAAGTTGAATTCTAGCCCATATATTTTAAATTTAGTTTATAACTCTATTTTTGTAATAACATGGAAGTTACTTTAATGTACGTTTAAACTTATTTTGGTTCTTGAACTTTTATTCATAGATCAGTTCGATTGTTGTGTTTTCTTTCAAATTAAATATATATGTGGTAGTCTTTAATAATGTTTGAGTGATTTTTTAAAAATTTAGCTACTTAGATATATTTTAACATTTTCTAATACTTCTTTTTTTGTCCTGGTTAAAATCAACTTAATTATGATAATTCGTATGATGATATATAGGAGTTATGAAATTGATAGAAATTTTGGGGGAAATTAGGCCACTTAAGAGAAGAAAGCTTATAATTCTTCCTCTAAATTAAAAATAATAACAATAATAAAAAAATAAGTAGATATTTCAACTATTTCTTTTTTTATGTTGTTTAATTTCTCTTAAATTTTTGTCAATCCACTAAATATCATGTGTAATGGTCTATCATTAGTCGATTTTAATATTCACCAACTAAAAAAGTATAATTGAAAAACATTGAAACAAAAGGGAATAAATTGGAACTTTTTTAAGAATATTGGAAAAATACCCTAATACTGGGGATAACATAAATATAAATATCTAGCAATTACTTTATTACGTTCTAATTCTTAAATTTCAAATAAAAAAAAAACCATTTTTAGTGCTTACTACTAAAACTACGTGTGGTTTTTTTTTTTTTTTTTTTTTGAATAAAAATTGTGTGACATTACCCGAATTTGTATTTAAAATCTAACAACAAACCCCAAATATTCGTAAAACTTGCAAGATAAAATATAATATTAAAGTAGAAGGATGAATATTAAATGAGGATGAAAATTCATGCATGAAAATAATTATCCTACCAAAGAAGGGATTTAGTATTTTAATAGTATGAATATATAAAACTAAAAAGAAAAAAGAAAGAAATAAGAAAAAGAGAGAAGCACTAGGTCTAATTATTGAGTCGATTCTTCTAATATTTTTCATTTGTTTCTTCATTAGATTTATTAGGACCACCCATGAAAAATTTACTTTTTTCTACTTTTTTGCAAAACTGCACATAAAAGATTTACTAAATAATTGCAAAAATGATTATACCTTTTCATATGAGGTTGACAAATTGAATCATTAAATCATATCCAAAGGTGAATTTATAACTATATATAAATAGATAATTACTAATATTATTGTGTACAAATCTTTGAGTAATGATGAAGAGATCCTCAAAGAAGTTTAATTAATATAGTTTGTAATAACCCATAAAATTTTATTGGTTTTATAATTTTATCTCTAAGCTTTTAAAATTTGTCCCTAAATATTTTAATTAATTTTTGTTTGATTCTTTCCATAAGTCAATAAAAAATTAGTTAACGAGTGATCTATATGACAATTCTTTTAAAGATAAAACTTGATAATTAAGTTTAAGGACTTAAATTTAGGATGGAAAAAAAATTTACAAGTTTAGATGAAAGATTAATAAATCCAAAAAATTGTAAAAATTTAAAGCCAAGACTATATATATAGAAATGAGAAAAAAAAGAAGTGATTTTTTAAGTCCTTACAATTTTTTTTTTTAAAAAAATCCTAACTCTAATACTACATTAAATTATCGTCCATCTCATTTTTTTCCCCTACAAAATCATACTTATCATGACATTTTTATTTTTCCCCACAAAAGCATCAAAATTCGAACAACTTCTATAATAACTTCAAAAATCAAATATTTATATTTTGATATATGTCATTGGTATCTAATGAAATCAATGGATAAAGTAAGACTTTTCTGTAGATTTTTTCTTTGAAATATGAAAGATAACATTTTTACTCCTACGTACTTTAATTCAATTAGAGAATCAAATTTAACTTTAACGTTTTGATTTCTTTAAATGAATTCTTTTTTAATCATTTATTAAATTAATTCGTGAAGTGGAATAAATATTAAAGGATGTAGTTAGCAAGTTTTTTTTTTTAATGATAGAAACTTTAAAATTAAGATGGACTTAATGAATGAAAGCTAGCAATTAGGAAAAAGAAAAATATAAAGGTAAATTTACAAGGAAAAGAAAATGATAAAATGTTCCCGATTGCAAAGAACCTCTTATTATCATATACCTTCTTTTAAAGCCAGCTCCTAGCTAATGCATGCCACAATATTCTCAATTACAATGGAAATTTTAACTAGTGGACTCAATCATGAGAGAGAGAAAGTACAAAATAAATGGGTTAAAGGCTTAATTTCTAAGCAATTAAACAAATGGGCTTATGTAAAAAAAAATAAAAAATAAAAAAAAAAGATCAACTAGAAAAATGTCTAAATCTAACGTATCTAAAATGAAAAATGTCTAAATTAGTTTTAATTTGTAAAAATGTCTAAAGTGATTTTTCCATGAAATATAATAAAAGTATTAGAATCAAAATACCTCTACTATTGATATTTAGTAGTTGTACCTACAAGAATGACTAATAAATAGGAGTGAATCAAGGATGTGTACTATATTTTGAGATAATAAAGACTACTAAAACCATTTTCTACTCATAAATTAACAAAAATTTAAAAATAGGAGATTGTAAGGGGAGAGAGAAATATTAATTAACAAAATATAACAAACGCAAATAAAATCTAAACTATTAAGTTAACATTATTTAAAAAAGAAAATAATGCATGAATAAAATGATTTAAATGACTAGCTATTGGATTTATATCATATATTAAACATACATCTATATCGATTAATGAAATGGAAATGCGTAATTATCCATTAAGCAAGCAAAAATTAAACTTAATATAAAAATCGATACCTCATACATGTTGAATCCCCTATGCCTCCTCTGTTGTTTATATCATAGTTATTGGACTATTAAGTATTTCTTTTTATTTACGGGTTTCTCTCAATAACTCACGGTATACATAATAACTTCTCTTGTTGGTATTTTGACCATGATATACACAAGGATCTCTCTTATTGATATTTTTCCTTGTTTGTTGATTTCTTTAGGCTTCCATGTCCTTGTGTATATAGTACCTACAACGTGCCTCCGTTGCTTATATTGTTGGACCATTAGGTATTTTCTTTTATTTACTGGTTCCTCTCGATGACTCACTGATACACAAAATCTCTCATATTGTATTTCCTCTAGTTTCCTAGTTTCTTTAGTTAGTATCTATATGTTAATTTTGAGGTATATATTTCTATCTACTGTCGTTTTTGTTTTCGAAAATTGAAAATTGAATGTGTTTGTTCAATTTTTTCATTCCTGCAACTTCTTCTTTGGGTGATGACACACACGGTATATACAAAACTTATCTTGTTGTTATTTTCTCTTGCTTACTAGTTAGGTATATATTTCTATCTACTATCGTTTCTACCTTCGAAAATTGAATCGACTCTTTCATTCTACAGCTTCTTTTCCGGGTTTCTTTTCCTTCCATCTACCCAAGGCTTCTAGTTTTTTTTAGGCTTATCCCATTTGAGGTATATATCTACTGTTGTTTCTACCTTCGAAAAATCAAATGTGTTTGATCGACTCTTTCATTCTGCAACTTCTTTTTTGGGTTTCTTTTCCTTACATTTACCCAAGAACAATTTTTATTTGTAGAGGCTACATCTCAGAAAACTAAAGAAACGACGAAAAATGTTCTTCATCTTTTCCGTCAACCATTTCATTTCAATCTCTCATGTCCATTCAGATCTTCAATATTGTTTATCTCTCCTTGGCCTCCTTCAATATTGTTCCATCTCTCATTGGCCTCTCGTAAACCATCAAGGGGAGAATGTACCTTCGTGCAACCTCCATGAGAGAACCTACAACACAGTGAACAACCAACAACAAAATCGATCGAATTGCTAAAAATTTGGGAAATCAAATATTAGGAAAAAACGATTAGAACAAATTTAGGATGAATTTGGTTTGACTGTAAATATAATTATATAACAGGGGATAAATGGGCATACAATTTTCTTCACACTCCTCCCTGAAATATAGTTAGATAAAATTGCAATATAAAACCTTTTTAGACATTTTTCATTGTAGATTATTTATTTTAGACATTAATCACAATTTTCCAAAAAAAAAAAAAAATCAACATATTAAATTTCTAAAGGTTGGAAAGAACATAACTAAATTGACATATCGAACGGGTTAACGATCACGAGATCTATATTTCAAATCCTCTAATTTCTATTGTATTAAAAAAGGTTCGGAAAGAAAAAAGAATCAATACAATTAACTCCTCAATATTTTTTATCTTGATTCCAAAATATATCCTTTTAGTCCTTAAATATTTTAATACTTTTTAATTTAATCTCTGTTGTTTTAAAAAGTTTCAATTTTAACCCTTGCTTAACATTTTTCAATTTAGTCCTTTATTGTGTGTGAGTGCTAAAATTGGCTTATAATAATAAGCCTACACGACTTACGTAGTGAATTGACATAAATTTAGAGAAGGAAAAATGTGACGCCCCAGTTAATTCATGTACTTTGGATTTAATGTTTTTGGTATAAGTTGTGAATTTTGGTGGTTCGGGCCAGTTTTTCTAATTCTTGAGTCTTTGGGGGCAAATGGGCAATTCATGTTCTTTTAAGTTAGGGACCTAAATTAAGCGTTAAACGCTTTAAATTCAGGTCATTCACGTTCAGGAAGTTGCACCCCATTTCTAGTTTTCTCTCTTCGTTGTGGGAGCAGGTGCAGATAGCGAGATCACTTGGGTAAGCTCTCTTTCCCTTTCTCTTGTTCTTTTCCCTTATTTCTTTGGTTAAAAAACGAAAAAAAGAAAAAAATGAGGGTTTTCAAAAAAGGGGTTCGCACCTCCCCTCCCCCTGGCACGTCTCTCCCTCCCCTGCGTTTCCTGTCTTCTTCTTCTTCCTTGAGCCACGTTGTCGCGAGCCTTCCCTCTGTGCAGAAATCAACACCGTCGCACGAGCTCCCTCAGTCGTTGATGCCTCCAACCGCTAGTGTCGATCGCTCGTGAAGTCCGTCGTTTCGTTCGGTTGCTTCTTGTCGTCGTCTAGCTTTTCGCCTCACCCTTTCAACCCTCGACTACGAATCTCCCTCCCTCTTTTTTCTTCTATTTTTCGCCGCCATGCGACCTCTCCCCATTTTTGATCACGCCCAACTTTTCCTCACGAAGCCGTCCCCAACCTCCATTCCTTTTCCCTTGCTTCTTTGATCGGTTGAACACCTCCAATCTCCCACCTCTCTCTCGTTTTTCCTCAGACTCGAAGGCGGGCTAACCTACGTTTCTGTTTTGTGTTTTGGCAGGTCGGTGAGTTGGTGAAAAGGTTGTCTCTGGAGTTTTTGCTTGGGTTCAACGCTCGTTAGACATCAGGACGTCAGGTTCGTGGTTGCTGGGTAAGCTCGACCTCACTGGAATTTTATCCGTGGATGGGTATTGGTGTAGTTTAGGTTGGATATCTTTGGGTTAAGCTTTTGTATTCGAGTTCAGTGTTAAGGGAGTTAGGTTGTTGTTGTGAATTTGCTTGTAGGTTTAAGGTCTTATGTGTGACTCTCATTTTAGTCGAGTGGGTCGATGCGGTTATTTGTGGTTTTGGTGACCCCTTTGGTGTGTTGTAGGTGCTCGGAACCTTTAGCGATAGTAAGGACTGAAGGGAATGAGAATCCCCGCGCTATGAAAGACGATTGAATCGTCGAGGTATCATTATGCAACTTGTGTTTATTAAAATTGATCTAACACTTAGATCTAGGCTAAACATGCTTAAAAGAAGAAGAAATTTACAGCAAGTAGAGATTTTACTTACTTGTTGTAGACAAACACAACAATTTCTTCCTCGGATCACGAACTTTTCGTGCTACTCGATCTCAACAAATTCTTCCTACAAAACGATCCCGAACCCAACCAAAAAGTCTTCTCGGTTGTTCTCTTTTGGAGAGGGGAAGTTGGTGGGAACTTGTTAGTGTTTTGGAGAGGGAGGAGAAATGAGAAAGTAGAGAGAATTCTCTTTTCTTCTCTTTGGTGAAAAACAAAAAATGAGAAGAGAACCTTTTTTTAATCCCTTCTTGCAAAGGGTTTAAATAGTGGAATGAGGGAGTTAACATCTCCTCATTATTACCACTATACCACAACCATAGGTTATGCAAATCTCATTTGCATAACCACATAATATAAGATATCTCATATCTCATATTGCAAATCTCATTTGCAATAATTATGGATTAATTAAATTGAATCACATCCAATTTAATTTCTCTCATTTAATTTCTCCAATTAGCCCTAATTCAACAATTAGGCTAACCTATAGTTTATTATAAATCTCATTCACATTAAACTATATATTATATCATTCATATCTCATATAAATGACATAAATGCCCTTAAAGTGAAATTGAACACTTCAATTTCATACCAAAACATTAACCCTTCTTTTAACCTGGTGGAGCCAACCGAGGGACCTAATGGACCTCGAAGGCGGGCTCCAATGATCCGAGATTAACTGTCAAACTCTTTGACCCGGTTAACCAACATTCATTAGCTACGGTAACACTCCACTATAGCCCGTAGCTGCACTCCCGTCAGTGCAGAATATTACGTGTCCACTGATTTAATCAACTCCCATGAGTCGACCCTTCACGGGTTGTTCGTGAACACGGTGGGTCAAATTATCGTTTACCCCGTGTGTCTACCTCTTGTTCCTTAAGTCCCCACTACTCCTCTAATGAACAACATATCGTGATGGTCCAACCATACACAACACCCTTCTCGGGCGGTGAGAAGGTGGGCGCCGTTGTCCAAGCCACGGAGACAACACTTAAGGGAACAACCTCTCTAGTTTCCTAAAGGCGGGACGAGTGAATTCCATCTCGCGTAGTTAAGTTTCCACTCCATACTTGGTCCTGTCCCGAGAAGATAGGCATATTGGGCGAGTAATCGTGACCACCCTCACCCGTACTAGTCAAAGGGCGGATCCTCGCAGACGAGAGTCCGTAACACGCTCGGGATTCGTGTCGAGTCACTAATGGTCATCTACGGTTATTAGTCATTACTTCACAGCGGTGTTACATCGATGAGGTCTAATAATTCACGGTCCCTGGTCTTGTACAATCTAATTGCACAGATGCCCCCACTCGCATGTCAACCACATGAACGAAGTCGATCACCTCGTTTGTATCAAATACAAAGCGGTCGCATCCACGATGTATCCGAGGATTAGGTCTCCAACCCTATCCATATCATCAGACCATTCGGGTCATTAACTCGAGCGTGATCCTCCCTGTGTGTCCACTACACACCGCTCAAGTTCTAGTTCTCTCATAAATTCAATGACCCCGGAGCTTAGTTTATTGGAAAAGTTTATAAATATTGCGAGACACAAAGTGATGAAATGAATAACTCTTATTAATTTCAAACAATATATTACAAACACGAGATTAGGACAAAAATCCCAACAAACTCCCACTTGGACTAAGCTAGTGGAGAAAATACATTTCTGAAATGTACATAAATTACAATGAAGTAATACAATAAACTAGGACATTGAATACCTGTTTACACATCTCCCACTTGCCCTAGTCAGGAAGCTCTCGAAGACCTAGAGTCTCTAGGTGACCCTCAAACACCTTAGCCGTGAGGGGCTTTGTAAATGGATTAACTACGTTGTGCTCTGACGCTATCTGCGTGACTGTCACGTCTCTGCGGTGCACAATCTCCCGTATCAAATGATACTTGCGCTCAATGTGTTTACCTCTCTTATGGCTCCGAGGCTCTCTGGAGTTGGCTACTGCACCACTGTTATCACAGAACAGTGTGATCGGAAAGTTCATATTTGGAACAACTTCCAAATCCGTCATGAACTTCCTAAGCCAAACAGCTTGCTTTGCAGCTTCACAAGCCGCAACATACTCCGCTTCCATAGTGGAATCGGCGATGCATCCCTGTTTGATGCTTCGCCATACTACGACTCCTCCATTCGAATGAAGGTGACCACTCAAGTGGATTTCCTAGAATCCTTATCGATCTGAAAGTCAGAATTCGTGTATCCCATAAGGATCAAATCCCCACTACCATACACTAAGTTGTAGTTCCTCGTTCTCCTAAGATACTTGAGGATTGCCTTTACTACATCCGGTGAACTAATCTGGATTGGTGATATCTCATCGACAATTCCTCTTTGCATAACATATGTCGGGCCTAGTACACAAAGATGGCATACATCAGCTTCCTACAATGAAGCATATGGAATCAGTCTCATATCCTCAACATCTTGAGAGTCTTAGGACACCGATCCTTAGACAAGTGAACTTCATGCACAAAGGCAAGCAAAGCCCTTCTTGGAGTTCTACATCTTATATCTAGACAACATCTTGTCAATATAAGGCGCTTTGAGACAGGCTAGCATTCTGTTCTTCCTGCTTGGACTATCTCGGATACCTAGAACATCTTGAGCTTCTCCCAAATCTTTCATTTGGAATTGCGAAGCTAGCCACTTTTAACGTTAGTAAGAAATTCTATCTCATTCCCAATGAGAAGAATATCGTCTACATACAACATCAAAATTGCGACAGGTTTGTCAACGATTTTCTTGTAGACACAAGGCTCGTCGACATTTTGATCAAAGCCATAAGATTTGATTGCCTCATCAAATCTTATATTCCAAGACCTCGAAGCTTGTTTCAGCCCATAAATGGACCTATGAAGCCGGCAAACCTTTTGCCCTTAGCCTTGGGTAATGAACCCTTTGGGTTGGTCCATGTAGATGGTCTCATCAAGTTTGCCATTCAGAAAGGCTGTCTTGACGTCCATCTGCCATACCTCGTAGTCATAATACGCGACAATGGCCAGAAGGATCCTGATCGACTTTACCATGGCAACAGGTGAAAAGGTCTCCTCATAGTCAACCCCTCAACCTAGGTAAAACCCTTTGCCACTAGTTGGGCTTTGAAGTCCGCACCTTCCCATCTATGCCACGTTTACGCTTGTAGATCCATTTGCAACCAATAGGTTTTACCCCATCCGGTTGATCCACAAGCTCCCATATAGAATTGAAGTACATAGACTCCATTTCCTGGTCCATAGCTTTAATCCACTCGTCTTTGTCAACATCAATCATTGCCTGATCATAGGTCAATGAATCCTCACAGTCATCATCAGGAGTGACAACTGAGGTTTCAGCTAAACCCATGTAGCGATCGGGCTATCTCACGCCCCTCCCCCACTACGTCGAGGCATTCCCAACTCTTGGGAACGGATTTGACTAGGCGTGCTAGGATCAACAACACTTGTTGACGTATTTAGCCCCATCAACAACTCTTCTTTGATGAACTGTCCATTTCATTCAATACAATTTTACTCCTTGGTAAATGATCCCTGACGTGGTCTTCCTCAAGAAAAATGGCGTTTGTCGACACAAGCACCCTATTTTCCTTAGGATCGTAAAACAGACCACCCCTAGTCTCTTTAGGGTAACCTACGAATAGGCACAATTTCAAACGGGGTTCCAACTTTTTCGAGTTTGACACCAACACGTGGGTCGGGTATCCCCAAATCCTGAAGTGATGTAAACTGCCTTTACGTCCACTCCAGAGTTCGAAAGGTGTTTCACAAACACTCTTCGATGGAACGTTGTTCAAAATATAAACCGCAGTCTCTACTGCGTACCCCCAAAAAGAATCAGGGAGACGAGCATAGCTCATCATCGACCGAACCATATCCAACAAGGTTCTGTTTCTCCTCTCCGATACAACATTCTGCTGTGGCATACCAGGTGCTGAGAGTTGGAACGTGATTCCGTGTTCTATCATATAGTCCTGGAATTCAGTGTCCATGTACTCTCCAACTCGATCCGATCGAAGTGTTTTAAGCGATTTACCTAAGAGGTTTTCAACCTCAGTCTTGTACTCCTTGAACTTTTCAAGAGTTTCAGACTTCTTGTGCATTAGGTAAATATACCCATATCTTGAGTAATCGTCTATGAAAGACACGAAGTACTCATAACCGCACCGAGCTTTAACATTCATCGGACCACAGAGGTCAGAATGTACTAACTCAAGAGGCTCTTTGGCTCTATATCCTTTTCCACTAAAAGGACGTTAGGTCATTTTGCCCTCAATGCATGACTCACACACCGACAAAGAGTTTTCTTCCAACTCGTTTAGAAGTCCACTCTTCACTAGTTTCTCAATCTATTGAGATTAATGTAACTTCTACCGTAGATGCCAAAGATGGGCATTTTCTTTTGGAGAAACTTTTGTTTTCTTAGTTCGTGTTTCTGCAGTTTTAAACAATTCAGTATTCAAAACACTTTTGATCGAATTGAGTTTCAAAACATACAGATTATTTTCGAGTGAAGCTGAACAAATAACATTCCCTTTGAAAGAAATAAACGCTTTATTAAATTAAAAAGAAACTGAAATACAATGTTCAACTAAGCAGGAAATTGAAACAAGGTTTCTAGTAAACCACTGGAACTATGTACATATTGTCCAACAATAAGTACTTTCCATGAAAGTCTTTGACTTCACCGTGTCAATCATTTGCAGCAGAGACAAGCTCCCTGATCCAACTCGTAGAGTCACCTCACCCGCTTCGCTTGGCAGTGCGAGAATCAATCCCAAAAGAAGAACAAACGTGGTTAGTGGCGCTGAATCCAATATCCAGAGTCACTACTACTCTCCACTAAACATGTTTCATCACAAGTAAATCACATTTAACTTTGATTCTTCCTCTCGGCCAGAATTTGGGACGCTTTCTTCCACCGTCTCGCCTCCATTGCAGTGTAAACACTTTCTTTTCTCTGCATCCTCCTTGACCTTCTTGCCCTTATGGCGCAACACGATCGATTTACCTCTCTTCATCCTCTTCTTCCCTTTTGGGCGTGAAGAGCAACGAGTTTCGTCCCTGCAGGTCGAACCCTTGTGATAAGACTCAGAGGCAACATTTGCCTCGAGATTCCTTGACCTTGTTCAAGGATTGGAAGTCTGTAGCTCATTGAGGAGGGTAGTCGAGTGTAGCTAATTTTGTTCATAACAAACATTGCTCTGGCCCAAGGAAACTCTTCTAAGAGTCTCAAAATAAAAGCGACTGCTCGACTCGTCGATCGAAGCCCCGTTCATCTCGGCCAGATTAAAGGGGTCATCATGTCTAGAATGTGTTCACGGACAGACGACCCCTCTTTCATCCGTGCGTTGAAAACGTATTTGAGCGAGTCATGCCGGACCTGAAAGGATTGTTGTCCAAACATTTCCTGCAAGGACTCCATGATCTCCTTAGCGGAAACCATCAGCTCATGCTTCTTTGCCAAGACATCAGACATGTTGGCAATTATGTAGACCTTGCCTTTTCATTGGCCCCGATCCATCGATCGTGATGCATCGCGAACACTTCGCGACGCAGTCGAGCCGACATCCGAGAACATTCCTCAGATAACACGAACTTTATGTCGTCAGTTACCAAAATTGTATTAATGTTGTTTTTCCAACTCTGGTAATTATCTCCCACTAACTTATCCGAAGCGAGTAAAGCTATTATTGCGCTAGACATTTTTAGCTGAAAATAAGGAAAAAACTTTATTAGTCTCGCAAAAAACTTTTTTAAATCCAATCATGTTTTAGAAAAAATTGTTTCATGATCCCTAGGTCATTCAAAATTTTGCAATGATATCCTAAAGGTTTAGAATGACCGCCACCGAAGGGTGAATAGAACACTCCTCCTCTAGGACGAGACTCTCTCGATCAGACCCTAATCCCATAATAACTCTTATTCCATTAGGCATCCAATTACCATTGTTCGGTCGAATTCATTAACACTTAACGAATTCTGTGAGTGTCACCCTCAATCTTTAAGTTTCTAAGTATCCGTCCAAACAATAGCCACCGAAGGGTGAACCAAGAAGTAAAACCAACCAGAAATCAGATCCCATTCGAAATTCACGGTGTTCGACTCCCATGATCAAGCCCTCAGAGGATTGTTGTCCGTCCCAAACAAACTAGCGGAGCGGATCATAGGCGTCTCACAGTGTGAATCGAAAGAAGAGACCGTGGGTCTCGTTTTCACAAGTCCCGCTCCCACTCACTATAAGTACTCTCTCCATCCACGATGCTATTGAACTATACAAATGCCATTCGAAGGGGGACACTCCCATTTGTGGTTGGAAATTCAAATGTATCTCATACACTATATTTCCTCCCACTCAAAGACTTTAATTTTAATAGGGATTGACCTAGATAAACCGGCTAAAATTTACCTAAGCCTACCAATATAACTCTTATATGGTATTAACCTAAGTTTATAATCACATTATTAACTTAGGTCTATGTGAGTAAATTAATTAACACTTAATTAACGACACTCACGAGAATATAACCTAAGAATCTCCTGACCGAATTCACTCCCGTGTGGTTTCTGTGCAGGGGTGTTCATGCAAAGTCAACTTAAATACCCCACCTTAGACAAAACCTTCCTTAGACAGAGTTACTTATCGGTCTCCATTCAAAAGTTATATTTGTTTTCCTAAATTTCTAATCTCATTAGAAAATTAGAAAACCTAAGTCTAATTATTCAAGTTCTAAACACTTTAAAACTAATAATTAACTTAGGTTACATGCATTTCTATGTTATAGTGCTTGATCATCCATCACATGATAATACTATACTATAAGATACATTCATCACATGAATTAAATGCATGAGCATGCTTTTAATTTAAAAATATAACACTTATATTTAAAAAAAAATTAAAACATGCATACATTATATTATAACTCTTATAATATAATCCTATCATGCATACTATATATTATAACTCTTATAATATAAATGATGCATGAAATGTTTAACCTAAGGTGGGATTTTAAATCTATATGACATATATTATGCACATAGAAATTAATTAAAATATACATCTCATGCATAAAATAATTAAATAGCAAAAATGGACCGGTTTTTGGCACCTAGGGGCAAATTATTTAATTAAATAACATTAATATAACATTTATATTAATATTATTTAATAAAATAATTAAATAAAATAAATAATTACATTTTATAAATCAAAAATAAATAAAATAAAGAAAATAAACCGCCCACTATATGAATCACGTCCCACTTCTCGCGAAACCGCCTCCAGCAACTGCCCGCAACGTGTGCAGCGTTGCAACACCGTGGGCAGCGTTGCAACGCTGTCGCCTACAGCGTTGAGCCGCGTTCTCAACGCCAGCGGCGTTGCCACGCTGCTCTGCAGCAATGCCTCCGCCCAAGCAATCATCTCATGAAATTATGGCAAAATATCCACCTAATTTTAACAAAACAGTGCATAAATGAAGAACCATCAACCTGGCTCTGATACCAATTGAAGGGAATGAGAATCCCCGCGCAACGGAAGACGATTGAATCATCAAGGTATCATTATGCAACTTGTGTTTATTAAAATTGATCTAACACTTAGATCTAGGCTAAACATGCTTAAAAGAAGAAGAAATTTACAGCAAGTAGAGATTTTACTTACTTGTTGTAGACAAACACAATAATTTCTTCCTCGGATCACGAAGTCTTCGTGCTACTCGATCTCAATGGATTCTTCCTACAAAACGATCTCGAACCCAACTAAAAAGTCTTCTCGATTGTTCTCTTTTGGAGAAGGGAAGTTAGTGGGAACTTGTTAGTGTTTTGGAGAGGGAGGAGAAATGAGAGAGTAGAGAGAATTCTCTTTTCTTATCTTTGGTGAAAAACAAAAAATGAGAAAAGAACCTTTTTTTAATCCCTTCTTGCAAAGGGTTTAAATAGTGGAATGAGGGAGTTAACATCTCCTCATTATTACCACTATACCACAACCATAGGTTATGCAAATCTCATTTGTATAACCACATAATATAAGATATCTCATATCTCATATTGCAAATCTCATTTGCAATAAATGTGGATTAATTAAATTGAATCACATCCAATTTAATTTCTCTCATTTAATTTCTCCAATTAGCCCTAATTCAACAATTAGGCTAACCTATAGTTTATTATGAATCTCATTCACATTAAACTATATATTATATCATTCATATCTCATATAAATGACATAAATGCCCTTAAAGTGAAATTGAACACTTCAATTTTATACCAAAACATTAACCCTTCTTTTAACCTAGGTGGAGCCAACCGAGGGACCTAATGGACCTACAGTGACGGGCTCCAATGATCCGAGATTGACCTGTCAAACTCTTTGACCCTGATTAACCAACATTCAATAGCTACGGTAACACTCCACTATAGCCCGTAGGCGCACTCCCGTCGGTCACGAGAATATTACGTGTCCACCGATATAACCAATTCCCATGAGTCGACCCTTCACGGGTTGTTCGTAGACACTACTGGTCAAATTACCGCTTTACCCTGTGTCTACCTCTTGTTCCTTAAGTCCCCACTGCTCCTCTAATGAACAACATATCGTGATGGTCCAACCATACACAACACCTCTTCATACGGGCGGTGAGAAGGTGGGCGCCGTTGTCCAAGCCCCGAGAGCGACTTAAGGGAACAACCTCTAGTTTCCCTAAAGGCGGGAACGAGTGAATTCCATCTCGCGTAGTTAAGTTCTCGCCTCCTACTTGGTCCTGTCCCCGAGAAGATATGCATATTGGGCGAGTAATCGTGACCACCTCTCCCGTACTAGTCAAAGGGACAGATCCCATGCAGGCAGAGTCCGTAACACGCTTCGGGGATACGTGTCGAGTCACTAATGGTCATCTACGAAGTTATTAGTCCTCATCACAACGGTGGTGTTACATCGGTGGGTCTAATAATTCACGGTCGGTCTTATACAATCTTATTGCACAGATGCCCCCACTCGCATGTCAACCACATGAACGAGTCGATCACCTCGTTTGTATCTAATACAAAGCGGGTCGCATCCACAGTGTATCCAGGATTAGGTCTCCAACCCTATCCATATATTGTAGACCATTCGGGTTATTAACTCGAACGTGATCCTCCCTATGTGTCCACTACACACAGTTCAAGTTCTAGTTCTCTCATAAATTCAATGACCCTGGAGCTTAATTTATTGGAAAAGTTTATAAATATTGCGAGACACAAAGTGATGAAATGAATAACTCTTATTAATTTCAAACAATATATTACGAACACGAGATTAGGACAAAAATCCCAACAAGGACTACCTCGTTGCACTCCTGAATCAAGGTAAGTAACCAGTTGGATCTGAAAAGCATGCTCATAAGTGAGAGGACTTGCTCACGAGGCATGTAAAAATGTAATCTTGTATTTGTTGTGTATGTTAAAAGGGATCGGAGTTAGCCCTTGAATATTTTCATGTCTATGGTTGATGTATGGTTGCCTCTGTGTGTTCTTGGAGTATTCCTGGTCCTGATTAACATGTGTAGCTATTGGATTAACTCTTGTTTTTGGTTGTTGCATGATGTTGGACTTGTTTAGCATGTGTGAACCTTGGTTTTGATTGTGGCTTGAATCTGAATTGTCGAGAATCTGTTGGATTGTGTGTCGCTCGTGGTACTTGAGCAGGATAGCCTTTGCGGCGACAAAGTAGTAGGTCCAAGTGTGAAGCGTAGCCTTTGTGGCAGTCTAGTTAGGCCTACGATTTTGATCAGCCTTGGTGGCTAGTTTAGTGAACCGGGCAAGGGAGTGTTAACCTTGTGGTAAAGTGGTTAGGCCTAGTTTGGGAATGCCCTAACTTATTTACGAGTCCGTGTAGACCTAACCTAGGACCCTTGGCCTTCGAAATGATCTAGGACCCGACTCTTTTGTGATGAGAGACCTTTGTGGCAAGTAGCTTGGGGTAAGCCTGAGATAGCCTTTATGGCACTAGAGCCTTTGTGGCACTATAGCCTTTTGTTGGGATTTTTGCCCTAAAACTAGTAGTTTGTATTTTTTTTTTTTTGTTCTAATTAATGTAATAAAGTGGTATTATTTCAATAAAGAGTTATTGTTCATTATTTACGATATTGCCCCTATTTTAACCCTAAATCCCATAAACTAAACATCCAAGGTTGTAAAATGTATCTTTAACTAAATGTAGTGTACATATAAAGGATCTTGGTTCGAGATACAGCCTAAAGGGTCTATCGTAAGGGGATAAGGTTCGGGTACCTTACGCTGGTAAAACTATGGATGTGGTCCACTTTGTATATGATACAAACACTGTGATCCTAACGTGTTCGTGTAGATGACATGTGAGTGGGGATATCCTATGTAATGAGATTACATAAGACCGGACCGCGAAATAGTAACCACTAGATGTAACTCCGTTGACTAGCTAGGTTTCTTTTCACTAGGATGCCCAATGCAACTTGATCTCAATCCTGAGCAGGTTACGAACTTCTGTTTGCGAAGGATTGTCCTTTGACTAGTATGGGTGAGAGTGGCCAGATTTGCCGACTCAATATGCCTACCTTCTTGGGGACAAGACCGAGTGAGCAGCTGGGGGCTCAGCCTAGCAAGATGGAATTCACTCCTTCCCGACTCCTAGAGTAAGTAGATGAATGTTCCCTTAAGTGGTGTCTCTGGGACTTGAACAAAGGGCCCAACCCTCTCATTGGCCTGAGAGAGACTTTTGTTTGTTGGTAGGACCACAAACAAATTGTTCATTAGAGGAACACCGGTACTTAAGATACAAGATGTAACCCAGGGGTAAAACGGTAATTTGACCCAACGGGTGTTACGAACATTCGTGAATGATTGATTTTTCGTTATTAGTCAATATCCGTGGACACAGAAATATATTTGCAGTGAGAAAAGTGCAGTTGCGGGACTTTAGTGGAGTGTTCCTGCAGTTAACGAATGTTGATTAGGAGGTTAATGAGATTAATCGAGTAATCTCGTATCGTTGGCGCTTCTGATCTGTAGGTCCATTAGGTCCATCTTCTAGCTCGTAAAGGGTTCTTATCGTTTGAATTTGAAATGTTCAAATTCATTAGGAATAAATTTAATGTATATAGATACGTTATAATATAAAGTTTTGGAACTTTATATTATAAATTTAATGTGAATATGATTCATATTAAATTATGTGTGAGAATTAAATATTTGAAAGAGTTCAAATATTAATTTAAATGTGAATGTGATTCATATTTAAAAACTATAGGTTAAAATTTAATGTGCATTAGATGTACATTAAAACTATAGATTAAAATGGAATATGATTAAATGTGATTTAATCTTATTTAAATATAAGATATTTAAATTCATTAAATTTTATTTAATATAATAATTAATTAGATTAAATATTATTATTTAATTATTATTAAATATGTGGGAACGTGTCAGAAGGACACACCCCCACTCCCCACCATTTCCTTATCATCAGGAAGTGGGAAGTTTTTCCATGGCCTTTAACTTCCTCTCAATTGAGAGAAGAAGAGATTGATGTTTCATCTGAGCAATTGGTGAATTCTTGTAACAAGAAATTCTCTCTATCTAATTTCTTTTCCCTCAATCAAATTGTTTGGTACCTTCCCACCAAAGGTTGATCTAACCTACTCAGAGAATAGGAGGTTCTCACTAGTGGTGTTGTCCTGTTGGAGAAAACAGAGAAGAATTTTTTTAGTTCCTATGTTGCTTTGGAAAAAAGGAGCAAGGTTTTGCTGGGAGATTTGATCTACAAAGGTAATCTAAACTTCTCCTTTTAGTTTAGTTTATTTTACAACATGTTTGCATGATTATTTCCATGCCTAATTAGATTAGAGTTGTATGCTTATCTCTGTTTTTCTCCAATGTATTGGTATTTGTGTTTAACCAAAATAAACAAACAATTACGATTTCAAATCACGTTTCTGCTGCTCAAGGAGATCGGGTCTCCATCACCTTTGTGGCGAGCCGATAGCCTTTGTGGCGCATGAGCCTTTGTGGCGAGACGATAGCCTTTGTGGCACTATAGGCTTTGTGGTGCATGAGCCTTTGTGGCGAGATGATAGCCTTTGTGGCACTATAGCCTTTGTGGCGCATGAGCCTTTGTGGCGAGACTGGTAGCCTTTGTGGCACGAGAGCCTTTGTGGCGAGATTTGATAGCCTTTGTGGCAAGCTGGCCTTTGTGGTCGTGAGTCGGGGGTTCAGATTAGGAAGCCAAGGTAGTAGAGTGCATGGAGGAAGGCTAGGGTCGCAGGACTTCGTAGGGGCCTGAGCGCTAGTGTGCTCGTTTGATTGTTACCTGTTGATTGTTGATTCTTTATTGTATATTGGACTTGAGTGGACTACTTACTGAGTATTCCCAATACTCATGCGGCTTTCATTGTTGTTTTATTGCAGATAGAGCTTGATCCTGTGCTGGTTGAGGTCGTGGACCACCTGTGAGGCTATGAAGTCCCTTCTTTCTCCATTTAGTCTAATTTAACACTTGGGAGTTGTTGGTGTTGGGATTTATGCCCTAAACTTGTGTAATTTTGATAACTAAATAAAGTGTTATTTGTTTTGATAAGATTACAGTCTTGCTCTTATAAATCCAATAAACTAAGCTCCAAGGTTATAACATTTATCTTGAAATCAGTGTAGTGGACACTATTTGGGTTGAGTTCAAGATTATAACCTAAATAGTCTATGGTATAAGAATAAGGTTGGAAACCTCATTCTAGTAACACCATGGATGCGGCCCACTTTGTATTTAGTATAAATGAGGTAATCTAACACATTCATGTAGTTGACATGCGAGTGGGGGCATCCTGTATGAAGAGTTCATACAAGATCGGATCGCAAATTATTAGTCTAACCAAAGGTAACACCGCTTAATGTGGATAAGACTAGTAATTTATAGATGGTCATTAGTGACTCGACTCAATCCTCGAGCAAGTTAAGAACTCCCGCTTATATAGGGGTTTGTCCTTAGACTAGTATGGGTGAGAGTGGCACATGGCAGACTCAATAAGCCTACCTTCTCGGGGGACGTAAACCTCGTGAGGTAGTTGGGAACTTAACTGCAAGATGGAATTCACTCATTCCTCTACCGAGGAATTAGATGAGGTTGTTCCCTTAGAAGCGACTCCAAGTCTTAAACAACGGGGCCCCCCTCTATGAGGGGTATGAGTCTAAGGTAGGACCTTAGACTTGTTGTTCATTAGAGGATCGGTGGTGCTTAAGGAGCAAAGAGGTAATCACACGGGGGTAAAGCGGTAATTTGACGTAGTCGTGATTACGAACAACCCGTGAAGGGGTGCGACTCATGGATAATGACTATATTAGTGGACACAATAATATCTACAAAGTGAGGAGAGTGCAAACTACAAGTCTATAGTGGAGTGACTTGTAGTTAATGAATATTGATTAATCAATCAAAAGAGTTTGATAAGTTAATCTCACATCATTGGAGCTCATGAACCTGTGGGTCCATTAGATCCATCCGTTGGCTCAACATGGTAATATCGAGGGTATAAAGTTAGGAGTGAAATTGAAGTGTTCAATTTCATACATGAGGTGTTATATCAGTTATATATGATATAATTGATATAATATATAGTTTTAATGTGAATTAGATTCATATATAAACTATATACTAAAGAGACAATAAAGGAAGGGTAGGATGGTCATTTCCCATCTCATTCCCTTATATATATGGTTGTATGAGATGCAACTAGGTTAAGGAATTCTAAGGAATTACAAGCTCTTTGTTGTGTTGTTGGAAATGTTCCAAGACACACACATCTCTCTCAAAATACCTCACCTCTCCTAAAAGGAACCCACCTTCCTCCCTCACCTAGAGAAAAAAGGAGAAGATCCCGTGGTCGTGTCTTCGCACGTTGGAGTTCCTGTTGTGAGATCGTGACCGTGGGAGAGAGAAGCACTCGAAGAAAAGTTCTTCAAAGGTAAATTCTTGCTGTCCATTCTGATTTTATGCTTAATCTTGTTATGTATGTTCTTGAGTTAATCGTTGTAACTAAATCAAGAGCGCGCGATTCACAATCGCTTCATTCATGAGGACTTGATTCCCTTCAATTGGTATCGAGCCCAATTTTGTTCTTGATTTATGTTAGGATTTTTCAAGAACAAGGTGGGAATTACTGTTTTTGCATGAGATGTATGAACGGTTTTGCAAAATTAGATGTTTTCAATTTTGGCACTTAGATTTACAATTTCCATTGAATCGTTCAATGTAAGGGTCCGGTGTTTTGGGCAATTTTAATTGTAAATCGAGTCTGTAAGTCCGTGTCGATCGAGGCAAAGTAGTTGCTGAGAAGATCGGAGCGAAAACAAGCAAGATTTGGAGAAATCTCATTGTTATGCGTAATGCGGCGTTGCAACGCTGTTCATCAGCGTTACAGCAGCTGCGCTTGCGGGAGAAAGCGTGCGAGAAGCGGCGTTGCAACGCTCGACGAAAACGACAAGGAGCGGCGTTACTGCTGGCTAACGCCGCTAGCGTTGCAACGCAAGATACGTTTCACGCAAGGAGCAACGGGCAGAAAATGAATTTTTTAATATATATTAATTATAAAAATATTTTATATTGAATATATTTAATATATTTAATTTTAATTAATATAATTAGATTATATTAATTAAAATTATTTCTAGGGTGCCAAAATTGGTCTAATTTTTGCTATTTTAATTATGCAATTGTTGTGTAATTATTGTCATGCATAATGTATGCTTGTATATTAGAAATCCCACCTTAGGTTAAGCATTTTCATGCATCATTTATAATATAAGGAGTTATATTATATAGTTTGCATGATTAATTAATATAAGGTTGTTATATTAATTTTTGGACAACATTGACATGCATTATTTTTCATGAGATGAATATGCTATGAATGTCTTATTATTCATGTGATGAATGATCAAGCACTATAACATAGTATGCATGTCACCTAAGGTTAATTATTAGTTTTAAAGTGTTTAGAACTTGAAAATAATAGACCTTAGGTTATCTAGTTCTAATTAGATTAGAATTAAGAACCAAGTAATTTATAAGCTATGATTAAAAGAGGAACTTTGTCTAAGGAAAGTTACTGCAAAAGTTAGTGGGTATTTAAGTCGCTTAAAAACGGAACACCCCTACACGAAACGACACGGGAGTGAAATTTAATCGGAGAGTCTTATAAATTACAATAGCGTCAATGGTTTATTAAGGGTTAATAAACTAGAAATCCTAGGTTTAATATAAGGAGTTATATTAACAAACTTAGGATAAAATCAATATAAGAGTTATATTGATTATCAATATAAGAGTTATATTGATAGAGTTAGGAAAAACTATTAGCTGGGTTTTTAGCCTAAGTAAGATTCCTATACACTTTAAAGTATTCAGTGGGAGGAAAAAATGTATGAGATACATATTTTTCCACCTACGCTATCTCCGGGAAGTTCACACCGTGAGACTCATACTTGGCCTCGTGGCGCAAACGGGAGCGTCCCCCTTCGGATGGTGTTTGTTTGAGTCAATATCAAGGTGAATGGAGAGGGTACTTATAGTGAGTGGGAGCAGGTTTAGTGAAAACAAAACCTACGGTCTCTTTTGTCGGTTTACACCGTTAGACCACTATGGTCAGCCTGCTAGTTTGGCCTGGACCAGACAATCCCTTCGGAGGGCTTGATCATAGGGGATCGAACACAGTAGACACCCGAAAGGGATAAAGATTTCCTTAGACTATTTTCCAATCTAGTCCTCTCCCTTCGGCGGATTTTATTGGATCGAGACTCTGGGATCTAAAGACAGAAGGTCACACTCACGGGGTACATAAGTTGTGTATGTCTCCAGACCGAAAAATGGTAACTAAAACCTATAGAAATAAGAGTTATTCTGGTATTAGGTTTTGGTCAAGAGTGTCTTGATCCAGAAGAGGAGTGTTTTTTATTATCCTTCGGTGTCATACATTCTAAACCTTTGAAGTATCATTGCAAATTATAAATGGCCTAGGAATCATTTGATAATTAGCTAAAACATGATTGGATTAGAGTTATAGCAAGAAACTCATACAAGTTTGTTTGTAAAATTTTCAGCAAAATGTCTAGCTCTATAATTTCCATATTGGGTGCGGAAAAGTTAACCGGAGAGAATATGATGACATGGAAAAAAACTCAACACTATTTTGGTAGTGGATGATCCGAAGTTTGTGCTAACGAGGTGTCCTCTCGGGTGCGAGCTCGAATGCATCACGAAATGTCCGTGATGCATATGATCGATGGATCAAGGCCAATGATAAGGCCAAGATCTACATGTTGGCAAGTATGTCTGACATATTAGCCAAGAAGCATAAGGGCATGATTACCGCCAAGAAATCATGGATTACATGCGGGGTATGTTTGGACAATGATCCACACAAGCCCGACATAATGCCCTAAAGTATATATTCAACTTGAGGATGCCAGAGGGTACATCTGTTCGGGATCATGTCCTGGATATGATGGTGCACTTTAACATCGCGGAGTCGAATGGTGCTTCCATCGATGAGTCAAGCCAGGTCAGCTTCATTTTGGAAACCCTTCCAGATAGTTTCCTGCCGGTTTAGAAGTAATGTTGTTATGAACAAGCTTACTTTTAATCTTACCTCCTTCGAATGAACTCCGGACCTTTCGGTCTTTGATGAAAATTCGAGGATCGAAAGGTGAGGCAAATGTTGCGGTGGGAGTTATCACGGAGGTTCGACCTGCAGGATAAAAGCGGTAACTTCATCTTCTTCTAACTTTGAGAGGAAAAAGAAGAACATGAAGAAGGTTGGTAAAGGAAACAGGCTGACAAAGTTGCCGCCCAGAAGGGCAAAGAGTCAAAGACGTTGCTGACAAAGGAAAGTGTTTCCACTGCAACGAAGACGGGCATTGGAAACGGAACTGTCCGAAGTACATTGCAGAAAAGAAGAAGGAAGGTAAATATGATTTACTTTGCCTAGAAGCTTGTTTAGCGGATAATGATAAAACAACTTGGATACTTGATTCAGGCGCGACTAATCATGTTTGCTCTTCTTTTAGGGAATTGATTCTGGCAGCTTACAACAAATGAGAGAGATAACGCTCCGGTTGGAAATGGAGAAGTCAACTCAACTGTAGCAGTAGGCACAATGAAGCTTTATTTTGACAAGAAATATGTATTGTTGGACAATATATTAGTGATACCAGGGATTACTAGAAACCTTATTTCCATTTCTTGCCTTATTGAACAATGTATTTCTGTTTCCTTTTCTATGAATAAAGTGTTTATTTTGAAGAAAGGTTTAGAAATATGTTCAGTTTCATTAGAAAATGGATTGTATGTTTTAAGGCCTAATTCAGTCAAAATGGTTTTGAACACTGAGTTATTTAAAACTGCAAACGCACAAACTAAGAAACGTAAAATTTCTCCTAAAGAAAATGCTCATCTTTGGCATCTAAGATTGGGTCACATTAATCTCAATATGATTGAGAGATTGGTAAAGAACGGACTTCTAAACGAGTTAGAAGAAAATTTTTTGCCAATATGTGAATCCTGCCTAGAAGGCAAGATGACTAAAAGACCTTTTAGTGGAAAAGGTTATAGAGCCAAAGACCCTCTAGAGCTTATACATTCAGACCTTTGTGGTCCGATGAATGTTAAAGCCAGGGGAGGATATGAATATTTCATCTCTTTTATAGATGATTATTCTAGATATGGGCATGTTTACCTAATGCACCACAAGTCTGAAGCACTTGAAAAGTTCAAGGAATTCAAGACTGAGGTTGAAAATCAATTAGGTAAAACTATTAAAACACTTCGATAGGATCGAGGTGGAGAGTACATGAATTTAAAATTCCAGAACTATATGATAGAACATAGAATTACATCCTAACTCTCAACTCCTGGCACACCACAGCAAAACGGTGTATCGGAAAGGAGAAATAGAACCTTGTTGGACATGGTTCGATCAATGATGAGTTATGCTCATCTCCCTAGTTCCTTTTGGGGTTACGCAGTGGAGACTGCAGTATACATTTTGAATAATGTGTCTTCCAAAAGTGTTTCTGAAACACCTTTTGAACTCTGGAAAGGACGTAAAGGTAGTTTATGTCACTTCAGAATATGGGGTTGTCTGACACATGTGCTTGTGACAAATCCAAAGAAGTTGGATTGACGTTCAAAATTATTCCTATTCGTAGGATACCCAAAAGAAACAAGAGGTGGTTTATTCTATGATCCTAAGGAAGATAAGGTTTTTGTATCGACAAATGCCACTTTCTTGGAGGAGGACCACATAAGGGACCACAAACCAAAAAGTAAAGTAGTGTTGAGTGAGTTAGACGGAACATTAGCAAAGGTTGCTAATAAGAACACTAGTACGTCAACAAGAGTTGTTGATACTAGTTTGTCTAGTCAAGAAAGTCCATCTCAAGAGTTGAGTATGCCTCGACATAGTGGGAGGGTTGTAATACAGTCTGACCGTTACATGGGTTTAGCTGAAACCCAAGTTGTTATACCAGATGACAACTGCGAGGATCCATTGACTTATAATCAAGCAATGGTTGACAAAGACAAAGACAAATGGGTCATAGCCATGGACCAAGAAATGGAGTCGATGTACTTCAATTCTGTTTGGGATCTTGTAGATAAGCCTGAAGGGGTAAAACCTATAGGTTGTAAGTGGATCTACAAGAGAAAACGTGGTGTAGATGGGAAGGTGCAAACCTTTAAAGCTAGACTAGTAGCAAAGGGTTATACCCAGGTTGAAGGGCTTGACTATGAGGAGACCTTTTCACCTGTTGCTATGGTAAAGTCTATTCGTATCCTTCTTGCCATTGCCGCATATTATGACTATGAGGAATGGCAAATGGATGTCAAGACAGTCTTTTTGAATGGTTATCTTGAGGAAACCATCTACATAGACCAACCCAAAGGGTTCATTGAACCAGGACAAGAGCAAAAGGTTTGCAGGCTTAAAAGGTCAATTTATGGACTGAAACAAGCTTCTAGGTCCTGGAATATAAGATTTGATGAGGCAATCAGATCTTATGGTTTTGACCAGAATGATGATGAACCTTGTGTCTATAAGAAAATCATCAATAGTTCTGTCGCTTTCCTAATTCTCTATGTGGATGATATCCTACTCATTGGAAATGATGTAGGTTATCTTACTGACATCAAGGAATGGCTAGCTACGCAGTTCCAAATGAAAGATTTGGGTGATGCGCAATTTGTTCTTAGGATCCAGATTGTCTAGAACCGCAAGAATAAGACACTAGCCTTGTCTCAAGCATCATACATAGACAAAGTGTTGTCAAGGTTTAAGATGCAAGATTCCAAAAAGAGCTTGTTGTCTTTTAGACATGGAATCCATTTGTCTAAGGAACAGTGTCCTAAGACACCTCAAGGAGTTGAGGATATGAGACGGATTCCTTATGCATCGGTTGTTGGGAGCCTGATGTACGCCATGTTGTGTACTAGGCCCGACATCTATTTTGCAGTTGGGATGGTCAATAGGTATCAATCCAATCCAGGACTTGAACACTGGACAGCGGTTAAAACAATCCTTAAGTATCTTCAGAGAACAAGGAACTACATGCTTGTGTATGGAGCTAAGGATTTGATCCTTACATGATACACTTATTCTCGACTTCTGCACCGATAAAGATTCTGGAAATCTACATCAGGGTCAGTATTCACTCTTAACGGAGGAGCTGTAGTATGACAAAACGTCAAGCAAGGATGCATCGTTGATTCCACCATGGAGGCCGAATATGTAGCAGCTTGTGAAACAGCTAAGGAGGTCGTTTGGTTAGGAAATTCATGTTAAATTTGGAAGTTGTTCCAAATATGACTTTGCCGATCACGTTGTATTGCAATAATTGGTGGTGCGTATGGCAAATTCGAGGAACCCCAAGTCACAAGAGGGGGAAAGCACATAGAGCTAAGTATCATCTCATCCGGAGATCGTGCATAGAGGAGGAGACGTGATTGTCACGAAGATAGCCTCAGAGCACAACATTGTTGATCCTTTTACAAAGGCTCTCACGGCTAAAGTATTTGAGTGTCACCTAGAAGGTCTAGGTTTACAAGTCTTCCCCAACTAGGGCAAGTGGGAGTATTTTGTACAAAGGGGTTTAAATGCCCTAGTTTATTGTATTTACATTACTGTAATTTTTAGTACTCCACAAGCTTTAGGTCAAGTGGGAGATTGTTGGGATTTATGCCCTAAACTTGTGTAATTTTGATCAATTAAATAAAGTGTTATTTGTTTTGATAATATTACAGTCTTGCTCTTATAAATCCAATAGACTAAGCTCCAAGGTTATAACATTTATCTTTAAATCAGTGTAGTGGACACTATTTGGGTTGAGTTCAAGATTATAACCTAAATAGTCTATGGTATAAGAATAAGGTTGAAAACCTCATTCTGGTAACACCATGGATGTGATCCACTTTGTATTTAGTACAAATGAGGTAATCCAACTCATTCATGTAGTTGACATGTGAGTGGGGGCATCCTGTATAAAGAGTTCATATAAGACTGGATCACAAATTATTAGTCTAACCAGTGTAACACCGTTAACTAGATAAGACTAGTAATTTATAGATGGTCATTAGTGACTCGACTTGAATCCTGAGCAAGTTAAGAACTCCTGCTTATAGGGGTTTGTCCTTAGACTAGTATGGGTGAGAGTGGCACATGGCCAGACTCAATAAGCCTACCTTCTCGTGAGACGTAACCTCGTAAGTAGTTGGGAACTTAACGTGCAAGATGGAATTCACTCATTCCTCTACTGAGGAATTAGATAGGTTGTTCCCTTAAGAACTGACTCCAAGTCTTAAACAATGGGGCCCCGCCCTCTATGAGGGTATGAGTCTAAGGTAGGACCTTAGACTTGTTGTTCATTAGAGGATCAGTGGTACTTAAGGAGCAAAGAGGTAATCACAGGGGTAAAACGGTAATTTGACCAGTGTGATTACTGAACAACTGTGAAGGGTTGACTCATGGGTAATGACTATATCAGTGGACACAATAATATCTACAGTGAGGAGAGTGCAGCTACAAGTCTATAGTGGAGTGACTTGTAGTTAATGAATATTGATTAACTGAATCAAAAGAGTTTGATAAGTTAATCTCACATCATTGGAGCTCATGAACTGTAGGTCCATTAGATCCATCCGTTGGCTCAACATGGTAATATCGAGGGTATAAAGTTAGGAGTGAAATTGAAGTGTTCAATTTCATACATGAGGTGTTATATCAGTTATATATGATATAATTGATATAATATATAGTTTTAATGTGAATTAGATTCATATATAAACTATATACTAAAGAGACAATAAAGGAAGGGTAGGATGGTCATTTCCCATCTCATTCCCTTATATATATGGTTGTATGAGATGCAACTAGGTTAAGGAATTCTAAGGAATTACAAGCTCTTTGTTGTGTTGTTGGAAATGTTCCAAGACACACACATCTCTCTCAAAATACCTCACCTCTCCTAAAAGGAACCCACCTTCCTCCTCACCTGAGAAAAAGGAGAAAGATCCGGTGGTCGTGTCTTCTTCGCGTTGGAGTTCCTGTTGTGAGATCGTGACCGTGGGAGAGAGAAGCACTCGAAGAAAAGTTCTTCAAAGGTAAATTCTTGCTGTCCATTCTGATTTTATGCTTAATCTTGTTATGTATGTTCTTGAGTTAATCGTTGTAACTAAATCAAGAGCGCGCGATTCGCAATCGCTTCCGCTGCGGGGACTTCGATTCCCTTCAGTTGGAACTTTTCTGGTTTGAGTACACGTGTAGGATTGCTTATTTTGTTAAACGTTCTTGGCATGTTTTAAGTCATAAGTCGTGTTTTTAGCATTTATGAAATTGTTCTTGTTCTGTTGAGAAGTCTCTGATTGTTAAACCTCAACCCTTGTGTATTTGAAGTTAGTGGGTGGCTGGGAAGAATGATTTATTTTTTAAGTGTTTCTGATGTTAAAATAGGTCATTGAAATTTTTGAAAAACTCCTAGTAGCGTTATTATTCTGTCGAAGTTTCGGCGCGAACGACGTGTTTTAAGTATCACCTAGTTAGGTTTACCCCCAGAATTTAGGGTCGTTACAGTTTGTAACAGAGCGAAAGTTTTAGATCCTTTAGACTCACCTACATCGTAGGTACCCCCCCTCTTCATAGTCTTTCGCAGGAAGGTCGTCAAGTCATCGCCCGGTTTGTAAACAGGGTTAAGTGTTATGTTTTTATTTGTTACTTTGGCTTATGGTGCTTTGGGTGAAATGTTTCAGAGTGGTTTTGTTTTGCTGTAAGTTAACTCTTGCTGACTTGAAACAGAAGAATGCCTTGTGGAAGAAGAGCTACTGGTGGGTGTGGGCGTGGAGGTCGAAGGGGTCGGGGTCGTGGAGCCTGAGGCTTGGACCCAGTGATTGAGCAACCGATAGATGAGCACTCCGAGACCCAGGAGACGCTTAATCCAAATGTCCCAATCGTCGATGAATCGACAGGGCAGAACGGGGAGAACCCTCACGAGCAGGGGATGCCCACCCCGCACTGCCCACCCCTGGAACGTTAGCAGACCTTCAGGTGGCCTTGGCGAGCCAAACTGCGATGCTCAGACAAGTCCTGGGTGAAGGGAATGAAAATCCCACGCAGTGGAAGGGCGATCGAATCACCATGGTATCGTTGCGAAAAATGCATTCTTAAAATTGAAACTATCTAATATCATCTAGGTTAAACATGCAATAGAAGAGAAAAACAGTAAGAACACTTACTTGTTGAAGAACCTTTCTTCACGTATTCCTCCTCCGATCACGAATCCTTCGTGTTCACGTTCTCAACGATCTTGATCTCCTCGAACAAACCAACGAACCAGACACCTCCAAAAGATTTCTCGGTTGTCATTCTACGTGGGACTCTTCTTTGGTGTAAGGGAGGAGAGAATGAGAGAAGTGTTGAGAGAGAATGCAAGTTTCTTTTGGTGAGAAATCCAAAAAATGAAACTTATGCTTATCAAATCCTTCTTGCAAAGGGTTCATATAATGGTGATAGGTGGAGTTGAAATCTCTAACTATTTACCATTTAACCACAACCATAGGTTATGCAAATCATATTTGCATAACCATATATAATAAGATATCTCATATCTTATTATACAAATCACATTTGTATAATTGTGGATTTTTAAATTGAATCACATTCAATTTAATTTCTCTCAATCCAATTTCTCCAAATTAGCCCTAATTAAGCAATTAGGCTAACCTATAGTTTATTATGAATCTCATTCACATTAAACTATATAATATGTCAATCATATCTCATATAAATGACATAATTACCCTTTAATGAATTTGAACACTTCAAATCCACACCAAACTATAAACCCTCTATTAATCCAGTTTGAGCCAACCGAGGGACCTAATAGACCTACATGTGACGAGCTCCAATGATCCGAGATTAACCTGTCAAACTCTTTGACCCGGTTAATCAACATTCATTAGCTACGGTAACACTCCACTAAAGCCCGTAGTTGCACTCTCGTCACTGTAAGACAAGTTGTGTCCATTGATATAACCAATGCTTGTGAGTCGACCCTTCACAGGTTGTTCGTAGACACTGTTGGGTCAAAATACTGTTTTACCCCTGTGTCTACTTCTTGCTCCTTAAGTCCCCACTGCTCCTCTAATAAACAATAACGTTGTAATGGTCCAACCATACACAACAACCCTCTCGAGCCATTGAGAGGGTGGGCGCCCGTTATCCAAGCTCTGGAGACAACAGTTAAGGGAACAACCCCTCTAGTTTTCTTAAAAGTCGGGAACGAGTGAATTTCATCTCGCGTAGTTAAGTTCCCAGCTCCCCACGTGGTCCTGCCCCTGAGAAGATAGGCATATTGGGTGAGTAACTGTGACCACTCTCACCCGTACTAGTCAAAGGATAGACCCCCGCAGACAGGAATCCGTAACACACTCAGGATTAAGGTCGAGTCACTAATGGTCATCTACGAAGTTATTAGTCCCATACTGTTAACGATGTTACATCAGTAGGTCTAATAATTCACGGTCTTGTACAATCTCATTGCAAGGATGCCCCTACTCGCATGTCAACCACATGAACGAGTCAGATCATCTCGTTTGTATCTAATACAAACCGGGATTCCACAACGTATCCAGGATTAGGTCTCCAGCCCTATGCATATATTGTAGACCGTTCGGGTCATTAACTCGAGTGTGATCCTCCCTGTGTGTCCACTACACACCGTTCAAGTTCAAGTTCTCTCATAAATTCAATGACCCTGGAGCTTAGTTTATTGGACAAAGTTTGTAAAATTGCGAGACACAAAATGATGAAAGAAATAACTATTATTAATTTCAAGTGGTAATATTACAAAAAAAAATGAGATTAGGACATACATCCCAACACTGGAAGCATTGACAAACTGTAAACTAGGGAGCGCACCTCACGCAAGACCAGTGGTCGACCACTGCATCTACCAGGGGCGACGACGGAAGAGACTAGGTACTTGAGGGACTTCAAGAAGTATGATTCGTTGTTCTTTGATGGGTTGAGCGTAGACTCCATGGTCGTAGAGGTGTGGTTTGATTCGGTGGAGTCAAGATTCCGGCGTATGTGATGCCCTGAAAACCAGCAGGCTCAATGTGTGTCCTATGCGCTGAGGGGTCGGGCATTACTGTGGTGGCAGGCCGCTGAGAGATCTATGGATGTTAATGAGGGGCCAGTAACCTGGGCACGGTTCTAGGAGGAATTCTTCAACAAGTGCTATCATGCCATCGTCCGGGCAAGGAAGGAAGCCGAGTTTGTTCAGTTGAAGTAGGACCCAAGGCAATCTGTGGAAGATTATGAGCACAAATTTACCATACTATCCCGTTTCGCTCCCGACCTGGTGGATACAGAGAAGAGGAGAGTAAATTGTTTTATTATGGGTCTATGTGATGACCTTTATGGTGTTGTAGCGACCCATGAGCCGAAGACCTTTGTCGCAGCTCTGAAAGCGGCGTCCCTGCTTGATGCCCGTTCTGCCAGATCGAAGGGGGCTAGTGTTGGTCAGACTACAGAGGTGGGACAGAGCTTAGGACTGGGCCAGAAGAGAAAATTTGATCAGGTGGGTTCAAGGTCGAATCGGTATGGAGGGTATGGTCAACAGTCTACATAAGGCTCTGGGAGAAACACTTGTGGAAATTGCGGAAAACATCACAGTGGAGCTTGTTTAGTGGCCACAAAGATCTATTATAACTGTGGCAAGGTGGGTCACATGTCGTCCGTTTGTCGACAGAGGAAGAATACGGATCCTAGGGCTTGTTACAAGTGTGGGAAGCTGGGGCATGTGGCCTCAGCGTGTGCAACGAGGGATGATGATGGGTCTCAGAGAGGTCGTCAACAGACTGGGGTATATGTTGCAGCGAGCAAGGCAGCAAGAGGCTCAAGCAAGGTGGTGACAGATACTTTACCTATACTTGGTCATTTTGCTTATGTATTGTTTGATTCTGGATGCACGCATTCCTTTATATCTTCCTTGTTTGTGGGGCAAGTCCAGTTAGAGGTGGAGCCTTTAGAGTCCACTTTACTAGTCGCAACCCCGGTAGGGGTAGAATCGGTGGTTCATGAAAAGGTTAAATTAGGCCAGGTGCTAGTGGTGGGTCGCATGTTGGAGGTGACTCTGATTCTGCTTGAAATGAGCGACTTTGATGTGATTCTAGGCATGGAATGGTTAGCTGCTAACCATGCACACATTGGCTGTCATCGGCGAGAGGTGGTGTGTTGCGTATAATTTTGATAATGCAATACCGCAAGTGTACGGGTCAAGTTTTAGTATAGTGATTTAAGAGTCCAAGTATCGTCCTCGAGAATGGGTTTCTAGATTAATTAATTACCAAGATACTAATTCTCAATTTTAGCTAAAGTAACATAACATGGATAGGTGATTGAAAGTAAAGACAAACAACAAACAAACAAGTGGAGACACGAATTGATAGATTTAGAGGAAATTGACTTCACAACTTAATACTTAATTAACACATTCAATGAACTATTGTAATGAATTTATAAACAAGAAGTAGAATACTCAAGAAAATCTCTCAATTCTTAGTGAGCCTCGCACACACAATAAATTCTAAATCTCCTTAAGAAATCTAAAGCATGCACGACATTAAGCAACTTCTTTATGTGTTTCCCTTAGACTTCTAGGTCATTCTCATGCCAGACTTCTAAGTGTTTTGACAACTTTGCTCTAATTTAAGTTTTATCTCTCGAGTCCACTTAAACAAACAATATCACATAGTTAAAGAACGAATTGCCAAAAATAAAGAACAAAACATACTTCAATACATAACAAATAAGTCTTAACAAGTAAATCAAATCCTAACTACAACATTTAGCTACTCTAAATCACAAGAAAACCAAACTAAAAGTGTAGAAAACGTCTTAAAACGAAGTTACAATCTGAAAGAAAAGGGAAATAAACTTATGTGTTGATGTCAGTCCTTCGTCTCTGAGCTCCTGTCTTCGATCTCGAACCTCCACGAACGCTTTGGCTCCCAAGAATGCTCTCTTTTCTCTTCTTACAGAGTGTATTTCGAAAATAGGGTGAATTCTCTATCAAATTTGGCTCCCTTTGTAAGAAGGTATAAGGTTCTATTTATAATGGTCTTCGGTACAACGTTGCAATGCTAGGGACAGCGTTGCAACGTTGTACCCTAAATGCGTGGTAAATAAGGAATGTATCGGCAGCGTTGCAACGCCGCTACCCTAACAAGCGCGTTCCTATCGATCCGGCGTTGCGACGCTGCCGCCCTCTGTGCGACCTTCCAGCTTGTATTCTTATCAAGATAGCGTTGCAACGCTATCGGCAGTGGTCTTCAACGCCTCTAAGCAGCACACTCGGTGTTACAACGCTCTGCATGGCGTTGCAACGCCATCACCTCGGGTCTTCATGCTTGGATGGATCCTTCTACTTCCAGTTGATGTTATTTTGAGCTCCAAATGGCCTCGTTTCGATCCCGAGTGATCCAAGATGTCTCCAATTATTCTGTTTAAGCTCTTAACCTGAAATTGAGTGATTTAAACACGTAAAAGCCTTGAAATCATTATAAAACTAGCAATAATTAAGCATAATGATAACACATTTTGTGTGCTATCATGGTGTTTCGACCTCCGGCGAAGGTTAGCTTCAAGTTAAAGGGAAAAGAGATTGGATCGACTCCTAAAGTGATCTCCGCATTGAAAGCGAGTAAGTTAGTTAGCCAAGGGACATGGGCCTTTATGGCCAGTGTTTCTAGTTCGAGAGCTGAGGAAGTGGAGTTGCCATCAATCCCTGTGATCAAGGACTTTGCGGATGTTTTCCCAGAGGATTTGTCGGTTTGCCTCCGAGTCGAGACATGGATTTTAGTATTGAGCTTGAATCAGGAATTGCGCCCTTGTCGAAACCTCCATACAGGATGGCTCCAACCAAGCTGAAAGAGCTCAAGATTCAGTTACAGGGGCTCCTGGATAAGGGGTTCATTCGCTCTAGCGTCTCGCCGTGGGGTGCACCATTATTTTTTTTGTGAGAAAGAAAGATGGGTCGATGCGCTTATGCATCGATTACAGGGAACTGAACAAGGTTACCATAAAAAATAAGTATCCACTTCCAAGAATCTATGACTTGTTTGACCAGTTACAAGGGGCGGTTGTGCGTGCTCGATGGGAATGATCTTAAGGAAGATATCTTGTCAGAGGTGAAGAGGAATCGAATCCCCTTGAGCAACGAAAACGTGGTAAATAAATCATAGTTGCTTGATTGTTTTGATTTACTGATAGCACACAAAATGTGTTATCCTTAGGCTTATTTATTGCTAGTTTTCATGTTAATTTCAGAGCTTTTATGTGTTTTAATCATCTAATTCCAGGTAGAGAGCTTAAATAGGACATAAGAGATATTATGGTTCACTCGGAATCAAATCGAGGCTTTTTGGAGCTTAAAATAACATCAAATGGAGGAAGAATGGACAAATCTAGTCAATTGACCCGAGGTGATGGCGTGCAACGCCCTGCAGGGCGCCGCAGCGCTGCTGGTGTTGTTTCTTTGCGTTGAAGACTCGTGAAGGTAGCGTTGCAACGCTATCCTGCAGCGTTGCAACGCTACTTCGATAAGGAGGCGCGCATTTAGGGCAGCGGTGTTGCAACGTTGACCCTAGCATTGCAACGCCGCTGAGACTTTCCTTATATGCTTACTGCGTAGGGCACAACGTTGCAACGTTGTCTCTAGTGTTGTAACGTTGTGCTGAGAACTCTATATAAAGAACATGATTTCCAACTTTGAAAGGGAGCCGAATTTGATAGATTTCACACCCTAATTTCGAAATACACTCTCTAAGAGAAGAAAGAAGAGCATTCCTTAGGAGCCAAAGCGTTTGTAGATGCTCGAGATCGTGACGGGAGCTCGGAGACGAGGGACCGACATCAACACACAAGTTTATTTCTCTTTCTTTTAGATTGTAACTCCGTTTAAAGACGATTCTATGACTTTAGCTCGTTTTTATGGTGATTTTGAGAGACTAAACGTTGTAGTTAGGATTTGATTAGCATGTTTTGAATTTGTTTAATTTATATATTGAACTTTGTTATGCTATTTATTTTTGGCAATTCGTTCTTAATTTCATCAATTTTGTTGGTTTAAGTGGACTCGAGAGAAAGAAACTTAGATTAGAGCAAAGTTGTCAAAATCCTTAGAAATCTAGCATGATAATGACTTAGAGTTCTTAGGGAAACATATAAAGAAGTTGCTTAATGTTGTGCATGCTTTTAAAATTCATAAGGAAACTTTAGAATTTATCGTGTGTGCGAGGCTCGCTATGGATCGGGAGATTCTTTTGAGTATTTTCACTTCTTGTTTATAAATTCATAATATTAGTTCTTTGCATGGGTTAAATAAAGACTTAACTTGTAAATTCAACTTCCTTCAATTCTATCAGATCTGTGTCTCCAATTGTACGTTTATTTTCTATCTTTATTTTCACTATCTATCAAAGTTTTGTTGCTTTAGCTAAAATTAAGAATAAGTATCTTGGTAATTAATTAATCTAGAAAACTTATTCTTGAGGACGATACTTTGTACTCAAATAACTTGACTCGTACACTTGCGGTATTACAATATCATTTTACGCAACATTTACTCTAAAAATCCATACATTGGCAAAATTAAACAAAGATAAGCAATTTTAAATTAAGAATGGATTAAACATAATTAAAGATGTTGTATATTTCTAAACTAAAAGGAAAAAGATCATTACCTTTGTAGTTTCAATAAAACAACAATTTCTTGCTCTTACAGTTTTACACAACAACACAACAAAGTTCTTTCAACTACTTGCAACAGGACACAACCAAAAGAAGTTAACCTTCTATATCTCTGAGGGGATGTTTGCCCCATTGGTATGAGTTGGGTTGAGTTGGTTTAAAAAGCCAACTCAGTGTTTGGGGCATTAAGTTGGGTTGAGTTCCCAACTCCCCACTTCCTCAAATATCTCCTCCAATTTTCTCAACTTACATCTCCCCACAAAATCAATTCACACACTTATCCACCAATTTCTCTAAACCTTGATTCCCTTCCGGCGATCCGACGACTTTCCAGCGGTGGTCCGGCGAAACTCCGCGCGACTGCCCGACAGGATGAAGAGTGAGATGAAAAGAAAAGAATGAGAAGAAGATGAGAGTTTTGAAGTGCACCCTTTAAGTTGCAATTACTCTAGTTTAAATAAGTAGCAAAAAGTCCTAATCCTTTTTAGAACAAGAAATCTTATTTTTTAAAAAAAGGAAATACTAATCCTCTTTTTTAAAAAAAGAAATCTTAATCTCCCTTTTTTAAAACATAAATCCTAATCCTTTTTAGACTTTGAAACACCCTTTCCTAAAAAATCTTTATATTCATAATCCTTATCCGATTATCCAAAAATTCAAATTTAAATCAAATACAATTAATGCATTTGATTTTACGGGGCGTTACAAAAAAAAGAAGAGGTTTAAGTTGAATTATCCATAAGTTTCGTTGCTGAAACGAAAAGAAAAGTTACAGGGGAGTGATTAAGAAAAGAAAAATATGAACATCTTAGTCACAGACATCCAAAAGATGGACTGCTTCTTCCAAGTCCCACCACAATCCAAAAAGAGATATTGCTTGCATCTTCTTGGTAGGACTGGTTGAACACCTACTCCACCCATCTTTTACTAAACCAAGATGACCCAGACACTTCATGTTTATTTCGTTAGATATATTTTGTGAACGATAATATTTTTTGTATACTTTAATTTTTTGGGGGCATGGGAGATAAGATTTGATAGCATGTCATTAATTCTTTTGTCATGAATGAATGTATCGTCAATGATGGGAAATAGTAAACACCATTTTGACAATCCTTCATGAAGTTGGTTTTAGACATTGATCGTAAGTTATATGCCCAATTGCATTGTTCTTTTCTTTTTCTATAAACCTTACAAATATTCAATTGATTCCGATTAATTATATATTAATTGGAGAATTCAATTGATAAGGAAAAAATAACAAAAAGCTTGATAATGTACTCCATCATGTTCAATCATTATGCAAGTCAATATTATATACATTCATTACACTGAAGTTATCATACAACACAAGTTTGGTGTTCACACATGAATTCAATGTTAGAACTTGGTGGTATTGTGTTTTGAAGATAAATGTTTCAAATAGAATATCTAAAACCCATCAGTAAGATAAAAATTGACTATTTGATCTAAAAAAAAACCACCAGATACCCCTGCACAACTCAACTCAACTCTACACCCCAAACATAGACTTCCTGCATTCAACTCAACTCAACTCAACTTTGCACCCCAAACACAAACTTCCTGCACTCAACTCAACTCAACTCTGCACAACTCAACTCAACTCTGCCCAACTCAACTAAACTCTGCGCGCCAAACGCCCCCTGAGTGTCTATTTAGATCTCTCCTTTGTGGGAAGGAGCCAACAATTGGAAGAGGAAGAGAATTATTGTTGAGAAAGAGTTGAGAGCTTTTCCAAAATCCAAATGCAAGCAATCAAAAATGATTCACCTCTTCTTCTCTTCACCATCAAGAAGAAAAGGCCAGAGGGACACTTTCCCCACTTGCTATCGATAGGGAGTTGGAGGGGAAGTGGGGAGCGTGTCCTCCTAACACGTTTCCTTTTTTATTTAAATAATAATTAATCATATTAATTATTAAATAAATTAATTAAATCACACATTTAATTAAAATAAATTAAATCTCATATATTTAATTTAGATTAAATCACATTTAATCAATTTCCCCTCTAACCTATAGTTTTAATGCACATCTTATGCATATTAAATTTTAACCTATAGTTTTAAATATGAATCTTATTCACATTTAAATTAATGCTTGAACTTATTCAAATATTTAACTCTCTCATATAATTTAATATGAATCATATTCAAATTAAATTTATGATACAAAGTTCTAAAACTTTATATTATAATGTATTTGTATACATTAATGTTTATTTCCTAATTGAATTTGAACATTTCAAATTCAAATGATCTAAGAACCCTTTACGAGCTAGAAGGTGAACCTAATAGACCTACAGATCAGAAACTCTAATGATACGAGATTATTTGGTTAATCTCATTAACCTCATAATCAACATTTGTTAACTGCGGGAACAATGCATTAAAGTCCCGCAGTTGCACTCTTCTCACTGCAGATATATTCCTGTGTCCACGGATATTGACCAATAACAACAAGTCAATCATTCACGAATGTTCGTAACACCAGCTGGGTCAAATTACCGTTTTACCCCTGAGTTACATCTTTTACCTTAAGTCCCAGTGCTCCTCTAATGAACAACATGTTTGTGGTCCTACCAGCAAACAGAAGTCCCTCTCGGGCCAATGAGAGGGTCGGGCCCTTTGTTCAAGTCCCGGAGACACCACTTAAAGGAACATTCATCTACTTACCCTAATAGGCGGGAAGAAGTGAATTTCATCTTGCTAGGTTAAGTCTCCAGTTACCTGCTCGGTCTTGTCCCCAAGAAGGTAGGCTTATTGAGTCGGTGAATCTGGTCACTCTCACCCATACTAGTCAAAAGAAAATCCCTCGCAAATAGGAGCTCATAACCTGCTTAGGATTGAGATCAAGTTGCCTAGGTCATCCTGTTGAAATAGAAACCTAACTAGTCAACGGAGTTATATCTAGTGGTTACTATTTCGCGGTCCGGTCTTATGCAATCTTATTACATAGGATATCCCCACTCACATGTCGTGTACACGAACACGTGACGATCATTGTGTTTGTATCAAATACAAAGTGGGTCATATCCATAGTATTACCAGGGTAAGGTACCCAAGCCTTATCCCCTTACTATAGACCCTCTAGGTTGTATCTCGAACTGGGATCCTTATATGTCCACTACATTCAGTTCAAGAGACATATTACAACCTTGGATTTTAGTTTATTGGATTTAGGTTTAAGATAAGGCAATATAGTAAATAATGAACAATAACTCTTTATTGATTTAATTAGAACATTATTTACAAACTACGAGTTTTAGGGCATGAAACCCAACAAGAGGCTCACGGTTCATCTTTTTCGATGCATCCGGGGAGCACCAAGATGTACCAGGACCTAAAGTAGTTCCGTTGGTGACGTGGCATGAAAAAGGATGTAGCAGAGTTCGTGAGTAAATGCTTGGTATTCCAGCAAGTTAAGGCCTCGATATAGAAACCTACAGGGTTGTTGCAACCCCTAGAGGTACCTCAGTGGAAGTGGGAGGAGATCTCCTTGGATTTCATCTTTGGTTTGCCTCGAACAACGAGAGGATACTCAGTTATTTGGGTGATTGTTGATAGGCTGACGAAATCAACCAATTTCTTGCCAGGGAAACTGACTTATGCAGTCGAGAAGTGGGCAAATCTATTCATGGAGGAAATAGTCAGGTTACACGGAGTTCCAGTAAAGATCGTCTCCGATAGGGACCCTCGTTTCACCTTCAACTATTTGCAGAGTTTCCAAAAGACCCTGGGGGTCGAGTGCAACTTTAGTACGACGTTTCACCTTCAAACCGATGACCAGACCGAAAAGGTTGAACCAGGTGTTGGAGGACATGCTCCGAGCCTGTGCCTTAGATTTATCTAATAGTTGGGACTCACACCTCCACATAATAGAGTTCGCTTATAACAACAATTATCAAGCAACGATAGGTATGACACCTTTTGAGGCCCTGTATGGGAGGAGGTGCATATCTCCAGTGTATTGAGGTGAGGTCGGTGAGCGAAAGTTATTAAAGCCTGAGCTTGTGCAGGTGACGGAAGAGGTTGTGCAAAAGATCGAGGCGAGAATGCTGACAGCGAAAAGTAGGAAGAAGAGTTACGCCGATGTGAGGTGAAGAGACATGGAATTCGCAGTAGGGGTCCTTGTGTTCCTAAGAGTTGTGCCTTTGAAGGGAATTTTGAGGTTCGGTAAAAAGGGGAAGCAAAGCCCCAGGTTTATTGGACCATTCGAGATCTTGGAGCGCGTTGGTCAGGTGGCTTATCGGTTTGCCTTGCCTCCATCCCTTCCTTCTGTTCATGATGTATTTCACGTGTCAATTTTGCGGGGTTATGTACCTGACGCATCCCATGTCATTGATTATGAGCCACTGCAAGTGGATGGGGACTTGAGTTACGAGGAGAAGTCGGTGCAGATACTTGACCACAATAATAAGGTGTTGAGGAGTAAGGAGATCAAGCTAGTTAAGGTCTTATGGCAAAACCAGCAGCTCAGAGAAGCTACTTAGGAGCGCGAGGATGTGATGCGGGTGAGTTACCCAAGCTGTTCGAGAACTAGCCACTTTCGAGTACGAAAGTTCTTAAGGTGGGTAGAATGTGATGCCCCAGTTAATTCAGGTACTTTGGATTTAATGTTTTTTATATAAGTTGTGAATTTTGGTGGTTGGAGCCAGTTTTTCTAATTCTTGAGTCTTTGGGGGCAGATGGACAATTCATGTTCTTTTAAGTTAAGGACAATTAAGCGTTAAACGCTTTAAATTCAGGTCATTCACTTTCAGGAAGTTGCAGTCTCATTTCTAGTTTTCTCTCTTCGTTGTGGGAGCAGGTTCAAATAGCGAGATCACTTGGGTAAGCTCTCTTTCCCTTTCTCTTGTTCTTTTCCCTTATTTCTTTAGTTTAAAAAAAAAAGAAGAAAAAAGAAAAAAATGAGGGTTTTCGAAAGAGGGGTTCGCGCCTCCCCTCCCCTTGGCACGTCTCTCCCTCCCTTGTGTTTCTCGTCTTCTTCTTCTTCCTCGAGCCACGTCGCCGCGAGCCTTCCCTCTGTGCAGAAATCGACGCCACAACGCGAGCTCCCTCAGCCGTCGATGCCTCCAACCGCTGGTGCCGATCGCTCGTGAAGTCCATCGATTCCGTTTGGTTGCTTCGTGTCGGCATCCAGCTTTTCACCTCACCCTTTAAGCCGCTGACTACAAATCTCCCTCCCTCTCTTTTCCTCTGTTTTGCACCGTCGTTCGACCTCTCCCTCTTTTCGATCGTGCCCAACTCTTCCTCACGAAGTCGTCCCCAACCTCCATTCCTTTTCCCTTGCTTCTTTGGTCGACTGAACACCACCAATCTCCCACCTCTCTCTTGTTTTCCCTCAGACTTGAAGGCGGGCTAACTTGCGTTTCTGTTTTGTGTTTTGGCAGTGCGGTGAGTTGGTGAAGAGGTTGTCTCTGGAGTTTTCGCTTGGGTTCAACGCTCGCTTGGCATCAGGACGCCGGTTCGTGGTTATTGGGTAAGCTCGAGCTCACTAGAATTTAATCTGAGGATCGGTCTTCGTGTAGTTTTGGTTGGATATCTTTGGGTTAAGCTTCTGTCTTTGGGTTCAGTGTTAAGGGAGTTCAGTTGTTACTGTGAATTTCTTGTAGGTGAAGGTCTTATGTGCGGCTCTCATTTTAGTCGAGTGGGTCGATGCGGTTATTTGTGGTTTTGGTGACCCCTTTGGTATGTTGTAGGTGCTCGGGACCTTTTGCGGTAGTAAGGACTACCTCGTTGCACTCCTAAATCGAGGTAAGTAGCCAGTTGGATCTGAAAAGCATGCTCATAAGTGAGAGGACTTGCTCACGAGGCATGTAAAAACGTAATCTTGTATTTGTTGTGTATGTTAAAAGGGATCGAAGTTAGCCCTTGAATATTTTCATGCCTATAGTTGATGTATGGTTGCCTCTATGTGTTCTTGGAGTATTCCTGGTCCTGATTAACATGTGTAGCTATCGGATTAACTCTTGTTTTTGGTTGTTGCATGATGTTGGACTTGTTTAGCATGTGTGAACCTTGGTTTTGATTGTGGCTTGAATCTGAATTGTCGAGAATCTATTGGATTGTGTGTCGCTCGTGGTACTTGAGCAGGATGACCTTTGCAGCGAAAAAGTGGTAGGTCCAAGTGTGAAGCATAGCCTTTGTGGCAGTCCAGTTAGGCCTACGATTTTGATCAGCCTTGGTGGCTAGTTTAGTGAACCGGGCAAGGGAGTGTTAACCTTGTGGTAAAGTGGTTAGGCCTAGTTTGAGAATGTCCTAGCTTATTTGTGAGTTCGTGTAGACCTAGCCTAGGACCCTTGGCCTTCGAAATGAACTAGGATTTGACTCCTTTGTGATGAGAGGCCTTTGTGGCAAGTAGCCTGGGGGTAAGCCTGAGATAGCCTTTGTGGCACCGTAGCCTTTGTGGTGTTGTGGCGAGCCCAGGTAGCCTTTGTGGCATATGAGCATTTGTGGTGCATGAGCCTTTGTGGCGAGACAATAGCCTTTATGACACTATAGCCTTTGTGGCCCATGAGCCTTTGTGGCGAGACGATAGCCTTTGTGGCATTATAGCCTTTGTGGCACATGAGCCTTTGGGGTGAGACGATAGCCTTTGTGGCGAGACAATAGCCTTTGTGGCACTATAGCCTCTGTCACGCATGAGCCTTTGTGGCGAGACTGATAGCCTTTGTGTCACGAGAGCCTTTGTGGCGAGGCTTGATAGCCTTTGTGGCACGAGAGCCTTTGTGGCAAGCTGGCCTTTGTGGTCGTGAGTCAGGGGTTCAGATTACGAAGCCAAGGTAGTAAAGTGCATGGAGGAAGGCTAGGGTCGTAGGACTTCGTAGGAGCCTGAGTGCTAGTGTGCTCGTTTGATTGTTACATGTTGATTGTTGATGCTTTGTTGCATATTGGACTTGAGTGGGCTACTTACTGAGTATTCTCAATACTCATGCCACTTTCATTGTTGTTTTGTTGCAGATAGAGCTTGATCTTGTGCTGGCAGATGTCGTGGACCACCTGTGAGGCTATGATGTCCCTAATTTAACACTTGAGAGTTGTTGGAAGCCAAGGTAGTAGAGTGCATGGAGGAAGGCTAAGGTCGTAGGACTTCGTAGGGGTCTGAGTGTTAGTGTGCTCGTTTGATTGTTACCTGTTGATTGTTGATGCTTTGTTGTATATTGGACTTGAGTGGGCTACTTACTGAGTATTCCCAATACTCACGCTGCTTTCATTGTTGTTTTGTTGCAGATAGAGCTTGATCCTATGCTGGCAGATGTCGTGGACCACCTGTGAGGCTATGAAGTCTCTCTTTTCCCCCTTTAGTCTAATTTAGCACTTGAGAGTTGTTGGAACTTTTCTGGTTTGAGTACACTTGTAGGATTGCTTATTCTGCTAAACTTTCTTGGCATGTTTTAAGTCATAAGTCGTGTTTTGAGCATTTATGAAATTGTTCTTGTTCTACTGAGAAATCTCTGATTGTTGAACTTCAACCCTTGTGTATTTGAAGTTAGTGGGTGGCTGGGAAGAATGGTTTATTTTGAAGTGTTTCTGATGTTAAAACAGCTCATTGAAATTTTTGGAAAAGTCCTAGTAGCGTCGTTATGCTGCCGAAGTTTCGGTGCGAACGACGTGTGTTAAGTATCACCCTAGTTAAGTTTACCCCCAGAATTTAGGGTCGTTACAAAAAGTGACTATCTAAGAGAAGAAAGTTTTAAATTCTTCCTTCAAATTTCTAATAAATTGGTAGAAATTTAGAGTTTTCTTCTCTTATATGACCCTATTTTTTCTTTAAATTTTTACCAATTCACTAAATATTATGTTGTGTAATTAAGTTTATTATAACCAATTTTAATATTTACTATTGATGCTAACATGAGCATAACTCAAATGTAGACATATAGTCTTTTTCTCTTGAAGCCAGAAGTTCAAATTTTCATACTTTACTTTTGTTGTACTAAAAAAACATTAATCACCGATGATGGACTAAATTGAAAAATATAATATAAAAAATTGATATGTTGTAAACAATTAAGGCTAAACTGAAAAAAATGCTCGATCATTAACGACTAAAATATATATTTAGCTTTTTAAAAAAACAAAGAGAAAATTATAAGTTTATATTCTTTTACGCAATGAAGAAACACTCATGATGTATAGAATACAAGCAAGCCAACTGATAATTGTTGTTGTTCCATAAAATGCATGAGAAGATGTGCCCATATGAAGGGAAAAGAGGAACCTAAAATAATTATACTCTCTTCTTTTGCCCAAATTTAATTAGTTTTGTAATTCTAAATAATAATTTTAATTAGTTTTAAAACAAAATCATCTAATAGTTTTTATCTATTAGCTAATTGTGTAATTGGCCCTTTTTCTTTCTTTTTTTTCTAATTCACTTGACAAAATTTAATTTATCACTCAGTTTTTGAAACAAGAGGATTGATTCTCATTTTTTATTGCTCAACTTTTAAAAATAGTTTAGAATTAGTTCATACATTATTAAAATGTTTTTTTTTAGTTTTAGACTTTCAGATATATTCTTTTTTTTAACACATGAAAAACATTGCTTAAAATATATGTATTAATGTATTGATATGGGTATATATTTGAGCCACATAAGAGATTACATAGTAATCAGAACTAAAATGATTAAAATTTTTGTGAAGTTTAAAACCTAATTAGAGTGTGAGCTAAGATTGATATTCAAGTGTTTCAAATTTAAAATAGAACAAATCTCATGTAAATCCTAAAATAAAATGTGAAACTAAAAATAAATATAAAAATATGATATAGATAAAGAAAAACAACTTCCCAGTTAGTACGTTTAATCGTATTCATTTTAGGTTAAATAAGAATCTCTGAATTTTGATGTATGTGTCTAATATATTTCTAAATTTTAAAAATATCTAATATATTCTCGAAATACCAATTTGTATCCAATATAAGTTCTAGGACTTGCGACGTCATTATATCATCATTGAACTCAGTGGTGGATTCAGAACTTTAAGTTAGGGGAGCTTGAATTCTATAAAAATTATTTTCAACTCATTAATATTGGTTGTATATAGTCTCATTCCATTTTTATGGTTTATAAAAATTAATATATTGAACTTTGAAAGTATACAGACTAAAATAAAACAAACCACAAAATACATGAATGAAAATGAAATCTTAATATAATAGATTATATATTTTGATATAAGAAAAATGATTAAATTTTTTTACGTAAGTATGTTGAGAAAAAATTAGAAATAATAAGATTTTTTTCGTTTAATAAGAATTCATAGAATCATATTTTTTTTTATGTAATAAACTTCTGAAAGAAATATCATTTATTAGATTTTTTAAAATACATATCGAATCCTCTAACCCCTGTTGTACTTTAAAAAAAAGGAAAAAGTCAAGAGGGGCTTGCCACTAGGCCAAGATCAAATTTGTAAATTAATATAGCATTTTATATATACAAACTAAGCTTCTCAAAGCCCCCAAGACCCTTCTTAAATCTGCTTCTGCTTGAACTACTTGTGAGAGTGAAGACTTTCACCACAAACAAACACGGGTCTTTTCAACATGTGTCGTCCTCACTCACATACTCGATCTTTAGGAAAATTCTTAGGAGGTCAACTAACATAGGATTGCTACAAGTCAAACACGCTTAACTTTAAAGTTCTTATGATTGAGCTTCTGAAAAGGAAAGTGCACTTTGTTGGTATAATCCATTCTTTTAAACTTTTCTTATCCATACTTTTATAACTTCAAATCCCTCTCATTCGGATGTGGACTTGGTTTATTCATGTACCCTTCTTCCTTGGGCGTCACAATGAGACTAAATAATTCTAACTTTCTCCAAACCATATATAGGGACCAAATTTGCAATTTAATCTTTTTAAAAAATTAACGAATCTATTAGACATAAATTTGAATTTTATATCTAATATTAGGGGTGTACATAAGTCGGTTTGGGTTGGGTTAAGAGAGTTTTTTTTAACCACTCGAAAATTTGGGTCGGTCATTCGTTCAACCCAACCAACCCTATTCATGAGAGTAACCCAACCCAATCCAATATTTTTGGGTTGAGTTGGGTTGGATCCCGAGTTTTTTTTTAATTTTTTATTATTTAAAGTATTTTTTCTTGAATTAATAACTACAATCACACCAAATTCAAGTATCAAACTTCAAAAGTTATAACATCTTAAAATTTGTTAGAAGTCTAAAAGAAAAACATAAAAAAAATTGACAAATAGTTCATTTACAAGTATAGACGTAATTAAAATAAAATTTAAAAAAATATAAACTTTGGGTTGGTTTGGGTTGGGTTGAGTCAACCCGAGCCTAAAAATCCAACCCGAGAACCGACTCGAACTTTTCGGTTCTCTAAACTTCTAACCCAACTCAAATAGAAAAAAAAAACCTAACCCAACCTCAACCTTTACGGTTTGGGTTGGGTAGTCTGAGTTGCTCGGGTTACGGGTTAGTTGTACACCCCTATCTAATATATAAGACATCAAATTCTAAAATATTGTGTCCAATAGATTAATGAATTTTAAAAAATGTTGAACACGTCAAATACCCATTAAACACAAACATTGAAAGCTTAAAGGTTTATTAGACATAAAATTTGATTTGTTTTCTTTATTTTAAAATACATAGAATTGAAAGTTTAAAAACTTATAAATTAGACATTTTTTAAAGTTTAGGAATCTATTATTACATATAAAATTGAAAGTTTAAAGATGTTTTAATTTTTTTTTAAAAAAAATTAATTATGATTTTATTTGGTGCAAGTGTAACCGTTTATGGACTAAACTTATAATTTAATCTTTATTTTATTTATTTTATTATTTTGTTTAAAGAATCCCAGGTTACTTCAAGTATGGGTGGTGTGACAGAAAAAAAAATACTGGCAATAGTAGTGACATTGGAACTAATTTCTTCAATGTGATATCTCAAATGTGGTCTTTTTTTTATTATTATTATTATTATTTTATTTTGTGACAATTGAAGGGATAAATACACACAAATAATTGGAACTTAGTCTTCCACGTTATCAATAAAATAGTAGAACTCTTATATATATTAAATTGGTCAAAGTAAATATAGTTCATCAGTAATTAATATGTATCTTCGATCGAGTGGTAAAAGTTCGAATTTTTCCAATTGTCAATTCTTATTGAACTTATGTATATATATATATATACAAGAAAACCCTTAGGCTTGTTATCCAGGAACTTGTTCAGAAATACTGTAATGAGAGATAGGAGTTTTTGCTAGGTATTTAACCAAATAACATCGTTCAGTTCCTCTAAAACCTATCATAAAATATCCTTAGAGGGAGATAGAGTTATATTCTTTCAAATCACTAACAATAAATCGACTTTAGAGACAATTTAAAAAAGTTGAAGCAACAAAAAAATCGAGCATAACTCAGTAGATAAGACATTAATTATCATCCTAAATATCAATATTCTCAATCTCGTAATTGTTGAACTAAAAAAAAATTAAACCGACCTATTCATACTCTTAACCATTTTCAACAAACCTTCTTGATACATACGTGAATAATAATTAATTTAAATATTACATCAAATCTTACATTTCCATTAAGAATTTAGATTGGTATCTTGATTTCTAAGCTTGATACCTTCTATAGTTATACTTTTAACTATTTAGATAAAATAGATAAACAAAAAAATTTGATGTTTGAATCATTAGATAACATCAATAACAAATCCTTTTTGTTACATCAACACCAAAATTAGAATGGGAAACACTATCCAACAAACAATATTGTTTTTCTTTTTCCTATTTTTATTCAATTTTTTCTCTCCTTTGGTGAATCTTTTAGATCCATTCTTATCCATCACACTAGATATTTTTCCATTTATAGATAAAAAAAAAAAATACCAAACATGCTTTTTTTTTTTTAATCTCTTTGTTTTCCCAATTTTTGACAGAATGGTGTCTAATATATGTCCATATTATCATTTCCCTATCAGGAAAATTTAATTATATATAGATGTTAACTTATGATAAAATAACTTGTCATTTTTTTAGTTGCTAACTTGAATTTTAACAATAAGAATTGAAGCTTGCTAAAATTTAAAAGTTATTATATAGATTTTTTTTATATACTTTAGAGATAAAATTATAAGCAATGATGAACTTTAGTCACTAACCAATTTAACTTCTTATAAAAATTACATTATTTTTAAAAATTAAATTTAGAAAGGAAATGATTTGCAATGGGGACCAAATGAGAATTATAGTATGGAAACCAGAAGAAAGAAAAAGGGACTTTTTTGCAAGCAGAGAGCGTAAATTTCAATCGACATCAATACATCAAATATAATTGAGATCATGATTTCAAATCTCTCCACTCTCATTGTTGATGTACTAAAAAAAAGACTCTTTAATTTAAAATGAAAAATAACAATAATAAAAGTTAATTTTTAAATTTAGAAAGAAAAAAAAAACTAATATCTTATAATTATTATTTTAGTTTTTTGTTTTGTTTTAATATAGTTAATTTGCAATCTTATAATTTGGTTGCAATTAATTCATGAATTTTTGTAAATCAAATTTGAAATGCTTTTTTTTCTTTCTTATTTTTTTTTATCATTTATAGTCCATCTTTCCCACATTAAAAAGAAAAAAAAATGTCTACAAAAGACACAGTAAATAAGAAAGCGACCAATATGCTAATAAGAACATAGCTCAACTGGCATCAAGTATGGTCATGTGTTCGAATCCCTACCTCCAATTGTTGATGTTTTTTTTTTTTTGAGAGACCTAACCAAAACACTAAAACAAATTGAAAATTTTAGACTCATTGGATAATAATTTGATTTTTTGTATTTTTAGTTTTGAAAATTATGCTTGTTCTTCCACAATTTGTCATTATATTCTCTACAATAATTTCCATGTTTCTTGAGATACCATTAAGTTTCTAGACAAATTTAAAAAATAAAAACAAGTTTTTGAAAACTATTTTTTTTAGTTTTCAAAACTTAACATGGTTTTTTATTTTTGAAAATTATACTTGTTTTCTAACCATTTCTCTATAATTATTTTTATTTTCCCTACAATGACTTCCATTTTTCTTAAGAAAATATTTGAATTCTTAGCTAAATTTCAAAAATAAAAACAAAGTTATTGAAAACTAATTTTCAAAATTTTCAAAATTTTCTTGGTTTTTGAAAATACAGCAAAAAAAAGTTGATAAATAAATATGAAAAGTTATTGATAAACTATTATTTATAGGTTTAATTTTTAAAAACTAAATAACAAATGGTTATCAAGCTAGGAAAAGAAACCATTATTACAAGGGTAAAATGGTAGTTTCGTTCAATAGAAAGACAAATTTTATTTTAAAAAGATTTAACTAATTCGGACAAATATGTTTGTGTTTTAAATTTTCTCACCCGTTGAACACAAACCGTTAAACCATCTTGTTCGCGGGAGGCTCGGAACTTGCTTCGGTGTCATTTTCTCCAACAAAATTTGAACGAACACATAAAACTCAAAGACCGATTAAGATTTTTGAGAAACAGAGAGAAAAATCCTTGGAGAGAAGAAAATCGACTCGACCCACCAAAAAAAAAGGAAAAAAAATCTCTCCCTCTTTCTGTTTTCTTCAATTTTTTCGATGACCCTTCACCCAGAATCAACAATCCCCTTCTCCTAATCTCTCGTTTCGACCCTTTTTTCAAGATCATTTCTATTCGAACACCCAATTTGGTTTCTGGAAAATTGGGATTGTTTCGAGTGCTTAGGATTTGATTTGAATTGATTTTTTTTTTCTGTGGATTCTTGAGGGTTAGTAATGGCGACAGAGCAAGTTTTTCCGTTTTCTGTTGCTTCTGTGATTGAGGATGTTCTTCAACAACATGGAGTTCGTCCTCGTAACATCGATTTGACTTCAAAGAAGGCTGAAGAAGACTGTATGTTCTTAGTTTTCTTATTTTCTGGGATTTGCATTTTGACAATCGATTGATTTCTTTGTTTTTCTTGGTTTGAATGACGACTGTAGAATGAGATTTTTGTTTGGAATTTGTTTTTGTTTCTTCTCAATTTGATTGATACGGTATGGACATTTCTGGTGTTGAAATGGATTTTGAGAAATCAGGGTCGTTTGGTAATGTTCATGTTTTTTGTTTCTCATTTCTTAAGATACATATTATTAGATTTTCATAAACATATTGGCTACCTTTTTAAATTCTTCATTCTGAATTAGATGGTGATTAGATTTGATTGGGGTCCCTGAGTGCTCATTCAATTCTATCCCCATTGTTCAGTTGGGAACTTAGATTGATCTGGATATTACTCACATGATATAAGGAAAAGAAAACATCTAGCTATGAATCTCAAAGAAATTGAAAAGTTCTGATGAAGTTGTTCCTCCTTTCAAGTGCACAAAATCATGTGAAAATGAAACTGAATGTTCATCATATTACTTTGAAGCCTTGAGAAGGTATGAAGCGGCTGGGTGGCTAAGGAAAACTGTTGGAGTTGTTGGTGGTAAAGACTTGCCAGCTGAGCCTTCTGAAGAGGAATTTAGGCTCGGATTAAGAAGCGGAATTATTCTTTGCAATGTTCTCAATAAGGTTCAACCTGGAGCAGTGTCAAAGGTATATAGTTCGTCAATTTTCCCCTTATTCTAATTTACTATTGCCTCCTGCGCCAACGACGAGAAGGAAGGAAGAAAGAAAGGAATGAGACAATTTCCCTGTTTGTTTATCTTGGATTTAAAAGATTTTATATCTCTAGAAAATTGGAATATGAAATTTTTCCACACCTTATGAAAATTTTTGGTCTGCCATAGAGTACATCTAATGCGATGGCCTTTTTTATTCCTGTTCTTGTGTAGGTTGTTGAAGGCCCATGTGATTCTGTAATTATTCCTGATGGGGCACCCTTATCTGCATACCAGCACTTTGAGAACGTGAGAAATTTTCTGGTGGCCATAGAAGAAATGGGGTTGCCAACTTTTGAAGCCTCTGATCTAGAACAGGCAAGTCTGGTAGTTTTGGACCTTCTTTGGTAACTTGAACCATATTAATATTTCTTCTGGTTGTATTGATCTGTTGCAAATCTATGGCTATGTCAGGGAGGGAAATCTACAAGGGTTGTGAACTCTGTTCTCGCACTCAAGTCATATAGCACCTGGAAACAAGGAGGCGGAAACGGGGTGTGGAAATTTGGTGGGACAGCTAAATCACCACCATCGAGGAAAAATGTGGTGCTAAAAAATTCAGAACCTTTCACGAATTCTTTGACAAAAACCTCATCAGCTGGTGATAGTTTTTCTCTGGAATCGTCTTCAAGTGATGATCCTAGCAATGAAGCAGTTAGTGAGCTTTTCATCCTTTTTTTCTTTGTTTACCTCTTCTACTTTTTATTACATTGTTTGTTGCTTGAGTTGATTTAAGAAATCTTAGCCTTTTTACAATTTCGACTGCAGGAATCCTCTCGTCCTTTACACATGCTACTTTCTCAACTTCTTTCTAATAAACAGCTCGACGAAATCCCCAGTGTAAGTGTTTTTTAATTCTTAGTTAGATTTTCTTCTATGAAATATGAAGATATTGTGCTGAGTTTTCTTTTCTTCTCCCTTCATTTCCTAACTTGGCCCCTACTTTTTTCTCTTCTAATGAATCTATAGATTGTGGAATGTATGATTGGCAAAGTCATGGAAGAGTTTGAGCAGCGATTAGTAACTCATAACAATATGGTATACTCTCTTTTTCCAACAATGTTTTATATCAGCAATCTATATTTAATTGTTGCTGAAATTCATGATTTCTCCCTGCATCTCAAGAATGATTACTGAATGTGTTAGCCTCTGGAATTCTGTTTAGACCGTAATTTTGGTTTAGGGATGATTTTAACATGGCATCAAAACTTGAGGTCCCATGTTCAAACTCAATAACGTCATTTCCATTCCAATTAATATTGATAACCACTTGATAGACGTTTTGCCAATTTTCAATCCCACGAGTGAGGGAGAGTGTTAAAACATTGACAAAACAAAAGATTAAATTTTATCGTAACACATCAGCTAAAGCTTTTAGTTTCAGTTGTGATTACAATCATTCCATTTCCATTTTTCTGTGCTTATGGTATTTCATTCTGCCCATTTGATAGATGAAAGCAAGTCCAGAAGATGTGGCAGAATCTGTAACTGATAAGTCTCCTCCACGAATCGCTTCTGCTGATGAAACGGTAAGCTGTGAATTTATATATCTTACGAAAATGTTTTGTCACTATGTTAATAGTTCAAGACAATTTCTTCTTAAACTGGATGGGATGCTAATATATTTTATGGTTTTGAGAGATTTAAGATGGAAGAGGAAACAACTAGTTCTCCAGAAGAAATAAGTAGTCCAGAAGCAACAAGTTGTTCTGAAGAAATAAATAGTCCAAAAGATAGTCCGGAAGCAACAAGTTTTCCTGAGGATGAAAGTTGTCTTGAAACAACAAGTTTTCCTGAAGAAGAAAGTTGTCCTGAATCAACAAGTAGTCCTGAAACAAAAGCTGACGACCGTGATTGTATTGATCAACGCAACGAGGAATTAGAACGCAAACTTTTGAGAAGACAGATGCTGCTTGAACAGCAACAGAGAAACATAGAGGTAGCTGGTGTTCTAGCGTACTAGCCAATAGTTAATTACTTTTCTGGAATATATAACTTCAAAGTTGGTTTTCTTCTGTAGATGTTGAAGGGTGCTCTTGGTGAAACCAAAGCAGGAATGCAGATTTTGCAAATGAAGTACCAAGAGGAATTCAACAATCTAGGTATAAGTTATGAATTAATCTAAATTCTTTACTATTCTTCTAACTTGTGCCTTCAAATGTATTCTCAGTCTAATTGCTTGCTGCCTAAATTAGGTAAGCGCATGCATAATGTGGCTTATGCTGCTTCAGAATACCGAAGAGTTCTTGAAGAAAATCGAAAACTATATAACCAAGTCCAAGACCTGAAAGGTAGGTAGCATTTGCAATGTCTGAAGTTTTTACTTTTGTATTGTTAACTTCCTCATAATTTTTTGCACTAATTTGGCTTTATAATAGCAGCCTTCTAAATATAATAATGTTCATGCATTGCAATCTATCAGGAAATATTAGAGTATATTGTAGAGTTCGACCATTCCTCGGTGGACAGTCAAGTCGACCCTCTACCGTTGATCGCATTGATGAAGGGACTATGAGCATTATGACACCATCAAAATACGGCAAAGAGGGAAGGAAATCTTTCAGTTTCAACAAAGTATTTGGGCCTTCTGCCACTCAAGGTTCAACTTCTTTTCATGGTCTTATCATATAACTTTTCTACATTATGAATATTGAGTGTCAACATTCTTTCTATGCAGGGGAAGTGTTTTCGGATACTCAACCTCTGATTCGATCCGTCCTCGATGGTTATAATGTTTGTATATTTGCGTATGGTCAAACTGGATCAGGAAAAACCTACACCATGGTAAGAGATTAAGCACTAATATTAAATTATGTGACTATTTTCATAAGTTTTTTTTTAAAAAGCTTTTTTCCAGTGGTGTTACTCATGATCTCATTTGTAAAAATCCAGTCAGGACCAACAGAGCTTACTGAGGATACTTTAGGTGTAAATTACAGGGCATTGAGTGATTTGTTTGTTCTTTCACAACAAAGGAAACAGACCATTTCCTATGACATATCTGTTCAGATGCTTGAGATATACAATGACCAAATTAGGGATCTCCTTGTGACGGATTCCACTAACAGAAGATATCCTTCATTGTTTTTCTGCTGTATTTCTTTATATTCTTTCATATAGTGAAGCTCTTGCTATATTGCATGTCCTTAACTGGACATTACATTGGAAGTTCGTAACAGTTCTCAAAACGGGATTAACGTACCAGATGCGTGCCTTGTACCTGTATCATCAACATCAGATGTTATAAATTTGATGGATCTTGGCCAAAAGAATCGTGCAGTGAGCTCTACTGCCATGAATGATCGGAGTAGTCGTTCTCATAGGTACATTTGCTATTAACTGAGAAGGGAACTCTTCTTGAATAAGTTCGTTATGAAGATTTAGGCATGACTCATGATCTCATATAATCTAATTATTCATTGCTTTGTGCTTTGCACATTTTAATACCTTCTAAGAGTGTCACAAAGTCTCCTTCTAATGTGCATAAACTATAAATAAAGTCTCCTCCTAATGTGCATAAACTATTAATGCAACAATTGCAGCTGCTTAACTGTTCATGTTCAAGGAAAAGATTTGACATCCGGGGCGCTTCTTCGTGGTTGTATGCATCTTGTTGACTTGGCAGGAAGTGAAAGGGTTGACAAGTCTGAGGTAATAGGAGATAGATTGAAAGAGGCACAACATATCAACAAATCTCTTTCTGCATTAGGAGATGTTATTTCCTCTCTTGCTCAAAAGAATGCACATGTCCCTTATAGGAACAGTAAACTCACACAATTGCTCCAAGATTCACTTGGTATGTGTATATAAAACTAGTTTCTGGCTTGGAGAGCTATTGATTGAGTGTCTCCCTTTTAGCTCTAATATCCTGGCTAACCACATTTGCTTCCATATCCTTTCAGGAGGTCAAGCAAAGACACTCATGTTTGTTCATATAAGTCCAGAGCCTGAAACTCTTGGAGAAACATTGAGTACTTTAAAGTTTGCTGAAAGGGTTTCAACTGTTGAGCTCGGTGCTGCTCGGGTTAACAAAGATGGCGCCGATTCGAAAGAGCTCAAGGAACAGGTCTTCTACTTTTTATTGTCATTTATTTGAATGATAACATATTCAAGATCCTTTATGCTTATTGTCTCTTGTTTTTTCGCTTGCCCATCTGTTGTCACTGCAATTCTGTTTGTTTCGTTAGTTATTGGCTTTTTACTTCCACAAGGCAATTGAAAAGCTATTTGATCTTCATGTTTTTATATGCTTTTGATCAGCACCTAGAAGAAAAGTAACGGAATGCTCTGTCTCTCGTATTTTTACATGTCAACTTTATTTCTTATTACTAGATAGCTAGCCTAAAGGCGGCCTTAGTGAAGAAGGACGGTGAAACAGAGCAAAATTCTCGATCAAGCACTCCCGAAAAAAGTAGGATGAAAACTTTCTTGTCTTCCCCTTCACTTCCTAGCTGGAAAAGTGTTGTGGAGATGTCTGTTAATAGAACAAACTCATTGGAAGATGTTCGTAACGCTGAGGTACGAGTTTGTATTGAAAATCAATGTGCAAAGTAAGCTTTACTTTCCATCCAAAGATCCGAAGCTAAACTTGATAACAAAATCTTTAACATGAAAGTTATGCCAAAAATTAGAGACGAAGTGAATGATAAATAATCCTTATGTAGGGATCATTTCTCTTCTCAAGTTCATTATTGAATGCAGCTCGAACCACCTCTACTTGGATATTAGTGAAAATCTTGATTGGTCATCGAAACACATCTATGCTCATACATGCTTATTTGCTTACAGGCTCAAAACAAATCTAATAACTCAAAGCTCAAAAGAAGAAGCTTAGATCCCCGAGACATGTTACGATCATCTCCATGGCCACCCTTGAGTGCAACACTTGGTAACGGGAGGCAAGATGACAAAGAATCTGTCTCGAGCGATTGGGACGACAAACTTATGGTTAACAAGAATGACAACAATAGTAGAGATGAAACTCTTACAGGAAACTGGGATGTAAACAAGTTGCCTGAGACATTTGAACAGAATTTTCTTGTAGATCCTTCAAAGGTGTACCCTGAAAACCTTTTCAACAATTCTTCAGTGAACAGGAAGGAAAGCCAAGAATTTGAGGTGCAGAGGAACCAGTATGAGGTGGCCAGCACTGATGATTCTGATGATCATGAGGCTGCAAACAGTGAGACATCAGAGCCAGAAGTACTTTGGCAGTCAAGCCTTCCACTTCCAAAAGCTACAAGCATTCCAGGTTTGGGATCAAAGCCAAAGAAAACAGCTAATTCTAAGCAAGCCAGGAGCCCAGAAGTTAGGTAATTAATCAATCTTTTACAATTCTTCCTGCTTTCTGGTCTGCATAGAAGATTATATTTCTCTTAGTATGCAAAAAACCTGTGCTCCCAAGTCCCACATACCATGTCTTAAAAAGAATTAGTTCACGTCTCAAAAGCACTTCCCAATCAAAATCATTATGTTTAAAAGTGATTTAAAAAGTACTCTTAGAAAAAGTCAAAAAGTACTTTGTGAGAAATCACTTACAAAATGCTTTTAGCCCAAGCGTTTGTTAGAGAATCATCTAAAAGTAGTTTTAAGAATATAGAACCAAACATACTTATCATAATGCACATAGAAACCTTCCATTGATTACACTTGATCCTTATGCTTGCTGCACCAAATTGATATATTTGATTATTTTTTAAACTAGGAGCTTCATTCCATCATTAATTCCTCCGCCATCACGGAAACCGCAGACCGGAGTTTCCCAACCAATGGCCAAGGCGGGAAAACAGGCAGTTGAAGGGAAGAAGAAGGGTGGCTATACTAAATGAGTATTGTGGGATGGAGTGTGTTCATGAATTGATTCTTCCTCATTTTTGTGTTTCCCTTTTTTGTATCTATTTATTGTTGTATATAGAAAGAAAGAGAGAAAGAGAGTTTCTCTGTTGAATTGGCAATAGTTCAAGTTGCCTGAGTTTCTCTATTGAATCTTCAAATGCAAAAATGAGGTCCCTCCTTGCAGAGTCCAATTTGTTTATATATTGGTCCTTAGAGTTTTGTAATTGCAAAACTATGACAACAAGGTAGTTGCAAGTTGGGAGGAAAAAGAAGAATCAAAACCTTGTATTTCGTGTTTGTACTGTTAATTCTTTGAAGGGTGAGAATTATTTTAACATATAAAGAAGGTTACTAATGTTGTTTTGACTAGTTAAGCTTGATTTTTAATGTTTTGTGCTCATTACAATTGTTGAAACTGTTAGATTATGTTGATATAATTAAATTTACTCCAAACTATCAGATTAAGCTTTTAGTTTGATTGGTGTTTTAAGATGGTATTAGAGCAGGTGTTGGTCCAAGAGGTTCGAACCCCTGCAAAGTTAGTTTTTTGTATAATTAAATTTTCCTACAATGATTTTTATCTTCCCTATAATGGTTCTCATCTTTCTTAAGAAAACACTTGTATTCTTAGCTAAATTTAAGTTTTTGGAAACTACTTTTTTTAGTTTTCAAAACTTGGCTTGGTTTTTAAAAATACATCTGAAAAGTAGATAAAAAAATATGAAAAATCATAGCTAAAATTAGTATTTATAGGCTTAATTTTCAAAAACAAAAAAACTAAATGGTTATAAAATAGGGTCTTAATTAAAGTGATTATGGCATGCTTTAATATGTGTGAGGAGGATTGTGATTAGGTAGTGTTATTAGACTTGCAATCACGAAAGTTTTGGGTCAGAAGGTATGGAGGATCATAGATGAGAATCTCGGGACCGCTAAAATGGATTTATTAATTTTCAAAGAGAAATTGTAAGTAATATCTACAAATAAATACCTATAATGAAAAAAGGATAAAAAGTTTCATAAAAATAAAGACCAGTTTTGTAACAACCCTAAATTTTAGAACGATCCTACTTAGGGAGTTAATGAAATTACACCGCCTATGCACGAAAGTTTGGCAGCTGATGAGCGAAAACGCGCAAGCGCACACGATCGAAGTAATATAAAACTGGAAATATTACAGAGTATCGAGCCCAAGTGAACGGAGTAATAAAATCAACCGAGAGTTTGTACAACTTGTTGACTGATTGCAATTAAATGGTAATCAAAAGTGAGTTGAATGGTGTGGTGATTGTGTCTAAACATAAATAACAATAGTGTGAAAGGAAGGAATTCAAAATGCTAGTCCACTAATTTGAAAAGACAATGTAATGCCAATGCATTTGCCTCGGTTTGCAGTCACGTCTTTGCAGCACAGCGCTGAAGGGAATCGAATCCCGCAGCGGAAGCGATTATGAATCGGGTGTTCTTAATTTTGTTACAAAGATTACATTCAAGAACAATTCTATCTAGATTAAGCATATAATAACAATATGGACAACGAGATATTACCTTTGAAGAACCTTTCTTCAAGTGCTTCTTCTCCCACGACCACGATCTCAACAACACGAACTCGCACGTTTACCGACACTACCACCAGATCTTCTCCGTTGTTCTCTAGGTGAGGGAGGAAGGTGGGTTCCCTTTAGGTGAGATGAGGTGTTTTGTGAAAAACTAGTTGGAACTTTTTCCAACACTATGTGGGAGAATTCTCTAGGTTTCTCAAAGAGATGGAATCACTTGCTTAACCTAGTTGCATCTCATGCAACTATATATATAGGGAAATATGATGGAAATTACCATCCTATCCCTCTTATATTCTCCTACTATTATATGGTTTATATGTGAATCTAATTCACATTAAAACCATATATTATATCGATTATATCATATATAATTGATTTAACACCTCATGTATGAAATTGAACAATTCAATTTCATTCCTAACTTTATACCCTCAATATTACCATGTTGAGCCAACGGAGGAACCTAATGGACCTATAGTTCATGAGCTCCAATGATGTGAAATTAACTGATCAAACTCTTTGATCCAGTTAATTAATATTCATTAACTACAAGTCACTCCACTATAGACTTGTAGCTGCACTCTCCTCACTGTAGATTATATTGTGTCCACTGATATAATCATTACCCATGAGTCGATCCTTCACAGATTGTTCGTAATCACGACTGGGTCAAATTTACCGTTTTACCCCTATGATTACCTCTTTGTTCCTTAAGCACCACTGATCCTCTAATGAACAACAAGTCTAAGGTCCTACCATAGACTCATACCCTCATAGAGGGCGGGGCCCCGTTGTTCAAGACACAAGTCGGGTTCTTGAGGGAACAACCTATCTAATTCCTTAGTGTAGGAATGAGTGAATTCCATCTTGCACAGCTTAAGTCCACAGCTACCTACGAGATTCTGACCCTGAGAAGGTAGGCTTATTGAGTCGAAGCTACAGGCCACTCTCACCCATACTAGTCTAAGGACAAACCCTATAAGCGGGAGTTCTTAACTTGCTCAGATTCAGGTCGAGTCACTAATGACCATCTATAAATTATCGTCTTATCTTGTTAACTGGTTTTTACACTGGTTAGACTAATAATTTGCATCCGATCTTGTATGAACTCTTCATACAGGATGCCCCCACTCGCATGTCAACCACATGAATGAGTTGGATTACCTCATTTGTACTAATTACAAAATGGGTCGCATCCATGGTGTTACCAGAATAAGGTTTCCAACCTTATTCTTATACCATAGACCATTTTAGGTTATATTCTTGAACACACCCAAATAGTGTCCACTACACTCGATGTTCAAGATATATTATAACCTTGGAGCTTAGTTTATTGGATTTATAGAGCAAGAATATAATTTTATCAAAACAAATAACCCTTTATTTATTTGATCAAATTTTCACAAGTTTAGGGCAATAATCCCAACAGTCTCCCACTTGACCTAAAGCTTATGGAGTACTAAAACATTACAATAATGTAAATACAATAAACTAGGGCATTTAAACCCATTGTACAAAATACTCCCACTTGCCCTAGTTGGGAAGACTTGTAAACCTAGACTTTCTAGGTGACTCTCAAATACTTTAGCCGTGAGAGCCTTTGTAAAAGAATCGACAACGTTGTGCTCGAGGCTATCTTCGTGACAATCACGTCTCTCTCTATACGATCTTCCGATGAGATGATATTTCAAGCTCAATGTGCTTTTCCTTTTGTGACTTTGGGGTTTCCTCAATTTGCCATCGCACCACTAAGTATCGCAATACAAACGTGATGGGCAAAGTCATATTTGGAACAACTTCCAAATTTAGCATGAATTTCCTTAACCAAACGACCTCTTTGGTTGCTTCACAAGCTCGCTACATATTCGACCTCCATGGTGGAATCGGCCAAAGCATCCTTGCTTGACGCCGCCATACTACAACTCCTCCGTTAAGAGTAAATCATCGACTGATGTAGATTTTCGAGAATCTTTATCACCAAAGTCGAACTGTGTATCCTGTAAGGATCAAATCCTTAGCCCCATGCACAAGCATGTAGTTCCCTGTTCTCCGTAGATACTTAAGGATTGTTTTAACTGTTGTCCAGTGTTCAAGTCCTGGATTGGATTGATACCTACTGACCATTCCAACTGCAAAACAGATGTCAAGCCTAGTATACAATATGGCGTACATCAGGCTCCCAACAACTGATGCATAAGGAATCCGTCTCATATCATCAACTCCTTGAGGTGTCTTATGGCACTGTTACTTAGACAAATGGACTCCATGTCTAAAAGGCAACAAGCCCTTTTCGAGTCTTGCATCTTAAACCTTGACAATACTTTGTCTATGTAAGATGTTTGAGACAAGGCTAGTGTTTTATTCTTGCGGTTTCGGACAATCTGGATCACAAGAACAAAATGTGCATCACCCAAATCTTTCATTTGGAATTGCGTAGCTAGCCAATTTTTAATGTCAGTAAGATATTCTACATCATTCCCAATGAGTAGGATATCATCCACATATAGAACTAGGAATGCGACAGAATTATTGATGATTTTCTTGTAGACACAAGGTTCATCATCATTCTAGTCAAAACCATAAGATTTGATTGTCTCATCAAATCTTATATTCCAGGACCTAGAGGCTTGTTTCAGTCTATAAATTGACCTTTTAAGCCTGCAAACCTTTTGCTTTTGTCCTGGTTCAATGAACCAATTGGGTTGGTCCATGTAGATGTGTTCCTCAAGATTGCCATTCAAAAAGGCTGTCTTGACATCCATTTGCTATACCTCATAGTCATAATATGCGACAATGGCAAGTAGGATACGGATAGACTTTACTATAACAGCAGGTGAAAAGGTTTCCTCATAGTCAACCCCTTCAACCTGGGTATAACCCTTTGCTACTAGTCTACCTTTAAAGGTTTGCACCTTTCCATCCACACCACGCTTTCTCTTGTAGATCCACTTACAACCTATAGGTTTTACCCCATCAGGTTTATCTACAAGATCCCAAACAAATTGAAGTACATAGACTCCATTTCTTGGTCCATGGCTATGACCCATTTGTCTTTGTCTTTGTCAACCATCGCTTGATTATAAGTCAATGGATCCTCGCAATTGTCATCTGGTATAACAACTTGGGTTTCAGATAAGCCCATGTAACGATCAGGTTGTGTTATAACCCTCCCACTACGTCGAGGCATACTCAACTCTTGAGATGGACTCTCTTGACTAGACAAGCTGATATCAATAACTTTTGTTGACGTACTAGTTTTATTAGCAACCTTTGCTATTGTTCCGTCTAACTCACTCAACACAATTTTACTTCTTGGTTTGTGGTCCCTTATGTGATCCTCCTCTAAGAAAGTGGCATTTGTCGACACAAAAACCTTATCTTTCTTAGGATCATAGAATAAACCACCTCTTGTTTCTTTTGGGTAGCCTACGAATAGGCACAATTTTGAACGTGAATCCAACTTTTTTGGATTTGTCACAAGCACATGTGTTGGACAACCCCATATTCTGAAATGACATAAACTACCTTTACGTCATTTTCAGAGTTCAAAAGGTGTTTCAGAAACACTTTTTGAGGGCACATTATTCAAAATATATACTAAAGTCTCTACTGCGTAACCCCAAAATGAACTTGGGAGATGAGCACAACTCATCATTGATCGAACCATGTCCAACAAGGTTCTATTTCTCCTTTCCGATACACCGTTTTGTTGTGGTGTACAGGGAGCCGAGAGTTGGGATGTAATTCCATGTTCTATCATATAGTTCTGGAATTTTAAATCCATGTATTCTCCACCTCGATCTGATCGAAGCGTTTTAATTGTTTTACCCAATTGATTTTCAACCTCAGTCTTGAATTCTTTGAACTTTTCAAGTGCTTTAGACTTATGTTGTATTAGGTAAATATGCCCAAATCTAGAATAATCATCTACAAAGGAGATGAATTATTCATAACCTCCTCTGGATTTAACACTCATCGAACCACAAAGGTCTGAATGTATAAGCTCAAGAGGTTCTTTGGCTCTATAAACTTTTCCACTAAAAGGTCTTTTAGTCATTTTGCCTTCTAGGCAGGATTCACATACAAGTAAAGTATTTTCTTTTAACTTATTTAGAAGTCCATTCTTTACCAATCTCTCAATCCTATTGAGATTAATGTGACCCAATCTAAAATGCCAAAGATGAGCATTTTCTTTAGGAGAAATTTTACGTTTCTTAATTTGTGCATTTGCAGTTTTAAATAATTCAGTGTTTAAAACCATTTTGATTGAATTAGGCCTTAAAACATACAACCCATTTTCTAATGAAGCTGAACATATTTCCATACCTTTCTTTAAAATAAACACTTTATTCATTGAGAAAGAAACTGAAATACATTGTTCTATAAGACAAGAAATTGAAATAAGGTTTCTAGTAAACCCTGGTATCACTAATATATTGTCCAACAACATATATTTCTTGCCAAAGTAAAGCTTCATCTTGCCTCGCTACAAAAAAGAGACGACTTCTCCATTTCCAACCCGGAGCGTTATCTCTCCTTTCTGTAGCTGCTGCCAGGAATCAATTCTCTGAAAAGAAAAGCAAACATGATTAGTGACGCTTGAATCAAGTATCCAAGCAGTTTTATCATTATCCACTAAACAAGCTTCTAGGCAAAGTACATCATATTTACCTTCCTTCTACTTTTTTGCAATGTACTTCGGACAGTTCCATTTCTAATGCCCGTCTTCGTTGCAGTGGAAACACTTTCCTTTGTCAGCAATATCTTTGGCTTTCTTGCCCTTATGGGCGGCAACTTTGTCAGCTCGTTTCCCTTTACCAACCTTCTTCATGTTCTTCTTCTTCCCTTTCAGGTTAGAAGAAGATAAAGCCACTGTTTTTGTTCTAGAGGTCGAACCTCTGTGATAACTCCTACTGGCAACATTTGCCTCACCTTTTGATCCCTGAATTTTCATCAAAGATTAAAAGGTCTGGAGTTCATTCAGAAGGGAGGTAAGGTTAAAAGTAAGCTTGTTCATAACAACATTACTTCTAAACTGTAAGAAACTATCTGGAAGGGTTTCCAGAATGAAACTGACCTGGCTCGATTCATCGATGGAAGCAACATTCGACTCCGCGATGTTAAAGTGCACCATCATATCTAGGACATGATCCCGAATAGATGTACCCTCTGGCATCCTCGAGTTGAATATGTACTTTAGGGCATTGTGTCGGGCCTGTGTGGACTATTGTCCAAACATACCCTGCACAGAATCCATGATTTCCTTGGCGGTTATCATGCCCTCATGCTTCTTGGCTAATATGTCAGACATACTTGCCAACATGTAGACCTTGGCCTTATCATTGGCCTTGATCCATTGATCATATGCATCACGAACTTTTCGTGATGCATTTTTAAAAACAAACTTGTATGAGTTTCTTGCTATAATTCTAATCCAATCATGTTTTAGCTAATTATCAAATGATTCCTAGGTCATTTATAATTTGCAATGATACTCCAAAGGTTTAGAATGTATGACACCGAAGGGTAATAAAAAACACTCATCCTCTGGATCAAAACACTCTTGACCAAAACTTAATGCCAGAATAACTCTTATTCCTATAGGCTTTGGTTACCATTATTCGATCAGGATACATACACAACTTATGTACCTCGTGAGTGTGACCCTCTGTCTTTAGATCCGAGAGTCCCCATCCAATAAAATCTGCCAAAGGGAGGACTAGATTGAAAAACAGACTAAGAAAATCTTTATCCCTTTCGGGTGTCTACTGTGTTTGATCCCCTATGATCAAGCCCTCCGAACGGATTGTCTGGTCCAGGCTAAACTAGCAGGCTGACCATAGTGATCTTACGGTGTAAACCGACTGAAGAGACCATAGGTTTTGTTTTCACTAAACTTGCTCCCACTCACTATAAGTATCATCTCCATTCACCTTGATATTGATGAAGGGAATGAAAATCTCTGCGCAGCGGAAGACGATCGAATCGTCAAGGTATCGTTACGCTACTTGAAATTTGCTAAAACGATCTAACACTTAGATCTAAGTTAAACATGCAAAATTATGGAAGAAAACAACAAGAAGAATGAATTTACTTACTTGTTGAAGACTCTCTTCAATGTTTCTTCCAATGGTCATGAACACTTCGTGCTTCTCGATCTCAACGAACGCTTTTCCCGAACAAAACCCGAACACCACCAATGGCCTTCTCGGTTGTTCTTCCTTTGGAAGAAGAAAAGTTGTGGGACTTTTTAGTTTTGGAGAGGGAGGAGAATTTGAGAGAAAATGTTGAGAGAATTCTCTTATTTTTGACGTCCATCTGCCATACCTCGTAGTCATAGTACGCGGCAATGGCCAGAAGGATCCTGATCGACTTTACCATGGTAATAGGTGAAAAGGTTTCCTCATAGTCAACCCCTTCAACCTGGGTAAAACCCTTTGCCACTAGTCGAGTTTTGAAGGTCTGCACCTTCCCATCTACGCCACGTTTACGCTTATAGATCCATTTGCAACCAATAGGTTTTACCCCATCCGGTTGATCCACAAGCTCCCAGCATGGGTGAAGTACATCGACTCCATTTCTCGGTCCATAGCTTTAATCCATTCGTCTTTGTCAACATCAACCATTGCCCGATCATAGGTCAATGGATCCTCACGATCATCATCGGGAGCGACAACCGAGGTTTCAAATAAATCCATGTAGCGATCGGTGTCTCACAACCCTCCCACTACGCCGAGGCATTTCCAACTCTTGGAAACGGATTTGACTAGACGTGCTGGGATCAACAACGCTTGTTGACGTACTAGCCCCATCAAGAACTCTTGTTGATGTAATCGCCCATTTCATTTAACACAATTTTACTCCTTGGTAAATGATCCCACGCGTGGTCTTCCTCTAGGAATCGGGCGTTTGTCGACAGAAGTACCCTATTTTCCTTAGGATCGAAAAATAGACCACCTCTAGTCTCTTTAGGGTAACCTACGAATAGGCACAATTTCGAACGGGGTTCCAACTTTTTCGGGTTTGACACCAACACGTGGGTCGGGCATCCCCAAATTCTGAAGTGATGTAAACTGCCTTTACGTCCACTCCAGAGTTCGAAAGGTGTTTCACAAACACTCTTCGACGGAACATTGTTCAAAATATAGACCGCAGTCTCCACTGCGTAACCCCGAAAAGAATCAGGTAGACGAGCATAGCTCATCATCGACCGAACCATGTCAAACAAGGTTCTGTTTCTCCTCTCCGATACGCCTTTCTGCTGTGGCATACCAGGTGCTGAGAGTTGGGACGTAATTTCGTGTTCTATCATATAGTCCTGGAATTCAGTGTCCATGTACTATCCACCTCGATCCGATCGAAGTGTTTTAAGCGATTTACCTAAGAGGTTCTCAACCTCAGTCTTGTACTCCTTGAACTTTTCAAGAGTTTCAGACTTCTTATGCATTAGGTAAATATACCCATACCTCGAGTAATCGTCTATGAAAGACACGAAGTATTCATAACCACCTCATGCTTTAACATTCAACGAACCACAGAGGTCAGAATGTATAAGCTCAAGGGGCTCCTTGGCTCTATATCCTTTTCCACTAAAAGGACGTTTGGTCATTTTGCCCTCAAGGCATGACTCACACATCGGTAAAGAGTTTTCTTTCAACTTGTTTAGAAGTCCACTCTTCACTAGTTTCTCAATCCTATTGAGATTAATGTGGCCTAACCGTAGATGCCAAAGATGGGCATTTTCCTTAGGAGAAACTTTCGCTCTTTTAGTTCGTGTTTCTGCCGTTTTAAACAATTCAGTATTCAAAACACTTTTGACCGAATTAGGTTTCAAAACATACAAGTCACAAGAGGGGAAAGCACATCGAGTAGAAGTATCACTTGATACGGAAAATTGTGCATGAGGAGACATGATTGTTGTGCAAAAATTCACTACGCAAGCATACTCAATCGCCGGTAGCAATTGGTGAACAATGTCGATCCCACGAGGACTAAGTATGCAAATTTCGCAAACTCAAGTACCACAAAAGTTTAATCTAAGCACTTAAACGACTTAAAAGCAACTAAAATGAGCTCGGCACGAGAGAAATAGATTCTAGTAATCTACGAGTGATAAACAATTAAAAATTGATGGCAAAAGAGTCAAGGATCAAATGATGAAAGAGATGGAATTTATATAAGTTCACTACTAATTTCTGTTGTCTAATGTTCTGCAATGTTATAGCATTGTGCAACATTACTGCACTGTGTAGTAACGATAATTATGAAGCAATTTTCGAAAATCAATTCTAATCCTCAAATTTCTGCCCAAAAACAGAGTTTAACATATGTCTATGCAAACCCAACTTTCAAATACATGAATAGCTCAATTCCCCTAAGTTTACTAGCCAAAAGCATATGTTTATACCTTTGAATTCTTCTCTAAATCAAGATAAGAACCTACTTGTGTATTGCTTATGTTATTTCCATTCATTTTAACTTTTTCAGAATTAAAACAAACTTATATTCTTTCATAAGTTGATCACTCTTAAGAAAAACAATAATAAATAAAATACCCATAAGCAAACTACACTTTTATAGCATTCCATAGCAAAAGAGTTCCACAAATTAGAGCTACTACTCTATAAACTCCAACCTACAGCCGTTAGCCCATAATTCTTTTAGAAAAAACAACCAAAAAAGTCTAAAGCTTAAAGACATCTTGAAAAGAAAAACACAAAATTCACAAGGAAACAATCTAAAAATAACTTAATCTAAACCCACACTAGAAAAAAATAAAGAACAAGAGCTACAGGAAGAAGAATAAGAGAAAATAGAGGATAAAAATGGTAGATAGCTCCTACAAGTCCCCTTCTTCAGCTCTCCCCTTCTTCAGCTTTCCTTCCTCTTTTTTGATCGGCTTCCTCCAAGAGAGATATGTTTATTCTCCAATCAATTCTTCTTTCCAAAATTAGGGCACCCACTTATTCTTTCTTTTTTCTCTTTTTAAAATAACCCTTTTTTTTATCTTTTTCTTTCACTTTTAACCCCCTACAAATGGTTAGGAATTAAAAGGAACACGTGCAGCTCACGTCACTCAATGGGCCCTAGTTTGACTAAGCTGTCTCGAACTCAATGTTGTGCAATGCTACAACATCACCATTACATTAAGCATTCTTCCTCTGCTTTTGAGGCCAATACTACAGTATTAGCATGACAACAAGTGTGCTTCTCCTAAATGGTTGCAAGGTAAAGGCACACAAAATACACAAATAAACTTGACAAAGAGGTTAACTCAACAAACAAACAAAGAATTAAACACCAAACTCACCTTTACCAACACTCAACAAACAACACACTAAAGACACGACCAAAGTTTGCACACGACTCAATTTTGAGTGAAAATAAGCAACTGTAAATTCCCAAAATAATCTCATTTCATGGGATTATCAGTGATCATCACAAAGATAGCTTCGGAGCATAACGTTGTTTCCTTTTACAAAGGCTCTCACAACTAAGGTGTTTGAGGGTCACCTAGAAAGTCTAAGTCTACGAGTGATATTCTGACTAGAGCAAGTGGAAGTATTTGTACATAGGGTATTCAATGCTCTATTTTATTGTATTTACATTATTGAAATGTTGCACTTTTGGTATTGTACTCCACTAACTTTAGGTCAAGTGGGAGTTTGTTGGGGTTTATGCCCGTGGTGTTTGTAAATACTTGATGTTATGAATAAAGAGTTATTTTTCATCAATTCTTGTAATATCGTATTTAAAACTTAAATCCAATAAACTAAGCTCCAGGGTTATGTTTATGAGATCTTGAGCAGTGTGTAGTGGACACACAGGTAGGATCATGTTCAAGTGGATAACCCAAATGGTCTATAGTATATGGATAGGGTTGGGAACCTCATCCTGGTAACACTATGGATGCAATCCACTTTGTATTTGATACAAACGAGGCGATCAAACTCGTTCATGTTGTTGACATGCGAGTGGAGACATCCTGTGCGATGAGATTGTACAAGATCAGACCGTAAATTATTAAACTACCAATGTAACACCGTTAACACATTAGGACTAACAATTCAAAGATGATCAAATGACTCGACCTAAATCCTGAGCGAGTTATGAACTCCTGTCTGTGGGGGTGTGTCCTTAGACTAGTATGGGTGAGAGTGGTCAGAGTTGTTGACTCAATATGCCTATCTTCTCAGGGACGAAACCTCGTGGGGAGCTGGATACTTAATTCTGCAAGAAAGAATTCACTTGTTCCCGAGCTAGAAAAAATAGCTCGATTGTGACCCTTAAGGACTGAATCTAGGTCTTGAACAACGGGGCCCTACCCTCTCACTGGCCCGAGAGGGACATTATTTATGGTAGGACCATAAACTAGTTGTTCATTAGAGGATCGGTGGTATTTAAGGAGCAAAAGGTAGTCACAGGGGTAAAACAGTAATTTGACCCAGCTGTGACTACGAACAACCGGTGAAGGGTCGACTCACGAGTATTGGTTAAATTAATGGACACAACTTGTCCTATAGTGAGGAGAGTGCAGCTACGAGTCTATAGTGGTGTAACTCGTAGTTAATGAATATTTTGATTAACGGGATCAAAGAGTTTGATCAATTAATCTCGTATCATTGGAGCTCATGATCTGTCGATTCATTAGGTCCCTCTGTTGGCTCAATATGGATATATGGAGGGTATAAAGTTTTAGAATGAATTTTGTTTTAGAATGAATTTGAAGTGTTTGAATTCATATAAGGGATTTATATCAATTATATGTGATGTAATTGATATAATATATAGTTTGATATGATTCATAATAAACTATATGCTTAAATTTGGATTAATATCCAAATTATTGCTTAAATATGAAATTGTTTCATAATTAGAGGAATTAATTATGAGAGACATGAAAAATTGAATGTGATTCAATTTATAATGCACATTATGCAAATATGATTTGCATAATAAGGTATGAGATACCTTATATTATGCAATTATGCAAATATGATTTGCATAATGCATAATTTGTGCATTTAGTGTGATAATGAGTGGAGGAAGTTATCTCCACCTCATTCCCTATATAAAGGTGCATTTGGATGCACATGTGAGGTTAGATGTTCATTTTTTGGAAATTGGAGTTTCCATAACACATAACTCTCTCAAATTCCTCTAAGATCTCTCCCTTCTCCAAAAAAGAATTTCACCTATTCTCCCTCTCCTAGAGAACAACGATGAAGGCTTTTTAGAAATGTTCGACTTGTTCGTGATCGTTGAACGAGAGGAGCATCAAAGAAGGAGAAGAACTAGAAGAAGAGCTTTCAAAGGTAACCTTTCTTCTTCTCATATTTGCTTAATCTAGTTTTTTGTTTTTGTTGAAACTCACATAACGTAATTGAGAGTAAAACGATTCAAAACGCTTCCGTTGCGGGATACGATCCCTTTAATCTCCACATGAATGGTTTAGATCAAATCATTCATAATTATTATAAATAGGGTATCAATAGCAGGATAAGGCACCCAACCTTATCCATATACTATGACCCTTTAGGTTATTTCTTGAACATAGTCCTCTCGTATGTCAACCACATACCGTTCAATATTACACTAATAACCTCGAATTTTTCATATAATGGATCATATTATATTGTAATAAAATAATAAAAAATTATTATAAGTTATTAACTATGAGAGACTTTAGGGCATAAATCCCAACACGATCAAGAAGTCAAGGATCGATCCAACGATCGACAAGCCAAGGGTTAATCAACGATTGACAAGCCAAAGACCAATCCAACTATCAACAAGTCAAGAGTTGATCAACGATCAACAAGCCAAAGGTCAATCCTACGATCAACAAGTCAAGGATCAATCAACAATCAACAAGCCAAAAATCAATCCAACAATCAACAATCCAAGGACCAATTAACGATCAACAATCCAAAGGCCAATCCAACGATCAACATGTCAAGCACTGATTCAATGAGATCAACAAGCCAAAAGTCGATCCAACAATTAATAAGTGAAGGATCGATCTAAAGATCAACAAGCCAAAGGTCAATCCAAAGATCAACAAATCAAGGGTCGATCCAAAGATCCACAAGCCAAAAAGTCGAATGATCAACAAACCAATGGTTGATCAATGATCAATAAGTCAAAGATCGATCAACGATCAACAAGCCAAGAGTTGATCTAAATAATAGCAAGCCAAAGGTCAATCCAACAAGATCAACAAGCCAAAGGCTGATCAAAGAGGACCAACAATTGCGCTTAAGAACAAGTTTTCACATAAATATCTGAGAGAAAGTATCAGAGGAACAAATTAGAGATTATACCATACCCACATAAATAAATACAAATCCAAGTTCATTTCATGTGCCTTATTTCTTTTGAAATTACGTGTGAACACACGTGTTAAACAACTTTTAAAATTCATAGATATATTAGATACAAAATTAAAAGGTTAGAGTTTTATTCATCACTTTTAAAGTTAAAGAATCTATTACACATGAAATTAAAATGTTATTTATTCATTAAATATTTTTTAAAGTTCACAAACCTATTAGGTAAAACAACTTTAAAAGTTCAAAAACTAGATAAGCAATTTAACTCAAATCAATTAATATCATTTTCTTAGTTCAACAAATATATGAAATGGGATGAGAATTCGAACTTCTCACCTCAAAAGAAAGAAAAAAGTGTCTTGACCAATGATTTAGGCCCAACTTGATTTTTTAGGAAAAATCGTAAGAATGATTAAAACGAATGAGTTGTTTTGATTAATGGTCATCTAATTTTTCTTTTTAATTATGGTCACACGTGAGGTGCACATGTGGTGTTTCTTTTTTAAAATTTTCATTTTGCCCTCGTACATTTCTAATTTTTTTTTTAAAAAAAACCTCCATATTTCCTATTTTATTGAAACTGTATATAATCTGTATTTTAAAAGATTTATATTACAGTTATTATTTGTATACTTATTTTTCTGGTTCTCTCAATCCTCCTCTCTCCAAAATTCTCTCTCCAAGACAATCTGAAATTATCTCCTCAAACAATCGTCCCCACTCGGCTCCACATGTCAATATCATGTCGCTTCTTCTCTCTCCAAAATTCTCTCTCCAAGACAATCCTCCTCTCTCCGAATCTTCAGTCATCGATATTTTTTCGGTTCTCTCTCTCCAAGACAACTCTCCTCTCTCTCTCCAAATCTCATATCTCAAGTCATTTGTAATGTCGTTGTTGCACATGTCAATTCATGCACGTAATTGTTCAGTTCTTCCTTCTCAACTTTCTGGCAGTTCGAATAACAATTTGAAGCTTTTTGGAAGCTGAAGGTGATTCATGGGAATCTTCGAAACTTAGAGTTGAGTTGTTATGTGTCGTTAAGGCAGTGCTGAAGAAGGTGAAGATGAGAGTGTGTTATTCGAGAAAAGAGTTAGAAGACATAGAAGGTCGCGAACTTACCTTTGATTCTATTCATGATCCATCTACAACCTTCTATTCGCTTATTCATGTCTATTTTATAGATAAAAATTCAGGTTCGTAGTAATGTTTGTATTTTTATTTTTTATGTACAATGTATTTCTCTGTAGATATTTTATTTTGTTGATTTTTACTCTGTATTTATTTTAGGCACATACACAACTCAAGAGGTAGTTGAGTTTGTGGCAGTGTTCATACTTTTATTTTTTTTTATGCACAATATATTTCTCTATAGGTATTTTATTCCGTTGATTTTTACTATGTATTTATTTCAGGTACAGACACATACACGGCTCAAGAGGTAAATAACAATAATGGGTTTAGGTATAATAAAATATCTAATTTAAAATAATTCGAATCCAATGTATTTCCATTTTTTTAACTCAATTCAGTTTTTGTTTTTCTATATATGTATGCATGATTTATATTTTTGTTGTGTACTAATATGTCAAAATTTCAAAGTTGTAGGAAGTACTTTATATTTCATATATAATTCATAATAATAGTCGCTCTATAATTAGATTATTTGTATTTTCTGAATACTTTAGGTTGACATATACCAATTATTTAAATTATATGTTTCACAAGTCGAAAATTTTTAGAAGTTTATATCACTTCAAAATATTAACTAGCTAAAGTGTAGAATAAAAAAACATAATTTATATATTTTTACCTTGTATCTTTCCTAAAAATTGGATAATATTTTAAAGTTATTTTTTTTGTAAATACATTAGTCTTCGGTCTCAAAAGTCTTTGTTATTGCTTTCTTTTCTTATTCATGAGCTTTACGATTTCTCAATAGAGATAATATTTTAAGTTTTAAAGGAATAAATAGTGAGTATTTCTTACCATTTTTTGCCAGACAAGCTTAGGAATCACCTTGTTGAACGAGATTTTATGACGAAGAAGAGATGAGTTCAACGATCTGGGGAGTTTTGAAACTTTGAAACTCGATTGAAATTGTGTGAAGAAACGAAAAAAAGAAAAAAAAATTATAGAATCACTCCTTCGATTTGGAGTGAAAGATAAATATGTCTCAAAATCTTGTTTTCAATTTTAATAAGTATTTTTTTTAATCTTTTTGTTATGTAATCAATTATTGTATTTTTTTATTAGATTTTTTTAAAAAAATTATGGTTAAATTTTTGTGAATATTTTTTAAAATTTTAGATAACGAATCCAAACATTTTTTATTGTTTAGATAACTTGTTTTATTTTAAATTTAGGTTTACAATTTATGATAATTAGGGAGATAGAGAAATATTTTAGATTTAGATGTTAAATTTATTATAATTACACATAGGAAATCTTAGATATGAAAGTTGGTAGGGATAATCTGGTCATTAACTAATTAATATTTGAAATTATGAATACTGATTTGGCTTTTTTAAAAAAAATCTAGATTACTTGGCCATTTTTCTAAACTACAAATAAAGAATGGCTATTTGTGTAGTCAATATTTTTTTTAATATACCATATTGGCTAAATAATACTAATCTTGAATAAGGAAAAATAATGCAAGTCTTTCCCGATACGCCAATTGCCAAACTCGAATATATATATATATATAACATAATGGTAGAAAAGAAAGGTACATTGGATATTTATCTTTTGAAGGGAAAAAATAAAACAAAGAGTGGACACGTGTCAGACGGAGAGGTAAGGTGTACAGAAGCGGTGGGTGAGGTTAGCAAAAAAAGGAATTGAACAGCAAACGTCCACTTGGTATTGAGCGGACAAATTGAGCTTTCCAGCTGGAAGAAGGCGTAGGCCGACCCCTTTTAAATGAGTGGCTCATACACCCAACTGGGTCCCACCTTCACACGTGGCCACGTCACCTTTTCTTTTTCTTTTTTAATATTAAAGAGACAGCATACCAACAATAACAAATTTTTTTGGAAAGAGAAAAAAAATATAAAAAATAAAAATTGGGATTCCTCTACCAATTCACTTTGGATTTTTATGATTAGGGTTTTGAGATTTTTCTACTACTACTACTACCACTTTCTTTTTTTTTTTCTTTTAACTATTTGTTTTTTACATGTGTAATTTTCTTCTTCTTTTTTTTCTCTCTCTATAATGTTATATTAAAATTCATGTTCTTTTATATAATTTGAGCACGTGTTGAATAACAAATTATCAGAGGTGGTTGTCACTCCTTGTTGATATTGGGTAAAGAACAGGGTCGAGAGACGCTTTTGGAAAAATTTCTAGTACTGTCCTAGTACATATTTCTTAAATACTTATTTCATAGCATGCAATAAATAGAGGTAGTATAGAAATTTTTCGAGAAAATTTCTACATTCTTTTCAATCCCTCGACATAAAGAAATTGGGGGTTTTTGTACGGATGACCTCTTTTCAGTTAGATTATCGATAGAAGACTCACATTTTAGATTTAACTACAAATGACTCTTTGATGTCGTCAGCCACTCTCGATCTAGGTACATGTTGGTTATTTTAGCATCATAAATGACTACCGGTCTTGTTCTCCCGTCAACTCCTAAACTATGCTAACGGAACGCTTGATAACATCATAACTAGAGCTAGAGTGCCACAAGTAAATTGTAGGTGTCACTCTCGCTCTAGTTACTTGTGACACTTTAGTTCTAGTTCAAATTAACATAACTTCTATACTTTATGTTTTTTGTATTTTCTAAATACTTTAGTTCAACATATATCACTTATTTAAATTGTACGATTCATACATTGAAAATTTTTTAATGTTTATTTCAGATCAAAACATTAACTAGCAAAATAAGTTAAAAATACAAAATTTATAAAGTTGAAAATTTTAAGAATACATAAATAACTCTCACACAAAACTAATTGGTAATAATATTTCAACATCAATTCATATTATAAATGAAATTATCAATAATTCTAAAATTTTAGAAGATTCATAAATCAATAATAGATTTAAAAGAAATTCAATCTATAAATTTAACAAAAGTCTAATTCTTTAATAAAAGAAAAGTTAACTAGAGTGAGAGTGTCATAGGTAACTAGAGTGAGATTGCCACAGGTAACTAGAGTGAGAGTGTCACATGTAACTAGAGCGAGAGTGTCATAGGTAACTAGAACGAGAGTGCCACAAGTAACTAGAGTGAGAGTGCCACAAGTAACTAAAGTGAGAGTGACACCTACAATTTTTTTTGTTCATCCGAGACCGAGAGTCTCGAAATTCCGTGATGATAAGTCAATACAATTTCCTTTGGAATACTTTTTCGGGGCGTGTGTTCCTAAAGAACAACACATTCTTTTAAAGATTTTCCAACGGTAACTAGAGTGAGATTGCCACAGGTAACTAGAGTGAGAGTGTCACAGGTAACTAGAGTGAGAGTGTCATATGTAACTAGAGTGGGAGTGTCACATGTAACTAGAGCAAGAGTGTCATAGGTAACTAGAGCGAGAGTGCCACAGGTAACTAGAGTGAAAGTGACACCTACAATTTGTTGTGTTCATCCGAGACCGAGAGTCTCGAAATCCCGTGATGGTAAGTCAATACGACACGGGATTTTGAGACTCTCGGTCTCGGATGAGCACAACAAATTGTAGGTGTCACTTCACTCTAGTTACTTCTGGCACTCTCGCTCTAGTTACCTATGACACTCTCGCTCTAGTTACATGTGACACTCTCACTCTAGTTACATATGACACTCTCACTCTAGTTACCTGTGGCAATCTCACTCTAGTTACCTATGACACTCTCACTCTAGTTAACTTTTCTTTTATTAAAAAATTAGACTTTTGTTGAATTTATAGATTGAATTTCTTTTAAATCTATTCTTGATTTATGAATCTTATAATATTTTGGAATTATTGATAATTTCGTTTATAATATGAACAGATGTTGAAATATTATTACCAATTAGTTTTGTGCGAGAGTTATTTATGTATTCTTAAAATTTTCAACTTTATAAATTTTGTATCTTTAACTTATTTTGCTAGTTAATGTTTTGATCTGAAATAAACATTAAAAAGTTTCAACGTATGAATCGTACAATTTAAATAAGTGATATATGTTGACCTAAAGTATTTAGAAAATACAAAGAACATAAAGTATAGAGGTTATATTAATTTGAACTAGAGCTAGAGTGTCACAAGTAACTAGAGCGAGAGTGACACCTACAATTTACTTGTGGCACTCTCGCTCTAGTTACGGCGTTATCAAGCGTCTCGTTAACATAGTTTAGGAGTTGACTGGAGAACAATACCGGTAGTCATTTATGATGCTAAAATAACCAACATGTACCTAGATCGAGAGTGGCTGACGACATCAAAGGGTCATTTGTAGTTAAATCTAAAATGTGGGTCTTCTATCGATAATCCAATCGAAAAGAGGTCATCCGTACAAAAACCCCAAGAAATTGACTGAAATGATTAAAGGCAATTACAAAAGAGACGAAAACCTAAGGGAGCATAATGTATCTCATGATTTGTACTAGGCCTGACTTGGGTTACTCAATGACCATAATAAGTAGGTTTATGTCAAATCCTGGGAAGGAACATTGGAATGCAGTTAAGTGAGTGTTTCGATATTTGAAAGGTACTTCAAATGTTTCACTGTGCTTTGGGAACAGGTGTGATAAGTCAACATTGCTAGAAGGCTTCGCATATGCAGATTATGTTGCAGATCTTGATAAAAGAAGATTTTTGTCTAGGCACATTTTTCGAATGCATGGTAATGTGGTTAGTTGGAAGGTTTTTACAAACCCGAGGTTGCTTTGTCAACTCACCAATTAGAAATATATTTACGTGGGAGAAGCGAAGCAAGGAAGCAATGTGGTTGAAGAATATTGTTGGTGAGTTGTTATCGTAGAAGTTTATTCCTATCATCCGTTGTGATAGCCAGAGTGCTATTCATCTTGCGAAAAATCCTATCTCATCATAAACGATCTAAACACATCGACGTTAAATTTCATTTTATCAGAGATGCAGTTGTTCAGAATGAACTTGAACTGGTCAAAGTTCATACAGATCAGAACTTGTCGGATATGTTGATAAAGGTACTTACAGCTCATAGGTTTAAATACCTGTTAAATTAGTTGAATGTAAAGCCAGGGTGATAGGGAGTTTTGAGAGAATCAGCTTGTGGCTTAAGATGTTCTTGTCATGAGAGAGATTTGTGAGAGATTGACAAGAAATGAAAAGATTTAAACTAAGGGCATTTAAGGAATTCTATTCATTGGCATTCCTGTAATTATTACACAAATGTTATTAGGTTTGTTTTAATAATTTTAGATTTGCGTGAAAAGGTAGTAGCAGACGTTGAAAATTATATACACGAAATTAGAGAGAAAATCGTGAGGGAGCCGCACAGAATACTGACATACGAAAGAGGTTGTCGTTCTTCTTCGTTCTTCCGACATGATTGTTTTTGGCGTGCATTTCCAGCGAGTTCCGGTGTGGGTCTCGGATTCAGTACTCCAGCGGGAGTATCGATTTTGCAGTCGGTTTTACACCGTGGGTTTCAGATCTCGATTTTTGGTAATAGTTCCGGCGAGGTTCCTGTTTCAGGGGTTGGTTCAGCGTGGTTCCAGTCAGTATTTAGACGTGGTCTCGGTGTAGGGGCTGGTAACCTCGTGGGTATTATCTCTCTGGTCTTATTGAAGGTTGTTTTGACAATGGTATTCGATAAGAGGCTCAGATCGGGATACAGATTTGAGGTATCGATCGTTTTATCGATCCGTTACAATCCATGTGCTTGTTGGATTGGTTGTTGCCTTTGTAATTGTATTTGTGACTTATTTGTTGCATAATAAAATCCTTTCAAGCTGGTTCTCAAAGTGGAAGTAGACCGAAAGATTGATCCACTATATATCTTGGTGTCATTTATTCTCGCTTACTTGATTAGTTGCTTGTTGATTTCTTGCGTTTTGGTTTTGGGCATATCTGAATTAAATTGCGTTACCTATTTTTTATTTCTATATTCTATAAAATCGAAATGATCAGCATTTTTATGTGATAATTGAGCATATGAGAGGCACACACATGGATTCAACAAGTTCATTGGAATGAGTAAATAAAGGAAGACCACATTCGAATGAAAGGTCGGGGATCATGAGCCTATATAAGCAATGATTAAGATAATCGCTTAAAAAAAATTGGTAGTTATTATCTATACCAACAAGGTACACACTTTCCTTTTCAGTGACTTAATAACAAAAACTCCAAAATTAAACATGTTTGACATGAAATAGTCTTATGTTTGATGATCTCCTAGGAATTTTCCTTCCTGTAAAACATGTGAGTGAGATTTGATTTGAGAAGAAAACATCCTAAAAGGACTCATGTTGGGTCTATGAAGATATAGTCTTTACTCTCATATCATAAGCACTTCAAGACAAATTAGGTAATATAACTAGGTCACATATAGATGCTAAAGTCGTCCGATGTCGAATTGAAATTTATTCAAATTCTGGTGTGAAATCTTAAATCTGAGGCATTATAGAAAATATGGTTAAAAAAAATTTTAAAAAATTTAAAAAATTGATAGTTAGTAACCACTTATATCAACATGCTGAAAATTTTCGTAGTCTTCAACTATATTATGACAGTTATATTATAATAATTTATTAGACAATTAAAAAAAAAAAAAACATCATTTTAGCTTTTCTTTTCATATACTCTTTGGAATATCAATCATTAGGGATTTGATTTGTTCTCCCACAATCTCAATAACAATGTCTCCAATATAATATTTCTTATATCCATGAAAGCTTCAATTTGGATTGTTATCTTTGAAATTAGAAATATATATATATATATTAGGGGATATTTTTCCCATCTAGTCATGTATGCCCTTTTTACCATTAAGGCAATCTAAGGAATTTTTAATCCAGTGAGATTAGATAGGAATCACATTAAATAATGTTTTAAATTTCATCTTCATTCTTGAACTTTGATTGTTTTTTTATTTTTATTTTTAGTTTTAGATATGTTTTGTTCTCTAAATTTTTGTCGATATTCATCTCGATCCTTATTGGTAAATATTAAAATTGTATTTAATAGGAGTGATTTCGAAATTGCCAAAATCGATTTTTTGGGTATGATAAAAATGATCTTGATCATTCTAAAATTAGGAATGTTTATGAAAAAGTCAAATAGGGTTTTTTTTTTTTTGAATAAATCAACAATTGAGGGTGATGGATTGAATTCGACCTCTTGTTGGCACTCAAATAGAGTTAAAACTACTAAAGATGGAAACAAGTGACAAAAATAAATGAAAACTTTCGAGAGAGAAAATGTCATTTTTTAAGCAATGATAGATGAACTCAATATTGATGTTCTTGAAAAAACACATTCTTTTTAAATGGAAATTTATGAATTTTATACCAAAGATGATGGCTTTTGTCGATCACTAAAAGTTTGTTTTTTTAAAAAATGAAATAATAGTCATTTTTAACCACAATCACTTGACAAAAATCATTTGAGAATCTCAAGTGATTGATTGTGACTCATTTCAAGTGAGTTTGGATGCTTCTAAAATTACTAACTCATTGTTGCCAAACTCATCATTTTAAAAGAGGGGTGATTTTAGGCACGCCAAAAGTGATTTGGGTCATTCTAAAATCACTTCCAAACATGACATTTAGAATTGATTTTCCAAAGAGTAAAATTTTTTAGGATGGAACTTTAAGTGTTTTGATAGTTTGATAAAATTTGTCGTAGATTATTTTTGTTGGGAGAAAAAAAAATAATCACCAAAACACCACAAATTAATTATTACTATTATTATATTAAATTCCTCTTCCACATGATAAGACAACTAAATCATAGTTACAAAACAGTAATTAAAAAAAAAGAGAAAAAGAGAACAACATTGATATTTATACTAGTTTGCCCCAAACTCGAGACGCCCAGTCTTCTGCACCTCCAAGTTGTACTATAATGAGAGATTAAAAAATGAGCACTCAAAACTGGCGCCACAAATTAACCCTCAATGGCCAACAATGACTATTAACTTACAAGTATCACAATCCGATAGTTTGGGATAAACAATAAAGAAAGACCCATAAGAGAAAACTCACATTTTTCTCTCAAAATACTAACTGTTTAGTTACTGCCAACCACACAAGTCTTCTGCTTTTCTCTAGTCGCTGGAGTCGAAAAAAACTGCCCACTGTCAAAGAATCCTCTAAAAAGACCAACTACAACATATATAAATATATACATTTATACTTTCATTACCATAAGCCCATGATGGGCCTTGAAAAATCCATGGCCTTTTATTTTGTCTCAACACAAAAGTTCAACCATCTCCCACTTGGAGATAAAATGACAATCTTGTCTCCTACTCCAACGAAACTCTAATCACCTTGGGACACTCCAAGACACAACTCTCGCTACAACTGTTATCTCTGATCTTCTTGGCAAATTCCAAGGCCAAAAATTACCTAAAAACAACACACTCTGAAAAACAGGCAATCATCAGAAAATAACTATATTACAATTTGTGCTCGCCTCGAGGTATGGGCTCACTACGTAGATCTGTCTCCTAGACAAAAAAAAAATAAATATGTATTCTCACTTCAACTAAATGGTACCAACTGACATCTTCTTCAACCCTGAACCACTGTTCCTGAAAGAAGATACACTCTGAGAATGGCTTGAATGCTCTATTCAAGCCTGCTGTCAATTTAGAGACTTTATCCTTAACCTTAGCAATTGCTCTGACCTTCCACTTCGATGCCTCCACTCGCCTAGGCGACTTTTTCAATTCAACTTCTCGTCTGACAATTGGGGGTTCATGATAGCCATCAACTTTCTCTCTTGGACTTTCCAATTGTTCCTGAACTGAATGATCATGATCTGACTGATCAAACTTTGTTATCATTGTTGTTGGTTCAACTATACCTCTATTACAACCATCTGCAGCTTTAACTGGCATCCACTGTCTTTCAAACCTTTCTTGGCAACATCCAACCGACATTTGTACAGTGTAGATTTCATGTGGCTAACTGCCACTACCTGGAAATCGTAACTTAAGTTTACACTGGCTTTTGCCAAACTCACACATGTAGTCATCATCTGCTAACTTGCCAGTGGAGATGAGATTCATCTTGGCACTGGGCACAAGCTTAAAATCTCGCAGTACCAAATTATTCCCACATTCTATCTTCAGACTAACCACTCTAATCTCATTGGTTTTGGATGTTATACCATTCCCCATCCTCACTAGGCCATGATAACCTCCCGTGAAGGATGTGAACAAACTCTTATCTAAAAGTTATGTGAACAATAGTTGCGTTGTCTAAAATCCACTCAAATGAATTACTACTACCTCTTTCTGTCACTACCAACACAGATACATGCATCTTGGACTACATTTGCCTCTTGTTTTTCTCTCTTTTTTAGATCTCCTTTCAATTTTCTACATTGGCTCTTAAAGTGGCCTTTCTTGCGACAGTAAAACCATTCTATCTCTTTATTCCTATTATTCCACTTCTTTCTAATGCTACTCAACATATTTTCGTCATTAATCTTTTCTTTACCCTTAGTCATAACCAGAGTTGATCCTATAGTAGACTCATTACTACCATCCTATGTATGAATTCCCTTGGCTAAGGCTAAATCACAAACACTTGAAATTTTCAGAGTATTTTCTCCTATTGAATTAGACATTGTTGTTTTCATCGTTTTCCAACTATCAAACAAAGAAGTTAATAAAAGAATAGCATTCACTTCATCAATAAACTTTATTTTAACTAATTTATCAAAGTGGTTACCTCATTTATATAGAAATTCACAGAGACACCATCAACCATACACATATTGAAAAACTTCCTAAGCATATAGACTTATTACTTGTGCAAGGTTTTTCATATTTGTTTGTAAGCGCTTTCATTAACTCAGTTGCAGTTGTCTTACTGGCTACCTGACTATCCACGTTTATTGACATACACATTCTGATTGCGACAATTGCTTATTCATTTAGTCTCCCAATCTTCATCTTTCATCCCTTTCGATCTCCTTTTCAAAGCCTTACCAAACTTTTTAACAGTCAACTAATCTTTGACCATATCTTCCAATACCCAAAATTTTTTCCATTAAACTCTATGATTCCATCAAAATTTGTTGGCTCTACTTATTTCATGACTTTAACTTGCCCCTAATATCACTTGTTGGGAGAAAAAAAATAATAATCACCAAAAACAACTTTTATAAATAAAAAAAAAACCCCACTTTTTCAATTATTTTGATTTGTAAAATCTGGTAAAATGTACCCTTTGAGATTTACATCCCAAAGATCTATTATAACTCATTCTTGAAAATTTCTATTTTATCCTCTTTCTCGGTTTAATTTTGAAATATTCCAATACTTATTTGTTATATTTTATACTATAGTTGATTTTAAAAAAATAGATTTAACAATAATTATCTTAAAAGCTACTGCCAGTCTCAAATTAAGTTTTAATACATTTAACTTTCATCACAAGTCTACATTTCCATACAAAGTTTCTATTAAATAAAGTAAAAATATTAATTTAACAAATAGAGAAATTTCAATAAAAAAATATAAAATATAAAATAATTGTACAGGAAAATAAATAAATTTAAGGACTAAAACAAATTACGTGAGAAAAAAAGTTGTATATAAAAATATTTCAATTTTGATAAAAAAAAATTGCCATAGATTTGAAACTTCTATCTCGTATTTTGACATTATTTGCAATATAACATCTTAAGCCCCGTTTGATAACCATTTTATTTTTTGTTTTTAGTTTTTGAAAGTTAGGCTTATTTTCACTAATTTCTCTACCGTAGAGATCATCTCTTAAGTAAGCATTTGAACTCTTAGTCAAATTTTAAAATCAAAATCAAGTTTTTTAAAGCTACTTTTTTTAGTTTTCAAAAGTGGGCTTGATTTTTGAAAACATAGGTACAAAATAGATAAGAAGACATATAAACTTATTTGTAGAAGTAGTATTTTTAAGTTTAAATTTTAAAAACTAAAAATAAAAAACAAAATGATTATCAAACAAGATATTAACAAATTGTTTTTTTTATGAAGGAGGAGAAAGAGAGATTATAGAGAGTCATCCTCCGCCCGTATAGAATTTTATAACTCGTTAGTCCGAAACTTTAGCTTAGATAAAAACAAGCGAAAGAAGAAATAAGATGTTTATAGTATAAAAAGAGTCGCTCAAAATTTCATATTAAAATAAATCGTATGATGAGAATATTCTCTAAGGTATTGACTTTTGATGCAATTGATCAAAAGAAGAATCATTGATGAAAATTTGCACATAATGCTAATTGTTGGCATTACCTTTATTTTATTTTATTAACCAACTACCATTTAAAGTCAAATCTTCGTTGGTGATAATATATTATTGTTCATATTCATTTTGTTTATGAATAAAGATATGCACAGGTTATTATAGCTTGGCAAGTTTGTGACTTTTCTCAATTAATGGATATTTTTCTATTAACATAGAATATATCATTTGTATTATTGCATAGACCAATATTTTCAAGTATATAATAAACTTAATAGTAGATGGATACAAAATAATATAAATATTGATAATACAATAATTGAGGGGTAGAAGATCCAACTATCAATCTATTTTTTTAGTTCAATAATATATAGGGATGAAAATTCAAACTTGTGACTTTTTAATCAAGATAATAATAATGTCATCCTAATAAGGTCATATTGATGTTGTTGTCTCAAACATAAATGACAAATGGCGTTTCACTGGCTTTTATGGTAATCTAATCGCGACAGAGGATGCATTCCTAGAACCTGTTGAGGAGATTACATTCTCAACTCAATCTCCCGTAGATAGTGGGAAGTGATTTTAATGAAATCCTCTTAAGTTCGGAGAAGTAGGGGGAACACTTAGAAGAGAGGCTCAGATGGATGTTTTTAGGTCGGTCTTAGATGATTGTGGTTTGGTAGATCCGGAGTTCGAAGAACATGATTTTACTTGGTTGAGGAAAGTTCATAATGAGGCTTCTATTTGGGAGCGATTGGATCGTTTCTTGGTAAGTCATGACATACCCCCTTGGTGGGAGAACTTTAAGGTTAGACACCTCGGTTTCTATTCGTCTGACCACAGGGCAATCTTAGGTGCCCCTTCTGGTACTCTTGATACCTAAGTGCAATCTAAATCGAGGATCCTTCGCTTTGAACCATGTTGGATCTTGCATTTTGAGTGTAAGGAGATTGTTGGAAATGTTTGGTCAAGGGCTCAGAATGCACCGCACCCGAATGTCATAAATAGGCTACACTCTTGCTTAAAGAGATTGAGAAGGTGGAATCAAAAGAGACTAGGGGGCTCTTTAAAGGGAGCAATAGTGAAAAAGAGCTAGACTTATAGGACCTAGAAGCTTCCTTATGTGTTGACACAGAAGACATTTGGCAGGAAAAAGTCAAGGAGTTGGAGAATTTGATGGATGAGAATGAAAAATATTGGCACCAACAATCGCGGGAGGATTGGCTCCGATAGGGTGACCGTAACACGAAATGGTTCACATTATAGCCTCACAACGCCGAAGGCAAAACCTAGTCACGAGCCTCTTGAATCCCTCTGGGAATCTTATCACCAATAACGATAAAATAGGTCAATTAGCTACATCATACTTTGAGAACCTATTCAAGACAAGCAACCCGATCCCAGAGGCTACTGCGAGGGTGTTGAGTTGTATCCCGATGACAATTACAGACAGTGATAATGGGATGTTTTTGGCAGATTTTACAAGGACTGAGATTGAACAGGTAATGAGAAGTATGTTCCCGAACAAGGCACCGGGGACGGATGGAGTGCATGTGAGTTTTTATCAGGCTTATTGGGAGATAGTAGGAGACGACATTTGTGAGGCATGCCTACAGTGCCTAAATGGGGATGGTGACTTTCGTTCTATCAACTAGACTCTGATTGCACTCATCCCTAAGCGAAACAGTCCAGATAGGATGGAAGATTTCAGACCCATTAGTCTTTGTAATGTGGTTTACAAAATCATTTTCAAGTCGTTAACAAATAGACTAAAATTGGTGTTAAGTCAAATTATTTCTCCTGAACAGGTTGCTTTCATCACGAGGAGGTTGATTACAGATAATGCTATTATCGGATTCAAGTGTCTTCATGCTCTTAAAAACAAAAGGAAAGGGAAATTTGGATCAGTCGCAATGAAGTTGGATATGAGCAAAGCTTACGATAGGGTGGAATGGGATTTCCTTCGGCAGGTAATGTTATGGATGGGGTTCCAATCCCGGTGGGTGGACTTGATTATGAGATGTGTTGAGTCTATCAGCTTCTCAGTCCTGATGAATGGGAAGCCCCAACGGTCGTTCTCCTCGACTCGTGGACTTCGTCAAAAAGATCTTCTCTCTCCCTACCTATTTTTAATTTGTTCTAAGGGACTATCTACCGTACTTCATAGGGACCAATTGGATCGAAAGTTTAGTATGTTGGGATTTATGCCCTAAACTTGTGTAATTTTGATCAAATAAATAAAGGGTTATTTGTTTTGATAAAATTATATTCTTGCTTTATAAATCCAATAAACTAAGCTCCAATGTTATAATATATCTTGAACATCAGTGTAGTGGACACTATTTGGATTGTGTTCAAGAATATAACCTAAATGGTGTATGGTATAAGAATAAGGTTGGAAACTTTATTCTGGTAACACCATGGATGCGGTCTATTTTGTAATTAGTACAAATGAGGTAATCCAACTCATTGATGTGGTTGACATGCGAGTGGGGCATCCTGTATGAAGAGTTCATACAAGATCGGATCAAGAAATTATTAGTCTAACCAGATTATAACGCCAAGTAACGAGATAAGACTGATAATTTATAGATGGTCATTAGTGACTCGACCTGAATCCTTAGCAAGTTAAGAACTCCTGCTTATAGGGATTTGTCCTTAGACTAGTATGGGTGAGAGTGGTCTGTAGCCGACTCAATAAGTCTACCTTCTCAGGGACAGAATCTCGTAGGTAGCTGGGGACTTAACTGTGCAAGATGGAATTCACTCATTCCTACTGAAGAAGAAATTAGATAGGTTGTTCCTCAAGAATCGACTTCTATGTCTTGAACAACGGGGCCTCACCCTCTATGAGGGTATGAGTCTATGGTAGGACCTTAGACTTGTTGTTCATTAGAGTATCAGTGGTGCTTAAGTAACAAATAGGTCATCACAGGGGTAAAATGGTAATTTGACCCAGCCGTGATTACGAACAACCTGTGAAGGGTTGACTCATGCGTAATGATTATATCAGTGGACACAATATAATCTACAGTGAGGAGAGTACAACTACAAGTCTATAGTGGAGTGACTTGTAGTTAATGAATATTGATTAACTGGATCAAAGAGTTTGATCAGTTAATTTCACATCATTGGAGCTCATGAACTGTAGGTCCATTAGATCCCTCCGTTGGCTCAACATGGTAATATTGAGGGTATAAAGTTAGGAATGAAATTACAGTGTTCAATTTCATACATGAGGTGTTATATCAATTCTATATGATATAATCGATATAATATATGGTTTTAATGTGAATTAGATTCACATATAAACTACATAATAGTGGGAGAATATAAGAGGGATAGGATGTTAATTTCCATCTTATTTCCCTATATATATATTTGCATGAGATGCAACTAGGTTAAGCAAGTGATTCCATCTCTTTGAGAAACCCTAGAGAATTCTCCCACATAGTGTTGGAAAAAGTTTCAACTAGTTTTTCACAAAACACCTCATCTCACCTAAAGGGAACCCACCTTTCTCCCTCACCTAGAGAACAACGGAGAAGATCTGGTGGTAGTGTCGGTAACGTGCAGGTTCGTGTTGCTGAGATCGTGGTCGTGGTAGAAGGAGCACTTGAAGAAAGGTAATATCTCGTTGTCCATATTGTTATTATATGCTTAATCTAGATAGAATTGTTCTTAAATGTAATCTTTGTAACGAAATTAAGAACGCGCGATTCACAATCGCTTCCACTGTGGGATTCGATTCCCTTCAATTGGTATCAGAGCCCAATTGCGTTCTTAATTTACGTTCTGGATTTTTCAAGAACGAGGTGGGATTTACTGTTTTTCATATGATGTATGAATGGTTTGCAATTTAGACATTTTCATTTTTGGCACTTAGATTTACAATTTTTCCATTGAATCGTTCAATGTAAGGGCCCGGTGTTTTGGACAATTTTAATTGTAAATCGAGTCTGTAAGTCTGTGTCGATCGAGGCAAGGTTGTTGCTGAGAAGATCGGAGCGAAAACGAGCAAGAAATGGAACTTATTCTTTGTGTGTGTAGCGTTGCATCGCTGTTCATTGGCGTTGCAACGATGCGCTTGCAGAAGGAGGCGCGCAGAAGATGACAGCGTTGCAACGCTGCTGCTGAGGCGCGTTTCAACGACAGAAGAGGACAAACCGCAGCGTTGCAACGCCACAGGCGTTTTACGCGAAGGAGCAACGGACAGAATTCAGTTTTATTATATATAATAAATATAAAAACGTTTTATATTTATTTATATTTAATTTATTTAATTTTAATTAATATAATTAGATTATATTAATTAAAATTATTTTTAGGGTGCCAAAATTGGTCTAATTTTGCTATTTAAATTATGCAATTGTTGTGTAATTATTGTCATGCATAATGAATGCTTTTAATTTAGAAATCTCACCTTAGGTTAAGCATTTCCATGCATCATTTATAATATAAAAAGTTATATTATATACTTTGCATGATTAATTAACATAAAGTTGTTATATTAATTTATGGACAGCATTGACATGCATTATGTATCATAAGATGATTATGCTATGTATGTCTTATTATTCATGAGATGAATGATCAAGCACTATAACATAGTATGCATGTCACCTAAGGTTAATTATTAGTTTTAAAATGTTTAGAACTTAGAAATAATATACCTTAAGTTATCTAGTTCTAATTAGATTAGAATTAGGAACCAAATAATTTATAAACAATGATTAAAAGAGCAACTCTGTCTAAGGAAAGTTACATCTAAATTTAGGCTCAGTATTTAAAGTCGACTGGAAACGGAACACCCCTACCAGGACCGACACGAAGTGAAATTTAATCGAGGGGTTTATAAATCATAGTAGCGTCAGCGGGTTTATTAAGGGGTTAATAAACTAGAAATCCTAGGCTTAATATAAAAGTTATATTAGCAAACTAGGATAAAATCAATATAAAAGTTATATTGATTATCGATATAAGAGTTATATTGATAACTTTAGGTAAAACCATTAGTCGGGTTTAGCCTAAATAAGAGTCCGATAGATTTAAAGTATCCAGTGGGAGGAAAAGTGTATATGATACATATTTTTTCACCTACGTATCTCTGGGAAGTTCACACCGTGAGACTCATACTTGGCCTCGTGGCGCAAACGGGAGCGTCTCCCTTCGGATGGTGTTTGTATGAGTCAATATCAAGGTGAATGGAGAGTGTACTTATAGCGAGTGGGAGCAGGTTTAGTGAAAACAAAACCTATGGTCTCTTTAGTCGGTTTACACCGTAAGATCACTATGGTCAGCCTGCTAGTTTGGCCTGGACCAGACAATCCCTTCGGAGGGTTTGATCATAGGGGATCGAACATAGTAGACACCCGAAAGGGATAAAGATTTTTTTAGTCTATTTTTCAATCTAGTCCTCCCTTCGGTGGATTTTATTGGATGGGGACTCTGTGATCTAAAGACAGAGGGTCACACTCACGAGGTACATAAGTTGTGTATGTATCCTGACCGAATAATGGTAACTAAAGCCTATATGAATAAGAGTTATTCTGACATTAGGTTTTGGTCAAGAGTGTCTTGATCCAGAGGAGGAGTGTTTTTTATTACCCTTCGGTGTCATACATTCTAAACATTTGGAGTATCATTGCAAATTATAAATGACCTAGGAATCATTTGATAATTAGCCAAAACATGATTGGATTATAATTATAGCAAGCAACTCATACAAGTTTGTTTGTAAATTTTCAGCAAAAATGTCTAGCTCAATTATTTCCTTACTGGGTGTGGAAAAATTAACCGGAGAAAACATAATGACTTGGAGGAATAGACTCAACATAATCTTGGTTGCACATGATCTTAAGTTCGTTCTCAATGAGGAGTGTCCTTAATTCCCCGCTCAAAACACATCTCAATCACATTGAGGATGCGTATGACCATTTGGATTAATGCTAATGAAAAGGCAAAAGCCTATATCCTCGGCTAGCATACACGATGTTTTAGCCGGAGAGGTGGAGGAAAGGTCTCACTTTCGTGAGATCATGGATTTTGTGCTAAATTTGTCTAGACAACCGTCCAAACAAATTCGACATGAAGCCCTAAAGTACGTTTATAACGCGCACATGGAGGAGGGAATGTCAGTAAGAGAACATGTTCTCAATCTTATTGCTCACTTCAACATGGCGAAATTAAACGGAGCGGTCATAGATGAGGAAAGTCAGATTTCGATCATCCTAGAATCTCTTCCGAAGAGTTTTTTGCAATTCCGCAGCAATGCAACGATGAACAACATAGAGTATGATCTGACTTCTCTACTAATTGAGCTGCAGAATTATCAGTTTCTTATGGATGATAAGAGACAACAGAATTGAGAGGCAAATCTGTTTGCCCATTCCAAAAGTTCTAAGAAGAGTTCAACCTCTGGAACTAAGAACTGCAGTCATACTTCTAAACTTAAGAAGATACAGAAGAAAAAGAGACGGAGCAAATGAAGAGCAGTCGTCTGGCAAGAAAAGCTGTTATTTGATAACATGTATGTAGCTTCAGGGTTTATTAGAAACCTTATTTCTTGCCTTAGCGAACATTGTACTTCAATTTCTTTTCAATTGAATAAAGTGTTTATTTCTTTGGAAAAGTATTGAACTATGTATTGCTCTTCTTGAGAATTATTTGCAATGGTTTAATTCAGTTTAAATGGTTTTAAACACTGAATTATAGCAAATATACGAACTGATTTCTGGTAAAGAAAATGCTCATCTTTGGCATCTTAGATTGGGTCACATTAATCTCAATAGGATTGATAGATTGGTAAAGAATGGACTTCTAAATGAGTTAGAAGAAAATACTTTACTTGTATCTGAATCCTGCCTAGAAGGCAAAATGACAAAAAGACCTTTTAGTGGAAAATGTTATAGAGCCAAAAAACCTCTTGAGCTTATACATTCAGACCTTTGTGGTCCGATGAGTGTTAAAACCAGAGGAGGTTATGAATATTTCATCTCCTTTGTAGATGATTATTCCAGGTTTGGGCATATTTACCTAATACAACATAAGTCTAAAGCACTTGAAAAGTTCAAGGAATTCAAGACTGAGGTTGAAAATCAATTGGGTAAAACAATTAAAACGCTTCGGTCAGATCGAGGTGGAGAGTACATGGATTTAAAATTCCAGAACTCTATGATAGAACATGGAATTATATCCCAACTCTCGGCTCCCGGTACACCACAAAAAAACGATGTATCGGAAAGGAGAAATAAAACCTTCTTGGACATGGTTCGATCAATGATGAGTTATGTTTATCTCTCAATTTCATTTTGGGGTTACGCAGTAGAGATTGCGGTATACATTTTAAATAATGTGCCCTCAAAAAGTGTTTCTGAAACACCTTTTGAACTCTGGAAAGGACGTAAAGGTAGTTTATGTCATTTCAAAATATGGGGTTGTCCAACACATGTGCTTGTGACAAATCCAAAGAATTTGGATTCACGTTCAAAATTGTGTCTATTCGTAGGCTACCAAAAAAAAAAACAAGAGGTGGTTTATTCTATGATCCTAAGAAAGATAAGGTTTTTGTGTCGACAAATGTGACTTTCTTAGAGGAGGACCACATAAGGGATCACAAACCAAGAAGCAAAATTGTGTTAAGTGAGTTAGACGGAACAATAACAAAGGTTGCTAATAAAACTAGTGTGTCAACAAAAGTTGTTGATACTAGCTTGTCTAGTCAAGAGAGTCCATCTCAAGAGTTAAGTATGCCTCGACGTAGTGGGAGGATTATAACACAACCTGACCGTTACATGGGTTTATCTGAAACCCAAGTTGTTATACCAGATGACAACTGCGAGGATCCATTGACTTATAATCAAGTGATGGTTGACAAAGACAAAGACAAATGGGTCATAGCCATGGACAAGGAAATAGAGTCTATGTACTTCAATTCTATTTGGGATCTTGTAAATAAACCTGATGGGGTAAAACCTATAGGTTGTAAGTGGATCTACAAAAGAAAGCATGGTGTGGATGGAAAGGTACAAACCTTTAAAGCTAGACTAGTAGCAAAGGGTTATATCCAGGTTGAAGGGGTTGACTATGAGGAAACTTTTTCACCTGTTGCTATGGTAAAATCTATCTGTATCCTACTTGCCATTGCCGCATATTATGACTATGAGGTATGGCAAATGGATGTCAAGACAACCTTTTTGAATGGCAACCTTGAGAAAAACATCTACATGGACCAACCCAAAGGGTTCATTGAACCAGGACAAGAGCAAAAGGTTTGCAGGCTTAAAAGGTCAATTTATGAACTGAAACAAGCCTCTAGGTCCTGGAATATAAGATTTGATGAGGCAATCAAATCTTATGGTTTTGACGAGAATGATGATGAACTTTGTGTCTACGAGAAAATCATTAATAGTTCTGTTGCATTCCTAGTTCTATATGTGGATGATATCCTATTCATTGGGAATGATGTAGAATATCTTACTGACATTAAAAATTGGCTAGCTACACAATTCCAAATGAAAGATTTGGGTGATGCACGCGATTTGTTCTTGGGTTCCAGTTATCCTAACGCAAGAAGAATAAAACACTAGCCTTGTCACAAACATCTTACATAGACAAAATGTTGTCAAAGTTTAAGATGCAAGACTCCAAAAAGGGCTTATTGCCTTTTAGACATGAAGTCCATTTGTCTAAGGAACAGTGTCCTAAGACACCTCAAGGAGTTGAGGATATGAGACGGATTCCTTATGCATCACCGTGTTGGGAGCGGATGTACGTCATGTTGTGTACTAGGCCCGACATCCGCTTTTGCGATTGGAATGGTCAGTAGGTATCAATCCAATCCAAGACTTGAACACTAGACAACGGTTAAAACAATCCTTAAGTATCTACGGAGAACAAGGAACTACATGCTTGTGTATGAGGCTAAGGATTTGATCCTTACAAGATACACGGATTCTGACTTTCAGACTGATAAAGATTCTCAGAAATCTACATCAGGGTTAGTATTTACTCTTAACGGAGGAGCTGTAGTATGGCGAAGCGTCAAGCAAGGATGCATCGTTGATTCCACCATGAAGGCCAAATATGTAGCAGCTTGTGAAGTAGCTAAAGAGGTCGTTTGGTTAAGGAAATTCATGTTAAATTTGGAAGTTGTTCCAAATATGACTTTGCCCATCACGTTGTATTGCGATAACAGTGGTGCAGTGGCAAATTCGAGGGAACCCCGAAGTCACAAGAGGGGAAAGCACATTGAGCGTAAATATCATCTCATCCGGGAGATCGTGCATAGAGGAGACGTGATTGTCACGAAGATGGCCTTAGAGCACAACGTTGTTGTTCCTTTTACAAAGGCTCTCACGGCTAAAGTATTTGAGAGTCACCTAGAAGGTCTAGGTTTACAAGTCTTCCCCAACTAGGGCAAGTGGGAGTATTTTGTACAAAGGGTTTAAATGCCCTAGTTTATTGTATTTACATTACTGTAATGTTTTAGTACTCCACAGCTTTAGGTCAAGTGGAAGATTGTTGGGATTTATGTCCTAAACTTGTGTAATTTTGATCAAATAAATAAAGAGTTATTTGTTTTGATAAAATTATATTCTTGATTTATAAATCCAATAAACTAAACTCCAAGGTTATAATATATCTTGAACATCAGTGTAGTGGACACTATTTGGATTGTGTTCAAGAATATAACCTAAATGGTCTATGGTATAAGAATAAGGTGTGAAACCTTATTCTGGTAACACCATGGATGCGGCCCATTTTGTAACAAATGAGGTAATCCAACTCATTCATGTGGTTGACATGCGAGTGGGGGCATCCTGTACGAAGAGTTCATACAAGACCGGACTGCAAATTATTAGTCTAACCAGTGTAACGTCGTTAACAGGATAAGACTGATAATTTATAAATAGTCATTAGTGACTCAACCTGAATCCTGAGCAAGTTAAGAACTCCTGCTTATAGGGGTTTGTCCTTAGACTAGTATGGGTGAGAGTGGCCTGTAGCCGACTCAATAAGCCTACCTTCTTAGGGACAGAATCTCGTAGGTAGCTGGGGACTTAACTGTGCAAGATGGAATTCACTCATTCCTACACTAAGGAATTAGATAGGTTGTTCCCTTAAAAACTGACTCCAGGTCTTGAACAACGGGACCCCGCCCTCATATGAGTCTATGGTAGGACCTTAGACTTGTTGTTCATTAGAGGATCAGTGGTGCTTAAGAAACAAAGAGGTAATCACAGGGGTAAAATGGTAATTTGACCCAGCCGTGATTACGAACAACCTGTGAAGGGTTGACTCATGCGTAATGATTATATCAGTGGACACAATATAATCTACAGTGAGGAGAGTACAACTAACTACAAGTCTATAGTGGAGTGACTTGTAGTTAATGAATATTGATTAACTGGATTAAAGAGTTTGATCAGTTAATTTCACATCATTGGAGCTCATGAACTGTAGGTCCATTAGATCCCTCCGTTGGCTCAACATGGTAATATTGAGGGTATAAAGTTAGGAATGAAATTATAGTGTTCAATTTCATACATGAGGTGTTATATCAATTCTATATGATATAATCGATATAATATATGGTTTTAATGTGAATTAGATTCACATATAAACCACATAATAGTGGGAGAATATAAGAGGGATAGGATGATAATTTCCATCTTATTTCCCTATATTTGCATGAGATGCAACTAGGTTAAGCAAGTGATTCTATCTCTTTGAGAAACCCTAGAGAATTCTCCCACATAGTGTTGGAAAAAGTTTCAACTAGTTTTTCACAAAACACCCATCTCACCTAAAGGGAACCCACCTTCCTCCCTCACCTAGAGAACAACGAAGAAGATCTGGTGGTAGTGTCGGTAAATATGCAGGTTTGTGTTGCTGAGATCGTGGTCGTGGGAGAATGAGCACTTGAAGAAAGGTTCTTCAAAGGTAATATCTCGTTGTCCATATTGTTATTATATGCTTAATCTAGATAGAATTGTTCTTAAATGTAATCTTTGTAACGAAATTAAGAACGCGCGATTTACAATCGTTTCCGCTGTGGGATTCGATTCCCTTCCTAGTGGCTTGTGGATAAATCGCTAATTGTCTTATGATTTCTCATCTCTTTTATGCTGACGATAGTCTTATCTTTTTCAGGAAAAATATGAGGATGTCCAAGCTATCAAGTCTATTCTGGATTGCTGTAAACAAGCTTCGGGCCAGACAATCAGTTATAGTAAATATGTTTTCCTGGTCAGCAAAAACACTCCATCTGATTTTACTGAGTTATTCAAGAGGCTCTTTCACATGGACAACACAGACAATTTGGGTTGCTATCTGGGTCTGTCGTCCCAAATCTCAAGAAATAAATCTCAGACTTTCAGGACCACTAAAGACCGCGTTTGGAAGGCTATGCAGGGATGGAAGGGGAGACTCTTTTCTACAAGTGGGAATGAAGTTCTGATCAAGGCAGTTGCACAAGCGATTCCACTGTATACAATGAGTTGTTTCAAACTACCAAAAGAGTTATGTAACGAACTTAATTCCATATGTGCAAGGTTCTGGTGGGGCTCTAATGTAACAGAACGGAAAATTCATTGGTGAAACTAGAGTCGGCTTTGTACCCCCAAAGAGAATGGGGTCTGGGGTTTAGAGACTTAGCTTTATTCAACCAAGCAATGTTGGCCAAGCAAAGCTAGAGAATCCTACAGAATATGAATAGTCTTCTGTATAAAGTGTTGAGAGGAAGGTATTTTCAATCGGGGAATTTTCTTAAGGCAGAATTGGGGGTCAATCCATCTTTTACGTGGCACAACATTCTCTGGGGAAGAGAGCTTTTTGTTCAGGGTTATAGATGGAAGATTGGCAATGGTGTGCAAGTTAACATCATGAGGGACCCTTGGCTAATGTTTGATGGGCGTCAGACTCCATTAGCAGTTGTTCCGAATCTGGCTCCACATCAGGTCAACTCTCTCTTTCGGATGAATGGTAAGTGGGGTTGTGAAAAGATTAGGAGAAATTTCCTTCCTGAGGACTGTGAGAGTATTCTGCGGTTGCCACGGTTAGGCTCTAATCATAATGATGAGATAGTTTGGAATTTTCATAAGAAAGGACTTTTTACTGTTAGAAGTGCTTACCACCTTGGATTATGTATACAAAACTCACAGTCAGCGACAAGTTCGGATGTGGAAAGGGTTTGTTCAATGTGGAAAACACTGTGGAAAACTTTGGTTCCAAATAAGATCAAAATCTGTAGCTGGAAGATTATTCAGAATTTTCTCCCAACTAGAACCAATCTGATCCAGCGAGGTCTTCAGATTGAACCATGGTGCCTCATGTGTAGGAAGCAGTCAGAGATGACTCGCCATTTATTTTGGGGTTGTAAGGTAACTCGACAGTTATGGTCTTATTTCTTACCCTCTAATGTTGATTTGTTCTTTGATTTCAGGGATTTTTTGGGAAGCGACAGATTACATTGGTTGGGTGATATCGAAATACCAGTCACGAGGATTTTCACACTTTTATGGTTGTTTTATGGACAATCTAGAGCTGGAGGAATCAGGTGATACACAATCGTGAGAGTATGGAGCTCGAAAAGTTAATCACACACACAGAGATTCTGGTTCAGGAGTTTACCCAGAAGGTTTTTTCACAACAACAGGGGGTCGATGACTACTATAGCCCCATAAATCTGGGTTCCCCCAGCCCAGGGTGTGTGGAGTCTACATACAGATGCTTCTTGGTGTCCAAATGCCAAGGTGGGGGGACTAGGGTGGATTGTCCGACGGTGGGATGGCCTAGTACTTAGTACTGGCCACCACTTCATCTCTTCAAATTGGCCTATTCTAATTTTGGAAGCTCTATGGGATCATTCGGGGCTTGATGTTCGTCACAAATACGAATGTACCACTAGTTGTTAACTCCGATTCTCTAGAGGCCATTAATTTGATCCTTGGTAAAATCGTTGATCTAATGGAAGCTCGTGATTTTGCAGACCAAATTTTGGCTCTACGGGATGAATTGGTGGACATGAGTTTTAAGCATGTAACTCGACTGGCAAATCAGGAGGCTCATAGACTAGCACAAAAAGTTGTTTCGCTGAAGAAAGATGAAGTTTGGTTAGAAGAACCGTCTGAGGCTCTTCTACATTTCCTTAATTAACAACTTTGTTGTTCCTTTATCAAAAAAAATAAAAAGAACGGTAATAACTATCTTATCCATGGAGCTATGTTGAATTGATATAATATTAATGTTTTTAATATCCTAAAAAAGATATAATATAATTACTAGAAGTATTTAAAAGTCCTCTGGAAGTGTGAAGCTAATATAAATAAGAAATAAAAATAATTTTTGTATAAAAAATTATTTAAAGTAGTTTAAAAGTTAAAGTTTATATATATATATATATATATATATATATATATATATATATATATATATATTTAGGTTTTGTTGGATAACTATTTGGTTTTTAGTTTTCAAAATTAAACCTAATAAATATTACTTCCATGTTTTGTTATCTACTCTTTACTTAATTTTCAAAAATCAAGTCAAGTTTTTAAAAACTTGTTATTGTTTTTGGAATTTGTTTAAAAATTAAAATGCTTTATTACGAACAATGAAAAATATCATAGAAAAATGATGAGAAAACAGATACAATTTTCAACAACTAAAAACAAAAAATCAAAACATTATCAAACAAGGCCTTAATGTTCATATTTTTAGGTATAACAAATGTTTTGGTAGAGGTTTTGAACCTCTGATCTCAAAAGAATAAATAGATGACCCCGTTTGATAATTATTTGGTTTTTGGTTTTTGGTTTTGAAAATTGTGTTTGTTTTCTCATCATTTCTCTACAATAAATTTCATCTTTCTTAAGAAAACATTTGAATTCTTAATTAAATTAAAAAACATAAATAAATTTTTTAAAACTACTTTTTTTAGTTTTCAAACTTGGCTTAGTTTCTAAAACATATATAAAAAATAGATAACAAAATAAAGAAACTCATAAGTAGAAGTAATATATTATAAACATAATTGTCAAAACCCAAAAACAAAAATATTACTGAAGTTGAACTATGATTATGTTAGCTATTATATTAAAGTAATTAAAAATAATATTTTTGGGTTCAATAACATTTTGAGGGAAATTCAAACCAGTCGAGGGTAAATATCATTTATTACTGAGTTATGTTTACTTTGACAAATGGATGTTTGTTAAGACTATACACACATAATACATATCTACGAACATATACCTTATATATAGATATTTTTGCAAAAAGAAAATATTATGGTTTAAAGGAACCGTAGTTGTTTGAAAAGGAAAATTTTGGTAATTTAGGCTCGTTTGATAACCATTTGATTTTTAGTTTTTGAAAATTATGTTTGGTTTTCATAATTTTTCTTCTTTATCTCCCCAATGATTTCTATCTTTCTTGAGCAACCATTTTAACATCTAATTAAATTTAAAAACAAAAATAAATTTTTAAAAACTATTTTATTTAATTTTCAAAACGTAGCTTAATTTTGTGAAAATATAGATAAAATGTGAATAAAGAAATATAGAAACTCGTAGGTACATATGTACGTAGAAGTACTATTTTTTAGGCTTAATTAAAAAATAAAATCAAACCATGCCTTAATTATGCGTGGTTAAAACTTAAAACACAATATCCACCATTGTATTAATGTATTTGTGCCAGTTAAATATATGTTCTATTTTGTTTAAAAAGCTAAACTTTTTTTTTTAATTCTTGCATCCTCATTTATTTATTTTTTTTCTCCTATCAATTAATTTGAAATTTTAATACATTTGAATTTAGTTATACTTAAAAAAAAGAAAAAAAAAACCAGTGACTACGTAAGAACAACAGAACAACATGGGTCTAAAATGTTGATATCGATGGAAATATCAAAGTCTCAATTTTATGGAAATGTCGATGGAAATATCGATAAAATGTCGATATCGATGAATATTTCTGAAATTTTTTTAAAAGGGTATTAAAATTAGAAAATAAACTTTATACACTTTTTAAGTTAAAATTCTTGTTATAATATTATATTCACATTGTGTTATATTTTATTACTATTTTTTTAATATTTTATCAATTTTATACAATATAATGGAAATGTCGATTCACCCCTAGTGTCGATGTTGAACATGTGGACATGTGGAAATATGATGTAAGTGTCACAACGAAAATTTAATACACAGTAAATTTAACAAAAACATAAAAGAAAACCCATGGAACATACCCTTTTTTTAAAAAAAAAATGTTAAAAAATAGTTTTAAAAATTTATCCAATCGACCAAGTTCTCAACAATAAACTATTTTCACTTTTAAAAATAGAAACTCTTTCTAAACATGATTATCAAACAAATCCTCAACTTTTTTTTAAAGAAATTATCCACCTAAACCAAATTTCCATTTCTCAGCTTCTTTCACCTAATCTTTGCCTACCAACACCTCTCTTTGATGAGAAACATACAATAAAAAAATAAATAAAAACCTGTATGAACAAATAAAGAGATTGATGAAAAGTCAAATAATATGAAAAAAAAGTAACCTAGATCCCAACCAAATGAAGAAAATACATGAATCAAATTCCTTCAATCAAGCAATTGATTTTCAACATTTTTTTAAATATTATTATTACATTTCTATAAGAAGATTTGATTTATTTTTTTTTTTGAGAAAAAGAAGATTTGAATCTAAAGCTTATATTGATGGCATTTTTTTTTTTGAGTACATCAACAATTGGGGGTAGGAGGATTCGGTATGCAATCCAGATTCTGTTTTATATTTTCGAATTCACTGAATTCAGTGAATACGTGTTTGTGAGTGACGTGTTTTAAATCGCTTTGGATTACGTGATCCAAATAGTAGAAATTAAAAACAACATTTTTATGTTTTCATTTGTATCCAGATTCTGAATTTGAAAATTTAAAATGCAGAATTGTATTAAACAAAGATAAAATCTTAATAAATATAGTATTTCATGTTTATAAACTTAATTTACTTTTATTAAATTAAAATAGGTATAATATAAAATAATATAAATTATAAAATAATAATTATATAAAATTTATATAAAAAAACATATTCATAAATTAATTAATAATGCCTTATATTCAACTTAATATTTAATTTTGCAACTATAACTAATTTTATGATCTATAAATATATTATAGAACACACTTTAAACTACTGTTTAAAATGGAATTAAATTTCTAAATCTGCAACCAAACACATATCTGAAAACATGAAATACAACTCTGTTTTCAAGTTTATGTTTTCGAATTGCCTACCAAACAGGCCCTAACCTTTTAGTCATGAGTGATACTTAATGTCAGTTGAATTATGTTTTTGTTGGCATATTGATGGTGTTTTTTATATAACATTTCACACATTCCACCTTCTTCCAAAGATATTGGTTTTATTTTCAAATCTCTTGAGGATCATATAAACAATGATACAAAGAAAATTCAAAAAGTTCAATTTGGATCGAATTTATACATATTTTATGAATTGAATATAATTGTTTTTTTTTTTTCGCTTTTATTTAAGTTTGATTGAATAACAATATATTCTTTAAACCTTTATCAGGTACATTAAGATACCCTTGTGGTTTGCATATTTTGCAAATCACTCCCTATGTTTTTAAAGTAATTTTTTCGGTGAAAGAAAAAAAAAAATCATGTTAGAACAACAAACTCTTTCCTGTCTTTACAAGGATATATAATACTTTTTAAATTAAATTCCAAATTCAACTCTTGGACTTTTAAGATTATGTCTACATTCTCTATACTTCAAACTTTTTTACTAGATCTTAAATTTTTAAGATTATATGCATATCTTATCTTTGTTTTATTTTTCTTTTATAGATCTCTAAATTTTCAATTTTATAGCATTTGTTTTTAACTCTAATAATCTAATAATCTAATACTTATGTGTTATTGGCTAATTATATCATTTAAAAAAAAAAAAAAAATACATGATGCATTGATTTTAGGAAGTTTCAAAGATTTGGTGGTGTCTATGTGTTAACTAGCAAAATTAATCAGAAAAAAACATTAGACAAAAAATAATAAAATTTTATTAGAATCTTCCTAAAATATAGGAACTAGATAGATACAATAATTGTAAAAGTGTAAGAACATGTTGTAAACTTAAGAAGATTAATATTTTAGAGATTAAAATTATATTTTAACATATTTTACTTCGTGCCTAAAGTCGATTTTGTTGGATTTTATAGGAAAAAATGTGAAAGAAAGTATTGTTTTGAAACATGATGTTGATGATACTTAACTTTAAATTTAAAAGTTTCAAAATGGTTTGAAACATCTAAATGTGTTGATATTTCTTATACAAATTTAACTTAAAAAGTTAAGTGTGTGAGTTTTGTTTGAATTTTAACAAGTAACTACACAATTAAGTTACTTTTGATGTATGTTTTACATTATTCATATTAATTTAATTTTAGAGAGTTACTAAGTTGCTAGCCTATAAATAACAACTTGTTTCTTCATTTGGAGCATTAGAGCAATTTTGGAGTATCTCATTCCAATTGAAGAGTTTCTCTTTTTTTTTTTTCTTCTCTTTGATCTTGAGTCAAGTTGAGAGCAAGTATTCAAGAGTTCTGCCAAATTTGAGTAGTTCGAGGTTGTTGTTCTATACGAGTTAGTCGTTGTATCTTGTTGAGACGATCGTTGTAGGCTGCTTGCAACTCGTGCAAAGCGAATAATTGTCTTCAGGACACCGCTTAGTAAGCATGTCTCGACTATTTACAATCATTTGTTCTTGAGTTTTGAGTTGTTATATACAATATTTGTACAATTATTTACATTGTAATTATTTGTAGCCAGTTAAGTTGTAATCAATTTGCTAGTGTTACTCAGTTCTTATACACAACAAAATACAATATTTTCCAACACATTTAACATACTTTTACTTTAAGTCTAAGCTCATAGCTATATTGTGGAACTCTATATAAAATGTCTCTTATAGATAGGTATATTATCCTCACTTATATACTTAAAATATTCAAACTCAAAAGAAAAAAAAAAACTTAAAATTATTCCCACTTTACACGTTGACATGATATATAAGAATATTTTAAGATGGTTGATTTTAATGAAACTAGTGCACATAACACCTAGAATAAACCATGTGCCCTATGTCTAAAAAAAAAAAAAAAAGCTAAAAAAAGCTATGTATGCTAATTCTATTTAAAAATTACAATATCATTTAACACAAGGTATAATTTATATATCTAAAAAATTAGGCTAAACGTAAGTATAATTCAATGATAATTAGTATTTGTCATCCATCAGTTGAGATTTATATACTATGTATATAAAATTAAAGGAATGTTCAAATCAATTTTTCCTCCTACAAAGAAGTGTAGTAGATTAAAAATACAAGAATTATTTTGAGCTAGAGTGTGTTTAACCTGCTTTTTAAAATGCTTATGAATGGCTAAAAGTGTATTTGTAAAAATAATAGTGTTAAATTAGACTCAAGCTGATAATAGTTTGATTTTGAAAATTAAGCCTACAAATACTATTTTCCACTTATTTGTTTTGTTATCTATTTTTACATATGTTTTTAAAAACTAAGTCATATTTCGAAAATTAAAAAAAAAAGTTTATGAAAATTGACATTTGTTTTGGAATTTGGCTAAGAATTCAAGAATTTTTTTTTTAAAGAAAAATGAATCTTATTATAGAGAAATAATAAGAAAACAAATACAATGTTAAAAAACTAGAAATCAAAAACTAAAATTAAGGGTCCCTTTTGATAACCATTTGATTTTTTATTTGTAGTTTTTTAAAATTAAATATATAAATACTATTTTCATCTATGGTTTCCATGAGTTCTTATATACTTTTTACATATGTTTTAAAAAATTGAGCAAGGTTTTTTGACAACAGGAACAAACCACCCTTAACCCCTCTCAACAAGAAGAGGGAGAATATCCACTGGAAAACACTCTTTCCAGACCAAAGAATTACCCGAAGAGGAGGCCAAAGTCGCTAGATTATGGGCAATTTTATTATCCTCTCTGAGAACTTTACAAAAAATACAAGAATTACAACCACTAGCTAACTCGCGGGCTTCTTCAATGAAGAAACTAACCTCAGTAGAATCCACATTGCCTTCATTAAGCAGGCTAATAACCTCGAGAGAATCAGACTCCACAACGAGAAGGGAATCAAACCCTTCTATAAAGACATTAGATGAGATAGCCCTTCGACCACTGCTTTTGCTTCAAGGACCTTGATAGGCCAACACCGATCAATGAAAGACATTCCACCAAGGATGGGAGTAGGCCATGCCAGTCTCTGATACCGCCTCTGGCAACCTTCTCCGACCACGCTGCATCCACGTTCTTTGCATACCATGGCTCGTAGTCTCTTCAAAGGTCCTGCAACAAAAACATAAAAGATTAGCACACACTCCTTTTCTAATCCAACAAGGTTTTGAAAACTAGAAAACATAATTTTTAATTTGGAATTTGGCTAAAAACTTAAATGTTTTCTTAACAAAGATAGAAATAATTATAGAGAAGATAAAAATCATTATAGAAAAATTGAAATAAAACAAAATAAAAAAAATTAGAAACTAAAAAATGATCCAACATAGTTGAAATAATTTAAAATTTTAATTACGAGGGAGAAAGGTAGTTTGAAGTTTAACTCTAAAAAGAACGCACTTTTTAAAATTCTAGATAACCAAAAGCAATTTGTGAAATTCCAAAAACACCTTTTTTTAATCAACATTTACTTATTCTGGAGTATTAATTTTTCATTAAAACTTTTTCTTTTTATCAAAAGGTATCTCAAATTTAATAGATAAAAATGGGTGGTGATTTTTTTTGTTCAACAAAATTTGGTAGGAGAATCCTCCACGGAATTCTAAATTAATTGGAAACTTTTTTTTATTAGATTATATGAGATTCCATCTCAAAACCAATTAACAATGGAAAGAGTAACCAATTGACAATGGAAAGAGTAACCCACAATATATATTATGAGGTTTCTCTCCACTTTTTCAATGTGGGATCCTCGACAAATTCAAATCTCAAGCTGTTAGTTGAGAATACATGTCAACCTAACTCACTTTGACAAACATGATTATTTAAAGAAAGAAAGGAGAAAAGGGTAAAAATTTTGGGAGGAAAATAGGAAAATGCACAAAGGAAGGACTATTTTGCAAATAGCAATTAGTCAAAAGGACCCAAATGTAAGAAAAAATAAAAAAAGATTGTTGAAGGGTATTACAGGCATTTCGAGAAAAATGTCATTATCAGAGACCATGCCCGAAAATCCCATCTCCAACCCCACCTTTCCGCGTCTCTCTCTCTCCCTCTCTCTCAATCAGATCACTGAAAAAAAAAAAAAAACTGTGGGTTTCTCTCTTTCACTCCATCTTCATCTTCATCTGTCCCTCTCTCTAGAAACTCTCGCTGGGAATTTTCCTCGCCGTTCGATCGACCTTGCTACGATTTGATACTTTCAAGGAAATTTTGAAGGTTTTGTGAAAATGGGGTTGCAGAACTGTCCACTGTCCGATCCCCTCCGCTCGATCTGTTACTGACACTGAATGTACCACCTGTGAGCTCTGTGGTCCCTTAATTTTCCTAATTTTCATCGTCATTATGATTTCTTTTCTTCTCAGGAACCTGTTTGAAACTGCCCTCAATTTGTTCTGTGCTAGGTTTGTAGAAGAGGGAATTTGAGAGCGGTTTGGTTGTTCTTTTTCCCGAATTTTGTTTGAACTGATTCTGTGAGTTTGCGTTACTTGGGGTTTGGTTGGGTCCTGAGATGGTCTTTGTGTTGTGCATTTCTTTCATTTTGGGCTAGTTTTTGTTTATTCTTGTGTACCTGTAAATTATGCTGCTGAATCCGTTTTTGAAGATTTAGATCAGAAAGTGGGGATTGTTCTTTTAACAGGTAGTTTGTGTGAGAATAATTTGTGTTTTGGTCAAGATGTTGTTTATTACGTTTTGGCATATGAAAAATCTTTGTGGGTTTGTGATGTAATTGTTGAGAGACTCATTTGATTGATTTGAATGATCAGGAATTAGGGCTGTGCTCTTGGAAATGCCGACATATAGGATGAAATGAGTCAGACAGAAGTATCAAGGATTAAGCCCCCTCTCGTTCCGCTCGCTACTTTGATTGGTCGCGAGCTGAGGAACGAGAAGGTTGAGAAACCTTTTGTGAAGTATGGACAGGCTGCTTTGGCAAAGAAAGGAGAGGACTACTTTCTGATAAAACTGGATTGCCAGCGCATTCCTGGAAACCCTTCAACTGCATTTTCAGTCTTTGCGGTATTATTTCCTTTCATACGTTATTGTGCTCTTAGTTATCTAATAGTTTAGTTACTTCTCCTGGTACATGAATTCTATGACTAGTGGGTGACTGGAAAAATAGGGTGATTAATGATTACGAGTCTTAGATACCCAAGGGGCAGCCCCATTAGCTAAGGCTCGTGGCCTTTGACTAACAACTACCCAGATGTTGTGCATCCCAATCTTCGGGTGAGATTAATAAGGAAAAACCTCTCATGTCTCCGAAGTTTGGCATAGGGCAGGTGCTGACTTTTTAACAAGAAGAATGATTATGAGTCTTAGAAGGGATAGTTTTCATCTCAATTGGATAACTGAATACTGTCTGTTGCTGCTTTAAATATAAGGGGAACAGTGAGATTGAATGAACCTTCTATTTGCAGATTTTTGATGGGCATAATGGCATATCAGCCGCTATCTTTGCAAAGGAACATTTACTGGGTAATGTCTTAAGTGCAATTCCTCAAGGGGCCAGTCGAGAAAAATGGCTACAAGCCCTTCCTCGAGCATTAGTTGCTGGTTTTGTCAAAACTGACATAGAGTTTCAGCAAAAAGGTATGTAGCATGTCTTCTATCAGCGACCTCCTTCTTGAATACACCATGCCATTATCCGCTGTTTCCTTATGTCTCATTTAATCTTAATTGCAGGGGAAACTTCTGGAACTACTGTTACATTTGTTGTGATTGATGGGTGGACTGTTACAGTGGCATCCGTGGGAGATTCACGGTGCATATTAGACACCCAAGGAGGTGTTGTTTCTCTATTGACAGTTGATCATAGGCTGGAGGAAAATGAGGAAGAGAGGGAACGTGTAACTGCAAGTGGTGGTGAGGTTGGGAGGCTCAATGTTTTTGGCGGCAATGAGGTATACTTTTATACATCTCTGCTGTTTCTATTCATACATGATGACACATTGAAGTATTTTAATCACTTTATCCCCCGCCTCCCTTATGTGACTACCATTTACAGGTCGGTCCTCTCCGCTGCTGGCCTGGTGGCTTATGTCTTTCTAGGTCCATTGGTGATACAGATGTAGGAGAATATATTGTCCCAATACCACATGTTAAGCAAGTGAAGGTGACTTCTCAATCTGTCAGTATGTTTGACTACTTATTTAGAATGTACCTTGACTACTCTTCTATCTTTTTCTAATTGGTTATGCAGCTTTCTAATGCTGGCGGAAGACTAATAATCGCTTCTGATGGTATATGGGATGCTTTATCGTCTGATATGGCTGCAAAGTCTTGTCGAGGTTTGCCTGCAGATCTTGCTGCTAAACTAGTTGTGAAGGTGGGTTTCAACTGTAGATTTTAATGGTACGAGGGCAACGTTCTAAAAGGCTTTTAAGGCTTATTCCTTGAGGCAAGACTCAATGTTTTGGCCTTGAACCTTACGTCTTCTTTGGGTCGTACGAGGCTTACATCTCCAAAGAGAATATATCTTGTCTTCAATTCTTTTATGCCTTGTGATGTGACTAGGAAAATGATATCAATTTGTCACATATTTGAAAAAGGTTAACAGTTCACTTACGTGGTTAGTGTCACTACACTAGTTAGTAATTTGTATAGTTTATTACTACTTTTACCACCAGGGCTTAGAAAAACATTGATTACAAAAACTAAAAGGACAAGTTGATTCTATTTGTGTGTTTAGATTAAGGCTCATGCCTCAGTTCTTATAGAGAAAAAAACCATCTTTAGCCTTTTGGAACATTGATAGGAGTTGCATTTCTTTTCAATCGTGTCAATATTTTGATCTGTCCACATTGTAGGAGGCTTTGCGGTCAAGGGGGTTGAAGGATGATACAACTTGCTTAGTTGTTGATATTATACCATCGGAGCAACCTATATTATTACCACCAACTCCAAGGAAGAAGCAAAATGTACTTACCTCACTCTTTGGGAAGAAATATCAAAACTCTTTGGGGAAATCTGCAAATAAACTTTCTGCTGTTGGAGTTGTGGAGGAATTGTTCGAAGAGGGTTCGGCTATGCTTGCTGAAAGGTACGATTGATGCATTTCTTTGGGAGGTTTGAAGTAGTAGGGCTAGTAAGAAAGAACATGTATTTAGCCAAGTTCTCCATGTTGTCTTTGAAAGAATGCTTTCTTTTGTTTTCTAGTTCATTTCTTTTTGTTCTCGAAGCATGGAATGATGTCTGAAGACAATTTCCTAGAATTTTTCTCATCATTTGTTATACATCATACTTCAATTAATCAAATATAGCAGATGTTGTTTACTTGTTATCCCACATGGAATTCTTCCTAACTTGTTATATTGATAGAAATAGTGCTATTAGGATGGTTTCCTAGGATTATTTTCTTCATTGTTGATATATTATACTGCAATTAACGAGAGGCCTTTGATTTTCTTTCGTTATTAAAAAATTTCTCTTATCCTTCTTAACTTGTTATGTTAAATAGAAAAACTGCTGTATTCTGCGGTAACATTGTAATTTCCATCTGAAAGTGACTTGAAACATGTTGACTTACTCCTGAACTTTCCTTCTCCCCACTCAATGGAAATGCAGGCTAGGAAAAGATTTTCCTTCAGATCCAAACTCAGGGATCTTCAAATGTGCAGTCTGTCAAGTGGATCAACCCCCAAACGAAAATTTGTCGATGAATTCGGGGCCTTTCTTTTCGCCGTCGTCAAAGCCATGGGAAGGTCCGTTCCTCTGTGCAACTTGTCGAAGAAAGAAAGACGCCATGGAAGGAAAAAGGCCGACAAAACCTACAATAACTGTCTAGTAATTTATCCCGTCCCGTAACATAGTATATGTTGATAACTCCATATAATTTTTTTTCCTCATCTGGCAGTGTGAGCATGCTTGTTTTTTTGGCTTTCCCTGTGGTGATTGTTATAGATGCGTGTAAGAAAATGAGGTTGAGATAAAAGAAAGAGTTGGTAGAAGAAAGATGTTTTGGAGACTTCTAAAAAGCTTGCTTTCATTTGGTTTCTTGCTCAGCTGTTGGACTGACTGACTGACTGACGAGATTGACGAACATGGATATCAGACAAAATGTGTTTGACACTTTGATTGCTAACCTCTTGAATTTTAGAGTCAATTGTAGATTGCTTAGTGATGATTGTTCCATTGTCTTAGCATTCTGTCAACATCTGCTTCTAGTTTGCTTGGTAATTAAGTAAAGTTCAAGTGCAATTGTAACGAAGAGTTTGCAATTTTCCCTTAAACCCTTCTTAAACTTGGCGTTCTGGAATCTTTCAGTAGCTCTTGCATGGGATTCAAATTGTAATGTATAATTTAACAATTAACAGTCTTTTATTCAACTGTCTAATATGTGGATTTCAAATTTTTTATGCCTTCATTTGAAATGCATTTTAAAGGGAGATTAAAACACCAACACATACCTTTGACCAAGAGAATAGATTTTTGAATGTCTTCATTCCACATGTTGAACTCAAAGCAAAACACACAAAAAAAGGGTTAAGATACCATTTTAGTTTCATATGTTAGGTTTCATCTAATTTTAATTCCTATACTTTCAAATGTCCAATTTTAGTGTTAGTGTTGTACTTGACTTTTTTTTATTATTAAAAAAAGTCTATTAATCATCCCTCTATAAACTTGGGAAATATATTGCTTTTTTTTTTCAGTGAAATTATTATGGCTACTTAGCCAATTCTGCAAGAACCAATTTTAAGATTTATTAAAAGTACAAAGACTAAATTTGAGCATCTGAAAATGTAGAAACTAAAATGGTAGTTAAGCCAAAAATATCCCAAAAATTAAAGATATCATCAGTAGTGGCAGCTATTATGAACCTATAATTTCCCTTGCGAATCTAACACAAAACTGGCTTGGAACCTTTAAAAGGAAAAGGATACAACGTTACAATTACAGAAAGTGATTATGGGATTTTCAATACTCAAATGTGTAGCTCAATCTTTGAATAGAGCAAGTAACAGCTTCTCTCGAGCCCAAATTACAAGGCTACACAAAACTTCAACTGATTGAGGCTTTTGACAACGTGTTAGGTCTCGTTCTGAAACAACCCTTCTTCTGTCAGTAACAAAACCAGCAAAAAAGAACACATCAGATTTTGCCTGAATGAATGAAAAAATTGCCATGCAATGCATTGTTACTATGTTTAGTAATCATATCAACAAAGTTTTATCAGGCAAACTCACTCAAATCGTCCAGAGAAATATTGCTGCCACTTTCTCCGGGCTTTAAAAGCCGAATCTTTCCTGCAAAAATGAAGCATGGCAGTTCAAGGAGTCCCTAATAAAGTCTTTCACAGATCAAACTTTAACTAACATGACTGAGGGTACTTTTCTGTTCAAACTGGATCAGGATTTGGTTAAATTACCATTTTAGTCTATGGTTTGTGTTTGGTTTCAATTTGATCCCCATTACTTTAAAATTTTCAACTTGATCCCTATAGTTTATATAAATATCAAAATATCTCAGGATTTACCAAATATTAACAGCTCACTTAAGCATGTTCTTCAGACACTGACTCTTCACCACCCCTACCCACCACATCCAAAGAAAATGTACCATGTGTTTAAAGAAAACATGTCATGTAATAAAATATGTCGTCAACTTTTGGTATATGGTGACACCAAAAGTGCTTTGAAAGATCTAACAAAATTATAGGGCCCAAATTTAAACTTTTAAAATGAAATCATGTACAAATGATAAGGACCAAAATTGTAACTTAACCTTAAGATTATGAACATCCAAGGACAACTGTTTTATATGCATAAAATGATCATAAAGAAATAGTCAAAATAGGGGTAAAAAGCACAAAAGTTATCAGATGATTCTCTTCCTATTACTTTGACGTGTTCAACTAATTTCAGAGGAACATTGAAAAGGAAATCAGAAGATATAGTGAGCAAGAAGTATTGAAAAGGAAATCAAAAGATATAGTATGTGTTGCAATACCATCGCGTCGAACACATATTTCTGGCACATTTTTTACTTCACCATTGATGCTGTCATTGTAGACTCTGGTTTCAATGTCGCCCTCAACATAAACCGATGCACTGATAGTCCACCAAGAATCAGTGAAATTGTACAGACAAAGTAGTTTTTATGAGAAGTTCAAAGCATACTTTTTAACAATTTGTTGAACTGCATAAGCACCAAGCGGTTCATTATGCACAGCAATACGATGCCACTGAGCAGGCTTTGGCAGATCTTTTGCCTCAACAATTCGCTGGTCAAACATCCCACCTGTTCCAACTGTAAAGATTGTTACGGTGCGCCCATTTCTCAAGATCTTTTGCACAGGGGCTTGCCCAACCCTTCCACAAATTATTGCCTGTAAACATTCAATTACATTTATAAACAGAACAGGATATCATATTGGGGACTGCTGACCTTCTTTCCCTGTGAGGAATAACAAATTGAAAGAGACTTGATTTTCACTGGTTTTCACACAATCTTTTCACTTGTGTCAAAGATAAGTTCCTTTTGCTTAGTTGGGGTGGGACTTTTACCTAAGATTCTGATATAACCATCCAAGGAAGATATTTTATTAATGGCCAAAGAGAGGAACTATTATCGTCTGATATATTCAGTTGTATTTCTGTTATTTCTATTTTCTGTCTAAACTTAGTTTGTTTAGCTGATTAGTTAGGCTTTCTAGTAAGCTTAGTTAAGCTGTATTGTTTGTCTATAAATAGCAGATTATGTATCCAATTATTATGTGAGAATAAAGTAAATCTTTTACAGTCGATGAAAGATTACAGAAACAACCAAAGATCCAGAGGTCTGGGTCTCCCAAACTCACTCTAATTGTTGCCTATCATCCCTCTCAAGTCTCATTTACAAGTGATTCTTATACAAGTCACTTTCCTAACTGTCTAACAAACTACTGATCCTAATTGCTTACCTGGAATCTTACAATACATCACACACATATATTCCTACTCACTTACATCATACTTCAAAGTTCAACCTCTAGCCACATAAGTTCTCGTTCTTGCCCATAACAATCTCTCACTCCCTACACCCCCTTCTAATTCTTTCTAAAATACTTTAAGTACACTAGTGACTTCTCTTTCTAATCAGATTCCTGATAAAACTCATCTAAAAAAGAAGATAAGGCACTAAATAAATTTCTAAGAACCAAAAAATGGAAGCTGTTCTTTTATTTTTGGTAGTTCGTAAATTTCACAAAAGTAAAGCAATCACCAAAATCACTAAGTATCATCACAGGAACAGAATGCAAAGATTAAACTCCACTTATTGGGTTAAATTCCCAGATCCAGATTTCAAATTCCAACCTCTTAAAATGGAACATCTTTGTGGACAAAGATCAAATACCTTATGTACGCCGCGAAAGCCCCAACCTCGCCTGGGGTCCACACCTTGGGGTTGTAATTCAATTTTACCATTGAAAATATCATCATATTCTTCTTCTCCTCCATTATTCTTCTCAACATCAATGTCACTTTCAGAAGCACCGGTTGAGAAGCACAACTTTGAGCTTGTTTGCCTACTTGCCACTACAATTAAACACTCAATTATAATCCAAGTCATCCCTCGAGAACAAACATTACGCTTATGATAAAACCCAATACACGAGATTAACCAAGTTCTTAGCCCGACCCCTCGAATTCATAAATAAAAACAAACTCGCCCACCGCGTATTTGATAAAAACCCACTCCGAAAATCAAATTACAAGTAAGTAGGAAAGTCGTGTTCAAATATCTAACGACATGTTCTAGACTTTAACCATAGAAACGTCTTGGAAAATTCCTTCAGCTCTCAACCGAAAGCAATTCGTATAATAGAAAGAACATACACCTTAATCAACGAATTGAAAGAGAGAGAGAGAGAGAGAGAGAGTACCAAATGAAGATGTGGGAAACTTTGAAGATGAAAGTCTGAAATGCTTGACGAATCTCAATGCGACTGAATTCATGTTGTTCTAGAGAGAGCAGAAATGGAAGTGAGGATTCAATCAGGGTAGAAGGAGGGTAGGAGGGTTTTAGTCCATTTGCTACTTTTCACACACACACATATATATATATATATTAAAAAGTGGTTAAAGAGAAAAATCATTTTTAGACTATGCCAAATCTTATATTTATAAATATGTGATTAATAATGATAAGATTTATATATTAAATTTAACTCATAAAATAATATTTTGAAAAAAAAAATAGAATGAATTACAAATCAAAAATTTTAAAAAGAATTAATTAATTGTTTTAAAGTTAGAAAATGAATTATTAAAAAAATCTACCCACGTCAGTTCTTACATTTTTTTAAAAAAATTTATTATAAGTTTTTACAATTATTTTTTCACCTATTATAATTTAATTAAAAATATAAAATAAAATTAATAATTGTTAACATCTTTTCACATACTCACATTCATATATATAACCTATCTTTATATAAATATTATTTTTAATACATAATAATGTAAATATTTGATAAATAGAAGGGTTAGAATATGAAGAGTTTTTTTAGAGGAGAATATGAAGAGTTATATCTCTTTATTTCTATAATTTAATTTCTAGAATTTATGAGTTTATATTTAATAGTGAAATTTCAAAAGTTTTGTAACTTTTATCTCCAAGAACTCTATTTCAATCCTTTTTACAAGGATTTGAGTTTTTTCTCTATGTTTAAGTTTACTTTTTTTTTCTTTAGTTGTTGTGTCTTCCTTTGCTTTTTACTTAATTTAACCATGAACTTTTCTTTTGTTGTCGTGCTACTCTTTTTTGAATTTAAGAAAAGACTTGAAGTTGAAGATGATATTTTTTTTTTTGAATACATCAACAATTGGGGGTGAGGGAATTCGAACCTATGACCTTTTGGTCATGAGTCATACTTGATGTCAATTGAGCTATGCTCTTATTGGCAATTGATGATGATATATTATCATTTGAAGTTAAGTGTAGGTATATTTTAAGTTGAATTCATGGACGAGTTCTTATAAATGTATCTTCTTTTATAATAATAGTAATTATTATGAAAATTTGTATATACTATATGATATTTTTCAAATTTTATTTATAACACATGAATATATTTATTGATTTTCTCCTCAATATCATAATCTATAATATAATATAACATCTTATCTTATTTTTACTATCTTAAAAGGTACCAATTTAAAAAATTATTTTTGGACCATTTTTGTCTAAATGTTAATTCAAACGCATCTCTTAATTTAATTATTACTCCCTTCAATATTTGTATTATATAAGAGGGTTTCAAATAGTTGAATAAAGTGTTCTTTAAACTATTTTAAATTTGGTAAATCTGATATTTTTATACCAAAAATTTCGAATGTTTTGTTTTCTATTTCTCTAATTTATCTTTTTTAATATATTAATATTTTTTTTTAGTAATTAAACCTTCTCATTTTTACCTCAGAATTTGAAAGGTTTTTTAATTCAAGGGTTTCGATTCTTTTAATTTTCTAATTTCTTTATCATTTTTAATATGTTAATAATTAATTTAGTAATTAAACTCTATGTTTTTTACCGTTAGAATTTGAAAAGTTTTGATTCTTTATTTTTTTTAATTTCTGTATTTATTTTTTTAAAAAATTCTATTTAACTTTTCAGTTCCACAACCAAAAAAATAAATAATCTATTATAATTATTTTTTCTTTTCTTATAAATACAAAGAAGCTCTCATTGCTAAGGAAAAAAATAATATATTTTTCTTTTGAAACTCTTTGTTACAAATGAAGAGATATTTCTTTAATATTTGTATTATTTAAGGGATTTTAAAATTTTCTAAAAAAATAAGTTTTAAAATTGGTACGTATTATTTAGATTTTAAGTATGATAAACCTTTTTTTTTAGACTAGATATTTGAAAAGTTTTTGTTTTTCTAATTTCTTTATACCTTTTTAATATGTTAGTTAATTTAGTAAACTTATGTCTTTTTAGCGTTAGAATTTGAAAGCTTTTGATTCTTTATTTTTTTAATTTCTTTATACATGGTTTAATTTCTTAAAACTTTTCAAATTTCATAACAAAAAATATAAATGATCCATTATAATATATATTTCGTTAAAAAAAAAAATACTTCTTTGCATTTGCAAATAAACTCATTGTTAAGTTTTTCGCCAACAAGAGCATAGTTCAACTGACATCAAGTATGACTAAAAAAACAACGTTTTTTTTTCTTTTTATACCAAATTAATTACTTCAAGTATATGTGAGTTTTTATTTATTTATTTATTGCTATTATTTGCCTTCATTTTATTTTAAGACTTAAAAAGTTCTATGACATTACGTTTGTCAACTCATTTTTGTTCTTCTTAAACTACAATTGAATTATAATAATTTTTAAATATCATTTAAAAGTACTCATAGTAATGTATTATTGTAAAATTGCAAGCACAATGGAAAATAAGTTAATACCGAATTAAAAAAAAATAGAAATGGTAATGTTTCATTACATAAATTTTGCCACCAATTTTGTCTCTTGAGAATGAAAATTCAAATTACTCAAGGTATTGATGCTACTTTATATAATGAATATTTAATTTAAAGACAAAACTTACTTAAAAAAAAAAAGTGTTTAAATTAACATTTAAATTTTATAAAAAACATTTGAATATAAATAACATTACAATATAATTTTCACACGCGTGCACATTAATATTTTCTATTTTCTAGTATATATATAAAATGTGGACTTAAGTTTTATTTTACATTTACTCCACTCAAATCAAATGCCCATCCCCTTTTCAAATTGTAATAATCTTTGAAATAAAAAGTATAGATTTTCAAACAAAAATTATTCATGTGGATTGTGTGTTTTAAAAAAAAGTTTAATAAGACAAAAAATGAGAGTTTCGAACTTCAAATCTCTTAAAAGTGTTCGGATTGAGAATAAAGTTGAGTATTAACTCTTCCCAACTACTTCTTTGGCCCAAAAGTTTTTAAACTCTCGTTGTGAACCCATAAACATTTTAACTCTTCCCTCTCAACTTTCTCTTATGGACCCACAAACTTATTAACTCATTCTCTAATATCGATAATGTGTTCCATAACTTTTCTCTCTCTTTTTCACCTCACCTTACTTTTTTTTCTCTCTCTTCTCTCTCCGTTTTCTCCTTATTTTTTTACATAATTTTTTTAAATTCCTTGTTATAGGTAAAATTGGACCATAAGAAAAAATTTGGAATACAGAGGAAACAAAAAGGCCAACACACAAAGAAAGACCGAGACCATGCAAAAGGTAGAAGAAACTGGGCCTTCAAACTGAGCCATAGGTGAGGATTGGGCTCGTTTGTCCAAGGTCGAGGCCAAGGCCGACCACGCCAGCCGAGGCCGAGGCCGACCACGCCTGTCGAGGCCGAGGCCGAGCCCAATTGGGTCGATGCTGACCACAACCCAGCCGAGGTCGAGACCAATTGGGTCGAGGCTGACCACGACCCAGCTGAGGTCGAGGCCGACCTCTCTATGGGATCGATCTGTTTTCTTCTTCCTAATCTAGGCCCCAACCCACATTGGAAGATGGCTTTCTCCTTTTCCCGTTTCATGATGGATTAGGGTTAACACCCTAGAAAGACCTATAAATATTTCCCTTATCAAAGGAAAGGTAACTTCTTCTCCACTCTAGAAACTCTTGCTAAACTCATCTAAACACTCTCTGACTCAAGCATCGGAGCCTGTGTGGCAATCACCACACCGGTGTTCAGATCTTTCTTCTTTTGCAGGCCACGTTCTTCCCCCTTCAAACAAATTCACAGTGGTTGTCACGTGAAGGTCAGGTGAGTTATCCTGTCTGGATTTTGGCAACAACAGTTGGCGCCGTCTGTGGGGAAGAAAAGAAAGCTTATTTGAAAGATTCTTGAACACCCTAAATCCATGTCAAGCAAGGCGATGAAGAAAAGAAACTACAATCTGGATGGAGAAGATTCTGATCTGATCATCATCCCCGAAGAACAAAGGAAGTTACTCCCCCTCGACTTCATATTCATGAAGTCCAACAAGAGGAAGAGATTGCTGAACTAAAGAAGAGGATGAATGGAATGGACCAGAACCTGGCTAGGATTCTGGAAAAACTCAACAACCAAACTCCTCCAACGAAAGATAGAACAGAGCCACTTGTTCGAGATCCTAAAAAAGGAAAAGGACCAATGTTTGAAGATGTGGGTGAGTCAGAATCTCACACACAGAGACCAAAGGAGAAGCTGATTCTAGGAGGCAATCAGAAAAAGGTGACTCAAAGGGATCAAAGCGCAACCAGCCGAATAACCAAGGCAAGATCTGTAATCCAGACAATGCACAAAAGTTCCAGAAAAGAACGACCAGGTCACGAGGACGTGACGACAAAACTACAAAAAGATGAAGCGACAAGATCAGACTTACGGAGTTTGATCAACAACAAACGAAAGCAACAGGCCAAAGCTAGAGTTGAAACCCTGTTAGCCGAGGTCGAGGCCATTCTGGCCGAGGCCGAGGACGACGAGGCTGAGGTTGACCATACTAAGGCCGAGGCCGACCAGGTTAAGGTCGAGGTCGAGGCCGAGGTCAAGAAGATCGCCCTGAAAAGCCAGACCCAAAGTCCCTTGTGGAAGGCAGATCTGCTGAAAATTCAAAAAGAATTACAGGGGAATATCTTGGAGAATCTCCAAGAAAGTTTTTTGAAGAACCTTAATCATGAAAGGTTAGATCTTGAAACTCTTATTGAACAAGCAGATCCAGCATTCGTAGACTCAATCATGAAAGAGAATGCTCCTCCAAAATTTAAGGTCCCAACCATCACACCATATGATGGAAGCTCAGATCCAGTAGAACACCTAGATACATACAGATCCCCGATGGACCTACAGGAATTCTCAGATGCAATGAAGTGCAGGGCATTCTCCTCTACCCTAATAGGACCTGCTAAAGAATGGTTCAGGAAAATCAAAAGAAGATCGATAGGGTCATTTAAGGAGTTAGCTCGAGCATTCGTGACCCAATTCCTAGGAGGAAGAGACCAACGCAAACCACAAAGCACTTGTTAACTATAAAACAAGAGCCAAGAGAGAGTTTGCGTGATTATATCTCCCGATTCAATAATGAAGCGCTACGAGTAGAAGGATTTATTGAAGCAACAACCTTGATTGCAATAGTAGCAGGACTCTAGGACAAAAGGCTGCTCAGATCAATAGGTAAGAAGGAACCAACTTCTTATGTTGAATTTATTACTAGGGCACAAAAATATATGAGTGCAGAGGAGATTTTAAAATCCAAAGAAGCTACAACAAGCAAAGGAAGAAGTGAACGCACTTCTGAGCATGATAGGGCAAAAGAAAGCCACTATCATAACTCAAAGAAGAGGAAGGTTGAAGATTATGACCGAGGTCGACCTGACCCTAGGGTAAGCCGAGGTCAAAAATTCGAGAAGTACACACCAACAATACTCCCACCTGAGAAAATTCTAATGAAAATTCGCAGTACTAACCTTGTCAAATACCCAGAAAAGATGAAAACCTCATCTGTAAAAAGAGATAGGAATAAGTATTGTGTATTCCATCAAGATCATGGACATGCAACTCGAGATTGCTTCCAGTTGAAAAATGAAATTGAAGCACTGATCTGAGAAGGATATTTGAAGGAATATGTCAGGGGCAATGACTATGAGGAGTCGAGGCCGACCAGAGAAGGTCGAGGCCGACCTAACCTAGAACCTCTAAGGCAGATCAGAACTATCTTTGGAGGACCAGCTGGAGGAGACTACGGAGGCCGACCAGATTTTTCTCAAGGCCGACCTAAAGTTGATCATCCTAATCATGAACCCCAACGAGAAATTTTTTGATGACCGTTGCACGAAAAGTTAAATGTTTCTTTTTAGTCATATGTCATTTGTTTAAAATAGTTTTATGTTATATGCATTTGCATTAATTACTAGATAGTCAATAGAATACATTTTTTTTTCAAGCTACAATTTTGTTCAAGCATGAATTCGATTCCTCCTCGAACAAAGGGGGCTACATAGGAGATATATCTCCCAATCAAGCGACAGTTCAAGCAATATTTATGAAAACCAACTCATTTGAGAAGGTAAAATTCAAGCAACAATAATGATCTGAAAATCATGAGAAGATTGGTCAGGGCTGACTAGAAGCCAAGACCAACCCCAAAAGCATAGGCCGAGGCCGACCAGGATGAGGTCGAGGCCGACCACACCACGTGTTTGGTCCAAACTCTCTCGTCCTTTCTCAACTCCGTTTCAACAAGGGTCGAGGCCGACCCTGTCGAGGCCAGAACCAAAGAGCCGAGGCCGACCATAAAGGTCGACTCCACCACATGTTTGATTTGAACTCTCTCTTCCCTTCTCAACTCTGTTTAACAAGACTTGACCAAAAATTCTAAAAATTAATGACGTCTTCATCCCGTCAAGATCACCTGAATTGAAGCTACAAATAGCCTGATATGCTTTTAAGAAAACCAAATGGGCGAACAACCATGGGAAGACTAGGATCAACCCTACAGGGTACGCTCGAGCAATCCCAGGATAATCCAAGGACTACCTTGGAGCCTTAAAATTTTCTCCAGGAAAGTGGTCGAAAACCATGAATCCAGAGGGGAATCTTACACCATGGGAAGACTAGGATCAGCCCTACGGGGTATGATCGAGCAATCCCAGGATAATCTAAGGACTACCTTGGAGCCTTAAAATTTTCTCCAGGAAAATGGTCGAACACCATGAATTCAGAGGAGAATCTTACACCATGGGAAAACTAGGATCAACCCTACGGGGTATGATCGAGCAATCTCGAGATAATCCAAGTACTACCTTGGAGCCTTAAAATTTTCTCCAGGAAAGTGGTCGAACACCATTTGTTAGTCCAGACTTGGTCCCTGAGGACGATCCTCTTAGGAACTTCTTCGAAGTGACAACATTTGCCTCCTTCTCTTTTCCCTTTGATTTCATCAGGGACTCAAAAGTCTGAAGCTCGTTGAGAAGAGTAGTCAGGTTATACTCTATTTTATTCATCACCGCATTGGTGCGGAATGGTAGGAAACTCTTCGGAAGAGATTCCATAATAAATGTTGCCTGACTTTTCTCATCTATGACAACCCCATTTACTTCAACCACGTTGAGGTGGATCATCATGTCAAGGACATGTTCCCTAACAGAGGCTCTCTCCTTCATACGGGAGTTGTAAACGTATTTGAGAGCATCATAATGGACCGATGAGGACGGTTGTCCAACATTGCTCAGAATGATCCCATGATCTCCTTAAGCGGTGACCATGCTCTCATGTTTCTTAGACAATACATCGGATGTCTTTGGCTAAGATATAGACTCGCCCTTCTCATTAGCCCTAATCCATTCATCATAAGCATCCCGAACAATTCGGTTTTTGCCGAGCGGGAGGAGGGAGGACATTCTTCGTTAAGATGAACCTCGGATCATCAAGAACAAAAATCGTATTCAAGTTTGATTTCCGGTGTTCCATAATTATCACCGCTAAGTTTATGGAAGTAGTAATCGGATAAAAGAGTTCGACATCTTTGAAAAAGAATGAATTCTATTAGTGAATTGTTTGTAACCTATCCAATTTAAGAATTTAGCAAAAGTAATAATGTACCCATAAACTCATTATTGTTTTTGCAACGATACTTCAATGAGTCGAGAGCAATCATTTGCTCTGAGAGCGATCAATCACTCCTTCACTGAACCAAGACATTCTTGACTAAATGCTAACACCAGAATAACTCTTATTCCTATAGCATTCTAGTTATCGCTACTTTGGTCAAGAATTTACTAACGTTTAGCAATTCTTGTAAGTGTGACCCGCCATTTTAGACCTCAAAGGTCGGCCCCAACAATGCTACCGAATTGGAGAGACAAAGTGAGAATGGACTTAAGAGACCTATCCATTTCGGAGTTTGATTTGTTCTCAATCCCATGTTACATCCTCCGAATGGATGGTACTACTTCGGGCAACTGCGCAGCGTAACATGGGAATCTCACTGCTTCAACCTAATGGAGAGACCGTAGGATGTGTTGACACACTTCCTTCTCCCACTTACTATAAATACTTTCTCCATTCACCTTGCTCTTGATTTATGCAAACACCATCCGAATGGGGATGCCCTATTGACATCGAGGCCGAGCATAAATCTCACTGTGTGAACTTCATGAGAGCGTAAGAGGAAATTGATATATCACATATAACTTTTCACTCCCACTAAGTATTTTAAACAGTTTGGGTATACTTTTACTTATGCATATTCCGACTAAAACAATATGACCTAAGTCTACCAATATAATAATTATACTGGAATTACCTAAGTCTATTAACCATTTAATAAACCTAGGTCTATGAGTTCAATTTATTAACTTTTAATAAATGCCACTCACGAAAGATAATTTATAAACCTCTAGATTAAATTCACTCCCAGTGCCGTTCTCCTAGAGTGGGGTTCTGCTTCCAAACCTTAAGTTAAGTACTCCCAACCTAGCCAGAACCTTCCTTAGTCAGAGTCTCTCTTTAATCAAAGTTTATAAATTATTGGTTTCCTAATTCTAATCTTATTAGAACTAGATAACCTTAGGTCTAATTAATTTTTAGTTCTAAATCATTTTAAAACTAGCTACATGCATTTTTATGTTATAAATTGTTTGATCATTCATCACATGAATATACATACATTTATAACAAATCCATCACATGAATAAATGCATAACAATTATATGTTTAATTTTTAATTAATATAACCCTTATATTAATTATAATTAAAACATATAATATTTGTTTCATAAATTAATATAACACTTATATTAATTCTTATGAAACCCAATAAACATGCATACAATATATTATAACACTTATAACATACTTTCAATGCATGGAGCATGCTTCCTATGGTGGGATTTTAAAATCTATATGGCATACTTTATGCACATATAATCAGGGATTTTAATTAAAACATACATTCACAATGCATAATTAATTAAACACACTAAAGTGGACTGGTTTTGGCATCTAATGCAAGCAAACTACTAAATTATTACAATAATAATCTAGAAATAATATCAAACCACTTCGAACACTTCGAATTTGGGTCGAATCGACTTGCAAATGTGTGAACCGGACCTTCAAAAGGTTGAACCGGGCTGTAAAAGGCTGAATCGGGCCACCAAAAGATGAAACGGACCTCCAAAATGGAAAAATCGACCTCAAATTGTCAGAACGGGTCTAAAAGCACCTGAACCGGACCAAAATCGAGCCGAACCGGTCCAAAATTAATTGAACCGGTCAAAGTCAACCGAAAACAGTCAAAGTCAACAAACCAAGCCGCTGACGTCATTGTGACATCACCATCTTCTTCATTTTGAAAAGAAAAACGCGGGTTGTAGATTGAAATTACTGTAGCTAATTGCAGAAAGTGGAAAAAATGCCTCTGTTCTTTGATTTTATGACCTTTCATGCTTCTCTCTTAAAATTGAAGGTCTTCCCGAACTCCAATTGACTTGAAATTTTTACAGCTTATTCTACACACATTAATGCTCAAACAAACTTGAGCAATTTGAAAATAAAGCACAAATTGATGCTCAATTTAAATGCCAAATCCAGAAGAACACTTTAGATGCCCAGAAAAATTGTATTTCAAAAAACACCCACCACAAGACACAATTGATCAAATTGAGTGCTCAAAATTGCTCTAATACCAATTGAAAGAGTGTAGATTAAGAAAGCGGAAGCAATTTTTGATCTTGAACACTCTAAGTTGATCAATTTTGTAAAATAAAATGTTTGCTCAAATCTGGAAAAACAGAGGGATTGGGCAAGTTGCATTTTGGATTTTAATGAAAATCCATGAAAATCCACTAATTTTTATTTAATTTTAATTCAAAAATCAATATTAAATTGATTTTAAATTAAAATTAATTAAATTAATTAAATAATTCAAAAAATTCAAAAAATTAATTTAATTGATTAATTTTAATTTAATTTAATATCAAATATTAAATTAAATAAATTTCCCGATCCCGATCGATTTTCCGAACATGAATCCTTATTCATGTTATAAATCGATCCAATATTTAAATCATATTTAAATATATCCACCTCCTATTTATCATAGTTTAATTCATAATTAAGCTATGACTCGTTAAATATATCACATATAATTAACGATTTCTCCCAAAAACGAATTTGAACAATTCAAATTCTTTTCTCTCAAAATGTTACAAGGCTTAGTCCAAGCTAGTAAGGAGGACCTAATGGACCTACAGATCATGAGCTCCAACGATACGAGATTAACCGGCTAAACTCTTTAGCCTAGCTAATCAACATTCGTTAACTACCGGGACACTCCACTAAAGCCCAGTGGTTGCACTCTCCTCACTGTAGATATATTTTTGTCCACTCGATATAACTATGATTAGTAAGTCGATCCTTCACAGGTTGTTCATGATTACAGGTGGGTCAAAATTATCGTTTTACCCCTGTAATTACCTCTTGTTCCTTAAGTCCCACGGATCCTCTAATGAACAATTGGTTTGTGGTCCAACCAGCAAATCGAATCCCTCTCGGGCCAATGAGAGGGGTGAGCCCTTTGTTCAAGACCCGGAGTCAGTACTTAAGGGAACAACCTCTCTACTAATCCCTAAAGCGGGTAGGAGTGAATTCTATCTTGCAGAACTATGTTCCCAGCTATCTACCCGGTTTTATCCCTGAAATGGGAAACTTATTGAGTCGGCAATCTCGAGCCACTCTCACCCATGCAAATCTAAGGATAATCCGAATAAACAGGAGTCCATAGAACGCTCAGGATTGGGCCAATGAGAGGGGTGGGCCCTTTGTTCAAGACCCGGAGTCAGTACTTAAGGGAACAACTTCTCTACTAATCCCTAAAGCGGGTAGGAGTGAATTCCATCTTGCAGAACTATGTTCCCAGCTATCTACCCGGTTTTATCCCTGAAATGGGAAACTTATTGAGTCGGCAATCTCGAGCCACTCTCACCCATGCAAATCTAAGGATAATCCGAATAAACAGGAGTCCATAGAACGCTCAGGATTAAGATCGAGTTACCTAGGTCATCGTATGAATATAGTCGATTAAGACGATGAACTGAGTTATAAAGTCTAAGTGACTATTTTGCGGTCCAGTCTTATGCAAACTCATTGCATAGGGCGCCCCACTCACATGTCTCCACATGAACGATTTAGGATCACATCGTTTGTACTCTATAAAGTGAGCCACGTCCATAGTGTCCCCAGGATAAGGTACCCAGCTCTATCCTTGTACTATAGACCGTTTTGGCTATAACTTGAACTTGATCGACTTTCATCCTATATAGCCAAGGGTTCTTTATTGGATTAGGGTTACAATACACAATTCACTTTATTCAATAACACCTTTACTGAATAAATCTTAATAAGAACTTTATTGCAAAATAGAATATACATTCAGTTTACAAAACCACGACTTTTAGAACATAAAACCCAACAATCCCAAATTCTGAAGGGATGTAAACTAGGTTTGCGTCCCTTCCACAACTCAAAAGTGTTTCTATTAACTTCATCTTGTAACAAAAAGTTAACGTAGCACCAAATTTTTGTTGAAAAATATTATTTTTCTATTTTTAATTATTAAACTTTAAATATATATTAATATTTATATAGCTCATTAAAAAAAAAAAACGTGATACCAGTAACTCTTTAGAACTATTTTTCAAAATTTATGGGCTAAATCTTCTTACCTTAAAGATTAAAACAATATAGAAGTAAAAACTCAAAATCTTAAAAAAGAGTAATCTTTTCTAAAATTTTTAATTTTACGTAATCCATAAAACTAGCAATACCTATATTTAAAACAGATAAAATCCTCTTAGTGGTATAATTCCAAAGTAAAAGAGTCGTATACTTGCAAATTGTTGTTCGTTGAGGAATATGGTCGATATTCTGCTGAAGTTTTGAGTAATGTTTTATTAAAGATCCATGTGTAAAATGTCTCAAAAGCAAGTCTCTCCAAGTAAATAAACAAGAAAAAAAAATATTTGAGCTTAAAAAGAGCCAATTGACATACATAGAGTCCATAAAAATGCTATTTAGCAGCAGTTCATCTCACCAACCCTCCCTTCAATAGACGGAAAGAACAAAAATAAAAGATAATAATGTACTTAAATTCTGGCCTATAATATAAATTGGTAGCCATGTAGTACATCCATTAAATTAAGAAAACAAAAGGACAACTCTTCCCATCAATAATCTTCTGCCACGTAAATGTAGCACAACAGACAAACTACAAATATTACTACAACCTTTTCCCTGCTGCTGCTTCTCCCTCCTCTTCCTTTCTCAATAGTAACAAAAACAACTGATTATTTTTTTTCCAGAAATGATTAAACCTTTGATCAAACCCAAAATTTTTCTTTCCTTCAATTCATATCAACTTCACCAGGTCAGACCAGCCACCGCAATCAGCGTTCCGTGCTACCACGAGCAGGAACTCGAGACGAGGACCACGACGACCTTGAACTTGAACTTCCAAACCCAGATCTACGATCATCATTGCGCCAGCTATCTGGCTGAGATGATCGATTGTCAGGCCTGCTGCTTCCCCATCGATCAGATTCAGGAGGTGGTGCATTAGGGCTGGAGCTTTCAGTCCGTTCCCTTCGGAACCTTGGTACATATTTACCTGGGGCCGGAGCAGCAGCCGCAGCAGCTGCAGCAGGAGCAGCAGTCCCAGATTCCTGAGGCCGAGAAGCAGGAGCAGCATCAGATCTAGCAGGAGCATCACCTGATCTGCCACCACCAAAGAGCATTTCCTTCCGCAGTCTTTCTTTTTCTTCCAATTCTCGCTCCCTCTGCCTCTGCTTCTCAGCAATCTCATCCAATTTTGCCTTGCGTTCAGCTTCCTCTCTTTTCCTCCTCTCAGCCTCTGCAAAGTTCAAAAAAATGAAATGAGCAAAAATAGACAGAAAAGGAAACATGTCCAGATATTTTTTGAGGCATGCCGATGACCAACAAAATAATTCTGAATACTCAAATATTTGATACCCAGAAGACCATGACAATAGATGGAAAAAGTAGTTGGAGAAGATGCACTTCAAATACTCAAATATTTGATACCCATATCTTCACATATATGAACTCTGGATCATTGGATGAAATTTTTGAAAAACGAGAAAAAATTGATCCGATATCGGGAATACAAACCTTACATCAAAGAGTGAGTAGATTTTTCAATGGTGGTGGTTGGTTTCATACCCTTTTCGTCGAGGGGTTTCTTAGGTCATGACAACACACCCATCAACAAATGAAGACTCCACACTAATGTACATTATATTAAAAACTACGTATGCCTTCTCAGGGGTTTCATGCACTACAACCCCCACCCTAAAAAAAACAAAAGTACACCATAGAAAACCAGAATACTTAAACAAATACCTTCACGCTTGCGTGCTTCCTCCTCTTCACGCAATATTCTGATCCTCTCCTCTTCACGCCTTACATAAAAGATTTTCTTCCTCTTAGCCTCCCTTTCTGCTCTCCGAGCCTGAATTATTTGTCTGATCTGTTCTTCTCTCTCAGCTCTACGTTTGTTGAACTCCTCTTGGCGAAGACTGATGACTCTTTCTTGGAAAATTTTCTGCAGAACAAAAAGAGAGGTTAAAGTTTGATCGTGTGTCAAAAGCCAACAATTTCTGCAAACATTGATACACTCATGTGTCATTTCACAACACCTACGAAGTAAAGAATTAAATAAAAGATGAAGAAAAATGAAGAAATGCGCATAGCACAACACACTGGTTAATAATGATCAAACACTCAGAGAGTTCCAAACTAAGAAGCACGGATACAGACAGGACACGACAGGACGCGGCAACACATCAATTTCTAATGACTATAACACGGACACGTTGGGGATATGATTTTTTATTTACTATTTTCTCCATATATAAGTAGATTTAACATAAATTACTAAATGCAACTCACTAAAAAGCATAAAATGTAAAGTTAATTAACAACAGTAGTAGTACTAAACACATTATCCAACATTCAACCTTCAAAGTTTTCAATACAAACAAGAGTAACAAAAAAGGACATGGATAACAATTTTACATACAAACATGAAACAGAAAATAAGTTTGGTTCGTGAATGGCATAAGAGTTTTTACTTTTTAGTTTTATTATTTATGTTTTTTAATGTCTTTTAGGGTTTAAAATTAAAAATTATATGGCTTCTAACTTTGGGCTCAAAATAAATGGGGTAGATCTTTTTTTGGATTAAAATTCCCAATGTGTCCCGTGCATGTCCGATACATGACCAAAATTAAAAATAATAATAATAATAATAAGGGTCACGTAAATTGGCGTGTCCGACACGTGTTCGTGTCCAACACGGACACTGTCTAAAATACCAAATATCCTTAATTCAATTAAGGATCACTATATTTTAAAAAAGAAAAGTGATTTTAGAATAGTACATTTTTAGGAACTTATTAAAATTGAAACACTCAATATTTTTTCCTAAGTTTACTTAAACAAGTTATATGCCAAATAATCCTAAAATGGGTCACGTAATATACAATGATTCATTTATCATTTCCATTTTGAAAAAAAAAATGATGGTACAATGGCATGGCCATTATCAAATATAGAAAATTGTGGTTTAAAACAGACGTGTAAAGAATATACTGTGTTATATAAAGAATAGCTTCATATACTAACGTTGAATTACCCTTAATATTTTGTTAAATCAGAAGATAATTGCATATAAAATATGGGGATCACAGTACATGATAACCTAGTGAATGCTAAAAGTTTGAGCAGACAGATGAGTAACTCAATAAAGTCATGAAACTAACTATTAACCTTGCCAACCTAAGCATACCTCAACTGATTATGGTATATAATCTCTACCAAGAGGTTTGAATCCCTCCCCTCCATTGAAAATCAAAATAAATAAACTAACCTTGCTCTCCATCATTCGAGCCAATCTATTCTTCTCCTTGAGGTCACCTTCATGGCGCTGCTTGCTTAACTCAACCTCCAGCTGAAAAGCAGGAAAAGAAACTCGATGTTTCAATAAATAAAACTTAGAAACACCCATTAACTATCAAAATATCATCAATGGTAGCGGGAAAAATCTGCCAACACAAATAAAATGAAAGCACAATGATTTGTAGAGAAGAATGAATAGATGGAATCCATTCATTATACATGTTTAATTAACTATGTTCCCTATATAAACTAAGAGTTATATTTTTTAACGCATTCAGAATTAAAAGGGAAAAAGAGAAAATGAAAACTACAACCAAATACTCAGATAATCATAGTCCTAGTTTCTTTAAATATAATGAAAAATTAATTCAGAAAGCAAGACCTGCTGATCACGTTCATGAATCATCCTCTCTTCAAGCAAACGTTGCTGAAATGCAGCTTCAATTAACGTTGCTGCCTCTTCTCTTTTTGCTCTTTCTAGATAATCCATAGTTTTCGCTAGCTTCTGTAATTTCTTTTCCATTTCCTGCCTCTCCCTTAATTGTTCAGTAAGGGCCAATTGCATTAGAGTTTGTTTCGTCAACTTTTCCTGGAGACATATACCCAATGTTATTTAACAATTCTACATCTTTCAAAAATAAGAAAACGAGTTAACAAACTAAACTCACAGAATCAAGAACCGGCTTCCTGCTTCCCTTCTTTTTACCAACACGCTTTTCGGCTTCCTGAAGTAAAGCCTGTGCTTCTTCAAGTTCTCGTTCTTCCATTTCCCTACGAAGCCGTTGATTTTTCCTTTGTTCATATTCTGCAGCAAGCCGCTTCTGCTCAGCTTCTTCAGTTATCTTCAGTAATTTCAACCTTCTTGATTCCTCCTCACGTTCCTAAACACAGTTCATCACAATTTTTACCGTTTATACACCCCCAACAAGAGAAATTGAATAAGACTATTCACAGTTTGATAAGGGTACCATTTCCAAAAGTTGTCGTTCCTGCTCTTCCTTCCTTTTCTCAATTATTGATTTCCGAGCAAGAAGCCTCTTGTGCTCTTTATCAACAATATCTGCCAAATCAGGCAATATTTCAATTGTTTTTGATGGTTTCTTTACTGGAGGGTAGATCATGGCTCTTGCTTTGTTCAAGGATTCAGCAAGAACTGTCAGGTGGTCGCGAAGCCCATCTGATTCAATACCCTACATTGATTCATAAAAAAAAATATGCTATAAACATCATTCTAAAAATATACAGCAAAGAATACCATTTCCCTAAATCCTATATAAATATACAGAGAAAGATAGTCACCCCCCTAAATTCTACATAAATTAACTAAATACAATTTAAAAGACATGGAACATGATGTCAACAAACACAAAAAAAGCAGAAACAAAATCAGAAGGGTTCAATTATAATCTTCAACAGCAGTTAAAAATCAGTTGGTATAATGTAAAAGAAATTATTGATCATGGCTCAAATATCAGTGCCCTTTGTCCATTAGTGCAAATCAGAGAAGGGGGAAAAAAGAGAAATTTCCAATACCAAATTGCCAAATAACACGACGTTCCTTGAATGATCGACTTTCATGGCAATGAAATTTTGTTTAACTGCGTCAACTGATATTTTCTCCACAGCAGAAAAATCAAAAAATGGGATTATGTGGGATAGACTCTCAATTTTCATAGTCTGGTACACCTGGGAGACCTGGCAAAACATAGATAATAAAATTTTCGGTACATACTAAATAAAATGAGATTAAGCAATGTTTTTCTCTATATATCAAAAATAGCTTTGCAAAGTTTACAGAATGTAAAAGATATACAAAAAGTACCTGCTGAAGCAGCCTCAGGGTAGCAAGTTTTTCAAGAGCTGGAACATATTGGGACAATTGCACTTCGGGTACAGATGAAGCTGATGAAAGCTTACCTCCAAGCTTCGATATTTTGGTCAACAACGGTTGCAATTTTAATGCAAGATCAAGAGGGAAGAACTCGTGCTCCAAAAGATGATAAAGATCTTTAATTTCCTGAGTTGCACAGCTCAGGACTCCTTTAGACACCTAAAAAAAAAGCACACATCTACTAAGAAAATAGAACAAAAATTATTGGCAATATACTAAAAGTTGCCGTGATATGTACTTGCATGACATTTTACTATAAATGAAAACGTAGTCCTAAAAGAAAAGGTGAGGCAGAGATGATCGCAGTATAAATCAGCCCTAATACAAAATTTTCAAGAGCCTTCATCTTAGGCTAGCACAAGATGAAGCTTATTAACATTAGTTGCTAAACTTTCAAAATGAAGCATGACGTTAATTCCAGAAGGTATCAAAATTTACCATCCACACTTATCAATTCAAAAGAATGTCAAATTAAAGTATCATAAATTTAGAGGGCAGAAGGAAACAGTAAACAAAAATGTCCAAGTCAGCCGAGTCAAACATACCAGTTCAGAAAGAAGATTTGCCCTCGAAAGCTGGATAAAACATAAACAGAAAAGGAGTAAGGCAATATTCAGGTGTGAAAAAATATAAAAGGAAATCCAATTAGGCAAAATGCATTACCACATCTCTACTTTCAACTTTGGAGTCTAAATTGAACCCTATGAGATTAGCCATCCTTAAATTGCGCTCCTTCTCATGTTCAAGTTCTAAATGTGATGCACCATGCTTGGAGTCATAGGGGGGGACTGCAAGAGCTGCTAAAACAACAGATGATGCTATCAGCTGTAGGTCCTTCTGGCTTAGATTTTTGTTGAAACTCTTCTGAAGGGAGAAAAGTTTAAGCCATGCATAGGCATGATAAAGATTATTATCTGATATCCAGAAGATCTCTGTTAATTTGACATAATAAACAACCAACAACGATGGTTTGGGTGTTTTCTTAACCATGCACATCAAACCATGAATATCTTCCACCGAACGAAAAGCTTCCTGCAATGGTAATAAAAAAATCATTTGAATTGGCATTATTCGTACAGAAGAATCATGATATGAATCTTTGGAATCTTGAAATTAACTCACTTTTCTCTATAGAGAGAAAAATTAGTGAAATGAAAATTTCAGACCTGCCAGAGTTCAAGCTCGGTGGCAACCTTCAGCTGTTCAAATCTTGTGTCAAGGTACAATTGCAAGCTCTCTGGGGCAGATAGGTCAGGCCGATCTCTTTGGTCTCTATACTTGTTAAGATTAGCAAGATGATTCCTGATAATTTCACATAATCTGCGAAATTCTGTTGTTCTTTTATACAGCTTACAGAACTGGAAGGCACGATGGGCTGTCATCTACAAATGAAAAATGCCAGAAGAAATATTACATCTTGGTACAAAATTCTACTTGCTTCATCAAGTCTATAGTGTACAGAACACATCAAGGACAATAAAAATAAAAATGCTGATCCTTTTAATATCATTTAGAAGAGATTATGACAAGAAACTTGTTATTGTCAACGTTCTAACTGAGTAACATAACCATGTAAAGAATAATCTTTGTCCCTCCTCTTTGAGAATTCATGTATGTACAGGGTAAAGAATGAAATTGTAAAAGAAATCCTACGATAAATCAGCCTGCCCACGCCCACCCAAGGTTCAACACACCATAGCTCTTCAAAACATTAACTAATTGATTCACAGCTTTCATGTTACCATTAAAAAGAATCAAATTCTGAAAATAGTTCCACGAAGCCCTAAACATAGACAGGTACAGAAGAACAGAAGTTGTGTTAGATCCTCCGACCATCAGAGCTATTAGGAAGCTAAGTTACAATTTGACAAGATTTTAACTACCATCCCCAGGCCCAACACCAATTTCCACGGTAATACTAAAAATTTTAGGCATGACGTACTTACCATTTATCCAATAGATATAAACTGAAATTAACTCATACACCAAATAGCTATCAATTTAGGTATGGCCTACCGCATAAAGTGCCTCCAACTTAGAGTTATTCCTTAGTATCTCAAGTACTGTTCGATATGTCTCCCATAGAAATTTAAACCAAGGGGTAACAAGTTCGCGATCAGATCTGTCCTTTCCCTTCTCCCCACTGACATAACTAAGCATCAGATCTTCTGGTCTTTTATCAGCTTCCAAGTCATCAACATCCAGAGCTTCTTCTAATGCTTGAGCTTGACTACGAGCCTGCTCTGCCTTCTCAGTGGAAAGATGCATAAAGTGCTTGATTACTTCCTCTAAAGAAGTAACATTAACTTGCTGACAAACAATACGGTATTGAATTAAACCATCCTTTGCAAACCTCCCTTTTCTCATGTCCACACAGAGCTCAACATACTTAAACATAATCCTTTCAAGCGGTTTCTGCCATGCTCGATATTTCTTTGAAGTGATAAGATCATGAAGAGCTTGCAAGGCATCTTGCTTCTGGCCAACATTTATCAGCTCTGGATATATGCAAGGAGAATAAAATTAATACTTACAATTTTTTATTTCTCAAAAAACCAGTAAACACGTAATTCATTTCAAACTAGGGTAAATACATCATCAGTGGTGGACTAGAAACATATACAGGGAACCAAGTGACAAGAAGCACAAATCACTACAATGGCAAAAGAACATTTTGTACACCCCGAATTATGTCATACACATTATAAAAAAGAAAATGAATTGAGTTGAAAAGGCACATACAAAAAATTGAAGAACCAAATTACACATTTTTAACAATGAAATATCTTTTGAGAACATAAAATTTAAAACATATACATGTTAACTAAATTATAATGTTCCTACGTCGTAGGCCTCTAAAAAAACTTCCAGCTAAATGGGATAACAACTTGTACAAGTTATTAAACTTAAATTTCAAAAAGTAATAATAATGTAATATGAAGATTACCTTTTCAAAAAAAAAAAAAAGACTAGCATATACCCATTATCAAGAGAAAACTTCCAAAATTCAAATTACTTGATCAACAGGCATCCACACCCAAATAATGTATACATTCTCAATGTCACTCAGAACATATGTACTATTGAACCAACTTTCCAACAAACAATAAATGGAAAAAAATCATTGAGTATTCAGACTTCATCAAAAGAATCATACATACTACTAAAACGAAATACACCATAAAATTCATGGTACACATGCAAATACAATGCAATCTATAAAAAACCCAAAAGAGAAAACTATGTCCGTTCACCTTCAGCTCGTTTTAGAGCGTTCTCTGGCTTGACAAAAGAAGCCATATCTCAATCCAATATTTAGCTCACTCAAGGACAGCATGCAACGCCGAATGACCTGAGCCACCCATGAAGAACCATTATCAAGACAAAAACCAAATGAAAGAAGTGAATGAGCATTACTAATTCAACATCATAGTTCATACTGAATAACAGGAAGATTCAAATTCTGTTAATGCATAAGAATTTTAGTTTGTGGGGGGAGTATCGATAGATTCACCTCATATTCGAGGTTTAATTGATTTGTCAACCCAACCGCAGGCCGAAATTATAGATTCAGAAACGCATAGTATTGACAAAAGAATTGAAAGAAATAAAAAATTATCAATCAATGTAATAAACTTAGACTGGTGCTTAGAACACAAAAAAACTAAGGAGAAATGCAGTCGAATTGTCACACTTTAATCTGCTGACAAAACCATAAGCATAATACTCCAAATTAATAAAAAAAAAAATCCCCAGTAAGGGAGTATACACATCAAAATCGATGGCCCTCCCTCGACCCAAAAAGATTTTGATTCTTAAACGCCATCGAAAAATTCTAGCGAGGGCAAAAATGCATAAGAGCACATCAGCTCCACAATAATCAGATTGAAGGCCGATCTCCAAAAACAAAAACAAACAAACAAAAGTACTCTTTTCAAGGGACGAAACACCAGTTGTCGCTAACCTAACAACTCCCAAAATCATTCTAGAAATAATATACCAAAAACATAAACCTCACAGATCTACAAAAACATAACCCGTTACATTTAATTGAACGCCGAAGAATATCGAACGAACCCGAAGAACCCTATGATTGTAATTGTCGGATTTCAGCGTTGTTTCGCCAACATAAAATCCCCCCAAAAAAACCCTTAATCGATTAACGAAAAATTCAGAAGAAGATGGAAAAAGAGAAATTGAAGGTGTACCAGAAGAGAGAATCGACGACGGAGGTGAGGAGAAGAAAATTACCTGAGAGAGCGAAGTGATGAAGTGGCCGTCGCTGAGGGCAAGACACAAACTAGGGTTTTAGGAGTCCTTTTCCATTTTGGGCTTCATAGGAATGGGCCTAATAAGATGGTTCATTGAAATTTCTTTTAAAAAAAAAAACCATTTAAAACAATAATTTCTTAAAATAAAATTACAAAATTTTTATATTTGTGTCTAGTTGTCTTCTCAATTTTGACTGGAAAATATCCTTGAAAATGTTGAAATCTTGCCCTTCAAATATCGTTGAACTATAAAGAAAAAAAAAAAAAAAAAAAACTTTGAACACAAATCCTTGAATTTTTTTATTTTCTAACCTATATTTTTACCTCAAAAAAAGTCGAATAGGTACTTATAATAAATTTAATAGATCAGTAATTTATTTATCATTTTTAAAAATTCACGAAAATAAATTAGAAATGACTATCAAACATGTTTATTATTTAAAAAAAATAGTTATCAAATGCAGTTCTAAATTTATTTATTAAAAAGGTGAAAAAAAATAAGAAACGAAAATGTTATATATCGATATGATCAAATTTTCTACCAGAGTTAATTTTGATATTATGGAAAAGACTCGTCATTTATATGCATCCTTCTCTATCTAATTTGCTCTTCGCTTTCTTGATATTGATCGATCATTATGTTTTTCTTTAGGTAAAGTGAGAGTAGTGATTAAAGCCCCCACAAAAACTTAAAAGGTTGTTTGGTACTGGTTTAGAATAAAAAAACCCTAAAGTTATGGAATCATTGGTTGGAATTAGAGTTTCTGATTTCTGTGTTTGGAGTGCAAGGTTGTGGGCTAGTTTGCTGAAATGGAGTGTAGAGTTGGGTTGCGTTAGGTTTGTTTAAGTTGTTTTTTGTAACAATTTTTTATGATGTTTTTTTTTCGGATCCATTTTTTTTACTTGATAATTGTTTGTTGAATTGCATATCAATATTTTAACCAATTATGTAGACTAATTCTTTCAAAAATAGTTAATATTAGGGTATGTTTGGGCACAAGTTATAATTACTTGTGTTATTATAACATGTGGAATACTTTGCACCCCAAACATAGATTATTATAACCCTAGACATACTATCTGCATTTTAAATAATATTATATGATTCTACAGATTATAATAACCCACAGACTATTATAACCTCGTGTTATTATCGTTGTGTTTTATGCCCTAAAACTCGTAGTTTGTAACTTTTGTTCTAATTAATTCAATAAAATATTATTGTTTCTTCATTACTTCTCTATATTGTCTTATAATAACCTTAAATCTAATAAACGGACATCTTAGGTTGTTGTATGTCTCTTGAACTAGATGTAGAAGACATATAAGGATCACAGTTCTATTGGGATGCTTGTCCTAATCTCGTTCTGTTTGTAAATTTACATTTGGAATTAATAAACGTTATTTATTTCATCATTTTGTGTCTCGCATTTATTACAAACTTTGTCCAATAAACTAAGCTCCAGGGTCATTGAATATATGAGAGAACTAGAACTTGAACTGTGTGTAGTGGACACACAGGGAGGATCACGTTCGAGTAAATGACCCAAACGGTCTACAGTATATGGATGGGGTTGGAGACCTAATCCTGGATACGTTGTGGATGTGACCCGCTTTGTATTAAGATACAAACGAGGTGATCTGACTCGTTCATGTGGTTGACATGCGAGTGGGGGCATCCTGCATAATGAGATTGTATAAGACCGGATCAGTGAATTATTAGACCTACCGATGTAACACCGCTAATGAGATGGACTAATAACTTCGTGAGGTGACTATTAGTGACTCGACACAGATTCGGCGTGTTACGACGAGTCTCACTGAAGTCCGTCCTTTGACTAGTACGCAGGTGAGGTGGTCACGATTACTCGCCCAATATGCCTATCTTCTCGTGGACAAGACCAAGTAGGAGCCGGAACTTAACTACGCGAGATGAAATTCACTTGTTCCCGCCTTTAGGAAACTAGAGGGTTGTTCCCTTAAGTGTTGTCTCTGTGGCTTGGACAACGGGCGCCCACCCTCTCACTGGCTCGAGAGAAGTGTTGTGTATGGTTGGACCATTACAACGTTGTTGTTCATTAGAGAAGCAGTGGGGACTTAAGGAACAAGAAGTAGACACAGGGGTAAAACGGTAATTTGACCCAACAATGTCTACGAACAACCTGTGAAGGGTCGACTCATGGGTATTGGTTATATCAGTGGACACATCTTGTCTTACACTGACGGGAGTGTAGCTACGAGCTTTAGTGGAGTGTTACCGTAGCTAATGAATGTTGATTAACCGAGTCAAAGAGTTTGATAGGTTAATCTCAGATCATTGGAGCTTGTCACTGTAGGTCCATAAGGTCCCTCGGTTGACTCAAACTGGATTAAAAGAAGGTTTACTATTTTTGTGTGAATTTAGGTGTTCAAGTTCACTAAAGGGCATTTATGTCATTTATATGAGATATGAATGATATATTATATAGTTTAATGTGAATGAGATTCATAATAAAATATAAGTTAGCCTAATTGTTGAATTAGGGCTAATTTGGAGAAATTAGATTGAGAAATATTAAATTGGATGTGATTCAATTTAAAAATCCACAATAATGCAAATGTGATTTGTGAGATGTGAGATATCTTATAATATGTGGTTATGCAAATATGATTTGCATAACCTATGGTTGTGATAAAATGGTAAATAGGTAGAGATTTCAACTCCACCTATCACCATTATATAAACCCCTTTGCAAGAAAGGTTCAAAAATCTTATGCTCATGTTTGGATTTCTCACCAAAAGAAGCATTGTTCTCTCTCTCAAATCCTCTCTCATAATTCTCCTTCCAAACCAAAAAGGAAGGATCCTACAATCCTCCTTCTTCCTAAAGTAGAACAACCGTGCAACCTTGTGGAGGTGTTAGATCGGTGTTCGTGTGAAGAGATCGAGGTCGTTGAGAACGAAGAAAGCACGAAGAGTTCGTGAACGAAGGAATGAAGACGGTCTTCGACAAGTAAGTACTACTTTATACTTGTTGTTTTCCTTTCTTAGAAAGCATGTTTAGCCCTATTCTATGTGATAGTTAGATTTAACGTAATTGAGTTGCACAACAACACCACGACGATTCGATCGTCTTCCGCTGCGCTGGGACTCTAATTCCCTTTCAAGTTCGAGTAACAGTCTAAAGGATCTATAATAAAGGGATGAGGTTGGGTACCTTATCATGGTAATACTATAGATATGGCCCACTTTGTATATGATACAAACACAGTGATTCAACGTGTTCGTGTAGACGACATGTGAGTGGGAATATCCTATGTGATGAGATTACATAAGACCGGACCACGAAATAATAACGAATATATGTAACTCCATTAACTAGTTAGCTTTCTGTTTCAATAGGATGACCTAGGCAACTTGATCTCAATCTTGAGCATGTTACTTACTCCTGTTTGTGAGGGATTGTCCTTTGACTAGTATGGGTGAAAGTGGTCTGAGACGCCGATTCAATATGCCTACCTTATTGGGGACAAAACTGAGCAGACAGCTGGAGACTTAACTTAGCAAGATGGAATTCACTCCTTCCCGACTTTAGGGTAAGAAGATGAGTGTTCCCTTAAGTGGTGTCTTCGGGACTTGAACAAAGGGCCCGACATTCTCATTGTCCGAGAGGGACTTCTGTTTATTGGTAGGACCATAAACAGGTTGTTCATTAGAGGAGCACTGATACTTAAGGTTAAAGATGTATCCCAGGGATAAAACGGTAATTTGACCCATCTGGCGTTACGAACATTCGTGAAGGATTGACTTGTTGTTATTGGTTGTTATCCATGGACACTAAAATATATCTGCAGTGAGAAAAGTGCAACTGCGGGACTTTAGTGGAGTGTTCCCGTAGTTAACGAATGTTGATTACGGGGTTAATGAGATTAACCTAATAATCTTGTATCGTTGGTGTAAGAGTCTAGATTAAGAAAGCGGAAGCAATGGATCTTGAACACTCTAAGTCAATTTTACAAGATAAAAAACATGCTCAAATCTGGAAAATACAGAGAATAAGAACTCATACCTTTGTAGCTCAAAATTCTCCTAATCCGTGGGCAATTTCTTCTCACAAACACTTTGTGAACAACCTCTAGTGTCTTCCCTACTATCCTTAGGCCTTGGAACAGATTGTGGGATCTTAAGTTGAGAGAAGAAGAGTGAAAATGGTTCAAAACCGAGAATTCAGAAAATGTTTTTCAAATTCTACTTAATCCACCAATTTCTTCTCTAATTAAAGGTCATATCTAGCTTCTTTAAGCTAGGAAGAAGCCAACAAAGAGACGATGAGGATGAAGGAAGAAGGTGGTGGGCAATTTGGGTGAATTTGACTTTCAAATAAGGTTATTCACCCAATTGTGTATTTGGTCCTTTTTTATCCAAAAATGAATTTGATTTTTTTTAATTTTAATTCAAAATTAATATAATTAATGTTTTCTCCCAAAACCGAATTTGAAAAATTTAAATTCTTTTCTCTCAAATGTTACAAGGCTTAGTCCGAGCTAGTAAGGGGACCTAATGGACCTACAGATCATGAGCTCCAACGATACAAAATTAACCGACCAAACTCTTTAGCCTAGTTAATCAACATTCGTTAATCACCGGGACACTCCACTAAAGCCCAATGGCTGCACTCTCCTCACTGTAGATATATTTCTGTCCACTCGATATAACCATGATTAGTAAGTCGATCCTTCACAAGTCGTTCGTAATTATAGTTGGATCAAAATTACCATTTTACCCCTTTAATTACTTATTGTTCCTTAAGTCCCACGGATCCTCTAATGAACAATTGGTTTGTGACCCAACTAACAAACCGAATTCATCTCGGGCCAATGAGAGGGGTGAACCATTTGTTCAAGACCCGTAGTCAGCACTTAAGGGAACAACCTCTCTACTAATCCCTAAAGCGGGTAAGAGTGAATTCCATCTTGCAGAACTATGTTCCCAGCTATCTACCCGGTCTTATCTCTGAAATGGGAGGCTTATTGAGTCGGAAATCTCTAGCCACTCTCACCCATGCAAATCTAAGGATAATTTGAATAAACAGGAGTTCATGGCACGCTCAAGATTAAGATCGAGTTACCTAGGTCATCGTATGAATATAGTCAGTTAAGACAGTAAACAGAGTTATAAGGTCTAAGTGACTATTTCTCGGCCCAATCTTATGCAAACTCATTGCATAGGACGCCCTCACTCGCATGTCTCCACATGAACGATTCAGGATCACATCGTTTGTACTTTACAAAGTGGGTCGCGTCCATAGTGTCCCCAGGATAAGGTACTCACTTTATCCCATACTATATAAACCATTCTGGCTATAACTTAAACCTGATCCACTTTTATGTCACACATAAAGTTCAAGTATACATCTTATAGCCATGGGTTCTTTATTGGATTAGGGTTTCAAAATATACAATTCACTTTATTTGAATAAATCTCAATAACATCTTTATTGCAAAATGTAATATACATTCAGTTTACAAACCCACGAGTTTTAGGACATAAAACCCAACAGTTGGAGCTTCTGATCTATAGGTTCATTAGGTCCACTTCCTAGCTCATAAAGGGTTCTTAGATTATTAAATATTGATTGGAATTTGAAATGTTCACATTCGTTTTGGGAATTAGCTTAATCTATGGAGATACATTATACACTACAACAAATCTGGGCTTCCATGTCAGTTTTGCACTTACATTGAACCCATATAATGTCGGTTTTGCCAACTGACATCTTTCCAGGCGTCATCGTATGGGTACAATGTCGGTTGGATTTAATGTCGGTTTACAACCTGTTGGGGTTTGTGCCCTAAAACTCGTAGTTTGTAATTATGTTCTAATTTATGTAATAAAGTGTTATTATTTCAATAAAGAGTTATTGTTCGTTATCTACGAGTTTGCCTTTATTTAAACCCTAAATCCAATAAACTAAACATTCAAGGCTGTTAAATGTGTCTTTAACTGAATGTAGTGTACATATAGAGGATCTCGGTTCGAGATACAACCTAAAGGGTCTATAGTTAGGGGATAAGGTTTGGGTACCTTACCCTAGTAAAACTATGGATGTGGCCCACTTTGTATTTGATACAAACACTGTGATCCTAACGTGTTCGTGTAGATCATGTGAGTGGGGTTATCCTATGTAATGAGATTACATAAGACCGGACCACGAAATAACAACCTCTAGCTGTAACTCCGTTAACTAGTTAGGTTTCTGTTTCACTAGGATGACCTAGGCAACTTGATCTCAATCTTGAGTAGGTTACGAACTCCTGTTCACGAGGGATTGTCCTTTGACTAGTATGGGTGAGAGCTGTCAGATTCGCCAACTCAATATGCCTACCTTCTTGGGGACAAGACTGAGTGAGCGGCTGAGAACTTAACTTAGCAAGATGGAATTCACTTCTTCCCGCCTACTAGGATAAGTAGAGAAATGTTCCTTTAAGTGGTGTCTCCAAGACTTGAACAAAGGGCCCGACCCTCTCATTCGCCCGAGAGGGACTCTGTTTGTTGGTAGGACCACAAACAAATTGTTCATTAGAGGAACACTGGTACTTAAGGCACAAGATGTAAACTAGGGGTAAAACGGTAATTTGACCCAGCTGGTGCTACGAACATTCGTGAAGGATTGACTTGCTGTTATTGGTCAATATCCGTAGACACAGAAATATATCTGCAGTGAGATGAGTGCAGCTGTGGGACTTTAGTGGAGTATTCCCGCAGTTAACGAATGTTGATTGAGAGGTTAATGAGATTAACCGAGCAATCTCGTATCATTGGAGCTTCTGATCTGTAGGTCCATAAGGTCCACCTTCTAGCTCGTAAAAGGTTCTTAGATCATTTGAATTTGAAATGTACAAATTCATAAGGGAATAAACTTTATGTATATAGATATGATATAATATATAGTTTTGGAACCATATATTATAAATTTATTGTGGATATGATTCATATTAAATTATGTGAGAGAATTAAATATTTGAAAGAGTTCAAATATTAAATTCAAATGTGAATGTGATTCATATTTGAAAACTATAAGTTAAAACCTAATGTGCTCATGTACATTAAACTATAGGCTAAAGGGTAAAATGATTAAATGTGATTTAATCATTTAATTAATATTGCATTTGAATTAAATAAGATTTAATTTAATATAATTAATTGATTTATTTAATTATAATATTAATTGGAAACGTGTCAGGAGGACACGTTCCCACTACTTCCCAACTCCCCCTCGATAGGGAGTGGGGAGTTACCCACTGAAGTGTCCTTCTCCTGGTGAGAAGGGGCTGACTTCAATCAATCAATCAAGAATTTTTTTGGATTAATTTTTCACACAGAAAAAAATTCTCTCATCTCTCTCATCCCCAAAACCTTCCAATTGTTGGAATCCTTCCCACAAAGGATTTGTTCTAAGCAGAACTCAGAGATATAGAAGGTTTTCTCTGTTGTTGGTGTCCTGCTTGAAAATACAGAGGAGTTCCTGTGTTGTTGCACTGCTGATTTCTCTAGGAGCAAGGAGTTGTTGTTCTGCGAACCTACAAAGGTATTCTTTCCTCCTTAGTTTAATTGTTAGACTTAAGTATATTTGTATGCATTTATCCATGCCTAATTAGATTAGAATTTTCCATGTTTGTTCTGTTTTGTCAATGTATGGGTTTTTGCATTTCAACCAAAACAAACTTGCATATTACGATTCCAAACTTGTTTCCGCTAATCAAGGGGATCTGATCTCCATCAATTGGTATCAGAGCAATGTTTGTTTTGTTTTGGTTGAAGCAAAATTGCATTGATTTGGTGGGAAATGCATTTGATTTGCTGTAAAACTAGTTTAGGAATATTTTGGCCTTAGTTTACTTTTGATTTGATCATTTTAAGTGTAAAGGCCCCTGTGTTTTGGGCAATTAAGTGCTTTATCGAGTCTGTATTCGAGTTATGAGTTTCATGACCAGTTTCATGCAATTCGGTTGAGAATCGAAGGAGAATTTGTTGATTGATCTTTCTTTGTGCTAGAGAGGAATGCCATCGCTGCCAGCGGCGAGCGTTGGTAACGCTTATTCATCGGCGTTACAACGTCGCTCATCGAAGATTGCAACGCTGGCGAGACGGCGTCGCAACGCCAGACTCCCTATCGACGCGGGAGCTCTAGGGGTCAGCGGCGTTACAATGCTGCCCCTCAGCGTTGCAACGCCACCCCGATAGAAGGCGCGCACGCGGACAAAGCGGGCGTTGCAACGCCGTGATGCATTTTCCAACAGCTGCAGACCGATTCGGTTTCTGGTTGGTTTTCGGTCCGGTTTGAGCGGTTCAAGCCCGGTTCAAGACGTTTTGGACCGATTTTATGTAATAAAATTAATATAATTTTATTATTTTGCACTTTAGGGGCCAAATTCTTCCGGTTTTACAGCTATATGTTTTTATGAATGTCATTTAGATTTTTCCCACCTTAGGATAAGCATGTTCATGCATTTTATTTGTATAATTGTTATATGAATATGATTAAGATGCATGATTAATTTATTTTTCATGAGTAATGAATTATAATTGTTATAATTAGATTATATGGAAAATAAATTGCATGGAGCATGAAATTACTTAGTTTAAAATAAATGTTATTTTATTTTAAGTAATTTAATTATTCAATTAGTTGAATTTTATTTATAATTCCACCAATGGTTTTATAATATAGTTTCTTTATCATAGGTTAATTGTTAAATTTATAAAATTTATAAATTAAAGGGGTTTTAGAAACTATAACCTATAATAAAAAAATGCATGCAAGTATAGGAACTTGGGTTAAATTTAAATTAGTTTTAAATTATTTAAAATTAATTTAGACCTAAGTTTTAATTTCTAATAGGATTATAAATTAGTTTTACGTAATATTTTAAATAGTTTAAAATATAGTAGGACATTAGAACTTTGGTTATAAGGAACTCTACTGGTGAAGTTCTATCTAAGGTTGAGGGTACTTAAGTCGACTGCAGTTAGCAAATACCTCCTACCTGGGAACTGATCCAGAGCTTGAGTTGAATTAACCTTAGTTCTATTTTATATCTAGGTAATTAAAATGTTTATTCACCTAGACATAAGGTTAAAAGACCTAGTTATAATAGTTATAATAGGCAGAGACTTAGATAGATTCTTTTAGCCAGAATCTGACTAAGTTGAACCTATACCCTAACCTTAGGAGCTTCAATGGGAGAAAACGAGATGTTCGCATCGAGTTTACTCTCACGTCTTCAAGAGTTCACACCGTGAGTTCCATGCTCGGCTACGTAGCGTCATAGGGCGTCCTCCTACGGTATGTGTTTGGATGGTTCAATACCAAGGTGAATGAGGGAAGTATCTATAGTAAATGGGAGCAGGACGCGTGTCAACGTATCCTACGGTCTCCTCCATTAGGTCGCACCGTGAGATTTCTATAGTCCGCCTGCTAGGTTGTTCTGGAACAGCCAAACCCTACGGAGGGCTTGACTATAGGGATTAGAACACTGCGAACTCCAGAAATGGATAGGGTCTCTTAGGTAATTTCCAACAATTGTCTTTCTAAATAGTAACATGTTGGCTCGGATCTATTGGATCTGAAAATGGTAGGGTCACATTTACGGGATGAGTTAAGCTAGTTAACAAGTCCTTGACCAAACAAACAGTAGCTAAGGACTATTGGGACATGAGATGTTCTGGTAGTGAGAATTGGTTGAGAAAGTCTCAATTCAGGGGAGGAATGACTGACCGCCCGACGGAGGCTTTTGTTCTAAACCTTTGAAATATCGTTGCAAAATTAAAGGTTTAATTTAAACACTAGTTTTAGTTTAAACACTAGGGTTCCTTAATAATTTTGCTAAATTTGATTGGTTTTATAATGAGTTAAAAGGCATAACTAATTAGAACTATTTTGGATTTTCAGCATGTCGTCCTCATATATAGCCTTACTAAAAAGCGATCGTTTAACTGGTGAGAATTTTACTGCGTGGAAGTCCAACCTGAATACGATTCTTGTTGTTGACGACCTTCGGTTCGTACTAACTGAGGAATGTCCTCAAATCCCTACTCAAAACGCACCTCAATCAGTTAATGATGCGTTTGACCGATGGGCCAAGGCCTATATCCTGGCTGGAATATCTGATGTGTTTGGTCAGGAAATTGGAGGATATGGTCTCAGCTCGTGAGATCATGGGTTATCTGCAGAATTTTTCTGGACAACCGTTTGAACAAATTCGGCACGAATCCCTCAAGTACGTTTATAACGCGCGCATGAAGTGAAGGGAATCGAAGTCCCCGCAAGCGATTGCGAATCGCACGCTCTTGATTTAGTTACAACGGAAAATTCAAGAACGTAAAATATAGATTAAGCATAAAATAAGAGTTTGGACAATAAGTATTTACCTTTGAAGAACCTTTCTTCAAGTGCTCCTCTCTCCACGGTCACGATCTCAGCAACAAGAACTCCAATGTGCGAAGACACGACCACCGGATCTTCTCCGTTGTTCTCTAGGTGAGGGAGGAAGGTGGGTTCCCTTTAGGAGATGTGAGGTATTTTGAGAGAGAGATGTTTTTGTTGTCTTGGAACTCTTCCAACCACAACAAAAAAGTTTTTCCAAAACCTTAACCTAGTTGCATCTCATGCAACCATATATATAGAGAAATAGGATGGAAATGACCATCCTACCCCTCATTTTATCTCTCTTTAGTATATAGTTTATATATGAATCTAATTCACATTAAAACTATATATTATATCAATTATATCATATATAATTGATATAATTCCTCATGGATAAAATTGAACACTTCAATTTATCTCCTAACTTTATACCCTCAATATTACCATGTTGAGCCAACGGAGGGATCTAATGGACCTACAGATCATGAGCTCCAATGATGTGAGATTAACTGATCAAACTCTTTGATCCAGCTTAATCAATATTCATTAACTACAAGTCACTCCACTATAGACTTGTAGTTGCACTCTCCTCACTTTGAGATATTATTGTGTCCACCGATATAGTCATTACCCATGAGTCGGCCCTTCACAGGTTGTTCGTAATCACACACGGGTCAAATTACCGCTTTTTTACCCATGTGATTACCTCTTTGCTCCTTAAGCACCACCGATCCTCTAATGAACAACAAGTCTAAGGTCCTACCTTAGACTCATACCCTCATAGAGGCGGGGCCCGTTGTTCAAGACACGAAGTTAGTTCTAAGGAACAACCTATTTAATTCCTCAATAGAGGAATGAGTGAATTCCATCTTGCATGCTAAGTTCCCGGCTACCTACGAGGTTCTCGTCACTCGAGAAGGTAGGCTTATTGAGTCGGCCACAAGCCACTCTCACCCATACCGATCTAAGGACAAATCCTTTTAAGCGGGAGTTCTTAACTTGCTCAGATTCGTGTCAAGTCACTAATGACCATCTATAAATTACTAGTCTTATCCTCATTAATCTGTGTTATCTTCGGTTAGACTAATAATTTCTTGATCCATCTTGTATGAACTCTTCATACAGGATGTCCCCACTCGCATGTCAACTACATGAATGAGTTGGATTACCTCATTTGTACTAATTACAAAGTGGGTCGCATCCATGGTGTTACTGCAATGAGGTTTCCAACCTTATTCTTATACCATAGACTATTTAGGTTATAATCTTGAAGTCAACCCAAATAGTGTCCACTACACTGATTTCAAGATAAATGTTATAACCTTGGAGCTTAGTTTATTGGATTTATAAAAGCAAGACTATAATCTTATCAAAACAAATAACACTTTATTTAATTGATCAAAATTACACAAGTTTGGGGCATAAATCCCTTAATCTCCCACTTGACCTAAAGCTTGTGGAGTACTAAACATTACATTAATGTAAATACAATAAACTAGGGCATTTAAACCCCTTTGTACAAAATACTCCCACTTGCCCTAGTTGGGGAAGACTTGTAAACCTAGACCTTCTAGGTGACTCTAAAAAACTTTAGCCGTGAGAGCCTTTGTAAACGGATCAGCAATGTTGTGCTCTAAGGCTATCTTCGTGACAATCACGTCTCTCCTCTATGCACGATCTCCCTGATGAGATGATACTTCCGCTCTATGTGCTTTCCCCTCTTGTGACTTCTGGTTTCCTCGACTTTGCCAACGCACCACCAAGTATCGCAATGTCTGATGTGTGACAGGCAAAGTCATATTTGGAACAATTTCCAAATTTAGCATAAATTTCCTTAATCAAACGGCCTCCTTAGCTGCTTCACAAGCTGCTTCATATTCGGCCTCCATGGTGGAATCAACAATGCATCCTTGCTTGACGCTTCGCCATACTACTGACTCTTCCGTTAAGAGTGAAAATCCACTCGATGTAGATTTCGAGAATCTTTATCATCGAAAGTCGAATCCGTGTATCCTATAAGGATCAAATCCTTAGCCCCATACACAAGCATGTAGTTCCTTGTTCTCCGAAGATACTTAAGGATTATTTTAACCGTTGTCCAGTGTTCAAGTCTTGGATTGGATTGATACCTCTACTCGACCATCCCAATCGCAAAAAGCAGTCAAAGGCCTAGTACACAACATGGCGTACATCAGTCGCCAACAGCTTGATGCGTAAGAAATCTGTCTCCATATCCTCAACTCCTTGAGGTGTCTTAGGACATTGTTCCTTAGACAAATGGATTCCATGTCTGTAAGGCAACAAGCCCTTTTTGGAATCTTGCATCTTAAACCTTGACAACACTTTGTCTATGTATGATGCTTGAGACAAGGCTAGTGTTTTATTCTTGTGGTTCCGGACAATCTGGATCCCAAGAACAAACTGCGCATCACCCAAATCTTTCATTTGAAATTGCGTAGCTAGCCATTCCTTGATGTCGGTGAGATAACCTACATCATTCCCAATGAGTAGGATATCATCCACATAGAGAATTAGGAAAGCGATGTAACTATTGATGATTTTCTTGTAGACACACAGGTTCATCATCATTCTCAAGTCAAAACCATAAGATCTGATAGCCTCATCAAATCTTATATTCCAAGACCTAGAGACTTGTTTCAGTCCATAAATCGACCTTTTAAGCCTGCAAACTTTTTGTTCTTGTCCTGGTTTAATGAACCCTTTGGGTTGGTCCATGTAAATGGTTTCTTTAAGATTGCCATTCAAAAAGGCTGTCTTGACATCCATTTGCCATACCTCATAGTCATAATATGCGGCAATGGCAAGAAGGATACAGATAGACTTTACCATAGCAACCGGTGAAAAGGTTTCCTCAAAGTCAACTTCTTCAACCTGGGTATAATCCTTTGCTACTAGTCTAGCTTTAAAGGTTTGCACCTTCCCATCTACACCACGTTTTCTCTTGTAGATCCACTTACAACCTATAGGTTTTACCCCATCAGGCTTATCTACAAGATCCCAAACAGAATTGAAGTGCATAGACTCCATTTCTTGGTCCATGGCTATGATCCATTTGTCTTTGTCTTTGTCAACCATTGCTTGATTATAAGCCAATGGATCCTCGCAGTTGTTATCTGGTATAACAACTTGGGTTTCAACTAAACCCATGTAACAGTCAGGCTGTATCACAACCCACCCACTACGTCGAGGCATACTTAACTCTTGAGATGGACCCTCTTGACTAGACAAACTAGTATCAACAACTCTTGTTGACGTACTAGTGTTCTTATTAGCAACCTTTGCTATTGTTCCGTCTAATTCACTCAACACTACCTTACTTTTTGGTTTGTAGTCCCTTATGTGGTCCTCCTCCAAGAAAGTGGCATTTGTCGACATAAAGACCTTATCTTCCTTAGGATCATAGAATAAACCACCTCTTATTTCTTTTGGGTATCCTACGAATAGGCACAACTTTGAACGTGAATCCAACTTCTTTGGATTTGTCACAAACACATGTGTTGGACAACCCCATATTCTGAAGTGACATAAACTACCTTTACGTCCTTTTCAGAGTTCAAAAGGTGTTTTAGAAACACTTTTGGAGGGCACACTATTCAAAATGTATAGTGCAGTCTCCACTGCATAACCCCAAAAGGAACTAGGGAGATGAGCATAACTCATCATTGATCGAACCATGTCCAACAAGGTTCTATTTCTCCTTTCCGATACACCGTTTTGCTGTGGTGTGCCGGGAGCTGAGAGTTGGGATGTAATTCCATGTTCTATCATATAGTTCTGGAATTTTAAATCCATGTACTCTCCACCTCGATCCGATCGAAGTGTTTTAACTCTTTTACCTAATTGATTTTTAACCTCGACCTTGAATTCCTTGAACTTTTCAAGTGTTTCAGACTTGTGGTGCATTAGGTAAATATGCCCATATCTGAAATAATATCTATAAACGAGATGAAATATTCATATCCTCCCTATTCATCGGACCACAAAGGTCTGAATGTATAAGCTCTAGAGTATCTTTGGCTCTATAACCTTTTCCACTAAAAGGTCTTTTAGTCATCTTGCCTTATAGGTAGGATTCACATACTGACAAAGATTTTTCTTCTAACTCGTTTAGAAGTCCTTTCTTTACCAATCTCTCAATCCTATTGAGATTAATGTGACTCAATCTTAGATGCCAAAGATGAGCATTTTAGGAGAAATAAGTTTGTGTACTTGCAATTTTGTAAAATTCACTTGTTAAAACTATTTTAACTGAATTAAACCATTTGCAAATAATTCTCAAGAAGAACAACACATAGTACAATACTTTTCCAATGAAATAAACACTTTATTTAATTGAAAAGTAAAAGAAGTACAATGTTCTCTAAGACAAGAAATAAGGTTTCTAATAAACCCTTAAGCTACATGTTATCAAATAATGACTTTTCTTTGCCGCATTTGTTGCTTTTATCCGCTCCTTTTCCTCTTTTTCTCAGATCTTCTTAAGTCCGTAGTATGGCTGCAGCTTCTTTTCCCGCAGGATGAATCCTCCCGAGAACTTTTGGAATGAGCAAACAAATTTGCCTCTCCATTTTGTTGTCTCTTATCATCCATAAGAAATCGATAATTCTGCGCTCATGTAGCAAAGAAGTCGATCATACTTTCATGTTGTTCATCGCCGCATTGCTACTTTAATCATTTGAAAACTCTTGGAAGAAATTCTAGGATGAACAAAATTTGACATTTCTCATCTATGACCGCTCCGTTTAATTCCGCTATATTGAAGCGGGCAATCAGATTGAGAACATGTTCTCTCACCGATGTTCCTTCCTTCATACGTGCGTTATAAACGAACTTTAGGGCTTCATGCTGAATTTGTTTGGACGGTTGGCTAGACAAATTTAGCACAAAATCCATGATCTCTCGAGCTGAGACCTTGCCCTCCAGCCTCCTAGCTAAAACATTAGGTATGCTAGCCAGGATATAGGCTTTCGCCTTTTCGTTGGCATTAATCCAGCGGTCATACGCATCCTCAACAGCTTGAGATGCATTTTGAGTAGGAAATTGAGGACACTCCTCATTGAGAACGAACTTAAGATCTTGTGTAACCAAAATTAGGTTGAGTCCATCCCTCCAAGTCACTATGTTCTTTCCGGTTAACTTTTTCGCACCCAATAAGGAAATCATAGAGCTAGACATTTTTGCTGAAATATTTACAAACAAACTTGTATGAGTTTTCTTGCTATAACTCTAATCCAATCATGTTTTAGCTAATTATCAAATGATTCCTAGGCCATTTATAATTTGCAATGATACTCCAAAGGTTTAGAATGTATGACACCGAAGAGTAATAAAAAACACTCCTCCTCTAGATCAAGACACTCTTGACCAAAACCTAACACCAGAATAACTCTTATTCCTATAGGTTTTAGTTACCATTTTTCGGTCTGGATACATACACAACTTATGTACCCCGTGAGTGTAACCCTTTGTCTTTAGATCCCAGAGTCTCGATCCAATAAAATCTGCCGAAGGGAGGATTAGATTGGAAAATAGTCTAAGGAAATCTTTATCCCTTTCGGGTGTCTACTGTGTTAGATCCCCTATGATCAAGCCCTCCGAAGGGATTGTCTAGTCCAGGCCAAACTAGCAGCCTGACCATAGTGGTCTAACGGTGTAAACCGACAAAAGAGACCGTAGGTTTTGTTTTCACTAAACCTGCTCCCACTCACTATAAGTACCATCTCCATTCACCTTGGTATTGACTCATACAAACACCATCCGAAGGGGGACGCTCCCGTTTGCGCCACGAGGCCAAGAACGGTGTGAACTTCCCGGAGATAGTGTAGATGGAAAAATATGTATCTCATACACTTTTTCCTCCCACTGAATACTTTAAGTCTATAGGAATCTTTCTTAGGCTAAAACCCGACTAATGGTGTTTTACCTAACTCTATCAACATAACTCTTATATTGATGATCAATATAACTCTTATATTGATTTTATCCTAAGTTTGTTAATATAACTCCTTATATTAAACCTAGGATTTCTAGTTTATTAACCCCTTAATAAACTCACGACGCCATCTTTGTAATTTATAAGGCTCTCGATTAAATTTCACTCCCGTGTCGCCTTCGGTAGGGTGTTCCGCTTTACAATCAAATAAATACCTCAACCTAGACGTAACTTTCCTTAGACAGAGTTCCTCTTTTAATCATAGCTTATAAATTACTTGGTTCCTAATTCTAATCTAATTAGAACTAGATAACCTAAGGTCTATTATTTCCAAGTTCTAAACACTTTAAAACTAATAATTAACCTTAGGTGACATGCATACTATGTTATAGTGCTTGATCATTCATCACATGAATAATAAGACATTCATAGCATATTCATCTCATGAAAAATAATGCATGTCAATGTCTTTGTCCAAAAATTAATATAACAACCTTATATTAATTAATCATGCAAACTATATAATATAACTCCTTATATTATAAATGATGCATGAAAATGCTTAACCTAAGGTGGGATTTCTAAAATACAAGCATACACTATGCATGACAATAATTACACAACAATTGCATAATTAAAATAGCAAAAATTAGACCAATTTTGGCACTTAATTTTAATTTTAATTAATATAATCTAATTATATTAATTAAAATTAATTAAGTAAATATAAATTAAATATAAAATATTTTTATATTTAATATATAATAAAAACGTTTACGCTGCCTTTGCTTTGCGTGAAAGCGGCTATGGCGTGGCGCTGTAACGCTTTTGTCGTCTTCTGCGGCGTTGCACATAACGCCACAGTTGCGTTACAGTAACGCTAGAGGTCGCGCGGCAACGCCGCCTCCTCGCACGCGCGCTTTCTCATGCGCGCGCGTTGTAACGCCGATAAACAGCGTTACAGCAACGCCGCATTACGCACAACAACAACAATCCATTGTTTTCACTGCTGTTTTAGCTCCGATCTTCTCGGCAGAATCGCCTTGCCTCGATCGACACGACTTACAGACTCGATTTACAATTAAATTTGCCCAAAAACACCGGGCCCTTACATTAAACATTTCAATGGAAATTGTAAATCTAAGTCTTGATGCAAAAATATCGTGCCCTAAACTAATGCAAATTAGAATAAAACCCCGACACTTTTACGACGTGCAAGTATACACTACGAGAGCAAAGAAAGTGATAAGTTAAAAGTATCGATCCCACGAGGACTAGTTAGACCTAAATTAGTGAGTGTCCTAGCAAATTTTCCTTATTTTAGTGCAATGCATGAGTGTGCAAATTATTGTTGTAAATAAATAAATTGATAAGTAAGAAAGATAAGATAAGACAAAAGAAAATAACTGAATTTAAATGTGGGGAGAGGAGAATGCAAACAAGAAGACAGAAACAAGAGATGAGATTTGTAATGAAAAATAAGCTCGGGTTAGGTTAGAGTTCTAATGTTCAATTGGAATAAATTTTGAGTGATGCCTTGAATTTACCTACATATGCATTCAACTGATTCTTTCCAAAATCACTAAGTTTTAAAACCTACAATTTCCCAATTGTGATCTAAATTATGCCCATGATTTTAGGTTCTAGGTGGGTTAATTATCCCTAATGAACTCAATAATCCTAGAATGAAATTTTAGTTTTCTAATTCATTAGCTTTCCCAAGTTTATGAATTATAGAGAAGTTAAAAAGGCCAATTTTAATTCTCATGCAACGTTAAATTCAATAAAATTTCATAAATTCAATCAATGGCATCAACCATAAATTTAATCCAAAATTACATTAAAACAACCTAACCTTCGCCTAAAGAAATTTAGTTCATGATGGAAATTAACTCATAAACTTCTAATTGATGCATACTTTTATCGATCAAATAATTCATAAAAATAACCCAACGATGCTCACAAATCTAGCCTAAATCAGTCACAATTCTAGCCTAAAAACAGTCACGAATTCGGTCTAAAACAGCGAGCAAAAATAGTCTAAAATATGTGTCCAATGGCAGAAAAATAAGATTAACAATTAGAGATTAGGAGCGGGTTACGCGAGGTAAGTGACATGTGTTTAGCTTCCGCAAAACACCAAGAAACTCCACAAGGCAACAGCTGATTGGCAGCCCTATCCCTGACTTTGCTTTAGCAATTGCAAGTCAATCCCGATAGGTGATCTCCACAGATTGCTTCAAAAAGATGGGCGAGTTGCGATGAGGTCGTCCTTCGATTTTGCTACAAAGAATTGTCAAGCAACACCTCACAATTGGTCGACAGCGATTGCACTTTGCTTCAAAGAAAGTGCCACGGTAGGCTTTAGCAAATGGGCTATCGATTGTTTCAGCAAAGTCAGCTATTGCTTCCTCTATCGGAAGTGGGCTGGAACCAGACCTACAAATCAAATGGGACCGATGCAAGGGCCTGAAGTGAGCCTTGCATCTGGTCGGCCTCAGCCGACCACGGATTTGGGCCAAGTCCCAAGCCCGGGTCTCCCTTTTGGCTTGTTGGGCCAAGGTAGAGCCCAATTTGGGGCTCTACCACCTGGTCGGCCTCGGCCGAGGCCGAGGCCGACCACGTGCTTGTGCCAAAGCCCAAGCACGCCCTCTCGTCCCTTTTCGCCTCGGGTCAGTCTCTATTCGATTTCGGTTCATTTGGACTTCATATTGGGCTTCTTTCCTCGTTCGACCTTTCGTTGTAGCCCGTTAACCAGCCCGTTCATTGTTGATCCAATTTCACCCATAACATAAATCAAACTAAATACACGAGGATTTTTGGAGTTAAGAAAAATCTCAAATTTCTGTCTTTAGTTAACCGTTAGCTTATTTTCCTAAATTTCTTGAATTAAAGCACAAAAACATCAAAATTAATTCTTTTTGCACCTAATGCTTAAATTCAAGATTTTAAAGCTAACACACATAATTTAGGGATAAAATAACATGAGGATCACTAAATTAAATGCAATTCAAGTGGATTAAACACTAAAATTCTAGTAAAATAACTCCCTTATGGTGAGTTATCAAGTGCCAAAATTGAAAACATCCCCCTTAAATGCCCATTTTATATAAAATATGCTTCGTTAAAATCTTACTAGGGGAAAACCTAATGGGATAAAAACCCTAGTGAAGGAAAAAGAGTACATATTTTATATAATACATTTACTCCCTCTCATGAAGACATCAGTTGAGATCTCTGAGTCGTCGCATTCCAATATTGTGAACCAATTTCTCAAATGTTGTAGATGGTAATGCCTTTGTAAATATGTCCGCCAAGTTATCCTTCGAAAAGATCTGTTGTACTGAGATGTCGTCATTTTCTTCAAGCTCATGAGTGTAGAAAAGTTTTGGAGAGACATGTTTTGTTCTATCTCCTTTAATATATCCTCTTTTGACTTGAGCTATACACGTTGTGTTGTCTTCGTATAATATTGTTGGAAGAGGTTTACTCGAAGACAAGCCACATGTCTCACGAATGTGTTGTGTCATTGATCTTAGCCATACACATTCTTGACTTGCCTCGTGAATTGCGAGGATTTCAGAATGATTTGAAGAAGTGGTCGTGATGGTCTGTTTCACTGATCACCATGATATAGCAGTTCCTCCACATGTAAATGATAACTTGTCTGAGATCTAGTTTTGTGTGGATCAGATAGATAACCAAAATCTGCATAACCAACTAGATCAAAACTGGATTTGTTAGAATAAAATAAACCCATATCAATCATCCCTCGAAGATATCGGAGTACATGCTTAACTCCGTTCCAATGTCTTTTTGTAGGACATGAACTATATCTAGCTAATAAATTTACTGAAAATGCAATATCTGGTCTTGTATTATTAGCCAGATACATAAGTGCACCAATTGCACTAAGATATGGTACTACAGGACCAAGTAGTTCTTCATTGTCATATCGAGGTCGAAATATATCTTTCTTTACATTCAGTGAACGAACCTCCATTGGAATGTTCAATGGATGTGCTTTATCCATATAGAATCTTTTTAAGATTTTCTTTGTATATGTTGATTGATGAACAAATATCCCATCTGCTAAATGTTCAATTTGCAAACCAAGGCAAAATTTTATTTTTCCAAGATCCTTCATCTCGAATTCTTTTTTAAGATATTCTATTGCCTTGGATAACTCCTCAGGAGTTCCAATTATATTTAAGTCATCAACATATCTGATTATAATAACAAATCCTCGATCGAGATTTCTTTATAAAAACACACGGACATATTGGATTATTTTGATATCCTTCTTTCAATGATATTCACTCGTGCAATTATACCACATTCGTCCCGATTGTTTTAATCCATATAATGATCTCTCAGAACTTTATTGAATACAATTCTCGAAACTTGATTTATATGTTTCGGTATTTTAAATCCTTCCGATTTTCATATAAATGTCATTATCCGTAGATCCATATAAATACGCCGTGACTACATCCATTAGATGTATATCAAGTTTTTCATATACAAATCGTCAATCAAATATCTTAACGTTATTGCATCCACCACAGGAGAATATGTCTCCTCATAATCAATTCCTGGCATTTGCAAGAATCCTTGTGCAATAAGTCTCGCTTTATATCTTGTGACTTCATTCTTTTCATTTTTTTCCTTACAAATACCCATTTGTATCCCACAGGTTTGACACATTCTGGTGTTAAGACTACTGGTCCAAAAACCTAACGTTTTGAAAGTGAGTTCAACTCTGCTTGGATTGCTTTTTTCCACTTTAGCCAATCCTTTCTACGTTTAGATTCTTCAATAAATTTTGGATCAAAATCGTCACTTTCATAAATAATATCGTGAGCAACATTATAAGCAAAAATATTGTCATCAATGATATCATTTCGGTTCCATCTCTTCCTGTTGTAACATAATTTATAGAAATTTCATTATTATCCTCAAGCGTTTGATTTTCATCAATACTATTTTGAGTAGTTGTATTCTGGATTTCTTCTTAAGATATTCTATTGCCTTGGATAACTCCTCAGGAGTTCCAATTATATTTAAGTCATCAACATATAAAGTTATAATAGCAAATCCTGACTGAGATTTCTTTATAAAAACGCACGGACATATTGGATTATTTTGATATCCTTGTTTCAACAGATATTCACTCAGGCGATTATACCACATTCTTCCTCATTGTTTTAATCCATATAATGATCTCTGTAACTTTATTGAATACAATTCCTGAAAACTTGATTTATATGTTTTTGGTATTTTAAATCCTTCCGGGATTTTCATATAAATGTCATTATCCAGAGATCCATATAAATACGCCGTGACTACATCCATTAGATGCATATCAAGTTTTTCATATACAGTCAGACCAATCAAATATCATAACGTTATTGCATCCACCACAGGAGAATATGTCTCCTCATAATCAATACCTAGCCTTTGCAAGAATCCTTGTGCAACAAGTCTCGCTTTATATCTTGTGACTTCATTCTTTTCATTTCTTTTCCTTACAAATACCCATTTGTATCCCACATGTTTGATACCTTCTGGTGTTAGGACTACTGGTCCAAAAACCTCACGTTTTGAAAGTGAGTTCAACTCTGATTGGATTGCTTCTTTCTACTTTAGCCAATCCTTTCTACGTTTACATTCTTCGATAGATTTTGGATCAAAATCGTCACTTTCATGAATAATATCGTGAGCAATATTATAAGCAAAAATGTTGTCAACAATGATATCATTTCGGTTCTATCTCTTTTCTGTTGTAACATAATTTATAGAAATTTCATTATTATCCTCAAACGTTTGATTTTCATCAATACTCTTTTGAGTAGTTGTATTCTGGATTTCTTCTGGAACATCCATACCTTTTATTGAATTATTTTGATTCTCAACTACTTTTCTTTTTCGAGGATTTTTATCTTTGGAACCCATAGGTCTACCACACTTCTGGCGTGCTCCAGACTCATTATTGACAACTTGTTCCTTTGGGATATCAATTTTTGATGGAGCATTTGCTGCTGGTATATATGATTTAGTCACTGTTTTAGCATTTGTGAATGCATCTGTTAATTGATTTGCTATATTTTGCAAATGAATTATCTTTTGAACTTCAAGTTCACATTGATCTCTATGAGGATCTAAATGAGATAATAATGATGCATTCCATGTGATTTCTTTTTCCAACTTCTTAATTCCTCCCCCTAATGTTGGAAAATTTGTTTCACTAAAATGACAATCAACAAATCGTGCAGTAAATACATCACCCATCAGGGGTTCAAGATATTTAATAGTTGATGGGGAATCATATCCAACATATATTCCTAACCTTCTTTGAGGACCCGGCTTAGTACGTTGTGGTGGAGCAATTGAAACATATACTGCACATCCAAAAATTCTCAGATGGGATACATTTGGCTGCTGGCCATAAGCCAATTGCATGGGAGAATATTTATTATAGGCTACTAGCCTAATACGTAATAATGATGCAGCGTGCAAAATAACATGACCCCAGACCGATGTAGGAAGTTTAGCTCTCATAAGCAATGGTCTTGCAATTAGTTGCAGACGTTTTATAAATGATTCTCCTAGACCATTTTGTGTATGAACATGAGCTACAAGATGTTCAACACTTATCCCAATTGACATACAATAATTATTAAAAGTTTGGGATGTAAATTCACCAGCATTATCAAGTCGAATAGTCTTAATTGTATGATCAGGAAATTGTGCTCTTAACTTAATTATTTGAGCAAGTAATCTTGCAAATGCAAGATTTCGACTTGATAATAAGCATACATGTGACCATCTATTGGATACGTCAATTAATACCATAAAATATCTAAATGGACCACTTGGTGGGTTAATAGGTCCACAAATATCACCTTGAATTCACTCTAAAATGCAAGCGATTCAATCCCTACTTTAGCTGGTGATGGTCTAATAATTAATTTCCCTTGAGAGCAAACATCACATGACAACTCATTTGATTGAAGAATCTTCTGTTTCTTTAAAGGATGCCCACGTGAATTCTCAATAATTTTCCTCATCATTATCGATCCTGGATGACCCAGTCGATCATGCCAAACACTGAATATTTATGGATTCATGAACTTCTGGTTCATTGTTACATAACTTTCGATTACTCGTATATGAGTATAATATAATCCAGAAGAAAAAGCAGACAATGTTTCTAATATACGTTTTTCATGTGAAACAATAAATGCGATATAGAGATACTCTATATTATTTTTACGATCAGTTTCAACATGATAACCATTGTTACGTATATCTTTGAAACTCAATAAATTTCTATTTGATTTACTAGAGAACAAAACATTATTAATTGAAAATTTTGTTCCTCTAGGCAAGATAAAACTTGCTTTTCCAAAACCTTCAATCAGGTCTGCAGAACCTGATATAATATTGATTTTTGCTTCCAGCATTGTCAATTTAGAAAAATATTTTCTGTTTATGAGTATCGTGTGCGTAGTCGCGTAGTCTGCCAGACACAAATCCTCATTGCTCATTTTCGGGTTACTCAACATATTGAAATTGTCCATATTTCTTCATTGATAAGAAAAGAAAAGCGATTACAAAAAGTCTTAAATATATATACAAAAACAACAAAAACATACTATAATTACAAGCAGTACTTAATTATATATCTTCATACAAAGTATCATCTACTTGTTTAATTGCATCAATTCTCTCTCCAGGAGATTCAAAATAATCAGCCACATCAAGATGCATCATATTGGAGGGGTCAAACACATCATCTTCTTGAATGACAAGATTCACCTCCACATTCTTCCTTTTTTCTTTTTCCTTCAGGGAAGCTTGATAGAGATCAACAAGGTGTTTTGACGTCACGACAGTGCGTGTGACTGGGCTCAGTCATTCCGCACCTGAAACATTTATGTTCATCACCTTTTGAACTCCTATCTTGTGGAGTCTTTCTTTTATGATCATCACTTCGTGTGAGTTTCTTAAAATTACAATGCCCACCACGAAAATAGGTATTCCTTCCTCTACCGCGGTCACGACCTCGACCTCGACCACGATTGTTAAAATTCACAGCATTCACTTCACGGAATGGTGTTGCTCCAGTTGGTCGAGATTCATGATTTTTCATTAATAGCTCGTTATTTTGTTCAGCCACGAGAAGACATGAAATCGATTACGAATATTTTTAAAGTCTTTCTCTCAATATTGCTGCTGCAGGAGCATATTCGAGACATGAAAAGTGGAAAATGTCTTCTCTAACATATCAACATCAGTAATCATTTCTCCGCATAATTTTAATTTTGAACTAATTCTGAAGAGTGCGTAATTATATTCACTTACTGATTTGAAGTCCTGCAACCTCAGGTGCATCCAATCATAACTAGCTTTTGGAAGAATAACTGTTTTTTGATGATCGTACATTTCTTTCAAACCTTGCCATAGAATGTAGGGATTTTTTATTGTAAGATACTCCATTTTCAATTCCTCGTGAAGATGATGGCGAAGGAAGATCATGACTTTTGCTTTTTCTTAATTTGATGCATCATTTCCTTCTTTAATTGTTTCTCCAAGATTCATGGAATCTAAATGGATCTCAGCGTCAATGACCCATGACAAGTAGTTATTTCCATTAATATCCAGGGTCGCAAATTCTAATTTTGCAAGATTTGCCATAGTAATGCTATCAAAATGTATTATATTTATATTAAAAAATTAATATAAACTAGACATGCAAAATAACATTAAAAAAAAATAGCTTATCTGGAGGACCTACCTTGAGTGGAAAAATCGGCAGAGCTTCGTGCTGAAAACGTATTGTGAAAATAGGATGAAAACCGAGTATAATTTTACTAATATTTAAATACTACTACTATAATAATAATAATAACAACAATAACAACAATAATAATTACAACAACAACAATAATAATTACAACAACAACAATAATAATAATAATAACAATAATAATAACAATAATAATAATAATAATAATAATAATAATTTACAGTTGTCACGTGAAGGTCAGGTGAGATTTCTCTTGGTCAGATTTAGATTTCTCTTGGTCAGATTTTGACAACAACAGTTGGCGCCGTCTGTGGGGAACGTGAGTGCTCTACCTTGCATTCATAATTGAGAAAATCAAAACTATGAAAACATACGTTTGTTTGTGTAACCTGCATACAATATCAAAGAGGATGAGTAATCATGCAAACAAAAACTATCGAAACATCGATAACGAAGATTCAAGAAGACACATTGGTAAGAGACCCTGTCATAGAGAAAACTCTAGTGGTGAATGAGGAAGTGGGAGAAACTAGTTCCCCTATCCTAAAACCAAAGGATAAGCTGATCCTTGACGGGAATCAATCAAAAGAATAACGAGACGTAGAGTGCATCAAGACAAGCAAAGTAAGCAGACTGAAGTCTACAATCCAATTTTCAACAGGAAAGCCTAGTTGAGGTCGATCCCAAGGTCGCCCATCCTAGGAAACGACTAGCTCTGATCTCCAGAGCTTCATCAGAGAGAGATGAAGATTGCAAGTCGAGACCGAGAGGAGAGTTTCTACTTGGACTCTTTTTTGGAAAGATGAAATCTTGAAGATTCAGAAAGAATATGGGGCTATTCAGGAAAACGTTCAAAAGCATCGAGAAGCCGAAGGATTCGACTTAGAAGTCCCAATCGAAGAGATAGATCCACTATTCACAGACCAGATCATGGAATATAAGGTACTTGAAAAATTTTAAATACCTATCATTCCTCTCGAGAAGATTCAGATGGAAATTCAAAACTTAGATTTCATTTATCTTCTTTGTATGGTCTTTCTTTTCTGTTGTTTTTCCTAACCATCTGATGAACTTTTTTATAACTTCGTGTACGACCATTTGTATTGCATGTTCTTCACATGCTTTTTTCTCCAAGACTTTGGGTGTCAATGACATATGATGAGGATGCTAAAATGGTGTAAACCTAGTTGGGATGATTGGGTGCACCTACTGATTCCTTGCTCCCAGTATTTACTTAAAAAAAAAAAAAGAAGTATCCAAAGAAGATGAGAGTTGCAATAGAAAAGAGAGACCCAAGCAAATATTGTATTTTCCATCAAGACCATTGACATTCAACTCGAGAATATTTTCAACTAAAAGATGAAATTGAGACTCTGATTAGAGATAGATACCTAAAAGATATCTTCCAGATGATGAACAAAAGTGGTCAAAGTCGACCAACTAAGACCGAGGATGACCAGAGAATAAGCCACAACGAGAGATCATATGACCAAGAAATCAAGAAGCCAGAGAACGCCAATTAGTGACAAAGAAGACTGGCATCTCTAGAAATTGATTTTTATCTTTCTAAGAGAGGATGATAAATAAGTTGCTCTCTAGAAATTGATCTTCATCTTTCTAAGAGAAATACCCTTCTAGGGAATTGATTTTCACCTTCCCTTGAAAAATAAGTCCTATGGAAGGTTGAGTTTAACCTCAGGAGGTTAGTCCGATAAATCTTAAGGCTGATCCGAGAGACTTTGGAAATATGAAATAAACTTCTAGAGAATTGATTTTCATCTTCCCTAGAAAAATAAGTCCTATGAAAGGCTGAGTTTAACCTCACGAGGTCAGACTTGCAAATCCTAAGGCTGATCCGAAGCGAGACTTTGGAAATATTTAGTAACCTTCTAGGGAATTGATTTTCATCTTCCCTAGAAAAATAAGTTCTATGGAAGGCTGAGTTTAACCTCACGAGGTTAGACCTGCAAATCCTGAGGCTGATCCAAAGCGAGACTTTGGAAATATTTAGTAACCTTCTAGGGAATTGATTTTCATCTTCCCTGGAAAAATAAGTCCTATGGAAGGCTGAGTTTAACCTTACGGGGTTAGATCTGCAAATCCTAAGGCTGATCCGAAGCGACACTTTGGAAATATTTTGGGGATTTGATTTTCATCTTCCCTGAGAAAATAAGTCCTATGGAAGTCTGAGTTTAACTTTACGGGGTTAGACCTGCAAATCCTAAGGTTGATCTAAAGCGAGACTTTGGAAATGTTGTAGGGAATTGATTTTCATCTTCCCCGAGAAAATAAGTCCTATAGAAGGCTGAGTGTAACTTCACGGGGTTAGATATGCAAATCCTAAGGCTAATCGAAACAGGACTTTGGAAATATTTAGTAACCTTTAGGGGAATTGATTTTCATCTTTCTAGAGGAAAATCTTTCAAGAAGCGCTATATTATACTCTCAAATTGGACCTCACATTGTAGGCTCATAAGCATTAAGCCACACCATGAACTCCAAATAAAGAGTGGGGGCTAATGTTGTGGGTGAAATTGGTCCAAGAAGATAAATCTAAATTACAAAGGAATCTTATCAAATAAGATTAACCTTTTTAAATCTCATTCCTAGATAGAAAGAGAAATCTGTTTAAATCCTTATCTGAAAAGAAAAAGGAAAGTAAAAAATCCTATAAATAGATCATTATGACTCAAAGACAGGGAGTTCAACTGAACCTTTATCCTCAAAACTCTAGTTTATTACACTAAAATTCTCCTTACTAACTTAAGCATCGGAGTTGGTGTGACAAATGTCACATCAGTCCTAACTTTTTCTCTTTTGCAGGTCACCTCTTCTCCCAAATTACAAATTTACAGTTGTTGTCACTGATGGAGATCTGATCTCCTTGAGTAGCGGAAACGTGTTTGGGATCTTAATTACTTGATTGTTTTGCTTAAAACAAAAACCAGTACATTGACCAAAAATACAGAACAAGCATGGTATTTCTAATCCTATTAGACATGGATTAATTGCATACATGCAAACATATGTTAAGTTTAACAATTAAACTAAAGGGAAGAAAAATACCTTTGTAGTTTCAACTTGCAGCAACTTCTTGCTCCAAATAAGACAACAACACAGGAACTTCCAAGATGCTTCTCTGTTTTCTTCAATTGGACAACACCACGAGGAAAACCTTCTATCCTCTGAGATCTTAGAGCAAAAACCTTTGTGGGAAGGTTTCCAACAATTGGAAGATGAAGGGAATTAGAAGATTGAGAGAGAGAGAGAGAGATTTTTTCTTCTGTAAGTTCAATGTGATTGATCGATCAATCCAATTGAGCAACCCCCTTCTCCCTGTTAAACTGTCGATAGGGAGAAGAGGAAAGGTAGTGGAGAACGTGTCTGGATGACACGTTCCCTCATTTATTATTAAAATAATAATAATAATAATAATATAATTAAATTAAATTTAATTATTCATTTAAATCATATTTAAATAATACAAATTAAATATCATATATTTAATATGGATTAAATCTCATTTAATCATATTACCCCTTTAACCTATAGTTTTAATGTACAACCAGTGCACATTAAATTTTATCCTATAGTTTGCCAATGTGAATCATATTCACATTTAATATAATATTTGAACTCTTTCAAATATTCAATTCTCTCATATAATTTAATATGAATCATATTCATATTAAATTTATAATATATAGTTCCAAAACTATATATTATATTGTATCAACATACATTAAGTTTATTCCCTTATGAATTTGAACATTTCAAATTTAAATGATCTAAGAACCCTTTACGAGCTAGAAGGTGGACCTAATGGACCTAGAGATCAGAAGCTCCAACGATACGAGATTGCTCGGTTAATCTCATTAACCTCTCAATCAACATTCGATAACTGCGGGAACACTCCACGAAAGTCCCACAACTGCACTCTTCTCACTGCAGATATATTTCTGTGTCCATGGATATTGACCAATAACAACAAGTCAATCCTTCACGAATGTTCGTAACACCAGCTGGGTCAAATTACCGTTTTACCCTTGGGTTACATCTTGTGCCTTAAGTACCAGTGCTCCTCTAATGAACAATTTGTTTGTGGTCCTACCAACAAACAGAGTTCCTCTCGGGCCAATGAGAGGGTTGGGCCCTTTGTTCAAGTCCCGGAGATACCACTTAAGGGATCATTCCTCTACTTACCCTAGTAGGCGGGAAGAAGTGAATTCTATCTTGCTAAGTTAAGTCCCCAGCCGCTCACTTAGTCTTGTCCCCAAGAAGGTAGGCATATTGAGTCGGCGAATCTGGCCACTCTCACCCATACTAATCAAAGGACAATCCCTCATGACAGGAGTTCGTGAATCGCTCGAGATTGAGATCAAGTTGCCTAGGTCATCCTAGTGAAATGGAAACCTGACTAGTCAACGGAGTTACAGCTAGAGGTTACTATTTCGTGGTCCGGTCTTATGTAATCTCATTACATAGGATATCCCCACTCACATGTCATCTACACGAACACGTTAGGATCACAATGTTTGTATCAAATATAAAGTGGGCCACATCCATAGTTTAACCAGGGTTAGGTACCCAAACCTTATCCCCAACTATAGACCACTTTAGGTCAGATCTCGAACCGAGATCCTTTTATGTACATTACATTCAGTTAAAGATTCATTTAACAACCTTGGATGTTTTGTTTATTGGATTTAGGGTTTTAAATAAAGGCAAACTCGTAGATAACGAGCAATAACACTTTATTGAAATAATACCACTATTACATTAATTAGAACATAATTACAAACTACGAGTTTTAGGGCACAAATCCCAACAAACTCCCACTTGCACTAAAACTCTAGTGGGGTACAACATAATCTAAAACAGTGGTTACAAAGATATGAATACAATAAACTAGGGCATCCAATATACCCCATTACATATTGGTATCAGAGCAGGGTATGGTCTGTACAACATAATCTAAAACAGTGGTTACAGAGATATAAATACAATAAACTAGGGCATCCAATATACCCCATTACATATCTCCCACTTGCCCTAGATTAGCCTATGTACATATCTCGTAGACCCAGACTTTCCAGATGACCCTCGAACACTTTAGCCGTGAGAGTCTTTGTAAACGGATCAACAATATTGTGCTCCGAAGCAATCTTCGTGATTGTCACATCTCCTCGTTGCACTATTTCTCGTGACGTGATACTTCCTCTCGATGTGCTTACCTCGCTTATGGTCATGAGGTTCCTTCGAATTGGCTACTGCACCACCGTTGTCACAAAGACAATATAAGGTGATGGGAGATTCCTTATTTGGAACAACTTCCAAATCGGTGAAGGAATTTCCTTAGCCAAACAGCCTCTCCTAGCCGCCTTCTTCACAAGCGACATGTTCAACCTCCATTGTGGAGTCGATGCATCCTTGCTTGATGTTTCGCCATACTATAGCTCCTCGTTAAGGGTGAAAATCGATCCCAATGTGGATTTTCGAGAATCCTTATCGATCCGAAAATCGAAATCGGTGTATCCATGAGATCGATCCTTGAGACCATACACAAGCATATAGTACCTCGTTCTCCTTAGATACTTGAGGATATTTTTAATCTGGCACATCCCATGGTCTAACCTCGATTGGATCGTACCTCACCGACTATTCCCATCGCATAACAAATATCCGGCCTCGTACACAGCATAACATACATTAAGCTACCTACTGCAGAGGCATAGGGAATATGTCTCATATCCTCAACTTCTTGAGGTGTCTTGGGACACTGTTCCCTAGACAGATGAACTCCGTGTCTGAAGGGTAATTGTAAACCCGAGATCTTTCTTTGGAACCTCCTTATTATCAAACAACAAAAAGAAAGAAGAAATGAATGTTTAAAACTTGGTTTTCCTTGTTTTAAAAAGGAAAGAAATGAAGTGAAAGGCAAAAGGAAAACAAGGAAGGAAAGTTTAAACCATTTTGGTTTGGATTGCTTTTAAGACAAAAGAAGAAAAGGAAATGAAACAATGTTTAATATACTAAGTTTGTTTTGAAAAGAAAAGAAAAGAAAAGAAATGAAAGATAAAGGAAAGGAAAGAAAAGGAAAAAGAATGTAAAAGGGAAAAGGAAAGTGGGTGGTGGATCCCACCTTAGTTTTCTTTTTAAGTTAAGCCATTCCATCGATTTCCTTCTCATTTTCAACAAGGAGCAGCAAGGGTTTCCATGAGAGAAGTAGAAAGGAAGAGGAAGAAGGGGTTTTTGGTGCTGGAATTGCAGAAGAGAGGGAGGAGAACTCAAAGTTTGATTATTTAGCAAAGAAGGTGAGCAACTCCAATCCTATTCTGGTTTTCTGTTCATCTCGAGCTCCACAGGAAGAGGTAAGATTTGAAATTTTGTTTCATGAAAGTTAACTCATATTGGAACAACATTTGTGAAGGATGCTCGAGCAAATTCGGATCTTAAGCTACTGATTTGTGAAGAGGAAGTCAGAACACAGAATTTACTGTCAAATCCGAGAAGTCTCTGATGTTTTGGTTCTACTGACCTGTAGAATTGGAATCAGAAGCTCTATTAGGTATGGTTGGAAAGCTTATTGAATTTCCTACAACTTTCATGAAGAAATCGTGAATAGAAAATGACTGGAAGATGTTGTAATTAGCAGGTCAAGTTTCGGGTTGCAGCAGAAAATCGAATCTGGAATAGCAGAAGTTGGTTCCGGGGAAAGAAGCTTTCGAGGTATTTCTGAACCAATCTATTGGGAATCTCATTTTCATGTCTTCATAAGAGTTTTAGAGGGTTCAAAAAGGAAGAGTTTGGTATAAAGTACATTATTTTTGGATAAGTAATGAAGAAGTTATGAGTATCTGAATACAGGGCATAAAATCTGTTAAATGCTGGAATTTTTGAAAGTGTGTTTTCTTGTAAGTTTAAGGTTAAAAAGCATGAGCTCGAGGTTCTAAAACATAGTTTTGGTTTGTTTGACAGGCCAAGAACGAATAGGTCGAGTGTACGGGTCAAGACTCTAGTTCTAACACTGTGAGTGACAAAACGAACTTCGAAAATGAGCTATATGCTTGAAAAATGCTTTAAGAAATGCAAGTTTTGCTAGAATGAATTGTTTCAAAGCTTTGTGTTTTATTTTTGAACACATGACTATGAGTATTCTTGTTTTCTTAGAAATGTTTTAAAGTGTTCATGATGAGCTTAAATGTCTTGATGAATTTATACACGAGCATATGTTTATTGCATTTCCGAAGTCTATGGAAATGTTATGATTTTGAGCAAGTATGTTTTAGCAAGTATGTTTTTAAAGATTTCCAGTGTTATGAACAAGCTAAGTAAGCTTGAGTTTTATGAAAGAAAAGATAAGCAGGCATGTTCAAATGTTTTCATGTGATTTTCTGAGATATTGAGCCCGAGGCTTTATGGTACCGTGTGCACACAGTGTCTTATTCTCATTGTCGACGTTGAGTGTACTCCGCGTGACAACAGCGTGTCGCCGTGAGTCTTTGGCGGGCCCCACTACATCGTAGAACAAAGTAGATTGTGACATGTTTTCTTAAAGAGTTTATATCATTTACATGCCTCACGAGATTTAAACGATATACTTGCTTGTTTTCATGAAAAGCTATAATGATTACACGATTACTTTTAACGCTTGATTACAGATGCATATGCTCATAGATGGCCAGGTGATATGATTTACGAGTTAATAGCTTTCTTTTAAACTCAAGTCACTCATCGAGCTTTATAGCTCATTCTTTCGATGTTTTTCCCACTTTTCGTAGAGATCGAGCTCCGGTGCTCGATAACTTTGCCATAGTCTGCTGAAGCTTCACATGTTTGATATTTTGTACGTGGTCGTGTGGTTTAGCAAGTCCATATGTCTCAGTAAATTATTTTAAGAGAACTATGTAGTTATAGTCGTATGTGCTTTAGAGGTTGTGGTTGCTTAATTAGTGGTTTGACCGTTGGTGGTTCCGATGTTCTTGCTCGCTTTAGTTTCCGGAGAGACTTAAGAAGAGTTTCTCCTCATGTACGTCTTAGAGATGTCCAGCTCATGTGTGTTAAGTTTAAAGTGCTCCATATGCGAACATAGTTTGTTTTCGTAAAGTAGTGTCAGCAGGTATTGTTAAGAGGTAACAATGTCTGTTGGCTTCATGCCGTCACCCGGGCTAAGTTAGCAAGTGGTTCGGGAGGGGGTGTGACAGTAATAAGCCCCTCTTGAAATTCTGCATTGAATATCTGGACAACATTTTGTCGATATAAGACGCTTGAGACGATCTTTGGCGTTACTGCTTCTTGCGATTCCTAAAGATCTCAATCCCAAGAACATATCTGCGCCTCTCCCAAATCTTTCATTTGGAATTTGGTCGCCAGCCAATTCTTTATGTCAGTTAGGTATCCTACATCATTCCCAATGAGTAGGATATTATCCACATAAAGTACTAACAAAGCTACTTTGTCGTTGATGATCCTCTTGTAAACACAAGCCTCATAAACGCTTTGGTCAAAGCCGTAAGACTTGATCGCAGTATCAAATCTTATATTCCAAGATCTTAACGCTTGTTTCAATCCATAAATGGATCGATTAAGCTTGCAAACTTTTTGCTCCTAACCTTGGGCTATGAACCCTTCGGGCTGAGACATATAGATGCTCTCGTCAAGATAACCATTCAAAAAGGCAGTCTTGACATCCATTTGCAAAATTTCATAATCATAAAACGTGGCTATGGACAAGAGTATCCTTATAGACTTCTGCATAGCAACAGGGGAAAAAGTTTCTTCATAGTCAACTCCTTCCCTTTGGGTAAAACCCTTTGCTACAAGCCTAGCCTTACAGGTCTATACCTTTTCGGTCGCATCTCTCTTTCTCTTATAGATCCATTTACACCCTATGGGTCTAACCCCTTCAGGTTGGTCTACAAGTTCCCATACCGAATTGAAGTCCATTAACTCCATTTCAAGGTCCATGGCTTTGATCCATTGGTCCTTGTCTCACGCCATTCATTGCTGCTTATAAGACAATGGATCTTCTACGCCATCATCGGTATGACAACTTGAGTTTCAAATAAACCCAAGTAGCGGTCGGGTTGGGAAACAACCTCCCATCGCTGCGTCGAGGCATTCCCAACGATTGAGAAGGACGAGGCCGACTTGAGGTGTTGGCTCTTCCATCAACTCTTGATGAAGGTCCAAATTGATCAACAACTCTTGTTGGTTCATGTGTAGCTTCATTTAGTACTAATTTACTATGCGCCAGGGTTCCTCATGTGATCTTCCTTCAAGAACGTGGCGTTTGTCGATACAATCACCTTGTTTTCTTGTGGGTCGTAGAAAAGACCACCTCTCGTTTCTTTGGGATAGCCAACAAATTGGCACAATCTTGAACGAGGTTCCAGCTTCTTTGGGTTTGTCACGAGCACGTGTGCTGAGGACAACCCCAAATCTGAAGTGTTATAAACTAGGTTTACGCCCCTTCCAAAGTTCAAAAGGTGTTTCAAACACTTTTTGATGGAACACTGCTCAAGATTTGAATCACAGCTCTCTACTGCGTATCCCCAAACGAAGAGGCGAGCAATTGAGCATAGCTCATCATAGAAACGAACCATGTCTAACAAGATTCTATTTCTCCTTTCTCGACACACCATTTTGTTGTGGTGTATTTGGTGTTTGAGAGTTGAGATTTGATTCCATGTTCTATCATATAGTCCCGAAATCTCAAATCCATATACTCTCCACCTCGATCGGATCGAAGTGTTTTAATGGTTTTTCCTAATGCATTCTCTATCGCCTTATACTCTTTGAACTTTTCAAGAGCTTGGACTTGTGATGCATTAGGTATAGATAACCATACCTCGAATAATCATCTATGAAAGAGATGAAATATTCGTACCCTCATCGAGCTTTGACATTCACTGGACCACAAAGATCCGAATGCACAAGTTCTAGGGCTCTACGGCTCTGTAAACCTTTTCCAAAGAAAGGTCGCTTGGTCATTTTACCTTCCAAGCAAGATTCGCAAAGGCGGTAAAGAATCATCTTCTAACTTGTTTAGAAGTCCATTCTTAGAGAGTCTCTCAATCCGGTTGAGATTAATATGACCAAGCCTAAGATGCCATAGATAGGTATTATTATTTGGAGAAATTCTTTGCCTTTTATTTTGAGTGTTAGCATTTTTAAACATCTCATGATTTAAAATTACTTTCGCTTTTGTTCGGTTTGATTACATACAAGCCATTTTTCAATTTAGCGAAAAAATATTGACACCTTCTTTCAAAATGAACGCTTCATTAATTGAAAAGAAATACAATATCCAAGTTCTATTAAACAAGAGATAGAAATTAAGTTCCTTTTAAGCTTAGGAACTATATACGATTTTTCAATAAAAGAAATCTATCTCCTAAAAATAACTTGGCATCACCCATCGCACGAGTGAGAGACGACGTCTCCCGCTTAAGACCGAGCGTCTTCTCACCTCTCTTCGAGCTCCTTGAAGGAACTAGTTTCTGAAATGAAGAGCAAACATGATTAGTGGCTCCTCAATCAAGTATCCGAGTAAAATCATTATTTTCCACTAAACATGTTTCAAGAACAAGTAAATCTAATTTACCTTTCTTCTCTTTGAGCTCGCAGAAGGTATTTTGGGCGCTTTCGCTTTCAATACCCATCCACGTTATAAAGGGGAAACATTTTCCTTTATCTCGCAACATTGGCTTTTCCTTGCCTTTGTCGGCACACACTGTGCCTTCTCTTTCCTCATATTTTCTTCTTTTGGGTCTTCTTAAGCCTGTAAGATGAGCTACTGAGACTTAGTCCTGCAGGATGAACCATTCGGAACCTTCTCGGAATGGGCAAACAGTTTGCCTCTCCATCACCTGTCCCTTATTCTTCATAAGAGACTGGAAAGTCTCGTAGTTCATTAAGGAGAGTAGTCGTTATACTCTATCTTGTTCATCACCGCATTGTTTGTGGAATTGTAGGAAACTCTTGGAAGAGATTCCGGGATGAACGATACCTGACTTTGCTCGTCAATGACCGCTCCGTTCATCTCAACCACGTTGAAATGGACCATCAGATCAAGAACGTGTTCTCTCACCGATGACCCCTCCTTCATACGGGAGTTATAAACGTATTTGAGGGATTCGTGCCGAATCTGTCCCGCACGGTTGTCCAAACATTTCTGCGGCCGAACTCATGATCTCACGAGTTGAGACCATGCCCTCGTGCTTTTTGGCTAGAACTTCGGAAACACTAGCCAAAATGTAGACCTTTGCTTTATCATTGGCCTTGATCCAGCGGTCGTACGCCTCCCTAACAGATTGAGGAGCGTTACGAGCAGGGATCTGAGGACATTCCTTAGACAGTACAAACCGTAGGTCGTCAACAACGAGAATCGTATTCAAGTTGGACTTCCATGTAGTAAAATTCTCACCAGTTAAACGGTCGCTTTTAAGTAAGGCTATTATTGAGGACGACATGCTGAAAATCCAAAATAGTTCTAATTAGTTATGCCTTTTTAACCCATTGTAAAAACCAATCTAATTTAGCAAAATTATTAAAGAACCCTAGTGTTTAAACTAAACCCACTGTTTAAGTTAAACCTTTAATTTTGCAACGATACTTCAAGGGTTTAGAACAAAAGCCTCCGTTGGGCGGTCAATCATTCCTCCCTTGAATTGAGACTTTCTCAGCCAATTCTCACTACCAGAACATCTCATGTCCCAATGGTCCTTAGCTACCGTTTGTTTGGTCAAGGATTTGTTAACTAACTTAACTCATCCCGTAAATGTGACCCTACCATTTTCGAGATCCAATAGGCTGAGCCAACAGCTACTATTAAGAAAGACAACTGCTGCAAACAACCTAAGAGACCTATCCATTTCTCGGAGTTCGCGGTGTTTCGATCCCTATAGTCAGGCCCTCCGTAGGGTTTGGTTGTTCCAGGACAACCTAGCAAAGCGGACTATAGAAATCTCACTGATGCGACCTAATGAAGGAGACCAGTAGGATACGTTGACACGCGCGTCCGCTCCCATTTACTATGGATACTTCCTCATTCACCTTGGTATTGAACCATGCAAACACATACCGTAGGGGACGCCTATTGACGCCACATAGAGCGAGCATGGAACTCACAAAGTATGAACTCTTGAGGACGTGAGAGTAAACTCGATGTGAACATCTCGTTTTCTCCCACTGAAGTTCCTAAAATTAGGGTATAGTCTTAACTTAGTCGGATTGTGGCTAAAAGAATCTATCTAAGTCTATGCCTATTATAACTATTATAACTAGGTCTTAAAACCTTATGTCTAGGTGAATAAACATTTTAATTACCTAGAGATAAAACAAAACTAAGGTTAATTCAACTCAGGTTCCGGGTCAGTTCCCAGGTAGGAAGTGTTCCATTAACCGTCAGCTTAAGTACTGACCTTAGATGAAGAACTTCACCTAGGTGAGAGTTCCCTTATAACTAAAGTCCTAAAGTCCTACTATATTTTAAACTATTTAAAATACTACGTAAGACTTATTTCTAATTCTATTAGAAATTGAAACTTAGGTCTAAATTAATTTTAAACAATTTAAAACTAATTAAATCTTAACTCATGTTCCTATGTTTGCATGCATTTCTTTATTATAGGTTATGGTTTCTAAAATCCCTTTAATTTATAACTTTTATAAATTTTAATAATTAACCTATGATAAAGAAACTATATTATAAATCCAACAATCAATATTCAAATTGGAATTATAAAAGGAATTCAACTAATTGAATTATAAAATTACTTAAACAAAATAACATTTATTTTAAACTAAGTAATTTCATGCTCCATGCAATTTATTTTCCATATAATCTAATTATAACACTTATAATTAATTACTCATGAAAAAATAAATTAGTCATGCATTCAACCATATTCATATAACATTTATATAAATAAAATGCATGAACATGCTTATCCTAAGGTGGGAATAATCTAAATGACATTCATAAAGATAAATAGCTGTAAAATCGGAATAATTTGGCCCCTAAAGTGAAAAAAAAATTACATTAATTTATTTCATGAAACCGGTCCAAAAACACCCTGAACCGGCCTTGAACCGCTCGAACCGGACCAAAAATAATTGAACCAACCGAACCGGTCTGCAATTCTTTGGAATGCCCCACGGCGTTGCAGTAACGCCGAGGCAGCGTTACAACGCTTCGCGCCGTCGTCTTCTTGCGCGCGTGGTATCGGGAGGTAGCGTTAACGCTGAGGGCGGCGTTGCGTCTGTCGCCGACCGCCTGAACGCCCGCTGCGTCGATAGGGGAACGCCGGGCGTTGCGACGCCGTTCTTCGCCAAGCGTTAACGTTCTTTGGTAGCGTTAACGCCGCTTGGCAACAACAACTTTGAAAACTCACGAACACAACAGCTTCAAACTTCAATTTCTCCTTCGATTCTCAACCGAAATGCATGAAATTGGTCCGGAACGACTCGTAACTCTATTATAGACTCAATTTTGCCCTTTTTGCACAAAAACGCAGGGGCCTTTACATTCCTAAACAAGTTTTACAGCAAACCAAATGCATTTCCCACCAAATCAATGCAATTTTGTTTCAAAACAAAACAAATCAAGCATTGCTCTGATACCAATTGATGGAGATCTGATCTCCTTGAGCAGCAGAAACGTGTTTGGGATCTTAATTACTTGATTGTTTTGCTTAAAACAAAAACCAGTACATTGACCAAAAATACAGAACAAGCATGGTATTTCTAATCCTATTAGACATGGATTAATTGCATACATGCAAACATATGTTAAGTTTAACAATTAAACTAAAGGGAAGAAAAATACCTTTGTAGTTTCAACTTGCAACAACTCCTTGCTCCAAATAAGACAACACAGGAACTTCCAAGATGCTTCTCTGTTTTCTTCAATTGGACAACACCACGAGGAAAACCTTCTATCCTCTAAGATTTTAGAACAAAAACATTTGTGGGAAGGTTTCCAACAATTGGAAGATGAAGGGAATTAGAAGATTGAGAGAGAGAGAGAGATTTTTTCTTCTGTAAGTTCAATGTGATTGATCGATCAATCCAATTGAGCAACCCTCTTCTCCCTGTTAAACTGTCGATAGGGAGAAGGGGAAGGGTAGTGGGGAACGTGTCTGGATGACACATTCCCTCATTTATTATTAAAATAATAATAATAATAATAATAATATAATTAAATCAAATTTAATTATTCATTTAAATCATATTTAAATAATACAAATTAAATATCATATATTTAATTTGGAGTAAATCTCGTTTAATCATATTACCCCTTTAACCTATAGTTTTAATGTACAACCAGTGCACATTAAATTTTATCCTATAGTTTGCAAATGTGAATCATATTCACATTTAATATAATATTTGAACTCTTTCAAATATTCAATTCTCTCATATAATTTAATATGAATCATATTCATATTAAATTTATAATATATAGTTCCAAAACTATATATTATATTGTATCAACATACATTAAGTTTATTCCCTTATGAATTTGAACATTTCAAATTTAAATGATCTAAGAACCCTTTACGAGCTAGAAGGTGGACCTAATGGACCTAGAGATCAGAAGCTCCAACGATACGAGATTGCTCGGTCAATTTCATTAACCTCCCAATCAACATTCGTTAACTGCGGGAACACTCCACGAAAGTCCCACAACTGCACTCTTCTCACTGCAGATATATTTCTGTGTCCATGGATATTGACCAATAACAGCAAGTCAATCCTTCACAAATGTTCGTAACACCAGCTGGGTCAAATTACCGTTTTACCCCTGGGTTACATCTTGTGCTTTAAGTATCAGTGCTCCTCTAATGAACAATTTGTTTGTGGTCCTACCAACAAACAAAGTCCCTCTCGGGCAAATGAGAGGGTTGGGCCCTTTGTTCAAGTCCCGGAGACACCACTTAAGGGAACATTCCTTTACTTACCCTAGTAGGCGGGAAGGAATGAATTCCATCTTGCTAAGTTAAGTCTCCAGCCGCTCACTCGGTCTTGTCCCCAAGAAGGTAGGCATATTGAGTCGACGAATCTGGCCATTCTCACCCATACTAATCCAAGGACAATCCCTCGTGAACAGGAGTTCGTAACCTGCTCATGATTGAGATCAAGTTGCCTAGGTCATCCTAGTGAAATGGAAACCTAACTAGTCAACGGAGTTACAACTAGAGGTTACTATTTCGTGGTCCGATCTTATGTAATCTCATTACATAGGATATCCCCACTCACATGTCATCTACATGAACACGTTAGGATCACAGTGTTTGTATCAAATACAAAGTGGGACACATCCATAGTTTAACCAGGGTAAGGTACCCAAACCTTATCCCCAACTATAGACCACTTTAAATTTGTATCTCGAACCGAGATCCTTTTTATGTACATTACATTCAGTTAAAGATTCATTTAACAACCTTGGATGTTTCGTTTATTGGATTTAGGGTTTTAAATAAAGGCAAACTCGTAGATAACGAGCAATAACACTTTATTGAAATAATAACACTTTATTACATTAATTAGAACATAATTACAAACTACGAGTTTTAGGGCACAAATCCCAACAGTCACGTGAAGGTCAGGTGAGATTTCTCTGGGTTAGATTTTGACAACAACAATAACATTTTGTGTTTTTTAAAATAATTTCTTTATGACTTTTTAATAGGTTTATTAATCTTTTCAAATTTCATAACCAAAAAAATAAATAATCCATTGTAACATATATCTTGCCTTTCATATTAAATATTTCCATGCATTTGCAAAGTGACTCATTGTTAAATATAGAATAATTTTTTTTTTCTTTTCTGCTAAATTGATCAATTTAAGGTATTTCTCAAACTTTATTTATTCCTTTTTCGCCTTCATTTTATTTTAAGACTTTAATTGTTCTATTTCACTGCATTTGTAAAGTTGCTTTTTTTTATATATTTTTTATTTCTTTCTAGACCACAATTAGAATTAGGGCAAAATACACTTTTAATCTCTAAGGTTTGAAGTTGGTGTCTATTAATTGGTCCCTAAAGTTTAAAAATGAACACTGTAGTCCTTGAGGTTTGGAAAATGGTTCTAAGGGCGTGTTTACTAAACTGTAATGGATTTGAGTGTAAACATGATAGGATTGTGGGGCAATGGAAATAGGATTGTGGGGGTAAAAGTAATGGTCCGTAATGAAAGGAGAATTATGTTTGATGTTGTTTACTAATTACAATTGGCAATGACAATTCAAACTCTGAAATATGTACAATTACCACTATGCCCTCCTATATTTAATTAAATTAAAAAAATATAATATTATACCATAATTAAGATCTTCCTCTCCAATTTTTTTTACTTATTCAATTTTTTCTAAAATGATTTAAAAAAATTAAATGATTTTTTTAAACCGTTCAATCCAAAAATAATGTAAAAAAGATTTCTTTTCTCAATTTTATTTACTAAAAAAGATCCAAAAATCATAACAGAGCTGCCAAAATCTCACGCATAAAAAAGATTGGAAAAATAGAAAAAAAAATTTATCTATAGGGTACCGTTTTATTGTATCGTTACACAAAAATAAATATAAAAAATTTATGGATTAAAATAGGGCCTATTAATAAAAAAAATCATTGTTTGAGTATAGTATCATTATCGATTAAAAAAATATAGTTGTTTGAGTATCAATATCATTATCGTTACTGTTTAAAAATATATGGTCATATTGGTATGATTAAAATATTAAAAAAGACTTTATCGATTAAAATAGGATGTTATGGGTTAAATTGGACCATTAAGAACGAGTTGGACAAATGGTTGCAACAAAGAGCCAAATGGGATAAAAAGCCCAATACGAAGTCAAAAAACGGGCCTAAATCGAACGGGGACAGAATCAAGACGAAAAGAGACGAGAAGACGCGCTTGGGCTTTGGCCCAAACGCGTGGTCGCTGAGGCTGACCAGGGTAGAGCCCCTCATTTAGGCTCTACCCTCACCCAACAACACATGAGTGAGATTTGAGCTTGGGTCGAAGCCCAAACCCGTGGTCAGCCTTGGTTGAGGCCGAGACCGACAAGATGCAAGGTCATCTTCTGGGCCTTGCATCGATCCCACAAGGCCCACAAGCTTGTATTCAACCCTCTCTCGATCTTTCTTTTTTCCAATAGGCCACGAAAACCCACAAAAACCCTAGAAAAAAGTTATTTAAGCTCTTCCAAGAGAGGAGAGCACAGTAAGTTGTGAAGGGATGGAATCCTGCAGCGAAAGCGATTTGAATCGCGATTTCCCCGATTGTGTTACATGAATTTAAACTCAAACATACATCCTAGGTTAAGCATAAAAGGGGAATGCAAATTACCTTTGAAGAAACTCTTTCTTCTTGTAATCCTCTCATACGATCTCACGTTCTCAACGATCTCTACGATCCTGAACCGTCAACGAGGTTGACACTTCTACAACGTCTTCTCAGTTGTTCTCTAGGAAGAGGGAGAATTGTGGAAACCCTTTTTGGGAGAGGGAATTGTTGAAAGAAAATGAGAGAGCTTTTGAGTTCTCAAATTCCAAAAATGAGATAACATCAATGCATGCAAAATGCTTCCACAAACACTTATTTATAGTGGGTGAGAGTGTAGAGAAATTCTCCACCCATTTAGGCCACTATTTCCACAAACATTATGCAAATCATATTTGCATAATATAAGGTATCACATACCTTAATATGCAAATCACATTTGCATAATGTGGAATTAAATTGAATCATACTCAATTTTTCACATCTTTCACATTAATTTTCAACTATGCCATAATTCCATAATTAGGCAATACTATAGTTTAATATGAATCATATTCACATTAAACTATATTTATATCAATTATATCACATATAATTGACATAAAAACCCTTTCTATGAATTTGAATACTTCAAATTCATTTCAAAACTCTATACCCTCATTAATTCCATATTGAGCCAACCGAGATACCTAATGGACCTACAGATCATGAGCTCCAATGATACGAGATTAACTGATCAAACTCTTTTATCCCGTTAATCAACATTCATTAACTACGAGTCATTCCACTATAGACTCATAGTTGCACTCTCCTCACTGTAGGATAAATTGTGTCCATTGATATAACCAATGCCCGTGAGTCAGCCTTTCACAGGTCGTTCGTAGTCACAACTGGGTCAAATTATCGTTTTGCCCCGATGATTACCTCTTGCACCTTGAGTACCACTGATCCTCTAATGAACAACATGTTTATGGTCCTACCATAAACAACGCCCCTCTCGAGCCAGTGAGAGGGTGGGGCCACGTTGTTCAAGACCTGGATTAAGCCTTTAAGGGAACAACTCATCTAGATTCCATAGCTTGAGAATAAGTGAATTCCTTCTTGTGTAGTTAAGTTCCCAGCTACCCACGTGGCTTTGCCCTTGAGAAGGTAGGCTTATTGAGTCTGCAACTCTGGTCACTCTCACCAGTACTAGTCAAAGGAAAAACTCCTGCAGACAGAAGTCCGTAACGCGCTCAGGATTAAGGTCGAGTCATGATCGCTATGCTATGCTAGACACGCAAGTGCACGTGATCGAAGTAATAGAAATGGGAGTATTCCAGAGTATCGAACCCACAGGGAACGAGTTTACAAGTTAATTCGAAAAAATAAAGGAATGCTAGTGAAAATGCAAGTAAGGTAACCAAGTGACAAAAGGTTAAATTTTGGGTTTTTAAGTTGTAAATGAGGGAAAAAAATTATTGAAATAAAAGAAGGGAATTCAAATGCTTTTGCCCCTTCGGAGAAAATGTTGCAACAATTATGCTAGCAAATCCAAATCGAAGTAAATCGCGTTTAATTCCTATTCGGTTTCGCTCCCAAATTCTTTAGGAAACTAAGCAATTAAACCTACATGTTTTTGGCTAATTGAGCTTAAATGGTTCTTGCACACAACCCTTTCGATTTTTGAGTCTCGCCCTATGTCTAGGGTCGAAGTTTTTGGATCTTATGCCTAAGTCCTTTCCTCCGTTGTTTTTAGGATATCTACTGTTCCTTGACCCTCTCAGTATCAAGTTCGAGTCTTGTTGAACACGACCTCGCCGTTTGCTAAGGACTGCCAATTTTATTCCCTAAAAACAAACTTTGATTTGGTTGTCAACATAACTACCTTGTTACTTTTAGCTAGACATCTCTCTTCTAGGGCATTCATACTTGAACTCCTAAAGAGGAAATTAACTCATTATTAAAATAAAAGGAAACATGATTTAAGTTGCTGAGAAATAAAAGGAAAATAGAAACGAAAATAAAGGAAAGGAAACGTGAAAGTCGAAAAGAAAAGAAAATAAGTAAGGGCTCAAGTTCTTCCTCTTTATCCACGAAAAAAGCAAGAAATCAAGTTGTTGTAATTAATCATGGAATGGAGAAGAGAAAAGAAAATAACCGAACACAAAGGAAAGAAAAATCAGTAACGTAAAGCAAGCTCTCGAGTTCCTCTTTTTGTCCAAAAACGGGGTTTTAACTTAAGTGCAAAAGCTTACAAAGTGAAGAGAAAAGAAAACGGGATCTCTATTGAACTTCCAAGTGCATAAACAACAAAGTAAAACTGAAACTAAAGAACCACTCTAACCCCCTTCGTTAATCGATTCTACCCACACTTGGGTTGGAATCTTAACCTTCAAGGGTTTCGCAAAGAGAGAGATTAACTGGGGTTTATTACAACTAAAAAAGAGAGTACAACTTGCTGAAAAATAAGGAAATAAACTGCTGTAAAAAGGTACAAAAAGATGCAGAAAAGCAGTAGAGAAAACGATAAAAATTTGGAGAGAATTCAAGCTTGTGGCCGTCCAATTCGCCCCCCTTCAAACCCTCGATTGTAGTCTTTTTATAGATGAAGAAAGTAGGGGTTTCTTCCAAGAATTCATCCTCAAATCGTGGGTAATTGATTGGGTATAAGTTTAGGCCATATTCTTTCCAAAAGTGGGTGAAAATCTCCAAGAATCTTGCAAATCCGAAATTTGAGGCGTGCTCCTTAAGTTTGAAACTTTGCTAGCAACTTTGTCCAACATTGTGTGTCTAACATTTTTTTACTGGCAACAATGCAACCTGCAATTTTTTCTGCTCTTCTTTTCCTACAAAAATACCTTAAATTAGTTTGTTTTCACCCATTTTTTCTTAAATTCTTATTTTTCTCATAATTTAGCAAACATTAGAAATTGCACTTTAAAAGATAATTTAAGTTTTCTAAAACATAAAAATTTGAATAAATTAGACAAAAAAATGACTAAGTAAAGAGCTAGATAATCCATACAAATGAGGATTATCACACCCCCAAACTTAAGCCATTGCTGGTCCTCAAGCAATATCATAAAAACCATTGAAACATATAAACACATATCAAGCCAAGATTGATTCTATGAGTGATTCTGATAAAAGTACGTCTTTCAGGGGAGGCCTCATGCTCATAACACTTACAAAACTTTAATGCTTCCGCTACATGCAACTTCTATGCTTCCCTTGTCTAAACTTACTTTCATCCTACAACTACACCTTAGGCTCGTACTACCTAGTTCCTTTAGTCAAGGATGATATAGCCTCAAGATGTACATAATTCACTGGCTAGGTGATCAGAAGATGATGGAGCCTCATAGTAACTTGTACTATGAGACTCCCCATCAAACGAAGACTCACTAATCTCAGGAGAAGTTGTTGACCATTCACCATCCATTCTAAGCAAAAAGGAAAAGAAAATTGGAAGAGTAGAGCTACCTTAAAGAGAAGAGAATAGAAGAAGAATGGTGTGAGAAGTGGTGAGGAATGAAGATCTATTTCTAGGGAGAAGAGAAGAGAGAATGGAGGGAAATTTGAATTTCAAATTCAAATTTGAGATTTAAATAAATAATAATAAAAAAAAAGAGGTATGATGTGAAAAGGTGCCAAGGCCGAGGAGGGTTTGCGCATGGCAGACCACTCCTGCGCGAGCCAAAAGTCGCAGTCCTGTGCCCGACACGCGTACCAAGCCTACCTTGTAGGCATCGACCTTGGCCTCGACGCTGGCTCGGTCAAGGTCGACTAGTCGATTCGACCGAGGCCGACCATGCCAATTCGGGCCGACCATACCAGATCGCTTGAACCGATCTGGTGCGACAGACCAGGCACATGTAAAACGTGCCCAAGTGCTTTTTCCTCTATGATCTCCCTTTCCACGGTCAATAATCTCCCTTTTCCCATTGAATTTCTATAAAAAATGAAGCAACATTCGTTTGAAAAAGTTCACGGAAAGCATGAAGCTACACGAATATTGAATAACCAAATTTCCTCTTACAGGGGACGAGAAGCCCATAACAATTCCTATGGGAATTGATGGCAACCCCGCTTAGATTTGAGAACATCCTCAAACACGTATAATCTCTCCAAGAGAGCGACACAAGTCATGAATCGGGATGAGAACCTAAACCCCAAGAAAAACAATCTTGAGATGATCCAACGAATACCTTGGAGCCCTAAACTCCCACCTGAGGGATAGTCTGAGGCGCATTGAAGGAATGAAAATCCTACGCAGCGGAAGGACAAACGCTTTCTTAAAATCAAATCTATCATATAAATCCCAGGTTAAACATGCAATCTAGAAGGAAAAAACAGTAAGAGAGACTTACTTGTTGAAGAACCGTTCTTCGTGTTTTCCTCCTCCGGTCACAAACTCTTCACGAACACGATCTCAACGAACTCGATCTCCTCGAACAATGAGTAAACCAGACACCTCCGATAGGCTTCTCAGTTGTTCTTCCTTAGGTAGAAGGAGAGTAGGTGTGACTCCTTTTTGGTGAAAGAGGAGGAGAGGTTTGAGAGAAGGTTGAGAGAATTTGCAAAACTCTTTTGGTGAGTGTTGCGTAAAATTATATTGCAATACCGCAAGTGTACGGGTCATACCGCAAGTGTACGGGTTAAGTTTTAATATAGTGATTTGAGTACAGAGTATCACCCTCAAGAATGTGTTTTCTAGATTAATTAATTACCAAGATACTTTTTCTTAATTTTAGCTAAAGCAACAAAATTTTGATGGATAGTGAAAACAAAGATAGAAAATAATGTACAATTGGAGACACGAATATGATAGAATTGAAGGAAGATGATTTCACAAGTTAATTCCTTATTTAACACATGCAATGAACTAATATTATGAATTTATAAACAAGAAGTGAAAATACTCAAGAGAATCTCTCGATCCGTAGTGAGCCTCGCACACACGATAAATTCTAAAGTTTCCTTATGAATTTTAAAAGCATGCACAACATTAAGCAACTTCTTTATGTGTTTCCCAAAGAACCCTAGATCATTCTCATGCCAGATTTCTAAGGATTTTGACAACTTTGCTCTAATCTAAGTTTCTTTATCTCGAGTCCAATTAAACCAATAAGATTTATGAAATTAAGAACGAATTGCCAAAAATAAATAACATAACAAGTTCAATACATAATCAAATAAATCTAAAACATGCTAATCAAATTCAAACCTACAACGTTTAGCTACTCAAAATCACCATAAAAACAAGCTAAAGTCATAGAAAAAGTCTTTAAACTCAATTACAAACTAAAAGAAAGAGAAATAAACTTATGTGTCAATGCCGGTCCCTCGTTCCCGAGCTCCCGTCACGATCTCAAACCTCCACAAACGTTTTGGCTCCCAAGGAATGCTCTTCTTTCTCCCCTTAGAGTGTGTATTTCGAAATTAGGGCTAGAAACTACCAAATCCGGCTCCCTTTGCAATGAAAACAACATGTTATATTTATAGGAATTTTCGGCATGGCGTTGCAACGCTAGGGTCGGCGTTGCAACGCCGTTCTTGCTGCCAACCAACCCACTGCGACCATTTTTGTCATATCTTTTCGCTCGGGTGTCCAAATGACCTCCGATTTGATGCGTTGGAATCTTGATTCAATGTAGAATCTCTTAGTATATTTCTTATACTCAAAATACATCTAGATTTTTCTTGGGTCTTCAATTAATTATACACATGTTCCAAATTGCACCAAAATAGTCTCAAAACACTCTATTCTTGCTGCTTAAGCTCAGTTTCCTAAAATTAACCATAAAATGCCATGAAAGCCATGTTTTAATTATAAAAACTAGCTAAAATATAAGAAATAAGATAACATATTTGCATGCTATCAGTGAGAAATCCAAAAAATGAGCTTTCAAGTGAGAAAACCTTCTTGCAAAGGAGTTTAAATAATGGTGATAGGTGGAGTTGAAATCTCCACCTATTTACCATTTAACCACAACCAGAGGTTATACAAATCAAATTTTCATAACTACATATAATAAGATATCTCATATCTCATTATACAAATCACATTTGTATAATTGTGGATTTTAAATTGAATCACATTCAATTTAATTTCTCTCAATTCAATTTCTCCAAATTAGCCCTAATTAGACAATTAGGCTAACCTATAGTTTATTATGAATCTCATTCACATTAAACTATATAATATGTCAATCATATCTCATATAAATGACATAATTACCCTTTAATAATTTTGAACACTTCAAATCCACACCAAAACTGTAAACCCTCTATTTATCTAGTTTAAGCCAACCGAGGGACCTAATGGACCTACAAGTGACGAGCTCCAATGATCCAAGACTAACCTGTCAAACTCTTTGACCCGGTTAATCAACATTCATTAGCTACGGTAACACTCCACTAAAGCCCGTAGCTGCACTCCCGTCACTGTAAGACAAGTTGTGTCCACTGATATAACCAATGCTCGTGAGTCAACCCTTCACAGGTTGTTCGTAGACACAGCTGGGTCAAATTACCATTTTACCCCTATGTCTACTTCTTGCTCCTTTAGTCCCCACTGCTCCTCTAATGAACAACAACGTTGTAATGGTCCAACCATATACAACACCCCTCTCGGGCCAGTGAGAGGGTGGTTGTCCAAGCCCTGGAGACAGTACTTAAGGGAACAACCCCTCTAGTTTCCCTAAAGTCGGGAACGAGTGAATTCCATCTCGCGTAGTTATGTTCCCAGCTCCCCACGTGGTCCTGTCCCTTAGAAGATAGGCATATTGGGCGAGTAATCGTGACCACCCTCACCCGCGTACTAGTCTGGGATGACGCCCCCCACGCATGTGAGTCCGTAACACGCTCAGGATTAAGGTCGAGTCACTAATGGTCATCTAAGAAGTTATTAGTCCTATACTGTCAACGGTGTTACATTAGCAAGTCTAATAATTCCCAGTCCGATCTTGTACAATCTCATTGCAAAGGATGCCCCCACTCGCATGTCAACCACATGAACGAGTCAGATCACCTCATGATTGAGTCATATACTCAGGACAGTCACAATATATCAATAACATCCCACCCCTAAACTTAAACTAAATATTGTCCCCAATGTTTGCAAAATAAGCTCAAATAGTAAGAAAGGTAAGAGTGAACAATACTGTCCTGAGTAATGGAGATCTTCAGTTTTTGGTTTCCTTGGATAACCAAGATCTGTGAATTGAAGTTCCATTGAACGGGAGCATGGGTTTCAACGAGGGTTGGCATCAACGACAACCTAACAAAGCAAAACAAACAAACTAGTAAGTAAACAAACAACTAAAACAAAAAAAGAAACGTAAATGAAATGTAAAGCTTGGGTTGCCTCCCAAGAAGCGCTTTCTTTAAGGTTTTTAGCTAGACTGTCAAGCCCTTGGTTGGCCTCAGGGTGCATAAAATTGTTCGTATTTCTTCGGGCCCTTTTTGCTTGAATCGATATAGCCTTCTAAGTCTAAAAGGCTATCTTGTTTTTCTTGGGCACCTGAAAGATAATTATTTTTTGTATTTTTGTGTATTGAAATAAAAAAAAAAATCAAAACAAGACTCGTGAGTATAGGACAAATGGTTATCAAGATTAAAGGAAATTTCTGGAGATAAAGGGGGAAAGGACTTTTCAGCCTCGAACTTTATCACCTGAATTCCCTCAGTGGAAGTGATTGTATTACCATTGTCTACCTCACAAACCTGTTTCTGGTGTGTTTCAGTCTCCTCTAACTCATCCTTACTATCATATGAATAAGTTCTCCTAGGTTGCTCCTCCTCAGTGGCAAGAATAAGAAACTGTTCCTGTAAGGCTTTAAGGGATTTTACCAGTTGATTGAGATAAATCCACAAAGTTCTTTCATGAATTATTTCCCAAAGTTCTACCACTTTAGCTTCTAACTTATCCAACCTTTCTCATTCATCATGAACAAAATTTTTAATTCTCAACTCTAACGTATATTCCATTTATAAATCCACAAGAGAAGAGTTTTCTATAGATTGGTTGGAATATGACAAATTTTGGTTTCAAGTGCCTATATGATTACCATAAAAAGAATTTTCATAGATCATAGATTTAGAATGGTAAGGATTAGACAAATGGTATTCAGAGAAATCATGATTCACATACCTAGGATTCTGGAAAGGATAGTACATTGGTGGAGAATCAAAATCATGAAAAGTCATACTTTAAATCTCAACAATTCAAATCAAGCCTTTTACACAAAAATCAACAAATCCAAAACAAGAGACAAAGACTAGGAAAACAGACAAAACTAAATTAAGACAAATAAGAAAACAAACAACAAACACACACAGAACAATTAAGAAAAGAAAACACAAAAGGAAAAATAAACTTTAGTCTAAAATCTCAAATTTTCTCCTAATATTAATTAATCTAAATAATCGTCATTCCTCGGCAACGACGCCAAAAACTTGTTGCGTAAAATTATATTGCAATACCGCATGTGTACGCGTCAAGTTTTAGTATAGTGATTTTAGAGTTCCAAGTATCATCCTCGGGAATGGGTTTCTAGATTAATTAATTACCAAGATACTTATTCTTAATTTTAACTAAAGCAACAAAACATAGATAGATAGGAAACAAAGATAAAAAGATACGGAAACAATTGGAGACACGAATATGATAGAATTGAAGGAAGATGATAAGTTAATTCCTTATTAAACACATGTAATGAACTAATGTAATGAATTTATAAACAAGAAGTGAAAATACTCAAGAAAATCTCTCGATTCTTAATGAGCCTCACACACACGATAAATTTTAAAGTCTCCTCATGAATTTTAAAGGCATGCACGCCATTAAGCAACTTCTTTATGTGTTTCACTTAAACTTCTTCGTCATTCTCATGCCAAACTTCTAAGAGTTTTGAAAATTTTGCTCTAATCAAAGTTTCTTTCTCTCGAGTCCATAAACCAACAAGATCAAAGAATTTAAGAACGAATTGCCAAAAATAAATATCAAAACACAATTCACTACGTAAGCAAATAAGTCTAAAACATGCTAATCAATCCCAACTACAACTTATAACCACTCTAAATCACAATAAAAAAACAAGCTAAAGTTATAGAAACGTCTTAAAACGATGTTACAATCTAAAAGAAAGAGAAAATAAACTTATGTGTCGATGTCGGTCCCCCGTTCTCGAGCTCCCGTCACGATCTCGAGCCTCCACAAATGCTTTGGTTCCCAAGGAATGCTCTTCTTTCTCCTCTTAGAGAGTGTGTTTCGAAATTTGGGTGCAAAACTATCAAATTCGGCTCCTCTTGCAATGAAAACAGAGTGTTGTATTTATAAGGTTAAACGGCACAGCGTTGCAACGCAGTGCCCTAAGCGCGTAGCAGATATGGAAAGCATCGGCAGCGTTGCAACGTCGCTACCCTAAGCGTGCGCGTCCTTATCGATCTTGCATTGCAACGCTGCAAGGCAGCGTCGCAACGCCCTCGCCACGGTCGTTCAACTTGGTTTCCTATCGAGATAGCGTTGTGACGCTGCAAGGCAGCGTTGTGACGCTATCGGCATGGGTCTTCTATGCACAAAAACAGCAAGCTCGGCGTTGCAACGCTCTGCATGGCGTTGCAACGCCATCACCTCGGGTCAACTAGCTTAGATTGGTCCTTCTACTTCCAATTGATATTATTTTAAGCTCCAAAAAGCCTCGATTCGATCCTGAGTGATCCATAATGTCTCCAAATGTTCTGTTTAAGTTCTTAACCTGAAATGCAATGATTAAAATACATAAAAGCCGTGAAATTATCATAAAACTGGCAATAAATAAGCCTAAGGATAACACATATTGTGTGCTATCAGTAATGAAATATCAAACAATTTTTTAATTCCATAACTTTTAATACATTTAAAACTATCATAAATTATGGACAAATAACCCAGAAAAAAATCTGCTCATAAAACAAACATTTCAAGAGTTTTGATCTAAAAGAATCAAGATGAACCAGTCGAACCAAAGCCCTCAGCCCGACGTTGGCTACTGGACGCCTCCTTCTCGCAGCGGCTCTGTTTCGTCTGGTGCCAGGAAAACGTTGCAGCCACCTCTTCCAATCGACGACGACTGCGGTGGATGCACGTGAGCGGCGAGAATCCAGCTTGCGGTGCTAATCTGCGAGGACTGACGGAAAACAAAATGGGGTGAGTATTACATAATATAATACTCAATAAGAGACCCCACTGTCGGGGTTTGAAAACATGTTGCTACAACAAAACATGGCTTTATGTGGGACCCATACATAATAAAACATATTTTATGGATTTTTCTCTTCGGCTATCAATGGGAAATTAAGTCTTCCTGATCCATGGCCTCTTAGTTTAGGTCGACTCTAAGTCTTTCATGACTTACATAGCATCAAATACGTATATAAATATATATTGGAAGTCTAATCGCCACGACCTTCGTAAGCATTTTTTATTTCACAAAATTTCTCTTCGGCCTGTAGTGGACAATTAAATTCTCCCGGATCATGTCCTCTAATTCGAGTCGACTCTAACTCATTCATAACTTATATAATTAATATTATCAGGAAGATTTCACCACAGCCTTCGCAAACATTTTCAAGAAACACATGCTCAGGGACCCAAATGAAATAGTAACCACATTTGTGCAAAAAGTTGCGTGGCATGAACATATATCAAAAATCAAAATGCTCATTTTTAAATCAGCAACATCATGACATTCATGGCCTTTGAAATAAACATCAACTCAAACAGATCATGGCATTCAAAACAAACCTCTCACACAGATCACGACATTTATAAAGGACTTTTCAAACATACCATGACATTTAAAAGAGACGTTTCAAGCATATCATGGCATTTAAAAGAGACTTTTCAATCCGATCATGACTTTTTTCGAACAAAGCCCTTAAATTCTGAATTTTAGAGTTTGACGTGAGTTTCCTTACCTTAGCCCAAAATTTTCAAAATTCTAAATGTCAATTTTCGCTGCAATACACGGCTCTCTTCAGACCTGCTCAACGAACCTTACAAATTAAAGTCCTCTCAACCATAAACTTTAAACATAGAACTTATCGGTTCTATAGTACTCATTTACCTTGAATCTAACATGCCTGCCAAAACGTGACTCATATCGTCTAAGTTCTGATACCTCAACGCTGAAACAAAATGGGTTCCTAAAACGAATCAAAATCCAAGGAATCAGATTTCTCATAAAGTAAAACTACTTACAACTTACAAATTGTTCATACCTTACCCACAACAAAGGTTCAAATAGAAATTGGGTCGGACCAGTTCCGGCGAGTGGTCGACCGATGGCATGCAGCACGTGGTCGGCAGTAGCGACGTGTGTGACTTGACGAGTGGCGGCACGTGGAGCTTAGATTCAGGATGCCTGTGGCCCGATCTATTCAGGAACCAATCGAATTTCACTGAAAATCGAAAGGAAACAAGATAACTAGTCGAACCAAAACCCTCAGACCGACATTGTCTGCTCGATGTCTTCTTCTCACAGTGGCTCTATTTCGTCTGGCACCTGGAAAACGTTGTTGCCACCTATTCCGATCGACGACGACTGCAGTGGATGCAAGTGAGCGGCAAGAATCCAACTTGCGGTACTAATCTGCGAGGATTGGCGGAAAACAAAAAGAGGTGAGTATTACATAATATAATACTCAGTAATAGACCCCACCGTCGGGGTTTGAAAACATGTTGTTACAAAAAAACATGGCTTTATGTGGGACCCATACATAATAAAACATATTTCATGGCTTTTTCTCTTCGGCTATCAGTGGGAAATTAAGTCTTCCTGATCCATGACCTCTTAGTTTAGGTTGACTCTAAGTCTTTCATGACTTACATAGCATCAAATACGTATATAAATATATATTGGAAGTTTAATCGCCACGACCTTTGTAAGCATTTTTATTTCATAAAATTTCTCTTCGGTCTTTAGTGGACAATTAAATTCTCTCGGATCATGGCCTCTAATTCGAGTTGACTCTAACTCATTCATAACTTATATAATAAATATTATCAGGAAAATTTCACCACAACCTTCGCAAACATTTTCAAGAAACACATGCTCAGGGTCCCAAATGAAATAGTAACCACATTTGTGCAAAACGTTTCGTGGCATGAACATATATAAAAAATCAAAATGCTCATTTTTAAATCAGCAACATCATGACATTCATGGCCTTTGAAATAAACATCAACTCAAACAAATCATGACATTAAAAAACAAACCTCTCACACATATCACGACATTTATAAAGGACTTTTAAACATACCATGGCATTTAAAAGAGGCTTTTCAAGCATATCATGACATTTAAAAGAGACTTTTCAATCCGATCATGACATTTTTCGAACAAAGCCCTTAAATTCTGAATTTTAGAGTTTGGCGTGGGTTCCCTTACCTTAGCCCAAAATTCTAAATGTCAATTTTCGTTGCAATACACGGCTCTCTTCAGACCTGCTTAACGAAATTACAAATTAAAGTCTTGTCAACCATAAACTTTAAACATCTGAACTTATCGGTTCTACATTCCCTATTTACCTTGAATCTAACCTGTCGGCCAAAACGTGGCTTACATCGTCTAAGTTCTGATACCTAAACGCTGAAACAAAATGGGTCTCCTAAAACGAATCAAAATCCAAGGAATCAGATTTCTCATAAAGTAAAACTACTTACAAGTTACAAATTGGTCATACCTTACCCACAACGAAGGTTCAAATAGAAATCGGGGGTTGAAATTGGGTTGGACAAGTTCCGGCGAGTGGTCGACTGGGGGCATGCAGCACGTGGTCGGCGGCAGCGGCGAGTGCGACTTGACGAGTGGCAGCACGTGGAGCTTAGATTCTGTTGGGATTTATGCCCTAAACTTGTGTAATTTTGGTCAATTAAATAAAGTGTTATTTGTTTTGATAAGATTACAGTCTTGCTTTTATAAATCCAATAAACTAAGCTCCGAGGTTATAACGTTTATCTTGAAATCAGTGTAGTGGACACTAATTGGGTTGAATTCAAGATTATAACCTAAATAGTCTATGGTATAAGAATAAGGTTGGAAACCTCATTCTGGTAACACCATGGATACGACCCACTTTGTAATTAGTACAAATGAGGTAATCCAACTCATTCATGTAGTTGACATGCGAGTGGGGGCATCATGTATGAAGAGTTCATACAAGACTGGTCATTAGTGACTTGACCTGAATCCTGAGCAAGTTAAGAACTCCTGCTTATAGGGGTTTGTCCTTAGACTAGTATGGGTGAGAGTGGCTGTGGCCGACTTCAATAAGCCTACCTTCTCGTGACAAAACCTCGTAGGTAGTCTGGAACTTAACTATGCAAGATGAAATTCACTCATTCTCTCTTCGAGGAATTAGATAGGTTGTTCCCTTAAGAATCGACTCTGGGTCTTGAACAACGGGCCCCGCCTCTGTGAGGGTATGAGTCTAGGTGTAGGACCTTAGACTTGTTGTTCATTAGAGGATCGGTGGTGCTTAAGGAGCAAAGAGGTAATCACGAGGGTAAAACGGTAATTTGACCCACCGTGATTACGAACAACCCGTGAAGGGTCGACTCATGGGTAATGACTATATCGGTGGACACAATAATATCTACAAATGGAGAGTGCAATACAAGTCTATAGTGGAGTGACTTGTAGTTAATGAATATTGATTAAGCGGATCAAAGAGTTTGATCAGTTAATCTCACATCATTGGAGCTCATGATCTGTAGGTCCATTAGATCCCTCCATTGGCTCAACATGGTAATATTGAGGGTATAAAGTTAGGAGATAAATTGAAGTGTTCAATTTTATACATGAGGAATTATATCAATTATATATGATATAATTGATATAATATATAGTTTTAATGTGAATTAGATTCATATATAAACTATATACTAAAGAGAGCTAAAAGGAGGGGTAGGATGGTCATTTCCATCCTATTTACCTATATATATGGTTGCATGAGATGCAACTAGGTTAAGTCATTTTTAGAAGTGATTTTGGAAATCATTCTAAGTTATTCCTAGCCTCCTTGTTGTGTTGTTGGAAGAGTTCCAAAACACACATCTCTCACACAAAACACCTCACCACTCCTAAAGGGAACCCACCTTCCTCCCTCACCTAGAGAACAACGGAGAAGATCCGGTGGTGGTGTCGGTGTTCGTACGAGTTCGTGTTGCGTTGATCTTGATCGTGAAGAGAGGAGGAGCACTTGAAGAAAGGTTCTTCAAAGGTAAATACTTTCTGCCCAAACTCTTATTTTATGCTTAATCTATGTTTTACGTTCTTGAATTTTCCGTTGTAACTAAATCAAGAGCGCACGATTCGCAATCGCTTCCGCTACGGGGACTTCAATTCCCTTCAATTGGTATCAGAGCCCAATTGCGTTCTTGATTTATGTTCTGGATTTTTCAAGAACAAGGTGAGATTTACTGTTTGTGCACGAGATGTATGAACGATTTTTGCGAAATTAGATGTTTTCAATTTTTGGCACTTAGATTTACAATTTCCATTAAAATGTTCAATGTAAGGGCCCGGTGTTTTGGGCAAATTTAATTGTAAATCGAGTCTGTACGTCCGTGTTGATTGAGGCAAGGCAGTTGTTGAGAAGAACGGAGAAAAAACGAGCAAAGGAATGGTGATTCTCAATGTTGTATGCAGGTGCATGCGGCGTTACAACGCTGCTTCATCGGCGTTACAACGCCGCCGCTTGCGAGAGAAGCGCGCGACAGAGGCGGCGTTACAACGCGCTACGAAAACGACAAAGCGACATTGCAACGCTGCTATCAACGTTGCAATGTCGGATACGTTTCACGCGAGGAGCAACAACAGAAACATTTTTTTATTATTTATATTAATTATAAAAACGTTTTATTTTAATATATTTAATAATTTTAATTTTAATTAATATAATTAGATTATATTAATTAAAATTATTTCTAGGGTGCCAAAATTAGTCTAATTTTTGTTATTTTAATTATGCAATTGTTGTGTAATTATTGTCATGCATAGTGTATGCTTGTATTTTAGAAATTCCACCTTAGGTTAAGCATTTTCATGCATCATTTATTAGGGGTGTACATAAGCGGGTTGGGTTGGGTTGAGGGAGATTTTTGGACCAACCCGAAAATTCGAGTTGGTCATTCCTTCAACCCAACTAACCCTATTCATGAGAGTAACTCAACCCAATATTTTCTGTTGGGTTGGGTTAATATCACCAAGGTTAACTTTTTTTTTTTTTAATTATTTTTAATTATTTAAAATATTTTTTTCTTGAATTAATAACTAAAATCACATAAAATTCAAATATCAAACTTCAAAATCCATACCATCTTAACATTTTGTTAGAAGTCTAGAAGAAAACATAAGAAATTGACAAATAATTCATTTATAAGTATATATTTAATTAAAATAAAATTAAAAAATATAAAATTTGAATTGGGTTGGGTTGGGTTGGGTCAACCCGAGCCTAAAAGGCTCAACCCGAGAACCGACCCAAACTTTTCGGTTCTCCAAACTTCTAACCTAACCCAAACTGAAAAAAAATCTAACCTTACCCAATCCTTACGGTTTGGGTTGGGTAGTCCGAGTTGGTCGGGTTACCGGGTTACTTGTACACCCCTATCATTTATAATATAAGGAGTTATATTATAGTTTGCATAATTAATTAATATAAGGTTGTTATATTAATTTTTGGACAACATTGACATGCATTATTTTTCATGCGATGAATATGCTATGAATGTCTTATTATTCATGTGATGAATGATCAAGCACTATAACATAGTATGCATGTCACCTAAGGTTAATTATTAGTTTTAAAGTGTTTAGAACTTAGAAATAATAGACCTTAGGTTATCTAGTTCTAATTAGATTAGAATTAGGAACCAAGTAATTTATAAGCTATGATTAAAGAGGAACTCTGTCTAAGGAAAGTTCTGTCTAGGTTTGGGTATTTAAGTCGATTTTAAACTAACACCCCTACACGAATCGACTGGGGAGTGAAATTTAATCAGAGAGTCTTATAAATTACATGAAGCGTCGTGAGTTTATTAAAGGGTTAATAAACTAGAAATCCTAGGTTTAATATAAGGAGTTATATTAACAAACTTAGGATAAAATCAATATAAGAGTTATATTAAGAGTTATGTTGATAGAGTTAGGTAAAACCATTAGTAGAGTTTTAGCCTAAGAAAGATTCCTATAGACTTAAAGTATTCAAAGGGGAGAAAAAGTGTATGAGATACATATTTTTCCACCTACGCTATCTCCTCGGAAGTTCACACCATGAGACTCATACTTGGCATCGTGGCGCAAACGGGAGCGTCCCCTTCGGATGGTGTTTGTATGAGTCAATATCAAGGTGAATGGAGAGGGTACTTATAGTGAGTGGGAGCGAGTTTAGTGAAAACAAAACCTACGATCTCTTTTGTCGGTTTACACCGTTAGACCACTATGGTCACCGCTAGTTTGGCTGGACTGGACAATCCCTTCTCGGAGGGCTTGATCATAGGGGATCTAACACGGTGAGACACCGAAAGGGATAAAGATTTCCTTAGACTATTTTCCAATCTAGTCCTCCCTTGGTGGATTTTATTGGATCGAGACTCGGGATCTAAAGACAAAGGGTTACACTCACGGGGTACATAAGTTGTGTATGCATCCAGACCGAAAAATGGTAACTAAAACCTATAGGAAAATAAGAGTTATTCTGGTGTTAGGTTTTGGTCATGAATGTCTTGATCCAGAGGAGGAGTGTTTTTTATTACCCTTCGGTGTCATACATTCTAAACCTTTGGAGTATCATTGCAAATTATAAATGGCCTAGGAATCATTTGATAATTAGCTAAAACATGATTGGATTAGAGTTATAACAAGAAACTCATACAAGTTTGTTTGTAATTTTTCAGCAAAAATGTCTATCTCTATAATTTCCTTATTGGGTGCGGAAAAGTTAACCGGAGAGAACATGATGACATGGAAAAACAAACTCAACACTATTTTGGTAGTGGATGATCTGAAGTTTGTGCTAACTGAGGAGTGTCCTCAGGTGTCAGGCTCGAATACGTCACGAAATGTTCGTGATGCATATGATCGATGGATCAAGGCCAATGATAAGGCCAAGGTCTACATACTGACAAGTATGTCTGACATATTAGCCAAGAAACATGAGGGCATGATTACCGCCAAGGAAATCATGGATTCTGTGCAGGGTATGTTTGGACAACAGTCCACACAAGCCCGACATAATGCCCTAAAGTACATATTCAACTCGAGGATGCCAGAGGGTACATCTGTTCGGGATCATGTCCTGGATATGATGGTACACTTTAACATCGCGGAGTCGAATGGTGCTTCCATCGATGAGTCGAGCAGAGGTCACTTCATTCTTGAAACCCTTCCCAGATAGTTTCCTGCAGTTTAGAAGTAATGTTGTTATGAACAAGCTTACTTTTAATCTTACCTCCCTTCTGAATGAACTTCAGACCTTTCAATCTTTGATGAAAATTCAGGGATCGAAATGTGAGGTAAATGTTGCCAGTAGGAGTTATCACGCAGGTTCGACCTTTGGGACAAAAGCGATGGCTTCATCTTCTTCTAACCCGAGAGGTAAGAAGAAGAACATGAAGAAAGGTTGGAAAAGGAAACAAGTGTGACGAAGTTGCCACTTGAGAAGAAGGGCAAGAAAGTCAAAGACGTTGCTGACAAAGGAAAGTGTTTCCACTGTAACGAAGACGGACATTGGAAACGGAACTGTTCGAAGTACATTGCAGAAAAGAAGGAGGAAGGTAAATATGATTTACTTTGCCTAGAAGCTTGTTTAGTGGATAATGATAAAACAAACTGGATACTTGATTCAGCGCCCCACAATCATGTTTGTTCTTCTTTTCGTGGAAATGATTCTGGCAAGCATACAATAAGGAGAGATAACGCTCGGGTTGGAAATGGAGAAGTCGTCTCACCAGTGTGATGAAGCACAATGAAGCTTTATTTTGGCAAGAAATATGTATTATTGGACAATATATTAGTGATACCGTGGTTTACTAGAAACCTTATTTCCATTTCTTGCCTCATTGAACAATGTATTTATGTTTCCTTTTCTATGAATAAAATGTTTATTTTAAAGAAAGGTTTAGAAATATGTTAAGCTTCATTAGAAAATGGATTGTATGTTTTAAGGCCTAATTCGGTCAAAATGGTTTTGAACATCGAATTATTTAAAATCTATAAACGCACAAAACTAAGAAACGTAAAATTTCTCCTAAAGAAAATGCTCATCTTTGGCATCTAAGATTGGGTCACATTAATCTCAATAGGATTGAGAGATTGGTAAAGAAACGGACTTCTAAACGAGTTAAAGAAAATTCCTTGCCAGATGTGAATCCCGCCTAGAAGGCAAGATGACTAAAAGACCTTTTAGTGGAAAAGGTTATAGAGCCAAAGATCCTCTAGAGCTTATACATTCGGACCTTTGTGGTCCGATGAATGTTAAAGCCAGAGAGGAGGATATGAATATTTCATCTCTTTTATAGATGATTATTCCAGGATATGGGCATATTTACCTAATGCACCACAAGTCAAAGCACTTGAAAAGTTCAAGGAATTCAAGACCGAGGTTGAAAATCAATTAGGTAAAAGAGTTAAAACACTTGATCGGATCGAGGTGGTGAGTACATGGATTTAAAATTCCGAACTATATGATAGAACATGGAATTACATCCCAACTCTCACTCTCAAAGACACCACAACAAAATGGTATATCGAGAAAGGAGAAATAGAACCTTGTTGGACATGGTTCGATCAATGATGAGTTATGCTCATCTCCCTAGTTCCTTTTGGGGTTATGCAAGAGAGATCTGCGATATATTTTGAATAGTGTGCCCTCAAAAGTGTTTCAAAACACCTTTTGAACTCTGGAAAGGACGTAAAGGTAGTTTATGTCACTTGAGAATATGGGGTTGTCCAACACATGTGCTTGTGACAAATCCAAAGCAGTTGGATTCACGTTCAAAGTTGTGCCTATTCGTAGGATACCCAAAAGAAACAAGAGGTGGTTTATTCTATGATCCTAAGGAAGATAAGGTCTTTGTGTCGACAAATGCCACTTTCTTGGAGGAGGACCACAAACCAAAAAAGTAAGGTAGTGTTGAGTGAGTTAGACGGAACAATAGCAAAGGTTGCTAATAAGAACACTAGTACGTCAACAAGAGTTGTTGATACTAGTTTGTATAGTCAAGAGGGTCCATCTCAAGAGTTGAGTATGCCTCGACGTAGTGGGAGAGTTGTGATACTGACTGGCCACTGTTACATGGGTTTAAATTTGAAACCCAAGTTGTTATACCAGATGACAACTGCGAGGATCCATTGACTTATAATCAAGCAATGGTTGACATTGACAAAGAAAAATGGGTCATAGCCATGGACCAAGAAATGGAGTCTATGTACTTCAATTCTGTTTGGGATCTTATAGATAAGCCTGATGGGGTAAAACCTATATGTTGTAAGTGGATCTACAAGAGAAAACGTGGTGTAGATGGGAAGGTGCAAACCTTTAAAGCTAGACTAGTAGCAAAGGGTTATACCCAGGTTGAAGGGGTTGACTATGAAGAAACCTTTTCACCTGTTGCTATGGTAAAGTCTATTCGTATCCTTCTTGCCATTGCCGCATATTATGACTATGACGTATGGCAAATGGATCTCAAGACAGCCTTTTTGAATGGCAATCTTGAGGAAACCATCTACATGGATCAACCCAAAGGGTTCATTAAACCAGGACAAGAGCAAAAGGTTTGCAGGCTTAAAAGGTCGATTTATGGACTGAAACAAGCCTCTAGGTCCTGAAATATAAGATTTCATGAGGCTATCAGATGTCATGGTTTTGACCAAAATGATGATGAACCTTGTGTCTACAAGAAAATCATCAATGGTTATGTCGCTTTCCTAATTCTCTATATGGATGATATCCTACTCATTGGGAATGATTTAGGTTATCTTACTGACATCAAGGAATGGCTAGCTACGCAGCCCCAAATGAAAGATTTGGGTGATGCGCAATTTGTTCTTGGGATCAGTTGTCCGAACCGCAAGAATAAAACACTAGCCTTGTCTCAAGCATCATACATAGACAAAGTGTTGTCAAGGTTTAAGATGCAAGATTCCAAAAAAGGCTTGTTGCCTTTTAGACATGGAATCCATTTGTCTAAGGAACAGTGTCCTAAGACACCTCAAGGAGTTGAGGATATGAGGCCGGATTCTCTTACGCATCACCGTTGGGAGCCCGATGTACGCCATGTTGTGTACTAGGCCCGACATCCATTTTGCGCTTGGGATGGTCGATGAGGTATCAATCCAATCCGGGACTTGAACAACTGGACAACGGTTAAAACAATCCTTAAGTATTTTCGGAGAACAAGGAACTACATGCTTGTATATGGGGCTAAGGATTTGATCCTTACAGGATACACGGATTCTGACTTTCAGACTGATAAAGATTCTTAGAAACTCTTAAATCATTCGTATCCTTCTTGCCATTGTCGCAAACTCTTAAATCGGGCCACGAGCATCCCAGATCTAAGCTCCACGCGCCGCCACTCGTCAACGCGTCGCTGTCGCCGACCACGTGCTGCCACCGGTCGACCACTCGCCGGAACTGGTCCGATCCAATTTCAACCCCCAATTTCTATTTGAACCTTCGTTGTGGGTAAGGTATGACCAATTTGTAAGTTGTAAGTAGTTTTACTTTATGAGAAATCTGAATTCCAATTGACATTTAGAATTTTGGAAATTTTGGGCTAAGGTAAGGGAATAAGAACACTAGTGTTCTTATTAGCAACCTTGACTTATAATCAAGCAATGGTTGACATTGACAAGATGAACCAGTCGAACCAAAACCCTCAGACCGATGTTGGTTGCTCGACGCTTCCAAACTCTTAAATCATGACATAAAGGACTTTTCAAACATACCATGACATTTAAAAGAGACTTTTCAAGCATATCATGGCATTTAAAAGAGACTTTTCAATCCAATCATGACATTTTTCGAACAAATCTCTTAAATTCTGAATTTTAGAGTTTGGTGTGGGTTCCCTTACCTTAGCCCAAAATTTTCAAAATTCTAAATGTCAATTTTCGCTGCAATACACGACTCTCTTCAGACCTGCTCAACGAAACTTACAAATTAAAGTCCTTTCAACCATAAAATTTAAACATAGAACTTATTGGTTCTACAATCCCCATTTACCTTGAATCTAACCTGCCTGCCAAAACGTGACTTACATCGTCTAAATTCTGATACCTCAACGCTGAAACAAAATGGGTCTCCTAAAACGAATCAAAATCCAAGGAATCAGATTTCTCATAAAGTAAAACTACTTACAACTTACAAATTGGTCATACCTTACCCACAACGAAGGTTCAAATAGAAATCGGGGGTTGAAATTGGATCGGACCGCCTCAAATGAGTGGTCGACCGGCGGCAAAGACGTGGTGGTCGGCAAATGACGCTGCTGACGAGTGGCGGCGCGTGGAGCTTAGATCCGGGATGCTCGTGGCCCGATCTATCAGGAACCAATCAAATTTCATTGAAAACCAAAAGGAAACAAGATGAACCAGTCGAACCAAAACCCTCATACCGATGTTGGTTGCTCGACGCCTCCTAATTAAAATCAAAGGGAATAGAGAAAAAGAAAAAATATGAAATATGAAATATGCTTGCTTACTGGAGATTTAAGTTGAAAAAGGGAATAACATCATTTACAAATCTTCATAAAAAAAATTTACCCTCTAGACAAATACCCATGTAAAAAATTCTAGAACATTATCATTATTACTTCAACAATCCACACTTAATTCAAATGCTTAATACAATAGGCGAGGAGCAAAAATCATGAAAAATTACAACCCAAAGGACAAAAAAAAAAAAACAAAAATTGACTTCAAACTAAACTAATAACAAGCTTGAATGAAGAAAACTTGAACAAAACTCATTATTTCCCTTAGATTTCAATCGACTCAATCCCAATTATTTCTAGGAAAGAATGAATCATTCACACCCAATTGTTGGATTTGAGTGGAAAAACTAAAGAAAACAATGCCAAAATAGTAGCTCACAAGGGAAAAAGAAAACAAAGAAAAAAGAACTACAAAAGAAAACTTCCGACAGGGGCTCCAAAAACGAATGTCTTTTGTGTTGTCTTTGCTCTCCTTTTATGGTCTTCCATTACGATTGAGAACTCCATTAATTAAGCATATAAGAATTAAATAAGTTTTAATTCTAACGCTTATTACACCTACAAACATGAGTTATTGTTTGTCCTCGAGGCTTAGAAAACAAATATAGAGGCTTAAACAAAACTCACAATAGAATTTTAGAATATGTTTTTGAAGAATACATCTTTAATTTAGCGGAGGCCTCATGCTCTTAACACTTTACTTTACTTGGGTGCTTCCATTACATGCAACTTCCATGTCTCCCTCGTCTAAACAAAATACTTTCATCTCACAATCTCACCTTCGATTTGTTCTACCTATTATCCTTATTGAAGTTTCACTTATTTGCTGACTTTACTTAACTAACATTATTCCCCAAACTCGTCTTCCACTGTTAGGATGTATTGCTTTTTTTCTTTTAAATAGGGGGTCTTTTTGTCATTTGTGCCTTTGTTCTAGCTTACTAACTCTTTTTGGTGAAAATATCTAGCTATGAGCACTTATCACATCAAGACCATTTTCATATACTCACTTTCTAAGTTAACATTTTATACAAAGAAAATCATGAGTATCATGACTGCCCCTAGTTACTTAGTTAACTCTTAGAAGGAGGAGTATCTTTTTTTTTTTTCCAATCTAGCAATGATAATACATCAGATTACACATATTCAACAAATTACTAAAGAACAAAATCCTCACCCAAACCTAATGTTGGTTAATGTCCCCATTAAAAAGAATGGCACAAGAGGTAACAAAAAGGTAGTTTACAAGACATCTAAGCTAGATTTCCTAAGAGGATTCAGTGTGCAAACTTAGGTGAGTTTGAGTCTTGGGTATTTTATAAAGACAAGAAATCATGAATTTGTTTGTTCAGAAAGCATCTACATAATCTTTCTAAACATTTAATGAATCGAGCATACTCCAAATTTTCATCATTAATTAGGTATTCAACAAGAAAAAAAACTCAAAGAATTCATGCCAGAGATATGTTGGTCAATGCATTCTTTTTTCTTTTCTTTTTTTTTTTTTTGCTTAGAATTTTTCTAATTTTTTTTCCAACATTCATGAAAGTAACTAAACTAGACAAGCATTAGAAAAAAAAAAACTTGAAACCAAAAGGAACAATGAAATAAAACACTTAACAAAACTAGATAGATAGGCTAAAGATAGACTCCCCTATGCAGAGAAAAATGTGTCGTTATTGCCATTATTGTCCTCGAAATTTTTGGAGTTTTGAGAAAGAATTGTTGGGAATTCTGAAAGACATGCCCTGCTTCCCTTGTAGGACATGAAGATTGTTGTTTTCATCTCTTTCCTTGATGTGTTCCCAACATGTTCTATTTTGTTAACTCTCTTGAAATTGCAATTACAGTTTGTTTTCCCAATTGCGACTCCAATTTCTTCCACCCGTTCTTTTTTCTTATATTTTCCTAAAAATTAAAAATTGAGCAGGAAAATTTGCACACAATATTTCCTAATGCAAAGTTAACTTTGTGAAAATTCTAATTTTTGAACTCAAAGTTGATTCATCAAACTCCCAAGTGGATCCTCAGGTAGAAGTGTTCCCTCATCGATCATTTTAAGTCCCTCAACCTCAATAGGATTCTCCTTAGACACAACATTTATGAATTAACTTATTTATTTGGGTTGCAATTTCAAAAGGCGATGATTTAGTTGGCAAACACTATGAATCAGTTCATGACTGAAACAAAGACCAACTTTTAGAATCAAGCAACATCCATTCAGAATTTGGAGATGTAAGTTGGTGAGTTAGCCAATATGATGGTGGATAGGCTTCCAGGAAATTTAAGTCAATTACCTTGAGAAGTGGTAAAGAGTTGGTTGAGCCAATGCAAAACAAGAAGTCCAGAGAAGAAGAAGAAGAACTGGTTACTCAAGTATCATCTAGTAAGCAAGTTGAGGATACAGTTAGCTACTTCATCAACCATTCCACTCCCTCAACACCTCCAAGAGAACAAAAGGATTAAGCAGTATAGTAAGTTTATTGATATTTTTAAGAAACTGCAAATTAACATTCCATTTGCAAATTCCCTTGCACATATGTCATATTATAGAAAATTCATGAGGATATCTTGAAGAAGAAAAGGAAATTAGAGGATTATGAAATGATCCCGCTCGTAGAGGAATGCAGTGCCATATTGCAGAGAAAATTACTACCCAAATTAAAAGATTTGGGGAGTTTTTCTATTCCTTCTTCAATCAACGATACATTATGTGATTTAGGAGCAATATTAACTTAATATCTTTGTCTATTTTTAAGAAATTAAGAATAGGATAGGTAAAACCAACAATCGTTTCTTTGCAATTGGCTGGCAGATCAATTAGGTCTTCATAGAGAATCATTGTAGATGTTCTGGTGAAGGTAGGGAAATTTATCTTTCTTGTAGATTTCTTAGTCCTGGATATGAAGGAAGATGAGAACACGTCAATACTTCTTGGAAGACCATTCTTTCCCACGGGAAGAAAAAAGATTGATGTAGAGTTAGGGTTGAAGTTACAAGTTCAGGATGAGTCAGTCATATTCAAGGTTTTCAAGGATCCAAATCCTTCACATCATATGAATTGTTCAGGTATTTTGGGATTGAATCACCATCATCCACACCTTTTTCCGAGTTACATCCATCATATTACTATTTTAAATGGCCTTCAAGAGAAGAAGAAAAATCAAGTTGAGGACTATAAATTTATAAATCAAGCGCTATTGAGAGGCAACTCAAAGGTTTCTTTTGCAGCTTTTAGTTTATTTTAAGCTTTATTTTTTTTCTATCACTTTGTTTCTTTTAAAGGTAATAAAACTCCCAACAAGCAAATATGAGGTCATTGGAGTTTTGATTTTTGAAAGTCAGCACATCCAAGGAAGTCTTGTTAACCCTTACATTGACTTTTATTTATTGACATTTTTATTCCTTTCATATATTGAGGATAATGCATGTTTTTATGTTGGGGGTACGGTAATTTTCTTGAGTGTGGATAGGGTTTTTTTTAATTAATAAAGTTTGTTATGATCTTTTGAAATAAAAGACAAATAAGTGTAAGTAGTTTGCTTGTGATTATTTACAAGTAGATTGATTGTGGTTTGACTGAGAAGTATTTTAATTTATTTTTAGCATTTTGATACTTTTTGAGCACTAAGTCTAATTCTTTTGTTGCTTTGATTCTAAGAAGATTTTTTTTAAAAAAAAAATTAAAACTTACTCTAGTCTTCAGAAATAATGGGAATTCAATGTTTTCTAGGAGAAGATTTAGGTTGCTTTCCTTTTTGTGACTCTTGTTGGCAAAAAAAATGAAAGAAAGAAAGAAAAAATTGTTAAAAAAAAAAAAAAAAGAAAAAAAAGGGTAGAAAGAGTTACCTCTATTATGATCAGTTAGGTCACTCATTGAGTGAGTGCTCTAGGTAAGGATCCCTACACTGGATGTGTGAAAGCTACTTTCTAAATAAAAGAGAAAAAAAAAAAGAAAAAATTTGTTAACTTGTTGTCATTAATAAATACTATCACGAACTGATCAAGGTAAGGATGGAATACTCGATTCATGAGATCTATGAATGTTTTTGGGGCATTTGTTAACCCGAATGACATTACTAAGAACTCATAATGCCCATACCTTGTCCTGAAAGCTGTTTTTGGTACATCAAAGTCCTTAATCTTCAACTGATGGTACCCTGATCGCAAATCAATTTTGGAAAACATCGAGACACCCTTTAGTTGGTCGAACATGTCATCTATACGGGACAAGGGATATTTATTACGTATTGTTACTTTATTTAACTATCGGTAATCAATACATAATCGTAATGTCCTATCTTTCTTTTTCACAAACAACACAGGTGCTCTCCATGGAGATACGCTTGGTCGAATATAACCCTTATCCACCAACTCCTGCAACTGAGTTTTCAACTCCTTCAATTCCTTCAGTGCCATCCTATACGGAGCTTGAGATATTGGCGTCGTTCCTGGAATCAGATCTATGGTAAACTCCACCTCTCTATCAGGTGGCAACCCTGTTAGCTCCTCTGGGAAGACATCTAAATACTCACATACTACTGGAATGTCTTCAAGTCTCAAATTACTCGCCAGTGCACAAACTACATATGCGAGATGTGTTGTACAACCTTTATTCAATAATTTTCTAGCTTTAATAGTTGATATCATACAAGTAGGTAATATCTTCCTATACCCCTTAAACACAATACCTCAGTGTCGTCTGGCTTCCTCAACACAATTTCCTTCCTATGAAAGTCCATAGAGGCATGATACCTAGATAAGAAATTCATCCCCAAGATAACGTCGAACTCTTGAAGATCTAGGGGAATCAGTTCAGCTGCCATAATCATACCATCTACTTCTACCATACAATTCCTATAGAAGCTACAGACTATCAACATAACACCAATAGAAGTATATATACACAGTTCTTCAGATAGAGGTTCTAATTCCCCATCAATGTTAGTAGCAAACATACAAGAGATAAAAGAATGTGTAGCTCCTGGATCTAATAACACATGCGCAGGTTTACCACAGATAGAAAGTATACCCGAAACAACTTCTGGTGCATCCTCTGCCTCCTGTTGTGTCATGGCATAAATCTTTCCCTGTTGTCGGGATCGGCCTACAGGTCTTTTCTACATAGCCCTACTAGTGCCTTCTCCTCTAGCTACCCCAGTCATTTGTTGCTGGGTCACGGTATGCGACGCAGTTCTCTGTCCTGCCTTGTTCTCCTACATTAGTTGGTGGCATTCCATCTTGAAGTGACCTTCTTGCCCACAATTAAAACATACATTGCTCCCACTCAAACATCGACCCCAATGATACTTTCCACAAGTGTTGCACGATGGTTTCTTGGCTGAACTTGCTACCGATTCACCAAGTTGTCCTGTACGAGAGTCTCTTGCTGAACCTGTCAAAAAACTCGATCCATGTTGCCTCTGTCTATCCCTACCTCCACTCATACCAGTTTTGGAAGTCGACTGTCTACCACGAGGAGGTTTGAAGCTTCCTTTTCCAGAAACTCTTGGGGTGAATCTTCTACTATCTCCCAGTTGGAGGCGATCTCGTGATGAACCAACCGAATAACCCTACAACTCCTCTTCCCATTATTTCCTCTACTAGGCTTCGTTCCACCCTTAGCGTTGTCTCCACTAGCTTGAAAAACTCAGTCCACTCTGAACGTGTTGTCATAGGCGCTCGGATCTCTGTTCGTAGACCATCCTCGAACCTCTTGCATCGATCTATCTCGCTTGCAACAATAGTGCTAGCATACTTTGATAACTCTGTGAACTCCTTCTCATATTCTACTACTGTCATCGATCCTTGAACAAGCCCCAGAAACTCGTTCCTCTTTGCATCATGGTAAGAGCTCGGATAGTACTTATTTTCAAATGCCTTTCGAAACACTTTCCAACTTCATGTTTTACCTTTTCTGCTCTCTTTTATCTTCCACCAATCATCTGCTCCTTTCTGGAGCAAGAATGTTGCTAAATCAACCTTCCTTTCTTCAGGACATCGCATAACCCTGAAACACTTCTCAATTTGATTTAACCAAACCTCAACATCAGCGGGATCTGTCGTGCCTTCAAATGTTGTTGCACCCAAGGCCTTTAGTCTTTCAATGTCATACTTTTTTTCTGGATGTACTCGTGTTGATCCAATACTTTCAGCTAATCTTTGAGTTATCCTCGTAAAGATTTGTTCCTCCATGTTCACCTCTTGCTGAGGATGATTAGACTCTCCCTCTGGTACCTCTATTCCTCTATCACCAGTAGCTTCTTGAGTTTTGGCTCCACATGCCTGCCTCGTTTGCCACCTCAAGCCATGGTCCTAAGTTATACAATCTTGTTAAAATAGTTAAGATAACAAGCTTCTAGTTTAATGCATGAACCTAGTTCCCTTCCTAAAACCTTTTGCTCTGATACCAAGTTGTCACGCCCTCTCCCAGCTTACTTGTCTAACCTAGGAAGAAATGTAAAGATAGAGAAAACAAACCCTCTTACTGGCTCTCCCTGACTATCCCAAAACTTAACCTAAAATTGAACGCAACACAACAAGTTTGAACAAGAAAGATTGGATACTGAAATACACATATGAGCAAGACACATTCACTTCCAGTGTTATGTTCTTTAACAAGTCATAAAGCCTTCAAGTTTATTACAACCCAACTAACATGTTTTCACTACAAACTATATACATAAGAAAGTGTATATACAAGGAGCTAAACGGCGTGGTGGAAAACAGGTTTTGTCAAGGATAAGCACCAGGAACTCGTCTCTTACTTGGAAAGAGTAAACATAATGAAAACGTGAGCTAGGAAGCCTAGTGAGTGTCTATTTTTAAAACATTATAAGCTCAAAGGTGAAGCATAATGATGGACAAGCTATAAATAGAGATAACTATCACTTATTTGTAAACAAAGTATGCCCCTGTATGTTGTTAACCCCTAGTATTGAAGGACATTGAAAAGGTACTTGGGAGGGAGGAATCATGATTTCCCGATACTGAAGGACAATGAGAAGGTATTCGGGTAGTAAATGGTTTGACCCTAATACTGAAGGACATAGAGAAGGTATTAGGGAAAACTAAAGTGCCCAATGGCATTCCACGTGCACATGAGAGAGGTATGAACATTATTAGTATAGAGATTACTTTACCACCGCTAAGGTTCGAAAGCGGTATCATGCCATGAGTTTTATTGTTATGAGCTTCTACACTTTTGATATGTTTATTCTTCATTATAGTACTACATTATGAGTTTCTATGCTATACATAATGTGGTGACTTAAACCTGTAACTTGGTAGCATGGCTTGAATATGTTTACAAATAAGTTATAGTTATCTCTACTTATAGCTTGTCCATCATTATGCTTCACCTTTGAGCTTATAATGTTTTAAAAATACACACTCATTGGGCTTCCTAGCTGACGTTTTCATTATGTTTACTCTTCCCAAGTAGCAGACGAGTTCCCGGTGCTTATCCTTGACAAGACATGTTTGCCACCACGTCGTTTAGCTCCTTGTATATACACTTTCTCATGTATATAGTTTGTAGTGAAAGCATGTTAGTTGGGTTGTAATAAACGTGAAAGCTTTATGACTTGTTAAAGAACATAGTACTGGAAGTGAATGTGTCTTGCTCATATGTGTATTTCAGTGTGCAATCTTGCTTGTTCAAACTTGTTGTGTTGCGTTCACTTTTATGTTAAGTTTTGGGATAGTTAGGGAGAGCCAGTAAGAAGGTTGGTTTTCTCTGTCTTCGCATCTCTTCCTAGGTTAGGCAAGTAAGTTGGGAGGGGGTCGGTGTGACACTTGCTGGTATTTTATTAGAAACTCCTAATGATCCTAGTTGATATGGCGTTGCTTGAGAGAAAGTTGCCTAAAAGGTGAGATCTTAGAGTTCACCGGAGTTTGGGCAAGTTCTGTGCATTTAAAAAGTTCACCGGAGTTTGGGCAAGTTCTGTGCATTTAAAAAGTTCTTTTGAGTTAAAGAGTAGTATAATACTAAGAATTGTGCACATATACATATAGGACTTAAAATGAAGTCAACATAGCATACTGGTTAAAAATTATTGACTTTGCTTGCATTTTATGTTTTTTAGTTTAAAGGTTGATGAATTGCATTTTGAAGCTTAAGACTATCCACTTTGCATGACATTTGGGCCATTGAATTTTATTTTATTGTCAATAGATTCTATGCTCGAAGACGAATAAAAGGCTAAGTTAGGGTATTTAATAGTTAGGCTATTTGATAAATCCATTTTATAGTTATTTATTTTATCTTGTTTAGGTTGTTTTTATTTAGTTTTCTTATAGTTTTTGGATTTTAATTCATATATTTCTTTTATTTTTGTAGGTGTTCAAAAGTTTCATTTTGAATGTCATTTTTCAAGGATTTAAAGTTGAAAGCTAAAATAAATAAATAAAAACAACACCACAGACATTTTGGGAGAACACAGATTCCCAACGCCTAGGCACTATGAACTTTGACGCGTGAATCCAGCACACACGCCAGGATTTTTTGGCCTATAAGTACCTTATTTTGTGAAATTTGAAGGCGATTGAAGGGGGAGAACCGAAGGATTCTATTTCGTATTTGGTTGTGAAAATTTTTCTAAGCTTAATGCATGTTTAGATCTAACCATTCTTTACATTGATTTTATGTTAATAATTTGAGGTTGAGAGACATGAATTGTTGATAAACTAAATTATTTTCCCTAATTTACACTTGAGATAGAGATCTCCTTGTGGGTTTATGGTAACTTAAGTTCTACGTTCATCATAATTGAATTGTTGGAATTGTCATAGAGATATATGCAATATACTTTTCAATAAATATCATTATTATTTTAGACAAAATATCAAATCTATAGGGTAGAATTTGCCAACAATCTAGAAATAGAATTTGCTTCAACTAATAATGAAGGAAGAATATGAGGAAATAATGGTAAAGCCATAGCTCTAGAGCCTTTTTCTATTAAATTTAATCATTTATTTCACATTGTTATTTTACATCTTTATTTTATTATATTATAGTTAGTTTCAGATTTCATCCATCTTTAATTTATCAGTACTTAGATAAAATTAAGGCTTATGAATTTGGCAATTGATAACATCCTTTCACGGTAGAGAACGATACTGGTACTCACACTAATATATTACTTGTAACGATTCATGCACTTGTGAAATCGAGCAACAATCTTGAAATTAGGTTTTTAGGAGACTATGCGAGTGACTTATTAGTCCCTCTATTTTAGATAGTTTGACTTAACAATTTTATGGATTTTGGAGTATTTAATCTTTATGTTTAGGGTAAAGAATTGGCTTATGTCTAAGCTCTTATCTCCATCACATGTGCAAAATCTGCTTATCACTAACCCTGTCGTATTAGATCCAAGCTTAAGTGGCTAGCCTAGTTGATCAATATAGGATCTCAACGGCATTTTAATCAACACAAGCAAACAATTGAAATATAGGTTTTGATTTTCATTTTAATTTAGGCTAGATTTACTTCTTAAAGAATTCACATCCTTGAATCCCCTAAGAAGTCTAGCTCATAATTAACTTTAAAATCTCACAACAAATTCTAGAATTAAATTCCATGCTAAGAAGAATTACTTAAACGCCTAATTGAATAAAGGGAATAGAGAAAGAAAAAAGAAAAATGAAATATGCTTGCTCACTGGAGATTTAAGTTGAATTACAAATCTTCATAAGAAAATGTTGCATCTGGACAAATACATATGAAGAACAAAAATTTCAAAAAATTATCATTATTACTTCAACAATCCACACTTAATTCAAATGCTTAATACAGTATATGAGGAGAAAAAAGAATGAAAAATTACAGCCCAAAGGACAAAGAAAAAAGAAATTGAATTCAAACTAAAACATGTTCGATTGAAGAAAATTTGAACAAAACCCTTGTTTCTCTTAGATTTCAATTGATTCAATCCCAACTATTTTTAGGAAAGAATAAATCATTCACAACCCAAGTTTTCGTTGGATTGGAGTGGGAAAACTAAGGAAAATAATATCAAGTAGCTATCGATAAATGCATTATTTTTCAAAGATTTTTTAGAACCCTCAATACAAAATGGTCAAAATATGCCACCTTTTTTGTAGTGTGTGAGCGAGCAATTGGGAGAATTAGTAGAGAGTGTTTCATGTATACATAAGAAATATGAATATTGACGAAATATTTGAAAAAAAAAATTAGGACTTATTGTTGTTTTTTAATTTTTTTTGCGTTTCATTTTTAAATGAAAAGTACTAATAGAACTAAATAACAATTAATTTAAACGTTGTCATAAATTTATGGCACTAAAAATTGTAAATCTTGAAAATTTTCTTGACTTTTTACGCCAAAAAACATGTCTTTTCCCGTCCAAAACACGTTTTTTCCCGCCAAAAACTGAACCTCGAGTCATCTATGACATATCTAAGTCATTAATGTTGGATTTTACAGGAAACAAAATATAAAAGAAAGTGTTGATTTGAAACATCAAATTCAATTGATGTTCATGTTACTTAATTTTAAATTCAAAAGTTTCAAAATGGTTTGAAACATCCAAATGTGTTGATGTTTCTTATACAAAATTTAACTTAAAAAGTTAAGTTTGTGAGTTTTGTTTGAATTTCAACAAGTAACTACACAATTGAGTTACTTTTGATTTATGTTTCATTTTATTCATATTAATTTGATTTTAGAAAGTTACTAAGTTGCTAGCCTATAAATAGCAACTTGTTTCTTCATTTGAAGTATCCCATTCCATTTTGGAGGTATCTCATTCCAAGTGAAGAGTTTTTCTCTCCTTTCTTTCTTCTCTTTAATCTTGAGTCAAGTTGAGAGCAAGTGTCCAAGAGTTCTGCCAGATCCGAGTAGTTCGAGGTTGTTGTTCTATCGGAGTTAGTCGTTGTATCCTGCTGAGGCGATCGTTGTAGTCTACTTGCAACCCGTGCAGAGCGAATAATTATTTTCAGGACAGCGTTTAGTAAGCGTGCCTCGACTATTTACAATTCTTTGTTCTTGAGTTTTTAGTTGTTATATACAATACATTGTAATTGTTTGTAGCCAGTTAAGTTGTAATCTATTTGCTAGTGTCACTCAGTTTTATACACAGCAAAGTAGCATTATTTTTTCCAACATTTTGAAGACAATTAGCAAAATGGCTGCAAGCTCCTCCACTAATGGTGTTGCTCCTACAACGATGGGATCAACCATCCTCAAAACTCATGTTGAAAAACCAGAGAAATTCAAAGGAGAAAACTTCAAGAGATGGCAACAGAAGATGATCTTCTACCTCACAACATTGAACCTTGCTCACCTCTTGAAGGAAGAATGTCCAATTACCCCACCAGAAGTTGTCACTCTTGAAACTGAAGCTGCCAAGCAGGCATGGATGCATTCAGACTTCTTATGTCGCAACTATATACTAAGTGGTCTTGAAGACACCTTGTATAATGTCTACTGCAATGCCTATAATACATCAAGGCAATTGTGGGAGGCATTAGACAAGAAGTAGAAGATGTTGGTACTAAGAAATTCCTTGTAGGAAAATTCTTAGATTATAAAATGATTGATGCCAAATTGGTAGTCAATCAGATGGAAGAATTGCAAATTATCATTAGTGATTTGCAAAGTGAAGGATTGGACATCAGTGAACCATTCCAAGTTGCTGCTGTGATTGAGAAGTTGCCTCCTTCCTGGAAGGACTTCAAATGCTATCTCAAACACAAGCGAAAGGAATTATCCATGGAGAATCTTGCTAATAAACTCCGAATAGAATAGGATAATAGAAAAGGAGATAAAATTTCGCTAGAAGTTGAAGCCAAAGCTCATGTTGCTGAGGCTTCAAGGCGTAAACCCAAGAAACAACAATTCAATAAGAAAATTGTGAATCTTAGACCGAGGAATGACGTCAACAAACGCATTCGTGGAAATTGTTGGGTTTGTAGCAAGTCTGGCCATACAGCTGCAGCTTGTCGACACAAGAAGGGACAAAGCTCCAATCATCAGGCCAATGTTGCAGAAAATGACGATCTAGTTGCTGTCATTTTTTAGGTAAATATGGCTTTTGACACCAAAGGTTGGTGGATTGATACTGGTGCTACTAGGCACATTTGTAAGGACAAGTCATTGTTCACCTCGTATGAGAAGCTAGATGGTAGCGATAAGCTATACATGGGAAATGCTTCGACTGATGGAGATCTGATCTCCTTGAGCAGCGGAAACGAGTTTGGGATCTTAATGTGCTTGATTGTTTTAATTGAAACAAAAACCAGTACATTGACCCAAAAATACAGAATAAGCATGAATTCTAATCCTATTAGACATGGATTAATTATTCACATGCAAACAAATATTAAGTTTAACAATTAAACTAAAGGGAAGAAGAATACCTTTGTAGTTTTCCTCAACACAACAACTCCTTGCTCCCAGTGAAAATCAAAGAAAGTAGCAACACGTACTCTCCCTCGTATTTCACAGACACCACCAAAAGAATAAACCTTCTATCCTCTGAGTGCTTAGATCTTTCCTTTGTGGGAAGGATTCCAATAGTTGGAAGAACTTTTGGGAATGAAAATGTGAGAGTCAGAGGGAGAGAGCAATTCTACAATTGCTTGTCCAAAACCATCGATTAACCTCCACTCCCTATCGATGGGAGGAGGTGGGGAACATGTCCTTCTGACACGTTCCCATTAATTTAATATTAAATTAAATTAAATATTAATTAAATCATATTTAATTAATCAAATTAAATATCTTATATTTAATTACGATTAAATCAAATTTAATCATATCCTTCCCTCTAACCTATAGTTTTAATATACATCTAATGCACATTAAATTTTAATCTATAGTTTTTAAATATGAATCACATTCACATTTAAATTTAATATTCGAACTCTTTCAAATATTTAATTCTCTCACATAATTTAATATGAATCATATTCACATTAAATTTATAATATATAGTTCCAAAACTATATATTATATCGTAACCATATACATAAAATATATTCCCTTGTGAATTTGAACATTTCAAATTCAAATGATCTAAGAACCCTTTACGAGCTAGAAGGTGGACCTAATGGACCTCTGGATCGTAAGCTCTAACGATACGAGATTGCTCTTGTTAATCTCATTAACCTCCCAATCAACATTCGTTAACTGCGGGAACACTCCACTAAAGTCCCACAGCTGCACTCTTCTCACTGCAGATATATTTCTGTGTCCACGGATCAACCAATAACAGCAAGTCAATCCTTCACGAATGTTCGTAACACCAACTGGGTCAAATTACCGCTTTTACCCACAGGTTACATCTTGTGCCTTAAGTATCGTGCTCCTCTAATGAACAATTTGTTTGTGGTCCTACCAACAAAACAGAGTCCCTCTCGGGCCAATGAGAGGGTCGGGCCTTTGTTCAAGTCCCGAGACACCACTTAAGGGAACATTCCTCTACTTACCCTAGTAGGCGGGAAGGAGTGAATTCCATCTTGCTAAGTTAAGTTCCCAGCCGCTCACTCGGTCTTGTCCCCAAGAAGGTAGGCATATTGAGTCGGTGAATCTGACCACTCTCACCCATACTAGTCAAAGGACAATCCCTTGCGAACAGGAGTTCGTAACACGCTTCGAGATTGAGATCAAGTTGCCTAGGTCATCCTAGTGAAATAGAAACCTAACTAGTCAACTGAGTTACAAATTTAGAGGTTACTATTTCGTGGTCCTATCTTATGTAATCTCATTACATAAGATATCCCCACTCACATGTCATCTACACGAACACGTTAGGATCATAGTGTTTGTATCAAATACAAAGTGGGCCACATCCATAGTTTAACCAGGGTAAGGTACCCAAACCTTATCCCCTAACTATAGACCCTTTAGGTTGTATCTCGAACTGAGATCCTTTTTATGTACATTACATTCGGCTTAAAGATTCATTTAACAAATTGGATGTTTAGTTTATTGGATTTAGGGTTTAAATAAAGGCAAACTCAGAGATAACAAAACAATAACACTTTATTGAAATAATAACATTTTATTACATTAATTAGAACATAATTACAAACTACGAGTTTTAGGGCACAAATCCAAACAAACTCCCACTTGAACTAAAACTATAGTGGGGTACATCATAATCTAAAACAGTGGTTACAAGAGATAGAAATACAATAAACTAGGGCATCCATATACCCCATTACATATCTCCCACTTGCCCTAGATTAGCTTATGTACATATCTCGTAGACCTGCACTTTCCGATGATGACCCTCGAACACTTTAGCCGTGAGAGTCTTTGTAAACGGATCAACAATATTGTACTCCGAAGCGATCTTCGTGACTGTCACATCTCCTCGTTGCACTATTTCTCGTATCAGGTGATACTTCCTCTCGATGTGCTTTCCTTGCTTATGGCTGCGAGGTTCCTTTGAATTGGCTACCGCACCACTTTGTTGTCGAGTATAAGGTGATGGGAGATTCCATATTTGGAACAACTTCCAAATCGATAAGGAATTTCCTTAGCCAAACAACCTCTCTTACCGCGCTTCACAAGCGCGCGACATACTCGGCCTCCATTGTGGAATCGATGATCATCCTGCTTGATGCTTCGCCATACTATAGCTCCCCGCTCAGTGGTGAAAATCGATCTCGATGTGGATTTTTGAGAATCCTTATCGGTCTGAAAATCGAAATCGCAGTATCCAAAGATGGATCGATCCTTGACCCATACACAAGCATATAATCCCTCGCTCTCCTTAGATACTGAGGATATTTTTAATCGTTGTCCAGCTGGTCTAACCCTGGATTGGACTGGTACCTACTGACTATTCCCACTTCATAGCAAATGTCCGGCCTCGTGCATAGCATAGCATACATTAAGCTACCTACTGCAGAGGCATAGGGAATATGTCTCATATCCTCAACTTCTTGAGGTGTCTTGGGACACTGTTCCCTAGACAAATGAACTTCGTGCCTGAAGGGTAATATGCCCCTCTTGGAATTCTGCATCGAATATCTTGACAACATTTTGTCGATATAAGATGCTTGAGACAGTGTAGCGTTATGTTCTTGCGATTTCTAAAGATCTGAATCCCAAGAACATGTTGCGCCTCTCCCAAATCTTTCATTTGGAATTGGGTCGCCAGCCAATTCTTTATGTCAGTTAGGTATCCTACATCATTTCCAATGAGTAGAATATCATCCACATAAAGTACTAACAAAGCTACTTTGTCGTTGACGATCCTCTTGTCAACACAAGCCTCGTCAACATTTTGGTCAAAGTCGTAAGACTTGATCGCAGTATCAAATCTTATATTCCAAGATCTTGATGCTTGTTTCAATCCATAAATGGATCGATTAAGCTTGCAAACTTTTTGCTCCGACTCGTGCTATGAACCCTTCTGGTGAGACATATAGATGCTCTCGCCAAGATTACCATTCAAAAGGCGCCTTGACGTCTATTTGCCAAATTTCATAATCATAAAACGCGGTTATGGACAAGAGTATCCTTATAGACTTCAGCATAGCAACAAGGGAAAACGTTTCTTCATAGTCAACTCCTTCCCTTTGGGTAAAACCCTTTGCTACAAGTCTAGCCTTAAAGGTCCTGCACTTTCCTACGCATCTCTCTTTCTCTTATAGATCTATTTACACCCTATGGGTCTAACCCCCTCGGTTGGTCTACAAGTTCCCATATCGAATTGAAGTCCATTGACTCCATTTCAAGGTCCATGGCTTTGATCCATTGGTCCTTGTCTCACGTTATTCATTGCCTGTTTATAAGACAATGGATCTTCTACGCCATCATCAGGTATGACAACTTGAGTTTCAGCTAAACCCAAGTAGCGGTCAGGTTAGGAAACAACCATCCCACTGCGTCGAGGCATTCCCAACGATTGAGAAGGACGAGACTGACTTGAGGTGTTGGCTCTTCCATCAACTCTTGATGAAGGTCCAGCTTGATCAACAACTCTTGTTGGTTCATATGTAGCTTCATTTAGTACTAATTTACTACGCGGTTTATGGTTTCTCATGTGATCTTCATCCAAGAACGTGGCGTATGTCGATACAATCACCTTATTTTCTTGTGGGTCGTAGAAAAGACCACCTCTCGTTTCTTTGGGATAGCCAACAAATTGGCATAATCTTGAACGAGGTTCCAGTTTCTTTGGGTTTGTCACGAGTACGTGCTAGGACATCCCCAAATCTCGAAGTGTTGTAAACTAGGTTTACGCCTTCTAAAAGTTCAAAAGGTGTTTCAAACACTTTTTGATGGAACACTTGCTCAAGATTTGAATCTGCAGCCTCTCTGCGTATCCCCAAAACGAGGCGAGCAATTGAGCATAGCTCATCATAGAAACGAACCATGTCTAACAAGGTTCTATTTCTCCTTTCTGACACACCATTTTGCTGTGGTGTATTAGGTACAGAGAGTTGAGATTTAATTCCATGTTCTATCATATAATCCTGAAATCTCAAATCCATATACTCTCCACCTCGATTGGATCGAAGTGTTTTAATGCTTTTCTCTAATGCATTCTCTACTTCAGCCTTATACACTTTGAACTTTTCAAGAGCTTCAGACTTGTGATGCATTAGGTATAGATAACCATACCTCGAATAATCATCTATGAAAGAGATGAAATATTCGTACCCTCATCGAGCTTTAACATTCATCGGACCACAAAACTCCGAATGTATAAGTTCTAAGGGTTCTACGGCTCTATAACCTTTTCCAAAGAAAAGGTCGTTTGGTCATTTTACCTTCCAAGCAAGACTGCATAAGCAGTAAAGAATCATCTTCTAACTTGTTTAGAAGTCCATTCTTAGAAAGTCTCTTAATCCGGTTGAGATTAATATGACCAAGTCTAAGATGCCGCAGATAGGTATTATTATTTGGAGAAATTCTTTGCATTTTATTTTGAGTGTTAGCATTCTTAAACATCTCATGATTTAAAATTGTTTTGGTTTTATTCGGTTTGATGACGCATGCTTCATTTTTCAATTTAGCGAACATATATATTGACACTCTCTTTCAAAATGAACGCTTCATTGATTGAAAAGGAAATACAATAACCAAGTTTATTAAACAAGAGATAGAAATTAAGTTCCTTTTAAGCTTAGGAACTATATACAGATTTTTCATTAAAATAAATCTATCTCCGAAAAATAACTTGGCATCTCCCACTGCACGAGCTGAGACGACGTCTCCCGTTCCGACCCTGAGCGTCATCTCACCCTCTTGAGCTCCTTGAAGGAACTAGTTTCTGAAATGAAGAGCAAACGTGATTAGTGGCTCCCGAATCAAGTATCCAGTTAAATCATCATTTTCCACTAAACATGTTTCAAGAACAAGTAAATCTAATTTACCTTTCTTCTCTTTGAGCTCAAGAAGGTATTTTGGGCGCTTTCTTTTCCAAAGGCCCATCCATGTTGCAGCAGTGGAAACACTTTCTTTTATCTGCAAGCTTGGCTTTTCCCTTGCCTTTGTCACCGCAGTGCCTTCCCTTTCCCTCCTATTTTCTTCTGCTGGGTCTTCTTAAGCCCGGAAGATGAGCTACAGGACTTAGTCCCGCAGGATGAACCATTCGAACCTTTCCTCGGAATGGGCAAACAGATTTGCCTCTCCATCACCGCCCCTTATTCTTCATAAGAGATCGGAAAGTCTGAGTTCATTAAGGAGAGTAGTCATGTTATACTCTATCTTGTTCATCACCGCATTCTTTGCGAATTGCGAGAAACTCTTCGGAAGAGATTTCGTGGATAAACGATACACGACTCGCTTCGTCAATGACCGCTCCGTTCTTCTCGTGACACGTTGAAGTGGACCATCGGATCAAGAACGTGTTCTCTCACCGATGATCCCTCCTTCATACGGGAGTTATAAACGTATTTGAGGGATTCGTGTCGAATCTGTCCGCATTTGTCTAAACATTTCTGCGCAGTGAACTCATGATCTCACGAAATGAGACCATGCCTCGTGCTTTTGGCGAAACTTGAAACACTAACCAAAATGTAGACCTTGGCCTTATCATTGGCCTTGATCCGCGGCCGACGCCTCCAATGTATTGAGGAGCGTTATGAGCGAGAATCTAAGGACATTACTCAGTTAGTACGAACCGAAGGTCGTCAACAACGAGAATCGTATTCAAGTTGGACTTCCACGTAGTAAAATTCTCACCAGTTAAAGGTCACTTTTAAGTAAGGCTATTATTGAGGACGGCATGCTGAAAATCCAAAATAGTTCTAATTAGTTATGCCTTTAAACCCATTGTAAAAACCAATCTAATTTAGCAAAATTATTAAAGAACCCTAGTGTTTAAACTAAAACCCACTGTTTAAGTTAAACCTTTAATCTTGCAACGATACTTCAAGGGTTTAGAACAAAAGCCTCCGTCGGGCGGTTAGTCATTCCTCCCTTGAATTGAGACTATCTCAGCCAATTCCCACTACCAGAACATCTCATGTCCCAATGGTCCTTAGCTACCGTTTGTTTGGTCAAGGACTTGTTAACTAACTTAACTCATCCCGTAAATGTGACCCTACCATTTTCAGATCCAATAGGCCCGAGCCAACAGACTACTATTAAGAAAGACAACTGCTGGCAAACAACCTAAGAGACCCTATCCATTTCTGGAGTTCGCGGTGTCTGATCCCTATAGTCAGGCCCTCCGTAGGGTTTGGCTATTCCAGGACAACCTAGCAGGCAGACTATATAAATCTCACGGTGCGACCTAATGGAGGAGACCGTAGGATACGTTGACACGCGTCCTGCTCCCATTTACTATGGATACTTCCCTCATTCACCTTGGTATTGAACCATGCAAACACATACCGTAGGGGGACGCCCTATTGACGCCGTGTAGCCGAGCATGGAACTCACGGTGTGAACTTTTGAGGACGTGAGAGTAAACTCGATGCGAACATCTCGTTTTCTCCCACTAAAGTTCCTAAAATTAGGGTATGGATTTAACTTAGTCGGATTCTGGCTAAAAGAATCTATCTAAGTCTATGCCTATTATAACTATTATAACTAGGTCTTAAAACCTTATGTCTAGGTGAATAAACATTTTAATTACCTAGAGATAAAACAGAACTGAGGTTAATTCAACTCAGGTTCCGGGTCAGTTCCCAGGTAGGAGGTGTTCCGTTAACCGTCAGCTTAAGTACCCCCAGCCTTAGACAGAACTTCACCGGTAGAGTTCCCTTATAACCAAAGTCCTAAAGTCCTACTATATTTTAAACTATTTAAAATATTATGTAAGACTTATTTCTAATCCTATTAGAAATTGAAACTTAGGTCTAAATTAATTTTAAACAATTTAAAACTAATTAAATTTAACCCAAGTTCCTATGTTTGCATGCATTTCTTTATTATAGGTTATGGTTTCTAAAACCCCTTTAATTTATAACTTTTATAAATTTTAATAATTAACCTATGATAAAGAAACTATATTATAAATCCAACAATCAAAATTCAAATTGAAATTATAAAAGAAATTCAACTACTTGAATTATGAAATTACTTAAACAAAATAACATTTATTTTAAAGTAAGTAATTTCATACTCCATGCAATTTATTTTCCATATAATCTAATTATAACACTTATAATTAATTACATGAAAAAATAAATTAGTCATGCATCCAACCATATTCATATAACATTTATTATAAATAAAATGCATGAACATGCTTATCCTAAGGTGGGAATAATCTAAATGACATTCATATAGATAAAAAGTTGTAAAACCGGAATAATTTGGCCCCTAAAGTGCAAAAAAAATAAATTACATTAATTTATTTCATGAAACCGGTCCAAAAACACCCTGAACCGACCTTGAACCGGAACATGCCAAACGAACCAGCTCGAACCGGTCTGCTGCTGCTTGAACCGCCTCACGGCGTTGCAACGCCCGCTCCATCCTCGTGCGCGCCTGCTATCGGGATGGCGTTGCAACGGCGAGGCGCGCTGCTGCAGTAACGCCACGACTTTGATCGCCCGCGTCGATAAGGAACGCCGGTGTTGCGACGTTGTTCTTCAGCGTTACAGTAACGCTGATGAATACAAGCGTTACGTCGCGCTTTCTTTTGACATCGGCCTTCTTCCACGAACACACAGCAGCCTTCTGCTTCTTCAATTTCTTCTTAGATTCTCAACCAAAATGAATGAAACTTGTCCCAACGACTGTGAACTCAATTACAGACTCAATTTTGCACTTTTTGTCCAAAAACGCAGGGGCCTTTATATACTAATTGATCAAAATCAAAGTAAACTAAGGCCAAAACATTCCTAAACTTGTTTTACAGCAAACCAAATGCATTTCCCACCAAATCAATGCAATTTTGTTTCAAACCAAAACAATACAAGAATTGCTCTAATACCAATTGATGGAGATCTGATCTCCTTGAGCAGCGGAAACGAGTTTGGGATCTTAATGTGCTTGATTGTTTTAATTGAAACAAAAACCAGTACATTGACCCAAAAATACAGAACAAGCATGAATTCTAATCCTATTAGACATGGATTAATTGTTCACATGCAAACATATATTAAGTTTAACAATTAAACTAAAGGGAAGAAGAATACCTTTGTAGTTTTCCACAGCACAACAACTCCTTGCTCCCAGTGAAATCAGCAAAGTAGCAACACAGGTACTCCTCTGTATTTCGAAGTAGGACACCACCAAAAGAATAAACTTTCTATCCTCTGAGTGCTTAGATCTTTCCTTTGTGGGAAGGATTCCAATAGTTGGAAGAACTGTTGGGAATGAAAATGTGAGAGTCAGAGGGAGAGAGCAATTCTACAATTGTTTGTCTAAAACCATCGATTAACCTTCTCTCCTCCATTGGAGAGGAATAAAACGAGGGATTACCTTTCCACTCCCTATCGATTGGGGGAGGTGGGGAACGTGTCCTTCTGACACGTTCTCATTAATTTAATATTAAATTAAGTTAAATATTAATTAAATCATATTTAATTAATCAAATTAAATATCTTATATTTAATTAAGATTAAATCAAATTTAATCATATCATTCCCTCTAACCTATAGTTTTAATGTACATCTAATGCACATTAAATTTTAACCTATAGTTTTTAAATATGAATCACATTCACATTTAAATTTAATATTCGAACTCTTTCAAATATTTAATTCTCTCACATAATTTAATATGAATCATATTCACATTAAATTTATAATATATAGTTCCAAAACTATATATTATATCGTAACCATATACATAAAATATATTCCCTTGTGAATTTGAACATTTCAAATTCAAATGATCTAAGAACCCTTTACGAGCTAGAAGGTGGACCTAATGGACCTACAGATCAAAAGCTCCAACGATACGAGATTGCTTGGTTAATCTCATTAACCTCCCAATCAACATTCGTTAACTGCGGGAACACTCCACTAAAGTCCCACAGCTGCACTCTTCTCACTGCAGATATATTTCTGTATCCACAGATATCGACCAATAACAGCAAGTCAATCCTTCACGAATGTTCGTAACACCAGCTGGGTCAAATTACCGTTTTATCCCTGGGTTACATCTTGTGCCTTAAGTATCAGTGCTCCTCTAATGAATAATTTGTTTGTGGTCCTACCAACAAACAGAGTCCCTCTTAGGCCAATGAGAGGGTCGGGCCCTTTGTTCAAGTCCCGGAGACACCACTTAAGGGAGCATTCCTCTACTTACCCTAGTAAGCAGGAAGGAGTGAATTCCATCTTGCTAAGTTAAGTTCCCAGTCGCTCACTCGGTCTTGTCCCCAAGAAGGTAGGCATATTGAGTCGGCAAATCTGGCCACTCTCACCCATACTAGTCAAAGGACAATCCCTTGTGAACAGGAGTGCGTAACCTGCTCAGGATTGAGATCAAGTTGCCTAGGTCATCCTAGTGAAATAGAAACCTAACTAGTCAACGGAGTTACAGCTAGAGGTTACTATTTCGTAGTTCGGTCTTATGTAATCTCATTACATAAGATATCCCCACTCACATGTCATCTACACGAACACGTTAGGATCACAGTGTTTGTATCAAATACAAAGTGGGTCACATCCATAGTTTAAGCAGGGTAAGGTACTCAAACCTTATCCCCTAAGTATAGACCCTTTAGGCTGTATCTCGAACTGAGATCCTTTTTATGTACATTACATTCAGTTAATAATTCATTTAACAACCTTGGATGTTTAGTTTATTGGATTTAGGGTTTAAATAAAGGCAAACTCGTAGATAACAAAACAATAACACTTTATTGAAATAATAACACTTTATTACATTAATTAGAACATAATTACAAACTACGAGTTTTAGGGCATAAATCCCAACATCGACTGCCTCTATTGAAGGCAAAGGGAAGATCCTGCTGAAATGGACTTCTGGAAAGATACTTATCCTCAATGATGTGTGGCATGTGCCAGATATTTGAAAGAATCTAGTGTCACGAACTCTACTTAATAAGAATGGGTTCAAGCTTGTATTTGAGTCAGATAAATTTATTCTGACAAAGGGGGGTATGTATGTGGGAAAAGGCTATCTAAATGATGGCATATTCAAATTGAATGTATTGGCACAAATGCCCAAGAATAATAATAATAATAACAACTCTTCTGCTTATATCGTTGAGTTGTGTGATGTATGACATTCTAGGCTGGGGCATGTCAATTATCATTCTTTAAGGAGAATGATAAATTTAGGACTATTGCCTAGTTTTAACATTGATAATAGACACAAATGCGAATTTTGTGTTGAATCAAAGTTTTCAAGAAAATCATTTTCTTCTGTAGAAAGAAGTAATGGGTTCTTGATTTAATCCACAGTGATGTATGTGACATGAAAAGTACCCCTACAAGAGGCGGTAAGAAGTATTTTGTCACATTCATTGATGATTGTAGCAAATATTGCTATGTATATTTATTACATAGTAAAGATGAAACCTTAAATGTTTTTAAAGCATATAAGGCAGAAGTTGAAAATCAACTTGAGAAGAAAGTAAAGATGCTTAGATCAGATAGAGGTGGTGAATATGAATCATCATCACTTTATGAATTCTGTGAAGTTAATGGTATAATCCATCAAACTACAACACCTTATACACCACAACAAAATGGTGTAGCTGAAAGAAAGAACCGAACTTTAAAAGACATGGCTAATTGCATGTTAAATAGTTCAGGTTTATCCCATAATTTGTGGGGGGAGGCTTTGCTTACAGCAAATTTTATCCTAAATAGAATTCCACATAAGAAACTGATAAGTCACCTTACGAAGTGTGGAATAGAAAATTACCCTCATATAAAATGTTGAAAATGTGGGGGTGTTTGGCAAAGGTACAAGTTCCTTTACCAAAAAGGACCAAACTGGGACCTAAGACAATTGATTGTGTATTTATAGGTTATGCAATGCATAGTGTCGCTTATAGATTCCTAGTAGTTAAATCAGAAATACCTGATATTAACAATAATACTATCATGGAATCTATTGAAGTTGAATTCTTCGAGGATATATTTCCTTTGAAAGAGGAAAGATACACAAGAAGTGGTATCAAAAGGAATTATGAGGCTAGCTCCTCGAAAGGTAAAGACGATCAGAAAACTGAGTCTGAACCTAGAAGAAGCAAAAGAGTTAAGAAAGCTAATTCTTTTGGACCTGATTTCATAACTTATATGATTGAAGGTGAACCTCAAACTTTTCAAGAAGCTGTGTCATCTCCAGATGCACCCTATTGGAAAGAAGCTATCAATAGTGAGATAGAATCCATTTTGCATAACAATACCTGGGTATTGGTTGATTTACCTCCTGGAAGTAAACCAATTGGTAGTAAATGGATTTTTAAAAGAAAGCTAAAGGTTGATGGTACTATTGATAATTACAAAGCTCGTTTAGTAGCTAAAGGCTTTCGTCAAAAAGAAGGGTTAGATTTCTTTGATACCTATTCTCCAGTGACGAGGATTACATCTATAAGGATGTTAATCGCAATAGCAGCTTTACAAAATTTGGAAATACACTAAATGGACGTAAAAACTGCGTTTTTAAATGGAGATTTAGATGAAGAAATATATATGGAACAACCTGAGGGGTTTGTTGTAAAGGGGCTTGAAGACAAAGTTTATAAACTAGTTAAGTCTCTTTATGGGTTGAAACAAGCACCCAAACAATGGCATGAAAAGTTTGATCAGACTATGTTATCAAATGGATTCAAGATAAATGAGTGTGATAAATGTGTCTATGTTAAAACCATAGATCAAGACTATGTAATTATTTGCTTATATGTAGATGACATGTTGATAATGGGCACAAATAGAAGTGTCATTGATTGCACTAAAAGGATGTTAAAATCTAACTTTGATATGAAATACCTTGGTCTTGTTGTTGTTATACTTGGAATCCATATAACTAGAAACTCTAGTGGATATATACTTTCTCAATCTCACTATATAGAGAAAGTGTTGAGAAAATTTGATCAATTTGAGAGTAAACCAGTTGTTACTCCATTTGATCCAAATTGTAAGTTAAAGAAGAACAAAGATGAAGGTGTGTCTTCTCTAGAATACTCTAGAGTTATTGGTAGTTTAATGTACATAATGAATTGTACAAGACCTGATATTGCCTATTCAGTAGGAAGGTTAGCAAGATACACCAGCAATCCTGGGCATGATCATTGGAATGCTTTACTCAGAGTTTTAAGGTACTTGAAGTACACTCTAGACTATGGATTGCATTATACAATAGATCCACATGTACTGGAAGGATTTAGTGATGCTAATTGGATTTCTGATAGCATGAAGACTAAATCAACCAGTGGGTATATATTTACCTTAGGTGGAGCAGCTGTATCATGGAAATCTTCAAAAACAGACGTGTATAGCATGTTCGACTATGGAATCAGAGTTTATAGCTCTTGATAAAGCTGGAGAAGAAGCTGAATTCTTAAAGATATTCCATTATGGCCAAAGCCTGTAAGCGCAATATGTATTTATTGTGACAGTTTGGCGGCCTCTATGAGGGCCAAGAATAATGTGTATAATGGAAAGTCGCGACATATAAGACGTAGACATAATACGATAAGACAATTGCTCTCTAATGGAGTTATTTTCATTGATTATGTGAAATCAAAAGAGAATATTGCAGATCCTTTAACGAAAGGATTGTCAAGAGAGCAAGTGACATATACATCGAAGGAAATGGGCTAAAGCCTATGAAATAAATTATCTGATGGTAACCTAACCTAGTTGACTGGAGATCCCAAGATCTAGGTTCAATAGGCAAACTAGTTGGATAATTTATAGTTGGCATACTAAGAAACTTATGATTTCTTCCCATTTCTATGATGTTGTAGAGTGTGTGATCTGTTGATGTTGAGGTCATGTTGATATCTCATTTACAAGAGGAGTAATGATAGAATACTCTTAATCAATATCACCTATGTGAGAGTAGAAGTGGGGTCGCTTCTATGAGGACTTTAAAATGGCTTATGTTCTCTAAAGCTCTCATGAATTCAGGATTTTGTCCAGGACCAAAATGGACACAAACGTATAGAACTCAAAGATACAAGATGAGTTATGTGTGATGTCTGTTGTCTCAATTTACCAATGAGAAGGATAGTTCCAGAGCTAGTCTCACTATTTCTTCGGTAAGTTTGATAGATATTCACTAAGGAAGGTTCAAGTCCAGAAAACACCAATCCTGATGCATAGCTTATTTGTTTGCTCTCAACGATTGTGTTATAATTTTCAAACTTTCTTTTATGTGGGGGATTGTTGGATTTTATAGGAAACAAAATATGAAAGAAAGTGTTGATTTGAAATATCAAATTCAATTGATGTTCATGTTACTTAACTTTAAATTCAAAAGTTTCAAAATGGTTTGAAACATCCAAATGTGTTGATGTTTCTTATACAAATTTAACTTAAAAGTTAAGTTTGTGAGTTTTGTTTGAATTTCAACAAGTAACTACACAATTGAGTTACTTTTGATTTATGTTTCATTTTATTCATATTAATTTGATTTTAGAAAGTTACTAAGTTGCTAGCCTATAAATAGCAACTTGTTTCTTCATTTGAAGTATCTCATTCCATTTTGGAGGTATCTCATTCCAAGTGAAGAGTTTTTCTCTCCTTTCTTTCTTCTCTTTAATCTTGAGTCAAGTTGAGAGCAAGTGTCCAAGAGTTCTGCCAGATCCGAGTAGTTCGAGGTTGCTGTTCTATCGGAGTTAGTCGTTGTATCCTGTTGAGGCGATCGCTGTAGTCTACTTGTAACCCGTGCAGAGCGAATAATTGTCTTCAGGACAACGCTTAGTAAGCGTGCCTCGACTATTTACAATTCTTTGTTCTTGAGTTTTGAGTTGTTATATACAATACATTGTAATTGTTTGTAGCCAGTTAAGTTGTAATCTATTTGCTAGTGTTACTCAATTTTATACACAGCAAAGTAGGATTATTTTTTCCAACAATTAAAATATGACATTGAAAAAATGTCATAAATTTATGATATGAAAAAAATGTCATAAATTTACGATATTAAAAAAGTGTCATAAATTTTGAAAATTCGAGAATCTCCGCCGTTTCCCGCCAAAAACGGGTCTCCGGCTATTTTATGACACTTTTTTTACTCCCTCCCACATTTTTGGTTTATATATGGTGTCATAGAAAGCCCAAATTATTGTAGTGATCGGGTAAAAAGAAAATGGATAAAAATAAGAAGAAAGAAAAAAAAAAACCTCATGAAAGAGAACTTCGAACAGCAACTCTAAAAAGGAATGTTTTTTGGGTTGTCTTCTCTCTCATTTTAGGGTTGAGAACTCCATTAAGTTTATTAAAAAATTCAATCAAATCGTGCAACAAATCTGGCTCCTTCCATATAATCGGTGTTCTTTTTTTGTGTTCCTTTCATACTGTTGTGTCGAATCTGCAATTTCTGAATTTCAACTCTTTCTATTTTCCTCATGTGCACTTCTCAATAATAATTGATGTTTTTCAAGCCTTTATGAATCTTCTCCTATGATTTCTAAAGCAAAATAAGCGTAAATTAAACATATAAGAATTAAATCATTCTTAATTTAGAGGATTCATTTTGCTCTCTACTATCTCATCCTCTCTAACCTTCACTTTATTTATTTATTTTTTTAGTACGTCAATTATTAGGAGTGGGAGGATGAACTACTTTCTATATATATATTACCATATTGGAATGACATTAGAAGCCAACCAATGTGGATAATTTTTATTTTTTTAGTACATCAACAATTGGGAGTGTGGGGATTCGAACTCATGACTTATTGGTCATAAGTTCAGTTGAGTTATGCTCTTGTTGACACCAATGTCGGTAAATTTAGAGTCAGTATTTGTACATGGTGAATTATTTATGGTGAAATTCTTATCCATTTTTATTTTTTTTTTCTTGAATGGGAATCCATTAATGTAGGATTTTTAGTTTTAGAATGTGAAATTTAAGAATTAGTTAGAGGTAGTTAGAGGTTGTTTAGGAAGTGTTATAATAACATGAGTTATAATAGTTTTGGAGATTATATGATCTATAGTTAAGATGCAGAGTTATTTAGTCTAGGTTATAATAATATATGTTTGGGATGCAAAATATTTTATAGAAATAAAAATTATTATAACATGCACTCCAAATATTCTTCCCTAATGAGTTGGGTTGCATTTTATTATATCATTTTTCTTTAGTGTCCCATTGATTCCGTACCTTAGACAATAATATTTAATTTTAACAAATTTTTAAACAAAATTCTAATGAAAGAGAAAAATTAAAATGCAATTTATCCAAAAAAAAAAATTGAAAAAGATTAAAATTCGAAGTTTAAAAAATTATTCATGAAAGCTTAATGTAATTGTCATTTCGTGAGAGGAAGTAAAAATAAGAGAATTCTCGTGAATGGTCCTAAAGACATCCCAATTCCAAAAGTGTCTTAATTTAACAAAATTTACATACGAGGATTTTTGCATATTAATTACTACTTTTATTTTACCAAAATACCCTTACATTTATTTAATTGAATATAATTAAATATATGATTTTATTTTATTATCTATTCATGATCTGAATTCTAATATAGAAAGGTTAATAGCCTAATAAATGAATTAATTAATCTAGACAAATCAATTTGAGTTAATTTTATAAAGTTTTACTCGATTTTTGCATTATTTCCATATTTATCATCTTTTCAAATTAATAGCATCTAAATCACATTTTAAATTATCTTTTTACTTTTTTTTTCCTTTCTTCATAAACTTCATCACTCGTGAGGATTAATCTTGCATTTCTTCTTCATTTTGCTTCCAGTATTCTTCCTCCATTTTCTCACTTTTGAAAATCTAGATTTGTTACAATAGGAGGATTTTTGTAACCAAGAAGCTTGAAAGTTCATTTTTATTTCATCATATCTCCAGTGATAATATGGGTAAGTATAGTTTGTTCATTTTTTTTTTCTTTTTCTTCCCTTTTTCTAAATTTTCAGCATTATGTTTTATATTCATTTAGATCAATTCACTGTGTTAAGTTAACTATATCTATATTGCATGTTCTTAATATATTCCTATACAAATTTTATATGGTGGTATTTGAAACGAAATGGACAATTTTTTTTAGTACAATACGAAAAAGATAATTATATTTTAATAATCTTTGACTTCTCATTCTGCTACTTAAATATACGAAACAAGTATATCAAATGTAATATGAATTAAAAATTAGATGAAAATTTCATACTGCATATTTATATTCAAATATCATATATAATTAGATATTCATACATATTGATATATACATAAATATAATTCAAACGAAATCATATCATATGAAACATATTTATCATACCATTTGATATCAAAATTTCATACCTATTAAGTTTAAAATCACAACAACCAACATAATCTCAACAAATTTAATTAAAACATATTTCTTATACCTAAACAATTTAAATTCATACCCAATACAAAAATTATGTTCAACCGATTAAAATTCATACCAATCACGAACATGAACACTTCAATTATTCTAGAATAATATTTTAACTTGTTATTCTAAGCAATTTATCATACCCTTAAGGGTTGAAATTCATACGCAATCTCCAACATTCCAAAACATGAATATCTAAATTCATACCCAATGTCCAACATTGACAAACATGAAGATACATTTAACAAACCCCCAAACTTTCCATATTCATATGTATAATCATATCAATTTAACTTTTAGTATATATATAGGTATTTATTACAAATTTTTTATATACCCATACATATATATTCTATCAACATATCAAATCTATTGTATTTTAATATACATATTGGATGAAATAAATACATTGATATTACATGGAGACCTTCGTGCATTTATCATATATTATATACTTACAACTTTTTCTATATAATTACAACTTCCCATGAAATAACTATACATGTACATATAACTAAGTTGCAGGAATATATCTCACATATAAATTCATTTTCGATAACATAATTTTGCATCTCATCTCAAACGCATTTCAAAAAACACTACTTAACTTGAATCTAAATACGAGGTACGAATCTACCAATGACGGAAAGAAAAATTGGTAGAAACCAAGATGCAATGTAAACCATAGCATGTTGTCTTCAAATTTTTTAGGCACCAAAACGGCAACAAACAAGGGATTTTAGACCAATAGAGAGATTTTTGAGAGATGAGAAATTTTATGAATGTTTAGGATGATTTACCCCTTTGAGGAATATATTTCAACTGTTTTTTCCTTATTTGGTTTTGTTATTTTATATTTTAGTTGTAAATAAGGGCATTCTAGTAAATGAGCTATTCTATTGTAATTAATTTATTAAAACGTGAGGTTATGTCGGTAAAATATGGGCAGACATATTTGAAAAATGAGTATCTCAATAGGCCTATTTTTTTTTTGTAATTGAGTCTAAAAATAGCTATTTTTTTCTCGATATCTTACGGTTCATTTTTGCTGATTTGAAAACAAAAATTTGAAGGTAAGAATTCAATAGATTCAATAAAAATTGTAGTTTATTTCATATTTTTTTCAAATTTGCATTTGGTAATAGATTTCTTGATCTCAATGTATCAATAGTTTAAAATGTAATTGATATAATTCTTATAAACTGTAAAAATATTTCTAGTTAGCAACTAAATACTAAATTGAATCTAATTAATTTATGTACATTTTATCTATAATATTTTATAATTATTATTTTACAATATCTTATAATTTACAATATATTATATTATACATAGTTAAAATTAAAAAATGAAATAATATATTTATAAAAGTTTTTACCTTTTTAAAGGTAATTTGGCATTTAAAATATCAAATTCAAAATCTAAAAACATAAAAATGTTAAATTTTAATTTGCTAAGCTATTCACGAAATCCCTTATAAGAACAAGAAATAAATTAAGATGAATGAGAATAAAGAACAAGAAAGATGGATTATAAAGCGAAGGAAAAAGGTACTCAAAAGTCACACCACACATGAACAAATAGAAACGCCTGCTTGGTTTCTTGATTAGTTTGCATAAAAGATATTGCTTTCAAATATATTTTTCTGGCCTATCATTCAAATTATGAACGTTCGTTTTAGAAGATGAAATTTTTAAAACTGTAATTTCATCCTTATGCGAGTGACAAAATGAAAGAAACTATGTCATATTAAGATCATCACTATTAGGTAGAAACTTGATCAACTCTAATATGTTAGAAACTAGATATGAAATATGTATCAAAAAAGAGCTGGACATGAAATATAATGAACAGTTGAGACAAATAGAAAGAAAATGAAAGGTTCATGAATCAAAACCAAAATTCTCAAAGTTTAGGCCCTTTGGTTTTTTAAAATTGTACTTGTTTTCTCTCAATTTCTCCACCATGATTTTCATCTGCCTACCATGTGACTTACATTTTTCTCAATAAACACTTTAATTCTTAGCTAAATTTCAAAAACAAAAACATGTTTTGGGAAAGTACTTTTTTTAGTTTTCAAAACTAGGCTTGATTTTTTAAAACACATGTAAAAGGCAAATAAGAAAACATGAAAACCCTTGGGTGAAAGTAGTATTTATAGGCTTAATTTCCAAAAATCAAAAACTAAAAAATGAAATGGTTATCAAACGGAGCTTTTGGTTAAAATATGCAAACTAATGCCCCCCAGTTGAGAAATACATGAATCAGAAACAATTTAGACACCAAGCTCATCTCATCAACATGAATATTTGAACAATCAAAGACCAAAATAGAACTCCACACTGGGGTAAGAAGAAAAGGCACCAAAACTGAACTAGGATAGAAATTAAAAAAAAATGAACACGAGATTAACTTAAGAATTGAAATTACTCCAGATATAGATTGAACATAGAAGTAAGCCTAAAGACTACATGATTTTCTCTTGGATAAGTTCTTAAATTGAGAGGCAAAAATTCAAACATCTAGCTCTATATCCTTTGTCTTCTCCACAACTAACATAACACTTAAATAGGTTCAAAACAGAACGAAGAGCAAATCACAAGAGGAACACCTCAAAATCCAAGCTTAGGCCCTTTGGTTTTTTAAAATTGTACTTGTTTTCTCTCAATTTCTCCACCATGATTTTCATCTGCCTACCATGTGACTTACATTTTTCTCAATAAACACTTTAATTCTTAGCTAAATTTCAAAAACAAAAACATGTTTTGGGAAAGTACTTTTTTTAGTTTTCAAAACTAGGCTTGATTTTTTAAAACACATGTAAAAGGCAAATAAGAAAACATGAAAACCCTTGGGTGAAAGTAGTATTTATAGGCTTAATTTCCAAAAATCAAAAACTAAAAAATGAAATGGTTATCAAACGGAGCTTTTGGTTAAAATATGCAAACTAATGCCCCCCAGTTGAGAAATACATGAATCAGAAACAATTTAGACACCAAGCTCATCTCATCAACATGAATATTTGAACAATCAAAGACCAAAATAGAACTCCACACTGGGGTAAGAAGAAAAGGCACCAAAACTGAACTAGGATAGAAATTAAAAAAAAAATGAACACGAGATTAACTTAAGAATTGAAATTACTCCAGATATAGATTGAACATAGAAGTAAGCCTAAAGACTACATGATTTTCTCTTGGATAAGTTCTTAAATTGAGAGGCAAAAATTCAAACATCTAGCTCTATATCCTTTGTCTTCTCCACAACTAACATAACACTTAAATAGGTTCAAAACAGAACGAAGAGCAAATCACAAGAGGAACACCTCAAAATCCAAGCTTAGTGCGGCGCCAGTGCCTTCGCTTAGCATTATACCTGGAGAATACATAAAAATGTGGCGTTACATTTAAAACTGAGAAGAATAGAAATAATAATATGAATAAAAACAGAACAGAAGAGTTAAAGACCTGATGGTGTTGTCAGTCCTCAAGCGGATCCAGTGAGGAATAGGCCTGTTCTGTCTCATCTTCTTCGCCAATTTCTTCTTGATTCTGAAGGTCTTGTGAGACGGCTGTGCACATTAAAGAAAAACCGCATTAAGCAAGGCCCTGTTTGAAAACCATTGGACTTTCGAAAATTGTACTTGTTTTCTCACCATTTAAACCATCTTCATCTTTCTTAATAAAAGATTTGAGTTTCTAGCCAAATTCCAAAAAGAAAAACAAGTTCTTTAAAACTTTTTTTTTAGTTTTCAAAAAGTTTGGCTTGATTTTTTAAAACATATGGAAAAAGTAGACAAAAAAAATATATGAAAACCCAAAGGTAGAAGTAGTAGTATTTATAGACTTAATTTTCAAAAACTAAAAACCATAAACCAAATGGTTATGAAATCACTAGAAGAAATTAAAAAAACAAATCACTTCCAAGGAAGAAACAATTACCATCTTCAAAGTTCAGGAATCAGCCAACGACTGCACCCGACAACAAATTACCTGTTCCATGAAGATCCATGATCAAGACATAATCCAAATGAACAAAGTTAAATAGAATTTACTAATCAAACATTGAGTTCAGACTGAATAAAAGGGAAATTGTTATTATTTAATTGCATAAGATTTTCTCCATTCCTTATTTTTTTTGGCGTGTGTGGGAGTCTAGAAGATTCGCCTCATCTATGATATCAATCCAAATGAACGATGGTGTGGTTAAAATTAGTCAACGGCGTGCCAAAATTATAGATTTAGAAACACAGATTATGGGGAAAAAATTTTTAGACATCGGAAATTATCAACCAGTGCAATAAACTTAGACGGTTACATTCAATACAAAAGGTTAAGGATTCATCCAGTCCAATTGTGTCGTTTTATTCTATTCACAGAACCATTACATTTATTCCACACACATAAGAATAATACTCCAAATTAACAACAAATTAGTACTCGACTCGAAATGTACGCCTTCAAAAAAATTCTAGCTAGCGCAGCGCACAAATGCTATGTAGCATATCAGTTCCAAAATAATCAGATTGGAGGCCAAAAACTCGATCTCTAAAAAATTAAAACCTACTCATTATAAGGAACGAAACCCTATGTTCTCACGAATCTAACAATTCCAAAATCATTACATAAATTGACAATACAAGGCATGGAACTCGCAGATCTACAAAAAGGTATCAAAATCATAAGCCGAACAACATCGAACATAATGACTAATTAACCGAGTAACCCTATGATGAATGTAATTCTCGGATTTCAGCGTTGTTTCGCTTATAAAAAAAATCCCAAAAGCGGAATTACGAAAATTGTGTAATGAAAAACTCAAAAGATTAAAGATCTACCGAAGAAAAAGAAAAGATAATCGATGACGAAGGAAAAAAGAGAGAGAGAGATTACCTGAGAGCAATGTGAAGAAGTGGCCGTTCTGGTCGGGAAAGACGATGAATTAGGGTTTTAGGAGTATTCTTCGAGTTTGGGCTTCAAATAAATGGGCCCAATAATAGGGTTCATCCAAACAATAAAGGCCATAATTATTTCAGCCATTTTTTGTGTGATGAATGTCTAAATACCTATCTCACTCAAAAAAATGTTTAAAATAGTTTTAATCGGTAAAAATGAGTAAAATGATTTTTTTTATGAAATATAATAAAAATCTTAAGACGTAAATACCCTTATTATTAATATTGGGAAGTTGTACCTAAGTACGACTAACAAAAATGAGTGAATCAATGAATAAAATAAAAGCCAAAAAAAACAAAATTTTAAAGCAGATAAGGTTTACAATATAAAAATAGAAAATTCAAAGGAGAGTGAAAAATATTAGTTAACAAAATCTAACAAACTTAAATCAAATCTAAACTATTAAGTTAACATTGTTTTAAGGAAGAAAATAATACAGTTTTACATAAATGAACAAAACGATTTAAATTACTAGCTACCACTTGTTATAATTAATACTCCACCTAAACTTCTCACGCTTCCTCTGTTGTTTATACCGCTTCCTCTATTGTTTATACCGATAGCTGGTTGTTGGACCATGTATTTCCTAGTTCCTATTGACCCATGGTATACACAATAACCTCTGTTATTGGTATTTTGACTAGAGGTGTTCAAAAAACCCGAACAACCCGACCAACCCAACCCAACCCGACGGGTTAGGTTGGGTTATGAATTTATTTGGGTTGGGTTGGGTTCAAATAAATTAAAATGTACGGGTTGGGTTGGTTCGTGGGTACCTAAAATTAATTTGGGTTGACCCGACCAACCCGAACTTATTATTAATTTTAAAAATTATATTTTTACCTACCATACAACTACATATACATGTATTTAATTTATTTAATTTAATTTCATAATTATTTATTATTTAATAACTCTTAAAAATGTATTTTCTAAGTCATTAGGGTGTAACTTTTCATAATATAAATTGAAACTAAGTAGCTAATTTTAATTTAATTTTTGAGAAATAAAAAGTCTTTATTTTAAATAATGGCGATTTATTCAGAAGTTTCTTGATATAATTGTAAATTTGTAATAGAATATTTAAGTTTTATAGTTGTTATTTAGCATTCTTGAATTTTTGTATATTTATATTAATTTTAGATTTTTTAGATTTTAATTTTTTTAAAAAAAAATAAAAAAAATCTAACCCGATGACCCAACCCAACCCAACCCGATCGGGTTGGGTTGGGTTCCCCTTATGAATAGGGTTATTTGGGTTGGAAGAATGACCAACCCGAAAATTTGGGTTGGTCCAAAAAACTAGCATAACCCAACCCGACCCGGCTTATGTACACCCCTAATTTTGACCATGATATATACAAGGGCCTATTTTCTCTTATTTCCTCATTTTTTTAGGCTTGCTTGTCCATATATATATTAGTATTTATAACGCTCCCATGTTGTTTATATTGTTTTACCATTAAGTATTTCCCTTTTATTTACTAGTTCCTCTTGATGACCCACAGTATACACATTGACTTCTCTTGGTGGTATTTCCTCTTGTTTCTTGGATTTTTTAGTTTACCTCCCCTTGTTTATTAGTATATACAACACAAATGTCAATTTTGAGATAATATATTTCTATCTACTATCATTTCTGCTATCGAAAATTGAATGTGTTTATTTGATTTTTTTCATTCCTGCAACTTCTTCTTGGGGACGACCTGTTGGTATTTTCTCTTGTTTCCTGGTTTCTTTAGACTTGTCTATCGACTTTTTTTTTTATTCTGAAACTTCTTCTATGTTTTTTTCTGGGTTTCTTTCCCTTCCATTTACCCGAGAACAATTTTTATTTGTGAATTGCTAGATCAAATGACGAAAAATGTTCTTCATCTTCCCCGACAACCATTTCATTTGAAAGTGAATTCATTCAATTTTCTTCGATCTTCAATATTGTTTCATCTCCCCTTTGCCTCTATGAAGTGTGCCAACAACGCTTATCATCTCTCCTTGGCCTATCGAAAACCATCAATGAGAGAATCTACCTTCATTCAACCTCCATGAGAGAGAACTTACAACACAGTCAATAACCATTTCGAACAAAACTGGTCAATGGGAGCTGCCAAAAATTGGTTTGGGAGTCGAATATTAGGGAAAATCGGTTAGAACAGATTTAAAATGAATTCAGTTTGACTGTAAATACAATTATATACCAAGGGTAAAATAGGTATACAATTTTCTTCACACTCCTCCCTGAATAGTCAAAATTTCAATTTGAAACTTTTTTAGACATTTTTTATTATATACTATTTATTTTAAACATTGGTCACAATTTCCCCATTTCTTTAGGAAAATTGTACCAAATGACACACATTCAACCTGATATTTCATAAATGACACATTTTAAATTAAATTACCGCTTTAGTTTGGCTCATATTTATGAATTTATTTCATTATCCCTATAATTATTCTAGATATTAATAATTGTGGAATAATTAGTATTAAACATTCCATAAAATAAAATATCCATTTTAGGAAACCACATTTTGAATTAATGAAAAAAATAGATTTATCATAATAGATTTAGGGTTTTATTATTACCATTAATATAATTGTGCATATTCATTTTTCATACATATTCATTACTTTCCAAAAAGAATGTTTGGGTCGTTTGGTTTAAGGTTTTCTAGATGCCTGGGAATAAAAGATGCCTAGAAATAAGATATCTGGGTATACGATGCTTGAGAATCAAAGATAACTATGTTTGGTTGTGCATGAGAATGTTATCAGATTGTCATGAGCATAAATGATGTTTTTGTTTGATTCGTCCGATTTCAACCATTTTATACAACTATAAAACATTGAAACTAATCCAAATTAAATTTCCAACAATAAATTTAAATGAGTTACTTTTAAAAAATCAATAATTCTTTGTTAATTTTTTTATTAAGTCAATTTATTGAAATAATTTTAAACAATTAGATTTTAATTTAATTTTCGTTCATTAGTAAATTTATTATATATAATATATCTTAAATTTTAGGTCACTGATTTTGTTTAGCCATCCATCTTAATAATTATCCTCAAACAAATGTAGTTGATAAAATTATATAAATTTTTAATTATAATTAATCATTACAATAATCAAATTAAAGAATTAATTATAACTGTTATATTTCAAAAATAAGATATAGTGAACACTAAATATATACAAAATGAACATTTATATTATATCAACATTAATTAGTTATTTTTTTTAGAAAAAAGATAAAAAAAAAACTAGAAAAGGAAAAATTATGTAAAAATAACAAAGAAAAAGAAGAAAATAACAAATAAAAGAAATAAGGAAACAAAATTAATCATAGAAAAAAAAAAAAAAAGAAGAAGAAGAGGGAGTAGAAACCATTCCCACTCTTTAAACACTTCAACTAAACGACCCCTTATAGTCGTTCTCTTCATTTTTTCACTGTGTTCAAGCTAAAGACATTCTTTTTATTCCACCCACGTCTAATCTAAATTCTATTTTTTTTTTTAGTTTTCTTCTTTATTCTTTTTTTTCTGATGTAGAGTTTAATTGTGTATCTTTTTTTTTTTTCATTTTCATGTGCTTTATGCTAATATTTACCGTCACGCCACAGTCAAAATTTGGAATTTTCCTTCATTTTTTATAACTTAAAGACTCAGAAATAGAAGGTCTAGAAGAAAAGGCAATGAGGCTTGAAGTCCTAAAAGAAAGAGCTTCCTCGGCAGCAAACAACAACCCTCCCATTACAATTCAATATCTGAAAGATCAAGGAAGCCCCCAAAACCAAACACTTCCTTTCACCTTTACTTTGAACCAAGGAAAAGATCCTTTTCAGTCCAAAGGAAAACAATCAACGAAGCGAATGTCAAATTATGGAAAAGGAAAGCAAGACAAGAACTCAATTCTCAAACAGGAAAAGGAACAACTCAACCTTCGAACTCGGTTGTAGGGGTGAAACACAAACTTGAATTTATGGAGATGGATCGAGACAATAAAAAGAGATGTGTTGTCCAGTCCGAAGTTCAAGAAGAGAGATCTCAGCAACGCCGGTTGCCATGAAAATCCTAAGTTGGAACGTTCGAGGGGTGGGGAACCCTCGAACGATCTGTAACCTCAAGCACGTGTTACGTGCTAATAAACCCCTCATTGTTTTCCTCACTGAAATAAAAAACAACGACAACCTTGTTGATAGATTAAATCTGATTTAAACTTTGAAAATTGCTTCTGGGTCCGTAGTAAAGGGAGAAGTGACGGCCTCATGCTCTTTTGGACAAAATACCTGAATCTTTCCATTAACTCCTACTCTGAAGGTCACATTGATTCCTCCATTAATCAACCTTATCATCAAAATTTGAGCTTTGAAGCAAGTTGGATTAGCTTCGGAAAGTGTAGAGACATCGTCCAAGAGGGCTGGAATCAGATTTTCAATGGTAGAGACTACCATAACCAAAAATTGGCTCACTGTCTTCAACAACTCAAAAGATGGAATAGAGAGCGACTAAAAGGATCTATCAATGGGGCAATTGATAGAAAAACCAAAGAGCTTTTTGATCTGGAGTTACAACAACCCCTTAATCAAAGCAACATTGTGCAAACCGAAAAAGACTTTGAACTCCTGCTGGATGAAGATGAAGGGGAATTAGAGTCCCAGCGCAACGGAAGACGATCGAATCGTCGTGGTATTGTTGTGCAATTCAATTTCGTTAAAATTAACTATCACATAGTAAAGGCTAAACATGCATTTCTAGAAAGGAAAATCGGTAAGTTTAAAGCTACTTACTTGTTGAAGACAATCTTCAAGCTTTCCTTCCGTTCACGAACTCTTCGTGCTCCCTCGTACTCAACGATCTCGAACTCTTCACACGAACACCGATCTAGACACCACCACTTGGTTTCTCGCTTGTTCTTCCTTAGGTAGAATGAGGATTGTGGGATCATTCTTTGGTTTTGGGAGGAGAATTTGAGAGAGAATTTGATGCTTCTTTTGGTGAGATTTCCAAAAATGAGCAAATGGTTATCTTCCCCTTCTTGCAAAGGGGTTTAAATAATGGTGATAGGTGGAGTTGAAATCTCCACCTATTTACCATTTTACCACAACCATAGGTTATGCAAATCATATTTGCATAACCACATATTATAAGATATCTCATATCTCATTTTTCAAATCACATTTGCATTATTGTGGATTTTTAAATTGAATCACATCCAATTTAATATCTCTCAATCTAATTTCTCCAAATTAGCCCTAATCAACAATTAGGCTAACATATAGTTTATTATGAATCTCATTCACATTAAACTATATAATATATATCATTCATATCTCATATAAATGACATAATTACCCTTTAGTGAGTTTGAATACTTCAAATTCACACCAAAATTGTAAACCTTCTATTAATCCAGTTTGAGCCAACCAAGGGACCTTATGGACCTACAGTGACGAGCTCCAATGAACCGAGATTAAATTGTTAAACTCTTTGACCCGGTTAATCAATATTCATTAGCTACGGTAACACTCCACTAAAGCCCGTAGCTACATTCCCGTCAGTGTAAGACAAGATGTGTCCACTGATATAACCAATGCCCATGAGTCGACCCTTCATAGGTTGTTCGTAGACACTGCTGGGTCAAATTACCGTTTTACCCCTGTGTCTACTTCTTGCTCCTTAAGTCCCCACTGTTCCTCTAATGAACAACAACGTTGTAATGGTCCAACCATACACAACAACCCTCTCGTGCTAGTGAGAGGGTGGGCGCCCGTTGTCCAAGCCCTGGAAACAACACTTAAGGGAACAACCCCTCTAGTTTTCCTAAAGGCGAGAACGAGTGAATTTCATCTCGCGTAGTTAAGTTTCTAGCTCCCTACTTGGTCATGTCCCTTAGAAGATTGGCATATTGGGCGAGTAACTATGACCACCCTCACCCGTACTAGTCAAAGGACAGACCCCCGCAGAAAAGAGTCTGTAACACGCTCAGGATTCAGGTCGAGTCACTAATGGTCATCTACGAACTTATTAGTCCATACTGTTAACGGTGTTACATCAGTAGGTCTAATAATTCACGGTTCGGTCTTGTACAATCTCATTATACAGGATGCCCCCACTCGCATGTCAACCACATGAACGAGTCAGATCACCTCATTTGTATCTTAATACAAAGCGGGTCGCATCCACAACGTATCCAGGATTAGGTCTCCAACCCTATCCATATACTGTAGATCGTTCGGGTCATTTACTCAAACGTGATCCTCCTTGTGTGTCCACTACACACCGTTCAAGTTCTAGTTCTCTCATATATTCAATGACCCTGGAGCTTAGTTTATTGGATAAAGTTTGTAAGAAATGCGAGACAAAAAATGATGAAATGAATAACTCTTATTAATTTCAAATGTTAATTTACAAACAGAACGAGATTAGGACAAACATCCCAACAAACTCCCAATTGGACTAAGCTAGTGGAGCAAATACATTTTTGAAATGTACATAATTTACAATGAAGTAATAAAATAAACTAGGGCATTGAATACCCATTTACATATCTCCCACTTGCCCTAGTCTGGAAGCACTCAAAGACCTAGACTCTCTAGGTGACCCTCAAACACCTTAGCCGTGAGGGCTTTGTAAATGGATCAGCAACGTTGTGCTCCGACGCTATCTCCGTGACTGTCACGTCGTCGCGGTGCACAATATCCCGTGTCAGGTGATACTTCCGCTCAATGTGTTTGCCTCTCTTATGGCTCTGAGGCTCTCTGGAGTTGGCTACAGCACCACGGTTGTCACAAAATAGTGTGATCGACAAGTTCATATTTGGAACAACTTCCAAATCCGTCATGAACTTCCTAAGCCAAACAACTTCCTTTGCAGCTTCACAAGCAGCAACGTACTCCGCATCCATAGTGGAATCAGTGATACATCCCTGTTTGATGCTTCACCATACTACAACTCCTCCATTCAGAATGAAGGCTGACCCTGAAGTGGATTTCCTAGAATCCTTATCGGTCTGAAAGTCAGAATCTGTGTATCCCGTAAGGATCAAATCCCCACTGCCGTACATCAAGCTGTAGTTCCTCGTTCTCCTTAGATACTTGAGGATCGCCTTTACGGCTGTCCAATGATCTAATCCTGGATTGGATTGATACCTACTGACAATCCCTACTGCATAACAGATGTCTGGCCTAGTACACAACATGACATACATGAGACTCCCTACAGCTGAAGCATAGGGGATCCGTCTCATATCCTCAACCTCTTGAGGTGTCTTAGGACACTGATCCTTAGACAGGTGAACCCCGTGCCTGAAAGGAAGCAAGCCCTTCTTGGAGTTTTGCATCTTATATCTGGACAACATCTTGTCAATATAAGACGCTTGAGACATGGCCAACGTTATGTTCTTTCATTTTCGGACAATCTGGATACCTAGAACATACTGAGCTTCTCCCACATCTTTCATTTGGAATTGCGAAGCTAGCCATTTCTTTACGTTAGTAAAAAATCCTGCCTCATTTCCAATGAGAAGGATATCATCCACGTACAATATTAAAAATGCGATAGTTTTGTCGACGATTTTCTTGTAGACACAAGACTCGTCAACATTCTGATCAAAGCCATAAGATTTGATTGCCTCATCAAACCTTATATTCCAAGACCTCGAGGCTTGTTTAAGTCCATAAATGGACCTATTAAGCCGACAAACCTTTTGCTCTTGGCCTTGGGTTATGAACCCCTTGGGCTGGTCCATGTAGATGGTTTCATCAAGGTTGCCATTCAGAAAGGCGGTCTTGACATCCATCTGCCATACCTTGTAGTCATAATACGCGACAATGGCCAGAATGATCCTGATCGACTTTACCATGACAATAGGTGAAAAGGTTTCCTCATAGTTAACCCCTTCAACCTGGGTAAAACCCTTTGCCATTAGTCGTGCTTTGAAGGTCTGCACCTTCCCATCTATGCCACGTTTACGCTTGTAGATCCATTTGCAACCAATAGGTTTTACCTCATCCGGTTGATCCACAAGCTCTCAGACAAAATTGAAGTACATCAACTCTATTTCCTGGTCTATAGCTTTAATCCATTTGTCCTTGTCAACGTCTGCCATTGTCTGATAGTAGGTCAATGAATCCTCGTAGTCATCATCAGGAGTGACGACTTGGGTTTCAGCTAAACCCATGTAACGTTCAGGCTGTCTCATAGCCCTCCCACTACGTCGAGGCATTCCCAACTCTTGGGAATGGACTTGACTTGACGTGCTAGGATCAACAACACTTGTTGATGTACTAGCCCCATCAGCAACTCTTGCTGATGTACTGTCCATTTCGTTCAACACAATTTTACTCCTAGGCAAATGATCCCTGACATGGTCTTCCTCAAGGAAAGTGGCGTTTGTCGACACAAGCACCTTATTTTCCTTAGGATCGAAAAATAGACCACCCCTAGTCTCTTTTGGGTAACCTACGAATAGGCACAATTTTGAACGAGGTTCTAACTTTTTCGGGTTTGACACCAACACGTGGGTTGGGCATCCCCAAATTCTGAAATGGTGTAAACTACCTTTACACCCATTCCAGAGTTCGAAAGGTATTTCATAAACACTTTTCGATGGAACGTTGTTCAAAATATAAACCGCAGTCTCCACTGCGTAACCCCAAAAAGAATCAGGGAGACGAGCATAACTCATCATCAACCGAACCATGTCCAACAAGGTTCTGTTTCTCCTCTCCGATACGCCATTCTGCTGCGGCATACCAGGTGCTGAGAGTTGGGACGTAATTTCGTGTTCTATCATATAGTCCTGGAATTCGGTGTCCATGTACTCTCCACCTCGATCTGATCGAAGTGTTTTAATGGTTTTACCTAACAGGTTCTCAACCTCAGTCTTATACTCCTTGAACTTTTCAAGAGTTTCAGACTTCCTATGCATTAGGTAAATATACCCATACCTCGAATAGTCATCTATGAAAGATACGAAGTATTCGTAACCACCTCGTGCTGTAACACTCATTGGACCACAGAGGTCTATGTATAAGCTCAAGGGGCTCTTTGGCTCTATATCCTTTTCCACTAAAAGGACGTTTGGTCATTTAGCCTTCAAGGCATGACTCACACACCGGTAAAGAGTTTTCTTCCAACTGACTTAGAAGTCCACTCTTCACTAGTCTCTCAATCATATTGAGATTAATGTGGCCTAACCGAAGATGACAAAGATTGACATTTTCTTTTGGAGAAACTTTTACTCTTTTAGTTCGTGTTTCTGCAGTTTTAAATAACTCAATGTTCAAAACGCTTTTGACCGAATTAGGTTTTAAAACATACAAATTAGACTTAAGTGAAGCAGAACAAATTAAATTACTATTTCTGGAAATAAACGCTTTATTACCATAAAATGAAACAGATATACATTGTTCTAAAAGACAGGAAATAGAAACGAGGTTTCTAGTAAACCTTGTAACTATGTACATATTGTCTAACAAAATGTAATTCCTGCCAAAATAAAGATTTACTTTGTCGATCGCTGCAACAAAGACTATCTCCCCGGATCCAACCCGTAGAGTCACTTCACCCTTTCGTAGCTGCTGCCAGGAATCAATTCCCTGAAAAGAAGAACAAACGTGGTTAGTGGCGCCCGAATCCAATATCCAGACAGAGTCACTACTCTCCAACATGTTTCAGTTACTAGTAAATCACATTTACCTTGATTCTTCCTCTCGGTAAGGAACTTGGGACAGTTCTCTTCCAGTGACCATCCTCATTGCAGTGGAAACACTTTCCTTTCTCTGCAACTTCCTTGACCTTCTTGCCCTTTTGGGCGGCAGCTCGGTCAGCTTTACCCTTCTTCATCTTCTTCTTCCCTTTCGAGCGAGAAGGAGCAACAGATTTGGTCCCAGAGGTCGAACCCCATTGATATGATCTGTAGGCAACATTTGCCTCAGCTTCTGGTGTCCTAATCCTCATCAAGGACTGGAAGTTCTGTAGCTCATTGAGAAGGGGTGGTCAGAGTGTAGCTAATTTTGTTCATAACAGCATTGCTACGAAACAGAAGGAAACTCTTCGGAAGAGTCTCCAAGATAAAGCTGACCTGGCTCGACTCGTCGATCGAAGCCCCATTCATCTCCGCCAAATTAAAGTGGGTCATCATGTCCAGAACATGTTCACGGATAAACGCCCCTTCTTTCATACGGGCGTTGAAGACGTGTTTGAGCGAGTCATGCCTGACCTGAAAAGACTGTTGTCCAAACATGTCTTGCAGCAACTCCATGATCTCCTTAGCGGTGATCATCAACTCGTGCTTCTTTGCTAATACTTAAGATAAGCTGGCAATGATATAGACCTTGGCCTTTTCATTGGCTCTGATTCATCGATCGTATGCATCACGAACACTTCGTGATGCAGTCGAGGTCGACAACTGAGGACACTCCTCAGTAAGCACGAACTTTAGGTTGTCGGTTACAAGAATTGTGTTAATATTGTTCTTCCACGTTTGGAAGTTATCTCCCATTAACTTATCCAAAGCGAGTAAAACGATTATTGAGCTAGACATTTTTGCTGAAAAATCAAATAAAATTTTGTGTCAATCTCGCATAAACTTTTTGAAATCCAATCAAGTTTTAGCAAAATTTTAATCCTATGATCCCTAGGTCATTTAAAAAATGCAATGATATCCTAAAGGTTTAGAATGACCGCCACCGAAGGGTGAATAGTAACACTCCTCCTCTAGAACGAGACTTTCTCGACCAGACCCTAATCCCAGAATAACTCTTATTCCATTAGGCGTCCAGTTACCATTATTTGGTTGAATTCATTAACACTTAACGAATCCCGTGAGTGTCATCCTCAATATTTAAGTTTCCAAGTATCCGTCCAAACAATAGCCATCGAAGGGTGAACCACGAAGGAAAACCAACAAGGAAATTGTATCCCTTTCGAAAATTTACGGTGTTCCGACTCCCATGATCAAGGCCCTCCGAAGGGATTGTTTGGTCCAGGCCAAACTAGTTGGCGGTTCATAGAGGTCTCACGGTGTGAATCGAAAGAAGAGACCGTGGGTCCCGTTTTCACAGGTCCCACTCCCACTCATTATAAGTACTCTCTCCATCCACTTTGATATTGACCCATACAAATTCCATCCGAAGGGGGACACTCCCATTTGCGCCACGAGGTCGAGTATGGATCTCACGGTGCGGACTTAACAGAGATTTGTGGTCGTAAAATTAAATGTATCTTATACACTTTATTTCCTCCCACTCAACATTTTATGTTAATCGGGATTGACCTAGATAAATCGGCTAAAATTTACCTAAGTCTATCAATATAACTCTTATATTGTATTTAGCCTAAGTTTATAATCACATTATTACTTAGGTCTATGTGAGTAAATTAATCACCTTTTAATTAACGACACTCACGATAAATATAACCTAAGAATCTCCAGACCGAATTCACTCCCAGGTCGATTTCCAGGTAGGGGTGTTCCGCAAGCGTCAACTTAAATACCCCAGCCTTAGACAAAGCCTTCCTTAGACAGAGTTACTAATCAGTCACCATTCAAAGATTATATTTTAATTTCCTAATTCTAATCTTATTAGAACTAGAAAACCTAAGTCTAATTATTCAAGTTCTAAACACTTTAAAACTAATAATTAACTTAGGTTACATGCATTTCTATGTTATAGTGCTTGATTATTCATCACATGAATAACTATACTACAACATAAATATTCATCACATGAAATTAAATGCATGAGCATACTTTAATCTAAAAAATATAAAACTTATATTTAATTAAATTAAAACATGCATTTAAATATATTATAACACTTATAATATAACCTATCATGCAAACTATATATTATAACACTTATAATATAAATGATGCATGAAATATTTAACCTAAGGTGGGATTTTAAATCTATATGACATACATTATGCACATAGAATTTAATTAAATCATACATCACATGCATAAAATAATTAAATAGTAAAAATGGACCGATTTTGGCACTTAGGGGCATTTATTTAATTAATTAACATTAATATAACACTTATATTAACATTAATTAATAAAATAAATTAATTAAATAAATAAATTACATTTAAAAAAAGAAAAATAAATTAAATTAAAATAAGTTAATGCCCCACGAACCAGATGACATCACATGCCTCCAAACCGCCCACGAAGTCGCAAACTGCTCGCTGCAACCATCTACTATGCTTGCAGCATTGCAACGCTGCAGCGTCTAGCGTCACGCCCCGCGTGCTCCATGCCTCGACGTTGCAATGCTATGCCTAGCATTGCAATGCTGCTCTGCAGCCAAGCCTCCGCCCGCATGTGCAGCGTTGAGACGCCGATGAACAACGTCTCAACGCTGTCGACAGAACAACAAGCTCCTCTTGTTGTTCTTCATCGTTTCTCGCCCGTTTCGGCTCTAATTTCTTCACAACATCTCATGCCACAAACGACACGGACTTACAGACTCGATTTACATTAAAAATACCCAAAACACGGGCCCTTACATTGATCGAATCAACTTTAATGTAAATCTACTAAAAATGCCAAAACCAAAAACATCCATTATATGCAAACCGAAATTCATCTCATGAATTAAAACATAAACCCACCTAAAAATTTTAACAAAATCAAGTGCAACAACAAGAAGCCAACGATTGGCTCTGATACCAATTGAAGCGAATTAGAGTCCCAGCGCAGTGGAAGATGATTAAATCGTCGTGGTATTGTTGTGCAATTCAATTTCGTTAAAATTAACTGTCACATAGTAAAGGCTAAACATGCATTACTAGAAAGGAAAAACAGTAAGTTTAAAGCTACTTACTTGTTGAAGACAATCTTCAAGCTTTCCTTCCGTTCACTAACTCTTCGTGCTCTCTTCGTTCTCAACGATCTCGAACACTTCACACGAACACCGATCTAGACACCACCACTTGGTTTCTCAGTTGTTCTTCCATAGGTAGAAGGAGGATTATGGGATCCTTCTTTGGTTTTGGGAGGAGAATTTGAGAGAGAATTTGAGAGAGAATTTGATGCTTCTTTTGGTGAGATTTCCAAAAATGAGCAAATGGTTATCTTCCCCTTCTTGCAAAGGGGTTTAAATAATGGTGATAGGTGGAGTTGAAATCTCCACCTATTTACCATTTTACCACAACCATAGGTTATGCAAATCATATTTGCATAACCACATATAATAAAATATCTCATATCTCTTTTACAAATCACATTTGCATTATTGTGGATTTTTAAATTGAATCACATCCAATTTAATATCTCTCAAACTAATTTCTCCAAATTAGTCCTAATTCAACAATTAGGCTAACCTATAGTTTATTATGAATCTCATTCACATTGAACTATATAATATATCATTCATATCTCATATAAATGACATAATTACCTTTTAGTGAGTTTGAACACTTCAAATTCACACCAAAATTTTAAACCTTCTATTAATCCAGTTTGAGCCAACCGAGAGACCTTATAGACCTACAGTGACGAGCTCCAATGATCCGAGATTAAACTGTCAAACTCTTTGACCCGGTTAATCAACATTCATTAGCTACTATTGGGATTTATGCCCTAAACTTGTGTAATTTTGATCAAATAAATAAAGGGTTATTTGTTTTGATAAAATTACAGTCTTGCTTTATAAATCCAATAAACTAAACTCCAAGGTTATAATATATATCTTGAACATCAGTGTAGTGGACACTATTTGGATTGAGTTCAAGAATATAACCTAAATGGTCTATGGTATAATAATAAGGTTGGAAACCTCATTCTGGTAACACCATGGATGCGACCCACTTTGTAATTAGTACAAATGAGGTAATCCAACTCATTCATGTAGTTGCCATGCGAGTGGGGGCATCCTGTATGAAGAGTTCATACAAGACCGGACCGCAAATTATTAGTCTAACCAGTGTAACACCATTAACAGGATAAAACTAGTAATTTATAGATGGTCATTAGTGACTCGACCTGAATCCTGAGAGAGTTAAGAACTCCTGCTTATAGGGGTTTGTCCTTAGACTAGTATGGGTGAGAGTGACCTGTAGCCGACTCAATAAGCCTACCTTATCAGGGACAGAACCTCATAGGTAGCTGGGAACTTAACTGTGCAAGATGGAATTCACTCATTATTGCACTAAGGAATTAGATAGGTTGTTCCCTTAAGAACTGACTCTAGGTCTTGAACAACGGGGCCCCGCCCTCTATGAAGGTATGAGTCTATGGTAGGACCATAGACTTGTTGTTCATTAGAGGATTAGTGGTGCTTAAGAAACAAAGAGGTAATCACAGGGATAAAACGGTAATTTGATCCAGCTGTGATCACGAACAACCTGTGAAGGGTCGACTCATGGGTAATGACTATATCAGTAGACACAATATTATCTACAGTGAGGAGAGTGCAGCTACAAGTCTATAGTGGAATGACTTGTAGTTAATGAATATTGATTAACTGGATCAAAGAGTTTGATCAGTTAATCTCACATCATTAGAGCTCATGAACTGTAGGTCCATTAGGTCCCTCCGTTGGCTCAACATGGTAATATTGAGAGTATAAAGTTAGGAATGAAATTGAAGTGTTCAATTTCATACATGAGTGTTATATCAATTATATATGATATAATTGATATAATATATAGTTTTAATGTAAATTAGATTCACATATAAACCATATACTAATGAGAGAATAAATGAGGGGTAGGATGATCATTTCCATCCTATTTTCCTATATATATGGTTGCATGAGATGCAACTAGGTTAAGGATTTTTAAGCCTTTTTGTTGTGTTGGAGGAAAAGTTCCAAAACACAAGCCTCTCTCTCACAACATCTCATCTCACCTAAAGGGAACCCACATTCCTCCCTCACCTAGAGAACAACGGAGAAGATCTAGTGGTCGTGTCTTCATCCGTTCGTGTTCCAGTTGCTGAGATTGTGATCATGGGAGAAAGGAGCACTTGAAGAAAAGTTCTTCAAAGGTATATTTCTTGCTGTCCATATTCTATTTTTATGCTTAATCTAGATTATTTAGTTCTTGAATGTAATCGTTGTAACGGTATTAAGAACGCGCGATTCACAATCGCTTCTGCTGCGGGATTCGATTCCCTTCAATTGGTATCAGAGACCAATTGCGTTCTTAATTTTCGTTCTGGATTTTTCAAGAACAAGGTGAGATTTACTGTTTTGCATGAGATGTATGAATGATTTGCAAATTAGATGTTTACGATTTTGGCACTTAAATTTACAATTTTTCATTGAATCGTTCAATGTAAGGGTCCGGTGTTTTGGGCAATTTTAATTGTAAATCGAGTCTGTAAGTCCGTGTCGATCGAGGCAAAGTGGTTGCTGAGAAAATTGGAGCGAAACCGAGCAAGAATTGGAGAATTCATGTTGCTGTCTGTGTGCAGCGTTGCAACGCCAATGAAACGATGCGCTTGCGGAAGGAGGTGCGCATCAGAGGCAACGTTGCAACGCCGAAGGCGTTTCGCAACGCGCTCCAACGGGCAGAAACGGACAACATACAACGTTGCAACGCCGAAGTCGTTTTAGCTAGTTATCCAACGGGAGAAAATTCAGTTTTTATTATATATAATAAATATAAAAACGTTTTATATTTATTTATATTTAATTTATTTAATTTTAATTAATATAATTAGATTATATTAATTAAAATTAAATTTAGGGTGCCAAAATTGGTCTAATTTTGCTATTTAAATTATGCAATTGTTGTGTAATTATTGTCATGCATAATGTATGCTTTTATTTTAGAAATCTCACCTCAGGTTAAACATTTTCATGCATCATTTATAATATAAAGAGTTATATTATATAGTTTGCATGATTAATTAATATAAATTTGTTATATTAATTTATGGACAACATTGACATGCATTATATATCATGAGATGATTATGCTATGAATGTCTTATTATTTATGTGATGAATGATCAAGCACTATAACATAGTATGCATGTCACCTAAGGTTAATTATTAGTTTTAAAATGTTTAGAACTTGGAAATAATAGACCTTAGGTTATCTAGTTCTAATTAGATTAGAATTAGGAACCAAGTAATTTATAAGCTATGATTAAAAGAGGAACTCTGTCTAAGGAAGGTTATGTCTAGGCTGGGGTATTTAAGCTGACGGAAACGGAACACCCCTACCTGGGAACTGACCTGGGAGTGAAATTCAATCAGAGAGTTTATAAATTACAGAAGCGTCAGCGGGTTTATTAAGGATTAATAAACTAGAAATCCTAGGCTTAATATAAAGAGTTATATTAACAAACTTAGGATAAAATCAATATAAGAGTTATATTGATTATCGATATAAGACTTATATTGAGAGAGTTAGGTAAAACCATTAGCCGGGTTTTAGCCTAAGTAAGATTCCTATAACTTTAAAGTATCCAGTGGGAGGAAAAGTGTATATGCTACATATTTTTTCACCTGCGTTATCTCCGGAAAATTCACATCGCGAGACTCATAATTGACCTCGTGGCACAAACGGGAGCGTCCCCCTTCGGATTGTGTTTGTATGAGTCAATATCAAAGTGAATGGAGAGGGTACTTATAGTGAGTGGGAGCAGGTTTAGTGAAAACAAAACCTACGGTCTCTTTTTATCGGTTTACACCGTTAGACCGCTATGGTCAGCCTACTAGTTTGGCCTGAACCAGACAATCCCTTCGGAGGGCTTGATCATAGGGGATCGAACACAGTAGACACCCGAAAGGGATAAAGATTTCCTTAGTATGTTTTTCAATCTAGTCCTTCCTTCGGCGGATTTTATTGGATGGAGACTCTGGGATCTAAAGACAGAGGGTTACACTCACGGGGTACATAAGTTGTGTATGTATCCTGACCAAAAAATGGTAACTAAAGCCTATAGGAATAAGAGTTATTCTGGCATTAGATTTTGGTCAAGAGTGTCTTGATCCAGAGGAGGAGTGTTTTTTATTACCCTTCGGTGTCATACATTCTAAACCTTTGGAGTATCATTGCAAATTATAAATGACCTAGGAATCATTCGATAATTAGCTAAAACATGATTGGATTAGAGTTATAGCAAGAAACTCATATAAGTTTATTTGTAAATTTTCAGCAAAATGCCTAGCTCAATTATTTCTTTACTGGGTGTGGAAAAATTAACCGGAGAAAACATAATGACTTGGAGGAATAGACTCAACATAATCTTGGTTGCACATGATCTTAAGTTCGTTTCTCAATGAGGAGTGTCCTCAATTTCTTGCTCAAAACACATCTCAATCTGTTGAGGATGCGTATGACCGCTGGATCAATGCAAATGAAAAGGCAAAAGCCTATATCCTGGCTAGCATACCTGATGTTTTAGCCAGGAGGCTGGAGGGCAAGGTCTTAGCTCGTGAGATCATGGATTTTGTGCTAAATTTGTCTAGACAACCGTCCAAACAAATTCGGCATGAAACCCTAAAATTCATTTACAACACACACATGAAGGAGGGAACGTCAGTGAGAGAACATGTTCTCAATCTGATTGCTCACTTCAACATAGCGGAATTAAACAGAGCAGTCATAGATGAGAAAAGTCAGGTTTTGTTTATCCTAGAATCTCTTCCGAAGAGTTTTCTTCAATTTCGTAGCAATGCAGCGATGAACAACATAGAGTATGATCTGACTTCTCTGCTAAATGAGCTGCAAAATTATCAATTTCTTATGGATGATTAGAGACAACAGAATGGAGAGACAAATTTGTTTGCCCATTCCAAAAGTTCTCAGGAGGATTCATCCTCTGGAACTAAGAACTGCAGCCATACTTCTGAACTTAAGAAGATACAAAAGAAGACGAAAAGGAGCAAATAAAGAGCAATCGTCTGGCAAGGAAAAACTGTTATTTGATAGCATGTAGCTTAAGGGTTTATTAGAAACCTTATTTCTATTTCCTGCCTTAGCGAACATTGTACTTCATTTTCTTTTCAATTGAATAAAGTGTTTATTTCATTGGAAAAGTATTGTACTATGTGTTGCTCTTCTTGAGAATTATTTGCAATGGTTTAATCAGTTAAAATAGTTTTAACAGTGAATTATACAAAATTGCAAGTACACGAACTAATTTCTCCTAAAGAAAATGCTCACCTTTGGCATCTTAGGTTGGGTCACATTATTCTCAATAGGATTGAGAGATTGGTAAAGAACGGACTTCTAAACGAGTTAGAAGAAAACTCTTTGCCTGTATGAGAATCCTGCCTAGAAGGCAAAATGACTAAAATACCTTTTAGTGGAAAAGGTTATAGAGCCAAATAACCTCTTGAGCTTATACATTCAGACCTTTGTGGTCCGATGAGTGTTAAACCTAGAGTAGGTTATGAATATTTCATCTCCTTTGTAGATGATTATTCCAGATTTGGGCATATTTACCTAATACAACATAAGTCTGAAGCACTTGAAAAGTTCAAGGAATTCAAGACAGAGGTTGAAAATCAGTTGGGTAAAACAATTAAAACGCTTCAATCAAATCGAGTTGGAGAGTACATGGATTTAAAATTTCAAAACTATATGATAGAACATGGAATTTCATCCCAACTCTCAGCTCCCGGCACGCCACAGCAAAACGGTGTATCGAAAAGGAGAAATAGAAACTTGTTGGACATGGTTCGATCAATGATGAGTTATGCTCATCTCCCTAGTTCATTTTGGGGTTACACAGTAGAGACTGCGGTATACATTTTGAATAATGTGCCCTCAAAAAGTGTTTCTGAAACAACTTTTGAACTCTGGAAAGGACGTAAAGGTAGTTTATGTCATTTCAGAATTTGGGGTTGTCCAGTGCATGTGCTTGTGACAAATCCAAAGAAGTTGGATTCACGTTCAAAATTGTGCCTATTCATAGGCTACCCAAAAGAAACAAGAGGTGGTTTATTCTATGATCCTAAGGAAGATAAGGTTTTTGTGTCAACAAATGCCATTTTCTTAGAGGACGACCACATAAGGGACCACAAACCAAAAAGTAAAGTAGTGTTGAGTGAGTTAGACAGAACAATAACAAAGGTTTCTAATAAAACTAGTACGTCAACAAAAGTTGTTGATACTGGTTTGTCTAGTCAAGAGAGTCCATCTCAAGAGTTGAGTATGCCTCGACGTACGTAGTGGGAGAGTTGTAACACAGTCTGACCGTTACATGGGTTCATCTGAAACCCAAGTTGTTATACCAGATGACAACTGCGAGGATCCATTGACTTATAATTAAGTGATGGTTGACAAAGACAAAGACAAATGGGTCATAGCCATGGACCAAGAAATGGAGCCTATGTACTTCAATTCTGTTTGGGATCTTGTAGATAAACCTGATGGGGTAAAACCTATAGATTGTAAGTGGATATACAAGAGAAAGCGTAGTGTAGATGGGAAGGTGCAAACCTTCAAAGCTAGACTAGTAGCAAAGGGTTATACCAAAGTTGAAGGGGTTGACTATGAAGAGACCTTTTCACTCGTTGCTATGGTAAAGTCTATCCGTATCCTACTTGCCATTAACGCATATTATGACTATGAGGTATGGCAAATGGATGTCAAGACGACCTTTTTGAATATCAATCTTGAAGAAAACATCTACATGGAACAACCCAAAGGGTTCATTAAACCAGGACAAGAGCAAAAAGTTTGTAGGCTTAAAAGGTCAATTTATGGACTGAAACAAGCCTTTAGGTACTGGAATATAAGATTTGATATTGATGAGGCAATCAAATCTTATGGTTTTGACCAGAATGATGATGAACCTTGTGTCTACAAGAAAATCATCAATAGTTCTGTCGCATTCCTAATTCTCTATGTGGATGATATCCTACTCATTGGGAATGATGTAGGTTATCTTACTGACATTAAGGATTGGCTAGCTACGCAATTCCAAATGAAAGATTTGGGTAATGCACTGTTTGTTCTTGGGATCCAAATTGTCTGGAACCGCAAGAATAAAACACAAGCCTTGTCTCAAACATCTTACATAGACAAAGTGTTGTCAAGGTTTAAGATGCAAGACTCCAAAAAGGGCTTGTTGCCTTTTAGACATGGAGTCCATTTGTCTAAGGAACAGAGTCCTAAGACACCTCAAGGAGTTAAGGATATGAGACAGATTTCTTATGCATCAGCTGTTGGGAGCCTCATGTACGCCATGTTGTGTACTAGGCCTGACATCTCTTTTGCAGTTAGAATGGTCAGTAGGTATCAATCCAATCCAGGACTTGAACATCGGGGCGTGTTAAAACAATCCTTAAGTATCTTCGGAGAACAAGGAACTACATGCTTGTATATGGGGCTAAGGATTTGATCCTTACAGGATACACGGATTCTGACTTTCAGACTGATAAAAATTCTCGGAAATCTACATTAGGGTCAGTATTTACTCTTAACGGAGGAGTTGTAGTATGGCGAAGCGTCAAGCAAGGATGCATCGCAGATTCCACCATGGAGGCCGAATATGTAGCAGCATGTGAAGCAGCTAAAGAGATCGTTTGGTTAAGGAAATTCATGCTAAATTTGGAAGTTGTTCCAAATATGACTTTGCCCATCACGCTGTATTGCGATAACAATGGTGCAGTGGCAAATTCGAGGGAACCCCGAAGTCACAAGAGGGGAAAGCACATTGAGCGGAAATATCATCTCATTTGGGAGATCGTGCATAGAGGAGACGTGATTGTCACGAAGATAGCCTCATAGCACAACGTTGATGATCCTTTTACAAAGGCTCTCACGACTAAAGTATTTGAGAGTCACCTAGAAGGTCTAGGTTTACAAGTCTTCCCCAACTAGGGCAAGTGGGAGTATTTTGTACAAAGGGTTTAAATGCCCTAGTTTATTGTATTTACATTACTATAATGTTTTAGTATTCCACAAGTTTTAGGTCAAGTGAGAGATTGTTGGGATTTATGCCCTAAACTTGTGTAATTTTGATCAAATAAATAAAGGATTATTTGTTTTGATAAAATTACAGTCTTGCTTTATAAATCCAATAAACTAAGCTCCAAGGTTATAATATATATCTTGAACATCAGTGTAGTGGACACTATTTGGATTGAGTTCAAGAATATAACCTAAATGGTCGATGGTATAAGAATAAGGTTGGAAACCTCATTCTGGTAACACCATGGATGCGACCCACTTTGTAATTAGTACAAATGAGGTAATCCAACTCATTCATATAGTTGACATGCGAGTGGGGTATCTGTATGAAGAGTTCATACAAGACTGCATCAAGAAATTATTAGTCTAACCAAAGTTGTAACACCAAGTTAATGTGATAAGACTAGTAATTTATAGATGGTCATTAGTGACTCGACTCAATCCCGAGCGAGTTAAGAACTCCTGCCATAGGGGTTGTCCTTGGACTAGTATGGGTGAGAGTGGCACCATGCCGAGACTCAATAAGTCTACCTTCTCGCAGACAGAACCTCGTGAGGTAGGCGGGAACTTAACTGTGCAAGATGGAATTCACTCATTCCTACACTAAGAAATTAGATAGGTTGTTCCCTTAAGAACTGACTCCAGGTCTTGAACAACGGGGCTCCGCCCTCTATGAGGGTATGAGTCTATGGTAGGACCTTAGACTTTTTGTTCATTAGAGGATTAGTGGTGCTTAAGGAACAAAGAGGTAATCACAGGGGTAAAATGGTAATTTGACCCAACTGTGATCACGAACAACCTGTGAAGGGTCGACTCATGGGTAATGACTATATTAGTGGACACAATATTATCTACAGTGAGGAGAGTGCAACTACAAATCTATAGTGGAGTGACTTGTAGTTAATGAATATTGATTAACTGGATCAAAGAGTTTGATCAGTTAATCTCACATCATTGGTGTTCATGAACTATAGGTCCATTAGGTCCCTCCGTTGGCTCAACCTGGTAATATTGAGGATATAAAGTTAGGAATGAAATTGAAGTGTTCAATTTCATACATGAGGTGTTATATCAATTATATATGATATAATTGATATAATATATAGTTTTAATGTGAATTAGATTCACATATAAACCATATACTAATGAGAGAATAAAGGAGGGGTAAGATGGTCATTTCCATCCTATTTCCCTATATATATGGTTGCATGAGATGCAACTAGGTTAAGGTTTTTTAAGCCTTTTTGTGTTGGAGGAAAAGTTCCAAAACACAAACCTCTCTCTCACAACATCTCATCTCACCTAAAGGGAACCCACATTCCTCCCTCACCTAGAGAACAACGGAGAAGATCCAGTGGTCGTGTCTTCATCCGTTCGTGTTCCAGTTGCTGAGATCGTGATCGTGGGAGAAAGGAGCACTTGAAGAAAAGTTCTTCAAAGGTATATTTCTTGTTGTCCATATTCTGTTTTTATGCTTAATCCAGATTATTTAGTTCTTGTAATCGTTGTGACGGTATTAAGAACGCGTGATTCACAATCGCTTCCGCTGCGAGATTCGATTCCCTTCAGCTAAGATAACACTCCACTAAAGCCCGTAGATGCACTCCCGTAAGTGTAAGACAAGATGTGTCCACTGATATAACCAATGCCCATAAGTCGACCCTTCACAGGTTATTCGTAGACACTGCTGGGTCAAATTACCGTTTTACCCCTGTGTCTACTTCTTGCTCCTTAAGTGTCCATTGCTCCTCTAATGAACAACAACGTTGTAATGGTCCAACCATACACAACAACCCTCTCGTGCCAGTGAGAGGGTGGGTGCCCGTTGTCCAAGCCCTGGAGACAACACTTAAGGAAACAACCCCTCTACTTTCCCTAAAGGCGAGAACGAGTGAATTCCATCTCGCGTAGTTAAGTTCCCAGCTCCCTACTTGGTCCGGTCCCTGAGAAGATAGGCATATTGGGTGAGTAACTGTGACCACCCTCACCCAAACTAGTCAAAGGACAGACCCCTGCAAACAGGAGTCCGTAACACGCTCAGGATTCAGGTCGAGTCACTAATGGTCATCTACGAAGTTATTAGTCCATAATGTTAACTGTGTTACATCAGTAGGTCTAATAATTCACGGTCCGGTCTTGTACAATCTCATTGTACAGGATACCCCCACTCGCATGTCAACCACATGAACGAGTCAGATCACCTCGTTTGTATCTTAATACAAAGCGGGCCGCATCCACAACATATCCAGGATTAGGCCAACCCTATCCATATACTGTAGACCGTTCGGGTCATTTACTCGAACGTGATCCTCCCTGTGTGTCCACTACACACCGTTCAAGTTCTAGTTCTCTCATATATTCAATGACCCTGGAGTTTTGTTGCGTAAAATTATATTGCAATACCGCAGTGTACGGGTCAAGTTTTAGTATAGTGATTTATGAGTCCAAGTATCGTCCTCGGGAATAGGTTTCTAGATTAATTAATTATTAAGGTACTAATTCTCAATTTTAGCTAAAGAAACATAACATGGATAGTTGGTTGAAGTAAATACAAACAAACGAACAAACATGTAGAGACACAGATTGATAGATTTGGGAGAAGTGATTTTACAAGTTAAAGACCTAACTAGCACATGCATTGAACCAATGAGATGAAATTATAAACAAGAAGTGAAATACTCAAGAAAATCTCTCGATTCTTAGTGAGCCTCACACATGCAATAAACTCATAGTCTCCATATGAACCTACAACATGCATGGCATTAAGCAACTTCTTTATGTGTTTCCCTAAGATTTCTAGGTCACTCTCATGCCAGACTTCCAAGGGTTTTGACAATTTTGCTCTAATTAAGCTTTATCTCTCAAGTCCACTTAAATCAACAAATTAAAAAGTAAAGAACGAATTGCCAAAAATAACGACATAACATGCTTCAATACATCACAAGAAAGTCATAACAAGTAATTCAAATCCTAACTACTATGTTTAGCTACTCTAAATCACAAGAAAAACAAACTAAACAAGTAGAAAACGTCTTAGAATGCTATTACAAATTGAAAGAAAGAGAAATAAACTTAGGTGTCGATGCCGGTCCTTCGTCTCCGAGCTCCCGTCTTCGATCTCGAACCTCAACGAATGCTTTGGCTCCCAAAATCACTCTTTTCTCTCTTCTTACAAGGTGTATTTCGAATTTAGGGCAAAACTCTACCAAATTGTGCTCTCCTTTTGCAAGAATCATAAGGTTGTATTTATAGGCATCAATGGGGCAGCGTTGCAACGCTAGGGACAGCGTTGCAATGTTGTACCCTAAACGCGTGGTAAATATGGAAACTATCGGCAACGTTGCAACGCTAGGGACAGCGTTGCAACGCTAGCGTTGCAACGCTGCTACCTTAACGCGCGCCCTTATCGATTTGGCGTTGCGACGCTGCAAGGCAGCATTGCAACGCCCTCTGTGCGGCTCTCATGCGTGACTTCTCATCGAGATAGCGTTGCAATGCCCTAAGGCAGCGTTGCAACGCTCTGCATGGCGTTGCAACGCCATCACCTTGGGTCATCATGCTTGGATTGGTTCTTTTTCTTCCAATTAATGTTATCTTCAGCTCCAAATAGCCCCGTTTTGATCCCGAGTGATCCAAATTGTCTCCAATAGCTCCGTTTAAGCTCTTAACCTGAAATTGAATGGATTAACCACGTAAAAGTCCTGAAATCATCATAAAACTAGCAATAATTAAGCCTAAGGATAACACATTTTGTGTGCTATCAAACACCACCAAACTTAAAATTTTGCTAGTCCCGAACAAAAACAGAGTTAAACATTAGGTTGTTCTTAAACATACATTTGATTCAAGCCTCAAAGATTTAAGAGAAAATTTTGCAATCACAGGAAACACTTAAACATAACACTTCGACAAGTAATTTAAAACTTTTCCTAAGTGTTCCTACGTGTGTGTGTGATTAGCCTATGTTCCCTTCATTTTTACTAAGCCCGGATCAACTTTATTAGGTTCTCCATTCAACTTCCCCCTACACTGGTCTTAATTACTAATCTTTGAGCCTCTCCTCATTCAAGAAATAAACAACTTTACTCAGCAGTTAATCACTCTTTTGATGCCACTTTTTCTATTTTCTTCTTTTTTTTGTGCAAGGACACTAGCTTTCACACATCCACTGCAGGGACCCTTACCCAGAGCACTCGCTCAATGAGTGGCCTAATTGATCACAGTGAAGGTAGCTCTTTTTGTCCTTACGATTTTTTTAACAACCAAACAAAAAAAAAATAAATTTTTTCACATAATGCACATATTATACAGATCATGCACTTTATATTGTCATTCACCCTATCTTGCAGTTTAACTCTCAAATCAGTTTTCAGACCTATCGAGGTGACATCAAACTTCTAAGCCTAATAACTTTGTTCTAAGCATTTCAAAACTACAGGAACAAAGGCTATGTGCATATAATGCAGGAAAAACTCAAGAAATTTTTTTAAATTAACTCAAATTCATGTCATGCTTTCAGGTTTCAGCAGAATAACAAAGATTTTCAATTATATCTCATCCTAGGCTATCATACTCATACTTATGTAAAAGATCAACCAACAATTCAAAGACATACTGTGGACATACCACAAAGAAATAAACACAATTCCACCTCCAAACTTAAACTAAACATTGTCCCCAATGTTTGTAGAAATAAGCATGAGATAAGTATAAGGGTAGAAGTGAAACGATCACATCTCCGGGTGATGGAGATCTTTCGAGTTCCTTGGATAGCCAAAGCATGTGTGTTGGAGTTCCTCTAAATGGGAGCATGGATTTCAACGAAGAAGGGCATCTCCACAACCTACGAAGTAAAACAACAACTAACTAAGAATTGAAAAACAACAAAAACAACTAAAGCAAGCTAAAGACAGAAAAAACAAAGTAAGTAAAACTTGGGTTGCCTCCCAAGAAGCGTTTTGTTTAACGTCTTTAGCTAGACTGCACTCCTCAAGGTGTTTCTTTCCTTGCTTGCGATTGCTGGAGTGATGTGTTCATTTGGCCAATCTGGGTCTCTATATTCTTTATTGCAGCTCTATGACTGGTCACTATACCAGATAAACTGATGACTGCATTCTCCAGCTGGTTGGACCGACTTCTGGATTCAGCTATGAAGGAGTGCAATGTGTCTTCCAGAGATGGTTTCTCTATGATGTAGAAGCATGCCTCAGTAGGAGGATTCAACACATTCTTGTTGTTAGCATAAGAGAAATTCTCATGATATCTCAAACCTAGATTGTAATGTGTTGGTAGGTTATTCTGAGTCTGATTTCCTCCATAGTGGTTGCTTCTATTGTTCAGGTAGTGCAATTGCTCCATAGTGGATTCTCCATTGGGCTGAGAGCATTGAGAGGACATCCCCATGCTGTGGTGATCCCGCAAAATTATTCAAGGCATGAGTGAGAGACGCCATATGAGATCTAAGAGAGGTAACCTCGTCCGGTTGATATAATCCAGCTCATCGGCTTAGATCTTGTCATTTTCTCAGAGGCACCTTTGGTAGCTGGCATTGACACTTCCTCCGGAGAGGGCACGTGCTTCCGCACGATCTTTCGCCATGAAGGCCCATCCAGAGTGGCATCCGTAATGGTTCTGGTCTTACCTTCCACCCATTATAAAACAGATTGTACTGGAGCCATCACGGATAGCCATGCTGTGGGCACCTCATGAGCATGTCCTTGTACCTTTCCCAGGCTTCAAATAACTGCTCTCCCTCTTGCTGCCTGAATGTTCCTATCTCAGTCCTCAACTTTGCAGCTTTAACAGGTGGAAAGAATTTGGTCATGAAGGCTTGGGCCAACTCCTCCCAGGAAGTGATACTCCCTGAGGGAAGGGACCCTAACCATTCGTTGGCTCTACCCTGCAAGAAAAAAGGAAAGAGACGTAAGCGAATACTATCAGCAGAGATACCATTCATTTTAAATGTACCACAGATTTCCAAAAAATTTTGAAGATGAGAGTTAGGATCTTCTGTGGCTAGGCCTCTGAAAGCACCTTCCCTAACCATTTGTATCAGCCCTATTTTCAGTTCAAAGTTATTAGCATTGATAGGGGCATGGACTATTCCACCGCTTTCGAGAATTAAACACAGGTTGGAAATACTCCCTGATAGGTTTAGGGTTGTTGATGAGCTCCTGATCAGCCATCTCCTGAGGTTTTGCTCTTCCTTCCCTTAGGAGTCTCCTACAGGTCCTCTCGATCTCAGGATCAAAAGGGTGCAAGTCTGCAGCTCTCCCTTTGGGCATACACCTGGAGAAACAAAAAGAAAGAAGTTAGATAAAAAAAAAGAAAAACACTAACAACTAGAAAATAAAACATAAAATAAAGACATAAAACATAAAACTTGGGTTGCCTCCCAAGAAACGCTTTCTTTAACGTCTTTAGCTAGACGGTGACTTATCAGGGCACATAAAATTGCTCATACTTCTCTGGGCCCTTCTTACTTGAATCAATGTAGCCCTCTAAGTCTAAAAGGCTATCTTGCTTTTCAGGGCGCCAGAGACATTATTATTTTTTTGTATTTTTGTTTAATAAAATGAAAGAACTGAAATCAAAACATGACTCGTGAGTGTATGACAATTGGTTATCAACAATTAAGGAAATTTCTGGAGAATAAAGGGGAGAATACTTCTCAGCCTCTAACCCTATCACCTGTGTTTCCTCTGTGGAAGCGATTATAATATCGATGTCTACCTCACTAACCTGATTATGGTGTGTCTCAATCTCCCCCAAACTATCCTCACTATCATGTGAACAGACCCTCCTAGGTGGCACCCTCTCAGTGGTAAGGATAATAAATTGTTCCTGTAAGGCCTTAAGGGAAATTACTAGCTGGTTAAGATATTGGGTTCTATCCTATACTATTTCCCACAGTTCTACCACTTTAGCTTCTAACCTATTCAACCTTTCGAACTTTTCATGAACCAAATTTTTAATTTTCAATTCTAGAGTATATTCCCTCAATTGGTCCACAAGAGAAGATTTTTCTATGGGTTGGTCAAGGTATGAAGAACTATGGTTCCAACTGCCTAGATAACTACCATTACATGAATGTTCATCAATTTCAGGTACAAAATGGTAAAAATTAGACAGATGAGATTCAGAGAAATCAGGGTGCACATACCTAGGGTCCCGGGATGGACAATAGAATGGTGGAAAATTGAAATCATGCAAGGTCATGCTTTTAAAATCAGTAATTTCTCAACAAGACTTCACACAATAGCAACACAACCAAATGCAGGGGACAAAGACAACAAACAACACATAAAGCTAAAATAAAGCAAACAAGGAAACAACAATCAAACAAATAAGAAAAAACATACAAACAAACTTTAGTCTAAAATTTTAAATTTTCTCCTAATATTAATTAATCTAAATAATCGCCAGTCCCCGGCAACGGCGCCAAAAACTTGTTGCGTAAAATTATATTGCAATACCGCAGTGTACAAGTCAAATTTTAGTATAGTGATTTATGAGTCCAAGTATTGTCCTCGGGAATGGGTTTCTAGATTAATTAATTATTAAGGTACTAATTCTCAATTTTAGCTAAAGAAACATAACATGGATAGTTGGTTGAAGTAAATGCAAACAAACGAACAAACATGTGGAGACACAGATTGATAGATTTGGGAGAAGTGATTTTACAAGTTAAAGACCTAACTAGCACATACATTGAACCAATGAGATGAAATTATAAACAAGAAGTGAAATACTCAAGAAAATCTCTCGATTCTTAGTGAGCCTCACACATGCAATAAACTCATAGTCTCCATATGAACCTACAACATGCATGGCATTAAGCAACTTCTTTATATGTTTCCCTAAGATTTCTAGGTCACTCTCATGCCAGACTTCCAAGGGTTTTGACAATTTTGCTCTAATTCAAGATTTATCTCTCGAGTCCACTTAAATCAACAAATTAAAAAGTAAAGAACGAATTGTCAAAAATAACGACATAACTGAAAGAGTCTAGATTAAGAAAGCGGAAGCAATTTTGGATCTTGAACACTCTAAGTTGATCAATTTTGTAAAATAAAATGCATGCTCAAAGCTGGAAAAACAGAGGGATAGAAAACTCAACTTTGAAGATCAAATTCTCTTCACCCGGTTGATGATTTTCAGCACGAACACTTCGTGGATGACCGTTAGAGTCTTCCCTACTATCCTCAGGCCTTAGAACGGATTGTGGGATCCTAGGTTGAGAGAATTTTGAAGAAAAGTCCTCAAAGGTCACTAATTCGGGAATATTGAATTTTCTGAAAAATTCTCTCAAAACACCTCAAATCACCATTATATAAAGTTTCAAAAAGCTTCAATGGAGTGACAACTCAAGTGTGATGAGGATGGTTTGAGATGGAGGTGGCTAATTTTGGTGAATTTTGAAAATGAGGAGGATTGGACAAGTTGGCAACTTGATTTTCCTCATTTTGCATTTAATTTTAATTCTAAAATCAATATTAAATTGATTTTTAATTAAAATTAATATAATTAATTAAATAATTCGAAATTAATTTAATTAATTAATTTTTAAATTTAATTTAATATCAAATATTAAATTAAATAAATAACCCGATCCCGATCGATTTTTCGAACATGAATCCTTATTCATGCTATAACCGATCCAATATTTAAATCAAATTTAAATATATCCACCTCTTATTAATCATAGTTTAATTCATAATTAAGCTATGATTCGTTAAATATATCATATATAATTAACGCTATTCATAATTAAGCTATGATTCGTTAAATATATCATATATAATTAACGCTTTCTCCCAAACTCGAATTTGAACAATTCAAATTTTTTCTCTCAAAATGTTATAAGGCTAAGTCCGAGCTAGTAAGGAGGACCTAATGGGCCTACTGGATCATGAGCTCCAACGATACGAGATTAACCTAGCCAAACTCTTTAGCCTAGCTAATCAACATTTGTTAACCACCGGGACACTCCACTAAAGCCCAAAGTGGTTGCATTCTCCTCACTTTGTAGATATATTTCATTCACTCGATATAACCATGATTAGTAAGTCGATCCTTCATAGGTCGTTCAGTAATTACAAACCGGTCAAAATTATCGCTTTACCCTCAGAAATTACCTCTTGTTCCTTAAGTCCCACCGATCCTCTAATGAACAATTGGTTTGTGGTCCAACCAAAGAAACCGAATCCTCTCGGGCCAATGAGAGGGTGGGCCCATTGTTCAAGACCCGAGAGTCGAAGATTTAAGGGAACAACCTCTCTACTAATCCCTAAAGCGGGTAGGAATGAATTCCATCTTGCGTAACTATGTTCCCAACTATCTACTCGGTTTTATCCACAAAATGAGAGGCTTATTGAGTGGCAGCCTTCTCGAGCCACTCTCACCCATGCAAATCTAAGGATAATTCGAATAAATAGGAGTCCATAGAACGCTCGTGATTAAGATCGAGTTACCTAGGTCTCGTATGAATATAGTCGATTAAGACAAGAAACGGAGTTAAAAATCTAAGTGACTATTGCGCGGTCCAGATCTTATGCAAACTCATTGCATAGGGCGCCCCACTCACATGTCTCCACATGAACGATTTAGGATCACATCGTTTGTTCTCTACAAAAGTGGGCGCGTCCATAGTGTCCCCGGATAAGGTCCCCAACCCTATCCTTATACTACAGAGCATTGCTCAGCTATAACTTGAACTTGATCCACTTTTATGTCACACATAAAGTTCAAGTATTCATCCTATAGCCAAGGGTTCTTTATTGGATTAAGGTTACACAATACACAATAGTCAATAACACCTTTACTGAATAAATTTCAATAACAACTTTATTGTGATATAGAATATACATTCAGTTTTACAAAACCACGAGTTTTAGGACATAAAACCCAACAATAACATGCTTCAATACATCACAAGAAAGTCATAACAAGTAATTCAAATCCTAACTACTATGTTTAGCTACTCTAAATCACAAGAAAAACAAACTAAACAAGTAGAAAACGTCTTAGAACGCTATTACAAATTGAAAGAAAGAGAAATAAACTTAGGTGTCGATGCCGGTCCTTCGTCTCCGAGCTCCCGTCTTCGATCTCGAACCTCCACGAATGCTTTGGCTCCCAAAATCACTCTTTTCTCTCTTCTTACAAGGTGTATTTCGAATTTAGGGCAAAACTCTACCAAATTGTGCTCCCCTTTTGCAAGAATCATAAGGTTGTATTTATAGGCATCAATGGGGCAATACAGTAACGCTTAGGGACAGCGTTGCAACGGCTTGCACACTTAAACACGTGGTAAATATGGAAACTATCGGCAGCGTGTTGCAACGCTAGGGACAGCGTTGCAACGCTGCTACCTTAACGCGCGCACCCTTATCGATCTGGCGTTGCAACGCTGTAAGGCAGCATTGCAGTGCCCTCTGTGCGGCTCTCATGCGTGACTTCTCATCGAGATAGCATTGCAACGCCCTAAGGCAGCGTTGCAACGCTATCGCCTGGAGTCTTTAAAGCCTTTAAACAACAAGCATGGCGTTGCAACGCTCTGCATGGTGTTGCAACGCCATCACCTCGGGTCATCATGCTTGGATTGGTTCTTTTTCTTCCAATTGATGTTATCTTTAGCTCCAAATAGCCCCGTTTTGATCCCGAATGATCCAAATTGTCTCCAATAGCTCCGTTTAAGCTCTTAACCTGAAATTGAATGGATTAACCACGTAAAAGTCCTGAAACCATCATAAAACTAGCAATAATTAAGCCTAAGGATAACACATTTTGTGTGCTATCAAGTTTAGTTTATTAGACAAAGTTTGTAAGAAATGCGAGACACAAAATGATGAAATGAATAACTCTTATTAATTTCAAATGTTAATTTACAAACAGAACGAGATTAGGACAAACATCCCAACAGAAGAAGAGAAGTATTGGAAGATGCGTTCTAGAGAGGACTGGTTGGCATGGGGTGACAAGAACACTAAATGGTTTCACTCTCGTGCCTCCCATAGGAGGAAAAAGAATAAAATAGAGGGTCTCTTTGACTCGACTGACATTTGGAAAGAAAACAAAGACGACTTGGGGATGGTGGCTGGTAACTATTTTAGGGAGCTTTTCACAACAACAAACCCCAGATTGGACCACTTGGAAAAGTTTGCAAATTGTATAACTCCTAAACTAAACAAAGATCACAATAGGATCTTAGTTCATCCATACACTAGAGAGGAATTTGAAAAAGATCTAAAAGATATGCACCCCACCAAAGCCTTGGGTTCTTACGGGGTTCATGCCATGTTTTACCAGTATTATTGGGAGATTGTTGAAGACGACACAGTCAAAGCTTGTTTAGACGTGTTAAACAATGGACATGATGTGGGTGTCTACAACAAAACATGGATAACCCTCATTCCTAAGAAGAAAGAAGCAAATTTAATGGCATACTTTAGACCGATAAGCCTATGTAACACCATTTAGAAAATCATTGCTAAAATGCAAGCTAACATGCTTAGAATTGTCCTCGACTCGATTATTTCTCCAACTCAGTCCGCTTTCATCCCGAATAGACAAATCTCTGACAATGTCTTATTGGGGTTTGAATGTATCCATGCTCTCAAAAGCAAAAGGAATGGTAAAGTTGGGTGGGAAACCCTAAAACTCGACATGAGTAAAGCATACGACAGAGTTGAGTGGCATTTCTTGAAATTAGTCATGGAAAAATTGGGCTTCGATAGCAGATGAATTTCATGATCATGAATAGTGTGGAATCGGTGAATTACTCGGTTTTAATAAATGGAAACCCCCACCAAAATTTCACCTCCAAACGTGGGCTCAGACAGGGCGACCCTCTTTCGGCTTACCTCTTCCTCCTCTATGTCGATCGTTTGTCTGCAAGACTAAATCAAGAAGAAGCCTCTTCCAATCTCAGTGGTTTTCTTCGCTGACGACTCTTGTTCTTCAAGGCCACTAGAAAGGACAGTGAAACTATAAAGAGAGTTTTATCGGACTATGAAAGGGCTTCAGGTCAAACGATCAATCTGGATAAGTCAGCTCTGCTGGTTAGTAAAAATGTGGTGACTATAGAAACTGAGGCTATTGGCAGTTATCTTGGAGTTAGGCGCACCAACTCGCTTGACCAATATCTAGGCATGTCATCTCAGAACGGGAAAGAAAAAAACAGATTGTTTTGGCGTGTTAGGGACAAAGTCGTTAAAGTGCTTTAAGGTTGGAAAGAGAACCTTTTCTCAAAAGCTGGGAAAGCGGTTCTTATCAAATCCATTGCTCAGGCTATTCCCAACTACACGATGAGCTGCTTTCGACTTCCTAAAAAGATATGAATCGAGATTAATCGTATGTGCGCAAACTTCTGGTGGGGCTCAAATCAAGGCCAAAAGAAAGCTCACTGGATGAGCTGGAAGAACTTGAGTCGTAGCAAGGATTTTGGAGGCCTTGGTTTCAGAGACCTTCTCCTTTTTAACCAAGCTTTCTTGGCCAAACAGAGTTGGAATTTATCAAGAATCCTAACAGCCTCCTAGCCCGCTCTCTCAAGGGTCGTTATTTCCGCAATTCAAACTACCTACAAGCCCCTTTAGGTCAAAACCCATCCCTCACATGGAGGAGCATCTTATGGGGTCGTGACCTTTTCAGCAAAGGCTATAGGTGGAGAGTCGGTAATGGTAAGCATATCATTACTGATGAGGATCCTTGGATTGATAGGAATGGTAGTTTCAAAGTTCTAACGATGAGTGACGACTTGAGAGGAAGACGCGTCAGTAATCTTATCACCGACAATGGGCATTGGAACCTTCAAATCCTAAACAATTCTTTCCTCCCCGCCGACTCTGAGGCTATTTCCAGGATTCCCATCAATCCCCAGGCTAACATTGACGAAATCATTTGGGGTCTAGACGACAAGGGTCGATTCTCCGTCAAGAGTGTTTATCACCTAGCGACAAACATCTATCAAAAGGATATCGTTTCATCCTCTGACCGGACTAATCAAAAGAAAGAGTGAAAAATTTTCTGGAAAATCAACACTTGACCCAACCACAAATTGAGTGCTTGGGCCATAATTTAGGATATCATTCCTACCAAACAAAACATTATGAAAAAAGGAATTGACACTAATCCTTTATGTCTTTTTTGCAGGAAATGGCTGGAAACCTCAACTCACGTCATTTGGGGTTGTAAGTTTTCAAAAGGCATCTGGACAAACTACTTCCCTCATCTTACAGAATTTCTAAACTTGTGCGAGGAAGATTGGATTCCTAAGGACTGTTGGACAACTATGACAAAATTTCTCAAGGACGCAGAGTAGAGCAAGGCGATATCAATAATGTGGAGATTATGGGAAGCAAGAAACAAAGCACTAATCAATGGAGTTCATCCAAGCAGAGAGAATATAACTAAAAGACTAGAAATCAGTACCAGTTTTCTGGAAGATGGCAATCCTCAAGCAATTAGCAGCACTTCGAAGAACCAGACGAGTCACAAACATTGGACTCCCCCTCCGCCAGGCGGGTGGAAATTGAACATGGACGCTACTTGGGACAACAATTCACAGAATGGAGGCCTTGGGTGGATAACTCGTGACTCTTCAGGTTCTACGATCAGTGCTAGAATCAAATCGGTTAATTCTTGTTGGAGGCATCAAAACTTTAGAATTACAAGCGATTCTTTTCGGTCTAGAAAGTTTGAAGAACTTACACAGCGATCTCCGATCTCCCATCTGCGTTGAATCAAATGCAGTCGAAGCGATCAACTTGATCAATCATACCTCTAACAATCTTGACGAAGCCAAATCTATGGCTCTAGCGATTGAAGCAGTTGCTTCTTTCTTTGGCAAAGTGACCTTTGCATGGCAACCTAGGGAGCAGAACTTTGCAGCTCACAAGTTGGCGAGACTCTTTTTTTCTCCCTCTTTTTGGCTTGATCTGTGTCTTTCCTCATCTAACGAGGAAGAGACCCTATTTTGGAATTCTCCCTTCCCTTTTTGTGTGGCCTCTGTTATAAATGAGGCTGTTAGTGGTGGGTGATCTTTTAATGAATTTATTTTTCTTCAAAAAAAATTGTAAGCATAAAAAAATTTAAGTTTTATTCCATTCTTTGCAGGCATCTCGATTTATTTAACATTGTGAAATTTCCAAATTACAATGTTACTAATTATATAAAATTCAAAATGTTGCTTTATCCTTTTTTTTTTCTAATATATATATACATATTTTGTATTGTAATTCCATGTTAGTGGTATATCAATAGCTTTTAAATGAAAGTGGTTCTTGCATTCAACAAAGTTAGGAGAGTTTGAACCAATAGTCGGTATATTCGCCATCGAGTAGAACATCACTCGCTTTCGATAACCCTTGATTTCAAAGCTCTCGGTCAACTTCAACTTTTTGTTCGTCAGTCTCCGGAGGATCTTTCGATTTTCTCTCCACCGAAAACCCCAAAATACTGTTTTCAACAAAAAAAAAGTTTTAAAACCCCAAAATTTTAGGATAATATAAAAAAAAAGAAGTAGTTTTTTGAAATGAGAGGAATACCAACGGTAAGGAAAAATATATATTTTCCATCGTTTTTTTAAATAATTACTAATAAGGGTAAATATGTAATATACCTCATACACTAAATAGCCAGATGGCTTGAAACTACTAAAACTGAAAATAGGCAAAAAAAAAAAAGATTGTTAATCGTGTAAATTTGTGTGCCAAATATGCTATCTGTGTATTTAGCCTATTTTTTTTAAGGGTTAACTACATAAATGGATCATTTCAAGTAGGCCAATTGTAAATATGTCCAAAAAACTACAAATTTGCATCCACGTCCAACATCTTAAATAAAGAAAGTTTATTTCGAGACACAATTATAATTATACTCATTCATATTAAAAAAAATCCAAAAATAAGATGAAAACACAAAAAAGGAAACCATTCATTTTAAAATAATGTTTCCTAAGGCAAATCATGCCAAAATAACTGCCAAAATTTTATTTCTCGACAAATCATGTCTTTTGATACTGAAATTTGGACAGTCGGATCAACAATAAATTTGTTATTACCGAAAATAATGAATACCTGCAAAATAAAGAGCTAACACTGGTATGGTGCTGAGCCACACACACTCCAATGCTCAAGTTAGAAATGTGAACTCTCTCTTTTCCGAATTGAGACTCTAGCTCACAAGAAATGTTTGCTTGCCTTTTCAACACTTCTAATAAGATTATATAGTTGTACAATCGTAACGACCATTCCAGGACTTGATTATCCACTAACCATTCATGATTGCACTACCTAATTACAACAGTTACATGAGTGGAATTGTCTTGCAACGTTCTCACCCCTTCCATCTTCAAACTATCGTAACGATGCCTGTGGCATACTAAGAGACCCTCGTCAATCCCACCGACTCAATCGAGTTAGGGTCGGGTCAACCTCTAGGGCAAGTATGACTAGGGTGACTCCTTAGGGTCAACCCGTCCAGGAGGGATCGGGGTCGACCGGGGTTGGCCTGTCGAGCCAGATTGGTCGGGCGTTGGGTCGGCCTTCTTGGTCGTTCGACCCAAATTATCGAGCCTATGGGTGTCTATTTTTTGCTCATAACAGTTGCCCCAACTTCCAATCTAACCTACTGATACCCAACTATGGTTTGATTGGAAGTATGTGGATGTCTCTCCCTCTGTTCTCCGAGGTGACCCTCCTCTCACCTCGAGGGACGTGTCATCCATACTTACTTCAGAGCCCATGCAAAACCTAATTTTGCACACTCTCTGTTCTTTCAAATCTTTTAGTCTGGAAGTCAACTATCTTTCTATCTTTTGAGGTTCCTAGCAAAACACTTTTTCCAGGTAACCCCTCTTGACTTTCTTTCAATATGACAAGTAGCTCTAGAACTCCTTACGTTGTCCATGCCAGTTCTTTTGACCCGGATGATATAGATTTCAATCCAAACCCACTACCTAGGGCCCGTAACCCTCGTAATCCTAAGGTCCATAATAATAGTGTTGGGATTTATGCTCTAAATTCGTGTATTTGTAATTATTTGAAAAAAATGAATAAAGTTGTTATTTTTCCTTTAAACTTGTATTCTCGCCATTACAAACTTAAATCCAATAAACTAAACTCCAGGGTCACATTTAGAATGTCACCCAAATGGTCTATAGTAGATGGATTAGGTCAGGAACCTTATCCTGTTAACACTATGGATGCGACCTACTTTGTATTTGATACAAACGAGGCAATCCAGCTCGTTCATGTAGTTGACATGTGAGTGGGGGCATCTTGTGCAAAGAGTTTGTACAAGACTGGACCAAGAATTGTTAGACTAATCCAGTAACGTCGTTGATAGGTTAGGGCTAATGATTCAAACGATGACCAATAGTGATTCAACATGAATCCTGAGCGAGTTGCGAACTCCTGTCTGTCGGAGATTATCCCTTGACTAGTACGGGTGAGAGTGGCCACAGTTGCCGACTCAATATGCCTACCTTCTCAGGGATGAAACCTTGTAGGGAGCTGGGGACTCAACTTTGCAAAAAGGAATTCACTCGTTCCCCGTTCTAGGGTAACTAGATAGGTTGTTCCCTTAAGAGTTGTATCCAGGTCTTGAACAACAGGGGCCCTTCCCTCTTGCTGGCCCGAGAGGGATAATGTTTATGGTCAGACCATAAACTTGTTGTTCATTAGAGGATTAGTGGTGCTTAAGGTGCAAGAAGTAGTCATAGGGGTAAAACGGTAATTCAACTCAGCTGTGACTATGAACGACCTGTGAAGGGTTGATTCACGGGCATTGGTTAAATCAATGGACACAACTTGTCCTACAGTGAGGATAGTGCAACTACGAGTCTTGAGTGGAGTGACTCGTAGTTAACGAATGTTGATTGACGGGATCAATGAGTTTGATTAGTCAATCTCGTATCGTTGGAGCTCATGATCTGTAGGTCCATTAGGTTCCTCGGTTGGCTCAACATGGAATTTAATAGAGGGTATAAAGTTTTGGAATGAATTTGAAATGTTCAAGTTCAAATTTAGGGAATGTAACAATTACATATGATATGATTGATATAATATATAGTTCAATGTAAATATGATTCATATTGAACTTAATTATGTCTAATTATGGAATTGGGACATAAAATATGGTAGAACTTTGGAGAAATGAAATTGGACTTATTCAAATCCAATTTCTCCACATTATATGAATATGATTCATATAATAAGGTGTTTGACACCTTATATTATGCATTTATGCATAATAAGTGGAGAAACTGGCAAGATAGGTGGAGAATTTGTCTCCACCCAAATTGCCTATAAAAGCATCCTTTTGGATGCATTTTAGGTCACTTGAACCATTTGTGTAGTTTTGCATCTAAGGCAAACACAAGAGTTCTCTCAAAGTTCTCTCTCAAAACACCCCTAAACCAAAAGGAGATCCCACCTCTCTCCCTCTCCTAGAGAACAACCGAGAAGGCTTTTTGGCGGTGTTCGAGAAATCGTTCGTAGAGAAAAACAAGTCGTAGACGAAGAGGAACTACTTGAAGAATTGGTCTTCAAAGGTAATCCTTCTAATCTCTTTTTGCTTTCAAATTAGTATGTTTAGCCTAGATTTATGTTTTGAACAACTTCTATGTAACACAATTAAGTGCATATGCGATCAATCGATTCTCTTCAAATGGTATCAGAGACTAATCGTGCTCTTAATTGTGTTAAAAATTGCTTAAAATTAGGTGGGTATAGCATTCAATTTAGAGAAATTGCATGTTGTTTTGCAAAGTGGATGTTTACATGAATTTGGCATGTAGATTTACAATTCAATTGAAAAGTTCAATGTAAGGGCCTGATATTTTAGGCAAAATGTATTGTAAACTGATTCTGTAAGTCCGTGTCGTTCGTGGCAAAGTGTTGCTATGAAGAAACGGAGTGGAATTGGGTGAAAATCAAAGGTTGTTGCTGTTGTCCAGAGGATGGCGTTGCAACGCCGCTCATCGGCGTTACGCCGCGGGCGTCTGATAGGAGGCGATCACGGGCAACGCGTTGCAACGCCGCTCAACGTGAAGACGCCAGGCGGGCGTTGAGAGCAACAATGTTGCAATGCCGCTGCGATAGTTGTTGAAGGCGCACACGAAGCTCACGGGAAATGGACATCATGGGCGTTATTTTTCGTTTTTTTTATTAATATTTCGACTTTTTATTTATTTAATTAATTATTATTAATATAATTTGATTATATTAATTATAATTAATATTTAGGATGCCAAATCATGGTCCAACTTTGTTATTTTAATTATGCAATTGTTGTGTATAATTTATGCGCATAATGTATGCCATTAGATTAAAATCCCACCTTAGGTTAAGCATATTCATGCATCATTTTATAATATAAGTTGTTATATTATATAATATGCATGCTTAATTAATATAAGAGTTATGTTAATTATTTTTGAAAGCATAGTCACACATTTATTTCATGTGATGATTTATGTTATATGTTTTAATTTATTCATGTGCTGAATGATCAAATACTATAACATAGAAATGCATGTAACCTAAGTATTAATTAACTAGTTTTAAAATTGTTTTAGAACCTGTTATCAATTAGACTTAGGTTATCTAGTTTTAATAAGATTAGATTTTATAATATAAGTTGTTATATTATATAATATGCATGCTTAATTAATATAAGAGTTATGTTAATTATTTTTGAAAGCATAGTCACACATTTATTTCATGTGATGATTTATGTTATATGTTTTAATTTATTCATGTGCTGAATGATCAAACACTATAACATAGAAATGCATGTAACCTAAGTATTAATTAACTAGTTTTAAAATTGTTTTAGAACCTGTTATCAATTAGACTTAGGTTATCTAGTTCTAATAAGATTAGAATTAGGTTTTCTAATGTAACTTATGAATGGTGACCGATAAATAACTCTGTCTAGGCTGGGGTATTTAAGTTGATGGAAACGGAACACCCCTACCTGGGAACCTACCTGGGAGTGAATTTGGTCTAGAGATTCATAGGTTATGTTTATCGTGAGCGACGTTTATTAAATTGTTAATAAACTTTAGACCTAAGTTTTAATAAATGGTTTATAGACTTAGGAAATTCCAATATAAATGTTATAGTGGTAGACTTAGGTCAATTATAGCTGGATTTATCTAGGTCATCCCGTTAATTCTAAAGTATTTAGTGGGAGGAAATGAGTGTATATGATACATTAATTTTCACCTACGCATCTTCATTAAGTTCACACCGTGAGATCCATACTTGGCCTCGTGGCGCAAATGGGAGCGTCCCCTTCGGATGGTGTTTGTATGGGTCAAAAGCAAGGTGAATGGAGAGAGTGCTTATAGTGAGTGGGAGCGAGACTTGTGCAAACGAGTCCCACAGTCTCTTCTAATGGTTTGCGCCGTGAGATTCTTATGATCCGCCTAATAGTTTGGCATGGACCAGACAATCCCTTCGAAGGGCCTGATCATAGGAGTCAGAACATAGCGAACTCCTAAAAGGGATAGGGTTACCTTAGTTTATTTTCCAACTTAGTCCTCCCTTCGGCGGATTTTGTTGGATCGAGACTCTGGGATCTAAAGTTAGAGGGTGACACTCATGGGATACATTAAAAGTTAATGGATCCAGACCAAAAATGGTAGCTAGAACTTATAGGGAATAATAGTTACTCCGGTAATGAGGTCTGGTTGAGATTGTCTCGTCCCAAAGGAGGAGTGATTCGACTACCCTTTGGTGGCGACCATTCTAAACTTGTGGGGTATCATTGCAAATTAATTGACCTAGGGATCATAGATTAATTTTGCTAAAACATGATTGGATTATACATTGGTTTAATGCGAGAAAATAATACAAAGTTTTTTCTTATATTTCAACAAATATGTCGAGTTCGATTATTTCTCTTTTGGCTGCCGTAAAACTCATTGGAAACAATTACCAAACATGGTAATACGATTTTAGTTGTGGACGACCTGAAGTTCGTACTCACTGAGGACTGTCCTCAGGTGCTAGGCCCGACTGCGACACGAAGTGTTCCTGACGCATTCGATCGATGGACCAAGGCCAATGACAAGGCCAAGGTTTAGCAAGTATATCTGATATATTGGTTAAGAAGCATGAGAACATGGTCACTGCAAATGAGATCATGGCATCGCTGCAAGACATGTTTGGACAACAGTCCTTTCAGGTCAAGCATGATGCGCTCAAGCACATTTTCAATGCCAGAATGAAGGAAGAGACGTCTGTCAGGGAACATGTTCTCGACATGATGGTCCACTTCAACGTGGCATAGATGAATGGAGCATCTATCGATGAGTCGAGTCAGGTCAGCTTCATTTTGGAAACTCTACCAGATAGTTTCTTGCAATTCTGCAGCAACGCTGTTATGAACAAGCTGAGCTACACCTTAACCACTTTGCTCAATGAGCTACAAACCTTCCAGTCTTTGATGAAAGTCAGGCGATAGGAGTGTGAGGCAAATGTTTCCCAACGGTCTTTTCAGAGAGGTTCGTCCTCGGGGACCAAATCTGTAGCCTCATTCTCTTCAGGCCCGAAAGGGAAGAAGAAGAATATGAAAAAGGTGGCCAAAGGAAAACAAGCTGACCGCGCTGCTGCCCAGAAGGGCAAGAAGGTCAAGGACGCTGCAAAAAAAGAAAAATGTTTCTACTGCAACGTAGATGGACACTGGAACCGTAACTACTCCAAATACCTGGCCACTAAGAAGAAAGAAGGTAAATTTGATTTGTTTTGTGTTGAAACATGCTTAATGGAGAGTGATAACTCTACCTGGATATTGGATTCAGGGGTCACTAACCACGTTTGCTCTTCTTTTTAGGAAACTAGTTCCTTACAACAACTGTAAGAAGGGGAGATAACATTCAAAGTTGGAAATGGAGATGTTGTCTCAGCTATAGCAGTGGGCACAATGGAGCTAATATTTGGCAAGAAAATACTTTTATTAGATAACGTATATATAGTTCCAGGGTTTGCTAGAAACCTCATTTCTGTTTCTTGCCTTATTAGTCAATGTATTTCAATTTCGTTTCAATTTAATAAAGCAATTATTTCATTGAAAGGTTTAGAATTGTGTACAACTCTACTTGAAAATAATTTGTATGTTTTAAGGCCTAATTCAGTTAAAATAGTTTTAAACACTGAATTATTTAGAACAACAAATACGCGAACTAATAAAAAGCAAAAAGTTTCTCCTAAACAAAATGCCTATCTTTGGCATCTAAGATTAGGTCATATAAACCTCAATAGGATTGAGGGTTTGGTGAAGAACGAACTTCTAAACGAGTTAGAAGAAAATTCTCTACATGTATGCGAATCATGCCTTGAAGGAAAAATGACCAAACGACCTTTTAGTGGAAAAGGTTATAGAGCCAAGGAAACCTTGGAGCTTGTACACTCAGACCTTTGTGGTCTGATGAGTGTTAAAGCTCGAGGTGGGTATGAATACTTCATCTCTTTTATAGATGACTATTCAAGATATGGATACATTTTCCTAATGCATCAGAAATCTGAGGCACTTGAAAAGTTCAAGGAATATAAAACTGAGGTTGAGAACCTTTTAGGTAAATCCATCTAAACATTTCGATCTGATAGAGGTGGAGAGTACGTGGATCATGAATTCCAGGACTATATGATAGAACATGGAATAACGTCCCAACTCTCACCACCTGGCATGCCACAACAAAACGGTGTATTCAGAAAGGAGAAATAGAACCCTGTTAGACATGGTTCGGTCGATGATGAGTTATGCTCATCTCTTTGACTCGTTTTGGGGTTATGCAGTGGAGACTGCAGTATACATTTGAACAATGTTTCTTCGAAAAGTATTTCTGAAACACCTTACGAATTCTGGAAATGATGTAAAGGCAGTTTATGTCATTTCAGAATTTGGGGATGTCCAACCCATGTGCTAATGACAAATTCGAAGAAATTGGAACCTCATTCAAAATTATGCCTATTTGTGGGCTACTCTAAAGAAACGAGAGGTGGTCTATTTTTCGATCCTAAAGAAAATAGGGTGCTTGTGTCGACAAACGCCACTTTTCTTGAGAAAGACCACATCAGGGATCACAAGCTTAAAAGTAAAATCGTGTTAAAAGAGTTAGACAGTATGTCAGTAAAAGTTACTGACAATGCTAAGAAACCAACAAAAGTTTTTGACCCTAGCTCGTCTAGTCAAAGTTGTCCATCTCAACAGTTGAGAGAGCCTCGACGTAGTGGGAGAGTTGTTACACAACCTGACCGTTACATGGGTTTAATTGAAAACCAAGTTGTCACATCTAGAGATGACTGCGAGGACCCATTGTCATATGATCAAGCAATGGATGACATTGACAAAGACGAATGGATAAAAGCCATGGACAAGGAAATAAAGTCTATGTACTTCAATTTCGTTTGGGATCTTGTGGATCAACCTGATGGGGTTAAACCCATAGGTTGTAAATGGATCTACAGGAGAAAACGTGGTGTAGATGGGAAGGTACAGACCTTCAAAGCTATACTCGTGGCAAAGGGTTATACCCAGCGAGAAAGGGTTGACTATGAGGAAACATTTTCTTCTGTTGCCATGATTAAGTCTATATGCATCCTTCTTACCATTGCTGCATATTATGACTATGAAGTATGGCAAATGGATGTCAAGACGACCTTTCTGAACGACAATCTTGACGAAAACATTTACATGGACCAACCTAAAGGGTTCATTCAACAAGGCCATGAGCAAAAGGTTTGCAGGCTGAAACGATCCATTTATGGGTTGAAACAAGCCTCTAGGTCTTGGAATATAAGGTTTGATGAAGCTATCAAATCTTATGGCTTTTATCAAAATGTTGATGAACCTTGTGTATACAAGAAGATAATCAACAATACTGTCGCTTTTCTAGTGTTGTATGTGGATGATATCCTACTCATAGGATTCCTGACTGACGTCAAAAACTGGTTGGCTACACAATTCCAAATGAAAGATTTGGGAGAAGCGCAGTTCGTTCTCAGGATCTAGATTGTCGGGAATCGTAAGAACAAAACACTAGCCTTGTCTCAAGCATCGTACATCGACAAAATGTTGATTCGATATAAGATGCAAAACTCCAAGAAGGATTTATTGCCTTTCAGACACGTGGTTCACTTGTCTAAGGAAGAATGTCCTAAGACACCTCAAGAGGTTGAGGATATGAGACGAGTCCCTTATGCATCAGCTGTAAGTAGCCTCATGTACGTCATGTTGTGTACTCGACCCGACATCTATTATGCAGTTGGGATTGTCAGTAGGTATCAATCCAACCCAGGATTAGATCACTGGACTGCGGTAAAATCAATCCTCAAGTATCTTAGGAGAACGAGGAACTATGTGCTTGTGTATGGGGCTAGGGATCTGATCCTTACAGGATACACGGACTCTGACTTCCAAATCGATAAGGATTCTAGAAAATCCACTTCGGGGTCAGTGTTTACTCTTAATGGAGGGGCAATAGTCTGGCGAAGCATCAAGCAAGGATGCATTACTGACTCCACTATGGAGGTTCAGTATGTAACAGCTTATGAAGCGGCTAAAGAGGCAGTATGGCTTAGGAAGTTCATGACTGATTTGGAAGTCGTTCCAAATATGAACCTCCCGATCGCCTTTTATTGTGATAACAGCGGTGTCGTGGTCAACTCGAGAGAACCTTGTAGTCACAAAAGGGGAAAACACATCGAACGAAAGTATCACTTGATACGAGAAATTGTGCACCGAGGAGACGTGATCGTCACGAAGATAGCATCGGAGCACAACGCTGCTGATCCGTTTACAAGGACTCTCACGACTAAGGTGTTCGAGGGTCACCTACAAACTCTAGGTTTACACATTAGAACTTGACTAGGGCAAGTGGTAGTATTGTATAAAAGGGTATTCAATGCCCTAGTTTATTGTATTTGCATTATTGTAATGTTTTATGTACTCCACTAGCTTTAGGACAAGTGGGAGTTTGTTGGGATTTATGCCCTAAACTCGTGTATTTGTAATTATTTGAGGAAATGAATAAAGTTGTTATTTTTCCTTTAAACTTGTATTGTCGCAATTACAAACTTAAATCCAATAAACTAAACTTCAGGGTCACATTTAGAATGTCACCCAAATGGCCTATAGTAGATGGATTAGGTCGAGAACCTTATCTTGTTAACACTATGGATGCGACCCACTTTATATTTGATACAAACGAGGCAATCTAGCTCGTTCATGTAGTTGACATGTGAGTGGGGGCATCTTGTGCAAAGAGTTTGTACAAGACTGGACCAAGAATTGTTAGACTAATCCATTAACGTCGTTTATAGGTTAGGGCTAATGATTAAAACAATGACCAATAGTGATTCAACCTGAATCCTGAGCGAGTTGTGAACTCCTGTCTGCCGAGGATTATCCATTGACTAGTATAGGTGAGAGTGACCACAGTTGCCGACTCAATATGCCTACCTTCTTAGGGATGAAACCTTGTAGGGAGCTGGAGACTCAACTTCACAAGAAGAAATTCACTCGTTCCCAGTTCTAGGGTAACTAGATAGGTTGTTCCCTTAAGAGCTGTATCCAGGTCTTGAACAACGGGGCCCCTCCCTCTTGCTGGCCTAAGAGGGATAATGTTTATGTTGGGATTTATGCTCTAACTTGTGTAATTTTGATCAAATAAATAAAGAGTTATTTGTTTTGATAAAATTATATTGTTGCTTTATAAATCCAATAAACTAAGCTCCAAGGTTATAATGTAATCTTGAACATTAGTGTAGTAGACACTATTTGAATTATGTTCAAGAGTATAACCTAAATGGTTTATGGTATAAGAATAAGGTTGGAAACCTTATTCTGGTAACACCATGGATGCAATCCACTTTGTAATTAGTACAAATGAGGTAATCCAACTCATTCATGTGGTTGACATGCAAGTGGGGGCATCCTGTATGAAGAGTTCATACAAGACCGGACAACAAATTATTAAGTCTAATTAGTATAACACCGTTAAAAGGATAAGACTGATAATTTATAGATGATCATTAGTGACTTGACCTGAATCTTGAGCAAGTTAAGAACTCCTGCTTATAGGGATTTGTCCTTAGACTAGTATGGGTGAGAGTGGCCTGTGGCCGACTCAATAAGCCTACCTTCTCGGAGGACAGAACCTCGTGTGGTAGTGGGGACTTAATCGTGCAAGATGGAATTCACTCATTCCTACACTAAGAAATTAGATAGGTTGTTCCCTTAAGAACTGACTCCAGGTCTTGAACAACGGGGCCCCGCCCTCTATGAGGGTATGAGTCTATGGTAGGACCTTAGACTTGTTGTTTATTAGAGGATCAGTGGTGCTTAAGGAACAAAGAGGTAATCACAGGGGTAAAACGGTAATTTGACCCAGCCGTGATTACGAACAACCTGTGAAGGGTTGACTCATGTGTAATGATTATATCAATGGACACAATATAATCTACAGTGAGGAGAGTGCAGCTACAAGTCAATAGTGGAGTGACTTGTAGTTAATGAATATTAATTAACTGGATCAAAGAGTTTGATCAGTTAATCTCACAACATTGGAACTCATGAACTGTAGGTCCATTAGGTCCCTCCATTGGCTCAACATGGTAATATTGAGGGTATAAAGTTAGGAATGAAATTGAAGTGTTCAATTCCATAAATGAGGTGTTATATCAATTATATATGATATAATTGATATAATATATAGTTTTAATGTGAATTAGATTCACATATAAACCATATAATAGTGGGAGAATATAAGAGGGATAGGATGGTAATTTCCATCCTATTTTCCTATATATATAGTTGTATGAGATGTAACTAGGTTAAGTTATTCCATCTCTTTGAGCAACCCTAGAGAATTCTCCCACATTGTGTTGGAAAGAGTTCCAACTAAAAACCTCACAAACATCTCATCTCACCTAAAGGGAACCCACCTTCCTCCCTCACCTAGAGAACAACGGAGAAGATCCGGTGGTAGTGTCGGTGATTGTTCGAGTTCGTGTGGCTGAGATCGTGAACGTGGGAGAAAGAGCACTTGAAGAAAGAGTTCTTCAAAGGTAATTCTTGCTGTCCAATATATTAATATATGCTTAATCTTAGGGCAAAATGCAACAATAGAGTAGATTTTAAAACTAAATACAAAAAACAAGTTACTTTCAAAACTATTTACAGAAATAAGGTAAATTTTTTGTCTTATTAGAATGCGTCTCTTTAACAAGTTATGATTTGATTTATATTTTTTTAAAAAATACATGATAATATAACAATTGATATTTAAAAAAATAAAAAATTAAAAAAAATATATCCTAAAGAATGCGTCTGTTGAACAGACGCATTCTTGTTAAAGAAAAGTCAAATGCGCCACGTTGCGCCACGTTGGAAACGAATGCGTCTCTTAAAGAGACGCATTCTAATAAGACAAAAAATTTACCCTATTTCTGTAAATAGTTTTGAAATTAACTTGTTTTTTGTATTTAGTTTTAAAATCTACTCTATTGTTGCAATTCGCCCTTAATCTTAGTTAAATTGTTCTTGATTAATATCCATGTAATGAATTTAAGAACGCGCGATTCACAATCGCTTTCGCTGTGAGATTCGATTCCTTTCAGTTTATGGTCAGACCATAAACTTGTTGTTCATTAGAGGATCAGTGGTGCTTAAGGTGCAAGAAGTAGTCATAGGGGTAAAACGGTAATTCGACCCAACTGTGACTACGAACGACCTGTGAAGGGTTGATTCACGGGCATTAGTTAAATCAATGGACATAACTTGTCCTACAGTGAGGAGAGTGCAGCAACGAGTCTTTAGTGGAGTGACTCGTAGTTAACGAATGTTGATTGACGGGATCAATGAGTTTGATTAGTCAATCTCGTATCGCTTAGAGCCCGATCCAGTGAGGTCCATTAGGTCTATCGATTGGCTCAACATGAAATTTAATAGAGGGTATAAAGTTTTGGAATGAATTTGAAATGTTCAAGTTCAAATTTAGGGAATATATCAATTATATATGATATGATTGATATAATATATAGTTCAATGTAAATATGATTCATATTGAACTTAATTATGTCTAATTATGGAATTGGGACATAAAATATGGTAGAACTTTGGGGAAATGAAATTGGACTTATTCAAATTCAATTTCTCCACATTATATGAATATGAATCATATAATAAGGTGTTTGACACCTTATATTATGCATAATAAGTGGAGAAACTGACAAGATAGGTGGAGAATTTGTCTCTACCCAAATTGCCTATAAAAGCATCCTTTTGGATGCATTTTAGGTCACTTGAACCATTTGTGTAGTTTGATGGAGATCAGATCTCCTTGAGCAACGAAAACGTGTTTTGGAATCGTAATTGCAAGTTTATTTTGGTTGAAAACGAAAACCAGTACATTGGTGTAAAAAACAGAGATAAGCATACATTTCCTAATCTAATTAGGCATGAAACTAATCATGCAAACATGCTGTGTATAACTTAAACTAAAATGGGAATTCAGAATTTACCTTTGTAGTTTTTCCAACAGCAACTCCTTGTTCCTTTTGCACAACAACTCAGAAATGTTCCTTGGTGGGAAGGATCCAACAATTGGAATGTGAGAGAGAGGGAATTGAGAGAGAGAGAATTTTTCGTTGCAGCAAAACTCAAATCACTGATCGATCAACCAATTCTTCTCCATTGAAGAAGAATTAAACGAGGGATCACTTCCTCCACTCCCTATCGATAGGGAGTTAGAGGGAAGTGGGGAACAGTCCTCCTGACACGTTCCTATTTATTTAATATTAAATTAAATTAATTAATCTAATTAATTATATTAATTAAATTATATTTAATTAATCATATTAAATATCTTATATTTAATTAAGATTAAATCATATTTAATCACATTTATCCCTCTAACCTATACTTTTATTGTACATCTTATGCACATTAAATTATAACCTATAGTTTTCAAATATGAATCGCATTCACATTTAAATTTAACATTTGAACTCTTTCAAAAATTTAATTCTCTCATATAATTTAATATGAATCATGTTCACATTAAATTTATAATATATAGTTCCAAAACTATATATTATATTGTATCTATATACATTAAATTTATTCCCTAATGAATTTGAACATTTCAAATTCAAACGATCTAAGAACCCTTTACGAGCTAGAAGGTGGATCTAATGGACCTACAATCAGAAGCTCCAACGATACAAAATTATTCGGTTAATCTCATTAACCTCCTAATCATCATTCGTTAACTGCAGGAACACTCCACTAAAGTCTTGCAGCTACACTCTTCTCACTGCAGATACTTTCTTGTCTCCACGGATATTGACCAATAACAACAAGTCAATCCTTCACGAATGTTCGTAACACCAGCTGGATCAAATTACCGTTTTACCCCTGGGTTACATCTTGTACCTTAAGTACTAGTGCTCTTCTAATGAACAATTTGTTTGTGGTCCTACCAACAAACAGAAGTCCCTCTCGGGCCAATGAGAGGGTCGGGCCCTTTGTTCAAGTCCCGGAGACACCACTTAAGGGAACATTCATCTACTTACCCTAATAGGTGGGAATGAGTGAATTTCATCTTGCTAGGCTAAGTCTCCAGCTGCTCACTCGGTCTTGTCCCCAAGAAGGTAGGCATATTGAGTCGACAAATCTGGCCACTCTCACCCATACTAGTCAAAGGACAATCCCTCACAAACAGGAGTTCGTAACCCGTTCAGGATTGAGATCAAGTTGCCTAGGTCATCCTAGTGAAATAGAAACCTAGTGGGCCACATCCATAGTTTTACCAGGGTAAGGTACCCAAACCGTATCCCCTTACTATAGACCCTTTAGGCTGTATCTTGAACCGATATCCTTTATATGTACACTACATTCAGTTAAATATACATTTTACAGCCTTGGATGTTTAGTTTATTTGATTTAGGGTTAAAATAATGGCAATATCGTAAATAATGAACAATAACTCTTTATTGAAATAATAACGTTTTATTACAATAATTAGAGCAAAATTACAAACTACGAGTTTTAGGGCACAAACCCCAACAAGTTTTGCATCTAAGGCAAACACAAGAGTTCTCTCAAAGTTCTCTCTCAAAACACCCCTAAACCAAAAGGAGATCCCACCTCTCTCCCTCTCCTAGAGAACAACCGAGAAGGCTTTTTGGCGGTGTTCGAGAAATCGTTCGTAGAGAAGAAGAAGTCGTAGACGACGAGGAACTACTTGAAGAATTGGTCTTCAAAGGTAATCCTTCTAATCTCTCTTTGCTTTCAAATTAGTATGTTTAGCCTAGATTTATGTTTTGAGCAACTTCTATGTAACACAATTAAGTGCATATGGGATCAATCGTTTCCGCACGGGATTCAATTCCGTTCAAATAGGGCACCTACTAGGGTTTGAACTATCACCAACATAACCCCATGGTCCAACCTAATGGAGGAGACCGCAAGATGTGTTGACACACTTCCTTCTCCCACTTAGTATAAATATTTTCTCTATTCACCTTGTTCTTGATTTATGCAAACACCATCCGAGGCCGAGCATAAATCTCACGATGTGAACTTCGCAGAGAGCATTAGTGGAAATTGATATATCATATATACCTTTTCACTCCCACTAAATATTTTAGACGGTTTGGGTATACTTTTACTTAGGCATATTCTGGCTATGGCAATATAACCTAAGTTACCAATATAACATTTATACTGGAATTACCTAAGTCTATTAACCTTTTAATAAACCTAGGTCTATGCGTTTAATTTATTAACTCTTTCATAAAGGCCACTCACGAATAATAATTTATAAACCTCTGGATTAAATTCACTCCCAGGCCAGTTTCGAGGTAGGGGTGTTTTGTTTCCATCAGCGTAAATACCCTAGCCTAGCAAGAACCTTCCTTAGACAGAGTCTCTCTTTAATCATAGTTTATAAATTATTGGTTGCCTAATTCTAATCTTATTAGAACTAGATAACCTAAGGTCTAATTAATTTCAATTCTAAAACCATTTTAAAACCAGTCAATTAACCTTAGGTTACATGCATTTATATGTTATAGAGTGCTTGATCATTCATCACATGAATAAACATACATTCAATAACATATTAATCACATGAATAAATGCATCACAATGCTTTCATAAAATTAATATAACAATTATATTAATTACTCATGCATACTATATATTATACCACTTATAACATACTTTCAATGCATGAAGCATGCCTCCTATGGTGAGATTTTTTTAAATCTATAATGCGTACTTTATGCACATAAAAATAGGGATTTTAATTAAAGCATACATTCACAATGCATAATTAATTAAACACACTAAAGTGGATTGGTTTTGGCATCAAAGGCAAGCAAACAACTAAATTATTACAATAATAATCTAGAAAAATGGTTGAACCACTTTGAACGCTTCGAATTTAGATCGAACCGACTAAATCAAATCAAAATTTACAATGGTCAAATTGGTCAAATCTCAATACGTAATGGCTAAATTTTAATATGCATACTAAAACATACCAACAAAATATAGTCATATCAAAGTACATGTCAAATTAGCGAAATCTAAATAAACAGTAGCACAAATTAGATTGTGCAGAAATTATGAGGCCAAATCTTTTTTGTTGGAAAAAAAGCCAATATGTACAGTGTAAGGGAAAGACACTCTGAGGGAGAGAGGAAACATAGGTGGGAGAGATCATAGGGTGAGATACATGGGAAGTGAGAGGGGGAGGTTAAGTGATATATATATATAATAAAATAATATAAAATTTTTAACAAACTTTTTTGATTTAAAATAATAATAAACAGATTAAAAAAACATTTTTTAACAAAATAAATAAATAATAAATACAAAATAAAAAAGTTTGATTAAAAATAATTCATTTACAAAAATAATTATGAGATAAAAATAAAAATCATTGGACCAAATACGATATCTATAGAGAAATTAACTCTCTATAAAATAACTCAATTCTACCAACTTGCTACAGTATTAGGATATTAACTTCACTGACTTGTATAGTAACCTATTAACATATTTTATCACTACTTCTCCGACAACTGGCAACCTTCTCCGATGACCGACGACCACCTCCGACAATCATCTCTGGCGACCGACGACCTTCTCTAACGACCAACGACAATATGCGACAACTGACAACCACTGTCGATTACTTTCTTCAATGATCGACGACAATAACTGGTGGCCATATCGGCAATCACCGACAGTTTCTCCGACGATTATCACCGACAATAATTTTCAACGATCGATGTGATAATGCTCCCATGGTTTAAAATAATATTAAATGCACATGTACTTAGTTGATTTGACTCTATGCTCCAATAACTTTTCTTTGGATTTACGAACTCGACATATTATTGGCCATTACTCATATTTTGTGAACCATAATTATGTTTTGTGTATCATGTAAATAGACCATTGATGACCTACTAATATTTTTATGAATATTCCACTCCTACATGACACTAATGTTAAAATATATTGTCGTTTTTTTGTCATTTTTAAAAAGTAAAATACTGGCATGCTCTTTTCTAAAGATGTTCAAATTAGTACACATGATTAAACAAATGTAAACAAACAATGTTTCTTTGCAACAAAAAAAAAAAGAAAAGAAACAAAGAAACAAAGAAACAAAGAAAGAATACGTAATGGTCAATGTGTTTTTAAAAAAAAAGCTCTCTCAATGAAAACCCTCTTCGTAATATATTTGAAAAATGTCATAATAAGTTCCAAATTTTTAAGTTCAAAGAAGTTAATGTGTGTTTAAAAAATGAAACCTTAGATTTCTATATTAGTAAAAGTTCAATTTGTGTTAAAAGGGGAAAAAATATATAGACAAATTGACTTGTTTTTCCATTCATCAATTGTTATTTATTGTTATAAAGAATGCAATATTGAATTTCTATAGGTTAAATTATAAGTTTAGTCCCTAAACTTTGAGGTTTGTGCCTATTTGGTCCCCGAACTTTAAAAAATGTCTAATAGATCTCTGAACTTTCATATTTGTGCCTATTTGGTCCCTAGACTTTGAAATGTGTCTAATAAGTTCTTAAACTTTCAATTATGTGTCCAATAGGTCTCTAAAATTTTCAATTCTGTGTCTAATAGGTCCTTGACCTATTTGATGTTATTTAAAATTCATGAGCCTACTAACCCCAAAATTGAAAGTTTAGGCTTCTGTTAGACATAAAATTCAACTTTATATCTAATAGATTAGTTAATTTTTTAAAAAAAAAATTGAATATGTCAGGACTTATTAGATACAAACTTGAAAGTTTAGGGATTAATTAGACATTTTTAAAGTTCGGGGACTTATTAGATACAAAATTGAAAGTTCAGAGACCTATTTGATACTTTTTAAAGTCCAGGGACCAAATAGACACAAACTTGAAAGTTTAGGGACTAAACTTATAATTTAACAATTTCTATAAATTGAAAGAAGTTCAATGTGTAATGCAAATATTTGATTTCTATAAATTGAAATAAGTTCAACATATATTAGAGAGAAAACAATGCTACATTGTCTAATAGTGTGGAAGAACTCAATTTCTAAAATAAAGAAAGATAAAAAATGATGTTATTTTTTAAAGATCAATGTTGAAATATATTATTTTTTTTGAAGTGGACGTCTGAATTCCGTGTTGAAAAGTTGAAAAAATATGTTTATGAATGATTGGAAAAAAAAAAAGGAAACAAAAATAGTCAGCTAAAAATTTATCTATTTCAAGTTATTAAAAATGGCACCAGATATCCCTGACAACTCAACTCTGCACCCCAAACATAGACTTTTTAACTCAACTCAACTCAACTTTGCACTCCAACACACAGACTTCTGAACTCAGTGATAAATTAACTCTGCCCAACTCAACTCAACTTTATGCACCAAACGCTCCCTTAAATTCCAAAAGCAAAAACAACTTTTTGAAAACAACTTTTTTTTTTTTTTAAGTTTTTAAAATTTGGCTTGATTTTTAAAAACATATATAAAAAATAGATAAAAAAAACAAGAAAACCCATAGATGAAGGTAGTGTTTATAGGCCCAATCTAAATTTTATAATATATTAAAAAGTGAGGATGTCATAAAAAAATTGAAAAAAAAACCTTTTTTTTTTTTATGTTTTTAAAATTTGGCTTGGTTCTTGAAAATATATATAAAAGAAGTAGGTAACAAAATAAGAAATCCATAGATGAAAGTAGTATTTATAGGTTCGATCTATAATTCTATAATATATTAAAAAGTGTGTGTTCGCATGAGATTTCAACAAAGAGATTTAATTCATGGAATAAACTTGATTTTATTGATTCTTATAAAGTGCTATAACCTCTAATATTTATCTCATGATTCTTTCTCTCGAATATGTAAGCTTAGAGCTCTAACTAGATGATATTCTTGGATCGACCTATTGGCTTGTTGATCCTCTTAGATTGACTTGTTGGCTTGTTGATCTTGGATCGGTTTGCTGATTTGATGACTTTGAATTGACTTATTGGTTTATTGATCTTGGATCGACTTATCAGTTTGTTGATATTAGATCGACTTGTCGGTTTGTGCATCTTGGATCAACCTGTCGATTGTTGATCTTGGAATGTTGACTTTGATCTGAGGGCTGACGAGCTTGTTCTAAGATGGAGGAAGATTGAATCTTCTATTTATAGTTGATGAAGAAACGATCAATTTGTTGAAGCCTTTCAGTTGTTAAACTTTTTGAATTCTTAAATTTGGATCTTCTGAATTCTCAGGATTCTCTGACTCAATTTGAAACTTCTGAATTCTAATTCTTGAAGATTATGAATTCTCTGGATGAACTTGAAGTTTATGAGTTCTAACTCTTGAAAACTCTGAATTCTCTAGCTGAGCTTGATGTGTCTGAATTCTAATTCTTTTAAATGCATAAATCTGGAATATGATTCTTAGAGCTTTTGACTTTTTGAGCCTCTGAATACTCTGGACTCTGGCTCTTCTGAATTACCTTTAAATGAAGGGTGGTCTCCTTTATTTATTGAGTTTGGCGGACCTTGTATGGGCCTGAGTTTGGTTGACTTTGGGTTTAACTTTTGGGCTCAACCTTATTTGGACTTAATCCAATCTTTTTTTTTAATAGACTTAGATTATTCAAGTTTAGTCCAATCCATTTTTAATGATCTCGTAATAAATTGATTTCGGGTCCAATTGCCATGTGGCATAATTTGATTGGACATGCTTAAATTGTCAATCAATACTAGACACATGGCATTATTTAATTTGTCAAATTTTCATGTCTATTAATTTAATTTTAGGATATGTGTAAATTTGTAACTGTTGTGACAATTTATGATTTGCCAAAATTTCTCATTCAACAAATGCCCCTTTTCGAGCTTTATGCACAAGTATGCGGTGGACGAATCCCGAAAAAGATAAGTTGGAATCAAAATTTGATGATTTTGACTTCTTGGATGAAATTTAGGATGTCCCTAAATTTTGGTTTGTGTTTAGAATGAAATTTGGATTTGGGAGAAAATTTGGAGTATGCCCAAATTTTAATTTGAGATTTTTTTAACCAAAATTATATGAATTTTAGCTTGAAATTGGAATGACTTGAAACTTCAAATTTTTTATGCAAATTTTGATTTGAGAAACCTTACCAAAATTATATGGATCTTAGCTTGAATTTGGGATGAAAATTTGAGATTTGTTCCAATTCTAATTTGGGAGAAAATTTGGAGTATACCTGTTCACACGTGATTTCAATAAATCAATACAAAAAAGACACGTGTAATTGAACGTTCTATTTTTATTAATTTGAATGTTGTGAGTTACAATCTCTAATGTTTCTTCTCTGATTTTGTTTCTCTCTCAACTGTAATTTGTTTGAGGGCTTTACAGCTTGTTCTCATATGTAGATTTTATTTGAGAGCTTCACAACTTGTTCTCAAATGTGAATTTATATCGAGGATTTTGCAGCTTGTTCTCGAACGTAGACTTATCTCGAGGACTTTGCAGCTTGTTGAAGGTCTTCGGCTTGTAGCTTGTTGAAGGTCTTCGACTTGCAGCTTATTGAAGGTATTCGGTTTGTAGCTTGTTGAAGGTCTTCATAGAGTGCTTAACACCAAAGGACTTGAAGTGTTCAACACCTAAAGACTCATCTTACAGATTTCAAAGAGCATCAAACACCTAAGAACTTTGCTCTGGATTCTCTTTGAGTTCTGTTGAGAGTGAAATTTTTGAACCATTGGAATGAAGGAGAAACTCTCTATTTATAAAGCTCCTAAGTAGGCTTGGACCTGACTATTAGACTGGGCCTATAACTGTCTCTGGGCCTGATCCTTTCAGATTGGTCCAATTGACTTGGACCTAGCCGTTTGAGTTAGGATTTTGTTGGTTTTGGGTCTCCATTTGGGCTTTGTCTAGAATTGACCAAAATTTCATATAACCCAACTGCATATATGAAATTTACTTAATTTAAATTAGGGATATTTGCAAATTTAATTAACCCTTAATTAAATAAACAACTTTGTCACTAATTTCAAGTAATGACATGACAAATTTTGATTGACCAAAATTTCTATTCCAACAAATGCCTCATTTTCGAGATTTATGCACTAGTATGTATGAATGAATTGAAATGAATCTCAAAAATAGATAATTTGGAATCAAAATTTAAGATATTTCCTCCTCATTTGGACCCTATGTGATGTGTCAATTAAATCAAACTATGAATTTGGCTCATAATTTAGATTTTTTTTACACACTTCCATGCCAACAAAATTAAACTATTAATTTTGATTTTCTCATTTGGCAACAAACTTTGATTTGAATTGTTGGGTTTTGTGCCCTAAAACTCGTAGTTTGTAATAATGTCCTAATTAAATCAATAAAGCGTTATTGTTATCAATAAAGTGTTATTGTTTAATTCATTATTTTTTTGTATTGCCTTAAGTTAACCATAAATCCAATAAACTAACATTCGAGGTTGTTGTATGTCTCTTGAACTTAATGTAGTGGATATATAAGGATCTCAGTTTGAGATAGAACCTAAAGGGTCTATAGTAAGGGGATAAGGTTGGGTACCTCATCCTGGTAATACTATGGATATGACCCACTTTGTATTTGATACAAACACAGTGATTCTAACGTGTTCGTGTAGACGACATGTGAGTGGGGATATCCTATGTGATGAGATCGCATAAGACCAGACCACGAAATATCAATCACTAGATGTAACTCCGTTGACTAGTTAGATTTCTATTTCAATAGGATGACCTAGGCAACTTGATCTCAATCCTGAGCAGGTTACGAACTCCTATTTGCGAGGGATTGTCCTTTGACTAGTATGGGTGAGAGTGGCCCGAGACGCCGACTCAATATACCTACCTTCTTGGGGACAAGATCGAGCAGGCAGCTAGGTACTTAACCTAACAAGAATGTATTCACTCATTTCCGCCTATTAGGGTAAGTAGATGAATGTTCCCTTAAGTGGTGCCTCCGGGACTTGAACAAAGGGTTTGACCCTCTAATTGGCTAGAGAGGGACTTCTGTTTATTGGTAGGACCATAAACAGGTTGTTCATTTAGGAGCACTGAGACTTAAGGTAAAAGATGTGACCTAGGGGTAAAACGATAATTTAACCCAGCTGGTGTTACGAGCATTCGTGAAGGATTGACTTGTTATTATTGGTCAATATCCGTGGACACAGAAACATATCTGCAGTGAGAAAAGTGCAACTGCAGGACTGTTAAGATGTATGTCCTAATCTCGTGTATGTTTGTAATATTACTTATTGAAATAAATAAGAGTTATTTTTTTCATCACTTTGTGTCTCGCATATTTACAAACTTAATCCAATGAAATAAGCTCCAGGGTCATTGAATTATGAGAGAACTAGAACTTGAACGGTGTGTAGTGGACACGCAGGGAGGATCACATTTGAGTTTATGACCTAAACGGTCTACAATATAGGATAAGGTTGGAGACCTAATCCTGGATACGTTGTGGATGCGACCCGCTTTGTATTAGATACAAACGAGGTGATCCAACTCGTTCATGTGGTTGACATGCGAGTGGGGCATCCTGTGCAATGAGATTGTACAAGACCGGACCGTGAATTATTAGACCTACTGATGTAACACCGTTAACAGGACTAATAACATCGTAGATGACCAATAGTGACTCGACCTTAATCCTGAGCGTGTTACGGACTCCTGTCTGCGGGGGTCTGTCCTTTGACTAATACGGGTAAGGGTGATCATAGTTACTCACCCAATATGCCTATCTTCTCAGGGACAGGACCACGTGGGGAGCTGGGAACTTGACAACGCGAGATGGAATTCACTCGTTCCCGAATCAGGGAAACTAGAAGGGTTGTTCCCTTAAGTGTTGTCTCCAGGGCTTGGACAACGGGCACCCATCCTCTCACTGGTCCGAGAGGGATGTTGTTTATGGTTGGACCATGCAACGTTGTTGTTAATTAGATGAGTAGTGAGACTTAAGGAGCAAGAGGTAGACACAGGGGTAAAATGGTAATTTGACCCAGCAGTGTCTACGAACAACCTGTGAAGGGTCGACTCATGGGCTTTGGTTATATCAATGGACACAACTTGTCCTACATTGATGGGAGTGCAACTACAAGCTTTAGTGGAGTGTTACCGTAGCTAATGAATGTTGAATAACCAGATCAAAAAGTTTGATAGGTTAGTCTCGGATCATTGGAGCTCGTCATCTGTAGGTCCATTAAGTCCCTCGGTTGGCTCAAACTGGATAAATTGAGGGTTTACAGTTTGGTGTGGATTTGAAGTGTTCAAATTCATTAAAAGGATATTTATGTCATTTATATGAGACGATATGATTGACATAATGTATAGTTTAATGTGAATGAGATTCATAATAAACTATAGGTTAGCCTAATTGATTAATTAGTGCTAATTTAGAGAAATTGAATGGAGAGAAATTAAATTGAATGTGATTCAATTTAAAATCCACAATTATACAAATGTGATTTGTATAATAAAGTATGAGATATCTTATTATATGTGTTATGCAAATATGATTTGCATAACCTAATGTTGTGGTAAAATGGTAAATAGGTGGAGATTTCAACTCCACCTATCACCATTATAAAAGCACCTTTGCAAGAAGGATTTCTTAAGTGATTTCTAATTTTTTGGAATCTCATCAAAAGCTCTCTTTCTCATTCTCTAAATCTCTCTCAAATTCTCTCTACCCCAGTTTCACCACTCTCCCTCAACCGACCGAGAAGATCGTTTTGGAAGTGTCCAAACTGTTCGGTTCGAGAGATCTTGATTGTAGAGATCGAAGGCACAAAAAGTTCGTGATCGGAGAAGGAATTGGCGAAGAAGTGTTCTTCAACAAGTAAGTAACTATTACTCACTGTTTTTCCTTCCTTTTGAGCATGTTTAGCCTAGGATTTATGTGATAAATTCGATTTTAGAAAATGTTTTTCACAACGAACACCACGACGATTCAAAGTCGTTTCCGCTGCGGGAGTTTCATTTCCTTCAATTGGTATCAGAGCCAATCGTTTGCGTCTTCGTTGTGCAAACTATTTTTCTTAAAATTAGGTGGGTATGTTTTCATTTCATGAGATAAATTGATGGTATTGCATGTTGGATGTTTCGGTTTTGGCACTTGAATTTTAGATTTACATTTCGTTGATGAGATCAATGTAAGGGCCCGTTGTTTTGGGCAATTATTTTGTAAATCGAGTCTGTAAGTCAGTATCGTTTGTGGCAAGAAATGCTGTGAAGAAATTGGAGCAAAATCGGGCGAAAAACGACGAAGAACAACAAATGAGTTTGATGTTCTGTCGACGGCGTTGAGATGCTGTTCTTTGGCGTCTCAACGTTGTCCGTGCAGATTGAGGTTGTGTTGCAGAGCAACGTTTCAACGCTGAGTGTAGCGTTGCAACGCTGAGGCGTTGGGCGCGCTAGGAACAACGTTGGGCGCTACAGCGTTTCAACGCTGCAAGCATAGTGGGCAGTTCGCGAGGAATTCACGCGCTAGTGGCATCGTGTGTACTAGGGGTTGGAGTGCGGCGGTTCGAGCCCCACGAGCAACTGTTTTTATTTTAAATTATTATTTCTTTTGTAAAATGTATTTAAGTTAATAATTTTATTAATTAATATTAATATAATTGTTATATTAATGTTAATTAATTTAATTAAAGTCTCTAGGGTGCCAAAACCGGTCCAATATTGCTATTTAATTTATTTTATGCATGTGATGTATGAAATTTATTTTTCTATGTGCATAATGTATGTCATATAGATTAAAATCTCACCTTAGGTTAAACATTTCATGCATCATATTTATCTTATAAGAGTTATAATATCTAGTATGCATGATAGGATTATATTATAAGTGTTATAATATAATGCATGTTTTAATTTAATTAATATAAGTGTTATATTTTTAAATTAAAAGCATTGACATGCATTTATTCATGTGAGGAATGTATGTTATATAGTTTATTATTCATGTGATGAATGATCAAACACTATACCATAGAAATGCATGTAACCTAAGTTAATTATTAGTTTTAAATTGTTTAGAACTTGAATAATTAGACTTAGGTTTTCTAGTTCTAATAAGATTAGAATTAGGAAATCAATATGACTTATGAATGATGACTAATTAGTAACTCTGTCTAAGGAAGGTTCTGTCTAAGGCTGGGGTATTTAAGCTAGCGTTTTGCGGAACACCCCTACTTGGGAACCGACATGAGAGTGAATTTGGTCCGGAGATTCATAGATTATATTCTCGTGAGTGCCGTTAATTAAATTTTAATTAATTTACTCACATGGACGTAAGTTAATAATGTGATTATAGACTTAGGCTAATCCAATATAAGAGTTATATTGGCAGACTTAGGTAAATATTAGTCGATTTATCTAGGTCAAACCCGATTAACTTAAAGTGCCGAGTGGGAGGAAATAAAGTGTATAAGATACATTTAATTTTCCAACCACAAATCTCCGTTAAGTTCACACCGTGAGATTCATACTCGGCCTCGTGGCACAAATGGGAGTGTCCCCCCTTCGAATGGTATTTGTATGGGTCAATATCAACGTGAATGGAGAGAGTACTTATAGTGAGTGGGAGAGAGACCTGTGAAAATGGGACCCACGGTCTCTTTTATCGATTCACACCGTGAGACACTTATGATCTGCCTGCTAGTTTGGCCTGAACCAGACAATCCCTTCGGAGGGCCTTGATCATGGGAGTCGGAGCACCGTGAATTCCCGAAAGGGATACAATTTCCTTGTTGGTTTTCTTTCGTGGTTCACTCTTTGGTGGCTATTATTTGGACGGATACTTGGAAATTTAAATATAGAGGGTGACACTCACGGGATTCATTAAGAGTTAATGGATTCTGACCGAATAATGGTAACTGGATGTCTAATAGAATAAGAGTTATTTTGGTATTAGGTTCTAATCGAGAAAGTCTCGTCCCAGAGGAGGAGTGTTTCAGTTCACCCTTCTATGGCGGTCATTCTAAGCCTTTGGGGTATCATTGCAATTTTTTAATGACCTAGGGATCATGGGATAAAAATTTGTTAAAACCTGATTGGATTTTCAAAGTTTTTTGAGAGACTAATACAAAGTTTTTCTTATTTTCAGCAAAAATGTCTAGTTCAATAGTTGCACTCTTAGCTTCAGACAAACTCGTAGGAGATAACTTTCAAAGGTGGAAGAATAATATCAACACGATTTTGGTAACTGACGATCTAAAGTTCGTGCTCACTGAGGAGTGTCCTCAAGTGTCGGGCTCGACCGCATCGCGAAATGTTCATGATGCGTACGATCGGTGGATCAGGGCCAATGAAAAGGCAAAGGTCTACATCATTGCCAGCTTATCTGAAGTTTTGGAAAAGAAGCATGAGGTGATGATCACCGCTAAGGAGATCATGGAGTCTCTATAGGAAATGTTTGGACAACAGTTCTTTCAAGTCCGACACGATTCCCTCAAACACGTCTTCAATGCTAGGATGAAGGAGGGGGCGTCTGTCCGTGAACATGTTCTTGACATGATGACCCATTTTAATCTGGCAGAGATGAACGGGGCTTCGATCGACGAGTCGAGTCAGGTCAGCTTTATCTTGGAGACTCTTCCGAAGAGTTTCCTTCAATTTCGTAACAATGCTGTTATGAACAAAATTAGCTATACTCTGACCACCCTTCCCAACGAACTACAAAACTTCCAGTCCTTGATGAGGATCAAGACACCGGAAGCTGAGGCAAACGTTTCCTTCAGGTCCTTTCACAGGGGTTCGACCTCTAGGACAAAATCTGAAGGCTCTTCAGGCCCGAAAAGGAAGAAGAAGAAGTTGAAGAAGGGCAAAGTTGGCCGTGCTGCAACCCAGAAGGGCAAATAGGTCAAGGAAGTTGCAGAAAAAGGAAATTGTTTCCACTGCAACGGTGATGGTCACTGGAAGGGAAACTGTCCCAAGGTCCTTGTTGACAGGAGGAAAGAAGGTAGTGATTTACTAGTAACTGAAACTTGTTTAGTGGAGAGTAATGACTCTGCTTGGATACTGGATTCAGGCGCCACTAACCATGTTTGTTCTTTTTTTCAGGAATTAGTTCCTGGTAGCAGCTACGAGAGGGTGAGATAACACTACGGGTTGGATCCAGGGAGGTTGTCTCTGCTGCAGCGGTCGACACAGTGAAGCTTTATTTTGGCGGGAAGTACATTTTATTGGATAATATGTAGTGCTAGGGTTTACTAGAAACCTTGTTTCCATTTCCTGCCTTCTTGAACAATGTATTTCCGTTGAATTTTCTGGCAATAAAACATTTATTTATAGAAATAATGGACTTCTAAGCCAGTTGGAAGAAAATTCTTTACCGGTATGTGAGTCATGCCTTGAAGGAAAAATGACCAAACGTCCTTTTAGTGGAAAAGGATATAGAGCCAAAGAGCCTCTAGAGCTTATACATTCTGACCTCTGTGGTCTGATGAGTGTTAAAGAACGAGGAGGTTACGACAACTTTGTATCTTTTACAGATGACTATTCAAGGTATGGGTATATTTACCTAATGCATAGGAAGTCTAAAACTCTTGAAAAGTTCAAGGAGTACAAGACTGAGGTTGAGAACCTGTTAGGTAAAACAATTAAAACACTTCGATCGAATCGAGGTGGAAAGTATATGGACACGAAATTCCATGACTATATGATAGAACATGGAATTACGCCTCAACTCAAGACTGGTATGCCACAAAGATAATGGTGTATCGGAGAGGAGAAATGAACCTCGTTGGACATGGTTCTTACGATGATGAGTTAAGCTCGTTTCCCGATTCTTTTTGGGTTTACGCAGCGGAGATCGCGGTATATATTTTGAACAACGTTTCGTCGAAGAGTGTTTGTGAAACACCTTTCGAACTCTGGAATGGACGTAAAGGAAGTTTACACCATTTCAGAATTTAGGGATGTCCGACCCATGTGTTGGTGTCAAACCTGAATAAGTTGGAACACCGTTCAAAGTTGTGCATCTTTGTGTTGGGTTTTTTGGCAATATATTAGAAGTGAAATTGTCCCACATCTGAAAGGTGCAAGAAAGTGATGGGCTCCTGGCACTATAAAAGGAGTCTATGGCTTTGGTTTCAAAGCATCCTAATTAGAAATACTTTAAGCTTGGTGCACTAGCTCTGGTTAAATTCCCTCTTTATATTCTCTAGTCTGAGAGTGAGAAGAAGGGTGTGAGTGGTATAAGATTTGGGAGAGTGTTTTTGTAATTGAGGTCGGGGAGAGAATTCTATGTGATTGTAACAAATTTTCACATAGTGGAAATTTCCTTCTGTTTGTGGTTTTTTCTCTGGGTTTGGAGTTTTTTCACGTAAATTCTTGTGTCTCTTATTTTGTTGTTTTCTTTTAATTTCTCAGTTATTTCTGCTTATTCCTAGTAGTGGGAGGTTTTTCCCAACACTTTGTAGGTTACCCAAAAGAGACTAGGGGTGGTATGTTTTACGATCCAAAGGAAAAGAGAGTGCTTTTGTCGACAAAAGCCACTTTCCTTGAGGAAGACCACATCAGGGATCACTTACCAAGGAGTAAGATTGTGTTAAATGAAATGGGTAGCACATCAACAAGAGTTGCTGATGGGGCTAGTGTTGGGATTTATGCCCTAAACTTGTGTAATTTTGATCAAATAAATAAAGGGTTATTTGTTTTGATAAAATTATATTCTTGCTTTATAAATCCAATAAACTAAGCTCCAAGGTTATAATATATCTTGAACATCAGTGTAGTGGACACTATTTGGATTGTGTTCAAGAATATAACCTAAATGGTCTATGGTATAAGAATAAAGTTGGAAACGTTATTCTGGTAACACCATGGATGCGACCCACTTTGTAATTAGTACAAATGAGATAATCCAACTCATTTCATGTGGTTGACATGCGAGTGGGGGCATCCTTTATGAAGAGTTAATACAAGACCGGACTGCAAATTATTAGTCTAACCAGTATAACACCGTTAACAAGATAAGACTGATAATTTATAGATGATCATTAGTGACTCGACCTGAATCCTGAGCAAGTTAAGAACTCCTGCTTATAGGGGTTTGTCCTTAGACTAGTATGGGTGAGAGTGGCCTGTAGCTGACTCAATAAGCTTACCTTCTAAGGGATAGAATCTTGTAGGTAGCTGGGAACTTAACTGTGCAAGATGGAATTCACTCATTCCTACACTAAGGAATTAGATAGGTTGTTCCCTTAAGAATTGACTCCAGGTCTTGAATAATGGGGCCCCGCCCTCTATGAGGGTATGAGTCTATGGTAGGATCTTAGACTTGTTAGTCATTAGAGGATCAGTGGTGCTTAAGGAACAAAGAGGTAATCACAGGGGTAAAACGGTAATTTGACCCAGCCGTGATTACGAACAACCTGTGAAGGGTCGACTCATGGGTAATGATTATATCGAAAGTGGACACAATATAATCTACAGTGAGGAGAGTGCAGCTACAAGTCTATAGTGTACTGACTTGTAGTTAATGAATATTGATTAACTGGATCAAAGAGTTTGATCAGTTAATCTCACATCATTGGAGCTCATGAATTGTAGGTCCATTAGGTCCCTCCGTTGGCTCAACATGGTTATATTAAGGGTATAAAGTTAGGAATGAAATTGAAGTGTTCAATTTCATATATATATGAGATGTTATATCAGTTATATGTGATATAATTGATATAAGATATAGTTTTAATGTGAATTAGATTCACATATTAACTATATACTAAAGAGAGAAAGAAAGAGGGATAGGATGGTAATTTCCATTCCTATCTCCTCCTATATATATAGTTGCATAAGATGCAATTAGAAAAAGCTAATCTCAAGATTAACAAACCTAAGCCTTTGTTGTGTTGTTGGAAAAGTTCCAAAACACAAACTCTCTCACAACATCTCATCACACCTAAATCAAACTCACATTCCTCCCTCACCTAGGGAACAACGGAGAAGATCCGGTGGTAGTATCGGTGAACATTCGGGTTCATGTTGCTGAGATCGTGAACGTGGGAGTAGGAGCCTTTGAAGAAAGAGTTCTACAAAGGTAATATCTCAGTGTCCATATTGTTTTTATATGCTTAATCTAGGTAGAATAGTCTTGAATTTAATTTTTGTAACGAAATCACGAACGCGCGATTCACTATCGCTTCCGCTGCGAGATTTGATTCCCATCAATTGGTATCAGAGCCAAGTTGCGTTCTTGATTTATGTTCTGGATTTTTCAAGAACGAGGTGAGATTTACTGTTTTGCATGAGATGTATGAACGGTTTGCAATTTAGACGTTTTCAATTTTGGCACTTAGATTTACAATTTTTCATTGAATCGTTCAATGAAAGGGCCCGGTGTTTTGGGTAATTTTAATTGCAAATCGAGTATGTAAGTCCGTGTCGATCGAGGCAAGGTGGTTGCTGAGAAGATCGGAGCAAAAACGAGCAAGAAATGGAACTTATTCTTTGTTGTCTGTGTGCAGCGTTGCAACGTTGTTCATTGGCGTTACAATGTTGCGCTTGCGGAAGGAGGCGCGTAGAAGACGACAGCGTTGCAACGCTGCTACTGAGGCGCGTTTCAACCGGCAGAAGAGCACAAACCGCAGCGTTGCAACGCTAGTATCAGCGTTGCAACGCCACAGGCGTTTCACGTGAAGCAGCAATGGAAACAAACGATTTTATTAATATATTTAATTTATTGAAATAAATAAGAGTTATTTTTTTCATCACTTTGTGTCTCGCATATTTACAAACTTAATCCAATAAACTAACCTCCAAGGTCATTGAATTATGAGAGAACTAGAACTTGAACGGTGTGTAGTGGACACACAGAGAGGATGACATTCGAGTTATGACCCGAACGGTCTACAGTATACGGATAAGGTTGGAGACCTAATCCTGGATACGCTGTGGATGCGGCCCGCTTTGTATTAGATACAAACGAGGTGATTCAACTCGTTCATGTGGTTGACATGCGAGTGGGGGCATCCTGTGCAATGAGATTGTACAAGACCAGACCGTAAATTATTAGACCTACTGATGTAACACCGTTAACAGTATATGACTAATAACTTCGTAGATGACCAATAGTGACTCGACCTTAATCCTGAGCGTGTTACGGACTTCTGTCTGCGGGGGTCTGTCCTTTGACTAGTACGGGTGAGGGTGATCATAGTTACTCACCCAATATGCCTATCTTCTCAGGGACAGGACCACATGGGGAGCTGAGAACTTGATTACGCGAGATGAAATTCACTCGTTCTCGAATTAGGGAAACTAAAGGGGTTGTTCCCTTAAGTGTTGTCTCTAGGGCTTGGACAACGGGCACCCATCCTCTCACTAGCCCGAGAGGGATGTTGTTTATGGTTGGACCATGCAACGTTGTTGTTCATTAGATGAGCAGTGGGACTTAAGGAGCAAGAGGTAGACACAGGGGTAAAATGGTAATTTGATCCAACAGTGTCTACGAACAACCTGTGAAGGGTCGACTGACGGTCATTGGTTATATCAATGGACACAACTTGTCCTACAGTGATGGGGGTGCAACTACGGGCTTTTGTGGAGTGTTACCGTAGCTAATGAATGTTGAATAACCGGGTCAAAGAGTTTGACAGGTTAGTCTCTGATCATTGGAGCTCGTGATCTGTAGGTCCATTAGGTCTCTCGGTTGGCTCAAACTGGATAAATTGAGGGTTTACAGTTTGGTGTGGATTTGAAGTGTTCAAATTCATTAAAAGGGTATTTATGTCATTTGTATGAGATATGATTGACATAATGTATAGTTTAATGTGAATGAAATTCATAATAAACTATAGGTTAGCCTAATTGATCAATTAGTGCTAATTTAGAGAAATTGAATTGTGAGAAATTAAATTGAATGTGATTCAATTTAAAATCCACAATTATACAAATGTGATTTGTATAATAAGGTATGAGATATCTTATTATATGTGTTATGCAAATATGATTTGCATAACCTTATGTTGTGGTAAAATGGTAAATAGGTAGAGATTTTAACTCCACTTATCACCATTATAAAAGCACCTTTGCATGAAGGATTGCTTAAGTGATTTCTCATTTTTTTTAATCTCATCAAAAACTCTCTCTCATTCTCTCAATCTCTCTCAAATTCTCTCTACCCCAAACCAAAAAGGGAGTTCCACCACTCTCCCTCAACCGACCGAGAACAATCGAGAAGATCATTTTTGAAGTGTCCAAACTGTTCGGTTCGAGAGATCGTGATTGTAGAGATCGAAGGCACGAAGATTTCATGATCGGAGAAGGAATTGGCGAAGAAGTGTTTTTCAACAAGTAAGTAACTATTACTCATTGTTTTTCCTTCCTTTTGAGCATGTTTAGCCTAGGATTTATGTGATAAATTCAGTTTTAAGAAAACGTTTTTCACAACGAACACCACGACGATTCAAAGTCGCTTTTGCTGCGGGAGTTTCATTCCCTTCAAGGACTATAGTAGAGTGTTCTCGCAGTTAACGAATGTTGATTAGGAGGTTAATGAGATTAACTGAATCATCTTGTATCGTTAGAGATTTGGATTTGTAGGTCCATTAGGTCCACTTCCTAGCTCGTAAAGGGTTCTTAGATCATTTGGATTTGAAATGTTCAAATTCAATTAGGGAATAAGCATGATGTATGGAGATACATTATAATATAAAGTTTTTATGTATATTAAAACTTTATAATATAAATTAATTTGAATATGATTCAAAGTTAATTAATTGAGAGAATTAAATATTTGAAAGAGTTCAAAAATTATTTAAATGTGAATGAGATTCATACTTAAATCTATAGGTTAAATTTTAATGTTCATAAGATGTACATTAAAACTATAGGTTAAAGGGAAAATGATTAAATGTGATTTAATCATAATTAAATATATGATATTTAATTTAATTTTGGTTAAATGTGATTTAATTAAAATTAAAATTAATACATATTTAAATATGGTTTAATTATATTATTAATTAAATTAATTAAATAAGTAATTAGTTATTTTTAATTAATTAAATTAATTAAGGGAACATGTCATCTTGACACGTTCCCAGTACCCTCCTTCATCTCCCTATCGATAGATAAACAGGGAGAGGGGCCAATTGAAGAAACTGATCAATCAGATTGATCACTACAGTTGATTTTGGAAATCAATAGAGTTCTCTCTCTAAAAAATTCCCCTTATACCCAATTGTTGGTTGTCTTCCACAAGACAAGGTCTAAGGATTCAGAGACATAGGAGGTGCTCACTTGTGGTGGTGTCTTGTAGAAAGAGGAAGAGTTAGAGTTGTTGTTCGTTGTGCTGTGCAGAACAGTGATTTGCAAGGAGTTGCTCAAATTTGAAACTACCCAGACCTTTGCGAGCATGACACAAACTCGGAACTTGGGGAGTAGGGCGCGAACTTGGAACTTGGTGAGAAAAATTTGATGCTCTTTTTTTAGGAAAATAAGCCTTCATATCAATGACAACTCGAAGCTTTTAAAATGTGTAGGAAAATGAATGTAGTTGAAAATACCTTGCTTGTTAGTGACAAGAATTGCGAGGCTTCAGATGGACAATTTAGTTTTTTTCTTTACTGCCATAATGTAAATGTTCTATTGTCTAGTGGGCTCATTTGTAACCCTACTACCTTACGAATAATAATATCTTTGAATTCAATTCACAACTTGAATTTTTTTTTTATTGGTTTAGCTGAACTTAAAGTTTTTTTTTTGTTTCCTTTAAGCTGCCTACGTACCCTTTTAATAGAAGGGATTAAGTCATATAACGTTGTTCATAAAAAGAAGAATTACATTTATTACAATTTGGTCTTTCACCTATTAAGCTTGTGCGAGCCAAGAGCATCATGCAGTTGAAGCTCTTGCGATAAGGAGCTTTCTTTACATCTTAGATGTTTTTATCCTCGTCATGGAGATCAGATCCTTCATTTGTAGGATTTGTTATAATGACGAAAGTTTTCTTCACCTTCAAAGAGCCCTCTGTATTTATGAGAACATAGAACTTCTTTCTCATACGTGAAGAAACGACACTATAAATCTTGTTGTGGTTCACTTCATCGAATAGTTCTTCCTTGAAGGATTTCATCTTTCTTTTATGTTGATCGCTTGTTACTTTGAGACGATCAAAAACAGATGTTGAAGGTCGATTGTTCTTTGATGTGGAGATACTTAACCTTTGGAAGGTTGAAGGTCGAGGTGAGGCAGGAGTTGGGCATTCGTTTTCTTCTTCTGTCGCGACCATACTCATCCTTTGGAACACTGAAGGTCGAGTAGTTGAAAGCTTAATGTGATTGAAGACGGAAGTCTTTTGCTTGACTTCTTTTGCGTCGTCAGCTTCTTCTACTTCAAAGTAGTAAACACTTGCAGAGTTTTTTCCTTTTCTTTCATGTGAAGGAAATTTCTAGAGAAGAATTCTTTTAAGGTCACTGATTTTCTAGGTTGAAAATATTTTTTTGCTTCTCTTCCTTTCAAACTTAGGTTTTCTTGAATCCTTATTACGTTGGCATCTGCCCTTGTGTTTGTAGTTTCTAGATTGAACTAGACACATTCCTTGCCTGTGAAACAAACTAGAGTATATTTGACTACATGTGTCTGTCGTCACTGCAGCATAATTTGTTTGAGCATCAAGGTCTAGCTCATTTTTTCCTTCTTTAGTTAACTTAGAATTAGCTCTTTTAGGACAAAATATTTTTCCACTAGGTGACTGTGATAGGATCGAATCCCACAATGGAAGCGAGTTTAATCGCGTGTTCTTGAAATTTGTTACATAGATCAAATAAAAAACACTAAATTACAATATTAAGCATAAAATAAGAATATTTGGACAACATGTTACCTTTGTAGACTAAAACCTTCACGTGCTCTTTTGCTCCTCACGATCTCACGTTCTCAACGATCCCGATGCAATTGATCACACCACTAAGTCTTCTCCGTTGTATCTCTAGGAGAGGGAGGATGGTGGGATTCCTTTTTGGAGTTTGAAGAATATGAGAGGAGTGAAAAACTCTTTTTCACAAAAGAGGGCACTAGGGTTTCTTTTCTTAAGAATGCTTAGTCAAAATGTGCATCTTATGCATGTATTTATAGGAAAATAGGGTAGAAATTATCATCCTATCCCTATAGTGCTCTTATTATGTATTTGCAAATCATATTTGCATATTTACATAATCATAAGGTATCTCTCATTTTAGTATATAGTTTATTGTGAATCAAATTCTCATTAAACTATATTATATCAATTATATCACATATAATTGATATATCTCCTCATATATGAAATTGAATACTTCAATTTCACTCCAAACTTTATACCCTCAATATTTCTATGTTGAGCCAGCGGAGGGACCTAATGGATCTACAGATCATGAGCTCCAATAATGCGAGATTAATCGATCAAACTCTTTGATCTAATTAACCAACATTCATTAACTATGAGTCACTCCACTATAGACTCGTAGGTGCACTCTCCTCACTGTAGACTGTGTTGTGTCCATCGATATAATCAATACCTTTGAGTTGACCCTTCACAGGTTGTTTGTAATCACAGCTGGGTCAAATTACCGTTTTACCCTAACACGCGCTTATTTTCTGGAGAATCACATCGAGACGCTAAAGACAATGTCTCGACACTTCCTGTGCGGGATTTCAACTTGGGTCTTTAATGTGTATAGAGTCTAGATGCTATTATGAGCGTCTCGACGCTATGGCCTCGGATTCTCTTGCTCTTTTGGCATCTCTTCTTCACTTAGCTCCATATTTTATGCTTCATTAGGTTCAATTTAGATATGAGAACTTCAAAATGTCTGGTTTTGCTCATTTTTGCTCCATAGCTGAAATTAAATAATATAAAATCATGAAAGTGCTAATTCGATTATAAAAGCTAGCAAAATATAAGCTTAATGATAACACATTTTGTGTGTTATCACTTCTTGCACGACATTCTTTCCTTTCTTGTGGTTTTTTATAACAGGTGTTTGGTCCAATGACATCTTGATTCTCAATTTGACTCTTTAAGCATGCGATTTGAGAATCTCTTTCCTTGATTGCTTTCATCAATGTGTTGATTTACTCCTGCATCTCTATCATTGTTTCTTCCACAATACTTACTCTAGTTGTCGTGACAGACACTATGTTAGAATCAAGATTGAACAAAGGGGTTGACTTGTTGTTAGTCGATGCCCCATTCAGTGTCATTACATCACTTGCAAAATAAACTTTATCGTCTTGTAGCCTCAATTCATTGGAGCAACTATGGGTGGAAGAACCCGTGTACAAGTCGATCATGATAGTAGTCATCGCAGAAGTCTTTTTGGATGACATTGTTTCACTTATATGTTGAGATGAAAGAAATAGATGAGAGGTAGAGTGTAAACCCGAGATCATTCTTTGGAAATCAAGTAAGAACAGAAAAAAAAAACAAAACAAAGGAATAAAGAAAATGAAGGAAATGTTTGGTTTTTGTTTTGTTTTAAAACAAAAGAAAAGAAAAGAAAGGAAAAGGGAAAATGAAAAAGGGAAAAGGGAAGTGGATGGTGGGACCCTCCACCATTTGTCTTTTTAAGTTAACTCATTCCATCGATTTTTTTCTCATTTCAACAAAGAGGAGCAAGGGTTTTCGTGGGAGAAGCAGAAACGAAGAGGAAGAAGGTGGTTTTGGAGCCAAGTTGCGTAAGAGAGGAGAAGAACTAAAGAGGAAGATGTAAGAATTTCTTTGTCACAAATCAGAAGTCTCTCGATGTTTTGGTTGTACCGATCTGTAGAGTTGGAATCGTAAGAATTGCAGGAAAAACGAAATCGAACAAATGAGAAGTTGTTTTGAGGAAAGTAGCTTTCGAGGCAAAGAGGAGATAGGTCGAGTGTACGGGCCAAGGTTCTAGTTTAACACTGTGAGTGACAAAACGAACTTCAAAAATGTTCTATATGCTTGAATTATGTTTTAAGAAAATACAAGTTTTGCTTGAATGAAAGAGTTTAGATGTTTATTGTTTTCCTTGAACACTTGTTTATATTCATGATTTCTTAGAAATGTTTTAAAGTGTTCATGGTGAGCCTAAATGTCTTGATGAAATTTATATACGAGCATATGTTTATTGAATTTCCGAAGTTTATGGAAATGTTATGATTTCGAGCAAGTATGTTTTAGCAAGTATGTTTTTAAAGATTTCCAGTTTTATGAACAAGCTAAGTAAGCTTGAGTTTTATGAAAGAAAAGATAAGTAGGCATGTTCAAATGTTTTCATGTGATCTTCTGAGATATTGAGCCCGAGGCTTTATGGTACCGTGTGCACACAGGTCATTTATGTTGTCGACGTTGAGTGTACTCCGTGACAACAGCGCTGTCGTGAGTGTTGGGCGGGCCCCACTACGACAAAGACGATGGGAATGCTGGGCGGACCCCACTACATCGTAGAACAAACGTTGGTTGTACTGGACGTGCCCTACACAACGTAGATTGTAACATGTTTTAAAAAGAGTTTATATCATTTACATGCCTTACGAGATTTTAACGACATACTTGCTGGTTTTTCTGAAAAGTTATTATGATTACACAATTACTTTTGACGTTTGATTACAGATGCATATGCTCGTAGATGGTCAGGTGATATGATTTACGAGTTAATAGTCTTCTTTAAACTCAGTCACTCACTGAGCTTCATAGCTCATTCTTTCAGTGTTTTCAAACTTTTCAGGTAGAGATCGAGCTCCTGGTACCTGACATCCTGCCATAGTCTGCTGAAAGCTCCACGAGTTGATATTTTGTACGTGGTTGGGTGGTATAACAAGTCCTTATGTATTGTAGTTAGTTTTGAGGGGACTCTGTAGTTATAGTCATATGTGCGTTAGAGGTTGTTGTTGTATAATTAATGGTTTGGCTTGTTTGTGGTTCGGATGTTCTTGCTCGTTTTAGTTTCCAAGAGAGACTTAAGAAGAGTTTCTCCTTATGTATGTTTAATAGTTGTCCAGTTTCCACTGTGTTAAGTTTAAAGTGTTCCATATGTGAACATAGTATGTTTATCAGGTAAAGCAGAGTCAACAGGTATTGTTAAGAGGTAGCAACGTCTGTTGGCTTCACGCCGCCTTTCGGGCTAAGTTAGCAGGTAGTTCGAGAGGGGGTGTGACAACTTGGTATCAGAGCAGTTAGCTCAATGGGAATGAGACAGGGCAAGTTAGCTTTGAGAATAAAGTAAAAGTCATAGCAAGTTATTGAGTTAGTTCAGATTGAACTAGTAGAGTATGGTTCAAGTAAGGATAAGAGCAAGTCCAGTTAGGGCTAAAATGTGAATAGAAGTTTAGTACTGTGTACTTATGTTAAGTAATCATAGTATGTCTAATATGTTGAAATGTTATAGGAGTCATGCCACCACGTACTAGCAGACGACGGAGGCAGGATCAGGGCGGTACGCAGGATCCTACCCAAGGGCAATATGAGAGGGGATCTAGTGCCCCGAGAGTCCAAACAGAGGCCAGAGATGAGCAGCATGCCATTTCCTCACAGGAGGTAGGCAGACTAGAGAGAGCAGGGCCAAGTGATCCAGAGAAGGCATATGGAATAGAACGACTGAAGAAATTGGGAGCCACAGTGTTTGAGGGTTCCACAGATCCAGCTGATGCCGAGGTTTGGCTGAAAAGTCAAGTTAGCCACATTCCTTCTAGAGAAGGAAGCAGAGGGTTGGTGGAAGTCAATACTAGCCAGGCGCAGTGATGCACGCACTCTAGATTGGCAAACTTTCAGAAGCATCTTCAAAGATAAATATTACCCTAGCACGTATCGTGAGGCAAAAAGGGATTAATTTTTAGAACTGAGGCAAGGATCACTTTCAGTGGCTGAGTATGAGAGAAGGTATACCGAGCTGTCACGGTATGCTGATGTAATTGTGGCAACTGAGAGTGACAGGTGTCGAAGATTTGAAAGAGGGTTACGTCCTGAGATACATACCCCAGTCACAGCCATTGCAAAGTGGACTGATTTCTCCCTACTGGTAGAGACTGCTCTACGTGTTGAGCAGAGTATAATTGAGGCACAAGCAGTAGTTGAGCCTACACGAGGCCTTCAAATGACGAGCGCTTTTGGGGTCGTGGCGGCGATTTATTCACACTGGGTGAATGTTTGAGCCGTCAGACTTTAAGAGTCGAGCCGGCGGCGTGCATCGAGGCGAATAAATGTTAGTGGTGCCTATCGAGGCGTAGTCAAAGAGCACCTAGTCGACCGCGGATCCACAAAGAAGACCACAAACAATGCAGTGAGTCTCATTGCGGTGCTGCAAGAATGAGAACTCCATGTGCAAATTGTGGCAAGAATCATCGAGGCCAATGTCTTGTTGGTGTCGGTGTGTTACTACCAGTGTGGATACCAGTGGCATTTCAAGAGGGATTGTCCACGCTTTAGAGCAAATTGCATAGAGGGACCAGGAGTTGGGTCCCAAAACAAATGAGCAAATGAGTGTTCCAAAGAGCAAAGGGAGAGGGCACCAGGTGGTGCAAAAATGTAAGGAGTTGTAGGGAGACCTAGGCAACAGGGAAAGGTCTACGCTATGACTCAGCAAGAAGCGGAGGATGCACCAGATGTGATTACTGGTACGATTTCTATTTGTAATGTACCTGCACGTGTTTTGATAGATCTAGGTGCTACGCATTCCTTTGTTTCCAGATATTCCCTAACTAAGTCGAATAGAAAGTTATAGCCTTTATTTGAGAGCTTAGTTATATACACTCCAGTTGGTGATGCTTTACTAGTCGATGCAGTGTTGCGAGATTGTGAGGTCTTAGTAGAAGGTCTCAATATGTTAGTGGATCTTCTTCCATTAGAGTTGGAAGTGTTAGATGCAATCTTAGGGATGGATTTCTTATTCACTCATTATGCTTCCATGGATTGCCATAGAAAGGAAGTTGTGTTCAGGAAAGCAGGATTGGTTGAAGTGGTTTTCAGGGGTGAAAGGAAGATTATTCCTACGAGTTTGATTTCAGCATTAAAAGCGGAGAAGTTATTGAGGAAAGGTTGCACGACGTTTCTAGCACATGTAGTAGAGGTGCAGAAGGAAAAGCTAAAACCGTAAAATGTTCTTATTGTGAACGAATTTCTAGATGTTTTTCCAAAGAGATCCGCAGTGGTTGCCACCGATAGTGAAGTAGAGTTCACTATTGAATTGCTACCAGAACAACACCTATTTCGCAAGCGCCGTATAGAATGGCTCCAAGTGAGCTTAGAGAGCTGAAGATACAGTTACAAGAACTAGTTGATAAGGGATACATCAGACCTAGTGTATCGTCTTGGGGAGCTCCAGTGTTATTTGTAAAGAAGAAAGATGGTACCCTTTAGATTATGCATTGATTACATGCATAGCTAAACAAAGTCACGATACGTAATAAGTATCCTTTACCCCGTATAGATGACTTGTTTGACCATTTACGAGGAGCATCAGTGTTTTCTAAGATTGATTTAAGATTAGGATACCATCAGTTAAAGGTAAGGAAATCAGATATTCCTAAGACAACATTCAGAACGAGGTATGGGCATTATGAGTTTTTAGTAATGCCATTCTGGTTTAACTAATGCACCAAAGAGCTTTCATGGACCTCATGAACAGGATTTTCCATCAAGATTTGGATCGGCTTGTGATAGTATTCATTGATGATATACTAGTCTACTCGGTTGACAGGAAAGCCCATGAGGAACATTTGAGGATTATTTTGCAAACACTACGTGATAAACAGTTATGCGCTAAATTCACCAAATGTGAGTTTTGGTTGGATTAGGTAGAATTTTTGGGGCATGTTGTCTCAGCAAATGGTGTTAGTGTGGATCCGAATAAAGTGAAAGCAGAGTTAACCGAGAGAGACCAACTAGTGCGACAGAGGTACGTAGTTTCCTAGGCTTGGCAGATACTACAGGGCATTTTGTTGAGGTTTTCTCACGATTAGCATTACCCTTAACAGCTTTGACAAGGAAGAATGCTAAGTTTGAATGGTCGATAAGTGTGAACAGAGTTTTCTGAGTCGAAAAAGAGATTAGTTACAACACCTATTCGACACTTCCAAAGAATTGGAAAAGAGTATGTGATTTACTTGTGATGCCTCGAGGCAAGGTTTAGGTGTGTGTGCTCATGCAAGAGGGAAAGTAATAGCTTATGCATCAAGGCAATTGAAAAGCACGAGTGTAATTACCCTACCCATGATCTTGAGTTAGCAGCAGCTTGTTCTAGCATTGAAGATCCGAGACATTACTTGTTTGGTGAGAGGTGTCATATTTTTACGAGATCATAAGAGTCCAAGTATATCTTTGATCGTAGGGAGTTGAATATGAGACAGAGAAGATGGTTAGAATCGATTAAAGATTATGATTGTACCATAGAATACCATCCCGGTAAGGCGAATGTGGTAGCAGATGCATTGAAAGGTGAAGTCAAGACTTCCTAGGGATGCCTTGTGTGGTATTCGAGCAACATTTTTAAGTACTCTAAGGAATTCTAAGGCAGCTGTGACTGCAGAGAGTTCAGGGGGTCTCTTAGCTCAATTCCAAGTCAGGTCTTCACTTATAGCAGAGATTGTGAGAAGACAGATAGAGGATAGTAACATGCAGAAAATGTTTGGAAAGTCCAAACAGGACTCAGAAGTAGAGTTTAAAATGAGATCAAACGGGGCCATAGAGAGGCAAGGAAGACTATGCGTTCCGAGTGTTAGTGAGCTTAAAGATGCTATTCTAGAGGAAGCTCAAAGTTCAGCTTACGCTATGCATCCAGGAAGCACCAAGATGTACAAAACTTTGAAGGGGACGTATTGGTAGCCTGGGATGAAGCGGGAGATAGCTGAATATGTTGATAGATGTTTGATCTGCCAACAGGTTAAAACCCGTTAGACAGAGACCGGAGGACTCCTTAATCCATTGCCAGTGCCGGAATGGAAATGGGAGCATATCACTATGGATTTTCTATTTGGATTACCACGTACTTCAAGTGGGCATGATGATATTTGGGTAATAGTGGATAGACTCACTAAGACAACACGGTTTATACCGATTAAAGCGACGTCTACACTTGATCAACTTGCTAAGCTATACGTCGAAAAAATTGTGAGCCAATATAGAGTGCCTGTGTCCATAGTTTCAGATAGAGATCCAAGATTTACTTCTAAGTTTAGGCCTAGCTTACAGAAGGCTATGGGAACAAAGTTGAATTTTAGTGCAGTTGTTCCATCCTCGCATGATGATGGGCAATGAGAGAGACCATCCAGACCTTAGAAGACATGTTGAGAGCATGTGTCCTTCAATTTAAAGGGAGTTGGGATACACACCTATCACTTATGGAATTCGCTTACAATAACAGCTACCAGTCGAGTATTGGTATGGCACCATTTGAGGCTTTGTATGGAAGACCATGTAGAACGCCCATATGTTGGAACGAAGTAGGAGAGCAGAAGCTTATCGGTCCTGAGTTGGTGCAAGTTACAACAGATAATGTTAAGGTAATCAGGGAGAATCTAAAGGTAGCTAAAGACCGTCAGAAGAGTTACGCAGATAAGCGACGAAAGGACTTAGAATTCCAAATCGGAGATCAAGTTTTCTTGAAGTTATCTCCGTTGAGAGGTGTCCTTCGTTTTGGCAAGAAGGGTAAGCTAAGCTCTAGGTATATTGGTCCTTATCAAGTAACGGGTCGAGTTGCGCCAAAGAATTTCTGCTGATCGGAGTTACCACAGGTAAGTATCTCGAGTACATGATGTTTTCCATGTGTCCATGTTGAGGAAGTATATTCCGGATCCGACATGTGTGCCGCAAGCACAACCCGTTGAGTGAAAGAAGACATGAGTTACGTAGAGGATGCAGTTCAAATCCTCGACAGGAAAGAACAAGTTTTAAGAAACAAGACGATCCCACTCGTGAAGGTTCGTTGGAGACATCACAGAGTGGAGGAGGCAACCTGGGAGTTAGAGGACCAAATGAGGAGGAAGTACTCGATGATTTTCACTTAAAAACTGCTAAATTTCGAGGACGAAATTTCTTAAGGGGAAGGTAAGTTGTAAACCCGAGATCATTCTTTGGAAATCAAGTAAGAAAAGAAAAAAAAAACAAAACAAAAGGAATAAAGAAAATGAAGGAAATGTTTGGTTTTTGTTTTGTTTTAAAACAAAAGAAAAGAAAAGAAAGGAAAAGGAAAAATGAAAAAGAGAAAAGGGAAGTGGATGGTGGGACCCTCCACCATTTGTCTTTTTAAGTTAACTCATTCCATCGATTTTTTTCTCATTTCAACAAAGAAGAGCAAGAGTTTTCGTGGGAGAAGCAGAAAGGAAGAGGAAGAAGGTGGTTTTTGGAGCTGAAGTTGCAGAAGAGAGGAGAAGAACTAAAGAGGAAGATAGAAGACAGAATTTGTTGTCAAATCCGAGAAGTCTCTGATGTTTTGGTTGTACTGATCTGTAGAGTTGGAATCAGAAGCTCTAATTGCAGGAAAAACGAAACTGGAACAGTAGGAAGTTGTTTTGAGGAAAGTAGCTTTCGAGGCCAAGAGGAGATAGGTCGAGTGTACGGGTCAAGGTTCTAGTTTAACACTGTGAGTGACAAAACGAACTTAAAAAATGTTCTATATGCTTGAATTATGTTTTAAGAAAATACAAGTTTTGCTTGAATGAAAGAGTTTAGATGTTTATTGTTTTCCTTGAACACTTGTTTATGAGCATTCATGATTTCTTAGAAATGTTTTAAAGTGTTCATGGTGAGTCTAAATGTCTTGATGAAATTTATACACGAGCATATGTTTATTGAATTTCTGAAGTTTATGGAAATGTTATGATTTCGAGCAAGTATGTTTTAGCAAGTATGTTTTTAAAGATATCTAGTTTTATGAACAAGCTAAGTAAGCTTGAGTTTTATGAAAGAAAAGATAAGCAGACATGTTCAAATGTTTTCATGTGATCTTCTAAGATATTGAGTCTGAGGCTTTATGGTACCGTGTGCACATTGAGTCATTTCGCTTGTCGACGCTGAGTGTACTCGTGATTAACAAATATTGCTGCGTGAGTGGGCGGGCCCCACTACGACAAACACGATGGGAATGTCAAGGCGGGCCCCACTACATCGTGAGAACAAACGTTGGTTGTACTGGGCGTGCCCTACACAACGTAGATTGTGACATGTTTTAAAAAGAGTTTATATCATTTACATGTCTTACGAGATTTTAACGACATACTTGCTGGTTTTTCTGAAAAGTTATTATGATTACACAATTACTTTTGACGTTTGATTACAGATGCATATGCTCATAGATGGTCAGGTGATATGATTTACGAGTTAATAGTCTTCTTTAAACTCAATACTCACCGAGCTTCATAGCTCATTCTTTCAAGTTTTTCAAACTTTTCGTAGAGATCGAGCTCCTGCACCGACATCCTCGCCATAGTCAATTGAAAGCTCCACGAGTTGATATTTTGTACGTGGTTGGGTGGTATAACAAGTCCTTATGTATTGTAGTTAGTTTTGAGGGGACTCTGTAGTTATAGTCATATGTGCGTTAGAGGTTGTGGTTGTATAATTAATGGTTTGGCCTGTTTGTGGTTCTGATGTTCTTGCTCGTTTTAGTTTCCAAGAGAGACTTAAGAAGAGTTTCTCCTTATGTATGTTTAATAGTTGTCCAGTTTCCACTGTGTTAAGTTTAAAGTGTTCCATATGTGAACATAGTATGTTTATCAGGTAAAGCAGAGTCAGCAGGTATTGTTAAGAGGTAACAACGTCTATTGGCTTCACGCCGCCTTTCGGGCTAAGTTAGCAGGTAGTTCGAGAGGGGGTATGACATAGAGATTGTCCCATTGGACGTGACAATTTGTTCGCACAAGATTTTAACGAAGAAATTTATAAACTTGATTTTCTTGATTCTTGTGAAATGTACCATCTCTAATATTTTATCCCCTGATTCTTTCTCTCAAATATGTAAGCTTTGAGCTCCAACTGGATGATATTCTTGGATCTTTCTGTTGGCTTGTTGACCTTTTTAGATTGACTTATTAGCTTGTTGATTTTAGATCGGCCTATCAATTTGATGACTTTGAATTGTTCACCTCAAGTATGTTACATGCAAAAATTCAAAAATTGTAAAGTACGTACTTGTGAAGTTTTTAACTTTACATCTCAATGCTAAAAATTTGGGTAAATATATGTCTAATTGAATGGTTGAACAAAAAGTTAAGAAAACAAAAAAATAACCAGCAGAAAAATCTACACCAAAAACTTATATCACTTAATATTATATACTATCAGTATTGTATAATTCACTGTTATGATTTGTCTTAGTGGTATATACCTGCCGTTAGCATTTTTTAGTGCATGTATTCAAAACCTGTAACGACAATTTTGCCTCTTTTCATTTGTATTACTTTGCTTTGCCTTTTTTTTCCTGTGTGTATAAATAAATTTTTATTTTTATTGATTTATAAATATTAAATATATAAAAACTATTTTTAAAAATAATTTAGACACGTTAACTAGAGATGTCCATTTTCCCTGCGAGGAATCTCTGTTTAGGCGGGGGAGGGAGCCCTGCGAGGAATCTCTGTTTAGGCGGGGGAGGGAGCGGAGACAAAATTTTCACCGTTAAGCTAAACGAGGACGGGGAATAATTTATTTAGTTTTAAATATATATATTTCTATACATCTAATACACCATAAATCTAAAAATTTATTAAATATAATTTTATTTTTCTATGAAAATTGAAAAAATGCCTCTTAACGAAATTTCTAAAGAATAATTAATCATTTAAATACAAATTTTCAAAAAAAAAAAACTAGTTAATACAATTTTAAAAAAATAAAATTATAAACCGAGAATTATTCCCCGCGGAGAACCCGATCCCCGTGAATTCCCCGTGGGGAATCCCGCCCCGTTCCCTACGAAATTAAATGGGGAATTTCGCGGGGACGGGGAATGAAATGGGGGGCGGGGACGGAGACGGAGAACCATTCCCCAATCCCACTCCGCTCCGTGGACATCTCTAACGTTAACTCGATGAACAAATTAACCTAGACTTCATAACTCAAGTCTGCGTCCCAAACAACTAGAGTAAATTTGATAGAAGCTATATTCATTTTGGAATAATGTTCTCTCTTTGTTGTACAAAGAAGATCCAGTAGAATTTTATTTAGCTACAACATCTCCAATTTTGACTAACTTTTTCTTAACAATAAGCAGCTCAAAACTGAGAAGATATAAACAGCAGCTATAGATAAACATTCAAGCTCCTTTTTACAATGGAGCTACAACAAAAGCTTGTTGATGCAAAGGTGAAGAATGGAGGAAGAGGACGATAACCGACATGTCATCCGCTGCAATTCCCGGCCTCTTTCGCTTCCATGCTCGTGTAGCATAATCAACCAACTGCCGAGCTGATTTTTTTCTATCTACGGTTGAATGGACGATCTGCACCGCTTCTTGATTCGAGACCACGTCCCATATCTGATAGAAATAGATGAAACATTTGATACAACTTCATAAGAACATTCAGTAGCTGAAGAAAGAGTGTCGTTTTTTAGCTGAAAAAAGAGGTGTGGAGAGGCTTACCCCATCAGTTGCAAGTACAACAAACAAGTCTTTGCTGGTTACAGTTCTTTGTGTTACATCAGGCACAGAAATAAGTCCAAATCTCTTAACACAAAAATCACCGAACGATCTCGACATCGACAGCCCCGGTGTTTCCCCATTCGGAAGCCAGAGACGGTGAGTCCCTGGTTCATCTTGCAAGCAGAAAACCCTCCCATTGCATTGTGCTATCCTCTCAGCCTCTTCTGAAACATAACAAAATGACCAAAATGTTAGAGCTTTATACTCTCCCTTTTCATTATCCATTTATATACAAAGAGAGGAACGAACGAGGTAGATTCGGCTTGAAATCGATAGTTAGCTGAATTGGTAACGGTACCGAGTTTCCATCATCAGAAGTTGTAGCCAACACAGCCCGGGAGTCGCCAATGTTTGCAATAACAATTACATCACCCTTATAAATCAGAAGCTGAGATCAGAAATCTTGTTGAAAGTCATAAAAGCTTGAAAAGAAAATGAACACAAGAAATCACATAGAAGACGGATAACATAACATTACTTTTCGGACGATCGAAAGGGCCGTTGTTCCACTGTGAAACGTGTCGATTTTACGGTGTTGCTCGAGTTCTTGATCGACAGTAGCACAGGCTTCTATATAAGAATGCTCCCATAAATTGAACTGTAGATGTGCTTTACCTGAGTTGAGTTCCAAATGTGGGTGAAGAGCAGTTTGAACAAGTGCTTCTTGCCAATTGCAAAGCAGAGCAGTTGGCATTGACTTTCTAACCTTTTTTGCAACAAAATGGCCCCATGGTCCATGGCCATCAAAAACCCCACAAAATATCATATCCTTTTGACACCCAAATTCCTATCACCAAAACCAGTTTTCCACATTTCAAAACTCACAAACAAAGAAGCAAAAAGCATAAACATACTTTCTTCTGTCATTTTTTGGTGAAAAATATGAATAGCTCAGTTCGAATCTTTCGTTCGTTCGCTCGCAATATTACGAGCACGAGAAAGCAACTATATTCAACCTCTTTATACTTTCTTCATTTTCAACTCTTATTTCAAGCAACAATTATGAAGAAAAGTTCTGGTTTTTAAGCTAAATTTGCATACCTCCCACACAATGCAGCAGTCCTGATTGACTCCTTTCTCGCCCCTCTTTGAAAAACTCGAAACGAAGTTGCTCGAACCGTCAATATTTATACTCCCAGAACCATGGATGATCATATTCTTCTTCTTTGCAGACTTTGCCATTGCTTCTGCTTCTTCTCTTCCACTCACAACAGAAGCATTTTCAGAGTTTCTCCATTTTTTAGTTCTAAGTGACTTTGTTAGTTCATTGAACTTCAAGAACAAATGCTCCATTGCCTTTTCGATGTATAGTCAGTTTTGTGTACTCGCCGTTCTTCCTCGAGTCCTAGTCAATGAAAACTGGGAGAAGATCAAATGGAATCAAATAAAAGATTTGGATAACACAAGTGGAAATAAAGAAACATTGCTAAAAAAATGTTTTATTTTCATCTTCTTATTGATTACTTTGTATGGTTTCTTTTTGTATCTCCTCTTTCCTTTTCAAACATTCTGTACTCAAAACCAAAAGGAATGCTGTTGGAGAGTAAAAGACAGAATCTGACTCAGAAGGCTCATTGTTGTCTTGTCTCAAATTTTAAATTTAGAGCCAACTACATAAGACCATATGGAATATTCATTCAAAATCTGAATGAGCTATTTCGCAACCGGTCTTTCCACATTTCTACTATAGTATGATATTGTCCATTCCAAATCTAAGTCCGTGTAATTTTACTTCTAAATTCTATTGGAAATGACTCATACTACTAACAAACAAACGCGAAGATAGTGTCCTTACTTTTAAATCAAGGGTCTCTCACTTCTAATTGATTCGAGCGGAACTAAGTTCGCATCCGAACAAACATGGACGAATGAGGCTCTAGCACAATTAACAATGATTTTGAATTATCAGCACTATCTTTTAATTTTACTAGAAGTTTGAAAGGAGAAACAGTATTCTAAGTTGTTGGTTGGTTATAGAAGACAAAAGGGTGGGTCTGCTGATCAATGATTCACCAATGAAATTTGATTGAGGTTCAAAGACTTGTTTGGCCATTGAGAAAATGAGAGAAAAAGTTGGGGTTGTTTATAAAAAAATGTTTCTACCAAATCCTAATGGCATCATATGAAAAAACATCAGGTGTAAGAAAATCCCAATAGCTATCTGTGGTACATTACTTCTTTAAATATTAGCATTAAAATATTAATTAGGGCTAAAAGAAAAACTTTTGACCTTGTTGAAGCAATGATTTTGTCTATAAATTTTACGTTAAATTAGCAAAAATACCCTTGTAGTATGAGATTGGTTTCAATTATACCCCTAGACGAAAAATGACGTATTTGCATATGTTTTGATTTTTTTTTCAATGTATATGTATCAAATATGTTCATATAAACAATAATAAAAATGCAAAAACATCATTTTCCGACCATGAATTTAACGAAAAAAACCCTCAAGGGTATTTTTGAAACAAACATCAAAATTCAAGGATTAAAATGAAATTTCTCAAAGTTTAGGGGTATAATTGAAACCTATTTTTGATAATTTAACCTAAATTTAATCACTCCAAATATTAGCAGTAAAAAATTATGGGCTAAAGAAAACACCTTTTAATCTTGTACTTATCGATTATTTAATGTGGATTTAGTCATTGAACTTTGAGTAATTCTATGACGATTTAGTCCTAGAAAAATTCTATGAAACTGTGATTAAAAAAAAAAGTGAATCCTATGAAAAGAATTGACAGATAGATGAGATCCAAGTATACTTTTAAAGATTAAATCATTACAAATTTGAAACTAGAACAACAAAATTAAATTATTAGGATTAATTTAATTTAAAACTATATATAGAGTAATTGAGTAAATGATTAGGATTAAATCATTGCTTTAATGAAACTACCAGATCAAATATATGTGTTTTTTAACCCATCATTCTAAGCTTTTGAGGAACAAATTAAAAAAATATATATATATATATACTGAATCAGAACAGTAAAAAGAAACCCAGATGAGAAAATGACAAAACAGCAAACAGAAATAAAAAGAAAAGAAAAACCAGTAAGGTAAAACAGAACGAACCGTGATTTTCCGGGAAAATGAACAGGAAAGTGAGAGTTAGAGCACTGGAATCTGATGCATTGACCGGAAATCCGATATTCCAGCGAAATTCCGGCGACCCAAGTCGGAGAAGAGAGAAACAAGCCGCTGTAACCGATCGGAATCCATGGAAGCAGCTCCACTCCGATTCTTGCCCTGTTTTTTAATTTTCTCGGGAAACAAACAGAAACAGAAACAAAAGAAAAATCGAACTAAAAGGGCTAAAGGGCTCCAGCTTTCTTGGATGTGAAAAAGTAATTTATTTTCCCTTGTTCGGAAAAGGGAACTTCGATACTATATTCTCTGCATCTTTTGGGTGAGTTTCTTTAGCATTAAATAAACAAACAGATCTTTAAAAAAAATAAATAAATAAATAAACAAACTGATATCAGAGAAATATTAGTTTACTCAACGCAGAGGATATGATTTTATGCTTTTGCATTATTCAAACAGCATCATGGTATTAAATATTAATTAATTTCCTCGTTTTTTTTCCTTTAAAATGAACCTCGTTTTTCACGAAGGTGGTAAAAAATGGCCACCGGATAGTGGATAATATAAACTTTTTTAAAGATATTTTTGTGGGTTTAAAATCTTTTCTAAGATATTTTGTTGTTTTTCTTTTATAATTTCAAATGTTTCTATTCTTAGTCTCATACATTTTCTTTTTTATGGTTAAGTTTCTCATGTTTTAATCAAACTTCTTCCCATCTTCAAAATATTAATTTGATAATACATGTGTTGGGTGTTGCACGTGTTTCATTAAAAATGAAATTATAATATAAAAATTGAATATAGAATCTTATACTAATGAAAATAAAAAATTACACATCATTATTATTATTTATTTTGGTTAGCATTTGAGTACTCACTTAACTTTAGATTTCAATTTAAACTAAAGTATTATATATTTTTTTATTTAAATAATTTGATTACACTTAATTTCGAGTTTTAATTTTCTTCACACGTGATTTCAGTAAAGTAATAGAAATGAGAGATGTGTAATTTTGAATGTTGTGAGTTACAATATCTAATTTGTTAATTTGTTCAGGAAGAGTCTTTAGTATTTGTTATAGAATTCTCTCTAGATTTTCCAACTTCTAAACCATTAGAATGAAGGGAAACTTCCTATTTATGGAACTCTTAAGTGGGCTTGCGCATAATCATTGGGGTGGACCTATGGCTGTCTCTAGGCTGACCCGTTCAAATTGACTTGGACCTAGCCTTTTGGGCTAAGATTTTGTGGGATTTGGGTTTCATATTTGGGTTTTGTCAAGGATTGGTTCAAATTTCATATAACTCAATTACATAATATGGAATTTACATAATTTAATTTATGGATATTTATAATTTTAATTAATCTCTAATTAAATAAATAACTTTTGGTAATGACATGATGACTTCTAATGGGCCAAAATTTCTATTCCATCAAGTTTAAACCAAAATATTTTTTTTATTTTTTTTATTAAATTTGTATCATCTAATAATTGAGAAAAAAAATCTTTTTTGCTGAGAGATTTATTAATCAATTTATCTTTTTTTTTTACAAAAGTTCATTCAACCGAAAATATCTATTAATAAATTAAATGAAACAAATATATTATTTTTTAAATCAAACTTTAAATATAATAAAATAAGAAATATAATATAATAAAATAAGAAATATAAAGTTTATTTTTATCATAAAGTTGTAGAATAGAAAATTTCTAATCAAATAAAATAATTTTTATAATCTGAATATTCATTATCACGATAACATTGGAAATTGAAATGACATTATATTTTTAATAATTATATTTGAATATAATACAATTACATAGATATGGGGAAAAAATGCAAATTTGTGATTAGACTTTTATAAATCCTAACCTAGGACTTTTCAAAAAAAAAAAGATTCTAATCTAGAAAACTTCTATTTATATATAAAAGAAAAAAGGGACAATAAAAAATAAATAATAAACAATAAAATAATGCAATTACATCAAATTAACCAAAGTTGTAATTGTTTCTTCTTCACTCCGTTCATGGATCAATGGATGAATGGGTGTGTATTTACAAATTTGAAAAGAGTAAAAGAAAACTACAGAGTAGTTTACATTAAACCAATCTTCTTGACATTTGTAGAAAAAAAAATATCGAAGTACATATAAGCAGTAAATTACTTTCCTCTGCCATTTGAAAAGAAAAAGTACTACAAAAAATACGTAAAAAAACCTAGTAACCTTCATTATGGATGTGTTTACCAAAACTATAAAGGATTTGAGCCTATACGTATACGATTGGGGAGTAATGGAAATGGACTATGGGTAAACGTAATGGTAGTAGTCCATAATAAAAGGAGAATTACGTTTGACGTTGTTTACCATTGGTAATGACAATTCAAACGGTACGATTACCATTATGCCCTCTTATATTTATAATTAATTAAAATATAATAATGTCTAACCAAAATTAAGATCTTCTTCCTTAATTTTATTTAGTTATTCATATTTGTCAAAAATGTTTTTTCAAATTTTTTTAATATTATTTTTTTTAACCATTCAAACAAAAAATTATCCAAAAATCATAATTGCTATATATACCGATCGAAATATAGCTTGGACAAATAAAGAATAAGGTAACATAATATTCCAGATCTACTTTTTTAATTTTATTTACTTATTCAAAATTTTCTAAAATGATTTTTCAAGTTTTTTAAAATGGTTTTTTTTAGAAGTTCTGTAACGTCCCTAAAATTCAAGACGAACCTATGTTAGGGAAGTTACTCCGCCACACCGTTCGCGCCAAAATTTCGGCATCATAACGCAATAGTAAGGAGAAAACTAAAAATTTCCTGGAACATATCAAGCAAAAAACACTTCAAACAGTTTCAAGGAATGTCCAACCCCCACCAAACTTCAATCAGAAAATGGGTTGGGCAACAACCAGAGTTCCAACACAACTTCTCAGCTAGATAAACATGCAGCAGAATTTTTATCTAAGACAAAGAGGACCAACATCTATGAAACAACTTAGAAAAGAGAACAAGACTGTCAAACAACTAATTGAACAAGCAATGACAAGAATAAACTCAAGCAAAGTAAACTAAGCCTAAAGACAAGAAACAAGGAGTGTCCATAGCCTCGCCAGGTCGTCGTCGTCGTCAACTGTCTCAGGGTTTCTTACGTGCAACCAAAAACATCAAAGTAGACGGGTGAGTATAAAATACTCAAACAGCAACCCACTTCGTCCAAGAACAAATAACACAAAAGAACAGGTCTTAGACCTAGCCCACCACACAACTTCCACAAGCATCTCGACCCTAATCTCGCTCAGATTCTCAATCTTGTCCTTCCTTAGTTTTTGAACTAGGTTGGCACAACCGACCACGAGACTCATTCTCGGGTCTGCACTAGGGCGAAGGACTGTATCCAACCCCTCTGTCTCTAAGAATCATTTCCCGAGTCACACAACTGGATGGAGGGCGGACCACCATATCCCATATCAACATCAAATACGGTACTACAGCGCACAATCGACCACAGGCTCGTTCCCGGGCCTGCACTAGGGCGAAGGACTGTATCCAACCTCTCTATGACTCTAGGAATCATTTTTCGAGTCGCACATCTAGATGGGGGACGAACCACCACATCTCATATCAACATCAAATGTGGTACTACCGCGCACAATCGACCACAAGCTCGTTCCCGGGCTTGCATTAGGGTGAATGATTGTATCCAACCTCTTTTGACTCTAGGAATCATTTCTCGAGTCGCACATCTAGATGGGGGACAGACCACCACATCCCATAACATCATCATCATCTCGTCAACCTTGAGTCTCAACCTGCCAAGGGTTACACAGAGACTTGGGTCTACACTAGGACTGGTTCTGCTAGTTACGATCCTAAGGCCACACAACTCTTGTCCGGGTTACTTCAAAATTACGCCCGAACCTATTAAGCTCCTACTTGAGGGAACAAACATCCATACCTAGATTACCACAGAAATAGGTATAGAACTATCGAGCCTCTACTTGAGGGAACAAACATCCATCCCCGGATTACCACAGAAATAGGTACAGAACTATCAAGCTCCTTCTTGAGGGAATAAACATCCAGACTCACACTAGCACGCTCAAAATCCTCATCACAAGCTTACATCGATAAAATCACATCCAAGCACGAAGGAATAACAAACAATCCAGACTCTAACATAATATGCTCGGTATTTTAGCTTAGATAAACATCAAACATGATCAAGTGAAATTAAACCCAGGCACAACAATGAACATCACATCCTAACATGCTACTACAAGTTCAAAACCGACTAATTCTACGATCTTGACGGTTCGCTACCAAGTTCCAAATCATTCCATTTCTAATCAGTTAATTGCATGCAATGGTGCCCCTAAGCCCTACACTTAGGGGTAGTATTGCCCAAATGACCGCTAACCTCGGGTCGAGGTCCCACCAACTCACCCTCCATTTCTAACCAGTGGCAACCCTCGCCACGAACACGTTTCAGGGGAACTAAACCTCACCTGACTCTTTGGACGTGTGATTAATTGAGCTCGATGGTTCACCAAACCTTTCTAAACCCCAAGCGTCAATGTCATTCCAAAACCTTGGGCACTTGCCTAGCTAAGGTCTACTCATGACTCACAAACTCCAAATACAAACCTCGAGGTGGAACCCGAGCATATTACTACTTTTCCACTGCATCCATCTCAGACCCACGATGCTAATTCTCAGCTCATTACGATCAAAGACTTTAAGTCTCACCCTTAACTTAAAGCCTTAAGCCCCTATCTCCATAACAATTACTTCCTTAGTCCATTCATAATCCATACTAGCACAAACTTGATATTAACAGTATGCATCAAAACACCATTTCAGCGTGTTAAATTAACTTTCACGAATTACCATAATCAAACAAGCATTTGATAACTTTAGGGGCTTAATCAAAATGATTACTTACCTGGCTAACGAAGATTCAGGAGCTCGATCCCGTGCACCACGTGAATCCCTTAACATGAACGAGGCCCTAAATGGAAAACAAAGAACTTTAATCACGCTCCAACTTCAATAATTGAATTAACTTAACTTAAATAACCAAACCAACATACGAGAGCCTAAAACGAGATCGAGAAAACAAAAATGACCGACTGTACCTAACCGGCGACGATGACTTCCGTCAAGTGGCGGCGTATGGAGCACAGATCTGGGATGGCCGTGACCCGATCTATCCAAACCAAACTCCAAACAATGAGAACCGACCGAAAACTTAATGAACCAAGCAAACCAAATCTAAACGGTTTAGAGAAAAACTCACCGACGATGAGCTTCGACGATCGATTTCACGAGGTCACTGGTCGGATAGGAACAATGACCAAGGGGGAGAACGAAACCGGTGAGAGGTCAGCGAGAGAGCGTCAAATCGGTTCGAAAACTCAAAGAAATCGTGTGGGTTTTTGTCGCAGCTTACAGTTGGGTTCACGGAAGAATGTGTTGTTGTTGCCGGCGATATCTGCTTGGAGAAAGGCAGACGAAGGAAACGATCGACATGCTAGCATTGTTGGTCGGATAGAGGGGTCGACGGTGAAGAAGAAGAAGAAGAGGGGGAGTGGAGTCGTGGCACACAAGGAGAAAAAAAATATTTTTTTTTAAAAAAATAAATTCATTTAATTATTTTCTTTTTTTAAAAAATAAAACCTACATTTTTCCTTTTCTTTTTCTTATTTAACTCAAACTTATTACCAAAAATTACGAAACAAGCCTATGATTAAAAAAAAATCTAAAAATTTTTGAAAATCACCGGGCGTTGCAAGTTCAAATAAAAAATAAGTTGTAAAAAATATCCAAAAATCATGACAATTTTTCGAGTCATATCAATCGAAATATATCATAAATATAGGCTATCCAAAAACTCACACATAAAAAATGTATGTTACTAAAAAAATATTAAAAAAATTATCAATTAAAATATGGTCCTATTGATAAAAATAGGGTCTAACCAAAACTTTATGGTAAATTACGTATCGGTATTATAAAATAATTATCGACTAAAATAGGTCCTATCGATAAAAAAAAATATATAGCCCAGTAAAAACTTTATATCATTATTGTTACCTGATTAAAATAAGGCCATAAGAATAGGTTATCACAAAAAATGTATCGTTTAGTAGTAAAAATATATATATATAAAATATTGGCCCCATCAACCAAAATTCACGCATGGTGACGATTATCGATCTCAGAAAAAAAAAATTAATAAAACCGTAAAACAATTATAGATTCTCTTTATCAACTTCAAGAAAAAAGAAGAGAAAGGAGGAAGGAAAAATAAAGAAGGAAGAGAAAAGAAAGAAATATGATGACCCAAAACTCACGGAGGATGAAAATACGTTTGGCCAAAAGTCATATATACAAAAATATCGATCTCAAAAAATGAGAAAATTTTTAATAAAACCATAAAAATAATTATGGGTTCTCTATCCATCTGAAGAAATTTCAAAAAATGAAAAAGAAAAAAAGAAGGAAGAAATAAGAAGACAAGAAAAGGGAGAAGAAAGAGCAAAGTGTGGAAAATGATTAAAAAAGATGTGCAAATCTTATGCAATATTCATTACTCTTTAGGGTGTAATGCAATTATGTTATCGGATTACAGGAGTAGGAACCTCAACGGATTACAAGGATGGGACTCTCAACCAATTGCATTTGCGGAAGATGGTAAATACAATCAAATAACATAATGTAGTGGGGCTCACTTTTTCAGATTGTGTTTGATTCATTACATTTGCGGTTTAGTAAACACACTCTAAATCTCTTTATCTGAGATGTATAAAAATAATTGAAGGGAGTTCACTTGTCGACCTCTAATATCATAATGAAGTCTCATAAGTGAATTACATTAATGTTGGGATTTGTGCCCTAAACTTATGTAATTTTGATCAAATAAATAAAGAGTTATTTGTTTTGATAAAATTATATTCTTGCTTAATAAATCCAATAAACTAAGCTCCAAGATTATAATGTATCTTGAACATTAGTGTAGTAGACACTATTTGGATTATGTTCAAGAGTATAACCTAAATGGTCTATGGTATAAGAATAAGGTTGGAAACCTTATTCTGGTAACACCATGGATGCGACCCACTTTATAACTAGTACAAATGAGGTAATCCAACTCATTCATGTAGTTGACATGCGAGTGGGGGCATCCTGTATGAAGAGTTCATACAAGACCGATTGCAAATTATTAGTCTAACCAGTATAACGCCTTTACCAGGGTAAGACTGATAATTTATAGATGGTCATTAGTGACTCGACCTGAATCCTGAGCAAGTCAAGAACTCCTGCTTATAGAGGTTTGTCCTTAGACTAGTATGGGTGAGAGTGGCCTGTAGCCAACTCAATAAGCATACCTTCTCAGGGACAGAACCTCGTTGGTAGCTGGGAACTTAACTGTGCAAGATGAAATTAACTCATTCCTACACAAAGGAATTAGATAGGTTGTTCTCTTAAGAACTGACTCCAGGTATTGAACAACGGGACCCCGCCCTCTATGAGGGGTATGAGTCTATGGTAGGACCTTAGACTTGTTGTTCATTAGAGGATCAGTGGTGCTTAAGGAGTAAAGAGGTAATCGCAGGGGTAAAACGATAATTTGACCCAGTTGTGATTACGAACAACCTGTAAAGGGTCGACTCGTGGGTAATGACTATATCAGTGGACACAATAATATCTACAGTGAGGAGAGTGCAGCTACAAGTCTATAGTGGAGTGACTTGTAGTTAATGAATATTGATTAACTAGATCAAAGAGCTTGATCAGTTAATCTCAAATCATTGGAGCTCATGAACTGTAGGTCCATTAGGTCCCTCTGTTGGCTCAACATGGTTATATTGAGGGTATAAAGTTAGGAATGAAATTAAAGTGTTCAATTTCATATATGAGATGTCATATCAATTATATGTGATATAATTGATATAATATATAGTTTTAATGTGAATTAGATTCACATATTAACTATATACTAAAGAGAGAATGAAAGAGAGATAAGATGATAATTTCAACTTTATTTCCCTATATATACATAGTTGCATGAGATGCAACTTTGACCTAAGCCTTGGAAAACCCTAATGTGTCATTTTGTTGTGTTGTTGGAAAGGTTCCAAAACACAATCTCTCTCACAAACATCTCATCTCACCTAAAGGGAACCCACCTTCCTCCCTCACCTAGAGAGCAACGGAGAATATCCGGTGGTAGTGTCTGTGATCGCTTGGGTTCGTGTTGCTGAGATCGTGATCGTGGGAGAAGGAGCACTCGAAGAAAAGTTCTTCAAAGGTATTATTCTTGTTGTCCATCTTGTTTGTATATGCTTAATCTAGATATATTAGTTCTTGAATGTAATACATGTAATGAAATTAAGAACGCGCGATTAACAACCGCTTCCGCTGCGGGATTCGATTCCCTTCAATTAATTCATCTCATCTGCCATTTGAAAAGAAAAGCTACAAGAGCACGTAAAAAATAGTAAATTACATTAAATCTTGATTTAAAAAAAAAATTAGAGAGAATTCACTTGCCGACCTCTAATATCATAATGAAGTCTCCCCAATAATAAATTGCTTGAACCTTGAGAATTGAAAAATTGGATACGTTTAAATATTAGGCTTATCTTTCCATACATAGTTTTTTGAATCATTCTAGAAGATAAGGAAGAATTTAACTGTGGGTGGCACTATGAGAAGTATATAGTGTTTAATTTATTCAAATACGCAAATATGATACAGTTGATTTAAATAGATTTGTGATATTAATCAATTAGTCTACCAAATATAATATTTCTTTTTTTATTTTTTTAATAAAACATTGTTTTTTCTAAGGATGGGTGGAAATTATTGTGTTAATCACCATTTATTATTCGGTGAGATATGAGTAGAGATTTTAAAACACTTTAATTGAAATTTTATACAACAAAATTTTTTTAGCTCACCATTTATTAATCAATTTGGGTATAAAAATTTAATATTCTTTCTTTATTTTCTTAATAGACCGTGATATACGTAGTTTTATCTTATGTTTTAATCTTTATTTTAATATTTTAAATATGGACTAAAAAGTTTTAAATATTAATTTATAAAAAAACAGTATAATTAGAGATCCATAAAGATTAGTTTTAAATATTAATTTATATAAAAATAATCTCATTTTTTAATTTTTGTTCTAAATATGAATTTAAGAAATTATAAATATTCATTTAAAAATTAGAGATTGGTAGAGATTTTAGAATATTGATTCAAATTAAAGACAACATTAAAAAGCTTTCAATTAAAAAAGACATAATGAGAAGTCTTCAAATTAAGAACGGTAAAAATGCAAACAAAAAGTTTCTCTCATCGAGCGTCATTTATATAGTATATAGGATTTCTACCTTGGAGCCACAATTTTTTTTTTTTAGAATTTAACCATATGTGATGAGAATTTTGAATCTCTGACCCTTGGTAAATGATATATGTTCTATGTCGATTGACTTATTGTAACACCCCTAGTTCTCAGACAAAACTCCAACTAGGGACCCCACTTGGCAGCACCTTCTACGCCAAAATTTTGACAACATAACAACGCTACCAGGACAAAACTAAAAATTTTCCTAACCTGATTCAACACACAAACACTTCAAAAGAACACCCTAATGCGCAACCCCCTCCAAACTACAATAAAATCAATGGTTGGGCCCCAACAAAACACAAATCAAAGGCAGCGAGAACATCCATAAACAAATTCCAAGCATTCACAGACTTAACCAAACCTTCATGCATAATAACTACGATTCAAGGGAAATGAGCATACAACCAAAAGTCCAACTAAAACCAAACGTCCAACAGGCGCAAAAACTAATACATAAGGCAAGCCTAGTCTTAAACACAAAGTAGAAGCCTAAGCGTGTAAGGAAAGCCCTCCTAACAAACAAAAGGGTCCAATAGCCTCACCACGTCGCCCTCCGACTCACTATTTGCCCTTACTTGCAACCAAAAGCAACAAAGTTGACGGGTGAGTATAAGAATACTTAGTAAGTACCCCACTCATGTCCAAACCACCACTACACACACAGAGATAAGTCAAGCTCACAATCAAAACATCCTAAGAATCTTCTCATGACTAGGCACTACTCACGCACCCCATCCCGAGTCCTACTGGCGGTCTTAGAACGTAGGTAGCCATAACGGGGACACACCCAATGCAAAAGCGCTCTAATGCCCACACATAATGCAAAAGAGCTAGCTACTCTAATGCCCACACATATCGCACAAGGACGACCAACCCTAGTGCCCACATAGATCACATGAGGACGCATGTGTTGGGGTGTATGCCCTAAACTCGTGTAGTACATTTAATGAGTATAAATAAAAGTTAATTTTCCATCAAATCTTGTATTCTCACATTAAAAACTTAATCCAATAAACTAAGCCCCAAGGTCATAAATATGAGATCTTGAACGATATGTAGTAGAGACACATGTAGGATCACATTCAAGTAAATGACCCAAATGACCTATAGTACATGGATCAGGTTGGGAACCCCTTCCTGGTAACACTATGGATGCAACCCACTTTGTGTTTGACACAAACGAGGCGATCAAGCTCACTCATGTAGTTGACATGCGAGTGGGGACATCATGTGCAATGAGATTGTACAAAACCAGACCGTGAATTATTAGACTACTGTAGTAACACCTGAGCGGGTTACAAACTCCTGTTTGCAGGGGTTTATCTTTTGACTAGTATGGGTGAGAGTGACCAAAGTTACCGACTCAATATGTCTACCTTCTTAGGGGCAAAACCTCGTGGGTAGTTGGGAACTTAACTACGCAAGAAGGAAGTCACTCGTTCCCGAGGTAGAGAATCTAGATGGGTTGTTCCTTTAAGGGTTGAATCCAGGTCTTGAACAATGGGGCCCCACCTTCTCATTAGGGCGTTGTTTATGGTAGGACCATAAACATGTTGTTCATTAGAGGATCAGTGGTACTTAAGGTGCAGTAGGTAGTCATAGGGGTAAAATGGTAATTTGATCCAGTTGTGACTACAAACGACTTGTGAAGGGTTGATTCACGGGCATTGGTTATATCAATGGACACAACTTGTCCTATAATAAGTAGAGTGCAACTACAAGTCTATAGTGGAGTGACTCGTAGTTAATAAATGTTGATTAATGGGATCAAGGAGTTTGATCAGTTAATCTCGAGTCATTGAAGCTCATGATCTGTAGGTCCATTAGGTCCCTTGGTTAGCTCAATATGGAATTAATGAAGGTTAACGTTTTGGAATGAATTTGAAGTGTTCAAATTCATATAAAGGGATTTTATGTCAATTATATGTGATATAATTGATATAATATATAGTTTGATGTGAATATGATTCATATTAAACTATACTATTGCCTAATTATGGAATTATGACATAATTAAAGAAAATAATGTTGAGAGATATGAAACTTGAATATGATTCAATTTAATTCCGCATTATGCAAAAATGATTTGCATACTAAGGTATATGACACCTTATATTATACAAATATGATTTGTATAATATATGGTTTATGGAAGTAGTGGGCTAAATGGGTGCATAATTTCTCTCCATCCTCATCCACTATAAATAAATGCTTTGTGAAACATTTTATAACTATCAATCTCACTTTTTGGATTTGCAAGTTCCAAATCCCAAAAGCTCTCTCATTTTCTCTCTACAATTCCCTCTCCCGGGTTCCCACAAGCCTCTCTCTTCCTAGAGAACAATCGAGAAGACGTTGTGGAAGTGTCTACCTTGTTGACGATTCGGGATCGTTGAGAACGTGAGTTCGTTGGAGAGGATTACAGGAAGAAAAAGTTTCTTCAAAGGTACTTTCTCTTTTTCCTTGATTGCTTAACCTAGATGCATATTTTGAGTTTAATTCGAGTAACACAATCGAGAGCATGTGATTCAATTCCATCCCTTCAGCATGACCCTAGTGCCCACACAGCTTGCAGAAAAACGCTTGACCCTAATGCCCACACAGCTCGCAAAAGGGCATTCGACCCCAATGCCCACACAGAAACCCCAACCTAGAGGTTCTGACTCTTCCGAGTGAAAGGAATCTGATCCCCGTGAAGAGCGGAAACGTGATTTAAAGATCGATTTCCTTGATTATTTTTGTTTATTTCAAATACCATTACATTGGGAAAAATACAGAGATAAGCAATATAAATCTAAACATGCAAACATGTTGTAAAACCTCCTATGGCTCTGAGTTCCACTAAACATGCAAACATTAGACATGGATTCTGGACATGCAAACATGTTGTAAAAGCTTCCTAAACTAAAAGGAAATTCGAAATAATTACCTTTGTAGTTTCAATCCAGTACAACAACTCCTTGCTCCAAGAGTACAACAACACAACAAAATTTTTCCTCTGTATTTTCAACAGGACAACAACCACTTGGAAAACCTTCTATGCCTCTGAGTTCCACTTAGATCCAACCTTGGTGGGAAGGATTCCAACTTTTGGAGAGGAAATGGAATTTTTTATGAATTTCACAATTGCAATCATCGATCGTCCTCAATCTTCCATTCGTGAAGAATAATATCATCCAGAGGGTAACTCCCCACTCCCTATCGATAGAGAGTTGTGGGAATGTGTCAGGGTGGCACGTTTCTATTAGTTATATTAAAAAATAATTAAACGTTTTAATTATTAATTAATAAAATTAAGAGAATTTGTAATGGGTAGCAAAATTAGGGTTGTTATTTGTAAATATAGCAAGTTTTAAAAAGAATTACAAATATGGCAAATTTTAAAACAATATTTTCTAATTCTTACTTTACCCTTAATAATGCACGAACTCTATTTGTTCAACTTTTTCTGATTTCTTCAAATTCTCAACAATATAATCTTCCTCCAGTTTTCTTTTGCAAAATTGCCTAATTTTCTTTTGTAAATAAACAGGAGAGAAACAACTGAACAAAACTGAAATTTTAAGAAAAAGTACAAATAGCCATCGATTAAAACCGCTCCATATCTAGAAGTTCCCCTATATTGGAATTTTAACCCAATGTATAAAAGTTAAAGTGGGCAGTATTTCTTAGGAGGAGTCCAGTGTTTGCTAATAATTCAATCCTTAATTTCTTGGTACTCAACCAAATTTTTAAGAAAAGCCCATTATTAGCAGGTATAAGCGTACATATATATTATTAATTTATTGATACAAGGTATAATCTATATTCTTAGGAATTAACCACTTTGCAGTTCTTTCGAATCTTTCCATTAGAACCTGTGAGTGGGCTTATATTCCCCATCTTGATCATGGCTCTCGCAAAGTCTTAACGGATGGTGTTTGAGTTGTAAGCTTGGACCAAGCTTTTTGTGGTGGAGTCTGGGGAATATAAGCCCAAACCAAGTTTTTGGTTCTCGTCAGACATGTTTTGATTCGAACTTTAGGTTTTTTCAGGTTTACAAACTTTACTAGCTACAATATTTGTGATTGGAGACTATCAGTGATAGATATCAATCACCACAATGTACTAATATAAGTGATGTATTTCTATCACGGATAAACTTCAATCACAACATAATGTAGTTTGTCTAGTTGGAAATCATTTTAAATGGAGTTCTAAAGATGTTGGTGTGAATCCATTACCTCCAATCATTAAACGTCAACAGGTAGGCCTCGAAAGCATAAAGAATTCCATCAATTGGTAAAGCAAAAAGTCACACAAAATATAGTCATTGATCGATATCTATCAGTGATAGACTTTAATTACAAGAATATACTGCTAGTGATCGATATCTATCAGTAATAGACTTCTTATAAATTACTATAGAATGAACTTGTGTCTGGTGATCAATGTCTATCAACGATAGATTTTAATCACAAAAAAAAAAAATGCTATGATATATAGTTACTTAATGCTTTTCTATCACTGATAGACTTTAATCGACATTCCAACGAAGAAGTCTATCAGTGACAGTGATAGACTTCTATCACTGATAGACTTCAATCAACCCTAATAAACATTCTAAAGAAGTAGCCTATCAGTGATAGTAATAACCTTCTATTACTAATAGACTTCAATCAACATTGCAAAGAAGAAGTATATCAGTGATAGTGATAAACTTCTATCACTAATAACCTTCAATCAACATTCCAAAGAAGAAATATATCAGTGATAGTGATAGACTTTTATCACTGATAGACTACAATCAACATTCCAAAGAAGAAGTCTATCAGTGATAGTGATAAACTTCTATCCACATTTCAAAGAAGAAGTCTATTAGTGAGAGTGATAGACTTCTATCACTGATAAATTTCAATCAAAATTCCAAAGAAAAAGTCTATCAGTGATAGTGTGATAGACTTCAATCAACCCTGATAAACATTCCAAAGAAGTAGTCTAACAGTGATAGTGATAGACTTCTATCACTGATAGACTTCAATCAACATTTTGGAGAAGAAGGCGATCAGTGATGATAGTGATAGACTTCAATCAACCCTAATAGACATTCCAAAGAAGTAGTCTATCAGTGATAGTGATAGACTTCTATTAACCGTGATAGACATTCCAAAGAAGTAGTCTATCAGTGATAGTGATAGACTTCTATTAAACCTGATAGACATTCTAAAGAAGTAGTCTATCGCAAGTCTTCTCCAATTCAATCGGAGTCGCAAGCTTCCTATTCGATCGTCGTAAGCCTATCTTCCAATCCATAAATTCTCGTGTAAGTTTGTTTGATTATCTTCTTCAATTCGATCGGAGTCGCAACCCTTGATTGTAGTATCTTCTTATTTGATCGGAGTCACAAGCCTCTGGAGTATCTTCCAATTCGATCTTCTGTTGGAGCTCTTTTCGTGGGTATTTGAGTTTTTCAATCAACCGGAGCTTTTTTCGTGGGTAATTCTTCGGTTCATTTTGTTATATCACTATTTTTCTGTAATGTTTTGGAGTCGCAAGTCTGATTTTGGTGATTGTTTTGTTTTCTAGATATGCTAGTGATCATCAACAATATACACATGACATCAGTGATATCAGTGATATCTATCATTGTTTTCTAAATATCAATGATATCAGTGATTAATATATATGATATCAGTGATCAGTAGATATCAATGTTATCAGTGATATCTATCACTGTTTTCTAGATATCAATGATATCAGTGATATCATTGATCAATAGATTTGATATCAATGATATCAGTAATATCAGTGATATCAATGATATCAATAATATCAGTGATCAGTAGATATCAGTGATCAGTAGATATCAATGATATCGATGATAACATAATAAATAAATTTACCTCTTTCTCCATTGCATAAGTGGTTGCATATTCAACCATTTTATCTAGATTGTCGATATTTGTGATAGATTAAATTTGCTCAAGACTAGAAGTTGGAGGTTTATTTTTTGGAATGGATTCTTGTTCTTGAGATGGTTTTGCTATCTCTGGAAGTCTTTCATTTATAACTTCCAACAAATAGATTAACAAGTTTTTGATCTTTTGTTGCCCATCTCTTAATTCCTGAATTTGGTTTAATATTTTTTCCTCCGAAGCCTTCTCCACCTTCTCCACAATCTCTTATTCAAGATCCCTTTCTTCAACATCCATTTTTTTGTTCTTCTTCTACCTTTCTTTTCTCCAACTCTTTCATTGACAATTCAACAAAGTATTGAAAATTGATTGACTGAATTTCTTTTTCGTTTACTATCAATGGGGTGATGGAAAACTAAAATTATAAGAAAAAAATTAGTTATTAAATAAACAGACAAAAAAATTAGTTATTAAATAAACAGACTTCTATTAGTGATATCACTGATATCAGTGACTGGCGTGAGTTGTGGGAGTATTTTAGTAATTTTAATTTCTCTTTTCAATTTTTTGCTATTTTTGCAAATAGATTGAGTCATTTGCTATATGGGAAATTATATTGAACCTCTTTGCTACCAGCTCAATTGCCCCTAAAATTAATTAATTAATATAAATAATTAAATCTTATTTAATTATATATATTAATATTTTAATTAAATCCAATATGATAAATATGATTAAACCATATTTAATCTTTTTCCCTCATAGTCTATAGTTTTAATGCACATCTTATGCACATTAAATTTTAACCTATAATTTTTAAATATGAATCTTATTCACATTTAAATTAATATTTGAACTCTTTCAAATATTTAATTATCTCATATAATTTAATATGAATCATATTCACATTAAATTTATAATATAAAGTTCCAAAACTTTATATTATAATGTATTTATATACATTAATGTTTATTCCCTAATTGAATTTGAACATTTCAAATTCAAACGATCTAAGAACCCTTTACGAGCTAGAATGTGAACCTAATGGACCTACAGATCAGAAGCTTCAACGATACGAGATTATTCGGTTAATCTCATTAATCTCCTAATCAACATTCATTAACTGCAGGAACACTCCACTAAAGTTCTACAGTTGCACTCTTCTCACTGCAGATATATTTCTATGTCCACGGATATTGACTAATAACAGCAAGTCAATCTTTCACGAACGTTCGTAACACCAGCTCGGTCAAATTATCGTTTTACCCCTGGGTTACATCTTTTACCTTAAGTACCAGTGCTCCTCTAATGAACAATTTGTTTGTGGTCCTACCAACAAACAGAAGTCCCTCTCGGGCCAACGAGAGGGTCAGACCCTTTGTTCAAGTCCCGGAGACACCAGTTAAGGGAACATTCATCTACTTACCCTAATATGAGGGAAGGAGTGAATTCCATCTTGCTAAGTTTAGTCTCCAGCTGCTCACTCGGTCTTGTCCCCAAGAAGGTAGGCATATTGAGTCGACGAATCTGGCCACTCTCACCCATACTAGTCAAAGGTCAATCTCTCGCAAACAAGAGTTCGTAACCTGCTCAGGATTGAGATCAAGTTGCCTAGGTCATCTTAGTGAAATAGAAACCTAACTAGTCAACAGAGTTACATCTAGCGGTTACTATTTCGCGGTCCGATCTTATGCGATCTCATCACATAGGATATCCCTACTCACATATCGTCTACACGAACATGCTAGGATCACTGTGTTTGTATCAAATACAAAGTGTGTCATATCCATAGTATTACCAGGGTAAGGTACCCAAACCTAATCCCCTTACTATAGACCCTTTAGGTTGTATCTCGAACTGAGATCCTTTATATGTACACTACATTCAGTTCAATAGACATTTTACAACCTTCGATGTTAGTTTATTGGATTTGGGGTTAATACAAGGGCAATACTGTAATTAATGAAAAATAATGCTTTATTGAAAATAATAACTCTTTATTACATTAACTAGAACAAAATTTACAAACTACGAGTTTTAGGGCACAAACCCCAACACCAAGGTCACTAAGGGGGTTGGTAACGCTAATTTAGCGGGTTGGACTCACTCGTAACTCCCGAACCCTTCCTAAGTCGTCTAACCTTTCATTGTGCCTGTCCCAAGAGTCTTGACCCCATCCTGACCTAGCCAACCACACCGATCACCCAATCGACTTCCAGGGGAGATCACCATGCACCTCGCACCATCACATAGAGCCTCTCAACTTGACAACCTCGACCCCTGGAAACAGATCAACAACCACACATTCCACAAGCATTACTTTCTGGAGGTCCATACACAAGTATTTCACACAAATATAACATAATTAGCAAACCCAACCATGCCAGCGGTCCAGAAAACACACAACGCTAAGTCTAACCATCACTTCAAACACATGCAACACACAGGGATTCAAGCAACAAGTAGGCACCAAGCTCCTTCACTGACGAGCTCGGTGGTTGAGACCAAATGGCTCCTACCCCATCACCACGAAGATTACACAGTTCGAGAATCACAACCAGAGCACACAACCCAACGGTATGCACAAAAGTCAGATAACACACCCCGTTCAATAAGCAAACAACTAGTCCAAGAGGTAACCATGGTAAACAAGTCATAAATATGTTCCCAAGCCAACATAGACATCCAAATAGTCACATGCATGAAAGTGTTCCAAGGCGAAATCGATCCACTATCGATACACAATAGAGCAGGATTCTATTCTACAGGCTTCGCAAACAAGTTTTCTCACATGCGAGCTTGCTTGCTAGTTCCATCTGACTACATACCTTGGGTTGATAACCCAACAAGTCAGTCTCTTCTTTCCAACCAGTGGAAACTTTCCTAAGAAGGTATGCCAAGAGAATTGAAACTCATCCAAACATCTTAACTAGGCCTCTCTTAACCAATCGTTCTAATAACTCTCTCTTAACTAATCGTTCTAATAACACAAGTATACTACATCCCATAGTCAACCGAACCTTCTCGATAACCTAAACATTTAAGCATATTCGGTTTAGCTCAACCAATCAAGTGTTTAGGCATAAGGTGAGACTCTGGAAGTCATACACAAGCCTTGGGTTCATAACCTGCCCAAGTTTACTCACCAATTGCACCTACCAACATAAACCCCAAGCAGAACTTCGTCAAGATACTACTTACTAACCATTTGCCTCTACCAACCATTACGACTTTGAATCTTTTTAATAAGATTAAATACAAGATCAACATACCTTAAACCCATTGTGATAACACCCAGGTTATTACGGACGACCACAAAAGGCTCACACTTATGCAAAGTTTTAAGCCTCTATTCTCATACTAGTCACATGCTTAAACCATTCTTAGTCCTGACAACACTAACACAAGTCCACTATCAATCAAGTGCACTATAAATACCCACTCAAAACATGATTTCACCATCTACATATTTCCACACAACAATCAAAGCAAAAGCAACTTAAAGGGGCTTAATCCAAATGACTACTTATCTTCTACTTGAAGGTTCAAGAATTGAATGCGTGCTCCTCTACAACACCTTTGGTACCACTTATAAATACATATATGCGTTATTTGCAATAACTTGTCATAAATAAACAAATTTACCATAACAAAGGTCTAAAACACCCTCGGGAATCGAAACTGATTGGGTCAGACCAACTCCGACGAGCGATGACGACACGTGGAGCTTATTTTCAAAAAGTTTGATGGCCGATCTATTCAAAACCGACCTCTAAATTACAAAAACTGACGAAAATCGAGGCAAGCTGATCAAACCAAGGCAGCGACGACTCGATCTCTCAACTAAGGCAGATCTGACAACGGCGTGCGATAAGCGGTAAGGATCGACGGCGTGAGGCGGCTGACGACCGGCAGGCGAGGCGCGCTGCAGGCTGGCTAGGCGACGAAGTCTTCAGACGGTGGCGACTTGTGCATGCGGCGACTTCTGGTGATCGTCGGGAGCAGCAACTTGTGCGGTGTTGAAGACTAAAGGTAGATGGAGGCTCGACAACTGCTCGTGGACGAGACTCTGGCGAGGAGGGCTAGTCAGAAAAACTGAACAAAAGAGAGCTTCAAAGGTGGTCCTCGTGAAGGAGAAGCAAAAAGAAGAAGAAGAAGATGGTGATTGTGAAGTAGAAGAAGATTTTTTTTTTCTTAATAAGAAAATTCACTAAAGGGCAAAAATAATGAAATTACTACATTGCCCTTCAATTTCATCCAAACCACAAAAACGCCAACAATTCAATTTCTTCCAATTAAAAAATCCACTTTTCAATTTAAATTCCAACTTAATAATTTCTAAAGAATTTCAATCAAAACTCTAAATTAACTGAACTTGAAAATCGCAAGCGTTAAAGTTATACTCATGTTAATTGCGATATTGTCCTCCACAACAAACTTATTGAAAGAGCCCATATTAAGAAAGCAATTTTGGATCTTGAACACTCTAATTTGATCAATTTTATCAAATAAAAAACATGCTCAAAATTGGGAAAACAAAGTATAAGAATACAACCATTGAAGCAATCCAAGGGCTTTCTTTGAACAAAAACTGGTTATGGACCACCTCTAGTATCTTCCCTACTATCCTCAGGCGTTGGAATAGATTGTTGGATATTTGATTGAGAGAATTTGGAAGAAGAAGGTTAAATGGTCTAAAACCGAGAAAACAAGAACTTTATGCAAAATCCTATTAATCTATTTGTTTCTTCTTCAATTAAAGCAAACCATGAGCTTCTTCAAGCTGGGAGAAGATGACAACACAAGGCGAAGGATAATTGAAGAAAGAGGTGGACAATTTTGGTGAATTTGAAATTCAAAGAAGGTGATTCACCAATTTGTGTATTTGGTCCCTTTTAAATCAAAAATAAATTTGAATTTCCATTTGATTTTAATTCAAAAATAATATAAAATTAATTTTAAATTAAAAACTAATTTATTAATTTAATTAATTAAATAATTTAACTAATTAATACCAAATATTTAATTTAATATCAAGTATCAAATTAAATAATTGAACGAATCTCGATTTCTTAAATTGATCGTGTAGAGAATGAGAATCCCCGCGCAGCGGAAGACGATCGAATCGTCGTGGTGATGTTGTGCAACGTAATTAAGTTAAAATTAACTATCACATAATTATAGTTTAAACGTGCAAACAAGGAAGGAAATCAACAAGATGAAGATGGTACTTACTTGTTGAAGACTTTCTTCAAGGTTCCTTCCGTTCACAAACTCTTCGTGCTTTCCTCGATCTCAACGATCTCGATCTCCTCACACGAACAACGACCGGAAAACTCCACTTGGTTACAAGGTTGTTCTTCTTTAGGAAGAAAAGGATGGTGGGATCCTTCTTTTGATTAGGGAGGAGAAGCTTTGAGAGAGAGGAAAAAACTCTTCTTTTGGTGAGAATTCCAAAAGTGAGAGTAAGATCAGACTACCCTTCTTGCAAAAGGGGTTTAAATAATGGAGATAAGTAGAGTTGAAATCTCAACCTATTTACCATTTTACCACGACCATAGGTTATGCAAATCATATTTGCATAACAACATATTCTAAGATATCTCATATCTCATTTTACAAATCACATTTGCATTATTGTGGATTTTAAAATTGAATCACATCCAATTTAATATCTCTCAATCTAATTTCTCAAAATTAACTCTAATTCAACAATTAGGCTAACCTATAGTTTATTGTGAATCTCATTCACATTAAACTATATATTATATCATTCATATCTCATATAAATGACATAATGCCCTTTAGTGAACTTGAACACTTCAATTCACACCAAAATAGTAGACCTTCTTTTAATCCAGTTTGAGCCAACCGAGGGACCTTATGGACCTACAGTGACGAGCTCCAATGATCCGATATTAACCTATCAAACTCTTTTACCCAGTTAATCAACCTTCATTAGCTACGGTAACACTCCACTAAAACCCGTAGTTGCACTCCCGTCATTGCAAGACATGATGTGTCAATTGATATAACCAATGCCTATGAGTCGACCCTCCACAAGTTGTTCGTAGACACAGCTGGGTTAAATTACTGTTTTACCCTTATGTCTACTTCTTGCTCTTTAAGTCCCCACTGTTCCTCTAATGAACAACAAAGTTGTAATGGTCCAACTGTTGGGATTTGTTCCCTAAAACTCGTAGTTTGTAATTATGTTCTAATTAATGTAATAAAGTGTTATTATTTCAATAAAGTGTTATTGTTCGTTATCTACGAGTTTGCCTTTATTTAAAACCTTAAATCCAATAAACTAAACATCCAAGGCTGTTAAATGAATCTCTAACTGAATGTAATGTACATGAAAAGGATCTCGCTTCGAGATACAACCTAAAGGGTTTATAGTTAGGGGATAAGGTTTGGGTACCTTACCCTAGTTAAACTATGGATGTGGCCCACTTTGTATTTGATACAAACACTGTGATCCTAACGTGTTCGTGTAGATGACATGTGAGTGGGGATATCCTATGTAATAAGATTACATAAGACCGGACCACAAAATAGTAACCTCTAGCTGTAACTCCATTGACTAGTTAAGTTCACTAGAATGATCTAGGCAACTTGATCTTAATCCTGAGCAGGTTACGAACTCCCGTTCGCGAGGGATTTTCCTTTGACTAGTATAGGTGAGAGTGGCCAGATTCGCCGACTCAATATGCCTACCTTCTTGGGGACAAGACCGAGTGAGCGGCTGGGAACTTAACTTAGCAAGATGGAATTCACTCCTTCCCGCCTACTAGGGTAAGTAGAGGAATGTTCCCTTAAGTGGTGTCTCCGGGACTTGAACAAAGGGCCCGATCCTCTCATTTGTCCGAGAGGGACTCGCTTTTTTGTTGTAGGACCACAAACAAATTGTTCATTAGAGAAGCACTTTGGTACTTAAGGCACAAGATGTAACCTGTGGGTAAAGCGGTAATTTGACCCACCGGTGTTACGAACATTAAATGAAGGATTGACTTGATGTTATTGGTCAATATCCATGAACACGTAAATATATCCAAGTGAGAAGAGTGCATTGCGGGACTTTAGTGGAGTGTTCCCGCAGTTAACGAATGTTGATTGGGAGGTTAATGAGATTAACCGAGCAATGTCGTATCGTTGAAGCTTCTAATCTGTAGGTCCATTAGGTCCACCTTCTAGCTCGTAAAGGGTTCTTAGATCATTTGAATTTGAAATGTTCAAATTCATTAGGGAATAAACTTAATGTATATTGATACATTATAATATATAGTTTTGGAACTATATATTATAAATTTAATGTGAATGTGATTCATATTAAATTATAAGAGAGAATTGAATATTTGAAAGAGTTCAAATATTATATTAAATGTGAATGTGATACACATTTGAAAACTATAGGTTAAAATTTAATGTGCACTGGATGTACATTAAAACTATAGGTTAAAGAAGTAATATGATTAAATGAGATTTAATCCAATTAAATATATGATATTTAATTTGTATTATTTAATTAATAATTAAATTTGATTTAATAATAATAATAATTATTATTATTATTTTAATAATAAAAAGGGAACGTGTCATCTAGACACGTTCCCCACTACCCCTCCCCTTCTCCCTATCGACAGTTTAACAGGGAAAAGGGGGTTGCACTTTCAATTGATCGATCTACAAAATTTTTGGAGAAGTGTCTCTGAAAGAATTCTCTCTCTCTCACACTCTCATTCCCAAAATTTTTCCAACTGTTGGAATCCTTCCCACAAAGGAAAGATCTAAGCATTCAGAGGATAGAAGGTTTATTCTTTTGGTGGTGTTCAGAAATGAAGCTAAAGCTTGGTTTGAGTTCTTGTGAAATTGCTTGGAGCAAGGAGTTGCTGTGAGTCTACAAAGGTAATAATTCTTCTTTCTATCTCCTTAAGTTTAATTGTAAAACTTTACATGTTTGCATGTATGCTATTATCCATGTCTAATAGGATTAGAAATTCATGCTTGTTCTGTTCTTTTTGTCAATGCACTGGTTTTTGTTTCAATTAAAACAATCAAGCAATTAACGATCCCAAAACACGTTTCCACTGCTCAAGGAAATCAGATCTCCATCACCAACCATACACAACAACTCTCTCGTGTCACTGAGAGGGTGGGCGCTCGTTGTCCAAGCCCTGGAGACAACACTTAAGGGAACAACCCCTCTAGTTCCCCTTAAGGCGGGAACAAGTGAATTCCATCTCGCGTAGTTAAGTTCTCAGCTCCCTACTTGGTCCTGTCCCTGAGAAGATATGCATATTTGGTGAGTAATTGTGACCAGCCTTACCCGTACTAGTCAATTGACAAACCCCACGATGCGAGTCCGTAACACGCCAGATTCGTGGTCGAGTCACTAATGGTCATCTCACGGTTATTAGTCCATACCGTTAACGGTGTTACATCGTGAGGTCTAATAATTCACGGTCCGGTCTTGTACAATCTCATTGTACAGGATGCCCCCACTCGCATGTCAACCATATGAACGAGTCAGATCACCTCGTTTGTATCTTAATACAAAGCGGGCCGAATCCACAGCGTATCTAGGATTAGGTCTCCAACCCCATCCATATATTGTAGACCGTTCGGGTCATTAACTCGAACGTGATCCTCCCTATGTGTCCACTACATACCGTTCAAGTTCTAGTTCTCTCATATATTCAATGACCCTGAAGCTTAGTTTATTGGACAAAGTTTGTAATAAATGCGAGACACAAAATTGTGAAATAAAGAACCTTTATTATTTTAAAACATATATTTACAAACAGAACGAGAATAGGACAAACATCTCAACAAACTCCCACTTGGACTATGCTAGTGGAGCAAATACATTTCAGAAATGTACTTAAATTATAATGAAGTAATACAATAAACTAGAGCATTGTATACCTGTTTGCACATCTCCCACTTGCTCTAGTCAGGAAGTACTCGAAGACCTAGACTCTCCAGGTGACCCTCAAACACCTTAGCCGCGAGGGGCTTTGTAAATGGATAAGCTACATTGTGCTCCGACGCTCGCGGTGCACAATCTCCCGTATCAGATGATACTTTCGCTCAATGTGTTTTCCTCTCTTATGACTCTGAGGCTCTCTAGAGTTGGCTACTGCACCACTGTTGTCACAAAACAGTGTGATCGACAAGTTCATATTTGGAACAACTTCCAAATCAGTCATGAACTTCCTAAGCCAAACAACTTTCTTTACAGCTTCACAAGCTGCAACGTATTCGCTTCCATAGTGGAATCAGCGATGCATCCCTGCTTGATGATTCGCCATACTACAACTCCTCCATTCAGAATGAAGGCTGACCCCGAAGTGGATTTCCTAGAATTTTTATCGGTCTGAAAGTCAGAATATGTGTATCCCGTAAGGATCAAACCCCACTGCCATACACGAAGCTGTAGTTCCTCATTCTCCTAAGATACTTGAGGATTGCCTTTACGGCTATCTAGTGATCTAATCCTGGATTGGATTGATACCTACTGACAATCCCTACTGCATAACAGATGTCGGGCCTAGTACACAACATGGCATACATCAGGCTCCCTACAGCTGAAGCATAGGGGATACGCCTCATATTCTCAACCTCTTAAGGAGTCTTAGGAAACTGATCCTTAGCCAGGTGAACCCCGTGTCTGAAAGGCAGCAAACCCTTCTTGGAGTTTTGCATCTTATATCTAGACAACATCTTGTCAATATAAGACGCTTGAGACATGGTCAGCGTTCTGTTCTAACGGTTCTTGACAATCTAGATACCTAGAACATACTGAGATTCTCCCAAATCTTTCATTTGGAATTGCGAAGCTAGCCAATTCTTTACGTTAGTAAGAAATCCTACCTCATTTCAAATGAGAAGGATATCATCCACGTATAATATCATAAATGCGACAGTTTTGTTGACGATTTTCTTGTAAACACAAGGCTCGTCAACACTCTAATCAAAGACATAAGATTTGATTGCCTCATCAAACCTTATATTCGAAGACCTCGAGGCTTGTTTCAGTCCATAAATAGACATATGAAGCCGACAAACCTTTTGCTCTTGGCATTGGGTTATGAACCTCTTGGGCTGGTCCATGTAGATGGTTTCGTCAAGGTTGCCGCTCAAAAAGGCGGTCTTGACATCTATCTGCCATACCTCATAGTCATAATATGCGGCAATGGCCAGAAGGATCCTGATCGCTTTACCATGGCAACAGGTGAAAAGGTTTCGTCATAGTTAAACCCCTTCGACCTGGGTAAAACCCTTTGCCACTAGTCATGCTTTGAAGGTCTGCACCTTCCCATCTACGCCACGTTTACGCTTGTAGATCCATTTACAACCTATAGGTTTTACCCCATCTGGTTGATCCGCAACCTCCTAGACAGAAGTGAAGTACATCGACTCCATTTCTTGGTCCATAGCTTTAATCCATTCGTCCTTGTCAACATCAACCATTGCCTGATCATAGGTTAATGGATCCTCGTTGTCCTCATCAGGATTGACGACTTGGGTTTTAGCTAAACCCATGTAACGTTCAGGCTGTCTAACAACCCTCCCACTACGTCGAGGCATTCCCAACTCTTGGGAACGAACTTGACTTGACGTGCTAGGATCAACAACACTTGTTGACGTACTAGCCCCATCAGCAACTCTTACTGACGTACTGTCCATTTCGTCTAACACGATTTTGCTCTTAGGCAAATGATCCCTGATGTGGTCTTCCTCAAGGAAATGGCGTTTGTGGACACAAGCACCATTTTTCCTTAGGATCGTAAAATAGACCACCCCTAGTCTCTTTTGGGTAACCTACAAATAGGCAGAATTTTGAACGGGGTTCCAACTTCTTCGGGTTTGACACCAACACGTGGGTCGAGCATCCCCAAATTCTGAAATGGTGTAAACTACCTTTACGACCATTCCAGAGTTCGAAAGGTATTTCACAAACACTCTTCGACGGAACGTTGTTCAAAATATACATCGCAGTCTCCACTGCGTAACCCCAAAAAGAATCAGGAAGACGAGCATAACTGATCATCGACCGAACCATGTCCAACAGGGTTCTGCTTCTCCTTCTCGATACACCATTCTCATTGTGGCATACCAAATGGAGAGTTGGAACGTAATTCCGTGTTCTATCATATGATCCTGAAATTCAGTGTCCATATACTCTCCACCTCGATCCGATCGAAGTGTTTTTATGGTTTTACCTAACAGGTTCTCAACCTCAGTCTTGAACTCCTTGAACTTTTCAAGAGTTTTAGACTTCCTATGCATTAGGTAAATATACCCATACCTCGAATAGTCATCTATGAAAGATACGAAGTATTCGTAACCACCTCGTGCTTTAACACTCACTCCACCACGAGAGGTCGAATGTATAAGCTCAAGGGCTCCTTGGCTCTATATCCTTTTCCACTAAAAGGACGTTTGGTCATTTTGCCTTCGAGGCATGACTCACACACAGGTAAAGAGTTTTCTTCTAACTGACTTAGAAGTCCGCTCTTCACTAGTCTCTCAATCCTATTGAGATTAATGTGCCCTAACCTTAGATGCCAAAGATGGACATTTTCTTTTGGAGAAACTTTAACTCTTTTAGTTCGTGTTTCTGCAGTTTTAAATAATTAAGTATTCAAAACGCTTTTGACTGAATTTGGTTTCAAAACATACAAATTAGACTCAAGTGAAGCTGAAAAAATCTAATTGCCTTTGAAAGAAATAAACGCTTTATTATATTCAAAGGAAATTGAAATACACTGTTCAATAAGACACGAAATAGAAACAAGGTTTCTAGTAAACCCTGGGACTATATACAAATTGTCTAACAATAAGTAATTCTTGCCGAAGAAAAGCTTCACTTTGTCGATAGTTGTATCAAAGACTAACTCCATGGATCCAACCTGTAGAGTCACCTCACTCTTTCGCAACTGCTGCCAGGAATCAATTCCCTGAAAAGAAGAACAAACGTGGTTAGTGGCGCCCGAGTCCAATACCCAGGCAGAGTCACTACTCTCCACTAAACAAGTTTCAGTTACCAGTAAATCATATTTACCTTGATTCTTCCCCTCGGCAAGGAACTTGGTACATTTTCTTTTCCTGTGACCATCCCCATTACAGTGGAAACACTTTCATTTCTCTGCAACTTCCTTGACCTTCTTGCCCTTTTGGGCAGCAGCTCGGTCAACTTTACCCTTCTTCATTTTCTTCTTCCCTTTCTGGCGAGAAGGAGCAACAGATTTGGTTCCAGATGTCGAACCCTTTTTATATGATATGTAGACAATATTTGCCTCAGCTTCCGGTGTCTTGATCCTCATCAAGGACTGGAAGTTCTGTAGGTCATTGAGGAGGATAGTTAGAGTCTAGCTAATTTTGTTCATAACAACATTGCTACGAAACTGAAGTAACTTTTCGAAGAGTCTCCAAAATAAAGCTGACCTGGCTCGACTCATCGATCGAAATCCCGTTCATCTCCGCCAAATTAAAGTGGATCATCATGTCCAAAACATGGTCACGGACAGATGTCCCTTCTTTAATTCGAACGTTGAAGACGTGTTTGAGCGAATCGTGCCTAACCTGAAAGGACTGTTGACCTGAAAGGATTGTTTGAGTGAATCGTGCCTGACGTGTTTGAGCGGTGATCATCAACTCGTGCTTCTTTGCCAAAACTTCAGATAAGCTGGCAATGATATAGACCTTGGCCTTTTCATTGGCACTGATCCATCGATCGTATGCATCACGAACACTTCGTGATGCGAAATAGGTCGGCAAATCGAGGACACTCCTCGCATGTTACGAACTTCGTGTCGTCGGTTACAAAGAATCGTGTTTATGTTATTCTTCCACGTTTGGAAGTTATCTCACACTAACTTATCGGAAGCGAGTAAACCGATAATTGAGCTAGACATTTTAGCTGAAAAAATTAAATAATTTTGTGCCAGTCTCGCATAAACTTTTGAAAACCAATCAAGTTTTAGCAAAATTTAATCCTATGATCCCTAGGTCATTTAAAAATTGCAATGATATCCTAAAGGTTTAGAATAACCATGACCAAGGATGAACAGAAACACTCTGCTTCTAGGACGAGACTTTCTCGACTGCACCTAATCTCGTAATAACTCTTATTCCATTAGGCATCCAGTTACCATTTTTTGGTCGAATTCATTAACACTTAACGAATCTCGTGAGTGTCACCTCAATCTTTAAGTTTCCAAGTATCCGCTCGAACAATAGCCACCGAAGGGTGAACCATGAAGGAAAACTAACAAGGAAATCGTATCTCTTTCGAGAATTCACGGGTGTTCACTCCTATGATCAAGACCCTCCGAAGTGATTGTCTGGTCCAGGCCAAACTAGCAGGCGAATCATAGGGGTCTCACGATGTGAATCGAAAGAAGAGACAAATGGGTCTCGTTTTCCACAGTCCCGCTCCCACTCACTTTAAGTACTCTCTCCATCCACTTTGATATTGACCCATACAAATACCATCCGAAGGGGGGATGCTCCCATTTGCGCCACGAGGTCGAGTATGGATCTCACGGTGCAGACTTAACAAAGATTTGTGGTCGAAAAATTAAATGTTTCTCATACACTTTATTTCCTCCAAGTCAACACTTTATTATTTTCGAGATTGACCTAGATAAACCGGCTAAAATTTACCTAAGTCTACCAATGTAACTCTTATATTGAATTAGGCCTAAGTTTATAATCACATTATTACTTAGGTCTATGTGAGTAAATTAATCAACTTTTAATTAACGACACTCATGAAAAATATAATCTAAGAATCTCCGGACCGAATTCACTCCCGTGCCTTTTGTAGTAGGGGTGTTCATGGCGCGCAACTTAAATACCCTAGCCTTAGACAAAACCTTCCTTAGACAGAGTTACTTATCAGTCACCATTCAAAGATTACATTTTGATTTTCTAATTCTAATCTTATTAGAACTAGAAAACCTAAGTCTAATTATTCAAGTTCTAAACACTTTAAAATTAATAATTAACTTAGGTTACATGCATTTCTATGTTATAGTGCTTGATCATTCATCACATGAATAACTATGTACTACAACATAATAATTCATCACATGAAATTAAAATGCATGTGCATACTTTAATCTAAAATATAACACTTATATTAATTAAATTAAAACATGCATTTAATTATATTATAACACTTATAATATAACCTATCATGCAAACTATATATTATAACACTTATAATATAAATGATGCATGAAAATGTTTAACTTAAGGTGGGATTTTAAATCTATATGACATACATTATGCACATAGAAATTAATGAAATCATACATATCATGCATAAAATAATCAAATAGCAAAAATAGACCGGTTTTGGCACTTAGGGGCATTTATTTAATTAAATAACATTAATATAACATTTATATTATTTTCATTTAATAAAATAAATAAAATAAAATAATAAAAATATATTTTACAATTTAAAAAGAAATAAAATGAAAAATAAAAATAGCCCACGATTGAAGCTGAAGGGAATCGAAGTCCCCGCAGCGGAAGCGATTGCGAATCGCGCGCTCTTGATTTAGTTACAACAATTTATTCAAAAACATAAAACACTAGATTAAGCAAATATAATAGAATGGACAGCAAGAATATTACCTTTGAAGAACCTTTCTTCAAGTGCTCCTCCTCTCTCACGATCAAGATCACAGCAACACGAACTTGTACGAACACCGACACTACCAGCGGATCTTCTCCGTTGTTCTCTAGGTGAGGGAGGAAGGTGGGTTCCCTTTAGGAAAGGTGAGGTATTTTTGTGAGAGAGTTGTTTGTTGTCTTGGAACCTTTCCAACAACAAGAAAATCCAAGGAATCACTTAGAAATCACTTAACCTAGTTGCATCTCATGCAACCATATATATATGGGAATGGGATGGAAATGACCATCCTACCCCTCCTTTATTCTCTCTTTAGTATATAGTTTATATATGAATCTAATTCACATTAAAACTATATATTATATCAATTATATCATATATAATAGATATAACACCTCATGTATGAAATTGCACACTTCAAGTTCACTCCTAACTTTATACCCTCAATATTACCATATTGAGCCAACGGAGGGATCTAATAGACCTACAGATCATGAACTCTAATGATGTGAGATCAACTGATCAAACTCTTTGATTCAGTTAATCAATATTCATTAACTACAAGTCACTCCACTATAGACTTGTAGCTGCACTCTCCTCACTGTAGATATTATTGTGTCCACTGATATACTCATTACCCACGAGTCGACCCTTTACAAAGGGTTGTTCGTAATCACAACCGGTCAAATTATCGCTTTACCCTGCACATTACCTCTTTACTCCTTAAGCACCACCGATCCTCTAATAAGAACAACAAGTCTAAGGTCCTACCTTGGACTCATACCTCATAGAGGCGGGGCCCCGTTGTTCAAGACACGAGTCGGTTCTTAGGGAACAACCTATCTAATTCCTCGATTGTAGGAATGAGTGAATTTCATATTGCATGCTTAAGTTCCCACCTACCTCACGAGGTTCCGTCACCACGAGGAAGGTAGGCTTATTGAGTCGGCTACATGCCACTCTCACAGATACTAGTCTAAGTACAAACCCCTATAAGCAGGAGTTCTTAACTTGCTCAGGATTCAGGTCGAGTCACTAATGACCATTTATAAATTACTAGTCTTATCCTGTTAACGGTGTTACACTAGTTAGACTAATAATTTGTGATCCAGTCTTGTATGAAATCTTTATACAGGATGCCCCCACTCGCATGTCAACTACATGAATGAGTTGGATTACCTCATTAATACTAATTGCAAAGTGGGCCGCATCCATGGTGTTACCAGAATAAGGTTTCCAACCTTATTCTTATACCATAGACCATTTAGGTTATATTCTTGAACTCAACCCAAATAGTGTCCACTACACTGATTTCAAGATAAATGTTATAACCTTGAAGCTTAGTTTATTAGATTTATAAAAACAAGACTGTAATCTTATCAAAACAAATAACACTTTATTTAATTGATCAAAATTACACAAGTTTAAGTCATAAATCCCAACAATCTCCCACTTGACCTAAAGCTTGTGGAGTACTAAACATTACAGTAATGTAAATACAATAAACTAGGGCATTTAAACTCCTTTGTACAAAAATACTCCTACTTGCCCTAGTTGGGGAAGACTTGTAAACATAGACCTTCTAGGTGACTCCCAAATACTTTAGCCGTGAGAGCCTTTGTAAAAGGATCAACAATGTTGAGCTCTGAGGTTATCTTCGTGACAATCACGTCTCCTCTATGCACGATCTCCCGGATGAGATGATACTTCCGCTCTATGTGCTTTCCCCTCTTGTGACTTCAGGGTTCCCTCGAATTTGCCACTGCACCACTGTTATCGCAATATAGTGTGATGGGCAAAGTCATATTTGGAACAACTTCAAAATTTAGCATGAATTTCCTTAACCAAACGGCCTCCTTAGCTGCTTCACAAGCTGCTATATATTCGGCCTCCATGGTGGAATCGTGATGCATCCTTGCTTGACGCCATCATACTACGCTCCTCCGTTAAGAGTGAATACTGACCCCGATGTAGATTTCTGAGAATCTTTATCAGTCTGAAAGTTAGAATCCGTGTATCCTGTAAGGATCAAATCCTTAGCCCTATACATAAGCATGTAGTTCCTTGTTCTCCGAAGATACTTAAGGATTGTTTTAACCACCCGCCCGTGTTCAAGTCCTGGATTGGATTGATATCTCACCCCATCCCAATCGCAAAACAAATGTCGGGCCTAGTACACAACATGGCGTACATCGGGCTCCCAACGGTGATGCGTAAGAATGCGTCTCATATCCTCAACGCTGCGAGGTGTCTTAGGACACTGTTCCTTAGACAAATGGATTCCATGTCTAAAAGGCAACAAGCCCTTTTTAGAATCTTGCATCTTAAACCTTGACAACACTTTGTCTATGTATGATGCTTGAGACAAGGCTAGTGTTTTATTCTTGCGGTTCCGGACAACTGGATCCCAAGAACAAATCATGCATCACCCAAATCTTTCATTTGGGCTGCGTAGCTAGCCATTCCTTGATGTCGATGAAGATAACCTACATCATTCCCAATGAGTAGGATATCATCCACATAGAGAATTAGGAAAGCGACAGGAACTATTGATGATTTTCTTGTAGACACAAGGTTCATCATCATTCACGGTCAAAACCATAAGATCTCGATTGCCTCATCAAATCTTATATTCCGGGACCTAGAGGCTTGTTTCATCCATAAATTGACCTTTTAAGCTGCAAACCTATTGCTCTTGTCCTGGTTCAATGAACCCTTTGGGTTGGTCCATGTAGATGGTTTTCTCAAGATTGCCATTCAAAAAGGTTGTCTTGACATCCATTTGCCATACCTCATAGTCATAATATGCGGCAATGGCAAGAAGGATCTGAATAGACTTTACCATAGCAACAAGTGAAAAGGTCTCCTCATAGTCAACCCCTTCAACCTGGGTATAACCCTTTGCTACTAGTCTAGCTGTAAAGGTTTGCACCTTCCCATCTACACTACGTTTTCTCTTGTAGATCTACTTACAATCTATAGGTTTTACCCCATCAGGCTTATCTACAAGATCCCAAACAGAATTGAAGTACATCGACTCCATTTCTTGGTCCATGGCTATGACCCATTTGTCTTTGTCTTTGTCAACCATTGCTTGATTATAAGTCAATGGATCCTCACGATTGTCATCACATATAAAAACTTGGGTTTAATGCTAAACCCATGTAATCAGTCAGTTGTATCAAAACCCTCCCACTACGTCGAGGCATACTCAACTCTTGAGATGGACTCTCATGACTAGACAAACTAGTATCAACAACTCTTGTTGAAGTACTAGTATTCTTATTAGAAACCTTTGCTACTGTTCCGTCTAACTCACTCAACACTACCTTATTTTTTGGTTTGTCGTCCCTTAAGTGGTCCTCCTCCAAGAAAGTGGCATTTGTCGACACAAAAACCATATCTTCCTTAGAATTATAGAATAAACCACCTCTTGTTTCTTTTGGGTATCCTACGAATAGGCATAACTTTGAACGTGAATCCAACTTCTTTGGATTTGTCACAAGCACATGTGCTGGACAACCCTATATTCTGAACTGACATAAACTACCTTTACGTCCTTTCCAGAGTTCAAAAGGTGTTTCAGAAACACTTTTGGAGGGCACACTATTTAAAATGTATACTGCAGTCTCCACTGCATAACCCCAAAAGGAACTAGGGAGATGAGCATAACTCATCATTGATTGAACCATGTCCAACAAGGTTCTATTTCTCCTTTCCGATACACAATTTTCTTTGTGGTGTGCTAGGGAGCCGAGAGAGTTGGGATGTAATTCCATGTTCTATCATATAGTTACGGAATTTTAAATCCATGTACTCTCCACCTCGATCCGATCGAAGTGTTTTAACTCTTTTACCTAATTGATTTTCAACCTCGCCTTGAATTCCTTGAACTTTTCAAGTGCTTGGACTTATGGTGCATTAGGTAAATATGCCCATATCTGGAATAATCATCTATAAAAGAGATGAAATATTCATATCCTCCCTAGATTTAACATTCATCGGACCACAAAGGTCCGAATGTATAAGCTCTGTAGGTCTTTGGCTCTATAACCTTTTCCACTAAAAGGTCTTTTAGTCATTTTGCCTTCTAGCAGATTCACATCTTGGCAAAGAATTTTCTTCTAACTCGTTTAGAAGTCCTTTCTTTACCAATCTCTCAATCATATTGAGATTAATGTGACCCAATCTTAGATGCCAAAGATGAGCATTTTCTTTAGGAGAAATTTTACGTCTCTTAGTTTTTGCGTTTGCAATTTTAAATAATTCAGTGTTCAAAACCATTTTGACTGAATTAGGCCTTAAAACATACAATCCATTTTCTAAGAAGCTGAACATATTTCTAAACCTTTCTTCAAAATAAACACTTTATTCATAGAAAAGGAAACAAAAATACATTGTTCTATAAGGCAAGAAATGGAAATAAGGTTTCCAGTAAACCCTGGTATCACTAATATATTGTCCAACAATACATATTTCTTGCCAAAATAAAGCTTCATTGTGCCTCTTCACTCACAATGAGACGACTTCTCCATTTCCAACCCGAGCGTCATCTCTCCTCATAGCTGCTAGTCGCCGCCAGAATCAATACCCTGAAAAGAAGAGCAAACATGATTAGTGGTGCCTAAATCAAGTATCCAAGTTGTTTTATCATCATCCACTAAACAAGCTTCTAGGCAAAGTAAATCATATTTACCTTCCTTCTTCTTTTCTGCAATGTACTTCGGACAGTTACGTTTCCAATGCCCGTCTTCGTTGCAGTGGAAACACTTTCCTTTGTCAGCAACGTCTTTGACTTTCTTGCCCTTCTGGGTGGTAGGTTTGTCAGCCTGTTTCCCTTTACCAACCTTCTTCATGTTCTTTTTCTTTCCTCTCAGGTTAGAAGAAGATGAAGCCACTTGCTTTTGTCCCGCAGGTCGAACTTCATGATAACTCCTACTGGCAACATTTGCCTCACCTTTCGATCCCTGAATTTTCATCACATACTGAAAGGTCAGGAGTTCATTCAGAAGGGAGGTAAGATTAAAAGTAAGCTTGCTCATAACAACATTACTTCTAAACTGCAGGAAACTTTCTGGAAGGGTTTCCAAAATGAAGCTGACCTGGCTCGACTCATCGATGGAAGCACCATTCGACTCGCGATGTTAAAGTGCACCATCATATCTAGGACATGATCCCAAACAGATGTACCTCTCGGCATCCTCGAGTTGAATATGTACTTTAGGGCATTATGTCGGGCTTGTGTGGATCTTTGTCCAAACATACCTGCACGTAATCCATGATTTCCTTGGCGGTAATCATGCCATCATGCTTCTTGGCTAATATGTCGAGACATACTTGCGCGATGTGAACCTTGGCCTTATCATTGGCGTTGATCCATCGATCATATGCATCACGAACATTTCGTGACGCATTCGAGCTTACGCACCCGAGGACACTCCTCGCTTAGCACAAACTTCGGATCATCCACTACCAAAATAGTGTTGAGTTTGTTTTTCCATGTCATCATATTCTCTCCGGTTAACTTTTCCACACCCAATAAGGAAATTATAGAACTAGACATTTTTGCTGAAAAATTTACAAACAAACTTGTATGAGTTTCTTGCTATAACTCTAATCCAATCATGTTTTAGCTAATTATCAAATGATTCCTAGGCCATTTATAATTTGCAATGATACTCCAAAGGTTTAGAATGCATGACACCGAAGGGTAATCAAAGACATTCCTCCTCTAGATCAAGACACTCTTGACCAAAACCTAATACCAGAATAACTCTTATTCCTATAGGTTTTGGTTACCATTTTTCGGTTTGGATACATACACAACTTATGTACCCCGTGAGTGTAACCCTCTGTCTTTAGATCTCAGAGTCTCGATCCAATAAAATTCGCCGAAGGGAGGACTAGATTGGAAAATAGTCTAAGAAAATCTTTATCCCTTTCGGGTGTCTCATCCAATGTCGATCCCCATGATCAAGCCCTCCAGGAAGGGATTGTCTGGTCCAGGCCAAACTAGCAGGTTGACCATAGTGGTCTAATAGTGTAAACCGATAAAAGAGACCGTAGGTTTTGTTTTCACTAAACCTACTCTCACTCACTACAAGTACCCTCCCCATTCACCTTGATATTGACTCATACAAACACTATCCGAAGGGGGGCGCTCCCATTTGCGCCATGAGGCCAAGTATGAGTCTCATGGTGTGAACTTCCCGGAGATAGCGTAGGTGGAAAAATATGTATCTCATACACTTTTTCCTCCCACTGAATACTTTAAGTTTATAGGAATCTTACTTAGGCTAAAAACCCGGCTAATGGTTTTTCCTAACTCTATCAATATAACTCTTATATTGATTTTATCCTAAATTTGTTAATATAACTCTTTATATTAAACCTAGGATTTCTAGTTTATTAACCCCTTAATAAACTCTCTGACGCTACTGTAATTTATAAGACTCTCTGATTAAATTTCACTCCCGTGTCGCCTCGTGTAGGGTGTTCCGTTTCCGTCAGCTTAAATACCCCAGTCTAGACAGAACTTTCCTTAGACAGAGTTCCTCTTTTATTCATAGCCTATAAATTACTTGGTTCCTAATTCTAATCTAATTAGAACTAGATAACCTAAGGTCTATTATTTCCAAGTTCTAAACACTTTAAAACTAATAATTAACCTTAGGTGACATGCATACTATGAGTGCTTGATCATTCATCACATGAATAATAAGACATTCATAGCATATTCATCTCATGAAAAATAATGCATGTCAATGCTGTCCAAAAAATTAATATAAAAACCTTATATTAATTAATCATGCAAACTATATAATATAACTCCTTATATTATAAATGATGCATGAAAATGCTTAACCTAAGGTGGGATTTCTAAAATACAAGCATACACTATGCATGACAATAATTACACAACAATTGCATAATTAAAATAGCAAAAATTAGATCAATTTTGGCACCCTAGAAATAATTTTAATTAATATAATCTAATTATATTAATTAAAATTAAATATATTAAATATATTAAATATAAAACGTTTTTATAATTAATATATATAAAAAATTTTTAAGCGAATTCTTCGCTGCGCGTGAAACGACTCTGGCGTTACTGCGATATAGCGAATACTGCAACATCGCTTCCCGCGCGCTTTCTTCTCATGGCGCATGATTGCAACGTCGATGAACAACGTTGTAACGCTGCACACAAACAACAACAATCTCCATTGTTTTTTGCTCGTTTTTGCTCCGATCTTCTCAGCAACCGCTTTGCCTCGATTGACACGGACTTACAGACTCGATTTACAATTAAATTTGCCCAAAACACTGGGCCCTTACATTGAACATTTCAATGAAATTGTAAATCTAAGTGCCAAAATTGAAAACATCTAATTTTACAAAACCGTTCATACATCTCATGCAAAAACAGTAAATCCCACCTTGTTCTTGAAAAATCCAGAACATAAATCAAGAACACAATTGGGCTCTGATACCAATTGAAGGGAATCGAAGTCCCCGCAGCGGAAGCGATTGCGAATCGCGCGCTCTTGATTTAGTTACAACAATTTATTCAAAAACATAAAACACTAGATTAAGCATATATAATAGAATGGACAACAAGAATGTTACCTTTGAAGAACCTTTCTTCAAGTGTTCCTCCTCTCTCACGATCAAGGTCACAGCAACACGAACTTGTACGAACACCGACACTACCACCGGATCTTCTCCGTTGTTCTCTAGGTGAGGGAGGAAGGTAGGTTCCCTTTAGGAAAGGTGAGGTGTTTTTGTGAGAGAGTTGTTTGTTGTCTTGGAACCTTTCCAACAACAACAAAATGCAAGGAATCACTTAGAAATCACTTAACCTAGTTGCATCTCATGCAACCATATATATAGGGGAATGAGATGGAAATGACCATCCTCCCCCTCATTTATTCTCTCTTTAGTATATAGTTTATATATGAATCTAATTCACATTAAAACTATATATTATATCAATTATATCATATATAATAGATATAACACCTCATGTATGAAATTGAACACTTCAATTTCACTCCTAACTTTATACCCTCAATATTACCATATTGAGCCAACGAAGGGATCTAATGGACCTACAGATCATGAGCTCCAATGATGTGAGATCAACTGATCAAACTCTTTGATCCAGCTTAATCAATATTCATTAACTACAAGTCACTCCACTATAGACTTGTAGTCGCAATCTCCTCACTGTGACATTATTGTGTCCACCGATATAGTCATTACCCATGAGTCGACCCTTCACGGGTTGTTCGTAATCACACCGGGTCAAATTACCGCTTTACCCCCTGTGATTACCTCTTTACTCTTTAAGCACCATTGATCCTCTAATGAACAACAAGTCTAAGGTCCTACCTTAGACTCATACCCTCATGAGAGGCGGGGCCCCGTTGTTCAAGACACGGAGTCGATTCTTAGGGAACAACCTATCTAATTCCTCGCATGTAGGAAGAGTGAATTCCATCTTGCACAGTTAAGTTCCCATCTACCTACGAGGTTCTGTCCCTGAGAAGGTAGGCTTACTGAGTCGGCTATAGGCCACTCTCACCCATACTAGTCTAAGGACAAACCCCTATAAGCAGGAGTTCTTAATTTGCTCAGGATTCAGGTCGAGTCACTAATGACCATCTATAAATTACTAGTCTTATCCTGTTAACGGTGTTACAATGGTTAGACTAGTAATTTCCAATCCTGTCTTGTATGAACTCTTCATATAGGATGCTCCCACTCGCATGTCAACTACATGAATGAGTTGGGTACCTCATTTGTACTAACTACAAAGTGGGTCGCATCCATGGTGTTACCAGAATAAGGTTTCCAACCTTATTCTTATACCATAGACCATTTAGGTTATATTCTTGAACTCAACCCAAATAGTGTCCACTACACTGATTTCAGGATAAATATTATAACCTTGGTGCTTAGTTTATTGAATTTATAAAAGCAAGACTGTAATCTTATCAAAACAAATAACACTTTATTTAATTGATCAAAATTACACAAGTTTAGGGCATAAATCCCGACAGAAACTACCTTCAACCGCCCACTTCTCGCGAACTTCTTGTTGCAATCATCCACTACGCGTGCAGCGTTGCAATGCTGCAGCGTCCAGCGTCACACCCCACGTGCTTCACGCTTCGGCGTTGCAACGCTGCTCTGCAGCTAGGCCTCCGTCTGCATGTGCAGCGTTTAGACGTCGAAGAACAACGTCTCAACGCTGTCGACAGAACAACAAGCACCTCTTGCTGTTCTTCGTCGATTCTCGCCCGATTTCGCTCTGATTTCTTCACATCATCCCATGCCACGAACTACACGAACTTACAAACTCGATTTACATTAAAATTGCCCAAAACAACAAACCCTTACATTGATCAAATCAACTAAAATGTAAATCTAAAAAAGTGCCAAAACCGAAAACACCCATTTCGCAAACCAACATTCTTCTCATGAATTAAAGGAAATACCCACCTAATTTTAACAAAATTAAGTGTAAGTACAAGAACCAACGATTGGCTCTGATACAACTTGTAGGAATGAGAATCCCCGCGCAGCGGAAGACGATCGAATCGTCGTGGTGATGTTGTGAAACTTAATTAAGTTAAAATTAACTATCAGATAATTATAGGTTACACATGCAAACTAGGAAGGAAATCAACAAGATGAAGATGATACTTACTTGTTGAAAACTTTCTTCAAGGTTCCTTCCGTTCACGAACTCTTCGTGCTTTCCTCGATCTCAAAAATCTCGATCTCCTCACACGAACAACGACCGGACAACTCCACTTGGTTACAAGGTTGTTCTTCTTTAGGAAGAAGGAGGATGGTGGGATCCTTCTTTTGGTTAGGGAGGAGAAGCTTTGAGAGAGAGTTTGAGAGAGAGGAGAAAACTCTTCTTTTGGTGAGAATTCCAAAAATGAGAGTAAGATCATACAACCCTTCTTGCAAAAGGGGTTTAAATAATGGAGATAGGTGGAGTTGAAATCTCCACCTATTTACCATTTTACCACGACCATAGGTTATGCAAATCATATTTGCATATTTGCATAACCACATATTCTAAGATATCTCATATCTCATTTTACAAATCACATTTGCATTATTGTGGATTTTTAAATTGAATCACATCCAATTTAATATCTCTCAATCTAATTTCTCCAAATTAGCCATAATTCAACAATTAGGCTAACCTATAGTTTATTGTGAATCTCATTCACATTAAACTATATATTATATCATTCATATCTCATATAAATGACATAATGCCCTTTAGTAAACTTGAACACTTCAATTCACACCAAAATAGTAGATCTTCTTTTAATCCAGTTTGAGCCAACCGAGGGACCTTATGGACCTACAGTTACGAGCTCCAATGATTCGAGATTAACCCATCAAACTCTTTGACCCGGTTAATCAACCTTCATTAGCTACGGTAACAGTCCACTAAAGCCCGTAGTGAAGGGAATGAGAATCCCTGCGCAGCGGAAGACGATCGAATGGTCGTGGTATCAACATGCAACATGCTTATATCAATATTGATCTAACTATTAGATCTAGGCTAAACATGCTGAAATTTTACAGAAAGAAGAAAAATACTTACTTGTTGTAGACAAATTCAGCAATCTCTCCTGTAGATCACGAACTCTTCGCACGAACTCTTTCCACGATCGGATCCCAAACACTACCATATGATCTTCTTGGTTGTTCTCTTTTAGAGAAGGGAAGTTGGTGGGAACTTCTTTGTGTTTTGGAAAGGGAGGAGAAATGAGAGAGTGGAGAGAATTCACTTTTTGGATTCTTAGGTCAAAATCCAAAATGAGAATTTGGCTTGTATTGGAACCCCAAAACCCTTTTGTAAAGGGTTTAAATAGTGGAATGATGGAGTTCAAAACTTCACATTATTACCACTTTACCACCACTATAGGTTATGTAAATCTTATTTACATAATCACATAATATAAGATATCTCATATCTCAATAATTGTGTATTAATTAAATTGAATCATATCCAATTTAATTTCTCCATTTAGCCATTGATTCAGCAATTAGGCTAACATATAGTTTATTATGAATCACATTCACATTAAACTATATATTATATCATCCATATCTCATATAAATGATATAAATATTCTTAAAGTGAAATTGAACACTTCAATTTCATACCAAAAACATTAACCCTTCTTTTATCCCATATTGAGCCAACCAAGGGACCTAATGGACCTACAAAGGATGGCGCTCAATGATATGAGGTTAACTCACAAACTCTTTGACCCAGTCAACCAATATTCATTAGCTACGGTGAACACTCCACTATAGCCGTAGTTGTACTCCCATCGATTGTAGAATATTACGTGTCCACTAATATAACCAACGCCCATGAGTCGACCCTTCACGGGTTGTTCGTGAGACACGATCGGATCAAATTACCGTTTTACCCTCAGTGTCTACTTCTTGTTCCTTAAGTCCCCACCGCTCCTCTAATGAACAACATATTGTGATGGTCCAACCATACACAACACCCTTCTCGGGCCGGTGAGAAGGTGGGCGCCGTTGTCCAAGTCCTCGAGATGCAGACTTAAGGGAACAACCCTCTAGATTCCCTATAGGCGGGAACGAGTGAATTCCATCTCGCGTAGTTAGGTTCCCACTCTCTCTGCTTGGTTCCATCCCACGAGAAGATAGGCATATTGGGCAAGTAACCGAGACCACCCTCACCCGTACTAGTTAAAGGACGGACCCCGTGAGCGTGAGTCCGTAATAAGCTCGGATTCAGGTCGAGTCACTAATGGTCATCTATGAATTTATTAGTCTTTCATCACAACGGTGTTATATCGAGAAGTCTCTAATAATTCACGGTCCTGGCCTTGTACAATCTCATTGTACAGATGCCCCCACTCGCATGTCAACCACATGAACGAAGTCGATCACCTCGTTTGTATCTAATACAAAGCGGTTTTGCATCCACGGTGTATCCGAGGATTAGGTCTCCACCTCATCCTTATATCAGAGACCGTTCGGGTCATTAACTCGAACGTGATCCTCATTGTGTGTCAACTACACACCGTTGAAGTTCTTATATATTCAATGACCCTGGAGCTTAGTTTATTGGAAATGTTTAAAATATTGCGAGACACAAAGTAAAGAAATGAATAACTCTTATTAATTTCACAACAATATTTTACAAACACGAGATTAGGACAGAAATCCCAACAAACTCCCACTTTGACTAAGCTAGTGGAGAAGATACATTTCCAAAATGTATTTTGAGTTATAATGAAAAATACAATAAACTAGGGCATTGAATACCCGTTTACACATCCCCCACTTGCCCTAGTCAGGAAGCTCTCGAATACCTAGACTCTCTAAGTGACCCTCAAACACTTTAGCTGTGAGGGACTTTGTAAATGGATCAGCTACATTGTGCTCCGATGCTATCTCTGCGTGGATCACACGTCTCATGGGCACAATTTCCGTGACGATGATACTTGCGCCAATATGTTTACCTCTCTTATGGCTTCGAGGCTCACGTGAGTTGGCTACTGCACCACTGTTATCACAGAACAACGTGATTGGCAAGTTCATATTTGGAACAACTTCCAAATCCGTCATGAACTTCCTAAGCCAAACAGCTTCCTTTGCAGCTTCACAAGCCGCAACATACTCTGCTTCCATAGTGGAATCAGCGATGCATCCCTGCTTGATGCTTCGCCATATTACAGCTCCTCCATTCAAAATGAAGGCTGACCCCGAAGTGGATTTCCTAGAATCCTTATCAGTCTGAAAATCAGAATTCGTGTATCCTGTAAGGATCAAATCCCCACGGCCATACACTAAGCTGTAGTTCCTCGTTCTCCTAAGATACTTGAGGATTGTCTTTACGGCTGTCCAGTGATCTAATCCTGGATTGGACTGATATCTACTGACAATTCCTACTGCATAATAGATGTCGGGCCTAGTACACAACATTGCATACATCAGGCTCCCCACAGCTGAAGCATATGGAATGCGTCTCATATCCTCAACATCTTGAGGAGTCTTAGGACACTGATCCTTAGACAAGTGAACCCCATGCCTAAAAGGCAGCAAGCCCTTCTTGGAGTTCTGCATCTTATATCTAGACAACATCTTGTCAATATAAGACGCCTGAGACAAGGCTAGCATTCTGTTCTTCCGGTTCCGGACTATCTAGATACCTAGAACATACTGAGCTTCTCCCAAATCTTTCATTTGGAATTGTGAAGCTAGCCGCTTCTTAACGTCAGTAAGAAATTCTACCTCATTCCCAATGAGAAGAATATCGTCCACATACAACACCAAAAATGCGACAGTTTTGTCAACGATTTTCTTGTAGACACAAGGCTCGTCGGCATTTTGATCAAAGCCATAAGATTTGATTGTCTCATCAAATCTTTTATTCCAAGACCTCGAAGCTTGTTTCAGTCCATAGATGGACCTATGAAGTCGGCAAACCTTTTGCTCTTGGCCTTGGGCAATGAACCCTTTGGGCTGGTCCATGTAGATGGTCTCATCAAGTTTGCCATTGAGAAAGGCTGTCTTGACATCCATCTGCCATACCTCGTAGTCATAATACGCGGCAATGGCCAGAAGGATCCTGATTGACTTTACCATGGCAACAGGTGAAAAGGTCTCCTCATAGTCAACCCCTTCAACCTGGGTAAAACCCTTTGCCACTAGTCGAGCTTTGAAGGTTTGCACCTTCCCATCTACGCCACGTTTACGCTTGTAGATCCATTTACAACCAATAGGTTTTACCCCATCCGGTTGATCCACAAGCTCCCAGACAGAATTGAAGTACATAGACTCCATTTCTTGGTCCATAGCTTTAATCCATTCGTCTTTATCAATATCAGTCATTGCCTGTTCATAGGTCAATGGATCCTCACCAGATCATCGCCGAAGCGACAAGCGAGGTTTCAACTAAACCCATATAGTGATCGGGCCGTCTCTCACGCCCTCCCACTACGCCGAGGCATTCCCAACTCTTGGGAACGGATTTGACTAGACGTGCTAGGGTCAACAACGCTTGCTGACGTACTAGCCCTATCAACAACTCTAGCTGATGTACTGTCCATTTCATTCAATACAATTTTACTCCTTGGTAAATGATCCCTGATGTGGTCTTCCTCTAGAAAAATGGCGTTTTTCGACACAAGCACCCTATTTTCCTTCGGATCGTAAAACAAACCACCCCTAGTCTCTTTAGGGTAACCTACGAATAGGCGCAATTTCGAACGGTGTTACATCCGTAGGTCTAATAATTCCTGATCCGGTCTTGTACAATCTCATTGTACAGGATGCCCCCACTCGCATGTCAACCACATGAACGAGTCAGATCACCTCGTTTGTATCTTAATACAAAGCGGACCGCATCCAAAGCGTATCAAGGATTAGGTCTCCAACCCCATCCATATACTGTAGACCGTTCGGGTCATTAACTCGAACGTGATCCTCCCTGTATGTCCACTACACACCGTTCAAGTTCTAGTTCTCTCATATATTCAATGACTCTGGAGCTTAGTTTATTGGACAAAGTTTGTAATAAATGCGAGACACAAAATTATGAAATAAATAACCTTTATTAATTTCAAACATATATTTACAAACAGAACGAGATTAGGACAAACATCCCGACAGATCGTTCGAACATGAATCCCTATTCATGTTTTAAACCGAACCAATATTCAAATCATATTTAAATATATTCACCTCCTTTTTATCATAGTTTATAATTAAACTATGAAACGTTAAGTATATCGTATATAATTAACGCTTTCTCCCAAAACCGAATTTGAACAATTCAAATTCTTTTCTCTCAAATTGTTTCAAGGCTTAGTTCGAGCTAGTAAGGGGACCTAATGGACCTACAGATCATGAGCTCTAACGATTTGAGATTAACCAACCAAACTCTTTAGCATAGCTAATCAACATTCATTAACCACCAGGACACTCCATTAAAGCCCAATGGTTGCACTCTTCTTACTGTAGATATATTTTTATCCACTCGATATAACCATGATTATGTAGGAATGAACGATTCACTCCACATCAGTCGCGTTGGATCACCATTGATTTATTTAGGATATCCCCACTCACATATCGTTTACACGAATATGTAGGATCATCGTGTTTGTATCAAATACAAAGTGGGCCATATCCATATTATTACAAGGATGAGGTACCCAATCTTATCCCTTTGCTATAGACCCTTTAGACTGTTTCTCGAACTGAGATCCTTATATGTCTACTACATTCAGTTTAAGAGACATACAAAAACCTCGGATGTTCATTTATTGGATTTAAGGTTAATATAAGACAATATAGAGAAATCATGAAATAAACAATAACACTTTATTGATTTAATTAGAAAAGTATTACAAACTACAAGTTTTAGGGCATAAAACTCAATAGATTTTTCATATAATGGATAAGATTATATTGCAAACAAAATAATTAAAATAATTATTAATTATTAATTAAAACATTAATTACGAAGCTTTAGGGCATAAATCCCAACAAATAGTAAGTCGATCCTTCACAGGTCGTTCGTAATTACAGTTAGGTCAAATAAACCGTTTTACCCTTGTAATTACTTATTGTTCCTTAAGTCCCACTGATCCTCAAATGAACAATTAGTTTGTGGTCCAACCAACAAACCGAATCCCTCTTGGGCCAATGAGAGGGTGTGCCCATTGTTCAAGACTCGAAGCCAACACTTAAGGGAACAACCTCTCTACTAATCCCTAAGACATGGGTAGAAGCGAATTCCATCTTGCAGGAATATGTTCCCAGCTATCTACCCGGTCTTATCCTCATAATGGGAGGTTTATTGAATCGGCTATCTCAGACCACTCTCACCCATGCAAATCTAAAGATAATATCGAATAAACAGGAGTTCATAGCGCGCTCAGGATTAGGATCAAATTACCTAGATCATCGTATGAATATAGTTAGTTAAGACAGTAAACGGAGTTATAAAGTCTAAGTGACTATTTCTCTGTCCAGTTTTATGCAAACTCATTGCATTGGATGCCCCCACTCGCATGCCTCCACATGAACGATTTAGGATCACATCGTTTGTACTTTACAAAGTGGGTCACGCCCATAGTGTCCCCAGGATAAGGTACCCAACCTTATCCTTATACTATAAACCGTTCTGGCTATAACTTGAACTTGATTCACTTTTATGTCATACATAAAGTTCAAGTATACATCCTATATTCAAGGGTTCTTATTGGATTAGGGTTATAAAATACACAATTCACTTTATTTAATAACAATTTTACTGAATAAACCTCAATAACAACTTTATTGCAAAATAGAATGTATTTACAAACCACAAGTTTTAGGACATAAATCCAACACTTATGATCCTTTTCTGGACAAGAAGATATTTACGAGGAAAAAAAAATACTTGGAGCCACATACAATCATGGTATTAAATTTTCGTCGACATGTCGACATTTTCCTCGATATTTTCAATGTCAATGGGTTCGACATCATTAATAGGGGTGAATCGACATTTCATTATATCGTACAAAATTGATGAAATACTAAAAAATAGTAGGAAAATGTCACATAATGTGAATATAATATTATAACAAGTATTTTGACTGATTTAAAAAGTGTAGAAGGTTTATTTTCTAATTTAAATATATATTTTTTTAATTTTTTGTTTTAATTTTTTTTCTAGAAATATCAATCGACATCGACATTTTATCGATATTTCCATCGACATTTTTAGAAAATTGAAGACTTCGATATTTCTATCGACATCGACATTTTAAACTTTACATACAATACAAATATGGGAAAACTAATCATATTTATGTTAAATAATTAATCAGAATTAATGGTGGTAACTCAAATAAGCCACATATACTATCTCGTGTGTTGGATAGAGAAAAAATAGTCAAGTTTATATTAAATCATTAATAAAAATTATTGGTGATAAATAAAATAAAAGTTAAACTATATAGAGAGTAAAAAAATTAAAACAAAATATTTGAAAATTTAAGCACCAAAACATAAAAATGGAAGGATTAAAGTAAAATACTAAAGTTCGGAGTAAACAACAAAAATACGAAAGTTCATAGATAAAGATATATTTTAAACAATGTTTTTTAATATATATAACAAAAATCTTAGCATTATTACTCAAAGTTTATAATTTAGTTATTTTTTAGTACACCTAGTTATTGTAAAAATATTGAAATATTTAAGGCAATTTTATTCTTGAGAAATTACTACTCTCTACCGGCGAAATAAAACATTAAAAAGACTACACCATACTAAAGTTAGAAGTCATTTTCAAAGCAACTAATTATTTCTAGTCAAGATTCCATCAAGCCAACTAGTACATAAATAAAGTGCTCATGTAGAGTTAGAGTTTATTGATTTAAACATTTTTCTTACTAAAGCAAACTTTAATTATAATGATTTCGTAGGTTTGAGAGATAGAAATATTCAAACTTAAAATTTAAAAGTGTGATGTAACCATTTATTTTTTGAGAGAGTAATTTTTTGTTCACTATTTTTCTTTTCATTTTGTACTCCCTTTCATTAGTTTTTGTACTTAGTGACAATTTAAAATAAAAAATAAAAATAAAAAGATGTTAATTTTTATTTCTTATAGAATATTACCTTATATGTGTACGTTGAGAATTCAAACTTAAAACTTACTAGAAGAAGTAGAGATACTATATCTACACTATTCTAACTTATTAGAGGAAGTAAAAATATTTTATCTATTAAGTTATGTTAAAATTAAAAAAAAAAAAGAAAAAAAGGAAAGAAAAAAAAAAAGTCAGTAATGAAAAGGGCTGAATTTCAAAAATGCAATTATTGTCTGAAAAATGCCATGTGTAAGTTAGCTGTAAAAGATAGAGACATGACATTATTGTCTCCTAAATTTGTAAATAGAGAATCAAAGGTTGCCAGAGAATCGGAACGCAATAAATTTTGTTAATTTTTTTAGAAATATATATATATATATTTTCATAATAAGAGAAGAGAATATACCATAAGGTTTGGAAAAAAATATTTTTAGTTCATGAAATTTAGATGAAGTTGTATTTGAGTTTTCAAACTTAAAAAATATATTCCTGAGTTTTACATTTACTTTTAGCTTTGGTCTATATGTCAGCTTTTTCGACATTAAAAAATATTTTTTTATTTCTTAATTTTTAATTAAAATAACATTTTTTTTAAAGTATCCAGAAAGAATGATTTCCGGACATTTTCATCATATTCTGAACCAATAAGTTGCCTTCAGATTAATTTTTTTTTTAAAAAAAGACTGTAGCAATGATTGAAGAGGGGAATTAGAATTTAGAAGGGGGCACTCTCTTAAGAGCATTTCTCGCAACTCATAAGGCCTTTTCCGAGTTAAGGGCCTCCAACATATTTTTGGCGATTTGAAAATTGATGGCCGCCATTGGAAGATTGAGCGTCGCTCTAAGATGCTGTCGGGCGCCAAAAGCCTACCAATCAAGGAACTCATGATCCACTAACAAATTGGTAGACAATAACCACATGGGCTTGAATAGTGGACGACAATAGCAGACCGCGACTGATGGTGGATGGCGGCCAGCGGCTATGTGAGAAGGGGAGTAAAGCGTTGTGGGTGTCCAACCCATTTATTAGACAAACATGTATTTTTTTATGTTTGTGGGCTCAAAATATCGGGTTATACGTTTAGCCCACTTGAGGTTAAATGAGTTATGTTATCTAGAAAGCCTAGAGTTTTTTAGGAGGATATAACCTAAAAAGGAAGGAAGAAAACGGAAGAGGAATACAAAAAACGTTGGGAGATCAGTGTAGTTTGGTTTTTCATTGACGACTTTCACAAAGTTGTCGTTTGCCGGAGTTTCAACCATTGAATTTTGCTCAAATTTTGTCAGCTTGTTGGGGACACACATGGCCTCGTTTTGAATGGTTGGATCGTCGTTCTGAGATGCGATTTATTGGATATTGTTGTTGGACAAAACCTGCAAAAACTGGGTGATATTTATCATCTTTCATCTCTCAATTGTTGTTCTCTTATGTATGGAACTATTGGTGGATTGTGAAACTTTGTAGGACTAATTTGGGTTCATTTTCCCTCAATTTTATCATAATAAGAGAAGGTGAAAAGAGTGGACTCCTCACAAGTCTCGTGGTTTTACTCTTCACATCGAAGAGGTTTTCCATGTATAATTCGCGTGTCTCTTGCATTTAGTTTTCTGAATTTGTTTATGGTTTATTATCGTCCATTACTGGTTGTTGCTTGAGAATTATTTGGTGAATAATTTGTGGTGGATTGAAGTACTATTTTTTGGTTGATTGTCTTAGAAGAGATCTTGGTGGATTATTAATTTACTTTTTTGGCCCTATTAGTTGGTAACAGAGCCAAGGTTTAAGTTAATCATTGTTATGGAGTCTACTAATGGTAGTGGAGGTAATTCAATGGTTAGATTCACATCAACCAATCATTCCATTTGAGACCGATGATGGAGGATTTGATATTTTGCAAAGATTTATACGATCCAATTGAAACAACCATAGAAGCTGATGGCACAATTTCTAAACTTTCAAAACCAGATAAAATGGAAGAGAAAGATTGGGTAAAGTTAAAGAGGAAAACTTTAGGGACTATTAGACGGTGGGTTGATCTTAGTATTTTCAACCATGTGTCTTAAGAGTCTGACCCATATGATTTGTTGAAGAAATTAGAAGGTCTTTATGAAAGAAAGACCGCTTGTAATAAAACTTCATTAATCAAGAGACTTGTTAATTAATTTGAAATTGAAGGGTGGGAAGTCTGTTTCTGAACATTTGAGTGACTTCCAGGATATTATTAACTGTTGGGGTGTATGTCCTAAAACTCATGAAGTTTATAACATTTTGATGTATATAAATAAAAGTTATTTTCCATCAAATCTTGTATCTCGCATTTCAAACTTAATCCAATAAACTAAACTCCAGGATCATACATATTTAAGAGATCTCGAACGGTGTGTAGTGGGCACACATGTAGGATCACATTCAAGTTAATGCCCCCAATAGTCTATAGTATATAGATAAGGTTGGGAACCTCATCCTGGTAACACTATGGATGCGACCCACTTTGTATTTGATACAAACGAGGCGATCCAGATCGTTCATATAGTTGACATGCGAGTGGGGGCATCCTATGCAATGAGATTGTACAAGACCAAATCGTGAATTATTAAACCAATTGATGTAACACCGTTAACAGTTTAGGACTAATAAATTCGTAGATGACCATTAGTCACTCGATCTTAATCCTAAGCGGGTTACAAACTCCTGTATGCGGAGGTCTTGTTGGGGTGTTTGCCCTAATCTTGTGTAGTTTGTAATACAGTTGATTTAAATGAATAAGAGTTATTTATTTATCAAATTTTGTATCTCGCATTTTATAAACTTAATCCAATAAACTAAGCTCCAGGGTCATATTATATGAGAGAACTAAAACTTGAACGGTGTGTAGTGGACATACGGGGAGGATCACATTCGAGTTAATGACCCGACCGATCTACAATATACAGATAGGGTTGGAAACCTCATCCTGGTGACACTGTGGATGCGACCTGCTTTGTATTAGATACAAACGAGGTGATCCAGCTTGTTCATGTGGTTGACATGCGAGTGGGCGCATCTTGTGCAATGAGATTGTACAAGACCAGACTGTGAATTATTAGACCTATTGATGTAACACCGTTAACAATATAGGACTAATAACTTCGTAGATGACCATTAGTGACTCGTCTTTAATCCTGAGCGTGTTATGAACTTCTGTCTGCGGGGGTCTGTCCTTTGACTAGTACGGGTGAGGGTGACCAGCGTACACCCAATATGCCTATCTTCTTGAGGACAAGACCTCGTGGGGAGCTGGAAACCTAACTATGCAAGAAGGAATTCACTCGTTCCCGAGCTAGGAAAACAAGAAGGGTTGTTATCGTAAGTGCTGTCTCCAAGATTTGGACAACGGGCGCCCACCCTCTCACTGGCCCGAAAGGGATGTGTTTTATGGTTGCGTCATGCAACAAAGTTGTTCATTAGAGGAGTAGTCGAACTTAAGGAACAAGAAGTAGACACAAGGGTAAAATGGTAATTTGACCCAGTTGTGACTACGAACAACCTGTGAAGGGACGACTCACGGGCATTGGTTATATCGATGGACACAACTTGTCTTACAGTGATGAGAGTGCATCTACGGGTTTTAGGGGAGTGTTACCATAGTCAATGAATGTTGATTAACCGGGTCAAAGAGTTTGATCGGTTAATATCGTATCATTTGAGCTCGTCATTTGTAGGTCCATTAGGTCCCTCGGTTGGTTCAAATTGGACAAAATGAGGGTTCACAGTTTGGAGTGGATTTGAAGTGTTCAAATTCATGAAAAAAGTATTTATGTCATTTATATGTGATATAGTTGACATAATATATAGTTTAATGTGAATGAGATTCATAATAAACTATAGTATAACCTAATTAATTAATTAGGGCTAATTTGGAGAAATTAAATTCAGAGAAATTAAATTAAATATGATTCAATTTAAAATTACACAATTATGCAAATTTGATTTATATAATAAGATATGAGATACCTTTTTTTTTAGTACATCAATATTTGGGATGGAAGATTCGAACTCGTGATCTCATGGTCATAAGTATTAGTTGATGCCAGTTGAGCTATGCCAGTTGAGATACCTTATGTTATATGATATGCAAATATGATTTGCATATCATATGGTTGTGGTAAAATGGTGAATTGGTGGAGATTTTAACTCCACCACACACCATTATAAATAGATGCTTTATGAAGCATTTGACAAGACATTCTCTCATTTTTGGATTTTGAACCAAAAGAGAAAGAAAGAATTCTCTTAAATCGCAGGACAAATTTGTGGTGCAGCAGGAAATCAAGTCTAGAAACAGCAGAAGTCTGTTTTTGAAGAAGTTGCTTTTGAGGTATTTTCGAACAAATCCTTTGGGAATCTCAATTTCATGTCTTCCTATGATTTTTATAGGGTTCAAAAAGGAAGAATTTGGTATAAAGTATATCCTTTTTGGATAAGTAATGAAAAAGTTATGATTGTCTGAAGACAGGGTATGAAATCTATAAAATGCTGGAAATTGGATGGCGTGTTTTTTTTTTTAATTTTAAGGTTGTAATTCATGTACTCGAGGTTCTAATACATGGATTTGATTTGTTTGACAGGCCAAGAGGAAATAGGTCGAGTGTACGGGCCAAGGTTCTAGTTTTAACACTATGATTGACAAAACGAACCTCGAAAATGGTTTATAGGCTTGTATTATGCTTATGAAAATGCAAGGTTTTGCTAAAACGAAATGGTTTCAATGCTTATTGTTTTCCTTTGAACACATGTTTATGAGTATTCATATTTTCTAAGAAATGATTTCAAGTGCTCGTTGTGAGCCCAAATGTCTTGATGAAATTTATATGTGAGCATATGTTCTTGATTGTCGAAATTTATGAAAATGTTATGATTTCAAGCAAGTATGTACTAGCAAGTATGTTTTAAAGATTTCCAGTTTTAATGAAAAAGCTGAGTAAGCTTGAGTTTTACGAAAGAAAAGATAAGCAGACATGATTAAATGTTTTTTTATGCATTTTTCTGAGTCTTGAATGAGTAAATGACTGAGACATTGAGCCCGAGGCTATATAGTACCGTGTGCACACAGGCCATATTATGTTGTCGACGTTGAGTGTACTCCGTGACAACAATGCTGTCGTGAGTGCTGGGCGGGCCCCACTACGACAAAGACGATGGGAGTGCTGAGCGGGCCCCACTACATCGTAGAGTAAACGTTAGTTGTACTGGGCGTGCCCTACACAACGTGGATTGTGACATGTTTTAAAAGGGTTTATCTCATTTATATGCCTTGCGGGATTTTAATGACGTACTTGCTGGATTTCTGAAAAGTTATTATGATTACACGTGTATTTCTAACGCTTATTACAGATGCATATGCTCATAGGTTTCCAGGTGATATGATTTATGAGTTATTAGATTTGTAACTCAGTCACTCACTGAGCTTCATAGCTCATTCTTTCAGTATTTTCAAACTTTTCAGGTAGAGATCGAGCTCCCAGTGCCTGATAACCTGCCATAGTCTGCTGGAAGCTCCACGAGTTTGATTTTTTGTACGTGGGTGGAGTTGTATAGGAAGTCTATATGTATTGTAGAAGGACTATTAAGTTATGTTTATGTGTACATTCTAGGTTGTGGTTGTGTAAACCATGGTTGGGTATGTTTTTGGTTGTGATGTTCATATCCGTTTTAGTTTTCAAGAGAGTCTTAAGTAGGGTTACTCCTTACGTAGGTTACGTAATTGTCAATATTCCGTTGTGTTATGTTTAAAGTGTTTCATATACAAGTATAGTATGCTTATCAGGTAAAAACAGGGTCAACAGGTATCGTTAGACAGGTGAACGATGTCTGTTGGCTTCACGCCGTCTGCCGGGCTAAGTTAGCAGGTAGTTCGGGAGGGGGTGTGACAGTTTTAATGCACATCTTATGGACATTAAATTTGAACCTATAGTTTTCAAATATGAATCTCATTCATATTTAAATTAATACTTAAACTCTTTCAAATATTTAATTCTCTCACATAATTTAATATAAATCATATTCACATTAAATTTATAATATAAAGTTCCAAAACTTTATATTATAATGTATCTATATACATTAATGTTTATTCCCTAATTGAATTTGAACATTTCAAATTCAAACGATTTTAGAACCCTTTACGAGCTAGAAGGTGGACCTAATGGACCTACAAATCAGAAGCTCCAACGATACGAGATTACTCGGTTAATCTCATTAACCTCCTAATCAACATTCGTTAACTGTGGGAACACTCCACTAAAGTCTCAGATATATTTCTGTGTCCACAGATATTGACCAATAACAACAAGTCAATCCTTCACGAATGTTCGTAACACCAGTTGGGTCAAATTACCGTTTTACTCCTAGGTTAAATCTTTTACCTTAAGTACCAGTGTTCCTCTAATGAACAATTTTTTTATGGTCCTACCAACAACCAGAAGTCCCTTTCGGGCCAATGAGAGGGTCGAGCCCTTTGTTCAAGTACCGGAGACACCACTTAAGGGAACATTCCTCTACTTACCCTAATCGGTGGGAAGGAGTGAATTCCATCTTGCTAAGTTAAGTCCCCAGCTGCTCACTCGGTCTTGCCCCCAAGAAGGTAGGCATATTGAGTCAGCGAATCTGGCCACTCTCACCCATATTAGTCAAAGGACAATCCCTAACAAACAGGAGTTCGTAACCTGCTTAGGATTGAGATCAAGTTGCCTAGGTTATCCTATTGAAATAGAAACCTAACTAGTCAACGGAGTTACACTTAGTGGTAACTATTTCGTGGTCCGGTCTTATGCAATCTCATTACATAGGATATCCCCACTCACATGTCATCTACACGAACACGTTAGGATCACAATGTTTGTATCATATACAAAGTGCCCCATATCCATAGTATTACCAGGGTAAGGTACCCAAACCTTATCCCCTTACTATAGACCCTTTAGATTGTATCTCGAACTGAGATCCTTTATATGTACACTACATTTAGTTCAATAGACATTTTACAGCCTTGGATGTTAGTTTATTGGATTTAGGGTTAATACAAGGGCAATACTGTAATTAATGAAAAATAACGCTTTATTGAAAATAATAACCTTTTATTACATTAATTAGAACAAAAGTTACAAAGTACGAGTTTTAGGGCACAAACCCTAACACTGTGAAAACGGGACCCACGGTCTCTTCTATCGATTCACACCGTGAGACACCCATGACCCGCCTGCTAGTTTGGCATGGACCAGACAATCCCTACGGAGGGCCTTGATCATGGGAGTCGGAACGCCGTGAATTCTCGAAAGGGATACGATTTCCTTGTTTGTTTTCCTTCGTGGTCCTCCCTACGAAGGCTATTGTTTGGACGAATACTATGAAAATTTAAAGATAGAGGGTGACACTCACGGGGTTCATTAAGAGTTAGTGAATTCAGACCGAAAATTGGTAACTAGATGCCTATAGAAATAAGAGTTATTCTGGCATTAGAGTCTGGTCGAGAAAGTCTTGTCCCAAAGGAAGAGTGATTCTGTCTACTCTACGGTGGCGGTCATTCTAAACCTTTGGGGTATCATTGTAATTTTTATAATGACCTAGGGATCATAGGATAAAATTTGCAAAAATATGATTGGGTTTTCAAAAGTTTTTTGCGAGATCTAATACAATGTTTTTTCTTTCAGCAAAATGTCGAGTTCAATCATAACTCTTTTAGCTTCCGATAAGCTCGTAGGAGATAACTATCAGTCGTGGAAAACTATATAGACACGATCTTAGTAACTAACGACCTTAAGTTCGTGCTCACTAAGAAGATCCTCAGGTGTCGGGCTCGACCGAATCGCGAAGTGTTCGTGATGTGTACGATCGATGGACCAGGGCTAATAAAAAAGTGAAGGTCTACATCATAGCTAACTTATCTGAAGTCTTGGCTTAGAAGCACGAGGTCATGGTCACCGCTAAGGAGATCATGTAGTCATTGCAAAACATGTTTGGACAATAGTCTTTTCAGGTTAGACACGATTCCCTCAAACATGTGTTCAATGCTAGGATGAAGGAGGGCACATTTGCCAGGGATCATGTTCTCGACATGATGACCCACTTTAACTTGGCTGAGATGAATGGTGTTTCGATCGACGAGTCTTGCCAGGCCAACTTTATTATTGAGACTCTTGAGAAGAGTTTCTTACAGTTTTGTAGCAATGCTGTTATGAACAAAATTAGCTACAATCTTACCACCCTCCTCAACGAACTACAAACCTTCTAGTCCTTGATGAAAGTCAAGGGACAGGAAGCTGAGGCAAATATTGCCTTCAGGTCCATTCACAGGGGTTCGACCTCTGGGACGAAATCTGTAGGTTCTTCAGGTCCGAAAGGGAAGAAGAAGAAGTTGAAGAAGGTTGGCAAAGCTGACCGCGCTGCCGCCCACAAGGATAAAAGGTCAAGGAGGTTGCGGAAAAAGGAAAGTATTTCCAATGCAACGGGGACGACCACTGAAAGAGGAATTGTCCCAAGTTCCTTGCCGAGAAGAAGAAGGAAGGTAAATGTGATTTACTTGTTATTGAAACTTGTTTAGTGGAGAGTAGTGACTCTGTTTGGATACTTGATTCAGGCGCCACTAACCATGTTTGTTCTTCTTTTTAGGAAATTAATTCCTGGAAGCGACTGCAGGAGGGTGAGATTGAAGGGATCGAATCCCGCAGCGGAAGCGATTGTTAATCGCGTGTTCTTTATTTTGTTACATAGATTTCATTCAAGAACAATATATCTAAGATTAAGCATGTAATACAAAGTAGGACAACAAGATATTACCTTTGAAGATTACTTTCTTCATGAGCTTCTTCTCCCACGATCACGATCTCAGCAACTTGAACCCGAACGTATGAAGATTCACCACTAGATCTTCTCCGTTGTTCTCTAGGTGAGGGAGGAAGGTGGGTTCTTTAGGGTGAGATGTGGAGGTTTTGAGAGAAATTGTGTTTGGAACTTTTCCAACAACACAATAATATGGAACTCTAGGGTTCCCAAAGATTAGTCTCAAAGTTGCATCTCATGCAACTATTAGTCTCAAAGTTGCATCTCATGCAACTATTAGTCTCAAAGTTGCATCTCATGCAACTATTTATAGGGAAATAGGATGGAAAATATCATTCTCTCATTAGCATATAGTTAATGTGTGAATCTAATTCACATTAAAACTATATATTATATCAATTATATCACATATATTGATATAACACCTCATATATGAAATTGAACACTTCAATTTCATTCCTAACTTTATACCCTCAATTTTACCATGTCGAGCCAACGGAGGGACCTAATGGACCTACAGTTCATGAGCTCCAATGATGTGAGATTAACTGATCAAACTCTTTGATCTAGTTAATCAATATTCATTTACTACAAGTCACTCAACTATAGACTTGTAGTTGAACTCTCCTCACTGTAGATTATATTGTGTCTATTGATATAATCATTACCCATGATTCGACCCTTCACAGGTTGTTCGTAATCACAGTTGGGTCAAATTACCATTTTACCCTTGTGATTACCTCTTTGTTCCTTAAGCACCACTGATCCTCTAATGAACAACAAGCCTATGGTCCTACCATAAACTCATACCCTCTTAAGCCAGTTTAAGGGGTGGGGCCCCGTTGTTCATGAACGGATCGAATCCCGCAGCGAAAGCGATTTTGAATCGCGTGTTCTTATTTTGTAACATGGATTTCAATCAAGATCAAATATAACTAAGATTAAACATGCTATAAGATATTGGACAACAAGTAATTACCTTTGAAGAACTCTTTCTTCAAGTGCTCCTTCTCCCACGATCACGATCTCAACAACTCGAACCCGAACAAATGAAGACACCACCACCAGATCTTCTCCGTTGTTCTCTAGGTGAGGAAGGAATGTGGGTTCCTTTAGGATAAAATGTGGGGTTATGAGAGAGGTTGTGTTTTTGTGGAACTTTTCCAACAACACAAATAGTTGATAATCTAGGGTTTTCCAAGATTTTTGCTTAGCCACAACGTTGCATCTCATGCAACTATTTATAGGGAAATAGGATGGAAATTATCATCCTATCCCTCCTTCATTCTCTCATTAGTATATAGTTTATATATGAATCTAATCCACATTAAAACCATATATTATATCAATTATATCACATATAACTGATATAACACCTCATATATGAAATTGAACACTTCAATTTCATTCCTAACTTTATACCCTCAATGTTACCATGTTGAGCCAACGGAGGGACCTAATAGACCTACAGTTCATGAGCTCCAATGATGTGAGATTAACTGATCAAACTCTTTGATCCAGTTAATCAATATTCATTAACTACAAGTCATTACACTATAGACTTGTAGCTGCACTCTCCTCACTGTAGATTATATTGTGTCCATTGATATAATCATTACCCATGAGTCGACCCTTCACAGGTTGTTCGTAATCACGGCTGGGTCAAATTACCGTTTTACCCCTGTGATTACCTCTTTGTTTCTTAAGCACCACTGATCCTCTAATGAACAACAAGTCTATGGTCCTACCATAGACTCATACCCTCTCAGAGGGCGAGGCCCCGTTGTTCAAGACCTGAATTCAGTTCTTAAGGGAACAACCCATCTAATTCATTAGTGTAGGAATGAGTGAATTTCATTTTGCATAGTTAAGTCCCCAGCTACCTACGAGGTTCTGTCCCTGAGAAGGTATGCTTATTGAGTCGGCTACAGGCCACTCTCACCCATACTAGTCTAAGGATAAACCCTATAAGCAGGAGTTCTTTACTTGCTCAGGATTCAGGTCGAGTCACTAATGACCATCTATAAATTATCAATCTTATCCTGTTAATGGCGTTATACTGGTTAGACTAATAATTTGCAGTTCGGTCTTGCATGAACCCTTCATACAGGATGCCCCCACTCGCATGTCAATCCACATGAATGAGTTGGATTACCTCATTTGTACTAATTACAAAGTGGGTCGTATCCATGGTGTTACAAGAATAAGGTTTCCAACCTTATTCTTATACCATAGACCCTTTAGGTTATACTCTTGAACACAATCCAAATAGTGTCTACTACACTGATGTTCACGATACATTATAACCTTGAAGTTTAGTTTATTAGATTTATAGAGCAAGAATACAATTTTATCAAAACAAATAACTCTTTATTTATTTGATCAAAATTACATAAGTTTAGGGCACAGATCCCAACAGTTCAAGACCTGAACTCAATTCTTAAGGGAACAACCTATCTAATTCCTTAGTGTAGGAATGAGTGAATTCCATCTTGCATAGTTAAGTTCCCAGCTACCTACGAGGTTCTGTCCCTAAGAAGGTAGGCTTATTGAGTCGGCTACAGGCCACTCTCACCTATACTAGTCTAAAGACAAACCCCAATAAGCAGGAGTTCTTAACTTGCTCAGGATTCAGGTCGAGTCACTAATGACCATCAATAAATTATCATTCTTATCCTGTTAACGACGTTATACTGGTTAGACTAATAATTTGCAGTCCGTTCTTGTATGAGCTCTTTATATAGGATGCCCCCATTCGCATGTCAACCACATGAATGAGTTGGATTACCTCATTTGTACTAATTACAAAATGGGTCGCATCCATTGTGTTACAAGAATAAGGTTTCCAACCTTATTCTTAGACCATAGACCATTTAGGTTATACTCTTAAACACAATCTAAATAGTGTCTATTACACTGATGTTCAAGATACATTATAACCTTGGAGCTTAGTTTATTGGATTTATAAAGCAAGACTATAATTTTACCAAAACAAATAACTCTTTATTTATTTGATCAAAATTACATAAGTTTAGGGCACAAATCCCAACAAAGATAACACTCAGGGTGAAGGGATTAGGAATTCCCGCAGCAGAAGACGTTGTGAAATGTCGTTGTTTCGTTGTGTAATTCCTATCTTAAAATTGAACTAAACAACTTTAATTCTAGGCTAAACATGCATTTCTAGAGAAGAAAAACAGTAAGGTAGTTGTTACTTACTTGTTGAAGAACACTTCTTCAATGCTTTCCTCCTCCAGTCACGATCTCTCTTGAATCAACGATCTCCTCGAATCGAACCTCGAACAGTGTCACACCCCCTCCCGAACTACCTGCTACTTGGCCCGAAAGGCAACGTGAAACCAACAAACATTATTTTCCTCTTAACAATACCTGTTGACCCTGTTCTCTTGATAAACATACTATGTTCGCATATGGAACATTTTAACATAACACAGCAGGAACTGGACAACTATTAAACACACACAAGGAGAAACCCTTCATAAGTCTCTATTGGAAACTAAAAGTCAAGTGCATCAAAACAACACAAGACAACTCATTGTTTCTACAACCACTAATGTACAAAACTTCTATAACTGCATAACGACTTGCTATACAACACCAAATGCACGCACAAACTAACAACTTATGAAACTTCCAGCAGACTATGGCAGGATGTCGTGTACTGTGAGCTCGATCTCTACCAAAAGGTTTGAAAACATTGAAAGAATGAGCTAAAAAGCTCAGTGAGTGTCTATCTTTAAAACATTATAAGCTCACAGGTGAATCATAATAATGACAGATTATATGTAGAAAATAGCCTAACATCTGTTAGTAAACATAAACAAACCATGCTTCCAATTTACAGGTTTAAGTCACCACTTGTGCATAGCACACAACTCAAATGTACTAACATATTGAGGGTAGATAGATCAATAAAAAGCAAGCTCATAACAATAAAACACATGACATGATACCACATCAAACCATAGAGGTGGTAGAGTTACATTTATACCAATAAGGTTCATACCTCTCTCTCTCTCACGTGCGTGGAATACCTTTGGTCGCTTTGGTTTTCCTAATACCTTCTCTATGTCCTTCAAGATTAAGGTAAAACCATTTACTACCCAAATACCTTCTCATTGTCCTTCAGTATTAAGGTAAAACCATTTACTACTCGAATACCTTCTCATTGTCCTTCAGTATTTAGGTAAAACCATTTACTTCTCGGATACCTTCTCATTGTCCTTCAGTATTTAGGTAAAACCGTTTACTTTGATACCTTCTCATTGTCCTTCAAGATCGGGATATCATGATTCATTCCCCCCAAGTACCTTCTCGAATGTCCTTCAGTATTAGGGGTTAACCCCAAACAAGGGCATAATTTGTGTACCATGGAAATCATGTCTTTATAACACATACAACAATTTCTTGACATTTTCACATTATCATCTAAACATGTTCCCAAGTGAATTTACACAAAACATTCTCTAAAGGAAAGCATACTTTCACAATTTAGTTTCCATATTTGGATTTATAGTTACAACTAACTTCAAGCATGCTTAGCTTCCATCATGAACTTTATGTTAGAAAACTCTATGAAACCATTCATAACTAGTTCAAACAGGATGTAATTATCAATACTTATGTTCATGAAGAAAAACATAGGTCAAGCATAGTTCTAAGATAGAGTCACTCACAGTATTAGAATTGGAACCTTGGCTTGTAAACTTGACCTATTTGCTCTTGGCCTGTCAAACAAACCAAATCAGCCATTAGAACCTCGAGCTCATGATTTTTGACCTTAAAACTTGCAAGAAAACACACTTTCAAATTTCCAACATTTTCAGATTTTCTGCCCTGTTTTCAGACAGCCATAACTTCTTCATTACTTATCCACAAATAATGTAATTTATACCAAACTCTTCCTTTTTGAATCCTCTAAAAATAATATGAAGACATGAAATTGAAATTCCAAACGGATTTGTTTAGAAATACCTCGAAAGCTACTTTCCTCAAAACAGACTTCTGTTGTTTCCAGATTCGGATTTCCTGCTGCACAATAAATTTAACCTGATATTTAAAATATCTTCTAGACATTTTCTACTCACGATTTCTTTACAAAAGTTGTAGAACATTCAATAAGCTTTCGAACCATACCAATTAGAGTTTCTAACTCCAAGTATACAGATCAGGACAATCAAAACATCAGAGACTTCCCAGATTTGATAGCAAATTCCGTCTTCTATCTTCCTCTTAACAAAACAGTAGGTTAACTTCAGTATTAGCTCGAGCTTTTCTCACGAAATTTGTTCCAAATTGAGTTAACTTTCATGTATCAAAAAATCAACTCTTACCTCTTCTTGTTGAGCTCGAAAAGACTAAAACATCAGAACAGGTCTGAGTTGATCACCTTGCTGCTATACAATTAAGCTTTGAGTTCTCCTCATTTCTTCTGCAATTCCAGCTCCAAAATCATGAAAATGGCTTCCATTTTCTTCCTTTCTCCTTCTCCCACGAAGCTTCAGCTTTGGTTTTGATAAATGAAGAAGAAAATGGAGAAGATAAATTTATTTTAAAAAAACAAACGGTGGAGGTGGTATTTTGTCTTTTTCCCTTTTTGCTTTTTGCTTTTCTTTTCTTTTTGCTTTTCTTTTTTCTTTCCTTTATCCCTTTCTTTCTTTTCTTTTCTTTTTTTTTTCTTTTCTTAACAAAACAAAACTTAATATATTAAACATTTGTTTCATTTCCTTTTCTTCTTTTGTCTTTAAAGCAATCCAAACCAAAATCGTTTAAACTTTCCTTCCTTGTTTTCCTTTTATCTTTCACTTCATTTCTTTTCTTTTTAAAACATGGAAAACCAAGTTTTAAACATTCATTTCTTCTTTCTTTTTGTTGTTTGTTAATAAGGAAGTTCCAAAGAGATTGGGTTTACAAACAGTGTTGCAAGACACTTCCAAAACGTCTTCTCGGTTGTTCTCGGGAGGTTGAGGGAGAGTAGGTGGGGCTCCCTTTGGTTTTGGGTGAGGAGAATCTTAGAGAGAATTGAGAGAGTTCTAGAGAGAATGTTTTGCTCTCTTTGGATCAAAATCCAAAAAATGGCAAAAGCTCAATGAGATGTCTTTGAATGCACGTATTTATAATGGTGTGTGGTGGAGTTAAAATCTCCACCAATTCACCATTTTACCACAACTATATGATATACAAATCATATTTGCATATTATATAATATAAGGTATCTCATACCTTATTATACAAATCTCATTTGCATAATTGTGGATTTTTAAATTGAATCACATTCAATTTAATTTCTCTCAATTGAATTTCTCCAATTAGCACTAATTAATCAATTAGGCTATACTATAGTTTATTATGAATCTCATTCATATTAAACTATATATTATGTCATTTATATCTCATATAAATGACATAAATACCCAAATAATGAATTTGAACACTTCAAATTCACACCAAACTGTAAACTCCCAATGTGTCCAATTTGAGCCAACCGAGGGACCTAATGTACCTACACGTGACAAGCTCCAATGATCCGAGACTAACCTGTCAAACTCTTTGACCCGGTTATTCAACATTTATTAGCTACGGTAACACTCTACTAAATCTCGTAGCTGCACTCTCATCACTGTAGGACAAGTTGTGTCCATCGATATAACCAATACCCGTGAGTCGACCCTTCACTAGTTGTTCATAGACACTGTTGGGTCAAATTACCATTTTACCCCTGTGTCTACCTCTTGCTCCTTAAGTCCCACTGCTCCTCTAATGAACAACTACGTTGCATGGTCCAACCATAAATAACAACTCTCTCAGGCCAATGAGAGAGTGGGGCCCCGTTGTTCTAGCCCTGGAGACAACACTTAAGGGAACAACCCCTCTAGTTTCCCTAAGTCGGGAACGAGTGAATTCCTTCTTGCGTAGTCAAGTTCCCAGCTCCCCACGTGGCCCCGTCCCTGAGAAGATAGGCATATTGGGCGAGCATCAGTGGCCACCCTCACCCGTACTAGTCAAAGAACATACCCCCGCAGATAGGAGTCCGTAACACGCTCAGATTTAAGGTCGAGTCACTAATGGTCATCTATGAAATTATTATCCCTATACTGTTAACGGTGTTACATCAGTAAGTCTAATAATTCACGGTCCGGTCTTGTATAATCTCATTGCACAGGATGCCCCCACTCGCATGTCAACCACATGAACGAGTCAGATCACCTCGTTTGTATCTTAATACAAAGCGGGTTGCATCCACAACGTATCCAGGATTAGGTCTCCAACCCTATCCATATACTATAGACCGTTCGGGTCATTAACTCGAACGTGATCCTCCCTGTGTGTCCACTACACACCGTTCAAGTTCTAGTTCTCTCATTAATACAATGACCCTGAAGCTTAGTTTGTTGGATTAAGTTTATGAAATATGCGAGACACAAAATTCAAATAAATAACTCTTATTTATATCACAAGGCTCAAATAAATAACTCTTATTTATTTACAACTTGGAATATTACAAAGTACATGAGACATATAGATGCTCTCATCTAGATTACCATTCAAAAAGGCCGTCTTGACGTCCATTTGCCACATTTCATAATAAAAAAAAGCGGCTATGGACAAGAGTATCCTGATAGACTTCAACATAACAACAGGGAAAAAAGTTTCTTCATAGTCAACTCCTTCCCTTTGGGTAAAACCCTTTGCTACAAGTCTAGCCTTAAAGGTCTGTACCTTTCCGGCTGCATCTCTCTTTCTCCAATAGATCCATTTACACACTATGGGTTTTACCCCTTCAGGTTGGTCTACAAGTTGCCATATTGAATTGAAGTCCATTGATTCCATTTCATGGTCCCTGGCTTTGATCCATTGGTCCTTGTCTACGTCATTCATTGCCTGTTTATAAGACAATGGATCTTCTATGCCGTGATCAGGTATGACGACTTGAGTTTCAGCTAAACCAAGTAGCGGTCAGGTTGGAAAACAACCCTCCCACTGCGTCGAGGCATTCCCAACAATTGAGAAGGACGAGACTGACTTGAGGTGCTTGCTTCTCCATCAACTCTTGATGAAGGTCCAACCTGATCAACAACTCTTATTGGTTCATCTGTAGCTTCATTTAGCACTAATTTACTACGCGGTTTATGGTTCCTTATGTGATCTTCCTCCAAGAAAGTGGCGTTTGTTGATACAATCACCTTGTTTTCTTGTGGGTCGTAGAAAAGACCACCTCTCGTTTCTTTGGGATAGCCAACAAATTGGCATAATCTTGAACGAGGTTCCAGTTTCTTTGGATTTGTCACTAGCACGTGCGCCGGATGTCACGGTCGCACCTTTGAAAGGGTCTCGACACGACCGTGCGGCACTTGCTCTCGCTCACGAGCAAGTAAGCCAACTCAAATTTTGATCGCCGGCGGCACAACGGGCCTATGTCGCAACCTCCACCCCCGTTCTTGAGAAAAGGTTTTAGAAAACGGGGTCAGAGAGAATTTGTGAAAACAATTTGGAAAACGTTTGTGAGAGTTTAGAAAGTTAGTTATACAGCTGACAAGCAATAATAAGAAAGCCACACTTATCTAGCATATAACTCTTGGTAGGGAGAATTGATGAATGTTCGCATCCCCCTATAGTACATTCTAGGAATTTTGGCTATGACTCCCTTACACGTCATTTTGGCGAGGAGTCATACGCCCACAAAAATACATGAAAATGAAATAACAATGCTAAAGCAAAAGCATACATGAAAACACAATGAAAAAGGATGGGGCGGCCATGCGGCCATGGGCAACACGCCTTGGACAAGCATGACCGTGACACCCGGACAACCCCAAATCCTGAAGGTGTTGTAAACTAGGTTTACGCCTTTCCACAATTCAAAAGGTGTTTCTGAAACACTCTTTGATGGAACAGTTGTTCAAGATTTGAATCATAGATCTCTATTGCATATCCCCAAAACGAGGCAGGCAATTGAGCATATCTCATCATAGAACGAACCATGTCCAACAAGGTTCTATTTCTCCTTTCTGACACACCATTTTGCTGTGGTGTATTAGGTGCTGAGAGTGTAGATTTAATTGCATGTTCTATCATATAGTCCTGGAATCTCAAATCCATATACTCTCCATCTCGATCGGATCGAATTGTTTTAACGGTTTTCCCTAATGCATTCTCTACTTCAACCTTATACTCTTTGAACTTTTCAAGAGCCTCAGACTTATGATGCATTAGGTATAAATAACCATAGCTCGAATAATCATCTATGAAAGAGATGAAATATTCGTACCCTCCTCGAGGTTTAACATTCACCGGACCACAAAGGTCCGAATGTATAAGTTCTAGGGGTTCTATGGCTCTGTAACCTTTTCCAGTAAAAGGTCGCTTAGTCATTTTACCTTCCAAGCAGAATTTGCAGGGAGGTAAAGAATCATCTTCTAACTTGTTTAGAAGTCCATTCTTAGATAATCTCTCAATCCAGTTGAGATTTACATGACCAAGTCTAAGATGCCATAGATAGGTATTATTTTGAGAAACTATTTGCCTTTTACATTGAGTATTAGCAGTTTTAAACATATCATAATTCAAAATTGCTTTAGTTTTATTTGGTTTAAGTACATACAAGCCGTTTTCTAATTTAGCAGAACAAAAATTGATACCCTTTTTCAAAATGAACGCTTCATTTAAAGAAAAGGAAATACAATATCTAAGTTCTATTAAACAAGAGATAGAAATTAAGTTCCTTTTAATTTTAGGAACTATATACAGATTTTCTAAAAATAAAAATATATCTCTAAAAAGCAACTTGACACATCCCACTGCACGAGCTGAGACGACGTCTCCCGTTTCGACCCTGAGCGTCATCTCACCCTCTTCGAGCTTCTCGAAGGAACTAGTTTCCTGAAAAGAAGAGCAAACGTGATTAGTGGCTTCTAAATAAAGTATCCAGGTAAAATCATCATTTTCTACTAAACAAGTTTCAAGAAGAAGTAAATCAGATTTACCTTTTTTCTCTTTGAGCTAAGTGTCTGCAGTGGCAGAAGCTTTCCCTTTTCCTCCTCTCCTCTTCTTCCGAGTCTTCTTAATCCTAGAAGAAGAACCGTAGGGCTTGGTTCCAGAGGATGAATCGTTATGGAGCCTTTTCGAATGGGCAAACTAATTTGCCTCTCCATCAACCTGTCCCTTATTATCCATAAGAGACTGGTAAGTCTGCAGTTCATTTAGGAGGGAAGTCAGGTTATACTCCTTTTTGTTCATCTCCGCATTACTACGGAATGACAGGAAACTCTTCGGAAGAGATCCAGGATGAAGAATACCTGACTTTGCTCATCTAAGACCGCTCCGTTCATTTCGGCCACGTTGAAGTTGACCATAAGATTTAGAACGTGTTCTCTCACCGTTGACCCCTCCTTCATACGGGAATTATAAAAGTATTTGAGGGATTCGTGGCGAAGCTGTCCAGACGGTTGTCCAAACATATCCTGCAATGAACTCATGATCTCACGAGCTGAGACCATGCCCTCGTGCTTTTTGGCTAGAACTTCAGAAACACTAGCCAAAATGTTGACCTTGGCCTTATCATTGGCCTTGATCCAACCGTCGTACGCCTCCTTAACAGATTGAGGAGCCTTTCAAGCAGGGACCTGAGGACATTCCTCAGTCAGTACAAACCGAAAGTCGTCGACAACAAGAATCGTATTCAGGTTGGACTTCCACGTAGTAAAGTTCTCACCAGTTAAATGATCGCTTTTTAGTAAGGCTATGATTGAGGACGACATGCTAAAATTCCAAAATAGTTCTAATTAGTTATGCCTCTTAACCCATTATAAAACCAATCAAATTTAGCAAAATTATTAAAGAACCCTAGTGTTTAAACTAAACCCAGTGTTTATATTAAACCTTTAATTTTGCAACGATATTTCAAGGGTTTAGAACAAAAGCCTTCGTCGGGCGGTCAGTCATTCCTCCTCTGAATTGAGACTTTCTCAGCCAATTCTCACTACCAGAACATCTCATGTCCCAATGGTCCTTAGCTACTGTTTGTTTGGTCAAGAACTTGTTAACTAGCTTAACTCATCCCGTAAATGTGACCCTACCATTTTCAGATCCAATAGATCTGAGCCTATAGGATACTATTAAGAAAGACAACTATTGGCAAATTACCTAAGAAACCCTATCCATTTCTGGAGTTCGCGGTGTTCCGATCCCTATAGTCAAGCCCTCCGTAGGGTTTGGCTATTCCAAGACAACCTAGCAGGCGGACTATAGAAATCTCACGGTGCGACCTAATGGAGGAGACCGTAGGATACGTTGACACGCGTCCTGCTCCCATTTACTATGGATAGTTCCCTCATTCACCTTGGTATTGAACCATGCAAACACTTACCATAGGGGGACGCCCTATTGACGCCACGTAACCGAGCATGGAACTCATGGTGTGAACTCTTGAGGACGTGAGAGTAAACTCGATGTGAAAATCTCGTTCTCTCCCACTGAAGCTCCTAAGATTAGGGTATAGGTTTAACTTAGTCGGATTCTGGCTAAAAGAATCTATCTAAGTCTAAGCCTATTATAACTATTATAACTAGGTCTTTTAACCTTATGTCTAGGTGAATAAATATTTTAATTACCTAGATATAAAATAGAACTAAGGTTAATTCAACTCGTGCTCTGGTCGGTTCCTGTGCAGAGGTGTTCTCATAACCGCCACCTAAGTACCCCTAACCTTAGACAAACTTCACCAAGAGAGTTCCCTTATAACCAAAGTTTTAATGTCCTACTATATTTTAAACTGTTTAAAATACTATGTGGGACTAACTTCTAATCCTATTAGAAATTAAAACTTAGGTCTAAATTAATTTTAAACAATTTAAAACTAATTTAATTTTACCCAAGTTCCTATGTTTGCATGCATTTCTTTGTTACAGGTTATGGTTTCTAAAACCCATTTAATTTATAACACTTATAAATTTTAATAATTAACCTATGACAAAGAACTATATTATAAAACCAACAATTATTTTTCAAATTGGAATTATAAAAATTATTCAACTAATTGAATAATTAAATTACTTAAAGAAATAACAATTATTTTAAACTAAGTAATTTCATGCTCCATGCAACTTATTTTCCACATTTATTTTATTATAACAATTATAAATAAATACTTATGAAAAATAAATTAAATTATGCATTTCTACCATATTTATATAACAATTATACAAATAAAATGCATGAACCTGCTTATCCTAAGGTGAGAAAAATTCTAAATGACATTTATAAAGAAATACAACCGTAAAATCGGAATAATTTGGCCCCTAAAGTGCAAAAATAATAATATTACTCTAATTTTATTACAAAATCGGTCCAAAACTCCTTGAACCAGACTCGAACCGCTTGAACCGGAACGAAAACCAACCAAAATGCCTGAACTGGTCTGCAGCAGCAAAATTGGCGTCATGGCATTGCAACGTTGTTGCTTCGGCAACAACTTTCTCCTTCTAACACATCAGCTTTCTCCTTCAAATCCTCTTTTGATACTCAACCGAAATGCACGAAACTGGTCCCGGACGACTATTAACTCGATTACAGACTCGATAATGCACTTAATTGCCCAAAAACATAGGGGTCTTTACATTTAAATTGATCAAATCAATAGAAAACTAAGGCCAAATATTCCTAAACAGTTTTACAGCAAACCAAATGCAATTCCCACCAAATCAATGTAATTTTGTTTCAACCAAAATAAATCAAGCATTGCTCTGTTACCAATTGATGGAGATCTAATCCCCTTGAGCAGCAGAAACGAGTTTGGAATCGTAATTGCAAGCTTATTTTAAAAGAAAAACCAGTGCTTTGAAAATAACAGAGATAAACATGCATTTCTAATCTAATTAGACATGGATATAAAGCATGCAAACATGCTGTGTAATTAAACTTAACTAAACAAGAGATTCAAAATACCTTTGTAGTTTTCCTCGACAACAACTCCTTGCTCCAAATCGTACAACAACACAGGAACCTCAAGTTTCTCTGCTTTTACAACAGGACACTACCAAAAGAGAGAACCTTATATTCTCTGAGTGCTTAGAACAAGTCATTTGTGGGAAGGAATCCAACAATTGGAAGGAATTTTTGGGAATTGAGAGAGAGAGAGTTTTTTTTTTCTTTAGAGCGTTCAATCGATCAGTCATCCTCTTCTCACCAAGAGAAGAGGAACACTGTGGAGGGCAACTCCCCACTCCCTATCGATTAGAGAGTTGGGGAACATGGGAACGTGTCCTCCTGACACGTTCCCTCTTTTTTATTTTATTTAATTAAATAATCAAAATTATAAATTAAATAATATAATTAATTAAATCATAATTAAATATCATATATTTAATAAGGATTAAATCATATTTAATCAATTATCCCTCTATCCTATAGTTTTAATGCACATCTTATGCACATTAAATTTTAACCTATAGTTTTCAAATTTGAATCACATTCACATTTGAATTTAATATTTGAACTCTTTCAAATATTTACTTCTCTCATATAATTTAATATGAATCATATTCACATTAAATTTATAATATATAGTTCCTAAACTATAATTATATCGTATCTCTATACATTAAATTTATTCTCTAATGAATTTGAACATTTCAAATTCAAATGATCTAAGAACCCTTTACGAGCTAGAAGGTGGACCTAATGGACCTCTGCAGATCGTAAGCTCCAACGATACGAGATTACTCTTGCTAATCTCATTAACCTCCTAATCAACATTCGTTAATCATGCGAAACACTCCACTAAAGTCCCGATTTGCACTCTTCTCACCGCAGAGATATATTTCGTGTCCACGGATATTGACCAATAACAAAGACAATCCTTCACGAATGTTCGTAACACGGATGGATCAAATTACCGCTTTTACCCTAGGTTACATCTTGTACCTTAAGGGAATGAAACTCCTCGCGCAACGGAAGACGATCGAATCGTCGCGGTGAAGTTGTGCAACTGAATTTCATTAAAACTATCTAACACTTAGATTAAGGCTAAACATGCGTATTTAGGAAAGAAAACAACAAGTACTTTCTTGTTGAAGACGTTCTTCGAAGTTTTCTTTCCGTTCACGATCACGAACTCTTCGTTTTCTCCTCGATCTCAACGAACTCGAACTCTTCTCACGAACACCGACCGAACACAACCACTTGATTTCTCGGTTGTTCTTCTTTTGGAAGAAGGAGAATTGTGAGATTCTGAATTTAGTGAAGGGAGGAGAATTTTGAGAGAGATTTGAGTTTGAGAGAGAATTCAATTTGCTTTTTGGTGAGAAATCAAAAAATGAGCAAATGAGTCTTACAACCCTTCTTGCAAAATGGGGTTTAAATAATGGAGATAGGCGGAGGTGAAATCTCCATCTATTTACCATTTTATCACAATTATAGGTTATGTAAATCATATTTGCATAACCACATATTATAAGATATCTCATATCTCATATTACAAATTACATTTGCAATATTGTGGATTTATAAATTGAATCACATCCAATTTAATATCTCTCAATCTAATTTCTCCTAATTAACCCTAATTCAACAATTAGGCTAACCTATAGTTTATTATGAATCTCATTCACATTAAACTATATATTATATCATTTATATCTCATATAAATGACAAAAATGCCCTTTAGTGAACTTGAACACTTCAATTTGAGCCAACCGAGGGACCTTATGGACCTACAGTGATGAGCTCCAATGATCCGAGATTGACCTATCAAACTCTTTGACCCGGTTAATCAACTTTCATTAGCTACGGTAACACTCCACTAACGCCCGTAACTGCACTCCCGTCAGTGTAAGATATTACGTGTCCATTGATATAACCAATGCCCATGAGTCGACCCTTCACAGGTTGTTCGTAGATACTGCTAGGTCAAATTACCGTTTTACCCTGTGTCTAATTCTTGTTCCTTAAGTCCCCACTACTCCTCTAATGAACAACAACGTTGTAATGGTCCAACCATACACAACTACCCTCTCGTGCCAGTGAGAGGGTAGGCGCCCGTTGTCCAAGATTTGGAGACAGCACTTACGGGAACAATCCCTCTAGTTTCCCTAAAGGCGGGAATGAGTGAATTCCATCTCGCGTAGTTAAGTTCTTAGCTCCCTTCTTGGTCCTGTCCATGAGAAGATAGACATATTGGGTGACTAACTGTGACCACCCTCACCTGTACTAGTCAAAGGACGGACCCCCATGATGTGAGTCCGTAACACGCTCGTGATTCGTGTCGAGTCACTAATGGTCATCTATGAAGTTATTAGTCCATACTGTTAACGGTGTTACATCAGTAGGTCTAATAATTCACGGTCTGGTCTTGTACAATCTCATTGTACAGGATGCCCCCACTCGCATGTCAACCACTTGAACGAGTCAGTTCACCTTGTTTGTATCATAATACAAAGCGGGTCGCATCCACAACGTATCCAGGATTAGGTCTCCAACCCCATCCATATACTGTAGACCGTTCGGGTCATATACTCAAACGTGATCCTCCCTGTATGTCCACTACACACCATTCAAGTTCTAGTTCTCTCATGTATTCAATGACCCTGGAGCTTAGTTTATTTGACAAACTTTGTAATAAATGCGAGACACAAAATGATGAAATAAATAACTCTTTATTAATTTCAAATAGTAATTTACAAACTAAACGAGATTAGGACAAAAATCCCAACAGTACCTTAAGTACCAGTGCTCCTCTAATGAACAATTTGTTTGTGGTCCTACCAACAAACAGAGTCCCTCTCGGGCCAATGAGAGGGTCGGGCCCTTTGTTCAAGTCTCGGAGACACCACTTAAGGGAACATTCCTCTACTTATCCTAGTAGGCGGGAAGGAGTGAATTTCATCTTGCTAGGCTAAGTCCCCAGCTGCTCACTCGATCTTGTCCCCAAGAATGTAGGCATATTGAGTCGGCGAATCTGGCCACTCTCACCCATACTAGTCAAAGGACAATCCCTCGCAAACAGGAGTTCGTAACCTGCTCAGGATTGAGATCAAGATGCCTAGGTCATCCTAGTGAAATAGAAACCTAACTAGTCAACGGAGTTACATCTAGTGGTTACTATTTCGTGGTCCGGTCTTATGTAATCTTATTACATATGATATCCCCACTCACATGTCATCTATACGAACACGTTAGGATCACACTGTTTGTATCATATACAAAGTGGGACACATCCATAGTTTTACCAGGTAAAGGTACCCAAACCTTATCCCCTTACTATAGACCACTTTAGGTCAGATCTCGAACCGAGATCCTTTATATGTACGCTACATTCAGTTAAAGATACATTTAACAGCCTTGTATATTTAGTTTATTGGATTTAGTGCTAAAACAAAGGCAATTTCGTAAATAACGAATAATAACACTTTATTGAAGTAATAACAATTTATTACATTAATTAGAAAAAGAATTACAAACTACGAGTTTTAGGGCACCAACCCAAACATAAAAATTTATTATTAAATAATACATTTGATTAATTAAATCATATTTAATTAACTTTAAATTAAATATCATATATTTAATCAATTTCCCTCTAACCTATAGTTTTAATGTACATCTTATGCACATTAAAATTTATCCTATAGTTTTTAAATATGAATCACATTCACATTTAAATTAATATTTGAACTCTTTCAAATATTTAATTCTCTCATATAATTTAATATGAATTATATTCACATTAAATTTATAATATACAGTTCCAAAACTTTATATTATATCGTATTTATATACATTAAAGTTATTCGCTAATGAATTTGAATATTTCAAATTCAAACGATCTAAGAACCCTTTACAAGCTAGAAGGTGGACCTAATGGACCTACAGATCAGAAGCTCCAACGATACGAGATTACTCGGTTAATCTCATTAACCTCCTAATCAACATTCGTTAACTGCGGGAACACTCCACTAAAGTCCCGCAGCTGCACTCTTCTCACTGGAGATATATTTCAAGGTCCACGGATATTGACCAATAACAGCAAGTCATTCCTTCACGAACGTTCGTAACACCAGCTGGGTCAAATTACTACCCCTGGGTTACATCTTGTACCTTATGCACCAGTGCTTCTCTAATGAACAATTTGTTTGTGGTCCTACCAACAAACAGAGTCCCTCTCGGGTCAATGAGAGGGTCGGGCCCTTTGTTCAAGTCCTGGAGACACCACTTAAGAGAACATTCCTCTACTTACCCTAGTTGGCGGGAAGGAGTGAATTCCATCTTGCTAGCCTAAGTCCCCAGATGTTCACTCGGTTTTGTCCCCAAGAAGGTAGGTATATTGAGTCGGCGAATCTGGCCACTCTCACCCATACTAGCCAAAGGATAATCCCTCGCAAATAGGAGTTCGTAACCTGCTCAGGATTGATATCAAGTTGCCTAGGTCATCCTAGTGAAATCAAAACCTAACTAGTCAACGGAGTTACATCTAGAGGTTACTATTTCGTGATCCTGTCTTATGTAATCTCATAACATAGGATATCCCCACTCACATGTCATCTACACGAACACGTTAGGATCACAGTGTTTGTATCATATACAAAGTGGGCCACATCCATAGTTTTACCAGGGTAAGGTACCCAAACCTTATCCCCTTACTATAGACCCTTTAGGTTGTATCTCGAACCGAGATCCTTTATATGTACGCTGCATTCAGTTAAAGATACATTTTACAGCCTTGGATATTTAGTTTATTAGAATTGGGGTTAAAACAATGGCAATATCGTAAATAACCAATAATAACACTTTATTTAAGTAATAACAATTTATTACATTAATTAGAACAAAAATTACAAACTACGAGTTTTATGGCACAAACCCCAACAAACTCCCACTTGAACTAAAACTCTAGTGGGGTACATCATAATCTAAAACAGTGGTTACAGAGATAGAAATACAATAAACTAGGACATCTATATACCCATTATGTAAACCCGTGATCTCTCCTTGAAATTTCTAAAAAAAAAAAAACAAAAGAAAACAAAAGAAAAAGGAAATGTTGGATATATTTGGTCTTCTTTGTTTTAAAAAGAAAAGAAAAGAAAAGTGAAATAAAGAGATAATGGAAGAATTTAAAAAAAGAGAAAAGGAAAAAGAAAAAGAAGAAAAGGACAAAAACCACCATTTATGTCTTTTTAACATTATTTTAACCCACCTTCTCCCCATTTCCATCTCATTTTTCACAAATTAAGCCAGGGCTTCGTGGGAGAGAAATGAAGAAAGAAGAAGGAAAGCTTGTTTTGGTTTGAAGCTGAAGAAGAAAGGAGAAAGGTTCAATTGAAGGTTCCATGGAAATTCAATGTTTAACTCAGTCACTCACTGAGCTTCATAGCTCATTCTTTCAGTGTTTTCAAACTTTTCAGGTAGAGATCGAGCTCCCAGTGCGTGATAAGCTACCATAGTCTGCTTGAAGCTCCAAGAGTTTGATATTTTGTACGTGGGTGGAGTTGTATAGGAAGTCTATATGCATTGTAGAAGGAGTATGAAGTTATGTTTATATGTACATTCTAGGTTGTGGTTGTGTAAACCATGGTTGGGTATGTTTTTTATTGTGATGTTCATATCCGTTTCAGTTTTCCAGAGAGTCTTAAGTAGGGTTACTCCTTACATAGGTTACGTAATTGTCAATATTCCGCTGTGTTATGTTTAAAGTGTTTCTTATACAAGTATAGTATGCTTATCAGGTAAAACAGAGTCAAGAGGTATCGTTAGAGAGGTGAACGATGTCTGTTTGCCTCACGCCGTCTGCCGGACTAAGTTAGTAGGTAATTCGGGAGGGGGTGTGACAACTTGGTATCAGAGCAGTTAGCTCTGTGGGGAATAAGACAGAGCAAGTTAACTCTAGAAGAAACTAAAAAGTAAATAACAAGTGAATGAGTTAATTTAATAGAACTAGCAGAGCATGGTCCAACTAAGGATAAGAGTAAGTACAGTTAGGACTAGAATGTGAACACAAGTCTAGAATTGTGCATTTGAGGTAAGTATTCATTGCATGTCTAGTATGTGATATGTTATAGAAGTCATGCCTGATGGAGATCGAATCTCTTTGAGCAGCGGAAACGAATTAGGAATCGTAATATGCAAGATTGTTTTGCTTAAAACAAAAATCCATACATTGACAAAAACAGAACAAGCATGGAAATTCTAATCCTATTAGACATGGATAATAGCATACATTCAAACATATTAAGTTTAACAATTAAACTAAAGGGAAAAAGGAATTACCTTTGTAGTTTAGCAGAACAGCAACTCCTTGCTCCAAAGTTCAGCAACTCAAGAACTTCAAAAGTTCTCTGCTTTTCACCAACAGAACACCACCAATTTGGAAAACCCTCTATGTCTCTGAGTGTTTAGATCTCTCCTTTGTGGGAAGGATTCAAACAATTTGGAAGAATTAGGGAATTCTAGAGATTGAGAGAGAGAGAGAGATTTTTGCCTTCATACACCAAAAATGATCAATCGATCATCAAATGAACAACCCCCTTCTCCTTGTTAAACTGGCGATAGGGAGAAGGGGAGGGGTAATGGGGAATGTGTCTGGATGACACGTTCCCTTATTTTTATTATTAAAATAATAATAACAACAATAATATAATAATTAAATCAAATTTAATTATTAATTTAAATCATATTTAAATAATACAAATTAAATATCATATATTTAATTTGGATTAAATCTCATTTAATCATATTACCCCCTTTTAACCTATAGTTTTAATGTACATCCAGTGCACATTAAATTTTAACCTATAGTTTTCAAATATGAATCACATTCACACTTTAGTTCAATATTTGAACTCTTTCAAATATTTAATTCTCTCACAAAATTTAATATGAATCATATCCACATTAAATTTATAATATATAGTTCCAAAACTATAGATTATATTGTATCAATATACATTAAGTTTATTCCCTAATGAATTTGAACATTTCAAATTCAAATGATCTAAGAACCCTTTACGAGCTAGAAGGTGGACCTAATGGACCTCTGCATCGTCGAAGCTCCAACGATACAAGATTGCTCGGTTAATCTCATTAACCTCCCAATCACCATTCTTTAACTGCGGGAACACTCCACTAAAGTCCCACAGCTGCACTCTTCTCACTGCAGATATATTTCTGTGTCCATGGATATTGACTAATAACAGCAAGTCAATCCTTCACGAATGTTCGTAACACCAGCTGGGTCAAATTACCGTTTTACCCCTGGGTTACATCTTGTGCTTTAAGTACCAACGCTCCTCTAATCAACAATTTGTTTGTGGTCCCACCAACAAACAGAGTCCCTCTCGGGCCAATGAGAGGGTCGGATTGTTCAAGTCCCAGAGACACCACTTAAGGGAACATTCCTCTACTTGCCCTAGTAGGCGGGAAGGAGTGAATTCCATCTTGCTAAGTTAAGTTCCCAGCCGCTCACTCGGTCTTGTCCCCAAGAAGGTAGGCATATTGTGTCGGCGAATCTGGTCACTCTCACCCATACTAGTCAAAGGACAATCCCTCGTGAACAGGAGTTCGTAACCTGCTCAGGATTGAGATCAAGTTGCCTAGGTCATCCTAGTGAAATAGAAACCTAACTAGTTAACGGAGTTACAGCTAGAGATTACTATATCGTGGTCCGATTTTATGTAATCTCATTACATAGGATATCCCCATTCACATGTCTTCTACACGAACACGTTAGGATCACAGTGTTTGTATCAAATACAAAGTGGGCCACATCCATAGTTTAACCAGGGTAAGTTACCCAAACCTTATCCCCTAACTATAGACCCTTTAGGTTGTATCTCGAACCGAGATCCTTTTTATGCACATTACATTCAGTTAGAGATTCATTTAACAACATTGATGTTTAGTTTATTGGATTTAGGGTTTAAATAAAGGCAAACTCGTAGATAACGAACAATAACACTTTATTGAAATAATAACACTTTATTACAATAATTAGAACATAATTACAAACTACGAGTTTTAGGGCACAAATCCCAACAATGCCACCACGTACTAGCAGACGATGCAGGCAGGATCAGGACGGGATGCAAGATTTTATCCAAGCCAAATGTGAGAGGGGATCCAGTGCCCCCGAGAGTCCAGATAGGGGCCAGAATTAAGCAACATGCTAATTCCTCATAGGAGGTAGGTAAGCCGTAGAGAGCAGGGCTAAGTGATCCCGACAAGACATATAGAATAGAACACTTAAAAGAATTAGGAGCCACAGTGTTTGAGGGTTCCAAAGATCCAAGTGACGCTAAGGTTTGGTTGGATATGCTTGAGAAATGTTTTGATGTGATGATTTATCCTGAGGAGCAGAAAGTCAAGTTAGCCACATTCTTGCTGTTGGAGGAGGCAGAAGAATGATGGAAACCAATATTAGCCAGGTGTAGTGATGCACGTACTTTAGACTGGCAAAGTTTCAGAAGCATATTTGAAGATAAGTATTGCCCTAGCAAGTACCGCGAGGCAAAGAGGGATGAACTTTTAGAATTGAAGCAAGGGTCACTTTCAGTGGCTGAGTACTAGAGAAGGTATACCGAACTGTCACGGTATGGTGATGTGATTGTGGCATCTGGGAGTGACAGGTGTCGAAGGTTTGAAAGAGGATTACGTCCTGAGATACGTACCCAGGTACAACTATTTCTAAGTGGACTGATTTTTCTAAGCTAATAGGGCCTGCTCCGTGTTGAGCAAAGTACAACAGAGGTAAAATTAGTAGTGGAGCCTAGTTGTGGGGCTTCGGCAACAAGCAATTTCTGAGGTCGTGAATAGAGGAGGTTCACACCTAGAGTAAATGTTTCAAGTCGTTAGGACTTAAAGAAATCATCGAGGTCATTTTCTTGTTGGTGTTGATGTGTGTTACCAGTGTGGACAGTTAGGGCATTTCAAGAGGGATTGTCCACGCTTTAGAAGCTTGATCGCCGCAGAGGACCAGGAGTTGGGTCCCAGCATACAGGTTGAGCAAATGAGAGTTCCAGTAGCTGTAAGAGAGGGCACTAGCGGTGCTAGACTAAAGAGAGTTGTAGGGAGACCTAGGCAACACGGGAAGGTCTACGCTATGACTCAGTAAGACGATGCACCAGATGTGATTACTGGTACAATCTCTATTTGTAATGTACCTGCACGTGTTTTAATAGATCCAGGTGCTACGCATTCCTTAGTTTCTTGGATATTGCTAACTAAGCTTAGTAGAAAGCTAGAGCCTTTATTTGAGAGGTTAGTTATATGCACTCTAGCTGGTGATGCTTTACTAGTCGATGTAGTGTGCAAAACTATGAGGTCTTAGTAGAAGGTCTCAATATGTTAGTGGATCTTCTTCCACTAGAGTTGCAGGTGTTAGATGCAACCTTAGGGATGGATTTCTTATTTACTCATTATGCTTCCATGGATTGCCATAGGAAGGAAGTCGTATTTAGGAAACCTAGGTTGGCTGAAGTGTTTTTCAGGAGTGAAAGGAAGATGATTCCTACAAGTGTGATTTAAGCATTAAAAGCCAAAAAGTTGTTGAGGAAAGGTTGCACGACATTTTTGAACTCGTAATGGAGATGCAAGAGGAAAAACAAAAACCAGAAAATGTTCTTGTTGTGAATAAATTTCTTGATGTTTTTCCAGCCGATCTGTCAGGGTTGCCACCTGATAGGAAAGTTGAGTTCACTATTAAATTGTTACCAGGGACAACACCTGTTTTGCAAGTGCCGCATAAAATGGCTCCAAGTGAGCTCAGGGAGCTGAAGATGCAATTACAAGAACTAGTTGATAAGGGATACATCAGACCTAGTGTATCGCCTTAGGGAGCTCCAGTGTTATTTGTAAAGAAGAAAGATGGTACCCTTAGATTATGTATTGATTATAAACAGTTAAAAAAAAGGGTCACGATACGTAACAAGTATCCTTTACCCCGAATAGATGACTTGTTTGACCAGTTACGAGGAACATCAGTGTTTTCTAAGATTGATTTAAGATCATGATACCATAAGTTAAAGGTAAGGGAATCAGATATTCCTAAGACAACATTCAGGATGAGGTACATGCATTATGAGTTTATTGTAATGTCATTCGGTTTAATAAATGCACTAGTAGTTTTCATGGACCTCATGGGCAAGTTTTTCCACCAATATTCGGATCAGTTTTTGATAGTATTCATTGATAACATACTAGTTTATTCAGTTGACAGGAAAACCCATGAGGAACATCTGAGGATTTTTCTACAAACACTACGTGATAAACAGTTGTACGCTAAATTCACCAAATGTGAGTTTTGGGTGAATCGGGTAGTGTTTTTGGGGCATGTTGTTTCAGCAAATGGAGTTAGTGTGGATCCGCATAAAGTGAAAGCTATGGTCAACTTAGAGAGACCAGATAAGGCGACAGAGGTACGTAGTTTCCTAGTTGGCAGGATACTACATATGATTTGTTGAGGATTTCTCACGATTAACATTACCCTTAACATCTTTAACAAGGAATAATGTTAAGTTTTAATGGTTAGATAAGTGTGAACAAAGTTTTTCAGGAGCTGAAAACAAGGTTGGTGACAGTACCTATTCCAACACTTCCTGTAACGGGAAAAGAGTATGTGATTTACTGTGATGCTTCGGGACAAGGATTAGGGTGTGTGTTCATGCAAGAAGGAAAAGTAATAGCTTATGCGTCAAGACAATTGAAAAAGCACGATTGTAATTTCCCTACTCCAGTTCTTGAGCTAGCATCAGTTGTTTTAACATTGAAGATTTGGAGGCATTATTTGTTTGGTGAGAGGTGTCACATTTACACAGATCATAAGAGTCTGAAATATATCTTTAATCAGAGAAAGTTAATTATGAGACAGAGAAGATGGTTAGAACAGATTAAAGTTTATGATTGTACCATAGAATACCATCCAGATAAGGCGAATGTAGTAGAAAATGCATTAAGCAAGAAGTCGAGACTTCCTAGGGACGCATTATGTGGTATTCGAGCAATTTTTTTTAAGTACTTTAAAGGATTCTAAGGAAGTTGTGACCTTAAAGAATTCAGGGAGTCTTTTAGCTCAATTCCAAATCAAGTCTTCACTCGTAACAGAGATTGTGAGAAGACAACCAGAGAATAGTAACGTGCAGAAAACGTTTGGAATGTCCAAACAGGGCCCAGAGACATAATTTAGAATGAGAACAGACGAAACCATAGTTAAGTAGAGAAGACTATGTGTCCGAGTTTTAGTGAGCTTAAAGATACTATTCTAGAGGAAGCTCACAATTTAGCTTACGCTATGCATCCAGGAAGCATCAAGATGTTTAAACTGTGAAGGGGACTTATTGGTGGCCTGGGATGAAGCGGGAGATAGATGACTGTGTTGATAGATGTTTGATCTGCCAACAGGTTAAACCAGTTAGACAGAAGCAAGAAGGACTCCTTAACCAATTGCCAGTGTCGGAATGAGAATGAGAGCATATCACTATGGATTCTCTGTTTAGATTACCGTGTACTTCAAGGGGACATGATGGTATTTGGTAATGGTGGATACACTCACTAAGACAACACGGGTTATACCGATTAAATCGACGTCTAAACTTGATCAGCTTGCTAAGCTATACGTCGACAGAATTGTGAGTCAATACGGAGTGCCAGTGTCCATAGTTTCTGATAGGGACCCGAGATTTACTTCTATGTTCTGGCCTAGCTTACAGAAAGCTATGGGGACAAAGCTGAGTTTTAGTACAACATTCCATCCTCAGATAGATGGTCAGTCAGAGAGGACCATCTAGACCCTAGAGGACATGTTGAGAGCATGTGTCCTTCAAGTTAAGGGAAGTTGGATACACACCTATCACTTATGGAATTCGCTTACAATAACAACTATCAGTCTAGTATTGACATGGCACCATTTGAGGCTCTGGATAAAGACCGTGTAGAACGCTCGTATGTTGGAACGAACTAGAAGAGCAGAAGTTAATTGGTCTTGAGTTGGTGCAAATTACGACGGACAACATTAAGGTAATCAGAAAGAATCTGAAGGTAACTCAAGATCGTCAAAGAGTTACACAGATAAGCAACGAAAGGACTTAGAATTCCAGGTCGGAGATCAAGTTTTCTTGAAGTTATCTCCGTGGAGAGGTGGCTTTCGTTTCGGCAAGAAAGGTAAGCTAAATCCTAGATATATTGGTCCTTATCAAGTAACGGGACGAGTTGGGCCAGCAGCCTACAGACTGGAGTTGCCAACAGAGCTATGTCGAGTACATGATGTTTTTCATGTGTCCATGTTGAGGAAGTATATTCCAGATCCGGCTCATGTGTTGCAAGCACAACCAGTTGAGTTGAAAGAAGACATGAGTTACATAGAGGATGCAGTTCAAGTCCTCGACAGGAAAGAACAAGTTTTAAGAAGCAAGACGATCCCACTCGTGAAGGTTCGTTGGAGACATCACGGAGTGGAGGAGGCAACCTGGAAGTTAGAGGACCAAATGAGAAAGAATTCCGACGATTTTTACCGAAGGACTACTAAATTTCGAGGACGAAATTTCTTAAGGGGAAGGTAAGTTGTAAACCCGAGATCTCTCCTTGAAATTTCCCAAAAAAAAAAAAAAAAAACAAAACAAAAGAAAAGAAAAAGGAAATGTTGGATATATTTGGTCTTCTTTGTTTTAAAAAGCAAAGAAAAGAAAAGTGAAATAAAGAGATAAAGGAAGAATTTAAAAAAAGAGAAAAGGAAAAAGAAAAAGAAGAAAAGGACAAAAACCACCATTTATGTCTTTTTAACATTATTTTAACCCACCTTCTCCCCCTTTCCATCTCATTTTTCACAAATTAAGCCAGAGTTTCGTGGGAGAGAAATGAAGAAAGAAGAAGGAAAGCTGGTTTTGGTTTGAAGCTGAAGAAGAAAGGAGAAAGGTTCATTTGAAGGTTCCATGGAAATTCAATGTTTAACTCAGTCACTCACTGAGCTTCATAGCTCATTCTTTCAGTGTTTTCAAACTTTTCAGGTGGAGATCGAGCTCTCGGTGCCTGATAACCTGCCATAGTCTGCTGGAAGCTCCAAGAGTTTGATATTTTGTACGTGGGTGGAGTTGTATAGGAAATCTATATGTATTGTAGAAGGACTATGAAGTTATGTTTATATGTACATTCTAGGTTGTGGTTGTGTAAACCATGGTTGGGTATGTTTTTTATTGTGATGTTCATATCCGTTTAAGTTTTCCAGAGAGTCTTAAGTAGGGTTACTCCTTACGTAGGTTACGTAATTGTCAATATTCCGCTGTGTTATGTTTAAAGTGTTTCTTATACAAATATAGTATGCTTATCAGGTAAAACAGGGTCAAGAGGTATCGTTAGAGAGGTGAACGATGTCTGTTGGCTTCACGCCGTCTGCCGGGCTAAGTTAACAGGTAGTTCGGGAGGGGGTGTGACACATTACATATCTCCCACTTGCCCTAGATTAGCCTATGTACATGTCTCGTTGACCTAGACTCTCCAGATGACCCTCGAACACTTTAGCCGTGAGAGTCTTTGTAAACGGATCAACAATGTTGTGCTCCGAAGCGAACTTCGTGACTGTCACATCTCTTCATTGCACTATTTCTCGGATCAGGTGATACTTCCTCTCGATGTGCTTCCCTCGCTTATGGTCATGAGGTTCCTTCCGAATTGGCTACTGCACCACTTTGTTGTCACAAGATATAAGGTGATGGGAAATTCCATATTTGGAGCAACTTCTAAATCAGTAAGGAATTTCCTTAGCCAAACAGCCACTTTAGCTGCTTCACAAGCAGCGACATACTCAGCCTCCATGGTGGAGTCAGCGATCCATCCTTGCTTGATGCTTCGCCATACTATAGCTCCTCCGTTAAGGGTGAAAACTGATCCCGATGTGGATTTCCTAGAATCCTTATCGGTCTAAACATCAGAAGCGGAAGCGATTGTAAATCGCGCGCTCTTGATTTAGTTACAACGATTTAATTCTAGAACGAAAACAAATAGATTAAGCATATAAACATAATCGACAACAAGTAATATTACCTTTGAAGAACCTTTCTTCAAGTGCTCCTCCTCTCTCACAATTAAGATCTCAGCAACACGAACCACGAATGGACTAAGACACGACCACTGAATCTTCTCCGTTATTCTCTAGGTTAGGGAGGAATGTGGGTTCCCTTTAGGTGAGATGAGATGTTGTGAGAGAGATGTTTGTGTTTTGGAACCTTTCCAACAACACAACAAAGGCTTGGAATCACTTAACCTAGTTGCATCTCATGCAACCATATATATAGGGAAATAGGATGGAAATGACCATCCTACCCCTCCTTTATTCTCTCTTTAGTATATGGTTTATATATGAATCTAACTCACATTAAAACTATATATATAACACATCATGTATGAAATTGAACACTTCAATTTCATTCCTAACTTTATACCCTCAATATTACCATGTTGAGCCAACGGAGGGACCTAATGGACCTACAGTTCATGAGCTCCAATGATATGAGATTAACTGATCAAACTCTTTGTACCAGTTAATCAATATTCATTAACTACAAATCACTCCACAATAGACTTGTAGCTGCACTCTCCTCACTGTAGATAATATTGTGTCCACTAATATAGTCATTACCCATGAATCGACCCTTCACAAGTTGTCTGTAATTACAGCTGGGTCAAATTACCGTTTTACCCCTGTGATTACCTCTTTGTTCCTTAAGCACAACTGATCCTCTAATGAACAACAAGTCTAAGGTCCTACCTTAGACTCATACCCTCATAGAGTGCGGGGTCTCGTTGTTCAAGACTTGGAGTCAGTTCTTAAAGGAACAACCTATCTAATTCCTTAGTGTAGGAATGAGTGAATTCCATCTTGCACAATTAAGTTCCCAGCTACCTACGAGGTTCTGTCCCTGAGAAGGTAGGCTTATTGAGTCGGCTACAGGCCACTCTGACCCATACTAGTCGTAGGACAAACCCCTATAAGCAGGAGTTCTTAACTTGGTCAGGATTCAGGTCGAGTCACTAATGACCATCTATAAATTACTAGTCTTATCTTGTTAACGGTGTTACACTGGTTAGACTAATAATTTGCGAGCCGATCTTGTATGAACTCTTCATACAGGATGCCCCCACTCGCATGTCAACCACATGAATGAGTTGGATTACCTCATTTGTACTAATTACAAAATGGGTCGCATCCATGGTGTTTCCAGAATGGGGTTTCCAACCTTATTCTTATACCATAGACCATTTAGGTTATATTCTTGAACACAATCCAAATAGTGTCAACTACACTAATGTTCAATATATATGTTATAACCTTGGAGCTTAGTTTATTGGATTTATAAAGCAAGACTGTAATTCTATCAAAACAAATAACCCTTTATTTAATTGATCAAAATTACACAAGTTTAGGGCATAAATCCCAACACAAGTAAGGATCAAATCCTTAGTGTAAACCCGAGATCTTTCTTTGGAACCTCCTTATTATCAAACAACAAAAAGAAAGAAGAAATGAATGTTTAAAACTTGGTTTTCCATGTTTTAAAAAGGAAAGAAATGAAGTGAAAGGCAAAAGGAAAACAAGGAAGGAAAGTTTAAACCATTTCGGTTTGGATTGCTTTTAAGACAAAAGAAGAAAAGGAAATGAAACAAATGTTTAATATACTAAGTTTGGTTTGTTTTGCAAAGAAAAGATAAGAAATGAAAAGATAAAGGAAGGAAAAAGAAAAGAAAAGAAAGGAAAGGAAAGGAAAGGTGGATGGTGGATGGTGGGACCCCACCTTGTTTCTTTCTTTTTAAAAAGACTTTCCCCATCGATTTCTCCTCATTTTATGAAGTAAAGGCAAGGGTTTTCGTGGGGGAAGCAGAAAGGAAGAGGAAGAAGAGGGGTTTTGGAGCTGGATTTGCAGAAGAGAGGGAGAGAACTCAAGCAATTGGTATAACAGCAAGGTAATCACTCTGCCATGTTCTGCTATTTTGCTCATCTCGAGCTCCACAAAAAGAGGTAAGAGCTGAGATTTTGTTTCGTGCAAGTTAACTCATATTGGAAAAAAATTCGTGAAGGATGCTTGAGCAAATTCGGATCTTAAGCTACTGATTTGTGAAGAGGAAGACAGAACACAGAATTTACTGTCAAATCCGAGAAGTCTCTGATGTTTTGGTTGTGCTGACCTGTAGAATTGGAATCAGAATCTCTATTAGGTATGGTTGGAAATCTTATTGAATTTCCTACAACTTTCATGAAGAAATCGTGAATAGAAAATGATTGGAAGATGTTGTAAATAGCAGGTCAAGTTTCGGGTTGCAGCAGAAAATCGAATCTGGAATAGCAGAAGTTAGTTCCTGGGAAAGAAGCTTTCGAGGTATTTCTGAACCCATCTATTGGGAATTTTACTTTCATGTCTTCATATGATTTTTAGAGGATTCAAAAAGGAAGAGATTGGTATAAATTCCACCCTGTTTGGCTAAGTAATGAAGAAGTTATGGCTGTCTGAAAACAGGGCAGAAATTCTGAAAATGCTGAAATTTTTGTTGGAGTGTTTTCTTGTAGTTTTAAAGTTAAAACCATGAGCTCGAGGTTCTAAAACATGGTTTTGGTTTGTTTGACAGTCCAAGAGGAGATAGGTCGAGTGTACGAGCCAAGGTTCTAGTTCTAACACGGTGAGTGACAAAACGAACCTTGAAAATGGTTTATAGGCTTGTATTATGCTTATGAAATGCAAGATTTTGCTAAAACGAAATGGTTTCAATGCTTATTGTTTTCCTTGAACACTTGTTTATGAGCATTCATGATTTCTTAGAAATGTTTTAAAGTGTTCATGATGAGCTTAAATGTCTTGATGAAATTTATACACGAGCATATGTTTATTACATTTCAAGTCTATGGAAATGTTATGATTTTGAGCAAGTATGTTTTAGCAAGTATGTTTTTAAAGATTTCCGTTTTATGAACAAGCTAAGTAAGCTTGAGTTTTATGAAAGAAAAGATAAGCCGGCATGTTCAAATGTTTTCATGGGGATTTTCTGAGATATTGAGCCCGAGGCTTTATGGTACCGTGTGCACACAGTCTTATTCTCATTGTCGACGTTGAGTGTACTCGTGACAACAGCTACTGCCGTGAGTGTTGGGCGGGCCCCACTACGACAAAGACGATGGGAGTGCTGGGCGGGCCCCACTACATCGTAGAACAAAGTAGATTGTGACATGTTTTAATAAAGAGTTTATATCATTTACATGCCCTACGAGATTTAAACGATATACTTGCTGGTTTTTCATGAAAAGCTATAATGATTACACGATTACTTTTAACGCTTGATTACAGATGCATATGCTCATAGATGGCCAGGTGATATGATTTACGAGTTAATAGCTTTCTTTTAAACTCAAGTCACTCACTGAGCTTTATAGCTCATTCTTCCAGTGTTTTTCCCACTTTTTAGGTAGAGATCGAGCTCCCGGTGCCTGAGAACCTGCCATAGTCTGCTGAAGCTTCACATGTTTGATATTTTGTACGTGGCTGGTGTTGTATAGCGAGTCCATATGTTTTGTAAATTATTTTTAGAAAGCTATAAAGTTATAGTCCTATGTGCTTTAGAGGTTGTGGTTGCTTAATTAGTGGTTTGGACTGTTTGTGATTCTGATGTTCTTGCTCATTTTAGTTTCCAAGAGAGACTTAAGAAGAGTTTCTCCTCATGTACGTCTTATAGATGTCCAGTTTTCGCTGTGTTAAGTTTAAAGTGTTCCATATGCGAACATAGTTTCTTTTCAGGTAAAGTAGTGTCAGCAGGTATTGTTAAGAGGTAACAATGTCTGTTGGCTTCATGTCGTCTCCCGAGCTAAGTTAGCGAGTGTTTCGGGAGGGGGTGTGACACTTAGTCCCATACACAAGCGTATAGTCCCTCGTTCTCCTAAGATACATGAGGATATTTTTAACTGTTGTCCAGTGGTCTAACCCTGGATTGGATTGGTACCTACTGACTATTCCCACTGTATAACAAATGTCTGACCTTGTGCATAGCATAGCATACATTAAGCTACCTACTGCAGAGGCATAGGGAATACCTCTCATATCCTCAACTTCTTGAGGTGTCTTAGGACACTGTTCCATAGACAAATGAACTCCATGCATGAAGGGTAATAAGCCTCTCTTGAAATTCTGCATCGAATATCGGGACAACATTTTGTCGATATAAGATGCTTGAGACAGATCTAGCGTTCTGTTCTTGCGATTCCTGAAAATCTGAATCCCAAAAACATATTGCGCCTATCCCAAATCATTCATTTGGAATTGGGTCGCCAGACAATTCTTTATGTCAGTAAGGTATCCTACATCATTCCCAATGAGTAGGATATCATCCACATAAAACATTAAGAAAGCTACTTTGTCGCTGATGATCCTCTTGTAAACACAAGGCTCATCAACGTTTTGGTCAAAGCCATAAGACTTGATCGCAATATCAAATCTTATATTCCAAGATCTAGATGCTTGTTTCAACCCATAAATGGATCGATTGAGCTTGCAAACTTTTTGCTCCTGACCTTGGGTTATGAACCATTCGGGCTGAGACATATAGATGCTCTCGTCAAGATTACCATTCAAAAAGGCAGTCTTGACGTCCATTTGTCAGATTTCATAATCATAAAATGCGGCTATGGATAAGAGTATCCTGATAGACTTAAGCATAGCAACATGGGAAAAAGTTTCTTCATAGTCAACTCCTTCCCTTTGGGTAAAACCCTTTGCTACAAGTCTAGCCTTAAAGGCCTGTACCTTTCCAGCCGCATCTCTCTTTCTCTTATAGATCCATTTACACCCTATCGGTCTTACCCCTTGAAGTTGGTCTATAAGTTCCCATACTGTATTGAAGTACATTGACTCCATTTCAAGGTCCATGGCTTTGATCCATTGGTCCTTGTCTATGTCATTCATTGCCTGTTTATAAGACAATGGATCTTCTGCGCCATCATCAGATATGACGACTTGAGTTTCAGCTAAACCCAAGTAGCGGTCAGGTTGGGAAACAACCCTCCCACTGTGTCGAGACATTCCCAACGATTGAGAAGGACGAGACTGACTTGAGGTGCTGGCTTCTCCATCAACTCTTGATGAAGGTCCAACTTGATCAACAACTCTTGTTGGTTCATTTGTAGCTTCATTTAGTACTAATTTACTACGTGGTTTATGGTTCCTCATGTGATCTTCCTCCAAGAAAGTGTCGTTTGTCGATACAATCACCTTATTTTCTTGTGGGTCGTAGAAAAGACCACCTCTCGTTTCTTTGGGATAACCAACAAATTGGCATAATCTTGAACGAGGTTCCAGTTTCTTTGGGTTTGTCACTAGCACGTGTGTCGGATAACCCCAAATCCTGAAGTGTTGTAAACAAGTTTTACGCCCTTTCTATAATTCAAAAGGTGTTTCTGAAACACTCTTTGATGGAACAGTGTTCAAGATTTGAACTGTAGTCTCTACTACATATCCCCAAAACGAGGCAGGCAATTGAGCATAGCTCATCATAGAACGAACCATGTCCAACAAGGTTCTATTTCTCCTTTCTGACACACCATTTTGTTGTGGTGTATTAGGTGCTGAGAGTTGAGATTTAATTTGGTGTTCTATCAAATAGTCCTGGAATCTCAAATCCATATACTTTCCACCTCGATCGGATTGAAGTGTTTTAATGGTTTTTCCTAATGAATTCTCTACTTCAGCCTTATACTCTTTGAACTTTTCAAGTGCCTCAGACTTATGATGCATTAGGTATAAGTAACCATACCTCGAATAATCATCTATGAAAGAGATGAAATATTCGTACCCTCCTCGAGCTTTAACATTCACCGGACCACAAGGATCCAAATGTATAAGATCTAAGGGCTCTATGGCTCTGTAACCTTTTCCAGTAAAGGTCGCTTAGTCATTTTACCTTCCAAGCAGGATTAGCAAGGAGGTAAAGAATCGTCTTCTAACTTGTTTAAAAGTCCATTCTTAGAATGTCTCTCAATCTGGTTGAGATTTATATGACCAAGTCTAACATGCCAAAGATAGGTATTATTATGAGAAAATCTTTGCCTTTTACTTTGAGTATTAACAGTTTTAAACATCTCATGATTCAAAATTGCTTTAGTTCGATTCGGTTTAAGTACATACAAGCCGTTTTCTAATTTAGCAGAACAAATATTGACACCCTTTTTCAAAATGAACACTTCATTAAAAGAAAAAAAAATACAATATCCAAGTTGTAGATATAAATTAAGTTCCTCTTAATCTTAGGAACTATATATAGATTTTCTAAAAATAAAAATCTATCTCTAAAAAACAGCTTGGCATCTCCCACTGCACGAGCTGAGACGACGTCTCCCGTTCCGACCCTAAGCGTCATCTCACCCTCTTCGAGCTCCTTGAAGGAACTAGTTTCCTGAAAAGAAGAGCAAATGTGATTAGTGGCTCCTGAATCAAGTATCCAAGTAAAATCATCATTTTCCAATAAGCAAATTTCAAGAACAAGTTAAATCAAATTTACCTTTCTTCTCTTTGAGCTCAATGTCTGCAGTAGCAGAAGCTTTCCCTTTTCCTCCTTTCCTTTTCTTCCGAGTCTTCTTAATCTCAGAAGAAGAACCGCAGGGCTTGGTTCCAGAGGATGAACCCATCTAGAGCCTTTTGGAATGGGTAAATTGATTTGTCTCTCCATCAACTTCGTCCCTTTATCCATAAGAGAGACCGTAAGTCTCAGATTCATTTAGGAGGGAAGTCAGGTTATACTCCTTTTTGTTCATCTCCGCATTGCTACGGAATGACAGGAAACTCTTCGGAAGAGATTCTAGGATGAAGAATGCCTAACTTTGCTCATCCAAGACCGCTCCGTTCATTTCGGCCACGTTGAAGTGAACTATAAGATCGAGAACATGTTCTCTCACTGAAGTTCCCTCCTTCATGCACACGTTATAAACATACTTGAGGGATTCGTGCCGAATTTGTTCGATACGATTGTCCGGACAAACTCTCAGATATAACCCATGATCTCACGAGCTGAGACCATACCCTCCAACTTCCTGGCCAAAACATCAGATATGCCAGCCAGGATATAGGCCTTGGCCTTTTCATTGGCCTTGGACCAGCGGTCAAACACATCCTTAACTGATTAAGGTGCATTTTGATCAGGGACCTGAGGACATTCCTCAGTCAGTACAAACCGTAGGTCGTCAACAACAAGAATCTCATCCAAGTTGGACTTCCACGCAGTAAAGTTTTCACCAGTTAAACGTTCACTTTTGAGTAAGGCTATATATGAGGGCGACATGCTGAAATTCCAAAAAATAGTTCTAATTAGTTATGCTTTTAACCCATTATAAACCAATCAATTTTAGCAAAATTATTAAAGAACCCTAGTGTTCAAACTAAACCTAGTGTTTAAATTAAACCTTTAATTTTGTAACGATATTTCAAGGGTTTAGAACAAAAGGCATCGTCGGGTGGTTAGTCATTCCTCCCCTGAAATGAGACTTTCTCAGCCAATTCTCACTACCAGAACATTTCATGTCCCAATGGTCCTTAGCTACCATTTGTTTTGTCAAGGACTTGTTAACTAGCTTAACTTATCCCGTAAATATGACCCTACAATTTTCAGATCCAATAGATCCGAGCCAACATGCTACTATTAAGAAAGACAACTGTTGGCAAATTACCTAAGAGGCTCTATCCATTTCTGAAGTTCGCGGTGTTCCAATCCCTATAGTCAGGCCCTCCGTAGGGTTTGGCTGTTCCAGGAAAACCTAGCAGGCAGACTATAGAAATCTCACGGTGCGACCTAATGGAGGAGACCGTCGGATACGTTGACACGTGTCGTGCTCCCATTTACTATGGATACATCCCTCATTCACCTTGGTATTGAACCATGCAAACACTTACCGTAGGGGGCACCCTATTGACGCCACGTAGCCAAGCATGGAACTTACAGTTTGAACTCTTGAGGACGTGAGAGTAAACTTGATGCGAACATCTCGTTTTCTCCCACTGAAGCTCCTAAAGTTAGGGTATAGGTTTAACTTAGTCGGATTCTGGCTAAAAGAATCTATCTGAGTCTATGCCTATTATAAATATTATAACTAGGTCTTTTAACCATATGTCTAGGTGAAGAAACATTTTAATTACCTAGATATAAACAGAACTATGGTTAATTCAAATCAAGCACTGGGTCAGTTCCCAGGTAGGAGGTGTTCCGTTAACCGTCAGCTTAAGTACCTCCAACCTTAGACAGAACTTCACCAGTAGAGTTCCCTTATAACTAAAGTTCTAATGTCCTACTATATTTTAAACTATTTAAAATACTATGTAAGACAAACTTCTAATCCTATTAGAAATTAAAACTTAGGTCTAAATTAAATTTAAACAATTTAAAACTAATTTAATTTTACCCAAGTTCCTATGTTTGCATGCAATTCTTTGTTATAGATTATGGTTTCTAAAACCCTTTTAATTTACAACTCTTATAAATTTTAATAATTAACCTATGACAAGAAACTATATTATAAAACCAACAATTATTTTCAAATTAGAATTATAAAATTATTCAACTAATTGAATAATTAAATTACTGAAATAAAATAACAATTATTTTAAACTAAGTAATTTCATGCTTTATGCAATTTATTTTTTACATTTATCTAATTATAACAATTATAAATAAATACTTATGAAAAATAAATTAGATCATGCATTTCTATCATATTTATATAACAATTATACAAATAAAATGCATGAACATGCTTATCCTAAGGTGAAAAAAATTCTAAATGACATTCATAAAGAAAAATAGCTGTAAAACCGGAATAATTTTGCCCCTAAAGTGCAAAAATAATAAAATTACTCTAATTTTATTACAAAACCGGTCCAATACATCTTGAACCGGGCTCGAACCGCTCGAACCAGATCGAAAACTAACCGAACCGCCCAGACCGGTCTACAACATCTGTTTTGGCATCACGACGTTGCAACGATGATGGGAGCGTTGCAACGATGGCTTTGTCCGCGCGTGGGCCTTCTATCGGGGCAGCGTTGCAACGCTGCTGACCCTCTAGGATTCCTTATCGATAGGGAAGCTTAGCGTTGCGACGCCGTTCCTCAGCGTTGCAATGCTGCAGGTAGCGTTGCAATGTTGTTGCTTCGGCAACAACATTTTCCTTGGAACACAGCACCTTCAAACTTCGATTTCTCCTTCGATACTCATCCGAATTGCACGAAATTTATCCCAAACGACTCGTAACTCGAGTACAGACTCGATAACGCACTGAATTGCCCAAAAATACAGGGGCCTTTACATTTAATTTGATCAAATCAATAGAAAACTAAGGCAAAACATTCCTAAACAGTTTTACAGCAAACCAAATGCAATTCCCACCTAATCCAATACAATTTTGTTTCAACCAAAACAAATCGAGTATTGCTCTGATACCAATTGATAGAGATCTTATACCCTTGAGCAGCGGAAATGTGTTTGGAATCATAATTGCAAGTTCATTTTGGTTGAAATACAAAAGCCAATACATTGGTATAAAGAACTGAACAAGCATGCACTTTTAATCTAATTACACATGGATAATCATGCAAACATGCTTTAAAAAGAATAAACTAAAAGGGGATTCAAAATTTTACCTTTGTAGTTTCACAGCAACTCCTTGCTCCAAGTTTGCACAACAACTCAGCAGTACCAAAAAGACTTCTCTGTTTGTAACGACCCTGAACGCCCGGTGCTTTTCAATTTTGTGTTTTGGAAAAAGTTATTAGAAATTTGTTTTAATCGAGCTTTAAATATCATGATTTGGAATTTTAATTTTAGTACAAACCAATAAATTAGGCTTTGAGATAGACTATGTAAGTCCAATGACAAAGTTGTGATTGTTTGAATTTAGAGGGGCAAAATTGGAAAGAAAATGAGATGATTTTACGGTTCAGACAAATCTGTCTTTTGTGGGCACGGATACCAATGCACCTTCTCCTTCCTCTCAACCCATCTTCACAAAACCGAGTATCGTCACCGCCGAACAACACGCAGACCGCCTCCCCCTGTCGACAACGTCGGATGCCAGCTGCCATCGAAGCCGAGTATCGTCTTCTCCTCTCTAGATTTTGTCTGACAGTCGAAAATCCGCTCATATAGATGACCATCCGTTGAAGCTGCCAGTGGTTCGAGGCCAAGTCGCTTTGCACCACACGGAACGTAGATCCGTCTTCGCCGAGCCGCGAAGCTGAGCAATGCGGTCGATCTCCTCAGCACCGGTCGTCCAGCTAGTTGGTCCAACACAAGACGAAGTCGGTCTCACGTTGCCACAACCAGTCGTGCAGATTCGCGAGTGCTGTCGCCTGCAGCGTAAAGCCCAAACCGAACCGTTTTGGCAGGTTCCCCTTGATTCTAGTCGGGTTTCATCTATTAATGAAGGGAATCGAATCCCGCAGTGGAAGCGATTGTGAATCGCGCGTTCTTAATTTCGTTATATGGATATCAATCAAGAACAAATCTATCTAAGATTAAGCAAGTAATAACATATTGGACAACAAAAATTATACCTTTGAAGAACTTTTCTTCAAGTGCTCCTTCTCCCACGATCACGATCTCAGCAACACGAATCCGAGCGATCACGGACAGTACCACCGGATCTTCTCCGTTGTTCTGTAGGTGAGGGAGGAAGGTGAGTTCCTTTTAGGGTGAGATGAAGAGGTTATGAGAGAATGTGTTTGTGGAACCTTTCCAAAAACACAACAAGATGACAATCTAGGATTTCCAAAAGATTGATCGAAGTTGCATCTCATGGAACTATATATAGGGAGATAAGGTGGAAATTACCATCCTATCCCTCTTTCATTCTCTCATTAGTATATAGTTAATATGTCAATCTAATTCACATTAAAACTATATATTATATCAATTATATCACATATAACTGAATAACACCTCATATATGAAATTGAACACTTCAATTTCATTCCTAACTTTATACCCTCAATATAACCATGTTGAGCCAACGGAGGGACCTAATGGAACTACAGTTCATGAGCTCCAATGATGTGAGATTAACTGATCAAACTCTTTGATCCAGTTAATCAATATTCATTAACTACAAGTCACTCAACTATAGACTTGTAGCTGCACTCTCCTCACTGTAGATTATATTGTGTCCACTGATATAATCATTACCCATGAGTCGACCCTTCACAGGTTATTCGTAATCACGGTTGGGTCATATTACCATTTTACCCATTTGATTATCTCTTTGTTCCTTAAGCACTATTGATCCTCTAATGACCAACAAGCCTATGGTCTTACCATAGCCTCATACCCTCTTAGAGGACCGGGCCCCGTTGTTCTAATTCCTTAGTGTAGGAATGAGTGAATTTCATCTTGTACAGTTAAGTCCCCAGCTACCTACGAGATTCTATCCCTGAGAAGGTAGGCTTATTGAGTCGGCTACAGGCCACTCTCACCCTTACTAGTCCAAGGACAAACCCCTACAAGGAGGAGTTCTTAACTTGCTCAGGATTCAGGTCGAGTCACTAATGACCATCAATAAATTATCGATCTTGCCCTGTTAACGACGTTATACTAGTTAGACTAATAATTTGCAGTCTGGTCTTGTATGAACTCTTCATACAGGATGCCCCCACTCGCATGTCAACCACATGAATGAATTGGATTACCTCATTTGTACTAATTGCAAAGTGGGTTGCATCCATGGTGTTACCAGAATAAGGTTTCCAACCTTATTCTTATATCATAGACCATTTAGGTTATACTCTTGAACATAATCCAAATAGTGTCTACTACACTAATGTTCAAGATACATTATAACCTTGGAGCTTAGTTTATTGGATTTATAAAAGAAGAATATAATTTTATCAAAACAAATAACTCTTTATTTATTTGATCAAAATTACATAAGTTTAGGGCATAAATCCCAACAATCTCCCACTTGACCTAAAGCTTGTGGAGTATTAAAACATTACAGTAATGTAAATACAATAAACTAGGGCATTTTAAACCCTTTGTACAATATACTCCCACTTGCTCTAGTTGGGGAAGACTTGTAAACCTAGACCTCTTAGGTGACTCTCAAATACTTTAGCCATGAGAGCCTTTGTAAAAGGATCAGCAACGTTGTGCTCTAAGGCTATCTTCGTGACAATCACGTCTCTTCGATGCATGATCTCCCAGATGAGATGATATTACTGCTCAATGTGTTTTCCCCTCTTGTGACTTCAGGGTTCCCTTGAATTTGCCACTGCACCACTGTTATCGCAATACAGCGTGATGGGCAAAATCATATTTGGAACAACTTCCAAATTTAGCATGAATTTCCTTAACCAAACGACCTCTTTAGCTGATTCACAAGCTGCTACATATTCGACCTCCATGGTGGAATCAGCGATGCATCCTTGCTTGATGCTTCTCCACACTACCGCTCCTCCGTTAAGAGTTAATACTGACCCTGATGTAGATTTCCGAGAGTCTTTATCAGTCTGAAAGTTCGAATCCGTGTATCCTGTAAGGATCAAATCCTTAGCCCCATACACAAGCATCTAGTTCCTTGTTCTCCGTAGATACTTAAGGATTGTTTTAACCGCTATCCAGTGTTCAGGTCCTGGATTGGATTTATACCTACTGACCATTCCCACTGCAAAACAGATGTCAGGCCTAGTACACAACATGACGTACATCAGGCTCCCAACAGCAGATGCATAAGGAATTCGTCTCATATCCTCAACTCATTGAGATGTCTTAGGACACTGCTCCTTAGACAAATGAACTCCATGTATAAAAGCCAATAAACTCTTTTTGGAGTCTTGCATCTTAAACCTTGACAAAACTTTGTCTATGTGAGATGTTTGAGACAAGGCTAGTGTTTTATTCTTGCGGTTCCGGACAATCTAGATCCCAAGAACAAACTATGCATCACCCAAATCTTTCATTTGGAATTACGTAGCTAGCCAATTCTTAATGTCGGTAAGATATCCTACATCATTCCCAATGAGTAGGATATCATCCACATATAGAACTAGGAATGCGACAGAACTATTGATGATTTTCTTGTAGACACAAGGTTCATCATCATTCTGGTCAAAACCATAAGATTTGATTGTCTCATCAAATCTTATATTCCAGGACCTAGAGGCTTGTTTCAGTCCATAGATGGACCTTTTAAGCATGCAAACTTTTTGCTCTTGTCCTGGTTCAATGAACCCTTTGGGTTGGTCCATGTAGATGTTCTCGTCAAGGTTGCCATTCAAAAAGGCTGTCTTGACATCCATTTGCCATACCTCATAGTCATAATCTGCGGCAATGACAAGTAGGATACAGATAGACTTTACCATAGCAACAGGTGAAAAGGTTTCCTCATTGTCAACCCCTTCAGGGTATAACCCTTTGCTACTAGTCTAGCTTTAAAGGTTTGCACCTTTCCATCTACACCACGCTTTCTCTTATAGATCTACTTACAACCTATAGGTTTTACCCCATCAGGTTTATCTACAAGATCCCAAACAGAATTGAAGTACATAGACTCCATTTCTTGGTCCATGGCTATGACCCATTTGTCTTTGTCTTTGTCAACCATCGCTTGATTTTAAGTCGACGGATCCTCGCAGTTGTCATCTAGTATAACAACTTGGGTTTCAGATAAACCCATGTAACGGTCAGGTTGTGTTATAACCCTCCCACTACGCCGAGGGATACTCAACTCTTGAGATGAACTCTCTTGACTAGACAAGCTAGTATCAACAACTTTTGTTGACGTACTAGTTTTATTAGCAACCTTTGCTATTGTTCCGTCTAACTCACTCAACACAATTTTACTTCTTGGTTTGTGGTCCCTTATGTGGTCCTCCTCTAAGAAAGTGGCATTTGTGGACACAAAAACCTTATCTTCCTTAGGATCATAGAATAAACCACCTCTTGTTTCTTTTGGGTATCCTACGAATAGGCACAATTTCGAACGTGAATCCAACTTCTTTGGATTTGTCACAAGCACATGTGCTGGACAACCCCAAATTCTGAAATGACATAAACTACCTTTACGTCATTTCTAGTGTTCAAAACGTGTTTCAGAAACATTTTTTGAGGGCACATTGTTCAAAATGTATACCGTAGTCTCTATTTCGTAACCCCAAAATGAACTAGGGAGATGAGCATTACTCATCATTGATCGAACCATGTCCAACAAGGTTCTATTTCTCCTTTCCGATACACCGTTTTGTTGTGGCGTGACGGGAGCCGAGAGTTGGGATGTAATTCCATGTTCTATCATATAGTTCTGGAATTTTAAATCCATGTACACTCCACATCGATCTGATCGAAACGTTTTAATTGTTTTACCCAATTGATTTTCAACTTCAGTCTTGAATTCCTTGAACTTTTCAAGTGCTTTAGACTTATGTTGTATGAGGTAAATATGCCCAAATCTAAAATAATGATCTACAAAGGAGATGAAATATTCATAACCTATTCTGTCTTTAACACTCATCGAACCACAAAGGTCTGAATGTATAAGCTCAAGAGGTTCTTTGGCTCTATAACCTTTTCCACTAAAATGTCTTTTATTCATTTTGCCTTCTAGGCATGATTCACATACAGGTAAAGTATTTTCTTCTAACTCATTTAGAAGTCCATTCTTTACCAATCTCTCAATCTTATTGAGATTAATGTGACCCAATCTAAGATGCCAAAGATGAGCATTTTATTTAGGAGAAATTTTACGTTTCTTAGTTTGTGTGTTTGCAGTTTTAAATAATTCAGTGTTCAAAACCATTTTGACTAAATTAGGCCTTAAAACATACAACCCATTTTCTAATGAAGCTGAACATATTTCCACACCGTTCTTCAAAATAAACACTTTATTCATTGAGAATGAAACAAAAATACATTGTTCTATAAGGCAAGAAATTGAAATAAGGTTTCTAGTAAACCCTGGTATCACTATTATATTGTCTAGCAACATATATTTGTTGCCAAAATAAAGCTTCATCGTGCCTACTGCTACAGTTGAGACGACTTCTCCATTTCCAACCCGCAGTGTTATCTCTCCTTTCTGTAGCTGCTGCCAGGAATCAATTTCCTGAAAAGAAGAGCAAACATGATTAGGGGCGCCTGAATCAAGTTTTCAAGCAGTTTTATCATTAACCACTAAACAAGCTTCTAAGCAAAGTAAATCATATTTACCTTCCTTCTTCTTTTCTGCAATGTACTTCAGACAGTTCCGTTTCCAATGCCCATCTTCGTTGTAGTGGAAACACTTTCCTTTGTCAGTAACTTCTTTGACTTTCTTGTCCTTCTGGGCGGTAGCTTTGTCAGCTCGTTTCCCTTTACCAACATTCTTCATGTTCTTCTTCTTCCCTTTCAGGTTAGAAGAAGATGAAGCCACTGTTTTTGATCCAGAGGTCGAACCTCTATAATAACTCCTACTGGCAACATTTGCCTCACCTTTCGATCCCTGAATTTTCATGAAAGATTGAAAGGTCTGGAATTTATTCAGAAGGGAGGTAAGATTAAAAGTAAGCTTGTCCATAACAACATTACTTCTAAACTGTAGGAAACTATCTGGAAGGGTTTCCAGAATGAAGCTGACCTGGCTCAATTCATCAATGGAAGCACCATTCGACTCCGCGATGTTAAGGTGCACCATCATATCCAGGACATGATCCCGAACAGATGTACCCTCTGACATCCTCGAGTTGAATATGTACTTTAAGGCATTGTGTCGGGCCTATGTGGAGTGTTGTCCAAACATACCCTGCACTGAATCCATGATTTTCTTAGCGGTTATCATGACCTCAAGCTTCTTGGCTAATATGTCAGACATACTTGCCAGCATGTAGACCTTGGCCTTATCATTGGCCTTGATCCATCGATCATATGCATCACGAACATTTCATGAAGCATTCGAACCTGGCACCTGAGGACACTCCTCTGTCAGCACAAACTTCAGATCATCCACTACCAATATAGTGTTGAGTTTGTTTTTCCATGTCATCATATTCTCTTCGGTTAACTTTTCTGCACCCAATAAGGAAATTATAGAGCTAGACATTTTGCTGAAAATTTACAAACAAAACTTGTATGAGTTTCTTGCTATAATTGTCTAATCCAATCATGTTTTAGCTAATTATCAAATGATTCCTAGGTCATTTATAATTTGCAATCATACTCCAAAGGTTTAGAATGTATGACATTGAAGGGTAATAAAAAACACTCCTCTTTTAGATCAAGACACTCTTGACCAAAACCTAATGCCAGAATAACTCTTATTCCTATAGGCTTTAGTTACCATTATTCGATCAGGATACATACACTTTTTATGTACCTTGTGAATGCAACTCTCTGTCTTTAGATCCCAAAGTCCCCATCCAATAAAATCTGCCGAAGGGAGGACTAGATTGAAAAACAAACTAAGAAAATCTTTATCCCTTTCGGGTGTCTACTGTGTTCGATACCTATGATTAAGCCCTCCGAAAGGATTGTCTGGTCTAGGCCAAACTAGCAGGTTGACCATAGTGATCTTACGGTGTAAACCGACTGAAGAGACCATAGGTTTTGTTTTCACTAAACTTGCTCCCACTCACTATAAGTACCCTCTCCATTCACCATGATATTGACTCATACAAACACCATCCGAAGGGGGACGCTCCCGTTTGCGCCACGAGGCCAAGTATGAGTCTCACGGTGTGAACTTCCCAGAGATACGCAGGTGGAAAAATATGTATCATATACACTTTTCCTCCCACTGGATACTTTAAATCTATAGGAATCTTACTTAGGCTAAACCCGACTAATGGTTTTACCTAAAGTTATCAATATAACTTTATATTGATAATCAATATAACTCTTATATTGATTTTATCCTATGTTTGCTAATATAACCCTTTATATTAAGTCTAGAATTTCTAGTTTATTATCCCCTTAATAAACCTGTTGACGCTACTATAATTTATAAACTCTCTGATTAAATTTTACTCCCAGGTCAGTTCCCAGGTAGGGGTGTTCCATTTTCGTCAGCTTAAATACCCCAACCTAGACAGAACCTTCCTTAGACAAAGTTTCTCTTTTAATCATTGCATATAAATTACTTGGTTCCTAATTCTAATCTAATTAGAACCAGATAACCTAAGGTATATTATTTCCAAGTTCTAAACATTTAAAACTAATAATTAACCTTAGGTGACATGCATACTATGTTATAGTGCTTGATCATTCATCTCATGAATAATAAGACATACATAGCCTAATCATCTCATGAAATATAATGCATGTCAATGCTGCCCATAAATTAATATAACACCTTATATTAATTAATCATGCAACCTATATAATATAACTCTTTATATTATAAATAATGCATGGAAATGCTTAACCTAAGGTGGGATATCTAAATTAAAAGCATACATTATGCATGACAATAATTACACAACAATTGCATAATTTAAATAGCAAAATTAGACCAATTTTGGCACCATAAAAATTAATTTTAATCAATATAATCTAATTATATTAATTTAAATTAAATAAATTAAATATAATTAAATATTCAAAATTTTTATATTTAATATATAATTTAAAAATCCGTTTTCGCCCGTTGGGAAACTCTTGAAACGCCTTTGGCGTTGCAATGCTGATGGCAGCGTTGCAACGCTGCGCCTTGTCCGTTTCTGCCCGTTGAAGCGTTTCTCCAGCAGCGTTGCAACGCTGGCTCCTTCATGCCGCACGCCTCAGATCCTTTGGCGTTGCGAGGCCTGTGCTGGCGTTGCAACGCCTTCGTCTCCACGTCCTGGCGTTGCGACGCTTAGTGGAGCGTTGCAATGCCGCACCTTCTCCAGCTTGAAGACCGCCTCAATGGCGTTGCAACGCTGAAGAACAGCGTTGCAACGCTGCACACAATACAACAAACAGTCTCCACTGTTTTGGCTCTTTTTTGCTCCGTTCTTCTTGGCAACCACTTTGCCTCGATCGACACGGACTTACAGACTCGATTTACATAATAAAATGCCCAAAACAATAGGCCCTTACATTGAACAATTAAACGAAATTATGTAAATCTAAGCGCCAAAATTGAAACCATCTAATTTGCAAACCATTTACTCATCTCATGAAAAAAAGTAAATCCCACTTCGTTCTTGATAAATCCAGAACGAAAATTAAGAACACAATTGGGCTCTGATACCAATTGAAGGGAATCGAATCCCGCAGCGGAAGCGATTGTGAATCGCGCGTTCTTAATTTCGTTATATGGATATCAATCAAGAACAAATATATCTAAGATTAAGCATGTAATAACATATTGGACAACAAAAATTATACCTTTGAAGAACTTTTCTTTAAGTGCTCCTTCTCCCACGATCACAATCTCAGCAACACGAACCCGAGCGATCACGGATACTACCACTGGATCTTCTCCGTTGTTCTCTAGGTGAGGGAGGAAGGTGAGTTCCTTTTAGTGTGAGATGTGGAGGTTGTGAGAGAATGTGTTTGTGGAACCTTTCCAACAACACAAAGAGATGACAATCTAGGGTTTCCAAAAGATTGATCAAAGTTGCATCTCATGCAACTATATATAGGGAAATATGGTGGAAATTACCATCCTATCCCTCTTTCATTCTCTCATTAGTATATAGTTAATATGTCAATCTAATTCACATTAAAACTATATATTATATAAATTATATCACATATAACTGATATAACACCTCATATATGAAATTGAACACTTCAATTTCATTCCTAACTTTATACCCTCAATATAACCATGTTGAGCCAACGGAGGGACCTAATGGACCTACAGTTCATGAGCTCCAATGATGTGAGATTAACTGATCAAACTCTTTGATCCAGTTAATCAATATTCATTAACTACAAGTCACTCCACAATAGACTTGTAGCTGCACTCTCCTTACTGTAGATTATATTATGTCCATTGATATAATCATTACCCATGAGTCGACCATTCACAGGTTGTTCGTAATCACGGCTGGATCAAATTACTGTTTTACCTCTGTGATTACCTCTTTATTCCTTAAGCACTAATGATCCTCTAATGAACAACAAGCCTATGGTCCTACCATAGACTCATATCCTCTTGGAGGGCGGGGCCCCATTGTTCAAGACCTGTAGTCAATTCTTAAGGGAACAACCTATCTAATTCCTTAGTGTAGGAATGAGTGAATTCCATCTTGTACAGTTAAGTCCCCATCTACCTACGAGGTTCTATCACTGAGAAGGTAGGCTTATTGAGTCGGCTACAGGCCACTCTCACCCATATTAGTCTAAGGAGAAACCCCTATAAGCAGGAGTTCTTAACTTGCTCAAGATTCAGATCGAGTCACTAATGACCATCTATAAATTATCAGTCTTGCCCTGTTAACGGTGTTATATTGGTTAGACTAATAATTTGCACTCCGGTCTTGTATGAACTCTTTATACAGGATGCCCCCACTCGCATGTCAACCACATGAATGAGTTGGATTACCTCATTTGTACTAATTACAAAGTTTGCCGCATCCATGGTGTTACCAGAATAAGGTTTCGAATATAATTTTATCAAAATAAATAACTCTTTATTTATTTGATCAAAATTACATAAGTTTATGGCACAAATCCAAACACTTAAAACTCGATTTTGTATGGATCAGCTCATGAGCTTCACGGATCTGACCTTAACGCGCCAAGATGCGCTGCTCCGCCGGCCACCACACGCGCTGCCATTCGCCAGAACTCGCCGATTGCATCCGTTTCGTTCCTCGAGTCCGTTTCAAGCCTCCGTTAGTGGTAATCCGACCTAGTTATTGCTGAATTTTAAATATATGTTTATTTGTGATTTAACTAAGGGATTAATGAAATTGATTTAGGAGGCTCGAGTAGCGAATACGATTGAAAGGATTGCAGGGTCAGAGATTTAATTATGGAATATCTGAGAAGTAACGCTAAGGTAAAGGACTTTTCAACAAATTATTTTAAAAAGGGAAGTAAAATAGGCTTTCGAAAGATTTAGTTTAAAATGATAGAATTTAGAAAAGTATTTCACTATGTAATTTGAGATGAATCCAAAAGATTTAAGGTTTTGATGGGGCCCGAACAGAAATGATTTCAATGTATTTGAAATGAATTTTGTATATAGTCATGTATAGTTATGTATTCTGAGATTTTTCATGTCTGCCACTGTGTTGGATATATACGTATTTTAATTGCAAACGTATTTATTGTTTATCATTGAAAGTCATGATATGATTTATGATTTATATGATGGTCTCATCATTATGAATGCATATGTACATCTGATTGGAGAATGGACCTCATGCATATTGTATGTATATGAACATGTCATGTAGGCTGTGGCAATTAGTTTCCTGAAGATTTATGCATGGTAAAACATGCATCAGAGACCATATGGGTCAAACTTATAGGAGTGTGTGAGGGACTCAAACTTATAGGAGTCTGTGAGGGACTCAAACTTATAGGGGTCTGTGAGGGACTCAAACCTATAGGGGTCTGTGAGGGACTCAACATGAAAAGACTCAGGTAGATTCAATTGACTACGTATAACCAAAGAGAAAAAGTCATGATTTTATGAAAGAGAGTTTTAGGTCCCACTACATAAAATTTTATGATTTTTAAAACCACGAATAACAGTCATGTTTAAAAGAAAGTCATGTTGCATGTGTTTGCATTTCTCGACCCCCACTTATTGGGTATTATTATAATACTCACTTCTTTATCATTGTTGTGTTTTCTCCATTTTTAAAATGTTTTCATGTAAAGGCGAGGGCATACCAGGCGAGTGACAGGGATGCGTTACAACAACCATGGGAACCAAGTCATGATTTTCCGCATACATGATTTAGAAAGTATATTTGAAGTGATTTTAATTTTCCGCTTATGTAGCCTAATGATCTTTAAATTGAAGCCAAAGTTAATTATATTCTTTAAATGTTTTGTATTTATGGGATCCCAAATTAAACAAATTTTAATTATCAACTTTTATCTATTTAAAGTCATTTAGGGCCTCAAATGCATGCATGATAGTAATGACCCTTAGAAATAGAGTTTGTAAAAGTAGGGTCGTTACAGTTGGTATCAGAGCCCTAGGTTTAGGTTCTATAGACTTGCTTACATCGTAAGCACTAGTAATCCCATGGCTAAGTAGCAGGTCCTAGTCATCGCCAGGTATAACTTTGAAATAAAGTTTTGTTTTGTTTATGAAAAGAAAATTATGTATGTTTTATATGTAAAATTATATGTGTACGAGATTTGAGCAAGATGTATTTCTAAGCTATGAAAGAATGAAAATATATGATTCTGACTCTTTGTTTATAGAAAGAAAATGCATATATGTGAAGCTAAACGTTTATATGTTATGAAAGTGATGTGTTTCTGTGTTGAAAAAAAAAATGCACGAGATTCCTACTGTTAGTGGTAGAAAAGAAAGAGCTGAGTCAAAAATGGGCGATACCTAAAGGAAGTTTTATAAATACGAGACATTTATGTGTTACTGAAGAAAGACATGGTGTGGAGTTTCGAAAGTGATACCATAAGCGTAATGAACTTCAGAAGGACAGGTATGAAAAATAAAAGTAAGTAGTTAGAGTTTTAGTTTGAGAACATAAGAGATTTGATGGTCTGGACTTTAGAACCTTTGCACATTTCGACAGTCACATGGTCACCTGTGTGTTCTAGATTTTGGAATGTGTATAAGGAACCTCGCCACTAATTTCCACATTTTCATCATGATATATAGGAATAACTTGGAAGAGATAATTTGAGGTGTTAACCTTGAATTCTTATGTGGTATAACGTTTCCTTTCCCCAATCAGAGGATTAAGAAAAAGAGTTTAAGTAATAGAGGAAAAGAGTAGCATATTGCCCTAAGGAGTGTTAGTATAAAGGGGAAAGGTGGACATTTATGTTTATGCGTAGGTTATTGGGAGTGGAAGTGTCACACCCCTCCCGAACCACTTGCTAACTTAGCTCGGGAGACGGCATGAACCCAACAGACATTGTTACCTCTTAACAATACCTGCTGACACTACTTTACCTGGAAACAAACTATGTTCGCATATGGAACACTTTAAACTTAGCACAGCGAAAACTGGACATCTATAAGACGTACATGAGGAGAAACTCTTCTTAAGTCTCTCTTGGAAACTAAAACGAGCAAGAACATCAGAACCACAAACAGTCCAAACCACTAATTAAGCAACCACAACCTCTAAAGCACATACGACTATAACTACATAGTTCTCTTAAAATAATTTACAAACATATGGACTTGCTAAACCATACCAGCCACGTACAAAATATCAAACTTATGAAGCTTCAAAGAGACTATGGCGAGTTTTTCGTGCACCGGGGAGCTCGATCTCTACGAAAAGTGGGAAAAACATCGAAGAATGAGCTATAAAGCTCACCGAGTGACTTGAGTTTAAAAGAAAGCTATTAACTCGTAAATCATATCACCCGCCATCTATGAGCATATGCATCCGTAATCAAGCGTTAAAAGTAATCGTGTAATCATTATAGCTTTTCATGAAAACCAAAAGAAGACAGTTAAAATCTCGTAAGGCATGTAAATGATATAAACTTTTCTTAAAACATGTCACCATCTACGTTGTGCAGGGCACGCCCAGTACACCAACGTTTATTCTACGATGTAGTGGGGCCCGCCCAACACTCCCATCGTCTTTGTCGCATCTTGGGCCCGCCCGACTCACGGCAATGACATTGTCCTCACGAGTACACTCAACGTCGACAACGAGAATAAGACCTGTGTGTGCACACGGTACCATAAAGCCTCGGGCTCAATATCTCGAAAATCACATGAAAACATTGAACATGCCTCGCTTATTTTTCTTTCATAAAACTCAAGCTTACTCGACTTGTTTCATAGAATCAGAAATCTTTAAAACATACTTGCTAGTACATGCTTGCTTGAAATCATAACATTTCCATAAATTTTGGCAACCATTGGACATATGCTCATGTATAAACTTTATAAAGACTTTTAGGGTCACAATGAACACTTAAAACATTTCTAGGAAAACAAGAATAATCATAGTCATGTGTTCAAAAATAAAACACAAAGCTTTGAAACAATTCATTCTAGCAAAACTTGCATTTCTTAAAGCATTTTTCAAGCATATAGCTCATTTTCAAGTTCGTTTTGTCACTCACGATTGTTAGAACTAGAGTCTTGACCCGTACACTCGACCTATTCGCTCTTGGCTCATGTCAAACAAACCAAAACCATGTTTTAGAACCTCGAGCTCATGGTTTTAACTTTAAAACTACAAGAAAACACTCCAACAAAAATTCCAGCATTTAACAGATTTTATGCCCTGTATTCAGACAACCAATAGATTGGTTCGGAAATACCTCGAAAGCTTCTTTCCGAGGAACTAACTTACGCTATTCCAGTTCGATTTTCTCACGCAACCCGAAACTTGACCTGCTATTTACAACATCTTCCAATCATTTTCTTCTCACGATTCCTTCACAAAACTTGTAGGAAATTGAATAAGCTTTCGAACCATACCAATTAGAGCTTCTAACTCAAAGTATACAGATCAGAACAACCAAAACATCGAGACTTCTCGGATTTGATGATAAAATTCTGTGGTTCTGTCTTCCTCTTCACAAATCAGTAGCTTAAGATCCGAATTTGCTCGAGCATCCTTCACGAATTTTGTTCCAATATGAGTTAACTTGCACGAAACAAAATCAAAGCTCTTACCTCTTTCTGTTGAGCTCGAGATGAACAAAATAGCGAGAACATAGCAGAGTGATTACCTTGTTTGTTATACCAATTGCTTGAGTTCTCTCCTCTCTTACTCGCAAATCCACTCCAAAACCACCTTCTTCTTCTTCCTTTAAGCTTCTCCCACGAACCCACAGCTCCTCTTTGATGAAAATGAGAAGAAATTTGAAGGTACTTGGTTGTTTAAAAAGAAAAACCAAGGTGGGGGTCCCACCTTCCACTTTCTTTCTTTTTTTTTTTTCCTTTTCCTTTTCTTTTCTTTTCTTTTCTTTTCTTTTCATTCCTAAATAGAACACAATATTATAACCTTTCCTTTCATTTTCTTTCTTCATTATTCTTAGAGCAAACCAAACCAAAATGGTTTATGTTTTTCCTTCCTTGTTTTCCTTTTGCCTTTCACTTCATTACTTTTCTTTTTAAAACAAGGAAAACCAAGTTTTAAGCATTCATTTCTTCCTTTCTTTTGTTGTTTGATAATAAGGAAGTTCCAAAGAAAGATCTCGGGTTTACAACTTACCTCCCCTTAAGAAATTTCGTTCTCGAAATTTAGTAGTCCTTAGGTGAAAATCATCGGATACTTCATCCTCATTTAGTCTTCTAACTCTCAGGTTGTCTCCTCCACTCCGTGATGTCTCCAACGCACCTTCACGAGTGGGATCGTCTTGTTTCTTAAAACTTGTTCTTTTCTGTCGAGGATTTGAACTGCATCCTCTGCGTAACTCATGTCTTTTTTTTCACTCAACGGGTTGTGCTTGTAGCACATGTGTCGATCTGGAATATACTTTCTTAACATGGACACATGAAAAACATCATGTACTCGAGATAGTTCTGCTGACAATTCTAGTCTGTAGGCTGCTGCGTTACTTGATAAGGACCAATATATCTAGGGTTTAGTTTACCTTTCTTACCAAATCGAAGGACACCTTTCCATGGAGATAACTTCAAGAAAACTTGATCTCCAACCTGGAATTCTAAGTCCTTTCGTCGCTTATCAGCATAACTCTTCTGACGGTCTTGTGCTACCTTCAAATTTTCTCTGATTACCTTAATATTGTCTGTAGTAACTTGTACCAACTCAGGGCCGATTAGCTTCCGCTCTCCAACTTCATTCCAACATACGGGCGTTCTACATGCTCTTCCATACAGAGCCTCAAATGGTGCCATACCAATACTCGACTGGTAGCTGTTATTGTAAGCAAATTCCATAAGCGATAGGTGTGTATCCCAACTCCCTTTAAACTAAAGGACACATGCTCTCAACATGTCCTCTAAGGTCTGGATGGTCCTCTCTGACTGCCCATCTGTCTGAGGATGGAACGCTGTACTAAAACTCAGCTTTGTCCCCATAGTTTTTTTGTAAGCTAGGCCAAAACATAGAAGTAAATCTCGGATCTCTATCTGAAAGTATGGACACTGGCACTCCGTATTGATTCACAATTTTGTCGACGTATAGCTTAACAAGTTGATCAAGTGTAGACGTCGATTTTAATCGGTATAAACCTTGTTGTCTTAGTGAGTCTATCCACCATTACCCAAGTACCATCATGTCCATTTGAAGTGCGTGGTAATCTAAATGAGAAACCATAGCAATACGCTCCCATTTCCATTCCGACACTAGCAATGGATTAAGGAGTCCTTTTTGCTTCTGTCTAACTGGTTTAACTTGCTGACAGATTAAACATCTATCAACATAATCAACTATCTCCCGCTTCATCCCAGGCCACCAATATGTCCCATTCAAGGTTTTACACATCTTGGTGCTTCACGGATGCATAAGCGTGAGTGAATCTGTGAGCTTCTTCTAGAATAGCATTCTTAAGCTCACTAACACTCGGAACACATAGTCTTCCCTGTTTCTCATTTTAAATTTTGCTTCTGGGCCCTGTTTGGACTTTCCAAACATTTTCTGCAAGTTACTATTCTCTGATTGTCTTCTCACAATCTCTATTTTGAGTGAAGGCCTCGATCTCAAATTAAACTAAAGACCCTCTGAATTCTCTGCTGATTACAAACCGCCTTTAGAATCCCTTAGAGTACTTAAAAATGTTGCTCAAAACCACACAAGGTGTCCTTAGGAAGTCTTCACTTCTGCTTTCAATGCAATCTGCTACCACATTCACCTTACCAGATGGTATTCTATGATACAATCATAATCTTTAATCGATTCTAACCATCTCTTCTCTCTCATATTCAATTCCCTTTGATCAAAGATATACTTAAGACTCTTATGATCTGTGTAAATGTGACACCTTTCACCAAACAAGTAATGTCTCCGGATCTTGATCTAGAACAAGCTGCTGCTAACTCAAGATCGTGGGTAGGTAATTACATTCATGCTTTTTCAATTGTCTTGACGCATAAGCTATTACTTTTCCTTCTTGCATCGAACACACCCTAAACCTTGTCTCGAGGCATCACAAAGAAATCACATACTCTTTTCCCGTTATGTGAAGTGTCGAATAGGTGTTGTAACTAATCTCTTTTCACTCCGAAAACTCGCTCACACTTATCCGACCACTCAAACTTAGCATTCTTCTTTGTCAAAGTCATATGGTAATGCTATTCGTAAGAAATCCTCAACAAACCGCTGTAGTATCCCCGCCAAACCTAGGAAACTACGTGACCTCTGTCATGACCGATCGGTCTCTCCCGATTGACTACAAACTTAACTTTTTATTTGGATCCACACTAACACCATTTGCTAAGACAACATGCCCCAAAACACTACTCCTCGATTCAACCAAAACTCACATTTGGTGAATTTAGCGTCTAAATCTGTTTATCTCGTAGTGTTTGCAGAATAATCCTTAGATGTTCCTCATGAGCTTTCCCACAACCGAATAAACTAGTATATCATCAATAAATACTATCACGAATCGATCTAGATATCGGTGGAATATCCTATTCATGAGGTCCATGAAAATCTTTGGTGCATTCGTCAAACCGAACGGCATTACTAGAAACTCATAATGCCCGTGCACAGTTCGAATCTTTGTCTTAGGAATATCTGATTCCCTTACCTTTAACTGATGGTATCCTGATCTTAAATCAATCTTAGAAAACACTGATGCTCCTCGTAACTGGTCAAACAAGTCATCTATACGGGGTAAAGAATACTTGTTACGTATCGTGACTTTGTTTAACTATCTGTAATCAATGCATAATCTCAGGGTACCATCTTTCTTCTTTACAAATAACACTGGAGCTCCCCAGGGAGATACACTAGGTCTGATGTATCCCTTATCAACTAGTTCTTGTAATTGCATCTTCAGCTCTTTGAGCTCACTTGGAGCCATTCTATACGGCGCCTGCGAAATAGGTGTTGTTCCTGGTAGCAATTCAATAGTGAACTCTACCTCCCTATCAGGTGGCAACCCTGACAGATCTGCTGGAAAAACATCTAGAAATTCGTTCGCAACAAGAACATCTTCTGGTTTTAACTTTTCTTCCTGCACCTCCACTACGTGAGCAAGAAACGCCGTGCATCCTTTTCTCAACAATTTCTGAGCTTTGAATGCTGAAATCAAACTCGTAGGAATAATCTTCTTTTCACCCTTGAAAACCACTTCAGCCAACCCTGGTTTTCTAAAAACAACTTCCTTTTTATGGCAATCCATGGAAGCATAATGAGTGAATAAGAAATCCATCCCTAAGATTGCATCTAACATCTGCAACTCTAGTGGAAGAAGATCCACTAACATATTGAGATCTTCTACTAAGACCTCACAATCTCGCAACACCGAATTGACTAGTAAAGCATCACCAACCTGGAGTGTATATAACTAACTCTTCAAATAAAGGCTCTAGCTTCCTACTAAGCTTAGTTAGGAATATCTTTGAAACAAAGGAATGCGTAGCACTGGATCTATCAAAACACATGCAGTACATTACAAATAGAAATCGTACCAGTAATCACATATGGTGCATCCTCTGCTTCCTGCTGAGTCATAGCGTAGACCTTTCCCTGCTGCCTAGGTCTCCTACAACTCCTTCTGCTTTGCACCACCGTGCCCTCTCCCTGCAGCCTCTTTGGAAATCTCATGCTCAACTGCTGCAGGATCCAACTCCACGGTCCCTCTGTCTGCGTTTGCTCTAAAGCATGGACAATCCTCTTGAAATGCCCCCGCCGCCCACATCGGCAACACACACAGACACCAACAAGACATTGGCCTCGATGATTCTTGCCACAATTTGCACATGGAGTTCTCCTTGCTGCACTGGCAACAGACTCCTGCATTGTCTGTGGTCTTGCTGTGGATCTGGCAGATTGACTAGGTGCTCTTTGACTCTGCCTCTGATAGGCACCACTAACATTCATCTGCCTCGATATCTGGCCACCGGCTCGATTCTTAAAGTCCTGACGACTTGAAACATTCACCCCAGGTGTGAATCTTCGTTGTTCGCGACCCCGAAAACTACTCGTCGTTGAAGGCCCACGAGCAGGCTCCACTAGTGACTGCGCCTCTGCTATACTCTGCTCAACACGTAGGGCAGTCTCTACCAGCTGAGAGAAGTCAGTCCACTTAGCAATGGCTGTGACTGGGGTACGTATCTCAGGTCGTAACCCTCTTTCAAATCTTCGACACCTGTCACTCTCAGATGCCATAATCACATCAACATACCGCGAAAACTCGGTATAACTTCTCTCATACTCAGCCACTGAAAATGATCTCTGCTTTAATTCTAAAAATTCATCCCTCTTTGCCTCTCGGTACGTGCTAGGGTAATATTTATTTTTAAATATACTTACAAAGTTTGCCGGTGTGAAGTACGTGCATCACTACAATCAAGCTAACATCGATTTCCATCATTCTTCTACCTTCTTTAGCGAAAGAGAATGTGGCCAACTTAACATTTCGCTCCTCGGAGCAACTCATAACATCAAAACATTTATCAAGCTTATTTAGCCAAACCTCGACTTCAATCGGATCTTTGGAACCTCTCAAACCACGTGGGTCCTAATTCTTTTAGTTGATCTATTTTATATGTCTTATCTGGATTACTTAGCCCTCGCTCCCTATGGCTTACCTACCTCCCGTGAGGAATTAACATGCTTTGCTAATTCTCGCCCGTAGATCTCGAACTCTCGGGCACTAGATCTCCACCGGGATTGACCTTGGGTAGGATCCTGCGTCCCGCCCCCGATCTTGCATGCATGCATGCCTCTGTAGTGCGTGGTGGCATGACTTCTATAACATATTAACATACTAGACATGTAATGAGTACTCAACTCAAATGCACAATTCTAGACTTGTGTTCACATTCTAGTCCTGATCGGACTTACTCTTGTCCTTACTTGGACCATGCTCTACTAGTTCTATTGAACTAACTCAATAACTTGCTATTTACTTTTCAGTTTCTTCTAGAGCTAACTTGCTCTGTCTCATTCCCATGGAACTAACTGCTCTGATACCAAGTTGTCACACCCCTCCCGAACCACTTGCTAACTTAGCTCGGGAGACGACATGAACCCAACAGACATTGTTACCTCTTAACAATACCTGCTGACACTACTTTACCTGAAAACAAACTATGTTCGCATATGGAACACTTTAAACTTAGCACAAATGGCTGGACATCTATAAGACGTACATGAGGAGAAACTCTTCTTAAGTCTCTCTTGGAAACTAAAACGAGCAAGAACATCGGAACCACAAACACCCAAACCACTAATTAAGCAACCACAACCTCTAAAGCACATACGACTATAACTACATAGTTCTCTTAAAATAATTTACAAACATATGGACTTGCTAAACCACACCAGCCACGTACAAAATATCAAACTTATGAAGCTTCAGCAGACTATGGCAGGTTTTCAGGCACCGGGAGCTCGATCTCTACACGAAAGTGGGAAAAACAATCAAAGAATGAGCTATAAAGCTCAGTGAGTGACTTGAGTTTAAAAGAAAGCTATTAACTCGTAAATCATATCACCTGGCCATCTATGAGCATATGCATCTGTAATCAAGCGTTAAAAGTAATCGTGTAATCATTATAGCTTTTCGTGAAAACCAGCAAGACACCGTTAAAATCTCGTAAGGCATGTAAATGATATAAACTCTTTTTAAAACATGTCACCATCTACGTTGTGTAGGGCGCCCCGATGACACCAACGTTTATTCTACGATGTAGTGGGGCCCGCCCAGCACTCACGACAGCGTTGTTGTCACGGAGTACACTCAACGTCGACAACAGAATAAGACCTGTGTGCACACGGTACCATAAAGCCTCGGGCTCAATATCTCAGAAAATCACATGAAAACATTGAACATGCTCGCTTATCTTTTCTTTCATAAAACTCAAGCTTACTCGAAATTGTTCATAGAATCAAATCTTTAAAACATACTTGCTAGTACATGCTTGCTTGAAATCATAACATTTCCATAAATTTTGGCAACCATTGGACATATGCTCATGTATAAACTTTATAAAGACTTTTAGGGTCACAATGAACACTTAAAACATTTCTAGGAAAACAAGAATACTCAAAGTCATGTGTTCAAAAATAAAACACAAAGCTTTGAAACAATTCATTCTAGCAAAACTTGCATTTCTTAAAGCATTTTTCAAGCATATAGCTAATTTTCGAAGTTCGTTTTGTCACTCACAGTGTTAGAACTAGAGTCTTGACCCGTACACTCGACCTATTCGCTCTTGGCCTGTCAAACAAACCAAAACCATGTTTTAGAACCTCGAGCTCATGGTTTTAACTTTAAAACTACAAGAAAACACTCCAACAAAAATTCCAGCATTTAACAGATTTTATGCCCTGTATTCAGACAACCATAACTTCTTCATTGCTTAGCCAAACAGGGTGAAATTTATACCAAACTCTTCCTTTTTGAATCCTCTAAAAATCATATGAAGACATGAAATTTAAATTCCCAATAGATTGGTTCGGAAATACCTCGAAAGCTTCTTTCCCAGGAACTAACTTCTGCTATTCCAGATTCGATTTTCTGCTGCAACCCGAAACTTGACCTGCTATTTACAACATCTTCCAATCTTTTTCTTCTCACGATTCCTTCACAAAACTTGTAGGAAATGGAATAAGCTTTCGAACCATACCAATTAGAGCTTCTAAATCCAAGTATACAGATCAGAACAACCAAAACATCAGAGACTTCTCGGATTTGACAGTAAATTCTGTGTTCTGTCTTCCTCTTCACAAATCAGTAGCTTAAGATCCGAATTTGCTCGAGCATCCTTCACGAATTTTGTTCCAATATGAGTTAACTTTCACGAATCAAAATCTCAGCTCTTACCGCTTTTTGTGGAGCTCGAGATGAAAAAAATACCAGAACATAGCAGAGTGATTACCTTGCTGTTATACCAATTGCTTGAGTTCTCTCCCTCTCTTCTGCAAATCCAGCTCCAAAACCACCTTCTTCTTCTTCCTTTAAGCTTCTCCCACGAACCCTCAGCTCCTCTTTGATGAAAATGAGAAGAAATTTGAAGGTACTTGGTTGTTTAAAAAGAAAAACCAAGGTGGGGGTCCCACCTTCCACTTTCTTTCTTTTTTTTTTTTCCTTTTCCTTTTCTTTTCTTTTCTTTTCTTTTCTTTTCATTCCTAAACAGAACACAATATTATAACCTTTCCTTTCATTTTCTTTCTTCATTATTCTTAGAGCAAACCAAACCAAAATGGTTTATGTTTTTCCTTCCTTGTTTTCCTTTTGCCTTTCACTTCATTACTTTTCTTTTTAAAACAAGGAAAACCAAGTTTTAAGCATTCATTTCTTCCTTTCTTTTGTTGTTTGATAATAAGGAAGTTCCAAAGAAAGATCTCGGGTTTACAGGAAGGAAGTTGCTGTTAAGGATAAATACTTTCGTCTTTGGATGAACGACTTATCCCACCAGCTACAAGAAGCACAGTGTTCCTTAAGATGAATACTAGGTCCAGTTAGTGCCTGCTAAGAATAAGGAATAAGATATCGCGAGACAACTTTCATATTATGTTATGAACATCGTGAAGTTATAAAGATCTGGCTAGAGCACCCACAGAGTTAATAGACTTGATGAATTTAGGGCTCAAGGAAATGCTGAAATATTGTTGTGATTAAGTTGCTGGAGATATTCTAGTTTAGTCCAAGTCTAAGAAGGGGCAGGGAAAGTACTTTGGAACGATTGGTTTAGACAAAAGGAGGGAAGAGTAATCCCTAACAGTCAAAAGGTCACTAAGGAGTTAAGTTTCCCAAATAAACGTTGAAAGATGAACACGATGCATTTCGCTAAGCTAAGAGAAAACGTATGTGTGACCTTAGGTGTTTGACGTTAGAAAGGAAATATCTGATTGGAGAATGTAAGGCTTAAAGGAAACTTTGTCAAGATGAGACACTCACCTGCGCGTTATTAAAAGAGGTAGTTTAGACAAAAGAGGGAAAGAGTAGACATTACGAGGTGAAAGTCTTTCAAGAAACCTTGAACAACTAAGTTTCATAAGTAGAACCTTGACAAAGGAATATTGTAGTTCTTGAAAAGTTCAAAGTCTAGAGGTGTTAAATAAAGTATTCGTATTCAAAGTTTCAACCATAGGGGTTCATGACAAAAGAGTCGAAAAAGTTAAGAAATGTAGTGGATGCGATTTTAAAGTATCCAACCCTATTGGGGTTAAGAAAATTTCATTATATTCAAGTGATTACTTGAACAGGATATTTAAGGAGTTGGAGTATAAAGGGAGAATGAGTTTTAAAAGACTAAATTCCTTTTTGCGAGATCGCTTAATATCGAAGTTATTATCGGTTGAGTTATTTTAAGGGGAGTGATATGAATGACCGTTGTGTGGTGCCATAGGATGAGGAAATGTTAAAAAAAAAAAAAATAGAGTACAAGTTGTATCACGAAGAATTTATTGTAAAAGGTTCATTCCATTTGATACATGATAAAGGAAGCAGAGTAGTTGGAAATAAGAGCTTGAGGTTTAAACGAAAAATAAAGGATGGTTTTAAATTCGAAATTAAGTTCTCAAGATACTTCGAAAAACTTAGATCTTAATCATGATGAGTAATGTGGTTAGAGACAACTAAGATATTAATGAGGATCGATTCTGTATGAAGTTTTAAAAGATGGCACCATAAGGTAAATGATCATAATAAAAACGAGCTTGAAATGGAGAGTAAAGTCAGAATTTTAGCTTTGAGCATATAGGGGACTGAATATTTGTATTTAAGTTACTTGAACAATCTGTCAATTGCGGGGCCAGTTTTGTGCACAAGTTTTGTTGGAATCGATGGAGAAACTTCACTACTAAATCCAATGTCATGTTACACATATAAGTGGGGAGGAATCATTTGAGGCTTTAACTTTGAACCCCCTACCAATGTTGTTAACTCTATCTTTAGCGAGGCCACATCTCTGGGAAAGGTGATAAGGTTATGGAAGCGATGACGAGATAAACGATAGAGTCATGCCTTGAAATGAATGCTAGTAGTGGGTGCAATCTTGAGGGAGATTTTGAGGTTCAACCAAAAAGGGAGAATTAGTTAGTAGAGAATTCCACACTAGAATCACAATATAAAAGAGACCACTTGGGGGCAAGAGAAGAAGACGCGAGCTAAATATCCTGAGCTATTTCAGGACTGGAAACTTTCGAGTACGAAAGTTCTTAAGGACGAAAGATTGTAAAAACCCTGAACGACCGGTGCTTTTCAATTTTGTGTTTTGGGAAAAGTTATTAGAAATTTGTTTTAATCGAGCTTTAAATCTCACTATTTGAAATTTTATTTTTAGTACAAACCAAGAAATTAGGCTTTGAGATAAACTATGTAAGTCCAATGACAAAGTTGTGATCATTTGAATTTAGAGGGGCAAAATTGGAAAGAAAATGAGATGGTTTTAGGGTTAAGACAAATCTGTCTTTTGTGGGGACGAATACCAATGCACCTTCTCCTTCCTCTCAACCCATCTTCACGAAAACTTCCTGAAGAAGACCCTCACCGTCGAACAACACGCAAGCCGCCTCCCCCTGTCGACCATGTCGGATGCCAACCGCCGTTGAAGCTGAGTATCGTCTTCTCCTCTCTAAATTTCGTCTGGCAGTTGAAAATCTGCTCATACAGATGACCGTCCTTTGAAGCCGCCGGTGGGTCGAGGCCCAGTCTCTTCGCGCCACGCAGAACGCAGATCTGTCTTCGCCGAGTCGCGAAGCTGAGCAATGCGGTCGATCTCCTCTGCGTCGGTCATCCAACCAGCTGGTCCAACACCAGACGAAGGTGGTCTCACATTGCCGTAACTAGTCGTGCAGATTCGCGAGTGCTGCCGCCTGCAGCCGTAAAGCCCAAACCGAACCTATGTTTTGGTTGGTCGGTTCCCCTCGATTCTAGCCGGTTTTCATCTCTTAAAACTCAGTTTTGGATAGATCGACTCACGAGCTTCACGGATCGGACGTTCACGCGCCAAGACGCGCTGCTCCGTCGCCGTTCGCCGGAACTCGCCGATTGCATCCGTTTCGTTCCCTGAGTACGTTTCAAGCCTCCGTTAGTGGTAATCCGACCTAGTTATTGCCGAATTTTAAATTCAAGTTTATTTGTGATTTAACTAAGGGATTAATGAAATTGATTTAGGAGGCTCGAGTAGCGAACACGATTGAAAGGATTGCCGGGTCAGAGATTTAATTATGGAATATCTCATAACTAAGGTTGAGGTAAGGGACTTTTCTACAAATTATTTTAAAAAGGGAAGTAAATAGGCTTTCGAAAGATTTAGTTTAAAAAGATAGAATTTAGAAAAGTATTTCACTCTGTAGTTTGAGACGAATCCAAAAGATTTAAGGGTTTGAGAGGGCCCGAACAGAAATGATTTCAATGTATTTGAAATGAATTTTTGATACAGTCATATATAGTTATGTATTTTGAGATTTTTCATGTCTGTCAGTGTGTTGGATATATACGTATTTTAATTGCAAACGTATTTATGGTTTATCATTGAAAGTCATGATATGATTTATGATTTATATGATTGCATCATTATGAATTCATATGTACATCAGATTGGAGAATTGGACCTCATGCATATTGTATGTATATGAACATATCATGTAGGTTGTGGCAATTGGTCTCCTGAAGATTTATGTATGGTAAAACATGCATCAGAGACCTTATGGGTCAAACTTATAGAAGTCTGTGAGGAACTCAAACTTATAGGAGCCTGTGAGGGACTCAAACTTATAGGGGTCTGTAAGGAACTCAAATCTTATAGGGGTCTGTGAGGGACTCAAACCTATAGAAGTCTGTGAGGGACTCAACATGAAAAGATTCAGGTAGATTCAATTGACTACGTATAGCCAAAGAGAAAAAGTCATGATTTTATGAAAGAGACTTTTAGGTCCCACTACATAAAATTTTATGATTTTTAAAGTCACGAATAACAGTCATGTTTAAAAGAAAGTCATGATGCATGTGTTTTCATTTTCCGACCCCCACTTACTGGGCATTATTATAATATTCACCCCTTTACCTTTGTTGTGTTTTCTCCATTTTTAAAAATTTTCCAGGTAAAGGCGAGGGCATACCAGGCGAGTGATAGGGATGCGCTACAGAAGCCATGGGAACCAAGTCATGATTTTCCGCATACATGATTTAGAAAGTATATTTTAAGTGATTTTAGTTTTCCGCTTATGTAGCCTAATGACCTTTAAATTGAGACCAAAGTTAATTATGTTTTTTTAAATGTTTTGTATTTATGGGATCCCAAATGAAACTAATTTTAATTATCAAGTTTTATCTATCTAAAGTCATTTAGGGTCTCAAATGCATGCATGATAGTAACGACCCTTAGAAATAGAGTTTGTAAAAGTAAGGTCGTTACACTGTTTTCCAATAGGTCACAACCACCCAGTAAACTTCCTATTCTCTAGATTTCTACTTAGATCTAGGTTTGGTGGAAAACCTCCAACAATTTGGTAGAGAGGAAAATTCAGAGAGAGAAGTTCTTGAGAGAACAATTCACAATTGCATCTAATTCATCGATCAACCTTTTCCTCTGCAAATCCAGAAGATAAAGAGGGACACTTCCCCACTTCTATCGATAGGGGGTTTAGTGGGGAAGTGGGGAACGTGTCCTCCTGACACGTTCCCTCCTTTTTATTATTTAATAAATAAATAATTTAATTATTAAATAATACATTTAATTAATTAAATCATATTTAATTAACTTTAAATCAAATATCATATATTTAATCAATTTCCCTCTAACCTATAGTTTTAATGTACATCTTATGCACATTAAAATTTATCTTATTGTTTTTAAATATGAATCACATTCACATTTAAATTAATATTTGAACTCTTTCAAATATTTAATTTTTCATATAATTTAATATGAATCATATTCACATTAAATTTATAATATATAGTTCCAAAACTTTATATTATATCGTATTTATATACATTAAAATTATTCCCTACTGAATTTGAACATTTCAAATTCAAACGATCTAACAACCCTTTACGAGCTAGAAGGTGGACCTAAAGGACCTACACATCAGAAGCTTCAACGATACGAGATTACTCTGTTAATCTCATTAACCTCCTAATCAACATTCGTTAATCTGCGAACACTCCACTAAAAGTCCCGCAATTTTGCACTCTTCTCACTGCAGATATATTTCTGTGTCCACGGATATTGACCAATAACAGCAAGTCAATCTTTCACGAATGTTCGTGACACCAGCTGGGTCAAATTACCGTTTTACCCTTTGGTTACATCTTGTACCTTAAGTACCAGTGCTTCTCTAATGAACAATTTGTTTGTGGTCTTACCAACAAACAGATTCCCTCTCGGACCAATGAGAGGGTCGGGCCCTTTGTTCAAGTCCCAGAGAGACCACTTAAGGGATCATTCCTCAACTTATCCTAGTAGGCGGGAAGGAGTGAATTCCATCTTGCTAGGCTAAGTCCCCAGCTGTTCACTCGGTCTTGCCCCCAAGGAGGTAGGCATATTGAGTCCGCGAATCTGGCCACTCTCACCCATACTAGTCAAAGGACAATCCTCGCATGAAGCAGGAGTTAAGTAACTCCTTTCGAGGATTGAGATCAAGTTATCTAGGTCATCCTAGTGAAATAAAAACATAACTAGTCAACGGAGTTACATCTGGAGGTTACTATTTCGTGGTCCGGTCTTATGTAATCTCATTACATAGGATATCCCCACTCACATGTAATCTACACGAACACGTTAGGATCACAGTGTTTGTATCATATACAAAGTGGGCCACATCCATAGTTTTACCAGGGTAAGGTACCCAAACCTTATCCCCTTACTATAGACCCTTTAGGCTGTATCTCGAACTGAGATCCTTTATATGTACGCTACATTCAGTTAAAGATACATTTTATAGCCTTGGATGTTTAATTTATTGGATTTGGGGTTAAAACAATGACAATATCGTAAATAACGAATAATAACACTTTATTGAAGTAATAACAATTTATTACATTAATTAGAACAAAAATTACGAAATACGAGTTTTAGGGCACAAACCCCAACATTATACTGGTTAGACTAATAATTTGCAGTCCGGTCTTGTATGAACTCTTCATACATGATGCCCCCACTCGCATGTCAGTCCACATGAATGAGTTGGATTACCTGATTTGTACTAATTACAAAGTGGGTCGCATCCATGGTGTTGCAAGAATAAGGTTTCCAACCTTATTCTTATACCATAGACCCTTTAGGCTATACTCTTTAACACAATCCAAATAGTGTCTACTACACTTATGTTCAAGATACATTATAACCTTGGAGCTTAGTTTATTGGATTTATAGAGCAAGAATATACTTTTATCAAAACAAATAACTCTTTATTTATTTGATCAAAATTACATAAGTTTAGGGCACAAATCCCAACAATCTCCTACTTGACCTAAAGCTTGTGGAGTATTAAGACATTACAATAATGTAAATACAATAAACTAAGGCATTTAAACCCTTTGTACAATATACTCTCACTTGCCCTAGTTTGAGAAGACTTGTAAACCTAGACCTTCTAGGTGACTCTAAAAAACTTTAGCCATAAGAGCCTTTGTAAAAGGATCAGCAACGTTGTGCTCTGAGGCTATCTTCGTGACGATCACGTCTCCTCGATGCACGATCTCCTGGATGAGATGATATTTTCGCTCAATATGCTTTCCCCTCTTGTGACTTCGGGGTTCCCTTGAATTTGCCACGACACTACTGTTATCACAGTACAACGTGATGGGCAAACTCATATTTTGAACAACTTCCAAACTTAACATGAATTTCCTTAACCAAACGACCTCTTTTGCTGCTTCACAAGCTGCTACATATTCGACCTCTATGGTGGAATCAACGATGCATCCTTGCTTGACGCTTCCCCATACTAAAGCTCCTCCGTTAAGAGTAAATACTGACCCTTGTGTATATTTCCGAGAATCCTTTTCATTCTGAAAGTCAGACTCCGTGTATCCTGTAAGGATCAAATCCTTAGCCCCATACACATGCATGTAGTTATTTGTTCTCTGTAGATACTTAAGGATTATTTTAACCGTTGTCCAGTGTTAAGGTCCTGGATTGGATTGATACCTACTGACCAATCCAACTGCAAAACAGATGTCTGGTCTAGTACACAACATGGTGTACATCAGGCTCCCAATAGCTGATGCATAAGGAATCCGTCTCATATCCTCAACTCCTTGAGGTGTTTTAGGGCACTGTTCCTTAGACAAATGAACTCCATATCTAAAAGGCAATAAACCCTTTTTGGAGTCTTGCATCTTAAACCTTGACAACACTTTGTCGATGTAAGATGTTTGAGACACGGCTAGTGTTTTATTCTTGCAGTTCCGGACAATCTGGATCCCAAGAACAAACTGCGCTTCACCAAATCTTTCATATGGAATTGCGTAGCTAGCCAATTCTTAATGTTAGTAAGATATCCTACATCATTCCCAATGAGTAGGATATCATCCACATATAGAACTAGGAATGCGACAGAACTATTGATGATTTTCTTGTAGACACAAGGTTCATCATCAAAGCCAAAAGATTTGATTGCCTCATCAAATCTTATATTCCAGAACCTAGAGGCTTGTTTCAGTCCATAGATTGACCTTTTAAGCCTGCAAACCTTTTTCTCTTGTCCTGCTTCAATGAACCCTTTGGGTTGGTCCATGTAGATGTTCTCGTCAAGATGGAAATTCAAAAAAGCTGTCTTGACATCCATTTGCCATACCTCATAGTTATAATATGGGGCAATGGCAAGTAGGATATGGATAGACTTTACCATAGCAACAGGTGAAAAGGTTTCCTCATAGTCAACCCTTTCAACCTTGGTATAACCCTTTGCTACTAGTCTAGCTATAAAGGTTTGCACCTTTCCATCTACACCACGCTTCCTCTTGTAGATCCACTTACAACCTATAGGTTTTACCCCATCAGGTTTATCTACAAGATCCCAAACAAAATTGAAGTACATAGACTCCATTTATTGGTCCATGACTATGACCCATTTGTCGTTGTCTTTGTCAACCATCGTTTGATTATAAGTCGATGGATCCTCACAGTCGTCATCTGGTATAACAACTTGGGTTTCAGATAAACCCATGTAACGGTCAGGTTGTGTTATAACTCTCCCACTACGTCGAGGCATACTAAACTCTTGAGATGGACTCTCTAGACTAGACAACCTAGTATCAACAACTTTTGTTGAGGTACTAGTTTTATTAGCAATCTTTGCTATTGTTCCGTCTAACTCACTTAACACAACTTTACTTCTTGGTTTGTGGTCCCTTATGTGGTCCTCCTCTAAGAAAGTGACATTTGTTGATACAAAAACCTTATCTTCCTTAGGATCATATAATAAACCACCTCTTGTTTCTTTTGGGTAGCCTACGAATAGGCACAATTTTGAACGTGAATCCAACTTCTTTGGATTTGTCACAAGCACATGTGCTGGACAACCCCAAATTCTGAAATGGCATAAACTACCTTTACGTCATTTTCAGAGTTCAAAAGATGTTTTAGAAACACTTTTTGATGGCACATTGTTCAAAATGTATCCCGGAGTCTCTACTCCGTAACCCCAAAAAGAATTAGAGAGATGAGCATAACTCATCATTGATCGAACCATGCCCAACAATGTTCTATTTCTCCTTTTCGATACACCGTTTTGCTGTGACGTACCGAGAGTCGAGAGTTGGGATGTAATTCCATGTTCTATCATATAGTTCTGGAATTTTAAATCCATGTACTCTGCACCTCGATCTGATCGAAGTGTTTTAATTGCTTTACCTAATTGATTTTCAACTTCAGTCTTGAATTCCTTGAACTTTTCAAGTGCTTCAGACTTATGATACATTAGGTAAATATGCCCAAATCTAGAATAATCATCTATAAAGGAGATGAAATATTCATAACCTCCTCTGGCTTGAACACTCATCGGACCACAAAGGTCTGAATGTATAAGCTCAAGAGGTTCTTTGGCTATAACATTTTCCACTAAAAGGTCTTTTAGTCATTCCTTCTAGGCAGGATTCACATACAGGTAAAGCATTTTCTTCTAACTCATCTAGAAGTCCATTTTTTACAAATCTCTCAAAACTATTGAGGTTAATGTGACTCAATCTAAGATGCCAAAGATGAACATTTTCTTTAGGAGAAATTTTACGTTTCTTAGTTTGCTTGTTTGCAGTTTTAAATAATTTAGTGTTCAAAACCATTTTGACTAAATTAGACCTTAAAATATACAACCCATTTTCTAATGAAGCTGAACATATTTCCACACATTGCTTTAAAATTAACACTTTATTGAAAGAAAAAGAAACATAAATACATTGTTCTATAAGGCAAGAAATTGAAATAAGGTTTCTAGTAAACCCTGGTATCACTAATATATTGTCTAACAACATATATTTCTTGCCAAAATTAAGTTTCATCGTTCCTATTGCTACAGCTGAGACGACTTCTCCATTTTCAACCCGGAGCGTTATCTCTCCTTTCTGTAGCTGCTGCTAGGAATCAATTCCCTGAAAAAGAAGAACAAACATGATTAGTGGCGCCCGAATCAAGTATCCAAGCAGTTTTATCATTATCCACTAAACAAGTTTCTAAGCAAAGTAAATCATATTTACCTTCCTTCTTCTTTTTTGCAATGTACTTCGGACATTTCCGTTTCCAATGTCCGTCTTCATTGCAGTGGAAACACTTTCCTTTGTTTGCAACTTCTTTGACCTTCTTGCCCTTCTGAGTGGCAGCTTTGTCAGCTCGTTTCTCTTTACCAACCTTCTTCATGTTCATCTTCTTCCCTTTTAGTTTAGAAGAAGATGAAGCCACTGTTTTTTATGTAGAGGTCGAACCCTATGATAACTCTTACTAGCAACATTTGTCGCACCTTTCGATCCCTGAATTTTCATCAAAGATTGAAAGATCTGGAGTTAATTCAGAAGGGAGGTAAGATTAAAAGTAAGCTTGTTCATAACATCATTACTTCTAAACTGTAGGAAACTATCTAGAAGGGTTTCCAGAATGAAGCTAACCTGGCTCGATTCATCATAGAAACACCATTCGACTCCACGATGTTAAAGTGTACCATCATATCGAGAACATGATCCCATTATAGATGAACCCTCTTGCATCCTCGAGTTGAATATGTACTTGAGGGCATTGTGTCGGGCCTGTGTAGACTGTTGTCCAAACATACCCTGCACTGAATTCATGATTTCCTTAGAGGTCATCATGCCCTCGTGCTTCTTGGCTAATATGTGAGACATACTTGCCAGCATATAGACTTTGTCCTTATCATTGGCCATGATACATCGATCATATGCATCACGAACATTTTGCGCAGCATTCGAGCCTGGCACTTGAGGACACTCCTCAGTCAACACAAACTTCAGATCATCCACTACCAATATAGTGTTGAGTTTGTTTTTCCATTTCATCATATTCTCACCAGTTAATTTTTCCGCATTGAATAAGAAAATTATAGAGCTAGACATTTTTGTTGAAAAATAAAAAAAAAAACTTGTATAAGCTTCTTGCTATAATTGTCTAATCCAATCATGTTTTAGCTAATTATTAAATGATTCCTAGGTCATTTATAATTTGCAATGATACTCCAAAGGTTTAGAATGTATGACACCGAAGGGTAATAAAAAACACTCCTCCTCTGGATCAAGACACTCTTGACCAAAATCTAATGCCATAATAACTCTTATTCCTAAGGCTTTAGTTACCATTATTCAGTCAGGATATATACACTTCTTATGTATCTTGTGAGTGTAACCCTCTGTCTTTAAACCCAGAGTCCCCATTCAACAAAATTCTCCGAAGGGAGGACTAGGTTGAAAAACAAACTAAGGAAATCTTTATCCCTTTCGGGTGTCTATATCGTGTTTCGATCCCCATGATCAAGCCCTCCAGAAGGATTGTGCAGTCCAGCCAAACTAGCGGTGACCATAGGTTTTGTTTTCACTAAACCTGCTCCCACTCACTATCAGTACCCTCTCCATTCACCTTGATATTAACTCATACAAACACCATACGAAGGGGGACGGTCCCGTTTGTGCCACGATGCCAAGTATGAGTCTCACGGTGTGAACTTCCCAGAGATACGTAGGTAGAAAAATATGTATTATATACACTTTTCCTCCCACTGGATACTTTAAATCTATAGGAAATTTACTTAGGCTGAAAACTCGGCTAATGGTTTTACCTAATCTTATCAATATAACTCTTACATTGATAATCAATATAACTCTTATATTGACTTTATCCTAAGTTTGCTAATATAACTCTTTATATTAAGCTTAGGATTTCTAGTTTATTAACCCCTTAATAAACCCGCTGATGCTACTATACTTTATAAACTCTCTGATTAAAATTCACTCCCAGGTCAGTTTCCATGTAGGGTTGTTCCGTTTCTGTCAGCTTAAATACCCCAACCTAGACAGAACATTCCTTAGACAAAGTTCCTCTTTTAATCATTGTTTATAAATTACTTGGTTTCTAACTCTAATCTTATTAGATCTAGATAACCTAAGGTCTATTAATTTCAAGTTATAAACAATTTTAAAACTAATAATTAACCTTAGGTGACATGCATACTATGTCATAGTGCTTGATCATTCATCTCATGAATAATAAAACACACAACATCATCATCTCATGAAATATAATGCATGTCAATGCTATCCATAAATTAATATAACACTTTATATTAATTATTCATGCAAACTATATAATATAACACTTTATATTATAAATGATGCATGGAAATGCTTAACCTAAGGTGGGATATCTAAAATAAAAGCATACATTATGCATTGCAATAATTATACAACAATTGCATAATTTAAATAGCAAAATTAGACCAATTTTCGCACCCTAAAATTAATTTTAATTAATATAATCTAATTATATTAATTAAATTTTAATAAAATAAATATAATTAAATATAAAACGTTTTTATATTTAATATATAAACAAAAAGAATGTTTTTTCGCCGGTTTGAAACTACTGAAACGCCTTTGGCCTTGCAACGCTGATGGCAGCGTTGCAACACTGCAATTTGTCTGTTTCTGACCGTTGACGTGCGCTACAAGACGCCTTCGACATTGCAATGTTGATGGCAGTGTTGTAACTCTGCCTCTGATGCGCGCCTCCATCCGGAAGCGTGGCATTGCAACACCAATGAACAATGTTGCAACGCTGCACACTGACAGCAAGGGATCCTCCATCATTTTGCCTCGTTTTCGCTCCGTTCTTCTCAGCAACCACTTTGCCTGGTCGACACAAACTTACAGACTCGATTTAGAATTAAAAGTACCCAAAACACCGGGCCCTTACATTGAACGATTAAATGAAAAATTGTAAATCTAAGTGCCAAAATTGAAAACTTCTAATTTGCAAACCGTTCATTCATCACATGAAAAACAGTATATCCCACCTATGATCTTGATAAATCCAGAACAAAATCAAGAACACAATTGGGTTCTGATACCAATTGAAGGGATCAAATCCCGCAGTGAAAGCGATTGTGAATCGCGTGTTCTTAATTTTGTTTCACGAACTACAATCAAGAACAAAAACAATACGATTAACCATGCTATATGACAAGGACAACACGATAATTACCTTTGAAGAACTCTTTCTTCACGTGCTCCTTCTCTCACGATCATGATCTTAGCAACTCGAACCCGAACGTATGAAGATGACACCACTAGATCTTCTCCGTTGTTCTCTAAGTGAGGGAGGAATGTTGGTTCCTTTCTTGGGTGAGATGTGGAGGTTATGAGAGAATATGTGTTTGGAACTTTTCCAACAACACTATGATTTGGAATTCTAGGGTTTTCCAAAAGCTTATTCCAAAATTGCATCTTATGCAACTATTTATAGGAAAATAGGATGAAAATTACCATCATATCCCTCATTCATTCTCTCATTAGTATATAGTTAATATGTGAATCTAATTCACATTAAAACTATATATTATATCACACTACTACAAAAACTAGTTTTCTTGACGCTTATAGAATGTTGAATTTTTCCTTACTTGAGGTTTTTCAAACCGTCAAGTAATCCACCGTCAAGAATAATATACGATACTTGACACTTATAAAGTGTTATGTATACTCTTTTTTTACGCTTATAATGTGTCATTTTGAACATAAACTCTTGACACTTTTTATTCGTCAAATGTAGTTTTATCTTGACTCTGAAAAAGTGTCAAATTTATGTTAATACTTGACATTTTCTCGGTGTCAAAAATATGTTTAGCTTGACATTGCAGAAATGTCAAATAATAGTTACTTGACGCTTGAAATGTGTCAAAATTGAGTTTATCTTAACGTTTAAAAAATGTCAATAGGAATTAGATCTTGACACATTATACATGTCTTGTTGGTTTGTGTTTTTTTCAATCTATTAATTATTCCCTATTATACTTAATTTTCTGCATTGTGTTCCAATAATTTGTTATATTGAAATATGCATAATTTCATCAACCAATCTTCCACACTTTAACAAAATTCACATCTTTAACAATATCAAACTATTAAGCTCATGAACAATTCTAAAATTACAAGGACTTATCAAACCTCATGTCAACAATTAAAAAATTATAAGAATTTTTGTAACGATCCTAACCCATAAACTAAACTAACATTCAAGGAGGTTTACAAAACAAGAGAACTTTACATTCACTAGCCTAACACACTGTAAATGGTTTAAATATGAAACTTATTGGCAACATTATGACCAAAACTTTGAAAACATCACCATAATTCTACAACACCTTTGTCACCCGCCAAGTAGTTGAGTATTACCTGCAAAACATAACATTAAGCAACAAGAGTGAGCATAAACATACTAAGTAAGCAACCTACCTCTAATAATTCAGAATTCTAAAACATGCAACAAGTGAATTTACTCAATCATGTCAACCCCTCTTAAAACACAACGATCTCAAATACTTGCTACCCATCTGTCTACTCCACTCACTCCCTCACATCCCGAATAGTGAAAAAGGAAAACAACCCTCACGCTAATCCTAAGAAGCATGCTCAAAGGGAGGGAATGTGATTCCTAATGTCATAAACATCGACCAAAGAGGATTAAGACGATTAACATACTTATAACACTTACAGGGGTTCGAAAAAGATTAAAATGCACTTAGACTTACCAAAATGGCTCAAAGCCTCGCTAGTTGATGCTCGGATCAACTTTCTTTTGCTAAATCGACTTCCATGGCTTATGGTTACCCAAAATGAACCTATTCGTGTTATGGCCATAGATGAAAGTATTAAAACTACAATTAAAAGGTATTCAAGCAATAGAACCAATATAGGATTATTTAATCTAGTTTGAATGAGCTTAAAGGGACTAACCTTGCTAAAAGAGTCAAAACACTTTGCTGAAAGTGTGTTAGAGGATGCCCGAATCACACTCAAACTGCAAACTTAAGGTTCGTACTTGTTAGAACTAATGCTTCATTACTGAAATTGATTTGAGGGAGATTTAAAACATGCAAAGTGTAATGACCCTAAATTATGGGGGTAAACCTAACTTGGGCGTTACTTAAAACACGTCGTTTTCACTCCAAAATTTCGGCAGCATAACGACGCTACTAGGACTTTTCCAAAATTTCAATGACATATTTTAACATCAGAAACATTTCAAAAACAAACCATTCTTCCCAACACCCACTAACTTCAAATACACAAGGGTTGGGGTTCAATAATCAAATATTTCTCAGCAAAACAAGACTAATTTCATAAATTCTCAAAACATGACTTATGACTTTAAATATGCCAAGAAAGCTCAGCAGAACAAACATTCTTACAAGTGTACTTAAACTAGAAAAGTTCCAACAACTCTCAAGTGCTAAACTAGACTAAAGGGGGAAACGATCTAAAAGTGCCTATGGAACCTATAAAGTGGCCAAAAAGTGAAAACAACTCAAAACAATCTAAAAGTACCTATGGAACTTACAAAGTGGCGAAAAAGGATGTAAAATGAGTTTAAGTGTCATTTTGACTCTTAAAGAAAATAAGAAACTCCCTAAAGTGAACCTATATCACACGACCAACCTCCGATGCTACAAAATTGAATTAAAGGAGCTTAAGAATACTTTGAGGCTAAAAGTAACTCAAAACGATGTAATAATGTCTATTTCTCCCCTTGGAACTTGCAAAGTAGGCAAAAAGAGGCTAGAAAGAGTTTAAGTCTTATTTTTCACGCTTAAAGAAACTTAAAAAGTTCCTAAACTGAAACTTACGCACACACCCAACCCCAAATCTACAAAAGTGTCTTAAAGGCTCTTTACAATCTAAAAGATCTAAACGATCTAAAAGTGCCTATGGAACCTATAAAGTGGCCAAAAAGTGTATAAAATGAGTTTAAGTGTCATTTTGACTTTTAAAGAAACTAAGAAAGTGCTTAAAGTGAACCTATATCACACAACCAACCCCCGATGCTATAAAACTTAATTAAAGTAGCTTAAGAATACTTTGAGGCTAAAAGTAACTCAAAACGATGTAATAATGTCTATTTCTCCCCTTGAAACTTGCAAAGTAGGCAAAAAAAAAAGGCTAGAAAGAGTTTAAATCTCATGTTCAAGTGAAATGAAACCTAAAGAGTTCCGAAACTAAAATATAGGCAAACAACCAACCCCTCGAATCTTCAAAAGTACCTTAATAGCTCTTAAGCATGCTATGACGCCAAAAACAACTCACTAACGATCTAAAACAACTTATGAAATTTACAAAATGTTACAAAAAAGTGTATAAAAGGACTTTAAGTCTCATGTTCATGCACAAAGTGTCTAAACTCAAACTTATGCACAAAACCAACTCCTCGAATCTTCATAATCTAGTTTGTTTGCTTTGTCATATTCATTCTACATAAGCTCAAAGGGTATGAAACCGAATAAAGAATAAAGATAAGGAAAAAACCATAATCAAGAACAAGTTACAAATGAAAAACTAAAAAATGCACTTGCTACTTTTAAATAGTCAAAGTATATTGACATTAAACAGGGCAAAGTACTAAACATCTTTCATCCCATTTTTAAAATGTTTGACACAAGCTCCCTTACCTTGACCTTAGCTCCAAAATTTCAACTTCTAAAATTTGCCACACAACGCCCTCTACCACCTGTTCAATGGAACTCCCAAGTTTCAGTTCAAACTACACTTAATCTTAATTATCAAACTTATGGTCTCACGTGCTCAAGATACCTTAACTCTGCTTCCTTGTTGGGACTCGACCACCAACACTCACACTTCCGTTGCTTTACTAACTTCTTTTAACAAATTACAACTGTGCCTTCAATTTTTTAGGTGTGAGGACAACCACTTGGTTTGAGCATAATTCCAAGAAGACAACATCCATTAACATATATTAAATAGAAAAACAAAACATTCAATGAGTGACAAGAATGCAAATGTAATATGTAAAATCATCTTGCTAACAGAGGAAACTAACCTGCAAAATGATCTGTCGTTTTCAATCTAGTATTGTTGAGTTTCAGAAAGGAGGAGAAGCACTAGAATGTTTCAAATAACTGAATATAAGTCGAACTTCTCTACTGCATCCATGCAAGATTTTAAAGGTTGACACTCATAAAATAGACAAAATGAAAGGCAATAAGCATATAAAATTTTAATGAAAAATTCTACCTCTTGAATAATAAATCTGTACGTATCAAGGAATGTTGTACATGGTACATTATTAAGTAAATGCATAAATAATATATAAACAAAAATTGGTGTTACCATAGTTCTTGATCTTTGTTGGATTCTTCTTAAAGATCTAAAGACAATAACAATTCCATCAAAAACAACATAACTAAAACATGAGCTAATAATTCTCCCATATATATAGGAGAACTTAGCAACCCAACCCAGAAAACATATCACAAAACCAAATGTGAAAGCCAATAGTTATCAAAAACAACTTGGAGCCAATACTCACAATGCCAAAATTCTTTCCACCAAGAATCAGAGAACCACTATGTATATCTATCGCAGTAACTAAATAATCTTCCACCATATAGACCAATCAAAAGCATTCACCAACATAGCTAAGAATTGTTCTCTTGTATTATGTAACATTTTCACATTTCACAAACCATCCCAAATTGATTGAATATGGAGAATATGTATTCAATCAATCTTACAAACAAAAAACACAAGGAAAAATATCCAATTATTCATCCCATCACAAGTTCTTCACAGTTACACTCACAATATATTAACAATGACAACTTAAAAAAATAATATCATCGATTCAAGCACTGAAAAAGTATCAAAATCCTATCTAAGTTTCACTACCACATTTGGATGCAACGTTGAATAAGAAGTTAATCATAGTAATAGATTACAAAGAAGCAAAATGGAAAAGTTCAGCATGAAGGCTTCATTTTCTTTTCATGTAAAGTGATGATGCCTTAACTATGTAAGCCAACATAAGGTCACCTACGTCAATGATAAAAAAAAGGAAATTATCCTAGGCAAGACAATCTTAGAGACAAAAACACATTACATCGTTGATAACAAGCACCTGACCGTTGCTCTTCTTGACTTTCTTCAGCTTCTGCAAAAAACGAAATGGTTGTATCAATGAAATAAAACATTTTGAATCTAAAAAAATCAAAGTAAATAAAGGAAAAAAACATCGTAATGGTCGGATCAATGAAATAAAACTCCTAGATCTACACCTCAAGAAAATAAGAAACCCTTAATCAATAGCTAGAACAACTCAGATCTACCACCTCACGAACTCACGACCTCAAATCTACAACCTCACGAACACCCGACCTCATATCTACAACCCACGAACAATTGTAACCACCAGTGCCTCAGATCTACGTGAAGGGAATCGAAGTCCCCACAGCGGAAGCGATTGCGAATCGCGCGCTCTTGATTTAGTTACATCGATAAGTTCAAGAACATACAAAACTAGATTAAGCATAAAAGTAAAATGGACAGGAGAAATTTACCTTTGAAGAACCTTTCTTCAAGTGCTTCACTCTCCCACGGTCACGATCTCAGCAACAGGAACTCCGACGTACGAAGATACGACCACCGGATCTTCTTCGCTGTTCTCTAGGTGAGGGAGAAAGGTGGGTTCCCTTTAGGAGATGTGAGGTATTTTGAGAGAGATGTGTGTGTCTTGGAACTCTTCCAACAACACAACAAGAGAGCTTATCAAACCTTAGAATCTCTTAACCTAGTTGCATCCCATGCAACCATATATATAGGGAAATGAGATGAAAATGACCATCCTACCCCTCCTTTAATCTCTCTTTAGTATATAGTTTATATATGAATCTAATTCACATTAAAACTATATATTATATCAATTACATCATATATAATTGATATAACTCCTCATCTATGAAATTGAACACTTCAATTTCACTCCTAATTTTATACCCCCAATATTACCATATTGAGCCAACGGAGGGATCTAATGGACCTACAGATCATGATCTCCAATAATGTGAGATTAACTGATCAAACTCTTTGATCCAGTTAATCAATATTCATTAACTACAAGCCACTCCACTATAGACTTGCAACTGCACTCTCCTCACTGTAGATATTATTGTGTCCACTAATATAGTCATTACCCATGAGTCGACCCTTCACAGGTTGTTCGTAATCATAGCTGGGTCAAATTACCGTTTTACCCTTGTGATTACCTCTTTGCTCCTTAAGCACCACTGATCCTCTAATGAACAACAAGTCTAAGGTCCTACCTTAGACTCATACCCTCATGAGGGCGGGGCCCCGTTGTTCAAGACCTGGAGTCAGTTCTTAAGGGAACAACCTATCTAATTCCTCAATAGAGGAATGAGTGAATTTCATCTTGCACAGCTTAAGTTCCCGGCTACCTCACGAGGTTCTCATCACCCGAGAAGGTAGGTTTATTGAGTCTGGCTACAGCCACTCTCACCCATACTAGTCTAAGGACAAACCCCTATAAGCAAAAAGTTCTTAACTTGCTCGTGATTCAGTCGAGTCACTAATGACCATCTATAAATTACTAGTCTTATCCTCATTAATCTGTGTTATCACGAGTTAGACTAATAATTTCTTGATCCAGCTTTTTGTATGAACTCTTCATACAGGATGCCCCCACTCGCATGTCAACTACATGAATGATTATAATTCAACCATTGCTTGATTATAAGTCAATGGATCCTCGCAGTTGTCATCTGGTATAACAACTTGGGTTTCAGGTAAACCCATGTAACGGTCAGGCTGTATCACAACCCTCCCACTACGTCGAGGCATACTCAACTCTTGAGATGGACCCTATTTACTAGACGAATTAGTATCAACAACTCTTGTTGACGTACTAGTGTTCTTATTAGTAACCTTTGCTATTGTTCCGTCTAACTCACTCAACACTACCTTACTTTTTGGTTTGTGGTCCCTTATGTGGTCCTCCTCTAAGAAAATGGCATTTGTCAACACAAAAACCTTATCTTCTTTTGGATCATAGAATAAACCACCTCTTGTTTCTTTTGGGTATCCTACGAATAGGCACAACTTTGAACGTGAATCCAACTTCTTTGGATTTGTCACAAGCACATGTGTTGGACAACCCCATATTCTGAAGTGACATAAACTACCTTTACGTCCTTTCCAGAGTTCAAAAGGTGTTTCAGAAACACTTTTGGAGGGCACACTATTTAAAATGTATACTGCAGTCTCCACTGCATAACCCCAAAAGGAACTAGGGAGATGAGCATAACTCATCATTGATCGAACCATGTCCAACAAGGTTCTATTTCTCCTTTTCGATACACCGTTTTGTTGTGGTATGCCAGGAGCTGAGAGATGAGATGTAATTCCATGTTCTATCATATAGTTCTGGAATTTTAAATCCATGTACTCTCCACCTCGATCCAATTGAAGTGTTTTAACTCTTTTACCTAATTGATTTTCAACCTCAGTCTTGAATTCCTTGAACATTTCAAGTGTTTCAGACTTGTGGTGCATTAGGTAAATATGCCCATATCTGGAATAATCATCTATAAAAGAGATTAAATATTCATATCCTCCCTTGGCTTTAACATTCATCAGACCACAAAGGTCTGAATGTATAAGCTCTAGAGGATCTTTGGCTCTATAACCTTTTCCACTAAAAGGTCTTTTAGTCATTTTGCCTTCTAGGCAAGATTCACATACTGGCAAAGAATTTTCTTCTAACTCGTTTAGAAGTCCTTTCTTTACCAATCTCTCAATCCTATTGAGATTAATGTGACCCAATCTTAGATGCCAAAGATGAGCATTTTCTTTAGGAGAAATTTTACGTTTCTTAGTTTGTGCGTTTGCAGTTTTAAATAATTCAGTGTTCAAAACCATTTTGACTAAATTAGGCCTTAAAACATACAATCCATTTTCTAATGAAGCTGAACATATTTCTAAACCTTTCTTCAAAATAAACACTTTATTCATAGAAAAGGAAACAAAAATACATTGTTCAATAAGGCAAGAAATGGAAATGAAGTTTCTAGTAAACCTTGGTATCACTAATATATTGTCCAACAATACATATTTCTTGCCAAAATAAAGCTTCATTGTGCCTACTGCTACAGCTGAGACGATTTCTCCATTTCCAACCCGGAGCGTTATGTCTTCTTTGAAGGGAATGAGAATCCCCGCGCAACGGAAGACGATCAAATCGTCATGGTAATATTACGCAACTTGGTTTTGTTAAAACGATCTACTAAAGATCTAGGCTAAACATGCTGGAAAAAGGAAGAAAAACAACAAGTTTAGAGATACTTACTTGTTGAAGACTCTGTTCAAGGTTTCTTCCTCAGATGACGAACTCTTCGTGCTTCTCGATCTCAACGAACTCTTCCAACGAATGGAATCCGAATACCACCACTTGGAGTCTCGGTTGTTCTCTTTTAGAAAATGGAAGTTTTGTGGGAACTTTAGTGTTTTGGAGAGGCAGTAGAATTGAGAGAGAGTAGAGAGAATTCTTCTTCTCTTCTTTGATGAAAATCATAAAAATGAGAGGATGGTTACATTATTTCTTGCAAGAAGGGATTATATAGTGGAATGATGGAGTTAAAATCTCCACATTATTTCCACTTTACCACAACCATAGGTTATGCAAATCTCATTTGCATAACCACATAATATAAGATATCTCATATCTCATATTGCAAATCTCATTTGCATTAATTGTGGATTAATTAAATTGAATCACATCTAATTTAATTGCTCTCAATTAAATTCTCTAATTAGCCCTAATTTAACAATTAGGCTAACCTATTGTTTATTATGAATCTCATTCACATTAAACTATATATTATAACATTCATATCTCATATAAATTACATAAATGCCCTTAAAGTGAAATTGAACACTTCAATTTCATACCAAAACATTAACCCTTCTTTTAACTGCATTGAGCCAATCGAGGACCTAATGGACCTACTGAGTGGCGGGCTCCAATGATCCGAGATTAACTCACAAACTCTTTGACCCGCTTAACCAACATTCATTAGCTACGGTAACACTCCACTATAGCCCGTAGCTGCACTCCTGTCAGTGCAGAATATTACGTGTCCACTGATATAACCAATGCCCATGAGTCGACCCTTCACAGGTTGTTCGTAGACACGGCTGGGTCAAAGTATCGTTTTACCCCTGTGTCTACCTCTTGTTCCTTAAGTCCCCACTGCTCCTCTAATGAACAACATATTGTGATGGTCCAACCATACACAACACCCTTCTCGGGCCAGTGAGAAGGTGGGCGCCCGTTGTCCAAGCCTGGAGAAAGCACTTAAGGGAACAACCCCTCTAGTTTTCCTAAAAGCGGGAACGAGTGAATTCCATCTCGTGTAGTTAAGTTCCCAGCTCCCTACTTGGTTCTGTCCCTGAGAAGATATGCATATTGGGCGAGTAATCGTGACCACCACCTCACCGTACTAGTCAAAAGACGCACTTCCCAGCATGCGAGTCCGTAACACGCTCGAGATTCGTGTCGAGTCACTAATGGTCATCTACGGTTATTAGTCCTCACTTTTGTGTCAGCGGTGTTACATCGGTGGTCTAATAATTCACGGTCCGGTCTTGTACAATCTCATTGCATAGGATGCCCTCACTCGCATGTCAACCACATGAACGAGTCAGATCACCTCGTTTGTATCTAATACAGAGCGAGCCGCATCCACAGTGTATCTAGGATTACGTCTCCAACCCTATCCATATACTGTAGACCGTTTGGGTCATTAACTCGAACGTGATCCTCCCCGTGTGTGTCCACTACACACCGCTCAAGTTTTAGTTCTCTCATAAATTCAATGACCTGAGCTTAGTTTATTGGAAAAGTTTATAAATATTGCGAGACACAAAGTGATGAAATGAATAACTCTTATTAATTTCAAACAATATATTACAAACACAAGATTAGGATAAAAATCCCAACAAACTCCCACTTGGACTAAGCTAGTGGAGAAAATACATTTCTGAAATGTACATAAATTACAATGAAGTAATACAATAAACTAGGGCATTGAATACCCGTTTACACATCTCCCACTTGCCCTAGTCACGAAGCTCTCGAAGACCTAGACTCTCTAGGTGGCCCTCAAACACTTTAGCCGTGAGGGGCTTTGTAAATGGATCAGCTACGTTACGCTCCGACCCTATCTGCGCTCAATGTGTTTGCCTCTCTTATAGCTCCGAGGCTCACGTGAGTTGGTCTTTGCACCATGTTATCACGAGCGAGTGTGATTGGCAAGTTCATATTTGGAACAACTTCCAAATCGCCATGAACTTCCTAAGCCAAACGACTTTCTTTGCGACTTCACAAGCCGCAACATACTCCGCTTCCATAGTGGAATCGGCGATGCATCCTCGCTGATGCTTCGCCATACTACAGCTCCTCCATTCGAATGAAGGTGACCAGAAGTGGATTTCCTAGAATTCTTATCGGTGCTGAAATCGAGAATCCGTGTATCTCGTGAAGGATCAAATCCCCAACGCCATACACTAAGTCGTAGTTCCTTGTTCTCCTAAGATACTTGAGGATTGCCTTTACTACCGTCCAGTGATCTAATCTGGATTGGGTGATATCTCATGACAATTCCTACTGCATAACAGATGTCGGGCCTAATACACATCATGGCATACATCAGGCTGCCTACAGCTGAAGCATATGGAATTCGTCTCATATCCTCAACATCTTGAGGAGTCTTAGGACATTGATCCTTAGACAAGTGAACTCCATGCCTGAAAGTAGGGGTGTACATAAGTCGGGTTGGATTGGGTTTGGAGAGATTCTTGGACCAACCCGAAAATTCGGGTTGGTAATTTCTTCAACCCAATCAACCCTATTCATGAGAGTAACCCAACCCAACCCAACCCAATATTTTCGGGTTGGGTTGGGTTGGGTCATCGGGTTAGTTTTTTTATTTTTTTATAATATTTTAAATTATTTAAAATATTTTTTTCTTTAATTAATAACTAAAATCACATAAAATTCAAATATTAAACTTCAAACTTTATAACATCTTAACATTTGTTAGAAGTCTAGAAGAAAAACATAAGAAATTAACAAATAATTCATTTATAAGTATATATTTAATTAAAATAAATTAAAAAAATATTAACTTTGGGTTGGGTTGGGTCAACCCGAGCCTCAAAACCCCAACTCGAGAACCAACCCAAACTTTTTGGTTCTCCAAATTTCTAACCCAACCCAAACCGGAAAAAAACCTAACCCCCTACCCAACCCTTACGGTTTGGGTTGGGTAATCTGGGTTGCTCGGGTTACCGGGTTAGTTGTACACCCCTACCTGAAAGGCAGCAAGCCCTTCTTGGAGTTCTGCATCTTATATCTAGACAACATCTTGTCAATATAAGAGGCCTGAGACAAGGCTAGCGTTCTGTTCTTCCGGTTCCGGACAATCTGGATATCTAGAACATACTGAGCTTCTCCCAAATCTTTCATTTGGAATTGCGAAGCTAGCCACTTTTTAACGTCAGTAAGAAATTCTACCTCATTCCCAATGAGAAAGAATATCGTCCCACATACAACAACACCAAAAATGCGACGCTTTTGTCAACGATTTTCTTGTAGACACAAGGCTCAAATCGACATTTTGATCAAAGCCATAAGATTTGATCGCCTCATCAAACTTTATATTCCAAGACCTCGAAGCTTGTTTCAGCCCATAAATGGACCTATGAAGCCCGCAAACCTTTTGCTCTTGGCCTTGGGCAATGAACCCTTTGGGTTGGTCCATGTAGATGGTCTCATCAAATTTGCCATTCAGAAAGGTTGTCTTGACGTCCATCTGCCATACCTCGTAGTCATAATACGTGGCAATGGCCAGAAGGATCCTGATCGACTTTACTATAGCAACAGGTGAAAAGGTCTCCTCATAATCAACCCCTTCAACCTGGGTAAAACCCTTTGCCACTAGTCGGGCATTGAAGGTCTGCACCTTCCCATCTACGCCATGTTTACTCTTGTAGATCCATTTGCAACCAATAGGTTTGACCCCATCCAATTGATCCACAAGCTCCCAGACAGAATTGAAGTACATAGACTCCATTTCCTGGTTCACAGCTTTAATCCACTCGTCTTTGTCAACATCAACCATTGCCTGCTCATAGGTCAATGGATCCTCACAGTCATCATCAGGAGCGACAACTGAGATTTTAGCTAAACCCATATAGCGATCAGGCTGTCTCACAGCCCTCCCACTACGTCGAGGCATTCCCAACTCTTGGGAACGGATTTGACTAGACGTGCTAGGATCAACAACACTTGTTGACGTACTAGCCCCATCAGCAACTCTTGTTGATGTACTGTCCATTTCATTTAACACAATTTTACTCTTTGGTAAATGATCCCTGACGTGGTCTTCCTCTAGGAAAGTGGCGTTTGTCGACACAAGCACCCTATTTTCCTTAGGATCGTAAAATAGACAACCCCTAGTCTCTGTAGGGTAACCTACGAATAGGCACAATTTCGAACGGGGTTCCAACTTTTTTGGGTTTGACACCAACACGTGGGTCGAGCATCTCCAAATTCTGAAGTGATGTAAACTGCCTTTACATCCACTCCAGAGCTCGAAAGGTGTTTCACAAACACTCTTCGACGGAACGTTGTTCAAAATATAAATCGCAGTCTCCACTATGTACCCCTAAAAAGAATCAGGGAGACGAGCATAGCTCATCATCGATCGAACCATGTCCAACAAGGTTCTGTTTCTCCTTTTCGATACAACATTCTGTTGTGGCATACCAGGCGCTGAGAGTTGGGATGTAATTCCGTGTTCTATCATATAGTCCTGGAATTCAGTATCCATGTACTCTCCACCTCGATCCGATCGAAGTGTTTTAAGCGATTTACCTAAGAGGTTGTCAACCTCAGTCTTGTACTCCTTGAACTTTTCAAGAGTTTCAGACTTCTTGTGCATTAGGTAAATATACCCATATCTGGAGTAATCGTCTATGAAAGACACGAAATACTCATAACCGTCCCGAGCTTTAACATTCATCGGACCACAGAGGTCAGAATGTACTAACTCAAGAGACTCTTTGGCTCTATATCCTTTTTCACTAAAAGGACGTTTGGTCATCTTGCCCTCAAGGCATGATTCACACACCGATAAAGAGTTTTTTTCTAACTCGTTTAGAAGTCCACTCTTCACTAGTTTCTCAATCCTATTGAGATTAATGTGGTCTAACCGTAGATGCCAAAGATGGGCATTTTCTTTTGGAGAAACTTTTGCTTTCTTAGTTCGTGTTTCTGCAGTTTTAAACAATTCGATATTCAAAACATTTTTGACTGAATTAGGTTTCAAAACATACAGATTATGCTCGAGTGAAGCTGAACAAATAAGATTGTCTTTGAAAGAAATAAACGCTTTACTTGATTCAAAGGAAACAGATATACAATGTTCAATTAAGCAGGAAATGGAAACAAGGTTTCTAGTAAACCCTGAAACTATGTACAAATTGTCCAACAATAAGTACTTCCCACCAAAGTGTAGCTTCACTGTGCCGATCATTGCGCAAAGAGAGACAAGCTCCTGGATCCAACCCGTAGAGTCACCTCACCTTCTCGCATGGCACGCTAGAAATCAATCCCCTGAAAAGAAGAACAAACGTGGTTAGTGGCACCCGAATCCAATATCCAGGTAGAGTCACTACTCTCCACTAAACATGTTTCTGTCACAAGTAAATCACATTTACCTTGATTCTTCCTCTCGGCCAGGAATTTGGGACAGTTCCTCTTCCAGTGTCCGCCCCCATTGCAGTGGAAACACTTTCCTTTCTCTACAACGTCCTTGACCTTCTTGCCCTTTTGGGCGGCAGCTCGGTCAGTTTTACCCCTCTTCGTCCTCTTCTTCCTTTTCGGGCGTGAAGGAGCAACAGGTTTCGTCCCAGAGGTGGAACCCCTATGATAAGACCTGTAGGCAACATTTGCCTCAGATTCCTTGACACTGTTCAAGGATTTGAAATTCTGTAGCTCATTGAGGAGGGTAGTCAGAGTGTAGCTAATTTTGTTCATAACAAAGATTATTACTCTGAATCAAAGGAAACTCTTCTGGAAGAGTCTCCAAAATAAAATCGACTGCTCGACTCGTCGATCGAAGCCCCGTTCATCTCAGCCAGATTAAAGTGGGTCATCATGTCCAGAACATGTTAACGGACAGACAACCCCTCCTTCATCCGTGCATTTAACACGTATTTAAGCGAGTCATGCCGGACCTGAAAGGATTGTTGCCCAAACATTTCCTGCAAGGACTCCATGATCTCCTTGGCGGAAACCATCAGCTCATGCTTCTTTCCCAAGACATCAGACATGCTGGCAATAATTTTGACCTTGGCCTTTTCATTGGCCCTCATCCACCGATCGTCGCGCGCATCGCGAACTTAGCCGCGACGCTTGGTGAGCCCGACATCTGAGGACACCGCTCGGGCGGCCACGAACTTGATGTAAATCGATTACAAAAATCGTGCTAACGTTGTTTTTCCAACTTTGGTAATTATCTCCCACTAACTTATCGGATGCGAGTAATGCTATTATTGCGCTAGACATTTTTAGCTGAAAAATAAGAAAAATTTTGTATTAGTCTCGCAAAAAACTTTTTCAAATCCAATCAAGTTTTAGCAAAATTGTTTCATGATCCCTAGGTCATTCAAAATTTTTCAATGATATCTTAAAGGTTTAGAATGACCGCCACCGCCAGAAGTGAACAAAACACTCCTCCTCTAGGACGAGACTTTCTCGATCAGACCCTAATCCCAGAATAACTCTTATTCCATTAGGCGTCCAATTACCATTGTTTGGTCGAATTCATTAACACTTAACGACTTTTGTGAGTGTCACTCTCAATGTTTAAGTTTCCAAGCATCCGTCCAAACAATAGCCACCGAAGGGTGAACCAAGAAGGAAAACCAACCAGAAAATCAGATCCCTTTCGAGAATTCACGGTGTTCGAGGCTCCCATGATCGGACCCCTCAGAAGGGATTGTGCAGTCGAGCCAAACTAGCGAGCGGATGATAGGCATCTCACGGTGTGAATCGAAAGAAGAGACCGTGGGTCTCATTTTCACAAGTCCCGCTCCCACTCACTATAAGTACTCTCTCTCCATCCACGATGATATTGACCTATACAAATGCCACCCGAAAGGGCTCCCCATTTGCGCCACGAGGCCGAGTAGTATAGATCTCACTATGCGGACTTAAAGGAGATTTGTGGTTGGAAATTCAAATGTATCTCATACACTTTATTTCCTCCCACTCAACACTTTAATTTTAATAGGGATTGACCTAGATAAACCGGCTAAAATTTACCTAAGTCTACCAATATAACTCTTATATGGTATTTACCTAAGTTTATAATCACATTATTAACTTAGGTCTATGTGAGTAAATTAATTAACTCTTAATTAACGGCACTCACGAGAATATAACCTAAGAATCTCCGGACCGAATTCACTCCCAGGTCGGTTTCCTGTGTAGGGTTGTTAAGGCGTCAACATAAATACCCAGCCTTAGACAAAACCTTCCTTAGACATAGTTACTAATCAATCTCCATTCAAAGGTTATATTTGATTTCCTAATTTCTAATCTCATTAGAAAATAGAAAACCTAAGTCTAATTATTCAAGTTCTAAACTCTTTAAAACTAATAATTAACTTAAGTTGCATGCATTTCTATGTTATAGTGTTTGATCATTCATCACATGAATAACTATATACTATAACATACATTCATCACATGAATTAAATGCATGAGCATGCTTTTAATTTAAAAATATAACACTTATATTTAAATAAATTAAAACATGCAAGCATTATATTATAACTCTTATAATATAATCCTATCATGCATACTATATATTATAACTCTTATAATATAAAAATGATGCATGGAATGTTTAACCTAAGGTGGGATTTTAAATCTATATGACATACAATATGCACACAGAAAATAATTAAAATATACATCTCATGCATAAAATAATTAAACAACAAAAATAGACCGATTTTTGGCACCTAGGGGCAATTATTTAATTAAATAACATTAATATAACACTTATATTAACATTATTTAATAAAATAATTAAATACATAAAATAAATAAATTTTACAAATTATAAAATAAATTAAAATTACAAAAAAAACGCCCCACTTTGAGAAAAACCGCCCACGTCCTCGCGAAATTGAAGCTGCAACCGCTCCTCAACACGTGCAGCGTTGCAACGCTGTCGCCTCAGCGTCAAACTGCGTTCTCAACGCCAACGGCGTTGCAACACTACGTCCAGCGTTGCAACGCTGCTCTGCTGTAGGGCCTCCGTCCGCAAGAACAACGTTGAGACGCTAAAAGGCAGCGTCTCAACGCCATTGACAGACCAACAAACTCTTTGCTGTTCTTCACCGAATTTCTGCTTGTTTCCGCTCCGATTTCTTCACAGCAACTCTTGCCACGAACAACCCGGACTTACAGACTCGATTTATTTTCTAAAATGCCCAAAAAACACGGGCCCTTTACATTTGATCTCATCAAACAGAAAATAAATCTAAAATGCCAAGAACCGAAAAACATCCATTTAAGCAAACCAACATTCATCTCATGAAATTAAGGCAATTACCCACCTGATTTTAACAAAAACAGTGCATAAATGAAGAACCATCGAAATGGCTCTGATACCAATTGAAGGGAATGTGAACCAACATTCATCTCATGAAATTAAGGCAATTACGCAACTTGGTTTTGTTAAAACGATCTACTAAAGATCTAGGCTAAACATGCTGGAAAAAGGAAGAAAAAGCAGAAGTTTAGAGATACTTACTTGTTGAAGACTCTCTTCAAGGTTTCTTCTTCGATCACGAACTCTTCGGTGCTTCTCGATCTCAACGAACTCTTCCATGACAGAAACCCGAACACCACCACTTGGAGTCTCGATTGTTCTCTTTTGGAAAAGGGAAGTTTTGTGGGAACTTTAGTGTTTTGGAGAGGGAGGAGAATTGAGAGAGAGTAGAGAGAATTCTTCTTCTCTGAATTGATGAAAATAAAAAAAATGAGAGAATGGTTACATTCCTTCTTGCAAGAAGGGATTATATAGTGGAATGATGGAGTTAAAATCTCCACATTATTACCACTTTACCACAACCATAGGTTATGCAAATCTCATTTGCATAACCACATAATATAAGATATCTCATATCTCATATTGCAAATCTCATTTGCATTAATTTTGGATTAATTAAATTGAATCACATCCAATTTAATTGCTCTCAATTAAATTCTCCAATTAGCTCTAATTCAACAATTAGGCTAACCTATTGTTTATTATGAATCTCATTCACATTAAACTATATATTATATCATTCATATCTCATATAAATGACATAAATGCCTTTAAAGTGAAATTGAACACTTCAATTTCATACCAAAACATTAACCCTTCTTTTAACCTTGATTGAACTAATCGAGGACCTAATGGACCTCGATGGCGGGCTCCAATGATCCGAGATTAACTCACAAATTCTTTGACCGGTTAACCAACATTCATTAGCTACGGTAACACTCCACTATAGCCCGTGAGTCCATTGCACTCCGTCGGTCACGAGAATATTACGTGTCCACCGATATAACCAATGCCCATGAGTCGACCCTTCACGGGTTGTTCGTGACACGGTACACCGGCAAAAGTACCGCTTTACCCCTGTGTCTACCTCTTGTTCCTTAAGTCCCCACTTTGCTCCTCTAATGAACAACATATGATGATGGTCCAACCATACACAATGATCTTCTCGGGCCGGTGAGAAGGTAGGCGCTCGTTGTCCAAGCCCTAGAGAGGCGACAGACTTAAGGGAACAACCCTCTAGTTTCCCTAAAAGAGGAACGAGCGAATTCCATCTCGCGTGCTTAAGTTCCCAGCTCCTACTTGGTTCTGTCCCTCGAGAAGATAGGCATATTGGGCGAGTAATCGTGACCACCCTCACCGTACTAGTCAAAAGACGGACCCTCATGACGCGGAGTCCGTAACACGCTCGGGATTGGTCCGAGTCACTAATGGTCATCTCACGAAGTTATTAGTCCTCTACATCAAGCGGTGTTACATCGTGAGAGTCTAATAATTCACGGTCCGATCTTGTACAATCTCATTGCACAGGATGCCCCCAATCGCATGTCAACCACATGAACGAGTCAGATCACCTCGTTTGTATCTAATACAAAGCGGGTCGCATCCACAGTGTATCCAGGATTAGGTCTCCAACCCTATCCATATATTGTAGACCGTTCGGGTCATTAACTCGAACGTGATCCTCTCTGTGTGTCCACTACACACCTTTCAAGTTTTAGTTCTCTCATAAATTCAATGACCCTGGAGCTTAGTTTATTGGAAAAGTTTATAAATATTACGAGACACAAAGTGATGAAATGAATAACTCTTATTAATTTCAAACAATATACTACAAACACGAGATTAGGACAAAAATCCCAACATCCTTGCAGTAGCTGCTGCCAGGAATCAATTCCCTGAAAAGAAGAGCAAACATGATTAGTTGTCATCCTTTATCAGCAACGTGTTTTACTTTCTTGCCCTTCTGGGCGGCAGCTTTGTCAGCCTGTTTCCCTTTACCAACCTTCTTCATGTTCTTCTTCTTACCTCTCGGGTTAGAAGAAGATGAAGCCATCGCTTTTTGTCCCGGTCGAACCTCAGTGATAACTCCTAATGGCAACATTTGCCTCACCTTTCGATCCACGAATTTTCATCAAAGACCGAAAAGTCTGGAGTTCATTCAAAAGGGAAGTAAGATTAAAAGTAAGCTTGTTCATAACAACATTACTTCAAATCTGCAGGAAACTATCTGGAAGGGTTTCGAATGAAGTCGACTTGGCTCGACTCATCGATGGAAGCACCATTCGACTCGCGATGTTAAAGTGCACCATCATATCCGTGACATGATCCCAATGGATGTACCCTCTCGGCATCCTCGAGTTGAATATGTACTTTAGGGCATTATGTCGGGCTTGTGTGGACATGTTGTCCAAACATACCACGCATGCGAAATTCATGATTTCCTTAGCGCAATCATGCCCTCATGCTTCTTGGCTAATATGTCCGACATACTTGCCAAAGATGTAGACCTTGGCCTTATCATTGGCCTTGATCCATCGATCATATGCATCACGAACATTTCGTGACGCATTCGAGCCTGGCACTTGAGGACACTCATCAGTTAGCACAAACTTCAGATCATCCACTACCAAAATAGTGTTGAGTTTGTTTTTCCATGTCATTATATTCTCTCCGGTTAACTTTTCCGCACCCAATAAGGAAATTATAGAGCTAGACATTTTTGCTGAAAAATTACAAACAAACTTGTATGAGTTTCTTGCTATAACTCTAATCCAATCATGTTTTAGCTAATTATCAAATGATTCTTCGGCCATTTATAATTTGCAATCATACTCAAAAGGTTTAGAATGTATGACACCGAAGGGTAATAAAAAACACTCCTCCTCTGGATCAAGACATTCTTGACCAAAACCTAACACCAGAATAACTCTTATTCCTATAGGTTTTAGTTACCATTTTTCGATCTGAATACATAAACAACTTATGTACCCCGTGAGTGTAACCCTTTGTCTTTAGATCCCAGAGTCTCGATCCAATAAAAGCCGCCGAAGGGAGGACTAGATTGGAAAATAGTCTAAGGAAATCTTTATCCCTTTCGAGTGTCTCTCGTGTTAGATCCCCTATGATCAAGCCCTCCAGAAGGGATTGTGCAGTCCCAGCCAAACTAGCGGTGACCATAGTGGTCTAACGATTGTAAACCGACAAAAGAGACTGTAGGTTTTGTTTTCACTAAACCTGCTCCCACGCACTATAAGTACCCTCTCCATTCACCTTGGTATTGACTCATACAAACACCATCCGAAGGGGGACACTCCCATTTGCGCCACGAGGCCAAGTATGAGTCTCACGGTGTGAACTTCCCGGAGATAGCGTAGGTGGAAAAATATGTATCTCATACACTTTTCCTCCCACTGAATACTTTAAGTCTATAGGAATCTTTCTTAGGCTAAAACCCGACTAATGGTTTCAACTAACTCTATCAACATAACTCTTTATATTGATGATCAATATAACTCTTATATTAATTTTATCCTATGTTTGTTAATATAACTCCTTGTATTAAACCTAGGATTTCTAGTTTATTAACCCCTTAATAAACCCGCTGACGCTACTGTAATTTATAAGACTCTCTGATTAAATTTAACTCCCAGGTCAATTTCCAGGTAGGGGTGTTCCGTTTCCGTCAGCTTAAATACCCCAGCCTAGACAAAACTTTCCTTAGACAGAGTTCCTCTTTTAATCATAGCTTATAATTTACTTGATTCCTAATTCTAATCTAATTAAAACTAGATAACCTAAGGTCTATTATTTCCAACTTCTAAAACTTTAAAACTAATAATTAACCTTAGGTGACATGCATACTATGTTATAGTGCTTGATCATTCATCACATGAATAATAAGACATTCATAGCACATTCATCTCATGAAAAAATAATGCATGTCAATGCTGTCCAAAATTAATATAACAGCCTTATATTAATTAATCATGCAAACTATATAATATAACTCCTTATATTATAAATGATGCATGAAAATGCTTAACCTAAGGTGGGATTTCTAAAATACAAGCATACACTATGCATGGCAATAATTACACAACAATTGCGTAATTAAAATAGCAAAAATTAGACCAATTTTGGCACCCAAGAAATAATTTTAATTAATATAATCTAATTATATTAATTAAAATTAAAAATATTAAATATATTAAAATAAAACGTTTTTATAATTAATATATAAAATAAAAATTATAGTTTCTGCCCGTTGCTCCTCGCGTGAAACGTATCTGGCGTTGCAACGCTGCTTTTGTCGTCTTCTATCGAGTGTTGCGCAACGCCACAACGTTGCAACGCTAGAGGGGCAACGTTACAACGCTACCTCGCAAGCGCGCTTTCTTACAAAGCGCAACGTTGCAACGCCGATGAACAATGCGTTGCAACACGCGCATTACGATACAACAACTAGGAATCCCATTCCTTTGCTCGTTTTCGCTCCGATCTTCTCAGCAACCGCCTTGCCTCGATCGTCATGGACTTACAGACTCGATTTACAATTAAATTTGTCCAAAATACCGGGCCCTTACATTGAACATTTCAATAGAAATTGTAAATCTAAGTGCCAAAAGTGAAAACATCTAATTTCGCAAAATCGTTCATACATCTCATGCAAAAACAGTAAATCCCACCTTGTTCTTGAAAAATCCAGAACATAAATCAAGAACGCAACCTGGCTCTGATACCAATCGAAGGAAATCGAAGTCCCCGCAGCGGAAGCGATTGCGAATCGCGCGCTCTTGATTTAGTTACATCGATAAGTTCAAGAACATACAAAACAAGATTAAGCATAAAAGTAAAATGGACAGCAACAATTTACCTTTGAAGAACCTTTCTTCAAGTGCTCCACTCTCCCACGGTCACGATCTCAGCAACAGGAACTCCGACGTAAGAAGACACGACCACCGGATCTTCTCCGTTGTTCTCTAGGTGAGAGAGGAAAGTGGGTTCTCTTTAGGAGATGTGAGGTATTTTGAGAGAGATGTGTGTGTCTTGGAACTCTTCCAACAACACAACAAGAGAGCTTATCAAACCTTAGAATCTCTTAACCTAGTTGCATCCCATGCAACCATATATATAGGGGAATGGGATGGAAATGACCATCATACCCCTCCTTTAATCTCTCTTTAGTATATAGTTTATATACGAATCTAATTCACATTAAAACTATATATTATATCAATTACATCATATATAATTGATATAACTCCTCATCTATGAAATTGAACACTTCAATTTCACTCCTAACTTTATACCCTCAATATTACCATATTGAGCCAACAGAGGGATTTAATGGACATACAGATCATGAGCTCCAATGATGTGAGATTAACTGATCAAACTCTTTGATCTAGTTAATAAATATTCATTAACTACAAGTCACTCCACTATAGACGTTTAGCTGCACTCTCCTCACTGTAGATATTATTGTGTCCACTGATATAGTCATTACCCATGAGTCGACCCTTCACAAGTTGTTCGTAATCACAGCTGGGTCAAATTACCGTTTTACCCTTGTGATTACCTCTTTGCTCCTTAAGCACCACTGATCCTCTAATGAACAACAAGTCTAAGGTCCTACCTTAGACTCATACCATCATGATGGCGGGGCCCCGTTATTCAAGACACGAGTCGGTTCTTAAGAACAACCTATCTAATTCCTCGGTAGAGAATGAGTGAATTCCATCTTGCACAGCTTAAGTTCCAAGCTACCTACAAGGTTACGTCCCCCGAGAAGGTAGGCTTATTGAGTCGACCACAGCCACTCTCTCACCATACTAGTCTAAGGACAAACCCCATAAGCGGGAGTTCTTAACTTGCTCAGGGATTCAGTCTAGTCACTAATGACCATCTATAAATTACTAGTCTTATCCTCATTAACGATGTTATCTTCGTTAGACTAATAATTTCATGATCCATCTTGTATGAACTCTTCATACAGGATGCCCCACTGCATGTCAACTACATGAATGAGTTGGATTACCTCATTTGTACTAATTACAAAGTTGGTCGCATCCATGGTGTTACAAGAATGAGGTTTCCAACCTTATTCTTATACCATAGACTATTTACGTTATTGATAGCACACAAAATTTGCTATCCTTAGGCTTAAATCGTGTTAGTTTTATGATAATTTCAGGGCTTTAACGTATTTAATTTGTTGAAATTCAGGTTAAAGAGCAATGTGAGAATGGATGAAGAATTATGGGGAGAAATGGGCCAAAATTGACATTAAATGGAAGAAGTAAGGTCAAAACAATCCATCAAATTCGAGGAGATGGCGTTGCAACGCCATTCAGGGCGTTGCAACGCTCTGTGTTCAGCCATCTACTATGGAAGCACTTACCGATGGCGTTGCAACGCTCCACATGCAGCAGCTACGTCTTGAAGATCCGTGACGATGGCATTGCAACGCTCCCTTGTAGCGTTGCAACGCCACTCCGATAGCAGAAGACACGCAAGGGTAGCAGCGTTGCAACGCTGTCCTCAGCGTTGCAACACTACTTCGAAAAGAAAAGGCGCGGGAGGTTTGCAGCGTTGCAACGCTATCCTCAGCGTTGCAACGCTGCCTGATATTTTTCATTTTTTAATTATTCGCTAGGGCACGACGTTGCATCGCCATGCCCAGTGTTGCAACGCCGTCCTATTGATATAAAAAGGAAAATATGCATATTGGATTAGGAGGCCTTTTTGGAGAGATTTTGCGACCATTGTTTAGAGATATTTGTGAGAGATTGTAAGAAGATTTTTGAGAGATTTCAAGAAGGAGACTTTTTGGAGCTCAAGGTTCGTGATAGGTGTCGGGATCGTTGCCGTTCACGCCACGAGAGTTCTTTCTTCGTTCTTTTCACTTTTATTGTTGAACTATGGTTTTGTATTTGAGTTTAGTAGGATTTATAGTGGACATGAGTAGCTAAACTTGTTGTCTTAGGGTTAGATGTAGCCTTTTAATTATGCTATTTTGTTGAATTGACTGCCTTTGGTTTATTGTAATGCTTTTATTCATGCAATTGCATCCTTAATGCTTATAGACTCTTGATCACGGTTTATTTGTTCTTAGGTCCGAATTTATTCTTGAGAAAGATATTTTAGATCTGATCTCTTTTGCATGACTGATAGTTACTTTGACATGAGAATGATTGAAGTGCTATTAGAAACCCATAAGAATTGAACTTAGTGCCATGTTTGATTTTTAGGTTGAACAGAGATGTTTAATTCTATGTCTTGCATGAGATTCACTTGTCTCGAGAGAGGTTATTTGTTATCTTAGTTTCTTGGTTTATAAAGCGGTTGCAATAACCCATCAAAGATGATCTCAATAAAATAGTTAATTAATTGGTGAAATCTAGTCCCTAAGATATTCGTCTCTCGTGATTGTTCTCAACTTTCACTCTTTGATTTTGTGTTTTCACCTCACTTTAAACTCTAATTTTCTAGATAAAATTGAGTGGTGTTATTGATAGGAATTAATTGAATTAAATACCCAATCCTGGATGATACTCGTTACTCAAATTCACTATATTAAAACTTGACCTGCACACTTGCGGTATTGCAAAATTTACGCAACAAGTTTTTGGCGCCGTTGTCGGGGATTGGCGTTTATTTAATTCTTTTGATACTATTGAGAAGTCACTTAGTCTTAATCTAGAGTTTGTGTTTCTTTGTTTTTGTTAGTTTTGTTTATTGTGATTTTGTGTTAAGTTTTGTGCTTCTTTTTAGTTTTGTGTTGTTTTTGTTTGTTTTAAATTTTCTATTTTTCTTTGTGTTGTGTGTTGCATGCGAAGTAACTCTCGAAACCGATCTAGTTCCTTTTGATCCCGAAGTTGTGAGAACTTTCGGGAGGGAAGCTTAAGGAAACTAAAGACAAGGTCAGAATCATGGAGGAGCAACAGGGAGAGAATAAGCCCATTAGGAAGCACTTCCAACCCATTTTTGTTGGAAACCAATCTGGAATCATTTATACTCCAATTCAGGCTAATAATTTTGAGATAAAGACGGGTCTCATCCAGATGGTTCGAGAAAATGCCTTCAGAGGACATGCCACTGAGGATCCCAATTTGCATCTGAGATCCTTTTACAAAAATCGTGGCACGGTAAAATTTAACGGTGTATCCCCGATGCTATTCGCTACGATTGTTTCCTTTTTCTCTGCAGGATAAGGCAAAATTCTGGTTGGAGTCCTTACCACCTGGTAGTATTAGCACTTGGGAGGAATTAGCCCAGGCATTCTTGGCTAAATACTTCCCACCTGCCAAGACTACGAGGCTGCGCACTGAGATTGGCACTTTCAGATAGCAGGATGGAGAACATATGTTTGAGGCGTGGGAAAGATATAAAGATTTACTTAGAAAATGCCCACAACATGGTTATCCTGACTGGTTGCAAATTCAATTATCTTATAATGGATTATCTGGTAATAATAAATCTCTTCTGGATGCAGCTGCTGGGGGATCAATATTTTCTAAGTCTGACAGAGGATGCTCGTACTTTGCTTGAGGAGATGGCGGCCACTAGTTATAATTGGCATTCGAAAGATCAACCACAAAACTTTGTGGCGGGGATGTACGAGATAGATGAGGTAAGTTCCATCAAGTTTCATATGGCCTCCCTAACTAGTGCTTTGAATAAACATGCAGTGCAGTGTAATAGTGGATCCATAGTCATAGCTTTCACTGCTAACAAACTTGCAGGTGGTGAAGATCTGGAACCTGAGCATGCTCAATATGTAAACAACAGAGGTTATGGGTACCGTGGAAATCAAAATCAAAATCAGTTGCCCACTCATTATCATCAAGGTTTGCGTAATCATGAAAATTTTTCTTATGCTAATAAGAAGAATGTTTTGCAGCCTCCTCCAGGTTATGTATCTACATCTACAGCTGAGGGTAAACCATCCCTGGAAGACATGATGAGTTCATTCATCACTAAATCCAGGAATCGAACCAACCAGTTGGAAAATGTAGTGCTAAGTCTGAGTAGCACAGTGAACTCACATGGAGCATCCATCAAGAACATAGAGGTACAAATCAGTCAGATGGCAACCACCCTAAACACGTTGCAGAAAGGTAAGTTTCCTAGTGACACCGAGGTGAATCTGAGAACAGATGCAAAGGTAGTGACCTTAAGAAATGGTAAGGAGCTTCTTTGGCCCGAAAAGGTAAATTCAAGAGCAGCGGCTCAATTCTGATGCCAAGGAGGTTACAGAGGAAGTAGTAGAGGAAGCGAGCACATCGAAACAAACAGAGAAGATTTCTGATTTCTCTATTCCTATTGTTCCTAACTCTATTCCTTATCCTCAGTAGCTTTCAAAGAAAAAAGACTCGACTCTGATTTTGCTAAATTTCTTGATATGTTTAAGAAATCGCATATTAATATTCCTTTTGCGGATGCCTTGGAACAAATGCCCAAATATGCAAAGTTCATGAAGGAAGTCTGTCCGGAAAGAAGAAGTTTGACAAATATGAGACAAAGTGAACCTCAACAAGAATGCGATATTGTACTCAGGAGGAAACTACCACAAAAAGCTCAAAAGATCTAGGGAGTTTTACTATTCCTTGCAATATTGGTAGTATTTTTGTTGATAGAGCTCTATGTGACCTAGGGGCGAGTATTAATTTGATGCCTTTATCATGCTTACAGAAACTAGGTCTTGGGGAGGTTCAACCTACAACCATCTCACTACTGATTGGTCGACCGCTCTATCAAATATCCCAGAGGTATTGTAGAAGATGTGTCGGTAAAGTTGAACAATTTATTTTCCTGCGCAGATTTTGTGGTCCCGGACATGGAGGAAGATTCGAGGTCCCAATTATTTTGGGACGACCTTTCCCTAGCCACTGGACGAGCATTGATAGATGTGCAGGATGGTAAGTTAACTCTAAGGATCGGTGAGGACAAGGTTGTATTTGACATATTTCGATCCTTGAAGTACCTTAATGAGGTAAGTACCTGTCACATGATCAATATTTTGGATGTTGCCGTTGATTCATTTAAGAAGTTAGTTTTATTTGTTGATCCCTTAGAAACTTGCATGACAAGTTCAATGTTAGATCAGTTAGGGACATTGGACCATGAAATCACTTGCTATATTAAATCACTAAATCAATTGTCTACACTTCAATATGAACAATTCTCACAATTGCATGTCAATAATGTGGAAGAAATAAAACCTCCTGTTCTAGAATTGAAACAATTACCTGCACACCTTCGTTATGCTTTATTAGGAGTTTCATCTACTTATCCTTTGATTATTTCTGCTTATATGAATAAAGAAGAGGAAGAAAAGTTGTTGAGAATCCTGAGAAGTCATAAGTCTGCTTTAGGGTGGTCAATTAGTGATATTAAGGGTATCACCATCCATCAGTAGTCATGCATAAAATCTTAATGGAAGATACCTTTAATCCATCGATTGAACACCAAAGGAGAGGCTTAACCCAAAGAATGAAGGAGGTAGTTAAAGTTCGAGGTACTCAAACCGTTGAATGCGGGAATTATTTATGCTATATCCGATAGTTCTTGGGTGAGCCCTGCGCGGTGGTTCCAAAGAAAGGGGATGATGATCATAAAAATGACAAGAACGAGTTCATATCCACCGGGATGATACCACTAGATGGCGTGTGCTGTATTGACTACGAGGAAGTTGAATAAGGTTACACGAAAAGATCACTTTCCCTTCCTTTTATTGATCGGATGCTTGATAGACTTGCTGGTTATCCTTACTATTGTTTTCTTGATGGCTATTTAGGTTATAACCAGATCGCTATTGCTCTTGAGGACCAAGAGAAGACTACTTTCACATGCCCTTATGGAACATATGCTTTCGGGGAGAATGCCATTTGGATTGTGCAATGCACTGCCACTTTCCAAATTGCATGATGGCAATATTCCATGACATGATTGAGGAGATAATGGAGGTTTTTATGGATGATTTTTCCGTCTTTGGTTGTTCATTTGATATCTGTTTGCATAATCTCGCTCGTGTTTCTGAGGTGCCAGGAAACTAACCTTGTTTTGAATTGGGAAAAATGTTATTTTATGGTCAAGGAAGGTATAGTCCTAGGGCACAATGTCTCTGAAAAGGGACTAGAGGTGGATAGAGCTAAGATTTCACCATTGAACAACTACCACCTCCAATCAATGTTAAGGAGTACGCAGCTTTCTTAGGACATGCGGGGTTTTATAGATTTGGTTCATACAAGATCTTTCAAAAATTGTGAAACCCTTGTGTAACTTGCTAGAAAAAGATTCTCTTTTTGTATTTAGTGATGATTGCTTTAGTTGCTTTTGATCTTTTAAAGAAAAAGCTAACTTCTCGCCATCCATTATTATTGTGCAGATTGAGTCAACCCTTTGAGATCATGTGTGATGCTAGTGACTACGCTCAGTAGGCGCAGATTCTAGGCCAACGTCGGGAAAAGATTTTCAGGGCCATTTATTATGCAAGCAAAACTTTAGATAGTGCACAACAAAATTACACTACCACTGAAAAAGAGATGCTTGCTGTTGTGTTTTCTTTTGATAAATTTAGGCCTTATCTGTTAGGGACTAGAGTAATTGTACACACTGATCATGTTGCACTTAGATATTTATTTGATAAGAGAGATGCTAAACCTCGCTTGATTAGATGGATTCTTTTGTTACAGGAGTTCGACTTCGATATCAGAGATAGGAAAGGATGTGAAAATGTGGTAGCTGACCACCTATCCAGGATAGAAAAGGAGGACAATTCACCTTCTCTCCCTATCACAAAAGATTTCCTTGATGAAAGACTTTATCAGGTACAGGATAATTTACCATGGTTTGCTGATTATGTGAATTATCTTGCAGGAGGAGTAATGCCACGGATCGACTTCTCAAAGAAAAGAAAAATTCTTACATGATGTGAAGTCCTATCTATGGGATAATCCACTACTCTTCAAGGTTGGTGCAGATCAACTTATCAGAAGGTGTGTGCATCGAGAGGAAGTGGGCAAAATCATACATGACTATCATGCCTCCCCTTATGGAGGACATTTTGGGCCCACTCGAACAGCTGCTAAAGTATTACAATCAGGTGTTTATTGGCCCACTCTTTTTAAAGATTGTTATACTTTTGTACGAACTTGTGATCGATGCCAACGCACAGGTAATATTTCACGTCAGCATGAACTTCCTCTTACCCCTATTCTTGAAGTTGAATTATTTGATGTCTGGGGAATAGATTTTATGCGGCCTTTTCCCTCTTCACATGGTTATCTGTATATCCCGATTGCAGTAGATTATGTTTCTAAGTGGGTAGAGGCCATTGCCGCTAAGAAAAACGATGCTCGTGTTGTCAATAATTTTTTACACAAAAATATTTTCACGAGATTTGGCACCCCTCGAGCTATTATTAGCGATGAGGGCACTCACTTTTGCAATAACCTGTTTGATTCTATGTTAGCCAGGTATGGTGTTAGGCATAAGATCTCATTAGCATATCACCCTCAGACAAATGGCCAAGGTGAGATCTCAAACAGGGAGAGATTAAACTCATTCTGAGAAAAAAAAATCAAAACCAACAGAAAGATTGGGCCCGAGAAATTGATGAGGCACTATGGGCATATCGCACGACCTTCAAAACACCGATAGGTGCATCACCGTACCGATTGGTGTTTGGCAAGGCGTGCCACTTACCTGTGGAGCTGGAACATAAAGCCTATTGGGCCATCAAAACTCTTAACTTTGACCTCCAGAAGGCGGGCGAGCAAAGATTGTTGCAAATCAATGAGATGGAGAAGTTCAGAAATCAAGCCTATGAAAACGCCAAGTTATATAAAGAAAGAACAACTTCGTTGGCATGATCAATGATCAAAAATACAACATTTTCTCTCGGCGACAAGTTCTCCTTTTTAACTCACGTTTACGTTTGTTTCCAGGTAAATTGAAATCAAGGTGGTCGGGTCCATTCATTGTGAAGGAAGTATTTCCTTATGGGGCAATTGAATTGCAAGGCAAGGATGGAGCATCGTTCAAAGTCAATGGGCAACGTGTGAAACATTACTGCGGTGACGAGGAGCGACATCTGGATAACATTATCCTTACTGATGGAAATGCCACGTGACCCAACTATAAATGGTGTAGCTGAAAGACGTTAAAGAAAGCGCTGAACGGGAGGCAACCCGTTATATTTTAAGTCAGTTATTTCAATTTTATTTTATTTTATTTTTTTATTTTTTATCTTTTATTAGTTGGTTGACATTTTTTTGTTTTATGTTTTCAGGTAAAAAAAAAAAAAAGAGGTTCGAAACGGCGTCGCAACGCTTATCCAAGCGTTAAACTCTTATTTAGCGTTACGTCAGCTGCGCCTTTATCAGCACGCGACACCGTGAGACGAGCGTTACAATGTTTGTCCACGAAATCTGGAACTTTAAAAGTTCCAGTTTTCACGTGCAAATTTCCTCAATTTTCATTTTCTCCTCTTTTTTCTCTCTTCTTTCTTTCAATCTCCCTCACTATTTCCTCAAGTGGGTTCACTTTGACCTTTCCCCACTCATTATTCTTCCTATTTTGTGCTAGATTGGGCATTTTGGGGCAAGTTTCATACCCATTTGAAGAAAATCGTGGGTAACTATTTCTCCACCTTTTTCCTTCTGATTTGTGTGATATTTCTGTGATTAGGCCTAAGATTGGTTGTTTGTGTTGTTGTAGTATTGTTTAGGATGATGAATCTTGGGCCTAGATGAATTTTTATAGCATATTGTTGAGATTAGGAGATTTGGGTACTTTAATGAAAATGCCCTAGATGTGTTTTTATGGTAAATTGATGTTAATTTTCAATTTTTTCTATCTTTGGGCACTATTACTCCTTAAGGCTTGAATCTTAAGTTTATTGCATTCATTGATTTTAGTAACATAAGCCCCCCCTCCTTAGTTGTGCATTTTGATAAATACATGATTTGGTTATGTGGTTGTATCTTTGCTCATTAATTTTGGTAAGACAAGTTCTTGATCATTAGGTGCATTTTGACCTTGGTAAGACACTTCCTTGCTCTTTAGTTGTGTTTGTGCTTCTCTTTGGACTACTCTTCCTACATGAGCATGAGATGAGTTGATTTGAATTAGTAGGTCAATTTGGGCATTTGGATGTCTTCACTTACTAATTGGGCACTTATTCTTATTATTGGATGGAGCATGGATAATTGTTTTGCTTGGATTGTCTTTGGGCTTATGCTTATTTTCCCCTTGCCCTATATGCATATGATGAAGTGGTCCACTTTTATATATGGCCTTCTTGTGTTGTATTTCCACTTCTTGTAAATGATTGATAGGTGGCGAGAATCATTGGGTCCTTATCTTACTCCCCCATTTACATCATCCTTGGATAGAGAACTTCAAAGTTCATTTTCATTTATACTTCATGCACCATCCATAGGGCATCTCCTTGTTTTCCCTGTTACTTTGCACTAACTTTGTTACTTGCCCTTGTCTAGTTCTTTCTTTTACACTGTTCCCATATGGCACCAAAAAGGGTAAAGACAACAGCTGACTCTAGTTCTGAATATGATGGACAACGGTTCGTGGATGTTCATCAGCCTAGAGAACTTGATTAAATTCTAATTTTAGGATGTTTAAAATTGATTAGAGAATTCCTTGAACCTAATTGCACTTAGCCAATCGCGGAAAGGTCCTGAATGTTTAGGGCAAGTTTATTTTGTCCAGAAAATCGTTGTCACCTCGATAGGCTTAGGAACTAATGAAAGAGCAAGTTTGCTTAATTGAAAATTATACTTTTTTTTTTTTAAGTTTTTCCACTAAAAAAAAAAGTGTTAAATAAGAGGGTACTCCAACATCCTAAGTATTGTGACCAATACTTGTCTTTTGAAGGATTAAACTTAGGATGCAAGTAGTCTTTGACAATTTGTATGGTATCTGTGCTCGTAGTCAGCTATTTTCACCACAAAGTGTTAATATGTTCGAGCGAAGGCATAGACGACTGAAGGATTCCCTCCAAAAAAAAATTAATAATAAATTTTAAGTTTAGGGGTGAAAGAAAAACAGTGATTAAAGGTAAAAATTTTCTAATTATGTAAATGAGCTGAAGATTTGGAGCCTAAGACCAGTGTAGAGGGAAAATGAACAGAGGACTCAATAAGGTTATCTTGGGCTTATAAGGACTAAACTCGAAAAGGCTATCACACACCCACTCAAGGAATAATTTGATTTAATTTTAAAAATCATATTATGTAGTTTTTAATCAATGTTACCTTTCTCGATGAATTTATTCTTGATTCATACAATTCCCGAGGTTTGAGTCCTGTGAGTAGGAAACTTACTACGATATGATCCATCTTTTTCTTATTTTTGCTCGAGGACTAGCAATTGTTTAAGTTTATAGGGTGTTTGATAGCACACAAAATGTGCTATCCTTAGGCTTAAATCGTGTTAGTTTTATGATAATTTCAGGGCTTTAACGTATTTAATTTGTTGAAATTCAGGTTAAAGAACAATGTGAGAATGGATGAAGAATTATGGGGAGAAATGAGCCAAAATTGACATTAAATGGAAGAAGCAAGGTCAAAACAAGCCATCAAATCAGGAGATGACGCGTTGCAACGCCATTCGGACGCGTTAACGCGCTCGTGTGCGACCATCTACTATGGAAGCACTTTCATCGATGGCGTTGCAACGCTACAAGGCGCGAGCTACGCCTTGAAGATCCGTGACGATAGGGTTGCAACGGCCGCCTTGTAGCGTTGCAACGCCACTCCGATAGCGTAAGACACGCGAGGGTAGCAGCGTTGCAACGCTACTTCGATAAGAAAAGGCGCGCGAGGTTTGCGCGGCGTTGCAAACGCTGTCTCAAGCGTTACTGCGCCTGATATTTTCCATTATTGAATTATTCGCTAGAACACGCGACATTGCAACGCCATGCCCAGTTACAACGCCGCCTCTATTGATATAAATAGGAAAATATGTATCTTGGATTAGGGAGCCTTTTTGGAGAGATTTTGCCACCATTGTTTAGAGATATTTGTGAGAGATTGTAAGATGATTTTCGGGAGATTTCAAGAAGGAGACTTTTTGGAGCTCGGGGTTCGTGATTGGTGCCGGGATCGTTGCCGTTCACGCCACGAGAGTTCTTTCTTCGTTGTTTTCACTTTTATTGTTGAACTATGGTTTTTTATTTGAGTTTAGTAGGATTTATAGTGGACATGAGTAGCTAAACTTGTTGTCTTAGGGTTAGTTGTAGCCTTTTAATTATGCTATTTTGTTGAAATGACTGCCTTTGGTTTATTGTAATGCTTTTATTCATGCAATTGCATCCTTAATGCTTATAGACTCTTGATCACGGTTTATTTGTTCTTAGGTCTGAATTTATTCTTGTGAAAGATATTTTAGATCTGATCTCTTTTGCATGACTGATAGTTACTTTGACATGAGAATGATTGAAGTGCTATTAGAAACCCATAAGAATTGAACTTAGTGCCCTGTTTGATTTTTAGGTTGAACAGGGATGTTTAATTCTATGTCTTGCATGAGATTCACTTGCCTCGAGAGAAGTTATTTGTTATCTTAGTTTCTTGGTTTATAAAAACAGTGCAATAACTCATCAGCATGATCTCAATAAAATAGTTAATTAATTGGTGAAATCTAGTCCCTAAGATATTCGTCTCTCCTGATTGTTCTCAACTTTCACTCTTTGATTTTGTGGTTTCACCTCACTTTAAAGTCTAATTTTCTAGATAAAATTGAGTGGTGTTATTGATAGAAATTAATTGAATTAAATACCTAATCCTGTGGACGATACTCGTACTCAAATTCACTATATTAAAACTTGACCCGTACACTTGTGGTATTGCAAAATTTACGCAACAGTTATAATCTTGAACTCAACCCAAATAGTGTCCAGTACACCGATTTCAAGATAAATGTTATAACCTTGGAGCATAGTTTATTGGATTTATAAAAGCAAGACTGTAATCTTATCAAAACAAATAACACTTTATTTAATTGATCAAAATTACACAAGTTTAGGGCATAAATCCCAACACTACAACCCAGGGTGAATGAGGTGGCTAACTCATAACAACTCACGCGACAAAACACACATGGAGAACGAATTCTTGGAGAAGCGTTCTACAACAAGTAAGTACATTTATCTTACTTTTTTTCCTTCTCTTACAGCATGTTTAGCCTAGGAATTTATGTGATAAATTCGATTTTAAGAAAAGGTTTTTCACAACGAAAACCACGACGATTCAAAGTTGTTTTCCATCGCGGGAGTTTTATTTCCTTCAATTGGTATCAGAGCCAATCGTTGGCTTTTCGTTGTGCAAACTGATTTTCTTAAAATTAAGTGGGTTATGCTTTAATTCATGAGATGAATTTGGTTTTTCATATTGGCACATTTTTTAGATTTACATTTCGTTGATGAGATCAATGTAAGGGCCCATTGTTTTGGGAAATTATTATGTAAATCGAGTCTGTAAGTCCGTGTCGTTTGTGGCAAGAGTTGTTGTGAAGAAATCAGAGCGAAAATGTCACACCCCCTCCCGAACCACCTGCTAACTTAGCCCGAAAAGAGGCATGAAGCCAACAGACATTGTTCACCTCTTAACAATACCTGATGACCCTGTTCTACCTGATAAACATACTATGCTCGTATATGGTAAACTTTAACATAACACAGCGGAAACTTGATAATTAATAAACATACATAGGGAGAAACATTTCTTAAGTCTCTCATTTGAAAACTTAAACGAGCAATAACATCACAACCCAGAACATGCCAACCCACTGTTTATACAACTTATTATGCACAAACAACTATAACTACATAACGACTTGCTATACAACACCAGCCACGTACAAACTATCAACTTATGAAACTTCCAGCAGACTATGACAGGATGTCAGGTACTAGGAGCTCGATCTCTACTTGAAAAGGTTTGAAAACATTGAAAGAATGAGCTAAAAAGCTCAGTGAGTGTCTATCTTTAAAACATTATAAGCTCACAGGTGAATCATAATAATGGCAGATTATAAGTAGAAAATAGCTTAACATCTGTTTGTAAACATAAACAAACCATGCTTCCAATTTACAGGTTTAAGTCACCACTTGTGCATAGCACACAACTCGAAATGTACTATCATATCGAGGGTATATAGATCAATAATATAGAAGCACATAACAATAAAACACATGACATGATACCACATCAAACCATAGAGGTGGTAGAGTTACATTTATACCAATAAGGTTCATACCTCTCTCTCACGTACACGTGGAATACCTTTAGTCGTTTGGTTTTCCTAATACCTTCTCTATGTCCTTCAAATTAAGGTAAAACCATTTACTACCCGAATACCTTCTCATTGTCCTTCAAAGATTAAGGTAAAACCATTTACTACCCGAATACCTTCTCATTGTCCTTCAATGTCGGGATATCATGATTCATTCCCCACAAGTACCTTCTCGAATGTCCTTCAAAGATTTGGGGTTAACCACAAACAAGGGCATAATTTGTGTACCATGGAAATCATGTCTTTATAACACATACAACAATTTCTTGACATTTTCACATTATCATCTAAACATGTTCCCAAGTGGATTTACACAAAACATTCTCTAAAGGAAAGCATACTTTCATAATTTAGTTTCCATACTTGGATTTATAGTTACAACTAATTCAAAGCATGCTTAGGTTCCATCATGAACTTTATGTTAGAAAACTCTCTGAAGCCATATATAACTAGTTCAAACAGATGTAATTATCAACACTTATGTTCTTGAAGAAAAACATAGGTCAAGCATAGTTCTAAGATAGAGTCACTCACGATGATAGAATTAGAACCTTGGCTTGTAAACTTGACCTATTTGCTCTTGGCCTGTCAAACAAACCAACTCAACCATTAGAACCTCGAGCTCATGATTTTTTTGTTGGGAAAAAAACCTCCCACCACTAGGAATAAGCAGAAATAAACCGAGAAATTAAAAGAAACCAACAAAATAAGAGACACAAGAATTTACGTGGAAAAACTCTAAACCCGAGAGAAAAAACCACGAATGTAAAGAAATTTCCACTATGTGAAAAATTGTTACAATCACATAGAATTCTCTCTCCCGACCCCAATTACAAAAAAACTCTCTCCCAAAGCTTATACCACTCACACCCTTTTCTCACTCTCGGACTGCGGAGAATATAAAGAGGAATTTAACTGCAGCTAGTACTCCAAGCTTAAAGTATTTCTAATTGGGATGCCTTGAAACCAAAGGCATAGGCTCCTTTTATAGTGCCAGAGCCCATCACTTCCTTGCATCTTTCGGATGTGGGACAATTTCACTTCTTGCCAAAAACCCAAAGAATTTTCACCTTGGCAAGATATTTGAAGAATCCACATCTCTTGTTGCATCATTGTCTTTACCGACAATCATAATCCTCAACACGTAGAACTATAACCTACTCCACCATAAAAGTATACCACTTGGAATGTCACCTCCCAAGACTTTTCTTTTTCGTCACATGCCGATAAACCCAAATTTTGAAATTTATGGTGCAACTTCCACCTACTTGGCTCACCCTAAGTTCTTCACCATCGACATAACTTCCACCACACACCTTGCATAGCCGCCAAGTCAATGCCCGTGTGCAAACTTGTGGAACCAGCTAACATCACATCCTCTATCATGGCAAAGCGACATACCATAAGGATGAATTCTGTCTTTCTTTCGTAAGATGTCACCATCTCCCGACGAAAAGAGACCATGTTAGCATCCACCAGAGCCTTTTGACGAACTTGCTCATAGGGGATAATTCTTTTCATGTGTCTATACCGCCTGCCTTCCCAACAACCTTTCTTTTGCACGAAGTCTTTCTTCTTCTTCTTCCAATTCCAGATTGCACCACGGGACTCCGTTAGACCACCATCACCGCTTAACCTTTCGGAACACCACAACTTCCCTTCAAATCCTTGTGTAACCCAGATTGCACATCTTTGACTTGCACTTGCCACGAGCCAAAGTTCATCTTTCCGTCAAATCTCCACATCAATTTTTACTTGACTCATAAAGCTTGTCATATCTGCTTCCCTCCTAGTGAATCTGCAAATAGTGAACAACTATAACCTGCTTTCAAGAAATCTTTTACGATGTGGAAGCTCGCATAATCTGTGCGCAACCACAGAGCATACTTACTTAGAAACTCAAGAAACTACAAACCTAAAGCTCTGATACCACTTGTTGAGAAAAAAACCTCCCACCACTAGGAATAAGCAGAAATAAACCGAGAAATTAAAAGAAACCAACAAAATAAGAGACACAAGAATTTACGTGGAAAAACTCCAAACCCGGAGAAAAAACCACGAACAGAAAGAAATTTCCACTATGTGAAAACTTGTTACAATCACATAGAATTCTCTCCCCGACCCCAATTACAAAAACACTCTCCCAAAGCTTATACCACTCACACCCTTTTCCTCACTCTCAGACCAGAGAATATTAAGAGGGAATTTAACCAGAGCTAGTACTCCAAGCTTAAAGTATTTCTAATTGGGATGCCTTGAAACCAAAGGCATAGGCTCCTTTTATAGTGCCAGGAGTCCATTACTTCCTTGCATCTTTCAGATGTGGGACAATTTCACTTCTTGCCAAAAACCCAACATTTTTTACCTTAAAACTTGCAAGAAAACACACTTTCAAATTTCCAGCATTTTAAGATTTTCTGCCCTGTATTCAGACAGCCATAACATCTTCATTACTTATCCAAAAATAATGTAATTTATATCAAACTCTTCCTTTTCGAACCCTCTAAAATGCATATGAAGACATGAAATTGAAATTCCAAACGGATTTGTTCAGAAATACCTCGAAATCTACTTTCTTCAAAACAGACTTCTGCTATTTCCAGATTCGGATTTCCTGCTGCACAACAAATTTAACCTGATATTTAAAACATCTTCTAGACATTTTCTACTCTCGATTTCTTCACGAAAGTTGTAGAAAATTCAATAAGCTTTCGAACCATACCAATTAGAGCTTCTAACTCCAAGAATACAGATCAGAACAACTAAAACATCAGAGACTTCCCAGATTTGACAGCAAATTCTGTCTTCTGTTTTCCTCTTAACAAAACAATAAGTTAACATCAGTATTAGCTCGAGCTTCCTTCACGAACTTTGTTCCAAATTGAGTTATCTTTCATGTATAAAAAACTAAACTCTTACCTTATCTTGTTGAGCTCCAAAAGATCAAAATATCAAAACTGGTCTGAGTTGATCACCCTGCTGCAATAATAATTCCCTTGAGTTCTTCTCCTTTCTTCTGCAACTCCAGCTCCAAAATCACGAAAATGACTTTCTTTTTCTTCCTTTCTCCTTCTTCCACGAAGCTTCAGCTTTGGTTTTGGTAAATGAAGAAGAAAATGGAGAAGATAAAGTCATTTTAAAAAGCAAATGGTGGAGGAAAAGAAATATTTGTCTTTTTCCCCTTTTGCTTTTTCTTTTCTTTTTCCTTTTTTTTTTTTAACTTCTCCTTTATCTCTTTCTTTCTTTTCTTTTCTTTTCTTTTCTTTTCTTTTCTAAAAAAAAACAAAACATAATATAATATCCATTTCTTTTTCTTCATTATTTTTAAAGCAAACCAAACCAAAATGGTTTAAGCTTTTCCTTCCTTGTTTTCCTTTTATCTTTCACTTCATTTCTTTTCTTTTTAAAACATGGAAAACCAAGTTTTAAACATTTATTTCTTCTTTCTTTTTGTTGTTTGTTAATAAGGAAGTTCCAAAGAGATTGGGTTTACAGGAATCAAGGAAAAAACGACGAAGAACAGCAAAGGAGTTTGTTGTTCTGTTGATGGCGTTGAGATGCTGTTATTCGACGTCTCAACGTTGTCCGTGCGGATCCAAGCGGTGCTGCAGGTCAGCGTTGCAACGTTGAGGCGTTTGGCGCGCTGAGTACAACGTTACACGCTGCATCGTTGCAACGCTGGCCACGACGTTGCAACGTTGCCTCGTAGTGGGAAGTTGCTGCGAAGAGTTCGCACGAATAGTGGCATAGTTAGGGAAGTTTTTCTCAAGTGCACGATTTTTACTTAATTTTAATTATTTATTTTGTAAAATGTAATTTTTTTTAAATTTTTTTTAATTAATATTAATATAAAAGTTATATTAATGTTAATTAATTTAATTAATGTCCCTAGGGTGCCAAAACCTGTCCAATTTTGCTATTTAATTTATTTTATGCATGAGATGTATGAAATTTATTATTTCTATGAGCATAATGTATGTCATATAGATTAAAATCTCAACTTAGGTTAAACATTTCATGCATCATATTTATATTATAAGAGTTATAATATATAGTATGCATGATAGGATTATATTATAAGAGTTATAATATAATGTTTGCATGTTTTAATTTAATTAATATAAATGTTATATTTTTTGAATTATAAACATGAACATGCATTTATTCATGTGATGAATGTATGTTATATAGTTTATTATTCATGTTATGAATGATCAAGCATTATAACATAGAAATGCATGTAACCTAAGTTAATTATTAGTTTTAAAATGTTTAGAACCTGAATAATTAGACTTAGGTTTTCTAGTTCTAATAAGATTAGAATTAGGAAATCAAATATGACTTATGAATGGAGACTAATTAGTAACTTTGTCTAAGGAAGGTTCTGTATAAGGCTGAGGTATTTAAGCTGACGCTTTGCGGAACAACCCTACCTGGGAACCGACCTGTGAGTGAATTTGGTCCGGAGATTCATAGGTTATATTCTCGTGAGTGCCGTTAATTAAAAGTTAATTAATTTACTCACATAGACCTAAGTTAATAATGTGATTATAGACTTAGGCTAATCCAATATAATAGTTATATTTGTAGACTTAGGTAAATATTATCCGATTTATCTAGGTGAATCCCAATTAACTTAAAGTGCTGAGTGGGAGTAAATAAAGTGTATAAGATACATTTAAGTTTCCGACCACAAATCTCCGTTAAGTTCACACCGTGAGATCCATACTCGACCTCGTGGCGCAAATGGGAGTATCTCGCTTCGGATGGTATTTGTATGGGTCAATATCAACGTGGATGGAGAGAGTACTTATAGTGAGCGGGAGCGGGACCTGTGAAAACGGGACCTACGGTCTCTTTTGTTGATTCACACCGTGAGACGCCTATGATCCGCCTGCTAGTTTGGCCTGGACAAGATAATCCCTTCGGAGGGCCTTGATCATGGGAGTCGGAACACCGTGAATTTCTAAAAGGGATAATATTTCCTTGTTGGTTTTCCTTCGTGGTTCACCCTTCGGTGGGTATTGTTTGGACGGATACTTAGAAATTTAAAGATAGAGGGTGACATTCACGGGATTCATTAAGAGTTAATGGATTCAGACCGAATAATTGTAACTGGACGCCTAATGAAATAAAAGTTATTCTGGTATTAGGGTTGAAGGGAATCGAAGTCCCCGCAGCGGAAGCGATTGCGAATCGCGCGCTCTTGATTTAGTTACAATGGAAATTTCAAGAATGTAAAACATGGATTAAGCATAAAATAAGAGTTTGGACAACAAGAAGTTACCTTTGAAAAACCTTTCTTCAAGTGCTCCTCTCTCCACGGTCACGATCTCAGCAACAAGAACTCCAACGTGCGAAGACACGACCACCGGATCTTCTCGGTTGTTCTCTAGGTGTGGGAGGAAGGTGGGTTCCCTTTAGGAGATGTGAGGTATTTTGAGAGAGATGTATGTTTTTGGAACTCTTCCAACAACACAACAAGGAGGCTAGTGATTCTATGAAAGAACCCTTAACCTAGTTGCATCTCATGCAACCATATATATAGAGAATTGGCATGGAAATGACCATCATACCCCTCCTTTAATCTCTCTTTAGTATATAGTCTAAATGACATTAAAACTATATATTATATCAATTATATCATATATAATTGATATAACTCCTCATGTATGAAATTGAACACTTCAATTTCACTCCTAACTTTATACCCTCTATATTACCATGTTGAGCCAACAGAGGGATCTAATGGACCTACAGATCATGAGCCCCAATGATGTGAAATTAACTGATCAAACTCTTTGATCTAGTTAATCAATATTCATTAACTACAAGTCACTCCACTATAGACTTGTAGTTGCACTCTCCTCACTAAAGATATTATTGTGTCCACTGATATAGTCATTACCTATGAGTCGACCCTTCACAGGTTGTTCGTAATCACAGTTGGGTCAAATTACCATTTTACCCATGTGATTACCTCTTTGCTCCTTAAGCACCACTGATCCTCTAATGAACAACAAGTCTAAGGTCCCACCTTAGACTCCATACCCTCATAGAGGGCGGGGCCCCGTTGTTCAAGACACGAGTCGGGCCTCTTAAGGAACAACCTATCTAATTCCTCACAGAGAGGAATGAGTGAATTTCATCTTGCATGCTAAGTTCCCACTACCTACGAGGTTCTGTCACACGAGAAGGTAGGCTTATTGAGTCGGCTACAGCCACTCTCACCCATACTAGTCTAAGGACAAACTCCTATAAGGGGAGTTCTTAACTTGCTCAGATTTGTGTCGAGTCACTAATGACCATCTATAAATTACTAGTCTTATCCTGTTAACGGTGTCCTACTTGTTAGACTAATAATTTGCGATCTAGTCTTGTATTAACTCTTCATATAGGATGCCCCCACTCGCATGTCAACTACATGAATGAGTTGGATTACCTCATATGTACTAATTACAAAGTGGGTCGCATCCATGGTGTTACCAGAATGAGGTTTTCAACCTTATTATTATACCATAGACTATTTAGGTTATAATCTTGAACTCAACCCAAATAGTGTCCACTACACTGATTTCAAGATAAGCGTTATAACCTTGGAGCTTAGTTTATTGGATTTATAAAAGCAAGACTGTAATCTTATCTAAACAAATAACACTTTATTTAATTGATCAAGATTACACAAGTTTAAGGCATAAATCCCAACAAGCGTCTGGTCGAGAAAGTCTCGTCCCAGAGGAGGAGTGTTTATGTTCACCCTTCGGTGCCAATCATTTTAAACCTTTGGGGTATCATTGCAAATTTTAATGTCTTAGGGATGATAAGATAAAATTTTGCTAAAACTTGATTGGATTTTCAAAGTTTTTGCGAGACTAATACAAAGTTTTCTTGTTTTCAGCAAAAATGTCTTGTTCAATTGTCGTTCTTTTAGCTTCTGATAAACTCGTGGGAGATAATTACCAAACGTGGAAAAATAATATCAACACAATACTCGTAACTGACGACCTAAAGTTCGTGCTCACTGAGGAGGGTCCTCAGGTGTCGGGCTCGACCGCATCGCGAAGTGTTCGTGATGCGTACGATTGATGGACCAGGGCCAATGAAAAGGCCAAGGTCTATATCATTGCCAGTGAAGGGAATGAGAATCCCCGCGCAGCGGAAGACGATCGAATCGTCGAGGTATCGTTGTGCAATTCGATTTCTTAAAATTAAACTATCTAATAGAATTAGGCTAAACATGGTTTCTAGAAAGGAAAAATAACAAGTTAAAGTTACTTACTTGTTGAAGACGATCTTCAAGCTTTCCTTCCGTAGATCAAGAAATCTTCGTGTCCTTGTTCTCAACGATCTCGATCTCCTCACACGAAGAATGAATCGGACACCTGCACTTAGTTACTCGGTTGTTCTTCCTTAGGTAGAAGGAGGATGGTGGGATCCTTTGGTTTTTGGGAGGAGAATTTGAGAGAGCTTTTGAGAGAGAAATCTTTTGCTTCTTTTGGTGAGATTTCCAAAAATGAGCAAATGGTCACCTTCCCCTTCTTGCAAAAGGGTTTAAATAATGGTGATAGGTGGAGTTGAAATCTCCACCTATTTACTATTTTACCACAACCATAGGTTATGAAAATCATATTTGCATAAAAACATATTATAAGATATCTCATATCTCATTTTACAAATCACATTTGTATTATTGTGGATATATAAATTGAATCACATTCAATTTAATTTCTCTCAATCTATTTTCTCTAAGTTAGCCCTAATTCAACAATTAGGCTAACCTATTGTCACACCCCCTCCCGAACTACCTGCTAACTTAGCCCGACAGACAGCGTGAAGCCAACAGTCATCGTTCACCTCTCTAACGATACCTGTTGACCCTACTTTGCTTGATAAGCATACTATACTTGTATAAGAAACACTTTAAACATAACACAGCAGAATATTGACAATTACGTAGCCTACGTAAGGAGTAACCCTACTTAAGACTCTCTGGAAAACTGAAATGTATGTGAACATCACAACCATAAACATACTTAACCATGGTTTACACAACCACAACCTAGAATGTACACATAAACATAACTTCATAGTCCTTCTTCTATACATAGAGACTTTCTATACAACTCCACCCACGTACAACATATCAAACTTGTGGAGCTTCCAACAGACTATGGCAGGTTATCAGGCACTGGGAGCTCGATCTCTGCCTGAAAAGTGGGAAAAACACTAACAGAATGAGCTATGAAGCTCAGTGAGTGACTTGAGTTTAAAAGAAAACTATTAACTCGTAAATCATATCACCTGGCCATCTATGAGCATATGCATCAGTAATCAAATGTTAAAAGTAATCGTAATCATAATAGCTTTTCAGAAAACCAAGCAAGTATGTCTTTAAATCTCGTAAAGCATATGAATGATATAAATCCTTTTTAAAACATGTCACCATCCACGTTGTGTAGGGCACGCCAAAGACAACCAACGCTTACTCTACGATGTAGTGGGGCCGCCCGGCCTCACGGCGAAGATTGTTGTCACGGAGTACACTCAACGCCGACAACGAGAAAAAATGACATGTGTGCACGGTACCATATAGCCTCGGGCTCAATATCTCGAGAAAACATCATAAAAACATTTGAACATGCCTGCTTCTTTTCCTTTCATAAAACTCAAGCTTACTCAGCTTGTTCATAAAACTGAAAATCTTTAAATCATACTTGCTAGTACATACTTGCTTGAAATCATTACATTTCCATAAATTTCGACAATCAAGAACATATGCTCACATATAAATTCCATCAAGACATTTAGGCTCACAACGAGCACTTGAAATCATTTCATAGAAAATATGAATACTCATAAACATGTGTTTCAAGGAAAACAATAAGCATTGAAACAATTTCGTTTTAGCAAAACCTTGCATTCATAAGCATAATACAAGCCTATAAACCATTTTCGAGGTTCGTTTTGTCACTCACCGTGTTAGAACTAGAACTTTGGCCCGTACACTCGACCTATTTCTTCTTGGCCTGCCAAACAAACCAAAACCATGTTTTACAACCTCGAGCTCAAGGTTTTTAACCTTAAAACTACAAGAAAACACTCCAATCAATTTTCCAGCATTTCACAGATTTTATACCATGTATTCAAACAGTCATAACTTCTTCATTACATATCCAAAAAGGATGTACTGTATACCAAATGCTTCCTTTTTGAACCCTCTAAGAATCATATGAAGACATAAAGTTGAGATTCCTAACAGATTTGTTCGAAAATACCTCGAAAGCTTCTTCTCCAGGAACTAACTTTTGCTATTCCAGATTCGATTTCCTGCTGCAACCTGAAACTTGACCTGATATTTACAACATCTTCCAATCATTTTCCATTCATGCCTTCTTCACGAAAGTTATAGGAAATTCAATAAGCTTTCCAACCATACCTATTAGAGCTTCTGGTTCGAAAGCTACTGATCAGCACAACCCAAAAACCAGACACTTCTTAGATTTGACAGCAAAATCTTCTCTCTACCTTTCCCTTAACAAATCAGTCACTTAGCTTCAGAATTGGCTCGAGCTTCCTTCACGAATTTTGTTAAAAAATGAATTATCTTTCAAGAAACCAAACCTCAACTCTTACCTCTTCTTGTTGAGCTCGAAATGATTAAAACATCAGAACTGGGCTGGATTATTCATCTTGCTGCCATACTAACATGACTTGGTTTCTCTTCCCTTCTTCTTCAACTTCAAATCCAAAAATAAAAGAAAAACACCTTCTTCCTCTTCCTTCATCCTTCTCCCACGAGCCCCCAGCTTTCTTTTAATAAAATGAGAAAAAAAAGGAGAGAAGATGGTTTAAAGTAATTCAAACGGTGGGGTTTGTCCTTTTGTCCTTTTGTCTTTTTGCTTTTTCTTTTCTTTTTTTTTTTTCATTTCTTTCCTTTATCTTTTTCTTTCTTTTCTTTTCTTTTTAAAACAACACAAAGCCAACATATATTAAACTTTTCCTTTTCTTTTCTTTACAAAACAAAATAAAACTTAATATAATAAACATTTCTTTCATTTTCTTTTCTTCTTTATATTTAAAACAAAGCAAACCAAAATGGTTTAAACTTTTCCTTCCTTGTTTTTCTTTTGTCTTTCACTTCATTTCTTCTTTTCTTTCATTTTTTTTTAATAAGGAAAATCCAAAGAATGATCTCGGGTTTACACCTATAGTTTATTATGAATCTCATTCACATTAAACTATATAATATATCATTCATATCTCATATAAATGACATAATTACCATTTAGTGAACTTGAACACTTCAAATTCACACCAAAATTGTAAACCTTCCATTAATCAAGTTTGAGCCAACTGAGGGACCTTATGGACCTACAGTGACGAGCTCCAGTGATCCGAGATTAATCTGTCAAACTCTTTGACCAGGTTAATCAACATTCATTAGCTATGGTAACACTCCACTAAAGCCTGCAGTTGCACTCCCGTCAGTGTAAGACAAGTTGTGTCCACTGATATAACCAATGCCCATGAGTCGACCCTTCACAGGTTGTTCATAGACACTACTGGGTCAAATTACTGTTTTACCCCTGTGTCTACTTCTTGCTCCTTAAGTTCCCATTGCTCCTCTAATGAACAACAACGTTGTAATGGTCCAACCATACACAACACTCTCTCGTGCCAGTGAGAGGGTGGGCACCCGTTGTCCGAGCCCTGAAGACAACACTTAAGGGAACAACCCCTCTAGCTTCCCTAAAGGCAGGAATGAGTGAATTCCATCTCGCGTAATTAAGTTCTCAGCTCCCTACTTGGTCTGAGAAGATAGGCATATTGGGCGACTAACTGTGACCACCCTCACCCGTACTAGTCAAAGGACAGACCCCTGCAGATAAGAGTCTGTAACACGCTCGTGGATTCGTGTCGAGTCACTAATGGTCATCTACGGTTATTAGTCCATACCGCATAACTGCGATTGTTACATCCAGAGGTCTAATAATTCACGATCCGGTCTTGTACAATCTCATTGTACAAGATGCCCCCACTCGCATGTCGACCACATGAACGAGCCAGAACACCTCGTTTGTATCTTAATACAAAGCGGGCCGCATCCACAACGTATCCAGGATTAGGTCTCCAACCCCATCCATATACTGTAGATCGTTTGGGTCATATACTCGAACGTGATCCTCCCTGTGTGTCCACTACACATCGTTCAAGTTGTAGTTCTCTCATATATTCAATGACCCTGAAGCTTAGTTTATTGGACAAAATTTGTATTAAATGCGAGACAAAAAATGAAGAAATAAATAACCTTTATTAATTTCAAATGTTAATTTACAAACAAAACGAGATTAGGACATAGATCCCAACAAACTCCCACTTGGACTAAGCTATTGGAGCATATACATTTCTGAAATGTGCATAAATTACAATGAAGTAATACAATACACTAGGGCATTGAATATCCGTTTACATATCTCCAACTTGCCCTAGTTAGGAAATACTCGAAGACCTAGACTCTCTAGGTGACCCTCAAACACCTTAGCCGTGGGGGGCTTTGAAAATGGATCAACAACATTGTGCTCCGACGCTATTTGCATGACTTTCACTTCGCCGCAGTGCTCAATCTCCCGTATCAGGTGATACTTCCGCTCAATGTGTTTCCCTCTCTTATGGCTCCGAGGCTCTCTGGAGTTGGCTACAACACAATTGTTGTCACAAAACAGTGTGATCGACAAGTTCATATTTGGAACAACTTCCAAATCCGTCATGAACTTCCTAAGCCAAACAACTTCCTTTGTAGCTTCACAAGCCGCAACGTACTCTGCTTCCATAGTGGAATCAACGATGCATCCCTGCTTGATGTTTCGCCATACTACAACTCTTCCATTCTGATTGAAGGTTGACCCCGAAGTGGATTTCCTAGAATCCTTATCGGTCTGAAAGTCAGAATCTATGTATCCTGTAAGGATCAAACCCCCACTGCCATACATTAAGTTGTAGTTCCTCGTTCTCCTAAGATACTTGAGGATTGCCTTTACGGCGGTCGAGTGATCTAATCCTAGATTGGATTAATACCTACTGACAATCCCTACTGCATAACAGATGTCGGGCCTAGTACACAACATGGCATACATCGGGCTCCCTACAACTGAAGCATAGGGGATCCGTCTCATATCCTCAAGCTCTTGAGGAGTCTTAGGACATTGATCCTTAGACAAGTGAACCTCGTGCCTGAAAGATAGTAAGCCCTTCTTGGAGTTTTGCATCTTATATCTAGACAACATCGTGTCAATATAAGACGCTTGAGACATGTCCAGCGTTCTGTTCTTCCGGTTCCGAACAATCTGGATACCTAGAACATACTGAACTTCTCTCAAATCTTTCATTTGGAATTGCGAAGCCAACCATTTCTTTACGAATGTAAGAAATCCTACCTCATTCCCAATGAGAAGGATATCATCCACGTACAATATTAGAAATGCGACAGTTTTGTCGACGATTTTCTTGTAGACACAAGGCTCGTCAACATTCTGATCAAAGCCATAAAATTTGATCACCTCATCAAATCTTATATTCCAAGACCTCGAGGCTTGTTTCAGTCCATAATGTTGGGATGTTTGTCCTAATCTCGTTCTGTTTGTAAACTAACATTTGAATTTAATAAAGGTTATTTATTTCTTCATTTTGTGTCTCGCATTTAATACAAACTTTGTCCAATAAACTAAGCTCCGGGGTCATTGAATATACTAGAGAACTACAACTTGAACGGTGTGTAGTGGACACACAGAGAGGATCACGTTCGAGTATATGACCCGAACGGTCTACAGTATATGGATGGGGTTGGAGACCTAATCTTGGATACGCTGTGGATGCGGCCCGCTTTGTATTAAGATACAAATGAGGTTATCTGACTCGTTCATGTGGTTGACATGCGAGTGGGGGCATCTTGTACAATGAGATTGTATAAGACCAGACCGTGAATTATTAGACCCATCATGATGTAACACCGCTAATTAAGATGGACTAATAACTTCGTGAGATGAGCATTAGTGACTCGACCAATCCTCGAGCGTGTTACGGACTCGCTCATGCGAAGGTCCAGGCTTTGACTAGTACGGGTGAGGGTGGTCACAGTTACTCACTCAATATGCCTATCTTCTCAAGGACAGAACCAAGTAGGGAGTTGGGAACTTAACTACGCGACATGGAATTCACTCGTTCCCGCCTTTAGGGAAACTAGAGGGGTTGTTCCCTTAAGTGTTGTCTCCAGAGCTTGGACAATGGGCGCCCACCCTCTCACTTGCACGAGATGGTTGTTGTGTATGGTCGGACCATTACAACGTTGTTGTTCATTAGAGGAGCAGTGGGGACTTAAGGATCAAGAAGTAGACACAGGGGTAAAACGGTAATTTGACCCAACAGTGTCTACGAACAACCTGTGAAGCGTCGACTCATGGGCATTGGTTACATCAGTAGACACGTAATATCTTACACTGATAGGAGTGCAGCTATGGGCTTTAGTGGAGTGTTACCGTAGCTAATGAATGTTGATTAACCGGGTCAAAGAGTTTGATAGGTTAATCTCGGATCATTGGAGCTCGTCACTATAGGTCCATAAGGTCCCTCTGTTGGCTCAAATTGGATTAAAAGAAGGTTTATTGTTTTGTGGTGAATTGAAGTGTTCAAGTTCACTAAAGGGCATTTATGTCATTTATATGAGATATGAATGATATAATATATAGTTTAATGTGAATGAGATTCATAATAAACTATAGGTTAGCCTAATTGTTGAATTAGGGCTAATTTGGAGAAATTAGATTGAGAGATATTAAATTGGATGTCATTCAATTTAAAAATCCACAATAATGCAAATATGATTTGCGTAAGCTATAGTTGTGGTAAATATGATTTGCATAAGCTATAGTTGTGGTAAAATGGTAAATAGGTGGAGATTTCAACTCCACCTATCTCCATTATATAAACCCTTTTTGCAAGAAGGGTTGTAAGGTAATAAGCTCATTTTTTGGATTCTCACCAAAAGAGGCTTTCATCTCTTTAACAAATTCTCTCTTGCTTTTCTCCTCCCAAAAATCAAAATCTAGAATCCCACCATTCTCCTTCTTCCAAAAGAAGAACAACCGAGAAGCCAAGTGATGGTGTTCGGTCGGTGATCGTGAGAAAAGTTTGAGATCGTTGAATTCGAGGAACCACGAAGAGTTCGTGAACGGAAAGGAAGTCTTGAAGAACGTCTTCAACAAGTAAGTAACAAAAACTTGTTGTATTCCTTTCATTTTTGCATGTTTAGCCTAAATCTAAGTGTTAGATAATTTTAACGAAATTTAGTTGCACAACTTCACCGCGACGATTCGATCGTCTTCTGCTACGCGGGGAGTTTCATTCCCTTCACATAAATGGACCTATGAAGCCGACAAGCCTTTTGCTCTTGGCGTTGGGTAATAAACCCCTTGGGTTGGTCCATGTAGATGGTTTTGTCAAAGTTGACATTCAGAAAGGCGGTCTTGATATCCATCTGTCATACCTCATACTCATAATATGCGGCAATGGCCAGAAGGATCCTGATCGACTTTACCATGGCAACAGGTGAAAAGGTTTCCTCATAGTCAACCCCTTCAACCTGGGTAAAACCCTTTGCCACTAGTCGTGCATTGAAGGTCTGCACTTTCCCATCTGCGCCACGTTTACGCTTGTAGATCCATTTGCAACCAATAGGTTTTACCCCATCCGGTTGATCCACAAGCTCACAGACAGAATTAAAGTACATAGAGTCCATTTCCTAGTCCATAGCTTTAATCCATTCGTCCTTGTCAACGTCTGCCATTGCGTGATCGTAGGTCAATGGATCCTCGTGGTCATCATCAGGGGTGACGACTTGGGTTTCAGCTAAACCCATGTAATGTTCAGGCTGTCTCACAACCCTCCCACTACGTCGAGGCATTTCCAACTCTTGGGAACGAACTTGATTTGACGTGCTAGGATCAACAACACTTGTTGATGTACTAGACCCATCAGCTGAAGGGAATCGAATCCCGCAGCGGAAGCGATTATGAATCACGTGTTCTCAATTTCGTTACAACGATTACATTCAAGAACGAAAACAACAAGATTAAGCATGAAACAGAATATGGACAACAAGAAATATTACCTTTGAAGAACTCTTTCTTCAAGTGCTCCTCCTCTCTCACGATCAAGATCTCAGCAACACGAACTCGAACGATCACCGACACTACCACCGGATCTTCTCCGTTGTTCTCTAGATGAGGGAGGAAAGAGGGTTCCCTTTAGGAGAGGTGAGGTGTTTTGTGAGACTGTAGTTGGAACTCTTTCCAACACAATGTGAGAGAAGCTAGGGTTTCACCAAGTGTTTAGCTTCACTTGCTTAACCTAGTTGCATCTCATGCAACTATATATATAGGCAAATAGGGTGGAAATGACCATCCTACCCGTCCTCTATTCTCTGATTAGTATATGGTTTATATGTGAATCTAATTCACATTAAAACTATATATTATATCAATCATATCATATATAATTGATATAACACCTCATATATGAAATTGAACACTTCAATTTTATTCCTAAATTATACCCTCAATATTTCCATGACGGAGGGACCTAATGGACCTACAGTTCATGAGCTCCAATGATGTGAAATTAGCTGATCAAACTCTTTGATCCAGTTAATCAATATTCATTAACTACAAGTCACTCCACTATAGACTTGTAGATGCACTCTCCTTACTGTAGATTATATTGTGTCCACTGATATAGTCATTACCTATGAGTCGACCCTTCACAGGTTGTTCGTGATCACAGCTGGGTCAAATTACCATTTTACCCCTGTGATTACCTCTTTGTTCCTTAAGCACCACTAATCCTCTAATGAACAACAAGTCTAAGGTCCTACCATAGACTCATACCCTCATAGAGGGCGGGGCCCCGTTGTTCAAGAGCTTGAGTCAGTTCTTAAGGTAACAACCTATCTGATTCTTTAATGTAGGAATGAGTGAATTCCATCTTGCACAGTTAAGTTCCCAGCTATCTACGAGGTTCTGTCCCTAAGAAGGTAGGCTTATTGAGTCGGCTACAGGCCACTCTCACCCATACTAGTCTAAGGACAAACCCCTATAAGCAGGAGTTCTTAACTCGCTCAGGATTCAGGTCGAGTCACTAATGTCCATCTATAAATTACTAGTCTTATCATGTCAACGGTGTTACACTGGTTAGACTAATAATTTGCGGTCCGGTCTTGTATGAACTCTTCATAAAGGATACCCCCACTCGCATGTCAACTACTTGAATGAGTTGGATTACCTCATTTGTACTAATTACAAAGTGGGTCGCATCCATGGTGTTACCAGAACGAGGTTTCCAACCTTATTCTTATACCATAGACCATTTATGTTATATTCGTGAACACAATCCAAATAGTGTCCACTACACTGATGTTCAAGATATATATTATAACCTTGGAGCTTAGTTTATTGGATTTATAAAGCAAGACTGTAATTTTATCAAAAAAAAGAACTTTTTATTTCTTTGATCAAAATTACACAAGTTTTAGGGCATACAACCCAACAATCTCTTACTTGACCTAAAGCTTGTGGAGTACTAGTATAGTGATGTAAATACAATAAACTAGGGCATTTAAACCCTTTGTACAAAATACTCCCACTTGCCCTTGTTGGGGAAGACTTGTAAACCAAGACTTTCTAGGTGACTCTCAAATACATTAGCTGTGAGAGCCTTTGTAAAAGGATCAGCAATATTGTGCTCTGAGGCTATCTTCGTGACAATCACGTCTCCTTTATGCACGATCTCCCGGATGAGATGATACTTCCGCTCAATGTGCTTTCCCATCTTGTGACTTCGGGGATCCCTCGAATTTTCCACTGCACTCACTAGACCAAAAATGGGATACAATGACGGACGAAAAAAATAAGGGGCAAGAAACAATGACGGACAATCGAAAACACGCGGAAGAAATTAAAATGGGCATATAATGACGTTGCCCGTCATCGTATGTTTTGGAAAAATCAACCGTAAAATTCTTCAAATGACCGTCATTAAAGTTAAAATACAAAAGGAAATCACCCATCTATTTCTCAAACCCTAGCGAAAAGGAGTGTCCACGATTTTCTTCTCTTCTCATTCTGCTCTCACTCTCTCACGGCGCAAGGACCTCACCCATGGCATTCGCTCTCCAATCTTCCTCAACGGTGATCTTTGTCTCTTCATCCTTCTTTTCTCATTTCCCTAAGCATTTCACTCATTTTCTCTCTCTAACCTCACGTCCTCAGGTATATTTCCATGGGCATTAATCAAACTGCACTGTTTTTCATTTCTTCTTTGCCTTTTCTTTTTCCTTTTCTTTTCCTTTTTTTTTTTTTTTGCTTACTATTGTATTCTAATGTGAAGGGTTATTTATTTGTTGAGAAGGAGAAGACTAGTGTGTAAAGGATAACAAGATATTACGTAATGGTGATGGAAGTTTTAGATTTTGTTCGTTTATTGGTGTTGGGAGACGTAGCCATGTGTGAAAGAGTACAAACTAAGAAAAGTAAACAATGTAAATATACAAATACTAAGTGGTGTCCGGTAGCATAAGCAAGATTTCAAAAATCTTCTTGTCCATTACTTTTAACAACACTAAACTAACCATTCAAACTTCAGTTTTGCTTGATCTATGTTGGTTGCTCCTTTTTTCATTCAATATTTTGGTCCATAATTTTTTATTGGTTCAGAGCTTTTTCTAAATTAGGTAAATGATGAGTCTATAGAAGTAATATATTTTTTTTAATTTGGTTCACAAATGGTTGCTTTGTCTATGCTCAAATGAGATACCTTAAAAAATCAAGTTTATCAAATGGGTCTTAGATTATATGCAAAATTCAAGTTTATCAGCCATTAACATCTTTATTTTCATCCATTTAAGCCTCTGCCTGGTCTTTTGTTGAATGCTTCAATAATTTTTTCCAATTGAAACCATAATTTTAGTTTTTTCTATTCTACAGGTTCAACCTTTGATTCTACCAACTTTGAAGCCTCAAACTTTATTCATAGAATTTGGAGAAGTAATTGTGGTTCTAAGTTTATGATTTACATGAAGCATGAATATTTTGTTTTGTTTCTAAGTTAATGGTTTTGGCTCTTCGAACAGGGGATTGCCATTGCAGGTGATGGAATAACCATTTGAAGGGTTACCTCTAAAAATTGGTTGATGCAACTTTTGTTTGTCAGATAAATTCTTCACATATTACAGTTACCTAGTCTTCACATGTTACCAGTTACATCTAAAAATTTGGTTGAATTGAGTTTTTTTTGTCATATTTTTAGGGTGGTGTTCACAAGGGTACATTTGCTAGAAGTTTTGAAAATCATTTTAAAAAAAAAAATAACTTTTACTGTTTCATTTATATTATTGATGAATATATTGTTGGTGACTAGACGTTGTTAAAATCATTTTGGAGAAGGATCACTAGCAATGCTTGAGAAAATTATGTTTGTGAAAGAATTCATCTGTAATTAAAGTTACCAAATGTCAACTGTAATAGGTTATTTTATCTTTTGGTTATATGGCTTAAAATCATTCTGTGTTTTTTTTAGTTGGTGACGGGTTTTTGGTTTGTGATGTTAATATATATGTAGTTTGATTTATCCCTGTTTTCTCTTTGGGTTACAGTAGAGAAACAACTAATACTTGCTCTCCACACAGTTAATATCTCCTTCTTCAATGTTAGAATGCCAAGTTGCTTTGATAAGTCCTATTGGAACCATAAGGAGGTAAACTATAAACTATCTTCCTCAACATCAGATATATTTTTTAATTTGAACTTTTCAATTTGAAACCATATTTGACTGAAAATATTCAAGCTAAAGTAAGCCCTAGATTTTCTAAACAATTCATTTTGATATTGGTTATTTTGAGAAACTTTGTAGCCATGTCTTAAGAATTAAAAAGTTAGTTTGTTTAATACTTTGCTTTTGGGGTATATGGTTTGTTTTAGTTTTTAGTAGAGTCTTTCTTTCATTGATTTCTTTTCTTTTAAATGGATAGTTTGATGGTGTATGTGAAGGGAAAATTTTATCAATAAAATGTTTGATTCTGCATACAAAATAATTCGTAGATTTTGAGAAATTTTGTGGCCCCAACTTAAGATTTGATTTTTAGTATAGTCTATCTTTTTGTTAATTTCTTTTCTTTTCAACAGATAGTTTGATGGTCTATATTGTTGGTTATTTTGTTCTTAATTTTCACCTTTCAGGGAAGGTCAACAACATAACAGTTTACAAGTGTACAAAAATGAGAGTCAGATTCACGGTTCGTATGTTACCTTAGTATACTAGCTTGAATATGGTAATCTTCTATTTAATTTAAGTTACCAACGTCTGATATAGTCCATCTGAGTAGTAGCCTATAACAAGTGTTGATGTATATTCTAAGTAATGAAGGTTTTTATTTCAGTAGACGTTTGCATTTATGATTGGACAGGTGTGTTTAAGAAATTAAAGTAATTGTGTACTTATTTACATTTTTGTTTCCAAGCATCAACAGTACAAGCTCCATTTGCTTTATATATCATCTATGTCCCAAGTAATTCACAATTTGTTTACATATTGAATGGAAAAGCTTGTTTCTATTTTTCTTCCCTTTATCCTTCATGTAGTGATTGTGATTTGAAGATTAACTTGACAAGTATAGCAGGAAGAATTCAGAAACTTATCTTTAGAAGGAACACTGAAATGTGAATATGCAATTTGCTCTCTGATTTTTATCTGGTTGTTAAATGTAACATAGACAACATATGATTTCCAGGAGAAATGACATGCTTGAAGTCGTTCTCGCCGGCACCCGTGGTCGTTCGAGGTCGCTGAAAAGCTTATTAGGCATTGGAAAATTCTTAAGTTTGTAAGATTAAGTTTAAGTATGTAACTGAAAACCTTATTTGAAAAGCTTAAGTTTGTAAGATTATTTGTGTAAAATTGTATTAGTATTGAGTTTTTTTTTGTACAAAATTTGAGAAATATTTATAAGTTTAAGTTTGTAAGATTACTTGTGTACAAAAAATTGTATTAGTATTGAGATTTTTTTATACAAAATTTAAGAAATATTAATATTTTTTGTCGGAGCCATTGAGGCAACCAACAATTGTTTTAATTAAATTACGAACCAAATAATGACGGGCATTGCCCGTCATTAAAAGTGTATGTCATTATGATTTTTAATGATTTGGCAAAGAGTTTTTAATGACGGGCATTGCCCGTTATTGTCGCCCGTCATTGTATGTTACAATGACGATTTTTTTTAATGACGGGCAATGTCCGTCATTAAAAGTCGTCCGTCATTGTAACATACAATGACACTCGCATAGATGACGGGCGCACGCCCGTCATTAAAACACTTTTTTCTACTAGTGACTACTGTTATCACAATACAACGTGATGGGCAAAGTCATATTTGGAACAACTTCCAAATTTAGTATGAATTTCCTTAACCAAACGACCTCTTTAGCTACTTCATAAATCGCTACATATTTGGCCTCCATGGTGGAACTGCGATGCATCCTTGCTTGACGCTTCGCCATACTACGCCTCCTCCGTTAAGAGTAAATCACACGACTTCGATGTAGATTTCCGAGAATCTTCATCGATCGAAAAATCGAAATCCGTGTATCCTGTGAGGATCAAATCCTTAGCTCCATACACAAACATGTAGTTCCTTGTTCTCCAAGATACTTAAGGATTGTTTTAACCGCTTGTCCAAAGTGTTCAAGTCCTGGATTGGATTGATACCTCACCGACCATTCAAATCGCAAAAGCAGGATGTCGTGCCTAGTACAAAACATGGTGTACATCGTGCTCCCAACAAACCGATGCATAAGGAATCATCTCATATCCTCAACTCCTTGAGGTGCTTTAGGACACTATTCCTTAGACAAATGGACTCCATGTCTAAAAGGCAACAAGCGCTTTTTGGAGACTTGCATCTTAAACCTTGACAACACTTTGTCTATGTAAGATGTTTGAGACAAGGCTAGTGTTTTATTCTTGCGATTCGGACAATCTAGATCCCAAGAATAAACTGCGCATCACACAAATCTTTCATTTGGAACTGCGTAGCTAGCCAATCCTCAATGTCAGTAAAATAACTTACATCATTCCCAATGAGTAGGATATCATCCACATAGAGAATTAGGAATGCGACAGAACTATTGATGATTTTCTTGTAGACACAAGGTTCATCATCATTCTGGTCAAAACCATAAGATTTGATTGCCTCATCAAATCTTATATTCCAGGACCTAGAGGCTTGTTTCACTCCATAAATTGACCTTTTAAGCATGCAAACCTTTTGCTCTTGTCCTGGTTTAATGAACCCTTTGGGTTGGTCCATGTAGATGTTTTCCTCAAGATTGCCATTGAAAAAGGCTGTCTTGACATCCATTTGTCATACCTCATAGTCATAATATGCGGCAATTGTAAGTAGGATACGTATAGACTTTATCATAGCAACAAGTGAAAAGGTTTCCTCATAGTCAACCCCTTCAACCTAGGTATAACCCTTTGCTACTAGTCTAGCTTAAAAGGTTTGCACCTTTCCATCTACACCACGCTTTCTCTTGTAGATCCACTAACAACCTATAGGTTTTACCCCATCAGGTTTATCTACAAGATCCCAAATAGAATTGAAGTACATAGACTCCATTTCTTGGTCCATGGCTATGACCCATTTGTCTTTGTCTTTGTCAACCATTGCTTGATTATAAGTCAATGGATCCTCGCAGTTGTCATCTAGTATAAGAACTTGGGTTTCAGATAAACCCATGTAACGGTCAGGTTGTGTTATAACCCTACCACTACGTCGAGGCATACTCAACTCTTGAGATGGACTCTCTTGACTAGACAAGCTAGTATCAACAACTCTTGTTGACGTACTAGTGTTATTAGCAACCTTTGCTATTGTTCCGTCTAACTCACTCAACACAATTTTGCTTCTTGGCTTGTGGTCCCTTATGTGGTCGTCCTCTAAGAAAGTGGCATTTGTCGAAACAAAAACCTTATCTTCCTTAGGATCATAGAATAAACCACCTCTTGTTTCTTTTGGGTATCCTACGAATAGGCATAATTTTGAACGTGAATCCAACTTCTTTGGATTTGTCACAAGCACATGTGCTGGACAACTCCAAATTCTGAAATGACATAAACTACCTTTACGTCCTTTCCAGAGTTCAAAAGGTGTTTCAGAAACACTTTTTGAGTGCACATTGTTCAAAATGTATACTGCAGTCTCCACTGCGTAACCCCAAAAGGAACTAGGGAGATGAGCATAACTCATCATTGATCGAACCATGTCCAACAAGGTTCTATTTCTCATTTCCGATACACCGTTTTGCTGTGGTGTACCGGGAGCTTTGAGTTGAGACGTGATTCCATGTTCTATCATATAGTTCTGGAATTTTAAATCCATGTACTCTCCACCTCGATCCGATCGAAGTGTTGTAATAGTTTTACCTAATTGATTTTCAACCTCAGTCTTGAATTCCTTGAACTTTTCAAGTGCTTCAGACTTGTGGTGCATTAGGTAAATATGCCCAAATCTAGAATAATCATCTATCAAAGAGATGAAATATTGACATCCTCCTCTGGCTTTAACATTCATCAGACCACAAAGGTTTGAATGTATAAGCTCAAGAGGTTCTTTGGCTCTATAACCTTTTCCACTAAAAGGTATTTTAGTCATTTTGCCTTCTAGGCAGGATTCACATACAGGTAAAGTATTTTCTTCTAACTCATTTAGAAGTCCATTCTTTACCAATCTCTCAATCCTATTGAGATTAATGTGACCCAATCTTAGATGCCAAAGATGAGCATTTTCTTTAGGAGAAATTTTACGTTTCTTAGTTTGTGCGTTTGCACTTTTAAATAATTCAGTGTTCAAAACCATTTTGACCGAATTAAGTCTTAAAACATACAATCCATTTTCTAATGAAGCTTAACATATTTCCATACCTTTCTTCAAAATAAACACTTTATTCATTGAGAAAGAAATAGAAATACATTGTTCTATGAGGCAAGAAATTGAAATAAGTTTTTTAGTAAACCCTGGTATCACTAATATATTGTCCAACAAAATATATTTCTTGCCAAAATAAAGCTTCATCGTGCCTACTGCTACAGTTGAGACGACTTCTCCATTTCCAACTCGGAGTGTTATCTCACCTTTCTATAGCTGCTTCCAAGAATCAATTCTCTGAAAAGAAGAGCAAACATGATTAGTGGCGCATGAATAAAGTATCCAAGCAGTTTTATCATTATCCACTAAACAAGCGTCTAGGCAAAGTAAATCATATTTACCTTCCTTCTTCTTTTTCTGCAATGTACTTCGGACAATTCTGTTTCCAATGCCCGTCTTCATTGCAGTGGAAACACTTTCCTTTGTCAGCAACTTCTTTGACTTTCTTGTCCTTACCAAGGCGCGCTTTGTCGACTCATTTCCCTTTACCAACCTTCTTCATGTTCTTCTTCTTCCCTTTCAGCTTAGAAGAAGATGAAGCCACTGTTTTTGTCCCAGAGGTCGAACCTCTATGATAACTCCTACTGGCAACATTTGCCTCACCTTTAGATCCTTGAATTTTCATCAAAGATTGAAAGGTATGGAGTTCATTCAGAAGGGAGGTAAGATTAAAAGTAAGCTTGTTCATAACTGTTGGGATTTATGCCCTAAACTTGTGTAATTTTGATCAATTAAATAAAGGGTTATTTGTTATGATAGAATTACAGTCTTTCTTTATAAATCCAATAAACTAAGCTCCAAGGTTATAAAATATATCTTGAACATTAGTGTAGTGGACACTATTTGGATTGTGTTCAAGAATATAACCTAAATGGTCTATGGTATAAGAATAAGGTTGAAAACCTCATTATGGAAACACCATGGATGCGACCCACTTTGTAATTAGTACAAATGAGGTAATCCAACTCATTCATGTAGTTGACATGCGAGTGGGGGCATCCTGTATGAAGAGTTCATACAAGACCGGACCGCAAATCACTATTCTAGCCAGTGTAACACCGTTAACATGATAAGACTAGTAATTATAGATGGCATTAGTGACTCGACCTGAATCCTGAGTAAGTTAAGAACTCCTGCTTATAGGGGTTTGTCCTTAGACTAGTATGGGTGAGAGTGGCCTGTAGCCGACTCAATAAGCCTACCTTCTCAGGGACAGAACCTCGTAGGTAGCTGGGAACTTAATTGTGCAAGATGGAATTCACTCATTCCTACACTAAGGAATTAGATAGGTTGTTCCCTTAAGAACTGACTCCAGGTGTTGAACAACGGGGCCCCGCCCTCTATGGAGGTATGAGTCTAAGGTAGAACCTTAGACTTATTGTTCATTAGAGGATCAGTGGTGCTTAAGGAACAAAGAGGTAATCACAGGGGTAAAACGGTATTTTGACCCAGCTGTAATTACGAACAACCTGTGAAGGGTCGACTCATTGGTAATGACTATATCAATGGACACAATATTATCTACAGTGAGGAGAGTGCAGCTACAAGTCTATAGTGGAGTGACTTGTAGTTAATGAATATTGATTAACTGGATCAAAGAGTTTGATCAGTTAATCTCATATGATTGGAGCTCATGAACTGTAGGTCCATTAGGTCCCTCCGTTGGCTCAACAAGGTTATATTGAGGGAATAAAGTTAGGAATGAAATTGAAGTGTTCAATTTCATATATGAGGTGTTATATCAATTATATACGATATAATTAATATAATATATAGTTTTAATGTGAATTAGATTCACATATAAACTATATACTAAAGAGAGATAAAAGGAGGGGTAGGATGGTCATTTCTATCCTATTTCCCTATATATATGGTTGCATGAGATGCAACTAGGTTAAGTGATTCCAAGCTTTTGTTGTGTTGTTAGAAACGTTCCAAAACACAAACATCTCTCTCACAAAATACCTCACCTCTCCTAAAGGGAACCCACATTCCTCCCTCACCTAGAGAACAACGGAGAAGATCCAGTGGTCGTGTCTTCGTTCGTTCGTGTTCCAGTGGTTGAGATCATGATCGTGGGAGAGGGAGCACTTGAAGAAAGGTTCTTCAAAGGTAATATACATGTTGTTCATTATGTTTATATACTTAATCTAGTGCTTTATGTTTTTGAATTAAATCGTTGTAACTAAATCAAGAACGCGTGATTCACAATCGCTTCCGCTGCGGGACTTCGATTCCCTTCAATTGGTATCAGAGCCCAATTGCGTTCTTGATTTATGTTCTTGATTTTTCAAGAACAAGGTGGGATTTACTGTTTTTGCATGAGATGTATGAACGGTTTTTGCAAATTAGATGGTTTCAATTTTGGCACTTAGATTTACAATTTCCATTGAATCGTTCAATGTAAGGGCTCGGTGTTTTGGGTGAATTTAATTGTAAATCGAGTCTGTAAGTCCGTGTCGATCTAGGCAAGCTGGTTGCTGAGAAGATCGAAGCAAAAACGAGCTTGGAATTGGTGATTCCATATGTTGTCTGTCTGCAGCGTTGCAACGCTGTTCATTGGCGTTGCAACGCTGTTCATTGGCGTTGCAACGCTGCGCTTGCAGGAGGAGGCGCACGCAGGAGGCAACGTTGCAACGCCCAAGGCGTTTACAGCAACGCGCCCAACGCGCGTAATGCATAAGGCGGCGCGTTGCAATCGCCGAGACGCGTTCTCGCCACTTTTCAAAATGCATTTAAAACGTTTTTTTATTTTTTATAATAAATATAAAAACATTTTATATTTATTTATATTTAATTTATTTAATTTTAATTAATATCATTAGATTATATTAATTAAAATTATTTTTAGGGTGCAAAAATTGGTCTAATTTGTCTATTTAAATTATGCAATTGTTGTGTAATTATTACAATGCATAATGTATGCTTTTATTTTAGAAATCCCACCTTAGGTTAAGCATTTTCATGCATCATTTATAATATAAAGAGTTATATTGTATAGTTTGCATGATTAATTAATATTAAGTTGTTATATTAATTTATGGATAGCATTGACATGCATTAGGTATCATTAGATGATTATGCTATGAATATCTTATTATTCATGTGATGAATGATCAAGCACTATAACATAGTATGCATGTCACCTAAGGTTAATGATTAGCTTTAAAGTGTTTAGAACTTGGAAATAATAAACCTTAGGTTATCTAGTTCTAATTAGATTAGAATAAGGAACCAAGTAATTTATAAGCTATGATTAAAAGAGGAACTCTGTCTAAGGAAACTTTCATCTAGGTCAGTTTTAAGTTTTACTTTAAAACGGAACACCCTACCCGAGAACCGACTCAGGCGTGAAATTTAATCGAGAGTTTTTTATAAATTACAAGATGGCGTCGGCCAGTTTATCAAGGGGTTAATAAACTAGAAATCCTAGGTTTAATATAAGGAGTTATATTAACAAACTTAGGATAAAATCAATATAAGAGTTATATTGATTATCGATATAAGAGTTATACTGATAGAGTTAGGTAAAACCATTAGCTGAGTTTTAGCCTAAGTAAGATTCCTATAATTTTAAAGTATTCAGTGGGAGAAAAAGTGTATGAGATACATATTTTTCCACCTACGCTATCTCTAGGAAGTTCACACCGTCAGACTCATACTTGGCCTCGTGGCGCAAATGGGAGCGTCCCCTTTCAGATGGTATTTGTATGAGTCAATATCAAAATGAATGGAGAGGGTACTTATAGTGAGTGGGAGCAGGTTTAGTGAAAACAAAACCTACGGTCTCTTCTGTCGGTTTACACCGTTAGACCACTATGGTCAGCCTGCTAGTCTGCCCTGGACTAGACAATCCCTTCGGAGCGCTTGATCATAAGCGATAAGGATTTCCTTAGACTATTTTTCAATCTAGTCCTCCCTTCGGTGGATTTTATTGGATGGAGACTCTGGGATCTAAAGACAGAGGGTTACACTCACGGGGTACATAAGTTGTGTATGTATCCTGACCGAAAAATGGTAACTAAAACCTATAGGAATAAGAGTTATTCTAGATTAGGTTTTGGTCAAGATTGTCTTGATCCAGAGGAGGAGTGTTTTTTGATTACCCTTCGGTGTCACACATTCTAAACCTTTGGAGTATCCTTGCAAATTATAAATGTCCTAGAAATCATTTGATAATTAGCTAAGACATGATTGGATTAGAGTTATAGCAAGAAACTCATACAAGTTTGTTTGTAAATTTTCAGCAAAATGTCTAGCTCTATAATTTCCTTATTGGGTGCGGAAAAGTTAACCGGAGAGAATATGATGACATGGAAAAACAAACACAACACTATATTGGTAGTGGATGATCTGAAGTTTGTGCTAACTGAGGAGTGTCCTCAGGTGCCAGGCTCGAATGGGTCACAAAATGTTCGTTATGCATATGATCGATGGATCAAGGCCAATGATAAGGTCAAGGTCTACATGCTGGCAAGTATGTCTGACATATTAGCCAAGAAGCATGAGGACATGATTACTGCCAAGGAAATCATGGATTATGTGCAGGGTATGTTTGGACAACAGTCCACACAGGCCCGACATAATGCCCTAAAGTACATATTTAACTCAAGGATGCTTGAGGGTACATCTGTTCGGGATCATGTCCTGGATATGATGGTGCACTTTAACATCCCGAGTCGAATGGTGCTTCCATTGATGAGTCGAGCTGTCGACTTCATTCGAAAACCCCGCGATAGTTTCTGCGCTTTAGAAGTAATTACAGTTATGAACAAGCTTACTTTTAACCTTACCTCCCTTCTGAATGAACTCCTTACCTTTCAATCTTTGATGAAAATTCAGGGATCGAAAGGTGAGGCAAATGTTGCCAGTAGGAGTTATCACAGAGGTTCGACCTCTGGGACAAAAACAGTGGCTTCATCTTATTCTAAGCTGAAAGGGAAGAAGGTTGGTAAAGGGAAACAGGCTGACAAAGTTGCCGCCCAGAAGGGCAAGAAAGTCAAAGATGTTGCTAACAAAGGAAAGTGTTTCCACTTCAACGAAGACGGACATTGAATACCGAACTGTCCGAAGTACATTGCAGAAAAGAAGAAGGAAGGTAAATATGATTTACTTTGCCTAGAAGCTTGTTTAGTGGATAATGATAAAACTGCTTGGATACTTGATTCAGGCGCCACTAATCATGTTTGCTCTTCTTTTCAGGAATTGATTCCTGGCAGCAGCTACAGAAAGGAGAGATAACGCTCCGGGTTGGAAATTTAGAAGTCGTCTCAGCTGTAGCAGTGGGCACGATGGAGCTTTATTTTGGCAAGAAATATGTATTGTTGGACAATATATTAGTGATAGCAGGGTTTACTAGAAACCTTATTTCCATTTCTTGCCTCATAGAACAATGTATTTTTTTTATCACAGACTGGTAAAGAGTTTTCTTCCAACTGACTTAGAAGTCCACTCTTCACTAGTCTCTCAATCCTATTGAGATTAATGTGGCCTAACCTTAGATGCCAAAGATGAACATTTTCTTTTGGAGAAACTTTAACTCTTTTAGTTCGTGTTTCTGCAGTTGTAAATAATTTAGTGTTCAAAACGCTTTTGACCGAATTTAGTTTCAAAACATACAAATTTGACTTAAGAGAAGCAGAACAAATGAAGTTACCATTTCTAGAATTAAACGCTTTATTGCCATTGAATAAACGGAAATACAATGTTCTAAAAGACAGGAAATAGAAACGAGGTTTCTAGTAAACCCTGGAACTATGTACAAATTGTCTAACAATAAGTAATTCCTTCCAAAATAAAGTTTCACTTTGTCGATTGCTGCAACAGAGACTATCTCCCCGGATCCAACCCGTAGAGTCACTTCACCCTCTCGCAGCTGCTGCCAAGAATAAATTCCCTGAAAAGAACAACGAACGTGGTTAGTGGAGCCCGAATCCAATATCCAGGCAGAGTCACTACTCTCCATTAAACATGTTTTAGTTACTAGTAAATCACATTTACCTTGATTCTTCTATTGGGATTTATGCCCTAAACTTGTGTAATTTTGATCAATTAAATAAAGTGTTATTTATTTTGATACAATTACAGTCTTGCTTTATAAATCTAATAAACTAAGTTCCAAGGTTATAACATTTATCTTGAACATCAGTGTAGTGGACACTATTTGGGTTGAGTTCAAGAATATAACCTAAATAGTCTATGGTATAAGAATAAGGTTGGAAACCTCATTCTGGTAACACCATGGATGCGGCTCACTTTGTAATTAGTACAAATGAGGTAGTCCAACTCATTCATGTAGTTGACATGCGAGTGGGGGCATCCTGTATGAAGAGTTCATACAAGACTGGATTGCAAATTATTAGTCTAACAAGTGTAACACCGTTAATAGGATAAGACTAGTAATTTATAGATGGTCATTAGTGACTCGACCTGAATCCTGAGCAAGTTAAGAACTCCTTCTTATAGAGGTTTGTCCTTAGACTAGTATGGGTGAGAGTGGCCTGTAGCCGACTCAATAAGCCTACCTTCTCAGGGACAGAACCTCGTAGGTAGCTGGAAACTTAACTATGGAATTCACTCATTCCGATACTAAGGAATTAGATAGGTTGTTCCCTTAAGAACTGACTCCAGGTCTTGAACAACGGGGCCCCACCCTCTATGAGGGTATGAGTCTAAGGTAGGACCTTAGACTTGTTGTTTATTAGAGGATCAGTGGTGCTTAAGGAGCAAAGAGGTAATCACAGGGGTAAAACGATAATTTGATCCAGTAGTGATTACGAACAACTTTGTGAAGGGTCGACTCATGGGTAATGACTATATCAGTGGACACAATATTATCTACAGTGAGGAGAGTGCAGCTACAAGTCTATAGTGGAGTGACTTGTAGTTAATGAATATTGATTAACTGGATCAAAGAGTTTGATCAGTTAATCTCACATCATTGGAGCTCATGAGTTGTAGGTCCATTAGGTCCCTCCGTTGGCTCAATATGGTAATATTGAGGGTATAAAGTTAGGAATGAAATTGAAGTTTTCAATTTCATACATGAGGTGTTATATCAATTATATATGATATAATTGATAAAATATATAGTTTTAATGTGAATTAAATTCATATATAAACTATATACTAAAGAGAGAATAAATGAGGGGTAGGATGGTCATTTCCATCCCATGGTCATTTCCATCCCATTCCCCTATATATATGGTTGCATGAGATGCAACTAGGTCAAGTCATTCTAAGTGATTCCTAGCATTTGTTGTGTTGTTGGAAAGTTTCCAAGATAACAAACATCTCTCTCACAAAACACCTCACATTTCCTAAAGGGAACCCACCTTCCTCCCTCACTTAGAGAACAACGGAGAAGATCCGGTGGTAGTGTCGGTGTTCGTACGAGTTTGTGTTGCTGAGATCTTGATCGTGAGAGAGGACGAGCAATTGAAGAAAGGTTCTTCAAAGGTAATTTTCTTGCTGTCCATTATGTTCATATGCTTAATCTAGTTATATATGTTCTTGAATTATATCGTTGGAACTAAATCAAGAGCGCGCGATTCACAATCGCTTCCGCTGCGGGACTACGATTCCCTTCATCTTCCTCTCGGCAAGGAACTTGGGACATTCACAGTGTTCCAACTCCCATGATCAAGGGTGAACCACGAAGGAAAACCAACAAGAAAACTGTATCCCTTTCGGGAATTCACGGTGTTCCGACTCCCATGATCAAGGCCCTCCGAAGGGATTATCTGGTCCAGGCCAAACTAGCAGGCAGATCATAGGGGTCTCACGGTGTGAATCGAAAGAAAAGACCGTGGGTCCCATTTTCACAGGTCCCGCTCCCACTCACTATAAGTACTCTCTCCATCCACTATGATATTGATCCATACAAATACCATCCGAAGGGGGACGCTCCCATTTGCGCCACGAGGGCGAGTATGGATCTCACGGTGCGTACTTAACGGAGATTTGTGGTCGAAAAATTAAATATATCTTATACACTTTATTTCCTCCCACTTAGCACTTTATATTTTTTTCCGAATTGACCTAGATAAAACGGCTAAAATTTACCTAAGTCTACTAATATAACTCTTATATTGTATTTAACCTAAGTTTATAATCACATTATTAACTTAGGTCTATGTGAGTAAATTAATCAACTTTTAATTAACGGCACTCACGAAAAATATAACCTAAGAATCTCCGATCGAATTCACTCCTAGATCGGTTTCTAGGTAGGGGTGTTCCACAAGCGTCAACTTAAGTACCCCAACCTTAGACAAAACCTTCCTTAGACAGAGTTACTTATCAGTCACCATTCAAAGATTATACTTTGATTTCCTAATTCTAATCTTATTAGAACTAGAAAAACTAAGTCTAATTATTCAAGTTCTAAACACTTTAAAACTAACAATTAACTTAGGTTACACACATTTCTATGTTATAGTGCTTGATCATTCATCACATGAATAACTATACTATAACATAATATTCATCACATGAAAATAAATGCATGAGCATACTTTAATCTAAAAAATATAACACTTATATTTAAATAAATTAAAACATGCATTTAATTATATTATAACACTTATAATATAACCTATCATGCAAACGATATATTATAACACTTATAATATAAATGATGCATGAAATGTTTAACCTAAGGTGAGATTTTAAATCTATATGACATACACTATGCACATAGAATTTAATTAAATCATACATCTCATGCATAAAATAATTAAATAGCAAAAATGGATCGGTTTTGGCACTTAGGGACATTTATTTAATTAATTAACATTAATATAACTATTATATTAATATTAATTAATAAAATAAAAATAATTAAATAAAATATTACATTTTAAAAAAAAATAAACTAAAAAATGCCCCCACGTTTGCAAACAACAGCATCACGCCCACGACCTTCGCGCGCTGCTCGCTGCAACTGCCCATTATGCTTGCAGCGTTGCAACGCTGCGGCATCCAACGTCACGCCCCGTGTGCTCCACGCCTCGGCATTGCAACGCTACTCTGCAGCCTAGCCTCCGCCCGCGATTGCAGCGTTGAGACGCCGATGAACAATGTCTCAACGCTGTCGACGGAACAACAAGCTCCTCTTGTTGTTTTTCGTCGTTTCTCGCCCGTTTCTACTCCAATTTCTTCACAACATCTCATGTCACGAACGACACGGACTTACAGACTCGATTTACATTAAAAAATTCCCAAAACACGGGCCCTTACATTGATCGAATCAACTTTAATGTAAATCTAAAAACAATGCCAAAACCGAAAACATTCATTTCGCAAACCAAAATTCATCACATGAATTAAAGCATCTACCCACCTAATTTTAAGAAAATTAAATGCACAACAAGAAGCCAATGATTGGCTCTAATACCAATTGAAAGGAATGAGAATCCCCGTGCAGCGGAAGACGATCGAATCGTCGAGGTATCGTTGTGCAATTCGGTTTCTTAAAATTAAACTATCTAATAGAATTAGGCTAAACATGCTTTCTAGAAAGGAAAAACATCAAGTTAAAGTTACTTACTTGTTGAAGACGGTCTTCAAGCTTTCTTTCCGTAGATCACGAAATCTTCGTGTACTTGTTCTCAACGATCTCGATCTCCTCACACGAACAATGAACCGGACACCTCCACTTGGTTACTCGGTTGTTCTTCCTTAGGTAGAAGGAGGATGGTGGGATCCTTTGGTTTTTTGGAGGAGAATTTGAGAGAGCTTTTGAGAGAGAAATCTTTTGCTTCTTTTGGTGAGATTTCCAAAAATGAGCAAATGGTTTAAATAATGGTGATAGGTGGAGTTGAAATCTCCACCTATTTACCATTTTACCACAACCATAGGTTATGCAAATCATATTTGCATAACCACATATTATAAGATATCTCATATCTCATTTTACAAATCACATTTGTATTATTGTGGATATATAAATTGAATTCAATTTAATTTCTCTCAATCTATTTTCTCCAAGTTAGCCCTAATTCAACAATTAGGCTAACCTATAGTTTATTATGAATCTCATTCACATTAAACTATATAATATATCATTCATATCTCATATAAATGACATAATTACCCATTAGTGAACTTGAACACTTCAAATTCGGACCAAAATTGTAAACCTTCTATTAATCCGGTTTGAGCCAACCGAGGACCTTATGGACCTACAAAGGATTTGAGCTCCAATGATCCGAGATTAACCTGTCAAACTCTTTGACCCGGTTAATCAACATTCATTAGCTACGGTAACACACCACTAAAACCCGTAGCTGCACTCCCATCAGTGTAAGACAAGTTGTGTCCACTGATATAACCAATGGCCATGAGTCGACTCTTCACAGGTTGTTTGTAGACACTACTGGGTCAAATTACCATTTTACCCCTGTGTCTACCTCTTGTTCCTTAATAGAAGGTTCACCTCGTTTGTATCTTAACTCGAACGTGATCCTTCCTGTGTGTCCACTACACATCGTTCAAGTTCTAGTTCTCTCATATATTCAATGACCCTGGAGCTTAGATTATTGGACAAATTTTGTAAAATTTGCGAGACACAAAATGATGAAATAAATAACTTTTATTAATTTCAAATTTTAAATTTTCAAACTAAACGAGATTAGGGCATAGATCCCAACAACCAGCTTATCTGAAGTCTTGGCAAAGAAGAATGAGGTGATGATCACCGTCAAAGAGATCTTGGAATCCTTGCAGGAAATGTTTAGACAAAAGTCCTTTCAGGTCCGACATGATTCCCTCAAACACGTCGTCAATGCACGGATGAAAGAAGGGTCGTCTGTCCGTGAACATGTTCTGGACATGATGACCCACTTTAATCTGGCAGAGAAGAACAGGGCTTCGATCGACGAGTCGAGCCAGGTCAGCTTTATCTTGGAGACTCTTCGGAAGAGTTTCCTTTAGTTTCGTAGCAATGTTGTTATGAAGAAAATTAGCTACACTCTGACCACCCTTCTTAATGAACTACATAACATCCAGTCCTTGATGAGGATCCGGACACCGGAATCTGAGGCAAATGTTGCCTTCAGGTCCTTTCACAGGGGTTCGACCTCTGGGACAAAATCTGCAGGTTCTTCAGGCCTGAAAGGGAAGAAGAAGAAGATGAAGAAGGGCAAAGTTGATCGTGTTGCCGCCTAAAAGGGCAAAAAGGTCAAGGAATTTACAGAGAAAGGAAAGTGTTTCCACTGCAATGAGGATGGACACTGGAAGAAAGAAGGTATATGTGATTTACTTGTAACTAAAACTTGTTTAGTGGAGAGTAATGACTCTGCCTGGATACTGGATTCGGGCGCCACTAACCATGTTTGTTCTTCTTTTTAAGAAATTAGTTCCTGGCAGCAGCTGCGAGAGGGTGTGATAAAACTACGGGTTGGATCTGGGGAGGTTGTCTCTGCTGCAGTGGTCGGCACGGTGAAGCTCTATTTTGGCAGGAAATACATTTTAATAGATAATATGTATATAGTGCAGGGTTTACTAGAAACCTTGTTTTCATTTCCTGCCTACTTGAACACTGTATTTCTGTCAATTTTTCTAGTAATAAAGCGTTTATTTCTAGAAATGGAAATTTGTTGTGTTCTGCTTCACTTGAGAATAACTTGTACGTTTTGAAACCTAATTCGGTCAAAAATGTTTTGAATACTGAAATATTTAAAACGGCTGAAACACGAACTAAAAGAGTAAAGGTGTAAGCCCTAAATTATTTTCTTTTATCATTTTGCACTCTTACATGATGTTTTAAATATGCAAAATGATATAGGTTGCACTAAAGGATGTCGTGATTGGATTTGGGAATCTATTGAATTGGGGGCTACAATGTGTTTAAAGCTTCATAAGGAGATAGGTAATCCATTGAAATAAGCATATTAAAAGTTGAATTGAAGTAAGTTAAAATCATTTGCAAATTGGGGAAATTTTAGGTGCAATATGCATTGAATGAAAGACCTTATATCTCACAAACTTAGGATAAGTTGGCTAAATGCTTAGGGTTTATTTACTTACTTATTTTGGTGTTTTAAAAAGGGGATTATGATGTAAATATGATAGTAGGAGCTGGCCAAAGGAGGTGAAGCCTCGAAGTTAACTTATCAAGTAGCTGCTATTAAATTCATAGAAAAACAGCAAGCTACTGGAAAATGGGTCAACTTCAAATGACCATATCTCTTAATTTACTGAACTGAATTCGATGATATTTTAGTCAAAATCTTAGAAATTGAGTGTAGAATACAAAATTGGTCAGCGTTTATGAAACTACGAAGAGGAAAAAGGAGAAAAGTGTAGAACACTGAGAAGTGTTCAAAGTTCTCGGGTAGCAGAACAGTGTGAGGAGATCAGTCTCTTTTGAGCTCATGAGGAGGAATTTGAAGCTGAAATTTTGAGGTAAGTAACCTACGATGTTGTACTTGAGGTTTATCAAAAACTATTTGGTGGTTGTGTTGATAAATTTTGAGGAACCCAAGCTGAAAGTTGAACCTGAAATTTTAGGTGCAAGGGAAAAACTGCTAGCAAGAGATTAAAGGAGATGTTCTTCCATTTCTATATACCTTACAACCAAGTGTGTATAGTTATTTTGAATTGAGTTATGGGATTGAATTAGATCTGTTTTTAAGGTGCATAAGGAAAGGTATTAATGTTACTAATTTCATTTTCAGGGCAAACGGAGATAGGAATAGCTCATAATCCTTGGAACTCTTTTGGTGATTGTGAGTGACTCTATTTTAGAACTATACTTGACCTTTGTTTTTCTTCAAAAACATAAATGTTGATCATTAAATCCTGCTTGAATTAATAATGTATAGTTTCATGGAGTTTTTAACATAATGTTCTTGATGGAACCTAAGCATGTTTTGAATTAGTTTGTAACTATATATCCAAGTATGGAAACTAAATTATGGAAGTATGATTTCCTCTAGAGAATGCTTTGTGTAAATCCACTTGGGAACATGTTTAGAAAATAATATGCAAATGTTAAGAAATTGTTGTATGTATTATTAAAACATGATTTCCATGGTAAACAAATTCTGCCCATGTTTGTTGTTAACCCCTAATACCGAAGGACATTAGAGAAGGTACTTAGGGGGGAAGGAATCATGATTTCCCGATACTAAAGGACAATAAGAAGGTATTCGGGTAGTAAATGGTCATACCTTAATACTGAAGAACATAGAGAAGGTATTGGGAAAAACCAAAGTGCCAATGGCATTCCACGTGCACGTGAGAGAGGTATGAATGTTATTGGTATAAATATAACTCTACCACCACTAAGGTTCGAAAGTGGTATCATGCCATGAGTTTTATTGTTATGAGCTTCTACGTTGTTGATCTATCTACCCTCATTATAGTACTACATTATGAGTTTTTATGCTATACATAAGTGGTGACTTAAACCTGTAAATTGAAAGCATGGCTTGATTATGTTTACAAACAAATGTTAAGTTATTTTCTACTTATAGTTTGCCCATTATTATGCTTCACCTTTGAGATTATAATGTTCTAAAAATAGACACTCACTGGGCTTCCCAGTTCACGTATTCATTATGTTTACTCTTCCCAGGTAGTAGACGAGTTCCTGGTGCTTAGCCTTGACAAGACCTGTTTGCCACCACGTCGTTTTAGCTCCTTATATATACACTTTCTTTTGTATATGGTTTGTAGTGAAAACATATTAGATGGGTTGTAATAAACTTGAAAGCTTTATGACTAGCTAAAGAACATAGTACCGGAAGTGAATGCGTTTCGTTTATATGTGTATTTTAGTGTTCAATCTTGCTTATTCAAACGTGTTGTGTTGCGTTTAATTTTAGGTTAAGTCTTGGGTTAGGCAGGGAGAGCCAGTAAAAGGGTCGATTTTCTCTGTCTTTGCATCTCTTCCTAGGTTAAGCAAGTAGGCTGGGACGGGGTGTGACAACTTAGTATCAGAGCAAATGTTTTTGGGAAGGGAACTAGGTTCATGCATTAAACTAGGAGCTTGTTGTCTTAATAATTTTAATAATACTGTATAATTTAGGACCATGGCTCGAGGTGGCAAACGAGGCAGGCGCGTGGAGGTCGGAACTCAAGAAGCTACTAGTGATAGAGGAAGAGAGGTATCAGAGGGAGAGTCAAGTCATCCTCAGCAAGAGGTGGACATGGAGGAACAGATCTTTACGAGGATAACTCAAAGATTAGCTGATAGCACACAAAATGTGCTATCCTTAGGCTTAATTATTGCTAGTTTTATGATGATTTCAGGACTTTTACGTGGTTAATCAATTCAATTTCAGGTTAAGAACTTAAACGGAGCTATTGGAGACAATTTGGATCACTCGGGATCAAAGCGGGGCTATTTGGAGCTAAAGATAACATCAATTGGAAGAAAAAGAACCAATCCAAGCATGATGACCCGAGGTGATGGCGTTGCAACGCCATGCTTGCTGTTTAAAGGCTTTGAAGACTCCAGGCGATAGCATTGCAACGCTGCCTTAGGGCGTTGCAATGCTATCTCGATGAGAAGCCACGCATGAGAGCTGCGCATAGAGGCGTTACAGCGGCGCCGCTGCGGCGTCGCAACGCCAGATCGATAAGGTGCGCGCGTTAAGGTAGCAGCGTTGCAACGCTGTCCCTAGCGTTGCAACGCTGACGATAGTTTTCATATTTACCACGCGTTTAGGGTACAGCGTTGCAACGTTGTCCCTAGCGTTGCAACGCTGCCCCATTGATGCCTATAAATACAACCTTATGATTCTTGCAAAAAGGGAGCACAATTTGGTAGAGTTTTGCCCTAAATTCGAAATACACCTTGTAAGAAGAGAAAAAGAGTGATTTTGGGAGCCAAAGCATTCGTGGAGGTTCGAGATCGAAGACGGGAGCTCGGAGGCGAAGGACCAAGCATCGACACCTAAGTTTATTTCTCTTTCTTTCAATTTGTAATAGCGTTCTAAGACGTTTTCTACTTGTTTAGTTTGTTTTTCTTGTGATTTAGAGTAGCTAAACATAGTAGTTAGGATTTGAATTACTTGTTATGACTTTCTTGTGATGTATTGAAGCATGTTATGTCGTTATTTTTGGCAATTCGTTCTTTACTTTTTAATTTGTTGATTTAAGTGGACTCGAGAGATAAAGCTTGAATTAGAGCAAAATTGTCAAAACCCTTGGAAGTCCGGCATGAGAGTGACCTAGAAATCTTAGGGAAACACATAAAGAAGTTGCTTAATGCCATGCATGTTGTAGGTTCATATGGAGACTATGAGTTTATTGCATGTGTGAGGCTCACTAAGAATCGAGAGATTTTCTTGAGTATTTCACTTCTTGTTTATAATTTCATCTAATTGGTTCAATGCATGTGCTAGTTAGGTCTTTAACTTGTAAAATCACTTCTCCCAAATCTATCAATCTGTGTCTCCACATGTTTGTTCGTTGGTTTGTATTTACTTCAACCAACTATCCATGTTATGTTTCTTTAGCTAAAATTGAGAATTAGTACCTTAATAATTAATTAATCTAGAAACCCATTCCCGAGGACGATACTTGGACTCATAAATCACTATACTAAAACTTGACCGGTACACTACGGTATTGCAATATAATTTTACGCAATAAGTTTTTTAGTTGTCTTAAAAATTTTAATAACACTATATAATTTAGGACCATGGCTCGAGGTGGCAAACGAGGCAGGCAAGTGGAGGTCGGAACTCAAGAAGCTACTGGTGGTAGAGGAAGAGAGGTATCAGAGGGAGAGTCATGTCATCCTCAGCAAGAGGTGAACATGGAGGAACAGATCTTTACGAGGATAACTCAAAGATTAGCTGAAAGTGTTGGATCAGCACAAGTAGATCCAGAAAAGAAGTATGGCATTGAAAAACTGAATGTCTTAGGTGTAACAACATTTGAAGGCACGACAGATCCCGCTAATGCTGAGGTTTGGTTAAATCTGATTGAGAAGTGTTTTAGGGTCATGCGATGCCTTGAAGATAGGAAGGTCGATTTAGCAGCATTCTTGCTCCAGAAAGGAGTAGATGATTGGTGGAAGATAACAAAGAGCAGAAAATGGGAAGCTTGGAGCTGGAAAGAGTTTCAAAAGGCCTTTGAAGATAAGTATTATCCGAGCTCTTATTGTGATGCAAAGAGAAACGATTTTCTAGGACATGTTCTGGGATCGATGACAGTAACAGAATATGAGAAGAAGTTCACAGAGTTATCAAAGTATGCTAGCACTATTGTTGCAAACGAGATAGATCGATGCAAGAGGTTCGAGGATGGTCTACGAACAGAGATCCGAACGCCAGTGACTGCAAGTTCAGAATTGGTTGAGTTATCCAAGCTTGTGGAGACGGCATTACGGGTACAGCGAAGCCTAGTAGATAACAGAATGGGAAAAACAGCTATAGGTGGTGGTCATACCACTTATTTTGTTGATTTATCACGAGACTGATTCCAGCGAGGAGATAATAGAAGATTCACTCCAGGTGTTTCTGGAAAAGGGAGCTTTAAACCCCATTGTGGTGGGCAGTTTACTCCAAGGACTGGTACAACTGGACGTGGGGAAAGACAGAGGCAGCAGGGATCAAATTTTCTGATAGGATCAGCAAGGGACTCCCGTACATGGCAACCTAGTGAGTCAGTAGCTAGTTCAACAATGAAACCTTTGCGCAACACTTGTGGAAAGTATCATTGGGGTCGATGTTTGAGTGGGGAAAATGTATGTTTTAACTGTGGGCAAGGCGACCACTTCAAAAGGGAATGCCCCCAGCTAATGCAAGAAGGCATGGTAGGACAGAGAACCACGTCGCGCAGATCAGTGAACCAACAACAAAATCTCTGGGGTAGGCTGGGCGGAAGGCACTAGTAGTGCTAAGCAGAAGGGACAGGTAGGTCGACCCCGACAATAGGGGAAGATTTACGCCATGACACAACAGGAGGCAGAGGATGCACCAAAAGTTGTTACGGGTAAACTTTCTATCTGTGGTAAACCTGCACATGCATTATTAGATCCAGGAGCTACACATTCTTTTATCTCTAAAATGTTTGCTGCTAGCATTGTTGCGAAGTTAAAACCTTTATCTGAGGAGTTGTGTATTTATACTCCTATTTGTGATATGTCGATACTTTGTAGTGTTTATACTAATTAATTGTATGGTGGAAGTGAATGGTATGACTGTGACAACTGAACTGATTCCGTTAGATCTTCAAGAGTTCGACGATATCTTGGAGATGGATTTCTTATCTAGGTATCATGCCTTAATGGACTATCACAGGAAGAAAGTTGTGTTTAAGGGGTATAGGAAGATATTACCTACTTGTATGATATCAACTATTAAAGCTAGAAAATTACTGAAGAAAGGTTGTACAACATATCTTGCATATGTAGTTTGTGCACCAGTGAGTAAATTGAAACCTGAAGACATTCCAGTAGTATGTGAGTATTTAGATGTCTTCCCAGAGGAGCTAACAGGGTTTACACCTGATAGAGAGGTGGAGTTTACCATAGACCTGATGTTAGGAACAACGCCAATATCTCAAGCCCCGTATAGGATGGCACCAAAGGAATTGAAAGGATTGAAAACTCAGTTGCAGGAGTTGGTGGATAAGGGTTATATTCGACCAAGCGTATCTCCGTGGGGAGCACCTATGTTGTTTGTTAAAAAGAAGGATGGGACATTACGATTATGTATTGATTACCGACAACTGAATAAGGTAACAATACGTAACAAATATCATTTTCCCCGCATAGATGACCTGTTCGATCAACTAAAGGGTGCCACAGTGTTTTACAAAATTGATTTACGATTAGGTTACCATTAGCTGAAGATCAATGATTCTGATGTACCAAAAACAACTTTCAGGAAAAGGTACGGGCATTACGAATTCTTGGTAATGCCATTCGGGTTAACAAATGCCCCAGCATCATTCATGGATCTCATGAATCTGGTATTCCATCCTTACCTTGATCAATTTGTGATAGTATTTATTGATTACATCTTAGTGTATTCAAAAAGTAAAGAGAAGCATGTAGAACATCTCCGAATAGTGCTACAGACATTACGAAATCAGAAGTTGTATGATAAATTTAGTAAATGTGAGTTTTGGCTGGAACAGGTTGTGTTTTTGGGACACGTAGTGTCGGCCACTGGAGTTCAAGTGGATCCTCAGAAAATAGAAGCTATAGTTAAGTGGGAACAACCCACTTCAAGATCGGAAGTCCGTAGTTTTTTGAGACTTGCAGGATACTATCAACGTTTTGTTGAGGAGTTATCGAAGATAGCTCTTCCATTAACCAGTTTGCCAAAGAATAATACGAAGTTCGAGTGGAGTGAAGGGTGTGGAAAAAGTTTTCAAGAGTTAAAGAACAAACTTGTCACAACACCGGTACTAACTCTACCCACCACGGGAAAAGAGTTTGAGGTTTACTGTGATGCCTCACATTTGGGCCTTGGATGTGTGCTTATGCAGGATGGGAAAGTGATCGTTTATGCATCAAGACAGTTGAAAAAACATGAATGTAATTATCCTACTCATGATCTGGAGCTCGCAACAGTTGTGTTAGCTTTAAAGATTTGGAGGCATTATCTGTTTGGTGAGAAGTGTTGTATTTACACAGATCATAAAAGTTTAAAATATATCTTCGAACAGAAAGAGTTGAATTTTAGACAGTCGCGGTGGCTTGAGTTGATAAAAGATTATGACTGCACGATTGAATACCACCCAGGAAAGGCTAATGTTGTAGCTGATGCACTAAGTAGGAAGTCGAAGCAACATAGGGGTTCACTTAATGCTGGCTCTATTTGAGGAACTCAAAAGTTCTAATGCAAAAGTGTATGTTGGTGACAAAGGGAATTTGTTAGCTCATTTTCAGGTAAAACCTACCTTACTTAATGATGTTATCTCAAGTCAAGCCAAAGACCCTGCCCTGAAAAAATTGATAGAAGAGGTGAACTTAAAGCAGAGAGCAGATTCCAAAGTAAGGCGTGATGGAACGTTGATGAAGTGTGGTAGCTTTTGTGTACCTAAAGATGAAACTTTGAGAAATGAAATACTAGAGGAAGCATATAGTTCAACCTATGTGATGCATCCAGGAGGTACAAAGATGTATCGGACCCTAAAGAACCATTATTGGTGGCAAGGAATGAAACGAGTGATAGCAGAGTATGTCTCTAAATGTTTAATTTGTCAGCAGGTGAAACCTGAACGACAGAAACCAGGGGGGCTCTTAGTTCGCATTTCAGCAGTTTTAAACAATTCAGTATTCAAAACACTTTTGACCGAATTTGGCTTTAGAACATATAAATTATTCTCATGTGAAGCAGAACATAACTCATTTCCTTTGAATGAAATAAATGCTTTATTACAATCAAAATGAACGGAAATACAATGTTCTATAAGGCAAGAAATTGAAACAAGGTTTCTAGTAAACCCTGGAACTATTTATAGATTATCAAATAACAAGTATTTTTTACCGAAGAAAAGCTTCACTATGCCTCACAAAATGCAGCCGGACAACTTCTCGGATCCAACCACGAGTGTTATCTCACCCTCCTCATGTCATTTGCCGGAACTAATTCTTTGAAAAGAAGAACAAACATGGTTAGTGGCGCCTGAATCAAGTATCCAGACAGAGTCACTACTCTCCACTAAATACGTTTTTGTAATAAGTAAATGATATTTACCTTCCTTCTTCTTGTCGACAAGGAATTTGGGGCAGTTCCACTTCCAGTGGTCGTCCCCGTTGCAGTAGAAACACTTTCTTTTATCTGCAACTTCCTTGACATTTTTGCCCTTGTGGGTGGCAGCGCGGTCATCTTTTCAAACCTTCTTCAATTTCTTTGTCTTCCCTTTCAGGCCTAAAGAACCCACAGACTTCGTCCCAACGGTCGAACCCCTGTGATAGGACCTGAAGGCAACATTTGCCCACTTAATCTGGCGGAGATGAACGGGGCTGAACGGGGCTTGATGGCCCACTTAATCTGGCGGAGATGAACGGGACTTCGATCGATGAGTCGAGCCAGGTAAGCTTTATTCTTGAGACTCTTTCGAAGAGTTTCCTTCAGTTTCGTAGCAATGTTGTTATGAACAACATTAGCTACATTCTGACCATCCTTCTCAACGAGTTACAGAACTTCAAGCCCTTGATGAGGATCAGGACACTGGAAGCTGAGGCAAACGTTGCCTTCAGGTCCTTTCACAGGCCTTTGACCTCTGGGACAAAATCTGTGGCTCCTTCTCACCCGAAAGGGAAGAAGAAGATGGAAAAGGGTAAAGCTGACTGTGCTGCCCCCCAAAAAGGCAAAAAGGTCAAGGAAATTGCAGAAAAAGGAAAGCGTTTCCACTGCAATGGGGACGACCACTGGAAGCGTAACTGTCCCAAGTTCCTTGCCGACAGGAAGAATCAAGGTAAATGTGATTTACTGGTTACAGAAACTTGCTTAGTGGAGAGTAATGACTCTGCCTGGATATTGGAATCGTGCGCCACTAACCATGTTTGTTCTTCTTTTCAGGGAATTAGTTCTTGGCAACAGCTGCGAGAGGGTGAGGTGACTCTACGGGTTGGATCCGGGGAGGTTGTCTCTGTTGCAGCGGTAGCACGGTGAAGCTCTATTTCGACAGGAATTACATTTTATTAGATAATATGTATATAGTTCCAGGGTTTACTAGAAACCTAGTTTCTATTTCCTGCCTACTTGAACACTCTATTGCTGTAAATTTTTCTAGTAATAAAGCGTTTATTTCTAGAAATGGAAATTTCTTGTGTTCTGCTTCACTTGAGAATAATCTATATGTTTTGAAACCTAATTCAGTCAAAAGTATTTTGAATACTGAATTATTTAAAACAGCAGAAACACGAACTAAGAGAGTGAAAGTTTCTCCTAAAGAAAATGCCCATCTTTGGCATCTACAGTTAGGCCACATTAATCTCAATAGGATTGAGATACTAGTGAAGAGTGGACTTCTAAGCGAGTTGGAATAAAACTCTTACCGATGTGTGAGTCATGCCTTGAAGGCAAAATTGAAGGGAATCGTAGACCCCGCAGCGGAAGCGATTGCGAATCGCGCGCTCTTGATTTAGTTACAACGATTTATTCAAGAACATAAAACACTAGATTAAGCATATAAAATATAACGGACAGCAAGAAATTACCTTTGAAGAACCTTTCTTCGAGTGCTCCCCTCTCCCACGATCACGATCTCAGCAACAGGAACTCCAATGTACGAAGACACGACCACCGGATCTTCTCCGTTGTTCTCTAGGTGAGAGAGGAAGGTTGGTTCCCTTTAGGAGAGGTGAGGTATTTTGAGAGAGATGTGTGCTTTGGAACTCTTCCAACAACACAACAAGAGAGCTTGTAAAATTGCTTAGAATGCCTTAACCTAGTTGCATCTCAAGCAACCATATATATAAGGGAATGGGATAGAAATGACCATCCTACCCCTCCTTTATTCTCTCTTTAGTATATAGTTTATATATGAATCTAATTCACATTAAAACTATATATTATATCAATTATATCATATATAATTGATATAACACCTCATGTATGAAATTGAGCACTTCAATTTCACTCCTAACTTTATACCTCTCAATATTACCATGTTGAGCCAACGGAGGATCTAATGGACCTACAGGTTCATGAGCTCCAATGATGTGAGATTAACTGATCAAACTCTTTGATCTAGTTAATCAATATTCATTAACTACAAGTCACTCCACTATAGACTTGTAGTTGCAATCGTCCTCACTCAGTAGATATTATTGTGTCGATCGATATAGTCATTACCCATGAGTCGACCCTTCACAAAGTGTTCGTAATCATAGTTGGGTCAAATCACCGCTTTTACCCCTGCGTGATTACCTCTTTCCTCCCTTACGCACCACCGATCCTCTAATGAACAACAAGTGTAAGGTCCTACCTTAGACTCATACCCTCATGTAGGGCCCCCGTTGTACAAGACACGAGTCGGTTCTTAGGGAACAACCTATCTAATTCCTTAGTGTAGGAATGAGTGAATTCCATCTTGCACAGCTTAAGTTCCCAGGCTACCTACGAGATTCTCACCCGAGAAGTTAGGCTTATTGAGACGGCTCACAGCCACTCTCACCCATACTAGTCTAAGGACAAACCCCTATGCTGCGGGAGTTCTTAACATGCTCGGGATTCGTGTCGAGTCACTAATGACCATCTATAAATTACTAGTCTTATCCAGTTAATGGTGTTACAATCGTGGTTAGACTAATAATTTCACGATCCAGCCTTGTATGAACTCTTCATACAGGATGCCCCCACTCACATGTCAACTACATGAATGAGTTGGATTACCTCATTTGTACTAATTACAAAGTGAGCCGCATCCATGGTGTTACCAGAATGAGGTTTCCAACCTTATTCTTATACCATAGACTATTTAGGTTATATTCTTGAACTCAACCCAAATAGTGTCCACTACACTGATGTTCAAATAACATTTTATTTAATTGATCAAAATTACGCAAGTTTAGGTCATAAATCCCAACAATCTCCCACTTGACCTAAAGCTTGTGGAGTACTAAACATTACAGTAATGTAAATACAATAAACTAGGGCATTTAAACCCCTTTGTACAAAATACTCCCACTTGCCCTTGTTGGGAAAGATTTGTAAACCTAGACCTTCTAGGTGACTCTCAAATACTTTAGCCGTGAGAGCCTTTGTAAAAGGATCAGCAGTGTTGTGCTCTGAGGCTATCTTCGTGACAATCACGTCTCCTCTATGCACGATCTGTCGGATGAGATGATACTTCCGCTCTATGTGCTTTCCCCTCTTGTGACTTCGGGGTTCCCTCGAATTTGCCACTGCACCACTGTTATCGCAATACAGCGTGATGGGCAAAGTCATATTTGCACCACTGCTTCACAAGCTGCTACATATTCGGGCTCCATGACGGAATCAGCGATGCATCCTTGCTTGACGCTTCGCCATACTACAGCTCCTCCGTTAAGGGTGAATATTGCCCCTGATGTAGATTTCTGAGAATCTTTATCAGTCTGAAAGTCAGAATCTGTGTATCCTATAAGGATCAAATCCTTAGTCCCATACACAAGCATGTAGTTCCTTGTTCTACGAAGATACTTAAGGATTGTTTTAACCGCTGTCCAGTGTTCAAGTCCTGGATTGGATTGATACCTACTGACCATCCCAACTGCAAAACAGATGTTGGGCCTAGTACACAACATGGCATACATGAGGCTCCCAACAACTGATGAGTAAGGAATCCGTCTCATATCCTCAACTCCTTGAGGTGTCTTAGGACACTGTTCCTTAGACAAATGGATTTCATGTCTAAAAGGCAACAAGCCCTTTTTGGAATCTTGCATCTTAAACCTTGACAACACTTTGTCTATGTAATGGACCTAGAGTTCATGGGCTCCAATGATGTGAGATTAACTGATCAAACTCTTTGATCCAGTTAATCAATATTCATTAACTACAAGTCACTCCACTATAGACTTGTAGCTGCACTCTCCTCACTGTAGATACTATTGTGTCCACTGATATAGTCATTACCCATGAGCCGACCCTTCACAGGTTGTTTGTAATCATAGCTGGGTCAAATTACCGTTTTACCCCTGTGATTACCTCTTTGCTCCTTAAGCACCACTGATCCTCTAATAAACAACAAGTCTAAGGTCCTACCTTAGACTCATACCCTCATAGAGAGCGGGGCCCCGTTGTTCAAGACCTGGAGTCAGTTCTTAAGGGAACAACCTATCTAATTCCTTAGTGTAGGAATGAGTGAATTCCATCTTGCACAGTTAAGTTCCCAGCTACCTACGAGGTTTTGTCCTTGAGAAGGTAGGCTTATTGAGTCGGCTACAGGCCACTCTCACCCATACTAGTCTAAGGACAAACCCGTATAAGCAGGAGTTCTTAACTTGCTCAGGATTCAAGTCGAGTCACTAATGACCATCTATAAATTACTAGTCTTATTTTGTTAACGGTGTTACACTGGTTAGACTAATAATTTGCGATCCAGTCTTGTATGAACTCTTCATACAGGATGCCCCCACTCGCATGTCAACTACATGAATGAGTTGGATTACCTAATTTGTACTAATTACAAAGTGTGCCGCATCCATGGTGTTATTAGAATGAGGTTTCCAACCTTATTCTTATACCATAGACTATTTAGGTTATATTCTTGAACTCAACCCAAATAGTGTCCACTACAATGATGGTCAAGATAAAAGTTATAACCTTGGAGCTTAGTTTATTGGATTTATAATGCAAGACTGTAATTCTATCAAAAACAAATAACACTTTATTTATTTGATCAAAATTACACAAGTTTAGGGCATAAATCCGAACAAAAATGACCAAACGTTCTTTTAGTGGAAAAGGATATAGAGCCAAAGAGCCCCTTGAGCTAATACATTCTGACCTCTATGGTCCGATGAGTGTTAAAGCACGAGGTGGTTACGAATACTTTGTATCTTTCATAGATGACTATTCAAGGTATGGGTATATTTACCTAATGCATAGGAAGTCTGAAACTCTTGAAAAGGTTCAAGGAGTACAAGACTGAGGTTGAGAACTTGTTAGGTAAAACTATTAAAACACTTCGATCGGATCGAGGTGGAGAGTATATGGACACAGAATTCCAGGACTAGTGGCAAAGTGTTTTACCCAGGTTGAAAGGGTTAACTATGAGGAAACCTTTTCACCTTTTGCTATGGTAAAGTCGATCAGGATCCTTCTGGCCATTGCCGCATATTATAACTATGAGGTATGGCAGATGGATGTAAAGACAGCTTTTCTGAATGGCAAACTTGACGAGATTATCTACCTGGACCAGCCTAATAGGTTCATTTCCAAGGCCAAGAGCAAAAGGTTTGTCGGCTTCATAGGTCTATTTATGGACTGAAACAAGCCTTGAGGTCTTGGAATATAAGGTTTGATGAGGTAATCAAATCTTATGGCTTTGATCAGAATGTTGGCGGGCCTTGTTTCTACAAGAAAATCGTCGACAAAACTGTCGCATTTCTGATATTGTACGTGGATGATATCCTTCTTATTGAGAGTGAGGTAGGTTTTGTTACTGACGTAAAGAAATGGTTTGCTTCGCAATTCCAAATGAAATATTTGGGAGAAGTACAGTATGTTCTAGGTATCCAGATTCTCCGGAACCGGAAGAACAGAACGTTGGTCATGTCTCAGGCCTCTTATATTGACAAGATGTTGTCTAGATATAAGATGCAGAACTCCAAGAAGGGCTTGTTGCCTTTCAGGCATGGGCTTCACCTGTCTAAGGATCAATGTCCTAAGACTCCTCAAGAGGTTGAAGATATGAGAAGAATCCCTTATGCTTCAGCTTTTGGGAGCCTCGTGTATGCCATGTTCTGTACTAGGCCCGACCTCTGTTATGCAGTTGGGATTGTCAGTAGGTATCAATCTAATCCAGGATTAGATCATTGGACAGCCGTAAAGGCAATCCTCAAGTATCTTAGGAGAACGAGTAACTACAGCCTAGTGTATGAGAGTGGGGATTTGATCCTTATACATACCACATTCGACTTTCGGCACTTGGTAAGGATTCTAGGAAATTCACTTTGGGGTCAGCCTTCATTCTGAATGGAGGAGCGGTAGTATGGCGAAGCATCAAGCAGGGATGCATCGTTGATTCCACTATTGAAGCTTAGTACGTTGCGGCTTGTGAAGCTGCAAAGGAAGCTGTTTGGCTTTGGAAGTTAATGACGAATTTGGAAGTTGTTCCAAATATGAACTTGTCGATCACACTGTTTTGTAACAACAGTGGTGCTCTAGCCAACTCGAGAGAGCCTCGAAGTCATAAGAGGGAAAAACACATTGAGCGGAAGTATCACCTGATACGGGAAATTGTGAACCGCGATGACGTGACAGTCACGTAAATAGCGTCGGAGCACAACGTTGCTGATCCATTTACAAAGGCCCTCACGGCTAAGGTGTTTGAGGGTCACCTAGAGAGTCTAGATCGTCGAGTGCTTCCTGACTAGGGCAAGTGGGAGTATTGTAAAGGGTATTCAATGCCCTAGTCTATTGTATTACTTTATTATAATTTATTGTACATTTGAGAAATGTATATACTACTCCACTAGCTTAGTCCAAGTGGGAGTTTGTTGGGATGTATGTCCTAATCTCATTTTGTTTGTAATTTACCTTTTGAAATAAATAAGAGTTATTTCTTTCATCACTTTGTGTCTCGCAATTTTACAAAGTTTGTCCAATAAACTAAGCTCCAGGGTCATTGAATTTATGAGAGAACTAGAACTTGAACGGTGTGTAGTGGACACATAGGGAGGATCACGTTCGAGTTAATTATCCGAGCGGTCTACAGTATATGGATAGGGTTGGAGACCTAATCCTGGATACACTCTGGATGCGGCCCGCTTTGTATTAGATTTAAACGAGGTGATCTGACTCGTTTATGTGATTGACATCCGAGTGGGGGCATCCTGTGCAATGAGATTGTACAAGACCGGACCGTGAATTATTAGACCTACTGATGTAACACCTTAACAGTATGGACTAATAACTTCGTAGATGAGCATTAGTGACTCGACCTTAATCCTGAGCGTGTTACAGACTCCTGTCTGCGGGGGTCTGTCCTTTGACTAGTACGAGTGAGGGTGGTCGTAGTTACTCACCCAATATGCCTATCTTATCAAGGACAGGACCACGTGGGGAGCTGGGAACTTAACTACGCGAGATGAAATTCACTCGTTCCCGACTTTAGGGAAACTAGAGGGGTTGTTCCCTTAAGTGTTGTCTCCAGGCTTGGACAACGGGCGCCCACCCTCTCACTAGCCCGAGAGGGGTGTTGTATATGGTTGGACTAATACAACGTTGTTGTTCATTACAGGAGCAGTGGGGACTTAAGGAGCAAGAAGTAGACACAGGGGTAAAATGGTAATTTTACCCAACAGTGTCTACGAACAATCTGTGAAGTGTCGACTCATGGGCATTGGTTGTATCAATGGACACAACTTGTCCTATAGTGATGGAAGTGCAGCTACAAACTTTACTGGAGTGTTATCGTAGCTAATGAATGTTGATTAACCAAGTTAAAGTGTTTGACAGGTTAATCTCGGATCATTAGAGCTCGTCACCAGTAGGTCCATTAGGTCCTTCGGTTGGCTCAAACTAGATAAATAAAGGGTTTACAGTTTGGTGTGGATTTGAAGTGTTTAAATTCATAATAAGGGTATTTATGTCATTTAGATGAGATATGATTGACATATTATATAGTTTATTGTGAATAAGATTCATAAAAAACTATAGGTTAGCCTAATTGTCAAATTAGGGCTAATTTGGAGAAATTGGATTGAGAGAAATTAAATTGAATGTGATTCAATTTAAAATCCACAATTATACAAATGTGATTTATATAATGAGATATGGGATATCTTATTATATATGGTTATGCAAATATGATCTGCATATCCTAGGGTTGTGGTTAAATGGTAAATAGGTGGAGATTTCAACTCCACCTATCACCATTATATAAACCCTTTGCAAGAAGGATTTCATAAGCTTGTTGTTCATTTTTTGGAATCTCACCAAAGACAACAAAAAATTCTCTCTCAACTTTCTCTCAATTCTCTCCTCCCCTTTCACCAAAGGAGTCCAACCTACTCTCCTTCTACCTAAAGGAGAACAACCGAGAAGCCTTTCGGAGGTGTCCGAGTTACTCATCAATCAAGGAGATCGAGTTCATTAAGATCGTGTTCGCAAAGTTCGTGACCGGAGGAGGAAAATGTGAAGACCAGATCTTCAACAAGTATTCCTTACTGTTTTTCATTCTAGAATGCATGTTTAACCTAGTTTTATGTGATAGAAACAATTTTAAGAATACGTTTTTCACAACGATACCACGACGATCCAATCGCTTTTCCGCTGCGTGGGATTTTCATTCCCTTCACACAGGTCCCGCTCCCACTCACTATAAGTACTCTCTCCATTCACCTTGAATTTTGACCCATACAAATACCATCTGTAGGGGGACGCTCCCATTTGTGCCACGAGGTCGAGTATGGATCTCACTGTTGGGGTTTATGCCCTAAACAAGTGTAGTTCTATAATAATGATACTTCAAATAAATAAAGAGTTATTTATTATATTCTCGCACATAAACCTAAATCCAATAAACTAAGTTCCAAGGTTATATAATGATCGATCTTGAACAATTGTTTAGTTGACACAAGTTTGATAAAGTTGTTCAAGTATAACCTGAATGGTCTATGGTATATGCATAAGGTTGGGAACCTTATACTGGTAACACCATTGATGCGACCCACTTTGTATTCAGTACAATCAAGGTAATCCAACTCGTTCATGTGGTAGACATGCGATTGGGTCATCTTGTATAATGAGATTATACAAGACCGGACCGCAACTTATTAACCTACTAGTGTAACACCGTTAACAAGATAGATCTAATAATTTATAGATGATCAGTAGTGACTTTACCTGAATTCAGAGCAAGTTACGGACTCCTGCTTACGGGGCTTTGTCCTTAGACTAGTATGGGTTAGAGTGGTCCGTGCCGACTCAATAAGCCTACCTTCTCAGGGACAGACCCTTATAGGTAGCTGGGAACTTAACTCTGCAAGATGGAATTCACTCATTCCTAAATTAGGGAATCAGATAGGTTGTTCTCTTAAGAACTGAATCCAAGTCTTGAACAACGGGGGCCCACCTTCTTACAGGCCTAAGAAAGATTAAGTTTATGGTTGCACCATTGACTTGTTGTTCATTAGAGGATCAGTGGTGCTTAAGGAGCAAGATGTAATCGTAGGGATAAAACGATAATTTGACCCAACTATGATTACGAACAACCTGTGAAGGGTCAACTCACAGGTATTGATTATATGAATGGACACAACACAGTCAACAGTGAGGAGAGTCAACTACGAGTCTATAGTTGAGTGACACGTAGTCAATGAATGTTGGTTAATTAGATCAAAGAGTTTGATCAATTAATCTCGCATCATTGGAGCTCATGATCTTTAGGTCCATTAGGTCCCTCCGTTGGCTCAACATGGAAATATTGAGTGTATAAAGTTTGGAGTGAAATTGAAGTGTTCAATTTCATTTATAAGGAGATATATCAATTATATGTGATATAATTGATATAATATATAGTTTAATCTATATACAAAATGAGAAATACATAATAAGGGCACTATAGGGGTAGGATGGTAATTTTTACCCTATTTCCCTATAAATATGTGCATAAGATGCACATTCTAGCAAGCAAGCTAAGATAAGAAACCCTAGTGCTGTCAAAGTTGGAAAAAGAGTTTTTCCTTCTCTCAAAAGTCTCCCAAACTCCAAAGTGGAAGCCCACCTTCCTCCCTCTCCTAGAGATACAATAGATAAGACTTAGTGGTTCAAATCGGTTGCGTCGGGTTCGTTGGAAATGTGAGATCGTGAGGAGCAAAGGAGCACATGGAGTTCGTTGAAGGAGGTCTACAAAGGTAATATATGTTGTCCATCCTCTTGTTAGTATGCTTAATCTATATTGTTTATTGTTTTTTATTCGATTTATGTAACACATTACAAGAACACACGATTCAAATCGCTTCCTGATAGCATGCAAATATGATATCTTATTTCTTATATTTTAGTTAGTTTTTATACATAAACCATGGGCTTTCATGATATTTTATGGTTAATTTCAGGAAACTTAGCTTGAGAAGCAAAAATAGAGTGTTTGAGACTATTTTGGTGTTATTTGGAGCGTGTGTATGCTTAATTGAAGTCCCAAGAAAAAATAGATGTATTTTGAGCATAAAACATATTCTGGAATATTCTACATCAAATCACAATTCCAAAGCATCAAACCGGAGGTCATTCAGACACTCGAGCGAAAAGATATGACAAAAATAGTTGCAGTGGGTTCGCTGGCAGCAAGCGCAGCGTTGCGACGTTGTTCCACAGCGTTGCAACGCCATCCATGGGGTTGTTGGGATGTATGTCCTAATCTCTTGTATGTTTGTAATATTTCTTATTGAAATAAATAAGCGGGATATTTTCATTACTTTGTGTCTCGCATATTTATAAACTTAATCCAATAAACTAACCTTCAGGGTCATTGTATTATGAGAGAACTAGAACTTGAACGATGTGTAGTGGACACACAAGGAGGATCACGTTCGAGTTAATGACTCAAACAGTCTGCAGTATACGGATAGGGTTAGAGACCTAATCCTGAAAATGTTGTGGATGCGGCCCGCTTTGTATTGGATACAAACGAGGTGATCCAGCTCGTTCATGTGGTTGATATGCGAGTGGGGGCATCCTGTGCAATGAGATTATACAAGACCGGACCATGAATTATTAGTGTAAACCCGAGATCTTTTTTTGGAACTTTCTTATTATCAAACAACAAAAAGAAAGAAGAAATGAATGTTTAAAACTTGGTTTCCCATGTTTTAAAAAGAAAAGAAATGAAGTGAAAGACAAAAGGAAAACAAGGAAGAAAAAGTTTAAACCATTTTTGGTTCGGTTTGCTTAAAAAGATAAAAGAAGAAAAGAAAATGAAACAAATGTAAATCATGTTAAGTTTTGTTTTGTAAAGAAAAGAAAAGAAGGAAGGAGATAAAGGAAAGGAAAGAAAAGGAAAAAAGAATGTAAAAGGGAAAAGGAAAGTGGGTGGTGGATCCCACCTTAGTTTTCTTTTTTAAATTAACCCATTCCATCGATTTCCTTCTCATTTTCAACAAGGAGCAGCAAGGGTTTCGTGGGAGAAGGAGAAAGGAAGAAGAAGAAGAAGCTTTTCATGAGTTAGAGTTGCAGAAGAAGGAAGGAAAGCTCAAAGCTTGGTTGTTTAGCAGCAAGGAGATCAACTCAACCCAGTTCTGGTTTTCTGTTCATCTCGAGCTCCACAGAAAGAGGTAAGAGTTGAGGCTTGGTTTTCTTGAAAGCTAATTCAATTTTGAACAAAGTTCGTGAAGGATTCTTGAGCCAATTCTGACCTTAAGTTGCTGTTTTGTGAAGAGGAAGACAGAAGACAGAATTTGCTGTTAAATCCGAGAAGTCTCTGATGTTTTGGTTGTACTGATCTGTATACTTGGGGTTAGAAGCCCGAATAGGTATGGTTGGAAAGCTTATTTAATTTCCTACAACTTTCGTGAAGAAATCGTGAATAGAAAATGATTGGAAGATGTCTTAATTATTAGGTCCAGTTTCAGGTTGCAGCAGGAAATCGAATCTGGAATAGCAGAAGTTGGTTCCTGGGAAAGAAGACTTCGAGGTATTGCTGAACCAATCTATTGGGAATCTCATTTTCATGTCTTCATAAGATTTTTAGAGGGTTCAAAAAGCAAGAGTTTGGTATAAAGTACATTCTTTTTGGATAAGTAATGAAGAAGTTATGGCTGTCTGAAAACAGGACAGAAAATCTGAAAATGCTGGAATTTTTGAAAGTGTGTTTTCTTGTAGTTTTAAGGTTAAAAACCATGAGCTCGAGGTTCTAATACATGAATTTGGTTTGTTTGACAGGCCAAGAGCAAATAGGTCGAGTGGGCTAAAATTCTAATTCAAACACTGTGAGTGATAAAACGAACTTCAAAAGTGTATATATGCTTGAATTATGTTCAAGAAATGCATGTTTTGCTAGAATAAAAGTTTTCAATGCATTATGCTTTCTTTTGAACACATGTTTATGAGTATTCATGTTTTCCTAGAAATGTTTCAAGTGTTCATTGTGACCCTAAAAGTCTTTATAAAGTTTATACATGAGCATATGTCCAATGGTTGCTAAAAGTTATGGAAATGTTATGATTTCAAGCAAGCATGTACTAGCAAGTATGTTTTAAAGATTTCCAGTTTTATGAACAAGCTGAGTAAGCTTGAGTTTTATGAAAGAAAAGATAAGAAGGCATGTCCAAATGTTTTCATGTGATTTTCTGAGATATTGAGCCCGAGGCTTTATGGTACCGTGTGCACACAGGTCTTATTCTGTTGTCGACGTTGAGTGTACTCCGTGACAACAGTGGCACGCCGTGAGTCTTTGGGCGGGCCCCACTACGACAAAGACGATGGGAGTCTTTGGCGGGCCCCACTACATCGTGAAGTAGTAAACGTTGGTTGCATCTTGGCGTGCCCTACACAACGTGGATTGTGACATGTTTTTAAAAGAGTTTATCTCATTTACATGCCTTACGAGATTTTGATGATATACTTGTTGGTTTCCGAAAGTCTATTATGATTCTACATTTACTTTCAATGCTTGAATACAAATGCATATGCTCATAGTTTTCAGGTCACATGTTTTACAAGTTAAAGATATTAAACACAGTCACTCACTGAGCTTCATAGCTCATTCCTTCTATGTTTTCAAACCTTTCGGTGTAGAGATCGAGCTCCTAGCACCCCGAGTTCTTGCCATAGTCTCTTTGAAGCTTCATAAGATAAATACTTTGTGCGTGGTTTGGTTTTGTCTAGCAAGTCTCTATGTTTGTAAATTATTTTGAGAGGACTTTGGTGTTATAGTTGTTTGTACATTAGAGGTTGTATAAACAATGGTTTGTCTTGTGTTGTTTCTGATGCACTAGACTTTTAGTTTCTAAGAGAGACTTGTGAATGGTTTCTCCTAGTATATGTTTAATAGTTGTCCAGTTTCCGCTATGTCATGTTTAAGTGTTCCATTTTCGAACATAGTATGTTTATCAGGTGAATCAGGGTCAACAGGTATTGTTAAGAGATAAACAATGTCTGTTGGCTTCACGCCGCCTCTCGGGCTGAGTTAGCAGGTAGTTCGGGAGGGGGGGTGTGACAATTAGACTTACTGATGTAACACCGTTAACAGTATAGGATTAGTTACTTTGTAGATGACCAATAGTGTCTCGTCTTTAATCGTGGGCGTGTTACGGACTCCTGTCTGCGAGGGTCTGTCCTTTGACTAGCACGGGTGAGGGTGGTCACAGTTACTCATCCAATATGTTTATCTTCTCAGGGACAGGACCACGTGGCGAGTTGGGAACTTGACTACGCAAGATGGAATTCACTCGTTCTCGCATTAGGGAAACTACAGGGGGTTGTTCCCTTAAGTGTTGTCTTTAGGGCTTGGACAACGGGCGCCCACCCTCTCACTGGCCCGGGAGGGATGTTGCTCATGGTTGGACCATGCAACGTAGTTGTTCATTAGAGGAGCAGTGGGACTTAAGGAGCAAGAGGTAGACACAGGGGTAAAACGGTAATTTGACCCAGCTAAGACTCCGAACAACCCATGAAGGGTCGACTCACGCGCATTAGTTATATCAATGGAAAAAACTTGTCCTATAGTGATGGGACTACAACTACGGGCTTTAGTGGAGTGTTACCATGGCTAATGAATATTGAATAACTGGGTCAAAAAGTTTGACAGGTTAATGTCATATCATTGGAGCTCGTAATCTGTAGGTCCATTAGGTCCCTCGGTTTGCTCAAGCTGGATAAATTGAGGATTTACAGTTTGGTGTGGATTTGAAATGTTCAAATTCATTAATTGGGTGTTTATGTCATTTATATGTGATATAGTTAACATAATATATAGTTTTATGTGAATCAGATTCATAATAAACTATAGGTTAGCCTAATTGATTAATTAGTGCTAATTGGAGAAATTGAATTGAGAGAAATTAAATTGAATGTGATTTAATTTAAATTCCACAATTATACAAATGAGATTTGTATAATAAGGTATGAGATACCTTATTATATGTAATATGCAAATATGATTTGCATATTATAAGGTTGTGGTAAATGTTGGGATTTATACCCTAAACGTGTGTAATTTTGATCAAATAAATAAAGGGTTATTTGTTTTGATAGAATTATATTCTTGCTTTATAAATCCAATAAACTAAGCTCCAAGGTTATAATATATCTTGAACATCAGTGTAGTGGACACTATTTAGATTGTGTTCAAGAATCTAACCTAAATGGTATATGGTATAAGAATAAGGTTGGAAACCTCATTCTGGAAACATCATGGATGCGACCCACTTTGTAATTAGTACAAATGAGCTAATCCAACTCATTCATGTAGTTGACATGTGAGTGGGGGCATCCTGTATGAAGAGTTCATACAAGACCAGACTGCAAATTATTAGTCTAACCAGTATAACACCGTTAATAGGGTAAGACTGATAATTTATAGATGGTCATTAGTGACTCGACCTGAATCCTGAGCAAGTTAAGAACTCTTGCTTATAAAGGTTTGTCCTTAGACTAGTATGGGTGAGAGTGGCCTATAGCCGACTCAATAAGCCTACCTTCTCAAGGACAGAACCTCGTAGGTAGCTGGGGACTTAACTGTGCAAGATGGAATTCACTCATTCCTACACTAAGGAATTAGATAGGTTGTTCCCTTAAGAACTGACTCCAGGTCTTGAACAACGGGGCCCCGCCCTCTATGAGGATATGAGTCTATGATAGGATCTTAGAATTGTTGTTCATTAGAGGATCAATGGTACTTAAGGAACAAACAGGTAATCACAGGGGTAAAACGATAATGAGATGCGAGTGGGCCATCTTGTATAATGAGATTATAATGAATTGTTGTTCATTAGAGGATCAATAAGCCTACCTTCTCAAGGACAGAACCTCGTAGGTAGCTGGGGACTTAACTGTGCAAGATGGAATTCACTCATTCCTACACTAAGGAATTAGATAGGTTGTTCCCTTAAGAACCACTCAGTCTTGAACAACGGGGCCACTTCTCTATGAGGATATGAGTCTATGATAGGATCTTAGAATTGTTGTTCATTAGAGGATCAATGGTACTTAAGGAACAAACAGGTAATCACAGGGGTAAAACGATAATGAGATGCGAGTGGGCCATCTTGTATAATGAGATTATAATGAATTGTTGTTCATTAGAGGATCAATGGTACTTAAGGAACAAACGGTAATCACAGGTAATCCAAAATTGTTCATGTGGTAGACATGCGAGTGGGCCATCTTGTATAATGAGATTATACAAGCCTGGACTGCAAATTATTAACCTACTAGTCTAATGTCGTTAACAAGATAGATCTAATCTTACTTGTTGAAGAACCTTTCTTCGCGATTTCCTTCTCCGATCACGAACTCTTTGTGCTTTCGATCTCAACGATCACGATCTCACCGAACCTCGAACAATCGGACACCTCCGAAAGGACTTCTCGATTGTTCTCCTTAGGTAGAAGAAGAGTGGTGGGGCTTCTTTAGATTAAGCATACTAACAAGAGGATGGATAACATATATTACCTTTGTAGACCTCCTTCAACGAACTCCACGTGCTCCTTTGCTCCTCACGATCTCACATTTCCAACGAACCCGACGCAACCGATTTGCACCACTAAGTCTTCTCCGTTGTATCTCTAGGAGAGGGAGGAAGGTGGAATTCCACTTTAGAGTTTTGGAGACTTTTGAGAGAAGGAAAAACTGATTTTCCACCTTTGACAGCACTAGGGTTTCTTATCATAGGTTGCTTGCCAAAATGTGCATCTTATGCACATATTTATAGGGAAATAGGGTAAAAATGACCATCCTACCCCTATAGTGCCCTTATTATGTATTTCTCATTTTGTATATAGATTAAACTATATATTATATCAATTATATCACATATAATTGATATATCTCCTTATAAATGAAATTGAACACTTCAATTTCACTCCAAACTTTATACACTCAATATTTCCATGTTGAGCCAACGGAGGGACCTAATGGACCTAAAGATCATGAGCTCCAATGATGCGAGATTAATTGATCAAACTCTTTGATCTAATTAACCAACATTCATTGACTACGTGTCACTCAACTATAGACTCGTAGTTGACTCTCCTCACTGTTGACTGTGTTGTGTCCATTGATATAATCAATACCTGTGAGTTGACCCTTCACAGGTTGTTTGTAATCATAGCTGGGTCAAATTATCGTTTTATCCCTACGATTACATCTTGCTCCTTAAGCACCACTGATCCTCTAATGAACAACAAGTCTATGCTCATACCATAAACTTAATCCTTCTTAGGTCAGTTAGAAGGCGGGCCCCCGTTATTCAAGACTTGGATTCAGTTCTGAAGAGAACAACCTATCTGATTCCCTAATTTAGGAATGAGTGAATTCCATCTGTATATTCTCTTACTGTTTTTCCTTTCTTTTTATGCATGTTTAATCTAAATTCTATAGGATAGAATTGATTTTAAGAAATTATTTTCACAACGAAACCATGACGGTTCAAAGTCGTTCGGCTACTGCACCACTGTTGTCACAAAATAGGGTAATCGACAAGTTCATATTTGGAACAACTTCTAAATCCATCATGAACTTCCTAAACCAAAAAGCTTCCTTTGCAGCTTCACAAGCCGCAACGTACTCGACTTCCATCATGGAATCAGCGATGCATCCCTACTTGATGCTTCGCCACACTACAACTCCTCCATTCAAAATGAAGGTTGACCCCGAAGAGGATTTCCTGAATCCTTATCGGTGTGAAAGTCAGAGTCTGTGTATCCCATAAGGATAAAATCCCCACTCTCACACACAAGGTTGTAGTTCCTGGTTCTCATAAGATACTTGAGGATTGCCTTTACGGTTGTCCAGTGATCTAATCCTTGATTGGATTGATACCTACTGACAATCTCAACTGCATAACAGATGTTAGGCCGAGTACACAGCATGGCATACATAAGGCTCCCTACAGCTGAAGCATAGGGGATTCGTCTCATATCCTCAACCTCTTGAGGTGTCTTAGGACATTGATCCTTAGACAGGTGAACCTCATGCCTGAAAGGCAACAAGCCCTTCTTGGAGTTCTGCATCTTATATCTAGACAACATCTTGTCAATATAAGACGCCTAAGACATCGCTAGCGTTCTGTTCTTCCGGTTCCGGACTATCTTGATACCTAGAACATACTAGGCCTCTCCCAAATCTTTCATTTGGAATTGTGAAGCCAACAATTTCTTAATGTAAGTAAGAAATCCTACCTCATTCCCAATGAGTAGCATATCATCCACATACAATATTAAAAATGTGACAGTACTGTTGACGATTTTCTTGTAGACACAAGGCTCATCAACATTCTGATTAAAGCCATACGATTTGATCGCCTCATCAAAACCTTATATTCCAAGACCTCGAGGCTTGTTTCAGTCAATAAATAGACCTTTTAAGCTGGCAAACCTTTTGCTCTTGGCTTTGGGCAATGAGCCCCTTGGGTTGGTCCATGTAGATTGTCTCGTCAAGGTTGCCATTTAGAAAGGGGGTCTTGACATCCATCTGCCATACCTCATAGTCATAATATGCGGCAATGGCCAGAAGGATCCTGATAGACTTTACCATGGCAACAGGAGAAAAGGTTTCCTCATAGTCAACCCGTTCAACCTGGGTAAATCCCTTTGCCACTAGTCTAGCTTTGAAGGTATGCACCTTCTCATCTACGCCACGTTTACGCTTGTAGATCCACTTGCAACCAATAGGTTTAACCCCATCTGGTTGGTCCACAAGCTCCAAGACGGAATTGAAGTACATCGACTCCATTTCCTGGTCCATAGCTTTAAATCATTCGTCTTTGTCAACGTCTGTCATTGTCTGATCATAGGTCAATGGATCCTCGCAGTCATCATCAGGGGTGACGACCTGGGTTTTAACTAAATTCATGTAACGTTCAGGCTGTCTCACAGCCCTCCCACTACGTCGAGGCATTCTCAACTCTTGAGAACGGACTTGACTAGACGAGCTAGTATCAACAACACTTGTTGATGTACTAGCACCATCAACAACTCTTGCCCATGAACTGTCCATTTCATTTAACACAATCTTACTCCTTGGTAAGTGATCCCTGATGTGGTCTTCCTTAAGGAATGTGACGTTTGTCGACACAAGCACCCTATTATCCTTAGGATCGTGAAACAGATCACCCCTAGTCTCTTTTGGGTAACCTACGAAGAGGCACAACTTTGAACGGGGTTCCAACTTCTTCGGGTTTGACACCAACACATGGGTCGGGCATCCCCAAATTCTGAAATGTCGTAAACTGGTTTTACGAGCATGCCAGAGTTCGAAAGGTGTTTCACAAACACTATTCGACAGAACTGTGTTCAAAATGTATACCGCAGTCTCCACTACGTAACCCCAAAATGAATCAGGGAGACGAGCATAGCTCATCATCGACCGAACCATGTCCAACAAGGTTCTGTTTCTCCTCTCCGATACACCATTCTGCTGTGGAATACCAGGTGCTGAGAGTTAGGATGTAATTCCATGTTCTATCATATAGTTGTGGAATTCAGTGTCCATATACTCTCCACCTCGATCCGATTGAAGTGTTTTAATCGTTTTACCGAATAGGTTCTCAACCTCAGTCTTGTACTCCTTGAACTTTTCAAGAGTTTCAGACTTCCTATGCATTAGGTAAATGTACACATACCTCGAATAGTCATCTATAAAAGATACAAATTGTAAACCCGAGATCTTTCTTTGGAATTTCCTTATTAGAAAAGAAAAGAAAAGAAAAGGAAAAGTTTAATATATGTTGGCTTTGTTTTGTTTTAAAAAGAAAAGAAAAGAAAGAAAGAGATAAAGGAAAGAAATGAAAAAGAAAAAGAAAAGAAAAAGCAAAAAGACAAAAGGACAAAACCTCCACCGCAAGGTTTTCTTTAAATCCTTTTAAAATCATTTTAAATTCATTTTCATCTCATTTCTCACAAAAATAAGCAGAGGGTTTCGTGGGAGGAGCATAAAGGAAGAGGAAGAAGGTGAAGGTTTGGTTTTGAGCTTGAAGAAGAAAGGAGAAAGGTTTGTTCAAGGTTCCATGGAAATTCAATGTTGAATTCAACCCTATTCTGATATTTTGTTCCTTTTGAGCTCAAAAAGAAGAGGTAAGAGTTGAGGTTTAGTTTTCTTGAAAGTTAATTCGTTTTTGAACAAAGTTCATGAAGGAAGCTCGAGCCAATTCTGATGTTAAGCTACTGTTTTGTGAAGAGGAAGGCAGATGACAGACTTTGCTGTCAAATCCGAGAAGTCTCTGGTTTTTGGGTTGTCCTGATCTGTAGAGTTGAAATCAGAAGCTCTAATAGGTATGGTTGGAACGCTTATTGAATTTCCTACAACTTTTATGAAGGAATCATGAGTAGAAAATGAATGGAAGATGTTTTAATTTTCAGGTCAAGTTTCGGGTTGCAGCAGGGAAACGAAACTGGAATAGCAGAAGTTTGTTCCTGGCGAAGACGCTTTCAAGGTATTTTCGAACAAATCAGTTGGGAATCACAATTTCATTTCTTCATAGGATTTTTAGAAGATTCGAAAAGGAAGAGTTTGATATAAATTACATCCTATTTAGCTAAGTAATAAAGAAGTTATGGATGTCTGAAGTCAGGGTATGGAATCGGTAAAATTCTAGAAAATTGGATGGTGTGATTTTTGTAATTTTTAAATTTGAAAATCATGAGCTCGAGGTTCTAATGCTTGGATTTGGTTTGTTTGACAGGCCAAGAGGAAATAGGTCGAGTGTACGGGCCAAGGTACTAGTTCTAACACTGTGAGTGACAAAACGAACCTCGAAATTGGTTTATAGGCTTGTATGAAAATGCAAGGTTTTGCTAAAACGAAATGGTTTCAATGCTTATTGTTTTTCCTTGAACACATGTTTTTGAGTATTCATATTTTCTAAGAAATGATTTCAAGTGCTCGTTGTGAGCCTAAATGTCTTGATGAAATTTATATGTGAGCATATATTCTTGTTTGTCGAAATTTATGAAAATGTTATGATTTCGAGCAAGTATGTACTAGCAAGTATGATTTAAAGATTTCCAGTTTTAATGAACAAGCTGAGTAAGCTTGAGTTTTACAAAAGGAAAGATAAGCAGGCATGTTTAAATGTTTTTATGTGTTTTTCTGAGTCTTGAATGAGTAAATGACTAAGACATTGCGCCTGAGGCTATATAGAACCGTGTGCACAAAGGTCATTTTCTGTTGTCGACGTTGAGTGTACTTCGGGACAACAATGCTGTCGTAAGTGTTGGGCGGGCTCCACTACGACAAAGACGATGGGAGTGTTGGGCGGGCCCCACTACATCGTAGAGTAAACATTGATTGTACAGGGCGTGCCCTACACACGTGGATTGTGACATGTTTTAAAAGGATTTCTATCATTCATATGCCTTATGAGATTTTAACGACATACTTGCTGGTTTTTCTGAAAAGTTATTATGATTACACAATTACTTTTAACGTTTGATTACAGATGCATATGCTTATAGATGGCCAGGTGATATGATTTACGAGTTAATAGTTTTCTTTTAAACTCAAGTCACTCACTGAGCTTCATAGCTCATTCTTTCAGCGTTTTTCCCACTATTCAGGTAGAGATCGAGCTCCCGGTGCCTGATAACCTACCATAGTCTGCTGGAAGCTCCACAAGTTTGATATATTGTACGTGGGTGGAATTGTATAGAAAGTCTATATGTATAGTAGAAGGACTATGAAGTTATGTTTATGTGTACATTCTAGGTTGTGGTTGTGTAAACCATGGTTGAGTATGTTTTTGGTTGTGATGTTCGCATCCGTTTCAGTTTTCCAGAAACTCTTAAGTAGGATTACTTCTTACGTAGGTTACGTAATTGTCAATATTCCGCTGTGTTATGTTTAAAGTGTTTCTTATACAAGTATAGTATGCTTATCAGGTAAAGCAGGGTCAACAGGTATCGTTAGAGAGGTGAACGATGAATGTTGGTTTCATGTCGTCTGCCGGGCTAAGTTAGCAAGTAGTTCGGGAGGGGGTGTGACAACTTGGTATCAGAGCAGTTAGCTCCATGGGAATGAGACAGAGCAAGTTAGCTCTAGAAGAAACTAAAAAGTAAATAGAAAGTTATTGAGTTAGTTCAATAGAACTAGCAGAGCATGATCCAAGTAAGGATAATAGTAAGTCCAGTCAGGACTAGAATGTGAACACAAGTATAGAATTGTGCATTTGAGACTATTCATTACATATCTAGTATGTCGATATGTTATAGAAGTCGTGCCACCACGTACTAGCAGACAATGCAGGCAGGATCAGGACGGGACGCAGGATCCTACCCAAGCCCAATCTTAGAGGGGATCTAGTGCCCCGAGAGTCCAGATAGGGGCCAGAATTAAGCAGTATGCTAATTCCTCACAGGAGGTAGGTAAGCCATAGAGAGCAGAGCTAAGTGATCCAGACAAGACATATAGAATAGATCACCTAAAAGAATTAGGAGCCACAGTGTTTGAGGGTTCCAAAGATCCAGCTGACGCCAAGGTTTGACTGAATATGCTTGAGAAATGTTTTGTTGTGATGAGTTTTCTTGGGAAGCGAAAAGTCAAGTTGGCCACATTCTTGCTGCTAAAGGAGGCAGAAGGATGATGGAAACCAATATTAGTCAGGTGTAGTAATGCACGTACTTTAGACTGGCAAATTTTTAAAAGCATATTCGAAGACAAGTATTACCCTAGCACGTACCGCGAGGCAAAGAGGGATGAACTTTTAGAATTGAAGCAAGGGTCACTTTCAGTGGATGAGTACGGGAGAAGGTATATCGAACTGTCACGGTATGCTGATGTAATTGTGGCATCTGAGAGTGACAAGTGTCGAAGGTTTGAAAGAGGATTACATCCTGAGATACGTACCCAGTTATAGCTATTTCTAAGTGGATTGACTTTTCTCAGCTAATAGCGCCTGCTCTACGTGTTGAGCATAGTATAACAGAGGTTAAATTAGTAGTGGAGCCTAGTTGCGGGGCTTCGACAACAAGCAGTTACCGAGGTCGTGAACCAAGGAGGTTCACACCCGGAGTAAATGTTTTCAAGTCAATAAAACTTAAAGAATCAAGCTAGTAGTTGGGCATCGAGGCAGATGAATGTGGGTAGTGCCTATCAGAGGCAGAGGTAAAGAGAACCTAGTTAGTTTTTTTTTATTAGTAGCAAGATTGCAGAGAGGGCAAGAGTCTATTGTCAGTATAGCAAGGAAAACTCCATGTGTGATTTGTTGCAAGAAACATTGAGGTCATTGTCTTGTGAGTGTTGGTACGTGCTACCCGTGCGGATAACCAGGACATGTCAAGAGGGATTGTCCACAGCTGTGGACAGCAGCACAGAGGGACTAGGGAGTTGAGTCCCAGACAGTTGAGCAGCCGAGAGTTCCAGTAGCTGCAAAAGAGGGCACCAGCGGTGTTAGACTAAAGAGAGTTGTAGGGAGACCTAGGCAACACAGAAAGCTTTACGCTATGACTCAGTAAGAAGCAGAAGATGTACCAGATGTCATTACTGGTACGATTACTATTTGTAATGTACCTGCACGTGTTTTAATAGATTCAGGTGCTACACATTTCTTTGTTTTTAGTATGTTCTTAACTAAGTTGAATGCGAAGCTAGAACCTTTATGTAAAAGGTTAGTTATATACACTCTAGTTGGTGATGCTTTACTAGTCGATGCAGTGTGCGGAACTATGAGGTCTTAGTAGAAGGTCTCAATATGTTAGTGGATCTTCTTCCACTAGAGTTGCAGGTGTTAGATGCTAGGGATGGATTTCTTATTGACTCATTATGCTTCCATGGATTGCCATAGGAAGGAAGTTGTTTTTAGGAAACCAGGATTAGCTGAAGTGGTTTTCAAGGGTGAAAGAAAGATTATCCCTACGAGTTTGATTTAAGCATTAAAAGCCGAAAAGTTGATGAGGAAAGGTTGCACGACATTTCTTACACATGTAGTAGAGGTGCAGGAGGAAAAGCTAAAACCAGAAAATGTTCTTGTTGTGAACAAATTTCTTCATGTTTTCCCAGCAGACCTGTCAGGGTTACCACCTGATAGAGAAGTTGAGTTCACTATTGAATTGCTACCAGGAACAACACCTATTTCGCAAGCGCCATATAGAATGGCTCCAAGTGAACTTAGGGAGCTGAAAATACAATTACAAGAACTAGTTGATAAGGGATACATCAGATCTAGTGTATCGCCTTGGGGAGCTCGAGTGTTATTTGTGAAGAAGAAAGATGGTACCCTTAGATTATCCATTGATTATAGAGAGTTAAAGAAAGTCACGATACGTAACAAGTATCCTTTACCCCAAATAGATGACTTGTTTGACCAACTAAGAGGAGCATCGGTGTTTTCTAAGATTGATTTAAGATCAGGATATCATCAGTTAAAGATAAGAGAATCAAACATTCCTAAGACAGCATTCAGAACGAGGTACGACCATTATGAGTTTTTAGTAATGCCATTCGGTTTGACTAATGCACCAGCAATTTTCATGGACCTCATGAACAGGATATTCCATCAGTATTTGGACCAGTTTGTAATAGTATTTATTGATGACATATTAGTTTACTCAGTTGACAGGAAAGCTCATGAGGAACATTTAAGGATTATTTTACAAACACTACGTGATAAACAGTTGTACACTAAACTCACCAAATGTGAGTTTTGGTTGAATCAGGTAGTGTTTGGGGTAAGTTGTTTCAGCAAATGGAGTTGGTATGGATCCGCATAAAGTAAAAGCTATGGTCAATTTAGAGAGACAAGCTAATGCGACAGAGGTACGTAGTTTCCTAGGCTTGGCAGGATACTACAGATGATTTGTTGAGGATTTCTCACGATTAGCATTACCCTTAACAGCTTTAACAAGAAAGAATGCTAAGTTTGAACAGTCAGATAAGTGTGAACAGAGTTTTCAGAAGCTGAAAAAAAGATTAGTTACAACACCTATTCTAACACTTCCTGTAACGGAAAAAGAGTATGTGATTTACTGTGATGCTTCGGGACAAGGATTAGGGTGTGTGTTCATTCAAGAAGGAAAAGTAATAGCTTATGCGTCAAGGCAATTGAAAAAAAGCACGAGTGTAATTGCCCTACTCCAGTTCTTGAGCTAGCATCAGTTGTTTTAGCATTGAAGATTTGGAGGCATTATTTGTATGGTGAGAGGTGTCACATTTACACAAATCAAAAAAGTCTGAAATATATCTTTGATCAGAGAAAGTTGATTATGAGACAGAGAAGATGGTTAGAAAAGATTAAAGATTATGATTGTACCATAGAATATCATCCAGATAAGGCGAATGTAGTAGCAAATGCATTAAACAGGAAGTCGAGACTTCCTAGGGATGCCTTGTGTGGTATTCGAGCAACATTTTTAAGTACTCTAAGGGATTCTAAGGCAGTTGTGACTGCAGAGACTTCAGGGAGTCTTTTAGCTCAATTCCAAGTCAAGTCTTCGCTCGTAGCAGAGACTGTGAGAAGACAACCAAAGAATAGTAACTTGCATAAAATGTTTGGAATGTCCAAACAGGGCCCAGAGGCATAATTTAGAATGAGAAAAGACGGAACCATAGTTAAGCAGAGAAGACTATGTATCCTGAGTATTAGTGAGCTTAAAGATACTATTCTAGAGGAAGCTCACAATTCAGCTTACGCTATGCATCCAAGAAGCACCAAGATGTATAAAACTGTGAAGGGGACTTATTGGTGGTCTGGGATGAAGCGGGAGATAGCTGACTATGTTGATAGATGTTTGATCTGCCAACATGTTAAACCAGTTAGACAGAAGCAAGAAGGACTCTTTAACCCATTGCCAGTGTCGTAATGGAAATGGGAGCATATTACTATAAATTTTCTGTTTAGATTACCACGTACTTCAAGGGGACATGATGGTATTTGGTAATGGTGGATAGACTCACTAAGACAGCACGGTTTATACCGATTAAATCGACCTCTACACTTGATCAGCTTACTAAGCTATACGTCGATAGGATTGTGAGTCAATACGGAGTGCCAGTGTCCATAGTTTCTGATAGGGACCCAAGATTTACTTCTATGTTTTATCCTAGCTTACAAAAAAAACTATGGTGACAAAGCTGAGTTTTAGTACAGCGCTCCATCCTTAGACAAATGGTCAGTCAGAGAGGACCATCTAGACCCTAGAGGACATGTTGAGAGCATGTGTCCTTCAAGTTAAGGGAAATTAGGTTACATACCTATCACTTATGGAGTTCGCTTATAATAACAGCTATCAGTCGAGTATTGGCATGGCACCATTTGAGGTTTTATATGGAAGACCGTGTAGAACGCTCGTATGTTGGAACGAACTAGGAGAGCAGAAGTTAATTGGTCCTGAGTTAGTACATGTTACGACGAACAACATTAAGGTAATCAGAAAGAATTTGAAGATAACTCAAGATCGTCAAAGAATTATGCAGATAAGCAACGGAAGGGCTTAGAATTCCAGGTCGGAGATCAAGTTTTCTTGAAGTTATCTCCGTGGAGAGGTGTCTTTCGTTTTGGAAAGAAAGGTAAGCTAAGTCCCAGATACGTGATGTTTTTCAAGTGTCCATGTTGAGGAAGTATATTCCAGATCCGACACATGTGTTGCAAGCACAACCAGTTGAACTGAAAGAAGACATGAGTTACATAGATGATGCAGTTCAGATCCTCGACAGGAAAGAACAAGTTTTAAGAAACAAGACATTTCCACTCGTGAAGGTTCGTTGGAGACATCACGGAGTAGAGGAGGCGTCCTGGGAGTAAAGGACCAAATGAGGAGGAAGTACCCGACGATTTTCACTTAAAGACTGCTAAATTTCGATGACGAAAATTCTTAAGGGGGAGGTAATTTGTAAACCCAAGATCTTTCTTTGGAATTTTCTTATTAGGAAAGAAAAGAAAAGAAAAGGAAAAGTTTAATATATGTTGGCTTTGTTTTTTTTTTAAAAAGAAAAGAAAAGAAAGAAAGAGATAAAGGAAAGAAATGAAAAAGAAAAAGAAAAGAAAAAGCAAAAAGACAAAAGGACAAAACCTCCACCGCAAGGTTTTCTTTAAATCCTTTTAAAATTATTTTAAATTCATTTTCATCTCATTTCTCACAAAATAAGCAGAGGGTTTCGTGGGAGGAGCATAAAGGAAGAGGAAGAAGATGAAGTTTTGGTTTTGAGCTTGAAGAAGAAAGGAGAAAGGTTTGTTCAAGGTTCCATGGAAATTCAATGTTGAATTCAACCCTATTCTGATATTTTGTTCCTTTTGAGCTCAAAAAGAAGAGGTAAGAGTTGAGGTTTAGTTTTCTTGAAAGTTAATTCGTTTTTGAACAAAGTTCATGAAGGAAGCTCGAGCCAATTCTGATGTTAAGCTACTGTTTTGTGAAGAGGAAGGCAGATGACAGATTTTGCTGTCAAATCCGAGAAGTCTCTGGTTTTTGGGTTGTCCTGATCTGTAGAGTTGGAATCAGAAGCTCTAATAGGTATGGTTGGAACGCTTATTGAATTTCCTACAACTTTTATGAAGGAATCATGAGTAGAAAATGAATGGAAGATGTTTTAATTTTCAGGTCAAGTTTCGGGTTGCAGCAGGGAAACGAAACTGGAATAGCAGAAGTTTGTTCCTGGCGAAGACGCTTTCAAGGTATGTTCGAACAAATCAGTTGGGAATTGCAATTTCATTTCTTCATAGGATTTTTAGAAGATTCGAAAAGGAAGAGTTTGATATAAATTACATCCTATTTAGCTAAGTAATAAAGAAGTTATGGATGTCTGAAGTCAGGGTATGGAATCGGTAAAATTCTAGAAAATTGGATGGTGTGATTTTTGTAATTTTTAAATTTGAAAATCATGAGCTCGAGGTTCTAATGCTTGGATTTGGTTTGTTTGACAGGCCAAGAGGAAATAGGTCGAGTGTACGGGCCAAGGTTCTAGTTCTAACACTGTGAGTGATAAAACGAACCTCGAAATTGGTTTATAGGCTTGTATTAAGCTTATGAAAATGCAAGGTTTTGCTAAAACGAAATGGTTTCAATGCTTATTGTTTTCCTTTGAACACATGTTTATGAGTATTCATATTTTCTAAGAAATGATTTCAAGTGCTCGTTGTGAGCCTAAATATCTTTATGAAATTTATATGTGAGCATATGTTCTTGTTTGTCGAAATTTATGAAAATGTTATGATTTCGAGCAAGTATGTACTAGCAAGTATGATTTAAAGATTTCCAGTTTTAATGAACAAGCTGAGTAAGCTTGAGTTTTACGAAAGGAAAGATAAGCAGACATGTTTAAATGTTTTTATGTGTTTTTCTGAGTCTTGAATGAGTAAATGACTAAGACATTGAGCCCGAGGCTATATAGTAGCGTGTGCACAAAGGTCATTTTCTGTTGTCGACGTTGAGTGTACTCCGTGACAACAATGTTGTCGTAAGTGTTGGGCGGGCCCCACTACGACAAAGACGATGGGAGTGTTGGGCGGGCCCCACTACATCGTAGAGTAAACATTGATTGTACAGGGCGTGCCCTACACACGTGGATTGTGACATGTTTTAAAAGGATTTCTATCATTCATATGCCTTACGAGATTTTAACGACATATTGCTGGTTTTTCTGAAAAGTTATTATGATTACACAGTTACTTTTAACGTTTGATTACAGATGCATATGCTCATTGATGGCCAGGTGATATGATTTACGAGTTAATAATTTTCTTTTAAACTCAAGTCACTCACTGAGCTTCATAGCTCATTCATTCAGTGTTTTTCCCACTTTTCAGGTAGAGATCGAGCTCCCGGTGCCTGATAACCTGCCATAGTCTGCTGGAAGCTCCACAAGTTTGATATGTTGTACGTAGGTGGAGTTGTATAGAAAGTCTATACGTATAGTAGAAGGACTATGAAGTTATGTTTATGTGTACATTCTAGGTTGTGGTTGTGTAAACCATGGTTTGGTATGTTTTTGGTTGTGATGTTCGCATCCGTTTCAGTTTTCCAGAAAGTCTTAAGTAGGATTACTCCTTACGTAGGTTACGTAATTGTCAATATTCTGTTGTGTTATGTTTAAAGTGTTTCTTATACAAGTATAGTATGCTTATCAGGTAAAGCAGGGTCAACAGGTATCGTTATAGAGGTGAACGATGAATGTTGGCTTCACGTCGTCTGCCGGGCTAAGTTAGCATGTAGTTCGGGAGGGGGTGTGACACAAATTATTCGTAACCTCCTTATGCTTTAACATTCCTCGGACCACATAGGTCAGAATGTATAAGCTCAAGACGCTCTTTGGCTTTATATCCTTTTCCACTAAACGGACGTTTGGTCATTTTGCCTTCAAGGCATGACTCACAACCTGGTAAAGAGTTTTCTTCCAACTCGCTTAGAAGTCCGCTCTTCACTAGTTTCTCAATCCTATTGAGATTTATGTGGCCTAACCTTAGATGTCAAAGATGAGCACTTTCTTTTGGAGAAACTTTTACTCTCTTAGTTCGCGTTTCTGATATATTAAACAATTTAGTATTCAAAACACTTTTGACTGAATTAAGCTTTGTTACTCTCAAGCGAAGCAGAACATAACAAATTTCTATTTCGAGAAATAGACGCTTTATTACTCATGAAAGAGACGGAAATGTTTTGTTCTAATAGGCAAGAAATAGAAACTAGAGGCCCGTTTGATAACGTTCCCGTTTCCTGTTTCTTGTTCCTGTTTCTCATTTTTTAGGAAATAGACTTATTTGATCATCCATCCTGTTTCTTGTTCCCAAAATTTGAGAAACGTTCTCAAAATTTAGACAAAAATTTAGAAACTACAAATAGTAGTTTCTCTTTGTTCCGTTTCTTTTTATATTTAAACGTTCGTTACAAATTCCATGTGCTCTTATTGTTTTGTTGGTGAAGTATTTGCTTATATTTTATTACCAAATGGCATGTTGTGTGTTCTACACCCAAATTATTTCGTTTTTTTCTTTAATTTGGATTTTTTGTAATATAAATATATATAATGTTTTATTATTATTTATATATATATTTAATATGTTTATTTATATATTATGTGTATTTTAAATTTTAAATTTTTCCATACATATTTATATAATATGTTAATTTTTTATTTTTCAACATATATATATATATATATATATATATATATATATATATATTTATATATGATTTTAATTTTGAATTTTAGATTTTAATATTTGTATTTATATATTTGTTTTAATTTTTAATTGTTATTTTTGTAATATATATATATATATATTTTTAAGTTTTAGTATACTAAGAACCCATTAGATTTTGCCATATATAAAATTTGCTCACTAAAAGAAACACATGCATCCACTTTGATATTTTACAACCACAACATTTAGCAATATAGTTGAGTTTGATGTGATTCGACATCAATTAAGACCAAGGACAAATTGACTCTGACTGACCACCTCCCTTAAAATCGACTCGGTCAGTTTTGAACGATCTATCAAATTTTTGTATTTTTTTTTTGCTCACCCTTAATGCATGTTATTTGTTTTATATTATATAATTAAATTTTGTTTAAACTATAAAAAAAGAAAATAAATATTCAAGAAACAAGAAATAGTTATCAAACAAGTTTCTGTTTCTATTTCTTATTTTCAAGAAACAAGAAACAGAAACAGTTATCAAACACATTCTTGTTTCTTATTCTTAAAAAATTGGAAACAAGAAATAAGAAACAGAAACGAGAAACAGGAAACAAGAAACAGAAACGTTATCAAACGGGGCCTAGGTTTCTAGTAAACCTTGGAACTATGTACAAATTATCTAATAATATAACTCTTATTAACTCATATTGGATTAGTCTAAGTCTATAATCACATTATTAACTTAAATCTATGTGAGTAAATTAATTAACTTAATTAACGGCACTCACGAGAATATAACCTATGAATCTCCGGATCAAATTCACTCCCAGGTCGGTTCCTAGGTAAGGGTGTTCCGCAAAGCGTCAGCTTAAATACCCCAGCTTTAGACAGAACCTTCTTAGACAGAGTTCATTCATAAGTCATATTTGATTTCCTAATTCTAATTTTATTAGAACTAGAAAACCTAAGTCTAATTATTCAAGTTCTAAACATTTTAAAACTAATAATTAACTTAGGTTATATGCATTTCTATGTTATAGTGCTTGATCATTCATCACATGAATAATAAACTATATAACATACATTCATCACATAAATAAATGCATGTCCATGCTTTTAATCTAAGAAATATAACACTTATATTAATTAAATTAAAACATGCATTATATTATAACACTTATAATATAATCATATCATGCATACTATATATTATAACTCTTATAACATAAAATGATGCATGAAATGTTTAACCTAAGATGAGATTTTAATTTATATGACATACATTATGCACATAGAAAAAAAAATAAATCATACAACAATTGCATAATTTAATAAATAGCATAATTGGACCGGCTTTCGCACCCTATGGACTTTTATTAAATTAACTAACATTAATATAAAAATTATATTAATATTAATTAATAAACTCATTTTACAAAATAAATAAATTAATTAAAAAATATATTGGAGAAAACTGTCCACCAACTTGAAAAACTGCCCTCATTTGCCACATCTGCGGATTTCTCTCGCGAAAATGCCCACCAGCGCTGTAGCGTTGCAACATCGTGGCAAGCGTTGCTGCAACGATGCAAATACCGACATAAGTAAGCAAAGGCGTGCTCAACGCCAGCGCCGCACGTTAACGCCGCACTGCAGCCGCGCATCTCCCGCTCGGTTGGCGTTGCAACACCGATGAAATTCCAGCAACACAACTTGTTGTTTATCGCCAAATTCGTCCGTTTCCGCTACGTTTCTTCACAGCATCTCATGCCACAAACGATATGGACTTACAGACTTGATTTACATTAAAAATATGCCCAAAACACCGGGCCCTTACATTGATCTCATCAACTTTAATGTAAACCTAAACTAAGTACCAAAAACCGAAAACTTTCAAAAATGCAAACCATTAACATTCATCCCATGAAAAATTAATGCTACCCACCTAATTTTAAGAAATTACAGTGTAACGCCTGAGAATTTCAGTTTTGACTATGCTAAGGTTTGGGTAAAGTTTTTTGAAAGAATAATTAGTTATGAGTTAAAAATTTCATGTTTGGTTGTTATAAAGTTTGGAATAAAAGTTATTTAGGAGTAAAGTTAGAATCTCAAATTCTATGATTAGGTTATTTCAGTGGTTAATTAATCAATTAATTTAATAAATTGGGGAGAGCATTAAAAGTGTTAGTAATTAAGTTGGTAATTTTGTAATTCAAGGGAAGTTGAGGGGCAATTGAGGAAATGGATTAGAAACTAGGGTTTCTTTTTATGAGAACACGTATCCCTAGGTGTCTTCTTCCCCTCCTCTCCCCATCTCTTCCTCGTTCACACAACACCCTTGGAGGAGGAGTCCAGTCGCCGGCGCTAAGTAGATCGGAGACCACACCACGCAACTGTCGCCTGGTCGACGCCTCCAGTCGCTCGCCGCCGCACGCCGTTGCCGTGAAGCCTCACCCAGCCGCGCAACACCAACACGAAGCTGGCGAGGAGTCAGGCCTGTAGTCGGTCGTTGAACCTACTCACGGGAGCCAGTCATTGCGACGTCGAACAGTCAACCATCGTCGTCGGAGTAGCCAGAGTTCGAGCTCCAGTTGTTCGCGCGCCACGCAGATCTCGCCCTCGTCGGTCGTTCAGCCAGCCGGGACTAGCGCCAGACGAAGCCGCCACAACTCCAGCTCACGAGCCACCGCCAGTCCTTGACGGAAACCGCCTGAGATCCGCCAGAAACCGTCGCGCCGTCACTATATCAGACTGTCGCTTGGTTCAGCCAATTCACCTCATTTTTGACCGGTTTTCATCAAATGTTCATCGGTTTCGTATAGATCGGCATGTGGGCATCCAAGATCTGACCTCCACGCGCTGTCGCTCGCCGGTCAACGGTCAAAGTCAACAGTCAAAGTCAAAGTCAACAGTCAGCAGTCAACGAGTTTCCCGATTCGATTAGTTCGACCCTCCGAACGTGATTTGACACTCTGTTTGTGGGACTCGAGTATTGAACACGATCAAAAAGATTGCTGAGTCAAAGATTCAATTTTAAGGATCTCAGAGAAACTAAAGTCGAGGTAAGAGATTTTTTTTACAAATGATTTGATGGGTGGAGTAAATATGTTTTCGAAATATTTATTTAGACGATTTTTTGCAGGGTTTTCGAAATATTTATTTAGACGATTATCAAAGGATGATTTAAAAAGATTTATTCCCAAGACTTGAATTTAGAAAAGGGATATTTCAAAGGATTTGAGAGAACCCTAAATTATTTAATATTTAAGAGGGATTAGAAAAAGAATTTCACCTTGGAATTTGAGAGGATTCCAGGTGATTTGGGAGTTTGAGAGGACTTGAGCAGAATGATTTTGAAGTATTTGAAAATGAGTTCTGACGTAGTTATTTACCTTCACTTATATGGAGATTTGTACATATATTATTGCGATGCATATGTGTTGTGATTTAAAATGTACATATGTATATGATTATGTGACTGTCATGAATTGTTGCATCATTATGAATATCTTTATACGTATGATTGATGAATGGGACCTCATGCATATTGTTTGTCCATGAAAATGATTTCAAAGGTTGTGGCAATTAATTGGAGTTTGAGAGGACTCCACGGGATTTAGGATTTGAGAGGATCCTAAATGATCCTAATTGGAGTTTGAGAGGACTCCACAGAATGTTGGGTTTGAGAGGACCCATACGAGTTAGAGGTTTGAGAGGACCCTAACTAAATGAGAAGAATTAATTGTCCACAATAAGCCGAAGAGAAAGAGAATCACGATTTATGAAAGGAGGTTTAGGTCGCACTAAGGAAAGTTTTACGATTTTGAAAGTCATGTCGCATGTGATTGCATTTCCCGACCCCACTTACTGGGTATTATTTATAATACTCACCCTTTTTCTTTTGTTTTCTTTTCTTTCCTCTTAAAAATGTTTTCAGGTAAGGGCAAGGGCATACATGGCGAATGACGAGGAATCAAGCTACTGTTGCCATGGGAACAAAGAGTCATGTCTTCCGCATCATTAGGATTTTTATGATTTGTTTTTATGAAATTCTCTTGTGATGAGAACATTTTGATTTAGTGTTTTTTTATCATTATAAGGCCCGAGGCCGAATATTTGAAGTATAATGGTTAAAAGGTTTTGTTTTATGGGATCCCAAAAATTCAGTGGTTGTATTTACTGAAATTCATGTTTTCGTAAATATTGTTTTATGGCCTCAAATTCATGCATGAGTAGTAATGTCCCTAGGATTCGAGTCTCAGTAAGTAGGGGCATTATAATTGGTATCAGAGCCCTAGGTTTGGGTTCTGTAGACTAGTGTACATCGTATGCACTAGTATCCCATGGCTAAGTAATTGATCTTAGTCACCGCCAGGTATGTCTTTGAATTTATAAATATGAATAACTATTTTACCATGATCGTATGTTATATTTTTTAGACTGATTTAAATGATTAAATGTGATCCCTACTTTATGGGTAGCAAAGGACTAGGCTGAATTAGGGAATCCTCTTATGTTGTAGCATTTAGAAAGATGCCGCCAAGAGGAAGAGGAAGAGGCCGAGGTAGGGGACGCGACAGAGGTAGGAGGGCAGGAAGGGTTGATAACCAACCCCCGGAGATACCAGTAGACCAAGGGGAGATTCACCTACCTATGCCGAACCCCCCTCAAGGTCAGCCAGAAGGTCAAGCGGATATCCCCGTAGTAGCACCAGCAGCGGGTCAAGCTAATACTAATGTGACGACTATGATGGTGGAGGCGATGCAAGCTTTGGTACGAGCTACCTACTCAGTTGACTCAAACAAGTCAAGTACAGAATGATGCATCAGTTGAGGCCAGATACCTAAAAGATTTTAGGAAGTATGACCCCCGACCATTTGATGGGACTTCTAGTGACCCGATCGTTGCTGAGTTGTGGTTGTCCTTCATTGAGACTATTTTCAGATTGATGAACTGCCCGGAGGATCAGAGGGTGTCTTGTGCAGCTTTTATGCTGAGGGACGACGCTTATTTGTGGTGGGAGTCCGCTCAGAGGACTTTAGACACTAATGGAGGGTCGATCACTTGGATTTTGTTCAGAGAGGCATTCTGGCGTAAATTTTATCCAGCCATGGCTCGATACAGGAAGCAAGTTGAATTCCTACAGCTTTTAATAAGAGATCTATAGAAGAATATGAGAGAGAATTCACAAGACTTATGCGTTTTGCCCCAGAACTGGTGGACACCGAGGCTAAGAAAGTTGAACGATTCGTTATGGGACTAGATGAGGTATTCGGGGTTTCGTTGAACACTGCATCACCACCCCCGGATTATGCTTCAAAGAGTGAGTAGCCAATTGATTGGTGTTCGGTCTCGAGTGTGCATCAGTGCAAATCGCAACCCAAGTCACCCACCTTCAGGCGTAAAGGAAGTGGGACCGGAAGGCTCTAATTCCCAACAGTGTCAACCTTCGCAACCATCAGGTGGTTCACGTGCAACTCCCAACCAGCGACATCCGAATCGATTGGAACATAATAATGATGAGAAGCCACGATATAACAAATGTGGAGGACAACATTGGGGAACGTGTTTGGCTCGGTCTGGGGTATGCTTCAAATGCAGGAAAGAGGGGCATGAAGTGTAGAATTGTCCCAACCAAGACAGTCGAAGTAGTAAGCCTTCGAGTTCGAGTGGAGCTAGACCTTTCGAGCGAACAATCCAGCCAGGAAGCGCTTTGGCTAGTACAAGTGGAGATGCCAATAGCTTCAATCCAACAACCATAGGTACACTTTTAGTACTTAAATACATTACTCTAGCATTTTTTTTTGTATTATTTATTCGGACCTTATACTTTCTTTATTAGTTTGAGAAGATAGCCTAGCTAGCGCTAGAACTATGATTTTAAACCCTATTTGACGTCACCCCGATGAGGGTGAGTTAGTTAATCACAAGAATGACTGAAGGTTTTAAGTTAGTCTCATAAGTAAGGGTTAAAAGAAGTTTTGACTTTAGTTAAGAGAAGGATGAAAGTCGCGTATTGTCTTGAAGTGAGTACGTTGAACTTTTGAGGACTAAAGTTCTTAAGGAGGGAAGATTGTAACGCCTGAGAATTTCAGTTTTGACTATGCTAAGGTTTGGGTAAAGTTTTTTGAAAGAATAATTAGGTATGAGTTAAAAATTTCATGTTTGGTTGTTATAAAGTTTGGAATAAAAGTTATTTAGGAGTAAAGTTAGAATCTCAAATTCTATGATTAGGTTATTTCAGTGGTTAATTAATCAATTAATTTAATAAATAGGGGAGAGCATTAAAAGTGTTAGTAATTAAGTTGGTAATTTTGTAATTCAAGGGAAGTTGAGGGGCAATTGAAGAAATGGATTAGAAACTAGGGTTTCTTTTTATGAGAACACATATCCCTAGGTGTCTTCTTCCCCTCCTCTCCCCATCTCTTCCTCGTTCACGACAACACCCTTGGAGGAGGAGTCCAGTTGTCGGCGCTAAGTAGATCGGAGACCACACCACGCAATCGCCACACTCGGCGCCTCCCACTGCTTTCCGCCGCACGCGTCGTTGTCGTGAAGCCTCACCCACCACCGCGTAACACACACACGGGCGCGCGAGTAGTCGAGCTCAGTAGTCGATCGTTGAACCTACTCACGGAAGCCAATCGTTGCGACGTCGAACAGTCAACCATCACCGTCGGAGTCGCCAATAGTTCATGTTGGGATTTGTGCCCTAAAACTCGTAGTTTGTAATTTTGTTCTAATTAATGTAATAAAGTGTTATTATTTCAATAAAGTGTTATTGTTCGTTATTTACGAGTTTGCCTTTATTTAAAACCCTAAATCCAATAAACTAAACATCCAAGGCTGTTAAATGAATCTTTAACTGAATGTAATGTACATAAAAAGGATCTCGGTTCGAGATACAGCCTAAAGGGTCTATAGTTAGGGGATAAGGTTTAGGTACCTTACCCTGGTTAAACTATGGATGTGTCCCACTTTGTATTTGATACAAACACTGTGATCCTAACGTGTTCGTGTAGATGACATGTGAGTGGGGAAATCCTATGTAACTAGATTACATAAGACCGGACCACGAAATAGTAACCTCTAGTTGTAACTCCGTTGACTCGTTAGGTTTCTATTTCACTAGGATGACCTAGGCAACTTGATCTCAATCCTGAGCAGCTTACGAACTCCTATTCGCGAGGGATTGTCCTTTGACTAGTATGGGTGAGAGTGGCGAGATTCGCCGACTCAATATGCCTACCTTCTTGGGGACAAGACCGAGAGTGCTACTGGGGACTTAACTTAGCAAGATGGAATTCACTCCTTCCCGCCTACTAGGGTAAGTAGAGGAATGTTCCCTTAAGTGGTGTTTCCGGGACTTGAACAAAGGGCCCGACCCTCTCATTGGTCCGAGAGGGACTCTGTTTGTTGGTAGGACCACAAACAAATTGTTCATTAGAGGAGCACTGGTACTAAAGGCACAAGATGTAACCCAGGGGTAAAACGGTAATTTGACCCAGTTGGTGTTACGAACATTCGTGAAGGATTGACTTACTGTTATTGGTCAATATCCATGGACACAGAAATACATCTGCAGTGAGAAGAGTGCAGCTGTGGGACTTTAGTGGAGTGTTCCCGCAGTTAACGAATGTTGATTGGGAGGTTAATGAGACTAACCGAGCAATCTCGTATCGTTGGAGCTTCTTATCTGTAGGTCCATTAGGTCCACCTTCTAGCTCGTAAAGGGTTCTTAGATCATTTGAATTTGAAATGTTCAAATTCATTAGGGAATATATTTAATGTATTTAGATATGGTATAATATATAGTTTTGGAACTATATATTATAAATTTAATGTGAATATGATTCATATTAAATTATATGAGAGAATTGAATATTTGAAAGAGTTCAAATATTATATTAAATGTGAATGTGATTCACATTTGCAAACTATAAGATAAAATTCAATGTGCACGGGTTGTACATTAAAACTATAGGTTAAAGGGGTAATGTGATTAAATGAGATTTAATCCAAATTAAATATATGATATTTAATTTGTATTATTTAAATATGATTTAAATGAATAATTAAATTTGATTTAATTATATTATTATTATTATTATTATTATTTTAATAATAATGAGGGGAACGTGTCATCCAGACACGTTCCCCACTACCCTTCCCCTTCTCCCTATCGACAGTTTAACAGGGAGAAGGGGGTTACTCAATATGATTGATCGATCATTTTTTGCAATTGACGAATTGCAACTTCCTGGAATTCTCTCTCTCACTCTCTAATTCCTAAAACCTCCAATTGTTGGATCCTTCCCACCAAGGAAGATCTAAGAACTCAGAGATATAGAAGGTGATCTTTGGTGGTTGTGTTCTTGCTGGAAGAAAACAGAGAAGTCACTGGACAATTGATTTGCTGTACAACCTTTGGAGCAACAAGTTGCTGGAGAAATTCTACAAAGGTATCGTTCTCTTTTATTAGTTTAATTGTTAAACTTGTAGCATGTTTGCATGCAATTAATCCATGTCTAATAGGATTAGAATCCATGCTTGTTCTGTATTTTTTATCAATGTACTAGTTTTTGTTTTAAGCAAAACAATCAAGTAATTAAGATCCCAAACACGTTTTCGCTGCTCAAGGAGATCAGATCTCCATCAGTTCGAGCTCTAGTTGTTCGCGTGCCACGCAGATCTCACCCTCGCCGAGCCATGAAGTCGAACGTCGTCGTCGTTCTCCTCCGCGTCGGTCGTTCAGCCAACCGTGACTAGCGCCAGATGAAGCCGCCATAACTCCAGCTCATGAGCCACCGCCAGTCCTTGACGGAAACCGCCGCGTCGTCCCTACATCATACCGTCGCTTGGTTCAGCCGGTTCACCTCATTTTTTATCGATTTTCATCAAAGTTTCATCGGTTTCGAATAGATCGACAAGTGGGCATCCCAGATCTGACCTCCACGCGCTGCCACTTGCGGGTCAACGGTCAAAGTCAACAGTCAAAGTTAAAGTCAACGAGTTTGCCCGATTCGATTAGTTCGACCCTCCGAACGTGATTTGACACTCCGTTTGTGGGACTCGAGTATTGAACACGATCAAAAGGATTGCTGAGTCAAAGATTCAATTTTAAGGATCTTAGAGGAACTAAAGTCGAGGTAAGGGATTGTTTTTACAAATGATTTGATGGGTGGAGTAAATATGTTTTCAAAATATTTATTTAAACGATTATTTGCAGGGTTTGCCCCAAAAGACGAATTCCTAGGATTTATTTCATAGGATGATTTATAAAGATTTATTCCCAAGACTTGAATTTAGAAAATGGATATTTCAAAGGGTTTGAGAGAACCCTAAATGATTTAATATTTAAGAGGGATTAGAAAAAGAATTTCACCTTGGAATTTGAGAGGATTCAAGGTGATTGGGGGTTTGAGAGGACTCGAGCAGAATGATTTTGAAGTATTTGAAAATGAGTTCTGACGCAGTTATTTACCTTCACTTATATGGAGATTTGTACATATATTATTGTGATGAATATGTGTTGTGATTTAGAATGTATATATGTATATGATTATGTGACTGTCATGAATTGCTGCATCATTATGAATATCTTTATACGTATGACTGATAAATGAGACCTCATGCATATTGTTTGTCCATGAAAATTATTTCAAAGGTTGTGGCAATTAATTGGAGTTTGAGAGGACTCCACAGGATTTAGGATTTGAGAGGATCCTAAATGATCCTTACTGGAGTTTGAGAGGACTCCACAGAACGTTGGGTTTGAGAGGACCCATATGAGTTAGAGGTTTGAGAGGACCCTAACTAAATGAGAAGAATTAATTGTCCACAATAAGCCGAAGAGAAAGAGAATCACGATTTATGAAAGGAGGTTTAGGTTCCACTGAGGAAATTTTTATGATTTTGAAAGTCATGTCGCATGTGATTGCATTGCCCGACCCCACTTACTAGGTATTATTTATAATACTCACCCCTTTTTCTTTTGTTTTCTTATCTTTCCTCTTAAAAATATTTTCAGGTAAGGGCAAGGGCATACATGGCGAATGACGAGGAATCAAGCTACTGTTTCCATGGGAACAAAGAGTCATGTCTTCCGCATCTTTAGGATTTTTATGATTTGTTTTTATGAAATTCTCTTCTGATGAGAACATTTTGATTTAGTGTTTTTTTTTTTCATTATAAGGCCCAAGGCCGAATATTTGAAGTATAATGGTTAAAAGGTTTTGTTTTATGGGATCCCAAAAATTCAGTGATTGTATTTACTGAAATTTATGTTTTCGTAAATATTGTTTTATGACCTCAAATTCATGCATGAGTGGTAATGTCCCTAGGATTCGAGTCTCTGTAAGTAGGGGCGTTACATACAGAATACACAACGAAGAGCATCGATTGGCTCTGATACCAATTGAAGGGATTTTTGAATTCCCGCAGAGGAAGACGTTGTGAAACGGCGTTGTTTCGTTGTGTAATTCTTATCTTAAAATTGAATTGAACTACTTTAAATCTAGGCTAAACATACAGAGATTAAAAGAAAACAATAAGTAAAAGATACTAACCTCTTGAATAACTCTTCTTCAACGTTTTCTCCTTCTCGATCTTCATCCCTCTCGAACCAATGATCTCTACGAACTCGATCTCGAACCAAATGGTAAGACACTTTCAAAATGTTTTCTCGGTTGTTCTCGGGAGGTTGAGGGAGAGTTTGTGGGACTCCCTTTGATTTTGGGTGAGGAGAAGAGATAGAGAGAATTGAGAGAGATTGAGAAAATTTCCTTTTGCTCTCTTTGGATGAAAATCCAAAAAATGGCAAATTCTTTTACAAAGGCTTCTTGCAAGCCCTTTAAATATTAGTGTGTGGTGGAGTTAAAACCTCAACCAAATCACAATTTTACCACAACCATATGATATGCAAATTATATTTGCATATCACATAATATAAGGTATCTAATACCTTATTATACAAATCTCATTTGCATAATTGTGGAATTTTAAATTGAATCACATTCAATTTAATTTCCCTCAATTCAATTTCTCCAATAAAGCACTAATTAATCAATTAGGCTATACTATAATTTATTATGTATCTCATTCACATCAAACTATATATTATGTCAATTATATCACATATAAATGATATAATTTCTCAATTAATGAATTTGAACACTTCAAATCCACACCAAACTGTGAACCCTCAATTTTTCCAATTTCAGCCAACCAAGGGACCTAATGGACCTACAGATGACGAGCTCAAATGATCCGAGATTAACCTGTCAAACTCTTTGACCCGGTTATTCAACATTCATTAGCTACGATAACACTCCACCAAAGCCCGTAGCTGCACTCCCATTATTGTAGGACAAGTTGTGTCCATCGATATAACCAATGCCCATGAGTCGACCCTTCACAGGTTGTTCGTAGTCACAGCTGGGTCAAATTACCGTTTTACCCCTGTGTCTACCTCTTGCTCCTTAAGTCCCACTACTCCTCTAATGAACAACTACGTTGTATGGTCCAACAATAAACAACAACCCTCTCGGGCCAATGAGAGGGTGGGGCCCCGTTGTTCAAGCTCTGAAGACAGAACTTAAGGGAACAACCCCTCTAATTTTCCTAAATCGGGAACGAGTGAATTCCTTCTTGCGTAGCAAGTTCCCAACACCCCACGTGGTCCTGCCCCTGAGAAAATAGGTTAATTGGGCAAGTAACTATGACCACCCTCACCCGTACTAGTCAAAGGACAAACCCCGCAGACAGGAGTCCGTAACACACTCAGGATTAAGGTCGAGTCACTAATGGTCATCTACGAATTTATTAGCTCTATACTGTTAATGGTGTTACATCAGTAAGTCTAATAATTCACTGTCCGGTCTTGTACAATCTCATTGCACAGGATGCCTTCACTCGCATGCCAACCACATGAACAAGCTTGTTCACCTCGTTTGTATCTAATACAAAGCGGGTTGCATCCACAGCGTATCCAAGATTAGGCCTCCAAACCTATTCGTATACTATAGACCGTTCCGGTCATTAACTCAAACGTGATCCTCTCCGTGTGTCCACTACACACCGTTCAAGTTCTTAGTTCTCTCATAATACAATGACCCTGGAGCTTAGTTTATTGGATTAAGTTTATGAAATATGCGAGACACAAAACATTGAAAAAATAACTCTTATTTATTTTAACTTGGAATATTACAAACTTACACGAGATTAGGACATACATTCCAACATCACTAATGGTCATCTACGAAGTTATTTGTCGTATACTGTTAAAGGTGTTACATCAGTAGGTCTAATAATTCACGGTTCGGTCTTGTACAATCTCATTGCACGGGATACCCCCACTCCCATATCAACCACACATGAACGAGGTTGGTCACCTCGTTTGTATCTAATACAAGGCGGGTCGCATCCATAATGTCACCAGGATGAGGTTTCCAACTCTATCCTTATATTGTAGACCGCTCAGGTCATTAACTCGAACGTGATCCTCCCCATGTATCCACTGCACACTGTTCAAGTTCTAGTGCTCTCAAATAATATGACCCTGGAGCTTAGTTTATTGGATTAAGTTTATAAAATGTGAGATACAAAGTTTTATAAATAAATAACTTTTATTCATCTAAATCAACTGTATTACAAACTACACGAAATTAAGGCATACACCCCAACAGACCTCAACCCAGCAACTGATCGGCCTCGGCCTAGGCCGAGGTCAACCCCTTTCTGGGGGTTGGTCTGTCTCTTCTTCTCTTCTGGGCTCCGATTCAAATCTGAAGATGGTCTTCTCCTTTTCCCGCTTTATGATGGTTTAAAAGTGAAATACCCTATAAATATTCTTCTTATCGAAGGAAAGGTAACTTCTTGCTCATTCTCGAAACCCTTGTTAAACTCATCTAAAGTTTCTCTGACTTAAGTATTTGAGTCTATGTGGCAAGCACCACACTGGTGTTCAGATCTTTCTTATTTTGCGAGCCACGTTCTTCTCCCTTCAAATAAATTCACAGTAGTTGTCACGTAAAGGTCGAGTGAGCTATCCTGTCCGAATTTTTGCAATAATATAGTAGATTTACAACTTTTTTTCCTCACAAATCAATCCACACAGCACAACAAATCTCTCTCAAGAATAAGATGAAAAGAAAAAAAAAACTGAGAGCTTGAAGATAGCAACAATAGAGTTTTCTTGAGATTTTTTGGAAGATTTGAAAAAAATTTAAAACATGTTATGAAATTTTAGAGAAGAAGATTATATAAAAAGAAAGGAAAATGGGGTAAAAAAAATAAATTTAATTTAAGACATCAAATTTTGGGAAAAGAGAAAAGAACCGTGGAGATTAAAAAGTAAAAAGTAAAGAAATGATATATATACCAACCATCAAAATTACCAACCATCAAAATTTTAAGTGTATATAATTTTTTTAAAGGAAAACAGAACAAATGTTAGTCGTTTTTTTTTAACTGTTAGACACTTAAAAAAAATTAATAATATGTAATTTTTTATTTTAAAACAAACAAAACTCCACCGAGTGTCACTTTTTTATAGCTCCATGTGTCAATTTCCAAATAGTCCATAATGCTGACTTGGTCGCCACATCATCACGTCGGGATTTTTTCGTTCGAATTTATTTTGGTCATAATTTTTTCGTTTTAACTCTGATTTGAGTGTTGAAGACACTTCAAAATATAAAAATTATTAGTAATTAATAGTATGTTTGTTATCATCAAAATATTAATTAATTAATTTTAGATTAAGAACCAAAAAGTCAACAAGGAGAAAAGTTCAATGAGTTAGGCCATATCGAATATTGGAAAGACAAGATTCATTAATACAACTTGGACACCACAAGTACAACCTATTAATAATGAGAATAGACCACAACCTGAAGTAAGAGGAGATCCGCCAACTAATCAGAAGAAAATTTGGCTGAGAATTTTGTTCTTCTAGCCAATGATAGGGAAAGAGTCACTACTTACTGGAACGTACTTAGGTAGTATTCACATTTTATGAATTATATCGTAAAATTGCTTGATCAGAAATTGAGATAGTAGATTTTGAAATTGAGTCGCTATGTACATGTAAATATCTTGATCTTAGTAGTAGTGGGGTCACTTACGAAATATTTTTAATATTCATTCTTTTCAAAATTATTCATTTTTAGGTAAAGGCAAAAGTATATTAGGGGTTGATGGAGTTGCTACGAACGCAATGAGAGAGCTCGGATAGAAAATTATTTCCGCATTGTTTGTTTTCTATTATTACTTTGACGTTGGTTTTTCTTTTGTTTTTTTTTTAGATTTGATGCAAATGCCTAAGCTTTGTTTGTGATTTTAAAAGCCATAAATTTTAAAATCTGCTTTAAAGTTTTTCCTAGGATCCCAAATAAAGATTTTCCTTTTAAATTCTTCTACTTTCAAGTGAATTGGTTGTATTTGCAAAAAAAATTTATATATTTTTTAAGTCTCCATTGCATGCATGTAAAGTAGCGTTCCCAAGTTAGTAGATGTCTAAGGAGTTGGATCGTAGTTTCTTTATTTTGTTACCTACTTTTAAAAAACCTATGTTTTTAAAATTTAAACATGTTTTGAATATTAAAAAAATAGTTTTTAAAAACTTATTTTTGTTTTTAGAATTTAACTAAGAATTCAAATGTTTTCATAAAAATATAAAAGTCATTGCAGAGAATTAGTGAGAAAACAAGTACAATTTTCAAAAACTAAAAACAAAAAATTAAGGTCTCATTTGATAATCATTTGATTTTTTATTCATTATTTTGAAAATGAAGCCTAAAAATACTACTTCTACCTATGGATTTCATTGTTTTGGTAACCACTTTTTACATATGTTTTAAAAAACCAAGTCAAGTTTTGAAAACTAAAAAAGAATATTTTAAAAAAAAAAATTGTTTTTGAAATTTGACTTAAAATTCAGTTGTCTTCTTAAGAAAGATGAAACTTATTATAGAAAAATGATAAGAAAACAAACACAATTTTAAAAACTAAAAACCAAACACCAAACACCAAATGGTTATTAAAATGGTCTAAATGGTTACCAAATAAGGCTTTTAAATTTTTGTTTTCGATTATAAAAAATTATGTTTTGCTTTCACACAATTTCTTTACAATAGTTTTAATCTTAAAGAAACATCCAAATTCTTAGTCAAATTTCAAAAAAAACTAAGTTTTTTAAAAACTACTTTCTTTTTAGTTTACAAAATTTTGCTTGAATTTTAAGGATATTTGTCAATTAAAGTAGGTAACAAATCAAAACTCATAGGGTACTTCTAAACTTAATTTTTTTAAGAAAAAAAAATTAAATAGTTATCCAACAAACCCTTATATTTTGAAATTTAAATGTATATTATAAATTCTGATATTTTTTAAAATAAATTTTTTTACATAATTTAAACTACATAATATATAAATCTAAGATTTCCACCTTTAGAGTTTACACAAATTCAATGTTTCTAAACATGTGGATCAAATATTTGTTCTAAAATTAAAAATAGGATATGAAGATGCATAATATCTATATATATTTGTCGATCATTGAATGGCACAAATTGGACTCTTAACAAATCAAATAGATATTGGATTCTTTTTGTCCATGTGGGGGGTCACTTTATGGGTCATATTCTTTGGAAAAGAAGAAAGATACCCATATAGAGGACATAAATGCATGTTCTCTTTATTTTATACCACAATTTTTCAGATATAGTTTCTCCCCTCTTTGATTCTCATATTTTATTATTACCTTTCTAAATAAAATTGTAAAATTTTCATTATTTTATAACCCTCACATTCAAATATAAAATGACATATAATAAACGTTATTGTTTTATTAAAAAATAGATTAAAATATTATTTTGGTCCATGTACTTTGGACTTTATTCCATTTTTTTCCCTGATATAGGTACGCGCAAGCGCACGCGATCGAAATAATATGGTACCGTATTTAAGTATCGAATATCAAATCCATAGAAATTAGTTTTTAATTCGGTTAACGATTGCTGATAGTTTTCACTTTGTTTTAATATTTAGAGAACTAAAACAAAGGAAAAACAAATCTAACCTAGAAAGCAGTAAAGGATAAATGGGAGGAGTACCGATAAACGGGTATTAAGAGGAATTGACCACTCTTAGATTAATTAAATGAGAATTAAAACCGACCTTTAATTACTAATTGCTAATTTATAGGCCTAAAGCTACAATGGATCAAAATCTCTTGTCGGTCTCATTCGAACACACACCAAACCACTCGCTTGCCTAAGTGTCCTTAGCGCTAATTGAAAGGTTAGTAAATTAAGTCCACTCATTATTAACATCACCCGTTGTAACAACCCTAAATGTTGGAGATGAACCTCCTCAAGGAAGTTACTCCACCACGTCGTCTGCACCGAAATTCTGGCAACATAACGACATAGTTAGGAGAAAACCAAATTTTTTTTCTGGAACCTAAACAAGCGAAACACACTTCAAAGAATTCAAGGGGTGCCCAACCTCCACCAAACATCATTTAGAGAATAGGTTGAGCCCCAAACCAGATTTTCCACAGACAGAAGTACTACAAGCAAGCAGACAACAAAGAACATGATGGAGATCGGATCTCCTTGAGCAACGGAAACGTGTTTGGGATCGTAATTTGCTTGATTGTTTTAATTGAAACAAAAACCAATACATTGACAAAAACATACATAACAAGCATGCTAGTTCTAATCTAATTAGACATGGAGATATACATGCAACATTCCTAAATTTAACTGTTAAATTAAGAAGAGAAAACAATTACTTTTGTAGTTTCTAATTCTCCAGCAACACCTTGCTCCTAGCTTTTCAGCAACACAAGAACTAAACTTCTTTGTTTTCTTCCAGCAATATGACACCACCAAAATGGCAAACCTCCTATTCTCTAGATTCCACTTAGATCAACCTTGGTGGGAAGATAATCCAACAATTGGAAAAGGTTTGGGAATGTGAGAGTGAGAGAGAGAGAGAGCAATTCTCCAATTGCTTGAATAATTCAGTTGATCGATCAATCTACAAGAGCAACCCCCTTCCCCTTGTTGTACTATGGATAGGGAGAAGTAGGGGGGTAGTGGGAACGTGTCTAAATGCATTAAATATATTCCCTAATGAATTTGAACATTTCAAATTCAAATGATTTAAGAACCCTTTACGAGCTAGAAGGTGGACCTAATGGACCTACAGATCAGAAGCTCCAACGATACGAGATTGCTCAGTTAATCTCATTAACCTCCCAATCAATATTCGTTAACTGCGGGAACACTCCACTAAACTCCCACAGCTGCACTCTTCTCACTGCAGATATATTTCTGTGTCCATGGATATTGACCAATAACAGCAAGTCAATCTTTCACGAATGTTAATGTTCACCACCACCGGGTCAAATTACCGCTTTACCCCCAGGTTACATCTTGTACCTTAAGTACCAAGGTGCTCTCTCTAATGAACTATTTGTTTGTGGTCCTACCAACAAACAGAGTCCCTCTCGGTCCAATGAGAGGGTCGAACCCTTTGTTAAAGTCCCGGAGACACCACTTAAGGGAGCATTCCTCTACTTACCCTAGTAGGCGGGAAGAAGTGAATTCCATCTTGCTAAGTTAAGTTCCCAGCCGCTCACTCGGTCTTGTCCCCAAGAAGGTAGGCATATTGAGTCGGCGAATCGCCACTCTCACCCATACTAGTCAAAGGACAATCCCTCATGACAGAGTTCGTAACCTGCTCAGGATTGAGATTAAGATGCCTAGGTCATCCTAGTGAAATAGAAACATAACTAGTCAACGGAGTTACAGCTAGAGGTTACTATTTCGTGGTCTGGTCTTATGTAATCTCATTACATAGGATATCCCAACTCACATGTCATCTGCACGAACACGTTAGGATTACTGTGTTGCATCAAATACAAAGTGGGCCACATCCATAGTTTAACCCGGGTAAGGTACCCAAACCTTATCCCCTAACTATAGACCCTTTAGGTTGTATCTCGAACCGAGATCCTTTTTATGTACATTACATTCAGTTAAAGATTCATTTAACAGCCTTGGATGTTTAGTTTATCGGATTTAGGATTTGAATGAAGGCAAACTCGTAGATAACGAACAATAACACTTTATTGAAATAATAATACTTTATTACATTAATTAGAACATAATTACAAACTACGAGTTTTATGGCACAAATCCCAACAGAACAACCTAAACAGAACCTAGCAGGAACAACCACAAAACACTACAATCCACAAATCAGGAACAACCATAAGAATAAGAATCACCATCCATAAAATCAACATAAGTAGGAACTAGGTTAAAGCCGAAACATTCAAAGGACAAAGGCAGTTACAAGACTTATTAAGAAAAGAAACTAGGTCTAAAGATCAGTAGGAGCTTTACAACCTCGTCAAGTCGTTGTCGTCGATAGCCACCTCACGATTTCTTACCTACAACCAGAACATCAAAGTAGACGGGTGAGTATAAACATACTCAGTAAGCAGCCTACTCACGTCCAAACAAAGCGACCAAGCACCAATCAACCACGGCTTCACCTAGGATACAACTCAACACAAACAAGAGACCATGCCCGAACCCGATTCTCCTAGCCTTCCTTGGTTCCTAAACCTAGTTCGGTGAATGGCAGTGAGAGGAGGTGGCTTGCATTCATGCCCTAGCAATGGAGATTCACCCCTCATGTCAAGTACTAGATGGAAGGGACACGTCCATACGATGCTCGAACGCGTCGGGAATCACCCCTAAGCCCCCTTGTTGAACTAAAGACCATGCCACCGCTCCTGCTCATCGGGATAGTACCCTAGAGCCATCACATCGAATGGAGGGTCTCACTCCCAACCACTCGTCTCGTAATCTCGTCGAATGGAGGGTCTCTCTCCCAACCACCTGTCTCGTAATCTTGTCGAATGGAGGGTCTCTCTCCCCGTTGGGATGTATGTCCTAATCTCGTGTAAGTTTGTAATATTCCAAGTTGAAATAAATAAGAGTTATTTTTTAAGGGAATCGAAGTCCCGCAGCAAAAGCGAATGTGAATCGCGCGCTCTTGATTTAGTTACAACGATTTAATTCATGAACGTAAACAACTAGATTAAGCATAAAACAGAATGGACAACAAGAAATGTTACCTTTGAAGAACCTTTCTTCAAGTGCTCCACTCTCCCACGATCTCGATCTCAGCAACAGGAACACGAACGTACGAAGACACGACCACCGGATCTTCTCCGTTGTTCTCTAGGTGAGGGAGGAATGTGGGTTCCCTTTAGGAGAGGTGAGGTATTTTGTGAGAGAGATGTGTGTTTTGGAACCCTTCCAACAACACAACAAAGAGCTTGAAATTCCTTAACCTAGTTACATCTCATGCAACCACATATATAGGGAAATAGGATGGAAATGACCATCCTACCCCTCCTTTATTCTCTCTTTAGTATATAGTTTATATATGAATCTAATTCACATTAACACTATATATTATATAAATTATGTCGTATATAATTGATATAACACCTCATATACAAAATTGAACACATCAATTTCATTCCTAACTTTATACCCTTAATATTACCATGTTGAGCCAACGAAGGGATCTAATGGACTTAGAGTTCATGAGCTCCAATGATGTGAGATTAACTGATCAAACTCTTTGATCCAGTTAATCAATATTCATTAACTACAAGTCACTCCACTATAGACTTGTAGCCGCACTCTCCTCATCAGATAATAATATTGTGTCCACCGATATAGTCATTACCCATGAGTCGACCCTTCACAGGTTGTTCGTAATCACAGTTGGGTCAAATTACCGTTTTATCCCTGTGATTACCTCTTTGTTCCTTAAGCACCACTGATCCTCTAATGAACAATAAGTTTAAGGTCCTACCTTAGACTCATACCCTCATAGAGAGCGCCCCGTTGTTCAAGACCTGGAGTCAGTTCTTAAGGGAACAACCTATCTAATTCCTTAGTGTAGGAATGAGTGAATTCCATCTTGCACAGTTAAGTTCTCAGCTACCTACGAGGTTTTGTCCCTAAGAAGGTAGGCTTATTGAGTCGGCTACAGGCCACTCTCACCCATACTAGTCTAAGGACAAACCCCTATAAGTAGGAGTTCTTAACTTGCTCAGGATTTAGGTCGAGTCACTAATGACCATCTATAAATTACTAGTCTTATCCTGTTAACGGTGTTACACTGGTTAGACTAATAATTTACGATCCAGTCTTGTATGAACTCTTCATACAGGATGCCCCCACTCGCATGTCAACTACATGAATGAGTTGGATTACCTCATTTGTACTAATTACAAAGTGAGTCGCATCCATGGTGTTACCAGAATGAGCTTTCCAACCTTATTCTTATACCATAGACTATTTAGGTTATATTCTTGAACTCAACCCAAATAGTGTCCACTACACTGATGTTCAAGATAAATGTTATAACCTTGGAGCTTAGTTTATTGGATTTGTTAAAGCAAGACTGTAATTCTATCAAAACAAATAACACTTTATTTAATTGATCAAAATTACACAAGTTTAGGGCATAAATCCCAATAATTTTTTCATCACTTTATGTCTCGCATATTTATAAACTTCATCCAATAAACTAAGATCCAGGGTCATTGAATTATGAGAGAACTAGAACTTGAACGGTGTGTAGTAGACACACAGGGAGGATCACGTTCGAGTAAATGACCCGAACGGTTTACAGTAGACGGATAGAGTTGGAGACCTAATCTTGGATACGTTGTGGATGCAACCCGTTTTGTATTAGATACAAACGAGGTGATCTCACCTAGTTCATGTGGTCTACATGCGAGTGGGGGTATCCTGTGCAATGAGATTGTACAAAACCAGACCGTGAATTACTAGACTTACTGATATAACACCGTTAACAGTATAGGACTAATAAATTTTGTAGATGACCAATAAATTTTGTCAGCCTGTTTCCCTTTGCCAACCTTCTTCATGTTCTTCTTCTTTCCTCTCAGGTTAGAAGAAGATGAAGCCACTGTTTTTTTCTCATAGGTCAAACCTCTGTGATAACTCCTACTGGCAACATTTGCCTCACCTTTCGATCCCTGAATTTTCATCAAAGACTGAAAGGTCTGGAGTTCATTCAGAAGGGAGGTAAGATTAAAAGTAAGCATATTCATAACAACATTACTTCTAAACTGCAGGAAACTATCTGGAAAAGTTTCCAAAATGAAGCTGACCTGGCTCGACTCATCGATGGAAGCACCATTCAACTCTGCGATGTTAAAGTGCACCATCATATCCAGGACATGATCCCGAACAGATGTACCCCCTGGCATCCTCGAGTTGAATATGTACTTTAGGGCATTCTGTCGCCCGCTGTGGATCGTTGTCCAAACATACCCTACACGTAATCCATGATTTCCTTAGGCGTAATCATGCCCTCATGCTTCTTGTCTAATATGTCGGACATACTTGCCAAAGATGTAGACCTTGGCCTTATCATTGGCCTTGATCCATCGATCATATGCATCACGAACATTTCGTGACGCATTCGAGCCTGACACCTGAGGACACTCCTCAGTTAACACAAACTTCAGATCATCCACTACCAATATAGTGTTGAGTTTGTTTTCCCATGTCATCATATTCTCTCCGGTTAACTTTTTCGCACCCAATAAGCAAATTATTGAGCTAGACATTTTTGCTGAAAATTTTACAAACAAACTTGTATGAGTTTCTTGCTATAATTCTAATCCAATCATGTTTTAGCTAATTATCAAATGATTCCTAGGCCATTTATAATTTGCAATGATACTCCAAAGGTTTAGAATGTATGACACCGAAGGGTAATAAAAAACACTCCTCTTCTAGATCAAGACACTCTTGACCAAAGCCTAATACCATAATAACTCTTATTCCTATAGGTTTTAGTTACCATTTTTCGGTATGGATACATACACAACTTATGTACCCCGTAAGTGTAACCCTCAGTCTTTAGATCCCAGAGTCTCCATCCAATAAAACCCGTCGAAGGGAGGACTAGATTGGAAAATAGTCTAAGGAAATCTTTATCCCTTTCGAGTGTCTATTGTGTTCGATCCCCTATGATCAAGCCCTCCGAAGGGATTGTCTGGTCCCCAAACTAGCAGGCTGACCATAGTGGTCTAATGGTGTAAACCGACAAAAGAGACCGTAGGTTTTGTTTTCACTAAACTTGCTCTCACTCACTATAAGTACCCTCTCCATTCACCTTAATATTGACTCATACAAACACCATCCGAAGGGGGACGCTCCTGTTTGCGCCACGAGGCCAAGTATGAGTCTCACGGTGTGAACTTCCCGGAGATAGCGTAGGTGGAAAAATATGTATCTCATACACTTTTTCCTCCCACTGAATACTTTTTCCTCCCACTGAATACTTTAAAGTTTATAGGAATCTTACTTAGGCTAAAAACCCGGCTAATGGTTTTACCTAACTCTATCAATATAACTCTTATATTGATTTTATCCTAAGTTTGTTAATATAACTCCTTATATTGAACCTAGAATTTCTAGTTTATTAACCCCTTAATAAACTCACTGACGCTACTGTAATTTATAAAACTCTCTAATTAAATTTCACTCCCAGGTCAGTTCCCAGGTAGGGGTGTTCCGTTTCCGCCAACTTAAATACCACAGCCTAGACAGAACTTTCCTTAGACAGAGTTCCTCTTTTAATCATAGCTTATAAATTACTTGGTTCCTAATTCTAATCTAATTAGAACTAGATAACCTAAGGTCTATTTCCAAGTTCTAAACACTTTAAAACTAATAATTAACCTTAGGTGACATGCATACTATGTTATAGTGCTTGATCATTCATCACATGAACAATAAGACATTCATAGCATATTCATCTCATGATATATAATGCATGTCAATGTTGTCCATAAATTAATATAACAACTTTATATTAATAAATCATGCAAACTATATAATATAACTCCTTATATTATAAATGATGCATGAAAATACTTAACCTAAGGTGGGATTTCTAAAATATAAGCATACATTATGCATGGTAATAATTACACAACAATTGCATAATTTAAATAGCAAAATTAGACCAATTTTGGCACCCTAGAAATAATTTTAATTAATATAATCTAATTATATTAATTAAAATTAAATATATTAAATATATTAAATATAAAACGTTTTTATAATTAATATATATAATAAATACATTTTTTCCCCGTTGCTGAAACTCGCCAAACGTCTCTGGCGTTGCAACGCTGCTTCTTGTCGTCTTCTGCCAACGCTTGTGCAACACCTCAGCGTTGCAATGCTGTCGCCTTCTACAGTCGCGCGCCTGCCGCAGTGGCGTTGCAACTTCAATGAACAGCGTTGCAACGCCATTCACAGAACAACAACAATCTCCATTGGTTTTTGCTCGTTTTTGCTCCATTCTTCTTGGCAACCGCTTTGCCTCGATCGACACGGACTTACAGACTCAATTTACAATTAAAATTGTCCAAAACACCGGGCCCTTACATTGAACGATTCAATAGAAATTATAAATCTAAGTGCCAAAATTGAAAATATTTAATTTTGCAAAACCGTTCATACATCTCATGCAAAAACAGTAAATCCCACCTTGTTCTTGAAAAATCCAGAACATAAATCAAGAACGCAATTGGGCTCGATATACCATTGGAAGGAATCAAGTCCCGCAATGAAGCGATTGCCAATCGCGTGCTCTTGATTTAGTTACAACGATTTAATTCATGAACGTAAACAACTAGATTAAGCATAAAATGTAATGGACAAAGAAGAAATGTTACCTTTGAAGAACCTTTCTTCAAGTGCTCCACTCTCCCACGATCTCGATCTCAAAGAATGTGAACACGAACGCGTGCGAAGACACGACCACCTGGATCTTCTCCGTTGTTCTCTAGGTGAGGAGGAATGTGGGTTCCTTTAGGAGAGGTGAGGTATTTTGTGAGAGAGATGTGTGTTTTGGAACCCTTCCAACAACACAACAAAGAGCTTGAAATTCCTTAACCTAGTTACATCTCATGCAACACTATATATAGGGAAATAGGATGGAAATGACCATCCTACCCCTCCTTTATTTTCTCTTTAGTATATAGTTTACATATGAATCTAATTCACATTAAAACTATATATTATATCAATTATATCGTATATAATTGATATAACACCTCATATACGAAATTGAACACTTCAATTTCATTCCTAACTTTATACCCTCAATATTACCAAGTTGAGCCAACGGAGGGATCTAATGGACCTAGAGTTCATGGGCTCCAATGATGTGAGATTAACTTATCAAACTCTTTGATCCAGTTAATCAATATTCATTAACTACAAGTCACTCCACTATAGACTTGTAGTTGCACTCTCCTCACTCAGTAGATAATATTGTGTCCACCGATATAGTCATTACCCATGAGTCGACCCTTCACAAAGGTTGTTCACAAAGACACATTGGGTCAAATTACCGTTTTACCTCTGTGATTACCTCTTTGTTCCTTAAGCACCACTGATCCTCTAATGAACAAAAAGTCTAAGGTCCTACCTTAGACTCATACCCTCATAGAGGGGCGGGGCCCCTTGTTTCAAGACCGGAGTCGGTTCTTGAGGGAACAACCTATCTAATTCCTTAGTGTAGGAATGAGTGAATTCCATCTTGCACAGCTTAAGTTCCCAACTACCTCACGAGGTTTTGTCCCTAAGAAGGTAGGCTTATTGAGCCTGGCCATGTGCCACTCTCACCCATACTAGTCTAAGGACAAACCCCTATGCAAGGAGTACTTAACTTGCTCAGATTCAGTCGAGTCACTAATGACCATCTATAAATTACTAGTCTTATCCTGTTAACGGTGTTACACTGGTTAGACTAATAATTTACGATCCAGTCTTGTACGAACTCTTCATATAGGATGCCCCCACTCGCATGTCAACTACATGAATGAGTTGGATTACCTTATTTGTACTAATTACAAAGTGAGTCGCATCCATGGTGTTACCAGAATGAGGTTTCCAACCTTATTCTTATACCATAGACTATTTAGGTTATATTCTTGAACTCAACCCAAATAGTGTCCACTACACTGATGTTCAAGATAAATGTTATAACCTTGGAGCTTAGTTTATTGGATTTGTTAAAGCAAGACTGTAATTCTATCAAAACAAATAACACTTTATTTAATTGATCAAAATTACACAAGTTTAAGGCATAAATCCCAACAATTTTTTCATCACTTTATGTCTCGCATATTTATAAACTTCATCCAATAAACTAAGATCCAGGGTCATTGAATTATGAGAGAACTAGAACTTGAACGGTGTGTAGTAGACACACATGGAGGATCACATTCGAGTAAATGACCCGAACGGTTTACAGTAGACGGATAGAGTTGGAGACCTAATCCTAGATACGTTGTGGATGCAACCCGTTTTGTATTAGATACAAACGAGGTTATCCAGCGCGTTCATGTGGTCTACATGCGAGTGGGGGTATCCTGTGCAATGAGATTGTACAAAACCAGACCGTGAATTACTAGACTTACTGATATAACACCGTTAACAGTATAGGACTAATAAATTTTGTAGATGACCAATAGTGACTTGATCTTAATCCTAAGTGTATTACGGACTCCTGTTTGCGGAGGTCTGTCCTTTGACTAGTACGGGTGAGGGTGGTTATAGTTACTCGCCCAATATGTCTATCTTCTCAAGGACATGACCATGTGGGGAGCTGGAAACCTGACTACGCGAGATGGAATTCACTCGTTCTCAAATTAGGGAAACTGGAGAGGTTGTTCCCTTAAGTACTGTCTCCATTGGTTGGACAACGAGTGTCCACCCTCTCGCTGGCCCGAGAGGGATGTTGTTTATGGTTGGACCATACAACGTTGTTGTTCATTAGAGGAGCAATGGGACTTAAGGAGCAAGTGGTAGACACATGGGTAAAACGATAATTTGATCCAACTATGACTACGAACAACCTATGAAGGGTCAACTCATGGTTATTGGTTATATCAATTGGCTCAACTTGTCCTACAGTGATAGGAGTGCAGCTACAGGATTTAAGGGAGTGTTACCGTAGCTAATGAATGTTGAATAACCGGATCAAAGAGTTTGACAGGTTAATCTTGAATCATTAGAGCTCGTCATCTGTAGGTTCATTAGGTCACTCGGTTGGCTCAAACTTTATATATTGAGGGTTTACAGTTTGGTGTGGATTTGAAGTGTTCAAATTCATTAAAAGGGTTTTTATGTCATTTGTATGAGATATAATTGACATAATATATAGTTTAATGTGAATAAGATTCATAATAAACTATAGATTAGCCTAATTGGTAAATTAGTGCTAATTTTGAGAAATTAAATTGTATGTGATTCAATTTAAAATTCCACAATTATACAAATGAGATTTGTATAATAAGATATGAGATATCTTATTATATGTGATATGCAAATATGATTTGCCTATTATAAGGTTGTGGTAAAATGGTGATTTTGTGGAGATTTCAACTCCACCACTCACCATTATATAATGGCTTGGTGAGAAGCCTTTTGTGAGACACTTGTTCATTTTTTGGATTTTGCATCAAAGAGAAGAAACCTCTCTTTCATTTTCTCTCTACAAAATTCTCTCCAACCCAAACAAAAGTGAGTCCCACCACTCTCCCTCAACCGATCGAGAATAACCGAGAAGACTATTTAGAGGTGTCCAAATTATTTGGTTCGTGAGATCGTGTGTAGAGATTGTTGGAACGAAAGGAGATCGTGATCAAAGAAGGAAACGTCGAAGAAGAGTTCTTCAACAAGTAAGTACCTTTACTTTCTGGTTTTTTTCTTGAATCCGCATGTTTATCTTAGAATTAAATTAGTTTAATTCAATTTAAAAAAAAATAATTTCACAACGAACACCACGACGTTTCATGTCGTTTCTGCTACGGTAATTTCAATCCCATCAATTGGTATCAGAGCCAATCGGTGGCCACGGTGTTGCAACGTTATCAATAGTTTCAGCAACTGGACAGTTTCATGAATAAATCGGGCATTTTTTTGACGTTTTTCTCCATTATTTCTCCATTATTTCATTTATTTATGTTGTAAAATGAATTTATTAATTAATTTTATTAATTAATATTAATATTAATGTTATATTAATGTTAATTAATATTAATATAAATGTTATATTAATGTTAATTAATTGAATTAAAGTCCCTAGAGTGCCAAAATCGTTCCAATTTTGTTGTTTAATTAACTTTATGCATGTGATGTATGAAATTTATTATTCTATGTGCATAATGTATGTAATAGATTAAAATCTCAACTTAGATTAAACATTTCATGCATCATATTTATATTATAAGAGTTATAATATATAGTATGCATGATAGGATTATATTATCAGAGTTATAATGTAATATATGTTTTGATTTATTTAATATAAGTGTTATATTTCTTAAACTAAAAGCATTGACATGCATTAATACATGTGATGCATGTATACTATATAGTTTAATTATTCATGTGATGAATGATCAAGCACTATAATATAGCAATGCTTGTAACCTAAGTTAATTATTAGTTTTAAATGGTTTAGAACTTGAATAATTAGACTTAGGTTTTCTAGTTCTAATAAGATTAGAATTAGGAAATCAATATGACTTATAAATGGGGACCAATTAGTAACTCTGTCTAAGGAAGGTTATGTCTAAGGCTAGGATATTTAAGCTGACGGTATGCGGAACACTCCTACCTGGGAACCGACTTGGGAGTGAATTTGGTCCGGAGATTCATAGGTTATATTCTCGTGAGTGGCATTTAATTAAAAGTTGATTAAATTACTCACATAGACCTAAGTTAATAATCTGATTATAAACTTAGGCTAATCCAATATAGGTGTTATATTGGCAGACTTAGGTAAATTATAGTCGGTTTATCTAGGTCAATCCCGATTAACTTAGAGTGCTGAGTGGCAGGAAATAAAGTGTATGAGATACATTTAATTTTCTATCCACAAATCTCCGTTAAGTTCACACCGTGAGATCCATACTCGGCCTCGTGGCGAAAATGGGAGGGTCCCCCTTCGGATGACATTTGTGTGGGTCAATATCAAAGTGAATGGAGAGAGTACTTATAGTGAGTGGGAGCGGGACCTGTGAAAACAGGACCCACGGTCTCTTTTATCGATTCACATCATGAGACCTCATGATCCGCCTGCTAGTTTGGCCTGGACCAGACAATCCCTTCGAAGGTCCTTGATCATGGGTGTCGGAACACCGTGAATTCCCGAAAGGGATACAATTTCCTTGTTGATTTTCCTTCATAGTCCTCCCTTCGATGGCTATTGTTTGGACGGATACTTGGAAATTTAAAGATATAGGGCGACATTCACGAGATTCATTAAGAGTTAATGGATTCAAACCAAATAATGGTAACTGGATGCCTAATGGAATAAGAGTATTCTGGTATTAGAATCTGGTCGAGAAAGTCTCGTCCCAAAGGAGGAATGTTTCTGTCTACTCTTCGATAGCGATCATTCTAAACCTTTGGGGTATAATTGCAAATTTTTATGACCTAGGGATCATAGGATAAAATATATATATATATATATATATATATATATATATATTTGCTAAAACCTTATTGGATTTTCTTAGTTTTGCGAGTCTAACACAAAGTTATTCTATTTTCAACAACAAAATGTCAAGCTCAATTATCGCCCTGTTAGCTTCTGATAAACTCGTTGGCGACAATTTTCAAACGTGGAAAAACAATATCAACACAATATTATTAATTGACGACCTAAAGTTCGTGCTCATTGAGGAGTGTCCTCAGGTGTCGGGCTTGAATGCATCGTGAAATTTTCGTGGTGCGTACGATCGGTGAATCAGGGCCAATGAAAAGGCCAAGGTCTACATAATTGCCAGCTTGTCTAAAGTCTTGGCAAAGAAGCATGAGGTAATGGTCACTGCGAAGGAGATCATGGAATCGTTGTAGGAAATGTTTGGACAACAGTCCTTTCAAATCCAGCACGATGCCCTCAAACACGTCTTCAATGCAAGGATGAAGGAGGGGCGTCTATCCATGATCATGTTTGGGACATGATGACCCACTTTAACCTAGTAGAGATGAATGGGGCTTCGATCGATGAGTCGAGCAAGGTCAGCTTTATCATGGAGACTCTCTCGAAGAGTTTCTTCCAGTTTCATAACAATATTGTTATGAACAAAATTAGCTACACTCTGACCACTTTACTCAACGAACTACAGAACTCCCAGTCTTTGATGAGGATCAAGGGACCGGAAGCTGAGGCAAATGTTGTTTTTAGGTCCTATCACAAGGGTTCGACCTATGGGACTAAGTCTGCAGGTTCTTCAAACCTGAAAGGGAAGAAGAAGAAGTTGAAGAAGGGTAAAGTTGATCGTGTTGTCGCCTAGAAGGGCAAAAAGGTCAAGGAAGTCGCGGAGAAAGGAAAGTGTTTCCACTGCAACGGGGACGGTCACTGGAAGAGAAACTGTCCCAAGTTCCTTGACGACAAGAAGAAAAAAGGTAAATATGATTTACTTGTTACAGAAACTTGTTTAGTGGAGACTAATAACTCTTTCTGGATATTGGATTCAGGCGCCACTAACCATGTTTATTCTTTTTTTTCAGGGAATTAGTTCCTGGCAGCGGCTGCGAGAAGGTGAGATAACACTACAGGTTGGATTCAGAGAGGATGTCTCTGCTGCAGTGATCGACACGGTGAAACTGTTTTTTGGCGAAAAGTACTTATTATTAGATAATTTGTACATAGTACCAAGGTTTACTATAAACCTAGTTTCTATTTTCTGCCTTATTAAACATTATATTTCAGTTTCTTTTGAATTGAATAAAGCATTTATTTCTTTAAAAGGCAACTTGTTAGGTTCAGCTTCACTTGAGAATAATTTATATGTTTTAAAGCCCAATTCGGTCAAAAGTGTTTTGAATACTGAATTGTTTAAAACAGCTGAAACACGAACTAAAAGATTAAAAATTTCTCTTAAAGAAAATGCCCATCTTTGGCATCTAAGGTTAGGCTACATAAATCTCAATAGGATTGAGAGACTAGTGAAAAGTGGACTTCTAAGCGAGCTAGAAGAAAACTCTTTACCGGTATGTGAGTCATGTTTGAAGGCAAAATGACCAAACGCCCTTTTAGTGAAAAAAGATATAGAGCCAAATAGCCTCTTGAGCTTATACATTCTGACCTCTATGGTCCGATGAGTGTTAAAGCACGAGAAGGTTACGAATACTTTGTATCTTTTATAGATGACTATTCGAGATATGAATATATTTACCTAATGCATAGAAAGTCTGAAGCTCTTGAAAAGTTCAAAGAGTATAAGACTGAGGTTGAGAACCTATTAGGTAAAACGATTAAAATACTTCGATTGGATCAAAGTGGAGAGTACATGAACACTGAATTCCAGGACTATATGATAGAACATGGAATTACGTTTCAACTCTCAGCACTTGGTATGCCTCAGAAGAATGGTGTATCGGAGAGGAGAAACAGAACCATGTTGGGCATGGTTCGGTCGATGATGAGTTATGCTCGTCTCCCTGATTCTTTTTGGGGTTACGAAGTGGAGACTGCGGTTTAGATTTTGAACAACGTTCCGTCGAAGAGTGTTTGTGAAACACCTTTCGAACTCTGGAATGGGCGTAAAGGTAATTTACATCATTTCAGAATCTGGGGATGCCCAGCCCATGTGTTGGTGTCAAACACGAAGAAGTTGGAACCCCGTTCAAAGTTGTGCCTCTTTGTAGATTACCCAAAAGAGACTAGGAGTGGTTTATTTTATGATCCTTAGGAAAATAGGGTGCTTGTATCGACAAACGCCACTTTCCTTGAGGAAGACCACATCAGGGATCACTTACCAAGAAGTAAGATTGTGTTAAACGAAATAGACAGTACATCAGCAAGGGTTGCTGATGGTGCTAGTACATCAACAAGTGTTGTTGATCCTAGTTCGTCTAGTCAAGTCTGTTCTAAAGAGTTGAGAATACCTCGACGTAGTGGGAGGGTTGTGAGACAGCCTAAACATTACATGGGTTTGGCTAAAACCTAAGTCGTCACTTCTGATAATGACTGCGAAGACCCATTGACCTTTGATCATGCAATGGCAGACGTTGACAAAGACGAATGGATTAAAACTATGGACCAGGAAATAGAGTCAATGAACTTCAATTCTGTCTGGGAGCTTGTGGACAAATCGAATTGGGTCAAACCTATTGGTTGCAAGTGGATCTACAAGCGTAAATGTCAAACCTTCAAAGTCAGACTAGTGGCAAAGGGGTTTACCCAGGTTGAAGGGGTTGACTATGAGGAAACCTTTTCTCCTGTTTACATGGTAAAGTCTATCAGGATCCTTCTGGCCATTATCGCATATTATGGCTATGAGGTATGGCAGATGGATGTCAAGACGACCTTTCTGAATGGCAATCTTGATGAGACCATCTACATGGACTAGCCCAAGGGGTTCATTGCCCAAGGCCAAGAGCAAAAGGTTTGTCGGCTTAAAAGGTCTATTTATGGACTGAAACAAGCCTCGAGGTCTTGAAATATAAGGTTTGATGAAGCAATAAAATCTTATGGATTTAATCAGAATGTTGATAAGCCTTGTGTCTACAAGAAAATCGTCAACAGTACCGTCGCATTTCTGATATTGTATGTGGATGATATCCTACTCATTGGGAATGACGTAGGATTTCTTACTGATATTAAGAAATGGCTAGCTTTGCAATTCCAAATGAAAGATTTGGGAGAGACCAGTATGTTCTAAGTATCCAGATAGTCCGAAATCGGAAGAATAGAATGCTAGCCATGTCTAAGGCATCTTATATTGACAAGATGTTTTCTTGATATAAGATGCATAACTCAAAGAAGGGTTTGCTGCCTTTCAGCCTGTCTAAGGATCAATGCTCTAAGACACCTCAAGAAGTTGAGGATATGAGACGAATCCCCTATGCTTCATCTGTAGGGAGCCTTGTGTATGTCATGTTGTGTACTAGGCCTGACATCTGTTATGCAGTTGGGATTGTCAGTAGGTATCAATTCAATCCAGGATTAGATCACTGGAAAACCGTTAAGGTAATCCTCAAGTATCTTAGGAGAATGAGGAACTATAGCCTTGTGTATGGGAATGGGGATTTGATCCTTACAGGATACACAGATTCTGACTTTCATACCGATACAAATTATAGAAAATCCACTTTGGGGTCAACCTTCATTTTGAATGGGGGAGCTATAGTGCGGCGAAACATCAAGCAGGGATGCATCGCTGATTCAACGATGGAAGCCGAGTATGTTGCGGATTGTGAAGCTGCAAAGGAAGCTGTTTGGCTTAGGAAGTTCATGTTGAATTTAGAAGTTATTCCAAATATGAACTTGCCAGTGACCCTGTTTTGTGACAAAGTAGTGCAGTAGCAAACTCGAGAAAACCTCAGAGTCATAAGAGGGGCAAACATATTGAGCGAAAGTATCACCTGATACGAAAAAAATGTGCACCGTGGATACGTGACAGTCACGCAGATAGCGTCAGAGCATAATATTGATGATCCATTTACAAAGACCCTCACGGCTAAGGTGTTTGAAGGTCACCTAGAGAGTCTAGATCTTTGAGTGCTTCCTAACTAAGGCAAGTGGGAGTATTGTAAAGGGTATTCAATGCCCTAGTTTATTGTATTATTATTGTACATTTGAGAAATATATTTTGTACTCCACTAGCTTAGTCCAAGTGGAAGTTTGTTGGGATGTATGTCCTAATCTCGTGTAAGTTTGTAATACTCCAAGTTGAAATAAATAAGAGTTATTTTTTCATCACTTTGTGTCTCGCATATCTATAAACTTAATCCAATAAACTAAGCTCCAGGGTCATTGAATTATGAGAGAACTAGAACTTGAATGGTGTATAGTGGACACACAGGGAGGATTACGTTCGAGTAAATGACCCGAACAGTCTACAGTAGATGGATAGGGTTGGAGACCTAATCCTTGATACGTTGTGGATGCAACCCACTTTGTATTAGATACAAACGAGGTGATCCAGCTCGTTCATGTGGTTGACATGTGAGTCGGGGCATCATGTGCAATGAGATTGTAAAAGACCGGACCGTGAATTATTAGACTTACTGATGTAACACCGTTAAAAGTATAGGACTAATAAATTTTGTAGATGACCAATAGTGACTCGATCTTAATCCTGGGCGTGTTACGGGCTCCTGTCTGCGGGGGTTTGTCCTTTAACTAGTTCGGGTGAGGGTGATTATAGTTACTCGCCCAATATGTCTATCTTCTCAAGGACAGGACCACGTGGGGAGATGGTAACTTGACTACGCGAGATGGAATTCACTCGTTCCCAAATTAGGGAAACTAGAGAGGTTGTTCCCTTAAGTACTGTCTCTAGAGCTTGGACAACGGGCGCCCACCCTCTCACTTGCCTGAGAGGAATGTTGTTTATGGTTGAACCATACAACGTTGTTGTTCATTAGAGAAGTAGTGGGACTTAAGGAGCAAGTGGTAGACACAGGGGTAAAATGGTAATTTGATCCAACTGTGACTACGAACAACCTGTGAAGGATCGACTCATGGGTATTGGTTATATCAATGGGCACAACTTGTCCTACAGTGATGAGAGTGCAGCTACGGACTTTAGTGGAGTGTTATCGTAGCTAATGAATTTTGAATAACCGGGTCAAAGAGTTTGACAGGTTAATCTCGAATCATTTGAGCTCGTCATCTGTAGGTCCATTAGGTCCCTCGGTTGGCTCAAACTTGATAAATTGAGGGTTTATAGTTTGGTGTGGATTTGAAGTGTTCAAATTCATTAAAAGGGTATTTATGTCATTTGCATGAGATATAATTGACATTATATATAGCTCAATGTGAATAAGATTCATAATAAACTATAGATTAGCCTAATTGGTAAATTAGTGTTAATTTGGAGAAATTAAATTGAATGGATTCAATTTAAAATTCCACAATTATACAAATGAGATTTGTATAATAAGAAATGAGATATCTTATTATATGTGATATGCAAATATGATTTGCATATTATAAGGTTGCGGTAAAATGGTGATTTGGTGGAGATTTCAACTCCACCACTCACCATTATATAAAGGCTTGGTGAGAAGCCTTTTGTGAGACACTTCTTCATTTTTTGGATTTTGCATCCAAGAGAAGAAACATCTCTCTCATTTTCTCTCTACAAAATTCTCTCCAACCCAAAACAAAAAAAGTCCCACCACTCTTCCTCAACCGATCGAGAGCAATCGAGAAGACTATTTGGAGGTGTCCAAATTATTCGGTTCGTGAGATCATGTGTTGAGATCGTTGGAACGAAAGGAGATCGTGATGAAAGAAGGAAACGTTGAAGAAGAGTTCTTCAACAAGTAAGTACCTTTACTCTCTGGTTTTCTTCTTTAATCAGCATGTTTAGCCTAGAATTAAAGTAGTTTAATTCAATTTTAAGAAAATAATTTCACAACGAACACCACAACGTTTCATGTCGTTTTCGCTGCGGGAATTTCAATCCCAACCACCCGTCTCGTAGTCTCGTCGAATAGAGGGTCTCTCTCCCAACCACCCGTCTCGTAGTCTCGTCGAATAGAGGGTCTCTCTCCCAACCACCCATCTCATAATCTCATCGAATAGAGGGTCTCTCTCCCAACCACCCGTCTCGTAATCTCGTCGAATGGAGGGTTGTTCTCCCAACCATCTGTCTCGTAATCTCGCTAACCCGAAGCTTGGGACTATTAGGAGAGTATGGAAGTAAGGGGTTCAAGTCTTATAGCTCGATTCAAAAGTAAACTAGATCTCACAACTCCTTGGATCTGGCTTATAGCCTAGACATTACCCTGTCACCTACCCAATCAAACTTCTTACGCCCCACGCTCCTGAATCAATCAAACCCTCAACATAGCAAGAACAAGTCAAGAATAAAATACTATACCGTTCAATAGCTCGAAGAACAGTAAATAACAAATTTCCATGGCAAGTTAAATAACATCATTCAAGTTAAATACAAGTCAAGAATTTCAACTGCTAGATAAATCGAACAACTATCATGCCTAACCTAGATTAAACCACAACCAAACATTCACGCAACATGAACTCGTTTCCTCATGACACATACTAGGTTTAGCAAGCAACACAACATTAAACAACCATCAACCACGCAAGTCCGTTTGCTTACGGGTATGTATGCGAATCCAAATGGCTACTTACCCCGGATTGGGTACACAAAACTGCTACTTCTTCCTAAGCTACGCAACTAGCTTGCCTGAGTGAGCGTGCCACCAACACCCGAACAACCTCTACCGGAGGAACGAGATGTCGAACCCGAGCAAGCCTGAACCACCCTCTAGCTCACTGGCCCAACCAAAAGGAACGAACCACTCCAGTTTGTGCAGACCTCCAAGACCTAAAATAGTGCACTTAAGGCCTTTACAGCCTGACTTACGACAGCTTTGAATGCTCAAAAGTCAACATTGGCTTAAAGAATGTGAAACTTACCTCGATGCTGAAACGAACCTGTTTTGCCCAGCAACCTACTAACTCTAGTTGAGCTTAAACCTTAGACAACCTTTAAACAAACTCAAACCCCTATCCAAAATAGCACAAATCGATTAGCCCCGAACCAGAGCGAAACCCAACACAATTGATAGGTAGGAAGGGTTCAAACAATGGTTGGGAGAGACACAGAAGAGTAGAGGTGTGTCAACTGACGACGACTCGGCTTAGGAAGAAGGCAAGGGTCATCGAGATCCAAGGTTAAGCACACAAAATAGAAAAGGGAAGAGAAAGGGAACTCACTGACGCGATGAGGGGCGACGGTGGCGGTCTACGTGAAGGGATCCGGCGCGAGGAGCAACGCGACGCAAAGAGCAGTGCGACACAAGGGGAAATGTGGCCTGAGGGCAACGTAGCGCAAGGGCGAAACGAAAACAAGGGGGGTCGGCGCAGGACGAAGCGAAAATGAGGATGGCGCGTGCTTACGCAGAGGCCGTCGATCGGCGAGGTTGCGATGGCAGGAAGACGGTGCCGAAGGAACCTGCAACGAGAAAGGCACAGCTGGGGGCGTGTGACTCACGAATACACCCTTCCTTTTTATATTTTTATTAACTTTTTTTTAAAACAAACTGAAAGGAAAAGAGATAAGAGAGAGGGAAAGAAAGGCTTGCCCGGAAATCCTCGTTCTCTAAACAAGCTCCCACGCAAAATGAGAAGGTGGGGGATGAAATTAACGCGTTAGGGACTCGAATAGCCTGAATTTAATGCCTTCATCACTTAACTCAAGTCACTCTAAAGAACGAGAATCACCCACCTGCCTCCAAAGTTCCAAAAATTAAACTTTGGCTCGAATCGTTAAACAACTCCTACTTGGGTCAGGGATTAAATAAATTGCACTTAGAACTCAGTCTTGGCATACTTGATTAGACCGGGCATCACAGTCGTAGGTTGTTAATCATATGTCAAATCGGAAACCTAAGGGTGTTAATTGGACTAAGCCTACCCTAATTATCTTCTGTCGAGCTTAGTTTAGGTGTTGGTTCATAATATAAATGGTCAATTTGTACTAAGCATTAAAGACAATCAAACTAAATGAACCTAACAATTGAACTGTTTGGGGTCTTAATTGCCATATTAAATTAATCACAATTGTACTCTAATCCTCTAAACACTAAATTCAACCCAAAATCATCAATATTACAATACAAATCCTCTATGTTACAACAAGTGAAATACATAAAATAAGGAGGAAAACTAGAAAACTAAACCGTCATGTTCAAATCCTCGACTTTTTCCTCGAAATTCCTGCTCTCGAGCCTTGATCTCTATCCCGAAAACCTCAATCATGCACCCACAAGTCCCCAAAGGAGAAGGAGTTGAAAATTTGGTCTAAACCCTATATGGTCTCTCTTTTCTACAGTAGAAACGAAGAACACATACTATTGTTATCATGGTAGCGTTGCAACGCTACTTATGTCGTTGCAATGTTATGTTGTAGACTATTTTGCCCGTTTTTGTTATATCTCTTCGCTCGGGTGTCCGAATGACCTCCGATTGGATGCGTTGGAACCGTAATTTGATGTATAATCTCTCCGAAGCTTAAATTACATCACTATTTTTCTTGAATCTTCAATTAAACTTAAAAAGACTCCAAATTTCACCAGAATACTCTAAAACACTCGATTTTTGCTCCTTAAGCTCAATTTCCTGAAATTAACCGTAAAATATCATAAAAGCACACATTTTAAGCATAAAAACTAGTTAAAATAAAGGAAATAAGATAAGAAATTTTCATGCTATCAATCTTTGTACTTTCAAATGCCCAATTTTAGTCTTTATATTTACAACAAAGCGTAAAATTGGTTCTTATCATAAGTTTGAAGTTAATTTTTATCAAAATTGATTAAATAGTTATAATAATTTTAATACAAGAAAAGACACAGTGTGAACATACTTGCAAAATTTATAGAATGAAAGCTAATAGGGATTAATTTTTTTTAGAAAAATTAACAATAAACTAATTGTAAGCTTTATTGAAATTACGTGGACTAAAATTAGACATTTAAAAGTACAGAGACTAAAATGATATTTTATCCTGAAAAATAATATTACATCACAAAAATGAGTGGAAAAATACAAACTTAGGATCATTTAAGGATGATAGAGATACTTCAACCACTGAACTTTATATGTTCACTATGTAATTTGAAACTCTATCCTTTCATATAAATAACAAATAAATGAAATATTTTTTAAAAAAATTCATACAGTTGGAAAAACAACTTTATTTGGACTTTGAAGTTTAAATATTGATGGGTATACTCTTAATTTAACTATTGTGTCAACATATACAAACAATATTTAAATAATTAATCCAAAATTTGGAAATTAAAAAAAAAAAAAAAACTTGATTTCATTTTTTAAATTTGGCTTAGAATTTAAGTGCATTTTTTTAGAAGGTGAGCTTACCAAAAAATTTTGAAAATTTCCAATAATGTTAACCTCATTTATTATTTGAGGTCATATTTAGATGATCACCCTTCTACAAAGTGAACTAATAAAAAAGTAAGCATAAAAGTTGACGTCTCATCTGATAATTATTAGGGTTTTGAAAATTGTGCTTGCTTTCTCGTAAATTCTCTATAGCAGTTTTCATTTTCTCAACAAATGGGGTTCATCTTTCTTACCGAAATATTTAAGTTCTTAACCAAATTCCAAAAATAAGTTCTAAAATTTTTCTTTTTATATTTTCAAAACTTCACTTAGTTTTTGAAAACATAGGTAGAAAGTAGATAATAAAATAAGAAAACATGAAGAAGGTAGTATTTGTAAGCTTAATTTTCAAAAATCAAATATTTATAAAAAAATGGTCATAAAATTGAAGATACCAAACCCGGGAGGACCAATCTAGAAAGTGGGTACAACTTGGGGACGAAATCTAAAATTTTCAAACTTTAGGTACTAGCTAGATTGAGAAAACAGATAAAGTTGTGAGGGACCAAAATTGCAAAATATAAATTTAAAAAATTCCATTTTTACCCCCAACAGTTGGATGTCCTCATCAATGCTTTTGATGTTGTCATATCCTGCAGAAAACAAGCACGAAAATGTGGTCATCTTAACGATATCACTTGAACTTTCTTTCAGCAACCAAACAAACTATATAAATATTAGATCAATTTGCTCCTACCTAACATTCAAACTTCAACAAACCAGAAATCTCCATTCCCCTTTTTTCTTCTTTTCTTTCTTCAACAACAATGGATTTCGATTTGTTGCCTCAAGATTGTTTTGCACACATCCTCTCGTTCGCCTCAGCTCGGGAAGCATGTCGTTTGTCGACCGTCTCTGAGACGATACGTTCGATGGCTGATTCAGATGGTGTATGGGAGAAATTTCTACCATTTGATTGTGAGGAAGTTTTGTTGAGACTAGATTCTCCGATAGTTTACCGTACCAAAAAAGAGTTATATTTCAAGCTATGTTGTCCCCATCATGTTGATGGGGGCAAGAAGGTACATTTGCATATTTATATAATGATATTATTACATCAATGTCATATTAAATTATTTTAATTTTATTAATCACCACCTTTTATATTGATTTATTATTGTATTTTTTTTTTCTTTTAAAGCCCTAAATGCATGTAAACTTTGGATGGGCTTCAAATTCAAGAAAAGAATTTATGGTTGATCCATCAAAAGTGTATGCATATTAGTCGGGGTGTTAATGGGAATGATGTGGACAAACCATCTCTATCCTTGTTCCTGAGAAGGTCCCGGATGGGAACAAGTCCACCAAACTTAGTTTATATATATAAATTGCTATATTAATTTATAAATTTATCTTGGTCTAGTGGCAAACCCCTCTTTATTTTTTTCCTCCTTTTTCTGTGGATTCGATATACTAGTTGAGTTGTTCTTTTTCACTCATACTTTTTGTTGTAATCCTTTCTTAAAATTATATATTTTTTAAGATTTTTCTTCCTGGCATCAAATATAAATAAAAAGGAATGCAAATATTTTTAATTTTTAGACAATTATAACTTTTAAAAGAAAATATGATTCTATGAATTTTTATTTAACAAAAAAAAAAAATCTTATTATTTTCAATTTTTTCTCATATACAGTATATACAAAAATTTAATCATATTTCTTATATCAAAATCTATAAAATATTATATTAAAATTTCATTTTCATCCATGTAATTTGTGGTTTTTTTTTAAATTTTAGTCTTTATACTTTCAAAGTTCAATTTTTTAATTTCAGTAAACCATAAAAATGGAATTAAACTATATACAACCAATACTAATGTGTTCAAAATCATTTTTATACGAATTCAAACCCTCCTTAACTTACAGTTCTGGATCTGCTTAGTTGTTCCCAAATCACAATGGTCAAGTTCTCAACCGACAACTTTTTTTCGTAAATAACTATTTCTTTTTAAGAAATTGGGGACGTGAAAATTTATATTTATGATCTCACTTGAAGAGGGGGGAAATGAAATCAAGGCCAAGCTAAGGATGTGAGAGAAAATAAAAATATACGTATTTAAGAAAATAGATTTTGAAACATAAAAAGAGATTCAAAAAATATAGATAGCATTTTTAAAAGATTATTGTTGTACGGACAGGCGGTGGATCAAATATGAATTTTGAAAGGAAAAAGTTCATATTTGTTCCATTGCTTGTTGATGCATCAATGACCTTTGAAATGCCTCTACACATATGGATGGGTCATTTTGTCATAAATACTGACACATTTTTTTATTGGCTATTTTGCCAAGAAAAAAACTTTTCCAGTCTTACCAATTTTCACATTATATTCAATTTGGAAAAAGAAAAAAACTCTATAATTAGAGATGGAAGAATTTGAGCAGAATGAATTCTTTATTTTATTTCCATTAATTATTTATTGTATTTCATTATTCATCCAAAAAAAAAATTCTTTATGTCTACTAATCTTTTTAATCTCTTGAGTGGGCCCATTTTAACGATGATAGTCCTCCTATTTTTATACGAAATATCGATTATATCTTCAAGATTTAATAAGAGATATTTGGTTTGGAGAGATTTATATAGTCTAAGATTGAGTAGTCAAACTCAAATGGTAGTTCTATTATTTTGAAATTTATTACTTTGTGCGAACCCCACAAATTAAAAAAAAAAAAAAACATTAACTTTTTAAATTTTAATTTCTCTCTCAAGCTATGCACTAACTTAAAATAATTCATACAATCTATAAACAACCAACCTTTTTTTTAGACTTTTCAAACTTGCAATCCAAACGTCTGCTTAACGATTTAACATAATGACACTATAAAGTTTAAAATTCTTATAATATGGTTTCTTCCTTGTTTTATATTAATAATTGACCTGTTTGTTACATTGATGATGATGCCAAATGTTTTCTTTTATAAAATGCAGGTCTTTTATATTGATCAAGAGACAAGTAAAAAATGTTATATTTTAGGCGCAAGGGAACTTCAAATCCAATGGTCAAACAATCCTCTATATTGGTCTTGGAATAGGCAACCCTTTCTCAAATCAAGGTCTCTACTTTCTCTTTAACCTATTACATGTTCTTGTACAATAAGAAAAAAATGATTATTGTAAAAAAAATATAGAAAATTATTTTTTATGAGAATTAATACTGGAATTTTTCAAAAAATACTATAAGTTTTATCATAAAAAAGGCTTCAGTGAGAAAGTTGTTTCTTTTCCAGAAAATTTTTGTTACATTTTCTAATCACATCATCTATTTCATAAAATTAACTATTTATGCAATCGTAATATAATTATCACACTGTATTATTCGAGTAACTATCACACTAAATGTTTTTGAGTTCCAAAAAAAAATTATAAATGTTTTGACACTCTATATCTTCAATTTGTTTTCTATTCTTAAAATTGTTTTTGAAATCGTAATAATTTGTTTTTTTAAAAAAACAATAATTTACTTTTTTTTTTTGAAAAATTTAAAAATATTTCTTAATTTAAATTCTTTAGAAGAAAACGAGCATTAGATAGTTTTTTTTTTAATTTAAAAATTTATTAAATTCATCCTTATTTATTTTACATGTTCAATTTTGGACAAACATATCTCTCTTATTAGTTTTGTTTTAAAATTTTATTTTTACTAAAAAATAAATCCTTTTCACTCTCAATTTATTTATTTTATAATCGATTTCATCTCAACATAGTTAAACCCTCAAAAAAATATTATTTAACTAATAATTCGAGAGTTTGTCACAAGTCATACTTCATGTCAATTGAACTCTGGTTGATCATTGGAGAATATTAAGAAAAATGTAAAACAAAATAAAGAAATTGCAAATAAATAAAGTGCAAAAAAAATTGAAAATAAATAGACCTAACATCACAGAAATATAAAAATATATTTGATGCCTTTTTTTTTTCATGCGGTTGCAAAAAAAAAAAAAAAAAAATGAAAGCAGGTTTGAAGAAGTTGCAGAATTGAGAACCATATGGTGGCTAGAAATAAAAGGGTCAATCAACACCAAATTGCTTTCCCCCAAAACACTTTACTTTGTATATCTTTTAGTGAAGTTTGCAAACAGAGCTTATGGTTTAAACACTCATCCATCTCAAGCCTCAGTTCAGCTCAACACTGTGACATCCAAAAGAAAAGTGTATTTGCAGAAGGAAAAAGGCTGCAAAAATGGAGGATCGAACAAAAATCGAGTTATCGTTAATGGAGACGAAGACGATGACAGTTGGGTCGAGATTGAGTTGGGAGAGTTTTATGTTAAAGATTTAGGAGACGGAGTTGTGGAGATGTGTTTGAAAGAAGTTGAGAGTCAACATTTGAGAGGTGGTCTTGTCGTTGAGGGAATTCAACTTAGGCCTAAAATGAAACTCTAAAAAGTTTTAGGGGTACGTTTTTAGGGGTTTCTTTCATGGAAATTTTAATTCGTGATATAATAAAATAATATATTTTTCTCAAAACTATGTTTGCACTTTTACATTTTTATGAAAAATAGCTTATTTTGTTTTAAGATTAAATGGTACAAAATACTCTTAAATTTTGGCGTAGGTTTAATCAGTAAATGCGCATCAACCTTAGAAAGTTTTATTATTTCAAAAGACAAAAATTGACAATGACATGACTTATAAGATAGTGATATACGTAGCATAAGTGGTAGGTTTCAATTATACTCTTGAACTTTGAGATAAGTTCAATTATACCCATAGCATCTCAAAATTTTTAAGCCCAATACTTATTTAATCCTAAATCAACCCCGAGGTAGGACACGATTACATTCTATACAACTTGAGTTAATTACATTAAGCTCAAGACTAATCAAGGAAACTTTGATTAATTAGATAGCTTAATTATTCTAGATGTTGGTTTTCTAGTAAGGTCTAGGACTCTACCCGGGAGCCATAAATGTTTCAAGCTAGCTATCCATTGAGGTAATTTCTTATAGGTTGTCAATCTAAAACACTTATCCAATGTCGTAACGGAAGGAATGAACGTTTCACTCTCCAGCGGAAGTATTGAATCGTCTTTGATTTTATTTAAAATTGAACTAAAAATATATAAGGTTAAGCAAACTTACTAAGAGTTAAATATGGAGAAAATTAATGTGAATCTTTGTCTCTTCCACAAAATCTTTCTGGCTATGACTCAAATATAGGACTAAGGCATGTGAGAGCCTCTTGAAAAAAAAAAACATAAAAGATTGGAGAGAAAAAAAAATAGAGAGATGTAACGCTCCACATTACTAATTTAAGTTATTTTGAGGCTAAGTTGCGTTACACCTTGAAATAGAATTTCAATCTAGCCTTGAGTATGGTAATTAATTTCTATGCTTTTTTTTGGGAAAGTCGATTTTTTAATTAAATCTTTAATTCTTAAAATTTGGAGGTTTAATTTAATTTGAGATTCTATCTAAAAGTGATTTTTCAAATCTTTTAGGGGACGTTTGGATCGCAGAGTTGGGTTGAGTTGTGTAGAATTGTTTTGTCAGTGAGTTCTAGAAATCAGTGTTTGGGGTGTAGAGTTGAGTTGAGTCAGGAAGTGTTTGGTGTGCAGAGTTGAGTTATTATGTCATGGGTATCTGGTTTGATTTTTTGTGACTTTTTTCCTTACATTTTTTGTTTCCACCAAATCAATGGCAAACATATTTGCCTACAATTTCAAAACTTCGTTATGAGATCAACTACAAATTTACAATATATATTATCATTTGCAAGATTTATGAGATATTTAGAAAAGTATTAGATATTGGGATTGATACCAATTTTTCTTTTCCAATAAAATTCATTTTTTATCTTACGTTATTAAGAACATATTCTTCAATACGAAAGAGTTTCTTCTTTTTAAGCACATGTTCACCATTAATCTATTTATTTTAATGTACTTAGGTATTAGTATTATTACTTTGCAAGAAAAACGTGTATTCATTGTCTACAAATCAAATACAAACACATTTGTCTACAATTTCAAAACTCAATTATGTGATCAATTATAAAATTACAATATATATTACTATTTTCCAAATGTATGTTAGGGATATTTGCAAAAATAATAGATATTAAGTTTGATATCAATATTTCTTTTCCAATAAAATTCATTATTTAGAACTTTTACTCTTCAATATGAATTTTATTCCTTTTTTTATGCACATATTCACTACTACTTTTTTATTTTAATTTAGGTAGGTATTAGTATTTATACTTTGGATATGAAGAGTGTTTATTTAAATTTTTCTAAACACAAGCATTGTCTATGGACATTTTTAGAATGAAATAAATAGTTTACCTCGTGAAGATGTTAAAAATTTGCCAACATACTTAAATATTTTATGTCATATATTGAAGTTGCATATCTAAAATATTAGATATATCATCAAGGTTCTAAAGAAACGTTATGTTTGCAAAAATTTTCTGCAAAGCGGTGTTGCTTAGTAACGTCCCTAGGAAATTTTGGGTTTGAAAAATTAGGTCAGTTCTGATTAGTATCGAGCATGAGTTTTAGATTTTGCATACTCGCCTACATCGTAGGTAACGATCATCATAGCCTCTCGTAGGAAGTCGCCTCGTCATCTCCAGGTTTGCTTTTATTTTTTAAAGTAGTTAAAGTTATTTGAGTTGCTTGTGTCTTAACATTTGGTATGCTATGTTTTTGACTTCTTTGTTCTTGTGCTAAGATAGTTTAGAGTTTAAGTTTAGATTATGGTTCGAAGGCGTGGCTGTTGTAAAGTTTTAGAAACTTTCAAGAACGAAAGTTTTTCTTAGATAGGTATATTGTGACAACCAGTAAAATTAGATGTTTTAATTGTATTTGTTTTAAATTTGAATCTTTGGATAATCAGATCAGGATTAGGAAATGGTGTTTTAAAGTTTAAAAAAAGATTAGGATTTTTGTTTTAAAAAGGTTGAGGATTCCTTTTTTTAAAAGGATTAGAATTCCTTGTTCTAAAAGAATTAGGACTTTTTGGTGCCTATTTAAACTAGAGTATTAGCAACTTAAATATACACTTCAAAACTCTCCTCTTCTTCTCATTTTCTCCACTTTCTTCATCTCGTCGGACTGTCGTCGAAAAGTTGTCGGATCGTCGCTGGAAGATCGTCGGGTCGTCGTCAGAAAGTCGCCGGACTGTCGTCGGAAAGCCGTCGAACCACCGCCGGAAAGTACTGTACGGGTGAGTTAATAACTCAACTCCATGGGGTTGAGTTATTAAGTCACCGATTATAATTGTTGGTGGGTTAAACAAGGAGTTGGGTTATTAACCCAACTCAACCCCATCAACCAAACACCCCCATACAAGTTAAATTAGGACTTTATAAAGGTCAAAATTGCCCCCTCTATACTTATGGGGGTTTTTCATTTGAGTGAAATAAAGGAAATGAAACAAGGAAAAGGAAGGGAAATTGTAAAAAATGACCACTTATAAGTTTTGGTTTGTAAAAAAAACCTATTTAAAATATGTTTATTGTGGACCCCTTAACCATGTGAAAAGACCAAAATGCCCTTAATGTTAATAAAAACAAAATAGAAAACGTTTGAAACGTTTTTCTTTCTTCTTCATCTCTATCTCTCTCAAATACTACACTGTAGGATTGATCTGTAGGGCTTGGAAACCCGTTTGGAGTTGTAGATTCAACTAAAATCACAACAAGTGAATGCTTATTGTTTTGGGTTGATTTCTAGGGTTTTAGATGAAATTTTTTAATGAATCTGTAAATTTAGGGGTTTGGATCTATTTTGCGTGTTTAATCCCATTTAATATTGTTTTTGTATAGTTCTGTAGGTTTATATTGAGTTTTTTGTTGAAAAAACTGGGTTTTCGACTGTTTCTAGACTTCTGTCGACTGAAAAAGATGAAACTCGGTCGAAATTCCGGCCAGGATTAATCGATTTCGGTACCGAGTTTGGGAGACACAAACTGAGTTTCCCTTTACCAAAATCCCGGCCTGGATACCGAGTTTACTCGAAACCAATACCGAGTTCACCCGATATCCCGACCGGAATTTTTGACAGTTTTATAAAAAAAAATCTTTATCTTTCCTTTGTTTGTTTATTCATTAACTTGTAATATATTGTCTATAAATCATACAAGAATGGATATGGTTGATAAAATTCCATTAGATGACCATTTTCCTGCTGCATTGACTTGTTGTTCTCACTTAGGTAGAACTAGTAAGAACATAAAGTCAAAATCGACCTCATGCCAGTTAAAGTTATTCAAGCAAACATCCTTTGGCCCTTTATTAGACACGTTTATTATTTTTAATGGCCAACTAGTCTACTACATTCTTCTTAGGGAGATTAATGAAAGTAAGTTAGATGTTATGAGTTTTAACTTGTTAGAGAATAGAGTTTCTTTTGGAAAGGCAGAGTTCGATCTGATATGCGGACTTAGGCGTGGTAGTAGACCCTTGAAGAGGAATGTATTTAGTTATAGACTTAGAAAATTATATTTGAGGGATAATGAAGCAATGAGGGGAGAGGAATTAGATAAATTATTCCCCACCATGCAATTTGAGAATGATGAGGACGCGGTGAAGATCGTCTTATTCTATTTTATTGAGTTGGCGATGATGGGGAGGGAGAGGAGGCAACAGATGGACACTAGCATGCTGGATATTATTGATGACGGGGAGACGTCCAACTGATGATCTTCTATCTCATCATTTCCATTGCATCCAACCATATGCTCATGGACTTCCTCACCCACTTCATCGTCTCCCAAATTATAATCCCCCCAATCATTGAAATTGTAATGTTCTAAATCATAGTCTAAATCATTTCCAAGCAAAGATGTAAAATGACATATGTACGAAGGTAGATGGAATCACTTCCGAATCTTCGTTATTTGGAAATGTTTGAAGGAACAATATATTCGCCTACATCATGCAAATAAGGTAGTGATGATGATGGAATATCTTGTTCCTCTTCGTTACTTGGGAAGGTAGATGGAACTACATCTTCATCATTTCTAAATGTTGGTGGAATGGTTGGTGGAACAACATACTCACCTACGTCATGTTCTAATGCTACAGATGATGATGGAATATCTAACACTTTTTTTGGTCTGGGATGTAATTACAAGGAATTTCTTGACCCACGATAGGTGGGAACCATGTGCTTGTAGATGGAAAACTTTGAAAATTTTGAACACCAACGAAATCATTATTCGGTATCATGAATGCAATGGGATATGGTCGAAATGCATGGTGGCTAGTAAACTTCGACTCAGTGGATACATAAATAGGGATTGAGGATATTTGTTCCCAAGTCAAGAAACTTTTTAAGTCTGAATCATTTCTAATGACAAATGCAAGAGGTTTCGACCTCAGTTGCAGTAAACATCGTATAATAAATTTGAATCCATTAGGGTCTATGTCACTTAATTCATATACTTTCCCTATGAAATCATCAAACCCTACATCAATGTCTTCATCCAAACCTCTCACTTCTCTACCATCGTAATCTTTTTTCCTTTCATTCCATACATCACCAAAACAAACCCAAACACGTGGCATGACTGCAGCAAAATAATAAAAAAATAAGTAGTTTTTTAAAAAAGAAAGCTAGAAATCCCAGGATTCGCATTAAGAATCTCGGCTGAAATGGAATCTCGGTCGGTGTTCTTATAAACTCGGTTGAGATTCAATTTCGGCCGAGATTCTTAGTAGGAATTCTGGGATTTTGCGAAAAAACTCAAATAAAATCTTCCAATCTCAAATAAATTCCTTTTTCAACCTCAAATAAATTAAATTCTCATAACAAAAACATTGCACCTAACAATCCAAATAGATCAAACTTAACTCTAACATTTATACGTACCTTAGATCGTTTCTTCTTTGTGGGACCGATTATAGTGTTGTATTAGTGAGATGAGATTTGTGAGGTTGATATTTTTTGAATTGTGAAAATGTGATGGATATTATATTAGTGAGATGAGATTTGTGAGATTGTTGGTGGTAATTGAATGTGGGAGTGAAATTGATTTGTTATGTTTTAAAATACGCATTGTAGTAATTACAAATTATATATTTTCTCTTACTTACCTTATTTTCATCACAAAACGGTCCATCATAACAAGTTTTTTAAAGTGAGGCCCTCAAATCCAAACAAAAACTTGAAAGTGGCCATTTTTTACCATTAGCCAAAAAGGAAACCCAAGTTTTCTCTCTCTACTCTCTTTGTCTCTCCCTTTTTATGTGAAGACTGAAGACCCATCCAATAGCCCCTACTTTCTCTGATTTTCTCCTTCTCCACTCTCGCATAAACAACCACAAATTTCCCCTTCCTTCTCGTGAAGTTCTTCTTCGTCTAGCCCACAACGCAAAATCCTTGTCGATGCGCACACACTGGCTTCAAACAAATGTCTTCTCTCTGACTAGCCTGCAACGCGAAACCCACACAACAGAGTCGTCCATTTAACAATTTTTTTCCTAAACTCGTGCATTTTCGCTTCCTATTCAAACACATTTCAGTCCATGTTCGAGGTTGTTTGGTAAGTTTCTAACCATATGAGCCCTTTTGCTTGCAATTTTAAGTCAATTCAATCCCTTTTGAACACCAATCGACACATGTTCAAGGTTGTTTAGTGTAGTTTGGTAAGCCTTATCGCACTGTAAATCCTCTAGACCTCGATCACTGTGTTTTAAAGTATTTTAGTTTAGTTTCTAACTATTGGAAGCTTCCTATTTTTCATTTCCAATACTTTCGGTTGTGACCCACATCTCGAATAGCTTCTTTTTCGTTTACCCATAAACCAACGACGAAGTCGGATTAGCAAAGAGGCATTGGTTCTAATACAAACCAACAAGGTTTCGATCTCTTTCGGTAAGTTTCAGTGTGTTTAAATCCATTCCTAACTAAGTTTAGGTTTGGTAATTTAGTTTCTATCTTTCGGGACCTTTGTTTTGCAGTTTGGAACCCCTCTTGATCACGTTGGGACCCTTCAACAAGGACAAAGATTTGAAGTGTTTGAGTAAGGTTTAAGTTCGAGTCGGGGAATCTTATTGGTTTGCTTTTGGAGCGATTTAAAAAGTTTATGTAAGTAGTTTCTACCTGTTGAGTCTATTTAATTGTTTGAAGCCTCTGGTGTGTTTTGGTTTTACTATTCATGTTATATATATCTTTCTATAACCCGACATGTGTTACGTGTTCTCTTATGTTGGGTAAGGAATGTAAATATGTTCAAGGTAGAGATTGTTTGAGATTATATGTTGGTGTGATACTTATGATTGAAAATATGTTTAAGTGGTTGTTGGGCTTAAAGCATGGTATAGAAAACATGTTTAGGGTTGCATTCTAGGTTATGTGGACTTGTGTACGTGAGGTCAGAGGACCTTCAAATTATGGTGAAGAAGGGTGCTAGTCTCGAGTAAATGATTAGGAATTGGCATTGTGCTGAAAAGCAGTGAGTTGGTTATCATGATCTCGAGTAACATGGTCGAGGACTGATATGATTTAACGAAGGAAAGTAGATGTCACCACCTCGGGTAACACGGTCAGGGCTTGATGTGGAACATTAGCTGGCGACACCTCGAGTAACATGGTCGGGGGTCGGTGCCAATATTGGATAAAAGGGGGCATCGATACTTTAGGTATATGACCAAGAATCAGTGTGATGAGTCTCGAGGCAAGTATTGAGATCTTCGGTTAAATGGTCAAGAGTCAATATGTTGCTAAGTCTTCAATACCTTGGATAACATGGTCGACGGTTGGTGCATAGTTCAAGACCTTTGGTAAAAGGCCAAGGGTTGAACACCGAGCTCCGTAGAGAAGTGTTGAGATCTTGAGTAACACCGTCAAAGCTCGATGCAACTCGAAGGGTTAGTCTTGGTGAGTTTTGGTGAGGGTTTGATAAGTCATCGATACCTTGAGTATAAAGGCCAAAGGTTGAACACAAAGCTCTAGAGAAGCATTGAGACCTTGAGTAACATGATCAGGGCTTGATGCAACTCGAATGGGCAGTCTTGGAGAGTTCGATAAAGATTGAATATAAATATTTAGTGAACTTGTGGATTTTTGTGTGCCCGACATGACACGAATTTTTGTGAGTTGAGCTAGGTTGGCATTATCCTTACTTCTTTGTATATTGAGCATGTTGTTAGTGTTATTAGCTTTGAAAAGCATGTTCGATGTGTGTGAAAAGCATGTTGTTTGACTTGTTTGATGCATGGTAGCTCACCAAGTGTGAGCTACTTACTGAGTATTTTTGGATTGAATCCCCCCTCCCCCCCAAACCCCAAGTTTCGTAGGTTTAAGTCTCCATGACCTTGGTGATGTAGAGAAGGCGTTGTAGAGAGACCATTGGCTTAGCTAGCTCTATTACTTTTAGCTAGCCTTTATTCTTTTAGCGAGTCGGGTGATGCTTTGTTTTAGTTTAGAAACTTACTTATGTAAGAGTGGCTATTTACTTTTGTAATTGTTTTATTTATCTAAAGAGTGGCTATTTACTTTTGTAATTATTTTATTTATCTAAAATTGAGCTTAGGTTATGTTCAAGATGGTGTAGTTCAATTATTTAAGTCTCAAGTCTGAGTTGGCCCCTGATATACTTGTTGTTTGAGAGAAATTGTGTTGTATCTGGATATAGAAGTGTGTTTTCTCATCTAACAGGTGACAGGAAAATTTTTGGGTAGCTCATAGTTACGCTATTATGCTATCGAAATTTTGGGAGCGTACTGGTCATAAGTGTAGTAATGTCCTTAAGTTAAATTAAAAATTTGGGGGTGTTACAAGAGAATTTTCTAATTCTTTAGTGAGGAGATGTGTAGAAAAAATCACTAAATGACTCATCCCTAAACTCCTATTTATAGTGGCTTAAGGAGAATAATTAAATAATATATCTTGATATCTAATATATTAAAAATATTTATCTAACCAATTTGATTCATATTCGAATCTTTCTAAATTTTTCTACGAGATTTATTTCCTAATTTGAATCTAATTAAAATTTAATAAATATCTTTTATTTAATATATATCTTAATACATTAATGATTTTAATATTTAATGTATCAAATACAATAAATATATTTTCCTCTTTTATATTTAATATATCTAAATATCAAGGTGAATGGGGAAGTACTTATAGTAAGTGGGAGAAGAATGTGTGTCAATATGTACTCCTTTGGTCTCCTTCATTAGTTTGCAAAGTGGGATTTCATGCTCGACCTTGTGGTGCCCTAGGAGCGTCCCCCTTCGGATGACATTTGTATGGAGTCAATATCAGGGCAAACTCCAAAAATGGATTGGGTTGCTTTAGTTTCTGTTTCAACTTTATTCCTCCCTTTGGCAGATTTTGTTGGGGTGGAACTCTAGGGCCTAAAATGGAGGGTAACACTTACAAAAGACTGTTAAATTATTTAATGGTTTCTCAACCAAACAAATGGTAACTAAGATACTATAACAATAAGAGTTATTTTGGTGTAGTGTTTAATTAAGAACGTCTCAATTCAGTGGGAGAGTAACTGACTACCCTTCGATGGTTGTTATTCTAAATTATCGAAGTATCAATGCAATTTAAATGAATTAGGGGATCATTGTTAAATTTGCTAAAACCTGATTGGATTTTTTTTTTAAAATTGTTTTTGTGCGAGTCTAGTATAAATAAATTTACTTTTTTTAGCAAAATGTAAAGTTTGATTATTTCTTTTCTTGTAGCTGAAAAGTTAACTGGTGAGAACTGTACAACCTAGAAAAATAACTTACACACTATCCTTGTGGTCGATGATCTTAAATTTGTCTTGATTGAGAAATGTCTTCAAGTCTCAGGCTTAAATGCATCACGAAGTGTTCGTGTTGATTATGACAGATGGATGAAGGCCAATGACAAGGCTCGAGTCTACATAATAGCTAATATAACTGTTGTTTTAGCCTAGAAGCACGAGAACAGGATCTCTGCTCGAGAGATCATGGGGTGGTTGCAAAAGATGTTTGGACAACAGTCCTCACAGATCAAGCACAAAACCCTCAATTACATTTTCAATGCTCGAATGGAGGAAAGAACATCTATTCGGGAACATGTTCTCCATATGATGGTCACTTCAACACCGCAGAGATGAATGATGTTGCCATAGACAAGTCCGGTCAAGTCAGCTTTATTTTGGAGACTCTTCCAAAAAGTTTCGTTCAATTTTATAGTAACGTTGTTATGAACAAGATCGAATACAATTTTACCACCCTCCTGAATGAACTCCAGACCCACCAGCCTCTGATGAAAATCAAAGGACAGGAAGGAGAGGAAAATGTTGTCTCTAGGAAGTTCCATAGATGTTCGACCTCTAGGACAAAATCAGAGGATTCGTCTTTTGGCCAAAAGGAAAGAAGAAGAAGATGAGTGGTAAGGGGAATAAAGTTGACTCTGTTGCCACTCAAAATGCTAAGAAGGCCAAGTTGCAGACAAAATAAAGTGTTTCCAGTGGACAGGCACTGGAAGAGAAACTTCCCGAAATACCTAGCCGAGAAAAGAAGGAAAAAAAGGTAAATACGATTTACTTGTTATAGAAACTTGCTTAGTGGAGAATGATGGTTTTGCTTGGATAATTGATTCAGGATCCACCAATCACGTTTGTTCTTTTCATGGAATTAGTTCATGGAGGTAGTTGGAGGCTGGAGAGATGACACTTAGAGTAGGAACCAAAGAGATCGTCTTAGTTGTTGTTGTAGGAACTAGGGAGATCAACTTGGTTGTTGTTGTAGGAACCATAAAGTTTTTTTTAACAAGAAATGGTGTTGAAATTTGTTCAGCTTCCTTAGAAATAACTTGTATGTAATAAGGTCAACCTTAATTAAAACGAGTATTTAAAACAACAACAGTGTTATGGCCAAAAATAGGATCCGGTCCGACAAGCGTCGAAGAGAGGCGAGTGAGTGGTCGACCGGTTGAAATCAGAGAGTCGAATCTGACCCCTTGGGTGCGACTCTGGCTAGTTCAGAACCGAGAGGCCGACCCGGCCCGGCTCAAGGGGTCGGCTCCAACCGGGGCCGACCTCGCGGGTCGACCCGGTCAGTGGCGTGGACGATCTTACCGGCCCCATGGGCCGACTTACGGCCGGGCCCGACCCAGGTGGGTCGCTCGACCGGGCGGCCTCGAGCCCTCCGAGGCCGACCAAGCGGTCGGCGACCGAGGTGGGCCGACCCCTGGGGTCGGCCCGCCAAGAGTCGACCCCATGGGTCGGGCCCGACCGAAGCCGACCTCGCGGTCGGCCCGTCCCGAGGTGGGCCGACTGGGTCGGCTTCGGCTCAGAGCCGACCACACGGGGTCGGCTCGAAGTGGAAGGAGCCGACCCCCGCGGTCGGCCCGATCGGGAAGCCGACCTCCAGGGGGTCGGCCCCGAGCCTGAAGGAGCCGACCGAGAGGTCGGCCCGACTCAAAGAGTCGACCCATTCACGACCGGGAGGCCAATCCCAAGAGGTCAGCCCCTAACGTAGAAGGTTCGCTGCCGCTAATGACGGATAAGGCAAGAGACAGGGACATCGTGAAACGGTTTTATCTCCCGTAACCGCCGTCATTAAAGCACGCTCAATTATGGAGGATTAATGAATAATAAAACCTGGAAAGACCGTTACAAAGATGATATCTATATTAACTCGTTGGAAAACCCAAAAAAGGTAAGCAATCATTTGGCCTGTGAGTTCTAAGCTTGAGATTTATCTTTGTGCGAGATTATCCTCTCTAACTTGAGCGTCGGAGTGCGTGTGGCAGAGCACCAAACCGGTGTTAGTTCTCTTTCTTGCAGGAGATCGTTGTCCCCAACGATACAAATTCACCGTTGATCCGTCTAACCAAATTCCGACATCAACAGTTGGCGCCATCTGTGGGGATCGAACCGCCATGAAAGGGCAAGCCGTAGCAGATTTTGTCACCGAGATGACCCCGTCGCGGGAGAGATAAAATTAGTCCAACTACTGAAGATCCGATCTACCTTGGCGATCGTATGTCGATGGATCATCAAACGATGCGTGGATGCGGGCGCAGATTGCTCATGGTGTCTCCGGACGAAGAAAGGTTCGAGTACGCCTTAAGATTCAAGTTTCGAGCGTCGAACAACGAGGCAGAGTATGAGGCATTGCTAGCAGGGCTGAGAATCGCTAAACTTTTCGAAGTAAAGAACTTGATCATTCTAAGTGACTCTCAACTTGTCGTAAACCAGGTAGCGGAAACGTATCAGGCAAAAGAACAGCGCATGGTCGCCTACCTAGCCAAGGCAAAACAGTACTTGGGAACGTTCGATAAGTTCGAAATCAGACGGATCCCAAGATCCGAGAATGCCAACGCTGACTCGCTTGCGCTTGATTGGCCGCGCTGATATCGACAATCGAAGCTACGAGAACCGTCCCGGTTGAGATCTTGGATGAACCAAGTGTCGAAGAGGGTGAAGTAATGGAGTTGGATGGTACTCAACGAACCTGGATATCCCCATTGGTCGAGTTCCTTAAAGACGGGAGACTCCCTTCCGATACACATAGGCACGCTGGCTAAAATATAAGGCGGCGCGATATGTCCTGCGAGACGATAAGTTATACCGAAGAAGCTATTCTATGCCGCTGCTCAGATGTCTCGAACCTGATGAAGCGACATATGTCTTACGAGAGATACACGAAGGAATATGCGGCAATCACTCTGGCGCTCGGTCTCTAGCACAGAAGGCAATGCGGCGCGCGCAGGCTACTCTCGCCCACAATGCACAGATGACGAAGCGCCGCCAAGTCGTGTGACCAATGCCAACGATTTGCGGTGATACAGAGACAACCTTCTCAACCGTTCACCAGTGTGATGAGTCCCTGACCATTCGCTCAGTGGGGGGTAGACCTCATTGGACCTTTTCCGCAGGGTAAGGGACAAACGAAGTTCGCAGTGGTCGCAGTAGACTACTTTACGAAGTGGGCGGAGGCGGAAGCACTCGCGACTATTACGGAGAAAAAGGTGACTAATTTCATATGGCGAGATGTCATATGCCGATTCGGCATACCCTATGCCTTAGTGACAGATAACGGACGCCAATTTGATAATGAAGCATTCCGAAAGTTTTGCTCGAGTTGAATATCAAACATTTCTTCTCGGCTCCCGCCCACCCACAAGCCAACGGTCAAGTGGAAGCCAGTGAATAAGATCCTCAAGAGAAACCTCAAGACCAAGTTGGAAGGGTTGAAAGGCTCATGGGCGGAGGAATTACCTAATGTATTATGGGCTTACAGAACGACGTCTCGAAATTCGACTGGGGAAACTCCTTTTTCCCTTTCGTTTGGTACGGAAGCTGTTATCCCAGTGGAGATTGGACTCCCGTCTCCCCGGGTAGAACATTTTGATCCCAATATGAATCCTGAGTCCCTGAGTCTGCACCTGGATCTACTGGAAGAGTGGAGGGAGAAAGCCCGGTTGCGGACAGAAGAATACAAATGTAGGGTCGCTTACTGGTACTACAACTCCGTGTGAAGCAAACAGAGCTTCAAAGAGGTGACCTTGTACTCACGCCGTGTTATGCACGAGAACACCGCAGGGACCCGACCTCTGCGCTTTAGGTCCCAATTGGGAAGGCCCATACAAAATTACAAGGATAGTTCGTCCTGGGACTTATGAGATTGTTGACATGAGCGGAAAACGGATGCCACACCCATGGAATGTGGAGCATCTAAAACTTTATTATCAGTAGTTCCGTTTTTCTTTCTTTGTCTTATTTTGTATTCGAATTTGTTTGTTATCATTAATACCAAGCGTTCTACTCAATCAATTTACTTTGAATCAAAATTGCGTGAGTGGGGGGTAAGTACGTTGCAATAAACATAGAGTTCAATTAAAATACGACAAGAGTGCAAACAAAAGAAGAAGTTCATTAAAAGAGATATGTGCGTGCAAACAAAAGAAGAAGTTCATTAAAAGAGATACATGCTGAAAATTAAAGAAAATCAAAGACAACGCTAGTACATCTAAGGGTCAGGCAGTTGGTCCATGGTGATGTCATCAAGGAAGCTCTCGTCCAGAACCACATTCTCTAGAGTAGAAGCCGGATCCCTAGATCCAGAAGTTTGGTCGAGGTCAAACCCAGGGGGATTAGAAGCCTCAATGCACTCCAAGAAGGAAGACTTCACCCACGCCAAATCAGTCTCAGGGTGTCGCTCTCGGACCTTTCGAATTGACCAATTTACGCCGCAAAGCATAGCTCTATTCGAGAAGTCATTGTGTTCATCAGAACGCTTGAAGGCCTCAGTCAGGTAGCCAATGTCGCTGAGCTTATCTTCGATCCCTTTCAATTGAGATCGGAGCGAAGATAGCTCGGATCGAAGAGAAGACACCTCACCTTCAGTAGAAGATAGCTCGGATCGAAGAGAAGACACCTCATCTTTAGTACGCGAATGCTCAACTGCGCAGAGTCAAATCTCGCTTGCAAAGACCAAGAGACCGTGGCCGCTCGGGCATGAAGAAATTGGGCGTGCTCCAGTTCAGCCCGCGAGACGCGGTTCTGACGGAGATAAGCGAGTTCGTTCGACATACGACGAGAAGCCAAAGTTGTGAGAATGAAGGCCTACGCATGGAAGGCAAGATTAGCATAAAGTGAAGAGAAAGCGCGTAGAGGAGAGAAGACATTCACCTCGTGGGTGTAGCGTATTGCGGCATTCAGAGTAGACTCTGGGCAGTGGCTGACATCAAAGCGCTCGGAAGACTCGCGGGAAGAACCGCTGTCGGAAACGCCATCCCATAGAGCGAAGGCCTGCTCTAATTCGTTAACCGTGTCAAAAGGGGAGTCATAAGGTCCAGCGTAGGTGAGGCGGAGAGCGCCCCTGCCGCCGGTATCCCTGAGAGAGCCGGGTCGGCTAGGCCTACCCCCCAGATTGGTAGGAAGAGGAACATAACCAGGTAAAGTCTCCTGGAGGGGGGAGCGTGCTGGAGACGGTCGCCTGCACCGACGCCTGGTGGCACGATTGTCGGCGTTGGAAACGTGACTGGCTCGAGGAGCGCCCCCAGTCACCGCAAGCTCCCGTTCGTTCAGGAGCTCCTGCTCTTGTTCCACTAAGTTCGACGTCATATCTAATAGAAAGAGAGAATCGTGAGAAAGCATAATAAGGAGATGTCATGCAAAAGTATTGTAGAAGGAAAGCCTAACCTTCGGGTGTATCAATGCGAGGAGGGATAAGGTTGCACGCTGAAAGGAGTTCGTTAAGAACTGGATTCAGACCCCAACGTCGAGACTCCTACGATTCTCCGCGAGAAGCTCGAAAGGCAAGTGCGGTAGGGGCTTCGGCTCGATCGGACGTCACCGCCAAAAAAACAATTAGTATAGCGCAAAGAAACGGAAAGAATAGAACCATAAAGCGAGTCGTAAAACGGTAGGGTAACGGTCTCGCTCAAAGCATCAAAAGCGGACTCGCCTAACGCCCGGCCGGGTTGGAACCCTGAGGGTAGACCCGCCTCGTCCAGACACGTACCAAAGCCCGCCCACACAAAAAACCATGGTTTCTTCCGGTCTTTGACCGATTTGGGCTCGACGATAGCCTCAACATAGTATGGGGTGTATAGTAGAAGGGCTTGGATCGGTCTTTTGTTTGAAGATATGAAGGGGAAAGGAAGTCGATGGTCGACATAGGGACTGGTTTCCACTGATGCCAAAGGACACAACATCCCATGAGCGAACACCGAGTTCTGTGAGTACTTGAAAAGGAGCCAATGGGTGAGAGTGAGGAAATTCTCAACTAGGGAATGAGGGTAACCTAACTCCACTAGCTAACATGTCGGGATAAAGCCACCTCTCCCCGGAGAGAGGGAACCAGTGTTCCTCTCCTCTCACGGGAACCCGCATGGTGACAGAGTCGGGAATGCTATAAAAAGAACTGAGCTCTCCTAAAGCGGAATCGTGAATCGCTCTAACCCTACTGGGGGCTCTACTCTGGCCGGACCAGAGATTCGAGGGTTTCGGACTCTGGAGGTGGGTTAGGATTAAAGTCTACATCTTCGTGTCTCAAGAACTGGCGTGGGGACAAAGAAAGGTGCACTACTAGCCATCGCTTAGAAACGTAAGTAAGGTTACTGAAAAGCGCTCTTGAGAAACACCAAAGAAGCTCGGAAGAGAGTGTGATCTTAAAACTAAGGTTTTGGAATGGATGGAAGGTGTGAGAAGAATGAAGTCGAGTTGAGCTTTTAAAGCCTTACGGACACACCTATCGAGGTGGAAGGAGGATCGTCCGAGGGTATGTCCGCTTACTTCAAGTCTAAACTATAAGAGGAGAACAAGTTAGACTAGAAGTGGGGGCAAATCATTATGGCCAAAAATAGGATCCCCCCAGACAAGTGTCGAAGAGAGGCGCAGTGAGTGGTCGACCGGTTGAAATCGTGAGAGTCGAATCCACCCTTGCGGTGCGACTGCGCTAGTTCGTAACCGGGAGGCCGACCACTCAAGGAGCCGACCCATGGGGTCGACTCTCCGCGGAAGGCGAGCGAACCCACTTGCGGGGCTCGGCCCGACGGAGGCCGACCTCAAAGGTCGACCACTCGGGCGAGGCGCCGACCCTGCGGGTCGCTCAACCGAGGCCGACCTCGCGGGTCGGCCCCGGCCCGAGGTGGCCGACCGCCGGCCAGGTGGGTTGGCTCGACCGAGGCCGACCTCAAAGGTCGACCGGTCGAGCGGCGAACCCGACCCTGGCTCGGCGGCCCAACCGAGGCCGACCTCGCCGGGTCGGCCTGGCCGAGGTGGGCCGACTGCGCCCGGCCAGGGGCCGACCCAGTGGGCTCGGCTCGACCGGAGGCCGACCTCAAGGGGCCGGCCCGGCCCGAGGTGGGTCGACCGGGCTCGGCCCGAAGCCGGAAGGCCGACCCCGCGGGCTCGCTCCGACCGGGGAGGGTGGTCGACCCCAGCGGGCTCGGCCCGATCGGAAGCCGACCTCCGGGGTCGGCCGCCAGTAGGTGGGCCGACCCTCGGTCGGTCGCCCCGAGCTCGAGCGGAGCCGACCGAGAGGTCAGTCCGACTCAAAGAGTCGACCCATTCACGACCGGGAGGCCAATCCCAAGAGGTCAGCCCCTAACGTAGAAGGTCCGTTGCCGCTAATGACGGATAAGGCAAGAGACAGGGGCATCGTGAAACGGTTTTGTCTCCCGTAACCGCCGTCATTAAAGCACACTCAATTATGGAGGATTAATGAATAATAAAACCTGGAAAGACCGTTACAAAGATGATGTCTATATTAACTCGTTGGAAAACCCAAAAAAGGTAAGCAATCATTTGGTCTGTGAGTTCTAAACTTGAGATTTATCTTTGTGCGAGATTATCCTCTCTAACTTGAGCGTCGGAGTGCGTGTGGCAGAGCACCACACCGGTGTTAGTTCTCTTTCTTGCAGGAGATCGTTGTCCCCAACGATACAAATTCACCGTTGATCCGTCTAACCAAATTCCGGCATCAACAAACAGAACGGACTAAAAGACAAAGAGTTTCTCCAAAAGAAAATACCTTATCTTTGACATCTAAGTTTAGGTCACATAAATCTCAATAAGATTGAAAGGTTCGTAAAAAGTTGACTTCTAAATGAGTTAGAAGATAACTCTGGGCAGAATGACCAAAAGACCAAAATAACCCTTGGAGCTTATACATTTAGACCCTTGTGGTCCATAAATATTAAAGGTTTGAGGAGGGTGTGAATATTTCGTCTTTTTTATAGATGATTATTTAAGATATGGATATATTTACCTAATGTAACATAAGACGTTTGAAGCACTTGAAAAGTTCAAAGAGTATAAAGCTGAAGTTGAGAATCTTTTAGGTAAAACAATTAAAACACTTCGATCAGATCGTGATGGAAAATATATGGACTTGAGATTCTAGGACTATTTGATAAAACATGGAATGACGTAAAACAATTAAAACACTTCGATCAGATCGTGATGGAAAATATATGGACTTGAGATTCTAGGACTATTTGATAAAACATGGAATGACGTCGCAACTCTCAGCACCTGGTACACCTCAGAAGAATGGTGTATCATAAAGGAGAAATAGAACCCTATTAGACATGGTTTGGTGAATGATTAGCTACGCTCAATTGCCTGACTCTTTTTGGGGGTATACAGTGGAGACTACAGTATAAATATTGAACAACGTTCCATCGAAAAACGTTTCCAAAATACCTTTGCATTATGGAGAGGTCATAAAGGTAATTTACGATACTTCAGGATTTGGGGATGTCCAACACAACACTATAAAAAAGTTGGCCTATTTCGACCATTTTTTATCGAAGGTTTTAAAAAACCTTTGAAAAATACATGCATTTATCGAAGGTATTTAAAAAAAACCTTTGAAAATTATCTACTTTTGATCGAAGGTTATTAAAAACCTTTGAAAATTATATTATTCTTCATTGAAGTTATTTAGAAAACCTTTGATAGATATCTACTATTAATCGATGGTTCTTAAAAATCTTTGAAAAAGATATTATAATTATCAAAGGACATTAAAATCCTTCAAAAATTATATTATCTTATGTCAAAAATGTTTAAAAAATCTTTAAAAAATATCTAAGCTTTATTGAAGGTTCTTAAAAGCCTTTGAAAAAAAATATATGTTCTACTAAACTCCTATCTTTATCGAAGGTTGTTAAAAATATATACCTTTTTATAGAAGGTGGTTAAAAACCATTGAAATAGATAAAATTGAAAAAACAAACAAATCATAATGTATAAAAAAAACAAAAAATAATAATTCTAAAATATCTTTTCCTATTCCAATCTTCAATATCTCTATTACATTTCTCTTCTAAATCGACGTTCGAGCCGCTTTCAAAGCTCAAAGGTTGCTTTCTCTCTCACTCGTTGTTATGGATTTTTACAGCTGTTCGAGTTCGTGTTGTTGTTTTTTTTTTTCTTCCTCATGTTTTTTGGAGTCAATCTTCTTCGGTCAACTTCAAACATTGAGATGTTGTCTCTGCGTTTGGCTGCTTCGTTCAACTTCATCTGTTCTTGTAGTTTAGTTAGCTATTGTTGGTTGAAAATTTATGATATTTAATAGCTAAAAAAGAATTGGGGGTAAATCCATCAAGAATATGAAACTCAATCTAGCCCAACTATGGGTACATTTGCGGAGGGGCAGACTAGCATGGATATTTTTATTATTGCTTTAATTTATAGTGATGCTCATTCTTTTATATTTTTAAAATGTAACCGTTCTAAATTGAATGTATATCACACAAGTGGTTCAAAAAGTATACAACAAAGAGTTGAAAAGGAGGTAAAATAAAAAAAAATTAGATAAAGATTAGATTACATTCACTTTGCTTCTGCTGTTGTGATTAGTTTTGCAATTTGGTTTAAGAGTTTTTAATTGGGTTGGTTCAGGGGTATTATAACTTCACAGCTTGGTGATGTAGAGACTATAACTGTAGGACTTGGATTTGAGGGATTTGTAAAACAATATTTGGAAGTAAGCTCAGGGATTTGTGCTTATTGGTTTCATCTTCCTTATCTTCTCAATGTCTATCAAACTCATTAAAATTATTAGCAAAGACAAACTACCTTTATCCCTAGTTCATACTTTATAGATTGAAATACAGTGTTTATTTTGTTTTTAGTTATTTATGTTTCACTTCACAAAAACATTTTTTAAATGTTAACTAAAAAAATGGGAGTGTGGGTTTTGTTCTTACTTAGCTTCCCCGCCCCCCACAAATACACACTCTCTCTCTAACAGTCTAAAAACTATCAATACATTTGCATTTTTCGCTTTTTACGTTTGTCTTCCATATGCAATTATCTATGTATTTTTGCTTCTCATTACATGCAAATGGGGTTAATTTTGAATTTATATTTGTAGTCATAACTCAAATCATATGCTTCTCGAGTGGTTGATGGTACACTTGACATGAACCAAAACGAGATTTTTGTGCAAGTTTTTGGACAAGAGAAACATGGGTGTGTTTGTGGTTATGGGGTAGGTGTTACTCCTTCTGAGTTGTTTGGATCATTTACTAATGTACGTGATCTTGAGCGTCGTCTTAATGAGTCAGAACAACGTCTTCAAGAATTTCAACGACAAAGAAAAGTCGAGATACAAGCGCTCAAAAATCAAATTGTTGAATTAAAAAATCGTTTTGATGATAGATTTAAAACAATGATGGCAGAGATGCATAAACAATTTGTTACTAGTTGATTGTGTACTAGTTAAATGTTCTAGAATTTTTGTGGTTATTTTGTCAAAGTTGTAGTTATATTGTCTATATAAAAGTTTATGAGATAATGTCAAAATTATTAACTACTTGCATCTAAGTTTACATTCATCTTAAACCACTTTAATAATAGTTACTATCATTACAAGAAAATTGACTATTTTCGAAGGTCACAACCTTTGAAAAAGTACTAAACAAACCTTCGATAAATCATTTTTCAGAGGTTAATAGAACCTTCAAAAAAGTATCGAAATAGATTTTGTCGAAAAAGCTTTTATCAAATGTACATTAACCTTCGAAAATGATTATTTTTCAAAGGTCATATGTCTTCGAAAATTGTCAAATTGTTTATTGATAATTATTCATAGTCAATTATCTTTTTCGAAGGTTTTTATTATTGTTAAAGGCTTATAATACTATTTTCAAAGACTTTAAAGTCTTCAGAAATACTTCTTTATCAATATTTATAAATCCTTCGAAAAACCTCTGTACTTCTTTATCAATATTTATAAATCCTTCGAAAAACCTCTGGTAAAAAGCTTTAGTACTTGAATACAATAGTACAAACCAAATTAAACTCATTTTCAACTTATTATTGACAAATCTCATCATGTTCTCTAAAATTGCAAGTACAAGGATATGGAAATAGTAACTATTATTCAAGTTGTTTAAGATGAATGTAAACTTAGATGTAAGTAGCTAATAATTTTGACATTCTCATAAATTGTTTATATAGACAATATAGCTACGACTTAGACAAAATAACTACAAAAATTCTAGAACATTTAACTACAACACAATTAACTTTAAACAAATTGTTTACGCATCTCTAACATCATTGTTTTAAATCTATTCTTAAAACGATTTTCTAATTCAACAATTTGATCTTTGAGCGACTGTACCTCGACTTTTCTTTATCGTTTAGATTCTTGAAGACATTGTTCTAACTCATTAAGACGACACTGAAGCACGTATATTAGAAGATGATCCAAACAACTCAAAAGGAGTAACACCTACCCATAACCACGGACACACCCATGCTTCTCTGGTCCAAAAACTTGCACAAAAATCTTGTCCATATGATTTGAATTCCAACTACAAATACAAATTCAAAATTAACCCATTTGCAGGTAATGAGAAGCAAAATACATAGATAATTGCATAAGAAACACAAACGTAAAAAGCGAAAAAACGCAAATGTATTGGTAGCTTTTTGACTGTTAGAGAGAGAGTGAAAATTAAATTCTTAAAAGCAATTCAAAGCAATCTCAACCCATTATTGAAGGTAGGATTTTATACAAATTTTATTCTTTGTAGTTTTGTTCATACAAGGGCAGTAGAAAATTTTAACTTCGAAATGAAATGAAACTGCATGTTGGGTTTTGTTCATACAAAGCTTTTATTATAAATTTTTATTATTGCTATCCTTCATTCCCAATCTTCACATTGCTCCATAAACACAGCCACCTTCTTTTTTTAACACTCATAACTAACTAAAGCAATGAAAATTAAAAGAAGCAAATGGAATGAGATTCTTTCAACTAACCAGCAGGGAGCCCAAGAATGCCTTGTGCAACAACTTTCAAGTACTATAAATCTGCATAAACACAACCCGAGTTTTCAATGTTTGTTGAATGCTTTCAAAACAACCAATACATTTTTTGAGAATTTTGCAGGGTCAAGCCAGAGCTGTACTAAATTCTAATTCTTGCAACTAATAAGAGTTAATGCACACTCTACTCAAGGCCAAAATAATACCTCTTGACATGTACGCTCAATGGTCTCGTACTCTGAATTGCATTGTCCTTCAATGTTCTGCGCCACTAGCTGAAAAGATTTTTGTATATGGAGTTACATGGTGAAAGAATATAGAAAGAAAAGGAGTTTTCATTCATATTTTGAGTATTATGATTGAATAACTTCAAAACATTCATAGCTAACTAAACGAATGAAAATTAAAAGAAGCAAATGGAGTGAGCTTTCTTAAACTAACCCGACGGGAATCTAAGTATGCCTTGCTCAACAACTTTCGATTATTCTGAGAGTTATAATGATAAGACAACAATGTTCATTTCAATTAACTGAGACTCTCCAAGTAGCTTCCCTCGGCAGTACACCTCCTAAAAAAATTCATAATTCATAACAAAACAATATCTCATGAATTCTCAAGCTTCATTTTGAACTGAATTACTAAAATCTTGATCAATGTGGATCTATGAACATTCTAATCTCCCTCAAATTTCGATTTACCTTTTCTCAGTACTGTTCTTTTAACTTCCAAGGTATGCATATAACAGACATAACTTCTTCTAAACAAAAAGAAATATCAGCATAAATTATTGATAAAAAGATGGCATGTTTATGAACAAAGAAGAAATACTGATAAAAAAATAATTATTTACATATTTTTCTAATTTCTTTTTACATCCAAAAAATGTCTCACTTCTCCAAGAAAAAATGAATATAAGACAAATCAAGTAAGACCATACCAACACAATATTCTAATAAGAGACATACTAAACTTCACCTGAATTTGATGCCAAGGCCATGTCCAATCTTTCCACAAATGTAACCCCTAGTTGGCTCCATGTTCACGAAGTTTTGGAGGCCTTCACCAAAGTTTGTTTTCTTTCCTGAAAGTGATGAGCTAAACCTTCATGTTGCCAATGAAATTGATCATATGCACATCTCTCTCCCCCTATTTTATTTTCTTTTTGTAATAAGAAACCAATAAATATTAATAAGAAAAGAAGAATAACAGCAAAAGGGTCGGGTTGAGGGAACCCCGCCCAAAGAAACGACAAGAGAATGGTCTTCCAATCTTAAATAATCATTAGAAGACACGTTATTACAAATTTTTCATAATGCAAAATAGGCGAGACACCATCCAATACTTTCATTATCAGGAGTGAATCCACGTTAGGACCAGAGGAACTCGTGCCCCCTGACATTATGATTTTATGTATATTTAGAGGGGTTTTCACTCCAAATAATAAAATTCCTTTGATTTGTAACTTATTTGAAAGGAGTAAAGTTCAGGAATAATTTTTTATAATTTAGCAAAAAAAAAAAGAGAATATTTACGACTACCTGTTTTTCATTTCTGAGCAAGCTGCAAGGAAGTAGATATTTGCCTTCTTTCAATTTTATTTACGTAGCTATTGTTGCATGGGTTGCTCTTATCATTTGGCAAGGGTTGTTCTTACCTCTGCGTACTGCCAACTTTTTTACTCTTGTAAAATGTGTGTTTTTTTGTTTTTTGTTTTAAAATTTTTACAGATCAAAGAGTTACAAGATCTAAATGGTCTATTTCTTCACAACTCACATTTAATTAGGTTTAGCTGCTATCAATTCAATATCAAATCTTTTTTTTTCCTTTTTCTTTCTTTTTTTCTAAATAATCAAAGTAGCATATTCTGGGATACCATCAGAAAAGGAACCAACTTGACAAATCAAAACTAAGGCACAGTTTATGTGATATGCTTAAAAGGATATCAAAAATACCTCTCTGCTTTTCCTTGCTGTTTTCGTAGATCCACTGCAAGATGAGCCCGGATTGGAATCTGCATTCTGTCCTCTATGACTCCAGTAACTCCCAACAGTGCCTATGATTGTAAATCCGTTTAGTGATGGGAGGAGCTCACTTGTTTGTTTGTTTATTACTAATTTCAACAATGTTCAGAGGGGCACCATATTCAAAATAAGTAATGGCTCTACAATTAGCACATGTATAGGACAAACAGTAAAAATAAGTAATTCTAGGTAAGGAGATAACTTACAAAGTATAGGACAACCAGTAAAAATAAGCACATTTAATTAGGTTTTAACAGTAAAAAAGGTCATAAATATTAGAACAATTTAGAAGAATGAAAAAAGAAGTGATGATTATTCAACTAAACTCCAAGTGATGAGTTCAAATCACAACAAAAAATGACAACCATTTAATGAAAAACAGGAAGAATTCTGGAAATGGCTACTTCACAGTTCAGGGGTTTACACTACAAGGTCCCTTTCACATAGGTTGACTTCCACGAATTCCTCCACCCACAAACAGCTTTATCAGAACCTCTGGAAGAGCCCCATCCCCCAAAAAATGTGTTTCTTAGACACAATTATTAGAAAAGCCCCTTGGATTGTTATAGCTCCAAATTGGTGTGTTCTTTGCAAACAGGCAAATGAATCCATCGACCATATCTTCACCATCTGCCCCTATACCTACAACATTTGGACTCAGCTTCTCAAACAATCCAAACAACAGTTCGTCTTTCCTAACAATATGAGTACCATCCTCGAGGTTCTATTGTTAGGTCATCACTACAAACAAGACAAGGCTGTCATTTGGGACAACTTGGTCAAAGCTCTCCTATGGACTATTGGCTAGAAAGAAACAATAGAATCTTCAATGACAAGGCCAGAGAGCCCCACATTGTTCTTGAGCACATTCTTTATCTTACCTTTTCTTGGTGTAAATTATCTCCCTTATTTGGTGACTACACTCTTACTTCCCTTCTTAGCAATTGGGAAAATCTTTTGTAATCGGTTTACCGAGTTTATTTTGTACATTTCATACTATAATGAAATGAAATTGTGTTTCTCATAAAAAAAAAAAGAGAAAAGAAAAAATGACAACCATTTACGAATTACCTTTTTCTATGCTACAGAACACTACACACATTTTGTCGTGGAAGTTGTCAATGGATCTTAACAATACATTCTCCACTTAACAACATACCATTAAGAAAAAATTTAAGAGACTGAAAATGCCTTTAATAAAATCTAACAGCAACCATCAACATTACCCAAAATATCACTCTTTAAACCATCATTGCTCTACTCACAGAGTAATGTTGAAAACTGTATACATTCTGGCAACCAATCAAAGCTTAACACATCTAGTTTTTTAATTTTGTAAACTTAAAAAATTCCCCATAAACTTTATAGAATTCTTGAACTTGACAAACCATTCTTGAGTCATAATTTAATCTCTGTAGTAGAAAATTAAATAGTTTGACAAAGTAGAGTCAAACCCTTATTTTTTGGTAAAATTCTATGAAGTTTGAAAGTAGGGGTGTGTAATGTCTTGTTCTTATCTTATGCTTGCAAGAAGGGTAGTTTTTAAAAATGTTTTCAACATATCATGGGACAAATTCTGAAAAGATGTGCTAAATAAAATTATAATAAAAATGAGTTACCAAAAAAACGAACCCATAGTATTAAAATGTGACTTACTTGGATGCAGCCCTTCAATTGAGTGTGGCAGTATGTTTTCAATTTTATGACCGTGGCAGTATGTTTTATGACTATTATGAAAATGACTATTATGAAACATAATTGATGAAAATGACTAAACCCATAAAACTTCAACAATGGAGATGACAAAGCTTACAGACAAAACTGTCAACAGGGGCGAATTAAACAGTGGAGAGAAAGAAATGACAAAACTTCAACAACAAACTTACAGACAAAGGAAGTGGATGAGGAAAAGGCTGTCTTGTACCCAGTAAACTGTCATACGTTGCACGCCAACTGCAAACAAATTGCATATATATTACTACTATAGCGCTGAATATTATCCAAAGCAATGAAAATGAGTAAATGACTCGTCTCTACATTGACCAGGTTTTAATAAAGAAATGACAGGTCAGTAATCGCGATTAACGATCTTGAATATTATCCATGACTTCATAAAGGCATCCAATTTTATTGTCAATTATTCAACAAAGGTCTGATTAGTAAGAGGGAACTTGCCATGGCCTACAAATTCAGAGGGGTTGCTCACACTGCCACCAACATTGCTATGGCTGAGAGTGAGGTTTGATGTACTGATAAACGATATGCTTCTTTGAGATTGAATGGTGCTATTATCCAAATCACACGTGCTTGTGCTCCAAAAACCGTCAGATATGCTAGGTTTCTTAACGATTCGTCCTTGAATTCTTAATCCCTTAGATGGCTCATCTACAGCAATAATAGGCGTGGGTTTAGTGCAGCATCCAAAACAACCCCTGCCTGAGATCAACAATGGAGATGAGATCGTCGTCGTCAAAAAGCTTAGCCAGATAGTTCACAATGAAATTTGCGCTGTAAGGACAGAGCGACTCGTAGTAGAGTTTGAGGGAGACTTTGTCGCTGCCATAATCGGAGGTTAGGGATATGGAAGGTGAAGAAGATGAAACAGGAAGCAAAAAAGAGAAAAGGCAGCAAAAAAGAGAAAAGGCAGGCGACGGCGTGACGAACAGATCTGCGAGGTTGGTCGGACCGGAGTGTGTCGGCTGGCTGTTGTGTGGTCGGTGGGCAACTTGCAGTGGGGCGCGAAACTGGGTTCGAAACGAAGAGGATGAAGCGGGGATGAAGAAGGAAGTCTCGGTAAGACGAAATATTCCTTTTGCAAAACCTAGGCCCACTTGTCTTCCCAAGATGCCCCTCTCTTTCCAAATAACTACAAAAATGCCCTTAAACAAAATAAATATTCTCCAACAATATAACAAAACTACAAATCCAATATAACAAAATTTTGCCTCAAAGCCTTATTTAGGAGTTGTTTGAGGCGTTAAATGGGTTATAATAACATAAGATTATAATAGTTTGTGGGTTATTATAATATGGGAAACATATAATATTATTTAAAATGCATAGTAGTATAGTCTGTGATTATAATAGTCTGAGTGTAGAGTATTTGATAGGTTATTATAATATTAAACAGGCCCTTAAACAAAAAATATTTTTTCAAAGATTTAATATAATATCTTTTTCAAGGGTTTTTAAGAATCTTTTATCTTTTTCAAGGGTTTTTAAGAACCTTCGATAAAAGGTTAAATCTAATATACAATATCTTTATCAAAGGTTTTTAATGACCTTTGATAAAGAGTTGTTTTTTAAAGGTTTTTTAAATACTTTCAATAAAATATCATATTATTTTTAAAGGTTCTTAGTTACCTTTGACAAATACAATATTTTTTCCAAAGGTTTTTAATAACTTTTGATGAAGAGTTGATATTTTTCAATGGTTTTTTAAATACATTCGATAAATGATCATATTATTTTCAAATGTTTTAAATAACCTTCGATAAATAGTTGATAGTTTTCAAAGGTTTTTTAAAGACCTTCGATAAAGGATCATATTATTTTCAAAAGTTCTTAATGTCATTTGATAAATATAATATTTGTTTCAAAGGTTTTTAAAAACATTTGTTAAAAAGTAGATATTTTTCAAAGATTTTTAAATATCTTCGATAAATGATCATATATTTTTCAAAGGTGTTTTAAAATCCTTGGATAAATACACATCTTTTTCAAAGGTTTTTAATAATCTTCGATAAAAAAGTTGATATTTTCAAAGATTTTTTAAAAAATTGTCGAAATAGGTCAACTTTTTTGTAGTGCGTACTTATAACAAACCCAAAGAAGTTGGAATCTCGTTCTAAAGTATGCATATTTGTAGGCTATCCTAAGGAAATGAGAGGTGTTTTCTTCTTCGACCCAAAAGAAAATATAGTATTTGTATCAACAAACATTGCATTCTTAGAAGAAGATCACATAAGGGACCACAAACCACATAGTAAAATGGTGTTGAATGAAGTTGACAGTACGTCAACAAGAGTTGTTGATGATGCTAGTCCATCAACAAGAAATGTTGATACTAGTACATCAAGTCAAACACGTCTTTCTCAAGAATTTAGTGTGTCTCGACGTAGTGGGAGTGTTGTAGCCTATCTCGACCGTTACTTGGGTTTAACGGAAGCTAAAGTCATCATACCTGATGATGACATTGAGGATCCATTGTCTTTTAAACAGGTAATGAATGAAGTTAACAAAGATGAATAGATTAAAGCCATGAATCTTGAAATGAAGTCTATGTACTTCAATTCAGTTTGGGATCTTATAGATTAACTTGATGGGATAAAATGTATAGGTTGAAAATGGATCTACAAGAGGAAAAGATGTGTAGATGGAAAGGTGCATACCTTTAAGGCTAGTCTTTTGGCAAAGTGTTATACCCAGAGGGAGGAAGTGGATTATGATGAAATTTTCTCCTCTAGTGTCATGCTTAAGTCTTATCTGAATCCTCTTGTCCATTGTCACATGTTATGATTATGAGATATGGCAAATGGATGTCAAGACTGCTTTTCTGAATGACAATCTTGATGAGAGCATCTACATAGGTCAACTAGAGGGATTCATAGAGTAAGTTCAAGAGTAAAAAGTTTGCAAGCCTAAACTATCAATTTATGGGTGTTAACAAGCTTCTAGATCTTAAAATATAAGGTTTGATACTGCGGTAAAATCTTATGGATTTGACCGAAATGTTGATGAACGTTGTGTCTACAAGAAAATCATCAATAGTACTGTTGTTTTTCTTGTGTTGTATGTGGATGATATCCTACTCATTGGAAATTCTATAGGATTTTTCAATGACATTAAGAAATGGGTGGTTGCACAGTTCTAAATGAAATATTTGGGAGAAGCACAATTTGTTCTAGAGATTCTAATCATAAGGAATCACAAGAACAAAACGCTAGCCTTGTTTCAAGCATCGAACATTGACAAGATGCTTGTCAGATATTCGATGCAGAACTTCACAGAGGGTTTATTACCTTTCGAGCATTTTGAGTTTCCTTGTCTAAGGAACAATGTCCTAAGACACCTTAAGAAGTTTAGGATATAAGACAGATTTTATATATGTCGGTTGTGGGCAGTCTTATGTATGTCATGTTGTGTACTAGGCCTGACATATGTTATGCAGTAGGGATTGTCATTAGATATCAATCCAATCAAGGATTTGATCACTGGACGACAATTAAACCATTCCTCAAGTATCTTAGGAGTGAAGGGATCGAATCTCGCAGCGGAAGCGATTGTTGTTGGAATGTTTGTCTTAATCTCGTATAGTTGTAAATTACTATTTGAAATTAATAAAGGTTATTTATTTCATCATTTTGTGTCTCGCATTTATTACAAACTTTGTCCAATAAACTAAGCTTCAGGGTCATTGAATGTATGAGAGAACTAGAAATTAAACGGTGTGTAGTGGACACACAGGGAGGATCACGTTCGAGTAAATGACCCGAATGGTCTACAGTACATGGATAGAGTTGGAGACCTAATCCTGGATACGTTGTAGATGCGACCCGCTTTGTATTAAGATACAAACGAGGTGATCTGACTCATTCATGTTGTTGACATGCGAGTGGGGCATCCTGTAGAATGAAATTGTACAAGACCGGACTGTGAATTATTAGACCTACTAATGTAACACCGTTAACAGTATCGACTAATAACTTCGTAGATGACCATTAGTGACTCGACCTGAATCCTGAGTGTGTTACGGACTCCTGTCTGCGGGGGTCTGTCCTTTGACTAGTACGGGTGAGAGTGATCACAGGTACTCGCCCAATATGCCTATCTTCTCAGGGACAGGACCAAGTAGGGAGTTTGGAACTTAACTACGCGAGATAGAATTCACTCGTTCCCGCCTTTAGGGAAACTAGAGGGGTTGTTCCCTTAAGTGTTGTCTCCAAGGCTTGGACAACGGGCACCCACCCTCTCACTAGCACGAGAAGGTTATTGTGTATAGTTGGACCATTACAACGTTGTTGTTTATTAGAGGAGCAGTGGGGACTTAAGAAACAAGAAGTAGACACAGGGGTAAAACAATAATTTTACCCAGTTGTGTCTACGAACAACCTGTGAAGGATCGACTCATGGGCATTGGTTATATCAGTGGACACGTAATATCTTGCATTGACGAAAGTGCAGCTACGGGCTTTAGTGGAGTGTTACTGTAGCTAATGAATTTGATTAATCAGGTCAAAGAGTTTGATAGGTTAATCTCGGATCATTGGAGCTCGTCACTGTAGGTCTATAAGGTCCCTCGGTTGGCTCAAATTGGATGAAAAGAAGGTTTACATTTTTGTGTGAATTGAAGTGTTCAAATTCACTAAAAGGGTATTTATGTCATTTATATGAGATATGAATGATATAATATATAGTTTAATGTGAATGAGATTCATAATAAACTATAGGTTAGCCTAATTGTTGAATTAGGGCTAATTTGAAGAAATTAGATTGAGAGATATTAAATTGGATGTGATTTAATTTTAAAATCCACAATATTACAAATGTGATTTGTAAAATAAGATATGAGATATTTTATAATATGTGGTTATGCAAATATGATTTGCATAACCTATAGTTGTGGTAAAATGGTAAATAGGTGGAGATTTCAACTCCACCTATCACCATTATATAAACCCCTTTTGCAAGAAGGGTTGTAAGATTGAATGCTCATTTTTGGATTTCTCACCAAAAGAAGCATAGCTCTCTCTCTCAAATTCTCTCTCAAAATCCTCTCCTCCCTAATCCAAAAGAATGATCCCACCATCCTTCTTCTTCCAAAAAGAAGAACAACTGAGAAACCAAGTGGTGGTGTTCGATCGGTGTTCGTGAGAAGAGTTCGAGTTCGTTGAGATCGAGGAAAGCACGAAGAGTTTGTGAACGGAAAGAAAGCCTTGAAGAACGTGTTCAACAAGTAAGTAACAAAGAAATTGTTGTTTTTCCTTTCATTGTATGCATGTTTAGCCTTTTCTATGTGATAGATAGTTTTAACGAATTTAAGTTGCACAACATCACCATGACGATTCGATCGTCTTTCGCTGCGCGGGGATTTTCATTCCATTCAATTGGTATCAAAGTCAAACGTTGGTTCTTGTTGTGTACTTATTTTTTGTTAAAATTAGGTGGGTATTGCCTTTAATTGATGAGATGAATGTTGGTTTGCGAAATGGGCGTTTTCGGTCTTGGCACTATTTTAGATTTGCATTTTATGTTGATTTGATCAACGTAAGGGCCCGTTGTTTTGGAAAATTCTAATGTAAATCGAGTCTGTAAGTCTGAGTCGTTCGTGGCAAGAGTTGCTGTGAAAAAATCGGAGTGGAAACGGGCGAGAATCGATGAACAACAGTAAGAGAAGCTTGTTGTTCTGTCGACAACGTTGAGATGTTGTTCATCGGCGTCTCAACGCTGCGCATGCGGACGGAGGCCTGGCTGCAGAGCAGCGTTGCAACGCCACTGGCGTGGAGCACGCGGGCATGGCGTTGGCGCCTGCGGTTATTGCAACATCGCCACGCGGCGTTACTGTACGCTATAGCGTAGTGGGCAATTTTGGCGAGGTGTGCGCGCGAATTCAATGGGGCATGGCAACGTGGGGAGTTTTGAACGTGTTTTATTTATTTTATTTTATTTTATTAATTTATTTTATTAAATAATATTAATATAAGTGTTATATTAATGTTATTTAATTAAATAAATGCCCCTAAGTGCCAAAACCGATTCATTTTTGCTATTTAATTATTTTATGCATGAGATGTATGATTTAATTAAATTCTATGTGCATAATATATGTCATATAGATTTAAAATCTCACCTTAGGTTAAACATTTTCATGCATCATTTATATTATAAGTGTTATAATATATAGTTTGCACGATAGGTTATATTATAAGTGTTATAATATAATTAAATGCATGTTTTAATTTAATATAAGTGTTATATTTTAGATTAAAGTATGCTCATGCATTTTAATTTCATGTGATGAATTATTATGTTATAGTATAGTTATTCATGTGATGAATGATCAAGCACTATAACATAGAAATGCATGTAACCTAAGTTAATTATTAGTTTTAAAGTGTTTAGAACTTGAATAATTAGACTTAGGTTTTCTAGTTCTAATAAGATTAGAATTAGGAAATCAAAGTATAATCTTTGGATGGTGAATGATAAGTAACTCTGTCTAAGGAAGGTTTTGTCTAAGGCTGGAGTATTTAAGTTGACGTTTGCGGAACACCCCTACCTGAAAACCGACCTGGGAGTGAATTTGGTCTGGAGATTCTTAGATTATATTTTTCGTGAATGTCGTTAATTAAAAGTTGATTAATTTACTCACATAGACCTAAGTAATAATGTGATTATAAACTCAGGCTAAATACCATATAAGAGTTATATTGGTAAACTTAGGTAAATTTTAGTCGGTTATCCATGTCAATCCCGCAAATTATAAAGTGTTGAGTGGGAGGAAATATAGTGTATAAGATACATTTTTCGACCACAAATCTCCTTAAAGTCCGCACCGTGAGATTCACACTCGGCCTCGTGGCGCAAATGGGAGCGTCCCCCCTTCGGATGGTATTTGTATGGGTGAATATCAAAGTGGATGGAGAGAGTACTTATAGTGAGTGGGAGCGGGACTTGTGAAAACGGAACTCACAGTCTCTTCTTTCGATTCACACCGTGAGATCCCTATGATCCACCTGCTAATTTGGCCTGGACCAGACAATCTCTTGGAGGGCCTTGATCATGGGAGTCGGAACACCGTGAATTCTCGAAAGGGATACAGTTTCATTGTTGGTTTTCCTTCGTGGTTCACCCTTCGGTGGCTATTGTTTGGACGGATACTTGGAAACTTAAAGATTGAGTGTGACACTCACAGAATTTGTTAAGTGTTAATGAATTCGACCAAATAATGGTAACTGGACGCCTAATGGAATAAGAGTTATTTTGGGATTAGGGTCTGGTCGAGAAAGTCTCGTCCTAGAGAAGGAGTGTTTCTGTTCACCCTTTGATGACGGTCATTCTAAACCTTTAGGATATCATTGCAATTTTTAAATGACCTAGGGATCATAAGATTAAATTTTGCTAAAACTTGATTGGATTTCAAAAAGTTTATGCGAGACTGACACAAAATTATTTTTTGAATTTTTCAGCAAAAATGTCTAGCTCAATTATCACTTTCCTCGCTTCCGACAAATTAGTGGGAGATAACTTCCAAACGTGGAAGAATAACATAAACACGATTCTTGTAACCGGCGACCTGAAGTTCGTGCTTACTGAGGAGTGTCCTCAGTTGCCGACCTCAACTGCATCACGAAGTGTTCGTGATGCATACGATCGATGGATCAGGACCAATGAAAAGGCCAAGGTCTATATAATTGCCAGCTTATCTGAAGTCTTGGCAAAGAAGCACGAGTTGATGATCACCGCTAAGGAGATCATGGAGTCGTTGAAGGAAATATTTGGACAACCATCCTTTCAAGCAGGCACGACTCGCTCAAACACGTCTTCAACGCACGGATGAAAGAAGGGACGTCTATCCGTGAACATGTTCTGGACATGATGACCCACTTTAATCTAGCGGAGATGAACGAGGCTTCGATCGACGAGTCGAGTCAGGTCAGCTATATTCTTGAGACTCTTCTGAAGAGTTTCCTCCAGTCTCGTAGCAACGCTGTTATGAACAAGATAAGCTACACTCTGACCACCCTTCTAAATGAGCTACAAAACTTCCAGTCCTTGATGAGGATCAGGACACAGGAAGCTGAGGCAAATGTTGCCTACAGATCATATCATAGGGGTTCGACCTCTGGGACCAAATCTGTTGCTCTTTCTCGCCCGAAAGGGAAGAAGAAAATGAAGAAGGGTAAAGTTGACCGAGCTGCCGCCCAAAAGGGCAAGAAGGTCAAGGAAGTTGTAGAGAAATGAAAGTGTTTCCACTGCAATAGGGATGGCCGCTGGAAGAGAAACTGTCCCAAGTTTCTTGCCGAGAGGAAGAATCAAGGTAAATATGATTTACTGGTAACTGAAACTTGTTTAGTGGAGAGTAGTGACTCTGCCTGGATATTGAATTCGGGCGCCACTAACCACGTTTGTTCTTCTTTTCAGGGAATTGACTCCTGCCAGCAGTTGCGAGAGGGTGAGGTGACTCTACGAGTTGGATCCGGGGAGATAGTCTCTGCTGCAGCGATCGACAAAGTGAAACTCTACTTTGGTAGGAATTACTTATTGTTAGACAATATGTACATAGTTCCAGGGTTTACTAGAAACCTCATTTCAATTTCCTGTTTATTAGAACAATGTATTTTCGTTTCTTTTCATGGTTATAAAGCGTTTATTTCCAGAAATGGTAATCTTATTTGTTCTGCTTCACTTAAGTCTAATTTGTATGTTTTAAAGCCTAATTCGGTCAAAAGCGTTTTGAACACTGAGTTATTTAAAACTGCAGAAACACGAATTAAAAAAGTAAAAGTTTCTTCAAAAGAAAATGCTCATCTTTAGCATCTAAGGTTAGGCCACATTAATCTCAATAGGATTGAGAGACTATGAAGAGTGGACTTCTTAGTCAGTTGGAAGAAAACTCTTTACCGGTGTGTGAGTCATGCCTCGAAGGCAAAATGACCAAACATTCTTTTAGTGGAAAAGGATATAGAGCCAAGGAGCCCCTTGAGCTTATACATTCTGACCTCTATGGTCCGATGAGTGTTAAAGCACGAGGTGGTTATGAATACTTCATATCTTTCATTGATGATTATTCGAGGTATGTGTATCTTTACCTAATGCATAAAAAATCTAAAACTCTTGAAAAGCTCAAGGAGTACAAGACTGAGGTTGAGAACCTGTTAGGCAAAACCATAAAAACACTTCGATCGGATCGAGGTGGAGAGTGTTGGGATTTGTGCCCTAAAACTCGTAGTTTGTAATTATGTTCTAATTAATGTATTAAAGTGTTATTATTTCAATAAAGTGTTATTGTTCCTTATCTACGAGTTTGCCTTTATTTAAACCCTAAATCCAATAAACTAAACATCCAAGGTTGTTAAATGAATCTTTAAGCCCAATGTAATGTACATAAAAAGGATCTCGGTTCGAGATATCTGACCTAAAAAGGGTCTATAGTTGGGGATAAGGTTTGGGTACCTTACCCACAGTAAAACTATGGATGTGGCCTACTTTGTATTTGATACAAACACCGTGATCCTAACGTGTTCGTGTAGATGACATGTGAGTGAGGATATCCTATGTAATGAGATTACATAAGACCCACTACCAAATAGTAACCTCTGTTTGAACCTCGTTGACTAGTTAGATTTCTATTTCACTAGGATGACCTAGGCAACTTGATCTCAATCTTGAAAGTTACTGAACTCCTCATTCGCGAGGGATTGTCCTTTGACTAGTATGGGTGAGAGTGGCGGTTCGCCGACTCAATATGCCTACCTTCTTGAGGACAAGACCGAGTGAGCGGCTGGGAACTTAGCTTAGCAAGATGGAATTCACTCCTTCTCGCCTACTAGGGTAAGTAGAGGAATGTTCCCTTAAGTGGTGTCTCGGGGACTTGAACAAAGGGCCCGACCCTCTCATTGGCCCGAGAGGGACTCTGTTTGTTGGTAGGACCACAAACAAACTCTGCTTCATTAGAGGAGCACTGGTACTTAAGGCACAAGATGTAATCTAGGGGTAAAACGGTAATTTGACCCAGCTGGTGTTACGAACATTCGTGAAGGATTGACTTGCTGTTATTGGTCAATATCCATGGACACATAAATATATCTGCAGTGAGAAGAATGCAGCTGTGGGACTTTAGTGGAGTGTTCCATGAGCTAACGAATGTTGATTGGGAGGTTAATGAGATTAACCGAACAATCTCATATCGTTGGAGCTTCGATCAGTAGGTCCATTAGGTCCACCTTCTAGCTCGTAAAGGGTTCTTAGATCATTTGAATTTGAAATGTTCAAATTCATTAGGGAATTATTTAATGTATTTAGATACGATATAATATATAGTTTTGGAACTATATATTATAAATTTAATGTGAATATGCATATTAAATTATATGAGAGAATTGAATATTTGAAAGAGTTCAAATATTATATTAAATGTGAATGTGATTCACATTTGCAAACTATAGGATAAAATTTAATGTGCACTGGTTGTACATTAAAACTATAGGTTAAATGGGTAATGTGATTAAATGAGATTTAATCAAAATTAAATATATGATATTTAATTTGTATTATTTAAATATGATTTAAATAAATAATTAAATTTGATTTAATTATTATTATTATTATTATTATTATTTTAATAATAAATGAGGGAACGTGTCATCTAGACAAGTTCCCCACTACCCCTCCCCTTCTCCCTATCGACAGTTTAACCGGGAGAAGGGGATTGCTAATTTGGGTTATCGATGAATCAGATTGGTTTTACAGAAGGAAAAATTCTCTCTCTCTCACTCTCATTCCCAAAACTCTTCCAATAGTTGGAATCCTTCCCACCAAGGAGGATCTAAGTAGAACTCAGAGATATAGGAGGTGATCCAAGTGGTGGTGTTGTAACACAGAGAAAAATAGAGAAGTTCTTCATTGTTGCTGTTTATCGTGGAGCAAGGAGTTGCTGCGAAAAAGTTACAAAGGTAATTTATTCACCTTCCTTCATAGTTTAATTGTTAAACTTAACATGTTTGCATGTATGCTATTATCCATGTCTAATAGGATTAGAATTTAATGTTTGTTCTGTATTATTCATCAATGTACTGGTTTTTATTTTAAGCAAAACAATCAAGCACATTAACGATCCCAAACACGTTTCCGCTGCTCAAGGAGATTAGATCTCCATCAGAGAGTATATGGACACTGAATTGCAGAACTATATGATAGAACACGGAATTACGTCCCAACTCTCTCAAAGACTCGCGTATGCCACAACAGAATGGTGTATCGTAGAGAGAGAAACAGCGCATTGTTGGACATGGTTCGGTTGATGATGAGCTATGCTCGTCTCTCTGATTCTTTTTGGGGTTACGCAGTGGAGACTGCAGCATATATTTTGAACAACGTTCAGTCGAAAAGTGTTTGTGAAACACCTTTCGAACTCTAGAATGGCCGTAAAGGTAGTTTACACCATTTTAGAATTTGGGGATGCCCGACCCACGTGTTGGTGTCAAACCCGAAAAAGTTGGAACCTCGTTCAAAATTGTGCCTATTTGTAGGTTACCCAAAAGAGACCAGAGGTGGTCTATTTTACGATCCTAAGGAAAAATGGTGCTTGTGTCGACAAACGCCACTTTCCTTGAGGAAGGCCACATCAGGGATCATTTGCCTAGGAGCAAAATCGTGTTGAACGAAATGGACAGTACGTCAGCAAGAGTTGCTGATGGGGCTAGTACGTCAACGAGTGTTGTTGATCCTAGCACGTCAAGTCAAGTCCGTTCCCAAGAGTTGGGAATGCCTCGACGTAGTGGGAGAGTTGTTAGACAACCTGAACGTTACATGGGTTTAGCTGCAACCCATGTCGTCAATTCTGATGATGACGGCGAGGATCCATTGACTTATGATCAGGCAATGACAGACGTTGACAAGGACGAATGGATTAAAGCTATGGACCAGGAAATGAAGTCAATGTACTTCAATTCTGCCTGGGAGCTTATGGATCAACCGGATAGGGTAAAACCTATAGGTTGTAAATGGATCTACAAGCGTAAACGTGGCGTAGATGGAAAGGTGCAGACCTTCAAAGCACGACTAGTGGCAAAGGGTTTTACCCAGGTTGAAGGGGTTGACTATGAGTAAACCTTTTCACCTATTGCCATGGTAAAGTCGATAAGGATCCTTCTGGCCATTGTCGCGTATTATGACTACGAGGTATGGCAGATGGATGTCAAGACCGCCTTTCTGAATGACAACCTTGACGGAACCATCTACATGGACCAACCCAAAGGGTTCATTGCCCAAGGCCAAGAGCAAAAAGTTTGTCGGCTTCATAGGTCCATTTATGGATTGAAACAAGTCTCGAGTCTTGGAATATAAGGTTTGATGAGGCGATCAAATCTTATGGCTTTGATCAGAATGTTGACGAGCCTTGTGTCTACAAGAAAATCGTCGACAAAACTGTTGCATTTCTGATATTATACGTGGATGATATCCTTCTCATTGGGAATGAGGTAGGATTTCTTACTGACGTAAAGAAATGGCTAGCTTCGCAATTCCAAATGAAAGATTTGGGAGAACTTTAGTATGTTCTAGGTATCCAGATTGTCCAGAACCGGAAGAACAAAACGCTAGCCATGTCTCAAGCGTCTTATATTGACAAGATGTTGTCTAAATATAAGATGCAGAACTCCAAAAAAGGAATTGCTGCCTTTCAGGCACGGAGTTCACCTGTCTAAGGAGCAGTGTCCTAAGACTCCTCAAGAGGTTGGGGAAATGAGACGGATCTCCTATGCTTCAGCTGTAGGGAGCCTCATGTATGTCATGTTGTGTACTAGGCCCGACATCTGTTATGCAGTAGGGATTGTCAATAGGTATCAATCCAATCTAGGATTAGATCACTGGACGACCGTAAAGGCAATCCTCAAGTATCTTAGGAGAACGAGGAACTACAGCTTAATGTATGGCAGTGGGATTTGATCCTCACGGGATACATAGATTCTGACTTTCAGATCGATAAGAATTCTAGGAAATCCACTTCGGGGTCAACCTTCATTTTGAATGAAGAAGCTGTAGTATGGTGAAGCATCAAGCAGGGATGCATCGCTGATTCCACTATGGAAGCGGAGTACGTTGCGGCTTGTGAAGTTGCAAAGGAAGCTGTTTGGCTTAGGAAGTTCATGAAAGATTTGGAAGTTGTTACAAATATGAACTTGTCGATCACTCTGTTTTGTGACAACAGTGGTGCAGTAGCCAACTCCAGAGAGCCTCGGAGCCATAAGAGAGACAAACACATTGAGCGGAAGTATCACCTGATACGGGAGATTGTGCACTCTGACAGAACGGCGATCCACGCGAGATAAGCGTCGAGAGCACAACGTAGCTGATCCATTTACAAAGCCCTTCACGACTAAGGTGTTTGAGGGTCCCCTAGAGAGTCTAGGTCTTCGAGTACTTCCTAACTAGGGGAAGTGGGAGATATGTAAACGGGTATTCAATGCCCTAGTTTATTGCATTACTTCATTGTAATTTATGTACATTTCATAAATGAATTTGCTCCACTAGCTTAGTCCAAGTGGGAGTCTGTTGGGATGTTTGTCCTAATCTCGTATAGTTTGTAAATTACTATTTGAAATTAATAAAAGTTATTTATTTCATCATTTTGTGTCTCGCATTTATTACAAACTGTGTCCAATAAACTAAGCTCTAGGGTTATTGAATATATGAGAGAACTAGAACTTGAATGGTGTGTAGTGGACACATAGGGAGGATCACGTTCGAGTAAATGACCCGAATGATTTACAGTACATGGATAGGGTTGGAGACCTAATCCTTGATACGTTGTGGATGCGACCTGCTTTGTATTAAGATACAAACGAGGTGATCTGACTTCGTTCATGTGGTTGACATGCGAGTGGGGCATCTGTGCAATAAAATTGTACAAGAGACAGGATGAGTGAATTATTAGACCTAATGATGTAACACCGCAACGGTATGGACTAATAACCGTAAATGACCATTAGTGACTCGACCAAAAGCTTTGGCGTGTTACGGACTCCCATGCTGCGAGGGTGCATCATTTAGCTAAATACAGTGAAGGTGGTCACAGTTACTCGCCCAATATGCCTATCTTCCCAGGGACAGGACCAAGTAGGGAGTTGGGAACTTAACTACGCGAGATGGAATTCACTCATTCCCGCATTTAGGGAAACTAGAGGGGTTGTTTCCTTAAGTGTTGTCTCCAGGGCTTGGACAACGGGCGCCCACCTAATCACTGGCACGAGAGGGTTGTTGTGTATGGTTGGACCATTACAACGTTGTTGTTCATTTGAGGAGCAGTGGGGACTTAAGGAACAATAAGTAGACATAGGGGTAAAACGATAATTTTACCCAGTTGTGTCTACGAAGAACCTGTGAAGGGTCGACTCATGGGCATTGGTTATATCAGTGGACACGTAATATCTTGCATTGACAGGAATGCAGCTACGGGCTTTAGTGGAGTGTTACCGTGGCTAATGAATGTTGATTAACCGGGTCAAAGAGTTTGATAGGTTAATCTCGGATCATTGGAGCTCGTCACTATAGGTCCATAAGGTCCCTCGGTTGGCTCAAACTTGATGAAAAGAAGGTTTACATTTTTTGTTTGAATTGAAGTGTTCAAATTCACTAAAAGAGTATTTATGACATTTATATGAGATATGAATGATATAATATATAGTTTAATGTGAATGAGATTCATAATAAACTATAGGTTAGCCTAATTGTTGAATTAGGGCTAATTTGGAGAAATTAGATTGAGAGATATTAAATTGGATGTGATTCAATTTCAAAATCCACAATATTACAAATGTGATTTGTAAAATAAGATATGAGATATCTTATAATATGTGGTTATGGAAATATGATTTGCATAACCTATAGTTGTGGTAAAATGATAAATAAGTGGAGATTTCAACTCCACCTATCACCATTATATAAACCCCTTTTGCAAGAAGGGTTGTAAGATTGAATGCTCATTTTTGGATTTCTCACCAAAAGAAGCATAGCTCTCTCTCTCCAATTCTCTCTCAAAATTCTTTCCTCCCTAACCAAAAGAAGGATCCCACCATCCTCCTTCTTCCAAAAAGAAGAACAACCGAGAAACCAAGTGGTGGTGTTCGATCGGTGTTCGTGAGAAGAGTTCGAGATCATTGAGATCGAGGAAAGCACAAAGAGTTCGTGAACGGAAAGGAAGCCTTGAAGAACGTTTTCAACAAGTAAGTAACAAAGAACTTGTTGTTTTTCCTTTCATTGTATGCATGTTTAGCATTTTCTATGTGATAGATAGTTTTAACGAATTTAAGTTGCACAACATCACCATGACGATTCGATCGTCTTCCGCTGCGCGGGGATTTTCATTCCCTTCAATTGTGAATCGCGTGTTCGTGATTTCATTACATGGATCTATAACAAGAACTAGATACTTATGATTAATCATGTATTTCTAATTAGGACATCAATGAATCATACCTTTGAAGAACACTTTCTTCAAGAGCTCCTTCTCCAACGATCACGATCTCAGCAACGCGAACCCGAACCGTGTGAAGATCCGCCACTAGATCTTCTCTGTTGTTCTCTAGGTGAGGGAGGAATGTGGGTTCCTTTAGGATGAGATGTGGAGGTTTGAGAGAAGTTGTGTTTGGAACTCCTTCCAACAACAAATAAGAGAACTCTAGGGTTACATACCATCACATTTTTTAAAGTTGCATCTTATGCAACTATTTATAGGGAAATATGATGGAAATTATCATCATATCCCTCCTTCATTCTCTCATTAGTATATAGTTAATTTGTGAATCTAATTCACATTAAAACTATATATTATATCAATTGTATCATATAATTGATATAACACCTCATATATGAAACTGAACACTTCAATTTCATTCATAACTTTATACCCTCAATATTACCATGTTGAGCCAACGAAGGGACCTAATGGACCTACAGTTCATGAGCTCCAATGATGTGAGATTAACTGATCAAACTCTTTGATCTAGTTAATCAATATCCATTAACTGCAAGTCACTCCACTATAGACTTGTAGTTGCACTCTCCTCACTGTAGATTATATTGTGTCCATTGATATAATCATTATCTATGAGTCGACCCTTCACAGGTTGTTCGTAATCAAAGTTGGGTCAAATTATCGTTTTACCCCTGTGATTACCTCTTTGTTCCTTAAGCACCATTGATCCTCTTATGAACAACAAGTCTATGGTCCTACCATAAACTCAAACTCTCTTAAGCTAGTTTAGAGGGTGGGGCCCTGTTGTTCAAGACCTGGACTCAGTTCTTAAGGGAACAACCTATCTAATTCCTTAGTCTAGGAGTGAGTGAATTTCATCTTGTAGAGTTTAAGTCCCTAGCTACCTACGGGGTTCTGTCCTTGAGAAGGTAGGCTTATTGAGTCGGCTACAGGCCACTCTCACCCATACTAGTCTAAGGATAAACCCCTATAAGCAACTTGCTCTAGATTAAGGTCAAGTCACTAATGACCATTTATAAATTATCAGTCGTATCCTGTTAACGACATTATACTGGTTAGACTAATAATTTGCAGTCTGGTCTTGTATGAACTCTTCATACAGGATGCGTCCACTCGCATGTGTCATCAACATGAATGAGTTTGATTACCTCATTTGTACTAACTACAAAATGGGTCGCATCCATGGTGTTACCAGAATAAGGTTTCCAACCTCATTCTTATACCATGAACCATTTAGGTTATATTCTTGAACACAATCCAAATAGTGTCTACTACACTGATGTTCAAGATTCATTATAACCTTGGAGCTTAGTTTATTGGATTTATAAAATGAGAATATAATTTTATTAAATCAAATAACTTTTTATTCATTTGACTAAAATTACACAAGTTTAGGGCACATATCCCAACAAGGAGATCGAGGGACTATATGCTTGAGTGTTGATAGCGAAACACGCAAGCGCACGCGATCGAAGTAATATGAAACTGGAAGTATTCCAAATTATCGAGCCCAAGGGAATGAAGTAATAAAATCAACCGAGACTATTGTACAACTTGCGACAGATAACAATTAAAATGGTAACTAAAAGTGGATTGAATGGTGTGATGATTGAATCTAAAAATAAATAACAGCAATGAGAAAGTAAGGGATTCAAAATGCTAAGTCCACTAATTTGGAAAGACAACGTAACTCCAATGCAATTGCCTCGCTTTGCAGTCACGTCTCGTTGCGCAGTGCGGCAGTAGCGCAACAGTAGTATGCACTCGCATGAAAAGGAAAAACAGCGCAATTGTGTCACGCTGCTCTGCCACATAGTTGCGTATGTCTACCGCTACGATGCACTTACGTAGCGCTATTGCATCAACGCCGTTGCATAGCTCTGTGATGCACCATTCTGCTAATGTGAAGCAAATGCAATATTCTGCCATTGCGACGCAATTGCATGGTGTTGCAACAACAAGCGACTGCAAGTGCGATGTGATTCAATCTAGCCTTCCAAACGAAGTAAACCGAGTCCTACTCCTATTCGACCTTCTTTGAAGTATGTTTAGGAGACTGAGTGATTGATCCTATATGTCTATGGTTAATCTATCCCAGATGCTTGTACACATGACTCTAAGGTCTTGGAGCATTGCCCTATGCCTAGGGTCAAGTTAAGGTCTTATGTCTAAGCTCTTTTTATTCCATTACTTATGGGAAATCTACTTTAGCTCAACCCTTTCGGTGCCAAGCTAAAGCTAGACGGGTAACTTTAGATAGTCGGTTAAGGCTACCCGCAATAAACTCACCAAAAGTAACATTCGTTAGAGGCTAATCGAATTGCTCTTGCTTTGGAGTTTATTGTCTTTACTTAGGGCATTCACATCTCGAATCCCTAAGGAAATTTAGCTCCTCATGGATAAAAGGTAAATGAACACTTAAACATAACGTTTGAAAACATAAATCCAAAGCTCTCTCTCGGTATACCACAGTTGAGTACGAATCGAGAGAAAAACTTAGATTGCTACTGTAAAGAAGTTAACATAGAATCAGAGAACACTTGTAAACAAAAAGAACAGTGAACTTTTATTAAACGCAACACAACATCTGTTTGAAATACGAAAGTTAACCTGAACCCAAGAAAATACAACAATACCGAATATAAATCTTATGTAGCAAGACAGTAATGAAACGTTCAGTTCTCCAAAATTAGTGGTCTGACTAAATAATACAACTACTACTACTAAGTAAGAACCAAGAAGTGAAAATAACAGAATGACGGCAGTAGACTAAAAACTCGCAGTATTCCTCTTCGTCGACCATCCCCATTGTAAACCCGAGATCTTTCTTTGGAACTTCCTTATTATCAAACAACAAAAAGAAAGAAGAAATGAATGTTTAAAACTTGGTTTTCCATGTTTTAAAAAGGAAAGAAATGAAGTGAAAGGCAAAAGGAAAACAAGGAAGGAAAGTTTAGACCATTTTGGTTTGGATTGCTTTTAAGACAAAAGAAGAAAAGGAAATGAAACAAATGTTTAATATATTAAGTATGTTTTGTTTTGCAAAGAAAAGATAAGAAATGAAGAAAGATAAAGGAAGGAAAAAGAAAAGAAAAGAAAAGAAAGGAAAGGAAAGGTGGATGGTGGGACCCCACCATTGTTATTTTTTTTAAAAACACAATTCCATCGATCTTCTTCTTCATTTATCAAAAGGAAAGCAAGGGTTTTCATGAGAGAAGCAGAAAGGAAGAGGAAGAAGGAGATTTTGGTGCTGGAATTGCAGAAGAGAGGGAGGAGAACTCAAAGTTTATTTGTGTAGCAGCAAGGTGAACAACTCAGACCAGCTTTGCTCTTTTGTTCATCTCGAGCTCCACAGAAAGAGGTAAGAGTTGAGATTTTGTTTCGTGCAAGTTAACTCATATTGGAACAAAATTCGTGAAGGAAGCTCGAGCAAATTCGGATCTTAAGCTACTGATTTGTGAAGAGGAAAACAGAACACAGAATTTGCTGTCAAATCTGAGAAGTCTCTGATGTTTTGGTTGTACTGGTTTGTAGAGTTAGAATCAGAAGCTCTAATAGGTATGGTTGGAAAGCGTATTGAATTTCCTACAACTTTCATGAAGAAATGGTGAATAGAAAATGATTAGAAGATGTTGTAAATAGCAGGTCAATTTTCGGATTGCAGTAGAAAATCAAATCTGGAATAGCAGAAGTTAGTTCCTGGGAAAGAATCTTTCGAGGTATTTCTGAACCAATCTATTGAGAATTTCAATTTCATGTATTCTTATGATTTTTAGAGGATTCAAAAAGAAAGAGTTTGGTATAAATTTCACCCTGTTTGGCTAAGTAATGAAGAAGTTATGGCTGTTTGAAAACAGGGCAGAAAATCTGAAAATGCTGGAATTTTTGTTGGAGTGTTTTCTTGTAGTTTTAAGGTTAAAAACCATGAGCTCGAGGTTCTAAAACATGGTTTTGGTTTGTTTGGCAGTCCAAGAGGAGATAGGTCGAGTGTACGGGCCAAGGTTCTAGTTCTAACACGGTGAGTGACAAAACGAACCTTGAAAATGGTTTATAGGCTTGTATTATGCTTATGAAAATGCAAGGTTTTGCTAAAGCAAACGGTTTCAATGCTTAATGTTTTCCTTGAAACACATGTTTATGAGTATTCATATTTTCTAAGAAATGATTTCATGTGCTCGTAGTGAGCCTAAATGTCTTGAAGGAATTTATACATGAGCATATGTCTAATGATTGCCGAAATTTATGGAAATGTTATGATTTTGAGCAAGTATGTACTAGCAAGTATGTTTTAAAGCTTTTCAGTTTTATGAACAAGATGAGTAAGCTTGAGTTTTATGAAAGAGAAGTTAAGCAGACATGTTTAAATGTTTTTATATGTTTTTCTGAGTCTTGAATGAGTAAATGATCGAGACATTGAGCCCGAGGCTATATAGTACCGCAGTGTGCACAGGTCTTATTATTCATTGTCGACGTTGAGTGTACTCGTGACAACAGCATTGCTGTCGTGAGTCTTTGGCGTGCCCCACTAAGACAAAGACGATGTGAGTCTTTGGGCGGGCCCACTATATCGTAGAATAAACGTTGGTGTCTTTGGCGTGCCCTACACAACGTGATTGTGACATGTTTTAAAAAGAGTTTATATCATTTACATGCCTTGCGAGATTTTAACGGTATACTTGCTGGTTTTCATAAAAGCTATTATGATTACACGATTACTTTTAACATTTGATTACAGATGCATATGCTCATAGATGGCCAGTGATATGATTTACGAGTTAATAGTTTTCTTTTAAACTCAAGTCACTCACTTTGAGCTTCATAGCTCATTCTTTCGATGTTTTTCCCACTTTTGGTGTGAGAGATCGAGCTCTCGGTGCACGAAAACTGCCATGTAATCTGCTTTAAGCTTCATAAGTTTGATATTTTGTACGTGGTTGGTGTTGTATAGCAAGTCCATATGTTTTGTAAACTATTTTGAGAGAACTATGTAATTCTGATCGTATGTGCTTTAGAGGTTGTGGTTGTTTAATTAGTGGTTTGGGTGTTCGTGGTTACGATGTTCTTGCTCGTTTTAGTTTCCAAGAGAGACTTACGAAGAGTTTCTCCTCATGTATGTTTTATAGTTGTCCGATTTACTGCATTGTGTTAAGTTTAAAGTGTTCCATATGCGAACATAGTATGTTGATCAGGTAAAGCAGTGTCAGCAGGTATTGTTAAGAGGTAACAATGTCTGTTGGCTTCACACCGTCTTCTGGGCTGAGTTAGTAGGTAGTTTGGGAGGGGGTGTGACACCCATTCTCGGTCGCTTGCTTCTCTATTTATAGAGTTGTCTGCCTCTAGGGTTTCCATCCGACAAGCTTGCCTTGTCGTCCTTGATTCACGACTTGACTTCTCGCAAACTCAATCTTCTTCACAAATTCTGCAAATAAGAAAAATGTCTTACTTTGTCTAGACAATTACGTCAGTTTTCATTCCTGCAGTAGAATCATAACACGCGAGTTCTCCTTTTTGCTTTGCCACAATTCCTACATATATTTCTTACACTTTTTCTTAATTAGTATTTAGTTACCAATCAGAAGTCATCAAAAATAGGCCAAATAACTCTCATATGTGAGAGTTATCACACTCCCAAACTTGAACCATTGCTTGTCCTCAAGCAATTCATGTGCTTTCTCAATCAGTTTTTCAACTTCAAGGAGCCTGGTTACTTATCCTTCAATCTGTCAGACGACATCCTTCCTCTTAACACCATTCTACTACCCCAATCCTAACCTTTCCTCGTTAATTGAGGTCCCTTGCCCTTTTCCTCTGTTTCTAAAACAACTTTCTTTTCCAACCTTATTGTTCTCAAAGTTTTTGGGAAAAACAAAAGTTTCTTTAGTCAATTGCACTTTCGTTCCAGCTCACCAATACTTTGTGGTATCGATGTCTAGCTACGAGTGCACATCACTATGTGAAACTTGCCTTACCTGCTCTTTTCTTAGTCGATTTTTCATGCAAGGTTAATCACGGGTGTCATGACTTTCCCTGATTACTTGATCTACATTTGAAAGTAGAGCATTTTTCCCTATTTTTTTAATCTTCTGGTTAGAGCAATCCTTGGTACTTCCCTCGTGTTTGAAATGGACAATGTCCTCATTGTTACTAGGTCTAGGGGTACTAACTACAAATTGGCAAATGACCTTAACTTGAGGATCAGTTTAGCATTGAGGTCGTAGGTGGCTGGTGTTTAAAGAGGTTGTGTCCCTAATTTCATCATTGAGATTTCCAAAATCTTTAATCCGAGCTTCCTAACCTGTTAAAACTGATTGGAGCAACTATGATTCGCTAGGCTAAGTATTATTTCAGATAAAAACATGATATTCTTTTTCTTTTTTTATTTTTCCTTTTTGAGCAACAAACAACAACCATGCCTAAACTCCAACAGAATAAAAATAAAACAATTACAACAAATATCAAAGTAGAGTGAAAAAGAACCAGTCTTAAAAAAAGTAGAGGAAAAGAAGAAAAGTCAACAATAACAGAACTAACAAAACACAAGACAAAGGTAAAATAAAAAAGCAGAAACTCCCTAAGTTGCTGATGAAGTATCTTCCTCCTGTTAATTTGCATCGTCTTGCCTCAACCTCAGCTCTGGAGGGAAATCCAGGATTAGTAGTCATTTTCCTTTTGTTAACCGTGCGAGATTTTGTTTCATTGTATCATCCCTCTGTTGAATGTAAGACCATTAAACTACATTCTTTTTTTCCATCTCTTTCACATCAACTTGCAATGACTGCAATTGCAAGGCAATTGCATTATCTTCGGGCTCCATCTTCTTCTTGTCGTGAGCTTTGTCTTGCTTCCACATCTTTTTGTCATTATGTAAGATGATGGAGCGAATTCCTGTGGCATCCAATGGCATGGTGGGCAATTGATGTTCAGTGGCAACGACTCCTGTTGATCTACAAAGCTCCGTGATCAATGAAGGGAAGAATAATTTCCCTGTTGTCTTCTTTGCTCCTAATCTGATTTCATTTGAAATTATTTTCCCCACATTGAGCCTTAGCCCCTTATAGATGCAGTATAGAAGCATAATTCTTTCCTGTGCGATTGTTGCTCCATGCGTGGTTGGTAATATTCTATTCTGAATAAAATTCAACCACACAACGGGTTCACTCCTTAGGTCCCCGGGCAGCAAATGGTTCTTTCTGCATTAGGCTATCTGCCAATGTGTGCCTTCTGGAGCCAAGATCTTCAAAGCTTCCTCCAACTGTTCCTCGGTAGGTTCTTCAATGGCTCGGTTGCCCTTGGCATTCTTCAATGAAGGCAACGCAAATAATTTGTTAATTGCCTTGGTAGAGAAGTTTACCTTTTTCCCATTAATAGTGACCTTGTCAACTTCTTATTCCATCTTTGCGTAGAACTCGAGGGTGTTTGCAGCACTTCTCCCAACCTTGAGCTTTGATTATCTCACTGATAAATCTGGGGAGATCCCCTGCTTGAGCAGAAAACCCATGTTCCCCGATGAATCCCAACTTAGCTATTGCCATTTTTCTTTTCTCAATGTCAGCCTTAGCTCTGTTGTTATTATTAGGGGTTTATGTTGCCTTTCCCTTCTTCCTTTTCCTGCCACTTGCTAAGCCACTTGTGCCCTTCCGAGTTTTGTTTTGTTTTTCCCTTGCGGGTTCCTCTTCTTCTCTTTCATCTTCTCCTCTCTTCTCCTGATCTCTTACATTTTCTTTTTCCCTCTCTTCTCTTTATTCAACTCTTGTATCCTGATTCATTTGTTCCTGCTCTTTTATTTCTTCCATTGTCGAAATTTTTGGGTTTTATGTCCTAAAACTCGTGGTTTTGTAAACTGAATGTATATTCTATTTTGCAATAAAGTTGTTATTGAGATTTATTCAGTAAAGGTGTTATTGAATAAAGTGAATTGTGTATTGTGTAATCCTAATCCAATAAAGAACCCTCGGCTATAGGATGAATACTTGAACTTTATGTGTGACATAAAAGTGGATCAAGTTCAAGCTATAGCCAGAACGGTCTATAGTATAAGGATAGGGTTGTGTACCTTATCCTGGGGACACTATGGACGCGACCCACTTTATAGAGTACAAACGATGTGATCCTAAATTGTTCATGTGGAAACATGTGAGTGGGGGCGTCCTATGCAATGAGTTTACATAAGACTGGACCGTGAAATAGTCACTTAGACTTTATAACTCCGTTTACTGTCTTAACTGACTATATTCATACGATAAACTAGGTAACTTGATCTTAATTCTAAGCGTCCTATGAACTCCTTTTTATTCGGATTATCCTTTGATTTGCATGGGTGAGAGTGACCTGAGATTGCCGACTCAATAAGCCTCATTTTTCAGGGATAAGACTAGGTAGATAGCTGGGAATATAGTTCTGCAAGATGGAATTCACTCCTACCCGCTTTAGGGATTAGTAGAGAGGTTGTTCCTTTAAGTGCTGACTTTGGGTCTTGAACAAAGGGCCCACCCCTCTCATTGGCCTGAGAGGGATTCGGTTTGTTGGTTGGACCACAAACCAATTGTTCATTAGAGGATCAGTGGGACTTAAGGAACAAGAAGTAATTACATGGGTAAAACGGTAATTTTGACCCAGTTGTAATTACGAATGACCTGTGAAGGATCGACTTACTAATCATGGTTGTATCGAGTGGGCGAAATATATCTCACAGTGGAGGACGCAACCACTGGGCTTTAGTGGAGTGTCTCGGTGGTTAACGAATGTTGATTAGCTAGGCTAAAAAGTTTAGTCGGTTAATCTCGTATCGTTGAAGTTCATGATCTGTAGGTCCATTAGGTCTCCCTTACTAGCTCGGACTACGCCTTGTAACATTTTGAGAGAAAAGAATTTGAATTGTTTAAATTCGAGTTTGGGAGAAAGCGTTAATTTTATGTGATATATTTAACGAATCATAGCTTAATTATGAATTAAACTATGATTAAAAGGAGGTGTATATATTTAAATATGATTTAAATATTGGATCGATTTATAACATGAATAAAGATTCATGTTCGGAAAATCGATCGGGATCAGGCAATTTATTTAATTTAATATTTGATATTAAATTAAATTAAAAATTAATTATTTAATAATTAAATTAATTAAATTAATTTTAATTAAAAATCAATTTAATATTAATTTTTGAATTAAAACTAAATGAAAAATAGTGGATTTTCATGAATTTTCCATAAAATCCAAATTACAACTTGCCCAATCCTTCTCATCTTTAAATTCACCAAATTTGGCCACCTCCATCTCAAAGCATACTCATCACCCTTAGTTGTCACTAAATGAAGCTTGATGAAGCTTTATTTAATGGTGTTTTGAGGTATTTTGAGAGAATTTTGCAGAAAATATTTCTGGCCCGAGTTCGTGACCTTTGTGGTTTTTTTTTCCAAATTCTCTCAACCTAGGATCCCACAATCCGTTCCAAGGCGTGAGGATAGTAGGGAAGACTCTAACGGTTATCCATGAAGTGTTCATGTTGAAAATCATCCACCGGGTGAAGAGAATTTGATCTTCAAATTCTTAACTCCCAGTTTTTCCAGCTTTGAGCATGCATTTTATTTTACAAAATTGATCAACTTAGAGTGTTCAAGATTCAAAATTGCTTCTGCTTTCTTAATCTAGACTCTTTCCAAAATACCCTCAGCTTCCTGTCTAGATACCTGTCGTGCAACCTCCTCTTCCTCATTTTCTTCCTCGATTGAGTTCTCCTTCTCCTTTTCTTATACTTCAACATCCTCCCGCGGTGTTCTTATTTTGATGGATGAAGAACCATGGGATTTTTCGTCTTCGGAGTCTCAATCAACTGAAAACTTTTCTAAATTAAACGATAGGGATCCAAATGTGGTTACTTCGTGGATCGACCGTTGCTCGTTGCTTTATTCCTTTTTCTCCGTCTGCTCGTCCTGATCACTTGAAGACCACTTCGAAGGTCTTCTTGACTGTTCTCCAACATCTTTCAATTGTTGGGTCAATTGTGTTGCTATCCTCTAGACTTTTTCAATTGCTTTTTTCACCAAGTCCTCATTCTCCAACCGCTTACGTTCTTATTCTTTTTTCTTTTTCAGCAGATCTTCTTCTACTTTTTTTCTTTCTTCCTCTTCGACTTGCTTCTTCTTCAACATTTTTTCTTCTTTTTTTTTTCTTTTTCGACAGCTCCTCCTCTGCCTTCTTTCTCAGTTCTTCCTCTTCTTCCTTTCTTCTTTTCTCTTCCTCTACTTCAAGCTTTCTTTTCTTTCATCTCTCCTCTCTTTCCTCTAACATCGAAAGAGGTACTTTTTTTCTTGCCAAAATTTTAACCCTAGGCTTTTTAGGGTCAGAGGAAGAGGGCATATGTACCTTGTGTTGTTTCGCTGCTTCGCTTGCGACGATTTGCCCTTCTTCTCGATTCTCCTCTTCTCGATCCTCTTCATCTTCTTCCTCCGAGGTTTCCCTGATTCCGGTTAACTCGAGTTCGAGCTTTGCTGCTCGTCTTCTTGCATGCATGATGCAAATTGCTTCTCTCCACTCAGGGGTTCCTCGTTTTGGTTCTCGCACCCCTTTCGGTTCCTCTATCGGCGATGTGACATCGATGGGTCGGTGCACACTGACTGGTTTCTCCCACTCCTACATTTTCCCCCGATGGTCATCAAATAGCTCTCGAAGCTTTTGGACCCACTCTCTTGATCCTGGCCGTAGAGAGAACAAGTCGGTGTCCTCTCTTCCTCCTTCTCTCTTGCTCGATTCTGCTTGTTTAGGGTTTCTCATGGTCGACGGTAAAGGAGATTTCTGGGTTTCTCAAACGGTTGGAGAGAGAGGAAGAACGGGTCGGTAAAAAGGTAGTTGAGAAATTTGAATGTTTGTAAGAAGAGGCTGAGGAGTTTAAATAGATTTGACCTAGGTAAAATTCTTCCATCGCACGCTTCTTTCACCCTTTTTTTTAAACGACGCAAATGCCTTCCTTTGCATTCGTATGATTTCCATCCGATGCAACTACTACATTTTGCCCTGTCTTCTCCTTCTGGTCTTCGTGTCATGTGTTGCAATTCCCTCATTTTTCCTTCCTTGGTTCTAGACCGTGGATCCTATTTCTCATGAAATTGCATTGGTGAATAATGCGCGTTGTCAGGTCACCTGCAGTTTTGAAGGGATTAGGAATTCCCACAGCGGAAGACGTTGTGAAACGTCGTTGTTTTGTTGTGTAAAACGCATCTTAAAATCGAATTAATCTCATTAATCCTATGCTAAACATGCACTATGAGAAGAAAAACAATGAGAAACTCGTTACTTGTTGAAGTTCAAAGCTTTCCTACTCAGGTCACGATCCCTCTCGAACCAATGATCTCTACGAACTCGATCCTCGAACCGAACAGTGAGACACATCCAAAATGTCTTCTTGGTTGTTCTCGGGAGGTTGAGGAAGAGTATGTGAGACTCCCTTTGGTTTTGGGTGAGGAGAGTTTGAAAGGGAATTGAGAGAGAATGAGAGAAGTAGCTTTGCTCTCTTGGGATGAAAATCCAAAAAATGGCAAAAATAGCTTAACAATGGCTTCTTGCAAGCCCTTTAAATACTAGTGTGTGGTGGAGTTAAAACCTCCACCAAATCACAATTTTACCACAACCATATGATATACAAATCATATTTGCATATCACATGATATAAGGTATCTCATACCTTATTATACAATTCTCATTTGCATAATTGTGAAATTTTAAAATTGAATCACATTTAATTTAATTTCTCTCAATTCAATTTCTCCAATTAGCACTAATTAATCAATTAGGCTATACTATAGTTTATTATGAATCTCATTCACATCAAACTATATATTATGTCATATATATCGCATATAAATGACATAAATACCCAAATAATGAATTTGGACACTTCAAATTCACACCAAATTATAAACCCTGAATTTGTCCAATTTGAGTCAACCGAGGGACCTAATAGACCTACAGATGACAAGCTCCAATGATCCGAGACTAACCTGTCAAACTCTTTGACCCAGTTATTCAACATTTATTAGCTACGGTAACACTCCACTAAAACCTGTAGTTGCACTCTCATCACTGTAGGACAAGTTGTGTCCATCGATATAACCAATGCCCATGAGTCGACCCTTCACAAGTTGTTCGTAGTCACAGCTTGGTCAAATTACCGTTTTACCCCTGTGTCTACCTCTTACTCCTTAAGTCCCACTGCTCCTCTAATGAACAACTACGTTGCATGTTCCTACCATAAACAACAACCCTCTCGGGCCAGTGAGAGGGTGGGGTCCCGTTGTTCAAGCCCTAGAGACAACATTTAAGGGAACAACCCCTCTAGATTCCCTAATTCGGGAACGAGTGAATTCCATCTCGCGTAGTCAAGTTCCCAGCTCCCCACGTGGTCCTGTCCCTGAGAAGATAGGCATATTGGGTGAGTAACTGTGACTACCCTCACCAGTACTAGTCAAAGGGCAGACCCCGCAGACAGGAGTTCGTAACACGCTTAGAATTAAGGTCGAGTCACTAATGGTCATCTACGAATTTATTAGCTCTATACTTTTAATGGTGTTACATCAGTAAGTCTAATAATTCACGGTTCGGTCTTGTAAAATCTCATTGCACATGATGCCCCCACTCGCATGTCAACCACATGAACTAGCTAGATCACCTCGTTTGTAGCTAATACAAAGCGGGTCACATCCACAGCGTATCTAGGATTAGGTCTCTAACCCTATCCGTATACTGTAGACCGTTCGAGTCATTAACTCGAACGTGATCCTCCCTGTGTGTTGACTACACACCGTTCAAGTTCTAGTTCTCTCATAATACAATGACCCTGGAGCTTAGTTTATTGGATTAAGTTTATGAAATATGCGAGACACAAAGTTCGAATAAATAACTCTTATTTATTTACAACAATGAAATATTACAAACTACACGAGATGAGGACAAACATCCTAACAAACTCCCACTTGGACTAAGCTAGTGGAATACATAATACATTTCTCAAATGTACAGTAATACAATAAAGTAATACAATAAACTAGGGCATTGAATGCCCCTTTACAATACTCCCACTTGCACTAGTCAGGAAGCACACGAAAACCTAGACTCTCTAGGTGACCCTCAAACACCTTAGCCGTCAAAATGGATCAATAACGTTGTGCTCCGACGCCATCAGTGTGACTGTCACGTCTCCGCGGTGCACAATCTTCCGTATCAGATGATACTTATGCTCAATATGCTTGCCCCTCTTATGACAATGAGGTTCTCTGGAGTTGGCTACTGCACCATTGTTGTCCCAAAACAGGGTAATTGACAAGTTCATATTTGGAACAACTTCCAAATTAAGCATGAACTTCCTAAGCCAAACAACTTCCTTTGCAGCTTCACAAGCCGCAATATACTCGACTTCCATCGTAGAATCAGCGATATATCCCTGCTTGATGCTTTACCACACTACAACTCCTCCATTAAGAATGAAGGTTGACCCCGAAGTGGATTTCCTAGAATCCTTATCGATTTGAAAGTCAGAGTCTGTGTATCCCGTAAGGATCAAATCCCCACTTCCATACACAAGGTTGTAGTTTCTCGTTCTCCTAAGATACTTGAGGATTGCCTTTACGGTTGTCCAGTGATCTAATCCTGGATTGGATTGATACATACTGACAATCCCAACTGCATAACAAATGTCGGGCCTAGTACACAACATGGCGTACATCAGGCTCCCTACAGCTGAAGCATAGGGGATTCGTCTCATATCCTCAACCTCTTGAGGTGTCTTAGGACATTGATCCTTAGATATGTGAACCCTATGCCTGAAATGCAACAAGCCCTTCTTGGAGTTCTGCATCTTATATCTAGACAACATCTTATCAATGTACAATGCCTGAGACATGGCTAGCGTTTTGTTCTTCCGGTTTTGGACTATCTGGATACCTAGAACATACTGTGCCTCTTCCAAATCTTTCATTTGGAATTGCGAAACCAACCATTCCTTAATGTCAGTAAGAAATCCTACCACATTCCCAATGAGCAGGATATCATCCACATACAATATTAGAAATGCGACAGTACTGTTGATGACTTTCTTGTAGACACAAGGCTGATCAACATTCTAATTAAAGCCGTAAGATTTGATCGCCTCATCAAACCTTATATTCCAAGACCTCGAGGCTTATTTCAGTCCATAAATAGACCTCTGAAGCCGACAAACCTTTTGCTCTTGGCCTTGGGCAATGAACCCCTTGGGCTAGTCCATGTAGACGGTCTCGTCAAGGTTGCCATTCAAAAAGACGGTCTTGACATCCATCTGCCATATGTCATAGTCATAATATGTGGCAATGGCCAGAAGGATCCTGATAGACTTTACCATGGCAACAGGAGAAAATGTTTCCTCGTAGCCAACTTCTTCAACCACGGTAAAACCCTTTGCCACTAGTCTAGCTTTGAAGGTCTGCACCTTCCCATCTATGCCACGTTTATGCTTGTAGATCCACTTGCAACCAATAGGTTTAACCCCATCCGGTTGGTCCACAAGCTCCCAGACGGAATTGAAGTACATCGACTCCATTTCCAGGTTCATAGCTTTAATCCATTCGTCTTTGTCATCTTTTGTCATTGCCTGATCATAGGTCAATGGATCCTCACAGTTATCATCAAGAGGTGACGACTTGGGTTTTAGCTAAACCCATGTAACGTTCAGGCTGTCTCACAACCCTCCCACTACATCGAGGCATTCTCAACTCTTGAGAACGGACTTGACTAGACAAGCTAGGATCAACAACACTTGTTGACGTACTAGCCCCATCAACAACTCTTGTTGATGAACTGTCCATTTCGTTTAACACAATCTTACTCCTTGGTAAGTGATCCCTGATGTGGTCTTCTGCAAGAAAAGTGACATTTGTCGACACAAGCACCCTATTATCCTTGGGATCGTAAAACAGACCACCCCTAGTCTCTCTTGGGTAACCTACAAAGAAGCACAACTTTGAACGGGGTTCCAACTTCTTCGGATTTGACACCAATACATGGGTCGAACATCTCCAAATTTTGAAATGACGTAAACTGGATTTACGACCATGCCAGAGTTCGAAAAGTGTTTCACAAAAACTCTTCGACGGAACTGTATTCAAAATGTATACCGCAGTCTCCACTACGTAACCCCAAAAAGAATCAGGGAGACGAGCATAACTCATCATCGATCGAACCATGTCCAACAGGATTTTGTTTCTCCTCTCCAATACACCATTCTGCTGTGGCATACCAGGTGCTAAGAGTTGGGACGTAATTCCATGTTCTATCATATAGTCTTGGAATTCAGTGTCCATATACTCTTCACCTCGATCCGATTGAAGTGTTTTAATCATTTTACCTAACAGGTTCTCAACCTCAGTCTTGTACTACTTGAACTTTTCAAGAGTTTTAGGCTTCCAATGCATTAGGTAAACGTACCCATACCTCGAATAGTCATCTATAAAAGATACAAAGTATTCGTAACCTCATCGTGCTTTAACATTCATCGGACCACAGAGGTCAGAATGTATAAGCTCAAGAGACTCTTTGGCTCTATATCTTTTTCCACTAAAAGGACGTTTGATCATTTTGCCTTCAAGGCATGACTCACAAACCAGTAAAGAGTTTTCTTCCAACTCGCTTAGAAGTCCACTCTTCACTAGTCTTTCAATCCTATTGAGATTTATGTGGCCTAACCTTAGATGCCAAAGATGGGCACTATTTTTTGGAGAAACTTTTACTCTCTTAGTTTGTGTTTCTACTGTTTTAAATAATTCAGTATTCAAAAAACTTTTGACCGAATTAGGCTTTAAAGCATACAAATTACTCTCAAGCAAAGTAGAACATAACAAATTTCCATTTTGAGAAATAAACGCTTTATTACTCTTGAAAGAAACATAAATATTTTGTTCTAATAGGCAGGAAATAGAAACTAGGTTTCTAGTAAACCCTGGAACTATATACAAATTATCTAATAATAAGTACTTCCCGCCAAAGAACAACTTCACTGTGCCAATAGCTGTAGCTGAGACAACTTCTCTAGATCCAACCTTGAGTGTTATCTCACCCTCTTGCAGCCGCTGCCAGGAATTTAATCCTTGAAAAGAAGAGCAAACATGGTTAGTGGCGCCTGAATCCAATATCCAGATAGAGTCATTACTCTCCACTAAGCAAGTTTCTGTAACAAGTAAATCACATTTGCTTGCTTTCTTCTTTTCGTCAAGGAACTTGGGACAACTCCTTTTCAGGTGATCGTCCCCGTTGTAGTAGAAACATTTTATTGCAACTTCCTTGAGCTCTTTGCCCTTTTGGGCGGCAGCGCGGTCAACCCTAACCTCCTTCAACTTCTTCTTCTTCCTTTTCGGGCTTGAAGAATCTATAAACCTTGTCCCAGAGGTCAAACCCCTGTGAAAAGATCTAAAGGCAACACTTGGCTCAGCTTTCTGTCCCTTGATTTGCACCAAAGACTGGAAGGTTTGTAGATCGTTGAATAGGACTGTTGGACCGGGCACCTGAGGATCCTCCTCAGTGAGCGCGAACTCTAGGTTGTCATTTACCAAAATCGTGTCAATATTGTTTTTCCACGTTTGAAAAATACTGCCGACTAATTTATCGGAAGTTAAAGGAGCATTAAAAGCGTTTGACATTTTGTTGCTGAAAAAAAAATGAAAACTTTGTATTAGTCTCGCAAAAACTTTGAAAATCCAATCAGGTTTTAACAAATATTTATCCTATGATCCCTAGGTCAGTAAAAATTGCAATGATACCCAAAAGGTTTAGAATGACCGCTACCGTAGGGTAGACAAATCTACTTCTCCTCTGGGACGAGACTTTCTCGATCAGACCCTAATACCAGAATAACTCTTATTCCATTAGGCATCCAGTTACCATTTTTCGGTCTGAATCCATTAACTCTTAATGAATCATGTAAGTATCACCCTCTATATTTAAATTTTCAAGTATCCGTCAAAGCAATAGCCGATATAGGGAGGACTACGAAGGAAAACCAACAAGGAAATCGTATCCCTTTTGGGAATTCACGGTGTTCCGACTCCCATGATCAAGGCTCTCCATAAGGATTGTCTGGTCCAGGCCAAACTAGCAGGCAGATCATAAGTGTCTCATGGTGTGAATCGAAAGAAGAGAATGTGGGTCCCGTTTTCACAAGTCTCGCTTCCACTCACTATAAGTACTCTCTCCATTCACGTTGAATTTGTTGGGATTTATGCCCTAAACTTGTGTAATTTTAATCAATTAAATAAAGGGTTATTTGTTTTGATAGAATTACAGTCTTGTTTTATAAATCCAATAAACTAAGCTCCAAGGTTATAACATATATCTTGAACATCAGTGTAGTGGACACTATTTGGATTGTGTTCAAGAATATAACCTAAATGGTCTATGGTATAAGAATAAGGTTGGAAACCTCATTCTGGAAACACCATGGATTCGACCCATTTTGTAATTAGTACAAATGAGGTAATCCAACTCATTCATGTACTTGACATGCGAGTGGGGGCATCCTGTATGAAGAGATCATACAAGACCGGACCGCAAATTATTAGTCTAACCAGTGTAACACCGTTAACAGGATAAGACTAGTAATTTATAGATGGTCGTTAGTGACTCGACCTGAATCCTGAGCAAGTTAAGAACTCCTACTTATAGGGGTTTGTCCTTAGACTAGTATGGGTGAGAGTGACATGCAAACATTATATTATAACTCTTATAATATAATCCTATCATGCATGCTATATATTATAACTCTTATAATATAAATATGATACATGAAATATTTAACCTAAGATGAGATTTTAATCTATATGACATACATTATGTACATTATAATAAATCATACAACAATTGCATAATTTAATAAATAACATAATTGGACCGATTTTTGACACCATAGGGACTTAAATTTAATTAATTAACATTAATATAAAAATATATTAATATTAATTAATTAAATAAATATTTTTTACAAAGAAATATAAATAAAAACAAAAACAGTTGCTTCTGGGGCTCGAAACCGTCAGCTCTAAACCCTTACGCCACTACCATGCAAAATACTCGCGCAACTCGGCGTTGCAACGCTGCAGCGTTCAGCGTCCTGCTAGCGTTCTCAACGCTAATAGCGTTGCAACGCTGTCCTGCAACGCGCCCTGCTCCCGCACGGATGGCGTTAAGACGCTGAAGAACAACGTCTCAACGCCATTGAAAAATCGAGCAACTCAGCTTGCTGTTTTTCGCCAAATTCGCCCATTTCCGCTCTGTTTCTTCACAACATCTCATGCCACGAACGACACGGACTTACAAACTCGATTTACATTAAAAAATTCCCAAAACACCGAGCCTTACATTGATCTCATCAACATTAATGTAAATCTAAACTATGTGCCAAAAACCGAAGACATCCTAAAATGCAAACCATTAACAATCATCTCATGAAAATTAATGATATCCACCTAATTTTAAGAAATTACAGAATACAAAACGAAGAGCAACAACTTGTCTCTGATACCAATTGAAGGGATTAGGAATTCGCGCATCAGAAGACGTTGTGAAACGTCGTTGTTTCGTTGTGTAAAACGTACCTTAAAATCGAATTAATCTCATTAATCCTAGGCTAAACATGCACTATGAAAAGAAAAATAGTTACTTGTTGAAGAACTCTTCTTCAAAGCTTTCCTCCTCCGGTCACGATCCCTCTCGAACCAACGATCTCTACGAACTCGATCCTCGAACCGAACAGTGAGACACTTCCAAAATGTATTATCGGTTGTTCTCGGGAGGTTGAGGGAGAGTATGTGGGACTCCCTTTGTTTTGGGTGAGGAGAGTTTGAGAGAGAATGAGAGAAGTAGTTTTGCTCTCTTTTGACGAAAATCCAAAAAATGGCAAAAATAGCTTAACAAAGACTTCTTGCAAGCCCTTTAAATACTAGTGTGTGGTGGAGTTAAAACCTCTACCAAATCACAAATTTTACCACAACCATATGATATGAAAATCATATTTGCATATCACATAATATAAGGTATCTCATACCTTATTAAACAAATCTCATTTGCATAATTGTGGAATTTTAAAATTGAATCACATTCAATTTAATTTCTCTCAATGCAATTTCTCCAAAAGCACTAATTAATCAATTAGGCTATACTATAGTTTATTATGAATCTCATTCACATCGAACTATATATTATGTCATCTATATTACATATAAATGACATAAATACCCAAATAATGAATTTGAACACTTCAAATTCACATCAAACTGTAAACCCCTTAATTTGTCAAATTTGAGCCAACCGAGGGACCTAATAGACCTACAGATGACGAACTCCAATGATCGAGACTAACCTGTCAAACTATTTAACCTACTTATTCAACATTCATTAGCTACGGTAACACTCCACTAAAGCCCGTAGCTGCACTCTCATCACTGTAGGACAAGTTGTGTCCATCGAATATAACCAATGCCCATGAGTCGACCTTTCACAGGTGTTCGTAGTCACAACTGGGTCAAATTACCATTTTACCCCTGTGTCTACCTCTTGCTCCTTAAGTCCCACTGCTCATGTAATGAACAACTACGTTGCATGGTCCTACCATAAACAATAACCCTCTCGGGCCAGTGAGAGGGTGGGACCCGTTGTTCATGAAGGGAATAAGAATCCCACGCAGCGGAAGACGATTGAATCGTCGAGGTATCATTATGCAACATGATTTTGTTAAAATTGATCTAACAATTAGACCTAGGCTAAACATGCTTAAAGAAGAAGAAAAATACAGCAAGAAGAGTTCTTACTTACTTGTTGTAAACAATTACAACAATTTCTTCTTCGGGTCACGAACTCTTCGTGCTACTCGATCTCTACGGATTCTTCCCGCAAAACGATCTTGAACACCACCAAGCGACCTTCTCGGTTGTTCTCTTTTGGAGAAGGGAAGTTGGTGGGAACTTTTAAGAGTTTTGGAGAGGGAGGAGAATTGAGAGAATAGAGAGAATTCACTTTTCTTCTCTTTGGTGAAAAACAAAAAATGAGAAGATTGATTACCAATCCCTTCTTGCAAAGGGTTTAAATAGTGGAATGAGAGAGTTAATATCTCCACATTATTACCACTTTACCACAACCATAGGTTATGCAAATCTCATTTGCATAACCACATAATATAAGATATCTCATATCTCATATTGCAAATCTCATTTGCAATAATTGTGGATTAATTAAATTGAATCACATCCAATTTAATTTCTCTCATTTAATTTCTCCAATTAGCCCTAATTCAACAATTAGGCTAACCTATAGTTTATTATGAATCTCATTCACATTAAACTATATATTATATCATTCATATCTCATATAAATGACATAAATGCCCTTAAAGTGAAATTGAATTCAATTTCATACCAAAACATTAACCCTTCTTTTAACCCAGGTGGAGCCAACCGAAAGACCTAATGGACCTACAAAGGGCGAGCTCCAATGATCCGAGATTAACTCGCCAAACTCTTTGACCCATAACTAACCAACATTCATTAGCTACGGTAACACTCCACTATAGCCCGTAGTTTGCACTCCGTCGGTCACGAGAATATTACGTGTCCACTGATATAACCAATTCCCATGAGTCGACTCTTCACAAGTTGTTCGTAGACACGGCTGGGTCAAATTACCGTTTTACTCATGTGTCTACCTCTTGTTCCTTAAGTCCCCACTACTCCTCTAATGAACAACATATTGTGATGGTCCAACCACACACAACACCCTTCTCGGGCAAGTGAGAAGGTGGACGCCCGTTGTCCAAGCCCTGGAGACAACACTCAAGGGAACAACCCCTCTAGTTTCCCTAAAGACGGGAACGAGTGAATTCCATCTTGCGTAGTTAAGTTCTCAGCTCCCTACTTGGTTCTGTCCCTGAGAAGATAGACATATTGGGCGAGTAACTGTGACCACCCTCACCCGTACTAGTCAAAGAATAGACCCTCGCAGACAGGAGTCCGTAACACGCTCAGGATTCAGGTCGAGTCACTAATGGTCATCTACGAAGTTATTAGTCCTTACTGTCAACGGTGTTACATCAGTAGGTCTAATAAATCACGGTTCGGTCTTATACAATCTCATTGCACATGATGCCCCCACTCGCATGTCAACCACATGAACGAGTAAGATCACCTCGTTTGTATCTAATACAAAGCGGGCCGCATCGATAGTGTATCCAGGATTAGGTCTCCAACCCTATCCATATACCGTAGACCATTCGGGTCATTAACTCGAACGTGATCCTCCCTGTGTGTCCACTACACACCGTTCAAGCTCTAGTTCTCTCATAAATTCAATGACCCTGGAGGTTAGTTTATTGGAAAAGTTTATAAATATTGCGAGACACATAGTGATGAAATGAATAACTCTTATTAATTTCAAACAATATATTACAAACACGAGATTAGGACAAAAATCCCAACAGTTCAAGCCTTGGAGACAACACTTGAGGGAACAACCCCTCTAGATTCCCTAATTCGGGAACGAGTGAATTCCATCTCGCGTAGTCAAGTTCCCAGCTCCTCACGTGGTCCTGTCCCTGAGAAGATAGGCATATTTGGCGAGTAACTGTGACCACCCTCACCCGTACTAGTCAAAGGATAGACCTCTTGGGCGAGTGCGTAACACACTTTCGAGATTAAGGTCGAGTCACTAATGGTTATCTCACGAATTTATTAGCTCTATCATCATTAATCGGTGTTACATCGATGTAAGCCTAATAATTCACAGTCCGGTCTTGTACAATCTCATTGCACAGGATGCCCCCACTCGAATGTCTACCACATGAACGAGCTGGATTACCTCGTTAGTATCTAATACAAAGCTGGTCGCATCCACAACGTATCCAGGATTTGGTCTCCAACCCTATCCGTATACTGTAGACCGTTCGGGTCATTAACTCGAACGTGATTCTCCCTGTGTGTCGACTACACACCGTTCAAGTTCTAGTTCTCTCATAATACAATGACCCTAGAGCTTAGTTTATTGGATTAAGTTTATGAAATATGCGAGACACAAAGTTCGAATAAATAACTCTTATTTATTTACAACAATGAAATATTAAAAACTACACGAGATGAGGACATACATCCCAACAAGTTTATGACACAATTGCATTGTTTTACCTTTCCCTGCGCTAGTACCTCCGTTATGACTTTGTTGGTGCAATTGTGGGTCTATTGCATTCCACCTTCCTGGCGCTTCTTATCAGCTTGCATAGATTCTCCTCATTCCTTCGTGCTTCCTGCGCACTTAGATAGATGATTTGTAAGTTCATATAAGTCTCTTTTTTTTTTACTTGACTTCTTTGAGGGAGGGAGTTGCCTTGTACTGATCCATTTGGTCATTCCAGTACGACTTTACTCGTTGCCCATTCACTTTGAATATATTTCGTTTGTCATCAATTAAGTTTATGGCTCCATGTGCATACACTTTCTCTACCCTGAACGACCCCGCCCATCTAGATTTCAGCTTTCCTAGAAATAGTTTTAGTCTAGAGTTGAGTAACAACACTCATTGTCCTTTTTCTAATTCTTTTTTCGGATCCGCAGATCATGTCATTTCTTCATTTCCTCTTTGTAGATGTTGCGTAGAATTATATTGCAATACCGCAAGTGTACGGGTCAAGTTTTAGTATAGTGATTTATGAGTCCAAGTATCGACCTCGGGAATGGGTTTCTAGATTAATTAAGTACTAAGATACTAATTCTCAAATTTAGCTAAAACAACAAAACATGGATAGGTGTTTGACGAATAAGACAACCAAACAAACAAACATGTGGAGACACGAATTGATAGAATTAAAGGAAGTGATTTTACAAGTTAATAACCTAACTACACATGCATTGACCTCATGAGATGAATTTATAAACAAGAAGTAAATTACTCAAGAAAACCTCTCAGTTCTTAGTGAGCCTCACACATGCAATAAACTCATAGTCTCCATATGAACCTACAACATGCATGACATTAAGCAACTTCTTTATGTGTTTCCCTAAAATTTCTAGGTCACTCTCGTGCCAGACTTCCAAGGGTTTTGACAATTTTGCTCTAATTCAAGCTTTATCTCTCGAGTCCACTTAAATCAACAAATTAAAAAGTAAAGAACGAATTGCCAAAAATAACGACATAACATGCTTCAATACATCACAAGAAAGTCATAACAAGTAATTCAAATCCTAACTACTATGTTTAGCTACTCTAAATCACAAGAAAAACAAACTAAACAAGTAGAAAACGTCTTAGAACGCTATTACAAATTGAAAGAAAGAGAAATAAACTTAGGTGTCGATGCCGGTCCTTCGTCTCCGAGCTCCCGTCTTCGATCTCGAACCTCCACGAATGCTTTGGCTCCCAAAATCACTCTTTTCTCTCTTCTTACAAGGTGTATTTCGAATTTAGGGCAAAACTCTACCAAATTGTGCTCCCTTTTCAAGAATCATAAGGTTGTATTTATAGGCATCAATGGGCGGCGTTGCAACGCTAGGGGGACGGCGTTGCAGCGGCGCTGCCTTAAACGCGGGTAAATATGGAAACTATCGCAACGTTGCAACGCTAAGAACGGCGTTTCAGCACGCTACCTACCTTATGCCGCGTGTGCCTATCGATGCGACGGCGTTGCGACGCAGCTGCAAAGCGGCGTTGCAACGCCCGTGTCGCTTCTTGGGGTGCGACCTTATTGATATAAGCGTTGCGGCCAGCGCAAAGCGGCGTTACAGCGCTATCAACGATGATCTTCGAGTTGTTTGGCTGCACGTTCGGCGTTGCAACGCTCTGTATGGCGTTACTGCGCGCCATCACCTCAGTCTTCGACTTGGTTTGGTCTTTTCTCTTCCATTTGATGTTATTTTTGGCTCCAAATAGCCTCGTTTTGATCTCGAGTGATCCAATTTGTCTCTAATAGTTACATTTAAAGCTCAACACGAAATTGAATGAATTAAATATGTAAAAGCCTTGAAATCATTATAAAACTAGCATTTATTAAGCCTAAGGATAGCACATTTTGTGTGCTATCAAACACCCCCAAACTTAACCTTTTGCTAGTCTCGAGCAAAAACAGAATTAAACATCAGATTGCTCTTAAACATACATTTGATTCAAGCCTCAAAGTTTTAAGAGAAAATTTTGCAATCACAGGAAACACTTAAAAATAGCACTTCAACAAGTAATTTAAAACTTTTCCTAAGTGTTCCTACGTGTGTATGTGATTAGCCTATGTTCTCTTCATTTTTACTAAGCTCGGATCAACTTTATTAGGCTCTCCATTCAACTTCTCCCTACACTGGTCATAATTACTAATCCTTGAGTCTTCTACATTCAAGAAATAAATAACTCTATTTAGCACTTAATCATTATTATATATATATATATATATATATATTTTATGCAAGAGCACTAGCTTTCACATATCCACTGCAGGGACCCTTACCCAGAGCACTCGCTCAATGAGTGGCCTAACTGATCACAGTGGAGGTAGCTCTTTTTGCCCTCACGATTTTTTTTTCTTTAGCAAACAAACAACAGAAACAACATAGTTAACATATTATACAGATCATGCGCTTCATATTGTCATTCACCCTATCCTGCAGTTTTAACTCTCAAATCAGTTCTTAGACCCATCGAGGTGACATCAAACTTCTAAGCCTAATAACTTTGTTCTAAGCATTTCAAAACTACAGGAACACATGCTATGTGCATAATGGTGCAGGAAAAACTCAAGAAAATTTTAAATTAACTCAAATTCATGTCATGCTCTCAAATTTCAGCAGAATCACAAGGATTTCCAATTAAATCTCATCCTAGGCTATCATGATCATACTTATGCAAAAGATTAATCAACAATTCAACACATACTAAGGACAGTCCCATCAGATGAACAACATCCCACCCCCAAACTTAAACTAAACATTGTCCCCAATGTTTGCAGAACTAAGCACAAATTAAGTGTCAGGGTAAGAGTGAACAATACTGTCCTAGTTTATAGAGCTCTTTCTGGTATTCTAGGATAGCCAAAGCATGTGTGTTGGAGTTCCTCTGAATGGGAGCATGGATTTCAACGAAGAAGGGCATCTCCACAACCTACGGAGTAAAACAACAACTAACTAAGAATTGAAAAACAACAAAAACAACTAAAGCAAGCTAAAGATAGGAAAACAAAAGTAAGTAAAACATGGGTTGCCTCCCAAGAAGCGCTTTGTTTAACGTCTTTAGCTAGACTGTACTCCCTCAAGGTGTTTCTTTCCTTGCTTGCAGTGCTTGGAGTGATGTGTTCATTTGGCCAATCAGGTCTCTATATTCTTTATTGCGGCTCCCATGATCGGGTCACTATACCAGATAAATCGGTGACTGCATTCTCCACCGGTTGGACCGATTTTACTGATTCAAATGGCGAAGGAGTGCAACGTGTCTTCCGAGATGGTTTTCTCTCTGATGTGAAGAATGCCAGTGGGAGGATTCAACACATTCTTGTTGTTAGCATAAGAGAAATTCTCATGACATCTCAAACCTGGATTGTAATGTGTTGGTAGGTTATTCTGAGTCTGATTTCCTCCATAGTGGTTGCTTCTATTGTTCAGGTAGTGCAATTGCTCCATATTGGATTCTCCATTGGGCTGGGAGCATTGAGAGGACATCCACATGCTGTGGTGATCCTGCAAAATTATTCAAGGCATGAGTGAGAGATGCCATATGAGATCTAAGAGAGGTTACCTCGTCCAATTGATATAATCCAGCTCCTGGCTTAGATCTGTCATTTTCTGTTGCCACTGGTAGCTGGCAGTTGACACTTCCTCCAGGAGGGCACGTGCTTACGGCACGATCTTACGCCATGAAAGCCCCTCCAGTGATGGCATCCGTAATGGTCCTGGTCTTACCTTCCAGTCCCATTATAAAACAGCTGTACATAGAGCCAGTCTGGGTAGCCATGTTGTGGGCACCTCCTGAGCATGTCCTTGTACCTTTCTCAGGCTTCAAATAAGCGCTCTCCCCTCTTTGCTTTGCTGAATGTTCCTATCTCGGTCCTCAACTTTGCGGCTTTAACAGGTGGAAAGAATTTGGTCATGAAGGCTTGGGCCAACTCCTCCCGTGAAGTGATACTCCCGAGGAAGGGACCACTAGCCATTCTTTGGCTCTACCTGCAAAGAAAAAGGAAAGAGACGTGGCGAATACTATCAGTGAGAGATACCATTCATTTTAAACGTACCACAGATTTCCAAAAAATTTGAAGATGAGAGTTAGGATCTTCGTGGCTAGGCCTCTGAAAGCACCTTCCCTAACCATTTGTATCACCATTTTTCAGCTTCAAAGTTATTAGCATTGATAGGGGCATGGACTATTCCACTGCTTTCTAAAATTAAACACAAGTTGGAAATACTCCCTTATAGGTTTAGGGTTATTGATGAGCTCCGATCAACCATCTCCTAAGGTTCTCGCTCTTCCTTCCTTTAGAGTCTCCTCTGAGTCCTCTCGATCTCGGGGATCAAAAGGGTGCAAGTCTGCAACTCTCCCTTTGGGCATACACTGGAGGAACAAAAGAAAGAAATTAGATAAAAAGAAAAGCACAAACAACTGGAAAATAAAATAGAAAATAAAGACATAAGGCATAAAACTTGGGTTGCCTCCCAAGAAGCGCTTTCTTTAACGTCTTTAGCTAGACGGTGACTTATCGAGTACATAAAATTGCTCATACTTCTCTCAGGCCCTTCTTGCTCGAATCAATGTAGCCCCTCAAGTCTAAAAGGCTATCTTGCTTTTCATGGGCTCCAGAGACATAATTATTTTTGGTATTTTTGTTTAATAAAATGAAAGAACTGAAATCAAAACAAAACTCGTGAGTGAAAGACCAATGGTTATAAAAAATCAAGAAAATTTCTGGGGATAAAGGGAAAGAAGAATTCTCAGCCTCTAACTCTATCACCTGGATCTCTCCTGTGGAACTAAGTGTATCACCAGTGTCCTCCTCACTAACCTGATCATGGTGTGCCTAAGTCTCCCCCAAACTATCCTCACTAACATCTAAACAAATCATCCTAGGTGGCATCTCCTGAGTGGTAAGGGATATAAATTGTTCCTGTAAGGTCTTAAGGGAAACTACTAATTGATTAAGATACTGGGATCTATCCTGCACTATTTCCCAAAGTCTTACCACCTCAGCTTCTAACCTATCCAACCTTTCGAATTCATCATGAACCAAATTTTTAATTTTCAATTCTAAGGTATATTCCATCAATTGGTCCACAAGAGAAGATTTTTCAAGGGGTTTGTTAAGGTATGAAAAACTATGGTTCCAAGTGCCTAAATAACTACCCTCATGTGAATTTTCATATATGTCAGAATGGTAAAAATTAGACACATGGTATTCAGAAAAATCATGATGCACAAAACTAGGGTCCTGAGAGGAGTAATAGAATGATGGAGAAAAATCATGCAAAGTCATGCTTGAAAAATTACTAATTCAGCCAAGACTTCTACACAATAGCAACACAACCAAAAACAGGGGACAAAGACTCAAAAACAAACAAAACTAAAATAACACAAATAAAGAAACAAACAATCACACAAAACAATTAAGGAAAGACAAACAAACAAGCTTTAGTCTAAAATTTCAAATTTTCTCCTAATATTAATTAATCTAAATAATCGCCATTCCCCGGCAACGGCGCCAAAAAGTTGTTGCGTAGAATTATATTGCAATACCGCAAGTGTACGAGTCAAGTTTAAGTATAGTGATTTATGAGTCCAAGTATCGTCCTCAGGAATGGGTTTCTAGATTAATTAAGTACTAAGATACTAATTCTCAAATTTAGCTAAAACAACAAAACATGGATAGGTGTTTGACGAATAAGACAACCAAACAAACAAACATGTGGAGACACGAATTGATAGAATTAAAGGAAGTGATTTTACAAGTTAATAACCTAACTACACATGCATTGACCTCATGAGATGAGTTTATAAACAAGAAGTAAATTACTCAAGAAAACCTCTCGGTTCTTAGTGAGCCTCACACATGCAATAAACTCATAGTCTCCATATGAACCTACAACATGCATGGCATTAAGCAACTTCTTTATGTGTTTCCCTAAGATTTCTAGGTCACTCTCGTGCCAGACTTCCAAGGGTTTTGACAATTTTGCTCTAATTCAAGCTTTATCTCTCGAGTCCACTTAAATCAACAAATTAAAAAGTAAAGAACGGATTGCCAAAAATAACGACATAACATGCTTCAATACATCATAAGAAAGTCATAACAAGTAATTCAAATCCTAACTACTATGTTTAGCTACTCTAAATCACAAGAAAAATAAACTAAACAAGTAGAAAACGTCTTAGAACGCTATTACAAATTGAAAGAAAGAGAAATAAACTTAGGTGTCGATGCCGGTCCTTCGTCTCTGAGCTCCCGTCTTCGATCTCGAACCTCCACGAATGCTTTGGCTCCCAAAATCACTCTTTTCTCTCTTCTTACAAGGTGTATTTCGAATTTAGGGCAAAACTCTACCAAATTGTGCTCCCCTTTTCAAGAATCATAAGGTTGTATTTATAGGCATCAATGGGGCAGCGTTGCAACGCTGTACCTTAAACGCGTGGTAAATATGGAAACGCTGCTACCTTAACGCGCGTGCTAAGAACAGCGTTGCAACGTTGCTACCTTAACGCGCGTGCGCCTATCGATCTGGCGTTGCGGCCAGCGCAAAGGCGGCGTTGCAACGCCCAATGTCTTGACTTCTTATGCGTGTGACCTTATTGATATAGCGTTGCGACGCTGCAAAGCAGCGTTGCAACGCTATCGGCAGTGATCTTCAGAGTTGTTTGGTTGCACGTTCGGCGTTGCAACGCCATCACCTCGAGTCTTCAGCTTGGTTTGATTTTCTCTTCCATTTGATGTTATTTTTGGCTCCAAATAGCCTCGTTTTGATCCCAAGTGATCCAATTTGTCTCTAATAGTTCCGTTTAAGCTCTGAACCTGAAATTGAATGAATTAAATACGTAAAAGCCTTGAAATCATTATAAAACTAGCATTTATTATGCCTAAGGATAGCACATTTTGTGTGCTATCAGTAGATTTCGGCGTTCTCGTAGGATTCATGTCTAAGCTCTTCTAATTCATTCAATTGTAATTTTCGTGTTATTCCTGATTGTTCTAGTTCAAGATTCAGTTTCTTGATCGCCTAAAACGCTTTATACTCTAGCTCCAAGCGTAAATGACAGGCCTTTCCAAATACAATTCTATATGGTGACATCCTCAATGGGGCTTTATATGTTGTCCTGTGAGCCCACAAAGCCTCGTCCAATCTCGAAGCTCAATCCTTCCTGGTTGGGTCCACTGTTTTCTCTAGGATAGCCTTGATTTCACGATTTGATATTTCTGCTTGGCTATTGTTTGAGGATGGTAGGTTGTCGCTACTCGATGTTGTACTTGGCCAAAATTTTGGTCATTACTTTATTGACGAAATGAGATCTTTCATTTCTGATTAATATTCATGGCGCTCCATACCGTGTGAAGATATTTTTTATTAGAAACTTTTGAACTACCATTGTGTCATTCGTTGCAGTGGCTACCACCTCTATCCATTTGGATACATAATCGACTGCAAGTAGTATGTAGTAGTTTCTGTACGACTGTGGGAATGGGCCCATGAAGTCAATTCCCCAAACATAAAAAATCTCCACCTCCAACATATATGTCATTGGCATTTCATCTCGCGCGTTTAAGTTCCCTGTTTGTTGGCACCTATCACATCTTTTTACGAAGTTCTGTGTGTCTTTAAATAGAGTTGGCTAGAAATATCCACTCTGTAAAACTTTCGCAGCTATTTTATTTCTCGAGAAATGTCCTCCATAAGGTGTTGTGTGGCAGGCTTCTAGTTCTTTGTTCATCTCGTATTCCGCTATGCACCACCTCCATACTAGATCAGGGCCCAATTTATACAGGTGCGACTCGCCCCAAAAGTAGTATTTCACATCATAGAAGAATTTCTTCCGTTGATGTGAAGTTGCTTCTTATGGCCATATTCCGCTTGCTAGATAATTTGCAAAGTCTGCGTACCATGGGTCCTTCTTCATGTCAATTTTTAATACATGTTCATATGCAAATTGATCCTTTATTTAAGTTCCATCGCATACTTTAATATTTTCTTGGATACGGGACATGTGATATGCTACTTGGTTTTCGCTTCCTTTCCTGTCTTGAATCTATAAATCGATTTTTTGCAACAGTAATATCCACCGAATGAGTCTTGGTTTTGCGTCCTTCTTTGAGATAAGATATTTCAATGTTGAATGATCTGTGTGCACGATCACCTTGTTGCCCACCAGATGGGATCTGAACTTGTCAAATGCGAACACCACTGGTAGCAGTTCTTTCTCTGTTGTGGTGTAATTTATTTGAGCTTCATTCAAAGTTTTACTAGCGTAGTATATGGGGTGTAATATCTTGTTACGTTTCTGAGCCAATATGGCTCCAACCGCAAAATCGCTTGCATCACACATTAACTCAAATGGTTTTGTCCAGTCAGGCTCTACCATGATGGGGGTTGTACTTAGAGCTTCCTTCAACTTCTAGAACGTTGTTAAGCAACCCTCGTTAAAGACAAATGGTTTGTCTTTTTCCAACAATGAGCATAGGGGTTTTAAAATTTGCGAGAGCCCTTTAATGAATCTCCTGTAAAATCCGACATGCCCCAAAAAACTTCGAATATCCTTGACTGATTTGGGTGGTGGGAGTTTAGATATGTGCTCTACTTTGACTCGATCTACCTCAATCCCCTACTTCGAAATTCGATGTCTGAGCACGATTCCTTCTTGCACCATGAAGTGACATTTTCCCAATTCAGCACTAAGTTGGTCTCCTCGCACCTGTGCAACACTTGTTCCAAGTTCTTCAGGCATGCGTCGTAGGTTTCTACATACAGGAAAATTGTCCATGAAAATTTCTACAGCCCTCTCGATCATATTTGAAAAGATTTCCATCATACACCGCTGAAAGGTAGCTGGTGCATTATATAGTCCGAACGGTATCCGCCGGAAGGCGAATGTCCCATAGAGGTAGGTGAACACAGTTTTATCCTGGTCCCTTTGAGCAATGGTTATTTGGTTGTAACCTGAATATCCATCCAGGAAACAATAATATTCCTTTCCGGCTAAACGATCAAGCATTTGATCCATAAATGGCAATGGGAAATGATCCTTCCTTGTTGCCTTATTTAGACGTCTGCATGCAAATCCTCCAACCTGTGACCGTCCGAGTGGGGAGTAGCTCGTTTTCCTCATTTTTTATGATAGTCATACCACCTTTCTTGGGTACACATTGAACTAGACTCACTCAGTTGCTATCAGCGATGAGATAAATTATACCAGCATCCATCCATTTCAATATTTCCTTTCGTACTACCTCCTTCATGGTTGGGTTTAATCTTTGTTGTCCCTCGATTGAGTTCTTTGCCCTCTCCTCCAAATTGATTTTGTGCATGCAGAATGTTGGGTTGATTCCTCGGATGTCTGCGGTCGTCCATCCTATTGTTTTTTTGTGGCGAGGCAAGACTTGCAAAAGAGAATGTTCATCCTGGTCACTAAGATTAGATGAAATAATTACTGGTAAAGTGTCCTTGTCTCCCAAAAACTTGTATTTCAGATGGGTTGGCAGTGGTTTGAGTTCCAACTCTGGTGGTTCTTCAATTGATGGCTTGATTTGTATTGCCTTGTCTTCGAGAGTTCTTAGTGGGTCTATGTATGCCATTTCTGCGACTGCCTCATGTTCCTCTAACTCGTTGTTGTTATGCCCTTCTGCCAGGTCGTCTTCCTCTGTTTGTTCTTGAAAATGTTCAAATTGAATTGCCTCTACCAATTCTATTCTTTCCCCAGGATATTTGAGTGTCTTCAGGACATTGAATGTGATTTGTTGATCATTGACCCCCATTGTGAGTTCGCCCTTTTGTACATCAATCAAGGTACGTCCTGTGGCGAGAAAGAGTCTCCCAAGGATGATGGAAAATTCTCGATCTGCCTCGCAGTCTAAAATTATGAAGTCAGCTGGAAATACAAATCTGTCAACCTTGACCTTCATCCTCAATTTTTCCTGTTGATCTTGCAATTGATATGTCTACAAGTTGCAATGTAACTGTTATGGGTCAGGCTTTACCAATTCCAAATTTGCGGAACACGGATAACGACATCAGGTTAATGCTTGCCCCAAGATCACATAGCGTTCTCCCAACATCTGTGTTTCCAATTACACATGGAATTATGAAACTTCCTGGGCCCTGCAGTTTGGGTGGCACTTTACTTGTGAGAACATCATTACAGTTTTCTGTTAATGCCACTATTTCGAACTCCCCCAACCTTCATTTCTTAGTCAAGATGTCTTTCAGGAATTTGACATGATTAGGCATTTGCTCAAGTGCTTCTACTAACGGAATGTTAATATGAAATTGCTTGAGGATGTCTAAAAACTTATTGAATTATGCGTCCTGATTCTGCTTTTTTAATCGCTGGAGAAACAGAAGTGCTGGTCTGTGTTCTGCTATTTCTTCTCTGTTTGTTGCACCTCTTTTGTCCATGTCTGACTGTTTTTCTGATTCCTCTTGTTTTCTTGGCTCTTCCTCTACAACTGCCTTTTTTCCTGTCGATTCACATTCTTCTTGGGTTCTAGGTGGTTCTTTGCCTTCATACTTTAGGTCACTTCTCAATCTTATGGCCTTGCACTACTCCTTTCCCTCGCGGTACGAAGTTTCTGTGGTACTTGGCAATATTCCCTATGGTCTGCTCTTTAATTCATCAACTAAATATCCGACCTGTATTTCCAAGTTTCGAATGGAAGCAGCCTGACTCTGAATGATTGCCTCGTATAATGAAGTCCTTCATCAAACTCTCTAGTGATGGTCCAGATGATGCTTGGTTTTGTTGCCCTTGATTGCCATTCCTCGGGGCATACTGCGATTGCAATGAGTTGTTAAAATAATAGGTACTCCTTGCTTGGCAAACTGCGTTTGGTTCGAACCTCTAAAACTCTGCCCTATTCAAGAGAAATTTGGGTATTGACGGTACCCTGGATTATAGGTGTTCGAGTATAGATTTTGTTTGTTCTGTCCTACATAACAAACAGATGCAGGGTTGTGAGGGCAATTATCATATACATGGTTTTCTTGACAAGAAGAGCACAAAGGTGTTGGTGCTTGGTTGACCATTGTCACTAAAGCTTGATTCCCTAGAGCCATATTCTTCAGCATGTTATTCATTGTCGCCATTTGCGCGCTTAGGCTTGCAATTGCATCAATTTCATGTACACCTGCAGTTTCTCATACATGACTCCAGTCCTCTTCTCCCCACTGGTTGTTGTTGGAGACCATGGCATCTAAAATCTCATGGGCTTCATTCACTGGCTTGGTCAGTAATGACCCATTCGCTGAGGCATTTACTAGCGTCTTTGAAGCTTGTGTCAATCCATTATAAAAATATTCTATAAGGAGACATGCGGGGAGTCCGTGATGAGGACATTTTCTGACCAACTTTTTGAATCGGTTCCATGTTGTGTCTAGCCCTTCATGTATGCCTTGTTTAAACGTGATGATCTCTCCCCGTATTTGCGCATTCTTTGTTGGTGGGAAATATTTTAACAAGAATTTCTCAACTAACTCATCTTAGGTTCTTATGGAATCCGGAAGAAATGAATCCAACCATGCTTCTGCGTTTCCCTGTAAAGAGAAAGGGAACAATTTCAAGCGCAAATCTTCCTTTGAAATTCCATTTATGATGAATGAGTTGCAGATGCGTAGGAAAGTTTTTATGTTTTTGTGGGGATCCTCATTTGGTAGTCCTGCAAACTGACCCATGGTGTTCAACATCTGGAACATCACCGATTTGAGCTCAAAGTGATTTGCTTCTATATTGGGCTCCATGATGCTTGTATTCATATTTTGAAATGTCGTAGCTGCATAATCTCATATAGCCTGATTCCTTTCATCTGCAATAAGATTGGGTTAGCTGGGGGGCTTGCTGCTGCATATTATTTGCGTCCTGAGGGTTTCCTATGTTCATTGGTTCCATTTCTGTATTTCGTTGAATGCTTTCCTCACGGCTCGCCTGTGGAGTTGGTCGTTGCAATTTCTTCTTTCTTTGTTGTCTACGTCGTAAGTAGAAGGTCCTTTCTATTTCAGGATCTAGTTTGAAGAGACAAAACTTTTTTCGCATACACTGAGCTTAACTTGCAAGTACCTGCAACTAAACTCGTTTTTCCTGGATTAGAGGACCTGCCACTGCCACGCAATTGCGATTGACTAATCAATACAGTTGCGTCAAATTGCAATTTGTCTATAGTTGTTATGTCTCTGATGAATTTTATTGAAAATGTCGTTCCCCGACAACGACGCCAAAAACTTGATAGCGAAACACACAAGCGCACGCGATCGAAGTAATATGAAACTGGAAATATTCCAGAATATCGAACCCAAGGGAATGGAGTAATAAAATCAATCAAGAATATTGTACAACTTGTTGACCGATTGTAATTAAAATGGTAACCAAAAGTGAATTGAATGGTGTGATGATTGTGTCTAAAAATAAATAACAACAATGAGAAAGTAAGAGATTCAAAATGCTAAGTCCACTAATTTGGAAAGACAATGTAACTCCAATGCAATTGCCTCGCTTTGCAGTCACGTCTTGCTGCGCAGCGCGACAGTAGTCTGCAGTCGCGTGAAAAAGGAAAAACAGCGCAATTGCGTCACGCTGCTCTGCTGCATAGTTGTGTATGTCTACCGTTACGATGCAATTGCGTCAACGTCGTTGCATAGGTCCCATCTAGGCATTCCTAACGTTCTTGACCCACTCCAAGGGTCCAAACTCCTAACTAGGTTCTCAAACTGACCAAGTTTAACTCAAACCATACACCCATTAGGAATGCTAGACACAACCGATACAATGACCCCCACCTCACATAGCTTCACTTAACAGGGTACACAAGCAATGCAAACATGGTAAAACAGGATCAAACACATGCTTCACAAACCTGATGTAACATTCATGCAATTGTATCAAATTTAAAACTCATAAAGATATGCTACAAGTTCCAAAATCTTTAGTTAGCTAGCCTAAGGTCCAACAGTAAACTCAAGAACACACAACAAGTAATGCATACACCTTACTCCTTCGCTTAGGAGCTCGGCGTTACTCCAACTGACTACTTACTTCAAATAGGAGTGCCACAGAATAGTTCTTGCTCTTGCTAGTAACCTAGTGCACCTACAAAATGCCACAAACGATACACAGGCCTCAGTTAAGAACCAACCTAAATCGAACATTTCTTGACAACCCCTCGAGGAAAACACAACCGACCCAACACTTCAAACTTAACTACAGAATCAACAAATTCAACATCGAGGCTTACCCACTGTTGCAAGATGAATCTGGTCTCTGCTCGACCCTAGTCTCGAGGTCCCTCCAACGATTTACTCCTTAGCCAAAAGATTTGTTCCTGCCCACCAAAACTAACACAAATCAGAGAGAGGGAACGAAGACCTGGTTTGGGAAAGGAAGAAACAGAGGGGAAGGGAGAAGACAGAGAGAGAGAGAGAAGACGGAGAGGGAGAGAGAAGACGACGGAGAAGGAAAGGGACGACGAAGAAGAAGAGGGACGGCGACGGACAACGAGAGAGAGAGGCGAAACGAAGGGGAGTCGACGACTAGGAGCTTTGCACTGCGTCTGGGCTTGGCGGCGACCGACGAATTGCTCCTCCGGCGATTGGGGCTTCACACGACGCACAACATCTGGGCTTGGCGCACGACCGACGGATGGCTCCTCCGGCGGCTGGGCGATCTGTGGCGGCGCCCCCTGGCGAGGAGAAAGCGAGGAACGAGGGAGAGAGGGCGTTTGCCCTTTGCGAGATCCCTTTCTTTTTTTTTTTTTTTTTTTTTAAAAAAAAACTAAAACCTAAAGTAACACAAAAAGAAAACCCTAAAGAAGAAAGAAGAGGGGATTACCTCGATTCCTTCTCCAAAACGCTCAATAAGAAACTTCAGAGCTGACAACCCAATTTAAAGGCGAGACTTAATTATCTGGGCCCCTGCAAGATCCACTAATTAATCTTTTGTCCAAAAAATTCTTAAAACAACGAACAAGCCCGAATATAACTTTTGCAATAAATAAAAGTTACCTGAAATCATCGGGCGTCACAGTTCAGAACTGAAGAAACTCAAAGAGAATTCAAAAATAAAACTGTGAAGTCTCTAGAAGCTCCTGAAGGTCAAACATCATTTGAACGAAAAATACTTTACGGAGATCAATAATACATTGAAGTTTCAACCTCGAGAACAAACTCTTCAACCGTCGAGAAAAGCACACAAATAGGAGGAAGAATCGGAGAATCAAATACTAGAGATTGTACTTACTATAATTAATAGAAATACAAGTTCATTATACGTACTAAATTTCTTTGTTGAAATTTCTTATAAACAGGGTTATTTAAAAAATGAGTTAAAAGAAATTAGAATGTATGTTAATTATGAGATGATGATTGTGAATTGTGATATACATACATGCCTGCCTATAGATTGAAGATGGTTGGAAGTTGCATAGAGTGATAGAGAGAAATGGTCAAAATTCTAAAAGACTTTATGTAAGTTAATGACTTTTTGAGTCTAAATCCTAAAAATCAATTTTTTGTCCGTCAAAGTCAAAGCTTTATTCATATCTAAAAAGATTTTTTTTTTCGCCTTTTTTTAATCAGTAATATTTGTTTTTAAAAAATAAAAATTAATTGGTAATGACTATGATTTATGGCAGTAGTTCTTAATTGCTTGAATATATATGCAAATTATTATCCTTAAACAAAAAGAATACCTACGTTGTTATTATTTTTTTTATTATTTATCATCATTATCATCGTTTATTTCTAAAAATCGTTGCACGAAACTTTGGTCTAAGAACATAATAATTTTTTTTAGATACAATAAATAGAGATATATGAATTTGAACCTTCGACTTCTAAAAATGAAATACAAATTAATTATTGTTGAGCTATATTTATTTTAATCATAGATTTTTTTTTGTTTATTTAGAATGATGTGAATTACTAGATTTGGTTTAAATTAAACATTGAAATCCTTTTTATTAATCTAACTATTTTAATTAAATTAACACCATCTACCCCCGAACCCCATCCATCTTGAAAAAACTGAGAGTTTTCACTTTTAAATAATTAGCTTCTTTTTTTTTTTCGTTTAATAAATCCAATAGCCTTTTTTTAAACTGCTAAAGTATCTCCAATGGGCAATAATTCATTTCAAAGCCAAACAGATCATTTTTAAATACAAAATTAAACGGGTTCAAAATAAAATAAATAAAATAAAATAAACAACCAAGGTTGGTTCCTTTAATTAACTCAAAGAGCTTCCACCAATAATTATAATATAATATTCTCGTTTAATTTTTTTTCACTGAATATAACTTGGTTGTTTTCTTTTATATTAAACAAACATCTAAAAAATATATCAATATATTAATCAAAGCATTTTGGTATAAATTTCCAGTGGAAGAAAGTTACCAGTGACATAGCAAATAGAAAAAATATGTATTATTATAACAGAAAAAATTAAATTAAATTTGTAAACTTTATTTTACATGTTTATACAATAAAACCCTAACATTGTATAATCCAATAATAAAACCAAGATCGTTGAACTAGATGATTTTCACAATAACATGAAATAGAGTAACATACCTGGATCCATGATAATCTTCTTGGAGAGAAGGATTGTGTTTCTCTCTTTTAGCCTTCCATTAGAGCTTCATTAGGTTTCTTAATAGGGTTTCTTGATAGAGGGAAACTTCTATTTCATTAGGCAGAGAGAGGACCAATCCCTAGGGTTTTATCTTTATATACACCTTTCCATCATGGTGTTTAAATTAGGGAAATTATCTTTTACTTAATTGGCCTACTTTATCAGTAGGCCCCAAACATAAAGTTTAAATAAATGTTAATGGGTCACATTAATGATTATTTATATTTAAATAATCTAACAGTCTCCCACTTGGCTCATTCGACATTATTTACCACATACGGTCATAAACATAATGCGCATAGAAGATAACTTTCATCTTCATATCATGATATCAATATCAAGTCAAGAAAACTGATAAGGATCATGGCGGTCATACGTCATTACATCGACATAATCCCTTCCATGTATCACAAACTTCGTTTTTCACCTAACATGATCTATAATAAAGATATTCAATAATGGTCCAACATAAGTGTCTTTATCAAAGACAATGTCCTATTTGATTACATAATTCATTTATGTATATACCAATCATTAGAAATAAGACTAATAACATAAAATCAGAAACTAAAAATATTTGAGCTCAGAATGTCAAAAAACATAATCATAATTTCAATAATGGTATTCACTAATACCCTTACGTTTGACATGTTTCTTGAATGTCTTAGGTGGCAATCCCTTCATTAGTGGATCTACAATCATAAGGTTAGTGCTAATGTATTTAATTGACACTCTTTGTTTCTGAACTTCTTTAATGACAAATTCGAAAACTTCATATATTTAGCACCCTTCGAATACTTGAATGTTGCAGAATAATCACAATAAATTTTTAGCGACTTGGCAATAATGTCGACAATTCTAAGTCCTGAAATAAAGTTCTGCAACCATAAACCATGAGTTGTAGTCTCAAAGCATGCTACAAATTTTGCTTTCATAATGGAACTACAATTGAAGAGCATTTATCCATCTTAAATTTCTTCATAACTTTATTGATATATGCTTTCTGAGACCATCCAAACAATTCATGTGTTCCATTACAGAATATTTCTATTCCAATCACATAGGATAATGTCTCACTCATATCTTTATATTTAGGGTTTTATTGTATAAACATGTAAAATAAAGTTTACATGAATGTTAATGGGCCACATTAATGATTATTTATATTTAAATAATCTAACAAAATTTACCACAAAGTGTATTAAAAAGAAATAATTTACCACTAAGATTTAGTTGTACACATTATTGATTATATATTTTAATAACTATTTAAAACACAAATGAACATTGACAATTGATTAAGGTATATATTTTCAATCTAAAGATTAGAAGTTTGAATCTCCACCCTACCAGCTATTAAAGCTGAAAAAATATATTGAAATTTTGATATGGACTAAAATTTAGGGGTATTCATACGGATAACCCATTTTCCAATGCATTAATGGCATTTGACCTGACATTTCAAAATAATGAAATATGACCCATTCTGACGTGGCAATGCGCGCAAAATGACTTATAAGGGTAATATGAAGCGGTCTTTCTTGTTCACGCCCCACACGCTGCTTCACGCTCTCGCTCCATTGCCTCGCTCTCGCTCTCGCTCAAATGAATGGAAAAAAATATAAAGAAAAAATGACAAAAAAAGACAGAGAAGAGCTGGAGTAGCAGAGAGAGAGCGAGTCAGCGAGAGCGAGTCAACTATAGAGTCAACGATTTTTGTTTTGTTTTTTTTCTTTTTCTCTAGAATTTTGACAACTTAATACTTACTATCATAGCGAGGCGAGCGAGAGAAACTTGACTTGAGCGAGCGAGAGAGCTAGAGTCGATGATGATGCCCTTTACTGATAATTTGAACGGAATGCACAAGATCTGAAAAGGGTCAAATGTCATTAATTTGAAACATGGGTCAAATCACATTAATGCACGTGAAAAAGAGTTTTCCATGCAAATTTCTCTAAAATTTAGTAGTAAATCAAAAACCATCCAATATTATTTGTTGTATTTATAATTTTATTAATGGAAAATCTAGATTTTGTGGACCAAAAATTAACGTATTGTTTTATTTTTTCAAAAAACACCAACTAGCTTTTAGGTCAATGTCATAGAAATAAACAAAATCTTGTGGGAGAATGTAATTTGTGGCCTTTTTCCTCCATCGTTGTCCTTTTGACTCATGCTAAATGATAACAAAAATTATAACATAATTAAACACATAAATTAAAAAGTAATTTGTTATTAAATATCATGACTAAGGCTATGTGGTTTTTTTTAGCACAACACCATTTGAGTTAGGGAAATTCGAACACATGACCTCTAAGTCATAAATATCTTATTTGATGTCAATTGAGTTATGCTCTTGTTGGCACTATATGGCTATGTAGTTGGTGTCTTGGTAATATGGAATGACCAATGATCTAATAAAAAGGTAGCTTTGTGGAGTTAAAAAATAGGTTAAAATATCATTTTGGTTCTACACTTTGGAGTTTATTCTATTTTAGTCTTTTCAAATGTCTATTTTAGTCCATGTACTTTCAATAAATCTTAAAATTAGTCTCTATTATTAGTTTGTTAATTTTTCGTGATAAAAAATAGTCTCTATCAATTTTTCTTCTATAAATTTTGAAAGTATGTTCACATTTGTCCTTTCTTATATTAAAAGTATTATTATTATTTAAACAATTTTGATAAAAATAAACTTAATTTAAACTTATCATAGGGACTAATTTCAAAACTTTATTGAAAAAGTCTGTTAAAATTCAACCGCTTGAAATCTGAACCAAATAGACAAAAGTTCATGAGAATGACAAAATGGTATTTTAACCTAAAAAATAATAAATAAATAAATAAAACTTTGTATTATAGAAACTCCATTATTCAACACAAACATTGTATAAGTCATAAATAATAATTAAGATTCTTATAATTTTAGAAAGAAACAAAAGAACATTCTTAAAGCCAACTACATGACAATAACAGAGAACAAATTTTGGCTTACAAAACCTGTTCTCACTCATTCTCTTTTTCTTTTCTTTTCTTTTTTTTTTTTTTTTTTTAAAAGAAAAAAAAAACTCCGAGATTGTTTTATATGTGTATTACGACAAAAAAAAAAAAAAAAAAATCCTCCAGGATTGTGTTATTACGACCATCCATTTGCATCAGTTGGGTTGAAGGTCCAAGCTCCTTGGAAGTATTGATTGCATTTGTTTACATTTTCCACGTCATAATTGTGAGTATTTGAGGTGGAAGCTTGATGTCCAAATGGGAAATAATAATCTAAAAAATGAAAAATAATATATTTTTAGATATAGATAAGAAAAGAGAGATAAATCAATTCGTTAATTAGTTGCAATAAAAATATAATAATACCTTCAAATATGTGATTGTAATTATTTTGAAATTTGTCATGACCATCCGTATCCGTGGTTGGATTAATGATGTTTTTGTTGGAACAATATTCCCCAAAGTTTGGATCAAAAGTGGGGACCAAAGGAACATATTCAGAAGCATGTTTCACAATTTCCTTCCATTTTTTATCTGAAACCTTTTTTCCCAGCCACTGCATGCAAATTAAAAACCTTTTCAAATATTATATTGATCAAAATTATTAACTAATTAATTAATTAGGGATATATTATGAATGATTTTTTTTTTTTTTTTAATTTGAGCTAGGTACCTTTCTTAGAGAGCGAGGATCTGTTTGATGAGCCCTCACAAAATCATGCACAGTCTCGATACCTTTGGAAGATAAACGTCTATGGCGTTCACCATCTCTCCCTATCCCTATCAGTCGCCATACTTCATCTTCTCCCTTTGGAGGATGGTGCTTCTTGTTCCCTAATGTTTCAAATTCACGATAAGACATTATTAAAATAGATAGAGAATTTAAATTAAGATAAAATTATGGTAGATACGGTTGAAAATCCCACGTCAGGAAAAAAAAAATGAATAACGAGTGTCGGAGCTTTACTCTCCTATACTCAGGAGCACCCACACGCCTACTCCAAGACTTGGACCTATTTATTAAGCTCACTCGTGTTGGGATCCCCACATTGAAAAAGTGGAGAGTATTAGATTATATGGGGTTCCATGGATCGAATCCCAATTTCAATTTTTTGGACCGAATACTCGTTTGACAATGGACTCTAATACCATATTAGATTATATGGGGTTTCATCTCAAAACCAATTGGTAATGAGAGATGTAACCCACATATCTTATATATATATTGTAACTTTTCCAATATGAGATGCTCAACCGAAAGAAACTTCACAATATATAAGATATATGGATTTTGAGATGGAACCCCAAATAATCTAATAACCGAGGGTTCAACCTCTAAGTCGGTATGACAAAGAGACCCCAATCAAAGCCCTTACTTTTCATTTTCAATTGATTTTAAGATGAAACTGAATGTTTTTCTAATATGGTATCAGAGCCTAAATTGGTACCTTGTCCTCGTTGATGCTTGACCCGAAAAGGGTTAGACACAGCCTCTCCGATTCTGGGGTAGTTGGCCAAAATGTGATGATCTATAACTCTTACTCCCAAGCGGATCATTTTAGTTCGGGTCCTGCTGGAGTTGTGAAGAAAAGTCAAATTGTTGATGAAGGCAACTCCATTTTTCAAACGAGTGGTCCTGTCATTGCCAAGGAGTGAAGGTGTTTGAGTGACAACGCTTTTGTTGAACTCATCCACAGTCCAATGAATTCCTTGATAATGATCATCTTCTTGTGGTTGTTGTGCAGACCCAAATTGTGCATCCATGACGACGAACTCAATCAAGGCCGATGACAAAGGGTATTGTGTGGCACTCGTCTCAGCAATTATGTTATCGGAGTTGTCATTGTTGGTGATACGACAGATTGCAACTTGCAGTGGCTCGTCGTTCTCGGCTTGTATTTGGTTGTTGGTGAAAATGGTGGATGGAATGTTGTTGACGAAACATAGCTTGAACTTCACCCGCGTTCTAGTTTCATCATCAATTGTCTGGCTCCTACTTGAATCTTGTTTCTTAAAGCAAGCCTCAACCTTTCTTTCCACCTCCTCACGTACCTAAAATCCAATCAACCATTTAAACTCCATTCGATAACTTTTTGGTTTTTAAAAAGTATACTTATTTTTTCATAATTTCTCTCTATTTCGATCTCTATAATAATTTACAATAATTTTCATCTTTCTTAAAAAAACTATTTGAGTTTTTAGCCAAATTTCAAAAACAAAAACAAGTTTTTGAAAACCTTTCAAAACTTAGCTTGGTTTTTAAAAACATATAAGAAAACATAAAAATTCATCAGTAAAAGTCGGAGTATTCTTAAGTTTAATTTTCAAAAACTAAATGGTTCACATATCTCTACATTAGTACGATATTATTCACTTTGATATAAGGCTCTCATGACTTTGCTTTCGATTTCACCTAAAAGATCTTATACCATGAAAGTAGTGTCTCTCACTTATAAACTGATGATTCATCTAGTCGATGTGGACTCCAACAACTCATCATATGAGGTTGTTAATTCTTAGAAAAAGAGAGAAGAATTTGAAAAAATATATACCAGCGGGCGAAGGAAAGCTTCAATATAAGACAATGATTCAGGAGAACAAAGCTCAGCTTCAAACCTGAGAAAAAAGAAAAGGAGAAAAAAAACATATATAAAAAGAAATATAATGGAAGAAGAAGAAGAAGAGAGAGAAATTAAAAGTACTTTGCAGATGGTGAAGAGTGAGAAGTTGTTATGTTAGGTGGTGGTTGAAGACAATTAGGGAAGTCCCTGTTTTTGTTTTCCTGTAGCATTATTGAAATTTGAATTTGAAAATAAATTTAAAAATAAGAGAAATTTGGAGAAAGATAAAGAGGAAGATACGTGGGTGTTTCGAGGTTTGGTGGGATTTGTGAGGAGCACCCTCTTTTATATGTAATATATAATATATATAAATGTAATTACTAAGGAATTTTCCACTTCTCATATCCAAGAACCAGCCTCGAACCTTCCTAAAATGTTTTTAATTTCATACCCAGAGAGAGATATTTTATGGTTTTATGACTTCTGAGTAATTTCTTCAAAGGTTTATTAATTAACTTTTAGCTACACTCCTCCTCCTTCAAAATAAAAATGGTTAAGGTATAACTATTTGAGTTTTTTTTTTTAAAAAAATAAATTTATAAATATTACTTTTATTTATGAGCTTTTTACTTTATTCACATCCTACCAGTGTATTTTTAAAATTTAAATAAAAAATATATAGTTTTTAAAATTTTATTTTATTTTTAAAGTTGGCTAACAATCCAAATATTTCTTTAGAAAAAGGTAAAAAGAATAGTAAAGGATGGTAACCAAGCACAAATTTCAAAAATTAAAAACTAAAATCAAAATAATTAGGAATACAATCCTGCGAAATTTTAAATATTTAAAGTGTATTGCATTATACATAAACCTTTAAAATATTATTTAATACTATTTTGTTGTGGATCCCACATTAGAAAAGTGGGGAGAAATTTCACAATATATAAGATATATGAGTTATTGCTCTAATTGTCAATTGATTTTGAGATAAAACCCATATAATTTAATATATTCTACATTTTAAAAAAATCAAACCAAATTTTATAAACTACAAAAAAAAAAAAAAATAGTAGTTTTTAAATTTTGGTTTGAAAAGAAAGTTAAAAAACTTTAAGAAAACAAAATATTGTGAAAAGCAATAAATATATATATAATTTTAAAAAGTAGAAAACTAAATAAAATAATTATGGGTTAAATTACAAGTTTAGTCCATGAACTTATAGGTTTTTGTCTATTTAGTTTTTGAACTTTAAAAAGTGTCAAATAGATTCATGAATTTTTAATTTTATATCTAATAAGTCTTTGAATTTAAAAAATGTCTAATTAAATCCCTAACTTTCAATTTTGTATCTAATAGGTCCTTAACATATTTAAAATTTTTAAAAATTAACCAATCTATAAGATATAAAATTGAATTTTATGTCTAAGAGAAGCCTAAACTTTCAATTTTGTGTCTAGCAATTTCATGAATTTTAAAAAAACATCAGGTAGGTCAAGGACCTACTAGACGCATAATTAAAAATTTAGGGATCTATTAGATACAAAATTGAAAGTTTAAAAATTTTATTAGACACATTCCAAAGTTTATGAACCAAATAGACACAAATATAAAAGTTTAGGAAATAGATACTTTTTAAAGTTTAAGAACCAAATAATTATTTGACATGGAAGACGATTTAGGATCAACTATACCTCTCTTCCACCTTTCCCTTATTTCCAGTTGAAAAATTGTTAGAGAGAGAGAGAGAGTATACGCGGTTGGGAGGGAGAAAAAGAAAAGAGTGAAAAAGAGATTGTAGGGGGAGACGACTTGGGGGTGGGTCTTCTTCTAAGTTCTACCTCCAAAATGACGCTAACGATGACGTAGCAAAACATGTTTTTTTTTAAATTATTATTATTAATTTCTATTTTAGTATATCCGTTAACTTGACTACATCCTTAATTAATACATATTTATCTTCAAACTATCTTATCTTATTTAACTCAAAACGTTTAGGTGAAGAACTTTCCGTAAAATAGAAGATCAAAGATTAAAAAAAAGAAGAAAAAACTTTCCGTATAATAGGTTAAATTAAATTTAATCATTCAACCTTCATATTTCGTACTTATTTAGTTTTTCATCTTCAAATTTTTAATTTTGCTTTTTCGGTTTTTTATTGTAATATTGTCAACATCATTATTTAAATATAGGTGTAACATTGTTAATTGAACCAACTAGTCAGGCGCAGATTTAAGAAAGGCATAGAGAGAGCTCGCGCCCCCCTCCCTCAACTCTTGAAAAACTTAGTTTCTATATATAAAATGCTATATCAATTTCAAAAGTTTTATCTTCTGATTTTTCAGGAGTTGGGATGATTTTGATATGCTAGTTGAGTTATATTTCTTTCGCTCATTTTTTTTTTGTTGTAATCTATTCATAAAATTATTTATTTTTTAAGAATATATTTTTCTTATTTGTATCAAATATAAATAAAAATAAATGTAAATATTTTTTTAATTTTTAAAAGATAATTAAATAAAAGAAAATATGATTCTAAGAATTCTTCAAAAAAAAAAATCTTATTATTTACAATTTTTTCTCATATACTTACGTAAAAAAATTTAATCATATTTCTTATATCAAAATATATAAATTATTATATCACGATTTCATTTTCATCTAGTTTGTTTTATTTTAGTTTTTAGACTTTTAAAGTTTAATTTCTTAACTTCAGTAAATCATAAAAATGGAATTAGATTATATACAATTAATATTAATGCATTCAAAATAATTTTTATATAAATTCAAACTCCCTAACTTAAAGTTCTGTTAGTTATAATTTAATCTAATGTGTTGCAAAAAAAAATTGTATTAACGGGATAAAATAAAGGACAAAAACGAGTATGATACAATTCAATGGTTGATTTTTTTTTTTTTTTGTCTATTATATTTCTAACTACTAAATTATCATTATCGATGTATTCATAGTGCCACATCACCATTAAAGTAATAATTTCAATAATAAAAAATTATTAAATCAAAATTAAAAGTTCAAACACATAGGGACAATTTATTTTTTAAAGTTTAATGACTAATGAAAAAACTCTCTAAATTTATAGATGAAATATGTAATTATTTTTTTAGTATAATTAAATATGTAATTTAACAAATATAATATAGGTTAAATTATATAAAACAAAATATCTCTAAAATTTTACCTCTAGTTTAAAAATTCTCTATTCCTTCAAAAGTTACCATATTATTATTGAAGTTTCATAAAAATTTCAAAACTATCATTGGAGTAAAATCCATTAGAATATTGGATAGACGATCGATGTGGTTTCACACGTGATATCAGTAAAGCAATAAAAGGAAGACACGTGTAATTGAACGTTGTAATTTTATTAATTTGAATGTAGTGAATTACAATCTCTAATGATTCTCCTCTGATTTTTTTTCTCTCTCAACTGTAATTTGTGTGAGGGTTTTATACCTTGTTCTCGGACGTAGATTTGATTCGTGGGTTTCACAGCTTGTTCTCGAATGTAATTTGTATCGAAGGCTTTGCAGCTTGTTCTCAAACGTAGACTTGTCTTTGAGGGCTTTGCAGCTTGTTCTCGAGTGTAGACTTGGAAGAGTATTTGGTCTTTGGCTTGTAGTTTGTCGAACCTCTTTAGCTTGTTGCTTGTTGAAGGTCTTCGACTTGTAGTTTATTAAAGCTCTTCTGCTTGTAGTTTGTTGAAGGTCTTCAACTTGTATCTTGTTAAAGGTCTTCGACTTGCACCTTGTTGAAAGTTTTTTGGCTTAGAGTTTATTGAAGGTCTTCATGAAGCACTTGACACCTAAGGACTTGAAGTGTTCAACATCTTACAGTGTTCATCATCTAAAGACTCGTTTTGCAGCGTTCACACTTAAAGACTCGTCCTACAACATCAACACTTAAAGACTCGTCTTATAGCATTCAACACTTAAAGACTCGTCTTGCAGCGTTCAACACTAAGGACTTCAGGGAGCATTCAACAATTAAGACTTTCCTCTGAATTTTCTATGAGTTATCTTGAGAGTGAAATTTTTAAACCTTTGGAATGGAGGGTAAGCTCTCTATTTATAGAACTTTCCAAAACATGTGGGTTTGGGTTTTAGCAACCTTTGGGCCCAACCATTTAAGTCTGGGCTTTGTTGGCTTTGGGCCTAATAATTTAGACTTGGATTTTATTTATAAATGGTCGGCATTCCTAATCACTTTTGCCGACCAGTTTTTATAAACGATCGACATTTTTTCTCACTTTTGCCGACCATATTACAAATGGTCGGTATTTTTTCTCACTTTTGCCGACCGTTTTATAAACGATCGACCTTTTAACACACTTTTTTCGGTGATTTTATAAATTGTTGGCATTTTTCTTCACTTTTGTCGACGATTTAATAAAACGGTCGGTATTACCCTCACTTTTGCCAACCATTTGTCAAACGGTCGGACTTTTGCCTCACTTTTGTCGACCATTTTAACAAACAGTCGGCATGTTCCTCACTTTTGCCGACCGTTTATTAAACCGTCGTCATTTCTCTATCTTTTGCCGACGATTTAATAAACCGTCGAGATTTCTCCTTTTTTCCGACCATTTTTTAAGCGTCGGGGTAAATAACGTCGAAAAATGGCAAAATCCTTGTAGTGCAATTTGACCAAAATTAAATTTAATTATTTGGTCAAATTGCATGTTGACCCTTGCAACTTTTAGAATCTGTCAATTCTTGTCTTCAAACTAAATTTAGGACACGTGTCAACTTATAATCGGTCCAAAATTTAATCATTTACAACTTGGTCATTAATTTGGAATAACGACGTGGCAACTGGGGATTGGTCGAAATTTCTATGCCAACAAATACCCCTTTTCGAGATTTAGGCATAAGTATGTGTGGGTGAATCTCAAAAAAAGATAATATTGAGCGAAAATATAAAACATTTATTCATAATTTTGATTCCACTTGATGTGTCAATTTAGTCGAAATATGAACTTGGTTCATAATTCTTTCCCTTTTACTCACCTTCATGTCAATTTATCAAAATATGAAATTGGGTCAATATTTTGATTTTCTTGCATGACATAAAATTTGGACAAATTGGAGTAGATTTGGAGTTCTACTCAATTTTTTTTTTTTTAACTTGTAGTAGCATTGGAATTCCATCCAACCTTGATTTGTGATAAAATCTGAAGAATGCCCAAATTTTAACTTTGTGAGATAAAATTGAAAGTCTATCATGATTTTGATTTGGGTAGAACTAATTTTATCAAACTTTGATTTGGGATAAAATTTGGAGTATGCCCAAATTTTAATTTTGTGAGATAAAATTGAAACTCTATCATAATTTTGATTTGGATAGAACTAATTTTATCAAACTTTGATTTGAGGTAAAATTTGAAGTATGCCCAATTTTTTTTAAAAAAAATTTTGAGATAAAATTCTTCAAATCTCAACTTTGGATTTGAAATAGAATTTTAATTTGGACAATTTTCGATGCCAAATTTTGATTTGAGATGAAATCCTATTCCAATTCAAATTCCAATTCCTATTTGAATTCCAACTTGGATTTTGAAATGTGATCTTTATCTTTTCTTCAACTATAAATAGAGGAGGTGAGTCTTCCATCCATTCGCATGAGTGTAGACAAGTTTGGCTAAAATTTTGATAAGTCCCAAACTTTTATGTTTTTCTTTTTCTTTTTCTTTTCTTTTTTTTTTCCTTTTTTTTTCAATCTTTCCTTTGTCTTTCCTTTGTCTTTTTATTTTTTCACTTTTTTTTTCACTTTTTTCCTTTTTCTTTCTTTCATTTTTTTTTATTTTTATTTTCTTCTTTTTAACTTTTTTTTTGTAGATACGATGCCCCTTTTAGCACAAGTGCACTTGTGGGACTCTGGTTGGTTTCGGGTGTACTTGCAGCTACGGAACTCCACATGCTCCTAGCTCATATAAGCTTGTGGGACTCTCGTCTGTTCTGGGAGTACTTGGAGCTACAGGACTCTTTACAAGGTTTGTTCAAGAACACTCGACGAGCCCTATGGTGTTCTTGCTGATGGAGATCCGATCTCCTTGAGCAGCGGAAATGTGATTTAAAATCGTAGTTGCTTGTTTATTTTGGTTAAACACAAATACCACACTACTACAAAAACTATATTTTCTGATACTTATAAAATGTCGAATTTTGATTTACTTGACGTTTTTCAAACCTTCAAGGAATCTACCATCAAGAATAATATATAATACTTGACACTTATAAAGTGTTATGTATAGCATTTTTTGACGCTTATAATGTGCCATTTTTAACATGAAACCTTGACACTTTTTATTCGTCAAATATAGTTTTATCTTGACTTTGAAAAAGTGTCAAATTTGTGTTAATACTTGACGTTTTCTCTGTGGCAAATATATTTTTATCTTGACTTTTCAAGAATGTCAAATATAAATTACTTGACGATTTAAATGAGTCAAATATAATTTTATCTTGACGTTTCAAAAATGTCAATAAGAATTAGATCTTGACACATTATATGTCTTGTTGGTTTGTATTTTTTTTCAATGTATTAAATATTCCTCTTGAATTCTCTGCACTGTGTTCCAATAATTTGTTATATTGAAAAATGCATAATTTCATCAACCAATCTTCCACACTTTAACAAAAATTCACATATTTAACAAAGACTTATCAAACCTCATGTCAACAATTCAAAAATTACAAGGACTTATCAAACCTCATGTTAACAATTCAAAAATTACAAGAACTATTATAACGATCCTAAGCCATAAACTCAACTAACATTCAAGGAGGTTTACAAAACAAGAGAACTTTACATTCACTAGCCTAACACATTGTAAATGGCTTAAACATGAAACTTATTGACAACATTATGACCAAAACTTTGAAAACGTCACCATAATTCTGCAACACTTTTGTCACCCGCCAAGTAGTTGAGTATTACTTGCAAAACACAAAATTAAGCAGCAAGGGTGAGCATAAACATACTAAGTAAGCAACCTACCTCTAATAATTCAGAACTCTAAAACATACAACGAGTGAATTTACTCAATCATGCCAACCCCTCTTAAAACACAACGATCTCGAATACTGGCTACCCATCTGCCTACTTCACTCACTCCCTCACATCCCGAATAGTAAAGGAAAGCAACCCTCATGCTAATCCTAAGAAGCACATGCTCAAAGGGAGGGAATGAGATCTAGCCTAATGTCATAAACGTCGACCAAGGAGGATTAAGATGATTAACATACTTACAACACTTACAGGGGTTCGAAAAAGATTAAAATGCACTTAGAATTACCAAAATGGCTTAAAGCCTCTCTAGTTGATGCTCGGATCAACTTCTTTTTGCTAAATCGACTTCCATGGCTTATGGTTAACCAAAATGAACCTATTTGTATTATGACCCATAGATGAAACTGTTAAAAACTATAATTAAAAGGTATTCGAGCAATAGAACCAATCCAAGATAATTTAATCTAGTTTGAATGAGCTTAAAGGGACTGACCTTGCTAAAAGAGTCAAAATATTTTGTTGAAAGTGTGTTGGAGAATGCCTGAATCACACTCAAACTGCAAACAGAAGGTTCGTACTTGTTAGAACTAATGCTACATTGCTGAAATTGATTTGAGAGATTTAAAGCATGAAAAGTGTAAGACCCTAAATTATAGGGTAAACCTAACTTGGGCGTAACTTAAGACACGTCGTTTACTCCAAAATTTCGACAGCATAACGACGCTACTAGGAATTTTTCAAAATTTCAATGACCTGTTTTAACATCCGAAACATTTCAAAAATAAACCATTCTTCCCAGCCACCCACTTACTTCAAATACACAAAGGTTGGGGTTCAACAATCAGATATTTCTCAGCAAAACAAGACTAATTTCATGAATGCTCAAAACACGACTTATGACTTAAAACATGCCAAGAAAGTTCAGCAGAACAAGCAATCCTACAAGTGTACTTAAATTAGAAAAGTTCCAACAACTCTCAAGTGATAAACTAGACTAAAGAGGGGGAAAATGGACTTCATAGCCTCACAGTTCGACACTTAAAGGAATAAAAAGTTTGTTAGAAATTGCATCTCAATGCCAAATATCCTAAAAATTGTGTTTCAATGCCAAACTAAGTTTATCAAAACTATAAATATACTCATCAAAATAACACAACGATTAAAGTTATCAAAACTCATCATCTGGAGGGACAACGACCATCAAAAGGCATTTCTCTTTTGAGGAGTGTCATCTAAATGTCAAGGAATAACAGATAAGAGAATTTTAGTGGAAGAAAGAAAATTAAAACATAAGGGAAATTTGAGGCTACAAAACTGCATTAAAGGATCTTAAGAATACTTCGAGGCTAAAAGTAACTCAAAACAATGCAATAATGTATATTTCTCCCCTTGGAACTTGCAAAGTAGGCAAAAAGAGGCTAGAAAGAGTTTAAGTCTTATTTTTCACACTTAAAGAAACTTAAAAAGTTCCTAAACTGAAACTTACGTACACACCCAACCCCAAATCCAAAAAAGTGTCTTAAAGGCTCTTAACGATCTAAAAGTGCCTATGAAACCTATAAAGTGGCCAAAAAGTGAAAACAACTCAAAACAATCTAAAAGTGTCTATGGAACCTAAAAAGTGACCAAAAAGTGTATAAAATGAGTTTAAGTGTCATTTTGACTTTTAAAGAAACTAAGAAAGTGCCTAAAGTAAAACTATAACACACAACAAACCCTCCAATGCTACAAAAATGCATTAAAGGAACTTGAGCGTACTTTGGGGCTAAAAGTAACTCAAAACGATCTAATAAGGTTTATTTCACCACATGAAACGTACAAAGTGACCAAAAAAGATGCCAGAAAGAGTTTAAATCTCATTTTTCACGCTCTAAGAAACTTAAAAAGTTCCGAAACTGAAACTTATACACACAACCATCCTCCGAACTTACAAATTGGTCTTGTATTGATTAAGTCTCATGTTCACGCTAAAAGGAGTTTAAGTCCCATGTTCATGCTAAAAGAAACCTAAAGAGTTCCTAAACTAAAATATAGGCAAACAACCAACCTCTCGAATCTTCAAAAGTACCTTAATAGCTCTTAAGCATGCTTTGACGCCAAAAACAACCTATGAAACTTACAAAAGTTACAAAGTAGTGTATAAAAGGACTTTAAGTCTCATGTTCACGCTAAAAAAAACTAAAAAAATGTCTAAGCTCAAACTTATGCACAAAACCAACCCCTCGAATCTTCAAAAGTGTCTTAAAGGTTCTTAAACATACTCTGAGGCCAAATATAACTCAAAACGACCTAAAAAGTACCTATGAAACTTACAAAGTTACAAAAAAAGTGTATAAAATGAGTTTAAGTCTCATGTTCACGCTCAAAAAAAAAAAAAAAGTTTCAATCCAATAAAACTTAAAGCTAGAACCCATGATCCCGCCACCCCACTTCTTTTTGTACTCATCATACTTGTCATTGAAATTTTCCTTAACAAATAGAATAGAGCAACAAATGTATTAATAAAAACAAGTTCTACACAGAGTTACAACCATATATTTTAAACGTATTAGTCACCTTAATAGCTTCAAGAATCCTGTTGAACTCTATTTTATCTTCGTTCTTTATGGTTGTCAAGCACAAAATGGATGCAGTCTTTTTGTAGACAATATATTAAAAAGGAAACAAGTTTCAAACAATTGTCCCTAAGATTTAGAGAATTGGAAAATATGTCAGGGAAAGGAAAAATAGCAAGGTTTTCGAACCCAATCGTGTTTTTCCCTTCACAATCCAATATTGGTTGAAGCTGTATGTAATCCCACAACTTCTACAATTCAATCCAACTAGGGGGTTAGCTTGATAAAAACAAAAAAGGGATATTCACCTTACCTTAATCAAGCATGGATTCAATGACATGACTATACATACAACACTAGCAAGACCAAGCAAGCAAATGAAAGGTAAAGGAAAGGTATAGAGCAAGAGTATAGTTTTCAGTCTTCATCTTGATTACCTGTACAACCAAAGGAAATTAGTTTCAAATGGTTTAGCAGCTTCTATACATAGTGTTTGTTAGGAAAAAGAGAACTTGTGTTGGTGTGGTGTAACGACCCTACTTTTTCTATGACTAAACTCTTAGGGTCATTACTACACATGCATGCAATTGTAGGCCAAAAGCTGTAAAACGATCTTTAAATTTCTAATGCAAGTAAATCGTCTTTAGGGATCCCAAAACAAATCATTCAAAACAAGTAAAGGAGCAGCTTTAACATGGCCTCATTAAAATCAAAGAAATAAACTTAACTTTAAAACCATGAAACGACGACATTAGTTATCAAAGAGAATATGCGAAAACATGACTATTCCCATGGTTTTGGCAACGTGTCTCCGTCACTCGCCCAAAGACGCCCTTGGCCTTACTCAAAAACATTTTTAAAGAAAGGGTGAGTATTGCAAAACAATACTCAAGATGGTGACCTCGCTACAGAGGTTTGGGATATGCATACACATACAATCATGACTTTTAAACCTGTTCGAAATGTACATATGCGGGACCTAAAACTTTCTCATATCGTCATGACTATAATACATGACTTCCTTTTTCTTTTAAGTGGCCAATTGGTCATCCTGAGTCATTTCATTTTGAGTCCCTCACGCACTCCTGTAATAATTTGAGTCCTCATGCACTTCTGTATGGTTTGAGTCCCTCACAGACCCCTGTAATTTGACCCATAGGGTCTCTAATGCTTGTTTGACCATGCACACAATGCACTCAGGAGACCAATTTCCACATTTTTCATCAAATCATTTCATGGCATACATAACATGCATGAGGTCCCATCATTCAACATAACAATAGTGTACATGCCACAAGCATCATCATAATATGCAAATCATCATTTCCTCATAGACCGTTTGTTGATAACAATCTTATAAGTAATCATGAAATATCCTCATACAAGATACTGTAATATCCTCACATAAAATACTGGATTTTTCTTACGTAAAATACAAGGATATTCTCACATAAAATATTGAATTATGCTCACATAAAATAGGGAGATATTTTCACATAAAATCTTAGAATATTCTCACGTAAAATCATCAAACCCTTTTTGAGTAAAATCACTAATTAATTTCGCATAAAATAATGAAATTCATTTTCTTTAATCCCATTTAAAAAGTTCGGCACAAGGTCCCTTACCTTAGCTCGAATTCTACTCCAAAACCTAACCCGAGCTCCTTGAGTAATCTTTTTAGTAGAACCTGATTCACACAACAATTCGAAATTATTCTCCAAGCCTTCCCCAAATCCATAATCGTAAGGGCACTTAATTTACGTTCTTAAGATTTCATGCCCCGCTTACCTCAAGTTCAATGCGAATACCTAAAACTCCTTAGTTTGTCTTGACGTTTGACCTTCAATTCCGCTCCATCCTTGATCCCTGAAAGTTGTGTTCAAAACAGTGGCTTACGTTCTCAATTTATCGTTTTAACATCCAATAGGGCACGTATAACCCTCTTTCTCAAACTGAAATTTAACAAAAACGCTCACCGGGCTGCAACCTCCGCTGCTGTAAAATATTGCTGGCCGGCGTGGTGATCGGAGGCGAAGCTGGACGTCGACGGCAGCAGTTGTTCGTGGCTCGTGCGGTGGCTGGCGGACGCGTATGAACCCTCGGTGCTGCCGGACTCAACGGAGAAGGCCTGCTGCTTGAATGCTCTCTCTCGCGCCGTGGGTGGGAGCTTCGTGGACGTCCGGCGTAGAGCGGCGACACCGCCGCTCAATACTCCTCGCCGACGGCCAAGCTTCGTGAAACCCGCGCAAGGAAACGACACTACCGAGTCTTCTTCTACCGCAGCTTGGTTGATCGACGCCGCGGCTTCTCTTCGTGGACGTGAGCTTGGTCGGTGGTGGGGTCTTCTTCGGCTGGACGTGCGTGGCCGGCGGCGTACTCGACTGAAGGCAGATGTTTGTGGGTCGGCTCGTGGTTCGGCGTTCGTGGATTCGGCGTTCGTCTCTGCTCGTGGGTTTTCGCCGGCGCGAGTGGCTGAAGAGATTTTCGCCGAGGACTTGCCGCGGTGAAGGTGAATGTCCGTGGGTCTTGGTTTGCGGTAGAAACAACAAAGAACAAGAGATGGTCATCGGCTAGGGCAAAGAAGAGAAGAAGGAGATACTTGGCATTCTAGGGCTAGGGTTTCTTTCTTTTGGATTAAATACTAAGGAGGCTAAATGCTAGGGTTTAGGTCAAATTCCAAAGATCACATCTAACCCTCGATTATGCATTAATCACTAAAGTGCCATTGCCCCTTCCTCTTCCTCTAATTCTATGAGAAATTTCCTTTCAAAGAGAACAATTTACATAAGTCCACATGAAATGAAGGGTTCATTCACAACAAGCTCGATAATATTCACTAAACCGACTAAACACAAAGGTTGCTAGAACGTTAACTAAAAAAAATACTAGTACCTGTGGTTGTGGTCGTCACAATCTTCCCTCCTTAAGAACTTTCGTCCTCGAAAGTTTCTATTCTTGAAATAGTTCTGGATATTTAGCTCAGATTTCCTCTTCTCGCCCCGGTAGCTTCTTCCGCATTTGGTGGTTTTGCCATAACACTTTAACTAAGTTGATCTCACTACACGGAGGGTCTTTTGATCTCTTGCAACAATCGCATGTGTCGCCGCCATAACTCAAATCTTCACTAAGCAATCGTAATGGTTCAAGTCTATGACGTGAGTCGGTCCAGAACGTATTTTCTCAACATGGAGACATGAAACACGTTATGAACCACCCAGATGGGAAGGCGGCAATGCTAGCTCTGTGAGGCCACTACACCGACCCTTTCTAAAATCTCGAATGGTCCTATAAAGCGCGGACTCAACTTCCTTTCCGACCAAACCTTAGAATCCCTTTCATTGGGGCAACTTTAAGAAATACGTGGTCCCCAACTTCAATTCTAGGTCCTCCGCTCGAATCGGCATAACTCTTTTATCTCGCTTTGGGCGGTCGCATTCGCGCCCTAATCTTTTGTATTGCCTCATTAGTGACTGTACTAATTACGGACCCAATAATCGGCGTTCGCCAACCTCCTCCCGAAAAACGGAGTTCTCGCAACGCTTTCCATAGAGAGCTTCAAATGGAGCCATTCCGATGGTCGATCGGTAGTCATTATTATAAGCAAACTCCATCAAATGCAAATGAGTGTCCCAACTACCGAAAGTCTAAGGTGCAAGCTCGCAACATGTCTTCTAATATCCGGTTTAAACGCTCGTCGCGCCCATCCGTCAGGATGAAAAGTCAGACTAAAGTTCAACCGTGAACCTAACGCTTTTCAGAAACTCCTCCAAAAGTCGGAGGTGAATCTCTGATCCCATGCGTCAAATAATCCCGATTTGAATCCCATGCGACGGACTATCTCTTCCGTAAAGTCGCGCCACTTATCCGTAGAGTAGGTGGGTTTTCCTGGTATGAAATGTGCCGACTTTGTTAATCTGTCCACAATAACCCAAATCACTGAGTAACCTCGTAAGGTTCTGGGCAACCCGACTATGAAGTCCATAGAGATCTCCTCCCATTTCCACTGAGGCACATGTAAAGGCTGCAATAGTCCCGCGGGCCTCTGTCTAGGTGCCTTCACCTGCTGACAAGTCAGGCACTTGCTAACAAATTCTGCCACGTCGCGCTTCATGTTACACCACCAGAACGACTGTTTCAGATCTCGATACATCTTGGTACTACCAGGATGCATAGAAAATGGTGAGTTATGGGCCTCGCTCAAGATTTCAGTTTTCAGTTTGTCATCGTTCGGAACACATAATCGTCCTTGGAATAGTAATCCTCCATCTGTGGATAGTGAGAACTCTGCCAACTCACCTGTAGTTACTGCCGAAAGTTCCTCTACTAACTGAGGGTCCACCTGCTGAGACTCAACGATGCGTTGCCTCAAAGTCGGTTGTACAGTTAATTGAGCTAATTGTGCCGTGGTCTTCCCTACTAGTACTGCAATTTCAGCTCGTGCAAAGTCCGCCCGCAACTCGTTGCTCTGTCGGTAACTCGTGCGAAGTATGTGTGCAAAGCTTCCTCACGAGGGCATCGGCCACGACATTAGCCTTACCGGGGTGATATTGAATATCTATGTCGTAGTCCTTCACTAATTCCAACCATCTGCGTTGCCTCATGTTCAATTCCTTCTGGGTGAACAAGTACTTCAAACTTTTATGATCTGTAAAAATCTGGATTTTCTCGCCATACAAGTAATGTCTCCGCATCTTTAGTGCAAAGACCACCGCCGCTAGCTCTAAGTCATGGGTTGATAATTCCTCTCGTATGCCTTTAATTGTCGGGATGCATAGGCTATTACTTTACCGTGCGCATTTAGAACACATGCCTGCACCCTTTCTTTGAAGCATCACCAGAAACCACAAAGCTCCTCTGCTCCTCGGGATCGTAAGAATCTGAGCCGACACCAACCTACACTTGAGTTCCCGAAAACTCGCCTCACAATTGTCATCCCAAACAAATGGGTTACCTTTGCGCGTCACACCGAGTCATGGGCATGGCTATCTTGGCGAAGTCCCGCACGAAACGCCTATAGTAACTGCCGCAAGACCCGAAAACTACGCACCTCTGTAATCTGGTGGTCGGACGAGGCCACCGTGGTGACGGGCTCCACTTTTGGCGGTCAACAGAGACTCACCTTCCGGACACCACATGCCCTAAGAAGGATACCCGCCGAGCTGCACTTCGCACTTGGAAAATTTTGCATATAACTTATTCTCTCTCGCGTGAGTAAAACTTTTCTCGTGTGCCTTTCATGATCTTCATCACATCCGGAGTATATCGTAATGTCGCCAATAAATACAATCACGAACGTATCTAGAAATTCTTTGAATAAGCGGTTCATCAAGTCCATGAAAGCGGCAGGGCGTTGGTCAAACCAAACGGCATCACCGCGGAACTCGTAATGTCCATAACGTGATCTCAATGCCGTCTTAGGAATATCCTCTTCACCGATTCTCAATCGATGGTAGCCCGATCTCGGATCAATCTTGGAAAACATCGTTGCTTCCTCGCAAATCGATCGAACAAATCGTCATCCTAGGAAGAGGGTATTTATTCTTGACCGTAACTTTATTCAACTCCCTGTAATCTATACACAGCGCATGGACCCGCTCTTTCTTTTTCACGAACAACACCGGGGCTCCCAGGCGTAAACGCTAGGGCGTATAAATCCCTTGTTCGCAAGTCTTGTAAATCGTAGTTTCGCTTCTTTCAACTCGCCAGGTGCCATTCTCAGATGGTGCCTTGATATCTGAGTCGCCCCTAGCTCCAATCCGATGTTAAAATCCACTTCTCGACGGAGGTACTCCGGGGAGGTCCTCGGGAAAAATGTCTGGAAATTCATTTACCACTGGTACCGATGACACTGAGATCTCCGAACACCTTGCATCTAGTATGCAAGCTAAGACACCCCAAGCTCCCCGATGTAATAACTTCCTGGCCTTAAGGGCAGTAATTACCTTAGGCCTACTTCCTGCTAACGTGCCTCTGAACCTGTAGCCAGGTTGGTCAGGAGGAGTAAACACTACCTCCTTCCCCAAGCAATCAATGCAAGCATGGTTCTCAGTACTAACCCACCCATACCCAATATCACATCAAAGTCAATCATGTCTAAGACCACTAGATTTACTGTTAACTCATGGTCTGCGATGGTCACACTACCATCCTTGACTTTCATAGTGGCTAACAAGTTTATCCCCGCAGGAGTGGAAACAGACAAAGCATACTGTAACTGTTCTAATTCTAACTCAGCTTGACTTACGAATGATGCAGAAATAAAAGAGTGTGTAGAACCGTAATCAAATAATACAAAGGCAAGGTGCCCAAGTAATGGAAGTGTACCAGTAACCACCGAAGTCAATGCCATGGATGCTTTTACTCGTGCTTGCATAAGCTCTTCCTTGGTGCATTACTTGCTTTGCGCAAAGAAATTTCACTATTGATAACTTTGAGGTTGGCTAGCACTCGCTTGACTTCGACGCTTATTAGCTCAGTGCCCTTCTTTCCCACATCCGAAGCACACTCGGATCGCCAAACACTTACCCCAATGATGCTTACCACGCTTTTGCATTGTGGCTTATCTCCACTATTAGTTCCCGCCCCGTTGGCTCGTGGTTTCGACTGAACTCGCACGAAAGTTTCTGGCCTATGTGGTGTACGCTGGGACGCCGCGAGTTTGAATTTGGTCGGTCCCATTTCTCTTATGATTTGTCATGGGCCGCCCCGTTAACCACTACTGGCACGCGCGTCTGCGCCGCACTCCAAATCAATTTCTGCCACTCTCACCGCGAGGCATAGTCGGGAGGTGCTAGTGCACGTATGAAGCCTCTGACATTTTCATCTAGTCCCATAATGAAACGCTCTGCTTTCTTCGCCCTCTGTGTCTACTAGCTCGGGGGCAAAGCGTGACAAGCGGGTGAATTCTCTCTCATATATCTCCACCGCCCTCCCGCTCGCTCACCGCAAGAATTCTCGCTGCTTCCTATAACGAGCGCAATGTGGTAAAATTTCCGCCGTAATGCTTCTTTAAACAGATTCCATGTGATCGCGTCACACACCTGCGACAATGGTTCCTCGGCGACTCCACCATAAATAAGCGCTGCTCTCTCAACATGAAGGTAAGACAGACACCCTCTCGGTCCTCGTGACAATTCATCAATCAAGATGGTCTCAATGGAGGACAACCATAATTCAAATGGCATGGGGTCACTAGAAGACCCATCAAAAGCTCTGCTGATCATATTTCCCAAGTCCTTCGATATCGAGACTCTAGAGTTGCATCATTCCGCCCGACTTGCTTGGGCCACCGAGTGGCTATCAGAGCTCGCACAAGAGTCCGCATAACCTCTACCATCATAGTCATGACATTGGGGTTCCTTGATCCGCCACGGAGCGATCGCAGTGCATTCTCCCGGCGATTTGGCTGGTCCCGGGGAGATCCGCACGGGTGGGGTAATTTCCTCCTGCTCCAGCAGGTAGTTCTGGGCCGGGTGTTAACATTAACTCCCGATCTCCGACCCCTACCACGCCCTCTACCTCTCCCACGACCTCTAGGTGGCATTTTGTCAGTACTACAATACAGAGAGTTTCTAACTCAGTTTTCATTACTTTCTAACTATAAGATAGAATCACTCTTAGGGTTTAAATTCATTTACATTCACAAAACAGAATTACATCATAATCAATTACTTCAGATATAAATTACCAAAACGTGCACTGGCGGTGGCCTAACGCGTTGTTCAACCATGGAATTCACTACTGCGGCTTACTCAGTAAGCAAGTCTACAGTAACCCTTAAACCTGTGGCTCGATACCAACCAGAACGACCCTACTTTTTCTATGACTAAACTCTTAGGGTCATTACTACACATGCATGCAATTGTAGGCCAAAAGCTGTAAAACGATCTTTAAATTTCTAATGCAAGTAAATCGTCTTTAGGGATCCCAAAACAAATCATTCAAAACAAGTAAAAGGAGCAGCTTTAACATGGCCTGTTAAAATCAAAGAAATAAACTTAACTTTAAAACCATAAAACGATTTACATTAGTTATCAAAGAGAATATGCGGAAAACATGACTATTCCCATGGTTTTGGCAACGTGTCTCCGCCACTCGCCCAAAGACGCCCTTGGCCTTACCAAAAACATTTTTAAAAGAAAGGTGAGTATTGCAAAACAATACTCGATGAAGTGACCTCGCTAATGAGGTTTGGGATATGCATACACATACAATCATGACTTTTAAACCCGCTCAAATGTATATATATGGGACCTAAAACTTTCTCATATCGTCATGACTATAATACATGACTTCCTTTTTCTTTTAAGTGGCCAATTGGTCATCCCGAGTCATTTCATTTTGAGTCCCTCACAGCACTCACATAATAATTTGAGTCCTCTCACGCACTCGTAATAATTTGAGTCCTCACGCACTCTCGTATGGTTTGAGTCCTCACTGCCCTCGTAATTTGACCCATAGGGTCTCTAATGCTTGTTTGACCATGCACACAATGCACTCAGGAGACCAATTTCCACATTTTTCATCAAATCATTTCATGGCATACATAACATGCATGAGGTCCCATCATTCAACATAACAATAGTGTACATGCCACAAGCATCATCATAATATGCAAATCATCATTTCCTCATAGATCGTTTGTTGATAACAATCTTATAAGTAATCATGAAATATCCTCATACAAGATAATCAGAATATCCTCACATAAAATACTGGATTTTTCTTACGTAAAATACAAGGATATTCTCACATAAAATATTGAATTATGCTCACATAAAATAGGGAGATATTTTCACATAAAATCTTAGAATATTCTCACGTAAAATCATCAAACCCTTTTTGAGTAAAATCACTAATTAATTTCGCATAAAATAATGAAATTCATTTTCTTTAATCCCATTTAAAAAGTTCGCACAAGGTCCCTTACCTTAGCTCGAATTCTACTCCAAAACCTAACCCGAGCTCTCCTTGAGTAATCTTTTAGTAGAACTCGATTCACACAACAATTCAAATTATTCTCCAAGCCTTCCCAAATCCATAATCGTAAGGGGCACTTAATTTACGTTCTTAAGATTTCATGCCCCGCTTACCTCAAGTTCAATGCGAATACCTAAAACTCCTTAGTTTGTCTTGACGTTTGACCTTCAATTCCGCTCCATCCTTGATCCCTGAAAGTTGTGTTCAAAACAAAGGCTTACGTTCTCAATTTATCGCTTTAACATCCAATAGGGCACGATAACCCTCTTTCTCAAACTGAAATTTAACAAAAACGCTCACCGGCCGCAACCTCCGCTTCTTGTAAAATATTGTTTGCCGGCGTGGTGATCGGAGGCGAAGCTGGACGTCGACGGCAGCAGTTGTTCGTGGCTCGTGCGGTGGCTGGCGGACGCGTATGAACCCTCGGTGCTGCCGGACTCAACGGAGAAGGCTCGCTTTGCTTGAATGCTCCTCACGCGTCGCGCGGCCGGAGCTTCGTGTCCGGCGTAGAGAGGCGACATCTCGCTGCTCAATACTCCCTCGCCGATCGGCGCGAAGCTTCGAAACCCGTGAAACAGGCAGGAACACTACTACCGAGTCTTCTTGGTGCACCGGGTTGATCGACGCGCGCGCTTCTTCTTTCGTGGACGTGAGCTTGGTGGTGGTGGGGGTTTCTACCGACGGGCGTGCGTGGCGCGCACTTGCTCGATCGAAGGCGTATGTTTGTGGGTCGGCCGTGGTTCGGCGTTCGTGGATTCGGCGTTCGCTCTGCTCGTGGGTTTTCGCCGCCGCGAGTGGTCAAGAGATTTTCGCCGAGGACTTGCCGGCGGTGAAAGGTGAATGTCCGTGGGTCTTGGTTTGGCGGTAGAGCAACAAAGAATAAGAGAGATGGTCATCGGCTAGGGCAAAGAAGAGAAGAAGGAGATACTTGGCATTCTAGGGCTAGGGTTTCTTTCTTTTGGATTAAATACTAAGGAGGCTAAATGCTAGGGTTTAGGTCAAATTCCAAAGATCACATCTAACCCTCGATTATGCATTAATCACTAAAGTGCCATTGCCCCTTCCTCTTCCTCTAATTCTATGAGAAATTTCCTTTCAAAGAGAACAATTTACATAAGTCCACATGAAATGAAGGGTTCATTCACAACAAGCTCGATAATATTCACTAAACCGACTAAACACAAAGGTTGCTAGAACGTTAACTAAAAAAAATACTAGTACCTGTGGTTGTGGTCGTCACATGTGGAGTGTTTTTTTTCATTATAGGGCCTTAAGTTGAATCTCAAGCTACCTTCCCTTCCATTTTAGAGGGAAACACAAGTTTAAAAGTATGGTAACATATACCTTTATCTATTTGTCTTCATGCTAGGAAGTGGATCCTGGTGTGACAAAGTGATTTCATTGAATGACCAGAAAAAAAGGTGTTTATCTAGGGGGCAAAAGGAGAGTTAACAATATACAGCACTGCTCTGCTCAATCTTCCAATGCAAATTTCATCGATAGACTTGTCTTTCAAGTGAAATAATTTTTTCAACAGACATAACATATATTTAAAATTGTACTGTTAAAAAACAGGTTGCTAGTAGTCAGGGTCGTGAGATTCGCATTACATGTTTTGCCCCCATCTACGTATACAACATATGAAGGGCACAACAGAATAACAAAGATTTGGGCAGTACAACAAGGAAAATCAATCTACCTTCATTCAATTCATAGTATCCAAATTGTAAAAATAAATGTAGAAAAACATTACAACTGAACCAAATCTTTGAAAACATAAGTACCAAGAATGAACCAAGCAACCAGGAAGAAAGTGAAAAATGCCAATAAGGTTAAGAACGTAGTACCCCCCAGTGCAAGTACTATATTGATTACCACAACAAATGGTTAGAACGTCCAGATAACAACTCCTTTACTAACCCACCGACCCTTAAGAAAGATCAGAGTTGCAAGGTTCACCACATTCCATCCACACAATGCATGAAAGCCAAGTCCGCATTGAAGATTATTAGCTACAAAGAAATTCCGATTGCAAGTTAAGAGATTGTAGGCTCAACTATAAAGCATTCGAAGATTTGTCACAACAGTCGCAAAACTCAAAAATTGGAGATTAAATTCAAACTTGAATCGAAATCGATTAAGTGGACTGACCGATGAAACACCACACCAACCGATCTACAGGTGTGACCATTTTCAACAAGACTTGCAGTGATTTCCAATTTGTTATAGTGGCACACAACAAGGGTCGATTGAGACATGATGGCTAGCTGCTTGATGTGTGGAAGAAAAAGACACCAGGCTACAAAATGAAGAATGACGGTGGCTCGGGTTTGGGTGTCCAGTGACGACCGACGACTGAAGGTGCCCGGGATGATGCTTGGTGTGGCAGATCTGGAGGAGACGATGCGAAAACATTCGACGAGACGTCCAGGTCGCAGCAGACCTTCATGGTAGAGGTTGAAGAGCACCAAATTTGGATGTTGACTCACGGACGATAGCTTGGACTGCGCACGACAAGGTTGGGAATGAGGAAAGTGAGATTTTGGGTTTAGGGTTTTAGAGGAGAGGGAAAAAGGGGTTGGAAGGGAGGGAGTGGGATGAGAGAGAGAGAGGAAGAGGAGGAGAGAGATATGAGGTTAAGGGTGGTGGTTGCCATGGAAGGAGCTTGAGAGGGACAAGAGGAGAGAAGAAGTCGATGGGCTTAAGGGCAAAACAACGCGAGGGTTTCTTTTTGTTTAGTTTAGAAAAATAATAAAAAAAGGCACTAAAATTGAGGGTCTTTTCCATTTTGTTTTACTTGACGTTTTTTAAACGTCAAGTAAAGTGTAAGCGAGAAAAAATCTGAAATCTTTGTCATCCTCCGTGTTTTTTAATTTTTCTTGTCTTTTTTCTTTAAAAACTTCGTACTACTTGACGTTTTTTTTTCATAAAAACGTCAAGTATTTAAAACTTGCAAGTGTCAAGAAATATATAATTTGTAGTAGTGCCAATACATTGGGGAAAACAGAGATAAGCATACAACTCTAATCTAATTAGGCATGGAAATAATCATGCAAACATGTTGTAAAATAAACTAAACTAAAAGGAAAAGTTAAGATTACCTTTGTAGATCAAATCTCCCAGCAACACCTTTCTCCCTTTTTCCTCAGCAACACAGAAACAAAAAAAAATCTTCTCTGTTTTCTCCAATAGGACAACACCACTAGTGAGAACCTCCTATTCTCTGAGTAGCTTAGATCTCCCTAGGTGGGAAGGGATCCAACAATTGGAGAGTGAGGGAATTTTAGAGAGAGAATTCTTTGAGAGAGCAATTCACCAATTGCACAGTCCAAAAAATCTATCGATCAATCTTTTCTTCTCTCAATTGAGAGGAAGTTAAAAGGCATGTGAAAACTTCTCACTTCCATACGATAAGGAAATGGTGGGGAATGGGGGCGTGTCCTTCTGACACGTTCCCACATATTTAATAATAATTAAATAATAATAATTAATCTAATTAATTATTATATTAAATCAAATTTAATGAATTTAAATATCTTATATCTAAATAAGATTAAATCACATTTAATCATATTCCCTTTTAACCTATAGTTTTAATGTACATCTAATGCATATTAAATTTTAACTATATAGTTTTTTAAATATGAATCACATTCACATTTAAATTAATATTTGAACTCTTTCAAATATTTAATTCTCTCATATAATTTAATATGAATCATATTCACATTAAATTTATAATATATAGTTCCAAAACTTTATATTATAACGTATCTATATACATTAAATTTATTCCCTAATTAATTTGAACATTTCAAATTCAAAACAATCTAAGAACCCTTTACGAGCTAGAAGGTGGACCTAATGGACCTACAAATCAGAAGCTCCAACGATGCGAGATTACTCGGTTAATCTCATTAACCTCCTAATCAACATTCGTTAACTTCGGGAACACTCCACTAAAGTCCCGCAGCTGCACTCTTCTCATTGCAGATATATTTATGTGTCCACAGATATTGACCAATAACAGCAAGTCAATCCTTCACGAATGTTCGTAACACCAGTTGGGTCAAATTACCGTTTTACCCCTGGGTTACATCTTGTACCTTAAGTACCAATGCTCCTCTAATAAACAAACAGAATCCCTCTCGGGTCAATGAGAGGGTCAAGCCCTTTGTTAAAGTCCCGGAGACACCACTTAAGGGAACATTCTTCTACTTACCCTAGTAGTCGGAAGGAGTGAATTCCATATTGCTAGGCTAAGTCCCCAACTGCTCACTCGGTATTGTCCCCAAGAAGGTAGGCATATTGAGTTGGCGAATCTGGCCACTCTCACTCATACTAGTCAAAGGACAATCCCTCGCAAACAGGAGTTCGTAACCCGCTCATGATTGAGATCAAGTTGCATAAATCATCCTAGTGAAATAGAAACCTAGTTAGTTAACAGAGTTACATCTAGTGGTTACTATTTCGCAGTTCGGTCTTATGTAATCTCATTACATAGGATATCCCCACTCACATGTCATCTACACGAACACGTTAGGATCATAGTGTTTGTATCATATACAAAGTGGGCCACATCCATAGTTTTACTAGGGTAAGGTACCCAAACCTTATCCTCTTACTATAAACCCTTTTGGCTATATCTCGAATCGAGATCCTTTATATGACACTACATTCAGTTCAAGATATATTTTACAGCCTTGGATGTTTAGATTATTGGATTTAGGATTAATACAAGGGCAATATCGTAAATAACGAACAATAATTCTTTATTGAAATAATAACACTTTATTACAATAATTAGAACAAAATTACAAACTACGAGTTTTAAGGCACAAACCCCAACACTTCCAACCCCAACTGCTCTTCGATGTTAGCTTAGGAACACTCGACCCTAACGAGGCCTATGATGTATGTGCAGCTCCGCTGCTCTTCAATGTTAAGTCAGAGACAACTTTCATGGTACGCCATTTCTCGCATCTACTTTGTCTTCTTTTTTTTGTATATTTTCTCCTTTATTTTGTATTTTTTTATTGGATTCATCAATATTTGCTCCATGATGTTATTGTTGGTATGAAAGCTCCTAACTTAGTGAGAAGGAGTGAGTGATGATGGGTGAAACCTCGATCTTGATCTGACGAATGAGCGAACACTAGCAAAGAAAATTTCTTGACGTGGCGAATGAGCCAATGTCGGCAGACGAAACCTCTTGATTTGACGGAGGAACGAGTGTCGAAGGATGAAGCATCCTAACTTCATGAAGGAGCGATATGTCGAACTTGAAATGAACGAATCATTAATTGTGAAGTAAGCAACGCTTAACTTTGAAAAGAAATCTCGAAACAAGTGGAACGCCAAACTTGAAGGCATAACGTCGAACTTGGAGTTGAAGCGCCATACAAGTTATCGAACTACTGTATTTTGAGGCGGAACGCCAGAGGCGAAACACCAAACTTGTAAGCGATAAACACTCGAACTTGAACTTTAAAAGAGTAAAGTTCACACTTGAACCCCAAGTGAGAAATGCTTGAACCTAAGCTTGAAGTGGGCCAAACTCGACCTCAAAGTGGATGAGCAATGAACCAAATTTGAGGGGAACAAAGCTCGGACTAGGGTGAGCGATGAACCATAATTAAGGGGGTTGAAGCTCGAATTTTAGGAAAGTCAGTGACGAACCATACTTGAGAAGAACGTAACTCGAACTTTAGGGGAGCGACAAACCAAACATGAGGAGAATGAAGCTTGAATTTTAGAAGAATGAGCGACAAACCAAACTTGAGGGGAACGAAGCTCAACTTTAGGAGAATAAGCAACGAACCGATCTTGAGCGTAACAAAACTCAAATTTAGTAGGGAGCGACAAACCAAACTTGAGAGGAACGAAGTCGGTACTTGGGAGTGAGCGACGAATCGAACTTGAAGTGATTGAAGCTCAAAGTTTAAAGGGGTGTGTGACGAACCAAACTTGAGTGGAACGAAACCGGTACTTTGGAGGTGAGCGACGAACCGAACATGAAGAGGTTGAAGCTCAAAGTTTAGAGGGATGAGCGACAAACCAAATTTGAAAGGATCGAAGCTCGAACTTAAAGCGAGGGAGAAACAAACCAAACTTGGAGGAAATGAAACTCGAACTTTAGGAGAATGAAAGATAAACTTAACTTGAGGGAAACGAAACTCAAACATAAGGGAGATCGACGAACCGAATTTGGAGTTGTCAAATCTCAAACTTTAGGGAGTGTGCAACGATCCGAACTTGAAGGAAACGAATCTCAAACTTTATAGTAAAGTCAACGACGATCCGAACTTGAGGGGAACGGAGCTTGAACTTTGGTTGGCCACTTGTTCCTCTAAAGTTCAAGCTTAGATGGTTGGCCATTTGTTCCCCTAAAGTGGCAAACAAAAGTTTGAGCTTCAACCTCTCAAGTTCGGATTGTTGCTGACTTTTCTCTAAAGTTCGAGTTTCATTTCCTTCAAGTTTGGATCGTTGCACACTCCCTAAAGTTTGAGATTTGACAACTTCAAATTCGGTTCGTCGCTCTCCCCTAAGTTTGAGCTTTGTTTCCCTCGATTTCAGTTCGTCTCTCATTCTCCTAAAGTTCGAGTTTCATTTCCTTCAAGTTTGGTTTGTCGCTCCCTCGCTTTAAGGTCGAGCTTCGATCCTCTCAAATTTGGTTTGTCATTCATCCCTCTAAACATTGAGCTTCAACCTCTTCAAGTTCGGTTCCTTGCTCACCCCCAAAGTACCGACTTCGTTCCTATCAAGTTTGCTTCGTCGATCACCCCTTTAAACTTTGAGCTTCAACCTCTTCAAGTTCGGTTCGTTGCTCACCCCCAAAGTACCGGTTTAGTTTGTCGCTCATCCCTCTAAACTTGAGCTTCGACCCCTTCAAGTTTGGTTCGTCGCTCCCTACTAAAGTTTGAGTTTTGTTACGCTGAAGATCGATTCGTTGCTTATTCTCCTAAAGTTCAGCTTTGTTCCCCTCAAGTTCGGTTCGTCACTCATTCTCCTAAAATTCGAGCTTCATTCTCCTCAAGTTTGGTTTGTCGCTCTCCTAAAGTTCGAGTTACGTTCTTCTCAAGTATGGTTCGTCACTGACTTTCCTAAAATTCGAGCTTGAACCCCCTTAAGTATGGTTCATCGCTCACCCTAGTCCAAACTTTGTTTCCCTGAAATTTGGTTTGTTGCTCATCTACTTTGAGGTCGAGTTTGGCCCACCTCAAGCTTAGGTTCAAGCATTGCTCAGCTGGGGTTTAAATATGAACTTCGCTCTTTTAAAGTTCGAGTCCGAGCGTTTATCGCTTACAAGTTTGGTGTTTCGCCTCTAGGTTTGGTGTTCTGCCTCAAAATACAGCAGTTCGACAACTAGTATGGCACTTCAACTCCAAGTTCAAGGTTCTGCCTTCAAGTTTTGTGTTCTACTTGTTTCGAGAGTGCTTTTCAAAGTTAAGCGTTGCTTACTTCACAATTAGTGATTCGTTCATTTCAAGTTCGATATATCGCTCCATCATGAATTTAGGAAGCTTCATCCTTCTACACTCGTTCCTCTGTCAAATTAGGAGGTTCCGTCTGTCGACATTGACTCATTCGCCACGTCAAGAGATTTCATTAGCTGGTGTTCGCTCCTCCATTAGATCAAGATCGAGGCTTCACCCATCATCACTCACTCCTTCACTAAGTTAGGAGCTTTCATACCAACAGTAACATCATGGAGTAAATATTGATGAGCCCAATAGAAAAAATACAAAATAAATACAAAATAAAGGAGAAAATATAAAATACAAAAACACAAAAAAGAAGACAAAGTAGATACGAGAAATGTTGTATCTTGAAAGTTGTCTCTGACTTAACATTAAAGAGCAACAGAGTTACATAAACATCAGACCTCGTTAGGGTCAAGTGTTCCTGAGCTAACATCAATCAGTACTAGAGTTTCAGGGACACCATAAACCTTGTTAAGGTCGAGTGTTCCTGAACAAACCTCGAAAAGAGTCCTGTAGCTCCAAGTACACCCGGAACCGACGAGAGTTCCACAAGCATATATGAGCAAGGAACATGTGGAGTTCCGTAGCTGCAAGTACACCCGACACCGATAAGGGTCCCACAAGTGTATATGCGGTAGGAACGAGGAAGTCCGACAACTACAAGTACACCCAAAATCGACGAGGGTCCCACAAGTGCACTTGTGCTAAGACGGGCACCGTATCTGTAAAAAAAAGTTAAAAAGAAGAAAAGAAAAAAATGAAAGAAAGAAAAAAAATAGTAAAAAATGAAAAGAGAAAAAAAAAAAAAAAAAAGAAAGAAAAAAAAGAAAAAGAAAAACATCAGAGTTTGGGACTTATCAAAGTTTTAGTCAAACTTGTCTCCACACTTTTATGCGAATGGATAGAAGACTCACCTCCTCTATTTATAGTTGAGGAAAAAGATAAAGATCACATTCCAAAATCCAAGGTTGAATTCGAATAGGAATAAGAATTAAAATTGGAATAGGATTTCATCTCAAATCAAAATTTGGCATATCTTATCTCCAATACAAAATTGTCTGCCAGCCAAATTAGAATTCTATTCCAAATCCAAAGTTGAGATTTGATAGAATTTTATCTCAAAAGATTAAAAAAAATATATTTGGGCATACTCCAAATTTTATCTCAAATCAAAGTTTGATAAAATTAGTTCTATCCAAATCAAAATTATGATAGAGTTTCAATTTTATCTCACAAAATTAAAATTTGGACATACTCCAAATTTTATCCCAAATCAAAGTTTGATAAAATTAGTTCTATCTAAATCAAAATCATGATAAAGTTTCAATTTTATCTCACAAAATTAAAATCTGGGCATACTCCAGATTTTATCACAAATGGATGAAATTCCAATGCTACTCCAAGTTAAAAAAAAAAAAAAAAGAAATTGGGTAGAACTCCAAATCTACTCCAATTTGTCCAAATTTTATGTCATGCAAGAAAATCAATTTTGCATCCTCGGATACCTAGAATTTTAGATGTTCGAAATTTTAGATATCTGACATATTTAGATTACCATGTTTGTTTTGTCGTAAAAGTTATAAGGATGTTTCAGATTATTTAAATAGTCAAGTTTGTTTTGCAAGATTTATGTATGAGAATATCGTAAGATTATATGTTATACCAATAATGTCCTTGTTAATCTTTATCTAATTTATTTATTAGTTTAATATAATTTTAATTGGCAACAAAAGCATAGCTCAACTGACATAAAGTATGACTATTAGGAGGTCATAGGTTCGAAACCCTCCATCCCCAAATGTTGTTAAACTAAAAAAAAAAAATTGATATCACATGTATTTTGGTGTTTGTTAATTTAACATTATATTTGTATATCAATTTATTTTATGCGTTATTTAAATATTAAATGAATTTTAAATACTCTTTATTTTATTCTAAGGGGACAATTGGACAAATAACAAAATGGACCTATATTGCAAATATAACAAATTGTTAAACACATATATGGAAAATTTTCATTTAAATTACTAAAAAGTCCATGCACTTGTATTTAGTCCAAATGAAAATTTTGATTCATCTTCCTTCATTTCTTCCTCAAACTATCTTCCATTTTTTTGTATTTTTTTTGTGATGTGTTCTTCCTTTCTCAAATGTTTAGTCGATCGACTAAAAATTGTAGGATTAATCTGATGGTTTTGAAAAACTTTATGCACAACGAAAACCAATCGGATCTATTAGCTCGTTTTCATTTGGCAAAAAAAGAACCAGTACATTGGAAAAAATATATCGATAAACAATTATGGCATCAATTTTAAAACAGAAACTCTTAGAAACTTTTCCTAAACTAAAAGAAAAAGAATTTTACCTTTTTGGCTTCTGGAATTTTATACAACAATGGTCCTCTGTGAAAACAACAACACGAACTCTAGAAACTTCTTTCTGGAGAGACTAGAGGACACCACCAACTTAGAGTACTTCCTATTCTCTCAGTTCTTTGATAGATGTTTTGTGGGAAGCTTATCTCAACTCTCTGGAAACTTTTGAGAGAATTTTCTTTCAAAACAAACCACCTATTTTTACAACTCTTGTTCAACCATTTCTCTCTCAACTCCCCTTTGTTTTATCTATACAGGAATGGGAGAGAATGTTAGCTTAGTGGAAGAGTGAGAATATGTGTAATGCATGTTCCCTTAATTAAATAAATAATATTAATGAATTAATTAATATAATTAACTTAATTAACGATTAATTGAATTAATTTACATCTAAATCATATTTAAATGCATATTTCTCATAACCTATAGTTTTAATTAATTTAATTAAACTAAATTTAATTAAATTAACTAAACTTACAAATTAATTAATTCTCTGATTAATTAACTTATAAATTAAATATCATATTTAATTTAGGTTATTATGATTAAATCACATTTAATCATTATCCCTTAACCTATAGTTTTAATGTACATCTTATGTGCATTAAAATTTAATTTATAGTTTTTAACATGAATCCTATTCACATTAAAATAATACTTAAACTCTTTCAAATATTATTAATTCTCTCAAACTTTAATTTTGAATCATATCCAAAATTAAATTTATATAATAGAGTTTAATCAACATAAAAACTTTATATTATAATGTATCTTCATACGTTAAATTAATTCCCAAAGTGAACTTGAACATTTCAAATCCTAATTAAGATCTAGCAATCTCAAAACCCTTTGTGAGCTAGGAAGTGGATCTAATGGACCTACAGATCAGAAGCTCCAACGACATAAGTGTTGGGATGTATGTCCTCATCTTGTGTAGTTTGTAATATTCCAAGTTGTAAATGAATAAGAGTTATTTATTTCAACATTGTGTAATAAATAAGAGTTATTTATTTAAACTTTGTGTCTCGCATATTTCATAAACTTAATCCAATAAACTAAGCTCCAGGGTCATTGTATTAATGAGAGAACTAGAATTTGAACGGAGTGTAATGGACACACAGGGAGGATCACGTTCGAGTTAATGACCCGAACGGCCTACAGTATATGGATAGGGTTGGAGACCTAATCCTAGATACACTGTGGATGCAACCCGCTTTGTATTAGATACAAATGAGGTGATCTGACTCGTTCATGTGGTTGACATGCGAGTGGGGGCATCCTGTGCAATGAGATTGTACAAGACTGGACCGTGAATTATTAGACTTACTGATGTAACACCGTTAACAGTATAGAGCTAATAATTTTGTAGATAACCATTAGTTACTCGACCTTAATCTTGAATGTGTCACAGACTCCTGTCTGCGGGGGGTCTGTCCTTTGACTAGTACTGGTGAGGGTGCCCACTGTTGCTCGCCCAATATGCCTATCTTCTTAGGGGCAGGACCACGTGGGGAGCTGGAAACTAGACTACGCAAGAAGGAATTCACTCGTTCCCGACTTAGGGAAACTAGAGAGGTTGTTCCCTTAAGTGCTGTCTCCAAGGCTTGAACAACGGGGCCCCACTCTCTCATTGGCCTGAGAGGGTTGTTGTTTATGGTTGGACCATGCAACGTAGTTGTCCATTAGAGGAGCAGTGGGACTTAAGGAGCAAGAGGTAGACACAGAAGTAAAACGGTAACTTGACTCAGTAGTGTCTACGAACAACCTGTGAAGGGTCGACTCACGGGTATTGGTTATATCGATGGACACAACTTGTCCTACAGTGATGAGAGTGCAGCTACGGATTTTAGTGGAGTGTTACCGTAGCTAATGAATGTTGAATAACCAGGTCAAAGAGTTTGACAAGTTAGTCTCGGATCATTGGAGCTCGTCACGTGTAGGTCCATTAGGTCCCTCGGTTGGCTATAATTGGACAAATTGAGGGTTTATAGTTTGGTGTGAATTTGAAGTGTTCAAATTTATTATTTGGGTATTTATGTCGTTTATATGAGATATAGATGACATAATATATAGTTTGATGTGAATGAGATTCATAATAAACTATACTATAGCCTAATTGATTAATTAGTGCTATTTGGAGAAATTGAATTGAGAGAAATTAAATTGAATGTGATTCAATTTATAATTCCACATTTATGCAAATGAGATTTGTATAATAAGGTATGAGATACCTTATATTATATAATATGCAAATGTGATTTGTATATTATATGGTTGTGGTAAAATTGTGATTTGGTGGAGGTTTTAATTCCATCACACTAGGGGTGTACAAATGACCCGATAATCCGAACAACCCGGCCTACCCAACCCGAATTATAAGGGTTGGGTTGAGTTTGATTTATTTTTGGGTTGGGTTGGGTTCGAAATTGACCAACCCGAAAATTCGGGTTGGGTCTCAGTTTTTTAAAAATCTGGTTCGGGTCAACCCGACCCGAATCGACGAGTTATTATTATATATATATATATAACGTTAAAAACCCTAAAGTTTCAACTTCAAACGTCCAGCCGTTCGCTCGCTTCGCACCAACGCCAGCCGCTCCAGTTCGTTTGTTCGCCTGAAGATTCGAAGACAACCTGAACAGCGTGAAGAGAAGACACCACCAGCCCTTCGTTCAGCCTAAAGTTCCCACCGACGGCCACCGGATTCAAACGTGAAGACACCGCCGTGAAGACACCACTGCCACCGGAACCGACAGAAGGAAAGGAGTCATTCAGTTCAGGTTTGACTTCGATTTTGATTTCTTTACCCCAACTTCGATTTATTTAGACTTTGACTTCGCTTTTCCATTTGGGTTTCGATTTCCCAGATTGAATACCTCAAGCTCAAGCTCAAGGCTCACGATTTCGATTTCCTTATACCCAACTCACGATTTCTGGTTCACGATTTCTTCAGACTTCAAGCTCAAGCTCGCCCTCACTCACGGTATTTTTTTTTATTTTCAACCAAAACTACTGCTTTCTTCTTTTTATTTTTCTATTTCTTCTGATTTATGTGGTTATATGTTAGAACTATTCTGATTTCTGTATGCATTTTGAAGAATTCTTATTTCTGTTTGCATTTTCTCTGATTTAAGTATTCTGATTTGAGATTTCTGTTTGCATTTTCTCTTATTTAAGTATTCTGATTTAACTTGTATTTCTATTTATCAAATACACATTAAACACACTTTTTCATTGTGAGCATGTTGGTCATATTCAATCATTACTTTAAACACTTTGAGATCAAAGACAAATAGATCTAGGATTTTGTTAACAAATAACTTGTCTTATTAAAATTTAGTTATCAAATAACTTATCTTTAACTCTTAATCTAAATAAGTTGAACTATTCTAAACATTATCAAAATATTTTGTTCATTGGATCTTTCCACAACATCTAAATAAGTTGAACTCTCTTGTATAGGTTGTGTTGTGTACAATAATCCCCAAAAAGCTAGTGTAAAGTTAGCCTAACTTTATTTTTGAAATTTAGTTTGTAACAAACTATAGTTCACAAACTTGATTGTTATTTATTTTTTTCATAGATGGAAAGCAGTAGTGCTAGTGGATGTAATAATCAAAATCCTCCTAGTAATGAATTTGATAGTACATCTAAGCCACCATTACCTTCAAAATCTAGCAAGAAGAGACGCCCTAGTAAATCAACTTCTACTGTGTGGGATCATTTTACTAGATTGGAAGACAACAGTAGTAGGTGCACATGTAATTATTGTGATAAGGAGTATGCTTGTGATACTACCTCTTGTGGAACTAGCACATTGTGGAAGCACTTAAAAAATCAATGTAAAAAGTATCCCTATAAGGAGGAAGAAAAAGGACAAACCATTTTAAGTTTTCAACCTTCACTTGATGGAAAATGTGGTAGTAATTTTGTGGCTACCATATTTAGTCAACAAGCATGTAGGGAGGCATGTGCTAAGATGATAATTCTTGATGAATTACCATTTAGATTTGTAGAACAAGAGGGATTTAGACTTTTTTGTTGTGTTTTGAACTCTAAGTTTGACCCTCCATCAAGAGTAACAGTTGCAAGGGACGTATTTCAACTTTATCTAGATGAGAAAAAGAAACTAAAATCTTTTTTTGAAAAGAATTCTCAAAGGGTTTGTCTTACAACCAACACTTGGACTTCATTGCAAAATGTTAACTATATGGTTGTCACTGCACATTTTGTTGATCAAGAATGGAATTTGCATAAAAGAATATTGAATTTTTGTCAAGTTCCTAATCACAAGGGAGACACTATAGGCAAAGTCATTGAGTGTTGTTTATTGGAATGGGGGATTGATAAAGTTTTTTCCATCACCGTTGATAATGCAAGTTCCAATGATGGAGCTATTTTGTATATTAAGAAAAGACTTAAAAGTTGGAATACACTCATCTTAGATGGAGAATTATTACACATGAGGTGTTGTGCTCATATTATTAACTTGATTGTGAATGAGGGGTTGAAAGAAATGCATAAATCCATTGTTGGTGTTCGTAATGCTGTAAGGTATGTTAGATCATCTCCTAAGAGATTGACAAAGTTTAAAGCTTGTGTGGAACAAGAGAAAATTGAATGTAAAGCCCTTTGTTGTTTAGATGTGGCAACTAGATGGAATTCTACTTATCTGATGCTTGACCATGCACTGAAATTTGAGAAAACTTTTAAAATATTACAGGAAGATGTGTTAGATTATAGGACCTACTTTGAAGATGATGATCATGGAAACAAAAAATTAGGGCCACCAACTTTTATTGATTGGAGAAATGTTGAAGTATTTGTCAAGTTTTTGAAAGTGTTTTATGATGTCACTGTGAAGATAAGTGGTTCTTTGTATGTGACTTCCATTTCTTACTTTCATGAACTTTGGGGTATTCATGAACTTTTACTTGGTTGGAGCACGAATTCAAACTCTCTTCTTTGTGATATGGCTAAAAGTATGAAGATAAAGTATGATAAGTATTGGGGTTCAATTGACAAAATCAATAAGTTGATATTTCTAGCTGTGGTGCTTGATCCTCGTTACAAATAGGATTATGTGGCCTTTTGCTTTTCGACTATTTATGATGTTGATACAGCTAAAGAGATGATTGACAGTGTTAGGATGTATTTGGTTCGTTTATATGATTTTTACAAGTCACATGATGATACTTCTTGTACTCAAAGTTCTAATAGTAGTAATCAACCATCTGAATCAAGTGGATCTTCCATGAGTACAATAAGTAGTGTTGAAACGAGTGAGAGTGGTGCATCATTGATATTATCACGGTACAAGAAGAGAAAAGAAGAGAAGAGTTTTTCAGAAATAAGGAATGATGTAGATCGTTATTTATCTGACCCTAGTGAGGAACTTGATGATAGTTTTGATGTTCTTGTTTGGTGGAAATTGAATGAATTGAAGTATCGGGTTTTGTCAAAAATTGCTCGAGATGTTTTGGCAGTTCCAGTATCTACAGTGGCTTCTGAATCAACATTTAGTACAGGAGGGAGAATTCTTGATTCTTTTAGGAGTTCTTTGACGCCTAGAACAGTAGAAGCTTTAATATGTTCTCAAAATTAGATTTGTGGCAAATCAATATTGTTGGATCTTCCTCCACAGCATGAAGAATTGGAAATTTGTATTCAAGTTGAGTCAGGTAAGTTTAATTTATTCCTTGCGTACTTATTGTTTTCACTATTATGTATGGTTATATGTTAAACATATTGTATGTTTCTTTTGTTTTTCCAGAGGCTTTAGGGACTTGCATGAGTTCAATAAAGACTTAAATCTCATTAGATTGATCATTTTCATGGTAAGTAAAATACATTCATGGTAGTTTTTATTATTATTATTATGTATGGATTCTTTAAACTAATTGTTCTTGTTTAAAATTTCAGGACCTAGCGTAATACTCGTGATACCAAATGTCTTGGTGCTAGGATGTCTTGGCTTCATTTTTGATTTTGTTATGCAAATGTAGTGGGACTAGATTTAAGACTTTGATTGTTGTATTAATGAACTTTTATGTTTATTGTTTATTTTGATGGTTGAAATTATGCATTTGCAGACTTATAATATTTTAAATTTAGAATACCAATGGAGGTTATGAACTATGAATTTCAATATTTGAAATTTGAATGTTATGTGATTTAGTTTAGAAACAATTGTTGCAAAAAAAATAAAGGAAAAATAATATATATATATTTAAAAAAAACAGAACCCGACAACCCAACCCAACCCAACCCGAAATTACTGGATGGGTTGGGTTGCCTTTTATCTTCGGGTTATTCGGGTTGGGAATTGACCAACCCAAATTTTCGGGTTGGTCCCAAAAAACCCCCCAACCCAACCCAACCCAACCTGTGTACACCCCTACATCACACAATAGTATTTAAAGGCTTTGCAAGAAGCCTTTGGTATGCCATTTTGCCATTTTTTGGATTTCCATCCAAAGAGAGCAAGACAATTCTCTCTAGAATTCTCTCATCTCTCTAAGATTTCTCCTCACCAAAAACCAAAGGGAGTCCCACTCACTCTCCCTCAACCTCCCGAGAACAACCGAGAAGACCCTTTGGAGGTGTCTCCCTGTTCGGATCGAGGTTCGTGTTTGAGGAGTTCGTAGTTTCGAGAGAGATCGTGAGCGGAGGAGAAGAGGATTGAAGAAGTATTCTTCAACAAATAAGTACTGTTTTCTTCTCCTTTTGGCATGTTTAGCCTAGGATCTATGAGATATGTTCGATTTTAAGATAGAATTACACAAAGGATCAACGACATTTCACAACGTCTTCCGCTGCGGGAATTCTAAATCCCTTCAATAAGATTAATTGGCTAATCTCATTAGTCGCTTAATCGACATTCGCTAACTGCAGGTACACTCCACTAAAGACCTGCAACTATACTCTTCTCATTGCAAATATTTTTCTGTGTCCATGGATAAAAGACCAATAACAACAAGTCAATCCTTTACGAGTGTTCCTAACTCTTGTTGGGTCAATTACCGTTTTACCCCTAAATTACATCTATGGCCTTAAGTACCAGTGCTCCTCTAATGAACAACCTGTTTATGGTCCAACCTATAAACAGAAATCCCTCTCGGGCAAGTGAGAGGGTAGGACCCTTGTTCAAATCCTGGAGCGCTACTCAAGGGAACACTCATCTACTTACCCTAAGTTTGGGAATGAGCGAATTCCATCTTGTAGGTTAAGTCGCCAGTTGCCCACGAGATTTTGTCCCCAAGAAGGTAGGCTTGTTGAGTCGGCGTCTCCGGTCACTCTCACCCATACTATTTAAAGGATAATCCCTCGCAGACAGGAGTTCGTAACTTGCTCAAGATTAAGATAAGTTGCCTAGGTCATCCTATTGAAATAGAAACCTAATTAGTTAACGGAGTTACATCTATCGGTTACTATTTCGCGGTCCGGTCTTATGTCAACTCATCACATAGGATGCCCCCACTCGCATGTCACTTACACGAACGCTTTGTTGGGATTTATGCCCTAAACTCGTGTATTTGTAATTGTTAAAGGAAATGAATAAAAGTGTTATTTTTCCTTAAATCTTTTATGCTCGCAATTACAAATTTAAATCCAACTAAACACCAGGGTCACATTTAGGATACTTTGAACTGTGTGTGGTTGACACATATCTAGGATCAAGTTCAAGTTTGTGACCGGAATGGTCTATAGTAGATGGATTGGGTTGGGAACCTAATCTTGGTAACACTATGGAGGCAACCCACTTTGTATTTGATACAAACAAGGCGATCCAACTCGTTTATGTAGTTGACATGCGACTGGGGGCATCCTGTGCAATGAGTTTGTACAAGACTGGACAAAGAATTGTTAGACCACTCTAGTAATGTTGTTGATAGATTAGGGCTAATACTTCAATGATGACCATTAGTGACTCAACCTAAATCCTAAGCAAGTTGCGAGCTCATGTCTGCGGGGGTTTATCTTTAGACTAGTATGGGTGAGAGTCACTAGAGTTGCCGACTCAATAAGCTTACCTTCTCAGGGATGAAACCTCGTAGGGAGTTGGAAACTCAACTCGCAAGATGGAATTCACTTGTTCCCAAACTATGGTAACTAGATAGGTTGTTCCCTTAAGAGTTGAATCCAGGTCTTGAACAATGGGGCCCCTCCCTCTTGCTTGCCCGAGAGGGATATTGTTTATGGTCGAACCATAAACTTGTTGTGTTGGGTTTGGTGCCCTAAAACTCGTAGTTTGTAATTATGTTCTAATTAATGTAATAAAGTGTTATTATTTGAATAAAGAGTTATTGTTCGTTATCTACGAGTTTGCCTTTATTTAAACCCTAAATCCAATAAACTAAACATCCAAGGCTGTTAAATGAATCTTTAACTGAATGTAGTGTACATATAAAGGATCTCGGTTCGAGATACAACCTAAAGGGTCTATAGTTAGGGGATAAGGTTTGGGTACCTTATCTGGTAAAACTATGGATGTGACTCACTTTGTATTTGATACAAACACTGTGATCCTTACGTGTTCGTGTAGATGACATGTGAGTGGGGATATCCTATGTAATGAGATTACATAAGACCGGACCACGAAATAGTAACCTCTAGTTGTAACTCCGTTGACTAGTTAGGTTTCTATTTCACTAGGATGACCTAGGCAACTTGATCTCAATCCTGAGCAGATTACGAACTCCTGTTCGCGAGGGATTCTGCTTAGGATTGTCCTTTGACTAGTATGGGTGAGAGTGGCCAGATTCGCCGACTCAATAAGCCTACCTTCTTTGGGACAAGACCGAGTGAGCGACTGGGAACTTAACTTAGTAATATGGAATTCACTCCATCCCGCCTACTAGGGTAAGTAGAGAAATGCTCCCTTAAGTGGTGTCTCCGGGACTTGAACAAATGGCCCGACCCTCTCATTGGCCCGAGAGCGACTCTGTTTGTTGGTAGGACCACAAAAAAATTGTTCATTAGAGGAGCACTGGTCCTTAAGGCACAAGATGTAACCTGTGGGTAAAATAAATGAATTTGACCAAATTGGTGTTACGAACATTCGTGAAGGATTGACTTGCTGTTATTGGTCAATATCCGTGGACACATAAATATATCTGCAGTGAGAAGAGTGCAGCTGCGAGACTTTAGTGGAGTGTTCCCGCAGTTAACGAATGTTGATTGGGAGGTTATTGAGATTAACCGAGCAATCTCGTATCGTTGGAGCTTCTGATCTGTAGGTCCATTAGGTCCACCTTCTAGCTCGTAAAGGGTTCTTAGATCATTTGAATTTGAAATGTTCAAATTCATTCGGGAATATATTTAATGTATATGGATATGATATAATATATAGTTTTGGAACTATATATTATAAATTTAATGTGAATATGATTCATATTAAATTATGTGAGAGAATTAAATATTTGAAAGAGTTCAAATATTAAATTCAAATGTGAATGTGATTCATAGTTGTAAACTATAGGTTAAATTTAATGTGCATTAAATGTACATTAAAACTAAAGGTTAGAGGGAAAGATATGGTTAAATATGATTTAATCTTAATTAAATGTAAGATATTTAATTTGATTAATTAAATATGATTTAATTAATATATATATATATATAATAGTTAATTAGATTAATTATTATTATTTAATATTATTATTAATAAATGGGAACGTGTCGAGGAGGACACGTTCCCACTTCCCTCCAACTCCTATCGATAGGAGTGGGGGAAATTATCCCTCCATACATAGCTTCTTCTCTGTGTGAGAAGTGGTTGATCGAGCTGTAACTTTGGGAAGAGTTCTCTCTGCAAGAATTCTTTCTTTCTCACTCCCTAATTCCCAATTCTTCCAATTGTTGGATCCTTCCCACCAAGGAAGATCTAAGCACTCAGAGACATAGAGGGTTTTCCAAGTGGTAGTATTTACGCTTGAAAACAGAGGAGTTGTTTGTGTTCTTTGAGTTCTATCGAATTTGCTTGGAGCAAGGAGTTGCTGCGAGTCTACAAAGGTAATCATTTCTATTCTTTTTAGTTTAATTGTTAAACTAAACACGTTTGCATATAAACCTCCATGTTTAATTAGATTAAAAAGCATGTTTGTTCTGTATGTTTTTGTCAATGTATTGGTTTTTGTTTCAACTAAAACAATCAAGCGAATTACGATCTCAAACACGTTTCCGCTGCTCAAGGAGATCAGATCTCCATCAATTGGTATCAGAGCAATGCTTGTATTGTTTTGTTTTGAAACAAAATTGCATTGATTTGGTGGGAAATGCATTTGGTTTGCTGTAAAACGTTTAGGAGTATTTGGCCATAGTTTACTTCTTTTGATTTGATCAATTTGTATGTAAAGGCCCCTGTGTTTTTGGGCAAAAAGTGCATTATTGAGTCTGTATTTGAGTTACGAGTCTTTTTGGAGCAGTTTCAAGCAATTCGATGGAGAATAGAAGGAGAAATTGCAATTGGAAGCTACTGTGTTTGTGGAATTCTACCACTGCCGAAGCAGCAGCGTTGCAACGCAGCCTGTGGCGTTGCAACGCCGTTCATCAGCGTTGCAATGATATAGAACGGCGTCGCAACGCCAGTGCTCCCTATCGACGTGAGCGTTCATGGGGTCAGCGGCGTTGCAACGCTGTCCCTCAGCGTTGCAATGCCACCCCGATAGCAGGCGCGTGCGAGAATGAAGCGGGCGTTGCAATGCTCCCATCAGCGTTGCAACGCCGTGACGCCTTTCCAGCAGGTGCAGGCCGATTCAACCGGTTCGTTGATTTCGGTCCGGTTCGAGCGGTTCAAGGCCAGTTCAAGGTGTTTTTGGACCAGTTTTATGTAATATAATTAATGTATTTTTTTTATTTTTTTGCACTTTAGTGGCCAAATTATTTCGATTTTAAAGCTATATATCTTTATGATTGTCATTTAGATCTTTCTTACCTTAGGATAAGCATGTTCATGCATTTTATTTGTATAAATGTTATATGAATATGGTTACATGCATGATTAATTTATTTTTCATGAGTAATTAATTATAATTGTTATGATTAGATTATATGGAAAATAAATTGCATGGAGCATGAAATTACTTGGTTTAAAATAAATGTTATTTTATTTAAGTAATTTTATTATTCAATTAGTTGAATATTTTATAATTCCAATTTGAATAATGATTGTTGGATTTATAATATAGTTTCTTTATCATAGGTTAATTATTAAATTTATAAGAGTTATAAATTAAAGGGGTTTTAGAAACCATAACCTATAATAAAGAAATGTATGCAAACATAGGAACTTGGGTTAAAATTTAAATTAGTTTTAAATCGTTTAAAATTAATTTAGACCTAAGTTTTAATTTCTAATAGGATTAGTAATTAGTCTTACGTAGTATTTTAAATAGTTTAAAATCTAGTAGGACATTAGGACTTTGGTTATAAGGGAACTCTACTGGTGAAGTTTTGTCTAAGGTCAGTACTTAAGTCGACTGTTAGCAATGTAACACCTCCTACCTGGGAACTGATCGAGAACTTGAGTTGAATTAACCTTAGTTCTATTTTATCTCTAGGTAATTAAAATGTTTATTCACCTAGACATAAGGTTAAAAGACCTAGTTATAATAGTTATAATAGGCATAAACTTAGATTGATTCTTTTAGCCAGAATCTGACTAAGTTAAACCTATACCCTAATCTTAGGAGCTTCAGTGGGAGAAAACGAGATGTTCGCATCGAGTTTACTCTCACGTCCTCAAGAGTTCACACCGTGAGTTCCATGTTCAGCTACGTGACGTCAATAGGGCGTCCCCCTATGGTATGTGTTTGCATGGTTCAATACCAAGGTGAATGAGGGAAGTATCCATAGTAAATGGGAGCAGGACGCGTGTCAGCGTATCCTACGGTCTCCTCCATTAGGTCGCACCGTGAGATTTCTATAGTCCGCCTACTAGGTTGTCCTGGAACAGCCAAACCCTACGGAGGGTCTGACTATAGGGATCGGAACACCACGAACTCCAGAAATGGATAGGGTCTCTTAGGTAATTTGCCAACTCTTGTCTTTCTTAATAGTAGCCTGTTGGCTCGGACCTATTGGATCTGAAAGTGCTAGGGTCACATTTACGGGATGAGTTAAGCTAGTTAACAAGTCCTTGACCAAATAAACGGTAGTTAAGGACCATTGGGACATGAGATGTTCTGTTAGTGAGAATTGGCTGAGAAAGTCTATATTCAAGGGAAGAATGACTGATCGCCCGATAGAGGCTTTTGTTCTAAACCCTTGAAGTATCGTTGCAAAATTAAAGGTTTAATTTAAACACTGGGGTTTAGTTTAAACACTAGGGTTCTTTAATGATTTTGCTAAATATGATTGATTTTATAAAGGGTTAAAAGGCATAACTAATTAGAACATTTTTAGTTTTTCAGCATGTCGTCCTCAATAATAGCCTTACTTAAAAGCGATCGTTTAACTGGTGAGAGTTTTACTACGTGAAAGTCCAACTTGAATACGATTCTCGTTGTTGACGACCTACGGTTTGTATTGGCTGAGGAATGTCCTCAGGTCCCTGCTCATAACGCTCCTCAATCTGTCAAGGCCAATGATAAGACCAAGGTCTACATTTTGGCTAGTGTTTCTGAAGTTCTAGCCAAAAAGCACGAGGGCATGGTCTCAGCTCGTGAGATCATGAGTTCGCTGCAGGATATGTTTGGACAACTGTCTGGACAGATTCGACACGAATCCCTCAAATACGTTTATAACTCCCTGTTGGGATTTATGCCCTAAACTTGTGTAATTTTGATCAATTAAATAAAGTGTTATTTGTTTTGATAAGATTACAGTCTTGCTTTTATAAATCCAATAAACTAAGCTCCAAGGTTATAACATTTATCTTGAAATCAGTGTAGTAGACACTATTTGGGTCGAGTTCAAGATTATAACCTAAATAGTCTATGGTATAAGAATAAGGTTGGAAACCTCATTCTGGTAACACCATGGATGCGACCCACTTTGTAATTAGTACAAATGAGGTAATCCAACTCATTCATGTAGTTGATATGCGAGTGGGGGCATCCTGTATGAAGAGTTCATACAAGACTGGATCGCAAATTATTAGTCTAACCAGTGTAACACCGTTAATAGGATAAGACTAGTAATTTATAGATGGTCATTAGTGACTCGACCAATCTGAGCAAGTTAAGAACTCCTGCTTATAGGGGTTTGTCCTTAGACTAGTATGGGTGAGAGTGGTCTCAGAGCCGACTCAATAAGCCTACCTTCTCGGTGATGTAACCTCGTGAGTAGTGGGAACTTAATCTGCAAGATGGAATTCACTCATTCCTCTCTTGAGAGGAATTAGATAGGTTGTTCTCTTAAGAATCGACTCCGGTCTCTTGAACAACGGGGCCCCACCTTTATGAGGGTATGAGTCTAAGGTAGGACCTTAGACTTGTTGTTCATTAGAGGATCAGTGGTGCTTAAGGAGCAAAGAGGTAATCACAGGGGTAAAACGATAATTTGACCCAACTGTGATTACGAACAACCTATGAAGGGTCGATTCATGGGTAATGACTATATCGATGGACACAATAATATCTCTACAGTGAGGAGAGCAGCAACTACAAGTCTATAGTGGGAGTGACTTGTAGTTAATGAATATTGATTAACTGGATCAAAAGAGTTTGAGCAGTTAATCTCACATCATTGGAGCTCATGAACTGTAGGTCCATTAGATCCCTCCGTTGGCTTAACACGGTAATATTGAGAGTATAAAGTTAGGAGTGAAATTGAAGTGTTCAATTTCATACATGAGGTGTTATATCAATTATATATGATATAATTGATATAATATATAGTTTTAATGTGAATTAGATTCATAAATAAACTATATACTAAAGAGAGAATAAAGGAGGGGTAGGATGGTCAATTCTATCTCATTCCCTTATATATATGGTTGCATGAGATGCAACTAGGTTAAGGAATTCTAAGGAATTACAAGCTCTTTGTTGTGTTGTTGGAAAGGTTCCAAGACACACACATCTCTCTCAAAATACCTCACCTCTCCTAAAGAGAACCCACCTTCCTCCCTAACTTAGAGAACCACGGAGAAGATCCGGTGGTCGTGTCTTCGCACGTTGGAGTTCCTGTTGCTGAGATCGTGACCGTGGGAGAGAGGAGAACTCGAAGAAAAGTTCTTCAAAGGTAAATTATTGCTGTCCATTATGATTTTATGCTTAATATTGTTATGTATGTTCTTGAGTTAATCGTTGTAACTAAATCAAGAGCGCGCGATTCGCAATCGCTTCCGCTGCGGAGACTTCGATTCCCTTCACTCCCGTATGAAGAAGGGGTCATCGGTGAGAGAACACGTTCTCGATCTGATGGTCCACTTCAACGTGGCTGAGATGAACGGAGCGGTCATTGACGAGTAAAGTCAGGTATCGTTCATCCTGGAATCTCTTCCGAAGAGTTTCCTGCAATTCCGCAGCAATGCGGTGATAAACAAGATAGAATGTAACCTGACTACTCTCCTTAATGAACTGCAAACTTTCCAGTCTCTTATGAAGAATAAGGGACAGGCTGATGGAGAGGCAAATCTGTTTGCCCATTCCAGAAGGTTCTAGAAGGGTTCATCCTCTGGGACTAAGTCCTGTGGTTCATCTTCTGGACTTAAGAAGACCCAAAAGAAGAAGATAGTTGGGAAAGGAAAGGCACTGCTTTGCGACAAAGGCAAGGGAAAAGCCAAGGTTGCGAGATAAAGGAAAATGTTTCCACCGCAACGTGGATGGACATCTGAAGCGAATCGCCCAAAATACCTTGCTGAGCTCAAAGAGAAGAAAGGTAAATTAGATTTGATTATTCTTGAAAGTTGTTTAGTGGAAAATGTTGATTTTACCTGGATACTTGATTCAGGAGTCACTAATCATGTTTGCTCTTCATTTCAGGAAACTAGTTCCTTCAAGGAGCTCGAACAGGTGAGATGACGCCGTAGTCTGAACGGAGCAGACGCGTCGTCTCACTCTCGTGCGATGGGAGATGCCAAGTCGCTTTTTTAGAGATAGATTTTTATTTTTAGAAAATCAGTATATAGTTCCTAAAATTAAGAGGAACTTAATTTCTATCTCTTGTTTAATTGAACTTGGCTACTGTATTACCTTTTCATTTAATGAAGTGTTCATTTCAAAGAAAGGTGTCAATATTTGTTGTGCTAAGTTAGAAAACGGCTTGTATGCACTTAAACCGAATAAAACCAAAACAATTTTAAATCATGAGATGTTTAAAAATGCTAATACTCAAAATAAAAGGAAAAAAATTTCTCCAAATAATAATACCTATCTATGGTATCTTAGACTTGGTCATATTAATCTTAATCAGATTGAGAGACTTTCTAAGAGTTGACTTCAAAATAAGTTAGAAGATGATTCTTTACCGTCTTGCGAATCTTGCTTGGAAGGTAAAATGACCAAGCAACCTTTTTCTGGAAAAGGTTACAGAGCCATAGAGCCCTTAGAACTTGTACATTCGGATATTTGTTGTCCGGTGAATGTTAAAGCTCGAGGAGGGTACGAATATTTCATCTCTTTTATAGATGATTATTCGAGGTATGGTTATCTATACCTAATGCATCACAAGTCTGAAGCTCTTGAAAAGTTCAAAGAGTTAGGCTGAAGTAGAGAATGCATTAGGGAAAACCATTAAAACACTTCGATCCGATCGAGGTGGAAAGTATATGGATTTGAGATTCCAGGACTATATGATAGAACATGGAATTAAATCTCAACTCTCAGCACCTAATACACCACAACAAAATGGTGTGTCAGAAAGGAGAAATAGAACCCTATTGGACATGGTTCGTTCTATGATGAGTTATGCTCAATTGCCTGCCTCGTTTTGGGGATACGCAGTAGAGACTGCAGTTCAAATCTTGAACACTGTTCCATCAAAGAGTGTTTCAGATACACCTTTTAGGTTGTGGAAGGGACGTAAACCTAGTTTACAACACTTTAGGATTTGGGGTTGTCCGACACACGTGCTGGTGACAAACCCAAAGAAACTAGAACCTCGTTCAAGATTGTGTCAATTTGTTGGCTATCCCAAAGTAACGAGAGGTGGTCTTTTCTACGACCCACGAGAAAACAAGGTGATTGTATCGACAAACGCCACATTCTTGGAGGAAGATCACATGAGGAACCGCAAATCGCGTAGTAAATTAGTGTTAAATGAAGCTACAGATGAACCAACAAGAGTTGTTGATCAAGCTGGACCTTCATCAAGAGGTTATGAAGGAGCCAACACCTCAAGTCAGTCTCGTCCTTCTCAATCGTTGGGAATGCCTCGACACAGTGGGAGGGTTGTTTCCCAACCTGACCGCTACTTGGGTTTAGATGAAACTTAAGTTGTCATACCCGATGACGGCGTAAAAGATCCATTGTCTTATAAAAAGGCGATGAATGACGTAGACAAAGACCAATGGATCAAAGCCATGGACCTTGAAATGGAGTCAATGGACTTCAATTCAGTATTGGAACTTGTAGACCAACCTGAAGGGGTTAGACCCATAGGATGTAAATGGATCTATAAGAGAAAGAGAGATGTAGCCGGAAAGGTACATACCTTTAAGGCTAGACTTGTAGCAAAGGGTTTTACCCAAAGGGAAGGAGTTGATTATGAAGAAACTTTTTACCCTGTTGCTATGCTGAAGTCTATAAGGATACTCTTGTCCATAGCCGCGTTTTATGACTATGAAATATGGCAAATGGACGTCAAGATTGCCTTTTTGAATGGTAATCTTGACAAGAGCATCTATATGTCTCAGCCCAAAGTGTAACGCCCCGTAATTTGAACATAAACTACCCGAGCATTACTTCCAAGTTGCACCATTCACGCTAAAATCCGGCGAAAGATAACGGCACAACCTGGACAAACCATAAATTTTAAATGAACCTGAACCTGGACAAAACACTTCAAAAGACTCACGAGGGTACCCAACCTCCACCAAACTACACAGAAGGCAATAGGCTGGGCTCCAGCCCTCGGAGTTAACAGAGATCTCAAATAGCAGAAGTATGCTTTGAATACGAAAGAAAACAACAGAACATGCTTTGATCCAAACGAAACAGGAACGATACAAACTAAGTTTAAAACATAAACGAAAGAAACATAATGCAACAGAAGAAAAGAAAAAGAAAAGGACAACTCCGAACGCAACCCCTAAGTCCTACAAGTCTTCCATAGCCTCGCAGGGGTCTCGCCGTCGGTGGTCACCTCACTGGTTTGCCTTACCTGCAACAAAAGAAGAAACAAAGAAGGAATGAGTATAAAAATACTCAGTAAGCATCCCACTTCGTCCAAGAATAAAGAACATAAAGAACGACCTTAGACTTAGCTAAACACGACACCTAGCCCGCCAAACAACCTCAACAAGCATCCTGGCCCTACTTCTTACTCAGGTTTCTTAGTTCTGTCCTACCCTTAGCTCTGGGATCAAGTTGGCGGCCACGTGGCCACGAGACTCATCCCCGGGCTCGCACTAGGCGAAAGACTCTATCCAACCCTCCGACTCTAAGGATCACACCCAGAGTCGCTGGCAACCGGGATGGGGGGCGGACCACCACATCCCATAAGCATCAAAGCGGTACTACCGCACACAATCGACCACGGGCTCATTCCCGGGCCTGCATTAGGGCGAAGGACTTTATCCAATCCTTCTGACTCCAAGGATCATACCCTGAGTCGCACAACTGGATGGAGGGCGGACCATCACATCCCATAACATCATCGTCATCTCGCCAACCTCGAGTCTCAGCCTACTAAGGGTTACAGAAATACTTAGGACTTGGGCTTGCACTAGGGCTAGTTGTGCTAACTACGATCCTAAGGCTCAACGACACTTCTCGAGTCACTTCAGACTAAGTACGAGTCTACCGGGCTCGGGACAAACACTCATAGCACGATAACACGCTCAGAGTTCTCAACACTAGCTTACATCACCCTACTAGTTATAGTCACATGGAACAACAAACAGCCAGAATGAACTATCGAGTCCGAGTTTCAGCGCAGATAAACATCGACATCAACAATGAACTAGATTCATGCACAATTGCGAACATCACAATCTAACATGCCACTACCAGAACACTATGATTATTTCCAAACAAATATTGCATGCAATGCGCCTAAGCCCTACACTTGTGGGCGGTAGTCCAATAACTACTTACAGGAAACCGAACACAACGAGAATTTGGTTATGCGGGCGTGCTTCAAGGTGCTTCTACTTCCAACTAGTCCCTAACGAAGAACAAACACAACACGAGTTAATAAAACGAAGCATAACACGACCCAAAAACTTACGAAGAGCACAACGCACCCAACAGAGATAAAAAACGGACTGAGGAACGGACCGAGGCAGCCGGACGGAAGGGGACGGTTGCGGCTCTGCAGGCGACGGCGCGTGGGATCGGCGGCGACGGCGCGTGGGCAGCAGATTTGGAATCCTCGCGGCCCGATCTATCCAGAACGGGTCTCGGATCCTCAAAAATCGGTCGAAAAGAGTTCGAACCGATCGAACCAAAATTTGGGTCTCACGGAACTACCCACCGGTGGCTTGACTGCAGCAGCTCGTTTTCCGGCGGCGTCTGGGTGAGGTTGCAGCGGCGAGGACCTGCGGCGGGTGGCGGCGAACTGAGAAAGAGAGAGAGATTCGCGTGAGAGAGAGAGAGGGAGAGAGGGGGAATCGGTGGGAGCTTTCGAGAGAGAGAAAGAGATGAACTGAGAGAGGGACGGGGGAGAGAGGAGAAAAAGAGAGGGAGAGAGGGAGACGAAACGGCGTGGCGCCCGCCAAACGGCATGGTGCTCTCAAGACGACGCGAGAAGGGGAGGGTGAAGACCTCCCTGATTTTCGTTTCCTCTTTCTTTTTTTTTTTTTAAAAAAAACTTAACCGTCTGTTACAGTCTACCCACCTTAGGAACTTTCATCCTCGAAAGTAGCTAGTTCTCGAACAGCTCTGGATAGCTTGCTCGCATCTCCTCCTCGCGTTCGCAGGTGGCTTCCTTGAGATGGTGGTTCTGCCAAAGGACCTTCACAAAACTGATTTCCCTGTTCCTCAGGACTTTGCTATCACGAGCAAGAATTTGCACAGGCTTTTCCTCATAACTCAGGTCCCTGTCTAACTTCAACGACTCGAAGTCGATAACGTGCGAGGCATCTGGCACATACGCTCGCAGCATAGAAACATGGAACACGTTATGGACCGATGCAAGGGATGGCGGTAGGGCCAACCGGTAAGCCACTGGTCCAATGCGCTCCAGAATCTCGAAAGGACCAACAAACCTCGGGCTTAGCTTTCCTTTCTTACCGAACCTCAGAACACCCTTCATAGGTGTAACTTTCAAGAATACAAGGTCCCCAACGGCAAACTCCAACTCTCGACGTCTAACATCAGCATAACTCTTCTGCCTACTCTGTGCCGTTAACATCCTTGCCCTGATCTTCTTTATGGCCTCGTTTGTCACTTGGACCAACTCGGGTCCCAACAACTTCCGTTCACTAACTTCTCCCCAACACACTGGGGTTCTGCACCTTCTCCCACAAAGGGCTTCGAAAGGGGCCATACCAATAGTCGTTTGATAACTATTGTTATAAGCAAACTCCATCAGGTGAAGGTGTGAGTCCCAACTACCTGTGAAGTCTAACGTGCATGCCTGGTCTGCGGGTGAAACGCTATACTAAAGTTACTCTGAGCCCCTAGGGCTTTCTGAAAACTCACCCAAAAGTTCGAGGTGAACCGTGCGTCTCTGTCAGACACAATTTTCACTGGACTCCGTGCAACCTTACTATCTCTTCCATGAACAAATGTGCCCACTTCTCAACTGTATAGGTAGGCTTACCAGGCAGAAAGTGAGCGGACTTGGTTAGTCTATCCACGATCACCCAGATCACTGTGAATCATTTCATTGCTCGAGCAATCCAAAATAAAGTCCATGGAGATCTCTTCCCACTTCCACTGAGGTACTTCCAGCGGTTGCAACAACCCTGCTGGTTTCTGTCTCGGTGCCTTGACTTGCTGACACACTAAACACCTGCTGACAAACTCTGCCACATCTCTTTTCATTCAACGCCACCAATAGAACGATTTCAAATCCTGATACATCTTAGTACTTCCTGGATGCACTGAAAAAGGAGAGTTATGAGCTTCAACCAAAATCTCCTCCTTGAGACCACTCTCAGCAGGAACACACAAACGCCCCCTGAGCAAAGAGTCCACTGTGTCACGCATCACAGAGAACTCACTTTCTCGCCACTTCTCGCCTGGCGCCAACAGTCCTCAAGACTAGAGTCTCCTTGTTGCGCCTCAATAACTCGTTGCCTCAAGGTCGGTCGTATCAACAACTGATTCAGCTGAGCTGTGACCTGACTCAACACAACTGCTATCTCTGCACGTTCCATCTCTGAACGCAAAGGAACTTGTCTCGTGACCAGGGCTGAGGTGTGAGCCACCTTCCTGCTAAGGGCATCGACAACAACGTTTGCTTTGCCTAGATGGTATAGTATCTCAACCTCATAGTCCTTTACCAACTCCAACCATCTGCGTTGTCTCATATTCAACTCTTTCTGGGTAAAAAGATACTTGAGGCTCTTGTGGTCCGTGTACATCTAAATCTTTTCCCCATATAAGTAATGTCGCCATATCTTCAGAGCGAAGACCACGACAACCAACTCCAAGTCATGGGTTGGGTAATTCCGCTCGTAGTCCTTCAACTGACGAGAGGCATAGGCGATCACTTTTCCATTCTGCATCAACACACAACCCAAACCTTTCTTGGAGGCATCACTATAGACCACGAAACTTCCTGAGCCATCAGGTACTGCAAGCACAGGTGCAGAGACTAACCTATGCTTGAGGTCCTGAAAACTCGTTTCACAAGCTTCACACCACACGAACGGATTTCCTTTTCGAGTTAACTGAGTCAAGGGTGTGGCTATCTTGGAGAAATCCTTAACAAACCTCCTGTAATAACCGGCCAGACCCAAGAAGCTTCGCACTTCAGAAACAGTTTTAGGACGAGGCCAATCTGCCACTGCCTCAATCTTAGCAATATCCATTTGTCACACCTTCTTTAGACACCACGTGTCTAGGGAAGGCAACTCACACGCAACCGTAACTCACACTTGGAGAACTTTGCTTACAATTGGTTGGTCCTCAAAATCGCCAACACTTCCTCTAATGCACTTCATGCTCCTCCTCCGACTGAGTACACCAAAATATCGTCGATGAAGACGATCACAAAGGTGTCTCGTAACTCCTTGAATACTCTGTTCATTAGCTCCCTAAACGCTGCTGGGGCATTCGTCAAACCAAAGGACATCACCGTGAACTCATAGTGTCCGTACCTGGATCTAAAAGCAATTTTCGGAATGTCCTCATCCTTGATTCTCAACTGATGGTACCATGACCGTAGATCGATTTTAGAAAACACTGCCGTTCCTTGCAGTTGGTCAAACAAGTCATCGATTCTAGGTAAAGGGTATTTGTTCTTCACTGTCACCTTGTTCAGCTCTCGGTAGTCAATGCATAACCGCATCGACCCATCTTTCTTCTTTACAAACAGCACGGGCGCACCCCAAGGTGAAACACTTGGACGGATGAACCCCTTGCCTAGAAGTTCCTGCACCTGAGTCTTAAGCTCCTTCAATTCTGCTGGCGCCATTCGGTAGGGAGCTTTAGACAACGAGAGTCGTTCGTGCTCAAGCTCAATCATCAAGTCTACCTCACGGACCGGGGTAGACTGTGCAACTCTTCTGGGAAAACATCTCAGCAAACTCTCGAACCACGGGGACCGAACTCAACTCTGGTCCTTTGTTCTTTGTATCAGTAACGCTCGCCAAGAGAGCCCAAGCTCCTTCACTTATCAACTTCTTTGCCTTGAGAGCTGAAATCATCTTTGGAATTTCTCCAGTCTCAATTCCTTGAACTTGAAATCGGACTCTGCCGAGGCCAAACACAACCTCTCGACAATGATAATCCGATGTTGGCATGGTTCGCAGACAACCAATCCATGCCTGTGGATTACATCGAAGTCGCTCATATCCAAAGACAACTAACGCCACATCTAGCACGCGACTGCTACCACTACTCCGACTGCACTTAACTTTTTCCCGAGCTACTAACTCTCTACCCACCGGTAGCTACTTCCGTGTCAACATCTAAAGGCTCTACCTCTAACTGGCGGGCTTGTCTCACAAATACAAATGAAATAAAAGAGTGCGAGGAACCAGAATCAAATGCGAACAAGGGCCAAGTGGCCAAGAACGGGTAGTGTACTGTCACCACCACAAAACCTCCTCTGCGTTCTCGTTTGCACTCGCATAAACTCCACCCCTCGGCGGTTTCTGCACTCGTCCTTCTTCTTTGTCAGACAGCTTTGGCCAGTGCCTGTGCTTTCCACGCTTATAATAAACTCGCCGATCTCGACTCCGCCGCACACAATGGACAAGTGTCCCAACTTTCCACAATTATTGCAGATCTTATTAGTTGCATGACGAGTTCCTCGTGTTGGACTCCACATCCGAGGCATGAACCCTCGTTTTGGTGTCGCTGGGGCCGATGCCCCAGAAGTTCCGATCTATTTGGCCTAGCAAAGGCTCGCTCAAACTTCCTCTTCCGGCCGGTTCCGAACTCGACCGCCTCACGAACTCAGGTGACAACGAACCCATGCAGCCTCAGGTCTGTATCAATCAGGGATGCCACTCGAACTGCTGCGACATACGTCTTGGGATCGTGAGCAACTGTCGACCTACGTACGCCTCCTTGCAAACCTGTGAAGAAGCACTCCACCTTCTTCTTTTCTGTATCCACCATATCAGGGGCGAACCGAGAGAATGAAGTAAACTCATGCTCGTATTCCTCGACCGTCTGGTTCGGTCCTTGCTTCAGCTGTACGAACTCAACTTTCTTATCGATTCTAAGCACAGCCGGATAATACTTCTCGTAGAAAACCTCTTGGAACTGCGCCAAAGTTATCGGTCCTGTTGACATCTATGGACCGTACAGCAGCTCGCCACCACAGGAGAGCACTTCCCCTTAACGCATAGACTGCGCATTGAACTTTCTATCGCCGGCAACCCATTCGACTCAGATATCGCCCATCGCCGCAAACCATGCTTCAGCAGCTACATGGTCTACCGACCCATCAAAGAAAGACAGGTCATACTTCTTGAAATCCTTAAGGTATCCCGTTTCTTCTATCGTTGCCCTAAACGTAAAGGTCGGTGCAACCACTGGATTCTACGCAGGTGCTGGTTCCTGACTTCGGGATGCCACGGCCTCCATGGCCTGTGTGAACATAGCTGTCTGGTTATCTTGACTTGGTATATTCGCCTAGATCGATTCTTTGAATGCCCGCCATGAGCTCAAAGAATCGCGACGGCCTCGCACGCTTTGGTGCTTGGACATTTGCCTCTCCTGGCTCCATGTTCCGCGGTGATTCCTCGACCACCGGGACATCTCCGGTTGAGCCTCCTCGATGCTCCTGAGTGCTCAACCTCCGGTGCATCGACGGTCGGTTCTCGGTCTCGGGCCCTTCGACCTCGACCCCTACGACCACCCCGACCTCGAAGACCAGCAGCTGCTCTTGCACGACCTCTACCACGTGCCATAATCTATAACCACAAGAAACAGAGCACATCATCAACAATACAAGAAGTACAACACAGAGGAAAGCACATTAACCTCAACATCGAACATCTTACCACTTACAAATTAAAAGCAAACATGTTGGTGACCCTACGAGTTCCTTGCGAGAGGCTATGAAGGACTAAAAACCTACGATGTAGGCAATATACAAGATCTAAAACTACTCTCTGATACCAACTGTAACGCCCCATAATTTGAACATAAACTACCCGAGGCATTACTTCCAAGTTGCACCGCTCGCGCCGAAAATCAAGCAGCATAACGACACAACGTAGACAAACCATAAATTTTAAATGAACTCCGAACTCGGACAAAACACTTCAAAAGACTCACGAGGTACCCAATTTCCACCAAACTACTGCATGAAGGCAATAGGTCAGGCTCCAGGTCCTCTGAGTTAACAGAGATCTCAAACAAAGCAGGCAGTATGCTTTGAATACGAAAAAACAACAGAAACATGCTTTGATCCAAACGAAATAGAAAACGATACAAACTAAGTTTAAAACATAAACGAAAGAAACATAACGCAATGTAAGAAAAAAGAAAAGAAAAGGACAACTCCAACGCAACCCCTAAGTCCTACAAGTCTTCCATAACCTCGCAGGGTCTCTCGCGCCTCGGTGGTCACCTCACCGGGTTTGCCTTACTCCGCAACAAAAGAAGAAACAAAGAAGGAATGAGTATAAAAATACTCAAGAAGTGTTCCACTTCCGTCCAAGAATAAAGAACATAAAGAAACGACCTTAGACTTAGCTAAACACGAACCTAGCCCGCCAAACAACCTCAACAAGCATCCCGGCCTACTACTTACTCGTGTTTCTTAGTTCTGGCCCTACCCTTAGCTCTTAGACTTGGTTGGCGGCACGTGGCCACGAGACTCATCCCCGGCCTCGCACTAGGGGCGAAGGACTCTATCCAACCCCTCTGACTCTAAGGATCACACCCCGAGTCGCAAAACTGGATGGAGGGCGGACCATCACATCCCATAACATCATCGTTATCTCGCCAACCTCGAGTCTCAGCCTACTAAGGGTTACATAGATACTTAGGACTTGGGCCTACACTAGGGCTAGTTGTGCTAACTACGATCATAAGGCTCAACGGCACTTCCCGAGTCACTTCAGACTAAGCACGAGACAACTGGGCTCGGGACAAACACTCATAGCACGATAACACGCTCAGAGTTCTCAACACTAGCTTACATCGCCCTACTAGTTATAGTCACATGGAACAACAAACAACCAGAATGAACTATCGAGTTCGAGTTTCAGCGCAAATAAACATCGACATCAACAATGAACTAGATTCATGCACAATTGCGAACATCACAATCTAACATGCCACTACCAGAACACTATGATTATTTCCAAACAAATATTGCATGCAATGCGCCCCTAAGCCCTACACTTAGGGGCGGTAGTCCAATAACTACTTACAGGGAAACCGAACACAACGAGAATTTGGTTATGCGACGTGCTTCAAGGTGCTTCTACTTCCAACTAGTCCCTAACGAAGAACAAACACAACACGAGTTAATAAAACGAAGCACAACACGACCCAAAAACTTACGAAGAGCACAACGCACCCAACAGAGATCAAAAACGGACTGAGGAACGGACCGAGGCGGCCGGACGGAAGGGGATGGTCGCAGCTCTACTGGCGGCGGTGCGTGGACTGGCGGACGGCGGCGGCGGCGGCCCGTGAACTTGACGGCGACGGCGCGTGGGCAGCAGATCTAGAATCCTCGCGGCCCGATCTATCTAGAACCGGTCTCGAATCCTCAAAAATCGATCGAAAAGAGCTCGAACCGGCCGAACCAAAATGTGGGTCTCACGGAACTACCCACCGGCGGCTTGACTGCAGCAGCTCGTTTTTTGGCGGCGTCTGGGAGAGGTTGCAGCGGCGAGGACCTGCGGCGTGTGGCGGCGAACTGAGAAAGTGAGAGAGATTCGCGTGAGAGAGAGAGAGGGAGAAAGGGGAAATCGGAGGGAGCTTCCGAGAGTGAGAGAGAGAGAGAAAAAGAGAGAAAAAGAGAGAGAAAGAGATGAACTGAGAGAGGGACGGGGGAGAGAGGAGAAAAAGAGAGGGAGAGAGGGAGACGAAACGGCGTGGCCGCCGGCCGAAACAGCCGGCGGTCGTTCTGCACGCACGCGAGAAGTGGGGGGGAGGGCGAAGCCCTCCCTGATTTCTGTTTCCTCTTTCTTTTTTTTTTTAAAAAAAAACTTAACCGTCTGTTACACGAAGGGTTCATAACCCAAGGTCAGGAGCAAAAAGTTTGCAAGCTCAATCGATCCATTTATGGGTTGAAACAAGCATCCAGATCTTGGAATATAAGATTTGATACTGCGATCAAGTCTTATGGCTTTGACCAAAACGTTGATGAGCCTTGTCTTTACAAGAGGATCATCGACGACAAAGTAGCTTTCTTAGTACTTTATGTGGATGATATCCTATTCATTGGGAATGATGTAGGATACCTTACTGACATAAAGAATTGGCTGGCGACCCATTTCCAAATGAAAGATTTGGGAGAGGGGCAATATGTTCTTGGGATTCAGATCTTCAGGAATCGCAAGAACAGAACGCTAGCATTGTCTCAAGCGTCTTATATCGAAAAAATGTTGTACCGATATTCGATGCAGAATTCCAAGAGGGGCTTGTTGCCCTTCAGGCATGGAGTTCATCTGTCAAAGGAACAGTGTCCTAAGACACCTCAAGAAGTTGAGGATATGAGACGTATTCCCTATGCCTCTGCAGTAGGTAGCTTAATATATGCTATGTTGTGCACGAGGCCAGACATTTGTTATGCAGTGAGAATAGTAGGTAGGTACCAATCCAATCCAGGGTTAGACCACTGGACAACAGTTAAAAATATCCTCAAGTATCTTAGGAGAACGAGGGACTATACGCTTGTGTATGGGTCTAAGGATTTGATCCTTACTGGATACACTAATTATGATTTTCAGATCGATAAGGATTCTCGGAAATTCACATCGGGATCAGTTTTCACCCTTAATGGGAGAGCTATAGTATGGCGAAACATCAAGCAAGGATGCATCGCTGACTCCACAATGGAGGCTGAGTATGTCGCTGCTTGTGAAGTAGCTAAGGAGGTTGTTTGGCTAAGAAAATTCCTTCTTGATTTGGAAGTTGTTCCAAATATGGAATTTCCCATCACCTTATACTATTACAACAGTGGTGCGGTAGCCAATTCGAAGGAACCTCGCAGCCATAAGCAAGGTAAGCACATCGAGAGGAAGTATCACCTGATACGAAAAATAGTGCAACGAGGAGATATTACAGTCACGAAGATCGCTTCAGAGCACAATATTGCTGATCCGTTTACAAACACTCTCATGGCTAAAGTATTCGAGGGTCATCTGGAAAGTCTGGGACTACGAGATATGTACATAGGCTAATCTAGGCCAAGTGGGAGATATGTAATGGGGTATATGGATGCCCTAGTTTATTGTATTTCTATCTCTTGTAACCACTGTTTTAGATTATGATGTACCCCACTAGAGTTTTAGTTCAAGTGGGAGTTTGTTGGGTTTTGTGCCCTAAAACGCGTAGTTTGTAATTATGTTCTAATTAATGTAATAAAGTGTTATTATTTGAATAAAGAGTTATTGTTCGTTATCTACGAGTTTGCCTTTATTTAAACCCTAAATCCAATAAACTAAACATCCAAGGATGTTAAATGAATCTTTAACTGAATGTAGTGTACATATAAAGGATCTCGGTTCGAGATACAACCTAAAGGGTCTATAGATAGGGGATAGGTTTGGGTACCTTACCTGGTAAAACTATGGATGTGGCCCACTTTGTATTTGATACAAACACTTTGATCCTAACGTGTTCGTGTAGATGACATGTGAGTGGAGATATCCTATGTAATGAGATTACATAAGACCGGACCACGAATTAGTAACCTCTAGTTGTAACCCCGTTGACTAGTTAGGTTTCTATTTCACTAGGACCTAGGCAACTTGATCTCAATCCTGAGCAGGTTAGGAACTTCTGTTCGCGAGGGATTGTCCTTTGACTAGTATGGGTGAGAGTGGCCAGATTCGCCGACTCAATATGCCCACCTTCTTGGGGACAAGACCGAGTGAGCGGCTGGGAACTTAACTTAGCAAGATGGAATTCACTCATTCCCGCCTACTAGGGTAAGTAGAGTAATGTTCCCTTAAGTGGTGTCTCTAGGACTTTAACAAAGGGGCCGACCCTCTCATTGGCCCGAGAGGGACTCTGTTTGTTGGTAGGACTACAAACAAATTGTTCATTAGAGGAGCCCTGGTACTCAATGCACAAGACGTAACCTAGGGGTAAAACGATAATTTGACCCAACTGGTGTTATGAACATTTGTGAAGGATTGACTTGCTGTTATTGGTCAATATCCGTGGACACAGAAATATATCTGCAGTGAGAAGAGTGCAGCTGCGGGACTTTAGTGGAGTGTTCCCGCAGTTAACGAATGTTGATTGGGAGGTTATTGAGATTAACCGAGCAATCTCGTATCGTTGGAGTTTCTGATCGTTAGGTCCATTAGGTCCACCTTCTAGCTCGTAAAGGGTTCTTAGATCATTTGAATTTGAAATGTTCAAATTCATTAGGGAATATATTTAATGTATATGGATATGATATAATATATAGTTTTGGAACTATATATTATAAATTTAATGTGAATATGATTCATATTAAATTATGTGAGAGAATTAAATATTTGAAAGAGTTCAAATATTAAATTCAAATGTGAATGTGATTCATATTTGTAAACTATAAGTTAAATTTAATGTGCATTAAATGTACATTAAAACTATAGGTTAGAGGGAAAGATATGATTAAATATGATTTATTCTTAATTAAATATAAGATATTTAATTTGATTAATTAAATATGATTTAATTAGTATATATATATAATAGTTAATTAGATTAATTATTATTATTTAATATTATTATTAAATAAATGGGAACGTGTCAGGAGAACACTTTCCAACTTCCCTCCAACTCCCTATCAATAGGGAGTGGGGGAAGTTATCCCTCCATACATAGCTTCTTCTCTGTGTGAGAAGTGGTTGATCAAGCTGTAACTTTGGGAAGAGTTCTCTTTGCAAGAATTCTCTCTCTCTCACTCTCTAATTCCCAATTCTTCCAATTGTTGGATCCTTTCCGCCAAGGAAGATCTAAGCACTTAGAGACATAGAGGGTTTTTCAAGTGGTAGTGTTCCTGCTTGAAAAACAGAGGAGTTGCTGTGTTGCTGAGTTACTAGAATTTGCTTGGAGCAAGGAGTTGCTGCAAGTCTACAAAGGTAATCATTTCTATTCTTTTTAGTTTAACTGTTAAACTAAACACGTTTGCATGTAAACCTCCATGTTTAATTAGATTAAAAAGCATGTTTGTTCTGTAGTTTTTGTCAATGTATTTGTTTTTGTTTCAACTAAAATAATCAAGCAAATTACGATGCCAAACACACGTTTCCGCTGCTCAAGGAAATCAGATCTCCATCATGTTGTTCATTAGAGGATTAGTGGTAAAATGGTAATTTGACCTAGCTGTGACTACGAACGACCTGTGAAGGGTTGACTCACGAGCATTGGTTAAATCAATGGACACAACTTGCACTACAGTGAGGAGAGTGCAGCTACGAGTCTATAGTGGAGTTACTCGTAGTTAATGAATGTTGATTAACGGGATCAAAGAGTTTGATTAGTTAATCTCGTATCGTTGGAGCTCATGATCTGTAGGTCCATTAGGTCCCTCGGTTGACTCAACATGGAATTGAATGAGGGTATAAAGTTTTGGAATGAATTTGAAATGTTCAAATTCAATTTAGGAAATTATGTCGATTATATATGATATAATTGATATAATATATAGTTCAATGTGAATATGATTCATAATGAATTAAGTCATAAATTAAGGAAGTAATTTTAGAGACATGAAATTGAATTTAATTAAATTCAATTTATCTACATTATGTAAATATGGTTTACATAATAAGGTATTTGATACCTTATATTATGCATTTATGCATAATTAGTGGAGTTAGTGGCATAATGGGTGGAGAATTTGTCTCCACCCACATTGCCTATAAAAGCATAATTTTCGATGTTATTTCGAGAACAAAAGTCATTTGTGTGAATTTGCAATTTGGCAAACACAAAGACTACTCTCTCAAATTCTCTCCACTCTCCCTAATCTCTAAAAAATGATCCCACCTCTCTCCCTCTCCGAGAGAACAATCGAGAAGAAATTTTGGAGGTGTTCGAGAGTTCGATCGTAGAGAACGAAGAGATCGTTGACGACGAGAGGATTACGTAAAGTATTAGGTCTTCAAAGGTAATCTTTAATCCCTTTATGCTTTCAATTGTATGCTTTGCCTAGGTTTACTGTTTTTGAATAGTTTCTATGTAACACAATCGAGAGCAACAACAATCATTCACCTCCACATCAAGATTCGATCCCTTCATGCTTTGGATCATTGTGTTTGTATCAAATACAAAGTGGGTCGTATCCATAGTGTCACCAGGATGAGAGCCCAATTTTGCTAGCCTAGCTTCCCCAAACTTTTAAGTCACCCCAGGCGAGTCTAGACCTTTAGGTTGGTGATTCAGTGTAGCATTTGGGTCGAACACTCATTTGTAGGATTAGCATTTAGGTCGAGCACTCATATGCAGGATTAACATTTGGGTCGATCACTCAGCTGCAAGACTAACATTTGGGTCAAGCACTCACATACAGAACCACCATTTGGATCGAGCACTCATTTGCAAGCTAGATCATTAGGGCCGAGCATCCTTTTGCAGGTTGTGTGGTATTAGAGTCAAACACCCTCTTGCGTTTCTGTGAGAGGGTTAAAGCCTCGTTCTTTCGCATCAGGGTACGCCTCGTTCTAGCCACCTAGGTCTTCTAGATCGGCGATAGGACTCGAGAAGGGGTTTGCGTAGTAGGGTGCCTTGTTGTGCGGAGAGTCCTGGTTTTGATGATTTGTTTTGGTTGTTTTTGTTGCAAAGTAGTAGCTTGGGCGTGAGTCGGTTGCTTATTGAGTATTCTTATACTCACTCGTCTACTTTAATGTTTTTGGTTGTAGGTAAGGGCAAACATTGAACTGGAGGGCGATGTGGGACGTGGTGAGGCTATTGGACCATTTGTGTTTATTAGGAGGATTGTTCTTGCATACTAATTAGGGTCTCTATTTTGAGTTTAAGACTAGATTTTTTCTTATGTTATAGTTTAGGCGCCTAATGGATGTTTGTTTTCTTTTGGGACTTATGGACGCCTGTTTTTTTCTCTTGAATCTTATTAGTATGCTTGAAGATTTGGTTAAGTCTGTGAATGTTTGAAAATGTGTACGAATGTTCTTACTGCCAATATCAGTGCTTTTGTTGGGGTCCAACCATTGGTTTATTGTTGTTTGGAGGAGGTTGGACATTGATGAAATCTTTTATAAGTGTTTATATGCTTAAAACAGGTTAGATAAATTCTTGGTTTTGTCTGGATAACGTTGTTATGCTGCCGAAATTTCGACGCATAGGGTGCTGCTGTTGCATAAAATTATATTGCAATACCGCAATGTATGGGTCAAGTTTTAGTATAGTGATTTATGAGTCCAAGTATCGTCCTCGGGAATGGGTTTCTAGATTAATTAAGTATTAAGATACTAATTCTCAAATTTAGCTAAAGCAACAAAACATGGATAGGTGTTTGAGGAATAAGACAACCAAACAAACAAACATGTGGAGACACGAATTGATAGAATTAAAGGAAGTGATTTTACGAGTTAATGACCTAACTACACATGCATTGACCTCATGAGATGTATTTATAAACAAGAAGTAAATTACTCAAGAAAACCTCTCGGTTCTTAGTGAGCCTCACACATGCAATAGAATTCATAGTCTCCATACGAACCTACAACATGCATGGCATTAAGTAACTTCTTTAAGTGTTTCCCTAAGAATTCTAGGTCACTCTCGTGCCAGACTACTAAGGGTTTTGACAATTTTGCTCTAATTCAAGCTTTATCTCTCGAGTCCACTTGAATCAACGAATTAAGGAGTGCAGAGCGAATGCCCAAAAATAAGAACAAAACATGCTTCAATATATTGTAATAAGGTCATAACAAATAAATCAAAATCCTACTACAATATTTAGCCACTCTAAATTACATGAAAAATAAACTAAACAAGTAGAAAACGTCTTAGAGCGCTATTACAAATTCAAAGAAAGAGAAATAAACTTAGGTGTCGATGCCGGTCCTTCGTCTCCGAGCTCCCGTCTTCGATCTCGAACCTCCACGAATGCTTTGGCTCCCAAAATCACTCTTTTCTCTCTTCTTACAAGGTGTGTTTCGAAATTAGGGCAAAAGTCTACCAAATTGTGCTCCATTTTTCAAGAATCATAAGGTTGTTTTTATAGGCATCAATGGGGCAGCGTTGCATGCTAGGGACAGCGTTTCAACGCTGTACCCTAAACGCGTGGTAAATATGGAAACTATCGGCAACGCTAACGCTAGGGACAGCGTTGCAACGCTGCTACCTTAACTCGGGCGTCCCTATCGATCTGGCGTTGCGACGCTGCAAGGCAGCGTTGCAACGCCCTATGTGCGGCTTCTCACGCGTGGCTTTATCGAGATAGCGTTGCAACGCCCCTAAGGCGCCGTTACAACGCTATCGCCGAGTCTTCAAAGCCTTTAAACAAAGAAGCATGGCGTTGCAACGCGCTCGCATGGCGCTTACAACGCCATCACCTCGGGTCATCATGCTTGGATTGGTTCTTTTCTTCAAATTGATGTTATCTTTAGCTCCAAATAGCCCCATTTTGATCCCGAGTGATCCAAATTGTCTCCAATAGCTCCGCTTAAGCTCTTAACCCAAATTGAATAAATTAACCACGTAAAAGCCTCAAATCATCATAAAACTAGCAATAGTTTAGCCTAAGTATAACACATTTGTGTGCTATCAAACACCCCCAAACTTAGACTTTTGCTAGTCCTTGAGCAAAAACAGAGTTAAACATTAGATTGTTCTTAAACATACATTTGATTCAAGCCTCAAGATTTAAGAGAATATTTTACAATCACAGGAAACACTTAAACATAACACTTCAACAAGTAATTTAAAACTTTTCCTACGTGTTCCTACGTGTGTGTGTGTGATTAGCCTATGTTCCCTTCATTTTTACTAAGACCTGATCAACTTTATTAGGTTCTCCATTCAACTTCCCCTACACCGGTCTTAATTACTAATCTTTGAGCCTCTCCACATTTAAGAAATAAACAACTTTACTCAAAGACTTAATCACTCTTTTAATGCCACTTTTTCTATTTTCTTCTTTTTTTTTTTTTTTTTTGTGCAAGGACACTAGCTTTCACACATCCACCGCAGGACCCTTTCCTGAGCACTCGCCAATGAGTGGCCTAACTAATCACAGTGAAGGTAGCTCTTTTTGTCCTCACGATTTTTTTTTTTTTACAAACAAACAACAAAAATAAACTTTTTCACATATTGCACATATTATACAGATCATGCACTTTATATTGTCATTCACCCTATCCTGCAGTTTAACTCTCAAATCAGTTTTCAGACCTATCAAGGTGACATCAAACTTCTAAGCCTAATAACTTTGTTCTAAGCACTTCAAAACTACAGGAACACAGACTATGTGTATAATAGTGCAGGAAAACTCAAGCAAATTTTTAAATTAACTCAAATTCATATCATGCTCTCAAGTTTCAGCAGAATCACAGAAATTTTCAAATAAAATCTCATCCTAGGCTATCATGATCATACTCATGTAAAGGAACAATCACCAATTCAGCACATACTCAGGACAGTTATAATAAATAAACAACATCCCACACCCAAACTTAAACTAAACATTGTCCCCAATGTTTGTAGAAATAAGCATGAGGAAAGTATAAGGGTAGAAGTGAACAATACTGTCCTGGGTGATGGAGATCTTTCTGAGTTCCTTGGATAGCCAAAGCATGTGTGTTGGAGTTCCTCTGAATGGGAGCATGGATTTCAACGAAGAAGGGCATCTCCACAACCTACGAAGTAAAACAACAACTAACTAAGAATTGAAAAGCAATAACTAAAACAAGCTAGAGACAGGAAAACAAAAGTAAGTAAAGCTTGGGTTGCCTCCCCAAGAAGCGCTTTGTTTAACGTCTTTTTAGCTAGACCATACTCCCTCAAGGTGTTTCTTTCTTGCTTGCAAATGCACGGAGTGATGTGTTCATTTGGCCAATCTGGTCTCTATGTTCTTTATTGCAGCTCCATGATCGTCACTATACCGTATAAATCGGTGATCGCATTCTCCACCGGTTGGACCGACTTATGGATTCAGCTATGAAAGAGTGCAATGTGTCTTCCAGAGATGGTTTCCTCTCTGATTTAGAAGCATGCCCTGTAGGAGGATTCAACACATTTTTGTTGTTAGCATAAGAAAAATTGTCATGATACCTCAAACCTGGATTGTAATGTATTGGGAGGTTATTCTGAGTCTGATTGCCTCCATAGTGGTTGCTTCTGTTGTTCAGGTAGTGCAATTGCTCCATAGTGGATTCTCCAATTGGCTGGGAGCATTGGGAGGACATCCCTGTTTGTGGTGATCCTGCAAAATTATTCAGGACATGAGTGAGAGATGCCATATGAGATCTAAGAGAAGTTACCTCATCTAGTTGATACAATCCAGCTATTGGCTTAGATCTGTCATTGCCTGTAGGCCACTTGTAGCTGGAAGTTGACACTTCCTCCAGGAGGGCACGTGCTTCTGGCACAGTCTTTGCCATGAAAACCCTCCATCGGTGGCATCCGAATGGTCTCGGTCTTACCTTCCACCCATTATAGAACAATTGTACTGAGCCAATCTGGTAGCCATGCCGTGGGCACCTCCCGAGCATGTCCTTGTACCTTTCCCAGTGCCTCAAATAACTGCTCTCCCTCTTGCTGCCTGAATGTTCCTATCTCAGTCCTTAACTTTGCAGCTTTGACAGTGGAAAGAATTTGGTCATGAAGACTTGGGCCAACTCCTCCCGTGAAGTGATACTTTGCTGAGGGAAGGGATCCTAGCCATTCTTTGGCTCTACCACCCGCAAAGAAAAAGGAAAGAGACGTGGCGAATACAATCAAAGCAGAGATACCATTCATTTTAAATGTACCACAGATTTCCAAAAATTTTGAAGATGAGAGTTAGGATCTTCTCGTGGCTAGGCCTCTCAAGGCACCTTCCTAACCATTTGTATCACTCTGCATTTCAGTTCAAAGTTATTAGCATTGATAGGGGCATGGACTATTCCACTTTGCTTCAAAATTAAACACAAAGTTGGAAATACTCCCTTATAGGTTTAGGGTTATTGATGAGCTCCTGATCAACCATTTCTTGAGGTTCTGCTCTTCCTTCCCTTAGGAGTCTCCTACAGGTCCTCTCGATCTCAGGATCAAGAGGGTGCAAATCTGCAGCTCTCCCCTTGGGCATACACCTAAAGGAACAAAAAAAAGAAAGAAATTAGATAAGAAAAAAGAAAAACACCAACAACTAGAAAATGAAACAAAAAAATAAAGACATAAAACATAAAACTTTGGTTGCCTCCCAAGAAGCGTTTTCTTTAACGTCTTTAGCTAGACGGTGACTTATCAGGGCACATAAAATTGCTCATATTTCTTCGGGCCCTTCTTGCTCGAATCGATGTAGCCTTCTAAGTCTAAAAGGCTATCCTCGCTTTTCTTCACTCCACTGTAAAATTATTTTTGGGATTTTTATTTATCAAAAGAAAAGAATCAAATCAAAGCAAGACTCGTGAGTGTAAGACAAATGGTTATCAAAAATAAAGGAAATTTCTGGGGATAAAATAAAAGAAGACTTCTCAGCCTCTAACTCTATCACTTGGATCTCTCTTGTGGGACTAAGTGTATCACCAGTGTCCTCCTCACTAACCTGATCATGGTGTGCCTCTATCTCCCCCAAACTATCCTCATTATCTTCTGAACAGATCCTCCTAGGTGGCATCTCCTGAGTGGTGAGGATAAGAAATTGTTCCTGTAAGGCCTTAAGGGAATTTACTAGCTGGTTAAGATATTGAGCACTATCCTGTACTATTTTCCAAAATCCTACCACCTCAGTTTCTAACCTATCCGACCTCTCTAATTCACTATGAACCAAATTTTTAAATTTCAATTCTAAGGTGTATTCTGCCAATTGATCCATTAGAGAAGATTTTTTTAAGGGTTAGTCAAGGTACGAAAAATTCTGGTTCCAAGTGCCTAAATAACTACCCTCATGTGAATTTTCATATATGTCAGGTACAGAATGGTAAAAATTAGACACATGGTATTCATAAAAATCATGATGCACAAAACTAGTGTCCTTAGAGGAGTAATAGAATGATGGAGAAAAATCATGCAAAGTCATGCTTGAAAAATTACTAATTTAGAACAAGACTTTTACACAATATCAACACAACCAAAAAACAGGGGACAAAGACTCAAAAACACACAAAACTAAAATAACACAACTAAGGAAACAAACAATCACACAAAACAATTAAGGAAAGACAAACAAACAAGCTTTAGTCTAAAATTTTAAATTTTCTCCTAATATTAATTAATCTAAATAATCGTCATTCTCCGGCAACGGCGCCAAAAACTTGTTGATGCAAAATTTATGATATTGCAATACTGCAGTGTACGGGTCAAGTTTTAGTATAGTGATTTATGAGTCTAAGTATCGTCCTCGGGAATGGGTTTCTAGATTAATTAAGTATTAAGATACTAATTCTCAAATTTATCTAAAGCAACAAAACATGGATAGGTGTTTGAGGAATAAGACAACCAAACAAACAAACATGTGGAGACACGAATTGATAGAATTAAAGGAAGTGATTTTACGAGTTAATGACCTAACTACACATGCATTGACCTCATGAGATGTATTTATAAACAAGAAGTAAATTACTCAAGAAAACCTCTCGGTTCTTAGTGAGCCTCACACATGCAATAGAATTCATAGTCTCCATACGAACCTACAACATGCATGGCATTAAGTAACTTCTTTAAGTGTTTCCCTAAGAATTCTAGGTCACTCTCGTGCCAGACTACTAAGGGTTTTGACAATTTTGCTCTAATTCAAGCTTTATCTCTCGAGTCCACTTGAATCAACGAATTAAGGAGTGCAGAGCGAATGCCCAAAAATAAGAACAAAACATGCTTCAATATATTGTAATAAGGTCATAACAAATAAATCAAAATCCTACTACAATATTTAGTCACTCTAAATTACATGAAAAACAAACTAAACAAGTAGAAAACGTCTTAGAACGCTATTACAAATTGAAAGAAAGAGAAATAAACTTAGGTGTCGATGCCGGTCCTTCGTCTCCGAGCTCCCGTCTTCGATCTCGAACCTCCACGAATGCTTTGGCTCCCAAAATCACTCTTTTCTCTCTTCTTACAAGGTGTGTTTCGAAATTAGGGCAAAACTCTACCAAATTGTGCTCCATTTTTCAAGAATCATAAGGTTGTTTTTATAGGCATCAATGGGGCAGCGTTGCATGCTAGGGACAGCATTTCAACGCTGTACCCTAAACGCGTGGTAAATATGGAAACTATCGGCAGCGTTGCAACGCTAGGGACAGCATTGCAACGCTGCTACCTTAACACGGGCGTCCCTATCGATCTGGCGTTGCGACGCTGCAAGGCAGCGTTGCAACGCCCTATGTGCGGCTTCTCACGCGTGGCTTCTTATCGAGATAGCGTTGCAACGCTATCGCCTAGAGTCTTCAAAGCCTTTAAACAGCAAGCATGGCGTTGCAACGCTCTGCATGGCGTTGCAACGCCATCACCTCGGGTCATCATGCTTGGATTGGTTCTTTTTCTTCCAATTGATGTTATCTTTAGCTCCAAATAGCCCCGTTTTGATCCCGAGTGATCCAAAGTGTCTCCAATAGCTCCGTTTAAGCTCTTAACCAAAAATTGAATAAATTAACCACGTAAAAGCCCTGAATCATCATAAAACTAGCAATAGTTAAGCCTAAGGATAGCACATTTTGTGTGCTATCAGCTGCCTAGTGACGTGTTGGGTTTTATGTCATAAAACTCGTAGTTTGTAAATAATGTTCTAGTTAAATCAATAAAGCATTATTATTATCAATAAAGAATTATTGTTCATCATTATTTTCTATATTGCCTTAACCCTAAATCCAATAAACTAACATCCATGGTTATTGCATATCTCTTGAACTGAATGTAGTGGACATAGAAGGATCTTAGTTCGAGATACAACCTAAAGGGTCTATAGTAAGGGGATAAGACTTGTGTATACCTCATCCTGGTAATACTATGAGTATGCCCCACTTTGTATTTGATACAAACACAGCGATCCTAACGTGTTCGTGTAGACGACATGTGAGTGGGAATATCCTATGTGATGAGATCGCATAAGACCGGACCATGAAATTGTAATCACTAGATGTAACTCCGTTGACTAGTTAGGATGACCCAGACAACTTGATCTCAATCCTAAGCAGGTTACAAACTTCTATTTGCGAGGGATTGTGCTTTGACTAGTATAGGTGAGAGTGAACCAAGATGCTGACTCAATATGCCTACCTTCTTGGGGACAAGACTGAGCAGGCGACTGAAGACTTAACCTAGCAAGATGAAATTCACTTCTTCCTGCCTTTAGGGTAAGTAGATGAATGTTCTCTTAAGTGGGATCTCCGAGACTTGAACAAAGGGCCCGACCCTCTCATTGGCCCGAGAGAGAATTATGTTTATTGGTAGGACCATAAACAGGTTGTTCATTAGAGGAGCACTGAGACTTAAGGTAAAAGATGTAACCCAGGGGTAAAACGGTAATTTGACCCAACTGGTGTTACGAACATTCGTGAAGGATTGACTTGTTGTTATTGGTCGATATCCGTGCACACAAAAATATATCTGTAGTGAGAAGAGTGGAACTGCAAGACTTTAGTAGGGTGTTCCCGCAGTTAACGAATGTTGATTAGGAGGTTAATGAGATTAACTGTATAATCTTGTATCGTTGGAGTTTTAGATATGTAGGTCCATTAACTTCACTTCCTAGCTCGTAAAAGAGTTCTTAGATCATTTGAATTTGAAATATTGAAATTCGATTAGCGAATAAGCATGATGTATAGAGATACATTATAATATAAAGTTTTCATGTGCATTAAAACTTTATAGTATAAATTTAATTTGAATATGATTCAAACTAAATTAATTGAGAAAATTATATATTTGAAAGAGTTCAAATATTATTTAAATGTGAAGGAGGTTCATATTTAAAACTATAGGTTAAAATTTAATGTGCATCAGATGTACATTAAAACTATAGGTTATAAGGTAATGTGATTAAATAACCCAAATTAAACATATGATGTTTAATAAATTAATTAAGGAGTTAATAAATTAAATTAATAAATGTGATTTAATTAATAGGTTAGTTTATAATTAAATATGATTTAATTTTATTAATTAATTTAATATATTTAATTTATTAATTTTGATTTATTAATTAAATATAGGAGAACGTGTGAAAGACACGCTCCCCCCATTTCCCTCCAAATCTCCCACTCACCATCGATAAGTATGGGAGTTGGGAGAAGGAGAAGGTTAATCGATCAATTTCTGAGATTTTAATTTTTTGGAACTCAATCTAACTCTCTCAATTCTCTCAACCAAGAAATCTCTTCTAGTTCCAATGGTCGGAGGCTTTCCCACAAAAGTCTAGATCCTAACTCTCTCAACCAAGAAGTCTTTTCTAGTTCCAATTGTTGGAGGCTTTCCCACAAAAGTCTAGATCCTAAGATACTTAGAGAAATAAGAGGTTTTCTCTCGTGGTAGTGTCCTACTGTACCAGAGAAGAAAGTTACTGAGATTTGCTGTGTTGCTCAGTTGAGTTGCAAATTGCAAGGAGTTGCTGAATTGAAACTACAAAGGTAAAATCTCATTTTCCCTTTTAGTTTATAGCTTTACAACATGTCTAATTTGTAGAATCCATGCTTTAAATTGCAAGGAGTTGTTGAATTGTACTGCTTTTTGGAGTAAACCAAAAACAAACAAGCAACTACGATCTTTTACACGTTTCCGCTGCTCAAGGGAATTCAGATTCCTTCATGACGTCCCTGGTTGAAGTTGGGCTGAAAACTAGGGGCGTTATAAAATTACTAAAATTTTGAATCTTGAATCAACTAGGGTTGATATAGGTTAACTTTCATCCTTAAACCAGGGTGTGTTATTAAAGTCTATCACTAAGATGTTTATTTCATATATCACTATGATAAGATTCTAAAATTAGTAGAAGTTTATCATTGATAGACTCCTGATAACTCTCATTTATGAGAGTTATTTAAGACCTTTATTGATTTCCTATTATTTAATTTGATCAAAAAATAGGCAAAAGTATAAGTAATTTTTCAAGAATTACGTCATTTCTCTAAAACATAACAAGACAGCTTACATATCGTTATTTGACTACAGGGAGGCAAAACGAGGAAATTGCCTTAGCACCGCTGCAGTCATTTAATTACAAAAGGAAAAGACGAGCCACTATATAAAAAGGAGAATCAGTGCTCCATAAAGGGGGTGCCAGAGAGGAGAGAATTTTGCATTAGCACCGCTTATCAGTCTGCTGTTTGTCTTACTATTATTACTCAGTTGCTGAAGTATGAAGTTCGTAGTTTTCTATTTTGTTTTATCTTTAGTTTTAGTGTAAGGCCGAAGTCTATTTCACTTTCGTTAGACCGTAAACATTGTTCGTTCATTCATCTTTGTATTCCAGTTCAGTTTTCTATTTATTTTCGTTCTGTATTCTCTGTTCTGCAACTGGCTGCTTACTTTCAGTATAAGATTAATTATTCCGTTCACCCTTGGTCGAAAAACTTTCTTCATTCAAACTTGATTATCCTTTCGGTTCTAGCTCAAGAGTGGTAGATCGAGAAAGATGGTTGAGATGTTTTTGTATTTGATTCAGTTTGCATTTAGCTTTATTGTTTCATCCATGAGGAGCTAACTTCCCTTAGCGATTCGGAATGTGAATGTCCTAAGGGAAGACAACAAGACTCCAAAGCAAGAGCGGTTTGGTTTGACTTCCAAGTAAGTTTACTTTTGGTGATTGCATTGTGGGGAGCCTTAGTTAGCCATCTAAGGTGACCTGTCATGCTCGAGTTTGACACCGAAAGGGTCAACTTAGAGCGGAGTTTCCAAAAGTAACGGAGTAAAGGGACTTAGACATAAAACCCGAACGTTGACCCTAGACATAGGGCAAGACTTTGAGACCATAGAACCATGATTATAAAAATATGAGATAGATTGACCATAGACATATAGGTTCAATCACTCAGTCTCCTAACGATACTTCACAGAAGGTCAAATGGGAGTAGGACTTGCTTTACTTGCTTAGAAAGTTTAGCCAAATTACATCGCTGGCAGCAACGCGCTGATGCAATTCAAGGTAATTGTGTTGCGCCAGTAAAGGAAATCAGTCATCAAGTAAGACAGCGCAAGGCAATTGCCTTGTTTTGCCTTTATGAACTAGTATGTCCAACTGTCGTGCCCTTGTCGCCCCACGCTGCTAGGTGTAACTATCATGCGAGGCAATTGCCTCGAGTTGCCTTGTCATTCATTAGTGGACTTAACATTCTGATTCCCTTTTTCTTTCCATTGTTTTCATTTCTTTTTAACACAGTCAAAATCACCCCAAAAACTATCTTTCTATACCTGCGGTTACCTTCACTTGCAATTTGTCAACAATTTATGTAATCTCAATAAGTTTTATTAAAACCGTTCCCTTGGGTTCGATACTCTAGAATACTTCCAGTTTTATTACTTCGATCGTGTGCGTTTGCTTAGTTTCGATTGCGATCAGGTTTTTGGCGTCGTTGTCGGAGTATGACATTTCCAATAAAATTGATTAGAGATACATAGAAAATAACAGTTGCAATTCGACGCAATTGCATTGGGTTAGCTCCACGCAATTTCCTGGCAGTGGAAGTTTCTCTCTCTCTCCATAGACATTTTGTTTAATTTCAAGGTCAAACACAGTGTATGCGAAAAGGGCTCTGCCTCTTGGAGCAAGATTCGGAGATTGAAAGGACCTTCTGTGTACGGTGAAAACAATAGAGAAGGAAAAGAGTGCAGAACGTAGACTCACAGTTTAACCGTGAAGACGATTCTCTGCAGAGATCAGGAGTGGCACAAATGAACGAAGGACAACAACAAAATATGGATAACAGACAACAACAGGCACCCATAGCTAATTCAATCTTCATTGCAGATGAAAGAAATAGGGCCACACGAGATTATGCAGCAACCACTTTTCAAAATCTGAACATAGGGATCATGGAACCCAACATCAAAGCGAATCACTTCGAACTCAAATCTGTGATGTTCCAAACGCTTAATACTATGGGCCAATTTGTAGGGTTGCCAAACGAGGATCCACATAAACACATCAAGACTTTCTTGCACATCTGTAACTCATTCATAATCAATGGTATTTCGAAGGAAGCATTACGACTGAAACTATTTTCGTTTTCTTTGCAGGACAATGCCGAAGCTTGGTTAGACTCATTCCCCTCTGATTCAATTAGGACCTGGGATGAGTTAGTAGAAAAATTTCTTTTGAAATATTTTCCACCCACTAAAAATGCACAAATTAGAGGAGAAATTATTACATTTAAACAAGGCATCAGTGAAGGACTGAACATGGCTTGGGAACGTTTCAAAATGCCCAGGTGTGCATGAAGTGGATGCAATCGCCAATCTTAACGCCCAGATAACAACCATGAACCACATGTTGAAAAACCTGGCGGTAGGAAATCAGGCGTCAGTAGCAATAGTGAACCAGACGACAACGCCCTTATGCCCCTACTGCCAAGAAGCCCATGTATATGACAACTGCCCACACAACCTTGCATCCGTCTGTTATATTGGACAGAACCGAATGAACCCATACTCCAATACCTATAATCTAGGATGGCGACAACATCCGAACTTCTCTTGGGGAGGTTAGAATACTGGAAGCACAAGCCAACCTCAATACACAAAACGGGAGGTCCACCTGGATTTAATAATACATCCCAATAGTAGTTTGCATCCAGGAATGGGAATCAGGGACAACAAAGTGGACAACAAGGTCAAGCGTCAACGAGAGGCTCATTAGAAAATATGATGAAAGAATTCATGATTAAAAATAAGGCTCTCATCCAAAGTCAAGCGACATCAATTAGAAATTTGGAATTACAAATAGGGAAAATGGCGAATGAACTAAAAAACAGGTCGCAAGGTATGTTGCCAAGCAACACAAAAACCCCACATCGAGAAGGAAAAAGGCAATGCGAGGCAATTACCTTGAGAAGTGGTCGCGAATATGAAGCCAAAGAACTTCCAAGCCCCGAGGAAGGTAATCCACATACAGAAGAGAAGGAAGTTACAAAAGATGCCGAACCTGACTCTCAAGCAGAAGTTGATCAGAAAGGCAAAACAAGGAAAAAAGAGGCAAAAGAGTATTTTTCGTCCGCAGATGAAAGCAGAACAAGGCAAAATGAGGCAAAAGAATACAAGTTGCCTCATCCATTTCTGCAAAGGTTGAAAAACAAAACCAGGATGCACAGTTCAATAAATTCCTAGACATCCTCAAGCAACTTCACATCAATATCCCTTTGGTGGAAGCTCTTGAACAAATGCCCAATTACATGAAATTCTTGAAGGACATCCTAAAAAGAAAACGTAGACTGGGGGAGTTTGAGACTGTGGCTTTAACAGAAAACTGTAGTGCCATACTCACCAGCAAAGTGCCACCTAAATTGCAAGATCCGGGAAGTTTCACTATCCCATGCATGATTGGGAACACTGACGTCGGAAGAGCACTGTGCGACCTTGGAGCAAGCATAAATTTAATGTCGTTGTCAGTATTTCAGAAGTTAGGAATTGGCCAAGCTCGCCCCACAACGGTCACACTCCAACTGGCCGACAGGTCAATCGCAAGACCCACAGGGAAAATTGAAGATGTCCTGGTAAAGGTTGACAAGTTTGTGTTCCCCGTTGGTTTCATAATACTAGACTGTGAAGTAGATAGGGAAGTGTCGATCATCCTTGGATGACCTTTTCTTGCCACAAGTCATACTATGATTGATGTGTAGAAGGGTGAGCTAACTATGCGAGTGAACGATCAACAAATCACATTCAACGTCTTAAAAGCACTCAAATACCTGGGGGAATTGGAGGATTGCTCGAGAATAGAAGTATTGGAGACAATTCAAGTGGAAAACACTCACGAGCAAGCAGAAGAAGAACATAACTGGGCAAGAGAACATGATGCACCAGAAGAACTTGAGGCAACTACATAAGTGGATTACATAAATCCTTTAAGGACTCCAGAAGACAAGGCAATCTAGATCAAGCCTTCAATTAAAGATCCGTCAGAACTAGAACTCAAACCACTTTCGGCATCTGAAATATAGATTTCTGGGAGATAAGAAAACACTGCCAGTGATCATTGCATCTAACCTTACTGACCAAATGAATGCTCTCTTTTGCAGGTGTTATCTCGCCACAAGAAGGCAATCGGCTGGGCAATTGCAGACATCCGTGGGATCAATCCAACTTTTTACATGCATAAAATCAATTTGGAAGAAGGAGCAAAGAATTCAATTGAAGGACAACGAAGATAAAACCCTGCAATGAAAGAAGAGGTAAGAAAAGAAATTTTGAAATAGATGGATGCAGGAATAATCTACCCTATTACAGATAGAACATGGGTCAGCCCTGCCCAATGTGTACCCAAGAAAGGAGGAATAACCATTGTCAAGAATGAGGAAAACGAGATCATTCCCACCCGAACGATAACAGGTTGGAGGTTATGCATGGACTACAGGCGACTAAACAAGGCAACAAGGAATGATCATTTTCCGTTACCATTCATAGATCAAATGCTTGACCGTTTAGCAAGGGAAGAATACTATTGCTTCCTCGATGGATATTCAGGGTACAACCAAATTACCATTGACCCTCAAGATCAAGACAAGACAACATTTACATGTCCATATGGAACGTTTGCCTTCCGGCGAATGCCATTTGGGTTATGTAATGCTCCTGCTACATTTCAAAGATGTATGATGGCGATCTTTTCAGATATGATCGAAAGAACAATGGAGATCTCATGGACAACTTTTCAGTACATGGAGAGACTTATGATGCGTGTCTAAGGAATTTAGAACATGTGCTGCATAAATGCGAGGAGACTAACTTGGTGCTGAACTTGGGAGAAATGCCACTTTATGGTCCAATAAGGGATTGTATTAGGACATCAAATTTCAAAGAAGGGCATCGAAGTGGATACAGCTAAGATAGAGCACATCTCTAAACTCCCAGCAACCAAAAAAGTTAAAAATGTAAGAAGTTTCCTTTGACATGCAGGATTTTATAGAAGATTTGTGCACGGATTTTCACAGATAGCCAAACCATTATGAAGTTTGTTAGAAAAAGACAAATCGTTCCTGTTTGATGAAGATTGCCAGGCAGGTTTTGAGAAACCGAAGGAAGTGTTGAGCACGACTCCTGTCATGGTAGAATCCGACTGGGAGAAACCATTTGAGGTAATGTGTGATGCAAGTGATTTCGCGGTAGGAGCTATTCTAGCTCAAAAGAAAGAAAGAATTTTGCATCTGATTTACTATGCTAGCAAAACACTCAATGTAGCACAGGTAAATTATACAACCAAAAGGACGCATACAGATCACTGGCAGTAGTATTTACCTTTGATAAATTCAGATCATACCTAATGGGCAGGAAGGTGGTGGTCCATACAGATCACTCTGCATTGAAGTATCTCCTCACCAAAAAGGACGCAAAACTAAGATTAATCTGATGGATATTACTACTGCAAGAGATTGATTTAGAAATCCTAGACCGGAAAGGAAGTGAGAATCAAGTGGCAGACCATTTGTCACGAATTCAAGAAAAAGGTCAGGAGGGGGAGATTAGAGAACAGTTTGCAGACGAGCAAATTTTGAGGGTTGGCATACACAGGGACCCATGGTATGCAGATTTTGCTAATTACATGGCATGTGGAATCAACCCACCAGAGATATCGTGGCATCAATGGAAGAAGATTTTCCATGACGTTAAACACTAGTTTTTGGATGAGCCTTACCTATAAGCTGGAACCTGATCAGATTTGGAGAAGATGCGTAGCCGAGAAGGAAATGAAGCAAATTTTGGAAGCATGTCACATGACACCTTATGGAGGTCATTTTTCAGGTACCAAGACAACAACCAAAATTTTACAACGCGGATACTTCTGGCCGACCTTGTTGAAAGATGCATAAGAATTTACAAAGAGATGCGACAGATGTCAAAGAAAAAGGAATGTCACAACTCGTGATGAAATGCCTATGAAATACATGCTGGAAGTGGAGATTTTCGATGTTTGGGGAATTGTGGGTCCCTTCCCACAATCATTCAAAAATTACTACATATTATTAGTTGTTGATTACGTATCTAAATGGGTCGAGGCGGTGGCCACATCAACTAATGAAGCGAAAGTGGTTTAGAAATTTCTCATCAAAAACATTTTCTCGCGTTGCGGAACACCCAGGGTGTTAATCAGTTGATGAAGGATCACATTTCATCAACAAAGTTCTGGCGAAGGTTTTGGCCAAATACGATGTTAATCACTGCGTCGCTACGACATATCAGCTGCAAACTAATGGCCAGGAAAAATTATCGAATCGCGAGATCAAAGCCATTTTAGAAAAAACGGTGGACCCTGCAAAGAAGGATTGGTCAGCAAGGCTTGATGAAGTATTATGGGCATACAGGACTGCGTACAAGGCTCCTCTGGGAATGTCGCCATACATAATAGTTTTTTGGAAGGCCTGCCACCTTCCATTGGAATTGGAACATAAGGCGTTCTGGGCAATTAAAAAGCTAAACATGGATATGGATCAAGCAAGAGTAGCAAGGAAGCTAAAAATTAACCAGCTAGAAGAACTCAGGCATACCTCATACGAAAACGCTAAAATCTACAAGGAGAAGATGGAGAAATGGCATGACCTGAAAATTCGAAAAAAGGAGCTAGAAGAAGCGCAACTGGTACTTTTGTTCAATTCCAAGATGAAATTATTTCAGGAAAATTAAAATTCAGGTGGTCAGGACCGTTCAAGATTGAAAGGTTGTGCGCTCACAGAGCCGTTGATCTAATTGATGACAAGGGAAACACATTTAAAGTTAATTGCCAACGCGTAAAACTATACTGGAATGATCAGGTCGAAAAGCAGAAGACCACAAGCACCCTCATGGAAACCAAATTAAAAAAAAAAAGTTTGTTGTTTAGCTATCTGAACATACTAACCATCTTAATAAGTGTGTAGGAAGGAAAAGTTCAAAAGGCAGATGTAAGGCAAATGCATTAGAGATTATACAAGGGCATGAATAAGTTAGACTAGGCAATTGCGTCAAATTGCCTTCTCAGATCAATATAGGAAAAAACGTGCAGCTGCACAAGTCCACCTTATGAAAATTGGCACAGGAAAAGCACTGCATTTACCTTTCGCTTCACGTAAGCACAGGGAGGAGAATGCTCAGAAATGATTAGTCGCAAACCTGCAATATACACTCGCAAGGCAAATGGAAGCAATTGCCTCGCACAGAGTTGCACTACAAAGGAACAGGGAATCATCACGACGCACGCATAAGACAAACACACACAAGGCAATTAGAGGCAATTGCCTTGTATTTGTCCAAAAAAAACAGGGCGCACGCGAATGAACGAGTTGACCTAAGTCAATTCTATTTCAAGACGACAACAACCTCTTCCTAACATTTAAATTTTCAAACCTACCTTCCATCTTCTCTCTCTCGCGAAACGTCTCACTCTCTCATCTCCTTTAACCGTTTGAAGCTCGATTACTCTTCAACAGTCGAATGATGAAAAACCCCAATGAAGCACAGTCGAGCAGACAAGGAGAGAACATGGAGTCGGTCGATCTATTCGATTTGGAGCAAAGATCCAGAGTGTGGGTTCAACGCCTTCATGAACTCTCTGAAGAACACAGACGAAAGATAGAAGAATGGGAGAAACCCATAACCATTCTACCACCTCTCCGACCAACTCTGGCATCAAAGGACCCAGAACCAGTGAAGGAATTAAAAAGGGAAACTCCGAAGTGGCAAGAGGCAGCCCGAGAAATGCATGCGAGAAGAAGAGCGACGCAAACTGCAGTAGAGCAAAAAAGAAAAGAGCGAGCATTGGACGATGAAGAAGAAGAAAAAGAAGAGCAAACGAAGAAACAATCGGGCGCCTGTGACGCAACATCCGAATTGAAAAAGGTACCACCTATCTCTAAAATTAAAAAGCCTAGGTTCAAAATATTGGCTTGGAAGAAGGTACCTATTTCGATCAGCAAGAAAGAGACGAAAGAAAAAAGAAAAGAAAACTAGATGCCGAAGTAGAAAGAATTATAAAAGAAGAAGAAGAAAGACAGAAGAGAGAAGAAGAAGAGAGACGTCGAGAGGTCGAAGAAGAGAAAAAGAAAAAATTAGAGGAAGAGAGGCTGAAGAGAGAAGAGGAAGAAAGGCGTAGAAAAAAAGGAAGAAGAAGAATCGAGAAGGAAGGAAGAAGAACGAATGAGAAAGCAACAAGAGGAGGAACAAGAGAAAAAGAAAAAAAGAGGAAGAAGAAAAATTGAAAAGAAAAATTGAAAACGAGGTGAAGAGCAAGAAGGAGGAAGGCGATCAGAAGAGACTTGAGAATGAGGCCTGGGTGAAAGAGACCATCGAAAAGACTAAGAGTGGCAGAACAATTCTCCCAGCAACTTAAAGAGAAATAAAAACAGACCAAACAACCTCCCAAACAGTCTCCCAAAAAAGAGATGAACGCAACCAAATGGGGCCCTAAGCAGCAGTCGATCCATGAGTTGGAGTCTTCAAACTTCCTATCATTTAATATAGAAAATTTTGCAGATGACTAAGATTCTGAAGATGTCAAATCTCACACTTTTCCTAAAAGAAAAATAATACAAGCAGGGGACAAAGTGGAAGGACAAGCAAAACTAACTGATACCATAGAGGCACAGTGCCAAGAACAGAAAAAAGAACAGGGCCAGGAAAATGAAGACTGTAGGGAGGATATGGAAAATAAAAGAGAAGAAGTTGACTAAGAATAACTGGAAGAAACAAAACAAATAAAGAAAAGAAAGACAGGTGTTCGGACCAGTGGCAGAACAAAGATGGGAAAAGAAAGCAACAACCAAAACTCTAAGCCGACCATAAAAAAGAGGAAACAGACAATTGCAAGGCTTGGCTTCATCAGGGAACATGCCTTCTCCGCAAAGGCCGACAATCTCCCCTGCTTCATCACAGATATGATCAAAGATCAAGGATGGGAGAAATTCTGCCAACACCCCCATTCGGCAAATCTGACACTAGTCATTAAGTTCTATGCACGAAATGAAGATGATTCGGACAATGTGACAATGAATGGGAAGAAGGTAAGCTTTTTGAGTAAGGCAATCAACAAGGTATTTTCCTTGCGTTCACTCAAAAACGCTAGAGAAAACAGAGCAATGGAGGAGCCATCTGAGGAACAACTGCACGAGGCATTGCGAATGCTAACACCTGCGGGTACTAAATGGAAGGTCGCTCACTGTGGGAAGAAACACATGTTACCTGGTGACTTGAAGAGTGAGCTGGCAGTGTGGTTGAACTTCATTTACAACCACATTCTTCCAACAACGCACGACACTAAAATTGCCCAAGAACGTGTAATGATGCTATATTGTATGCAAAAGGGGTTGAAGCTCAACATTGGAAAGATAATTTCCAATGAGATTAGAATGAGGGCAAAGAAAACAATCGACAAATTATTTTTTCCCTATTTAATCACTGAGCTGTGCAAGAAGGCGGGTGTTGTTGCAGCTAACAAACAGATGACCACAAAACCCTTGGACGCCACTGAAATCCGCTCCTTGATGTTGCACAATGATCACAAAATAAAGAAGCATGACGAGCCCGCAAGCACCACAACGGAAGCTCTTGAAGACAAGGCAATTGCCTCACAACTGCGGGAATTATAGGTTGCAATAGAACGGATGGAGAAGCAGAATGCAACCTACTGGGCCTATGTGCATCACCGGGACAACGCTGTAAGGCGAACCCTTACAATACTATCCAAAGGAAGAGGGCCACCAGTTCTAGATTTCCCAGCAGAGTTGAGACCAGAAGAGAGCAATTCGAAAGAAGATGTGTCTTCAACAACCTAGGGAAGTTTTTTCCTTGCTATGACCTTCATCATTGTTTTTTGAATTTGTTTCTTTCTAGACTTACACAGTTTAGTTCTCAATTATTGCTTCTTTATTCAACTACATTCAGTTTTAGTTTTAATCCATTAGTTGGTTGTCACTTTATGATCTGTTTGTCACTTTATGATCTTTTCTTTTGCCTATCACATTATTTGCACGTGTTCCCTCTGATTGGTTGCCTTGTGCGGATCTGTTTTAAGTTGACTGAATAAATTTCTTCGTCTATGATTTTTGAAAGAAATAATAGACAGATCACATTAAGTTTGTAGTTTTCTGTTTTGTTTTATCTTTAGTTTTAGTGTAACTCTGAAGTCTATTTCACTTTCGTTAGACAGTAAGCATTGTTCGTTCGTTCATCTTTGTATTCCAGTTCAGTTTTCTGTTTATTTCCGTTTTGTATTCTCTGTTCCACAACTGGTTGCTTACTTTCAGTATAATATTAATTATTCTGTTCACCCTTGGTCGAAAAACTTTCTTCATTGAACTTGATTATCCTCTCGGTTCTTGCTCAAGATTGGTAGATCGAGAAAGATGGTTGAAATGTTGTTGTATTTGATTCATTTTGCATTTAGCTTTATTGTTTCATCAATGAGGAGCTAACTTCCCTCAAGGATTCGGAATGTGAATGCTCTAAAGGAAGACAACAAAACTCCAAAGCAAGAGCAGTTTGGTTCGACCTCCAAGTAAGTTTACTTTTGGTGATTGTATTGTGGGAAGCCTTAGCTGGCCATCTAAGGTGACCTGTCAAGCTCGAGTTCGACACCGAAAGGGTCAACTTAGAGCGGAGTTCCCAAAAGTAACGGAGTAAAGGGGCTTAGACATAAGACATAGGGCAAGACTTCGAGACCATAGAGCCATGATTATAAAAATCTGAGATAGATTGACCATAGACATATAGGCTCAATCACTCAGTCTCCTAACGATACTTCACAGAAGGTCAAATGAGAGGAGGGCTTGGTTTACTTGCTTAGAAAGTTTAGCCAAATTACATCGCTGACGACAATGCGCTGATGTAGTTCAAGCCAATTGCGTTGCGACAGTAAAGAAAAACAATCATCAGGTAAGACAGCGCAAGGCAATTGCCTTGTTTTGCCTTTATGAACTAATATGCCCAACTACCGTGCCATTGCCGCCCCGCGCTACTAGGTGTGACTGTCATGCGAGGCAATAGCCTCGAGTTGCCTTGTCTTTCATTAGTGGACTTAACATTCTGATTCCCTTTTTGCTTCCATTGTTTTCATTTCTTTTTAACGTAGTCAAAATCACCCCAAAAACTATCTTTCTATACCCGCGGTTACCTTCACTTGCAATTTGTCAACAATTTGTGTAATCTCAATAAGTTTTATTAAAACCGTTTCATTGGGTTCGATACTCTGGAATACTTCCAGTTTTATATTACTTCGATCGTGTGCGCTTGCACGGTTTCGATAGCGATCAACTCCTAACTATGATAATAGTCTACTAGCATACTACTCCAAGTTTTACTTCAGTTTTACAGTCTATTAGAGTCTATCATTGATAGACTTCAAATTGTGATAGGAGTCTATCAGTGATAGAATAACACAGTGATAAAAATCTATCAGTCTACTTCATGTATTGCATTCTATCACAGTCTATCACTAGTAGACTTCTAACTGTGATAAGAGTCAATCAATGATAGAAATTTACCACTGGTAGAATCCTAACTGTGATAAGAAAGTCTATTAGTGATATAAGTCTATCGCCGATAGAATCCTAACTATGATAAAAGTCTATCAACCCACTCTAAGCCTTCTTTCAAAATTGCATTATACCTTATTCAATCACTCACGAACTTCTAACTTTGATAAGAATCTATTAGTGATAAACGTTTATCACTAATAGCCTCCTAATTGTGATGAATGACTTTTTTTTTTTTTGAAAAGTGTGATAAGTGACTATTAGGACGACTTCAATCTTTCTAATATAATTCTAACTGTGATAAGAGTCTATCAGGGACAAACGTTACTACGAAACAAACGACCCTTAAAGGAGATCATATAAATACCTATCTTCAAACCTAGTGATAGTATATTCTTTCTCATTCTCTAAACCTTTGCTACACCTAACTTCTATATTTTTTATTTTAGTACATCAACAATCGAGGGTGGGGTGATTTGAACCCATGAACTCTTGGTCATGAGTCATATTTGATGCTAGTTGAGCAATGCTCTTGTTGGGTCCTAAATTCTATTTGTTAATTTAAGCATCGGAACGTAATGTGGCAAGCACCACCTAATGTGCAGTTTCCTCTTCTTTTTGCAGATCACATTCTTCTCCCCTTAAACTTAGTCTATCACATTCTTTTCCCCTTAAACTAAGTCTATCATTGTTGTTGCATGAAAGTCAGGTGCATTTTATCCAATCTAGATTTTGGCAACAACAATTCTATTTATTTTATAATTTATCATATACCTTCACATAGTACATTCAACTATGTCACTATCTTTTTGTTGTTTTATTTTATTAGGTTGTTATTATTGTTAACAAATATTTGACTTACTTGTTATGTTTATATAGGGGATGTTTGAATTGGGGAGTTAATAATTCCTTTCAACTCCTTGTTTGGCTCAAGAGTTTATTAACTTCTTCTTATTGGTCCTACAAACATATTAACTCCTTCTCCAATTCCTTCTTGTTGGTCTCATAAATGTATTAACTCCTTCCCCAACTTCTTCTGGGCCCCACAAACTTATTTACTCCCACCCACAACTTTTCTATCTTATTTTTTCTTTACCTCATCTCACTCCTACATCTCTCTTGTCTTCTCTCATTTCTCTCTCTATTTTTCTACATAATTTTTTAATACTTTAATTCTAAGAAAATTATTTATTTTATTTTTTAAATATAAATTATATATAAATGTTTTAATTGTGATACTGTTATTTAAATAGAAATTCTTATTGTAAATTAGAGCACTACGTAACATTTTTTCTAATGGATAAAAATCTCCCTATCTCACTTTATCCACATGTCATTTATAATTTCTTTTTTATGTTTAAACAAAAATTACTCATAACAAATATCAATCTTATCTTTTTTTTTCCTATTCTTTTATTAATAGCTAAAAAATATATATAATTTTATGATTTAAAAATAAGAAAAAATATTTTAAACTAACCCGTAATAATTTTAAAAAATTATTATTAAAAATGTTAATGTATTAAAAATAATTCGATATTCAAATTAACCATATGCAAAATAAAAAGACAAACAATTTCTCATTCTAAACTTACTAAAATAAAATTATACAATAAATAACATAAATATATATGATATTCATTTTAAGTGGTGTTAAAAAATATATATTCATTTTTTGAACTTGGTTATTTTAAAATAACATAAGTATTTGATATATTTTTTTTTACTTAATTATTGAAAATTTGATGCCCGAGGAAGAGGGGTACATGAATGAACCGAGTCCACATCTGAATGAGAGGGATCCTTAGGATACGAAAGTATGAAGAAAATGAAAGTATGATTGAGAAAGACTTAAAAGAATTGATAGCTAGTACATATACCAACAAGGTGAACCTTCCTTTTCGATGGTTCAATCATAGGAACTCGACCTGAGAAATTTCCTAGGGAGCATGTGGGTGAGAACAAAGCGTCCTGAAAGGACCCGTGAGAGATATTCAAATTTAGACAATCAATTATATATATATATATATATATATATATATATATATATTTGAGTACAAATAATCAATTATATTTATTGGTTAGAAATATAAAATATTAAATTTTGTAAGAGGAAAATATATTTTACAAAGGTTGAAAAACAAATCTTAAATTAAAATTCCTAAATTGATGTAAATATTTTACTAAACTTGAAAAATAAATCTATTATCTTGAATCACTGTTAATTAATGGATTGAAATCTTTTCTAACCACATGTAATATTTTAAAAAGTATTATAACATTTTATTTTATTTGAAAATTAATCTGAGGCAAATCAACAATTAATATGACATTAAAATAAAAATGTGAGGTATTTTTTTCAAATTTTATTTTTCTTTAAGTAAAATGTTAAAATATAAATAAATTAATAGAAAAATATAAATGTTGGGATAAATGGAACAATTTCATAATAATAAAAATTTGAGAAATGGTAGAAAAACAGTAAAAAAAAAAAATAAAACAAAAATAACTCAGATAGCACAACTCCATGTTAATAAATATGCATTCAAACACAGATTTCAGAAGTCCTATTTCTTGCAACTCCTTCTCCCAAACAAAGATTTCAGATCTCGATTAAACAACTTTGCAACTTAAACACGGACTTTAGAACTCGCCAAACTTTCTAACTTCTACTCCCTACAACTCCTTGGGCCAAACAACCCCATAATACAAGAGGGTCGAAACGCTCAGCTAATTATATGAAATTACGTTGTTCATCCTATGCTTGTCCGGCAAATCTGCACATCATACATTCCAACTTACATAGATCTAGGCAACGTACTCACATTTTTGTACTAATTACTTTTACAAGCCATTTAAATATCATGAATTAATAAATCCAAATTTACATTTACAATACTAGGTTAATGGCATATTTTCTATATTTTGGAGAAAGTTAGAATTTAATCCTTAAAAGTAAAAATTTCGTCCTCATGGTCTGATGAAACCTCATAAATAGTCATTATGGTTTGATAAAACTCTCACGAATAGTCTTAGTTTCATAAAAATCTAAAACTCTCATAATTTGATAAAAATCCCTATAGCACTATATATCTATATGAAGGTTTTATCATACTATAAGAACTAATTCTAATATTTAAAATCATAAAAACTAAATTCGAACCTTCAATAAACTATAAGAACCAAATTTTTAATTTAACCAAAATACTATGAACGCCATGGAAAGAGGATCACTAGAGTGATAGTCGGTACTGTGGTCGTTTAGAGTGGTCACCATGATAGGCAATGATCACAAGAGTTGGGTAGTGGCGGTGGTTGCCGACAGTGGTCGTTGGAGTGTCAACAACGGTAGGTGGTGTGGTTGCCAACAGTGAGCGGTGTTGGGCGAAGTCACTGACAACCATGATAGAAGTGAAATGTAATGTGAGGATATTTTGGCCATTTTTATATTTCATGAAAATTTGAGAGAAATTTCAACATACATACCTCAAATCCCTTTTTTTATACTTCATTTAAAATAACTATTGTAGCCACTTATTTTTGCCCGGCTTCCTTATTTTATCATTTTTAATTATTAAATTTAAATTAGAGCTTTAATCTTATAATCTTTGTTTGTGACATTTTTGCTAGTTGTTGCTAAGTGTGAAAATTAGGGTTTTTGAAAAAAATGAGAAAAACTGGAGGGTTTTTTTTTTAAGATCAAATTCTTGTTCCTTCCTTTCTATGTAATGACCCATTTTCACAACAAATTTGCTTGTTTTGTTTTTTTTGCCTAAAAGAAGAAGAGGTTTTTGCTTTATAAGCCATCTTTTCACAACCCTAAAGGGAGGCCTACAACAAGAACAAAAAAAACCTACAAAAACAATATCAATCCATTTCTCAACCTTCAACTCAATCACAACCATATTACAAAAAAAAGTTGGTTACAAAGTAAGATTTTCTCCTCTGTTTAGAGCTACCCTTTTTTTTTTGAAAAAAAAAGGAACAAGAAGTTTTAGAACAACCTTAACTCGAGAGACATTTGGTAGGGTCTTTGACCCAAGGATCCGCATCTCAAGCAACGAGTCAATGGTGTTCTACGCTTCCCCCGTTGCTAGATTTTCATATTCATTTGAGAGCACCCCTGAAAAACAGTAGTTGAGTAAGGGTTTGTTGCAAGTTTTTTTTTTCTTTCATTTTATTGCTTAATGCATTTTTACTGAGAATATCTATTTATTGTTGTTTCCTTTGTGCCCTACATTTTTTTTATGATACTTTCTTTTATTGTTGTTATTTGTGTTACTACTTTTCTTTATCTTTCAATCCGTTTATTTTTCATTTCCTTTCTTTCTTTTTTCTGTTCTTAGATCTTAAGAAGTACAAAAAAATAAGGGTTGGGGGTTTTGTTCTATAGAAATAACAGTCACAAAGCAAAAAAAAAAAAAAAATGAAACAGAGAAAAAATATCATGTATTGTGAAACTAAAAATAAAACATACCTTCGTGGAGGGTAAGTTTGGCTCCTATTCTGTGAAGAGTGTTGCTTAAAAGCCATTTAGAATTGAAGTAATTAAGTCTGAGAAGTTGAGAGAAGAAAAAAGAGAGAAAGAAGAGAAGAAAAAAAATGAGAGTCTAGGGTTTGAAGAAAAGTGTTTGAAGAAGTGATTTTGTTTTTTAGTTTAAAATAAAAGGTTTATTATTATTATTTTTATTATTATTATAAAAAGATAAAAGAAGAAAAGTTTGTGCGAATCTTGTTTTTTTTTTAATTATTTTACTTTTACTTTTTTTTAATATTATGAATAATTATTACTTATATTATATATATTAAAATATTATTATTAAGTTTTATGACTGATTATTATATTATTATTATTATTATTATTATTATTATTATATATATATATATATATATAAGCAAAAAAAAAAAAGATATGACCGATGGGCTATTTGTTGTCGCCATCTCTTCTTGCATCAGTGGTAGTGCCATTGACGCACGCCTCCTTTATTTTTTATTTTTTTTTAATTTTAAAGCTTGGGTAGATTTTCTTTTCTTTTATTACTTTTATTTATTTTTTCCTTTCTCTCTCATGTAATTAAATGTATATTTTTTTTGGAAAGTAGATTTTTTTTTCAGTGTTATTCGCTTTATCTCTTTTATTTTATGTTATGTTTGTTTTTAAATAAATAAAAAAAAGCCAACGATGGAATCTAGAAATATTTGGGAGTCCAATTTTCTAGTTTTCTGGAGGTGAGAAATTGATTCTTTGGGAGTCCAAGATCGACTTCAATATTTTTTTTTTATTTTTTATTTTTTTTGTAAAATTCGTTAGTATATTTATTTGCTTAATGAATTAGTTATCTTATGCTTTTAACTTGCATTCTTATTCCGTTATTCGAGCATAGTTTTATTTTAATTATCGCTCATGGTTTCAAATCTTATTTTGCAAACTCATTTTCAAACTTTAAATATTGCTTGTTTATCTTGAGTTTATAAAGTCTTTATTTCTAACAAAATTCCTACGACGAAATCTAGAAATATTTGGGAGTTCGATTTTCTAGAATTCTTGAGGTGAGGGATCATTACCTTTGGGAGTCCGAGATCTTGGTCCCAAGAAAAAATGAATTTAATTAAAACTTTTTTTAAAAAAAAATATTTTATAAGAGGTTATCCTATGATAGATTTGAGAAATTGTAAAATTTTCTCATATTCTTGAGATGATATTATTTCTAAAATCTTGAAAATTATTTCAATGTAACCACATTGATGGATTTTCATCCACTTATTTTATGGAATCATGACTCCAAATATTGGAGTAATGAGAGGTAAAATAAGACATTGTTTTAAAAATCTCATTTTCCTAAATAAGTTTTTTTTTGTCCTTCTAAAATTTGTGCAATTCAAGATTAAATTTGGCCACCATTTTAAATGGGTGTTGTGGGGTGCTAACACCTTCCCCATACACAAACAACTCCCGAATCCAAATCTGGTTTTCGCATACCATTTTTTCTCTTTTTTTTTTTTAAAAAAGGTTGTTTTATTGTATTTTGGTGCCCAATCACACCATAAAAAGATTGGTGGCGACTCCTTTTAAATATCCCTATTTTGAGGACGTCGGCCGCTCCGCGTCGCAGGTACGTGGCGACAGCTTGGCGACTTCACTGGAGACTATGAGATTCCACCTCGAGAGTTTGGCCATTTGTTATTCTTGATTTATTTTTTTTATTATTTATTTTGTTCTTTTATTTGTACTTTTGTGCATTTGTTTTTTTTCTTACATTACTATTTTGTTTTGTTTCACACACCCACACAAGCCTCCTACCTGGGCTTTTCCTAATAAGATTAGAATTAAGGATGGAGTAGTGTCGACCTTCGAGAAGCTTATGCATCCGTGTAGGCACACGAAAAATCCTCACTCAATTTGGTCACATAATCATGTATGATTGTGAGACCGTTTTTGGGGAGTCGTATTGTCTACATTTTTAGACCCAACTTCACATGTTTGAAGGCCTTGTTATTTACTTCTTTGCTTTATTTGTTTATCTACGTTGTCTCACACACTATCACGAGCCCTCTACCCGGGCTATTCCCAGTAGGACTAGAATCGAGGATGGAGTAGTGTCGACCTTCGAAAAGTCTATACTTCCGTGCAGGCACACGAAAGATTCTCACTCAAGATGATCATGAAGTTATTAAGACAACGATCATTTTGGGGACCTGTGTCTTTTAGGATATTTAGATCTAACCTCACTTTCTTTGGAGTCTTCATGTTGTTGTTTTGACTATGATATGTTGTATTTGCATTTAAGTCAACCGTTAGACTCACTTTTCTTCTTGTGTAAAGTTTTAGGATGGTAGACACTCATTTGCCCGGGGCATTCGCCAAATCCACCCCTGAGGAAGACTCGTGGGAAGTAGTGTTCCAGCAGTTTGGGAAGTTGCAGCATTCATCAGAGGTTATTTGGCCAAGGGTTGCAGAGGTCCAACTCCCTCAGGATTGTCAGCTAGAGCTCGTTCTTAACAATGTGGAAGAATTAAAAGGTTTATGGGAAGGTTTGAGTATGTAAAGCAGAGCTAGTTTTAGTGCAGTGTATGGCAATATCGTTGATCTCATGTATGCAGACGTCAACCTGAACGCTTTGCAAGCTTTAGTTCATTTCTGGGATCCCATGCTTAAATGTTTCTCATTTAAGATGTATGATTTGACTCCCACGATCGAGGAGTATCAGGCTTTGATACGCGTACCAGCCAGTACAGGAAGTAAAGTCTTCACTCACGATCGAAGGTCGACTTTACAAAGATCTTTATCCAAGTTTTTGGGTGGCGTTCATGCTTCAGATATAAAGAAGTAAATGAAAGTCAAGGAAGGGAGGAATTGCATTCCTGTTGATTATTTGATCAGCCTCACACGTACGTGCTTGCCAGGAGAAAAGGGTTTGTCTCTCTTAGCCATGTGTATCTATGGCATGGTTATTTTTCCAAGAATTAGAGGAGATGTGGAAGAACAAGTCATTAAACTCTTCATTGGAATTGAGCGCGGAGTAAACCCTGTAATTCCAATTCTTGCAGAAACCCTGAGATCTTTGAGCTATTGTAAATTGCAAGGCAAAGGGAAGTTTTTTAGTTGCGCACCCATGCTCTTTATTTGGATTTCCAGTCATCTGAAGTATCCGAGCAAGTTCAAGTATGCTCCTATAAGGTTTAGCAGTCCATGGAATGTTGCAAGAAACACGGTGAGAGATTTCGTTGCTGCACATTGGGAACCAAGCTTTCCCTCTATCAAAGCTTGGAAGCTTTTTCTGAGCCACCTGACATTGAATGAAGTAGTATGGAGGCGACGTGGCTACCTTCAGGTCCCATAACATATCGATGTGGGCAATTGCCATTTGTACCACTTTTGGGACCGAGGGGAGGTATTGCTTACTCGCCTCTGTTGGTACTACGACAGGTATGGCTGAGGCAGTTTGCATCGGTTATCCCTAGCTTGGAGGACTGGGAGTTCTCGCACGATTCCGACATTGCTAGCAGAGCAGTCAGGCAATCAATGTTTGGAAGGATATAAGAAAATTGAAAAATATCCAACATTGTGAAGGAACCATGCCACAATACGAAGACTTGAGAGTAGTTAGAATTGGGGCAAAAGTTGATGTTTCACCAATGCCAATTGATTTAGAGGAAACCTTGAAGATAGACCATGCTGATTTGGAAAAAGAATTGAAGCTTGCAAAAGAAAGAAACTCTGTGCTCATGAAGGAAAATGAGGAATTAAGGGCTGAAGTTAAATTATGGATTGGACAATCCACAAGCGCGAAAAGACAGTTGGAAGAAGTTCAACAGCGTTTACAGAGGCAGCTTGAATTAGAGAGGGAAAACGGTTCTCTAAACGCAGAACTCGTCCAACTACGGAAGAAAAATAGGGGCTTGTGGAGAGAAATAGAAGTCTTACAAGGTAAGGCAGAGGCTCAGAAATTACACATCAAAGACCTGAAGCAAGAGGTACGGAAGCTCAACAATGCCATGAAAAACTTCCAAGATATACTTAATGAACAAGTTACAAAGTCACAAGAGACAATTCTGTCTTTGGAAAAAGAAAAGGAAGTTTTGCAAAAGCTGACAGATGAGTATAAGAGCCAATTAAATCGATGCGAATGCAGAGAAACACACTGCTTCAAGATACTATTGCAAGTTTGGAGCACCAGTTGGTAGTATATCCAAATGTGAACGAAGTAGTGATGGAAGATCATGCACGATTAAAAGAAGAGCATCAGGCGATGAATACAGACTTTGCCATTTGGAGAGACGAGTATGGAAATCTGAGACGTCGTTATGACTACATAAAAGGACAACTTGAACAGGGAGCCGAGAAGTTAAGATTGATGGCTAAAAAGGCCAATCGATTAGCTAGAAGAGCCAGTATTCTTCGACAAAGCATCGTGCCCACACAGCCAGGCGGTGAAGATTTGATTAGATTCCTAGGGGTGATAGGACGAGACCTCGGGCATTTTGGGTGTTACCATTAGGTCTTGTTTTGATTTGTTTGTTGTTTCATTTTTAAACGACTCTTGTAATGGTGAATTTTGACTTTTGAATGAATCCTCGTTTTTTTTTCTTCCTTCTTTTTCTAGCTTGCATTCATTTATTTCATGTTAGCACTAACAAAAATCTAACTTCGTTAGCAAAATTTTCTTTTTGACTAATCAAACCATTACTCCTTCTTTTATAATAAAAGGTTCAAAGTTTACAAAATAGCTCGAAGTTCACCTCCTCATCATTCATATTGGACAAGAAAGAAGGCCAAATTCATGGATGATCAAGTGAACGAGCAGGTACAAACAGTCCGCCTAGAGGTGGAAGAATTGAAAGAGCAAGTAGCAAAGATCTTGGAGCTTCTTATCGCAAGAAAAGAAAAGTCACAGAGCAGAACGCTCGCCAAGGTGTCGAGACAAAGTCAAAATCAAGGGCTAGATGACACTCCTTTTTACCCTCCAGGGTTTACGCCGCAAATGATGTCAAACCCACACATGGCTGGGGTAGCATATCCAACCTCTTTCCCTTTGCAAGATCCCGGTCGAGCTCCGCACCAAGCAAGTCATGTGAGTGATCCAGTATTTGTTCCAACCGCAGAAAATCATAAAAAGACTTCTGAAGTTTTGCTAGGAAAAGGAAGGTTGGAGTTCCTTGAAGAAAGACTACGCGCGATTAAGGGTGCCGACATCTATGGGGATATCGATGCTAACCAACTATGTTTGATTCCAGAGTTTGAAAAGTATAATGGGACTACATGTCCGAAGAGTCATCTGGTCATGTATTGTAGGAAAATGTCGGCCTATGCGCACGATGATAAGTTATTGATTCACTGTTTTCAAGACAGCCTGACGGGCCCAGCGTCCCGTTGGTATATGCATTTGGATGGCTCCCAAGTGCACAAGTGGAAAGATTTGGCTGATGCTTTCTTAAAACAGTATAAGTACAATATTGACATGGCACCCGATCGTTTAGATCTTCAGCGAATGGAAAAGAAGGCTACCGAGACTTTTAAGGAGTATGCACAAAGGTGGAGAGAATTGGCTGCTCAAGTACAACCTCCTTTAACTGACAAAGAATTGTCAGCCATGTTTATCAATACTCTGCGAGCGCCATATTATGACAGGATGATCGGAAGTGCGCCCACAAATTTTTCTGACATCATAACAATCGGAGAAAGGATAGAGTATGGAGTTAAAAATGGGAGGATCACAGACGCAACACTTGAAGCAAATCTGAGAAAGGTAATGACTCCTAAGAAGAAGGAGGGAGAGGTCCATGAGGTAAGCTCAAGACCAAGAGTTGTGACCCATATGACTTCACCAACTCAAAGACCTGCGAGTTATAATCATAGTCCTCAGCTTGGAGGGCAAAGTCAACCGAATCAGTCAAATCAGCGTGTTGCTAGTGGCAATTGGAAACAAATGCGTTTTGATCCCATTCCCATGACATACATTGAGCTTTTGCCTCAATTACTAAAACACCAGCAAGTTGCCATTGTGCCTCAAGAGCCATTACAACCCCCGTATCCTAAATGGTACGACCCAAGCGCGCGGTGTGAATATCATGCAGGGGCAATTGGACATTCCACAGAGAATTGTAATCCATTAAAGGCTAAGGTACAAAGCTTGGTTAAAGCAGGATGGTTAAAATTCAAGAAAGCAGGGGAAGGGCCTGATGTTAATCAAAATCCTCTCCCAAACCATGAAAATCCTACTGTGAATGTCATTGAAACGTCTGAAGAATGCTATAAAGATAAAGTCCCAAATTTGAATACATCTATGAAGACTCTCTTTCAAATTCTCTGCGATGTCGGATACCTTTCGGTAGGGTCCGAGCAGAGTAACATAGATTACTTGGGCTTACATAACGAGAAAAGATGCATTTTTCATAGAGGAATGGTCGGACATTCCATAGAAGACTGTGATGATTTTAAGCAGCATGTGCAAAAGTTAATGAATTCAAAGTTACTGATTGTGAGCCAGACAGCTACACAGGAGATGAATGTTGACATGATTACTCACGCATCGTCCTCTAAGGAAACGATAGGAGAAGTGCCATCTTCACCAAAACCATTAATCATTCACTATAAGAGTAATCCAGGTACCACTTCTCATATTCAAGTACCCAAGCCAATGATTGTAGAAGTGCCCGGTCCCTTTGCTTATAAAGATAGTCGGGTTGTACCTTGGAAATACGAATGTCAGTTCATAACGGATAGTGGTGCTCCTACGCCTGACATCTTAGCAGTCGGAGGAATGACTCGTAGTGGTAGAAGTTACACGCCAGAATTTTTGAAAAGTATTTCAAAAGAAGAGGAAATTAGACAACGTAAGGGCAAAGCTGTGGAGATAACCGACGAAGATGGTTTAAAAGATCTAGATAAAGCTTTCGGAGAAAAAATGGCCATAACAGAAAAAAAGACGAGTCAGGAATCAATGACAGAAGAAGAGGCACGCGAGTTTTTGAAATTGATTAAGCAAAGCGAGTATAAAGTGATAGAGCAGTTACATCGCACCCCAGCTCGGATATCAATTCTATCACTTTTTCTGTATTCTGAGCCGCACCGCAAAGTTTTGCTCGATGTTTTGAACCAAGCTCATGTAGGCCCTGATATTTCGGTAAATGCACTCAGTGAAATTGTGGGAAACATAACTGCTACGAATTGTATTACCTTCTCTGATGATGAGATCCCGCTTGAGGGTACTGGACACACTAAGGTACTACACATCTCTGTGAGGTGTAAAGATCATCTGGTGGCTAGAGTTCTTGTGGACAATGGCTCATCTTTAAACATAATGCCAAAGTCGACATTGATGAAGCTCCCCGTGGACTTCTCATATTTAAAGCCAAGTACCATGGTTGTTAAGGCTTTCGATGGTGCTCGAAGGGAAGTAATCGGAGACATAGAAATTCCCCTACAAATCGGGCCATCTTCTTTCAATGTAACATTTCAAGTGATGGATGTAAACTCTTCATATAGTTGTTTGCTTGGGCGTCCTTGGATTCATTCCACAGGAGTTGTTCCATCTTCACTTCATCAGAGAGTGAAGTTCGTTGTAGAAAATGGTCAGGCTATCGTTTTCGGAGAGGAAGATATGTTTGTAACAAAGACAACATCGTTTCCATATGTTGAAGCAGCAGAAGAGGCTTTTGAGTGCTCGTATAGATCGTTTGAGGTTGCCAATGCCACTACCTTTCCAACTGAAGGTTGGGATATAGACCGTTATTCAGCCAAGACAGCTCTGATGGTTGCAAGAGTAATGTTAAACAACGGCTTTCGGATGCATGAAGGGTTGAGACGGAATAATCAAGGAAACCCAAAGGTGATTTGCCTCCCTGAAAGCAAAGAGAGGTTTGGATTGGGATACAAGCCAACAGCTTCTGAGTGCAAGAGAGTCAAAGCAGAAAAGAGAAAGGTGAGAAGTGCATGTCTTGAAGGTCGAGAAGTCGAGCAAGGAAGAATGTATATACCGCATATATCCGAGACTTTCAAACCGGGTGAAGTGATTCATGGTGACAACCCGCTTTGTGTTCAAGCCGCTGACACTTCGATCGTTGTTGTCTCTAAAAGCGCCACCAAGTCGCGACAACTAGTCTACCCCTGCTCTCCAGGCTTTGAGTTAAACAATTGGGAGGTTAAAGAGAGGCCCAGTGTCACTAGGAAGATGCAAGAGTAATAATTTATTTGTGGCTATGCTTAAAGCCACGAATTTTGTAATAGTAGCACTTTTTTATTACTTGCTTAATGTGTATGCAATCTCTACATCTCAAGAACTTCTACCTTTTTGTTGAGAAATGAAAAAGGGATTGTCGGCTTTTATTTAGTTCATCCATTTGACCTCTTCCTTTCGCTCCCATTTGTTTTATTACTCTTGATTGTCATTCGCTTTCCGTCACCCTCTATCTATCACCAATACAACTTGGATCATTGACAGGGACCTCGAAGATGAAGAAGCCAACTTTGAAGTTCCAGTTTATAGCATTGACCAAAGCGAGGAGGATGACTTTGAAGTGTCACAAGAGTTATTGAGACTGATGAAGCAAGAAGAAAGAGAAATTGTGCCTTACCAAGAGCCGCTAGAAGTAATCTATTTGGGGTCATCAGAGGAAGTAAAAGAAATACGAATCGGCACTCTGGCTATGGAGCAAGATCGTTTGGATCTTGTAGCCCTTTTACGTGAGTACAACGATATATTTGCATGGTCTTACCAAGATATGCCTGGTCTGAATACAGAAATTGTAACACATCGGTTGTCGCTTAAAGCCGAGTGTAAACCCATAAAGCAAAAACTGCGAAAAATGAAACCCCAAATGCTGATCAAAGTGAAGGAAGAAGTCAAAAAGCAATTTGACGCGGGCTTCTTAGCAGTAGCAAAGTACCCTGAGTGGATTGCAAATATTGTCCCATTCCCGAAAAAGGATGGAAAGGTGAGAATGTGTGTGGATTATAGGGATCTTAATCGTGCAAGTCCCAAAGATAATTTTCCACTTCCTCACATCGACGTTTTAGTGGACAATACAGCAGGATATTCTACCTTTTCATTTATGGATAGATTTTCAGGATACAACCAAATTAAAATGGCTCCTGAAGACCAAGAAAAGACGACTTTCATCACTCTATGGGGGACATTTTGCTATAAAGTCATGCCTTTTGGTTTAAAGAATGCAGGGGCAACTTATCAGAGAGCCATGGTTACCCTTTTTCATGATCTAATGCACAAAGAAATCGAAGTGTACGTTGACAACATGATCGCCAAGTCCAAGCCAGGAGAAAAGCACATTGTCACTCTTCGTAAGCTTTTTGAGCGGCTAAGGAAATTTCAATTAAAGTTGAATCCAGCAAAATGCATATTTGGGGTATCTTTTGGAAAATTATTGGGGTTTGTTGTTAGTCAAGAAGGAATCAAGGTAGATCCCGATAAGATAAAAGCAATAACAGATTTAAAACCTCAAAAGACCCAAAAGGAGGTCAGAAGTTTCTTAGGGCGGTTAAACTATATTGCGATTTATATCGCACTTAACTCAAACTTGCGAGCCGATGCTAAGATTATTACGCAAGAGTGAAGTATGTCATTGGAATGAGGATTTTCAAAGGGCTTTCGAGAAAATCAAAGAATACTTGCAAAACCCCCCAGTGTTGGTCCCACTGATACCAGGGGCCCACTAATCCTTTACTTAACTGCAGTAAAAAAAAGGGTCAATGGGATGTGTGCTCAAGCAACATGATTCTTCAGGGAGGAAAGAGCAAAGCTATTTACTATTTGAGCAAGAAATTTACAAGTTGTGAGTCGAATTACTCTTTGTTAGAAAAACTTGTTGCGCTTCTAGCTTGGGTAAACAAAAGATTGAGACAAGACATGTTGTATTACACGACATGGCTTATCTCAAAGATGGATCCCATAAAGTACATCTTCGAAAAACCATCTCTGTCCGGAAGAGTAGCTAAGTGGCAGGTTTTGTTAATCAGAATATGATATTGTTTATGTTACCAGAAAGGCCATAAAAGGGAGTGCAATCGCTGATTGTTTGGCCGAGTTGCCAGTAGAGGATTATGAGCCGATGAAATTCGAGTTTCCAGACGAGGACAATATGGTTGTATCAAATGTGCCACATGACTTGGAAATGTGGACAATGTGGTTTGATGGAGCCACAAACGAGGTGGGACATGGAATCGGAGTTGTGTTGACATCTCTTGAAGGGAAGCTATACCCATTAACTGCCAAGTTATACTTCGACTGTACGAATAACGTAGCCGAGTACGAGGCATGCAGTATGGGAGTTCAAATGGCATTGGACATGAAGATAAAGAAATTGCAAGTGTTTAGAGATTCTCTTTTGGTGATACACCAATTGAATAGAGAATGGGAAACAAGGGACCCTAAATTGATCCCTTATAATAAGTATATTCGAGATCTGGCTCAATCATTTGAGTCAATCACGTTTGAGCATATTCCTCGAGAAAGTAATCAAGTTGCAGATGCATTAGCCACCTTGTCTGCCTTGTTCCAGCTAGATTATGATAAGGAAATTCAACCTTTAAATTTTCAAAAGCGAGAAGTGTCAGCCTACTGCTTGAGCATTGAAGAGGAACCAGATGGGAGGCCCTGGTATCACGACATTAAACGTTACATTACGTGTCGAGAATACCCACTAGGGGCATCTGAAAATAATAGGCGCACGATCAGGAAGTTAGCCATGAGTTTCTTTTTAAATGGGGAGGTGTTATATAAAAGAAATCATGACATGACTTTGCTAAGGTGTGTTGATGAAGCGGAGGCCAAAAAGATAGTTGAAGAAGTGCACGAAGGAGTTTGCGGGACTCATGCAAATGGGCACATGATGACAAGGCAAGTCCTACGTGTTGGCTACTATTGGTTGACCATGGAATCAGATTGCATTAAATATGCAAGGAAATGTCATAAATGTCAGATATATGCAGATAAAATGCACACTCCAGCCTCATCTCTTCATGTACTAACGACTCCGTGGCCTTTCTTTATGTGGGGTATGGATGTGATAGGACCAATCGAACCAAAAACATCGAATGGTCACTGCTTTATTCTTGAAGTCATTGACTATTTCACAAAGTGGGTAGAAGCCACCTCATATAGAAGCGTCACTTAGCAAGTCGTGCTCAAATTCATTAAAAGAGACATTATACGTCACTATGGCTTGCCTGAGCGGATCATTACTGATAATGCAAAAAACTTGAACAACAAGTTAATAGACGAGTTGTGTACTCAATTCAAAATTAGGCACTCTAATTCTACTCCTTACCGACCTAAGATGAATGGAGCCGTAGAAGCGGCAAACAAGAATATCAAGAAAATTGTAGAGAAGATGATTGTCACGTACAAAGATTGGCATGAGATGTTGCCTTTTGCTCTACACGGTTACCGAACCTCCATTCGCACGTCAACTGGGGCAACTCCATTTTCTTTAGTATATGGAATGGAGGCAGTTTTACCTTTTGAAGTTGAAGTCCTGTCTCTCAGAGTGATTAAAGAGGCAGAGTTAGAAGAAGGAGAGTGGGCTCAAGCAAGGTACGAGCAATTAAACTTCATTGAAGAAAGAAGAATGACTGCATTGTGTAGAGGATAGTTATACCAGAGAAAGTTGGCTCGAGATTATAACAAGAAAGTACGCCAACGAGAAGGGGATTTGGTTTTAAAGAGGATCTTGCCATTCCAAAAGGATCACAGGGGGAAGTGGACAACAAACTACGAAGGGTCATATGTGGTAAAAAGGGCATTCTCAGGTGGGGCTTTGGTTTTAACTGACATGGATGGGAATGACCTACCCAATCCGCTAAATGCAGATTTTGTCAAGAAGCATTATGCGTAAAGAGTAGTAACTTCTGGTCGTAGGAGTTACGTTTTGTCTGGAATTGCTCTGTAAAGCACGATGGAAGGCTTTTATTTGGTCAGGAATTGTATCCATGAGGCTTTCCAATCCAATGAATTGGTGTTTGTTTGAACAATTGTGTTCTAAAAAGCTATTTTATAGGCTTTAACCTTTCGAGCAAATAAAAGAAGGATAAAGTAATGGTAATAAATCAGTCAAAATTTTGAATATGTATGCGTATTTAAGCAAGGCTTACCCTTGTTCGCGATCTTGTACGTTTTTTGTCATGTGGTGCTTGTTTATCCCTGGCCTTTGACACCCTTTGCTACAATGGCGCTTGTTTATCCCTGGCCCTCAGCGTGTTTTATTTTGTCATGTGGCGCTTGTTTATCCCTTGCCCTTGACACCTTTTTACTGCAGTGGCGCTTGTTTATCCCGGGCCCTCAGCGTGTTTACTTTGTCATGTGGCGCTTGTTTATCCCTGGCCCTTGACACCTTTTGCTGCAGTGGCACTTGTTTATCCCTGGCCCTCAGCGTGTTTTATTTTGTCATGTGGCGCTTGTTTAATCCCTGGCCCTTGACACTTTTCATCTCTGTTGCGACCGAGCAAAATAATGGCTATACCTTTGAGCACCTTATAATCCTATAAGGATGTACAAAGGGGGGCATGCTGTAGCCACTTATTTTTGTCCGGCTTGCTTATTTTATCATTTTTAATTATTAAATTTAAATTAGAGCCTTAATATTATAATCTTTGTTTGTGGAATTTTTGCTAGTTGTTGCTAAGTGTGAAAATTAGGGTTTTTGAAAAAAATGAGAAAAAGTGGAGGGTTTTTTTTTTTTAAGATCAAATTCTTGTTCCTTCCTTTCTAAGTAATGGCCCATTTTCACAACAAATTTGCTTGTTTTGTTTTTTTGCCTAAAAGAAGAAGAGGTTTTTGCTTTATAAGCCATCTTTTCACAACCCTAAAGGGAGGCCTACAACAAGAACAAAAAAAAACCTACAAAAACAATATCAATCCATTTCTCAACCTTCAACTCAATCACAACCATATTACAAAAAAAAGTTGGTTACAAAGTAAGATTTTCTCCTCTGTTTAGAGCTACCCTTTTTTTTTACAAAAAAAAAAAGAGAACAAGAAGTTTTAGAACAACCTTAACTCGAGAGGTATTTGGTAGGGTCTTTGACCCAAGGATCCGCATCTCAAGCAACGAGTCAATTGTGTTCTACGCTTCCCCCATTGCTAGATTTTCATATTCATTTGAGAGCACACCTGAAAAACAGTAGTTGAGTAAGGGTTTGTTGCAAGTTTTTTTTTTCCTTTCATTTTATTGCTTAATGCATTTTTACTGAGAATATCTATTTATTGTTCTTTCCTTTGTGCCCTACATTTTTTTTATGATACTTTCTTTTATTGTTGTTATTTGTGTTACTACTCTTCTTTATCTTTCAATCCGTTTATTTTTCATTTCCTTTCTTTCTTTTTTCTGTTCTTAAATCTTAAGAAGTACAAAAAAATAAGGGTTGGGGGTTTTGTTCTATAGAAATAACAGTCACAAACCAAAAAAAAAACGAAACAGAGAAAAAATATAATGTATTGAAACTAAAAATAAAACATACCTTCGTGGAGGGTAAGTTTGACTCCTATTCTGTGAAGAGTGTTACTTAAAAGCCATTTAGAATGGATGTGATTAAGTTTGAGAAGTTGAGAGAAGAAAAAAGAGAGAAAGAAGAGAAGAAGAAAAATGAGAGTCTAGGGTTTGAAGAAAAGTGTTTGAAGAAGTGATTTTGTTTTTTAGTTTAAAATAAAAGGTTTATTATTATTATTATTATTATTATTATAAAAAGATAAAAGAAGAAAAGTTTATGCGAATCTTGTTTTTTTTTATTATTTTACTTTTACTTTTTTTTAATATTAAGAATAATTATTACTTATATTATATATATTAAAATATTATTATTAAGTTTTATGACTGACATTATATTATTATTATTATTATTATTATTATTATTATTATATATATATATATATATATAAAAGCAAAAAAAAGATATGAGTGATGGGCTGTTGTTGTCGCCATCTCTTCTTCTTGTCGATGCGGTGCCATTGACGCACGCCTCCTTTATTTTTTTATTTTTTTTTTAATTTTAAAGCTTTGGTAGATTTTCTTTTCTTTTATTACTTTTATTTATTTTTTCCTTTCTCTCTCATGTAATTAAATGTATATTTTTTTGGAAAGTAAATTTTTTTTTCAGTGTTATTCGCTTTATCTCTTTTATTTTATGTTATGTTTGTTTCTAAATAAATAAAAAAAAGCCGACGATGGAATCTAGAAATATTTGGGAGTCCAATTTTCTAGTTTTCTGGAGGTGAGAAATTGATTCTTTGGGAGTCTAAGATCGACTTCAATATTTTTTTTATTTTTTTTATTTTTTGTAAAATTCTTTAGTATATTTATTTGCTTAATGAATTAGTTATCTTATGCTTTTAACTTGCATTTTTATTCCGTTATTCGAGCGTAGTTTTATTTTAATTATCGCTCATGGTTTCAAATCTTATTTTGCAAACTCATTTTCAAACTTTAAATATTGCTTGTTTATCTTGAGTTTATAAAGTCCTTTAACTAAAAAATGTTATCTTCAAATCTTTATAATCGTCTTTATTTCTAAAAAAATTCCTATGACGGAATCTAGAAATATTTGGGAGTTCGATTTTCTAGAATTCTTGAGGTGAGGGATCATTACCTTTGGGAGTCCGAGATCTTGGTCCCAAGAAAAAATGAATTTAATTAAAACTTTTTTAAAAAAAAAAATTATAAGAGGTTATCCTATGATAGATTTGAGAAATTGTAAAATTTTCTCATATTCTTGAGATGATATTATTTCTAAAATCTTGGAAATAATTTCAATGTAGCCACATTGATGGATTTTCATCCACTTATTTTATGGGATCATGACTCCAAATATTGGAGTAATGAGGGGTAAAATAAGACATTGTTTTAAAAATCTCATTTTCCTAAATAAGTTTTTTTTTTGTCCTTCTAAAATTTGTGCAATTCAAGATTAAATTTGGCCACCGTTTTAAACGGGTGTTGTGGGGTGCTAACACCTTCCCCATACACAAACAACTCCCGAATCCAAATCTGGTTTTCGCATACCATTTTTTCCCTTTTTTTTTTAAAAAAAAAGAAAGGTTGTTTTATTGTATTTTGGTGCCCAATCACACCATAAAAAGATTGGTGGCGACTCCTTTTAAATATCCCTATTTTGAGGACGCCGGTCGCTCTGCGTCGCAGGTACGTGGCGACAACTATTTCTCAAATCCATTTTTAAAAAAGTCATTTTTAGTGATAGTTAAATACTACAAATTTTATTAATATATATATATATATTTTTAAAATTAAACACGTGAAAGGTTAAACCAAACAAATCCTTATATTCGTAATCGTCGCACCAACTTTTAACATTTAATATTTTGTCACATGAATAATATTTTAGCGTGTGGGTCTCAACTTCTAGGAAATGTTTGACTCATCACTTTTATATACTTTTATGTAATTTAGGACTGAAAAAGTCTCGGTTTATGCAACATTTTTTCGCGTTAGCTGGATTCTAAATTTCTAATTATTAAAGATAAGTGTGCAGGCTTAATAGATGTATTTCATGAAGGTATATTTAGCATAACCTATTGTTGTGGGTAAAATTGGACCAACTTGGACGAATGGTTGTAGCAAAAGGCCAAATAGGATTAAAAGCCCAATACGAAGTTATAGCATGTAACGCCCCTACTTTTATAACATCAATTCCTAGGGACATTACTACTCATGCATGCATTCGAGGCCTTAACTGACTTTAAAATAAGTAAAAGTTGATAAATAAAAATCAATTAAATTTTGGGATCCCATAGAAATACAAAACGTTTACAAGAAACATAATTAAGTTCGGCCTCTAGTTTTAAAACTCTATACTACATAAGCGGAAGACAATAATCATTTACAATTCTTTCTAAATCATGGATGCGGAATTCATGACTCGGTTCCCATGGCTTCTGTAGCGCATCCATGCCACTACACTTGTATGCTCTCGACTCTACACCAAAACATTTTTAAAAACAGAGAAAACACAACAAAGGTAGAGGATGAGTATTATAAAATACCCGATAAGTGGGGGGCTCGGGAAAATGCAAACACATGCATATGATATCCTTCAAATCTGACTTTTAAACATGATCATTATTCGTGACTTTTAAAATCATCAAACTTTCGTAATGGGACCTAAAACTTTCTCATAAAATCATGACTTTTCTCTTTGGCTATGCGTGGTCAATTGAGTCTACACAGTCTTTTCATTTTGAGTCCCTCACGGACCCCTCAGTGGTTTGAGTCCTCACAGGACTCCTGTGGGTTTGAGTCCTCCACAGGACTCCTCAGTAGGTTTGAGTCCCTCACAGGACCCTGTAATAATATTGAGTCCCTCACAGACCCCTGTAATATTGACCCATAGGGTCTCTAATGCATGTTTTACCATGCATAAGTTCTCAGGAGACCAATTGCCACAGCCTACATGACATGTTCATATACATACAATATGCATGAGGTCCCATTCTTTACATTCATATACATATACATTCAGGAATGATGCAACAATCACATAAACTTAAGGTCATGACATAACTTTCATAACTTTAACTAGAGTCAATCAATCATCGATTAATAAATACGTTTATTATTTCAGTGCATAACTAGTACAATAACATAACCGAAAAATCTCAATATACGTAAATATACATAGTTTGTCAAGACTCGTTTTTAAATTCTTTGAAATCATTTATTTCAAGGTTCTCTCAAACCCTTAAATCATCAAGTTCCTTTCTAGAAAATCATTCACTCGAGGTCCTCGAAAACCCTTTGAAATATTCGTTTTCTAAATTCAAGCCCTAAGCATGAGTTTTGGAAATTCACCTTTTGAAATAAATCCTCAACTTTCATCTTTTAAAACAAATACAAATTTCAAGAAATCGTATTCACTTCCCTTTTTAAGATCGTTTGTAGAAAATCCCTTACCTTAGCTCGAAACTCTTTACATTCCGTTCCTAACTCAAGGTTTCGCTTAGTGTGTGCTCGATAGTCGAATCCCCTAAATCAATTCATCAATTCTTTAGTTAACTTACACAATTAGACACTTATTTTGAATCCAATCATAGTTAGGCTAAATTACCACAGACGGACGCTTAAAACGAACTCGGGAAACGAAACGGGGGCAATTGGCCAGAACTGGAGAGCGGCGGCGCGTGGCCGGAGCACGGCGGCGCGTCTTGACGCGTGGAGGTCGGATCCGTGACGCTCGTGGGTCGATCTATTCCGAACCAATAGCTAATTCTCGAAAACCGGTCAAACACATCCCCAAAACTCGAACCAACACCAGACCGGCGACCAACGGTTCAACTTCCGACGACCTCAACTTGCTGCTCTGGGCTTCGTGGCTTGCGACTCCGATGGGGAAGACGTCAACAACCGATGGCGAGTGCAGCCGTTCAGACGCCGGCGGCCGACGGTTGTAAAGGGTGAGTCGATGACGACTTCCTCGCGCGGGTGGCTTGCGGCGTTGGGCTCGACCTCACGGCAACCATGGTTGCAGGCTGGCGAAATCTCGTACACCCTTCCGACCGCCGTTAGAGCTTCAGCCCACGACTCACGCAGCTTGACGGCGAGGATGACGAGCGGCAGGGATCGACGACGAAGGCGGTGCAGGCGGCTGGTGTCGGCGGTGAGGGCTGGTTGTCGTGAGATTGGAGGGGATGGAGAACAAGGAGAAGGGGCCTCGATAAACGTGAGTCTTAAGTGTAAAACCCTAATTCTCCTTTTTATTAAAATTACAAGACTGCCCTTCCATTCATCTACTAACCACTATAATGCCATTGGGCTTACTTTGATGTCTAAAAAGACTTTTAATTAAACCAAGTTTTCAATTGCATAACATTAATTTAAATTATAAAGCCCCAAAGCCCAATTAATTTAATCTCCAATAAATTAACCCTAGTCACAAATTAAAAGGTACTTGAATTTCTGGGGCGTTACATAGCAGGCCGAAATCGAACAAGGATAGAATCAAGATGAGAAAGGACGAGAAGGCGCGCTTGGGCTCTGGCCAAGCGCGTGGTCGGCCTCGGCGTAGGCCGAGGCCGACCAGGATAGAGCCCCCCTCATTTGGGCTCTACCTTCGCCTAGTGACACGAAAATGGATTTGGGTTTGTAGCCTCGGCCGAGACCGACCAGATGCAAGGTCGACTCCTGGGCCTTGCATCGATCCCACGCAACCCACAAACTTGCATTGAGCTCACTCGCGATCTTTCCTTTGCCTAGTAGGTCACGGAAACCCAGAAAGAACCCTAGAAGAAAACTATTTAAGCTCTCCCAAGAGAGGAGAGGGGTAAGTTGATTCTAGTCACTTAAACATAATCTCTTCCCTAATTCTCTAAAAAACCCTCTCTGACTTAAGCATCGGAGCTTGTGTGGTCTACACCACATCAGTGTCCAGATTCTTCTTGTCTTGCAGGCTACGTTCTTCCCTCAAGGATTACAAATTTACCGTCGTTGTCACGTGAAGGTCAGGTGTGTTCTCCTGTCCAAAATTTGACAACAACACCTATAATAATAAATTTATTTGAGATTCTAATAAAACTTAAATTCATAATACTTTAAGTTACCCAACTCTATTTGGGTGCTAAATATTTATTTATTATTATTATTATCTTTTGTTTTAAGATGGGGAAGGAATTCGAATTTATAGCTTTTTATTTCTATATCATTATAATATTGAAGCTTTCTTTGAAAAGTATTGCATTCATTATCAACAATAACATGGCTCAACTAACATTAAGTAATACTTATAATTAAGAAATCATGAATTCGAATCTCCCACTCCAAATGTTGTTGCATTGCACCAAAGATATAATTTGATGCACCCGTTTGAATAAATAATTACTTGATTACTATTTTTAATTATAAAAAGAACACCATTCCAAGAAGAAACATTTCTATTTTCTCTCCCAAGAAAATATATATGGTTAGATTTTATAGGAAATTTGTGAAAGGACCGGGTTAAGCATTAGTTTGAAACATCAATATGAATTGGCGTTTCATTTACAAATTTAACCTATGAAAGTTAAATTTATTGTTACTTGAATCTCAAAAGTGATATCAAAATGGTTTGAAACATCAAAATTGTATTGATGTTTCAATTATATTTTTAAATTTTATAACTGCTCAAGTGAATTACATGACATATGTTATATTAGTTATATGAGGTTCTATCTCAAAACTAATTGATTATGAGAGAAATAACTCATATATCTTATATATTGTGAGGTTTCTGATCTCCACCTTTCCAATGTGGGATCCTCAACATGGTGCCTCTTTGGGTTCACATTTTTTGGATCGGATCTCAATTTCAATTTTTTTGGACCAAATACCCGTTTGGGTTTTAATGGTCTCTGATACCATATTAAATGACAATAACAGATGCAGTACTAACCATCCAAACACTTCACCAAATGAATAGTTTGGTTTCAATCAAACTAACATTTACCAACTATTTGCTGTGGAAATCGCTAATCCTCTCTTTGATTCGAAACCTCAATATGGAAGAACATTAAGTCAAGGATAATCCACACAAAAGCCACTTTCCAGGAAGATACCATAGCTAATCCACAACATAACATTTGGAACAAGGATGATGGATTCCTCACTTCATGCATGGTTACTCGGGCTCATCATAGAAGACGTATTGCCGATGATGGAAGGTACAAAATTTGCACACTAGGTATGGAGTAGTCTAGAGGAGATGATGCTGACTATGACTAAAGAGAGTGAAATTCATCTTAATGAAGATCTCATAAGTCTAAAGAAAGGAAATTTATCTATTGATGATTATCTTAAGAAGTTCAAGGGTACGTGTGGTAAATTGGCTGCTATGAAAAGCCTGTAGATCATGTTACTAAAATTTTTCATATAGTTAGAGGCTTAGGAAGTAAGTATAAAGATTATAGGACAACCATGTTATCAAAAACCTCTTACCCCACTTATAATGAGTTTATTCTTGGCTTGAAAGCACATGAACAACACATATCCATGGAAGAAGAAGAGGAGGATAAGTCCAACCAAATGCGCAATCATCGAGCCTTCTTTGCTCAAAGAGGCAGAAGATACCGTGGAAGAGGAAAACCATTCACCTCCAAGGGAAGAGGTTTTTATCACAATCGTGTTGCTAATCAAAGTGAAAGTTTTGGGAGATCAAGCACCAAAGGACAGTCTCATCAAAGAAGCATTTTCAACAACAAAAATACGTGGTAAAATGAACCACACTGCTCTAGATGGCAGAAACCGCTTTGATCACACCTATTGTTGGGATTGTTGGAGTGCAACCAAAGTCCCACATTGGCTAGATAAGGGGGCAATCATGGGTATATAAGTGGGAGCACTATCTTCATTGGTATGAGGTCTTTTGGTGGGAACCAAAAACAAAGTCATGAGGGCTATAATGTATCTTGAACATCAGTGTAGTAGACACTATTTGGATTGTGTTCAAGAGTATAGCCTAAAGGGTCTATGGTATATAAGAATAAGGTTGGAAACCTTATTCTGGTAACACCATGGATGCGACCCACTTTGTAATTAGTACAAATGAGGTAATCCAACTCATTCATGTGGATTGACATGCGAGTGGGGGCATCATGTATGAAGAGTTCATACAAGACCGGACTGCAAATTATTAGTCTAACCAGTATAACGTCGTTAACAGGAAAAGACTATAATTTATAGATGGTCATTAGTGACTCGACCTGAACCCTGAACAAGTTAAGAACTCCTACTTAGAGGGGTTTGCCCTTAGACTAGTATGGGTGCAAGAAACCTACCTTCTCAAGGACAGAACCTCGTAGGTAGCTGGGGACTTAACTATGCAAGATCGAATTCACTCATTCCTACACTAAGGAATTAGATAGGTTGTTCCCTTAAGAACTGAGTCCATGTCTTGAACAACGGGGCCCCGCCCTCTAAACTGACTTAAGAGGGTATGAGCCCATGGTAGGACCTTAGACTTGTTGTTCATTAGAGGATCAGTGGTGCTTAAGGAACAAAAAGGTAATCATAGGGGTAAAACGGTAATTTGACCCAGCCGTGATTACGAAGAACCTGTGAAGGGTCGACTCATGGGTAATGATTATATCAATGGACACAATATAATCTACAATAAGGAGAGTGCAACTACAAGTCTATAGTGGAATGACTTGTAGTTAATGAATATTTGGTTAACTGGGTCAAAGAGTTTGATTAGTTAATCTCACATCATTGGAGCTCGTGAACTGTAGGTCCATTAGGTCCCTCCGTTGGCTCAACATGGTAATACTGAGGGTATAAAGTTATGAATGAAATTGAAGTGTTCAATTTGATATATGAGGTGTTATATCAATTATATGTCATATAATTGATATAATATATAGTTTTAATGTGAATTAGATTCACATATTAACTATATACTAATGAGAATGAAGGAGGGATATGATGGTAATTTTCATCCCATTTCCCTATAAATAGTTGCATAAAATGCAACTTTCAACTAAGTTTTGGAGAACCCTAAAGTTTTATATCATTGTGTTGTTGGAAAAGTCCCAAACACATCCTCTCTCATAACCTCCACATCTCACCCTAAAAGGAAACCACCTTCCTCCCTCACCAAGAGAACAACAGAGAAGATCTAGTGGTGGTATCTTCATACGTTCAGGTTCGAGTTGCTGAGATCGTGATCGTGGGAGAAGGACCATGTGAAGAAAGAGTTCTTCAAAAGTAATCATCTTGTTGTCCTTGTCATATAGCATGCTTATTTTAATCTTAGAAGGCGTTCCGAAGGTGTTTCAGCAGTTTCAAACCGGCGAAAAAATGTTTATTTTATATATATATTAAATATAAAAACGTTTTACTTTTAATTATATTTATTTTATTTAATTTTAATTAATATAATTAGATTATATTAATTGTAATTAATTTTAGGGTGCCAAAATTGGTCTAATTTTGCTATTTAAATTATGCAATTGTTGTATAATTATTGTCATGCATAATGTATACTTTTATTTTAGATATCCCACCTTAGGTTAAGCATTTTCATGCATCATTTAGAATATAAAGTGTTATATTATATAGTTTGCATGTATAATTAATATAAGGTGTCATATTAATTTATGGACAACATTGACATGCATTATAATTCATGAGATGATTATGCTAGGTATGTTTTATTATTCATGAGATGAATGATCAAGCACTATGACATAGTATGCATGTCACCTAAGGTTAATTATTAGTTTCAAAATGTTTAGAACTCGGAATTAATAGACCATAGGTTATCTAGTTCTAATTAGATTAGAATTAGGAACTAAATAATTTATAAACAATGATTAAAAATGGGAGCTCTATCTAAGGAAGGTTCTGTCTAGGCTGGGGTATTTAACCTGACGAAAATGGAACACCCCTACCTGGGAGTGAATTTTAATTAGAGAGTTTATAAATTATAGTAGCGTCAATGGGTTTATTGAGGGGTTAATAAACTAGAAATCCTAGGCTTATTATAAAGAGTTATATTAGCAAACTTATGATAAAATCAATATAAGAGTTATATTGATAAGTTTAGGTAAAACCATTAGCCGGATTTCAGCCTAAGTAAATTTCCTATAAATTTAAAGTATCCAGTGGGAGGAAAGGTGTATATGATACATATTTTTTCACCTACGTATCTCTGGGAAGTTCACACTGTGAGACTCATACTTGGCCTCGTGGCGCAAACAGGAGCGTCCTCCTTCGGATGGTATTTGTATGAGTCAATATTAGGTGAATGGAGAGGGTACTTATAGTGAGTGAGAGCAGGTTTAGTGAAAACAAAACCTATGGTCTCTTCTGTCGGTTTACACCGTAAGATCACTATGGTCAGCCTGCTAGTTTGGCCTGGACCAGACAATCCCTTCGTAGGGCTTGATCATAGGGGTTCGAACACAGTAGACACTCGAAAGGGATAAAGATTTCCTTAGTCTGTTTTTCAACCTAGTCCTTCCTTCGGCGGATTTTGTTGGATAGGGACTCTAAGGTCTAAAGACAGAGGGTTACACTCGCAAGGTACATAAGAAGTGTATGTATCCTGACCGAATAATGGTAACTAAAGCCTATAGGAATAAGAGTTATTCTGGCATTAGGTTTTGGTCAAGAGTGTCTTGATCCAGAGGAGGAGTGTTTTTGATTACCCTTCGGTGTCATACATTCTAAACCTTTGGAGTATTATTGCAAATTATAAATGACCTAGGAATCATTTAATAATTAGCTAAAACATGATTGGATTAGACAATTATAGCAAGAAGTTTATACATTTTTTTTGTAAATTTTCATCAAAATGTCTAGCTCAATTATTTCCTTACTGGGTATGGAAAAAATAAACCGGAGAGAACATAATGACTTGGAGGAATAGACTCAACATAATCTTGGTTGCACATGATCTTAAGTTCGTTCTCAATGAGGAGTGTCCTCAATTCCCTGCTCAAAACACACCTCAATCTATTGAGGATGCGTCTGACCGCTGGATCAATGCCAATGAAAAGGCAAAAGCCTATATCCTGGCTAACATATACCTGATGTTTTAGCCAGAAGGCTGGAGGGCAAGGTCTCAGCTCGTGAGATCGTGGATTTTGTCCTAAATTTGTCTAGAATACCGTCCAAACAAATTCGGCATGAAGCCCTAAAATACGTTTACAATGCGCACATGGAGGAAAAAACGTCAGTAAGAGAACATGTTCTCAATCTGATGGCTCACTTCAACATAGTGGAATTAAACGAGGCGGTCATAGATGAGAAAAGTCAGGTTTCGCTCATCCTAGAATCTTTTTCGAAGAGTTTTCTGCAATTCTGCATCAACACAGCGATGAACAACATAGAGTATGATCTGACTTCTCTGCTAAATGAGCTGCAGAATTATCAGTTTCTTATGGATGATAAGAGACAACAGAATGGAGAGGCAAATCTGTTTGCCCATTCCAAAAGTTCTCAAAAGGGTTCACCCTCTGGAACTAACAACTGCAGTCATCCTTCTAAACTTAAGACGATACAGAAGAAAAAGAAAAGGAGCAAATAAAGAGCAACCATCTGACAAGAAAAAGTTGTTATTTGATAACATGTATGTAGTTTCAGGGTTTATTAGAAACCTTATTTCTATTTCTTGCCTTAGTGAACATTGTACTTCAATTTCTTTTCAATTGAATAAAGAGTTTATTTCTTTGGAAAAGTATTGAACTATGTGTTTCTCTTCTTGAGAATTATTTGCAATGGTTTAATTTAGTTAAAATAGTTTTAAACACTGAATTATTCAAAATAGCTATTTCTTTGGAAAAGTATTGAACTATGTGTACACGAACTGATTTCTCCAAAAGAAAATGCTCATCTTTGTCATCTTAGATTGAGTCACATTAACCTCAATAGGATTGAGAGATTGGTAAAGAATGGACTTCTAAATGAGTTGGAAGAAAATGTTTTACCTGTATGTGAATCCTCCCTAGGAGGCAAAATGACTAAAAGACCTTTTAGTGGAAAAGGTTATAGAGCCAAAGAATCTCTTGGGCTTATACATTCAGACCTTTGTGGTCCGATGAGTGAAGGTTTGAGAGAAGTTGTGTTTGGAACTCTTTCCAACAACACAAATAAGAGAACTCTAGGGTAGCATACCATAACCATCCTCAAAGTTGCATCTTATGCAACTATTTATAGGAAAATAGGATGAAAATTACCATCTTATCCCTCTTTCATTCTCTCATTAGTATATAGTTAATTTCTGAATCTAATTCACATTAAAACTATATATTATATCAATTATATCACATATAATTGATATAACACCTCATATATGAAATTGAACACTTTAATTTCATTCTTAATTTTATACCCTCAATTATTACCATGTTGAGCCAACGGAGGGACCTAATGGACCTACAGTTCATAAGCTCTAATGATGTGAGATTAACTGATCAAACTCTTTGATCTGGTTAATCAATATTTATTAACTACAAGTCACTCCACTATAGACTTGTAGTAGCACTCTCCTCACTGTAGATTATATCGTGTCCATTGATATAATCATTACCTATGAGTCGACCCTTCATAGGTTGTTCGTAATCACAGTTGGGTCAAATTACCGTTTTACCCCTGTGATTACATCTTTATTCCTTAAGTACCATTGATCCTCTAATGAACAACAAGTCTATGGTCCTACCATAAACTCAAACCCTCTTAAGCTAGTTTAGAGAGCGGGGACCCGTTGTTCAAGACCTGGACTCAGTTCTTAAGTGAACAAACCTATCTAATTCCTTAGTCTAGGAATGAGTGAATTCCATCTTACAGAGTTAAGTCTCCAGCTTCGTACGAGGTTCTATCCCTGAGAAGGTAGGCTTATTGAGTCGGCTACAGGCCACTCTCACCCATACTAGTCTAAGGACAAATCCCTATAAGTAGGAGTTCTTAACTTACTCAGGATTCAGATCGAGTCACTAATGACCATCTATAAATTATCATTCGTATCTTGTTAACGACATTATACTGGTTAGACTAATAATTTGCAGTCTAGTCTTGTATGAACTTTTCATACAGTATGCCCCCACTCGCATGTCATCCACATGAATGAGTGAGATTACCTCATTTGTACTAACTACAAAGTGGGTCGCATCCATGGTGTTACCAGAATAAGGTTTCCAACCTCTACTACACTGATGTTTAAGATTCATTATAACCTTGGAGCTTAGATTATTGGATTTATAAAACGAGAATATAATTTTATCAAATCAAATAAAGCTTTATTCATTTGATTAAAATTACATAAGTTTAGGGCACATATCCCAACAGTTTCAACCCATAAAGAGACTTAACTAGTTTACGAACTTTATCTTCGAGTCCCTTTACAACAAATCCCTCAGGTTGTTCCATATATATTCTTACATCCATTTGGTGTATTTCCAAATTTTATAAAGTTGCTATTGCGATTAACATTCTAATAGATGTAATCCTCGTCACTGGAGAATAGGTATCAAAGAAATCTAACCTTTTTTTGTTTTTACGAAAGCCTTTAGCTACTAAATGAGTTTTGTATTTATCAATAGTGCCATCAACCTTTAGCTTTCTTTTAAAGATCCATTTACTATCAATTGGTTTACTTCCAGGAGGTAAATCAACCAATACTTAAGTATTGTAATGCAAAATGGATTCTATCTAACTATTGATAACTTCCTTCCAATAAGGTGCATCTGGAGATGACACAGCTTCTTGAAAAGTTTGAGGATCACCTTCAATCATATAAGTTATGAAATCAGGTCCAAAAGAATTAGTTTTCTTAGCTCTTTTGCTTCTTCTAGGTTCAGACTCAATTTTCTGATCGTCTTTACCTTTCGGGGAGCTAGCCTCAGAATTTCTTTTGATACCATTACTTGTGCATCTTTCCTCTTTCAAAGGAAATATATCCTCGAAGAATTCAGCTTCAATAGATTCCATGATAGTATTATTGTTAATATTAGGTATTTTTTATTTAACTACTAGGAATCTCTAAGCAGCACTATGCATTGCATAGCCTATAAATATACAATCAATTTTCTTAGGTCCAAGTTTGGTCCTTTTTGGTAAAGGAACTTGTACCTTTGCCAAACACCCATACACTTTCAATATTTTATATGAGGGTAGTTTCCTATTCAACACTTCATAAGGTGACTTATCAGTCTTCTTATGTGGAATTCTATTTAGGATAAAATTTGTTGTGAGTAAAGCCCCCCCCTCCACAAATTTATGGGGTAAACCTGAAGTATTTAACATGCAATTAACCATATCTTTTAAAGTTTGATTATTTCTTTCAGCTACACCATTTTGTTGTGGTGTATAAGGTGTTGTAGTTTGATGGATTATACCATCAACTTCACAGAATTCATAAAGTGATGATGATTCATATTCACCACCTCTATCTGATCTAAGCACCTTTACTTTTTTTCTCAAGTTGATTTTCAACTTCTGCCTTATATGTTTTAAAAATATCTAAGGTTTCATCTTTACTATGTAATAAATATACATAGCAATATTTGCTACAATCATCAATGAATGTGACAAAATACTTCTTACCACCTCTTGTAGGGGTACTTTTCATGTCACATACATCACTGTGGATTAAATCAAGAACCCCATTACTTCTTTCCACATAAGAAAATGATTTTTTAGAAAACTTTGATTCAAAACAAACTTTGCATTTGTGTCTATTATCAATATCAAAACTAGGCAATAGTCCTAAATTTATCACTCTCCTTAAAAAATGATAATTGACATGCCCTAACCTAGAATGCAATACATCACACAACTCAACGATATAAGAAGAAGAGTTGCTATTATTATTATTATTATTCTTGGGCATTTGTGCCAATACATTCAGTTTGAACATGCCATCATTCAGATAACATTTTCCCACATACATACCCCCTTTGTTAGAATAAATTTATCTGACTCAAATACAAGTATGAACCCAGTCTTATTAAGTAGAGTTCCTAACACTAGATTCTTTCGAATCTCTAGCACATGTCACACATCATTGAGGGTAAGTATCTTTCCAGAAGTCCATTTCAACAGGATCTTCCCTTTACCTTCCACAGAGGCAGTCGAAACATTTCTCATGTATAGCTTATCGCTACCATCTAACTTCTCATACGAGTTGAACAATGACTTGTCCTTACAAATGTGCCAAGTATCACCAGTATCGATCTACCAACCTTTGGTGTCATAAGTTATATTTACCTCAGAAATGACAACAACTAGATCGTCATTTTCTACAACATTGGTCTGATGATTGGAGCTTTGTTCCTTCTTGTGTCGACAAGCTACAACTGTATGGCCAGACTTAGCACAAACCCAACAATTTCTATGAATGCATCTGCTGACGTCATTCCTCGATCCAAGATTCACATTTTTCTTCTTGGATTGTTGTTTCTTGGGTTCATGCCTTGAAGTCTCAACAACATGAGCTTTGACTTCAACTTCTAGTGAAGTTTTATCTCATTTTCTATTATCCTTTTCTATTCGGAGTTTAACAACAAGATTCTCCATTGATAATTCTTTTCGCTTGTCTTTGAGATGGGATTTGAAGTCCTTCCAGGAAGGAGACAACTTCTCAATCACAACAACAACTTGGAATGGTTTCACTAATGTCCAATCCTTCACTTTGCAAATCACTAATTATAATTTGCAATTCTTCCATCTGATTGACTACCAATTTGGCATCATCCAACTTATACTTCGTATCTAATGCCTCCCACAATTGTCTTGATGTATTATTGGCATTGCAGTAGATTGAAGGGAATCGAAGTCCCCGCAGCGGAAGCGATTGCGAATCGCGCGCTCTTGATTTAGTTACAACGATTAACTCAAGAACATACATAACAAGATTAAGCATAAAATCAGAATGGACAACAAGAATTTACCTTTGAAGAACTTTTCTTCGAGTGCTCCTCTCTCCCACGGTCACGATCTCAGTAACAGGAACTCCAACGTGCGAAGACACGATCACCGGATCTTCTCCATTGTTCTCTAGGTGAGGGAGGAAGGTGGGTTCCCTTTAGGAGAGGTGAGGTATTTTGAGAGAGATGTGTGTGTCTTGGAACCTTTCCAACAACACAACAAAGAGCTTGTAATTCCTTAGAAATTCTTAACCTAGTTGCATCTCATGCAACCATATGTATAAGGGAATGAGATGGAATTGACCATCCTACCCCTCTTTTATTCTCTCTTTAGTATACAGTTTATATATGAATCTAATTCACATTAAAACTATATATTATATCAATTATATCATATATAATTGATATAACACCTCATGTATGAAATTGAACACTTCAATTTCACTCCTAACTTTATACCCTCAATATTACCATGTTGAGCCAACGGCGGGATCTAATGGACCTACAGTTCATGAGCTCCAATGATATGAGATTAACTGATCAAACTCTTTTGATCCAGTTAATCAATATTCATTAACTACAAGTCACTCCACTATAGACTTGTAGCTGTACTCTCCTCACTGTAGATATTATTGTGTCCACAAATATAGTCATTGCCCATGAATCGACCTTTCACAAGTTGTTCGTAATCACAGTTCGGTCAAATTATCGTTTTACCCCTGTGATTACCTCTTTGCTCTTTAAGCACCATTGATCCTCTAATGAACAACAAGTCTAAGGTCCTACCTTAGACTCATACCCTCATAGAGGGCAGGGCCCCATTGTTCAAGACCTGGAGTCAGTTCTTAAGAGAACAACCTATCTAATTCCTCATTAGAGGAATGAGTGAATTTCATCTTGCACAGTTAAGTTCCAAGCTACCTACGAGGTTCTGTCCCTGAGAAGGTAGACTTATTGGGTCGGCTACAGGCCACTCTCACCCATACTAGTCTAAGGACAAACCCCTATAAGCAGGAGTTCGCCGAGTCACTAATGACCATCTATAAATTACTAGTCTTATCTTGTTAACGGTGTTACACTGGTTAGACTAATAATTTGCGATCCAGTCTTGTATGAACTCTTCATACAGGATGCCCCCACTCGCATGTCAACTACATGAATGAGTTGGATTACCTCATTTGTACTAATTACAAAGTGGGTCGCATCCATGGTGTTACCAGAATGAGGTTTCCAACCTTATTCTTATACCATAGACTATTTAGGTTATAATCTTGAACTCAACCCAAATAGTGTCCACTACACTGATTTCATGATAAATGTTAGAACCTTGGAGCTTAGTTTATTGGATTTATAAAAGCAAGATTGTAATTTTATCAAAACAAATAACACTTTATTTAATTGATCAAAATTACACAAGTTTAGGGCATAAATCCCAACATAGACATTATACAAGGTGTGTTCAAGACCACTTAGTATATAATTGCGGCATAAAAAGTTTGAATGCATCCATACTTGCTTGGAAGCTTCAGTTTCAGGAGTGACAGCTTCTGGTGGGGTAATTGGACATTCTTCCTTCAAGATGTGGGAAAGGTTCAATGTTGTGAGGTAGAAGATCATCTTTTGTAGCCATCTCTTGAAGTTTTCTCCCTTTAAATTTCTCTGATTTTTCAGCTTGAGTTTTGAGGATGGTCGATCCCATCATTGTAGGAGCAACACCATTAGTGGAGGAGCTTGCAACCATTTTGATAATTGTGTTCAAATTGTTGGATAATGTTGTACTTTGTTGTGTATAAAACTGAGTAACACTAGAAAATTGATTACAACTTAACTGGCTACAAACTATTATAATAGTAATTAATTGTGAAAATATTGTATATAGTAACAAATCAAAACTCAAGAACAAAGGATGGAAAATAGTCGAGGCACACTTACTAAGCGTTGTCCTGAATACAATTATTCGCTCTGCACGGTTTGCAAGCAAACTACAACGATCGTCTCAATAGGATACAACGACTGACTCTGATAGAACGACAACCTCGAACTACTCGGATCTGGCAAAACTCTTGGATACTTGCTCTCAACTTGACTCAAGATCAAAGAGAAGAAAGAAATGAGAGGAACTCTTCAATTGGAATGAGAATACTCCAAGTTGCTATTTATAGGCTAGCAACTTAGTAACTCTCTAAAATCAAATAAATATGAAGAATATAAAACATACATCAAAAGTAACTCAATTGTGTAGTTACTTGTTAAAATTCAAACAAAACGCACAAACTTAACTTTTTAAGTTAAATTTGTATAAAAAACATCAACACATTTGGATTTTTCAAACCATTTTAAAACTTTTGAATTTAAAGTTAAATAACATCAATATCAATTGGATTTTGATGTTTCAAAACAACACTTTCTTTCACATTTCGTTTCCTATAAAATCCAACCATTTCTTGATCGTCTTTTTCTTTATTTTATAGTTTGTTCTAAATAGTTTAGATAGAGTTGATATGCACTACATAAAATGGATTGATTTGATAAAAACTTTTTAAATTTAAGAGGTAAAATATTTAATTTTAATAAGTTAAAATAATCACAATATCTAGTTATCAATGATTTAAATTTATTTTTTTTTTATTTTAAGAAAACATCGGCATTATCATTCCACTTATAGATTAATGGAAAAAAAATGGTATTAGCTAGTTTTTAATTTTTAATTTTTTTTTAGAAAACAGGTATTAGCAGGTTAAAACATCTTATAAGTAGTCACTAATCATAAAATTATATGGCTAGAGGCACAATTTTATATAAGGCTAATCTGAACTCTAATTTCAATAAATATAATTTTATGACCTTTTAAAGAACATTTAATACGTTTTTAAACATTCAATTTTGTAGGACTTTTGCTGTAATCCAATTTTTTTAAAAAAAATTAAATGTACTAGTTAATTGACATAATATTAATTTATTTTGTGTCCTAATAGTGTTAAAGTCTATTCGAGGACTTTTCTAAAATTAATGTATTTATTGAAAGTTTTAAGATTCCATTAGATACAAAATTAAATTTTAATAATTAAAAAAAAACTAAAGTTTGTTCTTAGAATTTTCTTTTGTCATGATTATCTGGCGTCAAAAATGATTATAGATCTACTGATAAAAGTGGTCAATCATGCACATATATTCCTTAATTGGTTGATTCTTCCTACCATTTGAGACTTTAATTATATAATGATGTCTTCTTCAAATGGAAGAAAAAGAGATGGGCTTCACGTGATTGACAAGGATTTTTTTTTTCAATATATATCTTTTATTAATTTATTATTAAATGACATTTTAATTTTTCTTATTTCATATATAAAAACAAAGTCAACATGTTTAAAGTTGTTGAAACAATTATTCCAACCAAATTTTAGTTTTTTTTCTTTTTCTTGTTTTGAAGTTCAACCAAATTTAGTTTAGCTCTCGATTTTCGCAATATCCCATAAACATTAAAAAAAAATATGAAAAATCATTCCTTATGCTTTTTTTTTAATTACAAAAATAAAAAAGAAGGTAAGGATTACTCCTAATCTATGAGTTGTTATACCAATTGCATCTCCAAACATATGAAAATTATTGTTACAATTAAACTTGTCATCATTACTTTGTTTATTACAATTAAAAAAAGTAGAACAAACACTATGAAATATAGGGGTTATTGCCATTAAACTCTAAATTTTTAATCAAGCTATGAGAATTTAATTTGTTGCAAATTATGTCTCTAAGAATTATGAAATTGTTGTAACTAAATTAATCATTAATGAAGTTGTAATACATGATAGCGTTGAATTACCATGATTTTGCAATTTTATAGAGTAATTAATTATCAAAAGAAGTTTGAAGATATGATTAATAATCCTCTTTAAGATTCAAAAGTGGTTTTTATAATTTTCTAAGAGATTAACTATAAGAACTAAAAAAATAATAGCTTGAAGGAAAAGGGAAGCAAAGTTTGAGTGGAGCCTTGGATGTCAAACATCATCAAATTTTCTTTAATAAATTTTGTCTTTTGACCAAATAAATTACCACAAAATAGCACTATCAATTAATGTTAATCAATCAGATACATGAAACTTTTTGAAAGACACATCAAACAAATTGATTGGCATCCATATTTTCAATTAATATTTACATAAATTTGAGCAACTCAACATTTTGTTCACATTAAAATTTAACTTTTTGACTACTAGTTTGACGTTATATGATGGGGTGTGTTATTTTTAAAAAATAATAATTTTACTGAGTTATTTTAATTTTGAGTAAGAATAAGTTGGGATTTTAAAATTATAAAGTTATAGAATCATTTTACTAAACTTTACATTTTTTTTTTAATACATCAATGATTGGGAGATGAGGGATTCGAACTCATGACCATTTTGTTATGAGGTATACTTGATGCCCGTTGAGCTATACTCTTGTTGGCTGTTACTAAATTTTACATTGAACTTTTAAAATGTTGAAGATGAAATAAAACAACAATATAATGCATATATTAGGACCAAATGGTTTATTTAACTTTATTTCTATTCCTTTCAATGAGATTTTATATTTCACGTGTATTAATTTTAATTAAATAATAACAATGATAATATTCTTACATATTCTTTTCAATTTTTAATTATCTAACTGTTTTATTTTTATTCACATAAAATAAAATATTATAATTTCTAAATTTAACTTGAACCCTTTAAAAGGAGGGGAAAATTATAAGTTTAAAATTATGTTTTGATCTCAAAGATTTAATATTTATCTATGCAGAGAACTTTATAAAAAAAAAAAAATTCAAATAACTCAAAAAGCACTATCAACCCAAATATTGATAAAAGAAGGTGAATTGATAAGTAGATTAGTTAAAGCCCTAAAAGCAATATAAGTTGAAAAAAAGGAAAAGGCCAAAACAGAAGTTTAGGCTTCCCTGACAAATATTAAAAGGAATAAATATATAAAGATGAGATTATGAAGTCAATATAATTGGATTAAATTAAAAAGAGATAAGGGGTCACTTTCCTACTTTTCTCAAAAAAGAAAAACAAAAAGTGGTTAATCTCATCAAAGCATTTCACAGAATCATAACCAATCTGCATTTTCCTGTTTAATTTACCCAACAATTTCTCTGTGATTTCCTCCAATATTTTCGAGGAAATTTGTATTGCTTCTGCTATGAAAATTCCAAGATTTTTATTAAAATTAAAATCATCTCTTTATAAGATAATGACTGAACTAAAAAAAAAAAAAGCAATATCTACCCATTAATGAAATAGTTTATTCGAAAAAAGGGGGAAAAAACTTGTTTGCTATCCTAAATTTTGAGTTTAATTTCAATTTATTTCTAGGATCTCATTGCATAATCATTTGATTTTTGAAAATCAAACTTAAAAATATTACTCCACTTTTGAGTTTTCTTACTTTGTTCTATACTTTTTACACATGTTTTAAAAAACTAACCTAAATTTTGAAAAAAAAAAAAGAGTAGTTTTTAAAAATTTATTTTTGTTTTTGAAAATTAACTAAGAATCAAAATGTTTACTTGAGAAAAATGAAATTCATAAATAAAAAAAAAACAATGTTAATTTTTAAAAACTAAAAAAAATATATATATATTATCAAACTCATACACTTTTATCTCAAAGTTTTGAGTTTGCTTTTCATTTGGTATATTTATGTTGGTATTTGATGTGGTTGTTTTAATTTAAAATAATTTTGATATGACATTTTTAATTAATTTTAACAGTGACATGATAGAACAATTATTTCTTAAAAAAATTAATAATGTGTGGAGGGAAAGGTTTTTCAAAGTACTTAGGGAAAAACATCAATCGACTACAATGTAACTATTTGATTTTTTGTTTTTAATTTTTTAAAATTAAGCCTATAAATATTAATTTCATTTACGAGTTTCCAAGTTTTCTTATCTCCTTTTTTCATATGTTTCAAAAATCAAATTAGTTTTTGAAAACTAAAAAATTAGTTTTCAAAAATTAGTTTTTGCTTTCGAGATTAAACTGAAATTCAAATATTTTCATAAGAAAGATGAAAAATCATTATAGAGAAGATAAAAACTATATATTATAGAGAAATTATGAACAAATAAAAATAATTTTAAAAAACAAAACTTAAATGATTATCAAATACGTCTAACAAATGTAAAACTAATCTATGGTGTGGGAATCCAGGCTGACGACATTTCATTTGAATCAACCTTGAAAATCAACCATAAACGAATTTGCGTAGAACATGTGACACATTAAAAAAAATTCAATTCCTTAAACTTTTCCTTGTCGGGGTGTAAGGTCAAAATTGAAGATTCACTTTCAAGGGCCTATTTGTCTTGAGACCTACTTTTGAGTTGGGCTTCTGACATATATATACATGGAAAGTTTGAATAACAAGAAGAATGTATAAGTCTAAATTTTTCTAATCTTACTTGAAAAATGTCTAACCTTCTTTAAATTTAGAAAAATGTCTATTTTTTTTTACTTTATTTATATTATAATTTTATAATTATGTTGGGACTAAAATGCCCCTAGCTACATTTTTTACTTCTAAACTAACTAAATAAAAGTCATCTTAACTAACCGAATAAAGGCCTACAAAAAAGCAAGATTACAAGGTGGGAGAGAAAGAAATTATATTTAATAAAATATAAAAATAGAGCATTATAAGGGGAGAAATATTAGTTAACAAAATATAACAAACTTAAATCAAATCTTAACTATTATTAAGTTACAGAGAATAAAATAATGCAGAGTAAAACCAAAGATCTGAAATAAGGTCAAAATGGTATTCATTTATGGAAGAAATAGAGCAAAATATTCCATTTTTTACATGGATGAAACAATCTGAAAACGAAATCAATATGTTGCTAGAAACATGGAAAAAACAAGTCAAAGGGAAATATTCACTCAACGCATCCTCCCCTGAGGAGATAGAATTTGAAACAATTTATGGAGAAAAGGTCAAAGCTAGTCCATTTAAAAATATTAGTGAGAAGGAAGAGAAAAATGTTCCTACCCTCAAAGATATAAAAAATATTCAACTTCAGAATAATTTTTCCAATAAAATTCTTTCAACAATAGCAAATCAAGTAGAAAAGATTGAGGGGAAAATATCAAAACCTTCCATTGCTTCGTCTTCAAATGGGGGAATACTAATACCTCCAATAGATGAATCAATTCCTTTATTTAAACCTACAATCATTGATAGCAAAATTAAAATAAGAACTAAAGAGGAAGAAACTTTAGCTTTAATAGAAGAAAAGCTAAACAACCTTCATATTTCAAAAGCAACTCCCACAATAAACGTTATAAATGATTCCATCATTGACCAAATTATCCAAAAGACTAAGGATCTTTCTCTAAATGAAGAAAGAATCGAGTCTCCAAATGAAGTCTTAAAATTGGTACAAAATCAAAAATATCGAAATATTCAACAATGAGAAAGCGGTATCCTCAACCATCATTCCCGGATATTCAATTTGAGGAAAAAACACAGATGACTCAAGCCGCTTATGATGGATTAGCCATCCACGAATGGAATGTGGATGGAATATCCGATTATCTAATCATAAACGTAATAAACGAAATGTTAATCGCCTCCAATGCCTATAGACAAAGAGGCAAAAGAGATCATGAAATAGCACAACTTCTCGTTTAGATTCACGTGACAATTAAAACAATGGTGGGATCAATACCTAAAGGAAGGTGATCGCCACTATATCTTAAATCATTCTAGTCTTCAAAAAAGAGTACAAACACTCAAGGTAGAAGGTCAATTACCTCAAACAGTTGAAATAGAAGAAAAATAGACGATGCAATAAATACTCTAAATCTACACAATAACAAATGCCTTCATAGGAGATCCACTCAATATCAAGCCGATCGGTGAAATTCTTTTAAATCTCAAATGTCCAACCTTAGGAGACTTTAGATGGTACAAAGATATGTTCCTAAGCAAAGTCTTAATTAGAGCCGATTGCTCTTCCTCAATTTGGAAGGAACAATTTATCAAAGGACTTCCCAATTACTTTGCTGAAAGAGTCAAAATCGATTTAAATGCCAAATATGACGGAAAAATTCCTTGGGATAGTCTAACCTATGGAAATTTAACTTCATTCATAATAAGTGAAGGTATCCGTCTATGCAACGAATCCAAAGTTCAAACAAAACTTAACAAAACCTTTGGATCAAAAAGGCGAAATTAGGAATTTTACAGATCAATATGGATGTGGAAAAGTCCATCCACCCTCTCGCATCAGAAAAGCGCAATAAAAAAACGTGAAAACATCAAGAAAGACAAAGTTATCGCCCATATAGATCATTCCAAAGAAAAGAATTATAGAAGGCCCTATAATTCTTATACTAAAAACGACCCACTTATAAAGGTGGACATTCAAAAGAAAAGATTCAATGCTATAAATGTCGATCACATGGACACTATGCAAATAAGTGCCCTATGAAAAAGAAGATCAATGAATTAGAAATTGATGATGAATTTAAACATCAACTTCTAAACATCATCCAATCCGATTCTGAAGAATCAATCTATAGTTCTGATGAAGGTCAAATACTTGAATTACAAGAAGAAACCGATTCATATTCTCGATAAATAATATGATGAAGAAGAAAAAGAAGGGCAAAAGAGTTTGTTCAGGATGCATATGTGTCCTAACCAAAGATCAAGAAACTCTTCTTAACGTTGTTGATGAAATAGACAACGTAGAACTCAAAAAATCAATCCTTCATAGCCTAAAAAGTTCAATACTCGAAAGAAAGATCAAGGAGAAACTAGTGATTTCAAACCCTATGAATGGAAAAACGTCATCAAAAATTCGAGGAACCAAAACCAATCACTATTCAAGATCTTCAAGCGAAAATTAATAACCTAAAAAGAGAAGTCAATAAAATAAAAATGATCATGATCGTGAGATATTCCATCTCCGATGGAGATGTCTCAAATGAAATTCCAAACCGAAGAAACTCCAAATGAAGAAGAAGAATCTTTCGTTGGAGCTATCTCAAGCATTCGATTTCAAAATGGTAGTCTTTAGTGACCTCAAAATTCATGACTTCAAAATCACTTTACGTGCCTTAATTGATTCAAAGTGTGATCAAAATCAGATTCAAGAAGGATTAATACCCTCAATTTACTTTGAGAAGACATCAGAAACACTCCGAGGTGCAAATAATCAACAATTAATGATTAATTACAAATTGTCAAAAGTCCATGTTTGCAACAAGGGAGTTTGTTTTGTAAACTCTTTCTTGTTAGTGAAAGACCTAGGTCAAGAGTTGATTTTAGGAACGCCATTTCTTACTCAATTATACCCAATATCAATATCGGAAGAAGGAATAATATCCAATATATTGGGACAAGAAATAATATTCAAGTTTACAAGTCCAATAACCCGCCATGAAATCCATAATTTACAACAAACAACAGTCCAAAAATCCATAAATATTATAGAGAGCAAACAAAAACAAATTCAATTCTTAAAGGAAGAAATCTCATACAAGAAAATAGATGAAGAATTAAAGAGAAAATCAATACAAGATAAAATATCTAATTTCAAAACAAAATTAGAAAATGAGGTTTGTTCAAATCTTCCAAATGCCTTTTGGAAAAGAAAACAACATATAGTTAATCTCCCTTATACCAAAGACTTCAATGAAGAAAAAATTCCAACAAAAGCTAGGCCAATTCAAATGAATTCTGAATTATTAACCCATTGCAAGAAAGAAATAGATGATCTTTTACAAAAAGGACTCATCAGACCATCCAAAAGCCCTTGGTCTTGTGCCGCCTTCTATGTCAATAATCAAGCAGAAAAGGAACGAGGAGTTCCAAGATTGGTCATTAATTATAAACCACTCAACAAAGTCTTAGAATGGATAAGATATCCAATTCCAAATAAACAAGATTTACTTAAAAGAATTTCAAACTCAAAAATTTTCTCAAAATTCGATATGAAATCGGGATTCTGGCAAATACAAATTTCTGAAGAAGATCGATACAAAACCGCCTTCAATGTTCCTTTTGGTCAATACGAATGGAATGTTATGCCATTTGGATTAAAAAATGCTCCATCAGAATTTCAAAAAATTATGAACGATATATTCAACCCTTTTCAAGAATTTTCAATTGTTTACATCGACGATGTCCTAATATTTTCTCAAAATATAGATCAACATTTTAAACACCTCAATATATTTTTGATATTATTAAACGAAATGGTTTAGTAGTGTCACTCCCAAAATTAAACTTTTTCAAACCCAAATCCGATTTTTAGGATTTGATATTCATTTAGGTTTAGTAAAACCGATACAGAGATCAATTGAATTCGCTTCAAATTTCCCTGATCAAATTTTAGATAAAACTCAATTGCAAAGATTTCTAGGATGTCTCAATTATGTTTCTGACTTTATTCAAAACCTAAGGCCTATATGTGTAAGCCACTTTTTCAAAGGCTAAAAAAGAGTCCAGAGCCATGGTCGGATAAGCATACAAATGCTGTCAAATCAATTAAAGCTTTAGTCAAATCAATTCCCTGTTTAAGTCTGATAAATCCAAAAGCAAATTTAATAGTGGAATCCGACGCATCCGACATAGGATATGGAGGAATCCTAAAAAACGAGTGTATAGATAAGAACGAATCAATTATTCGATTTCATTCTGGAATATGGAATAGTACTCAAAAAATTATTCAACAAAGAAAAAGGAGATTTTAGCAATAGTTTTGTGTGTTCAAAAATTTCAAGGAGATTTAATTAATAAACATTTTACAATTAAAACGGATTCAAGAGCTTCTAAATTCGTTCTAGAAAAGATGTTAAAAATCTTGTTTCAAAACAAATTTTTGCAAGATGGCAAGCTATCTTGTCATGCTTTGATTTTCAAATCTTGCCTATAAAAGAGTTCAAAACCCCTTGCAGATTATCTCTCAAGGGAATTTCTTACAAAGAAAACTTCTTCTCTCTCTTTTCAAGCATGAGTGATCAATGAGGCAAAGCCTCATCTTCAAAGGGCAAAAGCCCAACCTCTTCTTCAAACATTCCAGCCTCCATGAGCGCCGATCAATACGCAATGGATCCGGGTTTCACTCGGTGAATCGCCCAAGAACCGTAAGCGCATCGATCCAAATAAGAGATTCAATGGAGTCATTAACTCCACCACCGAGGCCATCGGCCTCCTCATGCGACCCATCATCGCCATTACACCAATGAGACCTTCTCATCTCACCTACTACTCCATCTTCGCCTCAACAGGGATCTTCTATCCCTACAACCTTTGTTGAAGCAAATAATCCTCCCAAAAGGTTTATCCCTAAACTCAAATCAAAAATTATTTCAAAAACCACTTCAAATTTCTCTCAGCCAATTGTCGAAGTTGAATTCGACGGTATTTCAATTGTTGAAATTATTCAAAATATGTATCCTCAAGGATTCTATTTCCTACCTAATCCTTGATAAAAACAAGGAAATATTATGAATTCATCCTCGTAGATTCAAAATCATCCCGGATAACTCATATCCCTGACAAATGATCCTTCAAAATTGCCTACTCAAAACTCAAAATTTTTAAAGTTTTAAACCCTACCAATTGGAATCAAAATATCTTCACAGAAAGAACACTTTCAAAACCATTCAATCCCCAGACATACTCGTACCGAGATTATATTGAAGCTTGGTACAAAGTAATGTGGTACAAAAATTATGAGCACTCTTGGTTTATTCAATTCAGTCAAAATGCTTATAAAATAGATTATCCATTCTGTTTATCAAATGGTGGAAGACTTTCGGCCTATCGAGGAAATCTTCCGAGCCCTATTCAAGAATCATTCCATTACTCTTCACAAACAATACACAAAAATGCATTCCCACTCACAATGCGTTTTTGTTTATACTTTCAAACCCCTTGGATATTCTGTTGGAATTTCCAAATCAATACTTACAACTATTACAAACAAATTGTAAAAGTTTTACAAATCAAATGGTGGGACAAGTACAACTTTTCTCACGCAGGAATCAAAGAAGTGAAGCAATGGTTTGCCGATAATGGCTACCTCCAAGACCTGTCAAAGAAGAAAAATGCAGAGTTCCTCAATTCAAAATCAAAGCTGCTAGCTGCCTTAGCACAAACAACAACAGAGGCAGATTTACAAAAAATCTTGAATCAAGTTACTTCAATAGCATCTTCGTCTTCTCCACAAAACTCTGAAGTGGAAGAAGATGATGAATATGATATCAATGATCCGTTTTTAGATTCCCAACCAATGTAGTTAAAAAAAAAAAAAAAAAAAAAGTGTTATATAATAAAATGTACATTATAAATTGTAAATTATAAGCTCCACATCAGAACATAAGGTAAATGCCCAAATCTTGTAGAAGAAGAAAATTATGAAGAATCACCATAAAGGACTGATGCGAAGGACTGTTGCGGTGTGTGGTCCCGGTAATAAATCTCGAGATGAGTAATAAATCCGTTGGTCAGCATTATCTTTTTCAAAATTTTAGACATGATTAACTTCTTTTATGCATAACTTAAATTAGATTAGAAATAATTTTCTTTCTTTTTCAAAACTTGTAGAAAATACGAAGAATTATATCAAGTACTAGTTCTTTGAGAACAGGAGCTTACCAACGGACTTACTCTTGCTGCACGAACACAACCTTTACCAACCAAATTGTATGCGACTAGCGGACGCAAGATATAATTGATGAGTTTCCAAAGTTTAGAAAATAAATTGAAAATTTTTTCTATTCTAGCAAAGGATGAGTAAAAGAAGGTAATTTTATTGAATAATGGCTCTGATACCAATTGCTCCTCGATGTACCGCTGAGAGAATTAGGATCGTTTAAAGGCTAAGAGAGCGTGGAAGTATTTCAAACTTTAGAAGAAAGCTCGAAAGTTTTCCGATGCCCTTTGATTACAAGATCGAAGTCTTTTATAGACTCCGGATTTGAAATTACAATACAATACATAAAACTAAAAGATAAGACTCAACCCGACAGGACAAGACCCCTGACGAGCAATTTAATTTATAGCATATATTGGGCATACATCTAGATCGATTTAATGAAATGGAAATGTATAATTACCCATTAAGTATGCAAAAATTAAACTTAATATAAAAATCGATACCTCGAGGTAAAAATGTCATCATTAACCACTTGTCATAATTAATGCTCCACCTAAAACCCATCATGCTTCATTCGTTGTATATACCGTTAGGTATTTTCTTATTTATTGGTTCCCCTCGACGAGTCAAACAGTATACACAAGGCTCTCTTTGGTATTTTCTTTTGTTTCCAAGTTTCTTTGGACTTGCATTGTCTCTGTGTATATTAATATCTACAATGTGTCCCACGTTGTTTATATTATTGGAACATTAAGTATTTCTTTTTATTTACCAGTTTCTCTCAATAACCCATAATACACAACCTCTCTTATTGGTATTTCCTGGCTTGTCCCGTCAGAGGTATACAACTTAATGCAAGAGTATATATAACTTTCTTGATATCATACTTAAACCAAAAAACACGGCTCTCTGAAATTTGACCTCCTTGTTGTGACGACCCTAAAATTCGAGACGAACCTACGTTAGGAAACTTACTTCGCCACACCGTCTGCGCCGAAATTTCGGCAACATAACGGCATAGTAAGAAGAAAACCAAAATTTTCTGGGCAACCTATCAAGCAGAAAACACTTCAAGAGAAAACAAGAATGCCACTCCACTACACGCTACAATGAGAGAAAACAACTCTCACTCCACTACACGCTAGCATAAAGTAGAGTAGATACGTATCCTAAACGCTCTATGGGGGATCGCCCCTAAGCCAGCACGGGATAATGGAAAGCATCTACTCCTAACGGGGACGTACCCCAAGCTCTTACAACACAACACACTAGCATAGTACAGTGGGGTACGTAACCAACACGTCCTATGGGGAATCGCCCCTAACCTAGCACGGGATAATGGAAAGCAACCACTCCCTGATCTCAACGGGGGGTGTACCCCAATCTCACGAGCCTATCATATATCGTTAATATAGAGGTTCCGACTCGCTCAGGCGTAACTCAGGATTTAGTAAGTGCTGGGTTTTTTGCTTCATAAGATTATTTAGGGTTCAAACTAGCATTTCCAATATCCTCGACCCATTCTCAAGAGTCCCAAATTCAGCAAAGTCCTCACTTTTAGCCAACACCTCAAACTACCCAAATTCCACTTTCAGACTACACTCAGCTAGACGTCCGACTTAGCCTTACCCCAAGCCCACACAGGATTGCTCAGCTCCTTGCTTCACGTCGGTATACGCCTCCCTACCTAGCATTTTAACATAGCCCAGGCCCGCCTCGCAGGACGCTCGTAAGCTATGTCTCACTTCGAGTCTATTGTCACACTCATAATGACTCACCTCGAAGCATTCTCGTCTTTGGTCTGTTGTCATGACTATCATGGCTTATCACAAGACATCATTGCCCCTAGTCTGCTGCCACACACCTTGTGACTCACAAAAGACATCATCAATACACAAACTCCATGCTAGCTTCTCGCCACACAAGGCTGTAGGATAATGTCACCTAAACAAGGAGTAAGGTAGGGACTACTAGCCCGGGGGTTCCATGACCATTCTTTTGACTTGGTACTAAAACCATAATCGAAGATACATACTAACAATCATGCGAGCAAGACTAGCTGCATATCGATTATGATCCTCCACCACACATGCGCGAACTCATTCACGGTCAAACCCCACCCCTTTAACATACACAACAACACAAGGTTTCAACCTACAAGCTATGCAAGCTAGCTCTTTCCCTTGTGAGCTCACTTACCGGATCAAGTTGGTTACATACATCGATTCGAGAACCCATGGAACAATCACTTCCTTTAAAAGTCGAACACAAGCTCGCCTAAAACATTCCCAAGGAAACGATAGGTCACCAACGTTGCCTAAAGCTCACCTTTAACACCCACCAACAGTTATAGCGCTCTAAACAACTTAAATATGAATCGGAACTTAAGGCGTTGCACCCAAGGGTCACATTTGACCCCCAAAACACAATATCCAAAACATTAGTTTGCAACTACGAACCCTTTAACAAAAAAAGACTCACACTTAGCCGACCTTAAGCCCAACACAGAAATCCTCTACTCGGTTTGGTCAACTACACTATGCCCCACACACCCATACTAAGCCAATATACGTAATTCCAAACCACCGCCGACATAACCCAACCTCAACCAACCCCTCAACCAACCCCTAACATAGAAAAACTTTTAATGTACCATGCTAGCGCAAAAAATTAAGCCCCTAGTTCCACATTGGTCTCGTACCTTAAGGCCTTTTAGCTCAAACGACCCCATACAATCCCTCCGACCTACAAACGTATCGTAAGGCACAATTTTGAGCATGCTAACACAATTCGCAAGGGGCCTCACATAATCAAAGCAAACAATAACTTATCGGGCTTAAATCAAAATGACTACTTGAAGGGAATCAGAATCCCCGCGCAGCGGAAGACGATCGAATCGTCATGGTATCATTATGCTACTCGGGTTTTGTTAAAACGATCTAACTATTAGATCTAGGCTAAACATGCTAGAAAGGGGGAAATTACAGCAAGGTAAGGGTACTTACTTGTTGAAGACTCTCTTCAAGATTTCTTCCTTGGTCACGAACACTTCGTGCTTCTCGATCTCAACAAATGTTTCCCACGAACGTAATCCGAACACTACCACTTGGAGTCTCGGTTGTTCTTCTTTTGGAAAGGAGGAGAGTGGTGGGACTCTCTATGTTTTGGAGAGGGAGGAGAATTTGAGAGAATAGTTGAGAGAATTCTCTTCTTCTCTTTGATGAAAAACAAAAAAAATGAGAGAATGAGATTACAATCCCTTTTTGCAAAGGGTTTAAATAGTGGAATTGATGGAGTTAAAATCTCCACATAATTACCACTTTACCACAACTATAGGTTATGCAAATCTCATTTGCATAACCACATAATATAAGATATCTCATATCTCATATTGCAAATCTTATTTGCGATAATTGTGGATTAATTAAATTGAATCACATCCAATTTAATTTCTCTCAATTAATTTCTCCAATTAGCCCTAATTCAACAATTAGGCTAACCTATAGTTTATTATGAATCTCATTCACATTAAACTATATATTATATCATCCATATCTCATATAAATGACATAAATGTCCTTAAAGTGAAATTGAACACTTCAATTTCATACCAAAACATTAACCCTTCTTTTAACCCAGATTGAGCCAACCGAGGGACCGAATGGACCTACAGTGACGTGCTCCAATGATCCGAGATTAACCTGTCAAACTCTTTGACCCGGTTAATCAACATTCATTAGCTACGGTAACACTCTACTATAGCTCGTAGCTGCACTCCCGCCGGTCAGGAATATTATATGTCCACCGATATAACCAATGCCCATGAGTCGACCCTTCACAGGTTGTTCGTAGACACGGCTGGGTCAAATTACCGTTTTACCCTTGTGTCTACCTCTTGTTCCTTAAGTCCCCACTGCTCCTCTAATGAACAACATATTGTGATGGTTCAACCATACACAACACCCTTCTCGGGCCAGTGAGAAGGTGGGCGCCGTTGTCCAAGCCCCGAGACAACACTTAAGGGAACAACCCCTCTAGTTTCCCTAAAGGCGGGAGCGAGTGAATTCTATATCGCGTAGTTAAGTTTCCAACTCCCTACTTGGTCCTGTCCCTGAGAAGATAGGCATATTGGGCGAGTAATCGTGACCACCCTCACCCGCATTTAGTCAAAGGACGGACCCCGCAGATAGGAGTCCGTGTAACACGCTCGGGATTCAAAGTTGAGTCACTAATGGTCATCTACGGTTATTAGTTCTTACCACAACGGTGTTACATCGTGAGGTCTAATAATTCACGGTCCGATCTTGTACATTCTCATTGCACAGATGCCCCCACTGCATGTCAACCACATGAACGAGTAAGATCACCTCGTTTGTATCTAATACAAAGTGGGTCGCATCCATAGTGTATCCAGGATTAGGTCTCCAACCCTATCCATATATCAGAGACCGCTCGGGTCATTAACTCGAACGTGATCCTCCTCCTGTGTCCACACTACACACCGCTCAAGTTCTAGTTCTCTCATAAATTCAATGACCCTGGAGCTAAGTTTATTGGAAAAGTTTATAAATATTGCGAGACACAAAGTGATGAAATAAATAACTCTTATTAATTTCAAATAGTAATTTACAAACACGAGATTAGGACAAAAATCCCAACACTACTTACCTGAATAACCAAGGTTCGGAAGTTCGATCCCAAGTTCCACGCACTTCCTTAACCATTTGCCCCTAAGTCACAAACACAAAATCTTAAAAATCACGTTCCAAACACTTAAATTGAACCAACTTGACTTAAATAACCAAACCAACACATGGAGGATTAAAACAGAATAGAGAAAATAGAAGCGATTGTCTGTACCTAACCGTCGGCGGCGGCGACAATTTTTCGGCGAGTGGGGCATAGATCCGAGATGCGTGACCCAATCTATTAAAAACCAACATCCAATCGATGAGAACTGAACTAAAAACTCATGAACCAATTGAACCAAAACTCAAAGGTTTTGAAAAAAAGAAACTCACCGGTGCCCAAAAAGCTTGTCGGTGTCGGTGCGCGCCAGGAGAAACGACAGAGCGAGGATTTGAAGACCGGCTTCGCAGAAAGGAGAAATGCAATTGGTCAGACGGAGACGCGGTGCTTGGTCAGCGACAGGGGGGTCAGACGGAGGCGGCTTGTCTTCGGTGGCGGAGATGAAGATCGAAGAAACCCACGACCGACTCGTCGGCTTAACAAAATAGGAAAAGGCGAAGAACGACGGTTGGGTAGTGGTCGGCGTGTGCTGGCAGTGATGGAGATTTATCCACTTGAGCAGTGGAAACGTGATAGAAATCGTAATTGCAAGTTTTGTTTTGGTTGAAAATCAAATACCCATACATTGATAAATGATACAAAACAAGCAGACATTCTAATCTAATTAGACATGGAGTAAAACATGCAAACATGCTATAGAAATTAACTAAAACAAAAGGAATTCATAATTACCTTTGTTGTTTCCAAACCAGCAACTCCTTGCTCCAAGTTTGCACAGCAACTCAGCAGAATAAAAAAGGCTTCTATATTTTTCTCCAGGCAAGACACTACCACCCAGTAAACCTCTTATTCTCTGAGTTTCTACTTAGTTCTGGGTTTGGTGGAAAACCTCCAACAATTTGGTAGATGGGGAATTGAGAGAGAGAGAGAAATCTTCAGCAGGTTGAATCAAATTCAATCGATCGATCAATCAACCACTGTCCATCGAGAGGTTGAATTGAAGAGGAGAACTTCCCCACTCCCTATCGATAGGGGGAAGTGGGAAGAGGGGAACGTGTCCTCCTGACACGTTCCCAACAATTAATTAACTAATTAATTAATCAATTAAATTAATTAATTAAATATCATATATTTAATTAATAATTAAGATTAAATAATATTTAATCTTTTTCTCCTCTAACCTATAGTTTTAATGTACATCTTATGCACATTAAATTATAACCTATAGTTTTCAAATATGAATCACATTCACATTTGAATTTAATATTTGAACTCTTTCAAATATTTAATTCTCTCATATAATTTAATATGAATCATATCCACATTAAATTTATAATATATAGTTCCAAAACTATATATTATATCGTATCTATATACATTAAATTTATTCCCTAATGAATTTAAACATTTCAAATTCAAGCGATCTAAAAACCCTTTACGACCTAGAAGGTGGACCTACTTAACCTACAGATCAGAAGCTCCAACGATACGAGATTACACGGTTAATCTCATTAACCTCGTAATCAACATTCGTTAACTGCGGGAACACTCCACTAAAGTCCATGCACCGCACTCTTCTCACCGCAGATATATTTATGTGTCCATGGATATTGACCAATAACAAAGCAAGTCAATCCTTCACGAATATTAATATTCGTAACACACCACCGGGTCAAATTACCGATTTGCCCTCAGGTTACATCTTGTACCTTAAGTACCGGTGCTCCTCTAATGAACAATTTGTTTGTGGTCCTACCAACAAACAGAGTCCCTCTCGGGCCAATGAGAGGGTCGGACCCTTTGTTCAAGTCCAGGAGACACCACTTAAGGGAACATTCATCTACTTACCCTAGTAGGTGGGAATGAGTGAATTCCATCTTGCTAAGTTAAGTTCCCAGCCGCTCACTCGGTCTCGTCCCTAAGAAGGTAGGCTTATTGAGTCGACGAATCTGGTCACTCTCAAAGGGCAATCCCTCATGAACAGGAGTTCGTAACCTGCTCATGATTGAGATCAAGTTGCCTAGGTCATCCTAGTGAAATAGAAACCTAACTAGTCAACGAAGTTACATCTAGTGGTTAATATTTCGCGGTCCGATCTTATGTAATCTCATTACATAGGATATCTCCACTCACATGTCATCTACACGAATACGTTAGGATCACAGTGTTTGTATCATATACAAAGTGACCCACATCCATAGTTCTACCAGGGTAAGGTACCCAAACCTTATCCCCTTATTATAGACCCTTTAAGCTGTATCTCGAACTGAGATCCTTTATATGTACACTGCATTCAGTTAAAGATACATTTTACAGTCTTGGATGTTTAGTTTATTGGATTTAGGGTTAAAACAATGGTAATTCCTTAGATAACGAACAATAACATTTTATTGAAATAATAACACTTTATTACATTAATTAGAACATAAATACAAACTACGAGTTTTAGGGCACAAACCCCAACAGGCAGTGAAAAAGAAGGTTGAAGATCGGCGACGGCTACACACAGTGAGTTCGAGGAGAAGAAAAGAAACGAGGGGGGTCTGCGATGCTGAAAATGCAAGGAGGAATAAATTTTCTTTTTTTTTTTTAATAAAACCTTTAATTCCCTTTTTTTAAAAAAAAAAACCTTCCTTTTTCCTTTTCTTTTCCTTATTTAACTAAAACTTATTTCCAAAATTATGAAACAAACACAGATTCGAATTTTGAGAATTTTAGAAATATTACCTGAAATTATTGAGTGTTACATCCTCCCCATCTTAAAAACATTCGTCCTCGAAAGTGGCTAGTCCTTGAACAACTCAGGGTAGTTTGCCCTCATCTCGTCCTCATGTTTCCAGGTAGTTTCCTTGAGCTGATTGTTTTGCCACAGGACCTTGACATGGTCGATTTCTCTGTTCTTCAACACTTTCTCTTACGAGCTAAGATTTCCGCTGGTATTCCCTTGCAGCTCAAACCGATCGACCTGTAGTGGCTCGAAATCTCTTCCCAATTGCAATGCAGTACCTTTAATGGTTACAACTCTCGATCTCGTAATCTTTCACTAACTCAACCATCTATGTTGTCTCATATTCAGTTCCCTCTGAGTAAACAAGTATTTCCAACCCTTGTGATCTGCATCCATTTGGAGTTTCTTCACTGTAAAGGTAGTGCCACAGACTTCCAAAGCAAGAACCACAACAACTAGTTCCAAGTCATGGGTCGGGTAGCCTTCGCTCATAGACCTTCAACTAGCGGGAGACATGGGCAATAAACTTACCATTTTGCATCAAAAGGCAACCCAAACCCTTATTGGAAGCATCACTGCACACGTCGAAAACTCTTGAACCATCAGGCATTGAGAGTACCAGTCGCCGAGATCAACCTCTGATTCAAATCCTAGAAACTCGTCTCAAACGCGTCACTCCACACGAGAGCATTCTCTATTCGTGCCAACTAGGTGAGAGGTGTAGCCATTTTGGAGAAGTCTTTCACAAACCGTTGACAATAGCAAACTAAGCCCAAAAACTACGACCCGCGGGAACAGTCTTGGGTCGAGGCCATTTTGAAACTACTTCCACTTTTGCCGAGCCTACTGGAACCTTTCTTTAGGTACAATGTGCCCCAGAAAGGACACTTGTTTCAACCAAAACTCGCACTTGGAGAATTTAGCGTACAACCTATTTCCCCTCAAAGTAACTAAGACTTTTCTCAAGTGACTCTCGTGTCCTTCACTCGACCTCGAGTGGGTAAGGATGCCATCAATAAACACAAGCACGAAGGCACCCAAGAACTCCTTGAACACTTTATCTACCCGATCCATAAAGACGGTCGAAGTGTTTGTCAAACCAAACAACATCATGATAAACTCGTGATGTCCAACCCTGGGTCTAAACGTTGTCTTCGGGCTGATCTACTCTCTTAATCTCAACTTGTGATAACTCGAGTGCAAAACGAATTTGGAGAACACGGATGCTTCCTATAACTGGATGTTGAGTTCTTTTAACTCGACATGGGTCATTCAACACGGGGCCCTTAATAGAGGTGTGGTGCCTAGCTCAACCTCGATGCTGAAATCCACCTCCCTAACTGGAGGTAAACCGGGTAAATCCTCGGGAAACGCATCTGCGCACTCTCAGGCTACTGAGACTGCTGACACGTCCCCTTTCTCGTTCCTCAAGTCCGTCACACTCGCCAAGAAGGCCCAAGCTCCTTGGCCAACCAACCTGTTTGACTTTAGAGCTAAAAAAAACACCTTTGGAATCATTCCTGGCTCGGTTCCCTTTTAACTTGAAGCTTCGTTCTGATGGAGGTTTAAACACGAACTCCCTGCGGTTACAGTCGATGTTGGCACGATTCACAACCAGCTAAACCATACTTAGAATCACATCAAAGTCACTCATCTCTAAGACAAACAAGGTCGCTTCCAACGAGCGACCATCCACTAAACAAACAACACAACGACCAAGGGGCCAAGGATGGGTCTACTACTAGACTCTGTCCATGACCTCTACGACTATGACCTCTGTGACCACCTTGGCCACGTCCGCTGGTGGTTGGCCTTCCACGAGCCATGAACCTGGATTTCAAGTCAGCAAGCAAGCATTTCACGACTACCCACCTTAAGAGCGAGGTCAGAAAAAAAAACAATTCAACGCATAACAATGCAAGAATAGTAAGCTGAGCAAACACATTAGTCCCTATCTACTTTACTAATTACTTAACAGATACCGAACCTGGTAGCAACGAGACGACTTCCTTGAGAGAGGCTGTGAAGAACAGGAAGCTCACGATGTGAGCGAGTCTACAGAATCTAAAACCTACGGCTCTGATACCAACTGTAACGACCCTAAAATTCAAGACGAAGCTACGTTAGGAAAGTTACTCCGCCAAATTTCAGCAGCATAACGACATAACAAGGAGAAAACTAAAATTTTTTTGTCAACCTATCAAGCAGAAAACACTTCAAGAGAAAACAAGAATGCCCAAAGCACAATCTTTTAGATAAAACAAACACGCAGCAAAAAGAAAACTCAACCAAAATGAAAACTCGATAACTAAGAAGTACAAGTGAAAAAAATAGTGTCGCGCGACCAGACATATAAAATTGAAACTAAAACAGGGCAGTTTCAAGAGAGAACTCTAAGTCAAAAGAAAACAACAAGAAAACAGGGTACCACAGCCTCGTCGGGTCGTCAACGTCGTCAACCGCCTCAGAGTTTCTTACCAGCAACAAAAAACAACAAAGTAGACGGGTGAGTATAAAAAAATACTCAGTAAGCAGCCCACTCACGTTCAAACAAGCTAACATGCAAACATAACAAGACTCAACTTCTAAACCCGTTCAATCCCCAAACAGGTCTCACATTTAGCACACTTCACCCTGAGACCCCCTGCAGTAATAACTCGAGCTCTACCTTCGCTCCTGTAACTTTGATTGACGATACAATGAGAGAAAGCAACTCTCACTCCACTACACGCTGGCATAAAGCAGAGCAGATACGTATCCTAAACGCCCTATGGGGAATCGCCCCTAAGCCAGCACGGGATAATGAAAAGCATCTGCTCTAACGGGGGCGTACCTCAGGCTCTCACAACACAACACACTAGCATAGTGCAGTGGGGTACGTAACAAACACGTCCTATGGGGAATAGCCCCTAAGCTAACACGAGATAATGGAAAGCAACCACTCCCTGATCTCAACGGGGGTGTACCCCAATCTCACTAGCCTATCATATATCGTCAATCTAGAGGTTCCGACTTGCTCGGGCGTAACTCAGGATTTAGTAAGTGCTGGGTTTTTGCTTCATAAGATTATTTAGGGTTCAAACTAGCATTTCCAATATCCTCGACCCATTCTCAAGAGTCCTAAATTCAGCAAACTCCCCACTTTTAGCCAACACCTCAAACTACCCAAATTCCACTTTCAGGCCACACTCAGCTAGACGTCCGACTTAGCCTTACCCCAAGCCCACACAGGATTGCTCAGCTCCTTACTTCACGTTGGTATACGCCTCCCTAACTAGCATTCTAACATAGCCCAGGCCCGCCCCGCAGGACGCTCGTAAGCTATGTCTCACTCCGAGTTTGTTGCCACACTCATAGTGACTCACCTCGAAGCATTCTCGTCTTTGGTATGTTGTCAGGACTACCCTGGCTCACCACAAGACATCATTGCCCCTGGTCTGCTGCCACACACCCTGTGACTCACCAAAGACAACATCAATACACAAACTCCATGCTAGCTTCTCGCCATACAAGGCTGTAGGATAATGTCACCTAAACAAGGAGTAAGGTAGGGACTACTAGCCCGGGGGTTCAATGACCATTCTCTTGACTTGGTACTAAAACCATAATCGAAGATACATACTAACAATCATGCAAGCAATACTAGTTGCATATCGACTATGATTCTCCACCACACATGCGCGAACTCATTCACGGTCAAAACCCACCCCTTGAACATACACAACAACACAAGGTTTCAACCTACAAGCTATGCAAGCTAGCTCTTTCACTTGTGAGCTCGCTTACTAGATCAAGTTGGTTACATACACCAATTCGAGAACCCATGGAATAATCACATTCTTTAAAAGTCGAACACAAGCTCGCCTAAAACATTCCCACGGAAACGATAGGTCACCAACGTTGCCTAGAGCTCACCTTTAACACCACCAACAGTTATAGCGATCCAAACAACTTAATACGAATCGGAACTTAAGGCGTTCCACTCAAGGGTCACATTTGGCCCCCAAAACACAGTATCCAAAACATTAGTTTGCAACTACGAACCCTTTAACAAGAAAAGCCTCACGCTTAGGCGACCTTAAGCTCAACACAGAAATCCTCTACTCGATTTGGTCAACTACACTGTGCCCCACACACCCATACTAAGCCAGTATACGTAATTCCAAACCACTGTCGACATAACCCGACTTCAACCAACCCCTAACATAGACAAACTCTTAAGGTACCATGCTAGCGCAAAACATTAAGCCCTAGTTCCACATTGGTCTCGTACCTTTAGGCCTTTTAGGTCAAACGACCTCCCCTAGCTCCACATTGGTCTCGTACCTTTAGGCCTTTTATTTCAAACGATTTCATACAATCTCTCCGACCAACAAACGTATCGTAAGGTACAATTTCGAGCATGCTAACACAATTCGCAAGGGGCCTGACATAATCAAAGCAAGCAATAACTTATCGGGCTTAAATCCAAATGACTACTTACCTAGATAACCAAGGTTCGGGAGTTTGATCCCGAGTTCCACGCACTTCAAACCGTTTGCCCTTAAGTCACAAACACAAAATCTTAAAAATCACGTTCCAAACACTTAAATTGAACCAACTTGACTTAAATAACCAAACCAACACATGGAGGATTAAAACGAAATCGAGAAAATAGAAGCGATTGTCTGTACCTAACCAACGGCGGCGGCGGCGGCGACGACAATTTCTTGGCGAGCGGCTTCCGGTGTGTAGCGACGCGTGGGGCATAGATCCAAGATGCCCGTGACCCGACTTATTAAAAACCAACATCCAATCGATGAGAATCGAACTAAAAGCTCATGAACCGATTGAACCAAAACTCAAAGGTTTTGAAAAAAAAGAAACTCACCGGCAGCCAAAAACCTCGTCGGTGTCGGTGCGCGCGAGGAGAAATGGCATAACGAGGATCTGAAGATCGGCTTCGCAGAAAGGAGAAATGCATCAGTCAGACGGAGACGCGGTGCTTGGTTTGCGAAGGGGGGTCGGACGGAGGCGGCTTGTCGTCGGTGGCGGAGAAGAAGATCGAAGAAACCCGCGACCGACTCGTCGGCTTCACGAAAAAGGAAAAGGCGAAGAACGACGGTTGGGTGGTGGTTGACGTGTGCTGGCAGCGAAGAAGAAGGTTGAAGATCGGTGGCAGCTACACACAGTGAGTTCGAGAAGAAGAAAAGAAACAGAGGGGTCTGCGATACTGAAAACGCAAGGAGGAATAAATTTTCTTTTTTTTTTTATAAAACCTTTAATTCCCTTTTTTTTAAAAAAAAAACCTTCATTTTTCCTTTTCTTTTTCTTATTTAACTAAAACTTATTTTCAAAATTACGAAACAAGCATAAATTCGAATTTTGAGAATTTTAGAAATATTACCTGAAATTATTGGGTGTTACACCGTGTATTAGATCGACAATACTTTCGGGGTTAATGAAAGTGAACTTTTTGACCTCATTAAGCTCCACTGATGTTATGATTTCAACGCCCACAACTAAAACCTAATTAGAGTACATACCCTCTGATGCGCTTGTAAGCATCCAAACTACATATCTATCCTAAAAAATGGTTATATGATCACTTTTTATCTCCATTCTTGACAAGTGAAAGTCGTGCAATTCTTTTGGATCCATGAAGCTTAATCTCGCTGCAATGGATTGAGAGAGTTTTGAAAGGGTGGAAACATGATCGAGTACCACTAACATAGACTTGTAGTCCTTGTAACCATTCTCCTCATCCCAAATACCATCAAACAAGATGAGAATGGTTTGAGAATCTATTAACAATCGATCTCAATCTGCAAGTATGCAAACTCAAGGAATAATCCAATCTTCAAGAACAATGAATGATAAGAAACCATTAATGAGAGAGAATCTACCTTTGTGCAACCTCCATAAGAGAACCTACCGTGAACAATAAAAAAAAATCGGTCAATAGAAACTAAATTGGAGGAATCGAATATTAGGAGAAATCAGTTGGAATAAATTTAGGAAGAATTTAGTTTTATGGTAAATATAATTATATACCAGGGGCAAAATGGACATTCAATTTTCTTCACACTCCTCCCTAAAAAATAGGTAGATAAAATTGAAATATGAAACTTTTTAAGATAGTTTATACACTATTTATTTTAGATATTTGTCACTATTTCTCTAAATTTAAGGGATAAATACATGGATAACGTTTAAATAAGGTCCCAATTTTAGATATATTCAAGCTCACTATTTTTTACACATATAATCAACTAAATTAAGATTTTACACAAAAATAGTGATCGAATTACTCTTAAGCCCTTTCAATAATCTATTATTAAAAAAAGAAAAAAGAAAAATAAGAAGAAAAATCATTAAAGGAAAACTTGTTTTCCTTTAGTTTCATTCCATATGTTTATTAAATGATATAGAAGGAAACTAAAAAGGGAAAAAAAAATTGTGTAAATGGATATCATTGTATGAGTTTTGGTCTCCGAAAATCTATAGTGCAAGGGACGAAAAAAAATCCTCTCCCCAATGTGGATTGATGGAAGAAGAAACCCTCTCCAAAAATCTACAATGCAATCGACGAAAGAAGAAACCAACTACAGTCGATAGAAGAAAGAAACCATGTTCATAATCAAATGTACCACCAATATCTTTCAAAATTTATTTCTTTCAGTATAATATATGTGTATATATATATTAGTTTTGCTATTATTTTTATTTTTTGCAATAGCATTTAAAAAAACAATGTTGAATAAAGTGTATAATCATGTACGTAAGGAAAAATTTTTAGTCAATAGAATTAAGTAGAAGAAACCCAAAAGTTTGTTTTTGTTATTGTTTCTATGTTTTTTTGTAATGAAATTTTAAAAGATATTATTGTATATAGGGGTGAGCAAAAAAAGACCGAAAACCGACAACACGATCGAATAAACCGACCAACAGAGAGCGGTTGGTTATGAGCTTTCGATCGAAGTCGATTTTAGTCTTCACAAAACCGACCGAACCGATCGAAAATTTAAAAAATATATATATATATATATAATAATTAAAAAAATAAAAAACTAAAAAATTTTCTCAAAATAATAAAATAATAATTATAAATTATTAAATAATAATAAAATAATTATTATAAATATTAAATAATTAATTAAATAAATATTCTAATATATATATATATATATATATAAACCGACCAAACCGACCGACCGACTGAATCGATCGGTTGATCGGTCGATTTTGGTAAGGTTTTTCAAAAAAAAAAACCCCCCCAACCGAATTTCCTAATTGTATAGCAGATTAATCAGATTTTTTTTAATATTGCAACTTTCTAAACTTTTTTTTAAAAAATATTGTACAAGCCACTGCACCAGATAGCAGTATTTATTAAAATTAAGTAAAGGTGGTGTCTTGAAAAGACGACCTTCTCCAACTCATTAAAAAGATAACCTTCCTCCATGTACATAAAGGTTGTCTCTTGAAGAGATGAGCTCCTACCATGTAATGTAATATTTTTTAAAAAAGTTTAGAAACTTGCACTATTAAAAAAAAAAAAATCCTAGATTAATCATTTTGAAAATTTAGAGATAAAATATTGTTTTTTTGGGTGAGGGCTTAATTGAATCTTAGTAAGTTGAAAAATGGAAGTTTTGGAAGGAAAATGGTGGCTTGAGGGCATATGTTGTTTATAAAAAAAAATTAAAATAAAGGTGGAAAGTATTTTCTTAATCTTCTTCCCATCGAATTCCTCTTTCCCTTTCATTCTTCTTCTTTTCTTCTTTCCTCCCTCTCTCCCTCATCGCCGATCAAAGCAACACCACTGCACTAGCTAGCCTCGGTCTCGTCGAATGGCAATCACACGTTGCCGACCTTGGGTGCGTCCGTCATATCGACCAGTTGCCACCTGAATTCACAAAGTACCCACACGCTGTCTCCAATTACTTGTTGCCCATCCGTGAGCCACTCAAGCTGTTACACTTTTCGTTGCACATTGGGTGGTCGCATCATGTTAAGAAAGCACACTAGAACAAGTTGTATTTATGGTTATTAGTTATCCTTTGTTATATGCATTAGTTAGTTTTGTTATAATTGGTTAGCCAAAGTCTTATAAATAAGACTTATTTATATTTGATTATTAATGAGAAAAGGGATACACATTAATGTGATCATTGCTACTGTGTTGTTCTTTATGATGGTATCAGAGCCTTAAAAACGTCAAACGACGGTTAAAGGATCCAAAGAGAATTTTTTCTTTTTCCTTCTCATTAAGAATGGCTAGGGCTTGTGCTGAAAATCTTTCTTCCGAGATTCTTCATCTCACTGGAAGAATGAAGGTGATCAATCCGGCGAGCAAGTCAATCACGGTCCAATTAGATGAGGAAAACTTTCTGTTATGAAAGTTCCAGATTTTAATTACACTTCGAGGTCATGGTCAGGAACAATTCATTGAAGGTGATGCACAAACTCCTCTGCGATATCTTAATTATGAAGAATGGATAAGTTCAAAGGTATTACCTAACCCTAAGTATCAACATTGGGTTCGTCAAGATAACCTCATTACAACATGGCTGTTGGGATCGATGAACACAACCATATTATCAGAAATGTTGGATTGTCAATCTGCTCGAGAAGTCTAGACCAACTTGAATGATCGTTTTTCTGCCAAGAATTTATCCCGAATAATGGAACTCAAGTCGAAGCTTGAGACGATGAAGAAGGGTAATCTGACTCTTCAAGAGTATTTTACCAAAATCAAGAATCTCATTGATTATTTAACTGCAACGGGAAGAAAGATTTTGATTAACGATCATGTTATGCACATTCACGCGTACTTAGGACAAGAATATCATGCTACTATTTCTGTTCTATCAGGTAACGAGACCACTCCTTCTCTTTCAAAGGTATATTCGTTGTTGCTATCACAATAGAGTCGAATTCTACGACACTCTTCCATTAATGCTGATGGGACACTGCTAGTAAACGTCGCAGTACAATCAACAAATAAGTCATCGCCCAATTCTTCTTCCCCGAATGGGAATGATCAGAATCGCAAAAGCAAGAATCCAAATCATGGGCAAAGGTCAAATAGGCGGCGTAATAATGGAAACAAGCCTCAATGTCAGGTGTGTGGACGTTTTGGTCATACAACCTTAAGGTGTTACTTTCGGTTTGATCGGTCATATCAGGGACCGAATTGTTGGGTTATATGTCCTAAAACTCGTGGTTTTGTAAACTGAATGTATATTCTATTTTGCAATAAAGATGTTATTGAGATTTATTCAGTAAAGGTGTTATTGAATAAAGTGAATTATATATTTTGAAACCCTAATCCTATAAAGAACCCATGACTATAGGATGTATACTTGAACTTTATGTGTGACATAAAAGTGGATCAGGTTCAAGTTATAGGCAGAACGGTCAATAGTATAGGGATAGGGTTGGGTACCTTATCCTAGGGACAATATGGGCGCAACCCACTTTGTAAAGTACAAACGATGTGATCTTGAATGGTTCATGTGGAGACATGCGAGTGGGGGTGATCTATGCAATGAGTTTGCATAAGACTGGATCGAGAAATAGTCACTTAGACTTTATAACTCCGTTTACTGTCTTATCTGACTATATTCATACAATGACCTAGGTAACTCGATCTTAATCCTGAGCGTGCCATGAACTCCTGTTTATTCGGATTATCCTTAGATTTGCATGGGTGAGAGTGGCCTGAGATTGCCGACTCAATAAGCCTCATTTTTCAGGGATAAGACTAGGTAGATAGCTGGGAACATAGTTCTGCAAGATGGAATTCACTCCTACCCGCTTTAGGGATTAATAGAGAGGTTGTTCCTTTAAGTGATGACTTCGAGTCTTGAACAAAGGGTCCACCCCTCTTATTGGCCTAGAGGGATTCGGTTTGTTGGTTGGACCACAAACTAATTGTTTATTAGAGGATCAGTGGGACTTAAGGAACAAGAAGTAATTACATCGGTAAAACGATAATTTTGACCCAGCTGTAATTACGAATGAACTGTGAAGGATCGACTTACTAATCATGGTTATATCGAGTGGACAGAAATATATCTACAATGAGGAGAGTGCAACCACTGGGCTTTAGTGGAGTGTCCTAGTGGTTAACGAATGTTTATTAGCTAGGCTAAAGAGTTTAGTCAGTTAATCTCGTATCGTTGGAGCTCATGATTTGTAGGTCCATTAGGTCCTCTAACTAGCTCGGACTAAGCCTTGTAACATTTGAGAGAAAAGAATTTGAATTGTTCAAATTTGGTTTTGGGAGAGAGTGTTAATTATATGCGATATATTTAACGTTTCACAGTTTAATTATGAATTAAACTGTGATAAAGAAGAGGTGAAAATATTTAAATATTGGTTCGGTTTATAACATAAATAGGGATTCATGTTCGAACGGTCGATTTAAGAAATCGGGATTGGTCCAATTATTTAATTTGATATTTGATATTAAATTAAATAATTATTTAAAATTAATTAATTAAAATTTTTAATTAATTAAATTAATAAATTGATTTTAATTTAAAATTAATTTTATATTAATTTTGAATTAAAATTAAATAAAAATTTAAATTGAATTTCGAAGTTTCAATTGGACCAAACAATAAAGGGCGAACAAGCTACTTTGATAGTCAAATTCACCATAGTTCAACACCTCCTTCTTGAATTGTCCTCATCACACATTTTTTGGGATCTTCCAAAAGCTTATTGAAGCTTTAATTGAAGATAAATTGAAGAGGATAAAGGGAATTTTGCAGAAATTTTTCAGAATTCTGGGTTTTGAACCATTCTCACTCTTCTTCTAAATTCTCTCAATTCTAGATCCCACAATCCGTTCCAAGGCCTGAGGATAGTAGGAAAGACACTAGAGGTTGTCCACAAAGTATTTCTGATAAGAAATTGCCCGAGGATTAGGAGAATTTTGAGCTACAAAGGTATGAGTTCTTATTCTCTGCTTTTCCAGATTTGAGCATGTTTTTTATTTTGTAAAATTGATCAACTTAGAGTATTCAAGATCCATAATTGCTTCCGCTTTCTTAATATAGACTCTTTCAATTATCAGAGCAATTTTGAGCACTCAATTTAATCAATTTTGTCTTATGATGGGTGTTTTTTTAAATCTATTCTTTTTGGTTGTCTAAAGTGATAATTTGGTTTTGGCATTTAAATTGAGTATCAATTTGTACTTTATTTTCAAATTGATCAATGTGTGAAGAACAATATGTAAAAGTTTCGAGTCGATCGGAGTCTGGAAAGACCCCAATTTGAAGAAAGAAGGTGAAGTGTTCCCAGAAAATCAAAACAAAGGGTTGTTTCTATTCTCTTTTATTCTTCTCTCCAGCTCCATCGACCTGCATGCGTGTTTTTTTATTTTGAAAAGGAAGATGGAAGTTGACCTCATGTTGACGTCAGCAGGGCTTGTTCAAGTTGACTTTGACCGGTTCAGGTATTTTTTGGACCGATTTGACTCGTTTTCGGTCCGGTTCAGGTGGTTAAGACCAATTTTAACTAATTCGAGGCCGATTTTTCCGTTTCGGAGGTCTGTTTCACCATTTGGAGTCCCGATTCAGCATTTTACAACCTGGTTCAACCTTATGAAGGTCCGGTTCACACATATGCAAGCTGGTTCGACCTAAATTCGAAGTGTTCGAAGTGGTTCGATGTTATTTCTAGATTATTGTTGTAATAATTTAGTTATTTGCTTGCATTAGATGCCAAAACCAATTCACTTTAGTGTGTTTAATTAATTATGTATTGTGAATATATGTTTTAATTAAAATCCCTAATTGTATGTGCATATAGTATGTCATATAGATTTTAAAATCCCACCATAGGAAGCATGCTCCATGCATTGAAAGTATGTTATAAGTGTTATAATATATATAATATGCATGTTTTTTGGGGTTCATAAGAATTAATATAAGAGTTATATTAATTTATGAAACAAATATTATATGTTTTAATTATAATTAATATAAGAGTTATATTAATTATAAATTAAACATATAATTGTTGTGCATTTATTCATGTGATTATAAATGTATGGTTATTCATATGATCAATGATCAAGCACTTTATAACATAGAAATGCATGTAACTTAAGGTTAATTAATTAGTTTTAAAATGGTTTTAGAACTGGAATTAATTAGATCTTAGGTTATCTAGTTCTAATAAGATTAGAATTAGGCAACCAATAAATTATAAACTATGATTAAAGTGAGACTCTGACTAAGGAAGGTTCTGGCTAGGTTGGAGTATTTAAGCTGATGGAAACGAAACACCCCTACCTGGGAACCAACCTGAGAGTGAATTTAATCCAGAGGTTTATAAACTATTTTTCATGAGTGATGTTTATTAAAAGTTAATAAATTAAACTCATAGACATAGGTTTATTAAAAGGTTAATAGACTTAGGTAATTCCAGTATAATAGTTATATTGGTAGACTTAGGTCATATTGTTTTAGTCAAAATATGCCTAAGTAAAAGTATACCCAAACTGTTTAAAATACTTAGTGGGAGTGAAAAGGTATATATGATATATCAATTTCCTCTTACGCACTTCACGAAGTTCACATCGTGAGATTTATGCTCGACCTCGTGATGTCAATAGAGCATCCCCATTTGAATGGTGTTTGCATAAATCAAGAGCAAGGTGAATGAAGAAAGTATTTATAGTTAGTGGGAGAAGAAAGTGTGTCAACACGTCCTATGGTCTCCTCCACTAGGTTGGACCGTGAGATTCCCATTTTTGTGCCTGTAGGTTGCCTGTAGTAGCATCATCCATTTGGAGAGATGTAACATGAGATTTAGAACAACTCAAACTCCAAAAAATGGATAGGGTCTCTTAGGTCCATTCCCAGGTTTGATTTTCCAATTCGGTAGCACTGTTGGGGCCGACATCTAAGGTCTGAAAATGGCGGGTCACTCTTACGAGAATTACTAAGTTTTAGTGATCCTTGACCAAAGTAGCGATAACTATAATGCTATAGGAATAAGAGTTATTCTGGTATTAGCATTTAGTCAAGAATGTCTTGGTTCGGTGAATGAGTGATTGGTTGCCCCTTAGTAGCGGTTTCTCTCACTCACTGAAGTATCGTTGCAAAAACAATAATGAGTTTATGGGTACATTATTACTTTTGCTAAATTCTTAATTGGATGCATGTAATGGGTTAGAAGCAATTCACTAAGAGAATTCATTCTTTTCAGCATGTCAAGCTCATTAATTCAATTACTTGCCTTCGACAAACTTAACGTCGATAATTTTGGAACTTGGAAATCAAACTTGAATACGATTCTTGTGATTGATGATTTAAGGTTCGTCTTGACGGAGGAATATTCTCTCCCTCTCAGCTCGTCTGCAACCCGAACAGTTCGGGATGCATTTGACAAATGGACAATGGCTAATGATAAAGCCCGAGTCTACATCTTAACCAACACATTTGATGTGCTAGGTAAGAAACACGAGAGGATGATCATCGCTAAGGAGATCATACGTTCATTACAGATAATGTTTGGACAATTGTTCTCGTCGGTTCGTCATGATGCCCTCGAGGGTGTTTATTGATGGGATAGAATCCCGTAGCGGAAGCGATTTGAATCACGTATTTTTGTAAATTGTTACATAGATGAAATCAGAAACATACATGATAGCCATTAAGCATACATATTAGATCATGGACAGTAAGTATATTACCTTTGTAAACAAAAACAACACGCTCTCATTTGTTCCTCTCGTTCTCACGATCTCAAAGATCTCACATTCTCCACAAACTACGAACTAGTTTTGACATGCTCCCTAGATCTTCTCCGTTGTGACTCTAAGAGAGGGAAGGTGGTGGAACCCCTTTTTGAGTTGGGAGGGATTTTTAGAGAGAATAAGTGTTTTTAGGAACTTTTCCAATAACACACACAAGAGAGAGCACTCTAGGGTTTCTCACAAAGTTGCTTTGGAATACACAACAAATGTGCATCTCATGCACATATAGGGAAATAGGATGAAAATGACTATCCTACCCCTATAGTGCTCGTATGATATATTTCTCATTTAACATATGGATTAAACCATATATTATATCAATTATATTACATATAATTGATATATCTCCTTAAACATGAAATTAAACACTTCAATTTCACTCCAAAATATAAACCCTCATTATTTTCATGTTGAGCCAACGGAGGGACCTAATGGATCTACAGATCATGAGCTCCAATGATACAAGATTAATTGATCAAACTCTTTGATCTAATTAACCAACATTCATAAACTACGAGTCACTCCACTATAGACTCGTAGTTGCACTCTCATGTAGACCATGTTGTATCCACTGATATAATCAATACTCGTGAGTTGACCCTTCACAGGTTGTTCGCAGTCACAACTAGGTCAAATTATTCCATCTTGCAAAGTTAAGTTTCTAGCTACCTACAAGGTTATGCCCCTAAGAAGGTAGGCTTATTGAGTCGACTACAGGCTACTCTCACCCATACTAGTCTAAGGACAAACCCACAAGCAGGAGTTCGTAACTTGCTCAAGATTCAGGTCAAGTCACTAATGATCATCTATAGATTATTAGATCTATCTTGTTAACGGTGTTACACTAGTAGGTTAATAATTCACGGTTTGGTCTTGTATAATCTCATTATACAGGATGCCCACACTCGCATGTATACCACATGAACGAGTTGGATTACCTCGTTTGTACTAAATACAAAGCGGGTCGCATCTATGGTGTTACCAGTATAAGGTTCCTAACCTTATGCAATACCATAGACCTTTTAGGTTATATTTGAACAACTTAATCCAACTTGTGTCTACTACACAAATTGTTCAAGATCAATCATTATAACCTTGGAACTTAATTTATTGGATTTATATTTATATGCAAGAATATAATAAATAACATCTTTATTTATTTGAAACAAAACTACACTTGTTTAGGGCATAAATCCCAATAATCTCCCACTTGTTCTAAAGCTGGTGGAGTACATAATGAACATTACAGTAATGTAAATACAATAAACTAGAGCACTGAATAGCCTTTGTACAACATACTCCCACTTGCCCAAGTTATGGTAAGATACGTAGTCCTAGATCTTCTAGGTGACTCTCAAACACTTTAGCCAAGAGAGCCTTTGTAAATGGGTCAACAGTATTGTGCTCCGAAGCTATCTTTGTGAGAATCACATATCCTCGATGCACTATCTCCCTAATTAGGTGACACTTTTTCTCAATGTGTTTACCCCTCTAGTGACTCCAGGGTTCTCTTGGATTTTCCACAACACCACTGTTATCATAATAAAGTGTAATCGACAAACTCATGTTTGGAACAACTTCTAAATCCATCATGAATTTCTTTAGCCATACCGCTTCTTTAGCTGTTTCACAAGCTGCTACATATTCGACTTCCATTGTTGAATCTGCGATGCATCCTTGCTTGATGCTTCACCAAACTACAACCCCTCCGTTAAGAGTAAAAACTGACCCCGACGTAGATTTCCTAGAATATTTGTCAGTTTGGAAGTTAGAATCTGTATATTCTATAAGGATCAAATCCTTAGCTCCATACACAAGTATGTAGTCCCTCGTTCTCCGAATATACTTAAGGATTGCCTTAACCATTGTCCAGTGTTCTGGTCCTGGATTGGATTGATATCTACTGACCATTCCTACTGCAAAACATATGTCAGGCCTAGCACACAATATTGCGTACATCAGGCTTACATCAGCTGATGCATAAGTAATTCGTCTCATATCCTCAACTTTTTTATGCGTCTTAGGACATTGTTCCTTAGACAAATGAATTCCATGCCTGAAAGGTAACAAACCTTTCTTGGAATCTTGCATCTTGAATCTTACAACACTTTGTCGATGTAAGATGTTTGAGACAATGCTAGAGTTTTGTTCTTGCGATTTCGGACAATCTGGATTCCAAGACAAACTGCGTCTCTCCCAAATATTTCATTTGGAATTCCGTAGCTAGCCATTTCTTATTGTCAGTAAGATAACCTACATCATTCCCAATGAGTAGGATATCACCCACATATAAGACTAGGAAAGCGATAGAACTATCGATGATTTTCTTGTAGACACAAGGTTCATCATCATTTTGATCAAAGCCATAAGATTTGTCTGCCACATCAAATCTTATGTTCCAGGACTTAAAAGCTTGTTTCAGTCCATAGATAGACCTTTTAAGCTTGCACAATTTTTGCTCTAGTCCTTGTTCTATCAACCCTTTGGGTTGGTCCATGTAGATATTTTTGCCAAGATTACCATTTACGAATGTTGTCTTGACATCCATCTGTCATACCTCATAGTCATAATATGTGGCAATGGCAAGTAGGATACAAATAGATTTTACTATAACAACAGGTGAAAAGGTTTCCTCATAGTCTACCCTTTCTACCTAGGTATAACCCTTTGCTACTAGTCTAGTCTTAAAAGTTTGTACCTTTCCATCTACACCACGTTTTCTCTTATAGATCCACTTACAACCTATAGGTTTTACCCCATCAGGTTTATCTACAAGATCCCAAAAAGAATTGAAGTGCATAGACTTCATTTCTTGGTCCATGGTTATGACCCATTTGTCTTTATCTTTATCAACCATTGCTTGGTTATAAGTCAATGGATCCTCAAAGTTATCATCTGATATGACAAGTTGGATTTCAGTTAAACCCATATAACGGCCAGGTTGTGTTATAACCCTCCCACTACGTCGAGGCACCCTCAACTCTTGAGGTGAACTTGACAAATTAGTATCAACAACCCTTGTTGATGTACTATCAACAAGTTTTGCGGTTGTTCCGTCTAATTCACTTAACCCAACTTTACTTCTTGGTTGGTGATCCCTCATGTGGTCCTCCTCTAAGAAAGTGGCGTGTGTCGACACAAGTACCTTATCTTCCTTAGGATCATAGAATAACCCACCTCTCATTTCTTTTGGGTACCCTACAAAAAGGCACAATTTTGAACGTGATTCCAATTTATTTGGATTTGTCACGAGCACATGTGTTGGACATCCCCAAATTTTGAAATGACATAAACTACCTTCACATCCTTTCCAAAGTTCAAATGGTGTTTCTGAAACACTTTTTGATGAACCATTGTTCAAAATGTATACTGCAGTCTCTACTGCGTATCCCCAGAACGAGTTAGGGAGATGAGTATAACTCATCATTGATCGAACCATGTCCAACAGGGTTCTATTTCTCTTTTCTGATACATCATTTTCTTGAGGCGTACCAGGTGCTGAGAGTTGGGATGTAATTCCATGTTCTATCATATAGCCTTAGAATTTTAAATCCATATACACTCCACCTTGATCCGATCGAAGTGTTATAATTGTTTTACTTAATTGATTCTCAACTTCAACCTTGAATTCCTTAAAATATTCATCTATAAAAGAGATGAAATATTCATAACCTTCTCTGGCTTTAACATTCATCGGACCACAAAGGTCAGAATGTATAAGCTTAAGAGGTTCTTTGGCTCTATAACCTTTTCCACTAAAAGGTCTTTTAGTCATTTTTTCCTCTAAGCAAGACTCACATACTAGTAAGACATTTTCATCTAACTCATATAGAAGTCCAATTCTTACCAATCTCTCAATCCTATTGAGGTTAATGTGACCTAATCGAAGGTCATTTTCTTTAGGAGAAATTTTACGTTTCTTAGTTTGTGTGTTTGCAGTTTTAAATAATTTAGTGTTCAAAACCATTTTGACTGAATTGGGCCTTAAAACATACAACCCATTTTCTAATAAAGCTACACATATTTCAACACCATTCTTAAAAATAAACACTTTATTAGATGAAAAAGATATTGAAATACATTGTTCTACTAGCCAAGAAATTGAAATTAGGTTTCTTGTAAACCCTGGCATCACTAGTACATTGTTCAACAACATATGTTTCTTGCCAAACAATAGCTTCATGGTGCCCACTGCTATAGGTGAGACAACTTTCCTATTTCTAATACGGAGTGTTATCTCCCCTTCTTGTAGCTGCTGTCAGGAACTAATTTCCTGAAAAGAAAAACAAACATGATTAATGGTTGTCGAATCCAATATTTACGCAGTATTATCACCATCCACTAAACAAACTTCTAAGCAAATTAAATCATATTTACCTTTTTTCTTCGTTTCTGCAATGTACTTCGGACAGTTCCGTTTCCAATGCCCGTCTTCATTGCAGTGGAAACATTTTCCTTTGTCTGCAACTTCTTTAACCTTCTTGCCCTTCTGGGCGGCAGCTTTGTCAACCCGTTTCTCCTTACCAACCTTCTTCATTTTCTTCTTCTTGCCTTTCAGGCTTTAGGAAGATGAAGACACTAATTTTGTTCTAGAAGTTGAACCTCCGTGATTACTCCTACTCGCAACATTTGCCTCACCTTTCGATCCCTTGATTTTCATCAGAGACTGGAAGGTTTGGAGTTCATTCAGAAGAGAGGTAACGTTGAAAGTAATCTTGTTCATAATAGCATTACTTCGAAATTGTAGAAAACTCTCTAGTAGAGTTTCTAATATAAAGCTAACCTGACTCGATTCATCAATAGAAGCACCATTCGAATTCGTCGTGTTGAAGTGAACCATCATATCGAGAACATGATCCCGAACAGATGATCCCACTGCCATTCTAGCGTAAGATGTACTTGAGGGCATTGTGCCTGACCTGAACAGACTGTTGTCCGAACATGCCCTGCAACGAATCCATGATTTCCTTGGCAGTCATCATGCCCTCGTGCTTCCTGGCTAGTATGTCTGGCATACTTGCCAAAATGTAGACCTTTGCCTTGTCATTGACATTGACCCATCTATCGTATGCATCATGAACACTTCGTGACCCATTCGAGCTTGGCATCTAAGGACACTCCTCAGTAAGCACAAACTTAAGATCGTCCGCAACCAAAATGATATTAAGATTGTTTTCCAGGTTATCATATTTTCTCCGGTTGATTTCTCAGTAGCCAATAAGGAAAGAATTGAGCTATTTATATTGTTGAAATACAAAATACTTGTATTAGTTTGTCGCTAAACCTTTAATTAATCCAATCATTTTTAGCTAATTATCTAATGATTCCTAAATCATTAATAATTCACAATGATATACCAAAGGTTTAGAATGTATGACACCGAAGGGTAATCATAAACACTTCTCCTCTAAATCAAGACATTCTTGACCAAAACCTAATGCCAGAATAACTCTTATTCCTATAGGCTTTAGTTACCATTATTTGGTCTGGATACTATTACAACTAATGTATCCTGTGGGTGTAACCCTCTATCTTTGGATTCTAGAGTCCTGATTCAACAAAATCCGCCGAATGGAGGATTAGGTTGGAAAATAAACTAAGGTAATCTTTATCCTTTTCAGGTGTTCATTGTGTTCCGATCCTTATGATCAAAGCCCTCCGAATGGATTGTTTGGTCCAGGCCAAACTAGCAGGCTGATCATAGTAATCTCACGGTGTGAACCGATAAAAGAGACCACGTGTTTTGTTTTCACAGTTCTCGCTCCCACTCACTATAAGTACCTTCTCCATTCACCTTGATATTGATCCATATAAAAACCATCTGAAGGGGGACGCTCCCGTTTGCGCCACGAGGCCAAGTATGGATCTCACGACGTGAATTTTCCAGAGATATGTAGGTGGAAAATTTAATGTATCATATACACATTTTCCTCCCACTAAGTACTTTAAGTATTTAAGGAATTTTACCTAGGTTAAATCCGGCTAATAATTTTACCAAAATTTATCAATATTATCATTTATATTGAATTTTTACCTAAGTCTAAAAACCTAGGGGTTCTAGTTTATCAACCCTTAATAAACTTTGCTGACAATTTAATAATTTATAGACTCTAAGATTAATTCACTCCCAAGTCAGTTCCCAGGTAGGGGTGTTCCATTTCAATCAGGTTAAATACCCCAGCCTAGACAGAACCTTCTTTAGACAGAGTTCCTCTTAATCATAGTCTATAAATTATTTGGTCCCTAATTTTACTCTAATTAGAATTAGATAACCTAAGGTCTATTAATTCCAAGTTCTAAACATTTTAAAACTATTAATTAACCTTAGGTGACATCCATATGTTGATGCAAAATTTATGATATTGCAATACCGCAGTGTATGGGTCAAGTTTTAGTATAGTGATTTATGAGTCCAAGTATCGTCCTCGGGAATGGGTTTCTAGATTAATTAATTACTAAGGTACTAATTCTCAATTTTAGCTAAAGAAACATAACATGGATAGTTGATTGAAAGTAAAGACAAACAAACATACAAACATGTGGAGACACGAATTGATAGATTTGTGGGAAGTGATTATACAAGTTAATGACTCAATTAACATATGCAATGAACCAAAAAGATGAAATTATAAACAAGAAGTGAAATACTCAAGAAAACCTCTCGATTCTTAGTGAGCCTCACACATGCAATAAACTCCATAGTCTCCATATGAACCTACGACATGCATGGCATTAAGCAACTTCTTTATGTGTTTCCCTAAGATTTCTAGGTCATTCTCATGCCAGATTTCTAAGGGTTTTGACAATTTTGCTCTAATTCAAGCTTTATCTCTCGAGTCCACTTAAACCAACAAATTAAGAATTAAGAACGAATTGCCAAAAATAAGAACAAATCATGTTTCAATACATAGCAAGAAAGTCATAACATGTAAATCAAATCCTAACTACAATGTTTAGCTACTCTAAATCACATGAAAATCAAACTAAACAAGTAGAAAACGTCTTAGAACGCTATTACAAATTGAAAGAAAAGGAAATTAAACTTATGTGTCGATGCTGGTCCTTCGTCTCCGAGCTCCCGTCTTCGATCTCGAACCTCCAAGGATGCTTTGGCTCAAAAAACGCTCTTTTCTCTCTTCTTACAAAGTGTATTTCGAAATTAGGGCAAAAATCTACCAAATTTGGCTCCCTTGTAATGTAATCATAAGGATATATTTATAGATGGAATAGGTGCAGCGTTGCAACGCTATACCCTAGGCGGCTGGTAAATAAGGAAACAGTCGGCGGCGTTGCAATGCTAAGGGCAGAGTTGCAACGCTGCTACCCTAACGCGCACGCTCTCTGTCGATGCGGCGTTGCGGCGCTGCGCGCGCGGCGTTACGCGCCGCCTCAGCGACTCCTCGTGCATGCCTTCTTATCGAGATAGCGTTGCAACGCCCTAAGGCAGCGTTGCAACGCTATCACCTTTAGTCTTCAATACCGCTTCACAAAGACGCCTCGCGCGTTGTAACGGTATGGGCAAGGCGTTAACGCGCCATCACTTGGGTCCATTAGCTTGGTTTGGTCCTTTCACTTCCAATTGATGTTATTTTAAGCTCCAATTAGCCTCGTTTTGATCCCGAGTGATCCAAAATATCTCTAATTATTTTGTTTACGCTCTTATCCTGAAATTAAATGATTTAAGCAAGTAAAAGCCCTGAAATCAACATAAAACTAGCAGTAATTAAGCCTAAGGATAGCACATTTTGTGTGCTATCAAATACCCCCAAACTTAAACTTTTGCTAGTCCCGAGCAAAAACAGAATTAAACATTAGATTGTTCTTATACATACATTTGATTCAAACCTCAAAGATTTAAGAGAAAATCTGGTAATCACAAGAAACACTCAAACATAACACTTCAGCAAGCAAATTAAAACTTTTCCTAAGTGTTCCTACGTGTGTGTGTGGTTAGCCTATGTTCCCTTTATTTTTACTAAACCCGGATCAACTTTATTAGGCTCTCCATTCAACTTCCCCCTACACTAGCCATAATTACTAATCTTTGAGTCTCCCCACAATCAAGAACTAAATAACCCTACTTAGCACGTAATCACTTTTTTTTTATAACTTTTTCTATTTTCTTCTTTTTTTTTTTTTTTGTGTAAGGACACTAGCTTTCACACATCCACTGTAGGGACCCTTACCCAGAGCACTCGCTCAATGAGTGGCCTAACTGATCACAGTGAAGGTAGATCTTTTTGCTCTCACGATTTTTTTTCTTTAGCAAACAAATAACAAAAGTCAACTAATTCACATAATGCACATAATACACAGATCATGCACTTCATATTGTCATTCACCCTATCCTGCAGTTTAACTCTCAAATCAGTTCTTAGACTTATCGAGGTGACATCAAACTTCTAAACCTAATAACTTTGTTCTAAGCATTTCAAAACTACATGAACACAGACTATGTGCATAATAGTGCAGGAAAAACTCAAGAAAATTTTTAAATTAACTCGAATTCATGTTATGCTCTCAAGTTTTCAGCACAATCACAAGAATTTCTAATTAAATCTCATCCTAGGCTATCATGATCATACTTATGTAAAAGATCGATCAACAATTCAGAACATACTCAGGACAATCACAACAATTAAACAACATACCACCCCCGAACTTAAATTAAACATTGTCCCCAATGTTTGCAGAATTAAGCACAAATTAAGTATAACGGTAAGAGTGAATAATATTGTCCTGGGTAATGGAGATCTTTCTAAGTTTCTTGGATAGCCAAAGCCTGTGTGCTGGAGTTCCTCAGAATGGGAGCATGGATTTCAACGAAGAAAGCCATCTTCACAACCTACAAAGTAAAACAACAAGCTAGTAAAGAAACTAAGAATTGAAAAACAACTAAACACAAACTAAAGCAAGCTAAAGACTGAAAAACAAAAGTAAGTAAAGCTTGGGCGTTTCCTCCCAAGGAGCGCTTTGTTTAACGTCTTTAGCTAGACTATACTCCCTCAAGATTGGCGTCAAGGCACGTAAAACTGCTCATTTAACATATGGATTAAACCATAAATATATCAATTATATCACATATAATTGATATATCTCCTTAGACATGAAATTGAACACTTCAATTTCACTCCAAACTAAAAACCCTCATTATTTCCATGTTGAGCCAACGGAGGGTTCTAATGAATATACAAATCATGAGCTCCAATGATACAAGATTAATTTATCAAACTCTTTGATCTAATTAACCAACATTCATTAACTACGAGTCACTCCACTATAGACTCGTAGCTACACTCTCCTCACTGTAGACTATGTTGTATCCACTGATATAATCAATACCCGTGAGTTGACCCTTCACAGGTTGTTCGCAGTCATAGTTACGCCAAATTACAATTTTACCTCTGTGACTACATCTTGCTCCTTAAGCACCACTAATCCTCTAATGAACAAGCAGTCTATGGTCCTACCATAAACTTAATCTTTCTTAGGCAAGTAAGAAGGCGGAACCCCGTTGTTCAAGACATGGATTCAGTTCTTAAGAGAATAACCTATTTGATTCCCTAGTTTAAGAATGAGTGAATTCCATCTTACAGAGTTAAGTTCCCAGCTACCTACAAGGTTATGCCCCTTAGAAGGTAGGCTTATTGAGTCGGCTATAGGCCACTCTCACCCATACTCGTCTAAGGACAAATCCCATAAGCAAGAGTCCGTAACTTGCTCAGGATTCAGGTTAAGTCACTAATGATCATTTGTAAATTATTAGACCTATCTTGTTAACGGTGTTACACTAATAGGTTAATAATTTGCAGTTCGGTCTTGTATAATCTCATTATACAGGATGCCCCCACTCGCATGTCTACCACATGAACGAGTTGGATTACCTCGTTTGTACTAAATACAAAGTAGGTCGCATCCATGGTGTTTCCAGTATAAGGTTCCCAGCCTTATGCATATACCATAGACCTTTTACTGTTGTCAAAACTCTTAGAAATATGGTACAAGAATAACTTAAAGTTCTTTGGGAAACATTTAAAGAAACTTATGTCGTGCATGCTTTTAAAATTTTTAAGGAAATTTTACGATTTATTGTAAAGCACGAGACTCGCCATGGGTCGAGAGATTGTTTTGAGTATTTTAACTTTTTGTTTATAAATTTGCAACTTTAATTCATTCCATGTGTTAAATAAGGAATTAATTTGTGAAATCAATTTCCCTACAATTTTATCATATTCGTGTCTACACTTGTGTATTTACTATTTTATCTTTGTTTTCACTTCTTATCAAAGTTTTGTTGCTTTAGATCAAATTTAGAATAAGTATTTTGGTAATTAATCAATCTAGAAACACATTCCTAAGGATGATACTCTGTACTCAAATCACTATATTAAAACTTGACTCGTACACTTGCAGTATTGTAATATAATTTTACGCAACAGTAAACAACACCAACCAAGTCTGTGATAGACCTTAATCATTGTGGGCATATCAAACACATGAATAAAATGTTAAAGAAAAAAGAATAGGGGCAAGAAATCATTGATAGTGATAAAATCTATAAGTCAATCAATGATGGTGAAAAACTTCTATCACTGATAGACTTCAATCAATAATAGTAAACAACACCAACAATGAAGTCTATCAGTGATAGTGATAGATTTCTATCAGTGATAGACGTCACTGATGAAGTCTATCAAGAATAAAATATTAAAAAAAGAATTAGGGCAAGAAGTCATTGGCAGTGATAAAATTTATAAGTCTATCAGTGATAGTGATAGGTTTCTATCACTAATAGACTTCAATCAACAATAGTAAACAACACCAATAATGAAGTCTACCAGTGATAGTGATAAACTTCTATTATTGATAGACTTCATTCAACACTAGTAAACAACGCCAACCAAGGTGTCTATCAGTGATAGTGATAGGTTTCTATCACTGATAGAATTCAATCACTGTGGGCAAATCAAACAACACTATTAAACAACAAAACGCAAGAACACCAAGCAACACCAACCATGAAGTCTACTAGTGATAGATTTATCAGTGATAGACTTTAATCAAAACTAGTAAACAACACCAACCAAAAAGTCTATCAGTGATAGTGATAGATTTCTATCATTGATAGATTTCAATCATTGTAGAAAAATAAAACAACACTATTAACCAACAAAATGCAACAACACCAAACAACAAAAATCATGAAGTCTATCAGTGATAGTTCTATTACTGATAGACTTAAATCAACACTGTTAAACAACACCAAGCAATATCAGCCATGAAGTCTACCAGTGATAATGATAGGTTTCTATCACTAATAGACTTCAATCACTATGGACAAATAAAACAACACTATTAAACAACAAAATGCAATAATACCAAGTAACACCGACCATGAAGTCTATCAATGATAGATCTATCACTGATAAACTTTAATTAACACTAGTAAACAACACCGACGAAGAAGTATATCAGTGATAGTGATAGGTTTCTATCACTGATAGAGTTCAATCACTGTAGACAAATCAAACAACACTATTAAATAACAAAATGCAACAACACCAAGCAACACCTGATAGTTCTATTACTGATAGACTTAAATCAACACTATTAAACAATACCAAGAAACACCAACCATGAAGTCGATTAGTGATAGTGATAGGTTGCTATCATTGTTGGACTTCAATCACTTTGGACAAATCAAACCACACTATTAAATAAAAAATTGAAACAACAACAAACAACACATACCATGAAATCTATCAGTGATAATTTTATCACTGATAGACTTAAATCAACACTATTAAACAATACCGAATAACATGAACCTTGAACTCTATCAGTGATAGTGATACGCTTCTATGACTGATAGACTACAATCAATAATAGTAAACAACACCAACAATGTGTTGGGATTTTTGTCCTAATCTCGTGTTTGTAAATTACTGTATGAAATTAATAAGAGTTATTTATTTCATTACTTTGTATCTCGCAATATTTATAAACTTTTCCAATAAACTAAGCTCAAGGGTCATTGAATTTATGAGAGAACTAGAACTTGAACAGTGTGCAGTGGACACACAGGGAGGATCACGTTCGAGTTAATGACCCGAACGATCTACAATATATGGATAGGGTGGGAGACCTAATCCTGGATACGGTGTGGATGTGGCCCGCTTTGTATTAGATACAAACGAGGTGATCTGACTCGTTCATGTGGTTGACATGCGAGTGGGGGCATTCTGTGCAATGAGATTGTACAAGACCGGATCGTGAATTATTAGACCTACTGATTTAACATCGTTGACTGTAAGGACTAATAATTTCGTAGATGACCATTAGTGACTCGACAACTCGGGCGTGTTACTGGACTCTGTCTGCGGGTCCGTCCCTTTGACTAGTACGGGTGAGGGTGGTCACGCTTTACTGCCCCAATATGTCTATCTTCTCGAGTGACGAGGACCAAGTAGGAGTCGAAACTTAACTACGTGAGATGAAATTCACTCGTTCCCGCCTTAAAGGAAACTAGAGAGGTTGTTCCCTTAATTGTTGTCTCCAGGGCTTGGACAACGGGTGCCCACCTTCTCACTGGCCCGAGAAGGGTGTTATGTATGGTTGGACCATCACAATGTGTTGTTCATTAGAGGAGCAGTGGGGACTTAAGGAGCAAGAGGTAGACACAGGGGTAAAACGGTAATTTGATCCAGCCATGTCTACGAACAACCTATGAAGGGTCGACTCATGGGCATTGGTTATATCAGTGGACACGTAATGTTCTGCACTGACGGGAGTGCAGCTACGGGCTATAGTGGAGTGTTACCGTAACTAATGAATGTTGATTAACTGGGTCAAAGAGTTTGACAGGTTAATCTCGGATCATTGGAGCCCGTCACTGTAGGTCCATTAGGTCCCTCGGTTGGCTCAATCTGGGTTAAAAGAAGGGTTAATGTTTTGGTATGAAGTTGAAGTGTTCAATTTCACTTAAAGGGCATTTATGTCATTTATATGAGATATGAATGGTATAATATATAGTTTAGTGTGAATGAGATTCATAATAAAATATAGGTTAGCCTAATTGTTGAATTAGGGCTAATTGGAGAAATTAATTGAGAGAAATTAAATTGGATGTGATTCAATTTAATTAATCCACAATTATTGCAAATGTGATTTGCAATATGAGATATGAGATATCTTATATTATGTGGTTATGCAAATGAGATTTGCATAACCTATGGTTGTGGTAAAATGGTAATAATGTGGAGATTTTAACTCCATGATTATTCCATTATATAATCCCTTCTTGCAAGAAGGAATTCAAGCCAATCTCTCATTTTTTGGATTCTCACCCAAAAAGAAGAGAATTCTCTCTCATTTTCTCTCAACTCTCCTCCCTCTCCAAAACACCAAAAGTCCCACCACTTTCCTTCTTCCAAAGGAAGAACAACCGAGAAGGCCGTTGGTGGTGTTCGGGTTTTGCTCGAGAAAGTTTTCGTTGAGATCGAGAAGCACGAAGTGTTCGTGACCGAGGAAGAAACTTTGAAGAGAGTCTTCAACAAGTAAGTACTTTTATCTTGCTGTAATTTCTTCATTCTTCGCATGTTTAACTTAGATCTAAGAGTTAGATCGTTTTAACAAAATCATGTAGCGTAATGATACCTTGACGATTCGATCGTCTTCCGCTGCGTGGGGATTTTTATTCCCTTCAATTGGTATCAGAGCCATTTCGATGGTTCTTCATTATGCACTGTTTTTGTTAAAATATGTGGGTAAATTGCCTTAATTTATGTGATAAATTGTTGGTTTGCATGATGGATGTTTCGGTTTTTGGCACTAGAATAGATTTACAATTTATGTTGATGAGATCAATGTAAGGGCCCGTTGTTTTTGGGCATTTTGTTGTAAATCGAGTCCAGAACCGAAGTCGCTCGTGGCAAGAGTTCTTTGTGAAGAAATCGGAGCAGAAACGGGTGAAAATTAACGAAGAACAGCAAAGGAGTTTGTTGTTCTGTCGATGACGTTGAGACGCTGTTCTTGGGTGTTTCAACGCCATTCTTGCGGACGGATGCCCTGCTGCAAAGCAGCGTTGCAACGCCACGGCGTGGAGCACGCTGTCCTTGACGTTGAACGCGGCGTTACGTTGCGGCGCCGCACGGTGTTACCTGCAGCACGCCGTAGTGGGGAGTAGTTGCAGAAGCGTTTCGCGAGTTCGTGGGCATGTGGAGATAATGGGGCAGTTTATTTTTCAGTTTTTTATTAATTTTATTTTTATAAAATGTATTTATTTTATTTATTTTATTATTTTATTAAATAATATTAATATAATTGTTATATTAATGTTATTTAATTAAATAATTACCCCTAGGTACCAAATATCGGTCCATTTTTACTATTTAATTATTTTATGCATGAGATGTATGATTTAATTAAATTTCTATGTGCATAATGTATGTCATATAGATTTAAAATCTCACCTTAGGTTAAACATTTTCATGCATCATTTATATTATAAGAGTTATAATATATAGTTTGCATGATAGGTTATATTATAAGAGTTATAATATAATTAAATGCATGTTTAATTTAATTAATATAAGTGTTATATTTTTTTAGATTAAAGTATGCTCATGCATTTATATTCATGAGATGAATATTATTTTGTTATAGTGTATAGTTATTCATGTGATAAATGATTAAGCACTATAACATAGAAATGCATGCAACCTAAGTTAATTATTAGTTTTAAAGAGTTTAGAACTTGAATAATTAGACATAGGTTTTCTATTTTCTAATGAGATTAGAAATTAGGAAATCAAAGTTTAGTCTATGAATGGAGACTGATTAGTAACTCTGTCTAAGGAAGGTTTTGTCTAAGGATGGGGTATTTAAGTTGACGCTTGCGGAACACCCCTACCTGGAAACCGACCTGGGAGTGAATTCGATCCGGAGATTCTTAGATTATACTTGTCGTGAGTGCCGCTAATTAAAAGCGTTTTAATTTACTCACATAGACCTAAGTAATAATGTGATTATAAACTTAGGTTAATACTATATAAGAGTTATATTGGTAGACTTAGGTAAATTTTAGCGGGTTTATCTAGGTCAATCCCTATTAAAATTAAAGTGCTGAGTGGGAGGAAATAAAGTGTATGAGATACATTTGAATTTCCAACCACAAATCTCCGTTAAGTCCGCATCGTGAGATCTATACTCGGCCTCGTGGCGCAAATGGGAACGTCCCCCTTCGGGTGGCATTTGTATAGGTCAATATCATCGTGGATGGAGAGAGTACTTATAGTGAGTGGGAGCGAGACTTGTGAAAACGGGATCCACGGTCTCTTCTTTCGATTCACACCGTGAGACGCCTATGATCCGCTCTCGCTAGTTTGGCTGGACTGCATAATCCCTTCGGAGGGCTCCGATCATGGGAGTCGAACACCGTGAATTCCCGAAAGGATATAGTTTCTGGTTGGTTTTCCTTCTTGGTTCACCCTTCACGCTATTGTTTGGACGGATGCTTGGAAACTTAAAGATTGAGAGTGACACCGACGACAAAATTCGTTAAGTGTTAATGAATTCGATCGAACAATGGTAATTAGACGCCTAATGGAATAAGAGTTATTCGATTGTGTCCGATCGAGAAAGTCTCGTCCCAGAGGAGGAGTGTTCTGCTCACCCTTCTCGTGGCGGTCATTCTAAACCTTTAGGATATCATTGCAAAATTTTGAATGACCTAGGGATCATCAAACAATTTTGCTAAAACTTGATTGGATTTCAAAAAACTTTTGCGAGACTAACACAAAGTTTTTCTTAATTTTTCAGCTTAAAACATGTCTAGCGCAATAATAGCTCTACTAGCGTCCGATAAATTAGTGGGAGAGAATTACCAAACTTGGAAAAACAACATAAACACAATTTTGAGAACTGACGACATTAAGTGAGTGCTCTCTGAGGAGTGTCCTCAGATGTCGGGCTCGATTGTTCGCGACGCATACGATCGATGGATCAGGGCCAATGAATAGGTCAATGTCTATATCATTTCCAGCATGTCTGATGTATTGGACAAGAAGCGTGAGTTGATGGTCACCGCTAAGGAGATCATGGAGTCCTTGCAGGAAATGTTTGGATAACAGTCCTTTTAGGTCCGGCATGACTCGCTCAATTACGTCTTCAACGCACAGATGAAAGAGGGGTCGTCTGTCCGTGAACATGTTCTAGACATGATGACCCACTTTAATCTGGCTGAGATGAACGGGACTTCGATCGACGAGTCGAGCCAAGTCAGTTTTATTCTGGAGACTTTTCCGAAGAGTTTCCTTCAGTTTCGTAGCAATGTTGTTATGAACAAAATTAGTTACACTCTGACTACCCTCCTCAATGAGCTATATAATTTCACCCTTGAACAGGTCAAGGCACTTAACTGAGGCAAATGTTGCCTCACGTGTCTTATCACGGGGTTCGACCTCTGGGACGAAACCTGTTGCTCCTTCACGCCCGAAAGGGAAGAAGAGGATGAAGAGGGGTAAAATTGATCGAGCTGCCGCCCACAAGGGCAAGAAGGTCAAGAAAGTTGCAGAGAAAGGAAAGTGTTTCCTCTACAATGGGGGCGGACACTGGAAGAAGAACTTTCCCAAATTCCTGGCCGAGAGGAAGAACCAAGGTAAATGTGATTTACTTGTGACGTAAACCCGCTTAGTTTAGAGGAGAGTAGTGACTCATCCGGATATTGGATTCTGACGCCACTAACCACGCTTGTTCTTCTTTTTTAGGGATTGATTCCTCGCAATTCTTTGCGAGGGTGAGGTGACTCTACGGGTTGGATCTAGGGAGCTTGTCTCTGCTGCAGCGATCGGCACGGTGAAGCTACATTTTGGCAGGAACTACATTTTGTTGGACAATATGTATATAGTTCCAGGGTTTACTAGAAACTTAGTTTCTATTTCCTGCCTTTTAGAACAGTGTATTTCCGTTTCATTCCATGGTAATAAAGCGTTTATTTCGTAAATGGTAATCTTATTTGTTACTCGCTCACTTGAGCATAATCTGTATGTTTTGAAATCTAATTCGGTCAAAAGTGTTTTGAATACTGAATTGTTTAAAACTGCAGAAACACGAACTAAAAGAGCGAAAGTTTCTCCTACGAAAAATGCCCATCTTTGGCATCTACGGTTAAGCCACATTAATCTCAATAGGATTGAGAAACTAGTGAAGAGTGGACTTCTAAACGAGTTGGAGGAAAACTCTTTACTGGTGTGTGAGTCATGCCTTGAGGGCAAGATGACAAAACGTCCTTTTAGTGGAAAAGGATATAGAGCCAAAGAGCCTCTTGAGTTAGTGCATTCTGACCTCTGTGGTCCGATGAATGTTAAAGCTCGAGGAGGTTATGAATACTTCGTGTCTTTCATAGACGATTACTCGAGGTATGGGTATATTTACCTAATGCACAAGAAGTCTGAAACTCTTGAAAAGTTCAAGGAGTACAAGACTGAGGTTGAGAACCTCTTAGGTAAATCGCTTAAAACACTTCGATCGGATCGAGGTGTAGAGTATATGGACACCGAATTTCGTGACTATATGATAGAACACTAATTACGCCCCAACTCTCAAAGACCTTGTATGCCACAAAGAGAATGGTGTATCGGAGAGAGAAACAGAACCTTGTTGGACATGGTTCTGTCGATGAAGAGCTATCTTGATCTCCCCGATTCTTTTTGGGGTTACGCAGCAGGAGATCGCGGTTTATATTTTGAACAATGTTCCATCAAGAGTGTTTGTGAAACACCTTTCAAGCTCGGAGTGGACGTAAAGCGCGCTTACATCACTTCGAGATTTGAGGCCCACCCACGTGTTGGTGTCAAACCCAAAAAAGTTGGAACCCTGCTCAAATTGTGCCTATTCGTAGGTTACCTTAAAGAGACTAGGGTGGTCTATTTTTCGATCCTAAGGAAAATAGGATGCTTGTGTCGACAAACGCCACTTTCCTAGAGGAAGACCACATCAGGGATCATTTACCAAGGAGTAAAATTGTGCTAAATGAAATGGACAGTACATCAGCAAGAGTTGTTGATGGGGCTAGTACGTCAATAAGTGTTGTTAATCCTAGCACGCCTAGTCAAACCGCTCCCAAGAGTTGGGGATGCCTCGACGTAGTGGGAGGGTTGCGAGACGTACCGATCGCTACATGGGTTTAGCTGAAACCTCAGTTGTCGCTCCTGATGATGACTGTGAGGATCCATTGGCCTATAATCAGGCAATGGTTGATGTTGATAAAGACGAATTGATTAAAGCTATGGACCAGGAAATGGAGTCTATGTACTTCAATTCTGTCTGGGAACTTGTGGATCAACTGGATGGGGTAAAACCTATTGGTTGCAAATGGATCTACAAGCGTAAACGCGTGGCGTGAGATGGGAAGGTGCGCACACTTTCAAAGCCCGACTAGTGGCAAAGGGTTTTACCCAGTTGAATGGGTTGACTATGAGGAGACCTTTTCACTTGTTGCCATGGTAAAGTTGATCGAGATCCTTCCGCCATTGTCGCGTATTATGACTACGAGGTATGGCAGATGGACGTCAAGACAGCCTTTTTGAATGGCAAACTTGATGAGACCATCTACATGGACCAGCCCAAAGGTTTGTCGGCTTCATAGGTCCATTTATGGGCTGAAACAAGCTTCGAGGTCTTAGAATATAAGGTTTGATGAGGCGATCAAATCTTATGGCTTTAATCAAAATATCGACGAGCCTTGTGTCTACAAGAAAATCGTTGACAAAACTGTCGCATTTTTAGTGTTGTATGTGGACGATATTCTTCTCATTGGGAATGAGGTAGAATTTCTTATTGACGTTAAGAAGTGGCTAGCTTCGCAATTCCAAATGAAAGATTTGGGAGAAGCTCAGTCGGTTCTAGGTATCCAGATAGTCCGGAACCGGAAGAATAGAACGCTAGCCTTGTCTCAAGCGTCTTATATTAACAAGATGTTGTCTAGATATAAGATGCAGAACTCCAAGAAGGTTTGCTGCCTTTCAGGCATGGGGTTCACTTGTCTAAGGATCAGTGTCCTAAGACTCCTCAAGATGTTGAGGATATGAGACAGATTCCATATGCTTCACCAGAGGGAGCCCGATGTATGCCATGTCATGGTACTAGGCCCGACATCCATTATGCAAGAGGGAATTGTCGGTGAGGTATCATCCAATCCAGATTAGACCACCGGACAGCCGTAAAGGCAATCCTCAAGTATCTCAGGAGAACGAGGAACTACAGCTTAGTGTATGGCAGTGGGGATTTGATCCTTACGGGATACACTGATTCGACTTTCGGACCGATAAGGATTCTAGGAAATCCACTTCTGGTCACCTTCATTTTGAATGGAGGAGTTGTAGTATGGCGAAGCATCATCAGCGAGGATGCATTGTCGATTCCACTATAGAAGCGGAGTATGTTGCGGCTTGTGAAGTCAGCAAAGGAAGTTGTTTGGCTTAGGAAGTTCATGACCGATTTGGAAGTTGTTCCAAATATGAACTTGCCGATCACAATCGCTCGTGACAACAAGGTGCGATAGCTAACTCACATGAGCCTCGGAGCCATAAGAGAGGCAAACACATTGAGCGCAAGTATCATCCGATACGGGAGATTGTGCACCGCGAGACGTGGCGATCCACGCAGATAAGCGTCGAACACAATGTAGCCGATCCATTTACAAAGCCCTCACGGCTAAGGTATTTGAGGGTCACCTAGAGAGTCTAAGTCTTGAGAGCTTCCCGACTAAGGCAAGTGGGAGATGTAAAAACAGTATTCAATGCCCTAGTTTATTGTATTACTTCATTGTAATTTATGTACATTTCATAAATGTATTTTCTCCACTAGCTTAGTCCAAGTGGGAGTTTGTTGGGATTTTTGTCCTAATCTCGTGTTTGTAAATTATCGTATGAAATTAATAAGAGTTATTTATTTCATTACTTTGTATCTCATAATATTTATAAACTTTTCCAATAAACTAAGCTCCGTGGTCATTGAATTTATGAGAGAACTAGAACTTGAACGGTGTGTAGTGGACACACAGGGAGGATCACGCTCGAGTTAATGACCCGAACGGTCTCACAAAGATATGGATAGGATTGGAGACCTAATCCTCGATACACTGTGGATGTGGCCCGCTTTGTATTAGATACAAACGAGGTGATCCGACTTCGCTCATGTGGTTGACATGCGAGTGGGGGCATCCTGTGCAATGAGATTGTACAAGATCGGACCGTGAATTATTAGACCTACTAATGTAACACCGTTGACAGTAAGGACTTATAACTTCGTATATGACCATTAGTGACTCGACCTGAATCCTGAGCGTGTTACGGACTCCTGTCTGCGGGGGTCTGTCCTTTGACTAGTACGAGTGAGGGTGGTCACGCTTACTCGCCCAATATGCCTATCGTCTCGTGGACAAGACCAAGTAGGGAGTCGGGAACTTAACTACGCGAGATGGAATTCACTGCTTCCCGCCTTTAGGGAAACTAGAGAGGTTGTTCCCTTAAGTGTTGTCTCCGTGGCTTGGACAACGGCGCCACACCTTCTCAACCGGCCCGAGAAGGGTGTTGTGTATGGTTGGACCATCACAATGTGTTGTTCATTAGAGGAGCAGCGTGGGACTTAAGGAACAAGAGGTAGACAGGATAAACGGTAATTTGACCCAAATGCATGTCTCACGAACAACCCGTGAAGGGTCGACTCATGGGCATTGGTTATATCGGTGGACACGTAATATTCTCGCATCAAGGAGTGCAATATGGGCTATAGTGGAGTGTTACCGTAGCTAATGAATGTTGATTAACCGGTCAAAGAGTTTGACAAAAGTTAATCTCGGATCATTGAAGCCCGCCACCAGAGGTCCATTAAGTCCCCGCTTGGCTCAATCTGGTTAAAAGAAGGGTTAATGTTTTGGTATGAAGTTGAAGTGTTCAATTTCACTTAAAGGGCATTTATGTCATTTATATGAGATATGAATGATATAATATATAGTTTAATGTGAATGAGATTCATAATAAACTATAGGTTAGCCTAATTGTTGAATTAGGGCTAATTGAAGAAATTAATTGAGAGAAATTAAATTGGATGTGATTCAACAATTTAATTAATCCACAATTATTGCAAATGTGATTTGCAATATGAAATATGAGATATCTTATATTATGTGGTTATGCAAATGAGATTTGCATAACCTATGGTTGTGGTAAAATGGTAATAATATGGGGATTTTAACTCCATGATTATTCCACTATATAATCCCTTCTTGCAAGAAGGAATTCAAGCCAATCTCTCATTTTTTGGATTCTCACCCAAAAAGAAGAGAATTCTCTCTCATTTTCTCTCAACTCTCCTCCCTCTCCAAAACACCAAAAGTCCCACCACTTTCCTTCTTCCAAAGGAAGAACAACCGAGAAGGTCGTTGGTGGTGTTTGGGTTTTGCTCGAGAAAGTTTTCGCTGAGATCGAGAAGCGCGAAGTGTTCGTGACCGAGGAAGAAACTTTGAAGAGAGTCTTCAACAAGTAAGTACTTTTATCTTGTTGTAATTTCTTCCTTCTTCGCATGTTTAACTTAGATCTAAGAGTTAGATCGTTTTAACAAAATCAAGTAGCGTAATGATACCTTGACGATTCGATCGTCTTCCGCTACGCGGGGATTCTCATTCCCTTCACAATGAAGTCTATCGGTGATAGTGATAGGCTTCAATCAGCACTATTAAACAACATCAAGCAACACCAACCATGAAGTCTATCAATGATAGGGATATGTTTCTATTAGTGATAGTCTTCAATAAACATTAGTAAACAACACCATCCAAGAAATCTATTAGTCATAGTGATAGGCTTCTATTACTAAATAGATTTCAATGAATGTGAACTGATCAAACACATGAATAAAATATAAAAAAAAAGAATAAGGGTCAAAAACTCATCGACAATGATAAAATCTATAAGTCTATCAGTGATAGTGACAAACTTCTATCACTAATCAACTTCAATTAACAATATTAAACAACACCAACAATGAAGTCTATCAGTGATAGTAATAGACTTTTATCACTGGTAGACTTCAATCAATATTAGTAAACAACACCAACCAAGAAGTCTATCAGTGATAGTGATAGGTTTCTATCACTGTGGACAAATCAAACAACACTATTAGAAAAACAAAATGCAACAACACCAAGCAACACCAATAATGAAGTCTATTGGTGATAGTTCTAACTATCACTGATAGACGTAAATCAACACTATTAAACAACCCCAAGCAACACCAACCATGATGTATACAAGTGAAAGTGATAGGTTTTTATCACTAATAGACTTCAATCACAGTGGACAAATAAAACAACGCCATTAAACAACAAAATAATGCAACAACACCAAGCAACACAGCCCATGAAGTCTATCAGTGATAAATCTATCACTAATAAACTTCAATTATTACTAGTAAACAACACCGACCAAGAAGTCAATCAATGATCGTGATATGTTTCTATCACTGATAGGCTTCAATCACTATAAACAAATCAAACAACATTATTAAACAACAAAATGCTACAACACCAAGCAACACAAATCATGAAGTCTATCAGTGATAGGTTCTATTACTGATAGACTTAAATAAACACTATTAAACAACACCAAGCAACACCAACCATGAAACCTACCAGTGATAGTGATAGGTTTCTATCACTTTTGGAATTCAATCACTTTGGTCAAATCAATCCACACTATTAAACAACAAAATTCAACAACGCCAAACAACACATACCATGAAATCTATCGGTGATAATTTTATCACTGATAGACTTAAATCAATACTATTAAACAATACTAAACAACACGAACCATGAACTCTACCAGTGATAGTGATAAGCTTCTATGATTGATAGACTTCAATCAATAATAGTAGACAACACCAACAATGAATTCTATCTGTGATAGTGATAGGCTTCCATCAACACTATTAAACAACACCAAGCAACACCAACCATGAAGTCTATCAGTGATAGGGATATGTTTCTATCAATGATAGATTTCAATAAACATTAGTAAACAACACCATCCAAGAAATCTATTAGTCATAGTGATAGGCTTCTATCACTTTCAATGAATGTGAACTGATCAAACACATGAATAAAACATCAAAAAAAGAATAAGGGTCAAGAACTGATCGATAGTGATAAAATCTATAAGTCTATCAATGATAGTGATAGACTTCTATCACTAATAAACTTCAATCAACAATAGTAAAAGACACCAACAATGAAGTCTATCAGTGATAGTGATAGACTTCTATCATTGATAGACTTCAATCAACATCAGTAAACAACACCAACCAAGAAGTCTATCAGTGATAGTGATAGGATTCTATCACTGATAGACTTCAATCACTGTGGACAAATCAAACAACACTATTAAACAACAAAATGCAACAACACCAAGTAACACCAATAATGAAGTTTATCAGTGATAGTTCTAACTATCACCGATAGACGTAAATCAACACTATTAAACAACACCAAACAACACCAACCATGAAGTCTACCAATGAAAGTGATATGTTTCTATCACTAATAGACTTCAATCACTGTGGACAAATAAAACAACATACTAAACAACAAGATGCAACAACACCAAGCAACACCGACCATGAAGTCTATCGGTGATAAATCTATCACTGATAAACTTCAATCATTACTAGTAAACAACATCGACCAAGAAGTCTATCAGTGATAGTGATAGGTTTCTATCACTGATAGAGTTCAATCACTATAAACAAATCAAACAACACTATTGAACAACAAAATACAACAACACCAAGCAATACCAATCATGAAGTCTATTAGTGATAGTTTTATTACTGACAGACCTAAATCAACACTATTAAACAACATCAAGCAACACCAACCATGAAACCTACCAGTGATAGTGATAGGTTTCTATCACTGTTGGACTTCAATCACTTTGGTCAAATCAATCCACACTATTAAATAACAAAATGCAACAACACCAAACAACACATACCATGAAATCTATCAGTGATAATTTTATCACTGATAGACTTAAATCAACACTATTAAACAATACCAATCAACACGAACCATGAACTCTACCAGTGATAGTGATAGGCTTCTATGACTGATAGACTTCAATCAATAATAGTAAACAACACCAACAATGAAGTCTATCGGTGATAGTGATAGGCTTCAATCACACTATTAAACAACACCAAGCAACACCAAGCATGAAATCTATTAGTGATAGAGATATGTTTCTATCAGTGATCGCCTTCAATCAACATTAGTAAACAATACCATCAAAGAAATCTATTAGTCATAGTGATAGGCTTCTATCACTAATAGATTTAATTCAATGTGAACTGATCAAATACATGAATAAAATATTAAAAAAGAATAAGGACAAGAAATCATTGATAGTGATAAAATCTATAAGTCTATCAGTGATAGTGATAGTGATAGGCTTCTATCACTAATAAACTTCAATTAACAATAATAAACAACACTAACAATGAAGCCTATCAGTGATTAGTGATAGACTTCTATCACTGATAAACTTCAATTAACACTAGTAAACAACACCAACCAAGAAGTCTATTAGTGATAGTGATAGGTTTCTATCACTGATAGACTTCAATCACTGTGGGCAAATCAAACAACACTATTAAACAACAAAATGCAATAACACCAAGCAACACCAATCATGAAGTCTATCAGTGATAATTCTAACTATCACTGATAGACTTAAATCAACACTATTAAACAACACCAAGCAACACCAACCATGAAATCTACCAGTGATAGTGATAGGTTTCTATCACTGATAGACTTCAATCATTGTGGGCAAATCAACCAACACTAATAAATAACAAAATGCAACAACACGGAGCAACACACACCATGAAGTCTATCAGTGACAAATCTATCACTGATAGACTTCAATCAACACTATTAAATAATACCTAGCAACATTAACCATGAACTCTATCAGTGATAGTGATAGGCTTATATCACTGATAAACTACAATAACTCTGGACATATCATACAATATTATGAAAAAACAAAATGTAGATTATTAGGGTAAGAAATCAACCAAATAATGCAGACTGTTCATTATAATAAGGGTTGGCAACCAAACATAATGAAGGAACAAATTGTTCAAAGATGCAGATTGTCCCAAACAAACACAATGAACGCAGAAATTCGAAAATTGTATTGGAGATTATGAAGAGCCGGCAACGTTAAATGGAGATTGAGCAGAATTAGATGTTGTTGTAGTATAAATTCGACTAAAATGGTACAAAATTTTGGAGGGTGAGGATGAGGGAAATGAAGATTGAGAAGTAAAAGTGTAAATAGAGTAAAAGTATGCGTTTGAAAAGTTACAGAGATTTCGTGACAGGCATGGAATCTCCATGGATTTCGTGACAGAGATTTCGTGACAGGTATGGCAATGCCTCATGGTTTCGATGGCTTATCCAACAACGACATTCACGATCTGCAACGCTTCGGTGGGTTGCGGTTCAGTACCGACGGAGGAGAGAGAGGGACGAGATTGAGAAATAAGGGTTTTTTTTTGTAAATTAAACAGGTTGCACAATGAATTTTGCTATTTTGCAATTATTTTTTATATTTTTCTATGTGTAATTTTTTATCACCATTCTGCCATATGGCCAATTGTCCTAACTTATTTATTTAATTAAATCAATTAATTAATTCTAAAATTAATTAATTAAATATCATATATTTAATTTAGGTTATCTATGATTAAATCATAGTTAATCAAACTCCCTTTAATCTATAGTTTTAATGTACATCTCATGCACATTAAATTTTAACCTATAGTTTTAAACAATATTTGAACTCCTTCAAATATTTAATTTTCTCATAAATTTATTTTGAATCATATTCAAATTAAATTTATACTATAAAGTTTTAATGTACATAAAAAAACTTTATATTATAATGTATCTCTATACATTAGGCTATTTCCCAAAGAAAATTTGAACATTTCAAATTCTAATCAATATTTAATAATCTAAGAACCCTTTACGAGCTAGGAAGTGAACCTAATGGACCTACAGATCAGAAGCTCCAACGATACAAGATTATTAGGTTAATCTCTTTAACCCTCTAATCAACATTTGTTAACTGCAGAAACACTCCACTAGAGTCCCACAGTTGCACTCTGCTCACTACAAATGTATTTTTGTGTCCATGGACATGAACCAATTACAACAAGTCAATCCTTCACGAGTGTTCGTAACGCTAACTTGATCAAATTACCGTTTTACCCCTTAGTTATATCTTTAACCTTAAGTACCAATGCTCCTCTATTGAACAACCCGTTTATGGTCCCACCAATAAACAGAAGTCACTCTCGGGCCAATGAGAAGGGTGGGCCCTTTGTTCAAGTCCCGGAGGTACCACTTAAGGGAACACCATTGGTTACTGTTTCATGGTATGATCTTATGTGATCTCATCACATAGGATATCCTCACTCACATGTCGTCTTCACGAACACGTTGGATCACTGTGTTTTTATCATATACAAAGTGGGTCATATTCATAGTATCTCCAGGATAAGGTACCCAACCTCATCCTTTTACTATAAACCCTTTAGACTGTTTCTCGAACTGTGATCCTAATATTTCTTTTATATCCAACAACCTAGGATGTTCGTTTATTGGATTTAAGGTTAATATAAGGCAAGTAATAGAGATAATGAAATCAACATCATTTTAGTGAAGTAAATAGAATAAACGTTACAAACTACGAGTTTTAGTGCATAAAACCCAACAGAAGATAAGCCTATTGAGTGGGCGTCTCAGGCCACTTCACCCATGCTAATCAAAGGGCAATCCCTCACAAACATGAGTTCATAACTTGCTCAGGATTAAGATCGTTGCCTAGGCCATCCTATTGAAATAGAAACCTAAAAAGTTAACGAAGATACATCTATTGGTTACTATTTCGTAGTCGAGTCTTATGTGAACTCATCATACAGGATACCTCCACTCGCATGTCAGCTACACGAACGTGTGTTAGATCATTGTGTTTGTATCAAATATAAAGTGGATTGTATTCATAGTGTCACCAGGATAAGGTACCCAACCTCATCCCTATACTATGGACCCTTTAGGTTGTTTCTTGAATCTTGATCTTCGTATGTCTCCACATACAGTTCAAGACACATAACACAACGTAGGATGTTTGTTTATTGGATTTAAGGTTATTTTAAGGCAAACTACATAAAAGTCAACAACATTTAAATGAATAGTGACAATAACATTTTATTGATAAAAATTGGAACAAATTACAAATTTACAAACTACGAGTTATAGGGCATACAACCAAACACTTTGGATTCACTATTCTTGAGCCGAATCTCAAATTTTTTATTGAATACGTAGTTTGGGCTTCATGAGCTCTAATGCTAGATAAATATGAAGTTTCATCTCAAAATTAGTTGGTAATAAGATGTATCCATGTATTTTATTAAAATTGTGAAGTATCTTAATCTTTTGGATGTGAGGTTGTCAATAAATTTGATTGGTAAGGTAAATTTCCTTTTTAAATGAAATGAATTTATTTGTTGAAGGCTAGATGGAAGTTGGGCAAAGAAAAGACGGTCTAAATTCAAAAAATGTGAAGACCTCATATAATTAGATGGTCTTCCCAGAAATAGACATTAAATTTGAAATGGAAAAGAACATCATAAATGACCATCTTTTCTCTCTCCCTCTACAAATATATATATAAAAAGACTTCAAAAAGACTTAAAAGCTAAGGTAAGGCCACCTTCTGGTTAACTCTAAAAATCCAATATTTTGTACCACAAAGTCAAAATTTAATTAAATATACATCAAGAAAGACTTTTTGATCTCTTTTTCTTTTTCATTTTTTATTATTAGCATTTTATTTAGAAAACCTAAACTAAATTGATAATTTTAATGGTGATGATTCTTGAATTATACACATTTTGATCATTTCAATCTCTATTATTCATTGTTGCAAATCAACCCAGAAAGTGTTGATTTATTTCGAAGCGATGAGGTTAATTATGTATTATTTTACTTACCACTGCATTTGAGATAAAGTTAGATGAAAGTAATTGGTCTAGAGAAAAAAAAAACAAAAAATTATATTTTTCGTTCATCAAAATAAAGTCTTAAATTTAAACATCATATTAGATTTGATGTATAGATCTTATAAATGTAAAATAATAATTAATATATCGAGTCACATCTTCAGCAAATTATAGTTATAGACATGGTATTAAATTTCCATCAACATGTCGACATTTCCATCGATATTTCCATATGTCAATAAGTTCGATATCGACATCAGGGTGTATAGACATTTTCGTTATATCGTACAAAATTGATCAAATATTAAAGAAAATACCAACAAAATGTAACATAATGGGAATATAATATTATCACAAGTATTTTAATTCATTTAAAAAGTGTAGAAGGGTTATTCTCTAATTTTAATATATTTTTTTAAATTTTGTATTTTTAAAATTTTTTTTAAAAATATCTATCAATATCGACATTTTATCGATATTTCTATCGACATTTTCACGAAATTGAGATCTCAATATTTCTATCGACATCAAAATTTTAAACTTTGATTATAGGTAAGAAAAAATAATATATATATATACCAAATCTTCAAAATAATAAATAAAACTGATAGAATATGTATTCTACGTCATGTGATCAACATCTAATCATTAACCATTGAATTCTTTTGGTTAATCTAATTTAAATATCTTATTTGTTAATTAAATTAGTAATATCTACCGAACCCCACATTGATCTTAAGAAGAGTGATAGTTTTCACTCTCTGTTTTCTTGTTAATATTTTATAATGAAGAACTCGAAGTGCATTTTTTTAACCGCAAAGTCTTTCTCCAATGGGCAATAATTTATTTAAAAGCAAAGAGATAATTGTTAATTACAAAAACAACCAAATTTTATTACATAGGGATAAAAACATTAATCTTCACCATTAATAGCAATGTACTAATATTCTCATTTTAAATTATTTTTGGATACTTTACATTCAATTGAACTTACCTAATTTTTATATTTAACGAATATCTTAATCAAAATATCAATTAAATATTATATCATCTTGACATAATTTTTCCTTGACACATTCTAATAACAACCAAAACCCCGTTATGAACTTTTCCCATTGTAAACATACAAATTAAAAAGCAATCAAATTTTGAGAAAATTGCATAAATCACTCTTGAACTACGAGGTTTGTTATAATTACACCTCTGAATTTTTAATTTGATCAACCATCTCTCTATATTTTGTCAAGTGTTTGCAATCACACCATGAACTTTTAATTTTATTGATTAATCTCTTATACTTTATTAAGTGTTGCAATCGGCTCTTTCTAAATGAAAGGTCAGTTAAATGAAAGGTAAGTTAAAACTTTATGATGTGTGATTGCAATACTTAATAAAGTACAAGGGTTGATTGATCAAATTAAACATTTAGGGAGTGTGATTGTAATTTTTCACAAAGTATAGGAGGTTGGTGGATCAAAATAAAAATTCAGGTAACAAACCCCATAGTTCAAGCCTCGTTTGCGCTATTTTCTCTCAATTTTTTATTTGTTTTTAAAAACTAACGGTTAATTACTATGACCCCGTTTGATAGGGGTGAGCAAAAAAACACCAAAAACCGACACGACCGACCGAATCGAGGGCGGTCGGTCGATTTTGTGATGGTTTCGGTCGGGGTCGGTTTTGGTCTTCACAAAATTGACCGAACCGACCATTGGTCGGTTCGGGGGTCGATTGGGGTCGAAAACCGACCCCGATCGACCGATGCTCACCCCTACCGTTTGATAACCATTTTGTTTTTTGTTTTTAATTTTTGAAAGTTAAGCTTATTTTCACCTAATTTCTCTACCATAGAGATTATCTCCGTTAAGTAAGCATTTGAACTCTTTGCCAAATTCTAAAAACAAAGTCAAGTTTTTGAAAACTACTTTTTTTAGTTTTCAAAGTTAATTTGTTTTTGAAAACATAGGTACAAAGTAGGCAAGAAGACATATAAACTTATTGTTAGAAGTAGTATTTTTAGGTTTAAATTTCAAAAACTAAAAACAAAAAATAAAATGGTTATCAAACGGGGCCTACATATTTGTGACATAGAACAATAGATGCTCGGTTTGAAGGTTGGCTATTATAATTGAATGATGGGTGATAAAAATGAAAATTGATAAAAAATAAAAAAAGATATGCATAAACTTGACTAATGTAAATTTTTGTATTAATCATACATAGTGAATTAAAATCCTTATGCGTTTGAAATCATTACTCATAAGTTATGATTTCACAAAGAAACATGAGTAGATAAAAAACAAAAAAACAAAACCAAAACATTCTTACACCAACATAAAGCCAAAATGAGCTTAGTTCAACGATAATTGATATGTAGATTCGATAAAAAGTAACATATTTAAATCTCCACTCTCAAATATTATTGAACTGAAAAAACATAAAAAAAAAATTTGATGATACAAATATGTTCTGACCTAAGTTATAATCATTTTTTTTTAAGAAAGCCGATTAAATTTATCTTTTAATATTATAAACCTAAAAGCTCAAGATGTTGTATATGTGTTTTCCTAATGACTATCGTTTGTATCACTTGGGTTTGGGAACCAACTTGGTCCGAGTTTCTTGATAGTATTTGTTGCATGTTCTTGTAGTTTCCACTTTGTGGTTACGATTATTTGAAGTTGAAGCTTCTCCACGTAACAAAAACGGTGAATAATCTGTAAATGAAAATAATATTTTTACATACGAGTGCGAAAGATTTTTCAGGAAGAAAAGAGAGAAAAATCAACTAATTATTTACAATACCTTCGAACATGAAATCATAGTCTTGAAATTCACCAAAGAATGTTTGTGAGAATCCATGGCCATAATTACTTGGATTAATATTTTGCTTGGCAACTTCAGAATTCCCATTGAAAGAAGCTTTATCTTCAATGCCTTCATTTTCCACTAAAATTTGCTGCTTTCATATAATAACATTAATCCCATTTCAACATATGCATGTAAAAGGAAGAGAAGATCAAAAAAAGAGGAGAGACAAACCCCAAAGCTTGGATCAAAAGTGGTGATAGAGACACATTCCAAAGCATTATCAACCATTGCCTTCCATGTCTTGTTTGAAACTTTATTACCAAGCAACTACATGAATGCAAATCAAAATTTAAAAAATTTCAATGCCTTAAAATAAATTAAGGATTATAATGTTTTTGAAAATTACTAGGGTGCAGTCTAGCGCAACAAAAAAAAAAATTTGAATAGAAAATAGGTTGCACCACATATGAGTGCAACCCTAATTTTTTTTAATCTACCTTCCTTAGAGAGCGAGGATCCCTTTTATAAGCCTTTACAAAACCATCCACATTTTTTATACCCTCCAAAGATAGACGTTTGTGATATTCTCCATCTTTAGCTATCCCTTCCAATCGCCATACTTCATCTTCTCCCTTTGGAGGGTGGTGCTTCTTGATCACTAGTGTTTCAAAAAAGAAAATTTGCATGAGAGAGAAAGTGGGAAGAAAATATTAAAAAAAAAACATAGAGTTCCATCTAAAAATCAATTGACAATCAAAGAATTAAGTAGTAAGGTATTTCTTATAGTCAAGTCTATTCATCTATGCCTCTCAAGATGGTGTTTTTTGAGTTCGTCATTTTAGGGTTAGATCCCAATTTTTAAATTGAATAGTCGTTTGAGCTTCATTGACTCTAATATCATTTTAGAAAACGCATGTGAGTTCTATCTCAAATGAATTGACATTGAGAAAGAAATTCATGTATCTTATAAAGATTGTGAAATCTTTGAGTTAGGTACATACGTTCTCCTCGGTGATCCATGACTCTAAAAGGATTAGAAAGAGCTTCTCCAATTCTCGAGAACTTAGTTAAAATCTCGTTATCAATAATCCTTACACCCAATCGAAATTTTTTTGACCTTCTCCAGCTTGAGTTGTCCGTGAAGCTCAAATGTTTGATGAATGCAACTCCATTTTTTAAACGAACTCTTCGATTCTCACCAACAATTAAAGGTCTTTTCCCTTCTCTTTCAGTTAAAACACTTTTCTCAAAATCTCTAACATTCCAATGAATGTGTTCTTCAAATTCTCCATTAATGACCACGAACTCAATCAGGGCTGATGATAAAGGACCTTCATGAACGATGCTGTTGCAGTTTGTGGTATCACATAGTGCAATTTGAAGTGGCTCGCCATTCTCTGCTTCTATTTCGTTGTTGGTGAAAATGGTGGAAGCAATTTGGTTGAGAAAACTTAACTTGTGTTTCATCAGTCCTGATCCAGCAACAGCTTTTTCTCCAGTTTGATCGTTAATTTGGCTACATGAAATTTCAAGAATTAATACAGTACTGAGAAAAAATGAATTATGTACTTGATTTAAAATACAAACCTTGAAGATGATTGATGCAATTTTAAGTACGACTCAATCTTCTTCTCCACCTCCTCACGTATCTGAAAACGATGATGAATATTTTAGCCCCTGTTTGATAATCATTTGATTTTTTATTTTTAATTTTTGAAAATTATGCTTCTTTTTTTATGATTTCTCTTCATTTTCTCTCCAATAATTTCCATATCTCTTAAAAGCAAAAACAAACCTTGTTCGATAACCGTTTGCTTTTTAGTTTTTTGTTTTCGAAAATATTTAAGCGTATAAAAATACTACTTTCACCTATGGTTTTTCATGTTTTCTTATCTCTTTTCTAGATGTATTTTCAAAAACCAAAACAAAGTCTTGAAAACGAAAAAAAGTAGTCTCCAGAAACTTGTTTTTGATTTTGGAATTTAGCTAAAAATTCAAGTGTTTTCTTAAGAAAGATGAGAACTATTGTAGGGAACATAAAAACTATCGTAGAGAAATGGTGAGAAAATAAGTACAATTTTTAAAACCTTTATCAAACCGATGTTAACAATTCTCATTTGGAAATACCACCGGAAAAGAAGAGAGAGGAATTTGAAATTACCACTGGGCGAAGGAAAGTTTCAATATAAGAGCAAAATTCATCAGAAAAAACCTTAGCTTCAACGACAGATTCAGCTCCAAACCTGAGAAAAAAAAAAAACCGAAATGAAGATCGTCCAAACAAAACCCAGAAAAAAATTTCCAAATTTCAAAACCTAAATCAAAGATAGTACAAAAAAAAGGTGAAATTAAAGAAAGAGAGAGAACCCAGAAGATAAATAGTGGGAAGTTCTTTTGGAATGGTATTGATAATGGGGAAGTTTCCTCTTTTCCATATTAGATTTTAACAGAGAAATTTGTTGAGAGTTGATTAGAAAAGGGGTACGTTTATAAAGGTAGTTATAAAAGTGAGTACGTTTTAGATTTTTGTCTGAGTTTTTAAGGAAGATACGAGGAAACATCCTTCGATGATCGATTGCATATGTTATGTTTGAATAGGCAAATCCGTGTATCCGTGTCTTTGGAGACACTGAGAGAGAGATTTTAGAAGTTGGAAAGAAATTTCTGAGAGAGACGACTTGGAGTCTTCTTCTCTATCTAATCTAACCCAAATGCCTACCTTATAATCACGTTTCTCACCATTAAACTTTCACTACCAACCCTTAATTAACCCTTAATTATATCATTTTTCTTTCTCCAACTTAAAATTTTTAACATTTCAATAACTATATTCACTCTTTTAAGAATTCAAACACCTATGTGACACTCGTTTGAAAGTCATTCTAAAGTTAAATACATTTTTGATCTATGTACTTTACTTTTATCTCATTGTATTTTAGTTTGGTAATTTTCAAATGTTTAAATTTAGTCACGTAGTTCAATAAATCTTAAAATTAATTCTTATTGTCAGTTTGAAGTTTGTTTTTATTGAGGTTGATTAAATAATAATATAATAATTTACTTGCAAGAAAAAACATTATAATATGCACGTCTTCAAAATTTTTAAACGAATAACTAATAGAAACTTTTTTTTCTTGGATAAGTTGACAATAAACTAACTGTAGAGACTAATTTTAAGATTTATTAAAAATATAGAGAGTAAATTTAGACATTTCAAAATACAAGAAGCAAAAAGTATTTTAACCCATTTTTTTAACTTAACTAAAAATTTAGTAATAGTAGTCTATAAAATAAAAAAGGACAAATTAATTGTAACAATTTAGTCTTCAAACTTTTTACAAATTTCACATTTACTGTAACACCCCGTAATTTGAATACTTCCTACTCGAAGCATTACTTCCAAGTTGTACCGTTCGCGCCGAAAATCCGGCAGCATAACGGCGCAACCTAGACAAACCAAAAATTTAAAATGAACCGAAACTATTCAAAGACACTTCAAAAGGACTCACAAGGGTACCCAGCCTCCCCCAAACTACACAGAAAACAATAGGCTGGGCTCCAGTCTCTCGGAGTTAACAGAATTCCACCAGACAACAAAAGCATGCTTTGAAATAAGAAAGAAACACACTAGAACATGCTTTGATTCAAACGAATAAAGAATGAGATAAACTAAAGTTTAAAACATGAACCAAAGAAGCAGAATGCAACAGAAGAAAAGGAATGAAAACAACAACTCCTAATCTAAAACTCCTAAGTCCTACAAGCCTTCCATAGCCTCGCAGGGGTCTCGCCGTCGGTGGTCATCTCACTGGTTTGCCTTACCTGCAACAAAAGAAGAAACAAACGAAGGATGAGTATAAAAATACTCGATGATGTGACCCACTTCGTCCAAGAAATAAAGAACATAAGGAACGACCTTAGACTTAGCTAAACACGACACCTAGCCCGCCAAACAACCTCAACAAGCATCCTGGCCCAAATTCTTACTTAGGTTTCTTAGTTTTGTCCTACCCTTAGCTCCTGGACTGGGTTGGCAGCACCTGACCACGAGACTCATCCCCGGGCCTGCACTAGGGCGAAGGATTCTATCCAACCCCTCTGACTCTAAGGATCACACCCCGAGTCGCACAACTGGATGGGGGTGGACCACCACATCCGGCAAAGCATCAAAGCGGTACTACCGAGCACAATCGACTCACACGGCTCATTCCCGGGCTCGCACTAGGGGCGAAGGACTCTATCCAACCCTCTCGACTCTAAGGATCATACCATACTGAGTCGCATTAACCGGATGGAGGGCGGACCATCACATCCCACAACATCATCGTCATCTCGCCAACCTCGAGTCTCAGCCTACTAAGGGTTACACAGATACTTAGGACTTGGGCCTGCACTAGGGCTAGTTGTGCTAACTACAATCCTAAGGCTCAACGACACTTCCCGAGTCACTTCAAAACTAAGCACGATACTAACAGACTCGGGACAGACAAACGTGTAACTCTAGCATATTCATCATTCTCAGCACAAGCTTAGGTTAGCTCTCCTAACAAGATGACATCTAAGCACGAAGAGATAACAACCATAGCACGAAAGGATAACAACCATAGCACATGAACATACATTCGACCCATCAGATATTTCATCACATTCACAACAAACAGGGAAAGGCAACTTAGAACCAAGTACTGTCTACCACAACCTAGCATGCTACTTCAAGTCCAGTACGCTACACATTCTAAAACATTCAGTTCCGAAATAGTATAGCATGCAATGACGCCCCTAAGCCCTACACTTAGGGGTGATTCAGTCCAAATGACTACTTACAGGGAATCCGAACACAACGAGGACTTGGGTTATGCGACGTGCTCCAAGGTTCTTCTACTTCCAAATCGTCCCTAACGAAGAACACGCACAAGGTTAGTAAACCGAAACGTAAAAGTGACCTTAAAAGCTTTCAATGAGTAAAACTCACCCAACGACGTGACAAACAAGTTAAGGAACGAACCAAGGCGACCGGATGGAAGGAAACAACTGGCGGCTCTGCAGGCGGTGGCGCGTGAAAGTGACGGCGGCGGCGTGTGGTTAGCAGATCTGGAATCCTCGCGACCCGATCTATCCAGAACCGGTCTCGAATCGTCGAAAATCGGTCGAAAAGAGCTTGAACCGGCTGAACCGAATGATGAATTTCACGGATCTAGGCACGACGGCTCCGACTGCGAGGTTCTGGCGGCGTTCTGAGGGCTGAGAGAGAGAGAGCTATAGTGAGCGAGAGACAGAGAAAAGAGAGAGACGGAGAGTGAGAGAGACGGTGAGGGCGGGAGATAGAGAGGGAGAGAGGTCACGTGAGAGGGGGAGAGAGAGAGAGAAAGAGAGAGGGAGATTGAGAGAGGGGGTCGGGGAGAGGGGTGAAAAACGAGAGGTGCGGCGCACGAAGAGGAGGGGGAGGGCGAAGCTCTCCCCGATTTTCGTTTCTGTAAAAGTTTTTTTTTTTTAATAAATTAAAAACCGACTGTTACATTTACATTCTTAATTTCTTTTGCAACTTGAGCATATAATTTAACTAGACAAGGTATTATATCTTCAACCAAAAAATTAGCGATTTGAATTCTCACACTCTCACATGTTATTGAACTCGAAAAAAATGATTAAGGCATTATATCATTCCACAAAAAGATCAAAGGTTCAATTTTCCGCTAGCTCACTCATGTTCTTCAACTCAATATATACACTAAAAATAGTTTTAGCATGAGATTTGATTTTCCTCTCCTCATATTCCTGAACTCAAAATATATATATACACACCACCTTATTTAAATGTTGAGATTACATGTTGTTTGGGCAAATATAATTTATTGATTTCATATGGCATGGCATAAAAAAGTATATCAGCTATTATTTTATCTACGTGGCCACATCATACACAATCATCCCTCATCGGTCTAGAAATTTTTCTAGTCCTACCGTGGTATGAAACTACTAACCTTTGGAAAAATATGGGCTACACCCATCTAATATACAACCCATTAAAGAACAAAATTAGTTTTTTTGATTTTTTATAAAAAAAAAAATTGTGATTGGAAAATGAAATTCACTATAAATGAGTGCAACCCAAGCTGCACCTAAGTATTCACTCCCTCTTTTTAAACTTAGATTTAAGTATAAATTTTATGCGGCTCACGGGTTGTTAGAGAAAAAAAAAAAAAAAGATCATGCTTTTTTCAAGATGAGTAGTTTCTCTTAGTTTTATATTTATTATTAATTTAATTTCAATCCTTTTTTTAATCTTCTTTAATAATTTTTTTGTTGTATTTTAATTTTATTTTTTCATTTCATCTTCCAATGTGTACAAATTTCTCTGTTCAAGTCTTCATTTTATTTAATCTTTTTTCCTTTCACTATTACCTTAAATTATTTTACACATCTTAAAAATAAAACAAGTAAAAAACATTATTCTACTTTATTTTAATTATTATATTTCTTTTCACTTGGTAACTTTATTGTTTTTAAATAATTAAATAATTATTTTGTTTTTATTAATACTATAATTAGATTTTATTTGTTATCTATTATGATATTTTATTTTCATTTCACTTTTTTAAATAATTAAATAAAATATATAAAAAGGTAAGAGAAATTAGCTTTTTTTTTATTAATATTGTAAGTTTACAACTTATAATATTATACCAAATATTATAAGTTTGAAATTATTTAAAACAATATTGCACTTTTTATTAGTTTATTGAAGGTGGCCAAATGTCTGTCTCTTCAAGAGACTACATCTGCTGTGTTTTATAATAAAAAAAATACACATGTACATGTCATCTTTTTAAAAGACAAACTGTACTTTTATACATAACTTGTTAGTTGGTAAAGTGATTGTTCTTTTGACTTGTATCAATAGTGCATGGGTTCAAGTCTAGGTAAATATAATTTTTATTTTATTATTTGTATTTACCTGCCATGCACTGTTGGATACTAATTCAAAAAGTCAATCACTCTACCAACAAGCAAGTTGGGTACAAATTGGTATAGGTCTTCTCCATGCACATGCATATTCTTTTCTTTTTTTTATTGTAAAACACAACATATGGCAACTCTTGAACAGACGACATTTGGCTGCGTGTAGGAGACGTCCTTCATCTAACTAATAAAAATAAAATATTTAGTATGAAACTTACCGTATTTTTATAATAAATTTGTAAACTTGTAATATTAAAAAAAAACAGAAGAATTATCCATCTTAAAGAACTAAAAAATCGTGACATTTTTTTTGTGGGTCCCACTAAATTTCTACATAGATCTAATTGAAAAGTCAAGGAACCATGTCGATGTCGCATCCCTAGAAAGACAGAGGTATGGAGTGGTTCCATACACTGAAAATTCTCAATTGGCCCAATTAAAGTGCCACATCAAGAAAAGGTTTTAATGGTCAGCAATACATTTGTTTTCTGAATATATATATATATAGTACAAATTTATTTTCAATATTTTCGATACAAATGGATAAGCACACGATTTAAAATAGGTTAGTTTGATATTAAAATATTAAAAAAGAAAATCCAGTCATCAAAATTAAAGATGAAAAATATTGGGCAAAATATTTTTTTGGTCCTTTAATTTTGTGTTTAGTTTTATTTTAGTCACTCAGTTTTCAAACTCAATAATTTAGTTACTGAGTTTTGCATTTAGTTAAACTATTGGTAATTCCATCCAATTTTCCGTTAGTCCCTAACGAAAAACTTTTTTTATATATAATAAATTATTTTTTTATTATTTAATTATATTATATTTAAAATTTATTTTTTTTTGACAAAATACTTTTTTAATCTTCAAATTTTGTATTTGGTTATTTTTTGATCCCTAAGTTTTCAAAAACTCAACAAATTTACCCTCAAGTTTTGTATCTAGTTACGCTATTAGTTCTTCTATTTAATTATTTTTAATTTTTAATTTAATTAAATTATCAAAAACTTATCAAGAAAGGTGAAAGAACTAAAAAATAAAAAATAAAATTTTAATTACAGACTGAAAATAATTTAATAAAATAATATTTTTAATAAAAAAATAGGTGTCACATCACTATCAAAAACTTATCAAGAAATGAGAACGAACTAAAAAATAAAAAATAAAATTTTAATTAAAGATTGAAAATAGTGAAATATTAATAAAATAATATTTTTAATAAAAAATAGGTGGCACATCACTACTTTAGACTACTGAAAAATTGAATGAAAGGACTAATAGCGTAACTAAATGCAAAACTTGAGGGTAAATTTGTTTAGTTTTTGAAAACCTAGGGACCAAAAGAGAACCAAATACAAAATTGGGAGATTAAAAAAGTATTTTTTAAAATAAAAAATAAATTTTAAATAAAATATAATAAAATATTAATAAAATAATTTATTATATATAAAAAAAATAGGTGTTATGTCAGCTTTCCGTTAGGAACTAACGGAAAATTAGATGGAATGACCAACAGTGTAACTAAATGCAAAATTCAAGAGCTAAATTGTTGAGTTTGAAAACTGAGAGATTAAAAGGGAACTGAACACAAAACTCATGGATCGAAAAGGTATTTTGCCAAAAGTATTCCATTTTGATGAGTTAAATAATCAAATTAAATTGTTATTAAAGTTAAAAAAAAAGAAGTTCAATAATGATTTAATATTTAATCTGTGTTTTTTTTTTTGTTAAATAATACGATCAATATCTTATATATATACACCTTAAAATTTTATGTCTGTTGTAAAAATAGGATGAAAACCGGGTATAATTTTACCAATATTAAAATACTAATATAATAATATATTTATAATATAATATAATAAAAATAATATAATAATAATAATAATATTAAAATAAGTGTTTGGAAAGTGGGAGCAATATATATAATATAAATAAAGAGATAGTGGAAATTTATGGAAAATTAAATAAGCAAAAACTAAATAGAAAGTGGGAGAGAAGAAATTGAATTGGAGGGAATTTCACCAATGGTGCATTTTATTCTTCCACCAAAAGCCACTATTTATAGGCAATTTGGCAAGGGATGAGTTGGTACATTTGGACACTAAGCATTGGTAAGAAATTGACACATGGAGGACACTATGGCTAAGGATAATTTGCCACATGGCATGAGTGTTAAAGGACATGTGGAAATGGGCATTTACATCATCATATTTATAATACTCCCCCTTAAATGCCCATTTATATAAAATATGCCTCGTTAAAACCTTACTAGGGAAAAACTGATGGGATAAAAACCCTAGTGAAGGAAAAAGAGTACATATTTTATATAATACATTTACTCCCCCTCATGACGACATCACTTGAGATCTCTGAGTCTTCGCATCCCAATACTGTGAACCAATTTCTCAAATGTTGTAGTTGGTAATGCTTTTGTAAATATGTCCGCCAAGTTATCCTTCGAACAAATCTCATTGTGCGAGATCTCGCCATTTTCTTCAAGGTCATGAGTGTAGAAAAGTTTCGAAGAGATATGCTTCGTTCGATCTCCTTTGATATATCCTCCTTTGATTTGAGCTATACATGCTGTGTTGTCTTCGTATAATATTGTTGGAGGATGTTTACTTGAAGACCATCCACATGTCTTACGAATGTGTTGTGTCATCGATCTTAGCCATACACATTCTCGACTTGCCTCGTGAATTGCGAGAATTTCAGCATGATTCGAAGAAGTGGCCGTGATGGTCTGTTTCATTGATCGCCATGATATAGCGGTTCCTCCGCATGTAAATAGATAACCTGTCTGAGATCTAGATTTGTGTGGATCGGATAGATAACTGAAATCGCATAGCCAACTAGATCAAAACTAAATTTGTTAGAATAAAATAAACCCATATCAATCGTCCCTCAAGATATCGAGTACATGCTTAACTCCGCTTCAATGTCTTTTTGTAGGACATGAACTATATCTAGCTAATAAATTTACTGAAAATGCAATATCTGGTCTTGTGTTATTAGCTAGATACATAAGTGCACCAATTGCACTAAGATATGGTACTTTAGGACCAAGTAGTTCTTCATTATCATCTCGAGGTTTAAATATATCTTTCTTTACATCCAAAGAACGAACTTCCATTGGAATATTCAATGGATGTGCTTTATCCATATAAAATCTTTTTAAGATTTTCTCTCAGATAAGTTGATTGATGAACAAATATCCCATCTCAAGCAAATGTTTAATTTGCAAACCAAGGCAAAATTTTGTTTTTCCAAGATCTTTCATCTCGAATTCTTTCTTAAGATATTCTATTGCCTTGGATAACTCTTCGGGAGTTCCAATTATATTTAAGTCATCAACATATACAGCTTATAATAGCAAATCCTCGATCGAGATTTCTTTATAAAAACACACTGGACATATTGGATTATTTTGATATCCTTCTTTCAATGAGATATTCACTCAAAGCGATTATACCACATTCGTCTCCGATTGTTTTAATCCATATAATGATCTCTGTAACTTTATTGAATACAATTCCGAGAACTTGATTCATATGTTTACGTATTTTAAATCCTTCCGGATTTTCATATAAATGTCATTATCCAGAGATCCATATAAATACGCCGTGACTACATCCATTAGATGCATATCAAGTTTTTCATATACAATCGAAGCCAATCAAATATCTTAACGTTATTGCATCCACCACGGAGAGAATATGTCTCCTCATAATCTATACTGTGCCTTTGCGAGAATCTTTGTGCAACAAGTCTCGCTTTATATCTTGTGACATCATTCTTTTCATTTCTTTTCCTTACAAATACCCATTTGTATCCCACAAAAGTTTAACACCTTCCGGTGTTAGGACTCTCGGTCCAAAAACCTCACGTTTTGAAAGTGAGTTCAACTCTGCTTGGATTGCTTCTTTCCACTTCAACCAATCCTTTCTACGTTTACATTCATCGATAGATTTTGGATCAAAATCGTCACTTTCATGAATAATATCGTGAGCAACATTATAAGCAAAAATGTTGTCAACAATAATATCATTTCGGTTCCATCTCTTTCTGTTGTAACATAGTTTATAGAAATTTCATTATTATCCTCAAGCGCTTTGATTTTCATCAATACTCTTTTGAGTAGTTGTATTCTCGATTTCCTCCGAACATCCATACCTTTCATTGAATCATTTTGATTCTCAACTACTTTTCTTTTTCGAGGATTTTTATCTTTGGAACCCATTGGTCTACCACGCTTTTGGCGTGCTCCAGACTCATTATTGACAACTTGTTCCTGTGGAATATCAATTTTTGATGGAGCATTTGTTGCTGGTATATATGATTTAGTCACCCTTTTAGCATCCGTGAATGCATCCGTAATTGATTTGCTATATTTTGCAAATGAATTATCTTTTGAACTTCAAGTTCACATCGATCTCTTCGAGGATCTAAATGAGATAATAATGATGCATTCCACGTAATTTCTTTTCCAACTTCTTAATTCCTCCCCAATGTTGGAAAATTTGTTTCATTAAAATGACAATCAACAAATCGTGCAGTAAATACATCACCCGTCAGGGGTTCAAGATATTTAATAATTGATGGGGAATCATATCCAACATATATTCCTAACCTCCTTTGAGGACCCATCTTAGTACGTTGTGGTGGAGCAATTGGAACATATACTGCACATCCAAAAATTCTCGGATGGGATACATTTGGTCACGGCCATAAGCTAATTGCATGGGGAATATTTATTATAGGCTACCGGCCTAATACGTAATAATGATGCAATGCGTGTAAAATAGCATGACCCCGCATCGATGTAGGAGTTTAGCTCTCATAAGCAATGGTCTTGCAATTAATTGCGACGCTTTATAAATGATTCTGCTAGACCATTTTGTGTGAACATGGGCTACTGGATGTTCAACACTTATCCCAATTGACATACAATAATTATTAAAAGTTTGGGATGTAAATTCACCAGCATTATCAAGTCGAATTGTCTTAATTGTATAATCATGAAATTGTGCTCTTAACTTAATTATTTGAGCAAGTAATCTTGCAAATGCAAGATTTCGACTTGATAATAAGCATACATGTGACCATCTGCTGGATGCGTCAATTAATACCATAAAATATCTAAATGGACCACTTGGTGGGTTAATAGGTCCACAAATATCACCTTGAATTCGCTCTAAAAATGCAGGTGATTCAATGCCTACTTTAGCTGGTGATGGTCTAATAATTAATTTCCCTTGAGAGCAAGCATCACATGACAACTCATTGGATTGAAGAATCTTCTGGTTCTTTAAAGGATGTCCATGTGAATTCTCAATAATTTTCCTCATCATTATCGATCCTGGATGACCCAGTCGATCATGCCAAACACTGAATATTTCTGGATTCATGAACTTCTGGTTCATTGTTGCATAACTTTCGATTACTCGTATATGAGTATAATATAATCCAGAAGAAAAAGCTGGCAGTGTTTCCAATATACGTTTTTCATGTGAAACAATAGATGTGATATAGAGATTATTTTTACGATCAGTTTCAACATGATAACCATTATTACGTATATCTTTGAAACTCAATAGATTTCTCTTTGATTTGCTAGAGAACAAAGCATTATTAATTGAAAATTTTGTTCCTCTAGGCAAGATAAAACTTGCTTTTCCAAAACCTTCAATCAGTCTGCAGAACTCCGATATAGTATTGATTTTTGCTTCCAACATTGTCAATTTAGAAAAATATTTTCTCGCTTTATGAGTATCATTAATGCGTAGTTACAGCATCTACTAGACATAAATCCTCATTGCTCATTTTCGTGTTACTCAACATATTGAAATTGTCCATATTTCTTCATTGATAAGAAAGGGAAAACGACACAAAAAGTTCTAAATATATATACAAAAACAAGAAACATATTATAAACAGTACTTAATTATATATCTTCATACAAAACATCCTCTACTTGTTTGATTGCATCAATTTTCTCTCCAGGAAGATTCAAAATAATCAGCCACATCAAGATGCACCATATTGGAGGGATCGAATACATCATCTTCTTGAATGGCAAGATTCACCTCCACATTCTTCTCTTTTCCTTTTTCCTTCAAGGAAGCTTGATAGAGATCAACAAGGTGTTTTGACGTCACGACAGTGCACGTGACTGATGCCTACATCATTCCGCACCTAAACATTTATGTTCATCACCTTTGAACTCCTATCTTGTGGAGATTTTCCTTTATGATCATCGGGCTCGTGTGGGTTTCTTAAAGTTATAATGCCCACCACGAAAAATAGGTATTTCTTCCTCTCCGCGGTCCCGACTGCGACCACACGACCACGACCTCGACCACGATTATTAAAATTCACAGCATTCACTTCAGGGAATGGTGTTGCTCCAGTTGGTCGAGATTCATGATTTTTCATTAATAGCTCGTTATTTTGTTCAGCCACAAGAAGACATGAAATTAGTTCTGAATATTTTTTAAAGCCTTTCTCTCGATATTGTCACGCTGCAGAGCATATTCGAGACATGAAAAGTGGAGAATGTCTTCTAACATATCAACATCGGTAATTTTTCTCCGCATAATTTTAGTTTTGAACTAATTCAAAAGTGCGAATTATATTCACTAACCGATTTGAAGTCCTGCAACCTCGGTGCATCCAATCATAACGAGCTTTTGGAAGAATAACTGCTTTTTGATGATCATATCTTTCTTTCAAGCCTCGCCATAGAATGTAGGGATCTTTTATTGTAAGATACTCCATTTTCAATCCTCGTGAAGATGATGGCGAAGAAGATCATAAATTTTGACTTTTTCTTGATTTGATGCATCATTTCCTTCTTTAATTGTTTCTCCAAGATTCATGGAGTCTAAATGGATCTCAAAGATCAAGGACCCATGACAAGTAGTTATTTCCATTAATATCCGTGTATGCAAATTCTAGTTTTGCAAGATTTGCCATAGTAATACTATATACAAAGAAATTGCATTTACATTAGGAAATTAATTAAACATGCAAAATAACATTTAATTATTAAAAAAATGGCTTACCCGGAGGACCTACCTTTAGTGGAAAAATCGACAGAGCTTCGTGCTGATAATGTGTTGTAAAAATAGGATGAAAACCGGGTATAATTTTACCAATATTAAAATACTAATATAATAATATATTTATAATATAATATAATAAAAATAATATAATAATAATAATAATATTAAAATAAGTGTTTGGAAAGTGGGAGCAATATATATAATATAAATAAAGAGATAGTGGAAATTTATGGAAAATTAAATAAGCAAAAACTAAATAGAAAGTGGGAGAGAAGAAATTGAATTGGAGGAATTTCACCAATGGTGCATTTTATTCTTCCACCAAAAGCCACTATTTATAGCAATTTGGCGAGGATGAGTTGGTACATTTGGACACTAAGACGTTGGTAAGAAATTGACACATGGAGGACACTATGGCTAAGGATAATTTGCCACATGGCATGAGTGTTAAAGGACATGTGGAAATGGGCATTTACATCATCATATTTATAATAATGTCATGATATTTCATCAACAATCATTATAAAAAAAAGTGGTCGGTCCTGCACAAATATTTCTTGATTAATTTGATCCTTCCTACCAATTAAGACTTTAATGATATCACGGATTCACGACAAAGTTTTTCAAAGAGAAGAAAAGAGATGGATTGACGTGATTGACTTGGATTTTTCTTTTTCTAAATAAGTCTTTTACTTAATTTATTTGGCTTTATTTAATCAATTGATGTTTTGATTTTCCTTGTTTCTCATTGTCAAAACAAAGAACCAACATGTTTGAAATTATTGAAACAATTAGACCCCATTTGCTTTGTGATTCTGAAATTTATTTTCCAAAATCAAGAATTCAGTAAAAAATAAAAATAAATTCTTTATTTTTAATTGAAAAATTAAAAGTTATGTTCGATTGAAAATTAAAAAAGCAGGAAAAGATTGATATATGTGTTTCCTAGAATAAATTATTTATGAAAAAACTAATTAAATATAATTATTTTTTATTATAACGAACTTAAACGTATTGTTGTCAAAAAGAGAAAAGAAGATAATGGATATAGTAGGAGATTACTAGAGAGAATAAATTTTTAATTTCTTAAAATACAAACAGTAAAATTTATAAGACCAAGAATTGCTTTCCAATGAGAAAAAAAAGAATAAATTCTTTTCGATACAAGGAAAAAAAATATTTTTCGATAAGAGAAATAAAAACAAATCATTTATCAAAAAGGATGATAGGACAAATATATAGGATTAATGTTTATACCAAGTTGTTAGTTAAATTAATGATGTAATCAACTATATATAAATATGTTCTGTCCATCTTTCAAGATTTGGGATTTTTACAGTTTTCTAAAATTTAACTTAGAACTAAAACAAATATTTATCAAAGTTTAGAAATAGAGTATTTAAAATGATATAGAGTAATATTTCTTGAAGGAAAAAGGGAAGCAAAGTTTGACCAGGGCCATGGATGTCATATCACTGTCATCTTATGAGCTTGTCTTTCCAAACCAAATAAATTACAACAACTATCCCTATCAATTAATCTTAAACAACATGAGAAGTGAAAATTATCAAAAAACATTAAAAAAAAAATTGATTCACAATCCTATTCTGATTTGATGTTTCCATTACTTTTAATAAATCAACATTTTGTTATTCTGAGGTACACTTTTTTCTTAATTCAATGAGATTTTAGTTTCAAATGGCTCAAAGGACAATATCAAATCAAATATCAATAGAAAAAAAAAAAAGAATTGACAATTAGATTAGTAAAGCCCTAAAAGTAATTAAAAAGTTGAAAAAGGGAAAAAAGCAAGCTCAATTTTTATGGCTCTTTGCCCAAAATTAAAACAAATAATCTATAAAAGTGAGATTATAAAGTCAATTTAACATTTAATTAATCCATAGCTAAGGGATCATTTTCTTTTTCTCCCCCCTCCAAAAAAGGAAAAGAAATTGTGTTCCACATAATAAATTGTAAAGGATTCAATTTAAGGATTTGTTTGGAGCACAGATTATAATAATCAAGTTATAATAATCTTGGAATACTCTGCACCCAAACATATACTGTAGCCACTTATTTTTGTCCGACTCATTTTTTAATTAAATTGTTAGATTACCAATATCTATGCTTTTTTTTATATTTAAATTTGCTTACTTTGATTATTTATTTGTTATTTGTTAATTTTTTCTATGTGTTTTTAGAAGTGGGATAAATCTTGATTTTTTGGAGAAAAGACAAATTTTTGGTTAAGTGAGTAAGTTTTGGTTGTTTATTTTGTTTGACCAAATTGTTGTTGGTCTTTTTAAGTGTAAGTTCTCTTTTGGCATTGGATTTTCAAATTGCAACAATTTTGGTTTTTGGTTTTATACACAAAAGAGGAATTGCTTTTAATCTTTATATACATCTCTTTCTCTTCTTCAAAAACACAACACACAAAAAACCTACTTCCATCTACAATCCCATACATCATTCTCCACCATTCTCATCCATTCTCAACTCTACAAAACTCCATAGCCATTACCATCATAACAAAAAAAAGATGGAGAGATTTGTAAGGAAAACCCCCAAAAATCTCATAACATAAAATAACTCTAGCTTAGTTGGAGGTTGGTCGGATTTTATTCCAAGGATCCACACCTCAAAAAACAAGCTAGTTGGTTATTCTTGAGATACCCACTTCTTGATCTTCATCTTTATTTCGTAATGTCCCCGAAAAACATGTTGGGAGAAAAATAATGATAATAATAATAATAATCACCACAATAAAATTATTACAATATTAAATCTCCCCTTCCACAGGATAAACCAACCAATAAACTAGAGTCACAAAAGATTAAATATAACGAGATAGGGAAAAGAGAACGACACCAAAATTTATACTGGTTCGCCCCAATCTTGGGACTACGTCCAGTCTTCTGCAACTGCAGGTTCTACTATAATGGGAGATTACAAATGAGCTCTCAAAACTGGCGCCACAAACTAACCCTCAATAGCCCAATAATGACTATGGACTTCCAAGTATCACAACCCGATAGCTTGGGATAAACAAGGAAATAACCCACAAAACTACAAAGAGAAAACTCATTTTTTTTCTCTCAAAGCTTACTGCCACACAATAATTACAATAGAAATTTTTTCTTCTCTTCTCACTATGTTGGTCACAGCAAGGAGAAAAAAATAAACATATATATATGTTTGTAAAAGAACCCTAAAAAAAATGATGGGCCTCGGCCCATTCCTTATTTCTTCCTTTTTTTTTTTTTTTTTGTTTTGACTTCAACCCCAACAATCTCCCACTTGGAGACAAAACGACGATCTTGCCTCTCACTTCAACAAAGCTCTGAACACCTTGGTAAACTCCAAGGCACAACTCCCACTTCAACTGTTATTTCTGATCTTCTTGGCAAACTCCAAGGCTCAAATAAAAGATACCTGAAAACACAACAAACTCACAAAAACAGTAACCATCGAATATAAATCAGTAGTGCATCCGTGTTTGCCCCGAGGTATGGGCTCACTACATGGATCTGCCTCTCCATTTAAAAAGACAGATACACGGACTCCCACTTCAAATGGTAAGTGGTACCAACTAACATCTTCTTCAACCCTGAACTATTGTTCCTGAAGAAGATACACTTTAAGAAGGGCTTGAATCCTCTATTCAAGCTTGCTGCCAATTTAGAGACTTTACCTTTGACCTTAGCAACTGCTTTGGCCTTCCACTTTGATGCCTCCACTCGCCAGGCGATTTCTTCAATTCAATCGTCTGTCGATAATTGGGGTTCATGATAGCCATCAATTTTCTCTCCGACTTCCCAATTGTTCCCGAATCAAAGGATCTCGATCGATCGATCAAACTTGGCTATCATTGTTGGCTGCTCAATCTGTACCTCTCTATAAACCATCTGCAGCTTTTAATCGCATCCACTGTCTCTTCAAACTTTTCTTGGCAACATTTAACCGACATCTCAGATAATGTAGATTTTCGTGGCCCATCGCCACTACTCCTGGATCCTAACTCGAGTTTACACTAGCTTCTACCAAACTCACAAATGTAGCCATCATCCGCCAACTTGCCGAGAGATAAGATTCATCTTGACACGGGCACAAATCGACATCTCGTAGTACCAAGTTATTCCCACATTCTGCCTCCGGACTAACCTCTCCAATCCCATTGGTCTTGGATATTTCACCATTCCCCATCCTCACTAAACCATGGCGGCCTCCCGTGAAGGATGTGAACAAACTCCTATCCAAGCTATGTGAACAAAGAGTCACTACTGCCTAACATCCACTCGGATGAACTATTACTACTCTCTGTGTCACTCCCAACACGCATACACATGCATCTAGCACTACATTTGCCTCTTGATTTTGTCTCTCTCTCCGCATCCTCTTTCAATTTTCTACACCGACTCTTAAAGTGACCTTTCTTGTGACAAGAAAAACATTCTAACTCTTTATTCCTATTATTCCACTTTTTCCTACTGCGCTACTCGATGTATTTTCCTCATTAATCTTCTCTTTCCCTTAGTCATAACCTGAGAGCAGATCCTATAGTAGACTCCTTATTATCTTTTCTACGAATTTCCTCACCTATGGCTAAATTACAAACACCGAAAAAGTGTAGAGTATTTTCACCTCTCGAATTACACACTCTTGCCTTCATGGTTTCCAACCTATCGTGCAAAGAGGTTAATAACAGAATAACATTTACTTCATCAGTGAACTCTATTCTAACTGATTTCAACTGATTTATCAAAGTGGTTACCTCATTTATATAGGAATTCACAGAAGCATCCTCAACCATACGCATATTGAAAAACTTCCTAAGCAGATAGATCTTATTATTTGTGCAGGGTTTTTCATACCTGTTTGCAAGCGCTTTCATTAACTCAATCGCAGTTGTCTCATTACAGACACATTCTGATTGCAGCAACTGCTTCTTCATCAAGAATCTCCCAATCTCCATCTCTCATTCCATCCGGTCTCTTTTTCAAAGTCTTACCCAACTTTTTAACAGTCAAGTAGTCTTTGACCATCATCTTCCAATATTCAAAATTGTCCCCATTAAACTTCATGACTCCATCAAAACTTGTTGGCTCCACGTATCCCATGACTCCTGAACCAACAGCTCTGATACCACTTTTTGGGAGAAAAATAATGATAATAATAATAATAATCACCACAATAAAATTATTATAATATTAAATCTCCCCTTCCACAGGATAAGCCAACCAATAAACTAGAGTCACAAAATATTAAATATAACGAGATAGGGAAAAGAGAACGACACCGAAATTTATACTGGTTCGCCTCTAATCTTGGGACTACGCCCATCTTACGCAGAATCGCAGTTCTACTATAATGGGAGATTACAAATGAGCTCTCAAAACTGGCGCCACAAACTAACCCTCAATAGCCCAATAATGACTATGGACTTCCAAGTATCACAACCCGATAGCTTGGGATAAACAACAAGAAAATAACCCACAAAACTACAAAGAGAAAAGTCATTTTTTTTTCTCTCAAAGCTTACTGCCACACAATAATTACAATAGAAATTTCTTCTTCTCTTCTCACTATGTTGGTCACGGCAAGGAGAAAAAAATAAACATATATATATGTTTGTAAAAGAACCCTAAAACAAATGATGGGCCTTGGCCCATTCCTTATTTCTTTTTTTTTTTTTTTATTTTGTTTTGGCTCCAACCCCAACAAAACAATAGTTGAGTAAGAGTTTTATGAATTTTTTCTTTCATTTTTGTTGTTTATTACATCTCTTTTTACTTCTATTACCATGTGAATCTTTGTGTATTTTATTGTTATGTTTTTGCTACTAACTTTATCTTCATCTTCATCTCTAAATATCCCCGAAAAACAATAGTTGAGTAAGGGTTTTATGAGTTTTGTTTTCATTTTCGTTATTTATTACATCTCTTTTTACTTTTATTATAATGTGAATCTTTGCCCTTTTTTTGTTTGCATTAATGTTTAAGATCTTGATGCTACTAACCTTATTTTATGGTTTACTTCCCCTACTTATCTATCATTTTATTTTCTCCACATTTCTTCTTCTTGGCTCTTGAGTTCATTGTACTAAAGCAGAGGGAGAAAAAGAACAAGAGAAAAAAGAAGCAAAGTGTTGTGAAATTTTAAAAAATGGTTATGTAACATACCTTAGCTTAGATGAGTATGGGTGAATAGAGTTTTGTTTTCTAAAAAAACAAAAGTATTGTTACCTCAAAGAGCTTTTGTTTCTCATTTGAGAAAAAAAAACCCAACAAGTTGAAAAAGACAAAAAAGTTGAAAAAGGTGATCATAAGAATAATGTGAGGGAGTGAAAAAGTAATTGAAAAAAATAAAAAAAAAAGGAAAAAAGTAAATAACCAATAAAAACAATTTTTTTAAAAAAAGTTTAGTTTTGATTTTTTTTTGTACATCTACCCATGAGTGCTCTTTTCAAAATTGTGTAGGGTCAAATCATAGATATTTATCACTAATACTTATTTTTTATTTTTTTTCATTTATTTCCTTTTTTTTTATTATTGTTACTTTCTTTTTATTTTTTCTCTTTCTCCAAAATTTGATTTTTGCATCTACTTACCTACTTTATTTGCAAGTCATATATTTTATCTATTTATTTATCATTTTGTTCTTAGTATTTTTATTATGTTGTTAATTTCATGTGATTGATTTTTTTTAAAACTTATATTTCTTGTCATAAAAAAAATATGCCGACGACGGAATCTATAAATATTTGAAAGTCCGATTTTCTAGTTTTCTTGAGATGAGAAATTGATTCTTTGGAAGTCTAAGATCAACTCCAAAACGTTGTTTTTTTAGAAAATTTAATCATATTTGTATATTATGTTTGTTCACTTATTTACTATAAATAAATTATCATGTATGCTCAACTTACCTTGTCATTGCATTTATTTTCTTTACTTAACTTTGATTTTCTTGAATTTTTTTAGTGATTTGTATTTTTTTTTACAAACTCTATTCTCATTTCTTGTAATATTATTTCTCAATTTCTTTAAAATTGTCCTTTTTGTTTTACAAACGTTTGTTTTCAAAGCCAAAGTATTCTTTTTTCTAAGATTTAAAACCTTTTCTTAAAATGTGTTTTTCTTTTAAGGTCGTTTTTTCCTAACAAAAAATTCCTACTACGGAATCTAGAAATATTTGGGAGTCCGATTTTCTAGAATTCTTGAGGTGAGGGATCATTATATTTGAAAGTCCGAGATTTTGATCCCAAGAAAAAAATGAATTAAATTAAAATATTTTTTTTTAAAAAAAACTTTCTTTTAGAAAAAAGGTCATCCTACGATGGATTTGAGAAATTTTAATTTTTTTCTCATATTCTTGAGGTGATATTATTCCCAAAGTCTTGGAAATGATTTCAATAAAGCTACATTGATTGATTCCTATTCACTTATTTTATGGGATCATGACTTCAAATATTAGAGCAATGAGTGGTAAAATAAGACATTATTTTAAAAATTTCATTTTCCTAAATAAGTTTTTTTTTCCTTTCTTCTAAAATTTTTGCAATTCAAGATTAAATTTGGCCACCGTTTTAATCGGGTATTGTGGGGTGTTAACACCTTCTCCATACACAAACAACTCCTGAACCCAAATCTGGTTTTTGCATACCATTTTTTTTAAAAGTTATTTTATTCTATTTTGGTGCCCAATCACAGAATAAAAGAGATTGATGGCGACTCCTTTTTAAATATCCCTATTTGGAGGATGTCGGCCGCTTCGCATCGCAGGTACGTGGCGACATATACTATTATAACTCTAGACTAAACACTATGCATTTTAAATAATATTATATAATTTTATCGATTATAATAACCCACATACTATTATAATTCATTCAGTGTAAAAACAACTCCGAAAGCATTTCACAAAATCAAAACCAATCTACAATTTCCTGTTTAATTTACCCAACAATTCATCTGTGATATCCTCTCATATTTTCCAGGGAAGTTCTGTTGCTTCGCCTTAGAAAATTCCAAGATGGCTACCTAACAATTAAAAATTGCCCACTCTTTGTAAAATATGTTTAAATTACAATTTTTCATTTTTTAATACATGTCTTCACATCCTTAACTCCTTCAATTTAACATTTTTGTGCCACATCTATTAATTAGAGGCTATGTTTCACAACTGACAATAAAGACTTTTTAAAGTTTAATCATTTTAATAAAATTTAATTTAATAATTAGTTTATGTTGTCAAATTTAGTAAGATATTTATTAAAGGTTAGATATTCGCAACCTTCACATATGTTGATGTAAAAAAAAGTGTCCATTTCATTTTTGGATGACAGATTAATTTGCCGATAAGAAATTTTGTATTTTCGTTTAATATTCTTGGCTAAACTTTGAAAACAAAATTGATGATGCTTTTCTTGGGAACTTGGGAAGTTCTTAATTTTAGTTAATGTTTTTTTTTTCAGTTTTTTTAAATGATTTTTTATTATATATTTTAAAACTTTTTTTTTTTTAAACTAGTAGTTTAAAAATATTTTAAAGAAAAAACCTCAGTACTAACAAAATTCATATTTTAGAGCACAAAAATCATTGTGAATAAATACATTTATCTCTGCAAATATAAAAAGGAAACCATGGGCATACTGGTTTTCAATGAAAATACATCTCATACAAACTACTAATAATTTTTAAATTAATTTTATTATTTTATTAAGAATTTGAAATGAAATATATATGTATGCATATGTGTAGATATTTGACCAGCAATTTTTATATATGTTATCAAGATAAATTTTAAATGTTTTGTATTAGTATTGAAAAAATAATGCAATTTCTTAAATTTGAACTCTTTCACCTAGTGCTTTGCATGTCTGTAAATTCAAGCCTCATTAAGTTCATTTTTTTTTTCTATACAAATCAGACATATGGTCATTTCAAGGCGAACCCAATAACCCATATTCCTTCTTCATTTATCACACTCACCACTCTATTACAACGAAAATAATGGATCTTTTCGGGGAAATCAATTTTTAGTATATTGTATCAATTTTATTTAATTTAAATTCATGAATTTGTCCTACAAGCTTATAAGTCATGAATTATGAACTATGGTATATCTCCTTGCTCATGATGGCTATTGCATCACTAAATGAATGAAAATGTGGGGATCTCATGCATGCTTGTATATTCATGAAAAATAGAAATATGAAGGTTGTGATTATCCTTGTAACGACCCTACTTTTAGATTCTCTTTCTAAGGAGTCATTACTAAACATGCATGCATTTGAGGCCATAAAACAACATCTACTAAGTGAAATTCATTGAAAATTTAAAACTACAAAAGTTTTGGGATCCCATAAAAGAAAATCATTTAAGATAATAAAATTTAAATGTTAAGCCCTCTAGTTTAAAACAAATAAATTTCTATGTCAAACATTGACAAATGAGATTAACTTGAATATAATTTTTTTCTAAGTTACTAAAATAATTGCGGAAGACATGACTTTCTATCCACCATGGTCATAGTAGCTTGATTCCCCGTCATTCTCTTTGCATACCTTTGCCTTTACCTGAAAACATTTTTAAAAACAAAAGAAGTGATGAGTATTATAAAATAATACCCAGTAAGTGATCTCACTACTGGGGTTGGGATATACATTCACATACAATCATGACTTTAGACATACTTTAAATGGGACCTAAACTTCGCTTCAAAAAAAATAGTAAACATGGCTTTTCTCTTCAGCTTATGGTGGACAATTAAACCATCCTGATGCATTTCCTTTTATTTACAATGCCTCTCACATGACCTTTTCAAGTCCATTTTCTTTCATGGCATACATTCAATCAACAGTTTAATTGCCACAACCTTCGTAAACGTTTTTCATGTATCATACAAGTATGCATGAGGACCAAGGTTTTCATTCATTTAATGATGGAAGCAATCACAGAGGTCATGGAATCATGTATCATGGCTTTTAATACATAAATTCATAAGGCGTTAAATTGTGCTAAGATACGCATGTTAAAATATACACATAACCTCCTAAGCAAAAATTTTCATAATTAATAAAATTCTCGAAAACATGACTTTCATCCCATTTTAAAAATAGGTGTGAGATCCCTTACCTCAAACTTTTAGATCTTAAACTTTCTCATTTTACTTAATCCTTTGGAGGTCGATCTTCCTTGAACCTTGTCTTAACTCTTTAGTGATTCGAGCTTGAATATTCTCGTGACCCCAATTTATTTCAATTTCCTACTAACAAGAAAAACTTCTCAATTAAAATATCCATACATGACTTTCATGAAATATCTTGCAATAACTAATCGAATTTATCACTACGAAGGCTTAAACGAACTCGGGAAAACGAACCATTGGGGATTGAACAAGCTCTGGCGTGCGGCAGCGGCGCGTGGAGCACACCTTTTGAAAAGCTCGTGGCCCGATCTATTCGAAACCGATCTAAAAACTTCAAAAATTGGCTTAGAAGTTGGCGAATCGATCAAACCAACCTCACACGTTTTGGACACTGATGTCGGAGTGTTGCATCGGCGTGGCCTGCGGCGAGGGGGCAACATTCGATAACTGGCGATGAACGCGCGACTGGCCGACAACTTGTAGGCGAACTGTTTCGCGCGTGTGGCAGTTTCAAGCGAGGGGTAACGACGTCGAAGTTGCATATCTTCAGCGAGCGACTCACTTGTTCGGCGCGACTGCACGTGGCTAAACGAACGACTAGGATTCACAGATCGTGCAAGCTTCGTAGCGGCGCAATCGGCTTCGACGGCTGATGGCGGCGACTGGACTGATCAGAAGAGAGTTGGTGACTTGCTGATTGGAAAGAGCAATGGTGGTTGTAGGGTCCTTTTCGTGGGGATGTACGTAGAAAATGATGAATAGTCTCCTTGGTAAATGAACCCATATAAGACAAAATATTTTGAAACCCTAGGTTCAACTTCCTTTTACCATTTTGCCTTCCACTTATACATTAAACCACAATAATGCCATACCTCTAAATTTCACTCTTAAAACACCCAACATTCTAAATGAATGTTTCAAATTTATTATTTCCAATGGATTTTAGACCAAACATTCAAAATTAACTGTACTTGAAATTCGCGGACGTTACAATCCTCCTCAATATGATTATAGATGTATGATATGAACGAAAAAGGACCTAAACAGATCATGTACGTACAAAAAGGGACTTGAAAATGGTCACAAATTAAAAGACTATGTAAAGAAAAGAAATGATTTCAAGAGGGTTTAATTGACCACATTACCGAAGAGGAAAGTTTTGAAAAGAAAGTTTAGGTCTCATTAAAGGAAGTTTTAAGTTAATATTGCATGTGACTGCATCCCAAACCTCCGGTAGTGGGGTCCCTTATTGAGTATTTTATACTCAACTTTTTTAAAAAAAAAAATTCAGATAAAGGCAAGGCTATTTAGGGCACATGACATGTGACACCCGGTAAAATCAAGTAAATTTTTGAATTCGCGAAACATGTGTTCCTTACTCCTTTCAAAATATTTAAGAAATTTTTGGGTCAAGGTTGAATTCCTATTAATTTTGGGTCAGGTGGATAATTGTTGGACCTTTTAGGGACTCGAATTATTAGCCTCGCCTATAAGTATAGATTGTCAGCACCCCTAAAGCTCGTACTGAGTGTTCAGGCTCGAGGAGTTGAGGTAAGGACCCCCTCCTTTTCCTTTCTCCCTTTTATTTTTTAAGTTAGGGTTTGTAATTGGGTTTTGTTTTTTTTAAAAAAATAAAATGTAAAAAGGAGAAGGAGGAGCCGACCTCCCTCCCGTAGCTTCTCTCTCGCACGAACTCACGCTGCTGCCCATCTCCATTCTTCTACTTCTCTGGTTCGCGGCTGCCAGAGCCTCGTCCCTTCTTCCCCTTCAACCTCTCTTCCTCGCGAGCCGACAGCTGCCGACCATGGTTCTACCCTTGAGCTCACTGTTGTTTTGCCCTCCACCAGCTCGAATCGCTAGTCTCTCTGTCGCGCCGATCTCCTCCCCTGTGAGCCGCTGCACCAACTGTTCCCCAATTCTTCTCTCTCTCCCTTTTCTCTTCGTCGTCCTATGCCCAATTCGCGCGAGATCGCCAACAACCGCACCCTTCAATCCATGTGTGTTTCTCTTCTCTCTCTATTTTAATTGGTTGTTTTCACTTTGTGACATGGCTTTAGTTTCCAAACATTGAGGGTTGTTGTCGAGACGGTGAGTCGATTGGTGTCAAAAGGTTCTCCCAAGCAGGCAGGCAAGCCCCCGACTTCAATTCTGTGAGTTCATCGCCCTTGAGTGTGGCAAGCCAAGTATGGGCTTAGTTAACTTTGACTAACTGGTCTTTCATTGACCATGTTGTAAGCGTTGGCGAGAGGTTTGGTTCTAGGAGGTCCGTGGTTAGGGGCCCAACTCGCACGACACAACCAATCGAAGGTAAGTGGCTGCAACCTTGCTCTTGTGCATTCTATAGCTAGGCTTGGTGTTGGGTGAAATTTGCAATACCATAAGTGTATGGGTCAAGTTTTAATATAGTGAATTGAGTTCCAAGTATCGTCCTTAGGAATGGTTTTATAGATTGATTAATTACCAAGATACTAATCCCTAATTTTATCTAAATAAATAGAAATTTGTCAAAGGTGAAACAAAAATAAAAACAAAATATACAAGTAGAGACACGAAGATGAGAGAAACGTTAGCGAATTGATTTCACTAGTTACTTCATTATTTTAGCGCATGAAATTGACTTTGGTTGTGAGATTATAAACAAGAAGTAAAGGTATTCTAAACACTCTCTCGAGATCTAGTGATCTCATGCATAGCGATAAACCTAAAGTCTTCATTTAGATTTTAAAAGCATGCAAGGCATTAAGCAACTTCTTTAAAACATTTCCCAAAGAACCCTTCACTCTCGTGTAAGGATGTACTAAGGGTTTTTGCAATTTTAATCTAATCTAAATCTATTTTCTAAAATTAAACTTAGACCAATAAATCATGCAAATCTTGGCTAAAGACAAACAAGCATTAAGAAAGAATTACAAAAAATAATGCAACATAACCAAAAGTTCGATTCAATAACTAAAATAAATCCATAACTAGCTACATCAATCCCCTAATTATGGAAATAGCTACTCATAATCACTACAAAACATGCTAAATCCATAAAAGAGTCAATAAACAAAACTACAAACTAAGAGAAGAGAAGAAAAACACTTTGGTGTCAATGTCGGTTCTCGTCTCCGAGCTCCCGTCACGATCTCGAGCCTCCACTCTCGTGCTTGGCCTTCGAGGAACCCTCTTATGCTCCTTTCAGAGTGTATGTGTCGAAAATAAGTCTAAGAGTCACTCAAATTCGGCTCTCCTTTTCAAATGAGGCAAAATAACATATTTATAATACTATTGGCACAACGTTGCAACACGAGCCACAACGTTGCAATGCCATGCCCTGGGCACACGATCGAGTAAGGAAGTTGGCACATCGTTGAGACGCCGTGCACATTGTCTCAACACTGTGAACACTAAAGGCGCGCACATACTCATTTCGGCGTTGCAGTGCTGTAAAGCAGCGTCTCAACGCCGCCACTACGGGTCTTCATACTCAATTTGCTCATGGCATGGCATTGCAACGCCATCAATGGTGTCTCAACGCCATGCCCTCGGGTCAAGTGGCTTGCTTCGCTCCTCTTCTTCTATTTGCTTAAACTAATATGTTCCAAAAACTCCCATTTGAGTCCTAATACTTCGAGATCTATCCATTTGCTCCATTCTTGCTCGTATCCTAAAATTCAATATAATAATCTCGTGAAAGCCCTGAAATTAATACAGAAACTAACAAAATCTAAGCCTAAGAATAACACATTTTGAGTGCTATTAAATACCCCCAAACTTAAACTTTTGCTAGTCCCGAGCAAAAACAGAACAAAACTGTAAATGATCTCTCTTATGCATACATCAGATTCAAGCCTCAAAGATTAAAAGGAAAATTTGAGCAACCACAGGACACAATCAAACATGATACTTCAATAAGCAATTTAAAACTTTTCCTAAGTATCCTTGCGTGTGTGTGTGATTAACCTTCGTTCCCTTCATCTTTACTAGCTCGGAACATCTCTATTAGGTTCTGCATCCAACTTCCCCCTACACTGGCCATAAGTCCTAATCCTCAAGTCTCCCCACAGTCAAGACACAAACAACTCTATTCAGTACTTCATTTTTTTTCCAACAATGAATTCTTTTTATGCAAGGACACTAGCTTTTACACATCCACTGCAGGGACCCTTACCCAGAGCACTCGCTCAATGAGTGGCCTAACTGATCACAGTGAAAGTAGCTATTTTTGTCTTCGATTCTTTTAAGCACAATTCAATAGCAACAGACACGTATAAAAAATTATTTTTCAATACGCACCAACATTCCATAACATGCACTTCATATTATCATTCATCCTATCATGCAATTTAACTCTCAAATCAGTCCTTACTCCTATCGAGGTGACATCAAAATTATGAACCTGATAACTCTGTTCGAAGTATTTAAAACTACAGGAACAAAGGTTAGGTGCATAAACAGTGCAGGAAAACTCAAAGAAATTTTTAAAATTACTCAGATTCATATCATGCTCTCAATTTTCAACAGGATCACAAAAGTTCCAATTAAATCTCATCCTAGGCTATCCTAATCATACTTATGCATAAGATCAATCAACAAATTAACACAAACTCAAGACTTCTAAAAAATTAAAAACGACACACACTCCCACCCCAAAACTTAAACTAAACATTGTCCTCAATGTTTGCAAAGTAATCTCAAATAAAGAAAGAAAAGTGAAAGAGTGAACAATACTGTCCTGAGTAATGGAGATCTCATTTTCCAAATTCCTGATCGGCAAAGTCACGAGGGATAAACTACTACACAACAGGAGCACAAATCAATGAAGGGCATCAACATAAAAAACTAAACAAACAAAACACACTAAAGAAAAAACAAAAATAAATGAAAAGCTTGGGTTGCCTCTCAAGAAGCGCTTTCTTTAACGTGTTTAGCTAGACTGAATCTTCATTCTATGCTCAAGGTGCTCTCAACTTGGCATCCATTGCCTTCAAAACCTTCGTTCATCCCCCTACTACCTAATCTAGAGAGTCACTCAACAGAATATTATTTATGAAATCATTAGGCAGAGGATAAGCAATTTAAATTCTCAGGCATGTACTTATCTCTTGATCAACTTTTTGAGGAGTAAAGATTTGAAATTTAACATCATCTTTTCCTACGTGCAATGTTAGGGTGCCCTCATGCATGCTTATGTCTGCTTTGCTGGTTACAAGAAAAGGTCTTCCCAAAATGATGGGAATCTCAACATCCTCTTCCATATATAGGACAAGGAAGTCCACAGGGAACACGAACTTGTCTACCTTAACTAGGACATCCCCCACTATTCCCCGTGGGTATGTGATAGACCTGTTTGCCAGCTGTAGAGATGCCGTTGTGGGCGTGACCTCCCCCTAACTTAGTCTCCTGAAAACAAAATAAGGCATCAAATTAATACTGGCACCTAAATTTGATAAAGCCTTAAACTTACAATTGCCAATAGAGCAGGGAAAAGTAAAACTCCCTGGATCCTTCAGTTTCTGTGGCAACATGCGCTACAGAATAACATTGCACTCTTCAGATAAGTTGATTGTCTCATATTCCTTCAGGTTCTACATTTTGGACAGGATCTGGTTCATGAACTTCACATAGTTTGGTACCTGTTCCAAAGCATCAGAGAAAGGAATATTAATGTTAAGCTTTTAAAAAACATCTGAGAATTAAAGAAATTGCAGATCAATATTTTTCTTTTAAAAACACTGTGGATAAGGAATAAAATTAAGATTAGATGAGGTAGAAGTCTTGGCCTAATTCTCCTGCTTGATGTCACTTATAAGTTGTGGCTTCCCAGTGGTTACCACAAGAGCCCTTTCTTGTTCAACTTCCTCCTTATTGACCTCCTTCCCACTTCTTAGGTAACAGTCTTACAGGTTTCCCTCGATTTACCTCTGTATCACTGGAGAACTTACCTTTTTGAAGGTTATGGATCACTGTGCCCATCTAACTGACCTGGGTCTCAATGTTCTTTATGGTAGCTCCTCGACTGCTCACTACACCACTAAGACTGGTGAGTGCATTTTCCAGCTGGTTCGCCCTATTTCTAGAGTCTATCACAAAGGAGCTTGCCACTTCTTCTAATGATGGCTTCCTCTCAGCATGGTAGGAAGTAAAAGCATAACCTGAAGGGGGATTCAACACATTCTTGTTATTAGCATATGAAAAATTTTCATGCATGAGATCTCATACCTGGATGGTAATGTGTTGGGATGTTATTCTGATTTTGATTCCCTCCATAGTTGTTGCGCCTATTGTTTAAATAGTGTGCCTGCTCCATGTTGTATTCTTCATGAGGTTGGGAGCTAAGAGTTAGCCATAGAGGCTACAGATTGTGAAGATCCTGCAAGTTTAGACAAAGCATGAGTGAGAGATACCATTTGTGATTTAAGAGCAGTTACCTTATCAAGTTCATAAAGACCAACTACTGGTCTAGGTTTCTCTCTTTCCATGGGCCACTGGTAGCTGGCAGTTGACATCTCTTCAACGAGGGCTTTAGCTTCAGCAACTATTTTAGCCATAATTGCCCCTCCAGCAGTGGCATCCAGAATGGTTCTTATGTGACCTGAAAGTCCATTATAAAATAGTTGAATTTGGAGCCAATCTGGATACCCATGTTGTGGGCACCTCCTCAACATGTCCTTGTATCACTCTCATTCCTCAAATAGATGCTCTTCCTCGTACTGTCTGAAAGTCCCAAATCTCAACCCTCATCTTTCCAGCCTTGAGTGGTGGAGAGAATTTGGTCTGGAAGGCTTGGGCCAACTCCTCCCAGGAAGTGATACTCCCTGGTTGAAGGGACCCTAACACATCCTTAGCTCTGTCCTGCAAAGAAAAAGGAAAGAGACGTAAGCGAATAAAGTCAGTAGGAATTCCAATTTAATTTAATTGTACCACAGATTTCTAAAAAAATTTACAAATGAGAATTGAGGTCCTTTGTGGCTAGCCTCCTGAAGGCACTCTCCCTAACCATCTGAATAAGCCTTGTTTTTAGTTTAAAATTGTTAGCATTTATAGGGGCATGGACTATCCCAGCCTGCTCAGAGTTAAACACTGGATGGAAATAGTCCATGATGGGTTTAAGGTCATTGTCAACTCCTTGGTGTAGGGAATCGATTTCTCGCAGCGGAAGACGTCATGAAACGTCGTTGATTCATTGTGTGTGTAATTCCTTAAAAAATAGAATTTATCTTATAAAATCTAAGTTAAGTATGCTGATTTGAGAAGGAAAACATAAAGTAAACTCTTCACTAACCTCTTGTAGACAACTTCTTGCAATTCCTCCTCGATCTCTCGCAATCCAACGAACCTCACGAATGAAGAAACTTCCAAAAGTTCTTCTCGGTTGTTCTCGGGAGGTTGAGGGAGAGTTGTGAAACTCCCTTTGGAATTTGGGATGGAGAAAGGTTTTTGAGAAAATGAGAGAAGCTGGAGAGAATTTTATCTATCTCTTTTGTTGGAATTCCAAAGAATGAGAACTCTACTTCCCTAGGTGCTTCACAAAGCACCTATTTATAATTGTGAGTGGTGGAGTTAAAATCTCCACCAATTCACCATTTTACCACAACCATATGATATGCAAATCATATTTGCATATCACATAATGTAAGGTATCTCATACCTTATTATACAAATCCTATTTGCATAATTGTGGAATAATAAATTGAATCACATTCAATTTAATTTCTCTCAATTCAATTTCTCCAATTTAGCACTAATTAATCAATTATACTATTCTATAGTTTATTATGAATCTAATTCACATCAAACTATATATTATGTCAACTATATCACATATAATTGACATAACTACCAAATTAATGAATTTGAACACTTCAAATCCACTCCAAACTATAAACCCTCAATTTGTCCAATCGAGCCAACCGAGGGACCTAATGGGCCTACATCTGATGAGCTCCAATGATATGAGATTAACCGACCAAACTCTTTGATCCAGTTAATCACTATTCATTTGCTACGGTAACACTCCATTAAAGGTTGTAGCTGAACTCCCACTACTATAGGACAAGTTGTGTCCATCAATATAACCAATCCCCGCGAGTCGTCCCTTCACAGGTTGTTCGTAGCCACTGTTGGGTCAAATTACCGTTTTACCCTTGTGTTTACTTCTTGTTCCTTAAGTCCCACTGCTCCTCTAATGAACAACTTTGTTGTATGGTCCAACCATAAACAATGTCCCTCTCGGTCTCGTGATAAGGCGGGCACCCATTGTTCAAGTCCTCGAGACATCACTTAAGGGAACAACCTCTCTGTTTTCCTTAGGTCGGGAACGAGTGAATTCCTTCTTGCATAGTCAAGTTCCCAACTCCCCACGAGGTCGTGTCCCCAAGAAGGCAAGCATATTGGGTGTATCCATACCATCCTCACCCGTACTAGTCAAAGGACAGACCCCCGCAGACAGGATTTCATGACACGCTCAGGATTAAGGACGAGTCACTAATGGTCATCTACGAAGTTATTAGTCCTACTGTTAACGGTGTTACATCAGTAGGTCTAATAATTCAAGGTTCGGTCTTTTACAATCTCATTGCACGGGATGCCCCCACTCGCATGTCAATCACATGAACGAGCTGGATCACCTCGTTTGTATCTAATACAAAGTGGGTCACATCCACAGTGTAACCAGGATGAGGTTTCCAACCCTATCTATATACTGTAGACCGTTCGGGTCACTAACTCAAACGTGATCCTTCCCGTGTGTCAGCTACACACTGTTCAAGTACTATAATATGACCCTGGAGCTTAGTTTATTGGATTAAGTTTTATAAATTGCGAGATACAAAGTTTTGACAAATAAATAACTTTTATTCATTTATAATAACTGTATTACAAACTACACGAGATTAGGGCAAATACCCTAACAAACTCCCACTTGAACTATGCTAGTGGAGTACATAAACATTTCTCAAATGCAAAGTAATACATGAATGTAATACAATAAACTAGGGCATACGAATACCCTTTACAATACTCCCACTTGCCCTAGTCTGGAAGGACTCAAAAACCTAAACTCTCTAGGTAACCCTCAAACACCTTAGTCGTGAGGGCCTTCGTAAACGGATAAACAACGTTGTGCTCCGAAGCTATCTGCGTGACTGTCACGTCTCCGCGGTGCACAATCTCCCGTATCAGGTGATACTTGCATTCAATATGCTTGCCCCTCTTATGACTTTGAGGTTCTCTTGAGTTGGCTATTGCTCCACTGTTATCACAAAACAGGGTCACTAGCAAGTTCATATTTAGAACAACTTCCAAATCTAGCATGAACTTCCTAAGCCAAACAACTTCTTTTGCAGCTTCACAAGCTGCTACATAGTCGGCTTCCATCGTGGAATCAGCGATGCATCCCTGCTTGATGCTTCGCTACACTACAGCTCCTCCGTTGAGGGTGAACACTAACCCCGATATGAATTTCCTAGAATCCTTATTGGTCTGAAAGTCAGAGTTTGTATATCCTGTGAGGATCAAATCCCTACTTCCATACACCAACATGTAGTCCCTCGTTCTCCTAAGATACTTGAGGATTGGCTTTACGGTTGTCCAGTGAACTAATTCTGGATTGGATTGTTATCTACTGACAATCCCGACTGCATAACAGTTGTCGGGCCTAGTACACAACATTGCATACATAAGGCTCACCAGAGCTGAAGCATAAGGGATGCGTCTCATATCCTCAACTTCTTGAGGTGTCTTAGGGCATTGATCCTTAGACAGGTGAACCCCATGACTGAAAGACAACAAGCCCTTCTTGGAGTTCTGCATACTATATCGGGACAACATCTTGTCGATATAGGACGCTTGAGACATGGCTAACGTTTTGTTCTTCCAGTTCTGGATTATTAAGATACCTAGAACATATTGAGTTTCTCCCAAATCTTTCATTTGGAATTGCGAAGCTAGCCATTTCTTAATGTCAGTTAGAAATCCTACATCATTCCCAATGAGTAGGATATCATCCACATACAATATAAGAAATGCGACGGTGTTGTTGATGATTTTCTTGTAGACACAAGGCTCATCAACATTTTGATTAAAGCCATAAGATTTAATTTCCTCATCAAATCTTATATTCCAAGAGCTTGAGGCTTGTTTCAGTCAATAAATAGACCTTTGAAGCCTGCAAACTTTTTGCTCTTGGTCTTGGGTAATGAACCCCTTGAGCTAGTCCATGTAGATGGTCTCGTCAAGATTGTCATTCAGAAAGGTCGTCTTGACATCCATCTGCCATACCTCATAGTCCTAATATGCGACAATGACTAGAAGGATCCTGATAGACTTTACCGTGGCAACAAGAGAAAAGGTTTCCTCATAGTCAACCCTTTCTCTCTGGGTAAAACCCTTTGCCACTAGTCTGGCTTTGAAGGTCTATACCTTCCCATCTACTCCACGTTTACGCTTGTTGATCCACTTGCAACCAATAGGTTTAACCCCATCCGGTTGGTCCACAAGCTCCCAGACGGAATTGAATTACATTGACTCCATTTTCTGGTCCATGGCTTTAATCTATTCGTCTTTGTCAATATCATTCATTGCCTGACATAGGACAATGGATCCTCGCAGTCATCATCAGGTATGACAACTTGGGTTTCAGCCAAACCCATATAACGTTCAGGTTGTTTGACAACCCTCCCATTACATCGACGCATTCTCAAATCTTGAGAATGGACTTGACTAGACGAGCTAGGATCAACAACACTTTTTGACGTACTAGCTTCATCAACAACTTTTGCTGATGAATTGTCCATTTCGTTCAACACAATCTTACTTCTTGGTTTATGGTCCCTAATGTGATCATCCTCAAGGAACGTGACGTTTGTCGATACAAACACCCTATTCTCCTTAGGATCGTAAAAGAAACCACCCCTTGTTTCTTTTGGGTAACCTACGAATAGGCATAATTTTGAACGGTATTCCAATTTCTTTGAGTTTGACACCAACACATAGGTCGGGCATCCCCAAATCTTGAAGTGGCGTAAACTTGTTTTACGACCAAACCAGAGTTCGAATGGTGTTTCAGAAACACTCTTTGATGGAACAGTATTCAAAATATATATAGCAGTCTCACTGCATAACCCCAAAACGAATTAGGAAGATGAGCATAACTCATCATCGACCGAACCATGTCCAACAAGGTTTTGTTTCTCCTCTCCGATACACCATTCTGTTGTGGCATACCAGGTGCTGAGAGTTGGGACATAATTCCATGCTCTATGATATAATCTTGGAATTCAGTGTCCATGTACTCTCCACCTCGATCAGATCAAAGCGTTTTAATTGTTTTGCCTAATTGGTTCTCAACCTTGGTCTTGAACTCCTTGAACTTTTCAAGACTTTCTGACTTTCGATGCATTAGGTAAAGGGACGGGAAACTGAGGCAAGTGTTTCCTTCAAATCTTTTCACAAGGATTCGACCTCTGGGACAAAGTTTGTAGGTTCTTCAAGCCCGAAAGGGAAGAAGAAATAGTTGAAGGAGGTTAAGGCTGACCTCGCTGCCGCCCAAAAGGGAAAAGAGATCATGGAAGTTGCAAGAAAGTGTTTCTACTGCAACAGGGACGATCACCTAAAAAGGAGTTGTCCCAAGTTCCTTGTTGAAAAGAAGAAGGAAGGTAAATGTGATTTACTTGTTACAGAAACTTGTTTAGTGGAGTGTAATGACTCTGTCTGGATACTGGATTCAGGCGCCACTAACCATGTTTACTCTTCTTTTCAGGGATTAAGTTCCTGGCAGCGGCTGCAAGAGGGTGAGATAACGCTCAGGGTTGGATCCGGAGAAATTGTCTCAGCTGCAACGATCGACATGGTGAAGCTATTTTTTGGTGGGAAGTACTTATTATTAGATAATATGTACATAGCTCCAAGGTTTACTAGAAACCTAGTTTCTATTTCCTGCCTATTAGAACAAAATATTTATGTTTCTTTCATGAGTAATAAAACGTTTATTTCTCGAAATGGAAATCAGTTATGTTCTGCTTTGCTTGAGAGTAATTTATATGTTTTAAAGCCTAATTCAGTCAAAAGTGTTTTAAATACTGAATTGTTTAAAACAACAGAAACGCGAACTAAGAAATTAAAAGTTTCTCCAAAAGAAAATGCCCATCATTAGCATCTAAGGATAGGCCACATAAATCTCAATAGGATTGAGAGACTAGTGAAGAGTGGACTTCAAAGCGAGTTGGAAGAAAACTCTTTACCGGTTTGTGAGTCATTCCTTGAAAGCAAAATGACCAAACGTCCTTTTAGTGGAAAAGGATATAGAGTCAAAGAGCCTCTTGAGCTTATACATTCTGACCTCTGTGGTTCGATAAATGTTAAAGCACGAGGAGGTTACGAATACTTTGTATCTTTCATAAATGACTATTCGAGGTATGGGTACATTTATCTAATGCATAGGAAGTCTGAAACTCTTGAAAAGTTCAAGGAGTTCAAGAGTAAGGTTGAGAATCTGTTAGGTAAAACGATTAAAACACTTCGATCGGATCGGGGTGGAGAGTATATGGACACTGAATTCCAGGACAATATGATAGAACATGGAATTACGTCCCAACTCTCAGCACCTGGTATGCCCCAACAAAATGGTGTATCAGAGAGGAGAAACAGAACCCTGTTGGACATGGTTCTGTCGATGATGAGCTATGCTCGTCTCCTTGATTCTTTTTGGGGTTACGCGGTGGAGACTGCGGTATACATTTTGAACACAATTATGTCGAAGAGTGTTTGTGAAACACCTTTCAAACTCTGGCTTGGTCGTAAAACCAGTTTACGACATTTCAGAATTTGGAGATGCCCGACCCATGTGTTTGTGTCAAACCTAAAAAAGTTGGAACCCCGTTCAAAGTTGTGTCTCTTTATAGGTTACCCAAAAGAGACAAGAGGTGGTCTGTTTTACGATCCTAAGGATAATAGGGTGATTGTGTCGACAAACGCCACATTCCTTGAGGACGACCACATCAGGGATCACTTACCAAGGAGTAAGATTGTGTTAAACGAAATGGACAGTACATCTGCGAGGGTTGCTGATGGTGCTAGTACATCAACAAGTGTTGTTGATCCTAGCTCGTCTAGTCAAGTTCGTTCTCAAGAGTTGACAATGCCTTGACGTAGTGGGAGGGTTGTGAGACAGCCTGAACGTTACATGGGTTTGGCTGAAACCCAAGTCGCCACCCCTGATGATACTGTGAGGATACTATGACCTATGATCAGGCAATGGTTGGCGTTGACAAAGACGAATGGATTAAAGCAATGGACCAGGACATGGAGTCGATGTACTTCAACTCCGTCTGGGAGCTTGTGGACCAACCGGATGGGGTTAAACCTATTGGTTGCAAGTGGATCTACAAGTGTAAATGTGGCGTAGATGGGAAGGTGCAAACCTTCAAAGCCAGACTAGTGGCAAAGGGGTTTACCCAGGTTGAAGGGGTTGACTATGAGGAAACATTTTCTCCTCTTGCCATGGTAAAGTCTATTAGGATCCTTCTGGCCATTGTCGCATATTATGACTATGAGGTATGGCAGGTGGATGTCAAGACGACCTTTCTGAATGACAATCTTGACGAGACCATCTATATGGACAAACCCAAGGGGTTCATTGCCGAAGGCCAAGAGCAAAAGGTTTGTCGGCTTCAAAGGTCTATTTATGGACTGAAACAAGCCTCGACGTTTTGGAATACAAGGTTTGATCAAACGATCAAATCTTATGGCTTTAATCAGAATGTTGATGAGCCTTGTGTTTACAAGAAAATCATCAACAACACTGTCACATTTCTGATCCTTCTCATTGGGAATGACGTAGGATTTCTTACTGACATTAAGGAATGGTTGGTTTCGCAATTCCAAATGAAGAGTTGGGAGAAGCTCAGTATGTTCTAGGTATCCAGATAGTCCAGAACCGGAAGAACAGAACGCTAGCCATGTCTCAAGCATCTTACATTGGCAAGATGTTGTCTAGATATAAGATGCAAAACTCCAAGAAGGGCTTGCTGCCTTTCAGGTATGGGGTTCACCTATCTAAGGATCAATGTCCTAAGACGCCTCAAGAGGTTGAGGATATGAGACAAATCCCTTATGCTTAAGTTGTAGGGAGCTTGATGTACGTCATGTTGTGTACTAGGCCTGACATCTGTTATGTAGTTGGAATTATCAGTAGGTATCAATCCAATCCATGATTAGATCACTTGACAACCGTTAAGGCAATCCTCAAGTATCTTAGGAGAACAAGGGACTACAACCTTGTGTATGGAAGTGGAGATTTGATCCTTATGGGATACACAGATTTTGACTTTCAGACCGATAAGGATTCTAGGAAATCAACTTCAGGGTCAGCATTCATTCTAAACGGAGGAGCTGTAGTGTGGCGAAGCATCAAGCAGGGATACATCGCTGATTCCACGATGGAAGCCGAGTATGTTGCGGCTTGTGAAGCTTTAAAGGAAGTTGTTTGGCTTAGGAAGTTCATGCTGGATTTAGAAGTTATTCCGCTGACCCTGTTTTGTGATAATAGTGGTGCAGTAGTCAACTCGAGAGAACCTCGTAGTCATATGAGGGGCAAACATATTTAGCGTAAGTATCACCTGATACGAGAGATTGTGCACCGCGGAGACGTGACAGTCACGCAGATAGAGTCGGAGCACAACGTTGCTGATCCATTTACAAAGACCCTCATGGCTAAGGTGTTTGAGGGTCACCTAGAGAATCTAGGTCTTCGAATGCTTCCTTACTAGGGCAAGTGGGAGTATTGTAAAGGGGTATTCAATGCCCTAGTTTATTGTATTACTTTTTGTATTACTATACAATTGAGAAATGTAATTTGTACTCAACTAACTTAGTTCTAGTGGGAGTTTATTGGGGTGTATGCCCTAATCTCATGTAGTTGTAATAATCCATGTTGAAATAAATAAGAGTTATTTTTTCAATACTTTGTGTCTCACATACTTTATAAACTTAATCCAATAAACTAAGCTCTAGGGTCATTGTTGAAGGGATCGAATCCCGCAACGGAAGTGATTGTACTAATTAAGGGAACAACCCATCTAATTCCTTAGTGTAGCAATGAGTGAATTCCATCTTGCATTGTTAACTTTCCAGCTACCTACTAGGTTTTGTCCCTGAGAAGGTAGGCTTATTGAGTCGGCTACAGGTCACTCTCACCGATACTCGTCTAAGGACAAACCCCTATAAGCAGGAGTTATTAACTTACTCAGGATTCAGGTCGAGTCACTAATGACCATCTATAAATTATCAGTCTTATCCTGTTAACGGCGTTATACTGGTTAGACTAATAATTTGCAGTCCAATCTTGTATGAACTCTTCATACGATGCCCCCAGTCGAATGTTAACCACATGAATGAGTTGGACTACCTCATTTGTACTAATTACAAAGTGGGTCGCATCCATGGTGTTACCAGAATAAGGTTTCCAACCTTATTCTTATACCATAGACCATTTATGTTATACTCTTGAACACAATCCAAATAGTGTCTACTACACTGATGTTCAAGATATATTATAACCTTGGAGCTTAGTTTATTGGATTTATAAAGCAAGAATATAATTTTACCAAAACAAATAACTTTTTATTTATTTGATCAAAATTACATAAGTTTAGGGCACTAATCCCAACAATCTCCCACTTGACCTAAAGCTTGTGGAGTATTAAACATTACAATAATGTAAATAAACTAGGGCATTGAAACCCTTTGTACAATATACTCCCACTTGCCCTAGTTGGGGAAGACTTGTAAACTTAGACCTTCTAGGTGACTCTCAAATACTTTAGCTGTGAGAGCTTTTGTAAAAGGATCAGCAATGTTGTGCTCTGAGGCTATCTTCATGACGATCACGTCTCCTCGAAGCACGATCTCCCAGATGAGATGATATTTCCGCTCAATATGCTTTCCCCTCTTGTGACTTCGGGGTTCTCTTGAATTTTCCACGACACCACTGTTATCACAATACATCGTGATGGGCAAACTCATATTTGGAACAACTTCCAAATCTAACATAAATTTCCTTAACCAAACGACCTTTTTCGAGCCCCATGGTGGAGTTAGTGATACATCCCTGCTTGACGCTTCGCCATACTACAACTCCTCCGTTAAGAGTAAATATTGACCCTGATGTAGATTTTCGAGAATCTTTATCAGTCTGAAAGTCAGAATCCGTGTATCTTGTAAGGATTAAATCCTTAGCCCCATACACATGCATGTAGTTCCTTGTTCTCCGTAGATACTTAGGGATCATTTTAAACGTTGTCCAGTGTTCAGGTCCTAGATTGGATTGATACCTCATCGACCATTCAAATCAGCAAATGTATGTCTCGCCTAGTACACAAAGATGACGTACATCAGGCTCCCAACAACTGATGCATAAGGAATCCGTCTCATGTCCTCAACTCCTTGAGGTGTCTTAGGACACTATTCCTTAGACAAATGAACTCCATATCTAAAAGGCAATAAACCCTTTTTGGAGTCTTGCATCTTAAACCTCAACAACACTTTGTCGATGTAAGATGTCTGAGACAGGACTAGTGTTTTATTCTTACGGTTCCGGACAATCTGGATCCCTAGAACAAATTGCGCTTCACTCAAATCTTTCATTTGGAATTGCGTTGCTAGCCAATTCTTAATGTCAGTAAGATAATCTACACCATTCCCAATGAGTAGGATATCATCCACATATAGAACTAGGAATGCGACAGAACTATTGATGATTTTCTTGTAGACACAAGGTTCATCATCATTTTGATCAAAGCCAAAAGATTTGATTGCCTTATCAAATCTTATATTTCAGGACCTAGAGGCTTGTTTTAGTCCATAGATTGACCTTTTAAGCCTGCAAACTTTTTGCTCTTGTCCTGGTTCAATGAACCCTTTGGGTTGGTGCATGTAGATGTTCTCGTCAAGATTGTCATTCAAGAATGTTATCTTGACATCCATTTGCCATACCTCATAGTCATAATATGCGACAACGACAAGTAGGATACGGATAGACTTTACCATGGCAACAGGCGAAAAAGTTTCCTCATAGTCAACCCCTTCAACCTGGGTATAACCCTTTGCTACTAGTATAGCTTTAAAGGTTTGCACCTTTCCATCTACACCACGCTTTCTTTTGTAGATCCACTTACAACCTATAGGTTTTACCCCATCAGGTTTATCTACAAAATCCCAAACAGAATTGAAGTGCATAGACTCCATTTCTTGGTCCATGGCTATGACCCATTTGTCTTTGTCTTTGTCAACCATCGCTTGATTATAAGTCGATGGATCCTCACAGTCGTCATCTGGTATAACAACTTCAGTTTCAGATAAACCCATGTAACGGTTAGGTTGTGTTATAACCCTCCCACCATGTCGAGCCATACTCAACTCTTGAGATGGACTCTCATGACTAGACAAGCTAGTATCAACAACTTTTGTTGACGTACTAGTTTTATTAGCAACGTTTGCTATTGTTCCGTCTAACTCACTTAACACAACCTTACTTCTTGGTTTGTGGTCCCTTATGTGGTCCCTTATGTGGTCCTCCTCTAAGAAAGTGGCATTTGTGGACACAAATACCTTATCTTCCTTAGGATCATAGAATAATCCACCTCTTGTTTCTTTTGGGTAGCCTACGAATAGGCACAATTTTGAACTTGAATCCAACTTCTTTGGATTCATCACAAGCACATGTGTTGGACAACCCCAAATTCTGAAATGACATAAACTACCTTTACGTCCTTTCCAGAGTTCAAAAGGTATTTCAGAAACACTCTTTGATGGCACATTGTTCAAAATGTATCCCGCAGCTCTCACTGCAGAACCCCAAAAAGGAATTAGGGAGATGAGCATAACTCATCATTGATCGAACCATGTCCAACAAGGTTCTATTTCTCCTTTTCGATACACCATTTTGCTGTGGCATACCGGGAGCTGAGAGTTGGGATGTAATTCCATGTTCTATCATATAGTTATGGAATTTTAAATCCATATACTCTCCACCTCGATCTGATCGAAGCGTTTTAATTGTTTTACTTAATTGATTTTCAACTTCAGTCTTGAATTCCTTGAACTTTTCAAGTGATTCAGACTTATGATGCATCAGGTAAATATGCCCAAATCTAGAATAATCATCTATGAAAGAGATGAAATATTCATAACCTTCTCTAGCTTTAACATTCATCAGACCACAAAGGTCTGAATGTATAAGCTCAAGAGGTTATTTGGCTCTATGACCTTTTCCACTAAAAGGTCTTTTAGTCATTTTGCCTTCTAGGTAGGATTCACATACAGGTAAAGTATTTTCTTCTAACTCATTTAGAAGTCCATTCTTTACCAATCTCTGAATCCTATTGAGGTTAATGTGACCCAATCTAAGATGCCAAAAATGAGCATTTTCTTTTGGAGAAATTTTACGTTTCTTAGTTTGTGTGTTTGCAGTTTTAAATAATTCAGTGTTCAAAATCATTTTGACTGAATTAGGCCTTAAAACATACAACCCATCTTTTAATGAAGCTGAACATATTTCCACACCTTTCTTTAAAATAAACACTTTATTCAAAGAAAACGAAACAGAAAAACATTGTTCTAAAAGGTAAGAAATTGAAATAAGGTTTCTAGTAAACCCTGATATTATTAATATATTGTCTAACAACATATATTTCTTGCGAAAATTAGGCTTTATCGTGTCAAATGCTACAGCTGAGACGACTTCTCCATTTCCAACCCGGAGCGTTATCTCTCCTTTCTGTAGCTGCTGCCAGGAATCAATTCCCTAAAAAGAAGAGCAAGTATGATTAGTGGCGGTTGAATCAAGTATCCAAGCATTTTTATCATTATCCACTAAACAAGCTTCTAAGCAAAGTAAATCATATTTACTTTCCTTCTTCTTTTCTGCAATGTACTTCGGACAGTTCCGTTTCCAATGCCCGTCTTCATTGCAGTGGAAACACTTTCCTTTGTCTGCAACTTCTTTGACCTTCTTGCCCTTCTGGGCGGCACCTTTGTTAGCTCGTTTTCCTTTACCAACCTTCTTCATGTTCTTTTTCTTCCCTTTCAGGTTAGAAAAAGATGAAGCCACTGTTTTTTATCTAGAGGTCGAACCTCTATGATAACTCCTACTGAAAACATTTGTCTCACCTTTTGATCCCTGAATTTTCATCAAAGATTGAAAGGCCTGGAGTTCATTCAGAAGGGAGGTAAGATTAAAAGTAAGTTTGTTCATAACAACATTACTTCTAAATCAGAGGAAACTATCTCGGAAATGCAGTTTCGAAATGAAGTCGATATGGCTCGATTCATCGATAGAAGCACCATTCGACTCCGCGATGTTAAAGTGTACCATCATATCCAGGACATGATCCCGAACAAATGAACCCTCTGGCATCCTCGAGTTGAATATATACTTGAGGGCATTGTGTCGGGCTTGTGTAGACTGTTGTCCAAACATACCCTGCACTGAATCCATGATTTCCTTAGCGGTCATCATGCCCTCGTGCTTCTTGGCTAATATGTCAGACATACTTGCCACCATATAGACCTTGGCCTTATCATTGGCTTTGATCCATCGATCATATGCATCACAAACATTTCGTGTAGCATTCGAGCTTGGCACCTGAGGACACTCCTCAATCAGCACAAACTTCAGATCATCAACTACCAAAATAATGTTAAGTTTGTTTTTCTAATTCATCATGTTCTCTCCGATTAATTTTTCCGCACCAACTAAGGAAATAATAGAGCTAGACATTTTTGCTGAAATTTACAAAACAAAACTTTGTATAAGTTTCTTACTATAATTGTCTAATCCAATCATATTTTAGCTAATTATCAAATGATTCCTAAGTCATTTATAATTTGCAATGATACTCCAAAGGTTTAGAATGTATGACACCGAAGGGTAATAAAAAACACTCCTCCTCTAGATCACGATATTCTTGATCAAAACCTAATGCTAGAATAACTCTTATTCCTATAGGCTTTAGTTACCATTATTTGGTTTGGATACATACACTTCTTTTGTACCTTGCGAGTGTAACCCTCTGTCTTTAGACCCCAGAGTCCCCATCCAACAAAATCCGCCGAAGGGAGGACTAGGTTGAAACACAAACTAAGGAAATCTTTATCCCTTTCGGGTGTCCACTGTGTTCGATCCCCTATTATAAAGCCCTCCGAAGGGATTGTCTGGTCCAGGCCAAACTAGCAGGTTGACCATAGTGATCTTACGGTGTGAACCGACAGAAGAGACCATAGGTTTTGTTTTCACTAAACCTGCTCTCACTCACTATAAGTACCCTCTCCATTCACCTTCATATTGACTCATACAAACACCATCTGAAGGGGGACGCTCTTGTTTGCGCCACGAGGCCAAGTATGAGTCTCACGATGTGAACTTCCCAGAGAAACATAGCTAGAATTGTATGTATTATATACACTTTTCCTCCCACTGGATACTTTAACTTTATAGGAAAATGATTTAGGCTTAACCAAACTAATGGTTTTACCTAAATTTATCAATATAACTCTTATATTGATAATCAATATAACTTATATTAAGCCTAGGATTTCTAGTTTATTAACCCCTTAATAAACTCGTTGATGCTACTATAATTTATAAACCCTCTGATTAAAATTCACTCCCAGGTTAGTTCCCAGGTAGGGGTGTTCCGTTGCCGTCAGCTTAAATACCCCAGCCTAGACAGAACCTTCCTTAGACAGAGTTCCTCTTTTAATCATTGTTTATAAATTACATGGTTCCTAATTCTAACCTAATTAGAACTAGATAACCTAAGGTCTATTAATTTCAAGTTCTAAACATTTTAAAACTAATAATTAACCTTAGGTGACATGCAATTCTATGTTATTGTGCTTGATCATTCATCTCATGAATAATTAAACATACATAACACATTCATCTCATGAAAATATGCATGTTAATGTTGTCAAAAAATTATATAACTCCTTATATTAATTATACATGCAAACTATATAATATAACACTTTATATTATAAATGATGCATGGTAATGCTTAACCTAAGGTGGGATATCTAAAATAAAAGCATACATTATGCATGACAATAATTATACAACAATTGCATAATTTAAATAGCAAAATTAGACCATTTTTCGCACCCTAAAATTAATTTAATTAATATAATCTTATTATATTAATTAAATTTAATAAAATTTAATAAAATTTAATATTAAATATTTTTTTATTAAATAAAATTAAAAAAATATTTTCTGCCCGTTGAGAAATCTCCTGACGCCTTCGGCGTTGCAACGCTAATGGCAGCGTTGCTACGCTGCACCTTGTCCGTTTTTGCCCGTTGAAGCGTTACTCCAGCAGCGTTGCAACGCTGAGGATCGCGTTGCAACGCTGGCTCCTTCATGTCGCGTGCCTCAACAGCTTCAACGTTGCGACGCCCGTGCAAGCATTGCAACGCCAAGGCCACATCGCCCGCCGCCAGACGCTTAGGAGGCGCGCGTTAACGCTGCACTGTCTGCGGCTTTGAATACGCTTAGATTGGCGCTGTAACGCGAAGAACAACCTTGCAACGCTGCACATAGTACAACAAACAAGTTTTGCTGTTTTGCTCATTTTTTATCCATTCTTTTCATCAACTATTTTGTCTCGATCGACATGAACTTACAGACTCGATTTACAATTAAATTTTTTCAAAACACCGAGCACTTACATTGAACGATTCAATGGAAAAAATTGTAAATCTATGTGCCAAAAATGAAAAACATCTAATTTCGCAAATCATTCATTCATCACATGAAAACAGTAAATCCCACCTTTGTTCTTGATAAATCCAGAAGATAATCAAGAACACAATTGGGCTCTAATACCAATTGAAGGGATCGAATCCCGCAGAGGAAGCGATTATGAATCGCATGTCTTTATTTTGTTGCATAGATTTCATTCAAGAACAATATATATAAGATTAAGCATGTAAAAGTAGGACGACAAGATGTTACCCTTGAAGATTACTTTCTTCACGAATCCCTCCTCAATAGATCACGATCTCAGCAACAACTCGAACCTTGTGAAGTTCCACCACCAGATCTTCTTCGTTGTTCTCTAGGTAAGGGAGGAAGGTGAGTTCCTTTAGGATGAGGTGAGGCGATCTTATGGAAATTTGTTTGGAACTATTTCCAACTCAATTAGAGAGAATTCTAGGGTTTTGTCAAAAGTCTACTTAAAATTTGCATCTCATGCAACTATTTATAGGGAAATAGGATGGAAATTACCATCCTATCCCTCTTTCATTCTCTTATTAGTATATAGTTAATATGTGAATCTAATTCACATTACAACCATATATTATATCAATTGTATCAATTATATCACATATAATTGATATAACACCTCATATATGAAATTAAACACTTCAATTTCATTCCTAACTTATACCCTCAATATTACCATGTTAAGCCAACGAAGGGACCTAATGGACCTACAGTTCATGAGCTCCAATGATGTGAGATTAACTGATCAAACTCTTTGATCCAGTTAATCAATATTCATTAACTACAAGTCATTCCACTATAGACTTGTAGCTGCACTCTCCTCACTGTAGATTATATTGTGTCCATTGATATAACCATTACCCATGAGTCGGCCTTTCACTGGTTGTTCGTAATCAAAGTTAGGTCAAATTACCGTTTTACCCATGTGATTACCTCTTTGTTCCTTAAGCACCACTGATCCTCTAATGAACAACAAGTCTATGGTCCTACCATAAACTCATACCCTCTTAAGCCAGTTTAGAGGGCGGGGCCCCGTTGTTCAAGACCTGGACTAAGTTCTTAAGGGAACAACCCACCTAATTCCTTAGTGTAGGAATGAGTGAATTCCATCTTGCATAGTTAAGTTCCCAGCTACCTACAAGGTTCTGTCCCTTAGAAGGTAGGCTTATTGAGTCGGCTACAAGTCACTCTCACCCATACTAGTCTAAGGACAAACCCCTAAAAGCAAGAGTTCTTAACTTGCTCAAGATTCAGGTCGAGTCACTAATGACCATCTATAAATTATTAGTCTTATCCTGTTAACGACGTTATACTGGTTAGACTAATAAATTGCAGTTCGGTCTTGTATGAACTCTTCATACAGGATGCCCCCACTCACATGTCAACCACATGAATGAGTTGGATTACCTCATTTGTACTAATTACAAAGGGGATCGCATCCATGGTGTTACCAAAATAAGGTTTCCAACTTTATTCTTAGACCATAGACCATTTAGGTTATACTCTTGAACACAATCCAAATAGTGTCTACTACACTGATGTTCAAGATATATTATAACCTTGGAGTTTAGTTTATTGGATTTATAAAATAAGAATATAATTTTACCAAAACAAATTACTCTTTATTTATTTGATCAAAATTACATAAGTTTAGGGCACAAATCCCAACAATTGTATCATGAGAGAACTAGAACTTGAACGGTGTGTAGTGGACAGAGGGGAGGATCACGTTCGAGTTAATGACCCGAACGGTCTACAGTATACGAATAGGGTTGGAGACCTAATTCTTGTTACACTGTGGATGCGACCTGCTTTGTTTTAGATACAAACAAGGTGATCCAGCTCATTCATGTGGTTGACATGCGAGTGGGGGCATCCTGTGCAATGAGATTGTACAAGACCGGACAGTGAATTATTAGACTTACTAATGTAACACCGTTAACAGTATAGGACTAATGAATTCGTAGATGACCATTAGTGACTCGACCATTAGTACGGGTGAGGGTGGTCACAGTTACTCGCCCAATATGCCTATCTTCTCAAGGATAGGGCCACGTGGGGAGCTGGGAACTTAACTATGCAAGATGGAATTCACTCATTCTCAAATTAGGGAAACTAGAGGGGTTGTTCCCTTAAATGTTGTCTCCAGGGCTTGAACAACGGGGCCCCACTCTCTCATTGACACGAGAGGGTTGTTGTTTATGGGTGGACCATGCAATGTAGTTGTTCATTAGAGGAGCAGTGGGACTTAAGGAGCAAGAGGTAGACACAGGGGTAAAACGATAATTTGACCCAGTTGTGACTACCAACAACCTGTGAATGGTCGACTCACGGGCATTGGTTATATCGATGGACACAACTTGTCCTACAGTGATGGGAGTGCAACTACAGGCTTTAGTGGAGTGTTACCGTAGCTAATGAATGTTGAATAACCGGGTCAAAGAGGTTTGACAGGTTAATCTCAAATCATTGGGACTCGTCATCTGTAGGTACATTAGGTCCCTCGGTTGGCTCAAACTTAATAAATTGAGGGTTTACAGTTTGGTGTGGATTTGAAGTGTTCAAATTCATTATTTGGGTATTTATGTCATTTATATGTTATATAGTTGACATAATAAATAGTTTGATGTGAATGAGATTCATAATAAACTTTAGTATAACCTAATTGATTAATTAGTGCTAATTGGAGAAATTGAATAAAGAAAATTAAATTAAATGTGATTCAATTTAAAATTCCACAATTATACAAATGTGAGTTGTATAATAAGGTATGAGATACCTTATTATATGTGATATGCAAATATGATTTGCATAACATAAGGTTGTGGTAAAATGGTGAATTAGTGGAGATTTCAACTCCACATCTCACCATTATTTAAAGGCTTGGTGAGAAGCCTTTGGTAAGGGTTGATCTCGTTTTTTGGAAATTCAAGTTCCAAGAGATCTCCAAATTCTCTCAAACTCTCTCAACTCTCTCTACCTCTACTCCTTATCCAAAACTAAAGGCAGTCCCACAACTCTCCCTCAACCTCTCGAGAACAACCGAGAAGACCTTTTGGAAGAGTCTTTCCATTCGGTTCAAGGATCGAGTTCCTAGAGATCGTTGGTTCGAGAGGGATCGAGATCGAGAAGGAGTTTGAAGAAGAGTTCTTCAAGAGGTTAGTGTAATCTTTACCTACTGTTTTTCCTTCTTGATTTGCATGTTTAGCCTAAAATTAAGTGTTTAATTCAATTTTAAGACATAGGAATTACACAACAAAAAAACGATGTTTCACAACGTCTTTCGCTGCGGGAATTCCAATCCCTTTAATAGCATGCATTATATCTAGGTAATTAAAATCTTTATTTTCACCTAAACATAAGTATAAAAGACCTAGTTATAACAATTATAATAGGCATAGACTTAGATAGATTCTTTTAGCCGGAATCCAACTAAGTTAAACCTATACCCTAACTTTAGGAACTTCAGTGGGAGAAAAGAAGATGTTCCCATCGAGTTTACTCTCACGTCCTCAAGAGTTCACTTCGTGACTTCCATGCTCGGCTACACGACGTCAATAGGGCGTCCCCCTACGATAAGTATTTGCATGATTCAATACCAATGTGAATGAGGGAAGTATCCATAGTAAATGGGAGAAGGATGTGTGTCAACGTATCCTACGGTCTCCTCCATTAGGTCGCATAGTGAGATTTCTATAGTCCGCCTGCTAGGTTGCCCTGGAGCAGCCAATCCCTACAAAGGGGCTGACTATAGGGATCAGAACACCACGAACTCCAAAAATTGATAGGGTCTCGTAGGTAATTTTCCAACAGTTGTCTTTCTTAATAGTAGCTTGTTCGCTCGGACCTATTGGATCTGAAAATGGTAGGGTCACATTTACGGGATAAGCTAAGTTAGTTAACGAGCCCTTGACCATACAAACGGTAGCTAAGAATCATTGGGACATGAGATGTTCTGGTAGTGAGAATTAGCTGAGATATTCTCAATTCAGGGGAGGAGTGGCTGGCCACCCGACGGTGGCTTTTAGTCCGTTGCAAAATTAAAGGTTTAATTTAAACATTAGGGTTCTTTAATAATTTTGCTAAAATTGATTGGGTTGTAATGAGTTTTAAAAAGGCATAACTAATTAGAACTATTTGTAATTTCAGCATGTCGTCCTCTATTATAGCCCTACTCAAAAGTGAACGTTTAATTGGGGAAAACTATACTACATGGAAGTCCAACCTAAATGTGATTCTGGTTATGGACGACCTTCGATTTGTACTGACTGAGGAATGTCCTCAGGTCCCTGCTCAAAACGCACCTCAATCTGTTAAGGGCGCGTATGAACGCTGGACCAAGGCAATTGAGAAGGTCAAGGCCTACATCTTGGCTAGCATATCTGATGTTTTGGCGAGGAAGGTGGAGGGAATGGTCTCAGCTTATGAGATCATGAGTCATCTGCAGAATTTGTCTGGACAACCGTCTGAACAAATTCGGCATGAATCCCTCAAGTACGTTTATAACTCTCGTATGAAGGAGGGGTCTTCGTTGAGAGAAAACGTTCTCGATCTGATGGTCCATTTCAACGTGGCATAAATGAATGACGCGGTCATAGACGAGCAAAATCAGGTGTCGTTCATCCTGCAATCTCTTCCGAACAGTTTCCTGCAATTTCGCAACAATGTGGTGATGAACAAGATAGAGTACAACTTGACTACTCTCCTAAACGAACTACAGACTTTCCAGTCTCTTATGAAGAATAAGGGGCAGGTTGATGGAGAGGCAAATCTGTTTGCCGATTCCAGAAAGTTCCAGAAGGGTTCATCCTCTGGAACAAAGTCCTGCAACTCCTCTTCTGGCCTTAAAAAGATCCAGAAGAAAAAGAAAGGAGGGAAAGGGAAAGCACCTACCGTTGCTGATAAAGGCAAGAGAAAGGCCAAGATTGCAGACAAAGAAAAGTGTTCCACTGCAACATGGGCGGGCACTGGAAGCGAAACTGCCCAAAGTGCCTTGCTGAGCTCAATGAGAAGAAAGGTAAATGTGATTTTCTTGTTTTTGAAACATGTTTAGTGGAAAGTGATGACTTCACCTGGATACTTGATTTTCAGGAGCCACTAACCACGTTTGCTCTTCTTTATAGGAAACTAGTTCCTTCAAGAAGCTCGATGAGGGTGAGATTACACTCAGGGTCGGAACGGGAGACATCGTCTCAGCTCGTGCAGTGGGAGATGCGAAACTATCCTATAGAGATAGATTTTTATTTTTGCAAAATCTATATATAACTCCTAAAATTAAGAGGAACTTACTTTCTATCTCTTGTGTAATTGAGTCTGAATATTCTATTTCTTTTTTAAGTAATGAAGCGTTCATTTCAAAGAAAGGTGTCAATATTTGTTCTGCCAAATTAGAAAACGGCTTATATGTACTAAAACCGAACCAACCCAAAGCAATTTTAAATCATGATATGTTTAAAACTGAAAATACTCAAAGTAAAAGGCAAAAGGTTTCTCCTCAAAATAATACCTATCATTGGCATCTAAGGCTTGGTCATATAAATCTCAACCGGATTGAGAGATTAACTAAGAATGGACTTCTAAACAAGTTAGAAGATGATTCTTTACCTCCTTACGAATCATGCTTGAAAGGAAAAATGACTAAGCGACCTTTTACTTGAAAAAGGTTATAGAGCCAAAGAGCCCTTAGAACTTCTACATTCGGATCTTTGTGGTCCAATGAGTGTAAAAGTTGTAGGAGGGTACAAATATTTCAATTTTTTCATAGATGATTATTCAGGGTACGGTTTTCAATACTTAATGCATCATAAGTTCGAGGCTCTTGAAAAGTTCAAAGAGTACAAGGCTGAGGTAGAGAATGTATTAGGGAAAACCATTAAAACACTTCGATTTGATCGACGTGGAGAGTATATGGACCTAAGATTCCAAGACTATTTGATAGAACATGAAATCCAGTCAGAACTCTCAACACCTAATACACCGCAGCAGAATGGTGTATCTGAAATGAGAAATAGAACCCTGTTAGACATGGTTCGATCCATGATGAGTTATGCTCAATTTCCTGGCTCGTTTTGGGGTTACGCAGTAGAGACTGCGGTTCAAATCTTGAACATCGTTCCATCAAAAAGTGTTTCAAAAACACCTTTTGAGTTATGGAAGGGGTGTAAACCTAATTTACAACACTTCAGGATTTGGGGTTGTCCGACCACGTGTTAGTGACAAAACCGAAGAAATTGGAACCTCGTTCAAGATTATGCCTATTTGTAGGCTATCCCAAGGAAACGAGAGGTGGTTCTTTCTAAGACCCATAAGAAAACACGGTGCTTGTATCGACAAACGCCACTTTCTTGGAGGAAGATCACATGAGAAATCATAAACCGCGTAGTAAATTAGCATTAAATGAAGCTACAGAAGAGCCAACAAGAGTTGTTGACCAGGCTGGACCTTCATCAAGAGGTTGATGAAGAAGCCGACACATCGAGTAAGTCTCGTCTTTCTCAATCATTGGGAATGCCTCGACGCAGTGGGAGGATTGTTTCCCAACCTGACTGCTACTTGGGTTTAACTGAAACTCAAGTTGTTATACCGGATGATGGTGTAGAGGATCCATTGTCTTATAAATAGGCAGTGAATGACGTAGAGAAGGACCAATGGATGAAAGCCATGGGCCTTGAAATGGAGTCAATGTACTTCAATTCAGTTTGGGAACTTGTAGACCAGCCTGAAGGGGTAAGACCTATAGGGTGCAAATGGATCTATAAGAGAAAGAGAGATGCAGCCGGAAAGGTACATACCTTTAAGGCTAGACTTGTAGCAAAAGGTTTTACCCAAAGGGAAGGAGTTGACTATGAGGAAACTTTTTCCCTTGTTGATATGCTTAAGTCAATTAGGATACTTTTATCTATAGCCACATTTTATGACTATGAGATCTGACAAATGGACGTCAAGGCATCCTTTTTGAATGGTAATCTTGACGAGAGTATCTACATGTCTCAGCCCGAAGGGTTCATAGCCCAAGGACAGGAGCAAAAAGTTTGCAAGCTCTATCGATCCATTTATGGGTTGAAACAAGCATCCAAATCTTGGAACATAAGATTTGATACTGAAATCAAGTCTTATGGCTTTGACCAAAACGTTGATGAGCCTTGTGTTTACAAGAGGATCATCAACGGCAAAGTAGCTTTCTTAGTACTTGTTACAAATGGAAACAGTAGAGAACGAAGAGTCACAAAAGAAAATCACACACAGTATTTACGTGGTTCACTAACGTTGTGTTAGCTACATCCACGGGCATAGGGAGAGAGTAATTTTATTAACTGAGGAAACGAGAGAACAAAATTACACAGAGAACAAATTAATTTCAGATAGGAGTTTAGGGGGGTTTATATATGGCACCCCTCCTAAACCCTAATACAGGGTCGACCCAATAGGCCAAATATACGAAAAATAAACTGATTTAGGATTCGGGGGCGTTGCCCCCTGCCCCCTTGGTACTTGGTTATTTGAACCGGTAGATAACAGATTCAAGACATCTTTACAGTACTTTATGTGGATAATATCCTACTCATTGGGAATGATGTAGGATACCTAACTGACATAAAGAAATGGTTAGCGACCCAATTCCAAATGAAACATTTGGGAGAGGCGCAGTATGTTCTTGGGATTCAAATTTTCAGGAATCGCAAGAACAGAATGCTAGCTCTGTCTCAAGCGTCCTATATCGATAAAATGTTAATCCGATATTCGATGCAGAATTCCAAGAGGGGTTTATTACCTTTCACGCATGGAATTCATCTGTCTAAAGAACAGTGTCCTAAGACACCTCAAGAAGTTGAGGATATGAGACGTATTCCCTATGCCTCGGCAGTAGGTAGCTTAATGTATGATATGCTATGCACGAGGCCAGACATTTGTTATGCAGTGGGAATAGTCAGTAGGTACCAGTCCAATTCAGGGCTAGACCACTGGAGCGCAGTTAAAAATATCCTCAAGTATCTCAGGAGAACGAGGGACTATACGCTTGTGTATGGGTCTAAGGATTTGATCGTTACAGGATACATTGATTCTGATTTTCAGACCGATAAGGATTCTAGGGAATTCACACCGGGATCAGTTTTCACCCTTAACCGGGGAGCCATAGTGTGGCATAGCATTAAGCAAGGATGCATCGCCGACTCCACCATAGAAGCAGAGTATGTAGTTGCTTGTGAAGCAGCTGTAGAGGTTGTTTGGCTAATGAAATTCCCTACTAATTTGGAAGTTATTCCAAATATGGCTAAAAAGGCTAATAGTGCAGCGAGGAGATGTGACGGTCATGAAGATCGCTTTGGTGTACAACATAACTGATCCGTTTACAAAGACTCTCACGGCTAAAGTGTTCGAGGGTCATCTTGAGAGTCTAGGTCTACGAGACATGTACATAGGATAATCTAGGGGAAGTGGGAGATATGTAATGGGTATATGGATGCCCTAGTTTATTGTATTTTGTATCTCTGTAACCACTATTTTAGATTGTAATGTACCCCACTAGACTTTTAGTTCAAGTGGGAGTTTGTTGGGATTTGTGCCCTAAAACTCGTAGTTTGTAAATAATGTTGTAATTAAATCAATAAAGAGTTATTGTTCATTATTTACTATCTTGTCCTTTTATTAACTCTAAATCCAATAACTAACATCAAAGGTTGTAATATGTCTCTTGAACTGAATGTAGTGTACATATAAGGATCTTGATTCGAGATACAACCTAAAGGGTTTATAGTAAGGGGATAAAGCTTGGGTACCTTACCCTAGTAATACTATGGATATGGCTCACTTTATATGTGATACAAACACAGTGATCCTAACGTGCTCGTGTAGACAACATGTGAGTGTGGATATCCTATGTGATGAGATTGCATAAGACCGGAGCACGAATAGTAACCACTAGGTGTAACTCTGTTGACTAGTTAGGTTTCTATTTCAATAGGATGACCTAGGCAACTTGATCTCAATCCTGAGCAGGTTATGAACTTCTGTTTGTGAGGGATTGTCCTTTGACTAGTATGTGTGAGAGTGACCCGAGTCGCTGACTCAATAAGCCTACCTTCTTGGGGATAAGACCGAGCAGGCAGCTGAGGACTTAACCTAGTAAGATGAAGTTCACTCTTTCCCGCCTGTTAGGGTAAGTAGATGAATGTTCCCTTAAGTGGTGTCTCCGGGACTTGAACAAAGGGCCCGACTCTCTTATTGGCCCGAGAGGGACTTATGTTTGCTGGTAGGACCACAAACAAATTGTTCATTAGAGGAGCACTGGTACTTAAGGTAAAAGATGGTAAAATGGTAATTTGACCCAGCTGGTGTTACGAACATTCGTGAAGGATTGACTTGTTGTTATTGGTCAACATCCGTGGACACAGAAATATATCTGCAGTGAGAAGAGTGCAACTGCGAGACTTTAGTGGAGTGTTCTTACAGTTAACGAATGTTGATTAGGAGGTTAATGAGATTAACCGAATAATCTCGCACTGTTGGAGCTTCTGATTTGTAGGTCCATTAGGTCCACCTTCTAGCTCGTAAAGGGTTCTTAGATCATTTGAATTTGAAATGTTCAAATTCAATTAGGGAATAAACATTAATGTATAAAGATACATTATAATATAAAGTTTTGGAACTTTATATTATAAATTTAATTTGAATATGATTCGTGTTAAATTACATGAGAGAATTAAATATTTGAAAGAGTTCAAATATTGATTTAAATGTGAATGAGATTCATATGATAAAATTTAATGTGCATGAGATGTACATTAAAACTATAGGTTAGAGGGGAAATTGATTAAATGTGATTTAATCTAAATTAAATATATAATATTTAATTTAATATTAATTAAATATGATTTAATTAATTAATTATATTATTTAATATTTAATTTGATTATTTATTAAATAATTAATTAAAAATAATAAAAAAGAAGAGGGGAACGTGTTAAGATGACACGCTCCCACTTCTTCTCTAACTCCCCAATGCCTTTAACTTCTCATTTGGGAGAAGATGAGGTGGATCGATGAATTTGGGCAATTGTGAATTGCACTCTTAGAATTCTCTCTCTCTCAAACCATTTCCTTCACCAAATTGTTGGAATCATTCCCACCAAGGATTGGTCTAAGCAGAACTCAGAGGATAGTAGGTTTATGAAGTGGTAGTTTCCTGTTTGGAAGAATAGAGGAGAAGAATTCTTGTTGTGGTTGATAGAAGCATGGATTAAACTTGGAATTGCAAGGAGTTGCATTTGATAGAAACTATAAAGATAATAACGCATTTTCCCTTTCTAGTTTAAGTATTATAACATATTTAATCATGTTTAATCCATGCTTAATTAGTTTAGTTTGTTTATCTCTGTATTTTGCCAATGTATGAGTTTTTGGAATAAACCAAAAAAATCAAGTATATTACGTTCCAATTACCACGTTTCCGCTGGTCATGGAGATTCGATTCCCTTCATGTGTATATATATGTATGTATATATATAAGAACCGACCTCAAGATCTAATTGAGCTCAAAATATTTCTATGGAGATTACAAATCTCATTACAAATCATGTAAAATTGAATAACACAACACTGTTTAATTGACGAATTTGAAAGGTTTTAAAAAAATAGTATGTAATAAAAATAAAAAATGACGGATGTAGTTGAACATAAATCCAGAAAAAAAATAAGATTCCAACAAGTTATAACAACAAGATGTGAATGAAATCCTAACAAAAAATTATTGTGCAATCGATGAACATGATAAACAGAACATAAAATTCAAACAAACAATACAAAAAATGTAAACAGAGACTCAGAAAGAGATTTGTTCATCATCGACCGGTAAAAGGGTAGCGAAACATACCTGTACTGCGAGACCCTCCCCGAACCAAGCTCCAATAACCATTAAAGTCCCCTACCATAAAGTTTCTCACGCATCCCTCACATGGTACATGCATTCATTCAACAAAATACACTCTGGTTTGAGAGGTTTGTTATGAATGGATGTATAGCCCGAGATGCAAGAAGGGCAAGGACTCCAACAAGGGTCGTAAATCTTAGAGCGACAAAGGGATAGATGGATCCCTGAGATTTATCAACGTAGAACATTAGGGTTTCGAAAAACGAATTTCAACCAGCTTTGAGTTTTTTCAAAGAAACGAAAAATGTCAAATCTACCCATATCTCCATTAAAGAAGACAGAAAAGCGAAGAGTCGAAGGAGAATAAACGAAGGAGGCTTTGAGGGAATTTGAAGAGTCGAAAAAGAGAGAAATGACAAAAATTAGAGGGATTATAAGCATACCTCGAAGAAGAAGGCCAACTAAACCCTTTTTCTCCATGGAATAGGAGATAGAATCGAAGATTCGAAGGAGGCAGAATGAAGGAGACAAAGGGTTTGAGAGAAATCAAAGACTCGAAACACAGAGAAATGACGAAAATGAAAGAGATTGTAAACATACCTCGAAGAAGAAGGTCGCCTAAACCCTTTTTCGTCATGGAATAGGAGAGGGAATTGAAGAATCGAAGGAGAAAGAATGAAGGAGACAGAAGGGTTGAGAGAGTAGTTTTTTAGAGAAAGAATGTTAATGTCTACGCATGGAGGTTGGAGAATGCGTGGAATGATGAAGATTACACGCGTGTAGAGAAATGTGTATGTGGGAAGATGAGAATTGAGAAATTTGGGGAGATATTTGGAGAAGTGCCAACCCACCTTAATGCCCAAAAAATGAGTTGGTTTTCTAAATCAACTCAACCCAACTCATATCAATGGGCCAAACATCCCCTTAAAGTTTTACAATACAACTAGAAACGGAAAATTCAAACCTTTTAACTAACAACTTGATCAATTAACCATAAGATGCTCATACCAACCACCTACAAGTTGAGTGAATATACCAACATGTTTAAATACAATTACAAAAAATTTTATTTCTTAAAAAAAAAAGCTTCTCATTTGTTATGAATGAAGTTCAAGCTCCCTCTCGTTCTTCTCTGTCAATTTTACAAAGTTGCAAACGATGGCCATTTCCTTATTGATTAAAATTCTTACAACTACACTACAAGAATTTTGCCATCTGTCGACGGTTTAAAAATGGTAGGCCAATATAGGTAATGCCGACAGTTTAGTGGCTTGTCGGTAAAAGTGAAGAGCATTCCCGACCAATATCAATTGATCGCAAAAAGTGAACAAATACCGATCGTTTTATAATTTGTTGGCAAAAATGAGGAGAAAGATCAACCATTTTTTATTTGGTGGGCAAAAAGAGGATAAAAATTGACCGTTTATTAAACTCAACTGACATATTGCTGAAAGAGTCTAGATTAAGAAAGCGGAAACAATTTTGGATCTTGAACACTCTAAGTTGATCAATTTTGTAAAATAAAATTCATGCTCAAAGTTGGAAAAACTGGGAGTTAAGAAACTCACCTTTAAGATCAAATTCTCTTCACTCGGTGGACGATTTACAACACGAACACTTCGTGGACAACCGTTGGAGTCTTCCCTACTATCCTCAAGCCTTGGAATGGATTGTGGGATCCTAAGTTGAGAGAATTTGGAAGAAAAGACCTCAAAGGTCACAAAACGAGAATTCTTTTAATTTCTGCAAACTTCTATCAAAATACCTCAAATGACCATTATATAAAGCTTCATTTAGTTTTAGTAGAGTGACATCTCAACAGTGATGAGGACAATTGAAGAAGGAGGTGGCCAATTTTGGCCAATTTTGAGTTGAATCATCATGGGCAAGTTGACAACTTGGATTTCATGGAAAATTCATTATTTTTCATTTAATTTTAATTCAAAAATTAATATTAAATTAATTTTTAATTAAAATTAATATAATTAATTAAATTATTAAATAATTAATTAAATTAATTAATTTTTAATTTAATTTAATATCAAATATTAAAATAAATAAATTGTCCGATCCTGATCGATTTTTCGAACATAAATCTTTATTCATGCTATAAACCGATACAATATTTAAATCATATTTAAATATATACACCTCCTTTTAATCATAGTTGAATTCATAATTAAGCTATGATTCGTTAAATATATCACATATAATTAACGCTTTCTCCCAAACTCGAATTTGAACAATTCAAATTCTTTTCTCTCAAAATGTTACAAGGCTTAGTCCGAGCTAGTAAGGAGGACCTAATGGACCTACCGATCATGAGCTCCAACGATACGAGATTAACCGGCCAAACTCTTTAGCCTAACTAATCAACATTCGTTAACCACCAGGACACTCCACTAAAACCCAATGATTGCACTCTCCTCACTGTAGATATATTTCTGTCCACTCGATATAACCATGATTAGTAAGTCGATCCTTCACAGGTCGTTCGTAATTACAGCTGGGTCAAAATTATCATTTTATCCCTATAATTACCTCTTATTCCTTAAGTCTCATTGATCCTCTAATGAACAATTGGTTTGTGGTCCAACTAGAAAACTGAATCTCTCTCAGGCCAATGAGAGGGGTGGGCCCTTTGTTCAAGACCCAGAGTCAACACTTAAGGGAACAACCTCTCTACTAATCCCTAAAGCGGGTAGGAGTGAATTGTATCTTGCAGAACTATGTTCCCAGCTATCTACCCAGACTTGTCCCTGAAATGGGAGGCTTATTGAGTCGGCAGTCTCGGGTCACTATCACCCATGCAAATCTAAGGATAATCCGAATAAACAGGAGTTCATAGAACGCTCAGGATTAAGATCGAGTTACCTAGGTCATCGTATGAATATAGTCAGTTAAGACAGTAAACGGAGTTATAAAGTCTAAGTGACTATTTTGCGGTCCAGTCTTATACAAACTCATTGCATAGGACGCCCCCACTCACATGTCTCCACATGAACGATTTAGGATCACATCGTTTGCACTCTACAAAGTGGGTCGCGTCCATAGTGTCCCCAGGATAAGGTACACAATCCTATCCATATACTATAGACCGTTCTGGCTATAACTTGAACTTGATCTAGTTTTATGTCACACATAAAGTTCAAGTATTCATCTTATAGCCAAGGGTTTTTTTATTGGATTAAGATTACACAATACACAATTCACTTTATTCAATAACACCTTTACTGAATAAATCTCAATAACAACTTTATTGCAAAATAGAATATACATTTAGTTTACAAAAACACGAGTTTTAGGACATAAAACCCAACAATTGCAACCACGAAATCTATGGTTTGAATCTCTCAACCTCTATTTTATCAAAAAAAAATATATGAAACCAATTGAGGAAAGAGAAAGTTTGAACTTAAAATTGATAAATTTGACAAGTTTAAGGATATAAATTGATTTTTTTTTTGTTTTGTATATATATAATATATGTATGTATGTGGTAGGATTCAAATAATCTAAAAAAAAACCCTTTTTTCTCAGGGAAAAAAGAAAAGAAAAAACGAGGGAGAGAAAGGAGGATCCCAGCCGCAACTCATAAACCCTAGCGGGGAAGAAGCAGAAGCAGTCTTCTTGTTCTTCAATGCGCCGAGGCGCATGTTGAAATATAAACTTGATTTTGGGTTATTAGTATTTGGGCCTAGTCTAAATAAAAGCCCAATTTCTAGAAACCTTTTAAGTGCTAGAGTATTCTAGAGAAATCTCTTTTAGAGATGTTTTAAAGTATGTTGTAGAATTCTCTAGAATATAGAATATTCTAGAGAGTCTTTTGTAATTTCTAGATTGTATGAGTTGGCAAAACCATAGCCATTAGTTTAAGGGATTCAACTAGTATAAATAGAGGTGATATCCTAGAGTTTGTATCAAGCCAAATAAAGCACAAGAGCTAGAAGTGAGCAATAATACAAGTAGCCTCTTCTTCAAAATCTATCTTCCAAAGTCTAACCTCCAATCTCCAAAGTTCCTTTTCCAACAAAGTGGTATCAGAGCTTGAAGATCCTTTCTAAGAAGATGGCAAGTAACAACATGGTCCCGTTCCAAGTCCCAGTGCTCAACAAGAGCAACTACGATAATTGGAGCATCAAGATGAAGGCTCTCCTTGGATCACAAGATGTGTGGGAGATATTAGAGAAAGGGCACTGAGTGAGAGAATGATGGTAGTCTTTCTCAAATACAAAGGGATAGTTTGAGAGACTCAAGAAAGAGAGACAAGAAGGCTCTCTATCTAATCTATCAAGGATTAGATGACGATGCTTTTGAGAAGATTTCAGAAGCAAAGACGGCGAAAGAAGCATGAGAGAAGCTTCAAATATATCATACAAGGAGAGCAGATCCAAGTAAAAGGTACGTCTTCAAACTCTAAGAGCCGAGTTTGAAACTTTGCATATGAAAGAAGGGAAGTCATCTCAGACACTTCTCTAGAGTTTTAACAATCACCAATCAACTTAAGAGAAATGGTGAAAAGCTTGATGATGTAAAAATTATGGAGAAAATTCTAAGATCATTAGATCCAAAGTTTGAACATATTGTTTCCATAATCGAAGAAACAAAAGACTTAGAGGCTATGGCCATTGAGCAACTCTTGGGTTCGTTGCAAGCATATGAAGAAAAGAAAAAAAAGAAGGAAGGAATCGTAGATCAATTACTCAAGGTGCGGGTAGACTCAACTACTGGAGAACACAATGGTAGAAACCAACGAGGACGAGATAATAGTGGACATCGAGGACGAGGAAGAGGTCATGGACAAGCGCGAGGACGAGAACGAGGTTGGAGGCCCTATGATGACAACAACAACTTTCAAAATAGAGAAAACTCAACAAGAGATCGTGGGCAAGGAAACTCAAGATCAAGGTACGATAAGTCAAATATTAAATGCTACAATTGCGAAAATACGGTCACTATGCATCCGAATGTAGAGTCGCTTAGCAACAATAAGTTGAAGAGAAGGCAAACTACATTGAAGAAAGAGATCAAGAATGTGACACCTTATTGATGGCTTGCACGAATGGTGAATGGAACAAAGATAATAGGTGGTACCTAGACACCGGGCAAGCAACCATATGTGTGGAAAAAGGAGCATGTTCGTAGAACTCGATGAATCGGTTAAGCGGCAACGTAGCTTTTGGAGATGAATCCAAGGTCGAAGTAAAAGGAAGAGGTAACATTCTTATCCAATTGAAGAATGGTGAGCATCAACTTATTTCAAATGTTTATTACGTGCCAAATATGAAGAGTAATATCTTGAGTTTGGGCCAACTCTTAGAGAAAGGTTATGACATTCAATTAAAAGATAATAATCTTTCTATAAGAGATAATACAAGTAACCTAATTGCTAAGGTGTCAATGACAAGAAATAGAATGTTCATACTCAACATTCAAAACGATGTAGCAAAATGCCTCAAGATGTGTTACAAAGATGCATCTTGGCTCTCCAGCATCTTCGCCGGGCATCCGAATTTTGGAGGATTAGAGTCACTCTCCAGAAGAACATGGTGAGAGGATTACCTTCCATAAGCCACCCCGATCAAGTGTGTGAAGGATGTCTATTTGGAAAGCAATTCAAGAAAAGCTTCCCAAAAAGAGTCAAACTCAAGAGCTCAAAGGCCTCTAGAACTTATACACACGGATGTGTGTGGTCCGATCAAGCCAAGCTCACTTTCGGTAAGAGTAATTATTTCCTTTTCTTTATTGATGATTTTTCAAGAAAAACATGGGTGTATTTCTTGAAGCATAAATCGAGGTGTTCGAGAATTTCAAGAAGTTCAAAGCCTCGTTGAGAAAGAAAGTGGTTTGGTAATCAAGACCATGAGATCTGATCGTGGAGGAGAGTTCACATCAAATGAATTTCGAAAGTATTGTGAAGACCATGGAATTCGACGACCCTTAACAGTACCAAGATCTCCACAACAAAATGGAGTGGCAGAAAGGAAGAATAGAACCATTCTGGACATGGCAAGAAGCATGCTTAAAAGTAAGAAATTACCAAAAGAGTTTTGGGCGAAAGCGATGGCGTCATGTGATCTACCTATCCAACCGATCTCCAACAAGAAACATATATGGAAAGACGCCACAAGAAGCATGGAGTGGAAGAAAACCTGGGATTTCCCATCTCAGAGTCTTTGGAAGCATTGCTCACGTTCATATACCAGATGGAAAAAGAAGTAAGTTGGATGATAAAAGTGAAAAGTACATCTTCATCGGTTATGACTCCAATACTAAAGGGTACAAGCTCTACAACCCCGATAACGAGAAAGACAATCATTAGTCGAGATGTAGTATTTGATGAAGAAGAGAATGAAATTGGGAAAAACATAATGAAGACTACAACTTCTTTCCATATTCTGAAGAAGATGACATGGAGAAACCAAGGATAGAGCAAACAAGAGAGGAGTCTTCTACTCCAGAAGCTTCACCAACTATAAGTTCCCAAGAGGATGAAAGTTCAAGTGAAGGAGTTCACCGCTTGAAAGCTTACAAGAACTTTATGAGATAACTACAAATCAAGATAATCTTACTCTCTTTTGTCTTTTTGCCGATTGTGAGCCCATGAACTTCCAAGAAGCTGTGGAAAACAAAAATTGGAGAACCGCGATGGATGAAGAGATCAAGGCGATCAAGAAGAACGACACATGGGAGCTAGTTTCACTTCCAAAAGGGCACAAGGCGATTGGTGTGAAATGGGTTTACAAAGCCAAAAAGAATGCTAAAGGAGAAGTCGAAAGATATAAGGCAAGACTAGTGGCGAAAGGTTATAGTCAAAGAGTGGGCATCGACTATGATGAGGTATTTGCTCATGTTGCTCGACTAGAAACAGTTAGATTAATAATTTCATTAGCAGCTCAAAACAATTGGAGAATTCACCAAATGGATGTTAAATCTGCTTTCCTTAACGGAGTCCTTGAGGAAGAAGTCTACATTGAACAACCTCAAGGCTATGAAGTTGAGGGGAAAGAAGATAAAGTTTTAAGGTTGAAAAAGGCCCTCTATGGGTTGAAACAAGCTCCAAGAGCTTGGAATTCCCGAATAGACAAGTACTTACACGAGAGAAACTTCATCAAGTGTCCATATGAGCATGCACTTTACATCAAAGCTCAAAATAATGATGTATTGATTGTGTGCTTGTATGTAGATGACTTGATCTTTACAGTAACAATAATCCAGAGCATGTTCAACAAGTTTAAGGAAGAGATGACGAACGAGTTTGAGATGACCGACATCGGGCTCATGTCTTACTACCTCGGCATTGAAGTAAAACAAGAAGATAAAGGCATCTTAATCACCCAAGAAGGCTATGCTAAGGAGGTGATCAAGAAGTTTAGAATGGATGATTCTAATTCGGTCAACACACCAATGGAATGTGGAATCAAACTATCAAATCATGAGGAAGGAGAAAAAGAGATCCAACACTCTTTAAAAGCTTAGTTGGGAGTTTGCGATATTTGACATGCACAAGGCCTGATATTCTCTATGCGGTTGGAGTTGTCAGTCGCTATATGGAAAAACCGACAACCACACATTTGAAGGCAGCAAAAAGAATTCTTCGGTACATCAAAGGTACGATAAATTATGGTTTGTACTATTCTGTTTCTAATAATTATAAGCTCGTGGGATACAGTGATAGTGATTGGAGTGGAGATATGGATGACCGTAAGAGCACATTGGTTTTGTGTTCTATATGGGAGACATCTTTGCTTTCACATGGATGTCAAAGAAGCAACCAATTGTTACTCTTTCAACATGTGAAGCGAATATGTAGTCAACTACCTCATGTGTTTGCCATGCGATTTGGCTAAGAAATCTGCTAAAGGAGTTGGGTTTGTCACAAAAGGAGCCGACGAAGATTTTTGTGGACAACAAGTCAGCAATTGCTTTGGGTAAGAATCCAGTTTTTCACGATCGGAGCAAGCACATTGATACGCGTTACCATTATATTAGAGAGTGCATTGCAAGAAAGGATGTGCATTTGGAGTGCGTAAAGACTCATGATCAAGTAGGCGATATATTCACCAAGCCACTTAAAAAGAAGACTTCACAAGGTTGAGAGGTTTGCTTGGAGTAACAAAATCAAGTTTAAAAGGGGGTGTTGAAATATAAACTTGATTTTGGGTTATTAGTATTTGGGCCTAGTCTAAATAAAAGCCCAATTTCTAGAAACCTTTTAAGTGCTAGAGTATTATAGAGAAATCTCTTTTAAAGATGTTTTAAAGTATGTTGTAGAATTCTCTAGAATATAGAATATTCTAGAGAGTCTTTTGTAATTTCTAGATTGTATGAGTTGGCAAAACCATAGCCATTAGTTTAAGGGATTCAACTAGTATAAATAGAGGTGATATCCTAGAGTTTGTATCAAGCCAAATAAAGCACAAGAGCTAGAAGTGAGCAATAATACAAGTAGCCTCTTCTTCAAAATCTATCTTCCAAAGTCTAACCTCCAATCTCCAAAGTTCCTTTTCCAACAGCGCATGCCCCGAAACCCTAATCACCTCTGTAAATCCTAATCTTCTAACGTCACCAAGTTATTCTCTCCACCACACCATGAAGTAAACAAACCACTCCCAAATCCCCAAGTTTGCCCACAAAGTTGTATCCCTAGAATTAGAGCACAGGATTCTTCTTCTTCACACCTTCTATTTGGATTCCAATGGCTTCTCCAACACCCTCAAAAAGTTTCGTTCCGGAGTGCACATTGAGGTACGTACTTCAAACTTAGCTCTTCTATCTCTCTAAAAAGAAAAAGAAAAATAAAACAACTCTTTGCACTTTAGCCCCCACTTCGAGAGATGTGTTGTTCGGTTTGTTAAGGACAATAGACCTCCACAGGTATGATATTACCCATTTTGGTTACCAACCCTCATGCTTTGCTTTTAGTTGTCCCGAAAGGCCTCATATCAATGGAGATAATTGTCCCCTCATGGCTTTGTTTTTGGTTCCCACCAAAAGGCCTCATACCAATAGAGATAATTGTCCTCACTTATATACCCATGATCAATCCCTTCCGTAGCCAATGTGAGACTTTTTGTTTGCATCCTAACACGGTTGTCATATCAAAACCTTTTGGTTGTGGTGGTTAATATTAATTTTGTTCATTGGTTACCTATTAATGCTATGCATCCATGTCTCTGCGTAATTGATTTTCATAGAATAGAGTTGGGGACTGAATTCTATTCATGAACCATCTCATTCAAAATGTTTATCTTCATTGAAGTTGTACTCAGCTGACAACCTTCAAGTATCCTAATTTCATGTATTTAGCGAACAAGTTTAATACTAACTACTAGTTGTATTTAATATGATTCAAGTCTTAAGTAGTATTTTTGTACTCCCAGACCTTCTATTTGTTACAATCAATTCAATTTTATTTAACTGTACTCTAGCTTGGTACTATTCTCTATTCTTGTTCTCTCACAACTTCTTTCATTTCAAACATTAATTTTGGTCGTTAGTATCTATATTGAAACAATTGCCATTTCTTTTGCTATTCGTGCAGAAGAATTTCTCATAGGATTTCTTGCTCAGTCTCGAAAAAATGTACCACAAGCATTTAAAGAAATGGTACGACCAGTTCTCTCAAAAAAGTTTTTGTATATTAAACTTTTGTTTCTAGATTAGATTTATTTGTGTTAAAGTTATATTTTTATCTCCAACAAAGTATAATTAAATTTGGTTTAATATAAATAAACTTTTATTTATTTTGTGTACAATTTATTTCAATTACAACATGTTCGAATTATAGTGAAAATCTGGACAAACACCAATATAAATAAGTAAAATATCAAATATAAGCAATGTCGATCAAATTTTCAATAAATTTTGGTGTTTCCTTAAATTGCCGACCAAATGAAGTTTGGTGGACATTTCTTGAAAAGGCCGACCAAACAGAATTTGATCGGCATTTCCTAGCAAAGCCGACTGAAAGGGAGGTATCGACATTATCAGGAAATGCCGACACTAAAAACTCATAAGTTAGAGATAAGAGAAACATAGCAATGAGAACAAAAACATGGTTTCAACTTCAAGATACCATAATTTCTAATATGACTAAAAAAAGCTTTAAAATAAAACTCCAAATCAAACTATGATTAAATTTCAATTATATTTTATTGAAGCATCAGTTTCAGATTGGCTTGCGTCTGAATTTTTTTTTTTTTTTTTTTTTTTAATTATAAGTGTAGTAGAAAACCCATCTCCTAGAAAATTCTATAAAATTCCAATAGAAAACAGAGTATCAAACAATTGGGTATGAAAACAATCACATAAGCAGCACAAGTGTGTCTTACGAGTTTTGTTGGGTTTGATTTAAAAAATTCGATAGAAATGGTGCAAATCAAACTCAAATCAGCAGCAAACACAATATAGATGAACAAATGCAATAAGTTAAGGTGTAGGATTATAACATAATTAAACATATATGGAGATGGCGTAGGGTGTTCCTCGAGTTTTAGCTAAAACTTTGTGTTGTCTTCTTGTTCGAACTTTTTTTTTTTTTTTTTTTTTTTAATCTTTAATGTTGAGTTCCTTTGTTCTTGTAGATGATCTTAAAACTGAACTTTGGAAGATGCCAAGTGATTATGAGTTATGGAAGTGTGATTTTCTTGCTTTTAGGTTTTTTAAAATTTTTGGTTTTCCATTATGCTATACAATTTTTCGGGATATAAAAAGGACAATAATTGTGGAACTTCCATTAATAATTTATAATAAATTAATTAATCAATGTGCAATTTTTGAACTATTCAAGTCTTTCTCCATTTAATTACAAAAACAAACAATATTTTTTCTCTCTTAGGGATAAAACTCCTCCTTCTCCAATCATCATCATAATATAAGATTCTCAATTTGAATTTGTTTCCTAAAAAAATTATTATATTTTTATTAAAATTAACTCAGATATTATAACCATGACATGAACCTGAGTTTTTTTTTAAAAAAAAAATAGAAGAAAATAGCCATCAACAATCTAGTCAAACCATACTTCAAACCATCTCGTTCTCAAATGTTGTTGAACTAAAAAAAAACTTTGTTGAACAATTTTCACAATAATAATTAAATTTATAAGAAATAAATAATATGACACAAAATTTATTTATAGATACATTTATAATTATATAAATAATCAAATTAGTTAACTACTACTATGCACACGTGATTTCAACAAATAAATAGAAATGAGACACGTGTAAATAAATTAATTTATATTTGTATTAATTTGGTGGGTGTGATACAATCTCTAATTTTTTCTACTAATTCTTTCTCTCTCTCATGTGTAATTCGCCTGACGGATTTCGAGCTTGTTCTTGGACGTCAATTTGATTTGATAGTTTTACAACTTGTTCTCGAATGAGAATTTGTTTCGAGTGTCTTGCAGCTTGATCTCAATCTTCAAGTTGTTCGAGAGTTTTGCAGCTTGATCTCGATCTTCAAATTGTTCAAGGATTTTGTAGCTTAATCTCGATCTTCATGTTGCTCGAGGGCAGTTTGTTCTCGAACGTAGATTTGATTTAAGGGCTTCACAGCTTGTTCTCAAATGTGAATTTGTCTCGAGGGTTTTGCAGCTTGTTCTCGAGTGTGAATTTGTTTCAAGGGCTTTTGCAACTTGTTCTTGATCTTCAACTTATTTGAGGGCTTTGTAGCTTGTTCTCGCATGTGAAGTTGTCTCGAGGATTTTGCATCTTGTTCTCAAGTGTGATTGTTCTTCATTCAGGAAGTGTTTGGTTCCAGAAGTGCAGAGAGTCTTCTAGCGTTTGTTATAAAATTCTCTCTGAATTTTCTTTTCGGTGTTTTCAACTTCTGAACCTTTGAAATGAAGGGGAAATCCTCTATTTACAGAGTTTCCAAGTGGGCTTGGGTTTGCCCATTAGATTGGGTTTATGGTTGGCTTTGGGAAAAACTTTTTTAGATTGATCTGATTAACTTTGAACCTAACCCTTTGGAATGGAATTTTATTGGATTTGGGTCTTGCATTTGAGATTTGTCTACAATTGACCCATATTTCATATGACCCAATTGCATATATGGATTCTCCTTAATTTAATGTAGGGATATTCCAAATTTAATTAATTCCTAATTAAATAAATAACTTTGTCATTAATTTTAGGTAATGACATGACAATTTCTGGTTGGCCAAAATTCTTATTCAAACAAATTCCCCTTGTAGCCACCTATTTTTGTCCGACTCATTTTTTTATTAAATTGTTAGATTACCAATATCCATGCTTTTTTTATTATTATTTAAATTAGCTCGCTTTGATTATTTATTTGTTATTTGTTAATTTTTTTTTATGTTTTTTAGAAGTTGGATAAATCTTGGTTTTTAGGAGAAAAGACAAATTTTTGGTTAAGTGAGTAAGTTTTGGTTGTTTATTTTGTTTGACTAAATTGTTGTTGGTCTTTTTAAGTGTAAGTTCTCTTTTGGCATTGGATTTTCAAATTACAACAATTTTGGTTTTTGGTTTTATACACAAAAGAGGAATTGCTTTTAGTCTTTATATATATCTCTTTCTCTTCTTCAAGAACACAACTCACAAAAACCCTACTCCCACACATCATTCTCATCCATTCTCAACTCTACAAAACTCCATAGCCAAATACCTTCACAACCATAAAGATGGAGAGTTTTTTTTTGTAAAAAAAATACTCCAAAATCCCATAACACAAAAAATAACTCTAGCTTAGTTGGAGGTTGCATTTGGTAGGACTTTGTTCCAAGGATCCACACCTCAAATAATAAGCTAGTTGGTTGTTCTTGATACATTCTTCTTGATCTTCATCTTTATTTTGTAATTTTCCCGAAAAACAATAGTTGAGTAAGGGTTTTATGAGTTTTTCTTTCATTTTTGTTGTTTATTACACTTTTCTTTATTCTATTACAATGTGAATCTTTGTTTATTTTATCGTTATGTTTTTGCTACTAACTTTATCTTCATCTTCATCTCTAAATATCCCTGAAAAACAATAGTTGAGTAAGGATTTTATGAGTTTTGTTTTTTTATTTTTGTTGTTTATTACATCTCTTTTTACTTTTATTATAATGTGAATCTTTGTCCATTTTTTGTTTGCATTAATGTCTAAGATCTTGATGCTACTAACTTTATTTTATGGTTTACCTCCCCTACTTATCTATCATTTTCCTTTCTCCATATTTCTTCTTCTTAGCTCTTGATTTCATTATACTAAAAAAAAGAGAGAGAGAAAAAAAAAGGAGAAAGTGTTGTGAAATTGGTTGTGTACATAACTTACATTAGGTTAGTATGGGTGAATAGAGTTTTGTTTAAAAAAAAAAACAAAAAAATGTTGTGGCCTTAAAGAGCTTTTGTTTCTCATTTGAAAAAAAACCTAACAAGTTGAAAATACAAGAAAGTTGAAAAAGGTGATTATAGGAATAATGCGAGGGAGTGAAAAGGTAATTGAAAAATTAAAAAGTAAATGACTAATAAAAACAAAAATTAAAAAAAAAAATTTAGTTTTTTTCTTTTTTTTCTTTTTGTACCTCTACCCATAGTGCTCTTTTTCAAAATTTGGGTATGGTCAAATCACTAATACTTATTATTTTTTTTTCATTTATTTACTCTTTCTTTCTTTTATTTTTTTTATTATTGTTATTTTATTTTTATTTTTTTTCTTTCTCCAAAATTTGATTTTTGCATCTATTTACATACTTTATTTGCAAGTCATATATCTTATCTATTTATTTATCATTTTGTTCCTAGTATTTTCACCATGTTGTTAATTTCATGTGATTGTTTTTTTTCTTTAAACTTATATTTCTTGTTATAAAAAAATATCCCGACGACGGAATCTAGAAATATTTGGGAGTCCGATTTTCTAGGTCTCTTGAGGTGAGGAATTGATTCTTTGGAAGTCCAAAATCAACTCCAATACGTTGTTTTTTTTTTTTAGAAAATTCAATCATATTTGTATATTATGTTTGTTCATTTATTTGCTATAAATAAATTATCATGCATGCTCAACTTATCTTCTCATTGCATTTATTTGTTTTGTTTAACTTTGATTTTTCTTAGTGATTTCTATTTTTTTTACAAACTATATTCTCATTTTTTGTAATTTCTCGATTTCTTTAAAATTGCCCTTTTTGTTTCACAAAAGTTTGTTTTCAAAGCCAAAATATTTTATTTTCTAAGTTTTGAAACCTTTTCTTAAAATGTGATTTTTTCTTTTAAGGTCGTTTTTCTTAAAAATTCCTACGACGGAATCTAGAAATATTTGGGAGTCCGATTTTCTAGAATTCTTGAGGTGAGTGATCATTATCTTTGGGAGTCCGAGATTTTGGTCTAAAAAAATGAATTTAATTAAAACCTTTTAAAAAAAACTTTATTTTATAAGAAGTTATCCTAGGATGGATTTGAGAAAATTGTAAAATTTTCTCATATTCTTGAGGTGATATTATTTCCAAAATCTTGGAAATAATTTCAATGCAACAACATTAATGGATTTTCATCCACTTATTTTATGGGATCATGACTCTAAATATTGGAATAATGAGGGGTAAAATAAGACATTGTTTTAAAAATCTCATTTTCCTAAATAAGTTTTTTTTTTGTCCTTCTAAAATTTGTGCAATTCAAGATTAAATTTGGCCACCGTTTTAAACGGGTGTTGTGGGGTGCTAAAACCTTTCCTATACACAAATAACTCCCGAACCCAAAATCTGGTTTTCGCATACCATTTTTTTTAAAAGTTATTTTATTCTATTTTGGTGCTCAATCACATCATAAAAAAGATTGGTGGCGACTCCTTTTAAATATCCATTTTTTGTTGAGGACGTCGGCCGCTCCGCGTCGCAGGTACGTGGCGACAGCTTGGCGACTCCACTGGGGATATGAGGTTCTACCTCGAGAGTTAGGCAATTTTTTATTATCTTGAATTGCGTTGTACTTTAATATTGTTCTTATCGTGTATATTATTTTAGTTATTTTAATTATTTCACACACTATCACAAGCCTCCTACCTGGGTTTTTCCTAATAAGATTAGAATTGAGGATGGAGTAGTGTCGACCTTCGAGAAGCATAAGCTTCCGTGTAGGCACACGAAAAATCCTCACTCAATTTAGTCATATGATCATATATGATTATGTTGACCAATTTGGGGACCTTTATCATTTAGGATTCCAGAGTCAACCTCACATGTTTGGAGCTTTTATGTTTTTTCTTTGATTGTTTTGCTCACATATTATCACAAACCCCCTACCCGGGCTTTTCCTAATAGGATTAGAATTGAGGATAGAATAGTGTCGACCTTCGAGGAGCATATGCTTCCGTGAAGGCGCACGAAAAATCCTCGCTCAACTTGGTTATTTGTAATATGTATGACTTTATGACCAATTAGAAGACTTTTGTTGTCTTAGACCTTAGAATTAACTTTACTTGTTTAGAGCTTTTATTGTCTTGTGTGCTTACTTTGCTTTTTTTTTTTTTTGCCATCTACTTATGTTTGTTTTCTTTGGCTTTTGTATTATTTGTTTCTTTCTTTCATACATATACCCTCTCATTGGCATTTGCATGGCCTAATTAAGTTGAGAGTCATTTCATTAATTATCATGCCTAATCCTAGATTGGTCAGCACTAATTTACTTGTTGTGGCATCATTAGGCTATATAGTCATTAGTCATTGTGGTCTTTTTCTTTTAAATTCATCATTTAATATCCATCTTGAACTTTTTTGCATGGTCACTAAAACAAACATTAGGTTGTGAAACCTTGCATGCATACACTTCATGCTACTAATAAGAAACTTGGAACTAATTCAATCCTTCTCTCTCTTTAAAAAGGATTAAAATGTCAAAGTGTGTTACAAAATAGCTTGAATATATCTTCGCTCCACCATCATTATTGGATTAGAAGGAGAGTAAGATCATGAAAGATCAGGTTAATGACCAAGTATAAGCAACCCAACCAAACATGGAAGTGTGTTAAAGGTGCAAATGGAAAATATTTTGGGAAACTCTTGCCACAATAAAGGAAAAGTTAGTGGCAGGGGCATTACTACAAGCAGAAATGAGATAGAACCAAGTATTGGATAATACTCTTCTTTGTCCTCTAGAATCTACACCTCATAAGTTATCAAATCCACAATCAGCAAGAGTGACATCGTACCCTACGTCTTTAAATCAAGATCATGATCGAACCCTTCAACAAAAGAGGCAGGAGAGTGTTTTAATGTCCACTCCATACATTGAGAACTGCAGTAGAAGTTCTGAAGATTTAGGCGGTATACGAAGAGGTTGGGTTTTCTAGAAGAAATATTACAGGTAGTAGAAGACACCAATGTCTATGGAGATGTTGGCACAAAGCAACTGTGTTTGATCTCAGACATGGTTAATCCTCCCAAGTTCAAGCTGCCAGACTTTAAGCTATGTAATTGGGATTTCAAATAAATTGCCAATTGTCGAAGAAATGCAAGAATAATACCCATCGATTGTGTCTAAGGTGGTGATTGATGCCTTTGTAACAGGGGCACTTTAATCCTTCGCTTAAAAGAGAGTCATACCTTTGTTTAAAAAAACGATAGCCTCTTAAATACTGCATGATTGGCCCTCTGTACTTAAAAAGAATTTTGGCTTCTTTTATGTTGTGCTCGTTTGTTCAATTTTTCTAAAGAGCTCAATCTAGCTTATGTCATTAACCTTGGTCTTTTGTGCCTAATCTAAAAAGAATCTAGCAAGTCTCTATGTTTCATGCTTGACAGTTGCTGATCTCAAGAGAACTTGCTCCTTTAGCTTTAGATTAGGAACTTTTAAACTTCTTATTTCTTAAAACAAAAAAAAAAAAAAAAAAAAAAAAAAAGTTTGGGAGCCTTACTACTGATTTTCACTCATTAAGAGTCAGTTGTTTGGGATAAGGTGACCTTACAAAAAATCCATCATAAGAAAGTGCACCTCGAAGAGCACTCTTCTTCTCCTAAGGACTCACTCCTCTCCCTTTAACAAAAAAAGAGAAAAAAAATGTTGAATAAAAGAAGGGATGAGTGATTACCTGACTGTTGCAAACCTCCCAAAGCTTAGGTGAGCTTCATACAAAGATGTCGCCACTCTGAGAATTAAGGGGAATACAACAAGAGGGTTGAGTCTAAAGAAAAGAAAGTTAGGAGAATGAGTGTCTTGCCTGATAGGTCATAAGCCTAGAAGCTAGGGTGAACTTCATCACTAATGTTGTCATTCCAAGAAAAAGGGGTATGACCTGAAGGATTCTTTGAGTGCGTAAAACAAAAACATAAAAAAATAAAAGTGCTTACTTGAAGAGTTAAGGAGTAAGGAGATTAAAAGTTCTTATAATAAAGTTTAAAGTCTGCACAGTGAGTTCAATGACTGAGTCAATAGTTAGACAGGTTGTGAAGTTTGAGTATAAGCCAAACATTTTTTTATTAAGTGCAAAAGAATGAGAACGTGGGTAATAAGAAATGGTTGAGCTCCAACAAAATTTGAGTAACCGGTAAACTAATATATTAGTAGTCATTATTCTGTAAAGAGTGCATTGTGGTTATAATTGTGTATGCCCTTTGGCAAAATTTTCTAACCAGATAGCAAATCTGGGGCATTGAATAAAAAGGACATTAGGATTGGAAATGACATTGGTTTGTGGATTAATTTCAAAGTTTATCTTTGATCTTAAGTGAAGCATGTGATATGTTGCCCAAATAACAAAAATTAATAAAATCGAGAAAAGAAACCATGTCATGCCGGGAACTTACAAAGCGATTTAATTGACATTTTGCCTAGAAAGCGTGTTTATTTGAGCCTCATAACTTCTCTTCATGAGTTCAAGTATGGATACAATGATTTTGGAGCATTGTTTCTTGTGTGCTTAAAACTAAGTTGGTGTAGAGGGAGCACCTAACCAAGTATCATGAGATTTTCATCGACAAAATGGTAGTCGTATAAAGACCAGTATATGACTATTGTATGTCAATTTACATATCAAGCTGGGCGATTCCTTTTCCTCTCGGCATGAAAGTGGTTTCACCAATTGAAGCTGAAGTATCATCCTTCTAAATATGAATTGTCATTCTAAATATGATTGTGTGAAGTAGAAGACAATCATATTAAAGGAAATTGACCCAAGCTTAGGAAAGAAAGTTCGAGAACATGAGCGTGTTTGAAGAGGGCCCCCCTATTTCAAAGTGATCATCATGAAAAAATTATGAAGGCGTTATTGGGTGAAATATTCAAGAGGACGAATCATCCAACTTGGAAAATGCAAATCTTGCTAATAAAGCATTGTACAATTGACCCGTTTCACTCACCATTTTACCATCAGTTCTATAATTTCTAGATGGTGTCAAATAACCACTCTCAATCATGTCTTAAAGTTTCGAGGCGAGAACACAAGTTAAATCACAGTTCAAGCCCATGATACATTTAGGGAGAAGTATAAACGAGCTATTTTGTATTTTCTTTTTTTCGAAATAAATATGAAAAAGAAAAAGTTAGCAGTAAATGAATATATCAATCAATCATATACATGCATGCATGCCTTCATGTGTGATTTTCGTATGTATGCTTGATTTCCTATGATGGTGTTTGCATCCATCGTGTTTCATTTTCTCTGTCATGTGGCGCTTGTTTATCACTGGCCCTTGACACTTTTTCTTTGCAGATGGTGCTTGTTTATCCACGACCCTCGGCGTGTTTTACTTTGTCATGTGGCGCTTGTTTATCCCTGGCCCTTGACATTTTTTTGTTGCAGTGGTGCTTGTTTATCCATGACCCTCAATGTGTTTTATCTTGTCATGTGGCGCTTGTTTATCCCTGGCCCTTGACACTTTTTTTGTTGTAGTGGTACTTGTTTATCCATGACCCTCAGCGTGTTTTACTTTGTCATGTGGCGCTTGCTTATCCCTAGCCCTTGACACCTTTTGCTGCAGTGGTGCTTGTTTATCCCTGACCCTCAGCATGTTTTAATTTGTCATGCGGCGCTTGTTTATCCCTGGCCCTTGACACCTTTTGCTGCAGTGGTGCTTGTTTATCCCTGACCCTCAGCGTGTTTTACCTTGTCATGTGGCGCTTGTTTATCCCTGGCCCTTGACACTTTTTTGTTGCAGTGATGTTTGTTTATCCTTGACTCTAAACGTGTTTTATCTTGTCATGTGGCGCTTGTTTATCCCTGGCCCTTGACACTTTTTTTGTTGTAGTGGTGCTTGTTTATCCCTGACCCTCAACGTGTTTTACTTTGTCATGTGGCACAGGCCAAGAGGAAATAGGTCGAGTGTACGGGCCAAGGTTCTAGATTTAATGCTGTGAGTGACAATACGAACTTCGAAACTGATTTATATGCTTGAATCATTATTAAGGAAACACATGACTTCTCTAGAATGAAATGACTTTAATGCTTTATGTTTTCTTTTGAACACATACTTATGAGCATACATGTGTTTCCTACAAATGATTTCAAGTGCTCGTTGTGAGCTAGATTTTCCTTATGAACAAGATGAGTAAGCTTGAGTTTTACAAAAGAAAAGATAGTAGGCATGTTTAAGTATTTTTATGTGTTTTCTGGAACTTGAATAAGTAAATGACTGAGACATTGAGCCCGAGATTGTATAGTAACATGTGCACACAGGTCATTTTCTGTTGTCGACGTTGAGTGTACTCCGTGACAACAATGTTTTCGTGAGTGTTGGGCGAGCCCCACTATGACAAAGACGATGGGAGTGTTGGGCAGGCCCCACTACATCGTAGAGTAAACGTGGTTATACTGAGCGTGCCCTACACAACGTGGATTGTTATATGTTTTTATAAAGGTTATTAATATCGATATGCCTTACGAAATTTTAATGTCATACTTGCTGGATTTCTGAAAAATCTATTATGATTACACTTTTACTTTTAATGCTTTGTTACAGATGCTTATGCTCATAAGTTGCCAGGTGATATGATTTATGAGTTATAGATTTTAAACTCAGTCACTCACTGAGCTTCATAGCTCATTCTTTCAGTGTTTTCCAAACTTTTCAGGTAGAGATCGAGCTCCTGGTACCTGACATCCTGCTATAGTCTATTGGAAGCTCCACGAGTTTGATATTTTGTACATGGGTGGTGTTGTATAGTAAGTCCATATGTGTTGTAGTTTATCTAAGAGGGGATTATGTAGTTATAGTTTTGTGTGCATTAGAAGTTGTGGTTGTGTAAATAATGGTTTGGCCTGTTTTTAGTTCTGATGCTCTTGCCCGTTTTAGTTTTCAAGAGAGACTTAAGAAGACTTTCTCCTTATGTATGTTTAGTTGTCAAGTTTTCGTTGTGTTATGTTAAAGTGTTCCATATGCGAGCATAGTATGTTTATCAGCTAAAACAGGGTCAACAGATATTGTTAGGAGGTAAACAATGTCTGTTGGCTTCATGCCGTCTTCCGGGCTAAGTTAGCAGGTAGTACGGGAAGGGGTGTGACAGTGACGAACCAAACTTGAAGAGAACAAATCTCGAACCTTAAGCGAGCGAGGCTCTCTCACATGCATCTAACAAGGAGCTAGGATATTTTCATGGGGATGGATTTTTTTTAGGAGACTAGACATAAAAAATTAAGCTACCTACATACCCTTTGAATGAAAGGGATCAAGCCATAGCGCAATTCAAAGTTTTTTTGAGTCGTTCACCTTTTAAGCTCGTGCAAATTAGAAGTCTCATGCAGTTTAGGCTCTTGTAATCAGTAGCTTTTATATTTTAAATATCTTTATTGTCACCATAACCTTGATCAGATCCTTCATTAGTAGGATTTGTTATAATGATGAGATTTTTCTTCACCTTCAAGGAATCCTTTGTATTTATGAGAACAATGAACTTCCTTTTCATACGTGAAGGGACGGTACTATGAATCTTGTTGTGGTTCACTTCATCGAATAGTTTTGCCTTCAAGAATTTCATCTTTTTTCACGTTGATTGTTAGTTGTTTTGAGGCGATCAAAAACAAATGTTGAAGGTCGTCTTTCTTTGATGTAGAGATACTTAGCCTTTGCAAGGCTAAAGGACGAGTGGGTCTAGAAGTTAGATCTTGATTTTCTTCTTTTATCGCGACCAACTCATCCTTTTGAAGATTGAAGGTCGAGTTGTTGGAGGCTTAATGCGATCGAAGATAAAAGTCCTTTGCTCGACTTCTTTTGCATCATCAGTTTCATTCATCTTGATGTAGTATAAACTTGCAGAGTTTCCTTCCTCTTTTTTCATGGGAAGGAAATTTCTAGAGAAAAAAATCCTTTAAGGTCATTGATTGTCTAGGTGAAAAATATTTTTTATTTCTCTTCCTTTTACACGTAGGTTTCCTTTGATCCTTCTATCTTTGATGTTTGTCCTTGTGTTTGTGTTTCTAAATTGAACTAGACACACTCCTTAATTGTGAAGTGAACTAGAGTGTATTTGACTACATGTGTCTGTCGTCACTGCAACATGATTTGTTTGAGTTAATTCATCAAGGTCTAGCTCAATTTTTTCTTCTTTAATTAATTTTAGAATTAGCTCTTTTAGGACGAAACACTTCTCTACTGGATGACTAAACTCGATGATACTTGCAATACTAGGGATCATCGACTTTTTTCATCTGTTCTTGGCACTTACACTCTGGAAGTTCAATCAGTTGTGTATCTAGTAGTTGGTTCCAACCTGCCAAGAATGTAAAAATCAGGAAAATGATAGACTTTTTTCTGTCTTTCCTTCAAAGTTAAGCGACGTCTTTCATTTTCTTGTCATTTTTCGATCCCCTTGTCTTTCAAGGAAAACTTGAGAGGGATTGTATTTACAACCAAAGATTCTTCAAAAGTCGCTTTAATGTTCTCTCCTTTTTTTTCCATGTTAAAGTGTAGAAGGTCTCTGCCTCCTCGATTAGCAATACTTAGCTCAATGTCGTGGGCACGGGTTGCTAACTCTTCGAAGGTGCGAGGTTTTATACCTTGGAGGATGTAAAGAAGTCCCCAGTGCATGCCTTGAATGCATATCTCCATAGCTAACAACTCAGTTAGACGATCTTTGCAATCAAAACTCATAACTCTCCAACGATTTATGTAGTAAACAATAGGTTCACCTTTTCTTGTCTGGTATTGGTGAACTCGAACATGCTGGCGATTAGTCTTGTGCTGTAGAAACGGTTGAGAAACTCTTTTTCAAACTGTTCTCAATTGTCTATCGACTCAGGTTCTAAATCAATGTACCAGCCGAAAGCATTTTCTTTCAATGTTCGTACAAACTATTTGACCAATAGATATCCTCGTGTGCCATAATTTTCACATCTCTCAATGAAGTGCACAATGTGTTGCTTAAGGTTGTCTTTTCCATTAAATTATTAGAACGTCGGTAGTTGATATCAAGTTGTCATTCTCAAATTATCAATAGTTTGGAATACAAGCGGGAGTTTTAGATAGGTTCACCATACTAAGCTCTGATAAAGTTTGTTATCATGTCTTGAAGTTGTTGGACAGATAGTGAAGCAATGAAAGTGAAGTGATGTGATTGATCCTTCTGCACAACATTCTTTCCTTTGTTGTGATCGTTGACAACAGGAGTTTGACTTGATTCCGCGACATTTTGATTCTCAATATGATTCTTTAAGTATGTGATTCGAGAATCTATTTCTTCAACCGCCTTCATCAAGGTGTTGATTTACTCCTACATCTTTGTCAATCTCTCCTCCTTAGTGCTTATTTTAGTTATCACGACGAACACACGTCAGAATCAAAATCGAACAAATGGTTACACTTAACCAGGAACTTGTTGTTAGTTGATGCCCTCGATAGTGTCGTTACTTCATCTTCTTCCAATCTTAGTTCATTGGAGCAACTATGAGTAGTAGAACCTGCGTACAAGTTGTTCATGGCAATGATCATCGAAAAGTCTTGAACGACATCCCTTTACTTCTGCTTTGAGATGAGAGAAAGAGATAAGAGATAGAGATGGTCCTGCTGGGTGTGCCAATTTGTTCATACGTGATTTAAAAAAATAAATAGAAATGAGGCACGTATAAATAAATGAATTTATATTTGTATTAATCTTGTGAGTGTGGTACAATCTCTAATTTGTTCCTCTGATTCTTTCTTCTCTCAAGTGTAATTCACATAAGGGTTTTGCAGCTTGTTCTCGAACGTAGATTTGATTCGAGAGCTTTAGAATGTAGATTTGATTTAAGGACTTTGCAGCTTGTTCTCGATGTGAATTTGTTTCGAGGGCCTTGCAACTTGATCCCGATCTTCAAGTTGTTTATGGGTTTTGCAGCTTGATCTCGATCTTCAAGTTGTTCGAGGGTTTTGCAGTTTGTTCTCGATCTTTAAGTATTCGAGGGTCTTGTTGCTTTTTCTCGAACGTAGATTTGGTTTGAGAGCTTCATAACTTGTTCTCAAATGTTAATTTGTCTCGAGGGCTTTGAAGTTGTTCTCGAGTGTGAATTTGTTTCGAGGGCTTTTGCAGCTTATTCTCGATCTTCAAGATGTTCTCAAATGTAGATTTGATTCAAGGGGTTCAGAACTTGTTCTTGAGTGTGAATTTGTTTCGAGAGCTTTTGTAGCTTGTTCTCGATTTTCAAGTTGTTTGGGAGCTTTGCAACTTGTTCTCGAATATTAAGTTGTCTCGAGGACTTTACAACTTGTTCTCAAGTATGAAGTTGCAATGAATCTCGAAGAAGCATTCTTGAGCTTCATTTTTCGTTTAGGAAGTGTTTGATCTCTAGAAGTGCTTGATCTCTAAAAATGCAGAGAGTCGTTTAGCCTTTGTTATAGAATTCTCTCTGAATTTTCTCTTTGGAGTTTCCGACTTCTAAACCTTTGAAATGAAGGAGAAACTTTCTATTTTTAGAGTTTCCAAATGGGCTTGGATTTGACCATTAGATTGGAGGCCTATGGTTGGCCTTGGGTCTAAATCGTTTTAGATTGATTGACTTTGGACTTTGCCCTTGGGCTGGAATTTTGTTGGATTTCGGTCTTCCATTTGGTTTCTGTCTACCATTAACCCAAATTTCATATAACTCAATTGCATACCTAGATTTTTCTTAATTATTGTAGGGATATTGCAAATTTAATTAAATCCATTAAATAAATAACTTTACCATTAATTTTAGGCAATGACATGAAAACTTCTAATTGTCCAAAATTCTTATTCCAACCACTACTTTATCACAACAATTGTTTGAAATACATGATCAATATTTAATTATGGAAAGATTCTAAACTTTGTGGACAAGAAACTAACAGTATAATACATCAATCGGCTTCAAGTCAATCTTACAAAGGAAAAAAAAATCTTGTGACCGTTCTTTTCCACCATTTTGGTGATGTTTGTCACATGTACTTAATGGCAACCAAAATCCTCACATGACTTGTTCTCATTTATCATACAAATAGAATTTAAGATTTAGGGTTTTGGGTTTAGATCAGAGTTCCAACTATTTAAGAAACTTTTTTTTATATTAATTTTTTATTATTCTTATTAGATAGAACAAAAACAATAATATGCAAAAACTAAATTATGCAAAAGGAAAAAAACAAAACATAACTTTAATGTTTTAAGAGAGAACATTCATACAAACAACTATTACAAGAAAACAAAAACCAAATATATTTTTATCACACCACATTCATTTGAAGAAAAAAGCCGAAAGTTGTTCTTCAAAAAAACTCAGAGAACTTGTCCCTCTATATATATGTTAGGCTAAATTACAAGTTTCGTCTTTGAATTTTTAAGTGTGTATCTATTTGGTCTCTTAAAAAGTATCTAATAAGTATTAAAACTTTCAATTTTGTATCTAATAAGTCCCTCAATTTTTAAAATGATCGAATAGGTCAATTACCTGTTACACAGAAAAATTGATAACTCAAAGACATATCAGACACATTCTACAGTTTAAAGTTCAAAGACCAAATAGAGAGACAAACTTAAAAAAGTTTCAAGGACTCAACTTATAATTTAACATTCATGATCATCCACTTGCCTCAGTTAGATTTGGGCTCCAACACATCCCAAGGTTGTCCTTGATAATAATGTTTGTAAGTGCTTCCATTTTGTACTTCATTGTTGTGGGTGTATGATGTTGAAGCTTCTTCATCTACCAACAATGGCGGATAATCTGCCCATGAAAATAGTTATTTTTGTTAGTGCAAACAAATGTTCCACATTGGTTAGGGAAAAAATTGATTATGGATATACAAATGAAGACAATTAAACACACAAACCTAATATCTAAATGGGCCTTGGCCCATTAACGTTTTATTTTGTCTCCCACATAACCGAACAATTTTTACACAGAGATTAGATCAAGAAACTCTTACATACAAAAGAAGGAGTAATGAGTTGAAATACCATTGTCGCCAAAAATGAAATTGCAATCTTGTTCTCCCATCCTTTCAAAACCTCGTCCTCCTATTGCTTCATAATTTCCCACAAAAAGTTTCTGGTTCCACATAATATTAACTATTAATTAGTTTAATTTTTAAACCCATTTCAATAGAGGTAAAAAAAAAAAAAAAGTGTAAGAAACCAAACCAAACCGGTTCGATTCGGTTTGGTTTGGTTTGAAACACAAAGAAATTTGATTCCAAACTAATAGAGAGTGGCTTATACCTCAAAGTCAGGATCTGAAAATAATTCCTCTGAGAGACCATGACCATCATTGAAATTTTTCTTTTGCTCATCAACTTCCAAATGGAATCCAACACTTGTGTCCAAGGCCAAGGGGGCAATAGGGGCTTCACATTCTAAAGCATTAGAAATCATCTTCTTCCATGTAATTTGTGGGACTTTCTCACCAAGAAGCTGCATACATTCTGATGTAAATTTAACAACTTTTAATTGTTACAAATAAATTAAATTAAAGGCGGGTTTGATAACCATTTGGTTTTTTTTTAAAAAAAAATTAAGTATATTTATGACTCCCACTTAAAAATTTACTTGTTTTATTATCTACTTTTTACTTATGTTTTCAAAAACCAAGCTATGTTTTGAAAGTTAAGCTTATTTTTACCTAATTTTTCTATAATAGATATCATCTCCCTTAAGTAAACATTTGAACTCTTAGCCAAATTCTAAAAACAAAGTCAGGTTTTTTAAAACTACTTTTTTTAGTTTTCAAAAGTTGATTTGGTTTTTGAAAACATAGGTACAAATTAGATAAGAACACATATAAACTCATTGGTATAAGTAGTATTTTTCGGTTTAAATTTCAAAAACAAAAAACAAAATGGTTATCAAACGGGCCCTAAAAAAATAGTTTTCAAAATTTTGTTTTTGTTTATTTAGAATTTGATTAAAAATTCAAATGTTTCTTGATCGGAACCATAGTAGAGAAATTAGGAGAAATCAAACTTAATTTCAAAAGCAAAAAATAAAAAATAAAATAATTATCAAACTGGGCGGAAGGGGTTTGAATATATATATATTCTTATACCTTTTTTAGGTAGGCAGGGCCCTTTTCATTATAAGTTTTCAAAAAATCACCCACAGTTTTGACGTCTTTGGAAGATAAGCGATTGTGGTATACGCCGTCTTTGCCAATCCCTTCTAATCGCCATATTTCATCTTCCCTACTTGGAGGGTGATGCTTCTTGTACGCTGAAACATCAGATAAAATTGAAAAAATATAAGTAATTATTGAGAAAAAAAACAAAAAGTTAAATTACAAGTTTAGTCCTTAAACTTTCATGTTTGTGTCTAATAGGTCCATGAAGTTTAAAACATATCTAATAAGTCTTTAAACTTTCAATTTTGTGTCTAAAAGTACATAAACTTTCAATTTCATGTTCAATAGGTTCATGAATTTTGAAATATATCGAATAGGTCAAGGATCTATTAGATATATAAAATTAAAACTTGAACGACTTAAAAAATACAAAATCAAAAGTTTAGGCCCCGTTTGATGACCATTTTGTTTTTTGTTTTTTGTTTTTGAAATTTAAACCTAAGAATACTACTTCTACCAATGAGTTTATATGTCTTTTTTTATCTATTTTGTACCTATGTTTTCAAAAAACAAGCTAACTTTTGAAAACTAAAAAAAGTAGTTTCCAAAAACTTGAGTTTGTTTTTAGAATTTGGCTAAGAGTTCAAAGGTTTACTTAAGTGAGATGGTCTCTATCGTAGAGAAATGAAGTGAAAATAAGCTTAAATTTCAAAAACTAAAATAAAAAAACAAAATGGTTATCAAACGGGATTTTAGGGATTTATTAAACCAAAATCAAAAGTTGAGAGACTTAATTTGATATAAACATGAAATTCGGAGACTAAATTTGTAATTTAAGCAAAAAATTAAGACATCATACTTTCTCCGCGATTATCCATGACTCTGAAGGGTTCAGATACAGCTTCTCCAATTCTTGAAATCTCGACTAAGATTTTCTTATCAACAACTTTTGCTCCTAATCTAAACTTTTTAGATTTCGTCCAACTTGAGTTGTCACTGAAGCTCAAACCTTTGAGAAATCCAATCCCATTTTTCAAATGGAGCATCATTTCATTCCCTACCATTAAAGGTCTTTTCCCTACTCTCCTTGAAATAATATTTTCGTTGAAATCGCTTGCGCTCCAAGAAGCTTTTTCGTCTCGCCGTCGTTGGCTAGAGCCAAATTCGCCATCGAGGACGACGAACTCGACCATGGCCGACGACAAAGGACCTGTGTTGATGATGGCATTATTGGAGTTGGTGGTATCACATATTGCAACTAGCAATGGTTTGCCATTCTCTGCCTCTATTTCATTGTTGGTGAAAATGGTGGAGGCGGTTTGATTGAAGAAAAATAACTTGTACTTCAATGGTGTTTCAAATCCAATAATAGCTTCTTTACTAATTTGATTACTAAGTTGGCTGTTTCTGCAACATGAAATTGATTGATTGTGATCAATTTAAAAAGTTTAATCATGTGGATCAAAATCAATTCAATTTATGATACATACTTTGATAGAATGGAGCGAGTGTAAGATAGAATTTGATTTTCCACCACCTCGTGCACCTATAGAAATTGATGAATACGAGTGTTTTGCTTTGAATTCAAGTTTTAATATTTGGAAATATACAAAAAAAAAAAAAAAAAAAAAAAAAAAGTGTTAAAGAAGAGAGAGGAAGGGTTGAAATTACCAGTGAGCGAATAAAACTTTCGAGTATAGCCACTTGTTCGGCAGACAAAACCTCAGCTAGAATTACAGATTGAGCTTCGAAATTACTGAAAACCCAGAGATTGAATTTGAGATTAGTGTGCTTAGAAAACCCAGAAAAGGAAAACACAAAAAGAGAGGTCAAATGGGCCAAAAAAGAGAGATAAAACTAAAGAAAAAATAACTAACCAAAGGGAAGAGAAAATAAGGGGGGAAATCCTAGAAAAGAATTTTCAAAAAGAAAAACAATGTAGAGTGAGAATGAAAAAGATGGAAAAAGAACAGAGAGAAAGAGAACCCAGAATTAAAAAAAACAAAAAAAAAAAGAGGGGAAGAGAGAATGTCGGAAGTGCGATCAAAGTCCATGTTGGTTAAGGACAGTATCCTTATTGGTATAAGTATGATATTAAATTTCCATCCACATGTCGATATTTTTATATGTCCATGAATTCAACATCAACATAAGAGTTAATTGACATTTCTATTATACTCCACACAATTGATGAAATATTAAAAAAAATAATAACATAATTTAAAATATTACCAGAGGTATTTCAATTCATTTAAAAGTGTAGAATGTTTAAATATACTTTTTAAAATTTTTATTTTGAAAATACTTTTAGAAATATCTATGGATATGTCTATTGATATTTCAATAAAATTGAAATCTTGATATTTTCGTCAACTCCCACGTTTTAAACCTTGATATAAAGGCTTTTTGAATGAATGCAAAACCAAATTCAGAAGATGGTTATTTCTGGAAGAGAAAGAAAAGATTAATAAAAAAATGGAAAAGAAAAGAAAGAAAGGGATATAAGACCTAGAAGATAATTTAAAAAAATAAAAACAGGCAAAAGGGAAAAAATATAGAAGAGAGAGAGAGACAAAACCTAGACGTTTTCTTATATAAAAAACAAAACTAAGAAGGCAAGAATTTGAGATGAAAAAAGGTTTTAAAAAATAGAAAATGTAAAGAAATTAAAAGCAGGCCATAGGAAGAAGGAAAGAAGATAAAGAAAACCATTAAAAAATTAAAGGAAACAAACCTGAAAAAGAAACGAAGAGAGAGATTACAGAGAATAATTGGAAAAAAAGAATTAGAAAGTAGTCAATATATAAATAAAAGAAAAGAGATAATAAAACAATTTTAAAAAAAATTAAAAAGAACCATAACTTAGGATTAAAGACATGAAAAAATCTTCGGTGTATCAAGTGTTCAACACTTGTTACATCTCACTAGAGAAAATTGCATGGAATACTTTTTTTCACGCGCATTGATGTGATTTGACGCATGTTCTGAAATTAATGACATATGACCCTTTTTGTACTATGGATTTCGTCCAAATTATCGTAAGCGCGCCATACTCTGACTACCTCTCTCGCTCTCGCTCATGATAGTAATAAAGTTTTCAAAATTCTAGAAAAAAGGAAAAAAAACAACAAAAATCGCACTATAGTTGACTCGCTCTCGCTGACTCGCTTTCGTTGTCTCGCTCTCGCTCTACCTCTGCTACTCCAATTGTTCCTCGACTTTTTTCCTTGTCCTTTTTTCTTTATATTTTCGACCAACTCATTTGAGCGAGACAACAAGAGCGAGAGTGTTTCTGCGTACGAGAGCGTGAACAAGAAAAACCGCTTCATATTACCCTTATGAGTAATTTTGCGCGCATTACTACGTTAGAATGAGTCATATTTCATTATTTTGAAATGTTAGGTCAAATATCATTAATGCGGGGAAAAACGAGTTATCCGTACGAAAACCCCATCTAAGTAGCGCTCTAAAAGACATCTCTTTATTTTTTTAAAAGAATTAAAAATATATATATTTTTAAATTTAACAACTTCTAGAGGGAAATTTTGAAACTTCTCTGGCTAATTTCTTTGATAGTTGGAAGTTTAAAATTAGAAAAAAAAAAAAAAAACAAAGAGAGAGATAGAGAGAAAACTGAGAAGAGAATAAAAAAGAAAAACAGGCAAAATGGATAGGAAAAAAAGAGATGAGAAAAGATATGAAATAAAAGAATAAAGAAAAAAAAGGGTAAAATAGAAAAGAAAAAAGGTTTGACAGAGAAAAAACCCATTGAGAAGAGATGGACGAGTTCTCTTGGATTGAGTTTGCAGATAGACATCTTCAATCTCGTCAACGTACTCAGAAATGAATCTCTTGTTTTTTGCAGTTTGTGTATCCATTTAATATATATATATAAAAGAGAACAAAACACTCTAATGATCTCTTTCTCTCACAGAAATGAAAAATAATAATTGGGAGTTAGGAAGATGCGTGGTTGGTTCTGTTTAGTGGGTGGATTTATTTATATACGCTAATTTGGGAGACTCTAAAACCCTAGTCTTTCTCCTCATCTTTAATTTCTTGAAAAATACAACGAAGTTTCATACAATGTCATTTTCATATATACATAAGAGAGATTATTGTTGACCCAGGGTAGGGTTTATTAAGCAATTTCTTTCCTTAAAATGTTAAGCCTAGTTTAGGTCTCGTTTGATAACTATTTGGTTTTTAGTTTTTTATTTTAAAAAATTAAGCTTAAAAATACTAAATCTATCCATGAATTTCTATGTTTTCTTATGTATTTTGTACCTATGATTTCAAAAATTAAGCTAAGTTTTGAAAACTAAAAAAAAAAAAATAGTTTTTTAAAAATTTGTTTTCGTTTTTGAAATTTTGTTAGAAATTTAAATGGTACCTCAAGAAAGACGATGCTACTTATAGAGAATATGTAGAGAAGTTGTGAAAAAACAAGTATAATTTTCCAAAACTAAAAACCAAATGGTAACCAAACGCGGAACCACGCGTTAATTTTTTGTTTTTGAAATTTTTTTATCTTTGGGTTTCTGTATTTGGCTGTCTGACTTTTACAAAATGAAATTCAAGTTTTTAATACTAACAAAAAAAAAAAAAAGCGTAGTTTTTAAAACCTTGCTTTTACTTTTGTTTTAAGAAAAGTGAAAACCAAATGTTAATGGTGCCTAAATTGTAAATTTATTATCTAATATGTGTGTAACTAACTTGAGATGTCGACTCCTCTTTATAAAGTTATGCTTATTTAATCTCCCTCCTCATTTTTTTTATACCTCTATGATTTGTATCTAATAGATTTGTATAATATTCACCTGACATGCTAGATACGTATTTTTTTAAACATTAGTAATGGGTTGTTTTCAAGAGTTATCTTTAAAGAATATATGTAGTATGCCGCGTAAGCATCATAATAATGAAGTTAATTATGCGAAATTTTTTAAAATCTAATTACTAAAATAGATAAAACTATAAAAAACTTTTAAAAATATTATCTTAAAGTTCAATGACCAAATTTATAATTTAATCATTTAAAAAAGTGTTGGGAGGCCAATAGTTATGCTCTTCCATGAGAAGTTATGTTAAATTTCTCATTGGTCACATAAACTCTCTCTTTTCTTAATGGGAGATTTAAGAATTCGAACCCCTGAGAGTAAGATTTTTTTTTTTACAAAAATAAACCACAACATAAAATAATATTTTTAATATTTATTAGAACTATACAAAGATTAAAATTAGATATTTGAAAGTACCATAATTAAGATTATTCATTTTTTTTATAGAATTTTTAAAATTTTTATTTTAATTTTGAAACTTTCAAAGAATCTTTAAACATATAAATTTGGTTAAAATACTAATTTAGTCTCTCTACTTCAAATATCATTTCGTTTTAGTGTATGTTCTTTCAAATATCCAAACTTAATTATTATATTTTCAATAAAGCTTTAAATCTAGTCCCTAGGTTAGTTTTATTAATGTATCTTTTCTAAAAGAAATTAGTTTTTTAGTCTCCTTTCTATAAATTTTGGAAATATATTCACGTTATATCTTTTCCTTTCATGAAGGTTATTATTAATATTTAACAAATTTTGACAAAAAATAATTTCAAACTTGCGGTAGGGATTAATTTAGTTTTATGCTTTATTGAAAGTACATGGACTAAATTTAATATTTGAAATTACAAAAACTAAAATAGAATGAAACCTAAAGTATAGAGACTAAAATGATATTTTAACAAAAAAAAAATACAATCATTTCAAATTTTTATCAAAACCTAAAGTATTAGAAACAAAATGATATTTTGACTTAAAAATTTAATCATTTTGAATTCGTACCATTATTTAATGGAAACAAGACTATTATTAAGTTAATGTAAAGATAAAAATAATTGTTTTTGAATGTGTTGGAATAGAAATTTCGACGAATCCAAAATTGTCACGTCATCACCCGACATTGATGGCAAAATTATTTAATTAGGGACTAATCAAATCTGCACGCATCCCTAAATTAAATTGGTGGCTATATAATTGGGTTCCTTAAAACTCGATAGACAAAAAAGTCTAAATTAAAGACCCGTTAGCAAAAAAAATCCAAGCCCGATCCGAGACGTAGGCCCAAAATTAATAAGACCCTGCCTCGGGATGTAAGGTCCAAATCACCAAGCCCAAGAAGATTGGCCCAAAGCCAACTCGCCCAACCCAAATGAGTTGGCCCAAAGAAAGAGCGAGCCAGTCAACGGGCCCAAGCCCATCTGGAGGCCTAGAGAAACTCTATAAATAGAGACCTCCCTCCTTCATTTTCAAGGTTCAGAAATTGGGGACTCCAGAGAGAATTCAGAAACAAAGCTGTGAAATCTCCAGAAGCTCCTGAAGATCAAACACCATCTGAACGAAGAACGCTTCAAGAGAATCGTCAAGAATACACCACAAATCCATTGAAGTTTTCAACATCGAGAACAAGCTATTTCAGCCCTCGAGAAAAGCTACAAGCCGAAGACCTTCAACAAGCTACAAGCCGAAGATCTTCAACAAGCTACAAACTACAAGTCGAAGATCTTCAACAAGCTACAAACTACAAGTCGAAGATCTTCAACAAGCTACAAGCTATAAGCCGAAGACCTTCAACACGCTACAAGGCGAAGATCTTCAACAAGCTACAAGTTATAAGTCGAAGACCTTGAACAAGTCGCAGTCGAAGGCCTTCAACAAGTCATGAGCAAAGACCTTCAACTTTCTACACTTGAGAACAAGTTGAAAAGCCCTCATGACAAATCTACGTTCGAGAACAAGTTGTTTCAACCTCGATCCAAGCACATAAGTAGGAGAGAATCGGAGGATTAAATACTAGAGATTGTACTCACAATTACATGAAATCAATACAACACAAATTCATTTACACGTGTCTCATTTCCATTCGCTGGTTGAAATCTCGTGTGAACAAATTGGCACGCCCAGTGGGACAATCTCTACCTCTCATCTCTTTCTCTCATCTCAAAGAAGAAGTGAAGTGATGGCATTCAGGCAGATTTCTTCAATGATCTCTCTTATGAGCAACTCATACATGGGTTCTATTACCCACAACTGCTCCAATGAGCTGAGGTCGCAAGAAGATGAAGTAATGACACTGTCGGGGGCATCAACTAACAACAAGTTCTTGATCAAGTTTAACCCTTTGTTTGATTCTAATTCTGATGTAGTGTCCGTCATGATGACTGAAACAAACACTATGGAAGAAAGAATGACGAGGATGCAAGAACAAATCAACGACTTAATGAAGGCGATTAAAGAAAAAGATTCTCAAATCGCATACTTAAAGAGTCAGATTGAGAATCAAGATGTCGTTGAATCAAGTCAAACTCCTGTTGTTAGAGATCAAAGCAAAGGAAAGAATGTTGTGCAAGAAGATCAACCACAACCTTCCAAGAATGATGTGCAACAAGATCAACCACAACCATCCACTTCAATCGCTGAATTATCTGTCCAACAACTTCAGGACATGATAACGAACTCCATCAGAGCGCAATATGGTGGAGTTTCTCAAGATCCCCTCTTGTATTCCAAACCATATACTATGAGGATCGACAATTTGAGAATACCAACCGGATATCATCCACCAAAGTTCCAACAATTCGATGGAAAAGGCAACCCCAAGCAACATGTTGCGCATTTCATCGAGACATGTGAAAATGCCGGCACGCGAGGAGATCTACTAGTCAGCGGTTAAATGCATTTAACATTAAAAGGAAATGCTTTTGACTGGTACACTCGATCTAGAGTCCGAGTCAATAGACGATTGGGAACAATTCGAAAGGAGTTTCTAAATCGCTTTACAAAGACAAGACGAAGTCGCCGCATGTTTGAGCTCACCAACACCGCATAACGAAAAGGTGAACCCGCTTGTCGACTACATAAATCGTTGGAGAGCCACAAGTCTCGATTGCAAAGATCGTCTCACTGAATTATCTGCTGTCGAAATGTGCATTCAAGGCATGCACTGGGGACTCCTTTACATCCTTCAAGGAATAAAGCCTCGCACTTTTGAAGAGCTAGCAACTCGCGCCCACGATATGGAGTTGAGTATTGCTAGCCAAAGAGATCAAGACATTCCAATCTCTAGCATGAAGAAGGAAGGAGAGTACATCGAGAAAACTTCAGAAGAGTCTATGGTTGTCAGTACAAATCCTCTCAAGATGTTTTCAAAACAAAAATACAAGAAATTTGAAAAGCAACAAGAAAATAGAAAACGTCGCTTAAGTTTAAAGGAAAGACGAAACAAAGTCTATCCCTTTCCTGATTCTGACATGTCTGATATGTTGGAACAACTACTAGACGCACAACTGATTGAACTTTCAGAATGTAAGCGGCCGGAAGAGATAGAAAAGGTCGATGATCCCAAGTATTGCAAGTATCATCGAGTTATCAGCCATCCAGTGGAAAAATGTTTCGTCCTAAAAGAGCTAATTCTAAGATTAGCTAAAGATGGAAAGATTGAGCTAGACCTCGATGAAATAGCTCAAACAAATCATGTTGCAGCGACAATAAACACATGCAGTCAAATGCACTCTAGTTCGCTTCATGGTAAAGAAGTGAGCTTAGTCCAATTTGGAACCATGCAACCTGTAGTTGTTCGGTTTCAACATGAGATGTCAAGAAACAAACTCCAAGATAGGGACAAACTTACCAATGATAAAGACAAAGGTCGTGTCCTTGTGATTCATTTGGAGAAGCAAAACGAAATTTAGCTTGAGCATTTATTCTTGTCGGTTTAGAAGCTACAAATGCAAAGACAAACATCAAAAGAAGAATGATTCAAGGAAACCTAAGTCTGAAAGGAGAAGAAGCAAAAGATATTCTCACCCTGGAAAATCGATGACCTTAAATGAATTCTTCTATAGAAATGTCCTTCACATGAAAGAAAAGGAAGAAAACTTTGTTGGTGTTTATTACATTGAAGCAGAAGAAGCTGATGACGTAAAAGAAGTCAAACAAAGGACTTACGTCTTCGATCGCATTAAGCCTTCAACTACTCGACCTTCAATCTTCCAAAGGATGAGCATGGCGCAACGGAAGAAGAAAACCTAGATTTAACTTCTAGCTCCATTCGAACTTGATCTTTCAAAGGCTAAATGTCTCTACTTCAAAGAAACGCCGACCTTCAACCTCTGCTTTTGACCGCCTCAAAGTAACAAGTGGTCAAGATGAAAGCATGATGAAAACCTCAAAGCGGAACGCTCGATGAGGTGAGCCACAACAAGGTCAAAAGTACCATCCCTTCACGTATGAAAAGAAAGTTCTCCGTTCTCATAAATACAGAGGGCTCTTGAAGGTAAAGAAAAATCTTGTCATTGTAACAAATCCTACAAATGAAGGATTTAGTCAAGATCATGATGAGAACAAAATCATCTAAAATCTGAAGAGCTCCTTGTCGCAAGAGCCTAAACTGCATGATGCTCCTGGCCCACACGAGCTTAAAAGGTGAATGGCTAAAAAAAAAAAAAAAAAAAATCCTTCTGAACTACGTTCTGACTTGATCCATTTTCTTAAGGGTACGTGAGCGCAAATTAAAAGAAAACTTTAAGTTCACCACAAAAAAATAGATAAAAAAAAAGTGTGTCGCAACTCATGAGATATGACATACTGGGGCAATACAAAAAGATTGAAGTTGTTCAATCCTATTGTCAATAAACGGCCGCAAAATTGAAGGTGTTGCATCATTATGAGGACGACATTGCAAGTTAAGTTCATACGAGGTCGCATCCTCTCCAAATTCGAGGGGCTTCGCTGCTTCCTCTCAAAGTTTGAGGGCTTCGCCATCGGTTCTTGTCAAAGTTCGAGGACTTCGTCGTCGTTTCTTCTCAAAACTCGAAGACTTCGTCGTCGTTTCTTCTCAAAGCTTGAAGGCTCCGTCGTCGCTTCTTCTCAAAGCGAGAAGACTCCGTCGTCGCTTCTTCTCAAAGCTCGAGGACTCCAACGTCTTCAAAGACTCTGACGGTGCTTCGTCTTCAAAGACTCTGGTGGTACTTCGTCTTCAAAGTCTACAGTGGTGCTTCGTCTTCAAAGTCTACGGTGGTGCTTCGTCTTCAAAGTCTACGGTGGTGCAGTCGCTTCGTCTTCAAAGTCTCCGCGGTGTGCGGTCGCCGCCGTCTTAAAAGTCTCCGGCGGTGCGGTTGCTTCGTCTTCAAAGTCTCAGGCAGTGCGGTCGCTTCGTCTTCAAAGTCTCCGGTCTCCGGCAGTACGATTGTTTCGTCTTAAAAGTCTCTGGCGGTGCGATCGTTTCATCTTCAAGGTCCGACTACATCTCCAAGGTCCGGTCTCCAGCGGCGGCGACTACATCTCCATGGTCCGGTCTCCGCGGCAACGACTACATCTCCAGGTCCGGTCTCTGGCGGCGGCGACTTATCTCAAGGTCCGGTCTCGGCGGCGGCGACTACATCTCAAGGTCCGGTCTCGCGTGGCAGCGCTACATCTCCAAAGTCAAGTCCGGTCTCGGCGGCGGCGACTACATCTCCATGGTCCGGTCTCCGCGGCAACGACTACATCTCCAAGGTCCGGTCTCTAGCGGCAGCGACTACATCTCCAAGGTCCGGTCTCCAGCGGCGGCGACTACATCTCCAAGGTCCGGTCTCCGGCGGCGGTGGCTACATCTCCAAAGTCAAGTTCGGTCTCCGGCGGCGGCGGCTACATCTCCAAAGTTAAGTCCGGTCTCCTGCGGCGGCGGCTACATCTCCAAAGTCAAGTCCGGTCTCTCGCAACGGCGACTTCATCTCCAAAGTCAAGTCCGGTCTCGGCGAGGCTACATCTCCAGGTCGGTCTCCTCATGGCGGCTACATCTCCAAAGTCCAACACGTGCGCGCGCTACATCTCCAAAGTTAAGTCTGGTCTCCGACGGCGGCTACATCTCCAAAGTCAAGTCCGGTCTCTCGCAACGACGACTTCATCTCCAAAGTCAAGTCCGGTCTCCGGCGGAGGCTACATCTCCAAGTGTCGGTCTCCTCGTGGCCAGCTACATCTCAAGGTCCGGTCTCGTGGCGGCTCGTCTCAAGGTTCGGTTTTCGGTGGCGGCTACATCTCCAAGGTTCGGTTTTCGGTGGCGGCTACATCTCCAAGGTCCGATCTTCGGTGGCGGCTACATCTCCAAGATCTGACTCCGGCGGCTTCGTCTTCAAGATCGGACTCCGGTAGCTTCATCTTCAAGGTCCGACTCCGGCGGCTTCATCTTCAAAGTCCGATTCCGGCGACTTCATCTTAAAGGTTGACTCCAGCGACTTCATCTTCAAGGTTGACTCCGGCGACTTCATCAAGATCTGACTCCGGCAGCTTCACTTCAAGATCCGACTCCGGCGGCTTCATCTTCAAGGTCCGACTCTGGCGGCTTCATCTTCAAGATCCGACTCTGGCGGTTTCATCTTCAAGATCTGACTCCGGCCACTTCATCTTCAAGGTCTGACTCCGGCGGCTTCATCTTCAAGGTCCGACTCTGGCAGACGCGTGAGAAAGGAAAATTGAGAGATAGTTTGATAGATGATTGGCTTCAGGATGAGTTCATTCCTCTCCCTACTATTTATAGGGAAGGTTGAGGGAGATTTGTGGCTAATTTTAGAAAGTTGGTTAACAAAATCTAAATTGAAATTGGTTAAAAATAAAAATAATTAAAAAATAATTAAAAAAAATATAAACAAAGGTTTGTTAAAAAAAAAATCTTTCAACTAAATTGGAATTTTGTTTTTACCTCAAAATAGATTTTTTTTTTTGTTTGAAATGGTCAAAATTTGTTAGTTCTTCAACTTAGATCTAATCCATTTGTTGCTTTTCAGTTGGAATTGGAGTTTGAAGTTCTACATTTATGCCCAAAATTAAATGAATTTTAAAATTTGTACCAACGGTCAAATTTGAGAATAAACTCAATTTATTATGAAAACTCTTTAAAATTTGGGCTCCTCCAAAATTTTTCAAAAAAAAAAGATCAAATTGAGATAAATCAAAATTTCATGAAAAGAAAAAAAAAATTATTGTTTTTCAAACTTTTGCTAAATTTTAAATTGAATTTTTCAAGCTTATTTCAAATCAAGTTTTCAAGGAATCTAGTTTAATTTTTCAAAATCAATTCAAATATGGGTCAAAATTTTGTCCAATCTTAAAATTGTGCCCAAATTTTAAATCAAATCTCTTAAATTTTGGGGATCACTTAAATTTTTGGCCACATTCCAAATTTAGCTTCCCTAAGTCAAAAGTTTTGGTTTGAATCAAATTTATCTCAAACCAAATTTTAACTAAATTTTCACTTAAGTTTCTCAAACAAAAATGTTTTGAATACGGTTAAGTTTGGGCAAAATTTCAAAACTTAATCTAATTTCAAATTTTTAGGATAGAATCTTCAACCATACCCAAATTTGTTTTGAGTTAAAGTACAGCATAAAATTTACTAAACTCAAATCAAAATTTTATGCCAAATAAAGAAAATCAAAATGTTGACTCAAATTCATATTTTGGTATATTGGCATGAAGAGAAAAAAAAAATGTGTCAAAAAAGAAAAATCAATCTATGAACCAAAATTTCATATTTTATTAAATTGACACATCCAACGGAATTCAACTAGGAGTAAAACTCATCCAAATTAGAGCAAATCTCTTATGTTATGATTCCAAAATAAGTTTTTCGAAATTCACACACACATAATTGTGCATCAATTTCGAAAAGGGGGCATTTGTTGGAATAGAAATTTCGACGAATCCAAAATTGTCACGTCATCACCCGACGTTGATGGCAAAATTATTTAATTAGGGACTAATCAAATCTGCACGCATAAATTGGTGGCTATATAATTGGGTTCCTTAAAATCTGATAGACAAAAGTCTAAATTAAAGACCCAGTTAGCAAAAAAATCCAAGCCCGATCCGAGACGTAGGCCCAAAAATTAATAAGACCCTTGTTCGGGACGTAGGTCCAAATCAATAAGCCAGAAGATTGGCCCAACCCAAAATGGTTGGCCCCAAAGCCAACCCGCCCAACCTAAATGAGTTGGCCCAAAGAAAGAGCAAGCCCAAATTAACGGCCCAAGCCCATCCTGAGGCCTAGAGAAACTCTATAAATAGAGACCTCCTCCTTCATTTTCAAGGTTCGAAAATGGGGACTCTGAGAGAGAATTCAGAAACAAAGTTGTGAAATCTCCAGAAGCTCCTGAAGATCAAACACCATCTGAACGAAGAACGCTTCAAGAGAATCGTCAAGAATACACCACGAATCCATTGAAGTTTTCAACATCGAGAACAAGTCGCTTTGACCCTCGAGAAAAGCTACAAGCCGAAGACCTTCAACAAGCTGCAAGCCGAAGACCTTCAACAAGCTGCAAGCCGAAGACCTTCTTCAACAAGCTACAAACTACAAGTCGAAAATCTTCAACAAGCTACAAACTACAAGTCGAAGATCTTCAACAAGCTACAAGCTATAAGCTGAAGACCTTCAACACGCTACAAGGCGAAGATCTTCAACAAGCTACAAGTTATAAGCCGAAAACCTTCAACAAGCTGCAAGCCGAAGGCCTTCAACAAGTTGCGAGCAAAGACCTTCAACTTTCTACACTTGAGAACAAGCTGAAAAGCCCTCATGACAAATCTACGTTCGAGAACAAGTTGTTTCAACCCTCGATCCAAGCACATAAGTAGGAGAGAGAATCAGAGGATTAAATACTAGAGATTGTACTCACAATTATCTGAAATCAATACAACACAAATTCATTTACACGTGTCTCATTTCCATTCGCTGGTTGAAATCTCGTGTGAACAGAATGTTTAAAAATTAAAAATGACATTTTGGAGGTATGAAAATCAAATTTGTTAATTTATTTTCATCTCAAACAATAGCTTTAAACAATGCGGGCAAAATCAGCTTAGTTCACTATTAATTGACACATGTACCTTTGATTAAAAAATTAAAAGTTCAAATTACTCACTTTTAAATATTATTTAAGAAAAAAATGTAAACACTATAAAATAAATTTTACAAGAAATATAAAAGTGAGAATTTGAACTTCTCACCCGAAAATAAAGATACATCTTAATTGGTAAGCTATGTTGGATCATTTTAAAAGATTTCAAATCAAACGTGGAATAATGCACAATAGTCCATCAACTTAAATATAGGTCAACATTATACTTTTATCTAAAATTCTGAAATCTCCTCTCCACTCCCACATCATTTTGAAATTTAAAAATAAAAAAAACACGTACATGGTAGGCCAAAATGAAACATCTAACGTACATTAAAAAAAAAGATGAGACCGTTAACTTTGACGCGGTTTCCGCTACCTTGACGGAAACCAAACGCGAACGATACGTCAGGAAACACGTTAATCCAGATTCATCTCTCTTTTAATTTTAATATTAAGATAAAGTTGAATTTGACCCTTAATTGATTCTTAATTATCTAAACCCACATTATAATTTTATAGGAACGGTTGCAACAATGACAAAAAAAAAAAAAAAAAAAAAGCTTCAGTGGTAAACATGTTTCTTCTTTATCATATTTACAAATATAGCAAAAAATTCGCTAAACTCAAACAGAATAGGTAAAAACTCCAAAAATGACATTTTATTTAATCTTTTTTTAATCTGTGATTTTGGAATATGAAGTATATCAATCTTCTTATTAATGAAGTATTATTGATATATCTAATATGAAGTATATCAACAATATACTAATGATATATCTTATTTAAGTACATCAATGCAACATAATTTCTAATATTTCAATCTATCAAAAATATACCAAAAATACTTATTACTAGCTAATTCATGGGTAGAGTCAAAGAGAGTGAATTGTACAAGTTAACAATTACATTGATGAAATATCTCTCTTATGATTCAAAAAACCGTGGTGTAAGCTTCCTTCCTATTAATTTGGAAGTTCTTCTCAAATACAAGGAAATGATTCAGTTCCAAAGCCAAAGATCATGATTGTAACAACCCTAACTCTAGGACACAGTCCCCTAAGGTCATTACTATACATGCATGCATTTGAGGCCGTAAAACTAAAAAAAAAATAAATACAACCAAAACAAAAATTCTTTTCTTTATTGGGATCCCAAAAGCAAAGTAATCAAAATAAATGTAATTAAAAATTTGTCATCTAGAAAAGAAAAAAAATCGTATTTGATACTCAATTCAAAAGTTATTCATTAGATAAAATATTTAACTAAAAATTCACTAATTTCTAAAATATTTCGAATCGTGACTTTAATTCTGATGGCCCCCATAACGCTTCCCTATCATGCACCCTATATGCTCTTGTATTTATCTGAAAACATTTTAAATGAAAGGGTGAGTATGATAGAATAATACTCAGTAAGTAAGTTCACTACCGGGGTTTTAAGATATGCAACCACATACAATCATGACTTTAAATTTTTGTGAGTGAGACCTAAATCATTCTAAAGAAAAAACGTGTTATGGCTTTTCTCTTCAGCTTTTAGTAGACAAATAAATTCTCCTCATTTATTGCCTCTTAATTCGAGTCGGCTCTAAATCATTCATGGCTTAACTATACCAGGAGATCATTTGCCACAACCTTCCTAAACATTTTTCTTTTTCTTTTTCATGAAGCATATGAAAGAGTCTAGATTAAGAAAGCGGAAGCAATTTTGGATCTTGAACACTCTAAGTTGATCAATTTTGTAAAATAAAATGCATGCTCAAAGTTGGAAAAACTGGGAGTTAAGAAACTCACCTTTGAAGATCAAATTCTCTTCACCTGGTGGATGATTTTCAACACGAACACTTCGTAGACAACCGTTCGAGTCTTCCCTACTATCCTCAGGCCTTAGAACGGATTGTGGGATCCTAGGTTGAGAGAATTTGGAAGAAAAAACCTCAAAGGTCACAAAACGAGAATTTTTTTAATTTCTACAAAATTCTATCAAAACACCTCAAAACACCATTAAATAAAGTTGACAACTCAAGTGTGATGAGGATGATTTGAGATGGAGGTGGCAAATTTTGGTGAATTTGAAGATGAGAGGGATTGGGCAAGTTGCAATTTGGATTTTATGGAAAATCCATGAAAATCCACTAATTTTCATTTAATTTTAATTCAAAAAATAATATTAAATTGATTTTAAATTAAAATTAATTTAATTAATTAAATAATTAAAAAATAATTTAATTAATTAATTTTTAATTTAATTTAATATCAAATATTAAATTAAATAAATTGTCCGATCCCGATCGATTTTTCGAACATGAATCCTTATTCATGCTATAAACTGATACAATATTTAAATCATATTTAAATATATCCACCTCCTTTTAATCATAGTTTAATTCATAATTAAGCTATGACTCGTTAAATATATCACATATTAATAACGATTTCTCCCAAAACCGAATTTGAACAATTCCAATTCTTTTCTCTAAAAATGTTACAAGGCTTAGTCCGAGCTAGTAGGAGGACCTAATGGACCTACAGATCATGAGCTCCAACGATACGAGATTAACCGACCAAACTCTTTAGCCTAGCTAATCAACATTCGTTAACCACCGGGCACTCCACTAAAGCCCAATGTGGTTGCACTCTCCTTCATGAGATATATTTACGCCCACTCGATATAACCATGATTAGTAAGTTGATCCTTCACAGGTCGTTCGTAATTACAGTTGGGTCAAGATTACCGTTTTACCCCTGTAATTACCTCTTGTTCCTTAAGTCCCACTGATCCTCTAATGAACAATTGGTTTGTGGTCCAACCATCAAACTGAATCCCTCTCGGGCGAATGAGAGGGGTGGGCCCTTTGTTGAAGACCTAGAGTCGGCACTTAAGGGAACAACCTCTCTACTAATCCCTAAAGCAGGTAGGGGTGAATTCCATCTTGCAGAACTATGTTCCCAACTATCTACCCAGACTTATCCCTGAAATGGAAGGCTTATTGAGTCGACAGTCTCGGGCCACTCTCACCCATGCAAATCTAAGGATAATTCGAATAAACAGGAGTTCATAGAACACTCAAGATTAAGATCGAGTTACCTAGGTCATCTTATGAATATAGTCAGTTAAGACAGTAAACGGAGTTATAAAGTCTAAGTGACTATTTCGTGGTCCAGTCTTATGCAAACTCATTGCATAGGACGCCCCCACTCACATGTCTCCACATGAACGAGTTAGGATCACATCGCTTGTACTCTACAAAGTGGGTCACGTCCATAGTGTCCGCAGGATAAGGTACCCAACCCTATCCTTATACTATAGACCGTTCTGGCTATAACTTGAACTTGATCCACTTTTATATCACACATAAAGTTCAAGTATTCATCCTATAGCAAGGGTTCTTTATTGGGTTAGGATTACACAATACACAGTTCACTTTATTCAATAACACATTTACTGAATAAATCTCAATAATATCTTTATTGCAAAATAGAATATACATTCTGTTACGACCCTAAATTTTAAAACTCAGACTACTAGGGAAGTTACTAAGTAACACCGTAAATGCTAAAAATTTCGGCACCATAACGACGTTACTAGAGCAAACCAGAAATTTTTCCTAACCTGTTTAAAGCATAAAGCACTTCAATAAGTATCTCGACACACCCAACCTCCACCAAAACTACATTCACATTAGGCTGGGTTCCAATATAGATCACAAAAGCGAACATGGTCAGATATTCTAGGGGAAATCACTTTAACGCCTACTAACGCCCATAAGTCACAAATAACTTGATAAGAAGAGCAAACCAAAACTTAGCAAATAAAGGAACATAAGGAATTGAACGTTTAGAGGAAACAAGGTTCTAAAACATGCTACCTACCTCTAAACTAGAAACTTAAACACCAAAAGAAAGTCTTAAACCTAAACACGAATAAAGTCCTAAACAAAAGGAATGCACAGCGAAAACCACAGGACACAAGTCATGACAACCCGCAAAGAACAGGTGACACAACGAAACATCCTATAGCCTCGTCAGGTTGTCTCCGTCGCCCTCCACCTCGGTTCAACTCTTACCTGCAAACAAAACAAAGAAAGAAGACGAGTGAGTATAAAAATACCCAGTAAGCAGCCCACTTACGTCCAAAGCTATCTCGACAAATCAACTAGATTCATCTCCCAAACTCGTTCAATCCCCGAACCGGTCTCTCACTTAACTCACTTCACCCTAGGCTCCCTGTGGTGACTACTCGAACTCCTCCTTCGGTCCTAGAACTTTGGTTGACGATGCAATGAGAGAAAGCAACCCTCACTCCACTACACGCCGGCATAGAGCAGAGTAGATACGTATCCCACACGCCCTATGGGGAATCGCCCCTAAGCCAGCACGGGATCATGGAAAGCAACCACTCCCTGTCGGGGACGTACTCCAGGCTCTCACAACACACTAGCATGGTACAGTGAGGTACGTAACCATCACGCCCATTGGGGAATCGCCCCTAAGCTAGTACGGGACAGTGGAAAGCAACCACTCTCGATCTCAACGGGGACGCACCCCAGCCTCACGAGCCTATCATATATCGTCAACCTAGAGGTTCTGACCCGCTCAAGTGCAACCCAGGGTTCGGTGAGGGTTAACTCATGGGTTCTGTTCATAAGGTAACTAGGGTCCCATCTAGGCATTCCTAACATCCTCGACCCACTCCAAGGGTCCAAACTCACATCTAGGTTCACAAACCAATCAGACTCAACTCGTAACATACACTCATTTGGAATGCTAGATTCTACCAGAAGTACGACCCCTACTTCACATAACTTCACACAACAGAACACGTATGCAATGCAAACATAGTAAAACAAGATCAAACATGCTTACAAACCTGATGTAACAATCATGCAACCATCTCAAGCTTAAAACTCATAAAAACATGCCACAAGCTCCAAAATTCCTTAGCTAGTTAACCTAAGGTTCAACAGTAAACTAAAAAAGACACAACGAGTAAAGCACATACGCCTTGCTCCTTCGCTTAGGAGCTCGACGTTACTCCAACTGACTACTTACCTGATACTTGAGGGTTCAAAAATCGAAGGCGTGTTCCAAAGTAACCCTCTTGGTACAATTAGGTCCCACAGTAGAGGTCCAACACGAGTTTGAGGAGCCGAAACTGCAAGGCTGAGCTTTCTACGGCGACGGCGACGACGGTGAGTGAGTGAGACCCGTTTCCAGAAAGCCCGTTGGCCGATCTATTCAAAACCAACCTCGGAGAACACCCCCTAATCGACGGCGGCGCGGTTCGATAGAGCGTTGCGTGTGGCCGAGCGCGCTACAGCGCGCGGATTCATGTGAGGCGGGGCCACGGTTGGGAGGCATGGCGACTTGGTGGGCGGCGGCCGGCTAGAACGAAGCGGTCTGCGACCGGGGCGTCATGGTGCAAGGTCTCGACTCAACTCCTTCTCCAACACGCTCGGTATGAAAAGTGAGGGAGTTGCCAACCAAATTTAAAGGTGAGGTTTAATTATTTGGGTCCCTGCAAGATCCAATAATTAACCTCTTGGCCCAAATTTTCAAAAATAACTAAACGAGCTCGAAAACAGCTTTCGCAAGAATAAATAAATTTACCTGAAAATATCGACCCTAGTTTTCAACCCAACTCCAACTAGGGAGATCACTAGATAGCACCCTCTGCGCCGAAATTTTGGCAGCATAACAGTGTTATCCGGACGAAACCAAAAATTTTACTTAACCTGTTTTAAGCAAGAAACACTTCTAAGAACTTTTCCAATGTCCGACCTTCTCCAAACTACAACATAACAGGTCGAGCTCCAGCAAGACCACACAATAGAGGCAACATAAGCACTACACAACAGTTAAACGAGCATGTTGAACAAGGAAACTAAATGAATAAATAACACGCTCAACAACACGAGTTCAGTAATCCAACGAGTAACAACGAAAACCCATGGTTCAAACCAAAGTTACAAAGAAAAGCCTAAGCTAAAAAAGAAAGTTCCTCTAAGACAGAGAAGTGGTCCCATAGCCTCGTCATGTCATCATCGTCGCTCTCCAGCTCACTGTTTTTCCTTACCTGCAACCAAAGACATTAAAGTAGACGGGTGAGTATAAGGATACTCAGTAAGCAACACACTCACGCCCAAGTTACAACCGCACACACGGAAATAGGCCAAGTTTTCAACCAAACACATCTTAAGGACTCATGACTAGGCACCCTCGTGCATACCTCATCCCGAGACTCACCAACGATTCAGGAACCTAGGCGGCCACAGACGGGGATGCACCCCTAATGCGAAAGAGTGATCACTCTAACGCCCACACAGAGATGCAATAGAGCCTCGACTCAAAAGCCCACACAGATAGCACAAGGGCGGCCCACCCAAATGCCCACACAACTCGCAAAAGGGCGCGCTCGAACCTAATGCCCACAAAGAGATCACAAAGGTCGCTCGACCCTATGCCACGCAGCTCGCAGTAGGATGCTCGACCTTACTGCCCACACAACTCGCAATAGTATCGCCCACACAGCTCGTAGTAGGATGCTCGACCCTACCGCCCACACAACTCGCATTAGGATGCTCGACCCTAATGCCCACACTAAATCACAAGCCTAAAGGTTCGGACTCGCCCGGGGTCACTCAAGGGATTGATGTTGCTAGCCTAGCAAGAGGGACTCTCTTGTAACCACCGAAATCTTCTAAGTCAGACTAGATACCCCTTTAGGTGCCCTTTCCTAAGAGTCCCTAGCCTTTGTTCCAACCTAGCCGACCACACTGAAGGGAATGAAAGTCCCGTGCAGCGGAAGACGATTGAATCGTCGGTGTATCAATTATGCAAACCATCTTTGTTAAAATTGATGTAATACATAGATCTAGGCTAAACATGCTTTTAAGAAGAAGAAAAACAGTAAGAAATGAATTTACTTACTTGTTGAAGACTTTCTTCAAAATTTCTTCTACAAATCCACGAACTCTTCGTGCTCCTCGTACACAACGAACACCTCCAACAGTTATGAACTGAATGCCTTCTCGGTTGTTCTCTTTTGGAGAAAGGAGGCTTGTGGGAACCTTTTTGGTTTTGGAGAGGGAGGAGAATTTGAGAGAGAATAGAGAGAGTTTCTCTTCTCCTTTTTGTGTAAAACTAAAAAATGAGAGAATCAAGTTAAGTCCTTGTAAGAAGAGTTTATTTAGTGGGATTAGTGGAGTTAAAATGTCCACATTATTACCACTTTACCACAACCATAGGTTATGCAAATCTCATTTGTATAACCACATAATATAAGATATCTCATATCTCATATTGCAAATCTCATTTGCAATAATTGTGGATTTATTAAATTGAATCACATCCAATTTAATTTCTCTCAATCAAATTCTCCAATTAGCCCTAATTCAACAATTAGGCTAACCTATAGTTTATTATGAATCTCATTCACATTAAACTATATATTATATCATTCATATCTCATATAAATGACATAAATGCCCTTAAGGTGAAATTGAACACTTCAATTTCATACCAAAACTTTATCCCTTCTTAAATCCAGATGGAGCCAACCGAGGGACCTAATGGACCTACAATGATGGGCTCCAATGATCCGAGATTAACCTGCCAAACTCTTTGACCCTGCTAACCAACATTCATTAGCTACGGTAACACTCCACTATAGCCCGTGAGTTGCACACCCGCCGCTGCGAGAATATTACGTGTCCACCGATATAACCAATGCCCGTGAGTCGACCCTTCACAGGTTGTTCGTAGACACGGCTGGGTCAAATTACCGTTTTACCCCTATGTGTACCTCTTGTTCCTTAAGTCCCCACTGCTCCTCTAATGAACAACATATTGTGATGGTCCAACCATACACAACACCCTTCTCGGGCGGTGAGAAGGTGGGCGCCGTTGTCCAAGCCCCGAGACAAAGACTTAAGGGAACAACCCTCTAGTTTCCCTAAAGGCGGGCACGAGTGAATTCCATCTCGCGTAGTTAAGTTCCCAGCTCCTACTTGGTGCTATCCCTGAGAAGATAGGCATATTGGGCGAGTAACTGTGACCACCCTCACCCGCACTAGTCAAAAAATCGACCTCGCAGACAGCGAGTCCGTAACACACGCTCGTGATTCGTGTCGAGTCACTAATGGTCATCTACGAAATTATTAGTCTCCATCACAATCTGCGGTGTTACATCGTGAGGTCTAATAATTCGCGGTCCGATCTTGTACAATCTCATTGCACAGGATGCCCCCACTCGTATGTCAACTACATGAACGAGTCAGATCACCTCGTCTGTATCTAATACAAAGCGGGTCGCATCCACAGTGTATCCAAGATTAGGTCTCCAACCCTATCCATATACTGTAGACCGTTCGGGTCATTAACTCGAACGTGATCTTCCCTGTGTGTCCACTACACACCGTTCAAGTTCTAGTTCTCTCATAAAATCAATGACCCTGGAGCTTAGTTTATTGGAAAAGTTTATAAATATTGCGAGACACAAAGTGATGAAATAAATAACTCTTATTAATTTCAATCAATATATTACAAACACGAGATTAGGACAAAAATCCCAACACACACGGCTTAAGCCAAGCAACCACACAACACGGCCAAACACCCTTGGCCTAATCAACAACACAGCATGACCAAACACCATTGGCCTAACCAACCACACAGCATGACCAAGCACCTTTGGCCTAATCAACCACACAACACGACCAAGCACCCTTGGCCTAACCAACCACACAGCAGGACCAAGCACCCTTGGCTTAACCAACCACACAGCTTTGGCCATTCGACTTCTAGGGGTCCAACACTTCTCAAACGACCACATAGGAACTCCCACTCAGGTCTCATGACAACAATTAGTCAAAAGTCATAATGCGTCACATCAACATCATGCAGGGAATCCAAACCTCAACACACAACGACAATGTATAAGATATTCAGGGTCTCATGAACTCGTCTCCTACCAAAACAACAACTAGAAATCCACACAGCAAGATACAAAGTAAACCATAGCAAGATACAAAGCAAACCATAAGCGACTCAGTGCACAAATCTCTATCGCTTAAGAGCTTGGTGCCTAACCAAACGACTACTTAACCCATCACCACGAAGATTACATCACACGAGTATCACAACCAACGCACACGACCCAACAGGATGCACAAAAGTCAGATTACATACCCTGATCCACAAGTACACAATTAGTCCAAGAGGTAACCATACTAAACCGATCACGAATATGTTCCCAGAGCCAATAGGAACAATCAAACAATCACATGCGTGAACTCACTCAAGGTCGAAACCAACACCTTTAACATACCCAACAACACAAGGTTTCAATCCACAAGCTATGCAAGCAAGGTACCTCACTTATGAGCTCGCTTACCGAATCTAGTTGGCTACGTACATCGGTTCAAGAATCCAACAAGTCAATCCTTTCTTTCCAACCCATGCAAACTTGTCTGGGAAGACGTGCCAAGAGCACCAAATTCTCACCTGACCACTCGAGCGTCTAGACATTCTTAGTTCGAGCAACCATCCCCGCACCTTTAGGGGACCCACATAACCATTCTCCCTAAAACTTGAGTAGTATGCCTTCCATCGACAACCAACCCTCCTCAATAAACCCAACGATAAACTTAATCGACATAGACCAATCAATCAAGCATTCCTGCTCGAGAGAAACTCTGAAAGTTGAAAACAAGCCCTGAACTCCTACTATACCCAAGTTTCCTCGAAATTTGAAAACACTAAGCAAAACCTCAAGCAAAACTTCAATCAGGTACTCGTTATTGGCTAGGTGACTCTACCAGTCGTCACAACTTCACTCCTTCGATAGAGTTCGAGAGCAAGCTCAAGGGGTCGAAGCCCAGTACGTAACACTCAAGTTATCATGACCGACCACGTCAAGGCCCACACTTAATACAGAGATTCAAGCCTTTAACCTCACACTAGTCACAGGCTTAGACAATCTCTAGTCCTGCAAACTCTACACAACCGAGCCTTCCATTTCATGCTCCATGAACAAAATCTCAACACATAAATGTACATTTCAGAGGTTACCACACAACAATCAGTCAAAAGCAAATTTAAGGGGCTTATTCCAAATGACTACTTACTTGAACGTTCGAAGGTTCGAGAGTCCGGTCCCGTGGTCCAAGCAACTCCCTTAACACGATTGAGTCCCTAATTAGCAATCAAAGGACTTAGAATTACACTTCTATAATCATTAAATGAACTAACTCGACATACATTACCGAACTACCAAATTGAAGGCCTAAAAGAGCTTAAGAAAACACGACCAACCGGCTGTACCGAACCGGTGGTGGCAGCGGCGGCTTCCGATGAGTGGCAGTCGTAAATCACAGATACAGGATGCCCGTTGGCCGATCTCACATATTTATAAACTTAATCCAATAAACTAAACTCCAAGGTCATTGTATTATGAGAGAACTAGAACTTGAACGGTGTGTTGTGGACACACAGGGAGGATCACGTTCGAGTTAATGACCCGAACAATCTACAATATACGGATAGGGTTGGAGACCTAATCCTAGATATGTTGTGGATTCGACCCGCTTTGCATTAGATACAAACGAGGTGATCCAGCTCATTAATGTGGTTGACATGCGAGTGGAGGCATCCTGTGCAATGAGATTGTACAAGACCTAACTGTGAATTATTAGACTTACTGATGTAACACCGTTAATAGTATAGGACTAATAACTTCGTAGATGACCAATAGTGACTCGTCCTTAATCCTGAGCGTATTATGGACTCCTGTCTGTGCGGGTCTGTCCTTTGACTAGTACGGGTGAGGGTGGTCATAGTTGCTCATCTAATATGTCTATCTTCCCAGGGACAAGACCACATGGGGAGCTGAGAACTTGACTGAGATGGAATTCACTCGTTCTCGAATTAGGGAAACTAGAGGGGTTGTTCCTTTAAGTGTTGTCTCCAGGGCTTGGACAACGGGCACCCACCCTCTCACTGGCCCGAGAGGGATGTTGTTTATGGTTGGACCATACAACGTTGTTGTTCATTAGAGGAGCAGTGGGGACTTAAGGAGTAAGAGGTAGACACAGGGTAAATCTGTAATTTGATCCAGCAGTGTCTACGAACAACCTGTGAAGGGTCGACTCACGGACATAATTAGTTATATCGATGGACACAACTTGTCCTACAGTGATGGGAGTACAACTATGAGCTTTAGTGGAGTGTTACCGTAGCTAATGAATGTTGAATAATCGGGTCTAAGAGTTTGACAAGTTAATCTCGAATCATTGGAGCTCGTCATCTGTAAGTGAAGGGATCAAATCCCGCAGTAGAAGCGATTGTACATCGCGTGTTCTTAATTTAGTTACTGTTGGAATTTTTGTCCTAATCTCGTGTTTGTAAATTACTGTTTGAAATTAATAAGATTTATTCATTTCATCACTTTGTGTCTCGCAATATTTATAAACTTTTCCAATAAACTAAGCTCCAGGGTCATTGAATTTATGAGAGAATTAGAACTTGAACGGTGTGTAGTGGACACACAGGGAGGATCACGTTCGAGTAAATGACCCGACGGTATGCGTGATATGGATAGGGTTGGAGACCTAATCCACGGATACACTGTGGATGCGACCGCTTTGTATTAGATACAAACGAGGTGATCCGACTCGCTCATGTGGTTGACATGCGAGTAGGGACATCCCGCAATGAGATTGTACAAGACCAGGCATCGTGAATTATTAGACCTCACCGATGTAACACCGCTGATGTGAAGGGACTAATAACTTCGTGAGATGACCATTAGTGACTCGACTAATCCTCGAGCGTGTTACGGACTCGCCCCGGGGATCCGTCCTTTGACTAGTATGGGTGATGGTGGTCACAGTTACTCGCCCAATATGCCTATCTTCTCAGGGACAGGACCAAGTAGGTAGCTGGGAACTTAACTACGCGAGATGGAATTCACTCGTTCCCGCCTTTAAGGAAACTAGAGGGGTTGTTCCCTTAAGTCTTGTCTCTGTGGCTTGGACAACGGACACCCACCTTCTCACCGCCCGAGAAGGGTGTTGTGTATGGTTGGACCATCACAATATGTTGTTCATTAGAGGAGCATTGGGGACTTAAGGAACAAGAGGTAGACACAGGAGTAAAACGGTAATTTGACCCAGCCGTGTCTACGAATAACCTGTGAAGGGTCGACTCATGGGCATTGGTTATATCAGTGGACACGTAATATTTTGCACTGACGGAGTGCAAAACTGAAGCTATAGTGGAGTGTTACAGTAGCTAATGAATATTGATTAACCCACCAAAGAGTTTGACAGTTAATCTCTGATTATTGGACCCCGCCAACGTAGGTCCATTAGGTCCCTCGCTTGGCTCAATGCAGGTTAAAAGAAGGGTTTATGTTTTGGTATGAAATTGAAGTGTTCAATTTCACTTAAAGGGCATTTATGTCATTTATATGAGATATGAATGATATAATATATAGTTTAATGTGAATGAGATTCATAATAAACTATAGGTTAGCCTAATTGTTGAATTAGGGCTAATTGGAGAAATTAATTGAGAGAAATTAAATTGAATGTGATTCAATTTAATTAATCCACATTTATTACAAATGAGATTTGCAATATGAGATATGAGATATCTTATATTATGGGGTTATGCAAATGAGATTTGCATAACCTATGGTTGTGGTAAAGTGGTAATTATGTGGAGATTTTAACTCCATTAATTCCACTATTTAAACCCTTTGCAAGAAGGGATTGTAAGCTCTCTCTCTTATTTTTTTATTTTCATCAAAGAGAAGAAGAGAATCCTCTCAACCTTTCTCTCAACTCTCCTCCCTCTCCAAAATCAAGAAGTTCCCACAAACTTCCTTCTTTCCAAAGGAAGAACAACCGAGAAGCTTTTAGTGGTTGTGTTCGGTTCTTGATCGTGAAAAGAGAACGAGTTCGTTGAGATCGGGTTCTTCGCGAAGGGTTCGTGATTTTCTAGAAAGGAGTTCTTGAAGAGGGTCTTCAACAAGTAAGTTACTTCATCTTACTGTTTTTCCCTCCATTTTGCATGTTTAGTCTAGATCTAATAGTTAGATCGTTTTAACAAAACTTGAGTAGCGTAATGATACCATGACGATTCGATCGTCTTTCGCTGCGCGGAGATTTTCATTCCCTTCAATTGGTATCAGAGTCATTTCGATGGTTCTTCATTATGCATTGTTTTTGTTAAAATAGGTGGGTAATTTACATTGAATTCATGACATGAATGCTGGTTTGCAATTTGGATGTTTCGGTTTTTGGTACTTTTAGATTTATTTTCTGTTTGATGAGATCAAATGTAAAGGGCCCGTGTTTTTGGGCAATTTAGAAAATAAATAGAGTCTGTAAGTCCGTGTCGTTCGTAGCAAGTGTTGCTGTGAAGAAATCGGAGAAGAAACGGGCGTTTTTGAAGCCTGGCAACAAAAGCGATTTCTTTGTCAGACAGCGACGGCGTTGAGACGCTGCTCCTTGGCGTCTCAACGCTGTGCCAGCGGGAGCAAGGCGCGTTGTAGGACAGTGTTACAACGCCGCTGGCATTGAGAACGCGGGTCGACGCTGGAAGCGACAGCGTTGCAACGCTGCACGCGTTGAGGGGCAGTTCGCGGGAAGCACTTCGCAAACGTGGGCAGTTGCTTCATAGTGGGGCGTTTTTTCATCCGAAATTAAATTGTATTTTAATTTTTTTTTTGTAAAATGTATTTTTTATTTTTTATCTAATTATTTTGTTAAATAATATTAATATAAGTGTTATATTAATGTTATTTAATTAAATAATTGCCTCTAGGTGCCAAAATCGGTCCATTTTTGCTATTTAATTATTTTATGTATGAGATGTATGATTTAATTAAATTCTATGTGCATATTGTATGTCATATAGATTTAAAATCCCACCTTAGGTTAAACATTTCATGCATTATTTATATTATAAGAGTTATAATATATAGTTTGCATGATAGGTTATATTATAAGAGTTATAATATAATTAAATGCATGTTTAATTTAATTAATATAAGTGTTATATTTTTTTAGATTAAAGTATGCTCATGCATTTATATTGATGTGATGAATAATATTATGTTATAGTATATAGTTATTCATGTGATAAATGATCAAACACTATAACATAGAAATGCATGCAACCTAAGTTAATTATTAGTTTTAAAGAGTTTAGAACTTGAATAATTAGACTTAGGTTTTCTATTTTCTAATGAGATTAGAAATTACGAAATCAAAGTTTAGTCTATGAATGGAGCCTGATTAGTAACTCTGTCTAAGGAAGGTTTTGTCTAAGGCTGGGGTATTTAAGTTGACGCTTGCGGAACACCCCTACCTGGAAACCAACCTGGAAGTGAATTCGGTCCGGAGATTCTTAGATTATACTTATCGTGAGTGCCGCTAATTAAAAGTGTTTTAATTTACTCACATAGACCTAAGTTATAATGTGATTATAGACTTAGGTTAATACCATATAAGAGTTATATTGGTAGACATAGGTAAATTTTAACCGGTTTATCTAGGTCAATCCCTATTAAAATTAAAGTGCTGAATGGGAGGAAATAAAGTGTATAAGATACATTTGAATTTCCAACCACAAATCTCCTTAAAGTCCACACCGTGAGATCTATACTCGGCCTCGTGGCGCAAATGGGAGCGTCCCCCTTCGGGTGGCATTTGTATAGGTCAATATCATCGTGGATGGAGAGAGTACTTATAGTGAGTGGGAGCGGGACTTGTGAAAACGAGACCCACGGTCTCTTCTTTCGATTCACACCGTGAGACGCCTATGATCCGCCTGCTAGTTTGGCCTGGACCAGACAATCCCTTCGGAGGGCCTGATCATGGGAGTCGGAACACCGTGAATTCCCGAAAGCGATACAGTTTCCTGGTTGGTTTTCCTTCTTGGTTGACCCTTCGGTGGCTATTGTTTGGACGGATGCTTGGAAACTTAAAGATTGAGGGTGACACTCACAGAATTCGTTAAGTGTTAATGAATTCGACCAAACAATGGTAATTGGATGCCTAATGGAATAAGAGTTATTTTGGGATTAGGGTCTGATCGAGAAAGTCTCGTCCTAGAGGAGGAGTGTTCTGTTCACCCTTCGGTGGCGGTCATTCTAAACCTTTAGGGTATCATTGCAAAATTTTGAATGACCTAGGGATCATGAAACAATTTTGCTAAAACTTGATTAGATTTCAAAAGTTGTTTGCGAGACTAACACAAAGTTTTTCTTAATTTTTCAGCTTAAAACATGTCTAGCGCAATAATAGCTCTACTCGCCTCCGATAAATTAGTGGGAGATAATTACCAAAGTTGGAAAAACAATATTAACACAATTTTGGTAACTGACGACATAAAGTTCGTGCTATCTGAGGAGTGTCCTCAGATGCCGGGCTCGACAGCGTCGCGAAGTGTTCGCGATGCATACGATCGGTGGATCACGGCCAATGAAAAGGCCAAGGTCTACATTATTGCCAGCATGTCTGATGTATTAGCAAAGAAGCATGAGCTGATGGTCTCCGCCAAGGAGATCATGGAGTCCTTGCAGGAAATGTTTGGACAAGAGTCCTTTCAAGTCCGACATGACTCGCTCAAATACGTCTTCAACGCATGGATGAAGGAAGGGTCGTCTGTCCGTGAACATGTTCTAGACATGATGACCTACTTTAATCTGGCTGAGATGAACGAGGCTTCGATCGACGAGTCGAGCCAAGTCAGTTTTATACTGGAGACTCTTCCGAAGAGTTTCCTTCGGTTTAGAGCAATCTTTGTTATGAACAAAATTAGCTACACTCGACTACCCCCTCCTCAATGAGCTACAAAATTTCCAAGTCCTTGAGCAGGTCAAGGAATCTGAGGCAAATGTTGCCTACAGGTCTTATCACAGGGGCTCGACCTCTGGGACAAAACCTGTTGCTCCTTCACGCCCGAAAGGGAAGAAGAGGATGAAGAGGGGTAAAACTAACCGAGCTGCCGCCCACAAGGGCAAGAAGGTCAAGGATGTTGCAGAGAAAGGAAAGTGTTTCCACCGCTGCTGATGGGGACGAACATCGGAAGAGGAACTGTCCCAAATTCCTGACCGAGAGGAAGAATCAAGGTAAATGTGATTTACTTGTGATAGAAACTTGTTTAGTGGAGAGTAGTGACTCTACCGGATATTGGATTCAAGCGTCACTAACTACATTTGTTCTTCTTTTTCGAGATTGATTCTGGCGGCACTGCGAGAGAGGTGAGGTGAGTCTACTGGGTTGGATCCAGGAGCTTGTCTCTCTGCGATGCAGATCGGCACTTTGAAGCTACATTTTGGCAGGAACTACATTTTGTTGGGTAATTTGTACATAGTTCCAGGGTTTACTAGAAACCTAGTTTCTATTTCCTGCCTAATTGAACAATGTATATCTGTTTCCTTTGAATCTAGTAAAGCGTTTATTTCTTTCAAAGGCAATCTTATTTGTTCTCGCTTCACTTGAGCATAATCAGTATGTTTTGAAACCTAATTCGGTCAAAAGTGTTTTGAATATCGAATTGTTTAAAATCTATGAGAAACACGAACTAAGAAAGCGAAAGTTTCTCCTAAAGAAAATGCCCATCTTTGGCATCTACGGTTAGGCCACATTAATCTCAATCGACAGTTTAACAGGGAGAAGGGGGTTGCTCATTCTGATGATCAATCAATCAATTCGTCGTAAGACTTCAAGAATTCTTTCTCTCTCAATTCTAGAATTCCCAAAACCTTCCAATTGTTGGAATCCTTCCCACAAAGGATTTTGTTCTAAGAACTCCGAGACATAGAAGGTTTTCTCTGTTGGTGGTGTCCTGCTTGGAAATACAGAGGAGTGCATGTGTTGCTGCTTTGTTGATTTCTCTAGGAGCAAGGAGTTGTTGTTCTACGAATCTATAAAGGTATTCTTCTTCCCTGTAGTTTAATTGTTAAACTTAACATATGTTTGCATGTATGCAATTAATCCATGTTTAATAGAATTAAAATTTCATGCTTCTTCTGTTTTTTTTTTTGTTAATGTACTGGTTTTTGTTTCAATTAAAACAATCAAGCAATTTACGATCCCAAACACGTTTTCGTTGCTCAAGGAGATCAGATCTCCATCAATTGGTATCAGAGCAATGTTTGTATTGTTTTGTTTTGAAACAAAATTGCATTGATTTGGTGGAAAATGCATATGGTTTTGCTGTAAAACTTGTTTAGGAATTTTTTGGCCTTAGTTTACTTTGATTTTGATCAATTTGTATGTAAAGGCCCCTGCGTTTTGGGGCATAAAGTGCATAATTGAGTCATGGTTGAGATCTGAGTACGAAGTCGGGACCGGATTTCATGCAATTCGGTTGAGAATCGAAGGAGAAATTGAAGAACGGCCGGCTGCAGTGTTCGTGAGTTTCGCGCGCTGCCGGAAACAACGCTGTGTTGCAATACTACGAAGCGGCGTTAACGCGCCATTCATCAACGTTACCACGCGAAGAAGCGGCGTCGCAACGCCATCGACGCGGCGCCAAGCGCTCAAGGCGGTAACGCCACCCCGATAGCGAAGCGCGCAAAAGGACAAAGCGGGCTTTGCAATGCTTGCATCAGCGTTGCAACGCCGTGGGGCATTCCAGCAGCTGCAGACCGATTCGACTAGTTTAGTGTTTTTGGTTCGGAACGAGTGATTCAAAGTCGATTCAGGGTGTTTTTGAACCGGTTTCATGAAATAAAATTAATGTAATTTTATTTTTTGCACTTTAGAGGCCAAATTATTCCGGTTTTACAGTTTTATGTCTTTATGAATGTCATTTAGATTATTCCCACCTTAGGATAAGCATGTTCGTGCATTTTATTTATATAAATGTTATATGAATATGGTTGAATGCATGATTAATTTATTTTTTCATGAGTAATTAATTATAATTAGATTATATGGAAAATAAATTACATGGAGCATGAAATTACTTAGTTTGAAATAAATGTTATTTTATTTAAGTAATTCAATAATTCAATTAGTCGAATTCCTTTTATAATTCCAATTTGAATAATGATTGTTGGATTTATAATATAGTTTCTTTATCATAGGTTAATTATTAAATTTATAAAAGTTATAAATTAAAGGGATTTTAGAAACCATAACCTATAATAAAGAAATGCATGCAAACATAGGAACTTGGGTTAAATTTAATTAGTTTTAAATCGTTTAAAATTAATTTAGACCTAAGTTTTAATTTCTAATAGGATTATAAATTAGTCTTACGTAGTATTTTAAATAGTTTAAAATCTAGTAGGACGTTGGAACTTTGGTTATAAGGGAACTCTCTTTCGTGAAGTTCCTGCATAAAGGTCAGAAACTTAAGGACACTGTTAACTAACACCTCCTACCTAGGAACTGACCCAGAACCTGAGTTGAATTAACCTTAGTTCTTTTTTATCTCTAGGTAATTAAAATGTTTATTCACCTAGACATAAGGTTTTAAGACCTAGTTATAATAGTTATAATAGGCATAGACTTAGATATATTCTTTTAGCCGTAATGCAACTAAGTTAAACCTATACCCTAATTGAGTTTACTCTCACGTCCTCAAGAGTGAGTTCCATGCTCGGCTACGTGGCGTCAATAGGGCGTCCCCCTACAGTATATGTTTGCATGGTTCAATACCAAGGTGAATGAGGGAATTATCCATAGTAAATGGGAGCGGGGACGCGTGTCAACGTATCCTACGGTCTCCTCATTAGGTCGCATCGTGAGATTTCTATAGTCCGCTCGCTAGGTTGTCCCCGAACAAATGCCAATCCCTACGGAGGGCCCGACTATAGGGATCGTAACACCGCGAACCTAAAAATGGATAGGTCTCTTAGGGCTGCTTTGGTATGCAACCTGATCCTGCTTTATGTTTTCTGATTCACCGAATTCGGTGAATATGTATTTAAGCGATGTGTTTTCAAAATCAAGGCCAATTCGATCCAAATAGTAGAAATTCAAAAAACAACATTTTTATGTTTTCATTGTATCCAGATTCTGAATTTAAAATTTTAAAATGCGAAATTATATTAAACAAAGATAAAAATAATAAATACAATATTTCATGTTATGAATTCAATTTACTTTTGTTAAATTAAAATATGTAGAATATAATATATTATAAATTATAGAATATTATATTATAAAAAGATAATTCTATAAAATTTGCAAAATCATTTCCTAAATTAATTAATAATGACTTATATTCAATATAATAATTAGTTTTGCATCTACAACTAATTTCATGATCTATAAATATGTTATAGAGCACAGCTTTAAACAAATCTATTTAGAATGAAATCAAATTTCTAAATCTGCTACCAAACACATATCTGAAAACATGAAATACAACTCTGTTTTCATTGAATCCCTTGTTTTCAAATTTCTGTTTTCAGATTGCGTACCAAACAGGCCCTTAGTTATTTGCCAACAATTGTCTTTCTTAATAGTAGTCTGTTGGCTCGGGCCTATTGGATCTGAAAATGGTAGGGTAACATTTACGGGATGAGTTAAGTTAGTTAACAAATCCTTGACCAAACAAACGGCAGCTAAGGACCATATGGACATGAGATGTTCTGGTAGTGAGAATTGGCTGAGAAAGTCTCTATTCAAGGGAGTAATGACTGACCGCCCGACGGAGGCTTTTGTTCTAAACCCTTGAAGTATTGTTGCAAAATTAAAGGTTTAATTCAAACAGTGGGTTTAGTCTAAACACTAGGGTTCTTTAATAATTTTGCTAAATTTGATTGGTTTTACAATGGGTTAAAAGGCATAACTAATTAGAACTATTTTGGATTTTCAACATGTCATCCTCAATAATAGCCTTACTTAAAAGCGACCGTTTAACTGGTGAGAATTTTACTATGTGGAAGTCCAACTTGAATACGATTCTCGTTGTTGACGACCTACGGTTTGTATCTTATCGAGGAATGTCCTCGGATCCTCGCCGTAACGCTCCTCAATCTGTAAGGAGGCGACGATCACCGGATCAAGGCCAATGATAAGGCCAAGGTCTACATTTTGGCTAGTGTTTCTGAAGTTCTGGCCAAAAATCACGAGGGCATGGTCTCACCGTGAGATCATGAGTTTGCTTTGCAGAAATGTTTGGACAACCGTGCGGGACAGATTCGCACGAATCCTCAAATACGCTTATAACTCCCGTATGAAGGAGGATCATCGGTGAGAGAACACGTTCTTGATCCGATGGTCCACTTCAACGTACGAGAGATGAACGGAGCGGTCATTGACGAGCAAAGTCGTGTATCGCTCATCCCGAGTCTCTTCCAAGAGTTTCTCGCAATTCCGCAAAGAATGCGGTGATGAACAAGATAGAGTATAACTCGACTACTCTCCTTAATGAACTACAGATTTTCCAGTCTCTTATGAAGGATAAGGGAGAGGGTGATGGAGAGACAAATCTGTTTGCCCATTCCAGAAGGTTCCAGAAGGGTTCATCCTCTGGGACTAAGTTCTGTAGCTCATCTTCTGGGCTTAAGTAGACCCAAAAGAATAAAATAGGAGGGAAAGGGAAGGCTCCTGATGCTGACAAAGGCAAGGGAAAAACCAAGGTTGCAGATAAAGAAAAATGTTTCCACTGCAACGTGGATAGGCACTGGAAGCGAAACTGCCCAAAATACCTTGCTGAGCTCAAAGAGAAGAAAGGTAAATAAGATTTACTTGTTCTTGAAACTTGTTTAGTGGAAAATAATGATTTGACCTGGATACTTGATTCAGGAGCCACTAGGTTTGCTCTTTATTTCAGGAAACTAGTTCCTTCAAGGAACTCGAAGAGGGTGAGATGACGCTCAAGGTCGGAACGGGAGACGTCGTCTCAGCTCGTGGAGTGGGAGATGTCAAGCTATTTTTCGGAGATAGATTTCTTTTAATAAAACATCTGTATATAGTTCCTAAGCTTAAAAGGAACTTAATTTCTATCTCTTGTTTAATAGAACTTGGTTATTGTATTTCTTTTTCAATTAATGAAGCGTTCATTTTGAAAGAGGGTGTCAATATTTGTTATGCTAAATTGAAAAATGGCTTGTACGTACTGAAACCGAATAAAACCAAAGCAATTTTAAATCATGAGATGTTTAAGAATGCTAACACTCATAATAAAAGGCAAAGAATTTCTCCAAATAATATTACCTATCTATGGCATCTTAGACTTGGTCATATTAATCTCAACCGGATTGAGAGACTCTATAAGAATGGACTTCTAAATAAGTTAGAAGATGATTCTTTACCTCCTTGCGAATCTTGCTTGGAAGGTAAAATGACCAAGCGACCTTTTACTGGAAAAGGTTACAGAGCCGTAGAGCCCCTAGAACTTGTGCATTCGGATTTTTGTGGTCCGGTGAATGTTAAAGCTCGAGGAGGGTACGAATATTTCATCTCTTTCATAGATGATTATTCGAGGTATGGTTATCTATATCTAATGCATCACAAGTCTGAGGCTCTTTAAAAGTTCAAAGAGTATAAGGCTGAAGTAGAGAATGCATTAGGGAAAACCATTAAAACACTTCGATCCGATCGAGGTGGAGAGTATATGGATTTGAGATTCCAGGACTATATGATAGAACATGGAATTAAATCTCAACTCACTGCACCTAATACACCACAGCAAAATGGTGTGTCATAAAGGAGAAATAGAACCTTGTTAGACATGGTTCGTTCTTAGATGAGCTATGCTCAATTGCCTGCCTCGTTTTGGGGATACGCAGTAGAGACTGCAGTTCAAATCTTGAACAGTGTTCTATCAAAAAGTGTTTCAGAAACACCTTTTGAACTATGGAAGGGCGTAAACCTAGTTTACAACACTTCAGATCTGGGTTGTCCGGCACGTGCTCGCGACAAACCCAAAGAAACTGGAACCTCGTTCAAGATTGTGCCAATTTGTTGGCTATCCCAAAGAAACGAGAGGTGGTCTTTTCTACGACCCACAAGAAAATAAGGTGATTGTATTCACAAATGCCACATTCTTGGAGGAAGATCACATGAGGAACAACAAACCGCGTAGTAAATTAGTACTAGGTGAAGCTACTCATGAACCAACAAGAGTTGTTGATCAAGCTGGACCTTCATCAAGAGTTGATGGAGGAGTCAGCACCTCAAGTCAGTCTCGTCCTTCTCAATCATTGGAAATGCCTCGACGCAGTGGGAGGGTTGTTTCGCAACCTGAACGCTACTTGAGTTTAGCTAAAACTCAAGTTGTCATACCTGATGACGGCGTAGAAGATCCATTGTCTTATAAATAGGCAATGAATGACGTAGACAAGAACCAATGGATCAAAGCCATGGACCTTGAAATGGAGTCAATGGACTTCAATTCAGTATGGGAACTTGTAGACCAACCTGAAGGGGTTAGACCCATAGGGTGTAAATGGATCTATAAGAGAAAGAGAGACGCAATGGAAAGTACATGCACCTTTAAGGCTAGGCTTGTAGTAAAGGGTTTTACCCAAAGGGAAGGAGTTGACTATGAAGAAATTTTTTCCCCTGTTGCTATGCTGAAGTCTATAAGGATACTCTTGTCCATAGCCGCATTTTATGATTATGAAATTTGGCAAATGGACGTCAAGACTGCCTTTTTGAATGGTAATCTTGACGAGAGCATCTATATGTCTCAGCCCAAAGGGTTCATAGCCAAAGGTCAGGAGCAAAAAGTTTGCAAGCTCAATCGATCCATTTATGGGTTGAAACAAGCCTCAAGATCTTGGAATATAAGATTTGATACTGCGATCAAGTCTTACGGCTTTGACCAAAACGTTGATGAGCCTTGTGTTTACAAGAAGATCATCAACGACAAAGTAGCTTTATTAGTACTTTATGTGGATGATATCCTACTCATTGGGAATGATGTAGGATACCTTACTGACATAAAGAATTGGCTGGCAACCCAATTCCAAATGAAAGATTTGGGAGAGGCGCAATATGTTCTTGGGATTCGGATCTTGAGAATCGCAAGAACGTAACGCTAGCATCGCCTCAAAGCGTCTCATATCGATAAAATGTTGTCCGGATATTCGATGCGAGAATTCTAAGAGGGCTTATTACCCTTCGGGCATGGAGTTCATCCTGCCAGGAACAGTGTCCCCAAGACACCTCAAGAAGTTAAGGATATGAGACATATTCCTATGCCTTTGCATGAGGTAGCTTAATGTATACTATGCTATGCACGAGGCCGAACATTTGTTATGCAAAGGGGAATAGTCGAGAGGTACTCGATCCAATCCAGGTTAGACCACTGGACAACGATTAAAAATATCCTCAAGTATCTAAGGAGAACGAGGACTATATGCTTGTGTATGGGTCTAAGATTTGATCCTTACTAGATACACCGATTCTCGATTTTCGCACCGATAAGGATTCTCGAAATTCCACATCGGGATCAGTTTTCACCCTTAACGGGGGAGCTATAGTATGGCGAAACATCAAGCAAGGATGCATCGCTGACTCCACAATGGAGGCTGAGTATGTTGTTGCTTGTGAAGCAGCTAAAGAGGTTGTTTGGCTAAGGAAATTTCTTACTAATTTGGAAGTTGTTCCAAATATGGAATCTCCCATCACCTTATACTGTGACAACAGTGGTGCGGTAGCCAATACGAAGGAACCTCACAGCCATAAGCGAGGTAAGCACGTCGAGAGAAAGTATCACCTGATACGAGAAATAGTGCAACGAGGAGATGTGACAGTCACGAAGATCGCTTCGGAGAACAATATTGTTGATCCGTTTAAAAAGACTCTCCAGGCTAAAGTGTTCGAGGGTCATCTGGAAAGTCTAGGTGTACGAGAAATGTACATAGGATAATCTAGGGCAAGTGGGAGATATGTAATGGGGTATATGGATGTCCTAGTTTATTATATTACTATCTCTTGTAACCACTGTTTTAGATTATGATGTCCCCCACTAGAGTTTTAATTCAAGTGGGAGTTTGTTGGGATTTGTGCCCTAAAACTCGTAGTTTGTAATTATGTTCTAATTAATGTAATAAAGAGTTATTATTTCAATAAAGTGTTATTGTTCGTTATCTACGAGTTTACCTTTATTTAAACCCTAAATCAAATAAACTAAACATCCAAGGCTGTTAAATGAATCTTTAACTGAATGTAATGTACATAAAAAGGATCTTGATTCGAGATACAGCCTAAAGGGTCTATAGTTAGGGGATAAGGTTTGGGTACCTTACTCTGGTTAAACTATGGATGTGGCCCACTTTGTATTTGATACAAACACTGTGATCGTAACGTGTTCGTGTAGATGACTTGTGAGTGGGGATATCCTATGTAATGAGATTACATAAGACCGGATCACGAAATAGTAATCTCTAGGTGTAACTTCGTTGACTAGTTAGGTTTCTATTTCACTAGAATGACCTAGGCAACTTGATCTCAATCCTGAGCAAGTTACGAACTCCTGTTCGTGAGGGATTGTCCTTTGACTAGTATGGGTGAGAGTGGCCAGATTCGCCGACTCAATATGCCTACCTTCTTGGGGACAAGACCGAGTGAGCGGCTGGGAACTTAACTTAGCAAGATGGACTTTACTCTTTCCCGCCTACTAGGGTAAGTAGAGGAATGTTCCCTTAAGTGGTGTCTCCGGGACTTGAACAAAGGGCCCGACCCTCTCATTCGCCCGAGAGGGACTATGTTTGTTGGTAGGACCACAAATAAATTGTTCATTAGAGGAGCACTGGTACTTAAGGCACAAGATGTAACCCAGGGATAAAACGGTAATTTGACCCAGCTGGTGTACAAACATTCGTGAAGGATTGACTTGCTGTTATTGGTCAATATCCATGGACACAGAAATATATCTGCAGTTAGAAGAGTGCAGCTGTGGGACTTTAGTGTAGTATTCCCGCAGTTAACGAATGTTGATTGGGAGGTTAATGAGATTAACCGAGCAATCTCGTATCGTTGGAGCTTCTGATCTGTAGGTCCATTAGGTCCACCTTCTAGCTCGTAAAAGGTTCTTAGATCATTTGAATTTGAAATGTTCAAATTCATTAGGGAATATATTTAATATATTTAGATACGATATAATATATAGTTTTGGAATTATATATTATAAATTTAATGTGAATATGATTCATATTAAATTATATGAGAGAATTGAATATTTGAAAGAGTTCAAATATTATATTAAATGTGAATGTGATTCACATTTGCAAACTATAGGATAAAATTTAATGTGCACTGGATGTACATTAAAACTATAGGTTAAAGGGGTAATATGATTAAAGAGATTTAATCCAAATTAAAAATATGATATTTGATTTGTATTATTTAAATATGATTTAAATGAATAATTAAATTTGATTTAATTATATTATTATTATTATTTTAATAATAAAATGAGGGAACGTGTCATCCAGACACGTTCCCCATTTACCCTCCCCTCTCCCCTATCGCCGCTTTAACAGGGGAAGAAGGGTTGCTCATTCTGATGATCAATCGATCAATTCGTCATAAGACTTCAAGAATTCTTTCTCTCTCAATTCTAGAATTCCCAAAACCTTCCAATTGTTGGAATCCTTCCCACAAAGGATTTTGTTCTAAGAACTAAGAGATATAAAAGGTTTTCTCTGTTGGTGGTGTCCTGCTTGGAAATACAGAGGAGTGTCTGTGTTGCTGCTTTGCTGATTTCTTTAGGAGCAAGGAGTTGTTGTTCTGCGAATCTACAAAGGTATTCTTCTTCCCTGTAGTTTAATTGTTAAACTTAACATATGTTTGCATGTATGCATTTAATCCGTGTCTAATAGGATTAGAATTTCATATTTGTTCTGTTTTTTTTTGTCAATATACTGGTTTTTGTTTCAATTAAAACAATCAAGCAATTTACGATCCCAAACACGTTTCCGGTGCTCAAGGAGATCAGATCTCCATCACCAGCTACCTACGAGGTTCTGTCCCTTAGAAGGTAGGCTTATTGAGTCGGCTACAGGCCACTCTCACCCATACTAGTCTAAGGACAAACCCCTATAAGCAAGAGTTCTTAACTTACTCGGGATTCAGGTCGAGTCACTAATGACCATCTATAAATTATCAGTCTTATCCTGCTAACGGTGTTACACTGGTTAGACTAATAATTTGCAGTCCGGTCTTGTATGAACCCTTCATATAGGATGCCCCCACTCGCATGTCAACTACATGAATGAGTTGGATTACCTCATTTTGTACTAATTACAAAGTGGGTCGCATCCATGGTGTTACCAGAGTGAGGTTTCCAACCTTATTCTTATACCATAGACCATTTAGGTTATATTCTTGAACACAATCCAAATAGTGTCCACTACACTGATGTTCAAGATATATTATAACCTTGGAGCTTAGTTTATTGGATTTATAAAGCAAGAATGCAATTTTATCAAAACAAATAACTCTTTATTTATTTGATCAAAATTACACAAGTTTAGGGCATAAATCCCAACAATAGGTCCATTAAGTCCCTCGGTTGGCTCAAACTAGATAAATTGAGGGTTTACAGTTTGGTGTGAATTTGAAGTGTTTTAATTCATTAATTAGGTATTTATGTCATTTATATGTGATATAGTTGACATAATATATAGTTTTATGTGAATGAGATTCATAAGAAACTATAGGTTAGCCTAATTGATTAATTAGTGCTAATTGGAGAAATTGAATTGAGTGAAATTAAATCGAATGAGATTCAATTTAAAATTTCACAATTATACAAATGCGATTTGTATAATAAAGTATGAGATACCTTATTTTATGTAACATGCAAATATGATTTGCATATTATAAGATTGTGGTAAAATGGTGAATTGGTGGAGATTTCAACTCCACCTCTCACCATTATTTAAAGGCTTTGCAAGAAGCCTTTGTTACTCATTTGTTTATTTTTTGGATTTTTACTTCCAAGAACAAAGAAAGCTCTCTCTCAAACTCTCTCTAGTCTCTCCAAATTCTCTCCAACCCGAAACCAAAGGGAGTCCCACAACTCTCTCTCTATCGATCGAGAACAACCGAGAAGTTCTTTTGGAGGTGTCCAAACAGTTCTGTTCGAGAGATCGTGTTGTAGAGATCGTTGGTACGAAGTGTTCGTGACCGGAGAAGAAAAACATCGAAGAAGTGTTCTTCAACAAGTAAGTAGTTTCACTCACTGTTTTCTTCTCTTTTACAACATGTTTAGCCTAGGATTTAAGAGTTAGATTCAATTTTAAGAAATCAGTTCCACAACGAAAACCACGACGTTTCATGTCGTTTTTCGTTCTGAAATTTTCATTCCCTTCACTTGGTATCAGAGCCAAGTTGGCTAATTCGTTGTGCATTCTGAATTTCTTAAAATTAGGTGGGGTTGCCTTAGTTTCATGAGACGCTTTTGTGGTATTGCATGTTGGATGTTTTCGATTTTGGCACTAGTTAGGTTTACATTAATTTCGTTGATGTGATCAATGTAAGGGCCTGTTGTTTTTGGCAATTTTAATTTAAATCAAGTCTGTAAGTCCGTGTCGATCGTGGCAAGAGTTGCTTTGAAGAAATCAGAGCAGAAACGGGTGAATTCGATGAAAAACAGCAAGAGGTGCTTGCTGGAATTTCATCGGTGTTGCGACGTTGTTCAATGGCGTTGCAATGCCAACCGTGCGGAAAGATGCCTTGCTACAGTGTAGCGTTGCGATGCAAGCGGGGTTGCAATGAGGACACAACCTTGACGCTGGAAGGTGCAAGCGTAGTGGAGCATTTTTGCGAGGAATCTGCACGGGGTGGCAACGTAGGGACATGGAAGGGTAGCGGTTCGAGCCTTGGGTCGTGCAACTGTTTTATTTTATTTATTTATTTTGTAAAATGAGTTTTTATTAATTTAATTTAAGTAATATTAATATAAATGTTATATTAATGTTAATTAATTAAATTAATGTCCCTGGGATGCCAAAACCGGTCCAATATTGTTGTTTAATTAAATTATGCAATTGTTGTATGATTTATATTTTCTATGTGCATAATGCATGTCATATAGATTAAAATCTCACCTTAGGTTAAACATTTCATGCATCATTTTATATTATAAGAGTTATAATACATAATATGCATGATAGGATTATATTATAAGTGTTATAATATAATGTATGTGTTTTAATTTAATTAATATAAGAGTTATATTTCTTAGATTAAAAGCATTGACATGCATTTATATATGTGATGTATGTATATTATATAGTTTATGTGATGAATGATCAAGCATGATAATATAGAAATTCATGTAGCCTAAGTTAATTATTAGTTTTAAAAGGTTTAGAACTTGAATAATTAGACTTAGGTTTCGTAGTTCTAATAAAAGTAGAATTAGTAAATCAATATGACTTATGAATGGTGACTAATAGTAACTCTGTCTAAGGAAGGTTCTTTCTAAGGCTGGGGTATTTAAGCTGACGTTATGCAGAACACCCCTACCTGGGAGTGAATTTGGTATGGAGATTCAAAGATTATATTCTCGTGAGTGACGTTTAATTAAAAGTTGATTAAATTACTCACATAGACCTAAGTTAATAATGTGATTATAGATTTAGGCTAATCCAATATAAGTGTTATATTGGTAACTTAGGTATAGCCGGTTTATCTAGGTCCATCCCGATTAACTTAAAGTGCTGAGTGGGAGGAAATAAAGTGTATGAGATACATTTAATTTTCCATCCACAAATCTCCGTTAAGTTCACACCGTGAGATCCATACTCGGCCTCGTAGCGCAAATGGGAGTGTGTCCCCCTTCGGATGGAATTTGTATGGGTCAATATTAAAGTGAATGGAGAGAGTACTTATAGTGAGTGGGAGCGGGACCTATGAAAACGGGACCCACGATCTCTTTTATCGATTCACACCATGAGACGCCCATGATCCGCCTGCTAGTTTGGCCTGGACCAGACAATCCCTTCGAAGGGCCCTGATCATGGGAGTCGGAACACCGTGAATTTCCGAAAGGGATACAATTTCCTTATTGGTTTTCCTTCTTAGTCCTCCTTTCGGTGGCGATTGTTTAGACGGATACTTAGAAATTTAAAGGTAAAGGGTGACACTCACAGGATTCATTAAGAGTTAATGGATTTAGACCAAATAATGGTAACTGGATGCCTAATGGAATAAGAGTTATTCTTGTATTAGAGTCTGGTCGAGAAAGTCTCGTCCCAGAGGAGAAGTGTTTCTGTCTACCCTTCGGTGGCGGTCATTCTAAACTTTTGAGGTATCATTGCAATTATTAATGACCTAGGGACCATAGAATAAAAAATTGCTAAAACCTAATTGGATTTTCAAAGTCTTTGCGATACTAATTCAAAGTTTTTCTTATTTCAACAAACATGTCTAGTTCAATAATCGCTCTATTAGCTTCTGAAAAATTAGTTGGCGACAATTTTCAAACGTGGAAAAACAATATCAACTCGATTTTTGTAACTAACGACCTTAAGTTCGTGCTCACTGAGGAGTGTCCTCAGGTGACAAGCTCGACCGCATCACAAAGTGTTCGTGATGCGTATGATCGATTGATCAGGGCTAATGAAAAATCCAAGGTCTATATTATCATTGCCAGCTTGTTTGAAGTATTGGCAAAGAAGCATGAGGTGATGATCACCGCTAAGGAGATCATGGAATCACTGCAGGACATGTTTGGACAACAGTCCTTTCAGGTCCACCACGATTCCCTCAAACACGTCTTCAATGCAAGGATGAAGGAGGGGACGTCTGTCCGTGAACATGTTCTGGACATAATGACCCACTTGAAGGGATCGAATCTCGCAGCGGAAGCGATTGTTAATCGCGTGTTCAAGATTTTGTTACATAGATCTAAAATACAAGAACTAAATCTAAGATTAAGCATGTTTTACAAAGTAGGACAACAAGATATTACCTTTGAAGAATACTTTCTTCACGAATTCCTCCTCCAATGATCACGATCTCAGCAACAAAACCCGAACCTTGTGAAGATCCACCACTAGATCTTCTCCGTTGTTCTCTAGGTGAGGGAGGAAGATGGGTTCTTTTAGGATGAGATGAGAAGATCTTTTGAAATTTTGTTTAGAACTCTTTCCAACACAAATGAGAGAATTCTAGGGTTTATGTGAAAGCCTTAACCCAAAGTGATGCTCATGCAACTATTTATAGGGAAATAGGATGGAAATTACCATCCTATCCCTCATTCATTTTCTCATTAGTATATAGTTAATATGTGAATCTAATTCACATTAAAACTATATATTATATCAATTATATCACATATAATTGATATAACACCTTATATATTAAATTGAACACTTCAATCTCATTCCTAACTTTATACCCTCAATATTACTATGTTGAGCCAACGGAGGGACCTAATGGACCTACAGTTCATGAGCTCCAATGATGTGAGATTAACTGATCAAAATCTTTGATCTAGTTAATCAATATTCATTAACTACAAGTCACTCCACTATAGACTTGTAGCTGCACTATTCTCACTGTAGATTATATTGTGTCCATTGATATAATCATTACCCATGAGTCGACCCTTCACAGGTTGTTCGTAATCACAGTTAGGTCAAATTACCGTTTTACCCCTGTGATTACCTCTTCGTTCCTTAAGCACCACTAATCCTCTAATGAACAACAAGTCTATGGTCCTACCATAAACTCATACCCTCTTAAGCCTGTTTAGAGGGTGGGGCCCCGTTGTTCAAGACCTGGACTAAGTTCTTAAGGGAACAAACTATCTAATTCCTTAGTGTAGGAATGAGTGAATTCCATCTTGCATAGTTAAGTCCCCAACTATCTACGAGGTTCTATCTCTGAGAAGGTAGGCTTATTGAGTAGACTACAGGTCACTCTCACCCATACTAGTCTAAGGACAAAACCCTATTAGCAGAAGTTCTTAACTTGCTCAGGATTCAGGTCGAGTCACTAATGACCATATATAAATTATCAGTCTTATCTTGTTAACGGCGTTATACTTGTCAGACTAATAATTTGCAGTCCGGTCTTGTATGAACTCTTCATACAGGATGCCCCCACTCGCATGTCATCCACATGAATGAGTTGGATTATCTCATTTGTACTAATTACAAAGTGGGTCGCATCCATGGTGTTACCAGAATAAGGTTTTCAACCTTATTCTTATACCATACACCATTTAGGCTATACTCTTGAACACAATCCAAATATTGTCTACTACACTGATGTTCAAGATATATTATAACCTTGGAGCTTAGTTTATTGGATTCATAAAGCGAGAATATAATTTTATCAAAACAAATAACTCTCTATTTATTTGATCAAAATTACATAAGTTTAGGGCACAAATCCCAACAATCTTCCACTTGACCTAAAGTTTGTGGAGTACTAAACCTTATAATAATGTAAATACAATAAACTAGGGCTTCGAAAACCTTTGTACAATATACTCCCATTTGCCCTAGTTGTGCTCTGAGGCTATCTTTGTGACGATCACGTCTCCTCGATGCACGATCGCCCGGATGAGATGATATTTCCGCTCAATATGCTTACCCCTCTTGTGACTTCGTGGTTCCCTTGAATTTGCCACGACACCACTGTTATCACAATACAACGTGATAGACAAACTCATATTTGGAACAACTTCCAAATGTAACATGAATTTCCTTAACTAAACGACCTCTTTAGCTGCTACATATTCGGCCTCCATGGTGGAATCAGTGATGCATCTCTGCTTGATACTTCGCCATACGAAAGCTCCTTCGTTAAGAGTAAATACTAGCCCTGATGTAGATTTCCGAGAATCTTTATCAGTTTGAAAGTCAGAATCCGTGTATCCTGTAAGGATCAAATCCTTAGCCCCATACACATGCATGTAGTTCCTAGTTCTCCGTAGATACTTAAGGATCGTTTTAATTGTTGCCCATTGTTCAGGTCCTGGATTGGATTGATACATACTGACCATTCCAACTGCAAAACAGATGTCTGGCCTAGTACACAACATGGCGTACATCAGGCTCCCAACAACTGATGCATAAGGAATCCGTCTCATCTCCTCAACTCCTTGAGGTGTCTTATGACATTGTTCCTTAGACAAATGAACTCCATATCTAAAAGGCAATAAACCCTTTTTGGAGTCTTGCATCTTAAACCTCAACAACACTTTGTCGATGTAAGATGTCTGAGACAAGGATAGTGTTTTATTCTTGAGGTTCTGGACAATCTGGATCCCAAGAACAAACTGCGCTTCTCCCAAATCTTTCATTTGGAATTGCGTTGCTAGCCAATTTTTAATGTCAGTAAGATAACCTACATCAATCCCAATGAGTAGGATATCATCCACATATAGAACTAGGAATGCGACAGAACTATTGATGATTTTCGTGTAGACACAAGGTTCATCATCATTCTGATCAAAGCCAAAAGATTTGATTGCCTCATCAAATCTTATATTCTAGGACCTGAAGGGAATGAGAATCCCCGCACAGCGGAAGACGATCGAATCGTCGTGGTATCATCATGCAACATACTTATTAAAATTGATCTAACTATTAGATCTAGGCTAAACATGCTTTGAAATTTTACAAAGAAGAAGAAAAACACTTACTTGTTGTAGACCAATTCAAAGAAATTCTCCTTGTTAATCACGAACTCTTCGTGCTTCTCGATCTCTACGAACTCTTCCACGATCAGATCCCAAACACTACCAAATGATCTTCTTGGTTGTTCTCTTTTGGAGAAGGGAAGTTGGTGGGAACTTTTGTTTTTGGAAAGAGAGGAGAAATGAGAGAATGGAGAGAGTTCACTTTTGGATTCTTAGGTCAAGATCCAAAAAATGAGAACTTAGCTTTTTTTTTTTTTAGCTCCCAAACCCATCTTACAAAGGGTTTATATAGTGGAATGATGAAGTTCACAACTTCACATTATTACCACTTTACCACAACCATATGTTATGTAAATCTTATTTACATAATTATATAATATAAGATATCTCATATCTTATGTTGCAAATCTCATTTGCAATAATTGTGGATTTAATTAAATTGAATCACATTCAATTTATTTTCTCTCTATCAATTTCTCCAATTAGTCTTTAATTCAACAATTAGGCTAATAAATAGTTCATTATGAATCTCATTCATATTAAACTATATATTATATCATCTATATGATATAAATACTCTTAAAGTGAAATTGAACACTTCAATTTCATGCCAAAACATTAACCCTTCTTTTATCCCAGTTGAGCCAACAACCAAGGACCTAATGGACCTACATTGACGGGCTCCAATGATTTGAGGTTAACCACCAAACTCTTTTACCCGGTCAACCAATGTTTATTAGCTACAATAACACTCCACTAAAGCCTGTGTATTTGTACTCCCATCGATGTAGAATATTACGTGTCCACCGATATAACCAATGCCCATGAGTCGACCCTTCACAGTTGTTCGTAGACACGATCGGGTCAAATTACCGCTTTACCCTCGTGTCACATCTTGTTCCTTAAGTCCCCACAGCTCCTCTAATGAACAACATATTGTGATGGTCCAACCATACACAACACCCTTCTCTCGCGGTGAGAAGGTGGGCGCCCGTTGTCCAAGCCACGGAGACAAAGACTTAAAACCCTCTAGATTCCTATACGCGGAACGAGCAGTGAATTCCATCTCGCGTAAGTAGGTTCCCGCTCTCTACTTGGTTATGTCCTCGAGAAAATAGGCATATTGGGAAAGTAACTGGCGATACTACCCTCACCCGTATTAGTCAAAGGGACGGACCCCGCGCAGACGGAGTCCGTGTACGCTCGTGGATTCGTGTCGAGTCACTAATGGTCATCTATGAATTTATTAGTCTTTCTTGTCACAGCGGTGTTATATCACTAAGTCTAATAATTCATGGTCCGGTCTTGTACAATCTCATTGTACAGGATGCCCCCACTCGCATGTCAACCACATGAACGAGTCAGATCACCTCGTTTGTATCTAATACAAAGCGGGTCGCATCCACAATGTATCCGAGATTAGGTCTCCAACCCCATCCTTATATCAGAGACCGTTCGGTCATTAACTCGAACGTGATCCTCCTTGTGTGTCAACTACACACCGTTCAAGTTCTAGTTCTCTCATATATTCAATGACCCTGGAGCTTAGTTTATTGGAAAGGTTTAAAATATTTCTGAGACACAAAGTGAAGAAATGAATAACTCTTATTAATTTCAAAACAATATTTTACAACCACGAGATTAGGACAGAAATCCCAACAGGACCTAAGGCTTGTTTTAGTCCATAGATTGACCTTTTAAGCCTACAAACCTTTTGCTCTTGTCCTGGTTCAACGAACCCTTTGGGTTGGTCCATGTAGATGTTCTCGTCAAGATTGCAATTCAAGAAGGTTGTCTTGACATCCATTTGTCATACCTCATAGTCATAATATGTGGTAATGGCAAGTAGAATACGGATAGACTTTATCATAGCAATGTGCTAAAAGGTTTCCTCATAGTCAACCCTTCAACACAGGTATAACCCTTTGCTATTAGTCTAGCTTTAAAGGTTTGCACCTTTCCATCTACACCACACTTTCTCTTGTAGATCCACTCACAACCTATAGGTTTTACCCCATCAGGTTTATCTACAAGAGGCCAAACAGAATTGAAGTACATAGACTCCATTTCTTGGTCCATGGCTATGACCCATTTGTATTTGTCTTTGTCAACCATCGCTTGATTATAAGTCGATGGATCCTCACAGTCGTCATTTGGTATAACAACTTGGGTTTCAGATAAACCCATGTAATGGTCAGGTTGTGTTATAACCCTCCCACTACGTCGAGGCATACTCAACTCTTGAGATGGACTCTCAAGACTAGACAAGTTAGTATCAACAACTTCTGTTGACGTAGTAGTTTTATTAGCAACATTTGCTATTGTTCCGTCTAACTCACTTAACATAACTTTACTCCTTGGTTTGTGGTCCTTTATGTGGTCTTCCTCTAAGAAAATGACATTTGTCGACACAAGTACCTTATCTTTCTTAGGATCATAGAATAATCCACCTCTTGTTTCTTTTGGGTAGCCTACGAATAGTCCCAATTTTGAACGTGAATCCAACTTCTTTGGATTTGTCACAAGCACATGTGCTGGACAACCCCAAATTCTGAAATGATATAAACTACCTTTACGTCCTTTTCAGAGTTCAAAAGGTGTTTCAAAAACACTCTTTGATGGCACATTGTTCAAAATGTATCCCACAATCTCTACTGCGTAACCCCAAAAAAAAATTATGGAGATGAGCATAACTCATCGTTGATCAAACCATGTCCAACAAGGTTCTATTTCTCCTTTTCGATACACCATTTTGTTGGGGCGTACCGGATGCTGAGAGTTGGGATGTAATTCCATGTTCTATCATATAGTTTTGGAATTTTAAATCCATGTACTCTACACCTCTATCTGATCGAAGTGTTTTAATTATTTTACGTAATTGATTTTCAACTTCAGTCTTGAATTCCTTGAACTTTTCAAGTGCTTCAGACTTATGATGCATTAGGTAAATATGCCCAAATCTGGAATAATCATCTATGAAAGAGATGAAATATTCATAACCTCCTCTTGCTTTAACATTCATCTGACCACAAAGGTCTGAATGTATAAACTCAAGAGGTTTTTTGGCTCTATAACTCATTTAGAAGTCCATTCTTTACCAATCTCTCAATCCTATTGAGGTTAATGTGACCCAATCTTAGATGCCAAAGAGGAGCATTTTCTTAAGGAGAAATTTTACGTTTCTTCGTTTGTGTGTTTGCAGTTTTAAATAATTCAGTGTTCAAAACCATTTTGACTGAATTAGGCCTTAAACCATACAACCCATTTTCTAATGAAGCTGAACATATTTCCACACCTTTCTTTAAAATAAACACTTTATTCAAAGAAAACGAAACATAAATACATTGTTCTATAAGGCAAGAAATTGAAATAAGGTTTCAAGTAAACCCTGATATCACTAATATATTGTCTAACAACATATATTTCTTGCAAAAATTAAGCTTCATTGTGCCAACTGCTCAGCTGAGACAGCTTCTCCATTTCCAACCTGGAGTGTTATCTCTCTTTTCTATAGCTGTTGCCAGGAATCAATTCCCTGAAAAAAAGAGCAAACATGATTAGTGGTGCCTGAATCAAGTATCCAAGCAGTTTTATTATTATCCACTAAACAAGCTTCTAAGCAAAGTAAATCATATTTACCTTCCTTCTTCTTTTCTGCAATGTACTTCGGACAGTTCCGTTTTCAATGCCCGTCTTCATTGCAGTGGAAACATTTTCCTTTGTCTGCAACTTCTTTGACCTTCTTGTCCTTCTGGGCGGTAACTTTGTCAGCTCGTTTCCCTTTCCCAACCTTCTTCATGTTCTTCTTCTTCCCTTTCAGGTTAGAAGAAGATGAAGCCACTATTTTTTATCCAGAGGTCGAACCTCTGTGATAATTCCTACTAGCAACATTTGCCTCACCTTTCGATCCCTGAATTTTCATCAAAGATTGAAAGGTATGAAGTTCATTCAGAAGGGAGGTAAGATTAAAAGTAAGCTTGTTCATAAGAACATTACTTCTAAACTGTAAGAAACTATCTAAAAGAGTTTCCAGAATGAAGCTGACCTGACTCGATTCATCGATAGAAGCATCATTCGAATCCGCGATGTTAAAGTGTACCATCATATCCAGGACATGATCCCGAACAGATGAACCCTCTGGCATCCTCGAGTTGAATATATACTTGAGGGTATTGTGTCGGGCCTGTGTAGATTGTTGTCCAAACATACCCTGCACTGAATCCATGATTTCCTTAGCGGTTATCCTGCCCTTGTGCTTCTTGGCTAATATGTCACACATACTTGCCAGCATATAGACCTTGGCCTTATCATTGGCCTTGATCCATCGATCATATGCATCACGAACATTTCGTGTAGCATTCGAGCCTGGTACATGAGGACACTCCTCAGTCAACACAAACTTTAGATCATCCACTACCAAAATAGTGTTAAGTTTGTTTTTCCAAGTCATCATGTTCTCTTCGGTTAAATTTTTCGCACCCAGTAAGGAAATAATAGAGTTAGACATTTTGCTGAAATTTACAAAAAAAAAACTTGTATAAGTTTCTCGCTAGAAAACTTTCAAATCCAATCACGTTTTAGCTAATTATCTAATGATTTCTAAGTCATTAATAATTTGTAATGATACTCCAAAGGTTTAGAATGTATGACACCGAAGGGTAATCAAAAACACTCCTCCTCTGGATCAAGACACTCTTGACCAAAACCTAATGTCAGATTAACTCTTATTCCTATAGGTTTTAGTTACCATTATTTGGTCAGGATACATACACTTCTTATGTACCTTGTGAGTGTAACCCTCTGTCTTTAAACCCAGAGTCCCCATCCAACAAAATCCGCCGAAGGGAGGATTAGGTTGAAAAAAAGACTAAGGAAATCTTTATCCCTTTTGGGTGTCCACTGTGTTCCATCCCCTATGATCAGGCCCTCCGAAGGGATTGTCTGGTCCAGCCAAACTAGAAGGCTGACCATAGTGATCTTACGGTGTGAACCTACAGAAGAGACCATAGGTTTTTTTTTTCACTAAACCTGCTCCCACTCACTATAAGTACCCTCTCCATTCACCTTGATATTGACTCATACAAACATCATCCGAAGAGGGACGCTCCTAATTGCGTCACGAGGCCAAGTATGAGTATCACGATGTGAATTTTCTGGAGAAACATAGGTGGAAAAATATGTATCATATACACTTTTCCTCCCATTGGATACTTTAACTTTATAGGAAAATGACTTACGCTAAACCCGACTAATGGTTTTACCTAAACTTATCAATATAACTCTTATATTGATTTTATCCTAAGTTTGCTAATATAACTCTTTATATTAAACCTAGGATTTCAAGTTTATTAACCCCTTAATAAACCCGCTGACGCTACTATAATTTATAAACCCTCTGATCAAAATTCACTCTCAGGTCAGTTCCCAGGTAGGGGTGTTCCATTTCCGTCAGCTTAAATACCCTAGCCTAGACAGAACCTTCCTTAGACAGAGTTCCTCTTTTAATCATTATTTATAAATTACATGGTTCTTAATTCTAATCTAATTAGAACTAGATAACCTAGGTCTATTAATTTCATGTTCTAAATATTTTAAAACTTATGAATTTAACGTTAGGTGACATGCAATTCTATGTTATTGTGCTTGATCATTCATCACATGAATAATAAAACATACATAACACATTCATCTTATGAAAAATATGCATGTCAATGCTGTCCATAAATTAATATAACTCCTTATATTAATTATACATGCAAACTATATAATATAACACTTTATATTATAAATGATGCATGTAAATGCTTAACCTAAGGTGGGATATCTAAATTAATAGCATACATTATGCATGACAATAATTATACAACAATTGCATAAATTAAATAGAAAAATTAGATCATTTTTGGCACCCTAAAATAGATTTTAATTAATATAATCTAATTATATTAATTAAAATTAAGAAAATTAAATATAATTAAACGTTTTTATATTTAATATATATATAAATAAATAACGTTTTCAGCCCGTTGCATCTCCCCCGAACGCCTTGGCGTTGCCGCGCTGATAAGCGGCGTTGCAACGATGCACCTTGTCCGTTTCTGCCCGTTGAAGTGTTACTCCAGCAACATTGCAACGCTGAGGATAGCGTTGCAACGCTGACTCCTTCATGTCGCGCGCCTCAACAGCTTCAGCGTTCCGACGCATGTGCAGGCGTTGCAACGCCATCGTCTCCACGTCCTGGCGTTGCGACACTAATTGGAGCGTTTCAAAGTTGCACCTTCTGTAGCTTGAAGACCGCCTCAATGGTGTTGCAACGCTAATGAACAACGTTGCAACGCTGCACACAGAACACCAAGCAGTCTCCACTGTTTTTGCTCGTTTTCGCTTCGTTCGTCTCATCAACAACTTTGTCTTGATCGACACACACTTACAGACTCGATTTACAATTTAAATTGCTCAAAACACCGGGTCCTTACATTGAACGATTAAATAAAATAAAATTGTAAATCTATGGTGCCAAAACGAAAACATCTAATTCACAAATCGTTCATTCATCACATGAAAACATTAAATCCCACCTTTGTTCTTGATAAATCCAGAACAAAATCAAGAACACAATTGGGCTCTGATACCAATTAAAGGGATTGAATCCCGCAGCGGAAGCGATTGTTAATTGCGTGTTCAAGATTTTGTTACATAGATCTAAAATACAATAACTAAATCTAAGATTAAGAATGTTTTACAAAGTAGGACAACAAGATATTACCTTTGAAGAATACTTTCTTCACGAATTCCTCATCTAATGATCACGATCTCAGCAACAAAACCTGAACCTTGTGAAGATCCACTACTAGATCTTCTCTGTTGTTCTCTAGGTGAGGGAGGAAGGTGGGTTCCTTTAGGATGAGGTGAGAAGATCTTTTGGAATTGTGTTTGGAACTCTTTCCAACACAAATGAGAGAATTCTAGAGTTTATGTGAAACCCTTAACCGAAAGTTGCATCTCATGCAACTATTTATAGGGAAATAGGATGGCAATTACCATCCTATCCCTCCTTCATTTTCCCATTAGTATATAGTTAATATGTGAATCTAATTCACATTAAAACTATATATTATATCAATTATATCACATATAATTGATATAACACCTCATATATGAAATTGAACACTTCAATCTCATTCCTAACTTTATACTCTTAATATTACTATGTTGAGCCAACGGAGGGACCTAATGGACCTGGAGTTCATGAGCTCCAATGATGTGAGATTAACTGATCAAACTCTTTGATCCAGTTAATCAATATTCATTAACTACAAGTCATTCCACTATAGACTTGTAGCTGCACTCTCCTCACTGTAAATTATATTGTATCCATTGATATAATCATTACCCATGAGTCGATCCTTCACAGGTTGTTCGTAATCACAGTTGGGTCAAATTACCATTTTACCCCTGTGATTACCTCTTTGTTCCTTAAGCACCACTGATCCTCTAATGAACAAAAAGTCTATGGTCCTACTATAAACTCATACCCTCTTAAGCTAGTTTAGAGGGTGGGGCCCCGTTGTTCAAGACCTGGACTCAGTTCTTAAGGGAACAACCTATCTAATTCCTTAGTGTAGGAATAAGTGAATTCCATCTTGCATAGTTAAGTCTCCAACTACCTCTACGAGGTTACATTCCCGAGAAGGTAGGTTTATTGAGTCATTTCACAGTGCCACTCTCACCCATACTAGTCTAAGGACAACCCCCTATAAGCAGGTGTTCTTAACTTTCTCAGAATTCAGGTCGAGTCACTAATAACCATCTATAAATTATCAGTCTTATCTTGTTAACGGCGTTATACTTGTCAGACTAATAATTTGCAGTCCGGTCTTGTATGAACTCTTCATACAGGATGCCCCCACTCGCATGTCATCCACATGAATGAGTTGGATTACCTCATTTGTACTAATTACAAAGTGGGTCGCATCCATGATGTTACCTGAATGAGGTTTCCAACCTTATTCTTATACAATAGACCATTTAGGTTATACTCTTGAACACAATCCAAATAGCATATACTACACTAATGTTCAAGATATATTATAACCTTGGAGCTTAGTTTATTGGAGTTATAAAACGAGAATATAATTTTATCAAAACAAACAATTCTTTATTTATTTGATCAAAATTACATAAGTTTGGGGCACAAATCCCAACAGCACTTTAACCTGAAAGAGATGAACATGGCTTCGATCGATGAGCCGAGCCAGGTAGGCTTTATCATGGAGACTCTTCCGAAGTGTTTCCTTCCGTTTTGTAGCAATGCTGTTATGAACAAAATTAGCTACACTATGACCTCCTTACTCAATGAACTGCAGAACTTCCAGTCTTTGATGCGAGTCAAGGGACCAGAAGCTGAGGCAAATGTTACCTTCAGGTCCTTTCATAGGGGTTTGACCTCTAAGACTAAGTCTTCAGGTTCTTCAGGCCCGAAAGGGAAGAAGAAGAAATTGAGAAAGGGTAAAGCTGACCGTGCTGCCGCCCAGAAGGGCAAAAAGGTTAAAGAAGTTGCGGAGAAAGGAAAGTGTTTCCACTGCAACGTGGGTGTGAAGGGAATCGGATTCCTGTGAGCAGTGGAAATGTGGTTTAAAGATCGTAATACTTGTTTATTTTGGTTGACTTCAAATACAGGTAAAAACAGAGAATAAGCAGTATAAACTAATCTAATTAGGCATGGATTTAGTCAAAACCGAAAAACTTGCAACATGCAAACCATTAACATTCATCTCATGAAAAATTAATGCTACCCACCTAAGTTTAAGAAATAACAGAATGCACAACGAAACTATTGGCTCTGATACCAATTGAAGGGAATTGAATTTCCTGCGCGGAATACATCGTGAAATGTCATTGTTTCGTTGTGTTTCGGTTTTATTAAAATTGAATAAATCGCATACATTCTAAGTTAAATGTTGTAAAGAGAAGAAAAACAGAAAGTAATTTGTTACTTATTTGTTGAAAAACTCTTCTCTGATGCTTTTTCTCCTTCAGTCACGAATTCTCTCAAACTAGTGATCTCAACGATCTCGTTCCTCGAACCGAACAACAGTGACACTTCCAAAGGGTCTTCTCGGTTGTTCTCGGGAGGTTGAAGAAGAGTGGTGGAACTCCCTTTGGTTTGGGTTTGGAGAGAAAAGATTAGATTTGAGAGAGAGAATTTTCTCTTGGATGCCAAAATCCAAAAAATGACAAGCGATCTCCCAAAGGCTTCTCACCAAGCCTTTATATAATGGTGTGTGGTGGAGTTGATATCTCCACCAATTCACCATTTTACCACAACCATATGATATGCAAACCATATTTGCATATCACATAATATAAGGTATCTCATACCTTATTATACAAATCTAATTTGCATAATTGTGGAATTTTAAATTGAATCACATTCAATTTAATTTCTCTCAATTCAATTTCTCCAATAAGCACTAATTAATCAATTAGGCTATACTATAGTTTATTATGAATCTCATTCACATCAAACTATATATTATGTCAACTATATTACATGTAAATGACATAATTACCCAATTAATGAATTTAAACACTTCAAATCCACATCAAACTGTAAACCCCCAATTTGTCCAATTTGAGCCAACGATTGGACCTAATGGACCTACAGATGACGAGCTCCAATGATTCGAGACTAACTTGTCAAACTCTTTGATCCGGTTATTCAACATTCATTAGTTACGGTAACACTCCACTAAAGCCTGTAGTTGCACTCACATCACTGTAGGACAAGTTGTGTCCATCGATATAACTAATGCCCGTGAGTCAAGCTTCCTGGTAGAGGAGTAGATCTTTGTTCGAGGGGAGGATCAAGGAATATCACACAATGTGGTGATCCGTTGGAGTAGACGAATTTGTTCGAAGGGAGGCTCAAGTTGTGGTACTTTGTTCGAGGCGAGAATTGTTAGGATGTAAACAAAAGTCCCACATTGGCTAGGGAATAGATTGATCATGGGTATATAAGTGAGGACAATTATCTCCATTGGTATAAGGTATTTTGGTGGGAACTAAAAAAAAAGGCATGAGGGTTTATGCCCAAAGTGGACAATATCATACCATTGTGGAGATATGTGGAGGTCCATTGTCCTTATCACACAACTGAGGAGCAGTAGAGGACTGCAATCACTACCACAGAACAAAACAGAGCCTCACTCTCTCGTTCGGGTTTCTTTGGAATGACTGAACTGAACGACGGAGGTCAGGTTATTTGAGACGCAAATAGAGATAGAGGCGATACAATGATGAAGCCTAAACAAGATGGAATTGGAAGAGACAGATGTGAGCTGCGGATGCAAGTGGCGAACGTGAGTGGTAAAAAAAAACTTTAGATCTAGTAGTGCTCTGATACAATGTTGTTTGATATATTTCACTGATTGATTCTTATTGATCGATATTCTATACAATACAAATGAAGAAATACCAGAGTTGAATATACCAAAGGAAAGTAGAAAAATTTTTCCTAAAATATAGAAATTAGCATAAATCATGTTAACAGTAAAAAAAAACTTTATGTTATGAAATTGAGGGGCAAAATCGGGCACCGACACTTTACCAAATCATATAATAATATAAATAATAAAAATAAAAAAAATAAAAAAATAAAAAATAAAAATAAAAAGGAAAGTGGAAATGGAAAGTGGGATATATATATATATATATTATAAATAAAGGTAGTGGAATTATATGGCAAAATTAAATAAAGGATAAAATTAGAGAGAAAGTGGAGCAAGAGAGAAAACAGTGGGAAGCTTTTCACCCAATTGATACATTTTAATTTTCCACTATAAGCCACTATTTATAGGCAATTTGGAGAATATGATGTGATCCACTTGGACACCAATCTATGGGGTTTGTTGGACACATGGGAGACACTTTAGTTATGGAGAGTTTGCCACTTGGCATAAGTATCAAAAGTGCATGTGGAATAGGCATTTACATGTGTAATATTTATAATACTCCCCCTTAAATGCCCATTTATATAAAATATGTCTCGTTAAAACCTTATAGGGAAAACCCCTAGTGAAGGAAAAAAAGTACATATTTTATATAGTTTACTACAATACATTCACTCCCCTCATGGAGACATCATTTAAAGTCTCTGAATCGTCGCATCCCAATACTGTGAACCAATTTCTCAAATGTTGTAGTTGGTAATGCCTTTGTAAATATGTCTGCCAAGTTATGCTTCAAACAAATCTATTGTACTGAGATGTCGCCATTTTCTTCAAGGTCATGAGTGTAGAAAAGCTTGGGAAAGATATGGTTCGTTCTATCTTTTTTAATATATCCTCCTTTGATTTAAGCTATACATGTTGTGTTGTCTTCGTATAATATTGTTGGAAGAGGTTTACTCGAAGACAAGCTACATGTTTCACGAATGTATTGTGTCATCGATCTTTGCCATACACATTCTCAACGTGCTTCATGAATAGCGAGGATTTCAACATGATTTGAAGAATTTGTCGTTATAGTCTGTTTCATTGATCGCCACGATATGATAATTCCTCCACATGTGAATAGATAACATGTCTGAGATCTAGCTTTGTGTGGATCAGATAGATAACCAAAAAATCTGCATAACCAACTAGATCATAATTTGATTTGTTAGAATAAAATAAACTCATATCAATCGTCCCTCGAAGATATCGGAGTGCATGCTTAACTCCGTTTTAATGTGTTTTTGTAGGTCATGAACTATATCTAGCTAATAAAATTACTGAAAATGCAATATCTGGTCTTGTGTTATTAGCCAGATATATAAGTGCACCAATTGCACTAAGATATGGTACTTCAGGACCAAGTAGTTCTTCATTATCATCTCGAGGTCGAAATATATCTTTTTTATATCCAGTGAACGAACTTCCATTGGAATGTTCAATGGATGTGCTTTATCCATATAGAATCTTTTTAAGATTTTCTCTGTATAAGTTGATTGATGAACAAATATCTCATCTGCTAAATGTTCAATTTGCAAACCAAGGCAAAATTTTGTTTTTCCAAGATCTTTCATCTCAAATTCTTTTTTAAGATATTCTATCGCCTAGGATAACTCTTCAGGAGTTCCAATTGTATTTAAGTAATCAACATATACAGTTATAATAGCAAATCCTTACTTAGATTTCTTTATAAAAACGCACAGACATATTGGATTATTTTGATATCCTTCTTTCAATATATATTCACTCAGGCGATTATACCACATTCGTCCTGCTTGTTTTAATCCATATAATGATCTCTGTAACTTTATTGAATACCATTCTCGAGAACTTGGTTCATATGATTCTGGTATTTTAAATCCTTCTGGGATTTTCATATAAATGTCATTATCCAGATATCCATATAAATACGTCGTGACTACATCCATTAGATGCATATCAAGTTTTTCATGTACAGTCAGGTCAATCAAATATCTTAGCATTATTGCATCCATTAAAGGAGAATATGTCTTCTCATAATCAATACCAGGCCTTTGCGAGAATCCTTGTGCAACAAGTCTCGCTTTATATCTTGTGACTTCATTCTTTTCATTTCTTTTCCTTACAAATATACCCATTTATATCCCACAGGTTTGACGTTTTCCGGTGTCGGGACTACTGGTTCAAAATCCTCACGTTTTGAAAGTGAGTTCAACTCTGCTTGGATTGCTTCTTTCCACTTCGACCAATCCTTTCTACGTTTACATTCTTCGATAGATTTTGGATCAAAATCGTCACTTTCATGAAGAATATCGTGAGCAACATTATAAGCAAAAATGTTGTCAACAATGATATCATTTCGGTTACATCTCTTTCTTGTTGTAACATAGTTTATAGAAATTTCATTATTATCCTCAAGCGTTTGATTTTCATCAATACTCTTTTGAGTAGTTGTATTCTGGATTTCTTCTGGAGCATCCATACCTTTTATTGAATCATTTTGATTTTCAACTACTTTTCTTTTTCGAGGATTTTTATCTTTGGAACCCATTCGTCTACCACGCTCCTGGCATGCTCCAGACTCATTATTGAAAACTTGTTCCTTTGGGATATCAATTTTTTATGAAGCATTTGCAGCTGGTATATATGATTTATTCACTCTTTTAACATCTGTGAATGCATCTGGTAATTGATTTGCTATATTTTGCAAATGAATTATCTTTTGAACTTCAAGTTCACATTGATCTCTACGAGGATCTAAATGAGATAATAGTGATGCATTCCATGTCATTTCTTTTCCCAACTTCTTAATTCCTCCCCCTAATATTGGAAAATTTGTCTCATTAAAATGACAATCAACAAATCATGCAGTAAATACACCACTCGTCAGGGGTTCAAGATATTTAATAATTGATGGGGAATCAAAACCAACATATTATCCTAACCTCTTTTGAGGACCCATCTTAGTACGTTGTGGTGGAGCAATCGGTACATATACTGCACATCCAAAGATTCTTAGACGAGAAATATTCGGCTCATGGCCATAAGCTAATTGTAATGGGAAGTACTTATGATAAGCTACTGGCCTAATACATAATAATGATGCAGCGTGCAAAATAACATGACCCCATACCGATGTAGGAAGTTTAGCTCTCATAAGCAATGGTCTTGCAATTAGTTGCAGACGTTTTATAAATGATTTTGCTAGACCATTTTGCGTATGAACGTGAGCTACAGGATGTTCAACACTTATCCCAATTGACATACAATAATTATTTAAAGTTTTGGATGTAAACTCACCAGCATTATCAAGTCGAATGGTCTTAATTATATAATTAGAAAATTATGCTCTTAACTTAATTATTTGAGTAAGTAATCTTGCAAATGCAAGATTTCGACTTGATAATAAGCATACATGTGACCATCTGCTGGATGTGTCAATTAATACCATTAAATATATAAATGGATCACTTTGTGGGTTAATAGGTCCACAAATATCACCTTGAATTCGCTCTAAAAATGCAGGTGATTCAATTCTCATTTTACCTGGTGATGATCTTGATGGAGATCTGATCTCCTTGAGCAGCGAAAACGTGTTTGGAATCGTAATATGCAAGTTTATTTTGGTTGAAATGCAAAAACCAGTACATTGACAAAACAAAACAAACATGTTTATCTAATCTAAATACGCATGGAGATATACATGCAAACATGCTTAAGTTTAACAATTAAACTAAAAGGGAGAAGAGGATTACCTTTGTAGTTTTTTCCAAGCACAACAACTTCTTGCTCCACGATAAACAACAACTCAGGAACTTCTCTACTTCTCTGCTTTTACAGAACACTACCAATAGAGAGCACCTTCAATATCTCTAAGTGCTTAGATCACCCTAGGTGGGAAGGGTTCCAACAATTGGAAGATTGGGAATTCTAGAGAGAGTGTGAGAGAGAGAGTATTCTTCTGTCTTCAATCCAATCCAATGAATGATCGATTGAAGTCTGTCACTTCTCACCAGGAGAAGGACTTCATTGGGTAACTCCCCACTCCCTATCGAGGGGGAGTTGGGGAGTAGTGGGAACGTGGCCTCCTAACACGTTTTCAATTAATATTATATTAATTAATCAATCAATTAATTAATTACATTAAATTAAATCACATTTAATTCAACTATAATATTAATTAAATGATTAAATCATATTTAATCATTTTACCCTTTAACCTATAGTTTAATGTACACCTCATGCACATTAATATTTAACCTATAGTTTTCAAATATGAATCACATTCACAATTGAATTTAATATTTGAACTCTTTCAAATATTTAATTCTCTCATATAATTTAATATGAATCACATTCACATTAAATTTATAATATATAGTTCCAAAACTATATATTATATCGTATCTATATAAATAAAGTTTATTCCCTTATGAATTTGAGCATTTCAAATTCAAATGATCTAAGAACCCTTTACGAGCTAGAAGGTGGACCTAATGGACCTACAAATCAGAAGCTCCAACGATACGAGATTGCTCGGTTAATCTCATTAACCTCCCAATCAACATTCGTTAACTGCGGGAACACTCCATTAAAGTCCTGCAGCTACACTCTTCTCACTGCAGATATATTTACGTGTCCACGGATATTGACCAATAACAGCAATTTCAATCCTTCACGAATGTTCATAACACCACCGGGTCATTACCGCTTTACCTCGTGTTACATCTTGTGCCTTAAGTACCAAGTGCTCCTCTAATGAACAATTTGTTTGTGGTCCTACCAACAAATGAGTCCTCTCATGCAAATGAGAGGGTCGGCCCTTTGTTCAAGTCCCGGAGACACCACTTAAGGGAACATTCCTCTACTTACCCTAGTAGGCGGGAAGGAGTGAATTCCATCTTGCTAAGTTAAGTTCCCAGCCGCTCACTCGGTCTTGTCCCCAAGAAGGTAGGCATATTGAGTTGGCGAATCTGGCCACTCTCATCCATACTAATAAAAGGACAATCCCTCCCGACCAGGAGTTCGTAACCTGTTCAGGATTGAGATCAAGTTGCCTAGGTCGTCATAGTGAAATAGAAACCTAACTAGTCAACGGAGTTACATCTAGTGGTTACTATTTCGCTGTTCGGTCTTATGTAATCTCATTACATAGGATATCCCCACTCACATGTCATCTACACGAACACCTTAGGATCACAGTGTTTGTATCTTATACAAAGTGAGCCATATCCATAGTTTTACTAAGGTAAGGTACCCAAATCTTATTCCCTTACTATAGACCCTTTAGGCTGTATCTCGAACTGAGATCCTTTATATGTACACTACATTCAGTTAAAGATTCATTTTACAGCCTTGGATGTTTAGTTTATTGGATTTAGGGTTTATACAAAGGCAAACCTGTAGATAACGAACAATAACTTTTTATTGAAATAATAACACTTTATTACATTAATTAGAACATTATTACAAACTACGAGTTTTAGGGCACAAACCCCAATAGATCTAATAATTAATTTCCCTTGAGAGCAAGCATCACATGACAACTCATTGGATTGAAGAATCTTCTGGTTCTTTAATAGATGCCCATGTGAATTTTCAATAATTTTTCTCATCATTATTGATCCCGGATGACCTAATCGATCATGCCAAATACTGAATATTTCTAGATTCATGAACTTTTGGTTCATTGTTGCATAACTTTTGATTACTCGTATATGAGTATAATATAATCTAGAAGAAAAAGCAGACAATGTTTCTAATATACATTTTTCATGTGAAACAATAGATGTGATATAGAGATATTCTATATAATTTTTACGATCAATTTTAACATGATAACCATTGTTACGTATATCTTTGAAACTTAATAAATTTCTCTTTGATTTGCTAGAGAACAAAGCATTTTTAATTGAAAATTTTGTTCCTCTAGGCAAGATAAAACATGCTTTTCCAAAACCTTCAATCAAGTCTGCAGAACCTGATATAATATTGACTTTTGCTTCCAACATTATCAATTTCGAAAAATATTTTCTATTTATAAGTATTATGTGCGTAGTTGCGCAGTCCGCCAGACATATATCTTCATTGCTCATTTTTGAATCATTCAACAAATGAAAACTGTCCATATTTCTTCATTAAACAAAAATAATTACAATAAGAGATACATAATACAAAAAGTTTAAAGATAAAAAGAACATAAAAATGAGCATTAGTATTAGACATTCTCAAAATTAAAAGAAGCACTTGCTATTCCATTAACTGCTTCAATCTTCTCTTCAGGAGATGTAAAGAAGTCCGCCACATCTAAATTTGTCAATATATCATTATCTTGATGAGCATGATTTACTTTCACATTATTCTATTTTTTCTTTAGGGAAGCTTGATAGAGAGATCTACTAGATGTTTGGATGTATGACAAATACGTGACCAAAGTCCAGTCATTTCACATCGAAAACATTTATTCTCATCACCTCTTGCATTCTTATTTTGTGGAGTATTTCGTTTGTGATCATCATTTCGTGTGGGTTTCTTGAAATTTAGATAATTATAATGCCCACCACAGAAATAATTATTTCTTCCCCTACCGCAGTCACGACCTTGACCTCGACCATGACCACAACCTCGACCTCGATTGTTAAAATTCACAACATTCAGTTTAGAGAATGGTGTTGCTCCAGTCGAACGAGATTCATGATTTTTCATTAATAGCTCGTTATTTTGTTCAACCACAAGAAGACATGAAATGAGTTTTGAATATTTTTTAAAGCCCTTTTCTCGATATTGCTGTTGCAGGAGCATATTCGAGACATGAAAGGTAGAAAATGTCTTCTCTAACATATCCACAATAGTAATATTTTCTCCACATAATTTCAATTTCGAACTAATTTTGAATGATGCGGAGTTATATTCACTTACTGATTTAAAATCTTGCAACCTCAGGTGCATTCAATCATAACGAGCTTTTGGAAGAATAATAGTTTTTTGATAATCATACCTTTCTTTCAAGTTCTTCGACAGGGCGTAGGGATCTTTTATCGTTACATATTCCATTTTCAATCCCTCGTGGAGATGATGGCGAATGAAGATCATAGCCTTAGTCTTTTCTTGACTGGATGTCGTATTCCCTTCTTTAATGGTCTCTCCAAGGTTCATAGCATCCAAATGTATCTCAACATCAAGCACTCATGACAAATAATTATTACCATTAATTTCAAGAGTCGTGAATTCTAATTTTGCAAGATTTTCCATAGTAACGCTATCAAAAGACATTATATTTATATTAGAAAATTAATATAAACTAAACATGCAAAATAATATTTTTTTAAAAATGGTTTACCCGGAGGACCTACCTTTAGCGGGAAAAATAACAGAGGCTCGTGTTGATAGCGTGTTGTGAAATTGAGGGGCAAAACCGGACACCGAAACTTTACCAAATCATATAATAATATAAATAATAATAATAATAATAATACAAGTGTTGGAATATAAAAGGAGTATATATATATATATAATATAATATAATATAAATAAAAGAAAGTGGAGTTTTATGACAATTTAAACAAGCAAATGAAATGAGAGAAAAGTGGGAGAAAAGAGAGAATATTGGATCGATAGAATTTTTCACCTAATTGATGCACTTTAATTTTCCACTATAAGCCACTATTTATAGGAAAGTTGGAGAGCATGATGTGATCCATTTGGACATCAATGTATGAAGTTTGTTGAACACATGAGAGACACTTTAACTATGGAGAGTTTGCCACTTGGCATAGGTATCAAAGGTGCATATGGAATGAGCATTTACATGTGTAATATTTATAATACTTCCCACTTGTTTAATTACATGAAGAACAATTCCCTATCTAGAAGATTTAAAGTACAAGAAATGCGTCACATTCAACTTTGTTTTAAGTTTCAAACTGCGGACGTAAACCTTTTTTTTTTGTTCAATTGCCTCAATTTATTGTTTTTTTAATGTGTTCTTTGTAATATTTAAATTTTGAATTGGATAAGGACAACGTGATTATAAAATAGATTAATCTGATGAAACTTGTAAAAGGCTAAAGGTTTAAATTTTCTACGTTAGTGGAAAGGTTAATTTATTCTATTTGAATAAGTAAACACAATCAAATTATGTTGTTTGAAAATAGTTTGTGTTAAAGTTTGGGATAACTTTCGTTTCATTTTTTCAAAATTAAATTTATTTACACACTTTTTTATTTTAATTTTCATAATTTGCAAATTTTCTAAAGAAATTTTAGTTCAATATTAAAAATAAAGTTATGTTTTTAGAACTACACTAATATGTGGTAAGATATTACGAATTCTTCCTAGAAAAAATGGAAGACAATCGTAAAACTCTTGATATTGAAATATTTATTATTAAAAAAAAAGTTTCCAAGACTACGTAACATAAAGTTTTAAATGTGTGTATTGTATTTCATTGCATAAAGGCTTTTTTAGGAAAAATATTTGGCTCATCTGTGTAGAGATTTCTTTGATAATAAAGAGAAAACACAACTAAAAGAGGAAAAATGAAATCTTACCACCATCATTCAATCCTTGACAAAAAGAAGAGACAAAACACAACTAATAAAGGTGGAAAATATTTTCTGGTGGTAGCGAGATTCCTACACACCGAGTGCATTGTTGTACTTTTTTAGTAGGGGAAATTATCCTTTTCGTCTCTAAATTTTTAGGAATAGCTGCATTTAGCCCTTAAGTTTTTCAAAATGGACCTTTCTATGTCAGAGTTTTGAGAAATAGGTTTAAAACATCTCTGATAGATTTTTTTTAGTTATTTTAATGCTAATAAAATGTTTAAAAAATAATAAAATAATAATAAAAAGAAAAACTCTCTCCTTTCCCCTCTTCTCCCTCCTTCGTTTCCTCTTCCTCCTTCAAAATATTGAAAATTCTCAAAGGAATTTGAACAAGATTCTAATGGACAAAGTATAAATGATGTTTCCATTGGATTCGTGTATTATGTTTTTTTTTATATGCATATTCCTTAGTTCTCCTTTATTGTCCTATCTTACAAATTTGATATATTCACCTAGAGTTGATTGTCAGTTTCGAATTTCATAGATGGATGAAGAAGAATAAGAAGCGGAGGAGGGAGGAGGGAGAAGAGAGGAGATGAGAGAGAAGGATAGAGTGAGTGAGAGGAGTGAGAAAGGAGTTTTTGTTTTTATTATTTTATTATTTTAATTTTTTATTAAAATTCAAATAATTATAAAAAATCATCGAGGGACCTTTTAAACTAATTTCTCAAAACTTAGAAACTAAAAATGTCTATTTTGAATTTTGAAAACTCAGGAACTAAATGTACTTATTCTTGAAAACTAAGGGGGTGTTTGGTTTATGGGTTTGGGTTGGGTTGGGTTGAGTTGGGTTAATATACCAACTCCTTGTCTGGTTCACCAATAATTTTAACCGGTGACTTAATAACCCAACCCCATGGAGTTGGATTATTAACTCAACCGTACGATACTTTCCAGCGGCGATCCGACAACTTTCCGACGACGATCCGATGACTCTCCGACGACGACCCGACAACTCTCCGGCGAAGGTCCGACGACTCTCCAATAATTGTCCGACGACTCTCCGACGGCTTTTCGACGAGATGAAGAAAGTGGAGAAAAGAAGAATGTGATAAGAGTTTTGAAGTTTGCGTTTAAATTGCTAATACTCTAATTTAAATAGGCACTAAAAAGTCATAATCCTTTTAGAACAAGGAATTCTAATCTTTTTAGGAATAGAAATCCTAAACTTTTTTAAAACAGAAATCTTAATCATTTTTAAACTTTAAAATACCCTTCCCTAATTCTGATCTAATTATCCAAAGATTCAAATTTTAAAAAATACAATTAAACACCTAATTTTATGGTGTGTCACAATATACTCATTTAAGAAAAACTTTCATCCTCTAAAGTTGCTAGAACTTTGCAACGGTCACGTCTTCAAGCCATAATCTAAACTTAAACTCTAAAATACCTTAGCACAAGAACAAAGAAGTCAAAAGTATAACATAACAAGTGTCAACACACAAGCAACTCAAATAACTTTAACTACTTTACAAAATAAAAACAAACCTGGAGATAACGAGGCGACTTCCTGCGAGAGGCTATAATGATCGCTGCCTATGATGTAGACGAGTGTGCAAAATCTAAAACTCATGCTCTGATAACAACTGTAACGACCCTAATTTTTCAAACTCAAAATTTCCTAGTGACGTTACTAAGCAACATCGCCTGCACCGAAAGTTTCGATAGCATAACGACGTTGCTAAGTCCTTGATGACATGCATAATATTTTGTAGATATGCAACTTCAATATGACATAAAATATTTAAGTATGTTGGCATATTTTTAACATTTTCGCAAGGTAAATTATTTATTCCATTCTAAAGATGTCCATAGACAATGCATGTGTTTAGAAGAATTAAAATAAACACTATTTATATGCAAAGTATTAATACTAAATCAATACCTATTTAAATTAAAATAAAAAAAGTGGAGGTGAACATGTGCATAAAAAATGAATAAAGTGCATATTGAAGAGTAAAAGTTCTAAATAATGAGTTTTATTGGAAAAAGAATATTGATATCAAACTCAATATCCATTACTTTTGTAAATATTACTGACATACATTTGGCAAATGGTAATATATATTGTAATTTTATAATTGATCACATAATTGAGTTTTGAAATTGTAGACAAATGTGTTTATATTTGATTTGTTGTGAAAACAAAGTAAGGAAAAAAAGTAAAAAAAAAAAAAGATATTTCACTTTACATAAGATAAAAATGATTTTTAGGGAAGAAGAAAAATTGATATCAATCTCAATATCTAGTACTGTTCTAAATATCTCATACATCTTGCAAATGGTAATATATATTATAAATTTGTAATTGAACTCATAATAAAATTTTGAAATTGTAGATAAATATGTTTGCAATTGATTTGGTGGAAACAAAAAAAGTAAAGAAAAAAGGCACAAAAAATCAGACTTATTCACTTTACAAAAAGCGCACTGATATACTCTCTCGACATAATAACTCAACTCTGCAAACCAAACACTGATTTCCAGAACTCACTGACAAAACAATTCTGCACAACTCAACTCAACCCAACTCAATCCAACTCTGCGATCCAAAAATGATAGTTTCCCTTTATCATAATATGAGGTGGGAAATCAAATCTTTGACTTTTAATATATGATAATACTTTAACAAATTTTTTTAGCTTCATATAATATCTTATCAAGTTTTATCAAGTTGAACCAGGTTGAAGTTGACAAAAAAAAAAAAAATTATTCCATCTAGCATTCAAATTTTACCCAACCTATCTATAACGTTTATAGGGAGAAAAAAAAAATCAAACCATGTCAATAAACTATCACCTTATAATCAGACTTCAAAAGGGCTAAAAAATTGGATGGATATAAAAAAAAAAAAAAAAAAAAAAAAGAAAAGGGCTAAAATTAAACATCAACTAGAAATGGTTAAATTCTATTCTTAAATTTATATTTTTTAATAAACAGGACTACTAATAATAAGATATAGAAGTTATTTTAATGTCACGACTCACGATATCTTATCAACAATCATAATATTATAATATATGTTATAATACATGCAGAGATAAATATTCTTAATGAACTGGTGTGTGTCACGCCCAAGTTTAATTATATATTTATATATCAGTCCTTTTCAAGTGGAAGAAATACGATGCGCTACACATGATTGACTTGAATATTTTTTTTCCTTTATATATCTTTTAATTACTTTGTTTGGGTTTATTAAATTAATTGCTATTTTGAATTGTTAAATCAAGAGACATCGGCGTGTTTGACAAAATTCAGCTTTTCTATAACTTTACGATGATTTCTTCAACCTTGTATCTTACACAAATTTTTCTGTTAATTAACAAATTATATCTTTTCTTTTCTTTTCTTTTTTTTAGAAAAAAATTATGCTTTTTCTTTAAGGTAATTTACAAATATCAAATACGTTGTCTCTTGAGGTGATATGTGAGGATATTAATTTGATTTTGTTTAGAACATTAATATATTCATTTGATATATGAGACCCAATAAAAGACCATATCTCTATTGTTACTTAATCATTGATTTTGTCTAACTTTTTTTTTTTTTCATGATTGATGGTTTGATTGTTGGTAAGTTGCATTAAACGAAAAAGAAATTTATTATAGAGAATTTTGAACTTAAAATTTTATGTTTTAATACCATATGAAATTATCAAATAAATCCAAAATTTTTAATTGATTATCTAGATGTTAAGGTAAATTTAATATTTCTAATATAATCTTAGCATCCTTCTATGCGTGATGATCTCAAATGTTAATTCATTTACATGATTGTACATGTGAACTATATGAAATTTGAAAAAAAAAAAAAAAAAAGAAAAACTAATATTATATAAATTTGAAATTTAAGTTTTATTAAAATCGTGAATAGTTTTGTTTAACTATTAAGGGAATGAATTTTATTAAATCAATATTAATTATTGCATTTTGAGGTTTTTTTATTCAACAACGTTTGAGATGGAGAGATTTGAACTTCTAACCTCTGGGTCGGGAGTACATTTCGATTAGCACTGAACTATCTCACTTTGACAATTGTATTTTGAGGTTTGATTAGATTCATAGCAAATAAAATAAAAAAAATATAATATTTTGAAGAAAGAAGAGGAAGAAGCCCTTATTAGATAAATTGTCAACGTTAAGAATTAAGTTTCTTAAAGAAAGTGTATAGAATATCCATCACTATCTCCCAAAAAAAAACACCATTAGCTTAGGAAGTTTGTTCACCAAACTTCAAATTCATGTTTTTTTTTTTTAAAAAAAATGAGATTTAGTACAAATATCTCTATCATTTAATCTTAATTAAGAAAGGGGTTTGGAAATTTATTGAGAGATCCAACATAACATCAATAATTTTCTTTTTGACATTTTTATAAATTTGAAGAATTCAAATTTGTTATTAAAATACATAATAAATAGGATTAGGATTATTGGAAGTCAAATTGATTGGATTAAATCCAGAAGTAGCCAAAGGTTTCTCTGCAATTTCCTCCTATATTTTCGTGGAAAATTCCTCTTCTGCCCCACCTCTGCTGGTGGATTTTTTTAATGACTTTTTTATACTTAGTTATAAGATCAATGAAATTAACAAACTTTTCTGAATTTTATGGTTATTAGTTATCAAAGTTTTATGGTTTTTGTAGTAGCCTTTGTGTGATGGTTTAATATGGTGCAAATCTGCCAATAAAAGCATAGCTCAACTGTCATTAAGTAATACTTATAACTAAGAGGTCATAAATTCAAATCCTCCTATCCTAAATGTTGATGTACTAAAAAAAATATATATATATATTGGGCAAATCTGTGAATCTGTTGGTTAATTTAATTTCTTGTAATTATAGAATTTTTTTCTTAAATAAAAACAACTCACTCATTTCCATTCATATTTAATATAAATAAAAATAATATATCGACATTTAAAAACATACAAAATCAATTATTACTATCTAGAAATTAAATGATTAATTACCATATATTTATAATTAATATTTTGATCATTTTATAAAATACACTTTACAAATTAAATTTGTAAAGGACAAAAAATCAAAATTATATACTTCTTCATTATATGTATATTATCAACAATTTTTTTTTTAAAAAACCCCTCAGTAAATAACATTTTTATATAATATATATATTTTGAATACTGCAATGAATTTTTCAAACTATATATATTGGCCAAGGACTTGAGCTTGGATTGTAATGTGGCTCTACAACTAATTTAATATAGTATCAGGATGTATTTTTTACTAAAATAAATAAATGAATAAAGATGGATCTCCTACATTCGAATTCCTATAATAACTTTTTCTTCAGTTAACATTAATGGGTTACATATTAGATGGTGTGAATCTAAGTAAATATTTGAGCTTTTTACTTGTCAAGAGAGCGTAATATAAAAGATGAAAAATATCTTCATTAATTAACTTTAGAAATTAATATGAGTTTGATCGTGTCGCTTAATCCTCAGTGTTGAAAAGTTTCAATTATGTCTTTGGATTTTGAATTTTACTTGTTATTAATTCTTACCAATAAATCATGTTGTGGGAATGTTAACCTGTGGGCCTTTGAAGAATATTTGATTGCTAATGCAATAAAGGTTGAATTAGACTCGACATGAGTAGTCGAATCAAGTTAAAATTTTAGTTTGAATTACTGGTCTATATTCTTTCGAGATCAAATTTGGTAATCTATCTAAACTAGTTATTAAATGCTATCTAGAAGCCAATTATTGAATTTGGCTAATAAAATTCTAGTAATTAATCTCTTTTACATTTTTTTTTTTGAACTTCCCCTCGCTTAAATTCACATGGCCGGATTAGAGTTTAGTCTTGTAAACTCCTAATGACATTATTAGATTGAATTTGAAATGGTAAGGTAAGGGATTTTATGTCGGTTCATGAGTTGTTGATCTCTGTTGTCGCTCCAAATCTTTATATAAATTTTTAGTTCTAATAGGGTAAGAGAATTGATTGCAATTTCACAATGATGATTGTCATTATACCGTTGTCATATGATCTATATCCTCCAAATTTTATTTAATAAAGTTAATGAAAAGAACTAATGATATGACTAGTATGTGTATAACTTAAAATTATGAGATTCAATTGAATTTTTTAGGCTTCATAAACTTGATAAGTAAGACCTAAAACCCACAGATATGGTCAATAATCTTTTAAATCACCGATCGAACTAAAAGCTTAAGTTAAGAATTTTGAGTAAATTTAATTATATTAACATAGTTTAACATAATCTAAAATTAAGAAATAGAATAAATATTTTGAGAATAAATTATACCGTTAGTTTTTTTCGAGTAAAAATTCTATTTTGTTTTAAAAACTGAACTCAATTTGGTTTTCAATAAAGGGTGAAGTTTGAAGGAGCGAAGTGAAATCTGGATCGGCTGAAAGAGAGTGAAGAGGGGACAACTCTTCTACCAAGTATAGAGTATAGAATCAGTAATTTCAAATCTAAAAGTTTTCCGTATTCGGAGGAAGGTTAACCCAATCATCGAATCTCAGGGAAATTCCTTCCTTCAATGAGATTTTGAAAAAGAAGTATCATTCATAGTGTGACGACGAAGGAAGAAAAATTGATGTTGTATACTTAATTAAAAGGGAAAAATACACATTTGATTCTTGAGATTGAAACGAGGGAGGAGATCTTTCGAAGAATTCTTCGTCGTTTTAGATTGCCGGTAGCAAGATTCAATGATAGAAGAAGAAAGAAAATAAGGAGGAGAAAATGAAAAAAAAAAAACAATAATTTATATTTTATGCCATCTTTGAAAGAGATTGACGTATAAACCATCAAACCATGGGCATACTTTTTTTTCAAGGGGACAGAGAAACCACGGGCATCCTGGTTTTAAAAAGAATAAATATTAAGTATTTTGAAATTTATTTTTACTATTATATTCGAGGATTTGAAAAGGAAAACATTTTTATACAAAAGTTTATATTGTAGCTGACCATCAATTTTGAACCTCTTTATATTCTAACACGTGGAGGCCAAAGCTTGGCTAGTTTTTTATTCTTCATACTTTTTTAATATTATATTATTTCTATCGCTATTGGTTAGGTTGCTATAAAAATGGGGCACAAAAGAATTGCCTAAAAGTTTGTGGGTCAAAATGTAAGTTTGGAATGTCTGGAGACTTTAATGGTAATTTTTAATTCATTTGAGTTATTGGGGTACTTATAAAGAAATAGGAAGAGTAAGCTTTGAAAGGAATTGGACAATTATAAAATGTAGATTTATAAATATTTATTAATTGCTTAAGTTTTATTATAATCGGTGAGTGTTTACAAATGTAATTGGAAAATTGTAAGGGTAGCAAAATATGAGATCTTATTTACAAATATAGCAAGTTTTTTTTTTAAATTAAAAATATAGTAAAATTTTTAAATAACATTTTTAATTCTCATTTTACCCTTGATTGATGTCTGATAGACTTTTATCACTGTTCTCAGAATTTATCAGTGATAGACTTCTATCTCTGATAGACTTTTATCACTGTTTAGAATTTGTCGGTAATAGACTTCTATCCATGATACTTATCACAACTAGAGCTCTATCAGAAAAATTGAAATCATCATAATAGACACTTGTCACAGTTCGAAATCTATTAGTGATAAACTCTTATCACTAATAGATTCTTATCACAATTAGAAGTTTATGAGTGATTGAATGTGGTATAATGAAATTTTGAAGCAAGGCTTGGAATAGGCTGATAGATTTTTATCATAGTTAGTATTTTATCATAGTTAGATTCTAATAGTGATAAATTTCTATTAGTGATAGACTCTTATCACAATTAGAAGTCTACTAGTAATAGACCGTGATAGATACAATACATGAAATAGGCTCATAAATTTTTATCAAGGTTATTCTATCACTGACAGACTCTTATCACAATTTGAAATATATTAGTGATATATTCTAATAGACTGTACAATTGAAGTAAGACTTGAAATAGTATGCTAATAGACTTTTATCATAGTCAGGACTCTATCATTGATAAACTTCTATTAGTAATAATCTTATCATATTGATATATGAAATAAACATCTTAGTTATAAACTTTAATCACACACCCTAGTTTATTAAAGGATGAAAATTAACCTATATTAACCTTAGTTGTTTCAAGATTCAAAATTCTAATAATTAAAATAATTGTTGCAATTAACATATATATTTCTATCAGTAATAGACTTCAATCACGCACTACTTCCATTGATAGAGGATAGAAGTCTATTAGTAATAAACTTCAATAAAATAAGAGAAACAAAAGTCTACCAGTGATAGTGATAAAGTTATAAGATAGTGATTGAAGTCTATAAGTGATAGACTCCAATCACTATAGAAAAAGTTGAACGTTGAATATCGATTGAACATTTTAGTTGATCGACTAAACGTTGAAAAAAGGATTAAGAAATCACAAAAAATTAAAAAATAAAATAAAATAAAGATAATTTGAGGAAAAAATGAAAGGAAGTTTAGTCACAATTTTCATTTGGGCTAAAGACATGTGTATGAACTTTTTATTAATTTAAATGAAAATTTGTCATATATGCAAATAGTTTAATAATTTGCTATATTTTCAATATTTTAGGCCCATTTTGCTATTTACTCAATTGTACCAATATAATTTTATCTTCAAAACTTTAAAAAACACTTGAAATGATATAATTTATCAATTTATTTGATTTGTCTTGTTCAAACAATAATGTCTATTGTATATTTATTTATTTTAATTGCATGAGTGATCTATATAGCTAAACATGTATATTAGTTAAAAACATGCATAAATATAAAAATGAATTAACACAATATTTTTAATGTCGTTCGATTTTCCAACCTGAAGGGAATAAAACTCTCGTAGAGAAAAATGACTTTGAATCGTCGTGGTGATCATTTGTGAAAACGTTTCTTAAAATTAAATTTATCCTATAGAATTTAGGCTAAACATGCTGTAAATTGAAGGAAAACAGTAAGAAATTGTACTTACTTGTTGAAAAACTCTTCTTCACGAATTCCTTCTCTGGTCACGAACTCTTCGTGCTCTCGATATCTACGATCACGAACTCTCCAAAAAATGAACGATCGGACACCTCCAAAATATTTTCTCGGTTATTCTCGTTTGGTAAAGGGAGAGTGGTGAGACTCTTTTGGTTTAGGGGTGGAGAGAAACTTTGAGAGAGTTGAGAGAATTTTTTAGAACTCTTTTGGTGAGATTCCAAAAAATGAACCAATGCTTCACCAATGCCTTCTCATAAAGGCATTATATAATGGTGATAGGTGGAGTTTAAATCTCCACCTATTTACCATTTTATCATAACCTTAGGTTATGCAAATCATATTTGCATAACCACATATAATAAGATATCTCATACCTTATAATACAAATCACATTTGTATAATTGTGGATTTTAAATTAAATCACATTCAATTTAATTTCTCTCAATTCAATTTCTCTAAATTAGCCCTAATTAAGCAATTAGGCTAACCTATAGTTTATTATGGATCTCATTCACATTAAACTATATAATATGTCAATCATGTCTCATATAAATGACATAAATACCCTTTTAATGAATTTGAACACTTCAAATCCACACCAAACTGTAAACCCTCTATGTATCCAGTTTGAGCCAACAGAGGGATCTAATGAACCTACAGATGACGAGTTCCAATGATCCGAGACTAACCTGTCAAACTCTTTGACCCAGTTACACAACATTCATTAGCTACGGTAACACTCCACTAAAGCCCGTAGCTGCACACCCATCACTGTAGGACAAGTTGTGTCCATTGAAATAACCAATGCCCATAGGTCGACCCTCCACAGGTTGTTCGTAGACACTGCTGGGTCAAATTATCGTTTTACCCCTGTGTCTACCTCTTTCTCCTTAAGTCCTCACTATTCCTCTAATGAACAACAACGTTGTATGGTCCAACCATAAACAACACCCCTCTCGAGCCAGTGAGAGGGTGGGCGCCCGTTGTCCAAGCCCTGGAGACAACACTTAAGGGAGCAACCTCTCTAGTTTCCCTAAGTCGAGAACGAGTGAACTCCATCTCGCGTAGTCAAGTTCTCAGCTCCCCATGTGGTCCTGTCCCTGAGAAGATAGGCATATTGGGCGAGTAACTGTGACCACCCTCACCCGCATTAGTCAAAGGACGCACTCGCGCGGAGCGAGTCCGTGAAACGCCAAGATTAAGGTCGAGTCACTAATGGTCATCTACGAAGTTATTAGTCCTATACTGTTAACGGTGTCACATCAGTAGGTCTAATAATTCACGATCCGGTCTTGTACAATCACATTGTACAGGTTGCCCCCACTCGCATGTCAACCACATGAACGAGTTGGATCACCTCGTTTGTATATAATACAAAGCAGGTCGCATCCACAACGTATCCAGGATTAGGTCTCCAACCCTATCCGTATACTGTAGACCGTTCGGGTCATTAAGTCGAGCGTAATCCTCCCTGTGTGTCCACTACACACCGTTCAAGTTCTAGTTCTCTCATTATTCAATGACCCTTGAGTTTAGTTTATTGGACAAAGTTTGTAAATATGTGAGACGCAAAGTGATGAAAAAAAAATACTTATTTAATTCAATAGTGAATATTACAAACAAGTACGAGATTAGGACATACATCCCAACACAACCTACTCCACGAGGTCATGCCAAGAGATTTGATTATCAAAGGATTAATACATAATAGAAATTGTCATATGCATAAAATTTAATGAACAATTCCTTCTTGAATTTTATTCTGTAATCTCTAGCCTCTGTTGATGATCCATGTTCATAAACTTCCCTTGTTAAATATGTATGTGTTCAACAATCATTCAAGTAGCTGACAATGTTAGTTTGGAGCATGTTCTCAAGAATTAAATATGTAACCCAAAAATCACAAAAAAATAAATAAAAATAAAAATAAATAAATAGCTCTTCAATAGTTAACTAGAAATGCTAAAACGTTTTTCGAGCCATGTTCAACTTCAACAAATTATCTCAAACAAAAAAAGTCACTCAATCAATATGGGAAATATCCCATTAGTCAATCGAATAAACAAGACAACTATAGATATAAGGAAAGATATACACAATCACATATTTAAGAATACCAATAACCATATATGATAAATGTATAATTTTTGGCAATATATTAGAAGTGAAATTGTCACACATCGGAAAGGTGAAAAGAAGTGATGGGCTCCTAACACTATAAAAGGAGTCTATGACTTTGGTTTCAAAGCATCCCAGTTAGAAAAACTTTAAGCTTGATATACTAGCTCTAGTTAAATTCCCTCAAGGGTGTGAGTGGTATGAAGCTTTAGGAGAGTGTTTTTGTAATTGGGGGTCGGGGAAAAAATTATGTGTGATTGTAACAATATTTCACATAGTGAAATTTCTTTCTGTTCGTGGTTTTTTTCTCCGAGTTTGGAGTTTTTCCATGTAAATTCTTGTGTTTCTTATTTTGTTGCTTTCTTTTAATTTCTAAGTCATTTCTGCTCATTCCTGCGATAGTAGTGTGAGGTTTTTCCAAACAAGTGGTATCAGAGCCATGATAAAAACCTAGCTGTGTGCCGGAAAAATCCTCAAAGTGGAACAAAGGTTAGTGAGCCTTGGTTGTGCTCTATCAAGGTGTTATATCACTCGTCTCGATAAAAGCAAGTGTGATGCATGTTTGATGCTCTATTTGGATGTTTCCTCGAGATGGATCGGTGCCTCGAGATGAAGAGCAAGCTCACAGATTTGTTCAAGGGGGGCTTAAGTGTGGTACTTTGTTCGAGGGGAGGATTGTTAGGAGTGCAAACAGATGTCCCACATTGGTTAGGGAAGGGATTGATCATGGGTTATATAAGTGAGGACAATTATCTTCATTGGTATGAGGATGTTGATGGAACAAAAAATAAAGTCATGAGGGTTGATGCCCAAAGTAGACAATATCATACTATTATAGAGATATGTGGAGGTTTGTTGTTCTTATTAATTGGCATCAGAGCTTTAGGTGTGCAGTTTCTTCTGTTTCCTATCAATTGCAGCATTGTCTGAGCTTCCACATCAGAAAGGATTTCTTGAAATGGGTTATAGCTGATATTGTAAATAATGTGAGTTGTTCACTATTTGCAGATTCGCTAGGAGTTAAGCAGATATGCCAAGTTTTATGACTCCACTAAAGATTGGCGTGGAGAAATTTAATGGAATGATAAACTTTGACTTGTGGCAAATGCAAGTCAAAGGCGTGTTGATACAATCTGGGTTACACAAGGCTTTGATGGGAAGACCAAGTTGTGGTGTTCCTGAAAAGTTAAGTGGTGATGGTGATCCAATGGAATCTAGTGGTGGTACCAGTAAAGGTTCTAAGAAGTCTAACATGACAATCTGGAATTGGAAGAAGAAGAAGAAAGACTACGTGCAAAAGAAAAGTTGCTTGAAATGTAGATAATCTGGACACATGAAAAAGAATTTTCCTAACAGAGCAAGTGTTGGGATGTATGCCCTAAAACTCGTACTTTGTAAATAGTGTTCTAATTAAATTAATAAAAAGTTATTATTGTCAATAAAGAGTTATTGTTTATTATTTACTAAATTGGCTTATATTAATCCTAAATCCAATAAACTAACATCTAAGGTTGTAATATGTCTCTTGATCTGAATGTAGTGTACATATAAGGATCTCAGTTCGAGATACAACCTAAAGAGTCTATAGTAAAGGGATAAGACTTGGGTACCTTACTCTGGTAATACTATGGATATGACCAACTTCATATATTATACAAACACAAGTGATCATAACGTGTTCGTGTAGACGACATGTGAGTGGGGATATCGTATGTAATGAGATTGCATAAGACCAGACCGCGAATTAGTAATCACTAGATGTAACTCCGTTGAAGTTAGGTTTCTAATTCAATAGGATGACCTAGGCAACTTGATCTTAATCTTGAGCAGGTTACGAACCCTTGTTTGTGAGAGATTGTACTTTGACTAGTATGGGTGAGAGTGGCTAGATTCACCGACTCAATTAGCCTACCATAATTGGGACAAGACCGAGCAGGCAGCTAGGGACTTAACCTAGTAAGATGGAATTCACTCCTTCCCGCCTATTAGGGTAAGTAGATGAATGTTCCCTTAAGTGGTGTCTCCAGGACTTGAACGAAGGGCCCGACCCTTTCATTGGCCCGATGAGGACTTCTGTTTACTGGTTTTGTTGGGGTGTATGCCCTAATCTCGTGTAGTTTATAATATTCAATGTTGAAATCAATAAGAGTTATTTTTTCAATACTTTGTGTCTTGCATATTTTATAAACTTAATCCAATAAACTAAGCTCTAGGGTCATTGTATTATGAGAGAACTAGAACTTGAACGGTGTGTAGTGGACACACAAGGAGAATCACGTTCGAGTTAATGACCCGAACGGTCGACAATATATGAATAAGGTTGGAAATGAAGGGAATGAGAATCCCCTTAGCGGAAGACAATCGATATTCAAACTTTGAAATTAATAAAGAGTTATTTATTTTATCTTTTGTGTCTCGCATTTATATACAAATTTTGACCAATAAACTGAGCTCCAGGGTCATTGAATATATGAGAGAACTAGAACTTGAACGGTGTGTAGTGGACACACAGGGAGGATCACGTTCGAGCAAATGACCCGAACGGTCTACAGTATATGGATGGGGTTGGAGACCTAATCCTGGATATACTCAGGATGCGACCGCTTTGTATTAAGATACAAACGAGGTGATCCGACGCTCATGTGGTTGACATGCGAGTGGGGGCATCCCGCACAATGAGATTGTACAAGACCGGACCGTGAATTATTAGACTCACCGATGTAACACCGCTGATAGTAAGTAGACTAATAACTTCGTAGATGACCATTAGTGACTCGACCTGAATCCTGAGCGTGTTACGGACTCCTGTCTTCGGGGGTCTGTCCTTTGACTAGTACGGGTGAGGGTGGTCACAGTTACTCGCCCAATATGCCTATCTTCTCAGGGACAAAACTAAGTATGGAGATGGGAACTTAACTACGTGAGATGGAATTCACTCGTTCTCGCCTTTAGGGAAACTAGAGGGGTTGTTCCCTTAAGTGTTGTCTCCAGGGCTTGGACAACGGGCGCCCACCCTCTCACTTGCCCGAGAGGGTTGTTGTGTATGGTCGGACAATTACAACGTTGTTGTTTATTAGAGGAGCAATGAGGACTTAAGGAGCAAGAAGTAGACACAGGGGTAAAACGGTAATTTAACCTAGCAGGTTCTACGAACAACCTGTGAAGGGTCAACTCATGGACATTGGTTATATCAGTGGACATGTAATATCTTGCACTAACGGGAGTGCAGCTACGGGCTTTAGTGGAGTGTTACCGTAGCTAATGAATGTTGATTAACAGGGTCAAAGAGTTTGATAGGTTAATCTCGGATCACTGGAGCTCGTCACTGTAGGTCCATAAGGTCCCTCGGTTGGCTCAAATTAGGTTAAAATGAGGGTTTACTGTTTTGGTGTGAATTGAAGTGTTTAAGTTCAAAAGGGCATTTATGTCATTTACATGAGATATGAATAATATAATATATAGTTTAATGTGAATGAGATTCATAATAAGCTATAGGTTAGCGTAATTGTTGAATTAGGGCTAACTGGAGAAGTTAGATTGAGAGATATTAAATTGGATGTGATTCAATTTAATAAATCCACAATATTGCAAATCTGATTTGTAAATTGAGATATGTGATATCATATAATATATGGCTATGCAAATATGATTTGCATAACCTATAGTTGTGGTAAAATGGTAAATAGGTGGAGATTTCAACTCCACTTATCTCCATTAATTAAACCCCTTTGCAAGAAGGGGAAGGTGATCATTCTCTCATTTTTGAAATTCTCACCAAAAAAAGGGAACTCTCTCTCTCAATTTTCTCTCTAACTTTTCTCCTCCCAATACCAGAACAAAAAAGATCCTACCATCTTCCTTCTTCCAAAAGAAGAACATCCGAGAAGCCAAGTGGTGGTGTTCGGTCTTCGTTCGAGAGAAGAGTTCGAGTAGTTTGAGATCGTTGGGAGAACACGAAGAGTTCGTGAACGGAAACGAAAATCGAAGCACGTCTACAATAAGTAAGTACTTGTTGTATTTTCTTTCCATTTTATGCATGTTTAACCTAGATCTAAGAGTTAGATTGATTTTAACGAAATTCAGCTGCACAACTTCACTGCGACGATTCGATCGTCTTCCGCTGCGTGGAAGTTTCATTCCCTTCAATTGGTATCAGAGCCATACGTTGGTTCTTTGTTGTGCACTGTTTTTCGGTAAAATTAGGTGGGTATTGTCTTGAATTCATGAGATGAATGTTGGTTCGCAATTATGGATGTTTTCGGTTTTGACATTAGAGTAGATTTACAGTTTTATGTTGATATGATCAATGTAAGGCCCCGTTGTTTTAGGCATTTTGTTGTAAATCGAGTCTGTAAGCTCGAGTCGTTCGTGGCAAGAGTTGGTGTGAAGAAATCGGAGGGGAAATGGGCGAGAATCGACGAAAAACAGCAAGAGGTGCTCATGCATTTTATTTTCATAGTATGAATTATTATGTTATAGTATAGTTATTCATGTGATGAATGATCAAATACTATAACATAGAAATGCATGTAACCTAAGTTAATTATTAGTTTTAAAGTGTTTAGAACTTGAATAATTAGACTTATGTTTTCTAGTTCTAATAAGATTAGAATTAGGAAATAAAAATGTAATCTTTGAATGATGACTGATTAGTAACTCTGTCTAAGAAAGGTTTTGTCTAAGGCTGGGGTATTTAAGTTGACGCTTGCGGAACACCCCTACTTGGAAACCGACCTGGGAGTGAATTCGGTCCGGAGATTTTTAGATTATATTTTTCGTGAGTGTCGTTAATTAAAAGTTGATTAATTTACTCACATAGACCTAAGTAATAATGTGATTATAAACATAGGCTAAATACCATATAAGTGTTATATTGGTAGACTTAGGTCACTATTAGCCGGTTTATCTAGGTCAATTTCGATAATTATAAATTGTTGAGTGGGAAGAAATATAGTGTATGAGATACATTTAATTTCGGACTACAAATCTCCGTTAAGTCCGCACCGTGAGATCCATACTCGGCCTCGTGGCGCAAATGGGAGTGTCCCCCTTCGGTGGTATTTGTATGGGTCAATATCAAAGTGGATGGAGAGAGTACTTATAGTGAGTGGGAGTCGAACCTGTGAAAACGGGACTCGGGGTCTCTTCTTTCGATTCACACCGTGAGACCCCTATGATCCACCTGCTAGTTTGACTTGGACCAGACAATCCCTTCGGAGGGCCTTGATCATGGGAGTCGAAACACCGTGAATTCTCAAAAGGGATACAGTTTCCTTGTTGTTTTGCCTTCCTGGTTCACCCTTCGGTGGCTATTGTTTGGACGGATACTTGGAAACTTAAAGATTGAGGGTGACACTCACAGGATTCGTTAAGTGTTAATGAATTTGACCAAATAATGGTAACTGGACGCCTAATGGAATAAGAATTATTCTGGGATTAGGGTCTGGTCGAGAAAGTCTCGTCCTAGAGGAGGAGTGTTTCTGTTCACCCTTCGGTGGCGGTCATTCTAAACCTTTGGGATATCATTGCAATTTTTAAATGACCTAGGGATCATAGGATTAATTTTTGCTAAAACTTGATTGGTTTTCAAAAGGTTTATGCGAGGCTAACACAAAATTATTTGATTTTTTCAGCTAAAAATATGTCTAGCTCAATAATCGCTTTACTTGCTTCCGACAAACTAGTGAGAGATAACTTCCAAACGTGGAAGAACAACATAAACACGATTTTAGTAACTGATGACCTGAAGTTCGTGCTTACTGAAGAGTGTCCTCAGTTGCCGAGCTCGACTGCATCACGAAGTGTTCGTGATGCATACGATCGATGGATCAAGGTCAATGAAAAGGCCAAGGTCTATATCATTGCCAACTTGTCTGAAGTATTGGCAAAGAAGCATGAGTTGATGGTCACCGCCAAGGAGATCATGGATTCGTTGCAGGACATGTTTGGACAACAGTCCTTTTAGGCCAGGCACGATTCACTCAAACACGTCTTCAACGCCTGGATGAAAGAAGGGTCGTCTGTCCGTGAACATGTTCTAGACATGATGACCCACTTTAATCTAGCAGAGATGAACGGGGCTTCGATCGACGAGTCGAGGCAGGTAAGCTTTATTCTGGAGACTCTTCCGAGGAGTTTCCTACCGAGGGCCTGACTATAGGGATCAAAGCACCGCGAACTCCAGAAATGGATAGGGTCTCTTAGGTAATTTGCCAACAGTTGTCTTTCTTCATAGTAGCTTGTTGGCTCAGACCTATTGGATCTGAAAATAGCAAGGTCACATTTACGGGATAAGCTAAGCTAGTTAACAAGTCCTTGACCAAACAAATGGTAGCTAAGAATCATTGGAACATGAGATGCTCTGGTAGTGATAATTGGCTCAGATAGTCTCAATTCAGGAAAGGAGTGACTTACCACCCGACGATGGCTTTTATTCTAAACCCTTGAAGTATCGTTGCAAAATTAAATGTTTAGTTTAAACATCAGGGTTCTGAACAATTTTGCTAAATATGATCGGTTTTATTATGGCTTAAAAGACATAACTAATTAGAACTATTTTTGAAATTTCAACATGTCGTCCTCGATTATAGCCTTACTTAAAAGTGAACATTTAACTGGGGAAAACTATACTACGTGGAAGTCCAACCTAAATACGATTCTGGTTGTTGACGATCTTCGGTTCGTACTGACTGAGGAATGTCCTTAGGTCCCTCCTCGAAACGCTCATCAATCAGTTAAGGATGTGTATGATCGATAGATCAAGGCCAATGACAAGGCCAAGGTCTATATTTTGGCTAGTGTTTCTGAACTCCTAGCCAAAACGCACGAGGGCATGGTCTCAACTCATGAGATCATTGTTGGGGTTTATGCCTTAAAAAAGTGTAGTTTTGTAATAATGATATTTCAAATAAATAAAGATGTTATTTATTATATTCTCGCACATAAACCTAAATCCAATAAACTAAGTTCGAAGGTTATAATGTTCGATCTTGAACAATTATGTAGTGGACACAAGTTGGATGAAGTTGTTCAAGTATAACCTTAATGGTATATGGTACATGCATAAGGTTGGGAACCTTATATTGGTAACACCATGGATGCGACCCACTTTGTATTTAGTACAAACGAGGTAATCCAACTTGTTCATGTGGTAGAGATGCGAGTGGGGGCATCATGTATAATGAGATTATACAAGATCGGACCGCAAATTATTAAACTACTAGTGTAACACCGTTAACAAGATAGGTCTAATAATTTATAGATGATCATTAGTGACTTGACCTAAATCCTGAGCAAGTTACGGACTCCTGCTTATGGGGGTTTGTCCTTAGACTAGTATGGGTGAGAATGGCCTGTAGCCGATTCAATAAGCCTACCTTCTCAGAGGCAGAACCTTATAGGTAGCTGGGAACTTAACTTTGCAAGATGGAATTCGCTCATTCCTAAATTAGGGAATCAGATAGGTTGTTCTCTTAAGAACTGAATCCAGGTCTTGAACAGCGGGACCTTGCCTTCTTACTAGCCTATGAAGGATTAAGTTTATGGTAGGACAATAGACTGGTTGTTCAATAGAGGATCAGTGATGCTTAAGGAGGAAAAGGTAATCACAGGGTAAAATTGTAATTTGACCCAGTTGTGATTACGAACAACCTGTGAAGGGTCAACTCATGAGTATTGATTATATCAGTGGTTACAACATAGTCTACAGTGAGGAGAGTGCAGCTACAAGTCTATAGTGGAGTGACTCGTAGTTAATGAATGTTGGTTAATTAGATCAAAGAGTTTGATCGATTAATCTTGTATCATTGGAGCTCATGATCTGTAGATCCATTAGGTCCCTTCATTGGCTCACCATCGAAATATTGAAGGTTTATAGTTTAGAGTGAAATTGAAGTGTTCAATTTCATTAATAAGGAGATATATCAATTATATGTGATATAATTAATATAGTATATAGTTTAATCTATATACTAAATGAGAAATACATTATAAGAACACTATAGGGGTAGGATGGTCATTTCCACCCTATTTCCATATAAATATGTGCATGAGATGCACATTTGGTTGCATTCTAAGGCAATTTTGTGAGAAACCCTAAAGTGCTCTCTTGTGTGTGTTGTTGGAAAAGTTCCTAAACACTCATTCTCTCTCAAATCTCCCCAACTCCAAAAGAGTTCCCACCACCTTCTCTCTCCTAGAGATACAACAGAGAAGATCTATCGGGCGTGTCAAGTTCGTAGTTTGTGGAGAACGCAAGATCGTTGAGATCGTGAGAATGAGAGGAGCAAAGGAGCACGTGTTGTTTTAAGTCTAGAAAGGCAATTTACTTGTTGTCCATATTCTAATATGCATGCTAAATCGCTTTTATGTATGTCTTGGACTTGATCTACGTAACACATTACAAGAACACATGATTCAAATCGCTTCCGCTGCGGGATTCGATTCTATCAATCATGAGTTTGTGGCAGAATATTTTCGGACAACCGTCTGGACAACTTCGACACGAATCCCTCAAGTACATTTATAAGTCCCGTATGAAGGAGGGAACATCGGTGGGAGAACACGTTCTTGATCTGATGGTCCACTTCAATGTGGCAGAAATGAACGAGGCGGTCATCGACGAGCAAAGTCAGGTGTCGTTCATCATGGAATCTCTTCCGAAGAGCTTCCTGCAATTTCGCAGCAGTGCGATGATGAACAAGATTGAGCACAACCTGACTACTCTCCTAAACGAACTGCAGACTTTCCAGTCTCTTTTGAAGAATAAGGGACAGGTCGATGGAGAGGCAAATGTGTTTGCCAATTGCAAAAGGTACCAAAAGAGTTCATCCTCTAGGACTAAGTCCTGCAACTCCTCTTCTGACCTTAAGAAGAACCAGAAGAAGAAGAAAGGAGGGAAGGGGATAGCACCTGCCGTTGCTGATAAGAGCAAGGGAAAGGCCAAGGTTGCAGACAAAGAAAAGTGTTTCTACTACAACATGGATGAGCACTGGAAGCGAAACTGCCCAAAGTACCTTGCTGAGCTCAAAGAGAAGAAAGGTAAATGTGATTTACTTGTTCTTGAAACATGTTTAGTGGAAAGTGATGACTTTACCTAGATAATTGATTTAGGGGCCACTAACAACGTTTGCTCTTCTTTACAGAAACTAGTTCCTTTAAGGAGCTCGATGAGGATGAGATGACACCCAAGGTTGGAACGGGAGACGTTGTCTCAGCTCATGTAGTGGGAGATGCAAAGCTGTTCTTTAGAGATAGATTTTTATTATTGCAAAATTTTTTATATAGTTCCTAGACTCAAGAGGAACTTAATATCTATCTCTTGTCTAATTGAATGTGGATATTGTATTTCTTTTTCAATCAATTAAGGGTTCATTTCGAAAAAGGGTGTCAATATTTGTTCAGCTAAATTAGAAAACGACTTGTATGTACTAAAACCTAACCAAACAAAAGCAATTTTAAATCATGAGATGTTTAAAACTACCAATACTCAAAGTAAAAAGCAAAAGATTTCTCCAAATAATAATACCTATCTTTGGCATCTAAGACTTGGTCATATAAATCTCAACCAGATTGAGAGATTAACTAAGAATGGACTTCTAAACAAGTTAGAAGATGATTCTTTACCTCCTTGTGAGTCCTGCTTAGAAGGAAAAATGACTAAGCGACCTTTTATTGGAAGAGATTATAGAGCCAAAGAGCCCTTAGAGCTTATACGTTCGGATCTTTGTGGTCCGGTGAATGTTAAAGCTCGAGGAGGGTACAAATATCTCATCTCTTTTATAGATGATTATTCGAGGTATGGTTATCTATACCTAATGCATCATAAGTGTGAGGCTATTGAAAAGTTCAGAGAGTTTAACCCTGAAGTTGAAAATGCATTAGGGAAAACCATTAAGACACTTCGATCTGATCGAGGTGGAGAATATATGGACCTGAGATTCCAGGACTATTTGATAGATCATGGAATCCAGTCTCAACTATTAGCACCAAATACACCACAACAGAATGGTGTATCTGAAAGGAGAAATATAACCTTGTTAAATATGGTTCGATCTATTATGAGCTATGCTCAGTTGCTTGACTCATTTTGGGGTTATGCAGTAGAGACTGCGGTTCAAATCTTGAACAAAGTTCCTTCAAATAGTGTTTCACAAACACCTTTAGAGTTGTGGAAGGGGCGTGAACCTAGTTTACAACACTTAAGGATTTGGAGTTGTCCACCACACGTGCTAGTGACAAACCCAAAAAAATTGGAACATCGTTCAAAATTATGCCTATTTGTAGGCTATCCCAACGAAATGAGAGGTGGTCTTTTCTTCGACCCACAAGAAAACAAGGTGCTTGTATCGACATATGCCACTTTCTTGGAGGAAGATCACATGAGAAATCATAAACCACGTAGTAAGTTAATATTAAATGAAGCTACAGAAGAGTCAACAAGAGTTGTTGACCAGGCTGGACCTTCATTAAGGGTTAATGAAGAAGCTGGCACAACGAGTCAGTCTCGTCCTTCTCAATCGTTGGGAATGTGTCGATGCAGTGGGAGAGTTGTTTCTCAAACTGACCGCTACTTGGGTTTAACTGAAACTCAGGTTGTCATACCGAATGACGACGTATAGGATTCATTGTCTTATAAACAGGCAATGCATGACGTAGATACGAACCAGTGGATCAAAGCCATGGACCTTGGAATGGAGTCAATGTACGTCAATTCCGTTTGGGAATTTGTAGACCAGCCAGAAATGGTAAGACCCATAGGGTTCAAATGCATCTATAAGAGAAAGAGAGATGCAACGGGAAAGGTACAGACCTTTAAGGCTAGACTCGTAGCAAAGGGTTTTACCCAAAGGGAAGAAGTTGACTATGACGAAACGTTTTCCCCTGTTGCTATGTTAAAGTCAATAAGGATACTCTTGTCCATAGCCGCATTTTATGATTATGAAATGTAGCAAATGGATGTCAAGACTGTCTTTTTGAATGGTAATCTTGACGAAAGTATCTATATGTCTCAGCCTGAAGAAAGTTTGCAGCTCAATCGATCCATCTATGGGTTGAAGCAAACATCCAGATCTTGGAACATAATGTTTGATATTGTGATCAAGTCTTATGGCTTTGACCAAAACGTTGATGAGCCTTGTGTTTACAAGAGGATCATCAACGATAAAGTAGCTTTCTCAGTACTATATGTGGATGATATCCTACTCATTGGGAATGATGTAGGATACCTGACTGATATAAATAATTGATTGGCGACCCAATTCCAAATGAAATATTTGGGAGAGACGCAATATGTTCTTGGGATTTAAATTTTCAGGAATCGCAAGAACCGAATGCTAGCTCTGTCTCAAGCGTCTTATATCGACAAAATGTTGATTCGATATTCGATGTAGAATTCAAAAAGGGGTTTATTACATTTTAGGCATGGAATTCATCTATCTAAGAAATAATGTCCTAAGACACCTCAAGACGTATTCCCTATGCCTCAACAGTGGGTAGCTTAATGTATGTTATGCTATGCACGAGGCCATACATTTGTTATGCAGTGAGAATAGTCAGTAGGTACTAATCCAATCCAAGGTTAGACCACTGGACCGCAGTTAAAAATATTCTCAAGTATCTCAGGAGAAGGAGGGACTATACGCATGTGTATGAGTCTAAGGATTTGATCCTTACTGGATACACTGATTCTGATTTTCAGACCGATAAGGATTCTAGGAAATTCACATCGGGATCATTTTTCACCCTTAACGAGGAGCTATAATGTGATGTAGCATCAAGTAAGGGTGCATCATCGACTCCACCATGGAAGCAGAGTATGTAGCTGCTTGTGAAGCAGCTAAAGAGGATGTTTGGCTAAGAAAAGTCCTAACTGATTTAGAAGTTGTTCCAAATATGGAATATCTCATCACCTTATACTGTGACAACAGTGGTGCAGTAGCCAATTCAAAGGAACCTCACAACCACAAGCGAGGGAATCACATCGAGAGAAAATATCACCTTATACGGGAGATAGTGCAACGAGGAGAGTGACAATCACGAAGATCGCTTTGGAGCACAACATAGCTGATCCGTTTACAAAGACTCTCACGATTAAAGTGTTCGAGGGTCATCTGGAGAGTCTAGGTCTACGAGACATGTACATAGGATAATCTAGGGCAAGTGGGAGATATGTAATAGGTATATAGATGCCTTAGCTTATTTTCTTTTATATCTCTGTAACCACTGTTTTAGATTGTAATGTACCCCACTAGAGTTTTAGTTCAAGTGAGAGTTTGTTGGGATTTTTTGCCCTAAAACTCATAGTTTGTAAATACTACTCTAATTAAATTAATAAAGAGTTATTATTGTCAATAAAGAGTTATTGCTCATTATTTACTACATTGCCTTATATTAATCCTAAATCTAATAAACTAACATCGGAGGTTGTAATATGTCTCTTGAACTGAATGTAGTATACATATAAGGATTTCAGTTCGAGATACAACTTAAAGGGTCTATAGTAAGGGGATAAGGCTTGGGACCTTATCCTAGTAATACTATGGTTATGACCCACTTTGTATATGATACAAACACAAGTGATCCTAACGTGTTCGTGTAGACGACATGTGAGTGGGGATATCCTATGTAATGAGATTGCATAAGACCAGACCGCGAATTAGTAACCACTAGATGTAACTCCGTTGACTAATTAGGTTTCTAATTCAATAGGATGACCTAGGCAACTTGATCTCAATCCTGAGCAAGTTACGAACTCCTGTTTGCGAGGGATTGTCCTTTTACTAGTATGAGTGAGAGTGGCCAGATTTGCTGACTCAATAAGCCTAGCTTCTTGGAGACAAGACCGAGCAGGCAATTGGGGACTTACCCTAGCAAGATGGAATTCACTCATTCCTGCCTATTAGGGTAAGTAGATGAATGTTCCCTTAAGACTAGAACAAAGGGACCGACCCTCTCAATGGCCTGAGAGGGACTTTTGTTTGCTGGTAGGACCACAAACATGTTGTTCATTAGAGGAACACTAGAACTTAAGGTAAAAGATGTAACCGAGGGGTAAAATAATAATTTGACCTAGCTTGTGTTATGAACATTCGTGAAGGATTGACTTGTTGTTATTGGTCAATATCCATGGACACAGAAATATATATGCAGTGAGAAGAGTGCAACTGCAGGAATTTAGGGGAGTGTTCCCGCAGTTAACGAATGTTGATTAGGAGGTTAATGAGATAAATCGAATAATCTCGTATCGTTGGAGCTTCTGATCTGTAGGTCTAGTAGGTCCACCTTCTAGCTCTTAAAAGGTTCTTAGATCGTTTGAATTTGAAATGTTCAAATTCAATAAGGGAATAACATTGATGTATATAGATACATTATAATATAAAGTTTTTATGTACATTAAATTTTATAGTATAATTTAATTTGAATATGATTCATATTAAATTGAGAGAATTGAAATATTTGAAAGAGTTCAAATATTAACTAAATGTGAATGAGATTCATATTTAAAACTATAGGTTAAAATTTAATGTACATGAGATCTGCATTAAAACTATAGGTTAGAGGGGAAATTGATTAATGTGATTTAATCTTAATTAAATATATGGTATTTAATTTAATATTAATTAAATTTGATTTAATTAATTAATTTAATAATTAATTAGTTAATTATTAATTAATTAAAAAATAAAATAAAATTGGGAACGTGTCAGGAGAACACGTTCCCCACCTCCCCTCCAACTCCCTCTCGATAGGGAGTGGAGAAGGTACCCCTCTAGTATTTTTCTTCTCGATTGGGAGAAGATAAGGGTGATTAATGAATGCAATTGTGAATTGCTAATCACAAGAATTCTCTCTCAACCCAAAACACCTTCCGTTTCCAATTGTTGGCTTCTTCCCACTAAGGAGAGATCTAAGTTTCTCAGAGGATAGAAGGTTTTCTTGTTGGCAGTGTCTTGTTATAAAGAGAAGAAGAATTTCGTTGGTGTGACTATACTGTGTATTTTGGGGAAGCAAGGAGTTGCTGTGTGAAAACTACAAAGGTAATTATCTAATTCCTTTTAGTTTAGATCCTATACAACATGTTAATTTATGCTTTAATCCATGCTTTAGAATTTCTTATCTCGTTTTATTTGCCAATGTATGGGTTTTTGGAGTAAACCAAAATAAATAAAGTTAATACGAACTAATACCATGTTTCTGCTGCTCAAGGGGATTCAATTCCGTTCAGCAAGTTCGTCAAAAGGCCCTGGGTAGGATGCAACGTGGTCTCTCTCATCAGAGGAGATTGTGACTTCTTCTGAACAAAGACAAAATTCATCCTCATGGTATGTCTGCTTTGGAATGATAGATGATGTGATGTTAGCGGTTCCACATGTTTGCACATGGACATTGACTTGGCAATTATGCAACATATGTCAATGGTTGAGTAGGTTCTAATTCTCTGAGTTGAGGATTATGATTGTCAGTAAAGACAATGATGCAACAAGAGTTTTGGATTATTCAAATATCTTGTCTTGGTGGAATTTGTAGGGTTTTTGACAATATATTAGAAGTGATATTGTCCTACATCGGAAAGGTGCAAAGACGTGATGGGCTCTTAGCACTATAAAAGGAGCCTATGACTTTGGTTTCAAAGCATCCCAGTTAGAAACACTTTAAGCTTGGTATACTAGCTCTAGTTAAATTTCCTCAAGGATGTGAGTGGTATAAAGCTTTGGGAGAATGTTTTTGTAATTGGGGTGGGGGAAAGAATTTGTGTGATTAAAACAAATTTTCACATAGTGGAATTTTCTGTCTATTCGTGGTTTTTTTCTCATGTTTGGAGTTTTTCTACGTAAATTTTTGTGTTTCTTATTTTGTTGTTTTCTTTTAATTTCTCAATTATCTTTGCTCATTCCTGCGGTAGTAGTGGTAGGTTTTCCCCAATAATAAAACCATCTTACCATTCATGTGGTCATTCGGCCAGAAAAGAAAAGATATTCAAAATGGTAGAATATAAAATAAATGTAATAGTCAATAGGAATATTTTTTCAAGAATATGATGCTCATAATTAAAGGATATTAGAGTGGTTCAAAAAAAAAACAAAAATAATATCAATGGATTAAAATGAAGAGAGAATAAAAGATATTTAGGCAAATAAAAAAATAATGTTAAATGATTAAACCATTCAATCTTCCCTTTGGTGTTTTTGGGAAAAAAAAAAAAAAAATTCTTCCACTTAATTAGAAATGTCTGGCAAGATCACAGAATTAAACAAAATAAAACAATCAACCTCAAGCGTATTCTCCCTAATTTTGATAAAAATAAGGCTAAAGAAAACTTTAAACACAACAAATGCCTAGCTTTCTTCTTAAAAAATAAAACTATTGAATTTTATTTTTCTCATCCCCACTTTAAGTATGAAGATGTTGATTTCTAGGTATAAGCTTGAAGAAAGTTTTCTTAAGAATATTGTTTAGATAAAAACATTTTGGACTTAGGGAGTGTCTTCACTCAGTTGTACCTCTATAACAGAGGAATCAAAAGTTGAGAGATTTTTTATCATTGAAGCTATATTTTGTGCTTTTACAAATGTAATGGGTCTCCTCACTTGATCTTCTCCTCCATATCCTAAATATTTTTTATTGCTTGGAGGCTTTTCTATACTCAAAAGATAGTCTAATTTGTCGGAAATATGAAGTTCTCCATTGTTAGTTAATCTCGACTATATTCATAAATACTTCAATGAATTTCTCAATATATTTAGAAAAGAATACTCGTCATGCATCTTTGGAACGTACCTACCATTACAAAAATCAAAAGGCATTCGCCTATAAGCATAGGTCCCAAAAGGAAAAGTGAATGTCATCTTCTTGATGTTCTTGTGCAATAGAGATTTGATAGAAACCTAAAAAACCATCAAGCAAACAAAAGATAGGTTTGCCTACTAATCGTTCTACCATTTGATCAATAAAAGGTAAAGGAAGATGATCTTTTCTAATCACTTGATTAAGTTTCCTAAAATCAATACACATTCTCCAACCATTTTGCACACATGGGTACAAGTTTATTATTCTGCTTCCTTATCACAGTAATTCGACTTTTCTTTGAAATTACATGAATTGGACTTACACACTCACTATGTGAGATTGGATGGATGATACCTACATCTAACAACTTGAGTATCCCTTTCATTACCACTTATTTCATAGTTAGATTCAACCTTCTTTGCAACTCCTTTGAAGTTTTGGCATTGTCCTTAAGTAGACTTCGGTGCATGCAAATTGATAGACTAATGCCTTTTATGTCGGCCAAAGTCCATCCAATTGCAAACTTATATTCTTTCAAGATTCTAACAAACTTTTCTTTTTCTTCCACTGTGAGTCCTTTTGAGATGATGACAAACAATTTGTCAACTTCGCCCAAATACACACAATTAAGGTGATCTGACACAACTTTCAACCCCAGTTTAGGTGCCTACATGATAGAAGATAACATTTTGTTAGTTGAAGTAGAAATTTCAGCATTTTGAATTTATTGGATATAATAAAAATAATTTTTATACACTAATTTTATCATCTATTTTTTTGTTAAAACAAAAATAGTAGACAAAGCAAAGAGTCACAAAAGAAAAAGAACACACTGATTTGGTTCACTAACTGTGTGTTAGCTACATCCATGGGCAGAGGGAGAAAAAGAGAGTTAAGCTACAACCCCAGTAAATGTCGTGCATGCTTTTAAAATTCATAAGGAAACTTTAGAATTTATCATGTGTGCGAGGCTCACTACAGATCGAGAGATTCTCTTGAGTATTTTCACTTGTTGTTTATAAATTCATAATATTAGTTCATTGCATGTGTTAAATAAGAAATTAACTTGTGAAATCATCTTCGTTCAATTATATCATATTCGTGTCTCCAATTGTACATTTATTTTCTATCTTTGTTTTCACTATCCATCAAAGTTTTGTTGCTTTAGCTAAAATTAAGAATAAGTATCTTGGTAATTAATTAATCTAGAAAACTCATTCCTGAGGACGATATTCTGTACTCAAATCACTATATTAAAACTTGACCCGTACACTTGCGGTATTGTAATATCAATTTTACGCAACACATACCAGGTGCTGAGAGTTGGGACGTAATTCCATATTCTATCATATAGTTCTGGAATTTTGTGTCCATATACTCTCCACCTCAATCCGATCGAAGTGTCTTAATTGTTTTATCTAATTGGTTTTGAACCTCGGTTTTGTACTCCTTGAACTTTTCAAGAGCTTCAGACTTGCGATTATTAGGTAAACATACCCATATCTCGAATAGTCATCTATAAAAGAGATGAAGTATTCGTAACCTCCCCAGGTTTTAACACTCATCGTACCACAAAGGTCAGAATGTATAAGCTCCAAAGGTTCTTTGGCTCTATAACCTTTTCCACTAAAAGGTCGTTTGGTCATTTTTCCTTCAAGGCATGACAAAAAAATCGGTAAAGAATTTTCTTCTAACTCGCTTAGAACTCTATTCTTCACTAGTCTCTCAATCCTATGGAGAGATGGGTGTTTTCTTTCAGAGAAACTTTTAACCTTTTCGTTCGCATTTCAACAGTTTTAAATAATTCAGTATTCAAAATACTTTTGACCGAATTAGGTTTTAAAACACACAAGTTATTCTCAAGTGAAGCAGAACATAACTCAATACCTTTGAAAGAAATAAATGCTTTATTAGATTCAAAGATGACAGATATACAATGTTCAGTCAGGCAGGAAATTGAAACGAGGTTTCTAGTAAACCCTGGAACTATGTACAAATTATCCAATAATAAGTACTTCTTGCCAAAGTAAAACTTCACTGTGCCAACTGGTACAACTCAGACAACTTCCTCGGATCCAACCCTAAGTCTTATCTCTCCCTCCTGCAGTCGCTGGTAGGAACTAATTCCCTGAAAAGAAGAACAAACATGGTTAGTGGCGCCTGAATCAAGTATCCAGACAGAGTCGTTACTCTCCACTGAACAAGTTTTAGTAACAAGTAAACATTTACCTTCATTTTTCTTCTCGACAAGGAATTTGGGGCAGTTCCTTTTCCAGTGTCCATTGATAGAAGCCCATTCATGTCTGCCAGATTAAAATGGACCATCATGTCGAGAACATGTTCCCTGACAGACGATCCCTCTTTTATCCGTGCATTGAAGATGTGCTTGAACGAATCTGAATTCCCATGAGCAGCAGAAACGTGTTTGGATCGTTAAACTTGTTTTATTTTGGTTAAACTTAAATACCAATACATTGGCAATAATATAGGGATAAGCAAAATCGACACGGATTAAAGCTATAAGAATATGCTGTAAAAAACATAACTAAAAGGAAATCGAAATTTTACCTTTGTAGTTTCTAAGTCCAGCAACTCGTTGCTCAAAAAATTAACACAACACAATAACTTTATTCTTCCAACAGGACACTACCACAACCAAGCATTCCCTATATCTCTGAGTTTCCTAGATCAAGCTTTGGTGGAAAGGTTTCAACAATTGGAAAGGAATTTTCTTGAGAGAGGTTAAAAGAAGGAGAGAGTCTTCCAAAGAATGATCAACTCAATTGATCAATCGATCAATCCCTCAACTGTCCCTCACCCCTGTGTGTCTATCGATAGGGAGAGGAATGACGATGTGGTGACACGTTTCCATTTTTATTTATTTATTTAATTTAAAACAATTAATCAACCAATGTAATTATATTAATATATAATTATACTTAATTAAATCATATTTAATTAAATAAATTAATTAATTCTTACGTAATTAATCAAATAACTCATATTTTAATTATATACAGATGATTAAATCATATTTAATCAACTTCCCTTTTAACCTATAGTTTTAACGTACATCTTATGCACATTAAATTTTAAACTATAGTTTAAAATATGAATCTAATAATATTTGAACTCCTTCAAATATTTAATTCTCTCAATTAATTTACTTTCAAACATATTCAAATTAAATATATACTATAAACTTTTAATGTGCATAAAAATTTTATATTATAATGTATCTCTATATCTCATGCTTATTCCCTAATTGAATTTTGAACATGCCAAATTTAAATGATCTAAGAACTCTTTACGATCTATGAAGTGGACATAATGGACCTACAGATCAGAAGCTCCAACGATACAAGATTAATCAGTAAATCTCATTAACCTCCTAATCAACATTCGTTAACTGCGGGAACACTCCACTATAGTCCCGCAGTTGCACTATTCTCACTGCAGATATATTTTTGTGTCCACAGATATCGATCAATAACAACAAGTCAATCCTTCACGAATGTTCGTAACACTAGATGGGTCAAATTACCATTTTACCCCTTGGTTACATCTTTTACCTTAAGTCCTAATGTTCTTCTAATGAACAACCTGTTTATGGTCCTACCAATAAACAGAAGTCCCTCTTGGGCCAATGAGAGGGTCGGACCCTTTGTTCAAGTCCTAGAGACATCACTTAAGGGAACATTCCTCTACTTACCCTAAAGGCGGGAAGGAGTGAATTCCATCTTGCTAGGTTAAGTCCCCAGCCATCTGCTCGGTCTTGTTCCCAAGAAGGTAGGCATATTGAGTCAGCGTCTCGGGCCACTCTCACCCATACTAGTCAAAGGACAATCCCTCGCAAACAGGAGTTCGTAACCTACTCAGGATTGAGATCAAGTTGCCTAGGTCATCCTATTGAAATAGAAACCTAACTAGTCAACGGAGTTACATCTAATGGTTATTATTTCGTGGTTCGGTCTTATGCGATCTCACCACATTGGATATCCCAACTCACATGTCGTCTACACGAACAAGTAGGATCACTGTGTTTGTATTGTTGGATTTTATGTCCTATGACTCGTAGTTTGTAAATAATGTTCTAATTAAATCAATAAAGCGTTATTGTTATCAATAAAGAGTTATTGTTTATCATTATTTTCTATATTGCCTTAAGTTAACCCTTAATCTAATAAACTAACATCCAAGGTTGTTGTATGTCTCTTGAAATTAATGTAGTGGACATATATGATGGAGATCCGATCTCCTTGAGCAGCGGAAACGTGATTTGAAATCGTAATTGCTTGTTTATTTTGGTTAAACACAAATACCAATACATTGGGAAAAACAGAGAGAATAAGCATACATTTCCTAATCTAATTAGGCATGGAACAAATCATGCAAACATGTTGTAAAATAAAGTAAACTAAAAGGAAAATGTTAGATTACGTTTGTAGGTTCTCAACAGCAACTCCTTGCTCTAAGAACGCAGCAACACATGAACACTTCTCTGTTCTTTTCTTCACCACAGGGACAACACCAAAAGTGAGAAGGAATTGAGAGAGAGAGAATTTTCAAGAGCAATTCACCAAATGCACACCATGAAATGATTGATCGATCAACCAATTCACAGATCCCCTCTCCCTGTTTAACTGTCGATAGGGAGAGGAAGAGGGAAGGTGGGAACGTGTCATCATTACACGCTCTCTTAATTAATTTAATAAATAAATAAATAAATTAAATTAATAATTAAATCATATTTAATTATAAATTAATATTAATTTTAATTAAATCACATTTAACAAAATTAAATTAAATATCAGATATTTAATTATGATTAAATCATATTTAATCAATATTCCCTCTAACCTATAGTTTTAATGCACATCTCATGCACATTAAATTTTAACCTATAGTTTTTAAATATGAATCACATTCACATTTAAATGAATATTTGAACTCTTTCAAATATTTAATTCTCTCATATAATTTAATATGAATCATATTCACATTAAATTTATAATATATAGTTCCAAAAGTTTGTATTATATTGTATCTATGTACATTAAATTTATTCCCTAATGAATTTGAACATTTAAAATTCAGACGATCTAAGAACCCTTTACGAGCTAGAAGGTGAACCTAATGGTCGTACAGATCAAAATCTCAACCGATACGAGATTCCTCGGTTAATCTCATTAACCTCCTAATCAACATTCGTTAACTGCGGGAACACTCCACTAAAGTCTCGCAGCTGCACTCTTCTTGGCAGATATAATTCTGTGTCCACGGATATTGACCAATAACAGCAAGTCAATCCACACCAGCTAGGTCAAATTATCGTTTTACCCCTAGGTTACATCTTGTACCTTAAGTACCAGTGCTCATATAATGAACAATTTGTTTGTGGTCCTACAAACAACAGAAGTCCCTCTCGGGCCAATGAGAGTGTCGGACCCTTTGTTCAAGTCCCGAAGACACCACTTAAGGGAACATTTATCTACTTGTCGTATTAGTCGAGAAGGAGTGAATTCCATCTTGCTAGGCTAAGTCCCCAGCTGCTCACTCGATCTTGTCCCCAAGAAGGTAGACATATTGAGTCGGCGAATCTGGCCACTCTCACCCATACTAGTCAAAGTACAATCCCTCGCAAACAGGAGTTCGTAACCCGCTCAGGATTGAGATCAAGTTGCCTAGGTCATCCTAGTGAAATAGAAACCTGATGCGAAAATATCAGTGCCCTAAACTAATACAAATTAGAATGAGACTCCGACACTTCTATGACGTGCAAGTATACACGGTCGTGAGCAGCAAGTGATAAGTTAAAGTATCGATCCCACGAGGACTAGTTAGACCTAAATAGATGAGTGTCCTAGCAAATTTTCCTTATTTTTGTGCAATGTATGAGTATGCAAATTATTGTTGTAAATAAATATATTGACGCGATAAGTAAGAAAGATAAGATAAGATGCAAGAAAATAACTAAGTTTAAATATGGGGAGAGGAGAATGCAATCAAGAGGGGAGATGCAAGATGTGAGATTTTTAATGAAAATAGGCTCGGGTTAGGTTGGAGTTTTCATGCTAAGTTAAAATGAAAATGTGATTGATGCCTTGAATTTACCACTAGTAGAAAAAAGGGTTTTGATGACGGGTGCGCGTCCGTCATCTATGCGAGTGTCATTGTATGTTACAATGACGGGCGAGTTTTAATAACGGGCAACATACAATGACGGTCGGGTTTTGATGACGGGCATTGCCCGTCATTAAACGTTTTTTCCGTCATTAAAAGTGGGTTAGAACCCAGTTTTTAATGACGGGGATTGCCCGTCATGAAAAGTGATTTTTAATGACGGGCAATACCCGTCATTAAAACTCGATCACTGTAAATCCGAGATCATTCTTTGGAAAACAAGAAAGAAGAGGTTAATGTATTATGGTTGGATTTGTTTTGAAAAGAAAAGAAAAGAAAAGAAAAGAAAGGAAAAGGAAAAGAATGAAAAAGGGAAAGTGGAAGGTGGGACCCCACCTTTGTTTTCTTTTTAAACAACTCATTTCCATCGATTTTCTTCTCATTTCAACAAAGAGGAGCTGAGGGTTTCGTGGGAGAAGGAGAAAGGAAGAAGAAGAAGGAGTTTTTCGTGAGTTAGAGTTGCAGAAGAAGGGAGGAGAACTCAAAGCTTGATTGTATAGCAGCAAGGTGATCAACTCAACCCTGTTCTGATTTTCTGTTCATCTCGAGCTCTACAGGAAGAGGTAAGAGTTGAGGTTTAGTTTTCTCGAAAGCTAATTCATTTTTGAACAAAGTTCGTGAAGGATGCTCGAGCCAATTCTGACCTTAAGTTTCTGTTTTATGAAGAGGAAGGCAGAAGACAGAAATTTCCTGATCTGTAGAGTTGGAATCAGAAGCTCTAATAGGTATGGTTGGAAAGATTATTGAATTTCCTACAACTTCCGTGAAGAAATTGTGAATAAAAAATGATTGAAAGATGTTGTAAATATCAGGTCAAGTTTCGGGTTGTAGCAGGAAATCAAATCTGGAACAGCAGGAAGTTGTTTTTAGGGAAAAAGCTTTCGAGGTATTTTCGAACCAATCCGTTGGGAATCTCTATTTCATGTCTTCATATTATTTTTAGAGGGTTCAAAAAGGAAGAATTTGGTATAAAATACATCCTTTTTGGCTAAGTAATGAAGAAGTTATGAGTATTTGAATACAGGGTATAAAATCTGTGAAATGCTAGAAAATTGGATGGTGTGGTATTTGTAATTTTAAGGTTAAAATTCATGAGCTCGAGGTTCTAATAGATGGATTTGGTTTGTTTGACAGGCAAAGAGGAGATAGGTCGAGTCTACGGGCCAAAGGTGTAGTTCTAACACTGTGAGTGACAAAACGAACTTCGAAAATGAACTATATGCTTGAAAAATGCTTTAAGAAATGCAAGTTTTGCTAGAATGAAAGATTTCAATGCTTTAAGTTTTCTTTTTGAACACATGTTTAAGAGTATAAATATTTTCCTAGATATGATTTCAAGTATTCATTGTGACCCTAAATGTCTTGAGGAAATTCTTACATGAGCATATGTCTATTGTTTGCCGAAATTTATGGAAATGTTATGATTTCGAGCAAGTATGTACTAGAAAGTACGATTTAAAGATTTTCGGTTTTATAACAAGCTGAGTAAGCTTGAGTTTTATGAAAGAAAAGATAAGCAGACATGTTCAAACATTTTTATGATGTTTTCTGAGACCCGATTGAGTAAATGACTGAGATATTGAGCCCGAGGCTTTATGGTACCGTGTGCACACAGGTCATAATCTGTTGTCGACGTTGAGTGTACTCCGTGACAACAATGCAATGCTGTGAGTCTTTGGGCGGGCCCCACTACGACAAAGACGATGGGAGTGTTGGGCGGGCCCCACTACATCGTAGAGTAAACGTTGGTTGTACTGGGCGTGCCCTACACAACGTGGATTGTGACATGTTTTTAAAGGATTTCTATCTTTCATATGCCTTACGAGATTTTAACGACATACTTGCTGGTTTTTCTGAAAAGTTATTATGATTACATAGTTATTTTTAACGTTTGATTACAGATGCATATGCTCATAGATGGTCAGGTGATATGATTTACGAGTTAATAGTCTTCTTTCAAACTCAGTCACTCACTGAGCTTCATAGCTCATTCTTTCAGTGTTTTCAAACTTTTTCAGGTAGAGATAGAGCTCCTGGTACCTGATATCCTGCCATAGTCTGCTGAAAGCTCCACGAGTTGATATTTTGTACGTGGTTGGGTTGTATAGCAAGTCCTTATATATTGTAGTTAGTTTTGAGGGGACTCTGTAGTTATAGTCGTATGTGCTTTAGAGGTTGTGGTTGTTTAATTAATGGTTTGACCTGTTTGTGGTTCTGATGCTCTTGCTCGTTTAGTTTCCAGGAGAGACTTAAGAAGAGTTTCTCCTTATGTATGTTTAATAGTTGTCCAGTTTCCACTGTGTTAAGTTTAAAGTGTTCCATATATGAGCATAATATGTTTATCAGGTAAAGCAGAGTCAGCAGGTATTGTTAAGAGGTAACAATGCCCGTTGGGTTCATGCCGTCTTCCGAGCTAAGTTAGCAGGTGGTTAGGGAGGGGGTGTGACAACTTGGTATCAGAGTAGTTAGCTCCATGGGAATGAGACCGGGCAAGTTAGTTCTGAGAATAAATTAAAAAGTCATAGCAAGTTATTGAGTTAGTTCAGATTGAACTAGCAGAGTATGGTTCAAGTAAGGATAAGAGCAAGTCCAGTTAGGGCTAAAATGTGAATAGAAGTTTAGTACTGTGTACTTATGTTAAGTAACCATAGTATGTCTAATATGTTGATATGTTATAGGAGTCATGCCACCATGTACTAGCAGACGACGGAGGCAGGATCAGGGCAGGACGCAAGATCCTACCCATGGTCATTCTGAGAGAGGATCTAGTACCCCGAGGGTCCAAACTGAGGCCAGAGATGAGCAACATGCCATTTCCTCACAGGAGGTAGGCAGACCAGAGAGAGCAGGGTCAAGTGATCCAGAGAAGGCATATGGAATAGAACGACTGAAGAAATTGGGAGCCACAGTGTTTGAGGGTTCCACAGATCCAGCTGACGCCGAGGTTTGGCTGAATAAGCTTGAGAAATGTTTTGACGTGATGAGTTGCCTTGAAGAGCGAAAAGTCAAGTTAGCCACATTCCTGCTAGAGAAGGAAGCAGAGGGTTGGTGGAAGTCAATACTAGCCAGGCGCAGTGATGCACGCACTCTAGATTGGCAAAGTTTCAGAAGCATCTTCGAAGATAAATATTACCCTAGCATGTATCGTGAGGCAAAGAGGGATGAATTTTTAGAACTGAAGCAAGGATCACTTTCCGTGGCTGAATACGAGAGAAAGTATACTGAGTTATCGCGGTATGCTAAAGTAATTGTGGCATCTGAGAGTGACAGGTGTCGAAGATTTGAAAGAGGGTTACGACCTGAGATACGTACCCCAGTTACAGCCATTGCTAAGTGGACTGATTTTTCCCAGTTGGTAGAGACTGCTCTACGTGTTGAGAAGAGTTTAGCAGAGGCGCAGTCAGTAGTGGAGCCAACTCGTGGGCCTTCAACAACGAGTAGTTTTCGGGGTCGCGAACAGCGAAGATTCACACCCGGAGTGAATGTTTCAAGTCGTCAAGACTTTAAGAATCGAGTAGCGGCGCCGACATCGAGGCGAGATGAATGTTAGTGGTGCCTATCGAGGCGAGTCAAAGAGCACTGTCAATCTGCCGGATCCACGTTAGAAGACCACGTGCAATGTAGGAGTCTGTTGCAAGTGTAGCAAGGAGAACTCCATGTGCAAATTGTTGCAAGAATCATCGAGGCCAATCTCTTGTTGGTGTCGGTGTGTGTTACCGATGTGGGCGATCGGTGGCATTTCAAGAGGGATTGTCCACGGCCTTAGAGCAAATGCACGAGGGACCAGGAGTTGGGTCCCAGACGGTTGAAAGCGACCAAGAGTTCCAATGAGCTGCAGGAGAGGCACCAAAGTTTTAGGCAGAAAGGAGTTGTAGGGAGACCTAGGCAATAGGGAAAAGTCTATTCTAAGCAAGAAGCGGAGGATGCACGAGATGTGATTACTGGTACAATTTCTATTTGTAATGTACACCGCACGTGTTTTGATAGATCCAGTGCTACGCATTCCTTTGTTTCAAAAGATATTCCTAACTAAGTCGAATAATAGAAAGTTAGAGCCTTTATTTGAGAGCTTAGTTATATACACTCCAGTTGGTGATGCTTTACTAGTCGATGCAGTGTTGCGGGATTGTGAGGTCTTAGTAGAAGGTCTCAATATGTTAGTGGATCTTCTTCCACTAGAGTTGCAGGTGTTAGATGCAATCTTAGGGATGAATTTCTTATTTACTCATTATGTTCCATGGATTGCCATAGAAAGGAAGTTGTTTTCAGGAAACCAGGATTTGCTGAAGTGGTTTTCAGGGGTGAAAGGAAGATTATTCCTAGGAGTTTGATTTCAGCATTAAAAGTTGAGAAGTTATTGAGGAAAGGTTGCACGGCGTTTCTTGCACATGTAGTAGAGGTGCAGGAGGAAAAACTAAAACCAGAAAATGTTCTTATTGTGAACGAATTTCTTGATGTTTTTCCAGCAGATCTGTCAGGGTTACCACCTGATAAGGAAGTTGAATTCACTATTGAATTGCTATCAGGAACAACACCTATTTCGCAAGCGCCATATAGAATGGCTCCAAGTGAGCTCAAGGAGTTGAAGATGTAGTTACAAGAACTAGTTGACAAGGGATACGTCAGACCTAGTGTATCGCCTTGGGGAGCTCCAGTGTTATTTGTAAAGAAGAAAATGGTACCCTTAGATTATGCATTGATTATAGACAGTTAAACAAAGTCACGATACGTAACAAGTATCCTTTACCCCGAATAAATGACTTGTTTGACCAGTTAAGAGGAGCATCAGTGTTTTCTAAGATTGATTTAAGATCAGGATACCATCAGTTAAAGGTAGGGGAATCAGATATTCCTAAGACAACATTCAGAACGAGGTACGGACATTATGAGTTTTTAGTAATGCCATTCGGTTTGACTAATGCACCAGTAGTTTTCATGGACCTCATGAACAAGATTTTCCATCAGTATTTGGATCAGTTTGTGATAGTATTCATTGATGATATACTAATTTATTCGGTTGACAGGAAAGCCCATGAGGAACATCTGAGGATTATTCTATAAACACTACGTGATAAACAGTTGTATGCTAAATTTAGCAAATGTGAGTTTTGATTGAATGAGGTAGTGTTTCTGGGGCATGTTGTCTCAGCAAATGGAGTTAGTGTGGATCCGAATAAAGTGAAAGCAGTAGTTAACTGGGAGAGACCAACTAGTGCGACAGAGGTATGTAGTTTCCTAGGCTTGGCAGGATACTACAAACGGTTTGTTGAGGATTTCTCACGATTTGCATTACCCTTAATAGCTTTAACAAGAAAGAATGCTAAGTTTGAATGGTCAAATAAGTGTGAACAGAGTTTTCAGGAGCTGAAAAAGAGATTAGTTACAGCACCTATTCTGACACTTCCTGTAACGAGAAAATAGTATGTAATTTACTGTGATGCTTCGAGGCAAGGTTTAGGGTGTGTGCTCATGCAAGAGGGAAAAGTAATAGCTTATGCATCAAGGCAATTGAAAAAGCACGAGTGTAATTACCCTACCCACGATCTTGAGTTAGTAGCAGTTGTTCTAGCATTGAAGATCTGGAGACATTACTTGTTTGGTGAGAGGTGTCATATTTTTACATATCATAAGAGTTTGAAGTATATCTTTGATCAAAGGGAGTTGAATATGAGACAGAGAAGATGGTTAGAACTGATTAAAGATTATGATTGTACCATAGAATACCATCCCGGTAAGGCGAATGTGGTAGCAGATGCATTGAGTAGGAAGTCAAGACTTCCTAAGAACGCCTTGTGTGGTATTCGAGCGACATTTTTAAGTACTCTAAGGGATTCTAAGGATGTTGTGACTGCAGAGAATTCAAAAGACCTCTTAGCTCAATTCCAAGTCAGGTCTTCACTTATAGCAGAGATTGTGAGAAGACAGCCAGAAGATAGTAACCTGCAGAAAATGTTTGAAAAGTCCAAACAGGGCCAAGAAGCAGAGTTTAAGATGAGATCAGACGGGGCCATAGAGAGGCAAGGAAGACTATGCGTTCCGAGTGTTAGTGAGCTTAAAGATGCTATTCTAGAGGAAGCTCACAGTTCAGCTTACGTTATGCATCCAGGAAGCACCAAGATGTACAAAACTTTGAAGGGGACGTATTGGTGGCTTGGGATGAAGCGAGATATAGCTGATTATGTTGATAGATGTTTGATCTCGCCAAAGAGTTAAACCAAAGACGGAGACCAGGAGGACTCCTTAATCCATTGCCAGTGCCGGAATGGAAATGAGAGCATATCACTATGGATTTTTTGTTTGGATTACCACGTACTTCAAGTGGACATGATGGTATATGGGTAATAGTGGATAGACTCACTAAAACAGCACGGTTTATACCGATTAAAGCGACGTCTACGCTTGATCAGCTTGCTAAGCTTTACGTCGATAAAATTGCGAGTCAATACGGAGTGTCAGTGTCCATAGTTTCAGATAGAGATCCAAGATTCACTTCTAAGTTTTGGCCTAGCTTACAGAAAGCTATGGGGACAAAGTTGAATTTTAGTACAACGTTCCATCCTCAGACAGATGGTCAGTCAGAGAGGACCATCCAAACCTTAGAGGACATGTTGAGAGCATGTGTCCTTCAATTTAAGGGGAGTTGGGATACACATCTATCACTTATGGAATTCGCTTACAATAACAACTATCAGTCAAGTATTGGCATGACACCATTTGAGGCTCTGTATGGAAGGCCATGTAGAACGCCCATATGTTGGAACGAAGTAGGAGAGCGGAAGCTTATTGGTCCTGAGTTGGTGCAAGTTACGACAGATAATATTAAGGTAATCAGGGAGAATCTGAAGGCAGCTCAAAACCGTCAGAAGAGTAACGCAGATAAGCGACGAAAGGACTTAGAATTCCAAGTCGGAGATCAAGATTTCTTGAAGTTATCTCCGTGGACAGGTGTCCTTCGTTTTGGCAAGAAAGGTAAGCTAAGCCCTAGGTATATTGGTTCTTATCAAGTAATGGGACGAGTTGGGCCAGCAGCCTACAGACTAGAGTTGCCAGCAGAATTATCTCGAGTACATGATGTTTTTCATGTGTCTATGTTGAGGAAGTATATTCCAGATCCGACACATGTGCTACAAGCACAACCCGTTGAGCTGAAAAAAGACATGAGTTACGTAGAGGATGCAGTTCAAATCCTCGACAGGAAAGAACAAGTTTTAAGAAACAAGACGATCCCACTTGTGAAGGTTCGTTGGAGACATCATGGAGTGGAGGAGGCACCCTAGGAGTTAGAGGACCAAATGAGGAGGAAGTACCCGACGATTTCATTTAAAGACTACTAAATTTCGAAGACGAAATTTCTTAAGGGGGAGGTAAGTTGTAAACCCAAGATCATTCTTTGGAAAATAAGAAAGAAGAGGTTAATGTATTATGGTTGGATTTGTTTTGAAAAGAAAAGAAAAGAAAAGAAAAGAAAGGAAAAGGAAAAGAATGAAAAAGGGAAAGTGGAAGGTGAGACCCTCACCTTTATTTTTTTTTAAACAACTCATTTCCATCGATTTTATTCTCATTTCAACAAAGAGGAGCTGAGGGTTTCGTGGGAGAAGGAGAAAGGAAGAAGAAGAAGGAGTTTTTCGTGAGTTAGAGTTGCAGAAGAAGGGAGGACAACTCAAAACTTGATTGTATAGCAGCAAGGTGATCAACTCAACCCTATTCTGATTTTCTATTCATCTCGAGCTCTACAAGAAGAGGTAAGAGTTGAGGTTTAATTTTCTCGAAAGCTAATTCATTTGTTAACAAAGTTCGTGAAGAATGCTCGAGCCAATTCTGACCTTAAGTTGTTGTTTTATGAAGAGGAAGGCAGAAGACAGAAATTTGCTGTCAAATCCGAGAAGCCTCTGGTCTTTTGGTTGTCCTGATCTGTAGAGTTGGAATCAGAAACTATAATAGGTATGGTTAGAAAGCTTATTGAATTTCCTACAACTTTCGTGAAGAAATCGTGAATAGCAAAATGATTGGAAGATGTTGTAAATATCAGGTCAAGTTTCGGGTTGTAGCAGGAAATCAAATCTGGAACAACAGGAAGTTATTTTTAGGGAAAAGGCTTTCGAGGTATTTTCAAATCAATCTGTTAGGAATCTCTATTTCATGTCTTCATATTATTTTTAGAGGGTTCAAAAAGGAAGAATTAGGTATAAAGTACATCCTTTTTGGCTAAGTAATGAAGAAGTTATGAGTGTTTGAATACAGGGTATAAAATCTGTGAAATGCTGGAAAATTGGATGGTGTGGTATTTGTAATTTTAAGGTTAAAATTCATGAGCTCGAGGTTCTAATAGATGGATTTTGTTTGTTTGACAGGCCAAGAGGAGATAGGTCGAGTGTACGGGCCAAAGGTGTAGTTCTAACACTGTGAGTGACAAAACGAACTTCGAAAATGAACTATATGCTTGAAAAATGCTTTAAGAAATGCAAGTTTTGCTAGAATGAAAGATTTCAATGCTTTAAGTTTTCTTTTTGAACACATGTTTAAGAGTATAAATATTTTCCTAGATATGGGTTCAAGTATTCATTGTGACCCTAAATGTCTTGATGAAATTCTTACATGAGCATATGTCTATTGTTTGCTGAAATTTATGGAAATGTTATGATTTCGAGCAAGTCTGTACTAGCAAGTATGATTTAAAGATTTTCAGTTTTATGAACAAGCTGAGTAAGCTTGAGTTTTATGAAAGAAAAAATAAGCAGACATGCTCAAACATTTTTATGATGTTTTCTGAGACCCGATTGAGTAAATGATTGAGATATTGAGCCCGAGGCTTTATGGTACCGTGTGCACACAGGTCATATTCTTTTGTCGACGTTGAGTGTACTCCGTGACAACAATGCTGTCATGAGTGCTGGGCGGGCCCCACTACGACAAAGACGATGGGAGTGCTGGACGGGCCCCACTACATTGTAGAGTAAACGTTGGTTGTACTGGGCGTGCCCTATACAACGTGGATTGTGACATGTTTTTAAAGTATTTCTATCTTTCATATGCCTTACGAGATTTTAACGACATACTTGCTGGTTTTTCTGAAAAACTATTATGATTACATAGTTATTTTTAACGTTTGATTACAGATGCATATGCTCATAGATGGTCAGATGATATGATTTACGAGTTAATAGTCTTCTTTTAAACTCAGTCACTCACTGAGCTTCATAGCTCATTCTTTCAGTGTTTTCAAACTTTTTAGGTAGAGATCGAGCTCCTGGTACCTGACATCCTGCCATAGTCTGCTGAAAGCTCCACGAGTTGATATTTTGTACGTGGCTGGGTTGTATAGCAAGTCTTTATGTATTGTAGTTAGTTTTGAGGGGACTATGTAGTTATAGTCGTATGTGCTTTAGAGGTTGTGGTTGTTTAATTAATAGTTTGGCCTGTTTGTGGTTCTGATGCTTTTGCTCGTTTAGTTTCTAGGAGAGACTTAAGAAGAGTTTCTCCTTATGTATGTTTAATAGTTGTCCAGTTTCCACTGTGTTAAGTTTAAAGTGTTCCATATGTGAGCATAGTATGTTTATCAGGTAAAGTAGAGTCAGCAGGTATTGTTAAGAGGTAACAATGTCCGTTGGCTTCATGTCGTCTTTCGAGCTAAGTTAGCAGGTGGTTAGGGAGGGGGTGTGACAATCACTTTTTATGACGGGCATTACACGTCACTTATAATTGTAATTTTTTTTTAAAAAAAAACTCATTGTCCGTCATTATATATTCGTCATTATTTTAGTTCTTTTTATTTTAGGACAGGCAATACCCGTCATCGTTTTTAGCATAATTTAATAAAAAAAAAGTTAATAGCCCGATGACTAACCAACAATATTTAATAACTAATTACCAAAACATATTACAAGCCTGCAACAAAAACACTTTTATATACAAAACATACATGAAATCACTAATCCATAACAACATCCAACAAAATACTTTTTTAACCAAAACAATGCACATAGAAAACTTTTATATCCAAAACTCCAAAACCATAAACTACTATATTACAAACCATAAACTCCTATATCACAAACCTTAACCATAAACTAGTATATCACAAACCTTAACCATAACTCTAAAACCATAAACTCTTATCTCACAAACCTTAACACCTATATCACAAAAATAGTAAACTCTAAAACTAACACGAAATCAAGCCAATAAGTAAAAATTTTGGCATGACCTCTACAGAACATCAGCTAACCATAACCTGAAACATTGCAGAACACTTCTACATATCCAACAAAAACATGAAATCACTAATTCATCCACAAACATCCAACAATCATTCCTTTTACGAGAAGAGCATAACTTCATTATAAAGAATACACATGAGACGATCTCTACATAACCTTATCGCCTATATCACAAACACCATAAACTAGTATGTCACAAACCTTAACCATAACTCTAAAACCATAAACTCCTATATCACAAACCTTACACACCTATATCACAAAAACAATAAACTCTAAAACTAACACGAAATCAAGCCAATAAGTAAAAATTTCGGCATGACCTCTACAGAACATCAGCTAACCATAACCTGAAACATTGCAGAACACTTCTATATATAAAAAAAGAAATGGTGTAGGGCATGAGGCCACCCGCCTCTCCATAGACAACATCCAACAAACAAGTATATACATCAAAAAATACATTCATTCATAGATAACATCCAACAAACTCCAATCCCAGATTCAGAAGAATGAGGCCTCCCGCCTCTCCACAAACTATTAAATATTATATACACTTCTATTATATACATTATAAACAGGTATATTGTACACCTAACCAACATATTAACTTACCTAACTTCATACAAATCTAGTACTTGTTCACAAAATTCAGAAATTCACAAATGGCTTACACAAATCTGCCAACAAAATTCGCCCATTGTACTCGAATCTCGTCGATTTCTTCTTGTTTATATGCAGTTTTTGTGTTGAACTACAAAGAGAAATAATATATAATAACATTAGACTAAATTATGTTTTGAATCACAAACCAGATAAAATAAGAGACTTACGAGGTTCATTATAGGGATACTAGAATTTTATACGATTTCTCGTATATACTTCTGTACATAGTACCCGCACTCCACAGAACTCGGTTGACGGGGGCACTACATGCAAAATACTTTAAAAAATAGCATGTTTGAGTTAAATATTGTTCCAACATTGATCAAAACAATCGAATATATCAATTATGTTTACCTTTACAAGTTTCCAAGTAATGACAGAACGATATTGTGGAAGTGAGTGCTTGGCTTGCCACATTCTCAAGGATCTAAAGAGTTTGAAGCATTAGAAAAATTAATAGAAAGTAATTAATTCTAAAGGTTTGAAACACTTACGTATTTATTGTTCCTTGAAAACTTTTTTCGATCTTACTCCTCAACGAGTTTAAGACATAAACGGTGTTTGCCTGCGGATGGATAACGATCAACATCCAATGATATCTATTAAAGTTATGAGTATTCTAATATCATTGTTTTATGAACAAAAAACATTATAAATAAGTTGAAGTAATTTAAACTTACCCAGTATTATATGGGATGAAAACTTGTTGATCCAAGTCCAAATTAACCATTTTTAACCTGTTAGCCAGATTTATACAACGTGTTTCTTGACTTTTAACAAAATTAGAAATGGTTATTTGATCAACTAGTAAGAACTTGGCGATTATTTCATAGTCACATACAGTCCAAAGTTACCTAAATAAAAGTAAAGTTATTTTATAAAACATTCAAAAGCGTAGTCAATGTAGTTGTAAATGAAAGATGTTGTATACTTACACAACGTATGCGACTATGCAGGAGTACCCTATCTCCACCATCCCACAATAATGCAGGATATCATCGCGATGTAAATAAATTAACTTTTCCTCCCCGGACATGTGCTTGCTCAACGTGACTTGAATCGTATCATCTTCTTGCATCGATAACATTGCATAACGATTTAGAAGTTTAATAGTCACGTGAGCATCTGTGTACTTTGTAGAATGTGAATTAGGCACATGTACAGAAACATCCGACTTATGTTTTGCTGGAGAAGCCACCTATCACAACAAAACAACATTTAAATTTGTAAACAAAGAATATAGTAATTTTAAACATTGAGTTGAAGAATTTTATACCTTTTTCCCCTTATTAAAAAATGACAAGGTCACGAGGCCATGCCACAAAATTTCCTATAAATTGACTCAGGGACTCTACTTCTCCCCGTATAGGAATTGGTAATGGAGCATCTTCACCTACGATCATGTCCACTACCACTCTAACATTTTCAACTCCTAAGGGAACTCCATGGACTGTGGGAAATTGAGCGTCAGACGTGTACATTGTGCCTATAGCAACCACATTATCCTTTGATCCTATTGCTAGATGACATGGAGTTCCCTTCAAAAAATTAAAAAAGAATGTCAGAATAAAGTATCATAGATCACATCTTATGATCAAAAAATTTTCCACAAAATTCTAATTACCTCTAAAATTCCTTCCACATCGTCAATGACCTCCTTGTCTTTTGGATGATTACTGCCTATGCTTGCAGACTTTTTGGAAGGTGAGCACGACATTTTGTTGCCAGACTCTTTGCTTCATTTTTCCTTCACTCGAGGAATGTTAAAGTATGTTGATGGTTTGACAGACATACCTATTCCTCTAACACGCCCTCTGTGTTCTGGCGTGCCTAATGCTTCGGTTAATACGTCTTTATCTTTATTCTTCATAGCTAGTTCGTCCTGTCACCACCATTTAGATTGACATTGAAACTAACCATAAGATATTTAAACTAAGAATTATTTTTACATCATGTTAAAATAAAACATATTAACTTACGATTCGACCAGTGCATTGTTTGGTTTCATCATCGAAGTATTCATTATTTTTTCCTTTTCGTGCCTGTAACCATAAGGTGGCACGAGTGGAAATATCTTCCGCCAATTCCTATATAAACACACAAGTTATTAAATCTCATTTATGGAAAATTATAAGAAATAATGTTACTCACTAGTTCTTCAGCTAAGTTGGCATATCCTTTGCAAGAGATGTGATGATTATATTTACATTTCTCTCTCCTTTCCTTTTGTACACGACTTTGTGCCTGTATCACATAAAAAAATCAATTTAAATCATTTTAATACTTTTTTTACTAACTTTTAAAAGCAATAAGTATACTGTACTTACCTCCCATTCTTCCGATAATCTAGCATTCACAAATGCCTCTCATTGGTTTTGATCAATATGTGAATACTTTTGTGGGGGATGTTTCAACAAGGACGACTCATCCTTAAATGGAAGTATGTGTTTTTGATACAACGTGTATCGAAATGTTCGAAATTTATTTGCCGCTGATTGAAGAATACTATTTTTGGATCGAGGGTCAATCACAAATGACATCTACATAGGAAACACATAATAAATGGTTAAATAACTCTGTATATTAAGAAGTTTGTAGGGAAAAATACTATTATTATTCTTACCTCTACAGAATAAAAAATTTTATCTTTCAATTCTTGGGGAACTTCTTTCCAAGTCTTGTAAGTTAATGGAATTTGTTGCCTAATGCAAACTCCAATATAACTTTGCATTTTGTTTGCATTATCACCAACACTCTGATTTTGATTGTTGTATTGGATGACAAAGCATTCTCCTGTAGTCCTTACGCTTGCCAGACCACGCATCGTAGTGAGACCACGTCGATTAGTATGCCTAGCCTCCATTTGGATCGCAACGTTCACTTCATCGTCACTTGATCCACTCATTGTAACAATCTGCAAAAAAAAAAAAAAAATACCATGAAAAAAATAAGTTATAATAGCGCATAAGATATATGAACTCATAAAAAAATTATAATAACTAAACAATGACATACCATATTTAATACATTATTTTTTAATAGCGCATAATATCATGAGAGAAGTTCCTTCATATGTTTCTTGGGTAGCTTTTACAATATTAAGGCTTTTGAGACTTCTTCAACTACCTAAAGATGGGGTCAACTCCAATTTTGAATGCAACACTTGCATCACATTTTTAATAATGTTTCTAATGTCAATTACCTTCGATCCTTAAAAAATGTTTCTAAAGCCATTAATTAAACTAGGCTTAAATTAGGTACAAATTGAACACATTTACACTTGAAAGAAAAAATAATGCATAACAAGTAGCTTTGAACGCATTTTCTTACAACCTCAACCATATTATATATATTTTTAAGTTTTTAAGGCTACATAAAAATTGCATAATCCATAAAATCTGACTTCCATTTCAACTTGTGCCCTTCAACATTTCAAGAGTTTCATCATTTCAAGAGCATTTCAAGATAACTGACATAAAAACAAGCTAAACTGACATAAAAACAAGCTAAAGGGGCAGCAATGAAGCAGATCTACAAAGGAAGGGTTTAGATTTGGACCTCATGCTTCAGATCTGATCGGTCGGAGAAGAAAGACGACGGGGACTCCCAAATGGACGGGGGCGATTTGGTGCTCCGTGGACGGCGGTTTGGTACTCCGTGGTCGGCGGCGACTCTCCAAACGGCGGTTTGTGAAGAAGAGAGTGAGATAGAGGGATCGGTCGATGGTACCTCCCCAAACGATCGGTCGGTGGTCGTCAGACAGTGAACGACGGTGATGGTGAAGATGACGGCAGTTGGCGACGACTCCCCCAAAAGAACGACGGTGATGTAGGAGATGGGTCGAGAGTGAGAGGAGAGTGAGATCCCGTGGAGAGAGAGTGAGAGATGTGAAGAGAGAGAGTGAGAGATGTACTGAAGAGAGAGAGATGGGGGTGATCGACACGGAGCTACTGAGGTGTCCGAAAATGTTTTTTTATTAATATATCCTATAATGACGGGCAAAGCCCGTCATTAAAAATAACTTACAATGACGGGTAATGCCCGTCATTGTATCTACATTTCATTTTCCACTTTGCGCGTTCCGACTGTGCGACATTGTTTCCCGCCCCCAATGTTTTTTGTCCGTCATTGTATCCTAGTTTTGTTCTAGTATACCTACACATGTATTCAAATGAATTTCTTTCGAAATCACTAAGTTTTAAAACCTACAACTTCTCAATTGAGATCTAAATTATGCTCATGATTTTAGGTTCTAGGTGGGTTAATTATCTCTAATCAACTCAATAATCCTAGAATGAAATTTTAGTTCTCTAATTCAATAGCTCTCTCAAGTTCATGAATTGTAGAGAAATCAAAGTGACCAATTCTAATTCTCATGCAACGTTAAATTCAATAAAATTTCATAAATCCAACAATGGCATTAATTATAAATTTGCTCCAAAATCTACATTGAAAACGACCTAACCCTTGCCTAAGATAATTTAGTTCATGACAAAAATCAACTCACAAACTTCTAATTGATGCATGCTTTTATCCATCAAAGAATTCAAGAAAACAACCCAATGATGTTCACAAATTTATCATAAATTAGTCACAATTCTAGCCTAAAAATAGTCAGAATTTGATCTAAAATAGTGAACAAAAATAGTCTTAAATATGTGTCCAATAGCAGAAAAACAACATTAACAATTAGAGATTAGGAGAGGTCATGACACGGAGCAAAACACCAAGAGATACCACCGAAGACAGCAGACCATAGTAGCAGATTTTAGTTTTGCAGGTTCTGTGCGACAACGATATCTCATCAACCGAAGTTCAGAACGACGATCCAACCATTCTAAACGAATCCCTATGAGTCGCGAATAAGCTGCCAAAATTTCAGCAAAATCCAACGGTTGAAACTCTGGCAAACGACACTTTCGTGAGCGCCACCAATGAAAAACTGAACTGCACTAATCTCCCAACGCGACAAAAATATCTGGCACACCGAAGCTCTAAACGACGATCCAACTGTTCAAAGTAAAGCCCTATGAGTCGCGAATAATCTGTCAAAATTTTAGCACAATCCAACGGTTGAAACTCCGGAAAATGACAAATTTGTAAGCGTCTGAAAAACCGAACTGTACGATTTTTGCTACAACAATGGCAACTTGAAGCTTCGATTTTTTCTTCACTCGTATGATTGCTACAACAATCGCACCTTCATGATTCTTCTCTTCAATGTACACCTTTGTTGTAGCAATCGCCCCTTCTCTCTCTCGCTCTCTTCTCCTTTTGTGGCAACTATTTCTCTCCTTTGGCACTTGTGAACGCTAGCCTCCTTATATAAGATGGTGTTGCCCTAACTCCACAAATTATAAAAATACCCTTAGGGGTAGAAAGACCATCTTACCCTTCGGGTGAAATGCCTAAAATGCCCTTAGGGATTCCTGTAATTTTCAAACATCTCCTGCACATAGAAAAAGCTCAATAAATTCATCAATTAAATTATGGATCATCTAAATATGAGAAGATTTTTCTGAAGTTAAAATTTTGTCTTCCGGTTTTTAATTACTTGTTAGTTTATTTTTCCAAATTTCTTATATTAAAGCATAAAAACATCAAAATTAATTCTTTTCGAACATAATGCTTAAATTCAAAACTTTTTAGCTAACATACACAATTTAGGGATAAAATAACATGAGAGTCAATAAATTCTATGCAATTCAAGTACATTAAGCTCTAAAATTATAGTAAAATAACTCTCATTTGGCGAGTTATCAAAACCCAACTAGTCAATGGAGTTACACCTAGTGGTTACTATTTCGCGTTTCGGTCTTATGTAATCTCATTACATTGGATATCCCCACTCACATGTCATCTACACGAATACGTTAGGATCACAGTGTTTGTATCATATACAAAGTGGGCCACATCCATAGTGTTACCAGGGTAAGGTACCCAAAGCTTATCCCCTTACTATAGACCCTTTAGGCTGTATCTCGAATCGAGATTCTTTATATGTACACTACATTACGTTCAAGATACATTTTATAGCCTTGGATGTTTAGTTTATTAAATTTAGGGTTAAAACAATGACAATATCGTAAATAACGAACAATAACTCTTTATTGAAATAATAACACTTTATTATAATAAATATAACAAAATTACAAACTACGAGTTTTAGGGCACAAACCCCAACACCCTCCCACTTGAACTTAAACTCTAGTGGGGTACATTACATCTAAAACAATGGTTACAAAGATAAAAATACAATAAACTAGGGCATCCATATACCCCATTACATATCTCCCACTTGTCCTAATTAACCTATGTACATATCTCGTAGACCTAGACTTTCCAAATGACCCTCGAACACTTTACCCGTGAGAGTCTTTGTAAACGGATCAGCAATGTTGTGGTCCAAACCGATCTTCGTGACTGTCACATCTCCTCGTTGTATTATTTCTCGTATCAGGTGATACTTCGTCTCGATGTGCTTGTCTCGCTTATGGCTACGAGGTTCATTCGAATTGACTACCGCACCAGTGTTGTCACAATATAAGGTGATGAGAAATTCCATATTTAGAACAACTTCCAAATCAGTAAGGAATTTCCTTAGCACAACAACCTCTTTAGCTGCTTCACAAGCAGCGACATACTCAGCCTCCATCGTGAAGTCAGTGATGCATCCTTACTTGATGCTTCGCCATACTATAACTCCCCCATTGAAGGTGAAAACTGATCCCGATGTGAATTTCCTAGAATCCTTATCGGTCTGAAAATCAGAATAAGTGTATCTAGTAAGGATCAAATCCTTAGTCCAATATACCAGCGTATAGTCTCTCGTTCTCCTAGGATACTTGAGGATATTTTTAACTATGGTCCAGTGGTCAAACCCTGGATTGGATTGGTACCTACTGATTATTCCCACTACATAACAAATGTCTGAACTCGTGCACAACATAGCATACATTAAGCTACCTACCGCTGAGACATAGGGAATACGTCTCATATCCTCAACTTCTTGAGGTGTCTTAGGACACTGTTCCTTAGACAGATGAACTCCATGCCTGAAGGGTAATAAGCCCCTCTTGTAATTCTGCATCGAATATCGGGCCAACATTTTGTCGATATCGATGATGTTTGAGAGAGCAATGCTCGTTCTTGCGATTCTGAAAATTTGAATCCCAAGAACATACTGCGCCTCTCTCAAATCTTTGATTTGGAATTGGGTCGCCAACCAATTCTTTATGTCAGTTAGGTATCCTACATCATTCCCAAAGAGTAGGATATCATCCACATAAAGTACTAAGAAAGCTATTTTGCCATTGATGATCTTCTTGTAAACATAAGGCTCATCAACGTTTTGGTCAAAGCCATAAGATTTGATTGCAGTATCAAATCTTATGTTCGAAGATCTAGATGCTTGTTTCAACCTATAAATTGATCAATTGAGCTTGCAAACGTTTTGCTCCTGACCTTTGGTTATGAACCCTTCGGGCTGAGACATATAGATGCTCTCGTTAAGATTACCATTCAAAAAGGCAGTCTTGACGTCCATTTTCCAAATCTTATAATCATAAATGCGGCTATGGACAAGAGTATCCTTATAGACTTTAGCATAGCAACAGGGAAAGAAGTTTCTTCATAGTAAACCCCTTCCCTTTGGGTAAAACCCTTTGCTACAAGTCTTGCCTTAAAGGTATGTACCTTTCAGGATGCATCCCTCTTTCTCTTATAGATCCATTTACACTGTATGGGTCTTACCCCTTCAGGTTGGTCTACAAGATCCCATACTGAATTGAAGTACATTGACTCCATTTCAAGGTCCATTGCTTTGATTCGTTGGTCCTTGTCTACGTCATTCATTGTCTGTCTATAAGACAATGGATCTTCTACGCCGTCATCAGGTATGACGACTTGAGTTTCAGCTAAACCCAAGTAGCGGTCAGGTTGGGAAACAACCCTCCCACTCCGTCGAGGCATTCCCAACGATTGAGAAGGACGAGACTGACTTGATGTGTTGTCTTCTTCATCAACTCTTGATGAAGGTCTAGCTTGACCAATAACTGTTGTTGGTTCAGTTGTAGCTTCATTTAGTACTAGTTTACTAGGTGGTTTATGGTTTCTCATGTGATTTTCCTCCAAGAAAGTGGCCTTTGTCGATACAATCACCTTGTTTTGTTGTGGGTCGTAGAAAAGACCACCTCTCGTTCCTTTAGGATAGCCAACAAATTGGCATAATCTTGAACGAGGTTCCAGTTTCTTTGCGTTTGTAACTAGCATGTGTGTCGGACAACCCCAAATTCTGAAGTGTTGTAAACTAGGTTTACGTCCCTTCCATATTTCAAAAGGTGTTTTAGAAACACTCTTGGATGGAACAGTGTTCAAGATTTGAACTTCAATCTCTACTGCGTATCACCAAAACGAGGCAGGCAATTGAGCATAGCTCATCATAGATTGAACCATGTCTAACAAGGTTCTATTTCTCCTTTCTAACACACCATTTTACTTTGGTGTATTAGGTGTTGAGAGTTGAGATTTAATTCCATGTTCTATCAAATAGTCCTGGAATCTCAAATCCATATACTCTCCACCTCGATCGGATCGAAGTGTTTTAATGGTTTTCCCTAACGCATTCTCTAGTTCAACCTTATACTCTTTGAACTTTTCAAGAGCCTCAGACTTATGATGTATTAGGTATAGATAATCATACCTCGAATAATCATCTATGAAAGAGATGAAATATTCGTACCCTCCTTGAGCTTTAACATTCACTGGACAACAAAGATCTGAATGTCTAAGCTCCAAGGGTTCTTTGGCTCTATAACCTTTTCTAGAAAAAGGTCGCTTAGCCATTTTTCCTTCCAAGCATGACTCGCAAGGAGGTAAAGAATCATCATCTAACTTGATTGGAAGTCCATTCATAGATAGTCTCTCAATCCGGTTGAGATTTATATGACCAAGTCTAAGGTGCCAAAGATAGGTATTATTGTTTGGAGAAATTCTTTGCCTTTTACTTTGAGTATTAGCCGTTTTAAACATCTCGTGATTTAAAATTGCCTTTGTTTGATTCGGTTTAAGTACATACAAGCTGTTTTCCTTGAGAAATTGTTTGATTGAGATCCGATCTCCTTGAACAGTAGAAACGTGATTTGAAATCATAATTGCTTGTTTATTTTGGTTAAACACAAATACCAATATATTGGGGGAAAACACAAAGAATAAGCATACATTTTCTAATCTAATTAGGCATGGAACAAATCATGCAAACATGTTGTAAAATAAAGTAAACTAAAAGGTAAAGTTTAGATTACGTTTGTAGTTTCTCAAAAACAACTCCTTGCTCCAAGAACACAACAACACAGGAACACTACTCTGTTCTTTTCTTCACCACAGGGACAACAGCAAAAGTGAGAACCTCCTATGTCTCTGAGTTCGACTTAGATCTCCCTTGGTGGGAAGGGATCCAACAATTGGAGAGCAATGAGAAGGGAATTGAGAGAGAGAGAATTTTCAAGAGCAATTCACCAAATGCACACCCTGGAATGATTGATCGATCAACCAATTCACAGATCCCTCTCCCTGTTTAATTGTCGATAGGGAGAGGAAGAGGGAAGGTGGGAACGTGTCATCATGACATGTTCCCTTAATTAATTTAATAAACAACTTAATTATTTTAATTAATAATTAAATCATATTTAATTATAAATTAATTTTAATTTTAATTCAATCAAATTTAACCAAAATTAAATTAAATATCATATATTTAATTATGATTAAATCATATTTAATCAATATTCCATCTAACCTATAGTTTTAATGCACATCTCATGCACATTAAATTTTAACTTATAGTTTTTAAATATGAATCACATTCACATTTAAATGAATATTTGAACTCTTTCAAATATTTAATTCTCTCATATAATTTAATATGAATCATATTCACATTAAATTTATAATATATAGTTCCAAAACTTTATATTATATTGTATCTATATACATTAAATTTATTTCCTAATGAATTTGAACATTTCAAATTCAAACGATCTAAGAACCCTTTACGAGCTAGAAGGTGGATCTAATGGACCTACAGATCAGAAGCTCCAACAATACGAGATTACTCGGTTAAACTCATTAACCTCGTAATCAACGTTACATGGTCCAACCGTAAACAACATCCCTCTCAGGCCAGTGAGAGGGTGGGCGCCCGTTGTCCAAGCCTTGGAGACAACACTTAAGAAAATAACCCCTCTAGTTTCCCTAGTTCGGGAACGAGTGAATTCCTTCTTGTGTAGTTATGTTCCCAGCTCCCCATGAGGTCCTGTCCCCAAGAAGATAGGCATATTGGGCGAGCGCTCAGGCCACCCTCACCCGTACTAGTCAAAGGACAAACCCTCGTAGACAGGAGTCTGTAACATGCTCAAGATTATAAGACGAGTCACTAATGGTCATCTACAAAGTTATTAGTGCTAAACTGTTAACGGTGTTTCATCAGTAGGTCTAATAATTCACGGTCCGGTCTTGTACAATCTCATTGCACAGGATGCCCCCACTCGCATGTCAACCAGATGAACGAGCTGGATCACCTCGTTTGAAGCTAATAAAAAATGGGGCACATTCACAGTGTCACCAGGATGGGGTTTCCAACCCTATCCGTATACTGTAGACCGTTCGAATCAATAACTCGAACGTGATCCTGCCTATGTGTCCACTACACACCGTTCAAGTTCTAGTTCTCTAAAAAAATATGACCCTGGAGCATAAGTTATTGCGTTATGTTTGTAAAATGCGAGATACAAAATTTGATAAATAAACAACCTTTATTTATTAAAACAACAAATATTACAAACCACACGAGATTAGAGCATATACCCCAACAAGAAAAAGGAAAAAGACGTAAACGAATAACATGAGCAGGAATACCATTAAGTTTTACTGTACCACAAATTTCCAGGAAATTTCTCAAATGAGAGTTAGGGTTCTTTGTGGCTAGCCCCCTAAAAGCATTCTCCCAAACCATCTAAATCAACCCTCTTTTCAATTAAAAATTATTAGCATTTATAGGGGCATGAACTATTCCAACCTGCTCATAATTAAACACAGGTTAGAAATACTCCCTGATGGGTTTAGAGTTGTTGACTTTCTCTTGGTCTGCCATTGGAAGAATTTCAGCTTTGTTCTCCCTCAGAAGTCTTTTGCAGGTCCTTTCAATTTCCGGATAAAAAAGTTGAAGGTCTGCAGCTTTCTCTTTGCGCATAAACCTTGAAACAAAAACAAAGAAAATAAAAGAAAGGGTAAGAAAACATAAATAATTACAAAGTACATAAAATAAGAAAAAGAAAAGAAAATAAAGAAAACACAAATAATTACAAAAACACAAATAATTACAAAAACAAAAACTTTAGTCTAAGATCAAGAATTTTCACCTAACATTAACCAATCTAAATAATCGATATTTCCTGGCAATGACGCCAAAAACTTGTTGCGTAAAATTATATTGCAATACCACAAGTGTACGAGTCAAGTTTTAATATAGTGATTTTGAGTTCAGAGTATCGTCATCAGAAATGGTTTTCTAGATCAATCAATTACTAAGATACTACTCCCAAATTTTATCTAAAGAAATAGAAATTTGAGAAAAGGGTGAATTAAAAATAAAGTACATATATAAGTGGAGACACGAAAAGATAGAAACGTTAGGGGAATTGATTTCATTAGTTAACTCTGTATTTCAGCACACCCAAATGACTATGGTCGTGAGATTATAAATAAGAAGATAAAGATATTCAAGAGACTCTCTCAAGCTCGAGTGATTCTTAAGCATAACGATAAATCTTTAAGTCTCCTCACAGATTTTAAAAGCATGCAAGGCATTAAGCAACTTCTTAAAAAGTTTCCCAGAGAACCCTTCACTATCATGGAAGGATTTTTAAGGGTTTTGGTAACTTTGATCTAATCTAAGTCTATTCTCTCGAAATGAACTCAAATCAACAAAATCATGCTAAACTTGGCCAGAGAAAACACGCATTAAGAAAGAATTACCAAAAATAACTTACCAAAACAAAAAGTTCAAACAGTAACTAAAACAAGTTCATAATAAGCTACATCAACCCCCTAATTATGGAAATTAGCTACTCATAATCATCATAAAAACATGCTAATCCCATAAAGGAGTATATAAACTAAGCTAAAAACTAAAAGAAAGAGAGATAAAACTCGTAGATGTCGATGTCGGTCCTCGTCTCCGAGCTACCGCCACGATCTCAGGCCTCCACTCTCGTGCTTGGCCCCCAAGGAATGCTCTCATGCTCCTTTTAGAGTGTGTATTTCGAAATTAAGTCTAAAATCTATCAAATTCAGCTTCCCCTTTTACATTGGACATCATATTGTATATATAGGCATTATTGGCACGGCGTTGCAACCCTAGGGGCGGCGGTGCAACGTCGTGCCCTAAGCATCAAAATAAAAATGGAAATTGTTGCGACGTTGCAACGCTGCATTCTAACGCGTGCACCTTCTTATCAAAACCTCGTTGCGACGCTGCAAAGCAGCATTGCAACGCCGTCACCACGGATTTTGTACTTGAGTTTCTTCACGGCATGGCATTGCAATGCCCAGAATGGTGTCGCAACGCCCTGGGCTCGGGTCAACATGCTTGTTGACTTTCTTCTTCCATGTGGTGCAATTCTAGAGCTCCATTATCCTCAATTTGATCCCAAATACTCCAATATCTCTCCATTTGCACTGTTAATACTCATAACCTGAAATTCAGTAATTTAAGCACATTAAAATCCTGAAATTAACACAAAAACTAGCAAAATCCATGCCTAAGAATAACGTATTTTGTGTGCTATCAGTTACGTACCTGATGCATCTCATGCCATTGATTATGAGCCACTGCAAGTAGATGAGAACTTGAATTACGAGGACGAACCATTGCAAATTCTCGCTCGCGATAAAAGGTGCTGAGAAATAAGAAGATCAAGCTGGTTAAAGTGTTATGGCAAAACCAGCAGCTCAAAGAAACTACCTAGGAACACAAGGATGAGATGGAGACGAGTTTACCAGTGTTGTTCGCGAACTAGCAACTTTTGAGGACAAAAGTTCTTATGGTATGTAGAATGTGACACTTGGTTTAAATCAGGTACGATGAAATTAATTTTTGAGCTATTGGATTTACTTTGTTGGTTTTCATTGTGTTACTCAGAGAATTGGGTCAAAATTTTAATTTTGGAACATTTGGAGCAGGTGGGGAATTCTTTCACTTTAAAGGGGTTTGACTTAATCTTGGTGTGCTTTAAATTTATGCTATTCGAGTTCTAAATGTGTCAGTCTCGACCACCGCTTTCTTACTTTCGTGTTGAGAGCTTGTTCAGAGAACGAGGAATTCTAGATAAGCCTTCCCTTCCCTTTACCTAATTTTTTTAATTTCGTTGTCTTTAAAAAAGGCAGATGGGAAATTGAGAGCTCCTTGCATGTTGACCCCCCCTGGATTCTCTAGTCTTAATTTTATCTAGGAATAAAATTATCAAAATGAATGAAGTTTAAGTTGCAGAAGAATGTAACTATCGCTAGGAAAATAGAGAATAACACTCAATGATAAAAGCTCTAAAGCAATGATTTCAACACCTCTCTTCCTACTCTTTGTTCATTAATTGTTAATGTGTTCTATTTCTTAAGTTATTTGTAAGCTACACTCTTATAGACTCGATATTCTTTCTCAAGCTATACCGATATTCGTGAAATAGTCAATTGCCTACATTTTTATGACAATTCAAACAATTCAACTATTAAGCTTGTAGAACATAAAGTGCCACAAAACCCATAAGAATATCTCTATCTCAAGTGTAAATTAAGGAAAATAATTCAGTTCTTCAATAATTTGTGTTTCTCAACTTCAAATTATTGACATAATATCAATGTAAACAATGGCTAGATCTAAACATGCATTAGGTTAAAAAAAATCTCACAACCACAATTGAAATAGAAACTTCAATGATTAACTACTGAAAAGTAAGAATCCAGTGTCAGCTACATCAAGCTCTAGAAAGAAAACTTAGCTCATAATGAAAAATATTACAAAACCAACTAAATATATCAAAGAGGTCATTACAAGAGAAAAAGAAAAAGAAAAATGAGAAAAGAAAACAAATCTATGTAATTCGGCGTGTATCCAAGCGTAGCTATCACTCCGTTTGATGGCTCTCGTTTTCCCAATGGATTTTTCAGATCTGCCCTCTTTGTCTCCTCTCCAAGAATTAGTTTTCGAACACATCAATATGGCTAAAAAAATAGATTTTAAACTTAGGGTTGCCGAAATAGCGCCTAGGCACTCAAAACAGTGCCTAGGCACTCTAAAATTGTCAAAGGACCCGAGTTATAGCACCTAGGTGCTTCATTTTTACAATCCTACTTCGGTTATGGGTGCTTAGACATTATTCAACACTAACTGTTTTTGTTATATCTCTTCGTTGGAGTGTCTAAAGACCTTCCAGTTGATGCGTTGGAACCGTGATTTGATGTAGAATCTTTTAGAATGTGTCTTATTCTCAAATTACATCTCTATTTTTCTTGATTCTTCAATTAAGCTTAAAAAAAGGTTCCAAATTTCACCAACGTACTCACGAACACTCAAATTTGCTATTCAAGCTTGATTTTCAATAAAATTGAGAGAAATAGGAATAAAAGTTCATAAAATCATCATCAAAACTAGTTAAATAATAGAGAATAAGATAGCATAATTACATGTTATCACCCTTCTCGAGTGCAACCCGTGTCGCCCCAGTATGCCAGCCGTTGACCCCCTTCCCCCACCTAGCCGCCGGTGAATCCACTGCGCCTTTCCCCTCCATCCTTTGCTAAGTTGCCGTCAAACCTGAACCCCGTCCTCCTTCTCTCTCGTTTTGTGTCGTCGCGACCCATACTTCTTTCAAGATTCTCAAACTCGAGCCCTCTTCATTCAATTTACACAATTCGATATTTGATTTCCCTTTCCTCTCAATTTTCCCTTTCTGTCAAACCAAACGAAACACCTCTCATCTATCCCTTTCATTTTCATGTTGTTTGTGCAAACCAACCCAAACAACCTTCTCTAGCTAATCCTCTCTAATTGTGCACCATGGTTTTGTTTGGTCAGGACAGGAGTAATATAGAGGATCTACTTGGAGGGATCTTTGGCTAGAGTCAACGATTCACTTTGTTAACAGGGAACCCGATTCGACTTTGTGTTGCGTAAAATTATATTGCAATACTGCAAGTGTACAGATCAAGTTTTAATATAGTGATTTGAGTACAAAGTATCGTCCTTAGGAATGGGTTTCTGGATTGATTAATTACTAAGATTCTTATTCTTAATTTTAGCTAAAGCAACAAAACTTGGATAAAGGTGGAAACAAAGATAAAAAAAAGTAAATATACAAGTGGAGACACAAATATGATAGATTTGTAGGAAATTGATTTCACAAGTTAATTCATTATTTAATACATGCAATGAACTATGGTTGCGAATTTATAAACAAGAAGTGAAAGTACTCAAAAGAATCTCTAAACCCATGGTGAGCCTCATGCACAACGATAAATCCTAAAGTTTCCTTATGAATTTTAAAAGCACGACGACATTAAGCAACTTCTTAAATGTTTACCAGAGAATTCTAAGTTACTCTCGTATAAGATTTCTAAGAGTTTTGACAACTTTGCTCTAACATAAGCTTTTTTATCACGAGTCCACTTAAACCAACAAGATCAATGAATTAAGAACAAATTTTCAAAAATAAACAACACAACAAACTTCAATACATAATCAAATAAATTTAAAACATGCTAATGAAATCCCTAACTACAACATTTAGCGACTCAAAATCACCATAAAAACAAGTTAAAGTCATAGGATAGTCTTTGAACCAAGTTACAAACTAAAAGAAAGAGAAATAAACTTATGTGTCGATGTCGGTAGCTTGATCCTGAACTCCCATAACGATTTCGAGCCTCCACAAACGCTTTGGCTCTCAAGAAATGCTCTTCTTCTCTCCTTAGGGTGTATATTTTGAAATTAGGGTATAAATTCTATCAAATTTGGCTCTCTTTGCAATTGCAACAAAGTGTTTTATTTATAATGAAAATCGGCAGAGTGTTGCAACGCTAGGGACAACGTTGCAACGCTGTGCCCTAGGCGGGAACAAATATGGAAATAAGTGTGCGGTGTTGCGACGCTAAGGACAACGTTGCAACACCGCTACCTGATAGCATACAAATATGCCATCTTATTTCTATATTTTAGCTAGTTTTTATACTTAAAACATAAGCTTTTATGGCATTTTATGTTTAATTTCAAGAAACTGAGCTTGAGAAGCAAGAATTGAGTGCTTTTAGGCTATTTTGGTGCAATTTGAAACATGTGCATGCTTAATTGAAGACCCAAGAAATCTCTAGATGTATTTTGAGTATAAAAATTATACTGAGAGATTCTACATCGAATCACGATTCTAACGCATCAAACCAGAGGTCATTTGGACACCCGAGCGAAAAGATATGAAAAAAATGGTTGTCGTGGTCGGTGGTGGCGAGAGCGACGACGTTGTTGCAACGCCATGACCAGCGTTGCAACGCCGTACCGAAAAGCCCTATAAATACAATATGTTGTTTTCATTGCAAAGGGAGCCGAAATTGATAGTTTTTAGCCCTAATTTCAAAATACACACTCTAAGAAGAGAAAGAAGAGCATTCCTTGGGAGCTAAAGCGTTTGTGGAGGCTCGAGATCGTGACGGGAGCTCGGGAACGAGAGACCCACATCGACACATAAGTTTATTTCTCTTTCTTTTAGTTTGTAATTAAGTTTAAAGACTTTTCCTATGACTTTAGCTTGTTTTTATGGTGATTTTGAGTAGCTAAACGTTGTAGTTGGAATTTGATTAACATGTTTTAGATTTATTTGATTATGTATTGAACTTTGTTATGTTATTTATTTTTGGCAATTCGTTCTTAATTTCATAAATCTTGTTGGTTTAAGTGGACTCGAGAGAAAGAAACTTAGATTAGAGCAAAGTTGTCAAAATCCTTAGAAATCTGGCATGAGAATGACCTAGAGTTCTTTGGGAAACACATAAAGAAGTTGCTTAATGTCGTGTATGCTTTTAAAATTCATAAGGAAACTTTAGAATTTATCGTGTGTGCGAGGCTCACTATGGATCGAGAGATTCTCTTGAGTATTTTCACTTCTTGTTTATAAATTCATAATATTAGTTCATTGCATGTGTTAAATAACGAATTATCTTGTGAAATCATCTTCCTTCAATTCTATCATATTCGTGTCTCCAATTGTACATTTATTTTCTATTTTTGTTTTCACTATCCATCAAAGTTTTGTTACTTTAGATAAAATTGAGAATAAGTATCTTCGTAATTAATTAATCTAGAAACCCATTCCCGAGGACGATACTTGGAACTCTAAATCACTATACTAAAACTTGACCCGTACACTTGCGGTATTGCAATATAATTTTATGCAACACTACCTTAACGCGCGTGTTCCTAATCGATATAGTGTTGCGACGCTGCAAAGCAGCATTGCAACGCTACATCCATGGGTCTTCTAATACAATTGTTCGCAACAACGACGTTATGACGCCCTGTAGGGCGTTGCAATGCCTTAACCTCGGGTCAACTTTTTTGGAATGGTCATTCTTCTTCCACTTGATGTTATTTTTAGCTCCAAAAAGTCTTGATTTGAACCCGAGTGATCCATATATGTCAAAATGGCCTGTTTAAGCTCTAAACCTGAAATTGTCTAATTAAAACACGTAAAAGTCTTGAAATTATCATAAAAACTAGCAATGTATAAGCCTAAGGATAACACTGAAGGGAATTGAATCCCATGCGGAAGCGATTGATCGCATTTGATCTCAATTATGTGATGTAGAAACACTCAAAAACAGAAAATCTAAGCTAAGCATACATATTGAAAGCATAAATCGATTAGATGATTACCATTGAAGACCAATTCTTCACATGGTTCCTCATCGTCTACGAGCTCCTCTTCTCTACGAACGAATCCTCGTACACTACTAAAAGACCTTCTCGGTTGTTCTCTAGGAGAGGAAGAGAGGTGGGATCTCCTTTTGGATTAGGGATGTTTGTAGAGAGATTTTGGAGAGAACTCTTGTGCTTGCCTAAGATTCAAAACCGCACAAATGGTTCAGGTGTCCCAAAATGCATCCAAAATGATGCTTTTATAGGCAATGTGGATGGAGACAAATTCTCCACCCATTTTGCCACTAACTCCACATATTATGCACAAATGCATAATATAAGGTATCAAACACCTTATTATATGAATCTTATTCACATAATGTGGAGAAATTAAATTTAATTAAATCCAATTTCATTTCTCCCAAAACTCTACCATAAGTTATGTCCTAATTCAATAATTAGACACAATAAGTTCAAAATGAATCATATTCACATTAAACTATATATTATATCAATCATATCATATATAATTGATATAATCCCTAAATTGAACTTGAACATTTCAAATTCATTTCGAAACTTCATACCTCTATTAATTCCATGCTGAGCAAACCGAGGGACCTAATGGACCTACAGATCATGAGCTCCAACGATACGAGTTTGACTAATCGAACTCATTGATCCCGTCAATCAACTTTCGTTAACTACGAGTCACTCCATTAAAGACTCGTAGTTGCATTCTCATCATTGTAGGACAAGTTGTGTCCATTGATTTAACAAATGCCCGTGAATCAACCCTTCATAGCTCGTTCGTAATCACAGTTAGGTCAAATTACCGTTTTACCCCTGTGACTACTTCTTGCACCCTAAGCACCACTGATCTTGTAATGAACAACAAGTCTATGGTCCAACCAGGACTAGATTCAGCTCTTAAGGGAACAACCTATCTAGTTACCCTAGAACGGGAACGAATGAATTCCTTCTTGCGAAGTCGAGTCCCCAGCTCCCTACAAGGTTTCATCCCTTAGAAGGTAGGCATATTGTGTTGGACACTCTGGCAACTCTCACCCGTACTAGTCAAAGGACAATCCTCGGCGGACAGGAGTTCGCAACTCACTCAAGATTTAGATTGAATCACTATTGGTCATCGTTTGAATAATTAGCCCTAACCTATCAACGGTGTTACTAGATTGGTCTAACAATTCTTGGTCCAGTCTTGTATAAACAATTTGCACATGATGCCCCCACTAGCATGTCAACTACATGAATGAGCTGGATCGCCTCGTTTGTATTAAATACAAAGTGGGTCGCATCCATAGTGTTAATAGGATGAGGTTTCCAACCTAATCCATTTACTATAGACCATTCGGGTCACATTCTAAATTTGATCGTGGAGCTTAGTTTATTGGATTTAAGTTTGTAATTGCGAGAATACAAGTTTGAAGGAAAAATAACAACTTTATTCATTTCCTCAAATAATTACAAATGCACGAGTTTAGGGCATAAATCCCAACAAACTCCCACTTGTCCTAAAGCTAGTAGAGTACATAGAACATTACAATAATGCAAATACAATAAACTAGGGCATTGAATACCCTTTGATACAATACTCTCACTTACCCTAGTCAAGTTCTAATGTGTAAACCTAGAGTTTCTAGGTGACCCTCGAACACCTTAGCCATGAGAGTCTTTGTAAATGGATCAGCAACATTGTGCTCCGATGCTATCTTCATGTCGATCACGTCTCCTTGGTGCACAATTTCTCGTATCAAGTGATACTTCCGTTCGATGTGTTTTTCTCTTTTGTGACTTTGAGGTTCTCTCGAGTTGGCCACGACACAACTTTTATCACAATAAAGGGTGATCGGGAGGTTCATATTTGGAACGATTTCAAAATCAGTCATGAACTTCCTAAGCCATACTGCCTTTTTAGCTGCTTCACAAGCTGCTACATACTCAACCTCCATAGTGGAGTCAACAATGCATCCTTGCTTGATGCTTCACCAGACTACTGCCCCTCCATTAACAGTAAACACTGACCCCGAAGTGGATTTCCTAGAATCCTTATCGGTTTGGAAGTCATAGTCCATGTATTCTGTAAGGATCAGATCCTTAGCCCCATACACAAGCATATAGTCCCTTGTTCTCCTAAGATACTTGAGGATTGCTTTTACCGCAGTCCAGTGATCTAATCCTAGGTTTGATTGATACCTATTGACAATCCCAACTGCATAACAGATATCGGGTCGAGTGAAGGGAATAAAACTCCCACGCAACGGAAGACGATTGAATCGTCATGGTGAAGTTGTGTAATTGAATTTCGTTATAATTGATCTAACTCTTAAAATCTAGGCTAAACATGCTTAATTGGAAAGAAAAACAGTAAATACTAGTTACTTACTTGTTGAAGACTCTCTTCAAGGTTCCTTCCAACGATCCACGAACTCTTCGTGTGCTTCTCGATCTCTTCGATCCCGAACTCTTCTAACGAACAAGAACACCACCAAAATGCTTCTCGGTTGTTCTTCTTTTGGAAGAAGGAAGTTTGTGGGAACTTTGTGTTTTGGTGGAGGGAGGAGAATTCTTGAGAGAATTTGAGAGAGAAAGTTCTCTTCTTTTGGTGAGAATTCCAAAAATGAGAGAGTGAGCCTCCAACCCTTCTTGCAAGAAGGGTTTAAATAATGGAGATAGGTGGAGTTGAAATCTTCACCTATTTACCAATTTACCACAACTATAAGTAAGATATCCCATATCTCATATTACAAATCACATTTGAAATATTGTGGATTTATTAAATTGAATCACATCCAATTTAATATTTCTCAACCTAATTTCTCCAATTAGCCCCAATTCAAAAATTAGGCTAACCTATAGCTTATTATGAATCTCATTCACATTAAACTATATATTATATCATTCATATCTCATATAAATGACATAAATGCCCTTTAGTGAACTTGAACACTTCAATTCACACCAAAACATTAACCCTTCTTTTAATCCAGTTTGAGCCAACCAAGGGACTTAATGGACGTACAGTGACGAGCTCCAATGATCCGAGATTAACCTATCAAATTCTTGGACCCGGTTAATCAACATTCATTAGCTACGGTAACACTCCACTAAACCCCGTAGCTGCACTCCCGTCAGTGCATAATATTACGTGTCCACTGATATAACCAATACCCATGAGTCGACCCTTCACAGGTTGTTTGTAGACACTGCTGGGTCAAATTATCGTTTTACCCTTGTGTCTACTTCTTGCTCCTTAAGTCCCCACTGCTCCCTAATGAACAACAACGTTGTAATGGTCCAACCATATACAACAACCTTTCGTGCCAGTGAGAGAGTGAGCGCCCGTTGTCCAAGCTTTGGAGACAATACTTAAGGGAACAACCCCTCTAGTTTCCCTAAAGGCGGGAACGAGTGAATTCCGTCTCGCGTAGTTAAGTTCCCAGCTCCCTACTTGGTCCTGTCCCCGAGAAGATAGGCATATTGGGCGAGTGGCGTGACCACCCTCACCCGTACTAGTCAAAGGGATGATTCCCATGATGGAGAGTCCGTGAACACGCTCGAGATTCGTGTCGAGTCACTAATGGTTATCTACGAAATTATTAGTCCTTACTGTCAATGGTGTTACATTAGTAGGTCTAATAATTCACGATCTGGTCTTGTACAATCTCATTGTAGAGGACTCGCATGTCAACCACATGAACGAGTCAGATCACCTCGTTTGTATCTTAATACAAAGCGGGTCGCATCTACAGTATACCAAGGATTAGGTCTCCAACCCCATCCATATACTGTAGACCGTTCGGGTCATTTACTTGAACATGATCATCCCTCTGTCTCCACTACACGACGTTCAAATTCTAGTTCTCTCAAATATTCAATGACCTTGGAGCTTAGTTTATTGGTCAAAGTTTGTGTTAAATGTGAGACACAAAATAATGAAATGAATAACTCTTTATTAATTTCAAATAGTAATTTACAAACACGAGATTAGGATAAAAATCCCAACATCGAGTACACAACATGGCGTACATGAGGTTACCTACAGCTGATGCATAAGGGATTCGTCTCATATCCTCAACCCCTTGATGTGTCTTAGGACATTGTTCCTTACACAAATGAACCATGTGCCTGAAAGGCAGTAAACCCTTCTTGGAGTTCTGCATCTTATATCGAATCAACATTTTGTTGGTGTACGATGCTTGCAGCTAGTGTTTTGTTCTTGCGGTTCCGGACAATCTGGATCTCGAGAACGAACTGCGCTTCTCCCAAATCTTTCATTTGGAATTTCGTAGCCAGCCAATTTTTAACGTCAATGAGGAATCCTACATCATTCTCAATGAGTAGAATATCATGCACATACAACACAAGAAAATCGACAGTACTGTTGATTATCTTCTTGTATACACAAGGTTTATCAACATTTTGATAAAAGTCATAAGATTTGATAGCCTCATCAAACCTTATATTCGAAGACCTAAAGGCTTATTTCAACCCATAAATGGATCGTTTTAGCCTGCAAACTTTTTGCTAATGGCCTTGTTCAATGAACCCTTTGGGTTGGTCCATGTAGATGTTTTCGTCAAGATTGTCGTTCAGAAAGGTTATATCCATTTGCAATACTTCATAGTCATAATATGCAGCAATGGCAAGAAGGAACCGTTACTTCATCATCGCAACAGGAGAAAAGGGTTCCTCATAGTCAACCCCTTATCGTTGGGTATAGCCCTTTGCCACTAGTCTAGCTTTGAAGGTCTGTACCTTCCCATCTACACCACGTTTTCTCTTGTAGATACATTTACAACCTATAGGCTTAACCCCATCAGGTTGATCCACAAGATCCAAAACGGAATTGAAGTACATAGACTCCATTTTCTGGTCCATCGCTTTTAGCCATTCGTCTTTGTCAATGTCATCCATTGCTTGATCATATGAAAATGGGTCCTCGCAGTCATCACTAGATGTGACAACTTTGGTTTCAGTTAAACCAATGTAACGGTCAGGTTGTGTGACAACCCTCCCACTACGTCGAGGCTCTCTCAACTATTGAGATGGACAATTTTGGCTAGACGAGCTAGGGTCAACAACTTTTGTTTGTTTCTTAGCATTGTCAATAACCTTTGCTGACATACAGTCTAACTCGTTTATCACGATTTTACTTTTAGGCTTGTGATCCCTGATGTGGTCTTCCTCAAGAAAAGTGGTGTTTGTCGACACAAGCACTCTGTTTTCTTTAGGATCGAAAAATAGACCATCTCTCACCTCTTTCGGGTAGCACACAAACAGGCATAATTTTGAACGAGATTCCAATTTCTTCGGATTTGTCACTAGCACATGGGTTGGACATCCCCAAATTCTGAAATGACATAAACTGCCTTTACATCCTTTCTAGAGTTCGTAAGGTATTTCAGAAACAGTTTTCGAAGGAATATTCTTCAAAATGTATACTGCACTCTCCACTAATAACCCCAAACTAGTCAGGGAGATGAGCATAACTCATCATCGACCGAACCATGTCTAACAAGGTTCTGTTTCTTCTTTCCAATACACCGTTTTGCTGTGGCATACCAGGTCCTGAGAGTTAGGACGTTATTCCATGTTCTATCATATAGTACTGGAATTCATGATCCATGTACTCTCCACCTCGATCAGATCGAAGTGTTTTGATGGATTTACCTAAAAGCTTCTCAACCTCGGTTTTATATGCCTTGAACTTTTCAAGTGCCTTAGATTTTTGATGCATTAGGTAAATGTATCCATATCTTGAATAATCATCTATAAAAGAGATGAAGTATTCATACCCACCTCGGGCTTTAACACTCATCGGACCACAAGGTTTGAGTGCAAAAGCTCCAAGTTTTCCTTGGCTCTATAACCTTTTCCACTAAAAGGCCGTTTGGTCATTTTGCCTTCAAGGCATGATTCGCATACAAGTAAAGAACTTTCTTCTAACTCGTTTAGTAGTTCGTTCTTCACCAATCCCTCAATCCTATTGAGGTTTATATGGCCTAATCTTAGATGCCAAAGATAGACATTTTGTTTAGGAGATACTTTTTACTTTTTATTAGTTCGCGTATTTGTTGTTTTAAATAATTCAATATTTAAAACCATTTTAACTGAATTAGGTCTTAAAACATACAGATTATTCTCAAGTAGAGTTGTACACAATTCTAAACCTTTCAATGAAATCAACGTTTCATTAAATTGAAACGAAATAGAAATACATTGACTAATAAGGCAAGAAACATAAATAAGGTTTCTAGCAAACCCTGAAACTATATACACGTTATCTAAGAACAGTATTTTCTTGCCAAATAGTAGCTCCACCGTGCGCACTGCTACAGCTGAGACAAGAGCTCCATTTCCAACTCTGAATGCTATCTCCCCTTCCTGGAGTTGCTACTAGGAACTAGTTTCCTAAAAAGAAGAGAAAACGTGGTTAGTGGCCCCTGAATCCAATATCTAGGTAGAGTTATCACTCTCCACTAAGCATGTTTTAACACAAAGAAAATCTAATTTACCTTCTTTCTTCTTATCGACCAGGTATTTGGGGCAATTACGCTTCTAGTGCCCATCTACGTTGCAGTAGAAACATTTTCCTTTTTCTGCAGCATCCTTGACCTTCTTGCCCTTCTGAGCAGCAACGTGGTCAGCTTGTTTCCCTTTGGCCACCTTTTTCATATTCTTCTTCTTCCCTTTCCGGACTGAAGAAGATGAGGCTACAGATTTGGTCCCTGAGGACGAACCTCTGTAAAAAGACCGTTGGGCAACATTTGCCTCACCGTCTTGTCGCCTGACTTTTATCAGAGACTGAAAGGTTTGTAGCTCATTGAGCAAAGTGGTTAAGGTGTAGCTAAGCTTGTTCATAACAACGTTGCTACGACATTGTAGGAAACTATCTGGTAGAGTTTTCAAAATGAAGCTGACCTGACTCGACTCATCGATAAATGCTCCATTCATCTCTGCCACGTTGAAGTGGACCATCATGTCGAGAACATGTTCCCTGACAAACGCCCCTCCTTCATTCTGGCATTGAAAATGTGCTTGAGTGCATCATGTTTGACCTGAAAGGACTGTTGTCCAAACATGTCTTGTAGCGATGCCATTATCTCCTTAGCAGTGACCATGTTCCCATGTTTCTTAACCAATATATCAGATATACTGGCTAAGATATAGACCTTGGCTTTGTCATTGGCCTTGGTCCATCTATCGAATGTGTCACGAACACTTCGTGCCGCAATCGAGCCTAACACCCGAGGACAGTCCTCAGTTAGTACGAACTTCAGGTCGTCCACAACTAAAATCATATTAATGTTGTTTTTCCATGTTTGGTAATTGTTTCCAATGAGTTTTTCGGCAGCCAAAAGAGAAATAGTCGAATTCGACATATTTGCTGAAATATAAGAAAAAACCTTGTATTATTTTCTCGCATTAAACCTATGTATAATCTAATCATGTTTTAGCAAAATTAATCTATGATCCTTAGGTCAATTAATTTGCAATGATACCCCACAGGTTTAGAATGACCTGCTGGTGATCGGATCCCCTTGAGCAGCAGAAACGTGATTTCAAATCGATTTTGCTAGTTTATTTTGGTTGCACACAAATACCAGTACATTGGTGTAAAAATAGAGATAAGCAAACATTTCTAATCTAATTAGACATGGATAAAATCATGCAAACATGTTATAAAATAAGGAAAACTAAAAGGAAAGTTTATATTACCTTTGTAGTTTCACAGCAACTCCTTGCTTCAAGTGCACAGCAACACATGAACAAAAAGAAATCTTCTCTGTTCTTTTCTTCACCACTGGGACAACACCACTTGGTAAACCTCCTATAACTCTGAGTTCCACTTAGATCTCCCTTGGTGGGAAGGGATCCAACTTTTGGAAGTGAGAGAGAGGGAATTTGAGAGTGAGAATTTTCAAAAAAAAAATTCTCAATTGCACTGATCGATCAACCACTGTTCACATTTCTACATGTGTCATCGTGACACATTCTCAATTAATTTATTAATAAATAAATAATTAATTGAATTAATCAAATTAATTTATTTAATTAAATACCATATCATAAAATATGATTAAATCTCATTTAATCATTTTATCCCTTAATCTATAGTTTCAATGCACATCCAATGCACATTAAATTTTAACCTATAGTTTTCAAATACGAATCACATTCACATAATTTAATATTTGAACTCTTTCAAATATTTAATTCTCTCATATAATTTAATATGAATGACATTAACATTAAATTTATTATATAAAGTTCAAAAACTATATATTATATCGTGCCTATATACATTAAATTTATTCCCTAATGTATTTGAACATTTCAAATTCAAACGATCTAAGAACCAGTTTCTGAGCTAGAAGGTGGACCTAATGGACCTCTGCATCGTCAGCTCCAACGATACGAGATTACTCGGTTAATCTCATTAACCTCCTAATCAACATTCGTTAACTGTGGGAACACTCCACTAAAGTCCCACACCTGCACTCTTCTCACTGTAGATATATTTTTGTGTCCACGAATATTGTCCAATAACAACAAGTCAATCCTTCACGAATGTTCGTAACACCAACTGGGTCAAATTATCGTTTTACCCTTGGGCTACATCTTGTACCTTAAGTACTAGTGCTCCTCTAATGAACAATTTGTTTGTGGTCCTACCAACAAACAGAGTCCCTCTCGGGCCAATGAGAGAGTCGGGCCCCTTGTTCAAGTCACAGGACACCACTAAGAGAACATTCCTCTACTTACCCTAGTAGGCGGGAAGGAGTGAATTCCATCTTGTTAGGCTAAGTCCCTAGCTGCTCACTTGGTCTTGTCCCCAAAAAGATAGGTATATTGAGTCGACGAATCTGGCCACTCTCACCCATACTAGTTAAAGGACAATCCCTCGCGAACAGGAGTTCGTAACCTGCTCAAGATTGAGATCAAGTTGCCTAGGTCATCCTAGTGAAATAGAAACCTAACTAGTCAACAGAGTTACACCTAGTGGTTACTATTTCATGTCCTGGCTTATGTAATCTCATTACATAGGATATCTCCACTCACATGTCATCTACATGGACATGTTAGGATCACAGTGTTTGTATCATATACAAAGTGGGCCACATCCATAGTTTTACTAGGGTAAGGTACCCAAACCTTATCCCTTTACAATAGACCCTTTAGGTTGTATCTCGAACCGAGATCCTTTATATGTACACTACATTCAGTTAAAGATACATTTTACAACCTTGGATGTTTAGTTTATTGGATTTAGGGTTAAAACAATGGCAATATCGTAAATAACGAACAATAACTCTTTATTGAAATAATAACACTTTATTACAAAAAAAAATAGAACATAATTACAACCTACGAGTTTTAGGGCACAAACCCCAACAATTGGCTATCGCACAACTGTTGTCACAGTATAAGGTGATGGAAAATTCCATATTTGGAACAACTTCCAAATCAGTAAGGAATTTCCTTAGCCAAACAACCTATTTAGGTGCTTCACAAGCAGCGACATACTCAGCCTCCATCATGGAGTCAGCGATGCATCCCTGCTTGATGCTTCGCCATACTATAGCTCCCTCGTTAAGGGTGAAAACTGATCCCGATGTGGATTTCTTAGAATCCTCATCGGTCTGAAAATCAGAATCAGTGTATCCAGTAAGGATCAAATCCTTAGTCCCATACACAAGCGTATAGTCCCTCGTTTTCCTAAGATACTTGAGGATATTCTTAACTGCAGTCCAATGGTCTAACCCTTGATTGGATTGGTACCTACTGACTATTACCACTGCATAACAAATGTATGACCTCGTGCACATCATAACATACATTAAGCTACCTACTGCAGAGGCATAGGGAATACGTCTCATATCCTCAACCTCTTTAGGTGTCTTAGGACACTGTTCCTTAGACAGATGAACTCCATGCCTGAAGGGTAATAAACCCCTCTTGGAATTCTGCATTGAATATCAGGCCAACATTTTGTCGATATAAGATGCTTGAGACAGAGCTAGCATTCAGTTCTCACGATTCCTGAAAATCAGAATCCCAAGAACATACTGCGTCTCTCCTAAATCTTTCATTTGGAACTGGGTCGCCAACCAATTCTTTATGTCAGTAAGGTATCCTAATTCATTCCCAATGAGTAGGATATCATCCACACAAAATACCAAGAAAGCTACTTTGTCGTTGATGATCCTCTTGTAAACACAAGGCTCATCAACGTTTTGGTCAAAGCCATAAGACTTGATCGGTGTGTCAAATCTAATGTTCCAAGATCTGGATACTTGTTTCAACCCATAAATGGATCGATTGAGTTTGCAAACTTCGGGCTGAGACATATAGATGCTGTCGTCAAAATTACCATTCAAAAACGCAGTTTTGACGTCTATTTGCCAAATCTCATAATCATAAAATGCGGCTATGGACAAGAGTATCCTGATAGACTTAAGCATAGCAACAGGGAAAACCTCATAATCAACTCCTTCCCTTTGGGTAAACCACTTTTCTACAAGTCTAGCCTTAAAGGTTTGTACCTTTCTGGCTGCATCTCTCTTTCTCTTATAGACCCATTTACACCCTATGGGTCTTACCCCTTCAGGTTGGTCTACAAGTTCCCATACTGAATTGAAGTACATTGACTCCATTTCAAGGTCCATGGCTTTGATCCATTGGTCCTTGTCTACGTCATTTATTGTCTGTCTATAAGACAATGGATCTTCTACGCCGTCATCAGGTATGACGACTTGAGTTTCAGCTAAACCCAAGTAGCGGTCAGGTTGGGAAACAACCCTCCCACTACGTCGAGGCATTCCCAACGATTGAGAAAGACGAGACTGACTTGATGTGCTGGCTTCTTCATCAACTCTTGAGTAAGGTCCAGCTTGATCAACAACTCTTGTTGGTTCATCTATAGCTTCATTTAGTACTAGTTTACTACGTGGTTTATGGTTCCTCATGTGATCTTTCACCAAGAAAGTGGTGTTTGTTGATACAATCACCTTATTTTCTTGTGGGTCGTAGAAAAGACCACCTCTCGTTTCTTTGGGATAGCCAACAAAGGCATAATCTTGAACGAGATTTCAGTTTCTTTGGGTTTGTCACCAGCACGTGTACCGAACAACCCCAATCCCGAAGTGTTGTAAACTACGTTTACGCCCCTTCCACAATTCAAAAGGTGTTTCTGAAACACTATTTGATGGAACAATGTTCAAGATTTGAACTGCAGTCTCTACTGCGTATCCCCAAAACGAGGAAGTCAATTGAGCATAACTCATCATAGATCGAACCATGTCCAACAAGGTTCTATTTCTCCTTTCTGACACACCATTTTGCTATGGTGTATTAGGTGCTGAGAGTTGAGATTTAATTCCATGATTTATCAAATAGTCATGGAATCTCAAATCCATATATTCATGCATACTATATAATATAACAACTTATATTATAAAATGATGCATGAATATGCTTAACCTAAGGTGAGATTTTAATCTAAATGGCATACTTTATGCACATAAATAAATACACAACAATTGTATAATTAAAATAGCAAAATTGGACCATGATTTGGCATCCTAAACATTAATTAATATTAATATAATCAAATTATATTAATAATAATTAATAAAATAAATAAATAAATGAAAATTAATAAACAAATAAATGGAAAAAACTGTCCATTTGCGCCACTTCTCGCGTGCCTTTTACCACTATCGCAGTGGCGTTACAATGCTATGGCCAGCATTGCAATGTTGTGCCCTCAACGCCCGCCAGGCGTCTTCACGCTGAGCGGTGTTGCAACGATGTCGATCGAGCCCTCGTCCGCATTTGTTTGCGTAAATTTTACAATACCGCAAGTGTACGGGTCAAGCTTTAATATAGTGAATTTGAGTACGATTACCGTCCACAAGATTGAGTTATTTAATTCAATTAGTTCCTATCAATAACACCACTCAATTTTATATAGAAAATCAAACTTAAAGTGAAGTGAAACACAAAATCAAAGAGTGAAAATTAAGAACAATCAGGAGAGACAAATATCTTATGGACTAGATTTCACCAATTAATTAACTATTTTATTGAGATCATGCTAATGATTATTGCACTGCTTTTATAAATCAAGAAACTAATATAACAAATAACCTCTCTCGAGGCAAGTGAATCTCATGCAAGACATAGAATTAAACATCTCTGTTCAACCGAAAAATCAAACATGACACTAAGTTCAAATCTTATGGGTTTCTAATAGCACTTCAATCATTCTCAAGTCAAAGTAACTATCAGCCATGCAATTGAGATCAGAACTAAAATATCTTTCACAAGAATAAAATCAGACCTAAGAACAAATAAACCATGATCAAGAGTCTATAAGCATTAAGGATGCAATTGCATGAATAAAAGCATTACAATAAACAAAAAGCAGTCAACTCAACAAAATAGCATAATTAAAAGGTTACATCTATCCCTAAGATAACGAGTTTACCTACTCATGTCCACTATAAATCCTACTAAACTCAAATACAAAACCATAGTTTAACAAACAAAGTGAAAAGAACGAAGAAAGAACTCTCGTGGCGTGAATGGCACCGATCCCGACACCTATCACGAACCCCGATCTACAAAAGTTCTCCACTTGAAATCTCTCAAAAGTCTTCTTACAACCCCTCACAATGAATTTTAGAAAATGGTTTCAAAAGTTCTCCAAAAAGGTACCCAAATCAAGAGCCAAAATTCCCTTTTTATACTAACGGCACGACGTTGCAACGTCGTGCCCTAGGCGAATATATAAAAATGGAAAAAAACTTGTAGTGTTGCAACGCTGGTACCCCTCGCGCGCCTTTTTCTTATCGAAGTAGCGTTGCAACGCCATCACCAAGGGTCTTCAAGGCAGTTTTGTTGTGTGTTGGGCGTTGCAACGCTGTAACACCGTTGCAACGCCATCGACATGAATTTTCAAGGCTGAATGGTTGCACGTTGGGCGTTGCAACGCCATCTTCTTGGGTTTGATTACTTGGTTTGGCCTTCCTCCTTCTATTAATTGCCATTTTTATCTCCTTTAAGCATACTTTGACTCCTTTTGTTACCCATATTTCTCCATCCATCCTTGTATTGCTCTTTAACCTGAAATTTAACAATTTAAACACATGAAAGCGCTGAAATTACCACAAACTAATATAATTTATGCGTAAGGATAACACATTTTGTGTGCTATCAAACACCACCAAACTTAAACAATTGCTAGTCCTCGAGCAAAGACAAGAAAAAGAAGGATCATATCAGAGTAAGCTTTCATACTAAAGACTCAAACCTCTGGAATTTTATGAATCGAAGAATAAATTCATAAAAAAGAGAACATTGATTAAAAGATAAATATTAAGATTTTAAAATTGAATCAAATTATTCCTTGAGTGAGTGTGTGTTAGCCTTTTCAAGTTTAGTCCTTATAAGCCCAAGATAACCTTATTGAGTCATCTGCTCATCTTCCCTCTACATTGGTCTAGGATCCAAATCTTCAGCTCATTTACACAATCAGAAAGTTTTACCCTTTTTTTATCGATGTTTTTCTTTCAAACCCAAACTCAAACTTTATTTCACTAACAAATATTTTAGTATTATTACTTTCTTATTTTTTTGGGGAGGGAATCCTTCAGTCATCTATGCCTTCGCTCCAACATATTAAGACTTTATGGTGAAAATAGCTGACTACGAGCACATATACCATACAGATTGTCAAAGACTACTCACATCCTAAGTGAATTACTTATAAAGATTTGTGGTGGTCACAACACTTAAGATGTTGGAGTACCCTCTTTTTATATATTTTTTTTAGAGTGGAAAAACTTTAAAAAGGTATAAATTTAAGTTATGTAAACTAGCTCTTTCATTAGCTCCTAAGCCTATTGAGGTGACAACGATCTTCTGGACAGAATAAACTTGCCCTAAGCATTTAGGACCCCCCCTGGATTGGCTAAGTGCAATTAAATTCAAGGAATTCTCTAATCAATTTTAATCATCCTAAAACTAGAATTTAATCAATTTTTTCTCAGTAGATGAACGTTATTCACAATTCTGAGTTACATTTCATTAGTGGTTATCATAGTCAAAGTGCCAGGAAAGACTTACAATGAACAATCTATTCCATCATCCTGAAATCAATCAAATGAACCAGATACAAATAGCAGAATATGATAGAGTATGAAATGGAGTCAGATAAAAATCATGCAGTAACAATTATTAAAAAGAAACAATGGGGGGAGAGAAAAGAATTGTACTGCCCTGGACTCGTACAAAAAGTCTCATTCCTCATCAGATGAGGTGTACAGTCGTATAGATGGATATGAGCCATGAATGTGTCTGAGACAATCGTATAGATGGCAGTTGGAGGCCTCATTGTAGTGCAAGTGCCTCATGATCCGGCGCTCCTCTCGGCGACTTTGAGTCTCGTGCTGGTCAAAGCGCTCCTGCAGTCTGGCCATGGTTCCAACCAGATCCTGATAATCCTGTTGGGCAGAGCGATGTGGAGACTCACGCCGCCCCTCCTCAGCCATGTCACCATCAACTACGTCAAGGAAAAACTTGGGCTCGTCGGTCGGCACCCCAATAAGCACTCCTTGGTCGTGATCCCGAAGTCCCATGATGTAATTCTTGTCCATCACCCCCTTGGGGTGAATTAACTCCTCCTCGGAGGTCCAGGTGACTCCGGCAAGACAACATAGGGCGGTAATGAGAGAGGGATTCCCTAGCCCCCCAGTTGTCATGCCTCTTCGAACGTGTCAGATGTAACGACTGATGACTTTGCCCATATAAATCGTCTTACCAGTAACAAGGGTGTATAGGAGGATGGCTCAGTCCTTCATCACGTTGCTCATATAGGGAACTGGTTGGAGTCTACCACAGATAAAGTTGTGCCACACTCAACTCGATACGGTGAGGTATGTTGTTATTAGTTTGGAAACCTCGCCTCTACTCGTCACCCACTAAGCTCCAGCCCGTGCCAGTGTAGCAAGTATCTATGCAGGGTCAAACTGTGTCCTGGCATATAGCGTGTACTCGCCAGTCTCATAATCAGGTAAACGAAAATACCTGTTAAGGGACACTGAGTCGAACTTGATGCGTTTCCCTCGAACTGTGGTGTGGTATGCCTCCATAGGCTTGTTGGCGTAGCATTCCCACACAAGGAGACCCACGTCTGCCTGGGGCTGCTGCACCAACAACTCCCAATGCCTCTGCTGAATGTTATAGTAGATGTCCTGGTGATGGGAGTCATCAGGGGTAATGCCCTGCTCAGGAACCAGAGCGCGGTTCACGACGTAACATTGGTAGCGACCCGCAACGTCAGAGTCCACGAACCTCTGGCTATCATATTCTGAATTGGAACTGGTGGTTCTCTTTGCTCTTTTAGGTGCCATGTGTGGCATTCAATTAAAGTGTGGTGCAAAAAAGAACTAAACAATGACAAGCAACACAGTTAGTACAATAAGGTGAAGTTAAACAATGAGACAACCTATGGAAACCACTAGATGGTTCATGAAGAACCTACTAGGCTCATGAGGTAGAAATGAAAATAAACTTTGAAACTCTCTACCCAAAGGTGATGTAAAAAAGGAGAAAAGTATGGGTCTAATGAATCGAGCCTCCTAACAATCGTGGAAAAAAATGGAACAATAAAGCACAAGGAAACCATGTACAAAAGTAAACTAATTCATCACAACCATGCAAGGGCAAGAGTAAAACAGACACAAATCCAATGACTTTCCAAGCACAACCAATATTCATGCCCAAACAACTAATAGGATATAGTCCAAAATTAGCAAGGGAAGACCTCCAAAGGACCTAACCAAGCATGTTAGTGCAACTTCAAGTACAAACAACCAAAAATGTAGCTCACATGCTCATATAAGTGAAGGGAATCGAAGTCCCCACAACAGAAGCGATTGCGAATCGCGCGCTCTTGATTTAGTTACAACGATTAATTCAAGAACATACATAACAAGATTAAGCATAAAATCAGAATGGACAGTAAGAAATTACCTTTGAAGAACCTTTCTTCGAGTGTTCCTCTCTCCCACGATCACGATCTCAGCAACAGGAACTCCAACGTACGAAGACACGACCACCGGATCTTCTCCATTGTTCTCTAGGTGAGGGAGGAAGGTGGGTTCCCTTTAGGAGAGGTGATGTATTTTTGAGAGAGATGTGTGCTTTGGAACTCTTCCAACAACACAACAAGAGAGCTTGTAAAAATTGCTTAGAATGATTTCCTAAATCACTTGACCTAGTTGCATCTCATGCAACCATATATATATAGGGGAATGAGATGTAAATGACCATCCTACCCCTCCTTTATTCTCTCTTTAGTATATAGTTTATATATGAATCTATTTCTCATTAAAACTATATATTATATCAATTATATCATATATAATAGATATAACACCTCATGTATGAAATTGAACACTTACATTTCACTCCTAACTTTATACCCTCAATATTATCATGTTGAGCCAACGGAGGGATCTAATGGACCTACAGATCATGAGCTCCAATGATGTGAGATTAACTGATCAAACTCTTTGATCCAGATAATCAATATTCATTAACTACAAGTCACTCCACTATAGACTTGTAGTTGCACTCTCCTCACTGTAGATATTATTGTGTCCACTGATATATTCATTACCCATGAGTCGACCCTTCACAGGTTGTTCGTAATCACAACTGGGTCAAATTACCGTTATACCCCTATGATTACTTCTTTACTTCTTAAGCACCACTGATCCTCTAATGAACAACAAGTCTAAGGTCCTACTTTAGACTCATACCCTCATAGAGGGCGGGGCCCCGTTGTTCAAGAGCTGGAGTCAATTCTTAAGGGAACAACCTATCTAATTCCTCAGTAGAGGAATGAGTGAATTCCATCTTGCACAGTTAAGTTCCCAGCTACCTACGAGGTTTTGTCCCTGAGAAGGTAGGCTTATTGAGTCGGCTACAGGCCACTCTCACCCATACTAGTCTAAGGACAAACCCCTATAAGCAGGAGTTCTTAACTTTCTCAGGATTCAGGTCGAGTCACTAATGACCATCTATAAATTACTAGTCTTATCCTGTTAATGGTGTTACGCTGGTTAGACTAATAATTTGCGATCTAATCTTGTATGAACTCTTCATACAGGATGCCCCCACTCGCATGTCAACTACATGAATGAGTTGGATTACCTCATTTGTACTAATTACAAAGTGGGTCGCATCCATGGTGTTACCAGAATAAGGTTTCCATCCTTATTCTTATACCATAGACCATTTAGGTTATATTCTTGAACTCAACCCAAATAGTGTCCACTACACTCTTTTCAAGATAAAGTTATAACCTCGGAGCTTAGTTTATAGGATTTATAAAAGCAAGACTGTAATCTTATCAAAACAAATAACACTTTATTTAATTGATCAAGATTACACAAGTTTAGGGCATAAATCCCAACAATCTCCCACTTGACCTAAAGCTTGTGGAGTACTAAACATTACAGTAATGTAAATACAATAAACTAGGGCATTTAAGCCCCTTTGTACAAAATACTCCCATTTGCCCTAGTTGGGGAAGACTTGTAAACCTAGACCTTCTAGGTGACTCTCAAATACTTTAGTCGTTAGTGCCTTTGTAAAAGGATCAACAATGTTGTGCTCTGAGGCTATCTTCGTGACAATCACGTCTCCTCTATTCACGATCTCCCAGATGAGATGATACTTTCGCTCTATGTGCTTTCCCCTTTTGTGACTTTGGGGTTCCCTCGAGTTTGCCACTGCACCACTGTTATCGCAATACAGTGTGATGGGCAAAGTCATATTTGGAACAACTTCCAAATTTAGCATGAATTTCCTTAACCAAACGACCTCCTTAGTTGCTTCAATAGTTGCTACATATTTGACCTCCATGGTGGAATCAGCGATGCATCCTTGCTTGACGCTTCGCCATACTACAACTCTTTTGTTAAGAGTGAATATTGACCCTGATGTAGATTTCCGAGAATCTTTATCAATCTGAAAGTCAATACTCCCACTTGCCCTAGTTGGGGAAGACTTGTAAACCTAGACCTTCTAGGTGACTCTCAAATACTTTAGTCGTTAGTGCCTTTGTAAAAGGATCAACAATGTTGTGCTCTGAGGCTATCTTCGTGACAATCACGTCTCCTCTATTCACGATCTCCCAGATGAGATGATACTTTCGCTCTATGTGCTTTTCCCTTTTGTGACTTTGGGGTTCCCTCGAGTTTGCCACTGCACCACTATTATCGCAATACAGTGTGATGGGCAAAGTCATATTTGGAACAACTTCCAAATTTAGCATGAATTTCCTTAACCAAACGACCTCCTTAGCTGCTTCACAAGTTGCTACATATTCGACCTCCATGGTGGAATCAGCGATGCATCCTTGCTTGACGCTTCGTCATACTACAACTCTTCTGTTAAGAGTGAATATTGACCCTGATGTAGATTTCCGAGAATCTTTATCAGTCTGAAAGTCAGAATTCGTGTATCCTGTAAGGATCAAATCCTTAGCCCCATACACAAGCATGTAGTTCCTTGTTCTCCGAAGATACTTAAGGATTGTTTTAACCGTTGTCCAGTGTTCAAGTCCTAGATTGGATTGATATCTACTAACCATCCCAACTGCAAAACAGATGTCAGACCTAGTACACAACATGGCGTACATCAGGCTCCCAACAGCTGATGCGTAAGGAATCCGTCTCATATCCTCAACTCCTTGAGGTGTCTTAGGACACTGTTCCTTAGACAAATGGATTCCATGTCTAAAAGGCAACAATCCCTTTTTGGAATCTTGCATCTTAAACCTCGACAACACTTTGTCTATGTATGATGCTTGAGACAAGGCTAGTGTTTTATTCTTGCGGTTCCGGACAATCTGGATCCCAAGAACAAACTACGCATCACCCAAATCTTTCATTTGGAACTGCATAGCTAGCCATTCCTTGATGTCAGTTAGATAACCTACATCATTCCCAATGAGTAGGATATCATCCACATAGAGAATTAGGAAAGCAACAAAACTATTGATGATTTTCTTGTAGACACAAGGTTCATCATCATTCTGGTCAAAACCATAAGATCTGATTGCCTCATTAAATCTTATATTCCAGGACCTAGAGGCTTGTTTCAGTCCATACATTGACCTATTAAGCTTGCAAACCTTTTGCTCTTGTCCTGGTTCAATGAACCCTTTGGGTTGGTCCATATAGATGGTTTCCTCAAGATTGCCATTCAAAAAGGTTGTCTTGACATCCAATTGCCATACCTCATAGTCATAATATGCGGTAATGGCAAGAATGATACGGATAGACTTTACCATAGCAACAGGTGAAAAGGTCTCCTCATAATCAACCCCTTCAACCTGGGTATAACCCTTTGCTACTAGTCTAGCTTTAAAGGTTTGCACATTCCCATCTACACCACGCTTTCTCTTGTAGAACCACTTACAACCTATAGATTTTACCCCATCAGGCTTATCTACAAGATCCCAAACAGAATTGAAGTACATCGACTCCATTTCTTGGTCCATGGCTATGACCCATTTGCCTTTGTCTTTGTCAACCATTGCTTGATTATAAGTCAATGGATCCTCACAGTTGTCATCTGGTATAACAACTTGGGTTTCAGCTAAACCCATGTAACGGTCAGGATGTATCACAACCCTCCCACTACGTCGAGGCATACTCAACTCTTGAGATGGACTCTCTTGACTAGACAAACTAGTATCAACACCTCTTGTTGACGTACTAGTGTTCTCTTTAGCAACCTTTGCTACTGTTCCGTCTAACTCACTCAACACTACCTTACTTTTTGGTTTGTGGTCCCTTATGTGGTCCTCCTCCAAGAAAGTGGCATTTGTCGACACAAAAAACCTTATCTTCCTTAGGATCAATGAATAAACCACCTCTAGTTTCTTTTGGGTATCCTACGAATAGGCATAACTTTGAACGTGAATCCAACTTCTTTGGATTTGTCACAAGCACATGTGCTGGACAACCCCATATTCTAAAATGACATAAACTACCTTTACGTCCTTTCCAGAGTTTGAAAGGTGTTTCAGAAACACTTTTGGAGGGCACATTGTTCAAAATGTATACTGCAGTCTCCACTGCATAAGCCCAAAAGGAACTAGGGAGATGAGCATAACTCATCATTGATCGAACCATGTCCAACAAGGTTCTATTTCTCCTTTCGATACACCGTTTTCTTTGTGGTGTGCTTGAGCCGAGAGTTGGGATGTAATTCCATGTTCTATCATATAGTTCTAGAATTTTAAATCCATGTACTCTCCACCTCGATCCGATCGAAGTGTTTTAACAGTTTTACCTAATTGATTTTCAACCTCAGTCTTGAATTCCTTGAACTTTTCAAGTGCTTCAGACTTGTGGTGCATTAGGTAAATATGCCCAAATCTAGAATAATCATCTATAAAAGAGATGAAATATTCATATCCTCCCCTGGCTTTAACATTCATCGGACCACAAAGGTCTGAATGTATAAGCTCTAGAGGGTCTTTGGCTCTATAACCTTTTCCACTGAAAGGTCTTTTAGTCATTTTTCCTTCTAGGCATGATTCACATACTGGCAAAGAATTTTCTTCTAACTCGTTTAGAAATTCATTCTTTACCAATCTCTCAATCCTATTGAGATTAATGTGACCCAATCTTAGATGCCAAAGATGAGCATTTTCTTTAGGAGCGTTTGCAGTTTTAAATAATTAAGAGTTCAAAACCATTTTGACTGAATTAGGCCTTAAAACATACAATCCATTTTCTAATGAAGCTGAACATATTTCTAAACCTTTCTTCAAAATAAACACTTTATTCATAAAAAAGAAAACAGAAATACATTGTTCAATAAGGCAAGAAATTGAAATAAGGTTTCTACTAAGCTTGTTCAATCCCTGAATTTTCATCAAAGACTGAAAGGTCTGGAGTTCATTCAGAAGGGAGGTAAGATTAAAAGTAAGCTTGTTCATAACAGCATTACTTCTAAACTGAAGGAAACTTTCTGGAAGGGTTTCCAGAATGAAGATGACCTGGCTCGATTCATCGATGGAAGCACCATTCGACTTCCCGATGTTAAAGTGCACCATCATATCCAGGACATGATCCGGAACAGATGTACCCTCTGGCATCCTCGAGTTGAATATGTACTTTAGGGCATTATGTCGGGCTTGTGTGGACTGTTGTCTAAACATACCCTGCATAGAATCCGTGATTTTCTTGGCGGTAATCATGCCCTCATGCTTCTTGGCTAATATGTCAGACATACTTGCCAGCATGTAGACCTTAGCCTTATCATTGGCCTTGATCCATCGATCATATGCATCACGAACATTTCGTGACGCATTCGAGCCCGCAACACCGAGGACACTCCTCGCTTAGCACAAACTTCGGATCATCCACTACCAAAATAGTGTTGAGTTTGTTTTTCCATGTCATCATATTCTCTCCAGTTAACTTTTCCGCACCCAATAAGGAAATTATAGAGCTAGACATTTTTGCTGAAAATTTTACAAACAAACTTGTATGAGTTTCTTGCTATAACTCTAATCCAATCATGTTTTAGCTAATTATCGAATGATTCCTAGGCCCTTAATAATTTGCAATGATACTCCAAAGGTTTAGAATGTATGACATCGAAGGGTAATAAAAAACACTCATCCTCTGGATCAAGACATTCTTGACCAAAACCTAATACTAGAATAACTCTTATTCCTATAGGTTTTAGTTACCATTTTCTATGCGGATACATACACAACTTATGTACCCTGTGAGTGTAACCTTTTGTCTTTAGATCCCAGAGTCTCGATCCAATAAAATCCGCCGAAGGGAGGACTAGATTGGAAAATAGTCTAAGGAAATCTTTATCCCGTTCAGGTGTCTACTATGTCAGATCCCCTATGATCAAGCCCTCCGAAGGGATTGTCTGGTCCAGGCCAAACTAGCAGGCTGACCATAGTGGTCTAACGGTGTAAACCGACAAAAGAGACAGTAGGTTTTGTTTTCACTAAACCTGCTCCCACTCACTATAAGTACCCTCTCCATTCACCTTGATATTGACTCATACAAACACCATCCGAGAGGGGGCGCTCCGTTTGCCACCACGAGGCCAAGTATGAGTCTCACAGTGTGAACTTCCCGGAGATAGCGTAGGTGGAAAAATATGTATCTCATACACTTTTTCCTCCCACTGAATACTTACAAGTTTATAAGAATCTTACTTAGGCTAAAAAACTCGGCTAATGGTTTTACCTAACTCTATCAATATAACTCTTATATTGATAATCAATATAACTCTTATATTGATTTTATCATAAGTTTGTTAATATAACTCCTTATATTAATCCTAGGATTTCTAGTTTATTAACCCTTTAATAAACTCATTGACGCTATCAGAATTTATAAGACTCTCTCAATAAATTTCACTCCTGTGCGATTTCAGGTAGGGGTGTTCCGTTTAAACACTTAAATACCCCAGCCTAGACAGAACTTTCCTCAGACAGAGTTCCTCTTTTAATCATAACTTATAAATTACTTGGTTCCTATTTCTAATCTAATTAGAATTAGATAACCTAAGGTCTATTATTTCCATGTTCTAAACATTTTAAAACTAATAATTAACCTTAGGTGACATGCATACTATGTTATAGTGCTTGATCATTCATCACATGAATAATAAGACATTCATAGCATATTCATCTCATGATATATAATGCATGTCAATGCTTTCCATAAATTAATATAACAACCTTATATTAATTAATCATGCAAACTATATAATATAACTCCTTATATTATAAATGATGCATGAAAATGCTTAACCTAAGGTGGTATTTCTAAAATACAAGCATACATTATGCATGGCAATAATTACACAATAATTGCATAATTAAAATAGCAAAAATTAGACCAATTTTGGAACCCTAGAAATAATTTTAATTAATATAATCTAATTATATTAATTAAAATTAAATATATGAAAAATATTAAATATATTAAAAATATTAAATATAAAACGTTTTTATAATTAACATATATTAAAAAAACCGTTTTCTCCCTATTGCTCCTTGCGTGAAAGCGTATCCGGCGCGTTAACGCGATAGCGCGTTACAACAACACTCCTTATGTCGTTTCTGCGAGCGTTGCGCGCAACACCACAACGTTGCAACGCGCTAGAGGTCGTGTTGCAATCTTTGCTCTTTGCGCGCGCGCGCTTTCCATAAGCGCAGCGTTGCAACGCCGCACCACGATCCAACAATGAGATTTCTCCAAATCTTGCTCGTTTTCGCTTCGATCTTCTCAGAAACCGCTTTGCCTCTATCGACACGGACTTACAGACTCGATTTAGTTACAACGATTGCGAATCGCGCACTCTTGATTTAGTTACCACGATTGATTCAAGAACATACATAACAAGATTAAGCATAAAATCAGAATGGACAGCAAGAAATTACCTTTGAACAACCTTTCTTCGAGTGCTCCTCTCTCCCACGATCACGATCTCAGCAACAGAAACTCCAACGTACGAAGACACGACCACCGGATCTTCTCCGTTGTTCTCTAGGTGAGGGAGGAAGGTGGGTTCCCTTTAGGAGAGGTGAGGTATTTTTGAGAGAGATGTGTGCTTTGGAACTCTTCCAACAACACAATAAGAGAGCTTGTAAAAATTGCTTAGAATGATTTCCTAAATCCCTTTTTCTAGTTGCATCTCATGCAACCATATGCATATAGGGGAATGGGATGGAAATGACCATCCTACCCCTCCTTTATTCTCTCTTTAGTATATAGTTTATATATGATTCTAATTCACATTAAAACTATATATTATATCAATTATATCATATATAATAGATATAACACCTCATGTATGAAATTGAACACTTGAATTTCACTTCTAACTTTATACCCTCAATATTACCATGTTGAGCCAACAGAGGGATCTAATGGAACTACAGATCATGAGCTCCAATGATGTTAGATTAACTGAATAAACTCTTTGATCCAGTTAATCAATATTCATTAACTACAAGTTACTCCACTATAGACTTGTAGTTGCACTCTCCTCACTGTAGATATTATTGTGTCCACTGATATAGTCATTACCCATGAGTCGACCCTTCACAAGTTGTTTGTAATCACAAACAACCAAATTACGCTTTACCCTCGTGATTACTTCTTTGCTCCTTAAGCACCACTGATCCTCTAATGAACAACATGTCTAAGGTCCTACTTTAGACTCATACCCTCATAGAGGGCGGGACCCCGTTGTTCAAGACCTGGAGCTAGTTCTTAAGGGAACAACCTATTTAATTCCTCAGTAGAGGAATGAGTAAATTCCATCTTGCACAGTTAAGTTCCCAGCTACCTACGAGGTTCTATCCCTGAGAAGGTAGGCTTATTGAGTCGGCTACAGGCCACTCTCACCCATACTAGTCTAAGGACAAACCCCTATAAGCAGGAGTTCTTAACTTGCTCAAGATTCAGGTCGAGTCACTAATGTCAATCTATAAATTACTAGTTTTATCCTGTTAATGGTGTTACACTGGTTAGACTAATAATTTGCGATCCAGTCTTGTATGAACTCTTCATACAGGATGCCCCCACTCGCATGTCAACTACATGAATGAGTTGGATTACCTCAGTTGTACTAATTACAAAGTTGGTCGCATCCATGGTGTTACCAGAATGTGGTTTCCAACCTTATTCTTATACCATAGATTATTTAGGTTATAATCTTGAATTCAACCCAAATAGTGTCCACTACACTGATTTCAAGATAAACGTTATAACCTTGGAGCTTAGTTTATTGGATTTATAAAAGCAAGACTGTAATCTTATCAAAACAAATAACACTTTATTTAATTGATCAAAATTACACAAGTTTAGGGCATAAATCTCAACAATATGAACAATAAATCAAAAAAGAAATCATAAACACATGGCTAATTCATGTTTCCAACAATCCAAGGCACAACAAAGGGCAAGAACATGTATCACCAAAATCAACAATCCCAAACTTAAGATCTAACTCCCCAAGAATAACAATGCACAAAGGTGAAAAAATAAGAAGAAGTGGATCCAAATATGCTCACTATCATGATGAACAACAACAATTGGAAACTTCCATCAACCCACCCAAATCCTCTAATTTCAAAAATATACCATGAAAAATCATCTAAGGCCAAGATTCATCACCCAAAACAATAATATAACTAAAAAACAACTAATCTTAAGTCTAACAACAGAAAACAATCACAAATGAAAAGAGAAAGGAAGAGATATGTTACCCATGGTTCAAGCTGCAAATGGGTGTGGGTTTTTCCTAAAAAATGCCCAATCTTGCACAAAAAAGTGAAGAAAAGTGAGTGGGTAGTAAAAATTTTGAGCAATCTAGGGAAAGGGATGAGAAAGATTGAAGGAAGAGAAGAGAAACGAGAGGAAAATTGAGAGAAAAGGGTGGAAGATGGCTTAGTCGGCGAAATTTGGAATTTTTAAATTCCAGATTTCGCAGCAGCGTTGCAACGCTCTCCTCATGGGTCGCACGATTGTCAAAGCATGCGGCGTTTCAACGCTTAGTGAAGCGTTGCGACGCCGTTTTGAGACCTGTTTTTTTTCACACCTAAAAAAACAAAAAAAATATCAAATAATAAATAAATAAATAAAATATATAAAAAAACTAATTAAATAAATTAAAACACAACGGGTTGCCTCCCGTTCAGCGCTTTCTTTAACGTCTTTTAGCTAGACCACCTATGCTGGTATCACGTGGCATTTCCATCAGTAAGAACAATGTTCTCCAAATGTCGTTCCTCGTCACCAGAGTAATGTTTCACACGCTGCCCATTGACTTTGAACAGTGCTCCATCCTTGCCTTGCAACTCAATTGCTCCATAAGGAAATACTTCCTTCACAGTGAATGGACACGACCACCTCGATTTCAATTTACCTGGAAACAAGCGTAAACGAGAGTTAAAAAGAAGAACTTGCTGACTAGGAGAAAATGTTCTATTTTTGATCTGTTGATCATGCCAACGAGTTGTTCTCTCTTTATATAACTTGGCGTTCTCGTAGGCTTGATTTCTGAACTCCTCCATCTCATTGATTTGCAGAAATCTTTGCTCGCCCGCCTTCTGAAGATCAAAGTTAAGTGTTCTGATGGCCCAGTAGGCTTTATGCTCCATCTCCACAGGTAAGTGGCACGCCTTGCCAAACACCAACTGGTACGGTGATGCAGCTATCGGTGTTATGAAGGTTGTGCAATATGCCCATAGTGCCTCATCCAATTTTTGGGCCTAGTCTTTCCTGTTAGTCTTTACTGTTTTCTCCAGAATTAGTTTAATCTCCCTATTTGAGATCTCAGCTTGGCCATGTCTGGGGATGATATGCCAATGAAATTTATACCTAACTCCATACTTGGCTAACATAGAATCAAACAGTTTATTGCAAAAATGAGTGCCCTCATCACTAATAATAGCTCGAGGGGTGCCAAATCTCGTGAAAATATTTTTGTGTAAAAACTTAATAACAACACGAGCATCATTTTTCTTAGTTGCAATAACCTCTACCCACTTAGAAACATAATCTAATGCAACCAGGATATACAGATAAACATGTGAAGATGGAAAAGGCCCCATAAAATAAATTCCCTAGACATCAAATAATTCAACCTCGAGAATAGGGGTAAGAGGAAGTTCATGCTGACGTGAAATATTACCTTTGTGTTGGCATCGATCACATGTTCGTACAAAAGTATAACAATCTTTAAAAAGAGTAGGCCAATAAAAACCTGATTGTACATTTGTTCGAGTGGGCTCAAAATGTCCTCCATAAGGGGAGGCATGACAGTCATGTATGATTTTGCCCACTTCCTCATGATGCAAACTCCTTTTGATAAGTTGGTCTGCACAAACCTTGAAGAGCAGTGGATCATCCCAAAGATAGGACGTCACATCATGTAAGAATTTCTTCTTTTGCTGAGATGTCAGATCTGGTGACATAACTCCTCCTGCAAGATAATTCACATAATCAACAAACCATGGTAAATCATCCTGTACGTGATAAAGTCTTTCATCAGGGAAATCTTCTGTGATAGGGAGGGTAGGTGAAGTGTCCTCCTTCTCTATCCTTTATAAGGGGTCGGCTACCACATTTTTCACATCCTTTTCTATCCCTGATATCAAAGTCAAACTCCTGCAGTAGAAGAATCCTTCTAATCAGGCGAGGTTTAACATCTTTCTTATCAAATAAGTATCTAAGGGTCGCATGATCAGTGTGCACAATGACGCTAGTCCCTAACAGATAAGGCCTAAATTTATCGAAAGAAAACACAACAACAAGCATCTCTTTCTCAGTGGTAGTGTAATTTTGTTGTGCATTATCTAAAGTTTTGCTTGCATAATAAATGGCCCTGAAGATCTTGTCCCGATGTTGCCCTAGAACTGCGGCCACAACATAGTCACTAGCATCACACATGATCTCAAAGGGTTGACTCCAATCTAGTACAACAATAATAGGAGCAGAAGTTGGCCTTTACTTCAGAAGATTAAAATCAACTAAACAGTCATTATTAAATACAAAGGAGAATTTTTTTCCAGCAAGTTACACAAGAGTTTCACAATTTTTGAAAAAACTTGTATAAAACGTCTGTAAAACCCTGCATGTCCTAAGAAACTATGAACTCCCTTCACATTAACTGGAGGTGGTAGTTGTTCAATTTTTGAGATCTTAGCTCTATCCACCTCTAGTCCCTTTTCAGAAACTTTGTGCCCTACGACTATAGCTACTTTGACCATAAAATGACATTTTTCCCAATTCAAAACAAAGTTAGTTTCCGGCACCTCTGCAAAACACGAGCAAGATTATACATACAAATATCAAATGAACAACCAAAAACAGGAAAACCATCAATAAAAACCTCCATTATATCCTCAATTATGTCATGAAATATGGCCATCATGCAACGTTTGAAGTGGAAGGTGCATTGCACAATCCAAATGGCATTCTCCTGAAAGCGTATGTTCCATAAGGGCATGTGAAAGTAGTCTTCTCTTGGTCCTCAGGGGAAATAACAATCTGGTTATAACCTGCATAGCCATCAAGAAAACAATAGTAAGGATAACCAGCAAGTCTATGAAGCATCTGATCAATAAAAGGAAGAGGACAGTGATCTTTTCGTGTAGCTTTATTCAACTTCCTGTAATCGATACAAACATACCATCCAGTGACTGTCCTGATGGATATGAACTCATTCTTGTCATTTTTTATGACAACCATCCCCCTATTTTTGGAACAACCTGCACAGGGCTCACCCAAGAGCTGTCAGATATAACATAAATAATTCCTACATTCAACAGTTTGAGTACCTAAGCTTTTACTACCTTCTTCATTGCTGGGTTAAGTTGCCTTGGCGTTCAACTGATGGACTAAAGGTATCTTCCATTAAGATTTTATGCATGACTACAGATGGATTTATACTTTAATAACACTAATATGATCACCCTAAAGCAGACTTATGACTTCTCAGGATTCTCAACAACTTTTCTTCCTCTTCTTTATTCAGATAAGCAGAAATAATCACAGGATAAGCCGATGAATCTCCTAAGAAAGCGTAACGAATGTGTGCAGATAATTGTTTGAATTCTAGAATAGGAGGTTTTGTTTTTTTCTACCTTTTTGACATGCAATTGTGAGAATTTTTCATATTGAAGTCTAGGCAATTATTTCAGTGATTCATTATAGTAAGTAACTCCATGATCCCATTTTCCTAACTGATCTAACATTGAATCTGTCATGCAAGTTTCTAAGGGATCAACAGATAAAACTAGTTCCCTAAATGAATCAACAACATCATCAAGAATATCAATCATGTGACAGGTACTTACCTCATTAAGGTACTTCAAGGATCGAAAAATGTCAAATACAACATTGTCTTCACCTACCTTCAGAGTTAACTTACCATCCTACACATTTATCAAGGCTCTTCCAGTGGTCAGGAAAGGTGGCCCCAAAATAATTGGGACCTCAGAATCTTCCCCCATTTCCAGGACTACAAAATCTGCAGGAAAAATGAAATGTTCAACCTTGACCAACACATCTTCTACAATACCCTTGGGATATTTGATAGAACGGTCAACCAACTGTAGGGAGATGGTTGTAGGTTGCACTTTCCCAAGACCTAGTTTCTTGTAGACAGATAAAGACATCAAATTAATACTGGCCCCTAGATCACATAAAGGTTTATCAACAAAAATACTACCAATATTGAAGGGAATAGTAAAACTCCCTGGGTCTTTTAATTTCTGTGGTAGTTTCTTCTGGAGTACAGCACTGCATTCTTCAGTGAGATTGACTGTCTCATATTTATCAAACTTTTTCTTTCTCGACAGGACTTCCTTCATGAACCTTGCATATTTGGGCATTTGTTCCAAGGCATCTGCAAAAGGAATATTTATGTGTAGTTTCTTAAACGTATCAAGAAATTTAGCAAAATCAGAATCATTCTTTTTCTTTTGAAAGCACTGAGGATAAGGAATAAAGTTAGGAGCGATAGGAATAGAGAAATCATGAATCCTCTCTGTTTGTTTCGATGTGCTTGCTTCCTCTACTACTTCCTCTGTGTCCTCCTTGGCATCAGAATTGAGTTGTTCTTCAAAATTTACCTTTTCAGTTTCAGCAAGCTCCTCACCACTCCTTAAAGTTACAACCTTGCATTGTTCTCTAGGATTCACCTTAGTGTCACTGGGAAACTTACCTATCTGCAGCGTGTTTAGAGTGGTTGCCATCTGACTGATTTGTACCTCTATGTTCTTAATGGCTGCTCCTTGTGAGTTCACTTTGCTACTCAAACATAACACTACATTTTCCAACTGATTGGTTCGATTCTTGGATTCAGTGATGAATGAACTCACCACATCTTCCAGAGATGGTTTACCCTCAGATGTAGATGTAGATGCATAACCTAGAGGAGGATGTAAAACATTTTACTTATTAGCATAGGAAAAATTTTCATGATTACACATACCTGGATGATAATGGGTGGATAACTGGTTTTGATTCTGATTTCCACGGTATCCATAACCTCTGTTGTTCACATATTGAGCTTGCGCGGGTTCCAGATCTTCACCCCCTGCAAGTTTGTTAGCAGCTGCAACTGCAGCTATGGATTCGTTGTTACCTGTACCTGCAAGTTTATTTAGAGCACTAGTTAGGGAAGCCATATGGAACTTTATGGAACTTACATCATCTATCTCGTACATCCCTACCACAGGGTTGGCAGTTGATCATTCAGAATGCCAATTATAACATGTGGCAACCGTCTCCTCAAGCAAAGTACGAGCATCATCTGCATACTTGAAAAATATTGACCTTCCAGCAGCTGCATCCAAAAGAGACTTGTTATTACCATATAATCCATTATAGAATAATTGAATTTGCAACCAGTCAGGATAACCATGTCGTGAGCATTTTCTAAGTAAATCCTTGCATCTTTCCCAAGCTTCGAACATCTGTTCTCCATCCTGTTGTCTGAAAGTGCCAATCTCAGTGCGTAGCCACATAGTCTTGGAAGGTGGGAAATATTTAGCTAAGAAGGTCTGAGTTAATTCCTCCCAAGTACTGATACTACCTGTGGGCAAGGACTCCAACCAAAATTTTGCTTTATCCTGCAGAGAGAAAGGAAAAAGTCGTAAGCGAATAACATCAGGGGATACACCATTAATTTTTACCGTGCCACAAATTTCAACAAAGGATCATAGATGAAGATTGGCATCCTCAGTGGCATGTCCTCTGAAAGCATTTTCTCGAACCATCTGGATGTGACCAGTTTTTATCTCAAAATTATTAGCTGAATTGGAGCATAAATAATTCCAGATTGGTTTCCAGCAAAAGTGGGTTGGAAGTGTTCCCTAATGAGCTTGTACTCTCTCTGTTGTGATGGAGATCTGATCTCCTTGAGCAGCGGAAACATGTTTGGGATCGTTAATGTGCTTGATTGTTTTGCTTAAAACAAAAACCAGTACATTGATAAATAAAACAGAACAAAGATATAATCAACTCTAATCTAATTAGGCATGGATTAAATGCATACAAACATATATGGAGTTTAACTATTAAACTAAAGAATGGAAAGGAAATTACTTTTGTAGATTCACAGCAACTCCTTGCTCCAAGCAAATTCCAATAGTTCAAGAACTTCCAAAAGTTCTATGTTTTTCTTTCAACAAGAACACTACCAACAGGAGAACCCTATATGTCTCTGAGCTTTAGATCTTCCTTGGTGGGAAGGATTCCAACTTTTGAAAAAAATGGGAATGGAGAGTTAGAGAGAATTTTGACAACAATACCACACTTACCTAAAAAATGATCGATCGATCATTGCCTTCTTCTACCAGAGAAGAAGGATTCAGTGGGTAACTCCGCACTTCCGTATTGAGAGGGAGATGGAGAGTGGTAGGAACGTGTCCTCTTGACACGTTCCCATTTAATATTATATTAATATTTAATCAATAATTAAATATATTAAATTAAATCATATTTAATTCATATATAATATTAAATAAATGATTAAATCACATTCAATCATTTTACCCTTTATCCTATAGTTTAATGTACATCTTATGCACATTAAATTATAACCTATAGTTTTTAAATATGAATCACATTCACATTTGAATTTGATATTTGAACTCTTTCAAATATTCAATTCTCTCAAGTAATCATATTCACATTAAATTGATAATATATAGTTCCAAAACTATATATTATATCGTATCCATATACATTAAATATATTCCCTAATAAATTTGAACATTTCAAATTCAAATGATCTAAGAACCCTTTACGAGCTAGAAGGTGGACCTAATGGACCTAAAGATCGAAGCTCTAACGATATGAGATTGCTCTGCTAATCTCATTAACCTCCCAATCAACATTCGTTAATCATGGAACACTCCACTAAAGTCCCACACCGCACTCTTCTCACTGCAGATATATTTCGTGTCCATGGATATTGACCAATAACAAAGAAGTCAATCCTTCACGAATGTTCGTCACACCACCACCGGTCAAATTACCGCTTTTACCCTAGATTACATCTTGTGCCTTAAGTACCAAAGGTGCTCTCTAATGAACAATTTGTTTGTGGTCCTACCAACAAACAGAGTCCCTCTCGGGCCAATGAGAGGGTCGGGCCTTTGTTCAAGTCCCTGAGACACCACTTAAGGGAACATTCCTCTACTTACCTTAGTAGGCGGGAAGGAGTGAATTCCGCCTTGCTAAGTTAAGTTCCCAACCGCCACTCGGTCTTGTCCCCAAGAAGGTAGGCATATTTAGTCGGCGAATCGCCACTCACCCATACTAATCAAAGGACAATCCTCGCAAATAGGAGTTCGTGAACTTTGCTCAGATTGAGATCAAGTTGCCTAGGTCATCCTAGTGAAATAGAAACCTAACTAGTCAATGGAGTTACAGCTAGAGGTTACTATTTCGTGGTCCGGTCTTATGTAATCTCATTACATAGGATATCCTCACTCACATGTCATCTACACGAATACGTTAGGATCACAGTGTTTGTATCAAATACAAAGTGGGCCACATCCATAGTTTAACCAGGGTAAGGTACCCAAACCTTATCCCCGAACTATAGACCCTTTAGGCTGTATCTCGAACCGAGATCCTTTTTATGTACATTACATTCAATTAAAGATTCATTTAACAGCCTTGGATGTTTAGTTTATTGGATTTAGGGTTTAAATGAAGGCAAACTCGTAGATAACGAACAATAACACTTTATTACATTAATTAGAACATGATTACAAACTACGAGTTTTAGGGCACAAATCCCAACATGTTGTTCCTCCATGATTCTGATCTTGTCTTTAGTCTCCTTAAGCTTCCTTCTGAAAGTTCTGTCAACTTCAGGATCAAAAGGAACTAGATCAACTTCTGAGTTACTTCGCATGCACCACACAACACAAGAAACAGAAAATTAAAAAAAATAACAAATAACAAAAGAAAAAAAAAACACAAATCCAAGAGAAACACAAAACAGAACACAAAATCAAAAAACAAAAAGCAAACTCTAGATTAAGACCAAGTGACTTCTTAATACTATCAAAAAAATTAAATAAACGTCAATCTCCGGCAACGACGCCAAAAACTTGTTGCGTAAATTTTGCAATACCGCAAGTGTACAGGTGAAGTTTTAATATAATGAATTTGAGTGCGAGTATTGTCCACATGATTGAGTTATTTAATTCAATTAATTCCTATCAATTACAACACTAAATTTTATCTAGAAAATCAAACTTAAGGTGAAGTGAAACACAAAATCAAAGAGTGAAAATTGATAACAATCAGAAGAGACTAATATCTTAGGGACTAGATTTCACCAATTAATTAACTATTTTATTGAGATCATGTTAATGAGTTATTGCACTGCTTTTATAAACAAAGAAACTAATATAACAAACAACCTCTCTCGAGGCAAGTGAATCTCATGCAAGACATAGAATTAAACATCTCTATTCAACCTAAAAAATCAAACATGGCACTAAGTTCAAATCATATGGGTTTTTAATAGAACTTCAATCATTCTCAAGTCAAAGTAACTATCAGCCATGCAATTGAGATCAGATCTAAAATATCTTTCACAAGAATAAATTCAGACCTAAGAACAAATAAACCGCGATCAAGAGTCTATAAGTATTAAGGATGCAATTGCATGAATAAAAGCATTACAATAAACCAAAAGCAGTCAATTCAACAAAATAACATAATTAAAAGGTTACATCTATCCCTAAGATAACGAGTTTAGCTACTCATGTCCACTATAAATCCTACTAAACTCAAATACAAAACCATAGTTTAACAAACAAAGTGAAGAGAACAAAGAAAGAACTCTCATGCCGTGAACGACAACGATCCCAACACCTATCACGAACTACAAAAGTTCTCCACTTGAAATCTCTCAAAAGTCTTCTTACAGCTCCTCACAATGAATTTTAGACAATGGTTTCAGAAAAGGTCCCCAAATGAAGAGCCAAAATTTCCTTTTTATACTATCGGCACGACGTAGCAACGCTAGGCATGGTGTTGCAACGTCGTGCCCTAGGCGAATATATAAAAAAGGAAAAAATCTTGCAGCATTTCAACGTTGAGCATGACGTTGCAACGTTGCTACCCCTTGCGCGCCTTTTGCTTATCGAAGTAGAGTTGCAACGCTGCAAGGCAACGTTGCAATGCCAACGCCACGGGTGTTCAAGGAAGTTTTGTTGTGTGTTGGGCGTTGCAACGCTGTAAGGCAACGTTGCAACGCCATCGACATGAATTTTCAAGGCTGAATTGTTGCACGTTGGGCGTTGTGACGACCATAATGGCGTTGCAACTCCATCTTCTCGGGTTTGATTGCTTGGTTTGGCCTTCCTCCTTCCATTTAATGCCATTTTTAGCTCCTTTAAGCATACTTAGACTCTTTTTTCACCCATATTTCTCCATCCATCCTTGTATTGCTCTTTAACCTGAAATTCAACAATTTAAACACATGGAAGCCCTGAAATTACCACAAAACTAACATAATTTAAGCCTAAGGATAACAGATTTTGTGTGTTATCACACGCCAGGCGTTGCAATGCTGATGAACAACTTTGCAACGCCATCGACTGCACAACTACTGTTTTTTGCCCAATTCCGCTTGTTTCTTCACAGCAACACTTTGCCACGATCGACACAGACTTACTGACTTGATTTACAATACATTTTTCTCAAAACATCGGGCCGTTACATTGAACTTTTCAATTGAATTATAAATCTAAATGCCAAATCATGCAAACATCCATTTTTGCAAACCACATGCAATTTCTCTAAATTGAGTGCTATACCAACCTAGTTTTGAGCAATTTCTAACACAACTAGAGCATGATTAGGCTCTGATACCAATTGAAGGGAATTGAATCCCGTGCGGAAGCGATTGATCACATTTGCTCTCAATTGTGTGACGTAGAAACACTAAAAAAAACAAAAAAAGTCTAAGCTAAGCATACATATTGAAAGCATAAATCGATTAGATGATTACCTTTGAAGACCAATTCTTCACGTGATTCCTCATCGTCTATGAGCTCCTCTTCTCTACGAATGAATTTTCAAACACCACCAAAAGACCTTCTCGGTTGTTTTCCAGGAGAGGGAGAGAGGTGAGATCTCCTTTTGGATTGGGATGTTTGTAGAGAGATTTTGGAGAGAACTCTTGTGTTTGCCTAAGATGAAAAACCGCACAAATGGTTCAAGTGTTCCAAAATGCATCCAAAATGATGCTTTTATAGGCAATGTGGGTGGAGACAAATTCTCCACCAATTTTGCCAGTAACTCAACATATTATGCATAAATGCATGTTATAAGGTGTCAAACACCTTATTATATGAATCTTATTCACATAATGTGGAGAAATTGGGTTTAATTAAATCCAATTTCATTTCTCCCAAAACTCTACTATAAGTTATGTCATAATTCAATAATTAGACACAATTATGTTCAAAATGAATCATATTCACATTGAACTATATATTATATCAATCATATCATATATAATTGATATAATCCCTAAATTGAACTTGAACATTTCAAATTCATTCCAAAATTGTATACCCTATATTAATTCCATGTTGAGCCAACCGAAGGACCTAATGGACCTACAGATCATGAGCTCCAACGATAAGAGATTGACTAATCAAACTCATTGATCCCGTCAATCAACATTCGTTAACCACGAGTCACTCCACTAAAGACTCGTAGCTGCATTCTCCTCATTGTAGGACAAGTTGTGTCCGTTGATTTAACCAATGCCCGTGAATCAACCCTTCACTGGTCGTTCTAGTCACAGCATGGTCAAATTACCGTTTTACCCCTGTGACTATTTTTGCACCTTAAGCACCACTGATCCTCTAATGAACTACAAGTCTATGATCCGACCATAAACATTATCTCTCTCGGTCAAGGAAGAGGAACGGGCCCCGTTGTTCAAGACCTGGATTCAACTCTTAAGGGAACAACCTATCTAGTTACCCTAGAACGGGAACGAGTGAATTCCCTACAAGGTTTCATCCTTGAGAAAGTAGCCATATTGAGTCGGCAATGTTGGGATTTTTGTCCTAATCTCGTGTTTGTAAATTACTGTTTGAAATTAATAAGAGTTATTCATTTCATCACTTTGGGTCTTGCAATATTTATAAACTTTCCCAATAAACTAAGCTCCAGGGTCATTGAATTTATGAGAGAACTAGAACTTGAACGGTGTCTAGTGGACACACAAGGAGGATCACGTTCGAGTTAATGACCCGAACGGTCTACAGTATATGGATAGGGTTGGAGACCTAATCCTGGATACACTGTGGATGCGGCCCGCTTTGTATTAGATACAAACGAGGTGATCTGACTCGTTCATGTGGTTGACATGCGACTGGGGGCATCCTGTGCAATGAGATTGTACAAGACCGGACCGTGAATTATTAGACCTACTGATATAACACCGTTGACAGTAAAGACTAATAATATCGTAGATGACCATTAGTGACTCGATCTGAATCCTGAGCGTGTTACGGACTCCTGTCTGCGAGGTTCTATCCTTTGACTAGTACGGGTAAGGGTGGTCACAGTTACTCGCCCAATATGCCTATCTTCTCAGGAACAAGACCAAGTAGGGAGCTGGGAACTTAACTATGCGAGATGGAATTCACTCGTTTCCGCCTTTAGGGGTTGTTCCCTTAAGTGTTGTCTCTAGGGCTTGGACAACGGGCGCCCACCTTCTCACTAGCCTGAGAAGGGTGTTGTGTATGGTTGGACCATCACAATATGTTGTTCATTAGAGGAGTAGTGGGGACTTAAGGAACAAGAAGTAGACACAGGGGTAAAACAGTAATTTGACCCAGCCATGTCTACGAACAACCTGTGAAGGGTCGACTCATGGGCATTGGTTATATCGGTGGACACGTGTTATTCTCGCAGACCGACGGGAGTGCAAATCACGGGCTATAGTGGAGTGTTACAAAGAGCTAATGAATGTTGGTTAACCGGGTCAAAGAGTTTGACAGTTAATCTCGGATCATTGAGTCCGCCACAGAGGTCCATTAGGTCCCCTGCTGGCTCAATCTGGTTAAAAGAAGGGTTTATGTTTTGGTATGAAATTGAAGTGTTCAATTTCACTTAAAGGGCATTTATGTCATTTATATGAGATATGAATGATATAATATATAGTTTAATGTGAATGAGATTCATAATAAACTATAGGTTAGTCTAATTGTTGAATTAGGGTTAATTGGAGAATTTAATTGAGAGAAATTAAATTGGATGTGGTTCAATTTAATTAATTCACAATTATTGCAAATGAGATTTGCAATATGAGATATGAGATATCTTATATTATATGGTTATGAAAATGAGATTTGCATAACCTATGGTTGTGGTAAAGTGGTAATAATGTGTTGATTATACCACTATATAATCCCTTCTTGCAAGAAGGAATGTACATGACTCTCTCATTTTTTTTTTATTTTCATCAAAGAGAAGAAGAAAGTTCTCTCTACTTTCTCTCAATTCTCCTCCCTCTCCAAAACACCGAAGTTCCCACAAACTTCCCTCTTTTCAAAGGAAGAACAACCGAAACTCCAAGTGGTAGTGTTCGGGTTCCGTTCATGGAGAGCATTTGTTGAGATCGAGAAGCACGAAGTGTTAGTGATCTGAGGAAGAAATCTTGAAGAGTGTCTTCAACAAGTAAGTACCTTAATCTTGTTGTATGTTCTTCCTTTTTCAGCATGTTTAGCCTAGATCTTTTAGTTGATTGTTTTAACAAAATCGAATAGCGTAATGATACCATGACAATTCAATCGTCTTCCGCTGCACGGGGATTCTCATTCCCTTCAAATGGTATCAGAGCCATTTCGATGGTTCTTCATTATGCACTGTTTTTGTTAAAATAGGTAGGTAAATTGCCTTAAATTTCATAAGATGAATGATGGTTTGCTTAAATGGATGTTTCGGTTTTTGGCACTTTTAGTTTTATTTTCTGTTTGATGAGATCAAATGTAAAGGGCCCATGTTTTTGGGCATTTTAGAAAACAAACTGAGTCTTTAAGTCCGGGTCGTTCGTGGAAAGAGTTGCTATGAAGAAATCGGAGCGGAAACATGTGGAAATCGGTGAAGAACAGCAAAGTGTTTGTTGTTCTGTCGATGTCGTTGAGACGCTGCTCTTCGGCGTCTCAACGTTATCCTTGCGGACGGAGGCCCTACAGCGAGAAAGCGTTACCGTAACGCCGCCGCTTTGAGAACGCTGTTGACGCTGGAGGCGGCATAAAGTTACAACATCGCACGCGTTGAGGAGCGATTCTTGGAAGCGGAGGCGCAGCGAAAACGTGGGCACATTGTGTAATGTGGCAGTTTTTTTTGTTTTTTTAATTTATTTTTATTTGTAAAATGTAATTATTTTATTTATTTAATTATTTTATTAAATAATGTTAATATAAGTGTTATATTAATGTTATTTAATTAAATAATTGCCCTTAGGTGCCAAAAACCGGTCCATTTTTGCTATTTAATTATTTTATGCATGAGATGTATATTTTAATTAAATTCTATGTGCATAATGTATGTCATATAGATTTAAAATCCCACCTTAGGTTAAACATTTCATGCATCATTTATATTATAAGAGTTATAATATATAGTTTGCATGATAGGTTATATTATAAGAGTTATAATATAATGAAAATGCATGTTCAATTTAATTAATATAAGTGTTATATTTTTTAAATTAAAGTATGCTCATGCATTTATATTCATGTGATGAATTATATTATGTTATAGTATATAGTTATTCATGTGATGAATGATCAAACACTATAACATAGAAATGCATGCAACCTAAGTTAATTATTAGTTTTAAAGAGTTTAGAACTTGAATAATTAGACTTAGGTTTTCTTTTTTCTAATGAGATTAGAAATGAGGAAATGAAAGTTTAGTCTATGAATGGAGACTGATTAGTAACTCTGTCCAAGGAAGGTTTTGTCTAAGGCTGGGGTATTTAAGTTGACGCTTGCGGAACACCGCTACCTGGAAACCGACCTGGGAGTGAATTCGGTCCGGAGATTCTTAGATTATACTAATCGTGAGTGCCGCTAATTAAAAGTGTTTTAATTAACTCACATAGACCTAAGTTATAATGTGATTATAGACTTAGGTTAATACCATATAAGAGTTATATTGGTAGACTTAGGTAAATTTTAGTCGGTTTATCTAGGTCAATCCCTATTAAAATTAAAGTGCTGAGTGGGAGGAAATAAAGTGTATGAGATACATTTGAATTTTCAACCACAAATCTCCGTTAAGTCCGCACTGTGAGATCTATACTCGGCCTCGTGGCGCAAATGGGAGCGTCTCCCTTCTGGTGGCATTTGTATAGGTCAATATCATCGTGGATGGAGAGAGTACTTATAGTGAGTTGGAGCGGGACTTGTGAAAACGAGACCCACGGTCTTTTCTTTCGATTCACACCGTGAGACGCCTATGACTCCCTCGCTAGTTTGGCTCGGACCGCATAATCCTTCCGAGGGCCTCGATCATGGGAGTCGGAACACCGTGAATTCCCGTAAGGGATACAGTTTCCTGGTTGGTTTTCCTTCTTGGTTCACCCTTAGGTGGCTATTGTTTGGACGGATGCTTGAAAACTTAAAGATTGAGGGTGACACTCACGCAGATCTGCTTAAGTGTTAATGAATTCGACCAACAATGGTAATTGGACGCCTAATGGAATAAGAGTTATTCTCGGGATTAGGTCCGATCGAGAAAGTCTCGCCCTCTGAGAGAGGAGTGTTCTGCTCACCCTTCTTGCTTGCGGTCATTCTAAACCTTTAGGATATCATTGCAAAATTTTGAATGACCTAGGGATCATGAAACATTTTTACTAAAACTTGATTGGTTTTCAAAAAGTTTTTTGCGAGACTGACACAAAGTTTTCTTAATTTTTTCAGCTAAAAATGTCTAGCGCAATAATAGCATTACTCGCGTCAGATAAGTTAGTGGGAGATAATTACCAAAGTTGGAAAAACAACATTAACACGATTTTGGTAACTGATGACATAAAGTTCGTGCTGTCTGAGGAGTGTCCTCAGATGCCGGGCTCGACTACGTCGCGAAGTGTTCGCGATGCATACGATCGGTGGATCAGGGCCAATGAAAAGGCCAAGGTCTACATAATTGTCAGCATGTCTGATGTCTTGGCAAAGAAGCATGAGCTGATGGTCTCCGCTAAGGAGATCATGGAGTCCTTGCAGGAAATGTTTGGACAACAGTCCTTTCAGGTCCGACATGACTCGCTCAAGTACGTCTTCAACGCACGGATGAAGGAGGGGTCGTCGTCCGTGAACATGTTCTAGACATGATGACCCACTTTAATCTGGCTGAGATGAACGGGGCTTCGATCGATGAGTCGAGCCAGGTAAGTTTTATTTTGGAGACTCTTCCGAAGAGTTTCCTTCAGTTTCGTAGCAATGCTGTTATGAACAAAATTAGCTACACTCTAACTACCCTCCCTAATGAGCTACAAAATTTCCAATCCTTGAACAGGTCAAGAAATGAGAGGCAAATGTTGCCTCATGTGTCTTATCACAGGGGTTCGACCTCTGGGACAAAACTTGTTGCTCCTTCACGCCCGAAAGGGAAGAAGAGGACGAAGAGGGGTAAAACTGACCGAGCTGCCGCCCACAAGGGCAAGAAGGTCAAGGACGTTGCGCAGAAAGGAAAGTGTTTTCACCGCAATGGGGCGACATCGGAAGAGGAACTGCCCCAAATTCCTCGCCGAGAGGAAGAATCAAGGTAAATGTGATTTACTTGTGATGAAACTTGTTTAGTGGAGAGTAGTGACTCTGCTGATATTGGATTCGCGCGCCACTAACCACATTTGTTCTTCTTTCGTGGATTGATTCCTCGCAAACACATGCGAGAGGGTGAGGTGACTCTATGGGTTGGATCCGGGAGCTTGTCTCTACTGCAACGATCGACACGTTGGACAATTTGTACATAGTTCTAGGGTTTACTAGAAACCTTGTTTCCATTTCCTACTTAATTGAACAATGTATATCTGTTTCCTTTAAATCTAGTAAAGCGTTTATTTCTTTCAAAGGCAATCTTATTTGTTCAAATTCACTGAGCATAATCAGATGTTTTGAAACCTAATTTGGTCAAAAGTATTTTGAATATCAAATTGTTTAAAATCTACAGAAACACGAACTAAGAAAACAAAAGTTTCTCCAAAAGAAAATGCCCATCTTTGGCATCTACGGTTAGGCCACATTAATCTCAATAGGATTGAGAAACTAGTGAAGAATGGACTTCTAAACGAGTTGGAAGAAAACTCTTTGTCGGTATGTGAGTCATGCCTTGAGGGCAAAATGACCAAATGTCCTTTTAGTGGAAAAGGATATAGAGCCAAAGAGCCTCTTGAGTTAGTACATTCTAACCTCTCGTGGTCCGATGAATGTTAAAGCTCTGGGCATTATGAGTATTTCGTGTCTTTCATAGACGATTAATCCAGATATGGGTATATTTACCTAATGCACAAGAAGTCCAAACTCTTGAAAAGTTCAAGGAGTACAAGACTGAGGTTGACAACCTCTTAGGTAAATCGTTTAAAACACTTCGATCGGATCGAGGTGGAGAGTACATGGATACCGAATTCCGTGACTATATGATAGAACACTAATTACTTTCCAACTCTCAAGACTGGTATGCCACAACAGTAATGGTGTATCAAGAGGAGAAACAGAACCTTGTTGGACATGGTTCGGCCGATGATGAGCTATGCTCGTCTCCCCGATTCTTTTTGGGGATACGCAGTGGAGATCGCGGGTCTATATTTTGAACAACGTTCCGCCGAATAAAGTGTTTGTGAAACACCTTTCGAGCTCGGAGTGGACGTAAAGGCGCTTTACATCACTTCAAGATTTGGGGATGCCCACCCACGTGTTGGTGTCAAACCCGAAAAAGTTGGAACCCCGTTCGAAATTGTGCCTATTTGTAGGTTACCCTAAAGACACTAGGGGTGGTCTGTTTTACGATTCGAAGGAAAATAGGGAGTTTGTGTCGACAAACGCCACTTTCTTTGAGGAAGACCACGTCAGGGATCATTTACCAAGTAGTAAAATTGTGTTGAATGAAATGGACAGTACATCAGCAAGAGTTGCTGATGAGGCTAGTACGTCAACAAGTGTTGTTGATCCTAGCACGTCTAGTCAAATTCGTTCCCAAGAGTTGGGAATGCCTCGACGTAGTGGGAGGACTGTGAGACATCCCAATCGCTACATGGGTTTAGCTGAAACCTCAGTTGTCACTCCTGATGATCACTGTGAGGATCCATTGACCTATGATCAGGCAATGGTTGATGTTGACAAAGACGAATGGATTAAAGCTATTGACTAGGAAATGGAGTCTATGTACTTCAATTCTGTCTGGGAGCTTGTGGATCAACCGGATGGGGTCAAACCTATTGGTTGCAAATGGATCTACAAGTGTAAACGTTGCGTAGATGGGAAGGTGCAGACCTTCAAAGCCCGACTAGTGGCAAAGGGTTTTACCCGTGTTGAAGGGGTTGACTATGAGGAGACCTTTTCACCGTTGTCATGGTACAAATCGATCAGATCCTTCCGCCATTGTCGCGTATTATGACTACGCAGGTATGGCATATGGACGCCAAGACAACCTTTCCGAATGGCAAACTTGATGAGACCATCTACATGGACCAGCCCAAACGGTTCATTACCCAAGGCCAAGAGCAAATGGTTTGTCGGCTTCATAGGTCCAATTATGGACTGAAACAGGCTTCGAGGTCTTGGAATATAAGGTTTGATGAGGCGATCAAATCTTATGGCTTTGATCAAAATGTCGACGAGCCTTGTGTTTACAAGAAAATCGTTGACAAAATTGTTGCATTTTTGGTGTTGTATGTGGACGATATTCTTCTCATTGGGAATGAGATAGAATTTCATACTGACGTTAAGAAGTGGCTAGCTTCGCAATTCCAAATGAAAGATTTGGGAGAAGCTCAAGATGTTCTAGGTATCCGATAGTCCGTAAAGAAGAAATGAACGCTAGTTTTGTCTCGGGCATCTTATATTGACAAGATGTTGTCTAGATATAAGATGCAGAACTCCAAGAAGGGCTTGCTGCCTTTCAGGCATGGAGTTCACTTGTCTAAGGATCAGTGTCCTAAGACTCCTCAAGATGTTGAGGATATGAGACGGATTCCATATGCTTCGGCTGTAGGGAGCCTGATGCATGCCATGCCGTGTACTAGGCTCGACATCCATTATGCAAAGAGGGATTGTCGGTGAGATATCACCAATCAAGGATTAGATTACTAGACAACCATAAAGGCAATCCTCAAGTATCTTAGAGAACGAGGAACTACAACTTTAGTGTATGGCGTTGGGGATTTGATCTCACGGATACACGGATTCTCGATTTTCGACCGATTATTAGGATTCTAGGAAATCCACTTCGGGGTCGACCTTCATTCCGAATGGAGGATCTCAGAGTATGGCGAAGCATCAAGCGTGGATGCATCGCTGATTCCACTATGGAAGTGGAGTATGTTGCGCTTGTGAAGCCGCAAAGAAAGCTCGCTTGGCTTAGGAAGTTCATGACGGATTTGGAACTTGTTCCAAATATGAACTTACAATCACAATCGCTCGCGATAACAAGTGGTGCAATGAGCTAACTCCACGTGAGCCTCGAAGCCATAAGAGAAGCAAACACATTGAGCGCAAGTATCATCCGATACGGAGATTGTGCACCGCGAGACGTGATGGTCACGCAGATAGTGTCGGAGCACAACGTAGTTGATCCATTTCCAAAGCCTCTCACGACTAAGGTGTTTGAGGGTCACCTAGAGAGTCTAGGTCTTCGAGAGCTTCCTGACTAGGGCAAGTGGGAGATGGGTAAACGGGTATTCAATGCCCTAGTTTATTGTATTACTTCATTGTAATTTATGTACATTTCAAAAATGTATTTTCTCCACTAGCTTAGTCCAAGTGGGAGTTTGTTGGGATTTTTGTCCTAATCTCGTATTTGTAAATTACTGTTTGAAATTAATAAGAGTTATTCATTTCATCACTTTGTGTCTTGCAATATTTATAAACTTTTCCAATAAACTAAGCTCCAAGGTCATTGAATTTATGAGAGAACTAGAACTTGAACGGTGTGCAGTGGACACACATGGAGGATCACGTTCGAGTTAATGACCTGAACGGTCTACAGTATATGGATAGGGTTAGAGACCTAATCCTGGATACACTTTGGATGCGGCCCGCTTTGTATTAGATACAAACGAGGTGATCTGACTCGTTCATGTGGTTGACATGCGAGTTGGGGCATCTTGTGCAATGAGATTGTACAAGACCGCCGTGAATTATTAGACCTCATCGATGTAACACCGCTGATGATGAAGGGACTAATAATATCGTAGATGACCATTAGTGACTCGACCTGAATCCTAAGGGTGTTATGGACTCCTGTCTGCGAGGGTCTGTCCTTTGACTAGTACGGGTGTTGTGTATGGTTGGATCATCACAATATGTTGTTCATTAGAAGAGTAGTGGGGACTTAAGGAACAAGAAGTAGACACAGGGGTAAAACGGTAATTTGACCCAGCCATGTCTACGAACAACCCGTGAAGGGTCGACTCATGGGCGTTGGTTATATCGGTGGACACGTAATATTCGTGACCGACGGGAGTGCAACTACGGGCTATAGTGGAGTGTTACCGTAGCTAATGAATGTTGGTTAATCAATAAAGAGTTTGACAGTTAATCTCTGATCATTGGAACCTCACCACAGAGGTCCATTAGGTCCCTCGGTTGGCTCAATGTGGGTTAAAAGAAGGATTTATGTTTTGGTATGAAATTGAAGTGTTCAATTTCACTTAAAGGACATTTATGTCATTTATATGAGATATGAATTATATAATATATAGTTTAATGTGAATGAGATTCATAATAAACTATAGGTTAACCTAATTGTTGAATTCGGGCTAATTGGAGAATTTAATTGAGAGAAATTAAATTGGATGTGATTCAATTTAATTAATCCACAATTATTGCAAATGAGATTTGCAATATGAGATATGAGATATCTTATATTATATGGTTATGCAAATGAGATTTGCATAACCTATGGTTGTGGTAAAGTGGTAATAATGTGTTGATTATACCACTATATAATCCCTTCTTGCAAGAAGGAATGTACATGACTCTCTCATTTTTTTTTATTTTCATCAAAGAGAAGAAGAAAGTTCTCTCTACTTTATCTCAATTCTCCTCTCTCTCCAAAACACCAAAATTCCCACAAACTTCCCTCTTTCCAAAGGAAGAACAACCGAGACTCCAAGTGGTAGTGTTCGGGTTCCGTTCGTGGAGAGCATTTGTTGAGATCGAGAAGCACGAAGCGTTCGTGATCTGAGGAAGAAATCTTGAAGAGTGTCTTCAACAAGTAAGTACCTTAATCTTGTTGTATTTTCTTCTTTTTTCAGCATGTTTAGCCTAGATCTTTTAATTGATTGTTTTAACAAAATCGAGTAGCGTAATGATACCATGACGCTTCGATCGTCTTCCGCTGTGCGGGGATTCTCATTCCCTTCAGGCAACTCTGGCCACTCTCACCTGTACTAGTCAAAGGACAATCTCCGGCAGACAGGAGTTCGCAACTCGCTCAGGATTCAGGTTGAATCATTATTGGTCATCGTTTGAATTATTAGCCCTAACCTATTAACGATGTTACTGGATTGGTCTAACAAATTCTTGGTCCAGTCTTGTACAAACTCTTTGCACAGGATGCCCCACTCACATGTCAACTACATGAACGAGTTGGATCGCCTCGTTTGTATTAAATACAAAGTGGGTCGCATCCATAGTGTTAACAGGATGAGGTTTCTAACCTAATCCATCTACTATAGAGCATTCGGGTCACATTCTAAATGTGACCCTGGAGCTTAGTTTATTGGATTTAACTTTATAATTGCGAGAATACAAGTTTGAAGGAAAAATAACAACTTTATTCATTTCCTCAAATAATTACAAATACACGAGTTTAGGGCATAAATCACAACAAATACATTTTATGTGCTATCAAACACCCCCAAACTTAACTTTTGCTAGTCTCGAGCAAAAACTTAATTAAACATAAGATTTTTCTTATACATACATCAGACTCAAGGCTTAGAGATTTAAAAGAAAATTTTAGCAATCACGTAAAACAATCAAGCACGATACTTCAACAAGCAATTTAAAACTTTTCCTAAGTGTTCCTACGTGTGTGTGTGATGAGCCTACGTTCCTTTCATCTTTACTAAGCCCGGAACAACTTTATTCGGTTCTCCGTTCAACTTCCCCCTACACTGGTCATAATTACTAATCCTTGAGCCTCCCCACATTAAAGATATAAACAACTCTACTCAACACTTAATCACTTTTTTATGTCACTCTTTCTATTTTCTTCTTTTTTTTTTTGTGCAAGGATTTCAGCTTTCACACATCCATTTCAAGGACCCTTACCAAGAGCGCTCGCTCAATGAGTGACCTAACTGATCACAGTGAAGGTAGGTTTTTTTTTCCTCACGATTTTTTTTCTTTAACAACAAAAACAAAAGGACAAACTTTTTTACATAATGCACATACTTTACATATCATGCACTTTATATTGTCATTCACCCTATCCTGCAGTTTAACTCTAAAATCAGTTCTTAGACCTATCAAAGTGACATCAAACTTCTAAACCTAATAACTTTATTCTAAGCATTTCAAAACTATAGGAACATAGGCTATGTGCAACATCTTGCACGAAAAACTCAAGAAAATTTTTAAATTAATTCAAATTCTCATCCTAGGCCATCATAATCATACTTATGCATAAGATTAATCAGCAATTGAACACATACTCAGGACAGTCACAACAGATAACCACAACAGATAAACACATCCCACCCCAAAACTTAAACTAAACATTATCCCCAATGTTTGCAAAATAAGCTCCAACAAGTACGAAGGGTAAGAGTGAACAATACTGTCCTGAGTGATGGAAATCATTATTATTTTCTGAGTTCCTTAGATGGCCAAATCACGTGAGATGAAGTACTGCAGAACGGGAGCATGGGTTTCACGAGGGTGGGCATCAACAACCTAACAAAACAAAAAAACAAAAACTGAGAGCTAAACAAACAAACAAAACAACTAAATAAAACATAACAAAAATAAACAAAACTAAAAACTTAGGTTGCTTCCCAAGAAGCGCTTTCTATAACGTATTTAGCTAGACTGTAACTCTTTCAAGGTGCTTTCTTCCTTTCTTGCAGTTCCTCTTGCTTTAGATCCTTCACTATTCCTTCTGCTACCCTCTCTAAAGAATCACTCAACAGAATATCATTTCTGAAGGGATCGAATCCCGCAGTTGAAGCGATTGTGAATCGTGTGTTCATGATCTTGCTACACAAATTCATATCAAGAATGAAATGTCTAGATTAAGCATTCATAAATTGATAGGACAACAAGAAATATACCTTTGAAGAGAACTTTCTTCTTGTATTCCTTCTCTAAAGATCACGATCTCAACGACCCGAGCTCATTACAGGCAAAGATCTACACCTAGATCTTCTGTGTTGTTCTCTAGGTGAGGGAGAAATGTGGGTTTCTTTAGGATGAGATGTGAAATTTTGAGAGAAATGTTTTTGGAACTCTTTCCAACAACACAAATGTGAACTATAGATTTTCACAAAATGACCCTTTTTTTTTTAAAGTTGCATCCCATGCAACTATTTATAGGAAAATAGGATGGAAATTACCATCCTATCCCTCTTTCATTCTCTCATAAGTATATAGTTCATTTGTGAATCTAATTCACATTAAAACTATATATTATATCAATTATATAATTGGTATAACACCTCATATATGAATTTGAACACTTCAATTTCATTCCTAACTTTATACCCTCAATATTACCATGTTGAGCCAACAGAGAGACCTAATGAACCTACAGTTCATGAGCTCCAATGATGTGAGATTAACTGATCAAACTCTTTGATCCAATTAATCAATATTCATTAACTACAAGTCACTCCACTATAGACTTGTAGTTGCACTCTCCTCACAGTAGATTATATTTGTGATGGAGATCTGATCTCCTTGAGCAGCGGAAACGTGTTTGGGATCGTAAATTGCTTGATTGTTTTAATTGAAACAAAAACCAGTACATTGACAAAAAAATACAGAACAAGCATGAAATTCTAATCTTATTAGACATGGATTAATTGCATACATGCAAACATATTTTAAGTTTAACAATTAAACTAAAGGGAAGAAAGGAATACCTTTGTAGACTTTCTCCAACAACTTGTTGCTCCAAACAGTACAACAACACATGAACTTCCAAGAAACTTCTATGTTTTCTTCAGTTGGACAACACCACGAAGAAAACCTCCTATGTCTCTGAATGCTTAGATCTTCCTTGGTGAGAAGGATCCAACAATTGGAAGAAGAAGGGAATTTTGGAGATTGAGAGAGAGAGCGAATTTTTCCTTCTGTCATTAGAAAAATGATCAATCGATCATCAAATGAACAACCCCCTTCTCCCTGTTCAACTGTCGATAGGGAGAAGAGGAGGGGTAGTGGAGAACGTGTCTGGATGACACGTTTTATTATTTTTATTATTAAAATAATAATAATATAATAATTAAATTAAATTTAATTATTAATTTAAATCATATTTAAATAATACAAATTAAATATCATATATTTAATTTGGATTAAATCTCATTTAATCATATTACCCCTTTAACCTATAGTTTTAATGTACATCCAGTGCACATTAAATTTTAACCTATAGTTTTCAAATATAAATCACATTCACACTTGAGTTCAATATTTGACCTCTTTCAAATATTCAATTCTTCATCTAATTTAATATGAATCATATTCACATTAAATTTATAATATATAGTTCCAAAACTATATATTATATCGTATATAAATACATAAAATATATTCCCTAATGAATTTGAACATTTCAAATTCAAATGATCTAAGAACCCTTTACGAGTTAGAAGGTGGACCTAATGGACCTACAGATCGTAAGCTCTAACGATATTTACATTGCTCTCTGCTTAATCTCATTAACCTCCCAATCAACATTCGTTAATCTGCGAACGCTCCACTAAAGTCCTGGCAGCTTGCACTCTTCTCACCGCAGAGATATATTTCTCGTGTCCATAGACATTGACCAATAACAACAAGTCAATCCTTCATTTAATGTTCGTGAACACCACCGGTCAAATTACCGCTTTACCCCGGTTACATCTTGTGCCTTAAGTACCAAAGGTTCTCTAATGAACAATTTGTTTGTGGTCCTACCAACAAACAGAGTCCCTCTCGGGCGAATGAGAGGGTCGGGCCTTTTGTTCAAGTCCCAGAGACACCACTTAAGGGAACATTCGTCTACTTACCCTAGTAGGCGGGAAGGAGTGAATTCTATCTTGTTAAGTTAAGTTTCCAGCCGCTCACTCGGTCTTATCCCCAAGAAGGTAGGCATATTGAGTCGGTGAATCTGGTCACTCTCACCCATACTAGTCAAAGGACAATCCCTCGCGAACAGGAGTTCGTAACCTGCTCAGGATTGAGATCAAGTTGCCTAGGTCATCCTAGTGAAATACAAATCTAACTAGTCAACGGAGTTACAGCTAGAGGTTACTATTTCGTGGTCCGGTCTTATGTAATCTCATTACATAGGATATCCCCACTCACATGTCATCTACGCGAACACGTTAGGATCACAGTGTTTGTATCGAAATGTGGGTCACATCCATAGTTTAACCAGGGTAAGGTACCCAAACCTTATCCCCTAACTATAGACCCTTTAGGTTGTATCTCGAACCGAGATCCTTTTTTGTACATTACATTCTGTTAAAGATTCATTTAACAACCTTGGATGTTTAGTTTATTGGATTTAGGGTTTAAATAAAGACAAACTCGTAGATAACGAACAATAACACTTTATTGAAATAATAACACTTTATTACATTAATTAGAACATAATTACAAACTACGAGTTTTAGGGCACAAATCCCAACAAACTCCCACTTGCACTAAAACTCTAGTAGGGTACAACATAATCTAAAACAGTGGTTACAGAGATATAAATACAATAAACTAGGGCATCCATATACCCCATTACATATCTCTCACTTGACCTAGATTAGCCTATGTACATATCTCGTAGACCCAGACTTTCCAGATGACCCTCAAACACTTTAGCCGTGAGAGTCTTTGTAAACGGATCAACAATATTGTGCTCCGGCGATCTTCGTGGATCACACATCTCCTCGTTGCACTATTTCTCGTATCGTGTGATACTTCCTCTCGATGTGCTTACTCTCGCTTATGGCTGCGAGGTTCCTTCGAATTGGCTACCGCACCACTGTTGTCACAATATAAGGTGATGGGAGATTCCATATTTGGAACAACTTCCAAATCAGTAAGGAATTTTCTTAGCCAAACAACCTCTTTAGCTGCTTCACAAGCACCGACATACTCAGCCTTCATTGTGTAGTCTGTGATGCATCCTTGCTTGATGCTTCACCATACTATAGCTCCCCCGTTAAGGGTGAAAACTGATCCCGATGTGGATATCCGAGAATCCTTATCGGTCTGAAAATCAGAACCAGTGTATCCAGTAAGGATCAAATCCTTAGACCCATACACAAGCGTATAGTCCCTCGTTCTCCTTAGATACTTGAGGATATTTTTAACAGTTGTCCAGTGGTCTAACCTTGATTGGACTGCATCGACCGCTCATTCCCACTCGCATAACAAATGTCCTGGTCTCGTGCATAGCATAGCATACATTAAGCTACCTCTCACAGAGGCATAGGGAATATGTATCATATCCTCAACTTCTTAAGGTGTCTTGGGACACTGCTCCTGATGATGAACTCCATGCCCAAGGGTAATAAGCCCTCTTGGAATTATGCATCGAATATCCGGACAACATTTTGTCGATATAAGACGCTTGAGACACTGCTAGTGTTTTGTTCTTGCGATTCCCAAGATCTCAATCCCAAGAACATATTTCGCCTCTCCCAAATATTTCATTTGGAATTGGGTCACATGACCAATTCTTTATGTCGATGAAGGTATCCTACATCATTCTCAATGAGTAGGATATCATCCACATAAAGTACTAACAAAGTTATTGGCCGTTGATGATCCTCTTGTAAACACAAGGCTCATCAACGTTTTGGTCAAAGTCGTAAGACTTGATCACAAAGATCAAATCTTATATTCCAAGATCTTGACTCTTGTTTCAATCCATAAATGGATCGGTTTAAGCTTGCAAACTTTTTGCTCCCGACCTTGGGCTATGAACCCTTCTGGCCGAGACATGTAGATGCTCTCGCCAAGATTACCATTCGTAGAAAGGCGCTTTGACGCCCATTTGCCAAATTTCATAATTATAAAATGCGGCTATGGACAAGAGTATCCTTATAGACTTCAAAGATAGCAACAGGGAAAAGTTTCTTCATAGTCAACTCCTTCCCTTTGGGTAAAACCCTTTGCTACAAGCCTAGCTTTTTAAAGGTCCAGCACTTTCCTACTGCATCTCTCTTCTCTTATAGATCCATTTACACCCTATGGGTCTAACCCTTCTGTAGGTCTACAAGTTCCTATATCGAATTGAAGTCCATTGACTCCATTTCAAGGTCCATGGCTTTGATCCATTGGTCCTTGTCTCACGCCATTCATTGCCCGCTTATAAGACAATGGATCTTCTACGCCGTCATCGTGTATGACAACTTGAGTTTCAATGAAACCCATGTAGCGGGCGTGTTGGGAAACAACCGTCCCAATCGCATCAAGGCATTCCCAACGATTGAGAAGGACGACGAGACCGACTTGAGGTGCCGACTCTCCATCATCTCTTGATGAATGTGTAGCTTGATCAACAACCATTGTTGGTTCATGTGTAGCTTCAATGAGTACTAATTTACTACGCGGTTTGTGGTTCCTCATGTGATCTTCCTCCAAGAACGCGGGCGCTTGTCGATATAATCACCTTGTTTTCTTGTGGGTCGTAGAAAAGACCACCTCTCGCTTTCTTTGGGATAGCCAACAAATTGGCACAATCTTGAACGAGGTTCCAGCTTTCTTTGGGTTTGCCACGAGCACGCAGTGTGACAACCTAAAATCTCGAAGTGTTGTAAACTAGGTTTACGCCTTTTCCATAGTTCAAAAGATGTTTCAAACACTTTTGATGGAACACTGCTCAAGATTTAAATCATAGCCTCTACTACGATCCTCAAAACGAGCGAGCAATTGAGCATAGCTCATCATAGAACGAACCATGTCTAACAAGGTTCTATTTCTCCTTTCTCGACACACCATTTTTCTCGTGGTGTATTAGGTGCAAAGAGTTGAGATTTAATTCCATGTTCTATCATATAGTCCTAGAATCTCAAATCCATATACTCTCCACCTCGATCGGATCGAAATGTTTTAATGGTTTTCCTAATGCATTTTCTACTTCAAATTATACTCTTTGAACTTTTCAAGAGCCTCCGGACTTGTGATGCAATGATATAGATAACCATACCTCTAATAATCATCTATGAAAGAGATGAAATATTCGCATTCTCCTCGAGCTTTAACATTCACCGGACCACAAAGATCCGAATGCACAAGTTCTAGGGTCTCTACGACTCAGTAACCTTTTCCAAAAAAAAGGTCGCTGGTCATTTTACCTTCCAAGCAAGATTCAAGAGGAGGTAAAGAATCATCTTCTAACTTATTTAGAAGTCCATTCTTAGAGAGTCTCTCAATCCTGGTTGAGATTAATATGACCAAGTCTAAGATGCCATAGATAGGTATTATTATTAGGAGAAATTCGTTGCCTTTTAGTTTGAGTACTCGCATTTTTAAACATCTCATGATTTAAAATTGCTTTGGTTTTATCTTGGTTTTCAGATGACGTATAAGCCATTTTTCAATTTAGCGTAACAAATATTGACACCCTCTTTCAAAATGAACGCTTCATTAATTGAAAAAGAAATACAATAACCACGCTTCTATTAAACAAGAGATAGAAATTAAGTTCCTTTTAAGCTTAGAAACTATATACGATGTTTTAATAAAAGAAATCTATCTCCAAAAACAAATTTGGCATCTCCCATCGCACGAGCCGAGAGGCGACGCCTCCTGTTCCGACCCTGAGCGTCATCCCACTCTCTTCGAGCTCCTTGAAGGAACTAGTTTCTCGAAATAAAGAGCAAACGTGATTAGTGGCTCCTGAATCAAGTATCCAGGTAAAATAATCATTTTCCACTAAACAAGTTTCAAGAACAAGTAAATATGATTTACCTTTCTTCTCTTTGAGCTCAAGAGGTATTTTCTGGCAGCTGCCCTAATGCCCATCCACGCTTGCAGTTGGAAACATTTTCCTTTCTCTGCAAACTTGACTTTTCCCTTGCCTTTGTCAGCAGCAGGTGTCTTCCCTTTCCCTCTTATTTTCTTCTTTTGGGTCTTCTTAAGCCCAGAAGATGCGCTACAGGACATAGTCCCAGAGGATGAACCCTTTTGGAACCTTCTGGAATGGGCAAACAGATTTGCTTCTCCATCACCGCCCCTTATTCTTCATAAGAGACCGGAAAGTCTCGTAGTTCATTAAGGAGAGTAGTCAAAGTTATACTCTATCTTGTTCATCACCGCATTGCCGCTAAAATTGCAGGAAACTCTTGGAAGAGACTCTAGGATGAACGATACCGACTTTGCTCGCCAATGACCGCCTCCGCTCATCTCAAATGACGTTGATGTGGACCATCGATCAAGAACGTGTTCTCTCACCGATGATCCTCCCTTCATACGGGAGTTATAAACGTATTTGAGGGATTCGTGCGAATCTGTCCGCATTTGTTGTCCAAACATTTCCTCGCAAATAACTCATGATCTCACGAGCTCGGACTCATGACCTCGCTTCTTTTTGTCCGTAACTTCGTAAATACTAGCCAAAATGTAGACTTTGGCCTTATCATTGGCCTTGATCCAGCAGTCGCACGCCTCCTTAACAAATTGAGGAGCGTTACGAGCAGGGATCTGAGGACATTCCTCAGACATTACAAACCGTAGGTCGTCAACAACGAGAATCGTATTCAAGTTGGACTTCCACGTAGTAAAATTCTCACCAGTTAAACAGTCGCTTTTAAGTAAGGCTATTATTGAGGACGACATGCTGAAAATCAAAAATAGTTCTAATTAGTTATGCCATTTAACCCATTGTAAAAACCAATCAAATTTAGCAAAATTATTAAAGAACCCTAGTGTTTAGACTAAACCCACTGTTTAAATTAAACCTTTAATTTTGCAACGATACTTCAAGGGTTTAGAACAAAAGCTCCGCGAGCAGGCCATCATTCCTCCCTTGAATTGAGACTTTCTCACCCATTCTCACTACTGAACATCTCATGTCCCAATGGTCCTTAGCTACCATTTGTTTGGTCAAGGATTTGTTAACTAACTTAACTCATCCCGTAAATGTGACCCTACCATTTTCAGATCCAATAGGCCCGAGGCAACAGGCTACTATTAAGAAAGACAACTGTTGGCAAAGAACCTAAGAGCCCCTATCCATTTCTGGAGTTCGCAGTGTTCTGATCCCTATAGTCAGGCCCTCCGTAAGGTTTGGCTGTTCCTGGACAACCTAGTAGGCGGACTATAGAAATCTCACGGTGCGACATAATGAAGGAGACCGTAGGATACGTTGACACGCGTCCTGCTCCCATTTACTATGAATACTTCCCTCATTCACCTTGGTATTGCACATACCGTAAGGAGACACCCTATTGACGCCACGTAGCCGAGCATGGAACTCACTGTGTGAACTCTTGGGGACGTGAGAGTAAACTCAATGCGAACATCTCGTTTTCTCCCACTGAAGTTCCTAAAATTAGGGTATAGTTTTAACTTAACTGGATTCTGGCTAAAAGAATCTATCTAAGTCTATCCCTATTATAACTATTATAACTAGGTCTTAAAATGTCTAGGTGAATAAACATTTTAATTACCTAGAGATAAAACAGAACTAAGGTTAATTCAACTCAGTGTTCCGGTCAGCCTCCTGTAGGAGGTGTTCCATTAACTGTCACCTAAGTAATTTCAACTTTTTACCTTGTAAATATCACCTGTTTGAGTTCCCTTATAACCAAAGTCCTAAGGTCCTACTATATTTTAAACTATTTAAAATACTACGTAAGACTAATTTCTAATCCTATTAGAAATTAAAACTTAGGTCTAAATTAATTTTCAACGATTTAAAACTAATTAAATTTAACCCAAGTTCCTATGTTTGCATGCATTTCTTTATTATAGGTTATGGTTTCTAAAACCCCTTTAATTTATAACTTTTATAAATTTAATAATTAACCTATGAAAGAAACTATATTATAAATCCAACAATCAATATTCAAATTGGAATTATAAAAGAAATTCAACTAATTGAATTATAAAATTACTTAAACAAAATAACATTTATTTTAAACTAAGTAATTTCATGCTCCATGCAATTTATTTTCCATATAATCTAATCATAACAATTATAATTAATTAATCATGCATTTAACCATATTCATATAACATTTATATAAATAAAATGCATGATCATGCTTATCCTAAGGTGGGAATAATCTAAATGACATTCATAAAGACATAAAGCTGTAAAATCGGAATAATTTGGCCCCTAAAGTGTAAAAAATAAAATTACATTAATTTTATTTTATGAAACCGGTCCAAAACACCCTGAACCGGCCTTGAACCGCTCAAACCGGACCAATACCAACGAACCCGGCTTGAACCGCTCACTCATCGCTTCACTTTCTCACGGCGTTGTAACGCCCACTTCATCCTCGCGCCGCTATCGGGGTGGCATTGCAACGCCGAGGGGCGCGCGGTAACGCCGCTGAGCCCTTTGAACGCCCGCGTCGATAGGGGACGGCCGGGCGCTGCGACGCCGCTTTCTTCGCCAAGGTAACGTTGATGAACGGCGCTGCAATGCTTGCCAGTAGCGCTGTAACGCCATATGTTTTGTGAGTGGCGTAAACTCACGAACACAAAGAAACTTCGTTTCTTCAATTTCTCCTTCGATTCTCAACTGAATTGCATGAAACTGATCCCGAACGACTCGTAACTCAATTACAGGGGTCTTTACATACAAATTGATCAAAATCAAGTAAACTAAGGCCAACAAATTTCTAAACAAGTTTTACAGCAAACCAAAAGCATTTCCCACCAAATAATGCAATTTTGTTTCAAAACAAAACAAATCAAGCATTGCTCTGATACCAATTGATGGAGATCTGATCTCCTTGAGCAGCGGAAACGTGTTTGGGATCGTAAATTGCTTGATTGTTTTAATTGAAACAAAAATCAGTACATTGACAAAAAAATACAGAACAAGCATGAAATTCTAATCCTATTAGACATGGATTAATTGCATACATGCAAATATATTTTAAGTTTAACAATTAAACTAAAGGGAAGAAAGGAATACCTTTGTGGACTTTCTCCAGCAACTTGTTGCTCCAAACAGTACAGCAACACAGGAACTTCCAAGAAACTTCTCTGTTTTCTTCAGTTGGACAACACCACGAAGAAAACCTCCTATGTCTCTGAATGCTTAGATCTTCCTTGGTGGGAAGGATCCAACAATTGGAAGAAGAAGGGAATTTTGGAGATTGAGAGAGAGAGCGAATTTTTCCTTCTATCGATTGGAAAAATGATCAATCGATCATCAAATGAACAACCCCGTTCTCTTTGTTAAACTATCGATAGGGAGAAAATGAGGGGTAGTGGAGAACGTGTCTGGATGACACGTTCGCTTATTTTTATTATTAAAATAATAATAATAATAATATAATTAAATCAAATTTAATTATTAATTTAAATCATATTTAAATAATACAAATTAAATATCATATATTTAATTTGGATTAAATCTCATTTAATCATATTCCCCCTTTAACCTATAGTTTTAATGTACATCCCGTGCACATTAAATTTTAACCTATAGTTTTCAAATATGAATCACATTCACACTTGAGTTCAATATTTGAACTCTTTCAAATATTCAATTCTCTCATCTAATTTAATATGAATCATATTCACATTAAATTTATAATATATAGTTCCAAAACTATATATTATATCGTATCTAAATACATAAAATATATTCCCTAATGAATTTTAACATTTTAAATTCAAATGATCTAAGAACCCCTGCATGAGCTAGAAGGTGGACCCAATGGACCTCTGGATCGTAAGCTCTAACGATACGAGATTGCTCGGCTAATCTCATTAACCTCCCAATCAACATTCGTTAATCTGCGGAACACTCAACTAAAGTCCCGCAACTGCACTCTTCTCATTGCAGATATATTTCTGTGTCCATGGATATTGACCAATAACAACAAGTCAATCCTTCACGAATGTTCGTAAATACCACCGGGTCAAATTACCATTTTACCCCTGGTTACATCTTGTGCCTTAAGTACCAAAGCTCTCGAATGAACAATTTGTTTGTGGTCCTACCAACAAACAGAGTCCCTCTCGCGAATGAGAGGGTCGAGCCTTTGTTCAAGTCCCGGAGACACCACTTAAGGGAACATTCGCTCACTTACCCTAGTAGTTCGGAAGGAGTGAATTCCATCTTGCTAAGTTAAGTTTCCACGCTCACTCGGTCTTGTCCCCAAGAAGGTAGACATATTGAGTCGCGAATCCGGCCACTCTCACCCATACTAGTCAAAGGACAATCCCTCGCGAACAAGAGTTCGTAGAATCTCGCTTCGAGATTGAGATCAAGTTGCCTAGGTCATCCTAATGGAATACAAATCTAACAAGTCAAAGGAGTTACAACTAGAGATTACTATTTCGTGGTCCGGTCTTATGTAATCTCATTACATAGGATATCCCCACTCACATGTCATCTACACGAACACGTTAGGATCACAGTGTTTGTATCAAATACAAAGTGGGTCACATCCATAGTTTAACCAAAGTAAGGTACCCAAACCTTATCCCCTAACTATAGACCCTTTAGGCTGTATCTCGAACTGAGATCCTTTTTATGTACATTACATTCAGTTAAAGATTTATTTAATAGCCTTAGATGTTTAGTTTATTCGATTTAGGGTTTAAATAAAGGCAAACTCGTAGATAACGAACAATAACACTTTATTGAAATAATAACACTTTATTACATTAATTAGAACATAATTACAAACTACGAGCTTTAGGGCACAAATCCCAACAATTTGTCCATCGATATAATCATTACCCATGAGTCGACCCTTCACAGATTCTTCACAATTACAGTTGGGTCAAATTACCGTTTTACCTCTGTGATTATCTCTTGCTCCTTAAGCACCACTGATCCTCTAATGAGCAACAAAAAGTCTATGGTCCTACCATAATCTCAAACCCTCTTCAGCTGGTCTAGAGGGTGAGACCCCGTTGTTCAAGACCCGGACTCAGTTCTTAAGGGAACAACCTATCTAATTCCTTAGTATAAGAATTAGTGAATTCCATCTTGCAGAGTTAAGTCCCCTACTACCTACGAGATTCTGTCCCTGAGAAGGTAGGCTTATTTTGTCGGCTACAGGCCACTCTCACCCATACTAGTCTAAGGACAGACCTCTATAAGAAGGATTTCTTAACTTGCTCAGGATTCAGGTCGAGTCACTAATGACCATCTATAAATTATCAGTTTTATCCTATTAATGGCGTTATACCAGTTAGACTAATAATTTGCAATTCGATCGTGTATGAACTCTTCATACAGGATGCCCCCACTCGTATGTCATCGGCATGAATGAGTTGGATTACCTCATTTGTACTAATTACAAAGTGGGTCGCATCCATGGTGTTACCAAAATAACGTTTAATACAACTTTATTCTTATACCATAGACCATTAAGGTTTTACTCTTGAACATAATCCAAATGGTGTCAACTACACTGATGTTCAAGATCTATTATAACCTTGGAGCTTAGTTTATTGGATCTATAAAGCGTGAATATAATTTCATCAAATCAAATAACTGTTTATTCATTTGACTAAAATTAAAAAAGTTTAGGGCACATATCCCAACAATTTTCTAAATTGAAAGGTAGAGCATTAGTTAATTCAATTTTCAAACAGGAGTTTATTCCAGGCTCATCCTTTTGAGGGGTAAAAATTTGAAATTTGACCTCCTCCTACCTTACATGCAGCTTCAGGGTGCCCTCATGCATGCTTATATCAATCTTATTGGTAGCCAGGAATGGTCTCCCCAGGATGATGAGAATTTTTGCATCCTCTTCCATGTCCAGGACAATGAAGTCCACGGGGAACACAAACTTATCTACCTTGACCAAGATATCCTCCACTATTCCTCGTGGGTAAATGATAGACCTGTCCGCCAGTTGTGGAGACACTGTGGTGAGCTTTACCTCCCCCAAACTTAATCTTTTAAATACAGAGTAAGGCATCAAATTTATACTAGCACCCAAATCAGAAAGAACTGTAAAATTAAAATTGTCTATAGAATAGGGAACAGTAAAACTCCTTGGATCCTTCAGTTTCTGTGGCAACTTTTGCTGCAAGATGGCACTGCACTCTTCAGACAAATTGATGGTTTTGTATTTCTTCAATTTCTGTTTCTTGGATAGGATCTGTTTCATGAATTTTTCATAGTTAGGTACCTGTTCGAAAGCATCAGAAAAAGGGATATTAATATTAAGCTTCCTCAACACATCAAGAAATTTATGAAACTGCAAATCATTAAAAGGGATAGAAGGCTTAGTTTGTTTCTCCTGCTTGATGTCACTGGAAGGTTGTGACTTCCCAGTTACCACCTCAGGAGCATCTTCCTTTTCAGCTTCTTCCCTTATAAGCTCCCTTCCACTTCTCAGTGTGACTGCATTACAGGTTTCCCTTCGATTCACCTCTGTATCACTAGGGAATTTACCTTTCTGCAGTGTACGAATTGACATACTCATCTGCTTGATCTAAGTTTCAATATTCTTTGTGGTAGCTCCTTGACTGGTCACTTCACCAGTTAGATTGGTGACTGCATTTTCTAACGGTTAGACCTATTTCTGGATTCAACGATAAAGAAGTGCACTGTTTCTTCAAGAGATTGCTTCATCCCAGATGTAGAAGCATAACCTGAAGGAAAATTCAACACATTTTTATTGTTAGCATAAGAAAAATTTTCATGATATCTCAAACCTGGATTGTAATGTGTTGGAGTGATATTCTGATTCTGATTTCTTCCATAATTGTTGCCTCTATTGTTTAAATAGTGTGATTGCTCCATGCTAGATTCTCCATCAAGCTAGGAGCATTAAGAGATAACCATGGATTGGGGTGTTCCTGCAAGTTTATTTAAGGCATGAGTTAGAGATTCCATTTGTGACTTAAGAGCAGTTACCTCATCCACTTGATAAAGCCCAACTATTGGTTTAGATCTTTCATTGTTTGTGGGTCACTGGTAGCTGGCAGTTGATACTTCTTGTATGAGGGCCCATGCTTCTGGCACAGTCTTTGCCATGAACACCCCTCTAGTAGTGGCATCCAGAATGGTCCTAGTTTGACTTGCAAACTCATTATAAAATAATTGAACCTGGAGCCAATCTGGATACCCATGTTGTGGGCACCTCCTCAACATATCCTTCTAACGATCGTAAGCCTCGAACAACTGTTCTCTTGTTGCCTGAATGTTCCAATCTCGGTTCTTAGCTTTGCAGCTTTCACATGTGGAAAGAATTTGGTCATGAAGGTTTTGGTCAACTCCTCCCAAAAAGTGATACTTACTTGTGGAAGGGACCCTAGCCATTCTTTAGCTCAACCCTGCAAAGAAAAAGGAAAGAGGCGCAAACGAATATTATCAGTAGAAATCCCATTTAATTTAACTGTACCACAGATTTCTAGAAAATTTTGTAAGTGAGAATTTGGGTCCTCTGTGGCTAGTCCTCTAAAAGCATTTTCCCTAACCATCCGAATCAACCCTGTTTTCAGTTCAAAATTCTTAGCAATAATAGGGGCATGGACTATTCCAGCCTGTTCAGAATTAAACACAGGTTGGAAATAATCTCTCATGGGTTTAGGATTGTTGAAAATCTCCTGATCTGCCATTTGATGAATTTCAACTCTGGTTTCCCTCAGAAGTTTTCTGCAAGTCGTTTCAATTTAAGGATCAAAAGGTTGAAGGTCTGCAACTCTAGCCTTGAGCATACATCTTGAGACACACAAAAAAAAATAAGGAAAAAAAATACAGATAAGGAAAGGAATAAATAAGAAAAAACACAAATAAGGCAAAAAACACAAATAGGAAAAAAACACACAAATAAGGATAAAAAACACAAAAGAAAAACTTTAGTCTAAAATCTCTAATTTTCTCATAATATTAATCAATCTAAATAATCGCCATTTCCCGACAACGACGCCAAAAACTTGTTGCATAAAATTATATTACAATATCGCAAGTATACGGGGTCAAGTTTTAATATAGTGATTTAAGTACCGAGTATCGTCCTCAGGAATGGGTTTCTAGATTGATTAATTACCAAGATTATTATTCTTAATTTTAGCTAAAGCAACAAAACTTGGATAAAGGTGGAAACAAAGATAAAGAAAAGTAAATATACAAGTGGAGACACAAATATGATAGATTTGTAGGAAATTGCTTTCATAAGTTAGTTCTTTATTTAATACATGCAATGAACTATGGTTGCGAATTTATAAAGAAGAAGTGAAAGTACTCAAAAGTATCTCTCGACACATGGTGAGCCTCGTGCACAACGATAAATCCTAAAGTTTCCTTATGAATTTTAAAAGCATGCACGACATTAAGCAACTTCTTAAATGTTTCCCAGAGAATTCTAAGTTACTCTCGTACCAGATTTCTAAGAGTTTTGGCAACTTTACTCTAATCTAAGCTTCTTTTTCTCGAGTCCACTTAAACCAACAAGATCACTGAATTTAAGAACGAAATTTCAAAAATAAATAACACAACAAAGTTCAATACATAATCAAATAAATTTAAAACATGTTAAAGAAATCCCTAACTGCAACATTTAGCTACTCAAAATCACCATAAAAACAAGCAAAAGTCAAAGGATAGTCTTTGGACCAAGTTACAAACTAAAAGAAACAGAAATAAACCTATTTGTCGATGTCAGTCCCTTGATCCCGAGCTCCCGTCACGATATCAAGCCTCCACAAACGCTTTGGCTCCCAAGGAATACTCTTCTTTCTCTCCTTAGGGTGTGTATTTCGAAATTAGGGTATAAAATCTATCAAATTCGGCTCTCCTTTCAATTGCAACAAAGTATTCTATTTATAATTAAAATCGACACAGTGTTGCAACACTAGGGGCAGCGTTGCAACGTTGTGCCCTAGGCGACAACAAATATGGAAGTAAGCCTGCGGCGTTACGACGCTAAGGACAGCGTTGCAACATCGCTACCTTAACGTGTGTGTTCCTTATCGATATAGTATTGCGACGCTGCAAAGCATCATTGCAACGCTACTTTCACGGGTCTTCTAATACAATTGTCTACAACAACGGCGTTGCGACACCCTGCAGGTCCTTGCAACGCCTTCACCTCGGGTCAACTTGCTTGGAATGGTCATTCTTCTTCCACTTGATGTTATTTTTAGCTCCAAAAAGACTCGATTTGAACCCGAGCGATCCATAATATCTCCAAATGGCCTGTTTAAGCTCTAAACCTGAAATTGAATAATTAAAAAACGTAAAAGTCCTTAAATTATCATAAAAACTAGAAATGTATAAGCCTAAGGATAGCAAATGTGTTATCACTTTGTAGGTGAGTTCAACTTTGCGTTCGACTTTGTTGCTTATTCTTAACCTTGGGATTAATATGGTCACTATGTTATTAGACCAAACGTGGTCTTTAGGACCAATGCCTTTAGTTCAACTCTTGCATAAGTTGGAATGATTCTGTGTTTTGGTTTTGGGTTGTTACAGGATAACCTAAAGATATCGCTAATGGCTTGTCTTTTCCTTTCGTTTGATTTTAGGCAAGTTGTGCACTGACCTAGGAAGCAGGAGCTAGTCTGTGCATTCCCGCTTGAGGTAAGTCGCCAGTTGGATCATACAGGAAAGATCAAAAGTAAGAGAGCTTACTTGCATAGCTTGTTGATTGTAATCTTGTGTTAATATGTATGTTACATGGATCTATGTCGACCTTTGAACGGATTCTTGCATGTTATTTCCTAAGTGTTTCTTTTTTCTCTTAGAATGTAACTATGACATGTTGAACATGATTAACATTTTGGGTTGGTTGGTTTCTTGTTGGCTGAAGTACGTTATCTAACTTTTTATGAATCGTGTTCAATTTTGTTCCCTATTTGTGATGCTTTGTATTGCCTAGTTTTTGTGGCAATTGATTAGTACGCCTAGGAGGTGTTGCTTAACTTTTGTGGCAACTTATGAGTAGGCCTAGTTGGTGTGGCTAAGTTTGTAAGTAGACCTAGTTGGTGTTGTTTAGCCTTGGGTGCAAGTTTGTGAGTAGACCAAGTTGGTGTGGCTTAGCATTGGTGGCAAGTTTTAGTAGGCCTAGTGTGCGCTCTAAAGCCCTTGAGGTAAGGTAGTAGGTCTAGTCTTGTGATGTTAATCCGTGTAGACCTAGCCTTTGGATCCATGGCCTTCGGGATGAACTGGACCCTTTCCTGTTTGGGAATAAGTAGCCTTTGTGGCATGAGAGCTTGGCCTTGCAGCAGGTTATAGTCATCCTTTGTGGCAAGTAGCTTGCCCAGGCTGAGGTAGTTAGCCTTTGTGGCGGGTTGAGATTAGCCTTTGTGGCAGATAGAAAGTAGGCCTACCCTTGGAGCTAGCTTTTGTGGCAAGTGAGAGTTGGCCTTTGTGGCAAAAGTAAGTTGGCCTTTGTAGCAAGTGAAAGTTTGCCTTTGTGGCAACTCGCTGTGGACCTATACATGATAATAGTCTTTGTGGCAGGTAAATCAACCTGTATGGTATTGTAATATTGGGTTCAGTATGTGAAACTTGGCTAATGGGTTCGGGTTGAGAGGCTAGAGTCATAAGGTTTCGATCAAGGGTTCGGTTGCCAAAGTGCGTGTAAGGCAGATTTCTATTACTTGATGTTGTGTTGTTGTACTTTGGATCTTGAGTTGGTTGCCTATTGAGTATTCTCAATACTCACTCTACTTTCTTTGATGTTTTGGTTGCATATAGGGCCTAACTGCAAGGTGGCAGACGATAGTGACTACCTAGTGAGGCTATGATGATACCCCTTCGTGTCAGGCTATGATGATACCCCTTCGTGCCTTAGGCTTAGTTTTGTATCAGGAGTTATTTCTGGCTATGTAATTATGCTTGAGTTGTCATTGTATTGTTTGGATTTATTTGACTCTGGCATGTCCTAAATTTTGTTTCATGAGTTTATAACATTTGTTTTTACTTTGGAGCTTTTTAGCGTTTCAAACTGTCTTTGTGGATTTCTGATTGTCTGTAACCAAGCCTGAGTATCTTTGATATTGGGAGGGTGGAAGGATGGTTTTGAAAAGCAATGTTTTTTGACTTGTAAATAGGCCTTTAAAATTTTTGGAAAGTCCTATTGGCGCCATTATGTTGTCGAAATTTCATCGCAAAGGGTGTGTCTTTAGTAAACGTCCCTAGATATAAGTCGTCACAAAATTTAGGATCGTTACAAATTGAATAGTCTAAAATGAAAGCCAACAAACAGGGGCGACTCAAGATCATATGAGGCCTCAAACAAAACTTTGATAGAGAGACCTTCATATAGAAAATATTATCTAAATTTTATTTTTCTTGCTTTTTGAGATGCAAAATTATGTATTAAATTTTGATAATCTAAGTTCATTAATATATTTTATAGAAGAAATATTGATATTCTAAGTATGCAAATATAAATAAATCTTAGATGTTAAGATATTGAACAATTAATAACATGAAATAATTTTTTTTCAAAAAAAGTTAAAAGAATTTAAACGAAAAAACTCGAAACTTTGATGCAACTAAGATTGAGTTGAGGAAATGATTTCTTCTCTAGCAATTGATAATCAAACTAGGAGTCGTGAGACCACACAAGATATTGATGAAAATCTGAGAGTTAAGAGAGATTTAAAGAGAGGAGAGAATTCAAACTAGAATGAATCTAACCTACCACACACAATATATTTATGAGGAGAACCAGATGGGTTTTAGTTTTGAAAAAATAAATAAAAAAATAAGAAGTATGAAAGGTCTTCAACTCTCCCCAAGAGTTTTGAAGAAGTTATATTAATGGTTGTGATTTTTAAGGAAATTTGAAAGGGAGTATGAAAAAAAAGATAAATGGTTAATAAATTTGAAATGTCACCTAATCAAAATTGAGAGTTTATGAGCCCATTCATTATGGATTTTTTTTAGTAGTATGTATTTTCAATATTATAAGAAAAATTTTATCAAAAGTAATAAGTATATTATTTTATATTTTAAATTTAATTTCATTACAAATTAAATTAAATACATACCAATATTAATATATATATGTTAGGTGTGAATGTGACAAAATACAATCAATCTAAATTCTACCGGATTCAGATAATATATATTTTATCTCAAATCCCAGATCATGTTATAATTTCAAATATTTTGCGGAATAATCAATTTAGAATTAGCAAGCATAAAAGAATAGATAAACCAGCCTAAACCTTTAAGCCACAAGAACGATAAATAAAAGTTTAAGGGAAAGAGAAATTGACATCCAAATTTATACTGGTTCACCCAATGATGGCTACGTTCAGTTCTCTGCTACCGATGCAGGTTCGACTATAATCGTTAGGGAGGAAGTTACAAGAGTTTACAACGCTCAATGGTGATTTCTCTCATTTTTCTCTCAAGGAAAAGGCTCACGAATCACTCTAGCTCACAAAACTCTTCAATGGAGAAAAAAAACGGTCCGTCAAAAACACAAAGTAAAACTTCAAATATTCTTTTCTATTTTTCTTCAAACTCACTGCGCAACTTTGTATTTCTTTTTCTTTTCGAAAGACCACACGGCCGCAAAACCAAATTCCTCAAAAATTGTTGCTATCACCACATATAAATATATATATATAGATATTTAGGTTAAGTTGCATAAACAGGTCATGGGCCTTTATTGGGCTCCATTATTTCTAACAATCTCCCACTTGGAGACCAAAACAATCAACATGTCTCTCCTGCAACAGTAGTGACTCCTCTCTACTAGTGGAGAAGTCCAACTGAAGTTGCACACAACTTCAGTTTATCAACAGGAACGGTCTTGGTAAACATATCTGCTGGATTCTAACTTCCTGGAATCTTTTCAAGTACCAACACTCCATCTTCCAAAACTGATCTAATAAAATGATAACTCACTTGTATGTGTTTCGTTCTCGAATGAAACACTGGATTCTTTGCTAAATGAATAACACTTTGACTGTCCCAATGCAAAGTCTCCTTTCCCAGTTTCAAGCCAAGTTCTTCTTAAAAAGACTGAAGCCATATCATCTCTTTACTTGCCTCAGTAACAGCAACATACTCAGCCTCTGTAGTAGACAGAGCTACTATCTTGTGCAGTTTAGAGACCCAGCTAATAGCAGTATCACCGTAAGTAAAAACATACCCGGTAGTACTTTTCTTGTCATCTGTATCACCTGCCATATTTGCATCTACATAACCCTGAAGTTTAAAATCTGACTTCTTAAAATTTAGAACATAATCAGTTGTCCCTCTCAGATATCTGAAAATCCACTTCACGACCTCCGGTCGCTTCCTGATTAGTCATATACCTACTAACAACTCCCACTGCATGTGCAATGTCTGGTCTTGTGCAAACCATGGCATACATTAGGCTTCCTATAGCTGAAGCATATGACACTCTAGCCATGTGATCTTTTTCCTGCTCGTTAGTGGGTGAGTGCTCCTTAGATAATTTAAAATGGCAGGCTAAAGGAGTACTCACAGGTTTTGCATCTTCCATGTGAAATCTGTTCAAAATCTTTTTCACATATTCTTCCTGTGACAATGTCAATGTACCATCTTTTCTCTCAATCCTCATTCTTAAGATTTGTTTGGCAACTCCGAATTATTTCATATCAAATTCTTTAGATAATTCAACCTTTATCTTCAAAATTTCCTGTTTGTTTGCACCTGCTATCAACATATCATCAACATATAGCAGTAAAATAATGCATGAGTTACCTTGAGACCTTATGTAGCAACAATGATCTGCCTGACATCTCTAAAATCCACTGTTACACATAAAACTATCAAACTTCTTATACCACTGTCTGGGAGATTGTTTTAGACCATACAATCTTCTCTGAAGTTTGCAAACAATTTTCTCATGTCCCTGAACTGTAAAACCCTGTGGTTGTACCATGTAAATTTTTTTCCTCCAAATCACCATGATGAAAAGTTGTCTTTACATCCATCTACTCCAGAAACAGATCCTCTTCTGCCACTATTGACAACACAGCTCTAATAGTAGTTAATTTAACTACAGGAGAAAATATTTCATTAAAGTCAATACCTTCTTTCTATTGAAAGCCTTTGACTACAAGCCTTGCTTTATACCTTTTGCTACCATTAGGCTCTTGCTTGATTCTATAAACCCATTTGTTCTGCAATGCTTTCTTACCTCTTGGTAACTCAGCAAGTTGCCATGTCTGATTCGTCATAAGAGAATTCATCTCATACTTCATGGCCAACTCCCACTTGACAGAATCTTCCAGTTGAACCGCCTCATCATAACATTCAGGTTCACCTCTGTCAGTCAATATATATAATTCAAAGTAGGGAAATACCTCTGTGGTGGTCTGATAGTCCTGATAGACTTCCTGACTGTTGTAGGTGGCGTTCTCTGAACTTCATCAAGCTCTACAGTCTGCTCATTTGGTCCCACAATTGCTTACTCAGATTCCACAACAGTTTCATCAGGAGTAACTGTATTCTGATCTTCAATTCTCACTGTCCTGGTTTCAAATTTAGGATGACTTATATACTGAGTCTTCTCTTCTGTATTTCCATCTGACTTTGTATTAACTGTTGTTCTGTCTTTGTACAGAACTTTCTCATTGAAGATCACATCCTTACTTCTGATCATCTTCTTATTTTGGTCATCCCAAAATTTATAGCCTATCTCAGCTCCACCATAGCCAATAAAGTAACACTTCTTGGATTTGGCATCTAGTTTACCCCTATCTGTAACATCAATGTGAATGTAAGACAAACAACCAAAAACCTTTAAATGAGAAAGGTTTACCTGTTTACCGCTCCAGACTTCTTCAGGCAACTTGAAGTCTAGTGATGTGGTCGGGCTCCTATTGATCAGATAGGTCGTCGTGTTGATTGCCTCTGCCTAGAACATCTTAGGCAATCCTACATGTAATCTCATGCTCCTAGCACGCTCATTCAGTGTCATGTTCATTCTCTCAGCCACACCATTCTGCTGCGGTGTCCCTGGAATGGTCTTAACCATCACAATTTTATTGTCTGCACAGTATCTTTTGAAATCCCCATCAACATATTCACCATCGTTTTCTGATCTCAAGTTTTTAACTTTCAGACCTGTCTCATTCTCAACCATAGCCTTCCAAGTTTTGAAAACAGAAAATACATCAGATTTATGTTTGAGAAAATAAGTCCATACCTTCTTGCTTGAATCATCAATGAAGGTCACATATTATTTGGAACCACCAATGGAAGTTACTTCAGAAGGCCCCCACACATCAGTGTGAACTAACTCCAACTTCATGGATTTTAGCTTTGCTCCTGTCTTTGGGAAACTGACATGCTTCTATTTCCCAAATACACGACCCTCACACAACTTGTGTTCAACTGCCTTTAGTCCCTGTAACTTCCCTGCAGAGTGAAGAAGTTTCATACCTTTTTCACTCATATGTCCTAGCCTGTTATGCCATAAATCAGTCTGGCTCGAATTATCTACAACAGCTACCATATTTTTATCATTGTTGTTGACATACTGAGTCCCTAGTTTGCTTCCTCGAGCAACTGCCATGGCACCTTTAGTAACCTTCCAGATTCCTTGGCCAAAACATACCTCACATCCTTCACTGTCTAACTGCCCTACAGAAATCAAGTTTATCATCATATTTTGAACGTGGCGTACCTTGCGAATTTTCCAGACTGAACCATTCGCCATTTTCAATTTCACATCATCGATCCCAATGATGTCCAAAGGTTCTTCATCAGCTAGATACACATTTCCATGATTTCCTGCAACATATTTTTCAAGAATATCACGTTGTCCTGTAGTATGAAATGACGCACCTGAATCTATCACCCATGGGTCATGGGCACTTTCCACTGCCAGAACAAGAGCATCTTGTGTCTCATTAGCAACCACATTTGCACCAGGTTCATTCCTCTCAGTTTTCCTTGGAGCCTTGCAGTTTCTTTTCAGATGTCCAGTCTTACCACAATTCCAACATTCTAATCTGTTGTTTCTAGACTTACTTCTGTTGTTTTTTGATTTACCTCGATTCCCGTGACTTCTGTTATTACTCCTCCCTCTATACACATTCAATGTTGAACCCGAAGTAGAAGTAACACCTGAGTCATTTCTACGAATCTCGTCTGCAATTGCAGAATCTCTAACGTGTGAAAACTGTAATTTCTCTTTCCCATATGAATTAGAAAGTGCAGCTTTCATGGTTTCCCAACTATCAGGTAAAGATCTCAACAACAAAATCGCATTTTCTTCATCAGTAAATTATAACTCAATAGCAGCTAATTTGTTTATCAATAAATCAAATTTATTAATATGGGCAGTAACATATGCACCTTCAGCCATCTTCAAATTAAAGAATTTGGTTGCGAGATATACCTTGTTGTTTACAGAAGGTTTTTCATACATGTTAGACAAATCTTCCATTAGCTCTGCTGTGGTCGTTGCCTTCGCTACACTGCTTTGCACATTCTTTGTCAAGGTTAAGCGAACAGTCCCCAACACCTTTCTGTCTAACTTTTTCCATTCAGCTTCTCCCATGTCTTCGGGCTTTCCTTCTAATGGCAAGTCCAATTTCATGGAATGTAAATAATCTAATATCTGACACTTCCAAAACGAAAAATCATATCCATTAAAAGTAACCAATTTCTCATCTCGTCCTGACATCGTTCTACAACCCAATGCTCTGATAACACTTGTTAGGTGTGAATGTAACAAAATACAATCAATCTAAATTCTACCAGATTCAGACAATATATATTTTATCTCAAATCCCAGATCAGGTTATAATTCCAAATATTTTGCGGAATAATCAATTTGGAATTAGCAAACCTAAAAGAATAGATAAACCAAATTAAACATTTAAGCTACAAGAACGATAAATAAAAGTTTAAGGGAAAGAGAAATTGACACTCAAATTTATACTAGTTCACCTAATGATGGCTACGTCCAGTTCTCTGCTACCGATGCAGGTTCCACTATAATAGTTAGAGAGGAAGTTACAAGAGTTTATAACGCTCAATGGTGATTTCTCTCACTTTTCTCAAGGAAAAGGCTCACGAATCACTCTAGCTCACAAAACTCTTCAATGGAGAAAAAAAACGCTCTTGCAAAGACACAAAGAAAAACTTCAAATGTTCTTTTCTATTTTTCTTCAAACTCACTGTTGCAACGTTGTATTTCTTTTTCTTTTCGAAAGACCACACTGTCGCAAAACCAAATTCTTCAAAAATTGTTGCTATCATCACATATAAATATATATAGATATTTAGGTTAAGTTGCATAAACAAGCAATGGGCCTTTATCGGGCTCCATTATTTCTAGGAATTTTTACACAAATGTATAGGTTTGTGATACATATTTACGTAAATGTACATAATATACCATTTATTTCACTCGTAGATTTTTATAGTGATTTTGGGTCCAATATACCCTTTATCTCTCTTCCATAAATTCTTGTGCATAATTTTTATTCTATATATATTTTTATTTTTATTAAATACTAACACGATTTTGGGTCTTAATTACATTTCCTTTCCATATGTGATAAGAATATATTCGAATATATTTTTCATAAACATTTTCTTATCTTTCATAATATTATCTTTAATTAATTAACGCCCGATATATTTATGTTATATTACTCAAAATCATGATTATTTACATACTTTTGCTATTTTTCATTTTTATCGTTTATATCATCCTCTTTTTCATATACTCACTGTATGAGAACGACTAATACATCAACCGTGTGTTTCTTTATTCATTGCAATGGGTATGTTTTTTATTGTATATTGTGTTGTACTTTGTTTAACTCTATTTGAGTTACATACTTTGTTTAACTTTTGTATTCCATATTTATTCATATATGTATAACTAGTAAATGACATGTATTAATGTTTCGTTATATTTAACTTCTTATACGTTTCATTGTAATATTTACTTTTATAATATATACACAATTGTATATATTATATACTTCACTGTATATCGTTCGTTCGAAACAATATCCGTAAGGAACTATTTGGGAGCACACTGTATATGAGTATTGTAATTGTGTTGGTATAACTTGAGTTTCCGGAGTATGTATTTCACTATCCATATCACCTCGATTTTCTGTTCTAGTATTATTTGTGTTTGTACTTCCTTCCTACAATAACACATAGAAAATTTATATTTTCATACCTCAGATTCTATCTAGATAATCTCATTTTTATTCTCTTCTTTTGGTTTCCTTTTATAACTACCTACTAATCTTGCAGTTCTCCTTAGATTTTTCATTGTTTTTCGTGTATCTATTTGTAGCCATTACCTATTATATATCATTTATGCAGATGGATATTAGTTATAAACTTCGTCAAATATTATAATATATATACACAATGTTATATAATAAAATCTCTAAAATCATCTAACATATACATGGTCATATTTCATAAATTCCTATATTTAAATCGTTAAATACATTTAAACTTCACATATTACTCTATTTAACTATATTGTTGTTCAAATTTAACATAATCCAGTGTGTAAATAATTTTTTGGTTTAGTATCTCAACATACACCCATTATAAACATCAGTTTTCTCAAAGAATATGCAAATATACTAGGTCATATTTCATAAATTCCTATATTTAAATCGTTAATTATATTTAAACTTCATATATTACTCTGTTTAACTATATTCCTATTCAAATTTAACATACAACCAACATAAACATTAGTTTTCTCAACTAATATGACATGCACAACTATTTATCACAATAAACTTTAATTTATCAAAACTAACTACTTGTCTTCCAATTTTTCTTCATTTTCCTCACAGTACATGAAACCCTAAAACGTCAAAACTGCAAAAAAAATAATAAGCCCTAGAAAACATATCATATATACCCATAACAAACAATGTTTTCGTTGTATAACCCATAAGAAATATCACATTGACTCTCAAACTCTGTAATGTAAAACAACATACTGTAATTCAACTTACTGCAACGATGAAATACGAAAAATGTGTGTCTTCTTCTTCCCTTTCCTTCGCAGTTCAGTCACCCCATCTTCATCTACCCTGTCGTTTACAATCCATAGAGAGGAAGTTGGTTTCCACTCCAAAAAATTTAGGCAAAAATTTCTCCCCTAATTTTCGTTTTTCCTATTTCTACTCATTTCCAAATATACAACCGTTTGAATGCCTTCATTTTTTTTTAAAAAAAAAACTTCCATATCACATAAAGGGTCATTTCGTAAAACACCTCTAACTTTTATGTAAATAATGGGTCAAAATGGTCATTTATGTAAAAAATGGTGAATTATAAACAAACTTGTAATATAGGACTCTAATTTGGGTTATTTGTGTATAAAACCCTTATTTCTAACAATATATGTGTGCGCGCGTGCAAAATATGAGAATTTTCTAAAATGAGGACCTTAAATGATCGCCTCAATTGCCTATAGCTTAAGTTTGCTTGTCAACAAAATACTTCATAATGAGAAATCACTAGTTATCGAGTAATTAATTAAAAAAAAAAAAGATAAATGACAACCAACTAATACAAGGGAATTCATATAATAATTAGATATATACTTAAAAATAAGGTTCCTAAAAGAAATTATAAAAAAAATACAAATAATAATATACTGTCTATCATCCTAACTATTTAATCACGTTTCACTCTACTTAAAGCTTCACGTGGATTTGTTCAATCTTATCTATATTATTACCCTCGAACTTTTAATAAGTTTATGTAAATAAGAGACCCCATCCATTATTTGATGAACTCAAAAAATAGTATTGTGAAATTTAATACAAGAATGGAAAGTTATTTCATTGATATCCACAACAGCCACCTAATGGGCTGCAATGGATTACAACAAATACTAGACCTATTATCATATTGGCCTAAAATATAAATACAGCTCAACCTAATAACCTTTACACTATCAAGTTGCTCTCTTTTCATGTCATTTTATTATTTTCTTTTTTCTTTTTTACAATACCAAAAGAAGCCAACAGGGTGTATAGCAGGCATACTTGAAAACAGAACTTGCCTACAAGTTGTCAAAAAAAAAAAAAAGGTACTATTTCGGGATTAAGATATTTTCTTCCAAAAAAAATAATTGAAAAATCATTGTTTTGTTTTGGAGTTATGTTATATAAATTTAAGGTTTAATTATAAAAAAATATCTGCAAACTTTTTAAATTTTTTTAAAATATTTATAACACATTCAAAAATGTCATTCCAAGATGGAAAATGTTAAAGTTTCGTTTAATTTCAATCATATCTTTGAACTTTTAAAATTTTCAAAAATATCTCTGGCTTTTAAAAAGCGTTCAAAAGTACCATCACCGTAAAGTTTTGGATGGAAAAAATTAAAGTCTCATTTCAATAATACTCTTAAAAATTAAAAAAGAATTCTCTTTTTTCGAAAATGCTTCTTTTTCTCCGTTCCTGTGCACTTCCTGAAAATTTATGAGAATAAATGGATTATTTGCGTTTGAAAGGTTGTAATAACAATTTGATCCAATAATCTCAAAAAAAGAATCTAAAATCAATAACCATAATGTTTCCTCATTACTCCCCAACCCCCAAGGAATACAAAATTGTTGTTGGAATGGATTCGGAATGCATGGACCGATTCTTCTAAGTTGAAGGATAATTTATCGTAAGTTTGCTTTTTGCAATCAATTTATAGCTTAAATTCGTTTAAAATTCAGCTACGTACTCATATGCTTGAATTTAACGTCAAAGTGTGGGGATGAAAAATAAATTCTCAATGACCTACCTATGGCTTATATCTCAAGATTTGTTTTTCATTGCATCAAGATTAACACAAGAATTTGAGGACCGTGACTTTGTGTTTGCTTTATACTTCTCAGATTTCCTTTATCAATCATTAATAACATTAAACACAAAAATTTAAGGCGCTCTACAACTAAAAGAACAACTAGTTGAAAAACACTAACTAATTAGGTGAGCACTTAATGGTTCTCTGTGTGTTGTTGTTGCCTAAAATTATTCCAGGCAAATACAACAAGTGTATGTGTCAAGTTTTAATATAGTGTAGGAATATCATCAGAGTATCACCTATAACATTTGTTTTCTATTTCACTTAATTACCACCAATACAATCGCCTAATTTTATTTAGGGAAGGAAATAGAAAGATAAAGTCCAAGAAGGCAATGGTAAAAATTGCATGCCTCTTAGGAGCACAATTAAATTTCAAGGCTATTAATGAAACTTTAATGTTGTCCACCCAAAATTTAATGGTGATGGTATTTTTTAACATTCTTAATGGTCAAATGTATAAGTTCGGGGATATTATTAAAATGAAACCTTAACGTTTTCCATTCAAAATATATCGAGAAGGTATTTTTGAACATTTTTAAAAGATTAGAGGTATTTTTAAACTTATTTTGAAGTTTAGGGGTATTATTGAAACAAAACTCATAAATTTGGAGTATCTATAATTGAACTGGAATTTAATAATGAAGTACTATGTAAAAATGGAGAAGAAGACCAATTCAAATTTATCTGGTTAAGACATCATAACCTCGACTAAAAGGTCAAAGATTCTAATCTCTACCCCACATATAGTCAAATTTCTCACACACACGTCACAATTGTACACATAAAAATGGTTTATTTAGGCCCCGTTTGATAACCATTTTGTTTTTTGTTTTTGGTTTTTGAAAATTAAGCTTATTTTTTCACAATTTCTCTTCATCTTCTCAGAATGACTTCTATCTTTTTTAAGATACCACTTAAGTTTGTAGCCAAAATTTAAAAACCAAAATAAGTTTTTGAAAACTACTTTTTTTAGTTTTCAAATTTAGCTTAGTTTTTTAAGACCAAAATTGAAATACTACTTTATAATTTTTGGTTTTTGATTTTTGAAATAGTTATCAAACGGGGTCTTAGTTACCAGAATACCCATATAGTCAAAATTTTAAGAATTGGAAACAAGGTAAGTTCACCATAAAAATTGATTCACTTGATGAACATGAATTCAATATAAAACTTCTCCCGTTCCTTTCTGTTTTTGTTTTTTGTTTTTTTTTTTTTTTCAAATCCCTCCCTAACATTTTCTTTTAAAAATATCACATGCAGTGATGAAAAAGCTTCGATTTGATACATTAGAGAGTTCTGATGCATGACAACTTATCTACCATAAGTGTACAGGTCAAGTTTTAGTATCGTGTATAAGTGAATTACTGATATCGTCATCTAGATTGAGAATCTAGTTTACTCAAGTAACATAGAATTGACATTCAATTTTATTTAGAGAAAGCAATGTAATGATATCGAATTTAAAAAACTAAAGTGAGAATATCAATCGAAAAAGTGTTTTAGGGAGTTGATCACATCGAATAGATTTATGAATGAATTAAACTAAAAAAGTTGAGTTTTGAACTTGGAACTCCAAATTCATAAGTCTACAAATTGGATTAAGGAGTGACATGAGTATAATATTTATATTTATGAATGAATTAAACTAAAAAGTTGAGTTTTAAATTAAACATGTCACATTCCATAAGTCTACAACTCTAAATTCATATGTCTCTCCCAAGCATAATTAATTCCCAAACATATTAAGAATCCAATATTCTCGTCTAGATTCATTAACATGCAAGGCCTTAAGTTTAATCCTTTTAACCCATTCTTTCAATTATAAGTTTATTTTAGTCATGCATTTAAGTTGTACCCTAATTAATCTCCTCTCCCAAACATAATATTCAAATATACAAAAACAATCTATCTATTGTCAGTAAATCAAAAGAATTAAACAAATAAATACATAAATAAAAATTAAGCATTAAAAGGACATTTAATTAAATAAATCATAAAGACAAATGGTTACATTCAACTCCTAAGAAAAAGACTTAGTTATAGATATGTTCAATATAGAAGAACAATATTCCATGCTAAAATTCATAAGAAATATAAAACTACAAAATTAAGGGTAAGAAAACAAACCATGTTCAACATAGCAATATCTCATTCTCGGCACTATCTTCACAATTTTGAACTTTTAAAATTCCTTTCCTAGACTTCAATGTCGTCACCCTAGCATCCTACGTCGTAATTTTATCTTTTAGATCAAAATCCCAAATAATCGTCCAAAAAAGGGACTCAAAATAATGAGTATATAGGAAAACATGGGCAACATTGAGACACTACTGTTGAGCATTCTAAAGCCCAAAACAAGGCCCGTTGGCCCACTCCTCACTCTTAACTTAAGGGGCAATAAAAATTAGGGGAATTGTAATGGGTAGCAAAAAATAATAGGATATTTGTAAATCTAGTCATAGTTTTTAGATTTGCAAATATAGAAAAAAAATTTAAAATCTATTTTTCGTATTTTTATTATTCCAATTTTATCCTCATTGGTGTATCAGATATCATACTGATATACTTTATATTTGGTATATATTTGGTATCAGTAGGATATCTGATGTGACGACCATCATCACAGGTACTATTAGTTATTTTATTTAACACTTCATTAGCCGCTGTATTTAGTTGGTATGGTGTTTTAATCAAACTCGGCGAGAGGGAGATCGTAATTTTGTTAACTTAGGTGAATTATTTCTTAAGATGAGATTAACTATGAAATTAAGGGAAAATGGCAATTTCAAGGGCATTTTGGTTATTAACGTTTAAAGGAGGGCTACTTTAGCAATTTAAGTTTAACCTAAATTGTTGGTATATAAGTCTCCTTAAGTGAAACCACCAACATGATGCAAACCCTAACCCTAAGTCCCCATCCTCTTCATCTTAACATTTCCCAAACCCTAACCCTAATCTTCATCTTATCAAGCCCAACCTAGCTTCACTACAACTTTCTCCTCTCTCTGCACTCATGTCTGGCGAGAACCCTAAATCCAGTTGCTTGCCGTCGCCGTCCAAGCGACCTTTCCGCATGAAGCTCGCACGGACTTCACGTCACTCCAGCCGTCCAAGTCGCCGTCCAAGTCGCCTTCTTGCAGTGGAGTACGTCAAGGCTGCCGGCAAGCCACGAACAGGAAGTCAAGCCCTCACCATTACCCTAGCCGCCGACCAGATTCGAACAGAAGACACTCACGCCGCGAAGTTCACGAACGGCTTGGGTCCCACTGTAGTGTCACGGAGCGCTCGTTCGACTCAAACGCTACCCTGATCCGAGCCGCCGCCGTCACACCGAATCTCACGCTGACCGCAGGTCTACGGTCGAAAGCTTCCGGTCGTCCACGCCTGAGTTGCGCCGGCAGAGCAACGAACGGAGCTTACTCGTTCAGCAAAGCCGCGGTCGAAGAAGCGCGGAGAACCCACGAGCTTGGTAAATCGCTGCGGCGGCAAGAAGAGTTGGCGGTTCGCCGGACTCCACGCCACGCACGCGGCGTCGTGGCTTTGACAAAGAAGGGTTTTGTTGTTCGGTGAGCAATCTTGCTAGGTATCGAGTTCGATTGAGAATTATTTGTGTACCGTCGATTATTTAAGCGTTTTGGTTGAGAACTTAGGTTACGGGTTCGAATACCTTTGGTAGGAAGCGAACTTGGAGCGGGATTGATCGTCAAAACGGACTAAGAGTTAGTAAGTGGTCGCTTTGAGCTCGAGGTAAGCGGGGTACGATATCTTAATACGGTAATTGAAGTATCGCATGATTAGGGTTTTAGTGAATGCTTGGAGTTTGAATTCGGAAATTATGTTGTGAATCAGGTTTCACTAAAAGGAGAATAGGCAGGGAGTTCGATTAGGTTTTGGAGAAAAATCGAAGCTCGAGGTAAGGGACCTTGTGCCGAATTTTAAATGGGATTAAATGAAAACGATTTTATGATTTTATGCGAAAAATAGTTTATAATTTTCTATACGAAAATATACAGATATTCATGCGAGAATATGTAATATTTTATGTGCAAATACTTCGATGCATCAGGTGAAAATAACCTATTGTTTTATGTGAGATTATTCTCGTATGCTATGTAAAGATATTCCACTATTTCATGTGAGAATAGGACAGTAGTTTGTATGGGAATGATACATGTTTTCTTATAAAAGTATGATTTTCAAACTGTCCATGAGAAAGTAAGAATGATATATTGATGATGATGTTTGAGACATGTACTCTGTTATTATGTGACTGATGGGACCTCATGCATGTTTTGTATGCCACGAAATGAATTAGCGAATAGTGTGGACATTGGTCATCCTGAGATCGTTATGTGCATGGTCAAACATGCAATAGAGACCTATGGGTCAAAGCACGAGGGGTCTGTGAGGACTCAAATGAAATGACTCAGGATGACCACTCACGGCCCCACAATTAAATGAATAAATCATGGATTAAAGACCTGACAATTAAATGAGCAGCCATGGATTAAAGACCTGGCAACTAAATAAGCAGTCATGGATTAAAGACCTGACAATTAAATGAGCAGCCATGGATTAAAGACCTGGCAACTAAATAAGCAGTCATGGATTAAAGACCTGACAATACTAGAAAGTTTTGGGTCCCATCTATGTATGTAACGAATGAGTTTAGAGATCATGATTGTATGTGTATGCATATCCCAAACCTCGGTGAGCGAGGTTACTTATCGGGTATTGTTTTGCAATACTCACCCTTTCTTTTAAAAATGTTTTTCGTAAAGGGAAGGGCGTGCGGGGCGTGTGACGGGGGAGCGTTACTAGGACCATGGGAACCAGCATGATTTCCGCATATTCTTATTTTTTTGAACTGTTGTTGTCTCTATGTTTTCAATTGGAGTTAAACTCATTTACGTCTTAATAGGCCAAGCTGAATTGATGATTCTAACTGATTTTAATGTTTTGTTTTCTTTTGGGATCCCTGGAACTATTTACGTTAATTGGAAATTGCTTTTAAGTTCTTTTTATCTCTCGGCCTATAAATGCATGCATGTGTAGTAATGTCCCTAGGAATTTGGTCATAGAAAAGTAGGGCGTTACGGTTGGTATCGAGCCCTAGGTTTAAGGGTTACAGAGACTTGCTTACTGAGTAAGCCAGAGTAGTTCCATGGTTTAACAACGCTTCCAATCCACCGCTGTGCGTTACGATATTTTATTAAGAAAGTAAATGATTATGATATGATACGATTTTATGCATATACATAACCTTAAAAGCCCCAAGGGTGATCCTATCTTATGATTTGAAAGTAAAGGAAAGCGAGTTAGAAACTCTCTATATTGTAGTTTTGACATAATGCCACCTAGAGGCCGAGGAGAGGTAGGGGACGTGGTAGGGGCCGGAGGCAAGGAAAACGTTGACGCCTTGGCTGGAATTACCCTGGATCGGGAAGAGGTTACTCCACCCGTTCGAGACCTCCCCAGACCACCGACCGTCGGTGAGAACGCGTGCACTGCGCAGTTGCCCCTGTGGCGCGCACTGAGGGGAACGCCAATGTTATGACTATGATGGTGGAGGCTATCACAGAGTCCAGTGCGAGCTCTGATAGCCACCCACCGCCCAAGCAAATCGTGGCGAAGCGATGCAACTCGAGTCCCGTTACGAAGGACTTGAGAAAGTATGATCCTAGGTCGTTCAATGGGTCTTCCAAGGTGACCCCACCGGTGGTTGAGTTGTGGTGTCCTCCATTGAGACCATCTTCGGTGATGAACCGCCCCGAGGACCGGAGGGTGTCTGTGCTACCTTCATGCCGAGAGATGACGCATATTTATGGTGGGAGTCCGCCAGAGGAACCATTGTCGCCAGCTAGAAAACGATTACACAAATCATTTTAAAGAAGCATTCAGCGGAAATTTTATCTGCTGCTGCACTCGTTACAAGAAGCGGCGCAATTCTTACAATTGTGCGAACAGCGGGGCGGTGGAGGTGTATGAGAGGAAATTTACCCGTTTGTCCCGTTTGCCCAGAGCCGTGGTGGATCTGAGGCAAAAGAAGACCGAGCGCTTCATTATGGGGTTTGGATGAGAATGTTCGAGGCTTTATTCAAGCATTAGCACCTCGACTACTCGCCTCATGGTGAGAGTGGCTGGCCCGATTGGGTGCGAGCACAGATCGCCACAGAGTAGTAGTTAACCGGGCGACCCACGAAGAAATCACAAGAGGAAGTGGACCAGGCCCAATTCCGGCTCACAACGCGCCCAGACACCGCATAGACCAGGGCATTTTTAAATGCAGTTCCGCGGAAACCACAAGTCAGCAGATTGGGAAATAGCGGCGGAGATAGGCCACGGTGCAAAGAATGTGGTAGCGACCTTTGGGGTAAGTGTTGGCGGTCCGGAGTGTGTTTCAAGTGTGGAAAGGAAGGGCACAGAGCTAATAGCTGCCCGAGTCAAGCCAGCACTAGCCACCACAGGTTATGAATAGTGGGCCTGCTCTGTGAAGCCGGCCATACATCAAGGGGAGAGCCTATGCAAGCACCAGTAGAGACATCTATGGCTCGGACTCGGTGGTTCAGGTACACTTCCATTACTTGGGCACCTTGCCTTTGTATTGTTTGATTCTGGTTCTACGCACTCTTTTATTCTCGCATCCTTTGTAAGTCAAGTTTGAGTTAGAACTAGAAACGATTCTGATATGCCCTGTCTGTCTCCACTCCTGCGGGAATAAATTTGTTAGCCAATATGAAAGTCAAGGATGGTAGTGTGACCATCGCAGACCATGAGTTAGCAGTGAATCTAGTGGTCTTAGACATGTTTGACTTTGATGTAATATTGGGCATGGACTGGTTAGCGCAGAACCATGCTTGTATTGATTGTTTCAGGAAGGAGGTAGTGTTCACTCCTCCTAACCAACCACAGCTCTGAGTTCAGAGGCACTGATGCGAGAAGTAGGCCTAAGGTAATTCACGCCCTTAAGGCCGAGAAAGTTATTGCATCGGGGAGCTTGGGGCGTCTTAGCTCGTGATACTAGATGCAAGGTGCACAGAGATCTCGGTGACATCGCATTACGATCGTGAATGAGTTTCTGACGTCTTCCCGAGGACCTCCCCGGAATACCTCCAGTCAGGGAGGTAGATTTTAACATCGGATTGGAATTGGGGACGACCCCGATATCCAAGGCCCCGTACAGAATGGCGCCGGCAGAGTTGAAAGAACTAAAAGTACAGTTACAAGACTTGCTAGACAAAGGGTTTATACGCCCAAGCGTTTCACCACAGGAGCACCGGTATTGTTCGTGAAAAAGAAAGACGGATCCATGCGCCTGTGTATAGATTACAGGGAGTTGAATAAAGTTACAATCAAGAATAAATATCCTCTCCCCAGAATAGATGATTTGTTCGATCAGTTGCAAGGAGCGACAGTGTTCTCTAAGATCGATCTGAGATCAGGCTACCATCAGTTGAGGATCAGTGAAGGGGATATCCCTAAAACAGCATTCAGATCACGTTATGGGCATTACGAGTTCACAGTGATGCCGTTTGGTCTGACCAATGCTCCTGCCGCATTCATGGACTTGATGAACCGTTTGTTCAAGGAGTTTCTCGATACGTTCGTGATTGTATTCATCGATGATATACTGATATACTCCAAGTGTGATGAAGAGCATGAAATGCACCTGAGGAAAGTCTTACTCACACTGAGAGAGAATAAGTTGTATGCAAAATTCTCCAAGTGTGAATTTTGGCTCAGACAGGTATCTTTTCTAGGGCATGTGGTGTCTGCAGAAGAGTCTCTGTCGATCCAAATAAAGTGGAGGCCGTCACAGTGGCCTCGTCCCACCACCGCTTCAGAGGTACGTGAGTTTTCTCGGGTCTTGCGGGGATACTATAGGCGTTTAGTGCGAGATTTTGCCAAGATAGCCATGCCTATGACTCACCGACACGTAAAGGAAACTCATTTGTTTGGGATGATGCTTGTGAGGCGAGTTTCCGGGAACTCAAGCACGAGTTAGTGTCGGCCCCGATTCTTACAGATTCAGGGAACAGGGGAACTTTGTGGTTTCTGGCGATGCTTCTAAGAAAGGGTTGGGTACGTGGTCTTGATGCAAAGACGGTAAAGTAATAGCTTATGCATCCCGACAATTGAAGACGCCTGAGGAGGAACTATCCAACTCATGACACGGAACTAGCAAAGCAGTGGTATTTGCATTAAAGATCCGGAGACACTACACCGTATGGCGAGAAAATTCGTGTTTTTACAGGATCATAAAAGTCTGAAGTATCTGCTTCACCCGAAGGAATTGAACATGAGGCAACGCGAGATGGTTGGAATTAGTGAAAGATTATGATATTGACATACGATACCATCCCTAAGAAGGCTAATGTAGTGGCCGATGCCCTCGGCGAGAAGCTTGCACATTCGCGCGAGTGACGATGCGGCCAGCGAGTTACTGAGCGAGTTTGCTCGAGCCGAAATTGCGATCGGGTAGGAAGACCACGGCTCGCTTAGCTTTCGATTAACGGTGCAACCGACCTTGAGACAACGTATCATTGAGGCTCACCGGTGGACCTCGCTTAGTAGAAAAGCGTACTCACGGTGACTACGAGCGAGTTGACGAGTTTTCCCTATCCACGGATGGAGGATTGCTATTTCGGGGCGATTGTGTGTGCATTTACGGCGACAAGTGAACCGAGATCTTGAACGAAGCCCATAACTCACCATTTTCTATGCATCCCGGCGGTACCAAGATGTACCGAGATCTCAAATACATCATTTTGGTGGTGTAACATGAAGCGCGACATAGCGAGTTTGTCGGCAAGTGTTTGACTTGTCGGCAGGTGAAGGCACCTGAAGCACAGAGACCCGCGGGTTTCTTTGCAACCTTTACATGTACCTCGGTGGAAATGGGAGGAGATCTCAATGGATTTCATAGTTGGGTGCCTAGAACTTTACGAGGTTACACAGGTGATTTGGGTCATAGTGGGCCAGATTAACAAAGTCGGCACATTTCATACGTGAAACCCACCTATTCTACGAGATAAGTGGGCGCGACTTTACCGAAGAGAGATAGTCCGTTTGCATGGAATCCCGATCAAGATTATTTCGCACGTGGATCCACGTTTCACCTCCAACTTCTGGAGGAGTTTACAGAGAGCGTTGGGTTCGCAGTTGAACTTCAGTACAGCTTTTCATCCACAGACGGATGGGCAGACAGAACGATTAAACCAGATATTAGAGGATATGTTGCGAGCTTGCACTTTAGACTTCCCAGGTAGTTGGGACACTCATTTGCATCTGATGGAGTTTGCTTACAATAACAGTTACCAGTCGACCATCGGAATGGCTCCATTTGAAGCTCTCTATGGAAGACGTTGCAGAACTCCCGTTTTCTGGGAGGAGGTTGGTGAACGCCAGTTGTTGGGTCCAGAATTAGTACAGGTCACTAACGAAGCAGTGCAAAAGATTAGGGCGCGGATGCAGACCGCCCAGAGCAGACAGAAGAGTTATGCCGACACGAGACGAAGAGACCTAGAATTCGAGGTCGGGGACCACGTATTTCTCAAGGTGGCCCCAATGAAGGGAATACTCAGGTTCGGCCGGAGAGGGAAGTTGAGTCCGCGATTCATCGGACCATTTGAGATCTTAGAGAGGATTGGTGCAGTGGCCTACAGATTAGCGCTGCCGCCTTCTCTTTCGGCGGTTCATAACGTATTCCATGTCTCCATGTTGAGAAAGTACGTTCCAGACCCGACTCATGTCATAGACTTGAACCATTGCGCTTAATGAAGATCCGAGTTATGGCGAGCAGCCGGTACAAATTATTGCAAGAGATCGAAAGACCCTCCGTGACCGTGAGATCAGCTTGGTTAAGGTGTTGTGGCGAGAACCACCGCACGGAAGAAGCTACACCGGGAGCGAGAAGAGGAAGTGCGAGCTAAATACCCAGAGTTATTCCAAGAATAGAACTTTCGAGGACGAAAGTTCTTAAGGAGGGGGAAGATTGTGACGACCATCATCACAGGTACTATTAGTTATTTTATTTAACACTTCATTAGCCGCTGTATTTAGTTGGTATGGTGTTTTAATCAAACTCGGCGAGAGGGAGATCGTAATTTTGTTAACTTAGGTGAATTATTTCTTAAGATGAGATTAACTATGAAATTAAGGGAAAAGGGCAATTTCAAGGGCATTTTGGTTATTAACGTTTAAAGGAGGGCTACTTTAGCAATTTAAGTTTAACCTAAATTGTTGGTATATAAGTCTCCTTAAGTGAAACCACCAACATGATGCAAACCCTAACCCTAAGTCCCCATCCTCTTCATCTTAACATTTCCCAAACCCTAACCCTAATCTTCATCTTATCAAGCCCTAACCCTAGCTTCACTACAACTTTCTCCTCTCTCTTGCACTCATGTCTAGCCGAGAACCCTAAATCCAGCTGTTGCCGTCGCCGTCCAAGCCGCCTTTCCGCCGCAAGCTCTCGCCGGACTTCACGTCACTCCAGCCGTCCAAGTCGCCGTCCAAGTCGCCTTTCTTTGCGGTGGAGTACGCGTCAAGGCCGCCCGGCAAGCCACGAACAGGAAGTCAAGCCCTCACCATTACCCTAGCCGCCGACCAGATTCGAACAGAAGACACTCACGCCGGCGAAGTTCACGAACGAAGCTTGGGTCCCAGCCGTGTCACGGAGCCGCTCGTTCAGCTCCAAACGCTACCACGATCCGAGCGCGCGCCACACACCGAATCTCACGGCGCCGCAGTCACGGTCGAAAGCTTCCGGCCGTCCCACGCTGAGTTGTCTTGCGTGAGCAACGAACGGAGCTTACTCGTTCCAGCACGCCCAGTCGAAGAAGCCGCCGGAGAACCCACGAGCTTCAGCCGTCGCCTGCAGCAGCACCGAAGGTTCAGCCGCTCGCCGGACTCCACGCACGCCGGCCGTCGTGGCTTTACAGCAGCAGGGTTTTGTTGTTCGGTGAGCAATCTTGCTAGGTATCGAGTTCGATTGAGAATTATTTGTGTACCGTCGATTATTTAAGCGTTTTGGTTGAGAACTTAGGTTACGGGTTCGAATACCTTTGGTAGGAAGCGAACTTGGAGCGGGATTGATCGTCAAAACGGACTAAGAGTTAGTAAGTGGTCGCTTTGAGCTCGAGGTAAGCGGGGTACGATATCTTAATACGGTAATTGAAGTATCGCATGATTAGGGTTTTAGTGAATGCTTGGAGTTTGAATTCGGAAATTATGTTGTGAATCAGGTTTCACTAAAAGGAGAATAGGCAGGGAGTTCGATTAGGTTTTGGAGAAAAATCGAAGCTCGAGGTAAGGGACCTTGTGCCGAATTTTAAATGGGATTAAATGAAAACGATTTTATGATTTTATGCGAAAAATAGTTTATAATTTTCTATACGAAAATATACAGATATTCATGCGAGAATATGTAATATTTTATGTGCAAATACTTCGATGCATCAGGTGAAAATAACCTATTGTTTTATGTGAGATTATTCTCGTATGCTATGTAAAGATATTCCACTATTTCATGTGAGAATAGGACAGTAGTTTGTATGGGAATGATACATGTTTTCTTATAAAAGTATGATTTTCAAACTGTCCATGAGAAAGTAAGAATGATATATTGATGATGATGTTTGAGACATGTACTCTGTTATTATGTGACTGATGGGACCTCATGCATGTTTTGTATGCCACGAAATGAATTAGCGAATAGTGTGGACATTGGTCATCCTGAGATCGTTATGTGCATGGTCAAACATGCAATAGAGACCTATGGGTCAAAGTACAGGGGTCTGTGAGGGACTCGAAATGAAATGACTCAGGATGACCAGTCGGCCCCACAATTAAATGAACAGTCATGGATTAAAGACCTGACAATTAAATGAGCAGCCATGGATTAAAGACCTGGCAACTAAATAAGCAGTCATGGATTAAAGACCTGACAATTAAATGAGCAGCCATGGATTAAAGACTGCAACAACTAAATAGCGATCATGGATTAAAGACCTGACAATACTAGAAAGTTTTGGGTCCCATCTATGTATGTAACGAATGAGTTTAGAGATCATGATTGTATGTGTATGCATATCCCAAACCTCGGTAGCGAGGTTACTTACTGGGTATTGTTTTGCAATACTCACCCTTTCTTTTAAAAATGTTTTTCAGGTAAAGGGAAGGACGTGCAGGGCGTGTGACGGGGGAGCGTTACTAGGACCATGGGAACCAGCATGATTTCCGCATATTCTTATTTTTTTGAACTGTTGTTGTCTCTATGTTTTCAATTGGAGTTAAACTCATTTACGTCTTAATAGGCCAAAAATCGAATTGATGATTCTAACTGATTTTAATGTTTTGTTTTCTTTTGGGATCCCTGGAACTATTTACGTTAATTGGAAATTGCTTTTAAGTTCTTTTTATCTCTCGGCCTATAAATGCATGCATGTGTAGTAATGTCCCTAAGAATTTGGTCATAGAAAAAGTAGGGGCGTTACATCTGATATACTTAATACTTGGTATATCAACAATATATCAGTAGGATATCTGATATACTTAATATTTGTATATCAATAGTATATAAGTAGTATATCTGATTACTTTATATTTGGTATATCAGTAGTATATCAGTAGGATATCTAATATACTTAATAATTAGTATATCAATAGTGTATACATGATATACTTTATATTTGGTATATATTAATCAACTAGTATATACCTATACATTTGTAACGCCCTAGGCTTAGGATTCAGATCAAGATTTGGAATCCGGATACCCTTGTTTTAGGTATATCATTTAGAATGATATACTTCCTAGATATTCGTAGAAAATTAGATTAACATGTTAGTATATCACTAATGTACTTCATTTTAAATATGTTTATTTCACTAATGTACCTAACATTTAGTATGTCATTAGTATATCAATCAAATGAACATATATTATATGTGAGTTACCGATATACTCTTAATTAACTTCATATACATATATCAGTAGTATATTAGTGATATACTCTATACAATAACACATCTCACACAATAAGATATAACAATCAAATTTGGTTTTAAATTATGAAATCTACTTGAAATTTAAAAGCATAACCTGAAATTTACTCTACCTGAAATGTCGGATATTACAAATAGCTTTTGAGATCCCGTTGATATACTTAATATTACTGAATAAAGTATATCATCATAAATCACTATTTGTGATATCGTTGATATACTGAATAAAGCATTTTGGTAGTATATCACACCGATATATACTTAATATTAGTAAAATCAATGGTTATCAGTTATTTTTGGTTAGATATATCATTGGTATATCTAGCTATTGTTGATAAACTACTTATTTTTTCGATATTGAAAATCACGAGAGGGCATTCCAAATCTAGCAATAGTTTTTGAGATCCTGTTGATATACTTAATATTACAGAATAAAATATATCAACATAAATCATAAATCACCATTTATGATATACCGTTGATATATTAAATAAAATAAATCGTTAGTATATCACACTTATATATACTTAATATTAGTGAAATCAACAGATGGCATATCATTCATGTAGTTACTTTTTGGTTGGACATATTATTGGTATATCTGATCTATTATTGGTAAACTACTTATTTTCTCGATATTGAAAAACACAAGGAGGACATTTGTAAATTTAGCAATAGATTTTGAGATTCCATTCATATACCTAATATTATTGAATAAAGTATGTCAGCATAAATCACTATTTGTGATATAATGTTGATATACTAAATAAAGTATATCAGTAGTATATCACATTGATATATACTTAATATTAGTGAAATCAACAGAATCAATAATATATCAGTTATGTAGTTAGTTTTTGGTTAGATATATCGTTGTTGTATTAGATCTATTGTTGATAGACTACTGATTTTCTCGATATTGAACAACACGAAGAAGATATTTGTAAATATAACAATAGTCTTTTAGATACAGTAGTATATCAACAGTATATCCGACATAATTTATATTTGGTATATCAGTAGTATATCAATAGTATATTTCATTTTAGGTATATCATTAGTATATCAATAGTATATCATAAGTACATCAGTATGTTTTTGATAGAATATTGATAGACTATTAATATACTTCAGATTGAAAAATGCACGCAAAAAATATAAGAGTATTTTTTACTTTGCATGCCATCCATTTGGGTTGGGTCTTTTTCTGTTGTTATTTTTGCAAATTGAATTAAGGAGTGACATGGGTACAATATTTATATTTTTTTTGCTATTCATGGGAGTGCCCCTAAAAATTATGTCTAAATTTAATTAATCAAATTCGAAAAATGTCTAAACAATTTTTAATTTGTAAATATGTTTACAACCATTTTTACTAAAATTTACTAATTGCATTAGACGAAAATATCCCGTTGAATATTTATAATTTGTTCTACCTAAAAAAGTGGTCAACAACAAGAGTGAAGAAAATATGTTAGATTTTTTCAAATAACAAATTCTATGATTGAAAATTAATATATATAAAGATTGAGAAGGAGTTTACAAAAACAATCTTAACAACTTTGAATAAAATCTAGGGATTGAGAATTTGAAAAAAATAATTTAAGATAAAATATATACACAATTAATCATCCACGTAAAACTCTCTCCCTTTCTCCAACTCAAAGTAATTATAATAATTGAGTATAAATGTACGTATCTATCTACCAACGTGCAAGAATAAATTAAAAAATGAATCCTCTAAATAGTTTTCTTCAACTTAGTGTGTATACTGGAACCTACAATTATAATTTTTTAATGTAATAAATAAGTAGAAATATGTGTAAATATCTACTGTGTAAGAAAAAATAGAAAAATTAATGTCCACCCATACATGCACGCTAGCAAAGGTAAAATAGTTAAAATCATCCACTCACCTAAACTCCCTCACATTTCTCACAATTTGCATATATGTTTTTTTCCCTAACAAATGAGTATAAATATGCATAAATGCCTACCTAATAGTATACTAATGAAATAATATTGGCTTTTAATAATATTGGGTCTTCGAAAGCCAATAATTAGCAATAAGCACCCCACTAACCCAATTTTGTAGATATCGTACAATTGTAAGGATGTATATAAAGGTATATACCTTTATTTTCACAATTAAATTGACTGCAAATATAGAAGAATAACCTAAGACTTTTTCAGTGACCTCGAATATTATGAGCTTTACTAGTAAACCTTGCAACCATCGTATTTATTCCGCAGGATAGGAATATTGATAACTCATTTCGAACATATACAACTCTACAAACTTGCAAACTGTATGAATGAAGAGTGTGTACTTTGAGACCATAGACATGAAGAGATTTCGCCTAGAACGTGTATTATGATCGATAGCCACATGCAAGACGATCTCTATTATTCCTCTAAATTCGGTCAAATGAAGAGCTTACTAAAAAATAGGAAATTTTGATTCAATTTCAGTTAGAAATTGTTGAAACTTTTTCAAAACAGAATCTGATAGTTGTTGGAAACTGTAAATAGATAATTACATGACTGTAATTACAAAGATATATCGAGGGCATCTTATGAAATTAATATTATTACCAATCACTCCTAAAAACATGGTAGCCATTTTTGCAACATTGAAATTATTTAGCTATTTTTCATTATGATAATTTTTTTTAGACATTACTCACAATTTCCCTAACCTAATTATATATATATATATATATATGGCAGATTTTTTTTTCTCGTGAGAGGTATTTTTTGATGTTGTGTTTACAGAACGAACAAAAAAAAAGGAATAGTGAAATACTTAAATCGAAGGAAGCTTTTCTTTGGTATTTTTTTTTTGTCAGAGCGTTTTTTCTCCATTCAAGAGTTTTGAGAGGTTGTTCTAGAGTGATTCGTGACTTTTTTCCTTGAGAGAAAAGTGAGAGAAACCACTATTGAGCGTTGTAAACTCTTTTAAGTTTCTCCCTAACGATTATATATAGTGGGACCTACATCGGTAACAGAGAACTAGACGTAGCCATTATTGTGTGAACTAGTATAACTTTGGTGTCAATTTCTCTTCCCTTAAACTTGATTTATTTATCGTTCTTGTAGTTTAAAGGTTTAGGTTGGTTTATCTACACTTTTAGGCTTGTTAATTCCAAATTGATTGTTCCGCAAAATATTTGGAATTATAACTTGATATGAGATTTTAGATAAAATAAATATGGTCTGAATCTGGTAGAATTTAGATTGATTATATTTTGTCTGTAGCCACCTATTTTTGTCCGGCTCATTTTTAATTAAATTGTTAGATCATAAATATCTATGATTTTTTTTTTTTTTTTTTGCTCACTTTGATTTTTATTTGTTATTTTTTAATTTCACTTTTCTTTTTAAAAAATGGAGAAATCATATTTTTTGGAGAAAAGACAAGTCATTGATTAAGTGGGTAAGTTTAGTTTTTATTTTGATTGACCAAAATGTTGTTGGTCTTTTTAGGTGTAAGTTCTTTCTTGGCATGAGTTTTCAAATTGCAACAAATTGTGTTTTTGGTTTTATGCACAAAAAAAGTAATGGTTTTGGTCTTTATATACATCTCATTCTTTCTTCAAAAAGACACACACAAAAAACCTACTTCTACACTCCCACATATCATTCTCATCCATTCTCAACTCTACAAAACTCCATAGCCAAATATCTTCACAACCAAAAAGATGGAGAGTTTTTTTTGTAAAAAAAAATACTCCAAAATCCCATAACACAAAAAATAACCCTAGCTTAGTTGGAGGTTGCATTTGGTAGGACTTTGTTCCAAGGATCCACACCTCAAACAACAAGCTAGTTGGTTTGTTCTTAACACCAACTTCTTGATCTTCATCTTTATTTCGAAATGTCCCCGAAAAACAATAGTTGAGTAAGGGTTTTATGAGCTTTTTCTTTCATTTTTGTTGTTCATTACATATTTCTTTTTTACTTTTATTACAATGTGAATCTTTGTCTATTTTATTGCTATGTTTTGCTACTAACTTTATCTTTAACTCTATCTCTAAATATCTCTGAAAAACAATAGTTGAGTAAGGATTTTATGAGTTTTGTTTTCATTTTTGTTCTTTATTACCTCTCTTTTTTACTTTTATTATCATGTGAATTTTTGCCCATTTTTTGTTTGCATTAATGTCTAACATCTTTTGTTATGTTGATTTTTACTAACTTTATTTTATGGTTTATTTCCCCTACTTATCTATCATTTTCTTGTCTCCATATTTCTTCTTCTTGGCTCTTGAGTTCATTGTACTAAAGGAGAGAGAGAGAAAAAAATGAACAAGAGGAAAAAAGAAGCAAAGTGTTGTGAAATTAAAAAAAAGATGGTTATGTAACATACCTTAGATTAGTTGAGTATGGGTGAATAGAGTTATTTCAATATTTTTCTTTCTTGTAATTGTTAGCATACTTGTGCATGATATTTATTTGTTATGATCAATTTGTTATGTTAAGCATGGTCTATCTTTAAATTGCATTTGCATTTTATTTTTCAAACTTAATTTATTTTGATTATCGTTAATGGTTTCAATTTTTTTTTGTAAACTTATTTTCAAACCTTAAACTTTGCTTGTTTTGGGGGGTTTACAATGTTTTATAACTAAAAAAAAAGTTATTTCCAACTTTTTTTATTTTTTTTAAAACCATTTTTTTTAGTTATAAAAAAATGCCGCCGACAACGGAATCTAGAAATATTTGGGAGTCCGATTTTCTAGTTTTCTTGAGGTGAGGAATTGATTCTTTGGAAGTCCAAGATCAACTCCAATACGTTATTTTTTTAGAAAATTCAATCATATTTGTATATTATGTTTGTTCACTTATTTGCTATGAATAAATTATCATACATGTTCAACTTATCTTGTCATTGCATTTATTTATTTTGCTTAACTTTGATTTTCTTGATTTTTCTTAGTGATTTCTATTTTTTTTTTACAAACTCTATTCTCATTTTTTGTAATATCATTTCTCAATTTCTTTAAAATTGTCCTTTTTTTACAAAGGTTTGTTTTCAAAGCCAAAGTATTTTATTTTCTAAGTTTTAAAACCTTTTCTTAAAATGTGATTTTTTTTAAGGTCGTTTTTTTTTCCTAAAAATTCCTACGATGGAATCTAGAAATATTTGGGAGTCCGATTCTCTAGAATTCTTGAGGTGAGGGATCATTATCTTTGGGGTCCGAGATTTTGATCCCAAGAAAAAATGAATTTAATTAAAATATTTTTTTTTAAAAAAACTTTATCTTATAAGAGGTTATCCGTATGATGGATTTGAGAAAATTGTGATTTTTTTTTTCATATTCTTGAGGTGATATTATTTTCAAAATCTTGGAAATAATTTCAATGCAACCACATTAATGGATTTTCATCCACTTATTTTATGGGATCATGACTCCAAATATTGGAGTAATGAGGGGTAAAATAAGACATTGTTTTAAAAATCTCATTTTCCTAAATAAGACATTTTTTTTTGTCCTTCTAAAATTTTTGCAATTCAAGATTTAAAATTTGGCCACCGTTTTTTTGAACGGGTGTTGTGGGGTGCTAACACCTTCCCCATACACAAACAACTCCCGAATCTAAATCTGGTTTTCGCATACCATTTTTTTTATTTTTTTAATAAAAAAAATTATTTTATTTTGGTGTCCAATCACACCATAAAAAAGATTGGTGGCGACTCCTTTTAAATATCCCTTTTATGAGAACGTCGGTCGCTCCGCGTCGCAGATACGTGGCGACATTGTCTACATACTCTACAACACGACCAAAAAGATGTGTGAGATTGAAAAGGAAAATGAGGTTGCGCGAGAAGTCGTACGTAGCATTAAGATACTACGATCAGAGCCACGTGGGGAGTGCGTTCGAGATGCTAATGACTTGCATGATATTTATTAAATCACCAATCAATCTAAAAAAATAAAGTTAATGAGTTATGATAAATTTTAGTATATCAACACTTCTAACTCTCTTCCTCACATGTGGAAGATCGAACAAGTGGAAATCATTAATTGGAGAGGAAACAATTTTACATGGGTTCAAACACATTACAGGAGTTCGAGTACAAGATCTCCTGCTCTAATACCATTTTGTAGCATTTAGAAACTCTTGGTAGTGTTGAAATGTTATTCATACAGGTCATTTGGCTTGTGCATTGGGAGAGCGTAGTCTTGTCTTTTTTGGCTTCAATTTCTTTTTCATTATAAATCCATTAAAAGTATGGTTATGATCTAAATGCTCGATTTTTACCAAAATAAACAAATATGTACGTAAAATTATCCAATTAAGCATCCAACTAGCAACAACTAATTAAGTCGTAGAAATAGGTTACATGGGATTCCATCTAAAAATCAATTAGCAATAAAAGGAGTAACCCAGGAATCTTATAAATTGTGAGGGTTCTCTTCATTTTTTCAATGTGTGATCCTCAACACATCCAAATGTTGCAAAGACCAATGAAAAAAATATTGAACCAAGGAATTCTTCTTGTTGAATTTTGTTTCGCAGCGAGAGTTTCTTTCACATAAGGACTCAATGTGTCTTGGCAGGGCAGAAGAAGTGTTAATAAGTGCAAGGAGGTTCTCCCAAATGCATATTAAGGGTAAAGTAGAAAGTGTGATGTATCGATTTTGAGCCAAACAAATGGTGAAGTTTAAGGAAAACTAAGCAGCTAGAGTAGTAACTATAAAATTTATGCACTCTTCGATTATCTCATCGGACAATTACACAAGTATACTGTATTTTCAATGAAAATATGTTTTTCTTCTAATCAAATATTTGTTTCCTTACTAACAAGATTGAATAATAAGAAGGAAAGGTTCTCAAATCCTAGACTCGCCATCTTATGTTATTTTTAAGATTGGGTTATAACTATGTTAAGAAAAAAAAATTAACAATGTATTTATTACTTAATAAAAGGAATCTGTGTTGTGAAAACTATTCTTGATGTTGTTAGGACAATATACCTAAACTTGTTGTAAGCATGTTGTCATTTTAGAGTATACTTGAAAAGTTATTCTCTGAATATCATTTTAATGAAGGAAGCTTTGTAGAATGACACATCCTTCCTTTTAAAGGATCCTAAATTCTATAAATCTTTCAACCTAACTAACTAAAAAGTGGTATGAAAAGAATGCAAAAAGAACTACTCAATTGTTTAAAATTTGTTTTATTAGTGGAAGAGTCACCACAAACCAAAATATCAACTCTTCACAAATCGAAGCATCAAAAGTTGAATAATTGATTTAAAAAGTGAACTAAACAATTCCAATGTAAACAAACATAATTAATATAGACTTGGCTTTATAAATTCAAAATGTAAACAAAATAATATTTATTTACATAAAGTTGCCCACTTTATTGAAAGGTAGTTGGATATTAAATGAGGATATGGTCAAAATTCTAAGAAAATGGAGATGATAGGAATTCATGGTGTCCACTTCATGATTTTACTTTTCCACTAATAGCCGCAATCTGCCTCAACCCTTCAAATGGGGCATTAAGAAAATAATATAATAACTCTTCAAAATATATATAAATATATATAATAACAAACTTAAAGTGCTCCAATAATTCTCTGTTTCAACAAACATTAAAGCATCTACTTTTTTTCGTTTTTTTTTTAAAACTTTTTGGCAAAGACTTCATATCCTTCTATGCTTTAGAACCAAGTTAGGGAGTTTTTTTTTAAAAAAAAAAAATAATTAATAAATTAAGGGTTATCTAAAACGGAAAAAAAAGTAAAGTGAGAGTGTGCCTAAGGTTGATTAACAAACAACCTTTACTTCCAAACTCTAAAATTCAAATTTTTGTTAGTCAAAAAGCACTTTTCTTTTCCTTTTGTTATTATTTTTAAAAACCCAAAATAAAGTTGCCTCTTGAATATTGAATTTGCATATGTTTGTTGATTTCGAGGCTTGTTGTTTATGGGTGGAAAATTATTGCATGAAAATTTGTCTCCCCTTTTAGGTTATCATGATGTAAATTAAACCTTTTAAGTTTCTTGCTGTGAATATAATGAATTACAATGGATTGGTTTGGATTTATTTTTTACCAAAATTTGGTACAAATTTCGCCCTATTGATTTTTTAAAAAGTGAAGATCAATGTTTGGGTCAATTTCTTAGAAAATTAGATAATAGTTTCACCAAAATTGATCTCATCTGTCAACATCATCCAAACCAATTTTAAAATTGAATGAAAATAAACCAAATATGGTTGGTTATGGAGTGTTTATTAGTGTAATGCCTCAGGCCCAAGATTTGGATCGGGATTCGGAAACCCCGACATTCTCCCGCATCTCCTGCGACCTGGCCACATCACCATATCATTCATACCATGGTTGAGTTGTTTGCGAGAGTGAACACTTTCCCCACAAACCAGCACGGGTCTTTTCAGCATGCTTTGTGTCCTCACTCACATGCTACCTAAGAAAATTCCAGGAGGTCATCCAATATAGTATTGTTTCAAGCCAAACACGCTTAACTTTGGAGTTTGTATGATTGAGCCACCGAAAAGAAAAGTGCACCTTCTTGGTATAGATAGTAGCTATCAATTCTTTTAAGTTTTTCTGAACTCGGTTTATTCATGTACCCCTCTTCTTCGGGCACCATACTTTCATAATCTCATAATCCCTCTCATTCAGATGTAGACTCAGTTCATTCATGTATTATTCTTTCAAGGGCGTCGCAATTAGCATCTAACATGGTCCTAAAATAAACCATACAATTAAACAATATATTCCTTTTCTTAATTTAACTTTTTACTTTTAATTTTTTATCTTAAGAAATTAAACTTATTTAGTTTTTCATTTCTTAAAAAGAAAAGGAAGAAAGATAACCTACTTTTGAATTTGTAACAAAATTTTGAATAAAAAATTAGTCTTTTTTTCAAATTATTTTTTAAGTTTTTGACAGTTAATTAAATTGTTATAAAAGGATAATAAAGTACAAAATTAAATTTTAAAACTAAAACTAATCCTTAAAAATTGTTATGAAGTGTTTCTGTTTTAATTTCTTACAAATATTTATTTGAAAAAAGAAAAAAAGGCATTTAAAAATTATTTATTTGAAGTATATGTCCTTCGCCTCCACATATTCTTACCTGGTATGTGGAATGTTTGGAATAAAAAAAACAACAGAATCTTGACCAACAAGGCTCGTTCTTGTAATCATCTTTGAGAGGACATCATTGCTCAAGCACTCCTCTAGTGCACCAAACCCAAACTTCTAAATGTTCATAAGGCCTCTTCTATAGCTCTAAATTCGCTATTCTTTTATGTAGCATGTTACTCTCTTATATGTTTCTTACCTGCTTGAATAAAAGGATGCACTTCAAAAATATATATATATATATATATATATATATATATTTTTGCTTGAAAAATTATTAATTTAGTTTATCAATGGATACTAAATAGAATGTTTGAATTCTTTTAAATACTCTCTCTCCCTATCTCTTATAAATGTATTTCAATTCTTATTTATCTATTTTTATTTTTATGACACCCAAGTTTAGGAGGGGATCCTCGGACTATGCAAGACATATGGTTAACTTTTTTGGTGGCTCAATCCTAAGAACTTCAAATTTTAGTGTGTTTGACTTGGAGCAATATCATATATATATCAGGTGACCTCTTGAAAGTTTTTCTAAAAAGCATGTGAGTGAGGATAAAGTTTCCTTAGAAATATTTCAAGACAAATAGTAGTGTTACTTGCTGATAAGGGACATTATTGCATGTCTACATGGTCTAGATTTTAGTCAACTTTAACCATATTCTATTAATAATTTTTTATTAAGGATCTAGATGAATTGATTTGGTTAAATTTTTTTTCTTTTTGAGTTTGAGTGCAACATGTGAGCCGTGAGTTGCTTTCTTTTATAGAGAAATTGTAATGTGTAGCAAAATATGAGTTCTTATTTGTAAATATAGAAAGTTTTTTTTAAAAAAAAATAGTAAATATCAGTGGACACAATAAGCCTACCTTCTCAGGGACATAACCTCGTAGGTAGGTTGGGAACTTAATCTGTGCAAGATGGAATTCACTCATTCCTCTCTCGAGAATCGATAGGTTGTTCCCTTAAGAACCGACTCAGTGTCTTGAACAACGGGGCCCGCCCTCTATGAGGGTATGAGTTTAAGGTAGGACCTTAGACTTGTTGTTCATTAGAGGATCGGTGGTGCTTAAGGAGCAAAGAGGTAATCACGAGGGTAAAGCGGTGGTTTGACCCACCTGTGATTACTGAACAACTGTGAAGGGTCGACTCATGGGCAATGACTATATCGGTGGACACAATAATATCTGATGAGGAGAGTGCGCAGAACAAGTCTATAGTGGAGTGACTTGTAGTTAATGAATATTGATTAAGCTGGATCAAAGAGTTTGATCGATTAATCTCACATCATTGGAGCTCATGATCAGTGAGGTCCATTAGATCCCTCTGTTGGCTCAACATGGTAATATTGAGGGTATAAAGTTAGGAGTGAAATTGAAGTGTTCAATTTCATACATGAGGAGTTATATCAATTATATATGATGTAATTGATATAATATATATTTTTAATGTGAATTAGATTCATATATAAACTATATACTAAAGAGAGATAAAAGGAAGGGTAGGATGGTCATTTCCATCCCATTCCCCTATATATATGGTTGCATGAGATGCAATTAGGTTAAGTTTTTGGACAAGCCTCCTTGTTGTGTTGTTGGAAGAGTTCCAAAACACAACTCTCTCTCACAAAAATACCTCACATCTCCTAAGGGGAACCCACCTTCCTCCCTCACCTAGAGAACAACGGAGAAGATCCGTTGGTCGTGTCTTCGTGCGTTGGAGATTTTGTTGCTGAGATCGTGACCTTGGAGAGAGGAGCACTTGAAGAAAGGTTCTTCAAAGGTAAACTTCTTGCTGTCCATTTCTGTATTTTATGCTTAATCTATGTTTTATGTTCATGAATTTCCATTGTAACTAAATTAAGAACACGCGATTCACAATCGCTTCCGCTGCGGGGACTTCGATTCCCTTCAATTGGTATCCAAGCCCAATTGTGTTCTTGATTTATGTTCTGGAATTTTCAAGAACAAGGTTGGATTTACTGTTTTGTGCATGAGATGTATGAACGGTTTTGCGAAATTAGATGTTTTCGATTTTGGCACTTAGATTTACAATTTTTCCATTGAAATGTTCAATGTAAGGGCCCGATGTTTTGGACAATTTTAATTGTAAATCGAGTCTGTAAGTTCGTGTCGATCGAGGCAAGATGGTTGCTGAGAAGATCGGAGCGAAAACGAGCAAGGAATGGAGATTCCTATGGCTATTTTGTGAATGGCGTTGCAACGCCGCCATCGCGTTACTGCGCCATCTGCGGCAGCGCTATTTCTTTGGAGAAGACGACGACATTACCATGTAACGCCGCCCTCAGCGTTACAACGCTTCGTGCGAAAAATGACAAAGCACTACTACAATTTTGGCCTTTATTGACGCGTTCCTTTTTCAAATTGTTGACGTTTAGGACAAAAAACTGTGAATAAAAGAACCAATTTCACTTTAAAATTAATTATTAATTAAAAAAATACATATATTGACGACTATTTAATGACACAAAATGTTAGAATTTAAGTTGACGGATTAATTTTAGAATTGTTGACGGTAATTACGAAGAAATTACGTTGAATTTGTTTGGCTTCCGTGTTTTAGTTTCATTGACGGTTATTAGCCGTCAACAAAGAGGGTTTTATTGACGGTTGGGAGCTGTCAACGTAGATACTTCGTTGACGGGTAAAAACCGTCAACATTTATATATAAAGCTAAACGACGTCGTTTTATATAGTTAATATTAAAAAAAAAACAAACCTCCAGCGCTCGTGAGAATCGAACTTGCGCTCTTAGCCTTTTGTCTTTGTTGACGGATAGAAACCGTCAACATATGTATATATTTTTTAATTAATTTAATTAAACGACGTCGTTTTGTATATTTATAATTAAAAAAAAAAAACCAAACCCTCAGCTCTCGTGAGAATCGAACTCGCCACCTAATATTACTTTTTTGTTGACGGGTAAAAACCGTCAAGGTATATATATATTTTTTTTAATCTAAATAGGCCAAAACGACGTCGTTGATATTAAATATTAAAAAAAAAACCTTCAACTCTTTTGAATCCGATTACCAAAAGGGTTTCATACAATCTTCTATAACAACCCTCCTTTTGTCCACCGTCGTCAAGCACGATCTCCACGTCGTCAACCCACGATCTCCACCGCCGTTAGCCCACGATCTCCACTCCGTCAGCTGTAAGTTTTGAACCACCGAAGTCCACACGTATGCTGTCCTTTTCTCTGATTTTCCGTCGTCCGCTCCTGTTTAGCCGCCGTCCTTTTCTCTGATTTTCCGTCGTCCGCCGTGTTTAGCCCCCGTCCCTTTCTCCGATTTTCCATCGTCCGCCCCTGTTTAGCCGTCATCCGATCTTCTGAGCAACGATCTCCACCGTCCGTCGTCGCTTCATCGGTTTGTTGGATATCGCCGGCGCCTCATCGGTTCTTGGATATCGTCGGCCGCTTCATCGATTTCTTGGACATCGCTGTGAGCCACGATCTAGATCGTAAAATATACACGACTTTCTTCAGATCTGAACGGTAGCCTCTGTTTTCTATGATTCTTAGTGTATATTTTATTATTCGGGTGTGTTCTTGTGTATATTTTAGGATTCTTGTGATTCTTAGTGTATATTTTATTATTCATGTGTGATTCTAGTGTAGATTTTAGGATTCTTATGTTTATTTTTCAGAAATTTTAAGCAATTGCATTTGTGTATATTTTCAGGAACTTTAAAAGATTGCATGATTCAAAAACTTTAAAAACCAATTCATTATTTTCAATAAACTTTTTTGTTGTAAAGAAAGCTTTTTAACCCATTGGAAAAATTTGTCCCTATCTGAAACAATTCTCTAATTTTCACCTACTGCTAATAAGATATGATTGACTTGATTAAAATGTTAAGTTATGAAGCCATAATTAACTACCCGTCAAGTTCTTGCCCATGGTCAGATATATGAATTAAAATTTTCTTGTAGGAATGTGCTTTTAGAATATGGTTCTAGTGCTTGTAATGAGTGCACGAGGTAGTGTAACTTACAAATTTTCTGCGTACTTAATGATATTGAAACATGTAAAACATATCATTTCTCGGATATAATAATTTCTACATTCATGTTAGTTGCATATGCATCATTCCCAAAAGTGAAACTAGCAAGAAGATAGGAGAGAGAAAAAGAAGAGACCAATGTTAATTCATATAACTTTTTGAAAATTGAAATCCTTTTTAAGTACACAATTACTTCTTATGAAGCTTTAAGCAATCATTGAAACCTAGGCGTGGTTCTTATTTTTGTATTGATTGTTTAGGTGTTAGTTTCAGAACCTATAGTCTTTCTTTGTAGCTTTCTGTAGATGTCTCTTAGCTTGATAGGTTTTACTTTCGTTGAACTCGGTTGTCTGCCTGTTTGTAAGTGTAAAACATGTTGAGTTTCTGTTTTTTTGAAACCCAACCTAATGTTTGTTGAAGTCTGTTGGAGGTTGGGCATTTATTGTACCTTAAGGAGTGTTTGTTTAGATTTACAAGTCTTAGAGAAATTTTGGTTATCTCCTAGTTACGTCGTTATGCTGCCGAAATTTCAGCGCAGACGACGTGGCTGATCAATAACCTCCCTAATTACGTTCGTCCTAAGTTTTAGGGTCGTTATTGTGAGTCTCTCTCTTTAAAAGAAAAGGGATCCTCGTGCTAAAGAAGACTCTTTTTCTCGCTTGCTTTACTATTATTCTAATGCCATGGAAGGATTTGCAGCTTAGTTATCTGAAACTGAGCTTGAATACTTGAAAAAGTTGTCTGATGTTGTGGTTGTAAGGGATAATAGAAAGCATGAAATTCTTCTATTTAGGTATGATAATAGTTTCATCTCACTATCAATTTAATATTTATTTACTAATGGTGTCTCTAATTTCAAGTTTCATTGCTCCAACAAATCGAAAATATAGAGTTATAGATGAAAATTTTCTGCTTTTTCTGCTTTGTTTATGGTTAACATGAAAAATAAGGTGGGGTTGTTGATTCTCATATTTGAAATTGATTGATTGTTAATTTAATTAGGATATAACATAGTGGAATTAATTAGTTTATAAATTGAGTTTGGATTGGAATTAATTGATTGTTAATTTACATTTGGGTAAAAGTTAGGAAAAAGTTAAAATGGGGTTGTTGATTATCATATTTGAAAGAAGCAAGTTTTGGTCTTAAACTCATAGCAGGTTGAACTTGCATTCTACTGAACTAAAGGTTGAATATTCTAATGTTCCTGAATTTTTGTTTGATATATATGGAGATATTGATCGTGCAAAGAAATAATTGTTTAATATTGATGGTGTCTATATTGAGCTGGTTTTTTTAATGGTCTAATAATTTGTACTTGTTTACTTCAGGGGTTTTAATTTGATCCCATTTAACCCAATTATTTCTTTGCTCATAGCTTTTGATCTGAATTAGTTTGATTTGATGCGATAGTTGTGTTTGGTTGTTTAACATGATTTGCATTAGAACATTTCCCAAATGTTGTTGATATCAATGTTATTGTATTTGATAATGATTAACGATTAACTTTTAAGAGGTAGAAATAGTCCTTATGCTATTAAAAGAGTACATTGTATTATCTGTGATAAATATGTAGTTTATTCTACTTTTTTTAGGACTGAGATTGATTTCATTAATTGAAAAATATCTATTGACTTCATTTAATTAGGTTATAACATAATGGACAAATTATGGATGTCGAAAGATAGATTATCTAAAGAGTATGAAGAAGGTGTAGACATTTTTATTCGGTTTGCACACACGAACATGCGAGTGGTAAACCTTCTATACGATGTCCGTCCGTGTTAAGTAAGTGTGTAAATTTGAAGATTCTCAACACTAATGTAGTCAGGAACCACTTAGTTGCGTATGGTATCGATCAAAGATATGTTAATTGGATTTGGCACGGAGAAACCCTTGATAGACATTCTAGAAACAATGTAGAGTCAAATTTAAACTACACCACTAATGAGCATGTATATGAAGAGAACTCTGATGACAACATTGTGGAGATGGTTGAAACTGCACAACAACATTTTGAAGAAAATCCAAAAAAAATTAAGAAGTTGCTTGCAGATGCTGAAAAACCTCTATATCGAGGATGTAGTAGATTAACTAAGTTAGGTACATTAGTTAGATTGTATCACCTGAAAGCCAAATTTGAGTGGAGTGATACTAGCTTTACAGAGTTGTTGACCTTATTGAAAGATATATTACCTGAAAAGAATGAATTGCCGACATCTACGTATGAAGCAAAGAAGACGTTAGTCACTTTGGGAATGACGTATGAAAAAATTCATGCATGTCCTAATGATTGTTGCTTAGATAGGAAAGAATACGCTAATGCATCTAATTGTCCTCACTGTAACGAGTCTAGATGGATGAAACGTAAGAATTCGTTGGAAGTGAAAGAGGGAGTCCCTGCTAAAGTTATATGGTACTTTCCCCCAATTCCACGATTTCAAAGGATGTTCAATAGCACGTTAATTTCCAAGGATTTAACTTGGCATGCTAATGAGAGATTAGTTGATGGCAAGTTACGACATCCTGCTGATACTCCATCTTGGAAATTGATCGATCATTTGTGGCCTGAATTTGGAAGTGAAGAGAGAAACCTTCGTCTTACTCTATCAACTGATGGAATAAATCCTCATAGTGAAATGAATAGCAAGTACAGTTGTTGGCCTGTAATATTGACAACATACAATCTCCCACCTTGGTTATGTATGAGACGTAAATTTTTTATGCTAACCATGATAATATCTGGATCAAAGCAACCGGGGTACAACATAGATGTGTATTTGGCTCCTTTAATAGATGATTTAAAAATTCTTTGGAATGATGGAGTACCTTGTTATGATGCATATCGAGATGAAGTATTCACATTAAAAGTAGTGTTGTTGTGGACAATTAACGATTTTCCTGCATATGGTAATTTAGCCGGTTGTAGTGTCAAAGGATATTGTGCATGCCCCATATGTGGAGAACACACATCAGCTATGCATTTAAAATTTGGAAAGAAGATGGCTTATCTTGGACACAGAAAATTTTTGCCACTAGCTTATTCATTTAGAACACAGATGAAAGCATTCAATAATGAAAAAGAATTTGGAAAGGCTCCACAACCATTGTCAGGAGAAGAAATTATTGAAAAATTCACCAACAACGAACGTTCCTATGAAGATATGCCAAAAGAGAAGAAACCAATAGGTGCCTTGCGTTCTTGTTGGAAGAAAAAATCGATATTTTTTGAACTTGAATATTGGAAGAAGCTTCATGTTCGACATTGCTTAGATGTAATGCACATCGAGAAAAATGTTTGTATGAATTTAATAGGCACTTTACTCGACATCCCCGGTAAGACAAAGGATGGATTACAAACTCGACGTGATTTAGAACGATTAGGTATTCGTCCCGAGTTGGCCCCAAAAGTTATAGGAAGAAAGACATTCATTCCACCGGCTTGCTACACATTATCCAAACATGAGAAACGTGCGGTTTGTCAATCATTGTCAAAAATGAAAGTTCCTGAAGGTTATTCTTCCAATATAAAAAATCTCGTATCACTCGATAATCTAAAAGTTAATGGTTTGAAGTCACATGATTGTCACGTGCTCATGCAACAATTGCTATCAGTTACAATTTGATCTGCACTACCTAAGCATGTGAGAATTGCTATCACACGATTCTGCTTGTTTTTCAATGCAATATGCAATAAAGTGGTGGATGTTTCACAATTAAGTGAGTTGGAGCACGAGATCGTAGTAGTACTGTGTCTGTTTGAAAAATACTTCCCTCCATCGTTCTTCACCATAATGATGCACTTAACAGTACATCTGGTCAGAGAAGTGCGACTTTGTGGTCCTGTATATCTTCGATGGATGTATCCTTTTGAAAGATACATGAAAGTTCTTAAAGGATATGTGAGAAATAGGAATTGACCTGAAGGTTGTATTGCTGAAGGTTATATTGTCGAGGAAGCTATAGAGTTTTGCACCGAATTTTTGCATGATGTAAAACCTATTGGACTCGAAAAGACAAGTGAACGAGCTCAGGATGATGAATTTGGGAGACCTGCATCAACAGCTTCTCATATGAAGCCTGATAAGGAACAACTCAAGCAGGCTCATCTATATGTCTTAGAAAATACAGATGACGTTCAACCTTTCATAGAGTACGTTCACTTCTTATACTAATTTAAAGTTAATCCTTAAACTTAATATACTAACACTAATCATTCTATGTATATTATAGAAAACATATGAACTATTTGAAACGTATCTATCCATCAAGATCAAGAAATCGAAAGTGGTTACAAGATCAACACAATAGAACCTTCATTTCTTGGATACGTGATCAAGTATGGTTTTAACAATTACTGCTCATTTTTTTCTTTTCCTTTTTAGTTTTTAGTGACTTATACTAAATAGTGATTTATGTGTATAGGTTGCTACTGATCTTGAAGTACCAAACCATACTATATTTAACACATTGAGGTGGGTATCACATGGTCCTTCACCCACCGTGTGATAACCTATTTAAGCTACGTAGTGAATGGTGTTCGCTATAATCTGAGCTTCGTGATGGTACTCAAAATGTTCAAAATAGTGGAGTATGTTTAGTAGCTAGTAATGCGATGCAAGTATCTAGTGCAAAAGATAGAAATCCAATAACCACAAACATGTCTTTTTATGGTGTGATTCAAGAGATATGGGAATTAAATTACCATAATTTTAAGATTGTAATGTTCAAATGTAAGCTGGGTTGAAAGTAATGGGGTGTTAAAGCAGATGAACTTGGATTTAAACTAGTTGATCTTAGGCGTATTGGATACAAATCCGATTCTTTTATTTTAGCTTCACAAGCTAAACAAGTGTTCTATATAGAAGATCCAAGTGACTCCCGATGGTCTATTGTGTTGCATCCTCCAAATAGAGAGTCTGCAGATCATATTAACGAAGGCGAGCTCGGGGACTTAATTTTAAACTACAATAACTCTAACTACGTTCTTACTACTAATGAATCGATGAAATAGATGATGATAGTTCAACATATGTTCATACCGATCGTGATGGCATTTGGATCGAAAATGAAAATGAAGCATAAATTATATGGTATAACTTTTCAACTTCTTTGAATTTAGATGTTGATACAATTTGATGTTTTTATGATTTATATTTAACTCAACTAATGTCTGCGGGTATTTAGCGGGATACTCTTATGGATCAATACTCTAGTGATGATGACCGCATGCCACTTGAAGATGAAGCGAGAAAATGATGATATGGTGCAACCTCTCTAATGTGCGCCTACTCGAGGCGCTCTGCGATGCTCGAGCTTGCGGGAATTAAAAATGAAGCTGATCGAAGAGTGATCGAATACAATGCTCATGGACGAAGTGGATTGGTAGGAATGCAACGAAAATGATAAGTTATATTAGAACGTGTAATGCGACACCACATTCCAATTACATATGACTCGTGGCACAAGTACCAAGAGAATTGAAAGAAAAGATTTATTCTTGCATTGAGGTAATTTATTATTTCACTAACTCATTAAATATCATGTGCTACTAGTTTCAATGAAAATTACTTATATATATTATATTCTTTTTATCGACATTCCTTCGTAGTAGATCGTAAATCAAAGAAGGACATATTGATGAAAGTTGGAATTTCGTTCCTGAAATTTAAGAGCATTTTGAGGACTAAATATATTATTCAATTTCAAGATATGCCTGAATGTTTGAAGTCTCCACCACTACATATATAACCACATCGAGCAAGTTCATTGGGATGAATTCGTTGGTAAAGTTCTATCTGAAGAGTTTCAAGTAAGTATTGAAAAATGAATTGTTTTTTGTTTATACATGTTTACACAAAGATACTAATTAACCTTGTGTTGTGCTATAATTGTGTGATGTAGAAAGTAAGCAGTTTGCAAAAGGACAGACGTTCCAAAAATAAATACAATCATAGGCTTGCTCGTAAGGGATACGCAAATTTTGTGGAAGAGTTGGTATGTTTTGATTTCTGAATTTATACATTAGTATGTTATGTCTGCTCATTTATTAATTAGATGACTACATATATTTGTAGAATAAAAAAGGACAAGTAGATTTGGATGCAGATCGAGCTAAGCTATGGATACAAGCTCGACAAGGAAAGGATGACAAATTCTTGAATGAAGAGATTGCGAGACGTTGCGATCGATCGAATTGTAAGCAATAATGTTCATATATTTTTATACTTTATTGACATTATACTAGAGTAGTAAATATATATTTATATTTTTATTAAATTGTAGGATCAGCTAGCAAAAGATCCAAAGAATGCGCATGATGATATTCTGACAGAGGCATTAGGCACTCCTGAACACTCAGGACGTGTAAGAGGTGTGGGAGATTTAATCAAACCCTCATTCTTCTTTCATAAACCCACACCTTCGACTCAAAAAAGTAACGTCATCACTGACGAAGAAACGAGTTGGAAGAAAGAAAAGAAAGAACTGATGACTCGATACAATCAAATGACGACAAAACAAACACGTGAAAAAGATGGAGAGAAACGGTGTGGTGATGTCACTCTCTTGCCAGATAGGGGTAGTTGCCAAGCACAACCATCCATTGCTTCGACATCTACTGAAAATCTTGATCAAGTAACTCTTTTTCTAAATATTTGTTAATTGAATTTTAAGAAAATGTATATAAATACTAAGTCATAATTTTTAATATACTATGTAGGGAAAATCTTGTGATTTAGCTGTTGAAAATATAAACAATATTGTGGCATCAAGAATGGTTTATGAGAGGTTAAGTCCGCATGAAGTTGTGTACGGTGTGCCTCTCAGATCGAACGATGTAAAAGTACCACTACAGGAAAAAATGTCTACGATAGCTTCGAAAAAATGCTGTAATAGGCCTTTTATAGTTTTTTCTGCAGAGTCATGACAACCCAAGCTATTAAAAGTCTGGAATTTTTTCAACATTTGATAAAAGCTGTAAAAGATTAGACTTTTTACAGCATTTTATAAAAGCTATAAAAATTAGACTTTTTATAGCATTTTATAAAGGTTATAAAAAATGTTATATTAAATAGTCTATTAATAGCATAATTTCCTCTTTTTAAAATCAATGATAGCATTTTATAAATGCTATAATAATATTGTAGTAATCTATGATAACATTTTAGTAATTATAGCATTTATTTGTAGCTATTTTTAAACTTAAATTAAAGCTACAATATACTTTTGAATTGTAAAATTTTTTGCTATTGTTGTAACTTTGATGGCTTTTGAAATTATTCATGATGCTATTATTCATGTTTCCTACCTTAGTTTAAATTAAAAGTAAAATAATAAATGAATGATCTACAAAATTAATTATACAATGAATATATATGTCATTAATCCAAGCAAATTACATTTCATTCAAGGTTTACATTATCCCACTTAAATTGATACAAAACATAACAATCTATTGTTCACAAAATAAATATAGTAATGAACATCAACTTTGGGATGACACTAAATATAAAGTTGTCAAATACTATTCATTAAATTACAAAATGTTTCACTATTCAATATCAAAATATATAACTCTCGAGCTAGTTGTTTTTATGGCCATGAACTTCTCATGATAGTCATCAACCTACAAAAAGTCATCAAGAAAGAAGTAAAGAAGAATATTTACTCAAATAAAATAATTATTAAACAAGTCAATAATTTTAAATAATAATACATAAATGTAAGTAGTGATTAAAACTTTGTCAAAAGGCGATGTAATTGTACTACCAATAGAACTAAGATAACTCCCCCAAATGTTAACCTAATCTAAGAAACACCACTAAGCTAACAACCTATATGCTTCAAAAATTTCGACAACATAGCAACGTAACTATAATAATACCAAAAATTTTACTTAGCACTTGTTGGTAAAAAAAGATAACACTTCTATATCCAAATTAACCAACCACGACTTTCAACTCTAACTCACAAAATCATGGAAGATTCACAAATGAACCAATATTCTAAATATGTAAAGTACTAGACCAATTCATTAAGTTCCAACAAACACAATCCACAAGGTAAAGTCTCTACGCTCCTAGCATGATACAAATTGCTTATTTCTATCTGTTGACTTGTGCATACAGTTCCCTTCAAGACTCTCATGGGAAACTGTTACAACTCTCATGGGAAAGTGTTACAAATTCTTGCCCAGGTAAAAAATTGGATACATAGGAACATTCTTGTTTGTCATCCATTCTGGCATAATCACATTCAATCTTAAGCATAATTTGATACCTAAATAACTCACTAACGATCTAAAACTACCTACGGAACCTACAAAGTTACAAAAAAAAGTGTATAAAAGGAGTTTAAGTCTCATTTCCACACTAAAAAAAACTAAAACAATGCCTAAACTGAAACTTATGCACACAACCGACCCCTCGAACCTTCAAAAGTTTCTTAAAGGCTCTTAAGCATACTTTGAGACCTATAATAACTCACTAACGATCTAAAGTGTGTAAAAGGAGTTTAAGCGTCATTTGGAATCTTAAGAAACTAAGAAAGTGACTAAAGTGAAACTATAACACAAACAATCGAATTTTATTCTGAAAATGGAAGGCATTATTAGTAAAGTTTTCGAGTAAGCATTCACAGAATTTTTACAAAAGAACAGGAAGACAATGGCTAGCACAAACAATCGAATTGATCTTCAGGTAAATAATTAATTGGATTACTGGCTACTAGGATAACAAGTTCCATTTATTCCAGATTCCCGAAGGGGAAGGAAGACAGAACATATGCCACTAAGAATCAAATAGCAAACATGCATGCAAGAAATGTCAAAATATCGTAAAACTTACAGAGACCAGTATATCAAGTAAAAACCAAGGACTATTCTTATGATGCATTGGGTCAATTTCAGAATTTAGCCATTCATATCGTTTCACAATTATTAGGAATTTTACATGAAATTTCCAATTTTAAATTCCAGAAACCATATAACGAAAACGAAACAAAAGAAGTTGGGGTTTTAAGACGAACTCAGTAAACTTCCAACCAGTGATAAAGATTGAAGAAGAGGAAGAAGAAGAATGAAAGAGACCTTTCAATGCATTGACTAACGATGGCGCCATCACCTTCGTGCTAGAGTTAAGTCTTCTTGATGACAGAGTGAGGTCTGAAGAAGGGGAAGTAAGGAAGGAGATAGGTATTGACACTATCGAGAGAAAAGAGAGGAAGATGCGAGATGTGGGTTTAGGGAAAAGAGAGGGAAAGAGGAGATGAGTGTGTGGGTTTGGGAAAGAGGAGATGACCACCGCATCCACCATTTTTTTTAGAAAATAAAATTTAACACTTCTGCCATTTTTTCATATTCTTCCGCCTTTTTTTTCATTCTTCCGCCTTTTTTTTCCATAGCTTTTTAATAAAATGCTATAGCAAAATGCAATAAAAAGTGGTATTTGTTGTAGTGTACTTATCACTCTTGTATCTGATTTCAATGTTGCATTGCCTATACCGATAGCTGGGAGTATTGGGACAGTTTCAAATGCGATTGGTTCTCACGTTCCATGGCCAAAGAATCTTATAATAGTAGATAAAATAGAAAAGGTAAATTTATTTAAAAACGCTCGTTCTTGTTTAACTTAATGTCTATGATTTTTAATATATAACATCGTGTTCGTAGGAACGTAAGAAACCTCACCGTGAGCTAGCGACATTAAGGGAGAAGAGAGGTAGAAATGATGTGCCACGAGTGCATATGCCACTTGCAGCTAAATACATGATCAAAATTCTTGAAGGCATGAGGACTGAGTATATAGACATCCCAATATCTGTTCATGTGTTCGGATATCAATTCAACTTTCATTTAATGAAAGACAACATGCAGCAGCTCTGCATGATGGAGGAACTTGCAATCTCGGTTATATCAGCTTATATCGTGTAAGTATTATTTAATTATGTAGACTTTGATGTTCTCGTTATTTACCACTTTAGGATATACATAGTAGCTGGTTTGTTAGTTTTGAGTTATGCTTAAAAATTGTGACATGTGAGTTATTCTTGTTTTGAAGTTGTTGAGTGTATGTTTTGTTTCGTTTATGGTGGTTAAGTATTCATGAATCATTAAAATGGAAGTGAATTGAAGTTTGATTGAGTTATCTGGATGTTGAGTATAGAAGTGTGTTTTTGTTAAACATAGGTACATGTTAAATTTTTGTATTGTTGTAATTGTGTTGTTATGCTGCTCAAATTTAGGGGTATTCTTGAATCGTTAAAATGATTAGTGAATTGGAGTTTGATTGAGTTATCTGGATGTTGAGGTTAGAAGTGTATTTTTTTTTTCCAGATAGGTACATGTAACATTTTGGTATTGTTGTAATTATGTTGTTATGCTGCCGAAATTTTCGAGACTTAATTAAGAGTAAACTCCACTTTAGGATAGACATTAACTAGTTTGTTAGTTTTGAGTTTTGCTTAGCAATTGTGACATGTGAGTAATACTTGCTTTGAAGTTGTTGAGTGTATGTTTTGTATCATTTTTGGTGGTCTAGCGTTATTGAACCGTTAAAATGATTAGTGAATTGAGTTTGATTGAGTTATTTGGATGTTGAGTTTAGAAGTGTGTTTTTGTTTTAGAAAGGTACATTGTATCATATATTATTTGTGACGACCATCATCACAGGTATTATTATTAATTTTATTTAACGCTCTTGTAAACGCCGTGTTTAGTTGGATTAGTGTTTTTAATCAAGCTCGGCGAGGTGGAGGCCGTAATTTTGTTTGTCTTACGTGATTTGTCTCTTTTAAGATGAGATTAGTTATGAAAATTAAGGGGAAGGTAATTTAAGGGCGTTTTGGTGATTTAGGTCTAAATTAGGGTGATCTTGGACACATGACTTAACCTAATGCATGGTATATATTTATAGCATGAGAAACCCTAATTCTATCTCTCCCACCAATTGCAACAAACCCTAGCCTCTTCTTATTGTAAACCTAAGGGAAACCCTAGCCTCTTCTTATTGTAAACCTAAGGGAAACCCTAGCCTCTTCTTATTGTAAACCTAAGTGAAACCCTAACACTCACCACCTTCTTCAACCTCCTTTCTCGTTCACGCAGCCCTAGCCGGAACCCTAACCCATTCTGCCGCCGACGAGCCGACCGAAGCCTTCCCAGCCATCCATCCGCCTCGCTCGCAACCCTTGTACGGCGTACTCGCGAGCCGAGTGCATCCGTTCGGTAGATCCCCCACGCAAAACGCCGTCCGCGAGCCCCACCCGAACCGCAAGCATCCGCCGAGCTCAACACTCGCGAGGGCACGTCTCGCGTCTTCCGCCACGAGGCGATCGACGGAATCGCCTCCTCCGTCAGCGCGCGCGCGTCATACCGAGGAAGACCTCCACGAATCCCACAAGCGCGCGCCGACGCCCGTCACCAAACGCATTTAAAGTGTGCCCTAACCCTTGCCGCTTCACGCGTCCGCGGCCGCGCAACCACCGAACGAGGCCGCGACGCAGCCATCGGATCGTGACCTCGTTACGTCTCACAGAACACCACCGCCGCCACGGAAGATCGGATCCTCGCCCACCGACCGCAAATCTCCACAAAGCGGCCGCCCGACGAACTCGCCGCGGCCGAGAGTCACCTCCTACACCGTCGTCGTGATTTTACAAAGAAATGAGTTTGTTGGTCGGTGGCGCTTTAATTCGAGTTTCAGTAGTTAATTAGTAATATTGCGACCTATCGATTGGATTAAATGTTCGTGGAGAATTTAAGTATGGTTTCGGTCCACGTCCTTGTAGGAACCGAACGTGGAACGGAGTTGGAAGTCGATTGCCAAGCAAACTAAGAATTATTGAGTTCTCGCGTTGAAACCGAGGTAAGCGGATAGGATATCGTAATACGGTGGTTTAAGTATCGCACAATTAGGGTTTAAGTGTGAATATTTGGAGGTTAATTTGGAAATTATGATGTGAATCGGGTTTCAGCTAAGAGGAGAATAGGCGGGAGTTCGATTAGATTTTGGAATAAAAATCGAAGCTTGAGGTAAGGGACCTCGTGCCGAACTTTTAAATGGGAGTAAATGAAAATGATTTTCATGATTTTATGTGAAACAGTTCATATTTTCCCACATGAAAATCCACAGATATTATTTTGAGAATACGTGATATTTTATGTGCAAATATTATGATGTATTATGTGAAAATGAATCATTATTTTATGTGAAAGTATTCTCACATGCTATGTATAGAGATCCCATTATTTCATGTGAAAATAGGACAGTAGTGTGTATGAGAATGTTTCATGTTTATTACAAAAGTATGATTTATCACCCTGTCCATGAGAAAGGATGAATGATATGTTGATGATGATATTTATGATATGTACACCAGGATTATGTGACTGATGGGACCTTATGCATGATTTTGTATGTCACGAAATGAATTATTGAATAGTGTGGACATTGGTTACCCTGAGATCGCTGAAATGACTCAGGATGACCAGTCGGCCTCACAACTGAATGAATAGCCATGGATTAAAGACCTGGCAACTGAATGAATAGCCATGGATTAAAGACCTGGCAACTGAATAAATAGCCATGGATTAAAGACCTGGCAACTGAATGAGCAGCCATGGATTAAAGACCTGGCAATTTTTATGAACAGCCATGGATTAAAGACCTGGCAATTTAACGAACAGTCATGGATTAAAGGCCTGACAACTAACTATGCAGCCATGGATTAAAGACCTGGCAACTTTAGAAAGTTTTAATTCCCAACTATGTATGTTATGAATGAATTTAAAGATCATGATTGTATGTGTATGCATATCCCAAACCTCGGTAGCGAGGTTACTTACTGGGTATTGTTTATGCAATACTCACCCTGTTTTTTTAAAAATGTTTTCAGGTAAAGGGAAGGACGTGCAGGGCGTGTGACGGGAGAGCGTGATTAGGACCATGGGAACCAGCATGATTTTCCGCATAGTTTTACTTTGAACTACTTTTGTCTCTATGATTTAGATTGAAGTTGAACTTGTTTACAGTGTTAATAGGCCAAGTTGATTTAACGTTTTAACCGATTTTCTTTGTTTTGATTTTGGGATCCTAGAATCATGCATTTACGATAAATGGAAATTCCTTTCAAGTTCTTTTATTTCTCGGCCTATAAATGCATGCATGTGTAGTAATGTCCCTAGGGATTTGGTCATAGAAAAGTAGGGGCGTTACATTATTAATTTTTATTGTAATATTTTAAATTTTAATATTTTTTTATTTATTGTTAGGTACTTGTGCCAATCTCAGTCTATCATATTAGAACAATATGCATTCCTTCAACCATCCTTGATTTCATATGCCTCTGGACCTGAAGAGCAACGTTGTCGATTCCTATGTAATAGGTTACGAGAGACCAAGAATAAACTATTGATCTGTCCTTGTAATTCAGGGTATGTAAACCATGTGCTTATTAATTTACTTGTATTTTGTATATATTCCTAACTCTTATTTGTTGGTAATTCTGTATTTAGACACCATTGGTTGTTGGTGGTTATATCATTGAAAACATCTACAATTTGGTCGATTGACTCCATAGGACATGGCATTCGAGATTACGTGAAAAATATAGTTAATACATAAGTATTATGAAACTTCTACCATTGATATATTTTTGACATGGGTAGCGTTATTCACATACTTTTATGTATTTGTACTTGTATAGGGCTATTAGGATGTTCTATGCTCAAGCAAACGCTAGAAGTCCAATTTTTAATTGGATAGCTGTTTAGGTAATCGTTTCAAATCTACCATTTTTTTCACCATTTTGTTTATTTATTCGAGTCTTGCTTACTGTTTGTTTTAATCTATTTATATAGTGTGCTAAGCAACCGGGGAGTACAGAGTGTGGGTACTATACAATGAAATTTATTCGAGATATAGTAACACAGAGAAGTCAAGTGATAACAGACGTGGTAATACTTTGATCTTATTCTATGTGTTTCACAGTTTCTTCATTTATTCAAATTTTTAATGCATGTACACTTCTTTGTGTTTCAGTTGACGAGAAACGATAAGTACACCCAAGATGAGTTGGACGAGATACGAGTTGAGTTATGTGATTTTCAGGAGTTAGTGTTATGTTCTTTAACAGTTTGCTTAGAAAGATATTTAGTAATTTTAACTTATTAGTTAGTCAATGGAACTTTGTTTTAGTTCATTTGCAATTATGGTTTATTTTGATAAAATTTGTCTTATATAGTTTGAAAAATCGTTGAGTCTTTGATAGACTTGTTCATACAGATGCAGGTGGTAGAGGATGGGTGAATAATATCCATTTTTTTTTATTTTTTATAAATAGTTATAGTTGACGGCTAAAAAACGACATTAAAACCGGCAGTATTGACGGTTTAAAACTGTCAACATATATGTCATAGTCAACAATGTCAAACGTCAAGTATAGTTATAGATGACAACTAAAATACGTCAAGATATATTTATATTGACAGACAACAAGTGTCAATACAAGGGGTATTATTGACGGGTTCGCTAAAAATGTTGATTTGTTAAAAATATCAACTATACTTAATGTTGACACTCACGGATGTCAATAAAGTGGTTATTATTGACGCTTTGACCTAAATATTGATTTGCTAAGAACCATCAACTATACTCTATGTTGACGTCACATACGTGTCAATAAAAAGGTTTTTATTGACGCTTTCACCTAAATATTGACGGCTAAAAACTATCAACTATACCCTATGTTGACAGCAAATAAGTGTCAATAAATAGGTCTTTGTTGACAGATTTACGTCATAGTTGATGGCTAATAAGTGTCAACATTAATATTATTGACAGTTAAAATCCATCAATAAAGAGATAATCGTTGACGTTTAACGACCGTCAACTATCAACTTTTTATTGACGCTTAGATTTATTGACACCGCTTTCAATGACGGTCAAAAAATGTCAACTAAAGTGAATGTTGACAGTTTTTAGTTGTCAATAAAAGCCAAATTTGTAGTAGTGAAGGCAGCGTTGCAACATCGTTATCGCTGTTACGCCAAGACGCTTCACGGAAGGCTTCAACGGCTAGCGGCGTATTTTTATTATATATATTAATTACAAAAACGTTTTATTTTAACATATTTAATAATTTTAATTTTAATTTATATAATTAGATTATATTAATTAAAATTATTTCTAGGGTGCCAAAATTGGTCTAATTTTTGCTATTTTAATTATGCAATTGTTGTGTAATTATTGCCATGCATAGTGTACGCTTGTATTTTAGAAATCCCACCTTAGGTTAAGCATTTTCATGCATCATTTATAATATAAGGAGTTATATTATATAGTTTGCATGATTAATTAATATAAGGTTGTTATATTAATTTTTGGACAGCATTGACATGCATTATATTTCATGAGATGAATATGCTATGTATGTTTTATTATTCATCTGATGAATGATCAAGCACTATAACATAGTATGCATGTCACCTAAGGTTAATTATTAGTTTTAAAGTGTTTAGAACTTGGAAATAATAAACCTTAGGTTATCTAGTTCTAATTAGATTAGAATTAGGAACCAAGTAATTTATAAGCTATGATTAAAAGAGAAACTCTGTCTAAGGAAAGTTCTGTCTAGGCTGGGGTATTTAAGCTGACGGAAACGGAACACTCCTACCTGGGAACTGACCTGCGAGTGAAATTTAATCAGAGAGCCTTATAAATTATAGTAGCGTCAGCGGGTTTATTAAGGGGTTAATAAACTAGAAATCCTAGGTTTAATATAAGGAGTTATATTAACAAACTTAGGATAAAATCAATATAAGAGTTATATTGATTATCAATATAAGAGTTATGTTGATAGATATATGTAAAACCATTAGCCCGGTTTTAGCCTAAGAAAGATTCCTATAGACTTAAAGTATTCAGTGGGAGGAAAAAGTGTATGAGATACATATTTTTCAACCTACGATATCTCCGAGAAATTCACACCGTGAGACTCATACTTGGCCTCGTGGCGCAAACGGGAGCGTCTCCATTCGGATGGTGTTTGTATGAGTCAATACCAAGGTGAATGGAGAGGATACTTATAGTTAGTGGGAGCAGGTTTAGTGAAAACAAAACCTACGGTCTCTTTTGTCGGTTTACACCGTTAGACCACTATGGTCAGCCTGCTAGTTTGGCCTGGACCAGACAATCCCTTCGGAGGGCTTGATCATAGGGGATCGAACACAGTAGACACTCGAAAGGGATAAAGATTTCCTTAAACTATTTTCCAATCTAGTCCTCCCTTCGACGGATTTTATTGGATCGAGACTCTAGGATCTAAAGACAAAGGGTTACACTCACGGGATACATAAGTTGTGTATGTATTCAGACCGAAAAATGGTAACTAAAACATATAGGAATAAGGGTTATTCTGGTGTTAGGTTTTGGTCAAGAATGTCTTGATCCAGAGGAGGAGTGTTTTTTATTACCCTTCGGTGTCATACATTCTAAACCACTGGAGTATCATTGCAAATTATAAATGCCTAGGAATCATTTTTTAATTAGCTAAAACATGATTGGATTAGAGTTATAACAAGAAACTCATACAAGTTTGTTTCTCAATTTTCAGCAAAAATGTCTAACTCTATAATTTCCTTATTGGGTGCGGAAAAGTTAACCGGAGAGAATATGATGACATGGAAAAACAAACTAAACACTATTTTGGTAGTGGATGATCTGAAGTTTGTGCTAACTGAGGAGTGTCCTCAGGTGCCAGGCTCGAATGCGTCACGAAATGTTCGTGATGCATATGATCGATGGATCAAGGCCAATGATAAGGCCAAAGTCTACATGCTTTGGCAAGTATGTCCGACATATTAGCCAAGAAGCATGAGGGCATGATTACCGCTAAAGGAAATCATGGATTACATACGAGATATGTTTGGACAACGATCCACACAAGCCCGACATAATGCCCTAAAGTACATATTCAACGCGAGGATGCCAGAGGGTACATCTGTTCGGGATCATGTCCTGGATATGATGGTACACTTTAACATCACGGAGTCTAATGATGCTTCCATCGATGAGTCGAGCCAGGTCAGCTTCATTCTGGAAACCCATCCAGATAGTTTCCTACAGTTTAGAAGTAATGCTGTTATGAACAAGCTTACTTTTAATCTTACCTCCCTTCTGATTGAACTCCAGACCTTTCAATCTTTGATGAAGATTCAGGGATCGAATTGAGAGGCAAATGTTGCCAGTAGGAGTTATCACATAGGTTCGACCTTTGGGACAAAAACAGTGGCTTCATCTTCTTCTAACCTGAGAGGTAAGAAGAAGAACATGAAGAAGGTTGGTAAAGGGAAACAGGCTGATAAAGCTACCACCCAGAAGGGCAAGAAAGTCAAAGACGTTGCTGACAAAGGAAAGTGTTTCCACTGCAACGAAGACGGACATTGGAAACGGAATCATCCAAAGTACATTGCGAGAAAAAGAAGAAGGAAGGTAAATATGGTTTACTTTGCCTAGAAGCTTGTTTAGTGGATAATGATAAAACAGCTTGGAGACTTGATTCAGACGCCACTAATAATGTTTGTTCTTCTTTTCATGGAATTGATTCCTGGCAGCAGCTACAACAAGGAGAGGTAACACTCCGGGTTGGAAATGGAGAAGTCCTCTCAGCTGTAGCAGTAGGCACAATGAAGCTTTATTTTGGCAAGAAATATGTATTGTTGGACAATATATTAGTGATACCAGGGTTTACTAGAAACCTTATTTCCATTTCTTGCCTTATTGAACAATGTATTTCTGTTTCCTTTTCTATGAATAAAGTGTTTATTTTGAAGAAAGGTTTAGAAATATGTTCTGCTTCATTAGAAAATGGATTGTATGTTTTAAGGCCTAATTCAGTCAAAATGGTTTTGATCACTGAATTATTTAAAACTGCAACCGCACAAACCAAGAAACGAAAAATTTCTCCTAAAGAAAATGCTCATCTTTGGCATCTAAGATTGGGTCACATTAATCTCAATAGGATTGAGAGATTGGTAAAGAACGGACTTCTAAACGAAAATTCCTTGCCAGTATGTGAATCCTGCCTAGAAGGTAAGATGACTAAAAGACCTTTTAGTGGAAAAGGTTATAGAGCCAAAGATACTCTAGAGCTTATACATTCAGACCTTTGTGGTCCGATGAATGTTAAAGCCAGGGGAGGATATGAATATTTCATCTCTTTTATAGATGATTATTCCAGATATGGGCATATTTACCTAATGCACCACAAGTCTGAAGCACTTGAAAAGTTCAAGGAATTCAAGACTGAGGTTGAAAATCAATTAGGTAAAAGAGTTAAAACACTTCGATCGGATCGAGGTGGAGAGTACATGGATTTAAAATTCCAGAACTATATGATAGAACATGGAATTACATCCTAACTCTCAGCTCCTGGCACACCACAACAAAAAGTTGTATCGAAAAGGAGAAATAGAACCTTGTTGGACATGGTTCGATCAATGATGAGTTATGCTCATCTCCCTAGTTCCTTTTGGGGTTATGCAGTGAAGACTGCAGTATACATTTTGAATAGTGTGCCCTCCAAAAGTGTTTCTGAAACACCTTTTGAACTCTGGAAACGACGTAAAGGTAGTTTTCAGAATATAGAGATGTCCAACACATGTGCTTGTGACAAATCCAAAGAAGTTGGATTCACGTTCAAAGTTGTGCCTATTCGTAGGATACCCAAAAGAAACAAGAGGTGGTTTATTCTATGATCCTAAGGAAGATAAGGTCTTTGTGTCGACAAATGCCACTTTCTTGGGGGAGGACCACATAAGGGACCACAAACCAAAAAGCAAGGTAGTGTTGAGTGAGTTAGACGGAACAATAGCAAAGGTTGCTAATAAGAACACTAGTATGTCAACAAGAGTTGTTGATACTAGTTTGTCTAGTCAAGAGGGTCCATCTCAAGAGTTGAGTATGTCTCGACGTAGTGGGAGGGTTGTGATACAGCCTGACCGTTACATGGGTTTAGTTGAAACCCAAGTTGTTATACCAGATGACAACTGCGAGGATCCATTGACTTATAATCAAGCAATGCTTGACAAAGACAAAGACAAATGGGTCATAGCCATGGACCAAGAAATGGAGTCTATGCACTTCAATTCTATTTGGGATCTTGTAGATAAGCCTGATGGGGTAAAACCTATAGGTTGTAAGTGGATCTACAAGAGAAAACGTGGTGTAGATGGGAAGGTGCAAACCTTTAAAGCTAGACTAGTAGCAAAGGGTTATACCCAGGTTGAAGGGGTTGACTTTGAGGAAACCTTTTCACCTATTGCTATGGCAAAGTCTATCCGTATCCTTCTTTCCATAGCCGCATATTATGACTATGAGGTATGACAAATGGATGTCAAGACAACCTTTTTGAATGGCAATCTTGAGGAAACTATCTACATGGACCAACCCAAAGGGTTCATTAAACCAGGACAATAGCAAAAGGTTTGCAGGCTTAAAAGGTCGATTTATGGACTAAAACAAGCCTCTAGGTCCTGAAATATAAGATTTGATGAGGCGATCAGATATTATGGTTTTGACCAGAATGATGATAAACCTTGTGTTTACAAGAAAATCATCAATAGTTTTGTCGCTTTCCTAATTCTCTATGTGGATGATATCTTATTCATTGGGAATGATGTAGGATATCTTACTGACATCAAGGAATGGCTAGCTACACAATTCCAAATGAAAGATTTGGGTGATGCGCAGTTTTTTCTTGGGATCCAGATTGTCTGGAACCGCAAGAATAAAACACTAGCCTTGTCTCAAGCATCATACATAGACAAAGTGTTGTCAAGTTTTAAGATGCAAGATTCCAAAAAGGGCTTGCTTCCTTTTAGACATGGAATCCATTTGTCTAAGGAAGAGTGTCCAAAGACACCTCAAGGAGTTGAGGATATGAGACGGATTCCTTACGCATCAGCCGTTGGGAGCCTGATGTAGCCATGTTGTGTACTAGGCCTGACATCTATTTTGCAGTTGGGATGGTCAGTAGGTATCAATCCAATCCAGGACTTAAACACTGGACAACGGTTAAAACGATCCTTAAGTATCTTCGGAGAACAAGGAACTACATGCTTGTGTATGGGGCTAAGGATTTGATCCTTACAGATACACGCAGTTCGACTTTCGGTGATAAAGATTCTCGAAAATCTACATCAGGGTCAGTTTTCACTCTTAATGGAGGAGTTGTAGTATGGCGAAGCGTCAAGTAAGGATGCATCGCTAATTCCACCATGGAGGTCGAATATGTAGCAGCTTGTGAAGCAGCTAAGGAGGTCGTTTTGTTGAGGAAATTTATGCTAAATTTGGAAGTTGTTCCAAATATGACTTTGCCCGTCACACTGTATTGCGACAACAGTGGTGCAGTGGCAAATTCGAGGGAACTCCGAAGTCACAAGAGGGCAAAGCACATAGAGTGGAAATATCATCTCGTCCGGGAGATCGTGCATAGAGGAGACGTGATTGTCAAGAAGATAGCCTCAGAGCACAACATTGCTGATCCTTTTATAAAGGCTCTCACAGCTAAAGTATTTGAGAGTCACCTAGAAGGTCTAGGTTTACAAGTCTTCCCGAACTAGGGCAAGTGGGAGTATTTTTGTACAAAGGGGTTTAAATGCCCTAGTTTATTGTATTTACATTATTGTAATGTTTAGTACTCCACAAGCTTTAGGTCAAGTGGGAGATTGTTGGGATTTATGCCCTAAACTTGTGTAATTTTGATCAATTAAATAAAGTGTTATTTGTTTTGATAAGATTACAGTCTTGCTTTTATAAATCCAATAAACTAAGCTCCAAGGTTATAACGTTTATCTTGAAATCAGTGTAGTGGACACTACTTGGGTTGAGTTCAAGATTATAACCTAAATAGTCTATGGTATAAGAATAAGGTTGGAAACCTCATTCTGGTAAAACCATGGATGCGACCCATTTTGTAATTAGTACAAATGAGGTAATCCAACTCATTCATGTAGTTGACATTGCGAGTGGGGGCATCCTGTATGAAAAGTTCATACAAGACTGGATCGAAAATTATTAGTCTAACCAAGATATAACAATCGCTAACGTGGATAAGACTAGTAATTTATAGATGGTCATTAGTGACTTGACTTTGAATCTGAGCAAGTTAAGAACTCCTACTTATGTGGGTTTGTCCTTAGACTAGTATGGGTGAGAGTGGCACATGGCCGGCTCAATAAGCCTACCTTCTCCGGACGGAACCTCGTAGGTAGCTGGAAACTTAAGCTGTGCAAGATGGAATTCACTCATTCCTCTCTTTGAGGAATCGATAGGTTGTTCCCTTAAGAACTAACTCCAGGTCTTGAACAACGGGGCCCGCCCTCTATGAGGGTATGAGTTTAAGGTAGGACCTTAGACTTGTTGTTCATTAGAGGATCAGTGGTGCTTAAGGAGCAAAGAGGTAATCATAGGGGTAAAACGGTAATTTGACCCAGCTGTGATTACGAACAACCTGTGAAGGGTCGACTCATGGGCAATGACTATATCAGTGGACACAATAATATCTACAGTGAGGAGAGTGTAACGACAAGTCTATAGTGGAGTGACTTGTAGTTAATGAATATTGATTAACTGGATCAAAGAGTTTGATCAGTTAATCTCACATCATTGGAGCTCATGATCTGTAGGTCCATTAGATCCCTCCGTTGTCTCAACATTTTAATATTGAGGGTATAAAGTTAGGAGTGAAATTGAAGTGTTCAATTTCATACATGAGGAGTTATATCAATTATATATGATGTAATTGATATAATATATAGTTTTAATGTGAATTAGATTCATATATAAACTATATACTAAAGAGAGATAAAAGGAAGGGTAGGATGGTCATTTCCATCCCATTCCCCTATATATATGGTTGCATGAGATGCAATTAGGTTAAGTTTTTGGACAAGCCTCCTTGTTGTGTTGTTGGAAGAGTTCCAAAACACAACTCTCTCTCACAAAAATACCTCACATCTCCTAAGGGGAACCCACCTTCCTCTCTCACCTAGAGAACAACGGAGAAGATCCGGTGGTCGTGTCTTCGTGCGTTGGAGTTCTTGTTGCTGAGATCGTGACCGTGGAGAGAGGAGCACTTGAAGAAAGGTTCTTCAAAGGTAAACTTTTTGCTGTCCATTTCTGTATTTTATGTTTAATCTATGATTTATGTTCATGAATTTCCATTGTAACTAAATCAAGAACACGCGATTCACAATCGCTTCCGCTGCGGGGACTTCGATTCCCTACAGACCAAATCAATTAGAGGATTACTGTGATGGGCTCAAGGTCGCCTAAGCGTGAGACTCTTCTTGTTAAAGGGTTCGAAGTTGCAAACTAATGTTTTGGTCACTGTGAATTTGGCCAAATGTGACCCTTGGGTGCAACGCCTTAAGCTTCGGCTCGTATTTAAGTTGTTTGGATTGCTATAACTATGTTGGTTGGACGTTAAAGATGAGCCCTAGGCAAAGCTAATGACCTGCCATTTTCTTGGAATTGTTTTAGGCGAGCTTTTGTTTGTCTTTTGAAGGAAGTGGTTGTTTCGTGGTTCCTGAATCAAGTTAGGTAGCCAGTTGGATCTAGCAAGCATGTTCATAAGTGAGAGGACTTGCTTGCGTGGCATGTAAATACGAAATCATGTGTTGTTGTGCATGATAAAAGAGGTCGGAGTTAACCCTTGAATATTTTCATGTCTATGGTTGTTGTCTGGATGATTATGTTCACTCTGAGACTATGCCTATGACTTGATGTGCTTGTGTACCCATCGGGTTATCCTTTGTTTTTGATCGATGCATGATGTTCGACTTGTTTAGCATGTGTAAACCTTGATTTGGTTGTGGCATGAATCTTAATGGTTAAGAATCTATTGGATTGTGTGCCAATCGTGGTACTTGAACGGGATGACCTTTAGGGCGATAGTGTGGCGTAGCCTTTGTGGCAACCCAATTAGCCCTACTGTGTTGATCAGCCTTGGTGGCTCGTTTAGTGAAGCGGGCAAGGGAGTGCTAACCTTGTGGTAAAGTGGTTAGGCCTAGTTTGGGAATACCCTAACTTATGTGTGAGTCTGTGTAGACCTAGCCTACGACCCTTGGCCATCGAAATGAACTAGGACTCGACTCATTTGTGATGAGAGGCCTTTGTGGCAAGTAGCCTGGGGGTTAACCTGAGATAGCCTTTGTGGTATCGTAGCATTTGTGACATTGTGGTGAGCCCCAGGTAGCCTTCTTGGCGCATGAGCCTTTGTGACGAGACTTGATAGCCTTTGTGGCATGAGAGCTTTTGTGGCGAGACTTGATAGCCTTTGTGGCATGACTTAGTAGCCTTTGTCGCACGAGAGCCTTTGTGGTCGTGAGTCGGAGGTTCAGTTTACGAAGCCAGGGTAGTAGAGTGCATGGAGGAAGGCTAGGGTCGTAGGACTTCGTATAGGGGCTTGAGCGCTAGTGTGCTCGTTTGATTGTTACCTGTTGTTTGTTGATGCTTTGTTGTATATTGGACTTGAGTGGACTACTTACTGAGTATTCACAATACTCAAGCTGCTTTCATTGTTGTTTTGTTGCAGATAGAGCTTGATCTTGTGCTGGTAGATAACGTGGACCACCTGTGAGGCTATGAAGTCCCTTTTTTCCCATTTTAGTCTAGTTTAACACTTGAGAGTTGTTGGAAATTTTCTTGTTTGAGTACACTTGTAGGATTTCTTATTCTGCTGAACTTTCTTGGCATGTTTTAAGTCAGAAGTCGTGTTTTTAGCATTTATGAAATTGTTTTAGTTCTGCTGAAAAATCTCTGAATGTTGAACCCCGACCTTGTGTATTTTAAGTTAGTGGGTGGTTGGGAAGAATGGTATGTGCTTGATGTGTTTCTGATGTTAAATCAGGTCATTGAAATTTTTGGAAAAGTCCTAGTATTGTCGTTATGTTGTCGAAATTTCGGCGCGAACGACGTGTGTTAAGTAACACCCTAGTTAGGTTTACCAACAGAATATAGGGTTGTTACAAAAAAATCTAATGAAGACTATTCATTTTTAAAAAAATTAACAATAAACAAATGGTAGGTACCAATTTTAAGATTTATTGAAAGTACAAGGACTAAAATTGGACATTTGAAGGTACGATAACTAAAATGGAACAATTCTCAAAGTATAGGGACCAAAATGGTATTTTAATCTAATCTATATTAAAAAAAATTTAAGATATCTTATTTGATTTAAATAAAATAAATAAAAGAAAGAAAAATAAGAAATAGAGAACAAAATGAATAATGAAAAAATGAAAGGAAAAAATAAAGAGAAAAAGAATGTTATAAAAAACTGCATTTCACCAAACTGGAACCCAAGTACTTAAAGTTATAAACAAAAGCAAGCGAACCACTTTATCATAAGAAGATTTTATTAAAAATTTTGAGATGGTTTTCTCTTAAAGAGACGACCATCCACAAATTTTTTAAATCTTATGACAGATGGCAAATTTGATTGTCTCTTGAAGAGACGACCATCTTCCACGCACAAGATGGTCGTCTCTCCAGCACATTAAAACTACAATATTATTATAAATAGTTTGGAAGATACAATATTTTTATAATAAGCTTAAAAAATTACAATATTAATTAAAAAAAGTCCAAATTTCTAAGCATCTAACTTTTTAAACAATAATTACAAACATTTTGTTTAGTCACAAGAATAATTTTTCAAGGTATGGTTTTAAGTTTTTTACATTCTAAAAGTAGATTTTCTTCTTTATAATTTATTTGGTATGTTTTTCATCTTCTTAGAAACATATATGATTTCTTATCCACGATTAAAAAAATAACTTTTTTTTAAGTTTTAAAATTTTTTGATTTTGAAAATGTTTTAAAAAGGTAAATAATATAAGGGTTATTTCATTTCATAAGGATCTAGAGTTCCATAATATTTTTAAAATCGTAAATAATAATTTTAATAATAAAAAAACATAATAATGAGTGTCAAAAGTATGAGAAGGTACACATATATTTTAAATAAGAATTAGTAAGTTGAATAAGGAAAAGAGATACTAAATAGCCCTAAAAGTTATATAGACTTTAATTAGGCAGGATGACCAATGGACTAATGGATATTTAAACAAAACTTTATGAAATTCTCTTTTATTTGATGGGATTAAAACATGATTTCATCTATTTGATTAAACAAAAAAAATTATAAACAATATTTTTTCAGATTAATTTTTCCAGATTATATTAAGAATAAGATTATATATATATAGTTATAAAAATTATGTAGACTTGCACGAGAACCAATGATGCGGATATTTAAACAAAAATCTCAGAGAATTTCTTTTATTTACTTTCAAAACATGATTTCGTTGATTAAACAAAAAATATTTTCAAAATAAGTTTTACTAAATACATTAAGAATACGATATGTACATACACACATAAAGTATAGAAATTAAATAAAATTACATATTTAAATTAATATTTTATTTAATTATTCTAATTTTATTGTCTAAGATATAATATTTAAAATTAATTTAATAATATTATTTTTAACTATTTTGAAAAATTAAAAAATCTAATTAGAACATAATAACTTCGTCCCACGTTAGAATTTTCTAGTTATTTTAAAATTTGCCACAATTCCAAACTAAGCATTAATACTAAACTGTAGTAAATCTTTATTTAATCTCAAAGGTTCTTTTTAATTACTTTTAAGATTAAATAAGATCAAAATTTAAGGGTAAATCTCCCCGTCTCTTTCTCTTTCTCTTTCACAATTGTTTTTGTTTTTATTTTTTATTTTTTTAATACATCAACAATTAGGGGTGGGAAGATTTGAACCCATGACCACAGTCAAGCAATGCTCTTATTGGCTCACAATTATTTCTATTGATTACTCTTTCCCATTGTGTTTCAACATTAGATATTATTAATTATATTTTTTTCTCCATTACATTTGAGATTAAATATGATGAAATTGATCGAAAAAAAAATTATTGGGTTTCTTGTTTATTTCAGATAAAGTCTTAATTTTATTTTGAATAATCTTAATTTTATTTGGAATATTAAGTACCTCAGAAATATAAGAACGTAGGTTAGAACCTATAATTTTTTTAGAAGAGATTGATGGGTATTACTATTAGATTATGCTCGATGAATAAAGTTTGAAGCAAAACAACCTAATACTAGCTTTTATTTTCAAATCTAATATAAATAGTAAATAATTACGACGAGAAGATTAAAAATAATTGGAAAGAGCTATACAGATCAGAGGCAGAAACAAGGATTTAGAAAAGGAAAAAAAAACTTTCGTTTACAATTTAAATCACGTTCAAGATAACTTTATTTTTCCACTATAATGGTAATTACCATAATAGTTTTATCTTCCGAAAGTATCAAAACAGTTGATTGAAGGAATCGGCAAAAATGGTGTTTATGATGATGGTTTATATTCTTCTGAAGGCTTTCGTAAATTTGTTTCCTAAATTTTAAAGTGATAATTTTAGTGTTATGGGTAAAAATAAATCAACAAGACTAAAAGACTGCAACAAAAGGCCAAACGAAGAAATAAGTCTGATATGAAGTCAAAATGGACTGGATTCGGCACTCGGCCGGACACCAACCTAAGATGGAATAGGATGAAGAAACGAGTTTGGCCCAAGCGCGGGTCGATCTCAATCGACCACATGGTAAACCCAATCATGGGCTTTACCTTTGTCTCGTGTGGAGAAACGGGGACCTGGGCATGGGTTGGAGCCCAAGCCCGACTGAGGTCGTCCCTATGGCAAGACCCACTTTTGGGTCTTGCCTTGGTCCCTCATGATTCTTGGGAAAAAAATCTTCCACTATTACCATAGGAATAAGCAGAAATAACTGAGAAATTAAAAGAAAACAACAAAATAAGAAACACAAGAATTTACGTGGAAAAACTCCAAACCTAGAGAAAAAACTATGAACAGAAAGAAATTCCACTATGCGAAAAATTATTACAATCACACAAAATTCTTTCCCCGACTCCAATTACAAAAACACTTACCCAAAGTTTTATACTACTCACACCCTTTTTCCTCACTCTCAGACCAGAGAATAAGTACACTAAATCTAAAGTGTTTGTAATTGGAATGCTGCAAAACAAAAGTCATAGTCTCCTTTTAAGTGTCAGGAGCTAATCACTTCTATCCACCTTTCCAATGTGGGAAAATTTTCACTTCTAATATATTGTAAAAAACCCTATAAATTCCACATGACAAGATATTTGAAGAATCCAAAACTCTTTACTACATCATTGTCTTTATCCACAATCATAATTCTCAACTCAGAGAACTATAAACCTACTCCACCATAAAAGTAGACCACTTGGAATATCACATTTCAAGACTTTTTTTTTTTCGTCACATGTCGACAAACCCTGCTGAAATTTATGGTGCAACTTCCACCTACTTGGCTAACTGGGAAGTTATTCAGCCATCGACATAACTTCCGCCACACACCTTGCATAACCGACAAGTCAATGCACGTGTGCAAACTTGTGGAACTGCTAACATCACCTCCTCTATCATGGCAAAACGAAAAATACCATGAGAAGGAATTTTGTCTTTCTTTGGACGTAGTCACAGAGAGACCACGTTAGCATTCGACCTAGAGTCTCTTGACGAACTTGCTATGTTAGGACAATTCTTTTTCTTGTATCCAGACTGCTCACATTCCCAACAACATTTCTTTTGCACGAAGTCTTTCTTCTTCTTCCAATTCCAGATTGTCATGCTAGACTTCATAGAACTTTTATTGGAACCACCACTGGGCTCTGTTGGACCACTATCACCGCTTAACTTTTCAGGAACACCACAACTCGATCATCCGCTAAAGCCTTGTGTAACCAAGATTGTATCAGCACATCTTTGACTTGCACTTGCCAGAAGCCAAAGCTCATCATTTCGTCAAATTTCTCCACGTCAATCTTTACTGGACTAATAAAGCTTGACATACCTACTTCACTCCTAGCGAATCTGTAAATGGTGAACAACTAACACTATTCACAATACCAACTATAACCATTTTAAAGAAATCCTTCATGATGTCGAAGTTCAGACAATGCTACAACCACAAAGCATACTCAGAAATTCAAGAAACTACAAACCTAAAGTTTTGATACCACTTGTTGGGGAAAAAAACCTCCCACTATTACCCCAAGAATAAGTAGAAATAACGGAAAAATTAAAAGAAAACAATGAAATAAGAAACACTAGAATTTACGTGGAAAAACTCCAAACCAAGAGAAAAAAAATCACGAACAGAAAGAAATTCCACTATGTGAAAAATTGTTACAATCATGCCGAATTCTTTCCCCGACCCGAGATACAAAAATACTCTCCCAAAATTTTATATCACTCACACCTTTTTTTCCACTCTCAGACCAGAGAATATAAAGATGGAATTTAATTAGAGCTAGTACGCTAAGTTTAAAGTGTTTCTAACTGGGATGTTTTAAAATTAAAGTTATAGACTCCTTTTATAATGTTAGAAGTCCATCACTTCTATGCACCTTTTTTATGTGGGACAATTTTCATTTCTAATATATTGCCAAAATCTTACATCTGTTAGGGACTACGGACCTCAACAAATCTCCACAATGGTATGATATTGTCCATTTTGGGCATAAGCTCTCATGACTTTGTTTTTGGTTCCACCAAAAGGCCTCATCCCAATGGAGATAATTTCCTTCACTCATATACCTATGATCTTTCCCTTATCTAGCTGATGTGGAAGTTTGGTCGCACTCCCAACAATCCTAAGCTCGAACAAAGTATCAACCGTGATAGTCATCTATCCGTCTAACTTTTATCCTAGCCAACTCCTTTTACCAGAGCACAATGCCAGTCCAGGGCAACTCCATTGACCTGGAGCATACCGTTTATCTTCGATAGAGCTCTCTACCACGGATCTCCACCATGACCATGTTGGGTTTGTGCCCTAAAACTCGTAGATTGTAATTTTGTTCTAATTATTGTAATAAAGTGTTATTATTTCAATAAAGAGTCATTGTTCGTTATTTACGATATTGCTCTTGTATTAACCCTAAATCCAATAACTAAACATCCAAGGCTGTAAAATGTATCTTGAACTGAATGTAGTGTACATATAAAGGATCTCGGTTCGAGATTCAAACTAAAGGGTCTATAATAAGGGGATAAGGTTTGGGTACCTTACCCTGGTAACACTATGGATGTTGCCCACTTTGTATATGATACAAACATTGTGATCCTAACGTGTTCGTGTAGATGACATGTGAGTAAGGATATCCTATGTAATGAGATTACATAAGACCAGACCGCGAAATAGTAACCACTAGGCATAACTCGTTGACTACTTAGGTTTCTATTTCACTAGGATGACCTAGGCAACTTGATCTCAATCCTGAGCAGGTTACGAACTCCTGTTCACGAGGGGTTGTCCTTTGACTAGTATGGGTGAGAGTGACCAGATTCGACGACTCAATATTCATACCTTCTTGGGGACAAGACCGAGTGAGCGGTTGGAAACTTAACTTAGCAAGATGGAATTCACTCCTTCTCGCCTACTAGGGTAAGTAGATGAATGTTTCCTTAAGTGGTGTCTCCGGTACTTGAACAAAGGGCCCGACCCTCTCATTGGCCCGAGAGGGACTTTTGTTTGTTAGTAGGACCACAAACAAATTGTTCATTGGAGGAGCACTGGTACTTAAGGTACAAGATGTAATCCAGGGGTAAAAAAGTATTTTGATCCAGCTGGTGTTATGGACATTCGTGAAGGATTGACTTGTCGTTATTGGTCAATATCCATGGACACAGAAATATATCTACAGTGAGAATAGTGCAACTACAAGACTTTAGTGGAGTGTTCCCGCCGTTAACGAATGTTGATTAGGAGGTTAATGAGATTAACCGAGTAATCTCGTATCGTTGGAGCTTCTGATCTGTAGGTCCATTAGGTCCACCTTCTAGCTCGTAAAGAGTTTTTAGATCGTTTGAATTTTAAATGTTCAAATTCATTAGGGAATAAATTTAATGTATATAGATACGATATAATATAAAGTTTTGGAACTATATATTATAAACTTAATGTGAATATGATTCATATTAAATTATATGAGAGAATTAAATATTTAAAAGAGTTCAAATATTAATTTTAATGTGAATGTGATTCATATTTGAAAACTATAGGTTAAAATTTAATGTGCATAAGATGTACATTAAACTATAACATAAAGGGTAAAATGATTAAATGTAATTTAATCATTTAATTAATTAATGTGATATTTAAATTAAATATGATTTAATTTAATTAATTAATAGTTAATTAATTTATTATTATTAATTAATTGGGAACGTGTCAAGATGACACGTTCCCACCACTCCCCAATTCCCTCTCGATATGGAGTGGGGAGTTACCCAGAGAACTCATCTTCTCCTGGTGAGAAGGGGAATGAGTTGATTTTATCGATCAGTGATTTTGTGAATTGTTCTCTCAAAGAATTCTCTCTAAAATTCCCTCACCTTCCAATAGTTGGATCCCTTCCCACCAAAGGAGATCTACGTGGAACTCAGAGTCATAGGAGGTTTTCCTGTTGGTGGTGTTCTCTAAAAACAGAGAAGATATCTTCCTACTGTGTTGCTGTTCAAAAGGTAGCAACGAGTTCCTGGAAATTCGTTTCTACAAAGGTAATTTCGAATTTCCTTTTAGTTTAGTTAAATTTACAGCATGTTTGCATGTTTAATTTCCATTCCTAATTAGATTAGAAATGTATGCTTATTCTCTGTGTTTTTCCCAATGTACTGGTATTTGTGTTTAACCAAAATAAACAAGCAATTACGATGTCAAATCTCGTTTTCACTGCTCAAAGAGATCGGATCACCATCAACTGTTATCAGAGCAATGCTTGTTTTGTTTTGGTTAAAACAAATTTGCATTTCTTAGGTGGGAATTTCATTTTGGTTTGTTGTAAAACTTTTTAGGATTTTTTGGCCTTTGTTTGCTTTGATTTGATCAAATTAAATGTAAAGGCCCCTGTGTTTTGGTCAATTAAGTGCATAATCGAGTCTATAATTGAGTTGTGAGTCGTTCGAGACGAGTTTCATGCATTTCGGATGAGTATCGAAGGAGTAATTGGCGATTGAAGCTGCTGTGTTTGAAGAAAAATCTTGTTGCGAAAAACAGCGGCGTTAACGCTACTGCTACCGTGACGTTAACGCCGTTCATTAGCATTGCTACACTGAGGAACGGCGTCGCAACACCGAGGCTCCCTATCGATGCAGAATTTCTAGGGGTCAGCAGCGTTGCAACGCTGCCCCTTAGCATTGCAACGCTACCCCGATGCCAGGTGCGCGCACGATTGAAGCTGGCGTTGTAATGCTCCCTTTAGCATTGCAACGCCGTGACGCCAACTTGAAGGAGCAGACCGGTCTGGGCGATTCGGTTCGATTTTGGTATGGTTTTGTAATAAGATTAGTGTAATTTTATTATTTGTGCACTTTAGGGGCTAAAGTTTTCCGCTTTTACAGTTATTTTTTTTATGAATGTCATTTAGATTTTTTTCCACCTTATGATAAGCATCTTCATGCATTTTATTTGTATAATTGTTATATGAATATGGTAAAAATGCATGATCTAATTTATTTTTTATATGTATTTATTTATCATTGTTATAATTAGATAATATGGAAAATAAATTGCATGGAGCATGAAATTACTTAGTTTAAAATAAATGTTATTTTATTTAAGCAATTTAGTTATTCAATTAGCTGAATATTTTTCTTATAATTCCAATTCGAAAATTGTTTATTGGTTTTATAATATAGTTCCTTGTCATAGGTTAGTTATTAAAATTTATAAAAGTTATAAATAAATGTGTTTTAGAAACCATAACCTATAACAAAGAATTGCATGCAAACATAGGAACTTGGGTTAAATTAAATTAGTTTTAAATTGTTTAAAATTAATTTAGACCTAAGTTTAATTTCTAATAGGATTAGAAGTTAGTCATACATAGTATTTTAAATAGTTTAAAATATAGTAGGACTATAGGACATTGGTATGGGAACTCTACCGGTGAAGTTCTATCTAAGGTTGAGGGTACTTAAGTGGCTTGGTTAATCTAACACCTCCTACACAGGCCTACCGGAGCTTGAGTAGTATTAACCATAGTCTTGTTTTATATCTAGGTAATTAAAATGTTTATTCACCTAGACATAAGGTTAAAAGACCTAGTTATAAAAGTTATAATAGACATAGACTTAGATAGATTCTTTTAGCCAGAATCCAACTAAGTTAAACCTACACCCTAACCTTAGGAGCTTCAATGGGAGAAAATGAGATGTTCGCATCTAGTTTACTCTCACGCCCCTCAAGAGTTCACACCGTGAGTTCCATGCTCGGCTACGTGGCGTCAATATGGCGTCCCCCTACGGTAAGTGTTTGCATGGTTCAATACCAAGGTGAATGAGGGAAGTATCCATTAGGTCGCACCGTGAGATTTCTATAGTCTGCCTGCTAGGTTGTCCAGGAACAGTCAATCCCTACGGAGGGCCTGACTATAGGGATCGGAACACCGCGAATTCCATAAATGGATAGGGTCTCTTAGGTAATTTGCCAACAATTGTCTTTCTTAATATTAGCCTGTTGGCTCGGACCTATTGGATCAGAAAAAAGAAGGGTCACATTTACGGGATAAGTTAAGCTAGTTAACAAGTCCTTGACCAAACAAACGGTAACTAAGGATCATTGGGACATGAGATGTTCTGGTAGTGATAATTGGCTGAGATAGTCTCAATTTAGGGGACGAGTGACAGACCACCCGACGGTAGCTTTTGTTCTAAACCCTTAAAGTATCGTTGCAAAATTAAAGTTTTAATTTAAACACTAGGGTTCTTTAATAATTTTGCTAAAATTGATTGGTTTATAATGGGTTAATGACATAACTAATTATAACTATTTTTGAAATTTCACCATGTCGTCCTCAATTATAGCCTTACTCAAAAGCGAACGTTTAACTGGTGAAAACTATACTACGTGGAAGTCCAACCTAAATACGATTCGTGTTGTTGACAACCTTCGGTTTGTACTGACTAAGGAATGTCCTCAGGTCCCTGCTCAAAACGTTCCTCAATCTGTTAAGGATGCATACGACCGCTGGATCAAGCCAATGATAAGGCCAAGGTCTACATTTTGGTTAGTGTTTCTGAAGTTCTAGCCAAAAAGCATGAGGGCATGGTCTCCACTCGTGAGATCATGAGTTCGTTGCAAGACATGCTTGGACAACCGTCTGGAAAGCTTCGACACGAATCCCTTAAGTACGTTTATAACTCCCGTATGAAGGAGGGTCATCGGTGAGAGAACACATTCTCGATCTGATGGTCCACTTCAACGTGGCTGAAATGAACGACGCGGTCATCGACGAGTAAAGTCAGGTCTCGTTCATTCTGGAATCTCTTCCGAAGAGTTTTCTGCAATTCCCCAACAATGCGGTGATGAACAAGATAGAGTATAACCTGATTACTCTCCTCAATGAACTACAAACTTTCCAGTCTCTTATGAAGAATAAAGGACAGGCTGATGGAGAGGCAAATCTGTTTGCCCATTCAAGAAGGTTCCAGAAGGGTTCATCCTCTTGGACTAAGTCCTGTGGTTCATCTTCTGGGCTTAAGAAGACCCAAAAGAAGAATATAGGAGGGAAAGGGAAGGCACTTGCTGCTGATAAGGGCAAGGGAAAAGCCAAGGTTGTAGACAAAGGAAAGTGTTTCCACTGCAACATGGACGGCCACTGGAAGCGAAACTGCCCAAATTACCTTGGTGAGCTCAAAGAGAAGAAAGGTAAATCTGATTTACTTATTCTTGAAACTTGTTTAGTGGAAAATAATGATTTTACCTGGATACTTGATTCATGAGCCACTAATCACATTTGCTCTTACTTTACAGGAAACTAGTTCCTTCAACGAGCTCGAAGAGGGTGAAATGACGCTCAGGATCGGAACAGGAGACGTCGTCTCAGATCGTGCAATGGGAATTGCCAAGCTGTTTTTTAGAGATAGATTTATCTTTTTAGAAGATCTGTATATAGTTCCCAAGATTAAGAGTAACTTAACTTCTATCTCTTGCTTAATTGAACTTGGGTATTGTTATTACCTTCTCATTTAATGAAGCGTTCATTTTAAAGAAAGGTGTCAATATTTGTTTTGCTAAGTTAGAAAACGGCTTGTATGTACTTAAACCGAATCAAACAAAGACAATTTTAAATCATGAGATGTTTAAAACTGCAAACACTCAAAGTAAAAGGAAAAGAATTTCTCCAAACAATAATACCTATCTTTGGCATCTTAGACTTAGTCATATAAATCTCAGCCAGATTGAGTGGCTATCTAAGAATGAACTTCTAAACAAGTTAGAAGATGATTCTTTACCTCCTTGCGAATCATGCTTGGAAGAAAAAATGACTAAGCGACCTTTTACTGGAAAAGGTTATAGAGCCATAGAGCCTTTAGAGTTTATACATTCGGATCTTTGTGGTCCGGTGAATGTTAAAGCTCGAGGAGGGTACGAATATTTCATCTCTTTCATAGATGATTATTCGAGATATGGTTATCTATACCTAATGCACCATAAGTAGTTCAAAGAGTATAAGGATGAAGTAGAGAATGCATTAGGGAAAACCATTAAAACACTTCGATCCGATCGAGGTGGAGAGTATATGGATTTGAGATTCCAGGACTATTTGATACAACATGGAATTAAATCTCAACTCTCAACACCAAATACCCCACAACAAAATGGTGTGTCAGAAAGGAGAAATAGAACCTTGTTGGATATGGTTCGACCTATGATGAGCTATGCTCAATTGCCTGCCTCGTTTTGGGGATACGCAGTAGAGACTGCAGTTCAAATCTTGAACACTATTCCATCAAAGAGTGTTTCTTAAACACCTTTTGAGTTATGGAAGAGGCGTAAATCTAGTTTACAACACTTCAGCAGTGGCTTTATCTTCTTCTAACTTGAAAGGGAAGAAGAAGACCATGAAGAAGGTTGGTAAAGGGAAACGAGCTGATAAAACTGCCGCCCAGAAAGGCAAGAAGGTCAAAGAAGTTACTGACAAAGGAAAATGTTTCCACTGCAACGAGGATGGACACTGGAAACGAAATTGTCCAAAGTACCTGATTGAGAAGAAGAAAGAAGATAAATATGATTTACTTTGTATAGAAACATGTTTAGTGGATAATGATAAAACTTCTTGGATACTTGATTCAGGCGCGAATAATCATGTTTGCTATTCTTTTCAGGGAATTGATTCTTGAGAGCATCTACAGAAAGGAGAAATAACGCTCCAGGTTTGAAATGAAGATATCGTCTCAGCTGTACCAATTGGTACAATGAAGCTTTTGTTCGACAACAAATATATATTGTTAGAAAATGTATTAGTGCTACCAGTGTTTACTAGAAACCTTATTTCAATTTCTTGCCTCATAGAACAATGTATTTCTATTTCATTTCTTTAAATAAAGTGTGTATTTCAAAGAAAGGTGTGGAAATATGTTCAGCTTCATTAGAAAATGGTTTGCATGTTTTGAGACCAAATTCAGTCAAAATTTTTTTGAACACTGAATTATTTAAAACAGCAAACACACAAACTAAGAAACGTAAAATTTCTCGTACAGAAAATGTTCATCTTTGGCATATTAGGTTGAGTCACATTAACCTCAGAAGGATTAAGAGATTAGTAAAGAGTGAACTTTTAAATGAGTTAGAAGAAAATACATTACCTGTATGTGAATCCTGCCTAGAAGGCAAAATGACTAAAAGACCTTTTAGTGGAAAAGGTTATAGAGCCAAATAATCTCTTGAGCTCATACATTCAGACCTTTGTGGTCCGATGAATGTTAAAGCCAGAGGAGGTTATGAATATTTTATCTATTTTATAGATGATTATTCAAGATTTGGGCATATTTACCTAAGTCTGAAGCACTTGAAAAGTTCAAGGAATTCAAGACTCAAGATGAAAATCAATTAGGTAAGAAAATTAAAACACTTCGATCAGATCGAGGTGGAGAGTATATGGATTTAAAATTCCAAGGCTATATGATAGAACATGGAATTACATCCCAACTCTCAGCACTCGGTATACCTCAGCATAATGGTGTATTAGAAAGTAGAAATAGAATCTTGTTGGACATGGTTCGATCAATGATGAGTTATGCTCATCTCCCTAATTCCTTTTGGAGCTATGCGGTAGAGACTGCAGTATACATTTTGAACAATGTGCCATCAAATAGTGTTTCTGAAACACCTTTTGAACTATAGAAAGGACGTAAAGGCAGTTTATGTCATTTCAGAATTTGAGGATGTCCAAAACATTGGCTTGTTACAAACCCAAAGAAATTGGATTCACGTTCAAAATTGTGCCTATTTGTAGGCTACCCAAAAGAAACAAGAGGTGGATTATTCTATGATCCTAAGGAAGACAAGGTACTTGTGTCGACAAATGCCACTTTCTTAGAGGAGGACCACGTCAGGGACCACAAGCACAGAAGTAAAATTGTGTTATGTGAGTTAGACGTAACGACAACAAATGTTGCTAACGATGCTAGTATGCCAACAAGAGTTGTTGATACTAGATTGTCTAGTCAAGAATGTCCATCTCAAGAGTTGAGAGTGCCTCGACGTAGTGGGAGGGTTATTACACAACCTGACCGTTATATGGGTTTATCTGAAACCCAAGATGTCATGCCAGATGACAATTGTGAGGATCCATTGACTTATAATCAAGCAATGGTTGATAAAGAAAAAGACAAATGGGTCATAGCCATGGACCAAGAAATGGAGTCTATGCACTTCAATTCTGTTTGGGATCTTGTAGATAAACCTGATGGGGTAAAACCTTTAGGTTGTAAGTGATCTACAAAAGAAAACGTGGTGTAGATGGAAACGCGCAAACTTTTAAGGCTAGACTAGTAGCAAAAGGTTATACCCAGGTAGAAGGGGTGGACTATGAGGAAACATTTTCACATGTTGCTATGGTAAAATCTTTTCGTATCCTACTTGCCATGGCTACATATTATGACTATGAGGTATGGCAAATGGATGTAAAGACAACATTCTTGAATGCCAATCTTGACGAGATATCTACATGGACCAACCTAAAGAGTTCATTGAACCAAGACAAGGTTTTCAGGCTTAAAAGGTCAATTTATGGACTGAAACAATCCTCAAGGTCCTGGAATATAAGGTTTGATGAGGCAATCAAATCTTTTGGATTTGACCAGAATGTTGATGAACCTCGTGTCTACAAGAAGATCATCAATAGTTCTGTCGCCTTTCTAGTATAATATGTGGATGATATCCTACTCATTGGAAATGATGTAGGTTATCTTACTGACATTAAAAATTTGCTAGCTACGCAATTCTAAATGAAAGATTTGGGAGAAGCGCAGTTTGTTCTTGGGATCCAGATTGTCCGTAACCGTAAGAATAAAACTCTAGCATTGTCTTAGGCATCTTACATCGATAAAGTGTTGTTGATGCTTAAGATGCAGGACTCCAAGAAAGGTTTATTGCATTTTAGATAGGAAGTTCATTTGTCAAAGGAACAATGTCGTAAGACACCTCAAGGAGTTGAGGACCTGAAACAAATTCTTTATGCATCCGTTGTTGGGAGCTTGATGTACGCCATGTTGTGTACTAGGTCAGACATCTGTTTTGCAGTTGGAATGGTCAATAGATATCAATCCAATCCAGGACATGAACACTGGACAACGGTTAAAACGATTCTTAAGTATCTTCAGAGAACAAGGAACTACATGCTTGTGTGTGGGGCTAAGGATTTGATCCTTACAGGATACACAGATTCTGACTTTCAAACTGATAAAGATTCTCGGAAATCTACATCAGGGTCAGTATTTACTCTTAATAGAGGAGCACTAGTATGGCGAAGCGTTAAGCAGGGATGCATCACTGATTCCACTATGGTGGCTGAATATGTAGCAGCTTGTGACGCAGCTAAAGAGGTCGTTTGGTTAAGGAAATTCATGTTAGATTTGGAAGTTGTTCTAAATATGAGTTTGCCTATCACGTTGTATTGTGATAACAGTGGTGCTGTGGCAAATTCAAGAGAACTCCGAAGTCACAAGAGGGGTAAGCATATTGAGCAAAAATATCATCTCATCCGGGAGCATCGAGAAGATGTGATCGTCACGAAGATAGTCCTCCGAGCACAACATTGTTGATCTTTTTACAAAGGCTCTCACGACTAAAGTATTTGAGAGTCACCTAGAATGTCTAGGTTTACAAGTCTTCCCCAACTAGGGCAAGTGGGAGTATATTGTACACAGGGTTTCAGTGCCTTAGTTTATTGTATTTTACATTATTGTAATATTTAATTATGTACTCCACAAGCTTTAGGTCAAGTGAGAGATTGTTGGGATATGTGCCCTAAACTTGTGTAATTTTAGTCAAATGAATAAAGAGTTATTTGATTTGATAAAATTATATTCCCGTTTAATAAATCCAACCAACTAAACTCAAAGATTATAATGAATCTTGAACACCAGTGTAATAGACACTATTTGGATTGTGTTTAAGAGTATAACCTAAATGGTCTATGGTATAAGAATGAGGTTGGAAAGCTTATTCTGGTAACACCATGGATGCGACCCACTTTGTAGTTAGTACAAATGAGGTAATCCAACTCACATGCGAGTGGGGGCATCCTGTATGAAAAGTTCATACAAGACCGGACTGCAAATTATTAGTCTAACCAGTATAACGCCGTTAACAGGATACGACTGATAATTTATAGATGATCATTAGTGACTTCATCTGAATCCTGAGCAAGTTAAGAACTCCTGCTTATAGGGGTTTTGTCCTTAGACTTGTATGGGTGAGAGTGACTTGTAGTCGACTCAATAAGCCTACCTTCTCAGGGACAGAACCTCGTAAGTAGTTAGGGACTTAACTCTGCAAGATGGAATTCACTCATTCCTAAACTAAGGAATTAGATAGGTTGTTCCCTTAAGAACTGAGTCCAGGTCTTGAACTAGGGGCCCCACCCTCTAAACTAGCTTAAGAAGATTTGAGTTTATGGTATGACCATAGACTTGTTGTTCATTAGAGGATCAGTGGTGCTTAAGGAATAAAGAGAGAATAATAGGGGTAAAACGGTAATTTGACCCAACTGTTATTACGAACAACCTGTGAAGGTCGACTCATGGGTAATGATTATATCAATGGGCACAATATAATCTACAGTGAGGAGAGTGCAACTACAAGTCTATAGTGGAGTGACTTGTAGTTAATGAATATTGGTTAACCGGATCAAAGAGTTTGATCAGTTAATTTCACATCATGGAGCTCATGAACTGTAGTCCATTAGGTCCCTTCATTGGCTCAACATGGAAATATTGAGGGTATAAAATTAGGAATCAAATTGAAGTGTTCAATTTCATTTATGAGGTGTTATATCAATTATATGTGATATAATTGATATAATATATAGCCTTAATGTGAATTAAATTCACAAATTAACTATATACTAATGAGAGATGAAAGAGTGATAGGATAGTAATTTCCATCCTATTTCCCTATAAATAGTTGCATAACATGCGACTTTGGGTAAGACTATGGTATGCAACCCTAGAGTTCTCTTATTTGTGTTGTTGTAAAGAGTTCCAAACACATCCTCTCTCAAACCTCAACATCTCATCCTAAAGGAACCCACCTTCCTCCCTCACGTAGAGAACAACGGAGAAGATCTAGTGGCGGATCTTCACACGGTTTGGGTTCGCGTTGCCGAGATCGTGATCGTTGGAGAAGGAGCTCGTAAAGAAAGTGTTCTTCAAAGGTATGATTCCTTGTTGTCCTAATTAGAAATACATGCTTAATCATAAATATTTAGTTCTTGTTATAGACCCATGTAATGAAATCACGAACATGCGATTCACAATCACTTCTGCTGCGACATTCGATCCCTTCAATGACATGGCATCGACTATGATGAGGTATTTGCCCCTGTTGTTCGCCTTGAAACTATTAATTTGATTATTGCTTTGGCAGCTCATAATCATTGGAAGATACATCAAATGGATGTCAAATCGGGCATTCTTGAATGGAATTCTAGAGGAGGCCTATGTGGAACAACCATTAGGTTATGAAGTCAAGGATGAAGAAGACAAAGTGTTTCGATTAAGAAGGCTCTTTATGGTTTGAAGCAAGCACCAAGAGCATGGAATTCAAAGATTGACAAGTACTTTCATGATAAGAAGTATATGATGTGTCGTTACGAGCATGCCCTCTACATCAAAATGCAAGGTGAAACCATACTAATTGTTTGTTTATATGTTAATGATTTAGTATTTATCGAAAATAATCCTAGCATGTTTGATGAGTTCAAAAGAGAGATGGCAAAAGAGTTTGAAATGACGGACATTGGTCTCATGAGTTACTGTCTTGGAATCAAGATCAAACAAGGTGAAGATGAGATCTTTATATCCCAAGAGGGCTATGCTAAAGAAGTGCTAAAAAAGTTCAACATGGATGATGCTAATCCGGTTGGAACACCAATGAAATGTGGAGTCAAAATGACCAAGCAAGGTGGAGGAGTTAAAGTAGATTCTACATATTTCAAAAGTATAGTTGGAAGTTTGAGATGCTTGACATGCACAAGACCAAATATTCTTTATTCGGTTGAAATTATTAGTCCATTTGTAGAAGAGCCAACAACAACACATTGCAAAATGACAAAAATAATATCCATCTAGTTTGACTCTATTAGTTAAATGGTTATACCACCAAACACTTGAACTGACAAAATTAACCTCCTATATGATTCTTAATTAATATTTTATGACAATAGAGATTTATGAGAGATAAAATTGAAAGTTTAGAGACGTTTTAGAAATTTATTAAAGCATATATGAATAAAGTGAAAACAACTCTAAAAGTTATTCAAGGATTTATTAGAAACTTATAGTTTGAGCATTGTTTTAATTTGATCCCTGTAGATTTGAAAGTTTTATTTTAGTCTGCTTATGATTTGGGTTTAATTTCAATTTGACCTTTTAAAAATTACAAATTTCTATAATTAGTTTATCACAAATTGTCCTTTAAACTTGTTTTTCGATGAAGACACAAACTCTTTATTAAACATATGTGAGAAACCTACCAAAACAATAGATATTATAAGAAATCATTTCAACTTAGTATGATATAAGAAGAACTATAATGAGAAAAAGTGCTGTGATTTAGAGGTTCAAGGGAAAGTATTTATAATGGATAATGATATTTTTCAGAATTCAAGCAAGAATTTTGCTTTTCCTGTCGAAGAGACAGTCATTTCTTTCCATAACCGCCATAAAATGGCTGCAAAGATATTGAACTAGAGGATATGGCGCTGGGGCAAAAAAATCATAACTCGACTTACATATTGAATGTGTTAACGACTACGAGGCAAAAGATTCGAATCTCTTATTGTACTGAAAAAAAGGATATGGCGCTGGGAGTTCCAATGGAAAGAATGATTTCTTTGCAAAGCAAAAGAACTAATTGTAATTTGATAGAGATCTGATTGGCTTCATCAGGGTAGACCAAAGGTTGCCCTCATAATTAAGGACAGATAATTGTCCTTAAACTATCTTTAACCAACTTGAAGGATTCATCCATTTTCTTGTATCTTTTACTCAACCTCTAGACTCTAATACAATCATAGTTAGTAAAGTAAAAAAACATAAGTTGCTTGTCATGTTAATAAAATATATGTAAAATATTTTAATGATAGAGATGATTCATGAAGTTTGAGGTTTGACTACTTTATGGAAGATAAAATTGAGCCATTTAAAATGTTTAGGGATCAAATTTATAAAATTGAGCCATTTAAAATGTTTAGGGATCAAAATTTATAATTTAACGAGAATTTAACTAAGTTTCTTTTATTAAATATATTTCACAAAGTCCAAGATTTATAAACTCAACTTTACGATAAATTTTTCAATGAGTCTGTCTTTTAATAACTGTCAGATGTAGATAAATATACGTCCACTCTTTAACAATTATTGGAGAGAAAAGTAAAACACTCACAATTTCTCTCTCTCACATCTATTAGTGTAAAGCTAGGTGTCACGACCGCACCTCTCCAACCGTGCGGCGCCATGAATCATCCCTCGAACATTGCCAGCCTTAAAGGGAACTCACGCCCCATCTCTGTTATCGGAACGCTCTGTGCCTCTACCAGACCTTAGGCGAGGTTCTTCAGTCCTCAACCAAGCATCAAGTAAATAAGCAGCGGAATTTAACTCGGGCGTACACGTCACCCCGCTGTGTACATGCACTCGGTCTTTCCCATGAGTTGGCTTTAACGAGACATTCTCGGATCGTTGGTTGCTAACGACCCCTATATCTCAACCTCCAAGCCATGGTAAGGGGTGCAATGTCGACACACCTGTGTCGTTCGACACTGTCCCTTGAAAACTTGTTACAAAAGAAGACACCCAAGACACTTCTCTTGTGACGCTCGCCCCAGCCGTGACACGCTAACGTGCCACAGAATGACTCACTTAGGCCCTCGAGCTCACGGGTGGTGGAAAGTCGACACCATGGTACCCCTTATAGTATATTATCAGGTTTATTACATCTTCCTCCCATGCACGTCAAAATGACGAGGAGTCATATGCCCATACATCGACGCCTCTGACGACATGGTTGGCCTCAATCTCACTTGCCCTCACATTAGCCATCAAGCCTACCGATCTTGGTGTGTTAGATGATCCACCGTCTTCCTCAGTCGCATCATGACACGTCTCGTTACTGTGAGGTTCACAAACATTCGCTGTTTTAGTATGATTGTGACACTAGACACCAAACCACATTGTATTGTGGAGCCGCATTCATTAATTTCTCCAACGTTAAAATTTCATCTCTTTCAAAAAACTTTTTTCAATCGAATACATAAACCTTTCTCTAAGTACTTTATCTAAAAGAACATCACTTCTCTCTCTTAAACTTTTTTCTAAATAAATAAATTAATTAAAATCCTTTTCTTTTCACCACTAAGCAATTCAGATGAATTTTCCAAGAATCATCTTTGAAAAACGAACAAAACCATATAATAATATATATATATATATATTCCATCCTATAAAACCCAATCAGCCACATTTCTTCTTTATTTGAATTATAGTCTGTCAGAGAGAGAGAGAGATAAATTTCATGGAGGGAGACAAAAAGAGGGGCTCTCCAAATTTTCCAAACAAGGTTGAAGAAGATGATCAGCCTTCCAACTCTTTTCCAACTTGGTTTTCTCCTAGTTCTGAAGCTGAATATGCCATTGAAGCTAATTTTTTCTCTCCTGAATCATGGTCTCAAATGGAAGCTTTTCTTCGTCGAGTGGTACTTTTAATCTCTTCCTATATCTCTAATTTTCATCTTTTTTGTTCGAAGATAATCCAAACTAAGTTCATTGTTTTTTCAGGTTAGTGAGGAAATAGACAGCATGTTTAAGTCTCACTTTCACTTACTTCCATCCAGCTCTTCAAGGTTAATATTTTTTAAAACTGAATTGAATTGATTCTCATCAACTCCTAATTAATTCATATAATCTCATTGTTTTGTTTAATTAATTTGACCTTCATTGATTCCAGCAATAGCCAAGTTAATGATCAGAATGAAACCACGTTGAAGTTATGTTTTCTCAACCAAATTGCGTCCACCATTTTTACTAACAACGAGATAGAAGCGGAGAATGGCGAGCCATTGCAAGTTGCACTCATTGATATCACTAATTTCAATGCCATTGTCCCAATGGGTCCTTTGTCGATGGCTCAAATTCAGTTCTTTGTTCTTGATGCCGACTTGACCGAGTTCAACAAAAGCATTTTGTCTCAAAGGGCTGGTAAAAGGCCATTAATCGTTGGTGATGATCTAAAATTGTATTTAAAAAATGGAGTTGGGTTGATCAAGAGTTTGAGATTTACTGACAACTCGAGCTGGTTGAGATCTAAAAAATTCCGGTTAGGAATAAGAATTAAGGATGATAAAATTTTACCTAAGTTCCAGGGTATTGGTGAAGCTGTATCTCAACCCTTCAGAGTCTTGGATCATCGAGGAGAAGGTAATCTCTTTTTTTTTTTTTTTGTCGGTTAAATCATTGATTAACCAAAAAGGTTAAACTCAAATTATATTAACATTTCAATATTTTCTCTCATTTCTTGATATCAGTAAAGTTTGAATAGATGACCTTTTGCTCTCGTACCATATTAAATCACCAATTAATTCAAAAACTTGAGCTGATAAATTATGATAAATTTAATTATGTCATCACTCTAATACTATCTTTCTTTTTTCTCTGTAATATAGTTTTTTTTCCTCTTAAATTGCCCACAAACCCAAAAGTCTAAGTCAATAGGTTAGGGTAAATTAAACTATATCAATACTAGGTCCAACACTTCCCCTCATTTGTAAGCTTGGAAATTTGATGAAAAACTAAGGCTCTGTTTGAACCATTTGGGTTTTGGTTTTTAGTTTTTGAAATTTAAACCTAAGAATACTACTTGTACCAATGAATTTATATGTCTTCTTATCTACTTTGTACTTGTTTTCAAAAACTAAGCCAAACTTTTGAAAACTAAAAAAAGTAGCTTTCAAAAACATGATTTTGTTTTTAGAATTTGGCTAAAAGTTCAAATGTTTACTTAAGGGATATGATCTCTATTATAGAGAAATTAGGTGAAAATAAGCTTAACTTTCAAAAACTAAAAACAAAAAATAAAATGGTTATCAAACGGGGCCTAAATGGTTATCAAATGAGACCTAGTGAAAATCAATATTAAATGGGGAGGAAATGACTTGGGTTTGAACACAAGACCTTTTGCTCTGATATCACGTTAAATCATCAATCAACCCAAAAATTTAAGTTAATAAATTTGAGAAAATTTAGTTATTATCAATACTAGTCTAATATTTTTCTTTCATATGTCAGTGAACAAGAAGCACCACCCTCCACATATGGAAGACGAAGTATGGCGATTGGAAGGGATTGGAAAAAATGGTGTTTATCATAATACTTTATCTTCACAAGGCATCAAAACTGTTGGTGATTTCTTGAAGATTTATAATGAGAAAGGTCCTCTCTACTTGAAAAAGGTAATTAAAACACAATAATATTCAAAATTCTTCATTAGATTATTTAGAATGATCTAGAGTTGTTAATTAAAACTTTTTCTTGTCTTGAAGTTACTTGGTAACAAAGTCCCAAACAAGACATGGAAAGCAATGGTCAATAATGCTTTGGAATGTGTTCCTATTGTCAACTTTGCACCAAGCTTCGAGGTTTCTCCTCTTTATAAAACCCTTAATTTGCATTCGATTAACCCAAAATTTCTCTCGTCCTATAAATTTATTTGTATTGATATTACATGACAGATGCAAAATTTGTTTGGCAATGAAGTCACCTTAGAAATCAGCGAGCAAATGAATTCAAATAATCAGTACAATAAGTTCTTTGTAGGCTTTAATGAAGAATTGGAGCCTATGTTTAACTTTGAAGGTATTGCAACTAATAATTTTTTTTTTGTTTCTCTTTCCCTAAAAGATTTCTAAATATATTATTTTTCTTAAATCACTAATCAAACTAACAGCTTGAGGTAAATTTATTATATCAACATAGTCAAACACTTCCCCTCACTTATAAATATTAAATGGGGAGCAACCTGAATTTGCAGGAGTTTGAACACGGAATCTCTTGGACCACCTACTCTGATACCATCTTAAATCACCAATCAAACTAAGAGTTTAAGCTAAGAGTTTGGGGTAACAGATCCATCATCCTTGTTTCGAGACGCTTCAACTTTGTATAACCACAACCATGAAGCGAGAGATACAAACGAATACAACCAATATCAAGAACCTTGGATTGAGTTTATGCCCAAACCTAAGTGAGAAAAATGATGATGATTATAGTTTATATCTCTACAACAATGTAAACGAAGCTCTCTCTCCTAATGATTTTCAAACATAGTTCAACATTTTTTTTAAGAATGTTTTGAGAATTGTTTTCTATTGCTAATTTCCTTTAATTCCCTACATGGATGCAAAATAATCAAAACCTTACTATTTTAACATTTATAATGTATATATTGTTGTGTATGCCTAATAATTCAATATTCACGTCATTTATGTTTTTTTCTAATTTCATTTTATTTACATGATCAATATTAGAAAAGATTGATGATGACTCAAATAAATACCTCTTAAAAAAGATGTTGAGACTTTGAGACATTGATTATTTCATACATAAGCATGGAACAACATACGATTTTTAAGGTTTTATATTAATAAGGATCTTGGGAGTCCTTTACACGAATCAAAATGAAAAGAAAAAAGGGCCCACGCTAATAACATAATCCCACAAAATCTCATCTAATTTATTTCTTTAAATGTTGACTTTAAAGTTGGTTGGTAGCCCCATCTTAGAAACTAAACAAACGTCGGCAACTCTTTGAAAATAGATAATATTACCATTATTTTTTGGTACAGAAATACATACTTATTATAGTTAATATATGGAAAATTGTAATGGGTAGAAAATATAGTAATTTTTTTTTAAAAATAATATGGTAAATATTTTAAACAACATTTTTTAATTCCCATGTACCCTGAAGACTTTTATCATTGTTAGAATATATTCTATCCCAGATAATTCTTATACAGATATAACTCTAACAAAAGGATTGAAATCATGCTAATAGACTTTTATCATAGTTAGGAGTCTATTAATGATTATACTTTTATCACCAATAGTGATAAAATCAGTAATAGATTATTATCATAGTTAGTAGTTTATGAGTGATTGAATGTGGTAAAACACAATGCTGAAACAAGGCTTGGAGTAGGCTCATAGAACTTTTATCATAATTAGGATTCTATCACAGTGATAGACTGTGATAGAATGCAACACATGAAGTAAATTGATAGATTTTCAATAAGGTTATCAGCGATAGACTTCTATCACTAATAGACTCTTATCACAATTTGAAATCTATTTGTGATAGATTCTAATAGATTGTAAAATTGAAGTAAGGTTTGGAGTAGTATGCAAGGTTTTAGAGTAGTTCTCTTTGAGACTTTTATCATTTTCAAGAGTCTATGATATACTTCTATTGCCGATAGACTTTTATCATAATGATATATGAAATAAACATCTTAGTGATAGACATGATGGGATAGTGATAGACTTCAATTACATACTCTAACTTATTTAAGATGAAACCTAACCTATATTAACCCTAGTTGATTCAAGATTCAAAATTCTAGTAATTTATTGGAGAAATATTCCAACAATTAACATATATGCTTCTATCAGCGATAGATTTCAATCACACCTATTCTCAATAATAGTGATAGAAGTATATCAGTAATAAACTTCAATAAGAAAAGAAAAACAACACCTATATAAGTCTATCAATTCATGGGATGAAACCAGGTTTTGTTCAAGTGAACATTCCATTTCATGTTTACAAAATAATCCATAATGAAAATATTATTATGCACCTTCGCTGTAGAAGCACCTCTTTCCGACGCTAAGCGGGCCAGAGGCGAATCCGTTCACGGTCCGTAGGACCAACACCATTCGAAGGTGGGTGGCCCGCCCCGCCTAGAACAGTCATCTTTGACTGGGCTTACACACATTCGCTCACTTACGCTGTCCCCCCTCAGCTTACCCTAGCCCCGGCCCTTTTGCATCCAACCACTTGGATGAAGTCGATCACGTCATTTAAAAACCATGACGTGTCGACTGGGGTCCCCCCCAGATCGCGAATTATATCTGAAGGCAGGTGCCAAGTAATATGCGAAGTCCGGGTTAAAAGAATTCTTGGTAAAGAATAGTTTTGATATATCCATAGAAAAAAGATAGGGCTCCTTTCGTAATAAAAAAATATTCTCTATGTTTTAAAATAAAATATTGTCTATTGGAGAAAAACTTCAAAAACTTTTCTTTTAGACTTCTTCGAAGACTTAAAAGTTGTGTGGTTTGAGTGATTGATTATAAAATTAAACAAAAATAAAAAAAGTAGGCCAATCATGTGAGAGTTGAAATGGGGCTTGGCTAGAGACTCGTAATTTAATCAAAATTAAAAATTAAAAATTATATTAAGAAAAAATAAAAGTATTGCGTGCGTGTGCATCAATCAATCCTTCCAAAATGGTTTTTTATTTTATTTTTATTTTTATGACTTTGAATAATTGTTTCAAGCTCATTGATTATTTTTCTTACCATTTTATTTTCTTGAATATCAACTTAAATTCGATTCTTATCTTTGTCAAAAGGAAAAAAGCAAAAGTGGCTTCTATTTTTTTTTATTTTTTAAAAATAGTTTTTAGTTTATTTTTCAACTCTCCGTTTCTTGAGGTTTTTATTTTTTACTTTTATAAATTAGGCTTATCTATTAATATTTTTGAATGGTTGTTTTTAATCAACTAAAATCGATGTTGAAATCCTAGTTAAATTCGAAAAGTATGTGGTTAAAAATATATGTATATATCTATTCTAACAATTTGGTTGAGAGTTTTGTTGACGTGTTTTTTATGTTTGATTGTATTATTTAAATTAAATTAGATTTAGTTTATATTTGCCATTTGAATTAGGTTTGTTTTACATTATCGGGTTTAAATATATATTTGTTATTAGACTTTTAAGTTTGTATCTTACCACACAACTCTGTGTAAATGAAATCTAAAGATGTTTTGATTAGCATTGTATTCTTTCTGTTCCTAAATGTTGTTGTCAAATTTCGGACTAGAGAAATCTCACTTGATCTCCAAGTGACAACGATAGTGAATTTGTATTCTTGAGAAATAACGCAGTAAAACAAGAAAAATGTGGACACTGATGTGGTGTAGGTCACACAAGCTCCTAGATAGAGTAGTGAGAGAAGAATTAACTTATTCTAGTCAGAGAGCTTAAATACTTACCTTTTAAGATTTTTCGTGAGTTTCGTCGTCAATTGGGAACGAAAGGACCAAACTAAGATGGATCGGGAGTCTATGGGTCATTGTTGGGAGTGCGACGAAAGTCCCACATCACTATATAAGGGGAAGATCATGGGTATATGAGTGAGGGGCATTATCTCCATTGGGTCAGGCCTTTTGGTGGAACAAAAAACAAAGCCATGAGGTTATGCCCAAAGTAGACAATATCATACCATTCTGGAGATTTTCGGGGATTGTTGTCCCTTATAGTGGTATCAGAGTCATACCCCGATCTATAGAATCCTTGAGTGTCGAACAAAGGAAGCAAGTTTTTAAGATTTTTCGTGGGTTTCATCGTCAATTTGGAATGAAAGGACCGAACTAAGATGGATTGGGAATCTGTGTGTCATTGTTGGGACTGCGACCAAAGTCCCACATCAGCTAGATAAGGGGAAGATCATTAGTATATGAGTGAGGAGCATTATCTCCATTGGGATGAGGCCTTTTAGTAGAACAAAAAACAAAAGCATGAGAGCTTATACCCAAAGTGGGCAATATCATACCATTCTGGAGATTTATCGGGGACCATTGTCACTAATAATGGTATCAGAGCCATACCCCTAAGTCGTGATCGATAGAATTCTCGGGTGTTGAACAAAGGAAGCGAGCCTTGAAGGTGTGGTCTGATGGAGATCCGATCTCCTTGAGCAGTGAAAACGTGATTTGAAATCGTAATTGCTTGTTTATTTTGATTAAACACAAATACCAGTTCGATCATTGGGAAAAACACATAGAATAAGCATACATTTCTAATCTAATTAGACATGGAAATTAAACATGCAAACATGCTATAAATTTAACTAAACTAAAAGGGAATTCAAAATTACCTTTGTAGATACGAATTTCCAGCAACTCCTTGCTCCCTTTTGAACAACAACACAGCAGGAAGATATCTTCTCTGTTTTTACAAAATACCCCCAACAGGAAAACCTACTATAACTCTGAGTTCCACTTAGATCTTCCTTGGTGGGAAGAGATCCAACTTTTGGAATTTGAGGGAATTTTAGAGAGATACTTCTTTGAGAGAACAATTCACAAAATCACTGATCGATAAAATCAACTCATTCCCCTTCTCACCAAGAGAAGAGGAGTTATCTGGGTAACTCCCCACTCCCTATCGAGAGGGAATTGGGGAGTGGTGGGAACGTGTCATCTTGACATGTTTCTAATTAATTAACTATTAATTAATTAAATTAAATCATATTTAATTTAAATTTCACATTAATTAATTAAATGAATAAATCACATTTAATCATTTACCCTTTATCCTTTAGTTTAATGTACATCTTATGCACATTAAATTTTAACTTATAGTTTTCAAATATGATTTACATTCACATTTAAATTAATATTTGAACTCTTTCAAATATTTAATTCTCTCATATAATTTAATATGAATCATATTCACATTAAATTTATTCCCTAATGAATTTGAACATTTCAAATTCGAACGATCTAAGAACCCTTTACGAGCTAGAAGGTGTACCTAATGGACCTACAGATCAGAAGCTCCAACGATACGAGATTACTCGGTTAATCTCATTAACCACATAATCAACATTCGTTAACTGCGGGAACACTCCACTAAAGTCTTGCAGCTGCACTCCATAGTGTTACCAGGGTATGGTACCCAAATCTTATCCCCTTACTATAGACCCTTTAGGTTGTATCTCGAACCGAGATCCTTTATATGTACACTACATTCAGTTCAAGATACATTTTACAGCCTTGGATGTTTAGTTTATTGGATTTAGGGTTAATATAAGGGTAATATCGTAAATACTGAACAATAACTTTTTATTAAAATAATAACACTTTATACAATAATTAAAACAAAATTACAAACTACAAGTTTTAGGGCACAAACCCAACAAACTCCCACTTGAACTAAAACTCTAGTGGGGTACATTACAATCTAAAACATTGGTTACAAAGATACAAATACAATAACTAGGGCATCCATATACCCCATTACATATCTCCCACTTGCCCTAGATTAGCCTATGTACATATCTCGTAGACCTAGACTTTCCGGATGACCCTCGAACACTTTAGTCGTGAGAGTCTTTGTAAACGAATCAACAATGTTGTGCTCCGAAACGATCTTCATGACTGTCACATCTCCTCGTTGTACTATTTCTCGTATCAGGTGATACTTCCTCTCGATGTGCTTGACTCGCTTATGGCTGCGAGGTTCTTTTGAATTGGCTACCGCACCACTGTTGTCACAATAAGGTGATGGGAAATTCATATTTGGAACAACTTCCAAATCAGTAAGGAATTTCCTTAGCCAAACAACCTCTTTAGATGCTTCACAAGCAGCGACATACTCAACCTCCATCGTGGAGTCAGCGATCCATCCGTGCTAGATGCTTCGCCATACTATAACTCTCCCGTTAAGGGTGAAAACTGATCCCGATGTGGATTTCCTAGAATCCTTATCGGTCTGAAAATCAGAATCAGTGTATCTAGTGAGGTTCAAATCCTTAGTCCCATACATAAGCGTATAGTCCCTCGTTCTCCTAAAATACTTGAGGATATTCTTAACTGCAGTCCAGTGGTCTAGCCTTGGATTGGATTGGTATCTACTGACTATTCCCACTGCATAACAAATGTATAGCCTCGTTCACAGCATAACATACATTAAGCTACCTATCGCAGAGGCACATGGAATACTGTTGGGATGTTTGTCCTAATCTCATTCTGTTTGTAATTTACATTTTAAATTAATAAAGGTTATTTATTTCATCATTTTGTGTCTCGCATTTATTACAAACTTTCTCCAATAAACTAAGCTCCAAGGTCATTGAATATATGAGAGAACTAGAACTTGAACGGTGTGTAGTGGACACGCAGGGAGGATCACGTTCGAGTAAATGACCCGAACGGTCTACAGTATATGGATGGGGTTGGAGACCTAATCCTGGATACGCTGTTGTGGATGCGACCCGCTTTGTATTAAGATACAAATGAAGTGATCTGACTCGTTCATGTGGTTGACATGCGAGTGGGGGTATTAGGTACAATGAGATTGTACAAGATCGAACCGTGAATTATTAGACTTACTGAAGTAACACCGTTAACAATATTGACTAATAACTTTGTAGATGACCATTAGTGACTCGACCTCAATCTTGAGCGTGTTACGGACTCTTATCTTCGGGGGTCTGTCCTTTGACTAGTACGGGTGAGGGTGGTCACAGTTACTCGCCCAATATGCCTATCTTCTCAGGGAGTGGACCAAGTAGGGAGTTGGGAACTTAACTACGCGAGATGGAATTCACTCGTTCCTGCCTTTAGGGAAACTAGAGGGGTTGTTCCCTTAAGTGCTGTCTCCAGGACTTGGATAACGGGCGCACACCCTCTCACTGGTCCGAGAGGGTTGTTGTGTGTGGTTGGACCATTACAACGTTGTTGTTCATTAGAGGAGCAGTGGGGACTTAAGGAGCAAGAAGTAGACACAGAGGTAAAACGGTAATTTGACCTAGCAGTGTCTACGAACAACCTGTGAAGGGTCGACTCATGGGTATTGGTTATATTAGTGGACACATCTTGTCTTACACTGACGGGAGTGCACCTACGGGTTTTAGTGGAGTGCTACCGTAGCTAATTAATGTTGATTAACTGGGTCAAACAGTCTGATAGGTTAATCTCGGATCATTGGAGCTCGTCGCTGTAGGTTCATAAGGTCCCTCGGTTGGCTCAAACTGGATTAAAAGAAGGTTTGCATTTTTGGTGTGAATTGAAGTGTTCAAATTCACTGAAAGGTATTTATGTCATTTATATGAGATATGAATGATATAATATATAGCTTAATGTGAATGAGATTCATAATAAACTATAGGTTAGCCTAATTGTTGAATTAAGGCTAATTTGGAGAAATCAGATTGAGTGATATTAAACTGGATGTGATTCAATTTAAAAAAATCCACAATATTGCAAATGTGATTTGTAAAATGAGATATGAGATATCTTATAATATGTGGTTATGCAAATATGATTTGCATAACCTATAGTTGTGGTGAAATGGTAAATAGGTGGAGATTTCAACTCCACCTATCACCATTATATAAACCCCTTTGCAAGAAGGGTTCACTAAGCTTATTCTCATTTTTGGAATTATCACCAAAAGAAGAATTCACTTCTCTCTCAAACTCTCTCATCTTCTCCTCCCAAACGAAAAAGGAAGGATCCCACAATCCTCTTTCTTCCAAAAGTAGAACAGCCGAGAAACCTAGTGGAGGTGTCAGGTCAGTGTTCGTGTGAAGAGTACGAGATCGTTGAGATCGAGGAGAGCACGAAGAGTTCGTGAACTGAAAGGAAACTTTGAAGATCGTCTTCAACAAGTAAGTACCTTGAACTTGCTGTTTTTTTCTTTAAAAGATTGCATGTTTAGCCTTAACTATTTGATAGTTTAATTTTAACGTAATTAAGTTGCACAACAATACTACGAAGATTCGATCGTCTTCCGCTGCGTTGGGACTCTAATTCCCTTCAATTGATGTATCACCCATGTAAGAAAAAAAAAAGGAGAAAACGCAAGACTGCGTTCGCGCCCCCCCCCCCCCCCTCCAAACTTTCTTCTTCATTTTCTCCCCTTCAATTCTTTTGTGCAGAAGCCCTAGCCGCCAACCTCTTCTTCTTCAGACACCCTCGCCGCCGGTAGCTCTCGTCCACCGGCTTCATCACCTTCGTTGTTCTCCGTTCATTCTCCGACCAACTACGCCGACAACATCGATTCCTCCGTCCTCGTCCAGAAGACCGCACGCCAACGACGATCCCCACCTTCATCTCTTCTTTTTCACAGCACCTCTCGTTCCTCTGGTCTCCAAGCCGCCATTACACCGTCCCATGCGACCGTCTCCTTTGTTGTCATCGACAATAAGCGTAGTTGCCGGTGAGTTTTCTTTTTCAAGTCCCATTAGTTGGTTTGATCGGTTCTCGAGGTTTTAGTCTGGTTCTCATAAGATGGAGTTTGGTTCTGAATAGATCGGGCCACGGGCATCTCGAATCTATGCTCCACGCGCCGCCACTCGCCGGAAGCCGTCACCACCTCCACCGAATTTGTCGCCGCCGCCACGCCACTCCAGGTTGAAATCTGATCGCGATCGCTCCCGTTTTCTTGATTCCGTTTAAACCCTCCTTGTGTCTATTTGGTTATTTAAGTCGAGTAATTCAGTTAAAGTTGTTTGGAACGTTATTTAAGTTTTATGTTTGTTAGTTAGGGTCTCGATCGTGTTTAGGGCTTTGCGTGGTGCACGAGATCGAGCTCTTGGATCTTCGAATTTCGGTTAGTCATTTGGATTAAAGCCTATTAAGTTATTGGTTGCTTTAATTATGTGAGGACCTTTGCGAATTGTGATAGTATACTTGGAATTGTGCCTTGTGATACGTTGGTTGGTTGGAGGGACTGTTTGGAGGCCGTTTGAGCGGAAAGGGTCTAAGGGCTTAATGTTTTGGCGTTAGCTTGGTACCATAAGAGATTGAGTATGTTAGAGGTTGGTTAAGGTTGGGTTATGTCGGCGGTGTGTTGGAGTTACGTATACTTATTTATTATGGGTGTGTGGGGCACGGTGTAGTTGATCAATCCGAGGAGAGGATTACTATGCTGGGCAGGTCACCTAAGCGCGAGACTGTTCTTGTGAAGGGTTCGAAGTTGCAAACTAATGTCGAAAGCGCCACTCATAGAAGCCCGACCATCCTCCCTTTTCTCCCGATAAGTTAAAGCAGAAGTAGTTACTATGGTTTGGGACAAATGTGACCGTTGGGTGCAAGGCCTTAAGCTTGAAGGGAATCGAAGTCCCCGCAGCAGAAGCGAGGGCGAATCGTGCGCTCTTGATTTAGTTACAACGGTAAATTCAAGAACATGAAACACTAGATTAAGCATAAAATTAGTATTGACAGCAAGAAATTACCTTTGAAGAACCTTTCTTGAAGTGCTCCTCCTCTCTCACGATCAAGATCACAGCAACTCGAACTCGTACGAACACCGACACTGCCACCGGATCTTCTTCGTTGTTCTCTAGGTGAGGGAGGAAGGTGGCTTCCCTTTAGGAGTGGTGAGGTATTTTGTGAGAGAGATGTGTGTTTTGGAACTCTTCCAACAACACAACAAGGAAGCTTGTAAAACCTTAGAATATCTTTTTCTAGTTGCATCTCATGCAACCATATATATAGGGGAATGAGATGGAAATGGCCATCCTACCCCTCCTTTAATCTCTCTTTAGTATATAGTTTATATATGAATCTAATTCACATTAAAACTATATATTATATCAATTATATCATATATAATTGATATAACTCCTCATGTATGAAATTGAACACTTCAATTTCACTCCTAACTGTATACCCTCAATATTATCATGTTGAGCCAACGGAGGGATCTAATGGACCTACAGATCATGAGCTCCAATGATGTGAGATTAACTGATCAAACTCTTTAATCCAGTTAATCAATATTCATAAACTACAAGTCACTCCACTATAGACTTGTAGCTGCACTCTCCTTACTGTAGATATTATTGTGTCCACTGATATAGTCATTACCCATGAGTCGACCCTTCACAGGTTGTTCGTAATCACAGCTGGGTCAAAATTATCGTTTTACCCCTGTGATTACCTCTTTGCTCCTTAAGCACCACTGATCATCTAATGAACAACAAGTCTAAGGTCCTACTTTAGACTCATACCCTCATAGAGGGCGGGGCCCCGTTGTTCAAGACCTGGAGTCAGTTCTTAAGGGAACAACCTATCTAATTCCTCAGTAGAGGAATGAGTGGATTCCATCTTGCACAGTTAAGTTCCCAGCTACCTACGAGGTTCTGTCCCTGAGAAGGTAGGGCTTATTGAGTCGGCTACAGGCCACTCTCGCCCATACTAGTCTAAGGACAAACCCCTATAAGCAGGAGTTCTTAACTTGCTCGGAGATTCAGTCGAGTCACTAATGACCATCTATAAATTACTAGTCTTATCCTCATTAGCGATTGTTATCTTTGGTTAGACTAATAATTTCATGATCCATCTTGTATGAACTCTTCATACAGAATGCCTCCACTCGCATGTCAACTACATGAATGAGTTGGATTACCTCATTTGTACTAATTACAAAGTGGGTCGCATCCATGGTGTTACCAGAATGAGGTTTCCAACCTTATTCTTATACCATAGACTATTTAGGTTATAATCTTGAACTCAACCCAAATAGTGTCCACTACACTCATTTCAAGATAAACGTTATAACCTTGGTGCTTAGTTTATTGGATTTATTAAAAGCAAGACTGTAATCTTATCAAAACAAATAACACTTTATTTAATTGATCAAAATTACACAAGTTTAGGGCATCAATCCCAACAAAGCTTCGGTTCGTGTTTAAGTTGTTTGGATCGCTATAACTAACATGGTTGGGTGTTAAAGGTGAGCCCTAGGCAACGCTAGTGACCAGTCATTTCCTTGGAATTGTTTTAGGTGAGCTTGTGTTTGACCTTTACAAGAAGTCATTGTTCCATGGGTTCTCAAATCAGTGTATGTAGCCAATTTGATCCGGTAAGCGAGCTCATAAGTGAAAGAGTTAGCTTGCATAGCTTGTAGGTTAAAATCTCGTGTTGTTGTGTATGTAAAAAGGGATGGGTTCTGACCGGGAATGAGTTTGCGCATGTGTGGCGGAGGATCATAGTCGATATGCAGCTAGTATTGCTCGCATGATTGTTAGTATGTACCCTCGATGATAGTTTTAGTACCAAGTCAAGAGAATGGTCATGGAACCCCCGGGCTAGTAGTCCATACCTTACTTCTCATTTAGGTGACGTTATCCAATAAATTTGTGTGGCGAGAAACTAGCATGGAGTATGAGTATTGATGATGTCTCGTGGTGAGTCACAGCCGTGTGGAAATAGACCAGGGGCATTGATGTCTTGTGGTAAGCCATGGTAGTCATGGCGACAGACCAAAGACGAGAATGCTTCGAGGTGAGTCATTATGAGTGTGACAACAGACTCGAGGCGAGACTTAGCGTATGAGCGTCCTGAGGGGCGGGTCTGGGTTATGTCGGAATGCTAGTTAGGGAGACGTTTACCGACGTGAAGTAAGGAGCTGAGCAATCTGGTGTGGGCTTTGGGTAAAGCTAAGTCAGACATCTAGCTGAGTGTGGTTTGAAAGTGGTATTTGAGTACTCTGAGGGGTTGGCTAAAAGTGAAAACCTAGTTGAATTTGGGACCCTTGAGAATGGGTCGAGGGATAGTAGGGATGTCGGGGTAAAATCCTAAATAACCTTATGAAGAACAAAACCCAACACTTACTAAACCCTGAGTTACGCCTGAGCGAGTCGGAACCTCTAGGTTTACAATGTATGATAGGATCGTGAGACTGGGGGTGCGTCGCCGATGAGATCCGGGAGTGGTTGCTTTCCATTATCCCGTGCTAGCTTAGGGGTGAGTCCCCATAGGGCGTGTTGGTTACGTACCACACTACACTATGCTAGCGTGTTGTGTTGTGAGAGCCTGGGGTACGTTCCAATCAGGGAGTGGTTGCTTTCCATTATCCCGTGTTGGATTAGGGGCGATTCCCCATGAGGCGTGTAGGATACGTACCTGCTCTGCTCTATGCCACTGTGTAGTGGCGTGAGAGTTGCTTTCTCTCATTGTATCATCAATCAAAGTTCCAGGACCGAAGGTAGAGCTCGAGTTATTACCGCAGGAGGGCTCAGGGTGAAGTGTGCTAAGTGTGAGACTTGTGTTGGGGTCGAGTGAGTGTAGAAGTCGAGTCTGGTTGGTTGCATGTTGGTTTGTTTGGTCGTGAGTGGGTTGCTTACTGAGTATTTTTATACTCACCCATCTACTTTTTTGTTTTTGGTTGCAGGTAAGAAACCATGAGGCGGTTGACGATGATGACGACCTGACGAGGCTGTGGGACCCTATTCCTTCTTGTGTTCCTTTAGCTTAGAGTTTCGTTTGAAATGGGCGTGTTTTAGTTTTTGTTTTATTTGTTTGGTCTCCCAACACTATGTTATCTCCTGTACTTCTTAGTTAGTAATTTTCATTATGGTTGAGTTGTCTCTCTGCTGCGTGTTTGTTTGTCCAAGATATTGTGATTTGGAACTCTTATTGTAGCCCAACCCATTCTCTGATTGTAGTTTACTAGGGGTTGGACATTATTTGAAACTCTTTGAAGTGTTTTCTGCTTGTTAGGTTCCAGGAAATATTTTGGTTTTCTCCTTGTTATGCCGTTATGTTGCCGAAATTTCAGCGTGAATGGTGTGACAGAGTAACATCCCTGACGTAGGTTCGTTTCGAATTTTACGGTCGTTACAGTTGGTACCAGAGCTTTATGTTCTAGATTTTGTAGACTCGCTCACATCGTGAGCTTCCGGTTCTTCACAGCCTTTCGCAGGGAAGTTGTCTCGTCGCTGCCAGGTTTGGTATCTGTTAACTAATTAGTAAAGTAGATAGGGACTAATATGTTTGCTCATCTAGATGTGTTTCTATTGCTATGCGTTGAAATTATTTAACCTCACTTTAAAAGTGTGTAGTCGTGAGTTGCTTGCCTGCTGACTTGAAATTCAGGTTATGAGCTTGTGGAAAAGAGTCGGGGAAGAGATGCTGCCAACAAGAGGGGTCGGGGTGTTCAGGGAGGACGTGTCTAATCCCCCATGAGAACCGAGCTCCAAGTTCAAGAGGACCGAGTCAGGAACGGTTCTGAAGGTGTTTTCAACCCTAAGGGGGCAAACAGGTTGGTTGACCAAGGAGCTTGGGTCTTCTTGGCAAGTTTGATAGGCCTGAGGAACGAGAAAGGGGTTGTGTCGACAGTCCCAATAATTAGAGAGTGTGCGGATGTGTTATCGAGGATTTACCTGGTTTACCTCCAGTAAGGGAGGTGAATTTTAGTGTCGAGCTGGAGCCAGACACGACACCTCTATCAAAATCCTCGTTTCAATTGACCCAGTTGAGTTAAATGAACTCAAAACCAAGTTGCAGAAGCTTCTAGTCAAGGACTTCATCCACCAGTGCGGTGTGTCGTGCTCTTTGTGGAAAAAAAAAGAAAGAAAGAAGATTGAGGCGTTTGTGCATTGATTACCGAGAGTTGAACAAGGTAACTGTAAAGGACAAGTATCTGCTGAGTTAGAAGAACTCAAGACCAAGTTACGGGGAGCAACCGTGTTCTCCAAAATCGTCTTTGCACTCGATCTATCACAAGCTGAGATTAAGAGAATTGATCATCCCGAAGACAACATTCAGATTCAGGCCTGGACATCACGAGTTTATTTTGACGTCGTTCGGTTTGGGAAGATGCCCGACGGTGTTTATGGACATGATGAAAAGGGTGTTCAAGGAGATGTTAGATACCTTCGTTATCGTGCTTATTGACGACGTTTCGATCTGCTTGAAGTTAAGCGAAAATCATGAGGGCCACTTGAGGAGATTCTTCACTGCTTTGAGGGAGAGTCGGTGGTATGCTAAGTATTACAAGTGCGAGTCTTTGTTGAGTCAAGTGTTCTTTCCGGGGCATGTGATATCTAAGCAAGGAGTTTCTATAGACTCGACAACAGTGGGAGTAGTTTCGAAATAGCCTCGACCAAGACTGTTATCGAGGTTTGCAGTTTTTGGACCTAGTCGACTATTACCGTCAGTTCGTGAAAGACTTCTCCACGATTACTACACCTCTCACACACTTGGCTTGGAGAGAGAATGCTCTCGTGTGGAGTGGCACGTGTGAGAGTTTCTAGGATTCGAATCAGAGGTTGATCTCGGCGACCGGAACCCTCAGTGCCTTTTGGTTCAGGAGTTTTCGTGGCGTACAGTGATGCATCCAAGGAAGGTTCTGGTTGTGTTTTGATGCACAATGAGAAGGTCACTGCCTTTGTTCTTGCAGTTGAAGGACTCGGAGTGAAAATACCCGACTCATGACTTGAAACTAGTTGTCGTGGTCATTGCCTTGAAAGTCTGCGATACTATCTTTACAACGAGAAAATCCAATTATATATAGGTCTTTAGAGCTTGAAATAATTGGGTGCTCAAAAGGACGCGAGTATGAGAACATCATAGATGGCTGAAGCTAGTGAAATATTACGAGATCGAGAATTGTAACCCCCAGAGGTATTGCAGTGGAAATGGAAAGAGATTTTGATGAATTTCATTTCTAACCTTCTTTGAGTAGTTAAAGGATTTATACTGATTTGTACTCGTGGATAGATTGACTAAGGTTATGTTTTTCCTCTTGGGGAACCGACTTATGCAGTGGAGGAAGAGGTGAAGCTCTATATGGGAGAGTTTGTCAGGTCGCACGAAGTTTCAGTTGAGATAGTCTCTGACAATGATCCCCGTTTCACCTCTAACTTATAGATGAGTTTCAGAGAGCCTTAGGGGTGAGTGTAGTTTCAACATGACGTACCACCCACAGTTAGGCGATCAGACTGAGAGGACGACTCAAATCTTATTCGAGCTTGAATTTTGGAGTTTACAGGTGGTTGAGTTACGCACCTCCATCTAGCGAAGTTTGCCTATAACAGCAGTTATCTGGCAACAATTAGTATGACACCCTATGCGATGTTGTATGGCAACATGGGTTGGTCCTCGGCGTATTGAGGTTTGACAAGGAAAGGGAGTTGAGCCCTGGGTTCATCGATCCCATTGAGATCTTGGAGCGGTTTGGCTCGGTGGCATAACAATTAGCCTTGCCACTATCTCTAGCAGTCATGCACGACGTGTTCCACATGTCATTGTTGCAAGGCTATGTGTCAGGTGCATCCCACGAGTTAGATTTCGAGCCACGACAGGTCGATTAGGATTTGAGCTACGAGGAAAGATCGGTGGAAATCTTAACTCGCGAGGAGAAAACGTCGAGAAATACAGAAATCGACCTTGTTAAGATCTTGTGGCAAACCATCGACTCAAGGAAGCTACTTGGAAGCATGAGGGTGAGATGCGGGCGAACTAACTCGAGTTGTTTAGGGATAGCCACTTTCGAGGACGAAAGTTCATAAGGTGGGGAGGATGTAACGCCCATGTAAAAAAAAAACAAAAAAAGGAGGATAAAACGCAAGACTGCGTTCGCGCCCCCCCCCCAAACTTTTTTCTTCATCTTCTCCTCTTCAATTCTTTTGTGCAGAAGCCCTAGCCGCCAACCTCTTCTTCTTTTGACACCCTTGCCACCGGTAGCTCTCGTCGACCGACTTCATCGCTTTCGTTGTTCTCCATTCATTCTTCTACCAACTACGCCGGCAACATCGATTCCTCCATCCTCGTCCAGAAGACCGCAAGGCAACGACGATGCCCACCTTCGTCTCTTCTTTTTCGCAGCACCTCTCGTTCCTCTGGTCTCCAAGCCGCCATTACACCGTCCCCTGCGGCCGTCTCATTTGTTGTCGTCGACAGCAAGCGTAGTCGCCAGTGAGTTTTCTTTTTTCAAGTCCCATTAGTTGGTTTGATCGGTTCTCGAGGTTTTAGTCTGGTTCTCAAAAGATGGAGTTGAAGGGAATCGAAGTTCCCCGCAGCGGAAGCGATTGCGAATCGCGCGCTCTTAATTTAGTTACAACGATTAATTCAAGAACATACATAACAAGATTAAGCATAAAATAGAATGGACAGCAAGAAATTACCTTTGAAGAACCTTTCTTCGAGTGCTCCTCTCTCCCACGGTCACGATTTCAGCAACAAGAACTCCAACATACGAAGACACGACCACCGGATCTTCTCCGTTGTTCTCTAGGTGAGGGAGGAAGGCGGGTCCCCTTTAGGAGAGGTGAGGTATTTTGAGAGAGATGTGTGCTGTGGAACTCTTCCAACAACACAACAAGAGAGCTTGTAAAACCTTAACCTAGTTGCATCTCATGCAACCATATAGATAGAGAAATAGGATGGAAATGACCATCCTACCCCTTCTTTAATCTCTCTTTAGTATATAGTTTATATATGAATCTAATTCACATTAAAACTATATATTATATCAATTATATCATATATAATTGATATAACTCCTCATGTATGAAATTGAACATTTCAATTTCACTCCTAACTTTGTACCCTCAATATTACCATATTGAGCCAACAGAGGGATCTAATGGACCTACAGTTCATGAGCTCCAATGATGTGAGATTAACTGATCAAACTCTTTGATCCAGTTAATCAATATTCATTAACTACAAGTCACTCCACTATAGACTTGTAGCTGCACTCTCCTCACTGTAGATATTATTGTGTCCACTCATATAGTCATTACCCATGAGTCGACCCTTCACAGGTTGTTCGTAATCACAGCTAGGTCAAATTACCGTTTTAGCCCTGTGAGTACCTCTTTGCTCCTTAAGCACCACTGATCCTCTAATGAACAACAAGTCTAAGGTCCTACGTAGACTCATACCCTCATAGAGGGCGGGGCCCTATTGTTCAAGACCTGGAGTCAGTTCTTAAGGGAACAACCTATCTAATTCCTTAGTAGAGGAATGAGTGAATTCCATCTTGCACGGTTAAGTTCCCAGTTACCTACGAGGTTCTGTCCCTGAGAAGGTAGGCTTGTTAAGTCGGCTATAGGCCACTCTCACTGATACTAGTCTAAGGACAAACCCTATAAGCAGGAGTTCTTATCTTGCTCAGGATTCAGGTCGAGTCACTAATGACCATCTATAAATTACTAGTCTTATCCTCTTAACGGTGTTACACTGGTTAGACTAATAATTTGCGATCCAGTATTGTATGAACTCTTCATACAGGATGCCCCCACTCACATGTCAACTACATGAATGAGTTGGATTACCTCATTTGTACTAATTATAAAGTGGGTCGCATCCATGGTGTTACCAAAATGAGGTTTCCAACCTTATTCTTATACCATAGACCATTTAGGTTATATTCTTGAACTCAACCCAAATAGTGTCCACTACACTGATTTCAAGATAAATGTTATAACCTTGGAGCTTAGTTTATTGGATTTATAAAAGCAAGACTGTAATTCTATCAAATAACACTTTATTTAATTGATCAAAATTACACAAGTTTAAGGCATAATTCCCAACAATCTCCCACTTGACCTAAAGCTTGTGGAGTACTAAAACATTACAGTAATGTAAATACAATAAACTAGGGCATTTAAACCCCTTTGTACAAAATACACCCACTTGCCCTAGTTGGGAAAGATTTGTAAACCTAGACCTTCTAGGTGACTCTCAAATACTTTAGCCGTGAGAGCCTTCGTAAAAGGATCAGTAATGTTGTGCTCTGAGGCTATCTTCGTGATAATCACGTCTCCTCTATGCACGATCTCCTGGATGAGATGATACTTCCGCTCTATGTGCTTTCCCCTCTTGTGACTTCGGGGTTCCCTCGAATTTGCCACTTACACCAACATATTATCATACTGACGTGATGGGCAAAGTCATATTAGGAACAACTTCTAAATTTAGCATGAATTTCCTTAACCAAACGACCTCCTTAGCTGCTTCACAAGTTGCTACATATTCGGCCTCCATGGTGGAATCAGCGATGCATACTTGCTTGACGCTTCGTCATACTACAACTCCTCCGTTAAGAGTGAATATTGACCCTGATGTAGATTTTCGAGAATCTTTATCAGTCTGAAAGTCAGAATCCGTGTATCCTGTAAGGATCAAATCCTTAGCCCCATACACAAGCATGTAGTTCCTTGTTCTCCGAAGATACTTAAAGATTGTTTTAACCGCTGTCCAGTGTTCAAGTCTTGGATTGGATTGATACCTACTGACCATCCCAACTGCAAAACAGATTTCGGGCGTAGTACACAACATGGCGTACATCAGGCTCCTAACAACCGATTCATAAGGAATCCGTCTCATATCTTCAACTCCTTGAGGTGTCTTAGGACACTGTTCCTTAGACAAATGGATTCCATGTTTAAAAGGCAACAAACCCTTTTTGGAATCTTGCATCTTAAACCTTGACAACACTTTGTCTATGTATGATGCTTGAGACAAGGCTAGTGTTTTATTCTTGCGGTTCCAGACAATCTGGATCCCAAGAACAAACTGCGCATCATTCAAATCTTTCATTTGGAACTGCGTAGCTAGCCATTCCTTGATGTCACTAAGATAACCTACATCATTTCCAATGAGTAGGATATCATCCACATAGAGAATTAGGAAAACGACAGAACTATTGATGATTTTCTTGTAAACACAAGGTTCATCATCATTCTGGTCAAAACCATAATATCTGATTGCCTCATCAATTCTTATATTCTAGGACCTAGAGGCTTGTTTCAGTCCATAAATTGACCTTTTAAGTCTGCAAACCTTTTGCTCTTGTCCTGGTTCAATGAACCTTTTGGGTTGGTCCATGTAGATGTTTTCCTCAAGATTGCAATTCAAAAAGGTTGTCTTGACATCCATTTGCCATACCTCATAGTCATAATATGCGGCAATGGCAAGAAGGATACAGATAGACTTTACCATAGCAACAGGTGAAAAGGTCTCCTCATAGTCAACCCCTTCAACCTGGGTATAACCCTTTGCTACTAGTCTAGCTTTAAAGGTTTGCACCTTCCGATCTAAACCACGTTTTCTCTTGTAGATCCACTTATAACCTATAGGTTTTACCCCATCAGGCTTATTTACAAGATCCGAAACAGAATTGAAGTACATAGACTCCATTTCTTGGTCCATGGCTATGACCCATTTGTCTTTGTCTTTGTCAACCATTGCTTGATTATAAGCCAATAGATCCTCGCAGTTATCATCTGGTATAACAACTTGGGTTTCAACTAAACCCATGTATCGGTCAGGCTGTATCACAACCCTCCCACTACGTCGAGGCATACTTAATTCTTGAGATGGACTCACTTGACTAGACAAACTAGTATCAACAACTCTTGTTGACGTACTAGTGTTCTTATTAGCAACATTTGCTATTGTTCCGTCTAACTCACTCAACACTACTTTACTTTTTGGTTTGTGGTCCCTTATGTGGTCTTCCTCTAAAAAAGTGGCATTTGTCGACACAAAAACCTTATCTTCCTTAGGATCATAGAGTAAACCACCTCTTGTTTCTTTTGGGTATCCTACGAATAGGCATAATTTTGAACGTGAATCCAACTTCTTTGGATTTGTCACAAGCACATATGTCGGACAACCCCATATTCTGAAGTGACATAAACTACCTTTACGCCCTTTCTAAAGTTCAAAAGGTGTTTGAAAAACACTTTTGGAGGGCACATTATTCAAAATGTATCTGCAGGTCTCCATCTGCGTAACCCCAAAAGGAACTAGGGAGATGAGCATAACTCATCATTGATTGAACCATGTCCAACAAGGTTCTATTTCTCCTTTCGATACACCGTTTTGTTTGTGGTGTGCGGGAGGTGAGAGTTGGGATGTAATTCCATGTTCTATCATATAGTTACAAATTTTAAATCCATGTACTCTCCACCTCGATCCGATCGAAGTGTTTTAACAGTTTTACCTAATTGATTTTCAACCTCAGTCTTGAATTCCTTGAAATTTTCAAGTGCTTCAGACTTGTGGTGCATTAGGTAAATATACTCAAATCTAGAATAATCATCTATAAAAGAGATGAAATATTCATATCCTCCCCTGGCTTTAACATTCATCGGACCACAAAGGTCTGAATGTATAAGTTCTAGAGGGTCTTTGGCTCTATAATGTTTTCCACTAAAAGGTCTTCTAACTCGTTTAGAAATTCGTTCTTTACCAATCTCTCAATCCTATTGAGATTAATGTGACCCAATCTTAGATGCCAAAGATGAGCATTTTCTTTAGGAGAAATTTTACGTTTCTTAGTTTGTGCGTTTGCAGTATTAAATAATTCAGTGTTCAAAACCATTTTGACTTAATTAGGCCTTAAAACATACAATCCATTTTCTAATGAAGCTGAACATATTTCTAAACCTTTCTTCAAAATAAACACTTTATTCATAGAAAAGGAAAGATAAATACATTGTTCAATAAGGCAAGAAATGGAAATAAGGTTTTTAGTAAACCCTGGTATCACTAATATATTGTCCAACAATACATATTTCTTGCCAAAATAAAGCTTCATAGTGCCTACTGCTACAGCTGAGACGACTTCTCTATTTCCAACCCGGAGCGAAATCTCTCTTTGTTGTAGTTGCTGCCAGGAATCAATTCCCTGAAAAGAAGAGCAAATATGATTAGTGGCGCCTGAATCAAGTATCCAAACTATTTTATCATTATTCACTAAACAAGCTTCTAGGCAAAGTAAATCATATTTACCTTCCTTCTTCTTTTCTGCAATGTACTTCGGACAGTTCTGTTTCCAATGCTCGTCTTCGTTGCAGTGGAAACACTTTCCTTTGTCACCAACGTCTTTAACTTTCTTGCCCTTCTGGGCGGTAGCTTTGTCAGCCTGTTTCCCTTTACCAACCTTCTTCATGTTCTTTTTCTTTCCTCTGAGGTTAGAAGAAGATGAACCCCTTGTTTTTGTCCCAGAGGTCGAACCTCTGTGATAACTCCTACTGGCAACATTTGCCTCACCTTTCGATCCCTTAATTTTCATCAAAGACTGAAAGGTCTGGAGTTCATTCAGAAGGGAGGTAAGATTAAAAGTAAGCTTGTTCATAACAACATTACTTCTAAATCAGAGGAAACTATCTCGGAAGGGTTTCGAAATGAAGTCGACTGCTCGACTCATCGATGGAAGCACCATTCGACTCTGCGATGTTAAAATGCACCATCATATCCAGGACATGATCCCGAACAGATGTACCCTCCGGCATCCTCGAGTTGAATATGTACTTTAAGGCATTATGTCGGGCTTGTGTGGACTGTTGTCCAAACATACCCTGCATAGAATCCATGATTTCCTTGGCGGTAATCATGCCTCATGCTTCTTCTTGGCTAATATGTCGGACATACTTGCCAAAGATGTAGACCTTGGCCTTATCATTGGCCTTGATCCATCGATCATATGCATCATGAACATTTCGTGACGCATTCAAGCCTGACACCTGAGGACACTCCTCAGTTAGCACAAAGTTCAGATCATCCACTACCAAAATAGTGTTGAGTTTGTTTTTCCATGTCATCATATTCAAGCCTGGCACCTGAGACACTCCTCAGTTTTCCATGTCATCATAGTCTGATACCAATTGAAGGGAATCGAAGTCCCTGCAGCGGAAGCGATTGCGAATCGCGCGCTCTTGATTTAGTTACAACGATTAATTCAAGAACATACATAACAAGATTAAGCATAAAATAGAATGGACAAAAAGAAATTACCTTTGAAGAACCTTTCTTCGAGTGCTCCTCTCTCCCACGGTCACGATTTCAGCAACAGGAACTCCAACGTACGAAGACACGAGCACCGGATCTTCTCCGTTGTTCTCTAGGTAAGGGAGGAAGGTGGGTTCCCTTTACTAGTCTAAGGACAAACCCCAATATGCAGGAGTTCTTAACTTGCTCGGGATTCAGGTTGAGTGACTAATGACCATCTATAAATTACTAGTCTTATCCTGTTAACGGTGTTACAATGGTTAGACTAATAATTTGCGATCCAGTCTTGTATGAACTCTTCATACAGGATGCCCCCACTCGCATGTCAACTACATGAATGAGTTGGATTACCTCATTTGTACTAATTACAAAGTGGGCCGCATCCATGGTGTTACCAGAATAAGGTTTCCAACCTTATTCTTATACCATAGACCATTTAGGTTATATTCTTGAACTCAACCCAAATAGTGTCCACAACACTGATTTCAAGATAAATGTTATAACCTTGGAGCTTAGTTTATTGGATTTATAAAAGCAAGACTGTAATTCTATCAAAACAAATAACACTTTATTTAATTTATCAAAATTACACAAGTTTAGGGCATAAATCCCAACAGGAGTTTGGTTCTAAATAAATCGGGCAACAGGCATTTCGAATCTATGCTCCATGCGCCGCCACTCTCCAGAAGCCGCCGCCGCTCACAGGAATTGTCACCGCTGCAACTGTCGGTTAGGTACAAACGATCACTCCCGTTTTCTTGATTTCGTTTAAACCCTCCTTGTGTCTATTTGGTTATTTAAGTCGAGTAATTCAGTTAAAGTTTGTTTCGAACGTGATTTAAGTTTTATGTTTGCAAGTTAGGGTCTTGATCGTGTTTAGGGCTTTGCGTGGTGCACGAAATCGAGCTCTTTGATCTTCAAATTTCGGTAAGTAGTCATTTGGATTAAAGCCTATTAAGTTATTGTTTGGTTTGATTATGTGAGGATCTTTGAAAATTGTGATAGGATACTCAAAATTGTGCCTTGTGATACGTTGGTTGGTTGGAGGGATTGTTTGGAGGCGGTTTGACAAAAAGACCCTAAGGGCTTAATGTTTTGGCGCTAGCTTGGTACCTTAAGAGATTGCGCATGTTAGAGGTTGGTTAAGGTTGGGTTATGTCGACGGTTAGTTGGAGTTACGTATACTTACTTATTATGGGTGTGTGGGGCACAGTGTAGTTGATCAAACCGAGTGGAGCATTACTGTGCTGGGCTTAAGGTCGCCTAAGCGTGAGACTGCTCTTGTAAAGGGTTTGAGGTTGCAAACTAATGTTTTGGTTACTGTGGTTTGGGACAAATGTGACCGTTGGGTGCAACGCCTTAAGCTTCGGTTCGTGTTTAAGTTGTTTGGATCGCTATAACTAACATGGTTGGGTGTTAAAGGTGAGTCCTAGGCCACGCTAAGAACCAATCATTTCCTTGGAATAGTTTTAGGTGAGCTTGTGTTTGACCTTTAAAAGAAGTGATTGTTCCATGGGTTCTCAAATAAGTGTATGTAGCCAACTTGATCAGGTAAGCGAGCTCATAAGTGAAAGAGTTAGCTTGCATAGCTTGTAGGTTGAAACCTCGTGTTCTTGTGTATGTAAAAAGGGATGGTTTCTGACCAGGAATGAGTTTGCGCATGTGTGGTGGAGGATCATAGTCGATATGCAGCTAGTATTGATCGCATGATTGTTAGTATGTACCCTCGATGATAGTTTTAGTACCAAGTCAAGTGAATGGCCATGGAACCCCCGGGCTAGTAGTCCATGCCTTACTCCTCATTTAGGTGACGTTAACCTATAATTTTGTGTGGCGAGAAACTAGCATGGAGTATGAGTATTGATGATGTCTCGTGGTGAGTCACAACGCGTGTGGCAATAGACCAGGGGCATTGATGTCTGGTGGTAAGCCATGGTAGTCATGGCGACAGACCAAAGACGAGAACGCTTCGAGGTGAGTCATTATGAGTGTGGCAACAGACTCGGGGCGAGACTTAGCATATGAGCGTCCTTCGGGGCGGGTCTGGGCTATGTCGGAATGCTAGTTAGGGAGACGTTTACGGACGTGAAGCAAGGAGCTGAACAATCCAGTGTGGGCTTGGGGTAAGGCTAAGTCAGACATCTAGCTGAGTGTGTTTTGAAAGTGGAATTTGAGTACTCTTAGAGGTTGGCTAAAAGTGAAAACCTTGTTGAATTTGGGACCCTTGAGAATGGGTCGGGGATAGTAGGGATGTCGGGGTAAAATCCTAAATAACCTTATGAAGCACAAAACCCAGCACTTACTAAACCCTGAGTTACGCCTGAGCGAGTCGGAACCTCTAGGTTGACAATATATGATAGGCTCGTGAGACTAGGTTGCATCCCCGATGAAATTCGAGAGTGATTGCTTTCCATTATCCCGTGCTAGCTTAGGGGTGATTCCTCATAGGGCATGTTGGTTACGTACCTCACTGCAGTATGCTAGCGTGTTGCGTTGTGAGAGCCTGGGGTACGTCCCCGTCAGGGAGTGGTTGCTTTCCATTATCCCATGCTGGCTTAGGGGCGATTCCCCATGGGGCGTGTAGGATACGTACCTGCTCTGCTCTATGCCAGTGTGTAGTGGCGTGAGAGTTGCTTTCTCTCATTGCATCATCAATCAAAGTTCCAGGACCGAAGGTAGGGCTCGAGTTATTACCGCAGGAGGGCTCAAGGTGAAGTGTGCTAAGTGTGAGACTTGTGTTGGGTTGAGTGAGTGTAGAAGTCGAATCTGGTTGGTTGCATGTTGGTTTGTTTGGTCGTGAGTGGGCTGCTTACTGAGTATTTTTATACTCACCCATCTACTTTGTTGTTTTTGGTTGCAGGTAAGAAACCATGAGGCGGTTGACGATGATGACGACCCGACGAGGCTGTGGGACCCTGGTCCTTCTTGTTTTCCTTTCGCTTAGAGTTTCGTTTGAAATGGTCATGTTTTAGTTTCTGTTTTATTTGTTTGGTCGCGCAACACTATGTTGTCTCCTGTACTTCTTAGTTAGTAATATTCATTCTGGTTGAGTTGTCTCTCTGCTGCGTGTTCGTTGTTCAAGATATTGTGATTTGGAACTCTGGTTGTAGCCCAACCCATTCTCTGATTGTAGTTTGGTGGGGGTTGGGCATTATTAGAAAGTCTTTGAAGTGTTTTCTGCTTGCTAGGTTCCGGGAAAAATTTCGGTTTTCTCCTTGTTATGCCGTTATGCTGCCGAAAATTCGGTGCGAATGGTGTGACAGAGTAACTTCCCTAACGTAGATTTGTCTCGAATTTTAGGATCGTTACAGTTGGTATCTGAGCTTTAGGTTCTAGATTTTGTAGACTCGCTCACATCGTGAGCTTCCAGTTCTTCACAGCCTTTCGCAGTGAAGTCATCTCGTCGCTGCCAGGTTTGGTATCTGTTAACTAATTAGTAAAGTAGATAGGGACTAATATGTTTGCTCATCTAGATGTGTTTGTATTGCTATAAATTGAAATTATTTAACCTCGCTTTAAAAGTGAGTACTCGTGAGTTGCTTGCTTGCTGACTTGAAATTCAGGTTATGAGCTCGTGGAAAAGAGTCGGAGAAGAGATGCCGCCAGCAGGCGGGGTTGGGGTGTTCAGGGAGGACGTGTCTAATCCCCCATCAGAACCGAGCTCCAAGTTTAAGAGGACCGAGTAAGGAACGGTTCTGAAGGTGTTTTCAACCCTAAGGGGGCAAACAGGTTGGTTGGCCAAGGAGCTTGGGTCTTCATGGCAAGTGTGACAAGCCTGAGGAACAAGAAAGGGGTTGTGTCGACAGTCCCTGTAATTAGAGAGTGTGCGGATGTATTCTCGAGGATTTACCTGGTTTACCTCAAGTAAGGGAGGTGGATTTTAGTGTCGAGCTGGAGCCAGACACCACACCTCTATCAAAAGCCCCGTTTCAATTGACCCAGTTGAGTTAAATGAACTCAAAACCAAGTTGCAGAAGCTTCTAGTCAAGGACTTCATCCACCAGTGCGGTGTGTCGTGCTCTTTGTGGAAAAAAGAAAGAAAGAAAGAAGATTAAGGCGTTTGTGCATTGATTACCAAGAGTTTAACAAGGTAACTTTAAAGGACAAGTACCTGCCGAGTTAGAAGAACTCAAGACCCAGTTACGGGGAACAACCGTGTTCTCCAAAATCGTCTCTGCACTCGAGCTATCACAAGCTGAGATTAAGAAAGTTGATCATCCTGAAGACAACATTCGGATTCAGGTCTTGACATCACGAGTTTATTTTGACGTCGTTCGGTTTGGGCAGATGCCCCGACGGTGTTTATGGACATGATGAAAAGGGCGTTCAAGGAGATGTTGGGTACCTTCGTTATCGTGCTTATTGACGACGTTTCGATATACTCGAAGTTGAGCGAAAATCACGAGGGCCACTTGAGGAGATTCTTGACTACATTGAGGGAGAGTCGGTGGTATGCTAAGTATTACAAGTGCGAGTCTCGGTTGAGTCAAGTGTTCATTCCGGGGCATGTGATATCTATGAAAGGAGTTTCTGTAGACTCGGCAATAGTGGGAGTAGTTTCGAAATATCCTCGACCAAGACTGTTATCGAGGTTTGCAGTTTTTTGACCTAGTCGACTATTACCGTCACTTCGTGAAATACTTCTCCACGATTGCTACACCTCTCACACACTTGGCTTGGAGAGAGAATGCTCTCGTGTGGAGTGGCACGTGTGAGAGTTTCTAGGATTCGAATCAGAGGTTGATCTCGGCGACCGGTACCCTCAGTGCCTTTTGGTTCAGGAGTTTTCGTGGCGTACAGTGATGCTTCCAAGGAAGGTTCTGCTTGTGTTTTGATGCAGAATGAGAAGGTCACTGCCTTTGTTCTGGCAGTTGAAGGACTCAGAGTGGAAATACCCGACTCATGACTTGAAACTAGTTGTCGTGGTCCTTGCCTTGAAAGCCTGCGACACTATCTTTACAACGAGAAAATCCAATTATATACAGGTCTTTAGAGCTTGAAATAATTGGGTGTTCAAAAGGACGCGAGTATGAGAACATCATAGATGGCTGGAGCTAGTGAAATATTACGAGATCGAGAATTGTAACCCTAAGAGATATTGCAGTGGAAATGGAAAGATATATTTATGAATTTCATATTTTACCTTCTCTAAGTAGTTAAAGGATTTATACTGAATTGTAATCGTGGATAGATTGACTAAGGTTATGCTTTTCCTCTTGGGGAACCGACTTATGCAGTGGAGGAAGAGGTGAAGCTCCTTATGGGAGAGTTTGTCAGGTCGCACGGAGTTCCAGTTGAGATAGTCTCTGACAATGATCCCCATTTCACCTCTAACTTATGGATGAGTTTCAGAGAGCCTTAGGGGTGAGTGTAGTTTCAACATGACGTACCACCCACAGTTAGACGATCAGACTGAGAGGACGACTCAAATCTTATTCGAACTTAAATTTTGGAGTTTTGCTGGTGGTTGAGTTACGCACCTTCATCTAGCGAAGTTTGCCTATGACAGCAGTTATCTGGCAACAATTAGTATGACACCCTATGCGATGTTGTATGGCAACATGGGTTGGTCCTCGACGTATTGAGGTTTGACAAGGAAAGGGAGTTGAGCCTTGGGTTCATCGATCCCTTTGAGATCTTGGAGCGGTTTGCTCGGTGGCATAGCAGTTAGCCTTGCCACTATCTCTAGCAGTCATGCACGACGTGTTCCACATGTCATTGTTGCAAGGCTATGTGCCAGATGCATCCCACAAGTTAGATTTCGAGCCACTACAGGTCAATTAGGATTTGAGCTACGAGGAAACATCGATGGAAATCTTAACTCGCGAGGAGAAAACGTCGAGAAACACAGAAATCGACCTTGTTAAGATCTTGTGGCAAACCATCAACTCAAGGAAGCTACTTGGAAGCATGAGGGTGAGATGCGGGCGAACTAACTCGAGTAGTTTAGGGATAGCCACTTTCGAGGACGAAAGTTCTTAAGGTGGGGAGGATGTAACGCCCATGTAAAAAAAAAAAAAAGAAAACGCAAGATTGCGTTCACGCCCCCCCCCCCAAACTTTATTCTTCATCTTCTCCCCTTCAATTCTTTTGTGCTGAAGCCCTAGCCGCCAATATCTTCTTCTTCAGACACCCTCGCCGCCGATAGCTCTCGTCGACCGGCTTCATCGCCTTTGTTGTTCTCCGTTCATTCTCCGACCAACTACGCCGGCAACATCGATTCTTGCGTCCTTGTCCAGCAGACCGCACGCCAGCGACGATCCCCACCTTCGTCTCTTCTTTTTCACAACACCTCTCGCTGCTCTAGTCTCCAATCCGCCATTACACCATCCCCTGTGGTCATCTCCTTTGTTGTCGTCGACAGCAAGCGTAGTCGCCAGTGAGTTTTCTTTTTCAAGTCCCATTAGTTGGTTTGATCGGTTCTTGAGGTTTTAGTCTGATTCTCATAAGATGGAGTTTGGTTCTAAATAGATCGGACCACGCGCATCTCGAATCTATGCTCCACACGCCGCCACTCGCTGGAAGCCGCCGCCGCCACTGCCGGTTAGGTACAGACGATCGCTCCCATTTTCTTGATTCCGTTTAAACCCTCCTTGTGTCTATTTGATTATTTAAGTTGAGTAATTCAGTTAAAGTTTGTTTGGAACGTGATTTGAGTTTTATGTTTGCCAGTTAGGGTCTCGATCGTGTTTAGGGCTTTGCGTGGTGCACGAGATCGAGCTCTTGGATCTTCGAATTTTGGTAAGTAGTCATTTAGATTAAAGCCTATTAAGTTATTGTTTGCTTTGATTATGTGAGGACCTTTGCGAATTGTGATAGTATACTCGGATTTGTGCCTTGTGATAGATTGGTTGGTTGGAGGGACTATTTGGAGGTCGTTTGAGCGGAAAAGGCCTAAGGGCTTAATGTTTTGGCGCTAGCTTGGTACCTTAAGAGATTAGGTATGTTAGAGGTTGGTTAAGGTTCGGTTATGTCGGCGGTGAGTTGGAGTTACGTATACTTATTATGGGTGTGTGGGGCACGGTGTAGTTCATCAAACCGAGTAGAGGATTACTGTGCTGGGCTTAAGGTCGCCTAAGCGTGAAACTGCTCTTGTAAAGGGTTCGAGGTTGCAAACTAATGTTTTGGTTACTGTTCTTTGGGACAAATGTGACCGTTGGATGCAACGCCTTAAGCTTCAGTTCATGTTTAAGTTGTTTGGATTGCTATAACTAACATGGTTGGGTGTTAAAGGTGAGCCCTTGGCCACGCTAATGACCAGTCATTTTCTTGGAATTGTTTTAGGCGAGCTTGTGTTTGACCTTTAAAAGAAGTGATTGTTCCATGGGTTCCTAAATCAGTGTATGTAGCCAATTTGATCCGGTAAGCGAGCTCATAAGTGAAAGAGTTAGCTTGCATAGCTTGTAGGTTGAAACCTCGTGTTGTTGTGTATGTAAAAAAGGGATGGGTTCTGACCGGGAATGAGTTTGCGCATGTGTGGTGGAGGATCATAGTCGATATGCAGCTAGTATTGCTCGCATGATTGTTAGTATGTACCCTTGATGATAGTTTTAGTACCAAGTGAAGAGAATTGTCATGGAACCCCCGAGCTAGTAGTCCATACCTTACTCCTCATTTAAGTGACGTTATCCTATAACTTTGTGTGGCGAGAAACTAGCACGGAGTATGAGTATTGATGATGTCTCGTGGTGAGTCACAGCGCGTGTGGCAATAGACCAGGGGCATTGATGTCTTGTGGCAAGCCATTGTAGTCATGGCGACAGACCAAAGACGAGAACGCTTCGAGGTGAGTCATTATGAGTGTGGCAACCGACTCGGGGCGAGACTTAGCATATGAGCGTCCTGCGGGGCGGGTCTAGGCTATATCGGAATGCTAGTTAGGGAGACGTTTACCGACGTGAAGCAAGGAGTTGAGCAATCCGGTGTGGGCTTGGGGTAAGGCTAAGTCAGACATCTAGCTGAGTGTGGTTTGAAAGTGGAATTTGAGTACTCTGAGGGGTTGGCTAAAAGTGAAAACCTTGTTGAATTTGGGACCCTTGAGAATGGGTCGGGGATAGTAGGGATGTCGGGGTAAAATCCTAAATAACCTTATGAAGCACAAAATCCAGCACTTACTAAATCCTGAGTTACGCCTGAGCGAGTCGGATTCTCTAGGTTGACTATATATGATAGGCTCGTGAGACTGGGGTGCGTCCCCGATGAGATCCGGGAGTGGTTGGTTTCCATTATCCCGTGCTAACTTAGGGTCGATTCCCCATAGGGCGTGTTGGTTATGTACCTCACTACACTATGCTAGCGTGTTGCGTTGTGAGAACCTGGGGTACGTCCCCGTAAGGGAGTGGTTGCTTTCCATAATCTCGTGCTGGCTTAGGGGCGATTCCCCATGGGGCGTGTAGGATACGTACCTACTCTGCTTTATGCCAGTGTGTAGTGGCGTGAGAGTTGCTTTCTCTCATTGCATCGTCAATCAAAGTTCCAGGACTGAAGGTAGAGCTCGTGTTATTACCGCAAGAGGGCTCAGGGTGAAGTTTGCTAAGTGTGAGACCTGTGTTGGGGTTGAGTGAGTGTAGAAGTAGAGTCTGGTTGGTTGCATGTTGGTTTGTTTGGTCGTGAGTGGGCTGCTTACTGAGTATTTTTATACTCACCCATCTACTTTGTTGTTTTTGGTTGCAGGTAAGAAACCATGAGGCGGTTGACGATGATGACGACCCGACGAGGCTGTGGGACCCTGTTCCTTCTTGTTTTCCTTTAGCTTAGTGTTTCGTTTGAAATGGTCATGTTTTAGTTTCTGTTTTATTTGTTTGGTCGCGCAACACAATGTTATCTCCTGTACTTCTTATTTAGTAATTTTCATTCTAGTTAAGTTGTCTCTCTGCTGTGTGTTCGTTTGTCCAAGATACTGTGATTTCGAACTCTGGTTGTAGCCCAACCCATTCTCTGATTATAGTTTGGTGGGGGTTGCGCATTATTTGAAACTCTTTGAAGTATTTTCTACTTGTTAGGTTCCAGGAAAATTTTAGTTTTCACCTTGTTATGTCGTTATGCTGCCGAAATTTCGGCGCGAACGGTGTGACGGAGTAACATCCCTAACGTAGGTTCGTCTCGAATTTTAGGGTCGTTACAATTGATATCAGAGCCAATCGTTGGTTCTTGTTGTGCACTTAATTTATGTAGAATTACGTGGGTATTTGCTTCGATTTATGAGATAAATTGTGGTTTGCGAAATGGACGTTTTCAGTTTTGGCATTTATTTTAGATTTCCATTTAAAGTTGATTTGATCAATGTAAGGGCATGTTGTTTTGGGCAATTTTAATATAAATCAAGTCTGTAAGTCCGTGTCCTTCGTGGCATGAGATGTTGTGAAGAAATTGGAGCGAAAACGGGCGAGAAACGACGAAGAACAACAAGAGGTGCTTGTTATTCTGTCGACAACGTTGAGACGTTGTTCATCGGCGTCTCAATGCTGCAATTGCGGGAGCATGGCGCGTTGGAGGACAGCGTTGCGGCGCAAGGCGTTGCATTGCAACGCTGCTGGCGTTGGGAACGCTGGCACAACGCTGGCCATGGCGTTGCAACGCTGCGTGCGATAATGGGGCAGTTTGCGAGGCTGAAGCACTGATGTGGGCGGTTGTGCAGTTTCTCAACGTGGGCAGCAGTTTTTAATTAGTTTTTAATTTATTTTTTTTTTAAATGTAATATTTATAATTTACTTCATTTATTTTATTAAATAATATTAATGTAAATGTTATATTAATGTTATTTAATTAAATAAATGCCCCCAAGTACCAAAACCGATCCATTTTTGCTATTTAATTATTTTATGCATGAGATGTATGATTTAATTAATTCAATGTGCATAGTGTATGTCATATAGATTTAAAATCCCAGCTTAGGTTAAACATTTCATGCATCATTTATATTATTAGTGTTATAATATATAGTTCGCATGATAGGTTATATTATAAGTGTTATAATATAATTAAATACATGTTTTAATTTAATTAAATATAAGTGTTATATTTTTTAGATTAAAGTATGCTCATGTATTTATTTTCATGTGATGAATATTTATGTTATAGTATAGTTATTCATGTGATGAATGATCAAGCACTATAACATAGAAATGCATGTAACCTAAGTTAATTATTAGTCTTAAAGTGTTTAGAACTTGAATAATTAGACTTAGGTTTTCTAGTTCTAATAAGATTAGAATTAGGAAATCAAAATGTAATCTTTGAATGGTGACTGATAAATAACTCTATCTAAGGAAGATTTTATCTAAGGTTGGGGTGTTTAAGTTGACGCTTGCGGAACACCCCTACCTGGAAACCAACCTGGGAGTGAATTCAGTCCAGAGATTCTTAGGTTATATTTTTCGTGAGTGTCGTTAATTAAAAGTTGATTATTTTACTCACATAGACGTAAGTAATAATGTGATTATAAACTTAGGCCTAAATATAATATAAGAGTTATATTGTTAGACTTAGGTAAATTTTAGCCAGTTTATCTAGGTCAATCCCGAAAATTATAAAGTGTTGAGTTTGAGGAAATAAAGTGTATAAGATACATTTAATTTTCCCACCACAAATCTCCGTTAAGTCTGCACCGTGAGATCCATACTCGGCCTCGTGGCGCAAATGGGAGCGTCCCCCTTCTGTGTATTTGTATGGGTCAATATTAAAGTGGATGGAGAGAGTACTTATAGTGAGTGGGAGCGGGACCTGTGAAAATGGGACCCACGGTCTCTTCTTTCGATTCACACCGTGAGACCCCTATGATCCGCCTGCTAGTTTGGCCTGGATCAGACAATCCCTTCGGAGGGCCTTGATCATGGGAGTTGGAACACCGTAAATTCCCGAATGAGATACAGTTTCCTTGTTGGTTTTCCTTCGTGGTTCACCCTTCGATGGCTATTGTTTGGACGGATACTTGGAAACTTAAAGATTGAGGGTGACACTCACGGGATTCGTTAAGTGTTAATGAATTCGACCAAATAATAGTAACTAGACGCTTAATGGATAAGAGTTATTCTAGGATTAGGGTCTGGTCGAGAAAGTCTTGTACTAAAGGAGGAGTATTTCTGTTCACTCTTCGGTGGCAATCATTCTAAACCTTTAGGATATCATTGCAATTTTTAAAATGACCTAGTGATCATAAGATTAAATTTTGCTAAAACTTGTTTGGTTTTCAAAAGTTTATGCGAGACTGACACAAAATTATATTTGAATTTTTCAGCTAAAATTTCTGACTCATTCATGTGGTTAACATGCGAGGGATAAAGATTTCCTCAGTCTGTTTTTCAATCTAGTCCTCCCTTTGGCAGATTTTGTTGGATGGGGACTATGGGTCCAAGACAGACGGTTACACTCACAAGGTACATAAGAAGTGTATGTATCCTGACCAAATAATGGTAACTAAAACCTATAGAATAAGAGTTATTCCAGCATTATGTTTTGGTCAATGATGCCTTGATCTAGAGGAGGAGTGTTTTTTATTACCCTCCGGTGTCATAGATTCTAAACCTTTAGAGTATCATTGCAAATTATTAATGACTTAGGAATCATTAGATAATTAGCTAAAATATGATTTGATTAGACAGTTATAGCAAGAAGCTTATACAAGTTTTTTTTGTAATTTCAGCAAAATGTCTAACTCTATTATTTCCTTACTCGGTGCGGAAAAATTAACCGGAGAGACCATAATGACTTGGAAGAATAAACTCAACATAATCATGGTTACACATGATCTTAAGTTCGTTTTCAATGAGGACTGTCCTCAATTCCCTACTCAAAACGCACCTCAATCTGTTAAGGATGCGTATGATCGATGGATCAATGCCAATGAAAAGGCAAAAGCCTATATCCTTGCTAGCATACCTGTTGTTTTAGCCAGGAGGCTAGAGGGCAAGGTCTCAGTGAAGGGAATCGAAGACCCCGCAGCGGAAGCGATTGTGAATCGCGCGCTCTTGATTTAGTTACAACGGAAAATGCAAGAACGTAAAACAAAGATTAAGCATAAAATACAGAAATGGACAACAAGTATATTACCTTTGAAGAACCTTTCTTCAAGTGCTCCCCTCTCCACGGTCACGATCTCAAAGAACAAGAATTGTGATGAACACCGACACACACCACCGGATCTTCTCCGTTGTTCTCTAGGTGAGGGAGGAAGGTGGGTTCCCTTTCGGAGTGGTGAGGTATTTTGTGAGATAGATTTGTGTTTTGGAACACTTCCAACAACACAACAAGGCGGCTTGTAAAACTTTCTCAAAGTCTTGACCAAAATCTTAACCTAGTTGCATCTCATGCAACTATATATAGGGGAATGGTATGGAAATGACAATTCTATCCCTTCTTTTATCTCTCTTTAGTATATAGTTTATATATGAATCTAACTCACATTAAAACTATATATTATATCAATTACATCATATATAATTGATATAACTCCTCATGTATGAAATTGAACACTTCAATTTCACTCATAACTTTATACCCTCAATATTGCCATGTTGAGCCAACGGAGGGATCTAATGGACCTACAGATCATGAGCTCCAATGATGTGAGATTAACTGATCAAACTCTTTTATCCAATTAATCAATATTCATTAACTACAAGTCACTCCACTATAGATTTGTAGCTGCACTCTCCTCATCTTGTAGATATTATTGTGTCCACCGATATAGTCATTACCCATGAGTCGACTCCTTCACGGGTTGTTCGTAATCACACCGGGTCAAATTATCGCTTTTACCCTGTGATTACCTCTTTGCTCCTTAAGCACCACCGATCCTCTAATGAACAACAAGTCTAAGGTCCTACCTTAGACTCATACCCTCATAGAGGCGGGGCCTCGTTGTTCAAGACTGAGTCGGTTCTTAAGAGAACAACCTATCCGATTCCCAAAGAGAGGAATGAGTGAATTCCATCTTGCACAGCTTAAGTTCCCACTACCTACGAGGTTCCGTCACCCAGAAGGTAGACTTATTGAGTCGGCCACAGTCACTCTCACCCATACTAGTCTAAGGACAAACCCCTATAAGCAGGAGTTCTTAACTTGCTCAGGATTCAGGTCAAGTGACTAATGACCATCTATAAATTACTAGTCTTATCCTGTTAATGGTGTTATACTGGTTAGACTAATAATTTGCGATCCAGTCTTGTATGAACTCTTCATACAGGATGCCCCCACTCGCATGTTAACTACATGAATGAGTTGGATTACCTCATTTGTACTAATTACAAAGTGGGTCGCATCCATGGTGTTACTGTAATGAGGTTTCCAACCTTATTCTTATACCATAGATCGCTTAGGTTATAATCTTGAAGTCAACCCAAATAGTGTCCACTACACTGATTTCAAGATAAACGTTATAACCTTGGAGCTTAGTTTATTGGATTTAGAAAAGCAAGACTGTAATCTTATCAAAACAAATAACACTTTATTTAATTGATCAAAATTACAAAAGTATAGGGCATAAATCCCAACAATCTCCCACTTGACCTAAAGATTGTGGAGTACTAAACATTACAATAATGTAAATACAATAAACTAGGGCATTTAAACCCCTTTGTACAAAATACTCCCACTTGCCCTAGTTTGGGTAGACTTGTAAACCTAGACCTTCTATGTGACTCTCAAATATTTTAGCCGTGAGAGCCTTTGTAAAAGGATCAACAATGTTGTGCTCTGGGGCTATCTTCGTGACAATCACGTCTCCTCTATGCACGATCTCTCAGATGAGATGATACTTCCGTTCTATGTGCTTTCCACTCTTGTGACTTCTGTTCCTCGAATTTGCCAACGCACCACCATTATCGCAATGTCAAATGTGGCGACAGTAAAGTCATATTTGGAACAACTTCCAAATTTAGCATAAATTACCTTAACCAAACGACCTCCTTAGCCGCTTTCTTCAAGTCGCTACATATTCAACCTCCATGGTGGAATCAACGATGCATCCTTGCTTGACGCTTCGCCGTACTACAACTCCTCCGTTAAGAGTGAAAACTGACCCAGCTCCTCCGTTAAGAGTGAAAACTGACCCTGATGTAGATTTCCGAGAATCTTTATCGATCCAAAGTCGAAATCGTGTATCTGTATGGATCAAATCCTTAGCCCCATACACAAGCATGTAGTTCCTTGTTCTCCAAGATACTTAAGATCGTTTTAACCGATGTCCAGTTGTTCAAATCTTGGATTGAATTGATACCTCATCGACCATCCCAACTCGCAGAAAACAGATGTCGTGCCTAGTACACAACATGGCGTACATCGGGCTCCCAACAGCTGATGCGTAAGGAATCCGTCTCATATCCTCAACTTCTTGAGGTGTCTTAGGACACTGTTCCTTAGACAAATGGATTTCATATCTAAAAGGCAGCAAACCCTTTTTGGAATCTTGCATCTTAAACCTTGACAACACTTTGTCTATGTATGATGCTTGAGACGAGGCTAGTGTTTTATTCTTGCGGTTCCGGACAATCTGGATCCCAAGAACAAACTGCGCATCACCCAAATCTTTCATTTGGAATTGCGTAGCCAGCCATTCCTTGATGTCAGTAAGATAACCTACATCCTTCCCAATGAGTAGAATATCATCCACATAAAGAATTAGGAAAGCGACAGAATTATTGATGATTTTCTTGTAGACACAAGGTTCATCATCATTCTGGTCAAAACCATAAGATCTGATAGCCTCATCAAATCTTATATTCTAGGACCTAGAGGCTTGTTTCCGTCCATAAATCGATCTTTTAAGCCTGCAAACCTTTTGCTCTTGTTCTGGTTCAATGAACCCTTTGGGTTGGTCCATGTAGATGATTTCCTCAAGATTGTCATTCAAAAAGGTTGTCTTGACATCCATTTGCCATACCTCATAGTCATAATATATGACAATGGCAAGAAGGATACGGATAGACTTTACCATAGCAACAGGTGAAAAGGTTTCCTCAAAGTCAACCCCTTCAACCTGGGTATAACCCTTTGCTACTAGTCTAGCTTTAAAGGTTTGCACCTTCCCATCTACACCTCGTTTTCTTTTGTAGATCCATTTACAACCTATAGGTTTTACCCCATCAGGCTTATCTACAAGATCCCAAACAGAATTGAAGTGCATAGACTCCATTTCTTGGTCCATGGCTATGACCCATTTGTCTTTGTCAATGTCAACTATTGCTTGATTATAAGTCAATGGATCCTCGCAGTTGTCATCTGGTGTAACAACTTGGGTTTCAGCTAAACCCATGTAATGGTCAGGCTGTAACACAACCCTCCCACTACGTTGAGGCATACTCAACTCTTGAGATGGACCCTCTTTACTAGACAAACTAGTATCAACAACTCTTGTTGAAGTACTAGTGTTCTTATTAGCAACCTTTGCTACTGTTCCGTCTAACTCACTCAACACTACCTTACTTTTTGGTTTATGGTCCCTTATGTGGTCCTCCTCCAAGAAAGTGGCATTTGTCGACACAAAGACCTTATCTTCCTTAGGATCATGGAATAAACCACCTCTTGTTTCTTTTGGGTATCCTACGAATAGGCACAACTTTGAACGTGAATCCAACTTCTTTGGATTTGTCACAAGCACATGTGCTGGACAACCCCATATTCTGAAGTGACATAAACTACCTTTACGTAATTTCCAGAGTTCAAAAGGTGTTTCAGAAACACTTTTGGAGGGCACACAATTCAAAATTTATACTGCAGTCTCCACTGCATAACCCCAAAAGGAACTAGGGAGATGAGCATAACTCATCATTGATCGAACCATGTCCAACAAGATTCTATTTCTCCTTTCCGATACACCGCTTTTTTGTGGTGTGCCGAGTCGAGAGTTGGGATGTAATTCCATGTTCTATCATATAGTTCGAATTTTAAATCCATGTACTCTCCACCTCGATCCGATCGAAGTGTTTTAACTATTTTACCTAATTGATTTTCAACCTCAGCCTTGAATTCCTTGAACTTTTCAAGTGCTTCAGACTTGTGGAGCATTAGGTAAATATGCTTATATCTGGAATAATCATCAATAAAAGAGATGAAATATTCATATTCTCCCCTGGCTTTAACATTCATCGGACCACAAAGGTCTGAATGTATAAGCTCTAGAGGATCTTTGGCTCTATAACCTTTTCCACTAAAAAGTCTTTTAGTCATCTTGCCTTCTAGGCAGGATTCACATACTGGCAAGGAATTTTCTTCTAACTCGTTTAGAAGTCCGTTCTTTACCAATCTCTCAATCCTATTGAGATTAATGTGACCCAATCTTAGATGCCAAAGATGAGCATTTTCTTTAGAATAATTTTTCGTTTCTTAGTTTGTGCGTTTGCAGTTTTAAATAATTCAGCGTTCAAAACCATTTTGACTGAATTAGGCCTTAAAACATACAATCCATTTTCTAATGAAGTAGAACATATTTCTAAACCTTTCTTCAAAATAAACACTTTATTCATAGAAAATGAAACAGAAATACATTGTTCAATAAGGCAAGAAATGGAAATAAGGTTTCTAGTAAACCCTGGTATCACTAATATATTGTCCAACAATACATATTTCTTGCCAAAATAAAGCTTCATTGTGCCCATCACACATACCGACATCGACTTCTCCATTTCCAACCCGAGTGTTATCTCTCCTTGCTTTGAGTTCTTTGCCAGAATCAATTCCACTGAAAAAAACAAACATGATTAGTGGCGCCTGAATAAAGTATCCAAGTTGTTTTATCATTATCCACTAAACAAGCTTCTAGGCAAAGTAAATCATATTTACCTTCCTTCTTTTTTTCTGCAATGTACTTCGGACAGTTTCGTTTCCAATGCTCATCTTCGTTGCAGTGGAAACACTTTCCTTTGTTAGCAACGTCTTTGACTTTCTTGCCCTTCTCAAGCGCGGCTTGATCACTGTTTCCCTTTACCAACCTTCTTTATGTTCTTCTTCTTACCTCTCAGGTTAGAAGAAGATGAAGCCACTGTTTTTGTCCCAGAGGTCGAACCTCTGTGATAACTCCTACTGGCAACATTTGCCTCCCCTTCTATCCCTGAATTTTCATCAAAGATTGAATGGTCTGGAGTTCATTCAGAAGGGAGGTAAGATTAAAAGTAAGCTTGTTCATAACAACATTACTTCTAAACTGTAGGAATTTATCTGGAAGGGTTTCCAGAATGAAGCTAACCTGGCTCGACTCATCGATGGAAGCACCATTCGACTCCGCGATGTTAAAGTGTACAATCATATCCAGGACATGATCCCGAACAGATGTACCCTCTGGCATCCTCGAGTTGAATATGTACTTTAGGGCATTATGTCGGGCTTGTATGGACTGTTGTCCAAACATATCCTACACAAAATCCATGATTTCATTGGCGGTAATCATGCCCTCATGCTTCTTGGCTAATATGTCAGACATACTTGTCAGCATGTAGACCTTGGCCTTATCATTGGCATTGATCCATCGATCATATGCATCACGAACATTTCGTGACGCATTCGAGCCTGGCACCTGAGGACACTCCTCAGTTAGCACAAACTTCAGATCATCCACTACCAAAATAGTGTTGAGTTTGTTTTTCCATGTCATCATGTTCTCTCCAGTTAACTTTTTCGCACCCAATAAGGAAATTATAGAGCTAGACATTTTTGCTTAAAAATTTATAAACAAACTTGTATGAGTTTCTTGCTATAACTCTAATCCAATCATGTTTTAGCTAATTATCAAATGATTCCTAGGCATTTATAATTTGCAATGATACTCCAGAGGTTTAGAATGTATGACATCGAAGGGTAATAAAAACACTCTCCTCCTCCGGATCAAGACATTCTTGACCAAAACCTAACACCGAATAACTCTTATTCCTATAGGTTTTAGTTACCATTTTTCGGTCTGAATACATACACAACTTATGTATCCCGTTAGTGTAACCCTTTGTCTTTAGATCCCAGAGTCTCGACCTAATAAAATCCACCGAAGGGAGGACTAGATTGGAAAATAGTCTAAGGAAATCTTTATCCCTTTCAGGTGTCTAATGTGTTAGATCCCCTATGATCAAGCCCTCCGAAGGGATTGTCTGGTTCAGGCCAAACTAGCAGGCTGACCATAGTGGTCCAACGGCGTAAACCGACAAAAGAGACCGTAGGTTTTGTTTTCACTAAACCTGCTCCCACTCACTATAAGTACTCTCTCCATTCACCTTGGTATTAACTCATACAAACACCATCCGAAGATAGCGTAGGTGGAAAAGTATGTATGTCATACACTTTTTCCTCCCACTGAATACTTTAAGTCTATAGGAATCTTTCATAGGCTAAAATCCGGCTAATGGTTTTACCTATATCTATCAACATAACTCTTATATTGATAATCAATATAACTCTTATATTGATTTTATCCTAAGTTTGTTAATATAACTCCTTATATTAAACCTAGGATTTCTAGTTTATTAACCCCTTAATAAACCCGCTGACGCTACTATAATTTATAAGATTCTCTGATTAAATTTCACTCCCAGTGCCGAGCTTCCTAGTAGGGGTGTTCCGCTTCCAGTCGACAAATACCCCAAATTCCTAGACAGTAACTTTCCTTACACAGAGTTCTCTTTTTTAATCATAGCTTATAAATTACTTGGTTCCTAATTCTAATCTAATTAGAACTAGATAACCTAAGGTCTAATATTTCCAAGTTCTAAACACTTTAAAACTAATAATTAACCTTAGGTGACATGCATACTATGTTATAGTGCTTGATCATTCATCACATGAATAATAAAACATACATAACATATTCATCTCATGAAATATAATGCATGTCAATGCTGTCCAAAAATTAATATAACAACCTTATATTAATTAATCATGCAAACTGTATAATATAACTCCTTATATTATAAATGATGCATGAAAATGCTTAACCTAAGGTGAGATTTCTAAAATACAAGCATACACTATGCATGGCAATAAATACACAACAATTGCATAATTAAAATAGCAAAATTAGACAAATTTTGGCACCCTAGAAATAATTTTAATTAATATAATCTAATTATATTAATTAAAATTAAAATTATTAAATATATTAAAATAAAACAGTTTTATAATTAATATAAATAATAAAAAAACGTTTCTGCCCGTTGCTCCTGGCGTGAAACAACTCCGACGTTGTAACGCTGCTTTTGTCGTTTTCTGCCGAGCGTTGGCATTGCAACGCTGCCTCCTGCGTGCGCCTTCTCCCGCAAGTGCGGCGTTGCAATGCCGATGAACAGCGTTGCAACGCTGCATGCAGACAACAATGTGAATCCACTATTCTTTGCTCGTTTTTGCTCCGTTCTTCTCAGCAACTGCTTTGCATCGATCGACACGGACTTACAGACTCGATTTACAATAAAATTTACCCAAAACACCGACCCTTACATTGAACATTTCAATGAAAAATTGTAAATCTATGTGCCAAAATCGAAAAACATCTAATTTCGCAAAAAACCGTTCATACATCTCATGCACAAAATAGTAAATCCCACCTTGTTCTTAAAAAATCCAGAACATAAATCAAGAACGCAATTGGGCTCTGATACCAATTGAAGGGAATCGAAGTCCCCGCAGCGGAAGCGATTGTGAATCGCGCGCTCTTGATTTAGTTACAACGGAAAATGCAAGAACGTAAAACAGAGATTAAGCATAAAATACAGAAATGGACAACAAGTATATTACCTTTGAAGAACCTTTCTTCAAGTGCTCCCCTCTCCACGGTCACGATCTCAGCAACAAGAATTCGTACGAACACCGACACCACCACCGGATCTTCTCCGTTGTTCTCTAGGTGAGGGAGGAAGGTGGGTTCCCTTTAGGGGTGGTGAGGTATTTTGTGATAAAGATTTATCTTTTGGAAAACTTCCAACAACACAACAAGGAGGCTTGTAAAACTTTCTCAAAGTCTTGACCAAAATCTTAACCTAGTTGCATCTCATGCAACTATATATAGGGGAATGGTATGGAAATGACCATTCTACCCCTCCTTTTATCTCTCTTTAGTATATAGTTTATATATGAATCTAATTCACATTAAAACTATATATTATATCAATTACATCATATATAATTGATATAACTTCTCATGTATGAAATTGAACACTTCAATTTCCCTCCTAACTTTATACCCTCAATATTACCATGTTGAGCCAACAGAGGGATCTAATGGACCTACAGATCATGAGCTCCAATGATGTGAGATTAACTGATCAAACTCTTTGATCCAGTTAATCAATATTCATTAACTACAAGTCACTCCACTATAGACTTGTAGCTCCACTCTCCTCACTGTAGATATTATTGTGTCCACGTATATAATCATTACCCATGAGTCGACTCTTCACAGGTTGTTCGTAATCACAGTTGGGTCAAATTACCGTTTTACCACTATGATTACCTCTTTGCTCCTTAAGCACCACTGATCCTCTAATGAACAACAAGTCTAAGGTCCTACCTTAGACTCATACCCTCATAGAGGGCGGAGCCCCGTTGTTCAAGACACTGAGTCGCCTCTTAAGGAAACAACCTATCCGATTCTCAAGAGAGGAATGAGTGAATTCCATCTTGCACAGCTTAAGTTCCCACTACCTACGAGGTTCCGCGCTTCCTCGAGAAGGTAGGCTTATTGAGCTCGACTCATGCACCACTCTCACCCATACTAGTCTAAGGACAAACCCCTATAAGGTGGAGTTCTTAACTTGCTCAGGATTCAGGTCAAGTCACTAATGACCATCTATAAATTACTAGTCTTATCTTGTTAACGACGTTATACTGGTTAGACTAATAATTTGCGATCCAGTCTTGTATGAACTCTTCATACAGGATACCCCCACTCGCATGTCAACTACATGAATGAGTTGGATTACCTCATTTGTACTAATTACAAAGTGGGCCGCATCCATGGTGTTACTAGAATGAGGTTTTCAACCTTATTATTATACCATAGACTGTTTAGGTTATAATCTTGAAGTCAACCCAAATAGTGTCCACTACACTGATTTCAAGATAAACGTTATAACCTTGGAGCATAGTTTATTGGATTTATAAAAGCAAGACTGTAATCTTATCAAAACAAATAAGACTTTATTTAATTGATCAAAATTACACAACTATAGGGCATAAATCCCAACACTCAGCTCGTGAGATCGTGGATTTTATGCTAAATTTGTCTAGACAATCGTCCAAACAAATTCATAATGAAGCCCTAAAGTACGTTTACAACGCGCACATGGGGGAGGGAACGTCAGTAAGAGAACATGTTCTCAATCTGATGGCTCACTTCAACATAGCGGAAATGAACGGGGCGGTCATAGACGAGAAACGTCAGGTATCGTTCATCCTAGAATCTCTTTCGAAGAGTTTTCTGCAATTATGTAGCAATGCAGCGATGAACAACATAGAGTATGATCCTACTTGTCTGCTAAATGAGTTGCAAACTTACCAGTCTCTTATGGATGATAGGGGACAACAGAAAGGAGAGGCAAATCTGTTTGCCCATTCCAAAAGTTCTTAGAATGGTTCTGTCACACCCCCACCCGAACCACATGCTAACTTAGCCCGGGAGACGGCATGAAGCCAACAGACATTGTTACCTCTTAACAATACCTGCTGACATTACTTTACCTGGAAACAAACTATGTTCGCATATGGGACACTTTAAACTTAACACAGCGGAATCTGAACATCTATAAGACGTACATGAGGAGAAACTCTTCTTAAGTCTCTCACGGAAACTAAAACGAGCAAGAACATCAAACCACAAACACCCAAACCACTAATTAGGCAACCACAACCTCTAAAGCACATACGACTATAACAACATAGTTCTCTTAAAATAATTTACAAACATATGGACTTGCTAGACTACACCAACCACGCATAAACATATCAAACATGAGAAGCTTCCAGCAGACTATGGCAGTTATCGTGCACCGGAGCTCGATCTCTACCGAAAGTGGAAAAAAACAACGAAAGAATGAGCTATAAAGCTCGGTGAGTGACTTGAGTTTAAAAGAAAGCTATTAACTCGTAAATCATATCACCCGCCATCTATGAGCATATGCATCCAGAATCAAGCGTTAAAAATAATCGTGTAATCATTATAGCTTTTCATTAAAACTAGCAAGACACCGTTAAAATCTCGTAAGGCATGTAAATGCTATAAACTCTTTTTAAAACATGTCACAATCTCACGCTGTGTAGGGCACGCCAAAGACACCAACGTTTATTCTACGATGTAGTGGGGCCCGCCCAAAGACTCCCATCGTCTTTGTCGTAGTGGGGCCCGCCCAAAGACTCACGACAATACTGTTGTCACGAGTACACTCAACGTCGACAACGAGAATAAGACCTCGTGTGCACACTGCACTACATAGCCTCGGGCTCAATATCTCGTAAGATCACATGAAAACATTTGAACATGCCAACATCTTTTTTTCATAAAACTCAAGCTTACTTTAGCTTGTTCATAAAACTAGAAATCTTTAAAACATACTTGCTAGTACATGCTTGCTTGAAATCATCACATTTTCATAAGTTTTGGCAACCATTGGACATATGCTCATGTATAAACTTTATAAAGACTTTTAGGCTCATCATGAACACTTTAAAACATTTCTAAGAAATCATGAATGCTCATAAACAAGTGTTCAAGAAAACAATAAACATCTAAACCATTTCGTTTTAGCAAAACATTGCATTTCATAAGCATAATACAAGCCTATAAACCATTTTCAAGGTTCGTTTTGTCACTCACAGTGTTAGAACTAAAGTCTTGACCCGTACACTCGACCTTTTGTTCTTGGCCTGTCAAACAAACCAAAACCATGTTTTAGAACCTCGAGCTCATGGTTTTAACTTTAAATCTACAAGAAAACACTCCAACAAAAATTCCAGCATTTAACAGATTTTATGCCCTGTATTCAGACAGCTATAACTTCTTCATTACTTATCCAAAAAGAATGTATTTTATACCAAACTCTTCCTTTTTCAATCCTCTAAAACTCTTATGAAGACATGAAAATGAGATTCCCAATAGATTGGTTCAGAAATACCTCGAAAGCTTCTTTCCCGGAACCAACTTCTGCTATTCCAGATTCTGAATTTCTGCTGCAACCCGAAACTTGACCTGCTATTTACAACATCTTACAATCATTTTCTATTCACGATTCCTTCATGAAAGTTGTAGGAAATTCAATAAGCTTTCCAACCATACCTAATAGAGCTTCTGATTCCAATTCTACAGGTCAGTACAACCAAAACATCAGAGACTTCTCGGATTTGACAGTAAATTCTGTGTTCTGACTTCCTCTTCACAAATCAGTAGCTTAAGATCCGAATTTGCTCAAGCATCCTTCACGAATTTTGTTCCAATATGAGTTAACGTGCACGAAACAAAATTTCAACTCTTACCTCTTTCTGTGGAGCTCGTGATGAACAAAATAGCAGAACATGGCAGAGTGATTACCTTGCTGTCATACTAATTTGCTTGAGTTCTCTCCCCTCTCTTCTTCAATTTCCAAATGAAACCCTCTTCTTCTTCTTCCTTTTAGCTTCTCCTAATGAAAACCCTTTGCCTTTACTTCATAAAATGAGAAGAAAACGATGGGGATGTCTTTTTAAAAGAAAGAAACAAATGTGGGGTCCCACCATCCACCTTTCTTTGTTTTTTCTTTGTTTTTCCTTTTCTTTTCTTTTCCTTTCTTTTCTTTTCTTTCCTTTTCTTTCCTTTTCTTTTCTAAACATAACAAACTTAGTATATTAAACATTTGTTTCATTTCCTTTTCTTCTTTTGTCTTAAAAGCAATCCAAACCGAAATGGTTTAAACTTTCCTTCCTTGTTTTCCTTTAGCCTTTCACTTCATTTCTTTTCTTTTTAAAACAAGGAAAACCAAGTTTTAAGCATTCATTTCTTCCTTTCTTTTGTTGTTTGATAATAAGGAGGTTCCAAAGAAAGATCTCGGGTCTACAGGTTCACCCTCTGGAACTAAGTACTGCAGTTATTCTTCGGGACTTAAGAAGATACAGATGAAAAAGAAAAGAAGCAAATAAAGAGCAATTGTCTGGCAAGAAAATGTTGTTATTTGATAACATGCATGTAGTTTCAGGGTTTATTAGAAACTTTATTTCTATTTCTTGCCTTAGCGAACAATGTACTTCAATTTCTTTTCAATTGAATAAAGTGTTTATTTCTATGGAAAAGTATTGAATTATGTGTTGCTCTTCTTGAGAATTATTTGCAATGGTTTAATTCGGTTAAAATAGTTTTAAACACTGAATTATTCAAAATAACAAGTACACGAACGGATAAGAAACGTAAAATTTCTCCTAAAGAAAATGCTCATCTTTGGAATCTTAGATTGAGTCACATTAACCTCAATAGGTTGAGAGACTGGTAAAGAATGAACTTCTAAATGAGTTAGAGGAAAATACTTTACTTGTATGTGAATCCTGCCTAGAAGGCAAAATGACTAAAAGACATTTTAGTGGAAAAGGTTATCGAGCCAAAAAACCTCTTGAGCTTAATCATTCAGACCTTTGTGGTCTGATGAATGTTAAAGCCAGGGGAGGTTATGAATATTTCATCTCTTTCATAGATGATTATTCCAAATTTGGGCATATTTACCTAATGTTTCATAAGTCTGAAGCACTTGAAAAGTTCAAGGAATTTAAGACTTAAGTTGAAAAACAATTAGGTAAAACAATTAAAACACTTCGATCGGATCGAGGTGGAGAGTACATGGATTTAAAATTTCAGAACTATATGATATAGTTTATGTCATTTCAGAATTTGGAGTTGTCCAACACATGTGCTTGTGACAAATCCAAAGAAGTTGGATTCACGTTCAAAATTATGCCTATTCGTAGGCTACCCGCAAGAGACAAGAGGTAGATTATTCTATGATCCTAAGGAAGATAAGGTACTTGTGTCGACAAATGCCACTTTCTTAGAGGATGACCACATCAGGGACCACAAACCAAGAAGTAAAGTTGTGTTAAGTGAATTAGACAAAACAATAGCAAAGGTTGCTAATAAAGCTAGTACGTGAACAAAAGTTGTTGATACTAGTTTGTCTAGTCATGAGAGTTCATGTCAAGAGTTGAGTATGCCTCGACGTAATGGGAGGATTATAACACAACCTGACCGTTACATGGGTTTATCTGAAACCCAAGTTGTTATACCAGATGACGACTGTGAGGATCCATTGACTTATAATCAAGCGATGGTTGACAAAGACAAAGACAAATGGGTCATAACCATGGACCAAGAAATGGAGTCTATGTACTTCAATTCTCTTCGAGATCTTATAGATAAACCTGATGGGGTAAAACATATAGGTTGTAAGTGGATCTACAAGAGAAAGCGTGGTGTAGATGGACAGGTGCAAACCTTTAAAGCTAGACTAGTAGCAAAGGGTTATACCCAGGTTGAAGGGGTTGACTATGAGGAAACCTTTTCGCCTGTGGCTATGGTAAATTCTATTTGTATCCTACTTTCCATTGCCGCATATTATGACTATGAGTTATAGAAAATGGATGTCAAGACAACATTCTTGAATGACAATCTTGACGAGAACATCTACATGGACCAACCCAAAGGGTTTATTGAACCAGGACAAGAGCAAAAGGTTTTTACTGGCTTAAAAGGACAATCTATGGACTGAAACAAGCCTGTAGGTCCTGGAATATAAGATTTGATGAGGCAATCAAATCTTTTGGCTTTGATCAGAATGATGATTAATCTTGTGTCTACAAGAAAATCATTTATTATTCTGTCGCATTCCTTGTTCTATATGTGGATGATATCCTACTCATTGGGAATGATGTAGGTTATCTTACTGACATTAAGAATTGGCTAGTTACACAATTCCAAATGAAAGATTAGGGTGAAGCGCAATTTGTTCTTAGGATCCAGATTGTCTAGAACCGCAAGAATAAAACACTAGCCTTATCTCAGACATCTTACATCAACAAAGTGTTGTTGAGGTTTAAGATGCAATACTCCAAAAAGGGTTTATTGCCTTTTAGATATGAAGTTCATTTGTCTAAGGAACAGTGTTCTAAGACACCTCAAGGAGTTGAGGACATGAGACGGATTCCTTATGCATCAGCTGTTGGGAGTCTGATGTATGCCATGTTGTGTACTAGGCCAGACTGAAGGGATCGAATCCCGCAGCGGAAGCGATAGTGAATCGCGTGCTTATGATTTTGTTACATAGATCTAAAATACAATAACTAAATCTAAGATTAAGCTTGTTTTTAAAGATAGGACAACAAGAAATATACCTTTGAAGAATACTTTCTTCACGAGCTCCTTCTCCCACGATCACAATCTCAACAACACGAACCCGAATGTATGAAGATTCACCACCCGATCTTCTCCGTTGTTCTCTAGGTGAGGGAGGAAGGTGGGTTCCTTTAGGATGAGATGTGGAGGTTTGAGAGAAGTATTTGTTTGGAACTCTTTCCAACACAAAATGGAACTCTAGGGTGGTGAATCCAATTCTTAGTGTCAAAGTTGCATCTTATGAAACTATTTTATAGAGAAATAGGATGGAAATTACCATCTTACCCCTCCTACATTCTCTCATTAGTATATAGTTAATATGTGAATCTAATTCACATTAAAACTATATATTATATCCCATATAATTGACATAACACCTCATATATGAAATTGAACACTTCAATGTCATTCCTAACTTTATACCCTCAATATTACCATGTTGAGCCAATGGAGGGACCTAATGCACCTACAGTTCATGAGCTCCAATGATGTGAGATTAACTGAACAAACTCTTTGACCCAGTTAATCAATATTCATTAACTACAAGTCACCCCACTATAGACTTGTAGTTGCACTCGCCTCACTGTAGATTATATTGTGTCCATTGATATAATCATTACCCAACTGTGATTACGAACAACCTGTGAAGGGTCGACTCAAGGTTAATGATTCTACAGTGAGGAGAGTGCGTGACCAGTGGGTTATGATTTATGAGAAAAGGAAAAATCTATCTCAGAAGTTAGATACCTAAGAAATCGACAATGAGCCATCCGTCGGCAGCGTGACCATTGAGCCTCCCGAATCTAAAGCTTCCATCATTGTGCCTCTCATTTTATTTTATTTTATTTATTTATTTTATTTTATTTTATTTTTTTTCCTTTCTTTGATTGAACCAAAATTCAAATATGGTTGAGCCGCACAAGTATTTGACTGATATGTTACAGCTGATGTCTGCATAACAAGTGGGCAATTCTCCTGTATATAAGCTAGAAAAGAAACTTGGAAAGGGTGGTTTTGGCCAAGTATTTGTTGATAGTGTTGGGGTTTGTGCCCTAAAACTCGTAGTTTGTAATTTTGTTCTAATTATTGTAATAAACTGTTATTAGTTCAATAAAGTGTTATTGTTCGTTATTTACAATATTGCCATTGTTTTAACCCTAAATCCAATAAACTAAACATCTAAGGCTGTAAAATGTATCTTTAACTGAATGTAGAGTACATATAAAAGATCTCGGTTCGAGATACAACCTAAAGGGTCTATAGTAAGGGGATAAGGTTTCGGTACCTTACCCTGGTAACACTATGGATGTTGCCCACTTTGTATATGATACAAACACTGTGATCCTAACGTGTTCGTGTAGATGACATCTGAGTGGGGATATCCTATGTAATGAGATTACATAAGACCGGACCGCGAAATAGTAACCACTAGGCGTAACTCCGTTGACTAGTTAGGTTTTTATTTCAGTAGGATTACCTAGGCAACTTGATCTCAATCCTGAGCAGGTTACGAACTCCTGTTCGCGAGGGATTGTTCTTTGACTAGTACGGGTGAGATTGCCCAGATTCGACGACTCAATATGCCTACCTTCTTGGGAACAAGACCGAGTGAGCGGCTGGAAACTTAACATAGCAAGATGGAATTCACTTCTTCCCACCTACTAGAGTAAGTAGATGAATGTTCCCTTAAGTGGTGTCACCGGGACTTGAACAAAGGGCCCGACCCTCTTATTGGCCCGAGAGGGGCTTCTATTTGTTGGTAGAACCACAAACAAATTATTCATTAGAGGAGCACTGGTACTTAAGGTACAATAGGTAACCTAGGGGTAAAACGATAATTTGACCTAGCTGGTGTTACGGACATTCGTGAAGGATTGACTTGTCGTTATAGGTCAATATCCGTGGACACAGAAATATATCTGAAGTGAGAAGAGTGCAGCTGCGGGACTTTAGTGGAGTGTTCCCCAGTTAACGAATGTTCATTAGGTGGTTAATGAGATTAACCGAGTAATCTCGTATCGTTGGAGCTTCTAATCTGTAGGTCCATTAGGTCCACCTTCTAGCTCGTAAAGGGTTCTTAGATCGTTTGAATTTGAAATGTTCAAATTCATTCGGGAATAAATTTAATGTATATAGATACGATATAATATATAGTTTTGGAACTATATATTATAAATTTAATGTGAATATGATTCATATTAAATTGTATAAGAGAATTAAATATTTGAAAGAGTTCAATTATTAAATTCAAATGTGAATGTGATTCAAATTTGAAAACTATATAGGTTAAAATTTAATGTGCATGAGATATGCATTAAAACTATAGATTAGATGAGAAATGGATTAAATATGATTTAATCTTATTTAAATATGTGATATTTTAATTTTAATTAAATATATGATATTTAATTAAATAATTAATTAAATTATATTTAAACAATAATTAATTAATGGGAACGTGTCAGGAGGACACGTTCCCTTTTTCCCCACTAACTTCCAATCAATAGGGAGTGGGGGGAACAACTCCTCTGGCATAACCTCTCGAGGTAAAGGGTGTTGAACATCGATCAAAATTTTCTACAATTTCGATTTTTTTCTTCTTAAAATTTCTCTCTCTCAATTCCCTTCTTCCAATAGTTGGCTCCTTCCCACCGAGGTAAGATCTAAGTAGAATCCAGAGAATAGGAGGTTTACTGGGTGGTTGTGTCCTGTTGGAAAAACAGAGAAGTCCTTTTGGTGTTGCCGAGTTGCTATGAAAAGGGAGCAAGGTGTTGTTGGGAGATTAGAACTACAAAGGTAAATTCTGAATTCCCTCATAGTTTAGTTTCACTTAAATCATGTTTGCATGATTAGTTTCATGCCTAATTAGATTAGGAAATGTATGTTTGTTTTGTGTTTTTTTCCAATGTACTATTTTATGTTTTCAACCAAAACAAACCTACAATTACGATTTCAAAACATGTTTCCGCTGCTCAAGGGGACCCGATCTCCATCAATTGGTATCACTGTTGGGATTTATGCCCAAAACTTGTGTAATCTTGATCAATTAAATAAAGTGTTATTTGTTTTGATAAGTTTATAGTCTTGCTTTTATAAATCCAATAAACTAAGCTCCAAGGTTATAATGCTTATCTTGAAATCAGTGTAGTGGACACTAATTGGGTTGAATTCAAGATTATAACCTAAATAGTCTATGGTATAAGAATAAGGTTGGAAACCTCATTGAGGTAACACCATGGATGCGGACCACTTTGTAATTAGTACAAATGAGGTAATCCAACTCATTCATGTAGTTGACATGCGAGTGGGGGCATCCTGTATGAAGAGTTCATACAAGACTGGATCGCAAATTATTAGTCTAACCAGTATAACACCATTAACAGGATAAGACTAGTAATTTATAGATGGTCATTAGTGACTTGACTGAATCCTGAGTAAGTTAAGAACTCCTGCTTATAGGAGTTTGTCCTTAGACTAGTATGGGTGAGAGTGGCCTATAGCCGACTCAATAAGCCTACCTTCTCAGGGACAGAACCTCGTAGGTAGTTGGGAACTTAACTATGCAAGATGGAATTCACTCATTCCTCTACTGAGGAATTAGATAGGTTGTTCCCTTACGAACTTACTCCAGGTCTTGAACAACGGGGCCCCGCCCTCTATGAGGGTATGAGCCTAAGGTAGGACCTTGGACTTATTGTTCATTAGAGGATCAGTGGTGCTTAGGGAGAAAAGAGGTAATCACAGGGGTAAAATGGTAATTTGACCCAACTCTGATTACGAACAACCTCTGAAGGGTCGACTCATGGGCAACGACTATATCAGTGGACACAATAATATCTACAGTGAGGAGAGTGCAGCTACAAGTCTATAGTGGAGTGACTTGTAGTTAATGAATATTGATTAACTGGATCAAAGAGTTTGATCAGTTAATTTCACATCATTGGAGCTCATGATCTGTAGGTCCATTAGATCCCTTTATTGGCTCAACATGGTAATATGAGTATATAGTTAGGAGTGAAATTGAAGTGTTCAATTTCATACATGAGGAGTTATATCAATTATATATGATATAATTGATATAATATATAGTTTTAATGTGAATTAGACTATATACTAAAGAGAGATTAAAGGAGGGGTATGATGGTCATTTCCATCCCAATTCTCTATATATATGGTTGCATGAGAGGCAACTAGGTTAAGGGTTTTTCATAGAATCACTAGCCTCCTTGTTGTGTTGTTGGAAGGGTTCCAAAACAAAAGTCTCTCCCAAAATACCTCACATCTCCTAAAGGGAACCCACCTTCCTCCCTCACCTAGAGAACAACGGAGAAGATTCGGTGGTCGTGTCTTCGCATGTTGGAGTTCTTGTTGCTGAGATCGTGATCGTGGAGAGAGGAGCACTTGAAGAAAGGTTCTTCAAAGGTAACTTCTTGCTGTCCAAACTCTTATTTTATGCTTAATCCATGTTTTACGTTCTTGAAATTTCTATTGTAACTAAATCAAGAGCGTGCGATTCGCAATCGCTTCCGCTGCGAGGACTTCGATTCCCTTCAATCAGAGCAATACTTGTTTTGTTTTGTTTGAAACAAATTTGGATTGGCTAGGTGGGAATTGCATTTGGTTTGCTGTAAAACTGTTTAGGAATATTTTGACCTTAGTTTCTTTTGATTTGATCAAATTAAATGTAAAGGCCACTGTGTTTTTAATTAAGTCCATAATCGAGTCTGTAATCGAGTAAGAGTCGTTCGGGACCAGATGAGTATCGAGGGAGAATTTGGTGTTTGAAGTTGTTGTGTTCGAAAGAATTTGTTGCAGCCGAAGCAACAACGTTGCAACGCTACTAGCAGCGTTGCAACGTCGTTCATCAATGTTTCAACGCTGAGGAACGGCGTCGCAACGCTGAGGCTCCCTATCATGCGAAAGCTCCAGGGGCAAGCAGCGCTGCAACGCTGCCCCTCAGTGTTGCTACGCTACTAGGATGCCAGGCGCGCGTGCGAGTTTAGGCAACGTTGCAACGCCATGATGCCAAATCTGAAGCTGCAGACTAATTGGGCGGTTCAGTTGGTTTTTGGTTCGGTTCGAGCAGTTTGAGCCCGATTCTAGGAGTTTTGGACTAGTTTTGTAATAAGATTAGTGTTTTTTTTTTTGCACTTTAGGGGCCAAATTATTTCGATTTTACAGCTATTTTTCTTTATGAATGTCATTTAGAATTTTTTCCCACCTTAGGATTGTTGCCACGTACCTGCGACGCAGAGTGGCCGACGTCCTCGAAATAGGTATATTTAAAAGGAGTCGCCACCAATCTTTTTTATGGTGTGATTGGGTACCAAAATAGAATAAAATAACCTTTTAAAAAAAAGAAAAAAAAAGAATGGTATGTGAAAACCAGATTTGGATTTGGGAGTTGTCTGTGAATGGGGAAGGTGTTAGCACCTCACAACACCCGTTTATAATGATGGTCAAATTTAATCTTGAATTGCACAAATTTTAGAAGGACAAAAAAAAAACTTATTTAGGAAAATGAGATTTTTAAATCAATGTCTTATTGTACCCCTCCTTACTCCAATATTTGGAGTCATGATCTCATAAAATAAGTGGATGAAAATCCATTAATGTGGTTGCATTGAAATTATTTCCAAGATTTTGGAAATAACATCACCTCAAGAATTTGAGAAAAAAATCACAATTTTCTCAAATCCATCATAGGATGACTTTCATAAAAGAAAGTTTTTTTTTAAAAAAAAAATAATTAAATTCATTTGTTTTCTTAGGATCAAAATCTCGGATCCCCAAAGATAATGATCCCTCACCTCAAGAATTCTAGAAAATCAGACTCCCAAATATTTCTAGATTCCGTCGTACGAATTTTTTTAAAAATAAAGAAAATAGTTTTTTTAAAAAAACGCAAAAAAAAAAAATGGAAATGACATTTTTAGTTATAAAACTTTATAAACTCAAAAAAAGATCAAAGTTAAAGATTTGAAAAGAAGTTTGCAATAAAAACAATAATAAGTTTAAAAAAAAGAAAAAAATATGAAACCATGGATAATAATCTATCTCAGAAGTTAGATACCTAAGAAATCGACAATGAGCCATCCGTCGGCAGCGACCATTGAGCCTCCCGAATCTAAAGCTTCCATGATTGTGCTTCTCATTTTATTTTATTTATTTATTTATTTTATTTTATTTTATTTTATTTCCTTTCTTTGATTGAACCAAAATTCAAATATGGTTGAGCCGCACAAGTATTTGACTGATATGTTGCAGCTGATGTCTGCATAACAAGTGGGCAATTCTCCTGTATATAAGCTAGAAAAGAAACTTGGAAAGGGTGGTTTTGGCCAAGTATTTGTTGATAGTGTTGGGGTTTGTGCCCTAAAACTCGTAGTTTGTAATTTTGTTCTAATTATTGTAATAAACTGTTATTAGTTCAATAAAGTGTTATTGTTCGTTATTTACAATATTGCCATTGTTTTAACCCTAAATCCAATAAACTAAACATCTAAGGCTGTAAAATGTATCTTTAACTGAATGTAGAGTACATATAAAGGATCTCGGTTCGAGATACAACCTAAAGGGTCTATAGTAAGGGGATAAGGTTTCTGCCTTACCACAACAACACTATGGATGTTGCCCACTTTGTATATGATACAAACACTGTGATCCTAACGTGTTCGTGTAGATGACATCTGAGTGGGGATATCCTATGTAATGAGATTACATAAGACCGGATCGCGAAATAGTAACCACTAGGCGTAACTCCGTTGACTAGTTAGGTTTTTATTTCAGTAGGATTACCTAGGCAACTTGATCTCAATCCTGAGCAGGTTACGAACTCCTGTTCGGGAGGGATTGTTCTTTGACTAGTACGGGTGAGAGTGCCCAGATTGGACGACTCAATATGCCTACCTTCTTGGGAACAAGACCGAGTGAGCGGCTGGAAACTTAGCTTAGCAAGATGGAATTCACTTCTTCCCACCTACTAGGGTAAGTAGATGAATGTTCCCTTAAGTGGTGTCACCGAGACTTGAACAAAGGGCCCGACCCTCTTATTGGCCCGAGAGGGGCTTCAATTTGCTGGTAGAACCACAAACAAATTATTCATTAGAGGAGCACTGGTACTTAAGGTACAATAGGTAACCTAGGGGTAAAACGATAATTTGACCTAGCTGGTGTTACGGACATTCGTGAAGGATTGACTTGTCGTTATAGGTCAATATCCGTGGACACGTAAATATATCTCAAGTGAGAAGAGTGCAGTGCATGGACTTTAGTGGAGTGTTCCCAGCTTAACGAATGTTCATTAGGTGGTTAATGAGATTAACAAGGTAATCTCGTATCGTTGGAGCTTCTAATCAGAGGTCCATTAGGTCCACCTTCTAGCTCGTAAAGGGTTCTTAGATCGTTTGAATTTGAAATGTTCAAATTCATTCGAATAAATTTAATGTATATAGATACGATATAATATATAGTTTTGGAACTATATATTATAAATTTAATGTGAATATGATTCATATTAAATTGTATAAGAGAATTAAATATTTGAAAGAGTTCAATTATTAAATTCAAATGTGAATGTGATTCAAATTTGAAAACTATATAGGTTAAAATTTAATGTGCATGAGATATGCATTAAAACTATAGATTAGATGAGAAATGGATTAAATATGATTTAATCTTATTTAAATATGTGATATTTTAATTTTAATTAAATATATGATATTTAATTAAATAATTAATTAAATTATATTTAAACAATAATTAATTAATGGGAACGTGTCGGAGGACACGTTCCCTTTTCCCACTAACTTCCAATCAATAGGAGTGGGGGAACAACTCCTCCGCATAACCTCTCTCGAGGTAAAGGGTGTTGAACATCGATCAAAATTTTCTACAATTTTGAATTTTTGCTTCTTAAAATTTCTCTCTCTCAATTCCCTTCTTCCAATAGTTGGCTCCTTCCCACCGAGGTAAGATCTAAGTAGAATTCAGAGAATAGAAGGTTTACTGGGTGGTTGTGTCCTGTTGGAAAAACAGAGAAGTCCTTTTGGTGTTGCCGAGTTGCTATGAACAGGGAGCAAGGTGTTGTTGGGAGATTAGAACTACAAAGGTAAATTCTGAATTCCCTCATAGTTTAGTTTCACTTAAATCATGTTTGCATGATTAGTTTCATGCCTAATTAGATTAGGAAATGTATGTTTGTTTTGTGTTTTTTTCCAATGTACTATTTTATGTTTTCAACCAAAATAATCCTACAATTACGATTTCAAAACCTGTTTCCGCTGCTCAAGGGGACCTGATCTCCATCAATTGGTATCACTGTTGGGATTTATGCCCAAAACTTGTGTAATCTTGATCAATTAAATAAAGTGTTATTTGTTTTGATAAGTTTACAGTCTTGCTTTTATAAATCCAATAAACTAAGCTCCAAGGTTATAATGCTTATCTTGAAATCAGTGTAGTGGACACTAATTGGGTTGAATTCAAGATTATAACCTAAATAGTCTATGGTATAAGAATAAGGTTGGAAACCTCATTGAGGTAACACCATGGATGCGGACCACTTTGTAATTAGTACAATGAGGTAATCCAACTCATTCATGTAGTTGACATGCGAGTGGGGGCATCCTGTATGAAGAGTTCATACAAGACTGGATCGCAAATTATTAGTCTAACCAGTATAACACCATTAACAGGATAAGACTAGTAATTTATAGATGGTCATTAGTGACTTGACCTGAATCATGAGTAAGTTAAGAACTCCTGCTTATAGGAGTTTGTCCTTAGACTAGTATAGGTGAGAGTGGCCTATAGCCGACTCAATAAGCCTACTTTCTCAGGGACAGAACCTCGTAGGTAGCTGGGAACTTAACTATGCAAGATGGAATTCACTCATTCCTCTACTGAGGAATTAGATAGGTTGTTCCCTTAAGAACTTACTTCAGGTCTTGAACAACGGGGCCCCGCCCTCTATGAGGGTATGAGTCTAAGGTAGGACCTTGGATTTGTTGTTCATTAGAGGATCAGTGGTGCTTAGGGAGCAAAGAGGTAATCACAGGGGTAAAATGATAATTTGACCCAACTCTGATTACGAACAACCTGTGCAGGGTCGACTAATGGGCAATGACTATATCAGTCGACACAATAATATCTACAGTGAGGATTCGCCACCAATCTTTTTTATTGTGTGATTGGGTACCAAAATAGAATAAAATAACCTTTTAAAAAAAAGAAAAAAAAAAGAATGGTATGTGAAAACCAGAGTTGGATTTGGGAGTTGTTTGTGAATGGATAAGGTGTTAGCACCCCACAACACCCGTTTGTAATGATGGTCAAATTTAATCTTGAATTGCACAAATTTTAGAAGGACAAAAAAAAAACTTATTTAGGAAAATGAGATTTTTAAAACAATGTCTTATTTTACCCCTCATTACTACAATATTTGGAGTCATAATCTCATAAAATAAGTGGATGAAAATCCATTAATGTGGTTGCATTGAAATTATTTCCAAGATTTTGGAAATAACATCACCTCAAGAATTTGAGAAAAAAATCACAATTTTCTCAAATCTATCATAGGATGACTTTCATAAAAGAAAGTTTTTTTTTTTAAAAAAAAATTAATTAAATTCATCTGTTTGCTTAGGATCAAAATCTCGGACCCCCAAAGATAATGATCCCTCACCTCAAGAATTCTACAAAATTGGACTCCCAAATATTTCTAGATTCCGTCGTACGAATTTTTTTAAAAATAAAGAAAATAGTTTTTTAAAAAAAACGGAAAAAAAAAATGAAAATGACATTTTTAGTTATAAAACTTTATAAACTCAAAAAAAGATCAAAGTTAAAGATTTGAAAAGAAGTTTGCAATAAAAACAATAATAAGTTTAAAAAAAAGAAAAAAATATGAAACCATGGATAATAATCAAGATAGATCAATTTTGAATAATGGAGTGTATAAAAAAGCAAATTAAAGACAAATCATGCTTAACATAACAAATGGATCACAAATAACAATAAATTATGCATAAATACGCTTATAATTGAAAAAAAAATATTGAAATCGATCTCAGACCTCCAAAGAATCAATTTCTCACCTCGGGAAAATTTAGAAAATCGGACTCCCAAATATTTCTAGATTCCGTCGTCGACAATTTTTTATAATAACGGTGTAGGTTTCATGATTATAATTCACATAATAATTAGCATACATAAAGCAAAAAAATTCAATAGGAAATGTAATTGCATTTTTTAGCATAATAATACAACATAAAATGAAAGAAGAAAATAACAACAATAATACTAAAGATAAAAATAAAGTTTCTTTAAATTAATGGAAGCACAACCCTTACCACTTTGAAAGAAAAAACACTAATTAAAATGACTAAATTACAATATATATATATATATATATATATATATATAAAGAAAAAGAAAAAAAACGAAAAAAAAACAAAGAAAAAATTAAAAAAAATGAAAATTTGAACCTTACTTAATTAATAAATAAATAAATAAATAAAACGCTCCCACTGACGTGATGGGACATTCGTCATCTTGTATATATAATAATAATAATAGTTATATAAAATAAATAATAAAAAAAAGAAACTGATTTGAAAAAAAAAATAATAATAATATATCTTAAAATTTTTTAATATATAATAAAAAAATATCCGACGCTGTAAGTGGTCGACGCGTAAAGTGGTCGTGCAGCGTCGTGGATCGATGATGAGAGTGATGGGCGACTTTGCCGCCCATCCACCCATATTTATATATATATATATATATATATATATATAATAATAATAATATTTATAATAATTATAATAAAATTTAATAAGAATAATAATATAATATAATATATATAAAAGACTTTCTTTTCTTTCAAAATAATAATAATAGTTATAATAATAACATAAAATTTAAAATAAATAAATAAATAAAATGAGATGGGCGGCAACAGCCGCCCATCAAAAAACTTTTTTTAAAAATTAATAATAATAATATTTTTATTTCAAAACTCTCCCCTCTCATCTTTTTCCTTTCAAACTCTAACAAAGCTCCACTTTTCTCTTTTTACCCAACACATCTTCTTCTCCTTCTCTCTTTTCTCTCTTTACCCAACACATCTTCTTCTCCTTCTCTCTTTTTTTTCAAACTCAACACAAACTTATGACTTTTTTTTTTACTTCACAAAACAGAAGCGAAGCTTCCTCCACGAAGGTATGCTACTTTTTTTTGCAACACTTCCCAAAACAGAAAGCAAAACTTGTTCTACGAAGGTATGTTATTTACTCTTTTTTTTTACAACACGTTGCTTCTCTCTTTTAGTTTTTTTTTTATTTTTATTACTTTTACAGTGATGTTTCGAATTTTTTTTAGTTTTAAATACTCTCCTCTTGTAGGCTCATTTTTTTACTTCTAGCAAATGATAAGAGATCTAGGAATAAAAAGAAGGAAAAAAACGGGAAGAATAAAACTAGCAAAAAAAAAAACAGTAGCATAATAAAAAAAAAGTGATACTAGTAACAAAATGAAGAACACGCAAACGTAAAGTAGAAAAAATGTATATATATATATATAGATCAATGCAAAAATGATAATAACAAATAACAATAATAATGATAAAAAAAAATAAAACAAAAACCCCCCGTACTCAACTACTATTTTTCAGGGAAAATTGCCAAAAATGAGACAAATTTAAGGGCATAAAAGACATTTAGGACTTTTTTTACATTGGTAGACTTTTAGGACTTTTTATGTATGAAATTACTAATGTACCCTTTTTTAAAAAAATCCCCAATTTAAAGAATGTCATGCCCTTATTTTAACGAAAACCTACAAATTCTCTTACACAAAGGCTCTCTCACGCAAATCTCTCTCTTGCATGACCCACCTCATCTCCTCACCGGCTGCAACACATCGGCGACCACGAACCGGCGACCACGAAGTGGAGAACACAAACCGGCGAACACCAACGTTTTGTTTGTTTCTTTCGGCGAACCAACAACCACGAAGTACGAGTTTTTTCATTTTCTTTCTTCCTTTTGGTTCCCGTATTTGTAAAACGATTTAAATGTTGCAGACGAAGTGTTTGATCTTTTTACTAAATGAAAATGAACTTGGGTTTCATTTCGAATTTATAATCCTTTAGTATACTTGAAGTAGGATAATGATTTTCTTTTTTATGTTCACTTCAAGTGCTTTTCTTTCATCCATATCAATCTTTTTAGGTTGGATAATCATTATTTGGTGATGACTTTTGATATTTAGCCAAATTTTCATGGTTTATTGGGTGCGAGAAACGTGCGAGAAAGGTGCGAGACAAGTGCGAGAAAAAAAACAGAATGCAAAATGAGCTTTTTCCTTTGGTTCTTTCCTTTTTTTGTGGTTATTTATGCATGTCTAGCTAGGGCTTGATGTTGGTACATCAATTTATACCGTTTTTTCTTAAAAGTCTTCTTTTGCTATGTACGTGAATCTACGAGAAAGTCGAATCCTTGTGTCCGAAAAGTGGAAAACTTTCAACCATATCAGTCTTTTTAGGTTGGATAGTCATTATTTTCTGATGACTTTTGATATTTAGCCAAATTTTCATGGTTTATTGGGTGCGAGAAAGGTGTGAGACAAGTGCGAGAAAAAAAACAGAATGCAAAATGAGCTTTTTCCTTTGGTTCTTTCCTTTTTTTGTTGTTATTTATGCATTTCTAGCTAGGGCTTAGTGTTGGTACATGAATTTAGACTGTTTTTTCTTAAAAGTATTTTTTTTGCTAGGTACGTGAATCTACGAGAAAGTCGAATGCTTGTTTCCGAAAAGTGGGAAACTTTCAACCATGTCAGTCTTTTTAGGTTGGATAGTCATTATTTGGTGATGACTTTTGATATTTAGCCAATTTTTCATGGTTTATTGGGTGCGGGAAAAGTGCGAGAAAAAAAACATAATGTAAAACTGGCTCTTTCGTTTGGTTCTTTAACTTTCTTGTGGTTATTTATGCATGTCTAGCTAGGTCTGAGTTATGGTACTTCATTCCATACATTTATCCTTAAATGACTTGTTTTCATGTGTCTTTTTCATAAATAGGTTACTGAATTCTTGTCTAATAATTTTTTTCTTTTTATTTTTGCAGAAATTAAGGGTTTAAGGATGATCCATGTTCCTATTTTGGTTCGTTATGGTGGAGTATGGGATGAGAAGGATAAAAAAATATGTAGGAGGTTTGTTGAAAGGTCTTGTCGTAAGTAAAGAAATCACACACAAGGATTTAGTTGTTGAAATATATGATCTCACGGAAGTTGACCCTAAAGAGTTTGACATCAAACTTAGATGCATATATGAGATAAGGTCCGATAATCAAACCCTTCCATTGGAGATAAGTAATGATCGTGATTTAAGATTTTATCTTTTTTGTGAAAATATGCTTCAAGTCCCCTTGTACACCACATTTGAACCTAGGTACAGAAGGTCAGACTCAGTGCAAGATTTTCATTTCGAAGGTCATAAATCGATTTCTGGTAGCAATCAAGTTAAGACCTTAGATAGAAATGTTCCGAATCTGGTGCATGCAACATTAGATTATAATATCGCTCAAGTTGACATAGTTAATGACAGAGATGATACTAGTAGATGGGATTCATATGATGAGGGCAAGAACTTTAATTTTGAATCCTATGACATCCGACAAGAAATAAGGACTTCAAAATATGGTAAAAGAAAACGTGATAGTAGAGGTCAATCAGGTAGCCGATCGACATATGTGAAGAAAAATACTTTGACAGAAGGAAGCTCAACAAATGATGAGTTGGAGGTAGGGCAAATATTTTTTGGCAAGAGGGAATTATCCATGAGATTAAGTGTGGTGGCAATGAAAAAAAACTTTGAATTTAGAGTAAATAAGTCTACCAAGAAGATTCTTTTTGTTAAATGTGTTGATGATAAATGTAAATGGAGACTTCGGGCAGTCCAATTGAAGGGTTCAGACATATTCAAAATTTCAAAGTATGTAAATGTTCACTTGATATACTGAATCATGACCATAGACAAGCAAAGGCTTGGGTAGTGGGGGAACTAATAAAATCAAAATTCAAAGGAGTTGGTGACATCATAAAAGACATGAGACAAGACTATGGTATAAATATGAGTTATGAAAAAGCGTGGCGTGCCAGAGAAATTGCGTATATGCGAGTACGTGGATCACCAGAGGAGTCATATAATCTATTGCGCCGGTATGGCGAAGCACTTAAACTGACAAATCCAGGTACATTTTATGACATTGAACTCGAAGATGGTCAGTTCTTCAAATATCTTTTTATGGCACTAGGACCATGTATTCGAGGATTTCTAAATTGTATGCGACGTGTCATAGTTATGGATGGAACATTCCTGAAGTGTAAATATAAGAGTATTTTGATAATTGCCACTTGCTTAGACGGAAATAACCAAATTTTTCCCCTTGCATTCGGAATCGTCGATAGGGAATCTGATAGTTCAGTGGTATGGTTCTTGGAAAAGTTAAAATGTGCAATAGGAGAAGTTAGTGACTTAGTTTTTGTATCAGATCGAAATAAAAGCATATCAAAGTCTATTGCTTCGGTTTTTCCCAATGCATTTCACGCTCTTTGTGTGCAACATTTGAGAGATAATTTGGTTACTAAATTCAAGAGTGAAACAATAGAACATTTATTTTGTAATGCGACAAGAGCATATCGCGAGTCAAAATTTCAAGAATCGTGGGGACGCATCCTAGCATTCGATAATGGTGTAGGCAAGTATTTGGAAAATGTTGGTCTGTCACGTTTGGCACGTATGCATTGCCCAAGAAGGCGATACAATATGATGACCACGAATATAGCTGAAAGCATGAATGCCCTTTTGAGTGAACCTAGAGGATTGCCAATTGCTGCATTGGTTGAACACTTGAGAGCGTTACTACAAAGATGGTTTTGGGAGCGTCGAGAAGAAGCTTCAAAAGGCACATCCATCTTGACGAAGTGGGCAGAAGAAATAATTCATATAAGCCATGAACGTTCTTTAACAATGAAGGTTGATTCAATTGATTGTTATCAATTACATGTGAAGGACATGGATGGAGAGGAGACTGTTGACCTTAATTCTCAAGAGTGTAGTTGTAAGAAGTTCCAACTAGAGCAATTACCATGCACCCATGCAATTGCTGCAGCAAGAGCTCGGAGTATAAATGTATATGGCTTATGTAATCGTTATTATACTAATGAATGTTTGTTAGCAACATATCCAGAGCCTATTTATCCTGTTGGCAATGCCTTAGAGTGAAAGACATCAGCAGACTATGTGGAAATGAAGGTACTACCTCCAAAAGTAGTGGCTAGGGTTGGTCGACGCCAGAAAAAGAGGATTCCATCAGTTGGAGAAAGTCCCATAGTCCACAGATGTGGCAGATGTAATGAACAAGGCCATAATAGATTGACATGTCGTAATCCTATTGCATATGCTGAAAAGTAAAATGGTTGTTATGTTGAATATTTGTTTGTTAACAATGAATACATTAGTTATATTTATTATGTTTTGCGTTAACTTTGTGGTATGCTTGATTTTTTTCTCTCACCTTTAGTTACTTCTACCGACAATTCAAAAAATAAGGAAAGAAAAAAAAAAAGTGGACAATATATATTCTATTTTTTTTTTCTCGCACCTTTCTCGCACCTAATAAATCAACCAATATTTGAGAATTAAGAAGTGGTTTGTGTTTTACTTTTTTTACACTTCAAGAAACCAACCTCCACTAACAAGAAAGTGGACAATATTTATTTTTTTTTCTCTCACGTTTCTCGCACCAAAATTTTGGCAACATAACAACGCTATTAAGAATTTTCCAAAAAATTTAAGGACCTAATTGCAAAAATATCTATAAAAAACCACTCCTTAATCAAATCAATCCTCCCAGCCTCCAATCAAACTTCAAATATGCATGGGCTGGGGCACAACAGTCAGATAGTAATGAAATTTACAATATATTATAACATAAATATACAAATAAAATATATCATATCGATGTTTTAATACATCGGAGTATTACACTATAATTGAAAAGCCAACTGCTTCCTAAAGTATGCCATGTTTTGTTGACACAGACTAACGAAATCAGAATCGGTTACAACATATTCAAAGAATTTAATGGTAAAAACCCCACAATCAGATGAATTGCGCTGCTTTGGAGCGGGCTCTACCATTACCATTGGCCAAGGTCCTATATGTTGTGATGATCCGCCTCTTCTTGCAAAAAACCCGGTTGCATGTAATATTGTGGGTATCATCATTCGCAATGGCTCTATTTCCCGTGCAATATCCTCCGTAGGCGTTGATAAGGAATCCCAAACTTTGATCTCACAATGATGTAGATCAAAGCATGCTAACACCCAATGAAGTCCATTCACGTTGACTGGTGCATACACAAGATCAACGTTAGCCCAAGCATCTTGGAAGTCAACATTACATCCAATGATGTAATCGACTAAGCGATACTCGGCTTGCCAATCGAATGGCCTATTTTCGTCGATGCTTTTTTTGTATTCAGGCCACTTTGCTTGGAGATGACGCTGCACACATAATTAATGATAAAGTTATATAACTTCTAAATTATATAACAATTGCAGACCAAAGTATTAAATATACATACCATGAATACTGTGTCTACAGTTGTAAAATTCTGCGAAGAAAAACTTTCGTTGGCCTTAATCTTCAAACGAAGGAACAAGAAGATTGTATCTAAATGCTACATAAGGAAGAAACCATAGTGAGACATATAGGTTAAATTAAGTACCAATGAAATAAATAAGGAAAACTACAAACCTCATCCGTTAGCCAATGTCGATACATAAATAATTCTTTAAAAAAAGACTTCGGTTTTTGTCCAGCGATGGTGTCCTTTAGCTCGTTGTTAGTTTTTTTATCACTGATCCATCGCCTAAGTCTTTCCAATTCACTCATTTCAATCGTGTGCATCGGATTATAAGTAATGTTGGAAGACTTTGTTCTTTTGGATAGGGTTGTGAAAGGAGTTGAAATATGAACGCTTGGACGCTCTTTTCGTGCAACACGGACTATGGGCCTACCACCTTGAACGGTGATATTTCGGTCACATCATCCACCTCAAGATCCTGATCTCGAATTTTAGGATATATAGTTAGTGGATCACTAACTGGGGCACTATGAACGACGAGCTAAACACATTTTACTTGTTGTTGAATCTCCGGTTCGATGCCCTCGTTGTCATCAGTTGGCATTTTCAACCACGATGGTGTACTTGGTTTCTCAACCGGTGTGACATCCGTCATTATATGTGTGCTCAATGTGCCCAACTCATCATCCATCACTGAGGTTTCCTTCTCAACCTCATTTCATTTGTCGCCGTAATCCAAAATAATAAATTTCGTGAACAAATGAGTATATTTTTTTAACAAGAAGACACAAGACTATGTATAATAAAATTGCTTACATTGCTCATTATCCCAACCCGTTTTAAGATCAGTGATAATAACACTTTCATCTCTGCCACATCCCCCTTAATAAGTTCCATGTCGCCCTTCACAACCTTCATCTCATGCTCTAAGTTTCTCACTTGTACTTTTAATCTCCTATACTCCTTAGAGGACATGGGCTTAGACTTCCGGTCTTTTTTAGATTCCTTAAGGTTGTTATTTGTTGTTTTTGCCTGTACTCCTTCGTCGATCACATCCTCAGTGGGAATGTTCAATGTTTGGACTGATTTAACGTTCGACGGCGTTAGAAAGGGTTGAGGAGGTAGACCATCTTGGGCGAATAATTTTTCCTCCACCGTTGCCTCAATGAAACCTTTAATTTCCACCTATAAAATTGATAAAGTACAACGTGAGTAAAAATACAAGAGTTAAATAATACAATAATATATGAAATTTACAATGCATGGTGGTATACCTTCTCTAAGTCAAACACTTGACTATGTATAAGGTTCGAGGAGGGAGATTGCAAGCATGACCAACGTAACATACGGGGGGATAGCATCGTCGCTTATTTTCTTCGCGACAACACCATTTAAGGTAGATATAGACTCGTACGCCCATACCTATAATATGTATCCAACATTAGAATTAAAAAAAGAAAAAAATATAAAATTTAAGTAAAGTGTAAAACGTACCTGTAATGCATGAGGGAATCCTATAATGGTATACCTATCGATAGTGCCTTTCATTTTTTCCTTAGCCTTGCTCAATGCTTTTTCAAACCACATACTGTGCGTTCGAAAATGAGAGAGCCCCAGTCATAACTATTGAAGGTATCCCAATCATTAACAAACCCCCATAATGTCGTGTCTGCTTTAAGTTTCTTCTCCTTCACCAACAACCCTAGTTCTATGAGGTATATTAAGGCTAATTTAACACAATCATCGTCCTCCCCTTTACAATTCATGAAGACGTTCTCTACCTCACTAGAGTATACCGTAGCCCTATCCCCAAAATATATTTTTCTAATTCTATTGTTTAATTTTTGTGGATGAGAACAAATCCTAGAACTAGGCCACAAACACATGAACTATGTTAAACTCGTTCACCCAAAAGTTACAACCTCTCCTCCTACCTTAAAGGTAATGCGATTAACATTGTTTTCCTCCACTTCTCTCAATAAAAGGTAGTGGATGAGTTGCCCATTGAATATAAGGTCTACATCTAAGAAATGGCCTAAGCGAGTGGCTCTAAACATTTCTTGTTGGGCAGCGTTGAGCTTCGATTTTATTCTCTCACTTGTCTACCCAATCATTGATCTAGCTGACACTTGAGCTCGAAAATGACATGATGGCTTTATCAAGTACTTGGGAGAGGTGTTCATCGTCATTGATATCTAAGGATTTAAAAATAAAGAACAATTCAACATTGAATATAAGGAACAACATTCAATATAACCAAATAAATGCAAAGAACCAAATAAATCATTGGAAATGCAATGACCCAATGAAATGCAAAGAACCAAATAAATCATTGGAAATGCTCAAAGAATGTCTACTCAACCTAAAAAGACGCATATGTAAGAAAGCAAACAACCTATAGCATTATGTTTTTTTCTCGCACCTTTCTCATACTTTTCTCGCACCTAATAAATCATGCAAAAGTTGTCTATGAATCATTGGAAATGCTTAAAGAATGTCTACTCAACCTAAAAAGACCCATATGTAAGAAAGCAAACAACCTATAGCATTCTGTTTTTTTTCTCGCATCTTTCTCGCACCTAATAAATCATGAAAAAGTTGCCTATGAATCATTGGAAATGCTCAAATAATGTCTACTCAACCTAAAAAGACCCATATGTAAGAAAGGAAACAACCTATAGTATTCTGTTTTTTTTCTCGCACATTTCTCACACCTAATAAATCATGCAAAAGTTGTATATGAATCATTGGAAATGCTCAAAGAATGTCTACTCAACCTAAAAAGACCCATATGTAAGAAAGCAGACAACCTATAGCATTATGTTTTTTCTCTCGCACCTTTCTCGCACCTAATAAATCATGCAAAAGTTACCTATGAATCATTGAAAATGCTCAAATAATGTCTACTCAACCTAAAAAGACTCATATGTAAGAAAGCAAACAACCTATAGCATTCTGTTTTTTTACTCGCACCTTTCTCGCACCTAATAAATCATGCAAAGGTTGCCTATAAATCATTGGAAATGCTCAAAGAATGTCTACTCAACCTAAAAAGACCCATATGTAAGAAAGGAAACAACCTATAGCATTCTGTTTTTTTTCTCGCACCTTTCTCGCACCTAATAAATCATGCAAAAGTTGTCTATGAATCATTGAAAATGCTCAAAGAATGTCTACTCAACCTAAAATGACCCATATGTAAGAAAGCAAACAACCTATAACATTCTGTTTTTTTTCTCGCACCTAATAAATAATGCAAAAGTTGTATATGAATCATTGGAAATGCTCAAAGAATGTCTACTCAACCTAAAAAGACCCATATGTAAGAAAGCAAACAACCTATAGCATTCTGTTTTTTTTCTCGCACCTTTCTCGCACCTAATAAATCATGCAAAAGTTGCCTATGAATCATTGGAAATGCTCAAAGTATGTCTACTCAACCTAAAAAGACTCATATGTAAGAAAGCAAACAACCTATAACATTCTGTTTTTTTTTCTCGCACCTTTCTCGCACCTAATAAATCATGCAAAGGTTGCCTATAAATCATTGGAAATGCTCAAAGAATGTCTACTCAACCTTAAAAGACACATATGTAAGAAAGCAAACAACTTATAGCATTCGGTTTTTTCTCACCTTTTTTCTACACCTAATAAATCATGCAAAAGTTATCTATAAATCATTGGAAATGCTCAAAGAATGTCTACTCAACCTAAAAAGACCCATATGTAAGAAAGCAAACAACTTATAACATTCTGTTTTTTTTTCTTGCACCTTTCTCGCACCTAATAAATCATGCAAAAGTGACCTATAAATCATTGGAAATGCTCAAAGAATGTCTAATCAACCTAAAAAGACCCATATGTAAGAAATGAAACAACTTATAGCATTCTGTTTTTTTTCTCGCACCTTTCTCGCACCTAATAAATCAAACAAAAGAGCCTATAAATCTTAAGGAATACTCAAACAACATCTACTTAACCTAAAAAGACTCATATGGGCGAAAGAAAACTACTTTTTCATTCTGTTTTTTTCTCTTTTAGGAAATCATGAAAAACTCACCTATAAATCATAAAGAATACTAAAACAACTTTCGGCAGCATAACGACACTACTAAGACTTTTCAAAAACTTTTACGGACCTAATACCAAAAAAAAAACACTCCTTAATGAAATCAATCCTCCCAAATTCCCATCAAACTACAAATATGCATAGGTCAGCACAAACAAATCGAAATCCACAAGAAGCTCAATTAAATGAAATTACTAATAAACTCTACAGTTTTGCTTCCTAAATTAAAAGATGAATATATGCCTATCTTATAGATTTACGACAATTTATTAGAAGTAAAACTAACAATTCTGATACTTTATTGGGTGAAAAAATAATGAAATTGGAAGCAAAACTGAATTACATCTTAAATTTTCACTTTGGCAGCATCTACCTTTAAATTTTTCATATCCATATTCCAAGTCGAATGGTAAAAAACTAAGTACAAAGAATCAAAGACCGGTCGTTGTTGGGACTTACCTTCGCCCTTGTTAGAGAGTTTCGTTCTTCGTTGCACTCTACTTCAGTTGCAAACTTCGAGGTTCTGACTCCGTCGTCGTAGTCTAGTTCGGTACTTGTAGTCGTTGTCGCCTAGTTTGGTTCTATTGCCGTCGCACTCTGGTTCGCCGTGTTCGGTTCTGTCGCCGTCGCAGTCGCACTCCGTCGCCGTGTTCTATCGCTGTGTTCTGTCGTCGTGTTCGGTTATGTAGCCGTGTTCGTTTCGTTTTGTCGCAGTCGACTTCAGTTCGCCGCAAAGTTCGTTGTCGTCGCCTAGTTCTTCCGTTGCCGTCGCACTCCGTTTCGCCGCTTAAGGTCGCCGTCACCAACCTCGTCGTCACAAGTTCGTCGTTCCCATTCGATCGTCACAGTCGCTAAGCTCGCTCGTGAAGATGGTGTGAGGCTCGTGAATGTGAAGGTGTGTAAAATTAGGGCACAAATAAGGTAAAGAAGGGATTTTTTTTAAAAAGGGTACATTAGTAATTTCATACATAAAAAGTCCTAAAAGTCTACCAATGTAAAAAAAGTCCTAAATGTCTTTTATGCCCTTAAATTTGTCCCATTTTTGGCAATTTTCCTGTTTTTCAGGGGTGATTCGAGAACAGATCTAGAAGAGGGGAGAGGAATACAACTAGCTTGCCCTTTGAAGTGCGGATCCTTGGGTCCAAACCCTACCAAGTGCAACTTTCGGCCTAGCTCGATCGTTCTTATTGTATTCCAAACTCTCCTTCTTTTTTTTGTAAAGAACTACTATGTAAAAAAAAAAAAACTTACTCTATAATTTCTCTGCTTTTTTTTTGTGTAGATGGTTGTGGTGAGATGTGGAGAATGATATTTTTTGTGTTTTTCTTTCTTGGAATTTCCCCCTCCCCCCTAGGGTTTTGAAAAACAAATGTTTATAAACGCAAACCCACTTCTTCATTTAGACAAAACAAAATAGGTAAAAGTGGCCCAAAAAGGCTATAATACAAAAAAGGCAATAATTTGAAAAGAACTTGATTTAAGAACTATCTTTAAAAAAAACCAACACATTTTTTTTTTATTTTTTTCAAAAGACAAATCTAGTCACACTTAGCAAAATCACACACAAAAATGCCACAAACAAGATTATTAAAACTCTAATTTAAATTTAATAATTAAAACTGATAAATAAGCAAGCCGGACAAAAATATGTGGCTACAGCATGCCCCCCTTTGTACATCCTTATAGGATTATAAAGTGGACAAAGGTATAGCCATTATTTTGGTTGGTCGCAGCAGAGATGAAAAGTATCAAGGGCCAGGGATAAACAAGCGCCACATGACAAAATAAAACACGCTGAGAGCGAGGGATAAACAAGCGCCACTGCAGCAAAAGGTGTTAAGGGCCAGGGATAAACAAGCGCCAGATGACAAAATAAAACACGCTGAGGGCCAGGGATAAACAAGCGTCACTGCAGCAAAAGGTGTCAAGGGTCAGGGATAAACAAGCGCCACATGACAAAATAAATCACGCTGAGGGCCAGGGATAAACAAGCGTCACTGTAGTAAAAGGTGTCAAGGGCTAGGGATAAACAAGCGCCACATGACAAAATAAAACACGCTGAGTGCTAGGGATAAACAAGCGTCACTCCAACAAAAGGTGTCAAGGGCCAGGGATAAACAAGCGCCACATGACAAAAACAAGCAAGATCGTGAACAAGGGTAAGCCTTGCTTACGCATGTATATGCAAAATTTTGACTGATTTATTACCACTACTTTATCCTTCTTTTATTTTGCTCGAAAGGTTAAAGCCTATAAAATAGCTTTTAGAACACAATTGTTCAAACAAAACATCAATTCATTGGATTGGAAAGCCTCATGGATACAATTCCTGGCCAAACAAAAGCCTTCTATCGAGCTTTACAGAGCAAATCCAGATAAAACGTAACTCCTACGACTAGAAGTTACTACTCTTTACGCATAATACTTCTTGACAAAATCTGCGTTTAACGGATTGGGTTGGTCATTCTCATCCATGTCAGTCAAAACCAAAGCCCCACCTGAGAATGCCCTTTTTACCACATATGACCTTTCGTAGTTTGGTGTCCACTTCCCCCTGTAATCCTTTTGAAATGGAAATATCCTCTTTAAAACAAAATCCTCTTCTTCAAAGCAACGTTGGAGTACTTTTTTGTTATAAACTCGAGCCAACTTTCTTTGGTATAATTGTCGTCTACACAATGCAGTCATTCTTCTTTCTTCAATGAAGTTTAACTGCTCGTACCTTGCTTGAGCCCACTCTGCTTCTTCTAACTTTACCTCTTTAATCACTCTGAGAGACGGGACTTCACCTTCAAAAGGTAAAATTGCCTCCATTCCATATACTAATGAATATGGAGTTGCCCCAGTTGAAGTGCGAATGGTGGTGTGGTAACCGTGTAGAGCTAAAGGCAACATCTCTTGCCAATCTTTGTACGTGACAGTCATCTTCTTTACAATTTTCTTGATATTCTTGTTTGCCGCTTCTACGGCTCCATTCATCTTAGGTCGGTAAGGAGTAGAATTAGAGTGCCTAATTTTGAACTGAGTACATAACTCATCCATTAACTTGTTATTAAGTTTTTTGCATTATCAGTAATGATCCGCTCAGGCAAGCCATAACGACATATGATGCCTCTTTTTATGAACTTGAGCACGACTTGCTTAGTGACGTTTCTATACGAGGTGGCTTCTACCCACTTTGTGAAATAGTCAATGGCCACCAGAATAAAGCGGTGACCATTCGATGCTTTTGATTCAATTGGTCCTATCACATCCATACCCCACATAGAGAAAGGCCACGGAGTCGTTAGTACATGAAGAGATGAGGCTGGAGTGTGCATTTTATCTGCATATAACTGACATTTATAACATTTCCTTGCATATTTAATGCAATGTGATTCCATGGTCAACCAATAGTAGCCAGCACGTAGGACTTGCCTTTCCATCATGTGCCCATTTGCATGAGTCCCGCAAACTCCTTCATGCACTTCTTCAACTCTCTTTTTGGCCTCCGCTTCATCAACACACCTTAGCAAAGTCATGTCATGATTTCTTTTATATAACACATCTCCATTCAAAAAGAAAGTCATGGCTAACTTCCTGATCGTGCGCCTATTGTTTTCGGATGCCCCTAGTGGGTATTCTCGACACGTAATGTAACGTTTAATATCGTGATACCAGGGCCTCCCATATGGTTCTTCTTCAATGCTCAAGCAGTAGGCTGGCACTTCTCGCTTTTGAAAATTTAAAGGTTGAATTTCCTTATCACAATCTAGCTTAAACAAGGCAGACAAGGTGGCTAATGCATCTGTAACTTGATTACTTTCTCGTGGAACATGCTCAAACATGATTGACTCAAATGATTGAGCCAAATCTCGAATATACTTATTATAAGGGATCAATTTAAGGTCTCTTGTTTCCCATATTCTATTCAATTGGTGCATCACTAAAAGAGAATCTCCAAACACTTGCAATTTCTTTATCTTCATGTCAAATGCCATTTGAACTCCCATACTGCATGCCTCGTACTCAGCTACGTTATTCGTACAACCGAAGTATAACTTGGCAGTTAATGGATATAGCTTCCCTTCAGGAGATGTCAAAACAACTCCGATTCCATTTCCCACATCGTTTGTGGCTCCATCAAACCACATTGTCCACATTTCCAAGTCATGTGACACATCTGATACAACCATAATGTCCAAGTCTGGAAACTCGAATTTCATCGACTCATAATCCTCTACTGGCAACTCGGCTAAACAATCAGCGATTGCACTCCCTTTTATGGCCTTTATTGTAACATAAACAATATCATATTCTGATAACAAAACCTGCCACTTAGCTACTCTTTCGGACAGAGATGGTTTTTGAAGATGTACTTTATGGGATCCATCTTCGAGATAAGTCATGTCGTGTAATACAACATGTGTTGTCTCAATCTTTGGGCGCCCAAGCTAGGGCGCAATAAGTTTTTTCTAACAAAGAGTAATTTGACTCACAACTTATAAATTTCTTGCTCAAATAGTAAATAGCCTACTCTTTTCTCCCTGAAGAATCATGTTGCCCGAGCACACATCCCATTGACCCTTCTTTTACTGTTAAGTAAAGGATTAGTGGGCGTCCTAGTATCGGTGGGATCAACACTAGGGGGTTTTGCAAGTATTTTTTGATTTTCTCAAAAGCCCTTTTACAATCCTCATTCCAACGACATACTTCACTTTTGCGTAATAATTTTAGCATCGGCTCGCAAGTTTGAGTTAAGTGCGATATGAATCGTGCAATATAGTTTAACCGCCCTAAGAAACTTCTGACTTCCTTTTGAGTCTTTGGAGGTTTTAGATCCGTTATTGCTTTTATCTTATCGGGATCTACCTTGATTCCTTCTTGACTAACAACAAACCCCAATAATTTTCCAGAAGATACCCCAAATATGCACTTTGTTGGATTCAACTTTAATTAAAATTTCCTTAGTCGCTCAAAAAGCTTACGAATAGTGACAATGTGCTTTTCTCCTTGCTTGGACTTGGTGATCATGTCGTCTACATACACCTCAATTTCTTTGTGCATTAGATCATGAAAAAGAGTAACCATGGCTCTCTGATAAGTTGCCCCTGCATTCTTTAAACTAACAGGCATAACTTTATAGCAAAATGTCCCCCATAGAGTGATGAAAGTCGTCTTTTCTTGGTCCTCATGAGCCATTTTAATTTGGTTGTATCCTGAAAATCCATCCATAAATGAGAAAGTAGAATATCCTGCTGTATTGTCCACTAAAACGTCAATGTGAGGAAGTGGAAAATTATCTTTGGGACTTATTGCGATTCGGATCCGTATAATCCACACATTCTTCTCACCTTTCCATCCTTCTTCTGGATCTGGGACAATATTTGCTACCCACTCGTGGTACTTTTTGCTACTGCTAAGAAACCCGCGTCAAATTGCTTTTTAACTTCTTCCTTTACTTTGATCAACATTTCGGGTTTCATTTTTCGCAGTTTTTCCCTTATGGGTTTACACTCAGCTTTAAGTGATAACCGATGTGTTACAATTTCTGTATTTAGACCAGGCATATCTTGGTAAGACCATGCAAATATGTCGTTGTACTCACGTAAAAGGGCTACAAGATCCAAACGATCTTGCTCCATAGCCAAAGTGTCGATTCGTATTTCTTTTACTTCCTCTTATGACCCCAAATTGATTACTTCTAGCGGCTCTTTGTAAGACACAGTTTCTCTTTCTTCTTGCTTCATCAGTCTTAATAACTCTTGTGACACTTCAAAGTCATCCTCCTCGCTTTGGTCAATACTAAAAATTGGAACTTCAAAGTTGGCTTCTTCATCTTCAGGGTCCCTGTTAATGATCCAAGTTGTATTAGTGATAGATAGAGGATGACGGAAAGTGAATGACAATCAAGAATAATAAAACAAATGGGAGCGAAAGGAAGGGGTCAAGTGGATGAACTAAATAAAAGCCGACAATCCCTTTTTCATTTCTCAACAAAAAGGTACAAGTTCTGGAGATATAGAGATTGCATATAAATTAAGCAAGTAATAAAGAAATGCCAGCATTACAAAATCCATGGCTTTAAGCATAGCCACAAATAAATTATTACTCTTGCATCCTTCTAGTGACGCTGTGCCTCTCTTTAACCTCCCAATTATTTAACTCAAAACCTGGAGGGCAGGGGTAAACTAGTTGTCGCGGCTTGGTGGCGCTTTCAGAGACAATAGCGATCAAAGCGTCGGAGGCTTTAACACAAAGCGGGTTGTCACCATGAATCACTTCACCCGATTTGAAAGTCTCGGATATATGCGGTATATACATTCTTCCTTGTTCGACTTCTTCATCTTCAAGACGTGCACTTCTCACCTTTCTCTTTTCTACTCTGTCTCTCTTGCACTCAGAAGCTGTTGGCTTGTACCCCAATCCAAACCTCTCCTTGACTTCAGAGAGGCAAATCACCTTTGGGTTTCCTCGATTATTTCGTCCCAACCCTTCATGCATCAGAAAATCGCTTTTTAGCATTACTCTTGCAACCATCAAAGCCGTCTTGGCTGAATAACGGTCTATATCCCAACTTTCGGTTGGAAAAGTGGTGGCATTGGCAACCTCAAATGATCTGTACGAGCACTCAAAAGCTTTTTTTGTTGCTTCTACATATGGAAACGATGTTGTCTTTGTTACAAAAATATCTTCCTCTCCGAGAACGACGACCAGGCCATTTTCTACAACGAATTTCACTCTCTGATGAAGTGATGATGGAACAACTCCTGTGGAATGAATCCAAGGACGCCCAAGCAAACAACTATACGAAGAGTTTACGTCCATCACTTGAAATGTTACTTTGAAAGAAGATGGCCCAATTTGTAGGGGAATTTCTATGTCTCCGATTACTTCCCTTCGAGCACCATCGAAAGCCCTAACAACCATGGTACTTGGTTTTAAATAGCAGGAGTCCACGGGGAGCTTCATCAATGTCGACTTTGGCATTATGTTTAAAGATGAGCCATTGTCCACAAGAACTCTAGCCACCAGATGATCTTTACACCTTACAGAGATGTGTAGTGCCTTAGTGTGTCCAGTATCCTCAGGCAAGATCTCATCATCTAAGAAGGTAATACAGTTCGTAGCAGTTATGTTTCCCACAATTTCAGGAGTGCATTTACCGAAATATCAGGGCCTACATGAGCTTGGTTCAAAACATCGAGCAAAACCTTGCGATGCGGCTCAGAATACAGAAAAAGTGATAGAATTGATATCCGAGCTGGGGTGCGATGTAACTGCTCAATCACTTTATACTACTTTGCTTAATCCATTTCAAAAACTCGAGTGCCTCTTCTTTTGTCACTGATTCCTGACTCGTCTTTTTTCTGTTATGGCCACTTTTTCTGCGAAAGCTTTGTCTAGATCTTTTAAACCATCTTCGTCGATTATCTCCACATCTTTGCCCTTACGTTGTCTAACTTCCTCATCTTTTGAAATACTTTTCAAAAATTCTGGCGTGTAACATCTACCACTACAGGTCATTCCTCCGACTGCTAAGATGTCAGGTGTAGAAGCACCATTATCCGTGATGAACTGACATTCATATTTCCAAGGTACAACCCGACTATCCTTATAAGTAAAGGGACCGGGCGCTTCTACAATCAATGGCTTGGGTATTTGAATATGAGAAGTGGTACCTGGATTACTCTTATAGTGAATGATTAATGGTTTTGGTGAAGATGACACTTCTCCTGTTGTTTTCTTAGAGGAGGACGCATGAGTAATCATGTCAACATTCATTTCCTGCGTAGCTGTCTGCTCACAATCAATAACTTTGAATCCAATAGTTTTTGCACATGCTGCTTAAAATCATCACAATCTTCTATGGAATGTCCGACCATTCCTTTATGAAAAAGGCATATCTTCTCGTTATGCAAGCTCAAATCATCTATGCTACTCTGCTCAGACCCTACCGAAAGATATCCGACATAGCAGAGAATTTGAAAGAGAGTCTTCATAGATGTATTCAAATTTTGGACTTTATCTTTATAGCATTCTTCAGACGCTTCAATGACATTCACAGTCGGATTTTCATGGTTTGGGAGAGGATTTTGATTAACATCAGGCCCTTCCTCTGCTTTCTTGAATTTTAACCATCCTGCCTTAACCAAACTTTGTACCTTAGCCTTTAATAAATAATAGTTCTCTGTGGAATGTCCAATTGCCCCTGCATGATATTCACACCGCGCGCTTGGATCGTACCATTTAGGATACGGGGGTTGTAATGGCTCTTGAGGCACAATGGAAACTTGATGGTTTTTTAGTAATTGAGGCAAAAACTCAGTGTACGTCATGGGAATGGGATCAAAACGCATTTGTTTCCAATTGCCGCCAGTAACGCGCTGATTTGACTGATTCGGTTGACTTTTTCCTCCAAGTTGAGGACTACGGTTATAACTCGCAGGTTTTTGAGTTGGTGAAGTCATATGGGTCACAACTCTCAGTCCTGAGCTTACCTCATGAACCTCTCCCTTCTTCTTAGGAGTCATTACCTTTCTCAGATTTGCCTCAGGTGTTGCGTCTGTGATCCTCCCATTCTTAACTCGATACTCTATCCTTTCTCCGATTGTTATGATGTCAGAAAAATTTATGGACGCACTTCCGATCATTCTATCATAATATGGCGCCCGCAGAGTATTGATAAACATGGCTGACAATTCTTTGTCAGTTAAAGGAGGTTGTACTTGAGCAGACAATTCTCTCCACCTTTGTGCATACTCCTTAAAAGTTTCAGTAGCCTTCTTTTCCATTCGCTGGAGATCTAAACGATCGGGTGCCATGTCAATATTGTACTTATACTTTTTTTAAGAAAGAATCAACCAAATCTTTCCACTTGTGCACTTGGGAGCCATCAAAATGCATATACCAACGAGACGTTGGGCTAGTCGGGTTGTCTTGAAAATAGTGAATCAATAACTTATCATCGTGCGCATACGCCAACATTTTCCTACAATACATGACCAGATGACTCTTTGGACATGTAATTGTTGGGATTTATGCCCTTAACTTGTGTAATTTTGATCAATTAAATAAAGTGTTATTTGTTTTGATAAGATTACAGTCTTGCTTTTATAAATCCAATAAACTAAGCTCCAAGGTTATAACGTTTATCTTGAAATCAGTGTAGTGGACACTATTTGGGTTGACTTAAAGATTATAACCTAAATAGTCTATGGTATAAGAAACCTTATTCTGGTAACACCATGGATGCGACCCACTTTGTAATTAGTACAAATGAGGTAATCCAACTCATTCATGTAGTTGACATGCGAGTTGGGGCATCCTGTATGAAAAGTTCATACAAGATCGATCGCAAATTATTAGTCTAACCAAAGATAACACCGCTAATGAGGATAAGACTAGTAATTTATAGATGGTCATTAGTGACTCGACTTGAATCCCAACAAGTTAAGAACTCCCGCTTATGGGGTTTGTCCTTAGACTAGTATGGGTGAGAGTGGCACAGTCGACTCAATAAGCCTACCTTCTCGTGGGAGTAACCTCGTAGGTAGTGAGAACTTAACTATGCAAGATGGAATTCATTCATTCCTCTCTTGAGGAATTAGATAGGTTGTTCCCTTAGAACCGACTCCGTGTCTTCAACAACGGGGCCCGCCTCTGAGAGTATGAGTCTAAGGTAGGACCTTTGACTTGTTGTTCATAAGAGGATCAGTGGTGCTTAAGGAACAAAGAGGTAATCATAGGGGTATAACGGTAATTTGACCCAGGTATGATTACGAACAACTTGTGAAGGGTCGACTCATGGGTAATGACTATATCAGTGGACACAATATTATCTACAGTGAGGAGAGTGCAACTACAAGTCTATAGTGGAGTGACTTGTAGTTAATGAATATTGATTAACTGGATCAAAGAGTTTGATCGATTAATCTCACATCATTCGAGCTCATGATCCAGTAGGTCTATTAGATCCCTCTGTTGGCTCAATATGGTAATATTGAGGGTATAAAGTTAGGAGTGAAATTGAAGTGTTCAATTTCATACATGAGGAGTTATATCAATTATACATGATATAATTGATATAATATATAGTTTTAATGTCATATATAAACTATATACTAAAGAGAGATTAAATGAGGGGTATGATGGTCATTTCTATCCTATTTCTCTATATATATGGTTGCATGAGATGCAACTAGGTTAAGGTTTTGGAAAAGCTCTTTTGTTGTTGTTGGAAGAGTTCCAAGATAACAAAAACATCTCTCTCTCAAAATACCTCACATCTCCTAAAGGGAACCCACCTTCCTCCATCACCTAGAGAACAACGGAGAAGATCCGGTGGTCGTGTCTTCGCACGTTGGAGTTCTTGTTGCTTAGATCGTGACTGTGGAGAGAGGAGCACTTGAAGAAAAGGTTATTCAAAGGTAAATTTTTGTTGTCCATACTCTTATTTTATGCTTAATCTTTGTTATATGTTCTTGAATTAATCGTTGTAACTAAATCAAGAGCGCACGATTCGCAACCGCTTCCACTGCGGGGACTTCGATTCCATTCAGTAGTCCCATTATACTTTTCAATCTCTGACATCTTGAACTTTGGGGGAATAACAACATCTGAAATCAAACATAGTTGGCTAGCATCGATATCCCCATAGACGTCGGCACCCTTAATCGCGCGCAGTCTTTCTTGAAGGAACTCCAACCTTCCTTTTCCTAACAATTCTTCAGAAATCTTCTTATAATTTTTTACGGTTGGAACAAATACTGGATCACTCACTTGACTGGCCTGTTGCGAAGCTCGACCGGGATCTTGCACAGGGAAAGAGGTTGGGTAAGCTACCCAGCCATGTGTTGATTTGACACCATTGGCGGCGTTAACCCTGGAGGGTAAAAAGGAGTGTCATCTAGCCCTTGGTTTTGACCTATCTCAGCTTGCAACGACGTTCCTGCTACATACTTCTCATTTCTTACGGTAACCAAAATCTTTGCTACTTGCTCTTTCAATTCTTCCACCTCTAGGCGGACTGTTTGTACCTTGTCGTTCACTTGATCATCCATGAATTTGGCCTTCCTTCTCATCCAATATGAATGATTAGGAGGTGAACTTCAAGCTGTTTTGTAAACTTTTAACCTTTTATTATGAAAGAAGGAGTAATGGTTTGATTAGTCAAAAAGAAAATTTTGCTAGCGAAGTTAGATCTTTGTTAGTGCTAACATGAAATGAATGAATGCAAGCTAGAAAAAAAACGAAGATTCATTCAAAAGGTGAAAATTCACCATTACAAGAGTCTTAAAAAAAAGAAACAACAAACAGGCCAACATAAGACCTAATGGTAACACCCAAAAAGCCCGAGGTTTCGTCCTATCACCCCTAGGAATCTAATCAAATCTTCACCGCCTGGCTGTGTGGGAACGATGACTTATCGGAGAATAATAGCCCTTTTAGCTAATCGGTCGGCCTTTTTAGCTATCAATCTCAACCTCTCGGCTCCTTGTTCAACTTGTCCTTTTATGTAGTCATAACGGCGTCTCAGATTTCCATACTAGTCTCTCCAAATGGCAAAGTTTGTATTCATCACTGAATGCTCTTCTTTTAATCGTGCATGATCTTCCATCACTACTTCGTTCGAATTTCGATATACTACCAACTGGTGCTCCAAACTTGCAATAGTATCTTGAAGCAGTGTGTTTCTCCGTTCTGCATCGACGAATTGGCTCTTATACTCATCTGTCAGCTTTTGCAAAAACTTCCTTTTCTTCAAAGATACAATTGTCTCTTGTGACTTTTAACTTGTTCATTAAGTATATCTTGGAAGTCTTTCATGGCATTGTTGAGCTTCCGTACCTCTTGCTTCAGGTCTTTGATGTGTAATTTCCGAGCCTCTGCCTCACCTTGTAGAACTTCTATTTCTCTCCACAAGCCCCTATTTTTCTTTCGTAGTTGGACGATTTCTGCGTTTAGAGAACCATTTTCCCTCTATAATTCAAGCTGCCTCTGTAAACATTGTTGAACTTCTTCCAACTGTCTCTTCGCGCTTGTGGATTGTTCAATCCATAATTTAACTTCAGCTCTTAATTCCTCGTTTTCCTTCATAAGGACAAAGTTTCTTTCTTTTGCAAGCTTCAATTCTTTTTCCAAATCAGCATGGTCTATCTTCAAGGTTTCCTCTAAATCAATTGGCATTGGTGAAACATCAATTTTTGCCCCAATTCTGATTGCCCTCCAGTCTTCTTATTGTGGCATGGTTCCTTCACAATGTTGGATATTTTTCAATTTCCTTATATCATTCCAAACATTGATTGCCTGATTGCTCATGATGCTAGCAACGTCGTAATCGTGCGAGAACTCCCAATCCTCCAAGCCAGGGATAACCGGTGCAAATTGCTTCAGCCATACCTGTCGTAGTACCAACAGAGGCGAGTAAGCGATACCTCCCCACGGTCCTAAAAGTGGTACGAATGACAATTGCCCACATCGATATGTTATGGGACCTAAAGGTAGCCACGTCGCCCTCCATACTACTTCATCCAATGTCTGGTGGCTTAGAAAAAGCTTCCATGCTTCGATAGAGGGAAAGCTTGGATCCCAATGTGCAACAATGAAATCTCTCACCGTGTTTCTTGCAACATTCCATGGATTGCTAAACCTTATAGGAGCATACTTGAACTTGCTCGGATACTTCAGATGACTGGAAATCCAAATAAAGAGCATGGGTGTGCAACTAAAAAACATCCCTTTGCCTTGCAATTTACAATAACTCAAAGATATGAGGGTTTCTGCAAGAATTGGAATTACAAGGTTTACTCCGCGCTCAATTCCAATGAAGAGTTTTACGTCTTGCTCTTCCACGTATCCTCTAATTCTTGGAAAAATAACCATCCATAGATACACATGGCTAAGAGAGACAAACCCTTTTCTCCCGGCAAGCACATACGTGTGAGGCTGATCAAATAATCAACAGGAATGAAATTCCTCCCTTCCTTGACTTTCATTTGCTTCTTTATATCTGAAGCATGAACGCCACCCAAAAACTTGGATAAAGATCTTTGTAAAGTTGACCTTCGATCATGAATGAAGACTTTACTTCCTGTACTGACTCGTACACGTATTAAAGCCTGATACTCCTCGATCGTGGGAGTCAAATCAAACATTTTAAATGAGAAACATTTGAGCACAGGATCCCAGAAATGAACTAAAGCTTGCAAATCGTTCATGTTGACGTCTGCATACATGGGATCAGCAATATTCTCATACATTGCACTAAAACTAGCTCTGCTTTCCATATTCAAACCTTCCCATAAACCTTTTAATTCTTCCACATTGTTAAGAACGAGACCTAGCTGACAATCCTGAGGAAATTGGACCTCTGCAACTCTTGGCCAAATAACCTCTGATGATTGCTGCAGCTGCCAAAACTGCTGGAACACTACTTCCCACGAGTCTTCCTCAAGGGTGGATTTAGCGAATGCCCCGGGCAAATGAGTGTCTACTATCCTAAGACTTTACACAAAAAGAAAAGTGAGTCTAACGGTTGACTTAAATGAAAATACAACATATCATAGTCAAAGCAACAACATGAAAACTCCAAACAAATTGATGTTAAATCTAAAGATCCTAAAAGACACAGGTCCCCAAAATGATCGTTGTTTTAATAGCTTCATGATCATCTTGAGTGAGAATCTTTCGTGTGCCTGCACGGAAGTATAAACTTCTCGAAGGTCAACACTACTCCATCCTCGATTCTAGTCCTATTGGGAATAGCCCGGGTAGAGGGCTCGTGATAGTGTGTGAGACAAAGTAGATAAACAATTAAAACCAAGAAATAAATAACAAGGCCTTGAAACAGGTGAAGTTGGGTCTAAAGATCTAGACAATACAGACCCCCCAAAATAGTCTCACAATCATACATGATCATGTGACCAAGTTGAGTGAGGATTTTGCATGTGCCTACACGGAAGCATAAGCTTCTCGAAGGTCGACACTACTCCATCCTCAAATCTAATCCTATTAGGAAAAGCCCGGGTAGGAGGCTTGTGATAGTGTGTGAAACAAAACAAAATAGTAATGCAAGAAAAAAAATAAATGCATAAAAGTACAAACAAAAGAACAAAATAAATAAAAAAACGAATCAAGAATAAAAAATGGCCAAACTCTCGAGGTGAAACCTCATTGTCCCCAGTGGAGTCGCCAAGCTGCCGCCACGTACCACGACGCGGAGCGGCCGACGTCCTCGAAATAGGGATATTTTTAAATTCTGTCGTAGGAGTTTTTTTAGTAATATAGAAAATAGTTTTTTTTAAAAAAATGCAAAAAAGAAAATGGAAATGACTTTTTTAGTTATTCAACTTTATAAACTCAAAAAAAATCAAAGTTAAAGATTTGAAAATAAATTTGCAATAAAACATAATAAAAAGTTTAAAAAAAGAAAAAAAATGAAACCATGGATGATAATAAAGATAGATCAATTTTGAATAATGGAGTGTATAAAAAAGCAAATTAAAGACAAATCATGCTTAACATAACAAATGGATCACATATAACAATAAATTATGCATAAATACGCTTATAATTGAAAAAAAAAAAGATATTGAAATCGATCTTGGACCTCCAAAGAATCAATTTCTCAACTCGGAAAAACTTAGAAAATCGGACTCCCAAATATTTCTAGATTCCATTGTCGGCAGTTTTTTATAAAAACAGTGTAGGTTACAAGATTATAATTCACATAATAATTATCATACATAAAGCAAAAAAAATCAATAGGAAATGTAATTGCATTTTTTAGCATACAAATACAATATAAAATGAAAGTAGAAAATAACAACAATAATACTAATGATAAAAATAAAGTTTCTTTAAATTAATGGAAGCACAACCCTTACCACTTTGGAAAAAAAAAACACTAATCAAAATGACTAAATTTGTAACGCCCCTACTTTTATAACATAAGTTCCTAGGGACATTACTACTCATGCATGCATTTGAGGCACTCAATAACTTTAAATAGATAAAAATTGATAATTAAAATCGATTTAATTTGGGATCCCATAAATACAAAACATTTAAAAACATAACTAACTTAGGCCTCAATTTAAAAATTGTTAGGCTACATAAGCAGAAACTAAAATCACTTAAAAATATACTTTCTAAATCATATGTGCGGAAAATCATGACTTGGTTCTCATGGCTTCTGTAGCGTATCCCCATCAATCGTCTGATATGCCCTCTCATTTACCTGAAAACATTTTTAAAAAAACGGAGAAAATAAGGCAAAGGTAAAAGGGTGAGTATTATAAAATACCCAGTAAGTGGGGTCGGGAAATGCAAACACATGCAACATGACTTTCCTTTAAACATGACTTTTATACATGACTATTATTCGTGACTTTTAAAATCATAAAACTTTCTGTTGTGGGACCTAAAACTCTTTTCATAAAATCATGACTTTCTTCATTGGCTATAAGTGGTCAATTGAGTCTATCTGAGCCTTTTCATATTGAGTCCCTCACAGACCCCTATAGGTTTGAGTCCCTCACAGACCCCTATAAGATTTGAGTCCTTCACAGACCCCTATAAGTTTTGAGTCCTTCACAGACCCCTATAAGTTTGAGTCCCTCACAGACTCCTATAAGTTTGACCCATAGGGTCTCTGATGCATGTTTTACCATGCATAAATTTTCAGGAGACCAATTGCCACAATCTACATAACATGTTCATATACACACAATATGCATGAGGTGTCATATGTCAGTCAGACATATATAGGCAATCATAATGATGCACAATCACTTAATCATGGCATAGCTTTCATAAATTTAAAACCTGAGTCAATCAATCATAAAGCATAAATACATTTACATTTTCAAATACGTATTCATCACAATAGCATAACTGAACATCTCACTATATGTAAATATACATAATTGTGTAAAAGAAACTCCTTTTCAAATACTTTAAAAATCATTTCTATTCAGGTCCCCTCAGACCCTTAAATCACTTGGAACCCTCTCAAATTCCAAGATTAAGTTCTTTTCTAAATCTTTTGGAAATCATTTACTTAGGGTCATTTCAAACCCTTTGAAATATTTCTTTTCTAAGTTCAAGTCTAAAGTATAAATCCTGAGAAACCATTCTTTGAAATAAATCCATGATAATACTCTCTTTGGAGTAACCTTTGAATTTCATCTTTTGCAATAAATATTTCATAAAATACGCTAACTCCCATTTTCAAAATCATTTATAGAAAATCCCTTACCTTAGCTTATCTTGCAACTCCTAAAGTTTCGCTCTTACTCAAGGCTCATCACAATCACGCTCGATACGCCAATTCCCTAAGTCTATTTCGTCAATTCCTTAATTAACTCACATAACCATAACTTAGAGCCTACATAGCAAGGAGTTGGAACATCAAGTAATAATTAAGCGGATTTACCCAAACGGAGGCTTAAAACGAACTCAAGAGTCGAAATGGATGAGATCGGGTGTAATCCGACGAACGGTGGCGCGTGGCGGTGGTCGGCGGCGGCGCGTGGGATACAGCAGCGGCGTGATGGCGGCGCGTGGAGGCCAGATCCAGGATGCCCACTTGCCGATCTACTTAGAACCGGTCATGATTCGCCCAAAACCGATGGAGACTGAGGCGAACCGCTTGAACCAACCTACTGCTTGACTTCGAGTTTGCACGAACCGCCCGGACGAACAAAACTGCATGGCTAGTGTGCTTACCGGCGTTCGATCTGGCTTACATGGACGACGACTGGAGGTCTCCGGCGGCAGCAGGTGCAGACTCGACTCGACTGCAGCGGAGTTGCAGACGGAGGCGGAGGCATCGTGCGATGGGATGCTGGCCGGAACTTGCACCTAGCTGCTCGATGGAAACATCAACAATGGTAGCTTGTGGTCGGAGAAACTTCAATACACAGTGGGTGGTTCGTAAAACAGCCTTTGTTTCCGGCAGTTGAAGCTCCAAGGTCCTCCAATGGGTGCTTGGTCGAATGGAGAAGGAATTGTGGCTTGGAGAAGAAGGTGCCTTGGGAAGCGTGTGCTAGAAGACAAGAAATGGGTGTCCTAAAATCCTAATTCTCTTTAATTTACTAAAATGCCCTTCAACCTCTCTTAAACCACAAGCATGTCCTTGAACTTAAATAAAATCTCAATTTATCTAATTCTCTTTAATTTGCACAAGAAACTAAATTAATATACCTATTTTAAAGGCGCAACTTAAATAATTTTCACTAAATTAAACTCAAGGCACAACCTAAAGGTATTTAGAAATTCTAGGGTGTCACAAAATTACAAAAAATATATATATATTATATATATATAAAGAAAAAGAAAAAAACGAAATAAAAACAAAGAAAAAAAACTGAAAATTTGAACCTTACTTAATTAATAAATAAATAAAAATGAAAAAAACGTTGCCACTAACGTAATGGGACATTAGTCCTCTTGTATATATAATAATAATAATAGTTATATAAAATAAATAAAAAAAAGAAACTGATTTGAAAAAAAAAAAATAATAATATATCTTAAAAAAATTTAATATATAATTAAAAATAAATCGACGACGCACGTCATCGATGCAAGGCTTGTTGATCATTGGATGTAAAGTGATTGGCATTGCATCCATCCATATATATATATATATATATTAATAATAATTATAATAAGATTTAATAAGAATAATAATATAATGTAATATATACAAAAGATTTTCTTTTCTTTTAAAATAATAATAATAGTTATAATAATAACATAAAATTTAAAATAAATAAATAAAAAATGAGATGGGCGGCTCACAAAACCTTTTTTTAAAATTATTAATAATAATATTTTCATTTCAAAACACTCTTCTCTCATCTTTTTTCTCTCAAACCCTAACAAAGCTCCATTTTTCTCTCTTTACCCAACACATCTTTTTCTCCTTCTCTCTTTTCTCTCTTTACCCAACACATCTTCTTCTCATTCTCTCTTTTCTTTCAAACTCAACACAAACTTATGGCTTTTTTTTTTTACTTCACAAAACAGAAGCGAAGCTTCCTCCACGAAGGTATGCTACATTTTTTTGCAACACTTCCCAAAACAGAAAGCAAGACTTGTTCTACGAAGGTATGTTATTTACTTTTTTTTTTACAACACGTTGCTTCTCTCTTTTAGTTTGTTTTCTTTTTCTTTTTATTTCTTTTACAGTGATGTTTCGACTTTTTTTTTAGTTTTAAATACTCTCCTCTTTTAGGCTCATTTTTTTAGTTCTAGCAAATGATAAGAGATCTAGGAATAAAAAGAAGAAAAAAAAACGGGAAGAATAAAACTAGCAAAAAAAAAAAACAAGAGCATAATAAAAAAAATGTGATACTAGTAACAAATGAAGAACACGTAAACGTAAAGAAGAAAAAATAAATATATATATATATATATCAATGCGAAAATGATAATAACAAATAACAATAATAATGATAAAAAAAATAAAACAAAAACCCCCTTACTCAACTACTGTTTTTCAAGGGTGATTCGAGAACAGATCTAGAAGTGGGGAGAGGAATACAACTAGTTTGCCCTTTGAAGTGCGGATCCTTGGGTCCAAACCTACCAAGTGCAACTTCCGGCCTATCTCGATCGTTCTTATTGTATTCAAAACTCTCCTCTTTTTTTTTTTTAAGGAACTACTATGTAAAAAAAAAAACTTACTCTATAATTTCTCTGCTATTTTTTGTGTAAATGGTTGTGGTGAGATGTGGAGAATGGTATTTTTTGTGTTTTTCTTTCTTGGAATTTCCCCCCTCCCCCTAGGGTTTTGAAAAACAAATGTTTATAAAGGCAAACCCACTTCTTCTTTTAGACAAAACAAAATAGGTAAAAGTGACCCAAAAATGCTATTATACAAAAAAGGCAATAATTTGAAAAAAAAACTTGATTAAACAACTATCTTTCAAAAAAAACCAACACATTTTTTTTTTATTTTTTTTAAAAGACAAATTCTTTCACACTTAGCAAAATCACACACAAAAATACCACAAACAAGATTGTTAAAACTCTAATTTAAATTTAATAATTAAAAACGATAAATAAGCAAGCCGGACAAAAATATGTGGCTACAAGGATAAGCATGCTCATGCATTTTATTTGTATAATTGTTATATAAATATGGCAGAAATGCATGATCTAATTTATCTTTCATAAGTATTTATTTATAATTGTTATAATTAGATAATATGGAAAATAAATTTCATAGAGCATGAAATTACTTAGTTTAAAATAAATGTTATTTTGTAAGTAATTTAATTATTCAATTAGTTGAATAACTTTTATAATTCCAATTCGGTTTTATAATATAGTTTCTTGTCATAGGTTAATTATTAAAATTTATAAGAATTATAAATTAAAGGGGTTTTAGAAACCATAACCTATAACAAAGAATTGCAAGCAAACATAGAAACTTGGGTTAAAATTAAATTAGTTTTAAATTGTTTAAAATTAATTTAGATCTAAGTTTTTATTTTCTAATAGAATTAGAAGTTTGTCTTACATAGTATTTTAAATAGTTTAAAATATAGTAGGACAATAGAACTATGGTTTGTTGGGATCTGTGCCCTAAACTTATGTAATTTTGATCAAAATAAAGAGTTATTTGTTTTGATAAAATTATATTCTTGCTCTATAAATCCAATAAACTAAGCTCCAAGGTTATAATGTATCTTGAACATCAGTGTAGTAGACACTATTTGGATTGTGTTCAAGAGTATAGCCTAAAGGGTTTATGGTATAAGAATAAGGTTGAAAACCTTATTCTGGTAACACCATGGATGCGACCCAATTTCTAATTAGTACAAATGAGGTAATCCAACTAATTCATGTGGATTGACATGTGAGTGGAGAATCCTGTATAAAGAGTTCATACAAGACCGGAATGCAAATTATTAGTCTAACCAGTATAACACCGTTAACAAGATAACACTGATAATTTATAGATGGTCATTAGTGACTCGACCTGAATCCTGAGCAAGTTAAGAACTCCTGCTTATAGAGGTTTGTCCTTAGACTAGTATGGGTGAGAGTGGCCTGTAGCCGACTCAATAAGTCTACCTTCTCAGGGACAGAACCTCGTAGGTAACTGGGGATTTAACTATGCAAAATGGAATTCACTCATTCCTACACTAATGAATTAGATAGGTTGTTCTCTTAATAACTGAGTCCAAGTCTTTTACAACGAGGCCCCGCCCTTTAAACTGACTTAAGAGGGTATGAGTCTATGGTAGGACCTTAGACTTGTTGTTCATTAGAGGATCAGTGGGGCTTAGGGAACAAAGAGGCAATCACAGGGGTAAAACGGTAATTTGACCCAGTCGTGATTAAGAACAACCTGTGAAGGGTCGACTCATGGGTAATGATTATATCAATGGACACAATATAATCTACAGTGAGGAGAGTGCAGCTACAAGTCAATAGTGGACTGGCTTGTAGTTAATGCATATTGATTAACTGGATCAAAGAGTTTGATCAGTTAATCTCACATCATTGAAGCTCATGAACTGTAGGCCCATTAGGTCCCTCCGTTGGCTCAACATTGTAATATTGAGGGTATAAAGTTAGGAATGAAATTGAAGTGTTCAATTTCATAATGAGGCGCTCTATCAGTTATATGTGATATAATTGATATAATATATAGTTTTAATGCGAATTAGATTCACATATTAACTATATACTAATGAGAGAATGAAGGAGGGATAGGATGATGATTTCCATCCCATTTCCTTATAAATAGTTGCATAAGATGGAACTTTGAATCTAATCTTTGGAAATACTAGATTATCAAATAATTGTGTTGTTGGAAAAGTTCCAGAAACAACTTCTCTCATAATCTCCACATCTCATCCTAAAAGGAACCCAACATCCTCCCTCCCCTAGAGAACAACGGAGAAGATCTAGTTGTGGATCTTCACACGTTCGGGTTCGAGTTGCTGAGATCGTGATCGTGGGAGAAGGAACACGTGAAGAAAAAGTTCTTCAAAGGTAATCATTTTCTTGTCCTTGTTATATAGCATGCTTAATCGTATTTAGTTTGTTCTTGATTGAAATCCGTGAAACAAAATTAAGAACACGCGATTCACAATCGCTTCCGCTGCGGAATTCGATCCCTTCAATTAGTAAGAGAGTCAGGTTGTGTTCTTGATTTTGTTCTAAATTTATCAAGAACAAAGGTGGGATTCACTGTTTTCATGTGATGAATGAACGGTTTGAAAATTAGACGTTTTTAATTTTTGCACTTAGATTTACATTTTTTTTCATTGAATCGTTCAATGTAAGAGCCCTGTGTTTTGGGCAATTTTAATTGTAAATCGAGTTTGTAAGTCTGTGTCGATCGAGGAAAAGTGGTTGTTGAGAAGAACGGACCGAAGACGAGGCAAAATGATGGAAGATATCATGTTGTCTGCCTGCAACGTTGCAACGTTGTTCATTGGCGTTGCAACGCCATGCTTCCGGACGGAGGCACGCACTGGTGTGGCGTTGCAGCGCCGGCGTTTGCGGCAATACGCTTTAATGGCCGTAAATGACAAATTGCAGCGTTGCAACGCCGAAGGCGTTTCAGCAGTTCCAAACGGGTGAAAAACGTTTATTTTAAATATATATTAAATATAAAAATGTTTTATATTTAATTATATTTATTTTATTTAATTTTAATTAATATAATTAGATTATATTAATTAAAATTTTTTTTAGGGTGCCAAAATTGGTCTAATTTTGCTATTTAAATTATGCAATTGTTGTATAATTATTTTCATGCATAATGTATGCTTTTATTTTAGATATCCCACCTTAGGTTAAGTATTTCCATGCATCATTTATAATATAAAGTGTTATATTATATAGTTTGCATGTATAATTAATATAAGGTGTTATATTAATTTATGGACAACATTGACATGCATTATAATTCATGAGATCATTATGCTATGTATGTTTTATTATTCATGAGATGAATGATCAAGCAATATGACATAGTATGCATGTCACCTAAGGTTAATTATTAGTTTTAAAATATTTAGAACATGGAATTAATAGACCTTAGGTTATCTAGTTCTAATTAGATTAGAATTAGGAACTAAGTAATATATAAACAATGATTAAAAGAGGAACTCTGTCTAAAGAAGGTTCTGTCTAGGTTGCGGTATTTAAGCTGACGGAAACAGAACACTCCTACCTAAAAACTGACATGGGACTGAATTTTAATCAGAGTGTTTATAAATTATAGTAGCATCAGCGGGTTTATTAAGGGGTTAATAAACTAGAAATCCTAGGCTTAATATAAATAGTTATATTAGCAAACTTAGGAAAAATTCAATATAAGAGTTATATTGATTATCGATATAAGAGTTATATTGATAAGTTTCATTAAAACCATTAACCAGGTTTCAGCCTAAGTAAATTTCCTATAGATTTAAAGTATCCAGTGGGAGGAAAAATGTATATGATACATATTTTTCCACCTACGTATCTCTGGGAAGTTTACACCGTTAGACTCATACTTGGCCTCGTGGCGAAAACGGGAGCGTCCCCCTTCGGTTGGTGTGTGTAAGAGTCAATATCAAGGTGAATGGAAAAGGTACTTATAGTGAGTGGGAGCAGGTTTAGTGAAAACAAAACCTATGGTCCCTTCTGTCGGTTTACATCGTAAGATAACTATGGTCAACCTGCTAGTTTGGCCTGAACCAGACAATCCATTCGGAGGGCTTGATTATAGGGGATCGAACATAGTAGACACCCGAAAGGGATAAATATTTCCTTAGTCTATTTTTCAACCTAGTCTTCCCTTCGGCGGATTTTGTTGGATGGGGACTCTAGGGTCTAAAGATAGAGGGTTACACTCACAAGGTACATAAGAAGTGTATGTATCCTGACCAAATAATGGTAACTAAAGCCTATAGAAATAAGAGTTATTCTGGCATTAGGTTTTGGACAAGAGTGTCTTGATCTAGAGGAAGAGTGTTTTTTATTACCCTTCGGTGTCATACATTCTAAACCTTTGGAGTATCATTGCAAATTATAAATGATCTAGGAATCATTTAATAATTAGCTAAAACATGATTGGATTAGACAATTATAGCAAGAAGCTTATACAAGTTTTTTTTTTTAATTTTCAGCAAAATGTCTAGCTCAATTATTTCCTTACTGGGTGTAGAAAAATTAACCAGAGAGAACATAATGACTTGGAGGAATAGACTCAACATAATCTTGGTTGCACATGACCTTAAGTTTGTTGTCAATGAAGAGTGTCCTTAATTCCCTACTCAAAACACACCTCAATCTGTTGAGAATGCATATGACCGTTGGATCAATGCCAATGAAAAGGAAAAATCCTATATCCTGGCTAACATACATGATGTTTTAGCTAGGAGGCTGGAGGGCAAGGTTTCAACTCGTGACATTGTGGATTTTGTGCTAAATTTGTCTAGAAACCGTCCAAACAAATTCGGCATGAAGCCCTAAAGTACGTTTACAACGCGCACATGGAGGAGGGAACGTCAGTAAGAGAACATGTTCTCAATCTGATGGCTCACTTCAACATAGTAGAATTAAACGGGGCGGTCATAGATGAGAAAAGTCAGGTTTCGTTCATCCTAGAATCTCTTCCGAAGAGTTTTCTGCAATTCCGCAGCAATGCAGCGATGAACAACATAGAGTATGATCTGACTTCTCTTCTAAATGAGTTGCAAAATTATCAGTTTCTTATGGATGATAAGGGACAACAAAATGGAGAGACAAATTTGTTTGCTCATTCCAAAAGTTCTAAGAAGGGTTCACCCTCTTGAACTAAGAACTGTAGTCATACTTCTGAACTTAAGAAGATACAGAAGAAAAAGAAAAGTAGAAAAAAAAAACAAACGTCTGGCAAGAAAAAGTTGTTATTTGATAACATGTATGGAGTTTAAGGGTTTATTAGAAACCTTATTTCTATTTATTGCCTTAGCGAACATTGTACTTCAATTTCTTTTCAATTGAATAAAGTGTTTATTTCTTCGGAAAAGTATTGAACTATGTGTTGTTCTTCTTGAGAATTATTTGCAATGTTTTAATTCAGCTAAAATAGTTTTAAACACTGAATTATTCAAAATAGCAAGTACACGAACTGATTTCTCCTAAAGAAAATGCTTACCTTTAGCATCTTAGATTGGGTCATATTAACCTCAATAGGATTGAGAGATTGGTAAAGAATGGACTTCTAAATGAGTTAGAAGAAAATGTTTTACCTGTATGTGAATCCTGCCTAGAAGGTAAAATGACTAAAAGACCTTTTAGTGGAAAAGGTTACAGAGCCAAAAAAGCCTCCTGAGCTTCTACATTCAGACCTTTGTGGTCTGATGAATATTAAAGCTAGAGGAGGTTATAAATATTTTATCTCTTTTAAAGATGATTATTCTCGATTTGGGCATATTTACCTAATGCATCATAAGTCTGAAGCACTTGAAAAGTTCAAGGAATTCAAGACTGAAGTTGAAAATCAATTAGGTAAAACAATTAAAACACTTCGATCAGATCGAGGTGGAGAGTACATGGATTTCAAATTCCAGAACTATATGATAGAACATGGAATTACATCCCAACTCTCGGCTCCCGGTGCACCACAACAAAACGGTGTATCACAAAGGAGAAATAGAACCTTGTTGGACATGGTTCGATCAATGATGAGTTATGCTCATCTCCCTAATTCTTTTTAGGGTTACGCAATAGAAACTGCGAGATACATTTTGAACAATGTGTCATCAAAGAGTGTTTCTAAAACACCTTTTGAACTCTAGAAATGACGTAAAGGTAGTTTATATCATATCAGAATTTGGGGATGTCCAGCACATATGCTTGTGACAAATCCAAAGAAGTTGGATTCACGTTCAAAATTGTGCAAATTCGTAGGCTACCAAAAAGAAACAAGAGGTGGTTTTTTCTATGATCCTAAGGAAGATAAGGTTTTTGTGTCGAAAAATGCCACTTTCTTAGAGGAGGACCACATAAAGGACCACAAACAGAGAAGTAAAATTGTGTTAAGTGAGTTAGACGGAACAATAGCAAAGGTTGCTAATAAAACTAGTACGTCAAACATAACCTGATCGTTACATGGGTTTATCTGAAACCCAAGTTGTTATACCATATAAGGACTATGAGGATCCATCGACTTATAATCAAGCGATGGTTGACAAAGACAAAGAAAAATGGGTCATAGCCATGTACCAAGAAATGGAGTCTATGTACTTCAATTCTTTTTGGGATCTTGTAGATAAACCTGATGGGGTAAAACCTATAGGTTGTAAGTGGATCTACAAGAGAAAGCATGGTGTAGATGGAAAGGTGCAAACCTTTAAAGCTAGACTAGTAACAAAGGGTTATACCCAGGTTGAAGGGGTTGACTATGAGGAAACCTTTTCAACTGTTGCTATGGTAAAGTCTATCCGTATCCTACTTGTCATTGCCGCATATTATGACTATGAGGTATGGCAAATTGATGTCAAGACACCTTTTTTGAATGACAATCTTGATGAAAAACATCTACATGGACCAACCCAAAGGGTTCATTGAACTAGGACAAGAGCAAAAGGTTTGCAGGCTTAAAAGGTCAATCTATGGACTGAAACAAGCCTCTAGGTCCTAGAATATAAGATTTGATGAGGCAATCAAATCTTTTGGCTTTGATCAGAATGATGATAAACCTTGTGTCTACAAGAAAATCATCAATAGTTCTGTCGCATTCCTAGTTTTATATGTGGATGATACCCTACTCATTGGGAATGATGTAGGATATCTTACTGACATTAAGAATTGGTTAGCTATGCAATTCCAAATGAAAGATTTGGGTGAAGCGCAGTTCGTTCTTGGGATCCAGCTTGTCCGGAACCGCAAGAATAAAATACTAGCCTTGTCTCAGACATCTAACATCGACAAAGTGTTGTCGAGGTTTAAGATGAAAGACTCCAAAAAGGGTTTATTCCCTTTTAGATATAGAGTTCATTTATCTATGGAACAGTGTCCTAAGACGCCTCAAGGAGTTGAGGATATGAGACGGATTCCTTATGCATCAGTTGTTGGGAGCCTGATGTACGCCATGTTGTGTACTAGAGGCGGACATACATTTCTGCGATTGGAATGGTCGTAGGTATCAATCCAATCGAACTCGAACACTGGACAACGGTTAAAACAATCCTTAAGTATCTACGGAAAACAAGGAACAACATGCTTTTGTATGGGACTGAGGATTTGATCCTTACATGATACACGGATCCTGACTTTCAGACTGATAAAGATTCTCAAAAATCTACATCAGGGTCAGTATTTACTCTTAACGGAGGAGTTGTAGTATGGAGAAGCGTCAAGCAAGGATGCATCGCTGATTCTACCATGGAGGTCGAATATGTAGCAGCTTGTGAAGCAGCAAAATAGGTCGTTTGGTTAAGGAAATTCATGTCAAATTTAGAAGTTGTTCCAAATATGAGTTTGCCCATCACGTTGTATTGTGATAACAGTGGTGCCGTGCAAATTCAAGGGAACCCCCAAGTCACAATTGGGGAAAGCATATTGAGCGGAAATATCATCTCATCCGGGAGATTGTGCATCGAGGAGACGTGATCGTCACGAAGATAGCCTCTGAGCACAACGTTGTTGATCCTTTTAGAAAAGACTCTAACGGCTAAAGTTTTGAGAGTCACCTATAAGGTCTAGGTTTACAAGTCATCCCCAACTAGGGCAACTAGGAGTATATTATACAAAGGGTTTAAGTACCCTCGTTTATTGTATTTACATTATTGTAATGTTTTTAATACTCCACAAGTTTTAGGTCAAGTGGGAGATTGTGGGGATTTGTGCCCTAAACTTATGTAATTTTGATCAAATAAATAAAGAGTTATTTGTTATGATAAAATTATATTCTTGCTCTATAAATCCAATAAACTAAGCAACAAGGTTATAATGTATCTTGAACATCAATGTAGTAGACACTATTTAGATTGTGTTCAAGAGTATAGCCTAAAGGGTATATGGTATAAGAATAAGGTTGGAAACCTTATTCTGGTAACACCATGGATGCGACCCACTTTGTATTTAGTACAAATGAGGTAATCCAACTCATTCATGTGGATTGACATGCGAGTGAGGGCATCCTGTATGAAGAGTTCATACAAGACCGGACTGCAAATTATTAGTCTAACAAGTATAACGTCGTTAACAGGATAAGACTGATAATTTATAGATGGTCATTAGTGACTCGACCTGAATCCGGAGTAAGTTAAGAACTCCTGCTTATAAGAATTTGTCCTTAGACTAGTATGGGTGAAAGTGGCCTGTAGCCGACTCAATAAACCTACCTTCTCAGGGATAGAACCTCGTAGGTAGCTGGGGACTTAACTATGCAAAATGGAATTCACTCATTCATAAACTAAGGAATTAGATAGGTTGTTCCCTTAAGAACTGAGTCCATGTCTTGAACAATGGAGCCACGCCCTCTAAGCTGACTTAAGAGGGTATTACTTTATGGTATGACCTTAAACTTGTTGTTCATTAGAGGATCAGTGGTGCTTAAGGAACAAAGAGGTAATCACAAAGGTAAAACGGTAATTTAATGCAGCCGTGATTAAGAACAACTTGTGAAGGGTCGACTCTAGGGTAATGATTATATCAATGGACACAATATAATCAATAGTGAGGAGAGTGCAGCTACAAGTGTATAGTGGACTGAATTGTAGTTAATGAATATTGATTAACTGGATAAAAGAGTTTGATAAGTTAATCTCACATCATTGGAGCTCATGAACTGTAGGTCCATTAGGTCCCTCCGTTGGCTCAACATGGTAATACTAAGGGTATAAAGTTAGGAATGAAATTGAAGTGTTCAATGTCATAATGAGGAGTTATATTAGTTATATGTGATATACTTGATATAATATATAGTTTTAATGTGAATTAGATTCACATATTAACTATATACTAATGAGAGAATGAAGAAGGGATAGAATGATAATTTCCATTCCATTTCCCTATAAATAGTTGCATAAGATGCAACTTTGAATCAAATCTTTGGAAACACTAGATTATCAAATAATTGTGTTGTTGGAAAAGTTCAAGAAACAACTTCTCTCATAACCTCCACATCTCATCCTAAAAGAAACCCACCTTCCTCCCTCACCTAGAGAACAACGTAGAAGATCTAGTGGTGGATTTTCACACGTTCGGGTTCGAGTTGCTAAGATCATGATCGTGGGAGAAGGAGCACGTGAAGAAAAAACTCTTCAAAGGTAATCATCTTGCTATCCTTGTTATATAGCATGCTTAATCGTATTTAGATTGTTCTTGATTGAAATTCGTGAAAAAAAATTAAGAACACACGATTCAAAATTGCTTCCGCTGCGAGATTCAATCCCTTCAATTGGTATCAGAGCCAGGTTGTGTTCCTTATTTTGTTCTGGATTTATCAAGAACAAAGGTGGGATTCACTCTTTTCGTGTGATGAATGAACGGTTTGAAAATTAGACGTTTTCAATTTTGGCACTTAGATTTACATTTTTTTTTCATTGAATCGTTCAATGTAAGGGCCCAGTGTTTTGGGCAATTTTAATTGTAAATCGAGTTTATAAGTTCGTGTCGATCGAGGCAAAGTGGTTGTTGAGAAGAACGGAGCAAAAATGAGGCAAAATGATGGAAGATATCATGTTGTCCGCGTGCAGCGTTGCAACGTTGTTCATTGGCGTTGCAACCCCATGCTTCCGGACGGAGGCGCGCACCAGGGGCAGCGTTGCAACGCTGTCATCAGCGTTGCGACGCCGAAGGCGTTTTGCAACGCGCTTCAACGGTCAGAAACGAACAAATTGCAGCGTTGCAATGCCGAAGGCATTTCAGCATTTCCAAACGGGCGAAAAACGTTTATTTTATATATATATTAAATATAAAAAATATTTATATTTAATTATATTTAATTTTATTTAATTTTAATTAATATAATTAGATTATATTAATTAAAATTATTTTTAGGGTGCCAAAATTAGTCTAATTTTGCTATTTAAATTATGCAGTTGTTGGATAATTATTATCATGAATAATGTATGCTTTTATTTTAGATATCCCACATTAAGTTAAGCATTTCCATGCATCATTTATAATATAAAGTGTTATATTATATAGTTTGCATGTATAATTAATATAAGGTGTTATATTAATTTATTGACAACATTGACATGCATTATAATTCATGAGATGATTATGCCATCTATGTTTTATTATTCATGAGATGAATGATCAAGCACTATGACATAGTATGCATGTCATCTAAAGTTAATTATTAGTTTTAAAATTTTTAAAAATTGGAATTACTAGACCTCAGGTTATCTAGTTCTAATTATATTAGAATTAGGAAGCAAGTAATTTATAAACAATGATTTAAAGAGGAACTATGTCTAAGGAAGGTTCTGTCTAGGCTAGGGTATTTAAGCTAACGGAAACGAAACACCCCTACCTGTGAACGGACTTGGGAGTGAATTTTAATCAGAGGGTTTATAAATTATAGTAGCGTCAGCGGGTTTATTAAGGGGTTAATAGACTAGAAATCCTAGGCTTAATATAAAAAGTTATATTAGCAAACATAGGATAAAGTCAATATAAGAGTTATATTGATTATCAATATAAAAGTTATATTAATAAGTTTAGGTAAAACCATTAGCCGGGTTTCAACCTAAGTTAATTTCCTATAGATTTAAAGTATCGAGTGGGAGGAAAAGTGTAAATGATACATATTTTTTAACCTACGTATCTCCGGGAAGTTCACACCGTGAGACTCATACTTGGCCTCGTGGCGCAAACGGGAGCGTCCCCCTTCGGATGGTGTTTGTATGAGTCAATATCAAGTTGAATGGAGAGGGTATGTAACGTCCCGAAATTTCCAAATACATTTTAGGTTGTATTTTGTGTTAATTTAATGGAAATTTAATTTAATGAGCCTTGGGGTTTTGTATTTTATTGGAAGGTTTTGTAAATTAAGGATTTTATGTCATTAAAGACATTTTGAGAACATTTAATTTGGTTAAGGGCATGCTTGTGGTTAAAAGGAAGAGAGAAGGGTATTTTCGTAATTTTCAAAGAAAGTCAAAGTAGGGTTTTAGTCTTTGAAGCACGCAAATCGAGATCTTCATCTTCTTCTCATTCTTCCCTCAGCCGCACGACCACCATTCCCGCCAGCCTGCCACCGACGACCCCCCAACCCTCCTCGTCGGACCCATCAGTGCAGCGCCGGTCGAGTTGTCCTCCATCGGTAGGATCAGAGAAGCAGCCGCTTCTTCGCTGGCGTCGAAAGTTGCCTCAACGTTGAAGCTCCGTTAGCCACTCTCCCGTCGCGCGCAACCTCCGTTTTGCCAGCCACCATGGATATAGCGTCTCACACGGCAGCGTTACAACCTCGCATCTGACTCGCCATCCGCTGCGTCGAAGTCGGCCCGAGACGACCGCGCCCGGCCGCCTCACTCGCGAACACGAACCGCCGACGTGGGTTGATCGGTTCTCTACGTCTTCCATCGGTTTTCACCAAGGCGTCGCCGATTCCAGATAGATCAACAGGTGGGCTCCTCAGATCTGATCTCTACGTCCAGAGACTCGCCACGCACGAAACTCGCCGGACCAGCAGTCACGCCGACGTCGATCGACTCACAAATTTGGTTTGGGTAGTTCGTTGCTTTCTAGGTTGGTTTTCAAAGGCTTGACACCGGTTCCGTGTAGATCGACAAGTGGGCTTTCTGAATCTGACCTCCACGCGCGCCAAAGACGTTGCCATCAGATCACACGCCACGGCCACCAGATCCCACGCGCACGCCGCACTCGCCACGCCGCGCGCCTCGGATCTGGCAAATTGCCTCCGTTTCGTTCCCCGAGTCCGTTTCAAGTTGTTGTTAGTGGTAATCCGACCTAGTTATGGTCAAATTTTAAATATAAGTTTACTTATGCATTTTAGCTAAGGAACTAATGAAATTGATTTAGGAGGCTCGAGTTTTGAACACGATCGAATGGATTGCCGAGTCAGAGATCTAAACATAGGATATCTCGGAGCTAAGGCTATGTAAGGGATCTTTTCTACAAATGATCTTGAAAAGAGGAGTAAACACGGTTTCTGAAAGATTTACTTTAAAAGTTGAAATTCAATGATTTATTTCAAAGGGTGAATTTCCAAGACTCATGCTTAGGGCTTGAATTTAGAAAACGATTATTCCAAAGGGTTTTTCGAGGACCTTGAGTGAATAATTTTCAAAAGGGTTTAGAAAGGGACTTGATGATTTAAGGGTTTGAGAGGACCCGAGCTGAAATGATTTCAAAGTATTTAAAAAATGAGTCTTGATACAATTATGTATAGTTTGTATATTGAGATTTTCAGTTATGTCATTGTGCTAGTTATGCACCTTAAATTATAAACGTACTTATACTGATGATTGATTGACTTTAGTTAAAGTTATGAAAGTTATGTCATGATCTTAAGTTTTATGTGATTGTTGCATCATTTCTGAATGTATATGTATAGGTGTTTAAAGAATGGGACCTCATGCATATTGTATGTATATGAACATTTCATGTAGGCTGTGGCAATTGGTCTCCTGAGAATTTATGCATGGTAAAACATGCATCAGAGACCCTATGGGTCAAATCTTATAGGAGTCCATGAGGACTCAAATTTACAGGTGCATGAGGGACTCAAAACTTATAGAGGTGCGTGAGGACTCAAATCTTATAGAAGTGCGTGAGGACTCAAACCTATAGGGAGTGCAGTGAGGACTCATTATGAAAAGACTCAGGTAGACTCAATTGACCACGTATAGCCAATGTGACGACCACAACCACAGGTACTAATTACTTATTTTATTTAACGTTCTATTAACCTTTGTGTCTGGTCGGATTTGTGAATTTTCATCAGGCTCGGTGAGAGTGAGTCCTTGATTTTATTTAGTTTAAAGTGAAATGTTCTCCGTTGGATAATTATACACATATAATTAAATGAAAGATGAGAAGGTGACAATGGCATCTTAGTGATTTTGTTTAAGGCAAGGGTTAGTTATGCGTTTTCTTTGAAAAAAAGACCTAGGGGTTTTAGTATTTATATTATTTTTATGCATGATTGGACAAAACCCTAGCCACCTTCTCCTACTTCTCCTTCTTCTCCTTGCCCTAGCCGAAACCCTAGCCCTCTCACAGAAATTTCACCTTACGCAACAAGGAAAGCATTCTCCAGCCGTTCACACTTTCACCCCGACCGGAGACGCCAACTGAAGCCGCTGCACCTTGCGCCGCCGCCATTTTGCGAGTTCGAGCCTCCAGCGGTTCGTGACGTCTCACACTCCCGAAGGCAGCCGCCGTTCACGAGCCTCTCAGCTCGCCGTCGAGTGGCCAACAACCGCCTGCAGCGCCGGAGCTTCGATCACGCTTCGGTCATTCGCGAGCTTCATCCCGGCCCGCTCGTGGATCGTGGCGCACGGCGCGAGACGTTCGGCCTATCACAAGCTCCGTTCGTAGCGCGCTCGCGCCGCCACCACGCCGGAGATCGCGAACGGAGGAGTCTCGCCGGCGAAGCATTGGGCGCCGCCTTCGATGATTCGAAGCCTTCACCGTTGCCTTTGCTTGTTTCATGGACGGTGCCGCCGCTGCTGCTGCTCGTAGGATCAGCCGCCGCCGACTACTCGTGCACCTGGCCGTCGCCGTTCGGATCCGCCCCGATCGCATACCGCCAAAAGACCGCTTTACACCACCAAATTGCAACCCGGTGAGCGATTTTGTTACGTTTCGGATTGGAGAGAGAGTTATACGTGACCTATTGGATATTTAAACGCTAAATTGAGAACTTAAGCCACTGTTTTTTATCACAACTTGTAGGGACCAAGTTTAGAGCGGAGTCGAAGGCCAAACATCAAGGCGAACTAAGGAATACTAGGCCTATACGTTGAACTTGAGGTTCTGCAAAAGAAGCGTACTCAAAGAACTAGGGTTAAGTTTTGGAGTAGAATCTGAACTAAGGTAAGGGACCTTGTGCCGAACCTTTCTAAATGGGATTAAAGAAAACGAATTTCATTATTTTATGCGAAATTAGTTAGTTATTTTACATGAAAAGGTTTTATGATTTTACGTGAGAATATTTCAATATTTCATGTGAGAATACTTTAATATTTTATGTGAGAATATCTCAATATTTTATGTGAGCATATTTACTATTTTTATGTGAGAATATCCTAGTTTTCTATGTAAGAATATTCCAGTATTTTAGGTGAGAACATTGCAGTATTTTATATGAGAATATGTCCTGACTTCATACAAAAGTACCATCTTCAAACTGTTGTGAAAAGTTATGAATTGCATATCAGTGTTAAAGTCTTATGATATGTGCACTATAGTCATGTTAGATGATGGGACCTCATGCATGTTATGTATGCCATAAAATGATTTGAATTAAAATGTGGAAATTGGTCTCCTGAGTTCATTGTATGCATGGTCAAACATGCATTAGAGACCCTATGGGTCAAACATACAAGAGTCTGTGAGGGACTCAATCCATACAGGGGTCTGTGAGGGACTCAAATACTTATAGGGGTCTGTGAGGGACTCAAAATGAAATGACTCAGGGTGACCAATTGGCCATATAAAATAAAAGGAAGTCATGTATTACAGTCACGTTTGATACGAGAAAGTTCTAGGTCCCACATATGAGCATTTTGATCAAGTTTAAAAGCCATGATTGCATGTGTGTGCATGTCCCAAACCTCGGTAGTGAGGTCACTTATTGGGTATTGTATTGCAATACTCACCCTTTTGTTTTAAAATGTTTTCCAGGTAAGGCTAAGGACGTACGGGGCGAGTGACGGAGGCGCGTAGTCAAACCATGGGGATAGTCATGTTTTCCGCATTTCGTTTTCCTTAATAACTGATGTTGTTGTTTTACAGTTTCGAAGTTAAATTTTATTTTCAGGATTTTTAGAAGGCCAAGCTTAAACTGTTCTTTTAAATGCTTTAACGTTTATTTCGGGATCCCTAAAGGAAATTTTGTTACAATGACAATTTAAATATCTTTTATGTGTTTTTGGCCTAAGAATGCATGCATGTGTAGTAGTGTCCCTAGGAGTTATAGTTATAAAAAGTAGGGGCGTTACAGTTGGTATCAGAGCCCTAGGTTTAGGGTTCTATAGACTTGCTTACAGAGTAAGCACGGAGTAATTCCCATGGTTGAGCGACGCGTTCCGGTCACCGCCAGGTACGTTCTTAAAATTTATGAACTAAACAAATGTATATGATGTAATTCTATATTGTGAATGTAAATGAATTTAAACCCTAAAGGTGATCCTAATTTACAGTTAGAAAGTGATGAAAACTAAGTTAGAAATTCTGCATTGTAAAGATCGACAAAAATGCCACCTAGAGGTCGTGGAAGAGGTAGAGGGCGTGGTAGGGCCTGAGGACGGGAGGAAGCGTTAACACCCAACCCGAACTACCATCGAACAGAAGAGATTACTCCACCCGCAAGCGAGATCTCCCCGGGACCAACGGATCGCCAGAGGAAGCACTGCATGCGATCGCTCAATGGCGGACCAAGGAAACCCTAATGTCATGACTATGATGGTGGAGGCTATGCAGACTCTGAGTCACGAGCTCTGATGAGCCACTTAGTTGGCCCAAACAAGTCGAGGTCGAATGATGCAACTCTGAGTCCCGATATCCCGAAAGATTTCGGAAAATATGATCCCGAGATCTTTTGATGGGTGGTCGAAGTTATGGTTGTCCTCCATCGAGACCATTTTCGGCCGATGAACCATCACGAGGACCGAGAGGTGTCCCTGTGCAACCTTCATGCGCCGAGAGACGACGCTTACTTATGGTGGGAGTCCGCTCGAGGAACCATAGTCGCCAGTGAGAGACGATTACACGGAATTTGTTTAAGGAAGCATTCAGCGGAAATTTTACCTGCCACACTCGTTATAGGAAGCGGTGCGGAATTCTTGCGGCTTAGTCGAGCAGAAGAGCGGTTGAGGTATATGAGAGGAATTCACCCGTTTGTCACGTTTTTTGCCCGAGTTAGTGGACACCGAGGCGAAGAAAAGCAGAGCGTTTACGTTATGAAATTTGGATGAAAATATTCGAGGATTCATACGAGCACTAGCACCCCCGACTATGCCTCCGCAGGTGAGAGTGGCGGAGTTGATTTGGGTGCGAGCACGGTATCCACCGAGTAGTGGTTAGCCCGGTCGCAAATGATGTCCAATCGAGAAGAGGAAATGGGAACAGACAAATTCAAGCTCATGGCGTCCCAGCGTACACAATCGCATAGACCAGGGAATTTTCGTGCAGGTTCGGGACAGAAACCACAGTTCAACAGGACAGGGACTAACAGTGGAGACAAACCACATTGCAAAGACTGTGGTAAACAACATTGGGGTAAGTGTTTGGCCCAGACCGGGGTATGCTTCAGATGTGGAAAGGAAGGACACCGAGCTAATAACTGTCCGAGTCAGGCCAGTGCTAGCCAACCTCAGGTTATCAATAGTGGGGTTGCTGCCAAACCCGTAATACACCAGGGGAGAGCTTATGCGAGCACAAGTAAGAGCGTCCATGGCACAGACTCCGTGGTTACAGGTACACTCCCATTACTTGGGCATCTTGCCTTTGTACTATTTGATTCTGGCTCTACTCATTCTTTTATTTTTGCATCCTTTGTGAGTCAAGCTGAGTTAGAGTTAGAACCGTTACAGTATGCTTTGTCTGTTTCCACTCATGCGGGGATAAATTTGTTAGCCACCATGAAAGTCAAGGATGGTACTATGACTATCACAGATCATGAGTTAGAAGTAAACCTAGTGGTCCTAGACATGATTGACTTTGATGTGATATTGGGTATGGACTGGTTAGCGCAGAACCATGCTTGCATTGATTGCTTCAGAAAGGAGGTAGTGTTCACTCCCCCTGACCAACCTGGTTACAGGTTCAGAGGCACGCTAGCGGGAAGTAGGCCTAAGGTAATTACTGCCCTTAAGGCCTGGAAGTTATTACATCGGGAGCTTGGGGCATCTTAGCTTGTATCTTGGATGCAAGGTGTACGAGATCTCTCGGTGTCATCGGTACCGATGGTGAATGAATTTCCAGACGTTTTCCCAGAGGACCTCCCGGAGTACCTCCAGTCGGGAGGTAGATTTTAACATAGGGTTGAGTCGGGGACAACTCAGATATCTAAGGCACCGCATGCAATGGCACCGAAGCGAGTTGAAAGAACTTAAACTACAAAGCTACAGGACTTATTAGATAAGGGATTTATACGCCCTAGCGTTTCGCCTTGGGGAGCCCCTGTGCTATTTGTGAAAAAGAAAGACGGATCCATGCGTCTCTGCATAGATTACCGAGAGCTGAACAAGGTTACGATCAAGAATAAGTACCCTCTTCCTAGAATAGATGATTTGTTCGACCAGTTGCAGGGAGCAACGGTGTTTTCCAAGATTGACCTGAGATCAGGCTATCACCAGTTAAGAATCAGTGAAGAAGATATTCCTAAAACAGCATTCAGATCACGTTATGGACACTACGAGTTCACAGTGATGCCGTTTGGTTTGACCAACGCCCCTGTCGCCTTCATGGACTTGATGAACCGATTATTCAAGGAATTTTTAGACACGTTCGTGATTGTGTTTATTGATGACATTCTGATATACTCCAAATGTGATGAAGATCATGAAAGGCACCTGAGAAAAGTTTTACTCACGCTGAGAGAGAATAAGTTGTATGCAAAATTTTCCAAGTCGCGCACTCGCTCGTGCGGTATCCTTTTTGACATGTGGTGTCCGAGGTAGAGTCTCTGTTGATCCAAAGTGGTGGAAGCGATCCAGCGGTGGCCTCGTCACCACCCACAGTCAGGTACGTAGTTTTCTAGGTCTTGCGGGGATACTATAGACGTTTTGTGCAAGACTTCGCCAAGATAGCCATGCCCATGACTCAACCGGCCAAGTAGGTAACCCATTTGTTTGGGATGACACTTGTGAGGCGAGTTTCGTGGAGCTCAGCGTGGGTTGGTGTCGGCTCCGGTTCTTACGGTCCCGAGGGAACAGGGGAGCTTGGTAGTTTACAGTGATGCTTCTAAGAAAGGTTTGGGTTGTGTACTAATGCAACACGGTAAAGTAATAGCCTATGCATCCCGACAACTGAAGACACACGAGAGAAACTATCCAACCCATGACTTAGAACTAGCGGCAGTAGTCTTTGCACTAAAGATCTGGAGACACTACCTATATGGCGAGAAAATTCAGATTTTTACAGATCATAAAAGTCGAAGTATTTGTTCACCCAGAAGGAATTGAACATGAGGCAACGCAGATGGTTGGAATTAGTGAAGGATTACGACATAAATATCCAATACCACCCCGGTAAAGCTAATGTCGTGGCTGATGCCTTGATGAAAAGCTTGATTCATACTTCAAAGATGAGTTCTTGACAGAGCAGAGCGTCAGTGCAGCGCGAGTTTGTATAAGCAGCTGAAATTGCAGTATTAGTAGGGAAGGTCACGTCACAGTTAGCTCATTTAACTGTACAACCAACTTTGAGGCAGCGCATCATTGAGTCTCAACAGGGGGACCCTCAGTTAGTAGAGAAACTTATTGCAGTAACTACAGGTGAATTAGCAGGGTTTTCGCTATCCACAGATGGAGGATTACTATTTCAGGGACGATTATGTTTACCAAACGACGATAAATTGAAGATGGAAATCTTAAGCGAAGCTCATAACTCACCATTCTCTATGCATCCCGGTGGTACCAAGATGTATCGAGATGCAAGCAATCATTACGGTGGTGTAACATGAAGCGCGGCGTGCGAGTTTGTTAGCGGTGTTTGACTTGTCGGCAGTGAAGGCACCTGAGAGCGAGGCCCGGGACTCACCGCAACCTTTACATGTACCTCAGTGGAAATGGGAGGGGATCTCTATGGACTTCATAGTCGGACTGCCCAGAACTTTACGAGGTTACTCAGTGATTTGGGTCATCGTGGACAGGGTTAACAAAGTCGGCACATTTCATACCGGAAACCCACCTACTCTACGGATAAGTGGGCGCAGCTGTGCACTGGAAGAGATAGTCCGTCTACATGGGATCCCCGCCCAGATCATTTCCAGACAAGGATCCGCGTTTCACGTCCAATTTTTGGAGAAGTTTACAGAAAGCGTTAGGTTCACGATTAAACTTTAGTACATGACTTTTCATCCACGAGCGGATGGGCGACAGAGCGTTTGAACCAGATCTTAGAAGACATGTTGCGAGCTTGCACCTTAGACTTTCCAGGTAGTTGGGACACTCATTTGCATTTGATGGAGTTTGCTTACAATAACAGTTATCAGTCAACCATCAGAATGGCTCCGTTCGAAGCCCTTTATGGAAAGCGTTGCAGAACCCCCGTTTTTTGGGAGGAGGTTGGCGAACGCCGATTATTGGTCGAGTTAAATACAGTCACTAATAGTGCAATACAAAAGATTAGGGTGCGAATGCAGGCATCGCCCAAAAGCGCAGACAAAGAGTTATGCCGATTCGAGACGAAGGGACCTAGAATTCGGAGTTGGGGACCACGTATTCCTTAAGGTGGCCCCAATGAAAGGGATTCTAAGGTTTGGTCGAAAAGGGAAGTTGAGTCCGCGTTTTATAGGGCCATTTGAGATCTTAGAAAGGGTCGGTGTGGTGGCCAACAGGCTAGCATTGTCGCCTTCCCTATCAGCAGTTCATAACGTATTCCATGTCTCCATGTTGAGAAAATACGTTCCAGACCCGACCCACGTTGTAGACTTTGAACCGAATTCTGATTAGCGAAAGATTTGAGTTATGGCGAGCGACACATGCAGTTATTGCAAGAGATCAAAAGACCCTCCGTAACCGTGAGATCAACTTAGTTAAAGTGTTATGGCAAAATCACCGCACGGAAGAGGCTACCTGGGAGCGAGAGGAAGAAGTGCGAACTAAATATCCAGAACTATTCCAAGAATAGGAACTTTCGAGGACGAAAGTTCTTAAGGAGGGAAGATTGTGACGACCACAACCACAGGTACTAATTACTTATTTTATTTAACGTTCTATCAACCTTTGTGTCGGGTCGGATTTGTGAATTTTCATCAGGCTCGGTGAGAGTGAGTCCTTGATTTTATTTAGTTTAAAGTGAAATGTTCTCCGTTGGATAATTATACACATATAATTAAATGAAAGATGAGAAGGTGACAATGGCATCTTAGTGATTTTGTTTAAGGCAAGGGTTAGTTGGGTTTTCTTTGAAAAAAAAGACCTAGGGTTTTAGTATTTATATTATTTTTATGCATGATTGGACAAAACCCTAGCCACCTTCTCCTACTTCTCCTTCTTCTCCTTGCCCTAGCCGAAACCCTAGCCCCTCCCCTGAAATTTCAGCCGGCCGCAACAAGGAAAGCATTCTCCAGCCGTTCACACTTTCAGCCCACGAACGGAGACGCCAACTGAAGCCGTTGCACCTTGTGCCGCCGCCATTTTGCGAGTTCGAGCCTCCAGCGGTTCGTGACGTCTCACACTCCCGAAGGCAGCCGCCGTTCACGAGCCTCTCAGCTCGCCATCGGGTGGCCCACAACCGCCTGCAGCGCCGGAGCTTCGATCACGCTTCGGTCATTCGCGAGCTTCACATCCCGGTAGCTCGTGGCGCACGGCCGCAGAGCGTTCGACCTATCACAAGCTCCCCGTTCGTAGCCGCCTACGCCTGCAGCCACGCCGGAGATCGCGAACGGAGGAGTCTCGCCGGCGAAGCATTGGACGCACGCTTCTAGTAGATTCGAAGCCTTCAGCTGCTGCTGCTGTTCATGGACGGTGCCGCCGCTGCTTCTGCTCGTAGGATCAGCCGCCGCCGACTACTCGTGCACACAGTCGTCGCCGTTCGGATCCGCCCCGATCGCAGTCGCCGACCAAAGACCGTTTGACACCGCTGAAATTGCAACCCGGTGAGCGATTTTGTTACGTTTCGGATTGGAGAGAGAGTTATACGTGACCTATTGGATATTTAAACGCTAAATTGAGAACTTAAGCCACTGTTTTTTATCACAACTTGTAGGGACCAAGTTTAGAGCGGAGTCGAAGGCCAAACATCAAGGCGAACTAAGGAATACTAGGCCTATCGTTGAACTTGAGGTTACGCAAAGAAAGCGTACTCAAAGAACTAGGTTAAGTTTTGGAGTAGAATCTGAACTAAGGTAAGGGACCTTGTGCCGAACCTTTCTAAATGGGATTAAAGAAAACGAATTTCATTATTTTATGCGAAATTAGTTAGTTATTTTACATGAAAAGGTTTTATGATTTTACGTGAGAATATTTCAATATTTCATGTGAGAATACTTTAATATTTTATGTGAGAATATCTCAATATTTTATGTGAGCATATTTCTGTATTTTATGTGAGAATATCCTAGTTTTCTATGTAAGAATATTCCAGTATTTTAGGTGAGAACATTGCAGTATTTTATATGAGAATATGTCCTGACTTCATACAAAAGTACTATCTTCAAACTGTTGTGAAAAGTTATGAATTGCATATCAGTGTTAAAGTCTTATGATATGTGCAGTATAGTCATGTTAGATGATGGGACCTCATGCATGTTATGTATGCCATAAAATGATTTGAATTAAAATGTGGAAATTGGTCTCCCGAGTTCATTGTATGCATGGTCAAACATGCATTAGAGACCCTATGGGTCAAACATACAGAGTCCAGTGAGGACTCAATCCATACAGAGTGCGTGAGGACTCAATCCATACAGAGGTGCAGCAGGGACTCAAATACTTATAGAGGTGCATGAGGACTCAAAATGAAATGACTCAGGGTGACCAATTGGCCATATAAAATAAAAGGAAGTCATGTATTACAGTAACGTTTGATACGAGAAAGTTCTAGGTCCCACATATGAGCATTTTGATCAAGTTTAAAAGCCATGATTGCATGTGTGTGCATGTCCCAAACCTCGGTAGTGAGGTCACTTATTGGGTATTGTATTGCAATACTCACCCTTTTGTTTTAAAATGTTTTTCAGGTAAGGCTAAGGACGTACGGGGCGAGTGACGGAGGCGCGTAGTCAAACCATGGGGATAGTCATGTTTTCCGCATTTCGTTTTCCTTAATAACTGATGTTGTCGTTTTACAGTTTCGAAGTTAAATTTTATTTTCAGGATTTTTAGAAGGCCAAGCTTAAACTGTTCTTTTAAATGCTTTAACGTTTATTTCGGGATCCCTAAAGGAAATTTTTTTACAATGACAATTTAAATATCTTTTATGTGTTTTTGGCCTAAGAATGCATGCATGTGTAGTAGTGTCCCTAGAAGTTATAGTTATAAAAAGTAGGGGCGTTACAGCCAAAGAGAAAAAGTCATGATTTTATGAAAGAAAGTATTAGGTCCCATTACAGAAAGTTTTATGATCTCAAAAGTTACGAATCACAGTCATGTATAAAAGTCATGTTTAAAAGAAAGTCATGTCGCATGTGTTTGCATTTCCCAACCCCCACTTACTGGGTATTTTATAATACTCACCCCTTTACCTTTGTTGTGTTTTCTCTGTTTTAAAATGTTTTCAGGTAAAGGCGAGAGCATACCAGGCGAGTGGCAGGGATGCGCTACAGAAGCCATGGGAACCGAGTCATGAATTTCGCATCCATGATTTAGAAAGAATTTTTAAATTATTATTGTCTTCCGCTTATGTAACATTGAGTTTTGAAACTAGAGGCCGAACTTGGTTATGTTTCTTGTAAACGTTTTGTATTTCCATGGGATCCCAAATTAAATTGATTTTTAATTATCAACTTTTACTTATTTAAAGTCAGTTAGGGCCTCGAATGCATGCATGAGTAGTAATGTCCCCAGGAATTTTATTGTCTAAAAGTAGGGGCGTTACAGGGTACTTATAGTGAGTGGGAGCAGGTTTAGTGAAAAAAAAACCTATGGTCTCTTCTGTCGGTTTACACCATAAGATCACGATGGTCAACCTGCTAGTTTGGCTTGGACCAGACAATCCCTTCGAAGGGCTTGATCATAGGGGATCAAACATAGTAAACACCCGAAAGGGATAAAGATTTCCTTAGTCTATTTTTCAACCCAGTCCTCTATTCGGCGAATTTTGTTGGATGGGGGACTCCGGGGTCTAAAGACAAAGGGTTACACTCATAAGATACATAAAAAATGTATGTATCCTGACTAAATAATTGTAACTAATTCTTATAGGAGGACCACATAAAGGACCACAAACCAAGAAGTAAAATTGTGTTAACTGAGTTAGACAAAACAATAGCAAAGGTTGCTAATAAAACTAGTACGTCAACAAAAGTTGTTGATACTAGCTTGTCTAGTCAAGAAAGACCATTTCAAGAGTTGAGTATGCCTCGACGTAGTTGGAGGGTTATAACACAGCCTGACCGTTACATGAGTTTATCTGAAACCCAAGTTGTTATACCAGATGACGACTGTGAGGATCCATCGACTTATAATCAAGCGATGGTTGACAAAGACAAAGATAAATGGGTCATAGCCATGGACCAAGAAATGGAGTCTATGTACTTCAATTATGTTTGGGATCTTGTAGATAAACCTGATGGCGTAAAACCTATAGGTTGTAAGTGGATCTACAAGAGAAAGCGTGGTGTAGATGGAAAGGTGCAAACCTTTAAAGCTAGACTAGTAGCAAATGGTTATACCCAGGTTGAATGGGTTGACAATGAGGAAACTTTTTCACCTGTTGCTATGGTAAAGTCTATCCGTATCCAACTTGTCATTGCCACATATTATGACTATTAGGTATGGCAAATGGATGTTAAGATAGTTTTTTCGAATGACAATCTTGATGAGAACATCTACATGGACCAACCCAAATGGTTCATTGAATCAGGACAAGAGCAAACGATTTGCAGGCTTAAAAGGTCAATCTATGGACTGAAACAAGCCTCTAGGTCCTGGAATATAAGATTTGATGAGGCAATCAAATCTTTTGGCTTTGATCAGAATGATGATGAACCTTGTGTATACAAGAAAATCATCAATAGTTCTGTCGCATTCCTAGTTCTATATGTGGATGATATCCCACTCATTGGGAATGATGTAGGAAATCTTACTGACATTAAGATTTGGCTAACTACGCAATTCCAAATGAATGATTTGGGTGAAGCGCAGTTCGTTCTTGGGATCTAGATTGTCCGAAACTGCAAGAATAAAACACTAGCCTTGTCTTAGACATCTTATATCGATAAAGTGTTATCGAAGTTTAAGATACAAGACTCCAAAAAGGGTTTCTTTTCTTTTAGATATGGAGTTCATTTGTCTAAGGAACATTGTCCTAAGACACCTTAAGGAGTTGAGGATATGAGACGGATTCCTTATGCATCAACTGTTGGGAGCCTGATGTACGTCATGTTGTGTACTAGGCCACACATCTGTTTTGTAGTTGGAATGGTCAATAGGTATCAATCCAATCAAGGACCTGAACACTAGACAACGGTTAAAACAATCCTTAAGTATCTACGGAGAACAAGGAACTACATGTTTGTGTATGGGGCTGAGGATTTGATCGTTACAAGATACATGGATTCTTACTTTCAGACTGATAAAGATTCTCGAAAATCTACATCAGGGTCAGTATTTACTCTTAACGGAGGAGTTGTAGTATGGCGAAACGTCAAGTAAGGATGCATCGCTGATTCCACCATGGAGGTCGAATATGTAGCAGCTTGTGAAGCAGCAAAATAGGTCGTTTGGTTAAGAAAATTCATGTTAAATTTCGAAGTTGTTCGAAATATGAGTTTGTTCATCACGCTGTATTGTAATAGCAGTGGTGTCGTGGCAAATTCAAGGGAACCCCGAAGTCACAAGAGGGGAAAGCATATTGAGCGAAAATATCATCTCATCCGAGAGATCGTGCATCGAGGAGACATGATCATCACGAAGATAGCCTCAGAGCACAACGTTGTTGATCCTTTTACAAAGCCTCTTACGGCTAAAGTATTTGAGAGTCACCTAGAAGGTCTAGGTTTCCAAGTCTTCCCCAACTAGGGCAAGTGGGAGTATATTGTACAAAGGGTTTAAATGCCCTAGTTTATTGTATTTACATTATGGTAATGTTTTTAATACTCTACAAGCTTTAGGTCAAGTGAGAGATTGTTGGGATTTGTGCCCTAAACTTATGTAATTTTGTTCAAATAAATAAAGAGTTATTTGTTTTGATAAAATTATATTCTTGCTCTATAAATCCAATAAACTAAACTCCAAGGTTATAATGTATCTTGAACATCAGTGTAGTAGACACTATTTTGATTGTGTTCTTATTCTAGTAACACACTGGTAGAAAATAGAGATACAATGACGGACGAAAAAAACAAGGGGCGAGAAACAATGACAGACGGTGGGGATTGACACTGAAAAACAACTTTGGAGATACAATGACGGGCATTGCCCGTCATAGTAATTTGTTTTTAATGACGGGCATTGCCCGTCATCATAGGGTAATTTTTTAAAAAAAAAATCGACAGCTCACGATTCTTCTCTCTCACAGCTCACGCCCGACATTTCTTTTCCACTTTCCCCTTTTCTTTTCGATTCTTTTTCTCTCTCACAGCTCACGCCCGAATCGCCTTCATCTCATCCAATCGACTCGCCGCCGCCGACCAAATCGTTCTTCGCCGAATCGTCTCGCCGCCGACCGTAGACTCGATCACACAGCAGCCTCCATCTCACCGAATCGCTCGCCGCCGACCAATCTTTCTCTCTCTCACAGTCGTTGTTCATTGTCTCCGCCGACCAAATCGCCTCGCCACCGATCCTCTCTCTTTTCCTTTGATCTGACCCTCTCTCTTTTCCCTCGATTTCCAGTCGTCGTCCATACTTCGCCGCTGGCTATTTGGGAGTCGTTGCCGTCCACAGATCTTCTTCGCTGTTGTCAGATTTGTCGGAGTCTAAAACTTGCAGATCTGTGAGGTCCTTCATTTGCAGATCTAGTTCACAGAGGTAGATCTACACGTCGATCACCACGATTTGTAGGAGTTAAATGCGTTGTCGAGTTCACCGAAGGTTGTTTCTGACAAAAATTTTATGAAAATTTTGTATGTTATGTTTAGGAAACATTTTTATTAAAAATCATGGATGTTGTGTTGTTGTTAGTTTAGGGAAAATTTTATATTTATAGCATGGATGTTGTGTTGATGTTAGTTTAAGGAAAAAATGTGCATTGATCTATAACATGGAAGCTGTGTTGCTGTTAGTTTAAGCAAAAATGTGCATTGATCTATAACATGGAAGTTGTGTTGTTAGTTTAGGGAAAAATTCAGAGGAATCCATTTGTTGTGTTGTTTGGTTAGAATCATATCTACTGCTGGATGACTATTTGAATTCTTGATAATATATATATGTTGGGATTTCTGTCCTAATCTCGTGGTTGTAAAATATTGTTTTGAAATTAATAAGAGTTATTCATTTCTTCACTTTGTGTCTCTAAATATTTTAAACCTTTCCAATAAACTAAGCTCCGGGGTCATTGAATATATGAGAGAACTAGAACTTGAGCGGTGTGTAGTTGACACACAAGGAGGATCACGTTCGAGTTAATGGCCCGAACGGTCTCACGATATAAGGATGGGGTTGGAGACCTAATCCACGGATACATTGTGGATGCGCCCGCTTTGTATTAGATACAAATGGGTGATCGACTCGTTCATGTGGTTGACATGCGGTGGGGGCATCTTGTACAATGAGATTGTACAAGACCGGGCCGTGAATTATTAGACTTCTTGATATAACACCGCTGATGATAAAGACTAATAAATTCGTAGATGACCATTAGTGACTCGACACGAATCACGAGCGTATTACGGACTCCTGTGCATGCGGGGTTGTCCTTTGACTAAACGGGTGAGGGTAGTATCGATTACTTGCCCAATATGCCTATCTTCTCGGGACGGAGAACCAAGTAGAGGTCAGGAACCTACTTACGAGATGGAATTCACTCGTTCCGCGTATAGGGAATCTAGAGGGTTGTTCCCTTAAGTCTTTGTCTCCGGGGCTTGGACAACGGCGCCCACCTTCTCACCGCCCGAGAAGGGTGTTGTGTATGGTTGGACCATCACAATATATTGTTCATTAGAGGAGTTGTGGGGACTTAAGGAACAAGATGTAGACACGAGGGTAAAGCGGTAATTTTACCCACTAGTGTCTCTGAACAACTGTGAAGGGTCGACTCATGGGCATTGGTTATATCAGTGGACACGTAATATTCTACATTGATGGGAGTACAGCTACAGGCTTTAGTGGAGTGTTACTGTAGCTAACGAACATTGGTTGAACGGGTAAAAGAGTTTGACTGGTTAACCTCAAATCATTGGAGCCCGTCAATGTAGGTCCATTAGGTCCCTTGGTTGGCTCAATCTAGGATAAAAGAAGGGTTAATGTTTTGGCATGAAATTGAAGTGTTCAATTTCACTTTAAGAGTATTTATATCACATAGATGATATAATATATAGTTTAATATGAATGAGATTCATAATGAACTATATATTAGCCTAATTGTTTAATTAAAGGCTAATTGGAGAAATTGATAGAGAGAAAATAAATTGAATGTGATTCAATTTAATTAAATCCACAATTATTACAAATGAGATTTGCAACATAAGATATGAGATATCTTATATTATATAATTATGTAAATAAGATTTACATAACATATGGTTGTGGTAAAGTGGTAATAATGTGAAGTTGTGAACTTCATCATTCCACTATATAAACCCTTTGTAAGATGGGTTTGGTAAGCTAAGCTAAGCAAAGCTAAGTTCTCATTTTTGGATTTTGACCTAAGAATCCAAAAGTGAACTCTCTCCATTCTCTCATTTCTCCTCTCTTTCCAAAAACAAAAGTTCCCACCAACTTCCCTTCTCCAAAAGAGAACAACCAAGAAGATCATTTGGTAGTGTTTGGAATCTGATCGTGGAAGAGTTCGTAGAGATCGAGAAGCATGAAGAGTTCGTGTGATTAACAAGGAGAGTTTGTTGAATTGGTCTACAACAAGTAAGTGTTTTTCTTCTTTGGTTTGTAAAATTTCAAAGATGTTTAGCCTAGATCTAATAGTTAGATCAATTTTAATAAGCATGTTGCATGATGATACCACGACGATTCGATCGTCTTCATTCATGTGAGATTTTCATTCCCTTCAATTGGTATCGAGCCATTTCGATGGTCATTCATCTATGCAATCGTTTTATTAAGATTAAGGTGGGTCTTTTACCATGTTTTCATGAGATGAATGTTTGGTTTGCGAAATGGATGTTTTCGATTTTGGCACTAGATTAGATTTACAATTATGTTGATGAGATCAATGTACGCCCGTTGTTTTGGGCAATTTTGTTGTAAATCGAGTCCGTAAGTTCGGTCGTTCGTGGCAAGAGTTCTTTGTGAAGAAATTGGAGCGAAGCAGCGAAAAACAAGGCAAAACCAAAGAAGGAGCTTGTTGTCTGCATCGATGGCGTTGAGACGCGCCCAACGGCGTCTCAACGCCGTGCCCGCGATAGAAGGTTGTGCGCGCAAGATGGCGTTACCTTAACGCCGGGCGTAAGCGTTACAACGCCATCGGGCGTTGAGGACGCGCCTCAACGTTGTAGGCGACAGCGTTGCAAATTGAATGCAGGCGACGTGGGACGTTTTTAAACCGTTGATATATTAATTTTTTCAGTTTTTTTAAATTAAAATATTTTTTAATTTATTTATTTAATTATTTTATTAAATATTATTAATATAATTGTTATATTAATTTTATTTAATTAAATACTTGCCCTAGGTGCCAAAAAAATGGTCCAATTTTGCTATTCAATTATTTTATGCATGAGATGTATGATTTTAATTAATTTCTATGTTCATAATGTATGACATATAGATTTAAAATCCCACCTTAGGTTAAACAAATTCATGCATCATATATATATTATAAGAGTTATAATATAGTTTGCATGATAGGTTATGTTATAAGAATTATAATGTAATTAAATACATTTTTTAATTTAATTAATATAGTTATATTTTTTAGATTAAAGTATGCTCATGCATTTATATCCATGTGATGAATGATATTATATTATAGTATATAGTTATTCATGTGATGAATGTTCAAACACTATAACATAGAAATGCATGCAACCTAAGTTAATTATTAGTTTTAAAGTGTTTAGAACTTGCATAATTAGACTTAGGTTTTCTACTTTTCTAATTAGATTAGAAATTTAGGAAATCAAATATAATCTTTGAATGGAGACTGATTAGTAACTCTGTCTAAGGAAGGTTTTGTCTAAGGTCAGGGTATTTAAGTTGACGCTTGCATGAACACCCCTACTGGAAACCGACACAGGAGTGAATTCGGTCCGGAGATTCTTAGATTATATTTACGTGAGCGCCCAGATTAATTAAGTGTTAATTAATTTTTCACATAGACCTAAGTTAATAATGTGATTATAGACTTAGGCAAAATACCATATAAGAGTTATATTGGTAGACTTAGGTAAATTTTAGCCAGGTTTATCTAGGTCAATCCTTATTAAAATTAAAGTCTTGAGTGGGAGGAAATATAGTGTATGATATACATTTCAATTTCTAACCACAAATCTCTTTAAGTCCACACCATGAGATCTATACTGGCCTCGTGGCGCAAATGGGAGCGTCCCCCTTCGGATGGCATTTGTATAGGTCAATATCATCGTGGATGGAGAGAGTACTTATAGTGAGTGGGAGCGGGACTGTGAAAACGAGACCCACGGTCTCTTCTTTTCGATTCACACCGTGAGACACCCATGACCATACGCTAGTTTGGCTTTGGACTGCACAATCCCGCCGGAGGGCATGATCATGAGAGTCGGAACCACGGTGAATTCTCGAAAGGATATCTGATTTCTGGTTGGTTTTCCTTCTTAGTTCACCCTTCCGGTGGCTATTGTTAGGACGGATACTTGGAAACTTAAAGATTGAGGGGTGACACTCACGACTTCGTTAAGTGTTAATGAATTTGACCGAACAATGGTAATTGGATGCCTAATGGAATAAGAGTTATTCTTGGAATAGGGTCTGATCGAGAAAGTCTCGTCTTAGAGGAGGAGTGTGTTGTTCACCCTTCGGTGGCAGTCATTCTAAACCTTTAGGTATCATTGCAAAATTTTGAATGACCTAGGGATCATAAAATATTTTTGCTAAAATTAGATTAGTTTTCAAAAGGTTTTCATGAGACTAATACAAAGTTTTTCTTAAATTTTCAGCTAAAAATGTCTAGCGCTATTATAGCTTTACTTGCTTCCGATAAGTTAGTGGGAGATAATTACAAGAGCTGGAAAAACAACATCAATACAATATTGGTAACTGACGACATAAAGGTCGTGTTTGTCCGAGGAGTGTCCTCGATTTAAGACACGACCGCATCGCGAGTTGTTCGCGATACGTCGATCGATGGATCGGGGCCAATGAAAAGGCCAAGGTCTACATAATTGCCAAGTATCCGATGTCTTGGCAAAGAAGCATGAGCTTATGGTTTCCGCTAAGGAAATCATGGAGTCCTTGTAGGAAATGTTTGGACAACAGTCCTTTCAGGTCCGACATGACTCGCTCAAATACATTTTCAACGCTTGGATGAAAGAGAGGTCGTCTGTCCGTGAACATGTTCTAGACATGATGACCGGCTTTAATCTAGTTGAGATGAATGGGGCTTCGATCGACGAGTCGAGCAGTCGATTTTTATCATGGAGACTCTTCCAAGAGTTTCCTTCGGTTTAAGTAGCAATGTTTGTTATGAACAAAATTAGCTACTGATCGGCTACCCTCCTCAATGAGCTACTGAAATTTCCGGTCCACAGTAGGTCAAAGAATCTCGAGGCAAATGTTGCCTACAGGTCTTATCATAGGGGTTCGACCTCTGGGACAAAATCTGTTGCTCCTTCACGCCCGAAAGGGAAGAAGAGGATGAAGAGGGGTAAAAGCGATCGAGCCAGTTTGCGCCCGGAGAAGGGCAAGAAGGTCAAGGAGGTTGCAGAGAAAGGAAAGTGTTTCCACTGCAATGGAAGCGGACATTGGAAAAGAAACTGTCCGAAATTCCTGGCCGAGAGGAAGAACCAAGGTAAATGTGATTTACTTGTGGTAGAAACATGTTTAGTGGAGAGTAATGACTATTCCTTGATATTAGATTCAGGCGCCACTAACCACGTTTGTTCTTCTTTTTTCGTGGATTGATTCTGGCATTACCTGCGAGAGGGTGAGGTGACTCTACGGGTTGGATCCGGGGAGCTTGTCTCTGCTGCAGCAATCGGCACGGTGAAGCTGCTTTTTGGCAGGACGTACTTATTGTTAGACAATTTCTACATAGTTCCAGGGTTTACTAGAAACCTTGTTTCTATTTCCTGCTTAATTGAACATTGTATTTCAGTTTCTTTTGAATTAAATAAAGCGTTTATTTCTTTCAAAGGGAATGTTATTTGTTCAGCTTCACTTGAAAATAATCTGTATGTTTTAAAACCCAATTCGGTTAAAAGTATTTTGAATACTGAATTGTTTAAAATCTATGAAACACTGAACTAAGAAAGCAAAAATTTCTCCAAAAGAAAATGCCCATCTTTGGCATCTACGGTTAGGCCACATTAATCTCAATAGGATTGAGAAACTAGTGAAGAGTGGACTTCTAAACAAGTTGGAAGAAAACTCTTTGTCAGTGTGTGAGTCATGCCTTGAAGGCAAAATGACCAAACGTCCTTTTAGTGGAAAAGGATATAGAGCCAAAGAGCCTCTTGAGTTAGTACATTCTGACCTTTGTGGTCCGATGAATGTTAAAGCTCGGGGCGGTTATGAGTACTTCGTGTCTTTCATAGACGATTACTCGGATATATGGTACATTTACGAGGTTGAGAACCTCTTGGGTAAATCGCTTAAAACACTCTCCGATCGGATCGAGGTGGAAGTACATGGACACCGAATTCCGTGGACTATATGATAGAACACTAATTACATCCCAACACTCAAAGACTGGTATGCCACGTGAGAATGGTGTATCGGAGAGAGAAAGCAGAACCTTGTTGGACATGGTTCGGTCGATGATGAGCTATGCTCGTCTCCCGATTCTTTCGGGTACGCAGAGAGCTGCGTTTACATTTTGAACAATGTTCCATCAAAGAGTGTTTGTGAAACACCGCTTGAGCTCCTGGAGTGGTCGTAATGGCGCTTTACATCCGTTCGAATTTGGGGATGTCCGCCAATGTGTTGGTGTCAAACCCGAAAAGTTAGAACCAGCCTCGAAATTGTGCCTATTCGTAGGTTACCCTAAAGAGACTAGGGTTGGTCTGCTTTCGATCCCAAGGAAAATAGGGTGCTTGTGTCGACAAACGCCATTTTCTTAGAGGAAGACCACATCAAGGATCATTTACCACGGAGTAAAATTGTATTGAATGAAATGGATGCGATTACATCGGCAAGAGTTCTTTGATAAGGCTTATCGTCGGCAAGCGTTGTTGACCCTAGCACGTCTAGTCAAATCCCTTCCCAAGAGTTGGGAATGCCTCGGCGTAGTAGGAGGATCGTGAGATAGCCCGATCGCTATATGGGTTTAGCCGAAACCTCGCTTGTCGCTCCCCGGCGATGGATGTGAGGATCCATTGACCTATGATCGTGCAATGGTGATGTTGATAAAGACGCAGTGGATTAAAGCAATGGACCAAGAAATGGAGTCTATGTACTTCAATTGCATGCAGGAGCTTGTGGATCAACCGGATGGGGTAAAACCTATTGGTTGTAAATGGATCTACAAGCGTAAACGTGGCGTAGATGGGAAGGTGCAAACCTTCAAAGCCCGACTAGTGGCAAAGGGTTTTACCCAGGTTGAAGGGGTTGACTATGAGGAAACTTTTTCACCTGTTGCCATGGTAAAGTCAATCAGGATCCTTCTGGCCATCGTCGCGTATTATGACTACGAGGTATGGCAGATGGATGTCAAGACAACCTTTCTGAATGGCAAACTTGATGAGACCATCTACATGGACCAGCCCAAAGGGTTCATTGCCCAAGGCCAAGAGCAAAAGGTTTGTCGGCTTCATAGGTCCATTTATGAACTGAAACAAGCTTCGAGGTCTTGGAACATAAGATTTGATGAGGCAATCAAGTCTTATGGCTTTGATCAAAATGCCGACGAGCCTTGTGTCTACAAGAAAATCGTTGACAAAACTGTCGCATTTTTTGTGTTGTATGTGGACGATATTCTTCTCATTGGGAATGAGGTAGAATTTCTTACTGACGTTAAGAAGTGGCTAGCTTCACAATTCCAAATGAAAGATTTGGGAGAAGATCAATATGTTCTCGGTATCCAGATAGTCCGGAACCGGAAGAACAAAATGCTAGCCATGTCTCAGGCGTCTTATATTGACAAGATGTTGTCTAGATATAAGATGCAAAACTCCAAGAAGGGCTTGCTGCCTTTTAGGCATGGGGTTCACTTGTCTCGGGATCAGTGTCCTAAGACTCCTCAAGATGTTGAGGATATGAGACGCATTTCATATGCTTCAAACCGTAGGGGAGCTTTGATGTATGCAATGTTGTGTACTAGGCCCGACATCTACATTATCAATTAGGAATTGTCGGTAGATATCACCCAATCGAGTTAGATCACCGGATGGTAGTAAAGACAATCCTCAAGTATCATAGGAGAACGAGGAACTACAACTTAGTGTATGGCCGTGGGGATTTGATCCTTATAGGATACACGGATTCTGATTTTCAGACCGATAAGGATTCTAGGAAATCTACTTCGGGGTCAGCCTTCGTCTTGAATGGAGGAGTTGTAGTATGGTGAAGCATCAAGCGAGGATGCATTGCGATTCCACTATGGAAGCGAGTATGTTGCGGCTTGTGAAGTCGCGCAAAGGAAGCTGTTTGGCTTAGAAAGTTCATGACGGTTTGAAGTTATTCCAAATATGAACTTTCCAATCATGTTGTTCTGTGATAACAGTGGTGCAGTAGCCAACTCACGTGAGCCTCGAAGCCATAAAAGAGGTAAACACATTGAGCGCAAGTATCATCTGATACGGGAAATTGTGCACCATGCGGAGGCGTGGCGATCACGCAGATAACATCGAAGCACAATGTAGCTGATCCATTTACAAAACCCCTCACGGCTAAAGTGTTTGAGGGTCACCTAGAGAGTCTAGGTATTCGAGAGCTTCCTGACTAAGGCAAGTGGGAGATGTGTAAACGGGTATTCAATGCCCTAGTTTATTGTAATTTTTATTGTAACTCAAATACATTTTGAAATGTACCTTCTCCACTAGTTTAGTCCAAGTGGGAGTTTATTGGGATTTCATCCCTAATCTCGTGGTTGTAAAATATTGTTTTGAAATTAATAAGAGTTATTCATTTCTTCACTTTGTGTCTCGGAAATATTTTAAACCTTTCCAATAAACTAAGCTCCAGGTCATTGAATATATGAGAGAACTAGAACTTGAGCGGTGTGTGTAGTTGACACACAAAGAGGATCACGTTCGAGTTAATGACCCAACGGTCTGATGATAAGGATGGGGTTGGAGACCTAATCATGGATACATTGTGGATGCGGCCCGCTTTGTATTAGATACAAACGGGTGATCCGACTCGTTCATGTGGTTGACATGCGAGTGGGGCATCTGTACAATGAGATTGTACAAGACGGGACCGTGAATTATTAGACTTCATCGATATAACACCGCTGACACTAAAGACTAATAAATTCGTAGATGACCATTAGTGACTCGACCTAAAAATCCACGAGCGTATTACGGACTCACATGCGCGGGGTCCGTCTTTGACTAGTGCGGGTGAGGTAGTATCGCCATACTTGCCCAATATGCCTATCTTCTCAGTGGACAGAACCAAGTAGAGAGCCGGGAACCTACTTACGCGAGATGGAATTCACTCGTTGCAGAGATAGGGAATCTAGAGGGTTGTTCCCTTAAGTCTTTGTCTCCGGGGCTTGGACAACGGCGCCCACCTTCTCACTGGCCCGAGAAGGGTGTTGTGTATGGTTGGACCATCACAATATGTTGTTCATTAGAGGAGTTGTGGGGACTTAAGGAACAAGATGTAGACACAGGGGTAAAATGGTAATTTTACCCGTAGTGTCTCTACGAACAACTGTGAAGGGTCGACTCATGGGCATTGGTTATATCGGTGGACACGTAATATTCTACATCGATGGGAGTACAAACACAGGGCTTTAGTGGAGTGTTATCGTAGCTAATGAACATTGGTTGACCGGGTAAAGAGTTTGACTGGTTAACCTCAAATCATTGGAGCCCGTCAATGTAGGTCCATTAGGTCCCTTGGTTGGCTCAATCTGGGATAAAAGAAGGGTTAATGTTTTTGCATGAAATTGAAGTGTTCAATTTCACTTTAAGAGTATTTATATCATATAGATGATATAATATATAGTTTAATATGAATGAGATTCGTAATGAACTATATATTAGCCTAATTGTTGAATTAAAGGCTAATTGGAGAAATTGATAGAGAGAAAATAAATTGAATGTGATTCAATTTAATTAAATCCACAATTATTACAAATGAGATTTGCAACATAAGATATGAGATATCTTATATTATATAATTATGTAAATAAGATTTACATAACATATGGTTGTGGTAAAGTGGTAATAATGTGAAGTTGTGAACTTCATCATTCCACTATATAAACCCTTTGTAAGATGGGTTTGGTAAGCTAAGCTAAGCAAAGCTAAGTTCTCATTTTTGGATTTTGACCTAAGAATCCAAAAGTGAACTCTCTCCATTCTCTCATTTTTCCTCTCTTTCCAAAAACAAAAGTTCTCACCAACTTCCCTTCTCCAAAAGAGAACAACCAAGAAGATCATTTGGTAGTGTTTGGAATCTGAACGTGGAAGAGTTCGTAGAGATCGAGAAGCACGAAGAGTTCGTGATTAACAAGGAGAGTTTGCTGAATTGGTCTACAACAAGTAAGTGTTTTTCTTCTTGCTGTAAAATTTCAGCATGTTTAGCCTAGATCTAATAGTTAGATCAATTTTAATAAGCATGTTGCATGATGATACCACGACGATTCGATCGTCTTCCGCTGCGCGGGGATTTTCATTCCCTTCAATATAGTGTTTTGCATCATCTATAAGATATGAATATCCATAGCATAGAAACAACTAGCAACTATATCTTTAGAGTGAAACTAAAAGCAAAACTATGCAGATTTAATCACTTAATCTAAAAGATTAAACCAAACTAAAAAAAACCAATGAAAACAAATAAAATGACAATCAATATAGTGCATACATATAAAAGTTAAATTAGTTGCTATATAAATAGCTACCATAGATTTTGCAAGAACAATATTGGCCAAACTAGTTAAATTTTTCATTTAATTGTCAGATTTGGGTCATTTTATACAATTGAGCTCTCAAATGTTTGAGCTCTGAGGTCCTAGAGTTAATAAAGAAAATTACAAAAAGAACTAATATAGTGGACTACATTAATCTTTATCAAACCATACCAAATTAAGCATCCATAAATTATATGGAAAAAAGCAAAACAAAAGAAGCACTTGTTTGGCAACACAACAAAGTGGAAACCAATGGGGTAAAAACAGGTTTCAACTTACATGCTATAAACCCCTTAACAGTACTTTCTATCACTTTATGGGATGATAAAACACAATAAAAACAGAAATAGATTCTTAAAAGTCTTCCACAATAAAAACACAATAAACACAATAATTTCGCATGTTGTTGTTTAGCATGTTTGGTTAGAATCATATGTTTGGCTTAATTTTAGTAGTGGGTTTGTGGATGAGAGGAAATGGTATTAGTCCAAAATATCATGATGTTGGCTTTTGAATCAACATCATGAAATTGAGTAAGTAGTGAACTCCTTGATAGTTTTATTTTTTTTTTTCGGCGTCTTCCTAAGGACATAGTAAGTACATAAGTTTAAGTAACCATTATTCCTCTTGTTGATTGAACTTTCAAGCCACCAGATTTATAGTTATGGATAAGTCATGGATGTCAAAGAATAGGATGTCATCAGAATATCATTTTAGGAGTTGAGACGTTTATCCAAAATGGTATACGCCATTCAAATAGGTCAGATGTCATTTGTTGTCCATGTTTGAAATGTGTGAATGCAAAGTCTCAAAATACGAATGTCGTAAGAGACCATTTATATATTAATGACATTGATGAAAGTTATAGAACATGGATTTGGCATGGTGAGTCATTACCGAATGAGAGAAAAGAGGAAGTTGAAGTTGAGGACGAAGATGTTGACGACACAATAGGAATGTTTGAGGCTGCACATAACTATTTTAATGACAAGTCTCCAATATTTGAAGAAGTGTTAGATGATGCCAAGAAACCATTGTACTTAAATTGTAACAATTTTACCAAAATATATGCATTGATAAAGTTATATAATTTGAAAGCAAGGTTTGGATGGAGCGATAAGAGTTTCACTGAGTTGTTAGCATTGGTTCGTGACATCTTACCATGTCCAAATGAACTTCGTAGCTCTATGTATCAAGCAAAAAAGATATTGTGTACTCTTGGAATGAAGTATGAAAAGATTCATGCATGTAGTAATGATTGTTATTTGTTTAGAAAAGAGCTTGTAGATGTAGAAGTATGCCCTACATGCGGAACATCAAGATGGAAGTTTTGTAAAAATTCAAAGGATGTGATGAAAAACATTCCGGCGAAAGTCATGTGGTATTTCTCTCCTATCCCAAGATTTGAAAGAATGTTTCGCAGTAAAGAAATATCTTGTTTGTTGACTTGGCATGCTAATGAACGAGTAATTGATGGGTACATACGACATCCTGCGGATACACTATCGTGGAAGCAAGTAGACAATTTGTTGCCAGAGTTTGGTTTAGAACCTAGAAATCTTCGTCTTGCTCTTTCAACTGATGAAGTCAATCCACACGGTGATCTTAGTAGTAGATATAGTTGTTGGCCAGTTATGTTGGTGACATACAATTTACCTCCATGGTTATGCATGAAGCGAAGATTTTTTATGTTAAATGCATTAATATCTGGGTCTAAACAACCAGGGAATGACATAGCTGTTTATTTAGCTCCATTAGTTGATGATCTGAAAAAACTTTGGAATGATAGAGTTCAGTGTTATGATGTACATCACGAACAATCTTTCATACTTAAAGCTATTTTATTATGGACTATTAATGATTTTTTTGCATATGGCAATTTGTGTGGTTGTACAGTAAAAGGATATCATGCGTGCCCAATATGTGGGGAAGAAACCTCATCCACTTATTTGCCAAAAGAGAAAAAGATGGCATATCTTAGACATCGAAAATATTTACCCCGTAATCATCCATATAGGAGACAGAAGAAAGCTTTTACTGGTGAACAAGAATTGGAATTTGCTCCTGAACCGTTAAGTGGAGAGGAAATTCTTGCGAAAGTTAGTAGACTTCAATACTCGTTTGGAAAGAAGCTAAGAAAGGAAAAAAAAATAAAGGAGATCCTTCAAGCACTTATTGGAATAAGAAGTTTATTTTCTTTGAGTTAGAATACTGGAAACATTTTGACGTGCGACATTGTTTAGATGTGATGCATATTGAGAAGAATGTGTGTGTAAATATTATTGTACGTTACTTGATATTCCCAAGCAAGACAAAAGATGGATTAAAAACTCGTCTAGATTTGGTTGAATTGAACATTAGATCAGAGTTGGCCCCTCAATTAGGAGAGAAAAGAATCTTCTTACCTCCAGCATGTTATACACTATCGCGGATGGAGAAATTGAATTTGTGTAAGACACTATCGAAAATTAAAGTACCTGAAGGTTATTCATTCAATATACAGAGTTTAGTGTCGCTCACAGATTTGAAACTTTATGGGCTTAAATTGCATGACCACCATGTTCTTATGCAACAATTATTACCTGTGGCTATACGTGGTATTTTACCAAAGCATGTTAGATATGCAATTATTCGTCTGTGTTTCTTTTTCAATGCCATATGTAGTAAGACGATCAATTCATCAAAGTTAAAAGGCTTGCAAGAGGATGTAGTGGTTACTTTGTGTTTGTTTGAGAAATATTTTCCACCAGCATTCTTCATGATAATGGTACATCTTGTGTTTCATCTTGTAAGAGAGATAGAATTTTGTGGACCAGTGTATTTGAGGTGGATGTATCCTTTTGAACGATATATGAAAGTTCTAAAAGGTTATGTGCGAAATAGAAACCGACCAGAAGGATGCATTGGAGAAAATTATATTGTGGAGGAGGCTATAGAATTTTGTTCTGAATTTCTCTCTGGGGTTGAGTCTATTGGGCTACGTTCAACGACAAGGAAAGAGAAATCAGATTTTGATAGACCATTGGTTGTTGCTCACTATATCAAACCCAGTAAGGAACAATTGGATCAAGCTCATCTTTACGTTTTTCAAAATGTGAATGACGTGCTTCCATACGTAGGGTACATAAATCTCAATTATTTCGCATAACTTTCGAACTATGGAATGATGTAATAATTTTTATGTGTTCTATGAATTTAGGCAACACATGGAAACTCTATCTAGACTCAATCCTAGTAGATCCAAAAACAAAAGGTGGCTTCAAGATGAAGATAATGGCACATTTAGCAGATGGTTGTGTGATCGGGTAATCTTGAGATTAAACTTTTGTAATGAGTGGGTTTAATGTTTATTCCTACTTAATTTACAACATATATTTTCAGGTTCAACTTGCTTTCGAGGTGCCAAACAACTCCATATCACATTCTTTAAGATGGATAGCTCATGGGCCTTGTCCAGATGTAGCCACATTTAGTCGTTATGTGGTCAATGGTACTCATTATCATACGAAGAAACGTGATGATATTAGGAATACCCAAAATAGTGAAATTCTTATAACAACAAACACAATGCAAGTCTCGATTATAAGGATAAAAAACACAGTATGTCCGACATGACCTTTTATGGTGTAATACAGAGATTTGGGAGATTGATTACCGAAAATTAACATTTATTTTGTTAAAATGTGACTGGGTTGAGAATAATAATGGAGTTAAAGTAGATGACCTTGGATTTACATCTGTCAACCTTAATCGCATTGAGCATAGATCAGACTCATTTATTTTTGCATCTCAAGCCAAACAAATATTTTATGTGAAAGACCCTTTTGATCCTCGATGGTCGGTGGTTTTAACCCCTCCTCAAAGAATAGTTGAAGAAGAATATTCTGAGGTTGATGTTGATACCGTTCAAGATTGTGGATATGGGGTCCTAGAAATAATGCCTAATATTGACGTGACCCATGAAATCGACGAAATGTCATCCACATATCTTAGTAATGATTGTGAGGGTATATGGATCGATAAATAATGTATTAAATATGGTATGCATTTGTTTAGTTATTGCAATTTTTATGAGTTCATATGTCTTATGCGTTATTATAACTTATTTTTTTCATGGTTTTTTTTTTTTTTTACAGATTGTTACAATGAGTGGATCAAGTGACGATGAAGTGAATGTATCGATCCAAATGGAGGCTAGGCATACTAATCGACGTGGTCTCACAACTATGCATGGTCTAGCACGCGTAAGGACTACAGGGGATTGCTTGGTCATCTAATACAACAATAAAGGCCAAAGTGTTGGTGATAATGCAAACCAAATGCAAAGTTATATAGGAGTTTGTGTTAGGCAACAAATTCCATTAAGTTACAAGACTAGGAAAAAAGTTCCCCAAGAATTGAAAGATTAAATTTTTGATTCTGTACAGGTAAGAATAATAGTATTTCCCCTAAAGGCTTCTTAATATATAGAGTTATTTAACCCTTCATTATGTGTTTCCTATATAGATGTCATTCGTGGTAGACCCTCGGTCCAATAATTGTATTCTTCAATCAGCGGCAAATAAATTTCGAACATTTCGATACACGTTGTATCAAAAGAACATACTTCCATTTAAGGATGAGTCGTCCTTGTTGAAACATCCTCCACAAAAGTATTCCCATATTGATAAAAAAAACAATGGGAAGCATTTGTGAATGTTAGATTATCGGAAGAATGAGAGGTAAATCCATTATACTTATTGCTTTTAAAAGTTAGTAAAAAAAGTATTAAAATGATTTAAATTGATTCTATTATGTTATATAGGCACAAAGTCGTGTGCAAAAGGAAAGGAGAGAGAAATGTAAATATAATCATCACATCTCTCGCAAAAGATATGCAAACTTAGCTGAAGAATTATTGAGTAACATTATTTCTTATAATTTTCCATACATGAGATTTAATAACGTGTATGTTTATATAGGAATTGGCAGAAGATCCTTCCTCTCGTGCCACCTTATGGATACAAGCACGAAAAGGAAAAAATAATGAATACTTCGATGAAGCCACCAAACAATGTGTTGGTCGAATCGTAAGTTAATATGTTTTATTTTAACATGATGTAAAAATGATTCTTAGTGTAAATATCTTATGGTTAGTTTCAATGTCAATCTAAAGGGTTGTGACAGGATGAACTAGCTATGAAGAATAAAGGTAAAGACATATTGACCGAAGCATTAGGCACGCCAGAAAACAGAGGGCGTGTTAGAGGAATAGGTATGTCTGTCAATCCATCAACATACTTTGACATTCCTCGAGGGAAATCGAAATCAAGCAAATAGTCTGGCAACAAAATGTCAACTGATTGCTCACCTTCCAAAAGGTCTGCAAGCATAGGCAGTAATCATCCAAAAGGCAAGGAGGTCATTGACGAGGTGGAAGAAATTTTAGAGGTAATTAGAATTTTAATTTTTAATATTAAAAGTGTGATCTATGATACTTTATTTTGACATTCTTTTTTAATTTTTGAAGGGAACTCCATGCCATCTAGCAATAGGATCAAAAGATAATGTGGTTGTTGCAGGCACAATGTACACGTTTGACGCTCAATTTCCCAAAGTCCATGGAGTTCCCTTAGGAGTTGAAAATGTTAGAGTGGTAGTGGACATGATCGTAGGTGAAGATGCTCCATTACCAATTTGTATACGGGGAGAAGTAGAGTCTTTGAGTCAATCAATGGGAAATTTTGTGGCATGGCCTCGGAACCTTGTCATTTTTAATAAGGGGAAAAAGGTATGAAATTCTCCAACTCAATGTTTAAAATTACTATATTCTTTGTTTACAAATTTAAATGTTGTTTTGTTGTGATAGGTGGCTTCTCCAGCAAAGCATAAGTCGAATGTTTCTGTACATGTGAGTACTTCAAATTCTACAAAGTACACAGATGCTCATGTGACTATTAAGCTTCTGAATTGTTATGCAATGTTATCGATGCAAGAAGATGATACGATTGAAGTCAAGTTGAGCGAGCACATGTTCGGGGAGGAGAAGTTAATTTATTTAATTACATCGCGATGATATCCTGCATTACTGTGGGATGGTGAAGATAAGGTACTCCTGCATAGTCGCATACATTGCCTAAGTATACAACATCATTCATTTATATTGACTACGCTTTTGAATGTAGTATACAACATCTTTCGTTTTATAACTTTACTTTTGTTTAGGTATCTTTGGACTGTATGTGACTATGAAATAATCGCTAAGTTCTTGCTAGTTAATCAAATAACCATTTCTAATTTTGTTAAAAGTCAAGAAACACGTTGTATAAATCAGGCTAACAGGTTAGAAATGGTTAATTTGGACTTGGATCAACAAGTTTTCATCCCATATAATATTGGGTAAGTTTAACTTACTTCAACCTATTTATATGTTTTTTGTTCATAAAACAATGATATTAGAATATTCATTGTTTAATAGATATCATTGGATGTTGATCGTTATCCATCCGCAGGCGAACACCGTTTAAGTCTTAAACTCGTTGAGGAGTAAGATCGAAGAAAGTTTTCAAAGAACAATAAATACGTAAGTGTTTCAAACCTTTAGAATTAATTACTTTCTATTAATTTTTCTAATGCTTCAAACTCTTTAGATCCTTGAGAATGTGGCAAGCCAAGCACTCACTTCCACAATATCGTTCCGCCATCACTTGGAAACTTGTAAAGGTAAACATAATTGATATATTCGATTGTTTTGGCCAATGGAACGAAATTTAACTCAAACATGCTATTTTTAAAATTATTTTGCATGTAGTGCCCCCCATCAACCGGGTTCTCACGAGAAGTCTTGAGTACTATGTATGTAAGTATATACGAGAAATCGTATATAATTCTAGTATCCCTATAATGAACCTTGTAAGTACTCTTATTTTATCTTTTTAGTGATTCAAAATACAATTTAGTCTAATGTTATTATATATTATTTCTCTTTGTAGTTTAACACAAAAACTGCATATAAACAAGAAGAAATCGACGAGATTCGAGTACAATGGGTGAATTTTGTTGGCAGATTTGTGTAAGCCATTTGTGGATTTCTGAATTTTGTGAAAAAGTACTAGATTTGTATGAAGTTGGGTAAGTTAATATGTTGGTTAGGTGTACAATATACTTGTTTATAATGTATATAGTAGAAGTGTATATAATATTTAGTAGTTTGTGAAGAGGCGGGTGGCCCCATTCTTCTGAATCTGGGATTGGAGTTTGTTGGATTTTGTCTATGAATGAATGTGTTTTTTGATGTATATACTTGTTTCTTGGATGTTGTCTATGGAGAGGCGGGTGACCTCATTCCCTACACCGTTTTTTTTTTTGGATATATAGAAGTGTTTTGCAATGTTTCAGGTTATGGTTAGTTGATGTTCTGTAGAGGTCATGTCGAAATTTTTACTTATTGACTTTATTTCGTGTTAGTTTTAGAGTTTATTGTTTTTGTGATATAGGTGTTAAGGTTTGTGATATAAGAGTTTATGGTTTTAGAGTTATGGTTAAGGTTTGTGATATACGAGTTTATGGTTTTTGTGATATAGGCGATTAGGTTATGTAGAGATCGTCTCATGTGTATTCTTTATAATGAAGTGTAGTGCTCCTCTCGTAAAAGGAATCTTGTTGGATGTTTGTGGATGAATTAATGATTTCATGTTTTTTTTTATATATAGAAGTGTTCTGCAATGTTTCAGGTTATGGTTAGCTGATGTTCTGTAGAGGTCATGCCGAAATTTTTACTTATTGACTTGATTTCGTGTTAGTTGTAGAGTTTATTGTTTTTGTGATATAGGTGTTAAGGTTTGTGATATAAGAGTTTATGGTTTTAGAGTTATGGTTAAGGTTTGTGATATACGAGTTTATGGTTTTAGAGTTATGTTTAAGGTTTAATTTGTGATATACGAGTTTATAGTTTTTGTGATACAGGCGTTAAGGTTTGTGATATAGGAGTTTATGGTTTGTAATATAGTAGTTTATGGTTTTGGAGTTTTGGATATAAAAGTTTTCTATGTGCATTGTTTTGGTTAAGAAAGAATTTTGTTGGATGTGGTTATGGATTAAAAAACTTTTTTTGTTGCATGTTTGTAAATTTGTATAGTGATTTCATGTGTGGTTTCAATATAGAAGTTAATATATTTGCAATATTTCAGGTAATTAGTTATTAAATATTGTTGGTTAGCCATCGGGCTATCTACTTTTTTTTTATTAAATTATGCTAAAAACGATGACGGGCATTGCCTGTCATTAAATAAAAAATTATGAACTAAAATAATGATGGACAACAATATAATGACGAGCAATTGGTATTTAAAATTTTTTTTTCCAAATATAAATGACGCGTAATGCCCGTCATAAAAAGTGACCCAGTTTTTAATGACGGGCATTGCCCGTCATTAAAAAGAACTTTCCATAACGGGCAATACCCGTATTAAAAACTGGGTTCCAACCCACTTTTAATGACGGGCAACACTTTTAATGACGGGCATTGTCCGTCATCAAAACTCGATTGTCATTGTGTGTTACAATGACAGGCGGGTTTTAATGACGGGCAATGCCCGTCATCAAAACATACAATGACACTCGAATAGATGACGGGCGCCCACCCGTCATAAAAACCTTTTAATGACGGGTAATGCCCGTCATTAAAACCCTTTTTTCTTCTAGTGACACCATGGATGCAGCGGACTTTGTAATTAGTACAAATGAGGTAATCCAACTCATTCATGTAGTTGACATGCGAGTGGGGGCATCCTATATGAAGAGTTCATACAAGATCGGACTGCAAATTATTAGTCTAACCAGTATAACGTCGTTAACAGGATAAGACTGATAATTTATAGATGGTCATTAGTGGCTCGACTTGAATCTTGAGCAAGTTAAGAACTCCTGCTTATAGGGGTTTGTTCTTAGACTAGTATGGGTGTGAGTGGCCTGTAACCGACTCAATAAGCCTATCTTCTCAGGGACAGAACCTCGTAAGTAGCTGGGGATTTAACTATGCAAAATGGAATTCACTCAGTCCTACACTAAGGAATTAGATAGGTTGTTCCCTTAATAACTACTGAGTCCAGGTCTTGAACAACGGGGCTCCGCCCTCTAAGCTGACTTAAGAGGGTATGAGTCTATGGTAGGACCTTAGACTTGTTGTTCATTTAGAGGATCAGTGGTGCTTAAGGAACAAAGAGGTAATCATTGTGGTAAAACGGTAATTTAACCCAGCCGTGATTAAGAACAACCTGTGAAGGGTCGACTCATGGGTAATGATTATATCAATGGACACAATATAATCTACAGTGGGGAGAGTGCAGCTACAAATCTATAGTGGACTGACTTGTAGTTAATGAATATTGATCAACTGGATCAAAGAGTTTGATCATTGAATCTCATATCATTGGAGCTCATGAACTGTAGTCTATTAGGTCCCTCCATTGGCTCAACATGGTAATACTGAGGGTATAAAGTTAGGAATGAAATTGAAGTGTTCAATTTCATATATGAGGAGTTATATCAGTTATATGTGATATAATTGATATAATTGATATAATATATAGTTTTAATGCAAATTAGATTCACATATTAACTATATACTAATGAGAAAATGAATTTATATATATAAAAAAAGAATGAATGAGGGATAGGATGGTAATTTCTCTCATTTCCGTATAAATAGTTACATAAGATGCAACTTTGAATCTAATCTTTGGAAACACTAGATTATCAAATAATTGTGTTTTTGGAAAAGTTCCACGAACAACTTCTCGCATAACTGTTGGGATTTTTATCCTAATCTCGTGTTTGTAACATATTGTTTGAAATTAATAAGAGTTATTCATTTCATCACTTTGTGTCTCGCAATATTTATAAACTTTTCCAATAAACTAAGCTCCAGGGTCATTGTTTTTATGAGAGAACTAGAGCTTTAACGGTGTGTAGTGGACACACAGGGAGGATCACGTTCGAGTTAAATGACCCGAACGGTCTACAGTATATGGGTAGGGTTGGAGACATAATCCTGGATACTCTGTGAATGCGGCCCGCTTTGTATTAGATACAAACGAGGTGATCTGACTCCTTCATGTGGTTAACATGTGAGTGGGGGCATCCTGTGCAATGATATTGTACAAAACCGAACCGTGATTTATTAGACCTACTGATGTAACACTGTTGACAGTAAGGATTAATAACTTCGTAGATGACCATTAGTGACTCGACCTGAATCTTGAGCGTGTTACGGACTCCTGTCTGCGAGGGTTTGTTCTTTGACTAGTACGGGTGAGGGTGGTCACAGTTACTCGCCCAATATGCCTATCTTCTCAGGGACAGAACCAAGTAGGGAGCCGAGAACTTAACTCTGTGAGATGGAATTCACTGCGTTCCCGCCTTTAGGGAAACTAGAGGGGTTGTTCCCTTAAGTGTTGTCTCCAGGGCTTGGACAACGGGCGCCCACCTTCTCACTGGCCCGAGAAGGGTGTTGTGTATGGTTGGACCATCACAATATGTTGTTCATTAGAGGAGCAGTGGGGACTTAAGGAAAAAGAGGTAGACACAGGGGTAAAACGGTTATTTGACCCAACCATGTCTACGAACAATTTGTGAAGGGTCGACTCATGGGAATTGGTTATATTAGTGGACACGTAATATTCTGCACTGACGGGAGTGCAACTACGGGCTATAGTGGAGTGTTACCGTAGCTAATGAATGTTGGTTAACCGGGTCAAAGAGTTTGGCAGGTTAATCTTGGATCATTGGAGCCCGTCACTGTAGGTCCATTAGGTCCGTCGGTTTGCTCCACCTGGGTTAAAAGAAGGGTAAATGTTTTGGTATGAAATTGAAATGTTCAATTTCACTTTAAGGGCATTTATGTCATTTATATGAGATATGAATGATATAATTTATAGTTTAATGTAAATGAGATTCATAATAAACTATAGGTTAGCCTAATTGTTGAATTAGGTCTAATTGGAGAAATTAAATGAGAGAAATTAAATTGGATGTGATTCAATTTAATTAATCCACAATTATTGCAAATGAGATTTGCAATATGAGATATGAGATATCTTATATTATGTGGTTATGCAAATGAGATTAACTCCCTCATTCCACTATTTAAACCCTTTGCAAGAAGGTTTTGGGAAACTCTCTTCTCATTTTTTGTTTTTCACCAAAGAGAAGAAAAGAGAATTCTCTCTACTCTCTCATTTCTCCTCCCTCTCCAAAACTCAAAACAAGTTCCCACCAACTTCCCTTCTCCAAAAGAGAACAACCGAGAAGATCATTTGGTGGTGTTCGAGATCGATTTGTGGGAAGATTTCGTTGAGATCGAGTAGCACGAAGAGTTCGTGACCCGAGGAAGAAATTGCTGAGTTTGTCTACAACAAGTAAGTATAAACTCTATTTGCTGTAAATTTCTTCTTCTTTAAGCATGTTTAGCCTAGATCTAAGTGTTAGATCAATTTTAATAAACACAAGTTGCATAGTGATACCTCGACGATTCAATCGTCTTCCACTGCGCGGGATTCTCATTCCCTTCAATTGGTATCCGAGCCATCTCGATGGTTCTTCATTTATGCACTGTTTTATTAAAATTTGGTGGGTGTTTTGCCATAATTTCATGAGATGATTGCTTGGTTTGCATTATGGATGTTTACGGTTTTTTGCACTAGATTAGATTTACAATTATGTTGATGAGATCAATGTAAGGGCCCGTTGTTTTTGGGCATTTTGTTGTAAATCGAGTTTGTAAGTCTGAGTCGTTCGTGGCAAGAGTTGCTGTGAAGAAATCGGAGTGGAAACAGGCAGAAATCGATGGAAGAACAGCAAAGTGTTTGTTGTTCTGTCGATGGCGTTGAGACGCTGCCCAACGGCGTCTCAAGGCTGTTCTCGCGGGCGGAGGCGTTGCTGCAGAGTAGCGTTGCAAAGTTGGGCGTAGCATTGCAACGCCGCTGGCGTTGAGAACACGGCGGCCGATTTGGAGGCGACAATTTACCAGCAACGCACGCGTTGAGGAGCGATTCATGCGGCGATTTGGAGGAGTGGGATGTGCATTTCCTCATAGTGGGTGGTTATTTCGTATTTTTATTATTTTTTTATTTTTAAAATGTATTTATTTAATTAATTTAATTATTTTATTAAATAATATTAATATAAATGTTATATTAATGTTATTTAATTAAATAATTGCCCCTAGGTGCCAAAAATCGGTCCATTTTTTCTATTTAATTATTTTATGCATGAGATGTATATTTTAATTAATTTCTATGTGCATAATGTATGTCATATAGATTTAAAATCCCACCTTAGGTTAAACATTTCATGCATCATTTTTATATTATAAGAGTTATAATATATAGTATGCATGATAGGATTATATTATAAGAGTTATAATATAATGTATGCATGTTTTAATTTATTTAAATATAAGTGTTATATTTTTAAATTAAAAGCATGCTCATGCATTTAATTCATGTGATGAATGTATGTTATAGTATAGTATTATTCATGTGATGGATGATCAAGTACTATAACATAGAAATGCATGCAACCTAAGTTAATTATTAGTTGTAAAGAGTTTAGAACTTGAATAATTAGACTTAGGTTTTCTAGGTCAATCCCTAATAAAAATTAAAGTGTTGAGTGGGAGGAAATATAGTGTATGAGATACATTTGAATTTCCAACCACAAATCTCCTTTAAGTCCGCATCGTGAGATCTATACTCGGCCTGTGGCGCAAATGGGAGCGTCCTTCTTCGGGTGGCATTTGTATAGTTCAATATCATCGTGGATGGAGAGTACTTATAGCGAGTGGGAACGGATTTTGTGAAAACGAGACCCACGATCTCTTCTTTCGATTCACACCGTGAGACGCCTATGATCCTGCTAGCTAGTTTGGCTCGGACTGCACAATCCCTTCGGAGGGCTTGATCATGGGAGTCGGAACACCGTGAATTCTACGGTTTCCTGGTTGGTTTTCCTTCTTGGTTCACCCTTCGGTGGCTATTGTTTGGATGGATACTTGGAAACTTAAAGATTGAGGGTGACACTCACAGAATTCGTTAAGTGTTAATGAATTCGACCGAACAATGGTAATTGGGCGCCTAATGGAATAAGAGTTATTCTCGGGATTAGGTCCGATCGAGAAAGTCTCGTCCTAGAGGAGGAGTGTTCTGTTCACCCTTCGGTGGCGGTCATTCTAAACCTTTAGGGTATTATTGCAAAATTTTGAATGACCTAGAGATCATGAAACAATTTTTGCTAAAACTTGATTGGATTTCAAAAGTTTTTTACGAGACTAATACAAAGTTTTCCTTATTTTTCAGCTAAAAATGTCTAGCGCAATAATAGCTTTACTCACTTTGGATAAGTTAGTGGGAGATAATTACCAAAGTTGGAAAAACAACATTAATACAATTTTGGTACAAGACGACATAAAATTCGTGTTATCTGAGGAGTGTCCTCAGATGTCAGGCTCGACCGCGTCGCGAAGTGTTCGCAATGCGTACGATTGCTGGATCAGGCCAATGAAAAGGCCAAGGTCTACATAATTGCCAGCATGTCTAATTTCTTGGCAAAGAAGCATGAGCTGATGGTTTCCGCTAAGGAGATCATGGAGTCCTTGCAAGAAATGTTTGGACAAAGCTGATCCTTTCTGTGTCCGGCATGACTCGCTCAAATACGTTTTCAACGCACGGATGAAGGAGGGGTCGTCTGTCCGTGAACACGTTCTAGACATGATGACCTACTTTCATCTGGCCGAGATGAACGGGGCATCGATCGACGAGTCGAGCCAGGTCAGTTTTATTTTGGAGACTCTTCCGAAGAGTTTCCTTCAGTTGCGTAGCAATGCTGTTATGAACAAAATTAGCTACAGTCTGACTACCCTCCTCAATGAGCTACAGAATTTCCAATCCTTTAATAGGGTCAAGGAATCTGAGGCAAATATTGCCTACAGGTCTTATCACAGAGGTTCGACCTCTGGGACGAAACTTGTTGCTCCTTCACGCTCGAAAGGGAAGAAGAGGATGAAGAGGGGTAAACTGACCGTGCTGCCACCCACAAGGACAAGAAGGTCAAAGACGTTGCAGAGAAAGGAAAGTGTTTCCACTTCAATGGGGGCGGACACTGGAAGAGGAACTGTCCCAAATTCCTGGTCGAGAGGAAGAATCAAGGTAAATGTGATTTACTTGTGACTGAAACGTGTTTAGTGGAGAGTAGTGACTCTGTCTGGATATTGGATTTGGGTGCCACTAACCACGTTTGTTCTTCTTTTCATGGGATTGATTCCTGGCAGCCGCTGCGAGAGGGTGAGGTAACTCTACGGGTTGGATCCAGGGAGCTTGTCTCTGCTGCAATGATCGGCACGGTGAAGCTGCACTTTGGCGGGAAGTACTTATTGTTGGACAATTTGTACATAGTTCCAGGGTTTACTAGAAACCTTGTTCCAACTTCCTGCTTAATTGAACACTGTATTTCCGTTTCCTTTGAATTGAATAAAGCGTTTATTTCTTTCAAATGGAATGTTATTTGTTCAGCTTCACTCGAAAATAATCTGTATGTTTTGAAACCTAATTCGGTCAAAAGTGTTTTGAACACTGAATTGTTTAAAACTGCAGAAACACGAACTAAGAAAGCAAAGGTTTCTCCAAAAGAAAATGCCCACCTTTGGCATCTTCAGTTAGGCCACATTAATCTCAATAGGATTGAGAAACTAGTGAAGAGTGGACTTCTAAACGAGTTGGAAGAAAACTCTTTGTCGGTGTGTGAGTCATGCCTTGAGGGCAAAATGACCAAACGCCCTTTTAGTGGAAAAGGATATAGAGCCAAAGAGCCTCTTGAGTTAGTACATTCGACCTCTCTCGTGGTCCGATGAATGTTAAAGCTCTCTAAGCAAGGTTATGAGTATTTCGTATCTTTCATGACGATTACTCCAGGATATGGGTATATTTACCTAATGCACAAGAAGTCCAAACTCTTGAAAGTTCAAATAGTACAAGATCGAGGTTGAGAACCTCTTAGGTAAATCGCTTAAAACACTTTGATCGGATAGAGGTGGAGAGTATATGGACGCCGAATTCCGTGACTATATGATAGAACACGGAATTACGCCCCAACTCTCGGCGCCGTATGCCACAATGAGAATGGTGTATCGGAGAGAAGAAACAGAACCTTGTTGGACATGGTTCTGGCCGATGATGAGCTATGCTCGTCTCCCTGATTCTTTTTGGGGGTACGCAGTGGAGATTGCGGTTTATATTTTCAACAACGTTCCATCGAAGAGTGTTTGTGAAACACCTTTCGAGCTCTAGAGTGGACGTAAAGGCGCTTTACATCACTTGTGATTTGGGATGCCCACCCACGTGTTGGTGTCAAATCAGAAAAGTTGGAACCCCGCTTCAAATTGTGCCTATTCGTAGGTTACCCTAAAGAGACTAGGGGTGGTCCATTTACGATCCTAGGGAAAATAGGGTGCTTTTGTCGACAAACGCCACTTTCCTCGAGTGAGACCACGTCAGGGATCATTTACCAAGGAGTAAAATTGTATTAAATGAAATGGACAGTAGATCAGCAAGAGTTGTTGATGGGGCTAGTACGTCAACAAGTGTTGTTGATCCTAGCACGTCTAGTCAAATCCGTTCCTAAGAGTTGGGAATGCCTCGACGTAGTGGGAGGGCTATGAGACGACACCGATCGCTAGATGGGTTTAATGAGCCTCGGTTGTCGCTCCCGATGATGATCGTGAGGATCCATTGACCTATGATCGAGCAATGGTTGATGTTGACAAAGACGAGTGGATTAAAGCTATGGACCAGGAAATGAAGTCTATGTACTTCAATTCTGTATGGGAGCTTGTGGATCAACCGGATGGGGTAAACCTATTGGTTGCAAATGGATCTACAAGCGTAAACGTGGCGTAGATGAAAAGGTGCAGACCTTCAAAGCCCGACTAGTGGCAAAGGGTTTTACCGAGGTTGAAGGGGTTGACTATGAGGAGACCTTTTTACCTGTTGCCATGGTAAAGTCAATCGTGATCCTTCCGCCATTGTCGTGTATTATGACTACGAGGTATGGCGGATGGACGCCAAGACACCTTTCTCAATGGCAAACTTGATGAGACCATCTACATGGACCAAACAGCGGGTTCATTGCCAAAGGCCAAGAGCAAAAGGTTTGCGACTTCATAAGTCCATTTATGGACCAAAACAGAACCGAGGTCTTGGAATATAAGGTTTGATGAGGCGATCAAATCTTATGGCTTTGATCAAAATGTCGACGAGTCTTGTGTCTACAAGAAAATCGTTGACAAAACTGTCGCATTTTTGGTGTTATACGTGGACGATATTCTTCTCATTGGGAATGAGGTAGATTTACTTCTCATCGACGTTAAAAGTGGCTAGCTTCGCAATTCCAAATGAAAGATTTTGAGTAGCTCAAGATGTTCTCTAGGTATCCGCATTGTCCCGAACTCAAGAACGTAACGCTAGCCTTGTCTCTCAGCGCCTTATATTGACAAGATGTTGTCTAGATATAAGATGCAGAACCCCAAGAAGGGCTTGTTGCCTTTCAGGCATGGGGTTCACTTGTCTAAGGATCAGTGTCCTAAGACTCCTCAAGATGTTGAGGATATGAGACGAATTCCATATGCTTCAAATTGTAGGGAGCCCGATGTATGCCATGTTTGCATACTAGGCCCGACATCTATTATGCAAGAGGGAATTGTCAGTGAGATATCACCCAATCCAGATTAGATCACCGACACCGTAGTAAAAGCAATCCTCAAGTATCTTAGGAGAACGAGGAACTACAACTTAGTGTATGGTAGTGGGGATTTGATCCTTACAGGATACACGGATTCTAATTTTCAGACCGATAAGGATTCTAGGAAATCTACTTCGGGGTCAGCCTTCATTCTGAATGGAGGAGCTGTAGTATGGCGAAGCATCAAGCAGGGATGCATCGCTAATTCCACTATGGAAGCGGAGTATGTTGCGGCTTGTGAAGCTTCAAAGGAAGCTGATTGGGTTAGGAAGTTCATGACACATTTGGAAGTTGTTCCAAACATGAACTTGCCGATCACACCGCTCGTGATAACAAAGTGCAAAAGAGCCAACTAACGTGAGCCTCGGAGCCATAAGAGAGGCAAACACATTGAGCGCAAGTATCATTTGATACGGGAGATTGTGCACCGCGAGACGTGATTAGTCACGCAGATAGCGCCGAGCACAATGTAGTCGATCCATTTACAAAGCCCTCACGGCTAAGGTGTTTGAGGGTCACCTGCAGAGTCTAGGTCTTCGAGAGCTTCCTGACTAGGGCAAGTGGGAGATGTGTAAACGGGTATTCAATGCCCTAGTTTATTGTATTACTTCATTGTAATTTATGTACATTTCTGAAATGTATTTTCTCCACTAGCTTAGTCCAAGTGGGAGTTTGTTGGGATTTTTGTCCTAATCTCGTGTTCGTAACATATTGTTTGAAATTAATAAGAGTTATTCATTTCATCACTTTGTGTGTTGCAATATTTATAAACTTTTCCAATAAACTAAGCTCCAGGGTCATTGTTTTTATGAGAGAACTAGAACTTGAACGGTGTGTAGTGGACACACAGGGAGGATCACGTTCGAGTTAAATGACCCGAACGGTCTACAGTTTATGGGTAGGGTTGGAGACCTAATCCTGGATACATTGTGAATGCGACCCGCTTTGTATTAGATACAAACGAGGTGATCTGACTCGTTCATGTGGTTGACATGCGAGTGGGGGCATCCTGTGCAATGAGATTGTACAAGACCGAACCATGATTTATTAGACCTCATCGATGTAACACATCGCTGACAAAGAAGGACTAATAACTTCGTGATGACCATTAGTGACTCGACTTGAATCCTGAGCGTGTTACGGACTCCTGTCTGCGAGGGTTTGTTCTTTGACTAGTACGGGTGAGGGTGGTCACAGTTACTCGCCCAATATGCCTATCTTCTTAGGGACAGAAACCAAGTAGGAGCCGGGAACTTAACTACGCGAGATGGAATTCACTCGCTCCCGCTTTAGGAAACTAGACGGATTGTTCCCTTAAGTGTTGTCTTCGTGGCTTGGACAACGCGCGCCACCTTCTCACCGCCCGATAAGGGTGTTGTGTATGGTTGGACCATCACAATATGTTGTTCATTAGAGGAGCAAAGGGGACTTAAGGAACAAGAGGTAGACACAGGGGTAAAACGGTAATTTGACCCAACCATGTCTACGAACAACCTGCGAAAGGGTCGACTCATGAGAATTGGTTATATCGGTGGACACGTAATATTCTCAGACCGACGGAGTGCAACTACGGGCTATAGTGGTGTGTTACCGTAGCTAATGAATGTTGGTTAACCGGTCAAAGAGTTTGGCAAGTTAATCTTGATCATTGGAGCCCGCCATCGAGGTCCATTAGGTCCTCGCTTGGCTCCACAGGTTAAAAGAAGGGTAAATGTTTTGGTATGAAATTGAAGTGTTCAATTTCACTTTAAGGGCATTTATGTCATTTATATGAGATATGAATGATATAATATATAGTTTAATGTGAATGAGATTCATAATAAACTATAGGTTAGCCTAATTGTTGAATTAGGGCTAATTGGAGAAATTAAATGAGAGAAATTAAATTGGATGTGATTCAATTTAATTAATCCACAATTATTGCAAATGTGATTTGAAATATGAGATATGAGATATCTTATCTTATGTGGTTATGCAAATGAGATTTGCATAACCTATGGTTGTGGTAAAGTGGTAATAATGTGGAGATATTAACTCCCTCATTCCATTATTTAAACGCTTTGCAAGAAGGTTTTGGGAAACTCTCTTCTCATTTTTTGTTTTTCACCAAAGAGAAGAAAAGAGAATTCTCTCTACTCTCTCATTTCTCCTCCCTCTCCAAAACTCAAAACAAGTTCCCACCAACTTTCCTTCTCCAAAAGAGAACAACCGAGAAGATCATTTGGTGGTGTTCGAGATCGATTTGTGGGAAGATTTCGTTGAGATCGAGTAGCACGAAGAGTTCGTGACCCGAGGAAGAAATTACTGAGTTTGTCTACAACAAGTAAGTATAAACTCTATTTGCTGTAAATTTCTTCTTCTTTAAGCATGTTTAGCCTAGATCTAAGTGTTAGATCAATTTTAATAAACACAAGTTGCATAGTGATACCTCGACGATTCAATCGTCTTCCGCTGCGCGGGATTCTCATTCCCTTCAATAACCTCCACATCTCATCTTAAAAGGAACCCACCTTCCTCTGTCACCTAGAGAACAACGGAGAAGATCTAGTGGTGGATCTTCACACGTTCGGGTTCGAGTTGCTGAGATCGTGATCGTGGGAGAAAGAGCACGTGAAGAAAAAGTTCTTCAAAGGTAATCATGTTGTTGTCCTTGTTATATAACATGTTTAATCGTATTTAGATTGTTCTTGATTGAAATCCGTGAAACAAAATTAAGAACATGCAATTCACAATCGCTTCCGCTGTGGGATTCGTTCTTTTCATGGTTATAAGAGAACTCTCACCGTGAAGTTCTCGCTCTAAGGTCAGTACTTAAGTTTGACTCACAATCTAACACCTCCTACATGGGAACTGACCGGGAGCTTGAGTTGAATTAACCTTAGTCCTGTTTATTTCTAGGTAACTAAAATGTTTATTCACCTAGATATAAGGTTAAAAGACCTAGTTATAATAGTTATAATAGGCATAGACTTAGATAGATTCTTTTAGCCAGAATCCGACTAAGTTAAACCTAGACCCTAACCTTAGGAGCTTTAGTGGGAGAAAATGAGATGTTCGCATCGAGTTTACTCTCACGTCCTCAAGAGTTCACACCGTGAGTTCCATGCTCGGCTACGTGGCGTCAATAGGGTATCCCCCTACGGTAAGTGTTTGCATGGTTCAATACCAAGGTGAATTAGGGAGGTATCCATAGTAAATGGGAGCAGGACGCGTGTCAACGTATCCTATGGATAGGGTCGCACCGTGAGAATTCTATAGTTTGCCTGCTAGGTTGTTCTGGAACATCCAAACCCTACAGAGGGTCTGACTATAGGGATCAGAACACCGCGAACTACAGAAATGGATAGGGTCTCTTAGGTAATTTGCCAACAGTTGTCTTTCTTAATAGTAGCCTGTTGACTCGGACCTATTGAATCTTAAAATGGTAAGGTCACATTTACGGGATAAGTTAAGCTAGTTAACAAGTCCTTGACCAAAAAAACGGTAGCTAAGGATCATTGGGACATGAGATGTTCTGGTAGTGAGAATTGGCTGAGATAGTCTCAATTCAGGGGAGGAGTGACTGACCACCCGACGGTGGCTTTTGTTCTGAACCCTTGAAGTATCGTTGCAAAATTAAACGTTTAATTTAAACACTAGGGTTATTTAATAATTTTGCTAAATTTGATTAGTTATAATGGGTTAAAGGCATAACTAATTAGAACTACTTTTGGAATTTCAGCATGTCGCTCTCAATTATAGCCTTACAGAAAAGCGAACGTTTAACTGGTGAAAACTATACTACGTGGAAGTCCAACCTGAATACGATTCTTGTTGTTGACGACCTTCGGTTTGTATAGACTGAGGAATGTTCTCAGGTCCCTGCTCGAAACGCTCCTCAATCAGTTAAGGATGTGTACGACCGATGGATCAAGGCCCATGATAAGGTCAAGTTCTACATTTTGGCTAGTGTTTCTTAAGTTATTGCCAAAAAGCACGAGGGCATGGTCTCAGCTCGTGAGATCATGAGTTCGTTGCATAACATGTTTAGACAACCGTTTGGACAGATTCGACACGAATCCCTCAAGTACGTTTATAACTCCCGTATGAAGGAGGGGTCGTCAGTGAGAGAACACGTTTTCGATCTGATGGTCCACTTCAACATGGCTGAAATAAACGGTGCGGTCATAGACGAGCAATGTCAAGTCTCGTTCATCCTTGAATCTCTTTCGAAGAGTTTCCTGCAATTCCGCAGCAATGCGGTGATGAACAAAATAGAGTATAACCTGACTACTCTCCTCAATGAGCTACAAACTTTCCAGTCTCTTATGAAAAATAAGGGGCAGACTGATGGAGAGGCAAATCTGTTTGCCCATTCCAGAAGGTTCCAGAATGGTTCATCCTCTAGGACTAAGTCTTGTAGTTCATCTTCTGGGCTTCAGAAGACCCGAAAGAAGAAGATAGGAGGGAAAGGGAAGACACCTGCTGCTGATAAGGGCAAGGGAAAAGCCAAGGTTGCAGACAAAGGAAAGTGTTTCCACTGCAACATGGACGGACACTAGAAGCGAAACTGCCCAAAGTACCTTGCTGAGCTCAAAGAGATGAAAGGTAAATCCGATTTACTTATTCTTGAACTTTCTTAGTGGAAAATGATGATTTTACCTAGATACTTGATTCAGGAGCCACTAATCACGTTTGCTCTTCTTTTCAGGAAACTAGTTCCTTCAAGGAGCTCAAAGAGGGTGAGATGACGCCGTGGTCTGGAAAGGGAGAGACGTCTGCCTCACTCAAGCAAAGGGAGATGCCAAGCTATTTTTAGAGATAGATTTATCTTTTTAGAAAATCTGTATATAGTTTCCAAGATTAAGAGGAACTTAATTTCTATCTCTTGTTTAATAGAACTTGGATATTGTATTTCTTTTTCTATCAATGAAGCGTTCATTTCGAAACAAGGGTGTCAATATTTGTTCTTCTAAGTTAGAAAACGGCTTATATATACTTAAACCGAAACGAACTAAAGCAATTTTGAATCATGAGATGTTTAGCAAATACTCAAAGTAAAAGGCAAAGAATTTCTCATAATAATACCTATCTATGGCATCTTAGACTTCGTCATATAAATCTCAATCGGATTGAGAGACTATCTAAGAATGGACTTCTAAACAAGTTAGATGACGATTCTTTACCTCATTTTGAATCCTTCTTGGAAGGTAAAATGACTAAGCGACCTTTTACTGGAAAATGTTATAGAGTCATAGAACCCTTAGAACTTATACATTCGGATCTTTGTGGTCTGGTGAATGTTAAAGCTCGAGGAGGGTACGAATATTTCATCTCTTTCATAGATGATTATTCGAGGTATGGTTATCTATACCTAATGCATCGTAAGTCTGAGGCCCTTGAAAAGCTCAAAGAGCATAAGGCTGAAGTAGAGAATGCGTTAGGGAAAACCATTAAAACACTTCGATCCGATCGAGGTGGAGAGTATATGGATTTGAGATTCCAGGACTATTTGATAGAACATGGAATTAAATCTCAATTCTCATCACCTAATACACCACAACAAAATGGTGTGTTAGAAAGGAGAAATAGAACTTTGTTGGACATGGTTCGATCTATGATGAGTTATGCTCAATTGCCTGCCTCGTTTTGGGGATACGCAGTAGAAATTGCAGTTCAAATCTTGAACACTGTTCCATCAAAGAGTGTTTCAAAAACACATTTTGAATTATGGAAGGGGCGTAAACCTAGTTTACAACACTTCATGATTTGAGGTTGTCCGGCGCACGTGCTGGTGACAAACCCAAAGAAACTAGAACCTCCTTCAAGATTATGCCAATTTGTTGGCTATCCCAAAGAAACGAGAGGTGGTCTTTTCTACGACCCACAAGAAAACAAGATGATTGTATCCAAAAACGCCACTTTCTTGGAGGAAGATCACATGAGGAACCATAAACCACGTAGTAAACTAGTACTAAATGAAGCTACAGATGAACCAACAAGAGTTGTTGATCAAGCTGGACCCTCATCAAGAGTTGATGAAGAAGCTAGCACCTCAAGTCAGTCTCGTCCTTCTCAATCGTTGAGAATGCCTCGACGAAGTGGGAGTTGTTTCCCAACCGGACCGCTACTTGGGTTTAGCTGAAACTCAAGTCGTCATACTTGATAATGGCGTAGAAGATCCATTGTCTTATAGACAGACGATGAATGACGTAGACAAGAACCAATGGATCAAGGCCATAGCACACAAAATGTGTTATCCTTAGACTTAATTATTGTTAGTTTTATGATGATTTCAGGGATTTTAAATGTTTAAATCACTCAATTTCATGATAAGAGCTTAACAGGACATTTGGAGACATTTTGGATCACTCGGGATGGAAAAGAGGCTATTTGGAGCTAAAAATAACATCATTCAGAAGAAGAAAGATCAATCCAAGCATGAAGACCCGAGGTGATGGCGTTGAACGCCAGGCGATACCGTTGCAACACTGCCTTAGGGCGTTGCAACGCTATCTCGAAAAGAAGTTGCTTAATGTCGTGCATGTCGTAGGTTCATATGGAGACTATGGAGTTTATTGCATGTGCGAGGCTCGCTAAGAATCGAGAGATTTTCTTGAGTATTTTACTTCTTGTTTATAAATTCATCTCAATGGTTCTTTGCATGTGTTAGTTAAGTCTTTAACTTGTAAAATCATTTTCCTCAAATCTATCAATTCGTGTCTCCACATGTCAGTCTGTTGTTTGTTTTTACTTTCATCACCTATCCATGTTTTGTTTCTTTAGCTAAAATTGAAGATAAGTATCTTAGTAATTAATTAATCTAGAAACCCATTCCCGAGGACGATACTTGGACTCTTAAATCACTATACTAAAACTTGACCCGTACACTACGGTATTGCATTATCATAAATTTTGCATCAACAAGTTTTTAGCGTCGTTGTCGGGGAATGACGATTATTTAGATTAATTAATATTAGGAGAAAAATTGAGATTTTTAGACTAAAGTTTATTTGTGTGTTTTTCTTTATTTGTTTTGTGTGTTTGTTTGTTTCCTTATTTGTTTTATTTTAGTTTTGTGTTTTGTTTTTAAGTCTTTGTCCCCTGTTTTTGGTTGTTTTGCTATTGTGTATAAGTCTTGATCTGAATTATTAAATTTTGAAGTATGACTTTGCATGATTTTTCTCCATCATTCTATTGTCCCTCCCAGGACCCTATGTGTGTGCATCATGATTTATCTGAATACCAGATGTCTAATTTTTACTATTTTGTACCTTAAATTGATAAAAATTCTCATGATGGTAGTTATTTAGGCACTTGGAACCATAATTTTTCATACCCTGACCAGCCCATAGAAAAATCTTCTCTTGTGGACCAATTAATGAAATATACCTTAGAGTTGAAAATTAAAAATTTGGTTCATAATGAATTAGAGAGGTTGGATAGGTTAGAAACTGAGGTGGTAGGACTTTGGGAAATAGTACAGGATAGTGCTCAATATCTTAACAAGCTAGTAATTTCCCTTAAGGCCTTACAAGAACCATTTCTTATCCTTACCACTCAGGAGATGCCAACTAGGAGGATTTGTTCATATGATAGTGAGGATAGTTTGGGGGAGATTGAGGCACACCATGATCAGGTTAGTGAGGTAGACATTGGTGATATAATCACTTCCACAGAGGAAATCCAGGTGATAGAGTTAAAGGCTGAGAAATCTTCTTTCCTTTTATCCCCAGAAATTTCCTTTATTTTTTATAACCATTTGTCCTATACTCACGAGTCTTGGTTTGATTTTAGTTCTTTCATTTCATTAAACAAAAATACCAAAAATATTTATCTGTCTGGTGCCCAGGAAAAATAGGATAGCCTTTTAGACTTAGAAGGCTATATCGATGCAAGCAAGAAGGGCCCAAAGAAATATGAGCAGTTTTATGTGCCCTTATAAGTCACCGTCTAGCTAAAGACGTTAAAGAAAACGATTCTTGGGAGGCAACCCAAGTTTTATGTTTCATGTCTTTATTTTTTGTATTTTTCTTTCTTTTATGTTTTATTTTCTAGTTCTTTTTGTGTTTTTGTCTAATTTCTTTCTTTTTGTACCTCCTGGTGTATGCCCAAGGGGAGAGCTATCGACTTGCACCCTTTTGATCCTGAGATTGAGAGGACTTGTAGGAGACTCCTAAGGGAAGGAAAAACAGAACCTCAGATTATGGCTGACCAGAACCTCATCAATAACCCTAAACCTATTAGGGAGTATTTCCAACATGTGTTTAATTCTGAGCAGGCTGGAATAGTCCATACCCCTATAAATGCTAATAATTTTGAACTTAAGACAGGGTTTATACAGATGGTTAGGGAAGGTGCTTTTAGAGGATTAGCCACAGAAGATCCTAACTCACATCTTCAAAATTTCTTAGAAATTTGTGGTATATTTAAAATGAATGGTATCTCTGCTGATAATATTCGCTTACGTCTCTTTCCTTTCTCTTTGCAGGGTAGAGCCAAAGAATGGCTAGGGTCCCTTCCCTCAGGTAGTATCACTTCTTGGGAGGCGTTGCCCAGGCCTTCATGACTAAATTCTTTCCACATGTGAATGCTGCAAGTTAAGGACAGAGATAGGAACATTAAGGCAGCATGAGGGAAAACAACTATTCGAGGCATGGGAAAGGTACAAGGACATGCTGAGGAGATGCCCACACCATGGCTACCCAGATTGGCTCCAGGTACAACTGTTTTATAATGGACTGGAAGGTAAGACCAGGGCTATTCTAGATGTCACTGTTGGAGGGGCTTTCATGGCGAAGACTGTGTAAGAAGCACGTGCCCTCCTAGAGGAAGTGTCAACTACCAGCTACTAATGGCCTACGGACAATGACAGATCTAAGCCAGCAGCTGGATTGTATCAACTGGATGAGGTAACCTCTCTTAGATCTCATATGGAATCTCTCACTCATGCCGTGAATAATTTTGCAAGATCACCACAAACAGGGATATCCTCTCAATGCTACCAGCCCAATGGAGAATCCACTATGGAGCAACTACACTACCTGAACAACAGAAGCAACAAATATGCAGGAAGCCAAATTCAGAATAACCTCCCAACACATTACAATCCAGGTTTGAGGTATCATGAGAGTTTCTCTTATGCTAACAACAAAAATGTGTTGAATCCTCCTACAGGGTATGCTTCTACATCAGAGAAGAAACCATCTCTGGAAGAGACATTGCACTCCTTCATAGCTGAATCCAGAAGTCGGTCCAACCAGCTGGAAAATGCAGTCACCAGTCTATCTGGTATAGTGACTAGTCATGGAGTTGCAATAAAGAATATAGAGACCCAGATTGGCCAAATGAACACATCACTCCAGGCACCGCAAGTAAGGAAAGAAACACCTTGAGTGAGTACAGTCTAGCTAAAGACGTTAAAGAAATCGTTTCTTGGGAGGCAACCAAAGCTTTACTTACTTTTGTTTTTCTGTCTTTAGTTTGCTTTAGTTTGTTTTAGTTGTTTTTCAGTTCTTAGTTTATTTACTAGTTGTTGTTTTGCTTTGTAGGTTGTGATGATGTCATCCTTCGTTGAAATCCATGTTCCCGTTCTGAGGAACTCCAACACTCATGTTTTGGCTATCCAAGGAACTCAGAAAGATCTCCATCCCCCAAGACAGTATTGTTCACTTTTACCCTTATACTTAATTTGTGATTATTCCTGCAAACATTAGGGACAATGTTTAGTTTAAGTTTCGGGGTGGGATGTTGTTTATTTGTTGTGACTGTTCTGAGTATGTGCTGAATTGTTGATTGATCTTTTACATAAGTATGATCATGATAGCCTAGGATGAGATTTAATTGAAAATTCTTGTGATTCTGCTGAAACTTGAGAGCATGACATGAATTCGAGTTAATTTAAAAATTTTCTTGAGTTTTTCCTGCACTATTATGCACATAGCCTGTGTTCTTGTAGTTTTGAAATGCTTAGAACAAAGTTATTAGGCTTAGAGGTTTAATCTCACTTCGATAGGTCTAAGAACTTATTTGAGAGTTAAACTGCAGGATAGGGTGAATGACTATATGAAGTGCATGACCTGTATAGTATGTGAAATAGTTTATTTTTGTTGTTTGTTTTCGAAAGAAAAAAAATTCGTAAGGGCAAAAAGAGCTACCTTCATTGTGATCAGTTAGGCCACTCATTGAGCCAGTGCTCTAGGTAAGGGTTCCTGCAGTGGATGTGTGAAAGCTAGTGTCCTTGCACAAAAAAAAAAATAGAAAAAATTGATAAAAGAGTGAGTAAGTGCTGAGTAAAGTTATTTAATTCTTGAATGTGGGGAGGCTCAAAGATTAGTAATTAAGACCAGTGTAGGGGGAAGTTGAATGGAGAGCCTAATAAAGTTGATCCGAAAATGAAGGGAACATAGGCTAATCACACACACACGTAAGAACACTTAGGAAAAGTTTTAAATTCCTTGCTGAAGTGTTATGTTTGAGTGTTTCCTGTGGTTACTAGAATTTCCCTTAAATTTTTTAGGCTTGAATCAAATGTATGTTTAAGAACAATCTAATGTTTAACTCTGTTTTTGCTCGGAACTAGCAAAAGTTTAAGTTTGGGGGTGATTGATAACACACAAAATGTTCTATCCTTAGGCTTAATTATTGCTAGTTTTATGATGATTTCAGGGCTTTTACGTGTTTAAATCACTCAATTTCAGGTTAAGAGCTTAAACAGGACATTTGGAGACATTTTGGATCACTCGAGATCGAAACGAGGCTATTTGGAGCTAAAAATAACATCATTCAGAAGAAGAAAGATCAATCCAAGCTTGAAAACCCGAGGTGATGGCGTTGCAACGTCATGCTTGCTGTTTAGAGGCATTGAAGACTCCAGGCGATAGCGTTGCAACGCTGCCTTAGGGCGTTGCAACGCTATCTCGAAAAGAAGTTGCTTAATGTCGTGCATGTCGTAGGTTCATATGGAGACTATGGAGTTTATTGCATGTGCGAGGCTCACTAAGAATCGAGAGATTTTCTTGAGTATTTTACTTCTTGTTTATAAATTCATCTCAATGGTTCTTTGCATGTGTTAGTTAAGTCTTTAACTTGTAAAATCACTTTCCTCAAATCTATCAATTCGTGTCTCCACATGTCAGTCTGTTGTTTGTTTTTACTTTCATCACCTATCCATGTTTTGTTTCTTTAGCTAAAATTGAAGATGAGTATCTTAGTAATTAATTAATCTAGAAACCCATTCCTGAAGACGATACTTGGACTCTAAAATCACTATACTAAAATTTGACCCGTACACGACGGTATTGCATTATCATAAATTTTGCATCAACACCATGGACCTTGAAATGGAGTCAATGTACTTCAATTCAGTATGAGAACTTATAGACCAACATGAAGGGGTGAGACCCATAGGGTATAAATGGATCTACAAGAGAAAGAGAGATGCAACTGGAAAGGTACAAACCTTTAAGGCTAGACTTGTGGCAAAGAGTTTTACCCCAAAGGTAAGGAGTTGACTATGACGAAACTTTTTCCCCTGTTGCTATGCTTAAGTCTATTAGGATACTCTTGTCCATAGCCTCATTTTATTATTATGAAATTTGGCAAATGGATGTCAAGACTGCCTTTTTGAATGGGAATCTTGACAAGAGCATCTATATATCTCAGCCTGAAGGGTTCATAACCCAAGGTCATGAGCAAAAAGTTTGCAAGCTCAATCGATTCATTTATGGGTTGAAACAAGCATCCCGATCTTGGAACATAAGATTTGATACTGCGATCAAGTCTTATTGTTTTGACCAAAACGTCGATGAGTCTTGTGTTTACAAGAGGATCATCAACAACAAAGTAGCTTTCTTAGTGCTTTATGTGGATGATATCCTACTCATTGGGAATGATGTAGGATACCTTACTGACATAAAGAATTGGATGGCGACCCAATTCCAAATGAAAGATTTGGGAGAGGCGCAATATGTTCTTGGGATTCAGATTTTCAGGAATCGCAAGAATAGAACGCTAGCTCTGTCTCAAGCATCTTATATCGAAAAAATGTTGTCCTGATATTCGATGCAGAATTACAAGAGGGGTTTATTACCATTCAGGCATGGAGTTCATCTGTCTAAGGAACAGTGTCCTAAGACAAGAAGTTGAGGATATGAGACGTATTCCTTATGCCTCTGCAGTAGGTAGCTTAATGTATGTTATGTTGTGCACGAGGCCAGACATTTGCTATGCAGTGGGAATAGTCAGTAGGTACCAATCCAATCCAGGGTTAAACCACTGGACAACAGTTAAAAATATCCTCAAGTTTCTTAGGAGAACGAGGGACTATACGCTTGTGTATGGGACTAAGGATTTGATCCTTACTCAATACACTGATTCTGAATTTCAGACTAATAAGGATTCTAGGAAATCCACATCGAGATAAGTTTTCACCCTTAACGGGGGAGCTATAGTATGGCAAAACATCAAGCAAGGATACATCGTTGACTCCACGATGGAGGTTGGGTATGTCGCTACTTGTGAAGCAGCTAAAGAGGCTGTTTGGCTAAGAAAATTCCTTACTGATTTGGAAGTTATTCCAAATATGAAATTTTTTATCACCTTACACTGTGACAACAGTGGTGCGGTAGCCAATTCGAAAGAACCTTGCAGCCATAAGCGAGGCAAGCACATCGAGAGGAAGTATCACCTGATACGAGAAATAGTACAACGAGGAGATGTGACAGTCACAAAAATCGCTTCGGAGCACAACATTGTTGATCCGTTTACAAAGACTCTCACGACTAAAGTGTTCGAGGGTCATCTGGAGAGTCTAGGTCTACGAGACATGTACATAGGCTAATCTAGGGTAAGTGGGAGATATGTAATGGGTATATGGATGCCCTAGTCTATTGTATTTATATCTCCGTAACTAGTGTTTTAGATTATGATGTACCCCACTAGAGTTTTAGTTCAAGTGGGAGTTTGTTGGGGATTATGCCCTAAAACTCGTAGTTTGTAATTTTGTTCTAATTATTGTAATAAACTGTTATTACTTCAATAAAATGTTATTGTTCGTTATTTATGATATTGTCATTGTTTTAACCCTAAATCCAATAAACTAAACATCCAAGGCTGTAAAATGTATCTTTAACTGAATGTAGTGTACATAAAGGATCTGGGTTCGAGATACAACCTAAAGAGTCTATAGTAAGGGGATAAGGTTTGGGTACCTTACCCTGGTAAAACTATAGATGTGGCCTACTTTGTATATGATACAAACACTGTGATCCTAACGTGTTCGTGTAGATGACATGTGAGTGGGGATATCCTATGTAATGAGATTACATAAGACCGAACCACGAAATAGTAACCACTAGATGTAACTTCGTTGACTAGTTAGGTTTCTATTTCACTAGGATGACCTAGGCAACTTGATCTCAATCCTGAGCAGGTTACGAACTCCTGTTTGTGAGGGATTGTCCTTTGACTAGTATGGGTGTGAGTGGCCAGATTCGCCGACTCAATATGCCAACCTTCTTGGGGACAAGACCAAGTGAGCAGCTGGGGACTTAGCCTAGCACGATGGAATTCACTCTTTCCCGCCAATTAGGGTAAGTAGAGGAATGTTTCCTTAAGTGGTGTCTCTGGGACTTGAACAAAGGGCCCGACCCTCTCATTGGCCCGAGAGAAAGTTTTGTTTGTTGGTAGGACCACAAACAAATTGTTCATTAGAGGAACACTGGTACTTAAGGTGCAAGAGGGGTAAAACTGTAATTTGACCCAACTGGTGTTACGAACATTCGTGAAGGATTGACTTGCTATTAATTGTCAATATCCGTGGACACATAAATATATCTGCAGTGAGAAGAGTGCAGCTGCGTGACTTTAGTGGTGTGTTCCCGCAGTTAACGAATGTTGATTAGGAGGTCAATGAGATTAACCGAGTAATCTCGTATCATTGGAGCTTCTTATCTGTAGGTCCATTAGGTCCACCTTCTAGCTTGTAAAGGGTTCTTAGACCGTTTAAATTTGAAATGTTCAAATTCATTAGGGAATAAATATAATGTATATAGATACGATATAATATATAGTTTTGGAACTATATATTATAAATTTAATGTGAATATGATTCATATTAAATTGTATCAGAGAATTAAATATTTGAAAGAGTTCAAATATTAAATTCAAATGTGAATGTGATTCATATTTGAAAACTATAGGTTAAAATTTAATGTGCATGAGATGTGCATTAAAACTATAGATTAGAGGAGAAATGGATTAAATATGATTTGATCTTATTTAAATATGTGATATTTTAAGTTTAATCAAATATATGATATTTAATTAAATAATTAATTAATGGGAACGTGTCAAGAGGACACGTTCCCTTTTTTCCCAGTAACTCCCTAGAGAAGAACTCCTCTAGCATAACCTCTCGAGGTAGAGGGGTGTTGAACATCGATCAAAATTTTCTGCAATTTGGAATTTGCTTCTGAAAAATTCTCTCCCTCTCAATTTTCAAAACCAAAATCACTATTAAAAGTATAAACCCAAACATGAAAATGATTATATGAAAATCTTTTTTAATAAATAAATTATAGACAAATCAATTACACTAAAATCAATATTTCTAAAATCATTCTCAAACATGCACTTAGTTAGTCTCTAATTAAATATAATTTTGGCATATATTGGGTGATGACGTGACAATTTTGGATTCCCAAAAATTTCTATTCCAATAGGTGTTATTTTCAATCTATCACTTGTACAATAATCACATATCAAATGTGTTGGAATAAAAATTTTGACAAATCCGAAATTGTCACGCCATCCCCTGAGATTGATGGCAAAATCATATTTAATTAGGGATTATTTAGGATCCCTAAATTAAATTATAAAAAATTCAGGTACATATTTGGGCTCCACTCAAATTAGTCAAGTCTAGCCCAAAGTCCAAGCCCAGTCCAGAGGTGGAGGACCAAATCAACCTGACCCAGTCCAAAATACTGGCCCAAAGTCAAACAAGCTCAGCCCAGATGACTGGCCCAAAGTTAAACAGGCCCAACCCAAAAGATTGGCCCAACATCAACTTGGCTCAGTCCAGCAGGCCCAAGCCCATCAGGAGGCCCAGAGGAACTCTATAAATAGAGATCTCCCTCTTTTATTTTAAGGGGTCAGAACTGAAGAAGTCTAGAGAGAATTCAGAAACAAAGCTGTGAAGTCTCCAGAAGCTCTTGAAGATCAAACACTGCCTGAACGAAGAACACTTCACGGAGATCGTCAAGAACACGCCACGAATCCATTGAAGTTTCCAACATTGAGAACAAGTCGTTTTTGATTTCAATCACAACATACAAGTAGGAGAGAGAATCAGAGGATCAAACGCTAGAGATTGTACTCACAATTACCTGAAATCAATACAAATACGAAATTAATTTACTCGTGTCTTCTTTCCATTCGCTGGTTGAATTCTCGTGTGAACAAAATGATTGACCGATAATTACTTTAAAATGATTTTGTTTTTTCAAAAAATCACTTATGTACCCTACCAAACATTATTATTTTCAAATAAAAGTGATTTTGACCATGCCAAAATTACTCCCCAACATATCCCAACTAAACCAATTTTCAAATCAACCATCGACTAAAATGAGTAGGTTTTTTTCTTTTTTTTCAATTTTATGGTCTTGAACTTAAACCAGTTATGGTTAAATTGAAATACAAATTAGTATTTAACACTGTTTGTTAACTATTTAACTTATGATTTGTGGTTTTTGAAATTTATGAGAAGTTTTTGAAAACTATTTTTTTTAATTCTCAAATTTTGGTTTGATTTTTTAAATTATGCGTAAAATTCCCAAATAAGAAAACAAGAAAATCTATAATGAATATAGTATTTATAGGCTTAATTTTTTAAAAAATAAAAAACAATAGTTATCGAACATAACTTTTTTCTTTAATAATCATTTTTTTAAGAATGATTAATAATCTAGCTTAGCAATGGATGACAAATGGAACGGACCCACCCTCGTTTTGTTATAAAGTTATTCTCTCTCCTCTCGCATATCACAATCACCATCTTATAAATTTATTTATATTAATTTTACGGTTAAATTATAAATTTGGTTCTAAACTTTTTAAGTCGTGTTAATTTAAAATAAATAATAAAAGAAAGAAACTCTTAAATATGAAGTAGGGTTTAGTATGCTTAATTTAAGAAAAAAGAAAAAAAAAGATATATAATGGTTATTGTTGTTGCCAAATTTTTTACAGGAGAACACACTTGTCCTCCACGTGAAAACGACGGTAAATTTGTAATTCTTGAGGGAAGAACGTAGCCTGCAAGACAAGAAAAACCAAGACATCGGTGTGGTGTAAACCACACAAGCTCCGATGCTTAAGTCAGAGAGATTCTTTGAGAGAATTCGGGAAGAGTTTATGTTTAGGTGACTAGAATTGACTTACCCCTCTTTTCTCTCTTAGGAGAGCTTAAATAGCTTTCTTCTAGGGTCCTTTCTGGGTTTTCGTGGCCTACTAGGCAAAGGAAAGATCGAGAGTGGGCTGAATGTAAGCTTGTGGGTCGTGTGGGATCAATGCAAGGCCCAGGGGTCGGCCTTGCATCTGGTCAGCCTCGGTCGAGGCTGACCACGGGCTTGGGGTTCGACCCAAACCCGAATCCATCTTCGTGTCATCGGGCGAAGGTAGAGCCCAAAAGAAGGGGGCTCTATCCTGGTCGGTCTCGGCCTATGCCAAAGCTGACCACGGGCTTGGGCCAGAGCCCAAGCGCGCCTTCTCGTCCTTTCTCATCTTGATTCTGACCCTGCTCGATTTTGATCTGCTATGACTTCATATTGGGCTTTTAATCCCATTTGGCCCTTTGCTACAACCATTCGTCCAACTCATTTTCGTTGGTCCAATTTTACCAACATTAGCCCCCACTCCCTAGTTAGGGTTCGAGATTAGGAACTTGTGAATTAATCGTTTGGAACTTGACTTGGGAGTACCCTATGAAATTCTTCGAGTTACTGTTGGCATCGCGTGAATTGTTCATTCTGGGGGATATATTATGTCCCCTAGTTTGTTAATTTTTCCTGGTATCTTAATGTAAATTTCATGATCTCGTTATGCTTACCTTGTATTTCGATTCTCCTGGCCAAATTTCTTCGGAGTCATTTTTGGACATTTCGAGGGTTGCCTCGAATTCTCACTAGTTTATGTTGTCCATCCTTATGAGGATATTCAGTCTTACTAGGGGTCAATTTCCCCGTTTTCCAATGGGATTCCTGGCCACCGTCCTGCTTATTTCGCATTTCGAATGTTCTCTTTCCCCTTGGATTTTTATTCTAATGCACTTACCATGCGCCTCAGATTATCCCTCACGTGGGAGTTTAGGGCTCCAAGGTATTCCTTGGATCATCCCAAGATTGATTTTTCTTGGGGTTTAGGTTCTCATCCCGATTCACGACTTGTGTCGCTCTCTTGGAGAGATATTTGGCAACTCAATAGTCGTGTCGCTTCATGCTTTCCATGAACCTTTCCAGACGTATGTCGCTTCATTTTGGATAGGGATCCAATGGGAGGAGGACGATTGTTGACCAGGGAGATGGAGATCAAAGGGAAGAAACATTTGGGTATCTTTGGCGCTTGTCCGATCCGACGCACCAGACCGGTTCAAGCGGCCTTGGCCTCGGCCAAATAGGCCTGGTCGGCCTTGGCCGAACCGGAGTTGAAGTCGAGGTTGAGGCCTGCAACATAGGCCTGGCGCACGCGCCGGACGCAGGCTTGCAACTTCTGGCGTGCACAGGAGGGGTATGCTATGCGCAGCCCTCCTCGACCTCGACACCCTTCACATCATCCTTTTTTTTTTTTAATTTGAATCTCAATTTCGAATTTGAAATCCAAATTTCCCTCCATTTTCTCTTCTTCTCTCCCTATAAATAGGTGTTCGGTTCTTTCCACTTCTCACACCATTCTTCTTCTATTCTCTTCTATTTGAGATAGTTTTACTCTTCCATTTTTCTTTATCTCTTTGCTTGGAATGAATGGTGGATGGTCCGCCACTTCTCATGAAATTAGTGAGTCTTCTTTTGATGAGGAGTCTCATAGTACAAGTTATTATGAGACTCCATCGTCTTCTAATCACATAGCCAATGAGTCTTCTGTACGTCTTCTAAGTATGATATTCACTTCGATGTACAATTGAGGGTTTCTGGGCCTGATGATCGTATAGAAGATCCTCCCCTTGGAGAAGTTGCTTTTTACTTTGCGATGTTTAAGTTTGGCGTGTGCCTTCCTTTATCATTATTTCTGTAAAGCTTTTTGATGTTGGTTGGTTTGGCTCCTGCTCAAATTGTGCCAAATAGCTGGGGTCACCTTATAGGTTGTTATGTGTTATGGACAACATATGGTGATGGCAGTCCGCTCACACCTCATGTTTTCATGTCACTTTACATACTAAGTCGTAATCCTTCTTTTGGTAGCTTCTTTTATTATTTGAGTTCATGTGGGAAACTGATTGATGGATCTAGTTTGATCCATGGTTGGAAAAATAAATGGTTTCTAGTTAGCGAGAATTGGTTATCCCATGGGCCTCAAAATTCTGTCTATGTAGTTTCCACTAAGTTTAGGGATTATGGTGGGTTGCTTTCTTTATCATGTCTTCTTTTCTTGGAAACTGCACTTATATATTGTGACTAGCCATATGACATTTTTTTCCTTTTCAGTTCCTGTTGAGTTCCAACGTCCTACTATTGTTCGGACTTTGTGAGGGCTGTGAAAAGCCTAGGAGCTCCGTCTCGCCTCGATCTCTCTCTTGTGAGTCAAGAGAATCTCATCAGAATTGGATTTGCTCCGCCTTCTCTTCCAGAAGGTTGTGTTTCGTTGCGCCCTCTCCTCGAGACTTTGATATAAGGGAGAAGTTGCCCTCGACCAGTCTGGTCGGCCTCGACCCGTCTGGTCGGCCTCGGTCGGTCTGGTCAGCAAGTTCCTCTGCTCTGCTTCCTCTGTCTCTTGTTTTTGCTTTTCAGATATGCCTCCACGAACTTTCTCCTTGTTTGAGGCTAATAAACAGAAAAGAAGGAAGAGAGCCTCCAGTGGAGTTGGACCTTCGCAGGCAGAAGAAACGAACCCCTCTATGGGTGGTGCTTCTGAAAGAGTCTAGATTAAGAAAACAGAAGCAATTTTGGATCTTGAACACTCTAAGTTGTTCAATTTTGTAAAATAAAAAACATGCTCAATGTTGGAAAAACAGAGGGATAGAAAACTCAACTTTGAAGATCAAATTCTCTTCACCCGGTGGATGGTTTTCAACACGAACACTTCATGGACAACCGTTAGAGTCTTCCCTACTATCCTCAGGCCTTAGAAAGGATTGTGGGATCCTAGGTTGAGAGAATTTGGAAGAAAAGTCCTCAAAGGTCACTAATTCGGGAATATTGAATTTTCTGTGTAATTCTCACAAAACACGTCAAATTACCATTATATAAAGCTTCATTAAGCTTTATTAGAGTGACAACTCAAGTGTGATGAGGATGGTTTGAGATGGAGGTGGCTAATTTTGGTGAATTTTGAAAATGAGGAGGATTGGGCAAGTTGGCAACTTGATTTTCATGAAAATCATGAAATTCCCTCATTTTGCATTTAATTTTAATTCTAAAATCAATATTAAATTAATTTTTAATTAAAATTAATATAATTAATTAAATAATTCAAAATTAATTTAATTAATTAATTTTTAAATTTAATTTAATATCAAATATTAAATTAAATAAATAACCCGATCCCGATCGATTTTCCGAACATGAATCCTTATTCATGCTATAAACCGATCCAATATTTAAATCAAATTTAAATATATCCACCTCCTATTAATCATAGTTTAATTCATAACTAAGCTATGATTCATTAAATATATCACATATAATTAATGCTTTCTTCCAAACTCGAATTTGAACAATTCAAATTCTTTTCTCTCAAAATGTTATAAGGCTAAGTCCGAGCTAGTAAGTAGGACCTAATGGACCTACAGATCATGAGCTCCAACGATACGAGATTAACCGACCAAACTCTTTAGCCTAGCTAATCAACATTCGTTAACCACCGGGACACTCCACTAAAGCCCGTGGGTTGCATTCTCCTCACCGTAGATATATTTCATCCCACTGATATAACCATGATTAGTAAGTCGATCATTCACAAGTCGTCAGAATTATACCGGGTTAAAATTACCGCTTTACCCTCAGATTACCTCTCTTGTTCCTTAAGTCCCACCGATCCTCTAATGAACAATTGGTTTGTGGTCCAACCAAAGAAACCGAATCCCTCTCGCCAATGAGAGGGGGTGGGCCCATTGTTCAAGACCCGTCGTCGTGATTTAAGGGAACAACCTCTCTACTAATCCCTAAAGCGGGTAGGAATGAATTCCATCTTGCGAAAATATGTTCCCAGACTATCTACCCGGTTTTATCCCTAAAATGAGAGGCTTATTGAGTCGGCGGCCTCGAGCCACTCTCACCCATGCAAATCTAAGGATAATCCAATAAACAGGAGTCCATAGAACGCTCGAGATTAAGATTGAGTTACCAAGGTCATCGATATAAATATAGTCGCTAAGACAAGAACGGAGTTATAAAGTCTAAGTGACTATTTTGCGATCCATCTTTATGCAAACTCATTGCATAGGGCGCCCCACTCACATGTCTCCACATGAACGATTTAGGATCACATCGTTTGTACTCTACAAAGTGGGTCGCATCCATAGTGTCCCCAGGATAAGGTACCCAACCCTATCCTTATACTATAGACTGTTTTGGCTATAACTTGAACTTGATCCACTTTTATGTCACACATAAAGTTCAAGTATTCATCCTATAGCCAAGGGTTCTTTATTGGATTAAGGTTACACAATACACAATAGTCAATAACACCTTTACTGAATAAATTTCAATAACAACTTTATTGTGATATAGAATATACATTCAGTTTACAAAACCACGAGTTTTAGGACATAAAACCCAACAGCTTCGACGTTCCATCCTTCACATCCCCCTCCTCAGCCTTCGGGAGTGAGTACTCGTAATACTAGGAGGGACATCCCTTCTCATGAATAGGCTCCTTCTGTACTCTCCACATTCTGTCTTCCTGAGGGTTACTCTTCTGCGAGCAACGACATAGAGCTTCTGGAGCAAAGCTTTGCACTTTGGAGGGGAATTAGTCAAGACCAACCTTTGGGTTTCAGTGGATCTGATCCTAGAGCGGGAGTTGTAGAAGGAATCCGAGATCTTCGCCATGTGTGTTTCTCCATTCACATATTTTCTTTGCTTCTTTTTCTTGTCTTATCACCACTAACTCTTTTATTGATTCTTCTAGGGCTTTGGTCGCCTTACCATGTCAGCAATTTTAATGGTTGAGAAAATCACCTCTCTTCAACAAACCAGTGTTCCCAGAGTTGAGTTGGTTCAAGCTTAGGCAAGTGTGAACCAAGCTAATCGCCTCTTGACTGAAGTCAGAATAGAGCTTGATTCCACCAAAATTGAGCTGGAATCGATCCGTGCTCAACTGAACAAAGCCAAAGCTCATTTAGCCAATGTTGAATACTTGGCAAGAGAATTTAAGAAGACTGACGAGTTCATCGCCATGCAGGATGAGATCTTTGAATCTGGACATGAATGGACCATGAGACGCTTCTCCAAACATCACAAGGGTGTAAGCTGTGAGGTCATTCGAGAAGATTATGCTTCTTTCAAGAATGATACTCTTTCTTTCCCTGACTCAGATGATTCCAATGGTAGTAGAGGAGCTAACGTGAATGAGGATGGACTCCTCATGCATTTCCTTTTATTTATTTCTTTATCTCAATGTGAGACTCTTTGTTTGTAAGGTTAATGAGAATGTATTTCCTGTTTATCATCCTTGTTTCTCTTGACTATACTTTTAAAGAGGTAAACTCCAATGAACAGAATTATATAGCCTTACTTAATTGAGATAAAGTAATAAACGTGGTTCTCACTTATGCATGTTCACCATAAACCAAAATAAGTTACTCACTTGGGATCATCAAGGGGTCAGGTGTGCAGTTTTATGTTGGCCTGGTTGGCTTTGGCTTGACCTGGTCATCCTCGGCCAAGCGTGGTCGGCTTTGGCTAGATCTGCCTACCTCGGCTTTGTCCATACTGGTTGTTTCCGAGTCACGTCTTTAACTTGCACCTTTCAGGTTTGGAGCCTTCATCTTCTTTTTATATTATAACATTCAACTTCTTTTGTAGCTTCTGCTTTTTGTTTAATAGGGAAGCATATTCCCTTGGTAGCCCCCACTCAAGTAGGATTTTTTGTTTTTTAAACAATGATGCTTGAGTTACGCTGGTAGCTTGAAAGAAATGATTCTATTTATAAGGAATAACTTATTCATACGTAAGTGTCTGACATGAAATTAAACCTATCTAATAATGAAAAATAAAAAAGGTAAAAGTCGCCTAGTAATTCACTGGCCCAACTTCAAATTTCTACTATTCATGGTGGTCACTTTCTACCAAGCTGAGGCTATGGTCTTCTTCTCGAGTTGACTTCTTAGTCTCTTTCAATGTTGTGAAGTAACATTCTCTTGAAGTTTTTTGTTCTCCTTTGACAGCTCCAACTCCATTTAGGGTAGGAAACTTCAGTAATTGGTGATATGTGGAAGCTATTGCTTTCAGCTGATTGAGTGTTGGCCTTCCATGGATTGCATTGTAAGCTGATGTGCACTCGACTACTAAGAAGTTAACCATCTTGGTAGTTGCATTTAGCCCTTCCCCAAAGGTGACAGGGAGTTCGGTGTTGCCTTCAGGATTAACTCTTTCTCCCCCAAATCCAACCAGGGGAGTTAGATTCTCCTTCAGAAGTCCTCTCTCTAGCTTCATTGCATTGAAGGCAGTTAAAGACAAGACATCAGCTGAGCTCCCTCCATTGATAGCACACAAAATGTGCTATCCTTAGGCTTAATTATTGCTAGTTTTATAATGATTTCGGGGCTTTTACGTGGTTAATTTATTCAATTTCAGGTTAAGAGCTTAAACGGAGCTATTGAAGACAATTTGGATCACTCGGGATCAAAACAAGGCTATTTGGAGCTAAATATAACATCAAATGGAAGGGAGCAGACCAATCCAAGCATGATGACCCGAGGCGATGGCGTTGCAACGCCGGTTATAGCGTTGCAACGCCGAATGTGCAAACCAAGACGCGTTGAAGACCCTTCAGCGATAGCGTTGCAGCCGCTTTCTAGCGGCGTCGCAACGCTATCTCGATAAAAGGCATGCACGAAGCGCACGGGCGCTGCGTTACCGCCTTGCGCGCGCCGCAACGCCAAATCGGATAAGCGCGCGCGTAAGGTAGTAGCGCGTTAACGCCGCCGCGATAGTTTCCATATTTACCACGCGTCTAGGTGCAGCGTTGCAGCAACGCCCCATTGATGCCTATAAATACAACCTTATGATTCTTGCAATGGGGAGCACAATTTGGTATAGTTTTGCCTAAATTGAAATACACCTTGTGAAGAGAGAAAAGAGTGATTTTGGGAGCCAAAGCATTCGTGGAGGTTCGAGATCGAAGACGGGAGCTCGGAGACGAAGGACCGACATCGACACCTAAGTTTATTTCTCTTTCTTTCAATTTGTAATAGCGTTCTAAGACGTTTTCTACTTGTTTAGTTTGTTTTTCATGTGATTTAGAGTAGCTAAACATTGTAGTAGGACTTGATTTACTTGTTATGACTTTCTTGTGATGTATTGAAGCATGTTATGTCGTTATTTTTGGCAATTCGTTCTTTACTCTTTAATTTGTTGATTTAAGTGGACTCGAGAGATAAATCTTGAATTTGAGCAAAATTGTCAAAACCCTTGGAAGTCTGGAACGAGAGTGACCTAGAAATCTTAGGGAAACACATAAAGAAGTTGCTTAATGCCATACATGTTGTAGGTTCATATGGAGACTATGAGTTTATTGCATGTGTGAAGCTCACTAAGAATCGAGAGATTTTCTTGAGTATTTCACTTCTTGTTTATAATTTCATCTCATTGATTCAATGCATGTGCTAGTTAGGTCTTTAACTTGTAAGATCACTTCCTTTAATTCTATCAATTTGTGTCTCCACATGTTTGTTCGTTTGTTTGTATTTACTTCAACCAACTATCCATGTTATGTTTCTTTAGCTAAAATTGAGAATTGGTACCTTAATAATTAATTAATCTAGAAACCCATTCCCGAGGACGATACTTGGACTCATAAATCACTATACTAAAACTTGACCCGTACACTTGCGGTATTGCAATATAATTTCACGCAACATTCTCTTGAAGTTTTTTGTTCTCCTTTGACAGCTCCAACTCCATTTAGGGTAGGAAACTTCAGTAATTGGTGATATGTGGAAGCTATTGCTTTCAGCTGATTGAGTGTTGGCCTTCCATGGATTGCATTGTAAGTTGATGTGCACTCGACTACTAAGAAGTTAACCATCTTGGTAGTTGCATTTAGCCCTTCCCCAAATGTGACAGGGAGTTCGGTGTTGCCTTCAGGATTAACTCTTTCTCCCCCAAATCCAACCAGGGGAGTTAGATTCTCCTTCAGAAGTCCTCTCTCTAGCTTCATTGCATTGAAGGCAGTTAAAGACAAGACATCAGCTGAGCTCCCTCCATCTATGAGGACCATGTGAACTTTCACGTTGGTTATAGCTAGAGTTACAACCAAAGCATCATTATGAGGTTGATGGATAACCCTTGCTTCGGCCTCAGTGAATTCTATGGTTTGGTTCACAATTTCAGGGTGGACTGAATACATACCTCGAACACAGGGATCGTGCCTGGCTTCTCGTGCAATTGCCTTCCTTTTTCGACTGGATTCGCCTCCCGATGGTCTGCCAAATATCGTTCTGATCTCTCGGGGTGCGCCTTTCTCGGTTCGGCCTCGACCATCATCTGGTCGGCCTCGGCCATCTCCGTTTAGCGCATGCTCGGCTCCACCTTGGATATACTCCTTCAAATATCCTTCCCTAATTAAGGTTTCGATCTCGTCTTGGAGCTGGTAGCAATCATGTGTGGCATGTCCATGATCTCTGTGAAACGAGCAGTATTTTGCATGATCCCTTCTTCCAGATGGAGCTCTCATTCTATCGGGAAATCTCACTAGGTTTAGATGGCGGATTTCCATCAGGATCTTCTCGGGAGGATGAGTCGTTGGTGTATACCTTTCAAAGTGTTGGTCGTGGATGGTCCCTTGCTCGGGTCGGCCTCGACCTTGATCTGGTCGGCCTCGGCTTTGATCTGATCGGCCTCGGCCTCGATCCTCAACTCTTCTCCTCTTCGAGCTAGGAAGAGAATCGTCCCGAGTCTTATCTTGATCCGGGTATCTGTCGCTTCTCTCGCGATTAGGTGCTTCTTTTGATCGTATCAATTCTTCTGCACTCATGTATTTCTAAGCCTTGACTATGAATTCAACATAGGAAGTCGGTTCCTTCTTCTCGATTGATCTCAACAACCCTTTATATTGCAAACCTGCAACCACAATGGCAATTAATGTCGTAGTATCCGTGAAGCCTTCGACCTGTAGAGTCTCCTTGTTAAAACTGGAGACATAGTCTCGTAAGCTCTCCTTTGGCCCTTGCTTTATGGTGAACAAGTGCATCTGAGGCTTACGTTGGTCTCGACCTCCAAGGAACTGCGACACAAATGATCTCGCAAGCTCTTTGAAAGAGCTAATGGACATCCTTTTTAGTTTCATGTACCAATCTTGCGCTGGTCCAGTCAATGTAGAAGAGAAAGCCCTGCACTTAATTATCTCTGATGCTCTGTGGAGCTCCATGCGGGACCTGTAGGCATTTAAGTGCTCCACAGGGTCTGAACTACCATCGTATGGGGTGATGGTTGGCACTTTAAATTTTTCAGGAATTTTCACATCCATGATTTTGTCAATAAAAGGGGGGTCGATTTGCTCGATCAAAGCTTCGAGATCCCACCTCTCGACTTCTCGAGCCTTTAGGAGGTTCCCCTGGAGATCTCCAAATTCTTTCTGCATTTTCAAGATGTCGGCCTTCCAGGGAGCACTTAGGGTTTGCGCATCGAGCTTTGGCTTTGAACCCCCAGCCTCGGCCTTGACTTCCATCTCCTCGGCCTCGACCATCCTTGGGTCGGCCTCGGCTGTCTCCTGCTCGGCTCGTGATTTTCGTTTTTGATCGATTAGACTTCGCAAGTCTGATGTTGCTTCAATGCTCTTCTCTGTTGTCGCTTCTGGTCTGCCTGGTCGGCCTCGGTTATTTGCACACGAGCTTACTTGTACTAGAGATTTTAACTTACTTGTTTTGCTCATTCAGCTTCTGGTTGTTCTTCTCGTTTTGCTTCTAGCTGAGGGTTGACGAGACTTGTCGTTTCCTTCGAGGATCAGCTTATCGGTGTGTTCTAGGATGTGAGATTTTGATTCTTTTGTCCCTTCAACAACCTTTGCTTTTCCTTTTCGTGGATCTCGCATAAGAGGTGGTTCTTCCTTTTTCTGATTGCTTTGCTAGTCGAGCTTCTCCAAGATCTCCCACAAGCACTTATCCAACTTGTTGACTTTCTCCTTTAGTTCGACCAACTCGTCATCTGGTCGGGCTATGCCAATACGAGGCCGAGGAGGAGAAGTCTCCCTAGTTCGCCGGGGGTGGTGATCCTGGTCAGAATCATCTCCATCTCCGTTGCCATGCAAGTTTCCAAAAGTTCTACTCATCTTTTAGTTGGAGGATTGACTCAAGTATAAGATTTTCCAAGCAAGAGTTGTCGTTCCCTACAGACGGCGCCAACTGTTGTTGCCAAATTTTGGACAGGAGAACACACCTGACCTCCACGTGACAATGATGGTAAATTTGTAATTCTTTGGGCAAAAATGTGGCCTGCAAGACAAGGAAAACCTGGACACCGGTGTGGTGTAAACCACAGAAGCTCTGATGCTTAAGTCAGAGAGGGTCTTTGAGAGAATTCGGGAAGAGTTTATGTTTAGGTGACTAGAATTGACTTACCTCTCTCTCCTCTCTTAGGAGAGCTTAAATAGCTTTTTTCTAGGGTTCTTTCTAGGTTTCGGTGGCCTACTAGGCAAAGGAAAGATCGAGAGTGGGCTCAATGTAAGCTTGTGGGTCGCGTGGGATCGATGCAAGGCCCAAGGGTCGGCCTCGGCTGAGGCCGACCACGGGCTTGGGCTTCGGCCCAAACCCAAATCCATCTTCGTGTCATCGGGCGAGGGTAAAGCCCAAAAGAGGGGGGCTCTATCCTGGTCGGCCCACGCGCTTGGGCCAGAGCCCAAGCGCGCCTTCTCGTCCTTTCTCATCTTGATTCTATCTCTGTTCGATTTCGGCCCGCTATGACTTCATATTGGGCTTTTAATCCCATTTGGCCATTTGCTACAATCATTCGTTTAACTCATTTTCGTTGGTCCAATTTTATCCACAATAGTTATCAAGCAAAATTAAAAAAAAAATTTATGGTACTGGTATCCCGTTCCTATATTTTAAAAATTTTCCTATAGATAAATTTTAAATTCACGTCAAGACAAAGTAAACGTTGAAGGTACATGCCATTTATCAATACATTATTAAAAGTTCAACTATTTATTTAAAATTCTTTAAAAGTATATAGAATTTTAACCTTAAAAGTACACAGAATAAACTTATAATTTTAACTTTTCTCCCAAAATTTTTTGTTCAACTCGTATGTACGATACAAGTATTTAAAAATAATGAACTGTCATTTACTTAAATAAATATTTTGATAGCAATTTACTTAAATAAATATTAAAGTTTCATTGATGAGTTAATTTCTTTTATAAGTTTCCATAATTATCGTTTTTCTCTCGAGATTTTTAGTCAATTTCGATACTTCTATTTGTGAGTGTAAGTGGATTCATTTATACCCGTTTGATTTTTTATTTTCGGTTTTTTATAATTAAGCCCAAAAATATTAATTTTATGAATAAAGTTTTATGTTTTCTTATCTATTTTGTATCTATGTTTTTAAAAATCAAGGAAACTTTTGAAAACTAAAAAATAAAAAGTAGTTTTCAAAAATTTGTGTTTGTTTTTTAAATTTGGCTAGAAACTTAAATGGTACTCCAAGAAAATATGGAAATCATTGTAGAGAAAATAAATAGAAATTGTGAAAAAACAAGCCTAACTTCTAAAAAGCCAAAAACCAAAAACCAAAAACCAAATGGTAATCAAACATGACATAACTATTTTTTGCTAAAACAAAATTTAGGGCCCAGTTTCATAATCATTTTTGTTTTTAGTTTTTGAAAATTAAGTTTATAAATACTATTTTCACATATGTTTTGTTACTTACTTTAAAGTGAGGTCATGTTTTGAAAACTACGTTTTTCATCTTTAGCTATGTTTTCAAAAATGAGGTCATGTTTTTAAAACTAAAAACTAATAATTTTCAAAAAATAATTTTTATTTTTTGAATTTGGCTAGGAACGTAACTCAAATGTTTCCTTTAAAAAGATGGAAACTATTACATAAAAGATGAACACTATTGTAGAGAATTTGTGAAAAAAACAAACACAGTTTTTGTAACGTCCGCAAATGTTTATTTTGGGCTTCGTTAATTTTGAGTGTTGGTTGAAATTTATTGGAAATTATTAAGTTGGATTGTTAATTTGAAGAGTTTGAATTGCTGGCAATTGGAAATTTAGAGGAACTTGAAGGGCAAGCTGGTAATTTTTTTTGTCCTTTTGTCCTTTAGTGGAATTTTTTTTAATTATTCAAAGGGGGGAGCCTTCTTCTTCTTCTTCTTCTTCCTCTCCAAACCCTATCTTCTCTTTTCTCACGTCCAGCCATTCGCCGGAGTTGGCCCTCGCTGCCGTCGTCAGCAGCCAAGCACGAGTCGCGCTGCCGTCGAGCGTGACTTGTCAATTGTTCGCCAACCCGAGCGCACGCTAGTCGCGCAAGCCTCCGCCGCCAACTCGAGCGTCTCGCCGGTGAAAGCCAGTCGGGCCATCCGCCTGCTCCAGTCACTTCGTCCGCCAGCCGCGCCGCCTGCTCACCCTGACGTCGGAGCCTGCCGTGAATTGCCAGTGAAGCCCAACATTGCCTCGAGCTTGGGTTAACGATTCACCTTGTTTTCAGTTGGTTTTGGTCTCTTGGAGTTCAGTTTTGGATGGATCGGCTAACGGGCATCCCGGATCTGTGATTCACTCACCGAAAGCCGCTGCCGTCGCTTGCCGGAAACCACCGCTGCCGCTGCCGCTTGCCGGAAACCGCCACCGCCGGTTATGTACTTTCAGTCATTCTCGTTTTTCGATGTCGTTTTAGTCCTCCGTGTGTTGATTCAATTACTCTAAGTCGAGTTAATTCAATTAAAGTTGTTTGGAACGTGATTAAGTTCTTTGGTTGTCATTTAAGGCCTCGATCATGTTAAAGAAGTTGTGTGGAATGCAGGATCGAGCTCTCGAATCTTCGAGTATCCAGGTAAGTTGTCGTTTGGAGTTAAGCCCTTAAGTTGTTAACATATTTGGTTTGTTTATGAACATTTGTGTTCTTTGAAGCATACCTGAAATTAAGTTTGCGTGGTTTTGCGGAAGTTGTTTAAGCTAAAATTGCCCAAGGTTGTGACTACATTGGAGTTAGGGGCTTAAAGCTTCGATGTCGTGTCGGGCCTTATGGGTTCACCTAACTATGGGTTCAGTAAGTTTGGGGTTAGGATTGTGGCGGCTTGTGATCATTTACGGGTGCCTAGATGTGAAGGTGTGAGACATGACTTGGTTGGCTGAACTAATCTGGAAGTTCTTGTGGTTGGCTTAAAGTTACTTTACCTTGGAAACGTTCGGGTTAAGGGGGTCGGACAATAAAAAGTGGGTGGGATCATGTAGTCAGAGAGCAATGCTTCGAAAGAGTTTTGCTTGAGGTTTGTGTTGATGTACCTAAATCTTGATTAGCACCTTAGTTGCCAATGTGTCGAAGTTTATGAATGATTCCGATCAAAGTTGCTCTATAGGCTTAAATGTTTGAGTAGTTGTTTTGTTCCAAGTGGACTTGGATGTTTGGGTGTCTGAGATTTATGGTTAGCTGCAGAATCCAGAATGCTTGAGTTATTAGGACGGATGGTTTAATAAGGTCTCGAGATGTTCGGGTGGTTGCTCGATCTCAAAATTATCTTTATGCTTGAACGGTGGTGAAGTTTAATTCTCGTGGAAAGTTTTTCATTTGACAAGTTCAACACTGGTTTAGAAGTATGAGGCACTTGTTGGGTTCCCAACTCGGGGTGAGTAGTCGTTTGGACTATCCCACCCGTAAGTGTAGAGGTTGGGGATGATACCACATGCATGCTAAGGATTTTGTAGTAATCGACCAATTTTGATCTTGGTGATTGTTTGTATGGATCGTAGAAGTTGTTTGTTCTGGACACTGTGAAAGCATGTGTTGTTGCTTGTTCACTCCCACATGCCTGAGCTTGAGATTGTCTGTTATGTATGATGTGAAGCTTGTGGTGGGGTACTGAATATGACGAAGGTTGTTGTATTTTCTCTCAAGTAGAGGTTTGTGTAGTTCTGTGCTTAGCCCGGGGAGTCGTCGTGTAACCTTAGGGTCGTAGCTAACACAACTGGCTCTGGTGTATGCCAAAGTCCCTGTGTAACCCTTGCAGGTTGAGGCTCTAGGTTGGCGAGTTTGGCATGGGATGTAGGGTCCATCCTCCATCTAGTTGAATGGCTCGGGGAGTGATTCCCAGAGTACAGGGGTAGTGGATATGTTCCTTGTCCTAGTTCGAGGTTCAGGGAGTGATTCTCGAGATACAGGGGGCGCTGGATACGTTCCTCGTCCCAGTTCGAGGCTAAGGGAGTGATTCCCAGAGTCGAAAGGGGTTGGATACGATCCTTCACCCTAGTTGAGACCCGAGAACAAGCCCCGTGGTCGTGAGATTGTTCGCGAGAGCACCGCCATTGATACTGGTATGGGATATGGGGTTCGTCCTCCATCCAGTTGCGAGGCTCGGGAGTTATTCCTAGAGTTTCAGAGGGTTTGATACGGTCCTTCACCCTAGTTGAGACTCGGGAATGAGCCCTATGGTCGTGTGATGGTGCGTGGGACCACCGTCTTTGCTGCCAACCTAGTCTAGAGCCTGAGGGTAGGGCAGGAATAGGATCTGAGTAAGATTAAGGTTGGGTCAAAGGTGGAAGTCTGAGGGACGGGTTGTGTGTCGTGTTTAGCTAGATTTAATGTCTGACCTTTTGTACTGTTTTATTTTGGACGAAGTGAGCTGCTTACTGAGTATTCTTATACTTCGTCTACTTTTCTTGTTTTGGTTGCAGGTAAGGTTAAGCAGTGAGCTTGGAGGACGACGACGCAACGTGGCGAGGCTATATGACCTACTTTTGGATTGACAAATTGTTTTTCCTTAAAGTTAAACATGTTCTAAGATTATATCTCGGTTGGTTGTTCGTGTTTGAGATGTTTTTGGGATTCTGAAACTCTTAGATTTGTGGATGCCTGTTTACTCAATCTTGCTTCTTTGATTCAACATGTATGTAAGGCTACTTTAGAATGTGTGGTTGCTCCTACTTTAGGTTTTTTTTGCGTAACTTTGTGTTGTGATCCGAAATGCCCAACCCTGGTTATTGTTGTAGTTTGGTGGAGGTTGGGCGAGGTTGGACTCTTTTGAAGTGTTTGTTGTGCTTAAAACAGGTTAAGACATTTTTTATTTTTATCCGGGTAGCGTCATTATGCTGCCGAAATTTCGGCGCAGAGGGCGTTGCCCAGTGACGTCCCTAGTTTATGTTGGGTTAAAAATTAGGGTCGTTACAGTTGGTATCAGAGCAGTTAGATTTTTAGATTCTGTAGACTCGCCTACATCGTACGTATCGGTCCATATAGCCTCTCGCGGAACGTCGCCCCGTTACCTCCAGGTATGCCCTTACTTTGTAGGTTAGTACGAGTTTAGTGTGTTTTTTTTTACGTTTGGTTGCCTTACGTGCTATGTTACCGCTTGAGATCTCATGTTGCTTATGTTATGATTCCTTAGTAGTTGTAACACAGATTGTGAGTCGTGGACGAAGATGGGGTAGAGTTGTGGTCGGTGGTCGTGGTCTAGGTGGTCGAGGAGTTTGTGGCCAGGGCCCGATCGTCATCAACTAGCAGATAAGTACTCCGAGTACTAGAAAGAGCTTCGTTAGGATACCCTAGCCGTCGACGAGTCAACGGGGTAGGACGATGACTCTCGGGAGCGAGGAAATAGCCACATCCCGTCATCGTCACTAGTTGGAAGCAACCTTTCAGGTTTATTTCTTTCAGACTTTAAGAAGTGGACCAAGTGAGTTCCTTATGTCGCTTTTCACCTGTTAGGCTACTGAAGTGTGTGGTACAAGAGTAACCCAACTGAAGGTGAAATGATAGGAATGTCGAACCCCAAATGGAACTATGAAAGGTTTATAATTAGAGGTGTGTTTTACCTTGTTTGGGTTGGTTCCTTAAAGTTGGAAGAGAATTGGTGGTTATTAATAAAAGAGGAGAACGAGGAAAACTGGGGTTAGAGACAAATTTTGGTTGTCTCAAGGAAAAGGAAGGGGAATGGCTATGTTGGGATTTTGGTACCTAGGTAGGGAACGATTTGAGGTTAAAGATGTGAGATGCGATAAGAGAAATCTTGTTAAAGTTGAAACTAAGAACTTTTGCAAGTATGGGCTAAAGTCAAGTACGAGAGGGTTTTGCTATGAAACGTAGTTTAACGTGCGAGATCTTTACCCTAAGGTGGGTAGTTAACCTCGCGAAACTTTAGGAGGAAACTTAGTTAAGACCTTGTTTTGGCTTGTGAGGGAGTTGGAAGGAACAACCTTATAATTGGAATTGATTATCAACCCTAGCTAAGTAGGAGCTGGAAGTGAAAAAAAAAAAAGTTCGAATATTGGTAACTCTCATGGATGGAGTTACAGAGGAGGTTGGAGTAGATAGGAACAAACTTGGGGGCTAAGATCGTGGGGAAGGAAACCCAAGGTGATAACTCTAGTGATGGGAATAATAGGATAAACCTGCAAGTTGGAGTGCAGATTTAGGTAACCATGGAAGATGGAGTGGTGGTGGCAATGTAGGATTTTTAAACTGGGGTAATAATGAGGAGACCCCACAACAAGGTTGGAAGTTGAGCAGTGAGGGTAGTGATAAGTTTGGTGGTCAGAGATTAGATTAGAAGGCGACATCGGTGGAAATGAGTACGTTTATTATAAGGCATGTGGCCCTATGGTGTGATTCATAATTTTGGTCGGATTAAAGAATTTGAGAGTGAAGCAATGACGAAGGATATGAATCCTTGTACTAGCAATGTTGTAGGTTGGGGGTAAAACCAACTTTGCAAATGAAAGGTCAGTAACCGGGGATTTTATCTTAATTAAAGTATGAGTTCTAAGTCTGGTGGATGACTGGACACGTGGTACCAAAGGTTGATTTTGGTGGTTCCAGCAAGAGAGAAACCAATAATCAACGGGCCTTGTTCAGTTACAGTCAATGAGGTGCATGGCTTGAGATAGGTTACCTGAGATGTCAGGGCTTCTCCAGTGAAAAAATACCTCCAACTTAGTAACTTTGTTGTGTAGTTGCTCTTTTGGAGTCAGAACTTATAAAGAGAGTTTTCATAAGTGTAGGCTGGGGTGGATTTTTGGTATCGTTGTTCGGTGTGGAATTGGAGAGTTGTTTTCTCTAGCGATACCACGAGAAGATGGAAGGGGTGTGAAGCGGCAGATGCGGATCAAGTGTTCTTGGTGATGCCACAATGAAAGGAGCTTTAAGGTTCGAACGGGAAGAAAAATTTACTTCTGTAGTTCGAACGTTTGAGGTATGTGAATGGTTTGGATTTGTAACTTGTCGTTTAGCTCTGTTGTTATCTCCTTGCAGTTAGTTGCTACTCTTGAAGGACTCGGAGTCATGAAAATACATGTTATCTTCAGTACGTATGGTTATTTCCGAGCTTTTGCGCTGTAACAAAAACTTGTTTTATGAAAAAAAAAACTTGTTCAAACTCTGAAAAGGGAACTTAAGACACTTCATGATAGAGTAATAACCATGGTCAAGGTGTCATAGATCAACCAGCTTGAGGAATCAACTTGCCGACATGTGGTTGAGGTGCGGGCAATTTAGCCACAACTCTTCCAAGCCTAGCCACTTTCGAGGACGAAAGTTTTTTTAAGGTAGGTAGATTGTAACGTCCACAAATGTTTTTTTTGGACTTCATTAATTTTGAGTGTTGGTTGAAATTTATTAGAAATTATTAAGATGGATTGTTAATTTGAAGAGTTTGAATTGTTGGTAATTGGAAATTTAGAGGAACTTGAAGGGCAAGCTGGTAATTCTTTTTGTCCTTCTGTCCTTTAGTGGATTTTTTTTTAATTATTCAAAGGGGGGAGCCTTCTTCTTCTTCTTCTTCTTCCTCTCCAAACCCTATCTTCTCTCTTCCTCACGCCCACTGCTGTCACGGAGTTGGCCTCGCGCCGCCGCGTCGAGCTGGCACGAAGCGCGCGCTGGCCGAGCATGACTCGTCAATTGTTCGCCAACCCGAGCGCACGTCAGTCGCGCAAGCCTCCACCGCCAACTCGAGCGTCTCGCCGGTGAAACGCCGATCGCGTCGTCGCTGCCGCTCGCCTCCGCCGCTGCGTCGCTAGCCGCGCGCCACGGCCACGCCACGTTGAGCTCGCTGTGAACCGCCGGTGAAGCCCAACATTGCCTCGAGCTTGGGTTAACGGTTCACCTTGTTTTCGGTTGGTTTTGGTCTCTTGGAGTTCGATTTTGGATAGATCGGCTAACGGGCATCCCGAATCTGTGATTCACTCACCGAAAGCCGCCGTCGTCGCTTGTCGAAAACCACCGTCGCGGCCGCCGCTTGCCGAAAACCGCCACCGCCGGTTAGTACTTTCAGTCATTCTCGTTTTTCGATGTCATTTTAGTCCTTCGTGTGTTGATTCAATTACTCTAAGTCGAGTTAATTCAATTAACGTTGTTTGGAACGTGATTAAGTTCTTTGGTTGTCATTTAAGGCCTCGATCGTGTTAAAGAAGTTGTGAGGAACGCAGGATCGAGCCCTCGAATCTTCGAGTATCAAGGAAAGTTGTCGTTTGGAGTTAAGCCCTTAAGTTGTTAACATATTTGGTTTGTTTATGAACATTTGTGTTCTTTGAAGCATACCTGAAATTAAGTTTGTGTGGTTTTGCGGAAGTTGTTTAAGCTAAAATTGCCCAAGGTTAGGACTACATTGGAGTTAGGGGCTTAAAGCTTCGATGTCGTGTCGGGCCTTATGGGTTCACCTAACTGTGGGTTGAGTAAGTTTGGGGTTAGGATTGTGGCGTCTTGTGATCATTTACGGGTGCCTAGATGTGAAGGTGTGAGACATGACTTGGTTGGCTCAACTAATCTGGATGTTCTTGTGGTGGGCTTAAAGTTACTTTACCTTGGAATTGTTCGGGTTAAGGGGGTCGGTCAATAAACAGTGGGTGGGATCATGTAGTCAGAGAGCAATGCTTCGAAAGCGTTTTGCTTGAGGTTTGTGTTGATGTACCTAAATCTTGATTAGCACCTTAGTTGCCAATGTGTCGAAGTTTATGAATGATTCCGATCAAAGTTGCTCTATAGGCTTAAATTTTTGAGTAGTTGTTTTGTTCCAAGTGGACTTGGATGTTTGGGTGTCTGAGATTTATGGTTAGCTGCAGAATCCAGAATGCTTGAGTTATTAGGACGGATGGTTTAATAAGGTCTCGAGATGTTCGGGTGGTTGCTCGATCTCAAAATTATCTTTATGCTTGAACGGTGGTGATGTTTAATTCTCGTGGCAAGTTTTCTTTTTGACAAGTTCAACACTTGTTTAGAAGTATGAGGCACTTGTTGGGTTCCCAACTCGGGGTGAGTAGTCGTTTGGACTATCCCACCCGTAAGTGTAGAGGTTGGGGATGATATCACATGCATGCTAAGGATTTTGTAGTAATCGACCAATTTTGATCTTGGTGATTGATTGTATGGATCGTAGAAGTTGTTTGTTCTAGACACTGTGAAAGCATGTGTTGTTGCTTGTTCACTCCCACATGCCTGAGCTTGAGATTGTCTGTTATGTATGATGTGAAGCTTGTGGTGGGGTACTAAATATGACGAAGGTTGTTGTATTTTCCCTCAAGTAGAGGTTTGTGTAGTTCTATGCTTAGCCCGGGGAGTCGTCGTGTAACCTTAGGGTCGTAGCTAACACAACTGGCTCTGGTGTAGGCTAAAGTCCCTGTGTAACCCTTGCAGGTTGAGGCTCTAGGTTGGCGAGTTTGGCATGGGATGTAGGGTCCATCATCCATCTAGTTGAATGGCTCGGGGAGTGATTCCCAGAGTACAGGGGCAGTGGATACGTTCCTTGTCCTAGTTCGAGGTTCAGGGAGTGATTCCCAGATACAGGGGCGCTGATACGCCTCGCGTCCCAGCCGAGGCTAAGGGAGTGATTCCCAGAGTTGCAGAGGGGTTGGATACGATCCTTCACCCTAGTTGAGACCCGGGAACAAGCCCCGTGGTCGTGAGATTGTTCGCGGGAGCACCGCCATTGATACTGGTATGGGATGTGGGGTTCGTCCTCCATCCAGTTGCGAGGCTCGGGAGTGATTCCTAGAGTTGCAGAGGGTTTGATACGATCCTTCACCCTAGTTGAGACCCAGGAATGAGCCCTACGGTCGTGTGATGGTGCGTGGGACCACAGTCTTTGCCGCCAACCTAGTCTAGAGCCTGAGGGTAGGGCAGGGATAGGATCTGAGTAAGATTAAGGTTGGGTCAAAGGTGGAAGTCTGTGGGACGGGTTGTGTGTCGTGTTTAGCTAGATTTAATGTCTGACCTTTTGTACTGTTTTATTTTGGAAAAAGTGAGCTGCTTACTGAGTATTCTTATACTCACTCGTCTACTTTTCTTGTTTTGGTTGCAGGTAAGGTTAAGCAGTGAGCTTGGAGGACGACGACGCAACGTGGCGAGGCTATATGACCTACTTTTGGATTGACAAATTGTTTTTCCTTAAAGTTAAACAATTTCTAAGATTATATCTCGATTGGTTGTTCGTGTTTGAGATGTTTTTGGGATTCTGAAACTCTTCGATTTGTGGATGCCTATTTACTTAATCTTGTTTCTTGGATTCAACATGTATGTAAGGCTACTTTAGAATGTGTGGTTGCGTCTGCTTTAGGTTGTTTTTGCGTAACTTTGTCTTGTGATCCGAAACGCCCAGCCCTGGTTATTGTTGTAGTTTGGTGGAGGCTGGGCGAGGTTGGACTCTTTTGAAGTGTTTGTTGTGCTTAAAACAGGTTAAGACATTTTTTATTTTTATCCGGGTAGCGTCGTTATTCTGCCGAAATTTCGGCGCAGAGGGCGTTGCCCAGTGACGTCTCTAGTAAGTTGGGTTAAAAATTAGGGTCGTTACAATTTTCTAAAATAAAATACCAAAAAAACTAAATTCTTATTTGATAACCATTTTTTTTCGAGTTTTTCAAAATTTTGTTTGTTTTCTCACAATGTTTTACAATGGTTTTCACCTACTCTACAATGATTTTCATTTTTCTTAAGAAAATATTTGATTTCTAGCCAAATACCAAAAAAGGGTAGAAAGTTTTTGAAAACTACTTTTTTTTTTATTTTTTAAAACTTGGCTTGGTTTTTGAAAACATATGTAAAATGGAGGTAAGAAAACATTAATAAAAAAACCATAGGTAAAAGTAGCATTTATAGACCTAATTGTCAAAAATAAAAAATAAAAAACTAAATACTTATGGAACAAGTCTTAATCTTTCCCAATAAAAAACATGTAAATGTTTCAGAAAACAAAAATTTGACTAAATCAACATGAAAAACTAATGGGATAGACTAAAAGAGTAGAATTAAACTTATTATTGAAATATTTTCTATTATGCGTATCATAAAAACATTCCTATTATAAAATGCATTGAAAAATAGATGTCCATTTCTCATACACCCATGTGTCATGTTTTCATTTATCCATGTGCCTTCCATGTGTCATCTTTTGATAGATGCTTAGTGTCCAAACAAGCCACTCATCACATGCCAACATTCCTATAAATAGTGGCTTTTGGTGGATAATGAAAAATGCAATTGGTGAAAAATGTTCTCCAATCTTCACTCTTCTCTCCCACTTTCTATTTGAATAATTCTCCATATAATTCCACTATCCTTTATTATATTCTATATATTGCCCCACTTGTATTATTATTATTATTATTATATTATTATTATTATTATTATTATTATATTAGTATTTAAATATTGGTAAAATTATACCTGTTTTTATCCTTCTTTTTACAAAACGTTATCATCACGAAGCTTTGCCGATTTTTCCACTGAAGGTAGGTCCTCCGGGTAAGCCATTTTTTTTAATAAAATGTTATTTTGCATGTTTAATTAATTTCCTAATGTAAATGCAATTTCTTTTTATATAGTATTACTATGGCAAATCTTTCAAAATTAGAATTCACAGCCCTTGACATTAATGGTAATAATTATTTGTCATGGGTGCTTTATGCTAAGATCCATTTGGATGTTATGAATCTTGGAGAGGCCATTAAAGAAGGAAATACAACATCTAGTCAAGAAAAAGCTAAGGCCATGATCTTTATTCGTCATCATCTCCACGAGGGATTGAAAATGGAATATCTGACGATAAAAGATCCATATGTCCTGTTGAAGAGCTTGAAAGAAAGGTATGATCATAAAAAAACTGTTATTTTTCCAAAAGCTCGTTATGACTGGATGCACCTGAGGTTGCAAGATTTTAAATCAGTAAGTGAGTACAACTCTGCATTATTCAAAATTAGTTCGAAATTAAAATTATGTGGAGAAAACATTATTGATGTGGATATGTTAGAGAATACATTTTCTACCTTTCATGTCTCGAATATGTCTCTCGCTGCAAGCAAGAATATCGAGAGAAAGACTTTAAAAATATTCAGAACTCATTTCATGTCTTCTCGTGGCTGAACAAAACAACGAGGTCGAGGTCGTGGTCGTGGTCGTGACGCCGGTAGAGGAAGAAATACCTATTTTCGTGGTGGACATTATAATTTTAAGAAATCCACACGAAGTGATGATCGTAAGGGCAAGGCTCCACAAGATAAGAGTTCAAAAGGTGGTGAACATAAATGTTTCCGGTGTGGAATGGTTGGGCACTGGTCACGTACCTGTCGACGTCGAAATACCTTGTTGATCTCTATCAAGCTTCCCTGAAGGAAAAAGGAAAAGGGAAGAATGTGGAGGTGAATCTTGCCATTCAAGAAGATGATGTGTTTGACCCCTCCAATATGATGCATCTTGATATGGCTGATTATTTTGAATCTCCTGGAGAGAGAATTGATGCAATCAAACAAGTAGAGGATGCTTTGTATAAAGATATATAATTAAGTACTGCTTGTAATTATTGTATGTTTTTCTTGTTTTTGTATATATATTTAGGACTCTTTGTAATCGCTTTTCTTTTCTTATCAATGAAGAAATATGGACAATTTCAATATGTTGAGTAACCCGAAAATGAGCAATGAGGATTTATGTTCGCGAGATCATGCGACTACGCATTACGATACTCATAAACAGAAAATATTTCTCTAAATTGACAATGCTGGAAGCGAAAATCAATACTATATCAGGTTCTGCAGACCTGATTGAAGGCTTTGGAAAAGCTAGTTTTTTCTTCCTTAGAGGAACAAAATTTTCAATTAATAATGCTTTGTTCTCTAGTAAATCAAAGAGAAATTTATTAAGTTTTAAAGATATACGTAATAATGATTATCATGTTGAAACTGATCGTAAAAATAATATAGAGTGTCTCGATATCACATCTATTGTTTCACATGAAAAACGTATATTAGAAACACTACTTGCTTTTTCTTCTGGATTATATTATACTCATATACGAGTAATCGAAAGTTATGCAACAATGAACCAGAAGTTCATGAATCCAGAAATATTCAGTGTTTGGCATGATCGACTGGGTCATTCAGGATCGATAATGATGAGGAAAATTATTGAGAATTCACATGGGCATCCTTTAAAGAACCAGAAGATTCTTCAATCCAATGAGTTGTCATGTGATGCTTGCTCTCAAGGGAAATTAATTATTATACCATCACCAGCTAAAGTGGGAATCGAATCACCTGCATTTTTAGAGCGAATTCAAGGTGATATTTGTGGACCTATTAACCCACCAAGTGGTCCATTTAGATATTTTATGGTATTAATTGACGCATCCAGCAGATGGTCACATGTATGCTTATTATCAAGTCGAAATCTTGCATTTTCCAGATTACTTGCTCAAATAATTAAGTTAAGAGCACAATTTCCTGATCATACAATTAAGACTATTCGACTTGATAATGTTGGTGAATTTACGTCCCAAACTTTTAATAATTATTGTATGTCAATTGGGATAAGTGTTGAACATCCTGTAGCTCATGTTCATACACAAAATGGTCTAGCAGAATCATTTATAAAACGTCTGCAATTAATTTCAAGACCATTACTTATGAGAGCTAAACTTCCTACATCGGTCTGGGGTCATGCTATTTTGCATGCTGCATCATTATTACGTATTAGGCCAGTAACCTATAATAAATACTCCCCCATGCAATTAGCTTATGGCCAGCAGCCAAATATATCCCATCTGAGAACTTTTGGATGTGCGTGATATGTTCCAATTGCTCCACCACAACGCACTAAGATGGGTCCTCAAAGGAGGTTAGGAATATATGTTGGATATGATTCCCATCAATTATTAAATATCTTGAACTCCCGACGGGTGATGTATTTATCGCACGATTTGTTTGATTGTCATTTTAATGAAACAAATTTTCCAACATTAGGGGGAGGAATTAAGAAGTTGGAAAAAGAAATCACATGGAATGCATCATTATTATCTCATTTAGATCCTCGTAGAGATCAATGTGAACTTGAAGTTCAAAAGATAATTCATTTGCAAAATATAGAAAATCAATTACCAGATGCATTCAAAGATGCTAAAAGAGTGACTAAATCATATATACCAACAGCAAATGCTCCATCAAAAATTGATATTCCACAGGAACAAGTTGTCAATAATGAGTCTGGAGCACGCCAGAAGCGTGGTAGACCAATGGGTTCCAAAGATAAAAATCCTCGGAAAAAAAAAAGTAGTTGAGAATCAAAATGATTCAATGAAAGGTATGGATGTTCCAGAAGAAATCCATAATACAACTACTCAAAAGAGTATTGATGAAAATCAAACGCTTGAGGATAATAATGAAATTTCTATAAATTATGTTACAACAAGAAAGAAATGGAATCGAAGTGATATCATTGTTGACAACATTTTTGCTTATAATGTTGCTCACGATATTATTCATGAAAGTGACGATTTCGATCCAAAATCTATCAAAGAATGTCAACGAAGAAAGGATTGGTTGAAGTGGAAAGAAGCAATCCAAGCAGAGTTGAACTCACTTTCAAAACGTGAGGTTTTTGGACCTGTAGTCCTAACGCCAGAAGGTGTCAAACCTGTGGGATATAAATGGGTATTTGTAAGGAAAAGAAATGAAAATGAAGTCACAAGATATAAAGCGAGACTTGTTGCACAAGGGTTCTCGTAAAGGCCTGGTATTGATTATGAGGAGACATATTCTCCTGTGGTAGATGCAATAACGTTAAGATATTTGATTGGCTGACTGTATATGAAAAACTTGATATGCATTTAATGGATGTAGTCACGGCGTATTTATATGGATCTCTGGATAATGACATTTATATAAAAATCCTGGAAGGATTTAAAATACCAGAAACATATGAATCAAGTTCTTGGGAATTATATTCAATCAAGTTACGTAGATCATTATATGGATTAAAACAATCGTGACGAAATGTGGTATAATCGCTTTGAGTGAATATCTCATGAAAGAAGGATATCAAAATAATCAAATATGTCCGTGTGTTTTTTTAAAGAAATCTCACTGAGATTTGCTATTATAATCAGATATGTTGATGACTTAAATATAATTGGAACTCCCAAGAGTTATCCAAGGCAATAGAATATCTTAAGAAAGAATTTGAGATGAAAGATCTTGGAAAAACAAAATTTTGTCTTGGTTTGCAAATTGAACATTTAACAGATGAGATATTTGTTCATCAATCAACATGTACAGAGAAAATCTTAAAAAGATTTTATATGGATAAAACACATCCATTGAACATTCCAATGGAGGTTCGTTCACTGGATGTAAAGAAAGATATATTTCGACCTCGAGATGACAATGAAAAACTACTTGGTCCTGAAGTACCATATCTTAGTGCAATTGATGCACTTATGTATCTAGCTAATAACACAAGACCGTATATTGCATTTTCAAGAAATTTATTAGTTAGATATAGTTCATGTCCTACAAAAAGACATTGGAACGGAGTTAAGCATGTACTCCGATATCTTCGAGGGACAATTGATAGGGTTTATTTTATTCTAACAAATCAAATCATGATATAGTTGGTTATGCATATTCTGGTTATTTATCTGATCCACACAAAACTAGATCTCAGACAGGTTATCTATTTACATGTGGAGGAATCATATATCATGGCGATCGCTGAAATGCACTCATCACACCCACTTCTCCAAATCATGCCAAATCCTTGCAATTCACGAGGCAAGTCGAGAATGTGTATGTTTAAGATCAATGACACAACACATTCGTGAGACATGTGGTTTGTTTTCGAGTAAACCTCTTCCAACAATATTATATGAAGACAACACAGCATGTATAGCTCAAATCAAAGGAGGATACATTAAAGGAGAGATAGAACGAAACATATCTCTCCAAAACTTTTCTACACTCACGACCTTGAAGAAAATGGTGACATCTCAAGACAACAGATCTGCTCAATGATAACTCTAAGCGACATATTTACAAAGGCATTACCAACTACAACATTTGAGAAATTGGTTCACAGATTGGGATGCGACGACTGTAGATCTCAAGTGATGTTTACATGAGGAGAGTATAGTGTATTCTTTATATAAAATATGTACTCTTTTTCCTTCACTAGATTTTTCTCATTGGTTTTTTCCTAGTAAAGGTTTTAACGAGGATATATTATATAAAAATGGACATCTAAGGGGAGTATTATAAATGCATTGAAAAATAGATGTTCATTTCTCATACACCCATGTGTCATGTTTTCATTTATCCATGTGCCTTCCATGTGTCATCTTTTGATAGATGCTTAGTGTCCAAACAAGCCACTCATCACATGCCAAATTTCCTATAAATAGTGACTTTTGGTGGATAATGAAAAATGCAATTGGTGAAAAATGTTCTCCAATCTTCACTCTTCTCTCCCACTTTCTATTTGAATAATCCTCCATATAATTCCACTATCCTTTATTATATTTATATATTGCCCCACTTGTATTATTATTATTATTATTATTATTATTATTATTATTATTATTATATTAGTATTTAAATATTGGTAAAATTATACCCAGTTTTTATCCTTCATTTTACAACAATTCCTAGTTACATCTCAAAAATTTACAAATTAAATCTTCCACATTTTCATAATACAAAGTTTTTAGCAAACAATGAATAGAGGTAGCGTAGAAATTTTTCATACTACGGAGGTACTAATTTTTTTTATATCATTAGGTGTATCTCTCCGGTATTTTAATTGGAAGGTCAAATCTGCTCCAATAAATTGAAAATAATTATAATTTATTTTTCTCGTGTGTATCATTTTGTTCTACATTTAAAGTTGGAATCTTCACTCTTCACATTCACCTTATCTTTTATATATATATATATATATATATGATTTCACTCAAACTCCCAACGAAATCTTAAAAATAATAATAAATAAAACACAGAACAATTATTCTACCTTCGTGTATTAACAATGGTTTCTAATTAAACTATTTTTAATTTAGGCTCACACACAAAGCTATTTCTTTTTTCTCCTCATAAGTACTCTAATTAAAAGAAAAAAAAAACTTTAATTAAATTAATAATCTATACCAACATTTATCTTGGGAAGAGTGAAAGTTTCATTCTCACATAGTTGGCTACTTTTTTTAGTTGATATTATACAATTAATCACTCAAATTGCAATCTTTTTTAAATGCCCCAAGTCTTTCTCCATTGTTGGTTCCCCCTAAACAGAAAAAGGAAAACAGTCTTTCTTAATTATCCAACAATTTTATTAGAACTAAAAAGAGAATATTTATTGTTATTTTAATATCCTTGATTGTATAAAAATATTCTCATTTTACCTTACTTTTACAAACACCGAGTATTATATCTAAGGTTTGAACAGAACATAGTTTTGCGCATCAGTAGATATTTTATTTGTTTTGTTTTTGTTATATAACTATTTAGTTTTTTATTTTTAGTCTTTAAAAATTAAGCCTAAAAATACTACAGTATCTATGTATTTCTTATTTACTTTGTACCTATATTTTAAAAAATCAAATTATAAATTGAAAACTAAAAAAAAATAGTTTTTGTTATAGTTTTTGAAATTTGGTTAGAAACTTAAATGGTATCTCAAGAAAAATGGAAATCATTATAAAGAAAATGAAGAGAAATTATAGAAAAACAAACCTAGTTTTCAAAAACCAAAAATAAAAAATTAGACCCCGTTTGATAACCATTTTGTTTTTGGTTTTTAGTTTTTGAAATTTAAACCTAAAAATACTAATTATACCAATGAGTTTATATGTCTTCTTAACTACTTTGTACCTATGTTTTCAAAAACCAAGCCAACTTTTGAAAACTAAAAAAAGGTAGCTTTCAAAAACTTGATTTTGTTTTTTAGAATTTGGCTAAGAATTCAAATGTTTACTTAAGGGAGATGATCTCTATTGTAGAGAAATTAGGTAAACATAAGCTTAACTTTCAAAAACTAAAAATCAATTAATCAATCCATTTCAATATGGTTAATTTTTAAAACAAAAAAGAAATTTAAATTACAACCAGTAGAAAACATATTTAATGTTATAATTTGGTAATTTTTTTTAAGTTTTAAAACCACCAATAATATCTTCTTCTTCCATAAATTTTTACAAAATAATAATTAAAAAAAAAAGCAACTCCAAATATTGTGGACCAAAAACTTACACGGTGACACCAGAGGAAGAGGGGTCTGAATAAGAGGGATCCTGAGTAAATTAAAGTATGGTGTCTGAGGAAAAGGGTACATGAAAGTGACCATGAGGATATGAAAGTATAGTTGAGAATGACTTAAAAAGAATTGATAGCTACTATCTATACCAATAATGTGCACCTTCCTTTTCGGTAGCTCAATCATGGGAACTCTAAAGTTAAGCGTGTTTGACTTGGAGTAATTCTATATTGGGTGACCTTCTGAGAATTTTCCTAGGGAGCATATGAGTGAGGACAAAACATCCTAAAAGGGCTCGTGTTGGTTTGTGGGGAAAGTCTTCACTCTTATAAGCGACTCAAGGATAATATGAAAGTCTTCACTCTTGTAAGCGATTCAAGGATGATATGGATGATATGACGACGTGGCCAGGTCGCAGGAAATCCTGGGCCTAGGGCGTTACATACCTATTATATATATATATTTTTCAAAGAGACGAGGATTTGTTTTAAGTGAATATTTTGAAGAAATAAACAAAATTAAGTGGGATTATTTAATTTGTTGTCCATAACTATATTTCGTTTGTCAATCTTGACTTTGAAACATGTGAGGACATGAAAAAACACTAACATAATTCTTTCCATTTAAAACCTTATGTTTGATTATTGTGTGTGCTTGCAACGTGCAACTACCAACATCCTCTATAAAAATTACTTCTAGTATAGAATAATTAAAGTCGTCCACCACCAATTTTTCAACGATGTGATTTTAAAAAAATAAATAATAACTGATATGTGGAAAGTAAATTGACATAAACCTTGTATAATTTATAAGGGGCAAAATTCAATAATAACGATGTAAAAGTAACATTCATGATATAACAAACAAACGTAACAAGACTAAAAGAAAACTACTTAAACCAAATCATCAATCATACATGTTTTACTCTGTCTTTATATATATTTAAAAAAAAAAAAACGAGTATTAATCTAAAAGGAGAGAGACACTCACTAAATTGCTATTGTATAGAGATATAAATATAGTCATTGGTACGAATCAGTTGCTTTTGGGTATTAATTTGGTCCAAGATCCTTGATAGTATTGGGGGTGAGTGCTTGTGTGGCTGGTGTTTCATATGAGGTTGAAGCTTCTCCTGAGAAAAATGGTAATGGATCTGCGATGGAAAATAATAATTGGTATAATTGTTTAAAAAATTTAGAGGTAAATATTTTTAGGGAAGAATACATTTTTAATTGCTCAATTTTGCATTTAGTTCTCTTTTAGTCTCTTAGTTTTCAAACTCAACAATGTAGTGTCTGAGTTTTGCATTTAGTTACATTTTTAATCATTTCATTCAATTTTTCGTTAGTCTAAAATATAATTTTATAACTAAATGCAAAATTTGAAGATAAATTTGTTGAGTTTTTGAAAACTTAAAGACCAAAATAGAACAAAATACAAAACAGAGAGATTAAAAAATTATTTTGTCAAATAAAAAATAAATTTTAAATTAAATATAATTAATATTAGTAAAATAATATATTTTATATATAAAAATAGGTGTTACGTCAGCGTTTTGTTAGACTAGCGGAAAATTGGATGGAATGACTAAAAATGTAACTAAATGCAAAACTCATGAGCTAAATTGTTGAGTTTGAAAACTGACAGACTAAAAGAGAACTAAACGCAAAACTAACCGTCCTTGATTGCAATACCTTCATAAATCCCAAATTCTTCAACAAAGTCGTATATCCTTGGAATCATCTCAAATCCATAACCTGAATTCTTTTGCTCAAAAACTTGATAGTTCTCATTGAAGGCTTCATCAGCTCCCATGACTTTATTTCCCAAAAGATTTACCTGCTTTTTATAACGATATATCTACTGATCAGTTAGTTCAAAGCTCATGAATTGAGCAAAAAAAAAAAGTTTAAAGAGATCATAAGTTTTACCTTGGAATTTTGGTCGTAATTGGGAGCAGTGACACACTCAAAAGCGTTATCAACCATCATCATCCAAGTTCTCTTTGGGACTTTAATACCAAGCAACTACACATGTAATACAAATTTATAAAATTTTAAACCTTCCAATTTCGTTTCAAATAATTAAGTTGAATTTATAAAAAAGGATTTCGATTTTGTTTTTGTTTTTGTTTTTGTTAGGTTACCTTTCTCAACGAGGCCGAACCCATTTCACGATAAGCCTTCAAGAAATCACCCACATTTTTTATGCCTTGATAAGATAAGTTTTTGTGATATGCGCCATCTTTTCCAATCCCTTCCAATCGCCATACTTCATCTTCTCGACTCGGAGGATGATGCTTCTTGTTCACTAATGTTATAAATGAAAATTAAACAAAGTTACAATAGACAAAGAAAAAGAGAAAAAACTTGGGCGCACACATTTAATTTGTTTCTATACAGGCCAGACAGGACTCAAGAAAAATGAGCAAAACTTGTGTGCAGTCTAGACTGCACCCTACTCTATGCATCTCGTTCATCTCCACAATAGAAAAAAATAAAAATAAATAAAAAATAATTTACCACATGACAAGTTGTGAATGAGCACGAAAAATTAGAGCGAGATTATCAGTAACACCCCGAAAATGCAACTATACTACAGGGTGATACTCCAAGTTATATCTTGCTTTCACACTAAATTTCTCAGAAAGATAACTAGCATAACTAGGACTATTCCAAAAATTTCCTGTCACCTGGATAAGCTAAACACTTCCAAAACACGACCTCACTGTGGTACCAAATTTCCACCGAACTACAATGAACACACAGTGGGTTCCAGGATCCCTGAGTCCACAAACAACCACACTTACAAAAAAACATGCTTTCTAGCTTAGTTGACAACAAATCGATACTATTCTCAAATATACTTAAAAGCATGAACAGAACAACACATGCAAGTTTAACTCAATAATTTAAACGATCCAACAAAAGAACAACAAAGTAAAAAGCAACGGCGAACTCTTAAAACAAGAGAACAACCCTAACTAAGCCTAACACGTCCATCCATAGCCTTGCAAAGCCCCGCCAACACCCTGGTCATCTCAGTGTTTCACCTTACCTGCAAATAAAACACACAAAACGAGGGGGTGAGTACAAAATACTCAGTAAGTAGCCCACTTCGTCCAACGTATAACAGTACAAGAAAACAAGGTCGGGTCTCTGTCTCAGGGAGTACATGACTCTTCTCGTCCCTCACAGATCCTCGGCTTCCACGACCTTAGCTTACTTAGTTTCTAACTCTGTCCTACCCTTGGCTTCTGGACTAAGTTGGCAACAATAGCGGTGCTACCGCCCACAACTCAAGACCACGGGGCTCTCCCGGGTCTCATCTAGGGTGAAGGAACGTGTCCCGCCCCTCTGCAACTCTGGGAATCACTCCCTGAGCCTGAATCCAGGACGAAGAGCGTGTCCAATGTCCCGTACATCTCGGGAATCACTCCCTGAACCACGAACTTAGGGCAAGGAACGTATCCACTACCCCGCACACTCGGGAATCACTCCCCAAGCTTTTCTATTAGATGGAGGGCAAACCCCACATCCCATGTCAACTTGCCAACCTAGAGTCACAGCCTGCTAAGGGTTATACAAGGAGTTCGGTCTGTAACGCGTCTGGATATATTAACCTAAGCTAGGGTACACAACATTTCCTCGGCCATCACCGAACTAAACATATATCTACACACGCCCATGCTTGAGGGTACACACATTCACAATCATCATGCTTATAATTTGTCACGGGGTCTACTTCAAACATAAAATGATATTTCGAGTTCCATCATATGGGAATAAGCATGCAAGACATGAATTTCTACAAAGCCTAGAGCCGAACTACGTCTATGGTCTAACATCCAATTATCAAGATCACAAATATACACAAACCACGAAAAATCGTGACATATACATACCAAAATCCCTAAGCCCTACACTTATGGGTGGGATAGTCCAATGACTACTTACATGAACTCCAACAATCGAGCGAGAAGAGGAAATGCGACGTGAGCTCCAAGGTACCTCCTACTCCAATTAGTCCCTAACGCAGTAAACACACACACTACCTGTTAACAAATTGGAACACAAATGATACCTTGAACGCTTTTGAGGCGTAAACTTACCCAACTGAGACCCAAACAAACTAAGGAATGAGCCGAGGCGATCGCACGGAAGAGTACTGATCGCGGACTGCGCAGCGCGGCGCGCGGGGACGCACGCGGCGGCGGCGCGGGACGGACGCGGCGGCGCGCGGACGGCGGCGGCGGCGGCGCAGGGGATCGCCGGGCGGCTGCGAAAACTAGATCCGCCTCCTCGGCCCGATCTACCCGCAACCGCTTCGTTTGTCAAAACCCGCCAAAACGACCCGAACCGGACGGAGCAGCTCGCGGGTCCGACACGGCGGCGGGCCGGTCGCGACGGATCGCCGGCTTCACTGCTGTGAGAGTCGTCGACGGCTACACTGCAACGCTCGAAGTAGGCTGCGAGAGGGAGAGAGAGAGAGAGAGAGAGAGAGAGAAGAAAAAAAACAGAGGGAAGAAGGGGATGAGAAGAAGAAGAAGAAGGGGCGCGAGAGAGGAAGAAAAAAGCGAGAGAAAGGGAGAAGAGAAAAGAATGAGAACCGAGGAGAGAGAGAAAGAGAGAGAGAGAGAGAGAGATGGGAGGGCGCCACACAGTCTGGCTGGGCAAAACGGCCGCGCCGCTTTCAGTGCAGCGCGAGAAGAAGACGACTTCCCTTTTTTTTTTTTTTTTTTTTTTTTTTTTTTTTTTTTTAAACACCAATCGCATTACGCCTCTACTCACCTTAAGAGCTTTCGTCCTCGAAAGTTGCTAAGTTGCGAACAGGTCTGGATAACTCGTTCGCATAACGCCCTCACGCCCCCAGTGTTGCTTCCTTAAGATGGTGGTTCGCCATAGGACTTTGACCGACTTAATCTCCCCTGCTCTCAAGCACTTCATCGTCTCGGCGCGAGAATTTGCACAAAGCTTCTCCTCGTAACTCATGTCACCGCTTCACCGCAAGGGGCTCAAAGTCGATCACATGCGAGGCATCCGTACATACCCTCGCAACATAGATACATGAAACACATCATGACGCGGAAGCAAGGGGCGGTGGCGGGGCTAATCGATAGGCTACCGGGCCGATGCGCGCCCAAAATCTCGAACGGTCCAATAAACCTAGGGCTTAGCTTTCCTTTTACCAAATCTCGTGACACCTTTCATGGGTGCGACCTTTCAAATGCATAGTTTCCAACAAAGAAATTCCAAATCCCTTCGCCTCACGTCAAGATAACTCTTTTGCCTACTTTGAGTCATGTGCAACATTCTTGCCCCGATTCTCTCAACGGCCTCGCTTTGTCACCCGGATCAATTCAGTCCTAATAACTTTCGCCACCAACCTCTCCCCAATACACCTGGGTTCTCGTGATCTTCTCCCATACAGAGCTTGAAAGGGGCCAAGCCGATCGTTGCCTGAAAGCTATTATTATACGCAAACTCCATTAGGTGAAGGTGTGAATCCCAACTCCCTGAGAAGTCTAATGCGCAAGCTCGAAGCATATCTTCTAAGATCTGATTCAGCCTTTCTGTCTGACCGTCGGTTTGAGGGTGGAACGCCGTACTGAAATTACACTCACTCCCCAAGGCGTTCTGAAAACTTACCCAAAAGTTCGAGGTGAACCTGGGTTCCCTATCGGATACTATCTTTACTGGAACTCCGTGTAATCTTACTATTTCCTCCATGAATAGACGTGCCCACTTCTCAACCGTATAAGTTGGCTTCCCGGGCAAGAAATGGGCTGACTTAGTGAGTCTATCCACGATCACCCAAATCACAGAAAATCCCTTGGCCGTTCGGGCAATCCGTAAATGAAATCCATGGACACTTCTTCCCATTTCCACCGAGGTACGCCCAAGGGTTGCAATAACCTGCGGGTTTCGCCTGGCTTTGACTGCTGGCATACCAAGCATTTATCGACAAACTCGCCCACTTCCTTCTTCATTCCACGCCACCAATAGAATCAAGCTTTGCATCTTGGTACATCTTGGTGCTCCTCGGATGTACCGAGAAAGGAGAGCTATGGGCATCCACCAAGATCTCTCCCCGAGATCACTCTTGGCGAGTGCACGCACAACCGCCCCCTGAATAGAAGTCCACCATCCATTGCCACAAGAACTCACCTTCTGGTTAGTTCTTGCTTGTCTCCAAAAGTCCTCGAGGCCCGGTCTCCTCTGGGCCTCCCTCCACTACTCGGTGTCTAAGGGTCGGTTGTAATGACAATTGATTCATTGGGTTGTGGCTCGATCTAGAACCACCGCTATCTCTCATGCGTTCCATCTCGTAACGCAACCTCGGCTTGTCTCGTAATCAAAGCCGAGGTATGGGTCACCTTCTCTAAGCTATGGCATCGGCGACCACATTCGCCTTGCCTCGGTGGTACAATATCTCAATCTCGTAGTCTTTCACCACTCTCTAGCCACCGCGTTGTCTCATGTTCAACTCCTTCGAGTGAAAAGGTACTTGAGACTCTTATGATCTGTGAACATCCGAATTTTCTCTCCGCATAAATAATGTCTCCACATTTTCGTGGCAAAATCACTGCAGCCAACTCTAAGTCGTGAGTTGGATAATTGCGCTCATAGTCTTTCAATCGGCGAGAAGCATAGGCGATCACCTTCCTGCTCTGCATTAACACACATCCTAGCCCTTTCTTGGAAGCATCATCAGAGACCACAAAGTTTCTGAGCCATCCGGATCGCAAGCACAGGAGCCGAGACCACCTATGTTTGAGATCTCGGAGCTTGCCTCGCAAGCATCACTCCACAAGAAGGCATTACCCTTTCGGGTCAATCTGGGTCAAAGGTGCGGCTATTTTTGAGAAGTCCTTAACAAAACGCGTCTATAATAGCTCGCTGCACTCCAAGAAACTTCGCACTCTGTGGATCGTCTTAGGGCGAGGCCAATCCGCGGATCGCCTCTATCTTGGCGGGGTCCATCACTACACCGCTTTGGACACCACGTGTCCTAGGAATGCTACTTGCCGCAACTGTAACTCACACTTAGAGAATTTCGCATACAACCGGTTGGTCCTCAAAGTCGACAACACCTTCGCCAAGTGGATCTCATGCTCTTCGCCGCCTTAGAATACACCAAAATATCGCCGATGAAGACGATCACAAATGTGTCAAGGAACTCCTTGAACACCCTGTTCATTAAGTCCATGAAAGCAGCTGGGGCATTAGTCAATCCAAAGGACATTACCGTGAACTCGTAATGTCCATATCCGACCTGGCGCGCTTTAATGTCCTCCTCTTTGATGCGCAACTGATGGTACCCCGATCGCAGGTCGATCTTAGAAAACACCGTTGCCCCTTGCAATTGGTCAAACAGGTCATCGATTCTGGGAAGGGGGTACTTATTCTTTATTGTTACCTTATTTAACTCTCGGTAGTCAATGCACAATCGCATCGATCCATCCTTCTTCTTTACAAATAGAACTGGCGCGCCCCACGGTGAAACGCTAGGGCGGATGAAACCTCTATCCGTGAGTTCCTCAGTGAATCGGGTCTTAAGCTCCTTCAATTCTGCTGGAGCCATTCTCAGGGGGAGCCTTAGATAACGGAGTCGCTCCGTGCTCGAGCTCAATGCTAAAGTCAACCTCTCGAACCGGGAGGTAATCCGGCAACTCCTCCGGGAACACATCGGTAAACTCTCTAACAACAGGGACCGAGGTCACCTCAGGTCCCTTACCTTTCGTATCTGAAACACTAGCCAAGAAGGCCCACGCTCCTTTACTTACCAACCTCCTTGCCTTCAGGGCGGAAATCATTTTCGGGATCCCTCCAGCCTCTGTTCCCCTGAACTTGAAACTAGACTCAGTCGGAGGTCTGAACACCACCTCTCGCTGATGACAGTCGATGTTGGCATGGTTCGCAGACAACCAATCCATGCCTAAGATTACATCAAGTCGCCCATGTCTAGAACCACGAGCATCACATCTATCACACGATTCGCCACAACTACCTGCCCAGACTTAACCTTTTCCCGAACAACTAAATCCATACCTACCGGAGTGGCAACTGATAGTTCAAAATCTAGCGGTTCTACCTCTAACCGAGCTTGACCCACAAACACAGCAGAAATAAACGAGTGGGTACTACCTGAGTCAAACAAAACAAAAGCAAGGTGACCTAGAACGGGTAGCGTGCTGTCTACCACCGAGCTGCACTCCTCCTCGCATTCCTCGTTCGCGGCTGCATAGACTCCGCTCTTCCGACGGTCCCCGGTTCGCTTCATCCTTTTTCACCGTGCGCGCCCAAGCGAGGTGTCCCGTTTACCACACTTATAATGAGATCCTCTCGATCTCTCGATCCTCGCTTGCACACGCATTTGACAAGTGGCCCACCTTTCCGCAGTTGTTGCATGTCTTATTAGTTGCGTGACAGGCTCCAGAGTGTTGTCCTCCGCACCGCAGTGCATACGAACCTCTTCCCGGGTCTGCTTCAACCGCTGACCACGCACTCCCGCCTGACAGGCCTAGCGAAAGCCTGTTCAAACCTCCTCTTCTGGCCTACCCCTGAACTCTGGCCGGGCTCGGGCGCCTGACTAGCACTGGCTCCCTTCGTCTTTGGAGTACAAGCGTCCAACAGGGAGGCCACTCGGATGGCTGCAGCGTAAGTCTTTGGTTCATGGGCAACCACACTGTGATATCATCGCGCAACCCCGCCAGGAATCGATCAACCTTCTTCTTTTCTCAGATCGACCAAATCGGCAAAAGCGGGACAACATGGTAAATTCATGCTCATACTCTTCCACTGGTTGACCGAACCCCTGCTTCAACTGAATGAACTCTGTTTGTTTCTGGAGTCTAGCCACGGCCGGGTAGTATTTCTCGAAAAATACTTCCTGGAACTTCACCCAAGTCACCGTCCGGTGATCGACATCAATGGACCGAATCTGCGACTTTTGCCACCACAAAAGAGCACGACCTCTGAGCGCGTAAATAGCACACTGCACCCTCTGGTGTTCGGGGCAGCACATGCGCTCAAATACTGATTCGACCGCTGCAAACCACGCCTCTGCAGCCATGGGATCTACACTTTGGCCATCGAACAGGGGTGGGTCGTACTTCTTAAAGTCCCTGAGGTACCTTGCCTCTCGATCGCCGCCGCCCCATGGGTCCGGGCCGATGCGACTCCACTGGTTTTGAATACCAAGCTAGCCCTCATTCTCGCTTGTTATAACTCCTGTGGCTTGGGTGAGCAAAGTGATCGCCTCGCCAGTCGTCTGGACGAGCTCCTCGGAGGTTGGCTAAGAATACATTGGTCATCGGTGGAGCTTGCTCGCCCCGCGCTCACGTGCATTCTTCATTTTGCCCCGCCGACTCGCGCGCGACGGCCGAGCATCCCGATTTGGCCCTCCCGATGCTCGGAGCGCTCGTCCGCCGGTGCCTCCACGGCCGGGTTTTGACCTCGGCCCTCGGCCTCGGCCTCGCACGCCACCACGGCGACCTCGTCCGCCAGTGGTCGACCTACCACGTCCTCTAGCACGTGCCATAATCTGGTTTACAATTTATCAAAGGTCAACTTCGTAACCCAAATAGGCATCTCGACGATAACTCATACAATCACAATAACAACCCGAAACAAAGCAATATCCTTTACTAGATAATAAAAAGCAAACCTGATGATGACCGGGCGAGTTCCTTGCAGAAGGCTATGGAGGACAAACACCTACGACGTAGGCAGTATACAGAACCTAAAACCGTGCTCTGATACCAACTGTAACACCCCGAAAAAATGCAACTATACTACAAGGGGTGATACTCCAAGTTATCTTTGCTTCGCACAAAATTTCTAAGCATAACTAACATAACTAGGACTATTCCAAAAATTTCTGTCACTGGATAAGCTAAACACTTCCAAAACACGACCTCACGAGTACCAAATTTCCACCGAACTACAATGAACACACAGTGGGTTCCGGATCCCCTGAGTCCACAAACAACCACACTTACAAAAAAAAACATGCTTTCTAGCTTAGTTGACAACAAATCGAGATAGTCATTCTCAAATATACTTAAAAGCATGAACAGAATAAACACATGCAAGTTTAACTCAATAATTTAAACGATCCAACAAAAGAACAACAAAGTAAAAAGCAACGGCGAACTCTTAAAACAAGAGAACAACCCTAACTAAGCCTAACACGCCCATCCATAGCCTTGCAAAGCCCCGCCAACACCCTGGTCATCTCAGTGTTTCACCTTACCTGCAAATAAAACACACAAAACGAGGGGGTGAGTACAAAATACTCAGTAAGTAGCCCACTTCGTCCAACGTATATGATGCACAAAGAAAACAAGGTCTGGGTCTGTCTCGTGGAGTACATGACTGCGTTACATCCTCTGAGATCCTCGGTTTCCACGACCTAGCTTACTTAGTTTCTAACTCTGTCCTACCCTTGGCTTCTGGACTAAGTTGGCAACAATAGCGGTGCTACCGCCCACAACTCAAGACCACGGGGCTCTCCCGGGTCTCATCTAGGGTGAAGGAACGTGTCCAGCCCCTCTGCAACTCTGGGAATCACTCCCTGAGCCTGAATCCAGGACGAAGAGCGTGTCCAATGTCCCGTACATCTCGGGAATCACTCCCTGAACCACGAACTTAGGGCAAGGAACGTATCCACTACCCCCTGCACTCTGGGAATCACTCCCCAAGCTTTTCTATTAGATGGAGGGCAAACCCCACATCCCATGTCAACTTGCCAACCTAGAGTCACAGCCTGCTAAGGGTTATACAAGGAGTTCTGATGCAGAATGCTGCCCGGATATATTAACCTAAGCTAGGGTACACAACATTTCCTCGGCCATCACCGAACTAAACATATATCTACACACGCCCATGCTTGAGGGTACACACATTCACAATCATCATGCTTATAATTTGTCACGGGGTCTACTTCAAACATAAAATGATATTTCGAGTTCCATCATATGGGAATAAGCATGCAAGACATGAATTTCTACAAAGCCTAGAGCCGAACTACGCCTATGGTCTAACATCCAATTATCAAGATCACAAATCATACACAAACCACGAAAATCGTGACATATACATACATCAAATCCCTAAGCCCTACACTTATGGGTGGGATAGTCCAATGACTACTTACATGAACTCCAACAATCGAGCGAGAAGAGGAAATGCGACGTGAGCTCCAAGGTACCTCCTACTCCAATTAGTCCCTAACGCAGAAAACACACACACAGTAACAAATTGGAACACAAATGATACCTTGAACGCTTTTGAGGCGTAAACTACCCAACGGAGACCCGAAACAAACTAAGGAATGAGCCGAGGCGATCGCACGAAGAGTACGATCGCGGACTGCAGCAGCGGCGCGCGCGGGGGCGGCGGGCGCGCGTGGGGCGGCGGCGCGGCGCGCGTGGGACGGGCGCGGCGCGCGCGGCGTGGGATCGCGGCGGCCGCGAAAAACTAGATCCGCCTCCTCGGCCCGATCTACCCAACCGGCCGGTTTGTCAAAACCCGCCAAAAACGACCCGACCGGACGGAGCTCGCGGGTGCGACACGGCGGCGGCGGTGGTCGCGACGGATCGCAGGCTTCACTTGTGAGAGAGGTCGCCGGCGGCTACTTCACTGCAACGCTCGAAGTAGGCTGCGAGAGGGAGAGAGAGAGAGAGAGAGAGAGAGAGAGAAGAAAAGAAAACACAGAGGAAGAAGGGGATGAGAAGAAGAAGAAGGGGGCGCGCGAGAGAGGAAGAAAAACGAGAAAGGGAGAAGAGAAAAAGAATGAGAACTGAGGGAGAGAGAGAAAGAGAGAGAGAGAGAGATGGGGGGCGCTGCGCGTCTGCTGGCGAAACGGCCGGCGGCCGCTTTCTTTCACACGCAGAAAGCGCGAGGAAGAAGAAGACGACTTCCCTTTTTTTTTTTTTTTTTTTTTTTTTTTTTTTTTTTTTTTTTTTTTAAACACCAATCGTTACAATTACCTTCTCCGCGATGGTCCATGCATCTAAATGGTTGAGAGACAGCAGCTCTAATATTTGGAAACTGGGCTAAAATTTTCTCATCTCTAATTTTAGCTCCCATTCTAAACTTTTTAGATTTCATCCAGCTTGAATTATCAGTGAGACATAAGTTTCTAATGAAACCAACCCCATTTTCCAAAGTGAGCTTCTGATCATTACCAACCATTAAAGGCCTTTTCCCATCTCTTGGAGACAAAACACTTTTGTTGAAATCACTCATATTACGCCCATAAGTTTCTTGATCTTCTTGTTGGCCGGAGCCGAATTCGCCATCGAGGACGAAGAACTCGATCGGCACCGACGAAAGAAGACCTGTGCAGATAATGGCGTTGGTGGTGGCATCACAAATTGCAACTCGCAAAGGCTCACCATTTTCTGCTCTTATTTCATTGTTGGTGAAAATGGTGGAAGCAATCTCATTGCAAAAAACCAACTTGTATTTTTCTATTTCAGATACTGTAGCTACTTCTTCTCCCTTCTCTTGTTTTTCTCTATATTTTTTTACGTACACATAAAACTAATTAGCGGTGGATATGATGAGAAATTAAACAATATAGGATTTTTAAATCACCAATCCAACTAAAAGCTTAAGCTGACAGTTTGGGGTAAATTTAATTATATCAACACAGTCTAACAATGATTATAGTGGAAGCTAATCAAATTTAAAATACTAACCTTAGTGATTCTAAAAAGGAGTGAAAGTGAGTTTCAAATGCACTCTTCACTTCCACTTGTACCTAAAAAAATGGTGAATTTTAGCAAAAATGTTAACAAGGAGATGAAAAAACAAGATCATTGGAGTTGTTAGTGATAAAAATACCAAGTGGTTCAAGAAAGGTTTGATTCGAGACAATAATTCAACAAAGCCACGCTCAGCTTCTGCTATAGATCCACCTTCAAAACTAGAAGAAAGAGGAAAAAAAACATAAGAATATCAAAACCTAGAAAAAAGGGGAAAAAAACAGACAAAAAAAAAAGAGGCAATAAAAGAAGAGAGAGAAAAAGAGGGAAAACCAAGAAAACAACCACAAAAAAGGAAAATAGGCAAAAGGGAAAAGTAATGAAGGAGAAAGATAGATCCCATCTGAAACATACACAAAAACAAACAGGGCAAATCAAAAATTAATTAGAAGAAAAAAAATAGATACTAAAAAATGAACCGGTTAATGCTATCAAAAGTTTGAATCCTCACCCTTTCACCCTTTCGTACGATTGAACTCAAAAAAAAAAGAGAGAGAAATCAAACCCAGTTAGAGTGGAAGGGCGAACCCTTATCAAATCAAAATTGATGGTTAACGCACGGTTAAAAGTTCAAATTTCTACCCCTATATAGTTGAACTCAATAAAAAAAGAGTGAAAAGTGAACCGTCTTTGACCTAGAGTGGTTGGTTAAAGCACAGTTAAAATTTCGAATTTCTACCCATATATGGTTGAACTCAAAAAAAAAAATTACAGAGAGTAATCAAATCCGGTTAGAGTAGAAGGGCGAACCCTCTTTGACTTAGAATTTCCGATTAAAGAATCACGGTTAAAAGCTTGAATCTCTAGCCACATATAGATATAGTTGAACTCAAAAAAAAGAGAGAGAGAAATCAAACCCAGTTCGATTATAAGAGCAAATTCTCTTGGAGTTAGAGCTGTGATCTTCATCGGAAGAGACTCTCTTCTTGTTCTTGTTCTTTTTGCCGACGCCTTTGGGATCCATTTCGATCTAATTTGATCTCTTAAAAGAAAAACTCAATCTTTGTCTCGAGATATGAGTGATTGTGGAATAAGTTTAAACACAAAAATTTTGAAGATTGATATTATGAAAGATAGAGAGAAAGGGAGAGATCGAGAATTTATGGAGATTAGAGTTGGGTTTATGCAATCTAAGAACTGAAGACCCTCCATAAGAGAGAGAGCTTGTTTAGAGAGAGAGAGAGAGAGATTCAGAAATTGTTGAGAAATTTTCAGACGACTTACACTAAAACGACTCAATATGGTCTTCTTTTACCGGGTACCGGCTAAGCAAGCAAAATGCCACCAATCCAAATTAAAAGAAATAATTATACTTTTAAAAAAATAAAAAAAAATTGGTTGAATTACGAGCTAAGTTCTCGACCTCGTTGAACCTTTTTTTCTTTTTTAAAAAAATAATGTTTTGTTTGATAAGTTCCAAAAATGTACTAGTGTTATAGACTTCAAATCTGTGGCGGCTAATAAGTTATTGAAGGGTTGTTTGGCACGAATGGGATTTAAGAAGTCTGGAGTTCTTTTTGTAGGAAGTAAAAATATGTGTTTGAAGTAGAGAGTTGTTTAAATGCAGGTTAGAAATTACATGTTTGGGGTGCATACATGGATCTATATTGGGACAAGGAGGCCATACTTCTCAAAAATTTTAAATTTAGATCGTATAAGATGTGAATCTAGTTGATTTAAAAAAATAACAGCATATACTTATAATTTTGTATAATATATCTTATGAAAAAAAAAACATTATGCTGTCCCAATTGTAAAACACTTCAACAAATTTTATTCGTGCCCATGTTCAAGTTCTACTAGCTGCATTTTTATTCCTTTTTTATACATTGCTTTGTTTTTCATTTTTTTTATATATTTATTTCTTTTATGTATAAGTTTAAGTTTTTTTTTAATATATATTCAAGGTATTAAATATTATATGTTTATTTCCATTTATGTATAAGTTTATTCAAGCTTACTAGTTTTATTAATTCTATAAAAAAAATTAAATATTATATTCTTATCACCTTCAATATATATTTTTAATTTAACGATCTATTAGACATAAAATTGAATATGTTTAAAGTATAGAAGCCTATCAGATACATTTAAAATTTAATAAATGATTAGCGTAAAGTTTAAATACTTATTATATACTTTTTAAAGTTTAGAGATCTAATCAACTAAAACGTAAAAGTTTACGGACTCGTAATTTAATTTTTTTTCTTTTTGATAGGAAATTAAAATTATTCAAAATTAGTTATAAAGTCTTTTGTACACTCGTCTATTCTTATCGTCGATAATTTTTTAAGTCCACATAATGTTGTGTTCAAATTGATATTTTGGTGAATTTTTTATTATATTTATTAAATAATAATTTGTCGGCTCCCCAAACATTAGTATCTGTTTCTGCCCCTGGAGTGCATTGTTATGGCCAAAAAATAGGACCCAGTTAGATAGCACGGGTGATCCCAAGATAGACAGGTAAATGCATCAATCCGACCTAGAAAGGCCAACCCCGTAGGTTGCCCCCACCACTCCCCGTGACCATAGGAGGTTCGCCGAGAGTCTTCGACCGGAGAGGCCGACCCTGTGGTCGACCCGCACCACTCCCAGCGCGGCCGTAGGAGGTTCGCGCCGGGTCTCCCAGGCACGGAGAGGCCGACCATCATCCCAAGCGGCCCGTGGGAGGTTCGCCTGGGGTCTCCCAGACTGAGAGGCCGACCCCTGGGGTTGCCCCAGAGCCACTCTTGGGCGGCCGTGGGGGTTCGCATGGGGTCTCCCAGACCGGGAGAGGCCGACCCACCAGGGTCGCCCGGGACCACCACCGGGCGGCATCGTAGGAGGTTCGCCTGGGTCTCCCGACCGGAGAGGCCGACCCCCTCAGATCGACCCCGGCCACTCCCGGGCGGCCGTGGAGGTTCGCCGGGGTCTCCCAACCGGAGAGGCCGACCCCTAGGTCGGCCCTGCACTCACCCCGCGGCCGTGGGAGGTTCACCCGGGTCTCTCGACCAAGAGGCCGACCCGCAAGGTCGCCCGAGGCGACTCCCGGCGGCCGTAGGAGGTTCACCCTGGTCTCCCGACACGAGAGGCCGACCCCCTGATCGGTCCCGACCACTCCCGGCGGCCGTTGGAGGTTCGCGGGGTCTCGACGACCTCGGGTCGGCCCAACCACTCCCGGCGATCGTGGGAGGTTCGCCGGGGTCTCTCGACCGGAGAAGGACCCCCACTCCCGAGCGGCCGTGGGAGGTTCGCCGGGTCTCTCGACCGAGAAGCCGACCCCTCAGGATCGCCCGGCCACTCCCGGCAACCGTAGGAGGTTCGTCCCCGGCTCTCTCGACCAAGAGGCCGACCGCCCAGGTCGCCTAGGGCGACTTTCGAGCGAACGTAGGAGGTTCGCCTGGGGTCTCCCGAACTGGAGAGGCCGACCCCCTAGGATCGGCCCCGGGCCACTCCTCGGCGACCGTAGGAGGTTCGCCTGGGGTCTCTCGTCCCGGAGAAGCCGACCCCCTAGGGTCGGCCCCGACCCACTCTCAAGCGACCGTTGGAGGTTCGCCCGGGATCTCCCGACCTGGAGAGGCCGACCCCTGTGGTGTATGCCACGCACACCGCGAATACGACATGTAGTGGATGAGGTGGGAACGTTGCGAAACGACCACTCTCGTAACCGTTGTCATTAAGTAAGCGCAATCATGGATGGTTAGTGGGTAATTAAACCCTTGATGAACCGTTATGATTGGGCGACTATTTTATCTCGTTGGTGGTGCCAAGAAAGGTAAGCAATCATTTGGCCTGTGTTCTAGCTTGAGATTTACTGCGTACAAATTATCCTCTCTAACTCGAGCGTCGGAGTGTGTGTGGCGAGCACCACACACCTGTTAATTTTCTTTCTTGCAGGAGATCGTTGTCCCAAACGATGCAAATTCACCGTTGATCCGTCTAACCAAATTCCGGCATCAACAGTTGGCGCCGTCTGTGGGGACGCATATTTCTTGCAAAGTGCCACGTGTTGTCAAATGTTAACACTTTTATCATGAGTAACCACTTGAATCAACTCAACCCGATGAACGACGGAGAGGAGTCGGATAATGACCGACACCCGCGCTGGATACCGGCTAGGACGCAAAATGCCCAACCTGAGGAGGTTAACCAGTGTGCACCTGTGGAGGCGGATCAGTACGCGGCGTTGGAGCAGCGAGTTCGGGGCCTGGACGAAAACATTGCAAGAATTCTAGAGATACTGAATCGTCCAAACCCTATTGTGGAGGCCCTAAAGGATGGACCAGAGTCGAATCCCAACGATGTCCAACCCGGAGAACGGATTCGCGCTTCGACACCACGTGAATCCTTGCTTTCAATCCGAGACCAGGCCAAGGGTAAGGGCTCGGTAGAGGAAGGGCAAGAGGGGTCTCGGGTGCCACCCCACAAGTCTAATGACAAGCTACGGTTAGGAGGCAACGACAGACGATCCTATCATTCGGAGCAGCACATGGCTGTGTCTCGAGTGGCAGAATCCCAAGTTAAGACGCAAGTGATTCGTGGAGGCCGAGGACACAACAACCACCACACGTCTGAAGTCAAGCAACAACAAGGTCGAAGGGATGACCGATCTAGGAGACCTGACACAGGGTCGGATCTAAGAGAATTGATCAACCAGAAACGGAAAGAGCTAGAGGTCGAGAGTCAACCTTGGGCAGCAGAGTTGCAGAGGATCCAAAATGAACTCGGAGATATGAAAAAGGCTCAAGATCACGATGGACTGGACTTGGAAAACCTCGTTGACCAGGTAAACCCTCCTTTTACTGACGAAATAATGCAGGAGGAAGTCCCCCCGAAATTCAAGTTGCCGACGATCAAGGGCTACGACGGATCGAAAGATCCACTGGAGCACCTTGACACGTTTCGGTCATAGATGGAACTCCATGGAGTCCGAGATGCGATCAAGTGTAGGGCGTTCTCGTTCACGTTGACAGGACCGCCTCGGAAGTGGTTCAGACTATGAGGAGGAAGTCAATCGCTTCCTTCCGGGAGCTGGCCCGAGCCTTTGTGACCCAGTTCCTTAGGGGCAGAGATCAAAGACGACCAACTACGCATCTCCTCACAATCAAACAAGGTAGTAATGAGACGTTGAGGGAATATGTGTCCCGTTTCAACAACGAGGCCCTCCAGATTGAAAGGTACACTGATGGGGCGGCTCTAACAACAATGTCGCTGGATTACGAGACGAGAGGTTCCTTTGGTCGCTAGGTAACAAAGGGCCTTTGACTTACGTTGAATTATTAACCAGGGCGCAAAAGTATATGAGTGCAGGAGAGTTGCTCCGTTCGAGACATACCCCGGAGGATCGACATGAAAGAGTCGACCATGAGAAGAGGAAGAGTCGCATGGAAGAAGATAAGAGCGACTCTAGAAAGCGAAAGCAAGAAGAATGGGTTGAGTCTAGTGATAAGACCATAAGAAAGGGACTACCACGAAGTAAGTTTGAATGGTATACCCCGATAAATGTACCCATCGAACAGATACTGATGGAAGTTCGTGACAAAAACATGCTCAAATGGCCGACCAAGTTGAAGGCAGGATCGCACAGGAGGAATAAGGACAAATATTGTCTATTCCATCGCGATCACGGTCATTCTACTTCTAACTGTTATGACCTAAAGGAAGCCATAGAGGCTTTGATCCGGAAGAATTCACCAAGGAATACGTGGGTGAAAATGGAGAGCGTGAGGTCAGGTCGAATCGGTGAGAACCGAGCAGTAGGGAAAGAGATTCGCCTCCACCCCGAGAAATCCGAACCATCCTTGGAGGATCAGCTGGTGGGAATTCGAACCGAAAAAGAAAAGCTAGGGCTCGGGCGACACGTGTTCCACCAGTCGAATGGGAGGTTTGTTCAACTACTTTATCTAACGAGGTTGTTAGTTTCTCAGAAAAAGAAGCAGCGAAGCTACATCAACCTCACAATGATGCGCTGGTAATTTCTTTGGTGATAGCCAATGTCAAAGTCCGACGTATCCTAGTCGATGGAGGGAGTTCCGCTGATGTGCTTTCCTTAAGCGCTTACGATACGATGAAGGTAGGGCGAGATCGGCTCAAAGTTAGTCTCTCTCCTCTAGTAGGGTTCGGAGGTAGCAAGGTGTACCCAGAAGGAAGTATTGAATTGCCAGTAACTTTCGGGGGAGGATTGACATGCGTTACAACTATGGTAGAGTTCATCGTGGTGAATGACAACTCTGCCTATAATGCTATCATGGGTAGGCCAACTATTCACGACGTAAAAGCGGTAGCTTCGACATATCACAAAATGTTAAAATTTCCAACCCCCAGCGGAGTGGGGATTATCCATGGTGAACAACTTATGTCCCGAGAGTGTTACCACAATGCCATGAAAGAATCAACAAGAGAGGTGGAAGAGGTCGCGACAGTTGAAGCACGAGTTTAACGACTTGTGGATGTTGAGATGGACATCGAAATCTCAACACTTACGAAATAACAAACTTTGTTGAAAGATGAATGCCTCACCCATAAAACTCCGAACCTCTTGAGATGTATTTTTAATTATCATTTGTGCGAAGTTACCAGTGTATTACCCAATTTTGTCAAGTTAAAGATAAAATTTTTCACTCAAACGATTTGCTTATCTTCAAATTGTGTGAGTGAGGGGCACGCTGATACAAGAATACATATTGAAAAATTGTGGTATCAGAGATTCTTTCGTAAGAAAGTGCAGTTTGAAGTTGCATAATACAGGAAAGTTAATATGAAGGTAAAAAATACATAAGGATCAAGGTTCGTGATCGTCATCTGGGAAAATGTCACTCAGGAAACTCTATCTGGAGACTGCGTTCTCCAATCCAGAGACTCAGGCGTCATTCCCAAACCATGAGGGTTCCCTAGGGCCAAGCTCGACAGGTGGTCCAAAGTCAGATCCATGAGGGTTACAATATTCCTAGAAGCACACAGTTTCGTTCTAGAAGTTAGCATACTCTTAAAAATGCTTGAATGTCACGGGCAAGTACCTGGAGTCTTTGAGCTTAGCGGTAGGAGTCGTATTCAGCCTAGACAAGTTGTAGTCTCCCTTGTACAGTCTGCAAGGTCTAAGCTGCCTGGACGTGCAAACTGCGAGCCTACCCCAGTTCCTCCCAGATGACATGATTTTGACATAGACGGAGCATCGCCAAAGAGTACCGCCAAGAAGTATCATCAAAGGGTGTCACCCACCAATAAGAGTTAACCTTCGCAGTGGCTCGACGATCCGCCAAGCAAACTATCGAAGAGCGATAGCGGCAACGGTCGACTCTGGTCTGATGTCGACTGTCAAGAAAAAAGTAAAATCAGTTAGCATGATGAGTAGGTAACATATATAAAAAAATGCAAAAAAATAAAAGATAGAAGAACGTTCCCGATCCGACTCGAGAGCTAAGTAAGGGAATGCCTGGAACAAGGCATGGGACGAAGAGACTCGGGAGCATTGGCATCAAGGTCGAGGCTTGCACCTCAACTCTTGTGGTGAAAGGAGGATCGCTCGAAAGAGATGCGAGGGAGATGTCTGTTAACTTCAAGTCTAACTATAAGAGGGGTAAACCGTGAGGTTAGACTAGAAGTGGGGGCAATTGTTATGGCCAAAAAAATAGGACCCGGTTAAATAGCACGGGTGATCCCGAGATAGACAGGCAAATGCATCAACCTGACCTAGAAAGGCCAACCCCATAGGGTTGCCCCATGACCACTCCCGGGCGACCATAGGAGGTTCGCCCGGGGTCTCCCGACCTGGAGAGGCCGACCCCCAGTGGTCGGCCCAGACACTCTCTAGGCGACCGTAGGAGGTTCGCCGGGGTCTTCCGACCCAGAGCCGACCCCCTAGGGTCGGCCCCTGACCACTCCCGGGCGACCGTAGGAGGTTCGCCCGGGGTCTCCTGACCTGAAGAGGCCGACCCCCTAGGGTCGCCCCCAGGCCACTCTCGGGCGACCATAGGAGGTTCGCATGGGGTCTCCCGACCTGGAGAGGCCGACCCACTAGGGTCGCCCCCTGACCACTACTGGACGACTGTAGGAGGCTCGCCCAGGGTCTCCGGACCCGGAGAGGCCGACCCCCTAGGGTCGACTCCGGACCACTCTCGAACAATCGTAGGAGGTTCGCCCAAGGTCGCCCGACCTGGAGAGCCCGACCCACTAGGATCGACCCCGCCACTCCGAGCGCGGCGCAGAGGTTCGCCCGAGTCTCGACCGGAGAGGTCGACCCCTGTGGCCTGGTCCCACCACTCCCGGCGGCCGTAGGAGGTTCGCCTGGGGTCTCCCAGGCCGGAGAGGCCGACCCCTGTGGGTCGGCCCCGACCACCCCGGCGGCCGTAGGAGGTTCGCCCGGGTCTCCCCGACCCGGCGGCCGACCCTTGGAGTCGCTGGGCGACTCTGAGAGAGGCCGTGGGAGGTTTGCTGGGGTCTCCCAGGCCGGAGAGGCCGACCCTCTAGGATCGGCCCCAAGCCACTCCCGGGCGACCGTAGGAGGTTCGCCCAGGGTCTTCCGACCCGGAGAGGCCGACCCCCTAGGGTCGGCCCCGAACCACTCCCGGGCGATCGTAGGAGGTTCGCCGGGGGTCTCTCGACCCAGAGAAGTCGACCCCCTAAGGTCGTTCCCAGCCCACTCTCAGGCGACCGTAGGAGGTTCGCCCGGGGTCTCTCGACCTGGAGAGGCCGACCCCTAGGATTGGCCCCGGGCCACTCCCGGGCGACCGTAGGAGGTTTGCCCGATGTCTCTTGACCCAAAGAGGTCGATCCCTTAGGGTCGCCCAAGGCCACTCCCGGGCGACCGTAGGGGGTTCGCCTGGGGCTCCCGGCCTGGAGAGGCCGACCCGCTAGGATCGGTCGCGGGCCACTCCCAGGTGACCGTAGGAGGTTCGCCCGGGGTCTCTCGACCAGGAGAGGCCGACCTTACGACCACTCCCGGGCGATCGTAGGAGGTTTGCCCGGGGTCTCTCGAACTAGAGAAGCTGATCCCCTAGGGTCGGTCCCGACCCACTCCCGGGCGACCGTTGGAGGTTCGCCCTGGATCTCCCGACCTGGAGAGGGCGACCCCCTAGGGTGTATGCCCCAGGCACCATTACGACATGTAGTGGAAGAGGTGGGAACGTTGCTAAACGGCCACTCTCGTAAACGTTGTCATTAAGTAAGCGCAATCATGGATGGTTAGTGGGTAATTAAACTCTTGACGAACCGTTACGATTGGGCGACTATTTTATCTCGTTGGTGGTGCCAAGAAAGGTAAGCAATCATTTGGCCTGTGTTCTAGCTTGAGATTTACTTCTGTGCGAAATTATCCTCTCTAACTTGAGCGTCTGAGTGCGTGTGGCAGAGCACCACACCGGTGTTAGCTTTCTTTCTTGCAGGAGATCGTTGTCCCCAACGATACAAATTCACCGTTGATCCGTCTAACCAAATTTCGGCATCAACATGCATAGTTGTTTTGTGTAAAGTTTTGTATTTTGAGTGCAAAAATCTTTATTTTTAGGTATAAGTTTTTTCAACAATAATATATATTTATTTCCTTCAATCTTAAAATTGAGATTTTAAATTATATTATTTTATGAAAATTATACCATTTCGTTAAACATTTATTTTCGTCAATATTAAAATTTTAATTGTTTTTTTTTAAGCTTAATAAAATATTTTTCTTTGTAAAATTTAATATTTTATTTTCCTAATTAATCAATGTAATTAATTATCTATAGTTTGATTAATTTGAGAATAATATACTATTTAAAGTTTTACTAAGTACAATAAAATAAAATATAAAAAATATTTATGTTATTTTAAAATAATTAAGTTCAAAATGAAAATATATTTTTAACACCAACATATATACTTTTGTTTAGATTACTATATATTTATGTTATTTATTGTATAATTTTATTTTATTAAGTTTGGAAGGAGAAAATCGTTTGTTTTTTTTACTTTAAATATGATTAATGTGAATATCAAATTGTTTTTAGTACATTAACATTTTTAAATACTATTTTTTTAATGGTAATATGAGTTAGTTTAAAATATATTTTTCTTATATTTAAATCATAAAATTATGATATAGGGAGGAATTTAGATGACAAATTTTTATAATTAAAAAAATTGTTAGTAGTACTCTAATTTATCTTAAGAATTTTAATTTAAATAATAGTATTATAACTAAAATATTTTTATGTTAATTTATAGGGCCATTTGCATGAATATAAAAAAATATATAAATATTTCACCCACGTCACTCCTTAATTCAATTTGCAAAAATAGCAACAAAAAAAGGCACAACCCAAACGGATGGCATGCAAAGTCAAAAAAATCCTTCTATTTTTCGCGCACGTTTTTCAATCTGAATTATATTAATAGTCAATCAATAGTCTATCAAAAACATATTGATGATGTACTTATGATATACTATTTATATACTAATGATATACCTAAAATGAAATATACTATTGATATATTACTGATATACCAAATATAAATTATATCAGATATACTATTGATATACTACTATATCTAAAAAGCTATTGCTAGATTTACAAATACCTTCTCCATGTTGTTCAATATCAAGAAAATCAGTAGTCTATCAACAATAGATTTAATATAGCAACGATATATCTAACAAAAAAATAACAACACAAGTGATATACTACTGATTTTGTTGATTTCACTAATATTAAGTATATATCAATGTGATATACTATTGATACTTTATTTAGTATATCAACATTCTATCACAAATAGAGATTTATGCTTGATAGTGATTTATGCTGACATACTTTATTCAATAATATTAGGTATATCAATGGAATCTCAAAATCTATTGCTAGATTTACAAATGTCCTCCTTGTGTTTTTCAATATCGAGAAAATAAGTAGTTTATCAATAATAAATCTGATATACCAATGATATATCCAACCAAAAAGTAATTACATGAATGATATGATATCTGTTGATTTCACTAATATTAAGTATATATCAGTGTGATAGACTAACGATATACTTTATTTAATATATCAACATTATATCATAAATGGTGATTTATGTTTGACATTGATTTATGCTGATATATTTTATTTAGTAATATTAAGTATATCAACGAGATCTCAAAAACTATTGCTAGATTTGGAAATGTCCTCCCGTGGTTTTCAATATTAGATCAGATATACCAATGATATATCAAACAAAAAAATAACTAATAGTCGTTGATTTCACTAATATTAAGTATATATCGGTGTGATATACTACCAAAATACTTTATTCAGTATATCAACGATATATCGCAAATAATGATTTATGCTTGATAGTGATTTATGATGATATATTTTATTCAGTAATATTAAGTATATAACGGGATCTCAAAAGCTATTTGTAATGTCCGACATTTCAGGTAGAGTAAATTTCATGTAGAATTCATAATTTAAAACCAAATTGGATTGTTATATCTTATTGTGTGAGATGTGTTATTGTATAGAGTATATTACTAATATACTACCGATACATGTATATGAAGTTAATTAAGAGTATATCAATAACTCGTATATGATATATGTTCATTTCATTGATATACTGATGGTACACTAAATGTTAGGTATATTAGTGAAATAAACATATCTAAAATGAAGTACATTAGTGATATACTAATATGCAGAATATCTCTAATTTGCTACGAATATATAGAAAGTATATCATTCTAAATGATATGGCTAAAAGAAGGATATTCGTAGTATATCAATAATATACTATTAACATAATTCGTTTTAAGTATATATTGGTATATAAAAATAAAGTTTATCATATATACTTTTGATATACCACTATAAATTATATCAGATATACTACTGATATACTAAATGTAAAGTATATCAGATATACTATTGATATACCTGCTACTACACCAATGAAGGTAAATCTGGAATAATAAAAAAACAGAAATCAGATTTAAAAAAATTTGCTAGATTTGCAAATCTAAAAAATCATAGCTAAGTTTGCAAATATGCTAATATTTTGTGCTACCCATTACACTAACCCTAATTTATATATATAAATAAAATTATATAATAAAGAGAAGAATATTTTTTAAAATTACATCATAAAAATAAAAATATATATATATATATATTTTTAATAAATATTTATATTTAATTAATACTAATGATAAGAAAATTTATATAAAAAATAAAGATTTTTTTTAAAATTTTAAAAATTAAAAAGATTATGTAAAAAAAAAAAAAGAAGAGAAGAGAAGAAGAAGGTAAAAGTGAGGTGAAGTGAAAACAAAAAATGAAATAAAAAAGTTGTAGAGGAGATTATGAATATTAGAAAAGAAGTTAAAAGTTTGTGGATCCACAAGATGAATTTGATGGAAGAGTTAATATATTTGTGGGGCCTACAATAAGAATAAAAAAAAACTCTTAAGCCAAGGAGTGAGAGGAATTATTTAACTCTTTCCAACTTTATCCTCAGTCTAAACACCCTATAAATGGTTAATTTTGTATTTCCTTTGAAGTTGACTTGAGACAAATGTCTAATAACACAATGGAATTGTGTACTGAACACAAAGTTAAAAATTTGAGAATAATTAATTTGACCTTTTCTTAAGTTCAGATGGCTTATTAGACACAATATTAATGCCTCATTTGATAAGACTTTATTTTTTGAATTCTTTTTAAACCACTTTATTTTTTTGAAAACTAAGCCTATAATAAAACTTCCACATTTGGGTTTCTTTTTTTTTTGTTAAAATAATTTATTTATTTCTCTAAATTTTCTTTCTTTTTACTAACTAATATTTTTAAGAACTCAATCTAATTTCTCTCTCAAACCTACCTCTCTATTTTTTTTTCTCTCTAAATGTTTTTTTTTTATTTCTCTAAATTTACTCTCTTTTTAATTTTTCTCTTTAAAATATTCATCTTATGTATCTAAATTTGTATTTCCATATTTTCACATATTTTTCTTTCTCTAATATATTTTTTCATCTCTAATTTTTAAAAAACTAAAAGCCAAAACGAGTTCTTAAACAAGTTTGGCTGTCTAGTTTTTAAAAACAGAAAGCAAAAAAAGCAGTTACCAAACTTATGGTTTTTGTTTTTAAAAAAATAAGAGAAACCAAACAGAAAACATAAAAACCAAAATCAACAAATTATTAAAAGGGTTATCGTGACCCAACTTGTAATTTGACTCTTAAGTTTTAAAATTTTTCTTAATCAAAATTAAACCTTCTTAAATCAAAATAATAAAGTAGACCTCGAGATAAAACCAAGCTTTAATTCTTATTTCCGTCCTTAAACTTTTAGGTTTATTCTATTCGGATTCCTACAATCTTATGGATTTTTTTTTTCAAAATGATCCATTTGCTCATTCTTGTTGATGTTTTGCTGAAAAGCTAGGTTGTTTGACATATATATATATATATATATGGGCACGTATTAACTTAAATCAAACCCTTCAATAACCAGCCTTTTTTAGTATAATTAGAGTTGGAGAATTCGAATCACAGATCTCATGGTATGATTGTTAACATATTCATCATGTTAGTTGAGTTATACTCTCTTTAGTCATTCGATAACTAGTTTTATCCTTATCTATTGCAATAATGACCTTATATAAGCATAAATCAATTATACTTTCTTTTTATCTTTGTTTATTGCAATATTTCAAACAATAGATGTTGATCTCCAAAACATTAGTCCATGTGAAACCATAGTCCATCGATTAAATACTTGACAAAAAATTAGTATCAAGACCAAAAATTGTTAATTAGTTTTTAAAGTCCAAACTAAAATAGACATTTAGAACATTTAAAAAAAAAATAAACAAACCAAAAACTGATTTAAACCTTAAAATTAAGATAAAGTACTTACATTAAACCCTTAATTAATTCCCAAGTATCTGAAATATAATATACCTGCATAAACAATATTATGTGTTGATGCCAAAATTTGGATAGACGGATCAACGGTGAATTTGTATTACCGAGAACAATGATCTCCTACAAAACAGGTAGCTGACACCGGTGTGGTGCTGAGCCACACGCACTGCGACGCTCAAGTTAGAAAATGATATTCTCTTGTCAAATAACTCTCAAGCTAGAACACAGACAAAATAATTGCTTACCCTCTTCCAACTTGCAACGTTGAATATATAATCGCGTGACTTGTAATGGCTGATAGAGGTTTATGACCACTAACTCGTCATGATTATCTAGCTCATAATTACAACCGTTACGTGAGGGAAAACGTTAAGCAACGACTCCTCTTTCGTCTCCCCCAACCGTTACGGAGTGTCGAAGGACTGCACCTGTTTGGTCTTCTTCCTTCTCTCCCTTCTTGAGTCAGCCTGAACACCATACGTTCAACCGACAAAGGCTCAAGATCGTCCTGTGGGGTCCGCTTCTCGATTCGACTCACCTTGGCTTGAGGCGGACCCCAAGGGGTCCGCTTCCCAAGCCGACTCGGCTCGGGCCGACCCCATGGGGTCGGCTCCCCGAACCGGACCAACCCCATAGGGTCGCCTCGCATCAGCTCAGGGCAAACCCTTAGGGGTCTACTTCCTGAGCCGATTTGGCTCGTGGGTCGTCCCTTAGGGGCTCGGGCGGACCCCTAGGGGTTCACTTCCCGAGCTGGTTTGGCTCGGGCCGACCCCATGAGGTCGACTCCCCGAACTGGGCCGATCCTATGGGGTCGACCCATCTCGTCTCGGGGGTGACCCCATGAGGTCTTCTCCCCGAACCGGGCCAACTCTATGGGGTCGGCCTACCTCGGCTCTGGGCAGACCCATAGGGGTCCGCTTCTCAAGCCGATTTATCTCAGGCCGACCCCATGGGGTTAGCCCACCTTGAAGGGATCGAATCCCGCAGCGGAAGTGATTGTGAATCGCGTGTTTTTAATTTGTAACATGGATTTCAATCAAGATCGAATATAACTAAGATTAAGCATGTTATATATGACATAGGACAACAAGAGATTACCTTTGAAAAACTTTTTCTTCACGTGCTCCTTCTCCCACGATCACGATCTCAGCAACTTGAACCCGAACGTATGAAGTTGACACCACTAGATCTTCTCCGTTGTTCTCTAGGTGAAGGAGGAAAGTGGGTTCCTTTAGGATAAGGCGTGGGGTTGTGAGAGAGGTTGTGTTTTTGTGGAACTTTTCCAACAACACAAATAGTTGATAATCTAGGGTTTTCCAAGATTTTTGCTTAGCCACAAAGTTACATCTCATGCAATTATTTATAGGAAAATAGGATGAAAATTACCATCCTATACCTCCTTCATTCTCTCATTAGTATGTAGTTTATATATGAATCTAATTCACATAAAAACCATATATTATATCAATTAGATCATGTATAACTGATATAACACCTAATATATGAAATTGAACACTTCAATTTCATTCCTAACTTTATATCCTACCATGTTGAGCCAACAGAGGGACGTAATGGACCTACAGTTCATGAGCTCCAATGATGTAAGATTAACTGATCAAACTCTTTGATCCAGTTAATCAATATTCATTAACTACAAATCACTCCACTATAGACTTGTAGCTGCACTCTCCTCACTGTAGATTATATTATGTCCATTGATATAATCATTACCCATGAGTCAACCCTTCACAGGTTATTCATATTCACGGCTGGGTCAAATTACCGTTTTACCCCTGTGATTACCTCTTTATTCCTTAAGCACCACTGATCCTCTAATGAACAACAAGTCTAAGGTCCTACCATAGACTCATACCCTCTTAGAGGGCAGGGCCCCGTTGTTCAAGACTTGGAGTCAGTTCTTAAGGGAACAACCTATCTAATTCCTTAGTGTAGGAATGAGTGAATTTCATCTTGCATAGTTAAGTTCCCAGCTACCTACGAGGTTCTGTCCCTGAGAAGGTAGGTTTATTGAGTCGGCTACAGACTACTTTCACTCATACTAGTCTAAGGACAAATCCCTATAAGCAGGAGTTAATCACTTGCTCAGGATTCAGGTCGAGTCACTAATGACCATCTATAAATTATCAGTCTTATTCTGTTAACGACGTTATACTGGTTAGACTAATAATTTGCAGTCGGGTCTTGGATTACCTCATTTGTACTAATTACAAAGTGGGTAGCATCCATGGTGTTACCAACCTTATTCTGATACCATAGACCCTTTAGGTTATACTCTTGAACACAATCCAAATAGTGTCTACTACACTGATGTTCAAGATACATTATAACATTGGAGCTTAGTTTATTGGATTTATAGAGCAAGAATACAATTTTATCAAACAAATAACTCTTTATTTATTTGATCAAAATTACATAAGTTTAGGGCACAAATCCCAACAATCTCCCACTTGACCTAAAGCTTGTGGAGTATTAAAACATTACAATAATGTAAATACAATAAACTAGCGCATTTAAACCCTTGTACAACATACTCCCACTTGCCCTAGTTGGGGAAGACTTGTAAACCTAAACCTTTTAGGTGACTCTTAAATACTTTAGCCGTAAGAGCCTTTGTAAAAGGATCAGAAATGTTATGCTCTGAGGCTATGTTTATGATGATCACGTCTCCTCGATGTACAATCTACCGGATGAGATGATACTTCTGCTCAATATGCTTTCCCCTCTTGTGACTTCGGGGTTCCCTTGAATTTGCCACGACACCACTGTTATCACAATACAACGTGATGGACAAACTCATATTTGGAACAACTTCCAAATTTAACATAAATTTCCTTAACCAAACGAACACTTTTGCTGCTTCACAAGCTGCTACATATTCGACCTCCATGGTGGAATCAGCGATGCATCCTTGCTTGACGCTTCACCATACTACAGCTCCTCCATTAAGAGTAAATACTGACCCTGATGTAGATTTCCAAGAATCTTTATCAGTCTGAAAGTCAGAATCCGTGTATCTTGTAAGGATCAAATCCTTAGCTCCATACACAAGCATGTAGTTCCTTGCTCTCCGTAGATACTTAAGGATTGTTTTAACCGCTGTCCAGTGTTCAGGTCCTGGATTGGATTGATACCTACTGACCATTCCAACTACAAAATAGATGTCTGGCCTAGTACACAACATGGCGTACATCAGGCTCCCAACAGCTGATGCATAAGGAATCCGTCTCATATCCTCAACTCCTTGAGGTGTCTTGGGACACTGTTCCTTAGACAAATGAACTCCATATCTAAAAGGCAATAAACCCTTTTTGGAGTCTTGCATCTTAAACCTTGACAACACTTTGTCGATGTAAGATGTCTGAGACAAGGCTAGTGTTTTATTCTTATAGTTCCGGACAATCTGGATCCCAAGAACAAACTGCGCTTCACCCAAATCTTTTATTTGGAATTGCGTAGCTAGCCAATTCTTAATGTCAGTAAGATATCCTACATCATTCCCAATGTGTAGAATATCATCCACATATAGAATTAGGAATGCGACAAAGCTATTGATGATTTTCTTGTAGACACAAGGTTCATCATCATTCTGATCAAAGCCAAAAGATTTGATTTTCTCATCAAATCTTATATTCCATGACCTAGAGGCTTGTTCCAGTCCATAGATTGACCTTTTAAGCCTGCAAACCTTTTGCTCTTGTCCTGATTCAATGAACCCTTTGGGTTGGTCTATGTAGATGTTCTCGTCAAGATTGCCATTCAAAAAGGCTGTCTTGACATCCATTTTCCATACCTCATAGTCATAATATGCGATAATGGCAAGTAGGATATGGATAGACTTTACCATAGCAACAGGTGAAAACGTTTCCTCATAGTCAACCCCTTCAACCTCGGTATAACCCTTTGCTACTAGTCTAGGTTTAAAGGTTTGCATCTTCCCATCTACACCACTGTAGATCCACTTACAACCTATAGGTTTTACCCCATCAGGTTTATCTACAAGATCCCAAACAGAATTGAAGTACATAGACTCCATTTCTTGGTCAATGACTATGACCCATTTGTCTTTGTCTTTGTCAACCATCGCTTTATTATAAGTCAATGGATCCTCACAGTTGTCATCTGGTATAACAACTTGGGTTTCAGATAAACCCATGTAACGGTCAGGTTGTATTATAATCCTCCCACTACGTCGAGGCATACTCAACTCTTGAGATGGACTCTCTTGACTAGACAAATTAGTATCAACAACTTTTTTTGACGTACTAGTTTTATTAGCAACCTTTGTTATTGTTCGGTCTAACTTACTTAACACAATTTTTACTTTTTGGTTTGTGGTCCCTTATGTGATCCTCCTCTAAGAAAGTGGCATTTGTCGACACAAAAACCTTATCTTTCTTAGGATCATAGAATAAATCACCTCTTGTTTCTTTTGAGTAACCTACGAATAAGTAAAATTTTGAACGTGAATCTAACTTTTTTCGATTTGTCACAAGCACATGTGCTGGACAACCCAAAATTCTGAAATGACATAAACTACCTTTACGTCCTTTCCAGAGTTCAAAAGATGTTTTAGAAACACTTTTTGATGGCACATTGTTCAAAATATATCCCGCAGTCTCTACTGCGTAACTCCAAAAAGAATTAGGGAGATGAGCATAACTCATCATTGATCGAACCATGTCCAACGAGGTTCTATTTCTCCTTTCCGATACACTGTTTTGTTGTGGTGTACCGGGAGCAGAGAGTCGGGATGTAATTTCATCTTCTATCGTATAGTTCTGGAATTTTAAATCCATATACTTTCCACCTGGATCTGATCGAAGTGTTTAAATTGTTTTACCTAATTGATTTTCAACTACAGTCTTGAATTCATTGAACTTTTCGAGTGCTTCAGACTTATGATGCATTAGGTAAATATGCTCAAATCTAGAATAATCATCTCTAAAGGAGATGAAATATTCATAACCTCCTCTAGCTTTAACACTCATCGGACCACAAAGATCTGAATGTATAAGCTCAAGAGGTTCTTTGGCTCTATAACCTTTTCCACTAAAAGAATTTTTAGTCATTTTGCCTTCTAGGCAGGATTCACATACTGGTAAAGCATTTTCTTCTAACTCATTTAGAAGTCCATTCTTTACCAATCTCTCAATCCTATTGAGGTTAATGTGACCAAATCTAATGAAAGGAATGAAACTCTCACGCAGCGGAAGACGATCGAATCGTCATGGTGAAGTTGTGTAATTGAATTTCGATAAAATTGATCTAACTCTTAAATCTAGGCTAAACATGCTTAATTGGAAAGAAAATACTGTAAATACTAGTTACTTACTTGTTGAAGACTCTCTTCAAGGTTCCTTCCAACGATCCACGAACTCTTCGTGTGCTTCTCGATCTCTTCGATCCCGAACTCTTTTCACGAACAAGAACACCACCAAAAGGCTTTTCGGTTGTTCTTCTTTTGGAAGAAGGAACTTTGTGGGAACTTTGTGTTTTGGTGAATGGAGGAGAATTCTTAAGAGAATTTGAGAGAGAAAGTTCTCTTCTTTTTGTGAGAATTCCAAAAATGAGAGAATGAGCTACCATCCTTCTTGCAAGAAGGGTTTAAATAATGGAGATAGGTGGAGTTGAAATCACATATTATAAGATATATATCATATTACAAATCACATTTGCAATATTGTGGATTTATTAAATTGAATCACATCCAATTTAATATCTCTCAATCTAATTTCTCCAATTAGCCCTAATTCAACAATTAGGCTAACCTATAGTTTATTATGAATCTCATTCACATTAAACTATATATTATATCATTCATATCTCATATAAATGACATAAATACCCTTTAGTAAACTTGAACACTTCAATTCACACCAAAACATTAACTCTTCTTTTAACCCAGTTTGAGCCAACCGAGGGACCTAATGTACCTACAATGACGAGCTCCAATGATCCGAGATTAACCTATCAAACTCTTTGACCCGGTTAATCAACATTCATTAGCTACGGTAACACTCCACTAAAGTCCATAGATGCACTCCCGTCAGTGCAGAATATTACGTGTCCACTGATATAACCAATGTCCATGAGTCGACCCTTCACAGGTTCTTCGTAGACAGTGTTGGATCAAATTACCGTTTTACCCCTGTGTCTACTTCTTGCTCCTTAAGTCCCACTGCTCCTCTAATGAAAAACAACGTTGCTATGGTCCGACTATACACAACAACCCTCTCAGGCCAGTGAGAGGGTGGGCGCCCGTTGTCCAAGCCCTGGAGACAGCACTTAAGGGAACAACCCCTCTAGTTTTCCTAAAGGCGGGAACGAGTGAATTCCATCTCGTGTAGTTAAGTTCCCAACTCCCTACTTGGTCCTGTCCCTGAGAAGATAGACATATTGGGCGAGTAACTGTGACCACCCTCACCCGTACTAGTCAAAGGATTGGACTCTCGCGCATGTGAGTCCAGTGTAACACGCTAAGGATTCAAGTCGAGTCACTAATGGTCATCTACGAAGTTATTAGTCCTTACTGTCAACGGTGTTACATCAGTAGGTCTAATAATTCACGGTCTGGTATTATACAATCTCATTGTACAAGATGCCCCCACTCACATGTCAACTACATGAACGAGTCAGATCACCTCGTTTGTATCTTAATACAAAGCGGGACACATCCACAGCGTATCCAGGATTAGGTCTCCAACCCTATCCATATACTGTAGATCGTTTGGGTCATTTACTCGAACGTGATCCTCCCTGTGTGTCAACTACACACCGTTCAAGTTCTAATTTTCTCATGTATTCAATGACCCTGGAGCTTAGTTTATTGGTCAAAGTTTGTATAAAATGCGAGACACAAAAAGAAAAAATAAATAACTCTTTATTAATTTCAAATATATTTACAAATACTACAAGATTAGGACAAACATCCCAACATCTAAGATGCCAAAGATGAGCATTTTCTTTAGGAGAAATTTTACGTTTCTTAGTTTGTGTTTGCAGTTTTAAATAATTAAGTGTTCAAACCCATTTTGACTGAATTAAGCCTTAAAACATACAACCCATTTTCTAATGAAGCTGAACAGATTTCCACACTTTTCTTTAAAATAAACACTTTATTCAAAGAAAAAGAAATATAAATACATTGTTTTATAAGGCCACAAATTGAAATAAGGTTTCTAGTAAACCTTGGTATCACTAATATATTGTCTAACAATATATATTTCTTGCCAAAATTAAGCTTCATCGTGCCTATTGCTACAGCTGAGACGACTTCTCTATTTTCAACCCGGAGCGTTATCTCTCCTTTTTGTAGCTCCTTCCAGGAATCAATTCCCTAAAAAGAAGAGCAAACATGATTACTGGCGCCTGAATCAAGTATCCAAGCAGTTTTATCATTATCAACTAAACAAGCTTCTAAGCAAAGTAAATCATATTTACCTTCCTTCTTCTTTTCTGCAATGTAGTTCGTATAGTTCCGTTTCCAATGCCCGTCTTCATTGAAGTAGAAACACTTTCCTTTATCTGCAACTTCTTTGACCTTCTTGCCCTTCTGGGCGGCAGCTTTGTCAGCTCATTTCCCTTTACCAACCTTCTTCATGTTTTTCTTCTTCCCTTTCAAGTTAGAAGAAGATGAATCCATTGTTTTTGATCCAGAGGTCGAACCTCGATGATAACTCCTATTGGCAACATTTGTCTCACCTTTCGATCCCTGAATTTTCATCAAAGATTGAAAGGTCTGGAGTTCATTCAGAACGGAGGTAAGATTAAAGTAAGCTTGTTCATAACAACATTACTTCTAAACTAGAGGAAACTATCAGGAAGAGTTTCCAGAATGAAGCTGACTTGGCTCGATTCATCGATAGAAGCACCATTCGACTCAGTGATGTTAAAGTGTACCATCATATTCAGGACATGATCCCGAACAGATGTACCCTCTGACATCCTCGAGTTGAATATATACTTGAGGGCATTGTGGCGGGCCTGTGTAGATTGTTGTCCAAACATACCCTGCACTAAATCCATGATTTCCTTAGCGGTCATCATACCCTCGTGCTTCTTGGCTAATATGTCAGACATACTTGTCAGCATATAGACCTTGGCCTTATCATTGGCCTTGATCCATCGATCATATGCATCACAAACATTTCGTGTAGCATTCGATCCTCGCACCTGAGGACACTCCTCAGTCAGCACAAACTTCAGATTGTCCAGTACCAATATTGTGTTGAGTTTGTTTTTCCACGTCATCATATTCTCTCCGGTTAATTTTTCCACACTCAGTAAGGACATTATAGAGCTAGACATTTTGCTGAAAAATAAAAGAAAACTTGTATAAGTTTCTTGCTATAATTGTCTAATCGAATCATGTTTTAGCTAATTATTAAATGATTCCTAGGTCATTTATAATTTGCAATGATACTCCAAAGGATTAGAATGTATGGCACCGAAGGGTAATAAAAAACACTTCTCCTCTGGACCAAGACACTCTAGACCAAAACCTAATCCCAGAATAACTCTTATTCCTATAGGCTTTAGTTACCATTATTCGGTCAGGATACATACACTTCTTATGTACCTTGTGAGTGTAACCCTCTGTCTTTAGGCCCTAGAGTCGCCATCCAATAAAATCCGCCGAAGGGAGGACTAGATTGAAAAACAGAGTAAGAAAATTTTTATCCCTTTCGGGTATCTACTGTGTTCGATCCCCTATGATCAAGCCATCCGAAGGGATTGTCTGGTCCAGGCCAAACTAGCAGGCTGACCATAGTGATCTTACGTGTAAACCGACAGAAAAGGCCATAGATTTTTTTTTTCCACTAAACCTGCTCCCACTCACTATAAGTACCCTCTCAATTCACCTTGATATTGACTCATACAAACATCATTCGAAGGGGGACGCTCTCGTTTGCGTCACGAGGCCAAGTATGAGTTTCACAGTGTGAACTTCTCGGAGATACGTAGGTGGAAAAATATGTAACATATACATTTTTCCTCCCACTGGATATTTTAAATTTATAGGAAATTTACTTAGGCTGAAAACCCGACTAATGGTTTTACCTAAACTTATCAATATAACTCTTATATTGATGATCAATATAACTCTTATATTGACTTTATCCTAAGCTTGCTAATATAACTCTTTATATTAAGCCTAGGATTTCTAGTTTATTAACCCCTTAATAAACCCGTTGACGTTACTATAATTTATAAACTCTCTGATTAAAATTCACACCCAGGTCAGTTCCTAGGTAGGGGTGTTCCGTTTCCGTCAGCTTAAATACCCCAACCTAGACAAAACCTTCATTAGACAGAGTTCTTCTTTTAATCATTATTTATAAATAACTTGGTTCGTAAGGTGACATGCATACTATGTTAACCTTAGGTGATATGCATACTATGTTACAGTGCTTGATCACTCATCTCATGAATAATAAAACATACATAGCATAATCATCTCATGAATTATAATGCATGTCAATGTTGTCCATAAATTAATGTAACACCTTATATTAATTATACATGCAAACTATATAATATAACACTTTATATTATAAATGATGCATGGAAACACTTAACCTAAGGTGAGATATCTAAATTAAAAGCAAACATTATGCATGGCAATGACTACATAATAATTGCATAATTTAAATAGCAAAATTAGACCAATTTTGGCACCGTAAAAAATTAATTTTAATTAGTATAATATAATTATATTAATTAAAATTAAGAAAATTAAATATACTTAAATATAAAATATTTTTATATTTATTATATATAATAAAATACGTTTCTGTCCGTTGCTCCTTCCCGTGAAACGCCGGTGGCGTTGTAATGCTAATACCAGCGTTGCAACGCTGCAACTAGTCCTCTTCTGCCCGTTGAAGCGCACCTCAGCACCAGTGTTGCACAACGCGTCAACGTTGCAACGCCGAGGATACCGCTGTAACGCCGCTATCATCTTCTCACCGCGCGCGCTTGCGCGCTGCGATGGCGTTAACGCCAATGAATGAGCGGCGTTGCAAACGCCATTCACGAAACAACCATCGTTTTCTTCATTTTTCTTTCTCGTTTTTGCTCCGTTCTTCTCTGCAACCACTTTGTCTCGATCGACATGGACTTACAGACTCAATTTACAATTAAAATTGCCCAAAATACTGGGCCCTTACATTGAACGATTCAATGAAAAATTGCAAATCTAAGTGCCAAAATGGAAAAACATCTAATTTGCAAACTGTTCATTCATCACATGAAAAACAGTATATCCCACCTTTGATCTTGATAAATCCAGAACGAAATTAAGAACACAATTAAGCTCTGATACCAATTGAAGGGATCGAATCCCGCAGCGGAAACGATTGTGAATCGCGTGTTCTTAATTTGTAACATGGATTTCAATCAAGATCGAATATAACTAAGATTAAGCATGCTATATATGACATAGGACAACAAGAGATTACCTTTGAAGAACTATTTCTTCACGTGCTCCTTCTCCCACGATCACGATCTCAGCAACTCGAACTCGAACGTATGAAGTTGACACCACTAGATCTTCTCTGTTGTTCTCTAGGTGGGGGAGAAAAGTGGGTTCCTTTAGGATAAGGTGTGGGGTTGTGAGAGATGTTGTGTTTTTGTGGAACTTTTCCAACAACAAAAATAGTTGATAATCTAGGGTTTTCCAAGATTTTTGCTTGGCCACAAAGTTGCATCTCATGCAACTATTTATAGGGAAATAGGATGAAAATTACCATTCTATCCCTCCTTCATTCTCTCATTAGTATGTAGTTTATATATGAATCTAATTCACAAAAAATAATATATTATATCAATTATATCATATATAACTGATAGCACACAAAATGTGCCATCCTTAGGATTAATTATTGCTAGTTTTGTAAAGATTTAAGAGCTTTTACGTGTTTAAATTACTCAATTTCAGATTAATAGCACAAACAAGACAATTGGCGACATTTTGGATCACTCGGGATCGAAACAAGGCTATTTGGAGCTAAAAATAACATCAATTGGAAGTGAAAGGACCAAACCAAGCTTGAAGACCCGAGGTGATGGCGTTGCAACGCCATGCAGAGCGTTGCAACGCCGAACATGCAACCATGAAGCATTGAAGAATTCTGCCGAAAGCGTTGCAGCGCTGCTCTGCAACATCGCAACGCTATCTCGGTAGGAAGACGCAAAGGAAGGACCACACGCAGGGCGTTGCAACGCTGCTTTCCAGCGTCGCAACGCCTGATCGATAAGAGGCGCGAACGTTAAGGTAGCAGCGTTGCAACGCTAGTGTTACCATATATACCACACGGTTAGGGTACAACGTTGCAACGCTATACCGTTGGAGTCTATAAATAGAACATTATGCATTCTTGTAAGGGGAGCCGAATTTTGTAGATTTTTGCTCCTATTTTCGAAATACACTTTGTAAGGAGAGAAAAGATAGCGTTTTTTTAGAGCCAAAGCATTTGTGGAGGTTCGAGATCGAAGACGGGAGCTCGGAGACGAAGGACCGGCATCGACACATAAGTTTAATTTCCTTTTCTTTCAGATTGTAATACCATTTTAAGACGTTTTCTACATGTTTAGCTTCATTTTCATGCGATTTAGAGTAGCTAAATGTTGTAGTTAGGATTTGATTTACTTGTTAAGACTTATTTGATGTGTATTGAAGCATGTTTTGTTCTTATTTTTGGCAATTTGTTCTTTAACTCTTAAATTTGTTGGTTTAAGTGGACTCGAGAGATAAAACTTGAATTAGAGCAAAGTTGTCAAAACCCTTAAGAATCTGGCATGAGAATGACTAAGAAACCTAAGGGAAACACATAAAGAAGTTGCTTAATGTCATGCATGTCGTAGGTTCATATGGAGACTATGGAGTTTATTGCATGTGTGAGGCTCACTAAGAATCGAGAGGTTTTCTTGAGTATTTTACTTCTTGTTTATAAATTCATCTCATTGGTTCATTGCATATGTTAGTTAAGTTATTAACTTGTAATATCACTTTCCTCAATTCTATCAATTCGTGTCTCCACACGTTAGCATGTTGTTCGCCTTTACTTTCATCACCTATCCATGTTTTGTTGCTTCAGCTAAAATTGAGAATTAGTATCTTAGTAATTAATTAATCTAGAAACCCATTCCCGAGGACGATACTTGGACTCTTAAATCACTATACCAAAACTTGACCCGTACACTGCGGTATTGCATAGTCAAAAATTATTTTACGCAACAAGTTTTTGGCGTCGTTGTCGGGGAATGACGATTATTTAGATTAATTAATATTAGGAGAAAATTTGAAATTTTAGACTAAAGTGTGTTTGTGTGTTTTATTTCATTGCAAGGTGTTGTCTGTGCGCCGGAAAAGCCCAGCCGCGAGAAGGAGATGTCCGAAGCCGTAAACGTCGATCTATGATTGTACTGCTTTGGTTCGAGCTTTTGGAGACGTTTTGATCGGTTTTTGGAGCTTTAGGATCGGTTCTGAGTAGATCGGCTCACAAGCGTTCTGAATCTGGTCTCCACGCGCCAAGATGCGCCGTCACTGCAGACACCACGCGCCACCACACGCGCGAACGCGCCGCCATTCGCCGAAGTTCGTCCGATTTCTTCAGTTTTGCTCGCCCAAGTTCGTTTCCAGCCCCCGTTGGTGGTAACTTAGCCTAGTCATTGTTAAATTTCAAGAATAAGATTAGTTATGTTTATGAATTTAAATTAGGAGGTTATGATCTTGTTTTAGGGATCCGTTCATTGGCCAGTTGAGACGACATCAAAGTGAGGACGGATTTTAGTACGGTTCATGGCTAAAAATTAAGGTAAGGGATCTCGTGTCGAACCTTTTTAAAATGGGATAAAAGTCATGAATTTTATTTTACTTAATTATTTTTAAATATTTCGAAAAGTACTATTTATGATTGGTTGATACCTTAAATGATATGAAAGTATCTTAAATAGAAAGCTATGAAAGTTAGGAACCTTATGAAAGTATTCTAAATGGAAAACTATGAAAGTTATGTTGTGATTTATGATGGATGGATACCTTAAAGGTTATGAAGGCTATGGAAGTTATGCTATGATGTATGATTGATTGATAGCTTAATTGTTGTGAAAGTATGTTATGATATGTGATTTATTATGAGTTATGACATGTGCATCATAGGATATGAAAGGAGGAAAGGACCTCATGCATGATTGTATGTTCATGAAATAGATGAGTGGCTATGGTAATTATTCTCCATATGACAAGAGGGGTTTGAGAGGACTCCACATAAGATAGTGGTCTTCGGACCTAACATGCTCCCGAGATTTTGAGAGAACCCCTAGTATAGGAGTCTTCGGACTCAACATGACTCAGGAGTCTTCGGACTCAACATGCTCTCGGGGTTAGGGAGGACTCCATAGTACAGGAGTCTTCGGACTCAACATGCTCTCAGGAGAACTTAATTGACCATTAAAAGCTAAATAAGAAATAGTAATGAGAAAGTTAGGTCCCACACATGAGAATTTTATAGTCATGATTGTATGTGTATGCATATCCCAAAACCTCGGTAACGAGATCACTTACTGGGTATTATTTTTATAATATTCACCATTTCTTTTAAAATATTTTTCAGGTAAAGGCAAGGGCATACATGGCGAGTGACAGGGATGTGTTACGAAGGCCATGGGGACCACATAGTCATGTTTTCCGCACTTAAATTAGTAGTCTTTTAAAAGATTTTGTTTTCCGCTTTAATAGCATAAAGATTTCGAAACTGAGGCCAAACATTTTTATGTTATTTAAATGTTGTAATTTTCTGCTTTGGGATCCCTAAAAGTAAATTTTAAATCGCGATTTGATTTAATTATTCTTTAGTATGTTTAATGGGCTAAAAGATGCATGCATGGTTAGTAATGACCCTTAGAAAGAGAGTCTAAAAAGTAGGGTTGTTACATATCTTCTCAGGGACAGGACCATGTGGGGAGTTGGGAACTTAACTACGCGAGATGGAATTCACTCGTTCCCGACTTTAGGAAAGCTAGAGGGGTTGTTCCCTTAAGTGCTGTGTCCAGGGCTTAAACAACGGGCGCCCACCCTCTCACTGGCCCGAGAGGGGTGTTGTATATGGTTGGACCATTACAATGTTGTTGTTCATTAGAGAAGCAGTGGGGACTTAAGGAGCAAGAAGTAGACATAGGGGTAAAACGGTAATTTGACCCAGTAGTGTCTACGAACAACCTGTGAAGGGTCGACTCACGGGCATTGGTTATATCAGTGGACACAACTTGTCTTACAGTGACGGGAGTGCAGCTACGGACTCTAGTGGAAGTGTTACCGTAGCTAATGAATGTTTATTAATCAGGTCAAAGAGTTTGACAGATTAGTCTCGAATCATTGGAGCTCGTCACGTGTAGGTCCATTAGGTCCCTTGGTTGGCTCAAACTGGATTATTAGATGGTTTACAGTTTTGGTGTGAATTTGAAGGTTTCAAGTTCATTAAAGGGTAATTATGTCATTTATATGAGATATGATTGACATATTATATAGTTTAATGTGAATGTGATTCATAATAAACTATAGGTTAGCGTAATTGTCTAATTATGACTAATTTGGAGAAATTGGATTGAGAGAAATTTAATTGAATGTGATTCAATTTAAAAATCCACAATTATACAAATGTGATTTGTATAATGAGATATGAGATATCTTATTATATATGGTTATGCAAATATGGTTTTTATAACCTATGGTTGTGGTTAAATGGTAAATAGGTGGAGATTTCAACTCCACCTATCACCATTATTTAAAGCCTTTGCAAGAAGGCTTTGGGGTGGATTTGTCGATTATGAGATTGCATGTTTAAGCTTGTTGTAAAGCTAGTACTGAGATACTGTGCATGTTGAATCTGAATCCTGTTGTTTGTTCTCTCAAGTAGAGGCTCCTAGGTTATGTTCTTAGTTCTGAGGTAACCCAAAAAAGTGTTGTGTAGCCTTAGGTTCGTACTGACACAACCAACTCTAGTGTAGACCCAAGACTCCTATGTAACCCTCAGTAGGCTGAGACTCTAGGTTGACGAGGTAGACATGAGAAGTGGGGTTCGTCCTCCATCTAGTAGTGTGGTTGACATGAGATGTGGGGTCCGTCCTCCATCTAGTATACGTGGTGAGACATGAGATATGTGATGAGAATCGATTTTCCGCATCGGAAGTGCGATGTGGATCGCTGTTGTTTCGTTGTTGTTCTAGATTTATTAAAATGGAAAGAGTCACATTCTATCTAGGCTAATCATGCATTTAGAGAAGAAAAAACAGAAAGGTTTAATGAAACCTACCTCTTGAAGAACTCTTCTTCACGGTTTTCTCCTCCGGTCACGATCTCACGATCAAACGAATTCTCCAATCATGAACCACAAACTCGATCAATCGGACACCTCCACTTGATCTTCTCAGTTGTTCTCGGGAGGATGAGTGAGAGTGCATGAGACTCCCTTTGGATTTGGGGTTGGAGAAAATTTGGTGAGATTAGAGAGAATTTTGAGAGAAAACTCTTTTTTCTCCTTTTGGTGGATTTTTTAAAAAAAAGAGAAGTTGTATTGTGGAATGTCTCACATTCCACCATTATATAGTGGTGAGTGGTGGAGTTAAAATCTCCACCAATTTACCGCTTTACCACAACTATATAATAATATGCAAATCATATTTGCATATTATATAATATAAAATACCTTATTATACAAATCTCATTTGTATAATTGTGGAATTAAAATAGAATTACATTCAATTTATTTTCTCTCAATTCATTTCTCCAAATAAGCCCTAGTTAAACGATTAGGCTTCACTATAGTTTATTATGAATCTCATTCACATTAAACTATATATTATGTCCATCATATCACATGTAAATGACATAAATACCCTTTTAATCAATTTAAACACTTCAAATCCACTTCAAACTGTAAACCCTCATTTGGTCCAATTTGAGCCAAGCGAAGAACTTAATAGACCTACAGATCATGAGCTCCAATGAAGCGAGATTAAGCAATCAAACTCTTTGACCAGGTTAATCAACATTCATTAACTACATGGACACTCCACTATAGCCCCGTAGTTGCACTCTCCTTACTATAGGACAAGTTGTGTCCATCGATATAACCAATACCCGTGAGTCGACCCTTCACAGGTTGTTCGTAGTCACAACTGGGTCAAATTACTGTTTTACCTTTGTATCTACCTCTTACTCCTTAAGTCCCATTGCTCCTGTAATGAACATCTTTGTTGCATGGTCCAACCATAAACAACATCACTCTAGGGCCAGTGAAAGGGTGGGACCCCAATGTTCAACCCCTGGAGACAACACTTAATGGAACAACCCCTCTAGTTTTCCTAGCTCGGGAACGAGTGAATTCCTTCTTGCGTAGTTAAGTTTCCAACTCCTCACGTGGTTCTGTCTCTAAGAATATAGGCATATTGGGCGAACGACATAGGTCATCCTCACCCGTACTAGTCAAAGGACAGACCCCCACAGACAGGAGTCCGTAACATGCTTAGGATTAAGGACAAGTCACTAATGATCAACAACGAAGTTATTAGTCCTATACTGTTAACGGTGTTACATCAGTAGGTCTAATACGGTCCGGTCTTGTACAATCTCATTGGACAGGATGCCCCCACTCGCATGTCAACCACATGAACGAGCTAGATCACCTCGTTTATATCTAATACAAAGTGGGTCGCATCTACAGTATTTCCAGGATGAGGTTTCCAACTCTATCCATATACTGTAGACCGTTCGGGTCAATAACTCGAACTTGATCCTCCATGTGTGTCCCCTACGCACCGTTCAAGTTCTCTCAAATAATATGACCTTGGAGCTTAGTTTATTTGAATATGTTTATAAAATGAGAGATTCAAAGTTTGAATAGTAAACAACTTTTATTAATTAAATCAACAAGTATTACAAACTACACGAGATTAGGGCATACACCCTAACAATGTGGGGTTCGTCCTCTATCTAGTCGATGAGGGTAGACACAAGATGTGGGATCCGTCCTCCATCTAGTAGACGGGATTAGATATGGGATGTGGGGTTCATCCTCCATCTAGCAGAGTGGCTCAGAGAGTGAGCCCCATAGCTAACCTAGTCTAGGAGCTAAGGGTCGGACAGGAGAATAGTGGGTCTGAAAATGTGTCAGGTTCGAGGTGAATCTGGACTTCTATAGAACGAGTTGACGAGTTGTGTGCAGTTAGGCTTAAAGCTTGACCCTTTCTGTTGTTTTACTTTGTACGAAGTGGGCTACTTACTAAGTATTTTATATTCACCCCTCGTTTTGTATGTTTTGGTTGCAAGTAAGGCGAAACCATGAGGTGACTAGCGTCGACGAGATTCTGCAAGGCTATGGAAGGCTTGTTAGGTTTTAGTTAGGGGTTGTTTTGTTAGGAGTTTGTTTTTCCCTTAACCTCTGTTGCACACTATTTCTCTAGTTCGTTCTTTTCCTTGCTTCATTTAGTTGTAATGTTAAATCTAAGCATGTTCCGTTAGTATCTCTCATAAATGAAGCATGTTCTGTGTTATTGTGGTTGTCTGTGAACTCCGAGTGACTGGAGCCTAGCTTGTTAAATTTATACTTTGGAGGAGGTTGGGTACCCTTGTGAGAATGTTTTGAAGTGCTTCCTTGTTCAGGTTCAGGTTTAACCTTTTGGTTTGTCCTAGTTGCATCGTTATACTGCCGAAATTTCGGCGCGAGCAGTACAACTTGGAGTAACACCTCAAATAGGATTTTCTCAAAATTACGGGGTATTACAAGTTTAGTTTCTATAGAGATTTTCACCCATGGTGTCTTCCACTTCTTACTCGACATGGGCTTCCAAGTTCCTTAGTGATTTTCGTTTTTAACAGTTAATTTGCTTCTGTCGTCCTTGAAGGGATTTGGAATTCCCGCAGCGGAAGACGTTGTGAAACGTCGTTGTTTCGTTGTGTAAATCATATCTTAAAAACGAACCTATCTCATAGATTCCTAGGCTAAACATGCATAAAGAAGGAAAAACAGTAAGGAATTCGTTACTTACTTGTTGAAGAACTTTTGTTCAAAGCTTTTCTCCTCTAGTCACGATCTCTATCCCTCTCGAACCAACGATCTCCACGAACTCGATCATCGAACCGAACGGTGAGACACTTCCAAAATGCCTTCTCTGGAGGTTGAGGGAGAGTGAGTGGGACTCCCTTTGGATTTTGTATAACTGTGGAATTTTAAATTGAATCTCATTCAATTTAATTTCTCCAATTAGCACTAATTAATAAATTATGCTACATTATAGTTTATTATGAATCTCATTCACATCAAACTATATATTATGTCATCTATATCACATATAAATGACATAAATACCCAAAGAATGAACTTAAACACTTCAAATTCACACCAAAATGTAAACTCTCAATTTGTCCAATTTGAGCCAACCGTGGGACCTAATGGACCTACAGATGACGAGCTCTAATGATCCGAGACTATCCTGTCAAACTCTTTGACCTGGTTATTCAACATCCATTAGCTACGATAACACTTCACTAAAGCCCGTAGCTGCACTCTCATCACTGTAGGACAAGTTGTGTCCATCGATTTAACCAATGTCCGTGAGTCGACCCTTCATAGGTTGTTCGTAGCCACAGTTGGGTCAAATTACCGTTTTACCCCTGTGTCTACCTCTTGCTCCTTAAGTCCCACTGCTCCTCTAATGAACAACTACGTTGCATGGTCCTACCATAAACAACAACCCTCTCGGGCCAGTGAGAGGGTGGGGCCCCGTTGTTCAAGCTCTGGAGACAACACTTAAGGGAACAACCTCTCTAGTTTCCCTAAATCGGGAACGAGTGAATTCCTTCTTGCGTAGTCAAGTTCCTAGCTCCCCACGTGGTCTTGTCCCTGAGAATATAGGCATATTGGGCGAGCAACATTGGCCACCCTCACCTGTACAAGTCAAAGGACATACCTCCACAGACAGGAGTCCATAACACGCCCAGGATTAAGGTCGAGTCACTAATGGTCATCTACGAATTTATTAGTCCTATACTGTCAACGGTGTTACATCAGTAAGTTTAATAATTCATGGTCTGGTCTTGTACAATCTCATTGCACAAGATACCGCCACTCGCATGTCAACCACATGAACGAGCTGGATCAACTCGTTTGTATCTAATACAAAGCGGGTCACATCCACAACGTATCAAGGATTAGGTCTCCAATCCTATCCATATACTGTAGACTGTTCGGGTTATTAACTCAAACGTGATCCTCCCTGTGTGTCCACTACACACCGTTCAAGTTCTTAGTTCTCTCATAATACAATGACCCTGGAGATTAGTTTATTGGATTAAGTTTATGAAATATGCGAGACACAAAGTTCAAATAAATAACTCTTATTTATTTCAACTTGGAATATTACAAACTACGAGATGAGGACATACATCCCAACAAACTCCCACTTGGACTAAGCTAGTGGAGTACATAATACATTTCTCAAATGTACAGTAATACAATAAAGTAATACAATAAACTAGGGAATTGAATACCCATTTACTATACTCCCACTTTGTTGGGATGTATGTCCTCATCTCGTCTAGTTTTTAATATTCCAAGTTGTAAATAAATATGAGTTATTATTTGAACTTTGTGTCTCGCATATTTCATAAACTTAATCCAATAAACTACGCTCCAGGGTCATTGTATTATGAGAGAACTAAGAACTTGAACGGTGTGTAGTGGACACACGGGGAGGATCACGTTCGAGTTAATGACCCGAACGATCTACAATATATGTATAGGGTTGGAGACCTAATCCTGGATACACTGTGGATGCGACCTGCTTTGTATTAGATACAAACGAGGTGATCCAACTCGTTCATTGTGTTGACATGCGAGTGGGGGCATCCTGTGCAATGAGATTGTACAAGATCAGAACATGAATTATTAGACTTACTGATGAAACACCGTTAATAATATAGAGCTAATAAATTCGTAGATGACCATTAGTGACTCGACCTTAATCCTGAGCGTGTTAAGGACTCCCATGCCCATGGGTCTATCCTTTGACTAGTACGCGAGTGAGGGTGGCCACTGTTGCTCGCCCAATATGCCTATCTTCTCAGGGACAGGACCACGTGAGAAGCTGGGAACTTGGCTACGCAAGAAGGAATTCACTCGTTCCCGAGTTTAAAAGTAGAGGGGTTGTTCCCTTAAGTGTTGTCTCCAGGGCTTGAACCCACTCTCTCATTGGCCTGAGAGAGTTGTTGTTTATGCTTGGGCCATGCAACGTAGTTGTTCATTAGAGGAGCAGCGGGACTTAAGGAGCAAGAGGTAGACACAGGGGTAAAACGATAATTTGACCCAGCAGTGTCTACGAACAACCAGTGAAGGGTCGACTCACGGGTATTGGTTATATTGATGGATACAACTTGTCCTACAGTGATGAGAGTTCAACTACGAGGTTTAGTGGAGTGTTACCGTAGCTAATGAATGTTGAATAACCGGGTCAAAGAGTTTGACAAGTTAGTCTCGAATCATTGGAGCTCGTCACGTGTAGGTCCATTAGGTCCCTCGGTTGGCTCAAATTGGACAAATTGAGGGTTTACAGTTTGGTATGAATTTGAAGTGTTCAAATTCATTATTTGGGTATTTATGTCTTTTATGTGTGATAAAATGACATAATATATAGTTTGATGTGAATGAGATTCATAATAAACTATAATATAGCCTAATTGATTAATTAGTGCCTTTAAGAGAAATTGAATTGAGAGAAATTAAATTAAATGTGATTCAATTTAAAATTCCACATTTATACAAATGAGATTTGTATAATAAGGTATGAGATACCTTATAATATGTTATACGCAAATTTGATTTGTATATCATATAATTATGGTAATATTGTGATTTGGTGGAGGTTTTAACTCCATCACACAATAGTATATAAAGGCTTTGCAAGAAGCTTTTGGTGAACCTCTTGCCATTTTTTGGATTTCCATCCGAAGAGAGCAAAGCAATTCTCTCTAGAACTCTCTCAATTCTCTCAAATTTCTCCTCACTCAAAACCAAAGGGAGTCCCACCTACTCTCGCTCAACCTCCCGAGAACAACTGAGAAGACCCTTTGGAGGTGTCTCCCTATTCGGATCGAGGTTCATGTTCGAGGTGTTCGTTGGTTCGAGAGAGATCGTGACCGAAGGAGAAGAGGATTGAAGAAGTGTTCTTCAACAAGTAAGTACTGTTTTCCTTACTGTTTTCTTCTCCTTTATGAATGTTTAGCCTAGAATTAAAGATGTTTAATTCGATTTTATGAAAGAATTACACAACAAATCAATGCCTTTTCACAATGTTGCAACGCTTCTGCGTAGTGGTGCATGATATGCGAGAAATGCGCGGGAGTGGCTTCATGGTCGGCGGTTCAAGTCCAAGTAAACGTGTTGGCAATTTTATTTTTATTATTTTTATTTTCTTTGTAAAAATGTATTTTATAAATTTTATAAATTTTTTTAATTTATATTAATATAAATATTATATTATTGTTAATTAATTTAATTTTATGTCCCTAGGGTGCCAAAAATCGGTCCAATAATGCTATTTATTTATTTTATGCATGAGATGTATGAAATATTTTTCTATGTGCATAATGTATGTCATATAGATTTAAAATCCCACCTTAGTTTAAACATTTCATGCATCATATTTATATTATAAGAGTTATAATATATAGTATGCATGATAGGATTATATTATAAGAATTATAATATAATGTTTGCATGTTTTAATTTATTTAAATATAAGTGTTATTTTTTTAAATTAAAAGTATGCTCGTGCATTTAATTCATGTGATGAATGTATGTTATAAATTATTATTCATGTGATGAATGATCAAGGATTATAACATAGAAATGCATGTAACCTAAGTTAATTATTAGTTTTAAATGGTTTAGAACTTGAATAATTAGACTTAGGTTTTCTAGTTCTAATAAGATTAGAATTAGGAAATCAAATATGACCTAAGTTAATAATGTGATTATAGACTTGGGTTTTCCGTAGATTCTTAGGTTATATTCTCGTGAGTGCCATTAATTAAGAGTTAATTAATTTACTCACATAGATCTAAGTTAATAATGTGATTATAGACTTAGGCTAATCCAATATAAGAGTTATATTGGTAGAATTAGGTAAATTTTAGCCAGTTTATCTAGGTCAATCCCGAATATTTTAAAGTGTTGAGTGGGAGGAAATAAAGTGTATGAGATACATTTAATTTTCCATCCACAAATGTCCGTTAAGTTCCCACCGTGAGATCCATGCTCGGCCTCGTGGCGCAAATGGGAGCGCCCCCCTACGAGTGGCATTTGTATGGGTCAATATCAACGTGAATGGAGAGAGTACTTATAGTGAGGGGCTGATAGCACACAAAATGTGCTATCCTTAGGCTTAATTATTGCTAGTTTTATGATGATTTCAGGGCTTTTACGTGGTTAATTTATTCAATCTCAGATTGAGAGCTTAAACGGAGCTATTGGAGACAATCTGGATCACTCGGGATCAAAACAAGGCTATTTTTGGAGCTAAATATGACATCAAATGCAAGTGAAAGGATCAAACCAAGCTTTAAGACTCGAGGTGATGGCGTTGCAACGCCATATAGAGCGTTGCAACGCCGAAGGTGTAGCCAAGAGGCTTTGTAGGCTACAGGCGATGGCGTTGCAACGCTGCCTTTTGGCGTTGCAACGCCATCTCGATAAGAAGACGCTTATGAAGACCGATGCGAGGCGTTGCAGCGTAACGCCGCTTGCGGCGTTGCAACGCTACTTCAATAAGGAGCGCGCGCGTTAAGGTAGCAGTGTTGCAACGTTGTCCCTGGCGTTGCAACGCTGTCGATAGTTTCCATATTTGATACACGCCTAGGCTACAGCGTTGCAACGCTGTCCCTAGCATTGCAACGCTGCCCCATTGATGCCTATAAATACAACCTTATGATTCTTGCAAAAGGGGAGTACAATTTGGTAGAGTTTTGCCCTAAATTCGAAATACACCTTGTAAGAAGGGAGAAAAGAGTGATTTTGGGAGTCAAAGCATTCGTGGAGGTTCGAGATCGAAGACGGGAGCTCGGAGACGAAGGACCGACATCGACACCTAAGTTTATTTCTCTTTCTTTCAATTTGTAATAGCGTTCTAAGACGTTTTCTACTTGTTTAGTTTGTTTTTCATGTGATTTAGAGTAGCTAAACATTGTAGTAGGATTTGATTTATTTGTTAGGACTTTATTACAATATATTGAAGCATGTTTTGTTCTTATTTTTGGCCATTCGCTCTGCACTCTTTAATTCGTTGATTCAAGTGGACTCGAGAGATAAAGCTTGAATTAGAACAAAATTGTCAAAACCCTTAGTAGTCTGGCACGAGAGTGACTTAGAATTCTTAGGGAAACACTTAAAGAAGTTGTTTAATGCCATGCATGTTGTAGGTTCGTATGGAGACTATGAATTCTATTGCATGTGTGAGGCTCATTAAGAACCGAGAGGTTTTCTTGAGTAATTTACTTCTTGTTTATAAATTCATCTCATGAGGTCAATGCATGTGTAGTTAGGTTATTAACTTGTAAAATCACTTCCTTTAATTCTATCAATTCGTGTCTCCACATGTTTGTTTGTTTGGTTGTCTTGTTCCTCAAACACCTATCCATGTTTTGTTGCTTTAGCTAAATTTGAGAATTAGTATCTTAGTACTTAATTAATCTAGAAACCCATTCCCGAGGACGATACTTGGACTCATAAATCACTATACAAAAACTTGACCCGTACACTGCGGTATTGCAATATTAATTTTACGCAACAAGTTTTTGGCGCCGTTGCCGGGGAATGACGATTATTTAGATTAATTAATATTAGGAGAAAATTTGAAATTTTAGACTAAAGCTTGTTTGTTTGTCTTTCCTTAATTGTTTTGTGTGATTGTTTATTTCCTTATTTGTGTTATTTTAGTTTTATGTGTTTTTGAGTCTTTGTTTCCTGTTTTGGTTGTGTTGATATTGTGTGAAGTCTTGTTGTGAAATTACTGATTTTTCAAGTATGACTTTGCATAATTTTGAGTTTCCACCATTCTACTGTCCCTCTTAGGATCCTAGTTTTGTGCATCATGATTTTTCTGATTACCATGTGTCTAATTTTTACCATTTTGTACCTGACATATATGAAAATTCACATGAGGGTAGTTATTTAGGCACTTGGAACCATAGTTTTTCGTACCTTAACCAACCACCAGAAAAATCTTCTCTTATGGACCAATTGGCAGAATATACCTTAGAGTTGAAATTGAAAAATTTGGTTCATAGTGAATTAGAAAGGTTGGAAAGGTTAGAAACTGAGTTGGTAGGACTTTGGGAAATAATACAGGATAGAGCTCAATATCTTAACCAGCTGTAGTTTCCCTTAATGCCTTACAGGAACAATTTCTTATCCTTACCACTCAGGAGATGCCACCTAGTAGGATTTGTTTAGATGTTAGTGAGGATAGTTTGGGGGAGACTGAGGCACACCATGATCAGGTTAGTGAGGAGGACACTAGTGATACACTTAGTGCCACAGGAGAGATCCAGGTGATAGAGTTAGAGGCTGAGAAGTCTTCTTTCATTTTATCCCTAGAAATTTCCTTTATTTTTGATACCCATTTGTCTTACACTCACGAGTCTTGCTTTGATTTTAGTTCTTTTCTTTTGATAAATAAAAATCCCAAAAATAATTTTCTGACCGGGGCTGAAGCAAAGCAGGATAGACTTTTAGACTTAGAAGGCTACATCGATTCGAGCAAGAAGGGCCCGAAGAAATATGAGCAATTTTATGTGCCCTGATAAGTCACCGTCTAGCTAAAGACGTTAAAGAAAGCGCTTCTTGGGAGGCAACCCAAGTTTTATGTTTTATGTCTTTATTTTATGTTTTATTTTCTACTTGTTGGTGTTTTTCTTTTTTTAATCTAACTTCTTTCTTTTTGTTTCTCCAGGTGTATGTCCAAAGGAAGAGCTGCAGACTTGCACCCTTTTGATCTTGAGATCGAGAGGACCTGTAGGAGACTCCTAAGGAAAGGAAGAGCAGAACCTCAAGAAATGGTCGATCAAGACTCATCAATAACCCTAAACCTATAAGGGAGTATTTCCAACTTTGTGTTTAATTCTCGAAGCAGGTGGAATAGTCCATGCCCCTATCAATGCTAATAACTTTGAACTTAAAAGCAGTGATACAAATGGTTAGGGAAGGTGCTTTCAGAGGCCTAGCCACGAAAAGATCCTAACTCTCATCTTCAAAATTTTTTGGAAATCAGGTACATTTAAAATGAACAGTATCTCTGCTGATAGTATTAAACATGTCTCTTTCCTTTTTCTTTGCAGGGTAGAGCCAAAGAATGGCTAGGATCCCTTCCCTAAGGCAGTATCACTTCTTGGGAGGAGTTGGCCCAAGCCTTCATGACCAAATTCTTTCCACCTGTCAAAGCTGCAAGGCTAAGGACCGAGATAGGAACATTCAGGCAGCAAGAGGGAGAGCAGTTATTTGAGGCCTGGGAAAGGTACAAGGACATGCTCAGGAGGTGCCCACAACATGGCTACCCAGACTGGCTCCAGGTACAACTGTTTTATAACGGACTGGAAGGCAAGACCAGGACCATTCTAGATGCCACTGCTGGAGGGGCTTTCATGGAGAAAACTGTGCCAGAAGCACGTGCCCTCCTGGAGGAAGTGTCAATCGCCACTACCGGTGGCCTACTGACAATGATGAGATCTAAGCCAAGAGTTGGATTGTATCAAGCTGGATGAGGTAACTTCTTTTAGATCTCATATGGCATCTCTCACTCACGCCCTGAATAATTTTGCAGGATCACCACAAACAGGGGTGTCCTCTCAATGCTCCCAGCCCAATGGAGAATCCACTATGGAGCAATTGCACTACCTGAACAACAGAAGCAATCACTATGGAGGCAATCAGACTCAGAATAACCTACCAACACATTACAATCCAGGTTTGAAGTATCATGAGAATTTCTCCTATGCTAACAGCAAGAATGTGTTGAATCCTCCTACAGGGCATGCTTCTACATCAGAGAGGAAACCATCTCTGGAAGACACATTGCACTCCTTCATATTTGAATCCAGTCGGTCGGTCCAACCAAATGGAGAATGCGATCACCATCTATCTCGGTATTGTGACAAGTCATGGAGCTGCAATAAAGAATATAGAGACCCAGATTGGCCAAATGAACACATCACTCCAGGCACTGCAAGCAAGGAAAGAAACACCTTGAGGGAGTATAGTCTAGCTAAAGACGTTAAACAAAGCGTTTCTTGGGAGGCAACCCAAGCTTTACTTACTTTTGTTTTCCTGCCTTTAGCTTGCTTTAGTTGTTTTTGTTGTTTTTCAATTCTTAGTTAGTTGTTGTTTTACTTCGTTGGTTATGGAGATGCCCTTCTTCGTTGAAATCCATGCTCCCATTCAGAGGAACTCCAACACACATGCTTTGGTTATCCAAGGAACTCAGAAAGATCTCCATCACCCAGGACAGTATCGTTCACTTATACCCTTATACTTACCTCATGCTTATTTCTACAAACATTGGGGACAATGTTTAGTTTAAGTTTGGGGGTAGGATGTTGTTTATTTATTATAATGTCCTGAGTATGTGCTGAATTAGTGATTGTTCCTTTACATGAGTATGATCATGATAGCCTAGGATGAGATTTATTTGAAAATCTTTGTGATTCTGCTGAAACCTGAAAGCATGACATGAATTTGAGTTAATTTAAACATTTTCTTGAGTTTTTCCTGCATTATATGCACATAGCCTTTGTTCCTGTAGTTTTGAAATGCTTAGAACAAAGTTATTAGGTTTAGAAGTTTGATGTCACCTCGATAGGTCTGAGAACTGATTTGAGAGTTAAACTGCAGGATAGGGTGAATGACAATATGAAGTGCATAATCTGTATAATATGTGCATTATGTGAAAGGGTTGTCGTCTGTTTTTGTTATTATAGAAAAAAAATTGTGAGGACAAAAAGAGCTACCTTCACTATGATCAGTTAGGCCACTCATTGAGCGAGTGCTCTGGGTACGGGTCCCTGCAGTGGATGTGTGAAAGCTAGTGTCCTTGCACACAAAAAAAAAAGAAAATAGAAAAAAGTAGCATCAAAAGAGTGATTAAGTGCTGAGTAGAGTTATTTAGTTCTTGAATGTGGGGACACTCAAGGATTAGTAATTAAGACCAGTGTAGGGGGAAGTTGAATGGAGAGACTAATAAAGTTGATCCGGGCTTAGTAAAAATGAAGGGAACATAGACTAATCACACACACAAGTAGGAACACATAGGGAAAGTTTTAAATTGCTTGCTGAAGTGTCATGTTTGAGTGTTTCCCGTGATTACCAGATTTTCTCTTAAATTTTCGAGGCTTGAATCAAATGTATGTTTAAGAACAATCTAATGTTTAACTCTGTTTTTGCTCGGGACTAGCAAAAGTCTAAGTTTGGGGGTGTTTGATAGCACACAAAATGTGCTATCCTTAGGATTAATTATTGCTAGTTTTATGATGATTTCAGGGCTTTTACGTGGTTAATTTATTCAATCTCAGGTTGAGAGCTTAAACGGAGCTATTGGAGACAATCTGGATCACTCGGGATCAAAACAAGGCTATTTAGAGCTAAATATGACATCAAATGGAAGTGAAAGGATCAAACCAAGCTTTAAGACCCGGGTGATGGCGTTGCAATGCCATATAGAGCGTTGCAACGCCAAAGGTGCAACCAAGAGGCTTTGTAGGCTACAGGCGATGGCGTTGCAACGCTGCCAAGAGCAAAAGGTTAGCCGGCTTCAAAGGTCTATTTATGGACTGAAACAAGCCTCGAGGTCTTGGAATATAAGGTTTGATGAGGCGATCAAATCTTATGGCTTTGATCAAAATGTTGACGAGTCTTGTGTTTACAAGAAAATTGTCGACAAAACTGTCGCATTGCTTATATTGTACGTGGATGATATCCTTCTCATTAGGAATGAGGTAAGATTTCTTATTGACATTAAGGAATGGTTGGCTTCGCAATTCCAAATGAATGATTTGGGAGAGGCACAGTATGTTCTAGGTATCCAGATAGTCTGAAACCGGAAGAACATAACGCTAGCCTTGTCTTAGACGTCTTATATTGATAAGATGTTGTCTAGATATAAGATGCAGAACTCCAAGAAGGGCTTGCTGCCTTTCAGGCATGGGGTTCACCTGTCTAAGGATCAATGTCCTAAGACTCCTCAAGAGGTTGAGGATATGAGACGAATCCCCTATGCTTCAGCTGTAGGGAGCCTTATGTATGTGATGTTGTGTACTAGGCCCAACATCTTGTTGGGTTTTATGTCCTAAAACTCGTGGTTTTCTAAACTGAAGGTATATTCTATTTTGCAATAAAGTTGTTATTGAGATTTATTCAGTAAAGGTATTATTGAATAAAGTGAATTGTGTATTGTGTAACCTTAATTCAATAAAGAACCCTTGGCTATAGGATGAATACTTGAACTTTATGTGTGAAATAAAAGTGGATCAAGTTCAAGTTATAGCCAGAACAACCTATAGTATAAGGATAGGGTTGGGTACCTTATCCTGGGGACACTATGGACGCGGCCCACTTTGTAGTACAAACGATGTGATCCTAAATCGTTCATGTGGAGACATGTGAGTGGGGGCGTCCTATGCAATGAGTTTGCATAAGACTGGACCGCGACATAGTCACTTAGACTTTATAACTCCGTTTACTGTCTTAACTGACTATATTCATACGATGACCTTGGTAACTCGATCTTAATCCTGAGCGTTCTATGGACTCCTGTTTAGTTGGATTATCCTTAGATTTGCATGGGTGAGAGTGGCTCGAGACTGCCGACTCAATAAGCCTCCCATTTCAGGGATAAAACCGGGTAGATAGCTGGGGTCTAGTAGAGAGGTTGTTCCCTTAAGTACTGACTTCGGGTCTTGAACAATGGGTCCACCTCTCTCATTGGCCCGAGAGGGATTCGGTTTGCTGGTTGGACCACAAACCAATTGTTCATTAGAGGATCAGTGGGACTTAAGGAACAAGAGGTAATTACAGGGGTAAAACGGTAATTTTGACCCAACTGTAATTACGAACGACCTGTGAAGGATCGACTTACTAATCATGGTTATATCGAGTGGACAAAAATATATCTACAGTGAGGAGAGTGCAACCACTGGACTTTAGTGGAGTGTCCCAGTGGTTAACGAATGTTGATTAGCTAGGCTAAAGAGTTTGGCCGGTTAATCTCGTATCGTTGGAGCTCATGATTTGTAGGTCCATTACGTCCCCCTTACTAGCTCGGACTAAGCCTTGTAACATTTTGAGAGAAAAGAATTTGAATTGTTCAAATTCGAGTTTGAGAGAAAGCGTTAATTATATGTGATATATTTAACGAATCTTAACTTAATTATGAATTAAACTATGATTAATAGGAGTTGTATATATTTAAATATGATTTAAATATTGGATCGGTTTGTAGCATGAATAAAGATTCATGTTCGAAAAAATCGATCGGGATCAGGAAATTTATTGAATTTAATATTTGATATTAAATTAAATTAAAAATTAATTAATTTAATTAATTACATTAATTTTAATTAAAAATCAATTTAATATTGATTTTTAAATTAAAATTAAATAAAAATTAGTGGATTTTCATGGATTTTCAATAAAATCCAAAGTGCAACTTGCCCAATCCCTCTCATCTTCAAAATTCACCAAAATTGGCCACCTCCATCTCAAAGCATCCTCATCACCCTTGAGTTGTCACTCCATTGAACCTTATTGAAACTTTATATAATGGTGATTTGAGGGATGTTGAGAGAATTTAACAGAAAATTCAATATTTTCGAATTAGTGACCTTTGAGGTATTTTCTTCCAAATTCTCTCAACCTAGGATCCCACAATCCGTTCTAAAGCCTGAGGATAGTAGGGAAGACTCTAACAGTTGTCCACGAAGTGTTCGTGCTGAAAACCATCCACCGAGTGAAGAGAATTTGATCTTCAAAGTTGAGTTTTCTATCCCTCTGCTTTTTCAGCTTTGAGCATGCATTTTATTTTACGAAATTAATTAACTTAGAGTGTTCAAGATCCAAAATTGCTTCCCCTTTCTTAATCTAGACTCTTTCACATCTGTTATGCAGTTGAGATTGTCAGTAGGTATCAATCTAATCCAGGATTAGGTCACTGGACAACCATAAAGGCAATCCTCAAGTTTCTTAGGAGAACGAGGAACTACAACCTTGTGTATGGAAGTGGGGATTTGATCCTTACAGGATACACAGATTGTGACTTTCAGACCGATAAAGATTCTAGGAAATCCACTTCGGGGTCAGCCTTCATTGTGAATGGAGGAGCTGTAGTGTGGCGAAGCATCAAGTAGGGATGCATCGCTGATTCCACGATGGAAGCCGAGTATGTTGCGGTTTGTGAAGCTGCAAAGGAAGTTGTTTGGCTAAGGAAGTTCATGACGGATTTAGAAGTTGTTCCAAATATGAACTTGCCAAGCACGCTATTTTGACAAAAGTGGTGCAGTAGCCAACTCGAGAGAACCTCGGAATCATAAAAGGGGCAAGCACATTGAGCGTAAGTATCATTTGATACGGGAGATTATGCACCATGGAGACGTGACAGTCACGCAGATAGCATCGGAGCACAACGTTGTTGATCCATTTACAAAGGCCCTCACGGCTAAGTTGTTTGAGGGTCACCTAGAGAGTCTAGGTCTTCGAGTGCTTCCTGACTAGAGCAAGTGGGAGTATTGTAAAGGGTATTCAATGCCCTAGTTTATTGTATTACTTTTTGTATTACTTTCTTTGTACATTTGAGAAATGTATCATGTACTCCACTAGCTTAGTCCAAGTGGGAGTTTGTTGGGATGTATGTCCTCATCTCGTGTAGTTTGTAATATTCCAAGTTGTAAATAAATAAGAGTTATTTGTTTGAACTTTGTGTCTCGCATATTTTATAAACTTAATCCAATAAACTACGCTCTAGGGTCATTGTATTATGAGAGAACCAAGAACTTGAACGGTGTGTAGTGGACACACGGGGAGGATCATGTTTGAGTTAATGACCCGAACGGTCTACAGTGAAGGAAATAAAAATCTCCGCGCAGCGGAAGACGATTGAATCGTCGAAGTATCATTATGCAACTTGTGTTTATTAAAATTGATCTAACACTTAGACCTAGGCTAAACATGCTTAAAGAAGAAGAAATTTACAGTAAGTAGAGGTTTTACTTACTTGTTGTAGACAAACTCAACAATTTCTTCCTCGGATCACGAATTCTTCGTGCTACTCGATCTCAACGGATGCTTCCCACAAATCGATCTCGAACACCACCAAATGATCTTCTCGGTTGTTCTTTTTTGGAGAAGGGAAGTTGGTGGGAACTTGTTTGTGTTTTGGAGAGGGAGGAGAAATGAGAGAGTAGAGAGAATTCTCTTTTCTTCTCTTTTGTGAAAAACAAAAAATGAGAAGAGAGCTTACCAATCCCTTCTTGCAAAGGGTTTAAATAGTGGAATGAGGGAGTTAATATCTCCACATTATTACCACTTTACCACAACCATAGGTTATGCAAATCTCATTTGTATAACCACATAATATAAGATATCTCATATCTCATATTCCAAATCTCATTTGCAATAATTGTGGATTAATTGAATCACATCCAATTTAATTTCTCTCAATTAATTTCTCCAATTAGCCCTAATTCAACAATTAGGCTAATCTATAGTTTATTATGAATCTCATTCACATTAAACTATATATCATATCATTCATATCTCATATAAATGACATAAATGCCCCAAAAGTGAAATTGAACACTTCAATTTCTTACCAAAACATTAGCCCTTCTTTTAACCCAAGTCGAGCCAACCGAGGGATCTAATGGACCTACAGTGACGGGCTCCAATGATCCGTGATTAACCTGTCAAACTCTTTGACCCGGTTAACCAACATTCATTAGCTACGGTAACACTCCACTATAGCCCGTAGTTTGCACTCCCGCGGTCAGCGAGAATATTACGTGTCCAGATATAACCAATGCCCATGAGTCGACCCTTCACGGGTTGTTCGTAGACACGGCTGGATAAATTACCATTTTACCCCTGTGTCTACCTCTTGTTCCTTAAGTCCCCACTGCTCCTCTAATGAACAACATATTGTGATGGTCCAACCATACACAACTCCCTTCTCGGGCGGTGAGAAGGTGGCGCCCATTGTCCAAGCCACGGACACAACACTTAAGAAAACAACCGCTCTAGTTTCCCTAAAGGCGAACGAGCAGTGAATTCCATCTCGCGTAGTTAAGTTCCTGGCTCCCTACTTGGTTCTGTCCACGAGAAGATAGGAATATTGGGCGAGTAAATCGTGACCGACCTCACCCATACTAGTCAAAGAAACGGACCCTCGCGAGACGGGAGTCCGTAACACGCTCGAGATTGGTCGAGTCACTAATGGTCATCTGAAGTTATTAGTCCTTCATCAGCGGTGTTACATCGGTAGGCCTAATAATTCACACGATCCGGTCTTGTACAATCTCATTGCACAGATGCCCCCCACTCGCATGTCAACCAAATGAACAAGTCGGATCACCTCGTTTGTATCTAATACAAAGTGGGCGCATCCACGATGTATCCGAGGATTAGGTCTCCAACCTTATCCATATCACGAGACCGTTTGGGTCATTAACTCGAGCGTGATCCTCCTGTGTGTCCACTACACACCGTTCAAGTTATAGTTCTCTCATGAATTCAATGACCCTGGAGCTTAGTTTATTGGAAAAGTTTATAAATATTGCGAGACACAAAGTGATGAAATGAATAACTCTTATTAATTTCAAACAATATATTACAAACACGAGATTAGGACAAAAATCCCAACAAACTCCCACTTGGACTAAGCTAGTGGAGAAAATACATTTCTGAAATATACATAAATTAGTGTAGTAATACAATAAACTAGGGCATTGAATACCCGTTTACACATCTCCCACTTGCCCTAGTCAAGAAGCTCTCGAAGACCTAGACTCTCTAGGTGACCCTCAAACACCTTAGCCATGAGGGGCTTTGTAAATGGATCAGCTACGTTGTGCTCCGACGCTATCTGCGTGACCGTCACATCTCCATGGTGCACAATCTCCCGTATCAGATGATACTTGCGCTCAATGTGTTTGCCTCTCTTATGGCTCCGAGGCTCACGTGAGTTGGCTCTTTGCACCACTGCTGTTATCACAGTAGCGATTGTGATCGGAAAGTTCATATTTGGAACAACTTCCAAATCTGTCGTGAACTTCCTAAGCCAAACAGCTTCACAAGCCGCAACATACAACGCTTCCATAGTGGAATTAGCGATGCATCCCTGCTTGATGCTTCGCCATACTACAACTCCTCCATTCAGAATGAAAGCTGACCCCGAAGTGGATTTCCTAGAATCCTTATCGGTCTGAAAATCAGAATCTGTGTATCCCGTATGGATCAAATCCCCACTACCATACACTAAGCTGTAGTTCCTTGTTCTCCTAAGATACTTGAGGATTGCCTTTACGGTGCCCGAAGATCTAATCTGGATTGGTGATATCTCACCGACAATTCCCTCTTGCATAACCGATTTCGGGCCTAGTACACAACATGGCATACATCAGGCTCCCTACAGCTGAAGCATATGGAATCCGTCTCATATCCTCAACATCTTGAGGAGTCTTAGGATATTGATGCTTAGAGAAGTGAACCCCATGCCTGAAAGGCAGCAAGCCCTTCTTGGAGTTCTGCATCTTATATCTAGACAACATCTTGTCAATATAAGACGCCTGAGACAAGGCTAGCGTTCTGTTCTTCCGGTTCCGGACTATCTGGATACCTAGAACATACTGAGTTTCTCCCAAATCTTTCATTTGGAATTGCAAAGCTAGCCACTTTTTAACGTCAGTAAGAAATTCTACCTCATTCCCAATGAGAAGAATATCGTCCACGTACAACATCAAATATGCGACAGTTTTGTCAACGATTTTCTTGTAGACACAAGGCTCGTCGACATTTTGATCAAAGCCATAAGATTTGATCGCCTCATCAAACCTTATATTCCAAGACCTCGAAGCTTGTTTCAACCCATAAATGGACCTATGAAGCCGAAAAACCTTTTGCTCTTGGCCTTAGGCAATGAACCCTTTAGGCTGGTCCATGTAGATGGTTTCATCAAGTTTGCCATTCAGAAAGGCTTTCTTGACGTCCATCTGCCATACCTCGTAGTCATAATACGCGGCAATGGCCAGAAGGATCCTGATCGACTTTACCATGGCAACGGTGAAAAGGTCTCCTCATAGTCAACCCTTCAACTCAGGTAAAACCCTTTGCCACTAGTCGGGCTTTGAAGGTCTCGCACCTTCCCATCTACACCACGTTTACGCTTGTAGATCCATTTGCAACCAATAGGTTTTACCCCATCCGGTTGATCCACAAGCTCCCATACAGAATTGAAGTACATAGACTCCATTTCCTAGTCCATAGCTTTGATCCACTCGTCTTTGTCAACATCAACCATTGCCTGATCATAGGTCAATGGATCCTCACAAATCATCATCGGGAGGCGACAAGCGAGGTTTCACTAAACCCATGTTGCGATCGGTGTCTCACAACCCTCCCACTACGTCGAGGCATTCCCAACTCTTGGGAGCGGATTTGACTAGACGTGCTTTAGGATCAACAACACTTGTTGACGTACTAGCCCCATCGGCAACTCTTCTTGATGTCTTCGCTCATTTCATTCAACACAATTTTACTCCTTGGTAAATGATCCCTGACGTGGTCTTCCTCTAGAAAAGTGGCGTTTCTCGACACAAGCACCCTATTTTCCTTAGGATCGTAAAACAGACCACCCCTAGTCTCTTTAGGGTAACCTACGAATAGGCACAATTTGAGCGGGGTTCTAACTTTTTGGGTTTGACACAAACACGTGGGTGGGCATCCCCAAATCCACGAAGTGATGTAAAAGCGCCTTTACGTCCACTCCACGAGCTCGAAAGGTGTTTCACAAACACTCTTCGATGGAACGTTGTTCATAATATAAACCGCAGTCTCCACTGCGTACCCCCAAAAAGAATTTGGGAGACGAGCATAGCTCATCATCGATCGAACCATGTCCAACAAGGTTCTGTTTCTCCTCTCCGATACACCATTTTCCTGTGGCATACCAGGCGCTGAGAGTTGGGACGTAATTACGTGTTCTATCATATAGTCCTGGAATTCGGTGTTCATGTACTCTCCACCTCGATCCGATCGAAGTGTTTTAAGCGATTTACCTAAGAGGTTCTCAACCTCGATCTTGTACTCCTTGAACTTTTCAAGGGTTTTTACTTTTGTGCATTAGGTAAATATACCCATATCCGAGTAATCGTCTATGAAAGACACGAAATACTCATAACCGCCCGAGAGCTTTAACATTCATCGGACCACGGAGGTCGAGAATGTACTAACTCAAGAGGCTCTTTGGCTCTATATCCTTTTCCACTAAAAGGCGTTTGGTCATCTTGCCCTCAAGGCATGACTCACACACCGATAAAGAGTTTTCTTCCAACTCGTTTAGAAGTCCACTCTTCACTAGTTTCTCAATCCTATTGAGATTAATGTGGCCTAACCGAAGATGCCAAAGATGGGCATTTTCTTTAGAAGAAACTTTTGCTTTCTTAGTTCGTGTTTCTGCAGTTTTAAACAATTCAGTATTGAAAACACTTTTGACCGAATTTGGGATCAAAACATATAGATTATTTTCGAGTGAAGCTGAACAAATAACATTCCCTTTGAAAGAAATAAACGTTTTATTAAATTTAAAAGAGACTGAAATACAATGTTCAATTAAGCAGGAAATTGAAACAAGGTTTCTAGTAAACCCTGAAACTATGTACAAATTGTCCAACAATAAGTGCTTCCCGCCAAAGTGCGACTTCACTGTAGTGTCGATCATTGCGGAGAGACAAGCTCCCGGATCCAACCCGTAGAGTCACCTCACCTCTCTCACAGTGGTAGCCGCTGAATCTATCCCCTGAAAAGAAGAACAAACGTGGTTAGTGGCCCCCGAATCCAATATCCAAGCAGAGTCACTACTCTCCACTAAACATGTTTCAGTCACAAGTAAATCACATTTACCTTGATTCTTCCTCTCAGCCAGGAATTTAAGACAGTTTCTCTTCCAGTGTCCACCGCCATTGCGGTGGAAACACTTTCCTTTTCCTACAACCTCCTTGACCTTCTTGCCCTTGTGGCGGCAGCTCGATGCGATTTACCTCTCTTCATACTCTTCTTCCCTTCTGGGTGTGAAGAGCAAACGAGTTTCGTCCCAGAGGTTGAACCCCTGTGATAAGACCTGTAGGCAACATTTTCCTCCGATTCCTTGACCCTATTCAAGGATTGAAAATTTTGTAGTTCATTGAGGAGGGTAGTCAGAGTGTAGCTAATTTTGTTCATAACAGTATTGCTACGAAACTGAAGGAAACTCTTCGGAAGAGTCTCCAAAATAAAACTGACTTGGCTCGACTCATCGATCGAAGCCCCGTTCATCTCGGCCAGATTAAAGTGGGTCATCATGTCTAGAACATGTTCACGGACAGACGACCCCTCTTTCATCCGTGCGTTGAAAACGTATTTGAGCGAGTCATCATGCCGACTGAAAGGATTTGTTGTCCAAACATTTCCTTCAAGGACTCCATGATCTCCTTGGCGGAAACCATCAACTCATGCTTCTTTGCCAAGACATCAGACATGCTGGCAATTATGTAGACCTTGACCTTTTCATTGGCCCTGATCCACCGATCGTATGCATCGCGAACACTTCGCGACGCGGTCGAGCCCGACATCTGAGGACACTCCTCAGATATCACGAACTTAATGTCGTCAGTTACCAAAATTGTATTAATGTTGTTTTTCCAACTCTGGTAATTATCTCCCACTAACTACTCTGAAGCGAGTAAAGCTATTATAGCGCTAGACATTATTAGCTGAAAAGAAAAAACTTTGTATTAGTCTCACAAAAAACTTTTTGAAATCCAATCATGTTTTAGCAAAAATTGTTTCATGATCCCTAGGTCATTCAAAATTTTGCAATGATATCCTAAAGGTTTAGAATGACCGCCACCCAGAAGGGTGAGCAGAACACTCATCCTCTGGGGCGAGACTTTCTCGATCGGACCCTAATCCCAGAATACCTCTTATTCCATTAGGCGTCCAATTACCATTGTTCGGTCGAATTCATTAACACTTAACGAATTCTGTGAGTGTCACCCTCAATCTTTAAGTTTCCAAGTATCCGTCCAAACAATAGCCACCGAAGGGTGAACCAAGAAGGAAAACCAACCAGGAAATCGTATCCCATTCGGGAATTCACGGTGTTCCGACACCCATGATCAAGCCCTCCGAAGTGATTGTCTGGTCCAGGCCAAACTAGCAGGGAGATCATAGGCGTCTCACGGTGTGAATCGAAAGAAGAGACCGTGGGTCCCGTTTTCACAAGTTCCACTCCCACTCACTATAAGTACTCTCTCCATCCACGATGATATTGACCTATACAAATGCCATCCGAAGGGGGACGCTCCCATTTGCGCCACGAGGCCGAGTATAGATCTCACGGTGTGGACTTAAAGGAGATTTGTGGGTGAAAATTCAAATGTATCTCATACACTATATTTCCTCCCACTCAGCACTTTAATTTTATTAGGGATTGACCTAGATAAACTGGCTAAAATTTACCTAAGTCTACCAATATAACTCTTATATGGTATTAGCCTAAGTTTATAATCACATTATTAACTTAGGTCTATGTGAGTAATTTAATTAACACATAATTAACGGCACTCACGAGAATATAACCTAAGAATCTCCGGATCGAATTCACTCCCAGGTCGGTTTCCAGGTAGGGGTGCTCCGCAAGCGTCAACTTAAATACCCCAGCCTTAGATAAAACCTTCCTTAGACAGAGTTACTTATCAGTCTCCATTCAAAGGTTATATTTGATTTCCTAATTTCTAATCTTATTAGAAAATTAGAAACCCTAAGTCTAATTATTCAAGTTCTAAACTCTTTAAAACTAATAATTAACTTAGGTTGCATGCATTTCTATGTTATAGTGCTTGATCATCCATCACATGAATAATACTTTACTATAACATACATTCATCACATGAATTAAATGCATGAGCATGCTTTTAATTCAAAAATTATAACACTTATATTAAAATAAATTAAAACATGCATACATTATATTATAACTCTTATAATATAATCCTATCATGCATACTATATATTATAACTCTTATAATATAAATGATGCATGAAATGTTTAACCTAAGGTGGGATTTTAAATCTATATGACATACATTATGCACATAGAAATTAATTAAAATATACATCTCATGCATAAAATAATTAAATAGCAATAATGGACCGGTTTTTGGCACCTATGGGCAATTATTTAATTAAATAACATTAATATAACATTTATATTAATATTATTTAATAAAATAATTATATTAAATAAATAAATAAATTTTGTAAATTAGAAAAAAAATAAAAACACGTAAATAAACCGCCCACTTTTAGATTAACCTCCCACTTCTCGCGAAACTGTCGCCAGCAACTGCCCCTCAACGTGTGGAGCGTTGCAATGCCGTGGGCAGCGTTGCAACCCTGTCACCTACAACGTTGAGTCGCGTTCTCAACGCCAGTGGCGTTGCAACGCTGCTCTGCAGCAAAGCCTCCGCCCGCAAGAACTGGGTTGAGACGCCGTTGGGCAGCGTCTCAACGCCATCGACAGAACAACAAACACTTTGCTGTTCTTCCATCAATTTTCGCCTGTTTCCGCTCCGATTTCTTCACATCAACTTTTGCCACGAACGACCCGGACTTACAGACTCGATTCACAACAAAATGCCCAAAAACAACGGGCCCTTACATTGATCTCATCAACATAATTGTAAATCTAATCTAGTGCCAAAAATCGAAAACATCCATTATACAAACCAAATATTCAACTAATGAATTATGGCAAAATACCCACCTAATTTTAACAAAACAGTGCATAAATGAAGAACCATCGAGATGGCTCTGATACCAATTGAAGGGAATAAAAATCCACACAAATGAAAGACGCATTGAATCGTCAAGTATCATTATGCAACTTGTGTTTACTAAAATTGATCTAACACTTAGACCTAGGCTAAACATGCTTAAAGAAGAAGAAATTTACAGCAAGTAGAGGTTTTACTTACTTGTTGTAGACAAACTCAACAATTTCTTCCTCGGATCACGAATTCTTCGTGCTACTCGATCTCAACGGATTCTTCCCACAAATCGATCTCGAACACCACCAAATGATCTTCTCGGTTGTTCTCTTTTGGAGAAGGGAAGTTGGTGGGAACTTGTTTGTGTTTTGGAGAGGGAGGAAGAAATGAGAGAGTAGAGAGAATTCTCTTTTCTTCTCTTTTGTGAAAAACAAAAATGAGAAGAGAGCTTACCAATCCCTTCTTGCAAAGGGTTTAAATAGTGGAATGAGGGAGTTAATATCTCCACATTATTACCACTTTACCACAACCATAGGTTATGCAAATCTCATTTGTATAACCACATAATATAAGATATCTCATATCTCATATTGCAAATCTCATTTGCAATAATTGTGGATTAATTGAATCACATCCAATTTAATTATCTTAATTAATTTCTCCAATTAGCCCTAATTCAACAATTAAGCTAATCTATAGTTTATTATGAATCTCATTCACATTAAACTATATATCATATCATTCATATCTCATATAAATGACATAAATGCCCTAAAAGTGAAATTGAACACTTCAATTTCTTACCAAAACATTAGCCCTTCTTTTAACCCAAGTCGAGCCAAGCGAGGGACCTAATGGACCTACAGTGACGGGCTCCAATGATCCGTGATTAACCTGTCAAACTCTTTGACCCGGTTAACCAACATTCATTAGCTACGGTAACACTCCACTATAGCACGTAGTTGCACTCCCGTCGCTGCGAGAATATTACGTGTCCACCGATATAACCAATGCCCATGAGTCGACCCTTCACGGGTTGTTCGTGAGACACTACCGGATAAATTACCGCTTTTACCCCTGTGTCTACCTCTTGTTCCTTAAGTCCCCACTTTGCTCCTCTAATGAACAACATATTGTGATGGTCCAACCATACACAACTCCCTTCTCGGGCGAAGAAGGTGGGCGCCCATTGTCCAAGCCACGGAGACGACGACTTAAGGAACAACCCTCTAGTTTCCCTAAAAGCGGGGAGCAGTGAATTCCATCTCGCGTGGTTAAGTTCCCGGCTCCCTACTTGGTTCTGCGTCACGAGAAGATAGGAATATTGGGCGAGTAATCGTGACCCACCTCACCAGTACTAGTCAAAGAAACAGGACCCTCGCAGATGAGAGTCCGTAACACGCTCGAGATTCAGTCGAGTCACTAATGGTCATCTACGAAGTTATTAGTCCCATCACAACGGTGTTACATCGGTGAGGCCTAATAATTCCACAATCCGGTCTTGTACAATCTCATTGCACAAGATGCCCCCACTCGCATGTCAACCACATGAACGAGTCGATCACCTCGTTTGTATCTAATACAAAGCGGGCGCGTCCACGATGTATCTAGGATTAGGTCTCCAACCTATCCATATATCAGAGGACCGTTCGGGTCATTAACTCGAACGTGATCCTCCCCGTGTGTCCACTACACACCGTTCAAGTTATAGTTCTCTCATGAATTCAATGACCCTGGAGCTTAGTTTATTGGAAAAGTTTATAAATATTGCGAGACACAAAGTGATGAAATAAATAACTCTTATTAATTTCAAACAATATATTATAAACACGCGATTAGGACAAAAATCCCAACATACAGTATATGGATAGGATTGGGACCTAATCCTCGATGCACTGTGGATGCGACTCGCTTTGTATTAGATACAAACGAGGTGATCCAACTCGTTCATGTGGTTGACATGCGAGTGGGGGCATCCTGTGCAATGAGATTGTACAAGACCGGACCGTGAATTATTAGACTTACTGATGTAACACCGTTAACAGTATGGAGCTAATAAATTCGTAGATGACCATTAGTGAGTCAACCTTAATCCTGAGCGTGTTACGGTTTCTGGTCTGCGGGGGTCTGTCCTCTGACTAGTACGAGTGAGGGTGACCACTGTTGCTCGCCCAATATGTCTATCTCCTCAGGGACAGGACCACGTGGGGAGCTGGGAACTTGACTACGCAAGAAGGAATTCACTCGTTCCCGACTTTAGGGAAAGTAGCGGGGTTGTTCCCTTAAGTGTTGTCTCTAGCGCTTGAACAACGGGGCCCCACTCTCTCATTGGCCTGAGAGGGTTGTTGTTTATGGTTGGACCATACAACGTAGTTGTTCATTAGAGGAGCAGTGGGACTTAAGGAGCAAGAGGTAGACACATGGGTAAAACGGTAATTTGACCCAGCAGTGTCTACGAACAACCAGTGAAGGGTCGACTCACAGGTATTGGTTATATCGATGGACACAACTTGTCCTACAGTAATGAGAGTGCAGCTACGGGCTTTAGTGGAGTGTTACCATAGCTAATCAATGTTGAATAACCAGGTCAAAGAGTTTAACAGGTTAGTCTTGGATCATTGGAGCTCGTCACGTGTAGGTCCATTAGGTCCCTCGGTTGGCTCAAATTGGACAAATTGAGGGTTTATAGTTTGGTGTGAATTTGAAGTGATCAAATTCATTATTTGGGTATTTATGTCTTTTATATGTGATATAGATGACATAATATATAGTTTGATGTGAATGAGATTCATAATAAACTATAGTATAACCTAATTGATTAATTAGTGCCTTTTGGAGAAATTGAATTGAGAGAAATTAAATTGAATGTGATTCAATTTACAATTTCACATTTATGCAAATGAGATTTGTATAATAAGGTATGAGATACCTTATAATATGTGATATGCAAATATGATTTGTATATCATATAATTGTGGTAATATTGTGATTTGGTGGAGGTTTTAACTCCATCACACAATAGTATATAAAGGCTTTGCAAGAAGCTTTTGGTGAAACTCTTGCCATTTTTTGGATTTCCATCCAAAGAGAACAAAACAATTCTCTCTAGAACTCTCTCAATTCTCTCAAATTTCTCCTCACCCAAAACCAAAGGGAGACCCACCTACTATCCCTCAACCTCCCGAGAACAACCTAGAAGACCCTTTGGAGGTGTCTCCCTGTTCGGATCAAGGTTCGTGTTCGAGGAGTTCGTTGGTTCGAGAGAGATCGTGACCGAAGGAGAAGAGGATTGAAGAAGTATTTTTTAACAAGTAAGTATTGTTTTCCTTACTGTTTTCTTCTCCTTTTTGCATGCTTAGCCTTGAATTAAAGATGTTTAATTCGATTTTAAGAAAGAATTACACAACGGATCAACGACGTTTCACAACTTCTTCCGCTGCGGGAATTCCAAATCCCTTCACACTTTCCTAGTCTAGAAGCACTCGAAGACCTAGACTCTCTAGGTGACCCTTAAACACTTTAGTCGTGAGCGCCTTTGTAAATGGATTAGCAACGTTGTGCTCCGACGCTATCTGTGTGACTGTCACGTCTCCACGGTACACAATCTCCCGTATCAGATGATACTTACGCTCAATATGCTTGGCCCTCTTATCACTCCAAGGTTCTTTCGAGTTGGCTACTGCACCACTATTGTCACAAAACAAGGTAATCGACAAGTTCATATTTGGAACAACTTCCAAATCCATCATGAACTTTCTAAGCCAAATAGCTTCCTTTGCAGCTTCACAAGCTGCAACATACTCAGCTTCCATAGTGGAATCAGCGATGCATCCCTGCTTGATGCTTCGTTACACTACAACTCCTCCATTCAGAATGAAGGCTGACCCCGAAGTAGATTTCCTAGAATCCTTACCGGTTTGACAGTTAGAGTCTGTGTATCCCAGAAGAATCAAATCCCCACTCCTATACACAAGGCTGTAGTTTCTCGTTCTTCTAAGATACTGGAGGATTGCCTTTACGGTTGTTAGTGATCTAATCCTTGATTGGATTGATACCTACTGACAATCCCAACTGCATAACAGATGTCGGGTCTAGTACATAACATGGTATACATGAGGCTCCCTACAGCTGAAGCATAGGGGATTTGTCTCATATCCTTAACCTCTTGAGATGTCTTAGGACATTGATCATTAGACAGGTGAACCCCATGCCTGAAAGGCAACAAGCCGTTCTTGGAGTTCTGCATCTTTTACCTAGACAACATTTTGTCAATGTAAGATGCTTGAGACATGGCTAACGTTCTGTTGTTCCGATTCTGGACTATCTCGATACCTAGAACATAGTGAGCCTCTCCCAAATCTTTCATTTGGAATTGCGAAGGCAACCATTCCTTAATGTCAGTAAGAAATCCTACCTCATTCCCAATGAGCAGGATATCATCCACATACAAAATTAGAAATGCGACAGTACTGTTTACGATTTTCTTGTAAACACAAGACTCATCAACATTCTTATTAAAGCCATAAGATTTGATTGCATCATCAAACCTTATATTCCAAGACCTCGAGGCTTGTTTCAGTCCATAAATAAACCTTTGAAGCAGGCAAACCTTTTGCTCTTGGCTTTGGGTAATGAACCCCTTCGGCTGGTCCATGTAGATGGTCTCATCAAGGTTGCCATTTAGAAAGGCGGTCTTGACATCCATCTGCTACACCTCATAGTCATAATATGCAACAATGTCCAGAAGGATTCTAATAAACTTTACTATAGCAACAGGTGAGAAGGTTTCCTCATAGTCAACCCCTTCAACCTGGGTAAAACTCTTTGCCACTAGTCTAGCTTTGAAGGTTTTCACATTCCCATCTACGCCACACTTTCGTTTGTAGATCCACTTGCAACAACCCCATCTGGTTGGTCCACAAGCTCCCAAATAGAATAGAAGTACATCGGCTCCATTTCCTGGTCCATAGCTTTAATCCATTCGTTTTTGTCAACGTTTGTCATTGCTTGATCATAGATCAATGGATCCTCACAGTCATCATCAGGAGTGACGACTTGAGTTTTAGCTAAACCCATGTAATGTTCAGGCTGTCTCACAACCCTCCCACTACGTCAAGACATTCTCAACTTTTGAGAACGGACTTGACTACACGAGCTAGTATCAACAACACTTGTTGACATACTAGCACCATCAACAACTCTTGCTGATGTACTGCCCATTTAATTTAACACAATCTTACTCCTTGGTAAGTGATCCCTGATGTGGTTTCCTCAAGCAAAGTGGCGTTTGTCAACAAAAGTACCCTATCATCCTTAGGATCGTAAAATAGACAACCCCTAGTCTCTTTTGGGTAACTAACAAAGAGGCACAACTTTGAACGGAGTTCTAACTTTTTCGGGTTTGACACTAACACATGGGTCGGGCATCCCTAAACTATGAAATGACGTAAACTGGTTTTACGACCATGCCAGAGTTCTAAAGGTGTTTCACAAACACTCTTCGACGAAACTGTGTTCAAAATGTATACCGCAGTCTCTACTACGTAACCCTAAAAAGAATCAGGGAAACGAGCATAACTCATCATCGACCGAACCATGTCCAACAGGATTATGTTTCTCCTCTCCGATACACCATTCTGTTGTGGCATACCAGGTGCTGAGAGTTGGGACGTAATTCTTTGTTCTATGATATAGTCCTGGAATTCAGTGTCCATATACTCTCCACCTCGATCCGATCGAAGTGTTTTTATAGTTTTACCTAACAGGTTGAAACCTCAGTCTTGAACTCCTTGAACTTTTCAAGTGTTTCAGACTTCCTATGCATTAGGTAAACGTACCCATACCTCGAATAGTCATCTATAAAAGATACGAAGTATTCGTAACCTGCTCGTGCTTTAACATTCATCAAACCACTGAGGTCAGAATGGATAAGCTTAAGGGGCTCTTTGGCTCTATATCCTTTTCCACTAAAAGGACGTTTGGTCATTTTGCCTTCAAGGCATGACTCACAAACCGGTAAAGAGTTTTCTTCCAACTCGCTTAAAAGTCCGCTCTTCACTAGTCTCTCAATCCTATTGAGATTTATGTGGCCTAACCTTAGATGCCAAAGATGGGCACTTTCTTTTGGAGAAACCTTTACTCTCTTAGTTCGTGTTTCTGCTGTTTTAAACAATTCGATATTCAAAACACTTTTGACCGAATTGGGCACTAAAACATACAAATTACTCTGAAGAGAAGAAGAACATAACAAATTTCCATTTCGAGAAATAAACGTTTTATTACTCTTGAAAGAAATGGAAATATTTTGTTCTAATAGGCAGGAAATAGAAACTAGGTTTCTAGTAAACCCTGGAACTATGTACATATTATCCAATAATAAGTACTTCCTGCCAAAGAACAACTTCACCGTGCCAATTGCTGCAGTTGAGACAACTTCTCCGGATCCAACCCTGAGTGTTATCTCACCCTCTTGCAACCGCTGCCAGGAACTTAATCCTTGAAAAGAAGAGCAAACGTGGTTAGTGGCGCCTGAATCCAATATCCAGAAAGAGTCATTACTCTCCACTAAACAAATTTCTGTAACAAGTAAACCACATTTACCTTTCTTCTTCTTTTCATCAAGGAACTTGGGACAACTTATTTTCAGGTGATCATTCCTGTTGCAACAGAAACACTTTCGTGCAACTTACTTTAGGACGACAACGCGGTCAACCCTAACCTCCTTCAACTTCTTCTTTTCCCTTTCGGGCCTAAAGAATCTACAAAGTTTGTCCTAGAGGTCGAACCCCTGTGAAAAGGTCTAAAGGCAACACTTGCCTCAGCTTCCTATCCTCGCTTTTTGCACCAAGGATTTGGAAGGTTGTAGATCGTTGAATAGGGTGTTGGGCCAGCACACACGAGACCCTCCTCGATGAACGCGAACTCTTGGTCGTCGTTTACCAAAATCGTGTCAATATTATTTTTCCACAAAAAATTATCGCCGACTAACTTATCAGAAGCTAAAGGAGCGTTAAAAGCGTTTGACATTTTGTTGCTGAAAAATGAAAAACTTTGTATTAGTCTCGCAAAAACTTTTGAAAATCCAATCAGCTTTTAACAAATTTTTATCCTATGATCCCTAGGTCATTAAAAAATTGCAATGATGCCCCAGAGGTTTAGAATGACCACCACCATAGGGTAGACAAAGTCATTCGTCCTCTTGGACGTGACTTTCTCGACTAGATCCTAATACCAAAATAACTCTTATTCCATTAGGCATCCAATTACCATTTTTCGGTCTGAATTCATTAACTCTTAATGAATCCTGTGAGTGTCACCCTCGATCTTTAAATTTTGAAGTATTCGTCCAAACAATAGCCGCCGTAAGGAAAACCAATAAGGAAATCGTATCCCTTTCGGAAATTCACAGTGTTCTGACTCCCATGATTAAGGCCCTCCGTAGGGATTGTCTGGTCCAGGCCAAACTAGCAGGCAGATCATAGGCGTCTAACGGTGTGAATCGAAAGAAGAGACCGTGGGTCCCGTTTTTACAGATCCCGTTCCCACTCACTATAAGTACACTCTGCATTCACGTTGAATATTGACCTATACAAATACCACCCGTAGGGCGGGACACTCTCATTTGCGTCACGAGGTCGAGTATGGATCTCACGGTGTGAACTTAACAAAGATTTGTGGATGGAAAATTAAATGTATCTTATACATTTTATTTCCTCCCACTCAGCACTTTAGCCTAATCAGGATTGACCTAAATAAATCGGCTAAAATTTACCTAAGTCTACCAATATAACTCTTATATTATATTAGCCTAAGTCTATAATCACATTATTAACTTAGGTCTAAGTTAGTAAATTAATTAACACTTAATTAACGACACTCATGAGAATATAACCTATGAATCTCCGGACCAAATTCACTCCCAGGTCGGTTCCCAGGTAGGGGTGTTGCGCAAAGCGTCAGCTTAAATACCCCAGCCTTAGACAAAACCTTCCTTAGACAGAGCTACTAATTAGTCACCATTCATAAGTCATATTGATTTCCTAATTCTAATCTTATTAGAACTAGAAAACCTAAGTCTAATTATTCAAGTTCTAAACAATTTAAAACTAACAATTAACTTAGGTTACATGCATTTCTATATTATAATTCTTGATCATTCTTCAAATGAATAATTAAACTATATAATATACATATATCTCATTATAAATGCATGTCAATGCTTTTAATCTAAAAAAATAAAAAAATAAAAAACGTCTCTGGTGGGGCTTGAAACCGTCACCCCACGTCCCCTCGTTGCCACTAACCGTAAACTGCACGCTGGAACCGCAAACTGTGGCCAGCGTTGCAACGCTGCAGCGCTAAGCGTCACAGTCTGCGTTCTCAACACCCAAGTGTTGCAACGCAGTGCCTGACGTCGCAACGTAATACCTACAGCGCGCCTAGATCCGCATGGACAACATTGAGACGCCGAAACAACGTCTCAACGTCGTCGACAGAACAACAAATACCTTTGCTGTTCTTCGTCGTTTTTCGTCCGTTTCCGCTCCGATTTCTTCAAAGCATCTCATGCCACGAACAACACGAACTTACAGACTCGATTTACATTAAAAAATTCCTAAAACATCGGGTTCTTACATTGATCTCATCAATTTTAATGCAAATCTAAACTAAGTGCCAAAAACTGAAAACATCCAAAAAATGCAAACCATTAACATTCATCTCATGAAAATTAATGCTACACACCTAGTTTTAAGATATCATAGAATACACAACGAAGAGAAACGATTGGCTCTGATACCAATTGAAGGGATTTGGATTTCCGTAGCAGAAGACGTTCTGAAACGTCGTTGTTTCGTTGTGTAAATCATATCTTAAAAACGAAGCTATCTCATAGATTCCTAGGCTAAACATGAGTAAAGAAGGAAAAACAGTAAGGAATTCGTTACTTACTTGTTGAATAACTCTTCCTTAAAGATTTCCTCCTCCGGTCACGATCTCGATCCCTCTCGAATCCACGATCTCCACGAACTCGATCCTCGAACCAAACGGTGAGACACCTCTAAAATGTTTTCTCAGTTGTTCTGGGGAGGTTGAGAGAGAGTGAGTGTGACTCCCTTTGGATTTTGGGTGAGGAGAATTCTAGAGAGTTTGAGAGAATTTGAAGGTCTCTTGGAACTAGAATTTCCAAAAAATGAGATCCAACCTTACCAAAGGCTTCTCACCAACCTTTTAAATAATGATGAGATATGGAGTTGATATCTCCACTAAATTACCATTTTACCACAACTATATGTTATGTAAATCATATTTGCATAACACATATTATAAGGTATCTCATACCTTATTATACAAATCACATTTGTATAACTGTGGAATTTTAAATTGAATCTCATTCAATTTCTCCAATTAGCACTAATTAATCAATTGGACTATATTATAGTTTATTATGCATCTCATTCACATCAAACTATATATTATGTCATCTATATCACATATAAATGACATAAATACCTAAATAATGAACTTGAACACTTCAAATTCACACCAAACTGTAAACCTTCAATTTGTCCAATTTGAGCCAACCGAGTGACCTAATGAACATACAGATGACGAGCTCCAATGATCCGAAACTAACCTGCCAAACTCTTTGACCCGGTTATTCAACATCCATTAGCTACGGTAACACTCCACTAAAGCCCGTAGCTGCACTCTTATCACTGTAGGATAAGTTGTGTCCATCGATATAACCATTGCCCATGAGTCGACCCTTCATAGGTTGTGCGTAGCCACAACTGGGTCAAATTACCGTTTTATCCCTGTGTCTACCTCTTGCTCCTTAAGTCCCACTGCTTCTCTAATGAACAAGTACGTTGCATGGTCCTACCATAACACAACAACCCTCTTGGGCTAGTGAGAGGCTGGGGCTCGTTGTTCAAGCCCTGGAGAAAAGAGTTAAGGGAACAATCCCTCTAGTTTTCCTAAATCGGAAACGAGTGAATTCCTTCTTGCGTATCAAGTTTCCAGCTCCCCACGTGGTCCTGTCCTTGAGAAGATAGGCATATTGGGCGAGCAACAATGGCCACCCTCACCCGTACTAGTCAAAGAACAGTCCCCCGCAGACAGTAGTCCGTAACAAGCTCAGGATTAAGGTCGAGTCACTAATGTTATCTACGAATTTATTAGTCTTATACTGTCAACGGTGTTACATCAGTAAGTCTAATAATTCACGGTCCGGTCTTGTACAATCTCATTGCACATGATGCTCCCACTCGCATGTCAACCACATGAACGAACTGGATCACCTCGTTTGTATCTAATACAAAACGGGTCGCATCCACAGCGTATCCAAGATTAGGTCTCCAACTCTATCCATATACTGTAGATCGTTCAGGTCATTAACTCGAACGTGATCCTCCCTGCGTGTCCACTACACACCGTTCAAGTTCTTAGTTCTCTCATAATACAATGACCCTGGAGCTTTGTTTATTGGATTAAGTTTATGAAATGTGCGAGACACAAAGTTCGAATAAATAACTCTTATTTATTTCAACTTGGAATATTACAGACTACACGAGATGAGAACATACATCCCAACAATCCTCTCCTCAAGTATGATAATGCTTCTTCTCAAATCAAATATTGCTCTTTAAAATATTGCTCTCTATTTCGTTCTGAATTTGTTTATTTTTCCACAATTTTTACCTTTACGTTAGAAAAAAAATTAGTTAGTGAAGAGTTTTGTATAGTTTAATCAATTATTTTGACTTCATTATAATTCGAAGCCGAGAAATAATGTAATTTTATTCTTTTAAATAATGCATTTGAGTTCGTTTGCGAATTTAAGACGAAGTTGAATCTGTGTGTGTTATCACTTAACTAATCAATGTAATCAGGCTATATAGACCCATATATGTACTCGTATTAAAGCTTATCAATGTGTGATTATAGGTGTAATTACTAGTACATATGTAATTTATTCTGGTTGTTACTTTTATTTTTGTTAACTTTACCTCTCTCATCTTCAATATGTTGGTTTATTTAACCGTAGAATTACCCATTATTTTTTTACTATTTTTTTTTTGTTAAGATTTTTTTACCCCACCCCTCAGGTAGAATGTTAAATCTTTAAATTTCTCCTCTATTTTTGTAGTCATTTGTGTGGATGATAAAAAGTATAAATCTCAATCAATGGTATTTTCATCAGTGTGATTTAGGCCTTTTTGGTGTGTAATCCGATTTTTTCTTTCTAAAACAAAGAATTCAACCTCAAACAATTTTTTTTATTTACATTATATCTGAAAATACATTTGGTTTCAATTTAAAAACTTTAGATTTGAATTCGAAATTTGAAAACGGTGTTTGGTTGAAATTTGAAAATGTAGAAAAAGACTAAAATGTATTTCATATAATAAAATCTTTAAGAAAAAAATAATATAATTAATTATTTCTTACTATAGCGAATTTAAATTTATTATTGCAAAGAAAGAAAAAAAGATTATTTAGATAGCAAAGATAACAAAATAAAAGATACTTCAAAATATTTTTCGATTTCTTGTAAAATTTTATGAAGTAAATAAAGTATTTTCTACTAGAAAAAGAAAAAAAAATTCTTTCTAATATGAGAAAGAAAAAAAACTATGTATCAAAAATGATTAATGCTTATGAAATGTTGTGCTAGTTAAATCAATGGTATAATCATTCAAAAATATTCTTAATAACTTGTTTGTTCATTTTTATTTTTCGTGGTTTTTGTAATACAAATTTAAAGATAGATTCATTTTGTAGATAAAAGTACGTTTATGAGTTTTGAAGAAAAAAATAATCTAATTAGTTTGGATGAAAATTACATTTTTTAGTAGTCGATCCATTGTTTTCATAATTTTTGAAAAAAAAAAAAATAACAATTCGTCGTTTCTGAAAATTATTTTTGAAAACAGTTGCAACAAAACACATTTTTATCGTTTTTCTCGTTTTTTTTTTTTTTTTAAAAAACATAAAATTGTGTTAAGGACAACATAACTCCACATATCTCCACAATGGTATGGTATTGTCCACTTTGAGTATCAACCCTCATGGCTTTACTTTTGGTTCCCAAAAGGCCTCATACCAATTGAGATAATTGTCCTTACTTATATACCCATGATCAATCTATTCCCTAGCCAATGTGAAACTTTTGTTTGCATCCTAACAAATTGAAAACGAATCTCAAACCAAACGAGGCTTTAATGATTTTACCACAAATAACTTTTAGCCATTTTTGAAACGCAGAAACTTGTTTAGACATTTTTCAAGTTGGATAGGTTAAATTTAGACATTCTTCTGATTTACCCTAAATACTAATGGGAGAGTAAATGACATTACAAAAGTTTGAACATAGGACTATCGACTTTGATACGATGTTAAATTACTAATAAACCCAAAAGCCTTAACAGATACGTTACAACAAATTTAATTATATTGATACTTTAAACTATACTATTGATACCTAAACTTAGCTCTTTAAATCCTCACGATCACATTATTAAACTTAAAAAAAATAATAGTTTTTTTAAGAAAATTCAAATTTTTTTTTTAAAAATTCAATTCTTACTTCTAATCTTTGTAAGACGAGACCTTTTTTACGTACTCTATTAATTTCATTAAATTGAAATATTAGATTTAGATAAGAATTGTAATTCTACCTTAGAGACCTACATTAATCTTGTAACTTTTACCATTTGTTAGGTCTCCCTTTGATGTAAAAAAAAAAAAATCTCATATAGGTTGAATAAGTTATAAAATAAAGATCTAGTGAAAAATGGATGAGGTTTCATAGAAGTAGAATATTAAATTTGGATTTTTGTTAAGATTTGTAAAATTGTATAGATTTATTCGATGTTTGATCTTGTTATAAGATCTCAACTGACATTAAGTAAAACTGATTACCAATAGATCATAGGTTCAAATCCTCCATTTATTTTTTATGTGAAATTTGTAGATTAAATTTAATCAAAAATTAAAATAGAAGGTGAGAATTACAATACTCACGTGACAAGATTAAGAGTTTTAGGATCAAGTGATTAAATAGAATGTAAAAATTACTCGTGGATTTTGTCCCTTTCTTTTACTCGTTCAATTGCACAAATGAATACAAAGATTGCACAAATTCAAAGAATTTCATGAACTAATTTCTCTCTCTTTAGAAAATTATAAAGTAAAAGAAAGTCGTCCACTTTTTTAAGTTCCAACTTCTAACACAAGTGTGTGAATACACACACAAAAAAAAAAAATCAAAAATAAAAAAACGAACAAACTTGTTAGAAAATTATAAAGGAATAGAAAGTCGTCCACTTTTCTAAAGTTCCAACTTCTAACACGAGTGTGTGAATACAAAAATACCAAAAATAAAAAATAAAAAATAAATAAAAATCAATTATTTTTTTTTAAAAAAAACAAACTTCTTGCACAAGTTTCAAATCCCCATGTAAGCTTTGCCTTTTCAACGTCAGATTCTTTCTTTTTGAATTATTATTTTTTAATATTTAAAATTAAATTGGATAAGCACATCTGATAAAAACTTTGTCAAATCAAAGTTGAAAGGCGTTGATTTTGTAGTTTACTCTTCTCTGATAGCTCAATATATTTAATTTTGATCTCATATTTAGTTTTGAAATTATTTAAGCGTCTTAAATTTTAACAATGAGAATTAAAATAGTTTGAAACTTGTAACCTGTTTCAAAAGAAAATGAAATAAATAAAAAGCATTTAAAATCGATAGTAAATAATGGTTCATTTGAAAACTCATTGAATCGGTTAATTTAATGTTTTTTTTAGTACAATTGGAGTTAGGAAGTTCGAACCATAGACTTTGTGATCGTTAACGCATTAATCATGCTGGTTTTTTTAATCAAATTCATCATCCCAGTTGAACTATGCTGTTTTTTGGCTTGAACAGGTTAAAATTAATATATACGTTAAATTCACCTTTATATCTAGATTTAAACCTTAACTTTAAAAGTAAAAATACATATCAATTCAACGGAATTATACTCACTTTAGCTATTAATTAAACTTCTTAAACATTCATTATCATAAAAGAAGAATGTAACAACCCTAGATTTTATATCCTTACCTAGGGAAGCTACTAAGCAGCACCGTCTGGGCTGAAATTTCGGCAGCATAACAATGCTACTAGGACAAAACCAAAAAAATTCTTGGCCTTTTTAAAGCATATAAACACTCCAAAACATCACCATAACACCTAGCCTCCTCCAAACTACATTTAATATTTGGTTGGGCTCCAACAGATCAGAAAAACACAACAGATATGCAACAACATGAAGAATCTAAATAAAAGACTAACTTCACCATTTAAGAAGAACAAGACCCTATAACACCCTAAGAGTCAATCAACAAGGAAACTTAACAACACATATAAAGTTCTAATTCACTAAGAATGTACATCGGGAATATAAAGTACTAGAATAGCCACTATGAGCTAAAAGATACCAAGGAACATCCTCATAGTCTCGTTAGGTTGTCGTCATCCATCCCCTGGTTTTGCTTTTATATGCAACAAAAAACATCAAGATGGACGAGTGAGTATAAAAATATGCAGTAAGTAGTCCAATCACGTCCAAATCTAATTCGACACAAACAAGATAACTCTCACAATGAACCTGCACTAGAACTTCTCAACCCCATTCAGGTCTCAAGCTTCGCACACCTCACACCGAACCTCCTGTGGTAATATCTCGAGTTCTACCCTTGGCCTTGGAACATTGGTTGACGATGACAATGAGAGAAAGCAACTCTCACACCAGCTCACATGCTAGCACGGAGGAGTGAAGGAAAGCAACCCACACACTCTAAACAATAGGGAACCACCCCTAAGCTAGCACTCGGGATGAGGAAAGCAACCAACATCCTAATCTCAACGTGGACACACCCAAGCTAGTGCGCCGAAGAAGGAAAGCAACCATTAACGGTCGCAGCGGGGAATCACTCCTAACTAGCCCTAACAAAAGAGAAAGCAACGATAACGTCTATACTCAAACTCGCCAACCTAGAGGTTTCGACTCGCTCAAGGGATAACTCATGGGTTGGTAGGCGTTAGTTCTCAGACTTTATTCACATGGAAACTAAGACTCCCACTAGACAACTGAATCGGTTCCTGACCCATTTCAAGGATACTAAATTCAGCTAGGTTCTCAATCTAACCATACCATAGTTCAAACCATCCATCTTTTAGGATTGCTAAGTACAAACCCAACAATCAACCTCGACTCACATAATAAGTGAAGGGAATCGAGTCCCGCAGCGGAAGCGATTGTGAATCGCACGTTCTCAATTTAGTTACAAAGATTACATTCAAGAACGAAACTAACTAGATTAAGCATATAAACAAAATTTGGACATCAAGAATTATTACCTTTGAAGAACCTTTCTTCAAGTGCTCCTTCTCCCACGACCACGATCTCAGCAACTAGAACACGGACGAACGAATACACGACCACTGGATCTTCTCCGTTGTTCTCTAAGTGAGGGTGGAATGTGGGTTCCCTTTAGGTAAGAGAGAGGATTGTGTTTTGGAACCTTTCCAACAACACAACAAAGGCTTAGGTTAACTTGACCTTGTTGCATCTCATGCAACTATATATATAAGGGGATAGGGATGGAAATTACCATCCTATCCCTCTTTTATTCTCTCTTTAGTATATAGTTAATATGTGAATCCAATTCACATTAAAACTAATATATTATATCAATTATATCACATATAATTGATATAACATCTCATATATGAAATTGAACACTTCAATTTCATTCCTAACTTTATACCCTCAATATTACCATGTTGAGCCAACGGAGGGACCTAATGGACCTACAGTTCATGAGCTCAAATGGTATGAGATTAACTGATCAAACTCTTTGTCCAATTAATCAATATTCATTAACTACAAGTCACTCCACTATAGACTTGTAGCTACACTCTCCTCACTGTAGATTATATTGTGTCCACTGATATAATCATTACCCATGAGTCGACCCTTCATAGGTTGTTCGTAATCACGATTGGGTCAAATTATCGTTTTACCCCTGTGATTACCTCTTTGCTCCTTAAGCACCACTGATCCTCTAATGAACAACAAGTCAACGGTCCTACCATAGACTCATACCCTCATAGAGGGCGGGGCCCCATTGTTCAAGACCTAGAGTCAGTTCTTAAGGGAACAACCTATCTAATTCCTTAGTGTAGAAATGAGTGAATTCCATCTTGAACAGTTAAGTTCCCAGCTACCTACGAGGTTCTGTCCCTGAGAAGGTAGGCTTATTGAGTCGGTTACAAGCCACTCTCACCCATACTAGTCTAAGGACAAACCCCTATAAGCAGGAGTTCTTAACTTGCTCAGGATTATGGTCGAGTCACTAATGATCATCTATAAATTACTAGTCTTATCCTCATTAACGATGTTACAATCGGGTTAGACTAACAATTTCTTGATCCGGTCTTGTATGAACTCTTCATACAGGATGCCCCCACTCGCATGTCAACTACATGCATGAGTTGGATTGCCTCATTTGTACTAATTACAAAGTGGGTCGCATCCATGGTGTTACCAGAATGAGGTTTCCAACCTTATTCTTATACCATAGACCATTTAGGTTATATTCTTAAACACAATCCAAATAGTGTCCACTACACTGATCTATCAAGATATATGTTATAACCTTGGAGCTTAGTTTATTGGATTTATAGAGCAAGACTGTAATTCTATCAAAACAAATAACTCTTTATTTCTTTGATCAAAATTAAATAAGTTTTAGGGCATAAATTCCAACAATCTCCCACTTGACCTAAAGTTTGTGGAGTACTATAACATTACAGTAATGTAAATACAATAAACTAGGGCATTTAAACCCTTTTGAACAAAATACTCCCACTTGCCCTAGTTGGGGAAGACTTGTAAACCTAGACCTTCTAGGTGACTCTCAAATACTTTAGCCGTGAGAGCATTTGTAAAAGGATCAGCAATGTTGTGCTCTGAGGTTATCTTCGTGACAATCACGTCTCCTCTATGCACGATCTCCCAGATGAGATGATATTTTCGCTCTATGTGCTTTCCCCTCTTGTGACTTCGGGTTCCCCCGAATTTGCCACTGCCCTACTTTTATCGCAATACAACGTGATGGGCAAACTCATATTTGGAACAACTTCTAAATTTAACATGAATTTCCTTAACCAAACGACATCTTTAACTGTTTCACAAGCTGCTACATATTCGACCTCCACGGTGGAAACTGCGATGCATCCTTGCTTGACGTTTCGCCATACTACAGCTCCTCCGTTAAGAGTAAATACTGACCCTGATGTAGATTTCCGAGAATCTTTATTAGTCTGAAAGTCAAAATCCGTGTATCCTGTAAGGATCAAATCCTTAGCCCCATACACAAGCATGTAGTTCCTTGTTCTCCGAAGATACTTAAGGATTGTTTTAACTGTTGTCCAACGTTCAAGTCCTGAATTGGATTGATACCTACTGACCATTCCTACTGTAAAATAAATGTCAGGCCTTGTACACAACATGGTGTACATCAGGCTCCCAACATCTGATTCATAAGGAATCCGTCTCATATCCTCAACTCCTTGAGGTGTCTTAGGACACTGTTCCTTAGACAGATGGACTCCATGTCTAAAAGGCAACAAACCCCTTTCGGAGTCTTGCATCTTAAACCTTGATAACACTTTGTCTATGTAAGATGCTTGAGACAAGGCTAGTGTTTTATTCTTGCGGTTCAAGACAATCTGGATCCCAAGAACAAACTTTGCATCACCCAAATCTTTCATTTGGAATTGCGTAGCTAGCCAATCCTTAATGTCAGTAAAATAACCTACATCATTCCCAATGAGTAGGATATCATCCACATAGAGAATTAGGAATGCAACAGAACTATTCATGATTTTCTTATAGACACAAGGTTCATCATCATTCTGGTCAAAACCATAAGATCTGATTGCCTCATCAAATCTTATATTCCAGGACCTAGAGGCTTGTTTCAGTCCATAAATTTGAAGGGAATCGAAGTCCCCGCAGCAGAAGCAATTGCGAATCGCGCGCTCTTGATTTAGTTACAATGGAAATTTCAAGAACGTAAAACATGGATTAAGCATAATATAAGAGTTTGGACAGCAAGAAGTTACCTTTGAAGAACCTTTCTTCAAGTGCTCCTCTCTCCACGGTCAGGATCTCAGCAACAAGAGCTCCAACGTGCGAAGACACGACCACTGGATCTTCTCCGTTGTTCTCTAGGTGAGGGAGGAAGGTGAGTTCCCTTTAGGAGATGTGAGGTATTGTGAGAGAGGTGTGTGTTTTTGGAACTCTTCCAACAACACAACAAGGAGGCTAGTGATTCTATGAAAAACCCTTCACCTAGTTGCATCTCATGCAACCATATATATAGAGAATTGGGATGGAAATGACCATCCTACCCCTCCTTTAATCTCTCTTTAGTATATAGTCTAACTCACATTAAAACTATATATTATATCAATTATATATGAAATTATATCATATATAATTGATATAACTCCTCATGTATGAAATTGAACACTTCAATTTCACTCCTAACTTTATACCCTCTATATTACCATGTTGAGCCAACGGAGGGATCTAATGGACCTACAGATCATGAGCTCCAATGATGTGAGATTAACTGATCAAACTCTTTGATCCAGTTAATCAATATTCATTAACTACAAGTCACTCCACTATAGACTTGTAGCTGCACTCTCCTCACTGTAGATATTATTGTGTCCACTGATATAGTCATTGCCCATGAGTCGACCCTTCACAGGTTCTTTGTAATCACAGCTGGGTCAAATTACCGTTTTACCCGTGTGATTACCTCTTTGCTCCTTAAGCACCACTGATCCTCTAATGAACAACAAGTCTAAGGCCCTACCTTAGACTCATACCTAAATGAGGGGCGGGGCCCCGTTATTCAAGACTGAGTCGGTTCTTGGGGAACAACCTATCTAATTCCTCGGTGAGAGGAATGAGTGAATTCCATCTTGCAGTTAAGTTCCCACTACCTCACGAGGTTACATCACGAGAAGGTAGGCTTATTGAGTCGGCTACAGGCCACTCTCACTCATACTAGTCTAAGGACAAACCCCTATAAGCAAGAGTCTTAACTTGCTCAGGATTCAGGTCGAGTTACTAATGACCATCTATAAATTACTAGTCTTATCCTGTTAATAGTGTTACACTGGTTAGACTAATAATTTGCAATCCAGTCTTGTATGAACTCTTCATACAGGATGCCTCCACTGGCATGTCAACTACATGAATGAGTTGGATTACCTCATTTGTACTAATTACAAAGTGGGTCGCATCCATGGTGTTACCAGAATGAGGTTTCCAACCTTATTCTTATACCATAGACTATTTATGTTATAATCTTGAATTCAACCCAATTAGTGTCAACTACACTGACTTCAAGATAAGCATTATAACCTTGGAGCTTAGTTTATTGGATTTATAAAAGCAATACTGTAATCTTATCAAAACAAATAACACTTTATTTAATTGATCAAGATTACACAAGTTTAGGACATAAATCCCAACAATCTCCCACTTGACCTAAAGCTTGTGGAGTACTAAACATTACATTAATGTAAATACAATAAACTAGGCCATTTAAACCCTTTGTACAAAATACTCCCACTTGCCCTAGTTGGGGAAGACTTGTAAACCTAGACCTTCTAGGTGACTCTCAAATACTTTAGCCGTGAGAGCCTTTGTAAAAGGATCAACAATGTTGTGCTTTGAGGCTATCTTCGTGACAATCACGTCTCCTCTGTGCACGATCTCCCGATTGAGATGATACTTCCGCTCTATGTGCTTTCCCCTCTTGTGACTTCGGAGTTTCCTCAAATTTGCCACTGCACCACTGTTATCGCAATATAGTGTGACGGGCAAAGTCATATTTGGAACAACTTCTAAATTTAGCATAAATTTCCTTAACCAAACGACCCCCTTACCTGCTTCACAAGCTGCTACATATTCGGCCTCCATAGTGGAATCAGCGATGCATCCTTGCTTGACGCTTCACCATACTGACTCCTCGTTAAGAGTGAAAATCCGACCACGATGTAGATTTTCGAGAATCTTTCTCACTCTGAAAGTCAGAATTCGTGTATCCTGTAAGGATCAAATCCTTAGCCCCATACACAAGCATGTAGTTCCTTGTTCTCCGAAGATACTTAAGGATCGTTTTAACCGTTGTCCAGTGTTCAAGTCCTAGATTGGATTGATACCTACTGATCATCCCAACTGCAAAACGATGTCAGACCTAGTACACAACATGGCGTACATCAGGCTCCCAACAGCTGATGCGTAAGGAATCCGTCTCATATCCTCAACTCCTTGAGGTGTCTTAGGACACTGTTCCTTAGACAGATGGACTCCATGTCTAAAAGGCAACAAACCCCTTTCGGAGTCTTGCATCTTAAACCTTGATAACACTTTATCTATGTAAGATGCTTGAGACAAGGCTAGTGTTTTATTCTTGCGGTTCAAGACAATCTGGATCCCAAGAACAAACTTTGCATCACCCAAATCTTTCATTTGGAATTGCGTAGCTAGCCAATCCTTAATGTCAGTAAAATAACCTACATCATTCCCAATGAGTAGGATATCATCCACATAGAGAATTAGGAATGCGACAGAACTATTCATGATTTTCTTGTAGACACAAGGTTCATCATCATTCTGGTCAAAACCATAAGATCTGATAGCCTCATCAAATCTTTTATTCCAGGACCTAAAGGCTTGTTTCAGTCCATAAATCGACCTTTTAAGCCTGCAAACCTTTTGCTCTTTTCCTGGTTCAATGAACCCTTTCGGTTGGTCCATGTAGATGGTTTCCTCAAGATTGCCATTCAAAAAGGCTGTCTTGACATCCATTTGCCATACCTCATAGTCATAATATGCGACAACGACAAGAAGGATACAGATAGACTTTACCATAACAACAGGTGAAAAGGTTTCCTCAAAGTCAACCCCTTCAACCATGGTATATGTCACACCCCCTCCCGAACCACCTGCTAACTTAGCCCGAAAAGAGGCATGAAGCCAACAGACATTGTTCACCTCTTAACAATACCTGATGACCCTGTTTTACCTGATAAACATACTATGCTCGTATATGGTAAACTTTAATATAACACAACAGAAATTTGATAACTACCTAACATACATAGGGAGAAACATTTCTTAAGTCTCCCATTTGAAAACTTAAACGAGAAATAGCATTACAACCCAGAACAAGCCAACCCACTGTTTATACAACCTCTTATGTACAAACAACTATAACTACAAAACGACTTGCTATACAACACCAACCACATACAAAATACCAACTTATGAAACTTCCTGCAGACTATAGCAGGATGTTAGGTACCAGGAGATCGATCTCTACTTGAAAAGGTTTGAAAACATTGAAAGAATGAGCCTAAAAGCTCAGTGAGTGTCTATCTTTAAAACATTACAAGCTCACAGGTGAATCATAATAATGACAGATTATGAGTAGTAAATAGCTTAACATCTGTTTGCAAACACAAACAAACGATGCTTCCAATTTACAGGTTTAAGTCACCATTTATGCATAGCACACAACTCGAAATGTACTATCATATAGAGGGTAGATAGATCAATAATATAGAAGCTCATAACAGTAAAACATATGACAAGATACCACATTCAAATTATAGAGGTGGTAGAGTTACATTTATACCACTAAGGTTCATACCTCTCTCTCTCACGTGCACGTGGAATACCTTGGTCGTTTGGTTTTCCCTAATACCTTCTCTATATCCTTCAGTATTAAGGTAAAACCATTTACTACCCGAATACCTTCTCATTGCCCTTCAGTATTAAGGTAAAACCATTTACTACCCGGATACCTTCTCATTGTCCTTCAGTATCGGGATATCATGATTCATTCCCCCCCTAAGTACCTTCTCTAATGTCCTTCAGTATTAGGGGTTAACAACAAACAAGGGCATAATTTGTGTACCATGAAAATCATGTCTTTATAACACATACAACAATTTCTTGACATTTTCACATTATCATCTAAACATGTTCCCAAGTGGATTTACACAAAACATTCTCTAAAGGAAGGCATACTTTCATAATTTAGTTTCCATACTTGGATCTATAGTTACAACTAATTCAAAGCATGCTTAGGTTCCATCATGAACTTTATGTTAGAAAACTCTATGAAGCCATACATAATTAGTTCAAACAGGATGTAATTATCAACACTTATGTTCTTGAAGAAAAACATAGGTCAAGCATAGTTCTAAGATAGAGTCACTCACAGTATTAGAATTAGAACCTTGGCTTGTAAACTTGACCTATTGCTCTTAGCCTGTCAAACAAACCAACTCAACCATTAGAACCTCGTGCTCATGATTTTTGACCTTAAAACTTGCAAGAAAACACACTAAAAAATTTATAGCATTTTTCAGATTTTCTACCCTATTTTCAGACAACCATAACTTCTTCATTACATATCCAACAATAATGTAATTTATACCAAACTCTTCATTCTTGAACCCTCTAAAAATCATATGAAGACATGAAATTGAAAGTCCAAACGGATTTGTTCAGAAATACCTCGAAAGCTACTTTCCTCAAAACAGACTTCTGCTGTTTCCAGATTCTGCACAACAAATTTAACCTGATATTTAAAACAACTTATAGACATTTTCTACTCTCGGTTTATTCATGAAAGTTGTAGGAAATGCAATAAGCTTTCGAACCATACCAATTAGAGCTTCTAACTCCAAGAATACAGATCAGAACAACCAAAACATCGAGAGCGCCAGATCGACAAAGAAATTCTCATCTTCAGTGTTCCTCTTAACAAAACGAGTAAGTTAACTTCGATGATTAGCTCGAGCTTCCTCACGAAATTTGTTCCAAATTGAGTTAACTTTCATGTATCAAAAACGCAACTCTTACCTCTTCTTGTTGAGCTCGAAAAGAACAGAAAACCAGAACAGGGTTGAGTTGATCACCTTGCTGCTATACAATCAAGCTTTGAGTTCTCCTCCTTTCTTTTGCAACTCCAGCTCCAAAATCACGAAAATGGATTTCTTCTTCTTCCTTTCTCCTTCTCCCATGAAGCTTCAGCTTTGGTTTGTAAAGATAGAGAAGAAAATGGAGAGAAGATAAAGCAAACGGTGGAAAAAGGTAACATTTGTCTTTTTCCTTTTTGCTTTTTTACTTTTCCTTTTCTTTTTCCTTTTCTTTTTCCTTTCCTTTATCCCTTTCTTTCTTTTCTTTTCTTTTCTTTTCTTTTCTTAACAAAACAAAACTTAATATATTAAACATTTGTTTCATTTCCTTTTCTTCTTTTGTCTTTAAAGCAATCCAAACCAAAATGGTTTAAACTTTCCTTCCTTGTTTTCCTTTTGTCTTTCACTTCATTTCTTTTCTTTTTAAAACATGGAAAACCAAGTTTTAAACATTCATTTCATCTTTCTTTTTGTTGTTTCTTAATAAGGAAGTTCCAAAGAGATTGGGTTTACAACTTACCTCCCCTTAAGAAATTTCGTCCTCGAAATTGAGTAGTCTTAAGTGAAAATCATCGGGTACTTCCTCCACATTAGGTCTTCTAATTCCCAGGTTGCCTCCTCCACTCCGTGATGTCTCCAACGAACCTTCACGAGGGAGATCGTCTTGTTTCTCAAAACTTGCTCTTTCCTGTCGAGGATTTGAACTGCATCCTCTATGTAACTCATGTCTTCTTTCAACTCAACTGGTTGTGCTTGCAACATATGTGTCGGATCTGGAATACACTTCCTCAACATGGACACATGAAAAACATCATGTACTCGAGATAGTTCTCGCTGCAACTCGATCAGTAGGTGCGCCCCAACTCGTCCCAATTCTTTCGGATAAGGACCAATATATCTAGGGCTTAGTTTACCTTTCTTGCCAAAACGAAGGACACCTCTCCACTGAGATAACTTCAAGAAAACTTGATCTCCGACCTGAAATTCTAAGTCCTTTCGTCTCTTATCTACGTTACTCTTCTGACGGTCTTGAGCAACCTTCAAATTCTCTCTGATTACCTTAATATTATCCGTCGTAACTTGTACAAACTCAGGACCGATAAGCTTTCGCTCTCCTACTTCGTTCCAACATTTGGGTGTTCTACATGGTCTTCCATACAGAGCCTCAAGTGGTGCCATGCCAATACTTGACTGATAACTGTTATTGTAAGCGAACTCCATAAGTGATAGGTGTGTATCACAACTACCCTTAAATTGAAGGACACATGCTCTCAACAAGTCCTCTAGGGTCTGGATGGTCCTCTCTGACTGCCCATCTGTCTGAGGATGGAATGTTGTACTAAAATTCCACTTTGTCCCCATAGCTTTCTGTAAGCTAGGCCAAAACTTAGAAGTAAATCTTGGATCCCTATCTGAAACTATGGACACTGGCACTTCGTATTGACTCACAATTCTTTCGACATATAGCTCAACAAGCTGATCAAGTGTAGACGTCGCTTAAATCGGTATAAACCGTGCTGTTTAAGTGAGTTTATTCACTATTACCCAAATACCATCAGGTTCACTAGAAGTACGTGGTAATCCAAACAGAAAATCCATAGTGATATGCTCCTATTTCCATTCCGGCACTGGCAATGGATTAAGGAGTCCTTCTGGTCTCTGTCTAAGCGGTTTAACTTTGTTGGCGAGATCAAACATTATCAACATATTCAGCTACCTCCCGCTTCATCTCAGGCCATCAATATGCTCCCTTTCAATGTCTTATACATCTTGGTGCTTCCTGGATGCATAGCGTAAGCTGAACTATGAGCTTTTTCTAGAATAACATATTTAAGCTCACTAACACTCGGAACACATAGTCTTCCCTGCCTCTCTATGGCTCCGTCTGATCTCATTTTAAATTCTACTTCTGGGCCCTGTTCGGACTTTCCAAACATTTTCTGCAGGTTACTATCCTCTGGTTGTCTTCTCACAATCTCTGCTCTAAGTGAAAACCTGACTTGGAATTGAGCTAAGAGGCCCCACTCGAATTCTCTCGCAATCACAAATTGCGCTTTAGAATCCCTTAGAGTACATAAAAATGTTACTCGAATACAACACAAGGCATCCCTAGGAAGTCTTGACTTCCTGCTCAATGCATCTGCTACCAGATTCACCTTACCAGGATGGTATTCTATGGTACAATCATAATCTTTAATGTGTTCTAACTATCTTCTCTGTCTCATAATAAACTTTCAAATGCACAATTCTAGACTTGTATTTACATTCTAGTCCTGACTGGACTTACTATTATCCTTACTTGGACCATGCTCTACTAGTTCTATTGAACTAACTCAATAACTTGTTATGACTTTTACTTTATTCTCAGAGCTAACTTGCCCTGTCTCATTCCCATGGAGCTAACTGCTCTGATACCAAGTTGTCACACCCCCTCCCGAACCACCTGCTAACTTAGCCCGGAAAGAGGCATGAAGCCAACAGACATTGTTCACCTCTTAACAATACCTGATGACCCTGTTCTACCTGATAAACATACTATGCTCGTATATGGTAAACTTTAATATAACACAGCAGAAATTTGATAACTACCTAACATACATAGGGAGAAACATTTCTTAAGTCTCCCATTTGAAAACTTAAACGAGAAATAGCATCACAACCAAGAACAAGCCAACCCACTGTTTATACAACCTCTTATGTACAAACAACTATAACTACACAACGACTTGCTATACAACACCAACCACGTACAAAATACCAACTTATGAAACTTCCAGCAGACTATAGCAGGATGTCAGGTACCAGGAGCTCGATCTCTACCTGAAAAGGTTTGTAAACATTGAAAGAATGAGCCTAAAAGCTCAGTGAGTGTCTATCTTTAAAACATTACAAGCTCACAGGTGAATCATAATAATGGCAGATTATGAGTAGTAAATAGCTTAACATCTGTTTGTAAACACAAACAAAACATGCTTCCAATTTAAAGGTTTAAGTCACCACTTATGCATAGCACACAACTCGAAATGTACTATCATATAGAGGGTAGATAGATCAATAATATAGAAGCTCATAACAGCAAAACATATGACAAGACACCACATTCAAATCATAGAGGTGGTAGAGTTACATTTATACCAATAAGGTTCATACCTCTCTCTCTCACGTGCACGTGGAATACCTTGGTCGTTTGGTTTTCCCTAATACCTTCTCTATGTTCTTCAGTATTAAGGTAAAACCATTTACTACCCAAATACCTTCTCATTGTCCTTCAGTATTAAGGTAAAACCATTTACTACCCGGATACCTTCTCATTGTCCTTCAGTATCGGGATATCATGATTCATTCCCCCCCTAAGTACCTTCTATAATGTCCTTCAGTATTAGGGGTTAACCACAAACAAGGGCATAATTTGTGTACCATGAAAATCATGTCTTTATAACACATACAACAATTTCTTGATATTTTCACATTATCATCTAAACATGTTCCCAAGTGGATTTACACAAAACATTCTATAAGGGAAGGCATACTTTCATAATTTAGTTTCCATACTTGGATTTATAGTTACAACTAATTCAAAGCATGCTTAGGTTCCATCATGAACTTTATGTTAGAAAACTCTATGAAACCATACATAATTAGTTCAAACAGGATGTAATTATCAACACTTATGTTCTTGAAGAAAAACATAGGTCAAGCATAGTTCTAAGATAGAGTCACTCACCGTATTAGAATTAGAACCTTGGCTTGTAAACTTGACCTATTGCTCTTGGCCTGTCAAACAAACCAACTCAACCATTAGAACCTCGTGCTCATGATTTTTGACCTTAAAACTTGCAAGAAAACACACTAAAAAATTTACAGCATTTTCAGATTTTCTACCCTGTTTTCAGACAGCCATAACGTCTTCATTACTTATCCAAAAATAATGTAATTTATACCAAACTCTTCCTTTTTGAACCCTATAAAACTCATATTAAGACATGAAATTGAAATTCCAAACGGATTTGTTCAGAAATACCTCGAAAGCTACTTTCCTCAAAACAGACTTCTGCTGTTTCCAGATTCAGATTTTCTGCTGCACAACAAATTTAACCTGATATTTAAAACAACTTCTAGACATTTTCTACTCTCGATTTCTTCACAAAAGTTGTAGGAAATTCAATAAGCTTTCGAACCATACCAATTAGAGCTTCTAACTCCAAGAATACAGATTAGAACAACCAAAACATCAGAGACTTCCCAGATCTGACAACAAATTCTGTCTTCTGTCTTCCTCTTAACAAAACAGTAAGTTAACTTCAGTATTAGCTCGAGCTTCCTTTTGTTCCAAATTGAGTTAACTTTCATGTATCAAAACTTGCTCTTTCCTGTCGAGGATTTGAACTGCATCTTCTATGTAACTCATGTCTTCTTTCAACTCAACTGGTTGTGCTTGCAACATATGTGTCGGATCTGGAATACACTTCCTCAACATGGACACATGAAAAACATCATGTACTCGAGATAGTTCTGCCGGCAACTCCAAATGAGGCTGCTTTGCCCAACTCGTCCCAAGCATTGGATAAGGACCAATATATCTAGGGCTTAGTTTACCTTTCTTGCCAAAACGAAGAACACCTCTCCACTGAGATAACTTCAAGAAAACATGATCTCCGACCTGGAATTCTAAGTCCTTTCGTCTCTTATTTGCGTTACTCTTCTGACGGTCTTGAGCAACCTTCAAATTCTCTCTGATTACCTTAATATTATCCGTCGTAACTTGTACAAACTCGGGATGATAAGCTTTCGCTCTCCTACTTCGTTCCAACATTTGGGTGTTCTACATGGTCTTCCATACAGAGCCTCAGTGGTGCCATGCCAATACTTGATGATATAATCATATTGTGTAAAGCGAACTCCATAAGTGATAGGTGTGTATCATAACTACCCTTATATTGAAGGACACATGCTCTCAACATGTCCTCTAGGGTCTGGATGGTCTTCTCTGACTGCCCATCTGTCTGAGGATGGAATGTTGTACTAAAATTCCACTTTGTCCCCATAGCTTTCTGTAAGCTGGGCCAAAACTTAGAAGTAAATCTTGGATCCCTATCTGAAACTATGGACATTGGCACTCCGTATTGACTCACAATTCTTTCGACATATAGCTCAACAAGCTGATCAAGTGTAGACGTCGCTTAAATCGGTATAAACCGTGCTGTTTAAGTGAGTTTATCCACTATTACCCAAATACCATCAGGTTCACTAGAAGTACGTGGTAATCCAAACAGAAAATCCATAGTGATATGCTCCTATTTCCATTCCGGCACTGGCAATGGATTAAGGAGTCCTCCTGGTCTCTATCTAACTGGTTTAACCTGTTGGCAGATCAAACATTATCAACATATTCAGCTACCTCCCGCTTCATCCCAGGCCATCAATATGCTCCCTTTCAATGTCTTATACATCTTGGTGCTTCCTGGATGCATAGCGTAAGCTGAACTGTGAGCTTCTTCTAGAATAGCATATTTAAGCTCACTAACACTCGTAGCACATAATCTTCCCTGCCTCTCTATGGCTCCGTCTGATCTCATTTTAAATTCTACTTCTGGGCCCTGTTCGGACTTTCCAAACATTTTCTGCAGGTTACTATCCTCTGGTTGTCTTCTCACAATCTCTGCTCTAAGTGAAAACCTGACTTGGAATTGAGCTAAGAGGCCCCCCTGAATTCTCTGCAATCACAGCTGCCTTAGAATCCCTTAGAGTACATAAAAATGTTACTCGAATACAACACAATGCATCCCTAGGAAGTCTTGACTTCCTGCTCAATGCATCTGCTACCAGATTCACCTTACCAGGATGGTATTCTATGGTACAATCATAATCTTTAATGTGTTCTAACTATCTTCTCTGTCTCATAATAAACTTTCAAATGCACAATTCTAGACTTGTATTTACATTCTAGTCCTGACTGGACTTACTATTATCCTTACTTGGACCATGCTCTACTAGTTCTATTGAACTAACTCAATAACTTGTTATGACTTTTACTTTATTCTCGTGAGCTAACTTGCCTGTCTCATTCCCATGGAGCTAATCGCTCACGATACTGGTTGTCACACCCTCCCGAACCACCGCTAACTTAGCGGAAAGAGGCATGAAGCCAACAGACATTGTTCACCTCTTAACAATACACGATGACCTCTGTTTCTACCTGATAAACATACTATGCTCAGTATATGGTAAACTTTAATATAACACAACGCAGAAATTTGATAACTACCTAACATACATAGGGAGAAACATTTCTTAAGTCTCCCATTTGAAAACTTAAACGAGAAATAGCATCACAACCCAGAACAAGCCAACCTTTCGCTTATACAACCTCTTATGTACAAACAACTATAACTACACAACGACTTGCTATACAACACCAACCACATACAAAATACCAACTTATGAAACTTCCAGCAGACTATAGCAGGATGTCAAAACCGAGAGCTGCGTTCTCTACCTGAAAAGGTTTGAAAACATTGGAAGAATGAGCCTAAAAGCTCAGTGAGTGTCTATCTTTAAAACATTACAAGCTCACAGGTGAATCATAATAATGGCAGATTATGAGTAGTAAATAGCTTAACATCTGTTTGTAAACACAAACAAACCATGCTTCCAATTTACAGGTTTAAGTCACCACTTATGCATAACACACAACTCGAAATGTACTATCATATAGAGGGTAGATAGATTAATAATATAGAAGCTCATAACAGTAAAACATATGACAAGATACCACATTCAAATCATAGAGGTGGTAGAGTTACATTTATACCAATAAGGTTCATACCTCTCTCTCTCACGTGCACGTGGAATACCTTGGTCGTTTGGTTTTCCCTAATACCTTCTCTATGTCCTTCAGTATTAAGGTAAAACCATTTACTACCCGAATACCTTCTCATTGTCCTTCAGTATTAAGGTAAAACCATTTACTACCCGGATACCTTCTCATTGTCCTTCAGTATCGGGATATCATGATTCATTCCCCCCTAAGTACCTTCTATAATGTCCTTCAGTATTAGGGGTTAACCACAAACAAGGGCATAATTTGTGTACCATGAAAATCATGTCTTTATAACACATACAACAATTTCTTGACATTTTCACATTATCATCTAAACATGTTCCCAAGTGGATTTACACAAAACATTCTCTAAAGGAAGGCATACTTTCATAATTTAGTTTCCATACTTGGATTTATAGTTACAACTAATTCAAAGCATGCTTAGGTTCCATCATGAACTTTATGTTAGAAAACTCTATGAAGCCATTCATAATTAGTTCAAACAGGATGTAATTATCAACACTTATGTTCTTGAAGAAAAACATAGGCCAAGCATAGTTCTAAGATAGAGTCACTCACAGTATTAGAATTAGAACCTTGGCTTGTAAACTTGACCTATTGCTCTTGGCCTGTCAAACAAACCAACTCAACCATTAGAACCTCGTGCTCATGATTGTTTACCTTAAAACTTGCAAGAAAACACACTAAAAAATTTACAGCATTTTCAGATTTTCTGCCCTGTTTTTAGACAGCCATAACTTCTTCATTACTTATCCAAAAAGAATGTAATTTATACCAAACTCTTCCTTTTGGAACCCTCTAAAACTCATATGAAGACATGAAATTGAAATTCCAAACGAATTTGTTCAGAAATACTTCGAAAGCTACTTTCCCCAAAACAGACTTCTGCTGTTTCTAGATTCGGATTTTCTGCTGCACAACAAATTTAACCTAATATTTAAAACAACTTCTAGACATTTTCTACTCTCGATTTCTTCACGAAAGTTGTAGGAAATTCAATAAGCTTTCGAACCATACCAATTAGAGCTTCTAACTCCAAGAATATAAATCAGAACAACCAAAACATCAGAGACTTCCCAGATCTGACAACAAATTCTGTCTTCTGTCTTCCTCTTAACAAAACAGTAAGTTAACTTCAGTATTAGCTCGAGCTTGCTTCACGCAATTTGTTCCAAATTGAGTTAACGTTATTGTATCAAAAACCCAACTCTTACCTCTTCTTTTTGAGCTCGAAAAGAACAGAAAACCAGAACAGGGTTGAGTTGATCACCTTGCTGCTATACAATCAAGGTTTGAGTTCTCCTCCTTTCTTTTGCAACTCCAGCTCCAAAATCACGAAAATGGATTTCTTCTTCTTCCTTTCTCCTTCTCCCACGAAGCTTCAGCTTTGGTTTGTAAAGATAGAGAAGAAAATGGAGAGAAGATAAAGCAAACGGTGGAAAAAGGTAACATTTTCTCTTTTTCACTTTTTGCTTTTTACTTTTCCTTTTCTTTTTCCTTTTCTTTTTCCTTTCCTTTATTCATTTCTTTCTTTTCTTTTCTTTTCTTTTCTTTTCTTAACAAAACAAAACTTAATATATTAAACATTTGTTTCATTTCCTTTTCTTCTTTTGTCTTTAAAGCAATCCAAACCAAAATGGTTTAAACTTTCCTTCCTTGTTTTCCTTTTATCTTTCACTTCATTTCTTTTCTTTTTAAAACATGGAAAACCAAGTTTTAAACATTCATTTCTTCTTTTTTTGGTTGTTTCTTAATAAGGAAGTTCCAAAGAGATTGGGTTTACAGTATAACCCTTTGCTACTAGTCTAGCTTTAAAGGTTTGCACCGTCTAGCTTTAAAGGTTTGCACCTTCCCATCTACACCGTTTTCTCTTGTAGATCCACTTACAACCTATAGGTTTTACCCCATCAGGCTTATCTACAAGATCCCAAATAGAATTGAAGTGCATAGACTCCATTTCTTGGTCCATGGCTATGACCCATTTGTCTTTGTCAATGTCAACCATTGCTTGATTATAAGTCAATGGATCCTCATAGTTGTCATCTGGTATAACAACTTGGGTTTCAGTTAAACCCATGTAACGGTCAGGCTGTATCACAACCCTCCCACTACATCGAGGCATACTCAACTCTTAAGATGGACCCTCTTGACTAGACAAACTAGTATCAACAACTCTTGTTGACGTACTAGTGTTCTTATCAGCAACCTTTGCTATTGTTCCGTCTAACTCACTCAACACTACCTTACTTTTTGGTTCATGGTCCCTTATGTGGTCCTCCTCCAAGAAAGTGGCATTTATCGACACAAAGACCTTATCTTCCTTAGGATCATAGAATAAACCACCTCTTGTTTCTTTTGGGTATCCTACGAATAGACACAACTTTGAACGTGAATTCAACTTCTTTGGATTTGTCACAAGCAAATATGCTGGACAACCCCATATTCTGAAGTGACATAAACTACCTTTACGTCCTTTCCAGATTTCAAAAGGTGTTTCAGAAACACTTTTGGAGGGCACACTATTCAATATGTATACTGCAGTCTCCACTACATAACCCCAAAAGGAACTAGGGAGATGAGCATAACTCATCATTGATCGAACCATGTCCAACAAGGTTCTATTTCTCCTTTCCGATACACCATTTTGCTGAGGTGTGCCGGGAGCTGAGAGTTGGGATGTAATTCCATGTTATATCATATAGTTCTGGAATTTTAAATCCATGCACTCTCCACCACGATCCGATCGAAGTGTTTTAACTCTTTTACCTAATTGATTTTCAACCTCAACCTTGAATTCCTTGAACTTTTCAAGTGCTTCAGACTTTTGGTGCATTAGGTAAATATGCCCATATCTAGAATAATCATCTAAAAAATAGATGAAATATTCATATCCTCCCCTGGCTATAACATTCATCGGACCACAAAGGTCTGAATGTATAAGCTCTAGAGGATCTTTGGCTCTATAACCTTTTCCACTAAAAGGTCTTTTAGTCATTTTGCCTTCTAGGCAGGATTCACATCTTGGTAAGGAATTTTCTTCTAACTTTCGTTTTAGAAGTCCGTTTCTTCTACCAATCTCTCAATCCTATTGAGATTAATGTGACCCAATCTTAGATGCCAAAGATGAGCATTTTCTTTAGGAGAAATTTTACGTTTCTTAGTTTGTGCGCTTTGGCTTTAAATAATTCATGTTCAAAACCATTTTGACCGAATTAGGCCTTAAAACATACAATCCATTTTCTAATGAAGCTGAACATATTTCTAAACCTTTCTTTAAAATAAACACTTTATTCATAGAAAAGAAAATAGAAATACATTGTTCAATGAGGCAAGAAATGGAAATAAGGTTTCTAATAAACCATGGTATCACTAATATATTGTCCAACAATACATATTTCTTGCCAAAATAAAACTTCATTGTGCCTCTCTTTCACTACAAATTTGAGACGACTTCTCCATTTTCAACCCGAGCGTTATCTCTCCTTCTGTGTAGTTGTTGCGAGAATCAATTCCACGAAAGAAGAACAAACATGATTAGTGGCGCCTGAATCAAGTATCCAAGTTGTTTTATCATTATCCGCTAAACAAGCTTCAAGGCAAAGTAAATCATATTTACCTTCCTACTTCTTTTCTACAATGTACTTCGGACAGTTCCGTTTCCAATGCCCGTCTTCGTTGCAGTGGAAACACTTTCCTTTGTAAGCAACGTCTTTGACTTTCTTGCCCTTCTGGGCGGTAGCTTTGTCAGCTTGTTTCCCTTTACCAACCTTCTTCATGTTCTTTTTCTTCCCTTTCAGGTTAGAAGAAGATGAAGCCCACGATTTTGTCCCGAGGTCGAACCTCTGTGATAACTCCTCACGCAACATTTGCCTCACCTTTCGATCCACGAATTTTCATCAAAGATTGAAAGGCACGGAGTTCATTCAAAAGGGAGGTAAGATTAAAAGTAACCTTGTTCATAACAACATTACTTCTAAACTGTAGGAAACTATCTGGAAGGGTTTCCAGAATGAAGCTGACCTGGCTCGACTCATCGATGGAAGCACCATTCGACTCCGCGATGTTAAAGTGTGCCATCATATCCAAGACATGATCCCGACAGATGTACCCTCTGGCATCCTCGAGTTGAATATGTACTTTAGGGGCATTATGTCGGGCTTGTGTGGATGTTGTCCAAACATACCTGCCATGAAATCCATGATTTCCTTGGCGGTAATCATGCCTCATGATTCTTGGCTAATATGTCGACATACTACTTGCAAAGATGTAGACCTTGGCCTTATCATTGGCCTTGATCCATCAATCATATGCATCACGAACATTTCGTGACGCATTCGAGCCTGGGACCTGAGGATACTCCTCAGTTAGCACAAACTTCAGATCATCCACTACCAAAATAGTGTTGAGTTTGTTTTTCCATGTCATTATATTCTCTCCGGTTAACTTTTCCGCACCCAATAAGGAAATTATAGAGCTAGAAAGTTTTTTTTGCTGAAAATTTACAAACAAACTTGTATGAGTTTCTTGCTATAACTCTAATTCATCATGTTTTAGCTAACTATCAAATGATTCCTAGGCCATTTATAATTTGCAATGATACTCCAAAGGTTTAGAATGTATGACACCGAAGGGTAATCAAAAACACTCCTCCACTGGATCAAGACATTCTTGACCAAAACCTAACACCAGAATAACTCTTATTCCTATAGGTTTTAGTTACCATTTTTCGGTCTGGATATATACACAACTTATGTACCCCGTGAGTGTAACCCTTTGTCTTTAGATCCCAGAGTCTCGATCCAATAAAATTCACCGAAGGAAGGACTAGATTGAAAAATAGTCTAAGGAAATCTTTATCCCTTTCGGATTTCTACTGTGTTAGATCCCCTATGATCAAGACCTCCAGAAGGGGATTGTGCAGTCCAAAGCCAAACTAACAGGCTGACCATAGTGGTCTAACGGTGTAAACCGACAAAAGAGACCGTAGGTTTTGTTTTCACTAAACCTGCTCCCACTCACTAAAAGTACCCTCTCCATTCACCTTGGTATTGACTCATACAAACACCATCCGAAGGGGGACGCTCCCGTTTGCGCCACAAGGCCAAGTATGAGTCTCACGGTGTGAACTTCCCGGAGATAGCGTAGGTGGAAAAATATGTATCTCATACACGTTTTCCTCCCACTGAATACTTTAAGTATATAGGAATCTTTCTTAGGCTAAACCCCGACTAATGGTTTTACCTAACTTCATCAACATAACTCTTATATTGATAATCAATATAACTCTTATATTGATTTTATCCTAAGTTTGTTAATATAACTCCTTATATTAAACCTAGGATTTCTAGTTTATTAACCCCTTAATAAACTCATTACACTATCTTGTAATTTATAAGACTCTCTGATTAAATTTAACTCCCAGTCGGTTCCCGGTAGGGTGTTCCGTTTCAAAATCGACTTAAATACCCCTAGGACAGAACTTTCCTTAGACAGAGTTCCTCTTTTAATCATAGCTTATGAATTACTTGGTTCCTAATTCTAATCTAATTAGAACTAGATAACCTAAGGTCTATTATTTCCAAGTTCTAAACACTTTAAAACTAATAATTAACCTTAGGTGACATGCATACTATGTTATAGTGCTTGATCATTCATCACATGAATAATAAAACATTCATAGCATATTCATCTCAGAAAATATAATGCATGTCAATGTTGTCCAAAAATTAATATAACAACCTTATATTAATTAATCATGCAAACTATATAATATAACTCCTTATATTATAAATGATGCATGAAAATGTTTAACCTAAGGTGGGATTTCTAAAATACAAGCATACACTATGCATGGCAATAATTAAACAACAATTGCATAATTAAAATAGCAAAAATTAGACCAATTTTGGCACCCTAGAAATAATTTTAATTAATATAGTCTAATTATATTAATTAAAATTAAAATTATTAAATATATTAAAATAAAACGTTTTTATAATTAATATAAATAATAAAATTTTCGGTTTCCGCCTGTTGCTCCTCGCGTGAAACGTATCTGGCGTTGCTTGCAACGCTGCTTTTGTCGTCTTCTGTTGAGCGTTGCGCAATGCCACAACGCGTTAACGCGCTTAAAGCTCGCTGCGTTAACGCCGCCTCTGCGCGCTTTTCTCCACGCAAGTGTGCGGCGTTGCAACATTGCACCACGATTCAACATTGAGAATCTCCATTCTTTGCTCATTTTGCTCGTTCTTCTCGAAGCAACCGCCTTGCCTCGAATGACACAGACTTACAGACTCGATTTACAATTAAATTTTTCCAAAACACCGGGCCCTTACATTGAACATTTAAATGAAAAATTGTAAATCTAAGTGCCAAAATTGAAAACATCTAATTTCGCAAAACCGTTTATACATCACATGCAAAAACAATAAATCCCACCTTGTTCTTGAAAAATCGAGAACATAAATCAAGAACGCAATTGGGCTCTGATACCAATTGAAGGGAATCGAAGTCCCCGCAGCGGAAGCGATTGCGAATCGCGCGCTCTTGATTTAGTTACAATGGAAATTTCAAGAACGTAAAACATGGATTAAGCATAATATAAGAGTTTGGACAACAAGAAGTTACCTTTGAAGAACCTTTCTTCAAGTGCTCCTCTCTCCACGATCACGATCTCAAAGAACAAGAACTCCAACGTGCGAGACACACGACCACCTGATCTTCTCCGTTTGTTCTCTGCAGTGAGGAGGAAGGTGAGTTCCCTTTAGGAGATGTGAGGTATTTTGAGAGAGATGTGTGTTTTTGGAACTCTTCCAACAACACAACAAGGAGGCTAGTGATTCTATGAAAAACCCTTCACCTAGTTGCATCTCATGCAACCATATATATAGAGAATTGGGATGGAAATGACCATCCTTCCCCTCCTTTAATCTCTCTTTAGTATATGGTCTAAATCACATTAAAACTATATATTATATCAATTATATCATATATAATTGATATAACTCCTCATGTATGAAATTGAACACTTCAATTTCACTCCTAACTTTATACCCTCTATATTACCATGTTGAGCCAATGAAGGGATCTAATGGACCTACAGATCATGAGCTCCAATGATGTGAAATTAACTGATCAAACTCTTTGATCCAGTTAATCAATATTCATTAACTACAAGTCACTCCGTTATAGACTTGTAGTTGCACTCTCCTCACTGTAGATATTATTGTGTCCACTTATATAGTCATTGCCCATGAGTCGACCCTTCACAGGTTGTTCGTAATCACAGCTGGGTCAAATTACCGTTTTACCCCAGTGATTACCTCTTTGTTCCTTAAGCACCCCTGATCCTCTAATGAACAACAAGTCTAAGGTCATACCTTAGACTCATACCCTCATAGAGGCGGGGCCGTTGTTCAAGACACGAGTCGCTTCTTGAGGGAACAACCTATCTAACTCCTCAAGAGAGGAATGAGTGAATTTCATCTTGCAGCTTAAGTTCCCACCTCACCGACGAGGTTCTCACACCCAGAGAAGGTAGTCTTATTGAGTCGACTCACCAGGCCACTCTCACCCATACTAGTCTAAGGACAAACCCTATAAGTAGGAGTTCTTAACTTGCTCAGATTCAAAAGTCGAGTCACTAATGACAATCTATTAATTACTAGTCTTATATCATTAGCTGATTGTTACAACTTTGGTTAGTCTAATAATTTGTGATCCAAATTGTATGAACTCTTCATACAGGATGCCCCCACTCGCATGTCAACTACATGAATGAGTTGGATTACCTCATTTGTACTAATTACAAAGTGGGTCGTATCCATGGTGTTACCAGAATGAGGTTTCCAACCTTATTCTTATACCATAGACTATTTAGGTTATAATCTTGAATTCAACCCAATTAGTGTCCACTACACTGATTTCAAGATAAGCGTTATAACCTTGGAGCTTAGTTTATTGGATTTATAAAAGCAAGACTGTAATCTTATCAAAACAAATAACATTTTATTTAATTGATCAAGATTTCACATGTTTAGGACATAAATCCCAACAAAATTGACCTTTTAAGCCTGCAAACCTTTTGCTTTTGTCCTGGTTCAATGAACCCTTTGGGTTGGTCCATGTAGATGTTTTCCTCAAGTTTGCCATTCAAAAAGGTTGTCTTGACATCCATTTGTCATACCTCATAGTCATAATATGCAACAATGGTAAGAAGGATACGGATAGACTTTACCATAGCAACAGGTGAAAAGATCTCCTCATAGTCAACCCCTTCAACCTGGGTATAACCCTTTGCTACTAGTCTAGCTTTAAAGGTTTGCACATTCCCATCTACACCCCGCTTTCTCTTGTAGATCCACTTACAACCTATAGGTTTTACCCCATCAGGCTTATCTACAAGATCCCAAACAGAATTGAAGTACATAGACTCCATTTCTTGGTCCATGGCTATGACCCATTTGTCTTTGTCAACCATTGCTTGATTATAAGTCAATGGATCCTCACAGTTGTCATCTATAATAACAACTTGGATTTCAGCTAAACCCATGTAACGGTCAGGCTGTGTTACAACCCTCCCACTACGTCGAGGCATACTCAACTCTTGAGATGGACTCTCTTGACTAGACAAACTAGTATCAACAACTCTTGTTGACGTGCTAGTGTTCTTAGCAACCTTTGCTATTATTCCGTCTAATTCACTCAACACTCATTTACTTTTTGGTTTGTGGTCCCTTATGTGGTCCTCCTCTAAGAAAATGGCATTTGTCGACACAAAAACCTTATCTTCCTTAGGATCATAAAATAAACCACCTCTTGTGTCTTTTGGGTAGCCTACGAATAGGCACAATTTTGAACGTGAATCCAACTTCTTTGGATTTTTCACAAGCATATGTGCTGGACAACCCCAAATTCTGAAATGAAATAAACTACCTTTACGTCATTTCCAGAGTTCATAAGGTGTTTCAGAAACACTTTTAGAGGGCACACTATTCAAAATGTATACTGTAGTCTCCACTGCGTAACCCCAAAAGGAACTAGGGAGATGAGCGTAACTCATCATTAATCGAACCATGTCCAACAAGGTTCCATTTCTCCTTTTCGATACACCGTTTTGCTGTGGTGTACCGGGAGCTGAGAGTTGGGATGTAATTCCATGTTCTATCATATAGTTTTGGAATTATCAATCCATGTACTCTCCACCTCGATCCGATCGAAGTGTTTTAATAATTTTACCTAGTTGATTTTCAACCTCAGTCTTGAATTCCTTGAACTTTTCAAGTGATTCAGACTTGTGGTGCATTAGGTAAACATGCCCAAATCTAGAATAATCATCTATAAAAGAGATGAAATATTCATGTCCTCCCCTGGCTTTAACATTCATCGGACCACAAAGGTCTGAATGTATAAGCTCAAGAGGTTCTTTGGCTCTATAACCTTTTCCACTAAAAGGTCTTTTAGTCATTTTGCCTTCTAGGCAGGATTCACATACAGGTAAACAGTTTTCTTCTAACTCGTTTAGAAGTCCGTTCTTTACCAATCTCTCAATCCTATTGAGATTAATGTGACCCAATCTTAGATGCCAAAGATGAGCATTTTCTTTAGGAGAAATTTTACGCTTTGTTTGTGCGTTGCGCTGAGCTTTAAATAATTCAGTGTTCAAAACAATTTTGATTGAATTAGGCCTTAAAACATACAATCCATTTTCTAATGAAGCTGAACATATTTCTACTCCTTTCTTCAAAATGAAAACTTTATTCATTGAGAAAGAAATAGAAATACATTGTTCGATGAGGCAAGAAATGGAAATAAGGTTTCTAGTAAACCCTGGTATCACTAATATATTGTCCAACAATACATATTTCTTGCCAAAATAAAGCTTCATCGTGCCTACTGCTACAGCAGAGACGACTTCTCCATTTCCAACTCGGAGTGTTATCTCACCTTTCTGTAGCTGCTGCCAGAAATCAATTCCCTTAAAAGAAGAGCAAACATGATTAGTGGCGCCTGAATCAAGTATCCAAGCAGTTTTATCATTACCCACTAAACAAGTTTCTAGGCAAAGTAAATCATATTTACCTTCCTTCTTCTTTTCTGCAATGTACTTCGGACAATTCCGTTTCCAATGTCTGTCATCGTTGCAGTGGAAACACTTTCCTTTATCAGCAACTTCTCTGACTTTCTTGCCCTTCTGGGCGGCAGCTTTGTCAGCTTGTTTTTCTTTGCCAACCTTCTTCATGTTCTTCTTCTCCTCTCTCAGGTTAGAAGAAGATGAAGCCACTGTTTTTGTCCCAGAGGTCGAACCTCTGTGATAACTCCTACTGGCAACATTTGCCTCACCTTTCGATCCCTAAATTTTTATCAAAGATTGAAAGGTCTAGAGTTCATTCATAAGGGAGGTAAGATTAAAAGTAAGCTTGTTCATAACAACATTACTTCTAAACTGTAGGAAACTATCTGGAAGGGTTTCCAGAATGAAGCTGACCTGGCTCGACTCATCGATGGAAGCACCATTTGACTTCGCGATGTTAAAGTGCACCATCATATCCAGGACATGATCCCGAACAAATGTACCCTCTGGCATACTTGAATTAAATATGTACTTTAGGGCATTGTGTCGGGCCTGTGTGGACTGTTGTCCAAACATACCTTGCACAGAATCCATGATTTCCTTGGCGGTTATTATGCCCTCATGCTTCTTGGCTAATATGTCAGACATATTTGCCACTATGTAGACCTTGGCCTTATCATTGGCCTTGATCCATCGATCATATGCATCACGAACATTTCGTGACACATTCGAGCCTGGCACCTGAGGTCACTCCTTAGTGAGCACAAACTTCAAATCATCCACTACCAATATAGTGTTGAGTTTTGTTTTCCAAGTCATCATATTCTCTCCGGTTAACTTTCCCGCACCCAATAAGAAAATAATAGAGCTAGACATTTTTGCTGAAAAATTTACAAACGAACTTGTATGACTTTCTTGCTATAACTCTAATCCAATCATGTTTTAGCTAATTATCAAATGATTCCTAGGCCATTTATAATTTGCAATGATACTCCAAAGGTTTAGAATGTATGACACCAAAGGGTAATAAAAAACATTCCTCCTCTGGATCAAGACACTCTTGACCAAAACCTAATGCCAGAATAACTCTTATTCCTATTGGCTTCAGTTGCCATTTTTCGTTCAGGATACATACACAACTTATGCACCCCGTGAGTGTAACCCTTTGTCTTTAGATCCCAGAGTCTCCATCCAATAAAATCCATGAAGGAGGACCAACCGGAGTTGAAAAAGCAGTCTAAGGAAATCTTTATCCCTTTCGGGTGTCTACTGTGTTCGATCCCCTATGATCAATCCCTCTGAAGGGATTGTCTAGTCCAGGCAAAACTAGCAGGCTGACATAGTGGTCTAACGGTGTAAACCGACAAAAGAGACCGTAGGCTTTGTTTTCACTAAACCTGCACCCACTCACTATAAGTACCCTCTCCATTCACCTTGATATTGACTCATACAAACACCATCCGAAGGGGGACGCTCCCGTTTGCGCCACGAGGCCAAGTATGAGTCTCACGGTGTGAACTTCCCTGAGATAGCGCAGGTGGAAAAATATGTATCTCATACAATTTTCCTCCCATTGAATACTTTAAAGTTATAGGAATCTTACTTAGGCTAAAAACCCGGCTAATGGTTTTACCTAACTCTATCAATATAACTCTTATATCGATAATCAATATAACTTTTATATTGATTTTATCCTAAGTTTGTTAATATAACTCTTTATATTAAACTTAGGATTTCTAGTTTATTAACCCCTTAATAAACCAGCTGACGCTACTGTAATTTACAAAACTCTAAATTAAATTTAACTTCCAGGTAAGTTTCCAAGTATGGGTGTTCCGTTTCCGTCAGCTTAAATACCCCAGCCTAGACCGAACTTTCCTTAGACAGAGTTCCTCTTTTAATCATAGCTTATAAATTACTTGGTTCCTAATTCTAATCTAATTAGAACTAGATAACATAAGGTCTATTATTTCCAAGTTTTAAACATTTTAAAACTAATAATTAACCTTAGGTGACATGCATACTATATTATAGTGCTTGATCATTCATCACATGAATAATAAGACATTCATAGCATAATCATCTCATGATATATAATGCATGTTAATGTTGTCCATAAATTAATATAACAATTTTATATTAATTAATCATGCAAACTATATAATATAACTCTTTATATTATAAACGATGCATAAAAATGCTTAACCTAAGGTGAGATTTCTAAAATTAAAAGCATACATTATGCATGGCAATAATTACACAACAATTGCATAATTTAAATAGCAAAATTAGACTAATTTTGGCACCCTAAATTCAATTTAATTAATATAATCTAATTATATTAATTAAAATTAAATAAATTAAATATAAAACGTTTTATATTTAATATATAATAAAACAAATGTTTCTGCCCAGTGTTCCTTCGTGTGAAACGCATGTGGCGTTGCAACGCTGATAACAGCGTTGCAACGCTTCTCCTTGTCTTCTTCTGCCAGTTGAAACGCGCCTCTCGTCTACCGTTGCAACGTTGTCGTCTTCTACACCCGCGCGCCTGCCGCAGTGGCGTTGAAACGCCAATGAACAGCGTTGCAACGCCATTCACAGAACAACAACAATCTCTATTGTTTTGGCTCGTTTTTGCTCCGTTCTTCTTGGCAACCACTTTGCCCCAATCGACACAGACTTACAGACTCGATTTACATAATAAATTTTCCAAAACAATAGGCCCTTACATTGAACAATTCAACGAAATTATGTAAATCTAAGTGCCAAAATTGAAAACATCTAATTTGCAAACCGTTTATACATCTCATGCAAAACAGTAAATCACACCTCGTTCTTGAAAAATCCAGAACGTAAATCAAGAACGCAATTGGGCTCTGATACCAATTGAAGGGAATCGCGTCCTGTAGCGGAAGCGATTGTGAATCGCGCGTTCTCAATTTAGCTACAAAGATTACATTCAAGAACGAAACTAACTAGATTAAGCATATAAACAAAATTTGGACAACAGGAATTATTACCTTTGAAGAACCTTTCTTCAAGTGCTCCTTCTCCCACGACCACGATCTCAGCAACTGGAACACGAACGGACGAAGACACGACCACTAGATCTTCTCCGTTGTTCTCTAGGTGAGGGAGGAATGTGGGTTCCCTTTAGGTAAGATGAGATATTGTGAGAGAGAGGATTGTGTTTTGGAACCTTTCCAACAACACAACAAAGGCTTAGGTTAACTTAACCTAGTTGCATCTCATGCAACTATATATATAAGGAGTTAGGGACAGAAATTACCATCCTATCCCTCTTTTATTCTCTCTTTAGTATATAGTTAATATGTGAATCCAATTCACATTAAAACTATATATTATATCAATTATATCACATATAATTGATTTGACATCTCATATATGAAATTGAACACTTCAATTTCATTCCTAACTTTATACCCTCACTATTACCATGCTGAGCCAACGAAGGGACCTAATGGACCTACAGTTCATGAGCTCCAATGATATGAGATTAACTGATCAAACTCTTTGATCCAGTTAATCAATATTCATTAACTACAAGTCACTCCACTATTGACTTGTAGCTACACTCTCCTCACTGTAGATTATACTGTGTCCACTGATATAATCATTACCCATGAGTCGACCCTTCACAAGTTGTCCGTAATCACGATTGGGTCAAATTACCGTTTTACCACTGTGATTACCTGTTTGCTCTTTAAGCACCACTAATCCTCTAATGAACAACAAGTCTACGGTCCTACCATAGACTCATACCCTCATAGAGGGCGGGGCCCCCTTGTTCAAGACACAGAGTCGATTCTTGGGAACAACCTATCTAATTCCTTAGTATAGGAATGAGTGAATTCCATCTTGCACAGCTTAAGTTCCCAACTACCTACGAGGTTCCTCATTCCCTAAGAAGGTAGGCTTATTGAGTCGACTCACAGCCACTCTCACCCATACTAGTCTAAGGACAAACCCCATAAGCGGGAGTTCTTAACTTGCTTGCTCGAGATTTAGGTTGAGTCACTAATGATCATCTATAAATTACTAGTCTTATCCTGTTAACGGTGTTACACTGGTTAGACTAACAATTTGTGGTCCGGTCTTGTATGAACTCTTCATAAAGTATGCCCCCACTCGCATGTCAACTACATGAATGAGTTGGATTGCCTCATTTGTACTAATTACAAAGTGGGTCGCATCCATGGTGTTACCAGAATGAGGTTTCCAACCTTATTCTTATACCATAGACCATTTAGGTTATATTCTTGAACACAATCCAAATAGTGTCCACGACACTGATGTATCAAGATATATGTTATAACCTTGGAGGTTAGTTTATTGGATTTATAGAGAAAGACTGTAATTCTATTAAAACAAATAAATCTTTATTTCTTTGATCAAAATTACACAAGTTTTAGGGCATAAATCCCAACAATAAGACACTAAGACAATAGGAACATGTTAAGCATGATCAAAACACATCTCATAGCTACGGGGGTACCATTCTCGTAGTCAATCCAAGCACAAAGTTCATAAAACATGCAACATAGTCCAATAAACACAAAGATCACTAAATCAAAGGTTCACACAGTAAAAGCTTCACAAAATAAACACTTAAGCGCAATACCACGAACCTAGCTCTTTCACTTAATTAGGAGCTTGATGTCAGTCCAAATGACTACATACCTTTTAGGTGAGAATTCAAAGTCGCTACACCTCTCCTAGATTAATAACTAATCCACCGAAAAACAAAGCAGAAGGAGTGATAGACAATTAGCAACTCCTTAGGTCAGCTCTTTAACCATCTAAAACTAAAACAGATAATTAATCTAACTTGTACAATATAATGACCAAGCTCAAGGAATTAGTCCTAAAACCATTTTGTACCCAATACCAAAGCAATCCCAAATTACAATGCAACCTACTATAAAGCGTGAAACTTACCCGAACTTGTCGAACTGGTCTCCCGATGCCCAACAACTCTCCAGCACCCACTAGGATTCTCCAAAATAACCCTTTTGTTGAAGCTTAGTGCCCTATCAAAACCAAAATGCACAACCAATCAGAGAGCAGAAACGAAAAAAGGAAAGGAGAAGGAATGGGTCGCTCGACTGAGCTGTTGGTAGAACATGAGGGGAAAGAGGATAGGGGTCGTGCGAGTTACGCTTGGAGCAAGGCCAACGTGTGTGGAAGACTTGGATCAGTGGTTGTTGGCAATCGAAATAGGAGATCGGGAGGGGGTTCAGGTTCATGTTCTGGTGAGCTCAATGGCGACGAGGACGACAACACACATGGAGGGGGCAACGCTGAAGGGATTGAATCCCGTAACGGAAGCGTTGGAATCGTTTTTTCCTGCAATTACGTTATGTAATTTAACATAAAATAGAAAATAAGGTTAAACAATAGGTAGAATATGAAATTTACCTTTGAAGAACCCTTTCTCCACGTGATCCTTCTCCAATATCGTACTCGTTCTCAACGAATAACTCGAACAGGACTTATCGAAGACTTTCCACAAGATCTTCTCTGTTGTTATCTAGGAGAGGGAGAATGGTAGAATTTCCTTTTGAGTTTTTGGGAGAGGATTGAATGTAGAGAGAATTTGAGAGAGTTTTATGATTTGGAAATCCCTATTTCCAAAAAATGAGACCATCAATCATCAAATGCATCTAGGTGCATCTTTATATAGGAAGTAAGGGTGGAGATAACTTCCTACACCCATTATCCCACTAAATGCATAAATTATGCATTATATAAATCATATTTGTATAATTGCATAATATAAGGTATCACATTCCTTATTATGCAAATCATATTTGCATAATTTCAGTATTGAATCATATTAAATTTTGCTCTCATTTCAATTATTCTCTCTAATTCTTAATATAAAAAAAATTTCACAGTAAAACTATATTTGGAAATTAATCCAAATATAGTACATAGTTTATTATGAATCACATTCACATTAAACTATATATTATATCGATTATATCACATATAATCGATATAACTCCCATTTACGAAATTGAACACTTCAAGTCCGCTCTAAAACTTTATACCCTCGATATTTCCATGTTGAGCCAACAGAGGGACCTAATGGACCTACAGTTCATGAGCTCCAATGATACGAGGTGAACGATTAAACGCTTTGACCCAGTTGACCAACATTCATTAACTATGAGTCACTCCACTATAGACTCATAGTTGCACTCTCTTCACTGTAGAACAAGTTGTGTCCATTGATTTAACCAATGTTCGTGAGTCGACCCTTCACAGGTTGTTCGTAATCACAGCTGGGTAAAATTACCATTTTACCCCTATGATTACCTATTGTTCCTTAAGTACCACCGATCCTCTAATGAACAACTTGTTTATGGTCCTACCATAAATAATGTCCCTCTCGAGCCAGTGAGAGAGTGGGACCCCGTTGTTCAAGACCTGGATTCAACACCTTAAGGGAACAACTGATCTATTTTCCCTAGCTCGAGAATGAGTGAATTCCATCTCGCATAGTTAAATTCCCAACTCCTTACAAGGTTTCGTCCCTGAGAAGGTAGGATTATTGAGTCGACAACTCTAACCACTCTCACCCATACTAATCTAAGGACAAACCCCCAGAGACAGGAGTTCATAACCAACTTAGGATTCATGTTGAGTCACTAATGGTTATCTGTGAATTATTAGACCTAATCTGTTAACAGTGTTACATCAGTTGGTTAATAATTTGTGGTCCGGAGTTGTAAAATTTCATCGCACAGGATGCCCCCACTCACATGTCAATTACATGAACGAGATGGATCACCTCGTTTATATCAAATACAAAGTGGGTTGCATCCTTAGTGTTACCAGGATGAAGTTTCCAACCTTATCTATATACTATAGACCATTTGGGTTACATACTTAAACACGATCCTACCTATGTGTCTACTGTTGGGATTTATGTTGTAACAACCCGTAATTGGCACACTTCCTACTCGGGGCATTACTTCCAAGTTGTACCGTTCGCGTCGAAAATCTGGCAGCATAACGGCGCAACCTGGACAAACCGAAAATTTTAAGATGAAACCTGAACCTAAACAAGAAAACTTCAAAAGGACCCACGAGGGCACCCAGCCTCCACCAAGCTACAAAGGAACGACAGGCTGGGCTCCGACCCCTCGGAGTTAACAGAAATCCACCAAACAACAAAACATGCTTTGAACACGAAAGAAAACATAACTGAACATACTTCGATTCGAGAAATGAGCAAATGAGCAGGACTAAAGTTTAAAACATGAATGGAAGCGACCAAACGCATAGAAGAAAGAGAGAAAAAAAACAACAACTCCTAATCGAAAACTCCTAACTAAGTCTTACAAGTCTTCCATAGCCTCACAGGAGTCTCGCCATCGGTGGTCATCTCACTGGTTTGCCTTACCTGCAACAAAAGAAGAAACAAACGAAGGATGAGTATAAAAATACTCAGTAAGCAACCCACATCGTCCAAGAAATACAAAATGTAAGGAACGACCTTAGACCTAGCTAAACACGACACCTAGCCTGCCAAACAACCTCAACAAGCATCACGACCCTATTTCTTACTCAGGTTTCCTAGTTCTGTCCTACCCTTAGCTCCTGGACAGGGTTTGCAGCACGTGGCCACGAGACTCATCCCCGGGCCTGCACTAGGGCGAAGGACTCTATCCAACTCCTCTGACTATAAGGATCACACCCCGAGTCGCGCAACTGGATGGGGGCGGACCACCACATCCCAAAAAGCAACGAAGCGGTACTGCCACGCACAATCGATCACGGGCTCATTCCCGGATCAGTACTAGGGCGAAGGACTCTATCCAACCCCTCGACTCCAAGGATCATACCCCCGAGTCGCATGGCCGGATGCGTGGCGGACAATCACATCCCATAACATCATCGTCATCTCGCCAACCTCGAGTCTCGACCTACCAAGGGTTACACAGATACTTGGGACTTGGACCTGCACTAGGGCTAGTTGTGCTAACTACAATTCTAAGGCTCAATGACACTTCCCGAGTCACTTCAGACTAAGCACAGGACAACCAGGCTTGGGACAAACAGTCAAAGCACGATGAACATTTAGGAACTCAACACAAGGTTACATCGCCCCTACTAATTATGATCACATAGCACTAACAGACAACCAGGAACCAAAAAGAACTAACGAGTTCGAGTTCCAGTATAGATAAACATAAACAACCACAAAGAACATGATTCAGGCACAACCGAGCATCTCATCCTATCATGCTACTATCAAAACTTTACTTTCAATCATAAATTGCATGCAATATGCCCCTAAGCCCCACACTTAGGGGTAGTTTAGTCCAAACGACTACTTACAGGAAAACCGAATATAACGAGGACTTGGGTTATGCGGCGTGCTCCAAAGTACTTCTATTTCCAAATCATCCCTAACGAAGAACACGCACAATATTAGTAAACCAAAACGTAAAAGTGACCTTAAAAGTTTTCACGGAGTAAACTCACCCAACGAAATGCCAAAACGGACTAAGGAACGGACCGAGGCGACCGGACGGAAGGAGACTGTCGCGGCTCTGCAGGCGGCGGCGGCGCGTGAAAGTGACGGCGACGGCGCGTGGGTGGCAGATCTAGAATCCTTACGGCCCGATCTATCCAAAATTGGTCTCCGTCCCTCGAAAACTGGCCGAAAAGAGCTCGAACCGGCTGAACCAAAGCAGTGGGTCTCGCAGATCTGGGCACGGCAGCTTCGATCGCCTGCTTGGCGAGGCTGGGCGGCGGCGGCGCGCGTCTCGGCTGCCAGCGGGTCGGCGGTGGCTGGTGAGAGAGAGGACAGCGTGAGAGAGAGAAGGCGGAGAGACGGCGGGCGACAGAGAAGGGGAGAGAGTCCGCGTGGGAGAGGGAGAGAGAGAGAGAGAGAGAAGACTGAGAGAGGGGGGTCAGGAAGAGGGAAGAAAACGAGAGGGAGAGAGGGTGTGGGCCGGCGGCCACAACGCCTGCGGCGCCCGAAGAGGATGGGAAGGGCGAAGCCTTCCCCGACTTTCGTTTCTGCATTTTTTTTAAAAAAAACACCGCACGTTACAGTCTACCCACCTTAGGAGCTTTCGTCCTCGAAAGTAGCAAGCCCTCGAACAGCTCTGGATAGCTTGCTCGCATCTCCTCCTCGCGCTCCCAAGTGGCTTCCTTATGATGGTGGTTCTGCCAAAGGACCTTCACGAAATTGATTTCCCTGTTCCTCAAGACTTTGCTATCACGAGCAAGAATTTGCACTGGCTTTTCTTCGTAACTCAGGTCCTTGTCTAACTCCAGCGGCTCAAAATCGACAACGTGCGAGGCATCTGGCACATACCCTCGCAGCATAGACACATGGAACACGTTATGCACCGACGCAAGGGACGGCAGTAAGGCCAACCGGTAAGCCACTGGTCCAATGCGCTCCAGAATCTCGAAAGGACCAACAAACCTCGGGCTTAGCTTTCCTTTCTTACCAAACCTCAGGACACCCCTCATAGGTGCAACTTTCAAGAACAAAAGGTCTGCAACGGCATACTCCAACTCTCGACGCCTGACATCAGCATAACTCTTCTGTCTACTCTGTGTCGTTAACATCCTTGCCCTGATCTTTTGTATGGCCTCATTCTGCGGGTGAAATGTTGTACTAAAGTTACTCGGAGCCCCCAGGGCTCTCTGAAAACTCACCCAGAAGTTCGAGGTGAATCGAGGGTCTCTCTCAGACACGATCTTCACTGGTACTCCGTGCAACCTTACTATCTCTTCAATAAACAAATGTGTCCACTTCTCAACTGTATAGGTAGGCTTACCAGGCAGAAAGTGAGCAGACTTGGTTAGTCTATCCACAATCACCGAGATGACTGTGAATCCCTTCACTGTTCGGGGCAATCCCGAAATAAAGTCCATGGAGATCTCCTCCCACTTCCACTGAGGTACTTCCAACGGTTGCAACAACCCTGCTGGCTTCTGCCTCGGTGCTTTAACTTGCTGGCACACTAAACACCTACTGACAAACTCTGCCACCTCTCTTTTCATTCCACGCCACCAGTAGAATGATTTCAAGTCTTGGTACATCTTAGTTCTTCATGGATGCACTGAAAAAGGAGAATTATGAGCATCAACCAAAATCTCCTCCTTGAGACCACTCTCAGCAGGAACACACAAACGTCACCTAAACAGTAGTCCACCGTCTGCTGTCACAGAGAACTCGCTTTCCTCGTCACTCCTTGCCTGACGCCAACAGTCCTCAAGACTTGAGTCTCCCCACTGAGCCTCAATAACTCGTTGTCTCAAGGTCGGTCCTACCGATAACTTGTTCAGTTGTGCTATGACCTGACTCATCACAATTGTTATTTCTGCACGTTCCATTTCTGAACACAAAGGGACTTGCCTCGTGACCAGCGCTGGGGTGTGAGCCACCTTTCTACTAAGGGCATCAGCGACAACATTCGCTTTGCCTGGATGGTACAGTATCTCAACCTCATAGTCCTTTACTAACTCCAGCCATCTGCGTTGCCTCATATTCAACTCCTTCTGGGTAAAAAGATACTTGAGGCTTTTGTGGTCTGTGTACATCTGAATCTTTTTCCCATACAAGTAGTGTCGCCATATCTTCAGAGCGAAGACCACGACAACCAACTCCAAATCATGGATCGGGTAATTCCGCTCGTAGTCCTTCAACTGACGAGAGGCATAGGTGATCACCTTTCCATTATGCATCAACACACAACCCAGACCTTTCTTGGAGACATCACTGTACACCACAAAACTTCCTGAGCCATCAGGTACCGCAAGCACAGGTGCAGAGACTAGCCTATGCTTGAGGTCCTGAAAACTCGTTTCACAAGCCTCACACCACACGAAGGGATTTCCTTCCGGGTTAACTAAGTCAAGGGTGTAGCTATCTTGGAGAAATCCTTGACAAACCTCCTCTAATAACTTGTCGAACCCAAAAAGCTTCGCACTTCAGAAACAGTCTTAGGACGAGGCCAATCTGTCACTGCCTCAATCTTGGAGGGATCCACTGTTACACCTTCCTTAGACACCACGTGTCCTAGGAAGGCTACTCGCTGCAACCAGAACTCACACTTGGAGAACTTTGCATACAATTGGTTGGTTCTCAAAGGTGTCAACACTTCCTTCAAATGAACCTCATGCTCCTCCTCAGACTTGGAGTACACCAAAATATCGTCGATGAAGACGATCACAAAGGTGTCTAAGAACTCTTTGAATACTCTGTTCATTAGCTCCATAAATGATGTTGGGGCATTCGTCAAGCCAAAGGACATCACCGTGAACTCATAGTGTCCGTACCTGGACCTGAAGGCAGTCTTTGGAATGTTCTCATCCTTGATTCTCAACTGATGGTACCCTGACCGTAGGTCAATCTTAGAAAACACTGCCGCTCCTTGCAGTTGGTCAAACAAGTCATCGATCCTAGGTAAAGGGTATTTGTTCTTCACTATCACCTTGTTAAGCTCTCGGTAGTCAATGCATAACCGCATCGATCCATCTTTCTTCTTTACAAACAACACGGGCACACCCCAAGGTGAAACACTTGGATGGATGAACCCCTTGTCTAGAAGTTCCTGCAACTGAGTCTTAAGCTCCTTCAGTTCTGCTGGCGCCATTCGGTAGGGAGCTTTAGACAACGGAGTCGTCCCGGGCTCCAGCTCAATACTGAAGTCTACCTCACGAACCGAGGGTAGACCAGGCAACTCTTCAGGGAACACATCTGCAAACTCTCGAACAACAGGAACCAAACTCAACTCTGGTCCTTTGTTCCTTGTATCAGCAACACTCGCCAAGAGAGGCCAAGCCCCTTCACTTATCAACTTCTTTTCCTTGAGAGCTGAAATCATCTTCGGAATTTCTCCAGTCTCAATTCCCTTGAACTTGAAACTGGACTCTGCTGGGAGGTCGAAACACCACCTCTCAAAGAATGATCGATGTTGGCATGGTTCGCAGACAACCAATCCATGCCCGAGGATTACATCGAAGTCGCTCATTTCCAAAGACAACCAACGTCACATCTAGCACGCGACCTGTTACCACTACCTGACCAGACTTAACTTTTTCCCGAGCCACTAACTCTCTACCCACAGGGGTAGCTACTGCCAATCCACATCTAAAGGCTCTACCTCTAACCGGGCTTGTCTCACAAAAACAACAGAAATAAAAGAATGCGAGGAACCAGAATCAAACAATACAAGAGCCAAGTAGCCAAGAACGGGTAGTGTACCTATCACCACACCACCGGAACCTCCTGCGTTCTCAGACTGCGCTCGCATAAACTCCACCCCTCGGCGGTTTCGGACTCATCCTTCTTTGCTTTGTCACATGAGCTTTGGCCAAGTGCCCGAAGCTTTCCACGCGCTTATAACGGACCGGGATCTCGACTCCACTGCACACACACACGATCGACAAGTGTCCCAACTTTCCACAATTATTGCAGATCTTATTAGCTGCATGACAGGTTCCGCTGTGTTGGACTCCACATCTGAGGCATGAACCCCTGTTTGGTGCCTGTTGGGGCTGATGCCCCTAAGTTCCAGATCTGTTTGGCCTAGCAAAGGCCTGCTCAAACTTCCTCTTCTCGGTTTGGTTCCGAACTCGACTGCCCACGAACTCGGGTGACAACGAACCCATGCGGCCTCAGTCACAGATCAATTAGGGATGCCACTCGAACTACTGTGGCATACGTCTTGGGATCGTGAGCAACCGTCGACCCACGTACACCTCCTCGCAAACCTGTGAGGAAGCACTCCACCTTCTTCTTCTCTGTATCCACGATGTCAGGGGCGAACCGAGATAGAGCAGTAAACTCGTGCTCGTATTCCTCGACCGTCTGGTTCGGTCCTTGCTTTAGCTGTATGAACTCAGCTTTCTTGTCGATTCTAAGCACAACCGGATAGTACTTCTCGTAGAACACCTCTTGGAACTACGTCCAAGTTATCGGTCCTGCACTGACATCTATGGACCGTACAGCAGCTCGCCACCATAGGAGAGCACTTCCTCTTAACGCATAGACTGCGCACTGAACTTTCTGGTGCTCGGGGTAACCCATTCGACTCAGAATATCGTCCACTACCGCAAACCATGCTTCGGCAGCTTCATGGTCTACCGACCCATCGAAGAAAGGCGGGTCATACTTCTTGAAATCCTTCTGATATCCCGCTTCTTCTGTCGTTGCCCTAAACATAAAAGTCGATGCATCCCTTGGATTCTCGCGCAGTCTTTGGTTCCCGATTTCGGTCATGCCAGGGCCTCCATGGCTCGAGTGAACATAGTTTATCACAGTTAGCTTTGACTCGCTATATTCGCTTTGATCGATTCTTTGGATGCCCCGCCATGAGTTCAAAGAATGGCGACGGCCCTGCACGTTCGGTACTTGGACATTTGCTCTTTTCTAAGCTCCATCATTTTGCCCAGCTGATTCCTCGACCGCTGGGATATCCTGGTTGAGCCCCTCCCGATGCTCGGAGTGCTCAACCTCTGGTGCATAGACGGTCGATTCCAGGTTTCGGGCACTTCGACCTCGACCCCTACGACCACCCCGACCTCGACCACCAGCAGCTGCTCTTGCACGACCTCTACCACGTGCCATAATCTATAAGCACAAGAAACATAGCACATCAACATCGATTCACGAAGTACAGTACAAAAGAAAGCACATAAATCTCAACAACGAACGACCTACCACTTACTAAGTAAAAGCAAACCTGTTGATGACCCGACGAATTCCTTGCGAGAGGCTATGAAGGACTAAACACGTACGATGTAGGTAGTATACAAGATCTAAAACTACGCTCTGATACCAACTGTAACACCCCGTAATTGGCACACTTCCTACTCGAGGCATTACTTCCAAGTTGTACCATTCGCGTCAAAAATTCGGCAGCATAACGGCGCAACTTGGACAAACCGAAAAATTTAAGATGAAACCTGAACCTAAACAAGAACACTTCAAAAGGACTCACGAGGGCACCCAGCCTCCACCAAGCTACAAAGGAACGACAGGCTGGGCTCTAGCCCCTCGGAGTTAACAGAAATCCACCAAACAAAAGAACATGCTTTGAACACGAAAGAAAACATAACTGAACATACTTCGATTCGAGAAATGAGCAACAGACAGACTAAAGTTTAAAACATGAATGGAAGCAGCAGAACGCAACAGAAGAAAGAGAAAAGAAACAACAACTCCTAATCGAAAACTCCTAACTAAGTCCTACAAGTCTTCCATAGCCTCACAGGAGTCTCGCCATCGGTGGTCATCTCACTGGTTTGCCTTACCTGCAACAAAAGAAGAAACAAACGAAGGATGAGGATAAAAATACTCAGTAAGCAACCCACATCGTCGAAGAAATACAGAATATAAGGAACGACCTTAGACCTAGCTAAACACGACACCTAGCCCGCAAAACAACCTCAACAAGCATCACGACCCTCTTTCTTACTCAGGTTTCCTAGTTCTGTCCTACCCTTAGTTCCTGGACTGGGTTAGCAGCACGTGGCCACGAGACTCATCCCCGGGCCTGCACTAGGGCGAAGGACTCTATCCAACTCCTCTGACTCTAAGGATCACACACCGAGTCGCACAATTGGATGGGGGCGGACCACCACATCCCACAAAGCAACGAAGCGGTACTACCGCGCACAATCGACCACGGGCTCATTCCCGGATCTGTACTAGGGTGAAGGACTCTATCGAACCCCTCTGACTCCAAGGATCATACCGCGAGTCGCACAACTGGATGGAGGGCGGACCATCACATCCCATAACATCATTGTCATCTCGCCAACCTTGAGTCTCGTCCTACCAAGGGTTACACTGATACTTGGGACTTGGACCTGCACTAGGGCTAGTTGTGCTAACTACAATTCTAAGGCTCAATGGCACTTCCCGAGTCACTTCAGACTAAGCACAGGACAACCAGGCTCGGAACAAACAGTCATAGCACGATGAACATTTAGGAACTCAACACAAGGTTACATCGCCCCTACTAATTATGATTACATGGCACTAACAGACAACCAGGAACCAGAAAGAACAAACGAGTTCGAGTTCCAGTACAGATAAACGTAAACAACCACAAAGAACATGATTCAGGCACAACCGAGCATCTCATCCTATAATGCTACTATCAAAACTTTACTTTAAATCATAAATTGCATGCAATATGCCCCTAAGCCCTACACTTAGTAGTAGTTTAGTCCAAACGACTACTTACAGGAAAATCGAATACAACGAGGACTTGGGTTATGCGGCGTGCTCCAAAGTACTTCTATTTCCAAATCGTCCCTAACGAAGAACACGCACAATATTAGTAAACCGAAACGTAAAAGTGATCTTAAAAGCTTTCAAGGAGTAAAACTCACCCAACGAAGTGCCAAAACGGACTAAGGAACGGACCGAGGCGACCGGACGGAAGGAGACTGTCGTGGCTCTGCAGGCGGCAGCGCGTGTCGCCAGCGGGCGGCGGCGGCGGCGCGTGGGAACGATGCCTTGTCTAATCAAATCTTCACTGCCTGGCTGTGTGGGAACGATGCCTTGTCGAAGAATACTGGCTCTTTCAGCTAATCGGTCGGCCTTTCTAGCCATCAATCTCAACTTCTCGGCTCCTTGTTCAACTTGTCCTTTTATGTAGTCATAACGGCGTCTCAGATTTCCATACTCGTCTCTCCAAATTGCAAAGTCTGTATTCATCACCTGATGCTCTTCTTTTAATCGTGCATGATCTTCCATCACTACTTCGTTCACATTTCGATATAATACCAACTGGTGCTCCAAACTTGCAATAGTATCTTGAAGCAGTGTGTTTGTCCGTTCTGCATCGACGAATTGGCTCTTAAACTCATCTGTCAGCTTTTGCAAAACTTCCTTTTCTTTTTCCAAAGACACAATTGTCTCTTGTGACTTTGTAACTTGTTCATTAAGTATATCTTGGAAGTCTTTCATAGCATTGTTGAGCTTCCGTACCTCTTGCTTCAGGTCTTTGATGTGTAATTTCTGAGCCTCTGCCTCACCTTGTAGGACTTCTATTTATCTCCACAAGTCCCTATTTTTCTTTCGCAATTGGACGACTTCTGCGTTAGAGAACCATTTTTTCCCTCTCTAATTCAAGCTGACTCTATAACGATGTTGAACTTCTTCCAACTGTCTCTTCGCGCTTGTGGATTGTCCAATCCATAATTTAACTTCAGTCCTTAATTCCTCGTTTTCCTTCATGAGGACAAAGTTTCTTTATTTTGCAAGCTTCAATTCTTTTTCCAAATCATCATGGTCGATCTTCAAGGCTTCCTCTAAATCAATTGGCATTGGTGAAACCTCAATTTTTGCCCCAATTCTAATTGCTCTCCAGTCTTCGTATTGTGGCATGGTTCCTTTACAATGTTGGATATTTTTCAATTTCCTTATATCCTTCCAAACATTGATTGCCTGATTGCTCATGGTGCTAGCAACGTCGGAATCGTGTGAGAACTCCCAATCCTCTAAGCCAGGGATAACCGGTGCAAATTGTTTCAACCATACTTGTCGTAGTACCAATAGAGGCGAGTAAGCGATACCTCCCCACGGTCCTAAAAGTGGTACGAATGGCAATTGCCCACATCGATATGTTATGGGACCTGAAGGTAGCCACGTCGCCCTCCATACTAGTTCATCCAATGTCAGGTGGCTCAGAAAAAGCTTCCATGCTTCGATAGAGGGAAAACTTGGATCCCAATGTGTAGCAATGAAATCTCTCACCGTGTTTCTTGCAACATTCCATGGATTGCTAAACCTTATAGGAGCATACTTGAACTTGCTCGGATACTTCAGATGACTGGAAATCCAAATAAAGAGCATGAGTGAGCAACTAAAAAACTTCCCTTTGCTCTTGCAATTTACAATAGCTTAAAGATCTGAGGGTTTCTGCAAGAATTGGAATTACGGGGTTTACTCCGCACTCAATTCCAATGAAAAGTTTAACGACTTGCTCTTCCACGTATCCTCTAATTCTTGGAAAAATAACCATGCCATAGATACACATGGCTAAGAGAGACAAACCCTTTTCTTCAGGCAAGCACGTACGTGTGAGGTTGATCAAATAATCAACAGGAATGCAATTCCTCCCTTCCTTGACTTTCATTTGCTTCTTTATATCAGAAGCATGAACGCCACCCAAAAACTTGGATAAAGATCTTTGTAAAGTTGACCTTCGATCATGAGTGAAGACTTTACTTATTGTACTGGCTGGTACAGGTATTAGAGCCTGATACTCCTCGATCGTGGGAGTCAAATCAAACATCTTAAATGAGAAACATTTAAGCACGGGATCCCAGAAATGAACTAAAGCTTGCAAAGTGTTAGGGTTGACGTTTGCATACATGAGATCAACGATATTCCCATACACTGCAATAAAACTAGCTCTGCTTTCCATACTCAAACCTTCCCATAAACCTTTTAATTCTTCCACATTGTTAAGAACGAGCTCTAGTTGACAATCTTGAGGGAGTTGGACCTCTGCAACTCTTGGCCAAATAACCTCTGATGAATGCTGCAACTGCCCAAACTGCTGGAACACTACTTCCCACGAGTCTTCTTCAGGGGTTGATTTGGTGAATGACCCAGGCAAATGAGTGTCTACCATCCTAAGACTTTACACAAAAAGAAAAGTGAGTCTAACGGTTGACTTAAATGAAAATACAACATATCATAGTCAAATCAAGAACATGAAAACTGCAAACAAAGTGAGGTTAGATCTAAAGATCCTAAAAGACACAGGTCCCCAAAATGATCATTGTCTTAATAGCTTCATGATCATCTTGAGTGAGAATCTTTCGTGTGCCTGCACGGAAGTATAAACTTTTCGAAGGTCGACACTACTCCATCCTCGATTCTAGTCCTATTGGGAATAGCCCGGTCGAGGGCTCGTGATAGTGTGTGAGACAAAGTAGATAAACAACTAAAACCAAGAAATAAATAACAAGGCCTTCAAACAGGTGAAGTTCGGTCTAAAAACCTAGACAATACAGGTCCCCAAAAATGGTCTCACAATCATACATGATCATGTGACCAAATTGAGTGAGGATTTTTTCGTGGTGCCTACGCGGAAGCATAAGCTTCTCGAAGGTCGACACTACTCTATACTCAAATCTAATCCTATTAGGAAAAGCGCAGGTAGGAGGCTTGTGATAGTGTGTGAAACAAAACAAAATAGTAATGTAAGAAAAAAAATAAATGCATAAAGTACAAATAAAAAATAAATTAAAAAAATCAAGAATAACAAATGACCAACGTCCTCATAAAAAGGGATATTTAAAAGGAGTCGCCACCAATCGTTTTTATGGTGTCATTGGGCACCAAAATAAAATAACTTTTTTTATAAAAAAAAAAAGAAAGAAAAAAAATGGTATGCGAAAACCAGATTTGGATTCAGGAGTTGTTTGTGTATGGGGAAGGAGTTACCACCCCACAACACCCGTTTAAAAAACGGTGGCCAAATTTTAATCTTGAATTGCAAAAATTTTCTAGAGAACAAAAAAAACTTATTTAGAAGAATTAGATTTTTTTAAAAAAAAATATCTTATTTTACCTCTCATTACTCCAATATTTGGAGTCATAATCCCATAAAATAAGTGGATTTAAATCCATCAATTTGGCTAAATTGATATTATTCCCCAGATTTTGGAAATAATATCACCTCAAGAATATGAGAAAAATTTAAAATTTCTGAAATCCATCATAGGATAACCTCTTATAAAAGAAAGTTTTTTTTTAAAAAAATATTTTAATTAAATTCATTTTTTCTTGGGATCAAAATCTCAGACTCCCAGAGATAATGATCCGTCACCTCAAGAATTCTAGAAAATCGGACTACCAAATATTTCTAGATTCCGTCGTAGGAAACTTTATAGAAATAAAAAAATTGTTTTTTTTTTAAAAAAAAAACACAAAAAGTTGGAAATAACATTTTTAGTTCTAAAACTTTCAAAGATAAAAAAAACATTAAAGATTTGAAAATAAGTTTGCAATCAGGAAGAAAAAAAAAGTTAAAAAAAAGGATTCGGACTCATAGATGATAATCAAGATAAATCAATTCCAATCATAATATGCAAAATGCAAAATTAGAAATAGATATGTTTTGCATGACAACATTGATCAAAACAATCAAACAAATAAATATGCTAACAAATTTACGAGAAAAAAAAATATATATTGAAATCGAATTTGGACTTCCAAAGAATCGATTTCTCACCTCAAGAAAAACTAGAAAATCGGACTCCCAGATATTTCTAGATTCCGTCGTCGGTATATTTTTTTTTTATATATAATGGTGTAGATTACAAGATCACATAATAATTAGCATACATAAAGAAAAAAAATCAATAGGAAATGTAATTTTTAAACATACAAATATAACATAAAGTGAAATTTGAATCTTTCAATTAAAAAAAAAAAAAAAAAAAGCGCGTCAATGCAGTGCATTACTTTGACGTGAGTGAAAGGAATGGTCTCATTATCATACTTCTTTTTTTACACACACATATATATAATAATAATATTATTAATAATAATATATAATAAAATTTAATATAAAAGTATTGATTTATATATATATAAAAATAAATAAATAAATTTATGTGATGGGCAGCAAAACAGCCGCCCATCTTAACTCTTTTTTTTTAAAAAAATATTATTAATAATAATAATAAATATTATTATAATAATAATTTTACTTTTTAAAACAAAACAAAACCCTTTCTCTTTCTCTCAAACCCTAATCTCTCATTTCTTTTTCTTTTCATTCTCTCTTTTTTTCTGCCCTACCCTTTCTTCTTCTTCCAAGATCAAACTCTTTCTTCTCCCTCTCAACTTCAACTTCAACTTACTGATTTTTAGCAACCTTTCACTGAACAGAAGCAAAATTTCTACTACGAAGGTATGTTTTACTTGTTTACTTCTCATTTATTTGTTTGCACTTTTTTTTTCCACAACACATTACCTGCTCTTTTTCTAGTTTGATCTCTTCTCTTTTTTTTTGCTTTACAACATGTTGCTCCTCTTTTTAGTTTATTTTTTTCATTTTTTATTACTTTCACATGATATTTCGATTTTTTTAGTTTCAAACAGTCTTTTCTTTTAGGCTCATTTTTTTTACTTCTAGCAAATGATAAGAGATTTAGGAATAAAAAGAAGGAAAAAAAAAACAGTAGCATGATAAAAAAAGAAATGTGATACTGGTAACAAAATGAAGAACACGTAAACATAAAGAAAAAAATATAGATCAATGCGAAAATGATAATAACAATAACAATGAAAAAAAAAAAAACAAAAACCCCCCTTACTCAACTATTGTTTTTCAGGGGTGATTCGAGAACAAATCTAGAAGTGGGGAGGGGAATACAACTAGCTTGCCCCTTGAAGTGCGGATCCTTGGGTCCAAACCCTACCAAGTGCAACTTCCGGCCTAGCTCGATCGTTCTTATTGTATTCCAAACTCTCCTCTTTTTTTTTTGTAAAGAACTACTATGTAAGAAAAAACTTACTCTATAATTTCTCTGTTTTTTTTTTTTGTGTAGATGGTTGTGGTGAGATGTGGAAAATGGTATTTTTTGTGTTTTTCTTTCTTGGAATTCTCCCCCTAGGGTTTTGAAAAACAAATGTTTATAAAGGCAAACCCACTTCTTCTTTTAAACAAAACAAAATAGGTAAAAGTGACCCAAAAATGCTATTATACAAAAAGGCAATAATTTGAAAAGAACCAAATAGTAGAAAATCCTGTCACACTTAGCAAAATCACACACAAAAATGCCACAAACAAGATTATTAAAACTCTAATTTAAATTTAATAATTAAAACTGATAAATAAGCAAGTCGGACAAAAATATGTGGCTACAGTTTATTTTGAAGAAAGGTATAGAAATATGTTCAGCTTCATTAGAAAATGGATTGTATGTTTTAAGGCCTAATTCAATCAAAATGATTTTGAACACTGAATTATTTAAAACAGCAAACGCACAAACTAAGAAACGTAAATTTTCTCCTAAAGAGAGTGCTCATCTTTGGCATCTAAGATTGGGTCACATTAATCTCAATAGGATTGAGAGATTGGTAAAGACCGAACTTCTAAACGAGTTAGAAGAAAACTCTTTGCCAGTATGTGAATCCTGCCTAGAAGGTAAAATGACTAAAAGACCTTTTAGTGGAAAAGGTTATAGAGCCAAAGACCCTCTAGAGCTTATACATTCAGACATTTGTGGTCCGATGAATGTTAAAGCCAGGGGAGGACATGAATATTTCATCTCTTTTATAGATGATTATTCTAGATTTGGGCATATTTACCTAATGCACCACAAGTCTGAAGCACTTGAAAAGTTCAAGAAATTCAAGACTGAGGTTGAAAATCAATTAGGTAAAACTATTAAAACACTTTGATCGAATCGAGGTGGAGAGTGCATGGATTTAAAATTTCAAAACTATATGATAGAACATTGAATTACATCCCAACTCTTAGCTCCCGGTACACCACAGCAAAATGGTGTATCGGAAAGGAGAAATTGAACCTTGTTGGACATGGTTCGATAAATGATGAGTCATGCTCATCTCCCTAGTTCCTTTTGGGGTTATGCAGTGGAGACTGTAGTATACATTTTGAATAATGGGCCCTCAAAAAGTGTTTTTGAAACACCTTTTGAACTCTGGAAAGGACGTAAAGGTAGTTTATGTCACTTCAGGATATAGAAATTTACATCCAAAGACATGTGCTTGTGACAAATCCAAAGAAGTTGGATTCATGTTCAAAGTTATGCCTATTCGTAGGATACCCAAAAGAAACAAGAGGTGGTTTATTCTATGATTCTAAGGAAGATAAGGTTTTTGTGTCGACAAATGTCATTTTCTTAGAGGAGGACCACATAAGAGACCACAAACCAAAAAGTAAAGTTGTGTTGAGTGAGTTAGACGGAACAATAGAAAAGGTTGCAAATAAAACTAGTACGCCAACAAGAGTTATTGATACAGGTTTGTCTAGTAAAGAGAGTCCATCTCAAGAGTTGAGTATGCCTCGACGTAGTGGGAGGGTTATAATACAACCTGACCGTTATATGGGTTTAACTGAAACCCAAGTTTTTATACCAGATGACAACTGCGAGGATCCATTGACTTATAATCAAGCAATGGTTGACAAAGACAAAGACAAATGGGTCATAGCCATGGACCAAGAAATGGAGTCTATGTACTTCAATTATGTTTGGGATCTTGTAGATAACCCTGATGGGGTAAAACCTATAGGTTGTAAGTGGATCTACAAGAGAAAGCGTGGTGTAGATGGAAAGGTGCAAACCTTTAAAGCTAGACTAGTAGCAAAGGGTTATACCCAAGTTGAAGGGGTTGACTATGAGGAGACCTTTTCACCTGTTGCTATGGTAAAGTCTATCCGCATCCTGCTTGCCATTGCCGCATATTATGACTATGAGGTATGGCAAATGGATGTAAAGACATCCTTTTTCAATGACATTCTTGAAGAAAACATCTACATGGACCAACCCAAAGGGTTTATTGAACAAGGACAAGAGCAAAAGGTTTGCAGGCTTAAAAGGTCAATTTATGGACTGAAACAAGCCTCTAGGTCCTGGAATATAAGATTTGATGAGGCAATCAAATCTTATGGTTTTGACCAGAATGATGATGAACCTTGTGTCTACAAGAAAATCATCAATAGGTCTTTCGCATTCCTAATTCTCTATGTGGATGATATCCTACTCATTGGGAATGATGTAGGTTATCTTACTGACATCAAGGAATGGCTAGCTACGCAGTTCCAAATGAAAGATTTGGGTGATGTGCAGTTTGTTCTTGGGATCCATATTGTCCGAAACCGCAAGAATAAAACACTAGCCTTGTCTCAAACATCTTACATAGACAAAGTGTTGTCAAGGTTTAAGATGCAAGATTCCAAAAAGGGCTTGTTGCCTTTTGGACATGGAATGCATTTGTCTAAGGAACAGTGTCCTAAGACACCTCAAGGAGTTGAGGACATGAGACGGATTTCTTATGCATCGGTTGTTTGGAGCCTGATGTACGCCATGTTGTGTACTAGGCTTGACATCTGTTTTGCAGTTGGGATGATCAGTAGGTATCAATCCAATCCAGGACATGAACACTGGACAGCGGTTAAGACAATCCTTAAGTATCTTCTGAGAACAAGGAACTACATGCTTGTGTATGGGGCTAAGGATCTGATCCTTAAAGGATACCAGATTCTGACTTTCAGACTGATAAAGATTCTCGGAAATCTACATTAGGGTCAGTATTCACTCTTAACGGAGGAGTTGTAGTATGGCGAAGCGTCAAGCAAGGATGCATCGCTGATTCCACCATGGAGGCCGAATATGTAGCAGCTAAAGAGGTCGTTTGGTTAAGGAAATTCATGCTAAATTTGGAAGTTGTTCCAAATATGACTTTGCCTATCACGTTGTATTGCGATAACAGTGGTGTAGTGGCAAATTCGAGGGAACCCCGAAGTCACAAGAGGGGAAAGCACATTGAGCGGAAATATCATCTCATCCGGGAGATCGTGCATAGAGGAGACGTGATTGTCACGAAGATAGCCTCAGAGCACAACATTGCTGATCCTTTTACAAAGGCTCTCACGCTAAAGTATTTGAGAGTCACCTAGAAGGTCTAGTTTTACAAGTCTTCCCCAACTAGGGCAAGTGGGAGTATTTTGTACAAAGGGATTTAAATGCCCTAGTTTATTGTATTTACATTATTGTAATGTTTTAGTACTCCACAAGCTTTAGGTCAGGTGGGCAATTGTTGGGATTTATGCCCTAAACTTGTGTAATTTTGATCAATTAAATAAAGGGTTATTTGTTTTGATAGAATTACAGTCTTGGTTTATAAATCCAATAAACTAAGCTCCAATGTTACAACATATATCTTGAACATCAGTGTACTAGACACTATTTGGGTTGAGTTCAAGAATATAACCTAAATGGTCTATGGTATGAGAATAAGGTTGGAAACCTCATTCTGGTAATATCATGGATGCGACCCACTTTGTAATTAGTACAAATGAGGTAATCCAACTCATTCATGTAGTTGACATGCGAGTGGGGGCATCCTGTATGAAGAGTTCATACAAGACCAAACCAAAAATTATTAGTCTAACCATTGTGTAACAATCGCTAATGAGGATAAGACTAGTAATTTATAGATGATCATTAGTGACTCGACCTGAATCTTGAGCAAGTTAAGAACTCCTGCTTATAGGGGTTTGTCCTTAGACTAGTATGGGTGAGAGTGGCCTGTAGCCGACTCAATAAGCCTATCTTCTGAGGGACAAAATCTCGTAGGTAGCTGGGAACTTAACTGTGCAAGATGGAATTCACACATTCCTACACTAAGGAATTAGATAGGTTGTTTGCTTAAGAACTGACTCCAGGTCTTGAACAACGGGGCCCCTCCCTCTATGAGGGTATGAGTCTAAGGTAGGACCTTAGACTTGTTGTTCATTAGAGGATCAGTGGTGCTTAAGGAGCAAAGAGGTAATCACAGGGGTAAAACGGTAATTTGACCCAGCTGTAATTACGAACAACCTGTGAAGTGTCGAATTATGGGTAATGATTATATAAGTGGACACAATATAATCTACAGTGAGGAGAGTGCAACTACAAGTCTATAGTGGCGTGACTTGTAGTTAATGAATATTGATTAACTGGATCAAAGAGTTTGATTAGTCAATCTCATATCATTGGAGCTCATGAACTGTAGGTCCATTAGGTCCCTCTGTTGGCTCAACATGGTAATATTGAGGGTATAAAGTTAGGAATTAAATTGAAGTGTTCAATTTCATATATGAGATGTCATACCAATTATATGTGATATAATTGATATAATATATAGTTATGTGAATTGGATTCACATATTAACTATATACTAAAGAGAGAATGAAAGAGGGATACGATGGTAATTTCCATCCCTATCTCCTTATATATATAGTTGCATAAGATGCAACTAGGTCAAGTTAACCTAAGCATTTGAATGTGTTGTTGGAAAGGTTCCAAAGCACAAACCTCTCTCTCACAACATCTCATCTTACCTAAAGGGAACCCACATTCCTCCCTCACCTAGAGAACAACGGAGAAGATCCAGTGGTCGTGTTTTAGTCCATTCGTGGTTCGTGTTGTTGAGATCTTGATCGTGAGAGAGGAGGAGCACTTGAAGAAAAGTTCTTCAAAGGTATAACTTCTTGCTGTCCATATTATATTTTATGCTTAATCTAGTTGTTTACGTTCTTGAATGAAATCGTTGTAACTAAATCGAGAGCGCGCGATTCACAATCGCTTCCGCTGCGGCATTCGATTCCCTTCATCTACTACACATTGTTAAAGTTCTCATAATCATAACCCTGGAGCATAGTTTATTGGATTTAAGTTTTAAATATGAGAACACGATAAAAAATGAAAATAACTCTTTATTGATTTTATCAGATATTTACAAAGTACACGAGTTTAGGACATAAAACCCAACACACGACGGTGTAAGGGAAAACAGGGAAGACAACGGCGCTGATTTCGCGAGGTCGACGTGCGGCGGGGCGACGTGGGTTCTTTAGCAAGTCAATTGCGAGAAGTAGAGGGTGAGGGTTTGAAGGGATTTGAATTCCCGCAACGGAAGACGTTGTGAAACGTTGTTGTTTCGGTGTGTGCAATTTCTATCTTAAAATTGAACATAACACTTACATTCTAGGCTAAACATGCTTAAAATCAAGAGAAAACAGTAGGTAAAAGTAGTAACCTCTTGAAGAACTCTTCTTCAACGTTTTCTCCTTCTCGATCTCGAACCAACGATCTTTACGAACTCGATCCTCGAACAAAACAGCAAGACACTTCCAAAGGGTCTTCTCGGTTGTTCTCAGGAGGTTGAGGGAGAGTTGTGAGACTCCCTTTGGTTTTGGGTGAGGAGAATTCTAGAGGAATTGAGAGAACTTTTGAGGGAGAATTAGACTTGCTCTCTTTGGATGAAAGTCCAAAAAATGGAAAAACTCTCATGAAATACCTTTGAATGCATCTTTTTATAATGGTGTATGGTGGAGTTAAAATCTCCACCAATTCACCACTTTACCACAACTATATGATATGAAAATCATATTTCCATATCACATAATATAAGGTATCTCATACCTTACTATACAAATCTCATTTGCATAATTGTGGAATTTTAAATTGAATCACATTCAATTTAATTTCTCTCAATTCAATTTCTCGAATGTAGCACTAATTAATCAATTAGGCTATACTATAGTTTATTATGAATCTCATTCACATCAAACTATATATTGTGTCAACTATATCACATATAAATGACATAACTACCCAATTAATGAATTTGAATACTTCAAATCCACACCAAATTGTAAACCCTTAATTTATCTATTTTGAGCCAACCGAGGGACCTAATGGACCCATAGTTGACGAGCTCCAATGATCCGAGATTAACCTATCAAACTCATTGACCCGGTTACTCAACATTCATTAGCTACGGTAACACTCCACTAAAGCCCGTAGTTGCACTCTCATCACTGTAGGACAAGTTGTGTCCATCGATATAACCAATTTTCGTGAGTCGACCCTTCACAGGTTGTTCGTAGTCACAGCTGGGTCAAATTATCGTTTTACCCCTGTTTCTACCTCTTGCTACTTAAGTCATACTGCTCATCTAATGAACAACTATGTTGCATGGTCCAACCATAAACAACAACCCTCTCGGGCCAGTCAGAGGGTGGGGCCCTGTTGTTCAAGCCCTAGAGACAACACTTAAGGGAACAACCCCTCTAATTTCCCTAATTTGGGAATGAGTGAATTTCATCTCGCGTTGTCAAGTTCCCAGCTCTCCACGTGGTCATGTCCTTGAGAAGACAGGCATATTGGGCGAGTAACAGTGACCACCCTCACCTGTACTAGTCAAAGGACAGACCCTTGCAGACAGGAGTCCGTAACACGCTCAGGATTAAGGTCGAGTCACTAATGGTCATCTACGAATTTATTAGCCCTATACTGCCAACGGTGTTACATCAGTAAGTTTAATAATTCACGGTCCGGTCTTGTACAATCTTATTACACAGGATGCCTCCACTCGCATGTCAACCACATGAACGAGTTGGATCACCTCGTTTGTATCTAATACAAATTGGGTCGCATGCACAACATATCCAGGATTAGGTCTTCATCCCTATCCGTATACTGTAGACCGTTCGGGTGATTAACTCGAACGTGATCCTCCCCGTCTGTCCACTACACACCGTTCAAGTTCTTAGTTCTCTCATAATAAAATGACCCTCGAGCTTAGTTTATTGGATTAAGTTTATGAAATATGTGAGACACAAAGTATGGAAAAAATAACTCTTATTTATTTCAAGTTGGAATATTAGAAATTTACACGAGATTAGGACATACATCCCAACAAACTCCCACTTGAATTAAGCTACTGGAGTACATAATACATTTCTCAAATGTATAGTAATACAATAAAGTACAATAAACTAGGGCATTGAATACCCCTTTACAATACTCCCACTTGCCCTAGTTAGGAAGCACTCGAAGACCTAGACTCTCTAGGTGACCCTCAAACACCTTAGCCGTGAGGGCCTTTGTAAATGGATCAACAACGTTGTGCTCCAACTCTATCTGCGTGAGTATCATGTCTCTCCGGTGCACAATCTTCCGTATTAGGTGATACTTACACTCAATATGCTTGCCCCTCTTATGACTCCGATGTTCTTTCGAGTTGGCTACTGCACCACTGTTGTCACAAAACAGGGTAATTAGCAAGTTAATACTTGGAATAATTTCCAAATAAAGCATGAACTTCCTTAGCCAAACAACTTTCTTTGCAACTTCACAAGCCGCAACATACTCGGCTTCCATCATGGAATCAACGATGCATCCCTAATTCATGTCTCGCCACATTACAGCTCCTCCGTTCATAATGAACGATGACCCCGAAGTGGATTTCCTAGAATCCTTATCGATCTGAAAGTCAGAGTCTGTATCTCGTAAGGATCAAATCCCCACTTCCATACACAAGGCTGTAGTTCCTCGTTCTCGTTAGATACTTGAGGATTGCCTTCACGATTGTACAGTGATCTAATCTTGGATTGGAATGATACCTACTGACAATCCCAACTGCATAACAGATGTCGGGCCTAGTACACAACATGGCATACATGAGGTTCCCTACAGCTGAAGCATAATGGAATCGTCTCATATCCTCAACTGCTTGAGGCGTCTTAAGACATTGATCCTTAGACAGGTGAACCCCATGCCTGAAAGGCAACAAGCCCTTCTTGGAGTTATGCATCTTATATTTAGACAACATCTTGTCAATGTAAGATGCCTGAGACATGGCTAGCGTTCTGTTGTTCAGGTTTCGGACTATCTGGATACCTAGAACATACTGTGCCTCTCCCAAATCTTTCATTTGGAATTGCGAAGCCAGCCATTCCTTAATGTCAGTAAGAAATCCTACGTCATTCCCAATGAGCAGGATATCATCCACATACAATATCAGAAATGCGACAGTATTGTTAATGATTTCTTGTAAACACAAGGCTCATCAACATTCTGATTAAAGCCATGAGATTTTATCGCCTCATCAAATCTTATATTCCAAGACCTCGAGGCTTGTTTCAATCCATAAATAGACCTTTTAAGCCAACAAACCTTTTGCTCTTGGCTTTGGACAATGAACCCCTTGGGCTTGTCCATATAGATGGTCTCGTCAAGGATACCATTTAGAAAGGTCGTCTTGACATCTATCTTCCATACCTCATAGTCATAATATGCGGCAATGGCCAGAAGGATTCTGATTGACTTTACCATGGAAACAAGTGAAAAGGTTTCCTCATAGTCAACCCCTTCAACCTGGGTAAAACCCTTTACCACTAGTCTTGCTTTGAAGGTCTACACCTTCCCATCTATGCCACGTTTACGCTTGTAGATCCACTTGTAACCAATAGGTTTAACCCCATCCAGTTGGTCCACTAGCTCCCAGACGGAATTGAAGCACATCGACTCAATTTTCTGGTCCATAGCTTTAATCTATTTGTCTTTGCCAATGTCTGTCATTGCCTGATCATAGGTCAATGGATCCTCGCAGTCATCATTTGGGGTGACGACCTGGGTTTCAGCCAAACCCATGTAACGTTCAGGTTGTCTCACAACCCTCCCACTACTCGAGGCATTCTTAACTCTAGAGAACGAACTTGGCTAGATGAGCTAGGATCAACAACACTTGTTGATGTACTAGCACCAACAACAACTCTTGTTGATGAGCTGTCCATTTAATTAAACACAATCTTACTCTTGGTAAGTGATCCCTGATGTGGTCTTCCTCAAGGAAAGTGGCGTTTGTCGACACAAGCACCCTATTATCCTTATGATCGTAAAACAAACCACCCCTAGTCTCTTTTGGATAACCTACAAAAAGGCACAACTTTGAACGGGGTTTTAACTTCTTCGGGTTTGACACCTACACATGGTTCGAGCATCCCCAAATTCTGAAATGCCGTAAACTGGTTTTACGATCATGCTAGAGTTTGAAAGGTGTTTCACAAACACTCTTCGACGGAACTGTGTTCAAAATGTATATCGCAGTCTCTACTGCGTAACCCTAAAAAGAATCAGGGAGACGAGTATAGCTCATCATCGATCGAACCATATCCAACAGGGTTCTGTTTCTCCTCTCCGATACACCATTCTGTTGTGGCATACCAGGTGCTGAGAGTTAGGACGTAATTCCATGTTCCATCATATAGTCCTAGAATTCAGTGTCCATGTACTCTCCACCTCGATCCGATTGAAGTGTTTTAATAGTTTTACCTAACAGGTTCTCAACCTCAATATTGAACTTCTTGAACTTTTCAAGAGTTTCAGACTTCCTATACATTAGGTAAACGTACCCATACCTCGAATAGTCATCTATGAAAGATACAAAGTATTCGTAACTTCCTCGTGCTTTAATATTCATCGGACCACAGAGGTTAGAATGTATAAGCTAAAGAGGCTCTTTGGCTCTATATCCTTTTCCACTAAAAGGACGTTTGGTCATTTTCCCTTCAAGGCATGACTCACAAACCGATAAAGAGTTTTCTTCCAACTCGCTTAGAAGTCCGCTCTTCACTAGTCTCTCAATCCTATTGAGATTTATGTGGCCTAACCTTGATGCCAAAGATGGGCACTTTCTTTTGGAGAAACTTTTAATCTCTTAGTTCGCGTTTCTATTGTTTTAAATAATTTAGTATTCAAAACACTTTTGACCGAATTAGGCTTTAAAACATACAAATTACTCTCAAGTGAAGCAGAACATAAAAAATTTCCATTTCGAGAAATAAACGCTTTATTACTCATGAAAGAAACAAAAATATTTTGTTCTAATAGGCAGGAAATAGAAACTAGGTTTCTAGTAAACCCTGGAACTATGTACATATTATCTAATAATAAGTACTTCCTGCAAAAAAATAACATCACCATGCCAATTGCTGCAGCTGAGACAACTTCTTCGGATTCAACCCTGAGCGTCATCTCACCCTCTTGCAGCTGCTGCTAGAAATTTAATCCTTGAAAAGAAGAGCAAACATGGTTAGTGGCGTCTGAATCCAATATCCAGACAGAGTCATTACTCTCCACTAAACAAGTTTCTGTAGCAAGTAAATCACATTTACCTTCCTTCTTTTCAACAAAGAACTTGGGGCAACTCCTCTTCAGGTGATCGTCCCCGTTGCAGTAGAAACACTTTCTTGCAACTTCCTTGATCTCTTTGTCCTTTTGGGCGGCAGCGCGGTCAATCCTAACCTCCTTCAACTTCTGCTTCTTCCCTTTCGGGCCTGAAGAATCTACAAACTTTGTCCCAGAGGTCGAACCCCTGTGAAAAGGTCCAAAGGCAACACTTGCCTCAGCTTCCTGTCCCTTTTTTTGCACCAAGGATTGAAAGGTTTGTAGTTCGTTGAATAGGATTGTTGGATCAAGCACTTGAGGACACTCCTCAGTGAGCGCGAACTTAAGGTCGTCATTTACCAAAATCGTGTCAATATTGTCTTTCCAAATTTGAAAAATATCGCCGACTAACTTATCGGAAGCTAAAAGAGCGTTAAAGGTGTTTGACATTTTGTCGCTGAAAAAATGGAAACTTTAAAGGCGTTTGACATTTTGTCACTGAAAAAATGGAAACTTTGTATTAGTCTCGCAAAAACTTTGAAAATTCAATAAGGATTTAGCAAATTTTTATCTAATGATCCCTAGGTCATTAAAAATTGCAATGATACCCCAAAGGTTTAGAATGACCGACACCGTAGGGTAGACATTCTCGACCAGACCCTAATACTAGAATAACTCTTATTCCATTAGGCATCTAGTTACCATTTTTCGATATGAATCCATTAACTCTTAATGAATCATGTGAGTGTCACCCTCTATCTTTAAATGTCTAAGTATCCGTCCAAACAATAGCCACCGTAGGGAGGACTACGAAGGAAAATAAACAAGGAAATCGTATCCCTTTCGGGAATTTACGGTGTTCCGACTCCCATGATCAAGGTCCTCCGTAGGGATTGTCTGGTCCAGGAGAAACTAGTAGGCGAATCATAGGCGTCTCATGGTGTGAATCGAGAGAAGAGATCGTGGGTCCCATTTTAACAGGTCCCGCTCCCACTCACTATAAGTACTCTCTCAATCCATGTTGAATTTTGACCCATACAAATACCACCCGTAGGGGGACGCTCCCATTTGCGCCACGAGGCCGAGTATGGATCTCACGGTGTGAACTTAACGGAGAATTGTGGATTGAAATTTAAATGTATCTCATACACTTTATTTCCTCCCACTCAACACTTTAATATAATCGGGATTGACCTAGATAAACCGACTATAATTTACCTAAGTCTACCAATATAACACTTATATTGGATTAGCCTAAGTCTATAATCACATTATTAACTTATGTCTATGTGAGTATATTAATTAACTTTTAATTAACGACACTCATGAGAATATAACCTATGAATCTCCGGACCAAATTCACTCCCAAGTCGGTTCCTAGGTAGAGGTGTTCCGCAAAGTGTCAGCTTAAATACTCCAGCCTTAGACAAAACCTTCCTTAGACAGAGTTACTAATTAGTCACCATTCATAAGTCATATTGATTTCCTAATTCTAATCTTATTAGAACCAGAAAACCTATGTCTAATTATTCAAGTTCTAAACTATTTAAAACTAATTAACTTAGGTTACATGCATTTCTTTATTATAATGCTTGATCATTTATCACATGAATAATTAAGCTATATAATATGCATACATCTCATGTATAAATGCATGTTAATGCTTTTAATCTAAGAAATATAACACTTATATTAATTAAATTAAAAAACGTACATTATATTATAACACTTATAATATAATCATATCATGCATACTATATATTATAACTCTTATAATATAAATATGATGCATGAAATGTTTAAACTAACATGAGATTTTAATCTATATGACATACATTATGTACATAGAAAAAAAATAAATTATCCAACAATTACATAATTTAATAAATAACATAATTGGATTGATTTTTGGCACCCTAGGGACTTTAATTTAATTAATTAACATTAATATAACAATTATATTAATATTAATTAAAATTAAATTAATTAAAATTCATTTTACAAAAGAAATAAATTAAAAATAAAAAAACGGTTGTCAGCTGGCCTCGAACCGCCGACCTCTGAGTCCCTTTGAACAACCACTTTGACACTATGCTAGATTTTCTAACGAACTGCTGCACGATATGCGATGGCGTTGCAACGCTGCTACCTCCAGCGTCAAGCGTAGCGTTCTCAACGCCGCACTGTAGCAGTCTCTCCAATAGCATGGATGGCGTCGCAACGCTGAAGAACAGCATAGCGACGCTGATGAAATTCTAACAAGCTCCTCTTGCTGTTTTTCATCTATTTCGCCAGTTTCCGCTCCGATTTCTTCACAACAACTCTTGCCACGAATGACATAGACTTACAGCCTCGATTTACATTAAAAAATGCCCAAAAATATCGGGTCCTTACATTGATCTCATCAACTTTAATGTAAATCTAAACTAAGTGCCAAAGATCGAAAACATCCAAATTAAATGCAAACCATTAACATTCATCTCATGAAAAATTAATGCTACCCACCTAATTTTAAGAAATTACAGAATACACAACGAAGAGCAACGATTGGTTCGGATACGATTTGAAGGGATTTGAATTCGCTCAGCGGAAGACGTTGTGAAACGTCGTTGTTTCGTTGTGCAATTCGTATCTTAAAATTGAACATAACACTTACATTCTTTGCTAAACATGCTTAAAAGCAAGAGAAAACAGTAGGTAAAAGTAATAACCTCTTGAAGAATTCTTCTTCAACGTTTTCTCCTTCTCGATCTCGATCTCCCTCGATCAAACGATCTATACGAACTCGATCCTCGAACCAAACAACAAGACACTACAAAAGGGTCTTCTCAGTTGTTCTCGAGAGGTTGAGGGAGAGTTGTGGGGCTCCCTTTGGTTTTGGGTGAGGAGAATTCTAGAGGAATTGAGAGAACTTTTGAGAGAGAATTAGACTTGCCCTCTTTGGATGAAAATCTAAAAAATGGCAAAAGTCTCATGAAATGCCTTTGAATGCACCTTTTTATCATGGTGTATGGTGGAGTTAAAATCTCCACCAATTCACCATTTTACCATAACTATATGATATGCAAATAATATTTGCATATCACATAATATAAGGTATCTCATACCTTATTATACAAATCTCATTTGCATAATTGTGGAATTTTAAATTGAATCACATTCCATTTAATTTCTCTCAATTCAATTTCTCCAATGTAACACTAATTAATCAATTAGGCTAAACTATAGTTTATTATGAATCTCATTCACATCAAACTATATATTATGTCAACTATATAACATATAAATAACATAATTACCCAATTAATGAATTTGAACCCTTCAAATCCACACCAAATTGTAAACCCTCAATTTATCTATTTTGAGCCAACCGAGGGACCTAATGGACCTACAGATGATGAGCACCAATGATCTGAGATTAACCTGTCAAACTCTTTGATCCGGTTATTCAACATTCATTAGCTACGGTAACACTCCACTAAAGCCTATAAATGCACTCCCATCACTGTAGGACAAATTGTGTCCATCGATATAACCAATGTCCGTGAGCCGACCCTTCACAGGTTGTTCGTAGTCACAATTGGGTCAAATTACTTTTTTACCCCTATGTCTACCTCTTGCTCCTTAAGTCCCACTGCTCCTCTAATGAACAACTACGTTGCATGGTCCAAGCATAAACAACAACCCTCTCGGGCCAGTCAGACGATGGGGCCCCGTTGTTCAAGCCCTAGAGACAACACTTAAGGGAACAACCACTCTAATTTTCCTAATTCTGGAATGAGTGAATTCCATCTCGCTTAGTCAAGTTCCAAGCTCCCCATGTGGTCCTATCCCTGAAAAGATAGACATATTGGGCGAGTAACTGTGACCACTCTCACCCGTACTAGTCAAAGGACAAACCCATGCAGAAAGGAGTCCGTTACACGCTTAAGATTAAGGTCGAGTCACTAATGGTCATCTACGAATTTATTAGCCCTATACTGTCAACGATTTTAAATCAGTAAGTGTAATAATTCACAGTCCGGTCTTGTACAGTCTCATTGCACAGGATGCCCCCACTCGCATGTCAACCATATGAACGAGTTGGATCACCTCGTTTGTATCTAATACAAAACGGGCCACATCCACAGCGTATCCGAGTTAGGTCTCAACCTATCCAGGTATCTGTAGATCGTTCTGGTCATTTACTCGAACGTGATCCTCCCCTTGTGTCCACTACACACCGTTCAAGTTCTTAGTTCTCTCATACTACAATGACCCTGAAGCTTAGTTTATTGGATTAAGTTTATGAAATATGTGAGACACAAAGTATTAAAAAAATAACTCTTATTTATTTCAACTTGGAATATTACAAACTTACAAGAGATTAGGACGTACATCCCAACAGGGTTTCAGTTAAAGTTGTTGCAAAACGGGAAGAGAAGAAAGAGGAAGAGAAAGAGAGGGAGATAACCGACGACAAGCTAAGAAGAGAAAATGAGGAGTTGGTGTCTTCGGCTGATCAGCGATGGCTCGACTTGAGACGACGACGACGAGTAACGCACGAACGCAGGAGAAAGAGCGCTGGGGTGAAGGTTTCGACTGGGCTCCTTTGGCGTGAGGGAAAAGATAAGGAAAGAAAATAAAAGAAAAGAAAGAAGAAAGAAGAAAAGAAAAAGAAAAAGAAAAGAAGAAAAGGAAATCAAAGAAAAAAAGAGAAAAGCTTACGTGAATGCTTTCAACCAAAAGTTTGATCCTTTAGGTGTGCTCCCTTATGTTCCTTTGTTCTTCATTAAGACACATTCAACTAAAAGTTTGTATATCTCTTCCTTTATGTTCTTTTAGAACCATTCTTATCTTTTAAAGGAACTTCGTAACTTTTTCCTTCACGACGTATGATTCCCTTGAATATTAGACTTCATCATCTTAAAACTTATGCAATTAAGATAATTCTATTTTTCAAAATCTCATGTAATCTTAAAGGGATGTTGCTATGTGAAAAATAGAAGTGTCTATATCTTTATCACAAGTTTAAAAGTTGGAACTCAAACAAAAATATTCTTAAATTCAAGAATAAGGCAACAAATTAATGTTTAACAATGACTAAATAAATAATGAAACATGCTAAAAAAACAACTTTAGTATTTATAAAATATAGTACTTTAAACTTTATGAGGACAACAAGATACCAAACACAACATTAACAACCTTCCTTTGAGTCGAGTATCAACTTGTAAACAGTACTCTTAACATGATGGTAAAACATTGATAACCAATCCTGCCAAGTAAAAGTCTTCATTTGGACCGACAATCACTCACATGGCATAACTTTATATTATCCATGTTCATCACCAACTAACCATAAGTGTACATGTTATTTGGCCAGACTGATGCCTTTCTTCGACAATCAGAATGCATAAATAACAGAACAACAAACATCTAATTAATTTTGAAGATGCCAATATCAGAAATCAGAAGCTACTTTGGCAGCATGATCCTGAAGGGAATTAAACTCCCACGCAGCAGAAGACGATTGAATCGTCATGGTGAAGTTGTGCAATTGAATTTCGTTAAAATGATTTAACACTTAAATCTAGGCTAAGCATACATAAAATGAAAAGAAAAACAGTAAGTTCAAGTTACTTACTTGTTGAAGACCTTCTTCAAGGATTCCTTTCCAACGAATCACGAACTCTTCGTGTGCTTCTCGATCTCTACGAATCGGAACACTTCTCACGGACAAGAACACCACCAAAGGCTTCTCGATTGTTCTTCTTTTGGAAGAAGGAAGTTTGTGGGAACTTGGTGTCTTGGAGAAGAGAGGAGAAATGTTGAGAGAATTGAGAGAGAATTGTTCTCTTCTTTTTGGTGAGAATTCCAAAAAATGAGAGAATGACTTACTTTCCTTCTTGCAAGAAGGGTTTATATAATGGAGATAGGTGAAGTTGAAATCTCCACCTATTTACCATTTTACCACAACTATAGGTTATGCAAATCATATTTGCATAACCATATATTATAAGATATCTCATATCTCATATCTCATATCACAAATCACATTTGCAATATTGTGGTTTTATTAAATTGAATCACATCCAATTTAATATCTCTCAACCTAATTTCTCCAATTAGCCCTAATTCAACAATTAGGCTAACCTATAGTTTATTATGAATCTCATTCACATTAAACTATATATTATATCATTCATATTTCATATAAATGACATAAATGCCCTTTTAGTGAAATTGAACACTTCAATTCACACCAAAACACTAACCCTTCTTTTAACCCAGATTGAGCCAACCGAGGGACCTAATGAACCTACAGTGATGAGCTCCAATGATCCGAGATTAACCTATCAAACTCTTTGAACCGGTTAATCAACATTCATTAGCTACGGTAACACTCCACTAAAACCCGTAGCTGCACTCCCGTCAGTGCAGAATATTATGTGTCCACTGATATAACCAATAACTATGAGTCGACCCTTCACAGGTTGTTCGTAGACACTGCTGGGTCAAATTATCGTTTTACCCCTGTGTGTATTTCTTGCTCCTTAAGTCCCCACTGCTCCTCTAATGAAGTACAACGTTGTAATGGTCCGACCATACACAACAACTCTCTCGTGCCAGTGAGAGAGTGGGCGCCCGTTGTCCAAGTGCCTATATGATTGTCATCAAAAGAATTGTCATCAATCATAGATTTAGAATGGTAAGGATTAGACAAATTGTATCTAGAAAAATCACGATGCACATACCTAGGGTCCTGGGGAGGACAGTACATTGGTGGAGAATCAAAATCATGAAAAGTCATACTTGGAAAATCAGTAATCAAAACCAAGACTTTTACACAATAGACACACAACATAAAACAGGAGACAAAGACTCAAAAACACACAAATAAAACAAATAAGGAAACAAATAACAAACACACAATGAAACAAATAAGGAAAGAAAACACAAACACACTTTAGTCTAAAATCTCAAATTTTCTCCTAATATTAATTAATCTAAGTAATCGCCATTCCCCGACAACGACGCCAAAAACTTCTTGCGTAAAATTAATAATGCAATACCGCAAGTGTACGGGTCAAGTTTTGGTATAGTGATTTGAGAGTTTCAAGTATCGTCCTCGGGAATGGGTTTCTAGATTATTTAACTACCAAGATACTAATTCTCAATTTTAGCTAACGTAACATACCATGGATAGGTGGTGAAAGTAAAGACAAACGACAGACAAACAAATGGAGACACGAATATGATAGAATTGGAGGAAATTGACTTCACAAGTTAACATTTATTTGACACATGCAAGAACTAATGTGATGAATTTATAAACAAGAAGTAAGATACTCAAGAAAATCTCTCGATTCTTAGTGAGCCTCGCACACACAATGAATTCTATAGCCTCCATATGAATCTAAAGCATGCGCGATATTAAGCAACTTCTTTATATGTTTCCCTTAGACTTCTAGGTCATTCTCATGCCAGACTTCTAAGAGTTTTGACAACTTTGCTCTAATCTAAGCTTTTTCTCGCGAGTCCACTTAAACCAACAAGATTAAAGAATTCAAGAACGAATTGCAAAAAATAAAGAACAAAACATAATTCAATACATAGCAAACAAGTCTTAAACAAAGCAATCAAATCCTAACTACAACTTTTAGCCACTGTAAATTACAATAAACCAAGCTAAAGTTATAGGAAACGTCTTAAAATGGTGTTACAATCTGAAAAAGAGAAGAAATAAACTTATGTGTGTAGGGACGTATGTCCTCATCTCGTGTAGTTTGCAATATTCCAAGTGGTAATAAATAAGAGTTATTTATTCGAACTTTGTGTCTCACATTTTTCATAAACTTAATCCAATAAACTAAGCTCCAGGGTCATTGTTCCCGACTTAGGGAAACTAGAGGGGTTGTTCCCTTAAGTGTTGTCTCCAGGGCTTGAACAACGAGGCCCCACCCTCTCACTGGCCCGAGAGGGTTGTTGTTTATGGTAGGACCATGCAACGTAGTTGTTCATTAGAGGAGCAATGAGACTTAAGGAGAAAGAGGTAGACACAGGGGTAAACCAATAATTTGACCCGCTGTGACTACGAATAACCTATTACGGGTCGACTCACAGGTATCGGTTATATCGATGGACACAACTTGTCCTACAGTGATGGGAGTGCAACTACAAGGTTTAGTGAAGTGTTATCGTAGCTAATGAATGTTGAATAACCGGGTGAATGAGTTTGACAGGTTAGTCTCGGATCAATGAACTTCGTCATCTGTAGGTCCATTAGGTCCCTCGGTTGGCTCAAATTGGACAAATTGAGGGTTTTCAGTTTGGTGTGAATTTGAAGTGTTCAAATTCATTATTTGGGTATTTATGTCATTTATATGTGATATAGATGACATAATATATAGTTTGATGTGAATGAGATTCATAATAAACTATAGTATAGCCTAATTGATTAATTAGTGCTAATTGGAGAAATGAAATTAAGAGAAATTAAATGAATGTGATTCAATTTAAAATTCCACAATTATGCAAATGAGATTTGTATAATAAGGTAGGAGATACCTTATATTATGTGATATACAAATATTATTTGTATATCATATAGTTGTGGTACGATTGTTATTTGGTGGAGGTTTTAACTCCACCACACACTAGTATTTAAAGGCTTTGCAAGAAGCCTTTGGTAAGCCATTTGCCATTTTTTGGATTTTCATCCAAAGAGAGCAAAAGGATTCTCTTTCAAACTCTCTCAATTTTCCCAAACTCTCCTCTCCCAAAATCCAAAGGGAGTCCAACTCACTCTTCCTCAACCTCCCGAGAATAACCGAGAAGACCCTTTGGAGGTGTCTTGCTGTTTGGATCGAGGATCGAGTTCGTGGAGATCATTCGTTCGAGAGGGATCGAGATCGTGACCGGAGGAGGAAAGCTTTGAAGAAGAGTTCTTCAATAAGTAAGTAACACATTTCTTACTTTTGTTACCTCCTTTATGTATGTTTAGCCTAGGATTAATGAGATTAATTCAATTTTAAGATTTGAATTACACAATGAATCAACGACGTTTCACAACGTCTTTTGCTGCGGGAGTTCCTAATCCCTTCAATTGGTATCAGAGCCCATCGTTGCTCTTCGTTGTGTAATCTGTGATATCTTAAAATTAGGTGGGTAGTATTAATTTTCATGAGATGATTGTTAATGGTTCGCAATTTTCGATGTTTTCGATTTTTTGCACTCAGCTAGATTTACATTAATGTTGATGAGATCAATGTAAGGGCCCGGTGTTTTGGGCATTTTTTTAATGTAAATCGAGTTTGTAAGTCTGTGTCGTTCGTGGCATGAGATGCTGTGAAGAAATTGGAGCGGAAACGGGCAAAAAACGACGAAGAACAGCAAAGGAGTTTGTTCTTCTGTCGACGACGTTGAGACGTTGTTCTTCGGCGTCTCAACAGAGCCCGTGCGGATCCAAGCGCGCTGCAGGCACAACGTTGCGACGCCAGGCGCGGCGTTGCAACGCTGTAGGCATTGAGAACGCAGGTTCAACGCTGGCCACGACGTTGCAATGCTGCCGCGTAGTGGCCAGTTCCAACGTGCAGTTTGCGAAATAGTGGCGACGTGGGACTTTGAGGGCAGCGGTTCGAAACCTGCTTGGTGCAACTGTCGTTTTTAATTTAATTTAATTTATTTTCTTTTTTAAAATATTTTTATTAAATGTATTTTATTAATTTTCTTAATTAATATTAATATAAATGTTATATCAATGTTAATTAATTAAATTTAATGTCCTAGGGTGCCAAAAATCGGTCTAATTTTTGCTATTTATTTATTTTATGCATGAGATGTATGAAATATTTATTCAATGTGCATATAGTATGTCATATAGATTTAAAATCCCACCTTAGGTTAAACATTTCATGCATCATACTTATATTATAAGAGTTATAATATATAGTATGCATGATAGGATTATATTATAAGAGTTTTAATATAATGTTTGCAAGTTTTAATTTATTTAATATAAGTGTTATATTTCTTAGATTAAAAGCATGCTCATGCATTCAATTCATGTGATGAATGTATGTGATAGTTTATTATTCATGTGATGAATGATCAAGCACTATAACATAGAAATGCATGTAACCTAAGTTAATTATTAGTTTTAAATGGTTTAGAACTTGAATAATTAGACTTAGGTTTTCTAGTTCTAATAAGATTAGAATTAGGAAATCAATATGACTTATGAATGATGATTAATTAGTAACTCCATCTAAGGAAGGTTCTGTCTAAGGCTGGGGTATTTAAGCTGACACTTTGCAGAACACCCCTACCTTGGAACCGACCTGGGAGTGAATTTGGTCCGGAGATTCATAGGTTATATTCTCGTGAGTGTCGTTAATTAAGAGTTAATTAATTTACTCACATAGACCTAAGTTAATAATGTGATTATAGACTTAGGGTAATCCAATATAAGAGTTATATTGGTAGACTTAGGTAAATTTTAGTCAGTTTATCTAGGTCAATCCCGATTAATTTAAAGTGTTGAGTGGGAGGAAATAAAGTGTATGAGATACATTTAATTTTCCATCCACAAATCTTCGTTAAGTTCACACCGTTAGATCCATCCTCGGCCTCGTGGCGCAAATGGGAGCGTTCCCTACGGGTGGCATTTGTATGGGTCAATATTCAACGTGAATGGAGAGAGTACTTATAGTGAGTGGGAGCAGGACCTGTGAAAACGGGACCCATGGTCTCTTCTTTCAATTCACACCGTGAGACGCCTATGATCCACCTGCTAGTTTGGCATGGACCAGACAATCCCTACGGAGGGCCTTGATCATGAGAGTCGGAACACCGTGAATTCCTGAAAGGGATACGATTTTCTTGTTGGTTTTCCTTCGTAGTCCTTCCTACAACGGCTATTGTTTGGACGGATACTTGGAAATTTAAAGATTGAGGGTGACACTCGCAGGATTCATTAAGAGTTAATGGATTCAGACCGAAAAATGGTAACTAGATGCCTAATGGAATAAAAGTTGTTCTGGTATTAGGGTCTGGTCGAGAAAGCCTCGTCCCAGAGGAGGAGTGGGTTTGTCTACCCTACGGTGGCGGTCATTCTAAACCTTTGGGGTACATTGCAATTTTTTAATGACCTAGGGATCATAGGATAAAAATTTGCTAAAACCTGATTGGATTTTCAAAAGTTTTTGCGAGACTAATACAAAGTTTTTTCATTTTTCAACAACAAAAGGTCAAATGCTTTTAACACTCCTTTAGCTTCCGATAATTTAGTCGGCGATAATTTTTCGTGGAAAAACAATATTGACACGATTTTGGTAAATGACGACCAAGAGTTTGCGCTCACTAAGAAGGGTCCCCAGGTGCCCGATCCAACAGTCCTATTCAACGATCTACAAACCTTCCAGTCCTTGGTGCAAATCAGGGGATAGGAAGCTGAGGCAAGTGTTGCCTTTAGACCTTTTCACAGGGGTTTGACCTCTAGGACAAAGTTTGTAGATTCTTCATGCCCGAAAGGGAAGAAGGAGAAGTTGAAGGAGGTTAGGGTTGACCGTGTGCCGCCCTAAAAGGAAAAGAGATCAAGGAAGTTACAAGAAAGTGTTTCTACTGCAGCGGGGAAAGACACCTGAAAAGGAGTTGTCCCAAGTTCCTTGACGAAAAGAAGAAGACAGGTAAATGTGATTTACTTGTCACAAAAACTTGTTTAGTGGAGAGTAATGACTCTGTTTGGATACTGGATTCAGGCGCCACTAACCACGTTTGCTCTTCTTTTCAAGGATTAAGTTCCTGGCAGCGGCTGCAAGAGGGTGAGATAACACTCAGGGTTGGATCCGAAGAAGTTGTCTCAACTACAACAATAGGCACAGTGAAGCTGTTCTTTGGCGGAAAGTGCTTATTATTAGATAATTTGTACATCGTTCCAGGGTTTACTAGAAACCTAGTTTCTATTTCCTGCCTATTAGAACAAAATATTTTCATTTCTTTCAAGAGTAATAAAGTGTTTATTTCCCGAAATGGAAATTTGTTATGTACTACTTCGCTTGAGAGTAATTTGTATGTTTTAAACCCTAATTCGGTCAAAAGTGTTTTGAATACCGAAATGTTTAAAACAGCAGAAACACGAACTAAGAGATTGAAAGTTTCTCCAAAAGAAAGTGTCCATCTTTGGCATCTAAGGTTAGGCCACATAAATCTCAATAGGATTGAGAGACTAGTGAAGAGTGGACTTCTAAGCGAGTTGGAAGAAAACTCTTTACCGGTATGTGAGTCATGCCTTGAAGGCAAAATGATCAAACGTCCTTTTAGTGGAAAAGGATATAGAGGCAAAGAGCCCCTTGAGCATATACATTCTGACCTCTGTGGTCCGATGAATATTTAAGCACGAGGAGGTCATGAATACTTCGTATCTTTTATAGATGACTATTCGAGGTATGGATACGTTTACCTAATGCATAGGAAGTATGAAACTCTTGAAAAGTTCAAGGATTTCAAGACTAAGGTTGAGAACCTGTTAGGTAAAACAATTAAAACACTTCGATCGGATCGAGGAGGAGAGTATATGGACACTAAATGTCAGGACTATATGATAGAACATGGAATTATGTCTCAACTCTCAACACCTGGTATGCCACAACAGAATGGTGTATCAGAGAGGAGAATCAGAACCCTGTTGGACATGGTTCGGTCAATGATGAGCTATGCTCGTCTCCCTGATTCTTTTTGGGGTTATGCAGTGGAGACTGCGATATACATTTTGACCACAGTTTCGTCGAAGAGTGTTTGTGAAACACCTTTCGAACTCTGGCATGGTTGTAAAACCAGTTTATGTCATTTCAGAATTTGGGGATGCCCGACCCATGAGTTGGTGTCAAACCTGAAAAAGTTGGAACCCCGTTCAAAGTTGTGCCTCTTTGTAGGTTTCCCAAAAGAGACTTGGGGTGATCTGTTTTACGATCCTAAGGATAATAGGGTGCTTGTGTCAACAAACGCCACTTTTCTTGAGGAAGACCACATCAGGGATCACTTACCAATGACTAAGATCGTGTTAAACGAAATGGACAGTGCATCAGCAAGAGTTGCTGATGGTGCTAGTACGCCAACAAGTGTTGTTGATCCTAGCTCGACTAGTCAAGTCCGTTCCCAAGAGTTGGGAATGCCTCGACGTAGTGGAAGGGTTGTGAGACAGCCTGAACGTTACATGGGTTTAGCTGAAACCCAGGTCGTCACTCCTGATGATGACTGCGAGGATCCATTTACCTATGATCAGGCAATGGACGACGTTGACAAAGACGAATGCATTAAAGCTATGGACCAGGAAATGGAGTCGATGTACTTTAATTCCGTCTGGGAGCTTGTGGACCAACCAGATGGGGTTAAACCTATTGGTTATAAGTGGATCTACAAGCATAACGTGGCGTAGATTGGAAGGTGCAGACCTTCAAAGCTAGACTAGTGGCAAAAGGTTTTACCAAGGTGGAAGGGGTTGACTATGAGGAAACCTTTTCACCTGTTGTCATGGTAAAGTCTATTAGAATCCTTCTGGCCATTGTCGCATATTATGACTATGAGGTATGGCAGATGGATGTCAAAACCGCCTTTCTGAATGGCAACCTTGACGAGACCATCTACATGGACCAACCCAAGGGGTTCATTGCCCAAGGCCGAGAGCAAAAGGTTTGCCGGCTTAAAAGGTCTATTTATGGACTGAAACAAGCCTTGAGGTCTTGGAATATAAGATTTGATGAGGCGATCAAATCTTATGGCTTTAATCAGAATGTTGATGAGCCTTGTGTCTACAAGAAAATCGTCAACAGTACTGTCGCATTCTAATATTGTATGTGGATGATATCCTTCTCATTGCGAATGAGGTAGAATTTCTTACAGACATTAAGGAATGGCTGGCTTCACAATTCCAAATGAAAGATTTGGGAGAGGCACAGTATGTTCTAGGTATCCAGATTGTCCGGAACCGGAAGAATAGAAAGGTAGCCATGTCTCAGGCATGTTACATTGACAAGATGTTGTCTAGGTATAAGATGCAGAACTCTAAGAAGGGCTTGTTTCCTTTCAGGCATGGGGTTCACCTGTCTAAGGATCAATGTCCTAAGACACCTCAAGAGGTTGAGGATATGAGACGAATCCTCTATGCTTCAGTTGTAGGGAGCATGATGTATGTCATGCTGTGTATTAGGCCCGACATCTGTTATGAAGTTGGGATTGTCAGTAGGTATCAATCTAATCAAGGATTAGATCACTAGACAGCCGTAAAGGAAATCCTCAAGTATCTTAGGAGAACGTGGAACTATAGCCTTGTGTATAGGAGTGGGGATTTGGTCCTTACGAGATACACATACTCTGACTTTCAGAGCGATAAGCATTCTAGGAAATCCACTTCGGGGCCAGTCTTCATTCTGAATGGAGGAACTGTAGTGTGGTGAAGTATCAAGCAGGGATGCATCGCTGATTCGACGTGGAAGCTGAGTATGTTGCGGCTTGTGAAGCTGCAAAGGAAGTTGTTTGGCTTAGGAAGTTCATGACGGATTTGGAAGTTGTTCCAAATATGAACTTGTTGATCACACTGTTTTGTGACAATAGTGGTGCAGTAGGCAACTCGAGAGAACCTTGGAGTCATAAAAGGGGCAAGCATATTGAGCGTAAGTATCACCTGATAAGGGAGATTGTGCACCTCGGAGACATGAAAGTCACGCAGATAGCTTCGGAGCACACGTTGCTGATCCATTTACAAAGGCCCTCACGACTAAGGTGTTTGAGGGTCACCTAAAGAGTCTAGTTCTTCGAGTGCTTCCTAACTAGGGCAAGTGGGAGTATTGTAAAGGGGTATTCAATGTCCTAGTTTATTGTATTACTTTTATTGTATTACTATACTGTACATTTGAGAAATGTATTATGTACTCCACTAGCTTAGTCCAAGTGGGAGTTTGTTGGGATGTATGCCCTCATCTCGTGTAGTTTGTAATATTTGAAGTTGTAATAAATAAGAGTTATTCATTCGAACTTTTTGTCTCACATTTTTCATAAACTTAATCTAATAAATTAAACTCCAGGTGAAGGGATCGGATCCCGCAGCGAAATCGATTGTTAATCCCGTGCTCTTAATTTTGTTTCGTGAATTACAATCAAGAACAAAAACTACAAAGATTAAGCATATTATATAATGAGGACAACAAAAGATTATCTTTGAAGAACTCTTTCTTCACGTGCTCATTCTCCAACGATCACGATCTCAGCAACTCGAAACCGAACATATGAAGATGATACCACTAGATCTTCTCCGTTGTTCTCTAGGTGAGGGAGGAAGGTGGGTTCCTTTTAGGGTGAGATGTGAAGGTTATGAGAGAGGATGTGTTTGTGGAACTTTTCCAACAACACAAATACTTGATAATCTAGGGTTTTCCAAGATTTTTGCTTAACCACAAAGATGCATCTCATGCAACTATTTATAGGGAAATAGGATGGAAATTGTCATCCTATCTCTCTTTCATTCTCTCATTAGTATATAGTTTATATAAGAATCTAATTCACATTAAAACCATATACTATATAAATTGTATCACATATAATTGATATAACACCTCATATAAGAAATTGAACACTTCAACTTCAATCCTAACTTTATACCCTCAATATTACCATGTTGAGCCAACAGAGTGACCTAATGGACCTACAGTTCATGAGCTCGAATGATGTGAGATTAACTTATCAAACTCTTTGATCCAGTTAATCAATATTCATTAACTACATGTCATTCCACTATAGACTTGTAGTTGCACTCTCCTTATTGTAGATTATATTGTGTCCATTGATATAATTATTACCCATAAGTCGACCCTTCACAGGTTGTTCGTAATCACGGTTGGGTCAAATTACCATTTTACCCCTGTGATTACTTCTTTGTTCCTTAAGCACCACTGATCCTCTAATGAACAACAAGTCTAAGGTTCTACCATAGACTCATGCCCTCTTAAGTCAGTTTAGAGAGTGGGGCCCCGTTGTTCAAGACCTGGACTCAGTTCTTAAGGGAACACCCTATCTAATTTCTTAGTGTAGGAATGAATGAATTCCATCTTGCATAGTTAAGTCCCCAGCTACCTACGAGGTTCCGTCCCTGAGAAGGTAGGCTTATTGAGTCGGTTACAGGCCACTCTCACCCATATTAGCCTAAGGACAAACCCCTATAAGAAGGAGTTCTTAACTTGTTCAGGATTCAGGTCGAGTCACTAATGACAATCTATAAATTATCAGTCTTATCCTATTAACGACGTTATACTGGTTAGACTAATAATTTGCAGTCTGGTCTTGTATGAACTCTTCATATAGGATGCCCCCACTCGCATGTCAACCACATGAATGAGTTGGATTACCTCATTTGTACTAATTACAAAGTGGGTCGTATCCATGGTGTTACCATAATAAGGTTTCCAACTTTATTCTTATACCATAGACCATTTAGGTTATACTCTTGAACACAATCCAAATAGTGTCTACTACACTGATGTTCAAGATACATTATAACCTTGGAGCTTAGTTTATTGGATTTATAAAGCAAGAATATAATTTAATCAAAACAAATAACTCTTTATTTATTTGATCAAAATTGCAGCATAAATTTAGGGCACAAATCCCAACACCAGGGTCATTGTATTATTAGAGAATTAAGAACTTGAACGATGTGTAGTGGACACACAGGGAGGATCACGTTTGAGTTAATGACCCGAACAGTCTACATTATACGAATAGGGTTGGAGTCTAATCCTTGATACACTGTGGATGCGACCAGCTTTGTATTAGATACAAACGAGGTGATCCAACTCTTTCATGTGGTTGACATGCGAGTGGGGGCATCCTGTGCAATAAGATTGTACAAGACCGGACCGTGAATTATTAGATGTATTGATGTAACACCGTTAACAGTATAGAGCTAATAAATTCGTAGATGACCAATAGTGACTCGACCTTAATCTTGAGCGTGTTACGGATTCCCGTCTGCGGGGGTCTGTCCTTTGACTAGTACGGGAGAAGGTGGCCACTATTGCTCGCCCAATATGCCTATCTTCTCAGGGACAGAACCACGTGGGGAGCTGGGAACTTGACTACACAAGAAGGAATTCACTCGTTCCCGACTTAGGGAAACTAGAGGGGTTGTTCCCTTAAGTGTTGTCTCAAGGGCTTCAACAACGGGGCCTCACCCTCTCACTGGTCCGAGAGGGTTGTTGTTTATGGTAGGACCATGCAACGTAGTTGTTCATTAGAGGAGCAATGGGACTTAAGAAGGAAGAGGTAGACACAGGGATAAAACGGTAATTTGACCCAGCTGTGACTACGAACAACCTGTTAAGAGTCGACTCACGGGTATTGGTTATATCGATGGACACAACTTGTCCTAAAGTGATGGGAGTGCAGCTACGGGCTTTAGTGGAGTGTTACCGTACTAATGAATGTTGAATAACCGGGTCAAAGAGTTTGACAGGTTCGTCTCGGATCATTGGACCTTGTCATCTGTAGGTCCATTAGGTCCCTCTTTCAATTCTCTCAAACTCTCCTCATCCAAAATCCGAAGGGAGTCCCATTCACTCTCCCTCAACCTCCCGAGAACAACCGAGAAGACCCTTTGGATGTGCCTTGTTGTTCGGATCGAGGATCGACTTCGTGGAGATCATTCGTTCGAGAGGGATCGAGATCGTGACTAGAGGAGGAAAACTTTGAAGAAGAGTTCTTCAACAAGTAAATAACACATTTCTTACTGTTTTTACCTCCTTTATGTATGTTTAGCCTAGGATTAATAAGATTAATTCGATTTTAAAATAAGAATTACACAACGAATCAACGACGTTTCACAACGTCTTCCGCTGCGGGAATTCCTAATCCCTTCAATGTGTCGATGCCGGTCCCTCGTCCCCGAGGTCCCGTCACGATCTCGAACCTCCACGATTGCTTTGGCTCCCAAGAAATGCTCACTTTTCTCTTCTTACAGAGTGTATTTCGAAATTAGGGTGAAATCTCTATCAAATTCGGCTCTCTTTGTGCGTAAAATTATGGATATGCAATACAGCAGTATACGGGTCAAGTTTTAGTATAGTGATTTATGAGTCCAAGTATCGTCCTCGGGAATGGGTTTCTAGATTAATTAATTACTACGGTACTAATTCTCAATTTTAGCTAAAGAAACATAACATGGATAGTTGGTTGAAAGTAAAGACAAGCAAACAAACAAACATGTGGAGACACGAATTGATAGAATTGAGCGAAGTGATTATACAAGTTAATGACTCAATTAACACATGCAATGAACCAAAGAGATGAAATTATAAACAAGAAGTAAAATACTCAAGAAAACCTCTCGATTCTTAGTGAGTCTCACACATGCAATAAACTCCATAGTCTCCATATGAACCTACGACATGCATGGCATTAAGCAACTTCTTTATGTGTTTCCCTAAGATTTCTAGGTTATTCTCATGCCAGATTTCTAAGGGTTTTGACAATTTTGCACTAATTCAAGCTTTATCTCTCGAGTCCACTTAAACCAACTAATTAAGAGTTAAGAGTGAATTGCCAAAAATAAGAACAAACAATGCTTCAATTCATGGTTAGAAAGTCTTAACAGGTAAATCAATTCCTAACTACAATGTTTAGCTACTCTAAATCACATGAAAATCAAACTAAACATGTAGAAAACGTCTCAAACGAAGTTACAATCTGAAAGAAAAGGAAATTAAACTAATGTGTCGATGCGGGTCCTTCGTCTCTGAGCTCCCGTCTTCGATCTCGAAGCTCCACGGATGATTTGGCTCCCAAAAACGCTCTTTTCTCTCTTCTTACAAGTGTATTTTGAAATTAGAGTGGAAAGTCTACCAAATTCGGCTCCCCTTGTAAGAATAAATAATGTTGTATTTATAGGTTCAATCGGTACAGCGTTGCAATGCTAGGGACAGCGTTGCAACGCTGTACCCTAGGCGGCTGGCAGATATGGAATGTCTCGATGGCGTTGCAATGGTGAGGGCAGCGTTGCAACGCTGCTACCCTAACGCGCACGCTTCTTATCGAATTGGCGTTGCGACGCTGCAAGGCAGCGTTGCAACGTCCGTTGTGCGGTCTTTCATGTGTGCCTTCCTATCGAGATAGCGTTGCAACGCCAGCGTTCCCCGATCGATGCGATCAAAGTCGTGGCGGCATTGCAATGCTTGCCCCTCAACGCGTTACAACGCCACCACGATACCAGCGCGCAAGACGAGCGAAGCGGGCGTTACAACGCGGCCTCAACGCGTTAACGCCGTAAGGGCATTCAGCAGAATGCAGACCGGTTCAGTTGGTTCAATTGTTTTGGTCCGGTTCAAGCGGTTCAAGGCCAGTTCAGGGTGTTTTTGGACCGGTTTCATGAAATAAATTAATGTAATTTATTTTTTTGCACTTTAGGGGCCAAATTATTCCGATTTTCTGACTATTTATCTATGTGAATGTCATTTAGATTATTCCACCTTAGGATAAGCATGTTCATGCATTTTATTTATATAAATGTTATATGAATATGGTTGAATGCATGACTAATTTATTTTTTCATGAGTAATTAATTATAAGTGTTATAATTAGATTATATGGAAAATAAATTGCATGGAGCATGAAATTACTTAGTTTAAAATAAATGTTATTTTGTTTAAGTAATTTTATAATTCAAATAGTTGAATTCCTTTTATAATTCCAATTTGAATATTGATTCTTGGATTTATAATATAGTTTCTTTATAATAGGTTAAGTATTAAAATTTATAAAAGTTATAAATTAAAGGGGTTTTAGAAACCATAACCTATAATAAAGAAATGCATGCAAACATAGGAACTTGGGTTAAATTTAATTAGTTTTAAATGGTTTAAAATTAATTTAGACCTAAGTTTCAATTTCTAATAGGATTAGAAATAAGTCTTACGTAGAATGTTAAATAGTTTAAAATATAGTAGGACTTTAGAACTTTGGTTATAAGGGAACTCTACCGGTGAAGTTCTGTTACTAAAAATTTTGAAAAGTTATTTAAGGTGACGGTTAACTAACACCTCCTACCGGGAACCGATCCTAAACTGAGTTGAATTAACCTTAGTTCTATTTTATCTCTAGGTAATTAAAATGTTTATTCACCTAGACATAAGGTTTTAAGACCTAGTTATAATAGTTATAATAGGCATAGACTTAGATAGATTCTTTTAGCCAGAATCCAACTAAGTTAAATCCATACCCTAATTTTAGGAACTTCAGTGGAAGAAAACAAGATGTTCGCATCGAGTTTACTCTCACGTCCTCAAGAGTTCACACCGTGAGTTCCATGCTCGGCTACGCGGCGTCAATAGGGTGTCCTCCTACGGTATGTGTTTGAAGGGAATGAGAATCCCTGTGCAGCGGAAGACGATCGAATCGTCATGGTATCATTACGCTACTTGGTTTTGTTAAAATGATCTAACATAAAGATCTAGGCTAAACATGCTGGAAAAGGAAGAAATTTACAGCAAGAAGACGTTTACTTACTTGTTGTAGACAAACTTCAAGAATTTCTTCCTCGGATCACGAACTCTTCGTGCTTCTCGATCTCAACGAATGCTTCCCACGAACGAAACTGGAACAACACCACTTGGAGTCTCGGTTGTTCTTCCTTTGGGAAAAGGGAAGTTTGTGGGAACTTTTGTGTTTTGGAGAGGGATCAGAATAGAGAGAAAGTAGAGAGAACTTTCTTCTTCTCTTTGATGAAAATCTAAAAAATGAGAAAGTGATCACATTCCTTCTTGCAATAAAGGATTATATAGGTGGAAATAATGGAGTTAAAATCTCCACATTATTACCACTTTACCACAACCATAGGTTATGCAAATCTCATTTGCATAACCACATAATATAAGATATCTCATATCTCATATTGCAAATCTCATTTGCAATAATTGTTGATTAATTAAATTGAATCACATCCAATTTAATTTCTCTCAATTAAATTCTCCAATTAGCCCTAATTCAACAATTAGGCTAACCTATAGTTTATTATGAATCTCATTCACATTAAACTATATATTATATCATTCATATCTCATATAAATGACATAAATGCTCTTAAAGTGAAATTGAACACTTCAATTTCATACGAAAATATTAACCCTTTTTTTAACCCAGATTGAGCCAACCGAGGGACCTAATGGACCTACAGTGACGGGCTCCAATGATCCGAGATTAACCTGTCAAACTCTTTGACCCGGTTAACCAACATTCATTAGCTACGATAACACTCCACTATAGTCCGTAGTTGCACTCCCGTCAGTGCAGACTATTACGTGTCCACTGATATAACCAATGCCCATGAGTCGACCCTTCACAGGTTGTTCGTAGACACGGTTGGGTCAAATTACCATTTTACCCCTGTGTCTACCTCTTGTTCCTTAAGTCCCCACTGCTCCTCTAATAAACAACATACTGTGATGGTCCAACCATACACAACACCCTTCTCGGGCCAATGAGAAGGTGGGCGCCCGTTGTCCAAGCCCTGGAGACAGCACTTAAGGGAACAACCCCTCTAGTTTCCCTAAAGGCGGGAACGAGTGAATTCCATCTCGCGTAGTTAAGTTCCCAGCTCCCTACTTGGTCGTGTCCCTGAGAAGATAGGCATATTTGGCGAGTAACTGTGACCACCCTCACCCGTACTAGTCAAAGGACAAACCCTCGCAGACAGGGGTCCGTAACACGCTCAGGATTCAGATCGAGTCACTAATGGTCATCTACGAAATTATTAGTCCTTACTATCAACGGTGTTACATCAGTAGGTCTAATAATTCACGGTTCGGTCTTGTACAATCTCATTGCACAGGATGCCCCCACTCACATGTCAACCACATGAACGAGTCAGATCACCTCGTTTGTATCTAATACAAAGCGGGTCGCATCCACAGGGTCGCATCCACAGTGTATCCAGGATTAGGTCTCCAACCCTATCCATATACTGTAGACCGTTCGGGTCATTAACTCGAACGTGATCCTCCCTATGTGTACACTACACACCGTTCAAGTTTTAGTTCTCTCATAAATTCAATGACCCTGGAGCTTAGTTTATTGGAAAAGTTTATAAATATTGCGAGACACAAAGTGATGAAATGAATAAGTCTTATTAATTTCAAACAATATATTACAAACACGAGATTAGGACAAAAATCCCAACAAACTCCCACTTGGACTAAGCTAGTGGAGAAAATACATTTATGAAATGTACATAAATTACAATGAAATAATACAATAAACTAGGGCATTGAATACCCGCTACACATCTCCCACTTGCCCTAGTCAGAAGCTCTCGAGACCTAGACTCTCTAGGTGACCCTCAAACACCTTAGTCGTGAGGGCTTTTGTAAATGGATCACTACGTTGTGCTCGACGCTTATCTGCGTGGTATCACGTCTCCGCGGTGCACAATCTCCCGTATCAAATGATACTTGTGCTCTATGTGTTTGCCTCTCTTATGGCTCCGAGGCTCACGTGAGTTGGCTACTGCACCACTGTTATCACAGAACAGTGTGATCGACAAGTTCATATTTGGAACAACTTCCAAATCCGTCATGAACTTTCTAAGCCAAACAGCTTCCTTTGAAGCTTCACAAGCCGCAACATACTCCGCTTCCATAGTGGAATTAGCGATGCATCCCTGCTTGATGCTTCGCCATACTACAGCTCCTTCATTCAGAATGAAGGCTGACCCCGAAGTGGATTTCCTAGAATCCTTATCGGTCTGAAAGTCAGAATTTGTGTATCCCGTAAGGATCAAATCCCCACTGCCATACACTAAGCTGTAGTTCCTCGTTCTCCTAAGATACTTGAGGATTGCCTTTACGGCTGTCCAGTGATCTAATCCTGGATTGGACTAATATCTACTGACAATTCCTACTGCATAACAGATGTCGGGCCTAGTACACAGCATGGCATACATCAAGCTCCCTACAGCTGAAACATATGGAATTGGTCTCATATCCTCAACATCTTGAGGAGTCTTAGGACACTGATCCTTAGACAAGTGAACCCCATGCCTGAAAGGCAGCAAGCCCTTCTTGGAGTTACTCGCATCTTATATCTAGACAACATCTTGTCAATATAAGGCGCTTTGAGACAAGGCTAGCATTCTGCTTCTTCCTGCTCCGGACAATGCGGATACCTAGAAAATACTGAGCTTCTCCCAAATCTTTCATTTGGAATTGCGAAGCTAGCCACTTCTTAACGTCAGTAAGAAATTCTACCTCATTCACAATGAGAAGAATATCGTCCACATACAACACCAAAAATGCGACAATTTTGTCAACGATTTTCTTGTAGACACAAGGCTCGTCGACATTTTGATCAAAGCCATAAGATTTGATCGCCTCATCAAACCTTATATTCCAAGACCTCGAAGCTTCGTTTGGTCCATAAATGGACCTATGAAGCCGGCAAACCTTTTGCTCTTGGCCTTGGGCAATGAACCCTTTGGGCTGGTCCATGTAGATGGTCTCATCAAGTTTGCCATTCAGAAAGGTTGTCTTGACGTCCATCTGCCATACCTCGTCGTCATAATACGCGGCAATGGCCAGAAGGATCCTGATCGACTTTACCATGGCAACAGGTGAAAAGGTCTCCTGATAGTCAACCCCTTCACCTTCCCATCTACGCCGAATGACCGCCACCGAAGGGTGAACAGAACACTCCTCCTCTAGGACGAGACTTTCTCGATAGACCCTAATCCCAAAATAACTCTTATTCCATTAAGCGTCCAATTACCATTGTTCGGTCGAATTCATTAACACTTAACGAATTCTGTGAGTGTCACTCTCAATCTTTAAGTTTCCAAGTATCCGTCCAAACAATAGCCACCGAAGGGTGAACCAAGAAGGAAAACCAACCAGGAAACTGTATCCCTTTTGGGAATTCATGGTGTTCCGACTCCCATGATCAAGCCCTCCAAAGGGATTGTCTGGTCCAGGCCAAACTAGCAGGCAGATCATAGGCATCTCACGGTGTGAATCGAAAGAAGAGACCGTGGGTCTCGTTTTCACAAGTCTTGTTGCCACTCACTATAAGTACTCTCTCTATCCACAATGATATTGACCTATAAAAATGCCACCTGAAGGGGGACGCTCCCATTTGCGCCACGAGGCCGAGTATAGATCTCACGGTGCAGACTTAAAGGAGATTTGTGGTTGGAAATTCAAATGTATCTCATACACTATATTTCCTCCCACTCAAAGACTTTAAGTTTAATAGGATTGACCTAGACAAACCTAGCTAAAATTTACCTAAGTCTACCAATATAACTCTTATATGGTATTAGCCTAAGTTTATAATCACATTATTAACTTAGGTCTAAGTGAGTAAATTAATTAACTCTTAATTAACGGCACTCACGAGAATATAACCTAAGAATCTCCATACCGAATTCACTCCCAGGTCGGTTTTCAGGTAGGGGTGTTCCGAAAGCGTCAACTTAAATACTGACCTTAGACAAAACCTTCCTTGAAGACAGAGTTACTAATCAGTCTCCATTCAAAAGTTATATTTGATTTCCTAATTTCTAATCTCATTAGAAAATAGAAAACCTAAGTCTAATTATTCATGTTCTAAACACTTTAAAACTAATAATTAACTTAGGTTGCATGCATTTCTATGTTATAGTGCTTGATCATCCATCACATGAATAATACTATACTATAACATACATTCATCACATGAATTAAATGCATGAGCATGCTTTTAATTTAAAAATATAACACTTATATTTATATAAATTAAAACATGCATACATTATATTATAACTCTTATAATATAATCCTATCATGCATACTATATATTATAACTCTTATAATATAAATATGATGCATGAAATGTTTAACCTAAGGTGGGATTTTAAATCTATATGACATACATTATGCACATAGAAATTAATTAAAATATACATCTCATGCATAAAATAATTAAACAGCAAAAATGGACCGGTTTTTAGCACCTAGGGGCAATTATTTTATTAAATAACATTAATATAACAATTATATTAACATTATTTAATAAAATAATTAAATAAATAAATAAATTACATTTTATAAAATATCAAATAAATTAAAATAAAAATAACTGCCCACTTCAACGAATTCACACCCATGTCTTCGTGAAAATGAAGCTGCAATCGCTCCTCAACGCGTCCCAGCGCCAGTAACGCCGTGGCGACATTGCAACGCTTTTTACAGCGGTGTCGCCTCGGCGTCGAAATGCGTTCTCAACGCCACCAGTTGCTGGTAACGCCGCTTTCTGCTGCGGCCTCGTCGGCAAGGACAACGCGAGACGCCGCGTAGGCGCGCGTCTCAACGCCATCGACAGAACAACAAACTTTTTGCTGTTCTTTCACCGAAATCTGCCTGTTTCCGCTCCGATTTCTTCACAGCAACTCTTGCCACGAACGACCCAGACTTACAGACTCGATTTACAACAAAATGCCCAAAAACAACGGGCCCTTACATTGATCTCATCAACATAAATTGTAAATCTATTCTAGTGCCAAAAACCGAAAAATCCATTATGCAAACCATCATTCATCTCATGAAATTAAGGCAATTACCCACCTAGTTTTAACAAAAATAGTGCATAAATGAAGAACCATCAACCTGGCTCTGATACCAATTGAAGGGAATGAGAATCCCTGCGCAGCGGAAGACGATCGAATTGTCATGGTATCATTACGCTACTTGGTTTTGTTAAAATGATCTAACATAAAGATCTAGGCTAAACATGCTGGAAAAGGAAGAAATTTACAGCAAGAAGAAGTTTACTTACTTGTTGTAGACAAACTTCAAGAATTTCTTCCTCGGATCACGAACTCTTCGTGCTTCTCGATCTCAACGAATGCTTCCCCTGACGGAACTAGACTAGAACACCACCACTTGGAGTCTCGGTTGTTCTTCCTTTGGGAAAAGGGAAGTTTGTGGGAACTTTTGTGTTTTGGAGAGGGATCAGAATAGAGAGAAAGTAGAGAGAACTTTCTTCTTCTCTTTGATGAAAATCTAAAAAATGAGAAAGTGAACACATTCCTTCTTGCTGACAAAGGCAAGGGAAAAGCCAAGCTTGCAGATAAAGGAAAGTGTTTGTACTGCAACATGGATGGGCACTAGAAGAGAAACTGCCCAAAATACCTTGCTGAGCTCAAAGAGAAGAAAGGTAAATTAGATTTACTTGTTCTTGAAACTTGTTTAGTGGAAATGATGATTTTACCTGGATACTTGATTCAGGAACCACTAATCACGTTTGCTCTTCATTTCAGGAAACTAGTTCCTTCAAGGAGCTCGAAGAGGGTGAGATGACGCTTAGGGTCGAAACGGGAGACGTCGTCTCAGCTCGTGCAATGGGAGATGTCAAGTTATTTTTCGGAGATAGATTTCTTTCTTTAAAAAATCTGTATATAGTTTCTAAGCTTAAAAGGAACTTAATTTCTATCTCTTGTTTAATAGAACTTGGTTATTGTATTTCTTTTTCAATTAATGAAGCGTTCATTTTGAAAGAGGGTGTCAATATTTGTTCTGCTAAATTGAAAAATGGCTTGTACGTACTGAAACCGAATAAAACCAAAGCAATTTTAAATCATGAGATGTTTAAGAATGCTAACACTCAAAATAAAAGGCAAAGAATTTCTCCAAATAATAATACCTATTTGTGGCATCTTAGACTTGGTCATATTAATCTCAACCGGATTGAGAGACTCTCTAAGAATGGACTTCTAAATAAGTTAGAAGATGATTCTTTACCGCCTTGCGAGTCTTGCTTGGAAGGTAAAATGACCAAACGACCTTTTACTGGAAAAGGTTATAGAGCCGTAGAGCCCCTAGAACTTGTGCATTCGGATCTTTGTGGTCCGGTGAATGTTAAACCTCGAGGAGAGTACGAATATTTCATCTCTTTCATAGATGATTATTCGAGGTATGGTTATCTATACCTAATGCATCACAAGTCTGAAGCTCTTGAAAAGTTGAAAGAGTATAAGGCTGAAGTAGAGAATGCATTAAGGAAAACCATTAAAACACTTCAATCCGATCGAGGTGGAGAGTATATGGATTTGAGATTCCAGGACTATATGATAGAACATGGAATTAAATCTCAACTCTCAGCACCTAATACACCACAACAAAATGGTGTGTCAGAAAGGAGAAATAGAACCTTGTTGACATGATTCGTTCTATGATGAGCTATGCTCAATTGCCTGCCTCGTTTTGGGGATATGCAGTAGAGACTGCAGTTCAAATCTTGAACAGTGTTCCATCAAAAAGTTTTTCAGAAACACCTTTTGAACGTTGGAAGGGGCGTAAACCTAGTTTACAACACTTCAGGATTTGGAGTTGTCCAGCACACGTGCTCGTGACAAACCCAAAGAAACTGGACCCTCTTTCAAGATTGTGCCAATTTGTTGGCTATCCCAAAGAAACGAGAGGTGGTCTTTTCTATGACCCACAAGAAAATAAGGTGATTGTATCGACAAACGCCACGTTCTTGGAGGAAGATCACATGAGGAACCATAAACCGCGTAGTAAAATAGTACTAAATGAAGCTACACATGAACCAACAAGAGTTGTTGATCAAGCTGGACCTTCATCAAGAGTTGATGGAGGAGTCAGCACCTCAAGTCAGTCTCGTCCTTCTCAATCGTTGGGAATGCCTCGACGCAGTGGGAGGGTTGTTTCCCAACCTGATCGCTACTTAGGTTTAGCTGAAACTCAAGTTGTCATACCTGATGACGGCGTAGAAGATCCATTGTATTATAAACAGGCAATGAATGACGTAGACAAGGACCAATGGATCAAAGCCATGGACCTTGAAATGGAGTCAATGGACTTCAATTCGGTGGGGGGAACTTGTAGACCAACTTTGAAGGGGTTAGACCCATAGGGGTGTAAATGGATCTATAAGAGAAAGAGAGATGCAAAGGAAAGGTGCAGGACCTTTAAGGCTAGGCTTGTAGCAAAAGGTTTTACCCAAAGGGAAGGAGTTGACTATGAAGAAACTTTTTTTCCTGTTGCTATGCTGAAGTCTATAAGGATATTCTTGTCCATAGCCGCGTTTTATGATTATGAAATTTGGCAAATGGACGTTAAGACTGCCTTTTTGAATGGTAATCTTGACGAGAGAATCTATATGTCTCAGCCCGAAGGGTTCATAGCCCAAGGTCGGGAGCAAAAAGTTTGCAAGCTTTATCGATCCATTTATGGATTGAAACAAACATCTAGATCTTGGAATATAAGATTTGATACTGCGATCAAGTCCTACGGCTTTGACCAAAGCGTTGACGAGCCTTGTGTTTACAAGAGGATCGTCAACGACAAAGTAGCTTTGTTAGTACTTTATGTGGATGATATCCTACTCAATGGGAATGATGTAGGATACCTAACTAACATAAAGAATTGGTTGGCGACCCAATTCCAAATGAAAGATTTGGGAGAGGCGCAGTATGTTCTTAGGATTCAGATCTTTAGGAATCGCAAGAAACGAACGCCATTGCACTGCTTATCTCAAGCGTCTTATATCGATAAAATGTTGTCCAGATATTCGATAAAGAATTCCAAGAGGGGTTTATTACCCTTCAGGCACGGAGTTCATCTGTCTAGGGAACAGTGTCCCAAGACACCTCAAGAAGTTGAGGATATGAGACATATTCCCTAGGCCTCTGCAGTAGGTAGCTTAATGTATGTTATGCTATGCACGAGGCCGGACATTTGTTATGCAGTGGGAATAGTAAGTAGGTACCAGTCCAATCCAGGGTTAGACCACTGGACAACAGTTAAAAATATCCTCAAGTATCTAAGGAGAACGAGGGACTATATGCTTGTGTATGGGTCTAAGGATTTGACCCTTACTGGATACACTAATTCTGATTTTAAGACCGATAAAGATTCTCGAAAATCCACATCGGGATCAGTTTTCACCTTTAACGGGGGAGCTATAGTATGGCGAAGCATCAAGCAAGGATGCATCGCTGACTCCACAATGGAGGCTGAGTATGTCGCCGCTTGTGAAGCGGTAAGAGGTCTGTTTGGCTAAGAAATTCCTTCTTGATTTGGAAGTTGTTCCAAATATGGAATCTACCATCACCTTATACTGTGACAACAGTGGTGCGGTAGCCAATTCGAAGGAACCTCGCAGCCATAAGTGAGGAAAGCACATAGAGAGGAAGTATCACCTGATACGAGAAATAGTGCAACGAGGAGATGTGACAGTCACGAAGATCGCTTCTGAGCACAATATTGCTGATTCATTTACAAAGGCTCTCACGGGTAAAGTGTTTGAGGGTCATCTTGAAAGTCTGGGTCTACGAGATATGTACATAAGCTAATCTAGGGCTAGTGGGAGATATCTAATGGGGTATATGGATGCCCTAGTTTATTGTATTTCTATCTCTTGTAACCACTGTTTTAGATTATGATGTACCCCACTAGAGTTTTAGTTCAAGTGGGAGTTTGTTTGGATTTGTGACCTAAAACTTGTAGTTTGTAATTATGTTCTAATTAATGTAATAAAGTGTTATTATTTCAATAAAGTATTATTGTTTGTTATCTACGAGTTTGCCTTTATTTAAACCCTAAATCCAATAAACTAAACATCCAAGGTTGTTAAATGAATCTTTAACTGAATGTAATGTACATAAAAAGGATCTCGGTTCGAATCTGACCTAAAGGGTCTATAGTTAGGGGATAAGGTTTGGGTACCTTACCCTGGTTAAACAATGGATGTGGCCCACTTTGTATTTGATACAAACACTGTGATCCTAACGTGTTCGTGTAGATGACATGTGAGTGGGGATATCCTATGTAATGAGATTACATAAGACCGGACCACGAAATAATAACCTCTAGCTGTAACTCCATTAACTAGTTACGTTTCTATTTCACTAGGATGACCTAGGCAACTTGATCTCAATCCTGAGCAGGTTACAAACTCCTGTTTGCGAGGGATTGTCCTTTGACTAGTATGGGTGAGAGTGGCCAGATTTGCCGACTCAATATGCCTACCTTCTTGGTGACAAGACCGAGTGAGCGGCTAGGAACTTAACTTAGCAAGACGGAACTCACTCTTTCCCACCTACTAGGGTAAGTAGAGGAATGTTCCCTTAAGTGGTATCTCCGGGACTTGAACAAAGGGCCCGACCCTCTCATTGGCCCGAGAGGGACTCTGTTTGTTGGTAGGACCACAAACAAATTGTTCATTAGAGGAGCACTGGTACTTAAGGCACAAGATGTAACCAAGGGGTAAAACGGTAATTTGACCCAGCTGGTGTTACGAACATTCGTGAAGGATTGACTTGCTGTTATTGGTCAATATTCATGGACACAGAAATATATCTGTAGTGAGAATAGTGCAGCTGTGGGACTTTAGTGGAGTGTTCCCTGATTAACGAATGTTGATTGGGAGGTTAATGAGATTAACAAGGCAATCTCGTATCGTTAGAGCTTACGATCCAGTAGGTCCATTAGGTCCACCTTCTAGCTCGTAAAGGGTTCTTAGATCATTTGAATTTGAAATGTTCAAATTCATTAGGGAATATATTTAATGTATTTAGATACGATATAATATATAGTTTTGGAACTATATATTATAAGTTTAATTTGAATATGATTCATATTAAATTATATGAGAGAATTGAATATTTCAAAGAGTTCAAATATTAAATTTAAATGTGAATGTGATTCATATTTAAAAACTATAGGTTAAATTTAATGTACATTAGATGTGCATTAAAACAATAGGATAGAGGGATATTTCATTAAATGTGTTTTAATATAAATTAAATATAAGATATTTAATTCATTTTGATTATTTAATTAATGTGATTAATTAAATAAATAAGGAACGTGTCAGGAGGACACGTTCCCCCTCTCTCTCCCAACTTCCTATTCGATAGGAAGTGGGAGATGCCCGCTACTCGGTTTAACTTCTCCTGGAGAGAAGTGAAGTGTACATTGATTGATCATTCCAAGCAATTGAAGAATTGCTGGAAAACATTTCTCTCTCACTCTCAAATTCCCTTCACATTCCAAAAGTTGGAATCCTTCCCACCAAGGAGGATCTAAGTATTCAGAGATATAGGAGGTGATCCAAGTGGTGGTGTTGTTGCACAGAGAAAAACAGAGAAATTTCTTGGGTGTTGACGTGTTACTGAACACTGGAGGAAGGAGTTGTTGTACTGGAGACTTAGAAACTACAAAGGTAATTCTTCTTCTTCCCCTTAGTTTAATGGTTAAACTTAGCATGTTTGTATGCTATTATCCATGCCTAATTAGTTTACAATTAGCATGCTTGTTCTGTTCCTTTTGTCAATGTATTGGTTTTTGTTTTAAGCAAAACAATCAAGTAATTAAGATCCCAAACACGTTTTCGCTGCTCAAGGAGATCAGATCTCCATCACTTTCATAGATGATTATTCTAGATATGGATACATTTACCTAAAGCATCATAAATATGAGGTACTTGACAAGTTCAAGGAATATAAAACTGAGGTTGAGAACCTTTTAGGTAAATCCATCAAAACGCTTTGATCTGATCGAGGTGGAGAGTATATGGACCATGAATTCCAAGACTATATGATAGAACATGGAATAACGCCCCAACTCTTAGTCCCTGGTATGCCACAACAAAATGGTGTATCAGAAAGGAGAAACAGAATCCTGTTAGACATGGTTCGGTCGATGATGAATTATGATCATCTCCCTGACTCGTTTTGGGGCTATGCAGTGGAGACTGCAGTCTATATTTTGAACAACGTTCCTTCGAAAAGTGTTTCTGAAACACCTTTCGAACTCTAGAAAGGACGTAAAGGTAGTTTATGTCATTTCAGAATTTGGGGATGTCTAGCTCATGTGCTAGTGACAAACTCGAAGAAACTAAACCTCGTTCAAAATTATGTCTGTTTGTGGGCTAACATATAAAGAAACGAGAGGTGGTCTAATTTACGATCCTAAGGAAAATAGGGTACTTGTGTCGACAAACACCACTTTTCTTGAGGAGAATCACATCAAGGATCACAAACCAAAAAGTAAAATTGTGTTAAATGAGTTAGACAGTACGTCAATAAGGGTTACTGATGATGCTAGGAAGTCAACAAAAGTTGTTAACCCTAGCTTGTCCAGTCAAAATTGTCCATCTCAAGAGTTGAGAGTGCCTCGACGTAGTGGGAGAGTTGTTATACAACCTGACCGTTACATGGGTTTAACGGAAACCAAGGTTATCACACCTAGTGATGATTGTGAGGATCCATTGACTTTTTATCAAGCAATGGATGACATATACAAAGAAAAATGGATTAAAGCCATAGACAAGGAAATGAAGTCTATTACTTCAATTCCGTTTGGGAACTTGTGAATCAACCTGATGGGGTTAAACCTATAGGTTGTAAATGGATTTACAAGAGAAACGAGGTGTAGATGTGAAGGCACATACCTTCAAAGCTAGACTCGTGGCAAAGGGTTATACTCAACGAGAATGGGTTGACTATGGGGAAACCTTTTCTCCTGTTGCCATGATCAAGTCTATCGAATTCTACTTGTCATTGTTGCATATTATGACTATGAAGTATGGCAAATAGATGTCAAGACAACTTTTTTGAACGACAATCTTGATGAAAACATCTACATACACTAACCCAAAGGGTTCATTGAACAAAGCCATGAGCAAAAGGTTTGCAGGCTTAAACAGTTCACTTATGGATTGAAACAAGCCTCACTAAAATAAATTTGGGATACAATGATGGACATGAAAAAACACGTTTGGGATACAATGACGTACATTAAAAAGTGCGCTGAAATTAAAAAAATGGAATTCATCTATAATGACGGCCATTGCCCGTCATTATAGAGTACCTTCAATGACAAACAAAATCCGACACTAAAGGTCTTTTAATTTAATTTCTCTCAGCTCCCGACAGATACTATATATACCCACGATTTCTCATCAAAACTCTCTTTTCTTCTCTCTCACTTGCGTCGCCCCTTCGTCCACCATTTGTCCGTCGTCCGCGATGCAACCAACGTCGTTCGTCGTGATATCGACACGTTGGCCAGATTTCCACCATTGTTGCCCTTCTGCACCGTCGTCGACCTTCCACCAAGCTTCCTTCACCGACCAGATCTGCACCACCGTCGTCGAGTCGATCGAAGCTTCATCGTCGAGTCTGCCATTGTCGAGGTCACCGGTCAGGTGACAGTTCATGGTTCCTTTTTCCTTTTTCCTTTTGTTATTTTTTATTTATTTATTTTAGATCTAATTTTTTATTTTGTAGATCTGTTTTTTCCTTTTTTAGGGTTCATCGTCGATCAATTTTAAAAATTTTTTTTTTAGAGGTACATTGAATTCTGGGGCATTTCTTCTTCTTCTTGGATCAGCAGGGAAATGCTTCAGTGTTTCAAGTTATTGCAAAACTTTTGCATTCAACATGAATAACATGAAAAAGATGTTAATAAGAATGTTTCAGTGATTCAAGTTACTGTTTCTGGTTTGAAATTTAAATTTCCACTTATGTTTTTGCTAGAGACATTGATGTGACGAAACAAGAGGTAATATTAAAACAGTTATGTATCAACTTGAGTCTATAGATTCTTGATATAATCTTTTATGAGATGTTTAAATTTCAACTCTACAGACTTACCTCTCATCAGAAGAGTTCAGGGTGAAGTTTGGAATGACCAAAGACACCTTTTATAAGTTGCCAAAATGGAAACAAAATAAGCATAAAATGGCGCTTTAACTATTCTAACTCTTCTGGTATGGTTTCCTTTGATCATTTCATTTAGCTTCCTGCCGTTAAATAGTACTAGTGGAAGAAGCTTGGCTTTCAAATCTATATGTTGTTAGATCTAAGGAGCCTTCTGAACTGGTTGAACTCAACTGGTAAGGAGTGGTAGGGGCAGCTTCAATGCATTTTTAGCTGCTTCTGTTGCCCAGAGACTTGTGTTCATAATTGATGGACAAAACTCGAGTTTTGTTTCTTGCCTTCAGTCAATTGCAAACATCTTTAATTTTTATTTTCTTTATCAAGCATTTGGTGTTCATTTTAACATTAAAAGCTATGTTGTGAGCTTGCATTTTTTTCTATTTTTGAACATATGTTTAGTTTCCAGTTTTATCTTGTCATTCAAATTTTTTCAGGAGAGCAATTAGGTGGTATGCAATTTAGTTTTCTTTGATTTTCATTTCTTGTTACAATAGAGTGTAATCGTTTAGATGATAATAAACTTATAAAAGTGTGATTTTTCTTATCTTTCCCCCTCTAAGTTATCTTGCACTCGCTTTTACATTTTAAAAAAAAATTGCTTTGTACTATTTCTGGTGGATGTTTGATATTCCAGAGTTATCATCTTCAACAAGAAGTGTTCAAGAGGTAAGGTTAGAAGACGACAAGTTGTGCCAGGCTACAATGGTGATGAGTTTTGTTGATTAGATAAGGAGTTTTAGTAGAGGCCTCTCTAAGGTAGATGAGTAGAGTGGTCAAATCTCTATACACATTATAACTTGTAGATGCCATAACTGTTTTAATATTTGATTTGATTCTATTGGCTAGAGACTTAAATAGTACCTCAAGGAAGATGGAAATTAACTTTTGAGCTTGAGTATTGGGTATTTTGGGTAGTTTCGATACTTATAAATTGTTTTAAATGCAGGATGAAAGAGAAGGACTACCTTTGTTGTTGCTTCTCATGGAACTAAAGCAGAAGTAGAGTTCAAGCATGTTGTCTCATATTTGATCTTTTAACATATTAATATTTATGTGTGCATAAAGAGAAATTTTATGTGTTTATGTATAGAGAGAAATTTCAAGAACAAAAGTGTACTACATATTTTAATATTTTATTAATGAAATGATAAGACAAATATTGTCTCATATTTGATCTTTTGACATATTAATATTTATTTATTAATAAATATTTTTAGACTAAATTTCGTATTAATGCTACCATACTGTCCACAATTAATAAAAATTTAGAATAAAAAATTATTACATATATAGATGACGAAAAGTGGGCTTAAAAGTATAAAATTGGGCTTTAATGACGGGCAATGCCCGTCATTAAAAATGTTTGTCATTAAAAAGTGCCCGTCATTTTAAGATACAATGACACTCGCTTTAATGACGGGCGCACGCCAGTCATTAAAACCCTATAGTGACGGGCAATCCTGTCATTAAAGCCCAATTTTGTACTAGTGCCGCTAAGTCTTGGAATAAAAGGTTTGACGAGGCTATCAAATCTTATGGCTTTTATCAAAATGTTGATGAACCTTTTGTGTCTACAAGAAAATCATCAATAGTACTGTCGCTTTTCTAATGTTATATGTGGATGATATCCTACTCATTGGGAATGATGTAGGATTCCTCACTGGTATTAAAAACTTGCTAGCTACACAATTCCAAATGAAAGATTTGGGGAAGCGCAATATGTTCTCGGGATCCACATTGTCTGAAACCGTAAGAACAACACACTAGTCTTGTCTCAAGCATCCTATATCGACAAAATGTTGGTTCGATATAAGATGTAGAACTCCAAGAGGGGTTTATTGCCTCTCAAGCACGTGGTTCTTTTGTCTAAGTAACAGTGTCCAAATACACCTCAAGAAGTTGAGGACATGAGACGAATACTTTATGCATCAGTTATAGGTAGCCTCATGTACGCCATGTTGTGTACTAGGTCTGACATCTGTTATGCAGTTGGGATTTGAAAGGATTTGGAATTCCCGCAGCGGAAGACGTTGTGAAACGTCGTTGTTTCGTTGTGTAATTCTATCTTAAAATTGAACTAAACTACTTTAATTCTAGGTTAAACATGCAAAAGAAGAGGAAAAACAGTAAGGATGAATGGTACTTACTTGTTGAGTAACACTTCTTTAGAGATTTCCTCCTCCGGTCACGATCTCTCTCGAACGGATGATCTCCTCGAACACGAACCTCGATCCGAACAACAAGACACTTTAAAAAATATCTTCTCGATTGTTCTCGGGAGGTTGAGGGAGAGTATGTGGGACTCTCTTTGGATTTGGGTGAGGAGAGATCTAGAGATAATTGAGAGACTTCTTGAGAGAGAATGTTTTGCTCTCTTTGGATCATAATCCAAAAAATGGCAAGTGCTTCACTAAAAACTTCTTGTAAAGCCTTTATATACTATTGTGTGATGGAGTTAAAATCTCCACCAAATCACAATATTACCACAACTATATGATATACAAATCATATTTGCATATCACATAATATAAGGTATCTCATACCTTATTATACAAATCACATTTGCATAAATGTGGAATTTTTAAATTGAATCAGAATTCAATTTAATTTCTCTTATTTCAATTTCTCCAATTAGCACTAATTAATCAATTAGGCTATACTATAGTTTATTATGAATCTCATTCACATTAAACTATATATTATGTCATCTATATCCCATATAAATGACATAAATACCCAAATAATGAATTTGAACAATTCAAATTCACACCAAACTGTAAACCCTCAATTTGTCAAATTTGAGCCAACCGAGGGACCTAATGGACCTACACGTGACGAGCTCCAATGATACGAGACTAACCTGTCAAACTCTTTGACCCGGTTATTCAACATTCATTAGCTACGATAACACTCCACTAAAGCGCGTAGCTACAATCTCATCACTGTAGGACAAGTTGTGTCCATCGATATAACCAATACCCATGAGTCGACCCTTCACAGGTTGTTCGTAGACACTGTTGGGTCAAATTACCGTTTTACCCTTGTGTATACTTCTTGCTCCTTAAGTCCCACTGCTCCTCTAATGAACAACTATGTTGCATGGTCCAACCATATACAACAACCCTCTTAGGCCAATGAGAGAGTGGGGCCCTGTTGTTCAAGCCCTGGAGACAGCACTTAAGGGAACAACCCCTCTAGTTTTCCTAAGTCGGGAATGAGTGAATTCCTTCTTGTGTAGTCAAGTTCCCAGCTCTCCACGTGGTCCTGTCCCTGAGAAGATAGGCATATTGGGCGAGCATCAGTGGCCACCCTCACCCGTACTAGTCAAAGGACAGACCCCCGCAGACAGGAGTCCGTAACACGCTCAGGATTAAGGTCGAGTCACTAATGGTCATCTACGAAAATATTAGCCTATCTTCATTAACGCGGTGTTACGTCGGTCGCTCTAATAATTCACGGTCCGGTCTTGTACAATCTCATTGCACAGGATGCCCCCACTCGCATGTCAACCACATGAACAAGTCAGATCACCTCGTTTGTATCTTAATACAAAACGGGTCGCATCCACAGCGTATACAGGATTAGGTCTCCAACCCTATCCATATACTATAGACCGTTCGGGTCATTAACTCGAACCTGATCCTCCCTATGTGTCCACTACACACCGTTCAAGTTCTAGTTCTCTCATTGATACAATGACCCTGGAGCTTAGTTTATTGGATTAAGTTTATGAAATATGCGAGACATAAAGTTCAAATAAATAAATCTTATTTATAACACAAAGTTCAAATAAATAACTCTTATTTATAACACAATGTTCAAATAAATAACTCTTATTTATTTACAACTTGGAATATTACAAACTACACGAGATGAAGACATACATCCCAACAAACTCCCACTTGGACTAAGCTAGTGGAGTACATGATACATTTCTGAAATGTACAGTAAAGTAATACAATAAACTAGGGCATTGAATACCCCTTTACAATAATCCCACTTGCCCTAGTCAGGAAGCACTCGAAGACCTAGACTCTCTAGGTGACCCTCAAACACCTTAGCTGTGAGGGCCTTTGTAAATGGATCAACAACATTGTGCTCCGAAGCTATCTGCGTGACTGTCACGTCTCCGTGGTGCACAATCTCCCGTATCAGGTGATACTTACTCTCAATGTGCTTTCCCCTTTTATGACTCCAAGCTTCTCTCGAGTTGGCTACTGCACCACTGTTGTCACAAAACAGCGTGATCGAAAAGTTCATATTTGGAACAACTTCCAAATCTAGCATGAACTTCCTAAGCCAAACAGCTTCCTTTGCAGCTTCACAAGCTGCAAGATATTCGGCTTCCATCGTGGAATCAGTGATGCATCCCTGCTTGATGCTTCGACATACTACAGCTCCTCCACATAGAATGAAGGTTGACCCCGAAGTGGATTTCCTAGAATCCTTATCTGTCTAAAAGTCAGAATCTGTGTATCCCGTAAGGATCAAATCCCCACTCCCATACACAAGGCTATAGTTCCTCGTTCTCCTCAGATACTTGAGGATTGCCTTTACTGTTGTCTAGTGATCTAATCCTGGATTGGATTGATACCTACTTACAATTCCAACTGCATAACAGATGTCGGGCCTAGTACACAACATGGCATACATCAGGCTCCCTACAGCTGAAGCATAGGGGATTCGTCTCATATCCTCAATCTCTTGAGGTATCTTAGGACATTGATCCTTAGATAGGTGAACCCCATGCCTGAAAGGCAACAAGCCCTTCTTGGAGTTCTGAATCTTATATCGAGACAACATCTTGTCAATATAAGACGCCTAAGACATGGCTAGCGTTCTTTTCTTCCAGTTCCGGACTATCTGGATACCTAGAACATACTGTGCCTCTCCCAAATCTTTCATTTGGAATTGCGAAACCAACCATTCCTTAATGTCCGTAAGAAATCCTACCTCATTCCCAATGAAAGGATATCAAACACATACAATATTAGAAATGCGACAGTTTTGTCGACGATTTTCTTGTAGACACAAGGCTCGTCAACATTTTGATCAAAGCCATAAGATTTGATCGCCTCATCAAACTATATATTCCAAGACCTCGAGGGTTGTTTTAGTCCATAAATAGACCTTTTAAGCTGGCAAACTCTTTGCTCTTATCCTTGGGCAATGAAACCCTTGGGATGGTCCATGTAGATGGCCTCGTCAAGGTTGCCATTCAGAAATGTGGTCTTGACATCCATCTTCCATACGTCATAGTCATAATATGCAGCAATGGCCAGAAGGATTATTATCGACTTTATCATGGCAACAGGTGAAAAGGTTTCCTCATAGTCGACCCCTTCGATCTGGGTAAAACCTTTTGCCACTAGTCGTGCTTTGAAGGTCTGCACCTTCCCATCTACGCCACGTTTACGCTTGTAGATCCACTTACAACCAATAGGTTTAACCTCATCCGGCTGGTCCACAAGCTCCCAGACGGAATTGAAGTACATCAACTTCATTTCCTAGTCCATAGCTTTAATTCATTCCTTCTTGTCAACGTCTGTCATTGCCTGATCATAGGTCAATGGATCCTCGCAGTCATCATCAGGAGTGACAACTTGAGTTTCAGCCAAACCCATGTAATGTTCAGGCTATCTCACAGCCCTCCCACTACGTCGAGGCATTCCCAACTCTTGGGAACGGATTTGACTAGACGAGCTAGGATCAATAACACTTGTTGAAGTACTAGCACCATCAGCAACTCTTGCTCATGAACTGTCCATTTCATTCAACACAATCTTACTCCTTGGTAAGTGATCCCTGATGTGGTCTTCCTCAAGGAAAGTGGCGTTTGTCGACACAAGCACCCTATTTTCCTTAGGATCGTAAAAGAACCCACCCCTAGTCTCTTTTGGGTAACCTACAAAGAGGCACAACTTTGAACGGGGTTCCAACTTCTTCGAGTTTGACACCAACACATGGGTCGGGCATTCCCAAATTCTGAAATGACGTAAACTGGTTTTACGACCATGCCAGAGTTCGAAAGGTGTTTCACAAACACTTTTTGACGGAACTGTGTTCAAAATGTAAACCACAATCTCCACTGTGTAACCCCAAAAAGAATCAGGGAGACATGCATAGCTCATCATTGACCGAACCATGTAAACTAGGGTTCTGTTTCTCCTCTGCGATACACCATTTTGCTGTGGCATACCAGGTGCTGAGAGTTGGGACGTAATTCTATGTTCTTTCATATAGTCTTGGAATTCAGTGTCCATATACTCTCCATCTCGATCCGATCGAAGTGTTTTAATCGTTTTACCTAACAGGTTCTCAACCTAAGTCTTGAACTCCTTGCACTTTTCAAGAGTTTCAGACTTCCTATGCATTAGGTAAATGTACCCATACCTCGAATAGTCATCGATGAAAGATACGAAGTATTCGTAACCTCCTCGTGCTTTAACATTCATCGGACCACAGAGGTCAGAATGTATAAGCTCAAGGGCTCCTTGGCTCTATATCCATTTCTACTAAAAGGGTGTTTGGTCATTTTTCCTTCGAGGCATGACTCACACACCGGTAAAGAGTTTTCTTCTAACTCGCTTAGAAGTTCACTCTTCACTAGTCTCTCAATCCTATTGAGATTAATGTGGCCTAACCGTAGATGCCAAAGATGGGCACTTTCTTTTGGAGAAACCTTTACTCTCTTAGTTCGCGTTTCACCTGTTTTAAACAATTCGGTATTCAAAAGACTTTTGACTGAATTAGGGTTCAAAACATATAAATTGCTCTCAAGCGAAGCAGAACAAATCAAATTTTCATTTCGAGAAATAAACACTTTATTACTCTTGAAAGAAATAGAAATATTTTGTTCTAATAGGCAGGAAATAAAAACTAGGTTTCTCGTAAACCCAGGAACTATGTACATATTATCCAATAATAAGTACTTTCTGCCAAAGAACAGCTTCACCATGCCTATTGCTGCAGCTCAGACAACTTCTCTGAATCCAACCCTGAGTGTTATCTCACCCTCTTGCAGCTGCTGCCAGGAACTTAATCCTTGAAAAGAAGTGCAAACGTGGTTAGTGGCGCCTGAATCCAGTATCCAGACAGAGTCACTACTCTCCACTAAACAAGTTTCTATGACAAGTAAATCACATTTATTTGTCCGTCCCCGTTGTAGTAGAAACACTTTCTGGCAACTTCCTTGATTTTTTTGCCTTTTAGGGCGGCAACGCGGTCAACTATATCCTCTTTCAACTTCTCCTTCTTCCCTTTAGGGCTTGAAGAGTCTACAAACTTTGTCCCAGAGGTCATACCCCTGTGAAAATGTCTTAAGGCAACACTTGCCTCAGCTTCCTGTCCCCTGGTTTGCACTAAGGACTAGAAGGTTTGTAGATTGTTGAATAGGATTGTTGGGTCGAGCACCTGAGGACCCTCCTCAGTGAGCGCGAACTCTTGGTCATTTACCAAAATCGTGTTAATATTGTTTTTCCACGAAATATTATCGCTGACTAACTTAACGGAAGCTAAAGGAGCGTTAAAAGCATTTGACATTATGTTGCTGAAATAATGAAAAAACTTTGTATTAGTCTCGCAAAAACTTTTGAAAATCCAATCAGGTTTAGCAAATTTGTATCCTATGATCCCTAGGTCATTCAAAATTTGCAATGATAACCCAAAGGTTTAGAATGACCGCCACCGTAGGGTAGACAAACCCACTCCTCCTCTAACACGAGACTTTCTCGACCAGACCCTAATCCCAGAATAACTCTTATTCCATTAGGCATCAAGTTACCATTTTTCGGTCTGAATTCATTAACTCTTAACGAATCCTGTGAGTGTCACCCTCAATCTTTAAATTTCCAAGTATCCGTCCAAACAATAGCCGTCGTAGGGAGGACTAAGAAGGAAATCCAACAAGGAAATCGTATCCCTTTCGAAAATTCACGGTGTTCCGATACCCATGATTAAGGCCCTCCGTAGGGATTGTCTGGTCCAGGCCAAACTAGTAAGCGGATCATAGGCGTCTCACGGTGTGAATCGAAAGAAGAGACCGTGGGTCCCATTTTCACAGGTCCCGCTCCTACTCACTATTAGTACTCTCTCCATTCACGTTGATATTGACCCATACAAATGCCCCCGTAGGGGGACGCTCCCATTTACGCCACGAGGCCGAGCATGGATCTCACGGTGCGAACTTAACGAAGATTTGTGGATGAAAACTAAATGTATCTCATACACTTTATTTCCTCCCACTCAGCACTTTAAAATAATCGAGATTGACCTAGATAAATCGGCTAAAATTTACCTAAGTCTACCAATATAACTCTTATATTGGATTAGCCTAAGTCTATAATCACATTATTAACTTAGGTCTATGTGAGTAAATTAATTAACTCTTAATTAACGACACTCACGAGAATATGACCTAAGAATCTCCAGACCGAATTCACTCCCAGATCGGTTCCCAGGTAGGGGTGTTCTGCAAAGCGTCAGCTTAAATACCCAAGCCTTAGACATAACCTTCCTTAGACAGAGTTACTTATCAGTCTCCATTCAAAGGTCATATTTGATTTCCTAATTCTAATCTTATTAGAACTAGAAAACCTAAGTCTAATTATTCAAGTTATAAACATTTTACAACTAATAATTAACTTAGGTTACATGCATTTCTATGTTATAGTGCTTGATCATTCATCACATGAATAATACTATACTATAACATACATTCATCACATGAATTAAATGCATGAGCATGCTTTTAATTTAAAAATATAACACTTATATGAAATAAATTAAATCATGCAAACATTATATTATAACTCTTCTAATATAATCCTATCATGCATACTATATATTATAACTCTTATAATATAAATATGATGCATGAAATGTTTAACCTAAGGTGGGATTTTAAATCTATATGACATACATTCTACACATAGAAATAATTAAATCATACATCTCATGCATAAAATAATAAAATAGTATTATTGGACCGATTTTTGGCACCCTAGGGCAAGAAAATTAAATTAATTAATATTAATATAATAATTATATTAATATTAATTAAAATAATTAAATAAATACATTTATAAAATAATTTTACAATTAAATAAATAAAATAAAATAAATAAATAAAATAGTTGCGTAACTCCCAGCTCGAACCGTCGCCCCTAAAGCCACTTCCGCGCGTTTCTCGCACTCCATGCTCCACTACGCTGCAGCGTTGCAACGCTGTAGTCTACAGCGTCTTGCCTAGCGTTCTCAACGCTATGGCGTTACAACGCTGTACTGCAGTAGCCTCTCCAGCCGCATGGATGGCGTCACAATGCTTATGAACAGCGTCGCGACGCTGATGAATTTCCAGCAAGCAACTTTTGTTGTTTTTCACCAAAATCGCCCGTTTTCGCTTCGTTTTCTTCAAGACAACTCTTGCCACGAACGACACGGACTTATAGACTCGATTTACATTAAAAAATACCAAAAACAGCAGTCCCTTACATTGATCTCATCAACTTTAATGTAAATCTAAATTATGTGCCAAAAACCGAAAACATCCAAAAATGAAAACCTAACATTCATCTCATGAAAATTAATGCTACCCACCTAATTTTAAGAATTCACATAATACACAACGAAGAGCAACGATTGGCTCTGATACCAATTGAAAGGATTTGGAAGTCCCGCAGCGGAAGACGTTGTGAAACGTCGTTGTTTCGTTGTGTAATTCTATCTTAAAATTGAACTAAACTACTTTAATTCTAGGTTAAACATGCAAGAGAAGAGGAAAAACAGTAACGATGAATGGTACTTACTTGTTGAAGAACACTTCTTTAGAGATTTCCTCCTCCGGTCAAGATCTCTCTCGAATGGATGATCTTCTCGAACACGAACCTCGATCCGAACAGCAAGACACTTTCAAAAACATCTTCTCGGTTGTTCTCGAGAGGTTGAGGGAGAGAATGTGGGACTCCCTTTGGTTTTGGGTGAGGAGAGATCTAGAGAGAATTGAGAGAGTTCTTGAGAGAGAATGTTTTGCTCTCTTTGGATCAAAATCCAAAAAATGGCAAGAGCTTCACTAAAAACTTCTTGCAAAGCCTTTATATACTATTGTGTCATGGAGTTAAAATCTCCACCAAATCACAATATTACCACAACTATATGATATACAAATCATATTTGCATATCACATAATATAAGGTATCCCATACCTTATTATACAAATCTCATTTGCATAAATGTGGAATTTTAAAATTGAATCACATTCAATTTAATTTCTCTCATTTCAATTTCTCCAATTAGCACTAATTAATCAATTAGGCTATACTATAGTTTATTATGAATCTCATTCACACTAAACTATATATTATGTCATCTATATCCCATATAAATGACATAAATACCCAAATAATGAATTTGAACACTTCAAATTCACACCAAACTGTAAACCCTCAATTTGTCTAATTTGAGCCAAACGAGGGACCTAATGGACCTACACGTGACGGGCTCCAATGATCAGAGACTAACCTGTCAAACTCTTGACCCAGTTATTCAACATTCATTAGCTACGGTAACACTCCACTAAAGCCCGTAGCTGCACTCTCATCACTTTAGGACAAGTTTTGTCCATCGATATAACCAATATCCATGAGTCGACCCTTCACAGGTTGTTCGTAGACACTGTTGGGTCAAATTACCATTTTACCCCTGTGTATACTTCTTGCTCCTTAAGTCCCACTGCTCCTCTAATGAACAACTACGTTGCATGGTCCAACCATATACAACAACCCTCTCTGGCCAATGCGAGAGTGGGGCCCCGTTGTTCAAGCCCTAGAGACAACACTTAAGGGAACAACCACTCTAGTTTCCCTAAGTCGGGAATGAGGGAATTCCTTCTTGCGTAGTCAAGTTCCCAGCTCCCCACGTGGTCCTGTCCCTGAGAAGATAGGAATATTGGGCGAGCATCAGTGGCCACGCTCACCCGTACTAGTCAAAGGATAGACCCCCGCAGACAGAAGTCTGTAACACACTCAGGATTAAGGTCGAGTCACTAATGGTTATCTACGAAAATATTAACCCTATACTGTTAATGGTGTCACATCAGTAAGTCTAATAATTCACGGCCCGGTCTTGTACAATCCCATTGCATTGTATGCGCCCACTTGCATGTCAACCACATGAACGAGTCAGATCACCTTGTTTGTATCTTAATACAAAGCAGGTCGCATCCACAGCGTATCTAGGACTAGGTCTCCAACCTTATCCATATACTGTAGACCGTTCGGGTCATTAACTCGAACGTGATCCTCTCTATGTGTCCTCTACACACCGTTTAAGTTCTAGTTCTCTCATTAATACAATGACCCTAGAGCTTAGTTTATTGGATTAAGTTTATGAATCATGCGAGACATAAAACTTAAATAAATAACCCTTATTTATAACACAAAGTTCAAATAAATAACTCTTATTTATTTACAACTTGGAATATTATAAACTACACGAGATGAGGACATACATCCCAACAGGATTGTCAGTAGGTATCAATCTAATCCAGGATTAGATCACTAGACAACAGTAAAAACAATCCTCAAGTATCTTAGGAGAACGAGGGACTATATGCTCGTGTATGGGTCTAAGGATCTTATCCTTACTGAATACACGTGCTCTAACTTTTAGATCGATAAGGATTCTAGGAAATCCACATCGGGGTCAGTTTTTTACTATCAGTGGAGGAGTTGTAGTCTGGCAGAGCATCAAGCAAGGATGCATCGCAAACTGCACTATGGAGGCTGAGTATGTAGCAGCTTGGGAAGCGGCTAAAGAGGTAGTATGATTTGGAAGTTCATGTCTGATTTGGAAGTTGTTCCAAATATGAGCCTCCCAGTCACCCTTTATGTGATAATAGTGGTGCAGTGGCCAATTCGAGGGAACCTCGTAGTCACAAGAGGGAAAAACACATCGAACGGAAGTATCACTTGATACGGGAAATTGTGCATCGAAGAGATGTGATCATCACGATGATAGCATCGGAGCACAACGTTGTTGATCCATTTACAAAGACTCTCACGACTAAGGTACGATAGTCACCTAGAAAGTCTAAATTTACACATTACATCTTGACTAGGGAAAGCGAGAGTATTTTGCATCAAAGGGTATTCAATGCCCTAGTTTATTGTATTTGCATTAATGTAATGTTCTGTACTCCACTAGCTTTAGGTCAAGTGGGAGTTTGTTGGGATTTATGCCCTAAACTCGTGTATTTGTAATTTTTCAAGGAAATGAATAAAAGGTCTTGAACAACGGGGCCCCTCCCTCTCACTAGCCCGAGAGGGACATTGTTTATGGTCGGACCATAAACTTATTGTTCATTAGAGGATTAGTGGTGCTTAAGGAGCAAGAAGTAGTCACAGGGGTAAAACGGTAAATTAACCCAACTGTGACTACGAACAACCTTTGAAGGGTTGACTCACGGGCATTGGTTATATGAATGGACAGAACTTGTCCTACTGTGAGGAGAGTGCAGCTACGAGTCTATAGTGGAGTGACTTGTAGTTAACGAATGTTGGTTAACAGGATCAAAGAGTTTGATCAGTTAATCTCGTATCGTTGGAGCTCATGATATGTAGGTCCATTAGTCCCTCGGTTGGCTCAATATGGAATTAATGAGGGTATAAAGTTTTTGAATGAATTTGAAGTGTTCAAATTCAATTTAGGGAATTATATCAATTATATATGATATAATTGATATAAAATATAGTTTAATGTGAATATGATTCATAAAAAACCATATTATTGCCTATTTATGGAATTAAGGCATAATTAGAGAAATTAATTTGAGAGATATGGAAATTGAATATGATTCAATTTAATTTCCACTTTATGTAAATGTGATTTACATTATAAGGTATTTGATACCATATATTATGCTATTATGCAATTATGCAAATGGATTTTGCATAATGCATAATTAGTGGAAATAATGGCATAATGGGTGGAGAATTGGTCTCCACCCACATTTTTCTATATAAGCATCCTTTTGGATGCAAGTGGGGGACTTAAGTCATTTGGAAAATTTTGCATTCTAGCAAAACACCAATTTTTCTCTCAAATTCACTCTAGAATTCCTTCCTCCAAAAAGAAGTTACAAATTCTCTCCCTCTCCTAGAGAACAACCGAGAAGACGTTTTGGAGGTGTTTGACCGTAGAGAACGTGGAGATCGTAGACAACAAGAGGATTACGAGAAGAATCGAGTCTTGAAAGGTAATCCCTAATTTACTATGCTTTCATCGTTAGACTTAGCCTATAGTTTTCTATTTTTTGTAATTTCTATTTAAACATAATCAAGAACAAGGGCGATCAATTGCATCCGCATCGGAATTCCATCCCTTAAATTCGTTCTCGACTGAAACACTAGATTTTTTGCTAAATGATTAACACTCTGACTGTTACAATGCAAAGTCGCCTTTCCCAGTTTCAAGCCAAGTTCTTGTTAAAAATACTGAAGTTATGTCATCTCTTTACTTGCCTCAATAACAACAATATACTCAGCCTCAGTAGTAGACAGAGCTACTATCTTCTACAGTCTAGAAACCCAGATAATTGTAGTATTACCCAAAGTAAAAACATATCCGGTATTACTTTTCCTGCTATCTGTATCACCTTCCATATCTGCATGTACATAACCCTGCAGTTTAAAATCTGACTTCTTAAAATGCAGAGCATAATTTGTTGTCCCTCTCAGATATCTGAAAATCCACTTTACAACCTCCCAATGTTGCTTCCCTGGATTAGTCCTATACCTACTAACAACTCCACTACATATGCAATGCCTGGTCTTGTGCAAACCATGGCGTACATTAGGCTACCTATAGTTGAAGTATATGGCACTCTAGCCATATGATCTCTTTCCTACTCAGTAGTGGGTCAGTGCTCTTAGATAATTTAAACTGACAAGCTAAAGGAGTACTCACAGGTTTTGCATCTTCCATGTGAAATCTGTTCAGAACCTTTTTCACATATTCTTCCTGTGACAATGTCAATGTACCATCTTTTCTATCAATCCTCATTCCCAAGATTTGTTTGGTAGCTCCCAAATCTTTCATATCAAATTCTTTAGATAATTCAGTTTTTATCTTCAGAATTTCCAGTTTGTTTGCACTTGCTATCAACATATCATCAACATATAGCAGTAAAATAATGCATGAGTTACCTTGGGACCTTATGTAGCAACAGTGATCTGCCTGACATCTCTGAAATCCACTGTTGCACATAAAACTATCAAACTTCATATACCATTGCCTGGGAGCCTGTTTGAGACCATACAGGGTTCTCTGAAGTTTGCAAACCATTGTCTCATGTCCCTGAACTGTAAAACCCTGTGGTTGTACCATGTAAACTTCTTCCTCTAAATCACCTCGAAGAACAGTTGTCTTTACATCCATCTGTTTCGGAAATAGATGCTCTTCTGCCACTATTGACAACACAATTCTAATAGTAGTTAATTTAACTACAGGAGATAATATTTTATTAAAGTCCATACCTTCCTTCTGTTGAAAGCCTTTGACTACAAGCCGTGCTTTATACCTTTTGCTACCATCAGGCTTTTTCTTGATTCTATAAACTCATTTGTTCTGCAAAGGTTTCTTACCTCTTGGTAACTCAGCTAGTTGTCATGTCTGATTTGTCATAAGAGAATCCATCTCATCCTTCATAGCTAACTCCCACTTGACAGAATCTTTAAATTGAACCGCCTCATCATAACATTCAAGTTCACCTCTATCAGTCAATAATATATAATTCCAAGTAGGGGAATACCTTTATGATGGTCTGATAGTCCTGATAGACTTCCTGACTGTTGTAGGTGGCGTTCTCTAAACTTCATCAGGCTCTATAGTCTGCTCAATTGGTCCTTCAACTGGTTCCTCAGATTCCACAACTGTTTCTTCAGGAGTAGCTGTATTCTGATCTTCAATTCTCATTGTCCTGGTCTAATCTTTAGGAGGACTTATATACTAAGTCTTCTCTTCTATACTTTCATCAGACTCTGTATTAACGGTTGTTCTTTCTTTGTACAGAACTTCCTCTTTGAAGATCACATCCTTGCTTCTGAGCATGTTCTTATTTTGGTCATCCCAAAATTTATAGCCAATCTCAGCTCCACCATACCAAAAAAAATAGCACTTCTTGGATTTGGCATCTAGTTTACTCCTGTCTGCATCATCGATGTGAATGTGTAAGACAAATAACCAAAAACCTTAGATGAGAAAGGTTTACCTGTTTACTACTCCAGACTTCTTAGGCAACTTGAAGTATAGTGATCTGGTCGGGCTTCTATTGATCAGATAGGTCATTGTATTGATTGCCTCTGCCCAGAACATCTTAGGCAATCCTGCATGTAATCTCATGCTTCTAGCACGCTCATTCAGCGTTCTATTCATTCTCTCTGCCACACCATTCTGCTGCAGTGTCGCACAATTCCATTGTCTTCACAATATCTTTTAAATTCTCCATCAACATATTCACCATCGTTATCTGATCTCAATTTTAAACCTGTCTTATTCTTAACCATAGCCTTCCATGTTTAGAAAACAGAAAATATATCAGATTTATGTTTGAGAAAATAAGTTCATACCTTCCCACTTGTGTCATCAATGAAGGTCACATAGTATCTGGAACCACCAATGGAAGATAATTCAGAAGGTCCCCACACATCAGTGTGAACTAACTCCAACATCATGGATTTTAGTTTTGCTCCTGTCTTTGAGAAACTAGCACGCTTCTGTTTCCCAAATACACAACCCTCACACAACTTGTGTTCAACTGGCTTTAATCCCTGTAACTTTCCTGCAGAGTGAAGAATTTTCATACCTTTTTCACTCATATGCCCCAACCTATTATGCCATAAATTAGTTTGACTCGAATTATCTACAACAACTACCATATCTTTATCATTGTTGTTGACATAAAGAGTCCCTAGTTGTCTTCCTCGAGCAACTACCATGGCACCTTTAGTAACCTTCTAGTTTCCTTGGCCAAAACAAACCTCACATCCTTCACTATGTAACTGCCCTACAGAAATCAAGTTATTCATCATATTTGGAACGTGACATACCTTGCGAATTTTCAAGAGGCTCCCCATCAGCTAGATACATCTTTCAATGATTTCATGCAGCGTAATTTTTAAGAATGTCACGTTGTCCTTGTTGGGATGTATGTCCTAATCTCGTACATGTTTGTAATATTACTTATTAAAATAAATAAGAGTTATTTTTTCATCACTTTGTGTCTCGCATATTTACAAACTTTATCCAATAAACTAAGCTCAAGGGTCATTGAATTATGAGAGAACTAGAACTTGAACAGTGTGTAGTGGACACACAGGGAGTATCACGTTCGAGTTAATGACCCGAATGGTTTACAATATACGGATAGGGTTGGAGACCTAATCCTGGATACGCTGTGGATGTGGCCCGCTTTGTATTAGATACAAACGAGGTGATCTAACTCGTTCATGTGGTTGACATGCGAGTGGGGGCATCTTGTGCAACGAGATTGTACAAGACCAGACCATGAATTATTAGACCTACAGATGTAACACCGTTAGCAGTATAGGACTAATAACTTTGTAGATGACCAATAGTGACTCGACCTTAATCCTGAGCGTGTTACAGACTCCTGTCTGCGGGGGTTTATCCTTTGACTAATACGAGTGAGGGTGGTCACAGTTACTCGCTCAATATGCCTATCTTCTCAGGGGCAGGACCACGTGGAGATCTGAAAATTTAACTACGTGAGATGGAATTCACTTGTTCCCAACTTAGGAAAACTAGAGGGGTTGTTCCCTTAAGTGTTGTCTCCAGGGCTTGTACAACGGGCGCCCACCCTCTCACTGCCAGAGAGGGGTGTTGTTTATGGTTGGACCATACAACGTTGTTGTTCATTAAAGGAGTAGTGGGGACTTGAGGAGCAAGAGGTAGACACAGGGGTAAAATGGTAATTTGACCCAATAGTGTCTACGAACAACCTGTGAAGGGTCGACTCACGGACATTGGTTATATCAATAGACACAACATGTCCTACAATGATGCGAGTGCAGTTACAGGCTTTAGTGGAGTGTTACCGTAGCTAATGAATGTTGAATAACTGGGTCAAAGAGTTTGATAGGTTAGTCTCGGATCATTGGAGCTCGTCATCTGTAGGTCCATTAGGTCCCTCGGTTGGCTCAAACTGGATATATTGAGAGTTTACAGTTTGGTGTGGATTTGAAGTGTTCAAATTCTTTAAATGGTATTTATGTCATTTATATGAGATATGATTGACATATTATATAGTTTAATGTGAATGAGACTCATAATAAACTATAGGTTAGCCTAATTGATTAATTAGTGCTAATTTAGAGAAATTGGATTGAGAGAGATTAAATTGAATGTGATTGAATTTAAAATCCACAATTATACAAATGTGATTTGTATAATAAGATATGAGATATCTTATTATATGTGTTATGCATGTAAGCCCTAAACTCTATCTTCTTTTATCATTTTGCACTCGTTCATGATGTTTTGAAATATGCAAAATCGTATAGGTTGCACTAAATGATGTCGTGATTGGATTTGAGAATCAATTGAATTTGGAGCTACAATGTGTCTAAGCTTCATAAGGAGATAGGTAAGCCATTGAAATAAGCATATTAAAAGTTGCATTGAAGTAAGTTAAAATCATTAGCAAATTGGAGAAGTTTTAGGTGCATCATGTATTGAATGGAAGATCTTATATCTCACAAACTTAGGATAAGTTGGCTAAATGCTTAGGGTTTATTTACACACTTATTTTGGTGTTTTAAAAAGGTGATTATGATGTAAATATTGAAGTAGGAGCTGGCCAAAGGAGGTGAAGCCTCGGAGTTAAACATGGCAAGTAGGTCTTTGTCAAATTCATTGAGAAAAACAGCAAGCAGCTGGAAAATGGGTCATCTTCAAACGATCATATCTCTCAATTTACTGAGTCAAATTCGTTGATTTTTTAGTCAAAATCTCATAAATGGAGTGTAGAATACAAAACTGGTCGATGTTTAGAAAAATACAGAGAGGACAAAGGAGAAAAGTGCAGAACCGTGAGAGGTGTTCAAATTTCTCGGGTAGCATAACAGTGTGAGGAGTTCAGTCTATTTTGAGCTCATTAGGAGGAATTAGAAGCTGAAATTTTGAGGTAAGTAAGCTAAGATGTTGTCCTTGAGGTTTATCAAAAAATATTTGGTGGTTGTGTTGATAAATTTTGAGGAACCCAAGCTGAAAGTTGAACCTATAATTTTAGGTGCAAGGGAAAAACTGCTAGCAAGAGATTGAAGGAGATTCTCTTCCATTTCTATATACCTTACAACCAAATGTGTGTATGGCTATTCTGAATTGAGTTATGGGACTGAATTAGATCTGTTTCTAAGGTGCATAAGGAAGGGAATTAATGTTACTAATTTCATTTTCAGGGCAAACGAAGATAGGAAAAGCGTATAACCCTTGGAACCCTTTTGGTGATTGTGAGTGACTCTATTTTAGAATTATGCTTGACCTATGTTTTTCTTCAAAAACATAATTGTTGATCATTGAATCCTGTTTGAACTAATTATGTATAGCTTCATGGAGTTTCTAACATAAAGTTCATGATGGAACCTAAGCATGTTTTGAATTAGGTTGTAACTATAAATCCAAGTATGAAAACTAAATTATGAAAGTATGTCTTCCTTTAGAGAATGTTTTGTGTAAATCCACTTTGGAACATGTTTAGAAGATAATGTGAAAATGTCGAGAAATTGTTGTATGTGTTATAAAGACATGATTTCCATGGTAAACAAATTATGCCCTTGTTGTGGTTAACCCCTAATACTGAAGGACATTCGAGAAGGGTACTTAGGGGAATGAATCATAATTTCCGATCTTGAAGGACAATGAGAAGGTATTCGAGTAGTAAATGGTCTTACCTTAATACTGAAGGACATAGAGAAGGTATTAGGGAAAACCAAAGGGCCAAAGGTATTCCACGTGCACGTGAGAGAGGTATGAACCTTATTTGTATAAATGTAACTTTACCACCTCTATGGTTCGAAAGTGGTATCATGCCATGTGTTTTATTGTTATGAGCTTCTACATTATTGATCTATCTACCCTCAATATAATACTACATTATGCGTTGTGTGCTATGCATAAGTGGTGACTTAAACCTGTAAATTGAAAGCATGGTTTGTTTATGTTTACAAACAGATGTTAAGCTATTTTCTACTTATAGTCTGCCATTATTATGCTTCACCTGTGAACTTATAATAGACACTCACTGGGCTTCCTAGCTCACGTTTTCATTATGTCTACTCTTCCCAGGTAGCAGACGAGTTTCCAGTGCTTAGACTTGACAAGACCTATTTGCCACCACGCCATTTAGCTCCTTGTATATACACTTTCTTTTGTATATGGTTTGTAGTGAGAACATATTAGATGGGTTGTAATAAACTTGGAAGCTTTATGATTACCTAAAGAACATAGTAATGGAAGTGAATGTGTTTCATTTATAAGTGTATATCAATGCTTAATTTTGCTTGTTCAAACATGTTGTGCTACGTTTAATTTAAGTTAAGTCTTGGGTTAGTCAAGGAAAGCCAACAAGAGGTTTGGTTATCTTTGTCTTTGCATCTCTTCCTAGGTTAGGCAAGTAAGCTGGGACGGGGTGTGACAATGCAAATATGATTTGCATAACCTAATGTTATGGTAAAATGGTAAATAGGTGAGATTTCAACTCCACCATTCACCATTATATAAGGCCTTTGTGAGAAGGCTTTGGAAACACAATTGTCATTTTTTAGAATCTCACCAAAAAGAGCAATCTTTCATCTATAAATCTTTATCAAATCCTCTCCACCCCTAAACAAAAGGGAGTCCCACCACTCTCCCTCGATCAACCGAGAACAACCAAGAAGATCAATTGGAGGTGTCCAATTCGTTCGGTTCGAGAGATCGTGATCGTAGAGATTGGGGGCACGAAGAGTTCGTGATCGGAGAAGGAAATCTCGAAGAAGTGTTCTTCAACAAGTAAGTAACGTTTCCTCACTGTAGACTCTCTAGGTGACCCTCAAACACCTTAGTTGTGAGGGCCTTTGTAAATGGATCAGCAACATTGTGCTCTGACGCTATCTGCGTGACTGTCACGTCTTCACGGTGCACATTCTCCCGTATCAGGTGATACTTACGCTCAATATGCTTGCCCCTCTTATGACTCCGAGGTTCTCTCGAGTTTGCTACTGCACAACTGTTGTCACAAAACAGTGTCACTGGCAAGTTCATATTTGGAACAACTTCCAAATCCAACATGAACTTCCTAAGCCAAACAACTTCCTTTGCAGCTTCACAAGCTGCAACATACTCGACTTCCATTGTGGAATAAACGATGAAGGGATTGGGAATTCCCGCAGCGGAAGACGTTGTGAAACGTCGTTGATTCGTTGTGTAAAACGTATCTTAAAATCGAATTAAACTACTTTAATTCTAGGCTACACATGCTGAAATTGAAGAAAACGAGTGAGTAACACGTTACTTACTTGTTGAAGAACTCTTCTTCAAAGCTTTCCTCCTCCAGTCACGATCCCTCTCGAACCAACGATCTCTACGAACTTGATCCTCGAAACGAACAGTGAGACACTTCCAAAATGTCTTCTCGGTTGTTCTTGGGAGGTTGAGGGAGAGTATGTGGGACTCCCTTTGGTTTTGGGTGAGGAGAATTCTAGAGAGAGATGAGAGAGTTTGAGAGAATTTGGAGGTCTCTTAGAACTTGACTTTCCAAAAAATGAGATCCAACCTTACCAAAGGTTTCTCACCAAGCCTTTAAATAATGGTGAGATGTGGAGTTGATATCTCCACTAAATTACCATTTTACCACAACTATATGTTATGCAAATCATATTTTCATAACACATATAATAAGGTATCTCATACCTTATTATACAAATCGTATTTATATAATTGTGGAATTTTAAAATTAAATCACATTCAATTTAATTTCTCTCAATTCCATTTCTCCAATTAACATTAATTAATCAATTAGGTTATACTATAGTTTATTATGAATCTCATTCACATCAAACTATATATTATCTCATCTATATCACATATAAATGACATAAATACCCAAATAATGAATTTGAACACTTCAAATTCACACCAAACTGTAAACCCTCAATTTGTCCAATTTGAGCCAACCGAGTGAGCTAATGGACCTACAGATGATGAGCTCCAACGATCTAAGACTAACCTGTCAAACTCTTTGACCAGATTATTCAACATTCATTAGCTACGGTAACACTCCACTAAAGCCCGTAGCTGCACTCTCATCACTGTAGGACAAGTTGTGTCCATCGACATAACCAATACCCGTGAGTCGACCCTTCACAAGTTGTTCGTAGTCACAGCTGGGTCTAATTACCATTTTACCCCTGTGTCTACCTCTTGCTCCTTAAGTCCCACTGCTCCTCTAATGAACAACTACGTTGCATGGTCCTACCATAAACAACAACCTTCTCAGGCCAGTGAGAGGGTGGGGCCCCGTTGTTCAAGCTCTGGAGATAGCACGTGAGGGAAAAACCCCTTTTAGTTTCCCTAATTCGGGAACAAGTGAATTCCATCTCGCGTAGTAAAGTTCCCAGCTCCCCACGTGGTCCTGTCCCTTAGAAGATAAGCATATTGGGCGAGCAACTGTGGCCACCCTCACCCGTACTAGTCAAAGGACAGACCCCCGCAGACAGGAGTCTGTAACACGCTAAGGATTAAGGTCGAGTCACTAATGGTCATCTACGAAGTTATTAGTCATATACTATCAACGATGTTTCATCAGTAAGTCTAATAATTCACAGTTCGGTCTTGTACAATCTCATTGCACAGGATGCCCCCACTCGCATGTCAACCACATGAACGAGCTGGATCACCTCTTTTGTATCTAATACAAAGAGGGTTGCATCCACAGCGTATCCAGGATTAGGTCTCCAACCCTATCCGTATACTTAGATCGTTCGGGTCATTAACTCGAACGTGATCCTCCCTGTGTGTCCACTACACACCGTTCAAGTTCTTAGTTCTCTCATAATACAATGACCCTGGAGCTTAGTTATTGGATTAACTTTATAAAATATGCGAGACAAAAAGTTTAAATAAATAACTCTTATTTATTTACAACATGGAACTTGAACGGTGATAAAAAAAAATACATTTCTCAAATGTACAGTAATACAATAAAGTAATACAATAAACTCGGGCATTGAATACCCTTTTACAATACTCCCACTTGCCCTAGTCAGGAAGCACTCGAAGACCTAGACTCTTTAGGTGACCCACAAACACCTTAGTCGTGAGGGCCTTTGTAAATGGATGAGCAACATTGTGCTTCGAAGCTATCTGCGTGACTGTCACGTCTCTGTGGTGCACAATCTCCTGTATCAGGTGATACTTACGCTCAATATGCTTGCCCCGCTTATGACTCCGAGGTTCTCTCGAGTTGAATACTGCACCACTATTGTCACAAAATAGGGTAATTGGCAAGTTCATATTTAGAACAACTTCCAAATCAAGCATGAACTTCTTAAGCCAACCAGCTTCCTTTGCAGCTTCACAAGTCGTAACATACTCGGCTTCCATCGTGGAATCAGCGATGCATCCATGCTTGATGCTTCGCCACACTGCAGCTCCTCCATTCAGAATGAAGGTTGGCCCCGAAGTGGATTTCCTAGAATCCTTATGGGTCTAAAAGTCAGAGTCTGTGTATCCCGTAAGGATCAAATCCCCACTCTCATACACAAGGTTGTAGTTCCTCGTTCTCCTAAGATACTTGAGGATTGCCTTTACGGCTGTCCAGTGATCTAATCCTAGATAAGATTGATATCTACTAACAATCCCAACTGCATAACTGATGTCAGGCCTAGTACACAGCATGGCATACATGAGGCTCCCTACAACTGAAGCATAGCGGATTCTTCTCACATCCTCAACCTCTTGAGGCGTCTTAGGACATTGATCCATAGACAGGTGAACCCCATGCCTGAAAGGCAACAAGCCCTTCTTGGAGTTCTGCATTTTATACCTAGACAACATCTTGTCAATCTAAGATGCCTGAGACATGGCTAGCGTTCTGTTCTTTCGGTTTCGGACTATCTGGATACCTAGAACATACTGTGCCTCTCTCAAATCTTTCATTTGGAATTGCGAAGCCAACCATTCCTTAATGTCAGTAAGAAATCCTACTTCATTTCAATTGAGCAGGATATCATCCGCATAAAATATTAGAAATGCGACAGTACTGTTGACGATTTTCTTGTAGACACAAGGCTCGTCAACATTCTGGTCAAAGCCATAAGATTTGATTGCCTCATCAAACCTTATATTCCAAGACCTCGAGGCTTGTTTTAGTCCATAAATAGACCTTTTAAGCCGACAAACCTTTTGCTATTGGCCTTGGGAAATGAACCCCTTGGGCTGGTCCATGTAGATGGTATCGTCAAGGTTGCGATTCAGAAAGGTGGTCTTGAAATCCATCTACCATACCTCATAGTCAAAATATGCGGCAATGGTCAGAAGGATTCTTATAGACTTTACCATGGTAACAGGAGAAAATGTTTCCTCATAGTCAACCCCTTCAACCTAGGTAAAACCCTTTGCCACTAGTCGTGTTTTGAAGGTTTGCACATTTCCATCTACGCCACGTTTACGCTTGTAGATCCATTTCAAACCAATAGATTTTACCCCATCCGGTTGATCCACAAGCTCCCAGACATAATTGAAGTACATCGACTCTATTTCCTGGTCCATAGCTTTAATCCATTCGTCCTTGTCAACGTCTGTCATTTCCTGATCATAGGTCAATGGATGCTCGTAGTCATCATCAGGGGTGACGACTTGGGTTTCAGCTAAACCCATGTAACGTTCAGGCTGTCTCACAACCCTCCCACTACGTCGAGGCATTCCCAACTCTTGGGAACGGACTTGACTAGACGAGTTAGGATATACAACACTTGTTGAAGTACTAGCCCCATCAGCAACTCTTGTTGATGTACTGTCCATTTCGTTTAACATGATTTTGCTCCTAGGCAAATGATCCCTAACGTGGTCTTCCTCAAGGAAAGTGGTGTTTGTCAACACAAGCACCCTATTTTGCTTCTGATCTGTAGGTTCATTAGGTCCACCTTCTAGCTCGTAAAGGGTTCTTAGATCATTTGAATTTGAAATGTTCAAATTCATTAGGGAATATATTTAATGTATTTAGATACGATATAATATATAGTTTTGGAACTATATGTTATAAATTTAATGTGAATATGATTCATATTAAATTATATGAGAGAATTGAATATTTGAAAGAGTTCAAATATTATATTAAATGTGAATATGATTCACATTTGCAAACTATAGGATAAAATTTAATGTGCACTGGATGTACATTAAAACTATAGGTTAATGATTAAATGTGATTTAATCATATACATATAATCTATTTAATATATAAGATATTTAAATTAATTAATTAAGAATTAATTAATTATTTAATAGGTTATATTTGTTTTAATTAATTATTTAATTAATTAAAGAGGGGAACGTGTAGATGACACGTTCCCACTCACCGATTTCTTCTCCACTCCCTATCGTTAAGTGTAGGGAGTTGGAAGAAGGAGGGATCGATGGTTTTTTTCTGCAATTGGTGAATTGCTGCAAAAAAAAATCTCTCTCTCTCACTTTCATTCCCAAAATTTTCAATTGTTGGAAACCTTCCCACCAAGGTTGATTTAAGCATCCAGAGATATAGAAGGTTTTTCGGTTGGTTGTGTTCTTGCTGGAAGAAAAACAGAGAAGTTCTACAGTTGATTTGTTGTACAACTTTTGGAGCAACAAGTTGCTGGAGAAAGTCTACAAAGGTAATTCTTCTTTTTTTCTCTTCTTAATTTAACAGTTAAATTTAGGAATGTTTGCATGTATATCTCCATGTCTAATTAGATTAGAATTACCATGCTTGTTCTGTATGTTTTTCTCAATGCACTGGTTTTTGTTTCAATTAAAACAATCAAGCTATTAACATCCCAAACCACGTTTCCGCTGCTCAAGGAGATCAGATCTCTATCAATTGGTATGAGAGAAATGCTTGTATTGTTTTGTTTTGATACAAAATTGCATTGATTTGGTGGGAATTGCATTTGGTTTGGTGTAAAACTTGTTTATGAATGTTTTGGCCTTAGTTTACTTTGATTTTGATCAATTAGTATGTAAAAGCCCCTGCGTTTTTTGGAAAAAAGTGCAAAATTGAGTCTGTAATTGAGTTACGAGTCGTTCGGGACAAGTTTCATTCATTTTGGTTGAGAATCGAAGAAGAAATTGAAGAACGAAGTTGTTGTGTTCGTGGAAGAAATCGCTTTGCCAAAGCGGCGGCGTTACTGCTACTACGGCGGGGTTGTAACGCGAAGAAACGGCGTCGCAACGCCAGCGTTCCCTATCGGCGCGGCGATCAAAGGGTAGCGGCGTTACCGCAACGCCCCTCGCAGCGTTACAACGCCATCCCGATAGCGCGCGCCGCGCGCGAGGATGAAGCGGGCGTTGCAACGCCATCCCGATAGCAGGCGCGCGCGAGGATGAAGCGGGCGTTGCAACGCCGTGAGGCGATTCAAGCAGCAGCAGACTGGTTCGAGCTAGTTCGTTAGTTTTGGTCCGGTTCGAGCGGTTCAAGGTCGGTTCAGGGTGTTTTTGGACCGGTTTCATGAAATAAATTAATGCAATTTTCTTTTTTTTTGGCACTTTAGGGGCCAAATTATTCCGGTTTTATAACTTTTTATCTATAATATGAATGTCATTTAGATTATTCCCACCTTAGGATAAGCATGTTCATGCATTTTATTTATATAAATGTTATATGAATATGGTTGAATGCATGACTAATTTATTTTCTCATGAGTAATTAATTATAAGTGTTATAATTAGATTATATGGAAAATAAATTGCATGGAGCATGAAATTACTTACTTTAAAATAAATGTTATTTTATTGAAGTAATTTTATAATTCAAATAGTTGAATTTCTTTTATAATTCCAATTTGAATATAGATTGTTGGATTTATAATATAGTTTCTTTCTCAAAGGTTAATTATTAAAATTTATAAAAGTTATAAATTACAGGGGTTTTAGAAACCATAACCTATAATAAAGAAATGGATGCAAACATAGGAACTTGGGTTAAATTTAATTAGTTTTAAATTGTTTAAAATTAATTTAGACCTAAGTTTCAATTTCTAATAGGATTAGAAATAAGTCTTACGTAGTATTTTAAATAGTTTAAAATATAGTAGGACTTTAGGACTTTAGTTATAAGGGAACTCTCACCGGTGAAGTTACATGTCTCAAAGGTTGGGTACTTAAGTGACTGTTAACAGAACACCTCCTACAGGAAGGCGACCGGAACTGAGTTGAATTAACCTCAGTTCTGAATTATCTCTAGGTAATTAAAATGTTTATTCACCTAGACGTAAGGTTTTAAGACCTAGTTATAATAGTTATAATAGGCATAGACTTAGATAGATTCTTTTAGCCAGAATCCGACTAAGTTAAATTCATACCCTAATTTTAGGAACTTCAGTGGGAGAAAACGAGATATTCGCATCGAGTTTACTCTCACGTCCTCAAGTTCACACCGTGAGTTCCATGCTCGCTCTGCGGCGTCAATAGGGCGTCCCTTACGGTATGTGTTTGCATGGTTCAATACCAAGGCGAATGAGGGAAGTATCCATAGTAAATGGGAGCAGGACTCGTGTCAACGTATCCTACGGTCTCCTCCATTAGGTCGCACCGTGAGATTTCTATAGTCCGCCTACTAGGTTGTCCTAGAACAGCCAAACCCTATGGAGGGCCTGACTATAGGGATCGAAACACCGCGAACTCCAAAAATGGATAGGGTGTCTTAGGTTGTTTGCCGTGATTGTCTTTCTTAATAGTAGCTTTGTTGGCTCGGGCCTGTGGATCCGAAAATGGTAGGGTCACATTTACGGGATGAGTTAAGTTAGTTAACAAGTCCTTGACCAAACAAGCGGTAGCTAAGGACCATTGGGACATGAAATGTTCTGGTAGTGGGAATTGGCTGAGAAAGTCTCAATTCAAGGGAGGAATGACTGACCGCCCGACGGAGGCTTTTGTTCTAAACCCTTGAAGTATCATTGCAAAATTAAAGGTTTAACTTACACAATGGGTTTTTAGTTTAACCACTAGGGTTCTTTAATAATTTTGCTAAATTAGATTGGTTTTTATAATGGGTTTAAAAGGCATAACTAATTAGAACTATTTTGGATTTTCGACATGTCGTCCTCAATAATAGCCTTACTTAAAAGCATTTGTTTAATCGGTGAGAATTTTACTACGTGGAAGTCCAACTTGAATACGATTCTCGTTGTTGACGACCTTTCGGTTCGTACTAAGCGAGGAATGTCCTCGATTCCTACTCGTAACGCTCCTCAATGCATTGGGGAGGCTTACGGCCATTGGATCAAGGCGGTGATAAGGCCAAGGTCTACATTTTGGCTAGTGTTTACGAAGTTACGGCCAAAAGCACGAGGCATGGTCTCATTTCGTGAGATCATGAGTTCACCTGCGAGAAATGTTTGGACAATCGTGCGGGCCAGTTCGAAAGCGAATCCCTCAAATCGTTTATAACTCCCGTATGAAGGAGGGGTCATCGGTGAGAGAACACGTTCTTGATCGATGGTCCACTTCAATGTGGGCTGAGATGAACGGAGGCGATCATTGACGAGCGAGTCGGTATCGTTCATCCCGGAATCTCTTCCAAGAGTTTTTCGCAATTCCAAAGCGGCAATGCGGTGATGAACAAGATAGAGTATAACCCGACTACTCTCCTTAATGAACTACGGACTTTCCAGTCTCTTATGAAGAATAAGGGACAGTGATGGAGAGGCAAATCTGTTTTCCCATTCCCGAAGGTTTCGGAAGGTTCATCCTCCAGGACTAAGTCCTGTAGCTCATCTTACGGGCTTAAGAAGACCCAAAAGAAGAAAATAGGAGGAAAGGGAAGGCACATGTCTTTGACAAAGGTAAGGAAAAAGCCAAGCTTGCAGGATAAAGGAAAGTGTTTCCACCGCAACATGGATGGGCACTGGAAGAGAAACTGCCCAAAATACCTTGCTGAGCTCAAAGAGAAGAAAGGTAAATTAGATTTACTTGTTCTTGAAACTTGTTTAGTGGAAAATGATGATTTAACCTGGATACTTGATTCAGGAGCCACTAATCACGTTTGCTCTTCATTTCAGGAAACTAGTTCCTTCAAGGAGCTCGAAGAGGGTGAGATGACGCTCAGGGTCGGAATGGGAGACGTCGTCTCAGCTCGTGCAGTGGGAGATGCCAAGTTATTTTTCGGAGATAGATTTATTTTAGTGAAAAATCTGTATGTATTTCCTAAGCGTAAAAGGAACTTAATTTCTATCTCTTGTTTAATAGAACTTGGTTATTGTATTTCTTTTTCAATCAATGAAGCGTTCATTTTGAAAGAGGGTGTCAATATTTGTTCTGCTAAATTGAAAAATGGCTTGTATGTACTGAACCCGAATAAAACCAAAACAAATTTAAATCATGAGATGTTTAAGAATGCTAACACTCAAAATAAAAGGCAAAGAATTTCTCCAAATAATAATACCTATCTGTGGCATCTTAGACTTGGCCATATTAATCTCAACCGGATTGAGAGACTTTCTAAGAATGGACTTCTAAACAAGTTAGAAGATGATTCTTTACCGCCTTGCAGTCTTGCTTGGAAGGTAAAATGACCAAACGACCTTTTCTTGGAAAGGTTATAGAGTAGTAGAGAACCCTTAGAACTTATACATTCGGATCTTTGTGGTCCAGGTGAATGTTAAAGCTCGAGGAGGGTACGAATATTTCATCTCTTTCATAGATGATTATTCAAGGTATGGTTATTTATACCTAATGCATCACAAGTCTGAAGCTCTTGAAAAGTTCAAAGAGTATAAGGCTGAAGTAGATAATGCATTTGGGAAAAGCATTAAAACACCTCGATCCGATCGAGGTGGAGAGTATATGGATTTGACATTTCAGGACTATATGATAGAACATGGAATTAAATCTCAACTCTCTGCACCTAATACACCACAGCAAAATGGTGTGACAGAAAGGAGAAATAGAACCTTGTTAGACATGGTTCGTTCTATGATGAGCTATGCTCAATTGCCTGCCTCATTTTGGGGATACGCAATAGAGACTGCAATTCAAATCTTGAACAGTGTTCCGTCAAAAAGTGTTTCAGAAACACCTTTTGAACTTTGGAAGGGGCGTAAACCTAGTTTACAACACTTCAGAATTTGGGATATCCGGCACACGTACTCGTGACAACCCCAATGAAACTGGAACCTCATTCAAGATTGTGCCAATTTGTTGGCTAGCCCAAAGAAACGAGAGGTGGTCTTTTCTACGACCCACAAGAAAATAAGGTGATTGTATCGACAAATGCCACGTTCTTGGAGGAAGATCACATGAGAAACCATAAACCGCGTAGTAAATTTGTACTAAATGAAGCTACATATGAACCAACAAGAGTTGTTGATCAAGATGGACCCTCATCAAAAGTTGATGGAGGAGTCAGCACCTCAAGTCAGTCTCGTTCTTCTCAATCGTTGGGAATGCCTCGACGCATTGGGAGGGTTGTTTCCAACCCTGATCGCTACTTGGGTTTAGCTGAAACTCAAGTTGTCATACCTGATGATGGCGTAGAAGATCCATTGTCTTATAAACAGGCAATGAATGACGTAGACAAGGACCAATGGATCAAAGCCATGGACCTTGAAATGGAGTCAATGGACTTCTATTCGGTATATGGGAACTTATAGACCAACTGAAGAGGGGTTAGACCCATAGGGTGTAAATGGATCTATAAGAGAAAGAGAGATGCACGTAGGAAAAGGTGCAGGACCTTTAAGGCTAGACTTGTAGCAAAGGGTTTTACCCAAAGGGAAGTAGTTGACTATGAAGAAACTTTTTCCCTTGTTGCTATGCTGAAGTCTATAAGGATACTCTTGTCCATAGTCGCGTTTTATGATTATGAATTTGGCAAATGGACGTCAAGACTTCCTTTTTGAATGGTAATCTTGACGAGAGCATCTATATGTCTCAGCCCGAAGGGTTCATAGCACGAGGTCAGGAGCAAAAAGTTTGCAAGCTTAATCGATCCATTTATGGATTGTAAGCCCAATCTCTTTGGAACTTCCTTGTTAACAAACAACAAAAAGAAAGAAGAAATGAATGTTTAAAACTTGGTTTTCCATGTTTTAAAAAGAAAAGAAATGAAGTGAAGGATAAAAGGAAAACAAGGAAGGAAAAGCTCAAACCATTTTGGTTGGTTTGCTTTAAAAATAATGAAGAAAATGAAATGAAATGAATGGATATATTATTGTGTTGTTGTTTTGTTTAGGAAATAAAAGGAAAGAAAAGAAAAGAAAGAAAGGGATAAAGGAAAGGAAAAGAAAAGGAAAAAGAAAAGAAAAAGCAAAAGGGAAAAAGACAAAGTTTGCCTCCTTGGTTTATAAAATGGCCTTATCTTCTCAATTTTCTTCTTCATTTATCAAAACCAAACTTGAAGCTTCGTGGGAGAAGGAGAAAGGAAGAAAATGGAAGCCATTTTCGTGAGATTGGAGTTGGAATTGCAGAAGAAAGGAGGAGAACTCAAAGCTTAATTATATAGCAGCAAGGTGATCAACTCAGACCAGTTCTGATGTTTTGGTCGTTTCGAGCTCAATAGGAAGAGGTAAGAGTTTAGTTTTTGATACATGAAAGTTAACTCAATTTGGAACAAAGTTTGTGAAGGAAGCTCGAACTAATACTGAAGTTAACTTACTGTTTTGTGAAGAGGAAGACAGAAGACAGAATTTGCTGTCAAATCTGGGAAGTCTCTGATGTTTTGGTTGTTCTGATCTGTATACTTGGAGTTAGAAGCTCTAATTGGTATGGTTAGAAAGCTTATTCAATTTCCTACAAGGTTCGTGAAGGAATCGTGAGAAGAAAATGATTGGAAGATGTTGTAATCTTCAGGTTAAGTTTCGGGTTGCAACAGGAAGTGAAATCTGGAACAGCAGCAGATTCATTTTAGGGGTTAAGCTACTGAGGTAATTTCTAACCAATACGTTAGGAATCGCATTTTCATGTCTTCATAAGAGTTTTAGAGGGTTCAAAAAGGAAGAGTTTGGTATAAATTACATTAATTTTGGATAAGTAATGAAGAAGTTATGGCTGTCTGAATACAGGGCAGAAAAATCTGAAAAATGCTGGAAATTTGAATGTGTGTTTTCTTGCAAGTTTTAAGGTCAAAAATCATGAGCTCGAGGTTCTAATGATTGATTTGGCTTGTTTGACAGGCCAAGAGCAAATAGGTCAAGTTTACAAGCCAAGGTTTCAATTCTAATACTGTGAGTGACTCTATCTTAGAACTATGTTTGACCTATGTTTTTCTTCATGAACATAAGTGTTGACAATTACACCTTGTTTGAACTAGTTGTGAATGGCTTCATAGAGTTTTCTAACATTAAGTCATGATGGAACCTAAGCATGCTTTGAATTAGTTGTAACTATAAATCCAAGTATGGAAACTAAATTATGAAAGTATGCTTTCCTTTAGAGAATGTTTTGTGTAAATCCACTTGGGAACATGTTTAGATGATAATGTGAAAATGTCAAGAAATTGTTGTATGAGTTATAAAGATATGATTTCCATGGTACACAAATTATGCCCTTGTTTGGGGTTAACCCCTAATCTTGAAGGACATTCGAGAAGGTACTTAGGGGAATGAATCATGATATCCCGATCTTTGAAGGACAATGAGAAGGTATCAGGGAAGTAAATGGTTTTACCTAAATCTTTGAAGGACAATGAGAAGGTATTCGGGTAGTAAATGGTTTTACCTTAATACTGAAGGACATAGAGAAGGTATTAGGAAAACCAAGCGACCAAAGGTATTCCACGTGCACGTGAGAGAGAGAGAGAGTATGCACCTTATTTGTATAAATGTAACTCTACCACCTCTATGGTTTGATGAGGTATCATGTCATGTGTTTTATTGTTATGAGCTATTATATTATTGATCTATCTACCCTCGATAAGTTAGTACATTTCGAGTTGTGTGCTATGCACAAGTGGTGACTTAAAACACATAAATTGGAAGCATGGTTTGTTAATGTTTACAAACAGATGTTAAGCTATTTTCTACTTATAATCTGCCATTATTATGATTCACTGTGAGCTTATAATGTTTTAAAGATAGACACTCACTTTGAGCTTTTTAGCTCATTCTTTCAATGTTTTCAAACCTTTTCGTAGAGATCGAGCTCACAATACACGACATCCTGCCATAGTCTGTGGAAGTTCATAAATTGTTAGTTTGTGCGTGGTGGTGGTGTTGTATAGAAAGTCGTTATGTAGCTATAGAAGTCTTGTACATTAGCGGTTGTATAAAGAATGAGTTGTCTTGTGTTGTTTTGATGCACTTGACTTTTAGTTTCCAAGAGAGACTTATGAAGGGTTTCTCCTTGTGTATGTTTAGTAGTTGTCCGATTTCTGCTTTGTGTTATGTTAAAATGTTCCATATCACGAACATAGTATGTTTATCAGAATACAGGTGTCAGCAGGGTATTGTTAAGAGGTAAACAATGTCTGTTAGTTTCACGCCGCCTTTCGGGCTAAGTAGCAGGTAGTTCGGGAGGGGGTGTGACAACTTGGTATCAGAGCAGTTAGCTCCATGGGAATGAGACAGGGCAAGTTAGCTCTGAGAATAAAGTAAAAGTCATAACAAGTTATTGAGTTAGTTCAGATAGAACTAGTAAGGTATGGTCCAAGTAAGAATAAGAGTAAGTCCAGTTAGGGCTAAAATGTGAATGGAAGTTTAGTACTGTGTATGGGAGTTAGACATCCATAGTATGTCTAGTATATTGATATGTTATTGGAGTCATGCCACCACGTACTAGCGAGACGGCATTTGGCGAGGATCGGGGCGGGATGCGAGGATCCTACCCAAGGCCAATCGAGAGGGATCTAGTGCCCAGAGTCCAAAGCGAGGTTACTGAGATGAGCAACATGTTAGTTTCTCACGGGGCGGTGGGCGAGAGAAGAGCGAGGCCAAGTGATTCAAAAAAAAAAAAAAGAGGGTGTATAGAATAGAACGTCTAAAGAAATTAGGAGCCACGGTGTTTGATGGTTCCATAGATCCGATTGATCATGCCGAAGTTTGGTGAATATGCTACAAAATGTTTTGATGTAATGAGTTGCTCGAGGAGCAAAGTCAAGCTAGCCACATTCCTATTAGAGGAAGAAGTAGAGGATGGTGGAAATCGATTTTAGCCGATGGAGTGATGCACGTACTCTGGATTGGCAAACATTCAGTGGCATACTAGAAGATAAATATTACCCTAGCACGTATCGTGAGACAAAGAGGATGAATTTTTAGAATCGAAGGAAGGGCCACTTTCATCGTGAGTATGAGAGAAGATATACCGAAATTTGCCACGGTATCTTTGATGTGATTATGGCATCCGAGAGTGGCAGTGTCGGAGATTTGAAAGAGGGTTACGTCACGAGATACGAACCCATCCACGGGCATTGCAAAGTGTGCTAACTTTTCCCTGCTTGTAGAGTTCTCTACGTGTTGAGTAGAGTATAACAGAGGCACAACAAAGCGCGGTGGAGCCTACTCGAGGGCCTTCACCGACGAAGCGATTTTCATGGTCGTGAGCGTGACGATTCACACCAGGTGAATGTTTTGAGTCGTCGAGGACTTTAAAAGTCGAGTGGCGGCGGACATCGAGGTAAACGAATGTTAGTGGTGCCTATCGAGGCAAAGTCAAAGAGCACCTAGTCAACTGCGCCAGATCCACGGTAAGACCACCGAGCAATGCAGAGTGCATTGCATGTGCAACAAGGAGAACTCAGTGTATAAATTGTGGTAAGAATCACCGAGGCCAATGTCGATTAGTGTTAATGTGTGTTACCAATGTAGGCAACGAGGACATTTTAAGAGGGATTGCCCACGACTTAGAGTAGCCACACACAGAGGGACCGAGGAATGGGTCCCGAGCGGTTGAGCGACCAAGAGTTCCAGTAGGCTGCAGAGAGAGGGCACCAATGGTGCTAAATAGAAAGGAAGTTGTTTTCAAGAAACTAGGATTAATTGGAATGGTTTTAGGGGTGAAAGGAAGATTATTCCTATCACGAGCTTGATTTCGGCATTAAAAAGTGAAAAGTTGTTGAGGAAAGGTTGCATGGCATTTCTTGCACACGTAGTGGAGTGCAGGAAGAAAAACTAAAACCGAAGAAGATGTTCTTGTTGTGAAACGAATTTCTTGATGTTTTCCAGTAGATCTGTCGAGGATTGCCACCGATAGGAAGTTGAATTCACTATTGAATTGCTACCAGGAACAACACCTATTTCTTAAGCGGCTGTATATATCTGGCTCCAAGTGAGCTCAAGGAGTTGAAGATGCAGTTACAAGAGCTAGTTGATAAAGGATACACGGACCTAGTGTATCACCCCAGGGAGCTCAAGTGTTATTTGTAAAGAAAAGAGATGGTACCCTTAGATTATGCATTGATTATAAACAGTTAAACAAGTCACGATCGTAACAAGTATCCTTTACCCCATATAGATGACTTGTTTGATCGATTAAGAGGAACATCAGTGTTTTCTAAGATTGATTTGAGATCAGGATACCATCAGTTAAAGGTAAGGGAAACAGATATTCCTAAGACAACATTCAGAACAAATATAGGCATTATGAGCATTTAGTAATGTCATTCGGTTTAACGAATGCACCAATAGTTTTCATGGACCTCATGAATAGGATATTCCACCAGTATTTGGATCAGTTCGTGATAGTATTTATTGATGATATACTAGTTTACTCAATTGATAGGAAAGCTCATGAGAAACATTTGAGGATTATTCTACAAATACTACGAGATAAACAGTTGTATGCTAAATTCACCAAAGGTGAGTTTTGGTTGAATCAGGTAGTGTTTGAGGTAAGTTGTTTCAGCAAATGGAGTTAGTGTTGATCTGAATAAAGTAAAAGTTATGGTCAACTTAGTGAGACCAGCTAATGCGACAAAGGTACATAGTTTCCCAAGCTTGGCGAATCTCTGCGGATGATTTGTTAAGAACTTCTCACGATTAGTATTACCTTAACGACTTAAACAAGAAAGAATGCTAAGTTTGAATGGTCAGATAAGTGTGAACAGAGTTTTCAGGAGTTGAAAAAGAGATTAGTTACAACACCTATTTTGACACTTCCTGTAACGGGAATAGAGTATGTAATTTATTGTGACGCCTCGAGGCAAGGTTTAGGGTTTGTGCTCGTGCAAGAAGGAAAAATAATAGCTTATGCGTCAAGACAATTGAAAAAGCACGAATGTAATTACCCTACCCATGATCTCGAGCTAGTAGCAGTTGTTTTAGCACTGAAGATCTGGAGACATTACTTGTTGGGTGAAAGGTGTCACATTTACACAGATCATAAGAGTCTGAAATATATCTTTGATCAGAGGGAGTTAAATGTGAGACAAAGAAGATAGTTAGAACTGATTAAAAGTTATGATTGTACTACAGAATACCATCCAGGTAAGGCGAATGTGGTAGCAAATGCTTTGAGTAGGAAATCAAGACTTCCTAAGGACGCCTTGTGTGGTATTCGAGCAACATTTTTAAGTACTCTAAGGGATTCTAAGGCAGTTGTCAATGCAGAGAGTTCAAGGAGTCTTTTAGCTCTGTTCCAGGTCAGGTCTTCACCCATAGCAAAGGTTGTGAGAAGACAACCAGAGGATAGTAACTTGTAGAAAATGTTTGGAAAGTCCAAACAGGGCCCAGAGGCAGAATTTAAAATGAGACCAGATGAGCCATAGAGAGGCAGAGAAGACTGTGTGTTCCATGTTTTAGTGAGCTTAAAGATGCTATTCTAGATGAAGCTCACGAGTTCGACTTCTGCTATGCATCCGAGAAGCACCAAGATGTATAAGACATTGAAAGGAACGTATTGGTGACATGGGATGAAGCGAGAGGTAGCCGATTATGTTGATAATGTTTGATCTACCAACCGGTTAACCAGTTAGACGAGACCGGGAGGACTCCTTAATCCATTGCGATCTTAGGAATGGAAATGGGAGCATATCACTATGGATTTTCTGTTTAGATTACCATATATTTCTAGTGAACATGATGGTATTTGGGTAATGGTGAATAGACTCACTAAAACAACACGATTTATACCGATTTAAGCGACGTTTACACTTGATCGACTTATTGAGCTATATGTCGAAAGAATTGTAAGTCAATCACGAGTGCGGTGTCCATAGTTTGAGATAGGGATCCAAGATTTACTTCTAAGTTTTGGCTTAGTTTACGAGAAGGCTATGGGGACAAAGTTGAAATTTAGTCTGACGTTCCATCCTCGAGACGGATGGTCGGTTAAAGAGGACCATCCGACCTAGAGGATATGTTGAGAGCATGTGTCCTTCAATTTAAGGGTAGTTGTGATACACACCTATCACTTATGCAATCCGCTTATAATAATGACTATCGGTCAAGTATTGGCATGGCACCATTTGAGGCTCTGTATGGAAGGTCGAGTAGAACGCCCAGTATGTTAGTACAAGTTCTGACGGATAATATTAAGGTAATCGAGAGAAAATCGAAGGTAGTACAAGGCCGTCAAAAGAGTTATGCGGATAAGCGGACGAAAGGATTTAGAATTCCGTGTCGGAGATCAAGTATTCTTGATGTTATCTCCGTGGAGAGGTGTCCTTCATTTTGGCAAGAAAGGTAAGTTAAGTCCTAGATATATTGGTCCTTATCCGATGCTTGGGGCGAATTAGGCGGCAGACCTAAGGCTGGAGTGACCAGCAGAAACTATCTTGAGTACATGATGTTTTTCATGTGTTCATGTTGAGAAGTATTATCCAGGATCAGACACATGTGTTGCAAGCACAACCGGTTGAGTTGAAAGAAGACATAAGTTACATAGAGAATGCAGTTCAAATCCTCGAAAGGAAAGAACAAGTTTTGAAAAACAAATCGATCTCACTCGTGAAGGTTCGTTGGAGACATCACGGGGTGGAGGAGGCAACCGAATCGGAGGACCAAATAAGGAGGAAGTACCCGATGATTTCCAGTAAAAAGACTACTCAATTTCGAGGCGAAATTTCTTAAGGAGGTAAGTTGTAAGCCCAATCTCTTTGGAACTTCCTTGTTAACAAACAACAAAAAGAAAGAAGAAATGAATGTTTAAAACTTGGTTTTCCATGTTTTAAAAAGAAAAGAAATGAAGTGAAGGATAAAAGGAAAACAAGGAAGGAAAAGCTCAAACCATTTTGGTTGGTTTGCTTTAAAAATAATGAAGAAAATGAAATGAAATGAATGGATATATTATTGTGTTGTTGTTTTGTTTAGGAAATAAAAGGAAAGAAAAGAAAAGAAAGAAAGGGATAAAGGAAAGGAAAAGAAAAGGAAAAAGAAAAGAAAAAGCAAAAGGGAAAAAGACAAAGTTTGCCTCCTTGGTTTATAAAATGGCCTTATCTTCTCAATTTTCTTCTTCATTTATCAAAACCAAACTTGAAGCTTCGTGGGAGAAGGAGAAAGGAAGAAAATGGAAGCCATTTTCGTGAGATTGGAGTTGGAATTGCAGAAGAAAGGAGGAGAACTCAAAGCTTAATTATATAGCAGCAAGGTGATCAACTCAGACCAGTTCTGATGTTTTGGTCGTTTCGAGCTCAATAGGAAGAGGTAAGAGTTTAGTTTTTGATACATGAAAGTTAACTCAATTTGGAACAAAGTTTGTGAAGGAAGCTCGAACTAATACTGAAGTTAACTTACTGTTTTGTGAAGAGGAAGACAGAAGACAGAATTTGCTGTCAAATCTGGGAAGTCTCTGATGTTTTGGTTGTTCTGATCTGTATACTTGGAGTTAGAAGCTCTAATTGGTATGGTTAGAAAGCTTATTCAATTTCCTACAAGGTTCGTGAAGGAATCGTGAGAAGAAAATGATTGGAAGATGTTGTAATCTTCAGGTTAAGTTTCGGGTTGCAACAGGAAGTGAAATCTGGAACAGCAGCAGATTCATTTTAGGGGTTAAGCTACTGAGGTAATTTCTAACCAATACGTTAGGAATCTCATTTTCATGTCTTCATAAGAGTTTTAGAGGGTTCAAAAAGGAAGAGTTTGGTATAAATTACATTATTTTTGGATAAGTAATGAAGAAGTTATGGCTGTCTGAATACAGGGCAGAAAAATCTGAAAAATGCTGGAAATTTGAATGTGTGTTTTCTTGCAAGTTTTAAGGTCAAAAATCATGAGCTCGAGGTTCTAATGATTGATTTGGCTTGTTTGACAGGCCAAGAGCAAATAGGTCAAGTTTACAAGCCAAGGTTTCAATTCTAATACTGTGAGTGACTCTATCTTAGAACTATGTTTGACCTATGTTTTTCTTCATGAACATAAGTGTTGACAATTACACCTTGTTTGAACTAGTTGTGAATGGCTTCATAGAGTTTTCTAACATTAAGTCATGATGGAACCTAAGCATGCTTTGAATTAGTTGTAACTATAAATCCAAGTATGGAAACTAAATTATGAAAGTATGCTTTCCTTTAGAGAATGTTTTGTGGAAATCCACTTGGGAACATGTTTAGATGATAATGTGAAAATGTCAAGAAATTGTTGTATGAGTTATAAAGATATGATTTCCATGGTACACAAATTATGCCCTTGTTTGGGGTTAACCCCTAATACTGAAGGACATTCGAGAAGGTACTTAGGGGGGGAATGAATCATGATATCCCGATACTGAAGGACAATGAGAAGGTATCCGGGAAGTAAATGGTTTTACCTAAATACTGAAGGACAATGAGAAGGTATTCGGGTAGTAAATGGTTTTACCTTAATACTGAAGGACATAGAGAAGGTATTAGGGAAAACCAAACGACCAAAGGTATTCCACGTGCACGTGAGAGAGAGAGGTATGCACCTTATTTGTATAAATGTAACTCTACCACCTCTATGGTTTGATGAGGTATCATGTCATGTGTTTTATTGTTATGAGCTATTATATTATTGATCTATCTACCCTCGATAAGTTAGTACATTTCGAGTTGTGTGCTATGCACAAGTGGTGACTTAAAACCTGTAAATTGGAAGCATGGTTTGTTAATGTTTACAAACAGATGTTAAGCTATTTTCTACTTATAATCTGCCATTATTATGATTCACTGTGAGCTTATAATGTTTTAAAGATAGACACTCACTTTGAGCTTTTTAGCTCATTCTTTCAATGTTTTCAAACCTTTTTGGTAGAGATCGAGCTCACACTACACGACATCCTGCCATATAGTCTGCTGGAAGTTCATAAATTGTTAGTTTGTGCGTGGTTTGGTGTTGTATAGAAAGTCGTTATGTAGCTATAGAAGTCTTGTACATTAGCGGTTGTATAAAGAATGAGTTGTCTTGTGTTGTTTTGATGCACTTGACTTTTAGTTTCAAGAGAGACTTATGAAGGGTTTCTCCTTGTGTATGTTTAGTAGTTGTCCAGGGCTGTTTGTGTTATGTTAAAATGTTCCATATCACGAACATAGTATGTTTATCGAGAATACTGAGGTCGTGAGGTATTGTTAAGAGGTAAACAATGTCCTGTTAGTTTCACGCCGCCTTTCGGGCTAAGTAGCGAGTAGTTCGGGAGGGTGTGACAACTTGGTATCGTGAGCGATTAGCTCCATGGGAATGAGACAGGCAAGTTAGCTCACGAGAATAAAGTAAAAGTCATAACAAGTTATTGAGTTAGTTCGAGATAGAACTAGTAAGGTATGGTCCAAGTAAGAATAAGAGTAAGTCCGATTAGGGCTAAAATGTGAATGGAAGTTTAGTCTCATGTATGGGAGTTAGACATCCATAGTATGTCTAGTATATTGATATGTTATTGGAGTCATGCCACCACGTACTAGCGCACGACGCCATTTGGCGAGGATCGGGGCGGGATGCGAGGATCCTACCCAAGGCCAATCTGAGAGGGGATCTAGTGCCCCGAGAGTCCAAAGCGAGGTTCTGAGATGAGCAACATGTTAGTTTCTCGAAAATCCACATCGGGATCGATTTCACCACCACGAGCGGGAGAGCTATAGTATGGCGAAGCATCAAGCAAGGATGCATCGCTGACTCCACAATGGAGGCTGAGTATGTCGCTGCTTGTGAAGCAGCTAAGGAGGTTGTTTGGCTAAGGAAATTCCTTACTGATTTGGAAGTTGTTCCAAATATGGAATCTCCCATCACCTTATCTTGTGACACACGGTGGTGCGGCGACTAATTGAAGGAACCTCGCAGCCATAAGCGAGGAAAGCACATCGAGAGGAAGTATCACCTGATACGAGAAATAGTGCAACGAGGAGATGTGACAGTCACGAAGATCGCTTCGGAGCACAATATTGTTGATCCGTTTACAAAGACTCTCACGGCTAAAGTGTTCGAGGGTCATCTGGAAAATCTGGGTCTACGAGATATGTACATAAGCTAATCTAGGGCAAGTGGGAGATATGTAATGGGGTATATGGATGTCCTAGTTTATTGTATTTCTATCTCTTGTAACCACTGTTTTAGATTATGATGTACCCCACTAGAGTTTTAGTTCAAGTGGGAGTTTGTTGGGATTTGTGCCCTAAAACTCGTAGTTTGTAATTATTTCTAATTAATGTAATAAATTGTTATTATTTCAATAAAGTGTTATTGTTTGTTATATACGAGTTTGCCTTTATTTAAACCCTAAATCCAATAAACTAAACATCCAAGGTTGTTAAATGAATCTTTAACTGAATGTAATGTACATAAAAGGATCTCGGTTGAGATCTGACCTAAAGGTCTATAGTTGGGGATAAGGTTTAGGAACCTTACCCTGGTTAAACTATGGATGTGGCCCACTTTGTATTTGATACAAACACTGTGATCCTAACGTGTTAGTGTAAATGACATGTGAGTGGGAATATCCTATGTAATGAGATTACATAAGACCGGACCACGAAATAGTAACCTCTAGCTGTAACTCCGTTGACTAGTTAGGTTTCTATTTCACTAGGATGACCTAGGCAACTTGATCTCAATCCTGAGCAGGTTACGAACTCCCGTTCGCGAGGGATTGTCCTTTGACTAGTATGGGTGAGAGTGGCCAGATTCGCCGACGCAATATGCCTACCTTCTTGGGGACAAGACCGAGTGAGCGGCTGGGAACTTAACTTAGCAAGATGGAATTCACTCCTTCCCGCCTACTAGGGTAAGTAGAGGAATGTTCCCTTAAGTGGTGTCTCGGGACTTGAACAAAGGGTCCGACCCTCTCATTGGCCCGAGAGGACTCTGCTTGTTGGTAGGACCACAAACAAATTGTTCATTAGAGAAGCACTTTGGTACTTAAGGCATAAGATGTAACCGTGGGTAAAATGGTAATTTGACTCACCGGTGGTGTTCACGAACATTCGTGAAGGATTGACTTGCTGTTATTGGTCAATATCCATGGACACAGAAATATATCTGCAGTGAGAAAAGTGCAGTTGTGAGACTTTAGTGGAGTGTTCCCGCAGTTAACGAATGTTGATTGGGAGGTTAATGAGATTAACCGAGTAGTCTCGTATCGTTGGAGCTTCTGATCTGTAGGTTCATTAGGTCCACCTTCTAGCTCGTAAAGGGTTCTTAGATCATTTGAATTTGAAATGTTCAAATTCATTAGGGAATATATTTAATGTATTTAGATACGATATAATATATAGTTTTGGAACTATATGTTATAAATTTAATGTGAATATGATTCATATTAAATTATATGAGAGAATTGAATATTTGAAAGAGTTCAAATATTATATTAAATGTGAATATGATTCACATTTGCAAACTATAGGATAAAATTTAATGTGCACTGGATGTACATTAAAACTATAGGTTAATGATTAAATGTGATTTAATCATATACATATAATCTATTTAATATATAAGATATTCAAATTAATTAATTAAGAATTAATTAATTATTTAATAGGTTATATTTGTTTTAATTAATTATTTAATTAATTAAAAGAGGGGAACGTGTAGATGACACGTTCCCCACTCACAAGTTTCTTCTCCACTCCCTATCGTTAAGTGTAGGGAGTTGGAAGAAGGAGGGATCGATGGTTTTTTTCTGCAATTGGTGAATTGCTGCAAAAAAAAAAAATCTCTCTCTCTCACTCTCATTCCCAAAATTTCCAATTGTTGGAAACCTTCCCACCAAGGTTGATTTAAGAATCCAGAGATATAGAAGGTTTTCTGGTTGGTTGTGTTCTTGTTGGAAGAAAAACAGAGAAGTTCTACAGTTGATTTGTTCTACAACTTTTGGAGCAACAAGTTGCTGGACAAAGTCTACAAAGGTAACTCTTCTTTCTCTCCCTTCTTAGTTTAATTGTTAAACTTTACATGTTTGCATGTATGCTATTATCCATATCTAATAGGATTAGAAATTCATGCTTGTTCTGTATTTTTGGGTCAATGTACTTGTTTTTGTTTTTAGCAAAACAATCAAGCACATTAACGATTCCAATCACGTTTCCGCTGCTCAAGGAGATCAGATCTCCATCAATAAGACTCTTCCAAAATATCTTCTCGGTTGTTCTCGGGAGGTTGAGGGAGAGTAAGTGGGACTCCATTTGGTTTTGGGTGAGGAGAAATCTAGAGAGAATTGAAAGAGTTCTTGAGAGAGAATGCTTTGCTCTCTTTGGATCAAAATCCAAAAAATTGCAAGAGCTTCACTAAAAACTTCTTGCAAAGCCTTTCTATACTATTGTGTCATGGAGTTAAAATCTCCACCAAATCACAATATTACCACAACTATATGATATACAAATCATATTTGCATATCACATAATATAAGGTATCTCATACCTTATTATACAAATCTCATTTACATAAATGTGGAATTTTAAATTGAAACACATTCAATTTATTTTCTCTCAAATTCAATTTCTCCATTTAGCACTAATTAATCAATTAAGCTATACTACAGTTTATTATGAATCTCATTCACATCAAACTATATATTATGTCATCTATATCTCATATAAACGACATAAATACCCAAATAATGAATTTGAACACTTCAAATTCACACCAAACTGTAAACCCTCAATTTGTCTAATTTGAGCAAATCGAGGGACCAAATGGACCTACACGTGACGAGCTCCAATGATCCGAGACTAACCTGTCAAACTCTTTGACCCGGTTATTCAACATTCATTAGCTATGGTAACACTCCACTAAAGCCCGTAGTTGCACTCTCATCACTGTAGGACAAGTTGTGTTCATCGATGTAACCAATACCCGTGAGTCAACCCTTCACTGGTTGTTCGGAGACACAGTTGGGTCAAATGACTGTTTTACCCCTATGTCTACCTCTTGCTCCTTAAGTCTCACTGCTCATCTAATGAACAACTACGTTGCATGGTCCAACCATAAACAACAACCCTCTCAGGCCAATGAGAGAGTGCGGCCCCGTTGTTCAAGCCCTGGGGACAGCACTTAAGGGAACAACCCCTCTAGTTTCCCTAAGTCGGGAACGAGTGAATTTCTTCTTGCGTATTCAAGTTCCCAGCTCCCCACGTGGTCCTATCCCTGAGAAGATAAGCATATTGGGCGAGCAACGGTGGCCACTCTCACCCGTACTAGTCAAAGGACAGACCCCCGCAGACAGGAGTCCGTAACACGCTCAAGATTAAGGTCGAGTCACTAATGGTCATCTACGAAATTATTAGCCCTGTACTGTTAACGGTGTTACATCAGTAAGTCTAATAATTCACGGTCCAGTCTTGTACAATCTTATGCACAGGATGCCCTCACTCGCATGTCAACCACATGAACGAGTCAGATCACCTCGTTTGTATCTTAATACAAAGCGGGTCGCATCCAAAGCGTATTTAGCATTAGGTCTCCAACCCTATCCATATACTGTAGACCGTTTGGGTCATTAACTCAAACGTGATCCTCCTTGTGGGTCCACTACACACCGTTCAAGTTCTAGTTCTCTCATTAATACAATGACCCTGGAGATTAGTTTATTGGATTAAGTTTATGAAATATGCGAGACACAATGTTCAAATAAATAACTCTTATTTATATCATAAGGCTCAAATAAATAACTCTTATTTATTTACAACTTGGAATATTACAAACTACATGAGATGAGGATATACATCCCAACACGGGCATCCCCAAATTCTGAAATGGTGTAAACTACTTTTACGTCCATTCCAGAGTTCAAAAGGTGTTTCACAAACACTCTTCGACGGAATGTTGTTTAAAATATAGACCACAGTCTCCACTACGTAACACCAAAAAGAATCAGAGAGACAAGCATAGCTCATCATCGACCAAACCATGTCCAACAGGGTTCTGTTTCTCCTCTCTGATACACCATTCTGCTGTGGCATACCAGGTGCTGAGAGTTGGGACGTGATTCCGTGTTCTATCATATAGTCCTGGAATTCAGTCTCCATATACTCTCCACCTCATCCGATCGAAGTGTCTTAATCATTTTACCTAACAGGTTTTCAACCACAGTCTTGAACTCATTGAACTTTTCAAGAGTTTCGGACTTCCTATGCATTAGGTAAACGTACCCATACCTCGAATAGTCATCTATGAAAGATACAAAGTATTCGTAACCTCCTTGTGCTTTAACATTCATCGGACCACAGAGGTCATAATGTATAAGCTCAAGAGGCTCTTTGGCTCTATATCCTTTTCCACTAAAAGGACGTTTAGTCATTTTGCCTTCAAGGCATGACTCACAAACCGGTAAAGAGTTTTCTTCCAACTCGCTTAGAAGTCCACTACTCACTAGTCTCTCAATCCTATTCAGATTTATGTGGCCTAACCTCAGATGCCAAAGATGGGCACTTTCTTTTGGAGAAACTTTTACTCTCTTAGTTCGCGTTTCTGTTGTTTTAAACAATTCAGTATTCAAAACACTTTTGATCGAATTAGGCTTTAAAACATACAAATTACTCTCAAGCGAAGCATAACATAACAGATTTCCATTTCGATAAATAAACGCTTTATTACTCCTGAAAGAAACATAAATATTTTGTTCTAATATGCAGCAAATAGAAATAAAGTTTCTAGTAAACTCTGGAACTATGTACATATTATCCAATAATATGTACTTCCCGCCAAACAACAGTTTCACCGTGCCAATTTCTGTAGCCGAGACAACTTCTCCAGATCCAACCCTGAGCGTTATCTCACCCTCTTGCAGCCGCTGCCTGGAACTTAATCCTTGAAAAGAAGAGCAAACATGGTTAGTGGCGCCTGAATCCAATATCCAGACAGAGTCATTACTCTCCACTAAACAAGTTTCTATAACAAGTAAATCACATTTACCTGCCTTCTTCTTTTCGAAATCACATTTACTTGCCTTCTTCTTTTCAACAAGGAACTTGGGACAACTCATTTTTAGGTGATCGTCCCTATTGCAATAGAAACACTTTTGTGCAACTTCCTTGATCTCTTTGCCCTTTAGGACGGCAACGCGGTCAACCCTGACCTCCTTTAACTTCTTCTTCTTCTCTTTCGGGCCTGAAGAATCTACAAACTTTCTCTCAGAGGTCAAACCTCTATGAAAAGGTCTAGAGGCAACACTTGCCTCAGCTTCCTCTCCCTTGATTTGCACCAAGGACTCGAAGGTTTGTAGATCATTGAATAGGAATGTTGGATCGGGCACCTGAGGACCCTCCTCACTGAGCGTGAACTCTAGGTCGTCATTTACCAAATTTGTGTCAATATTATTTTTCCACATTTGAAAATTATCACCGAATAACTTATCGGAAGCTAAAGGAGCATTAAAAGCGTTTGACATTTTGTTGCTAAAAATGAAAAACTTTGTATTAGTCTCGCAAAAAACTTTGAAAATCTAATCAAGTGTTAGCAAATTTTTATCCTATGATCCCTAGGTCATTAAAAAATTGCAATGATACCCCAAAGGTTTAGAATGATAGCCACCATAAGGTAGACAAAGCCACTCCTCCTCTAGGACGAGACTTTCTCGACCAGACCCTAATACCAGAATAACTCTTATTCCATTAGGCATCCAGTTACCATTTTTCGGTTTGAATTCATTAACTCTTAACGAATCATGTGAGTGTCACCCTCTATCTTTAAATTTCCTAGTATCCGTCCAAACAATAGCCACCGTAGGGAGGACTGCGAAGGAAAACCAATAAGGAAATCGTATCCCTTTCGAGAATTCACGGTGTTTTGACTCCCATGATCAAGGTCCTTCGTAGGGTTTGTCTGGTCCAGGCCAAACTAGCAGGTGAATCTTAGGCGTCTCACGGTGTGAATCGAAAGAAGAGACCATGGGTCCCGTTTTCACAGGTCTTGCTCCCACTCACTATAAGTACTCTCTCCATTCACGTTGAATTTCGACCCATACAAATACCACCTGTACGGGGACACTCCCATTTGCGCCACGAAGCCGAGTATAGATCTCACGGGGGAACTTAACGGAGATTTGTGGATAGAAAATTAAATGTATCTCATACACTTTATTTTCTTCCCACTCAACACTTCAAAATAATCGGGATTGACATAGATAAACCGGCTAAAATTTACCTAAGTCTACCAATATAACTCTTATATTGGATTAGCCAAAGTCTATAATCACACTATTAACTTAGGTCTATGTGAGTAAATTAATTAACTCTTATTTAACGACACTCACGAGAATATAACCTATGAATCTCCGAACCAAATTCACTCACAGCTCAGTTCCCAGGTAGGGGTGTTCCGCAAAGCGTCAGCTTAAATACCTCAGCCTTAGACCGAACCTTCCTTAGGGAAAGTTACTAATTAGTCTCCATTCATAAGTCATATTTGATTTCCTAATTCTAATCTTATTAGAACTAGAAAACCTAAGTCTAATTAGTCAAGTTCTAAACAATTTAAAACTAATAAGTAACTTAGGTTACATGCATTTCTATGTTATTGTGCTTGATCATTCATCATATGAATAATTAAACTATATAACATATATACATCTCATGTATAAATGCATGTCAATGCTTTTAATCTAAGAAATATAACTCTTATACAAATTAAATTAAAATACATACATTATATTATAACTCTTATAATATAATCCTATCATGCATACTATATATTATAACTCTTATAATATATATATGATGCATGAAATGTTTAACCTAAGGTGGGATTTTAATCTATATGACATACATTATGCACATAGAAAAATAAGTCATACAACAATTGCATAATTTAATAAATAGCATAATTGGACAGATTTTTGGTACCCTAGGGACATTAATTTAATTATTTAACATTAATATAAAAAATATATTAATATTAATTAAAATTAAATTAAATTAAATCATTTTACAAATTAATAAAATAAAATCAAAGTAAAAAACCAGTAGTTGCTTCAAGCCCGGCTCAAACCGCTGCACTAAGTCCCACCTGCCACTAACCGCACGATCTCCTCGGCCAAATCGCCACTTCGCGGCTTTACCTTGTAACGTGGCAGCGCCGCTGTAACGCTGCGCTGTTGACGTTGTACCTCCCGCACTCCAACGCCAGCGTTGCGTTAACGCCGACTTTGCACCACCGCACGGATCCGCATGGACAACGTTGAGACGCCGAAGAACAGCGTCTTAACGACGTCGATAGAACAACAAACTCCTTTGTTGTTCTTCGTCGTTTTTCGCCTGATTCGGCTCCGATTTCTTCACAGCATCTCATGTCATGAACGACACAGACTTGCATACTCGATTTACATTAAAAAATGCCCAAAACACCAGACCCTTACATTGATCTCATCAACTTTTAATGTAAATCTAAATAGTTCCAAAAACCGAAACATCCAACATGCAAACCACAATTTCATCTCATGAATTTAATGCTACCCACCTAATTTTAAGATAACACAGAATACACAACGAAGAGCAACGATTGCTCTGATACAAATTGAAGGGATTGAGAATTCCCGTAGCGGAAGACGTTGTGAAACGTTGTTGATTCGTTATGTATAACATATCTTAAAATCGAATTATACTACTTTAATTCTAGGCTAAACATGTTGAAATTGAAGGAAAACAGTGAGTAACACGTTACTTACTTGTTGAAGAACTCTTCTTCAAAGCTTTCCTCCTCCAGTCACGATCCCTCTCGAACCAACAATCTCTACGAACTCGATCCTCGAATCGAACAATGAGACACTATCAAAATGTCTTCTCGGTTGTTCTCGGGAGGTTGAGGGAGAGTATGTGGGACTCCCTTTGGTTTTGGGTGTGGAGAATTCTAGAGAGAGATGAGGGAGTTTGAGAGAATTTGGAGGTCTCATGGAACTTGAATTTCCAAATCAAATTTGCATAACACATATAAAAAGGTATCTCATACCTTATTATACAAATCACATTTGTATAATTTTGGAATTTTAAAATTGAATCACATTCAACTTAATTTCTCTCAATTTCATTTCTCCAATTAACACTAATTAATCAATTAGTCTATACTATAGTTTATTATGAATTTCATTCACATCAAACTATATAATATGTCATCTATATCACATATAAATGACATAAATACCCAAATAATGAATTTGAACACTTCAAATTCACACCAAACTGTAAACCCTCAATTTGTCCAATTTGAGCCAACCGAGGGACCTAATGGACCTACAGATGACGAGCTCCAATGATCCGAGACTAACCTGTCAAACTCTTTGACCCGGTTATTCAACATTCATTAGCTATGATAACACTCCACTAAAATCCGTAGTTGCACTCTCATCACTACAGGACAAGTTGTGTCCTTCGATATAACCAATACCCGTGAGTCGACCCTTCACAGGTTGTTCGTAGCCACAACTGGGTCTAATTATGGTTTTACCCCTGTGTCTACCTCTTGCTCCTTAAGTTCCACAACTCCTCTAATGAACAACTACATTGCATGGTCCTACCGTAAACAACAACCCTCTCAGGCCAGTGAGAGGGTGGGGCCCCGTTGTTCAAGCCCTGGAGACAACACTTAAGGGAATAACCCTTCTAGTTTCCCTAATTCGAGAACGAGTGAATTCCATCTCGCGTAATCAAGTTCCCAGCTCCCTACGTGGTCATGTCCCTAAAAAGATAGGCATATTGGGCAAGCAACTATGGCCACCCTCACCCGTACTAGTCAAAAGACAGACCCCCGCAGACAGGAGTCCGTAACACGCTCAGGATTAAGGTCGAGTCACTAATGGTCATCTACGAAGTTATTAGTCCTATACTGTCAACGGTGTTACATAAGTAAGTCTAATAATTCACGGTTCGGTCTTGTACAATCTTATTGCACCGGATGCCCCCACTCGCATGTCAACCACATGAACGAGCTGGATCACCTCGTTTGTATCTAATACAAAGCGGGTCGCATCCACAGCGGGTCCAAGATTAGATCTCCAACCCTATCCTCATATTGTAGACCGTTCGGGTCATTAACTCAAACGTGATACTTCCTGTGTGTCCACTACACACCGTTCAAGTTCTTAGTTCTCTCATAATACAATGACATGGAGCTTGGTTTATTGGATTAAGTTTATAAAATATGCGAGACACAAAGTTCAAATAAATAACTCTTATTTATTTACAACATGGAATATTACAAACTATACGAGATTAGGACATACATCCCAACAAGCGATGCATCCTTGCTTGATCTTCGCCACACTAGAATCCTTATCGATATGAAAGTCAGAGTCTGTGTATCCCGTAAGGATCAAATCCCCACTCCCATACACAAGGTTGTAGTTCCTTGTTCTCCTAAGATACTTGAGGATCTCCTTTACGACTGTCCAGTGATCTTATCTTAGATTGGATGGATACCTACTGACAATCCCAACTGCATAACAAATGTCGGGCCTAGTACACAGCATGGCGTAGATCAGGCTCCCTACAGCTGAAGCATAGGGGATTCGTCTCATATCCTTAACTTCTTGAGGCCTCTTAGGACATTGTGTTGGGATGTATGCCCTAAAACTTGTGTAATTTTGATTAAAGAAATAAAGAGTTATTTGTTTTGATAAAATTACAGTCTTGCTTTATAAATCCAATAAACTAAGCTCTAAGGTTATAATATATATCTTGATAACATATATATCTTGAACATCAGTGTAGTGGACACCATTTGGATTGTGTTCAAGAATATAACCTAAATGGTCTATGGTATAAGAATAAGGTTTGAAACCTCATTCTGGAAACACCATGGATGCGGCCCACTTTGTAATTAGTACAAATGAGGTAATCCAACTCATTCATGTAGTTGACATGCGAGTGGGGGCATCCTGTATGAAGAGTTCATACAAGACCGGGATCAAGAAATTATTAGTCTAACCAAAGGTAACAACAGATTAACGAGATAAGACTAGTAATTTATAGATGGACATTAGTGACTCGACCTGAATCCTGAGCGAGTTAAGAACTCCTGCTTATAGGGGATTGTCCTTAGACTAGTATGGGTGAGAGTGGCCTGTAGTCGACTCAATAAGCCTACCTTCTTAGGGACAAAACCTCGTAGGTAGCTGGGAATTTAACTGTGCAAGATGGAATTCACTCATTCCTACACTAAGGAATTAGATAGGTTGTTCCCTTAAGAACTGACTCCAGGTCTTGAACAATGGGGCCCCGCCCTCTATGAGGGTATGAGTCTATGGTAGGACCTTAGACTTGTTGTTCATTAGAGGATCAGTGGTGCATAAGGAACAAAAAGGTAATCATAGGGGTAAAACGGTAATTTGACTCAGCTGTGATCACGAACAACCTGTGAAGGGTCGACTCATGGGTAATGACTATATCAGTGGACACAATATAATCTACAGTGAGGAGAGTGCAGCTACAAGTCTATAGTGGAGTGACTTGTAGTTAATGAATATTGATTAACTTGATCAAAGAGTTTGATCAGTTAATTTCACATCATTGGAGCTCATGAACTGTAGGTCCATTAGGTCCCTCCATTGGCTCAACATGGTAATATTGAGAGTATAAAGTTAGGAATGAAATTGAAGTGTTCAATTTCATACATGAGGTGCTATATCAATTATATATGATATAATTGATATAATATATAGTTTTAATGTGAATTAGACTCACATATAAACCATATACTAATGAAGAATTAAGGAAGGGTAGGATGGTCATTTCCATCCTATTTCCCTATATATATGGTTGCATGAGATGCAATTAGGTGAAGGAATTTTAGAGCCTATGTTGTGTTGTTGGAAAAGTTCCAAAACACAAACCTCTCTCTCACAACATCTCATCTCACCTAAAGGGAACCCACATTCCTCCCTCACCTAGAGAAAAACGGAGAAGATCCAGTGGTCGTGTCTTCATCCGTTCGTGTTCCAGTTGCTGAGATCGTGATCGTGGGAGAAAGGAGCACTTGAAGAAAAGTTCTTCAAAGGTATATTTCTTGTTGTCCATATTCTGTTTTTATGCCTAATCTATTCATTTTAGTTCTTGAATGTAATCGTTGTAGCGAAATTAAGAACGCGCAATTTACAATCGCTTTCGCTTCGGAATTCGATTCCCTTCACATTTATCCTTAGATAAGTGAACCTCATGCCTGAAAGGCAGCAAGCCCTTCTTGGAGTTCTGCATCTTATATTTAGACAACATCTTGTCAATATAAGATGCCTGAGACATGGCTAGCGTTTTGTTCTTTCGGTTTCGGACTATCTGGATACCTAGAACATACTGTGTCTCTCCAAAATCTTTCATTTGGAATTGTGAAGTCAACCATTCCTTAATGTTAGTAAGAAATCCTATGTCATTCCTAATGAGCAGGATATCATCCACAAACAATATCATAAATGCGATAGTGTTGTTGACAATTTTCTTGTAAACACAAGACTCGTCAACATTCTGATTAAAGCCATAAGATTTGATCGCCTCATCAAACCTTATATTCCAATACCTCGAGGTTTGTTTCAGTCCATAAATAGACCTTTTAAGCCGGTAAACCTTTTGCTCTTGGCCTTGGGAATGAACCCCTTGGGCTGGTCCATGTAGATGGTCTTGTCAAGGTTGCCATTCAGAAAGGCGGTCTTGACATCCATCTGCCATACCTCATAGTCATAATATGCGGCAATGGCAAGAAGGATCCTGATAGATTTTACCATGACAACAGGAAAAAAGGTTTCCTTATAGTCAACCCCTTCAACCTGGGTAAAACCCTTTGCAACTAGTCTAGCTTTGAAGGTCTGCACCTTCCCATCTACGCCATGTTTTCGCTTGTAGATCCACTTGCAACCAATAGGTTTAACCCCATCCGGTTGGTCCACATGTTCCCAGACGGAATTGAAGTACATCGACTCCATTTCCTGATCCATAGCTTTAATCCATTCGTCTTTGTCAACGTCTACCATTGCCTGATCATAAGTCAATGGATCCTCGCAGTTATCATCAGGGGTGACGACTTGGGTTTCAGCCAAACCCATGTAACGTTCAGGTTGTCTCACAATCCTCTCACTACGTCGAGGCATTCTCAACTCTTGATAACGGACTTGATTAGACGAGCTAGGATCAACAACACTTGTTGACGTACTAGCCCCATTAGCAACTCTTGCTAATGAACTGCCCATTTCATTTAACACAATCTTACTCCTTGGTAAGTGATCCCTGATGTGGTCTTCTTCAAGGAAAGTGACATTTATCGACACAAGCACCCTATTATCCTTAGGATCATAAAACAGACCACCCCTAGTCTCTTTTGGGTAACCTACAAAAAGGCACACATTTGAACGGGGTTCCAACTTCTTCGGTTTTGACACCAACACATGGGTCGGGCATCCTCAAATTCTGAAATGTCGTAAACTGGTTTTACGACCGTACCAGAGTTTGAAAGGTGTTTCACAAACACTCTTCGACGGAACTGTGTTCAAAATATATACCGTAGTCTCCACTGCGTAACCCCAAAAAGAATCAGGGAGACGAGTATAGCTTATCATCGATCGAACCATGTCCAACAGGATTTTGTTTCTCCTCTCCGATACACCATTCTGTTGTGGCATACCAGGTGCTGAGAGTTGGGACGTAATTCCATGTTCTATCATATAGTCCTGGAATTCAGTGTCCATATACTCTCCACTTCGATCTGATCGAAGTGTTTTAATAGTTTTACCTAACAAGTTCTCAACCTCCGTCTTGAACTCCTTGAATTTTTCAATAGTTTTAGACTTTCTATGAATTAGGTAAATGTACCCATACCTCGAATAGTCATCTATAAAAGATACAAAGTATTCATAACCTCCTCGTGCATTAACATTCATCGGACCATAGAGGTTAGAATGTATAAGCTCAAGAGGCTCCTTGGCTCTATATCCTTTTCCACTAAAAGGACGTTTGGTCATTTTACCTTCAATGCATGACTCACAAACCGGTAAAGAGTTTTCTTCCAACTCGCTTAGAAGTCCGCTCTTCACTAGTCTCTCAATCCTATTGAGATTTATGTGGCCTAACCTTAGATGCTAAAGATGGGCAATTTCTCTAAGAGAAACTTTTACTCTCTTAGTTCGCGTTTCTGCTGTTTTAAACAATTCAGTATTCAAAACACTTTTGACCGAATTAGGCATTAAAACATACAAATTACTCTCAAGTGAAGCAAAACATAACAACCATTTCGAGAAATAAAGGCTTTATTACTCATGAAAGAAACGGAAATATTTTGTTCTAATAGGCAGGAAATAGAAACTAGGTTTCTAGTAAACCCTGGAACTATATAAAAATTATCTAATAATAAGAACTTCCCGCCAAAGAACAACTTCATCGTGCCAATTGCTGCAACTGAGACAACTTCTGTGGATCCCACCCTAAGTGTTATCTCACCCTCTTGCAGCTGTTGCCAGGAATTAATCCTTGAAAAGAAGAGCAAACATGGTTAGTGGCGCCTGAATCCAATATCCAGACAGAGTCATTACTTTCCACTAAACAAGTTTCTGTAACTAGTAAATCACATTTACTTTCCTTCTTTTCAACAAGGAACTTGGGACAACTCCTCTTCAGGTGATTGCCCCCATTGCAGTAGAAACACTTTCTTACAACTTCCTTGATCTCTTTGCCTTTTAGGCGGCAGCGCTGTCAACCCTAACCTCCTTCAACTTCTCCTTCTTCCATTTAGGGTCTTAAGAATTTACAAACTTTGTCGCAGAGGTCAAACAACTGTGAAAAGATCTAAAGGCAACACTTGCCTCAACTTCCTGTCCCTTGATTTTCACCAAGGACTGGAAGGTTTGTAGTTCGTTGAACAGAAGCTAAAGGAGCATTAAAGGCGTTTGACATTTTGTTGCTGAAAAATGAAAAACTTTGTATTAGTCTCGCAAAAAACTTTGAAAATCCAATCAGGTTTTAGCAAATTTTTATCCTATGATCCCTAGGTCATTAAACAATTTCAATGGTACCCCAAAGGTTTAGAATGACCGCCATCGTAGGTAGACAAAGTCACTCCTCCTCTGGGACGAGACTTTCTCGACCAAACCCTAATACCAGAATAACTCTTATTCCATTCGGCATCCAGTTACCATTTTTTTGGTCCAAATCCATTAACTCTTAATGAATCATGTCAGTGTCACCCTCTATCTTTAAATTTCCAAGTATCTGTCCAAACAATAGCCGCCATAGGGAGGACTACGAAGGAAAACCAACAAGGAAATCGTATCCCTTTCGAGAATTCACAGTGTTTCTACTCTCATGATCAAGGCGCTCCGTAGGGATTGTCTGGTCCAGGCCAAACTAGCAGGCGGATCATAAGTGTCTCACGATGTGAACCGAAAGAAGAGACTGTGGGTCCCGTTTTCACAGATCCCACTCCTACTCACTATAAGTACTTTCTCCATTCACGTTGAATTTTAACCCATACAAATACCACCCATAGGGAACACTCCCATTTGCGCCACGAGGCCGAGTATGGATCTCACGGTGTGAACTTAACGGAGATTTGTGGATGGAAAATTAAATGTATCTCATACACTTTATTTCCTCCCACTCAACACTTTAAAATAATCGGGATTGACCTAGATAAACCGGCTAAAATTTACCTAAGTCTACCAATATAACTCTTATATGGATTAGCCTAAGTCTATAATCACATTATTAACTTAGGTCTATGTGAGTAAATTAATTCTCTTAATTAACGGCACTCACGAGAATATAACCTATGAATCTCCGGACCAAATTCACTCCCAGGTCGGTTCTCAGGTAGGGGTGTTCCGCAAAGCGTCAGCTTAAATACCCAGCATTAGACAGAACCTTCCTTAGACAGAGTTAATAATTAGTCACCATCCATAAGTCATATTGATTTCCTAATTCTAAGCTTATTAGAACTAGAAAACCTAAATCTAATTATTCAAGTTCTAAACAATTTAAAACTAATAATTAAGTTAGGTTACATGCATTTCTATGTTATTGTGTTTGATCATTCATCACATGAATAATTAAACTATATAACATACATACATCTCATGTATAAATGCATGTCAATGCTTTTAATCTAAGAAATATAACTCTTATATTAATTAAATTAAAAAAACATACATTATATTATAACATTTATAATATAATCCTATCATGCATACTATATATTATAACTCTTATAATATAAAATGATGCATGAAATGTTTAACCTAAGGTAGGATTTTAATCTATATGACATACATTATGTACATAAAAAAAATAAATCATACAACAATTGCATAATTTAATAAATAGCATAATTGAACCAATTTTTGGCACCCTAGGGACATTAATTTAATTAATTAACATTAATATAAAAATATATTAATATTAATTAATAAAATAGATTCATTTCATAATGAAAAATAAATAAAATAAAATAAAACCAATCAGCAGGTCTCGAACCACCCACCTCGAAGCCCCATTCTGCTACTAAGCGTGAAAAACTCTCGTGCAACTGTTCCACTACCCTGCAGCATTGCAACGCCGTGGCCAGCGTTTACAAGCCGAAGAACAGTGTCTCAACGCCAATGAAATTCCAGCATCACAACTTGTTGTTTTTCGCCAAAGTCGCCCGTTTCTGCTCTGTTTCTTCACAGCATCTCATGTCACGAACGACACTGACTTACAGACTCGATTTACATTAAAAAAATGTCCAAAACAACGGGCCCTTACATTGATCTCATCAACTTTAATGTAAATCTAACTAAGTGCCAAAAATGGAAAACATCCAAAAATACAAACCATTAACATTCATCTCATGAAAAATTAATGCTACCCACCTAATTTTAAGAAATTACAGAATACACAACGAAGAGCAACCTGGCTCTGATACCAATTGAAGGGATTTTGAATTCCCGCAACGGAAAACGTTGTGAAACGTTGTTGTTTCGTTGTGTAATTCGTATCTTAAAATTGAACATAACACTTACATTCTAGGCTAAACATGCAAAAAAACATGAGAAAACAGTAGGTAAAGATCTACTAACCTCTTGAAGAACTCTTCTTCAACGTTTTCTCCTTCTCGATCTCGATCCCTCTCGAACCAGCGATCTCTACGAACACGATCCTCGAACCAAATGACAAGACACTTTCAAAGGGTCTTCTCGGTTGTTCTCGGGAGGTTGAGGGAGAGTGTGTGGGACTCCCTTTGGTTTTGGGTGAGGAGAGTTTGAGAGAGAATTAAGAGAGAACTTTTGAGAGAATTAGCCTTGCTCTCTTAGGATGAAAATCCAAAAAATGGCAAAAAATTCATAAAAAGCTTCTTGAATTGTAGGGAATGAAGGGAATCGAAGTTCCCGCAGCGGAAGCGATTGCGAATCGCGCGCTCTTGATTTAGTTACAATGATTTATTCGAGAACATAAAACACTAGATTAAGCATATATAATAGAATGGACAACAAGTATTTACCTTTGAAGAACCTTTCTTCGAGCGATCCTCTCTCCCACGATCACGATCTCAGCAACAGGAACACCAACGTATGAAGACACGACCACCGGATCTTCTCCGTTGTTCTCTAGGTGAGGGAGGAATGTAGGTTCCCTTTAGGAGAGGTGAGGTTTTTGTGAGAGATGTGTGTTTTGGAACTCTTCCAACAACACAAAAAGAGAGGGCTTGTGATTCTATGAAAACACATAACCTAGTTGCATCTCATGCAACCATATATATAGGGGATTGGGATGGAAATGACCATCCTACCCCTCCTTTATTCTCTCGTTAGTACATAGTTTATATATGAATCTAATCCACATTAAAACTATATATTACATCAATTATATCATATATAATTGATATAACTCCTCATGTATGAAATTGAACACTTCAATTTCACTCCTAACTTTCTACCCTCAATATTACCATATTGAGCCAACGGAGGGATCTAATGGACCTACAGATCATGAGCTCCAATGATGTGAGATTAACTGATCAAACTCTTTGATCCAGTCAATCAATATTCATTAACTACAAGTCACTCCACTATAGACTTGTAGCTGCACTCTCCTCACTATAGATATTATTGTGTCCAGTGATATAGTCATTACTCATGTGTCGACCCTTCACAGGTTGTTCGTAATCACAGCTGGGTCAAATTATCGTTTTACCCCTGTGATTACCTCTTTGCTCCTTATGCATCACTGATCCTCTAATGAACAACAAGTCTAAGGTCCTACCTTAGACACATACCCTCATGGAGGGTGGGGCCCCATTGTTCAAGACCTGGAGTCAGTTCTTAAGGGAACAACCTATCTAATTCCTTAGTAGAGGAATGAGTGAATTTCATCTTGCACAGTTAAGTTCCCAGCTACCTACGAGGTTTTGTCCCTGAGAAGGTAGGCTTATTGAGTCGGCTACAGGCCACTCTCACCCATACTAGTCTAAGGACAAACCCCTATAAGCAGGAGTTCTTAACTTGCTCAGGATTCAGGTCGAGTCACTAATGACCATCTATAAATTACTAGTCTTATCCTGTTAACGGTGTTACACTGGTTAGACTAATAATTTGCGATCCAGTCTTGTATGAACTCTTCATACAGGATGCCCTCACTCGCATGTCAACTACATGAATGAGTTGGATTACCTCATTTGTACTAATTACAAAGTGGGTCGCATCCATGGTGTTACCAGAATGAGGTTTCCAACCTTATTCTTATACCATAGACTATTTAGGTTATAATCTTGAACTCAACACAAATAGTGTCTGCTACACTGATTTCAAGATAAATGTTATAACCTTGGAGCTTAGTTTATTGGATTTATAAAAGCAAGACTGTAATCTTATCAAAACAAATAACACTTTATTTAATTGATCAAAATTACACAAGTTTAGGGCATAAATCCCAACAATCTCCCACTTGACCTAAAGCTTGTGGAGTACTAAACATTACAATAATGTAAATACAATAAACTAGGGCATTTAAACCCCTTTGTACAAAATACTCCCACTTGCTCTAGTTGGGGAAGACTTGTAAACCTAGACCTTCTAGGTGACTCTCAAAAACTTTAGCCGTGAGAGCCTTTGTAAAAGGATCAGCAATGTTGTGCTCTGAGGCTATCTTCGTGACAATCACGTCTCCTCTATGCACGATCTCTCGGATGAGATGATACTTCCGCTCTATGTGTTTTCCCCTCTTGTGACTTCGGGGTTCCCTCGAATTTGCCACTGCACCACTGTTATCGCAATACAGTGTGATGGGCAAAGTCATATTTGGAACAACTTCTAAATTTAGCATGAATTTCCTTAACCAAACGACCTCCTTAGCTGCTTCATAAGCTGCTACATATTCGGCCTCCATGGTGGAATCAGCGATGCATCCTTGCTTGACGTTTCGCCATACTACAACTCCTCCATTAAGAGTGAATATTGATCCTGATGTAGATTTTCGAGAATCTTTATCAATCTGAAAGTCAGAATCCGTGTATCTTGTAAGGATCAAATCCTTAGCCCCATACACAAGCATGTGGTTCCTTGTTCTCTGAAGATACTTAAGGATTGTTTTAACTTGCTGTCCAAAGGTTCAAGTCCTGGATTGGATTGATACCTCTACGACCATCCCAATCGCAAACACAGATGTCAGGCCTAGTACACAACATGGCGTACATCAGGCTCCCAACAGTTGATGCGTAAGGAATCCGTCTCATATCCTCAACTCCTTGAGGTGTCTTAGGACACTGTTCCTTAGACAAATGGATTCCATGTCTAAAAGGCAAAAAACCCTTTTTGGAATCTTGCATCTTAAACCTTTACAACACTTTGTCTATGTAAGATGCTTGAGACAAGGCTAGTGTTTTATTCTTGCGGTTTCGGACAATCTGGATCCCAAGAACAAACTGCGCATCACCCAAATCTTTCATTTGGAACTGCGTAGCTAGCCATTCCTTGATGTCAGTAAGATAACCTACATCATTCTCAATGAGTAGGATATCATCCACATAGAGAATTAGGAATGCGACAGAACTATTGATGATTTTCTTGTAGACACAAGGTTCATCATCATTCTGGTCAAAACCATAAGATCTGATAGCCTCATCAAATCTTATATTCCAGGACCTAGAGGCTTGTTTCAGTCCATAAATCGACCTTTTAAGCCTGCAAATCTTTTGCTCTTGTCCTGGTTTAATGAACCCTTTGGGTTGGTCCATGTAGATGGTTTCCTCAAGATTGCCATTCAAAAAGGATGTCTTAACATCCATTTGCCATACCTCATAGTCATAATATGCGGCAATGGCAAGAAGGATACGGATAGACTTTACCATAGCAACAGGTGAAAAGGTCTCCTCATAGTCAACCTCTTCAACCTGGGTATAACCCTTTGCTACTAGTCTAGCTTTAAAGGTTTGCACCTTCCCATCTCCACCACGTTTTCTCTTGTAGATCCATTTACAACCTATAGGTTTTACCCCATCAGGCTTGTCTACAAGATCCCAAACAGAATTGAAGTACATAGACTTCATTTCTTGGTCCATGGCTATGACCCATTTGTCTTTGTCTTTGTCAACCATTGCTTGATTATAAGTCAATGGATCCTCGCAGTTGTCATCTGGTATAACAACTTGGGTTTCAGCTAGACTCATGTAACGGTCAGGCTATATCACAACCCTCCCACTACGTCAAGACATACTCAACTCTTGAGATGGACTCTCTTGACTAGACAAACTAGTATCAACAACTCTTGTTGACGTACTAGTGTTCTTATTAGCAACCTTTGTTATTGTTTCGTCTAACTCACTCAACACTACCTTACTTTTTGGTTTGTGGTCCCTTATGTGGTCCTCCTCCAAGAAAGTGGCATTTGTCGACACAAAGACCTTATCTTCCTTAGGATCATAGAATAAACCCCCTCTTGTTTCTTTTGGGTATCCTACGAATAGGCACAACTTTGAACGTGAATCCAACTTCTTTGGATTTGTCACAAGCACATGTCTTTGGATGCACCCATATGCAAAGTGACATAAACTACCTTTACGTCCTTTTAAAAGTTCAAAAGGTGTTTCAGAAACACTTTTGGAGGGCACACTATTCAAAATGTATACTGCAGTCTCTACTGCATAACCCCAAAAGGAACTAGGGAGATGAGCATAACTCATCATTGATCGAACCATGTCCAACAAGGTTCTATTTCTCCTTTTCGATACACCGTTTTGCTGTGGTGTGTCGGGAGCTGAGAGTTGGGATGTAATTCCATGTTCTATCATATAGTTCTGGAATTTGAAATTCATGTATTCTCCACCTCGATCCGATCGAAGTGTTTTAACTCTTTTACCTAATTGATTTTCAACCTCAGTCTTGAATTCCTTGAACTTTTCAAGTGCTTCAGACTTGTTGTGCATTAGGTAAATATGCCCATATCTTGAATAATCATCTATAAAAGAGATGAAATATTCATATCCTCCTCTGGCTTTAACATTCATCGGACCACAAAGGTTTGAATGTATAAGCTCTAGAGGATCTTTGGCTCTATAACCTTTTCCACTAAAAGGTCTTTTAGTCATTTTGCCTTCTAGGCAGGATTCACATACTGGTAAGGAATTTTCTTCTAACTCGTTTAGAAGTCCGTTCTTTACCAATCTCTCAATCCTATTGAGATTAATGTGACCCAATCTTAGATGCCAAAGATGAGCATTTTCTTTAGGAGAAATTTTACGTTTCTTAGTTTGTGCGTTTGCGCTTTTAAATAATTCGATGTTCAAAACCATTGTGACTGAATTAGGTCTTAAAACATACAATCCATTTTCTAATGAAGTTTGAACATATTTCTAAACCTTTCTTCAAAATAAACATTTTATTCATAGAAAAGGAAACAGAAATACATTGTTCAATAAGGTAAGAAATGGAAATAAGGTTTCTAGTAAACCCTGGTATCACTAATAAATTGTCCAACAATACATATTTCTTGCCAAAATAAAGCTTCATTGTGCCTCTCACTCACAAATGAGACAACCTCTCCATTTCCAACCCGCAGCGTTATCTCTCCTTGTTGTAGCCGCTTTGCCAGAATCAATTCCACGAAAAAGAAGAACAAACATGATTAGTGGCGTCTGAATCAAGTATCCAAGTTGTTTTATCATTATCCACTAAACAAGCTTCTAGGAAAAGTAAATCATATTTACCTTCCTTCTTCTTCTTTGCAATGTACTTCGGACAGTTCCGTTTCCAATGCCCGTCTTCGTTGCAGTGGAAACAGTTTCCTTTATCAGCAACGTCTTTGACTTTCTTGTCCTTCTAGGCGGCAGCTTTGTCTGCCTGTTTCCCTTTACCAACCTTCTTCATGTTCTTCTTTTTACCTCTCAGGTTAGAAGAAGATGAAGCCACTGTTTTTGTATCATTGCAAATTATAAATGGCCTAATTAGCTAATGTGATAGTGTTGTTTGTAATATTCACATTAGTAAGAAATGTGATAGTGTTGTTTGTAATATTCACATACTGTCGCATTTCTGATATTATGTGTGGATGATATCCTTCTCATTGGGAATGAGATAGGATTTCTTACTAACATTAAGAAATGGTTGGCTTCTCAATTCCAAATGAAAGATTTGGGAGAGACCAAGTATATTCTAGGTATCCAGATAGTCCGGAACCGGAAGAACAGAACGCTAGCCTTGTCTCGGGCATCTTACTTTGACAAGAGGTTGTCTAGATATAAGATGCAGAACTCCAAGAAGGGCTTGTTGCCTTTCAGGCATGGGGTTCACCTGTGTTAGGATCAATGTCCTAAGACACCTCAAGAGGTTGAGAATATGAGACGAATCCCCTATGCTTCAGCTGTAGGGAGCCTCATGTATGTCATGTTGTGTACTAGGCCCGACATCTGTTATGCAGTTAGGAATTTCAATAGGTATCAATCCAATCTAGGATTAGAGCACTGGACAGCCGTAAAGGCAATCCTTAAGTATCTTAGGAGAACGAGGAACTACAACCTTGTGTATGAGAGTGGGGATTTGATCCTTACGGGATTTATAAACTCTAACTTTCAGACCGATTAGGATTCTAGGAAATCCACTTCGGGGTCAACCTTCATTCTAAATGGAGGAATTGTAGTGTGGTGATGCATCAAGCAGGGATGCATCGCTGATTTCACGATGGAAGCCGAGTATGTTGTGGCTTGTGAAGCTGCAAAGGAAGTTGTTTGGCTTAGGATGTTCATGATGGATTTGGAAGTTGTTCCAAATATGAACTTGTCGATTACCCTGTTTTGTGAAAATAATTGTGCAGTAGCCAACTCGAGAGAACCTCGAAGTCATAAGAGGGGCAAGCACATTGAGCGGAAGTATCACCTGATACGGGAGATTGTGCACCGCGGAGACGTGACAGTCATGCAGATAGCGTCGAAGCACAACGTTGTTGATCCATTTACAAAGGCCCTCACGATAAGGTGTTGAGGGTCACCTAGAGAGTCTAGGTCTTCGAATGCTTCCTGACTAGGGCAAGTGAGAGTATTGTAAAAGGTATTCAATGCCCTAATTTATTATATTTTATTGTACATTTGAGAAATGTATTTTGTACTCCACTAGCTTAGTCCAAGTGGGTGTTTGTCGGGATGCATGTCCTAATCTCGTACATGTTTGTAATATTACTTATTGAAATGAATAAGAGTTATTTTTTCATGTAAACCCGAGATCTCCAATTGAAATTTTCCTTACAAAAAAAACAAAAGAAAGGAAGAAAGGAAATGTTATATTTGGTTTTGTTTTAAAAAGAAACGAAATGAAAAGAAAAGAAAGAATGAGATAAAGGAAAAAGACAAAAATAAAAGTCCACCGCCTAACTTTTTCTTCTTTTAATTTTGACCCACCTTCTCTCCATTTTCCTTCTCATTTTATCAAAATAAAAGGCAGAGCTTCGTGAGAGAGGTTTGAGAGAAGAAGAAGGGAGAAAGTTTCTGGTTTGAGGTTGAAGGAGAAAGGAGAAAAGTCATTCAACTTCCATGGAAATTCTTTGATCAATTCAGATCAGTTCTGATGTATAACTAATTTCGAGCTCCACAAGAAGAGGTAAGAGTTGAGGTTTGATTTTCTTAAACGTCAACTCATATTTGAACAAAATTCATGGAGGAAGCTTGAGCAAATTCTAAGTCTAAGTTACTACTTTGTTTAAAGAAAGGCAGAGGAAAGAGTTTGCTGTCAAATCCGAGAAGCCTCTGGTGTTTTAGTTGTCCTGATCTGTATATTTTGAATCAGAAGCTCTAATAGGTATGGTTGGAAAGCTTATTGAATTTCCTACAACTTTTGTGAAGAACCCATGAGAAGAAATTGACTGGACGATGTCTTAATTTTCAGGTCAATTTTCGGGTTGCAGCAGGGAAACAAATCTTGAATAGCAGAAGTTTGTTTCTGGCAAAGAAGCTTTCGAGGTATTTTTGATCAAATCCGTTGGGAATCGTAACTTCATGTCTTCATATGATTTTTATAGGGTTCAAAAAGGAAGATTTTGGTATAAAGTACATCATTTTTGGATAAGTAATGAAGAAGTTATGACTGTTTGAATACAGGGTATAAATCTGTGAAATGTTAGAAAATTGGATGGTGTGGTTTTTGTAATTTTAAGGTTAAAAATCATGAGCTCGAGGTTCTAATACATGGATTTGGTTTGTTTGACAGGCCAAGAGGAGATAGGTCGAGTGTACGGGCCAAGGTTCTAGTTTAACACTGTGAGTGGCAAAACGAACCTCGAAAATGGTTTATAGGCTTGTATTATGGTTATGAAAATGCAAGGTTTTGCTAAAACGAAATGGTTTCAATGCTTAATGTTTTTCCTTGAAACACATGTTTATGAGTATTCATATTTTCTAAGAAATGATTTCAAGTGCTCGTTGTGAGCCTAAATGTCTTGATGAAATTTATATGTGAGCATATGTTCTTGATTGTCGAAATTTATGGAAATGTTATGATTTCAAGCCAGTATGTACTAGCAAGTATGATTTAAAGATTGCCAGTTTTAATGAACAAGCTGAGTAAGCTTGAGTTTTACGAAAGGAAAGATAAGCAGGCATGTTTAAATGTTTTTATGTGTTTTTCTGAGTCTTGAATGAGTAAATGACTGAGACATTGAGCTCGAGGCTATATGATACCGTGTGCACACAGGTCAATTTCTGTTGTCGACGTTGAGTGTACTCCGTGACAACAATGCTGTCGTGATTGTTGGGCAGGTCCCACTACGACAAAGACGATGGGAGTGTTGGGTGGGCCCCACTACATCGTAGAGTAAACATTGGTTGTACAGGGCGTGCCCTACACAACGTGGATTGTGACATGTTTTAAAAGGATTTCTATCATTCATATGCCTTACGAGATTTAAACGACATACTTGCTGGTTTTTCTGAAAAGCTATTATGATTACACAGTTACTTTTAACGCTTGATTACAGATGCACATGCTCATAGATGGTCAGGTGATATGATTTACGAGTTAGTAGTGTTCTTTTAAACTCAAGTCACTCACTGAGCTTCATAGCTCATTCTTTCAGTGTTTTCCCACTTTTTAGGTAGAGATCGAGCTCCCAGTGCCTGACATCCTGCCATAGTCTACTAGAAGCTCCACGAGCTTGATATTTTGTACGTGGGTGGTGTTGTATAGCAAGTCCATATGTGTTGTAGTAATGTTTTAGGGGACTATGTAGTTATAGTTGTATGTGCTTTAGAGGTTCAGAGATTGTGTTATTAATGGTTTGGCCTGTTTGTGGTTCTAATGCTTTTGCCCATTCAGTTTTCAAGAGAGTCTTAAGTAGGGTTACTCCTTACGTAGGTTACGTAATTGTCAATTTTCCGCTGTGGTATGTTTAAAGTGTTTCTTATACAAGTATAGTATGCTTATCAGATAAAACAGGATCAACAGGTATCGTTAGAGAGGTGAACGATGTTTGTTGGCTTCACGCCGTCTGCCGAGCTAAGTTAACTGGTAGCTTGGGAGGGGGTGTGACAACTTGGTATCAGAGCAGTTAGCTCCATGGGGAATAAGACAGAGCAAGTTAACTCTAGAAGAAACTAAAAAGTAAATAGCAAGTTATTGAGTTAGTACAATAGAACTAGCAGGGCATGATCTAAGTAAGGATAACAGTAAGTCCAGTCAGGACTAGAATGTGAACACAAGTTTAGAATTGTGCATTTGAGTTAAGTATTCATTACATGTCTAGTAGGTTGATATGTTATAGAAGTCATGCCACCACGTACTAGCGGCATTTATGCGAGGCGGGGATCGGAGAGGGACGCAGGATCCTACCCAAGCCCAATCTGAGAGGGGATCTAGTGCCCCGAGAGTCCAGATAGAGGCCAGAATTAAACAGCATGCTAATTCCTCACAGGAGGTAGGTAAGCCATAGAGAGTAGAGCTAAGTGATCCAAACAAGACATATAGAATAGATCACCTAAAAGAATTAGGAGCCACAGTGTTTGAGAGTTCCAAAGATTCAGCTGACACCAAGGTTTGGTTGAATATGCTTGAGAAATGTTTTGATGTGATGATTTGTTCTGAGGAGCGGAAAGTTAAGTTAGCTACATTCTTGCTGCTGAAGAAGGCAGAAGAATGGTGGAAGTCAATTTTAGCTAGGCGCAGTGATGCACGTACGCTAAATTGGCAAACTTTCAGAAGCATATTCGAAGATAAATATTACCCTAGCACGTACCGTGAGGCAAAGAGGGATGAATTTTTAGAACTAACTACGCGAGATGGAATTCACTCGTTCCCGACTTAGGGAAACTAGAGAGGTTGTTCCCTTAAGTGTTGTCTCCATGGCTTGGACAACGGGTGCCCACCCTCTCACTGGCCCGAGAGGGGTGTTGTTTATGGTTGGACCATACAACGTTGTTGTTCATTAGAGAAGCAGTGGGGACTTAAGGAGCAAGAGGTAGACACAGGGTAAAACGATAATTTGACCTACAGTGTCTACGAACAACCTGTGAAGGGTCGACTCACAGGCATTGGTTATATCAATGGACACAACTTGTCCTACAGTGATGGGAGTGCAACTACGGGCTTTAGTGGAGTGTTACTGTGGCTAATGAATGTTGAATAACCGGGTCAAAGTGTTTGACAAGTTAGTCTCGGATCATTGGAGCTCGTCATCTGTAAGTTCATTAGGTCCCTCGGTTGGCTCAAACTTGATATATTAAGGGTTTATAGTTTGGTGTGGATTTAAAGTGTTCAAATTCATTAAAAGGATATTTATGTCATTTATATGAGATATGATTGACATATTATATAGTTTAATGTGAATGAGATTCATAATAAACTATAGGTTAGCGTAATTGATTAATTAGTGCTAATTTAGAGAAATTGGATTGAGAGAAATTAAATTGAATGTGACTCAATTTAAAACCCACAATTATACCAATGTGATTTGTATAATAAGATATGAGATATCTTATTATATGTGTTATGCAAATATGATACCAATGTGATTTGTATAATAAGATATGAGATATCTTATTATATGTGTTATGCAAATATGATTTGTATAACCTAATGTTGTGGTAAAATGGTAAATAGGTGGAGATTTCAACTTCACCTATCACCATTATATAAGGCCTTTGTGAGAAGACTTTGGAAACACAATTGCCATTTTCGGAATCTCACCAAAAAGAAAAATCTATCATCTCTCAATCTCTCAAATCCTTTCTACCCCTAAACCCAAAGGGAGTCCCACCACTATCTCTCGACCGACCGAGGACAACCAAGAAGATCAAATGGAGGTGTCCAATCCGTTCGGTTCGAGAGATCGTGATCGTAGAGATCGAGGGCACGAAGAGTTCGTGATCGGAGAAGGAAATCTCGAAGAAGTGTTCTTCAACAAGTAAGTAAGCTTTCCTTACTGTTTTTCCTTATATTAATGCATGTTTAGCCTAGGATTTATGTGAGAAATTCATTTTTTTAAGAAAACGTTTTTCACAACGAACACCACGACGATTCAAAGTCGTTTTCCGCTACGGGAGTTTCATTCCCTTCAGTCCTGTTGTATGAAATGGCACACCTGAATCTATCACTCGTGGGTCATGAACACTTTCCACTGCTAGAACTAGAGCATTTTGTGTCTCATTGGAACAACATTTGCACCAGGTACATTCCCTCAGTTTTCTTTGGGTCTTCCAATTCCTTTTCAGATGTCCAGTCTTACCACAGTTCCAACATTCTAATCTGCCGTTTCTAGACTTGCTTATGTTGTTTTTTGATTTACCATGATTCCCATGACTTATGTTATTACTCGTCCCTCTATCCACATTCAATGATGAACCAGAAGTAGAAGTAACACATGAGTCCTTTCTACGAATCTCTTCTACAATTGCAAAGGCTCTAACATGTGAAAACTGCAATTTCTCTTTTCCACATGAATTAGAAAGTGTGGCTTTCATGGTTTCCCAGCTATCAGGCAAAGATCTCAACAACAAAATCGCATTTAATTCATCAGTGAATTCTAACTCAACAACAACCAATTTGTTTATTAACAAATCAAATTCATTTATATGGGCAGTAACAGATGCACCTTCAACCATCTTCAAATTAAAGAATTTGGTTGCGAGATATACCTTGTTGTTTATAAAGTATTTTTCATACATGTTAGACAAAGCTTCCATTAGCTTCGTTGTGGTCGTTGCCTTCGCTACACTGCTTTGCACATTCTTTGTCTAAGCGAACAGTCCCCAACACCTTTTTGTCTAACTTTTCCATTCAACTTCTTCTATGTCTTCAGGCTTTCCTTCTAACGGCAAGTCCAATTCCTTGGAATGCAAATAATATCTTTAACTTCCAAAACGAAAAATCAGATCCATTAAAAGTATCCAATTTCTCATCACCTCATGACATCGTTCTACAACCCAATGCTCTGATACCACTGGTTAGTTGAGTGTGACGACAAAATATAATCAATCTAAATTCTACCAGATTCAGACAATATATATTTTATCTCAAACCCCAGATCAGGTTATAATTCCAAATATTTTGCGGAATAATCAATTTGGACTTAGCAAGCCTAAAAAGAATAGATAAACCAACCTAAACCTTAAAACTAAAAGAACGATAAATAAATCAAGTTTAGGAAAAGAGAAATTAACACCAAATTTATATTGGTTCACTCAATGATGGTTACGTCCAGTTCTCTGCTACCGATGCAGGTTCCACTAAAATCATCAAAGAGAAGTTACAAGAGTTTACAACGCTCAATAGTGATTCCTCTCACTTTTCTTTCAAGAAAAAGGCTCACGAATCACTCTACAACAAGCTCTCAAAACTCTTGAATTGAGAAAAATCGCTCTCACAATCAACACCAAAGAAAAACTTCAAAAAACTTCAATTTTTTCCCGTTTTCTTTTTTTCTTCTCTGTAAAAATGTTGCCGTCGCACAAATTCTCTCACACACAAAAACTACATTCTGCCATAATATATATATTAGGTTTAAGAATAGTAAATGTTCCTTGAGTTTTGGGCTTCATTACTTAACAAAGTGAACCTTAAGTAACGATTTAGGGTGGGTCGTTACATATTTTCTCATTTTACAAAATAACAGGTGTAGGAAATTTTGAGCACTAAATGAAAATTTTAGAAGATGCTTATCTTATACTTAATTTTAATAAACCATTATTTATATAATTTTGAAGTTGAAATGTCTAAATTTTGTGTAATTTGTATTTGAATTGTGCACAAAAATGAGTTTCAAGACTCCCAAACTTTATAGTTGAATTACTAGATGTGAGTTGTATGATTTATAGAGCTTAAAATTGAAGCTTGATCAGTAAGTTATAACTTAAAACAATCAAATTCATATAATTAATTAAAAAAAAAAGTATCCTTGATTTACGATTTCAAACTACAGAAATCCAATAAATATGTTGAAGAATTTCTTTTGATAAACAAACTTTTTGAAATATTCCAAAGTTCAAAGATAATGTGTGTGTACATGGTTTTCCAACATGATCCTTAATTTCCCAGAAACGGAATCAATGTATGGGCAATAGGCCATCAAATTGACAATTTTAAAAAGAAAAAAGTGGGGAGAAAAGGCAAATAAGAAGACCAAATGTGTCCATTCTCATTTTCTACCTCTCACTTTATATCCCTTCAAATATAAATAATATCTTCCACTTTTCTTTATCACGTCTTTGCTTTTAAAAAGTTAATCTTTCGGTTCCAAACCCTAAAATTCCATTTTTGTTTGAAATCTTTTCAACATTAATTCCATAAAATCTTTTTGTTTCTTTTATTCTAATAATTATTTGGGGGAAAAAAAATATGTAATCTTTAGACCAATATATAAACTTTCCTTCTTGCTAATTGAAATTAGTGGAGTTTATTTATTTTTGTTTTTAGTAAAATACACTTACATTTTCAAAACGAACACCTGATTCTTGATATTTCATTTAGATTTTATTTGATCTTTGAGTTTGAAAAGTTACGTGTTATGTTCTCGGTATTTGAATATTATTTCTAATTACTCTCTAAATTTGAAATTGGCTTCTAAATAATCTCAAAGTAGAGTTAATCATTAGTTGACCTGATTGGAATGAATGAAATGGTAGTTAACACATATGCTGACTAGACTTTATAGATATGTATATCTTTTAAATGAGTTGATTTTTTTTTTTTAATTTTCTATTTTCTATACTCAAAGAACGAATTACAAATCAATTCCAAATTTTAAGGACTAAGTAGATATCAAATACACAACTATAATGATAAGTGTCATCTTCATAATTGATTTCTAGTCCACTCAAATACTACGAATATCTCCTAATTTTATTTAAAAAAATTGAATATCACCTAATTTTATTTGGAAAAATTGAATAAAAAAATAGAAAGCAAAAGCTAAATTAATGCAACGGAATGTTAAGGATATATCAATATGGAGAAAGCATCTAGGGAAAATTAATTTCATCAATTATACATGCAAATGAATCAACCAAACAACAAAAACCAAACAAACAATTATTCCATAAGTCAAGATAACACAATTAATAATGGTCTCTTTCGAGCGCAGTTAAATTTCTTTGGTAATTAAGAAATCAATACCCATATCTAGTTTCAATAACACACAAAAGGCCTTAGGATTGCTTATTTTAACATCTTTGAAGAAATTCTAAATCTCCTCATCTTTGTATTAATTACTTCAATCATGTGTTTAAGTTGAGATGACACAATTAATAATTGTCTCTTTCGAGCGCAGTTAAATCTCTTTGCTAATTAAGAAACCAATATCCATGTCTAGTTTCAATAACATGCAAAGGCCTTAGGATTGCTTCTTTTAATATTTTTGAAGAAATTCTAAATCTCCTAATCATTGAATTAATTACTTCAATCATGTATTTAAGTTTTAATCTTAACCAAAGTATAAGATTCAAATCTAGCATTAACATAAATTAGTCAAAACAATCAATTGTCCTAAAATTTAATTTGATCTAAACCGACTCCCTAAATTTGTCCTATCATACCTAAAGAGCTTTGAATTCAAAATTCTAAAGAAATAAGCATAATTTTATGGGATTATGTAAATTTGTGCCTCTTGTTTGTCATTACATTGGGGGGAATTATAAAACCCTAATATAAACATTTCCACTGAAAAAGGCATTGGGTTTAGTTTTATTTTATTAGCCATGCTTAAGCATCTTCTGCAAAAGGGTTGCATTTACAATATATAAATTGAATCCAAGTCATCAATCCCCAATTCTGTTTCTTTTTTTTTTTTTTTTCAACGGTGTGAGATTGGCTATTTTTGAAGTAAAACGAAGGAAAGAAAACAATTACATGCGCAAAATAAAATGGAGACCAGCATGGTATAAAGCATATGATAAGTTTTAGTGATACAAAACAACCATCATATTACAAACAAAATGAAAGTAAATTGATACCAACTTTAAAGTCCATCGATGAAATTAAATATTGTTTCATCTTTACTCTTTAAATATTTATATAAAAAAAAAAAGCCGAAAACTCTTAATTTTGAGAGACAGAGTAACCTCTCGCTCTATATATAAATAATTATGGTTCATCCCTTTGATAATCAACTTGATTTGGGGACGAACTTGGGCCAAGGTCCTTGATAGTATTGAGTGCGAGTGTTTATGTAGTTCATCTCATATGAGGTTGAAGCTTCTCCAGAAAACAACGATGGTGGCAGATCTATCATTGAAAATTATATAACTTTTGCATCAAAATTCAAGCTCGAGATATTTTACGAAGGAAATGGAAGGAAATTCATTTGTTGAAGTACCTTCAATGTTAAGCATGGAGTCCAACTCTTCATGAGAGTTTGTCACTGGAAGCTGATGATCATCACTAGAGCCTAAATTCTTTTGCGCAAAATCTTCAAAGTTGTTGTCAAAAGCCTCACCTTCCATGGTTGCATTTTCCATCAAAGTTGGCTGCTTTCATATAAATATCAAATTAGTAATTTAAACCTCCTTTCAATAACAAAGAAGAAGAAGAAAAAAAAAAAAAAAAAAGAGAAGGAGAGAGAGTAACCTCAAAGCTTTGATCATAGGGGGGAACATTGTCACACTCCAAAGCATTACTGATCATCAACTTCCATGTCTTGTCAAGAACTCTCTTGCCAAGCATCTACGTACATTATTGTACATAAAAATGCCCCCATCATTTAAAATAAATAAAACAAGAAACTTAATTAGCTTAATTTTTTTTAAAAATATAATTAAAAATTAGATAACAAAACAACAAATCCGTAAATAGAAGTAGTATTTATATGCTTAATTTTCAAAAACAGATATGAAAGGAAAGAAGTTAAGTAAAAGATTTTGTAATGGCTACCCTTTTCAAGTACATAGGGCCGTTTTCATGGTAAACCCTCAAAAAATCACCCACGGTTTTAATGTTGTGTGAAGATAAGTTTTTGTGATAGATGCCATCTTTGCCAATCCCTTCCAATCGCCATACTTCATCTTCCATTCTTGGAGGATGATGCTTTCTATTCACTGATGGATACATAATATTATAAATATAAATTTAAGAGAAGAGGAAATTATATTATAGTTAGAAATTAAAAATAATAAATGTTATTAATTACCTTCTCCTCGGTGATCCATGACTCTAAAGGGTTGGGATACAGCTTCTCCAATTCTTGGGAACTCAAGTAAAATTTTCTCATCTATAATTCTTGCTGCCAATCGAAACTTTTTAGATTTGATCCAGCTTGAGTTATCAGTAATAATTAGAACCAATATGAACCCAATTCCGTTCTGTAGATAAAGCTTCACATCACGACCAATGATTAAAGGTCTTTTTCCTTCTCTTGGAGATAAAATACTATTGTTGAAATCAGTCAAACTCCAATATGGTTCAGCTGAGTTGAATTCTCCATTAAGGATGACCAACTCAATTTGAGCTGAGGATAAAGGACCATTGCCAACAATGGTGTTGTTGCTCGTATCATAGATCGCAACTTGAAGTGGTTCGCCGTTTAACGCTTTTATTTCGTTGTTGGTGAAAATGATGGACGGAATTTCATTGCAGAAACATAATTTCAATTTTGATGTTCCAGATCCACCAATTACTTCTTCTTCTCCAATCTCCTTCTTCTCCCTATTATTTATCAAAAAAAAATATATATATTAAATTAATGAAATCAAAGAATGATTACTATGTATTAAAATATATTGACCTTAGTGAATGTAGAAGAGAGTGAATCTGAGATGGAATCCTTGTGTTCATTTGTTTGCGTACCTAAAAACAATAGAAGCATGATAGATCAGTTTCTAATTTTTTTTTTCATGAAAAGACAAAAAAGATGGAAAAGTACAAGAGAAAAGAAATACTTGTTGACGAAACAAATGCTCGATTTGAGGCCATAACACAGCAATGAAACGCTCAGCTATCACTTGTTGAATGAAAGATTCGATTTGAGGCTTTGATTCAGCAAAAAAACGCTCAGTTACAACATGTTGAATCAAAGGTTGGATTTGAGGCCATAGTTCAGCTAATAAATGCTCATTTCCAACTTCTTCATTGACAGATCTAGCTTCAAAACTACTCAAAATCAAACAAATCAACCTCAATAAGAGGGGAAAAAAAACACAAACAATCCTGGCAAAATTAAAGGGGCAATAATAGAGGGGCAACAAAAAAAAAAATCAATGAGGAAAAAGTACTAACAACTCATAAAACAAAAAACAAACATTGAAAGAGAGAGACCAAACCTGGCGTTAAAACAGAAAACAAAACACAGCGCAGATTTGGGCAAAAGGAGAGAAAATTTTATTATTTTGAGGTGAAACTAAGTCCCTATATAATAGAATGTTTTCAAATAAGAGTTTAGGGATTTATATATGATAGTAGCTTGTAACCCTAATACAAAATATGCTCAAGATTACAAAAATAAACTAATCTCTTCATGATAATAGATTCAAGTCATTTCTATACAAGAAATCAATCTTAATAAGAGGAAAAAAGAAACAAATGGAAAAGTAGCAACTCATAAAACAAAAACAAACCTAGCATATTAAAAAGGGTAATCAAGAAAGAGAGACAGAAACCAAAACTTGTGTTAACCCAGAAATTAAAGTAGATCAAAAACAAAAAACACAAGAAGAAAAATGACACACAGATTTGGACAAAAGGAGGGAGAGTTTTATTATTTTGAAGAGAAACTAAGTACAAAATAGAGAGTGTTTTTAGTTAAGAATTTAGGGATTTATATATACACTCCTAACCCTAGTACAGAATATTCAAGCCATTTCTATACCATATGTAAAAGAGAAAACCTAGAAAAAAGGGAAAAAATAAATAAAAAAAAATCAAGCAAAAGGGTAAAGTAAAGAGAAAGGATAAAAAAATAAAATAAAATAAAAAAAGAACAGCATATATTCGAAACGCAAAATAAAAACAAACATGGCAAATTATTGAAAAGGACAAATGAAAAAGAAAGAAAAATTACCCAGTGGGAAGAGAGTTGTCATCTTCATCAAAAGAGTGTTTCTCCATCTCCTTGTTTTTGCCACTCAGATCCATTTAACAACTCACTCTCAAAAATTTGAACTACAAACACAAAGATTTCCCTCAAATCTAGAAAGAGAGAGAATGTTTTGATATTATTAACCATCTAAATTACTTCACACAGATTGATTATATAGGAGAGAGTTGAGTAAATTTCTAGAATCTTCACACAAATTTCATTACAATTACTAATATCCTCTTTTTCTTTTCCACTAAATTAATTATATATAATGTTCCTTTCACAATGCTTCTTCCTATCACCTTCCTATTATATCTAGCCATGTCAGTATGATATTTTTCTTATTATTTTTGTTTGTTGGGGCTCACCTTACCAATTTTTAATAATATAAAGTTTGTTTTTTTTAAAAAAAGATAATAATATAAAGTTTTAAAGGAAAGGAGTTTTATGTATAATATGTTTGCCGTTAGGTACCTAACCCCCAAAACGGTATACTTTAACCCCTACATTGAAAAACTCAAAACCACCTCCTTATATTTTTATATAATTTGTTGAGTCACAGCCCATAGGTTACATCCAAGTTAAAAATCTTTACACGTAAATGTTACACATCTCGTGAATCTCACAACCCCAACATAGATTTATTAAACATAGGGTTAAATAAATATTAAATTTTATCTCTTGGGTTTGTCTAGGTAAGTCAATTTTTACTTTATACTTTCAAATTCAACTGTAAACTTAAATATGTATTGTAATTTTTAGCCTAAATTTTTACAATTGATCCATTCTTATTTTAAGTTTGAATATCCATTCTTTTTTGTTAAGTGTTGATGTGGAGAATCATTGATACAAATATTCATGACAATATATGTTCAATGAATTTATAAAATATAATAAAGTAATACTGCAATTGAATTTTTATTGAGGTCTATGAGGTTCAGCTTTCCATGATCAATCTTTTACTTCCTTGACTTAAGCTCAGAACATTTTGGTGTTGTTTTAGGGAAAAAGAAATATATCAATTATGTTAATACAAGAGGGAGAAATTTTATTGGAAAATTAACAGTGTGACTTTTGATACATTGGGATACTTGTTTAATTCACTAATTCCAAACATGTGGCATGTTTTATTTTGGTTTAATTAAAAACAAATGAAAACAACAATCAATTAAAAAGTGTAGAAAGAAGAATCAAATCAAACGAAATCCTCTATCCTTTTCTATGTTAAAAAAAAATTATATAAATTCAATTTTAACAGAAAATATAATAAATTAAGGAATTTAGATATGTTGTATGCACATGATCACTTATAATATACAATACTAATTAATATTGATAAGATAGCAGACGTCAAATTCTTCTTTCTTTTATATATATATATATAATACTTAAATTTTATTATAAAAAAATAATGATTCTACTTTAATTTTCCATTTTTTCAAGTTAGACATGGCGTATAGCATATTTTGAATTTTTAGATCTAAAATAATTTAATACATACAAGGTAATTTATTAGATATAAACATCTACAACTTTTAAAGGTGGGTTTGGTGATGATTTGTTTTTCAATTTTAAATTTAAGAATAATTATAAGATCATAAAGAATAATTACTATAACTTAGCAAACCGCTAAAAAGTATAGTTTAACTTGCATATTTAATAGGTTAATGATAACAAGATTTGTTTTCTAACTTTTATTGTATTAAAAAAAAATCTTACCAACCAAATATTTCAGCGGTGGACAAAGTTGTTATCAAGTATATCTATTTTGTATCAGTATTACTTTTCCGAGTCAGATTATAAAAAAATAAATATTATAAATATTTGAGAAAAGTTAGGGGCTTTGAAACTTATAATAGAAGTAGAGGAATCTCGAGGACTTTCTTGTGGTTTATGTACGACATATTTTTTTTTCTGTTTTAATGGTATATGGCATGACACTCTTCCAAATAATGAAATTTGACCTATTCTAACATGGTAATGCGCGTAAAATTACCTCTAAGGGTATTCAGAGCACTTCATTCAAATCGCTCATGCTCATGCGCTTGTTCGCTCTCGCTCACTCACACTTGGTTTATACACTTGACCAATGTGCACTCACTCACGTTTGCTCGCTCAATACGACTTTTGCAATATCACTCGCTCACGTTGACTCTCTCTCATGGACCTCTAACTCTTGCTCTCGTCGAGTTGCCTTCGCTCTCGTTGTGTTACTCTTGCTCATGATACGACCTTACAATGATCACTTGCTCAAGTTGACTCTCTCTCTCACGGACCTCGAACTTTCACTCTCGTAGGCTCGCTCTCCCTCATTATTATCGTGAGCGAGAACGAGAGCGAGAATCAAAGAGCACGATGCCCTCACAGTGATTGAGACGGAATGTACAATACGAAAATAGTCATATCTCATTAATTTCAGAATACAGGTCAAACGACATTAAAGTCCTTTCACTCTCGAATTTTCTAGAGAAAGAAACAGTTAATTTAACTTGAAAGTAAGAGTCTTGACTTTTTGCTAATGGACAATAAGAAAATTTTACCCTTAAAACTTTGTCTTATATTTTGAGGCGTGTTTTATTTTTAGTCTGGGTACTTTCAAAAATATCTAAATTTTGTGTATGCACTATTGCACTTTGATTTTATCTCAAAATTAGTTCCTATAGTTTATTTATTATTATTATTATATTATCGAGTCAAATAAAAATTAAATTCAAATTAAAGATATGGGCTACTTAAAAATATAGAGAACAAATTTAGACATTTAGAACTTATGACATAAAATAAATTAAGTCTTAAATAATAGAGATCAAAATGATATTCTAAGGTCGATTTGAACTACCTTCTAGTTTAAGCCTTTTTTTAAAAAAATATTTATAAGGTCGATTTGAAATACCTTCTAGTTTAAGCTTTTTTAAAAAAAATTATTTTCTATAGAAATGTTTTTATAATATACCTTTTTTAAAAAACATTTTAAATAATAATTTTTCTGTTACAATATATTGAAAAGTCATTCTGTAAATTAATATGTTTCTATTTTTTAACTACATACTTTGAAAATCAATATGTTTTTTTTTTTTTGTACTACTTGAAGATTTTCAGTTACTTCTTTTAAAGTTTTTTTTTTTTTTGGTAATCTAACTCTCAAGAGTTTCTTTAAAATCAGTGTCAATTGATTGTAAGATGGAATTTCATTATCTAATATGGAATAAGAATTCATGAAATCTAAACGAGTATACAGTAAAAAATAATTATAATTCAATCCAAGAATAATGAACTTTAATGTTGGGAAAAACCTCCCACCACTAACAATAAACAGAAATAATTGAGAAATTAAAATAAACCAACAAAATAAGAGACACAAGAATTTACGTGAAAAAACTCCAAATTTGGAGTAAGAAACCACGAACAGAAAGAAATTACACAATGTGAAAAATTGTTACAATCGCATAAAATTCTCTCTCCAACCCCAATTACAAAAACACCCTCCCAAAACTTTATAACACTCATACCCTTCTTCCCACTTTCAAACCATAGAATATACCAGAGAATATTAAGAGAGAATTTAACTAGAGCTAGTACACCAAGTTTAAAGTGTTTTTAACTGAGATGCTTTGAAACCAAAGTCATAGACTCCTTTTATAGTGTCGGGAGTGAGCTGTCACTTTCTTTATGACTTTTTTGGATGTGGGACAATTTCACTTATAATATATTGCCAAAAACCCAACACTTAAAAAGGCAGTATCTTGAGAGAATATCATATTAAAAAAATGAAGAGATCTTATAAAAAAATTTATAAAATACATGAGTTACTTTTTACCTTATCATTTGGTTTTATGAAATAAAATTCCATGTACATCCTATAAAACCAAGATTTTAAACTGGTTTTTAATAAGAGAGCTTATTAAAAATAAATTTTAAATAAATCCAATTAATGACGAATATATATTTTTGTTGATAAAATTTAGATAGGGAAAGATCCTTGGCCTAGGTGACAACGACAAAAAATGAGAGGGAAAAAAAAAAACGACCACACACTTGGGTTATGTTTGCCACACAAATTCCAATATTTAAATCAAATAATAAAAAAAAAAGTCGGCCACTTTTCTCAAGTTCTAACTTCTAACACAAGTGTGTGAATAAAATAATAATAATAATAATCTAAAATTAAAAAAAAAAAAAAAAGAAAGAAACTTCTTGCACAAGTTTGAAATCCCCACGTAAGCTTTGACTTTTCAACGTAGATTCTTTGTTTTTGAATAATTTTTTTTTTATTATTTAAAATTAAGTTGGATAAGCACATCTGATAAAAACCTTGTCAAAGTTGAAAGGTCTTGGTTTTCTAGTTTATTGTTGTCTGGTAGCTTAATATATTTCATTTTCAAAAGTAAAAATAAACAAATTATATTGTTAGCTATAATGTAATTAGTAGAGAAAATGATCTCATATTTAGTTTTGAATTTATTTAAGCGTCTTAAATTTTAGGGGCAGTTACACAAATGGCAATAAGATTTGTTCTATTTGCAGCCATATCATTGATTAATTTGTTTTGCAGAAATAACAAAATGTCCAAGCCTAGTCCAACAACAGGAAAGAAAAAGTCCAAAATGTCTTTCTGTGTTTTAGAAAATCAGTAGTCTATCAATCTTATATCTGATATACCGACGATATATCTAACCAAAAAGTAACTACACGAGTGATATACTATTGATACCCGTTGATTTCACTAACATTAAGTATATATCAGTAGTTTATCAACCTTATATCTGATATACCAACGATATATCTAACCAAAAAATAACTACACGAGTGATATACTATTGATACTCGTTGATTTCACTAACATTAAGTATATATCAGGAGTCTATCAACCTTATATCTGATATACCGATGATATATCTAACCAAAAGTAACTACACGAGGGATATACTATTGATACCCGGATATACAAAATTCAATTGTATGTCTAATAGGTCCATTGAATTAAAAAATGTAGAAAATATTAAGAATTTATTAGACATAAAAATAAAAGTTCTCAAATTATTTTAAACAATTTAATCTAATAATATTATTTAAAATAAAAGTCGGTTGCACAAAAATGACAAAAAATAAATGTTCAATTGCAGTGTGTCTACCATTTGTTTTCTAGCGAAAAAATTTGTTTCAACCCAATTGGAGTCAACAATATGTCCAAAATACCCTTCCTATGTAATCTTGTGTGATTGTAATATGGTGTATATCAATCGTCTATCGATGATATATTGTTGCTATACCCACGATATACCTAATATGAAGTATATTAGTGATATACTAATGATACACTTTACTTTAATATAAAATAAAAGGGTCAGTTGCACAAATGACAAAAAATAAATGTTCAATTGCAAGTGTGTCTACCATTTGTTTCTAGCGAAAAAAATTGGTTCAACCCAATTGGAGTCAACAATATGTCCAAAATACCCTTCCTATGTAATCTTGTGTGATTGTAATATGGTGTATATCAATCGTCTATCGATGATATATTGTTGCTATACCCACGATATACCTAATATGAAGTATATTAGTGATATACTAATGATACACTTTACTTAAGTATATCAATGAACTTGAATTTCTGGTATTTAGTATATCAACAGTATATCAAAAATAGCTAATATGAAGTATATCAAGAGTATAATAGTGATTTATATTCAATGTATGAAATATACCTAATATGAAGTATATTAGTGATTTGCTACTAATACATTTCACTTATATCAAAATGAAATGAGACATAGGTAACATAAAGTATATCAGTGATATATCAAATGTGCAAAATATTCATAATACGCTACGATATATATAAAGTATATCATTTGAATGATACCTAAAAAGAAGTGTATCGATAGTATATCAGTAGTATACAACTAATATTGTGATGTTCGAAGAATAAGGGTACATGAATGAATCGAGATCACATCCGAATAAGAGCGATCTCGAAGTTATGAAAATATAGATGAAAAAGGCTTACAAGAATTGATATACCAACAAAATGCACCTTCCTAATTTTCTATGGCTCAATCATAGGAACTCCAAAGCTAAACGTGTTTGGCTTGGAGAAATCTCATGTTAAGGCCAAATCTAGATTCCACATCTTGATCTAAATCCTGAGCCTAGGGCGTTACAAATATATAGGTATATACTAGTTGATTAATATATACCAGATATAAAGTATATCAAATATACTATTGATATACTAATTATTATAGATATCAAATATCTTACTGATATACTATCGATATACCAAATATAAATTATATCAGATATACTACTTATATGCTATTAATATACAAATATTAAGTATATCAGATATCCTACTGATATACGGTTGATATACCAAATATTAAGTATATCAGATATCCTACTGATAGTGATACTACCAAAATACTTTATTCAGTATATCAACGATATATCACAAATAGTGATTTATGCTTGATAATGATTTATGATGATATACTTTATTCAGTAATATTAAGTATATCAACGGGATCTCAAAATCTATTTGTAATGTCCGACATTTCAGGTAGAGTAAATTTCAGGTTATGCTTTTAAATTTTAGGTAAATTCATAATTTAAAACCAAATTGGATTGTTATATCTTATTGTGTGAGATGTGTTATTGTATAGAGTATATCACTAATATACTACTGATATATGTATATGAAGTTAATTAAGAGTATATCAGTAACTCGCATATGATATATGTTTATTTCACTGATATACTAATGATATACTAAATGTTAGGTATATTAGTGAAATAAACATATCTAAAATGAAGTACATTAGTGATATACTAATATGCAAAATATCTCTAATTTGCTACGGATATATAGGAAGTATATCATTCTAAATGATATACCTAAAAGAAGGGTATCCGTGATATATCAATAATATACTATTAACATACTTCGTTTTAGGTATATATTGGTATATAAAAATAAGGTATATCAGATATACTTCTGATATACCAATATAAAGTATTTCAGATATACTTTTGATATACTAATATAAAGTATATCAGATATACTACTGATATACCAAATGTACAGTATATCAGATATACTACTGATATACCTGTTGCTACACCAATGAGGGTAAATCTGGAATAATAAAAAAACGAAAAATCAGATTTAAAAAAAATTGCTAGATTTGCAAATCTAAAAAATCATAACTAAGCTTGCAAATATGCTAATATTTTATGCTACCCATTACAATTCCCCTAAATTTTAACTATCAAAATTAAAATAATTTGAAACTTGTATCCTGTTTCAAAAGAAAAGAGAATGAAATATTTAAAAAGCATTTAAAGTCCATAGTAGATTACTGTTCATTTGAAAACTCGAGCAATAATTAATAGCTTTCCATCTTAGATAAATATTTGAACAAGTTAAAATTAAGAGGAATTGTAATGGGTGACAAAAAAATATTAGTATATTTACAAATCTAGCCATAATTTTTTAGATTTACAAATATAGCAAAACTTTTAAGAATATGATTTTTCGTTTTTTATTATTTCAATTTTGCCCTAATTGGTATATCAGTAGTGTATCTGATATACTTTAGATTTAGTATATTGATAGTATATCTTATATACATTTTATTTAATATATCGGTAGTATATCTGATATACTTTGTGTTTATATATCAATCAACTGATATATACCTAAAACAAAGTAGGCTAGTAGTACGTTATTAATATACTGTGGATATACTTATTTTACTAATATCAGTTAAATGATATATTATATATATATTCATAGCATGTCAGAGATATTTTATCATCTTGGTATATTATTGATATACTTCATTTTCGATATGTTCATTTCACTGATATACCTAACATTGAGTATATCAGTAGTATATAAGTGGAGTGAACATTATCATACGTAAGTTACTAACATTGAATATATCACTATTATATTCTTGATATATAAAACATACATGATATATCAATATTTGTGATATGTCGTCAATATACTGAATATTAGCATTTCTGTTATATTTATCTACCTAATGCAAATTTGTTTCAACCAAAACAAAACAAAATCTTGGCTCTGATACCATTTGAAAGGAATGGAATCCCCGTGAGCAGCGACAACGTGATTTAAACTGATTTTCTTGTTTATTTTTTGTTTACTCCAAAAACCAGTACATTAGCAATCAAACAGAGATAAACAATTAACTAATTACAAAAGCATGGATTAATAATTAATAAAATCATGTTATAACTTTCCTAAAACTAAAAGAAAAGAAGTTTACATTTGTAGTTTTTAATGCAGCAGCTCCTTGCACCTAAAAGCACAACAACACAACAAGTTATTCTCCTATGTACTTTCAACAGGACACCACCACTCAGTTAACCTCCTATTCTGTAAGTATTTACTTAGATTAAGCCTTGGTAGGGTTTAGCTGCTCCAGGGAAAATAGGAGTTCGTACGTGGTCCGGTCTTATGCAATCTCATTACTAGGATATCCCCACTCACATGTCATCTACACGAGCACATTCGGATCACAGTGTTTGTATCATATACAGAGTGGGTCATATCCATAGTATTACCAGAGTAAGGTATCCAAACCTTATCCCTTTACTATAGACCCTTTAGGTTGTATCTCGAACTGAGATCCTTTATATGTACACTACGTTCAGTTCAAGAGACATTTTACAGCCTTGGAGGTTAGTTTATTGGATTTAGGGTTAATAAAAAGGCAATATTGTAATTAATGAACAATAACTCTTTATTGAAAATAATAACTCTTTATTACATTAATTAGAACAAAATTTACAAACTACAAGTTTTAGGGCACAAACCCCAACAGGAATAGTGTTCAAGATTTGAACCGTAGTCTCTACTGCGTAACCCCAAAACGAGGCAGACAATTGAGCATAGCTCATCATTGATCGAACCATGTCTAACAAGGTTTCTCCTTTCAGATACACCATTATGTTGTGGCGTATTAGGTGTCGAGAGTTGAGATTGGATTTCATGTTCTATCAAATAGTCCTAGAATCTTAGATCCATATACTCTCCACCTCGATCGGATTGAAAGAGTTCAAATATTATTTAAATGTGAATGAGATTCATATTTAAAACTATAGGTTAAAATTCAATGTGCATGTGATGTACATTAAAACTATAGGTTAAATAGGGAAGTTGATTAAATGAGATTTAATCATAAATATATATATATAACTCAAATATAAGATATTTGATTAATTGAGAATCAATTAATTGTTTTAATTAAATATGGTTTAATTAAATAAAGTTATATATATATATAATTAAATTAGTTTAATTAAATTAATTAATTAAATAAATAAATAAATAAGGGGAACGTGTCAAAGTGACATGTTCCTCACGTCTGTCCCATCTCCCTATCGATAGGGAGTGAGGAAGCTCCCTTCTGTGTTTATCTTCTCAATTGTGAGAAGAAGATGGTTGATCGATGCAATTAGGCAATTGAGAATTGTTGTGAAAATACTCTCAACCAAAAATTCTCTTTCCTCTCCAAAAAGTTGGAAACATTCCCACCAAGGTCGGATCTAAGTAGAACTCACAGCCATAGGAGGTTTTCCAAGTGGTACTTTCCTACGTCTATCCCATCTCCCCATGATAGGGAGTGGGGAAGCTCCCTTCTGTCTTTATCTTCTTAATTGTGAGAAGAAGATGGTTGATCGATGCAATTAGGCAATTGAGAATTGTTGTGAACATACTCTCAACCAAAAATTCCCTTTCCTCTCCAAAAAGTTGGAAACCTTCCCACCAAGGTCGGATCTAAGTAAAACTCAGAGTCATAAGAGGTTTTCCAAGTGGTACTGTCCTGCAGTACACAGGAGAATAAGCAATTCTAATCTAATTAGGCATGAATTTAAGCTTACAAACATATTGTAAAAGTTCTAAACTAAAAAGAACGATCTATTACCTTTATAGTTTCAATTTCCAATAACATCTTGCTCCAAATGCACAACAACATAGTTTAGGACTTTTACAAATTCAAACTTGTCACGAACGATTCAGAGCAATGCTTTTACAGCAAACCAAATTCAAACTTGTCACGAACGATTCAGAGCAATGCTTGTTTTGTTTTGGTTGAAACAATTTTGCATTGGTTAGGTGGGAATTGCATTTGGTTTGCTGTAAAACTAGTTTAGGAAATTCTGGCCTTAGTTTTAATTTCGATTTGATCAAATTAAATGTAAAGGCCCCTGCATTTTGGACAATTAAGTGCATAATTGAGTCTGTAATAGTGTTATGAATCGTTCGTGACAAGTTTGAAGCAATTCAGATGAGGTTCGAGTGAGAAATTGCCAAATGAAGCTATTGTTTTATCGAAGAAGAAGCATTGGCAGAGCCATAAGCGTTGCAACGCAGCCAGCGACATTGCAACGCCGTTCATCAGCATTGCAACGTTGGAGAACAACGTTGCAACGCCAGCGCTCCCTATCGATAAGGAATCTAGGGGTCAGCAGCGTTGCAACGCCGTCTCATGGCGTTGGAACGCTACCCCGATACTCGGCGGGGCGCGCAAGGAGGCGGCGTTAACGCTCTCCTCAGCGTTACAGCAACGCCGCGGCAAAGATCTGGGTGAAGCAGACCGGTTCAATGGCGGTTCGAGCAGTTCGGGTCGAGGATGGTCCGGTTCGAGCGGTCTAAGTCTGGTTCAAAGTGCTTTGGACTGGTTTTGTAATAAAATTAGTGTAATTTTATTATTTTTGCACTTTAGGGGCCAAATTTTTCGGGTTTTACGACTATTTTCTTCATGAATGTCATTTAGAATTTTTCTCACCTTAAGATAAGCATGTTCATGCATTTTATTTGTATAATTGCTATATAAATATGATAGAAGTGTATGATTTAATTTATTTTTCATGAGTAATTAATTATAATTGTTATAATTAGATTATATGAAAAATAAATTGCATGGAGCATGAAATTACTTAGTTTAAAATAAAGTGTTATTTTATTTAAGTAATTTGCATAATTCAAGTAGTTGAATGTAATTCCAATTAGAAATTGTTTATTGGAGTTATAATATAGTTCGTCGTCATAGGTTAATTTATTTTTTTAATTTATAAAAGTTATAAATGAGTTTTAGAAACCATAACCTATGACAAAAAACTGCATGCAAACATAGGAGCTTGGGTTAAATGAAATTAGTTTTAAATTGTTTAAAATTAATTTAGACCTAAGTTTAATTTCTAATAGGATTAGAAATTAGTCTTACATAGTATTTTAAATAGTTTAAAATATAGTAGGACGATAGGACATTGGTTATAAGGAAACTCTACCGGTGATGTTCTGTCTAAGGTTAGGGGTCCTTAAGCTGATGGTTAACGGAACACCTCCTACCTGAGAACTGACCTGGAACGTTGGCCCGAACCTATTGGATCTGAAAATGGTAGGGTCACATTTACGGGATAAGTTAAGCTAGTTAACGAGTCCTTGACCAAACAAACGGTAGCTAAGAATCATTGGGACATGAGATGTTCTGGTAGTAAGAATTAGCTGGGATGGTCTCAATTCAGGGGAGGAGTGACTAACCACCCGACGGTGGCTTTTATTCTAAATCCTTGAAGTATCGTTGCAAAATTAAAGGTTTAATTTAAACACTCCATCGATTTCATATTTGTTTTTTTGTTGATGATTGCTTACTCCTTTTTAGGGCAAACTTTAATGAAGCGACTACTTTAGCATCAACTATGTCTTTATATTTTGTTTTGACAAGTCAAAAGATTAACTTTGCAAAGTCAGCCATTTGCTTTAGCCCAAATACAGACCTTACACTCTCACAATAGATTGTATCACGACTGAGGGTCAAAAAGGTGGACACCCATGAACGATACTTGGGCCTGCCAATGGTCTTATCCTGGCAAAGAGACTATCCTTTAAATTTATAAAAGATAAGATTTGGGCATATCTAATGAAGTGGAAGCATAAACTTTTCTTATTTGGCGGCAAAGAAATCTTAATTAAAGTCGTTCTACAAGTTATTCCTACGTATGCAATGAAATGTTTTAAACTATCTAAAACTTTGGTAGATGGGCGCAATAAAGTTTTTGCAAAGTTATGGTGGGGAGAGGAAGAGTCACAGAAACGAATCCACTAGTATAATTGGAAGAAAACATGTACATCTAAATTTGTTGGAGGCCTCAGTTTTATGAACCTACAACTGTTTAACAAGGCATTGCTTGCAAAACAAAGTTGAAGGCTATTACAATATCTTGAATCCTTACTGGCAAGAGTGTTAAAGGGTAAGTATTACCAATCATCCTCTCTTTTACTCTCCAAAGTGTAGAGGAGTATATTGTGGGGGCGGAAGTTGCTGCATGAAGGTCTGAGGTGGAGAATCGGGGATGAGAAAATAGTGTCTATTGATAGAGATAGATGGTTAAGAAGGCCTCTTTTGCTGAAACTGATTCACAACTACGGAATAAGCCCAACAGCAAAAGTGGAGACATTTTTAGATCATAATGGGTTATGGAATGAAGAAAAAGGTTAGAAGAATCTGCCATGAGGATGATGTCAATCATATCTCCCTAAGTTTACCAAGACCCAGAGTGATAAGAAAGGACAAACAAATTTAGAATTACGAAGTAAGTGGGGTTTATTCGGTGAAATCGTGTTATCATATGGTATGTTCTTTGAAAGGGATTAACTGTAACGCCCCTACTTTTATAACATCAATTCCTAGGGACATTACTACTCATGCATGCATTCGAGGCCCTAACTAGATTTAAATAAGTAAAAGTTGATAGATAAAAAAAATCAATTTAATTTGGGATCCCATAGAAATACAAAACGTTTACAAGAAACATAATCAAGTTCGGCCTCTAGTTTCAAACTCTGTACTACATAAGCGGAAGACAATAATCATTTAAAATTCTTTCTAAATCATGATGCGGAATTCATGACTCGGTTCCCATGGCTTCAGAGCGCATCCATGCCACTCACTTTGGTATGCTCTCGACTTTACTGAAAACATTTTAAAACAGAGAAAACACAACAAAGGTAGAGGATGAGTATTATAAAATACCCGATGTAAGTGGGGGTCGGGAAATGCAAACACATGCATATGATTTTCCTTCAAATCGACTTTTAAACATGACTATTATTCGTGACTTTTAAAATCATAAAGCTTTCAGAATGGGACCTAAAACTTTCTTTCATAAAATCATGACTTTTTCTCTTTGGCTATGTGTGGTCAATTGAGTCTACATGAGTCTTTTCATTTTGAGTCCCTCACAGCACCCTATAAGCTTGAGTCCCTCACAGGACCCTATAGGTTTGAGTCCTCACGCACCCCCTATAAGTTTGAGTCCCTCACACGCACCCCTATAAGTTTGAGTCCTCACAGACCTGCATAATATTGACCCATAGGGTCTCTCGATGCATGTTTTACCATGCATAAGTTCTCGGGAGACCAATTGCCACAGCCTACATGACATGTTCATATACATACAATATGCATGAGGTCCCATTATTTAAACTCATATACATTCAGGAATGATGCAACAATCATCTAAAACTTAAGATCATGACATAACTTTCATAACTTTAACTAGAGTCAATCAATCATCGATAATAAATACGTTTATAATTTAAGGTGCATAACTAGCACAATGACATAATCGAAAATCTCAATGTGCAAAACTATACATAATCAGATCAAGACTTATTTTTAAATACTTTGAAATCATTTCTACTCAAGCCCTCTCAACCCTTAAATCATCAAGTTCCTTTCTAAATCTTTTGAAAATCATTCACTCAAGATTCTCGAAAAACCTTTTGAAAAATTCGTTTATAAATTCAAGCCCTAAGCCTGAGTCTTGGAAATTCACCATTTGGAGTAAATCCTTGAATTTCAACTCTTTAAATTAAATGTTTCAGAAACCGTGTTTACTCCTCTTTCGAAATCATTTGTAGAAAGGATCTCTTACCTTAGCTCGAAACTCCTTACATTCCGTTCCTAACTCAAGGTTTCGCTCGATGTGCTCGATAGTCGAATCCCCAAATCAAATTCATCAATTCCTTAGTTAAATTACATAATTAGAAACTTATTTTGAATCCAATCATAGTTAGGCTAAGTTACCACAACGGACGCTTAGAACGAACTCGGAAATCAAAACAGGTGGACCGGAAAGAGCTCCGGCGGCGTGGCGGCGCGCGTGTGGCCCGCCGGCGCGCAGTGTGGATGTCGGAGATCTGCGCAGATTTCGGCGCGTGAAAGTCAGATCTGTGAACGTCGTGAGCCGATCTATTCAAAACCGGTGTCTAAACCTTCAAAATCGGTTGAAAACTCGACGAACCGCTCGAATCCAAAGTCGAACCGCCACTGTCTTTTTCTTTCACTACATTCTCGCACAACGAAGACGCAGTGAATCGTGGCTTCGGGCGATTTCGGCTTCGATCGGAGGGCAAGGACCTGAGACGATGGTTGTCGGCTTAGTCGCTATAAGTGTGTGTGTCGACGAGGTGTCTGCGACTCGACGCCGAACGATGGTTATCGTGGTCGACGACTGCAACCACGAGCAAGGAAGATCGGCGACTCGCGGCTGGGCTTCCGACTCCTTCAACAACCTCCAACACGTACAGGGATTCACGGCGATGAAGTCTCCTGGTGGATCTGCCGGCGGCGTGAGCCGCGAATCGGCGAGTGGTGGTGATGGAAATCTCGACAAGGATCTTTGGGTTGGGGTCATCGGCGTTGAAGGGAAAAGTGAGAGGAAGGAGATGGTGTTCCTCAAAAAAGCAGTGCCTCCCAAAAGTTAACCTAATTTCCTCTCTTTAGATAAGATTACCAAAATGCCCTTCTTTTCACTACTAATTACAAAAATGTCCTTAATCAAATTTAAATGCTTCAAAAGCCCTTAGCCATAACTAAATAATCCAATTTAACTTATATTTAGTAAACCCATATGTATTCTCCTAAATTTTTCAAGACTAAGAAAATAAAACAAGAAACTCAAAGGTTCGATTAATTTAATTTGCATTAAATTAGCCCATAATTCGAATAAAGGATACTTGGAGTTCTGCAGGCGTTAATCTTCCTCTCTTAAGAACTTTCGTCCTCGAAAGTTTCTAATCTTATAATACTTTGGGAAAGCTTGCTCACACCCGCTCCACTTGGTTACTGATAGTCTTGATCCTTATGCAAGAATTAGCTCTATTTGTTGCCTCAAGTATCACATCTTAGCGTAAACTTATTACCCAACAGTCTCATATCTTTAACTTGAGCTTGTTCTCTTCACTGGAGTCTTTCTACTAAGGCCTACATAAGTGAGGCCCTTGACTCGGATTCTAGATTTGGAAAGTTCCAGATTCAAATTCTAAGATAACTCGGGATATTTAGCTCGTATTTCCTTCTCTAGTCCTTTAATTAGTTTCTTCTGTTTTGTGATTTTAGAAAGGAACTCTTTGCTAAAACCATTACATTGTTGTTGAGTCACAAAATCCTCTTTAAGGTTTGCTGCACTAGCTACTAGCATTCATTTCAAGACATGACTAGATCATTCCGATTGACCATCGTTTCCATAACTTTAACACCTTTCTAAGGGATGTGACTTCAAGGATAAAGTTAGCAACTTTGTTCGGTTGTTCGAGACTCTTCACATTAATGGTTAACCTTTCGCTACTTTCAACGACCTTTTAGTAAATGTTGCAGTGGCGATCTCACTTGCGTATCTATTGAAATCAATAGCTCGTTGAAAGCTTCAAGTCACGGTAGGAGTAACTCAAACTTAGGTCTCATTTGGTTGTCGTGACACATGAAATGTTCTGTACGACTCTGTCATTCTTATTACAAGAATGCCCCGAAAAATTTCGGACAAAGATAACAAACAGAACTACAACAATGCCAAAATTTTCTTTAACACCTGTTTGATAGAAATTGCACTTCTAAAATCAGACAGCCAACCAATCATACCTCCAACTTCATTTCAGGATTACTCAGAGTGCAGAACACACGATACAAAGAAATGTTGGACAATCAAATATAAGTAGAACTCAATTGCTTTAATTGTAAACAATGACTCTTTAAAGACAAGAAAATTTAACAACCAGGTTACAACCTTAACCTTAAAACAAACTTTAAAAGAGTGTAATGAATCCTCTTGACTTACCATGCTTTAGAGCCTAAACAATTATAGGTTATCGCATTAAGTGACAAAATTTTCATTGCAAGTTCTAGGAATTAGAATGACCCTTTTTAAAACACGTTATTCAAGATACAACTCGTACTCTAACGCTTTTAATCTTTCCTCAGCCTATGGCACAACGCAACAGTCATTCATATCACTCCCCTTAATATAACTCAACCGATAACAACCTCGCTATTAAGCGATCTCGCGAAAAGGAATTTAGTCTTCTAAAACTCATTCTCCCTTTATCCTTCACTCCCTTAAATATCCTGCTCAAGTAATCACTTGAATATAATGAAACTTTCTTAACACTAATAGGGTTGGATACTTTACAATGGCATCCACTACATTTCTTAACCTTTCCGACTCTTTTGTCATGAAACCCTAACGTTCAAACCTTGAATACGAATACTTTATTCAACACCTCTAGACTTTGAACTTTTCAAGAAATTACAATATTCCTCTGTTAAAAGGTTCTACTCATGAATTTAGTTGTTCGAGGTTTCTTGAAAGACTTTCACCTCGTAATGTCTACTTTTTTCCTTCTTTTGTCCAAACTACCCCTTTTTGGTAACGCGTATGTGAGTCTTATCTTGACAAAGTTTCCTTTAAGCCTTGTATCCTGAACTCAGACATTTCCTTTCTAACATCAAACACCTGAGGTCACATACTCGTCTTTTCTTAGCTTAACAAATTTCATTATGCTCATCTTTTGAAGTTTACTTGAGTACTTAACTCCTTAGTCGCCCTTCACTACTTTCACCCAATAGGACTTACTCTTCCCTCCTTATGCCTAAACCAATCATTCTAAAGTACTTTCTATATCCCTTCTTAGACTTGGGCTAAACCAGAACGTCTCCAGTAACTTATGCACAACAATATTTTAGCTTTCCTTATGTCGTAAATCCGTCATGTCTATAAATATCGTGGGTGTTCTAGTCGGGTCTCTATAAGTTCCTGATGTTCATAACTTAATTTGAAAGTTGTCTCGAAATATCTAATCCCTGGATCATGACAGGCGCTAACTTGTCTCCAAAATCATCTTAAGGAACATTATGTGTTCTTGTACTGGTGGAATAGGTCGTTCATCCAAAGACGAAGAGATTTATTCTTAGCAACAACTTTCTTCCACTTCTCATTTCCTATGCACAAGCGTAACGATGCACCTCTCTCCCTTACGCACCGCACTAATACTTCTTATGGCGATAAACTACTATTAACTCTTATATAGAAGGTTATGTACCTATGACTTGAGTTCTTTTAACTTTACTGGAAGCATTCTGTAAGGAGTATTAAAAGCTACCGCTGCTTTCACTTTAACTTCATGCTTAAGTCTATCTCTTGTGTTAAGGATAACCCTAAAATGTCAAACTTATTTTATCTAACACCAATGAATTGTTCCTCGTGCTTACTTTCTTTAAACTCGACTTTCACTGTTAGTCAAATTGAGGACTTCCTCAACAACTTGTATCATTGTGGTTCTAATGTCGATTTCCCTAAAATCTCCCTTAAGCACCATTGGCCTAACCTTTACTAAATGGATCCTCCGGTTTCACTCTAATGATCACTTGACTACTACAACTATACACTTAACTAATTCAAAGGAGTTCCTCGAAGCAGACTTCTACGTGCAACGAGGAGAGATTCAAGGCGCTTTCCTCTATTAACCAACTCCTCTCTTCTTAATCCTCTGATTGGGGAAAAGGAAACGTTATACCACGCGAATCTGAGGTTCATACTTCATAATATCTCTTTCATGTCATGCATACATATCTTGACCAAGAGGTGGAAAATTAGTGGCAAGGTTCCTTATACACATTCCACAAGCTTGAACACACGGCAACCATGTGATTGTTGAAATGTGTACCAGTTTCTGTGGTCTAGATCATCCATTCTCTTATGTTCTCGAACAAGGATCCTAACTACTTACTTTTACTCCTCATACTTGTCTTTATTAAGTTCATTACGCCTATGGTAATACTTTTGAAAGTTCGTATCATGCCTATCTGCAATAACACATTAATCATGTATATCCTCAGTAGCTTTCCTATCGGAGCAATGGTATAAATAAGATCGAAGTGTTTCAAGTATTTTTTTTTTTTTTTAAAAAAAATTTCATTTCAACATTAACAATCTATTTTTCCCTTTACATCTCGAGCCCATTTTCAAAACACCCTTGCTCTCTTTACTTTTCAACTCCGTAAATACTATAATTATGTATTCACTTGAAGATGAAGGGACTTTATTTAGGAACCAACAAAGGCGAGAACTCCAAAGTGGTACGTTTACTAAATCTCATACCTTTTTATCCAATTGTTCTAGCATGAATGGATGAGACCACTAACCTCTTACCGAACACATTCAAACTTTGAACTTCTCATGAGTAGTCTTAACTTTTATTATTGAAAACTATACTTAAGTAATCTAGTTGCTTAGCAACCTTTAACACTCTAACCTCTTAAATCTTACTCTTCACTCCCTTGGTCAAAGCGGACCTTTTAATAACCCACAATATGTGTTTTATGGCTATAAAACTTCATTTTTAGCGTAAACATTCTTAACTAAAACATTCTCCTTTCTATCGTCAAAAGCGGGATCACATGTATTCTCTTTCCTTTCGGCGTAAAAACACGCAACTTTACGACATATACATATATAGATTCACATATAAGCATTTCCTTTATGCATTTTCTTTTTTTTTTTGGACATATAGTTTAGCTCATACATTCTCATTCTTTCTTAGTTTGGAAATTCACCAAACTTGATTTTTATATAAAAATAACTTCACATAGAATACCTAATTTTCTTTTCATGAACAAATAAAACTTTTAGTTCAAAGGCATACCAGCGGTGACTGGAGTTGCTACTTAGCCATGGATACTTGTTGCTTACTCTGTAAATGAGTCTACAAGACCTATAACCTTGGGCTCGATACCAACTCATAACGCCCTACTTTTATAACATCAATTCCTAGGGACATTACTACTCATGCATGCATTCGAGGCCCTAACTTTGGATTTAAATAAGTAAAAGTTGATAGATTAAAAAAATCAATTTAATTTGGGATCCCATAGAAATACAAAACGTTTACAAGAAACATAATCAAGTTCGGCCTCTAGTTTCAAACTCAGTACTACATAAGCGGAAGACAATAATCATTTAAAATTCTTTCTAAATCATGGATGCGAATTCATGACTCCTGTTCTCATGGCTTCATGGCGCATCCATGCCACTCTTTGGTATGCTCTCGACTTTACTGAAAACATTTTAAAACAGAGAAAACACAACAAAGGTAGAGGGATGAGTATTATAAAATACCCAGTAAGTGGGGGTCGGGAAATGCAAACACATGCATATGATTTTCCTTCAAATCTGACTTTTAAACATGACTATTATTCGTGACTTTTAAAATCATAAAGCTTTCTGTAATGGGACCTAAAACTTTCTTTCATAAAATCATGACTTTTTCTCTTTGGCTATGCGTGGTCAATTGAGTCTACCTGAGTCTTTTCATTTTGAGTCCCTCACAGACCCCTATAAGCTTGAGTCCCTCACAGACCCCTATAGGTTTGAGTCCCTCACAGACCCCTATAAGTTTGAGTCCCTCACAGACCCCTATAAGTTTGAGTCCCTCACAGACCTCTGTAATATTGACCCATAGGGTCTCTGATGCATGTTTTACCATGCATAAGTTCTCAGGAGACCAATTGCCACAGCCTACATGACATGTTCATATACATACAATATGCATGAGGTCCCATTATTTAAACTCATATACATATACATTCAGGAATGATGCAACAATCATCTAAAACTTAAGATCATGACATAACTTTCATAACTTTAACTAGAGTCAATCAATCATCAGTAATAAATACGTTTATAATTTAAGGTGCATAACTAGCACAATGACATAACTGAAAATCTCAATGTGCAAAACTATACATAACTGTATCAAGACTTATTTTTAAATACTTTGAAATCATTTCGGCTCGGGCCCTCTCAACCCTTAAATCATCAAGTTCCTTTCTAAATCTTTTGAAAATCATTCACTCAAGATTCTCGAAAAACCTTTTGAAAAATTCGTTTATAAATTCAAGCCCTAAGCCTGAGTCTTGGAAATTCACCATTTGGAGTAAATCCTTGAATTTCAACTCTTTAAATTAAATGTTTCAGAAACCGTGTTTACTCCTCTTTCGAAATCATTTGTAGAAAGGATCTCTTACCTTAGCTCGAAACTCCTTACATTCCGTTCCTAACTCAAGGTTTCGCTCAGTCGTGCTCGATAGTCGAATCCCCTAAATCAAATTCATCAATTCCTTAGTTAAATTACATAATTAGAAACTTATTTTGAATCCAATCATAGTTAGGCTAAGTTACCACAACGGACGCTTAGAACGAACTCGGAAATCAAAACAGGTGGACCGGAAAGAGCTCCGTGAAGGCGGCGCGTGTGGTGGCCCGCCGGCCGCGTCGCGGTGTCGGAGATCGCGCGCGTGTCGGCGCGTGAAAGTCGAATCTGTGAACGCCGTGAGCCGATCTATTCAAAACCGTGTCTAAACCTTCAAAATCGGTTGAAAACTTCGACGAACCGCTTTCGAATCCAAAGTCGAACCGCCATCGTCTTTTCTTTCACTACATTACGCATAACGAAGACGACGTGATCCGCGGCTTCGAGGCGATTTCGGCTTCGATCGGAGGCAAGGACCTGAGACGATGGTTGTCCGGCTAGCTGCTATAGTGTGTGTCGACGAGGTGCTGCGACTCGACGCCGAACGATGGTTATCGTGGTCGACGACTGCAACCACGAGCAAGGAAGATCGGCGACTCGCGGCTGGGCTTCCGACTCCTTCAACAACCTCCAACACGTACAGGGATTCACGGCGATGAAGTCTCCGGTGGGATCTGGCCGGCGTGGACGCGAATCGACGAGTGGTGGCTGACTGGAAATCTCGACAAGGATGCTGGGTTGGGGCTGTCGGCGTTGAAGGGAAAAGTGAGAGGAAGGAGATGGTGTTCCTCGAAAACAGTGCCTCCCAAAAGTTAACCCTAATTCCCTCTCTTTAGATAAGATTACCAAAATGCCCTTCTTTTCACTACTAATTACAAAAATGTCCTTAATCAAATTTAAATGCTTCAAAAAGCCCTTAGCCATAACTAAATAATCCAATTTAACTTATATTTAGTAAACCCATATGTATTCTCCTAAATTTTTCAAGACTAAGAAAATAAAACAAGAAACTCAAAGGTTCGATTAATTTAATTTGCATTAAATTAGCCCATAATTCAGAATAAAGGATACTTGGAGTTCTGGGGCGTTACAATCTTCCCTCCTTAAGAACTTTCGTCCTCGAAAGTTTCTAATCTTATAATACTTTGGGAAAGCTTGCTCACACCCGCTCCACTTGGTTACGACGAGTCTTCGATCCTTATGCAAGAATTAGCTCTAGCTGTTCCTCAAGTATCACATCTTAGCGTAAACTTATTACCCAACAGTCTCATATCTTTAACTTGAGCTTGTTCTCTTCACTGGAGTCTTTCTACTAAGGCCTACATAAGTGAGGCCCTTGACTCGGATTCTAGATTTGGAAAGTTCCAGATTCAAATTCTAAGATAACTCGGGATATTTAGCTCGTATTTCCTTCTCTAGTCCTTTAATTAGTTTCTTCTGTTTTGTGATTTTAGAAAGGAACTCTTTGCTAAAACCATTACATTGTTGTTGAGTCACAAAATCCTCTTTAAGGTTTGCTGCACTAGCTACTAGCATTCATTTCAAGACATGACTAGATCATTCCGATTGACCATCGTTTCCATAACTTTAACACCTTTCTAAGGGATGTGACTTCAAGGATAAAGTTAGCAACTTTGTTCTATTGTTCGAGACTCTTCACATTAATGGTTAACCTTTCGCTACTTTCAACGACCTTTTAGTAAACGCGTTGCGATGGCGATCTCACTCTTGCGTATCTATTGAAATCAATAGCTCGTTGAAAGCTTCAAGTCACGGTAGGAGTAACTCAAACTTAGGTCTCATTTGGTTGTCGTGACACATGAAATGTTCATGACGACTCTGTCATTCTTATTACAAGAATGCCCTAAAATTTCCCCGCAAACATAACAAACAGAAACTACAACAATGCCAAAATTTTCTTTAACACTGCTTGATAGAAATTGCACTTCTAAAATCGACAACCAACCAATCATACCTCCAACTTCATTTCAGATTACTCAGAGTGCGTAAACACACGATACAAAGAAATGTTGGACAATCAAATATAAGTAGAACTCAATTGCTTTAATTGTAAACAATGACTCTTTAAAGACAAGAAAATTTAACAACCAGAGTTACAACCTTAACCTTAAAACAAACTTTAAAAAGAGTGTAATGAATCCTCTTGACTTACCATGCTTTAGAGCCTAAACAATTATAGGTTATCGCATTAAGTGACAAAATTTTCATTGCAAGTTCTAGGAATTAGAATGACCCTTTTTAAAACACGTTATTCAAGATACAACTCGTACTCTAACGCTTTTAATCTTTCCTCAGCCTATGGCACAACGCAACAGTCATTCATATCACTCCCCTTAATATAACTCAACCGATAACAACCTCGCTATTAAGCGATCTCGCGAAAAGGAATTTAGTCTTCTAAAACTCATTCTCCCTTTATCCTTCACTCCTTAAATATCCCCGCTCAAGTAATCACTTGAATATAATGAAACTTTCTTAACACTAATAGGGTTGGATACTTTACAATGGCATCCACTACATTTCTTAACCTTTCCGACTCTTTTGTCATGAAACCCTAACGTTCAAACCTTGAATACGAATACTTTATTCAACACCTCTAGACTTTGAACTTTTCAAGAAATTACAATATTCCTCTGTTAAGGTTCTACTCGCGAATTTAGTTGTTCGAGGTTTCTTGAAAGACTTTCACCTCGTAATGTCTACTTTTTCCTTCTTTTGTCCAAACTACCCCTTTTTGGTAACGCGTATGTGAGTCTTATCTTGACAAAGTTTCCTTTAAGCCTTGTATCCTGAACTCAGACATTTCCTTTCTAACATCAAACACCTGAGGTCACATACTCGTCTTTTCTTAGCTTAACAAATTTCATTATGCTCATCTTTTGAAGTTTACTTGAGTACTTAACTCCTTAGTCGCCCTTCGACTACTTTCACCCAATAGGACTTACTCTTCCCTCCTTATGCCTAAACCAATCATTCTAAAGTACTTTCTATATCCCTTCTTAGACTTGGGCTAAACCAGAACGTCTCCAGTAACTTATGCACAACAATATTTTAGCATTTCCTTATGTCGTAAATCCGTCATGTCTATAAATATCGTGGGTGTTCTAGTCGGGTCTCTATAAGTTCCTGATGTTCATAACTTAATTTGAAAGTTGTCTCGAAATATCTAATCCCTGGATCATGACAGGCGCTAACTTGTCTCCAAAATCATCTTAAGGAACATTATGTGTTCTTGTACTGGTGGAATAGGTCGTTCATCCAAAGACGAAGAGATTTATTCTTAGCAACAACTTTCTTCCACTTCTCATTTCCTATGCACAAGCGTAACGATGCACCTCTCTCCCTTACGCACCGCACTAATACTTCTTATGGCGATAAACTACTATTAACTCTTATATAGAAGGTTATGTACCTATGACTTGAGTTCTTTTAACTTTACTGGAAGCATTCTGTAAGGAGTATTAAAAGCTACCGCTGCTTTCACTTTAACTTCATGCTTAAGTCTATCTCTTGTGTTAAGGATAACCCTAAAATGTCAAACTTATTTTATCTAACACCAATGAATTGTTCCTCGTGCTTACTTTCTTTAAACTCGACTTTCACCTGTTAGTCAAATTGAGGACTTCCTCAACAACTTGTATCATTGTGGTTCTAATGTCGATTTCCCTAAAATCTCCCTTAAGCACCATTGGCCTAACCTTTACTAAATGGATCCTCCGGTTTCACTCTAATGATCACTTGACTACTACAACTATACACTTAACTAATTCAAAGGAGTTCCTCAGCTTGACTTCTACGTAACGAGGGAGAGATTCAAGGCGCTTTCCTCTATTAACCAACTCCTCTCTTCTTAATCCTCTGATTGGGGAAAAGGAAACGTTATACCACGCCAGAATTCGAGGTTCATACTTCATAATATCTCTTTCATGTCATGCATACATATCTTGACCAAGAGGTGGAAAATTAGTGGCAAGGTTCCTTATACACATTCCACAAGCTTGAACACACGGGTAACCATGTGACTGTTGAAATGTGTACCAGGTTCTAGGGTCTAGATCATCCATTCTCTTATGTTCTCGAACAAGGATCCTAACTACTTACTTTTACTCCTCATACTTGTCTTTATTAAGTTCATTACGCCTATGGTAATACTTTTGAAAGTTCGTATCATGCCTATCTGCAATAACACATTAACTGTGTATATCCCTGTAGCTTTCCTATCAGAGCAATGGTATAAATAAGATCGAAGTGTTTCAAGTATTTTTTTTTTTTTAAAAAAAAAATTTCATTTCAACATTAACAATCTATTTTTCCCTTTACATCTCGAGCCCATTTTCAAAACACCCTTGCTCTCTTTACTTTTCAACTCCGTAAATACTATAATTATGTATTCACTTGAAGATGAAGGGACTTTATTTAGGAACCAACAAAGGCGAGAACTCCAAAGTGGTACGTTTACTAAATCTCATACCTTTTTATCCAATTGTTCTAGCATGAATGGATGAGACCACTAACCTCTTACCGAACACATTCAAACTTTGAACTTCTCATGAGTAGTCTTAACTTTTATTATTGAAAACTATACTTAAGTAATCTAGTTGCTTAGCAACCTTTAACACTCTAACCTCTTAAATCTTACTCTTCACTCCCTTGGTCAAAGCGGACCTTTTAATAACCCACAATATGTGTTTTATGGCTATAAAACTTCATTTTTAGCGTAAACATTCTTAACTAAAACATTCTCCTTTCTATCGTCAAAAGCAGGGATCACATGTATTCTCTTTCCTTTCGGCGTAAAAACACGTCAACTTTACGACATATACGCATATAGATTCACATATAAGCATTTCCTTTATGCATTTTCTTTTTTTTTTTGGACATATAGTTTAGCTCATACATTCTCATTCTTTCTTAGTTTGGAAATTCACCAAACTTGATTTTTATATAAAAATAACTTCACATAGAATACCTAATTTTCTTTTCATGAACAAATAAAACTTTTAGTTCAAAGGCATACCTGGCGGTGACCTGGAGTTGCTACTTAGCCATGGATACTTGTTGCTTACTCTGTAAGCGAGTCTACAAGACCTATAACCTTGGGCTCTGATACCAACTGTAACGCCCCTACTTTTATAACATCAATTCCTAGGGACATTACTACTCATGCATGCATTCGAGGCCCTAACTGGATTTAAATAAGTAAAAGTTGATAGATTAAAAAAATCAATTTAATTTGGGATCCCATAGAAATACAAAACGTTTACAAGAAACATAATCAAGTTCGGCCTCTAGTTTCAAACTCTGTACTACATAAGCGGAAGACAATAATCATTTAAAATTCTTTCTAAATCATGGATGCGGAATTCATGACTCGGTTCTCATGGCTTCTATAGCGCATCCATGCCACTCGCCTGGTATGCTCTCGACTTTACCTGAAAACATTTTAAAACAGAGAAAACACAACAAAGGTAGAGGGATGAGTATTATAAAATACCCAGTAAGTGGGGTGTGGAAATGCAAACACATGCATATGATTTTCCTTCAAATCTGACTTTTAAACATGACTATTATTCGTGACTTTTAAAATCATAAAGCTTTCTGTAATGGGACCTAAAACTTTCTTTCATAAAATCATGACTTTTTCTCTTTGGCTATGCGTGGTCAATTGAGTCTACCTGAGTCTTTTCATTTTGAGTCCCTCACAGACCCCTATAAGCTTGAGTCCTCACAGCACTCCCTATAGGTTTGAGTCCCTCACAGACCCCTGTAAGTTTGAGTCCCTCACAGATCCCTATAAGTTTGAGTCCCTCATAGACCCCTGTAATATTGACCCATAGGGTCTCTGATGCATGTTTTACCATGCATAAGTTCTCAGGAGACCAATTGCCACAGCCTACATGACATGTTCATATACATACAATATGCATGAGGTCCCATTATTTAAACTCATATACATATACATTCAGGAATGATGCAACAATCATCTAAAACTTAAGATCATGACATAACTTTCATAACTTTAACTAGAGTCAATCAATCATCAGTAATAAATACGTTTATAATTTAAGGTGCATAACTAGCACAATGACATAACTGAAAATCTCAATGTGTAGAACTATACATAACTGTATCAAGACTTATTTTTAAATACTTTGAAATCATTTCGGCTCGGGCCCTCTCAACCCTTAAATCATCAAGTTCCTTTCTAAATCTTTTGAAAATCATTCACTCAAGATTCTCGAAAAACCCTTTGAAAAATTCGTTTATAAATTCAAGCCCTAAGCCTGAGTCTTGGAAATTCACCCTTTGGAGTAAATCCTTGAATTTCAACTCTTTAAATTAAATGTTTCAGAAACCGTGTTTACTCCTCTTTCGAAATCATTTGTAGAAAGGATCTCTTACCTTAGCTCGAAACTCCTTACATTCCGTTCCTAACTCAAGGTTTCGCTCAGTCGTGCTCGATAGTCGAATCCCCTAAATCAAATTCATCAATTCCTTAGTTAAATTACATAATTAGAAACTTATTTTGAATCCAATCATAGTTAGGCTAAGTTACCACAACGGACGCTTAGAACGAACTCGGAATCAAAAGCAGTGGACCGGAAAAGAGCTCCGTGCGCGGCGCGCGGCGTGTGGCGGCGGCGGCGCGCGTCTTGATGTCGAAGACTGCGCGTGAAAGTCAGATCTGTGAACGTCGTGAGCCGATCTATTCAAAACCGGTGTCTAAACCTTCAAAATCGGTTGAAAACTCGACGAACCGCTCGAATCCAAAGTCGAACCACCACTGTCTTTTTTCTTTCACTACATTACGCTGCGAAGACGCGTACGTAATCCGCCGGGCTCGAGCGATTTCGGCTTCGATCGGAGGCAAGGACCTAGACGATGGTTGTCGGCTAGCTGCTATAGTGTGTGTCGACGAGGTGCCGCGACTCGACGCCGAACGATGGTTATCGTGGTCGACGACTGCAACCACGAGCAAGGAAGATCGACGACTCGCGGCTGGGCTTCCGACTCCTTCAACGACCTCCAACACGTACAGGGATTCACGGCGATGAAGTCTCCGGTGGGATCTGGCCGGCGTGGACGTGAATCGACGAGTGGTGGATGACTGGAAATCTCGACAAGGATGCTGGGTTGGGGCTGTCGGCGTTGAAGGGAGAAGTGAGAGGAAGGAGATGGTGTTCCTCGAAAACAGTGCCTCCCAAAAGTTAACCCTTATTCCCTCTCTTTAGATAAGATTACCAAAATGCCCTTCTTTTCACTACTAATTACAAAAATGTCCTTAATCAAATTTAAATGCTTCAAAAAGCCCTTAGCCATAACTAAATAATCCAATTTAACTTATATTTAGTAAACCCATATGTATTCTCCTAAATTTTTCAAGACTAAGAAAATAAAACAAGAAACTCAAAGGTTCGATTAATTTAATTTGCATTAAATTAGCCCATAATTCAGAATAAAGGATACTTGGAGTTCTGGGGCGTTACATTAACTCAGCTTCAGATAATGAGGTTAGTGGAAAATGGTGGAAGTTTTTATAGAATTGTACATTCCAAACAAGATCAAACTGTTTGGATGGAAGGTATATTATGAGTATCTTCCTACGATGAGAAGTCTAAATAAAAGGGGGATGGACCTAGCGGAATATTGTCCAAGATGCCACAGTGCTCCTGAAACCTCCTATCATGCTCAATGGGAGTGCCCTAGTTAGGAAAGAATGCGGCAAAATACTCTTTTCTACCAAAGGAGTTGGCCAAAAAACCTTATACACTTTGTTGACCTCTTGTGTTGGTTTAAAAGGGCTCTAACTGACGAGAATTTTGAAGAGTTCATGGTGATAAGTTGGTATGTGTGGAATGAGAGAAACATAATGGTTGTCCAGGGTTTTCGGGTAGATCAAATAGGAGGAAATGGTTGGCATTTTTGTCTTTCATATGTACAAGAGTTCAGAGAGTAGAATAATAAACACTTGTCGAACCTGAGTAAGAGCAAACTGAACATAATCCACAAATGGAAACCACTAGATTACCCAAACTTCAAACTCAACACAGATGCCTAGTTGAGATATAGCCTTAAATTAGTTTCTTAATTTTGTTTTTTTTTTTTAAGTTTTACGGTAGTCAAAGTTTGTTATGATTTTGTGGAGATTTTGTTACTATCTTTAGAGTCTCACTTCTCCTATTTTTGAGTTCATGGCAAGTTAGTGGTAGAGAATAGTGAAATCTCACTTGTATTATTTAAACTGCAGCTTTTTTTGTGAATAATATGGAAGAAAATTTCCACTCAATTATTTTTCAGTAAGCAACTTAAAGTTAAACTTAGTATCAGAGCTTACATCTTCCATGACTGAATATTCTGTTTCAACCTCCCTTTCCTCAAGCTTTGTCACAAACCCTACTTTCAGACACAAACTCAAGTCATTGCAAGCTCTTCTTCTGGTCACCCTCTTGGGACTGTCTTGACTGTCAAATTGGATGACAAAATCTACTCCCTATGGTGAGGGATGGTTCTTGCTATCCTCCGTGGTTAAGAGGTCGTTGGGTTCGTTCTTGGCACCAAAGTTAAACCAAACGAGCTCATCCCCTCTGCTGAAAATGAAGGCACTTCTATTCCTTGCATCAACCCTCTGTATGAAGGGAGAGCCACTGACCAAGCTCTACTTGGTTGGTTGTTTGGGTTTATGACGCCTTCGATAGCCTTCGAAGTGGTTGATCTAACATCTTCAAGAGCAATTTGGGTTGCACTAGAAGACCTATATGGTGCGGTGAGCAAAGCAAGGGTCATACAATTGCGAACGATTCTTCAAACCACAAAGAAAGGAACACATGAGAATGACAGAGTATCTCACGTTTATGAAGCAAATGTCTGAAAGTTTAAAACTTGTTGGTGAGTCGGTAGGTTTGAAGAATCATTTGCAATCGTTTATGTACCTAATATAAAAAGGAATTTGTTGAGTGTAGCCAAGTTTACAGCTCAAAACAACTATTTTATTGAATTTTCCACTCCTCTTGTTGATGGAGATCTAATCCCCTTAAGCAGCGGAAACGAGTTTGGAATCGTAAATGTTTGATTGTTTTGGTTAGAAACAAAAACCAGTACATTGATAAAAACATAACAAACATGCTTATCTAATCTAATTAGGCATGGAGATATACATGCAAACAAACTGAAAATAACAATTATATTAAAAGGAACAGAAGTTACCTTTGTAGATTCTTCACAGCAACTCCTTGCTTCAGGAATGCAGCAACACAGGAACACTTTTCTGTTTTTTTCTTCCAACAGGACACCAACCATACAGAAAACCTCCTATCCTCTGAATGCTTAGATCACCCTAGGTGGGAAGGGTTCCAACAATTGGAAAAATATTAGGAATTCTAGAGAGTGAGAGAGACAGAATTCTTCTGTATTAGCTTCAATCGAATTGAATCAGTCAGTTGATCGAATGTTCTTTCTCACCAGGAGAAGGACTTCAATGGGTAACTCCCCACTCCCTATCGAGGGGGAGTTGGGGAGTAGTGGGAACGTGTCATCATGACATGTTCCCTAATTAATTAATAAAGTAATTAATTAATCAATTAATTAAATTAAATCACATTTAATTCAATTAGTTTATTTAATTAAATCTAATTTAATTAAATACTAAATGATTAAATCTTATTTAATCATTTTACCAATTAATCTATAGTTTAATGTACATCAAATGCACATTAGATTTTAACCTATAGTTTTCAAATATGAATCACAATCACATTTGAATTTAATATTTGAACTCTTTCAAATATTTAATTCTCTTATGCAATTTAATATGAATCATATTCACATTAAATTTATAATATATAGTTTCAAAACTATATATTATATCGTATCAATATACATTAAGTTTATTCCCTTATGAATTTGAACATTTCAAATTCAAACGATCTAAGACCCTTTTACGAGCTAGAAGGTGGACCTAATGGACCTGCAGATCATAAGCTCCAACGATACGAGTTTGCTCGGTTAATCTCATTAACCTCCCAATCAACATTCGTTAACTGCGGAAACACTCCATTAAAGTTCCGCAGCTGCACTCTTCTCACTACATATATATTTCTGTGTCCACGGATATTGACCAATAGCAACAAGTCAATCCTTCGCGAATGTTCGTAACACCAGCTGGGTCAAATTACTGTTTTACCCCTGGGTTACATCTTGTACCTTAAGTACTAGTGCTTCTCTAATGAACAATTTTTTTGTGGTCCTACCAACAAACAGAGTCCCCCTCGGGCCAATGAGAGGGTCGGACCCTTTGTTCAAGTCCCGAAGACACCACTTAAGGGAACACTCCTCTACTTACCCTAGTAGGCGGGAAGGAGTGAATTCCATCTTCCTAATTTAAGTTTCCAGTCGCTCACTCAGTCTTGTCCCCAAGAAGGTAGGCATATTGAGTCGGTGAATCTGGCCACTCTCACCCATACTAGTCAAAGGACAATCTCTCATGAACGAGGAGTTTGTAACCTACTCGGATTGAGATCAGAGTTGCCTAGGTCATCCTAGTGAAATAGAAACCTAACTAGTCAACGGAGTTACAGCTAGAGGTTACTATTTCGTGGTCCGGTCTTATGTAATCTCATTACATAGGATATCCCCACTCACTTGTCATCTACACGAACACGTTAGGATCACTGTGTTTGTATCACATACAAAGTGGGCCACATCCATAGTTTTACAAGGGTAAGGTACCCAAACCTTATCCCCTAATTATAGACCCTTTAGGTTGTATCTCGAACCGAGATCCTTTATATGTACACTACATTCAGTTAAAGATTCATTTTACAACCTTGGATGTTTAGTTTATTGGGTTTAGAGTTTGAATAAAGGCAAACTCGTAGATAACGAACAATAACTCTTTATTGAAATAATAACACTTTATTACATTTGTTGGGTTTTATGTCCTAAAACTCGTAGTTTTGTAAACTGAATGTATATTTTATTTCACAATAAAGTTGTTATTGATATTTATTCAGTAAAGGTGTTATTGAATATTGTGTATTGTGTAACCTTAATCCTATAAAGAACCCTTGACTATAGGATGAATACTTGAACTTTATGTGTGACATAAAAGTGGATCAAGTTCAAGTTATAGCTGAAATGATCTATAGTATAAGGATAGGTGAGTACCTTATCCTCGGGGACACTATGGACGCGACCCCACTTTGTAGAGAACAAACGATGTGATCCTAAATCGTTCATGTGGAGACATGTGAGTGGGGCGCCCTATGCAATGAGTTTGCATAAAGGCGGACCATGAAATAGACACTTAGACTTCATAACTCCGTTTACTGTCTTAACTGACCATATACATACAATGACCTAGGTAACTCGATCTTAATCCTGAGCGTTTTATGGACTCCTGTTTATTCGGATTGTCCTTAGATTTGCATGGGTGAGAGTGGCACGAGGCTCGCCACTCAATAAGCCTCCCATTTCGGGGATAAAACCGGTAGATAGGCGGGGAACATATTTCAGATGGAATTCACTCCTACCCGCTTTAGGGATTAGTAGAGAGGTTGTTCCTTAAGTGATGACTCCGGTGTCTTGAACAAAGAGCCCACCCTCTCATTGGCCGAGAGGGATTCGGTTTGTTGGTTGGACCACAAATCAATCGTTCATTAGAGGATCGGTGGGACTTAAGGAACAAGAGGTAATTCAGAGGGTAAAGCGGTAATTTTGACCCACCAGTAATTCTGAACGACTGTGAAGGATCGACTTACTAATCATGGTTATATCGATTGGACAAAAATATATCTACAAAGAGAGAGAATGCGCCCATCGGGCTTTAGTGGAGTGTCACGGTGGTTAACGAATGTTGATTAGCTAGGCTAAAGAGTTTGGCCGTTAATCTCGTATCGTTAGAGCTCATGATCTGTGAGGTCCATTAGGCCCTCCTTACTAGCTCGGACTTAGCCTTATAACGTTTTGAGATAAAAGAATTTGAATTGTTCAAATTCGAGTTTGGAAGAAAGCGTTAATTATATGTGATATATTTAACGAATCATAGCTTAATTATGAATTAAACTATGATTAAAAGAGGTGGATATATTTAAATATGATTTAAATATCGGATCGGTTTATAGCATGAATAAGGATTCATGTTCGGAAAATCGATCGAGATCGGGTAATTTATTTAATTTAATATTTGATATTAAATTTAATTTAAAAATTAATTAATTAAATTAATTTTGAATTATTTAATTAATTATATTAATTTTAATTAAAAATCAATTTAATATTAATTTTTGAATTAAAATTAAATGTAAAGTGAGGGATTTTCATGATTTTCATGAAAAACAAGTTGCCAACTTGCCCAATCTTACTCATCTTCAAAATTCACCAAAATTGGCCACCTCCATCTCAAAGCATCCTCATCACCCTTGAGTTGTCACTCCATTGAAGCTTTTTGAACCTTTATATAATGGTGATTTGAGGTGTTTTGGGAGAATTACACAGAAAATTCAATATTCCCGAATTAGTGACCTTTGAGGTCTTTTCTTCCAAATTCTCTCAACCTAGGATCCCACAATCCGTTCTAAGGCCTGAAGATAGTAGAGAAGGCTCTAACGGTTGTCCACGAAGTGTTCGTGTTGAAAACCATCAACCGAGTGAAGAGAATTTGATCTTCAAAGTTGAGTTTTCTATCACTCTGTTTTTCCAGCTATGAGCATGTTTTTTATTTTACAAAATTGATCAACTTAGAGTGTTCAAGATCCAAAATTGCTTCCGTTTTCTTAATCTAGACTCTTTCAACATTAATTATAACATAATTACAAACTACGAGTTTTAGGGCACAAATCCCAACAAACTCCCACTTGAACTAAAACTCTAGTGGGGTACATCATAATCTAAAACAGTGGTTACAGAGATATAAATACAATAAACTAGGGCATCCATATACCCCATTACATATCTCCCACTTGCCCTAGATTAGCCTATGTACATGTCTCGTAGGCCTAGACTCTCCAGATGACCCTCGAACACTTTAGCCGTGAGAGTCTTTGTAAATTGATCACAATATTGTGCTCAAGGCGATCTTCGTGGATCGCATCTCCTCGTTGCACTATTTCTCGTATCAGGTGATACTTCCTCTCGATGTGCTTCTCTCGCTTATGGCTGCGAGGTTCCTTCGAATTGGCTACCGCACCACTGTTGTCACAGTATAAGGTGATGGGATATTCCATATTTGGAACGAATTCCAAATCAGTAAGGAATTTCCTTAGCCAAACAGCCTCCTTAGCTGCTTCACAAGCAGTGACATACTCAGCCTCCATGGTGGAGTCAGCGATGTATCCTTGCTTGATGCTTCGCCATACTATAGCTCCCCCGTTAAGGGTGAAAACTGATCTCGATGTGGATTTCCGAGAATCCTTATCGGTCTGAAAATCAGAATCAGTGTATCAAGTAAGGATCAAATCCTTAGTCCCATACACAAGCGTATAGTCCCTCGTTCTCCTAAGATACTTGAGGATATTTTTAACTGTTGTCCAGTGGTCTAACCTTGGATTGGATTGGGTCAGCGAATCTACCCACTCTCACCCATACTAATCAAAGGACAATCCCTCGCCAACAGGAGTTCGTAACCTGCTCAAGATTGAGATCAAGTTGCCTAGGTCATCCTAGTGAAATAGAAACCTAACTAGTCAACGGAGTTACAACTAGAGGTTACTATTTCGTGGTTCGGTCTTATGTAATCTCACTCACATGTCATCTATACGAACACGTTAGGATCACTGTGTTTGTATCATATACAAAGTGGGCCACATCCATAATTTTAGCAGGGTAAGGTACCCAAACCTTATCCCCTAACTATAGACCCTTTAGGTTGTATCTCAAACCGAGATCCTTTATATGTACACTACATTCAGTTAAAGATTCATTTTACAGTCTTGGATGTTTAGTTTATTGGATTTAGGGTTTAAATAAAGGCAAACTCGTAGATAACGAACAACAACTCTTTATTGAAATAATAACACTTTATTACATTAATTAGAGCATAATTACAAACTATGAGTTTTAGGGCACAAACCCCAACACTTGTTGCTTGGTTAAGGACAAGGAAAGAAGAAGAGTTTTGCTGCAAGGGAAGCTTAAGGATGGTCTTTACCAACTGGAATTGCCTCTCAAAACCATGTCCAAGCCCTCCATCATAAAATCTTCAACCTCTTGTCAGAGTCACAGTTGTTTTGTGTTTTCTTCTGTTAGCAATTTGAATTCCAGCTCTTGTACTAAGTCAAGTGAGGTGTGACATCAAAGGTTATGTCATCCCTCACAAAAAGTACTTTCATTTATTTCCAAATCAATTAATGTACTTTCTCAGTCGTGAAAATTTCCCTTTTTGTGATGCTTGTCAATTTGGTAAGTCTCATAGTTTGTCTTTCAAGTCATCTAGTTCTCAAGTTTTAAAACCACTTGAACTTGTGCATTGTGATCTCTGGAGACCTTCACCTATTCCTTCAACCTTGGGATATAGGTTTTATATAAGATTTGTAGACAATTACTCTAGACTTATACACAATATATCCTTTAAAATTAAAGAGTGATGCATTGCAAGCTTTTATCCAATACAAGACACTTATTGAGAAAAAAAACTTAAATGTAGAATTAAATCACTGCAAAGTGATCAAGGAGGTGAGTTTAGAGCTTTCTCAAAGTATCAACAAAATCATGGCATAGATTTTAGGCATTCTTGTCCTCATACTAGCGAACAAAATGGAGTCGTTGAGAGAAAACATAAACATATAGTTGAGATGGGTCTTACCTTACTTGCCCAAGCTTTTATGCCACTTAGGTTTTGGTGGGATGCCTTTACATCGACAATTTTTTGATAAATCGTCTACCTACACCTGTGTCCTAAATAACTTATCACCTTGGGAGAAAATTTATCAGAAAAAACCCGTCTACTCATTTCTTAAAGTATATGGTTGTGCTTGTTTTCCTTGTCTTAGGCCTTACCAAACCACAAGTTTCAATTTTCACAGCACAAAGTGTGTGTTTATTGGGTATATAGTGAGTGTCACAAAGGTTACAAATGTCTAAGTTCAAGTGGAAGGTTATATATCTCTAGCTAGACATGTTGTGTTCAATGAGAAGGTATTTCCATTCAAGTCAAATTTTCTTACCACATATGTGTCAAAACAACATTCTTATGATACCACAGTGTCCATGTCTATTTTTCCTCAAAATCGATCCTATACCATCTTCCAAAACAATAACCCAAGTGTGAGTCAACCATCTACACCACCAATTGTTATTGAGATGACAAACCAAAGTCCTTCCATTAGACCTATTGCAGCAGATTCTTCTTGTATTCAAGGACTTAATTCAAATAATAGAGAAAGTGATATTTCACCTCACAATAGTGAAGATTTTTAGCAAACTGGTGAACAGGTACCTGTGATTGAAGTTAGTAATAGTAATGCTCCATTTGACTTTGGCCATCCAATGCAGACAAGGTCCAAAAGTGGTATTTATAAACCCAACCAACTTGATTTTTATTCTTATCAAGTTACTAATGATGAACAAAACCAAAGTTGTGAACCACGTACAATAATTGAAGCACTTGGCTCAGTGAAATGGAAAGAAGCTATGGAAATTGAAATGCAGGCTTTGAAAAGAAACAACACAGGGACTTTGATACCTTATTCTTCAGAATACAATTTGGTAGGTTGTAAGTGGGTGCTTAAAATAAAAAAGAACTCTGATGGAAATGTGGAGAAATATAAAAGCTAGACTTGTTGCTAAGGGGTTTCATCAAAACTCAGGAGTTGATTACACAGAGACTTTTAGCCTCGTTGTTAAGTCTTCCACCGTTCGAATTATTCTTACTCTTGCTATGGCTAGGGATTGGAAAGTTTGACAACTTGATGTGAATAATTCCCTTTTTGAATGGCAATCTAGAGGAGATAGTGTATATGTTGCAACCCGAAGGTTTCATAGATAAAAGCAAACCAAGACATGTATGTAAGTTGAACAAAGCCTAATATGGCTTAAAGTAGGCTCCAAGGGCATGGTATGAGCAATTAAAACATGTGTTGTTAGGCTGGAGCTTCAGGAATTCAAGAGCAGATAACTCATTGTTTTTCCACACCACAGAGAAGGTAACCATCTATATCCTTGTTTTTGTAGATGATATTTTAATCACAGGGAATGATGTTGATGCAATAGACAAACTTGTGGTAATGCTTAACAAAATATTTTTTCTCAAAGACTTAGGGGAATTATCCTATTTTTCTTGGGATAGAAGTAGCTACGGATAAGAACTCCATGTTTCTAAGTCAGACCAAGTATGTTGTTGATCTTCTTGATAGACTGAAACTCACACACATCAGACCGTGTAAGACGCCTGCTGTGACTGGGAAGAAAATTTCTCTTTATGAAGGTGAGGCAATGGATGATCCGAGATTGTATCGCAGTGCCATAGGTGGACTCCAATACCTTACTCAAACTAGACCTGATATTTCGTATATTGTAAACAAACTCAGTTAATATTTGCAAAGTCCTACAGTTCTTCATTGGCAAGGTGTCAAGCGTGTTCTGAGGTATGTAAAAAGTACTTCCACGTATGGTTTGTGTATTCCTAAATCCAGTGATGTATCTATAGTAGCTTACTCTGATGCTGATTGGGTTTGTAATGTGGATGATAAACAGTCTATTGCAGCTCATTGTGTATTTTTGGGCGATTCATTAGTGTCTTCGTCATCTAAGAAGCAACATGTTGTTGCTCGTTCATCCACAGAATCAGAATATAGATCATTTGCTCATGTGACAACAAAAATCAGTTGAATACAAGCCTTGTTGTTAGAAATTGGTGTGTCAAAATCTAGGGTGCCTATTGTTTGATGTGATAATATTACTGCAATTTCCTTGGCGTCTAATCATGTTTTTCACTCACGTAGTAAACATGTGGAACTTGATGTTCATTTCATTAGAGACAAGGTGCTCAACAAACTTATCAATGTTCGTTACATTCCTTCTTCAGACCAACTAGCAGATGTATTAACCAAGCCGTTGACGGAGAGCAAGTTTTCTTATATGTGTAGCAAACTCAACGTGTTACCATGTCCATCCCAGTTTCGTTTGAGGAGGGTAGTTGAGATATAACCTCAAATTAGTTTCTTAAGTTTGTTATTTTTTTAAAGTTTTACGATAGTCAAAGTTTGTTATGATTTTGTGGAGATTCTGTTACTATCTTTAGAGTCTCACTTCTCCTATTTTTGAGGTCATGGCAGGTTAGTGGTAGAGAATAGTGGGATCTCACTTGTATTATTTAAACTGCAGCTTTTTGTTGTGAATAATATGGAAGAAGTTTTCCACTCAATTTGTTGGGATTTTTGTCCTAATCTCGTGTTTGTAATATATTGTTTGAAATTAATAAGTGTTATTTATTTCATCACTTTGTGTCTCGCAATATTTATAAACTTTTCCAATAAACTAAGCTCCAGGGTCATTGAATTTATGAGAGAATGGAACTTGAACGGTGTGTAGTGGACACCTGCGGGGGAGGATCACGTTCGAGTTAATGACCGAACGGTCTCGATATATGGATAGGGTTGGAACCTAATCCTCGGATACATCGTGGATGCGCCGCTTTGTATTAGATACAAACGAGGTGATCGACTTCGTTCATGTAGTTGACATGCGAGTGGGGGCATCTGTGCAATGAGATTGTACAAGACCGAACCGTGATTTATTAGACCTCACGATGTAACACCGCTGTGATGAGACTAATAACCGTAGATGACCATTAGTGACTCGACTTTGAATCCTGAGCGTGTTACGGACTCCTGTCTGCGAGAATCTGTTCTTTGACTAGTACGGGTGAGGGTGGTCACAGTTACTCGCCCAATATGCCTATCTTCTCAGGGACAGAACCAACTAGGGAGCTGGGAACTTATCTACGCGAGACGGAATTCACTCGTTCCGCTTTAGGAAAACTAGAGGGTTGTTCCCTTAAGTGTTGTCTCCGGGCGTGGACAACGGCGCCCACCTTCTCACCGCCCGAGAAGGGTGTTGTGTATGGTTGGACCATCACAACATATGTTGTTCATTAGAGGAGCAATGGGGACTTAAGGAACAAGAGGTGACACAGGGGGTAAAACGGTGCATTTGACCCACCGTAGTGTCTCGAACAACTGTGAAGGGTCGACTCATGGGCATTGGTTATATCGGTGGACACGTAATATTCTCGTGACCGACGGGAGTGCAACTACGGGGTATAGTGCAGTGTTACCGTAGCTAATGAATGTTGGTTAACCGGGTCAAAGAGTTTAGGAGGTTAATCTCGGATCATTGGAGCTCGTCACTGTAGGTCCATTAGGTCCCTCGGTTGGCTCCATCTAGATTTAAGAAAGGATAAAGTTTTGGTATGAAATTGAAGTGTTCAATTTCACTCTAAGGGCATTTATGTCATTTATATGAGATATGAATGATATAATATATAGTTTAATGTGAATGAGATTCATAATAAACTATAGGTTAGCCAAATTGTTGAATTAGGGCTAATTGGAGAATTTGATTGAGAGAAATTAAATTGGATGTGATTCAATTTAATTAATACACAATTAATGCAAATGAGATTTGCAATATGAGATATGAGATATCTTATATTATGTGGTTATGCAAATGAGATTTGCATAACCTATGGTTGTGGTAAAGTGGTAATTATGTGGACATTTTAACTCCACCAATTCCACTATATAAACCCTTCTTGTAAGAAGGATGGTAAAAATACTTCTCTCATTTTTAGATTTTCACAAAGAAGAGAAGAGAAATTCTCTCTATCCTCTCTCAATTCTCCTCCCTCACGAAAACTCATAGGTTCCCACAAACCTCCTTTCTCCAAAAGAGAACAATCGAGAATGCGTTTTGGTGGTGTTCAATCACTTTTGTTGGAGGCGTTTGTTGTGTACGAGGAGCACGAAGAGTTCGTGATTTTTGAAGAAGAAACCTTGAAGAAAGTCTTCAACAAGTAAGTAAAATTCTTCTTGCTGTAAATTTCTTCTTCTTTAAGCATGTTTAGCCTAGATCTAAGTGTTAGATCAATTTTAATAAACACGGTTTGCATAATTGATACATTGACGATTCAATCGTCTTCCGCTGCACGGGATTCTCATTCCCTTCAATTGGTATCAGAGCCATTTCGATGGTTTCTCAATTATGCACTGTTTTATTAAAATTTGGTGGGTTTTTTGCCATGTTTCATGAGATGAATGTCTTGGTTTGCATAATGGATGTTTCGATTTTTGGCACTAGTTTAGATTTATTTTCTGTTTGATGAGATCAAATGTAAAGGGCCCGTGTTTTTTGGCATTTTAGAAAATAAATCGAGTCTGTAAGTCTGTGTCGTTCGTTGCAAGTGTTCTTTGTGAAAAAAAGGAGCGAAGCAGCAGAATCGACCAAGAACAGCAAAGGTGTTTGTTGTTCTGTCGATGGCGTTGAGACGCTGCTCAATGGCGTCTCAACGCTATCCTTGCGGTTGGAGGCCCTACAATGAATAAGCGCGTTACCGCGCCCGCGTTGAAACGCGGGTCGACGCCGGAGGCGGCAGCGTTACAACGCCGCCACGCAGCGTTGGAACGCCATGCGCGCGAGGAGCGATTCGCGGCGATTCTGCGAGGACGTGGGTTCAAGCCTCTACTTGGGCGGTTTTTACACGTTTTATTTATTTTTTTAATAAAATGTAATATTATTTATTTATTTATTTATTTATTTATTTTATTAAATAATATTAATATAAATGTTATATTAATGTTATTTAATTAAATAATTGTCTCTGGGTGCCAAAAATCGGTCCATTTTTACTATTTAATTATTTTATGCATGAGATGTATATTTTAATTAATTTCTATGTGCATATTGTATGTCATATAGATTTAAAATCTCACCTTAGGTTAAACATTTCATGCATCATTTTTATATTATAAGAGTTATAATATATAGTATGCATGATAGGATTATATTATAAGAGTTATAATATAATGTTTGCATGTTTTAATTTATTAAATATAAGTGTTATATTTTAAATTAAAAGCATGCTCATGCATTTTATTCATGTGATGAATTATATTATGTTATAGTATATAGTATTATTCATGTGATGGATGATCAAGCACTATAACATAGAAATGCATGCAACCTAAGTTAATTATTAGTTTTAAAGTGTTTAGAACTTGATTAATTAGACTTAGGTTTTCTAATTTTCTAATGAGATTAGAAATTTAGGAAATCAAATATAACCTTTGAATGGAGACCGATAAGTAACTCTGTTTAAGGAAGGTTTTGTCTAAGGTCAAGTTTGGACGCCATTTAACACCCTTTGCAGAACACTACGAAACCGACACGGGAGTGAATTTGGTCCTAGATTCTTAGGTTATATTCTCGTGAGTGTTTAGTTAATTAAGTGTTAATTAATTTACTCACATAGACCTAAGTTAATAATGTGATTATAAACTTAGGCTAAATACCATATAAGAGTTATATTGGTAGACTTAGGTAAATTTTAGCCGGTTTATCCAAATCAATCCCTATTAAAATTAAAGTCTTGAGTGGGAGGAAATAAAGTGTATGAGATACATTTGAATTTCCAACCACAAATCTCCTTAAAGTCCGCACCGTGAGATCTATACTCGGCCTCGTGGCGCAAATGGGAGCGTCCTCCTTCGGATGGCATTTGTATAGGTCAATATCATCGTGGATGGAGAGAGTACTTATAGTGAGTGGGAGCGGGACTTGTGAAAACAAGACCCACGGTCTCTTCTTTCGATTCACACCGTGAGACGCCTATGATCCGCTCGCTAGTTTGGCTTTCGACTGGACAATCCCTTCCGGAGGGCTTGATCATGGGAGTCTAACACCGTGAATTCTCGAAAGGGATACGCTTTCTGGTTGGTTTTCCTTCTTGGTTCACCGCTTCGGTGGCTATTGTTTGGGCGGATGCTTGGAAACTTAAAGATTGAGGTGACACTCACGCACTTCGTTAAGTGTTAATGAATTCGATCGAACAATGGTAATTGGACGCCTAATGGAATAAGAGTTATTCTGGGATTAGGGTCTGATCGAGAAAGTCTCGTCCTAGAGGAGGAGTGTTCTGTTCACCCTTTGGTGGCGGTCATTCTAAACCTTTAAGGTATCATTGCAAAATATTGAATGACCTAGAGATCATGAAACAATTTTGCTAAAACTTGATTGGATTTCAAAAGTTTTTTGCGAGACTAATACAAAGGTTTTTATTATTTTTCAGCTAAAAATGTTTAGCGCAATAATAGTTTTACTCGCTTCGGACAAATTAGTGGGAGATAACTATCAAAGTTGGAAAGATAACATAAATACAATTTTGGTACAAGACGACATTAAGTTCGTGTTATCTGAGGAGTGTCCTCAGATGTCGGGCTCGACCGCGTCGCAAAGTGTTCGCGATGCGTACGATTGATGGATCAGGGCCAACGAAAAGGCCAAGGTCTACATAATTGCCAGCATGTCTGATGTCTTGGCAAAGAAGCACGAGCTGATGGTTTTCGCTAAGGAGATCATGGAGTCCTTGCAGGAAATGTTTGGGCGGCAAAGAGCCCTTTCAGTCCCATGACTCGCTCAAATATGTTTTCAACGCACGGATGAAAGAGGGGTCGTCTGTCCGTGAACACGTTCTAGACATGATGACCCACTTTCATCTGGCAGAGATGAACGGGGCTTCGATCGATGAGTCGAGCCAGGTCAGTTTTATTTTGGAGACTCTTCCGAAGAGTTTTCTTCAGTTACGTAGCAATGCTGTTATGAACAAAATTAGCTACACTCTGACTACCCTCCTCAATGAGATACAGAATTTTCAATCCTTGCACAGGGTCAAGGAATCTGAGGCAAATGTTGCCTATAGGTCTTATCACAAGGGTTCGACCTCTGGGACGAACCCTGTTGCTCCTTCACGCCCGAAAGGGAAGAAGAGGATGAAGAAGGGTAAAATCGACCGCGTCTTTGCGCCCCTGCGGGCAAGAAGGTCAAGGAGGTTGCAGAGAAAGGAAAGTGTTTCCACCGCAATGGGGCGATCCTTTGGAAGAGAAACTGTCCCAAATTCTCGCCGAGAGGAAGAATCAAGGTAAATATGATTTACTTGTGGATCAAAACATGTTTAGTGGAGAGTAGTGACTCTGCCTGGATATTGGATTCGGGCGCCACTAACCACGTTTGTTCTTCTTTTTCGGATTGATTCCTGGCAGCCGCTGCGAGAGGGTGAGGTGACTCTACGGGTTGGATCCGGGAGCTTGTCTCTGCTGCAGCGATCGGCACGGTGAAGCTAAACTTTGGCGGGAAGTACTTATTGTTGGACAATCTGTACATAGTTCCAGGGTTTACTAGAAACCTTGTTTCAATTTCCTGCCTTATTGAACATTGTATTTCAGTTTCTTTTGAATCAAATAAAGCGTTTATTTCTTTCAAAGGGAATGTGATTTGTTCAGCTTCACTTGAAAATAATCTGTATGTTTTGAAACCAAATTCGGTCAAAAGTGTTTTGAATACTGAATTATTTAAAACTGCAGAAACACGAACTAAGAAAGCGAAAGTTTCTCCAAAAGAAAATGCCCATCTTTGGCATCTTCGGTTAGGCCACATTAATCTCAATAGGATTGAGAAACTAGTGAAGAGTGGACTTCTAAACGAGTTGGAAGAGAACTCTTTACCGGTGTGTGAGTCATGCCTTGAGGGCAAAATGACCAAACGTCCTTTTAGTGGAAAAGGATATAGAGCCAAAGAGCCTCTTGAGTTAGTGCATTCTGACCTCTGTGGTCCGATGAATGTTAAAGCTCTGGCGCGTTATGAGTACTTTGTGTCTTTCATGGCGACTACTCCGGATATGGGTATATTTACCTAATGCATAAGAAGTCCAAACTCTTGAAAAGTTCAAGGAGTACAAGATCGAGGTTGAGAACCTCTTAGGTAAATCGCTTAAAACACTTCGATCGGATCGGGGTGGAGAGTACATGGACACCGAATTCCGTGACTATATGATAGAACACTAATCACGTCCCAACTCTCAAAGACTGGTATGCCACAATGAGAATGGTGTATCGGAGAGGAGAAACGAACCTTGTTGGACATGGTTCGGTCGATGATGAGCTATGCTCGTCTCCCCAGTTCTTTTTGGGGTACGCAATGGAGATCATGGTTTACATTTTGAACAATGTTCCTCGAAGAGTATTTGTGAAACACCTTTCGAGCTCTCAAGTGGGCGTAAAGCGCGGTTTACATCACTTCGAGATTTGGGGATGCCCGACCCACGTGTTGGTGTCAAACCCAAAAAGTTGGAACCCCGCTTGAAATTGTGTCTATTCGTAGGTTACCCTAAAGAGACTAGGGTGGTCTGCTTTTCGATCCTAGGGAAAATAGGGTGTTTGTGTCGACAAAACGCCGCTTTCCTGAGGAAGACCACGTCGTGGATGATTTACCAAGGAGTAAAATTGTATTAAATGAAATGGATGGTACATCGCCAGAGAGTTCTTGATGGGGCTAGTACGTCAACAAGTGTTGTTGATCCTAAGACGCCTAGTCAAATCCGTTCCCAAGAGTTGGGAATGCCTCGGCGTAGTGGGAGGCGTGAGACAAAGCATGATCGCTACATGGGTTTAGCCCGAAACCTCGCTTATCGCCTCCCGATGATGATCGTGAGGATCCATTGACCTATGATCGGGCAATGGTTGATGTTGACAAACACGAGTGGATTAAAGCTATGGACCAGGAAATGGAGTCTATGTACTTCAATTCTGTATGGGAGCTTGTGGATCAACCGGATGGGGTAAAACCTATTGGTTGCAAATGGATCTACAAGCGTAAACGTGGCGTAGATGGGAAGGTGCAGACCTTTAAAGCCCGACTAGTGGCAAAGGGTTTTACCCAGGTTGAAGGGGTTGACTATGAGGAGACCTTTTCACCTGTTGCCATGGTAAAGTCGATCAGGATCCTTCTGGCCATTGCCGCGTATTATGACTACGAGGTATGGCAGATGGACGTCAAGACAGCCTTTCTGAATGGCAAACTTGATGAGACCATCTACATGGACCAACCTAAAGGGTTCATTGCCCAAGCCAAGAGCAAAGAGTTTGTCGGCTTCATAGGTCCATTTATGGACTGAAACAGGCTTCGAGGTCTTGGATTATAAAGTTTGATGAGCCAATCAAATCTTATGGCTTTGATCAAAATGTCGACGAACCTTGTGTCTACAAGAAAATCGTTGACAAAACTGTCGCATTTTTGGTGTTGTACGTGGACGATATTCTTCTCATTGGGAATGAGGTAGAATTTCTTACTGACGTTAAAAAGTGGCTAGTTTCGCAATTTCAAATGAAAGATTTGGGAGAAGCTCAATACGTTCTAGGTATCCAGATAGTCCGGAACCGAAAGAACAAAACGCTAGCCTTGTCTCAGGCGTCTTATATTGACAAGATGTTGTCTAGATATAAGATGCAGAACTCCAAGAAGGGCTTGCTGCCTTTCAGGCATGAGGTTCACTTGTCTAAGGATCGGTGTCCTAAGACTCCTCAAGATGTTGAGGATATGAGACGATTCCATATGCTTCACCGTAGGGGAGCCTCATGTATGTCATCTTTGTGTACTAGGCCCGACATCCGTTATGTAGTAGGAATTGTCGGTGAGATATCACCCAATCCGTGATTAGATCACTGGACAACCGTAAAGGCAATCCTCAAGTATCTTAGGAGAACGAGGAACTACAGCTTAGTGTATGGTAGTGGGGATTTGATCCTTACGGGATACACGGATTCTGATTTTCGAGTTGATAAGGATTCTAGGAAATCCACCTCAAAATCACCTTCATTTTGAATGGAGGAGTCGTAGTATGGCGAAACATCAGCGGGATGCATTGCGATTCCACTATGGAAGCGAGTATGTTGCGCTTGTGAAGTCGCAAAGGAAGTCGCTTGGCTTAGGAAGTTCATGATAGAATTGAAGTTGTTCCTAACATGAACTTGCCCATCACATGATACGTGATAACAGGTGGTGCGAGAGCCAACTCACGTGAGCCTCGGAGCCATAAGAGAGACAAACACATTGGCGCAAGTATCATCCGATACGGGAGATTGTGCCGCGAGACGTGACGGTCACGCGAGATAGCGTCGAGCACAACGTAGTCGATCCATTTACAAAGCCCCTCACGGCTAAGGTGTTTGAGGGTCACCTAGAGAGTCTAGGTCTTCGAGAGCTTCCTGACTAGGGCAAGTGGGAGATGTGTAAACGGGTATTCAATGCCCTAGTTTATTGTATTACTTCGTTGTAATTTATGTACATTTCTGAAATGTATTTTCTCCACTAGCTTAGTCCAAGTGGGAGTTTGTTGGGATTTTTGTCCTAATCTCGTGTTTGTAATATATTGTTTGAAATTAATAAGTGTTATTTATTTCATCACTTTGTGTCTCGCAATATTTATAAACTTTTCCAATAAACTAAGCTCTAGGGTCATTGAATTTATGAGAGAACTGGAACTTGAACAGTGTGTAGTGGACACGCAGGGAGGATCACGTTCGAGTTAATGACCCGAACGGTCTACAGTATATGGATAGGGTTGGAGACCTAATCCTGGATACACTGTGGATGCGGCCCGTTTTGTATTAGATACAAACGAGGTGATCTGACTCGTTCATGTAGTTGACATGCGAGTGGGGGCATCCTGTGCAATGAGATTGTACAAGACCGGGCCGTGATTTATTAGACCTCACGATGTAACACCGCTGTGATGAGACTAATAACCGTAGATGACCATTAGTGACTCGACACAATCCCGGAGCGTGTTACACGACTCGCATCTGCGAGAGATCTATTCTTTGACTAGTAAATGCGGGTGAGGTGGTCACGATTACTCGCTCAATATGCCTATCTTCTCGTGGACGTAACCAAGTAGGGAGTCGGGAACTTATCTACGCGAGATGGAATTCACTCGTTCCGCTTTTAGGGAAACTAGAGGGGTTGTTCCCTTAAGTCTTGTCTCCGGGGCTTGGACAACGGCGCCCACCTTCTCACCGCCCGCAGAAGGGTGTTGTGTATGGTTGGACCATCACAATATGTTGTTCATTAGAGGAGCAGCGGTGGGGACTTAAGGAACAAGAGGTAGACACAGAGGTAAAGCGGTAATTTGACCAAATGTCTCACGAACAACCCGTGAAGGAGTAGACTCATGGGCATTGGTTATATCGGTGGACACGTAATATTCTGCACTGACGGGAGTGCAGCTAGGGCTATAGTGGAGTGTTACCGTAGCTAATGAATGTTGGTTAACCGGGTCAAAGAGTTTAGGAGGTTAATCTCGGATCATTGGAGCCCGTCACTGTAGGTCCATTAGGTCCCTCGGTTGGCTCCATCTGGATTTAAAAAAAGATAAAGTTTTGGTATGAAATTGAAGTGTTCAATTTCACTCTAAGGGCATTTATGTCATTTATATGAGATATGAATGATATAATATATAGTTTAATGTGAATGAGATTCATAATAAACTATAGGTTAGCCAAATTGTTGAATTAGGGCTAATTGGAGAATTTGATTGAGAGAAATTAAATTGGATGTGATTCAATTTAATTAATACACAATTAATGCAAATGAGATTTGCAATATGAGATATGAGATATCTTATATTATGTGGTTATGCAAATGAGATTTGCATAACCTATGGTTGTGGTAAAGTGGTAATTATGTGGACATTTTAACTCCACCAATTCCACTATATAAACCCTTCTTATAAGAAGGATGGTAAAAATACTTCTCTCATTTTTTAGATTTTCACAAAGAAGAGAAGAGAAATTCTCTCTATCCTCTCTCAATTCTCCTCCCTCACGAAAACTCATAGGTTCCCACAAACCTCATTTCTCCAAAAGAGAACAATCGAGAAGGCGTTTTGGTGGTGTTCAATCACTTTTGTTGGAGGCGTTTGTTGTGTATTTAGGAGCACGAAGAGTTCGTGATTTTTGAAGAAGAAACCTTGAAGAAAGTTTTCAACAAGTAAGTAAAATTCTTCTTGCTGTAAATTTCTTCTTCTTTAAGCATGTTTAGCCTAGAACTAAGTGTTAGATCAATTTTAATAAACACGGTTTGCATAATTGATACATTGACGATTCAATCGTCTTCCGCTGCACGGGATTTTCATTCCCTTCACAATTATTTTTCAGTAAGCAACTTAAAGTTAAACTTCAATAAAAAAAATTAGAACCAAAGTGCGGCCTAGGAGCAGTGATTAGAAATGAAAGGGGATAAGTGATGTTCACCTTTGCAAAGCCAGTGCTGGAGACTTCTGAGGCGGTTAGCAATGAGGGAGGGTATAACAATAACGTTGGAGATGGGCTTCAATAGACTAGAAGTGGAGATAGTCTCAGTCATGGTAGTGCAACTTCAACAACAGAGAGGAAATTATCTATCTGAGCTCGGAGTTTTGATCACAGAGATAAAATCTTTGAAGGAAAGACTCACCTTTGTCTCCTGCAAATGGTGTGATCGAAAAGAGAACATGGTCGCACATACAATAGTGAGAACAAAACTCAGACCTTAATTAAGAAGAAGGTTGGATGGAATGTTGAGGATCCTACGTTGAAAAAGTGGAGAGAAACCTCACAATATATAAGATATCTGAGCTACTCCTCTCTTAGTGAGCCTCGCATATACAATAAATTCTATAGTCTCCATATGAACCTACAACATGCACGACATTAAACAACTTTTTTATGTGTTTCCCTTAGACTTCTAGGTCATTCTCATGCCAGATTTCTAAGAGTTTTGACAACTTTGCTCTAATCTAAGTTTTATCTCTCGAGTCCACTTAAACCAACAAAATCAGAGAATTGAAGAACGAATTGCCAAAAATAAATGTCAAAACATAATTCAATACATGGAAAACAAGTCTTAACATGCAAATCAAATCCTAACTACAACATTTAGCTACTCTAAATCACAAGAAAACGAAACTAAAAGTGTGGCAAACGTCTTAAAACGGTGTTACAAACTGAAAGAAAAAGAAATTAAACTTATGTGTCGATGTCGGTCCTTCGTCTCCGAGCTCCTGTCTCGATCTCGAACCTCCACGAATGCTTTGGCTCTCAAGAAATGCTCACTTTTCTCTTCTTACAGGGTGTATTTCGAAATTAGGTGTAATCTCTACCAAATTCGGCTCCCTTTACAAGAAGAAATAAGGTTGTATTTATAGGCATCAATGATACAACGTTGCAACGCTAGAGACAACGTTGCAACGTTGTACCCTAGGCGGCTGGCATATATGGAATGTGTCGATGGCGTTGCAACGTTGAGGGCAGCGTTGGAACGCCGCTACCCTAACGTGTGCGTCTCTCTATCGAAGTACTTCAAATAAATAAACAACAAAGACAAACTACTTCAAATAAAGCACATAGTATACAAATCCTCACTTCATATTGTCATTCACCCTATCCTGCAGTTTAACTCTAAAATCAGCTCTTAGACCTATCGAGGTGAGATCAAACTTCTAAGTCTAATAACTTTGTTCTAGTCATTTCAAAACTACAGGAACACAGACTATGTGCATAGTAGTGCAGGAAAAACTCAAGAAAAATTTTAAATTAACTCAAATTCATATCATCTTCTCCAGGTTCAACAGAATCACAAAATTTTTAATTAATTCTCATCTAGGCTATCATAATCATATTTATGCAAAAGATCAATCAGCAATTCAACACATACTCAGGACAGTTACAATATACCAATAACATCTCACCCCCAAACTTAAACTAAACATTGTCCCCAATGTTTGCAAAAATAAGTTCAAATAGTAAGAAGGGTAAGAGTGAACAATATTGTCCTGAGTTATGAAGATGTTCATTATTTTTTGAGTTCCTTGGATAGCTAAAACACGTGGGCTGGAGTTCCACAGAACGGGACCATGGGTTTTAACGAGGGAAGACATCAACAACAACCTAACAAAGCAAAACAAACAAACTAGTGAGAAAATAACAAGCTACCAAAATAATCTAAAAGCAAAAAATGAAATGACAAAAATGTAAAGCTTGGTTTCCTCCCAAGAAATGCTTTCTTTAACGTTTTTAGCTAGACTGTGACTCATGATTGGCGTTAAGGCACGTAAAATTGCTCATATTTCTTCGGGTCATTCTTGCTTGAATTGATATAACCTTTTAAGTGTAAAAGGCTATCTTGTTTCTCTTGGGCACCTGAAAGAAGATTATTTTTGGTATTTTTGTGTATTGAAATAAAAGAACAAAAATTAAAACAAGACTCGTGAATGTAGGATAAATGGCTATCAAAATTAAAGGAAATTTATGAAGATAAAGGGGAAAATGACTTTTCAGCCTCGAACTCTATCACCTTAAATTCCTTTAGGGAAGTGATTATCTCACCATTGTCTACCTCACAAACCTGTTTCTGGTGTGTTTCAATCTCCTCCAACTCATCCTCACTATGATATGAATAAGTCCTCCTAGGTGGCACCTACTCAGTGGAAAGAATAAGAAATTGTTCCTGTAACGTCTTAAGGGAAATTACTAATTGATTAAGATAATGAGCTCTTTGCTGTACTATTTCCCAAAGACCTACCATTTTAGCCTCTAACCTATCCAACCTTTCTAATTCATCATGAACCAAATTTTTAATTTTCAACTCTAACGTATATTCCATTAATTGGTCTGCAAGAAAAAAGTTCTACAGGGTGCTTTGGATAAGAGAAATTTTGGTTCCAAGTGCCTAAATGATTACCATCAAAAGAGTTTTCATCAATCATAGATTCAGAATGGTAAAAATTAGACAAATGGTATCCAGAAAAATCATGATGCACATACCTAGGGTCCTGAGAGGGACAATAGAATGCTGGAGAATTAAAATCATGCAAAGTCATACTTGAAAACTCAGTAATTCAAATCAAGACTTTTACATAATAGCAACACAACCAAAACAGGGGACAAAGACTAAAAAACACACAAAACTAATAGAACAAATAAGGAAACAAGCAAATTAACACACAATAATAAATAAGGAAAGACAACACAAACAAACTTTAGTCTAAAATCTTAAATTTTCTCCTAATATTAATTAATCTAAATAATCACCATTCCTCGACAATGACGCCAAAAACTTGTTGCGTATAATTTATCTTGTGCAATAAAGCAAGTGTATGCGTGTCAAGTTTTAGTATAGTGATTTAAGAGTCCAAGTATCGTCCTCGAGAATGGGTTTCTAGATTAATTAATTTCCAAGATACTAATTCTCAATTTTAGCTAAAGTAACAAAACATGGATAGGTGGTGAAACAAAGATAAACGACAAACAAACAAGTGGAGACGCAAATTGATAGATTTGAAGGAAATTGACTTCACAAGCTAATAGCTTAATTAACACATGCAATAAACTAATGTGATGAATTTATAAACAAGAAGTAAGATACTCAAGAAAATCTCTCAATTATTAGTGAGCCTCGCACATACAATAAATTTTATAGTCTCCATATGAACCTACAACATGCACGACATTAAGCAACTTTTTTATGTATTTTCCTTAGACTTCTAGGTCATTCTCATGCCAGACTTCTAAGAGTTTTGACAACTTTGCTCTAATCTAAGTTTTATCTCTCTGAGTCCACTTAAACCAACAAAATCGAGAGAATTGAAGAACGAATTGCCAAAAATAAATGTCAAAACATAATTCAATACATGGCAAACAAGTCTTAACATGCAAATCAAATCCTAACTACAACATTTAGCTACTCTAAATCACAAGAAAACCAAACTAAAAGTGTAGCAAACGTCTTAAAACGGTGTTACAAACTGAAACAAAAAGAAATTAAACTTATGTGGATTTTGGTCCTTCGTCTCCGAGCTCCCGTCTCGATCTCGAACCTCCACGAATGCTTTGGCTCTCAAGGAATGCTCACTTTTCTCTTCTTACAGGGTGTATTTCGAAATTAGGGTGTAATCTCTACCAAATTCGACTCCCTTTGCAAGAAGAAATAAGGTTGTATTTATAGGCATCAACGATACAACGTTGCAACGTTGTACCCTAGGCGACTGACATATATGGAATGTGTCGATGTTGTTGCAACGCTGAGGGCAGCGTTGCAACACCGCTACCCTAACGTGTGCGCCTCTCTATCGAAGTAGCGTTGCAACGCTACCTGCACGGGTCTTCAGCATGGATTCCTGATCGAAATAGCGTTGCGACGCTGCAAGGCAGCGTTGCAATGCTATCGACATTGCTTCTCTATGCTTTAAAACAGCAAGCTCGACGTTGCAACGGTCTGCATGGCGTTGCAACGCCATCATCTCGGGTTTACTAGCTTCGATTGGTCCTTCTAAGAACACAGGAACACAGACTATGTGCATAGTAGTGCAGGAAAAACTCAAGAAAATTTTTAAATTAACTCAGATTCATATCATGCTCTCCAGTTTCAGCAGAATCACAAAATTTTTAATTAATTCTCATCCTAGGCTATCATAATCATACTTATGCAAAATATCAATCAACAATTCAACATATACTCAGGATAGTTACAACATACCAATAACATCCCACCCCCAAACTTAAACTAAACATTGTCCCAATTGTTTGCGAAAATAAGCTAAAATAGTAAGAAGGGTAAGAGTGAACAATACTGTCCTGAGTTATGGAGATTTTCATTATTTTCTGAGTTTCTTGGATAGCCAAAACACGTGTCTTTGGAGTTCCACGAACGAGCATGAGTTTTAACGAGGGAAGACATCAACAACAAACTAACAAAGCAAAACAAACAAACTAGTGAGAAAATAACAAGCTACCAAAACAAACTAAAAACGGAAAACAAAAATGACAAAAATGTTAAGCTTGGGTTGCCTCCCAAGAAACGTTTTCTTTAACGTCTTTAGCTAGACTATGACTCATGATTGGCGTCAAGGTACGTAAAACTGCTCATATTTCTTTAGAACCTCTTGCTTGCATTGATATAACCTTCTAAGTCTAAAAAACTATCTTGTTTCTCTTGGGCACCTGAAAGAAGATTATTTTAGGTATTTTTGTGTATTGAAATAAAAGAACAAAAATCAAAACAAGACTCCTAAGTGTAGGATAAATGGCTATCAAAATTAAAGGAAATTTCTGAAGATAAAGGGGAAAAGGACTTTTCAGCCTCGAACTCTATCACCTGAAATTCCTCCATGGAAGTGATTATCTCACCATTGTCTATCTCACAAACCTGTTTCTAGTGTGTTTCAATCTCCTCCAACTCATCCTCACTATCATATGAATAAGTGCTCCTAGGTGGCATCTCCTCAGTGGTATGAATAAGAAATTGTTCCTGTAAGGCCTTAAGGGAAATTACTAATTGATTAAGATAATGAGCTCTTTTCTGTATTATTTCCCAAAGTCCTACCACTTTAGCCTCTAACCTATCCAACCTTTTTAATTCATCATGAACCAAATTTTTAATTTTCAACTCTAACATATATTCCATTAATTGGTCCATGAGAAAAAAGTTTTCTACAGGGTGGTTGGGATAAGAGAAATTTTGGTTCCAAGTGCCTAAATGATTACCATCAAAAGAGTTTTCATCGATCATAGATTCAGAATAGTAAAAATTAGACAAATGGTATTCAGAAAATCATGATGCACATACCTAGAGTCCTGAGAGGGACAATAGAATGGTGGAGAATCAAAATCATGCAAAGTCAAACTTGAAAAATCAGTAATTCAAATGAAGACTTTTACACAATAGCAACACAACCGAAACATGGGACAAAGACTAAAAATCACACAAAACTAAAATAGAACAAATAAGGAAACAAACAAACAAACACACAAATAACAAATAAGGAAAGACAACACAAACAAACTTACAAATAAGGAAACAAACAAACAAACACACAAATAACAAATAAGAAAAGACAACACAAACAAACTTTAGTCTAAAATCTTAATTTTTCTCCTAATATTAATTAATCTAAATAATCGTCATTCCCCGACAACGACGCCAAAAACTTGTTGCGTTTAATTTATACTGTGCAATACCGCAAGTGTACGGGTCAAGTTTTAGTATAGTGATTTAAGAGTCCAAGTATCGTCCTCGGGAATGGGTTTCTAGATTAATTAATTACCAAGATATTAATTCTCAATTTTAGCTAAAGTAACACAACATGGATAGGTGATGAAACAAAGATAAACGACAAACAAACAAGTGGAGACGCGAATTGATAGATTTGGAGGAAATTGACTTCACAAGCTAATAACTTAATTAACACATGCAATGAACTAATGTGATGAATTTATAAACAAAAAGTAAGATACTCAAGAAAATCTCTCGATTTTTAGTAAGCCTCACACATACAATAAATTCTATAGTCTCCATATGAACCTACAATATGCACGACATTAAGCAACTTCTTTATGTGTTTCCCTTAGACTTCTAGCTCATTCTCATGTCAGACTTCTAAGAGTTTTGACAACTTTGCTTTAATCTAAGCTTTATCTCTCGAGTTCACTTAAACCAATAAAATCAGGGAATTGAAGAACGAATTGCCAAAAATAAATGTCAAAACATAATTCAATACATGGCAAACAAGTCTTAACATGCAAATAAAATCGTAACTACAACATTTAGCTACTCTAAATCACAAGAAAACCAAACTAAAAGTGTAGCAAATGTCTTAAAACGGTGTTACAAAACTGAAAGAAAAGAAATTAAACTTATGTGTCGATGTCGGTCCCTTCGTCTTGAGCTCCCGTCTCGATCTCGAACCTCCATGAATGCTTTGGCTCCCAAGGAATACTCACTTTTCTTTTCTTACAGGGTGTATTTCGAAATTAGGGTGTAATCTCTAACAAATTCGACTCACTTTGCAAGAACAAATAAGGTTGTATTTATAGGCATCAACGGTACAACGTTGCAACGCTGTACCCTAGGCGGCTGACATACATGAAATGTGTCAATGGCGTTGCAACGCTGCCGCTACCTTAACGTGTGCGCCTCTCTATCGAAGTAGCGTTGCGACGTTGTAAGGCAGCGTTGCAACGCTACCTGCACGGGTCTTCAACATGGTTCTTATCGAAATAGCGTTGTGACGCTGCAAGGCAGCGTTGCAACGCTATCAACATTGCTTCTTTATGCTTTAAAACAACAAGCTCGACATTGCAACGCCATCACCTCGGGTCTACTAGCTTGGATTGATCATACCGTGAGATCTATACTCGGCCTCGTGGCGCAAATGGGAGCGTCCTCCTTCGGATGGCATTTGTATAGGTCAATATCATCGTGGATGGAGAGAGTACTTATAGTGAGTGGGAGCGGGACTTGTGAAAACAAGACCCACGGTCTCTTCTTTCGATTCACACCGTGAGACGCCTATGATCCGCTCTCGCTAGTTTGGCTCGGACTGCACAATCCCTTCCGGAGGGCTTGATCATGGGAGTCGGAACACCGTGAATTCTCGAAAGGGATACGCTTTCTGGTTGGTTTTCCTTCTTGGTTCACCCTTCTGGTGGCTATTGTTTGACTGATGCTTGGAAACTTAAAGATTGAGGGTGACACTCACGAGAATTCGTTAAGTGTTAATGAATTCGATCGAACAATGGTAATTGGGCGCCTAATGGAATAAGAGTTATTCAGGATTAGGTCCGATCGAGAAAGTCTCGTCCTAGAGGAGGAGTGTTCTGTTCACCCTTTGGTGGCGGTCATTCTAAACCTTTAAGGTATCATTGCAAAATATTGAATGACCTAGAGATCATGAAACAATTTTGCTAAAACTTGATTGGATTTCAAAAGTTTTTTGCGAGACTAATACAAAGGTTTTTATTATTTTTCAGCTAAAAATGTTTAGCGCAATAATAGTTTTACTCGCTTCGGACAAATTAGTGGGAGATAACTATCAAAGTTGGAAAGATAACATAAATACAATTTTGGTACAAGACGACATTAAGTTCGTGTTATCCGAGGAGTGTCCTCGGATGTCGGGCTCGACAAGCGTCGCAGCAAAGTGTTCGCGATGCGCATTTATTGATGGATCGGGGCCAACGAAAAGGCCAAGGTCTACATAATTGCCGCGATGTCCGATGTCTTGGCAAAGAAGCACGAGCTGATGGTTTTCGCTAAGGAGATCATGGAGTCCTTGCAGGAAATGTTTGGACAGCAGTCCTTTCAGGTCCGGCATGACTCGCTCAAATATGTTTTCAACGCACGGATGAAAGAGGGGTCGTCTGTCCGTGAACACGTTCTAGACATGATGACCCACTTTCATCCGGCGAGAGATGAACGGGGCTTCGATCGATGAGTCGAGCCGTCGTCGATTTTATTTTGGAGACTCTTCCAAGAGTTTTCTTGATTCATGTAGCAATCTTTGTTATGAACAAAATTAGCTACACTCGACTACCCTCCTCAATGAGATACAGAATTTTCAATCCTTGCACAGGTCAAGGAATGCGAGGCAAATGTTGCCTATAGGTCTTATCACAAGGTTCGACCTGCAGGGCGAAACCTCGTTGTTCTTCACGCCCGAAAGGGAAGAAGAGGATGAAGAAGGGTAAAGCGACCGTCTTTGCCGCCTGAGGGCAGAAGGTCAAGGAGGTTGCGAGAGAAAGGAAAGTGTTTCCACCGCAATGGGGCGGTCACCGGAAGAGAAATCGTCCCAAATTCCCGGCCGAGAGGAAGAATCAAGGTAAATATGATTTACTTGTGGATCAAACATGTTTAGTGGAGAGTAGTGACTCACCTGCTGGATATTGGATTCGGCGCCACTAACCACGTTTGTTCTTCTTTTCGTGGGATTGATTCTGCGGCACGCGAGAGGGTGAGGTGACTCTACGGGTTGGATCCGGGAGCTTGTCTCTCTACGCAATGATCGGCACGGTGAAGCTAAACTTTGGCGGGAAGTACTTATTGTTGGACAATCTGTACATAGTTCCAGGGTTTACTAGAAACCTTGTTTCAATTTCCTGCCTTATTGAACATTGTATTTCAGTTTCTTTTGAATCAAATAAAGCGTTTATTTCTTTCAAAGGGAATGTGATTTGTTCAGCTTCACTTGAAAATAATCTGTATGTTTTGAAACCAAATTCGGTCAAAAGTGTTTTGAATATTGAATTATTTAAAACTGCAGAAACACGAACTAAGAAAGCGAAAGTTTCTCCAAAAGAAAATGCCCATCTTTGGCATCTTCGGTTAGGTCACATTAATCTCAATAGGATTGAGAAACTAGTGAAGAGTGGACTTCTAAACAAGTTGGAAGAGAACTCTTTACCGGTGTGTGAGTCATGCCTTGAGGGCAAAATGACCAAACGTCCTTTTAGTGGAAAAGGATATAGACCCAAAGAGCCTCTTGAGTTAGTGCATTCTGACCTCTGTGGTCCGATGAATGTTAAAGCTCGGGGCGGTTATGAGTACTTTGTGTCTTTCATAGACGACTACTCCAGATATGGGTATATTTACCTAATGCATAAGAAGTCTGAAACTCTTGAAAAGTTCAAGGAGTACAAGACTGAGGTTGAGAACCTCTTAGGTAAATCGCTTAAAACACTTCGATCGGATCGGGGTGGAGAGTACATGGACACTGAATTCCAGGACTATATGATAGAACACGGAATCACGTCCCCAACTCTCAAAGACTGGTATGCCACAATGAGAATGGTGTATCGGAGAGGAGAAACAGAACCTTGTTGGACATGGTTCGGTCGATGATGAGCTATGCTCGTCTCCCTGGTTCTTTTTGGGGGTACGCAATGGAGACTGCGGTTTACATTTTGAACAATGTTCCCTCGAAGAGTATTTGTGAAACACCTTTCGAGCTCTGAAGTGGACGTAAAGGCAGTTTACATCACTTCAGGATTTGGGGATGCCCGACCCACGTGTTGGTGTCAAACCCAAAAAAGTTGGAACCCCGTTCGAAATTGTATCTATTCGTAGGTTACCCTAAAGAGACTAGGGGTGGTCTGTTTTACGATCCTAGGGAAAATAGGGTGTTTGTGTCGACAAACGCCGCTTTCCTAGAGGAAGACCACGTCAGGGATGATTTACCAAGGAGTAAAATTGTATTAAATGAAATGGATTGGTACATCGCCAAGAGTTGCGATGGGGCTAGTACGTCAACAAGTGTTGTTGATCCTAGCACGTCTAGTCAAATCCGTTCCCAAGAGTTGGGAATGCCTCGACGTAGTGGGAGGGTCGTGAGACGCATGATCGCTACATGGGTTTAGCTGAAACCTCAGTTATCGCTCCTGATGATGATCATGTGAGGATCCATTGACCTATGATCGGGCAATGGTTGATGTTGACAAACACGAGTGGATTAAAGCTATGGACCGGAAATGGAGTCTATGTACTTCAATTCGTATGGGAGCTTGTGGATCAACCTGGATGGGGTAAAACCTATTGGTTGCAAATGGATCTACAAGCGTAAACGTGGCGTAGATGGGAAGGTGCGCACCTTTAAAGCCCGACTAGTGGCAAAGGGGTTTTACCCAGGTTGAAGGGTTGACTATGAGGAGACCTTTTCACCGTTGCCATGGTAAAGTCGATCGAGATCCTTCCGGCCATTGCCGCGTGACATGACTACGAGGTATGGCGGATGGACGCCAAGACGACCTTTACGAATGGCAAACTTGATGAGACCATCTACATGGACCAACCTAAAGGGTTCATTGCCCAAGCCAAGAGCAAAGAGTTTGTCGGCTTCATAGGTCCATTTATGGACCAAACGAGCTTCGAGGTCTTGGATTATAAAGTTTGATGAGCCAATCAAATCTTATGGCTTTGATCAAAATGTCGACGCGAACCTTGTGTCTACAAGAAAATCGTTGACAAAACCGCCGCATTTTTGGTGTTGTGCGTGGGCGATATTCTTCTCATTGGGAATGAGGTAGAATTTCTTCCTGACGTTAAAAAGTGGCTAGTTTCGCAATTTCAAATGAAAGATTTGGGAGAAGCTCAATACGTTCTAGGTATCCAGATAGTCCGGAACCGAAAGAACAAAACGCTAGCCTTGTCTCAGGCGTCTTATATTGACAAGATGTTGTCTAGATATAAGATCTGAGAACTCCAAGAAGGGCTTCTCGCTTTCGGGCATGAGGTTCACTTGTCTAAGGATCAGTGTCCTAAGACTCCTCAAGATGTTGAGGATATGAGACGGATTCCATATGCTTCAGCTGTAGGGAGCCTCATGTATGTCATGCTGTGTACTAGGCCCGACATCTGTTATGTAGTAGGAATTGTCAGTAGATATCAGTCCAATCTAGGATTAGATCACTGGACAACCGTAAAGGCAATCCTCAAGTATCTTAGGAGAACGAGGAACTACAGCTTAGTGTATGGTAGTGGGGATTTGATCCTTACGGGATACACGGATTCTGATTTTCAGATTGATAAGGATTCTAGGAAATCCACCTCGGGGTCAGCCTTCATTTTGAATGGAGGAGCTGTAGTATGGCGAAACATCAAGCAGGGATGCATTGCTGATTCCACTATGGAAGCGGAGTATGTTGCGGCTTGTGAAGCTGCAAAGGAAGCTGTTTGGCTTAGGAAGTTCATGATAGAATTGGAAGTTGTTCCTAACATGAACTTGCCCATCACACTGTTCTGTGATAACAGTGGTGCAGTAGCCAACTCACGTGAGCCTCGGAGCCATAAGAGAGACAAACACATTGAGCGCAAGTATCATCGTCGATACGGAGATTGTGCACCGCGAGACGTGGCGGTCACGCAGATAGCGTCGGAGCACAACGTAAATGATCCATTTACAAAGCCCCTCACGGCTAAGGTGTTTGAGGTCACCTGAGAGTCTAGGTCTTGAGAGCTTCCCGACTAGGGCAAGTGGGAGATGTGTAAACGGGTATTCAATGCCCTAGTTTATTGTATTACTTCGTTGTAATTTATGTACATTTAAAAATGTATTTTCTCCACTAGCTTAGTCCAAGTGGGAGTTTGTTGGGATTTTTGTCCTAATCTCGTGTTTGTAATATATTGTTTGAAATTAATAAGTGTTATTTATTTCATCACTTTGTGTCTCGCAATATTTATAAACTTTTCCAATAAACTAAGCTCTAGGGTCATTGAATTTATGAGAGAAGCTGGAACTTGAGCAGTGTGTAGTGGACACGCAGGGAGGATCACGTTCGAGTTAATGACCCGAACGGTCCTCTGATGATATGGATAGGGTTGGAGACCTAATCCACGGATACACTGTGGATGCGGCCGCTTTGTATTAGATACAAACGAGGTGATCCGACTCGTTCATGTAGTTGACATGCGAGTGGGGGCATCCTGCAATGAGATTGTACAAGACCGGACCGTGATTTATTAGACCTCACCGATGTAACACCGCTGATGTGAGGAGACTAATAACTTCGTAGATGACCATTAGTGACTCGACCTGAATCCTGAGCGTGTTACGGACTCCTGTCTGCGAGGATCTATTCTTTGACTAGTACGGGTGAGGGTGGTCACGCTTACTCGCTCAATATGCCTATCTTCTCGTGACGAACCAAGTAGGGAGTGGAAACTTATCTACGCGAGATGGAATTCACTCGCTCCGCTTTTAGGAAACTAGAGGGGTTGTTCCCTTAAGTCTTTGCCTCCGTGGCTTGGACAACGGCGCCCACCTTCTCACCGCCCGAGAAGGGTGTTGTGTATGGTTGGACCATCACAATATGTTGTTCATTAGAGGAGCAGTGGGGACTTAAGGAACAAGAGGTGAACACGAGGTAAAACGGTAATTTGACCAAATAGTGTCTCACGAACAACCCGTGAAGGGTAGACTCATGGGCATTGGTTATATCGGTGGACACGTAATATTCTCGCACCGACGGAGTGCGTGCTAGGGCTATAGTGGAGTGTTACCGTAGCTAATGAATGTTGGTTAACCGGGTCAAAGAGTTTAGGAGGTTAATCTCGGATCATTGGAGCCCGCCATCAGTAGGTCCATTAGGTCCCTCGGTTGGCTCCATCCGGATTTAAAAAGATAAAGTTTTGGTATGAAATTGAAGTGTTCAATTTCACTCTAAGGGCATTTATGTCATTTATATGAGATATGAATGATATAATATATAGTTTAATGTGAATGAGATTCATAATAAACTATAGGTTAGCCAAATTGTTGAATTAGGGCTAATTGGAGAATTTGATTGAGAGAAATTAAATTGGATGTGATTCAATTTAATTAATACACAATTAATGCAAATGAGATTTGCAATATGAGATATGAGATATCTTATATTATGTGGTTATGCAAATGAGATTTGCATAACCTATGGTTGTGGTAAAGTGGTAATTATGTGGACATTTTAACTCCACCAATTCCACTATATAAACCCTTCTTATAAGAAGGATGGTAAAAATACTTCTCTCATTTTTTAGATTTTCACAAAGAAGAGAAGAGAAATTCTCTCTATCCTCTCTCAATTCTCCTCCCTCACGAAAACTCATAGGTTCCCACAAACCTCATTTCTCCAAAAGAGAACAATCGAGAAGGCGTTTTGGTGGTGTTCAATCACTTTTGTTGGAGGCGTTTGTTGTGTACGAGGAGCACGAAGAGTTCGTGATTTTTGAAGAAGAAACCTTGAAGAAAGTTTTCAACAAGTAAGTAAAATTCTTCTTGCTGTAAATTTCTTCTTCTTTAAGCATGTTTAGCCTAGAACTAAGTGTTAGATCAATTTTAATAAACACGGTTTGCATAATTGATACATTGACGATTCAATCGTCTTCCGCTGCACGGGATTTTCATTCCCTTCACAATTATTTTTCAGTAAGCAACTTAAAGTTAAACTTCAATAAAAAAAATTAGAACCAAAGTGCGGCCTAGGAGCAGTGATTAGAAATGAAAGGGGATAAGTGATGTTCACCTTTGCAAAGCCAGTGCTGGAGACTTCTGAGGCGGTTAGCAATGAGGGAGGGTATAACAATAACGTTGGAGATGGGCTTCAATAGACTAGAAGTGGAGATAGTCTCAGTCATGGTAGTGCAACTTCAACAACAGAGAGGAAATTATCTATCTGAGCTCGGAGTTTTGATCACAGAGATAAAATCTTTGAAGGAAAGACTCACCTTTGTCTCCTGCAAATGGTGTGATCGAAAAGAGAACATGGTCGCACATACAATAGTGAGAACAAAACTCTGAACCTTAATTAAGAAGAAGGTTGGATGGAATGTTGAGGATCCTACGTTGAAAAAGTGGAGAGAAACCTCACAATATATAAGATATACGAGCTACTCCTCTCTTAGTGAGCCTCGCATATACAATAAATTCTATAGTCTCCATATGAACCTACAACATGCACGACATTAAACAACTTTTTTATGTGTTTCCCTTAGACTTCTAGGTCATTCTCATGCCAGATTTCTAAGAGTTTTGACAACTTTGCTCTAATCTAAGTTTTATCTCTCGAGTCCACTTAAACCAACAAAATCAGAGAATTGAAGAACGAATTGCCAAAAATAAATGTCAAAACATAATTCAATACATGGAAAACAAGTCTTAACATGCAAATCAAATCCTAACTACAACATTTAGCTACTCTAAATCACAAGAAAACGAAACTAAAAGTGTGGCAAACGTCTTAAAACGGTGTTACAAACTGAAAGAAAAAGAAATTAAACTTATGTGTCGATGTCGGTCCTTCTGCCTCCGAGCTCTCGTCTCTCGATCTCGAACCTCCACGAATGCTTTGGCTCTCAAGAAATGCTCACTTTTCTCTTCTTACAGGGTGTATTTCGAAATTAGGTGTAATCTCTACCAAATTCGGCTCCCTTTACAAGAAGAAATAAGGTTGTATTTATAGGCATCAATGATACAACGTTGCAACGCTAGAGACAACGTTGCAACGTTGTACCCTAGGCGGCTGGCATATATGGAATGTGTCGATGGCGTTGCAACGTTGAGGGCAGCGTTGGAACGCCGCTACCCTAACGTGTGCGTCTCTCTATCGAAGTACTTCAAATAAATAAACAACAAAGACAAACTACTTCAAATAAAGCACATAGTATACAAATCCTCACTTCATATTGTCATTCACCCTATCCTGCAGTTTAACTCTAAAATCAGCTCTTAGACCTATCGAGGTGAGATCAAACTTCTAAGTCTAATAACTTTGTTCTAGTCATTTCAAAACTACAGGAACACAGACTATGTGCATAGTAGTGCAGGAAAAACTCAAGAAAAATTTTAAATTAACTCAAATTCATATCATCTTCTCCAGGTTCAACAGAATCACAAAATTTTTAATTAATTCTCATCTAGGCTATCATAATCATATTTATGCAAAAGATCAATCAGCAATTCAACACATACTCAGGACAGTTACAATATACCAATAACATCTCACCCCCAAACTTAAACTAAACATTGTCCCCAATGTTTGCAAAAATAAGTTCAAATAGTAAGAAGGGTAAGAGTGAACAATATTGTCCTGAGTTATGAAGATGTTCATTATTTTTTGAGTTCCTTGGATAGCTAAAACACGTAATGGAGTTCCAGTTCCTGAGCGGGACCATGGGTTTTAACGAGGGAAGACATCAACAACAACCTAACAAAGCAAAACAAACAAACTAGTGAGAAAATAACAAGCTACCAAAATAATCTAAAAACAGAAAACAGAAATGACAAAAATGTAAAGCTTGGGTTTCCTCCCAAGAAATGCTTTCTTTAACGTTTTTAGCTAGACTGTGACTCATGATTGGCGTTAAGGCACGTAAAATTGCTCATATTTCTTCGGGTCATTCTTGCTTGAATTGATATAACCTTTTAAGTGTAAAAGGCTATCTTGTTTCTCTTGGGCACCTGAAAGAAGATTATTTTTGGTATTTTTGTGTATTGAAATAAAAGAACAAAAATTAAAACAAGACTCGTGAATGTAGGATAAATGGCTATCAAAATTAAAGGAAATTTATGAAGATAAAGGGGAAAATGACTTTTCAGCCTCGAACTCTATCACCTTAAATTCCTTTAGGGAAGTGATTATCTCACCATTGTCTACCTCACAAACCTGTTTCTGGTGTGTTTCAATCTCCTCCAACTCATCCTCACTATGATATGAATAAGTCCTCCTAGGTGGCACCTACTCAGTGGAAAGAATAAGAAATTGTTCCTGTAACGTCTTAAGGGAAATTACTAATTGATTAAGATAATGAGCTCTTTGCTGTACTATTTCCCAAAGACCTACCATTTTAGCCTCTAACCTATCCAACCTTTCTAATTCATCATGAACCAAATTTTTAATTTTCAACTCTAACGTATATTCCATTAATTGGTCTGCAAGAAAAAAGTTCTACAGGGTGCTTTGGATAAGAGAAATTTTGGTTCCAAGTGCCTAAATGATTACCATCAAAAGAGTTTTCATCAATCATAGATTCGTAATGGTAAAAATTAGACAAATGGTATCCGGAAAAATCATGATGCACATACCTGAGGTCCCGAGAGGGACAATAGAATCTTTGGAGAATTAAAATCATGCAAAGTCATACTTGAAAACTCAGTAATTCAAATCAAGACTTTTACATAATAGCAACACAACCAAAACAGGGGACAAAGACTAAAAAACACACAAAACTAATAGAACAAATAAGGAAACAAGCAAATTAACACACAATAATAAATAAGGAAAGACAACACAAACAAACTTTAGTCTAAAATCTTAAATTTTCTCCTAATATTAATTAATCTAAATAATCACCATTCCTCGACAATGACGCCAAAAACTTGTTGCGTATAATTTATACTGTGCAATAAAGCAAGTGTACGTGTCAAGTTTTAGTATAGTGATTTAAGAGTCCAAGTATCGTCCTCGAGAATGGGTTTCTAGATTAATTAATTTCCAAGATACTAATTCTCAATTTTAGCTAAAGTAACAAAACATGGATAGGTGGTGAAACAAAGATAAACGACAAACAAACAAGTGGAGACGCAAATTGATAGATTTGAAGGAAATTGACTTCACAAGCTAATAGCTTAATTAACACATGCAATAAACTAATGTGATGAATTTATAAACAAGAAGTAAGATACTCAAGAAAATCTCTCAATTATTAGTGAGCCTCGCACATACAATAAATTTTATAGTCTCCATATGAACCTACAACATGCACGACATTAAGCAACTTTTTTATGTATTTTCCTTAGACTTCTAGGTCATTCTCATGCCAGACTTCTAAGAGTTTTGACAACTTTGCTCTAATCTAAGTTTTATCTCTCGAGTCCACTTAAACCAACAAAATCAGAGAATTGAAGAACGAATTGCCAAAAATAAATGTCAAAACATAATTCAATACATGGCAAACAAGTCTTAACATGCAAATCAAATCCTAACTACAACATTTAGCTACTCTAAATCACAAGAAAACCAAACTAAAAGTGTAGCAAACGTCTTAAAACGGTGTTACAAACTGAAACAAAAAGAAATTAAACTTATGTGGATTTCTGGTCCTTCGTCTCCGAGCTCCCGTCTCGATCTCGAACCTCCACGAATGCTTTGGCTCTCAAGGAATGCTCACTTTTCTCTTCTTACAGGGTGTATTTCGAAATTAGGGTGTAATCTCTACCAAATTCGACTCCCTTTGCAAGAAGAAATAAGGTTGTATTTATAGGCATCAACGATACAACGTTGCAACGTTGTACCCTAAGCGGCCCGACATATATGGAATGTGTGATGATGTTGTTGCAACGCCGAGGCGGCGTTGCAACACCGCCGCCCTCTAACGTGCGCGCCTCTCTGCGAAGTAGCGTTGCAGCGCTACTCGCATCGTCTTCGGCATGGATTCTGATCGAAATAGCGTTGCGGCGACTTTGCAAAGCGGCGTTGCAATGCTATCGACATTAACTTCTCTATGCTTTAAAACAAAGAAGCTCGACGTTGCAACTCGGCTCGCATGGCGTTGCAACGCCATCATCTCGGGTTTACTAGCTTCGATTGGTCCTTCTAAGAACACGGAACCACGGACTATGTGCATAGTAGTGCAGGAAAAACTCAAGAAAATTTTTAAATTAACTCAGATTCATATCATGCTCTCCAGTTTCAGCAGAATCACAAAATTTTTAATTAATTCTCATCCTAGGCTATCATAATCATACTTATGCAAAATATCAATCAACAATTCAACATATACTCAGGATAGTTACAACATACCAATAACATCCCACCCCCAAACTTAAACTAAACATTGTCCCAATTGTTTGCGAAAATAAGCTAAAATAGTAAGAAGGGTAAGAGTGAACAATACTGTCCTGAGTTATGGAGATCTTCATTATTTTCTGAGTTTCTTGGATAGCCAAAACACGTGTGCTGGAGTTCCACAGAACGAGAGCATGAGTTTTAACGAGGGAAGACATCAACAACAAACTAACAAAGCAAAACAAACAAACTAGTGAGAAAATAACAAGCTACCAAAACAAACTAAAAACGGAAAACAAAAATGACAAAAATGTTAAGCTTGGGTTGCCTCCCAAGAAACGTTTTCTTTAACGTCTTTAGCTAGACTATGACTCATGATTGGCGTCAAGGTACGTAAAACTGCTCATATTTCTTTAGAACCTCTTGCTTGCATTGATATAACCTTCTAAGTCTAAAAAACTATCTTGTTTCTCTTGGGCACCTGAAAGAAGATTATTTTAGGTATTTTTGTGTATTGAAATAAAAGAACAAAAATCAAAACAAGACTCTAAGTGTAGGATAAATGGCTATCAAAATTAAAGGAAATTTCAAGATAAAGGGAAAAGGACTTTTCACCTCGAACTCTATCACCCAAATTCCTCCATGGAAGTGATTATCTCACCATTGTCTATCTCACAAACCTGTTTCTAGTGTGTTTCAATCTCCTCCAACTCATCCTCACTATCATATGAATAAGTGCTCCTAGGTGGCATCTCCTCGATGGTATGAATAAGAAATTGTTCTGTAAGGCCTTAAGGGAAATTACTAATTGATTAAGATAATGAGCTCTTTTACAGATTATTTCCCAAAGTCCTACCACTTTAGCCTCTAACCTATCCAACCTTTTTAATTCATCATGAACCAAATTTTTAATTTTCAACTCTAACATATATTCCATTAATTGGTCCATGAGAAAAAGTTTTCTCTGAGGTGGTTGGGATAAGAGAAATTTTGGTTCCAAGTGCCTAAATGATTACCATCAAAAGAGTTTTCATCGATCATAGATTCTGAATAGTAAAAATTAGACAAATGGTATTCGTAAAATCATGATGCACATACCTAGAGTCCCGAGAGGGACAATAGAATGGTGGAGAATCAAAATCATGCAAAGTCAAACTTGAAAAATCAAGAAATTCAAATGAAGACTTTTACACAATAAAGAACACAACCAAAACATGGGACAAAGACTAAAAATCACACAAAACTAAAATAGAACAAATAAGAAACAAACAAACAAACACACAAATAACAAATAAGGAAAGACAACACAAACAAACTTACAAATAAGGAAACAAACAAACAAACACACAAATAACAAATAAGAAAAGACAACACAAACAAACTTTAGTCTAAAATCTTAATTTTTCTCCTAATATTAATTAATCTAAATAATCGTCATTCCCGACAACAACGACGCCAAAAAAACTTGTTGCGTTTAATTTATATCATGCAATACCGCAAAGTGTACGGGTCAAGTTTTAGTATAGTGATTTAAGAGTCCAAGTATCGTCCTCGGGAATGGGTTTCTAGATTAATTAATTACCAAGATACTAATTCTCAATTTTAGCTAAAGTAACACAACATGGATAGGTGATGAAACAAAGATAAACGACAAACAAACAAGTGGAGACGCGAATTGATAGATTTGGAGGAAATTGACTTCACAAGCTAATAACTTAATTAACACATGCAATGAACTAATGTGATGAATTTATAAACAAAAAGTAAGATACTCAAGAAAATCTCTCGATTTTTAGTAAGCCTCACACATACAATAAATTCTATAGTCTCCATATGAACCTACAATATGCACGACATTAAGCAACTTCTTTATGTGTTTCCCTTAGACTTCTAGCTCATTCTCATGTCAGACTTCTAAGAGTTTTGACAACTTTGCTTTAATCTAAGCTTTATCTCTCGAGTTCACTTAAACCAATAAAATCAGGGAATTGAAGAACGAATTGCCAAAAATAAATGTCAAAACATAATTCAATACATGGCAAACAAGTCTTAACATGCAAATAAAATCGTAACTACAACATTTAGCTACTCTAAATCACAAGAAAACCAAACTAAAAGTGTAGCAAATGTCTTAAAACGGTGTTACAAACTGAAAGAAAAAGAAATTAAACTTATGTGTCGATGTCGGTCCTTCGTCTTCGAGCTCCCGTCTCGATCTCGAACCTCCATGAATGCTTTGGCTCCCAAGGAATACTCACTTTTCTTTTCTTACAGGGTGTATTTCGAAATTAGGGTGTAATCTCTAACAAATTCGACTCACTTTGCAAGAACAAATAAGGTTGTATTTATAGGCATCAACGGTACAACGTTGCAACGCTGTACCCTAGGCGGCTGACATACATGAAATGTGTCAATGGCGTTGCAACGCTGCCGCTACCTTAACGTGTGCGCCTCTCTATCGAAGTAGCGTTGCGACGTTGTAAGGCAGCGTTGCAACGCTACCTGCACGGGTCTTCAACATGGTTCTTATCGAAATAGCGTTGCGACGCTGCAAGGCAGCGTTGCAACGCTATCAACATTGCTTCTTTATGCTTTAAAACAACAAGCTCGACATTGCAACGCCATCACCTCGGGTCTACTAGCTTGGATTGATCATTCTACTTCCAATTGATGTTATTTTTAGCTTCAAAAAGCATTGTTTCGATCCCGTGTGATCCAAAATGTCTCCAGATGTCCTGTTTATGCTATTTACCTGAAATTCAATGATTAACACACATAAAAGCCCTAAAATTATCATAAAAGTAAAACTAGCAATAATTAAGCCTAAGGATATTACATTTTGTGTGCTATCAGTTACTCATCTCATTACCAATTGGTTTTGAGATGGAAACCCATATAATCTGTTATATTCGGTCCAAAAAAATTAAAATTGAGATCTGATCTAAGAATGGTGAACCAAAAAGATACCATCTTGAGGGACATGTTGAGGATTCCACATATGTGAGTATTTCGAGGAGCTTATTGAGGATTCTTCGAGGAGCTCCAAGAAAGGGGTTTCCAACGCTTTAGTGTCCTTTTATTTTCTTCTGTTTCTATGGTTCATTTTTCTGTATTTTCCGATTATCAAAAAAAAAAAAAAGAAGAAGAAGAATCCTGATCATATAATAAAAGAAACTCGAAGATGAATCCGAATCAAACCGAAAACGACAGATGAAATATATAAAAAATAGGAAAAAATACACTTTTGGTCCCTTAGTTTGTAGGTGGGTTTCTATTTAGTCCCTCAGTTTCAAAATCGAACAATCAAATCCCTTAATTTGGAAAAATGGTTCAATTGGGTCCCTGTAGGTCAAACACCGTTAATTATTTAACGGATTGCTGATGTGACAATTTTTAATATTAAAATAAAAATTATATTATAATAAAATAATAAAAATCATTAATAATTAATAATAAATAATTATAAATAAACTTCTCTCTCCTTCCACCACTTCCCTTTCCCCCCTCAATCGTCGACTCCCCTTCCCCTTGGCGGGCCCGAACTAGGTACACGAAAAGCTTTTCGCTTTGAAAGAAGCCCCGAACGGCGCCACCGCCGCCACTCTCGAAACTTTCTGGAGCTCGGTGGTGAAGGTTTTCAAGACGACGTTGTAGATCGAGGATTCTAAAACGGTGTAGGGATCGACGGTGCTGATTTTGGTGCCGCCGACGTCGTTGCTGTCGATTTTGAGGAGGGTGATGTTGGGTGGGACGGTTTTAGAGTTGATGACGATGGATTTGACGCCGATGAAATATTCGACGAATTTTTCGCCGGCAGAGAAGACGCCGACGATGTTGGGTAAGAAATGGTAGAGGTCGTTGTTTAGAAGATGACGCCGAAATGCGTGGAGCCGCTCAGCAAATGGCAAAGAGAAGCCGTTCGTGGCAGTTAAGCTCCTTGGTTCGGCGTACTACGCCCGAGAGGTTGAGGTCTTGCCAGATCTGCAATGAGAGATGAGGAAGGAAGAGAGGATGAGGAAGGGAAGGGGAAGGGGAGTCTCACGATGGAGGGGAAGAGGAAGTGGAAGGAGAGAGAAAAGTTTATTTAGAATTATTTATTATTGATTATTAATGATTTTTATTATTTTATTATAATATAATTATTATTTTAATATTAAAAATTACCACATCAGCAATCCGTTAAATAATTAACGGTATTTGACCAAGTGTATTTTTCCAAAAAAAAAATACTTTATTAAAAAAAAAAATAAAAAAATACTAAGTCCGAACCCTGAAGAATCCCACTAGGCCGCCCGCTGCCAATTGCCAACATTCTCTCCCTCTCACTCGACTCCACCGAAACCGAAAGCCTTCTTAATTTATTCTCCAAACTTTCTGACATTTGACAACCCCAATTATTTTAACCCTCTATGAGTCTATACTCAATCGCAGTCCCTTCCCGCCTTACTGAAACTGTTCAATTTCCTTAATTTTGATTACTGTTCATGATAACCAATCGCAGTAATTTGATAACCAAAATGACCACTCGAAAGTTGGCTTTAATCAAGCTTTTGGATCATTCTCCTTCGCACACTGTCTCAAAGGTCGAGAAGCTGAGTTCTGAAACCTTCAGAACGACAGATCTGCTGTCAATTTCAGATATAGTACTGGCAAACCCCATGTCTTAATCACAACCCCAGATCGCATTTCGGCCATTTCCAGCTTCCCTCAACTCGCTTCGAGCCTTTGATTTCAGGGTCGTTGGAAATAGATCGCCAATGTCATGTCCAATCAACAGCTTCCGCTTCAATGGCTCCCTTTGCGCGTGCCCACCAGGCCATCTTCTTAATCGGGCCAGCAATACCTGCGTTCTCTTCAGCAGCCCTTCATCCATCGTCATAGGCCGAGTTGAAAGCTATGGTGTTAGCTTCCCTGCCACCATTTTCTCGTTTGATTCTATTAGGAAGTTCACGCAGTCTCAGGCTGTGTTTCTTCAGGCCACTCTTGTAATGCTGGGTTCTTGGCTCTTCTTCTGCTTGTTTCTGAGATTCATGAAGCTTGGGGATGGCAAAAACTCTTGGTTCAGGATCAGATGGTGGGTTAGCAGACTGGACCTCTGCTTTTCCACTAGACATTGGCTGGTTAGCTGCCCTTTTGAATTTCTTGCTCTCTTCATGTGGTTTTTTATGATTTTTTGCCCTAGATTGTTAATGATTTTTCTGTTCATCTGTAGAATTTTCCTGCTGCTTTTTGCTACTTCGTGGCTTTCGTCATGACGTTTTTGTTTCGATTTCTTTATTTGATCTCTTTCACTTTGTGTTGTGGGATATTCCTCGATATCAGCCGTTTCAATTCTTAGAGAAGAGATGGGAAGTTGAAAGTTTGACATTTATCATTATGGTTTGCGGTTGGGGAAGTATACGAACTGTAAATTTCTTGGGTTAACTGGAATTCATATAAAGTTGATTGTTGTTGATCGATCAACCATTTTTCTTACTTTTGGAATCTCAACAACCATTTTGCTACCAAAACTGTCTCTACTCTTCAAGTTTCCTAGCCCTAGAATACCCCCTTTCTACTGGCAGTGAAATAGTTGGCCAATTTACAAAATCTCTCGCTTTACCTAAAGATTGTTTCTTTGTTTCTTTTCCCTTTCACTTGTGATATTAACAGTTGGACAGAACTTATCTATTTCAGGTTTCTTTTTGGGTAGTTTAGTATGCATTTTCATGTATTCTTTTTATCTGTCTGGTACTGGATTTCAATCTCCTCTAGTCAATGAAAATTAGCATTTCTCTTTTTAGTCCAAACCATAGTGTTTCAATTTTTCCTATTATAATTTGCTTTCCTTATCTGTGTTGAAGGATGATAAAAAAGTAGTCATGAAACGAAAAACTGAACTTGGTGGAACATTCTCAATAGCAAGTTGGATTCTTTTCGTTGGCTTGTTTGCTGCGTAAGTACCAATTTTCTCTATACTGTCATCTGTCATCTACTGAAAACAATTCTCTCATGTTGGTTTTGTATTGACTTGGCTTTGCAGTGTTTTCTCAGGTTGCTTTACCAAGTCATATCAAAAAGAAGCATTGAAGTGCATAATATCAAAGCAGCACATGCACCAGACATGGTTTCCTTTGTGAATGACATGGAATTTAATATAACCACAGTCTCTACTATGAGTTGTGCAAATATTCGTGATCTTGGTACTGTTGTGTTTGGGAATCCTGGTTTTCTGAAACAGAAAGTAATGCCTCTGTCAAATTTTGCAAACTACTCCTGCCATAACAAGAGTGAAGGGCCAACTATAAGTGTTCAGTGTGGAAGATGTCGATTCATTCAGGACAATATTTATATCTCATGGCAGTTTGTTGATCTTCCAAGTAATCCTGCCAGTGCTGTTGGATTTCAGTTTAACCTCTCTGCAAGGAATCATGCCAAAAATGATCATGCAAGTTTTCTTAGTGGATTATTAAAAAATGGAAGCAATTTTGATGATACACCAGTTACGTTCAGAGGGAAGAATGCGAATATAGTGCAATTCAATCTATTTCCAAGAATATACGGTGACCAACAGGATTCCAAGCTTATGCAGCCTTTATTTCATGAGTTTGTCCCTGGTTCATCCTTTCAAAAGACAAGCGAGCTCCAAACATCCCTTGAAAATTCCAATGATGGACTACTCAATGTCACCTTGTACATCAATCTCCTCTCTTCTTACATTGTCGAGATAGAGAATCAAAATGTTTTTAGCCCTGGTAAGTATCGATAAACATTATGCTATATAATCGAATGTTCTTTCAGGGATTAGTGTATCATATATACCCCCATAAACATTACATGAACAACCTGACTGCCACCTCATTATTAATTAAATTTCCATTAAGCTCTTTTTTTAATTTTTTATATTTAAACAAATTTTCATTAAGCTCTTAAGCTGCTAGAAAAATTATACCATAGACTCCTCACTCTACTACCACAATAAAACTGTCCAGAATCGGACAATCTCCACCACTATATTAGCCATACTATTATACTATTTTCTCTGGTTATGTATATCACTAGACACGTTATTTTATCACTCAAATAATGGCATTTCGTAGTCTGGATAATCTGAGATATGTGGGATAAGTGGATTGGATTCTGGACTCTAGTAACTTAGATTGCGCTGCCCGGTAGATTAGCTTTTGACGTTAGCCACTCTTGGCAGGAGTTCTTGTTTCGTACTTAACATCTTCTTCAAGGTTAGTTTTGGTCTTAAACTGCTAACTAGCTGGTGATTGTGGGCAAGAAAACTACAAGAATTGTCCTTGTGACTTTCTATTGTAGAAGTTTTGCTGTTGATTATTGTTTTTTAAAATTGTTTATGTAATTTGATCTTTGCTACTTCTGTTATTTCCACAAGCCTTTTGTTTGATTCTGTCATTGAAAATTTCTAATTCCTCTGTTTTAAACTGTGCCAAGTAATAGCCTAACACATCTGAAAATAGCTTCCATCCTTCTATTTCTACTTGAATACTTTGAAGTCTTCCATAAGAAGCTGTTCAATGTAGGTGACCTAACTCAAGCCAAATTCCAATTGTTAAGGCTTCGTTTGATAACCATTTGGTTTTTGGTTTTAAAAAATTTAGCTTTTTTTCTCCCAATTTCTCTACAATGAGTTTCATCTTTCTTAAGTAAACATTTGAATTCTTAGCCAAATTCTAAAAACACAAAAACATATTTTTTAAAACTACTCTATATTTTTCAAAATTTGGCTTGGTTTTTGAAAACATACATAGAAAGTAGATAGCAAAGCAAGGAAACTCATAGGTGGAAATAGTATTTATAGGCTGAATTTTCAAAAACCAAAAACGAAAAACGAAAAACAAAAAACCAAATGGTTATCAAACAAGCCTATTTGCCTTACTACATGCCTTGACAAAGTGGTTGCTAGAGTCCTTTCTGAACGCCTTAAAAAGGTTCTACCTCAAACGATCTCAAAATTCCAATCTACTTTTGTTGCTGACAGACTGATTATAGATGCCTCCCTTATTGCCAATGAACTCATAGAGGAATATACAAGGAGCAAAAAACAGGGAGTGGTGATCGAACTTGATATAGAAAAGGCCTTTGACATGATGGATTGGGAATTTGTAGACAATATCCTTGCTGCAAAAGGATTTGGCTATAGGTGGAGAAGATGGATCCATGGATGCAGTTCATCGAAAAAAATTTTCACTTATCATAAATGGGAAGCCTCGTGGCAAGATCAAAGCCTCGAGAGAGCTTAGACAAGGAAACCCCTTATCTCCCTTCCTTTTCATTCTCATCATTGATTGTCTTAGCAGAATGTTGACCCTTGAAGCATCTAGGGGTCATATTTGTGGAATGGAAATAAGAAGAGACAAGCTTGCCATAAATCATCTACTCTTCGCCGATGACACCATTCTCTTTTCTTCACCAAACAAAGACAAGATCACTGCTCTTTTTGCCACTGTGAAAATGTTTGAGGGAGCATCGGGTTTACGCATCAATCACCACAAATCTGAATTCATAGGCATACACGTGGACGAGGCAATTGTTGATGACCTTGCTAAAGAATTTGGCTATAAAGTGGCATCTTGGCCTACTACCTTGGATTGCCCCTCAATGGTAAGCCACATAAAACAACCTTATGGAATCCCCTCATAGAGAAGGTTGAGGGGTGCTTAAAAGGGTGGAATTGTTCCTATATATCAAAAGGACGAAGGCTTACCCTTATAAAAGGCACCTTGTCCAACCTCCCCACAAATTACCTCTCCCTTTTTAAAATCTCGTCGGACGCTGCCAAAGCTATATACCGGAAATTTTTGTGGAATGGTTATAAAGAAAAGTCGGGTTTCCACTCCATCAATTGGCTAACCGTCTGTCGACCTATAGAAGAAGGAGACCTTGGTTTCCCTGATATCAAGGCCAAAAACAAAAGCCTCCTAGCTAAATGGATATGGAGATTTCGTCTAGAGAAAAATTCTCTTTCGAGGAGAGTTTTGGCTGCAAAATATGGTACCACACACTTTGATCTCCATTCAGACTCCAAGGCTATAAAGTACCATTGTGGACCATGGAAACATATTGTGGGTGAACAGAGGCTGATTTTCGACAACATTTCATGTGTCATTGGCAATAGCAAACAAACTTCCTTTTGGTGCGATCGATGGCTTGGTGATATACCTCTCAAGAATGCATACCCTTTCCTTTATCCTTTATCCCAGAAAAAGAATGAATCTGTACATGAGATGTTTAAAATTGCAGAATTATCCTGGGAGCTTGGTCTCTGTCGGAATCTAAAAGAATCAAAAATTGAGGAATGGGCTAGGCTCACGAACCACCTTCCAAGCCATTTAGGATCAACAACCGAGGATACTTGGAATTGGCCTTTAGACAAAAAGGGCATCTTCACAACAAAGTCCCTTACACACAAAATAACCACCAACAATGACATTACTCACAGATTGTTGTACAAAAATCTTTGGAAGGGCTCCATTCCTAAAAGAGTCAGATTTTTTCTTTGGGAAGTCAGTCATGAAAGCATAAATACGATGGATACAATTCTAAAGAAGGCTCCGTGGTTAGTATCAACCCCTAATTGGTGCGTCCTTTGCAAAAATGCGAGTGAAACTATGGGACACATCTTCACCACCTGTCAGTTTACAACCAGTAAATGGGTGAGGCTTCTAAATGCTTCCAACCAACAACTTGTGTTTCCTAACTCTATGATTTCGATCCTTGAGGTTCTTTTGTTGGGTCACCCTTTCACACAAAGCAAGGCTTACGCGTGGGACAACATTGTTAAAGCGCTTCTCTGGTCCATATGGCTTGAAAGAAACAACAGGATCTTCAATGATAAAGCTAGAGAGCCAAACCTACTTCGACCACCTTCATTATCTTGCTTTTTCTTGGTGTAAATTCTCTCATTTTTTTGGTGATTACTATCTCATTTCCCTTCTTAATCTTAGCAATTGAGAAAATCTTTTGTAATTGGGTTACCACACCCCTTTTGTACATTTCATACAATCAATGAAATGATCTAAACGTTTCTCATAAAAAAATAATCAAACAAGATTAAACAAACTATTTTGTATAAAGATGCAAGAATAAATGATCCTACTCCTTCCTCATTCATACCACCCTGAGGATACAATGGCACTAACAAAATGAAGGTAATTGGTAAGGGAACTAATAATGATTTATGGGTAGGAGTAGTATGGTATTAGTAAAGGAATAAGGGTAATTAGTTAGGGAGCTAGTTAGTGTTTTTGGTTATAAATAGAGGGAGGGAGATTGAGGGAAGACAGACAATTGTTGTGTGATTTAGGGCTTGGGTTAGCATACTCAAGAGAAGGGAGGTTCCAAGTGCCTTATACTTGGTTTATCTGATAGCTTTTTATCATTTTCATTTCAATATATTTCAGTTCTTAATTCTTGTTAGGTGGTATACTAACAATTGGTATCAAAGCATCAGTTCTGACCATGGAATAGTTGGACATGGATTGTTTGGATTGTCTGATAGAGTTGGTGTTGGCAACTCAGCAGAGATGCGAGGAAACACATCAAATCGTGAAAGAAATGTGAGAGCGTTGTGAGGAACTCAATTGCTAAAAGATGGAGAGAGAACAAAAATGTCAAAGGGAAAATGATGACTGTAGCAGGGTTGGAAAAATTGAAGAAGCAATGAAGAAAAAGGGAGCAAGGAAAAATTGAGTAGATCAAGATGAGGCAGCAAAATCAACTCGAAATTATCCATTTGCAGTTGAAGAGTGGTGGTAAGGCCTCGATCTTATGCGAGGGCATCTTCGAAAGCGCAAATTTTGAAAGTGTTTTTGTTCAAGGAAACCGAGGGCTCATACAAGAGTTATCAATATTCAAAAGAGTGGCGGTCTTGGATTTGGAGTTGCATTAGGACAATAAGGTATTCTATCGTGGTTCATGGCAAACCTAGGGGTAGGATTCTTGCTTCTAGAGGACTCAGACAAGATGACCCTCTATCTCCCTTTCTTTTCCTCTTGGTGGTGGATGTCTTGAGTAGGATTATTTCTAAAGGGGTGGAAGGAAATATTCTGGAAGGATTCAAGGTGGGTAAGAATAAGGTGTCTCGTCTCATCTTCAGTTTGCTGATGATACAATCTTTTTTTGTTTAGGTAGGGATGAGTCTTTCTGCAATTTGAATCAGATTCTTGTGTTTTTTTAGGCCATTTTGGGCCTCGAATCAATAGAAGTAAATGCCAGGTGTTAGGCCTCAATTGCGATCATGCTAAATTGGAAAGATGGGCGTCTTTAGTGCAATGTGCGATTGGTACATTCCCTACCTCCTACTTAGGGCTTCCTCTTGGCCATAATCCAAGAAGTATATCTTTTTGGGAATCGGTTTTGAACAAAACACGCAAAAGACTGGCGTCCTGGAGAAAGAGTTTCTTTTCTAAAGGCGAGAGACTTACTCTTACCCAGTCCGTCTTGAGCGGCATTCCAACGTACTTTATGTCTCTTTTTAGAATCCTGAACTCTGTCAGTAAGGGAATTGAGAAGCTCATGAGAGATTTCCTTTGGGAAGGGGTTGATGAAGGTAAAAGCTTGCATCTTGTAAATTGGGAGGTGGTCTCTAAGCCACTTAATCAGGGGGTTTAGGGATTGGTAATGTAAGGGCAAGAAACAAGGCCCTTTTAGCTAAATGGTTATGGTGATTCCATAATGAACCCAATACCCTTTGGCACAAGATTATTGTAAGCAAGGATGTCCTTCATCCCTTCGAGTGGACTTTTGGTGGAGTTCTTGGCACTTCTAGAAATCCGTGGAAAGAGATTTCGTCTCAACTCCCTGTTTTTTCGCATTTGTTCGTTGTGTGGTGGGAAATGGGAGGGACACTTATTTTTGGGAAGACCATTGGGTGGGGAATAGACCTCTTTGTTCCTTGTATCCTCATTTATATCATCTATCCACTTTAAAAAACCACTCGGTAGCTTTGATTTTTTCTAGCAATTCATCTACGCATGTTGTCGCTCCGTCTCCTTCCCTTGGATTCAGTCGTGCTTTGACCAATAGGGAAATGACCGAAGTTATTTCTTTATTGTCTTTGCTCAATCAGTGTCGACTCTACCCTCATTGAAGCGATGCCCGCCTTTGGACCCCCTCTCCTTCTAGAGGCTTTTCATGCAACTCTTTCTTTCATTGTCTGGTGAGCCCTGTCGCGTCGCGTGCTTCTGTATTCTCCTCTCTCTGGAAGGTGAAGGTTCTGAAGAAGGTTAAGTTTTTTGTCTGGCAAGTTTGGCACAGAAGGGTGAATACTTTGGATCGTTTGTTGGCTAGGGGGTCTCCCTTGGTTGGGCCATTCTGTTGTATTCTTTGCAGGAGGGCAGACGAGACCCTGGATCATATTCTCTGGAGCTGTGACTTTGCTCGAGTTATTTGGAGTTCTTTCTTTCAACAATTCAACTTTTGTTTCGTTGGTTACTTGGATTGTAGGGAGATGTTCATGAAGCTTCTTCTCAATTCGCTTTTTCGGGAGAAAGGCTTATTTTTGTGGCAGGCTGGAGTTTGTGCTATTTTTTGGATTCTGTGGCGGGAGAGAAACAATAGAATCTTTAGGGGAAAAGAGAGCCATCCTTTGGAAGTGTGGTCCCTCATTAGATTCTATGTTTCTCTTTGGGCCTCGGTGTTGGGGTTCTTCTGTAATTATTCTCTAAATATTATTTTGCTTGATTGGAGCCCCCTCGTTATAGTTGGCTCCCCTTTTTTTGTGGGCTTCTTTTTTGTACGCCCGTGTATTCATTCATTTTTATCTCAATAAAAGTTTGATTTTTCATCAAAAACAAAAAAAAATTCAAAAGAGTGGCGGAAGGGAAGAGAAAGAGGAGGAAGGTGGAATGGGAGACTCCAACGATGGAAAGTCCGCAAGGAATATGAAGAGAAGTGATGGAGGGGAGGCCGATTTGTTTCCTATCGGAGTTCGATGAACGTGCACAAGGGGGCTGGAATAATACTCGGCAGCAGAATCAGAGACTCAAGGGAGAAGTTGGCAACGAATACTACTGGAGCCGAAAAGTCGAGGAAGGCGTCAACGACAAGAAAGTCATTGTTTCCTTGAAAAAAGGAGGAAATCAGCCGACAGAGACCCTTGCTGGCGGCAAATACTGGTACAATTGGAAATAAAGACACGATGGGAGGCTAAACGACAGAGGAGGGAAAGTTTTCCGTAGTTATTGCTAGGGTTACATTGTAGAAAAAATCCATTAGTTGGGAATGGGGCTTAAACAAGCCCAATATGGTAAAATAGATCAGGGGGCTTGATAGGTTGATTTTCAATGGGCTTGTCTTGAATGGATTGGTTGAAGGGTTCATTTATTTCCAAAGACAGAAATTGGAGCTATTATACAAGATTGGGTCTTGGGTTGGGTTGCTCTATATTTTAAAATTAGGATCCAACCCGCTTTATCATCTTATTTACGTAAAAAGAACCCTAGCTGTATTTATGTTCTGCCTTACAATTATGTTGCCGACCATCTCCATTAGGCAAGCTCACGCTGTTGGCCATTAGCACCATTCATCACCGCCAATCATCGATACCGTCCATGGACATATGCTAAGTTCCTTGACCAGCTGGGGTTTGTTTTAAAAAAAAGAGTTTTTTTCTTTTGTCATTATCCAATTTTGGGATTGTTTTGTTAAACACATCTTGAGGACAAGGTGTCTTTGAAGGACGGAGTAATGTAAGGGAACTAATAGGGGTTTATGGATAGGATTAGTATGGTATTAGTAAGGGCATAAGGGTAATTAGTTAGGGAGTTGGTTAATATTTTTGGTTATAAATAGAGGGAGGGGATTGAGGGAAGATAGGCAATTGTTGAGTGATTTAGGGTTTGGGTTAGCACACCCAAGAGAGGGGAGGTTCCAAGAGCCTTATACTTGGTTTATCTGGTAGCTTTTTTATCCTTTTCATTTCAATATATTTCCATTCTTAATTCTTGTTAGGTGGTATCCTAACATAATCTTCATACTATAAATATTCTAATGAACTTGATGCTTTTAGGTTTGCATACCATAACGTGGCAAATCTATGAATGAAACATATATTTGCTTAGTACCTAAAAAGTTGGCTTCCAAATCTGTTAATGAGTTTCGACCCATAAGCCTCATATTCTGTGTTTATAAGATTGTTGCTCGGGTTTTATCTGACCGTTTGAAGCCTATTTTGGTCACTACTATTACAGATAACCAACTTGCTTTTGTTTCGCAAAGACAGATCCTTGATGCTTCTTTAATGGCGAATGAATTAATTGATGATTGCACAAATCGTAATCTAAAAGGTGTGGTCTTGAAGCTGGATCTTGAAAAGACATTTGATACAGTTGACTGGGATTTTCTTGATGTAGTGCTACAGGCAAAAGGCTTTGGGAGTCTTTGGAGGAAATGGATCCGTGGTTGTATTACTAGTGCAAACTATTCTATTATTATAAATGGTAGGGCTCGTGGGAAAATTATTCCTAGTTGTGGTATTCGACAAGGTGATCCCTTATCACCTTTTCTCTTTATTTTGGTCTCTGACTGTCTCAGTCAGTTGTTTACCCACAGTGCTAATAGGGGCCTTATTTCAACCCATCCAATTGGTGCATCATCCTTCTGTTTAAACCATTTCATTTTGCGGATGATACTTTACTCTTTTCTACGGCTGATCGTTTTGCGCGGAAATATTTGTTTGAAGTGGTTGAAATTTTTGAGAGGGCTTCAGGGTTAAAAATTAACCATGCTAAGAGTGAGATTTTGGGTGTTCATGTTGATTATTCCGAATTGGATTGGATGTTGTCGATCTTTGGTTGCAAACAAGGTATGTGGCTGACTACCTATCTTGGTTTGCCTTTGGGAGGGAACTCAAAAAGTATTTCTTTTTGGAATCTAATAATTGAACATCTGCAACAGAAACTCCATAATTGGAAGTATGCTTTTATTTCTAAGGATGGGAGACATACCCTTATTTAAGCTACTCTCTCTAGTATGCCTTTGTATTATATGTTCTTGTTCAAACTTCCGCCAAAAGTCATTGCGAATCTGGATAAGATTATTAGGGATTTCTTTTGGGAAGGTGCAAGAGGTGATGGTGGAGTACATAATGTGAAGTGGGCAACCACACAACTCCCTAAACTTTTGGGCGGTCTTGGGATTGACAACTTTAAGCAGCGTAATATAATTTGACCCTCCTAGCAAAATGGGTTTGGCGGTTTTCTCAGGAACATGATTCCCTTTGGACGAATTTTATTGTTGCAAAGTATTATGATCATGCTCAGGTAGTCTTTTGGCCTCCTTTTTCTCCTAATGATATTCGAGATTTGGTTTCTTCTCACTCCATTCGGCGTATTTGGAATGGTTGTGATACTCGATTTTGGATCGATTTTTGGCTCAATTGTGGTCCTCTTGAAACTGTCTGCCCACGACTCTTTCGACTTTGTTTGTTCCCTGATTCTAGAGTTGCAAGTCTTTGGAATTCCACGAATTCAGCATGGGACCTAAAACTTCGACGAAACTTAACAGATTTGGAGACTATTGAATGAGCCTATCTTTCTCAACTACTCTCCTCCGTAAACCTTTCGAATATCCCTGATTCTAGGGTTTGGTCTTTAGAGCCTTCTGGATGTTTCTCTGTAAAATCTCTTACAGGGAGTTTGCTGGTTTCTGCTGATTTGGTGACACGAGACATCTATTCTGTAATTTGGAAGGATAAATATCCAAAGAAGATTAAGATATTCCTTTGGGAACTTAGTCTGGGAGCCGTTAATACTTCTGATAGACTCCAAAGAAGAATGCCTTTTATTAGTCTCTCCCCCTCATGGTGTCCCATGTGTCATTTGGGATCAGAGTCTGCGGGCCATTTGTTCTAGCATTGTTTGTTTGCTCAACGTTTATGGTGGTGTGTATTGGATGCTTTCGGTTGAGTCCTGCCTTTCTCCAATAATATTTTTGATTTCCTTTCCTCCATTTTGGTGGGCCATCCGTTCAAAGGTTCGAAGAAGGTTCTTTGGTTGGCTTTTGTTCGTGCTTTCTTGTGGTATCTTTGGATCGAGAGGAATGGTCGTTTGTTCATGGATGTTTCCTCTCCTTTTGAACGTTTTATGGATCATGTTCTCTCAATTGTTTATTCATGGTGCAAGCATGTACAACCTTTTGGTCTTTATAACTTATCGTTTTTTATGTCAAATTGGCGATCATTCTTGTAACTCACCTTTTGGTGCTCGGAGTTATCTCTATTTCATTTATTAATGAAATAGTTTCTTATACCAAAAAAATCTTTTGGAAATAGTAATAATGAATCTTACTGATTACAACTAAACTTTTTGGCTCTGCTTTCCAACTAAAATTTTGTCACTTTGTGATAAGCATGACATGTCTATTTCCAATTTTGTTTTTCCATATCTCTCATCTCAGTGATCAAGGTTAGTTAAATGTTATGATAATGGTTAAGAAAGTTGTCCTCGAGATAGTCCATTTTCTAGTGATCCTTGCTAGTATCTTGGCTCAGATCTCTCAATGAACTCTTGAAAGAATGTTCTTTCTCCTTTCCATCTGATTATGAAATTTCTTTCATGAACGGATGTCTCTAGATTCTCCACTTGATCTATCTAATAATCTATGGTTACTTTTTTAAAAGATCGACTATCAAGTATTTTATAGTTTTATAGTTCTTATTTTGTAAATAATATTTATTATGGAATTTCACTAACATTATGATGGGTCTTATAATTTCTTTGTTTGCAGTTAGCTTTCTCGCAGATCTTGGTGGCCTATATTGCATTAGTGTTGGCATTTTTCTCTACCTCATGTTGCAGGTATGTCACTTTCCCAAAAAGTGAAATTGAAGCTTGTAATTAATAATTATTGCATGTTGTGTCTTCAAACTCTCTGTTATAATAATATCATATTCCTCGTTCGTAAGAATTTGTGTAACACAACACTGACATATATTATACATCTACACACAACAAGCATTATAAGTTATCATCCTAGAACAAGATATTATTTCATAAGTGAGCACGTTCTCATAAAAAAAAAAGTGAGCATGTTATTCATTAGACATAAATATCTTTCGTTCAAAAATGAAGAAATACAGAAAACAAATTGGCACCAATATTTAACAATGAATAATTGCAGTGTTACACACAACAAGCATTATAAGTTATCATCTAGAACAAGATATTATTTCATAAGTGAGCACGTTCTCATAAAAAAAAAAAGTGAGCATGTTATTCATTAGAAATAAATATCTTTCGTTCAAAAATGAAGAAATACAGAAAACAAATTGGCACCAATATTTAACAATGAATAATTGCAGTGTTACTGATATTGTATAATTGGCAGAAATAAATAAAGAAAATTAAATGAGAAATGATAGTGTTAGGAATACTATTAGGGTAGAAGTTACGAATATTATTAGGATAGTAAGGTCATACGAGTAATTAGCTTAAGCTTTGGTTATCAATAGAGGGAGTGAGAGGGATGAAGTTAGTCAATTGTTTAATTAGCTTATGTTCGAGTGATCTCAAGAGAGGGACAGTCCAAGTACCTTGAATTACTTGGGAGTAGTTGTACTATTTTATCGTAGTTCTAGTTGGTTTCTATTAGATGGACAACTGTGGGAGATGGAAAGATAGTTCCTCCTAGTCTCTCTCTCTCTCTGTTATTAGGTGTAGACTACGTGACTGAGATTATTGCTTCTTCCCTAAGATGGGTATTTTTATGGGGAATTTTGTTTATACTAACTTTTTCCCTCCCTTTTGGTAGTTGTTTCACTTCCCTAATGTGGTTTGTTTTGTAGTTCGAGTACAGAATTAAAAAGCTCCGCAACGAAGACAGTGTTATGCATAATATTAGAAGTCGAAAGAAAGCACAAGAGCGTTGGAATAAGGTATTTTTCTTCATCATTTCCTCACCTTATTTGAGATACCAATCAGTTGGCATTATTTAGTTTCCTGTCCTGTTTTGCTTTTAACGAGGGAAACCCCACTTGATTGCTAGTTGCTAAAGCAATAGAAAATGTCATTTTAGTTCACAAACTTTTAGGCCTATTCCAATTTGGTCTTTGAAATTTCAAAATATTTATTTCAATTCTTGAACTTTAAATAAAGGGACTATTTTAATTTTTGGAATTTCAAAATATCTATTTTAATCCTTCCAATTTCAAAAAATAATCATTTTAGTTCTTACTATTATTTTGCCACCTAAGATCTGCCGACTGATCTATTATGTGTCTCAGTTCATATCTATATTAACATGCTAATGCCGATATTTTGGGCCATGTTATCCATTTGATAAAAAGCAAAATAACAATAAAGACCAATATGATTTTTTTTTTTAAGTAGAAGGACAAATGAATATTGTGACAGTACTTTAGAGATAAAAATGGAATAAATCTAAAAGTCCATGGAATAAAATAGACCGTTTGAAAGTTCATGAACCAAAAGGAAATTATCTCGAAAGTTCATGGACCCAAATTGAATTTAAACCAAAACTAAATTCTATATATAAACCAAATTTCTATCTCTCTCTCTAAGGAGGCTTTTTGTTTGTGGGGCGAGGTGATAACAATGTGTGTAAGGTAATCTTGGATCCAACGGTACATAGCATGGCTAGCAATATTTAGAACTTAGATGGGCTAGGAGAGAGATAATTGGTGGATGAAATTAGAATTCTTGTACGATGGTGGTTATCAAACTAACTTATTTTATTTTCTAGTTGAGGAAATATGTAATGTTTACATGGGGCTGCAGTACACTGGATGATTATTACAATGATCTGTCAACAGCACCGAGTTGCACCAATTGCATGGTTCAATCAAATTTTCAGAGTGGATTGTTGCGCAAGCGAAGGCCGAAGAGTGGAGATACTACTTTCTGTTGTAACAGAAAAGTAAATGTTCTGTTTATTACATCTTCATGAGCTTATTTTTTTCTGTTTCCAAACTGATTAGACTTCTGATATGCAGACTGCTAATCAGGATACGAAATTGTCAAAGACAACTCCTACTGACTCGGAAATGCGAACGATAACAACTGAACAAGAACTAGTGAGTTTCCTTGTCCTTAGGCATGGGAATTTTGACTATGTAATTCTAGTCCCTCAGCAAGTTCTTCATATTCATTATGAATTGAGTTTGTGAGGTTACATATTAACCATATTAATGTGAAAAACTAGAGCTATTAGTCATTTAAATTTAATATTTTAATTCATGATTGACTTGGTAAAATCTGTCACTTTTTAACATGGGGCAACATGTGAATGGACGAAAATTTCTTTGACAAGCTAGTTCCTTTTCTGATTTGGGGGAAAAAAAATAAAGAAGCCATGATTAACAATCATTAGCATATCCTACATTCCCTTGACGAGAACAAAAATCTTGCTGATGTAAAAGTTGCCAAATGAATTGGAAGTACATGTTCAATCACTAATAATTTGACATACGTGTTCTTCAGTCTCCGAAACATCGCATACTTTGTTCTATCGACGAGGGGAAGCAAAGCTTAGACAGTCCATGCGAGGGAGATTCCTCACAACTTGGAGACTTTTTTCATTCTGAAGATCTTATTCCCCCACCACCCACAATAGGTAACTACCACATTTTTTAAATTCAATATTTAATATTTCCCCTCTTCATCTCCATTGTTGTCAAGAATCATAATGTTATTGTTCAATGAAATGAAGACGAGTGTGGGTAGGTTGGTCATAGGAGTCCTAGAACATGTTTTTCACTGCAACATCAGAATCATGACAAGAGTGCATTTACTTTGTGGATATGTGACACAGTTTTTGCGCTGATGAACCATGCTCAGAGTTACTTCCAATTTTTCTGATGTAGAGTTCAAGGATAGTTCTGATATCAACATGTCCGATATCTTGGAGAAGATGAAAAGTTTGTACGAGTATAATGTAATTTTTAGAGAAAAGTTATTGGCTACTGAATCTGAGATTCGTGCTTTAGCAACTAAATCCTCTTGAGAAACCAAATACCAAACATAGATCACATGTATTTGAGCGATGTCGACGTGTAAGAAACTTTCTTACGACGTCTCTCGTAGAACCTTGCAATTGATTCTTCTGGTTGACTTGCAAGGTTAGTCCACAAGTGTCGAGGAAGAGTGACAAATGGCTCGAAACTAATCGTTCATTGCAGTATATATGTATAGTTTTTCTATGTACATTTGCTCCAGTAGTGTTTGCAAGTAGATGACTCCTGGTATGTACAACAACTACTGCTATACAGTCCCTTCTGCCTTGGCATCTTTGTTTTATATAGTTTTGTTTTCTTTTCTGATACTCAAATGGCTGAGGGAGAGATCCTCCAATGTACATTATTTTGTTGTATGAACATTTGAGTGTACCATGTATAGGTTGTGTGATGAGGGATTTTATATTTTTGGTATTTACTTGTATGGTGTTATATTCTGTAAAACATTACATGTTTCATGAAGTTATGCAAGCTTGTTAATTGTGAATGCTAGAGCATTGAAGTTGAAATTTAGTGTATTGTGCATAGGAGAGAAACATATAATATAAGTTTCAATTTTTAACTAATATTTAAATAAGTCAACTTGTGCATAGCTAAACTAGCATGAAATATATAAACTCAACTAAGAGGTTGAATCTTCCACTCTACATATTGTTAAAAAAAAAAGAAGCTAATATTTAAATAAATTTTGTATATATATGTTAAATCAAGAACTTCATGGTATAATTTAAGCCTCGTTTGACAACTGTTTGATTTTTTTTAGTTCTGGAAAATTAAGCTTTTTTTTCTACAATGGTTTTCATCTCTCTTAAGGATTTGAATTATTAGTCAAATTCTAAAAACAAAAATAAGATTTTAAAAATTATTTTTTTTAGTTTTTAAACATGACTTGGTTCTTGAAGAATAAAAAGTAGATGAGTAAATCCATGGGTGGGCCTAATATTTATAGGCTTAATTTAAAAAAAATGAAAAATCAAATAGTTATCAACTAAAGTCTTAATAATTCAAAAAACCTAAACCCTAGCCACATGGTTGTTAACTTTAGGGTTTGAACTATCTTTCTCTTCGAAAAATCCAAATCAACAGGTTATCTATCTCATTTTTTCTAGATATCAATGTTACTCTAAGCAAGGTTTAAATGTCGATATCGATGGAAATATCGAGGTCTCAAGTTCATGGAAATGTCGATGAAAGTATTGATAAAATGTCGATGTCGATGGATATTTCTAGAAAATTTTAAAACTTAAAATATTAAAAAAATATTTAAATTATAAAATAAATCTTCTACACTTTCTAAATGAGTTAAAATACTTGTTATAATATTATATTCACATTATGCTACTATTTTCTTTAATATTTCATCAATTTTGTATGATATAATGAAAATATCGATTCACCCTCGATGTCGATGTCGAACCTTCGGTGGGGTCCCGTTGTTCGAGACCTAGAGTCAGCCCTTAAGGGAACAATCTATCTAGATTCCCTAGCGCAGGAACGAACGAATTCCATCTTGCGGAGTTAAGTTCCTAGCTACCCACGTGGTTCTGCTTCTAAGAAGGTAAGCTTCTTGAGTCGGCGTCTCTGACCAGTCTCACCCGTACTAGTCTAAGGACAGACCCCCGCAGAAAGGAGTTTGTAACCCGCTCAGGATTACGATCGAGTTACTAATCATCATCTACGAATTTATTAGTCCTAAACTGTTAACGGTGTTACATCAGTTGGTCTAATAAGTCATGGTCCGGTCTTGTACAATCTCATTGCACAAGATGCCCCCACTCGCATGTCAATTACATGAACGAGCTGGATCACCTCGTTTGTATTAAATACAAAGTGGGTCGCATTCATAGTGAAGTGGGTCGCATTCATAGTGTTACCAGGATGAGCATTCCAACCTTATCCATATACGATAGACCAATCGGGTCATTTACTTGAACGTGATCCTACCTGTATGTCCACTACACATCGGTCAAGATCTCATAGATACGTATGACCTGGAACTTCTTTTTTTTTTAGTACATCAACAATTGGGGGTGGAGGATTCAAACCCATGACCTCTTGGTCATGAGTTATACTTGATGCCAGTTGAGCTATGCTCTTGTTGGCTATGACCATGGAGCTTAGTTTATTGGATTAAATTTGAAATGCGAGATACAAGGTTTGATAGAAAATAACTTTTATTTATATACATCAAATGTTACAAAATTCACGAGTGTAGGGCATACACCCCAACAAACTCTCACTTGAACTGAAGCTAGTAGAGTACAAATACATTTCACAAATGCAGAATACAATAAACTAGGACATCAAATACCCTTTGTACAAAACTCCCACTTGCCCTAGTCAGGAAATCATTTGTAGACCTAGACTCTCTAGGTGACCTTCAAACACCTTAGCCGTGAGAGGCTTCGTAAATGGATCAACAACGTTGTGCTCCAAAGCTATCTTCGTGATGATCACGTCTCCGTGATGCACAATCTCCAGTATCAGGTGATACTTCCGTTCAATATGCTTGCCCCTCTTATGACTTTGAGGTTCCCTCGAGTTGGCCACTGCACCACTGTTATCACAATAAAAGGTGACCGACAGGTGCATGTTTGGAACAACTTCCAAATCCATCACGAACTTCCTAAGTCAAACCGCCTCCTTAGTTGCTTCACAAGCTGCTACATAATCGACATCCATCGGTAGGGAGACATCCCTATAAGAGTCTTATAGGTTTTTCGATAAGCCCACAGGGATCGTCAAAACAAAGGCTTCAATCTTTTCTTCCTAGATTCACCATTTTCTTCAAAATGGTTTTAACTTCTCTGTTGGAAACTTCAACCTGCCCATTGGTTTGGGGGTGGTAGGCGGTGGCCACTCGATGATTCACTCCATACTTCCTCATCAAAGCTTCAACTGCTCTATTGCAAAAATGAGTCCCTTGATCACTGATAATGGCTCTTGGAATTCCAAACCTATTAAAGATGTTAGCCTTGATAAAACCTACAACAGTTTGAGAGTCATTAGTTTTGGTGGCTTTTGCTTCCACCCATTTTGACACATAATCTACAATCAAAAGTATATAAGAAAAACCACAAGAAGAAGGCAAAGGGCTCATGAAATCAATGCCCCACACATCAAATATTTCACAAATAAGAATTGGAACTTGAGGCATTTCAGTTTTTACGTGTTATTGCTCCTATTTTGTGGCCTTTCTAAGAACTCTTGCAAAACTGATATGCATCTTTAAACATAGACTCCCAATACAAACCACTATCTAAGATTTTTCTAGCAGTTCGTCTAGGTCTAAAATGTCCTCCACATACAAAATCATGGAAAAAAGTTACAAATGCCAGTACATTGGTAAAATAAAGAGAACGAGCAATCTAATATAATTATACATGAATTATGCAAACATAGACGTGTTGTACAAACTTAAACTAAGAGGGAATTCAAAATAATTGCCTTTGTAGTTTTTCACTCACAACAACACCTTGCTTCCAATTTTCACAACAACACAGCAAAAGACAATTCCTCTGTTCTTCTTCTCCAACAGAACACCAACCACTTGGCAAACCTTCTATCCTCTGGATTCCACTTAGATCTCTCCTTTGGGGGAAGGAGCCAACAATTGGAACTGAAGGGAATTTAAGAGAGAGAGGATTTCTACAGCAATAAAAAAAATGATCGATCAATCTTTTTCTTCTCCCATTTGGAGAAGAAATAGCCTTGCAGAGGGTAACTCCCCACTCCCTATCGATGGAGAGTTGGGAGACATGGGGAACGTGTCCTCCTGACACATTCCTTTTTTTTTTAAATTTATTTAATTATATTATTAATTAAATAATCAAATTATTAATTAAATAATATAATTAATTATCAAATCATATTTAATTAATTATAAATTAAATATCATATATTTAATTTGGATTAAATCACATTTAATCAATTTTCCCTCTAACCTATAGTTTTAATGCACATCTTATGTACATTAAATTTTAACTTATAGTTTTAAATATGAATCACATTCAAATTTAAATTAATATTTGAACTCTTTCAAATATTTAATTCTCTCACTTAATTTAATATGAATCATATTCATATTAAATTTCTAATATAAAGTTCCAAAACTTTATATTATAATGTATCTATATACATTAACGTTTATTCCCTAATTGAATTTGAACATTTCAAATTCAAACAATCTAAGAACCTTTTACGAGCTAGAAGGTGGACCTAATGGACCTATAGATCAGAAACTCCAACGATACAAGATTATTCGGTTAATCTCATTAACCTCCTAATCAACATTCGTTAACGCAGGAACACTCCACTAAAGTCCCGCAGCTGCACTCTTCTCATTGTAGATATATTTCTGTGTCCACAGATATTGACCAATAACAACAAGTTAATCCTTCACAAATGTTCGTAATGCCAGCTGGGACAAATTACCGTTTTACCCCTGGGCTACATCTTTGACCTTAAGTACCAGTGCTCCTCTAATAAACAATTTGTTTGTGGTCCTATCAACAAACAGAAGTCCCTCTCGGTCCAATGAGAGGGTCGAACCCTTTGTTCAAGTCCCGGAGACACCGCTTAAGGGAACATTCCTCTACTTACCCTAATAGTAGGGAAGAAGTGAATTCAATCTTGCTAAGTTAAGTCCTCTACTCACTCGGTCTTGTCCCCAATAAGGTAGGCATATTGAGTCGACGAATCTGGTCACTCTCACCCATACTAGTCAAAGGACAATCACTCGCAAACAGGAGTTCGTAACCTGCTCAGGATTGAGATCAAGGTTCTTAGGTCATTCTAGTGAAATAGAAACCTGAGTAGTCAATGGAGTTACACCTAGTGGTTACTATTTCGCAGTCTGATTTTATGCAATCTCATTACATAGGATATCCCCACTCACATGTCATCTACACGAACACGTTAGGATCACAGTGTTTGTATCATATACAAAGTGAGCCACATCCATAGTATTACCAGGGTAAGGTACCCAAACCTTATCGCCTTACTATAGACCCTTTAGGTTGTATCTCGAACTGAGATCCTTTATAAGATCCTTTAAAAAATAATAACTCTTTATTACATTAATTAGAAAAAATTTATAAACTACGAATTTTAGGGCACAAATCCCAACAAACTCCCACTTGAACTAAAACTTTATTGGGGTACATTACAATCTAAAACAGTGGTTACAGAGATACAAAATACAATAAACTAGGGCATCCATATACCCATTACTTATCTCCCACTTGTCCTAGATTAGCCTATGTACATATCTCGTAGACCTAGACTTTCCAGATGAACCTCGAACACTTTAGTCATGAGAGTCTTTGTAAACAGATCAACTATGTTGTGCTCCGAAGCGATCTTCGTGACTGTTACATCTCCTCGTTGCACTATCTCTCGTATCAGGTGATACTTCCTTTCGATGTGCTTGCCTCGCTTGTGGTTGCGAGGTTCCTTCGAATTGGCTACCGCACCACTGTTGTCATAGTATAATGTGATGGGAAATTCCATATTTGGAACAACTTCCAAATCAGTAAGGAATTTTCTTAGCCAAACAGCCTCTTTAGTTGCTTCACAAGTAGCGACATACTTTGCCTCCATAGTGGAGTCAGCGATGCATTCCTGCTTAATGCTTCGCCACACTATAACTTCCCCATTGAGGGTGAAAACTGATCCCGATGTGGATTTTCTAGAATCCTTATCGTTCTGAAAAGCAGAATCAGTGTATCCTGCAAGGATCAAATCCTTAGTCCCATATACAAGCGTATAGTCCCTCGTTCTCCCAAGATACTTGAGGATATTTTTAATAGCGGTCTAGTGGTCTGACCCTAGATTGGATTGGTACCTACTGACTATTCCCACTGGATAACAAATTTCTGGCCTCGTGCACAACATAACATACATTAAGCTACCTACTGTAGAGGCATAGGGAATACGTCTCATATCCTCAACCTCTTGAGGTGTCTTAGGACACTGTTCATTAGACAAATGAATTCCATGCCTGAAAGGTAATAAACCCCTCTTGAAGTTCTGCATCGAATATCGGGCCAACATTTTGTCGATATAAGACGCTTGAGACAGAACTAGCGTTCTGTTCTTGCGATTCCTGAAAATTTGAATCCCAAGAACATATTGTGTCTCTCCCAAATCTTTCATTTGGAATTGGGTCGAAAACCACTTTTTTATGTCAGTTAGGTATCCTACATCATTCCCAATGAGTAGGATATCATCCACATAAAGTACTAAGAAAGCTATTTTGTCGTTGATGATCCTCTTGTAAACACAAGACTCATCAACGTTTTGGTCAAAGCCATAAGACTTGATCGCAGTATCTAATCTTATGTTTCAAGATCTGGATGCTTGTTTCAACCCATAAATGGATCGATTGAGCTTGCAAACTTTTTGCTCATGACCTTGGGTTATGAACCCTTCGGGCTGAGACATATAAATGCTCTCGTCAAGATTACCATTAAAAAAGGCAGTCTTGACGTCCATTTGCCAAATCTCATAATCATAAAATGCGACTATGGACAAGAGTATCCTTATAGACTTAAGCATAGCAACAACGGAAAAAGTTTCCTCATAATCAACTCCTTCCCTTTGGGTAAAACACTTTGCTACAAGTCTGGCCTTAAAGGTCTGTACCTTTCCGACTGCATATCTCTTTGTCTTATAGATCCATTTGCACCCTATGGGTCTTACCCCTTCAGGCTGGTCTACAAGTTTCCAAATTGAATTGAATTGAAGTACATCAACTCCACTTCTAGGTCCATGGCTTTTATCCATTAGTCCTTATCTACATCATTCATTGCTTGTTTATAGGACAATGTTTCCTCTAAACCGTCATCAGGCATGACAACTTGAGTTTCAGCTAAACCCAAGTAGCGGTCAGGTTGAGAAACAACCCTCCCACTGCGTCGAGGTTGTTGGGATGTATGTCCTAATCTCGTATTTGTTTGTAATATTCACTATTGAAATAAATAAAAGTTATTTCTTTCATCACTTTGTGTATCGTATATTTACAAACTTTTTCCAATAAACTAAGCTCCAGGGTCATTGAATTAACTTGAACGGTGTGTAGTGGACACACAAAGAGGATCACGTTCGAGTTAATGACCCAAACGGTCTACGGTATATGGATAGGGTTGGAGACCTAATCCTGGATACGTTGTGGATGCGACCCGTTTTGTATTAGATACAAACGACGTGATCCAACTCGTTCATGTGGTTGACATGCGAGTGGGGGAATCCTGTGCAATGAGATTGTACAAGACTGGACCATGAATTATTAGACCTACTGATGTAACACCGTTAACAGTATGGGACTAATAACATCGTAGATGACCAATAGTGACTTGACCTTAATCCTGAGCGTGTTACGGACTCCTGTCTGTGGGGGTCCGTCCTTTGACTAGTACGAGTGAGGGTGGTCACAGTTACTCGCCCAATATGCCTATCTTCTCAAGGACAAGACCACGTGGAGAGCTGAGAACTTGACTACGCGAGATGAAATTCACTCGTTCCCGACTTTAGGGAAACTAGAGGGGTTGTTCCGTTAAGTGTTTTCTCCAAGACTTGGACAACGGGCGCCCACCGTCTCACTGGCCCGAGAGGGGTGTTGTTTGTGGCTGGACCATACAACGTTGTAATTCATTAGAGGAGCAATGAGGATTTAAGGAGCAAGAAGTAGACACAAGGGTAAAACGGTAATTTGACCCAGCAGTGTCTACGAACAACCTGTGAAGGGTCGACTCATGGGCATTGTTATATTTGTTCGGATTTATGCCCTAAACTTGTGTAATTTTGATCAATTAAATAAAGTGTTATTTGTTTTGATAAAATTACAGTCTTGCTTTTATAAATCCAATAAACTAAGCTCCAAGGTTATAACATTTATCTTGAAATCAGTGTAGTGGACACTATTTGGGTTGACTTCAAGATTATAACCTAAATAGTCTATGGTATAAGAATAAGGTTGGAAACCTCATTCTGGTAACACCATGGATGCAACCCACTTTATAATTAGTACAAATGAGGTAATCCAACTCATTCATATAGTTGACATGCGAGTGGGGGCATCCTGTATGAAGAATTCATACAAGATCGGATTGCAAATTATTAGTCTAACCAATATATAACACCGTTAATGTGGATAAGACTAGTAATTTATAGATGGTCATTAGTGACTCGACTAATCCCAGCAAGTTAAGAACTCCCGCTTATAGGGGTTTGTCCTTACACTAGTATGGGTGAGAGTGGCACATGAGCCGACTCAATAAGCCTACCTTCTCGTGACGTAACCTCGTGAGGTAGCCGGGAACTTAATCTGCAAGATGGAATTCACTCATTCCTCTACTCGAGGTATTAGATAGGTTGTTCCCAAGAATCGACTCTGTGTCTTGAACAACGGGGCCCCACACTCTATGAGGGGTATGAGTCTAAGGTAGGACCTTAGACTTGTTGTTCATTAGAGGATCGGTGGTGCTTAAGGAGCAAAGAGGTAATCACAGGGGTAAAACGGTAATTTGACCCAACTGTGATTACGAACAACCTGTGAAGGGTCGACTCATGGGTAATGACTATATCGGTGGACACAATATTATCTACAAGAGAGAGAGTGCAACTACAAGTCTATAGTGGAGTGACTTGTAGTTAATGAATATTGATTAACCGGATCAAAGAGTTTAATCGCTTAATCTCACATCATTGGAGCTCATGATCCGTAGGTCCATTAGATCCTCTCCGTTTGCTCAACATGGTAATATTGAGGGTATAAAATTAGGAGTGAAATTGAAGTGTTCAATTTCATACATGAGGAGTTGTATCAATTATATATGATATAATTGATATAATATTAGTTTTAATATGAATTAGACTATATGCTAAAGAGAGATTAAAGGAGGGGTAGGATGGTCATTTCTATCTTATTTCTCTCTATATATATGGTTGCATGAGATGCAACTAGGTTAAGGTTCCAAAGCTCTTTTGTAGTGTTGTTGGAAGAGTTCCAAGACACACACATCTCTCTAAAAAATACCTCACATCTCCTAAAGGGAACCCACCTTCCTCCCTCACCTAGAGAACAACGGAGAAGATCCGGTGGTCGTGTCTTCGCACGTTGGAGTTCTTGTTGCTGAGATCGTGACCGTGGAGAGAGGAGCACTTGAAGAAAGGTTCTTCAAAGGTAAATTCTTATTGTCCATACTCTTATTTTATGCTTAATCTTTATTATATGTTCTTGAATTAATCGTTGTAACTAAATCAAGAGCGTGCGATTCGCAAATCGCTTCATTGCGGAGGACTTCGATTCCCTTCAATTGGTATCAGAGTCCAATTGCGTTCTTTATTTATGTTCTGGATTTTTCAAGAACAAGGTGGGATTTACTGTTTTTGCATGAGATATATGAACGGTTTTTGCAAAATTAGATGTTTTCAATTTTGGCACTTAGATTTACAATTTTCATTGAAATGTTCAATGTAAGGGCCCGGTGTTTTGGGCAAATTTAATTGTAAATGGAGTCTGTAAGTCCGTGTTGATTGAGGCAAGACAGTTGCTGAGAAGATCGGAGCGAAAACGAGCTGAAAACAATGGAGATTGTTGCTGTCTGTGTGCAGCGTTGCGACGCTGCGCTTACGGGAGAAGGCACGCACAGAAGGCAGCGTTGCAATGCATCCTCTGGCGTTGGAACGCTGTGGCGTTGCGCAATGCTCGGCGTAAGACGAAAAAGTAGCGCGTTACTAACGCCATAGCCGCTTCAATGTAAAGCGTTAAATTCGTAGAAACGTTTTTTATTATATATTAAATATAAAAACGTTTTATATTTAATTTATATTTAATTAATTAATTATAATTAATATAATTAGATTATATTAATTAAACTTAAAATTAGGGTGCCAAAATTGGTCTAATTTTTGCTATTTTAATTATGCAATTGTTGTGTAATTATTGCCATGCATAGTTATGCTTGTATTTTAGAAATCCCACCTTAGGTTAAGAATTTTCATACATCAGTTATAATATAAGGAGTTATATTATATGGTTTCCATGTTTAATTAATATAAGGTTGTTATATTAGTTTTTGGACAACATTGACATGCATTATTTTTCATGAGATGAATATGCTATGAATGTCTTATTATTCATGTGATGAATGATCAAGCACTATAACATAGTATGCATGCCACCTAAGGTTAATTATTAGTTTTAAAATGTTTAGAACTTGGAAATAATAGACCTTAGGTTATCTAGTTCTAATTAGATTAGAATTAGGAACCAAGTAATTTATAAGCTATGATTAAAAGAGAACTCGTCTAAGGAAAGTTCTGCCTAGGTCAGTATTTAAGCCGACTTTAACGGAACACCCTACACTGAACTCGACTGGGAGTGAAATTTAATCGAGAGAGTCTTATAAATTACAAAGAAGGCCAATGAGTTTATTAAGGGGTTAATAAACTAGAAATCCGAGGTTTAATATAAGGAGTTATATTAACAAACTTGGGATAAAATCAATATAAGAGTTATATTGATCATCAATATAAAGAGTTATGTTGATAGAATTAGGTAAAACCATTAGCCAGATTTTAGCCTAAGAAAGATTCCTATAGACTTAAAGTATTCAGTGGGAGGAAAAATGTATGAGATACATATTTTTCCACCTACGCTATCTCCGGGAACTTCACATCGTGAGACTCATACTTGGTCTCGTGGCGCAAATGGGAGCGTCCCCCTTCGGATGATGTTTGTATGAGTCAATACCAAGGTGAATGGAGAGGGTACTTATAGTGAGTGAGAGCAGTTTAGTGAAAACAAAACCTACGGTCTCTTTTGTCGGTTTACACTGTTAGACCACTATGGTCACTGCTAGTTTGGCTCGACTGCACAATCCCTCTGAGGGCTTGATCATAGAGGATCTAACACAAAGAGACACCCAAGGGATAAAGATTTCCTTAGACTATTTTCCAATCTAGTCCTCCCTTTGGCGGATTTTATTGAATCGAGACTCGGGATCTAAAGACAAAGGGTTACACTCACTGGGTACATAAGTTGTGTATGTATCCGCATCAAAAATGGTAACTAAAACCTATAGGAATAAGAGTTATTCTGTGTTAGGTTTTGGTCAAGAATGTTTTGATCCAGAGGAGGAGTGTTTTTATTACCCTTCGGTGTCATACATTCTAAACCTTTGGAGTATCATTGCAAATTATAAATGGCCTAGGAATCATTTGATAATTAGCTAAAACATGATTGGATTAGAGTTATAGTAAGAAACTCATAAGAGTTTGTTTGTAAATATTTCAGCAAAAATGTCTAGCTCTATGATTTCCTTATTGGGTGCGAAAAAGGTAACCGGAGAGAACATAGTGACTTGGAGGGATGGACTCAACATAATCTTGGTTACACATGATCTTAAGTTCGTTCTCAATGAGGAGTGTCCTCAATTTTCTACTCAAAATGCATCTCAAGCTGTTGAGAATGCGTATGACCGCTGGATTATTGCCAACGAAAAGGCGAAAGCCTATAACCTGGCTAGCATACCTGATGCTTTAGCCAGGAGGCTGGAGGGCAAGATCTCAACTCGGGAGATCATGGATTTTGTGCTGAATTTGTCTAGACAACCGTCCAAACAAATTCGGCATGAAGCCCTAAAATTCGTTTATAACGCACGTATGAAGGAAGGAACATCGGTGAGAGAACATGTTCTCAATCTGATTGACCACTTCAATATAGCGGAATCAAACGGAGCGGTCATAGATGTGAAATGTCAGATTTTGTTCATCCTAGAATCTCTTCCGAAGAGTTTTCAACAATTCCGTAGCAATGCAGCGATGAACAACATAGAGTATAATCTGACTTCTCTGCTACATGAGCTGCAGAATTATCAGTTTCTTATGGATGATAAGAGACAACAAAATGGAGAGGCAAATTTGTTTGCTCATTCCAAAAGTTCTCAGGAGGATTCATCCTCTGGGACTAAGAACTGCAACCATACTTCTGGACTTAAGAAGATACAGAAGAAGAGGAAAAGGAGCAGATAAAGAGCAACTGTCTGGCAAAGAAAAGCTGTTATTTGATAACATGTAGCTTAAGGGTTTATTAGAAACCTTATTTCTTGCCTTAGAAGAACATTGTACTTCTTTTACTTTTCAATTAAATAAAGTGTTTATTTCATTGGAGAAGTATTGTACTATGTGTTGCTCTTCTTGAGAATTATTTGCAAATGGGTTAATTCAGTTAAAATAGTTTTAACAAGTGAATTTTACAAAATTGCAAGTACACGAACTAATTCCTCCTAAAGAAAATGCTCATCTTTGGCATCTAAGATTGGGTCACATTAATCTCAATAGGATTGAGAGATTGGTAAAGAACGGACTTCTAAACGAGTTAGAAGAAAATTCCTTACCAGTATGTGAATCCTGCCTAGAAGGCAAGATGACTAAAAGACATTTTAGTGGAAAAGGTTATAGAGCCAAAGATACTCTAGAGCTTATACATTCTGCACCTTTGTGGTCCGATGAATGTTAAAGCTGTGGAGGATATGAATATTTCATCTCTTTTATAGATGATTATTCCGGATATGGGCATATTTATCTAATGCACCACAAGTCGGAAGCACTTGAAAAGTTCAAGGAATTCAAGACTGAGGTTGAAAATCAATTAGGTAAAAGAGTTAAAACACTTCGATCGGATCGAGGTGGAGAGTACATGGATTTAAAATTCCAGAACTGTTGGGTTTTATGTCCTAAAACTCGTGGTTTTGTAAATCGAATGTATATTCTATATCACAATAAAGTTGTTATTGAAATTTATTCAAAGAAAGGTGTTATTGACTATTGTGTATTGTGTAACCTTAATCTAATAAAGAACTCTTGGCTATAGGATGAATTCTTGAACTTTATGTGTGACATAAAAGTGGATCAAGTTCAAGTTATAGCCAAAACAGTCTATAGTATAAGGATAGGGTTGGGGACCTTATCCTGGGACACTATGGACGCGCCCACTTTGTAGAGAACAAACGATGTGATCCTAAATCGCTCATGTGGAGACATGTGAGTGGGCGCCCTATGCAATGAGTTTGCATAAGATCGATCACGTAATAGTCACTTAGACTTTATAACTCCGCCATCGCCTTAATCGACTATTTTCATCCGATGACCTAGGTAACTCGATCTTAATCCTCGAGCGTTCTATGGACTCCTCGCTTATTCGAATTATCCTTAGATTTGCATGGGTGAGAGTGGCTCGAGATTGCCGACTCAATAAGCCTACCATTTCGTGGATAAAATCGGGTAGATAGTTGGGAACATAGTTCTCGCAAGATGGAATTCACTCCTACCCGCTTTACTTGATTAGTAGAGAGGTTGTTCCCTTGGCATCGACTGGGTCTTGAACACGGGCCCACCCTCTCATTGGCCCGAGAGGGATTCGGTTTCTTTGGTTGGACCACAAACCAATTGTTCATTAAAGGATCAAAGGGACTTAAGGAACAAGAGAGGTAATTCTGAGGGGTAAAACGGTAATCTTGACCCAAATTGTAATTACTTAACGACTGTGAAGGATCGACTTATTAATCATGGTTATATCAAGTGGATGTAAATATATCTACAAAGGAGGAGAATGCAAACCACCGGGCTTTAGTGGAGTGTCCCGATGGTTAACGAATGTTGATTAGCTAGGCTAAAGAGTTTGGCCGGTTATTCTCGTGATCGTTGAAGCTCATGATCCGTAGGTCCATTAGGTCCTCCTTACTAGCTTGGACTAAGCCTTGTAACATTTTGAGAGAAAAGAATTTGAATTGTTCAAATTCAAGTTTGGAAGAAAGCGTTAATTATATGTGATATATTTAACTAATCATAGCTTAATTATGAATTAAACTATGATTAAAAAGAGGTGGATATATTTAAATATGATTTAAATATTGGATCGGTTTATTGCATGAATAAAGATTCATGTTCTAAACACGATCGGATTGGACAATTTATTTAATTTAATATTTAATATTAAATTAAATTAAAAATTAATTAATTAAATTAATTTTTGAATTATTTAATTAATTAAATTAATTTTAATTTAAAATCAATTTAATATTGATTTTTGAATTAAAATTAAATGAAAATTAGAGATTTTTCTTGGATTTTCATAAAATCCAATTTACAACTTGCCCAAATCTCTCTCATCATCAAATTCACCAAAATTGGCCACCTCCATCTCAAACCATCCTCATCACACTTGAGTTGTCACTCAAATGAAGCTTAATGAAGCTTTATTTAATGGTGATTTGAGGTGTTTTGGGGGAATTTAAAAAAAATTTAAAAAATTCACGTTTTGTGACCTTTAAGGACTTTTCTTCCAAATTCTCTCAACTTAGGATCCCACAATCCGTTCTAAGGCCTGAGGATAGTAGGGAAGACTCTAACGGTTGTCCACGAAGTGTTCGTGTTGAAATCCATCCACCGGGTGAAGAGAATTTGATCTTCAAAGTTGAGTTTTCTATTCCTCTGTTTTTCCAGCTTTGAGCATGCATTTTATTTTACAAAATTGATCAACTTAGAGTGTTCAAGATCCAAAATTGCTTCCGCTTTCTTAATCTAGACTCTTTCAAGAACTATATGATAGAACATGGAATTACATCCCAACTCTCAGTTCCCGGCACACCACAGCAAAACGGTGTATCGGAAAGGAGAAATAGAACCTTGTTGGACATGGTTCGATCAATGATGAGTTATGCTCATCCCTCTAGTTCCTTTTGGGGTTATGCAGTGGAGACTGCAGTATACATTTTGAATAATGTGCCCTCCAAAAGTGTTTTTGAAACACCTTTTGAACTCTAGAAAGGACGTAAAGGTAGTTTATGTCACTTCGCAATATGAAATGCCCAAAGACATGTGCTTGTGACAAATCCAAAGAAGTTGGATTCACGTTCAAAGTTGTGCCTATTCGTAGGATACCCAAAAGATACAAGAGGTGGTTTATTCTATGATCCTAAGGAAGATAAGGTCTTTGTGTCGAAAAATGTCACTTTCTTGGAGGAGGACCACATAAGGGACCACAAACCAAAAAGTAAGGTAGTGTTGAGTGAGTTAGACGAAACAATAGCAAAGGTTGCTAATAAGAACACTAGTACGTCAACAAGAGTTGTTGATTCTAGTTTGTCTAGTCAAGAGGGTCCATCTCAAGAGTTGAGTATGCCTCGACGTAGTGGGAGGGTTGTGATACAACTGACTGCTTACATGGGTTTAGCTTGAACCCAAGTTGTTATACCGGATGACAAATCATGAGGATCCATTGACTTATAATCAAACAATGGTTGACATTGACAAAGACAAATGGGTCATAGCCATGGACCAAGAAATGGAGTCTATGCACTTCAATTCTGTTTGGGATCTTGTAGATAAGCCTGATGGGGTAAAACCTATAGGTTGTAAGTGGATCTACAAGAGAAAACGTGGTGTAGATGGGAAGGTGCAAACCTTTAAAGCTAGACTAGTAGCAATGGGTTATACCCAGGTTGAAGGGGTTGACTATGAGGAGACCTTTTCACCTGTTGCTATGGTAAAGTCTATTCGTATCCTTCTTGCCATTGCCGCATATTATGACTATGAGATATGGCAAATGGATGTCAAGATAGCCTTTTTGAATGGTAATCTTGAGGAAACCATCTACATGGACCAACCCAAAGAGTTCATTAAACCAGGACAAGAGCAAAAGGTTTGCAGGCTTAAAAGGTCGATTTATGGACTGAAACAAGCCTCTAGGTCCTGGAATATAAGATTTGATGAGGCTATCAGATCTTATGGTTTTGACCAGAATGATGATGAACCTTGTGTCTACAAGAAAATCATCAATGGTTATGTCGCTTTCCTAATTCTCTATGTGGATGATATCCTACTCATTAGGAATGATCTAGGTTATCTTACTGGCATCAAGGAATGACTAGCTATGCAGTTCCAAATTTTGGGTGATGCGCAGTTTGTTCTTGGGATCCAGATTGTCTGGAACCGCAAGAATAAAACACTAGCCTTGTCTCAAGCATCATACATAGACAAAGTGTTGTCAAGGTTTAAGATGCAAGATTCCAAAAAGGGCTTGTTGCCTTTTAGACATGGAATCCATTTGTATAAGGAAGAGTGTCCTAAGACACCTCAAGGAGTTGAGGATATGAGATTTGATTTCTTACGCATCACCGTTGGGGAGCCCGATGTACGCCATGTTGTGTACTAGGCCCGACATCTGCTTTTGCGATTGGGATGGTCAGTAGGTATCAATCCAATCTAGGACTTGAATATCGGACAACGGTTAAAACAATCCTTAAGTATCTTTGGAGAACAAGGAACTACATGCTTGTGTATGGGGCTAAGGATTTGATCCTTACAGGATACACTTGATTCGACTTTGGTGATAAAGATTCTGGGAAATCTACATCGTATTCGGTTTCACTCTTAGCGGAGGAGTCAGTAGTATGGGGGAAGCATCAAGCAAGGATGCATCGATTTCCACCATGGAGGCCGAATACGTAGCAGCTTGTGAAGCAGCTAAGGAGGTCGTTTGGTTAAGGAAATTTATGCTAAATTTGAAAATTGTTCCAAATATGACTTTGCTCATCACACTGTATTTCGATAACAGTGGTGCGTTAGGCAAATCGAGGAACCCCGAAGTCACAAGAGGGGAAAGCACATAGAGCGGAAGTATCATCTCATCCGGGAGATCGTGCATAGAGGAGACGTGATTGTCACGAAGATAACCTCAGAGCACAACATTGCTGATCCTTTTACAAAGGCTCTCACAGCTAAAGTTTTTTAGAGTCACCTAGAAGGTCTAGGTTTACAAGTCTTCCCCAACTAGGGCAAGTGGGAGTATTTTGTACAAAGGAGTTCAAATGCCCTAGTTTATTGTATTTACATTAATGTAATGTTTAGTACTCCACAAGCTTTAGGTCAAGTGGGAGATTGTTGGGATTTATGCCCTAAACTTGTGTAATTTTGATCAATTAAATAAAGTGTTATTTGTTTTGATAGAATTACAGTCTTGCTTTTATAAATCCAATAAACTAAACTCCAAGGTTATAACATTTATCTTGAAATCAGTGTAGTGGACACTATTTGGGTTGACTTCAAGATTATAACATAAATAGTCTATGGTATAAGAATAAGGTTGGAAACCTCATTCTGGTAACACCATGGATGCGACCCACTTTGTAATTAGTACAAATGAGGCAATCCAACTCATTCATGTAGTTGACATGCGAGTGGGGCATCCTGTATGAAGAGTTCATACAAGATCGATCACAAATTATTAGTCTAATCGAGATAACACCGCTAATGAGGATAAGACTAGTAATTTATAGATGGTCATTAGTGACTCGACCTGAATCTTGAGTAAGTTAAGAACTCCTCGCTATAGGGGGTTTGTCCTTAGACTAGTATGGGTGAGAGTGGCACATGGCCGACTCAATAAGCCTACCTTCTCGGGGACAGTAACCTCGTGGGTAGGCCGGGAACTTAACTGTGTAAGATGGAATTCACTCATTCCTCTCTCGAGGTATTAGATAGGTTGTTCCTTAAGAACTCGACTCGTGTCTTGAACAACGGGGCCCCTCTCTCTATGAGGGTATGAGTCTAAGGTAGGACCTTAGACTTGTTGTTCATTAGAGGATCGGTGGGTGCTTAAGGAGCAAAGAGAGGTAATCACGTGGGTAAAACGGTAATTTGACCCAACTGTTATTACGAACAACCTGTGAAGGATCAACTCATGGGTAATGACTATATCAGTGGACACAATGATATCTACAGTGAGGAGAGTGCAGTTACAAGTCTATAGTGGAGTGACTTGTAGTTAATGAATATTGATTAACTGGATCAAAGAGTTTGATCAGTTAATCTAACATCATTGGAGCTCATGATCTATAGGTCCATTAGATCCCTCCGTTGGCTCAACATGGTAATATTGAGGGTATAAAGTTAGGAGTGAAATTGAAGTGTTCAATTTCATACATGAGGAGTTTTATCAATTATATATGATATAATTGATATAATATATAGTTTTAATATGAATTAGACTATATACTAAAGAGAGATTAAAGGAGGGGTAGGATGGTCATTTCCATCTTATTTCTCTCTATATATATGGTTGCATGAGATGCAACTAGGTTAAGGTTCCATAAGCTCTTTTGTGGTGTTGTTGGAAGAGTGCCAAGACACACACATCTCTCTAAAAAATACCTCACATCTCCTAATGGGAACCCACCTTCCTCCCTCACCTAGAGAACAACGGAGAAGATCCGGTGGTCGTGTCTTCGCACGTTGGAGTTCTTGTTGTTGAGATCGTGATCGTGGAGAGTGGAGCACTTGAAGAAAGGTTCTTCAAAGGTAAATTCTTGCTGTCCATACTCTTATTTTATGCTTAATCTTTGTTATATGTTCTTGAATTAATCGTTGTAACTAAATCAAGAGCGTGCGGTTCGCAATCGCTTCCGCTGCGGGGACTTCGATTTCCTTCAATATTAGTGGACGCAACTTGTCTTACCGGGACGGGAGTGCAGCTACGGGCTTTAGTGGAGTTCTACCGTAGCTAATGAATGTTGATTAACCGGGTCAAAAAGTTTGACAGGTTAGTCTCGGATCATTGGAGCTCATCACTCGTAGGTCCATTAGGTCCCTCGGTTGGCTCAAACTGGATATATAGAGGGTTTACAATTTGGTGTGGATTTGAAGTGTTCAAATTCATTAAAAAGGGTATTTATGTCATTTATATGAGATATGATTGACATATTATATAGTTTAATGTGAATGAGATTCATAATAAACTATAGGTTAGCCTAATTGTTTAATTAGGGCTAATTTAGAGAAATTGGATTGAGAGAAATTAAATTGAATGTGATTCAATTTAAAATCCATAATTATACAAATGTTATTTGTATTATAATGTATGAGATATCTTATTATATGTGGTTATGCAAATATGATTTGCATAACCTATGGTTGTGGTAAAATGGTAAATAGGTGGAGATTTCAACTCCACCTATCACCATTATATAAAGCCTTTGCAAGAAGGCTTTGATGAAGATCTTATCCCCTTGAGTAGCGGAAATGTGTTTGGAATCGTAATTGCAAGATCGTTTTTGGTTGAAATACAAAAACCAGTGCATTGAAGAAAGAACAGAACAAACATGTATTTCTAATCCAATTAGACATGGATAATCATGCAAACATACTGTGTAAATTAAAGAAAACTAAAAGAGAATTCATAATTACCTTTGTAGTTTCACAGCTGCAACTCTTTGCTCCAAAAGATGATTCTCCAATAACTCAACAACAAAGAGAAATCTTCTCTGTTTTCTCCAACAGGACAACACCAGTAGTGAGAACCTCCTATGACTCTGAGTTTCTACTTAGATCTTCCTTGGTGGGAAGAATCCAATAATTGAAGAATGTGCGAGGGAATTGAGAGAGAGAATTCTACAGAGAACCAATTCCAAAATTGCAGCAAAATTGATCGGTCGATCAACTGATCCCCTTCTCCTTGTTAAGCTATCGATAGGGAGAAGGAGAGGGGATAGTGGGAACGTGTCTAGATGACACGTTCCCTCAATTTAATTTAAAATAAAATAATATAATTAAATCATATTTAATTATATAATTATTAATTTAAATTATATTTAAATAAAACAAATTAAATATCATATATTTAATTTGGATTAAATCACATTTAATCAATATTTCTCTCTAACCTATAGTTTTAATGCACATTAAATTTTAACCTATAGTTTTCAAATATGAATCACATTCACATTTGAATTTAATATTTGAACTCTTTCAAATATTTAATTCTCTCATATAATTTAATATGAATCATATCCACATTAAATTTATAATATATAGTTCCAAAACTATATATTATATAGTATCTATATACATTAAATTTATTCCCTAATGAATTTAAACATTTCAAATTCAAACGATCTAAGAATCCTTTACGAGCTAGAAGGTGGACCTAATGGACCTAAAGATTAGAAGCTCCAACGATACCAGATTCCTCGGTTAATCTCATAAACCTCCTAATCAATATTCGTTAACTGCGGGAACATTCCACTAAAGTCCATGGTGCACTCTTCTCTCACCGCAGATATATTTCTCGTGTCCACTGGATATTGACCAATAACAAAGAAGTCAATCCTTCACGAATGTTCAGTAATAACAATCGGGTCAAATTACCGTTTTACCCATGGGTTACATCTTGTACCTTAAGTACCAGTGCTCCTCTAATGAACAATTTGTTTGTGGTCCTACCAACAAACAGAAGTCCCTCTCGGGCCAATGAGAGGGTCGGGCCCTTTGTTCAAGTTCCGGAGACAACATTCCTCTACTTACCCTAGTAGGCGGGAAGGAGTGAATTCCATCTTGCTAGGTTAAGTCCCCAGCTGCTCACTCGGTCTTATCCCCAAGAAGGTAGGTATATTGAGTCGGCGAATCTGGCCACTCTCACCCATACTAGTCAAAGGGCAATCCCTCGCAAACAAGAGTTTGTCACCTGCTCAAGATTGAGATCAAGTTGCCTAGGTCATCCTAGTGAAATAGAAACCTAATTAGTTAACGGAGTTACATCTAGAGGTTGCTATTTCGTGGTCCGGTCTTATGTAATCTCATTACATGGGATATCCCCACTCACATGTCATCTACACAAACACGTTAGGATCACAGTGTTTGTATCATATACAAATGGGCCACATCCATAGTTTTACCAGGGTAAAGTACTCAAACCTTATCCCCTTACTATAGACCCTTTAGGCTGTATCTCGAACCGAGATCCTTTATATGTACGCTACATTCATTTAAAGATACATTTTACATCCTTGGATGTTTTGTTTATTGGATTTGGGGTTAAAGCAACAACAATAACGTAAATAACGAACAATAACACTTTATTGAAGTAATAACAATTATTACATTAATTAGAACAAAAAATACAAACTACGAGTTTTAGGGCACAAACCCCTACAGGCTTTTGGTAAGCATTGGCTCATTTTTTGGATTTCTCACCAAAAGAGCTCTTAAATTCTCTTTTCTCTCTCAAATCATTCTCTCCATTCCCTTTACCAAAGGAGTCCCACCACTCTCCTTCTATCTAAGGAGAACAATCGAGAAGGCTTTTCGGAGGTGTCCGAATTGTGCTTTGTTCGAGAGAGTTCGTGATTGTGGAGATCGAAGAACACGAAGAGTTCGTAACCGGAGAAGGAAATTGCGAAGAACGGTTCTTCAACAAGTAAGTATTATTTCTTACTGATTTTCCTTCTTAATTGCATATTTAGCCTAATTTCTATATGATAGAAATGATTTTGAGAAAATGTTTTTATAACGAAACCACGACGAATCAATCGTTTTGCGCTGCGGGAGTTTTATTCCCTTCAGAGGCATTCCCAACGATTGAGAAGGACGAGACTGACTCGATGTGCCAGCTTCTTCATCAACTCTTGAGGAAGGTACAACTTGATCAACAACTCTTGTTGACTCATCTGTAGCTTTATTTAGTACTAACTTACTATGCGGTTTGTGGTTCCTCATGTGATCTTCCTCCAAGAAAATGGCGTTTGTCGATACAATCACCTTGTTTTCTTGTGGGTCGTAGAAAAGACCACCTCTCGTTTCTTTGGGATAGCCGACAAATTGGCATAATCTTGAACGAGGTTCCAATTTCTTTGGATTTGTCACCAACACGTGTGTCGGACAACCCCAAATCCTAAAGTGTTGTAAACTAGGTTTACGCTCCTTCCACAACTCAAAAGGTGTTTCTGAAACACTCTTTGATGGAACAGTGTTAAAGATCTGAACTGCAGTCTCTACTGCGTAACCCCAAAACGAGGCAACCAATTGAGCATAACTCATCATAGATCGAACCATGTCTAACAAAGTTCTATTTCTCCTTTCAGATACACCATTCTGCTGAGGTGTATTAGGTACCGAGAGTTGTGATTGGATTCCATGTTCTATCAAATAGTCCTAGAATCTTAAATCCATATACTCTCCACCTCGATCAGATCGAAGTGTCTTGATGGTTTTCCCTAATGCATTCTCTATTTCAGCCGTATACTCTTTGAACTTTTCAAGAGCTTCAGACTTATGATGCATTAGATATAGATAACCATACCTCAAATAATCATCTATGAAAGAGATGAAATATTCGTACCCTCCTCGAGTTTTAACATTTACCAGACCACAATGATACAAATATATAAGTTCTAAGGGTTCTTTGGCTCTATAACCTTTCCAGTAAAAGGTCACTTAGTCATTTTTCCTTCCAAGCATGATTCACAAGGAGGTAGAAAATCATTTTCTAACTTGTTTAGAAGTCCATTCTTAGATAATCTCTCAATCCGGTTGAGATTTATATGACCAAGTCTAAGATGCCAAAGATAGATATTATTATTAGGAGAAATCCTTTGCCTTTTACTTTGAGTATTTGTAGTTTTAAACATCTCATGATTTAAAATTGCTTTAGTTTGGTTCGGTTTAAGTACATACAAGTCGTTTTCAAATTTAGCAGAACAAATATTAGCACATTTCTTTGAAATGAACGCTTCATTACTAGAAAAGGAAATACAATAACTATGTTCAATTAGACAAAAGATAGAAATCAAGTTCCTCTTAATCTTTGGGAACTATGTACAGATTTTCTAAAAATAAAATCTATCTCTAAAAAACAGCCGGACATCTTCCACTGTAGGAGCTGAGACGACGTCTCCCGTTCCGACGTCTCCCGTTCCGACCCTGAGCGTCATCTCACCCTCTTTGAGCTCCTTGAATGAACTAGTTTCCTGTAAAGAAGAGCAAACATGATTAGTGGCTCCTGAATCAAGTATCTAGGTAAAATCATCATTTTCCACTAAACAAATTTCAAGAACAAGTAAATTGAATTTACCTTTCTTCTCTTTGAGCTCAACAAGTTATTTTGGACAGTTTTGCTTCCATTGCCCGGACGTTTCAGTGGAAACATTTTCCTTTATCTGCAACTTTGGCTTTTTCCTTGCCTTTGTTTGCAGCGGCGGGTGCCTTCCCTTTCCCTCCTATCTTCTTCTTTTGGGTCTTCTTAAGCCCAGAAGATGGACCGCAGGACTTAGTCCCAGAGGATGAACCCTTCTGGAACCTTCTAGAAGTGGCAAACAGATTTGCTTCTCCATCAGCATGTCCCTTATTCTTCATAAGCGACTGGAAAGTCTGCAGCTCATTGAGGAGAGTAGTCAAGTTGTACTCTATTTTGTTCATCACCGCATTGTTGCGGAATTGCAGGAAAGTCTTCAGAAGAGACTCCAGGATGAAGGACACCTGACTTTCCTCGTTGATGACCGCGTCGTTCATTTCTGTCACGTTGAAGTGGACCATCAGATCGAGAACATGTTCTCTCACCGACAATCCCTCCTTCATATGGGAGTTATAAATGTACTTGAGGGATTTGTGCCAAATTTGTCCAGACGGCTGTCCAAACATATTCTGCAACGAACTCATGATCTCACGAGCTGAGACTATGTCCTCGTGCTTTTTGGCCAGAACTTCAGAAACACTAACCAAAATGTAGACCTTGGCCTTGTCATTGACCTTGATCCAACGGTCATACGCATCCTTAATAGATTGAGGAGTGTTTTGAGCAGGGACCTGAGGACACTCCTCAGTAAGTACAAACCGTAAGTCGTCAACAACCAGAATCGTATTTAGGTTGGACGACTTCCACGTAGTATCATTCTCGCCAGTTAAACGTTCACTTTTGAGTAAGGTTGTTATTGAGGATGACATGCTGAAATTTCAGAAATAGTTCTAATTAGTTATTGCCTTTAACCCATTATACACCAATCAATTTTAGCAAAATTATTAAAGAACCCTAGTGTTTAAATTAAACCTTTAATTTTGCAACGATACTTCAAGGGTTTAGAACAAAAGTCACTGTCAGGTGGTCAGTCACTCCTCCCCTGAATTGAGACTATCTCAGCTAATTCTCACTACCGGAACATCTCATGTCCCAATGATTCTTCTACCGTTTGTTTGGTCAAGGACTTGTTAACTAGCTTAACTTATCCTGTAAATGTGACCCTACCATTTTCAGATCCAATAGGTCCGAGCCAACACGCTACTATTAAGAAAGACAACTGTTGACAAATTACCTAAGAGACCCTATCCATTTCTGGAGTTCGCGGTGTTCCAACCCCTATAATTAGGCCCTCCGTAGGGATTGGTTGTTCCAGGACAACCTAGCAGGCGGACTATGGAAATCTCATGGTACGACCTAATGGAAGAGACCGTAGGATACGTTGACACACACTCTGCTCTCATTTACTATGGATACTTCCCTCATTCACCTTGGTATTGAACCATGCAAACACTTACATAGGACGTGAGAGTAACCAAGCATGGAACTCACGATGTGAACTCTTGAGGACGTGAGAGTAAACTCGATGCGAACAACTCGTTTTCTCCCACTGAAGTTCCTAAGGTTAGAGTATAGGTTTAACTTAGTCAGATTCTGGCTAAAAGAATCTATCTAAGTCTATGCCTATTATAACTATTATAACTAGGTCTTTTAACCTTATGTCTAGGTGAATAAACATTTTAATTACCTAAATATAACACATGACTATGGTTAATTCAACTCAAGCTCCAGGTCAGTTCCCAAGTAGGAGGTGTTCCGTTAACCATCAACTAAATTACCCCCAACCTTAGACAGAACATCACCGGTAGAGTTCCCTTATAACCAATGTCCTATTGTCCTACTATATTTTAAATTATTTAAAATACTATGTAAGACTAACTTCTAATCCTATTAGAAATTAAACTTATGTTTAAATTAATTTTAAAGAATTTAAAAATAATTTCATTTAACCCAAGCTCCTATGTTTGCATGCAGTTCTTTGTTATAGGTTATGGTTTCTAAAACCCATTTATAACTTTTATAAAAAAAATTAAAAAAAAATATAACCTATGACGGCGAACTATATGATAAATCCAACAAACAATTTCAAATTGGAAGTATATTCAACTAATTGAATCATGCAAAATACTTAAATAAAATAACACTTTATTTTAATCTAAGTAATTTCATGCTCCATGCTATTTATTTTTCATATAATCTAATTATAACAATTATAATTAATTACTCATGAAAAATAAATTAAAACATGCATTTCTACCATATTTATATAACATTTATACAAATAAAAATGCATGAACATGCTTATCCTAAGGTGAGAAATATTCTAAATGAAATTCATAAAGAAAATAGTCGTAAAACCGAAAATATTTGGCCCCTAAAGTGTAGGAAAATAATAAAATTACACCAATTTTATTACAAAACCGGTCCAATACACTTAGAACCAGACTTAGACCGCTCAAACTGGACCAACCACGATCGAACTGCTCAAACCGCCTCTGAACCGGTCTGTTTCATCCAGTTGTTGCCACGACGTTGCAACGCTGAGGAGAGCGTTGTAATGCCGCCTCCTCTCGCGCTCACGCCAGGCATCGGGGTAGCGTTGCAACGCTATGAGACAGCGTTGCAACGTTGCTGACCCCTTGGATTTCCTCGTCGATAGGGGCTTCAGCGTTGCGACATCGTTCCTCAGCGTTGCAACGCTGATGAACGACGTTGCAACGCTACTGGTTCTGCCAGTAGCTTGTTCCTTCGAAAACAACAGCTTCAATTGGCAATTTCTCACTCGAATCTCATCCAAATTGCTTCAAACTTGTCACGAATGACTCGAAACACTATTACAGACTCGATTAAGCACTTAATTACCCAAGCAGGGACCTTTACATTTAATTTGATCAAATCAAAATTAAAACTAAGGCCAAAATTTCCTAAACTAGTTTTACAACAAACCAAATGCAATTCCCTCCTATCCAACGCAAATTTGTTTCAACCAAAACAAAACAAACCTGGCTCTGATACCAATTGATGGGAATCAGATCGCCGTGAGCAGCGGAAACGTGATTTTATAGATCGATTTGCTAGTTCGTTTGGTTTACTACAAATACCAGTTGGTAAAATACAGAGAACAAGCAATCTAATCTAATTAGGCATGGATTATGCAAACATAGACGTGTTGTACAAACTTAAACTAAGAGGGAATTCAAAATAATCACCTTTGTAGTTTTTCACTCACAACAACACCTTGCTTCCAATTTGCACAGTAACACAACAAAAGACAATTCCTCTGTTCTTCTTCTCCAACAGAACACCAACCACTTGGCAAACCTTTTATCCTCTGGATTCCACTTAGATCTCTCCTTTGGTGGGAAGGAGCAAACAATTGGAAGTAAAGGGAATTTGAGAGAGAGATGATTTCTACAACAATAAAAAAAAAAAATGATCGATCAATCTTTTTCTTTTCCCATTTGGAGAAGAAATAGCCCTGCAGAGGGTAACTCCCCACTCCCTATCGATGGGAAGTTGGGAGACATGGGAAACGTGTCCTCCTAACACGTTCTTTTTTTTTAATTTATTTAATTATATTATTAATTAAATAATCAAATTATTAATTAAATAATATAATTAATTAATCAAATCATATTTAATTAATCATAAATTAAATATCAAATATTTAATTTGGATTAAATCAAATTTAATCAATTTTTCCCTCTAACCTATAGTTTTAATGCACATCTTATGTACATTAAATTTTAACTTATAATTTTAAATATGAATCACATTCACATTTAAATTAATATTTGAACTCTTTCAAATATTTAATTCTCTCATTTAATTTAATATGAATCATATTCACATTAAATTTATAATATAAAGTTCCAAAACTTTATATTATAATGTATCTATATACATCAACTTTTATTCCCTAATTGAATTTGAACATTTCAAATTCAAACGATTTAAGAACCCTTTACGAGCTAGAAGGTGGACCTAATGGACCTACATATCAGAAGCTCCAACGATACGAGATTATTCGGTTAATCTCATTAACTTCCTAATCAACATTCGTTAACTGCAGGAACACTCCACTAAAGTCCCATAGTTGCACTCTTCTCACTGCAGATATATTTATGTGTCCACATATATTGACCAATAACAACAAATCAATCTTTCACAAATGTTCGTAACGCCAACTGGTGAAATTAACGTTTTACCCCTGGGTTACATCTTGTACCTTAAGTACTAGTGCTCCTCTAATGAACAATTTGTTTGTGGTCCTACCAACAAACAAAAGTCCCTCTCGGACCAATGAGAGGGTCAGACCCTTTGTTCAAGTCCCGAAGACACCACTTAAGGAAACATTCCTCTACTTACCCTAATAGGAGGGAAGGAGTGAATTCCATCTTGCTAAGTTAAGTCCCTAGCTGCTCACTCGGTCTTGTCCCCAAGAAGGTAGGCATATTGAGTCGGCGAATCTGGCCACTCTCACTCATACTAGTCAAAGGACAATCCCTTGCAAACAGGAGTTCGTAACCTACTCAGGATTGAGATCAAGTTTCCTAGGTCATCCTAGTGAAATAGAAACTTGACTAGTCAATGGAGTTACACTTAGTGGTTACTATTTTGCGGTCCGGTCTTATGCAAGGAAATCATGGATTCTTTGTAGGGCATGTTCGAACAACAATCTGTTCAGGTCAGGCACAATGCCCTCAAGTACATCTTCAACGCTAGAATGGCAGAGGGATCATCTGTTCGGGATCATATTCTAGATATGATGGTTCACTTCAACACGGCGGAGTCGAATGGTGCTTCTATCAACGAATCGAACCAGGTCAGCTTGATATTAGAAACTCTATCAGAGAGTTTTCTACAGTTTCGAAGTAACACTATTATGAACAAGCTTACTTTTAACCTTACCTCTCTTCTGAATGAACTCCAAACCTTCCAATCTCTGATGAAAATCAAGTGATCGAAAGGTGAGACAAATGTTGCCAGTAGGGGTAATAATCACGGAGGTTCAACCTCTGAAACAAAATCAGTGGCTTCATCTTCCTCAAGCCTGAAAGGCAAGAAGAAGAAAATGAAGAAGGTTGGTAAGGGAAAACGGGTTGACAAAGCTGCCGCCTAAAAGGGGAAGAAGGTCAAAGAAGTTGCAGACAAAGAAAAATGTTTCCACTGCAATGAAGATGGGCATTGAAAATGGAACTGCCCGAAGTACATTGCAGAAAAGAAGAAAGAAGGTAAATATGATTTATTTTGCTTAGAATTGTTTAGTGGATGATGATAATTCTGCCTGGATATTGGATTTAGGAGCCACTAATCTTGTATGTTCTTCTTTTCAGGGAATTAGTTTCTGGCAGCAGCTACAAGAATGAGAGATAATACTCCGTGTTGGAATTGGAGAACTTGTCTCAACTGTAGCAGTGGGCACCATGAAGCTATTGTTTGGAAAGAAACATATGTTGTTGAACAATGTACTAGTGATACCAGGGTTTACTAGAAACCTATTTCAATTTTTTGCCTAGTAGAACAATGTATTTCAATATCATTTTCTTCTAATAAAGTGTTTATTTTTAAGCATGGTATTGAAATATGTGTAGCTTCATTAGAAAATGGGTTGTATGTTTTAAGGCCTAATTCAGTCAAAATGGTTTTGAACACTGAATTATTAAAACTGCAAACACACAAACTAAGAAACGTAAAATTTCTCTTAAAGAAAATGCTCAACTTTGGCACCTTCGGTTAAGTCACATTAACCTCAATAGGATTGAGAGATTGATAAGAATTGGACTTCAAAATGAGTTAGAAGAAAATGGCTTACCTGTATGTGAATCCTGCCTAGAAGGTAAAATGACTAAGAGACCTTTTAGTGGAAAAGGTTATAGAGCCAAAGAACCCTTAGAACTTATACATTCAAACCTTTGTGGTCCGATGAATGTTAAAGCTAGAGGAGGGTATGAAAATTTCATCTCTTTTATAGATGATTATTCAAGATATTGGCATATTTACCTAATGCATTTCAAGTCTGAAGCACTTGAAAAGTTCAAGGAATTCAAGGCTGAAGTTGAAAATCAATTAGGTAGAAAGATCAAAACATTTTGATCTGATTGAGGTGGAGAGTATATGAATTTGGAATTTCAGGGTTATATGATAGAACAATGAATTACATCCCAACGCTCAACACTTGGTACACCATAACAAAACGGTGTATCAGAAAGGAGAAATAGAACCCTGTTGGACATGGTTCGATCAATGATGAGTTATACTCATCTCCCTAACTCGTTCTGGGGATACGCAGTAGAGACTGTTGTATACATTTTGAACAATGTTCCATCAAAAAGTGTTTTAGAAACACCATTTGAACTTTGGAAAGGACGTAAAGGTAGTTTACGTCATTTCAGAATTTAGGGATGTCCAACACATGTGCTCGTGACAAATCTAAAGAAATTGGAATCACGTTCAAAATTATGCCATTTTGTAGGGTACCCAAAAGAAACGAGAGGTGAGTTATTCTATGATCCTAAGGAAGATAAGGTACTTGTGTCGACAAATGCCACTTTCTTAGAGCATGACCACATAAGGGGTCACCAACCAAGAAGTAAAGTTGTGTTAAGTGAGTTAGACGGAACAACAACAAAAGTTGTTGATAGTACATCAACAAGGGTTGTTGATACAAATTTGTCAAGTCCACCTCAAGAGTTGAGAGTGCCTCGACGTAGTGAAAGAGTTTTAACATAACCTGACCGTTACATGGGTTTAACTGAAACCAAAATTGTCATATCAAATGATGATTGCGAGGATTCATTAACTTATAACCAAGCAATGGTTGACAAAGACAAAGACAAATGGGTCATAACCATGAACCAAGAAATGGAGTCTATGCACTTCAATTCTGTTTGGGATCTTGTAGATAAACTGATAGCACACAAAATGTGCTATCCTTAGGCTTAATTACTGCTAGTTTTATGATGATTTCAGGGCTTTTACGTGTCTAAATCATTTAATTTCAGGATAAGAGCGTAAACAGAATAATTGAAGATATTTTGGATCACTCGGGATAAAAACGAGGCTATTTGGAGCTAAAAATAATACTAATTGGAAGAAAAAGAACCAATCCAAGCATGATGACCCGAGGTGATGGTGTTGCAACGCTGTCTATAGCGTTGCAACGCCGAATGTGCTGATTAAAGGCGTTGAAGACCCCAGGTGATAGCGTTGCGGCGCTGTTAGCTCGATAAGGAAGCGCATATGAAGAACCGCACAACAGACGTTGCAACGCTGCCTTGCAGCGTCGCAACGCCAGATCGATAAGAAGCGCGCTCGTTAGGGTAGCGGCGTTGCAACGCTGCCCTCAACGTTGCAACGCCATCGACTGTTTCCTTATTTACCACGCGTTTAGGGTACAACATTGCAACACTGTCCCTAGCGTTGCAACGCTGCACCGATGATGCCTATAAATAGAACATTATGCATTGTGTAAAAGGGGAGTCGAATTTGGTAGATTTTCCACCCTAATTTCGAAATACACTTTGTAAGAAGAGAGAAAAGAGCGTTTATGGGAGCCAAAGCATTTGTGGAGGTTCGAGATCGAAGACGGGAGCTCAGAGACGAAGGACCGACATCGACACATAAGTTTAATTCCTCTTTCTTTCAATTTGTAATAGCGTTCTAAGACGTTTCCTACATGTTTAACTTGGTTTTCATGTGATTTAGAGTAGCTAAATGTTGTAGTTAGGATTTGATTTGCTTATTAAGACTTCTTTGCCATGTATTGAAGTATGTTTTGATCTTTATTTTTGGCAATTCATTCTTAATTTCATTTATATCTTTGGTTTAAGTAGACTCGAGAGAAAAAGCTTAAATTAGAACAAGGTTATCAAAACCCTTAGAATTCTGGCATGAGAATGACTTAGAAGTTTAAGGGAAACACATAAAGAAGTTGCTTAATGCCGTGCATGCTTAGATTTTATATGGAGACTATAGGATTTATTGTATGTTCGAGGCTCTTGAGAGATCGAGAGACTTTCTTGAGTAATTTACTTATTGTTTATAAATTCATCTCATTTATTCATTGCATGTGTAATTAAGTGTTTATTTGCAAGGTCAATTTCCTTTAAATCTATCAATTCGTGTCTCCACATGTTTGTTTGTCTTTAATTTTTGTTACATCACCGATCTATGTTATGTTTCTTTAGCTAAAATTGAGAATTAGTATCTTAGTAATTAATTAATCTAGAAACCCATTCCCGAGGACGATACTTGAACTCATAAATCACTATACTAAAACTTGACTCGTACACTGCGGCATTGCATATCTATAAATTACATAAACCTGATAGGGTAAAACCTATAGGTTGCAAGTGGATCTACAAGAGAAAACATGGTGTAGATGAAAAAGTGCAAACTTTTAAGGCTAGACTAGTAGCAAAGTGTTATACCCAGGTAGAAGGGGTGGACTATGAGGAAACCTTTTCACCTGTTGCTATGGTAAAGTCTATCCATATGCTACTTTCCATTGCCGCATATTATGACTATGAGGTATGACAGATGGATGTCAAGACAACATTCTTAGATGTGAATCTTGACGAAAATATCTACATGGACAAACCCAAAGGGTTCATACAACCAGGACTAGAGAAAATGTTTGCAAGCTTAAAAGGTCCATCTATGGAATGAAACAAGCTTCTAGGTCCTGGAATATGAGATTTGATGAGGCAGTCAAATCTTATGGCTTTGATCAAAATAATGATGAACCTTGTGTCTACAAGAAAATCATTAATAGTTCTGTCGCTTTCCTAGTCTTATATGTAGATGATATCCTACTCATTGGGAATGATGTAGGTTATCTTACTGACATTAAAAAATGGCTAGCTACGCAATTCCAAATGAAAGATTTGGGAGAGCCGCAGTTTGTTCTTGGAATCCAGATTGTCCGTAATCGCAAGAACAAAACTCTAGCATTGTTTCAAACATCTTATATCGACAAAGTGTTGTCATGATTTAAGATGCAAGATTCTAAGAAAGGTTTATTACCTTTCAGGCATGGAGTTCATTTGTTTATGGAACAATGTCCTAAGACGCCTCAAGAAGTTGAGGATATGAGACAAATTCCTTATGCATCAGCTGTTGGTAGCCTGATGTACGCAATGTTGTGTACTAGGCCAGACATACGCTTTGCAGTAGGAATGGTCAGTAGATATCAATCGAATTCAGGATCAGAACACTGGACAACGGTTAAGATAATCGTTAAGTATCTTCGGAGAACGAGGAACTACATGTTTGTGTATGGAGCTAAGGATTTGATCCTTACAGGATACACAAATTCTGACTTCCAAACTGACAAAGATTCTAGGAAATCTACGTCGGGGTCAGTTTTCACTCTTAACGGAGGGGCTGTAGTTTGGCGAAGCATCAAGCAAGGATGCATCGAAGATTCAACTATGGAAGCCGAATATGTAGCAGCTTATGAAGCAGCTAAAGAAGCCGTATGGCTAAGGAGATTCATGATGGATTTGGAAATTGTTCCAAACATGTGTTTGCCAATCACATTTTATTGTGATAACAGTGGTGCTGTGGCAAATTCAAGAGAACCCCGAAGTCACAAGAGTGGTAAACACATTGAGCGAAAGTATCACCTAATCTGGGAGATATTGCATCGAGGAGATGTGATTCACAAAGATAGCTTCGGAGCACAATACTGCTGACCCATTTACAAAGTCTCTCTCGACTAAAGTGTTTGAGAGTCACCTAGAAGGTCTAGGACTACGTATCTTACCCTAACTAGGGCAAGTGAGAGTATGTTGTACAAAGGGTGTTCAGTGCCCTAGTTTTATTATATTTACATTACTGTAATGTTCATTATGTACTCCACTAGCTTTAGGACAAGTGGGAGATTGTTGGGATTTATGCACTAAACAAGTGTAGTTTTGTTTCAAATAAATAAAAATGTTATTTATTATATTCTCGCATATAAATCTAAATCCAATAAACTAAGTTCCAATGTTATAATAATAGATTTTGAACATTTATGTAGTAGACATAAGTTGGATTAACTTGTTCAAGTATAACCTAAAAGGTCTATGGTATATGCATAGGGCGTTGGGAACCTTATACTGGTAACACCGTGGATGTGACCCGCTTTGTATTTGGTACAAACGAGGTAATCCAGCTTGTTCATGTGGTAGACATGCGAGTGGGGGCATCCTGTATAATGAGATTATACAAGACCAGACCGCGAATTATTAACCTACTAGTGTAACACCGTTATCAAGATAGGTATAATAATTCATAGATGATCATTAGTGACTTGACCTGAATCCTGAGCATGCTACGGACTCCTGCTTGTGAGGTTTGTCCTTAGACTAGTATAGGTGAGAGTGATCTGTAGCCGACTCAATAAGCCTACCTTCTAAGGGACATAACTTTGTAAGTAGCTGAGAACTTAACTATGTAAGATGGAATTCACTCATTCCTGAATTAGGGAATCAAATAGGTTAATCTCTTAAGAACTGAATCCGAGTCTTGAACAATGGGCCCCGCCTTCTTACTGACCTAAGAAGGATCAAGTTTATGGTAGGACCATAGACTGATTGTTCATTAGAGGATCAGTAGAGCTTAAGGAACAAGATGTATTCACAGGGGTAAAACGGTAATTTGACCCAGCTGTGATTACGAACAACCTGTGAAGGGTTGACTCACAAGTATTGATTATATCAGTGGTTACAACATAGTCTACAGTGAGAGAGTGCACCTATGAGTCTATAGTGGAATGACTTATAGTTAATGAATGTTGATTAATTGAATCAAAGAGTTTGATCGATTAATCTTGTATCATTGGAGATCATGATCTGCAGATCCAATAGGTCCCTCCGTTGGCTCAACATGGAAATAAGAAGGGTTTATAGTTTGGAGTGAAATTGAAATGTTCAATTTCATGTTTAAAGGGTATATCAATCATATATGATATAATTGATATAACATATGATTTAATCCATGGGAAATATATCATAAAAGCACTATAGGGGTAGGATGATCATTTCCATCCTATTTTCCTATAAATATGTGTGCATGAGATGCACATGATTTAACCTAATTCAAAAAGGCAAACCAAGTGCTTCATTTTGTAAGTGTTTTGTTGGAAGAGTTCCAAAAACACTTGTCTTCCTCAAAATGCCTCGGAACTCCAAAAGAGGTTCCACCACCTTCCCTCTCCTAGAGATACAACGAAGAAGATCTAACGAGCGGATCAAAACTACTTCGTAGTTTGGTGAGATCGTTGAGATCGTGAGAATGAGAGGATCAAAAGGAGCACATGTTGTTTTTGTCTTCAAAGGTAATATACTTGTTGTCCATATGATCTAATATACATGCTTAATTATTTTATGTATGTTGTGATTTGATCTATGTAACACATTACAAGAACACGCGATTCAAATTGCTTCCGCTACGGGATTTGATTCTATCAAATACAAGGGCAATATTGAACAATAACTCTTTATAGAAAATAATAACTCTTTATTACATTAATTAGAACAAAATTTACGAACTACGAGTTTTAAGGCACAAACCCCAACAAAGGGGATCAAAGGTTCAAGAAACAACTTAAAAGGTCTATAGTATAGGGATGAGATTGGGTACCTTATCCTGGTACGGATGTCGGACTAATTAGGTTTCTATTTTAATAGGATGACCTAGGCAACTTTATCTTAATCCTGAGTAGGTTACGAACTCCTATCTGCGAGAGATTTTCCTTTGACTAGTATGGGTGAGAGTGTGGCCCAAGACGTCGACTCAATAAGCCTACATTCTTGGGGACAAAACTGGGTGGGTAGTTGGGGGCTTAACCTTGCAAGATGGAATTCACTCATTCCCAACATAAGGTAAGTAGATGAGTGTTCCCTTAAGTGGTGCATCTAGGACTTGAACAAAGGGTCCTACCCTCTCACTAGCTCGAGAGGTTTTTGTTTACTCATTGGACCATAAAAAGGTTGTTCATTAGAGGAGCAATGGTGCTTGAGACCATAGATGTAACCCAGGGGTAAAACGGTAATTTGACCCAACTGGTGTTACGAACATTCGTGAAGGATTGAATTACCGTTATTGGTCTTTATCCATGGACAGAGAAAAATATCTACAGTGAGAAGATTGCAATTGCGGGACTTTAGTGGAGTGCACCCACAGTTAACGAACGTTGATTAAGTGGTTAATGAGATTAACCAATTTATCTTATGTTGTTAGAGCTTCTAATCTGTAGGTTCATTAGGTCCACTTCCTAGCTCGTAAAGGGTTCTGAGATTGCTAGATCTTGATTGGAATTTGAAATGTTCAAAGTCACATTGGGAATTAACATGATGTATGGAAATACATTATAATATAAAATTTTTATGTAGATTGGAACTTTATAATATAAATCTAATTTTGGGTATGATTCAAAATTAATTTATGAGAGAATTAAATATTTGAAAGAGTTCTTATATTATTTTAATGCGAGTAAGATTCATATTAAAAACTATAGGTTAAAATTTAATACACATAAGATGTACATTAAAACTATAGGTTATGGGAGAATAATTAAATGTGATTTAATTATAACAACTAAACTAAATATATAATATTTAATTTATAAATTAATTAATTAGTGAATTACTTAATTGGTGAGTTTAATTAAATTAATTAAATTTGATTTAATTAAATTAATTAAAACCATAGGTTAGGGGAGACATGCATTAAAATATGATTAAAATGGTAATTAAAATTAATTTGATAGTTAATTAAAGTAATGATTTATTTAATTTTAATTTTGTTTTTAATTCAATTAAAATTAAATAAGGGAATGTGCATTACACGTGTTCCCATTCTCCCCTCTCTCCCCACTTCTCTCTGTTTATGAATAAAACAGAGAGAACGAGCAGTGAGTTGGATGGATGAAAAACTGCTGAATTTTGATTTGGGTTTCACTCTCTGCAAAATTTTCCAAAAACAATCGAGAAGGTTTTCCCATCAAACCTAAAAAAAATACCCTCAGAGAATAGGAAGTTCTCCAATTGGTAGTTCATACTGTAGTTCCAACAGGGAGTTTTGGAATTAGTTGTTTGTGTTTCACAGAAAAGAAATAGAATGCATGACTGTTAGTTAATTATCCGAGTAACAACAAGACTAATAATTAATAATATAGAGATCCATAATGAAGAATATTAATATCTTGTATGAATTAGCTAACACTAAGGACATTAATGAGTCTCATATTTTAAGTGTTTTAGCCCTTTAAGCTTACGTTGTTGTTTTTTCTTTTTTGTAAGAATTCATGCTTAAATGTCATAATTGTTAGTAAATTGATATGAGAATAACCCAAATCAATAAGAATATTTGTAGTGATGAGCAATTTGAATTATACTCATTTTTTTTATGTTTTTATGCAGAGAACTATAAACTACAAAATTGCAATGCAATTTTGCTTGGAGACAAGAACTCCAAGAAATAAGGAAAAAAATCATAAAATTCAATTTATGTTAATATTTAAAGATATTCTCTCTGAATGAAGCTCATAAATATCTTATTATTGCGTAGAAATCCATGGAACAAACCCTAGCATTTGGAGGCTATAAATATGTGACGCCCGTTTAAATGAAGTACGTTAAAGTTTAAATTTTGAGTTTATTTAAGTTTAATCTCCTGGCTTATGTTGAAGATATCTAGTTGCTTGGGTCGAAATTTGGAATCGGGGATTTTTGGGGCACGTGTGTTATTTAACCTGATCTAGTTTAGGTCTATTTAATTTAGGCGGTTCACAACCTAAAAAGAGCATGTTCTCAACTATCATTTCTCCTCATCTCACTTTGTTTAGTTCAGATCAAGGAAAGAAGTCATTTTGGCAAGCATCTCTCATTTTCCTTTCTATTTCCCTTCTTTTCTTTATCGTTTTATGTTTATATTTGTTCCTTTCTTTTTCTTCCTCTTCTTTTCATTTCTTTGCCGCAAGTCTTTCTAGAACTCGAACCCCCATCCTCCATTCCGTTCTCCACTGAATCCGTGACCCTCCCCACTTGTTTTCTCGTCTTCTCTTTCTCACACATATAGCCTGTCGCCTCCTTCTCCCTCTCATGTGTCATCTCCTCCAGTTTTCCCTTCCCTTTCTTCTTCGTTTTCACGCCGACCATCGCCCGAATCTTTCTCCTCTTGCATTTTGTCGCGAGTCGAACAAGCGTCGAATCTTCTACCTCTTAATTCTAACAAACCCATGTGACTTGTGAGTCGATCACCGTCTGACAAACCCACTGCCTCTCTCGTTTCCATTGTTGCCGTGAAACCCCCAAGATCGAGACCCTTCCCTTTTTTCAAAATTCAATTTTCTCTCTCTGATTGGTTTGATTGTGGTTGGACATGGCGGTGGGCGTCAACAAGGGCCTGTTTTTGAAAGTCTTGGGCATCCAAAAATTGGTTCAACAGTGCATGTAAGCATCTTTAACATTGTTGCATTCTGTATTTTGGGCCTTGTGAGTTGCTATAAGTTGGGGGTATAGGTTGACGGGTCATCGGTCATTACAAACAAGTGCACGAAGTAATAAAATTGGAGTACTCGACAGATAATATCGAATCCACAGGGAACAAGTTTCACAAAGTTACTTCGGAAAAGCAAGAATTGCTATGAAGATGCAAGTATGGAAACAAAGTTTTCAAGAGTGTTTTGATGGTAAAAGAATGTTGCTAATATTTAAAGAAAAACAATAAGATAAAAGAAGGGAATTAAAGTTTCTTTTGCCCCTTCGGAGAAAATGCTGTCGAAAAATGCCAAATCTAAGTATACCGAATTCAACTCTTATTCGATTTTGCTCCCAAAAACTTTAGGAGGCTAAGCAATTAAACCTATATGTCTATGGCTAATTGAGCTTAGATAACTCTGTGCACACTCCTTTGGTCTTGGAGTCTCGCTCTAGGGTCGAAGTTTCAGATCTTATGTTTAATTCCTTTCCTCCATTTTTTTTATGAGATTCGCTTTCCATTGATCATTTTAGTATCAATTTCTACCTTGATAAGCAAGTCCAAGTAATCGGGTAGGGTTGCCCAAAATTTATTCAATAAAAACAAACTTAGGATTACATGCTGACACAATTACTTTGCTACTTTAAGCTTGGTATCTCTTTTAGGGCATTCACAACTTGAACCTCTAAAGAGAATTTAGCTCATGATTAAAATGAAGGAAAATATTATCTTGGTTGTTGGAAATATAAAAGACATATTGCAAATAAAAGGTAAAACACGACAATAGGAGATGTAATAAAGAAACCGAAATTGAAAAATAAATGAAGGCCTCTAGCCCTTACTTTTTATTCAAAACAGAACTTAATCGAACATCACTTCATACACACTGATTTAAACTTAAATACTGAAATTTTATTGAAGAACTTAAATAGAAAATGTAATACATGAAGAACAAGAATCCCGTTGTTGATCGATTTCGAAACCCCAAAGGAAGTTAGGAATCTTTACCTGCAATACTTTCGTAAGGAGGGATCAACTAAGAACTCGTTACAAGCTAAGAAATAAGAAAAATGTTTTTGGAAAAATAAAGAACAAAAAGAAACTACTGTTGTAATATAATCGACACTATGAACTTGAATGAAAAAATGGAATAACGAAAATCAACTAGTAGCCCCTTCCAAAGTCGCCTTCTTTCTCTAGGGTTGCTTGTGCATTTATAGGTGGTTTCCTTTAGGGTCTCCTTGTTTTGACTCCCATGAATGGTGGAGAATCAATCAATTATGAATATGGTATGTCAACACTTCCAAAAATGGAAAAAGTATCGTAATTTCCGCAACCTTCCCTTTTCTGCAGATTCTTACAATGTAGCCTGCAGTTTAGCTCGCATTCTGTCTGGTCTGGTCTTGTCATTTTGCAGGTAAAAATGTGGCCCGCAATTTTCTTGACATTTTTTCTATCTCATTTTCCTTCACAAAAACACACCAAATTAGTTATGTTTCACCATTTTCCAACTATTTATTATTTTTCACTAATTTTAGCAATGTTGAACAATTTTACTCATGAATGATATTTTTAGCTTGTCACAAAATAAATATTTGTAATAAAATAGACAAAAACAATCAAGTTTAGGTATAAATAATCCTCATAAATGAGAATTATCAACGGGGTTACTGAAATTTGTTTGGGCTATCAGAGGTTAGCCTAAGCTAATAGTGACGGGTTGGTGATCCTTTTCGTTTGTTTTGTAGGTAAGAAAGGAGTAGCTAATCGTGCATTCTCAATTAAAAGTAAGTACTCATTTGGAATTGCAACTAAGTATATCATTCAACAGTCATGTGTGTTTGTTGGTGTGTTGCGTTGGTTGTGATATTGTTTGATGTGTTACTTTCTGATTATGTGGTTGTCTGGTTACGTGGGGCCTTATGCACGGCAAGATTACCTGTATTATCCAAACTTCTATAATTATTGATTGGTTGCTTAGATTTGATGTTTTATGGGTTTGGCTTAGGGGTGTACATAAGTTAGTTTGGGTTGGGTTGGGGGAGTTTTTGGACCAACCCAAAAATTTAGGTTGGTCATTCCTTCAACCCAACCAACCCTATTCATGAGAATAACCCAACCCAACTCGATTCGGGTTGGGTTGGGTTGGGTCGTCGGCTTAATTTTTAAGTTTTTATAATTTTTTAATTATTTAAAATATTTTTTCTTGAATTAATAACTCAAATCACATAAAATTCAAATATCAAATATCAAAATTCATAACATCTTAACATTTGTTAGAAGCCTAAAAGAATAACATCAAAAATGGATAAATAATTCATTTATAAGCATATATGTAATTAAAATAAAATTAAAAAATATAAACTTGGATTGGGTTGGGTCAACCCGAGCCTAAAAATCCTAACTCGAGAACCGACTCGAACTTTTTGGTTCTTCAAACTTCTAACCCAACCCAGATAAAAAAAAATATCTAACCCAACACAAGTAAAAAAAAAACTAACCCAACACAAGTCTTACGATTTGGCTTGCGTAGTCCGAGTTGTTTGACTTATCGGGTTATTTGTACACCCCTACTTTGGCCTATTGGAGGGAATTTGTTGGCGAGTTGGCTTTTGTGTTGATTTGTTTAGTTGTAGCCTGATGTTTGTGTTTGGCCCTCATAGGGTTGGATGGTTATGATTTGTGTGTTTGATTAGACCAAAAACCTAGTTGTATTTAAGACTCTATTAGGACAAGTACAAGGGCAAAGCAGGTTACCCTAGAGAAACCTTAGTTTTTTATGCAAACAAAGCTTGTTCAACTAGCACCATTGATCCTCGTGTTACCCCTAGGAAAGTCTGAACTTCTAGGTTGATGAGTCTGAGTATCAACATTAGAGTTATTTTCGCTTTGCTAAGCTAGTTTAAGAGGCAATTCCCTCGTCGCAACCAGCTGAGAGGTGTTTTCCCTCTTCGGCACACTAGCTAGGGGTGTGTCCCCGATGGGTGAGGATGTTGGTTGCTTTCAGTCATCCAGCGTGCTAGCCTAGGGGTGATTCCTCATCGTTTAGAGTGTAAGGATTGCTTTTCTTCATTGCCCTATGCTAGCGTGGTGAGCGGGTGTGAGTGTTACTTTCTTTCACTGCCACCGTCATCTTATGTTCTTGGACCGAGGGTAGAACTTGAGACATTACCACAGGAGTGGAGCCTGGGTGAGGTGGGTGAAGTGTGGATGCCTGAATAGGAAATTGAGTTGTTAAGGTGTATATGAAAACGAGGGAAACATTACTTCTTGGTTGTGTTATTGTAATCTAGACTCTAAATAGGCTACTTAATGAGTATTTCAATACTCACCCTATTACTTTAATATTTTTTATGGCAGATAAGGCCAAACTGTGAGGTGAATGGAAACTGTGAGGTGGATGGCAACGACGATAACCTGATGAGGCTGTGAAGACATCTCTTTCTTGTCCTTAAGCTCATTTGGTTATTTTAGTTATCTTATGTTTCCCTGAACTCGTATATATGAATATGAACCATGTGACATTGTATTGTTTTCTTATGTTCCTATTAAACCTTAGCACGTTATAGGTTTTGTTTCGATAAACTTATGACTTTGATTCACCCTCAGAATTCTCTAGTGTGTTGTGTTTCTGTTTTGGAGATTCTGAAAATTTAGAGCTTCGCCTGATCTTTAATGAAGTTGGGTGGAGGCTGGTTATCACAATCATACTTGTCCAGGGTGTGTTGTCCATGGTCGCATGACAATTCCAATCACTTTTTATCTTGTTTTCATGTTATCTATTTCATTTAGCATTGTTCTATCATTTCCTTGCATTTTTGTAAGCGTACGATTCATCGCCAAATTGACGTGCAAGAGTGTCATAACTAAAATTCTTAGAATGTACTATACGGGGATGTGACTATTCGTCAATTTTTCCTACCAAAAGTTATATGGTAGTTAAGTCGTGGCTTTCTTTACTTGCTTACCAGTGTATAACGAACTTTCTCAAACTGCTTTCAAATGCTTTTCAAAATGTTTTCACGAACTCTCTCTCTAACCCCATTTTCTAAAATCGTTTTCTCGAGAACAGGGGTGGAGGTTGCGAGATAGCCCCAATGGGCCACCAACGATCTAAATTTGAGTTGATTGACTTACTCGTGAGCGGGAGTAAGTGCCCCCACGACCATGTTCAGACCATTTGAGAAGTGTGACCATGACACTGGACATTTTGTTTTGCTTTTAGGGAGTGTCTTGTTGTTCTAAGTAGGTTCTAAAATTTTTGAATTGTTCCTAGTTATGTCGTTATGCTGCCAAAATTTTGGACTTGTCCACGATCGTTTTTATGATTGAAAATCAACTTTACTTTCTGCACTTTTTATTTTTTGTTTTCTTGACTTGTCGAAAGTTAAGGAATGTGAACATCTTACTCTTCTTGACAAAGATTGAGTTTAAATCTATTAAATGCGTGAAAGTTTTCTCCTTCAATTCGATTTTCATTCGTATTCACAAAGTTTAATTTCTATTTTCGTTCTTTATTTATGTACTTTGAATTCTATTATTTACATTCAGTTTGATTTCTATAAAGTTTTTTCATTTGCCATTAGTTTATTTCAATAAAGGTTTTCATTCTAACTCATAATTTTGTCTTTTTTAAATTCATTAATTTATTTTCTAGTTTTTGTTATGGTTTCTTTTTATTTCTTAAGTCAGTATGTCTTTTTTTTCTATTAATGTTTTGTTATTTATGTAGCCATCTATTTTTGTCCGACTCATTTTTAATTAAGATGTTAGATTAACAATATCTATATTTTATATTTTTTGTTTTGTTTTTTTAAAGAAAAAGGAAATTAAAGAAAAGGAATATGTTTGGTAAAATTAATTAACTAAATCAAATAAGAGAGATTTTGGTAACATTAATTAGAACCAATTTTTGTTGACCAAATTTTTCTTTACCAAAATTAGACATTTTATCAATTTGTTATTTTAATTAAATCAATATATTCCTCCATTTGGAAAGTTTTGTAATTGGACAAATAAGGTTTTAAAATTTAGGAAAAAATATTTCAATCAAATTTTTTTTTCCATTTGAGTGTTATTTGATATTATAGTATATTATTTCTTCCTAATTTTGATCTACGGTTTTACTATATAAGGGGAGCTTTCCCCTCATTGGATACACACGGTTTTTTTTTAAGAAAAGAAAAACCACAATCTCTTTCAAATCCTAACCAAATACCCTACTATATCTCTCCACAATTTCTCTCGTTTTTTTACTGGTTGAAAAAAACAGAAGAAGAAAACTCATTTTCTCTCCCTCGTTTTGGACTCCACGGTTCTAAAAAAAAGAAGAGACTTTTTTCTTCTTTTTCCTCAAGGTAACCATTATTTAAAATAAACCAATATTTTTATTCCTTCGTTTCTTTATCATGATTACTTAAAAGGAATATGTTTCCTTTGTAGTTGTCTAATTTTATTTCGTTTGTTAAACATGTTCTGTTGTTAGCATTGTTAGTAGCATGTTTTAAGTTTTATTAGTGCTAATTTATCTTTTTTATCATTGAATATTCATGGTGTATTTATTATTATTATTTTTTTTGTTATACTAAATAAGGAAGCTAAAATATATTTGTTCCATAAATAACATTGTGATTTATGATTTTGTATAATATTCATATTTCAATCTAAAAATAGGAAAACGCGAACGGCAAAATCTAGAAATATTTGGGAGTCCGAAAATAGGTGAGAAATCTATTCTTTGGAAGTCTAAGATCGATTTTTATATGTTTTTCTCTCTTTCTCAAAAATTTGTTATCATGTTTGTACATAGCTCATTTGCTTTATTTTTGCATTTACATTTTATATTTGAATTTGATTTATCTTGATTACCATCCATGCGTTGAAATCTTTTTTTTTTCATTGCAAATTTATTTCCAACTCTTTAACATTGTTTTTTTCAAGTTTATAAAAGTTTTATAACTCAAATGTTATTTCCAATTTTAATTTATTTCTTAGAAGTATTTTTTAAAGTCGTTTTCTTTAAATTAATTCCCACGACGAAATCTAGAAATCTAGAAATATTTGGGAGTATAATTCAGATCATTATCTTTAGAAATCTCGATTCAGATCATTATCTTTAGAAGTCCGAGATTTTGATCCAAAAAAATGAATTTGATAAAAAAAATAAACTTCTTTCATAAAAGGGTATACTATGATGAATTTGAGAAATTGTAATTTTTTCCCCATATTCTTGAGGTGATATTATTTTCTAAATCTTGAAAATAATTTCAATATATCTAAATTAATGTCTTTTCATCCACTTATTTTATGGGATCATACTCCAAATATTGGAGTAATGAGAGGTTAAAAAAATGGTACAGTGGCGACTCCTTCTAAATCTTCCCTTTTTTAGGGTGTCGTCCATTCCGCTTCGCAGATACGTGGCGACAGCTCAGCTTGAAAAATGAAAAAAAATGGTAGGCAAAAACAAGATTTGGATTTGGGGTTGTTTGTGGATGGAGGAGGTGTTAGCACCCGTTTAAAACGGTGACCAAATTATTTAATTTGAATTTTTTTAAAACAATGTCTTATTTTACCCCTCATTACTCCAATATTTGGAGTCATGATCCCATAAAATAAGTAGATGAAAATCCATTAATTTAGCTATATTGAAATTATATGAGGGAAAAAAATTACAATTTCTCAAATCCATCCTAGAATAGCATTTTATGAAAAAAGTTTATTTTTTTAAAAGAAAAGAAATATTTTTTTTATCAAATTCATGTTTTTTGGATCAAAATCTCGGACTTTCAAAGATAATGATCACTCACCTCAAGAATTCTAGAAAATCGACTCCCAAATATTTCTAGATTCCGTCGTGGGAATTAGTTTAAAGAAAACGACTTTGAAAATTACTTCTAAGAAATAAAATTAAAATTGGAAATAACATTTGAGTTATAAAACTTTTATAAACTTAAAAGAACAATGTTAAAGATCTGGAAATAAATTTGCAATGAAAAAAAAATCAATGCATTGATGGTAATCAAGATAAATCAAATTCAAATATAAAATGTAAATGCAAAAATAAAGCAAATGAGCATTATGTACAAACATGATAACAAATTTATGAGAAAGAGAGAAAAAAAAAACATATTGAAATCGATATTCGACTTCCAAAGAATCGATTTCTCACCTCAAGAAAACTAGAAAATCGGACTCCAAAATATTTCTAAATTTTGTCGTTGGCCTTTTCCTATTTTTAGATTGAAATATGAATATCATACAAAATCATAAATGTTATTTATGGAACGAATATATTTTAGCTTCCTAATTTAGTATAACAAAAAAGTAATAATAATAAATACACCATGCATATATTCAATGATAAAAAAGATAAATTAGCACTAATAAAACATAAAACATGATACTAACAATGCTAACAACAAAACATGTTTAACAAACGAAATAAAATTTGACAACTATGAAGGAAACATATTCTTTTTTAAGTAATCATGCTAAAGAAACGAAGGAATAAAAATATTGGCTTATTTTAAATAATGGTTACCTTGAGGAAAAGGAAAAACGAAAGGAAAAAGGTCTCTCTTTTTTTAGAACCGTGTAGTCCAAAATGAGGGGGAGAGAGTGAGTTTTCTTTTTTTTTTTTCAATCGTAAAGGTAAAAAAGAAGAGAAATTGTGAAGAGTTATAGTAGGGTATTTGGTTAGGATTTGAGAAAAAGCTGCTTTTTCTTTTCTTAAAAAAAACCGTGTGTATCCAATGAGAGAAAAACTCCCGTTATATAGTAAAACCCTAGATCAAAATTTGGAGGAAAAATATAATATAATATCAAATAACACTCAAATGGAAAAAAATATTTGATTGAAATATTCTTTCCTAAATTTTAAAATTTTATTTGTCCAATTACAAAACTTTCCAAATGGAGGAATATATTGATTTAATTAAAATACCAAATTGATAAAATGTCTAATTCTGGTATAGCAAAGTTTGGTTAACAAAAATTGGTCCTAATTAATGTTATCAAAATCTCTCTTATTTGATTTAGTTAATTAATTTTACCAAACATATTCCTTTTCTTTAATTTCCTTTTTCTTTAACAAAAAATAAAAAAATATAGATATTGTTAACCTAACATTTTAATTAAAAATAACTCGCACAAAAATAAGTGGCTACAATTTATTTTCTTCCCAAAGGATCGTAGTTTAACCTCCATTTTATGTGATAAAAACTATTATTAGAGACGAAGGAACATTTGGAACTTCATAGATTAACCATAGAGTTTCCATTAATGACATTTGACTTTGCCAAGGATTTTGAAGACTTCTTTTTATACAAAGCAATAGAAGAAAAAGGCTTAAAAAGAAACCGTTGTTTTTTTACTCTAGACATAGGATGAAACTTCTAATACCAAAGGTTGTGTTCTCATTAAACTAAGTTTGTATTAGCCATAAACATATTAATCCCTTAGGCTTCTAAAGATTTTTTCATTAAAATCGAATAGAAGTTGAACCCGATTTATAATGTTCAGTGCTTGAGTAAAGATTCCAATTGCACTTTAGATCACAATTCTTTTCTAAAGAGCAAAAGTATGTTGGAACTCCATCTTTTTGCCATATTGATTTATATATTACACTCATAACCTTCCATCTTTGTGGCATATGTTCCTTGTGGGTCCATACTTTGAAATATTTTTTTACTACTTATTTGACCGTGTGCACTTACACTAGACTGGAGATTTTTTTTATTCAAAAGTTTTTTTTTCTTCGTAAAAGCTCGCCATGTTTTTTAGTTGAATAGACACCTATGTTAGTTATTAGTACTTGAGATTGATGGAGATGGATAGGATATACCTTTCCCTTATAACTTATAGATTTTTGTAGAAGAAACATCATTCGTACCTTTTTTTCATATGCTTTTTAATTTTCTGGAAATTAATAATGTGTAAAGAATTTTTCATATCTACACTAATATAATATTTTGCTTTTACAAACAACTTCAAAACATCATAAAAACAAACTGAAACAACTCTTAAAAACAATCCATATATTTACCAGAATAATTTACGACAATAAGTATATTTTATGATTCTTTGCTTCGTAGAAAATATGAATTGAGAAAGATAAATGGTAATATATATATATATAGATATATATATATTTTTAAATTTTCCACAAGGAACTTCAATCTTTTTTTAGGAATTACCTTTTGTAAAGGGATTTATAAGTGAAAGATCTAAGCCATCTTTTGATCTTTCTTTTGTTCACAACAGAAGAAATATTAGGTTTTCTGTATATAGTGTAAAGATCCCCTAAAGGCTTGATACAAACTCTATAGGGGATGAGATATATTTATACTTAGATATATTTTACAATAATAGCAGGATTCTGTCCTAATTGTCAAATCTTAACAACCCACCTAATTGTCAAATCTTAACAACCCACATAAGGATGTTCAATTACTAAATGGGTTGCATAAACATATGGGCCCGTCTAACATATGGGCCCGTCTATTTCTTTAACATGCCCCCTCAAACTTGAGGGTGGAAAGGTCAGCCCAAGTTTGTTCTGCAAGGTGTGAAAAGACGAGGTGGAGAGTGGCTTTGTAAGCCCATCGGCTGTCTGCTCTTTTGTTGGTATGTATCTGATTTCCAGCTCCTTCTTCATTACCTTTTCCCTCACAAAATGGAGATCAATCTCAAAATGTTTCGTTCTTGCATGATAAACTGGATTGCTTGCAATGGCTGCTGCACTTACACTATCACACCAAATCAAGGGCTTCTTTGGTTGAGTTACTTTGATTTCACCAAGCAACGAGTTCATCCAAGCAATTTCGGCAGTGGTTTGGGCGACTGCTCGATATTCTGACTCCGCACTAGATCCGCTACAACACTTTGCTTCTTTGAAGACCATGAAATCAACGTTTTCCAAGGTATGTGCAAAACCCACTAATTGATTTTCTATCTATTGGGTCATTTGCCCAATCCATCTGAAAGTAAGTCGAAATTGAGAAGTTACTAACTGGCTGTATGTTCAATCCGAGGTCCATGGTTCCCTTTAAGAATCGAAGGATTCGTTTTAGGGCTTTAGCATGAGTTGTGGTTGGAGTTGCAAGGTACTGGCTCAGTCGATTCACTGCAAAAGCGATATCAGGACGTGTATGGCATAAATACTGTAAGCTTCCCACTATACTTCTGTATTCTAATGGATTTTCTAGAGGATCTCCATTTTTTTCATGTAGATCTTTCCCAACAGTCATGGGAGTAGGTACCGGTTTGAGGTATTCCATTTTCAATTTCTTTAGTAAAGTAGCAACATAATTCCCCTGATTTAGGTGAAGCCCTTTTTCAGTTTTCTTTACTTCAATTCCTAAGAAATAATGTAAATCTCCCATATCTTTAAGAGAGAATTGTACATTAAGTTCTTCAATGAATTTCTTCATTCGTTTACTGTTGTTCCCTGTCACTATTATATCATCCACATAAATGAGAAGCCATAAAACACATCCATCTTTATCAAAAATAAACAATGAATTGTCAGATTTAGCATTTTCAAAACCCCAAGACTGCAAGGTGATTTTCAACTTTTCATACCAAGCTCTAGGTGCTTGTTTTAGGCCATAGAGGGCCTTTTCCAGCTTGCAAACATGAGTAGGATGATTTTGATCTATAAAGCCTTCTGGTTGCCTCATATAAACTGTTTCTTGTAATTCACCATTTAAGAACGCATTGTTTATATCAAGTTGTCTAATCTCCCATCCATAAGTAACAACCCATCATTAGTATAATTTTTATGGTTGGAGCTTTGACTACAAATCAAGGTTTCATTGAAATAAATTCCTGAGTCTGCATTTGAAAACCCTTGGCCACTAGTCTTGCTTTGTATTTTTGTAGTGACCCATCTTGATTTCTCTTCAATTTGAACACCCATTTGTTTCCCACAATTTTTAAGTTTGGTTGAATGGGAATTAATTTCCAAGTTTTGTTCCTCATTAAAGCTTCATATTCTTCTATCATTGCGTTTTTCCATTTTTCACTAAGTAAGGCCTCCCCAGTGCTACATGGTTCTCTTTCTAAAAGTTCTTTACTTAGAGAGTGGAGTTGAGATTGTACCTTGTATGCCCATTGTTTAGGTTTGAAGATCCCTGCCTTGCTTCGTGTGACCATTTGGTGCTTATTGGTTGTAGAGGAGTCAATGTCTGTTGGATTTGAACTTGGATTTGAAGTTGCCATAGTGTTCTCGTCCATCTCAAAAATCACTTCTTCTATTGAATCATTGTTCAGTGGTAAGGACTGAGGAGAATTAATTTCCCCTTCCATATCAGCCAAGTGTGGAGTTGATCGACTAGGAGAATCATGTAGGTTGTGTGAAGCACTTCTTTGTCTTGTAGAAAGATTAGTTTTCGTGCTAGTACCCAAAGAGGAGCTTGCTGACGGATCATTCCAGTTGGATTGGGTGGTAGCAATGGGACCAATAGGCATTGTAGGTAAGCAATTTGTGTCGGATTGAGTGGTAGCAATAGGTATTGTTGATTTGGAGACATGGATGAATTTATCTTTAAAGGGAAATTCCAACTCATTGAATTTCACGTTGCGAGAAATATAGGTTCTACCTAAGGAGCTAAGACATTTATATCCTTTGTGGCTATCACTATACCCAAGGAACACACACTTGGTTGTATGGAAATTAAATTTGTGTTGTTGGTAGGGTCTAAGACAAGGATAGCAAGCACAACCAAAGGCTTTTAGGAATTCATAGTTGGGCTTTTGGTTTAATAACTTCTCAAAAGGTGAGATGTTATTTAATCTCTGATGTGGGCAACCTATTTATTAAGTATACAGCAGTAGCAAAAGAATCCCACCAATATTTCAAGGGTATGGAGGCTTGAGCTAAGAGGGTGAGTCCCATTTCTACTATATGTCGATGTTTTCGCTCCGCTCTTCCATTTTGGGCCGAGGTATGAGGGCATGAGTGTCGAAATTCAATCCCACATTCTTTGACAAAGTTTGTGAAGATCCTATATTCTCCTCCCCAATCGGATTGTAGAACTTTGATTTTTGTGTTAAATTTATTTTCAACTAGGGATTTAAACTGTTTGAAGACATTCAATGAGTCGGATTTATTCTTTAAAGGATAGATCCATGTGTATCTACTAGAATCATCAATGAAGTGAATATAATAAAGATAACCGTCAGTAGAAGCAGTAGGGGCTGGCCCCCAAAGGTCAGTGTGAATGAGTTCAAGGATATTTTGAGCTTGTGAATGTGATTTTTGGAAAGGAAGAGAATGAGACTTGCCAAACTCACAAGCTTCACAAAAGTCAAGGTCTTTATTGATAGGGATTTTGTGATTACAATCTTTGACTACTAGATCTATGATTCTAACTGAGGGATGACCTAACCTCCTATGCCAAACCTCTTTTGATGAATTTAAAGACACAACATTAGCAAAGGAATTTGAAAAGATAGAAGAGTTATTCTCTTGAACACTTGGACTTTTTGACACAACATGAATAGGAAACTTGCCCTTGACTTTTTCCAACTGGTATAATCCATCTTTAAGCTTCCCTTGTAGGAGAACCTTGCCCGTTAACTTGTCCTTCACAAAACACGAAAAGAGAGTTAAATTCAACAACTACATTATTATCATGAGTCAATTTAGAAATGCTCAACAGGTTCTTTGTGATCTTAGGTACATGCAAGATATTTCTGAGTTTAAGATCATTAAAGGGAGTGTAAGGCAATGTAGTGTAAGGCAATGTAGTGTCACCAATATGAGTTATTTTGAGTTGTTTACCATCTCCAACTCTCAAGGTCTCCTTACCATTGTACTCCACCTTTTTGTTCATCATATTAGGATCAAAGGTGACATGACTAGAAGCTCCACTGTCAGCATACCACGATGGATCAGTAACCACCTCAGGTGTTGCAAAGAATGCCATCTGACCACCTTCACTATTTGGAGAGGTACCCATATACTCCTTCTTAAAACGGTGATGGCAAAAAGTCATGATCATGGCCATACTTACCTGAAAACTTGACAAGTGGGTTTGTTGGAGTTATTTTGTGCTCCTCCTCTGCCTTTATATTTTCCTCCTCTGGAATTATTTTGACCATTCCATTTGTTTTGCCCTCTGCCTTGTGCTTGTTGATTCCTCTGATTGTAGTTATTTGTCTGATTGTAACTACCTTGATTGTGATTATATTTTCCTCCATATGCTGCATTTGCTGTTGCATTCCCAATATCTGTGTGCTGGGAGATGATATTCAGGTGTATGAGTGTTTGCTCAAATGCTAACAATGTAGCATGGGTTTCATGCCAAGTGAGATTGGCTTTGCCATTTAATTGACATGTGATTGGTAAATATTCTGCTTCTAATCCGATGATCACATTTGTGATGAGGGTGGATTCATCACACAGTTCTCCAAAAGGCCAAGGTTATCTGCGATGCTTTCATTAGAGTTAAGTAATCAATCATTTTCAACGTACCTTTTCTTGTGTTTTGTAAAGTAGCTTTCAACTGATTGATTCTTGCTTTATTTGCTGATCCATAGCGTTCTTCTAGTGCCTTCCACACTTCTTTAGAGTTGGTAAAGAAAACTACATCACCAGCAACACTTTGTTCCATTGACCCAAATAACCAACCTAACAAGGCTTGGTCACGTGGCTACATGTTCTTCATAAAGTGGATTCAAGGTCTTGATAACTTCGGATCCTTGTTCAATTGTGATAAACTCATTTGTGGCACAATTTTTGTACCAAGTATGTACCCTTCGAGTCTTTGTCCTCCGATAATCGCAAGTGCCATGGATTTCCAAATTAGGTAATTGACCTCACTCAATTTTATTGAGAGAGATGAGTTGAAGGATTGCCAAAGAGTGTTGTTCTTAGAGTTGTTTTTGCTTCATCGATTGCTTCTTGTACTCGACATGATAATACTGTGTATTTGCAGGAACTTGTTCAACCATGGTTTAGGGCGGCATGGCTCGATACCAAGAAAGAAATATTAGGTTTTCTGTATATAGTGTAAAGATCCCCTAAAGGCTTGATACAAACTCTATAGGGGATGAGATATATTTATACTTAGATATATTTTACAATAATAGCAGGATTCTGCCCTAATTGTCAAATCTTAACAACCCACCTAATTGTCAAATCTTAACAACCCACATAAGGATGTTCAATTACTAAATGGGTTGCATAAACATATGGGCCCGTCTAACATATGGGCCCGTCTATTTCTTTAACAACAACAAAAAGCAAAGTTGGCATGTAGAATATTTTTGCTCCCTTCCTAATAAATGAAAAGGCAAGTTAGTTTGTAATTTATATTGATTTGTTTACTTGTCCGAAAGCAAACTATTTGGACTTATTCAAAAGGAAAAAATTATTTTTTTTATGTTTCTTTTAGCAATGAGAAGATTGGAATCTCCGATAGTTTGGTGTAAGATATATATGTCAATGATCTATACTCACTTTGATTTTTATGGTTATACTTAGACGAATGTTCATAAATTCGATTTTTATATTTATAATTTTATTTAGTTATATTTAAACTTGAATAAATAAATGTTATATAATATTATCTTTTTGAGTAGTCACGCATTTACGGAGATTTAGTTAGAAATAGATATTTTACATTTTTTTATCGGTCACGAGTGAGAATTCAAACCTTTAATTTTATTATTAGGGTACGTACATTTGACCTTTTGGTCAAGGTTGCATGTTTTACCATGAAGATAGGTTCAAATTAACATATATTTTTATAGTCAAGCGAAAAGTTTTTTGGTAGTTTGATTTTTAATGTTTAGTTTATTGTCAATGTTTACTTTTATAATGAGCGAGATGATTTTTTAGGGTTGTAGTTTTTTTTTTCTCTTGGTTTAATTGTTGGATCGTGCTTCTTTCTATGGTGAAGTTTTAGCATCTTTGTGCCATTTGGCTATTTGATCGGTTCGATTTTGGATATCTATTAAATGATTTTATAGAGTATCTCATTCATTACTTTTGCACTCAATTTTAAATTTGAAAATTTTGAATTGAAAGCTTCATTTTCTAAAATATTCATAGATATATACTTTTATAGATATAAAATATAGTATTTTTTAATTTACTAACCACTCATTCATTTTAGATTAAATTACATCTTTAGTCCTTGAATATTTATATTTGTGTCTGTTTTGGTCCTTAAACTTTAAAAGGTGTTAGGAGTGAAATTGAACCATAAGGATCATCCATGTAAATAATAGAACCTAGAGGATTAAAAAGCTAAATACAGATCAGGATGGGCAAAGGTTGAACTACTACAAGGATGAACGAAGGAGCAATTTGTGTTGAAGTCCAAATGTCCCGACCCAATCGAGGCCCAAGCTGAGGTCGACCCAGGCCCAGGTCGAGGCTGACCCAAGCCAAGGTTGAGGCCGACCCTAGCTTGAGCCAAGGCCGACTAGGGCCACTTTGCAAGGCCCTCATTTGGGCCTTGTTTCATCTATCTACGACCCGCTCTTCTTCATCGAGCTCGATCTGGTCTTCCTTTTCGCATGTGTTTATGAATAAGCATTCAGAATAAGAGAAGAAGATCAATTAGGATGAGTAAAGGAGCAGACCCAAGCCATGACCCAAGCCTAGTCGTCCTTAATCGAGGCCGAGGCTAAGCCAACTGTAACTCATGTCTTCACATGGGCCTCGGGCACGGTCATGCCCTGCTTGGCCTTGGTCGAGGATGAGGTCGAGCCGACCAAGGCCCATCCCTTCTGATGGGTGCCTCGTATCTTCTCCTTCTGACCCGAATGATCCTTGTTTAGCATGATTCGATCCTTGAGTGTTAAATTCCTATGAGGAATCCGCGAGAAACGCTAGGAAAAGACTATTGAAGCTCTCTTCCTAATAGGCGGGAGATAAGTCCTCATTCCATATACAATTGCTGCACTCTTAAAAATCTTCTTGCTTACTTAAGTATCGAAGCCTGTGTGGCAAGCACCACACTAGTGTGCAAGTAATTTCCCTTGTTTTGCACATCACATGTTTTTTTCCTAAATACAAATATTACAGTTGTTGTCACATGAAGGTCAGGTGAGTTCCCCTGTCCGAAAACTGATGGAATCGAATCCCTTAGCGGAAGCGATTTCGATCGCGTGTTCTTGTAAGAAGTTACATAGATCTAATTAAAACATATATCTAAAGAAGTTAAACACGTTTATCAAGATTGGACAGCAGTTGTATTACCTTTGTAGACAAAAACAACACGTGCTCCTTTTGATCCTCTCGTTCTCACGATCTCAATGATCTTGCATTCTCCACAACCTACGAAGTAGTTTTGATTCGCCCGCTAGATCTTCTCTGTTGTATCACTAGGAGAGTGAAGGTGGTGGAACCTCTTTTGGAGTTGGGAGGAATTTTGAGGAAGACAAGTGTTTTGGAACTCTTCCAACAAAACACTTGTCAAAGAGAGCACTAGGATTGCCTTTTTGAATTTTTTTTTTCTTATCAAATGTGCATCTCATGCACATATTTATAGGGAAATAGGATGGAAATAACCATCCTACCCCTATAGAGCTCTTATAATATTTTCTCATGGATTAAACCATATGTTAGATCAATTATATCATATATTATTGATATATCCCTTTAAACATGAAATTGAACATTTCAATTTCACTCCAAACTATAAACCCTCCTTATTTCCATTTTGAGCCAACGATGGGACCTAATGGATCTACAGATCATGAGCTCCAATGATACAAGATTAATCGATCAAACTCTTTGATTCAATTAACCAACATTCATTAACTAAGAGTCATTCCACTATAGATTCGTAGTTGCACTCTCCTCACTGTAGACTATGTTGTATCCACTGATATAATCAATACTTGTGAGTCGACTCATCACAGGTTGTTCGCAATCATAGCTGGGTCAAATTATTGTTTTACCCATATGAATACATCTTACTCCTTAAGCTCCACTGATCCTCTAATGAACAATCAATCTATGGTCCTACCATAAACATTATCTTAGGCCAGTAAGAAGGCGGGGCCCCATTGTTCAAGACTCGGATTCAGTTCTTAAGAGCACAACCTATTTGATTCCCTAATTCAGGAATAAGTGAATTTCATCTTGCATAGTTAAGTTCCTAGCTACTTACCAAGTTATGTCCCTGAGAAGGTAGGCTTATTGAGTCGGCTACAGGCCACTCTCACCCATGCTAGTCTAAGGACAAACCTCACAAGGAGGAGTCCGTAGCATGCTCAGGATTCAGGTCAAGTCACTAATGATCATCTATGAATTATTATACCTATCTTGATAACGGTGTTACACTAGTAGGTTAATAATTCGCGGTTCGATCTTGTATAATCTCATTATACAGGATGCCCCAACTCGCATGTCTACCACATAAACGAGTTGGACTACATCGTTTGTACCAAATACAAAGCGGGTTGCATCCATAATGTTACCAGTATAAGGTTCACAATCCTATGCATATACCATAGACCTTTTAGGTTATACTTGAACAACTTAATCCAACTTATGTCTACTAGACAAATGTTCAAGATCTATCATTATAACCTTGGAACTTAGTTTATTGGATTTAGATTTATATGCGAGAATATAATAAATAACATCTTTATTTAATTGAAACAAAACTACACTTTTTTAGGGCATAAATCCTAACAATCTCCCCTTGTCCTAAAGCTAGTGGAGTACATAATGAACATTACAGTAATGTAAATACAATAAATTAGGGCACTGAATACCCTTTGTACAACATACTCCCACTTGCCCTAGTTAGGGTAAGATACGTAGTCCTAGACCTTCTAGGTGACTCTCAAACACTTTAGCCGAGAGAGCCTTTGTAAATGGGTCAGCAATATTGTGCTCCGAAGCTATCTTTTTTACGATCACACCTCCTTGATGCACTATCTCCCTGATTAGGTGATACTTTGGCTCAATGTGTTTACCCCTCTTGTGACTTCGAGGTTCTCTTGAATTTGCCACAACACCATTGTTATCACAATAAAGTGTGATCGGCAAACTCATGTTTGGAACAACTTCCAAATCCATCATGAATTTGTTGGGATTTATGCACTAAACTTGTGTAATTTTGATCAATTAAATAAAGGGTTATTTGTTTTGATAGAATTACAGTTTTGTTTTATAAATCCAATAAACTAAGTTCCAAGGTTATAATATATATCTTGAACATCAGTGTAGTGGACACTATTTGGGTTGAGTTCAAGAATATAACCTAAATGGTCTATGGTATAAGAATAAGGTTGGAAACCTCATTCTGGTAACACCATGGATGCAACCCACTTTGTAATTAGTACAAATGAGGTAATCCAACTCATTCATGTAGTTGACATGCGAGTGGGGGCATCCTGTATGAAGAGTTCATACAAGACCGGATCAGTAAATTATTAGTCTAACCATTGTAACACAATCGCTATGTGATAAGACTAGTAATTTATAGATGATCATTAGTGACTCGACTCAATCTCGGTAAGTTAAAAACTCCCGCTTATAGGGTTTGTCCTTAGACTAGTATGGGTGAGAGTGGCACTGTGAGTCGACTCAATAAGTCTACCTTCTCGGGACGTAACCTCGTAGGTAGCCGGGAACTTAACTGTGCAAGATGGAATTCACTCATTCCTACACTAAGGAATTAGATAGGTTGTTCCCTTAAGAACTGACTCCAAGTCTTGAACAACGGGGCCCCGCCCTCTATGAGGGTATGAGTCTATGGTAGGACCGTAGACTTGTTGTTCATTAGAGGCTCAGTGGTGCTTAAGGAACAAAGAGGTAATCAAAGAGGTAAAACGGTAATTTGACCCAGCTGTAATTACGAACAACCTGTGAAGGGTCAACTCATGGGTAATGATTATATCAGTGGACACAATATAATATACAGTGAGGAGAATGCAACTACAAGTCTATAGTGGAGTGACTTGTAGTTAATGAATATTGATTAACTGGATCAAAGAGTTTGATCAGTCAATCTCATATCATTGGAGCTCATGAACTGTAGGTCCATTAGGTCCCTCTGTTGGCTCAACATGGTAATATTGAGGGTATAAAGTTAGGAATGAAATTGAAGTGTTCAATTTCATAAATGAGATGACATATCAATTATATCTGGTATAATATATAGTTTTAATGTGAATTGGATTCACATATTAACTATATACTAAAGAGAGAATGAATGAGGGATATGATGGTAATTTCCATCTCTATCTCCTTATATATATAGTTTCATAAGATGCAACTAGGTGAAGTTAACCTAAGCCTTTGTTGTGTTGTTGGAAAGGTTCCAAAGCAACAACCTCTCTCTCACAACATCTCATCTTACCTAAAGGGAACCCACATTTCTTCCTCACCTAGAGAACAACGGAGAAGATCCAGTGGTCGTGTCTTAGTCCGTTCGTGGTTCGTGTTGCTGAGATCTTGATCGTGAGTGAGGAGGAGCAGTTGAAGAAAGGTTCTTCAAAGGTAATAATTCTTGTTGTCCATATTCTATTTCATGCTTAATCTAGTTGTTTACGTTCTTGAATGAAATCATTGTAACTAAATCGAGAGCGCGTGATTCACAATCGCTTCCGCTGCGGGATTCGATTCCTTTCAATTGGTATCAGAGCACAATTGCGTTCTTGATTTACGTTCTGGATTTTTCAAGAACGAGGTGGGATTTACTATTTTGCATGAGATGTATAAACGGTTTGCAAATTAGATGTTTTCGATTTTGGCACTTAGATATACAATTTTTTCATTGAATCGTTCAATATAAGGGCTCGGTGTTTTGGCAATTTTAAATGTAAATCAAGTCTGTAAGTCCATGTCGATCGAGGCAAAGTTGTTGCTGAGAAGATCGGAGCGAAAACGAGCAAGGAATAACAGATTCCATGTGCTGTCTGTGTGTAGTGTTGCAACGCTGTTCATTGGCGCGCAACCACGCGCTTTATGGAAGAGCGCCGGAGCAAAGCGGCGTTGCAAGGCTGTCATCAGCATTGCAACGCTGAGGCGGATTTCAACTGGAAGAAGAAGACAAAGAGCAGCGTTGCAACGCCAGAGACGTTTCACGCAAAGCAGCAACGGGCAGAAACAGATTTTTTATTATATATTAAATATAAAAACGTTTTATATTTAATTTATTTTAATTAATATAATTAGATTATATTAATTAAAATTAAATTTAGGGTGCTAAAATTGGTCTAATTTTGCTATTTAAATTATGCAATTGTTGTGTAATTATTGCCATGCATAATGTATGTTTTTATTTTAGAAATCTCACCTTAGGTTAAGCGTTTTCATGCATCATTTATAATATAAAAAGTTATATTATATAGTTTGCATGATTAACTAATATAAAGTTGTTATATTAATTTATGGACAACAAAGACATGCATTATATATCATGAGATGATTTTGCTATGAATGTCTTATTATTCATGTGATGAATGATCAAGCACTATAACATAGTATGCATGTCACCTAAGGTTAATTATTAGTTTTAAAATGTTTAAAACTTGGAAATAATAGACCTTAGGTTATCTAGTTCTAATTAGATTAGAATTAGGAACCAAGTAATTTATAAGCTATGATTAAAAGAGGAACTCGTCTAAGGAAAGTTCTGTCTTAGGTCAGTATTTAAGTCGATGGAAACTAACACCCCTACCTGGGAATTGACCTGGGAGTGAAATTTAATCTGAGAGTTTTATGAATTACAGTAGCGTCAGCGGGTTTATTAAGGGGTTAATAAACTAGAAATCCTAGGTTTAATATAAAGAGTTATATTAACAAGCTTAGGATACAATCAATATAAGAGTTATATTGATTATCGATATAAGAGTTATATTGATAGAGTTAGGTAAAACCATTAGCTGGGTTTTAGCCTAAGTAAGATTCCTATAACTTTAAAGTATTCAGTGGGAGGAAAAGTGTATGAGATACATATTTTTCCACCTACGCTATCTCCGAGAAGTTCACACCGTGAGACTCAGACTTGGCCTCGTGGCGCAAACGGGAGCGTCCCCCTTCGGATGGTGTTTGTATGAGTCAATATCAAGGTAAATGGAGAGGGTACTTATAGTAAGTGGGAATAGGTTTAGTGAAAACAAAACCTACGGTCTCTTTTGTCGGTTTACACCGTTAGACCACTATGGTCAACCTGCTAGTTTGGCCTGGACAAGACAATCCCTTCGGAGGGCTTGATCATAGGGGATCGAACACAGTAGACACCCGAAAGGGATAAAGATTTGCTTAGACTATTTTTCAATCTAGTCCTCTCTTCGACAGATTTTATTGGATGGAGACTCTGGGATCTAAAGACAGAGGGTTACACTCACGGGGTATATAAGTTGTGTATGTATCCTGACCGAAAAATGGTAACTAAAGCCTATAGGAATAAGAGTTATTCTGGCATTAGGTTTTGGTCAAGAGTGTCTTGATCCAGAGGAGGAGTGTTTTTAATTACCCTTCGGTGTCATACATTCTAAACCTTTGGAGTATCATTGCAAATTATAAATGACCTAGGAATCATTTGATAATTAGCTAAAACATGATTAGATTAGAGTTATAGCAAGAAACTCATACAAGTTTGTTTGTAAATTTTCAACAAAAATGTCTAGCTCTATAATTTCCTTATTGGGTGCGGAAAAGTTAACCGGAGAGAATATGATGACATGGAAAAACAAACTCAACACTATATTGGTAGTGGATGATCTGAAGTTTGTACTAACTGAGGAGTGTCTTCAGGTGCCAAGCTCGAATGCGTCACGAAATGTTCGTGATGCATATGATCGATGGATCAAGGCCAATGATAAGGTCAAGGTCTACATGCTGGCAAGTATGTCTGACATATTAGCCAAGAAGCATGAGGGCATGATAACCGCGAAGGAAATCATGGATTCTGTGCAGGGTATGTTTGGACAACAGTCCACACAGGCCCGACACAATGCCCTAAAGTACATATTCAACTCAAGGATGCCAAAGAGTACATCTGTTCGGGATCATGTCTTGGATATGATGGTGCACTTCAACATCGTTGAGTCGAATGGTGCTTCCATTGATGAGTCGAGCCAGGTCAGCTTCATTCTGGAAATCCTTCCAGATAGTTTCCTACAGTTTAGAAGTAATGTTGTTATGAACAAGCTTACTTTTAACCTTACCTCCCTTCTCAATGAACTCCAGACTTTTCAATCTTTGATGAAAATTCAGGGATCGAAAGGTGAGACAAATGTTGCCAGTAGGAGTTATCACAGAGGTTCGACCTCTAGGACGAAAACAGTTGCTTCATCTTATTCTAACCTGAAAGGGAAGAAGAAGAACATGAAGAAGGTTGGTAAAGGAAAACAAGCTGACAGAGCTGCCGCCCAGAAGGGCAAGAAAGTCAAAAAAGTTGCTGACAAAGGTCCACTGCAACGAAGACGGGCATTGGAAACGGAACTGTCCGAAGTACATTGTAGAAAAGAAGAAGGAAGGTAAATATGATTTACTTTGCCTAGAAGGTTGTTTAGTGGATAATGATAAAACTGCTTGGATACTTGATTCAGGCGCCACTAATCATGTTTGCTCTTCTTTTCAGGGAATTGATTCCTAGCAGCAGCTACAGAAAGGAGAGATAACACTCCGGGTTGGAAATGGAGAAGCCGTCTCAGTTGTAGCAGTAGGCACGATGAAGCTTTATTTTGGCAAGAAATATATGTTGTTGGACAATATATTAGTGATACCAGGGTTTACTAGAAACGTTATTTCCATTTCTTGCCTCATAGAACATTGTATTTCTGTTTCTTTTTCAATAAATAAAGTGTTTATTTTGAAAAAAGGTATAGAAATATGTTCAGCTTCATTAGAAAATAGATTGTATTTTTTAAGGCCTAATTCAGTCAAAATGGTTTTAAACAATGAATTATTTAAAACTGCAAACGCACAAACTAAGAAACGTAAATTTTCTCCTAAAGAAAGTGCTCATCTTTGGCATCTAAGATTGAGTCACATTAATCTCAATAGGATTGAGAGATTGGTAAAGAACGAACTTCTAAACGAGTTAGAAGAAAACTTTTTGCCAGTATGTGAATCCTGCCTAAAGGGCAAAATGACTAAAAGACCTTTTAGTGGAAAAGGTTATAGAGCCAAAGACCCTCTAGAGCTTATACATTCAGACCTTTGTGGTTCGATGAATGTTAAAGTCAGGGGAGGACATGAATATTTCATCTCTTTTACCTAATGCACCACAAGTCTGAAGCACTTGAAAAGTTCAAGAAATTCAAGACTGAGGTTGAAAATCAATTAGGTAAAACTATTAAAACACTTCGATCAGATCGAGGTGGAGAGTACATGGATTTAAAATTCTAGAACTATATGATAGAACATGGAATTACATCCCAACTCTCAGCTCCCGGTACACCACAACAAAACGGTGTATCAGAAAGGAGAAATAGAACCTTGTTGGACATGGTTCGATCAATGATGAAAGTTATGCTCATCTCCCTAGTTCCTTTTGGGGTTATGCAGTGGAAACAACAGTATACATTTTGAATAATATTCCCTCAAAAAGTGTTTCAGAAACACCTTTTGAACTCTGGAAAGGACGTAAAGGTAGTTTATGTCACTTCAGATATGGGGTTGTCCAAAGACATGTGCTTGTGACAAATCCAAAGAAGTTGGATTCACGTTCAAAGTTATGCCTATTCGTAGGATACCCAAAAGAAACAAGAGGTGGTTTATTCTATGATCCTAAGGAAGATAAGGTTTTTGTGTCGACAAATGCCATTTTCTTAGAGGAGGACCACATAAGGGACCACAAACCAAAAAGTAAAGTTGTGTTGAGTGAGTTAGACGGAACAATAGCAAAGGTTGCAAATAAAACTAGTACGTCAACAAGAGTTGTTGATACTAGTTTGTCTGGTCAAGAGAGTCCATCTTACGAGTTGAGTATGCCTCGATGTAGTGGGAGAGTTGTAATACAGCCTAACCGTTACATGGGTTTAGCTTAAACTCAAGTTGTTATACTAGATGACAACTGCGAGGATCCATTGACTTATAATCAAGCAATGGTTGACAAAGACAAAGACAAATGGGTCATAGCCATGGACCAAGAAATGGAGTATATGTACTTCAATTCTGTTTGGGATCTTGTAGATAAGCCTAATGGGGTAAACCTATAGGTTGTAAGTGGATCTACAAGAGAAAGCGTGGTGTAGATGGAAAGGTGCAAACCTTTAAAGCTAGACTAGTAGCAAAGGGTTATACCCAGGTTGAAGGGGTTGACTATGAGGAGACCTTTTCACCTGTTGCTATGGTAAAGTCTATCCGCATCCTGCTTGCCATTGCCACATATTATGACTATGAGGTATGGCAAATGGATGTAAAGACAACCTTTTTGAATGGCAATCTTGAGAAAAATATCTACATGGACCAACCCAAAGGGTTCATTGAACCAGGACAAGAGCAAAAGGTTTGCAGGCTTAAAAGGTCAATTTATGGACTTAAACAAGCCTCTAGGTCCTGGAATATAAGTTTTGATGAGGCAATCAGATCTTATGGTTTTGACCAGAATGATGATGAACCTTGTGTCTACAAGAAAATCATCAATAGTTCTATCGCATTCCTAATTCTCTCTGTGGATGATATCCTACTCATTGGGAATGATGTAGGTTATCTTATTTACATCAAGGAATGGCTAGCTACGGAATTCCAAATGAAAGATTTGGGTGATGTGCACTTTGTTCTTGGGATCCAGATTGTCTGGAACCGCAAGAATAAAACACTAGCCTTGTCTCAAACATCTTACATAAACAAAGTGTTGTCAAGGTTTAAGATGCAAGATTCCAAAAAGGGCTTGTTGCCTTTTAGACATGGAATCTATTTGTCTAAGGAACAGTGTCCTAAGACACCTTAAGGAGTTAAGGATATGAGACGGATTCCTAATGCATCAGCTGTTGGGAGCCTGATGTACGCCATGTTGTGTACAAGGCCTGACATCTGTTTTGCAGTTGGAATGGTCAGTAGGTATCAATCCAATCAAGGACTTGAACACTGGACAACGGTTAAAACAATCCTTAAGTATCTTCGGAGAACAAGGAACTACATGCTTGTGTATGGGGCTAAGGATCTGATCCTTACAGGATACACGGATTCTGACTTTCAGACTAATAAAGATTCTCGGAAATCTACATCAGGGTCAGTATTTACTCTTAACCGAGAAGTTGTAGTATGGCAAAGCGTCAAGCAAGGATGCATCGCTAATTCCACCATGGAGGCCAAATATGTAGCAGCTTGTGAAGTTGCTAAAGAGGTCGTTTGGTTAAGGAAATTCATGCTAAATTTGGAAGTTGTTTCAAATATGACTTTGTCCATCACGTTGTATTGCGATAACAGTGGTGCAGTGGCAAATTAAAGGGAACCCCGAAGTTACAAAAGGGGAAAGCACATTGAGCGAAAATATCATCTCATCCGGGAGATCGTGCATAGAGGAGACGTGATTGTCACGAAGATAGCCTCAAAGCACAACATTGTTGATCCTTTTACAAAGGCTCTCACGGCTAAAGTATTTAAGAGTCACCTAGAAGGTCTAGGTTTATAAGTCTTCCCCAACTAGGGCAGGTGGGAGTATTTTGTACAAAGGGGTTTAAATGCCCAAGTTTATTGTATTTACATTACTGTAATGTTTTAGTACTCCACACGCTTTAAGTCAAGTGGGAGATTGTTGGGATTTATGCCCTAAACTTGTGTAATTTTGATCAATTAAATAAAGGGTTATTTGTTTTCATAGAATTACAGTCTTGCTTTATAAATCCAATAAACTAAGCTCCAAGGTTATAACATATATCTTGAACATCAGTGTAGTGGACACTATTTGGGTGAGTTCAAGAATATAACCTAAATGGTCTATGGTATAAGAATAAGGTTGGAAACCTTATTCTGGTAACACCATGGATGCAGCTCACTTTGTAATTAGTACAAATGAGGTAATCCAACTCATTCATGTAGTTGACATGCGAGTGGGGGCATCCTGTATGAAGAGTTCATACAAGACCGGACCGCAAATTAATAGTCTAACCAGTGTAACACCGTTAACAGGATAAGACTTGTAATTTATAGATGATCATTAGTGACTCGACCTGAATCCTAAGCAAGTTAAGAACTCCTGCTTATAGGGGTTTGTCCTTAGACTAGTATGGGTGAGAGTGGCCTGTAGCCGACTCAATAAGCCTACCTTCTCAGGGACAGAACCTCGTAGGTAGCTGGGAACTTAACTGTGATAGATGGAATTCACTCATTCCTACACTAAGGAATTAGATAGGTTGTTCCCTTAAGAATTAACTCCAGGACTTGAACAACGGGGCCCTGCCCTCTATGACGGTATGAGTCTATGGTAGGACCGTAGACTTGTTGTTCATTAGAGGATCAGTGGTGCTTAAGGAACAAAGAGGTAATCACAGAGGTAAAACGGTAATTTGACCCAGCCGTGATTACGAACAACTTGTGAAGGGTCGACTCATGGGTAATTATTATATCAATGGACACAATATAATCTACAGTGAGGAGAGTGCATCTATGAGTCTATAGTGGAGTGACTTGTAGTTAATGAATATTGATTAACAGGATCAAAGAGTTTGATCAGTCAATCTCATATCATTGGAGCTCATGAACTGTAGGTTCATTAGGTCCCTCCGTTGGCTCAACATGGTAATATTGAGGGTATAAAGTTAGGAATGAAATTGAAGTGTTCAATTTCATATATGAGATGTCATATAAATTATATGTGATATAATATATAGTTTTAATGTGAATTGGATTTACATATTAACTCTATACTAAAGAGAGAATGAAAGAGGGATAGGATGGTAATTTCTATCCCTATCTCCTTATATATATATAGTTGCATAAGATGCAACTAGGTGAAGTTAACCTAAGCATTACTTGTGTTGTTGGAAAGGTTCCAAAGCAACAACCTCTCTCTCACAACATCTCATCTTACCTAAAGGGAACCCACATTTCTTCCTCACCTAGAGAACAACGGAGAAGATCCAGTGGTCGTGTCTTAGTCCGTTCGTGGTTCGTGTTGCTGAGATCTTGATCATGAGAGAGGAGGAGCACTTGAAGAAAGGTTCTTCAAAGGTAATAATTCTTGTTGTTCATATTTTATTTTATGCTTAATCTAGTTGTTTACGTTCTTGAATCAAATCATTGTAACTAAATCGAGAGCGCGCGATTCACAATCGCTTCCGCTGCGGGATTCGATTACTTTCAGAATTTCCTTAGCCATACGGCTTCTTTAGCTGCTTTACAAGTTGTTACATATTCGGCTTCCATAGTTGAATCTGCGATGCATCCTTCTTGATGCTTCGCCAAACTACAGCCCCTCTGTTAAGAGTGAAAACTGACCCTGACGTAGATTTCCTTGAATCATTGTCAGTTTGGAAGTCAACATTTGTGTATCTTGTAATGATCAAATCCTTGGCTCTATACACAAGCATGTAGTCCCTCGTTCTCCGAAGATACTTGAGGATTATCTTAACCGTTGTCTAGTGTTCTGATCCTTGATTAGATTGATATCTACTGGCCATTCCTACTGCAAAGCATATGTCTGGCCTAGTACACAACATTGCGTACATCATGCTTTCAACAGCTGATGCATAAGGAATTCGTCTCATATCCTCAACTTTTGAGGCATCTTAGGACATTGTTCCTTAGACAAATGAACTTCATGCCTGAAAGGTAATAAACTTTTCTTGGAATCTTGCATCTTAAATCTTGACAACACTTTGTCGATATAAGATGTTTGAGACAATGCTAGAGTTTTGTTCTTTCGATTCCGGATAATCTGGATTCCAAGAACAAACTGCGCCTCTCCCAAATCTTTCATTTGGAATTGCGTAACCAGCCATTTCTTAATGTCAGTAAGATAACCTACATCATTCCCAATGAGTAGGATATCATCTACATATATGACTAGGAAAGCGACAAAACTATTAATGATTTTCATGTAGACACAAGGTTCACCATTATTTTGATCAAAGCCATAAGATTTTACTGTCTCATCAAATCTCATATTCCAGGACCTAGAAGCTTGTTTCAGTCCATAGATGGACCTTTTAAGCTTGCAAACTTTTAGGTCTAGTCCTGGTTGTATGAACCCTTTGGGTTGGTCCATGTACATGTTTTCGTCAAGATTTCCATTTAATAATGTTGTCTTGACATCCATCTGTCATACCTCATAGTCATAATATGTGGCAATTGCAAGTAGAATACGGATAGACTTTACCATAGCAGCAGGTGAAAAGGTTTCCTCATAGTCCACCCCTTCTATCTCGGTATAACCCTTTGCTACTAGTCTAGCCTTAAAAGTTTGCACTTTTCTATCTACACCACGTTTTCTCTCGTAGATCCACTTACAACCTATAGGTTTTACCCCATCAGGTTTATCTACAAGATCCCAAACAGAATTGAAGTGCATAGACTTCATTTCTTGGTTCATGGCTATGACCCATTTGTCTTTGTCTTTGTCAACCATTGCTTGGTTATAAGTTAATGGATCCTCGCAATCATCATTTTATATGACAATTTTGATTTCAGTTAAACCCATGTAACGGTCAGGTTGTGTTAAAACCCTCCACTACGTCGAGGCACTCTCAACTCTTGAGGTGGACTTGACAAATTTGTATCAACAACCCTTGTTGATGTATTATCAGCAACTTTTGTTGTTGTTCCGTCTAATTCATTAACACAACTTTACTTTTTGGTTGATGATCCCTTATGTGGTCCTCCTCTAAGAAAGTGGCATTTGTCGACACAAGTACCTTATCTTCCTTAGGATCATTGAATAACCCACCCCTCGTTTCTTTTGGGTACCCTACAAAAATGCACAATTTTGAACGTGATTCCAATTTCTTTGGATTTGTCACGAGCACAAGCGTTGGACATCCCCAAATTCTAAAATGGCGTAAACTACCTTTACGTTCTTTCCAGAGTTCAAATGGTGTTTCTAAAACACTTTTTGATGGAACATTATTCAAAATGTATACATCAGTCTCTACTGCGTATCTCCAGAATGAGTTAAGGAGCTGAGTATAACTCATTATTGATCGAACCATGTCCAACAGAGTTTTATTTCTCCTTTCTAATACACTATTTTGTTGAGACGTCCCAGGTGTTGAGAGTTGGGATGTAATTCCATGGTCTATCATATAGCCTTGGAATTTTAAATCCATATACTCTCAACCTCGATCCGATCGAAGTGTTTTAATTGGTTTACCTAATTGATTCTCAACTTCAGCCTTGAATTCCTTGAACTTTTCAAGTGCTTCAGACTTATGATGCATTAGGTAAATATGCCCAAATCTTGACTAATCATCTATAAAAGAGATGAAATATTCATAACCTCCTCTGGCTTTAACATTCATCGGACCACAAAGGCCAGAATGTTTAAGCTCAAGAGGTTTTTTGGCTCTATAACCTTTTCCACTAAAAGGTCTTTTAGTCATTTTTCCCTCTAAGCAGGACTCACATACTGGTATGGCATTTTCTTCTAACTCAATTAGAAGTCCAATTCTTACCAATCTCTCAATTCTATTGAGGTTAATGTGACCTAACCGAAGGTGCAAAAGTTGAGCATTTTCTTTAGGAGAAATTTTATGTTTCTTAGTTTGTGTGTTTGCAGTTTTAAATAATTCAGTGTTCAAAATAATTTTGACTGAATTAGGCCTTAAAACATACAACCCATTTTCTAATGAAGCTACACATATTTCAATATCATTCTTAAAAATAAACACTTTATTAGAAGAAAAGGATATTGAAATACATTGTTCTACTAGGCAAGAAATTGAAATTAGGTTTCTAATAAACCCTGGTATCACTAGTACATTGTTCAACAACATATGTTTCTTGCCAAACAATAGCTTCATGGTGCCCACTGCTACAGCTGAGACAACTTCCTCATTTCCAACACGGAGTGTTATCTCCCCTTCTTGTAGCTGCTGCCAGGAACTAATTCCCTGAAAAGAAGAACAAACATGATTAGTGGCTCCCGAATCCAATATCCAGGCAGAATTATCACCATCTACTAAACAAGCTTCTAAGCGAAGTAAATCATATTTACCTTCTTTCTTCTTTTTCTGCAATGTACTTCGGATAGTTCCGTTTTCAATGCCCGTTTTGTTGCAGTGGAAACATTTTCCTTTGTCTGCAACTTCTTTGACCTTTTTGCCCTTCTGGGCGGTAGCTTTGTCAGCCCGTTTCCCCTTACCAACCTTCTTCATTTTCTTCTTCTTGCCTTTCAGGCTTGAGGAAAATGAAGCCACTGATTTTGTTCCAGAGGTTGAACCTCCGTGATTACTCCTACTGGCAACATTTGTCTCACCTTTCAATCCCTTAATTTTCATTAGAGATTGGAAGGTTTGGAGTTCATACAGAAGCGAGGTAAGGTTAAAAGTAAGCTTGTTCATAACAACGTTACTTCGAAACTGTAGAAAACTCTCTGGTAGAGTTTCTAATATAAAGCTGACCTAGTTGGATTCACCGATAGAAGCACCATTCGACTCCACCGTGTTGAAGTGAACCATCATATCGAGAACATGATCTCGAACAGATGATCCCTCCGCCATTCTAGCGTTGAAGATGTACTTGAGGGCATTGTGTCTGACCTGAACAGACTGTTGTCCGAACATGCCCTGCAACGAATCCATGATTTCCTTAGCGGTCATCACGCCCTCGTGCTTCTTGGCTAGTATGTCTGACATACTTGTCAAGATGTTGACCTTGGCCTTGATCCATCTATCGTATGTATCACGAACATTTCGTGACGCATTCGAGCTTGGCACCTGAGGACACTCCCCATTAAGCACAAACTTTCGATCGTCCGCAACCAAGATGATATTATGATTGTTTTTCTAGGTCATCATATTTTCTCCAGGTTAATTTCTCAGTAGCCAATTAGGAAAGGATTGAGCTATTCATATTGTTGAAATACAAAATACTTGTATTAGTTTCTCGCTAAACCTTTAATTAATCCAATCATTTTTAGCTAATTATCTAATGATTCCTAAGGCATTAATAATTCGCAATGATATTCCAAAGGTTTAGAATGTATAATATCGAAGGGTAATCATAAACACTCCTCCTCTGAATCAAGATATTCTTGTCCAAAACCTAATGCTAAAATAACTCTTATTCCTATAGGCTTTAGTTACCATTCTTCGGTCTGGATACTATTACAACTAATGTATCCTGTGAGTGTAACCCTCTATCTTTGGATTCCAGAGTCCCGATCCAACAAAATTCGTCAAAGGGAGGACTAGGTTGGAAAATAAACTAAGGTAATCTTTATCCTTTTCAGGTGTTCAATGTGTTCTGATCCCTATGATCAAAGCAGGCCAAACTAGCAGGCTGATCATAGTAATCTTACGGTGTGAATCGATAAAAAAGACCATGGATTTTGTTTTCACAGTTTTCGCTCCCACTCACTATAAGTACCCTCTCCATTCACCTTGATATTGATCCATACAAACACCATCCGAAGAGGGACCCTCTCGTTTGCACCACGAGGCCAAGTATGGATCTCACGTTGTGAATTTCTCGGAGATATGTAGGTGGAAAATTTGATGTGTCATATACATCTTTTTCCTCCCACTAAGTAGTTTAAGTATTTTAGGAATTTTACCTAGGTTAAATCTGGCTAATGATTTTACCTAAGTCTAACAATATAACCCCTTATATTGAATTTTACCTAAGTCTACAAACCTAGGGCTTCTAGTTTATCAACCCTTAATAAACTTTGCTGACATTTTAATAATTTATAGACTCTAAGATTAATTCACTCCCAGTTCAGTTCCCAGGTAGGGATGTTCCATTTCCGTCAGCTTAAATACCCCAACCTAGACAGAACCTTCTTTAGACAAAGTTCCTCTTAATCATAGTCTATAAATTATTCGGGCCCTAATTCTAATCTAATTAGAACTAGATAACCTATGGTCTATTAATTCCAAGTTCTAAACATTTTAAAACTAATAATTAACCTTAGGTGACATGCATACTATGTTATATTTGCTTGATCATCCATCACATGAATAATAAACATACATAGCATATTCATCTCATGAATCATAATGCATATCAATGCTATCCAAAAATTAATATAACATCTTATATTAATAATTCATGCAAACTATATAATATAACACTTTATATTATAAATGATGCACGGAAATGCTTAACCTAAGCTGAGATTTTCTAAATAGCATACATTATGCATGGATATAATTATACAACAATTGCATAAAAATAAATAGCAAAATTAGACCATTTTTGGCACCCTAAAATTTATTAAAATTAATATAATCTAATTACATTAATTAAATTAAATAAAAAATATTTTATAATAAATTATAATAAAAATAAAACTGTTGTCCGTTGTTGCTCTTCGTGAAACGGTTGCGGCGTTGCAACGTTGATGCCTGTCCGTTTCTGCTCGTTGAAGCGCTTGGCAAAACGCCTTCAGCTCCAGCATTGTGACGACCGTGATAGCATTGCAACGCTAACGCCTCTTCATCCAAGTGTTGTGATGTTGGTTGAAGCCTTACAACGCTGCGCCTCCTGCAGCTTGAAAACAGCCTCAACGGTGTTGCAACGTTGTATACAGAACAACAAACTCCTTTTGCTGTTTTTGCTCGTTTTTGCTCAATTCTTCTCAGCAACCACTTTGCCTCTATTGACACGGACTTACAGACTCGATTTACAATTAAAATTGCCCAAAAACACCGGGCCCTTACATTGAACGATTCAATGAAAAATTGTAAATCTAAGTGCGAAGAATGTAAACATCTAATTTGAAAACCTTCATTCATCTCATGAACAAAATATAATCCCACCTATGTTTTTGACAGATCTAGAACAAAAACAAGAATACAATTGGCTCTGATACCAATTGATGGGACGAATCCCTTAGGGGAAGCGATTTCGATCGCGTGTTCTTGTATGAAGTTACATAGATCTAATCAAAACATATATCTAAAGCAGTTAAGCACGTTTATCAAGATTGGACTGCAGTTGTATTACCTTTGTAGACAAAAACAACACGTGCTCCTTTTGATCCTCTCGTTCTCACGATCTCAACGATCTCGCGTTCTCCACAAACTACGAAGTAGTTTTGATCCGCCCGCTAGATCTTCTCCGTTTTATCTCTAGGAGAGGGAAGGTGGTGGAACCTCTTTCAGAGTTGGGAGGAATTTTGAGGAAGACAAGTGTTTTGAAACTTTTCCAACAAAACACTTGTCAAAGAGAGCACTAGGATTGCCTTTTTGAATTTTTTTATCAAATGTGCATCTCATGCACATATTTAATGAGAAATAGGATGGAAATGACCATCCTACCCCTATAGTGCTCTTATGATATATTTCTCATGGATTAAACCATATGTTATATCAATTATATCATATATTATTGATTTATCTCTTTAAACATGAAATTGAACATTTCAATTTCACTCTAAACTATAAACCCTCCTTATTTCCATGTTGAGCCAACGGAGGGAGCTAATGGATCTACAGATCATGAGCTCCAATGATACAAGATTAATCGATCAAACTCTTTGATTCAATTAACAAACATTCATTAACTAAGAGTCATTTCACTATAGACTCGTAGTTGCACTCTCCTCACTGTAGACTATGTTGTATCCACTGATATAATCAATACGTGTGAGTCAACCCTTCACAGGTTGTTCGTAATCACAGTTGGGTCAAATTATCGTTTTACCCCTGTGAATACATGTTGCTCCTTAATCTCTACTGATCCTCTAATGAACAATCAGTCTATGGTTCTACCATAAACTTGATCCTTTTTAGGCCACTAAGAAGGCAGAGCCCCATTGTTCAAGACTCGAATTCAGTTCTTAAGAGAACAACCTATCTGATTCCTTAATTCAGGAATGAGTGAATTCCATCTTTCATAGTTAAGTTCTCAGCTACTTACAAAGTTATGTCCTTGAGAAGGTAGGCTTATTGAGTCGACTACAGGCCACTCTCACCCATACTAGTCTAAGGACAAACCTCACAAGCAGGAGTCCGTAGCATGCTCAGGATTCAGGTCAAGTCACTCATGATCATCTATGAATTATTATACCTATCTTGATAACAGTGTTACACTAGTAGGTTAATAATTCGCGGTTCGGTCTTGTATAATCTTATTATACAGGGTGCCCCCACTTGCATGTCTACCACATGAACGAGTTGGATTACCTCGTTTGTACCAAATACAAAGTGGGTTGCATCCATGGTGTTACCAGTATAAGGTTTTCAACCCTATGCATATACCATAGACCTTTTAGGTTATACTGGAACAACTTAATCCAACTTATGTCTACTACACAAATGTTCAAGATCTATCATTATAACTTTGGAACTTAGTTTATTGGATTTAGATTTATATGCGAGAATATAATAAATAACATCTTTATTTATTTGAAACAAAACTACACTTGTTTAGGGCATAAATCCCAATAGAAACATCAATGGAGAAGATTCAGACGATCACTGTCATCCACAAAGGGTGAAGCCGACTAGCCCTACTCGACCTCTCCCGGATGGTTGCCAGTTTGAAGCCTTAGAAGAGCGAGTGCACAACATAGACCGAATTCTCGCTTGGATTCTTGACATTTTGGAGAAACGGAATCAACTACGAAGATTCAAGAAGATACTTTGGTAAAAGACCCCACTAAAGGAAAAGTTTCCATGGTGAATGAGGAAATGGGAGAAATTAGTTCCCCTATCCTAAAACCAAAGGATAAGTTGACCCTTTGTGGGAATTGATCAAAAGAACTGCAACACAATGAGTGCACCAGGACGAGCAAAGTAGGTAGACTGAAGTATGCGGCCTTATTTCCGGTAGGGAGGCCTAGCCAATGTCGACCCTAAGGTCGGCCATCCGAGGAGCAGTACAAGGCGACTAGCTCTTGTTGGTGTGTATGTCCTAAACTCATGGATGGTGTAAATGCATGATGAATTAATAAATGTTATTTCATTTTTTCTTGTATACTTGCATTTAAACATAAATCCAATAAACTAAGTTCAAGGGTTATACACTTTTATGAAAACTTGAACAGTATGTAGAGGACATAAATGTAGGATCGTGTTCAAGTTGTTAACCCGAATAGTCTATAATACATGGATGAGGTTCCAAACCTTATCCTAGTGACACTATGGATGTGGCTCATTTTGTATTTGATATAAACAAGGCGATCCAACTTGTTCATGTAGTAGACATGCGAGTGGGGACCTCCTATGTGATGAGTTCGTACAAGATCAGACCATAAATTATTAACTAACTTATGTAATACCGTTAACATATTGGGTTTAATAATTCATAGATGACCAATAATAACTCTACCTGAATCTTGAGCGGATTACATACTCCTGTCAGTGAGGGATTATCTTTTGACTAGTATGGGTGAGAGTTACCTGAGTTATCGACTTAATATGCCTACCTTCTTGGAGATAAAATTGGGTGGGGAGTTGGGAACTTAACTCTGTGAGATAGAATTCATTCATTCCTGAACTTAGAAAAATTAGATTAGTTATTCCCTTAAGTGTTGACTCTAAGGACTTGAACAACGAGGCTCCACTCTCTCACTGACCTCTTTAGGGACTTTGTTTATGGAAGGACCATAAACAGTTTGTTCATTAGAGAATCAGTGGTACTTAAGGAGCAAGAAGTACTCATAGGGGTAAAACAGTAAGTCGACCAAGTTGTGACTATGAAAAACTCGTGAATGGTCGACTTACGTGAATTGATTATATCGATGGGCATAACTTATCCTAGAGTGAGGAGAGTGCATCTACGAGCCTATAGTGAAGTGACTCACAGTTAATTAATGTTGATTAATTAAGTCAAAGAGTTTGACCGGTTGACCTCATATCGTTGGAGCTCATGGTTTGTAGGTCCATTAGGTCTCTCTATTTGGCTCAATATGGAATAAATGAGAGCATAAAGTTTTGGAGCAAATTTGAAACGTTCCAATTTGTAAATGAAATTGTTATATCAATTATATGTGATATAATCGATATAATATATAGTTTGATGTGAATATGATTCTAATTAAACTATATATTTAGATTAATTTCCAAAATTAAATTAGTGTAAAGTAAGTTCATATTAAAAACTATAGGTTAAAACTTAATAGGAATGAGATTTGTATTAAAACTATAGTTTATGTGAGAGATATATTATTGAATATGACTCAATTGATATTAATATAGTTTTTATTTAATAAGCAATATGATTTATTAAATATTAATATAATTAAATAAAATCATTTTATATAATTATGATTTTTTATTAATTAATTAATTATAAAAATGAAAAAAATGAAAAAAAATGTTTTTCCTTATCATGAAAACCCCCCTGCATTTTTTGTAAGGGTGGGAGAGTGGGAATGAGGGAACAACTTCCAAATTCCCTTTTAAGTGTAAATGGCTCTGCCATTTGGAGTGGGTTAACATTTTCTCTCCAAAAAAGAAAACTCTCCCTCTCTCACAAACAACAATCAAGAAGTGTTCTTGATTTTCAAAAATCTCAATTCCAAGAGAATTCCGCTATTCTCCCTCACCAAGTGAACAACAGAGAAGTTCTAGTGGAGATCTAAGAACTTATCATGATTTTCGTTGGGAAATCTTGGAGCTTGGAGAAGAGAAGACTTGTCTACAAAGGTTGTAAAATTTCTCTTCTATTTTCTCTATATTTTTTAGTAGAATGCATGTTTGACCCTTAAGTTTGTTGTATTTTCAGAATACTGTATGTTTTTCCCTTAATCACGTTTGAACATTGCAATGCACCAAATCGATAAGCGATTCAAACGCTTTCGCACCAGAAATTTGATTTCCTACAGCTCTGATCTCTGGACCTGAAGGGATTTGGGAATTCCCGCAGCAGAAGACGTTGTGAAACGTTGTTCTTTCGTTGTGTAATTCGAATCTTAAAACGAACCTATCTCATAGATTCTTAGGCTAAACATGCATAAATGAGAAGAAAAACAGTAAGGTATCTCGTTACTTACTTGTTGAAGAACTCTTCTTCAATGCCTTCCTCCTCCGATCACGATCTCTCTCGAACCAACAAACTCTACGATCTCGATCCTCGAACCGAACAGTGAGACACCTCCAAAGGATCTTCTCAGTTGTTCTCGGGAGGTTGAGGGAGAGTAGGTGGGACACCCTTTGGCTTTTGGGTGAGGAGAGTTTGAGAGAATTGAGAGAGAGTTGAGAGAGAATCCTTTTGCTCTCTTTGAATGAAACTCCAAAAAAAGGCAAACGGCTTACCAAAGGCTTCTCACCAAGCCTTTAAATAATGGTGAGATGTGGAGTTAATATCTCCACCGAATCGCCATTTTACCACAACTATATGATATGCAAATCATATTTGAATATCACATAATATAAGGTATCTCATACCTTATTAGACAAATCTCATTTGCATAATTGTGGATTTTTAAATTGAATCACATTCAATTTAATTTCTCTCAATTCAATTTCTCCAATTAGCATTAATTAATCAATTAGGCTATACTATAGTTTATTATGAATCTCATTCACATCAAACTATATATTATGTCATCTATATCTCATATAAATGGCATAAATACCCAAATAATGAATTTGAACACTTCAAATTCACACTAAACTGTAAACCCTCAATTTGTCCAATTTGAGCCAACCGAGTGACCTAGTGGACCTACAGATGACGAGCTCCAATGATCCGAGACTAACATGTCAAACTCTTTGACCCGGTTATTCAACATTCATTAGCTACGGAAACACTCCACTAAAGCCCGTAGTTGCACTCTCATCACTGTAGGACAAGTTGTGTTCATTGATATAACCAATACCCGTGAGTCGACCCTTCACAGGTTGTTCGTAGACACTGTTGGGTCAAATTATCGTTTTACCCCTGTGTCTACCTCTTGCTCCTTAAGTCTCACTACTCCTCTAATGAACAACAACGTTGCATGGTACAATCATAAACAACAACCCTCTCGGGCCAGTGATGAAGGGAATGAAACTCCCACGCAGCGGAAGACGATCGAATCGTCGTGGTGAAGTTGTGCAACTAAATTTCGTTAAAATCAATCAAACACTTAGAACTAGGTTAAACTTGCATATATAGGAAAGAAAACAACAAGATCTCGTTACTTACTTGTTAAAGACAATCTTCAAGCTTTCCTTTCCATTCACGAACTCTTCGTGTTCTCCCAACGATCTCGAACTACTCGAACTCTTCTCACAAACGAAGACCGAACAATACCACTTGGCTTCTCGGTTGTTCTTCTTTTGGAAGAAGAAAGATGGTGGGATCTTGTGTTTTTGTTTTTGGGAGAAGAAGACTTGAGAGAGAATTGAGAGAAGAGTGTATCCTTCTTTTGGTGAGAATTCCAAAAATGAGGATTTGTTTAATGAACCCTTCTTACAAAGGGGTTTATATAATGGTGATAGCTGGAGTTGAAATCTCCACCTATTTAACATTTTACCACAACCATAGGTTATGCAAATCATATTTGCATAACCATATATTATAAGATATCTCATATCTCATATTACAAATCACATTTGCAAAATTGTGGATTTTTAAATTGAATCACATCCAATTTAATTTCTCCTAATTAGCCCTAATTCAACAATTAGGCTAACCTATAGTTTATTATGAATCTCATTCACATTAAACTATATATTATATCATTCATATCTCATATAAATGACATAAATGCCCTTTAGTGAACTTGAACACTTCAATTCACACCAAAATAATAAACCTTCTTATAATCCATTTTGAGTCAACCGAGGGACCTTATGGACCTACAGTGACGAGTTCCAATGATCCGAGATTAACCTATCAAACTCTTTGACCCGGTTAATCAATATTCATTAGCTACGGTAACACTCTATTAAAGCCCGTAGCTGCACTCCCGTCAATGTAAGATATTACGTGTCCACTGATATAACCAATGCCCATGAGTCGACCCTTCACAGGTTGTTCGTAGTCACTACTGGGCCAAATTTTCGTTTTACCCCTATGTCTACTTCTTGCTTCTTAAGTCCCCACTGCTCCTCTACTGAACAACAACGTTGTAATGGTCCAACCATACACAACAACCCTCTCGTGCTAGTGAGAAGGTGGGCGTCGTTGTCCAAGCTCTAGAGACAGCACTAATGGGAACAACCCCTCTAGTTTCCCTAAAGGCGGGAACGAGTGAATTCCATCTCGCGTAGTTAAGTTTCCAGCTCCCTACTTGGTTCTGTCCCTGAGAAGATAGGCATATTGGGCGAGTAATCGTGACCACCTTCACCTGCATTTAGTCAAAGGGATGCACTTCGCATACAGAGTCCAGTAACACGCTCAAGATTCAGGTCGAGTCACTAATGGTCATCTACGAAGTTATTAGTCCATACTGTTAACGATGTTACATCAGTAGGTCTAATAATTCACGGTCTGATCTTGTACAATCTCATTGTACATGATGCCCCCACTCGCATGTCAACCACATGAACGAGTCAGATCATCTCATTTGTATCTTAATACAAAGCGGGCCGCAACCACAGCGTATCTAGAATTAGGTTGATGGAGATCGGATCTCCTTGAGCAGCGGAAACGAGTTTGGAATCGTAATTGCTTGATTGTTTTGGTTAGAAATGCAAAAACCAGTACATTAACAAAACAGAACAAACATGCATATCTAATCCTAATTAGACATGGAGATATACATGCAAACATGCTTAAGTCTAACAATTCAACTAAAAAGGGAAAAGGGATAACCTTTGTAGTTTTCCTCAACACAGCAATGAAGGGAATCGAAGTCCCCGCAGCGGAAGCGATTGCGAATCGCGCGCTCATGATTTAGTTACACGATAAATTCAAGAAAATAAAACACTAGATTAAGCATGTAAAATAGAATGGACAGCAAGAAATTACCTTTGAAGAACCTTTCTTCGAGTGCTCCTCTCTCCCACGATCACGATCTCAACAACAGGAACTCCAACGTACGAAGACACGACCACCAGATCTTCTCCGTTGTTCTCTAGGTGGGGGAGGAAGGTGGGTTCCCTTTAGGATAGGTGAGGTATTTCTGAGAGAGATGTGTGCTTTGGAACTCTTCCAACAACACAACAAGAGAGCTTGTAAAATTGCTTAGAATGTCTTAACCTAGTTGCATCTCATGCAACCATATATATAGGGGAATGGGATGGAAATGACCATCCTACCCCTCCTTTATTCTCTCTTTAGTATATAGTTTATATATGAATCTAATTCACATTAAAACTATATGTTATATCAATTATATCATATATAATTGATTAACACCTCATGTATGAAATTGAACACTTCAATTTCACTCCTAACTTTATACCCTCAATATTACCATATTGAGCCAACGGAGGGATCTAATGGACCTACAGTTCATGAGCTCCAATGATGTGAGATTAACTGATCAAACTCTTTGATCTAGTTAATCAATATTCATTAACTACAAGTCACTCCACTATAGACTTATAGTTGCACTCTCCTCACTGTAGATAATATTGTGTCCACTGATATAGTCATTACCCATGAGTCGTCCCTTCACAGGTTGTTCGTAATCACAGCTGGGTCAAATTACCATTTTACCCCTGTGATTACCTCTTTACTCCTTAAGCACCACTGATCCTCTAATGAACAACAAGTCTAAGGTCCTACCTTAGACTCATACCCTCATAGAGGGCGGGGCCCCGTTGTTCAAGACCTGGAGTCAGTTCTTAAGGGAACAACCTATCTAATTCCTTAGTAGAGGAATGAGTGAATTCCATCTTGCATAGTTAACTTCCCAGCTACCTACGAGGTTCTGTCCCTGAAAAGGTAGGCTTACAGGCCACTCTCACCCATACTAGTCTAAGGACAAACCCCTATAACCGTGGAGTTCAGAACTTGCTCAGATTCGTGTCGAGTCACTAATGACCATCTATAAATTACAAGTCTTATCCTCATTAACGCTGTTACCTTTGGTTAAACTAATAATTTGCGATCCAAATTGTATGAACTCTTCATACAGGATGCCCCCACTTTCGCATGTCAACTACATGAATGAGTTGGATTACCTCATTTGTACTAATTACAAAGTGGGTCGCATCCATGGTGTTACCAGAATGAGGTTTCCAACCTTATTCTTATACCATAGACCATTAAGGTTATATTCTTGAACTCAACCCAAATAGTGTCCACTACACTAATGTTGAAGATAAATGTTATAACCCTGGAGCATAGTTTATTGGATTTATTAAAGCAAGACTGTAATTCTATCAAAACAAATAACACTTTATTTAATTGATCAAAATTACACAAGTTTAGGGCATAAATCACAACAATCTCCTACTTGACCTAAAGCTTGTGGAGTACTAAACATTACAGTAATGTAAATACAATAAACTAGGGCATTCAAACCCCTTTGTACAAAATACTCTCACTTGCCCTAGTTGGGGAAGACTTGTAAACCTAGACCTTCTAGGTGACTCTCAAATACTTTAGCCGTGAGAGCCTTTGTAAAAAGATCAACAATGTTGTGCTCTGAGGCTATCTTCGTGAAAATCACGTCTCCTCTATGCACGATCTCCCGGATGAGATGATACTTTCGCTCTATGTGCTTTCCCCTCTTTTGACTTCTGATTCCTCGAGTTTGCCAACGCACCAATCTTTATTATCGCAATGTCAATTGTGATGGGCAAAGTCATATTTGGAACAACTTCAAAATTTAGCATTCGGCCTCCATAGCTGCTTCACAAGCTGCTACATATTCGGCCTCCATGGTGGAATCAGCGATGCATCCTTGCTTGACGCCACATACTACTGACTCCACCGTTAAGAGTGAATACGACCACGATGTAGATTTCCGAGAATCTTTATCAGTCTGAAAGTCAGAATTCGTGTATCTTGTAAGGATCAAATCCTTAGCCCCATACACAAACATGTAGTTCCTTGTTCTCCGAAGATACTTAAGGATTGTTTTAACGGTTGTCCAGTGTTCAAGTCCTGGATTGGATTGATACCTACTGACCATCCCAACTGCGAAACAGATGTCGGGCCTAGTACACAACATGGCGTACATCAAGCTCCCAACAGCCGATGCATAAGGAATTCGTCTCATATCCTCAACTCCTTGAGGTGTCTTAGGACACTGTTCCTTAGACAATTGGATTCCATGTCTAAAAGGCAACAAGCCCTTTTTTGGAATCATGCATCTTAAACCTTGACAACACTTGGCTATGTAAAATGCTAGAGACAAGGCTAGTGTTTTGTTCTTGTGGTTCCGGACAATCTGGATCCCAAGAACAAACTGCGCATCACCCAAATCTTTCATTTGGAACGTAGCTAGCCATTCCTTAATGTCAATAAGATAACCTACATCATTCCCAATGAGTAGGATATCATCCACATAGAGAATTAGGAAAGCGACAGAACTATTAATGATTTTCTTGTAGACACAAGGTTCATCATCATTCTGGTCAAAACCATAAGATCTGATTGCCTCATCAAATCTTATATTCCAGAACCTAGAAGCTTGTTTCAGTCCATAAATTGATCTTTTAAGCCTGCAAACCTTTTGCTCTTGTCCTGGTTTTATGAACCCTTTGGGTTGGTCCATGTAGATGGTTTCCTCAAGATTGTCATTCAAAAGGCTGTCTTGACATCCATTTGCCATACCTCATAGTCATAATATGCGGCAATGGCAAGAAGGATACAGATAGACTTTACCATAGCAACAGGTGAAAAAGTCTCCTCATAGTCAACCCCTTCAACCTGGGTATAACCCTTTGCTACTAGTCTAGCTTTAAAGGTTTGCACCTCCCCATGTACACAACGTTTTCTCTTGTAGATCCACTTACAACCTATAGATTTTACCCCATCAGGCTTATCTACAAGATCCCAAACAGAATTGAAGTACATCGACTCCATTTCGTGGTCCATGGCTATGACCCATTTGTCTTTGTCTTTGTCAACCATTGCTTGATTATAAGACAATGGATTCTCATGATTGTCATCATCCGTATAATAACTTGGGTTTCAAATAAACCCATGTAACGCAGTCAGTGTGATTACAACCTCCCACTACGTCGAGGCATACTCAACTCTTGAGATGGACTCTCTTGACTAGACAAACTAGTATCAACAACTCTTGTTGACGTACTAGTGTTCTTATTAGCAACCTTTACTATTGTTCTGTCTAACTCACCCAACACTACTTTGCTTTTTGGTTTGTGGTCCCTTATGTGATCCTCCTCCAAGAAAATGGCATTTGTCGACACAAAAACCTTATCTTCCTTAGGATCATAGAATAAACCACCTCTTGTTTTTTTTCGGTTTCCTACGAATAGGCATAATTTTGAACGTGAATCCAACTGTGTAACCCCAAAAGGAACTAAGGAGATGAGCATAACTCATCATTGATCGAACCATGTCCAACAAGGTTCTATTTCTCCTTTCCGATACACCATTTTGCTGTGGTGTGCCGGGAGCTGAGAGTTGGGATGTAATTCCATGTTCTTTCATATTGTTCTGAAATTTTAAATCCATGTACTCTCCACCTCGATCCGATCGAAGTGTTTTAACAGTTTTACCTAATTGATTTTCAACCTCAGTCTTGAATTGCTTGAACTTTTCAAGTGCTTCAAACTTGTGGTGCATTAGGTAAATATGCCCAAATCTAGAATAATCATCTATAAAAGAGATGAAATATTCATATCCTCCCCTGGCTTTAATATTCACCGGACTACAAAAGTCTAAATGTATAAGATCTAGAGAGTCTTTGGCTCTATAACCTTTTCCACTAAAAGGTCTTTTAGTCATTTTGCCTTCTAGGCATGATTCACATACTGACAAAGAATTTTCTTCTAACTCGTTTAGAAGTCCGTTCTTTACCAATCTCTCAATCCTATTGAGATTACTATGACCCAATCTTAGATGCCAAAGATGAGCATTTTCTTTAGGAGAAATTAGTTCGTGTACTTGCAATTTTTTAGAATTCACTTGTTAAAACTATTTTAACTGAATTAAACCGTTTGCAAATAATTCTCAAGAAAAGCAACACATAATACAATACTTTTCCAATGAAACAAACACTTTATTTAATTGAAAAGAAGTACAATGTTCGCTAAGGCAAGAAATTGAAATAAGGTTTCTAATAAACCCTTAAGCTACATGTTATCAAATAACAGCTTTTCTTTTTGCTGACGATTTATTGCTCTTTATCTGCTCCTTTTTCTCTTCTTACATATCTTCTTAAGTTCGGAAGTATGGTCATGATTCTTAGTCCCAGAGGATGAATCCTCCTGAGAACTTTTGGAATGGGAAAACAAATTTGCCTCTCCATTTTGTCGTATCTTATCATCCATAAGAAACTGATAATTCTGCAGCTCATGTAGCAGAGAAATCAGATCATACTCTATGTTGTTCATCGTTGCATTGCTACGGAATCGTGAAAACTCTTGGAAGAGATTCTAGGATGAACAAAATCGACATTTCTCATCTATGACATTTCCGTTTAATTACGCTATATGTTGAAGTGAGCAATCGAGTTGAGAACATGTTCTCTCACCGATGTTCCTTCCTTCATACGTGCGTTATAAACGAATTTTAGGGCTTCATGCCGAATTTGTTTGGACGGTTGTCTAGACAAATTTAGCACAAAATCCATGATCTCTCGAGCTGAGACCTTGCCCTCCAGCCTCCTAGCTAAAACATCAAGTATGCTAGCCAGGATATAGGCTTTTGCCTTTTCGTTGGCACTGATCCAGCGATCATATGCATCCTCAACAGCTTGAGATGCGTTTTGAGCAGGAAATTGAGGACACTCTTCATTGAGAACGAACTTAAGATCATGTGTAACCAAAATTATGTTGAGTCCATTCCTCCAAGTCATTATGTTATCTCCGGTTAACTTTTTCGCACCCAATAAGGAAATCATAGAGCTAGACATTTTGCTGAAAATTTTACAAACAAACTTGTATGAGTTTCTTGTTATAACTCTAATTCAATCATGTTTTAGCTAATTATCAAATGATTCCTAGGCCATTTATAATTTGCAATGATACTCCAAAGTTTTTAGAATGTATGACACCGAAGGGTAATAAAAAACACTTCTCCTCTGGATCAAGACACTCTTGACAAAAACCTAATACCAGAATAACTCTTATTCCTATAGGTTTTAGTTACCATTTTTCGGTCTGGATACATACACCACTTAATGTACCCTGTGAGTGTAACCCTCTGTCTTTAGATCCCAGAGTCTCAATCCAATAAAATCCGTCGAAGGGAGGACTAGATTGGAAAATAGTCTAAGGAAATCTTTATCCCTTTCGGGTGTCTACTGTGTTTGATCCCCTATGATCAAGCCCTCTGAAGGAATTGTCTGGTCCAGCCCAAACTAGCGGTGACCATAGTGGTCTAATGGTGTAAATCGACAAAAAGAGATCGTAGGTTTTGTTTTCACTAAACTGTTGCCCCACTCACTATAAGTACCTCTCCATTTACCTTGATATTGACTCATACAAACACCATCCGAAGAGGGCGCTCCCCGTTTGCGCCACGAGGCCAAGTATGAGTCTCACGGTGTGAACTTCCCGGAGATAGCGTAGGTGGAAAAATATGTATCTCATACACTTTTTCCTCCCACTGAATACTTTAAAGTTTATAGGAATCTTACTTAGTCTAAAAACCCGGCTAATGGTTTTACCTAACTCTATCAATATAACTCTTATATTGATAATCAATATAACTCTTATATTGATTTTATCCTAAGTTTGTTAATATAACTCCTTATATTAAACTGGAATTTCTAGTTTATTAACCCCTTAATAAACCCATTGACGCCTTCTTGTAATTTATAAGACTCTCTGATTAAATTTCACTCCAGTCGATTTCGGTGTAGGGTGTTTCGTTTCCGTCGACTTAAATACTGACCTAGACAGAACTTTCCTTAGACGAGTTCCTCTTTTAATCATAGCTTATAAATTACTTGGTTCCTAATTCTAATCTAATTAGAACTAGATAACCTAAGGTCTATTATTTCAAGTTCTAAACACTTTAAAACTAATAATTAACCTTAGGTGACATGCATACTATGTTATAGTGTTTGATCATTCATCACATGAATAATAAGACATTCATAGCATATTCATCTCATGATATATAATGCATGTCAATGTTGTCCATAAATTAATATAACAACTTTATATTAATTAATCATGCAAACTATATAATATAACTCCTTATATTACAATATACATGGCAATAATTACACAATAATTGCATAATTAAAATAGCAAAATTAGACCAATTTTGGCACCCTAATTTTAATTCTAATTAATATAATCTAATTATATTAATTAAATATAAATTAAATATAAAATATTTTTATATTTAATATATAATAAAAAAACGTTTCTGCTCGTTGCTGCTTTGCGTGAAACGGCTCTGGCGTTGCAACGCTACTCCTTGTCGTCTTCTGTCGATCGTGTCACAACGCCATAGCATTGCAACGCTAGAGGCTGCGTTGCAACGCTGCCTCCTGTGCGCGCCTTCTCCCGCAAGCGCAGCGTTGCAATGCCAATGAACAGTGTTGCAACGCTGCACACAGACAACATTGAGAATTCTCCAATTCTTGCTCGTTTTCGCTCCGATCTTCTCAGCAACCACTTTGCCTCGATCGACACGGACTTACAGACCTCGATTTACAATTAAATTTGCCCAAACACCGGGCCCTTACATTGAACGATTCAATGAAAATTGTAAATCTAAGTGCCAAAATTGAAAACATCTAATTTTGCAAAACCGTTCATACATCTCATGCAAAAACAGTAAATCTCACCTTGTTCTTGAAAAACTCCAGAACATAAATCAAGAACGCAATTGGGCTCTGATACCAATTGAACGGAATCAAAGTCCCCGCAGCATAAGCGATTGCGAATCGCGCGCTCATGATTTAGTTACAACGATAAATTCAAGAACATAAAACACTAGATTAAGCATGTAAAATAGAATGGACAGTAAGAAATTACCTTTGAAGAACCTTTCTTCGAGTGCTCCTCTCTCCCACGATCACGATCTAAGCAACAAGAACTCCAACGTACGAAGACACGACCACCGGATCTTCTCTGTTGTTCTCTAGGTGAGGGAGGAAGGTGGGTTCCCTTTAGGAGAGGTGAGGTATTTTTTAGAGAGATGTGTGCTTTGGAACTCTTCCAACAACACAACAAGAGAGCTTGTAAAATTGCTTAGAATAACTTAACCTAGTTGCATCTCATGCAATCATATATATAGGGGAATGGGATGGAAATGACCACCCTACCCCTCATTTATTCTCTCTTTAGTATATAGTTTATATATGAATCTAATTCACATTAAAATTATATGTTATATCAATTATATCATATATAAATGAAATAACACCTCATGTATGAAATTGAACACTTCAATTTCACTCCTAACTTTATACCCTCAATATTACCATATTGAGCCAACGGAGGGATCTAATGGACCTACAGTTCATGAGCTCCAATGATGTGAGATTAACAGATCAAACTATTTGATCCAGTTAATCAATATTCATTAACTACAAGTCATTCCACTATAGACTTGTAGCTGCACTCTCCTCACTGTAGATAATATTGTGTCCACTGATATAATCATTACCCATGAGTCGTCCCTGCACAGGTTGTTCGTAATCACAGCTGGGTCAAATTACCGTTTTACCCCTGTGATTACCTCTTTGCTCCTTAAGCACCACCGATCCTCTAATGAACAACAAGTCTAAAGGTCCTACCTTGGACTCATACCCTCATAGAGAGGCGGGGCCCCGTTGTTCAAGACACGAGTCGATTCTTGAGGAACAACCTATCTAATTCCTTAGTAGATGAATGAGTGAATTCCATCTTGCACAGTTAAGTTCCCACTACTACCTACGAGGTTACTGTCCCTAAGAAGGTAGGCTTATTGAGTCTGGCTACAGTCACTCTCACCCATACTAGTCTAAGGACAAACCCTATAAGGGAGTTCTTAACTTGCTCAGATTCAAGTCGAGTCACTAATGACCATCTATAAATTACTAGTCTTATCCTGTTAACGGTGTTACACTAGTTAGACTAATAATTTGCGATCCAGTCTTGTATGAACTCTTCCAAGCATATTCCAGTAAATCAGCAATACAACAACTCTCTGTTTTTCAAGCAGGAACACTACCACTTGGAAAACCCTCTATGTCTCTGAATACTTAAATCTTCCTTGGTGGGAAGGATCCAACAATTAGAAGAAGAAGGGAATTTTGAAGATTGAGAGAGAGAGCGATTTTTTTCTTTTTGTCAAATATGAAAAATCAATCGATCAATCATCTTCTTCTTCTCACCAGGAGAAAAAGAACCTTCAGTGGGCAACTCCCCACTCCCTATCGAGGGGGAGTTGGGGAGTAGTGGGAACGTGTCCTCAATTAATAATATATTAATTAATTAATTTCATTAAATTAAATCATATTTAATTAAAATATAGTATTAATTTAATGATTAAATCATATTTAATCATTTTATCCTTTATACTATAGTTTAATGTACATCTCATGCACATTATGTTTTAACCTATAGTTTTCAAATATGAATGACATTCACATTTAATATTTGAACTCTTTCAAATATTTAACTCTCTCACAAAATTTAATATGAATCATATCCACATTAAATTTATAATATATAGTTCCAAAACCATATATTATATTGCATTAATATACATTAAGTTTATTCCCTAATGAATTTGAACATTTCAAATTCTAATGATCTAAGAACCCTTTACGAGCTAGAAGGTGGACCTAATGGACCTACAGATAAGAAGCTCCAACGATACGAGATTGTTCGATTAATCTCATTAACCTCCCAATCAACATTCGTTAACTGCGGGAACACTCCACTAAAGTCCCACAGCTGCACTCTTCTCACTGCAGATTTATTTCTGTGTCCCTGGATATTGACCAATGACAGCAAGTCAATCCTTCACAAATGTTCGTAACACCAACTGGGTCAAATTATCGTTTTACTCCTGGGTTACATCTTGTGCCTTAAGTACCAGTGCTCCTCTAATGAACAATTTGTTTGTGGTTCTACCAACAAACAGAGTCCCTCTCGGGCCAATGAGAGGGTCGGACCCTTTGTTCAAGTCCTGGAGACACCACTTAAGGGAACATTCCTCTACTTATCCTAGTAGGCGGGAAGGAGTGAATTCCATCTTGCTAAGTTAAGTTTTCAGCCGCTCACTCAGTCTTGTCCCCAAGAAGGTAGGCATATTGAGTCGGCGAATCTGGCCACTCTCACCCATACTAGTCAAAGGACAACCCCTCGCGAACAGGAGTTCATAACCAGCTCAGGATTGAGATCAAGTTTCCTAAATCATCCTAGTGAAATAGAAATCTAACTAGTCAACGGAGTTACAGCTAGATATTACTATTTCGTGGTCTGGTCTTATGTAATCTCATTACATAGGATATCCCCACTCACATGTCATCTACACGATCACGTTAGGATCACAGTGTTTGTATCAAATACAAAGTGAGCCACATCCATAGTTTAACCAGGGTAAGGTACCCAAACCTTATCCCCTAACTATAGACCCTTTAGGTTGTATCTCAAACCGAGATCCCTTTTATGTACATTACATTCATTTAGAGATTCATTTAACAGCCTTGGATGTTTAGTTTATTGGATTTGGGGTTTAAATAAAGGAAAACTCGTAGATAACGAACAATAACATTTTATCGAAATAATAACACTTTATTACAATAATTAGAACATAATTACAAACTACGAGTTTTAGGGCACAAATCCCTACAAACTCCCACTTGAACTAACACTCTAGTGGGGTACATCATAATCTAAAACAGTGGTTACCAAGAGATAGAAATACAATAAACTAGGGCATCCATATACCCCATTACATATCTCCCACTTGCCTAGATTAGCCTATGTACATATCTCGTGGACCCAGACTTTCCAGATGACCCTCGAACACTTTAGCCGTGAGAGTCTTTGTAAACGGATCAACAATATTGTACTCAAGCGATCTTACGTGGATCGCCACATCTCCTCGTTGCATTATTTCTCGTATTAGGTGATACTTCCTCTCGATGTGCTTACCTCGCTTATGGTCTGCGAGGTTCCTTCGAGTAAGCTCACGCACCACTTTGTTGTCACAAAGATAAGGTGATGGGAGATTCCATATTTGGAACAACTTCCAAATCGATGAAGGAATTTCCTTAGCCAAACGACCTCTTTAGTCGCTTTCACAAGCGACATACTCAAACCTCCATTGTGGGTCGGCGATGCATCCTTGCTTGATGCTTCGCCATACTATAACTCCCCGTTAAGGGTGAAAACGATCTCGATGTGGATTTACGAGGATCCTTATCGGTCCGAAAATCAGAATTAGTGTATCCAGAAAGGATCAAATCCTTAGACCCATACACAAGCATATAGTCCCTCGTTCTCCTTAGATACTTGAGGATATTTTTAACTGTTGTCGAGTGGTCTAACCTCGATTGGATCGGTACCTCTGACTATTCCCACTTTGCATAACAAATGTCCCTCTGCGCACATCATAGCATACATTAAGCTATCTCTGCGCAGAGGCATAGGGAATATGTCTCATATCCTCAACTTCTTGAGGTGTCTTGGGACACTGTTCTCTGAGCAGGATGAACTCGTGTGCTGAAGGGTAATAAGCCCCTCTTGGAATTCTCGCATCGAATATCTGGACAACATTTTGTCGATATAAGACGCTTGAGAGAAGATACTAGCGTTCGTTCTTGGGATTCAGATTTTTAGGAATCATAAGGCTCATCAATGTTTTGGTCAAAGCCGTAAGACTTGATCGCAGTATCAAATCTTATATTCCAAGATCTTGACGCTTGTTTCAATCCATAAATGGATCGATTAAGCTTGCAAACTTTTTGCTTCTGACCTTGGGCTATGAACCCTTCGGGCTGAGACATATAGATGCTCTCGTCAAGATTACCATTCAAAAAGGCAGTCTTGACGTCCATTTGCCAAATTTCATAATCATAAAACGCGCTATGGACAAAGAGTATCCTTATAGACTTCAAAGATAGCAACAGGGGAAAAAGTTTCTTCATAGTCAACTCCTTCCCTTTGGGTAAAATCCTTTGCTGCAAGTCTAGCCTTAAAGGTCTGTACCTTTCCGGTTGCATCTCTCTTTCTCTTATAGATCCATTTACACCCTATGGGTCAAACACCTTCAGGTTGGTCTACAAGCTCTCATACTGAATTGAAGTCCATTGACTCCATTTCAAGGTCCATGGCTTTGATCCATTGGTCCTTGTCTACGTCATTCATTGCATGTTTATAAGACAATGGATCTTCTACGCTGTCATCAGGTATGACAACTTGAGTTTCAACTAAACCCAAATAGCGGTCAGGTTGGGAAACAACCCTCCCACTGCGTCGAGGCATTCCCAACGATTGAGAAGGACGAGACTGACTTGAGGTGTTGGCTCTTCCATCAACTCTTGATGAAGGTCCAGCTTGATCAACAACTCTTGTTGGTTCATGTATAGCTTCATTTAGTACTAATTTACTACGCGGTTTGTGGTTCCTCATGTGATCTTCCTCCAAGAACGTGGCGTTTGTCGATATAATCACCTTGTTTTCTTGTGGGTCGTAGAAAAGACCATCTCTCGTTTCTTTGGGATAGCCAACAAATTGGCACAATCTTGAACGAGGTTTCAGTTTCTTTGGGTTTGTCACGAGCACGTGTGCCGGATAACCCCAAATCCTTAAGTGTTGTAAACTAGGTTTACGCCCCTTCCAAAGTTCAAAAGGTGTTTCTGAAACACTTTTTGATGGAACATTGTTCAAGATTTGAACTGCAGTCTCTACTGCGTATCCCCAAAACGAGGCAGGCAACTGAGCATAGCTCATCATAGAACGAACCATGTCTAACAAGGTTCTATTTCTCATTTCTGACACACCATTTTCTGTGGTGTATTAGGTGCAGAGAGTTGAGATTTAATTCCATGTTCTATCATATAGTCCTGGAATCTTAAATCCATATACTCTCCACCTTGATCGGATCGAAGTGTTTTAATGGTTTTCCCTAATGCATTCTCTACTTGACCTTATACTCTTTGAACTTTTCAAGAGCTTGGACTTGTGATGCATTAGGTATAGATAACCATACCTCGAATAATCATCTATGAAAGAGATGAAATATTCGTACCCTCCTCGAGCTTTGACATTCACCTGGACCACAAAGATCCGAATGCACAAGTTCTAGGGGGCTCTACTGACTCTGTAACCTTTTCCATGTAAAAGGTCGCTTGGTCATTTTACCTTCCAAGCAAGACTCGCAAGGCGGTAAAGAATCATCTTCTAACTTATTTAGAAGTCCATTCTTAGAAAGTCTCTCAATCCGGTTGAGATTAATATGACCAAGTCTAAGATGCCATAGATAGGTATTATTATCTGGAGAAATTCTTTGCCTTTTATTTTGAGTGTTAGCATTTTTAAACATCTCATGATTTAAAATTGCTTTGGTTTTATTCGGTTTCAGTACGTATAAGCCATTTTTCAATTTAGCAGAATAAATATTGACACCTTCTTTCAAAATGAACGCTTCATTAATTGAAAAAGAAATACAATAACCAAGTTCTATTAAACAAGAGATAGAAATTAAGTTCCTTTTAAGCTTACGAACTATATACAGGTTTTTTAATAAAAGAAATCTATCTCCGAAAAATAACTTGGCATCTCCCATCAGCACGAGTGAGACGACGTCTCCTTAAGACTCTCGAAGCGTCATCTCACCCTCTTCGAGCTCCTTGAAGGAACTAGTTTCCTGAAATGAAGAGCAAACGTGATTAGTGGCTCCTGAATCAAGTATCCAAGTCAAATCATTATTTTCCACTAAACAAGTTTCAAGAACAAATAAATCTTATTTACCTTTCTTCTCTTTGAGCTCAGCAAGGTATTTTGGGCAGTTTCGCTTCCAGTGCCCATCCACGTTGCAGTGAAAACATTTTCCTTTACCTGCATCCTTGGCTTTTCCCTTGCCTTTGTCAGCAGCAGGTGCCTTCCCTTTCCCTCTTATTTTCTTCTTTTGGGTCTTCTTAAACCCAGAAGATGAGCTACAGGACTTAGTCCCAGAGGATGAACCCTTTTGGAACCTTCTAGAATGGGCAAACAGATTTGCCTCTCCATCAGCCTGTCCCTTATTCTTCATAAGAGACTGGAAAGTTTGTAGTTCATTAAGGAGAGTAGTCAGGTTATACTCTATCTTGTTCATCACCGCATTGCTGCGGAATTGCAGGAAACTCTTCGGAAGAGACTCCAGGATGAATGATACCTGACTTTGCTCGTCAATGACCGCTCCGTTCATCTCAGCCACGTTGAAGTGGACCATCAGATCAAGAACGTGTTCTCTCACGGATGACCCCTCCTTCATACGGGAGTTATAAACGTATTTGAGGGATTCGTGTCGAATCTGCCCAGACGGTTGTCCAAACATTTCTTGCAGCGAACTCATGATCTCACGAGCTGAGACCATGCCCTCGTGCTTTTTGGCCAGAACTTCAAAAACACTAGCCAAAATGTAGACCTTGGCCTTGTCATTGGCCTTGATCCAGCGGTCGTACGCCTCCTTAACAGATTGAGAAGCGTTACGAGCAGGGATTTGAGGACATTCCTCAGACAATACAAACCGTAGATCATCAACAACCAGAATCGTATTCAGGTTGGATTTCCACGTAGTAAAATTCTCACCAGTTAAACGGTCGCTTTTAAGTAAGGCTATTATAGAGGACGACATGCTGAAAATCCAAAATAGTTCTAATTAATTATGTCTTTTAACCCATTGTAAAAACCAATCAAATTTAGCAAAATTATTAAAGAACCCTAGTGTTTAAACTAAACCCAATGTTTAAATTAAACCTTTAATTTTGCAACGATACTTCAAGGGTTTAGAACAAAAGCCTTCGTTGGGCTGTCAGTCATTCCTCCCTTGAATTGAGACTTTCTCAGTCAATTCTCACTATCATAACATCTCATGTCCCAATGGTCCTTAGCTACCGTTTGTTTGGTCAAGGATTTGTTAACTAACTTAACTCATCTCGTAAATGTGACCCTACCATTTTCAGATCCAATAGGCCCGAGCCAACAGGCTACTATTAAGAAAGACAACTGTTGGCAAACAACCTAAGAGACCCTATCCATTTCTAAAGTTCGCGGTGTTCCGATCCCTATAGTCAGACCCTCCGTAGGGTTTGGTTGTTCTAGGACAACCTAGCAGGCGGACAATAGAAATCTCATGGTGCGACCTAATGGAGGAGACCGTAGGATACGTTGACACGCGTCCTGCTCCCATTTACTATGGATACTTCCCTCATTCACCTTGGTGTTCAACCATGCAAACACATACCGTAGGGGGACACCCTACTGACGCCACGTAGCCGAGCATGGAACTCACGGTGTGAACTCTTGAGGACGTGAGAGTAAACTCGATGCGAACATCTCGTTTTCTCCCACTGAAGTTCCTAAAATTAGGTATAGGTTTAACTTAGCTGGATTCTGGCTAAAAGAATCTATCTAAGTCTATGTCTATTATAACTATTATAACTAGGTCTTAAAACCTTATGTCTAGGTGAATAAACATTTTAATTACCTAGAGATAAAACAAAACTAAGGTTAATTCAACTCAGGTTCCGGGTCAGTTCCCAGGTAGGAGGTGTTCCGTTAACCATCAGCTTATGTACCCCCAGCCTTAGACAGAACTTCACCGGTAGAGTTCCCTTATAACCAAAGTCCTAAAGTCCTACTATATTTTAAACTATTTAAAATACTACGTAAGACTAATTTCTAATCCTATTAGAAATTAAAACTTAGGTCTAAATTAATTTTAAACGATTTAAAACTAATTTAAATTTTAACCCAAGTCCCTATGTTTGCATGCATTTCTTTATTATAGGTTATGGTTTCTAAAATCCCTTTAATTTATAACTTTTATAAATTTAATAAATAACCTATGATAAAGAAACTATACTATAAATCCAACAATCATTATTCAAATTGGAATTATAAAAGAAATTCAACTAATTGAATTATAAAATTACTTAAATAAAATAACATTTATTTTAAACTAAGTAATTTCATGCTCCATGCAATTTATTTTCCATATAATCTAATTATAACACTTATAATTAATTACTCATGAAAAAATAAATTAATCATGCATTCAACCATATTCATATAACATTTATATAAATAAAATGCATTAACATGCTTATCCGAAGGTGGGAAAATTCTAAATGACATTCATAAAGATAAATAGTTGTAAAACCGGAATAATTTAGGCCCTAAAGTGCAAAAAATAAAATTACATTAATTTTATTTCATGAAACCGGTCCAAAAACACCCTGAACCGGCCTTGAACCGCTCGAACCGGATCAAAACCACTGAACCATTCGAATCGGTCTGCAGCTGCTGGAATGCCCCACGGCGTTGCAATGCCGATGCTAGCGTTGCAACGCCCGCTTCGTCATCTTGCGCGCCTGGTATCGGGGTAGCGTTGCAACACTGAGGGGCAGCGTTGCAACGTCGCTGACCCCTTGAACGCCCTCGTCGATAGGGAACGCTGGCGTTGCGACGCCCGTTCTTCGCGTTACAACGCTGATGAACGGCGTTACTGCAACTATTCTTGCAAGGCGGCATTTGAAACTCACAAACACGCCAGCCTTCGTTTTCAATTTCTCCTTCGATTCTCAATCGAATTGCATGAAACTGGTCCCGAACGACTCGTAACTCAATTATAGACTCAATTTTGCACTTTATGCCCAAAAACGCAAGGGCCTTTACATACTAATTGATCAAAATCAAAGTAAACTAAGGCCAAAAAAATTCCTAAACAAGTTTTACAGCAAACCAAATGCATTTCCCACCAAATCAATGCAATTTTGTTTCAAAACAAAACAAATCAAACATTGCTCTGATACCAATTGATGGAGATCTAATCTCCTTGAGCAGCGACAACGTGTTTGGGATCATTAATGTGCTTGATTGTTTTGCTTAAAACAAAAAACAGTACATTGATAAATACAGAACAAGCATGAAATTCTAATCCTATTAGACATGGATTAATTGCATACAAACTAACTAAGTTTAACAATTAAACTAAAGGGAAGAAGGAATTACCTTTGTAGACTCACAGCAACTCCTTGCTCCAAGCAAATTCCAGTAAATCAGCAACACAACAACTCTCTGTTTTTCAAGCAGGAACACTACCACTTGGAAAACCTTCTATGTCTCTGAATACTTAGATCTTCCTTGGTGGGAAGGATCCAACAATTGGAAGAAGAAGAGAATTTTGGAGATTGAGAGAGAGAGCGAATTTTTTCTTTCTGTCAAATATGAAAAATTAATCGATCAATCATCTTCTTCTTCTCACGAGGAGAAGAAGAACCTTTAGTGGACAACTCCCCACTCCCTATCGAGGGGGAGTTGGGGAGTAGTGGGAACGTGTCCTCCTGACACGTTCCCAATTAATAATATATAAATTAATTAATTAAATAATTAATTTCATTAAATTAAATCATATTTAATTCAAATATAGTATTAATTTAATGATTAAATCATATTTAATCATTTTACCCTTTATACTATAGTTTAATGTACATCTCATGCACATTATGTTTTAACCTATAGTTTTCAAATATGAATCACATTCACATTTAATATTTGAACTCTTTCAAATATTTAATTCTCTCACAAAATTTAATATGAATCATATCCACATTAAATTTATAATATATAGTTCCAAAACCATATATTATATTGCATCAATATACATTAAGTTTATTCCCTAATGAATTTGAACATTTCAAATTCTAATGATCTAAGAACCCTTTACAAGCTAGAAGGTGGACCTAATGGACCAACAGATCAGAAGCTCCAACGATACGAGATTGTTCGGTTAATCTCATTAACCTCTCAATCAACATTCGTTAACTGCGGGAACACTCCACCAAAGTCTCACAGCTGCACTCTTCTCACTGCAGATATATTTCTATGTCCATGGATATTGACCAATGACAGCAAGTCAATCCTTCACAAATGTTCGTAACACCAGTTGGGTCAAATTACCGTTTTACCCCTAGGTTACATTTTGTGCCTTAAGTACCAGTGCTCCTCTAATGAACAATTTGTTTGTGATCCTACCAACAAACACAGTCCCTCTCGGGCCAATGAGAAGGTCAGGCCCTTTGTTCAAGTCCCGGAGACACCACTTAAGGGAACATTCCTCTACTTACCCTAGTAGGCGGGAAGGAGTGAATTCCATCTTGCTAAGTTAAGTTCCCATCCGCTCACTCAGTTTGTCCCCAAGAAGGTAGGCATATTGAGTCGGCGAATCTGGCCACTCTCACCCATACTAGTCAAAGGACAATCCCTCGCGAACAGGAGTTCGTAACCTGCTTAGGATTGAGATCAAGTTGCCTAGGTCATCCTAGTGAAATAGAAACCTAACTAGTCAACGGAATTACTGCTAGAGATTACTATTTCGTGGTCCGATCTTATGTAATCTCATTACATAGGATATCCCCACTCACATGTCATCTACACGAACACGTTAGGATCACAGTGTTTATATCAAATACAAAGTGGGCCACATCCATAGTTTAACCAGGGTAAGGTACCCAAACCTTATCCCCTAACTATATACCCTTTAGGTTGTATCTCGAATCGAGATCCCTTTTATGTACATTACATTCAGTTAGAGATTCATTTAACAGCCTTGGATGTTTAGTTTATTGGATTTAGGGTTTAAATAAAGGCAAACCCGTAGATAACGAACAATAACACTTTATTCAAATAATAACACTTTATTACAATAATTAGAACATAATTACAAACTACGAGTTTTAGGGCACAAATCCTAACACTCTCGAGTTGGTTGTTGCACCACTGTTGTCACAAAACAGCGTGATTGACAAGTTCATATTTGGAACAACTTCCAAACCCAACATGAACTTCCTAAGCAAAACAGCTTCCTTTACAGCTTCACAAGCCGCAACATACTCGGCTTCCATCGTGGAATCAGCGATGCATCCCTGCTTGATGTTTCGCCACACTACAACTCCTCCATTCAGAATGAAGGTTGACCCCGAAGTGGATTTTCAAGAATCCTTATCGGTCTGAAAGTTAGAGTTTGTGTATCCTTTAATGATCAAATCCCCACTCCCATACAGAAGGTTGTAGTTCCTCGTTCTCCTAAGATACTTGAGGATTGCCTTTACGGCTGTCCAGTGATCAAATCCTGGATTGGATTTATACTTACTGACAATCCCAACTGCATAACAGATGTCGAGCCTAGTACACAGCATGGCATACATCAGGCTCCCTATAGCTGAAACATAGGGGATTCGTCTCATATCCTCAACCTCTTGAGGCGTCTTAGGACATTGATCCTTAGACAAGTGAACCCCATGCCTGAAAGGCAGCAAGCCTTCTTGGAGTTCTGCATTTTATATCTAGACAACATCATGTCAATATAAGACGTCTGAGTCATGGCTACCGTTCTGTTCTTTCGATTCCGGACTATCTGGATACCTAGAACATATTGTGCCTCTCCAAAATCTTTCATTTGGAATTGCGAAGCCAACCATTCCTTAAATGTCAGTAAGAAATCCTACCTCATTCCCAATGAGAAGGATATCATCCACATACAATATTAGAAATGTGACAGTGTTGTTAACGATTTTCTTGTAGACATAAGGTTCGTCAACATTTTGATCAAAGCCATAAGATTTGATCGCCTCATCAAACCTTATATTCCAAGACCTCGAGGCTTGTTTCAGTCCATAAATAGACCTTTGAAGCCGACAAACCTTTTGCTCTTGGCCTTGGGCAATGAACCCCTTGGGCTGGTCCATGTAGATGGTCTCGTCAAGGTCGCCACAAACTGTAGCAGCACCGTCCGCTAAAATTTGCCCTTTTTTTGCTATTCAGAAAGGCGGTCTTGACATCCATCTTCCATACCTCATAGTCATAATATGCGACAATGGCCAGAAGGATTCTAATAGACTTTACCATGGCAACAAGTGAAAAGGTTTCCTCATAGTCAACCCCTTCAACCTGGGTAAACCCCTTTGCCACTAGTCTAGCTTTGAAGGTCTGCACCTTCTTATCTACGCCACGTTTACGCTTGTAGATCAATTTACAACCTATAGATTTTACCCCATCCGGTTGATCCACAAGCTCCCAGACGGAATTGAAGTACATCGACTCCATTTCCTGGTCCATAGTTTTAATTCATTCGTCTTTGTCAACGTCTGTCATTGCCTGATCATAGGTCAATGGATCCTCGCAACCATCATCAGGAGTGACGACTTGGGTTTCAGCTAAACCCATGTAACGTTCAGGCTGTCTCACAGCCCTCCCACTACGTTGAGGCATTCTCAACTCTTGAGAACGGACTTGACTAGACGAGCTAGGATCAACAACACTTGTTGACATACTAGCCCCATCAGCAACTCTTGCTGATGTACTGTCCATTTCATTCAACACATACTTAATCCTTCGTAAGTGGCCCCTGATGTGGTCTTCCTCAAGGAAAGCGGCGTTTTTCGACACAAGCACCCTATTATCCTTAGGATCGTAAAACAGACCATCCCTAGTCTCTTTTGGGTAACCTACAAAGAGGCACAACATTGAACAGGGTTCCAACTTCTTCGGATTTGACACCAACACATGGGTCGGACATCTCCAAATTCTGAAATGACGTAAACTGATTTTACGACCATGCTAGAGTTCAAAAGGTGTTTCACAAACACTTTTCAACGAAACTGTGTTCAAAATGTATACCGCAGTCTCCACTGCATAACCTCAAAAAGAATCAGGGAGACGAGCATAGCTCATCATCAACCAAACCATGTCCAACAGGGTTCTGTTTCTCCTCTCCGATACACCATTCTGTTGTGGCATACCAGGTGCTGAGAGTTGGGACATAATTCCATGTTCTATCATATAGTCTTGGAATTCAGTGTCCATATACTCTCCACCTCGATCCGATCGAAGTGTTTTTATAGTTTTACCTAACAGGTTCTCAACCTCAGTCTTTAACTCCTTGAACTTTTCAAGAGTTTCAGACTTCCTATGCATTAGGTAAATGTACCCATACCTCGAATAGTCAACTATAAAAGATACGAAGTATTCGTAATCTCCTCGTGCTTTAACATTCATCGGACCACAGAGGTCAGAATGTATAAGCTCAAGGGGCTCTTTGGCTCTACATTCTTTTACACTAAAATGACGTTTGGTCATTTTGCCTTCAAGGCATGACTCACAAACCGGTAAAGAGTTTTCTTCCAACTCGCTTAGAAGTCCGCTCTTCACAAGTCTCACAATCCAATTGAGATTTATGTGGCCTAACCTTAGATGCCAAAGATGGGAACTTTCTTTAGGATAAATTTTTAATCTCTTAGTTCGCGTTTCTGTTGTTTTAAACAATTCGGTATTCAAAACACTTTTGACCGAATTAGGGTTCAAAACAAATAAATTACTCTCAAGCGAAGCATAACAAATCAAATTTCCATTTCGAGAAATAAACGCTTTATTACTCTTGAAAGAAATGAAAATATTTTGTTCTAATAGGCAAGAAATAGAAACTAGGTTTCTAGTAAACCCTAGAACTATGCACATATTATCCAATAATAAGTATTTTCTGCCAAAGAACTGTTGGGATTTTTGTCCTAATCTCGTGTTTGTAATATATTGTTTGAAATTAATAAGAGTAATTCATTTCATCACTTTGTGTCTCGCAATATTTATAAACTTTTCCAATAAACTAAGCTCCAGGGTCATTGAATTTATGAGAGAACTAAAACTTGAACGGTGTGTATTGGACACACAGGGAGGATCACGTTCGAGTTAATGACCCGAACGGTCTACAGTATATGGATAGGGTTGGAGACCTAATCCTGGATACACTGTGGATGCGGCCGCTTTGTATTAGATACAAGCGAGGTGATCTCGACTCGTTCATGTGGTTGACATGCGAGTGGGGGCATCTGTGCAATGAGATTGTACAAGACCGAACCGAATTATTAGACCTCTGCGATGTAACACCGCTGGACAAATGAGGACTAATAACTTCAGATGACCATTAGTGACTCGACACGAATCTCGGCGTGTTGCAGTGCGATCTGCACTGTGGGGGTCTGTCGCTTTGACTAGTGCGGGTGAGGGTGGTCACGATTACTCGCCTAATATGCCTATCTTCTCGGGGGACGGAACCAAGTAGGGAGCTGGGAACTTAACTACACGAGATGGAATTCACTCGTTCCCGCCTTTAGGGAAACTAGAGGGGTTGTTCCCTTAAGTGTTGTCTCAGGGCTTGGATAACGGGTGCCCACCTTCTCACTGGCCCAAGAAGGGTGTTGTGTATGGTTGGACCATCAATGATGTTGTTCATTAGAGGAGCAGTGGGGACTTAAGGAACAAGAGGTAGACACAGGGATAAAACGGTAATTTGACTCAGTCGTGTCTACGAACAACCTGTGAAGGGTCGACTCATGGGCATTGGTTATATCAGTGGACACGTAATATTCTGCACTGACGGGAGTGCAACTACGAGCTATAGTGGAGTGTTACCGTAGCTAATGAATGTTGGTTAACTGGGTTAAAGAATTTGATAGGTTAATCTCTGATCATTGGAGCCTGTCATTGTAGGTCCATTAGGTCCCTCGCTTGGCTCAATCTGGGTTAAAAGAAGGGTTAATGTTTTGGTATGAAATTGAAGTGTTCAATTTCACTTTAAGGGCATTTATGTCATTTATATGAGATATGAATAATATAATATATAGTTTAATGTGAATGAGATTCATAATAAACTATAGGTTAGCCTAATTGTTCAATTAGGGTTAATTGGAGAATTTGATTGAGAGAAATTAAATTGGATGTGATTCAATTTAATTAATCCACAATTATTGCAAATGAGATTTGCAATATGAGATATCTTATATTATGGGATTATGCAAATGAGATTTGCATAACCTATGATTGTGGTAAAGTGGTAATAATGTGGAGATATTAACTCCATCATTTCCACTATTTAATCCCTTCTTGCAAGAAAGAATTCAAGTTTTCACTCTCATTTTTTGGATTTCACCCAAAAGAAGAGTTTTTTCTCTCAACTTTTTTCTCTCAATTCTCCTCCCTTTCCAAAACAAAAAGTCCCACCACTTTCCTTCTTCCTAAGGAAGAACAACCAAGAAGGTCGTTGGTGGTGTTCGTTTTGTACGAGAGAAGCGATCGTTGAGAAGCACGAAGTGTTCGTGATCGAGGAAGAAACCTTGAAGTTTTTGTCTACAACAAGTAAAACTTCTCCTTATTGTTTTTCTTCCTCTTTTGCATGTTTTAGCCTAGATCTAAAAGTTAGATCGTTTGAACAAGAACAAGTAGCATAATGATACCTTGACGATTCGATCGTCTTCCGCTGCGCGGGGATTCTCATTCCCTTCAATTGGTATCAGAGCCATTTCGATGGTTCTTCATTTATGAACTGTTTTTGTTAAAATTAGGTGGGTAAATTGCCTTAATTTCATGAGATGAATGTTGGTTTGCTTAAATGGATGTTTATGGTTTTTGGAATTTTAGATTTATTTTCTGTTTGATGAGATCAAATGTAAAGGGCCCGTATTTTTGGGCATTTTAGAAAATAAATCGAGTCTGTAAGTCCGGGTCATTCGTGACAAGAGTTGTTGTGAAGAAATCAGAGCGGAATCAGGCGGAAATTTGGTGAAGAACAGCAAAGAGTTTGTTGTTCTGTCGATGGCGTTGAGACGCTGCCCTACAGCGTCTCAACGTTGTCCTTGCGGACGGAGACCCTGCCCTACGGCGTCTCAACGTTGTCCTTGCGGACGGAGACCCTGCAGTAGAGCAGCGTTGCAACATTGGGCGTAGCGTTGCAACGCTGCCCACGGCGTTGCAACGCTGCCCGCGTTGAGGAGCAGTTGTTGGAGGCGGTTTCGCGAGAACGTGGGCATTAAACGTAGTGGGCAGTCATTTTTTTTTAATTTATTTTATATTTTATAAATTGTATTTAATTTATTTATTTAATTTATTTATTTAATTATTTTATTAAATAATGTTAATATAAGTGTTATATTAATGTTATTCAATTAAATAATTGCCCCTAGGTGCCAAAAACCGGTCCATTTTTGCTGTTTAAATATTTTATGCATGAGATGTATATTTTAATTAAATTATATGTGCATAATGTTTGTCATATAGATTTAAAATCCCACCTTAGGTTAAACATTTCATGCATCATATTTATATTATAAGAGTTATAATATATAGTATGCATGATATGAGTATATTATAAGAGTTATAATATAATGTATGCATGTTTTAATTTATTCAAATATAAGTGTTATATTTTTAAATTAAAAGCATGCTCATGCATTTAATTCATGTGATGAATGTATGTTATAGTATAGTATTATTCATGTGATGGATGATCAAGCACAATAACATAGAAATGTATGCAACCTATGTTAATTATTAGTTTTAAAGAGTTTAGAACTTGAATAATTAGACTTATGTTTTCTATTTTCTAATAAGATTAGAAATTAGGAAATCAAATATAACCTTTGAATGGAGACTGATAAGTAACTCTGTCTAAGAAAGGTTTTGTCTAAGGTCAGTATTTAAGTTGGCGCTTGCGGAACACTTTACCGAAACCAAACTTGGGAGTGAATTCGGTCCTAGAGATTCTTAGGTTATATTCTCTAGAGTGTCGTTAATTAAGAGTTAATTAATTTACTCACATAGACCTAAGTTAATAATGTGATTATAAACTTAGGCTAATACCATATAAGAGTTATATTGGTAGACTTATGTAAATTTTAGTCGGTTTATCTAGGTGAATCCCTAATAAAATTAAAGTGCTGAGTGGGAGGAAATACAGTGTATGAGATACATTTGAATTTCCAACCACAAATCTCCTTTAAGTCCGCACCGGAGATCTATACTCGGCCTCGTGGCGCAAATGGGAGTGTTCTCCTTTGGGTGGCATTTGTATAGGTCAATATAATCGTGGATGGAGAGAGTACTTATAGTGAGTGGGAGCGGGACTTGTGAAAACGAGACCCACAGTCTCTTCTTTCGATTCACACCGTGATACGCCTATGATCCGCTGCTAGTTTGGCTCGACTGAGACAATCCCTTGGAGGCTTGATCATGGGAGTCGAAACACCGTGAATTCCCGAAAGGGATACAGTTTCCTGGTTGGTTTTCCTTCTTAGTTCACCCTTCGGTGGCTATTGTTTGGATGGATGCTTGGAAACTTAAAGATTGAGGGTGAAACTCACAGAATTCGTTAAGTGTTAATGAATTCGACCGAACAATGGTAATTTGACGCCTAATGGAATAAGAGTTATTCTGGGATTAGGGTCTAATCGAGAAAGTCTCGTCCTAGAGTAGGAGTGTTCTGTTCACCCTTCGGTGGCGGTCATTCTAAACTTTTAGGGTATCATTGCAAAATTTTGAATGACCTAGGGATCATGAAACAATTTTGCTAAAACTTGATAGGATTTCAAAAGTTTTTTGCGAGACTAAAATAAAGTTTTCTTAATTTTTCAGCTAAAAATTGTCTAGCGCAATTATAGCTTTACTCGCATCCGATAAATTAATGGGAGATAATTTCCAAAGTTGGAAAAACAACATTAACACAATTTTGGTAACTGACGACATAAAGTTCGTGTTGTCTGAGTAGTGTCCTCAGATGTCGGGCTCGACCGCGTCGCGAAGTGTTCGCAATGCGTACGATCGGTGGATCAGGGCCAATGAAAAGGCCAAGGTCTACATAATTGCCAGCATGTCTGATGTCTTGGCAAAGAAGCATGAGCTGATGGTTTCCGCCAAGGAGATCATAGAGTCCTTGCAGGAAATGTTTGGACAACAGTCCTTTCAGGTTCGACATGACTCGCTCAAATACGTCTTCAACGCACGGATGAAAGAGGGGTCGACTATCCGTGAACATGTTCTAGACATGATGACCCACTTTAATCTGGTCGAGATGAACGGGACTTCGATCGACGAGTCGAGCCAGGTCAGTTTTATTTTGGAGACTCTTAAGAGTTTTCCTTCCGGTTTAGATAGCAATCTTTGTTATGAACAAAATTAGCTACACTCTGACTACCCTCCTCAATGAGCTACAAAATTTCCAATCCTTGAACAGGGTCAAGGAATATGAGGCAAATGTTGCCTACAGGTCTTATCATCGGGGTTCGACCTCTGGGATGAAACTTGTTGCTCCTTCACGCCCGAAAGAGTAGAAGAGGATGAAGAGGAGTCAAACTGACCGAGCTGCCACCCACAAGGGCAAGAAGGTCAAGGACGTTGCAGAGAAAGGAAAGTGTTTCCACTGCAATGGGGGCGGACACTGGAAGAGGAACTGTCCCAAATTCCTGGTCGAGAGGAAGAATCAAGGTAAATGTAATTTACTTGTGACAGAAACACGTTTAGTGGAGAGTAGTGACTCTACCTGGATATTGGATTCGGGCGCCACTAACCACGTTTGTTCTTCTTTTCGTGATTGATTCTGGCAGCACTGCGAGAGGGTGAGGTGACTCTACGGGTTGGATCCGAGAGCTTGTCTCTCACTGCAAATGATCGACACGGTGAAGCTACATTTTGGCGGGAAGTACTTATTGTTGGACAATTTGTACATAGTTCCAGGGTTTACTAGAAACCTAGTTTCTATTTCCTGCCTAATTGAACAATCTATTTCTGTTTCCTTTGAATCTAGTAAAGCGTTTATTTCTTTCGAAGGCAATGTTATTTGTTCAGCTTCACTCGAACATAATCTGTATGTTTTGAAACCTAATTCGGTCAAAAGTGTTTTGAATATTGAATTGTTTAAAGCTATGAAACACGAACTAAGAAAGCAAAAGTTTCTCCAAAGAAAATGTCCATCTTTGGCATCTACGGTTAGGCTACATTAATCTCAATAGGATTGAGAAACTAGTGAAGAGTGGACTTCTAAACGAGTTGGAAGAAAACTCTTTGCTGGTGTGTGAGTCATGCCTTGAGGGCAAAATGACCAAACGTCCTTTTAGTGGAAAATGATATAGAGCCAAAGAGCCTCTTGAGTTAATACATTCTGACCTCTGTGGTCCAATGAATATTAAAGCTTGAGGCAGTTATGAGTATTTCGTGTCTTTCATAGACGATTACTCCAGATATGGGTATATTTACCTAATGCACAAGAAGTCTGAAACTCTTGAAAAGTTCAAGGAGTACAATACTGAGGTTGAGAACCTCTTAGGTAAATCGCTTAAAACACTTCGATCGAATCGAGGTGGAGAGTACATGGACACTGAATTCCAGGACTATATGATAGAACACGAAATTACGTCCCAACTCTCAGCGCCTGGTATGCCACAGCAGAATGGTGTATCGGAGAGGTGAAACAGAACCTTGTTGGACATGGTTCGGTCGATGATGAGCTATGCTCGTCTCCCTGATTCTTTTGAAATTACGCAGGTGGAGCTGCGGTTTATATTTTGAACAATGTTCCGTCGAACAGTGTTTGTGAAACACCTTTCAAGCTCTGGAGTGGACGTATAGGCAATTTACATCACTTAAGGATTTGGGGATGTCCGACCCACGTGTTGGTGTCAAACCCGAAAAAGTTGGAACCCCGTTCGAAATTGTGCCTATTCGTAGGTTACCCTAAAGAGACTAAGGGTGAGTACATTTCTGATCCTAAGGAAAATAGGGTGCTTGTGTCGACAAACGCCACTTTCCTAGAGAAGACCACGTCGAGATCATTTACCAAGGAGTAAAATTGTGTTGAATGAAATGGGCGTACATCATCGAAAGAGTCTTGCCGATGGGGCTAATCGTCAACCGGTGTTGTTGATCCTAACACGTCTAGTCAAATCCGTTCCCAAGAGTTGGGAATGCCTCGACATAGTGGAAGGACTGTGAGACAGCCCGATCGCTACATGAGTTTTGGCTGAAACCTCAGTTGTCGCTCCTGATGATGACTGTGAGGATCCATTGACCTATGATCAGGCAATGGTTGATGTTGACAAAGACGAATGGATTAAAGCTATGGACCAGAAATGGAGTCTATGTAATCGCAGTTACAGTATGGGAGCTTGTGGATCAACCGGATGGGGTAAAATCTATTGGCTGCAAATGGATCTACAAGCGTAAACGTGGCGTAGATGGGAAGGTGCAGATCTTCAAAGCCCGACTAGTGGCAAAGGGTTTTACCCAAGTTGAAGGGGTTGACTATGAGGAGACATTTTCACCTGTTGCCATGGTAAAGTGGATCATGATCCTTCTGGCCATAGCCGCGTATTATGACTACGAGGTATGGCAGATGGACGTCAAGACAGTCTTTCTGAATGGCAAACTTGATGAGACCATCTACATGGACCAGCCCAAAGGGTTCATTGCCCAAGGCCAAGAGCAAAAGGTTTGCCAGCTTGGAAGACAATCAAACCTTGATATAAGGTTTGATGAGGCGATCAAATCTTATGGCTTTGATCAAAATGTCGACGAGCCTTGTGTCTACAAGAAAATCGTTGACAAAACTGTCGCATTTTTGGTGTTGTATGTAGACGATATTCTTCTCATTGAGAATGAGGTAGAATTTCTTACTGAGGTTAAGAAGTGGCTAGCTTCGCAATTCCAAATGAAAGATTTGGAAAAAGCTCAGTATGTTCTAGGTATCCAGATTGTCCGGAACCGGAAGAACAAAACGCTAGCCTTGTCTCAGGCGTCTTATATTGACAAGATGTTGTCTAGATATAAGATGCAGAAATGTATTTTCTCCACTAGTGTATTGTATTACTTCATTGTAATTTATGTACATTTCAGAAATGTATTTTCTCCACTAGCTTAGTCCAAGTGGGAGTTTGTTGGGATTTTTGTCCTAATCTCGTGTTTGTAATATATTGTTTGAAATTAATAAGAGTTATTCATTTCATCACTTTGTGTCTCGCAATATTTATAAACTTTTCCAATAAACTAAGCTCCAGTGTCATTGAATTTATGAGAGAACTAGAACTTGAACGGTGTGTAGTGGACACACAGGGAGGATCACGTTCGGGTTAATGACCCGAACGGTCTACAGTATATGGATAGGGTTGGAAACCTAATCCTGGATACACTGTGGATGTGGCCCGCTTTGTATTAGATACAAACGAGGTGATCTGACTCGTTCATGTGGTTGACATGCGAGTGGGGGCATCCTGTGCAATGAGATTGTACAAAACCGAACCGTGAATTATTAGACCTCACGATGTAACACCGCTGATGTGATGAGACTAATAACCGTAGATGACCATTAGCGACTCGACACAGATCCACGAGCGTGTTACGGACTCCACATGCGAAGTGCACATCATTTGACTAGTACGGGTGAGGGTGGTCACAGTTACTCGCCCAATATGCCTATCTTCTCAGGGAAAGAACCAAGTAGGGAGCTGGGAACTTAACTACGTGAGATGGAATTCACTCGTTCCTGCCTTTAGGGAAACTAGAGGGGGTTGTTCCCTTAAGTGTTGTCTCCAGGGCTTGGACAACGGGCGCCCACCTTCTCACTGGCCCGAGAAGGGTGTTGTGTATGGTTGGACCATCACAATATGTTGTTCATTAGAGGAGCAGTGGGGACTTAAGGAACAAGAGGTAGACACAGGGATAAAATGGTAATTTGACCCAGCCGTGTCTACGAACAACCTATAAAGGGTCGACTCATGGGCATTCGTTATATCAGTGGACACGTAATATTCTGCACTGACGGGAGTGCAACTACGGGCTATAGTGGAGTGTTACCGTAGCTAATGAATGTTGGTTAACCGGGTCAAAGAGTTTGACAGGTTAATCTCAGATCATTGGAGCCCGTCCCTGTAGGTCCATTAGGTCTCTCGGTTGGCTCAATCTGGTTGAAAAGAAGGGTTAATGTTTTGGTATGAAATTGAAGTGTTCAATTTCACTTTAAGGGCATTTATGTCATTTATATGAGATATGAATGATATAATATATAGTTTAATGTGAATGAGATTCATAATAAACTATAGGTTAGCCTAATTGTCGAGTTAGGGCTAATTGGAGAATTTGATTGAGAGAAATTAAATTGGATGTGATTCAATTTAATTAATCCACAATTATTGCAAATGAGATTTGCAATATGAGATATGAGATATCTTATATTATGTGGTTATGCAAATGAGATTTGCATAACCTATGGTTGTGGTAAAGTGGTAATAATGTGGAGATATTAACTCCATCATTTCCACTATTTAATCCCTTCTTGCAAGAAGAAATTCAAGCTTTCACTCTCATTTTTTGGATTTCACCGAAAAGAAGAGTTTTTCTCTCAACTTTTTTCTCTCAATTCTCCTCCCTTTCCAAAACAAAAAGTCTCACCACTTTCCTTCTTCCTAAGGAAGAACAACCGAGAAGGTCGTTGGTGGTGTTCGTTTTGTACGAGGGAAGCGATCGTTGAGAAGCACGAAGTGTTCTTGATCGAGGAAGAAACCTTGAAGTTTTTGTCTACAACAAGTAAGTAAAACTTCTCCTTACTGTTTTTCTTCCTCTTTTGCATGTTTAGCCTAGATCTAAGAGTTAGATCGTTTTAACAAGAACAAGTAGCATAATGATACCTTGACGATTCGATCGTCTTCCGCTGCGAGGGGATTCCCATTCCCTTCAAGAACAGCTTCACCGTGCCAATTGCTGCAGCTGAGACAATTTCTTCGGATCCAACCCTAAGTGTTATGTCACCCTCTTGTAACAACTGTCAGGAACTTAATCCTTGAAAGGAAGAGCAAACGTGGTTAGTGGCGCCTGAATCCAATATCGAGACAGAGTCATTACTCTCCACTAAGCAAGTTTCTGTAACAAGTAAATCACATTACCTGTCTTATTCCTTTCATCAAGGAACTTGGGACAACTTCTTTTCAGGTGTCCGTCCCTGTTGCAGCAGAAACACTTTCTCGCAACTTCTTTGATCTTTTTGCCTTTTAGGGCGGCAGCGCGGTCAACCCTAACCTTCTTCAACTTCTTCTTCTTCCCTTTTGGGCCTGAAGAATCTACAAAATTTATCCCAAAGGTCGAACCCCTGTGAAAGATCTAAAGGCAACACTTGCCTCAGCTTCATATCCCTTGATTTGCACCAAAGACTGGAAGGTTAGATCGTTGAATAGGACTGTTAGACCGGGCACCTGAGGACCCTCTTCAGTGAGCGTGAACTCTTGGTCGTCATTTACCAAAATCGTGTCAATATTGTTTTTCCACGAAAAATTATCGTTGACTAACTTATCGAAAGCTAAAGGAGCGTTAAAAGCGTTTGACATTTTGTTGCTGAAAAATGAAAAACTTTGTATTAGTCTCACAAAAAACTTTTGAAAATCCAATCAGGTTTTAGAAAATTTTTATCCTATGATCCCTAGGTCATTCAAAAATTGGAATGATACCCCAAAGGTTTAGAATGACCGCCACCGTAGGGTAGACAAAGCCACTCCTCCTCTAGAACGAGACTTTCTCGACCAGACCCTAATACCAGAATAACTCTTATTCCATTAGGCATCCAGTTACCATTTTTCGGTCTGAATTCATTAACTCTTAATGAATCTTGTGAGTGTCACCCTCAATCTTTAAATTTCCAAGTATTCGTCCAAACAATAGCCGTCGTAGGGAGGACTACTAAGGAAAACCAACAAGGAAATCGTATCACTTTCGGTAATTCACTGTGTTTCGACTCCCATGATCAAAGCCCTCCGTAGGAATTGTTTGGTCCAGGCCAAACTGACAGGCGGATCATAGGCGTCTCACGGTGTAAATTGAAAGAAGAGACCGTGGGTCCCGTTTTCACAGGTCCCGCTCCCATTCACTATAAGTACTTTCTCCATTCACGTTGAATATTGACCCATACAAATGCCACCCGTAGGGGGACGCTCCCATTTGCGTCATGAGGCCGAGCATGGATCTCACGGTGTGAACTTGACGGAGATTTGTGGATGGAAATTTAAATGTATCTCATACACTTTATTTCCTCCCACTCAGCACTTTAAAATAATCGGAATTGACCTAGATAAACTGGCTAAAATTTACCTAAGTCTACCAATATAACTCTTATATTGGATTAGCCTAAGTCTATAATCACATTATTAACTTAGGTCTATGTGAGTAAATTAATTAACTCTTAATTAACGGCACTCACGAAAATATAACCTATGAATCTCTGGACCAAATTCACTCCCAAGTCGGTTCCTAGGTAGGGGTGTTCCGCAAAGCGTCAGCTTAAATACCCCAGCCATAGACGAACCTTCCTTAGATAGAGTTACTTATCAGTCACCATTCAAAGGTCATATTTGATTTCCTAATTCTAATCTTATTAGAACTACAAAACCTAAGTCTAATTATTCAAGTTCTAAACATTTTAAAACTAATAATTAACTTAGGTTACGTGCATTTCTATGTTATAGTGCTTGATCATTCATCACATGAATAATAAATTATAACATATACATTCATCACATGAATTAAATGCATGAGCATGCTTTTAATCTAAAAAATATAACACTTATATTTAAATAAATTAAAACATGCAAACTTTATATTATAACTCTTATAATATAAATCTATCATGCATACTATATATTAAAACTCTTATAATATAAATATAATATAAATATGATGCATGAAATGTTTAATCTAAGGTGGGTTTTAAATCTATATGACATATATTATGCACATAGAATAAATATTTCATACATCTCATGCATAAAATAAATAAATAGCATTATTGGACCGATTTTTGGCACCCTAGGGACATAAAATTAAATTAATTAACATAAATATAACATTTATATCAATATTAATTAAAATAATTAATAAAAATATTTTACAATAGAAAGTAAATTAAATTAAAATAAAAACGACAGTTGCACCAAGCAGGTCTCGAACCGCCTCCCTCATGCCCCTCCTTTCTGCCACTACATGCACGATCTAACCGCTGGAAACCACCCACTACCCGACAGCGTTGCAACGCTGCAACGTTCAGTGTTGAACCTGTGTTCTCAACGCCCACAGCGTTGTAACGTCGTGCCTGGCGTCACAACGTTGTGCCTGCAGCGCGCCTTGATCAGCATGAACAACGTTGAGACACCGATGAACAACATCTCAACGCCGTCGACAGAACAACAAACACCTTTGTTGTTCTTCGTCGTTTTTCACCCGTTTTCGCTTCGATTTCTTCACAGCATCTCATGCCACGAACAACACGGACTTACAGACTCGATTTACATCAAAAATTGCCCAAACACCAGGCTCTTACATTGATCTCATCAACTTTGAATGTAAATCTAACTAAGGGCCAAAACCCGAAAACATCCAAAAACGCAAACCATTAACAATCATCTCATGAAAATTAATGCTACCCACCTAATTTTAAGATATCACATAATACACAACGAAAAGCAACGATTGGCTCTGATATCAATTGAAGGGATTTGGGAATTCCTGCAACAGAAGACGTTGTGAAACGTCGTTGTTTCTTTGTGTAATTCGAATCTTAAAACGAACCTATCTCATAGATTCCTAGGCTAAACATGCATAAATGAGAAGAAAAACAGTAAGGTATCTCGTTACTTACTTGTTGAAGAACTCTTCTTCACTGCTTTCCTCCTCCGGTCACGATCTCTCTCGAATCAATGAACTCTACGATCTCGATCCTCGAACCGAACAATGAGACACCTCCAAAGGGTCTTCTCAGGAGGTTGAGGGAGAGTAAGTGGGACTCCCTTTGACTTTTGGGTGAGGAGAGTATGAGAGAATTGAGAGAGAATCCTTTTGCTCTCTTTAGATGAAATTCCAAAAAATGGCAAATGGCTTACCAAAGGCTTCTCACCAAGCCTTTAAATAATGGTGAGATGTGGAGTTAATATCTCCACTAAATCACCATTTTACTACAACTATCTGATATGCAAATCATATTTGCATATCACATAATATAAGGTATCTCATACCTTATTATACAAATCTCATTTGCATAATTGTGGATTTTTAAATTAAATCACATTCAATTTAATTTCTCTCAATTCAATTTCTCCAATTAGCAATAATTAATCAATTAGGCTATACTATAGTTTATTATGAATCTCATTCACATCAAACTATATATTATGTCATCTATATCTCATATAAATGACATAAATACCCAAATAATGAATTTGAACACTTCAAATTCACACCAAACTGTAAACCCTCAATTTGTCCAATTTGAGCCAACCGAGGAACCTAATTGACCTACAGATGATGAGCTCCAATGATCCGAGACTAACCTGTCAAACTCTTTTACCCGATTATTCAACATTCATTAGCTACGGTAACACTCCACTAAATCTCGTAGCTGCACTCCCATCATTGTAGGACAAGTTGTGTCTATCGATCTAACCAATACCCGTAAGTCAACCCTTCACAGGTTGTTCGTAGACACTGTTGGATCAAATTACCGTTTTACCCCTGTGTCTACATCTTGCTCCTTAAGTCCCTACTGCTCGTCGAATGAACAACAATATTGTATGGTCCAACCATAAATAACAACCCTCTCGGGCCAATGAGAGGGTGGGGCCCCGTTGTTCAAGCCCTGGAGACAACACTTAAGGGAACAACCCCTCTAGTTTTCCTAAATCGGGAACAAGTGAATTCCATCTTGCGTAGTCAAGTTCCCAACTCCCCACGTGGTCCTGTCCCTAAGAAGATAGCCATATTGGGCGAGCAATAGTGGTCACCCTCACCCGTACTAGTCAAAGGACATACCGCCGCAGACAGGAGTCCGTAACACGCTCAGGATTAAGGTTGAGTCACTAATGGTCATCTACGAATTTATTAGTCCTATACTATTAACGTTGTTACATCAGTAAGTCTAATAATTAACGATCTGGTCTTGTACAATCTCATTGCACAGGATGCCCCCACTCGCATGTCAACCACATGAACGGGTTGGGTCACCTCGTTTGTATCTAATACAAAGTGGGTCGCATCCACAACGTATCCAGGATTAGGTCTCCAACCCTATTCGTATATTGTAGACCGTTCGGGTCATTAACTCGAATGTGATCTTCCCCGTGTGTCCACTACACACCGTTCAAGTTCTAGTTCTCTCATAACACAATGACCATGGAGCTTAGTTTATTGGATTAAGTTTATGAAATATGTGAGACACAAAGTTCGAATAAATAACTCTTATTTATTGACAACAATGAAATATTACAAACTACACGAGATGAGGACATACATCCCAACACAATGGTTCTATTTATAGAACTAAGGGTAAATCTTTATCATAATTAGAATATTATATTTGGATATCTAATATATTCAAATATATTGTATACTTATTTGAATCTCATTCAAATCTCCTACCATATATATTTAACATATTTGATTATCATTCAAATTTCAAATAAAAAATATTTATCTTATTAATCACTTTAATATTTAACATATCAAATACAATAAATATATCTTATCTTTTATATAATATATTAAATATTAATTTGAATATTTCAAATTTTTCTTTCAACTAGATTGATCCTTTAGTATTTCTGTGAGCTAGGAACAGGACCTTATAAGGGTCATTTTGGGAATTGTTTTACTATATATAGCCCCCAAAATTTAGGAAATTTTTTTACTATGCATAATATATATTTAAAGTTGGTAATCTGTAATAAAACAAACGAAATTTTGAAACATTAGAAAGTATAAACTAGAAATAAGGAAAGTAGGAAGGAAATCACTCACTACATTATTTTTTAATTTTTTTCCTAATTAAACAAAAAGATGAGCTAAAAAGTTAACAGGTTTTGTTTTTTAATACAACTTTTACGTTTAGGGTTGTTAAAAGCTAACATTTATATATCATTTACCCACGGATGAAGCTACACACTCTTTCAAATCAATTTTCAAATTCCATGGCTTGAATCCAACTTGCACCCTACAAATAGGAGTCGATTTGTCGCTTACATATATTACATGTAAGTTTTTTCTACTATCATATTGATGTCGTTTAAAGTCATTCTTTTTTTATGAATCCATATTAGTGACATAAATTTATTTCTAATTTAAATTAGCGACAACAACAATCGGCAAATCATTGCAATTGGCAATTGAAGATTGACATTCAACAATCAATAATTTGCATCTACAACAAGTAAGTATATGCATACTATTCTTTATTTTAATTTTTCTTTTCATATTTTGTTGTCTTCAAATTATGTTAAATCATGAATATATTTATATTTTATTCAAACTAATTCACAGATAATCATTTGAATATTTGAACAATGGGCAAACCACAAAAAAACTATCTATTCTTTTTTCAAGAGAAAAAATGTTGATAGGTTAGGTACATTTACACATTCTAAAACTCCTAGCAATACAATTTTGGAAGAGCAACAACCTTCTAAAATTCCTAGAATAGAATGGGAAAGATATCAAAAATTTGATCAGCCTTTAGAACTAGAACATGATCCAGGTTTACAACGTCAAATATGGGAATACCCTATAAATTTACAAGATCAAATTCTACACGCTTATATTAAGAAGGTATACCTAATTCCTTTTTTCAATAATTTATATATTATTTTTTTCTAATTGTATTTATATATTAAATGTGTTGCCCCCCCACCCCCACACACATAATTCCTAGGTACGCCCTGCTTATGGACCTATAGATTATAAGTTTCAATGATTCAAAACTAATTAATTAATCTCTTTAATTAATTAATTTCCATTCATTAACTTTAAGGTCACTTTACTATAGACCTAGAGTTTCGCTCTTATACACTGTAGGACAAGTTGTGTCCATGGATATAATCACTACATGCAACTCGATCTTTCACAAGTTGTTCATAATTACAACCTATGTCAAAAAATTGTTTTACCCCTATAAATATATCTTACGCCTTAAATACTATTGATCCTCTAATGTACTAATATAAGAATAAACTAAGTCTCTCTCCGGCCAGTGAGAGGATTAGACCCCATTGTTCATGTCCCAAAATCAACACTTAAGGAACTAGTAATCAACTTACCCTATTTATATAGGAGGGAGTAAATTCCATCTTGTGAGATTATATTCCCAGCTCCCTATTTGGTCAAGTCCCCAAAATGAATCAGCTATAAAAGTTACCCTCACTCATGCAAATCATAGGACAATCCCTTACAATCAAGATTTTTCATAACTCACTCAAGATTAAGATCGAGTCACCTATGATCATCCTGATGAAATATTAACCTTCTTAATTAACGAAGTAATAAAAAAGGATTAAATATTTGGGGGTCTAGTCTTATACAAACTCGTTGTATAAGATACCTCCACTCACATGTTTTCTAATAAACGATTTAGATCAAATCATTTGTAAACTATTACAAAATGGGTTGTATCAATAATATTATCTAAGATAAGACACCTAATCTTATCCATATACTATGACCATTTAGGTTATTTCTTGAACATGATAGTTGTTTAGTCCAGGTTATAATAGGTTGTGAGTTATAACAACATGAGTTATAATAATCTGTAGAGTTATATAATATTGTTGAAAACGCAGAGTTGTTTAATTTGGGTTATAACAGTCTGTGTTTGGAGTGTAGAGTTATTCACAAACTATTATAATTCATGTTATTATAAGATGCACACCAAACAGATCCTGAGTATCTTAAAAGAGCTTAAAGTGCTTTTGAGTCTAAAAACTAACTCGAAATAATTTTAAAGTATCTAGCCCACCCACCTCCCCCCTCCTAAAAAAAACCTTTAGGGGGCGTTTGGAACATTGTTTCATAATCAAACCCCTTGAAATTGAAACCATGGGGGGTTCAAAACCTTGGAAATTAGAAATTAGTGTTTGATGTGCAGTTTGTAAAGCTTGAGAATTAGAAAAACAATGTTTGGAGTGTCATGTTCAAAATCATGGGGTTGTGTTTCAAACTCATTGGATTTGTGTAGTGTTTGAAGCTTGAGAATTAGAAAAACAATGTTTGGAGTGCACTGTTCAAAATCATGGGATTGTGTTTCAAACCCATTGGGTTTTGAATACAGTGGCCCAAACAACGTTGTGGATTTGGATTCCAAAACCATATAAACCCAACACGGTTCTCCAAACGCCCCTTTAAAGTGTTCAAACAATATCTAGAAATTTCTATGTATCTTATTGAAACGAAGAAGAACTAGACCGTGCCTAAGCAAGTCTAATGCACTTTAACTCCCCTTCCTCCAGCAAAGTTACATAAGTGTCTTAAAGGTGTCTATTTGAGTCTCATGCACTTAACTCACCTACACTAATAACTCTTAAAATTGAAAAAAAAAATGTTTAACTCTCCCCAAAACACTCTAAATCCCATAAACTAACTGAAATACACTCCAAAAACTCATAAACTCACCTAAACTAAAACTAAAAAATAAAATAAAAAGTCTTACTCACTCCAAATGTCATAAACTCGTCAAGTTAACCATTCAAAACTAAAATAAACAACTTCATTTTGAACTTGCCAACTACACACTTCAAATCCTACAAACTCGCCTAATATTAACCCTTAAAAAAAACTTATCTCACCCAAACACACTCTAAAACTCATAAACTAACCACAACACAATCTAAAAACTCCTAAACTCATCCAAAAAATTAATTTAAAAAGAAAAAAAAAGGTGCAACTCACTCCACATGTCATAAACTGACCAACCTAATAATTCAAAGCGAAAAAAAAAAACAATTTTAACTCACCCAAACTCACTCCACATCTCACATACACATCAAACACCCACTTCAAATCTTATAAGTTCACCTATAATAATTAACCCTTAAAAGTATATATATAAAAGTGTTTAACTCACCAAAACACACTCTAAACTTCATAAACAAATCGAAACACAGTCCAAAAATTACAAACTCGCCGAAAGAACTAACTGTGTAGTTGAACAATGACAACTCTATTACGAGAATTTATTTATGTGGATGTAATATGAAATATATTAGATTTGGTTGTGAGACCATTGTATTGTTTTTAATTTAATTGAATGAAATAGTTTGTGTTGCATATGCTTCGATTTGTATTTTTTATTTCGATTGAAAGAAGTAGTATATTGTATTGAACCATCTATTAGGTTTTATGTCCTAAACTCGTAGATTTGTAATTCAAATTTATTCAATAAAATAAAGAGTTATTTTATCAATTTGTAGACTCGCTTAAACTCAAATCCAATAAACAAACATCTTAGGATATCAATGAAACTTAAATAGTATGTAGTGGACATACATGTAGATTGTGTTCAAGTAATAACGTAAAGGGTCTATAGTACACGGATGAGGTTGTATACCTTGTCCTGGTGACACTATGAATATGACCCACTTTGTATTTGATACAAATAAATTGATCCAAATCGTTCATGTAGACACATGTGAGTAGGGATATCTTATGCAATGAGTTTGTATAAGACCGAACCACGAAATAATCGATCTAACTTTGTAACACACTTAATTGCATAGATTGTTGTTTCATTTAGATGACCATTAATAACTCGACCTAAATCCTGAGTGGGTTATGGACCTCTGCCTATGAGGGGTTGTCATTTGATCTGTATGGGTAAAAGTGGAGTTGTCAACTCAATATGCCTACCATTTTGGGGACAGACCAAGTGTGGAGCTAGGAACAAAGCTACACAAGATATAATTCACTCGTTCCCAACCTTAGGAAAATAGAGGAGTTATTTCCTTAAGTGTTGACTCCGACACTTGAACAACGGGGCCCACCCTCTCATTGGCCCGATGGGGGATTTTGTTTATGGTCGGACCGTAAACAGGTTGTTTTAATCTCGAATGATTGAAGCTTCTGATCTATAGGTTGATTAGGTCCCCTGCTAGCTCACTACGGATTAAACAGGGATCAATAGTTTTTGAAGAAATTTGAAGTGTTCAAATTGATTGAGGGAGAGTATATTAATTATATATATGATATAATTGATATAATATAAAGTTAATTTTGAATAAAATTCAAAATTCAACTATATGGTATAATTTTATTATATTCAATTATTAATTGATAAGAAATGATTTCTAAATATTGTTTGAATAATTTACTGATCTTTAATTTGTTTGAATTAAATTAAAAGATAACCAGATATCCAAAGTTGGAAGTGGGTGATTGTCACCAATTCGAAGGAGTTGTGTTTCGTCCAGAAAATTGGAAAGATGAAGTTTTCATCCCCTTTAAATCAAACCTCCATAAATTTAAGTATGAAGACTTTGGTTTTATTAGAATTTAAATGAGTTAATTTATGGGATTGTTGTGTATTATTGCTAGGTGGTGGCTATTTTTGTTCCAGATAGAGATTTTAGGCCTGAGTTGTTTTAAATTATTTCTAGTCATGTGAACTTTTGTGGCATGTCTGAAATATGATTATGGAGCATGTAAATTTGGATGGTTAGTTTAGACATTCATTTTTTAATTGGTAATTAACTGAGGATGTGGTAGGTGGATTTAGGGGCTTAAAACTGGAGTTAAAAATTTTTGGCATGTGTAAATCATTGACTAACATTATATTTGAAACTCCTGTGTGTACTTGTGTTTTGTTAAGCTCTGAATTGTGTGTTTGGATAGTTAATCCTATGGCCCCATTTATCTTGGGCTTCATGTTGATGTGGTTATGAAGTCATAACGTCTTGGTAGAGTTAGGGAATGACTTAGGACCTTTAGGGAATGACTTAGGACCTTTAAATTAGTGACACCTATTATTCCACCTAGACCATGTTTGCCTTAATGATTATGTGATGTGATTAATGGTGGTTCACACACCCTATTTTTTTATGACATTGAGGGTGTGTCCTCCATTGCAGGTGTTAGCCAGTGTGGTTTGAGGGTTACAAACTTTCTTGTTGTATGCTAGCTGTGAGGATGAAGTTCCAATTATCGACAGGTGTTAGTCAGTGTGGGCTTGAGGGTTATGGATCTTCTTGTTGTATGCTAGCTGTGGGGATGAACCCCACAGATCGGAAGCTTATGACTCTAGAGTTTTAGTAATGAGACTATACCGTAGGTGGAGTAGGTTAGGTGACCACGTAGCTAAAAGAGGGTAGAACATGAGTAACATCAGGAGTTTGAGTATTTGTGTGGTAGAGTGTGAGTCGTGGTTTTAAGTGTGCTACTTACTAAATATTTTTATACTCATTTGATGCTACCTTGTTTTCTCTTTCATGTGGCCAATAAATTCTGGAGGCTCGTGGCACGAAACCTTGGCTTGGCTAGGTTATGGAGGTCAAGTTCCTTGTTTCTTCAAGTCGTAGAGTTTTCTATTTTTAAAGGGCTTTGTTTTTGTTGTTAATGTTTGGTTTACTTTTTTTTTTTTGGTTATAGTACTCCAATCTTATGTCTAAACCTTTTGCAAATGTTTGTTTTGTTTGTTTTTATTTTAAGTTAGGATCTCGAAGTAAAGCTTGTTTTGAATGAAAGATTTGTGTTACTAGATGAAAGTTGAAAGCTTCCCTTTGGTGTAGTTAAGATAGCGTGTTGAGTGAGATTTAAGTAGCGATCTAGGGTGGGTTATTACATATTTAAAACTAAAGATTTTCTTATACCCTCTTATTGACATAGAAATTTCGACCAATCTCCAGTTGTCACATCGTTATTCAAAATTAATGATGAAGTTGTAAATGATTAATTTGGGGTCGATTATAAGTTGACACGTGTCCTAAATTTAGTTTGAAGACAAGAATTGACAAATTCTAAAATTTGCAAGGGTCAACATGCAATTTGACCAAATAATTAAATTTAATTTTGGTCAAATTGGATCATATGGAATTGGGTAAGTTAAGTAAAATCCAAGTCTAAATGATTAGGCTTAAAGCCAACAAAGCCCAGACTTAGATGGTTGGGCCCAAAGGTTGCTAAAGCCCAAGCTCACATGTTTTGGAAAGCTCTATAAATAGAGAGTTTTTCCTCCATTCCAAAGGTTCAAAAATTTCACTATCAAGGGAACTTAGAATGAATTCAGAGCAAAGTCTTAACTGTTGAATGCTCCCTGAGTTGAGTTGAGTTGGACAGAGTTGAGTTGAGGGGGCGTTTGGCGCGCAGATACCCCTGACATAATAACTCAACTCCTGACATAATAACTCAACTCTGCACCCCAAACACTGATTTCCAGAACTCACTGACAAAACAACTCTGCACAACTCAACTCAACCCAACTCTCCGATCCAAACGCTCCTTGTTGAACGCTACAAGACGAGTCTTTAAGTGTTGAACGTTGCAAGACGAGTCTTTAGGTGTTGAACACTGTAAGATGCTGAATACTTCAAGATCTTAGGTGTCAAGTGAAGACCTTTAACAAGCTCTAAGCCGAAGAATTTCAATAAGCTACAAGCCGAAGACCTTCAACAAACTCCAAGCTGAAGACCTTCAACAATAAGCTGCAAGTCGAAGAGCTTCAACGAGCTATAAGATGAAGACTTTCAACAAGCTACAAGCTGAAAAGTTTTAATAAACTACAAGTCGAAAACCTTCAACAAGCAACAAACTAAAGAGCTTCAACAAGCTACAAGTCGAAGACCAAATACTCTTTCAAGTCTGTACTCTAGAACAAGCTATAAAACCCTCGAGACAAGTCTACGTTCGAGAACAAGCTGCAAAGTCCTCGATATAAATTACATTCGAGAACAAACTGCGAAACCCTTGAATCAATCTACGTTCGAGAACAAACTATAAAGCCCTCAGACAAATTAGAGTTGAGAGAGAGAAAGGATCAAAGTATAAACATTAGAGACTGTAATTCACTACATTCAAATTAATAAAAATACAACATTTAATTACACGCGTCTTTGTTCCTTGCTTTATTGAAATCTCGTGTAAACAGACCTTTATATAAGTGAAATATTTATACGATGAATAGTAAAAATATAACTGAATTAATTAGTTTATTTATATTAATTATTAATATCAATATATGCCAACAAGAGCATAGCTCAACTGGCATCAAGTATGATTCATGACCAAGAAGTCATGGGTTCGAATCCCCCTACCCCTAATTGTTGATACACTCAAAAAAAAAATATTAATATCAATATATGTTATGTAGACTTAATAAAATTATAACTAATACATTATAATAATTATTTTATAGTATCTTAACTATTTAATGTAAAATTTTATTAATATTTTTTAAAAATTGTACTTATTTAATTATTTTTTAGGAGATTGGAAATAGAAAATACTCATTTGTAAATTAATTTAAATTGTTTTAGTTTATTATTTTTTAATCGAATATAAATATTTTAATTAATTGTTTTAGTTTAATATAAATTGTTTTAGTTGAATTATTTTTTTATAACCAAGATCTATATAATAATTTAATATGTATTATTTTATCACGAGAGAAGAGTAGTGTTATGGCCAAAAATAGGATCCAGTCCAACAGCACCGGCAATCTCGAAGAGAGGCGAAGGAGAACTGACCCCAAGGGGTCAGCTCCTGCCGACCGAGGACCGAGAGGCCGACCCCTTGAGGTCGGTCCGGCTCGAGGAGCCGACCCTAAGGGGTCGGCACCGAGCACGCGGGAGCCGACCCCCGCGGGGTCGCTCGCCCGCCAGAGAGGCCGGGCCGGCCGACCCAGGGTTGGCGGCTCGGAGCCGAACCCCCATGGGTCGGCTCGATCGATTCAAAACCGGAGGTCGACCGAGGATCGGTCGCTCGAGGAGCCGACCCACTGCGGCTCGGCCCGACCGGCATAAGATCGGGAGGCCGACCCAGGGCTCGGGCCCCGGTCGTGAGGGTTCATCATGTCATGTGCGTTATTATGGCGGATAGGAGAAAGAAGTGAGGCGTTGTGAAACGGTTCCCGTCCGTAACACTGTCATTAAGCACGCGCAATTATGGAGAGTTAGTGGATAATCAAACCTTGAAAGACCGTTACAATGGCAGGGCTATATTACCTCGTTGGTGGTGCCAATGAAAGGTAAGCAATCATTTGACATGTGTTCTAGCTTGAGATTTACTTCTGTGCGAAATTATCCTCTCTAACTTGAGCGTCGGAGTGTGTGTGGCAGAGCACCACACCGGTGTTAGTTTTCTTTCTTGCAGGAGATCGTTGTCCCCAACGATACAAATTCACCGTTGATCTGTCTAATCAAATTCCAGCATCAACAGTTGGCGCCGTCTGTGGCAACATTTTTCTTGCAAAGTGTCACGTGTTGTCAAACACTAACACTGTTTACCATGAGTAACCATCTGAATCAAGTCAACCCGATGAATGATGGAGAAGAGTCGGATAATGACCGACATCCTCGCTTGATTCCTGGCAAGAACGCGAAATGCCCAACTTTGAGAAGTTAACCAACGTGTTGTAATCAGGGCGAGGGATCGAAAGACGCTTTGACCGAGCGGGTTCGGGGCCTGGACGAAAACATCGCAAGAATTTTGGAGATACTGAATCGTCCAAACCCAATCGTGGAGGCTCTAAAAGATGGACCGGAGCAGAATCTCAACGACGTCCGGAACGGAGAACAGGTAATGCTCCGGCACCACGTAAGTCCTTACCTTCAGTCCGAGACCAGGCCAAAGGTAAGGGCCCGGTGGAGGGGCAGGGAGAGTCTCGGGTCCCACCTCGTAAGCCTGATGACAAGCTACGATTGGGAGGCAGCGAAAGGCGATCCCATCATTCGGAGCAGCAAAGGGTCGCATCCCGAGTGGGAGAGTCCCAAGTCAGGACTCAGGTGATCCACGGGAATCGAGGATACAGCAACCACCATGCGTCTGAAGTCAAGCGACAACAGGATCGAAGGGACGACCGATCAAGGAGACCTAGCACAGGGTCAGATCTTATAGAATTGATCAACCAGAAGAAAAATGAATTGGAGGTCGAAAGTCAACCTTGGGCATCAGAATTACGGAGGATCCAGAATGAGCTCGGAGATATGAAGAAGGCTCAAGACCACGGCGGATTGGACTTGGAGAATCTTGTTGACCAGGTAAACCCTCCTTTTACTGACGAAATAATGCAGGAGGAAGTCCCCCCGAAGTTCAAACTACCGACGATCAAGGCCTACGATAGATCGAAAGATCCAGTGGAGCACCTTGACACATTTCGGTCATGGATGGAACTCCATGGAGTCCGAGATGCGATCAAGTGTAGGGCATTCTCATTTACGCTGATTTGACCCACTCGAAAGTGGTTCAGACAACTAAAGAGGAAGTCGATCGCTTCCTTCCGAGAGTTGGCTCGAGCCTTTGTGACTCAATTCCTCGGAGGAAGGGATCAGCGGCGTCCTGCGACACACCTCCTGACCATTAAGCAGGGCAATAACGAAACGTTGAGGGAGTATGTATCTCGTTTCAACAGTGAAGCCCTACAGATTGAAGGGTATACCGATGGGGTAGCCCTAACGGCTATCGTAGCCGGTTTGCGAGACGAGAGGTTCTTGTGGTCACTAGGTAAGAAAGCTCCTACGAGTTATGTTGAGTTACTAACCAGAGCTCAAAAATACATGAGTGCAGGGGAATTGCTTCGCTCGAGACGTGCGCGCGCATTTACAAGAAGGCGGGGACCGCGAGAAAATATAAGTGGTCGATTGGGAAGACCGGCGACTCTCGAAAGCGAAAACACGAGGAGCGGTCTGATGTTAGCGAAAAACCTATGAGGAAGGGTTTGCCTCCGAGCAGATTTGAGTGGTACACCCCGACAAGTGTACCTATCGAGCAGATCCTGATGGAGGTACGCGACAAGAATATTCTTAAATGGCCAGCTAAGTTGAATGCAGGGTCCCATAGGAGGAATAAGGACAAATACTGTCTATTCCACGGCGACCATGGACATTCAACCTCAGATTGCTACGACCTGAAGGAGGCCATAGAAGCACTGATCCAGATCGGACAGCTGAAAGAATACGTCGGTGGAAGCGGACGACGTGAGGCCAGGTGGGATCAGCAAGAACCAAGCAATAAGGGAGGAGGGTCACCCCCCCTCCCCGAGAAATTCGGACTATTCTTGGGGGATCAGTGATGCGAAAATTTCGGATGCCCTAAACTAATGTAAATTAGAATAAAACCCCGACACTTTTACGACGTGCAAGTATACACGGTCGAGAGCAGCAAGTGATAAGTTAAAGTATCGATCCCACGAGGACTAGCTAAACCTAAATGAATGAGTGTCCTAGCAATTTTTCCTTATTTTAGTGCAATGTATGAGTGTGCAAATTCCTATTGTAAATAAATAAACTGATGTGATAAGTGTGCAAAGACAAGACTAGACTTAAGATAATAACTAAATTTACATGAGGGGAGAGGAGAATGCAAACAAGAGGGGAGATGCAAGAGATGAGATTTTTAATGAAAAATAGGCTCAAGTTAGAGTTCTAATGTTCAATTGGAATAAATTTTGAGTGATGCCTTGAATTTACCTACACATGCATTCAAATGATTCTTTCCAAAATCACTAAGTTTTAAAACCTACAATTTCCCAATTGAGACCTAAATTACGCTCATGATTTTAAGGTTCTAGGTGGGTTAATTATCCCTAATTAACTCAAGATCCTAGAATGAAAGTTTAGTTTCCTAATTCACTAGCTTTTCCAAGTTCGTGAATTTTAGAGAAGTTAAAAGGGCCAATTTTAATTCTCATGCATCGTTGCAAACATTAAAATCTCATAAATCCAACTATGACATCAACCATTAATTTATTACAATTTATACATTGAAGAGCAACCTAACTTTTATTGCCTAGAAGAATTTTAGTTCATGATTTTGGTTAAATTGCACATCTTTAAGTTGAACATGCTTTCACTAATCAAGAGATTTATCAATAGCGACACGAAAATAGTCACACAATTGTCTAAACAAAGGAGCAAATTAACCTCTAATTAGTGTATAAAAACCCAACAAAAGCGGTGATAATTGGCCAAAAGAATAGGCAAAAGCACAAAAAGAAAGGGAACAATTTACACGAAAGTGGCCTTGTTTTTGCTACAAAGAATTGCCTAGCAAAGCGACCTGCAGTCGATGGATCAGTAGTAGGGCACTTTGCTTCAAAAAACCCCTTTGGATGGCCTCAAAGACAGATTAGCCAATTGCTTCAAAGAAAAGGGTTCTCGGGTTCCTACTTCACACGAAACCGTGCGATGCTTCAAAGAAACCTCGACGACTCCCAACGCCAAAGAACCACACGCGATTGCTTGACAAAGAAACCTCGACGCCTCCAACGCCTCGCAACCTCACGCGATTGCTTCAAAGAAATCGATGGGCCAACTCTCCCAATGTCGTCCCTCGCAATTGCTACAGCAAAGTGGTAGGTTGGCTCTCCCGAATGCCCTCACTAATCTGCTCCCTCGGCTTTGCTGTAGCAAAATTGAAGCCCTTCTCGGTCTGCATCCAACAATTGCCTCAGCCACCGATGAACCTCACGATTGCTACAGCAAAGACACCATCATGATTTGTCTCTCCAACGCACACTTTGCTGTAGCAATCACTTGGTTCTCCTTCTCTTCTCGACCTCTTCCTCTTGTCGCAAAATTCTCTCCCACTTTTTGCACTTGAACCCTAGCCTCCTTATATAAGATGATGTTGCCCTAATTCCACAAATTACAAAAAATGCCCTTAGGGGTAGAAAGACCATCTTACCCTTCGGGTAAGATATCTAAAATGCCCTTAGGGACTCTTGTAATTTTTAAACATCTCCTGCACACAGAAAAATCCCAATTAAATTTACGAAGTCAATTATAAATCAAACTAAATACGCAAGGATTTTTGGAGTTAAGAAAAATCTCAAATTTCGGTCTTTAATTAACCGTTAGCTTATTTTCCTAAATTTCTTAAATTAAAGCACAAAAACATCAAAATTAATTCTTTTTGCACCTAATGCTTAAATTCAAGATTTTAAAGCTAACACACATAATTTAGGGATAAAATAACATGAGGATCACTAAATTAAATGCAATTCAAGTGGATTAAACACTAAAATTCTAGTAAAATAACTCCCTTATGGTGAGTTATCAAACCCCCAAACTTGAACTACTCATTGTCCTCAATGAGTTCTATTCCCCAAAGACTTAAAAGACCTTTAAACACTAAGATCGTTTGGGTAACTAAACAAGGATTGAATATTTATGTTCTAAGCTACAAGTCATCATTCAAACAATGCTCTCTAAGTGGCCCACCTGGGGTTTCTTAGATACACTTATGCATCAATAACAAAGAGCAAACCAACTAGGATTCAACATCTACCCTCAAGCTCAACCACTAGAATCCTAATCATTCAAATCAAGCAACCCATAGTTAAAAAATAAGTCATACTCCAAAACTCGCATGACTACAATTTAATGATCATTCCTTTTTATTTTTTTTATATATATTCGCTTTTTTTAAAAAAATAGATATGTGCATTATTCCCCTCAATTTCCCTAAAACTCACTACTTAGGGCTAGTTTTTTTTTTTTTTACTTTTTTATTTTTATTTATTTTTTGACTCTCCCGTAGTTCTTAGAATGGCACACGTGTTTAGCGCAGCACACCTAAGCAATGGGACTTCCCGTAGTTCTTAGAATGGCACACGTGGTTAGCGCAAATGCACCTAAGCAATGGGAATAGGGTTCTTGCTTGATACCTTCGCTCCAAGAGGCCAACATGGTTAGTGCAAAGACCCCCTGACATCGAGTACCAAGTTGCCTAAACTGACTCTAATAACAAAAGAAGTAGCACATTTTTTTTAGCCCAATGGAGTTTTAAGGAAATGAAAGGTTTGCACACTTTTTCTTTCTTTCTCTTTTTTTTAATTTTTTTTCTTAAAAATAAACACGAAGAATTTACCTTTCCCCCCAAACTTAGAGTACTCAATGTCCTCATTGAGTTAGGAGGCCTGGTAACTCCCCAAAATTGAAATGATCACAAATTTGGAGTTTACTCATTTTGGAACATTCTAAACGATGTATGAGTTACCTAACTTGTCATGGCTTCTAGCTTTTGAACTTTTTGGCCTAGGAGTTGAATCCTAACTACTTTGATTGACATACTAACCATAAGCGCACTAAAAAAAAACCTAATGACAAGCTTGACCTTGAGAAACACCAAACAAAATAGCATACTCTTGCCTCGAACACAAGCAACAACTCTTATTTTCATTAACCCTGAGATTTGACCTTAACTTTTTATTTTCATGGAGATGCATACCAAGTTTCTACAAAAGACATCACACTTTTACCATAAAAACACATGTAGAAATTAATTTTTAAACAAGAGACAAGAACCATTTTTTCCTATTTTTACTTGCTTAAAGATAATGAATCAACTACCTACATCATGCATATCAAAGACCATGAAACCAACAACTAACATGGAATCCAGTAGTCAAAATAGATCATTTTGAAGTCCTAAAGCAAGTAAATAACTTCAGAAACACGAAGGCATGCAACACCCTTTAAACACTAACAACACATAGTCTCATCAACGTAAAAAAATTTTCAATTAAGCCAAAAATAAAATTCGTAACAACACATCTCCCTCTCATGCTTAAAGCACACATTGCCCTTAATGTATAAACTACTCACTTAAGCATGCTTAAGGACAACTAATAAAGATAGAAGGGAGAACAATATCGCTCTGAATTGAGGAGACCTCCAATAAAGCACATATCAATCATCAAACCTCTAGGGAGCCGCAAAATAGGCAAGGGTTATTTATTCAAAAACAAAAACAACTAAAAGCAAAACAAAAGTAAAAACAAAAAACAAAAAAAAGCGAAACAAACGAAATAAACTTTGGGTTGCCTCCCAAGAAGCGCTTGTTTCACGTCATTAGCTTGACGTAGTATACGTGGGCTTTCGTCAAGGTGCGTAAAAATTCTCCCACTTCTTCTGCCTCTCTTTCTTGAATCTACAAAACAAATTAGAGCTAGCAACAATACTAGCTTCTCGTAAGAGCCCAAAACAGATATATTTTTTGATTTTTTATATATTAAAAGAAAAGAAGGAAAAACAACAAAGTAAACATTTTTTAGTTTTTTGTTTGATAAAAGAAAAGAAGGAAAAACAGAAAATGAACAGACTCACAAAAAGACACTCGACTCGAGAGAATAGAAAGAAAAACACTCACCAATAAGAGAAAAATCGTAAGATAGAACCGACATAGACTCAAAAGCCTCACACTCTACCTCCCGGCTTGACTCAACAGCTCCACTTCTTCCACGCTCTCATTGACTCTATCCTGGTGTGTACTACAAGGTTCTAGTTCTTTTACATCTAAAGCACAATTCTCTAATTGCCCATACTCAAAAAAATGTGAAGGACTAGGATCCTCGAAGGTCTATAAGTGGAGTCGGTGATCAAGTGACTCACCGAACTATGTAAGGGTGTGGGTCCTCCCTCACTCTCTTCCCTAGGGTGCTCAACCTCAGACGAGTCTAAGTGTATTTGTTCTCTAAGGGAGACAAGTGTATCCAGTTAGGGCGTTGAATTGACTCCCCTATTTGACTATTCATCTCTTCTATTTGCCTATTCCTCTCTCATCTATTTGCCTATGCCTCTCCTCCCGTGGTTCTCACATATTCTAATAACAACATTTTAAGGGAAGATTCATCTTCTACAGGTTTCTTGAATATAGGAAGGATATGGCTCAAAACCCCTAGGATATGGTTCATAGGCCCAATTGCTCTGATTATTATCATACATAGGATTCTCATAAGTCATAGGGTTAGAGTATGATAGTAATTAGGCATTTGGTAGCCATAAGATCCATACCCCTCACTAGAAGACTCTAAATTGACAAATGGATGATCATAAGAAAAAGAACTATATTGTGTTTGCTCATTGGGCACAGAAGACCACTCAAAGTTATCATAAGACATAATAAAATAATAAATCAATTATAACAGAGCTCAACAAACACAATATGCACCAACACAACCGGAAAAGAATAACCAAGACTCAACAAAAATAAAAATATGAAACAAAGATAACAAGACACACCCAAAAGAAAAACAAGAATAAAATGATAAAATCCACTCAAACAAAATAAAAATCTAAACTAGTCCCAAACAACTGCGCCAAAAACTTAGTGCGAAAATATCTGGATGCCCTAAACTAATGTAAATTAGAATAAAACCCCGACACTTTTACGACGCAAGTATACACTATTCGAGAGCAACAAGTGATAAGTTAAAGTATCGATCCCACGAGGACTAGCTAAACCTAAATGAATGAGTGTCCTAGCAATTTTTCCTTATTTTAGTGCAATGTATGAGTGTGCAAATTCCTATTGTAAATAAATAAACTGATGTGATAAGTGTGCAAAGACAAGACTAGACTTAAGATAATAACTAAATTTACATGAGGGGAGAGGAGAATGCAAACAAGAGGGGAGATGCAAGAGATGAGATTTTTAATGAAAAATAGGCTCGGGTTAGAGTTCTAATGTTCAATTGGAATAAATTTTGAGTGATGCCTTGAATTTACCTACACATGCATTCAAATGATTCTTTCCAAAATCACTAAGTTTTAAAACCTACAATTTCCCAATTGAGACCTAAATTACGCTCATGATTTTAAGGTTCTAGGTGGGTTAATTATCCCTAATTAACTCAAGATCCTAGAATGAAAGTTTAATTTCCTAATTCACTAGCTTTTCCAAGTTCGTGAATTTTAGAGAAGTTAAAGGGCCCAATTTTAATTCTCATGCATCGTTGCAAACATTAAAATCTCATAAATCCAACTATGGCATCAACCATTAATTTATTACAATTTATACATTGAAGAGCAACCTAACTTTGTGCCTAGAAGAATTTTAGTTCATGATTTTGGTTAAATTGCACATCTTTAAGTTGAACATGCTTTCACTAATCAAGAGATTTATCAATAGCAAAAGACGAAAATAGTCACACAATTGTCTAAACAAAGGAGCAAATTAACCTCTAATTAGTGTATAAAAACCCAACAAAAGCGGTGATAATTGGCCAAAAGAATAGGCAAAAGCACAAAAAGAAAGGGAACAATTTACACAAAGAAGTGGCCTTGTTTTGCTACAAAGAATTGCCTAGCAAAGACCCTCTCCTGTCGATGGATCAGTAGTAGGGCACTTTGCTTCAAAGAAACCCTTTGATGGCCTCGGCCGAGTTAGCCAATTGCTTCAAAGAAAAGGGTTCTCGGGTTCCTACTTCACAAAGAGCCGGCGATTGCTTCAAAGAAACCTCGACGACTCCCAACGCCAAAGAACCACACGCGATTGCTTCAAAGAAACCTCGACGCCTCCAACGCCTCGCAGAACCTCTCACGCGATTGCTTCAAAGAAATCGATGGGCCAACTCTCCCAATGTCGTCCCTCGCAATTGCTACAAACAAAGTGGTAGGTTGGCTCTCCCGAATGCCCTCACTAATCTGCTCCCTCGGCTTTGTCAGAGCAAAATTGAAGCCCTTCTCTGGCCTGCAGATCCAACAATTGCCTCAACCACCGATGAACCTCACGATTGCTACAAAGAAAGACACCATCATGATTTGTCTCTCCAACGCACACTTTCATTGTAGAGCAATCACTTGGTTCTCCTTCTCTTCTCGACCTCTTCCTCTTGTCGCAAAAATTCTCTCCCACTTTTGCACTTGAACCCTAGCCTCCTTATATAAGATGATGTTGCCCTAATTCCACAAATTACAAAAAATGCCCTTGTGGGTAGAAAGACCATCTTACCCTTCGGGTAAGATATCTAAAATGCCCTTAGGGACTCTTGTAATTTTTAAACATCTCCCTGCATTACGTAAAAATCCCAATTAAATTTACGAAGTCAATTATAAATCAAACTAAATACGCAAGGATTTTTGGAGTTAAGAAAAATCTCAAATTTCGGTCTTTAATTAACCGTTAGCTTATTTTCCTAAATTTCTTAAATTAAAGCACAAAAACATCAAAATTAATTCTTTTTGCACCTAATGCTTAAATTCAAGATTTTAAAGCTAACACACATAATTTAGGGATAAAATAACATGAGGATCACTAAATTAAATGCAATTCAAGTGGATTAAACACTAAAATTCTAGTAAAATAACTCCCTTATGGTGAGTTATCAATCAGCCGGAGGCGACTCAAATAGAAAGAGGAAGGCGAAGGCTCGGGCCGCCCGGTCCCCGCCGGCTAACTGGGAGGTTTGCTCGACTTCCTTATCTAACGAGGTTGTTAGTTTTTTAGAAGGGGAAGCAGTCAAGTTACACCAACCTCATAACGACGCATTGGTGATTTCTTTACTGGTTGCCAACATCAAAGTCCGTCGAATCCTGGTCGAAGGAGGAAGTTCTGCTGACGTGCTATCCTTAAGCGCCTATGACGCCATGAAGGTAGGACGAGATCGGCTCAAAGTTAGCATATCTTCCCCTAGTGGGGTTCGAGAGAAGTAAGGTGTATCCCGAGGGGAGCATCGAACTGTCAGTGACGTTTGGCGGTGGATCGACGTGTGTAACGACTATGGTAGAGTTCCTGGTGGTAAATCACGACTCAGCCTATAATGCCATCTTGGGGCATCCCACCATACACGCTATGAAGGCGGTAGCTTCGACTTACCATCAAATGTTGAAATTCCCAACTCCCAGCGGAGTCGGGGTGGTACACGGAGAACAACAAATGTCTCGAGAATGTTACCACAATGCGATGAGAGAATCAAATGGGGAAGTAGAAGAGGTGGCAACCATAGAAGGGCATCCATAAAAGTTTGGCGGTGCAGGAGAGGTCGAGATGGACATTGACATCTCGGCACCGACATCGGCTGAACCAGAAGTCGCAGAGGACGACACGGGGGAACTTCTCACGCTCGAGCGAGGCGAACCTGCCGAAGCGCTGGAATCTGTACAACTGCTATCCCCGGAGCAATGTGTGAACATTGGAACCAAGCTGTCACCTGACCAGAGAGCGAACCTTATCGAGTTCCTCCAAAGGAATGTCGATGTGTTCACATGGAAGACATGTGATATGCCAGGTATAGATCCAAAGGTAATCACACACCGACTAAATGCTGACAGGGACTACAAACCTGTCCGACAGAAACGACGAGCCTTCAACCACACTCGGAATGAGATCGTAGCCGAACAAGTCAAGGATCTCTTGGAGATCGAGTTCATCCGGGAAGTTAATTATCCCCAGTGGCTCTCCAACGTGGTACTTGTGAAAAAGGCTAACGGGAAGTGGCGGATGTGCGTAGATTTCACCGACCTAAATAAAGCATGTCCAAAGGACAGCTTCTTGCTACCAAGGATCGATCAGTTGGTGGATGCAACTGCAGGCCACGAAATGCTCAGTTTCATGGACGCGTACTCCGGGTATAATCAAATACAGATGTACACTCGCATCGGAGAAAACATCCTTCATTACTAGCGAGGATTGTATTGCTACAATGTTATGCCCTTCCGGGTTAAAAATGCGGGGCAACATATCAACGGTACCGTTAACAAGATGTTTTCATCTTATTAAGCGTAAGCATGGAGGTCTACGTCGATGACATGCTCGTAAAGAGCAGACATGCTAATCTACACCAGATCGACCTGGCGGATGCCTTCGCAACATTACGGAAGTACTAGATAAAGTTGAATCTCAGCAAGTGCGCTTTCGGAGTAACTTCTGGTAAGTTCTTGGGGTTCATGGTCAACCAAAGAGGAATCGAGGCGAACCCCGATAAAATCCGAGCAATATTGGAGATGGAGTCTCCAAAAACTATGAAGCAGCTGCAAAGTCTGAATGGGAAGGTCGCAGCACTGAATCGCTTCGTAAGTAGAGCGACCGATAAATGTCTTTCGTTTTTTAAACTCTTACGCAAGAAAGCTAATTTTGAGTGGACGGATGAATGCGAACAGGCATTCGAGTCATTGAAAAATACTTCGGGTTCAACTCAGTTCTTGTCAAACCAACGCCAGGGGAGGAGCTCGTCTTGTACCTAGCCACCTCCAACACTGCTGTAAGTTCCGTCATGATAAAGGAGGTAGACGGTCGACAGTCCCCTGTCTACTACACGAGCAAATCCATGATAGGGGTGGAGTCTTGATATCCACAGGTAGAGAAGTTGGCTTTGGCCTTAGTGATTTCTGCACGGAGACTTCGCCCGTATTTTCAAGCTCATAAGATAGCAGTATTAACTAACTATCCATTGAGACAGGTTATACAAAAGTCAGAGGCTTTCGGACGACTGATGAAATGGGCAGTGGAACTCAATGAAAGTCACGATATCTCGCTTCGACCTCGAATCGCCATGAAAGGGCAAGCCGTGCGCAGACGTGGGAATGAGATGACCCCGTCGCGAGGAGATAAATTTAGTCCAACTACGTAAGGACGATCTCCCTTGGCGGCGAACGTCGATGGATCCTCAAACGATGCGTGGATGCGAGCGGAGATTGCTTATGATATCCCCTGATGGGGAAAGGTTCGAGTATGCCTTAAGGTTTAAGTTTCGAGCATCGAACAACGAAGCAGAGTATGAGGCATTGCTAGCAGGGCTGAGAATCGCCAAACGTTTCGAGGTGAAAAACTTAATCATTCTTAGTGACTCTCAACTCGTTGTGAACCAGGTAGCGGAAGCGTATCAGGCCAAAGAACAGCGCATGATCGCCTACCTAGCCAAGGCAAAACAGTACTTGGGGGCGTTCGATAAGTTCGAAATCAGGCGGATCCCAAGATCTGAGAATGCCAACGCTGACTCGCTCGCAAGATTGGTCGCGCGGCATTTACAATCGAAGCTACGGAGAACCGTCCCGGTTGAGATCTTGGATGAACCGAGTGTCGAAGAGAGTAAGGTCATGAAGTTGGATGGTACGTCGTCCGGGCAACGAACCTGGATATCTCCCTTGGTCGAGTTCCTTAAGGACGGGAGACTCCCTCCTGATACACTTGAGGCACGCCGGCTAAAGTATAAAGCGGCGGGATATGTCCTACGAGATGGTAAGTTATATCGAAGAAGCTACTCTATGCCGCTCCTCAGATGTCTCGAGCCTGACGAAGCAACGTATGTCTTACGGGAGATACACGAAGGAATATGCGGTAATCATTCTGGTGTTCGGTCTCTTGCACAGAAGGCGATGCGGCAGGGTTACTACTGGCCTACGATGCATGACGACGCGTGAACATTCGTCAAGTCGTGTGACCAATGCCAACGGTTTGCAGTAATACAGAGGCAACCTCCTGAACCGCTCACTAGTGTGATGAGTCCCTGGCCTTTTGCTCAGTGGGGGGTAGACCTCATTGGACCTCTTCCGCAGGTAAGGACAAACAAAGTTCGCGATGGTCGCGATGAGATCGCTTTACGGTGGTGGCAGCGGCGAAGCGTACTCTCAACTATTACAGAAAAAGGTGACTAATTTCATATGGCGAGATATCATATGTCGATTCGGCATACCTTATGCTTTAGTGACTGATAACGAGCGCCAATTTGACAATGAGACATTTCGAAAGTTTTGCTCTGAGTTGAATATCAAACATTTCTTCTCTTCTCCAGCCCACCCACAAGCCAACAGTCAAGTGGAAGCAGTGAATAAGATCCTCAAGAGAAACCTCAAGACCAAGTTGGAAGGGTTGAAGGGTTCATGGGCGGAGGAATTGCCTAACGTCTTATGGGCCTACAGAACGACGTCTCGAAATTCGACTGGGAAACTCCTTTTTCCCTCTCGTTCGGAACCGAGGCTGTTATCCCAGTGGAAATTGGACTCCCATCTCCCCCGGTAGAACATTTCGATCTCAATATGAATCCCGATTCCCTGAGTTTGCACCTAGATCTATTGGAAGAATGGAGGGAAAAAGCCCGGTTGCGGACAGAAGAATACAAGTGTAGGGTCGCTCGATACTACAACTCCCGTGTGAAGCGACGTAGCTTCAAAGAAGGTGACCTCGTACTCCGCCGTGTTATGCAGAACACCAGAGATCCGACCTCTGGCGCTTTGGGTCCCAATTAGGAAGGCCCGTACAAAATTACAAGGATAGTTCGCCCTGGAACTTATGAGATTGTTGACATGAGCGGAAAACGCATACCATATCCGTGGAACGCCGAGCATCTAAAGATTTATTATCAGTAGTTCTGTATTTCTTTTCTTTGTTTTGCATTCGGATTTGTTTGTTATCATTAATGTAAATCTTTCTACTCAAGCAATTTGCTTTGGATCAAACTGCGTGAGTGGGGAGTTGGTACGTTGCAATAAAGATAGAGTTCAAGTAAGATGCAATAAGAGTGCAAGCAAAAGAAGTCCATGTTGAAAATTAAAAAAGATACATCCCAAGAAAAAAAGATTAAAGACAACACTAATACGATCGAAGTACTCAAATACATCTAAGGGTCAGACAGTTTGTCCATGGAGATGTCGTCGAGGAAGTTCTCGTCTAGAACCACGTTCTCTAGAGCAGAAGCTTGATCCCTAGATCCAGAAGTTTGGCCGAGGTCAAATCCAGGGGGGTTACAGGCCTCAATGCATTCAAGGAAGGAGGATTTGACCCACGCCAGATCAGTCTCAGGATGTCGTTCTCGGATCTTCCGAATTGACCAATTTACACCGCAAAGCATAGCTCTATTCGAGAAGTCATTGTAAGTATCAGAGCGCTTGAAGGCCTCGGTCAGGTAGCCAACGTCGTTGAGTTTATCTTCGATCCCTTTCAGTTGAGATCGAAGTAAGGATAGCTCAAACCGAAGTGAGGACAACTCGCCTTCAGTACGCGAATGATAGTCTTGATGCTCAGCCTGCAGAGATTGATATTCGGCCTTTAGAGAGTCGAATCTCGCTTGCAACGATTGAAGAGACTGCGTTGCCTGGGCATGAAGGAATTGGGCTGCTCGATTCGGCCGTGAGAGCGCGACTCACGGACGAAGGTGAACGAGTTCGCTCGACATACGACGAGAAGTCAAGGATGTGAGAATAAAAGCTTGCACATATGAGGCAAGTTAACAAAAAGCGAAGAAGAGAAAGGAAGTAATGAAAGAAAAGCGCTCACCTCGCGGGTATAGTGTCTTGCGGCATTCAGAGTAGACTCTGGGCAGTGGTTGACATCAAACGGTCGGAAGAACCGCGGAAGGAGCCACAGTCAGAAAGGCCACCCTATAGAGCGAAGGCTCGCTCTACTTCGACAGTCGTATCAAAATGAGAATCATAAGGTCCGACGTAGGTGAGGCGGAGAGCGCCCCTATCGCCGATATTCCTGGGAAGATCAGGTTGATCAGACCTACTCCCCAGATTGGTAGGGGAAGGAGCGAGATCAGGTAAGCTCTCCGAGAAAGAGGAACGCGCGGGACGCCTCTAGTTACTGCAAGCTCCCGTTCGGTTAGGAGCTCCTGTTCCTGTTCCACCATATTCGACGTCATCTCTGGTAGAAAGAGAGTATCGTGAGAGAATGTCATAAGAATATGTCATACAAAAACATTGTAGAAGGGGAGCCTGACCTTCTGGTATGTCAATTAGAGGAGAAATAAGATTGCACGTCGAAAGAAGTTCGTTCGTGACTAGCTCAGGACCCCAACGTCGAGACTCGGTAATCCTCCAAGCGGAAGCTCGAAAGGCAAGCGCAGTAGGGGTCGGCTCCGGTCTGACATCAGCTGCAAAGGAAAAAGAAAGTCAGTTAGCATAGTGTCAAAGAACGAGAAAAATAAAACCATAAAGCAGAGTCGTAAACGGCAGGGTAACGATCTCGTTCGCGTATCAAGAGCGGACTCGCCTAACGTTTCGAAGCTGGTTGGAACTCGGAGGGTAGACCCTGCCTCGTCGGGACACAGCCAAAGCCCACCCACGAAAAACCATGGTTTCTTCCAGTCTTTGACTGATTTGGGCTCCTTGACGATAGCCTCAACGTAGGACGGGGGGCAGGTATAGTAGAAGGGCTTAGACCTGTCTTTTTGTTTGAAGATATGAAGGGAAAGGAAGTCGATGGCCGACATGGGAGTTAAGTTCCCAGTCTAATGCCAAAGAACACAACATCCCATGAGCGAGCACCAGGAGTTCGGTAGTATCTGAAAAGGTGCCAATTTTGTGAGAGTAAGGAAGTTCTGAACTATGAGAATGAGGGGTAACCTAACTCCACTAGCAAGCATGTCAGGGTAGAAAGCAACCTCTCCTGGGGGAGGGGAACCAGGTTCCTCTCCTCTTCTGGGAACCCTCATGGTGACATAGTTAGAGATGCCGTAAAAAGAACGAAGCTCTCCTAAAGTGGAGTCGGTAATTGTTCTAACTCTACTAGGGGCTCTCTCTCAAGGCGTGCTCCTGTGAGACTCGGGGTTTGGACCCTAGGGGAGTTGGTTAGGATCGAAATCTACGTCCTCCGGATCAGAAGAACTGGCGTGAACAGCGAAGGGTACACTACTAGCCATCGCCCAGAAACGTAAGTAGGCTTATCTGGAAAGGCGCCTTGCTGAAACGCCGAGGAAGTCGGGAGAGAGCATGACCTTGAAACTAGGAGTTTTGGAATGGATTGAAGGTGTGAGAAAATGAAGTTGAGTTGAGCTTTTAAAGCTTTGCAGGCACGCCTATCGAGGTGGAAGGAGGATCGTCCAAGGGGTATGTCCCCTTACTTCAAGTCTAAACTATAAGAGGAGAAATCCACGAGGTTAGACTAGAAGTGGGGGCAACTGTTATGGCCAAAAATAGGATCCAGTCCAACAGCACCGACAATCTCGAAGAGAGGCGGAGGAGAACTGACCCCAAAGGGTCAGCTCCGGTCCAAGAGGGCCCGACCCCTTGAGGTCGGCCCCGGTCGAAGAGGGGTCGACCCCGGCTCGAGGAGCTGACCCCAAGGGGTCGGCTCCGACCGGTTCAAAACTGGGAGGCCGACCGCGAGGGGTCGACTCCGAGCAAGAAGGAGCCGACACCACGGGGTTGGGCTCCGACGGCACAGACGGGAGGCCGACCCAGAAATGCGGCCCCGTCCGTAGAGGGTCGTTGTCATGTGCGTTGTTATGATGGATAGGAGAAGAAGTGAGGGCGTTGTGAAACGGTTCCCTTCCCGTAACCGCTGTCATTAAGCACGCGCAATTATGGAGAGTTAGTGGATAATCAAACCTTGAAAGACCGTTACAATGGCAGGGCTATATTACCTCGTTGGTGGTGCCAACGAAAGGTAAGCAATCATTTGGCCTATGTTCTAGCTTGAGATTTACTTCTGTGCGAAATTATCCTCTCTAACTTGAGCGTCGGAGTGCGTGTGGCAGAGCACCACACCGGTGTTAGTTTTCTTTATTGCAGGAGATCGTTGTCCCCAACGATACAAATTCACCGTTGATCCGTCTAACCAAATTCCGGCATCAACAAGTAGAGAAGAGTTAAAAAAGTGGATGACATGTAATGTGTGATAGCTTTGATAAGTTTCTAATCTACTTAAATTTAAAAATATGTATTAAGATTTATACGTTTATTTTACCTTCAAAAGATAATTACAAAGTTTTGTTGATAATTAAATGAAAAAATATATATTGATTTTAAATTGTTTTATTATGAGTTTAATCCCCTAGATAAAAAAATATAAAGATAAAAGAGGGGGAAAACTAGGTAGAAAATTCGTAGTTGAAACTTTTATTTTTAAACTTGGTTTAAAAATTTTATTTGTATACTCTGCCTATAACAATGGTATAATTTTAATTTAATTTGGTTATTAAAAAAATCTTCCACTTAAATAAGATTTTTTACAAGTCTTTTTTTTTTTACTTTTTTTTATTAGTTCATAAATATGTTATTTAAATTTAAAGAACAAAATTTGCAAAATAAACATAAATCATTTCTCACCATGCATATCCGAACACATCATTTAACTTGAAGATATTAATTACCTCCCACACATCTAAGTACAAATATTTACTATCTCAAACATTTAGGGGTTATTTGGGTATTGAGTGGGTTATAATAACAATGAATTATAATAGCACGTGAGTTATTATAATCTATGGAATCATATAATATTATTTAAAATGCAGAGTAGTATAGTATGATATTATAATAGTTTGTGTTTGAATTGTAGAGTATTTCACATGTTATAATAATACAGGTTATTAGAACCTGTGTTTCAAACAAGCCCTTAATATTCATACTCACGAAATAATATATGCATCAAAATAGGTTGTAATCTTTTTAGAAATAGTCATTTTAATTTCACGAGCTTTCACTTTTGTTTTCTCATTTTCTTCTTTGCTCTTCCTCTGAAAGCTCTCTCTCCAAAAACACATTTCATCCCATATCAGTCTCTTCCTTTTATTTTGTGTATTATACTTTGATTTTTATTTTTATCACGTTGAAGTTGTTTTAGATTGTATTATCTAGAATATTTAGTTTTATCGAGTTTACTGGAAATTCTCAAAATCTGATTTTATCCTCCAAAATATTCGATTATGTTGGTCCATGACACACCTTGATTTGTACGATCTCAATTAAGAAATGATGAGCTACATGCAAAACAGAGAAAGTAGGATCAGTGTGGTGTCTAGCCACACCCACTTCGATGCCTAAGTGTAATAAAGTCAACTAAGGTTTAGTGAGAAGTATAGTAAAGAGCTAGATTTTTCGATGTATATGTCAGCTAGGGTGTGGTGGGAAGAGTATAGTAAAGAGCTAGGGCTCAAAGCATACTTTAAAGGCATTCGAGGATTAAGGTTTCCAAGAGGTACATATGGTCTTTAAACTGCATTGGACTTGGTCTAGTCTATCCTATTTGGGTTGGCCTAAGCTACCAGCATAAGCTTGGGCTTGGAGCACCTTGCCTTTGGTCGACTCAGTCTCGATGTGGGTGTTGGCCCTGCATTTAATTGGCTTGATTGAGTTCTAGACTTTGAAAGTTTCATTCTACCCTTACTTTGAAATTGTTCCCAAAAATATCTTTTTCGTTAAAATAAAGGATAAAAATTGACATGACAACTAATGTGTAAAAATTAGAAAGCATATGTGAAATAATTTAATAGAATAGATGCCTCTTGGTGTACAGATCTGAACAGTGGTGGAATAGGTTGGATTGTTTGGAATGGGGAAGGGCGAGTGATCAGTGTTGGTCACCACTTTCTCAGTACATACTGGTTTGTCCTGATTTTGGAACTTTTCGAATTGATGAAAGGATTAATTCGAATTAATGAAAGGATTAACGTATATTCTGTATGAGGATATACCATTGGTGGTTGAGACTGACTCCTTGGAAGCCATTCGGTTGATTGAAGGCAAAAGGGAAAATCATACTAGGCGCGTGAGTTTACCAACTCAGTTCTACAAATGAAAGATGAGTGGTCGGTTATCTCCTTCAAGCACATTCCTCGTACCTCTAATCAAGAAGCTCATAATTTAGCTCAAAGAGCACTACGGTGAAACAAAAAAAGAGTTGTTAAAAGAGCCTTCATTGGACCTTCTAAACTTTCTTAGCTAGACATAGTTTACTTTGTATTCTTCACAAAAAAAAAAAGAAAAAAAAAAAGAGATGGTTGTTATAATTTATTTAATCTCCAAAGTTATCATTAAAATTATGTACATAATCAATTACTATTCATCAATTTCCTGCGTTAATTTTTATCATATTGTAACGAAAAATCTTCAAAAATATAATTGAAATAAATTTCAAAGTAATTTTTATTAATATTGTATTTTTTAAAACTTATTATAAAAATATTGTAATTTTAAAACTATTTATATTAATATTGTTGTTTTTTTACAGGTGGCAGACGGTCAAAAAAGCGGAGGAGATGGTCGTCTTTTCAAGAGACGACCATCTCAAAAATTTATACAATAGTCATCTCTTGCATATTGGTTGACTAACTTTTTAATATATCCACGTTCTTGGATTCGAGTCCAACCAAATGCAAGTTTTAACATATTTTTTTTTCTCTTTCTTGTTTCTTTAGGTTTTTCATTATTCCGTTTTTCTCTATTTTTATATTTTCTTTTATTTAAATCAAATAAGATATTTTCAATTTTAAAATATAGATTATTTTGTAATTTATTATCAACTCAAAATGATATTTTCATAATTTTATTTTCTTTTTATTAAATTGAATATCAACTCAAAATGACGTAAATAAAAATATGCGTTTCTCAAAACCTTATTGAAGCTATAAGAAAATTTATCTATTTATTTTTTTTTTAAAAAAGAAAAGATGACAATATAATATTCAATTTACTTAAAATGTTAAGATATAGTAAAAAAAATAATAAATTACAATTTACTTAAGATATTAAAAAAAATTCAAATCAACCTAAAATGACGTAAATGAAAATGTTCTTCTTCTAAAGCATTATTATAGTAATAAGACAAATTATCAATTTACTATTTTATTTGATTTAAATGATAATTCTTTGTTATTTTATTTGAAAAAAGAAAAGAAAATATATGTCTTATTCTTTATCCGATTTAAATGATAATTCTTTTATTTTTTCTTTCTTCTATTTATTTTATTTAAATTAAATAAGATATCTTAATTTTTTTCAAATAATTTAAGTAAAATGAATATTATATTACAATTTATTTTTTAAAGTAAATTAATAATTTGTCTTATTGCTCCGATAATACTTTAGAAGAAGAACATTTTCAATTAAGATAATAAATTACAATATAATCTATATTTTAAAAATTAAAAATATTTTATTTGATTTAAATAAAAGAAAATATAAAATAGAGAAAAAACTAATAATGAAAAAAACTAAATAAACAAGAAAATAGAAAAGAAATGTTAAAACTTGCCTTTGGTTGGATTTGAACCCAGGAACGTGAGTATATTAAAAGTTTGTCCAACCACTATGCCAGACATGGGTTTTGTTTGTAGTTTCTTGCTCGCTTAAATTGGGCGTGAGTCGCCTCTCATCCTCCGCTTTTTGACTTCACACACTGTGTAAAAACAATAATATTAATATAAATAGTTTTAAAATTACAATATTTTTATAATAAGTTTTAAAAAATACAATATTAATAAAAATCACTCTAAAAATTACCCTAAAGTTCTAAGTTATTTTGTATAATTCAATCTATTAATTAGCCAACAATATTCTTTAATAATACTTTTGTTGAGCTGTATACTTGTGTAAAGACGGTACACATAAATGTGCAACTTAACAGATATTTTATACAAGTTGAGTGAAGCCATCAAAATAAATTTATATTTCAAACAAAAAAATTCGTCACCAAATTTCATTAGTGCAACAGCTAAAAGCATCAAGTCACGTTTGGTACAGGCCCACCACTTTGGAAGAAAGAAACCAAACCACCATTTTCATTCTCTGTATTATATTCTCTCTGAAACCAAACCACCATTTTCATTCAATCATTTCTTCTCCTTCTTCCAAAAATCCATGTCGTCGGACCGGCCCGGTTCAGAACTTTCGGCCTCCGTGTCGGCGAGAAGCCTCGGCGACGTGTCGGAACTCGGTACCATCCGAATCGGCGTCGACATTATTTCGGCCGTCCGGCGAAATCTCGGCTTTCTCAGAACCGTCGCCGATTGCCACTGGTTCCACTGTGAGCCCACTCTCACTGAATCCATCAGAAGGTCAAATCTCGACTGGAGCCACTGTTTCTTCAACCTTTTTAATGCTCTGTCTAATCAACTGATGTTGTTTGGGGTTGCATTTAATGCTAAGAGAGATGTTTTTTTTTAGGTATGAGGAGCTTTGGATGCCGTTGATTTCTGATCTAACGGTTGCTGGGGTTTCTCCTCCGATGATTCTTCCTCCGTTGGATGTTGAATGGGTTTGGTTCTGTCACACGTTGAATCCGGTTAGTCTTAACTTTAGCTTCTGTTTGTTTCCTAAATCACACACCCTTTGGATTTGTTCTGATGGGTGTATATCTCGGGAGTGTGATTAAAGCACTTGGGTGAAAAGTGATTCATGCCAAGTTGCTTTGATGTTTGGTTTTAGACTTCTGAAAGTGCTTGATGATCACTTGGGTACAAAATACTATACAAGTGTTTTCTTCATGGGGGAGGGAGACTTTTAAGCCTTCTCATGAGAAATTTGATTGGGTTTTAAGTTGCTTTTGATGTTTGATTTTGGACTTTGGAAAGTGCTTTTAAGAGCTCCTCTAATAATCACTTGGGTCAAAAATACTATAGAAGCGTTTTCTCATGGGGGACTTTTAAGTGCTCTTCTCTTTAGAATTTGATTGGATTTTTTTTTCTCTCTTTTTCAAATTTCTCTGCAGCCAAACAAGTATCAAAGGTAATAATATATTTCTTTCAGGTTGATTATCAACATTACTGTGAGACAAGATTCTCTAAGCTTATTGGAAAGCCTTCAATTTTTGATGAAGAAAATGAAGAATATGCATATATGAGGTGCAAAGAGATATGGGTTAAGAGATACCCAACCCAATCCTTTGAAAATGAAGAAAATTCAAATTTGAGAGATGTAATTACTGTTGGAAATCAGGAGCTTCTGAAGGAAGTGAAAAGGCAAAGGCACTTATATTCAAAGTTTTCTGAGCCGTATCGGTTTGAGATCGTCTACCTTATTGCCGCTAGACAAAGATACAAGGGGTTTCTGTATATGTTGCAGAGATTTTCTGATGAAAGTTCTTCTTTTGTGCCTGCCTCAGATATTCTCCTCATGTGGCTTACCCATCAGGTTCATGCTCTCATTTTCCATCTCATAGTCGATGGGGTTTTCTTTGATTTCTTAGGGGTTATTTGATAACCTTCTTGTTTCTTGTTTCATGTCTATTTAGTTACAAGTGAAGCACAACACCAAAAGGAAAAAAAAAATAAAAAATAAATGGCTGTGTTAATGAATGAATATTTAGTTTATTTGCTTTAGAATCTATTTTATGTTCGCATCTTGGATCATCGATCAGAGGTTGAAAATTTGCTCCGATCATGATACTTTCTTTTCCCTAAAAATATATTTTTGTTCTTAATTGGATCAGATGCTCGCAGCTTCTCTAAGCACCAGAGCCTTACTTTGAAATTCGATCATATAAGTTGAGCTATGTCTGTACAATGTATTGCCATGTATATATATGTATGCGTGCAACACCACTATTGTTCTTGTTTATTCAATGAGTTGGCTTATTAATGTATCTAGAACTGTAATATGATCATCTCAGTATCTCACTTTTACGATAAAGGTGACATAAAAAGGAAATTGTAAATGAACATGAACTTCTATATTAATGATTGAAGATGCAAATGGCAGCGTTGTCTGCCTTTACTTCAGATGTTTTACGTTCAAAACTTCATTTTTGTTTGTTATATGTAAACCAGAGTTATCCAACAGTTTATACAGAAGATGTAAAGGAGATGCAGGGAGATTTGGCAAAGGTGGTGAGATTTGGGGAAACTGTGAATCCGAAGGAACTGGAAGAAACCAAGCAACTGTGGCACAGAACTTTCGGGCAACCTTACGAGAAAGCCGGAGGAGAGATAATCATGGAATTAGGCAGAGTTGTAACTTCTAAACCTCTAGTTTACTGGGAAGCATCCTTCTCGGATGTCAACACCAAGTACAAGTCCATGACCTCTAGGTTCATCCTCGAGGTTGGTTAACTCGCTCAATTCTCTGTACTTTTCATGTTGGGAATAAGTACATTTTGTAAGGAAAGCTGAATTCTGTAGAAAAATGCTATTCACCGAAATGAAAAAATGAGAATTCTCCAAGAACTTTTTGAGCTTTGGCAGTTAATAGGAGCAAGTCATTTAGATATTAGCAAACTATCAAAATGCCATGTTCATTAACAACTTTTTCATCCTTGCTTCAAATTCAGGTTTGTGTATTTTTGCGGTTTAAAGCTCAAAAACAGCCATTGCAACAAGTTGCTTCACGGGAATTTCTTTGTCTACGCACTTTAAGATGCCATAGGGAGTTTAAACTCACTCAATCGATCTCAAGCCTTGACAATGACTTGTGGCTCAAAGCTTGGCATCTCTATTGTGAATTTGGAACCAAGGGAGTCGTTTTCGAGCTTCGGCATCCCAGTGGCCATTGTTTCAAAGGAAGTAGCATTAAGGAAACCACCACATTCAAGTGGAATGACTTGATAAGAGCACCCTCTCTTACTTTAGAAAGACAACTCGATCATAATCTCAAGATAGTTGCCTCAATAACTCCACCAGTTCAAGCGCCGTACTTGTTAAAATGTGTACCAGACAAAGTGACAGATGATTCAGGGGCAATGGTGTCTGATGTTGTTCTTAGAATGAACCAATACCGGCCTCAAGAAGGCCGGTGGCTATCTCGAACTGTACTTGACCATGGAGGGAGAGAGTGTTTTGTCATTCGTATAAGGTAATAATTTAATCGAGATTGTTGTCATTTGTCATTTAGTTAACTATTTCTTGAGTTACAAATGTTACAATGTTCGGTGCATCGAGATGTAGCATGACAATGTGAATGTAAAATGCAGAGTTGGAGGGGGGTTTTGGAGGAGAGGAGGTGAAACTCCTTTGCCTGTGAAATGGGAGGACAGAATTATAGAGATTCGAGAAGGCTCTTGGTCCTATATTGCTGGTTCCATCGGCAAATCCCCGGGTATGGTGTGTTTGTACTTGAATTACATCCCTCTAAGATTGAAGATTTTATCTCATTTTATCATTTTTTTTCCTTTCATTAATTTCGAAGAAATGTCCATTCGTCGATGTCTTCTGTTATTAGTCATTTCTCTCGATAGTTTTGTGACCATCGAAAGCCTTTCATAAAATACACTTTTGGTTCTTGAAATTTAAACTTAATATCTATTTGGTCCTTGAGTTTTCAAAACTAACATTTTGTATCATTGAGATTTGAATTTAGTTTCTATTTGAGCTTTGAGGTTTCAAAAGTAACATGCCTGGTCTTCAAGGTTTGAATTTGATTTTTAATCTAAATAGTCCTTGAGTAGATTTGATTATGAGTTGATCTAATCAAATGATGACGTGGCAGTTAACTTAAGTTGATTAGACTTTGTTGATTTGTATTTTTTTAAACAAGTTGGAAACAAATTATTTTTATTTTTTATAATTAGGGACCAATTAGAAACCAATTTTAAACTTTAGGGATCAAATAGAAATCAAATTCAAACCTCGAGGACTAAACATGACACTTTTGAAACCTTGGGGACCAATTAGTCTCCCTATAAATAAGTGATTGATTAAGAATGAGCGATAGTCTCTTATCTTTTAACTTGAAGCAGCTACATTAGTTAAATTCTGATCATTCATTCATATATTGACATTTAGAACAGAGAAAGTGGTGGGAACAGCAACACCAAAACAGCCCCTAGAAGAATGGAAAGCTGCTTGGACTTTTTCAACTGGAGATGAACTGATGATCCAATGGGACACTTCAACACCAAAACCAGCCCTTAGCTTTTCCTTAACAAATCCAACTTCAGAATCATCTGTAGGTCATCATTTCATATCATATCTTGTTCAAGAGTCCTCTCGGTTTCAGGTTTCAATTTATTTTGATGTTGCAGGTAAGACTTCTAAAAGGTCGGCGAATGCTATATCAAGTACGGAGAAAGGTAAAAGAACAACAAAACGATGGCAGAGGAGAGGAGGAAGAAGAGGAAGGTGGAGATGGAGACGGGTTTGTAACGGTGATTCGATATACCGATGAGGACCCAACTGGAAGAGCAACGGCTGTTATGAACTGGAAGTTGCTAGTGATTGAGTTGTTGCCTGAGGAGGACGCCGTGTTGGCTCTCCTTCTCTGTGTCTCGATCCTTAGAAGCGTATCGGAAATGAAGGGAGAAGACGTTGGGAACTTGTTGGTTCGAAGGAGATTGAGGGAGACAAAAATTGGTCTCAGAGATTGGGGCTCCATAATGCTTCACCCTTCAAAAAGTTCGACTACTTCGTCCCCTTATCTTCAACCATGGTATTGGAATGCCGAGACCGTGATGGCATCCAACAGCATCGACCACCTTGCGAGCCAGCCTGCATCGAGCTACTTGCCTGTGGAGGGTGGAGATAAGTTGTACAAGCGAGGAATAATATCATGAATGATAAAAATTGAGCAAACAAAATGTTCTGAAAAGCCCATTCAGTTTGGTGATTTGTCAAAAAGGTTTTCAACTCACATCAGCTTCTTGGCTTTGTTTCTCACTAATTTTTCCTTTTTAAATATGGAGTGTGATGGAAGAGAAGAAAAGAGCCAATAATTGCTCTGTAAATTAAGTAAATCAAGGTGAGTTTGTATAGTTATTTTATCTGTAAAGTAAAATAAATAAATGTAGTTAAATTTTATTTTATTCGATTCTTTTTTTAAGCACTAGTTTAAAAAAAAAAAAAAAAAAAATTGGGCCGCTGGACATGCTAAAAGCCCACAACTTAAATCATTGGGGTTTCTACATAGATAGCGAGGCCCATATTTCAATTTTGGTTGAAACCACCTTTTATTATAAGTCAATGTGCCTTAGTTTTACCTAAATGACAACATTCGGTCGATGTGCCTTAGTATTACATAAAAGTCAACATTCATTTAAATTTAAGTCATTGTTGCATGAGATTATCGAAGAAATTTAATTCGTGGAATTATCTTGATTTTATTGATTTTTGTAAAGTGTTACAATCTTTAATATTTATCTTCTGTTTCTTTCTCTCGAATATGTAAGCCTTGAGCTCTAACTGATTGACTTTCTTGGATCGTTCTGTTGGTTTGTTGGTCCTCTTGGATTGACTTGTTGATCTTGGATCGGACTGTTATCTTATTGTCGGTATGATGGTCTTGGATCGATATGTCGGCTTGTTGATCTTGGATCGATCTATAGACTTGTTGATCTTGGATTGACCTGTCAATTTGATGATTTTGGATTGACCTTGTTGGTTTGTTGATCTTGAATTGACTTGTCGGTTTGTTGATCTTATAGCGACCTGTCGGTTTGTTGATCTTGGATCGACCCGACATGTTGGTTTGTTGATCTTGGAATGTAGACGATCAATTTGTTGAAACTTTTCAGTCGTTGAATCTTTTGAATTTTGAATCTTGGGATATTCTGAATTCTCTGGGTTCTCTGACTGAACTTGAAGCTTTGAATTCTCTAGCTGAGCTTGAAGTTTCTGAATTCTGACTATATAAGACTCTGAATTCTTTGGTTCAGTTGAAACTTCTCTGACTCGAGAAAACTCTGAATTCTCTGGTTGAGCTGAAGCTTCTAAATTCTTACTCTAGAAAACTTTGAATCCCCTGGTTGAGCTGAAGTTTCTGAATTCTGACTCTAGAAGACTCTTAATTCTTTGGGCTAAATGCTCTAGATTCTGACGCTTCTGAATTTAGATTATGTTTCTTGGATCTTCTGAACTTTGGAGCTTCTAAATGTTCTGGACTTTGGCGCTTCTAAAATTGCCTTCAAATGAAGGGTGATCTCCTAAATAGAGTTTGATGGACTTTTATATGGGTTTGGGTTTGGTTGATTTTGGGTCAAACTTTTGGACTTAGCCTTATTTGGGCTTAATCCAATCTCTTTTTTGTGGACTTAGATTATTCAAGTTTGACCCAATTCATCTTTAGATGATTTTGGGATAAATTGACTTCGAGTCCAATTGTCATGTGTCATAATTTGATTGGTCAGGCTTAAGTCGTCAAACAGATCAATACTAGACACGTGACATTATTTAATTTGCTAACTTTTCTTGTCTTTTAATTTAATTTTAGGACATGTGTAAATTTGTAATTGATCCTATATTAATGACGTTAAAATTTGTGATTGGCCGAAATTTCTCATTCAACAAATGCCACTTTTTGAGATTTATGCATAAGTATGCGGTGGATGAACCTCGAAAAAGTTTAGTTGGAATCAAAACATAGGATGATTTTGACTTCCTTTAATGAATTTGATATGTTCCTTAAATTTGACTTGAGTTTGGAATGAAATTTGAATATGAATCTCATTCGAAATCTGATTTTGAAAAAAATTTGGAGTATGCCAAAATTTTGGTTTGAGAAATTTTGCCAAAAATCATATGGATATTGGCTTGAATTAGGAATGAAATTTGAATTTTAGACTTACTCAAATTCTCATTTGGGACAAAATTTAGACCATACCCAAATTTTGATTAGAGAAATTTTGCCAAAATCATATGGATTTTGTTTTGAACTTGGAATGAAACTTCAATTTCAGACTTAGTAAAATTTTCATTTGGGAGAAAAATTTAGAGTATGCCTAAAACTTGATATGACAAATTTTTCTAAAATCATATCAATTTTGGCTTAAATTTGGAATGAAATTTGAATTTTAGACTTATTCCAATTCTCATTTAAAAGTGATGGAGATCTAATCTCTTTGAGCAGCGGAAACATGGTTTTGGGATCGTAATTTGCTTGATTGTTTAAGTTGAATAAAAAACCGATACATTGACAAAAAATACAGAACAAGCGTACTTTTAATCTAATTAAAAACATGGAGATATACATGCAAACATACCTAAATTTAACTATTAAATTAAGAAGAGAAAGGAATTATTACCTTTGTAGTTTCCAATTCTCCAGTACAACAACTCCTTTCTCTAGTGTTAAGCGACACAACAACACCCAAGAAAATTCTGTGTTTTTCACCAACAGGAAACACAACCAATAGAGTAAACCCTCTATCCTCTGAATGCTTAGATCCTCCTTGGTGGGAAGGATTCCAACTTTTAGAAGAATTTTGGGAATGTGAGAGTGAGAGACAATATTCGCAGCAATTCTTCAATTGCAAAAACAGCAAAAATCGATTGATTGAACATCAACCCTCTTCTCCCTGTTAAACTGTCGATAGGGAGAAGAAGGGGGTAGTGGGAATGTGTCTGGACGACACTGTTCACACGAGATTTCAACCAACGAAACGAAATGAGACACGTATAAATGAATTTGTGTTGTATTGATTTCAGGTAATTGTGAGTACAATCTCTAGTATTTAATCCTCTGATTCTCTCTCCTACTTATGTGCTTGGATCGAGAGTTGAAACAACTTGTTCTCGAATGTAGATTTGTCTTGAGAGCTTTTCAGCTTGTTCTCAAGTGTAGAAAGTTGAAGGTCTTTGCTCGTGGCTTGTTGAACGCCTTCGGCTTGCAGCTTGTTGAAGGTCTTCGGCTTATAGCTTGTAGCTTGTTGAAGATCTTCGGCTTGTAGCATGTTGAAGGTCTTCGGCTTATAGCTTGTAGCTTGTTGAAGATCTTCGACTTGTAGTTTGTAGTCTGTTGAAAATCCTCGGCTTGTAGCGTGTTGAAGGTGTTTGGCTTGTAGCTTGTTGAAGGTCTTCGGCTTACAGCTTGTTGAAGATCTTCGACATGTAGCTTTTCTCGAGGGCTGAAACAACTTGTTCTCGATGTTGAAAACTTCATTGGATTCGTGGTGTGTTCTTGACGATTCCCTTGAAGCGTTCTTTGTTCAGATGTATTTGATCTTCAGGAGCTTTTGGAGATTTCACAGCTTTGGTTCTGAATTCTCTTTGGAGTCTCAAATTTCTGAACCTTGAAAATGAAGGAGGGAGGTCTCTATTTATAGAGTTCCTCTAGGCCTCCAGATGGTATTGGGCCCGTTGGATTGGGTCTGCTCTTTGTTAGGTCAACTCCTTTGGGTTGGATCAGGTTGGCTTTGGGCCAACCATTTTGGGTTGGACCAACCTTTTTGGGCTTGGCTGATTTGGGCCTTCTGTCCTGGACCAGACCTGATTGATTTTGGGCCTACGTCTCTGGATCGGGCTTGGAGTTTTGCTAATTGGACCTTTAATTTAGACTTTTGTCTACCAAATTTTGAGGAACCCAATTGTATAACCACCAATTTAATTTAGGGATGCTTGCATATTTAATTAGTCCCTAATTAAATAATTTTTCCATCAATGTCGAGTGATGACGTGACAATTTTGGATTCGCCGAAATTTCTATTCCAACAAACACGTTCCCTTATTTTATTATTAAAATAATAATAATAAATAAATAATAATTAAATCAAATTTAATTATTAATTTAAATCATATTTAAATAATACAAATTAAATATCATATATTTAATTTGGATTAAATCTCATTTAATCATATTACCCCTTTAGCCTATAGTTTTAATGTACATCCAGTGCACATTAAATTTTAACCTATAGTTTTCAAATGTGAATCACATTCACATTTAATATAATATTTGAACTCTTTCAAATATTCAATTCTCTCATATAATTTAATATGAATCGTATTCACATTAAATTTATAATATATGGTTCCAAAACTATATATTATATCGTATCTAAATACATTAAATGTATTCCCTAATGAATTTGAACATTTCAAATTCAAATGATCTAAGAACTCTTTACGAGCTAGAAGGTGGACCTAATGGACCTACAGATCAGAAGCTCCAACGATATGAGATTGCTCGGTTAATCTCATTAACCTCCCAATCAACATTCGTCAACTGCAGGAATATTCCACTAAAGTCCCACAGTTGTACTCTTCTCACTGCAGATATATTTCTGTGTCCACGGATATTGACCAATAACAACAAGTCAATCCTTCACGAATGTTCGTAACACCAGCTGGGTCAAATTACCGTTTTACCCCTGGGTTACATCTTGTGCCTTAAATACCAGTGCTCCTCTAATGAATAATTTGTTTGTGGTCCTACTAACAAACAGAGTCCCTCTCGGGCCAATGAGAGGGTCGGGCCATTTGTTCAAGTCCCGGAAGCACCACTTAAGGGAACATTCCTTTGCTTACCCTTGTAGGCGGGAAGGAGTGAATTCCATCTTGCTAAATTAAGTTCCCAGCCGCTCACTCGGTCTTGTCCCCAAGAAGGTAGGCATATTGAGTCGGCGAATCTGACCACTCTCACCCATACTTGTCAAAGGACAATCCCTCGCGAACAGAGAGTTAATGTGCGTGCTCGAGATTGAGATCAAGTTGCCTAGGTCATCCTAGTGAAATAGAAACCTAACTAGTCAACGGAGTTATAGCTAGAGGTTGCTATTTCGTGGTCCGGTCTTATGTAATCTCATTACATAGGATATCCTCAATCACATGTCATCTACACGAACATGTTAGGATCACAGTGTTTGCATCAAATACAAAATGGGTCACATCCATAGTTTTACCAGGGTAAGGTACCCAAACCTTATCCCCTAACTATAGACCCTTTAGGTTGTATCTCGAACCGAGATCCTTTATCTGTACACTACATTCAGTTAAAGATTCATGTAACAACCTTGGATGTTTAGTTTATTGGATTTAGAGTTTAAATAAAGGCAAACTCGTAGATAACGAACAATAACTCTTTATTGGAATAATAACATTTTATTACATTAATTAGAACATAATTACAAACTACGAGTTTTAGGGCACAAATCCCAACAAAAAGAAAATTTAGAGTATGCCCAAAGATTGATTTGAGAAGTCAAGGTTTTGACATCCAACGATTTTTTTGTCAAACAAACAAAATATTTAGTTTTAGCTAAAATTTTGATTTTTGTATTTGACTAAAAGTTTCTCTAATTTGGAAGTAAATCTTTATCCAATTTGTAGAAACATTAGGTCAAAATCTCTCACACATAAATTTGGAGGTAGATTTTCCATAATAACAATGGTAGGAAATTTCCAAAATTTTGTTTGCCAATTTTATAATTTAGCTTGTAAATCTCGTTTAATTAAGCCAAGATTTCCCTCATATAATTTTAGAGGAAATCTTTTGCTTGATAGCATAGATAGAGATTGGCTTGTCAACTTTATTTGATTAGGCCAAAATCTTCGTCACATAATTCTAGAGAGAATTTTTTCATTAATAGCATAGGTAGAGATTCTCCAAATTTAGCATGTCAGTTTTCTCCTTATATGTTTTGACTTAATTCCTCGCTTTATAAATCGTAGAGATGGCATAAGTAAAAACGTAAGGTCATTCCACCAAAATGCTTTAGGTATTAAAAATTTCTCTCTTCATTTTTTTTTTTTTAAATTTCAAATGCTCATACACTTTCTTCTTTGTGCAGGTCTTGAATTGGAGAATTAATCTTCCATTAAATCCTTTGTGAGCCTTCGGTGAGTGAAAGTTGGTTTGGTAAATTCTTCTAATCTGCTACTGTTGCGAGACTTTCATATATATATATATTAAAGATGTTGCCATAATGCCATGCCACTACCTCCGTAGTTCCAAAAAATTCATGCAGCCAAAGCACACTTTTTTTTTCTTTTTTTTTTTCCTTTTTTTTTGACTTTTGGAATCCAATATCAAGCATGCAAACTTCCTTTTTTTTTTTTTTTTTTTTTTGTAAGTGGTTGCCACCGGTAGGGATGTACACCTTCAATTTGCAATGCAATGCTCTAATAGTCGTGATTTTTTTTTAGAGAAACTGATCAATTTAAAGTTTTTTGTTTTTGAGTTGGGTACGTATCCTTTTCCGTCAAAGAGGATGAAGTCATAACGTAGTTTTTTTTTTTGTTATTTTTTTTACCATTCACCTTTGAAACTCATGTGGGCAAGAAGCATCATGCATTTTAGGCTCTTGCGAGAAGTAACCTTTTCATTCTAGGCGCTTATTTTTTCACTAATTGAGTTGGTTCATTGAGATCCAACTCAATCTTTCATTCTTGAACCAACTTCAAAATCCTTTCTTTTAAGACAAAATATTTTTCTACCGAATGATTGATGACTCAGTGATATTTGCAATAGTCGGGATCATCAATATTTTTCATATCTTTTGATCGTTTACACTCTGGAAGTTCAATCAATTGTGCTTCCAGTAGTTGTTCTAATATGTCAGGGATGTCAGAATTACGAAAGGGAAATACTTTGTTTTGTTTTCCCTTTAAAGTTAAGCGACGTCTTTCATTTTCTTGTCACTTTTCGATTTTCTTGTATTTTTGCTTTGAAGACAACTTGAGAAGGGTTGTATTCACTGATGGAATTGAAATTCCTAATGCACAGTGGAAGTCCTAATTGAATCGAAAACACGTTTTTCATTTGGCAAACTAAAATACCCATACATTGGAAAAACTTAACGATAAGCAAATAGAAGCATGAGTACCCATACATTGGAAAAACTTAACGATAAGCAAATAGAAGCATGAGCATTGTAATTCAGAACACAAAAGCATGCTTAAAACCTTTTCTAAACTAAAAGGTTATGAGAATTTTACATTTCGGCTTCTAGAATTGCAATACCTTGCACTCAGTAGACACTCCTTCCAAATTCTCTTTTTTGGAGAAACAGAACACCACCCAGAAGTTAACTTCCTATTCTCTGGATTCTAAGATTGGTTTGTGTGAACCTTCTTGATTTTTGGAAAGAATTGCAGAGAGAGAACTTGGAAAAGGAAGGGTTCAATAAGCAACCAAAACCCATCGATTAACCTCCTTCTCCCATGCTCTTATCGATAAGGAGAGGGAGAAGAAAGAGGAGAGTGGAGAGTTGTGGGGAACATGTCATTTACACGTTTTCTATTAATTAATTAATTAATTAAATTAAATTAAATTAACATTTAGTTAAATTAAACTTTTGTATTTAAATCATATTTAAATACATACCTCACATAACCTATAGTTTTAATTAATTTAATTAAAGTCACACATTAACTAATTCTATAATTAATAAATTCACAAATTAAATATCACATATTCAATTTTGGTTATGATAATTAAATCATATTTAATCACTCTCCTTTAACCTATCGTTTTAATATACATTTTATGTACATTAAAATTTAAACTATAGTTTTTAATCTGAATCCTATTCATATTAAAACAATATTTGAACTCTTTCAAATATTTAATTCTCTCATGAATTTACTTTGAATCATATTTAATATTAAATTTATATAATAAAGTTTTAATGTGCATAAAAATTTTATATTATAATGTATCTCCATACATTAAATTAATTCCCAAAGTAAATTTGAACATTTCAAATTCTAATCAAGAACTAGCAATCTTAGAACCCTTTACGAGCTAGGAAATAGACCTAATGAACCTACAGATCAGAAGCTCCAACGATACAAGATTAATAAGTTAATCTCATTAACCGTTTAATCAACATTCGTTAACTGCGGGTACACTCCACTAAAGACCCATAATTGCACTCTTCTCATGCAGATATCTTTTTGTGTCCATGGATAAAAGACCAATAACAACAAGTTGATCCTTCACGAGTGTTCGTAACACCAACTGGGTCAAATTACCGTTTTACCCTAGGGTTACATCTCGAACCTTAAGTACCAGTGCTCCTCTAATGAACAACCTGTTTATGATCCTACCAATAAACAGAATTCCCTCTCGGGGCAGTGAGAGGGTCGGACCCTTTCTTCAAGTCCAGGAGACACTACTTAAGGGAACAATCATCTACTTACTCTAAGTTCGGGAAAGAGTGAATTCCATGTTGCTAGGTCAAGTCCCCAGCTGCCTACGCGGTTTTATCCCCAAGAAGGTAGGCTTATTGAGTCGGTGTCTCAGACCACTCTCGCCCATACTAGTCAAAGGACAATCTCTTGCAAACAGAAGTTCGTAACCTGCTCAGGATTGAGATCAAGTTGCCTAGGTCATCCTATTGAAATAGAAACCTAACTAGTCAACGAAGTTACAATTATTGGTTACCATTTCGCGGTTCGGTCTTATGTGAACTCATCACATAGGATATCCCCACTCACATGTCGTTTACACGAATATGTTGGATCATTGTGTTTGTATCATATACAAAGTGGGTCATATCAAAGTGTCACCAGGATAAGGTACCCAACCTCATCCATATACTATAGACCCTTTAGACTGTTTCACAAACCGTGATCCTCATATGTTTTCTACATACAGTTCAAGAGACATATTACAACCTAGGATGTTCGTTTATTGGATTTAGGGTTAATATAAGGTAATTTGCAGTATTTCACAAACAATTGAATGAATAAAACCAATAACGTTTTATTGAATTAAATTGAACAAAATTACAAACTACGAGTTTTAGGGCATAAAACCCAACAAACTCCCACTTGAACTAAAACTCTAGTCTAGTGGGGTACATACAATCCAAAACAATGGGGTACTAAAAATACAATAAACTAGGGCATCCTTATACCCATTACATATCTCCCACTTGCCCTAGATTACACTATGTACAAATCTCGTTGACCTAGACTTTCTAGATGACCCTCGAACACTTTAGCCGTGAGAGTCTTCGTAAAATGATCAATAATGTTGTGCTCCGAAGCGATCTTGGTGACAATCACATTTCCTCGTTGCACTATCTCACGAATGAGATGATATTTTCTCTCGATGTGCTTTCCTTGTTTGTGGGTACGAGGTTCTTTTGAATTTGCCACTGCACCACTGTTGTCACAATATAAGGTGATGGACAATTCCATATTTAGAACGACTTCCAAATCCGTTAACAACTTCCTCAGCCAAACAACCTCTTTAGTTTCTTCACAGTAGCTACTGAAAGAGTCTATATTAAGAAAGCAGAAGAAATTTCGGATCTTGAACACTCTAAGTTGATCAATCTTACAAAATAAAAAACATGCTCAAACCTGAAAAAACAGAGAGTATGAACACATACCTTTCTAACTCAAAATTCTCCAAAATCGTGGGATTTCTTTGAGCACAAACTAGTTGTGGACCACCTCTAGTATCTTCCCTACTATCCCCATGCCTTGGAACAGATTGTGGGATCTTAGATTGAGAGAATTTGAAGAGAGATGGGAGAAAGGTCTAAAAAACGTAAATCAGAATATTCTGATAAAAATTCTCAAAAATCCATGTGTTTCTTCTTCAATTAAAGCAAACCAAAAGTTTCTTCAAACTAGGAGAAGATGACTGCATGAAGATGAGAAGGATAATTGAAGAAAGAGGTGGGCAATTTTAGTGAATTTGAGTTTAAAGAAGCTTATTCACCAAAATCATGAATTTGGTCATTTTTTATTCAAAAATGAATTTGAATTTCTTTTTAATTTTAATTCAAAATTAATATAAATTTAATTTTAAATTAAAATAAAATTTTAATTTAATAAATTAATTAAAAAAATTATTTAATTTAATATTAAATATCAAATTAAATAATTGGATCAACCCGATTTCTTAAATCGATTTTTCGAACATGAATCCCTATTAATGATATAAACCGAACCAATATTTAAATCATATTTAAATATGTTCACCTCTTCATCATAATAGTTTAATTCATAATTAAACTATGACACGTTAAGTATATTACATATAATTAACGTTTTCTCCCAAAACTGAATTTGAACAATTCAAATTCTTTTCTCTCAAATTGTTACAAGGCTTAATCCGAGCTAGTAAGGGGGACCTATGGACCTACAGATCATGAGCTCCAACGATACAAGATTAACCAACCAAACTCTTTAACCTAACTAATCAACATTGGTTGCACTCTCCTCACTGTAGATATATTTCTGTCCACTCGATATAACCATGATTAGTAAGTCGATTCTTCACAGGTCGTTTGTAATTACAGCCGGGTCAAAGTTACCGTTTTACCCATGTAATTACTTATTGTTCCTTAAGTCCCACTGATTCTCTAATGAACAATTGATTTGTGGTCCAACCAACAAACTGAATCTCTCTCGGGCCAATAAGAGGGGTGGGCCCTTTGTTCAAGACCCGGAGTCAGCACTTAAGGGAACAACCTCTCTACTAATCCCTAAAGCGGGGTAGGAGTGAATTCCATCTTGCAGAACTATGTTTCCAGCTATCTACCCCGTCTTATCCCTGAAATGGGAGGCTTATTGAGCCAACAATCTCAGGCCACTTTCACTCATGCAAATCTAAGGATAATCCGAATAAACAGGAGTTCATGGCACGTTCAGGATTAAGATTGAGTTACCTAGGTCATTGTATGAATATTGTCAGTTAAGACAGTAAACGGAGTTATAAAGTCTAAGTGACTATTTCTTGGTCCAGTCTTATGCAAACTCATTGCATAGGACGCCCCCACTCGCATGTCTCCACATGAACGATTCAGGATCACATCGTTTGTACTTTACAAAGTGGGTCGCATCCATAGTGTCCCCAGGATAAGGTACCAAACTCTATCCCTATACTATAGACCATTTTGGCTATAACTTGAACCTGATCCACTTTTATGTCACACATAAAGTTCAAGTATACATCCTATAGTCATGAGTTCTTTATTGGATAGGGTTTCAAAATATACAATTCACTTTATTCAATAACACCTTTACTGAATAAATCTCAATAACATCTTTATTGAAAAATAGAATATACATTATGTTTACAAACTCACGAGTTTCAGAACATACAACCCAACAGCTACATACTCAACCTCCATCGTGGAGTCTGCGATGCATCATTGCTTGATACTTCGCCATACTATAGCTCCCCCATTAAGGGTGAACACTGATCCCGATGTGCATTTCCTCTATTCCTTATCAGTCTAAACATCAAAGTCATGTATCCTGTAAGGTTCAAATCCTTAAACCCATACACTAGCATATATCGTTCTCCTAAGATACTTGAGGATATTTTTAACTGCGGTCCAGTGGTCTAACCATTGATTGGATCGGTACCTACAAACTATTCCCACAACATAGCAGACGTTTAGACGTTTAGCCTACCTACTGCAGAGGCATAGGGAATACGTCTCATATCCTCAACTTCTTGAGGTATCTTAGGACACTGTTCCTTAGACAGATGAACTCCATGCCTAAAAGGAAATAAACCCTTCTTGGAGTTCTACATCGAATATCGTATCAACATTTTGTCGATATAAGATGCTTGAGACAAAGCTAGCGTTATGTTCTTGCGATTCATGATAATTTGAATCCCAAGAACGTATTGTGCCTCTCTCAAATCTTTCATTTGAAATTGGGCCGCTAGCCATTTCTTTATGTCAGTTAGGTATCCTACATCATTCCCAATGAGCAAGATATCGTCTACATAAAATACTAAGAAAGCTACCTTATCGTTGATGATTCTCTTGTAAACACAAGGTTCATCAACGTTCTAGTCAAAACCATAAGACTTGATCGCAGTATCAAATCTTATGTTTCAAGATCTCGAAGCTTGCTTCAACCCATAAATGGATCGATTAAGCTTGCAAACTTTTTGCTCCTGATCTTGGGCTATGAACCCTTCGGGCTGAGACATATAGATACTTTCAGCAAGATTACCATTCAAAAAGATATTCTTGATGTCCATTTGCCATATTTCATAGTCATAAAATGTGGCCATGGACAAGAGTATCCTTATGGACTTTAACATAACAACAGGGAAAAAAGTGTCTTCATAATCAACTTTTCCCTTTGGATGAAACCCTTTGCTACGAGTCTAGCCTTAAAGGTCTGTACCTTCACAGCTGCATCTCTCTTTCTCTTATAGATCCATCTACACCCTATGGGTCTTACCCCTTTAGGTTGGTCCACAAGTTCCCATACTGAATTGAGGTACATTGACTCCATTTCAAGGTCCATGGCTTTGATCCATTGGTCCTTGTCCACGTCATTCATTGTCTGTTTATAAGACAATAGATCCTCTACGTCATCATCAGGTATGACAACTTGAGTTTCAGTTAAACCCAAGTAGCAATCAGATTGTGAAATAACCCTCCCACTGAGTCGAGGCATCCCAACGATTGAGAAGGATGAGACTGACTAGATGTGCTGGCTCCTTCATCAACCCTTGATGAAGGTCCAGCTTGGTCAACAACTCTTGTTGACTCATCGGTAGCTTCGTTTAATACCAGTTTGCTACGTGGCTTATGGTTCCTCATGTGGTCTTCCTCTACGAAAGTGACATTTATCGATACAAGTACCTTGTTTTCTTGTGGGTCGTAGAAAAGACCACCTCTCGTTTCCTTGGGATAGCCTATAAATAGGCATAATCTTAAACGAGATTCTAATTTCTTTGGATTTGTCACTAGCACGTGTGCAGGACAACTCCAAATTCTAAAGTGACGCAAACTAGGTTTACGCCTCTTCCATAACGCAAAAGGTGTTTCAGAAACACACTTTGATTGAACGGTGGTCAAGATATGAACTGCAGGCTCTACTGCATAACCCCAGAACGAGTCAGACAATTGAGCATAGCTCATCAATGAACGAACCATGTCTAACAGGGTTCTATTTCTCCTCTCTGACACACCATTTTGTTGTGGTGTGTTAGGTGCTGAGAGTTGGGATTGAATTTCATGTTCTATCAAATAATCATGGAATCTTAAGTCCATATACTCTCCACCTCGATCAGATCGAAGTATTTTAATGGTTTTCCTAATGCATTCTCAACTTCAGTCTTAAACTCTGTGAACTTTTCAATTGTTTCAGACTTATGTTGCATTAGGTATAAATAACCATACCTCGAATAATCATCTATAAATGATATGAAATATTTGTACCCTCCTCTTGCTTTTTACATTCATTGGACCACAAATATCTGATTGTATAAGTTCTAAGGGCTTTTTGGCTCTATAACCTTTTCTAGTAAAATGTCTTTTAGTCATTTTTCCTTCTAGAGAGGATTCACATGGAGGTAAAGAATCATCTTCCAATTCATTTAGAAGTCCATTCTTTACGAGTCTCTTAATTCGGTTGAGATTAATGTGACCTAGTCTTAGATGCCAAAGATAGGTATTTTTATTAGGAGAGATCTTTTGCCTTTTACTTTGAGTATTAGCAGTTTTAAACATTTCATGATTTAAATATATTTTGGTTTGATTGGTCTTAAAACATATAAATTGTTTTCGCATTTAGCCGAACAAATAACACCACCATTCTTACTAATGAACGCTTCATTAATATCAAACGAAATTGAATAACCTTGTTCGATTAAACAAGAGATAGATAAAAGGTTCCTCTTAATTTTAGGAACTATATACATGTTTTCTAAAAACAGAAATCTATCCCTAAAAAATAATTTAACAGCTCCCACTACATGAGCTGAGACGACGTCTCCTGTTCCGACCCTGAGCGTCATCTCACCCTCTTCGATCTCCCTAAAGGAACTAATTTCCTATAAAGAATAAAAAACGTGATTAGTGACCCCTGAATCTAGTATCCTGGTGGAATTATCATTTTCCACTAAACAAGTTTCCAGAACAAACAAAACTAATTTACCTTTCTTCTCCTTGAGCTCGACAAGGTACTTTTGGCAGTTGCGCTTCCAATGCCCATCACGTTATAGTGAAAACATTTTCATTTGTCTGCAACTTTGACATTCCCTTTGCCTTTGTCTGCAACGACAAGAGCCTTCCCTTTCCCTTCTGTTGGGATTTCTGTCCTAATCTCGTGTTTGTAAAATATTGTTTTTGAAATTAATAAGAGTTATTCATTTCTTTACTTTGTGTCTCGCAATATTTTAAACCTTTCCAATAAACTAAGCTCCAGGGTCATTGAATATATGAGAGAACTAGAACTTGAACGGTGTGTAGTTCACACACAAGGAGGATCACGTTCGAGTTAATGACCCGAACGGTCTACAGTATAAGGATGGGGTTGGAGACCTAATCCTGGATACACTGTGGATGCGGCTCGCTTTGTATTAGATACAAACGAGGTGATCTGACTCGTTCATGTGGTTGACATGCGAGTGGGGGCATCCTGTGCAATGAGATTGTACAAGACCGGACCGTGAATTATTAGACCTACTGATGTAACACCGTTTGACAGTAAAGACTAATAAATTCGTAGATGACCATTAGTGACTCGACCTAAATCTTGAGAGTATTACGGACTCCTGTCTGAGGGGGTCTGTCCTTTGACTAGTACGGGTGAAGGTGGTCTCAATTACTCGCCCAATATGTCTATCTTCTTAGGGACAGAACCAAGTAGAGAGCTGGGAACTTAATTACGCGAGATGGAATTCACTCGTTCCCGCCTATAGGGAATCTAGAGGGGTTGTTCCCTTAAGTGTTGTCTCCAGGGCTTGGACAACGGGCACCCACCTTCTCACTTGCCTGAGAAGGGCGTTGTGTATGGTTGGACCATCACAATATGTTGTTCATTAGAGGAGCAGTGGGGACTTAAGGAACAAGAAGTAGACACAGAGGTAAAACGGTAATTTGACCCAGCCGTGTCTACGAACAACCTGTGAAGTGTCGACTCATGGGCATTGGTTATATCGATGGACACGTAATATTCTACAATCGATGAGAGTACAACTACAAAGCTATAGTGGAGTGTTACAGTAGCTAATGAACATTGGTTGACTGGTCAAAGAGTTTGACTGGTTAACCTCGGATCATTAGAGTTCTGCATCAGAGGTCCATTAGGTCCCTTGGTTGGCTCAATCTGGAATAAAAGAAGGGTTAATGTTTTGGTATGAAATTGAAGTGTTCAATTTCACTTTAAGAGTATTTATATCATTTATATGAGATATGGATGATATAATATATAGTTTAATGTGAATGTGATTCATAATAAACTATATGTTAGCCTAATTGTTGAATCAATGGCTAATTGGAGAAATTAATTGAGAGAAATTAAATTGGATGTGATTCAATTTAATTAATACACAATTATTGAGATATGAGATATCTTATATTATATGATTATGTAAATGAGATTTACATAACCTATAGTTGTGGTAAAGTGGTAATAATGTGGAGTTTTGAACTCCATCATTCCACTATTTAAACCCCTTTGCAAAAGGGTTTTGGTAATCTAATACAAGCCAAATTCTCATTTTGGATTTTGACCTAAGAATCCAAAAAAAGTGAATTCTCTCTACTCTCTCATTTCTCCTCCCTTTCCAAAACACAAAGAAGTTCCCACCAACTTCCCTTCTCCAAAAGAGAACAACCAAGAAGATCATTTGGTAGTGTTTGGGACCCGATCGTGGGAAGAATTCGTAGAGATCGAGAAGCGCGAAGAGTTCGTGATCTACGGGAGAGATTGTTGAATTTGTCTACAACAAGTAAGTGTTTTCTTCTTGCTGTAAAATTTCAGCATGTTTAGCCTAGATCTAATAGTTAGATCAATGTTGATATAAGCATGTTGCATGATGATACCACGACGATTCGATCGTCTTCCGCTGCGCGGGGATTCTCATTCCCTTCACCTTATTTCTTTTTCATCTGAATCTTCTTAGGACTAGAAGATTGGTTGCTGGACTTAGTCCTAGAGGATGAACCCTTCTGGAACCTCTTGGAATGGGCAAACAGATTTGCCTCTCCTTCGATCGATCCCTTATTCTTCATAAGAGACTGATAAGTCTGCAACTCATTGAGGAGGGTAGTCAGGTTATATTGAATCTTGTTCATCACCGCATTGCTGTGGAATTCCAGGAAGCTCTTCGAAAGAGATTCGAGGATGAATGAGACCTGACTTTGCTCGTCTACGGTCGCTCCGTTCATTTCGACCACATTGAAGTGGACCATCAGATCGAAAACATGTTCTCCCACTGAAGTTCCCTCCTTCATACGGGCGTTATAAACGTACTTGAGGGATTCGTGCTAGATCTGTCCAGATGGTTGTCCAAACATATCCTGCAACGAACTCATGATCTCACGAGCTGAGACCATGCCCTCGTGCTTCTTAGCTAACACCTCAGATAGGCTAGCCAAGATATAGACCTTAGCCTTGTCATTGGCCTTGGTCCATCGGTCATAGGTGTCCCTAACGGTTTGGGAGGCATTACGAGCAGGGATTTGAGGACACTCCTCAGTTAAGACGAATTGTAGATCGTCAACAACCAGAATCGTATTCAGGTTGGACTTCCACGTAGTGTAGTTATCCACAGTTAATTTTTCGTTAGCAAGCAATGTGATAATAGAGGACGACATGTTGAAAACAAAATTTGTTCTAATTAGTCATTTATGCGTTCAACCCATTACAAACCAATCAATTTAGCAAAATTATCATAAAGAACCCTTGTGTTTAAACTTAAACCTTTTAATTTTGCAACGATACTTAGGTTTAGAATAAAAGCCACTGTCGGGTGGTCACTCCTCCCCTGAATTGAGACAATCTCAGCCAATTCTCATTCCCAGAATATCTCATATTCTAATGGTTTTTAGCTACCGTTCTTTGGTCAAGGAATCGTTAACTAATTTAACTAAACCCATAAATGTAACCCTACCATTTTAAATCCAATAGGTCCGAGCCAACAGGCCACCGTTAGGAAAGACAATTGTTGGCAAATTACCTCAGAGACCCTATCCATTTCTGGAGGTTGCGGTGCTCCGATCCCTATGGTCAAGCCCTCTGTAGGGGAGGTTGCTCCCAAGGCAACACACAGGCGAACCATAGAAATCTCACGGTGCGACCTAATGGAGGAGACCGTAGGATACGTTGACACGTATCCTTCTCCCATTTACTATAGACACTTCCCTCATTCACTTTGGTATTGAACCATGCAAACACCATTCGTAGGGGGACCCCCTATTGATGCCACGAGGTCGAGCATGGAATTCACGGTGTGAACTCTTGAGTGTTGGGGTTTATGCCTTAAACAAGTGTAGTTTTGTAATAATCTTATTCAAATGAATAAAGAGTTATTTATTGTATTCTCGCACATAAACCTAAAACCAATAAACTAAGTTTCAAGGTTATAATGATAGATCTTGAACAAATGTGTAGTGGACACAAGTTGGATAATGTTCAAGTATATAACCTAAAAGGTCTATGGTATACGCATGAGGTTGGGAACCTTATACTGGTAACACCATGGATGCGATCCACTTTGTATTCAGTACAAACTAGGTAATCCAACTCGTTCATGTGGTAGACATGCGAGTGGGGGCATCCTATGCGATGAGATCGTACAAGACCGGACTGCAAATTATTAGCCTATTAATGTAACACTGTTAACAGGATAGGTCTAATAATTTATAGATGATCATTAGTGACTTGACTTTGATCTCGAGCAAGTTACTGAACTCCCGCTATATAGGGTTTGTCCTTAGATTAGTATGGGTGAGAGTGGCCTGTAGCCGACTCAATATGTCTACCTTCTCAGGGACAGAACCTTGTAGGTAGCTGAGGACTCAACTCTGCAAGATGGAATTCACTCATTCCTGAATTAGGGAATCAAATAGGTTGTTCTCTTATGAAATGAATCCAGGTCTTGAACAACGGGGCCCCGCCCTCTTACTCGCCTAAGAGGGATTATGTTTATGGTAAGAACATAGACTTGTTGTTCATTAGAGGATCAGTAGTGCTTAAGGAGCAAAAGATAATCACAAGGGTAAAACGATAATTTGACCCAACTGTGATTACGAACAACTTGTGAAGGGTTTGTTGGGATGTATGTCCTAATCTCGTATATGTTTATAACATTACTTATTGAAATAAATAAGAGTTATTTTTTCATCACTTTGTGTCAAGCATATTTACAAACTTTATCCAATAAACTAAGCTCCAGAGTCATTGAATTATGAGAGAACTAGAACTTGAACGGTGTGTAGTGGACACACAGGGAGGATCACGTTCGAGTTTATGACTCGAACGGTCTACAGTATACGAATAGGGTTGGAGATCTAATCCTAGATACGCTGTGGATGCGACTCGCTTTGTATTAGATACAAACGAGGTGATCCAACTCGTTCATGTGGTTGACATGCGAATGGGGGCATCCTGTGCAATGAGATTGTACAAGATCGGGCCTTGAATTATTAGACCTACTGATGTAACACCGTTAACAGTATAGGACTAATAACTTCGTAGATGACCAATAGTGACTCGACCTTAATCCTGAGCGTGTTACGGACTCTTGTCTACGGGGGTCTGTCCTTTGACTAGTATGGGTGAGGGTGGTCACAGTTACTCACCCAATATGCCTATCTTCTCAGGGACAGGACCACGTGGAGATCTGGGAACTTGACTACGCAAGATGAAATTCACTCGTTCCCGACTTACAGAAACTAGAGGGGTTGTTCCTTTAAGTGTTATCTCCAGGGCTTAGACAACGAGCGCCCACCCTCTTACTGGCTCGAGAGGGGTGTTGTTTATGATTGGACCATACAACGTTGTTGTTCATTAGAGGAGCAGTGGGACTTAAGGAGCAAGAGGTAGACACAGGGGTAAAACGGTAATTTGACCCAGCAGTGTCTACGAACAACCTGTGAAGGGTCGACTCACGGGCATTGGTTATATCAATGGACACAACTTGTCCTATAGTGATGGGAGTGCAGCTACGGGCTTTAGTGGAGTGTTACCATAGCTAATGAATGTTGAATAACCAGGTCAAAGAGTTTGACAGGTTAGTCTCGGATCATTGGAGCTCATCATTTGTAGGTTCATTTTATGCATGTTTAGCCTAGAATCTATGAGATAGGTTTAATTTTAAGAAACGTTTTTCACAACGAACACCACGACGATTCAAAGTCGCTTCCGTTGCGGGAGTTTCATTCCCTTAAGGGTTAACTCACAGGTATTGATTATATCTATGGACACAATACAGTATATAGTGAGGAGAGTGCAGCTACGAGTCTATAGTGGAGTGACTCGTAGTTAATGAATGTTGGTTTATTAGATCAAAGAGTTTGATCGGTTAATCTCGTATCATTGGAGCTCATGATTTGTAGGTCCATTAGTTCCCTCCGTTGGCTCAACATGGTAATATTGAGGGTATAAAGTTTGGAGTGAAATTGAAGTGTTCAATTTCATATATGAGGAGATATATCAATTATATGTGATATAATTGATATAATATAGTTTAATGAGAATTTGATTCACAATAAACTATATACTAAAATGGGAGATACCTTATAATTATGTAAATATGCAAATGTGATTTGCAAATACATAATAAGAGCACTATAGGGATAGGATGGTAATTTCCATCCTATTTTCCTACAAATATATGCATGAGATGCACATTTTGATCTTGCAATCCTAAAAAAAAAAAGAAACCCTAGTGCTCTCTCTTGTGAAAAGTTTTTTCACACCTTATTGTTGGGATTTTTGTCCTAATCTCGTGTTTGTAAATTACTATTTGAAATTAATAAAGTGTTATTCATTTCATTATTTTGTGTCTCGCATTTTATACAACTTTGACCAGTAAACTAAGCTCCAGGGTCATTGAATTCATGAAAGAACTAGAACTTGAACGGTGTGTTGTGGACACACAGGGAGGATCACGTTCGAGTAAATGTCCCAAACGGTCTACGGTATATAGATAGGGTTGGAGACCTAATCCTGGATACACTGTGGATGCGACCCGCTTTGTATTAAGATACAAACGAGGTGATCTGACTCGTTCATGTGGTTGACATGCGAGTGGGGGCATCCTGTGCAATGAGATTGTACAAGACCGGACCGTGAATTATTAGACCTACTGATGTAACACCGTTGACAGTAAAGACTAATAACTTCGTAGATGACCATTAGTGACTCGACCTGAATCCTGAGCTTGTTACGGACTCCTGTCTGCGGGGGTCTGTTCTTTGACTAGTACGGGTGAGGGTGGTCACATTTACTCGCCCAATATGCCTATCTTCTCAGGGATAAAACTGAGTAGGGAGCTGGGAACTTAACTATGGGAGATGGAATTCACTAGTTCCCGCCTTTAGGGAATCTAGAGGGGTTGTTCCCTTAAGTGTTGCCTCCAAGGCTTGGACAACGGGCACCCACCCTCTGACTGGCCCGAGAAGGTTGTTGTGTATGGTTGGACCATTACAACGTTGTTGTTCATTAGAGGAGTAGTGGGGACTTAAGGAACAAGAAGTAGACACAGGGGTAAAATGGTAATTTGACCCAGCAGTGTCTACGAACAACCTGTGAAGGGTCGACTCATGGGCATTGGTTATATCAGTGGACACGTAATATTCTGCACTGACGGGAGTGCAGCTACGGGCTTTAGTGGAGTGTTACCATAGCTAATGAAGGTTTATTAACCGGGTCAAAGAGTTTGATAGGTTAATCTCGGATCATTGAGCTCGCCACTATAGGTCCATTAGGTCCCCTCTTGGCTCAATCAAGTTAAAAGAAGGGTTAGTGGTTTGGTGTGAATTGAAGTGTTCAATTTCACTTAAAGGGCATTTATGTCATTTATATGAGATATGAATAATATAATATATAGTTTAATGTGAATGAGATTCATAATAAACTATAGGTTAGCCTAATTGTTGAATTAGGACTAATTGAAGAAATTAATTGAGAAAAATTAAATTGAATGTGATTCAATTTAATAAATCCACAATTATACAAATGTGATTTGTAAGATGAGATATGGGATATCTTATATTATATGGTTATTCAAATATGATTTGCATAACCTATAGTTATGGTAAAGTGGTAATAATGTGAAGATTTTAACTCCATCATTTTTCACTATTTAAACCCTTTGCAAGAAGAGTTTCTTATCTCATTCTCTCATTTTTTGGATTCTAACCAAAAAGAAGAGAAAGTTTTTCTCTCAACTCTCTCAATTACTCTCCTCCCTTCTCCAAAACACAAAAGTCCCACCACTTTCCTTCTTCCAAAAGAAGAACAGTTGAGACTCCGATTGGTGGTGTTCTTGTTCGAGAGGAGATTTCGAGTTTGTAGAGATCGAGATTACACGAAGAGTTTGTGATATGTTGGAAAGGAATTCTTGAAGAAGGTCTTCAACAAGTAAGTGTACATTTACTTATTGTTTTTCTTCCCTTTTTGTATGTTTAGCCTAAACTATTAGATAGTTGATCTTAATGAAATTGAGTTGCAAAACGATACCACGACGATTCGATTGTCTTCCGCTGCGCGGGGATTCTCATTCCCTTCACTTCTCTCACATTCTCCTAACTCGAAGAGGGAATCCCACCTTCCTCCCTCTCCTAGAGATACAACAGAGAAGATCTAATGGCAATGTCAAATTTCTTAAAATTGAAAGTATCGCATACAATCTAGGTTAAACATGTTGTAAAGAGAAGGAAAAACAGTAAGTAAATCATACTAACCTCTTGAAGAACCTTTTCTTCGATTTCCTCCTCGATCTCTCTCGATCCAATCAAACCACAAACTCAATCCTCGAACCGAACGACAAGACACTTCCAAAGAGTCTTCTCGATTGTTCTCGAGAGGTTGAGAGAGAGTTGTGGGACTCCCTTTGGTTTTGGGTTTGGAGAGAAAATGTGAGAATTGAGAGAGAGCTTTTGAGAGAGAGCTTCTTTCACTTTGAGTGATTTTCTAAAAAATGAAAGCTTAAGTTGTGAGATTCCTTTGAATGCATCTATTTATAATGGTGTGTGGTGGAGTTAAAATCTCCACCAATTCACCATTTTACCACAACCATATGATATGCAAATCATATTTGCATATCACATAATATAAGGTATCTCATACCTTATTATACAAATCTCATTTGCATAATTGTGGAATTTTAAATTGAATCACATTCAATTTAATCTCTCAATTCAATTTCTCCAATTTAGCACTAATTAATCAATTAGGCTATACTATAGTATATTATGAATCTCATTCACATCAAAGTATATATTATATCAATTATATCACATATAAATGACATAAATACCCAATTAATGAATTTGAACACTTCAAATCCACACCAAACTGTAAACCCTCAATTTGTCCAATTTGAGCCAACCGAGGGACCTAATGGACCTATAGACGACGAGCTTCAAAGATACGAGATTAACCTGTCAAACTGTTGCGTATAATTTATGATAATGCAATACCACAAGTGTACGGGTCAAGTTTTAGTATAGTGATTTAAGAGTCCAAGTATCGTCCTCGGGAATGGGTTTCTAGATTAATTAATTACCAAAATACTAATTCTCAATTTTAGCTAAAGAAACATAATATGGATAGGTGATGAAAGTAAAGACAAACAACAAACAAACAAGTAGAGACACGAATTGATAGATTTAGAGGAAATTGACTTCACAAGTTAATAACTTAATTAACACATTCAATGAACTAATGTGACAGATCTATAGACAAGAAGTAAAATACTCAAGAAAATCTCTCGATTCTTAGTGAGCCTCGCACATGCAATAAATTCTATAGTCTCCATATGAACCTGCAACATGCACGGCATTAAGCAACTTCTTTATGTGTTTCCCTTAGACTTCTAGGTCATTCTCATGGCAGACTTCTAATGATTTTGACAACTTTGCTCTAATCTAAGTTTTATCTCTTGAGTCAACTTAAACCAACAATATCAAAGAGTTAAAGAACGAATTACCAAAAATAAACGTCAAACATAATTCAATAGATGGGAAACAAGTCTTAACATGCAATTCAACTCCTAACTACAACATTTAGCTACTCTAAATCACAAAACTAGAAGTGTAGAAAACGTCTTAGAACGGTGTTACAATCTGAAAGAAAGAGAAATTAAACTTATGTGTCGATGCCGGTCCTTCGTCCCCGAGCTCCCGTCTCGATCTCGAACCTCAACGAATGCTTGGCTCCCAAGGAATGCTCTCTTTTCTCTTCTTACAGAGGGTATTTCGAAATTAGGGTCAAAAGTCTATCAAATTCGGCTCCCCTTGCAAGAAGACATACAATTGTATTTATAGGTGAAATCGGTACAACGTTGCAACGCTAGGGATAACGTTGCAAGGCAGCGTTGCAACGCCCTCGCCACGGATCTTCAGCTCATTCTCTTATCGAGATAGCGTTGCGACGCTGTTGCAACGCTATCGAGAGGGTTCTTCTATGCTTCAAAGCTACAATCACGGCGTTGCAACGCCATCACCTCGAGTCTACTAGCTTGGATTGGTCCTTCTACTTTCAATTGGTATTATTTTTAGCTCCAAATAACCTCGTTTCGATCTCGAGTGATCCAAAATGTCTTCAATTGTCCTATTTAGACTCTTAACCTGAAATTGAATGATTTAAACACGTAAAAGCCCTGAAATCATCATAAAACTAGCAATAATTAAGTCTAAGAAGAGCACATTTTGTGTGTTATCAAACACCCCCAAACTTAAACTTTTGCTAGTCCCGAGCATAAACAGAATTAAACATAAGATTGTTCTTATACATACATTTGATTCAAGCCTCAAAGATTTAAGAGAAAATTTGGCAATCACAGGAAACACACAAACATAACACTTCAATGAGCAATTTAGAACTTTTCCTAAGTGTTCCTATGTGTGTGTGTCCTTAGCCTATGTTCCCTTCATTTTTACTAAGCCCGGATCAACTTTAGGCTCTCCATTCAACTTCCCCCTACACTGGTCACAATTACTAATCCTTGAGCCTTCCCACATTCAAGAATTAAACAACTTTACTCAACACTCAATCACTTTTTTTTTCACTTTTTATATTTTCTTCTTTTTTTGTGCAAGGGCACTAGCTTTCACAAATCCACTGCAGAGAGCACTCGCTCAATGAGTGACCTAACTGATCACAATGAAGGTAGCTCTTTTTGCCCTTATGAATTTTTTCTAAAACAAACAACAAAAGCAAACTACTTCACATAAAACACATATTATACATATCATGCACTTCATATTGTCATTCACCCTATCCTGCAATTTAACTCTCAAATCAGTTCTTAGACCTATCGAGGTGACATCAAACTGTTGGGATTTTTGTCCTAATCTCGTGTTTGTAATATACTGTTTGAAATTAGTAAGAGTTATTCATTTCATCACTTTGTGTCTTGCAATATTTATAAACTTTTCCAATAATCTAAGCTCCAGGGTCATTGAATTTATGAGAGAACTAGAACTTGAACGGTGTGTAGTGGACACACAGGGAGGATCACGTTCGAGTTAATGACCCCCGAACGGTCACGATATATGGATAGGGTTGGAGACCTAATCCTGGATACACTGTGGATGCGACCCGCTTTGTATTAGATACAAACGAGGTGATCTGACTCGTTCATGTGGTTGACATGCGAGTGGGGGCATCCTGTGCAATGCGATTGTACAAGACCGGAACGTGAATTATTAGATCTAGTGATGTAACACCGTTGACAGTAAGGACTAATAATTTCGTAGATGACCATTAGTGACTCGACCTGAATCCTGAGCATGTTACAGACTCTTGTCTGTGAGGGTATGTCCTTTGACTAGTACGTGTGAGGGTGGTCACAGTTACTCGCCCAATATGCCTATCTTCTAAGGGACAGGACCAAGTAGGGAGCTGGGAACTTAACTACGCAAGATGGAATTCACTCGTTCCCGCTTTTAGGGAAACTAGAGGGGTTGTTCCCTTAAGTGTTGTCTCCAGGGCTTGGACAACGGGCACCCACCTTGTCACTGGCCCGAGAAGGGTGTGGTGTATGGTTGGACCATCACAATATGTTATTCATTAGAGGAGCAGTGGGGACTTAAGGAACAAGAGGTAGACACAGGGGTAAAACGGTAATTTGACCCAGCCGTGTCTACGAACAACCTGTGAAGGGTCGACTCATGAGCATTGGTTATATCAGTGGACACGTAATATTCTGCACTGACGGGAGTGCAGCTACGGGCTATAGTAGAGTGTTACCGTAGCTAATGAATTTTGATTAGTCGGGTCAAAGAGTTTGACAGGTTAATCTCAGATCATTGGAGCCTGTCACTGTAGGTCCATTAGGTCCCTCGGTTGGCTCAATCTGGGTTAAAAGAAGGGTTAATGTTTTGGTGTGAAATTGAAGTGTTCAATTTCACTTTAAGGGCATTTATGTCATTTATATGAGATATGAATGATATAATATATAGTTTAATGTGAATGAGATTCATAATAAACTATAGGTTAACCTAATTGTTGAATTAGGACTAATAGGAGAAATTAATTGAGAGAAATTAAATTGGATGTGATTCAATTTAATTAATCCACAATTATTGCAAATGAGATTTGCAATATGAGATATGAGATATCTTATATTATATGGTTATGCAAATGAGATTTGCATAACCTATGGTTGTGGTAAAGTGGTAATAATGTGGAGATTTTAACTCCATGATCATTCCACTATATAATCCCTTCTTGCAAGAAGGAATGTACTTCTATCTCTCATTTTTTGGATTCTCACCCAAAAAGAAGAGAATTCTCTCTACTCTCTCTCAATTTCTCCTCCCTCTCCATAACCTCAAGTTCCCACAAACTTCCCTCTTTCCAAAGGAAGAACAACCGAGACTCCAAGTGGTGGTGTTCAGGTTCCGTTCGTGGAGAGCATTTGTTGAGATCGAGAAGCACGGTTGCGTTAAGTGATCTTTAGAAGAAATCTTGAAGAGAGTCTTCAACAAGTAAGTAACTTAACCTTACTGTAATTTCTTCTTTTCTAGCATGTTCAACTTAGATCTAAGAGTTAAATCATTTTAACAAAATCGAGTAGCGTAATGATACCACGAAGATTTGATCGTCTTCCGCTGCGTGGGGATTCTTATTCCCTTCACAAACTTCTAAGCCTAATAACTTTGTTCTAAGCATTTCAAAACTACATGAACACAGGCTATGTGCATAATAGTGTAGGAAAAACTCAAGAAAATTTTTAAATTAACTCAAATTCATATCATGCTCTCTAGTTTCAACATTAAAATAACTCAAATTCATATCATGCTTTCCAGTTTCAGCATAATCACAAAAGTTTTCAATTAATTCTCATCCTAGGTTATCTCTATCATACTTATGCAAAAGATCAATCAACAATTCAACATATACTCAGAGCAGTCGCAACATATTAATAACATCCCACCCCCAAACTTAAACTAAACATTGTCCCCAATGTTTGCAAAAATAAGCACAACGCAAGTATAAGGGTAAAAGTGAACAATATTGTCCTGAGTTATGGAGATCGTTATTATTTTCTGATTTCCTTGGATAGCCAAAATATGTGTGCTGGAGTTCCTCAGAACGGGAGCATGGATTTCAACGAGGGAAGACATCAACACAACCTAACAAAAACAAACAAACTAGTAAGTAAGCAACAAAACAACTAAAAATGGAAAATAACAAAAATGTAAAGCTTTGATTACCTCCGAAGAAGCGTTTTCTTTAACGTCTTAGCTAGACTGTACTCCCTCAAGGTGTTTCTTTTCTATCCTGCAGTGCTCGGACTGATGTGTTCATCTGGTTGATCTGGGTCTCTATATTCTTTATGGCAGCTCCATGACTATTCACTATACCAGTTAGACTAGTGACTGCATTTTCCAGCTGGTTGGACCTATTTCTGGATTCAGCTATGAAGGAGTGCACTGTCTCTTCCAGAGATGATTTCCTCTCAGATGTCGAAGCATACTCTGTAGGAGAATTCAACACATTCTTACTATTAGCATATGAGAAAATTTCGTGATACCTCAAACTTGGGTTATAATGTGTTGGAAGGGTATTCTGAGTCTGGTTTCCTCCATAAGTGTTGCTTCTATTGTTCAGATAGTGTATTTGCTCCAAAGTGGATTCTCCATTGGGCTAGGAGCATTGAGAGGGCACCACTGTTTGGGGTAATCCTGCAAAATTATTCAGAGCATGAGTGAGGGATGTCATATGAGATCTAAGGGAGGTTACCTCATTCAGTTGATACAATCCAACTACTGGCTTAGATATGTCATTGTCTGTAGGCCACTGGTAGCTGGCAATTGACACTTCCTCGATGAGGGCACGTGCTTCTGGCACAACCTTTGGCATCAAAGCCCCTCCAGCAGTGGCATCCAGAATGGTTCTGGTCTTACCTTCTAGTCCATTATAGAATAGTTGTATATGGAGCCAATTTGGGTAGCCATGTTGTGGGCATCTCTTTGTATCGTTCCCATGCCTCAAATAGTTGCTCTCCCTCCTGTTGCCTGAATGTTCCTATTTTCGTCCTTAACTTTTCAGCTTTCAAAGGTGGAAAGAATTTGGTCATGAAGGCTTGGGCTAACTTCTCCCAAGAAGTGATGCTTCCTGGTGGGAGTGACTCTAGCCATTCTTTAGCTCTACCCTGCAAAGAGAAAGGAAAGAGATGTAAGCGAATACTATCAGCAGAGATACCTTTCATTTTAATTGTACAACAGATTTCTAAAAAAATTTGCAAGTGTAAATTAGAATCTTCTATGGCTAGTCCTCTAAAAGCACCTTCCCTAACCATCTTTATAAGCCCTGTTTTAAGTTCAAAATTGTTAGTATTTATGGAGGCATGGACTATTCCAGACTGCTCAGAATTAAACACAGGTTGGAAATACTCCCTGTGGGTTAGGGTTATTGATTAACTCCTGATCAGCCATAGTCTGAGATTCTGCTCTTCCTTCCCTTAGGCGTCTCCTACAGGTCCTCTCGATCTCAGGATCAAAAGGGTGCAAGTCTGCAGCTCTACCCTTGGGCATACACATGGAGGTACAAAAAAGAAAGAAATTAGATAAAAACACAAAAACTAAAAAAGGGAAGAAAACATAAAAAGAAAGAAAATACAAAAATAGAGAACATAAAACATAAAACTTGGGTTGCCTCCCAAGAAGCGCTTTCTTTAACGTCTTTAGCTAGACGGTGACTTATCAAGGCACATAAAACTGCTCATATTTCTTTGGGCCCTTCTTGCTTGAATCGATATAACCTTCTAAATCTAAAAGGCTATCCTGCTTTTCCTGGGCACCAGAGAGAGAATTATTTTTGGTATTTTTGTGTATTAAAATAAAAGAACAAAAATCAAAACAAGACTCGTGAGTGTAGGACACATGGCAATCAAGATTAAAAGAAATTTCTGGGGATAGAAGGGGGGAGGACTTCTCAGCCTCGAACTCTATCACCTGAATTTCCTCCGTGGAAGTGATTGTATTCCCATTGTCTACCTCACAAACCTGATTATGGTGTGTCTTAGTCTCCTCCATCCCATCCTCACTATCGTACGAATAAGTCCTTCTAGGTGGCACCTCCTCAGTGGTAAGGATAAGAAATTGTTCCTACAAGGCCTTAAGGGAAATTACTAATTGATAAAGATAATGAGTTCTTTCCAGGCAGAGTCACTACTCTCCACTAAATAGGTTGCAGTCACAAGTAAATCACATTTACCTTGATTCTTCCTCTCGGCTAGGAATTTGGGACAGTTCCTCTTTCAGTGTCCGCCCCCATTGCAGTGGAAACACTTTCCTTTTTCTACAACGTCCTCGACCTTCTTGCCCTTCTGGGCGGCAGCTCGGTCAGTTTTACCCCTCTTCATCCTCTTCTTCCCTTTCGGGCGTGAAGGAGCAACAGGTTTAGTCCCAGAGGACGAACCCCTGTGATAAGACTCAGAGGCAACATTTGCCTCGATTCCGGTGCCCTCGACCTGCTCAAGGACCGGAAATTCTCAGAGTTCATTGAGGAGGGTAGTCGAGTGTAGCTAATTTTGTTCATAACAGCATTGCTACGAAACTGAAGGAAACTCTTCGGAAGAGTCTCCAAAATAAAACTAACCTAGCTCGACTCGTCGATCGAAGCCCCGTTCATCTCAGTCAGATTAAAGTGGGTCATCATGTCTAGAACATGTTCACGGACAGACGACCCCTCTTTCATCCGTGCGTTGAAGACGTATTTGAGCGAGTCATGTCGGACTTGAAAGGATTGTTGTCCAAACATTTCCTGCAATGACTCCATGATCTCCTTGGCAGTGATCATCAGCTCATGCTTCTTCGCCAAAACATCAGACATGCTGGCAATGATATAGACCTTGGCCTTTTCATTGGCCCTGATCCATCGATCGTATGCATCGCGAACACTTCGCGACGCAGTCGAGTCCGGCATCTGAGGACACTCCTCAGAGAGCACGAACTTAATGTCGTCAGTTACCAAAATTGTGTTTATGTTATTTTTTCAAGTTTGATAATTATCTCCCACTAGTTTATCAGACGCGAGTAGAGCTATAATTGAGCTAAACATGTTTTAAGCTGAAAAATTAGAAAACTTTGTGTCAGTCTCGCAAAAAACTTTTTAAAACCAATCAAGTTTTAGCAAAAATTGTTTTATGATCCCTAGGTCATTCATAAATTTTGCAATGATATCCTAAAGGTTTAGAATGACCGCCACCGAATGGTGAACAGAACACTCCTCCTCTACGACGAGACTTTCTCGATCAGACCCCAATCCCAGAATAACTCTTATTCCATTAGACGTCTAATTACCATTTTTTGGTCGAATTCATTAACACTTAACGAATTCTGTGAGTGTCACCCTCAATCTTTAAGTTTCCAAGCATCCATCCAAACAATAGCCACCGAAGAGTGAGCCAAGAAGGAAACCCAACTAGGAAATTGTATCCCTTTCGGAAATTCACGGTGTTCCGACTCCCATGATTAGGCCCCCCGATCCAAAGGGATTGTCTGGTCCAGGCCAAACTAGCAGGCGGATCATAGGTGTCTCACGATGTGAATCGAAAGAAGAGACCGTGGGTCCCGTTTTCACAAGTCCCGCTCCCACTCACTATAAGTACTCTCTCCATCCACGATGATATTGACCCATACAAATGCCATCCGAAGGGGGACGCTCCCATTTGCGCCACGAGGCCGAGTATGGATCTCACAGTGCAGACTTAACGAAGATTTGTGGTCGAAAATTAAATGTATCTCATACACTATATTTCCTCTCACTCAGCACTTTAATTTTATTAGGGATTGACCTAGATAAACCGGCTAAAATTTACCTAAGTCTACCAATATAACTCTTATATGGTATTTAACTTGAGTTTATAATCACATTATTACTTAGGTCTATGTGAGTAAATTAAAACACTTTTAATTAACGACACTCACGATAAGTATAATCTAAGAATCTCCGGACCGAATTCACTCTCATGTCGGTTTCCTGTAGGGGTGTTCATAAGCGCCAACTTAAATACCCCACCTTTTTAGACAAAACCTTCCTTAGACAGAGTTACTAATCAGTCTCCATTCATAGACTAAACTTTAATTTCTTAATTCTAATCTTATTAGAACTAGAAAACCTAAGTCTAATTATTCAAGTTCTAAACTCTTTAAAACTAATAATTAACTTAGGTTGCATGCATTTCTATGTTATAGTGCTTGATCATTCATCACATGAATAACTATATACTATAACAAAAAATAATTCATCACATGAATTTAAATGCATGAGCATACTTTAATTCAAAAAATATAACACTTATATTAATTAAATTAAACATGCATTTAATTATATTATAACACTTATAATATAACCTATCATGCAAACTATATATTATAACTCTTATAATATAAATGATGCATGAATATGTTTAACCTAAGGTGGGATTTTAAATCTATATGACATACATTATGCACATAGAAATTTAATTAAATCATACATCACATGCATAAAATAATTAAATAGCAAAAATGGACCGTTTTTGGCACCTAGGGGCAATTATTTAATTAAATAACATTAATATAACATTTATATTAATATTATTTAATAAAATAATTAAATAAATAATTAAAATTACATTTTACAAATTAAAATAAAAAATACGGAAAAACTGCCCCATTAACTCCATCCTCCCACTTCTCGCGAAACTGAAGCTGGAACTGCCCACTACGCGTGTGGCGTTGCAACGCTGTGGGTAGCGTTGCAACGTTGCCGCGTCTAGCGTTGAGGTTAGCGTGCTCCACGCCGTGGCGTTGCAACGCTGCTCTACAGCCAAGCCAACGCCCACAAAGATAGCGTTGAGACGTCGATGAATAACGTCTCAACGTCATCGAAAGAACAACAAACTCCTTTGTTGTTCTTCATCGATTTTTGCCCGTTTCCGCTCCGATTTCTTCACAGCAACTCTTGCCACGAACGACTCAGACTTACAGACTCGATTTACAACAAAATGCCCAAAAACAAAGGGCCTTTACATTGATCTCATCAACATAATTTGTAAATCTATTGTAGTGCCAAAAACCGAAACATCCATCATGCAAACAAGCATTCATCTCATGAAATTAAGGTAAATTACCCACCTATTTTAACAAAAATCAGTGCATAACCAAGAACCATCGAAATGCCTCTGATACCAATTGAAGGGAATGAAAATCTCCGCGCAGCGGAAGACGATCGAATCGTCAAGGTATTGTTACGCTACTTGAAATTTATTAAAATGATCTAACACTTAGATCTAAGTTAAACATACAATACTATGGAAGAAAATCAATAAGAATAAATCTACTTACTTGTTGAAGACTCTCTTCAAGGTTTCTTCCAATGATCACGAACACTTCGTGCTTCTCGATCTCAACGAACTCGAACTCAGGAACAAGATCGACACAACCACTTGGAGTCTCGGTTGTTCTTCTTTTGGAAAGAAGGAAGATGGTGGGATCTTGGTTTTGGAGAGGGAGGAGAGTTGAGAGAAAATGTTGAGAGAATGAATCTCTTCTCTTTGGTGAAATCCAAAAAAATGAGAGATTGACTTACAATCCTTCTTGCAAGAAAGGTTTAAATAGTGAAATAATCATGGAGTTAAAATCTCCACATTATTACCATTTTACCACAACCATAGGTTATGCAAATCATATTTGCATAACCATATAATATAAGATATCTCATATCTCATATTACAAATCACATTTGCAATAATTGTGGATTAATTAAATTGAATCACATCCAATTTAATTTCTCTCAATTAATTTCTCCAATTAGCCCTAATTCAATAATTAGGCTAACCTATAGTTTATCATTCACATTAAACTATATATTATATCATTCATATCTCATATAAATGATATAAATGCCCTTTAAGTGAAATTGAACACTTCAATTTCATACCAAAACTCTAACCCTTCTTTTAACCTAGATGGAGCCAACCGAGGGACCTAATAGACCTACAATGACGAGCTCCAATGATCCGAGATTAACCTATCAAACTCTTTGACCCGGTTAATCAACCTTCATTAGCTACGGTAACACTCCACTAAAGCCCGTAGTTGCACTCCCGTCAGTGCTGAATATTACGTGACCACTGATATAACCAATGCCCATGAGTCGACCCTTCACAGGTTGTTCGTAGACACTAATGGTCATCTACGAAGTTATTAGTCTTTACTATCAACGGTGTTACATCAGTAGGTCTAATAATTCACGGTCCGGTCTTGTACAATCTCATTGCAGAGGATGCTCCCACTCGCATGTCAACCACATGAACGAGTCAGATCACCTCGTTTGTATCTAATACAAAGCGGGTCGCATCCACAGCGTATCCAGGATTAGGTCTCCAACCCTATCCATATAGTGTAGACCATTCGGGTCATTAACTCGAACGTGATCCTCCCTATGTGTCCACTACACAACGTTCAAGTTCTAGTTCTCTCATAAATTCAATGACCCTGGAGCTTAGTTTATTGGAAAAGTTTGTAAATATTGCGAGACACAAAGTAATGAAATGAATAACTCTTATTAATTTCAAATAGTAATTTACAAACACGAGATTAGAACAAAAATCCCAACAGTCATATAACTACTCAAAATTGTAAGTTAATACATGGTTAAGATCAAACAACTCTTGAAAGCCTCAAAGGAAGTCTCCAAAGAACCAGTGTTCTAGGGTACAGGAAAGGTCATAATGCAATAGGTTAACGTGATGGACCTTTTGGATTAAACTATCAAATGCATGCTAACTCTAAAGTCCACATCTTTCTCGCAATTATGTAGTCCTATTTAACTTGACTGACAACACCCAACAACCTTTTACTACTAAAATTAAGTTAGATATTGAAGTTTCTCACAAAACTAGCATAGCAAAACAAAACTCTGAAATAATATCACTTATAAAAGTGCGTGCTAAGAATTAAACTCAAATGTAAATGTTATGAAAATTCTTCTAATTATCGAGAACTAATTGACAACACTTGAGGGCAACATGCTTGTATCAACCCTTGGGCAAACATACAATACCAAAATTCATAAAATTTTAAACAGAGTCACAAGGAAAATCGAGAAATATATGTTGTAATTTGGAACTTTTTATTCTCAAATATTCTAAACAGTGTCTCAAATCCTAAAAAAATCTTCATAAATTAGAAGCATGGATATTTACCCGAATGTAGACGGCTTGAAGACGGTGGCAGGTTGCTTATCCAATCGTCGATGGCTTGCAGACAGTGGCAAAGAATGATTCTCGCCACTTCAAAGCACTCGCACAACGGCGCGGCTTAAGCTTTTCAGTCGACAACTTCAAGTGACTCAGTTGCCTTTTCGATCGTCGACGAGGGGTTGTGAGATCCGGCTGTGAGATCCGACTCAGTTGCTTTAGACGGCGGTGAGATCTACGACTGTGAGATCCAACTCAGACGAAGGTGAGATCGTCAACGAGGGGCAGCAAGATCCGGCTGTGAGATTCGACTCAGTTGCTTCAGATGACGGTGTGATCTCCGACTGTGAGATCCGACTAGGACGACGGTGAGATCGTCGACGAGGGGTTGCGAGATCCGACTCAGTTACTTTTTCGATCGTCGACGGCGGTGAGATCTCCGACTTCAGGTGACTAAGACTGCGATGAGAGCTTCAGCTTCAGGTCGATGGAGACGAGGCAGTTGCTTTTTCGATCGTCGACGAAGAGCTTCAGCAACTTCAGGCGACTCAAACGGCGGCGAGAGCTCTGACTTCAGGTGACAGAGACGCCAACGAGAGGTTCGACTTCACTGATCGATGAAGACGAGGGATGTGAGAGAGAGAGATCGACGGAGACGAGGGATGTGAGAGAGAGAGATAGACGGATGTGAGAGAGACTTGAAGATCGATTTTTAGGGGAAAATGTTAGGGTTTTCCGTTGGATTTTTGGTTTTCTTTTTTTTTTAATAATAGGAAATGTAAAACGACATCGTTTTACCCAGATTTTGCATTTTTTTTTTAATATTAAGAAAGCTAAATGACGTCGTTTAGCTTCGAAACGACGTCGTTTTTCAAGTTTTGTTGACGGGTATTACCCGTCAATGAAAACAACATATATTGATGGTTCCTAACCGTCAATGAAAGTATCTGCCTGCACGTCAATAAAGCCGCCAAACAACGACGTTGTTTTTAAAGTTTTGTTCGCGGGCATTACCCGTCAATGAAAATAACATATATTGACGATTTTTAACCGTCAATGAAAGTGTCCGCCTTGCTGTCAATAAAATTGCCAAACAATGACGGTTTTTAACCGTCAAGAAAACTAAAACACGGGATTTTATTAATTTTGACGCAAAATTTTTGTAATTAACGTCAATAAATGCATTTATTGACGGTTAATTGCAAAAATTTTAATTTATCCATTTAATGACGCTTTATAACCATCAATATATATGTTTCAAAATTAATAATGATTTTTAAAATGAATTTTGGTCTTTTGTTGACACTTTTTTTAGCCAAGCGTCAACAATTTGAAAAAGGAACGCGGCAATAAAGGCCTAATTTGTAGTAGTGTCTCTTCTGCAATTCTTCATATCCCTTTCTCTGCTTGTGCGACTGAGAAATACTCATGGCCTCTACAATCAATTTTAACCCTCTTCAAATTTGCATAATGTAAGCGCAAGGATGCGGTGACCACGATGGAGGAAGAAGAACTAGGGTTTGCCGAAGGAAAAAATGTGATGCAACATAACATAGAACAATTGATTTATCTCCATATTTTTCTTATTCTTACCAACTTCATCTCTTTCTCTCTCTATCCATCTATTTTTCCCTTTTGTTTCAAATTTCCCATCCTATAGATTTGGTTTGTCAATGATCAATATTGTTTTCTTCTATTCGATACATCGTTTCAAGTGTTAACTTAATCTTATTGTTCATTTAAGAAATACAAAAGATTAAGTCCGAGTTTTATCTCTGTAGCCATGAGATTTTTTTTTTATTATTAAAGAGATGTTCAAGGCATCGTGTGGTTCAAATCAAGGCTTTATGTTATCTTCTAGAAGATTGGTTGCCAACATACCAAGTAAGGTTCATTCTTTTCAACCCCTTGAAATCCAATCTTTCTGATTTTTGTTGTATGGTTAGTGTTTCATTGAATTTAAAATGATGAGAAAAAAATAACTTAAAAAGTACCTGAGAGAGTGATTTATTTGCAATCTTTAAAATGAGAAGTTCATTAATTAGTTTTGGAATTATGTTTTCATGTAGCTTGTGTGCAGTGTTGAAACATAATGAAGATTAGATAGCTAAGACCCCATAATTTGACGAAGCAAATTATTAGATTTGTATCATTGTTTGGTATCACTATTGCAACTTCATTTTCTTTTTATTGGAAACTATCATCTACATTATTATTTATTTTCTTTTAGTTGATGTTTGGATTGATTCTACTTTGTTCTGAAGAATTTCTAGTGAAGTAGATTTTTGAAGTTTTCATATTGTTTCGTTTTTTGACAGATTTTTATAGAGATTAGTGGCCTTTGACTTTAGCTTCCTTGTTTTTATTTTTGTTTTTCTGATTTCTTTCTTTGTTGTGTGAACTTTTGCTTCTAGTGAGTCTTTGAGTAATACATCGATTACTTGCGTTGACAACATTAAGATTTGAGTACTGATAGAATATAGATAAAAATTAATGTTTTTAAATCCTCTAATTATTATTTTTTTTCTTTTGAGAAATGGAAATTTTTCTCTTAAGTTGCTTTGATTTCTATTTTTTTTAATTCTTAGACAACATATAGAGTTTCATTTTCTTCCCTTATTTTCTTAATGTTACACTGAGACAAGAAATATATTATATTGCTTATTTTCTGTTGGAATCTTGGGAGATCAATATAATGCATGTAGTGATTGTTTTCTTTTAAATTGATTATGAGTTATTTTGGACTTGCAGATTCCTGATTTAAAAAGAATGCCAAACAAACTTTTGCCCAACTTTGAGTCTTCTAGAAGTGGGAGTAAATCCCTTGGGGGAGTGGGAAGAATGTCATGGGAATCATGTGCAGGAAAAATCATTGATTAACATGAACATGCTATACACTTATGTCATTTTCAGGGTTTTCGGGCAAGCTGCATTTACAGGAATCATCAATGGATTCTATCAAGCAATTACACTGGAGTTGCATATCCACCAAAGGTATGTATCTAATGGTTTGTTGTTTGTTGTTCATAAAGTTGTTGGAATCCATGATAGTATAGAAATTGAATTCTTGGTGATGTTCTTTTTTCGTGGATCCATCATTTAAAGACTAACAACTCTACTATCTTGTACTCTTTTGATGATAATATAGTTGTAAGATGTTGGGATATGTGTCCTAAAACTCGTAGTTTGTAATTATGTTCTAATTAATGTAATAAAGTGTTATTATTTCAATAAAGTGTTATTGTTTGTTATTGATAGCACACAAAATGTGTTATCCTTAGGCTTAAATTGTGTTAGTTTTATGATAATTTCAGGGCTTTAACGTATTTAATTTGTTGAAATTCAGGTTAAAGAGCAATATGAGAATAGATGGAGAATTATGGGGAAAAAGGAGCCAAAATTGACATTAAATGGAAGAAGCAAGGTCAAAACAAGCCATCAAATCTGAGATGGCGTTGCAACGCCATTCGTGCGTTACTAACGCTCAGTGCAGCGCGCTATTCAACCATAGGAATCCATGTCGATAGCGTTGCAACGCCGCTTTGCGGCGTTGCCGGCGCGCAGCGAGCCTACGCGCTCTTGAAGATCCGTGACGATGGCGTTGCAATGTCGCCTTGCGCTTGTTACGCTACTTCGATAGCTAAACGCGCATGCGGTAGGTAGCGCGCGTTGTAACGCTTCCTCAAAGATTGCAATGTCACTCGATATTTTCCATTTATGAATTATTCGCTAGGGCACGACGTTGCAACGTCAGTATACAGGTCAAGTTTTAATATAGTGAATTTGAGTACGCAGTATCGCCCCACGTGGATTGGGTATTTAATTCAAGTAATTCCTATCAATAACACCACTCAATTTTATCTAGAAAATTAGACTTTAAAGTGAGGTGAAAACACAAAATCAAAAAGTGAAAGTTGAGAACAATCAGGAGAGACGAATATCTTAGGGACTAGATTTCACCAATTAATTAACTATTTTATTGAGATCATGCTAATGGGTTATTGCACTGCTTTTATAAACCAAGAAACTAAGATAACAAATAACCTCTCTCAAGGCAAGTGAATCTCATGCAAGACATAGAATTAAACATCTCTCTTCAACCTAAAAATCAAACATGGCACTAAGTTCAATTCTTATGGGTTTCTAATAGCACTTCAATCATTCTCATGTCAAAGTAACTATCAGCATGCAAAAGAGATCCATATCTAAGTATCTTTCTCAAGAATAAATTCAGGACCTAAGAACAAATAAACCGTGATCAAGAGTCTATAAGCATTAAGGATGCAATTGCATGAATAAAAGTATTACAATAAACCAAAGGCAGTCAATTCAACAAAATAACATAATTAAAAGGCTACATCTATCCCTAAGATAACAAGTTTAGCTACTCATGTCCACTATAAATCCTACTAAACTCAAATACAAAACTATAGTTCAACAATAAAAGTGAAAAGAACGAAGAAAGAACTCTCGTGGCGTGAACGACAACGATCCCGACATCTATCACGAACCCCGAGCTCCAAAAAGTCTCCTTCTTGAAATCTCTCTAAAATCTTCTTAAAATCTCTCACAAATATATCTAAACAATGGTGTCAAAATCTCTCCAAAAAGGCCTCCTCATCCAAGATGCATATTTTCCTTTTTATATCAATAGGGCGGCATTGCAACACTGGGCATGGCGTTGCAACGTCGTGCCCTAGCGAATAATTCATAAATGGAAAATATCGTGCGTTACAGTAACGCTGAGGGAAGCGCTCAACATCGCTACCCTCGCGGCGTTTAGTTAGCTATCGAAGTAGCGCGTTAACGCCGCAAGGCGCGCAAACGCCATCGCCACGGATCTTCAAGACGTAGTTGTTGCGCAGAAGAGCGCGCTGCAACGCCGCAGCAAGCGGCGCTGCAACGCTATCGACATGGATTCCTATGGTTGAATAGCTGCACACAGAGCGTTGCAACGCCATTCGCCATCTCCTCGGATTTGATGGCTTGTTTTGTCCTTGCTTCTTCCATTCAATGTCAATTTTGGCTCCTTTTTCTCAATAATTCTCCATCCATTCTCATATTGCTCTTTAACCTGAATTTCAACAAATTAAATACGTTAAAGCCCTGAAATTATCATAAAACTAACACAATTTAAGCCTAAGGATAGCACATTTTGTGTGTTATCAGTTATCTACGAGTTTGCCTTTATTTAAAACTCTAAATCCAATAAACTAAACATCCAAGGTCATTAAATGAATCTTTAATCAATGTAATGTACATAAAAAGGATCTCGGTTCGATGTACACCTTTAAAGGGTCTATAGTTAGGGGATAAGGTTTGGGTACCTTACCCTGGTAAAACTATGGATGTGGCCCACTTTGTATTTGATACAAACACTATGATCCTAACGTGTTCGTGTAGATGACATGTGAGTGGGGATATCCTATGTAATGAGATTACATAAGACCGGACCACAAAATAGTAACCTCCAGCTTGTAACTCCGCTTGTCTAGTTAGGTTTCTATTTCACTAGGATGACCTAGGCAACTTGATCTCAATCCGAAAGCAGTTACTTAACTCCTGCTTATGCGGGATTGTCCTTTGACTAGTATGGGTGAGAGTGGCGATTCGCCGACTCAATATGCCTACCTTCTTGGGGACAAGACCGAGTCAGCGGCTGGGAACTTAACTTAGCAAGACGGAATTCACTCATTCCCGCCTACTAGGGTAAGCAGAGGAATGTTCCCTTAAGTGGTGTCTCCTGGACTTGAACAAACGGCCCGATCCTCTCATTTGCCCGAGAGGACTCTCTGCTTTGTTGGTAGGACCACAAACAAATTGTTCATTAGAGGAGCACTTTGGTACTTAAGGCACAAGATGTAACCTGGGTAAAATGGTAATTTGACCCACTGGTGTTACTTAATTCTGTGAAGGATTGACTTGTTAATATTGGTCAATATCCATGGACACAGTAAATATATCCGCAATGAGAAGAGTGCAAAATGTGGACTTTAGTGGAGTGTTCCCACGCTAACGAATGTTGATTGGGAGGTTAATGAGATTAACCGAGCAATCTCGTGATCGTTGGAGCTTCGATCCAGAGGTCCATTAGGTCTACCTTCTAGCTCGTAAAGGGTTCTTAGATCATTTGAATTTGAAATGTTCAAATTCATTAGGAATAAACTTAATGTATTTAGATACGATATAATATATAGTTTTGGAACTATATATTATAAATTTAATGTGAATATGATTCATATTAAATTATATGGGAGAATTGAATATTTGAAAGAGTTCAAATATTATATTAAGTGTGAATGTGATTCACATTTGAAAACTATAGGTTAAAATTTAATGTACACTGGATGTGCATTAAAACTATAGGTTAGAGGGAATGATATGATTAAATATGATTTAATCTTAATTAAATATAAGATATTTAATTTGGTTAATTAAATATGATTTAATTAATGTTTTTAATTTAATTTAATATTTAATTAATGTTTTTAATTTAATTTAATATTAAATTAATGGGAACGTGTCAGAAGGACATGTTCCCCACCTCCCTCCCCATCGATAGGGAGTGGGGAGGTGATCCCTCGTTTCATTCCTCTCCAATGGAGGAGAGGAGGTTGATCGATTAATCAATTTTTTATTTTGACAGAAAGAATTCTCTCCCTCACACTCTCATTCCCTTCTTCTTCCAATTGTTGGAAACCTTCCACCAAGGAAGATTTAAGAACTCAGAGATATAGAAGGTGCTCACTGTTGGTGGTGTTCTGTTGAAGAAAAACAGAGAACTTAGGAAGTTCCTGTGTTGCTGATTTTTTTTAGAGGAGCAAGGAGTTGCTGCAAGTTGAAACTACAAAGGTATTTTTCTTCCCTTAGTTTAATAGTTAAACTTAACATATGTTTGCATGTATGCAATTAATCCATGTCTAATAGGATTAGAAATATCATGCTTGTTCTGTATGTTTTGGTCAATGTACTGGTTTTTGTTTCAAGCAAAACAATCAAGTAATTAAGATCCCAAACATGTTTCCGCTGCTCAAGGAGATCAGATCTCCATCAAGAGCAATGCTTGATTTGTTTTGTTTTGAAACAAAATTGCATTGATTTAGTGGGAAATGCATTTGGTTTGCTGTAAAACTTGTTTAGGAATTTTTTGGGTTTAGTTTACTTCGATTTTTGTTCAAATTGGATGTAAAGGCCCCTGCGTTTTTGGGCAAAAAGTACAAAATTGAGTCTGTAATTGAGTTACGAGTCGTTCGGGACGAGTTTCATGCAATTCGGTTGAGAATCGAAGGAGAATTTGAAGATTGAAGTTGCTGTGTTCGTGGAAGAAAGTTGTTGCCGGGCAAAGCCAGCTGCGTTGCAATGTCAAAGAACGGCGGCGCAACGCCGCCGTTTCTCGACGCTGCGCTCATTCAAAGAATACGGCAACGTTACCCCGATACCAGATACCGCGCAAGACGACGGCGCGGCGGGCGTTGTAACGCCTTAGCGCTGCTGCAATGCCGTGGGCATTCCAAAGAAATTGCACAGACCGATTTGGTTGGTTCAATTATTTTTGGTCCGGTTCGAGCGGTTCAAGGCCGGTTCAGGGTGTTTTTGGACCGGTTTCATGAAATAAATTAATGTAATTTATTTATTTTTTTTCACTTTTGGGGCCAAATTATTCCGGTTTTACAGCTATTTATCTTTATGAATGTCATTTAGATTATTCCCACCTTAGGATAAGCATGATCATGCATTTTATTTATAGAAATGTTATATAAATATGGTTGAATGCATGACTAATTTATTTTTTCATGAGTAATTAATTATAAGTGTTATAATTAGATTATATGGAAAATAAATTGCATGGAGCATGAAATTACTTAGTTTAAAATAAATGTTTTTTTTTTTAAGTAATTTTACAATTCAATTAGTTGAATTCCTTTTATAATTCCAATTTGAATATTGATTGTTGGATTTATAATATAGTTTCTTTATCATAGGTTAATTATTAAAATTTATAAAAGTTATAAATTAAAGGGGTTTTAGAAACCATAACCTATAATAAAGAAATGCATGCAAACATAGGAACTTGGGTTAAAATTTAATTAGTTTTAAATCGCTTAAAATTAATTTAGACTCTAAGTTTCAATTTCTAATAGATTAGAAATAAGTCTTACATAGTATTTTAAATAGTTTAAAATATAGTAGGACTTTAGGACTTTGGTTATAAGGGAACTCTCACCGTGTGAAGTTCTGTCTAAGGTCAGGGGTACTTAAGTCGACTTGCCACGTGAGAACACCTCCCACTGAACCGACCTTAACCCGAGTTGAATTAACCTTAGTTCTGCTTTATCTCTAAGTAATTAAAATGTTTATTCACCTAGACATAAGGTTTTAAGACCTAGTTATAATAGTTATAATAGGCATAGACTTAGATAGATTCTTTTAGCCAGAATCCGACTAAGTTAAAACTATACCCTAATTTTAGGAACTTCAGTGGGAGAAAACGAGATGTTCGCATCAAGTTTACTCTCACGTCCTCAAGAGTTCACACTGTGAGTTCCATGCTCGGCTACGTGGCGTCAATAAGGCGTCCCTCTACGGTATGTGTTTGCATGGTTCAATACCAAGGTGAATGAGGGAAGTATCCATAGTAAATGGGAGCAAGGCGCGTGTCAACGTATCCTACGGTTTCCTTCATTAGGTTGCACCGTGAGATTTCTATAGCCCGCCTGCTAGGTTGTCTCCGAATGTAACAAACCACTACGGAGGCCTCGACTATAGGGATCGGAACACCGCGAGCTCCAAAAATGGATAGGGTCTCTTAGGTTGTTTGCCACCAGTTGTCTTTCTTAATAGTAGCCTGTTGGCTCGGGCCTATTGGATCTGAAAATGGTAGGGTCACATTTACGGGATGAGTTAAGTTAGTTAACAAATCCTTGACCAAACAAACGGTAGCTAAGGACCATTAGGACATGAGATGTTCTGGTAGTGAGAATTGGCTGAGAAAGTCTCAATTCAAGGGAGGAATGACTGATCGCCCGACGGAGGCTTTTGTTCTAAACCCTTGAAGTATCGTTGCAAAATTAAAGGTTTAACTTACACAGTGGGTTTAGTTTAAACACTAGGGTTCTTTAATAATTTTGCTAAATTAGATTGGGTTTTACAATGGGTTAAAAAGGCATAACTAATTAGAACTATTTTGGATTTTCAGCATGTCGTCCTCATTTATAGCCTTACTAAAAAGGGAACATTTAATTGGTGAAAACTTTACTACGTGGAAGTCAAACCTAGATGTGATCCTTGTTGTTGACGACCTTCGGTTCGTACTAACTGAGGAATGTCCTCAGATTCCTGCTCAAGACGCACCTCAATCAGTTAAGGATGCGTTTGACCGCTGGGCCAAGGCCTATATCCTGGCTGGGATATCTGATGTTTTAGGCAGGAGATTGCAGGATATGGTCTCAGCTCGTGAGCTCATGGGCAATCTGCAAAATTTGTCTAAACAACCGTCTGAACAAATTCGGCACGATTCCATCAAATACGTTTATAACGTGCGCATGGAGGAGGGAACTTCAGTGAGAGAACATGTTCTCGATCTTATAGTTCACTTCAACATGGCCGAAATGAACGAAGCGGTCATAGATGAGCAAATTCAGGTACTCTTCATTCTGGAATCTCTTCCGAAGAGTTTCCTGCCATTCCGTAGGAATGCGGAGTTGAACAAAAAGGAGTATAACCTGACTTCCCTCCTAAATGAACTACAAACATTCGAGTCTCTTATTAAGAATAAGGGACAGGCTGAAGGAAAGGCAAATCTGTTTGCCCATTCCAAAAGGTTCCAAAAGGGTTCATCCTCTGGGACTAAGCCCTGTAGTTCGACTCGGAAGAAGAGAAAAGGAGAAAAAGGGAAAGCTTCTGCCACTACAGACACTGAGCTCAAAGAGAAGAAATGTAAATTAGATTTACTTGTTCTTGAAACATGTTTAGTGGAAAATGATGATTTAACCTGGATACTTGATTCAGAGCCACTAATCACGTTTGCTCTTCATTTGAAACTAGTTCCTTCAAGGAGCTCAAGAGGGTGAGATGACACTCGTGGTCGGAACGGAGACGCCGCTCTCACTGCGCAAAGGGGGAGATGCCAAGTTATTTTTCGGAGATAGATTTCTTTTATTGAAAAATCTGTATATAGTTCTTGAGCTTAAAAGGAACTTAATTTCTATCTCTCGTTTAATAGAACTTGGATATTGTATTTTTTTTCAATTAATGAAGCGTTCATTTTGAAAGAAGGTGTCAATATTTGTTCTGCTAAATTGAAAAATGACTTGTATGTACTGAAACCGAACAAAACCAAAGCAATTTTAAATCATGAGATGTTTAAAAATGCCAACACTCAAAACAAAAGGCAAAGAATTTCTCCCAATAATAATACCTACCTATGCCATCTTAGACTTGGTCATATTAATCTCAACCGGATTGAGAGACTCTCTAAGAATGGACTTCTAAACAAGTTAGATGATTCTTTACCGCCTTGCGAGTCTTGCTTGGAAGGTAAAATGACCCAACGGCCTTTTACTGGAAAAGGTTACAGAGTCGTAGAGCCCCTAGAACTTGTGCATTTGGATCTTTGTGGTCCAGTGAATGTCAAAGCTCGAGGATGGTACGAATATTTCATCTCTTTCATAGATGATTATTCTAGGTATGGTTATCTATACCTAATGTATCACAAGTCTGAAGCCCTTGAAAAGTTCAAAGAGTATAAGGCTGAAGTAGAGAATGCATTAGGAAAAACCATTAAAACGCTTCGATCCGATCGAGGTGGAGAGTATATGGATTTGAAATCTCAGGAGTATATGATAGAACATGGAATCAAATCTCAACTCTCAGCACCAAATACACCACAACAAAATGGTGTGTCAGAAAGGAGAAATATAACCTTGTTAGACATGGTTCGTTCTATGATGAGCTATGCTCAATTGCCTGCCTCGTTTTGGGGATACGCAGTAGAGACTGCAATTCAAATCTTGAACAGTGTTCCATCAAAAAGTGTTTCAGAAACACCTTTTAATCTTTGGAAGGGGCGTAAACCTAGTTTACAACACTTTAGAATTTGGGGTTGTCCGACACACGCTCGTGACAAACCCAAAGAAACTGGAACCTCATTCAAGATTGTGCCAATTTGTTGGCTATCCCAAAGAAACGAGAGGTGGTCTTTTCTACGACCCACAAGAAAACAAGGTGATTGTATCGACAAACGCCACGTTCTTGGAGGAAGATCACATGAGGAACCACAAACCGCGTAGTAAATTAGTACTAAATGAAGCTACACATGAACCAACAAGAGTTGTTGATCAAGCTGGACCTTCATCAATAGTTGATGGAAGAACCAGCAACACAAGTCAGTCTCGTCCTTCTCAATCGTTGGGAATGCCTCGACGCAGTGGGAGGGTTGTTTCCCAACTTGACCGCTACTTGGATTTAGCTGAAAGTCAAGTTGTCATACTTGATGATGGCGTAGAAGATCCATTGTCTTATAAACAGGCAATGAATGACATAGACAAGGACCAATGGATCAAAGTCATGGACCTTGAAATAGAGTCAATGGACTTCAATTCAGTATGGGAACTTGTTGACCAACCTGAAGGGGTTAGACCCATAGGGTGTAAATGGTTCTATAAGAGAAAGAGAGATGCAGCCGGAAAGGTACAGACCTTTAAGGCTAGACTTGTAGCAAAGGGTTTTACCCAAAGGAAAGGAGTTGACTATGAAGACTTTTTCCCCTGTTGCTATGCTGAAGTCTATAATTGTCCATAGCCGCATTTTATGATTATGAAATTTGGCAAATGGACGTCAAGACTGCCTTTTTGAATGGTAATCTTGACGAGGACATCTACATGTCTCAGCCCAAAGGGTTCATAGCCCAAGGTCAGGAGCAAAAAGTTTGCAAGCTTAATCGATCCATTTATGGATTGAAACAAGCGTCAAGATCTTGGAATATAAGATTTGATACTGCGATCAAGTCTTACAGCTTTGACCAAAACGTTGATGAGCCTTGTGTTTACAAGAGGATCATCAACTACAAAGTAGCTTTGTTAGTACTTTATGTGGATGATATCCTACTCATTGGGAATGATGTATGATACCTTACTGACATAAAGAATTGGTTGCGACCCAATTCTAAATGAAAGATTTGGTTGAGACGCAATATGTTCTTGGGATTCAGATCTTCAGAAATCGCAAGAACAGTAACGCTAGCACTCTCTCAGCGCCTTATATCGACAAAATGTTGTCCGATATTTGATGCGAGAATTCCAAGAGGGGCTTATTACCTTCGCATGGAGTTCATCCATCTCTAGGAACAAAGTCCCAAGACACCTCAAGAAGTTGAGGATATGAGACATATTCCCTATGCCTCAAGTGATGAGGTAGCTTAATGTATGTTATGTTATGCATCGTGTCTGATATTTGTATGCGCATTGGGAATAGTCGGTAGGTACCACCCAATCCAGGTTAGACCAACGACAAATGAGCTTAAAAATATCCTCAAGTATCTAAGGAGAACGAGGGACTATATGCTTGTGTATGGGTCTAAGGATTTGATCCTTACTAGATACACTGATTCTGATTTTCAGACCGATAAGGATTCTAGAAAATCTACATCGGGATCAGTTTTCACCCTTAACGGGGGAGCTATAGTATGGTGAAGCATCAAGCAAGGATGCATCGCTGACTCCACAATGGAGGCTGAGTATGTCGCTGCTTGTGAAGCAGCTAAAAATGTTGTTTGGCTAAGGAAAATCCTTACTGATTTGGAAATTGTTCCAAATATGGAATCTCTCATCACCTTATACTGTGACAACAGTGGTGCGGTAGCCAATTCGAAGGAACCTCGCAACCATAAGCGAGGTAAGCACATCGAGAGGAAGTATCACCCGACACGAGAAATAGTGCAACGAGGAGATGTGATCCAACAAAGATCGCCTGAGCACAATATTACTGATTCGTTTACAAAGACTCTCACGGCTAAAGTGTTCGAGGGTCATCTGGAAAGTCTGGGTCACGAGATATGTACATAAGCTAATCTAGGGCAAGTGGGAGATATGTAATGGGGTATATGGATGCCCTAGTTTATTGTATTTCTACTGTTTTAGATTATGATGTACCCCACTAGAGTTTTAGTTCAAGTGGGAGTTTGTTTGGATATGTGCCCTAAAACTCGTAGTTTGTAATTATGTTCTAATTAATGTAATAAAGTGTTATTGTTTGTTATCTACGAGTTTGCCTTTATTTAAAACCCTAAATCCAATAAACTAAACATCCAAGGGTGTTAAATGAATCTTTAACTGAATGTAATGTACATAAAAAGGATCTCGGTTTGAGATACAGCCTAAAGGGTCTATAGTTAGGGGATAAGGTTTGAGTACCTTACCCTGGTTAAACGATGGATGTGGCTCACTTTGTATTTGATACAAACACTGTGATCCTAACGTGTTCGTGTAGATGACATGTGAGTGGGGATATCCTATGTAATGAGATTACATAAGACCAGACTACGAAATAGTAACCTCTAGTCAGTAACTCCGTTGACTAGTTAGGTTTCTATTTCACTAGGATGACCTAGGCAACGTGATCTCAATCCCGAGCGAGTGCTTACTGAACTCCTGCTTTGCGAGGGATTGTCCTTTGACTAGTATGGGTGAGAGTGGCGATTCGCCGACTCAATATGCCTACCTTCTTGGGGACAAGACCGAGTGAGCGGCTGGAAACTTAACTTACCAAGACGGAATTCACTCCTTCCCGCCTACTAGGGTAGGTAGAGGAATGTTCCCTTAAGTGGTGTCTCCGGGACTTGAACAAACGGCCCGACCCTCTCATTGGCCCGAGAGGGACTCTGTTTGTTGGTAGGACCACAAACAAATTGTTCATTAGAGGAGCACCGTACTTAAGGCACAAGATGTAACCCATGGGTAAAATGGTAATTTGACCCAACTGGTGTTACCGAACATTCGTGAAGGATTGACTTGTTATTATTGGTCAATATCCATGGACACAGAAATATATCTGCAGTGAGAAGAGTGCAGCTGTGAGACTTTAGTGGAGTGTTCCCACAGTTAACGAATGTTGATTGGGAGGTTAATGAGATTAACCGAGCAATCTCGTATCGTTGGAGCTTCTGATCTGTAGGTCCATTAGGTCTACCTTCTAGCTCGTAAAGGGTTCTTAGATCATTTGAATTTGAAATGTTCAAATTCATTAGGGAATAAACTTAATGTATTTAGATACGTATAATATATAGTTTTGGAACTATATATTATAAATTTAATGTGAATATGTTTCATATTAAATTATATGGGAGAATTGAATATTTGAAAGAGTTCAAATATTATATTAAGTGTGAATGTGATTCACATTTGAAAACTATAGGTTAAAATTTAATGTACACTGGATGTGCATTAAAACTATAGGTTAGAGGGAATGATATGATTAAATATGATTTAATCTTAATTGAATATAAGATATTTAATTTGGTTAATTAAATATGATTTAATTAATATTTTTAATTTAATTTAATATTAAATTAATGGAAAAGTGTCAGAAGGACAAGTTCCCCACCTCCCTCCCCATCGATAGGGAGTGGGGAGGTCATCTCTCGTTTCGTTCCTCTCCAATGGAGGAGAGGAGGTTGATCGATTAATCAATTTTTGTTTTTGATAGAAAGAATTCTCTCCCTCACACTCTCATTCCCTTCTTCTTCCAATTGTTGGAAACCTTCCCACCAAGGAAGATTTAAGAACTCAGAGATATAGAAGGTGCTCACTGTTGGTGGTGTTCTGTTGAAGAAAAACAGAGAACTTAGGAAGTTCCTGTGTTGCTGATTTTTTTTAGAGGAGCAAGGAGTTGCTGCAAGTTGAAACTACAAAGGTATTTTTCTTCCCTTAGTTTAATAGTTAAACTTAACATATGTTTGCATGTATGCAATTAATCCATGTCTAATAGGATTAGAAATATCATGCTTGTTCTGTATGTTTTGGTCAATGTACTGGTTTTTGTTTCAAGCAAAACAATCAAGTAATTAAGATCCCAAACACGTTTTCGCTGCTCAAGGAGATCATATCTCCATCATAAGAATTCTTTGATCACGTTTCTCACTTCCTGATAAATAAATTTCCATGGTTGGCATGCCTAGATGAAGAGTGAGGAACTTGGAGTCAAAAGGTTGAAGTTTTCACATTCTGGTACTTCTAAGTGTATTGTTATTGTTTGTGAATTACAAGTGTATGTATTTAGGATATATTGAAAGAGATGATTGCTAAAGCTCACAAAGTTGGTGAAGGAAACTGAAATCTTACAGTTAAGATGAATATGAAAGATGAAAGACTCATGGTTTAGATAAAGGCAAAAGAATTGAACATGACTTTAAATACAAATCCAACCTCTAGAATTGAAAATTACACAAAGGTAATCAAATTTTCTTAAATTGTACTCCTATACTTCTCGAATTTAGAACTTCATAAATTATGTGTAAGCTTTGGGACAAGGAGAGTGAAGACCAAGTACACATGAGTTATAGTGTACTGGTTCAACATGGTAGTTGATTTATTACATCTGGAAGAATTTCAGTAAAACTCTCACAATATATATTCTCTCTTTTGCAAGTTTCTCACCAGAATCTGGTTGCCTACTTAGAACGTGTTGCTTTCTTCTAATGAGGATGAGATCTCCAAGAATCTGGTTGTTCATCTTGCCAAAAGGGGTTGCAGGTTCACCATCAAACTTCGAACTTTGTGGCCTTTTATGTTTGTCTAATGCATAAATTGAGAGAAATAGAGGTCATTAACGAAACTTTTCGATATTGGATTCTCTCTTGTGTGCTTGTTTGTCTCTATAATCCATTGTTTATTCATCAATTTTTAACCCTTTATTGATCCTTTTCTTGGCTTTGTTCAGAGTAGTTTTGGTGGGAAATGAGATTGTTCTTCAGAGCATGAGTTAGGTGATATTGGGTTCGTTAAAGAGTGTCCTGCCAATTGAGGTTGTTGGATTGGACATGGAAGAAGTGAGAGGGCAAATTTTGATGAGGTTGTGAACATAGCATGTAGTATTTTGGGAACTTTGGATGCGTTCGTCCATGCTTATTCTTATGAAGGTACAACCCATCTCTATAGCTCTTACACCCATGTTTTCTTTTCATAACATGATTGTGATGTGTTCAGATCTTGTGATGTAGTGAGTTTGTTATATAGTTTGGTATTTAATTGTTTTAGTTGCTTATATGACTTAGTTGTTGATTCTTCTATGAATAGAGGTCTTAGGCTCTTGTTTAGTCATGATTTGATGTTGTAGTGAAGATTGAATAGACATTTACTTTGTGAGTTTTCTGAGAGAGATTAGGCTTCAGACTTGTTTAAATTATCTGCTCATAGTTTCAGAGTTACTGGTTTTTGCATGGATGCAAATTTCAAATGTGAATCAATGTTTAAAAGGCTTCTAAGGCTTATGTCCTGAGTTTAACTTGAGGCTAGGCTCATGTAGTCAAACTTTTAGTGTCGAAGCTTACACCTTCACTTGTGTTACAACATACACCTCTTGTCGTGCCTTTGAGAGAACGCACGGGAGCTTGAGGCTTGAAAGGTTTATGCCTCATGTAATAGTTAAAAGAATAATTTTAACTTGTTTTCCAAAAGCCATGGAAGTCGATTTAGCAAAAGGATGTTGATTCGAGCATCAACTAGCGAGGCTTTGAGCCATTTTGGTAAGTCTAAGTGCATTTTAATCTTTTTCGAACACCTATAAGTGTTGTTTGTATGTTAATCGTCTTAATCCTCCTTGGTCGACGTTTATGACATTAGGCTAGATCTCATTCCCTCCCTTTGAGCATGCTTCTTAGGATTAGTGTGAAGGTTGCTTTCATTCACTATTCGGGATGTGAGGGAGTGAGTGGAGTAGGCAGATGGGTAGCTAGTATTCGAGATCGTTGTGTTTTAAGAGGGGTTGGCATGATTGAGTAAATTCACTCGTTGCATGTTTTAGAGTTTCGAATTATTAGAGATAGGTTGCTTACTTAGTATGTTTATGCTCACCCTTGTTGCTTAATGTTGTGTTTGCAGGTAATACTCAACTACTTGGCGGGTGACAAAGGTGTTGCAGAATTATGGTGACGTTTTCAAAGTTTTAGTCATAATGTTGTCAATAAGTTTCATGTTTAAACCCTTTACAGTGTGTTAGGCTAGAGCATGCAAAGTTCTCTTGTTTTGTAAACCTCCTTGAATGTTAGTTGAGTTTATGGCTTAGGATCGTTATAATAGTTCTTGTAATTTTTGAATTGTTGACATGAAGTTTGATAAGTCCTTGTAATTTTAGAATTGTTAATGAGCTTAATAGTTTGATATTGTGAAAAATATGAATTTTGTTAAAGTGTGGAAGATTGGTTGATGAAATTATGCATTTTTCAATATAACAAATTATTGGAACACAGTGCAGAAAATTCAAGATAATAGGGAATATTTAATAGATTGAAAAAAAAACACAAACCAACAAGACATGTATAATGTGTCCAGATCTAATTCCTATTGAAATTTTTGAAACGTCAAGATAAACATATATTTGACAAAGAGAAAACGTCAAGTATTAACACAAATTTGACATTTTTCAAAGTCAAGATAAAACTACATTTGACGAATAAAAAGTGTCAAGGTTTCATGTTAAAAATGACACATTATAACCGTAAAAAAAGACTATACATAACACTTTATAAGTGTCAAGTATTGTATATTATTCTTGACGATGGATTCCTTGACGGTTTGAAAAATTTGACATTTTATAAGCGTCAAGAAATATAGTTTTTGTAGTAGTGTACCCAGAGTTGTTTGAGAGCTAGCTACTTTCGAGGACGAAAGCTCCTAAGGTGAGTAGACTGTAACAGGCGGTTTAAAAAAAAAGAAGAAGTCGGAGGGGGCGAACGATTCGCCCCCTCTCGCGCGCCACTCACAGAAACGGTCGCCGACCGTTTCGGCCGGCGACACCTCCACCTCTTTTTCCCATCTCCCTCCCCCTCTCATTTTTCTCCTCTCATTTTCCCCTCCCTCTCCAACACTCTCTCCCTCCCTCTCTCACACACGTGATCTCTCTTTCCCTCTCTCACACACACGCGATCTTTCCCTCTCTCTCTCTCTCGTCTCGGGCCGTGACCCTCGTCGCCGCCAGCACACTATCGTCGTGCCCAGATCCGTGAGACCCATCGCTTGTTTCAGCCAGTTTGAGCTCGTTTCGGTCGGTTTTCGAGGAACAGAGACCGATTCTGGATAGATCGGCTCGCGAGGATTCCAAATCTGCTACCCACGCACCGCCACCGCCGCCGCCTGCCGGCGACACGCGCCACCGCCTGCAGGGTCGCCGACCGTCTCCCTCTGTGCGGTCGCCTCGATCCATTCCTTAGCTCGTTTCGGATCTCCGTTGGGTGAGTTTTACTCATCGTAAGCTTTTAAGGCCTCGGTTATGTTTCAGATTATTAATTCTTGTGCGTGTTTTTCGTTAGGAGTTTTACCTTGGAAGCAGAAATACATTGGAACACGTCGCGTTTCTCAAGTTGCTCGTTCTTGCTGGAGTATAGGTAAGTAGTTATTTGGACTATACCACCCCTAAGTGTAGGCCTTAGGGGCACGCCGCGTGCTTTTACCTGATTGGAAGTAGACTGAACGTTTTGGTTGTAGTAGCATGCTAGGATGTGAGAATTACAGTTGTGCCTGATTCAAGTTCATTTGATTGTGTTGATGTATATCTGTGCTGAAACCTTCATTTGATTGTGTTGATGTATATTTGTGCTAAAACCCAAACCTGCTGGTTCAGGGTTTAGTTGTCTGTTAGTCCTACGTGAATTGTAACTAGTAGGGTCGATGTAAACTTGTGCTGAGAATTCTGAATGGGTTAGTGTGCTATGGTTGTCTGTCCTGAGCTTGATAGTCTTGTGCTTAGTTTGAAGTAACTCGGGAGGTGTTGTTGAGTCTTAGGATTGTGGTTAGCACAACTATCCCTAGTGTAGACCCAAGTCTTTGTGTAACCCTTAGTAGGCTGAGACTCGAGGTTGACGAGATGATGATAATGTTATGAGATGTGGTGGTCCGTCCTCCATCCAGTTGTGCGACTCGAGGTGTGATCATAGAGTCAGAGGGGTTGGATATAGTCCTTTGCCCTAGTACAGGCCTGGGAACGAGCCCGTGGTCGATTGTGTACGGTAGTACCGCATTCGATGCTTTCTGGGATGTGGTGGTCCGTCCCCCATCAAGTTGTGCGACTCAGGGTGTGATCCTTAGAGTCAGAGGGGTTGGATAAAGTCTTTCGCCCTAGTGCAGGTCCGAGAATGAGTCTCGTGATCAGTTGTTGCCAACCTAGTTCAGAAGCTAAGGGTAGGACAAGACTGAGAATTCTGAGTGAGAAATAGGGCCAGGATGCTTGTTGAGGTTGTGTGGCGGGCTAGGTGTCGTGCTTAGCTAGGTCTAAGGTTGTTCTTTTGTGCTCTTTACTCTTGGACGAAGTGGGCTGCTTACTGAGTATTTCTATACTCATCGCTCGTTTATTTCTTCTTTTGTTGCAGGTAAGGCAAACCAGTGAGGTGACCATCGACGACGAGACCGCTGCGAGGCTATGGAAGACTTGTAGGACTTAGTTAGGGGTTGTTGTTTAGAAGTTGCTTTCATCTCTTTTTCTTCTGTTGCACTCTGCTTCTTTAGTTTGTGTTTAAACCTTAACATGTCATGTTCCTTATCGTTCGGATCGAAGTATGTGATGTTATATTTCTTTCGTATTCAAACCTGTGTTATTGTTGTTTGTTGTCTGAGAACTCCGAGGGACTAGAGTCCAACTTGTTGTTTTCTGTAGTAGTTTGGAGGAGGTTGGGTACCCATTGAGCCTTTTTGAAGTGCTTTTGTTCAGGTTCAAGTTTTATAAATTTTTTGGTTTGTCCAGTTTCATGCCTGCCATGCTTTCGCCGGATTTTCAAACATGAAAGGTGCTGAGTTGAAGTAATGCCTTAGTATGAAATATTTAATTATATAAAATTACATATTTCTAACAATATTTTTACACATAGTCATAATATATATCATAGATAGTTTAAAAAAAACATAAAAAATAATTATTCGGGTCGTTTGGGGACACGAAAAAATCGAGCAAATGTATATGTGAATAGTAATGACCTTAAAAAAAAAAGTGTGAGCGAGCTGGGTCGTAACATCTTTTAGAAAAAACCACAAAGAATGGCTCAATTGACCAAAAAAACAGAGAAAAAAAACCCCTCCTCACACAATGGGGCCCACCACCTTAACCCAGCAGTCTCTCTTCTCTCCGTTATATAATAAAAGAATATTACCGTACGGTCGTTGCACACTTGTGGGTCCCACCTAACGTACAAAATTTCCAACTTCCGTAAATTAAAATAATAATCCACTACACGATACCGTACCACTCCACTTACAGATTCTACCCAATCATCTTTTGCCACGTCGCAAAACAAAGCTACACATAGTCCCGTCCGTACCAGATCCCTCCTTCCTTCCTCCCCTTTGCAAAAACAACTCCATATTCCCACAAAAACAACCAGAACACAAAGAGAGTGGAGGAAGGAAGAAGAAGAGGAAGAAGAAAACAGTAGAAGCAATGATGGATCAGGTCGGCAATTCCGGTTCGGGTCAGATCCAAACCCTTTCCAAATCCGCCCACCACCCTCTCCTCCGCCTCCGCCTCTTCTTCCTCTTCGTCCCAACTTAGACACACCCATTTCTCAATTCTTCACATCTCTGTTCTTTTCACTTTTCTTTCTTCACAATCCGCAAATGCCTTCACCATTTCCACTTCTCCTCGACTTCCCCGACGAAATCCTCATCCGGCTCCGCCAAAATCTCACCAACCACTCCGATTCCACATCCTGGCGACTCGTATGCAAGGATTTCCACCGTATCGATCTAATCTCTCGTACAACTCTCCGAGTCCGTCGAATCGAGTTTCTCTCCAGCTTAATCGCCAAGTTCCAAGCCATCGATGAGTTGGATCTCTCGATTTGCCCTCGGTTTAAAGATGGGACGGTGTCGATCTTTCTGGGTTTTGGGTTTTCGAGGCTGAGGAGTTTGATTCTGAGCCGGTCGTCGGGGTTGAGCTACATGGGGTTGGAGAGCGTAATGAGGGCTTGCACGGGGCTGGAAATGGTCGACATGTCGTACAGTTGGGGGTTTGGGGATAGGGAAGCGGCGGCGGTGTCGAATTGTGAGGAGTTGAAGGAGGTGAGGTTGGATAAGTGTTTGGGGGTTACGGACGTGGGTTTGGCGAGGATTGTTGTTGGCTGTGGGAAATTAGAGAGGCTTAGTTTGAAGTGGTGCTTGCAGGTTTCTGATCTTGGTGTTGAACTTTTGTGTAAGAAGTGCTTCCATTTGAGGGTTCTTGATCTGTCTTATCTCAAGGTTTGCCTTTTTTTTTTAATTTGGTTTTATTTCATTGATTGAGAAGTCAATATGTGTTGGAGTGGTAACTTTTTGGGTAAAGAATGGATTAGAGAAGTTATTTGGAAGTTTTGTTTAATAACAAATTGGGGAAGAAAATAATCATTTTACCCCTAAAATTAATTAGGTAGGTAGGTGCATTGACTTTTATATTAAAGTTTCAATTTCATTAAATTGGACGTTAGAACTAGACAAATGTTACAATTTTGGCAATTTCCCAATTGATAGGTTTTTGTATGAAGTGTGAAAAAAATGGTGTGTTCAATAAATTATAAAATATATTCTCAAGATAAAGTTGATGAGATATTAGTAAAAATGACATTGGAGTTGGATTTTTGTTGAAATTTGTGAATTTTGAGATATCTATGCAAGGGAGTTTAATTTTGGGTTTAGGTTTTGACTTTTACATAAATCAGAAAGTTTCCAGAGATTTTTATGTTATTTTTTTGTTAAAATTAATGGATGTTTGGAGCAGAATTTGAACATATGGTAAAAGTGGTAATAAAAATTGATATTTTCTCTGACAAATTTTATGGAACGGATGAGTGGTATTTATGGAGGGCAAGGGAGAACAGAAGCCACATAAAAATCTTAATGGGTATTGATCTTTTTAAGAAATTGACAGCACAAAATATTTTATTTTGTTCATTTTAAAGCAAAATAATTTTTTTTTTTTGAAAAGTATGGTTCTTGAAAACAGTTTCTATGCAACAACGTGGTTGGGAAGCTATTTTTAAGACATTTTTCAAGAACTATGATTAAGTGGGTTGGAAAAATCAAGATTATTGTGTCATTCATTGGAATAACAAGTGCAGTTATTCTTAAAAAATAGGAAATTAGTATAAATAAACCAAAAACTAAAAGAAATAATTATATTTACATAGTGTCTTTGAATTTTTGTTTGCAAACTTTTTAAAAACAGTTCCAAACTTATTCTTTTGGCAATTCAGTATTCTGGTTAAAATTTGTCAACTGAAAACTGCATATTGGGTTAAAAACAGGTGACGAATGAATCACTACGTTCAGTAGCTTCTTTGCCAAAGCTTGAGGTTTTGGTTATGGTGGGCTGTCTTTCAGTTGATGATGTCGGTTTGCATTATCTTGAACATGGCTGCCCTTCTCTAAAGGTACTTATGATCGAGAGTAGTATTCTTTTTGCTTAATATGTTAAAATAAATTCGAGCAAACTAGCAAGTTGATTGGCTTGCTTAGTAATATATTAGTATTAATTGTACGAGCGTGCATGTTTTTGAATGGATTATAGGAGCTTGATATTTCAAGATGTGATGGCATTAGTCCGTATGGCTTAACATCTGTTATAAGAGGTCATGATGGTCTTGAGCAACTTGATGCAGGCTACTGCTTCTCTGTAAGATGCTGCTGCATTTTTTTGAGATTTTGCCTTCTTTTTCTGTTATGAAGCTTCAACCTTTGGCGTTTGTTTCTAGGGGCTTTCCACAGACTCTCTTTACTGGCTGAAGAACCTGAAGTGTCTAAAAGCAATTAGGCTTGATGGTACTCAACTCTCAAGTGCGTTTTTTGATGCGATCAGTGTCCATGGCAAGTATTTGGTGGAACTTGGGCTGAGCAAGTGCAACGGAGTAACTGATGTAAACATCATTCAGCTGATCTCTCGCTGTATTGGCTTGAAAGTTCTCAATTTAACATGTTGCCACTCCATCACCGATGCGGCAATATCTTCAACGTTTAGCTCTTCCCAGAAACTCGTGTCGCTGAAGTTAGAATCATGCAACATGATCACTGAAAGAAGTCTCGACCGGCTTGGGTTGTACTGCTCTTATCTAGAGGAGCTTGATCTTACTGATTGTTGTGGTGTGAATGACAAGGGTACTTTCAACTTGTCGTTTGATGATTGCATTATAATAACATACAACCATTTGAGTGAATCATTGTGCTAACTTGATTGTGTCCTCTCTTGCAGGACTTGAATGCTTATCAAGATGTTCACAATTGCTAAGCTTGAAACTAGGATTGTGCACAAACGTAACAGACACAGGGTTGATCAAGATTGCTCTCAACTGCAAAAGGATTTGTGAACTCGATTTGTACCGGTATCGTGAGAGTTCAGAAATTTATCTGATCTTTTTGAGTAACTACTAAAAAGAGGAGACTTTCATTTTATGTACTCTTGAATTGCAGTTGTCTGGGTATTGGGGATGCCGGATTAGAAGCTCTATCAAGTGGTTGCAAGAAATTGATGAAACTGAACTTGTCATACTGTAATAAGGTTTCGGATAGAGGAATTGAGTACGTCGGCCACCTTGAGGAACTTTGCAACTTAGAAATACGTGGGCTTCAGAATGTCACAAGTGTAGGTTTGACGGCAGTTGCAGTTGGTTGTAAAAGATTAGTAGATTTGGACATGAAACAATGTCAGAATGTTGATGATTCTGGCTTCTGGGCACTCGGCTCTTATGCTCGGAATTTGCGACAGGTATATGGATTCATCTCTTGTGTTGTTTGGCATTTTATTATGAAATAATAGTTAAATAATAGTGATCAATTGATGGGCATGGATCATGTGAATCTAACTGCCCTACTTGATGATAGATTTTTGAATGGTAAGAGATTTCATCTATTTCCAACTGCACAAATGAAAATAATATATTTGTGGCAAATGCTGGTGATGTTGAATAGTTGAAGTATAAAATCAAAGGAGCAGTTTCACTATCATTAAAAGGTCATTTGCTTTGAGTTTTCTAATCCCTATCTCTCAGAATATTTCCTTTAGTATTGGGATTGTTTCTTCAATATGCTAAAAGGAGTGTTGATTATTTAAAAACATCATCAAATTTTCATAATATTTGGCTACATATTGGGAATTGTTTAAACATCATCAAATTCTCGTCTGAGCTTCATACTTTTTTCACAGTTTGTTAGTTGTGTGGTAGGGATGAGAGGAATACTTACTTTCGGTAAGATCAGTAGGTGGGAGAAGACCTCTTTGCTCCTTGTACCCCCCTGTTATATCATTTGTCCTAAAACCATTTGGTAGCTTTGATTATTTCTAGTCCTTCCCTCTTCTCATGATGCCATTCCTTCTCCTTCCCTTGGGTTCAGTCGTGCTTTAACCAATAGGGAAACAACTCTACCATCATCGGAGGGATTCCTGCCTTTGGATTCCTTCTCCTTCTAAAGGCTTTTCGTGTAGTTCCTTCTTTCATTGTTTAGTGAGTCCTATCGCGTCAAGTGGTTCTTCGTTCTCCTCTGTGGAAAGTGAAGGTTCCAAAGAAGGTGAAGTTCTTTGTTTAGGAAATTTGGCATGGAAGGGTGAACACTTTGGATCATTTGTTGGCCAGGGGATCTCCCTTGGTTGGGTCGTTCTGTTGTATTCTTTGTAGGAGGACAAACGGGGATCTTGATCACATTTTCTGGAGTTTGTGACTTTGCTCGAGCTGTTTGGAATTGCTTCTTTCATCCATTCAACTTCTGCATTGTTGGATGCTTGGACAGTAAAAAGATGTTCATGAAGCTTCTTCTCAGTTCACCTTTTCGTGAGAAATGGTTGTTTTTGTGGTAGGTTGGGGTTTGTGCTATTTTGTGGAATCTGGGGCGAGAGAGAAACAATAGAATCTTTAGGGGAAAAGAGAGTTGAGAGAAACAATAGAATCTTTAGGGGAAAAGAGAGTTCTCCTTTGGAACTGTGGTCCCTAGTTAGATTCTATGTTTCTCTTTGGACGGTGTTGAGGCTTTTTTGTAATTATTCTTTAAGTCTTATCTTGCTTGATTGAAGCCATTTTTTATAGTTGGTTCCCCCCTGTGGGCTTCTTGCTTTTGTACGCCCGTGTATTCTTTCATTTTTATTCAATGAAAGTTCGCTATTTTATCAAAAAAAAAAAAAAAAAAAAACTTTGAGCACTTCAGAGTGCTCTTTAAAGTGCTTTTAAAGGGAGCATTTAATTATTTTTCCCCCCTTTCCTGAACCTTTATTGGAATTTCCCCGAATCGGGGTCTTAGCTACTCGCTTCAAGCACTCCCAAACATTCCATTAAGTAGGTCATGCCATTTGTATATGCTTCTTTGAATGGGATCAAGCACCTGATTATTCTTTTGATTGTGGCAGTTAAATGTGGGATCTTGTGCTGTATCAGATGTGGGATTATGCACGATGATGGGGAACCTTTCATGCCTTCAGGATGCTAAGCTCGTAAACCTTAACAAAGTCTCGGTACGAGGTTTCGAGCTTGCACTTAGGGCCTGCTGCCTCCGGGTCAAGAAAGTCAAGCTGCACACATCTCTCAGGTTTATGCTCTCCTCAGAGATACTCGAAATTCTGAATGCTTGGGGTTGCAAAATTAGATGGGATTAGAGCGAATTGAGAAGCAAGCAGTTTGATGCTCCGGATTTCTTGATAATGCATGTCATGTTCAATATGTACAGATCAAATTCAATGGAAGAAGTGCCTAACTTGGTAGCTTCTTAATACAATTGCTTGCTTTGTATTAGATGCTATAAATTGATATGTATCGAACTATTTGTTCCCCTCAATGCTGTGAAAAGATAGTGAAAGCATTTCATCTTAAATCTATACTTGTAGTTGGGTGACATTCGGGGTTCATTTATGCATAGATTCATTACTTGACGTCTTTCTACCGAAGGTTTTGGTTTTTTTCTGTATGGCTGTCTGTTGCTGAAGAGGAGAGTAAGATTGGGGAATGTTTGATTCTTCACCATGGGGTTTGGAAGTTGAGAATCCTTCAGGCCGTAGAGAAGAATCCAATAGGAAGGAATAAAGAGAGTGATTGCCTCAAAAGAAAGCATAACTTGAACCATGTCAGGAGAAAAGGCATAGAGTTAGAAAGAAGTAAAAATGTGAAACAACTTACCTTTACTTTATATTCAAACAATTCCCTACTATTTTTTTTTTGTTATATATATATGCAAAAGTTTTTCACTGACGAGGAAAGAAAAAAGGAGCTGTTTAAACATTCTCCTTTCTTCTTTTTTTCCTTTTCAATCATGTCAAGAGTTTCTTTAGCCATTCATCTTTTTATGTTCATCTTTATTCCTGCATTTCTACAAGTTTCCTCCATTGATGTTATCTACCCAAACGAGCAAAATAATGCTGTACAGTCCATGATTTCCCAGATTTGTGCAGATATTGAAGACCGAAATTCCTGCATTTCAAACATACAACTTGAATTGGGAAGAAGTGTGAACTCACACCCAAGTTCTGTCTTGAGTGCTGCAATTAGAGCGACTCTTAATGAAGCGAGACGAGCAATAGAGTCTATAACAAAGTTCAGCACGTTCTCGTTTAGCTACCGTGAGGAAATGGCGATTGAGGACTGCAAGGAGCTTCTTGACTTCTCTGTCTCAGAGCTTGCCTGGTCGTTAGCTGAGATGAAAAGGATTCGTACAGGTGAAAATGACGCTCCGGGTGAAGGCAACCTAAAAGCATGGCTGAGTGCTGCTCTCAGCAACCAAGACACATGCCTTGAAGGCTTTGAAGGCACAGACAGGCACATTGTAAGTTTCATCAGAGGGAGTTTGAAGCAAGTTACATTACTCATTAGCAATGTCTTGGCATTGTATACTCAATTACACAGCTCACCATTTCAACCCCCACGGAATGAAACGGCGGAGGAAACCAAAAGTACAGAGTTTCCAGATTGGATGACAAGTAGTGAGCATGAGCTCATGAAATCTCATCCACGTAGCATTCACGTCAACGCAGTTGTGGCTTTGGATGGAAGTGGAGATTTCCGTTCGATCACAGAAGCTGTAAATGAAGCTCCAAATTATAGTAACAGAAGATACATCATATATGTGAAGAAGGGAGTCTACAAAGAAAATATCGACATGAAGCGAAAGAAAACTAACATAATGTTTATTGGAGATGGTATTGGAGAAACGGTGGTGACGGGAAGTCGCAATTTTCTTCAGGGATGGACTACTTTCAGAACTGCAACTGTTGGTGAGTAGTTTAATCTGCATTTACTTTCAAGTAAAGTTTAGTTTTTTGCTGTTTTAGTCTTGAAAGATAAAGGTGTTGCTTTGACTCAGCTTGTGAATGACATGTTTTCTATATAACTGTTTTTGGCTGTAGCTGTTTCTGGGAAGGGATTCATAGCAAGAGACATGACATTTCGCAACACCGCTGGACCGGAAAACCATCAAGCAGTGGCACTCCGAGTCGACTCCGATCAATCTGCCTTCTATCGGTGCAGCTTTGAAGGCCATCAAGACACGCTTTACGTTCACTCTCTTCGCCAATTTTACAGGGAATGCAACATATATGGCACCATAGACTACATCTTCGGCAACGGTGCAGCAGTGTTCCAAAAATGCAACATCTACACCAGAGTTCCACTCCCTCTCCAGAAGGTCACGATCACAGCTCAAGGCCGAAAATCCCCGCATCAGAGTACCGGTTTTTCGATCCAAGACAGTTTTATTTATGCAACTCAACCAACATATCTAGGAAGACCATGGAAGCTATATTCAAGGACTGTCTTCTTGAACACTTACATGAGTGGTTTGGTACAACCTAGAGGGTGGCTTGAGTGGTATGGCAATTTTGCATTAGGCACATTGTGGTATGGAGAGTATAAGAATTATGGACCTGGTGCATCCCTTTCGGGTCGGGTCAAATGGCTTGGGTACCACGATATCCGAGATGCTGTTGTGGCTAGGTTGTTCACCTCCGAGCACTTCATCGACGGTCGATCATGGTTGCCGAGGACGGGTATTAAGTTCACACTTGGATTGAGTAATTAAGTCATTATGCTATAGGTTTAGGAAGTTTGAATCTTTGGACATGTTTTTCTTTTTTATATGGTTTGAAATGACAACTATGTATAAGAATATGAATCTATCAACAATAAGTTTTCCTACAAGATGTGCTATGTGATTCTAGCTTGTTCTTGGAAGTTTACAAGTTGACATATCTAAATTTTGTCTCAATTGACTTTCATTCTAAACTTTCCATTGCTTTGAATTTGTTTCCTTGTTTTGGTTGAAAGTTTAGAAACAATTTTTATTGTTAAAAATTTGTAATAGCATTAATTTAATTTGGTCCATTTGTTTTTATTTGTTGTTTTTTATTTTCTTAGAAAAATAATGTCATTTGAGTTCTCATTGTTTTTAGTGTTTGAAAAAAAGAAAAAAGCACTGACTTTTCATTTTTGTAAGTGAATTTTATAAGCCAAAAGAATTCATTTTAGAAACAAAACTCTATTTTTCAAAATCTCACCTTTCTTTTTTTTTTTAATTAAAAAAATCTGATGTATGATGAAATATTAGTTAATTAGTTTAATTTAATTATGATATAGGATGAAATATTAGTTAATTAATTTAATTTAATTATTATTAGTTTAGTGTTAATTTTAAATTAATGTGTATTAGGTATTTTCTTTGTAAGGCTATATATAACCCTCTATAGGTTTGTAATAGAGCTTTTTGAATCCTATTTGAATAGAACATCATAGTTTTTTTTGGAGAGTTCTCTCTCATTCTCTCTTTCTCTATCACCTCTAGTTGTCATTGCCTTAGAGCTCTGATACCACTATGGTTTTACGAATTTAAAGATTAGGCCAAATTCATAGTTAAAGAAGGAAAATCCATCTCAAAGAGAGAACTCTCCAAAAGAACTATGATATTCTCTTCTAATAGGATTCAAAAAACTCCATTACAAAGCTTACAAAGGGCTATATATAACCTTTAAAAAAAGACCTAATACACATTAATCTAAAATTAACACTAAACTAATAATAATTAAATTAAATTAACTAACTAATATTTTTTCCTTCATCAAAATCTCACCATTACTTATTGATATTTGATTTTTCTTTCTTTGAACATATTATTTCCCCCTGATTTTCTCTCTCCTATATACTTTTATCGTTTTTAACCTATTTTTCTCTCTAAAATTCCTCCCTTCTCTGAAAATTTTCATTCTGAAATTCTCTTCAAACTTTTATCTCTCTAACATAATTTTCTCTCTATTTTTTCCAATCATTTTTTTTTAGCTTTTTGCCTTTTTATTGTTGAGATTGCGTCTTCTTTTTTTTTTTAATAAAATGGTTGAGATTGCGCTGAGACCTGTAAAAGTAATTTTGGGAAAAGTCCTAACTGCTTCAGTTGTTTAGTTATACTGATTTTTGTAAAATGTATATAAAATCACTTTTAAACTTCTTTAATTTCCAAAATCTTCTAAATGTAGCCTTTTATTTTAGATTCTCTCATAATCAAGCATTTTGCAAAGAGATCAAATTAATGTATTAAGAATCACATGTTGTGATTCAAATTCCACAACCCCAGTTGTATTAAAAAAAAAAAATAAAGCATTTTCTTTCTCTTCACTTTTATTTTTTTTTTAAAAAATAGCTAATATATCCTACCGTTATATATATATATTTAATTCCTTGGCTTGATATTGAATTTTCTAAACAATTCCAACATCACAAAACTTGAAACAAATTCAAGCAAAAATATCGATGTATTTTCATATTCTTTCCATTACCCTTTTCTTTTTCTTTTTTTCTTCTTCCCATCTGCCCTCCAAAAATTGTTAATGGTTGCTTTCTCTCTGATACACATCTAAATGATATCAAAAAGTTAGTCAAAATATTTTGAGATTTGTTGAATGTTATATTATTTGATTTTTAGCAATTTTTTTCTTATCTATTCTTTAATTTTATTTCTTGATTTTTTTATTTAAAACTATATCGATTTTGAAATCAAGAGGAAATAAGCTTTAAAATGAAGGAAGGGTAATAAGGGAGGCTAGATTTTGAAATAGTAATAAATTGAGAACCAAAAGAAATCTTCATCACAATTTTATATAACAATTATTTTTCCTAAACTGGATAATTTAAAGTAATAACAAAATATAATTTATAATTTAACTATAAAATTATAAATAATTAGCTTAACAATAATTCACCATCAACATATAAATAATTAAAATAATGTCAACTTTGGTCATTATGGTTAAACCAAAATAATTTTGTTTGAATTTACCACATGTTGCAACCTACTTTTATAGGTCTAAAATTGAAATTTACCGAATTTCTAAAATGCTTGAAGCATAGTTGTCAGCAATTATTTTAAAAGTTACAACAAACCCAAAGAGAACCTATAACTCTTTTAATCAACCTGTTTAATCAACATATTGGTTTCGATTTATTCATTTTCCCATTTCACACAAAATTTTAGAAGTATCATTTTCTAAACTGATAGTGTATAGGGAATTTTTTAAACATAATGTACACAATAATATTTGTATGTCATGCTAAAGTACAAAGATATAAAATTATTTACAACTTATTCTAATAAAAATGCAAATATGACTGCAATAAATGTAACTTTGACTTAGAAAATAAAATGAGATATAATTTTAACAAACTAGTAACGTATAGATAATCCTTTTTTTTCTTTTTTTACAATTTATATATGATGTGAAAATTTACAAACAAGAGAAAGTTGCAATCCTTTGACTAGCTAAGCTATACTCACACGAGCGGACCCAAATACTAATGCATGAGGGTCGATAAATTATTATTTAATAAATATAATAAAAAAATTCATCAAAAGATCAATTTAAATACAACATTATGTAGAATTAAAAAAATTATCGACGAGAAGAATAGATGGGTGTATAAAAGACTTCCTAACTAAGTTTGATTAATTTTAATGAACCATAGCGTTGGTAAAATTAGATAGAGTATTTTACATTGAGACAACAAATGTTTGTTTTCCAAAGATACATTACACAAAACTATATGTATATTCTGTTATTTTTTTAAACCAAACCATTACATACCATAGGGTACTAAATTTAAAATTATTTTTGGGGGCCCTTGTCCCCATATAGATCCACCCATGTTAATACTCACATCACTGTGTAAATAAAATGTTAACCTGATAGTTTAATTAAACAAATTCCAATGACAAAAAAAAATTGAATTAGTACTAAAATAAAAAAATTCAAAGTAAAAAATTATATTAGAGACTAAAAATAATTTTAACATGATATTAGAATACAAATATATTCAAGAACTTGAATTAAGCTAAAGTTACGTACATTTATTGCATGAAGGACGATAAAAACAAATTTGATCACATCAATGAAAAGGAGTTTCTATTATTTTTTTTTAATGTAATACAATTTTAGGTAAAAATCAAGTTTGTTTCTGATATCAATATTCAATCATTATAAGAAAATATTTATACTCTAATAGAAATGAATTAAATAAAGAAAATATTTATACAAACTTTGATCTATACATTGATGTGTTAGTGATACAAAAGTAAGCCACATAAACAAATTTTCTTTGCAATAGTATGAGTGACTTAAAACTTTTGGGCATCGGTTATAATAACTTGTAGAATATATTATGCACCCCATATACAGATAATTATAATTCCAGACTATACTACTCTATATTTTAAATAATATTATATAATTTCATACATTATAATAACCCACATATCATTATAACTCCGTTATTATAATAACGCCCTAAACAACCCCTTAATATAATGACCTAAATTTATCACAAGACTTTGATCATCATTAGAAAAATAGGTCTACCTCCCATGAAACTAAAATATTGTTTAGACTTGGGATAGATTGGTGCAATTTCTTAAATTCCTATACCTATAGCATATCTTATTGAATAAAAAAGTCTCAAATTTAGATAATCACATCTAATCTAAATTAATATGTAGTTGTATATATCTAGATAGGTTATCAAGCTAATTAATCCCATCAAACATTAACTTTTCTTTTAGGAAAAGCTAATAATAATCTCTCACTTGATTTTGATTTTTGAGGAAAAAAAGATTTAAAATTTGAGATAGCTAAAAAATAGCGCAGCCTTAACAAATTGGTTGGTTATTAAGCTTCCAATATTTAGTAAACACAAAAACAAACCAACCTTTTATGGTTCTCCTCTTAAAATCAAACCCTTTTGTTTGTTTTGCTTCTCCCTATATAAGCATTCCTCTTCTCCCAATCTCTTCAAACCCACACTCTAGAAGGGGCTTCTAAGAGGAAGGTCCCCAACTAGCTTCAAAATAAACCCTCATTTTTTTCATTCATTTTTTTTATTATTATTTTCCCACTTCTCTTAGCCAGCCTTCCAGAGGGAGAAATTGTATAAAGAAAAAAAAAACATTCTTTTTTTTTATTATTATTTTCCCACTTCTCTTAGCCAGCCTTCCAGAGGGAGAAATTGTATAAAGAAAAAAAAAACAGCACCCTTTTGTTGGTCATTCAAAGAAAAAAGAAAGAAAAAAGAGTTATTTTTTTGGTTTTGTTAGGGCAAAATGGGTTACGAAGATGATGATGCTCAGAACAAGAAACGATACGCCATCATCGGTGTGTCGTCAATGTTACTGGTGGCAATGGTGGTGGCAGTGACAGTCGGTGTTAACCTAAACCAAGACGAAACGAGCGATCCAGTCACCGGAAACAAGGCACATGAAATAACTACTTCTATGAAAGCCATTAAAGCCATTTGCCAACCTACTGATTACAAACAAGAGTGTGTTGCTAGCCTTAAATCTGCTGGTAACAACTCTGCGGATCCTAAGGAATTGGTTCAAGCTGGCTTTAAGGTTGCCATGAAATTGATTCAAGCCGCGGCTAATAAATCTGTCACCTTGCAAGAGCTTGAGAAAGATCCTAGAACTTCCAAAGCCCTTGCTGGCTGTAAGGAGCTCATGGATTTTGCCTTTGATGAGCTTAAATACTCCATGGAAAAACTCGGCGAGTTCGATATTACTCATCTCGACGAGATGTTGATCGATATTAAGATCTGGCTCAGCGCCACCATTACTTACCAAGTAACCAATTAAATTTTTTTTTTTCCAAATTATAAAAAAAGTTGATAGGTTATAGTAAATTTAGTTTGATATGTTTGTTTGTTATTAGGAAACTTGCTTGGATGCATTCGAGAACACAACAGGAAATGCGGCAGAGAAGATGAAGAAGGCATTGAAGACGTCGATGCGATTGAGCAGCAATGGGTTGGCAATGGTGACACAAATCTCCTCCATGTTGACAGATTTGCAAATTCCAGGGATCAGTCGACGACGACTTCTGGAGATTCCAATTCTCGGCCACGACGATTACCCCGAGTGGGCAAACCCTGGGATGCGCCATCTCCTGGCCGCTTCTCCGGGGAAGATCAAGCCAAACATCGTGGTGGCCAAGGATGGAAGTGGGAATTACAAGACCATTCAAGAGGCTCTAGACAGAGTTCCAAAGAGGAAGAACAATCAAACTTTTGTGATTCATATCAAGCAAGGAGTGTACAAGGAATACATTGTCATCAACAAAACCCTCACCCATTTGACATTAATTGGTGATGGCCCCAAAAAGACCATTATCTCCGGAGACAAGAACTTTATTGATGGCACACCCACCTTCAAAACTGCTACCGTTTGTGAGTACAATTTTGAACCTGCATCGAACAGTAATCTATCTATCAGTTGCAATGATTGATTGATTTCTTTCTTTTTTTTTTCAGCTGTGACAGCAGAGCGATTCATGGCTCGAGACATCGGGTTCGAGAACACAGCAGGGCCGACGAAGCATCAAGCAGTGGCATTGCGAGTCCAAGCAGACAAAGTGGTGTTCTTCAACTGTGAAATGCATGGTTACCAAGATACTCTCTACGTACACACCATGCGCCAATTCTACCGCGACTGCACGATCTCCGGCACAATCGACTTCGTGTTCGGGGACGCAGCGGCGGTGTTCCAAACTCGCAACTTCACGTGCGAAAGCTGTCGCGCGAACCAACAAAACATCGTGATGTACCACTTGACGGTAAAGAAGCGACGCCACCATCAAAGACTCGATCATCCAAAACTCGACATTCAAGCCAGATGCAGATCTGTTGCCAGTGAAAAAACAGTACCCATCATTCTTGGGAAGGCCATGGAAGGAATATTCAAGAACAATCATAATGGAATCATACATTGATGACTTTATTCAGCCAGAAGGATGGCTGCCATGGACTGGCGATTGGGGATTAAAGACTTGCTTCTATTCAGAGTATAACAATTATGGGCCTGGATCAGACAAGGCAAATAGAGTCAGATGGAGAGGAATTAAGACCATTACGCCACAACATGCTTTGGATTTCACTGCAGGAAGGTTCATTTTGGGAGATAGATGGATTAGGGCCACTGGAGTTCCATACGCCTCCCAAGCATGACTGCACTTCACCAGCAACCGGAGCTACTCATTGATATGTTTTTTTTCTTTGGTTTTGTTTTGTTTCATTATTTAATGGCGCCCGCCCACCTGCCTCTTTCTCTTCTCTTTTTCTTTTTCTTCTTTTTCCTCTTCTCTCTCACCCATCTTGTTTAAGTTGTGTGGTCATCATGTGTGGGTCTAATTCTATATAGTGAAAGAAAAATTATTTTGTTTTTTCCCATTTTTCTTTCTTTTTTTTTTTTTCTGTTTCATTTGTCATTTCTTCCATTTAGTTTAGATTTGGACCCTCCCTTTTTTATAATTTATTTATCCTTTTCTTCTTAATAAATCACCAATTAATTCTTTTCCATTAAAGACTTGCTGCTATTCAGAGTATAACAATTATGGGCCTGGATCAGACAAGGCAAAGAGAGTCAGATGGAAAGGAATTAAGACCATTACGCCACAACATGCTTTCGTACGTCTCCGGCATGACCAGACCCGCCGGAGTTCCATACGTCTCCGGCATGACCAGACCCGCATGACCAGACCCGCCGGAGCAACCAGTGCTGCTCAGATATGTTTTTTTTCTTTGGTTTTGTTTTGTTTCATTATGTAATGGCGCCCGCCCGCCTGCCTCTTTCTCTTCTCTTTTTCTTTTTCTTCTTTTTTCCTTTTCTCTCTCACTCATCTGGTGTAAGTTGTGTGGTCATCATGTGTGGGTGTAATTCTATATAGTGGAAGAAAAATTATTTTGCTTTTTCCCATTTTTCTTTTTTTTTTCCTGTTTCATTTGTCATTTCTTCCATTTAGTTTGGATTTGGACCCTCCCTTTTTTATAATTTATTTATCATTTTCGTCTTAATAAATCACCAATTAATTTTTTTTCATTAAAGACTTGCTTCTATTCAGAGTATAACAATTATGGGTCTGGATCAGACAAGGCAAATAGAGTCAGATGGAGAGGAATTAAGACCATTACGCCACAACATGCTTTGGATTTGACTGCAGCAAGGTTCATTTTAGGAGATAGATGGATTAGGGCCACCGGAGTTCCGTACGTCTCCGGCATGACCAGACCCGCCAGAGCAACCGGAGCTGCTCATTGATATGCTTTTTTTCTTTGGTTTTGTTTTGTTTCATTTTGTAATGGCGCCCGCTCGCCTGGCTCTTTCTCTTCTTTTTCCTTTTCTCTCTCACCCATCTGGTTTAACTTGTGTGGTCATCCGAGTCTAATTCTATATAGTGGAAGAAAAATTATTTTGCTTTTTCCCATTTTTCTTTTTTTTTTTCCTATTTCATTTTTTCATTTCTTCCATTTTATTTATATTTGGACCCTCCATTTTTTATAATTTATTTATCATTTTCTTCTTAATAAATTACCAATTAATTCTTTTCAATTAAAGACTTGCTTCTATTCAGAGTATAACAATTATGGGTCTGGATCAGACAAGGCAAAAAGAGTCAAATGGAGAGGAATTAAGACCATTACGCCACAACATGCTTTCGTACGTCTCCGGCATGACCAGACCCGCCGGAGTTCCGTATGTCTCCGGCATGACTAGACCCGCATGACCAGACCCGCCGGAGCAACTGGAGCTGCTCATTGATATATTTTTTTTCTTTGGCCGCTCGCCCGCCTGCCTCTTTCTCTTCTCTTTTTCTTTTTTTTTTTCCTTTTCTCTCTCACCCATCTGGTTTAAGTTGTGTGGTTATCATGTGTGGGTCTAATTCTATATAGTTGAAGAAAAAATATTTTGCTTTTTCCCATTTTCTTTTTTTTTCTATTTCATTTGTCATTTCTTCCATTTAGTTTGGATTTGGACCCTCCATTTTTTATAATTTATTTATCCTTTTCTTCTTAATAAATCACCAATTAATTATTTTCCATTAAAGACTTGCTGTAATTCAGAGTATAATAATTATGGGTCTGGATCAGACAAGGAAAAGAGAGTCAGATGGAGAGGAATTAAGACAATTACGCCACAACATGCTTTGGATTTCACTGCAGGAAGGTTCATTTTAGGAGATAGATGGATTAGGACCACCGGAGTTCCGTTCGTCTCCGACATGACCAGACCCGCCGGAGCAACCGGAGCTGCTCATTGATATGTTTTTTTTCTTTGGTTTTGTTTTGTTTCATATGTAATGGTGCCCGCCCGCCTGCTTTTTCCTCTTCTCTTTTTCTTTTTCTTCTTTTTCCTTTTCTCTCTCACCCATCTGGTTTAAGTTGTGTGGTCATCATGTGTGAGTCTAATTCTATATAGTGGAAGAAAAATTTTTTTGCTTTTTCCCATTTTTTTTCTTTTTTTTCCTGTTTCATTTGTCATTTCTTTCATTTAGTTTGGATTTGGACCCTCTCTTTTTTATAATTTATTTATCCTTTTCTTCTTAATAGATCACCAATTAATTCTTTTCCATTAACGACTTGCTTCTTGTAAACCCGAGATCTTTCTTTGGAATTAAAAAAAAAAAAACAAAACAACAACAAAGGAAAACAAGAAAGGAAAGGATAGTATATTATAGTTGGTTTGTTTTAAAAAAAAAAGAAAAGAAAAGAAAAGAATGGAAAAGGAAAAATGAAAAAGGGAAAAGGAAAGTGGATGGTGAACCCCACCTTTGTTTTCTTTTTAAAAACTATTCTTCCATCGATCTTCTTCTTCATTTATCAAAGGAAGGCAAGGGCTTTCGTGGGAGAAGCAGAAAGGAAGAGGAAGAAGGGGGTTTTTGGAGCTGAAGTTGCAGAAGAGAGGAGAAGAACTAAAGGTATGTCTTTTAACAGCAAGTTAATCAACTCAACCCTGTTCTAGTTTTTTGTTCATCTCGAGCTCCACAGGTAGAGGTAAGAGTTGAGGTTTGGTTTTCTTGAAAGCTAATTCATTTTTGCACAAATTTCGTGAAGGATTCTTGAGCCAATTCTGAACTTAAGTTGCTGTTTTATGAAGAGGAATGCAGAAGACAGAAATTTGCTGTAAAATCCGAAAAGTCTCTGGTATTTTAGTTGTTCTGATTTGTAGCGTTGGAATCAGAAGCTCTAATAGGTATGGTTGGAAAGCTTATTGAATTTCCTACAACTTTCGTGAAGAAATCATGAATAGAAAATGATTGGAAGATGTTGTAAATATTAGGTCAAGTTTTGGGTTGCAGCAGGAAATCGATTCTGGAATAGCAGAAGTTAGTTCCTAGGAAAGAAGGTTTCGAGGTATTTTTGAACAAATTCGTTGGGAATCTGAATTTCATGTCTTCATATGCTTTTTAGCGGGTTCAAAAAGGAAGCGTTTGGTATAAAGTTCACCCTGTTTGGCTAAGTATTGAAGAAGTTATGAGTGTCTGAACATAGGGTATGAAATTTGTAAATGCTGGAATTTTGAATGGTGTGTTTTTTTTTTGTAATTTCAAGGTTAAAATCCATGAGCTCGAGGTTTTTAAACATGGTTTTGGTTTGTTTGGCAGGCCAAGAAGAAATAGGTCAAGTGTACGGGTCAAGACTCTAGTTCTAACACTGTGAGTGACAAACGAACTTTGAATATGAACTATATGCTTGAAAAACGCTTTAAGAAATGCAAGTCTTGCAAGAATGAAAGATTTCAATGCTTTAAGTTTTCCTTGAAACACATGTTTATGAGTATTCATATTTTCTATGAAATGATTTCAAGTGCTCGTTGTGAGCCTAAATGTCTTGATGAAATTTATATATGAGCATATGTTCTTGATTGTTGAAATTTATGGAAATGTAATGATTTCGAGCAAGTATGTACTAGCAAGTATGATTTAAAGATTTTCAGCTTTATGAATGTTTTGAGTAAGCTTGAGTTTTATGAAAGAAAAGATGAGCGGGCATGTTCAAATGTTTTTATGATGTTTTCTGAGATATTGAGCCCGAGGCTATATGGTACCGTGTGCACACAGGTCATTTTCTGTTGTCGACATTGAGTGTACTCCGTGACAACAATGCTGTCGTGAGTGCTGGGCGGGCCCCAACGACAAAGACAATGGGAATGCTGGGCGGGCCCCACTACATTGTAGAGTAAACATTGGTTGTACAGGGCGTGCCCTACACAACATGGATTGTGACATGTTTCAAAAAGGATTTATATCATTCATATGCTTTACGAGATTTAACGACATACTTGCTGGTTTTCCTGAAAAATTATTATGATTACACAGTTACTTTTAACATTTGATTACAGATGCATATGCTCATAGATGGTCAGGTGATATGATTTACGAGTTAATAGTTTCTTTTAAACTCAAGTCACTCACTGAGCTTCATAGCTCATTCTTTCAATGTTTTCCCACTTTTCAGGTAGAGATCGAGCTCCCGGTGCCTGATAACCTGCCATAGTCTGCTGGAAGCTCCACAAGTTTGATATGTTGTATGTGGGTGGAGTTGTATAGAAAGTCTCTATGTATAGAAGAAAGACTATGAAGTTATGTTTATGTGTACATTCTAGGTTGGGGTTGTGTGATCCATGATTGGATATATTTTTGGTTGTGATGTTCATATCTCTTCCAGTTTTCCAGAGAGTCTTAAGTAGGGTTACCCCTTACGTAGGTTACGTAATTGTCAATATTCTGTTGTGTTATGTTTAAGAGTTTCTTATACAAGTTTAGTATGCTTATCAGGTAAAACAAGGTCAACAGGTATCGTTAGAAAGGTAAACGATGTCTGTTGGCTTCACGCCGTCTGTCGGGCTAAGTTAGCAGGTAGTTCGGGAGAGGGTGTGAAAACTTGGTATCAGAGCAGTTAGCTCCATGGGAATGAGACAGAGCAAGTTAGCTCTAGAAGAAACTGAAAAGTAAATAGCAAGTTATTGAGTTAGTTCAATAGAACTAGCAGAGCATGATCCAAGCAAGGATAAGAGTAAGTCCAATCAGGACTAGAATGTGAACACAAGTCTAGAATTGTGCATTTGAGTTAAGTACTCATTACATGTCTAGTATGTTGATATGTTATAGAAGTCATGACACCACGTACTAGCAGACGATGCAGGCAGGATTAGGACGGGACGCAAGATCCTACCCAAGCCCAGTCTGAGAGGGGATCTAGTGCCCTGAGAGTCCAGATAGGGGGCAGAATTAAGCAGCATGCTAATTCCTCACAGGAGGTAGGTAAGCCATAGGGAGCAGGGCTAAGTAATCCAGACAAGACATATAGAATAGATCACCTAAAAGAATTAGGAGCCACAGTGTTTGAGGGTTCCAAAGATCTAGCTGACGCTAAGGTTTGGCTAGATACGCTTGATAAATGTTTTGATGTGATGAGTTGCTCTGAGGAGCGAAAAGTTAAGTTGGCCACATTCTTGCTGCTAAAGAAGGTAGAAGGATGATGGAAAACGATGTTAGCCAGTTGTAGTGATGCACGTACTTTAGACTGACAAACTTTCAGAAGTATATTTGAAGATAAATATTACCCTAGAACGTACCGAGAGGCAAAGAGGGATGAATTTTTAGAACAGAAGCAAGGGACACTTTCAGTGGTTGAGTATGAGAGAAAGTAAACCGAGTTGTCGCGGTATGTTGATGTGATTATGGCATCTGAGAGTGACAGGTGTCGAAGATTTGAAAACGGTTACGTCCTGAGATACGTACCCCGATCACAACCATTACAAAGTGGACTGATTTTTTTTCCCTACTAGTAGAAACTGCCCTACATGTTGAGCAGACTATAGTAGAGGAGAAGTCAGTAGTGAAGCCTAGTTGTGGGGCTTCGACAACAAGCGCTTTCAAGGTCGTGAGCAAATAAGGTTCACACTTGGAGTAAATGTTTCCAAGTCAATAAGACTTTAAGGATCGAGCTAGTAGCCAGACATCGAGGCAGATGGATGTGGGTAGTGCCTATCAGAGGCAGAGTTAAAGAGGACCTAGTTAGTTTGCTTGATTGGCAACAAGATGTAGAGAGGGCAAAAGTCTATTGCCAGTATAGGAAGGAAAATCCATGTGTGATATGTTGCAAGAATCATCAAGGTCATTGTCTTGTGAGTGTTGGTACGTGCTACTAGTGCGGACAACCAGGACATGTCAAAAGGGATTGTCCACGATTATGGACAACCGCACGTAGGGGACTAGGGAGTTGAGCCCCGCATGACAGAAAGCAACCAAGGGTTTCGATGAGTCGCAAGAGAGGGCACCAACGGTGTCAGACTAAAGAGAATTGTAGGGAGACCTAGGCAACACGGAAAGGTCTACGCTATGACTCAGTAAGAAGCAGAAGATGCATCATATGTCATTACTGGTATGATTAGTATTTGTAATGTACCTGCATCTGTTTTATTAGAACCGGGTGCTACACATTTCTTTGTTTTTAGTATGTTCGTGACTAAGTTGAATGGGAAGCTAGAACCTTTATGTAAAAGGTTAGTTATATATACTCTTGTTGGTAATGTGTTACTAATCAATGCAGTGTTGCGGGATTGTGAGGTCTTAGTAGAAGGTCTCAATATGTTAATGGATTTTCTTCCACTAGACTTGCAGGTGTGAGATGCAATCTTAAGGATGGATTTCATATTTACTCATTATGCTTCCAGAGATTGCTATATAAAGGAAGTTGTTTTCAAGAAACCAGGATTAGCTGAAGTGGTTTTATGAGATAAAAGAAAGATTATCCCTACGAGTTTGATTTCAGCATTAAAAGCTGAGAAGTTATTGAGGAAAGTTTGCACGGCGTTTCTTGCACATGTAGTAGAGGTGCAGGAGGAAAAGCTAAAACCAGACAATGTTCTTGTTGTGAATGAATTTCTTGATGTTTTTTTTTAGCAGATCTATCGATTTCCACCGATAGGAAGTTGAGTTCACTATTTAATCATACTGTGAATAGCATCTATTTCGCAAGCGGGCGTATAGAATGGCTCCAAGTGAGATCGGGAGTCAAGATGCGCTTATAAGGACTAGTTGATAAGGGATACATCAGACCTAGTGTATCGCCTTGGAGGGCTCCAGTGTTATCTGTGAAAAAGAAAGATGGTACCCGTAGATTATGCATTGATTAAGACAGTTAAACAAAGTCACGATACATAACAAGTATCCTTTACCCTGAATAGATGACTTGTTTGACCAGTTAAGAGGTGCATCAGTGTTTTCTAAGATTGATTTGAGATCAGGATACCATCAGTTAATGTAAGGGAATCAGATATTCCTAAGACAACATTCAGAACGAGGTATGGGCATTATGAGTTTTTAGTAATGCCATTCGGTTTGACTAATGCACTAGCAGTTTTTATGGACCTCATGGACAAAGTTTTCACCAAAAGATTTGGATAAGTTTGTGATAGTATTCAATGATGATATACTAGTTTATTCGGTTGACAGGAAAGCCCACGAGGAACACATGAGTATTATTCTACAAACATTACGCGATAAACAGTGGTACGCTAAATTCACCAAATGTGAGTTTTGGTTGAATCAGGTAGTGTTTGGGGTAAGTTGTTTCAACAAATGGAGTTGATATGGATCCGCATAAAGGTAAAAGCTATGGTCAACTTAGAGAGACCAGCTAATGCGACAGAGGTACGTAGTTTCCTAAGCTTGGCAGGATACTGCAGATGATTTGTTGAGAACTTCTCACGATTAGTATTACCCTTAATAGTTTTAACAAGGAAGAATGTTAAGCCCAATGGTTAGATAAGTGTGAATAGAGTTTTTTTTCAGAGAGTCGAAACAAGGTGGATAATGAGACCTATTCTAACACTTCCTCGTAACGGGAAAAGAATATGTGATTTACTGTTATGCTTCAAGACAAGGATTAAGGTGTGTGCTTATACAAGAAGGAAAAGTAATAGCTTATGCATCAAGACAATTGAAAAAGCACGAGTGTAATTGCCCTACTCCCGTTCTTGAGTTAGCAAAGCAGCTTGTTCTAGCAGTTGAAGATCCGAGACACTACCTCGCTTGGTGAGAGGTGTCATATTCTTTTACAAATCATAAGAGTCTCAAGTATATTTTTTATTCAAGAAAGTTTATTATTAGACAGAAAAGATAGTTAGAACAGATTAAAGATTATGATTGTACCATAGAATACCATCCTGGTAGGGTGAATGTGGTAGCAGATGCATTGAGCAGGAAGTCAAGACTTCCTAGGGATGCCTTGTGTGATATTCGAGCAACATTTTTATGTACTCTAAGGGATTCTAAGGTAGTTGTAACTGCAGAGAATTCAGGGGGTCCTTTAGTTTAATTCCAGATCAGGTCTTCACTGTAAATAGTAGATTGTGAGAAGACAATCGAGAATAGTAACTTGCGTAAAATGTTTGAATTGTCCAAACAGACCTGAGAGGCATAATTCAAAATGAGAACAGATGGAACCATAGTTCAGCAGAAAAGATTATGTGTCACGAGTATTAGTGAGTTTAAAGATTCTATTCTAGAGGAAGCTCACAATTCAGCTTACGCTATGCATCAAGGAAGCACCAAGATGTATAAAACCTTGAATGGGACTTATTGGTGGCCTGGGATGAAGCGGGAGATAGCTGACTATATTGATAGATGTTTGATCTCGCCACAAAGAGTTAAACCAGCTTAGACAGAGACTGTGAGGGTTCCTTAATCCATTGCCAGCTCTTTGGAATGGAAATGGGAGCATATCACTATGGATTTTCTATTTGGATTACCACGCACTTCAAGTGGACATGATGGTATTTGGGTAATAGTGGATGACTCACTAAAATGGCCGCGGTTTATACCGATTAAAGCGACGTCTACGCTTGATCAGCTTGCTAAACTATACATCGATAAAGTTGTGAGTCAATATGGAGTGCCAGTGTCCATAGTTTCAGATAGAGATCCGAGATTTACTTCTATGTTTTGGCCCAGCTTACAGAAAACTATGGGGGACAAAACTGAGTTTTAGTACAACGCTCCATCTTCAGATAAATGGTCAGTCAAAAAGGACCATCCAGACCCTAGAAGACATGTTGAGAGCATATATCCTTCAAGTTAAGGGAAGTTGGGATACACACCTATCACATATGGATTTCGCTTACAATAACAATTATCAGTCTAGTTTTGACATGGCACCATTTGAGGCTCTGGATAAAAGACCGTGTAGAACGCTCGTATATTGGAATGAACTAGGAGAGCGGAAGCTAATTGGTCCTGAGTTGGTGCAAGTTACGGCAGATAATATTAAGGTAATCAAGGAGAATTTGAAGGTAGCTCAAGACCGTCAGAAGAGTTATGTAGATAAGCAATGGAAGGGCTTAGAATTCCAAGTCGGAGATCAAGTTTTCTTGAAGTTATCTCCGTGGAGAGGTGTCTTTCATTTTGGAAAGAAAGGAAAGCTAAGCCCTAGGTATATTGGTCCTTATCAAGTAACAGGTCAAGTTGGGCCAGCAACCTACAGACTGGAGTTACCAGCAGAACTATCTCGAGTACATGATGTTTTCCATGTGTCCATGTTGAGGAAGTATATTCCAGATCCGACACATATGCTGCAAGCACAACCCGTTGAGCTGAAAGAAAACATGAGTTACGTAGAGGATGCAGTTCAAATCCTCGATAGGAAAGAACAAGTTTTAAGAAACAAGACGATCCCACTCGTGAAGGTTCGTTGGAGACATCACGGAGTGGAGGAGGCAACCTGGGAGTTAGAAGACCAAATGAGGAGGAAGTATCCTATGATCTTCACCTAAGCACTACTAAATTTCGAGGACGACATTTCTTAAGGGGGAGGTAAGTTGTAAACCCGAGATCTTTCTTTGGAATTCAAAAAAAACAAAACAACAACAAAGGAAAACAAGAAAGGAAAGGATAGTATATTATAGTTGGTTTGTTTTAAAAAGAAAAGAAAAGAAAAGAAAAGAAAAAAAGGAAAAGGAAAAGTGAAAAAGGGAAAAAGAAAGTGGATGGTGGACCCCACATTTGTTTTCTTTTTAAAAACTATTCTTCCATCGATCTTCTTCTTCATTTATCAAAGGAAGGCAAGGGCTTTCGTGGGAGAAGCAGAAAGGAAGAGGAAGAAGGGGTTTTTGGAGCTGAAGTTGCAGAAGAGAGGAGAAGAACTAAAGGTATGTCTTTTAACAGCAAGTTAATCAACTCAACCCTGTTCTGGTTTTTTGTTCATCTCGAGCTCCACAGGAAGAGGTAAGAGTTGAGGTTTGGTTTTCGTGAAAGCTAATTCATTTTTGAACAAATTTCGTCAAGGAATCTTGAGCCAATTCTGACCTTAAGTTGCTGTTGTATGAAGAGGAAGGCAGAAGACAGAAATTTGCTGTCAAATCCGAGAAGTCTCTGGTTTTTTAGTTGTTCTGATCTGTAGCGTTGGAATCAGAAGCTCTAATAGGTATGGTTGGAAATCTTATTGAATTTCCTACAACTTTCGTGAAGAAATCATGAATAGAAAATGATTGGAAGATGTTGTAAATATCAGGTCAAGTTTCGGGTTGCAGTAGGAAATCGATTCTGGAATAGCAGAAGTTAGTTCCTGGGAAAGAAGTTTTCGAGGTATTTTCGAACAAATCCGTTGGGAATCTCAATTTCATGTCTTCATATGATTTTTAGAGGGTTCAAAAAGGAATAGTTTGGTATACAGTTCACCCTGTTTAGCTAAGTTAGGAAGAAGTTATGAGTGTCTGAGCACAAAAGGTGAAATCAGAATGCTTTGGAATTTTGAATGGTGTGTTTTTTTGTAATTTCAAGGTTAAAATCCATGAGCTCGAGGTTCTTAAACATGGTTTTGGTTTGTTTGGCAGGCCAAGAAGAAATAGGTCAAGTGTACGGGTCAAGACTCTAGTTCTAACACTGTGAGTGACAAACGAACTTTGAATATGAACTATATGCTTGAAAAACGCTTTAAGAAATGCAAGTCTTGCAAGAATGAAAGATTTCAATGCTTTAAGTTTTCCTTGAAACACATGTTTATGAGTATTCATGTTTTCTATGAAATGATTTCAAGTGCTCGTTGTGAGCCTAAATGTCTTGATGAAATTTATATATGAGCATATGTTCTTGATTGTTGAAATTTATGGAAATGTAATGATTTCGAGCAAGTATGTACTAGCAAGTATGATTTAAAGATTTTCAGTTTTATGAACAAGCTGAGTAAGCTTGAGTTTTATGAAAGAAAAGATGAGCAGGCATGTTCAAATGTTTTTATGATGTTTTCTGAGATATTGAGCCCGAGGCTATATGGTAACGTGTGCACACAGGTCATTTTTTGTTGTCGACGTTGAGTGTACTCCGTGACAACAATGCTGTCGTGAGTGCTGGGCGGGCCCCACTACGACAAAGACGATGGGAGTGCTGGGTGGGCCCCACTACATCGTAGAGTAAACATTGGTTGTACAGGGTGTGCCCTACACAACATGGATTGTGACATGTTTCAAAAAGGCTTTAAATCATTCATATGCTTTACGAGATTTAACGACATACTTGCTGATTTTCCTGAAAAGTTATTATGATTACACAGTTACTTTTAACATTTGATTACAGATGCATATGCTCATAGATGGTCAGGTAATATGATTTACGAGTTAATAGTTTCTTTTAAACTCAAGTCACTCACTGAGCTTCATAGCTCATTCTTTCAGTGTTTTCCCACTTTTCAGGTAGAGATCGAGCTCCCGGTGCCTGATAACCTGCCATAGTCTGGTGGAAGCTCCACAAGTTTGATATGTTGTACGTGGGTGGAGTTGTATAGAAAGTCTCTATGTATAGAAGAAAGACTATGAAGTTATGTTTATGTGTACATTCTAGGTTGGGGTTGTGTGATCCATGATTGGGTATGTTTTTGGTTGTGATGTTCATATCTCTTTCAGTTTTCCAGAGAGTCTTAAGTAGGGTTACCCCTTACGTAAGTTACGTAATTGTCAATAATCCGCTGTGTTATGTTTAAAAGTTTCTTATACAAGTTTAGTATGCTTATCAGGTAAAACAAGGTCAACCAGTATCGTTAGAGAGGTAAACAGTGTCTGTTGGCTTCACGACGTCTACCGGGCTAAGTTAGCAGGTAGTTCGGGAGGGGGTGTGACACTTCTATTCACAGTATAACAATTATGGGCTTGGATCAGAAAAGGCAAAGAGAGTCAGATGGAGAGGAATTAAGACCATTACGCCACAACATGATTTGGATTTCCTTGCAGGAAGGTTCATTTTGGGAGATAGATGGATTAGGGCCACCGGAGTTCCGTACGTCTCCGGCATGACCAGGCTCGCCGGAGAAACCGGAGCTGCTCATTGATATGTTTTTTTTCTTTGGTTTTATTTTGTTTCATTATGTAATAGCGCCCGCCCGCCTGCCTCTTTTTCTTCTTTTTTTCTTTTTCTTTTTTTTCCTTTTCTCTCTCACCCATCTAGTTTAAGTTGTGTGGTTATCATGTGTGGGTCTAATTCTATATAGTGGAAGAAAAAATATTTTGCTTTTTCCCATTTTTTTTTCTTTTTTTTTCCTGTTTCATTTGTCATTTCTTTCATTTAGTTTGGATTTGGACCCTCCCTTTTTTATAATTTATTTATCATTTTCTTCTTAATAAATTACCAATTAATTCTTTTCCATTAACGACTTGTTTCTATTCAGAGTATAACAATTATGGGCTTGGATCAGAAAAGGCAAAGAGAGTCAGATGGAGAGGAATTAAGACCATTACGCCACAACATGCTTTGGATTTCACTGCAGAAAGGTTCATTTTAGGAGATAGATGGATTAGGGCCATCGGAGTTCCGTACGTCTCCGGCATGACCAGACCCGCCGCAACAATCGGAGTTGCTCATTGATATGTTTTTTTCTTTGGTTTTGTTTTGTTTCATTATGAAATGGCGCCCGCCCGCCTTCCTCTTCCTCTTCTCTTTTTCTTTTTCTTTTTTTCTTTTTTCTCTCTCACCATCTGGTTTAAGTTGTGTGGTCATTATGTGTGGGTCTAATTCTATATAGTGGAAGAAAAATGCGATAGTTTTGTGGGTCTAATTCCCAATGAGAAGAATATCGTCCACGTACAACACCAAAAATGCGACAGTTTTGTCAACGATTTTCTTGTAGGCACAAGGTTCATCGACATTTTGATCAAAGCCATAAGATTTGATTGCCTCATCAAACCTTATATTCCAAGACCTCGAAGCCTGTTTCAGTCCATAAATGGACCTATGAAGCCGGCAAACTTTTCGCTCTTGGCCTTGTTTAATGAACCCTTTGGGTTGGTCCATGTAGATGGTTTCATCAAGTTTGTTATTTAGAAAGGCTGTCTTGACGTCCATCTGCCATACCTCGTAGTCATAATACGCGGCAATGGCCAGAAGGATCCTGATCGACTTTACCATGGCAACAGGCGAAAAGGTCTCCTCATAATCAACCCCTTCAACCTGGGTAAAACTCTTTGCCACTAGTCGGGCTTTGAAGGTTTGCACCTTCCCATCTACGCCACGTTTTCGCTTGTAGATCCATTTGCAACCAATAGGTTTTACCCCATCCGGTTGATCCACAAGCTCCCATACAGAATTGAAGTACACTCCATTTCCTGGTTCATAGCTTTAATCCACTCGTCTTTGTCAACATCAACCATTGCCTGATCATAGGTCAATGGATCCTCGCATCATCATCGGGAGCGACAACCGAGGTTTCAGCTTAAACCCATGTAGCGATCGGTGTCTCACGACCCTCCCACTACGTTGAGGCATTCCCAACTCTTGGGAACGGATTTGACTAGACGTGCTAGGATCAACAACACTTGTTGATGTACTCAGCCCTTCAAAGAACTCTTTGCCGATGTACCGCCCATTTCATTCAATACAATTTTACTCCTTGGTAAATGATCCCTGACGTGGTCTTCCTCTAGGAAAGTGGCGTTTGTCGACACAAATACCCTATTTTCCCTAGGATCGTAAAACAGACCACCCCTAGTCTCTTTAGGGTAACCTACGAATAGGCATAATTTCGAATGGGGTTCCAACTTTTTTGGGTTTGACACCAACACATGGGCCGGGCATCTCCAAATCCTGAAGTGATGTAAACTGCCTTTACGTCCACTCCAGAGCTCGAAAGGTGTCTCACAAACACTCTTCAAGGGAACGTTGTTCAAAATATAAACCGCAGTCTCCACTGCGTACTCCCAAAAAGAATCAGGGAGACGAGCATAACTCATCATCGACCGAACCATGTCCAACAAGGTTCTGTTTCTCCTCTCCGATACACCATTCTATTGTGGCATACCAGGCGCTGAGAGTTGGGACGTAATTCCGTGTTTTATCATATAGTCCTGGAATTCAGTGTCCATATACTCTCCACCTCGATCCGATCAAAGTGTTTTAAGCGATTTACCTAAAAGGTTCTCAACCTCAGTCTTGTACTCCTTGAACTTTTCAAGAGTTTCAGACTTCTTGTGCATTAGGTAAATATACCCATATCTAGAGTAGTCGTCTATGAAAGACACGAAGTACTCATAACCGCCCCGAGCTTTAACATTCATCGGACCACAGAGGTCGAATGTACTAACTCAAGAGGCTCTTTGGCTCTATATCCTTTTCCAATAAAAGGACGCTTTGGTCATTTTGCCCTCAAGGCATTACTCACACCCCAGAAAGAGTTTTCTTCCAACTCGTTTAGAAGTCCACTCTTCACTAGTTTCTCAATCCTATTGAGATTAATGTGGCCTAACCAAAGATGCCAAAGATGGGCATTTTCTTTTGGAGAAACTTTTGCTTTCTTAGTTCGTGTTTCTGCAGTCTTAAACAATTCAGTATTTAAAACACTTTTGACCGAATTGGGTTTCAAAACATACAGATTATTTTCAAGTGAAGCTGAACAAATAACATTCCCTTTGAAAGAAATAAACGCTTTATTCAATTCAAAAGAAACAGAAATACATTGTTCTATTAGGCAGGAAATTGAAACAAGGTTTCTAGTAAAGCCTGGAACTATGTACAGATTGTCCAACAATAAGTACTTCCCGCCAAAGTTTAGCTTCACCGTGCCGATCGCTACAGCAGAGACAAGCTCCCTAGATCCAACCCGTAGAGTCACCTCACCCTCTCGCAGCGGCTGCCAGGAATCAATCCTCTGAAAATTAGAACAAACGTGGTTAGTGGCGCTCGAATCCAATATCCAGGCAGAGTCACTACTCTCCACTAAACATGTTCAGTCACAAGTAAATCACATTTACCTTGATTCTTCCTTTCGGCCGTAAATTTGGGACGCTTTCTCTTCCAAAGGTGACCGCCTATTGCGGTGGGAAACACTTTCCTTTCTCTCGCATCCTCCTTGACCTTCTTGCCCTTGTGGGCGGCAACACGGTCAATTTTACCCTTCTTCATCCTCTTCTTCCCTTTCGGGCGTGAAGGAGTAACAGGTTTCGTCCCAGAGGTTGAACCCCTGTGATAAGACTCATGGGGCAACATTTGCCTCGATTCCTTGACACTTTGTCAAGGATTGGAAATTCAGAGCTCATTGAGGAGGGTAGTCGAGTGTAGCTAATTTTGTTCATAACAAGATTGCTACTGAAATCAAGGAAACTCTTCGAAGAGTCTCCAAAATAAAATTGACTGGCTCGACTCATCGATCGAAGCCCCGTTCATCTCGGCGGATGGAAGTGGGTCATCATGTCTAGAACGTGTTCACGGACGCATTTAACCCCTCTTTCATCCGCATGCGTTGAAAACGATTTGAGCGAGTCATCTTTGACTCGAAAGGAATGTTGTCCAAACATTTCTGCAAGGACTCCATGATATCCTTAGCGAAAACCATCACTGCGTGCTTCTTTGCCAAGACATCGGACATGCCGGCAATTATGTAGACCTTGGCCTTTTCATTGGCCCCGATCCACCGATCATACGCATTGCGAACACTTCAGACTGTTGCCGAGCCCGACATCCGAGGACACTCCTCGGATAACACGAACTTAATGTCGTCTTGTACCAAAATTGTATTTATGTTGTTCTTCCAACTTTGATAGTTATCTCCCACTAATTTGTCCGGCGAGTAAAGCTATTATTGCGCTTAGACATTTTTAGTTTGAAAACAAGAAAAACCTTTGTATTAGTCTCTCAGCAAAAAACTTTTGAAATCCAATCAAGTTTTAGCAAAATTGTTTCATGATCCTAGGTCATTCAAAATTTTGCAATGATACCCTAAAGGTTTAGAATGACCGCCACCAAGGGTGAACAAAACACTCCTCCTCCAGATTTGAGACTTTCTCGATCGGACCTTAATCCCGCAATAACTCTTATTCTATTAGGCGTCCAACTACCATTGTTCGGTCCGAATTCATTAACACTTAACGAATTCTATGAGTGTCACCTCTCAATCTTTAAGTTTCCAAGTATCCGTCCAAACAATAGCCACCGGAAGGGTGAACCAAGAAGGAAAACCAACCAGAAATCAGATCCCTTTCGGAAATTCACGGTGTTCCAACTCCCATGATCAAGCCCTCCGAAGGGATTGTCTGGTCCAAGCCAAACTAGCAGGCAGATCATAGGCGTCTCACGGTGTGAATCTAAAGAAGAGACTGTGGGTCTCATTTTCACAAGTCCCGCTCCCACTCACTATAAGTACTCTCTCCATCCACGATGATATTGACCTATACAAATGCCATCCGAAGGGGACGCTCCCATTTGCGCCACGAGGCCGAGTATAGATCTCACGGTGCGGACTTAAAGGAGATTTGTGGTTGGAAATTCAAATGTATCTCATACACTTTATTTCCTCCCACTCAGTACTTTAATTTTAATAGGGATCACTACTACAAAAACTAGTTTTCTTGACGCTTATAAAATGTCGAATATTGCTTTACTTGACGCTTTTTCAAACCGTCAAGAATCCACCAAATCAAGAATAATACATAATACTTGACACTTATAAAGTGTTATGTATACTCTTTTTTGACGCTTATAATGTGTCATTTAAAACATAAATTCTTGACACTTTTATTCACAAATATAGTTTTATCTTGACTCAAAAGTGTCAAATTTATTTTAATACTTGACATTTCCTCTCGTGTCAAACATATGTTTATCTTGACATCGTGGAAATGTCAAATAAAAGTTACTTGACGCTTGAAATATGTCAAATATGAGTTTATCCTTGATAGTCTTAAACGTCAAATTGAAGGTAAACTTTGACAATTTTAAAGTGTCAAATGTAATGTTCTTTTTGACGCTTTGAAAAGTGTCAATTTGAATTAGATCTTGACACATTGTGATTTTATTTTTCAATCAATTATTCCTAAAATCTAGAATTTTCTGCATTGCATTCCAATAAATTATATATTCAAGATCTATAAAAATAAAATTTCATCAATAATATCCAAACAAAAATTCAAATCTTCTTCCCATATGAACAATTCTAAAATGACAAGTTCAAACCTTTAACAATTCCAACATTAGTAACTCTCCATCATAGTTATACATTCAAAATGTCAAACTACACTTATCCGCACTATATATGTTCAAACACTAATCATCCCAAAAAAATTGACTATCAATCCTATCTCAAGCAAACATCTATATAAAATATTTGGCACCTTCATGTAGCCATCCAAAAAAATGTCACTATCTATCCTATGTCAAACCATATTTACACAAAAAGAATATTTGACACCTTCATATGTAGCCACCCAAAAAGTTGGCATGAACAATCCAAAGTAGTATCCACCCAAAAATTCATCATATGTATCCACCCACTCGCACTTCATCTAACTCCGGTTGCGAGTATGCGTTTCTTGTATCAATCTGCAAACATTAAGAGTCAAATATTATAATTAATAATGTTTTGTCAAGTGTAACAATTGGAATGCAAAATAAATAAAGATGCTTAAGCATTTTTTGAGGCAAAAAACTAACTCAAAACAAAATAAGAATTTCTACTTTGCCTCTTGTAACCTAAAAAGTTGCTAAAAAGAATTTAAGTGTCACTTGGCTCTTAAAGAAACCTAGAAAGTGCCTAAAGTGAACCTTAACCACACACCAACCATTGGATGCTACAAAAGTGTCTTAAGGTACTTAAGCGTACTTTGAGGCCAAAAACTAACTCAATAGGACCAAAAGTGTCGATTTTTTCCTTTGGATCTTACAAAATGCCAAAAAGTGCTAAAAATACTTGAAGTGTCATTACGACTCTTAAAAAATTTAGAAAATTCCTAAAGTGAGCACACAACCACCCCCTCGATGCTACAAAAGTGTGACTTAAAGGAACTTAAATTCATTTTGAGGCTAAAAACAACTCAAAAGACCTAAACATGAAGTTTGTCCCTTCAAACCTACAAAGTAGCCAAAAGTGTGTAAAAAGAGTTAAGTGTCATTTTTACTCTTAAAGAAACGAAAAAGGTGCCTAAAGTGAAACTATAACACAAACAAAACTATAGCACAAACCAAACTATAACAAAAACTATAGCACAAAACACAAAAAAGAATCAAAAAATAAAAACTAAGAGAAATTTGTCTTCAAAACACAAAAGAGAGATTTATCCCCAATCTCATGTGATTTCATTTGTGTACAAAAATATAAGCTTCAATCTTCTTCACATACATTTTGATTGTGTGTGTGTTTCAAAGAATAACACAAATTTTAATGAACGGAAGTAATCTAGCATATGCAGAACATCTAAAAAGAATCAAAAATAAAAACTACAAGGGATCAAAACATCGACCAATGATGATTAAGACGATTAATATACTTACAACACTTACCAAAATGGCACAAAGCCTCGCTAGTTGATGCTCGAGATCAACTTCCTTTTGCTAAATCGACTTCCATGGCTTATGGTTAACCAAAATGAACCCATTCGTGTTATGGCCCATAGATGAAAGTATTAAAAACTACAATTAAAAGGTATTCGAGCAATAGAACCAATGTAGGATAATTTAATCTAGTTTGAATGAGCTTAAAGGGACTAATCTTGCTAAAAGAGTCAAAACGCTTTTACTTGAAAGTGTGGTGGAGGATGCTCAAATCACACCTAAACCGCAAAACCAAGGTTCGTGACTTGTTAGAACCAATGCTACATTACTGAAATTGATTTGAGAGAGATTTAAAAACATGCAAAGTCTAACGACCCTAAATTCAGGGGTAAACCTAACTTGAGCATTGCTTAAGACACGCCGTTCACTCCAAATTTTTGGCAAAGATAACGACGCTACTAGGACTTTTCCAAAATTTCAATGACCTATTTTAACATCGAAACACTTCAAAAATAAACCATTCTTCCCACCACCCACTATCTTCAAATACACAAGGGTTGGGTTCAACAATCGATATTTCTCAAGAGAACAAGACCAATTTCATAAATGCTCAAAACACGACTTATGACTTAAAACATGCCAAGAAAGTTCAAGAGAACAAGCAATCCTAAGTCTCATATTCCTAAGGATAAGATTGAAATTAGAGAAACAACTTACTAGAGCAATTGTTCAACGTTAGCAACCTAAGAGTTACAAAGTTAGAATAAGCGAGAAGGAACTCACAATTAAACATCAACCGACTTTTAAAAATTCTATCACAATATAGCAAGCTCATAATCAATATTCAAAATATGCATTAAAAGGAATCATGAACACTAGCATCAAAAGCGAAACATAGTTTCAATATTGTACCTCTCACGAAAACTCCCACAAATAAGGCATCAAGTTGGAAAGCGATAAGGAGAATCCATGCCCTCTTCTAATATTGCTTACAACCTTGCATGAACTGAAAAAGATATCTTAGAAGTACCTTTTCTCTTGCTTAGAAATACAACACCTAAAGGTTAGAAATCAATTCATAACCTTAAATCAAAAGCATGAGAGTGGTTAAGAAGGACTTTCTTACCCAAAATACGCTTTGGACCTTAATCGAACACTCCGAACTTAGTTCTAATTTACAAACACAAGCTTCAAAGGATTAGAGACTGATCTAAAACATCCAACTTGAGTTTAAAGTATTTTAGAAAGTATTGTTAAAACTTGTGAATCCTTGTGTGGTTGTCATTGTCCAAATCTGTGCTCTACAACAAAACCAAAACAACTTTGACTTGTAAGTAAGATTTAGATTTACTAGATTAGAAGATAGGCTAGAACATCTAAAAACACAAAACTATAGCAACCCATATTCAAATAAGACTACATAGGAAAATTCTAAATAAAGCCAATACCAACTAAAGCTCTAAAAGATGACTAAAAAACCAACTAAGCCCCTCGAATCTTCAAATGTTGCAAACGTGTCTTCTAGGTGATTAAAAACAACCTAAAAGTTTCTAGTTCCCGTTGTGGAAGCTACAAAGTGTGAAAAAAATAGCTAAAAAGAGTTTAAGTGTTGTTTTGAAACTTAGAAAGTGCCTAAAGTGAGCACACAACTAACCTCCGCATTGCAACAAAAGTATATTCAAGGTGCTTAAGTATTTTTTACGGTGAAAACTAATTTAAAACAAAATAAGAGTTACAAACTTAGCAACCTAAGAGTTACAAACTTAGAAGAAGCGAGAAGGAACTCATAATTAAACATCAACCGACTTTTAAAAATTCGATCGCAATATAGAAATCTCACAATCAAGATTCAAAAAATGCATTCAAAAGAATCACGAACACTAGCTAGCATCAAACAGAAACACAGTTTCAATATCGTACCTCTCACGAAAAACTCCACATCAACAAAGCATCAACTTGAAAAAGCGATAAGGAGAATCCATGCCCTCTTCTATCAAAGATTCTCCAAATGGAAAACCCAATTTTGATGATTGTATAAGAACCCCGATTTCATTCCTGCAGCTTTCAATATACATACAAAAGAATCAAGAACACTAGCATTAAACAAAAAATCATTTTCAAAAATCAGTTTCAAAAGACGACATCATTTCTTATAAGAATTTTTTTAGTATTAAAACAGAATTCGGTTCCACACCTTGCGAAATCATACATCGAAAAGTCTCCAAACCATCATATATCTTTTTATTCTCAACAATACTCAAAATGATGGAACTCCAAGAAACCAAATCTCTCATAGGCATTTCATCAAACACCTTCCAAGCACGGTCTAAGTAGCCCAATTCACCGTACATACTCAACAACGAGATGTCCACAACAGGATCCAAATCAAACCCAGATTTAATAATCCTTCCATGAACCCTTTACGCGGAACCTAGATCGCGAATTCGAGAACAAGCTCTCAAAACAATATATCGACTAAAGGTTATGAGTAGTCAAGATTTTTACTTCATCGAGAGGAGAAAATTTTGAGAAGAAGAGGAAAGAGCTATAAAATCGATATGGTGTGAGAGAACTAAAATTTTGTTTTGAGAAAACTCACCGGCGATGAGGCTACAACGATAGGTTTCGCGAGGAAGCTGGCCGGAGCGGAGTCGACGGTGGAAGAAGAGAAGAAAATCGAAAGAGGGGCCGACGAAACACGAAGAAACTGATCGGCAAGGGTTGTTGTTGTGCGAAAACACGAAGAAGAAGGCATTGGCGTCTGTCGGCGGTGGAACCCAGAGAAGAAGAAGAAGAAGACGAGTGGAGGGGAGGGGGTTTCACAAGGCGAGGAACTCTCGTTAGTTTCTCTCTTTTTTAAGCAACATGTGTATTATAACCCTAGTGTTTTTAACTTTAAAAATTTTTTAACTTGACGTTTTAAAGCGTCAAGTTTTATCATAGTTTGAAAAATCCGAAAAGTCCGTCAACCTCCAGCATTTTTTCATTTTCTTGACGCGTTTTGTGTAAATTCAATTTACTTGACGTTTTTCATAAAAACGTCAAGTAATTAGAAGTTGAAAGCGTCAAGTAATGTGGTTTTTGTAGTAGTGGATTGACCTAGATAAACCGGCTAAAATTTACCTAAGTCTACCAATATAACTCTTATATGGTATTAACCTAAGTTTATAATCACATTATTAACTTAGGTCTATGTGAGTAAATTAATTAACACTTAATTAACAACACTCACGAGAATATAACCTAAGAATCTCCTGGATCGAATTCACTCCGTGTCGGTTTCCGGTAGGGGTGTTACTGCAGCGTCAACTTAAATACTCTCACCTTAGACAAAACCTTCCTTAGATGCGAGTTACTTATCGGTCTCCATTCAAAGGTTATATTTGATTTCCTAAATTTCTAATCTCATTAGAAAAATAGAAAACCTAAGTCTAATTATTCAAATTCTAAACACTTTAAAACTAATAATTAACTTAGGTTGCATGCATTTCTATGTTATAGTGCTTGATCATCCATCACATGAATAATACTATATACTATAACATAATATAATTCATCACATGAATTAAATGCATGAGCATGCTTTTAATTTAAAAATATAACACTTATATTTAAATAAATTAAATCATGCAAACATTATATTATAACTCTTATAATATAATCATATCATGCATACTATATATTATAACTCTTATAATATAAAAAAATGATGCATGAAATGTTTAACTTAAGGTGGGATTTTAAATCTATATGACATACAATATGCACATAGAAATTAATTAAAATATACATCTCATGCATAAAATAATTAAATAGCAAAAATGGACCGATTTTTGGCACCTAGGGGTAATTATTTAATTAAATAACATTAATATAACATTTATATTAATATTATTTAATAAAATAATAAATAAAATAAATAATATTACATTTTATTAAAAAAATAAAAATAAAACGTGTAAAAACCACTCAAGTAGAGGCTTGAACCCACGTCCTCGCGTAACTGCCGCGAACTGCTCCTCAACGCGTACAGTGTTGCAACGCCGTGGGCAGCGTTGCAACGCTGTCGCCTCCAGCGTCGACCTGCGTTCTCAACGCCAGCGGCGTTGCAACGTTGTTCTGCTGCAGGGCCTCCAACCGCAAGGATAGCGTTGAGATGCCATTGGGCAGCGTCTCAACGCCATCGACAGAACAACAAACACCTTTGCTGTTCTTGGTCGATTTCCGCCTGTTTCCGCTCCGATTTCTTCACTGCAACACTTGCCACGAACGACACGGACTTACAGACTCGATTTATTTTCTAAAATGCCCAAAAAACATGGGCCCTTTACATTTGATCTCATCAAACAGAAAATAAATCTAAAAGTGCCAAAAATCGAAACATCGATTATGCAAACCAAGACATTCATCTCATGAATCATGGCAAAAGCCCACCAAATTTTAATAAAACAGTGCATAATTAAGAAACCATCGAGATGGCTCTGATACTAATTGAAGGGAATGAAAATCCCGTGCAGCGGAAGACGATTGAATCGTCAATGTATCAATTATGCAAACTGTGTTTATTAAAATTGATCTAACACTTAGATCTAGGCTAAACATGCATAAAGAAGAAGAAATTTACAGCAATATGAATATACTTACTTGTTGAAGACTATCTTCAAGGTTTCTTCTTCAAAATCACGAACTCTTCGTGCTCCTCGTACACAACAAACGCCTCCAACGAAAGTGATTTTACACCACCAAAACGCCTTCTCGATTGTTCTCTTTTGGAGAAAGGAGGTTTGTGGGAACCTATGAGTTTTGGTGAGGGAGGAGAATTGAGAGAGGATAGAGAGAATTTCTCTTCTCTTCTTTGTGAAAATCTAAAAATGAGAGAAGTCACTTACATCCTTCTTGCAAGAAGGGTTTATATATTGGTGGAGTTAAAATGTCCACTTAATTACCACTTTACCACAACCATAGGTTATGCAAATCTCATTTGCATAACCACATAATATAAGATATCTCATATCTCATATTGCAAATCTCATTTGCATTAATTGTGGATTAATTAAATTGAATCACATCCAATTTAATTTCTCTCAATCAATTTCTCTAATTAGCCCTAATTCAACAATTAGGCTAACCTATAGTTTATTATGAATCTCATTCACATTAAACTATATATTATATCATTCATATCTCATATAAATGACATAAATGCCCTTAGAGTGAAATTGAACACTTCAATCTCATACCAAAACTTTATCCTTTCTTAAATCCAGATGGAGCCAACCGAGGGACCTAATGGACCTACAGTGACGGGCTCCAATGATCCAAGATTAACCTGCCAAACTATTTGACACGGTTAACCAACATTCATTAGCTACGGTAACACTCCACTATAGCTCGTGAGCGCACTCCGTCGCTCAGCGAATATTACGTGTCCACTGATATAACCAATACCCATGAGTCGACCCTTTACAGGTTGTTAGTAGACACGGCTGGGAAAAAATTACCGTTTTACCCCTGTGTCTACCTCTTGTTCCTTAAGTCCCCATCGCTTCCTCTAATGAACAACATATTGTGATGGTCTAACCATACACAACACCCTTCTCGGGCAGTGAGAAGGTGGGCGCCGTTGTCCAAGCCCCGAGACAAAGACTTAAGGGAACAACCCCTCTAGTTTCCTAAAGGCGGGAACGAGTGAATTCCATCTCGCGTAGTTAAGTTCCCGGCTCCTTACTTGGTTCTCGTCCTCGAGAAGATAGGCATATTGGGCGAGTAATCGTGACCACCCTCACCCGTATTTAGTCAAAGAACGGATCCTCGCATGACGAGTCCGTAACACGCTCAAGATTCGTGTCGAGTTATTAATGGTCATCTACGAAGTTATTAGTCCTTCACAACGCGATGTTAAATCGATGAGGTCTAATAATTCACGGTCCGGTCTTGTACAATCTCATTGCACAGGATGCCCCCACTCGCATGTCAACCACATGAACGAGTCAGATCACATCGTTTGTATCTAATACAAAGCGGGCCGCATCCACAGTGTATCCAGGATTAGGTCTCCAACCCTATCCATATACTGTAGACCATTTTGGTCATTAACTCGAACGTGATCCTCCCTGTGTGTCCACTACACACCGTTCAAGTTCTAGTTCTCTCATGAATTCAATGACCCTGGAGCTTAGTTTATTGGAAAAGTTTATAAATATTGCGAGACACAAAGTGATGAAATGAATAACTCTTATTAATTTCAAACAATATATTACAAACACGAGATTAGGACAAAAATCCCAAATATTACGCCACAACATGCTTTGGATTTCACTGCAGGAAGGTTCATTTTGGGAGATAGATGGATTAGGGCCACCGGAGTTCCGTACGTCTTCGCATGACCAGGCCCGGCAGAGAAACCGGAGCAGCTCATTGATATGTTTTTTTTTCTTTGGATTTGTTTTGTTTCATTATGTAATGGTGCCCGTCCGCCTGCCTATTTCTTTTCTCTTTTTCTTTTTCTTCTTTTTCCTTTTCTCTCTCACCCATCTGGTTTAAGTTGTGTGGTTATCATGTGTGGGGAAAAAATATTTTGCTTTTTCCCATTTTTTTTTCTTTTCTTTCCTGTTTCATTTGTCATTTCTTTTATTTAGTTTCGATTTGGACCCTCCATTTTTTATAATTTATTTATCCTTTTCTTTTTAATAAATCACCAATTAATTCTTTTCCATTAACGACTTGCTTCTATTCAGAGTATAACAATTATGGGCCTGGATAAGACAAGGCAAAGAGAGTCAGATGGAGAGGAATTAAGACCATTGCGCCACAACATGCTTTGGATTTCACTACAGGAAGGTTCATTTTAAGAGATAGATGGATTAGGGCCACCGGAGTGCCGTACGTCTCCGACATGACCAGGCCCGCCGGAGAAACCAGAGCTGCTCATTGATATATTTTTTTTCTTTGGTTTTGTTTTGTTTCATTATGTAATAGCGCCCGCCCGCCTGCCTGCCTCTTTCTCTTCTCTTTTTCTTTTTCTTCTTTTTCCTTTTCACTCTCCCCATCTAGTTTAAGTTGTGTGGTCATCATGTGTGGGTCTAATTCTAAATAGTGGAAGAAAAATTATTTTGTTTTTTCCCATTTTTCTTTCTTTTTTTTTCCTGTTTCATTTGTCATTTCTTCCATTTAATTTGGATTTGGACCCTCCCTTTTTTATAATTTATTTATCCTTTTCTTCTTAATAAATCACCAATTAATTTTTTCCATTAACGACTTGCTTCTATTCAGAGTATAACAATTATGGGCCTTGATCAGACAAGGCAAAAAGAGTCAGATGGAGGGGAATAAAGACCATTGCGCCACAACATGCTTTGGATTTCACTGCCGGAAGGTTCATTTTGGGAGATAGATGGATTAGGGCCACCGGAGTTCCATACGTCTCCGGCATGACCAGGCCCGCCGGAGAAACCGGAGCTGCTCATTGATATGTTTTTTTCTTTGGTTTTGTTTTGTTTCATTATGTAATAGCGCCCGCCCGGCTGCCTCTTTCTTTTCTATTTTTCTTTTTCTTCTTTTTCCTTTTCTCTCTCACCCATCTGGTTTTAGTTTTGTGGTCATCATGTGTGAGTCAAATTCTATATAGTGGAATAAAAGTTATTTTGTTTTTTTCCATTTTTCTTTCTTTTTTTTTTCCTGTTTCATTTGTCATTTCTTCCATTTATTTTGGATTTGGACCCTCCCTTTTTTATAATTTATTTAACCTTTTCTTCTTAATAAATCACCAATTAATTTTTTTCCATTAAAGACTTGCTTCTATTCAGAGTATAACAATTATGGGCCTGGATTAGACAAGACAAAGAGAGTCAGATGGAGAGGAATTAAGACCATTACGCCACAACATGCTTTGGATTTCAGTGCAGGAAGGTTCATTTTGGGAGATAGATGGATTAGGGCCACCGTAGTTCCAGACGTCTCGGCATGACCAGACCAGCCACCGAGAGAAGCCGGCGACTCATTGATATATTTTTTTTCTTTGGATTTGTTTTGTTTTATTATGTAATGTCACCCGCCCGTCTGCCTATTTCTTTTCTCTTTTTCTTTTACTTCTTTTTCCTTTTCTCTCTCACCCATCTGGTTTAAGTTGTGTGATTATCATGTGTGGGTCTAATTCTATATAGTGGAAGAAAAAATATTTTGCTTTTTCCCATTTTTTTTTCTTGTTTCATTTGTCATTTCTTTCATTTAGTTTGGATTTGGACCCTCCGTTTTTTATAATTTATTTATCATTTTCTTCTTAATAAATCACCAATTAATTCTTTTCCATTATCGACTTGTTTCTATTCAGAGTATAACAATTATGGGCCTGGATCAGACAAGGCAAAGAGAGTCAGATGGAGAGGAATTAAAACCATTGCGCCACAACGTGCTTTGGATTTCACTGCAGGAAGGTTCATTTTGGGAGATAGATGAATTAGGGCCACCAGAGTTCCGTACGTCTCCGGCATGACCAGGCCCGCCGGAGAAACCAGAGCTGCTCATTGATATGTTTTTTTCTTTGGTTTTGTTTTGTTTCATTATATAATGGCGCCCGCCCGCCTGCCTTTTTCTCTTCTCTTTTTCTTTTTCTTCTTTTTCCTTTTCTCTCTCACCCATCTAGTTTAAGTTGTGTGGTTATCACGTGTGGGTCTAATTCTAAATAGTGGAAGAAAAATTATTTTGTTTTTTCCCATTTTTCTTTCTCTTTTTTTCCTGTTTCATTTGTCATTTCTTCTATTTAGTTTGGATTTGGACAACCCATTTTTTATAATTTATTCATCTTTTTATTCTTAATAAATCACCAATTAATTCTTTTTCATTAACGACTTGCTTCTATTCAGAGTATAACAATTATGGGCATGGATCAGACAAGGCAAAGAGAGTCAGATGGAGAGGAATTAAGATAATTACGCCACAACATGCTTTGGATTTCATTGCAGGAAGGTCATTTTGAGAGATAGATGGATTAGGGCCACCGGAGTTCCGTACGTCTCCGGCATGACTAGGCCCGCCGGAGAAACCGGACCTACTCATTGATATATTTTTTTTCTTTGGATTTGTTTTGTTTCATTATGTATTTTTCCTTTTCTCTCTCACCCATCTGGTTTAAGTTGTGTGGTTATCATGTGTGTGGGTCTAATTCTATATAGTGGAAGAAAAAATATTTTGCTTTTTCCCATTTTTCTTTTCTTTTTTCCTGTTTCATTTGTCATTTCTTTCATTTAGTTTGGATTTGGACCCTCTCTTTTTTATAATTTATTTATCCTTTTCTTCTTAATAAATCACCAATTAATTATTTTCCATTAAAGACTTGCTTCAATTCAGAGTATAACAATTATGGGCCTGGATCAGACAAGGCAAACAAAGTCAGATGGAGAGGAATTAAGACAATTACGCCACAACATGCTTAGGATTTCACTGCAGGAAGGTTCATTTTGGGAGATAGATGGCTTAGGGCCACCGGAGTTCCATACGTCTCCGGCATGAATAGGCCCGCCGGAGAAACCGGAGCTGCTCATTGATATGTTTTTTTTCTTTGGTTTTGTTTTGTTTCATTATGTAATAGTGCCCGCCCGCCTGCCTTTTTCTTTCTCTTCTTTTTTTTTTCTCTCTCACCCATCTGGTTTAAGTTGAGTGGTCATCATGTGTGGGTCTAATTCTATATAGTGGAAGAAAAGATATTTTGCTTTTCCCCATTTTTTTCTTTTCTTGTCTTGTTTCATTTGTCATTTCTTGCATTTAGTTTGGATTTGGACCCTCCCTTTTTTATAATTTATTTATCCTTTTCTTTTTAATAAATCTTCAATTAATTTTTTTCCATTAAAGACTTGCTTCTATTCAGAGTATAACAATTATGGGTCTGGATCAGACAAGGCAAAGAGAGTTAGATGGAGGGAATTAAGACCATTACGCCACAACATGCTTTGGATTTCAATGCAGAAAGGTTCATTTTGGGATATAGATGGCTTAGGGCCACCGGAGTTCCATACGTCTCCGCCATGACCAGGCTCGCCGGAGAAATCGGAGCTGCTCATTGATATGTGTTTTTTCTTTGGTTTTGTTTTGTTTCATTATGTAATAGCGCCCGCCCGCCTGCTTTTTTCTTTTTCTTCTTTTTCCTTTTCTCTCTCACCCATGTGGTTTAAGTTGTGTGGTGATCTTGTGTGGGTCTAATTCTAAAAAGTGGAAGCAAAAATATTTTTCTTTTTCCCATTTTTCTTTCATTTTTTTTCTTGTTTCATTTGTCATTTCTTCCATTTAGTTTGGATTTGGACCCTCCCTTTTTTATAATTTATTTATCCTTTTTTTGTTAATAAATCACCAATTAATTCTTTTCCATTAAAGACTTACTCCAATTCAGAGTGTAACAATTATTGGGCTGGATCAGACAAGGCAAGGGAATCAGATGGAGAGGAATTAAGACAATTACGCCACAACATGCTTTGGATTTCACTGCAGGAAGGTTCATTTTGGGACATAAATGGATTAGGGCCACCGGAGTTCCGTACTTCTACAGCATGACCAGACCCATCGGAGCAGCCAGAGCTGCTCATTGATATGTTTTTTTCTTTGGTTTTGTTTTGTTTAATTATGTAATGGCGCCTGCCCGCCTACCTCTTCCTTTTCTCTTTTTCTTTTTCTTATTTTTCATTTTCTCTCTCACCCATCTGGTTTAAGTTGTGTGGTCATCATGTGTGGGTCTAATTCTATATAGTGGAAGAAAAATTATTTTGCTTTTTCCCATTTTTCTTTTTTTTTTTTTTTTTCCTGTTTCATTCGTCATTTCTTCCATTTAGTTTCGATTTGGACCCTACCTTTTTTATAATTTATTTATCCTTTTCTTCTTAATAAATCAACAATTAATTTTTTTCCATTAAAGCCTTGGTTCTATTCAGAGTATAACAATTATGGGTCTGGATCAGACAAGGCAAAGAGAGTCAGATGGAGAGAAATTAAGACCATTACGCCACAACATGCTTTGGATTTCACTGCAGTAAGGTTCATTTTGGGAGATAGATGGATTAGGGCCAGCGGAGTTCCGTACGTCTCCGGCATGACCAGACCCGTTGGAGCAACCGGAGCTGCTCATTGATATGTTTTTTTTCTTTGGTTTTGTTTTGTTTCATTATATAATGGCGCCCGCCCGCCTGCTTTTTTCTCTTCTCTTTTTCTTTTTCTTTTTTTTCCTTTTCTCTCTCCCATCTGGTTTAGTTATGTGGTCATCATGTGTGGGTTTAATTTTATATAGTGGAAGAAAAATTATTTTGCTTTTTCCCATTTTTCCTTCTTTTTTTTTCCTGTTTCATTTGTCATTTCTTCCATTTAGTTTGGATTTGGACCCTCCCTTTTTTATAATTTATTTATCCTTTTTTTCTTAATAAATCACCAATTAAATCTTTTCTATTAAAGACTTGCTTCTATTCAGAGTATAACAATTATGGGCCTGGATCAGACAAGGCAAAGAGAGTCAGATGGAGAGAAATTAAGACCATTATGCCACAACATGGATTTCACAGCAGGAAGGTTCATTTTGGGAGATAGATGGATTTCACTGATAGTGACCCTTGCTTCAATTCTAAAAATTTATCCCTCTTTGCCTCTCGGTACGTTCTAGGGTAATATTTATCTTCAAATATACTTCTGAAAGCTTGCCAGTCTAAAGTACGTGCATCACTACAACTGGCTAACATCGATTTCCATCATCCTTCTGTTTTTTTTAGCAGCAAGAATGTGACCAACTTGACATTTCGCTCCTCAGAGCAACTCATCACATTAAAACATTTATCAAGCTTATTCAACCAAACTTCAGCATCAACTGGATCTTTGGAAGCCTCAAACACTGTGGTTCCTAATTCTTTTAGGTGATATATTCTATATGTCTTGTCCGGATTACTTAGCCCTGCTCTCTATTGCTTACCTACTTCCTGTGAGGAATTAACATGCTGCTTAATTTTGGCCCCTATCTGGACTCTCAGGGCATTAGATCTCCACTGGGATTGATCTTGGGTAGGATCCTGCGTCCCGTCCTGATCCTGCCTGCATCGTCTGCTAGTACGTGGTGGCATGACTTCTATTACATATCAACATACTAGACATGTAATGAATACTTTCAAATGCACAATTCTAGATTGTATTTACATTCTAGTCCTGACTGGACTTACCATTACCCTTACTTGGACCATACTCTACTAGTTTGATCTGAACTAACTCAATAACTTGCTATTTACTTTTCAGTTTCTTCTAGAGCTAACTTGCTCTGTCTCATTCCCATGAAGCTAACTGCTCTGATACCAAGTTGTCACACCCCCTCCCGAACTACCTGCTAACTTAGCCCGGCAGACGGCGTGAAGCCAACAGACATCGTTCACCTCTCTAACGCTACCTGTTGACCCTGTTTTACCTGATAAGCACACTAAACTTGTATAAGAAACACTTAAACACAACACAGCGGAATATTGACAATTACGTAACCTACGTAAGGGGTAACCCTACTTAAGACTCTCTGGAAAACTGAAAGAGATATGAACATCACAACCATAAACATTCCCAACCATGGCTTACACAACCACAACCTAGAATGTACACATAAACATAAGTTCATAGTCTTTCTTCTATACATATAGACTTTTTATACAACTCCACCCACGTACAACATATCAAACTTGTGAAGCTTCCAGCAGACTATGGCAGGTTTTCAGGCACCGGGAGCTCGATCTCTACCTGAAAAGTGGGAAAAACACTGAAAGAATGAGCTATGAAGCTCAGTGAGTGACTTGAGTTTAAAAGAAAGCTATTAACACGTAAATCATATCACCTGGTCATCTATGAGCATATGCATCTGTAATCAAATGTTGAAAGTAACTGTGTAATCATAATAGCTTTTCATGAAAACCAGCAAGTATATCGTTAAAATCTCGTAGGGCATGTAAATGATATTAACTCTTTTTAAAACATGTCACAATCTCGTTGTGTAGGACGCGCCAAAGACAACCAACGTTTATTCTACGATGTAGTGGGGCCCACCCAAAGACTCTCATCGTCTTTGTCGTAGTGGGGCGCGCCAAAGACTCACGGCAATACCGTTGTCACGGAGTACACTCAACGTCGACATAATGTAATAAGACTGTGTGCACGCGGTACTATATAGCCTCGGGCTCAATGTCTCGATCATTTACTTATTCAAGACTCGAGAAAAACACATAAAAACATTTAAACATGCCTGCTTATCTTCTCTTTCATAAAACTCAAGCTTACTCAGCTTGTTCATAAAACTGAAAAACTTTAAAACATACTTGCTCAAAATCCTAACATTTCCATAAATTTCGGCAATCATTAGACATATGCTCATGTATAAATTTCTTCAAGACATTTAGGCTCACAACGAGCACTTGAAATCATTTCTTAGAAAATATGAATACTCATAAACATGTGTTTCAAGGAAAACATTAAGCATTGAAACCATTTCGTTTTAGCAAAACCTTGCATTTTCATAAGCATAAGCCTATAAACCATTTTCGAGGTTCGTTTTGTCACTCACCGTGTTAGAACTAGAACCTTGGCTTGTACACTCGACCTATCTCCTCTTGGACTGCCAAACAAATCAAAACCATGTTTTAGAACCTCGAGCTCATGGTTTTTAACCTTAAAACTACAAGAAAACACTCCAACAAAAATTCCAAAGATTTAACAGATTTTATACCACAGTATTCAAATACTCATAACTTCTTCATTACTTAGCCAAAAAGGATGTACTTTATACCAAATTCTTCCTTTTTGAACCCTATAAAAATCATATGAAGACATGAAGTTGAGATTCCTAACAGATTGGTTCGAAAATACCTCGAAGTCTTCTTTCCCAGGAACCAACTTCTGCTATTCCAGATTCCATTTTCTGCTGCAACCCGAAACTTGACTTGATATTTACAACATCTTCCAATCATTTTCTATTCACGATTTATTCATGAAAGTTGTAGGAAATTCAATAAGCGTTCCAACCATACCTATTAGAGCTTCTGATTCCAACTCTACAGACCAGTACAACCAAACGAGAGACTTTCTGGATTTGACATAGAAATTCTATCTTACTGTCTTCCTCTTCACAAATCAGTAGCTTAAGATCCGAATTTGCTCGAGCTTCCTTCACGAATTTTGTTCCAATATGAGTTAACTTGAACGAAACAAAACCTCAACTCTTACCTCTTCCTGTGGAGCTTGAGATGAACAAAAGACCAGAATAGGATTGAATTGATTAACTTGCTGTAAAAAAAAAACATACCTTTAGTTCTTCTCCTCTCTTCTTAAACCCGGCTCAAAAAACCACCTTCTTCCTCTTCCTTTCTGCTTCTCTCACGAAAACCCTTGCTTTCCTTTTGATAAATGAAGAAGAAGATCGATGGAATGGTTTTCTTTAAAAAGAAAATAAAGGTGGGGGTCCACCATCCACTTCCCTTTTCCCTTTTTTATTTTCCCTTTTCATTCTTTTCCTTTTCCTTTCTTTTCTTTCCTTTTCTTTTCTTTTCAAAACAACACCAACCATAAAACATTAACCTTTTCTTTCTTGAATTCCAAAGAAAGATCTCTAAGCCACAACTTACCTCCCCAAGAAATTTCGTCCTCGAAATTTAATTGATCCTAAATGAAAATCGTCGGGTACTTCCTCCTCATTTGGTCCTCTAACTCTCAGGTTGCCTCCTCCACTCCGTGATGTCTCCAACGAACCTTCACGAGTGGGATCGTCTTGTTTCTTAAAACTTGTTCTTTCCTGTCGAGGATTTGAACTGTATCCTTTACGTAACTCATGTTTTCCTTCAGCTCAACTGGTTGCGCCTGCAACACATGAGTCTGATCTGAAATATACTTCCTCAACATAGACACATGAAAAACACCATGTACTCGAGATAGTTCTGCTGGCAATCCAGTTTGTAGGCTGTTGGCCCAACTCGACCCGTTACTTGATAAGGACCAATGTACCTAGGGCTTAGCTTTCCTTTCTTGCGTAAGCGAAGAACACCTCTTCACAGAGATAATTTCAAGAAAACTTAATCTCCGACTTGGAATTCTAAGTCCTTTCGTCGCTTATCTGCGTAGCTCTTCTGACGGTCTTGAGCTACCTTTAGATTCTCCCTGATTACCTTAACATTATCTGTTGTAACTTGCACCAACTCAGGACCGATAAGCTTCCGCTCTCCTTCTTCGTTCCAACATATGGGTGTTCTACACGGTCTTCCATATAAAGCTTCAAATGGTGTTATGCCAATACTCGACTGATAACTGTTATTATAAGCGAACTCCATAAGTGATAGGTGTGTATCCCAACATCCCTTAACTTAAAGGACACATGCTCTCAACATGTCCTCTAGGGTCGGGATGGTCCTCTCTGACTGCTCATCTGTCTGAGGATGGAACGCTGTACTAAAATTCCCATAGCCTTCTGAAAGCTAGACCAAAACTTAGAAGTAAATCTTGGATCTCTATCTGAAACTATGGACACAGGCACTTCATATTGACTCAAAACCCTATTGACGTATAGCTTAACAAGCTGATCAAGGGTAGACATCGATTTTAATCGGTATAAACCTTTTTGTCTTAGTGAGTATCGCCTATTACCATAAACCATCATGTCCACTTGGAGTATGGTGTATAAACGACAGGAAATCCATAGTGATATGCTCCCACTTCCATTCCGGCAATGGCAATGGATTAAGGATTCCTCCTGGTCTCTGTCTAACTGGACTTGCTGACAGATTAAACATCTATCAACATAATCAACTATCTCCCGTACGTCTCCGGCATGACCAGACCCGCCGGAGCAACTGGAGCTGCTCATTGATATATTTCTTTTTCCTTTTCTCTCTCACCCATCTGGTTTAAGTTGTGTGGTCATCATGTGTTGGTCTAATTCTATATAGTGGAAGAAAAATTATTTTGCTTTTTTCCATTTTGCTTTTTTTTTTTCCTGTTTCATTTGTCATTTCTTCCATTTAGTTTGGATTTGGACCCTTCCTTTTTTATAAATTATTTATCCTTTTCTTATTAATAAATCACCAATTAATTATTTTCCATTAAAGACTTGGTTCAGTTCAGAGTATGACAATTATGGGCCTGGATCAGACAAGGCAAAAAGAGTCAGATGGAGAGGAATTAAGACCATTACGCCACAACATGCTTTGGATTTCACTGCAGGAAGGTTCATTTTGGGAGATAGATGGATTAGGGCCACCGGAGTTCCGTACGTCTCCGCCATGACCAGACCCGCCGGAGCAACCGGAGCTGCTCATTGATATGTTTTTTTCTTTGGTTTTGTTTTGTTTCATTATGTAATGGTGCCCGTCTGCTTCTCTTTTTCTTTTTCTTCTTTTTCTTTTTCTCTCTCACCCATCTGGTTTAAGTTGTGTGGTCATCATATGTGGGTCTAATTCTATATAGTTTAAGAAAAATTATTTTGCTTTTTCCCATTTTTCTTTTTTTTTTTCCTGTTTCATTTGTCATTTCTTCCATTTAGTTTAGATTTGGACCCTCCTTTTTTATAATTTATTTATCATTTTTTTCTTAATAAATCACCAATTATTTCTTTTCCATTAACGACTTGTTTATATTCAGAGTATAACAATTATGAGCCTGGATCAGACAAGGCAAAGAGAGTCAGATGAAGAGGAATTAAGACCATTACGCCACAACATGCTTTGGATTTCACTGCAGGAAGGTTCATTTTGGGAGATAGATGGATTAGGGCTACCGGAGTTCCGTACGTCTCCTGCATGACCAGACCCGCCTGAACAACAGGAGCTGCTCATTAATATGTTTTTTTATTTGGTTTTATTTTGTTTCATTATGTAATGGCGCCTGCCCGCTTGCCTGTTTCTCTTCTCTTTTTCTTTTTCTTCTTTTTCCGTTCTCTCTCACCCATCTGGTTTAAGTTGTGTGGTCATCATGTGTGGCTCTAATTCTATATAGTGGAAGAAAAATTATTTTGATTTTTTCCATTTTTGTTTCTTTTTTTTCCTATTTCATTTGTCATTTCTTCCATTTAGTTTGGATTTGGACCCTCCTTTTTTTATAATTTATTTATCATTTTCTTCTTAATAAATCAGCAATTAATTCTTTTCCATTAAAGACTTCTTCTATTCAGAGTATAACAATTATGTGCCTGGATCAGACATGGCAAAGAGAGTCAGATGGAGAGTAATTAAGACCATTACGCCACAACATGCTTTGTATTTCACTGCAAGAAGGTTCATTTGGGGAGATAGATAAATTAGGGCCGCCGGAGTTCCGTACGTCTCCGACCAGACCCGCCGGTGCAATCGGAGCTGCTCATTGATATGTTTATTTCTTGTATTTTTTTTGCTTCATTATGTAATGGCGCCCACACGCCTGCTTTTTTCTCTTCTCTTTTTCTTTTTCTTCTTTTTCCTTTTCTCTCGCACCCATCTGGTTTAAGTTGTGTGGTCATCATGTGTGGGTCTAATTCTATATAGTGGAAGAAAAATTATTTTGCTTTTTCCCATTTTTCTTTCTTCTTTTTTCCTGTTTCATTTGTCATTTCTTCCATTTAGTTTGGATTTGGACCCTCCATTTTTTATAATTTATTTATCCTTTTCTTGTTAATAAATCACCAATTAATTCTTTTCCATTATAGACTTGCTTCTATTCAGAGTATAACAATTATGGGCCTGGATAAGACAAAGTAAAGAGAGTCAGATGGAGAGAAATTAAGACCATTACGCCACAACATGCTTTGGATTTCACTGCAGGAAGGTTCATTTTGGGAGATAGATGGATTAGGGCCACCAGAGTTCCGTACGTCTCCAGCATGACCAGACCCGCCTGAGCAACAAGAGTTGCTCATTAATATGTTTTTTTTATTTGGTTTTATTTTGTTTCATTATGTAATGGCGCCTGCCCGCTTGCCTGTTTCTCTTCTCTTTTTCTTTTTCATCTTTTTCCGTTTCTCTCTCAATCATCTGGTTTAAGTTGTGTGGTCATCATGTGTGCGTCTAATTCTATATAGTGGAAGAAAAATTATTTTGATTTTTCCCATTTTTCTTTCTTTTTTTTTCCTGTTTCATTTGTCATTTCTTCCATTTAGTTTGGATTTGGACCCTCCTTTTTTTATAATTTATTTATCATTTTCTTCTTAATAAATCATCAATTAATCTTTTCCATTAAAGACTTGCTTCTATTCAGAGTATAACAATTATGAGCCTGGATCAGACAAGGCAAAGAGAGTCAGATAGAGAGTAATTAAGACCATCACGCCACAACATGCTTTGGATTTCACTGCAGGAAGGTTTATTTTGGGAGATAGATGGATTAGGGCCACCAGAGTTCCGTACGTCTCCAGCATGACCAGACCCGCCGGAGCAACTAGAGCTGCTCATTGATATGTTCTTTTTCTTTGGTTTTATTTTGTTTGATCATGTAATGGCGCCCGCTCGCCTGCCTCTTTCTCTTCTCTTTTTCTTTTTCTTCTTTTTCTTTTTCTCTCTCACCTATCTGGTTTAAGTTGTGTGGTCATCATGTGTGGGTCTAATTCTATATAGTGGAAGAAAAATTATTTTTCTTTTTCCCATTTTTTTTTCCTGTTTCATTTGTCATTTCTTACATTTAGTTTGGAATTGGACCCTCCCTTTTTTATAATTTTTTATCCTTTTCTTCTTAAAAAATCAGCAATTAATTATTTTTCATTAAAGACTTGCTTCTATTTAGAGTATAACAATTATGGGCCTGGATCAGACAAGGCAAAGAGAGTCAGATAGAGAGTAATTAAGACCATTACGCCACAACATGCTTTGGATTTCACTGCAGGAAGGTTCATTTTGGGAGGTAGATGGATTAGGGCCACCAGAGTTCCGTACGTCTCCAGCATGACCAGACCCGTCGGAGCAACCGGAGCTGATCATTGATATGTTCTTTTTCTTTGGTTTTATTTTGTTTGATTATGTAATGGCGTCCGCCCGCCTTCCTCTTTCTCTTCTCTTTTTCTTTTTCTTCTTTTTCTTTTTCTCTCTCACCCATCTGGTTTAAGTTGTGTGGTCATCATGTGTGGGTCTAATTCTATATAATGGAAGAAAAATTATTTTGCTTTTTCCCATTTTGCTTTATTTTTTTTTCCTGTTTCATTTGTCATTTCTTACATTTAGTTTGGAATTGGACCCTCCCTTTTTTATAATTTTTTTATCATTTTCTTCTTAATAAATCAGCAATTAATTGTTTTCCATTAAAGACTTGGTTCTATTCAGAGTATAACAATTATGTGCCTGGATCAGACATGGCAAAGAGAGTCAGATGGAGATTAATTAAGACCACGCCACAACATGCTTTGGATTTCACTGCAGGAAGGTTCATTTTGGGAGATTGATAGATTAGGGACGCCGGAGCTCCGTACGTCTACGACATGACCAGACCCGCCAGAGCAACCGGAGCTGCTCATTGATATGTTTTTTTCTTGTGTTTTTTTTTGTTTCATTATGTAATTGCGCCCACCCGCCTGCCTATTTCTCTTCTATTTTTCTTTTTCTTCTTTTTCTTTTTCTCTCTCACCTATCTGGTTTAAGTTGTGTGGTCATCATGTGTGGGTCTAATTCTATATAATGGAAGAAAAATTATTTTGCTTTTTCCCATATTTCTTTCTTTTTTTTTCCTGTTTCATTTGTCATTTCTTACATTTAGTTTGGAATTGGACCCTCCCTTTTTTATAATTTTTTTATCCTTTTCTTTTTAATAAATCAGCAATTAATTCTTTTCCATTAAAGACTTGCTTCTATTTAGAGTATAACAATTATGTGCCTGGATCAGACATGATAAAGAGACTCAGATGGAGAGTAATTAAGACCATTACACCACAACATGCTTTGGATTTCACTGCAGGAAGGTTCATTTTGGGAGATAGATAGATTAGGGTCGCTGCAGTTCCGTACATCTACGGCATGACCAGACCCGCCGGAGCAACCGGAGCTACTCATTGATATGTTTTTTTCTTGTGTTTTTTTTTGTTTCATTATGTAATGGCGCCCACCGCCTGCCTCTTTCTCTTCTCTTTTTCTTTTTCTTCTTTTTCCTTTTCTCTCTCACCCATCTGGTTTAAGTTGTGTGGTCATCATGTGTGGGTCTAATTCTATATAGTGGAAGAAAAATTATTTTGCTTTTTCCCATTTTTCTTTCTTTTTTTTTTCTTGTTTCATTTGTCATTTCTTACATTTAGTTTGGAATTAGACCCTCCCTTTTTTATAATTTTTTAATCATTTTCTTCTTAATAAATCAGCAATTAATTCTTTTCCATTAAAGACTTGCCTCTATTCAGAGTTTAACAATTATGTCCCTGGATCAGACATGGCAAAGAGAGTTAGTTGGAGAATAATTAAGACCATTACGCCACAACATGCTTTGGATTTCACTGCAGGAAGGTTCATTTTGGGAGATAAATAGATTAGGGCTGCCGGAGTTCCGTACGTCTACGACATGACCAGACCCGCCTGAGCAACCAGAGCTGCTCATTGTTATGTTTTTTTTCTTTGGTTTTGTTTTGTTTAATTATGTAATGGCACCCGTCCGCCTGCCTCTTTCTTTTCTCTTTTTCTTTTTCTTATTTTTCCTTTTCTCTCTCACCCATCTGGTTTAAGTTATGTGGTCATCATGTGTGGGTCTAATTCTATATAGTGGAAGAAAAATTATTTTGTTTTGTTTTATTATGTAATGATGACCGCCCGCATGCCTCTTTCTCTTCTCTTTTTCTTTTTCTTCTTTTTCCTTTTCTCTCTCATCCATCTGGTTTAAGTTGTGTGGTTATCATGTGTGGGTCTAATTATATATAGTGGAAGAATAATTATTTTGTTTTTTCCCATTTTTCTTTTTTTTTTTCTGTTTAATTTGTCATTTCTTCCATTTAGTTTGGATTTGGACCCTCCATTTTTTATAATTTATTTATCCTTTTCTTCTTAATAAATCACCAATTAATTCTTTTCTATTAAAGACTTGCTTCTATTTAGAGTATAATGCCTGGATCAGACAAGACAAAGAGAGTCAAATTGAGAGGAATTAAGACCATTACGCCACAACATGTTTTGGATTTCACTGCAAGAAGGTTCATTTTGGGAGATAGATGGATTAGGGCCACCGAGTTCCAGATGCGTCCGGCATGACCAGATTCTACGAGCAACCGAGTCGCTCATTGATATGTTTTTTTTCTTTGGTTTTGTTTTGTTTCATTATGTAATGGCGCCCACTCGCCTGCCTCTTTCTCTTCTCTTTTTCTTTTTCTTCTTTTTCCTTTTCTCTTTCACCCATCTGATTTAAGTTGTGTGGTCATCATGTGTGTGGGAGAATAATTATTTTGCTTTTTCCCATTTTTCTTTTTTTTTTCCTGTTTCATTTGCCCCTCCATTTTTTATAATTTATTTATCTTTTTCTTCTTAATAAATCACCAATTAATTCTTTTCCATTAATTTATTTATATCTAATTTTTTAATTTCTAATATGTAAGATGGGTTGGTTCAAGTGCTTTTAGATGAGTTTCTGGTTCCTTGCTATTTGCCTTAAAAAATTTACGTAATAGTTTTAATTTTGGGGCCCTATAATTTTAAAAAATTTTAATTAATGAAAATGACTCTTCCAATTGAAAATGAGATAAGTTCAAAATCCTAATTTTTTTTTAATATATAATTTTTTAGTCTAAGAGAGGGGCAATTGCCTCTTTTTCCTTCCTTTTTTTCCCCTATTAATTGCATTTGAATTTTAAATATATTAAATATGCTAAATTATAAAATTGATTCCAATAATTTGAAATAGTCATTTCAATTTGTCCCATGTGAATTTAAGAGTCTCAATTCCTATGATCTTAGTTTCACGTGTAACAGATTTTTTTTTTTTAAGTTTTTTAGTTTTAAAAGTTTTTTGAAATATTTGCTAACCAGGTTTAATTTTTTTTAATATAATAGTTTTTAGAAAAAAATTTAAAATTTTTATGATAATGATTTTATGATTCAAAGTTAGTTTTTGAAATCTTGGTTAACCTAAAAAATAGATGTAATTTGATTAATTTGTATTTGATACTGTAAAATAAAAATAATAAAATAAATCATTTATATTTATTATAATTATGTAAAAGTTTAAATTTCAAATTATATATAAAAAAATAAGTCTAAAAAATAATTCTAAGTTATCTCACTCTTTAGATAGAGAATTAATCATTTTAAAAAAATGACCTCAATATTAATTATAGTAATGATAAAAATATTATAATAATTTTTTACTATGCAAAAATAATAATATTACCCAAAATTATTTTTATAGTATAAGAATATTTCTAAATTTTTTAGAATATAATACCTTCTTAACCCATAAAGGTGAATTTGACCCATGTGAATTTAAGAGATTACTTAAAACGATTTTTTTAATATAAAATGTAATTTATAAAGAATTAACATAAAGGTGAATTTATTAAATCTATAATTATTCCTAAAAGTAATTAGACTACTATCTTTATTGTTGTTTTCTTTAGTAAGTTTTTATTGTTTTATATTGAATATATAAATTAAAATTAATAAGTTTTTCATATTAAATATTAATTTTAATTAGTTTGCTTAAAACATTAATTTTATATGTTATACTCATGCTAATATATTAAGTATATTTATTTAAATAATTAATTCATAATGAAAAAAAGGGAAAGAAAGGAAAAAAATAGTTTTACCTTTTCTAACTAAAGATTTTGTTGATAAGTTTGATATACTTATCGAAATAACACTGGTTTGAAACTCAAATTATTTTATCTCGATTAAAAACTAAATTATTTTCAGACTTGTTGAAGATTGTACAATTTTATTTTGAAGGAATACAACTATGAAATATAATTGGTTTGCAAAACATGTTTCTATTTTACATCAGTCAAATTATTGAAATTTTTTAAAATAAAATTAAAATAAACCATTACAATGTTAAATAATAGTCTAAAATGAAAACAATATCTTTGGCATGTTTTTTATAAATAAAAAAATTGACACAAAATGGAGGGCATATTCAAGATATATTCCAATAAATATTCCAATAAGCCCAATAAATTTTAAAGATGTCCAACCTGTTATGAGTTTTACATCCATGACCTATATAACATATTTATCATATTGCATGTTCCAATTATACTCCTGTCCCAGATAGTTTTTTTTAGAAAAATAGGGAGCGACGTTTGGACTTTTACGGATTTTAAATCATCCTACAATCACACACAATCTTCCCATAAACGTTACTCAGATTCCTATTCTGAAAAACTATAAAAAATCGTGTCAAATTCGTCTCATCTCTCATCTCTCCGTTGATTTCATTTCAGAATAAAGGGAAATAATTCAACGACAAACTAGAGTTTCTTGTCCTCTCAACTGCATTTCATAATGAAGAAGAAAGAAGAAACCATTATGTTGAATAAACAAACAAATTGAAGTAAGTACATTTAATTTTAGTTCAGATTTTGAATGAGTTCATGTCGTTTCAATGGTTATACAATTGTAAGTGGTTTTGCTATTGATTTAGTAAGTTTTGAAATACTGCATGGAGAAAAAATTGAGTACAGTAGATTTATCAAGTTTCGAGCCTGTAGGTTTCACTGTAAATATGATTATAATCTTTGCAAAAAAAATGCACGAAATTTTAGGGTCTCTTACTAATTTCTTCAATGTGTGAAACGTTAAATAAAGAAATTATAGTATGGTTTACAATATTCTGATATGTTCCCGTACTTTCTATGATCTTGTCTACATCTCGTATGAATGTATCATGATAAGGTATGTAAAACGTGTAACAAAAACTCATGGGTATAATTTGGTGTATAATGGGTATGAATAATCTGTGTAAAATGGTATATTGGGTATGAATAATAATAGTTGTATAAAGAAAAGTTAAGGTATTAAAATAAATATTAATAAATACTGTAATAAACTGTATGATAAATATTATGCGAACAACCTGATTTATATTCCTATATATTCATATTCCCGGATATGAATATTAAATGCTTTATGATTCAAAACAACCTTAACTGATATGAAATGAATGAACGAATGAAAACCCATTTTGCGTCCTGTATGATTTGTATTGAGGTATACGCATGTATGATATTATATAAGTAGGAAATATATTCATTCCATGCACTATATTTTGAGTATATGTATGATTATGCAATAATAATATAACATTTACTTTAGATTCACATATATATACTTTATTGATGATATATGGGGTATGATAATTTAATATACACTATAATGCTAGGCATAATGGTAAAGATTAAAAATATTAAAGATAGTAACAGAATGAGAAATCAAAGATTATTAGGATGTACAAGTAGAAAACCAACAAACAACGAAAATGACTCCGTTGTAATTGGATCTGAGGTATTTTAAGTATATGTTAAAGAAATTTAATGATTATTAATTTAATCAGACTTAATTCTATCTTTCACATTGTGTGTATTAAGTTGTAGGACGAAAACACAAACAATAGTGTTGAATATCCTACACAAATTTAGGAAGAAAAAACTACACCGCAATCGAGTATTCTAAATCAAATAATTGGTAACATGGGGTGCATGCTAAGTGCAATAACACCAAGTCGAAAAAATGAAGATGTTAATGAAGAAATGCACGATGCGGAAGAAAAAAATGCAAGTACAAACACATTTTAAAAGATTTTTTTAACTTTTATGGTTTACACTCATTATAAATATAGTTGCAGTATGAACTTTTGTCTGAAGATGGTGATGTTGCAAACACTCAAATAGTTCAATATGTAGATCAGACCCTGGTATATTAAACATATACACATCATTAATTATTTATGGCATATTTTGAGCATTTAATAACTGCTAGACAAAATGAATAATAGATCGAACTTGATATTGTGAATGAAGATATTGAAGCAGATGATACACTACAAAATGTATAGGAGATACAAATAACAGAGGATGACCATAAGGAAGTTGGGGATGCTATATTAAGCGACCAAGATGATCAGGTAACATAGTAGATTAATGATGATAATGTAATTAGTAAATAACATTATATTATATTAAATAATATCATTACAAATGAATATATAAATTTAAGATGATAATATGACAATAGCAACACATATACTCAAGCGAAAAAAATGTGAAGAGTCAGATTTAATGGCATGTGTCAGGGTTATTAAGTACATCCTTGTATAAATATATACAATAGTAGTTTCTAATAGTTTATCATAAATGTTTCAAGAGACTCCAAAAAAATTACTAAAAAAGCAAACAACTGACACAGAGGATATGACCAAAAAGGACAATTGAAAATACCATACTATTTAATTTATACCCATGTCCTTTAATTAATAAACAAATTGTATTTTAATAGGCAACAAAGGCAACAAAGTGGTATACATCGTGACACTGTTGTACCTGAAAAGCAAGAGTAAAAAATTAAAAAAAAAAAATATGGGAAGAAGACAATAAAGGTGACAAAAAGGAGAAATGAAGGTATAAGTATAAAATATTTACTTGTAATATTTTTAAAGAAACGTACGTATAACCAAATATATTTATTATATAATTATATGATGGAGGTGACAAAAAAAAAAGAGAAAGAAGTTGAACAAATTAAAAGTGACGGAAAAGGTAAGAGGTTTGGGATCTATATCAGGGAAGAACCGAACAAACAAATACTAGGTATTTAAAAATCTTACCATTCTTAATATATGTATCATACATTTACCTATATTTAATATTCAGTTATCATTCTGTATGGCAATTATATTTGATTTATCAATATTAGGTTGTAGTCGTAAAGAATAGTATTTGATATATAACTTTTAAGAATTGTAAATGTTTTTACAGGCTGTCTCTTTTCTATTACCTATAGAGAAGTGGTCGGCGGTACAAAAATTAAATATGTATGGGAGTCTAGATGTCCTGTAAAAAATAAAACAAATTTGAAGATAAAACACCTACAAAGATTTAGAGAGTGTTGTTTTGGAAAACTCCTTGACCTAAACATTAACAAATTTCAGAGTCAATTATTGTACCATATTATTAGGAACAATGTAATCCAACAAAAAGAGATGAATTATGGTTCAAAGGACAAAAGTAGAACTTGAACAGTGTGTATTGGACACACAGGGAGGATCACGTTCGAGTTAATGACCCAAACGGTCTACAGTATATGGATATGGTTGGAGACCTAATCCTGGATACACTATGGATGCGGTCCGCTTTGTATTAGATACAAACGAGGTGATCTGACTCGTTCATGTGGTTGACATGTGAGTGGGGGCATCCTGTGCAATGAGATTGCACAAGACCGGATCGTGAATTATTAGACCTCATCGATGTAACACCGCTGTGATGAGGACTAATAACCGTGAGATCGACCATTAGTGACTCGACCTGAATCCTGAGCGTGTTACGATCTCATGTCTGCAAGGGTCTATCCTTTGACTAGTACGGGTGAGGGTGGTCTCAGTTACTCGCCCAATATGCCTATCTTCTCAGGGACAGAACCAAGTAAGGAGCTGGGAACTTAACTACGCGAGATGGAACTCACTCGTTCCCGCCTTTAGGGAAACTAGAGGGGATGTTCCCTTAAGTGCTGTCTCCAGGGCTTGGACAACGGGTGCTCACCTTCTCACTGGCCCGAGAAGGGTGTTGTGCATGGTTGGACCATCACAATATGTTGTTCATTAGAGGAGCAGTGGGGACTTAAGGAACAAGAAGTAGAAACAGGGGACAAACGGTATTTTGACCCAGCCGTGTCTACGAACAACCTGTGAAGGGTCGACTCATGGGCATTGGTTATATCAGTGGACACGTAATATTCTGCACTGACGGGAGTGCAGCTACGGGCTATAGTGGAGTGTTACCGTAGCTAATGAATGTTGGTTAACCGGTCAAAGAGTTTGACAGGTTAATCTCGGATCGTTGGAACCCGTCACTGTAGGTCCATTAGGTCCCTTGGTTGGCTCAATCTGGGTTAAAAGAAGGGTTAATGTTTTGGTATGAAATTGAAGTGTTCATTTTCACTTTAAGGGCATTTATGTCATTTATATGAGATATGAATGATAAAATATATAGTTTAATGTGAATGAGATTCATAATAAATTATAGGTTAGTCTAATTGTTGAATTAGGGCTAATTGGAGAATTTGATTGAGAGAAATTAAATTGGAAGTGATTCAATTTAATTAATCCACAATTATTGCAAATGAGATTTGCAATATGAGATATGAGATATCTTATATTATGTGGTTATGCAAATGAGATTTACATAACCTATAGTTGTGGTAAAGTGGTAATAAAGTGGAGATATTAACTCCCTCATACCACTATTTAAACCCTTTGCAAGAAGGGATTGGTAAGCAAACTTCTCATTTCTTTGATTTTGATCAAAGAGAAGAAAAGAGAATTCTCTCTACTCTCTCATTTCTCCTCCCTCTCCAAAACATATACAAGTTCCCACAAACTTCCCTTCTCCAAAAGAGAACAACCGAGAAGACCATTTGGTGGTGTTCGGGATCGATTTTGTGGGAAGAATCCGTTGAGATCGAGTAGCACGAAGAGTTCGTTATCTAAGGAAGAAATTGTTGAATTTATCTACAACAAGTAAGTAAAATTCTTCTTGCTGTAAATTTCTTCTTCTTTAAGCATGTTTAGGCTAGGTCTAAGTGTTAGATCAATTTTAATAAACAAAAGTTGCATAATGATAGCACGACGATTAAATCGTCTTCCGCTGCCCGGGGATTTTCATTCCCTTCAATTGGTATTAGAGCCATTTCGAATGTTCTTCATTTATGCACTGTTTTGTTAAAATTAGGTGGGTTAATTGCCATAATTTCATGAGATGAATGTTTGGTTTGCATAATAGATGTTTTCGGTTTTTGGCACTAGTTTAGATTTACAATTTATGTTGATGAGATCAATGTAAAAGCCCGTTGTTTTTGGGCAATTTGTTGTAAATCGAGTCTGTAAGTCTGGATCGTTCGTGGCAAGAGTTGCTGTGAAGAAATCGGAGCGGAAACATGTGGAAGTCGGTGGAAGAACAATAAAAGGTTTGTTGTTCTATCGATGGCGTTGAGACGCTGCTTCACGGCGTCTCAACGCTATCCTTGCGGACTCGAGCCTGCTGCAGTTACAGCGTTAACGCTGCAGCGGCTACCGGCGTTGAGAACGCAACTTCGGCCACCGGAGGCGACAGCGTTGCAACGCTGCACGCGTTGAGGAGCGGTTACTGGAGTTTATTTCGCGGGAAAGTGGGCTTAAATTCCATTTAAGGGGCGTTTTTTTATTTAATTTATATTTTCAGTTATAAAATGTATTTTATTTTTATATTTAATTATTTTATTAAATAATATTGATATAAATATTATATTAATGTTATTTAATTAAATAATTGCCCCTAGGTGCTAAAAATCGGTCTATTTTTGCTATTTAATTATTTTATGCATGAGATGTATATTTTAATTAATTTCTATGTGCATAATGTATGTCATATAGATTTAAAATCTCACCTTAGGTTAAACATATTCATGCATCATTTATATTATAAGAGTTATAATATATATATAGTTTGCATGATAGGTTATATTATAAGAGTTATAATATAATTAAATGCATGTTTAACTTAATTAATATAATGTTATATTTTTAGATTAAAGTATGCTCATGCATTTATATTCATGTGATGAATGATATTATGTTATAGTATATAGTTATTCATTGTTATAGTATATAGTTATTCATGTGATGAATGATCAAGCACTATAACATAGAAATGCATGCAACCTAAGTTAATTATTAGTTTTAAAGTGTTTAGAACTTGAATAATTAGACTTAGGTTTTCTAATTTTCTAATAAGATTAGAAATTTAGGAAATCAAATATAATCTTTGAATGGAGACTGATTAATAACTCTGTCTAAGGAAGGTTTTGTCTAAGGCTGGGGTATTTAAGTTGATGCTTGCGGAACACCCCTACCTGGAAACCGACCTGGGAGTGAATTCGGTCCGGAGATTCTTAGGTTATATTCTCGTGAGTGCCGTTAATTAAGTGTTAATTAATCTACTCACATAGACCTAAGTTAATAATGTGATTATAAACTTAGCTTAATATCATATAAGAGTTATATTGGTAGACTTAGGTAAATTTTAGCCGATTATCTAGGTCAATCCCTATTAAAATTAAAGTGCTGAGTGGGAGGAAATATAGTGTATGAGATACATTTGAATTTCCAACCACAAATCTCCTTTAAGTCCGCACAGTGAAATCTCCTTCGGGTGGCATTTGTATAGGTCAATATCATCGTGGATTGAGAGAGTACTTATAGTGAGTGGAAGCGGGACTTGTGAAAATGAGACCCACGGTCTCTTCTTTCGATTCACACCGTGAGACGCCTATGATCTGCCTGCTAGTTTGGCCTGGACCAGACAATCCCTTCGGAGGGCTTGATCATGGAAGTCGGAACACTGTGAATTCCCGAAAGGGATAAGTTTTCTGGTTGGTTTTCCTTCTTGGTTCACTCTTCGGTGGCTATTGTTTGGACAGATACTTGGAAACTTAAAGATTGAGGGTGACACTCACAGAATTCGTTAAATGTTAATGAATTCGACCGAACAATTGAAATTGGACGCCTAATGGAATAAGAGTTATTCTGGTATTAGGGTCTGATTGAGAAAGTCTCGTCCTAGAGGAGGAGTGTTCTGCTCACCCTTCGGTGGCGGTCATTCTAAACCTTTAGGGCATCATTGCAAAATTTTGAATGACCTAGGGATCATGAAACAATTTTTTGCTAAAACTAGATTGGTTTTCAAAAGGTTTTTTTGCGAGACTAATACAAAGTTTTTTTCTTAATTTTTCAGCTAAAAATGTTTAGCGCTATAATAGCTTTACTCGCGTCCGATAAGTTAGCGGGAGATAATTACTAGAGTTGGAAAAACAACATCAATACAATTTTGGTAACTGACGACATAAAGTTCGTGCTATCTGAGGAGTGTCCTCAGATGCCGGGCTCGACCGCGTCGCGAAGTGTTCGCGATACATACGATCGGTGGATCAGGGCCAATGAAAAGGCCAGTGACTACATAATTGCTAGCATGTCTGATGTCTTGGCAAAGAAGCATGAGTTGATGGTTTCCGCTAAGGAGATCATGGAGTCCTTGCAGGAAATGTTTGGACAACAGTCCTTTCAGGTCCGACATGACTCGCTCAAATACGTTTTCAATGCACGGATGAAAGAAGGGTCGTCTGTCCGTGAACATGTTCTAGACTTGATGACCCACTTTAATCTGGCCGAGATGAACGGGGCTTCGATCGACGAGTCGAGCCAGGTCAGTTTTATTATGGAGACTCTTCCGAAAAGTTTCATTCAGTTTCGTAGCAATGCTGTTATGAACAAAATTAGCTACAATCTGACTACCCTCCTCAATGAGCTACAAAATTTCTAGTCCTTGAACAGGGTCAAGGAATCTAAGGCAAATGTTGCCTACAAGTCTTATCACAGGGGTTCGACCTCTGGAACGAAAGTTGTTGCTCCTTCACGCCCGAAAGGGAAGAAGAGGATGAAGAGGGGTAAAACTGACCGGATGCCGCCCAGAAGGGCAAGAAGGTCAATGAGTTGTAGAGAAAGGAAAGTGTTTCCACTGCAATGGGGGGGACATTGGAAGAGAAACTGTCCCAAATTCCTGGCAGAGAGGAAGAAACAAGGTAAATGTGATTTACTTATGATAGAAACATGTTTAGTGGAGAGTAATGACTCTGCCTGGATATTGGATTCGAGCGCCACTAACCACGTTTGTTCTTCTTTTCAGGGGATTGATTCCTGGCAGCCGCTGCGAGAGGGTGAGGTGACTTTACGGGTTGGATCCGGGGAGCTTGTCTCTGCTGCAGCAATCGACACGGTGACACTGCATTTTGGTGGGAATTACTTATTGTTGGACAATTTGTACATAGTTCCAGGGTTTACTAGAAACCTTGTTTCAATTTTCTGCTTAATTAAACATTGTATTTCGGTTTCTTTTTGAATTAAATGAAGCGTTTATTTCTTTCAAAGGGAATGTTATATGTTCAGTTTCACTCGAAAATAATCTGTATGTTTTGAAACCCAATTCGGTCAAAAGTGTTTTGAATACTGAAATGTTTAAAACTGTAGAAACACGAACTAGAAAGCATAAGTTTCTCCAAAAGAAAATGCCCATCTTTGGCATCTATGGTTAGGCCACATTAATCTCAATAGGATTGAGAAACTAGTGAAGAGTGGACTTCTAAACGAGTTGGAAGAAAACTCTTTGCCGGTGTGTGAGTCATGCCTTGAGGGCAAGATGACCAAACGTCATTTTAGTGGAAAAGGATATAGAGGTAAAGAGCCTCTTGAGTTAGTACATTCTGACCTCTGTGGTCCGATGAGTGTTAAAGCTTGGGACGGTTATGAGTACTTCGTGTCTTTCATAGACGATTACTCCAGATATGGGTATATTTACCTAATGCACAAGAAGTCTGAAACTCTTGAAAAGTTCAAGGAGTACAAGACTGAGGTTGAGAACCTCTTAGGTAAATCGCTTAAAACACTTCGATCGGATCGAGGTGGAGAGTACATGGACACTAAATTCCAGGATTATATGATAGAACACGGAATCACGTCCCAACTCTCAGCACCTGGTATGCCACAACAGAATGGTGTATCGGAGAGGAGAAATAGAACCTTGTTGGACATGGTTCAGTCGATGATGAGCTATGCTCGTCTCCCTAATTCTTTTTGGGGTGCAAAGGTGGAGATCATGGTTTATATTTTGAACAATGTTCCATCGAAGAGTGTTTGTGAAACACCTTTCGAGCTCTAGAGTGGACGTAAAGGCAGTTTACATCACTTCAGAATTTGGGGATGCCCGACCCATGTGTTGGTGTCAAACCCGAAAAAGTTGGAACCCCGTTCGAAATTGTGCCTATTCGTAGGTTACCCTAAAGAGACTAGGGGTGGTCTGTTTTTTTATCCTAAGGAAAATAGGGTGCTTGTGTTGACAAAGGCCACTTTCCTAGAGGAAGACCACGTCAGGAATCATTTACCAAGGAGTAAAATTGTGTTAAATGAAATGGACAATACATCAACAAGAGTTGCTGATGGGGCTAGTACGTCAGCAAGCGTTGTTGACCCTAGCACGTCTTGTCAAATCCGTTCCCAAGAGTTGGGAATGCCTCGACGTAGTGGGAGGACTGTGAGACAGCCTGATCGCTACATGGGTTTAGCTGAAACCTCAATTGTCGCTCCTGATGATGACTGTGAGGATCCATTGACCTATGATCAGGCAATGACTGATGTTGATAAAGATGAGTGGATTAAAACTATGGACCAAAAAATGGAGTCTATGTACTTCAATTCTGTATGGGAGCTTGTGGATCAACCGAATGGGGTAAAACCTATTGGTTGTAAATGGATCTACAAGCGTAAACGTGGCGTAGATGAGAAGGTGCAAACCTTCAAAGCCCGACTAGTGGCAAAGGGTTTTACCCAGGTTGAAGGGGTTGACTATGAGGAGACCTTTTCACCTGTTGCCATGGTAAAGTCAATCGGGATCCTTCCGGCCATTGCGCGTATTATGACTACGAGGTATGGCGGATGGATGTCAAGACACCTTTACGAATGGCAAACTTGATGAGACCATCTACATGGACCAGCCCAAAGGGTTCATTGCCAGCCAAGAGCAAAAGGTTTGTCGGCTTCATAGGTCCATTTATGGGCTGAAACAAGCTTCGAGGTCTTGGAATATAAGATTTGATGTGGCAATCAAATCTTATGGCTTTGATCAAAATGTCGACGAGCCTTGTGTCTACAAGAAAATCGTTAACAAAACTGTCGCATTTTTGGTGTTGTGCGTGGACGATATTCTTCTCATTGGGAATGAGGTAGAATTTCTCACTGACGTTAAGAAGTGGCTAACTTCACAATTCCATATGAAAGATTTGGGAGAAGCTCAGTACGTTCTAGGTATCCAGATAATCCGAAACCGGAAGAACAGAATGCTAGCCTTGTCTCAGACGTCTTATATTGATAAGATGTTGTCTAGATATAAGATGCAGAACTCCAAGAAGGGCTTGCTTCCTTTCAGGCATGGGGTTCACTTGTCTAAGGATCAGTGTCCTAAGACTCCTCAAGATGTTGAGGATATGAGACGGATTCCATATGCTTCAGCTGTAGGGAACCTGATGTATGCAATGCTGTGTACTAGGCCCGACATCTATTATGCAGTAGGAATTGTCAGTAGATATCAGTCCAATCCAGGATTAGATCACTGGACAACCGTAAAAGCAATCCTCAAGTATCTTAGGAGAACGAAAAACTACAGCTTAGTGTATGGCAGGGGGGATTTGATCCTTACAGGATACACGGATTCTGATTTTCATACCGATAAGGATTCTAGGAAATCCACTTTGAGGTCAACCTTCATTTTGAATGGAGGAGCTGTAGTATGGAGAAGCATCAAGCAGGGATGCATCGCTGATTCCACTATGGAAGCGGAGTATGTTGCAGCTTGTGAAGCTGCAAAGGAAGCTGTTTGGTTTAGGAAGTTCATGGCGGATTTGGAAGTTGTTCTAAATATGAACTTACCGATCACGCTATTCTGTGATAACAGTGGTGCAGTAGCCAACTCCCGTGAGCCTCGGAGCCATAAGAGAGGCAAACACATTGAGCGCAAGTATCATCTGATTCGGGAAATTGTGCACCGCGGAGACGTGACAGTCACGCAGATAGCGTCGGAGCACAATGTAGCTGATCCATTTACAAAGCCCCTCACGACTAAAGTGTTTGAGGGTCACCTAGAGAGTCTAGGTCTTCGAGAGCTTCCTGACTAGGGCAAGTGGGAGATGTGTAAACGGGTATTCAATGTCCTAGTTTATTGTATTACTTTATTGTAATTTATGTACATTTCGGAAATGTATTTTCTCCACTAGCTTAGTCCAAGTGGGAATTTGTTGGGATTTTTGTCCTAATCTCGTGTTTGTAAAATATTGTTTGAAATTAATAAGAGTTATTCGTTTCTTCACTTTGTGTCTCGCAATATTTATAAACTTTTTCAATAAACTAAGCTCCAGGGTCATTGAATTTATGAGATAACTAGAACTTGAACGGTGTGTAGTGGACACACAAGGAGGATCATGTTCGAGTTAATGACCCGAACGACCTACATTATATGGATAGGGTTGGAGACCTAATCCTCGATACTCTGTGGATGTGGCCTGCTTTGTATTAGATACAAATGAGGTGATCTGACTCGTTCATGTGGTTAACATGCGAGTGGGGGCATCATGTGCAATGAGATTGCACAAGGCCAGGGCGTGTGAATTATTAGACCCTCACGATGTAACACACGCTGTGATGAGACTAATAACCGTAGATGACCATTAGTGACTCGACCTGTATCCTGAGCGTGTTACGATCTCATGTCTGCAAGGGTCTGTCCTTTGACTAGTACGGGTGAGGGTGGTCTCAGTTACTCACCCAATATGCCTGTCTTCTCAGGGACAGAACCAAGTAAGAAGCTGGGAACTTAACTACGCGAGATGGAATTCACTCGTTCCCGCCTTTAGGAAAACTAGAGGGGTTGTTCCCTTAAGTCTCTTTGTCTCGGCTTGGACAACAGTAGCGCACCTTCTCACTGGCCCGAGAAGGGTGTTGTGCATGGTTGGACCATCACAATATGTTGTTCATTAGAGGAGTAGTGGGGACTTAAGGAACAAGAAGTAGACACATGGGTAAAACAGTATTTTGACCCAGCCCTGTCTACGAACAACCTGTGAAGGACCGACTCATGGGCATTGGTTATATCAGTGGACACGTAATATTCTGCACTGACGGGAGTGCAGCTACGGGCTATAGTGGAGTGTTACCGTAGCTAATGAATGTTGGTTAACTGGGTCAAAGAGTTGACAGGTTAATCTCAGATCGTTGGAGCCCGTCACTGTAGGTCCATTAGGTCCCTCGGTTGGCTCAATCTTGGTTAAAAGAAGGGTTAATGTTTTGGTATGAAATTGAAGTGTTCATTTTCACTTTAAGGGCATTTATGTCATTTATATGAGATATGAATGATATAATATATAGTTTAATGTGAATGAGATTCATAATAAACTATAGGTTAGTCTAATTGTTGAATTAGGACTAATTGGAGAATTTGATTGAGAGAAATTGAATTGGAAGTGATTCAATTTAATTAATCCACAATTATTGCAAATGAGATTTGCAATATGAGTTATGAGATATCTTATATTATGTGGTTATGCAAATGAGATTTACATAACCTATAGTTGTGGTAAAGTGGTAATAAAGTGGAGATATTAACTCCCTCATACCACTATTTAAACCATTTGCAAGAAGGGATTGGTAAGCAAACTTCTCATTTTTTTTATTTTGATCAAAGAGAAGAAAAAAGAATTCTCTCTACTATCTCATTTCTCTCCCCTCTCCAAAACATATACAAGTTCCCACCAACTTCCCTTCTCCAAAAGAGAACAACCGAGAAGACCATTTGGTGGTGTTCGGGATCGATTTGTGGGAAGAATCCGTTGAGATCGAGTAGCACGAAGAGTTCGTGATCTAAGGAAGAAATTGCTGAATTTGTCTACAACAAGTAAGTAAAATTCTTCTTGCTGTAAATTTCTTCTTCTTTAAGCATGTTTAGCATAGGTCTAAGTGTTAGATCAATTTTAATAAATAAAAGTTGCATAATGATAGCACGACGATTCAATCGTCTTCCGCTGCGAGGGGATTTTCATTCCCTTCAGAAGGGTGTTGTGTATGATTGACCATCACAATATGTTGTTCATTAGAAGAGAAGTGGGGACTTAAAGAACAAGAAGTAGACACAGGGGTAAAACGATAATTTGACCCAGCCGTGTCTACGAACAACCTGTGAAGGGTCGACTCATGGACATTGGTTATATCAGTGGACACGTAATATTCTGCACTGACGGGAGTGCAACTACGGGCTTTAGTGGAGTTTTACCGTAGCTAATGAATGTTGATTAACCGAGTCAAAGAGTTTGATAGGTTAATCTCGGATCATTGGAACTTGTCACTGTAGGTCCATTAGGTCCCTCGGTTGGCTCAATCTGGGTTAAAAGAAGGGTTACTGTTTTGGTGTGAATTGAAGTGTTCAATTTCACTAAAGGGTATTTATGTCATGTATATGAGATATGAATTTTATAATATATTGTTATATTGTTTAATGTGAATGAGATTCATAATAAACTATAGGTTAGCCTAATTGTTGAATTAGGGCTAATTGGAGAAATTAGGTTGAGAGATACTAAATTGGATGTGATTCAATTTAATAAATCCACAATTATGCAAATGTGATTTGTAAAATGTGATATGAGATATCTTATATTATATGGTTATGCAAATATGATTTGCATAACCTATCGTTGTGGTAAAATGGTAAATAGGTGGAGATTTTAACTCCACCTACCTCCATTATTTAAACCCTTCTTGAAAGAAGGGTAGTAAGCTCATTCTCTAATTTTTGGAGTTCTCACCAAAAGAAGAGAAATTCTCTCTACTTTTCTCCTCATAAAACCAAAACAAAATAAGTTCCCACCAACTTCATTCTTCAAAAATAAGAGCAACCGAGACTCCGATTGGTTGTGTTTGGTTCTTGATCATGAGAAGAGTTCGGGATTTCAGAGATCGAGATTGCACGAAGAGTTCGTGACTTCGTTGGAAGGAACATTGAAGAAAGTCTTCAACAAGTAAGTATTCTTTAACTTGTTGTATTTTCTTCCAATTTAAAGCATGTTTAGCCTAGATTTAAGAGTTAGATCAATTTTAATGACATTAAATTGCACAACTTCACCACGACGATTCAATCGTCTTTCGCTGCGTGAGATTCTCATTCTCTTCATTTGGTATTAGAGCCATACGTTGGTTCGATGTTGCGCACTGTTTTTCGTTGAAATTTAGGTGGGTACAACCTATTGATATAAATTGTTGGTTTGCATGATGGATGTTTTCGGTTTTGGCACATTTAGATTTATTTTCTATTTGATGAGATCAAATGTAAGGGCCCGTGTTTTTGGGCAATTTAGAAAATAAATTGAGTCTGTAAGTCCGTGTCGATCGTGGAAAGAGTTGCTGTGAAGAAATCGGAGCGGAAACAGGCGAGAAAGGACGAAGAACAGCAAGTGGAGATGTTGTTCTGTCGATGGCGTTGAGACGTTGTTTATCGGCGTCTCAACGCTGTCCTTGTGGGTGCTGGCTTGCCTGTAGAGCAGCGTTGTAACGCCATGGCGTGGAGCACGCAGGGCGTGACACTGGACGCGGCAGCGTTGCAACGCTGCCCACAACGTTGCAACGCCGCACGCATAGTGGGCGGTTCCAGGCAGTTTCGTGAGATCATGAGCAGTTAAGAAGAAAATGTCGCGTTATTTGTTTTTATTTTATTTATAAAAATGTATTATTATTATTGTTGCGTAATATTTATGAATATGCAATACCGCAGTGTACGGGTCAAGTTTTAGTATAGTGATTTATGAGTCCAAGTATCGTCCTCGGGAATGGGTTTCTAGATTAATTAAGTACTAAGATACTAATTCTCAAATTTAGCTAAAGCTACAAAACATGGATAGATGTTTGACAAATAAGACAACCAAACAAACAAACATGTGGAGACACGAATTGGTAGAATTAAAGGAAGTGATTTTACAAGTTAATAACCTAACTACACATGCATTGACCTCATGAGATGAATTTATAAACAAGAAGTAAAATACTCAAGAAAACCTCTCGGTTCTTAGTGAGCCTCACACATGCAATAAACTCATAGTCTCCATATGAACCTACAACATGCATGGCATTAAGAAACTTCTTTATGTGTTTCCCTAAGATTTCTAGGTCACTCTCGTGCCAGACTTCTAAGGGTCTTGACAATTTTGCTCTAATTCAAGCTTTATCTCTCGAGTCCACTTAAATCAACAAATTAAGAAGTCAGAACGAATTGCCAAAAATAAGGACAAAACATGCTTCAAAACATAGCAAGAAAGTCATAACAAGTAAATCAAATCCTACTACAATGTTTAGCTACTCTAAATCACATGAAAAACAAACTAAACAAGTAGAAACGTCTTAGAATGCTATTACAAATTGAAAGAAAGAGAAATAAACTTAGGTGTCGATGCTGGTCCTTCGTCTCCGAGCTCCCGTCTTCGATCTCGAGCCTCCACGAATGCTTTGGCTCCCAAAATCACTCTTTTCTCTCTTCTTACAAGGTGTATTTCGAAATTATGGCAAAACTCTACCAAATTCGGCTCCCTTTTGCAAGAATCATAAGGTTCTATTTATAGGCTTCATTGGGGCAGCGTTGCAACGCTAGGGACAGCGTTGCAACGCTGTACCTTAAACGCGTGGTAAATATGGAAACTATCGGCAGCGTTTCAACGCTAAGGACAGCGTTGCAACGCTGCTACCTTAACGCTGTAGCGTGCCTATCGATATAAGCGTTGCGGCACTGCGAAGCGAAGCGGCGTTGCAACACTATCGGCGGTGATCTTCAAAGTTTGTTTTGGCTGCACGTTCGGCGTTACCAACGCTCCATATGGCGTTACCGCGCGCCATCACCTCGAGTCTTCGACTTGGTTTGGTCCTTTCTCTTCCATTTGATGTTATTTTTAACTCCAAATAGCCTCTTCTGATCCCGAGTGATCCAATTTGTCTCCAATAGTTCCGTTTAAGCTCTTAACCTGAAATTGAATGAATTAAACACGTAAAAGCCTTGAAATCATTATAAAACTAGCAATTATTAAGCCTAAGGATAACACATTTTGTGTGCTATCAAACACCCCCAAATTTAAACTTTTGCTAGTCCCGAGCAAAAACAGAATTAAACATCAGATTGTTCTTAAACATACATTTGGTTCAAGCCTCAAAGATTTAAGAGAAAATTTTGCAATCACAGGAAACACTTAAATATAACACTTCAACAAGTAATTTAAAACTTTTCCTAAGTGTTCCTACATGTGTGTGTGATTAGCCTGTGTTCCTTTCATTTTTACTAAGCCTGGATCAACTTTATTAGGCTCTCCATTCAACTTCCCCCTACACTGGTCTTAATTACTAATCTTTGAGCCTTCCACATTCATGAAATAAATAACTCTATTTAGCACTTAATCATTATTATATATATATATATTTTTTTATGCAAGAACACTAGCTTTCACACATCCACTGCAGGGACCCTTACCCAGAGCACTCGCTCAATTAGTGGCCTAATTGATCACAGTGGAGGTAGCTCTTTTTGCCCTCACGATCTTTTTTCTTTAGCAACAAACAACAAAAAACAAAAAATATTCACATATTATACAGATCATGCACTTCATATTGTCATTCACCCTATCCTGCAGTTTTAACACTCAAATCAGTTCTTAGACCTATCGAGGTGACATCAAACTTCTAAGCCTAATAACTTTGTTCTAAGCATTTCAAAACTACAGGAACACATGCTATGTGCATAATGGTGCAGGAAAAACTCATGAAAAGTTTAAATTAACTCAAATTCATGTCATGCTCTCAAGTTTTAGCAGAATCACAATGATTTCCAATTAAATCTCATCCTAGGCTATCATACTCATACTTATGTAAGAGATCAACCAACGATTCAGCACATACTCAGGACAATCACAACACAAATAAACACATCCCACCCCCAAACTTAAACTAAACATTGTCCCCAATGTTTGCAGAATTAAGCATAAATAACGTATAAGGGTAAGAGTGAACAATACTGTCCTGGGTAATGGAGATCTTTCTGAGATTCTTGGATAGCCAAGGCATGTATGTTGGAGTTCCTCAGAACGGGAGCATGGATTTCAACGAAGAAGGGCGTCACCACAACCTACAAAGCAAAACAACAATTAACTAAGAATTGAAAAACAACAAAAACAAACTAAAGCAAACTAAAGACAGGAAAACAAAAGTAAGTAAAGCTTGGGTTGCCTCCCAAGAAGCGCTTTGTTTAACGTCTTTAGCTAGACTGTACTCCCTCAAGGTGTTTCTTTCCTTGCTTGCAGCACCTGGAGTGATGTGTTCATTTGGCCAATCTGGGTCTCTATATTCTTTATTGCAGCTCCATGACTGGTCACTATACCGAATAAATCGGTGATCGCATTCTCCAATTTGGTTAGGCCGACTTACTGGATTCAAATATGAAGGAGTGCAATGTGTCTTCCAGAGATGATTTCCTCTCTGATGTAGAAGCATGCCCTGTAGGGGGATTCAACACATTTTTGTGGTTAGCATAAGAAAAGTTTTCATGATACCTCAAACCTGGATTGTAATGTGTTGGTATGTTATTCTGAGTCTGATTTCCCCCATAGGTGTTGCTTCTATTGTTCAGGTAGTGCAATTGCTCCATAGTGGATTCTCCATTGAGCTGGGAGCATTGAGAGGAGATACCTGTTTGTGGTGATCCTGCAAAATTATTCAGGGCATGAGTGAGGGATGCCATATGAGATCGAAGGGAGGTTACCTCATCCAGTTGATATAATCCAATTCTACGGCTTAGATCTGTCACTACATGAGGCCATTGGTAGTCGGCGCTTGACACTTCCTCCGGGAGGGCACGTGCTTCGCAGCACGATCTTCGCCATGAAAGCCCCTCCAGCGATAGCATCCGAATGGTCCTGGTCTTACCTTCCACCCATTATAAAACAAATTGCACTGGAGCCGTGCTGGTAGCCATCTTTGTGGGCACCTCTTGAGCATGTCCTTGTACCTTTCCCAGGCTTCAAATAACTGCTCTCCCTCTTACTGCTTGAATGTTCCTATCTCAGTCCTCAACTTTGCAGCTTTAACAGGTGGAAAGAATTTGGTCATGAAGGCTTGACCAACTCCTCCCAGGAAGTGATACTGCCTGAGGGAAGGGATCCTAGCCATTCTTTGGTTCTACCCTGCAAAGAAAAAGGAAAGAGACGTGGCGAATACTATCAGCCAGAGATACCATTCATTTTAAATGTACCACAGATTTCCAAAAATTTTGAAGATGAGAGTTAGGATCTTCTGTGGCTAGGCCTCTAAAAGCACCTTCCCTAACCATTTGTATCAGCCCTATTTTCAGTTCAAAGTTATTAGCATTGATAGGGGCATGGACTATTCCAGCCTGCTCAGAATTAAACATAGGTTGGAAGTACTCCCTGATAGGTTTAGGGTTATTGATGAGCTCTGATCGCCCATTTCCACGAGGTTCTCTCTCTTCCTTCCCTTAGGAGTCTCCTCTGAGTCCTCTCGATCTCGGGATCAAAGTGGTGCAAATCTGCAGCTCTCCCCTTGGGCATACACATGGATGAACAAAAAGAAAGAAATTAGATAAAAAAAAGAAACACAAACAACTAGAAAATCAAACAAAAAATAAAGACATAAAACATAAAACTTAGGTTGCCTCCCAAGAAGCGCTTTCTTTAACGTCTTTAGCTAGATAGTGACTTATCAGGGCACATAAAATTGCTCATATTTCTTTGGGCCCTTCTTGCTCGAATCGATGTAGCCTTCTAAGTCTAAAAGGCTAACCTGTTTTTCTTGAGCCCCAGACAGAAAATTATTTTTTAGATTTTTATTTAATAACACAGAAGAACAGAAATCAGAACAAGACTCGTGAGTGTAGGACAAATGGTTATCAAAACTAAATGGATTTTCTGGGGATAAAAGGAAAGAAGACTTCTCAGCCCCTAGCTCTATCACCTGTATCTCCCCTGTGGAACTAAATGTATCACCACTGCCTTCCTCACTAACCTGATCATGGTGTGCCTCAGTCTCCCCCAAACTATCCTCATTATCATCTTAACAAATCCTCCTAGGTGGCATCTCTTGAGTGGTAAGGAATAGAAATTGTTCCTGTAAGGTCTTAAGAGAAACTACTAATTGATTAAGATACTGGGATCTATCCTGCACTATTTCCCAAAGTCTTACCACCTCGGCTTCTAACCTATCCAACCTTTCGAATTCATCATGAACCAAATTTTTAATTTTCAATTTTAAGGTATATTCCATCAATTGGTCCACAAGAGAAGATTTTTCAAGGGGTTGGTTAAGGTACGACAAATTCTGGTTCCAAGTGCCTAAATAACTACCCTCATGTGAATTTTCATATATGTCAGGTACAGAATGGTAAAAATTAGACACATGGTATTCAGAAAAATCATGATGCACCAAACTAGGGTCCTGAGAGGAGTAATAGAATGATGGAGAAAAATCATGCAAAGTCATGCTTGAAAACTTACTAATTTCACAACCAGACTTCACACAACATCAACACAACCCAAAAAACAGGAGACAAAGACTCAAAAACACAAAAAAACTAAAATAAGACAAATAAGGTAACAAACAAACACACAAAAACAAATAAGGAAAGACAAACAAACAACTTTAGTCTAGAATTTCAAATTTTCTCCTAATATTAATTAATCTAAATAATCGCCATTCCCCGGCAACGGCGCCAAAAACTTGTTGCGTAATATTTATGAATATGCAATACCGCAGTGTACGGGTCAAGTTTTAGTATAGTGATTTATGAGTCCAAGTATCGTCCTCGACAATGGGTTTCTAGATTAATTAAGTACTAAGATACTAATTCTCAAATTTAGCTAAAGCAACAAAACATGGATTGGTGTTTGACAAATAAGACAACCAAACAAACAAACATGTGGAGACACGAATTGGTAGAATTAAAGGAAGTGATTTTACAAGTTAATAACCTAACTACACATGCATTGACCTCATGAGATGAATTTATAAACAAGAAGTAAAATATACAAGAAAACCTCTCGGTTCTTAGTGAGCCTCACACATGCAATAAACTCATAGTCTCCATATGAACCTACAACATGCATGGCATTAAGCAACTTCTTTATGTGTTTCCCTAAGATTTCTAGGTCACTCTCGTGCCAGACTTCTAAGGGTCTTGACAATTTTGCCCTAATTCAAGCTTTATCTCTCGAGTCCACTTAAATCAACAAATTAAGAAGTCAGAATGAATTGCAAAAAATAAGGACAAAACATGCTTCAAAACATAGCAAGAAAGTCATAACAAGTAAATCAAATCCTACTACAATGTTTAGCTACTCTAAATCACATGAAAAACAAACTAAACAAGTAGAAACGTCTTAGAACGCTATTACAAATTGAAAGAAAGAGAAATAAACTTAGGTGTCGATGCCGGTCCTTCGTCTCCAAGCTCCCGTCTTCGATCTCGAGCCTCCACGAATGCTTTGACTCCCAAAATCACTCTTTTCTCTCTTCTTACAAGGTGTATTTTGAAATTAGGGCAAAACTCTACCAAATTCGGCTCCCTTTTGCAAGAATCATAAGGTTCTATTTATAGGCTTCAATGGGGCAGCGTTGCAACGCTAGGGACAACGTTGCAACGTTGTACCTTAAACACGTGGTAAATATGGAAACTATCGGCAGCGTTGCAACGCTAAGGACAGCGTTGCAACGCTGCTACCTTAACGCGCGTGCCCCTATCGATATAGCGTTGCGACGCTATCGGTAGTGATCTTGAAAGCTGTTTGGCTGCACGTTCGGCGTTGCAACGCTCCATATGGCGTTGCAACACCATCACCTCGGGTCTTCAGCTTGGTTTGGTCATTTCTCTTCCATTTGATGTTATTTTTAGCTTCAAATAGGCTCGTTCTGATCCCGAGTGATCCAATTTTTCTCCAATAGTTCCGTTTAAGCTCTTAACCTGAAATTGAATGAATTAAAAACGTAAAAGCCTTGAAATCATTATAAAACTAGCAATTATTAAGCCTAAGGATAGCACATTTTGTGTGCTATCAATTATATATTTAATTATTTTATTAAATAATATTAATATAATTGTTATATTAATGTTATTTAATTAAATAATTGCCCCTAGGTGCCAAAATCGGTCCATTTTTTCTATTTAATTATTTTATGTATGTGATGTATGATTTAATTAAATTTCTATGTGCATAATGTATGTCATATAGATTTAAAATCTCACCTTAGGTTAAACATATTCATGCATCATTTATATTATAAGAGTTATAATATATAGTTTGCATGATAGGTTATATTATAAGAGTTATAATATAATTAAAATGCATGTTTAATTTAATTAATATAAATGTTATATTTTTTTAGATTAAAGTATGCTCATGCATTTTATTTCATGTGATGAATTATTATGTTATAGTATAGTTATTCATGTGATGAATGATTAAGCACTATAACATAGAAATGCATGCAACCTAAGTTAATTATTAGTTTTAAAGTGTTTAGAACTGGAATATTTAGACTTAGGTTTTCTATTTCTAATAAGATTAGAAATAAGGAAATCTAATATGACCTTTGTATGGTGACTGATTAGTAACTCTGTCTAAGGAAGGTTTTGTGTAAGGCTAGGGTATTTAAGTTGACGCTTGCGGAACACCCCTACCTGGAAACCGACCTGGGAGTGAATTTGGTCCGGAGATTCTTAGGTTATATTATCGTGAGTGCCGTTAATTAAAAGTTGATTAATTTACTCACATAGACCTAAGTAATAATGTGATTATAAACTTAGGTTAATGCCATATAAGGGTTATATTGGTAGACTTAGGTAAATTTTAGCCGGTTGAACTAGGTCAATCTCTAATAAAATAAAGTGCTGAGTGGGAGGAAATAAAGTGTATAAGATACATTTGATTTTCCAACCACAAATCTCCGTTAAGTCCACACCGTGAGATCTATACTCAACCTCGTGGCGTAAATGGGAGCGTCTCCCTTCTAGTGGTATTTGTATGGGTCAATATCATCGTGGATGGAGAGAGTACTTATAGTGAGTGGGATCGGGACCTATGAAAACGGGACCCACGGTCTCTTCTTTCGATTCACATCGTGAGATGCCTATGATCCGCCTGCTAGTTTGGCCTGGACCAGACAATCCCTTCGGAGGGCCTGATCATGGGAGTCGGAACACCGTGAATTCCCGAAAGGGATACAGTTTCATGGTTGGTTTTCCTTCTTGGTTCACCCTTCGATGGCTATTGTTTGGACGGATACTGAGAAACTTAAAGATTGAGGTGTGATCCGCGAGAATTCGTTAAGAGTTAATGAATTCGACCGAACAATGGTAATTGGACGCCTAATGGAATAAGAGTTATTCTGGGATTAGGGTCTGATCGAGAAAGTCTCGTCCTAGAGGAGGAGTGTTTCTGTTCACCCTTCGATGACAGTCATTCTAAACCTTTAGGATATCATTGCAAATTTTGAATGACCCAGGGATCATAAAACAATTTTTGCTAAAACCTGATTGGATTTCAAAAGTTTTTTGCGTGACTAACACAAAGTTTTAATTTGTTTTTCAGCAAAAATGTCTAAATCAATAATAGCTTTACTTGCATCCGACAAATTAGTAGGAGATAACTACCAAACATGGAAAAACAACCTTAATACAATTTTGGTAACTGACGACATTAAGTTCGTGCTCCCTGAGGAGTCTCCTCAGGTGTCGGACTCGACTGCATCGCGAAGTGTTCGTGATGCATACGATCGGTGGATCAGGGCCAATGAAAAGGTCAAGGTCTACATTATTGCCAGCATGTATGATGTTTTGGCAAAGACACATGAACTGTGAATGCAATCGAATCCCACAGCGGAAGCAATTGTGAATCACGCGTTCTGAATTTCGTTACAAAGATTACATTCAAGAACAAACTAAGCTAGATTAAGCATATAATATAAGATGGACAACAAGAATTATACCTTTGAAGAACCATTCTTAGAGTGTTCCTTCTCCCACGACCACGATCTCAGCAACACGAACCCGATCGTTCACCGACACTATCACCAGATCTTCTCCGTTGTTCTCTAGGTGAGGGAGGAAGGTGGGTTCCCTTTAGGTGAGATGAGATGTTGTGAGAGAGAGGTTGTGTTTTGGAACTTTTCCAACAACACAACAAAGGCTTGAATTAGCTTAACCTAGTTGCATCTCATGCAACTATATATATAGGGAAATAAGATATAAATGATCATCCTACCCCTCCTTTATTCTCTCATTAGTATATGGTTTATATGTGAATCTAATTCACATTAAAACCATATTATATCCATTATATCTTATATAATTAATATACCACCTCATATATGAAATTGAACATTTCAATTTCATTCCTAACTTTATACCCTCAATATAACCATGTTGAGCCAACAGAGGGACCTAATGGACCTACAGTTCATGAGCTCCAATGATGTGAAATTAACATATCAAACTCTTTGATCCAGTTAATCAATATTCATTAACTACAAGTCACTCCACTATAGACTTGTAGCTGCACTCTTCTCGTTGTAGATTATATTGTGTCCACTGATATAATCATTACCCATGAGTCGACCCTTCACAGGTTGTTCGTAATCACAGCTGGGTCAAATTACCGTATGGAGGGCGGGGCCCCGTTGTTCAAGACCTGAAGTCAGTTCTTAAGGGAACAACCTATCTAATTCCTTAGTGTAGGAATGAGTGAATTCCATCTAGCACAGTTAAGTGCCCAGCTACCTACGAGGTTCTGTCCCTGAGAAGGTAGGCTTATTGAGTCGGCTCATGTGCCACTCCCACCCATACTAGTCTAAGAACAAACCCCTATAAGAAGGAGTTCTTAACTTGCTCAGGATTCAGGTCGAGTCACTAATGACCATCTATAAATTATCAGTCTTATCCTGTTAACGGTGTTACACTGGTTAGACTAATAATTTGTGGTCCGGTCTTATATGAACTCTTCATACAGGATGCCCCCACTCGCATGTCAACTACATGAATGAGTTGGATTACCTCATTTGTACTAATTACAAAGTGGGTCACAACCATGGTGTTACATCCAACCTTATTCTTATACCATAGACCATTTAGGTTATATTCTTGAACACAATCCAAATAGTATCCACTACACTAATGTTCAAGGTATATATTATAACCTTGGAGCTTAGTTTATTGGATTTATAAAGCAAAAATATAATTTTATCAAAACAAATAACTATTTATTTCTTTGATCAAAATTACACAAGTTTAGGGCATAAATCCCAACGAACTGACGATCACCGCTAAGGAGATCATGGAGTTCTTGCAGGAAATGTTTGGACAACAGTCCTTTCAGGTTCGGCATGACTCGCTCAAATACGTCTTCAACGCACGGATGAAAGAAGGGTCGTCTATCCGTGAACATGTTCTAGACATGATGACCCATTTTAATCTAGCGGAGATGAACGGGACTTCGATCGACGAGTCGAGCCAGGTCAGTTTTATATTGGAGACTCTTTCGAAGAGTTTCCTTCAATTTCGTAGCAATGTTGTTATGAACAAAATTAGCTACACTCTGACTACTCTTCTTAACGAGCTGCAAACCTTGCAGTCGTTGATGAGGATCAGGACGTCGGAAGTTGAAGCAAATGTTGCCTTTAAGTCTTATCACAGGGGTTCGACCTCTGGGACTAAGCTTGTAGCTTCTTCTCACCCAAAAGGGAAGAAGAAGAAGATGAAGAAGGGTAAAACTGACCGAGTTGCCGCCCAGAAGGGAAAGAAGGTCAAGGAAATTGCAGAAAAAGGAAAGTGTTTCTACTGCAATGGGGCGACCACTGGAAGCGAAACTGTCCCATGTTCCTTGCCGAGAAGAAGAATCAAGGAAAATGTGATTTACTGGTACTGAAACTTGCTTAGTGAAGAGTAGTGACTCTGCCTAGATATTGGATTCGGGCGCCACTAAACATGTTTGTTCTTCTTTTTAGGGAATTGATTCCTGGCAGCCACTGCAAGAGGGTGAGGCGACTCTACGGGTTGGATCCGGGGAGCTAGTCTCTGTTGCGGCGATAGGCAAAGTGAAGCTCTATTTCGGCGAGAAGTACTTATTATTAGATAATTTGTACATAGTGTTAGAGTTTACTAGAAACCTTGTTTCCATTTCCTGCCTTATTGAACAATGTATTACTGTTTCCTTTGAATCCAATAAAGCGTTTATTTCTTTCAAAGGTAATCTCATTTGTTCTGCTTCACTTGAGAATAATCTGTATGTTTTGAAACCTAATTCGATCAAAAGTGTTTTGAATACTGAATTGTTTAAAACGGCAGAAACAGGAACTAAGAGAGCGAAAGTTTCTCCTAAAGAAAATGACCATCTTTGACATCTACGGTTAGGCCACATCAATCTCAATAGGATTTAGAGACTAGTGAAGAGTGGACTTCTAAACGAGTTGGAAGAAAACTCTTTACCAGTGTGTGAGTCATGCCTTGAAGGCAAAATGACCAAACACCCTTTTAGTGGAAAAGGATATAGAGTCAAAAAGCCCATTGAGCTGGTACATTCTGACCTCTGTGGTCCGATGAATGTTAAAGCATGAGGTGGTTATGAATACTTCATGTCTTTCATAGATGATCACTCGAGGTATGGGTATATTTACCTAATGCATAAGAAGTCTGAAACTCTTGAAAAGTTCAAGGAGTACAAGACTGAGGTTGATAACCTGTTAGGTAAATCGCTTAAAAAAATTTGATCGGATTAAGGTGGAGAGTATATGGGCACTGAATTCTAGGACTATATGATAAAATACGGAATTACGTCTCAACTCTCAGCACCTAGTATGCCATAGCAGAATTGTGTATCAGAAAGGAGAAACAAAATCTTGTTGGACATGGTTCGGTCGATGATGAGCTACGTTCGTCTCCCTGATTCTTTTTTGGGTTACACAGTGGAGACTGCGGTCTATATTTTGAACAAAGTTCCATCGAAGAGTGTTTGTGAAACACCTTTTGAACTATAGAGTGGACGTAAAGGTAGTTTACATCACTTCAGAATTTGGGGATGTCCGACCCATGTGTTGGTGCCAAACCCGAAGAAACTGGAACCCCGTTCAAAATTGTGTCTATTTATAGGTTACCCTAAAGAGACAAGGGGTGATATTACGATCCTAAGGAAAATAGGATGCTTGTGTCGACAACCACCACTTTCCTTGAGGAAGACCACGTCAGTGATCATTTACCAAGGAGTAAAATTGTGTTAAATGAAATGGGCAGTACATCAGCAAGAGTTGCTGATGAGGCTAGTACGTCAACAAGTGTTGTTGATCCTAGCATGTCTAGTCAAATTCGTTCCCAAGAGTTGGGAATGCCTCGACGTAGTGGGAGGGCTGTGAGACAACCTGAACGTTACATGGGTTTAGCTGAAACCTCAGTTGTCACTCCTGATGATGATTGCTGATAGCACACAAAATATGTTATCCTTAGGCTTAATTATTGCTAGTTTTGTAATGATTTTAGAGCTTTTACGTGTTTAAATTACTCAATTTCAGGTTAAGAGCACAAACAAGACAATTGGAGACATTCTGGATCACTCGGGATCAAAACGAGGCTATTTGGAGCTAAAAATAACATCAATTGGAAGTGAAAGGACCAAACCAAGCTTGAAGACCCGAGGTGCGTTGCAACGCCGAACGTGCAACCAAGATGCTTTGCAACGCTATATCGATAGGAAGGCGCACATGAAGAACTGGACAGAGAGCGTTGCAATGCTGCCTTGCAGCGTCGCAAGACAAATGTCGATAGGAAGCGCGCGTTAAAGTAGCAACGCGTTACGCTTGTCCTCTCGGCGTTACCAACGGTGCCGATCGCTTTCTTTATTTACCAGTCGCCTAGGGTACAACGTTGCAACGCTGTACCGATTGAGCCTATAAATATATCCTTATGTTTTCATTACAAGGGGAGCCGAAATTGATAGACAATCCACCCTAATTTCGAAATACACTTTGTAAGAAAAGAGAAGATTGTTTTTGGGAGCCAAAGAATTCGTGGAGGTTCGAGATCGAAGACGAGAGCTCGGAGACGAAGGACCGACATCGACACATACGTTCAATTTTCTTTTCTTTCAAATTGTAATAGCGTTTTAAGACGTTTTCTACATGTTTAGTTTGATTTTCATGTGATTTAGAGTAACTAAACATTGTAGTTAGGATTCGATTTACTTGTTAAGACTTTCTTACCATGAATTGAAACATGTTTTGTTCTTATTTTTGGCAATTCGTTATTTACTTTTAATTTGTTGGTTTTAGTGGACTCGAGAGATAAATCTTGAATTAGAGCAAAATTGTCTAAACCCATGTAACGTTCAGGCTGTCTCACAACCCTCCCACTACGTCGAGGCATTCCCAACTCTTGGGAACGAACTTGACTAGACGAGCTAGGATCAACAACACTTGTTGACGTACTAGCACCATCAACAACTCTTGCTGATGAACTGTCCATTTCATTTAACACAATCTTACTCCTTGGTAAGTGATCCCTGATGTGGTCTTCCTCAAGGAAAGCACCCTATTATCCTTAGGATCGTAAAAGTAACCACCTCTAGTCTCTTTTGGGTAACCTACAAAGAGGCGCAACTTTGAATGGGGTTCCAACTTCTTCGGGTTTGACACCAACACATGGGTCGGGCATCCCCAAATTCTGAAATGACGTAAATCGGTTTCTGACCATGCCGAGTTTCGAAGGTGTTTCACAAACACTTTTCAACAGAAATGTTCAAAATGTAAACCGCGATCTCCAATCTGCGTAACCCCAAAAATGAATCGGAGACGAGCATAGCTCATCATCGATCGTAACCATGTCCAACAAGGTTCTGTTTCTCCTCTCCGATACACCATTATGTGTGGCATACCAGGTGCTGAGAGTTGGGAAGTAATTCCATGTTCTATCATATAGTCCTGGAATTCAGTGTCCATATACTCTCCACCTCGATCCGATCGAAGTGTTTTAATCGTTTTACCTAATAGGTTCTCAACCTCAGTCTTGAACTCGAACTTTTCAAGTGTTTCAGACTTCCTATGCATTAGGTAAATTTGCCCATACCTCGAATAGTCATCTATGAAAGATACGAAGTATTCGTAACCATCTCGTGCTTTAACATTCATCGGACCACAGAGGTCAGAATGTATAAGCTCAAGGGGCTCCTTGGCTCTATATCTTTTTCCACTTAAAGGACGTTTGGTCATTTTGCCTTCAAGGCATGACTCACACACTGGTAAAGAGTTTTCTTCCAACTCGCTTAGAAGTCCACTCTTCACTAGTCTCTCAATCCTATTGAGATTAATGTGGCCTAACCGTAGATGCCAAAGATGTGCACTTTCTTTTGCAGAAACCTTTAATCTCTTAGTTCACGTTTCAGTTGTTTTAAACAATTCGGTGTTCAAAATACTTTTGACCGAATTAGGGTTCAAAACATATAGATTACTCTCAAGCGAAGCAGAACAAATCAAATTTCCATTTCGAGAAATAAACGCTTTATTACTCTTGAATGAAACATAAATATTTTATTCTAATAGGCAGGAAATAGAAACTAGGTTTCTCGTAAACCTAGGAACTATGTACATATTATCAAATAATAAGTACTTCCCGCCAAAAATAGCTTCACTGTGCCTATTGCTTTGCAAATTGAGACAACTTCTCCTGATCCAACCACGAGTGTTATCTCACCCTCTTGCAGTATTTGCCAGAACTTAATCCTTGAAAAGAAGAGCAAACATGGTTCGTGGCGCCTGAATCCAATATCCAAGCAGAGTCATTACTCTCCACTAAACAAGTTTCTGTGACAAGTAAATCACATTTACTGTCTTCTTCTTTTCATCAAGGAACTTGGGACAACTCCTTTTCGGTGTTCGCCCCGTTGCGATGTGAAACACTTTACTGGCAACATCCTTGATTTGTTTGCCTTTTAGGGCAGCAACGTGGTCAACCTTAACTTCCTTCAACTTCTCCTTCTTCCCTTGGGGGCTGAAGAGTCTACAAACTTTATCCTGAGAGGTCGAACCCCGTGAGAGAAGGTCTTAGGGCAACACTTGCCTCGACTTCCCCGTCCCTAGTTTGCACCAAGGATTTGGAAGGTTTGTAGATCATTGAATAGGACTGTTGAACCGAGCACCTGAAGACCCTCCTCAGTGAGCGCGAACTCTTGGTCGTCATTTACCAAAATCGTGTCTATATAGTTTTTCCATGAAATACTATCGCCGACTAACTTAACAGAAGATAAAGGAGCGTTAAAAGCGTTTGACATTTTTTTTTTGTTGTTGATATAAAATGAAAAACTTTGTATTAGTCTCGCAAAAACTTTTAATAATCCAATCGAGTTTTAGCAAATTTTTATCCTATGATTCCTAGGTCATTCAAAATTTACAATGATACCCTAAAGGTTTAGAATGACCGCTACCGTATGGTAGACAAACCCACTCCTCCTCTAGGACGAGACTCTCTGGACCAGACCCTAATACCAGAATAACTCTTATTCCATTAGGCATCCAGTTACCATTTTTCGGTCTGCATTCATTAACTCTTAACGAATCCTGTGAGTGTCACTCTCAATCTTTAAATTTCCAAGTATCCGTCCAAACAATAGCCATCATAGGGAAGACTAAGAAGGAAAACCAACAAGGAAATTGTATCCCTTTCGGGAATTTACGGTGTTCCGACTCCCATGATCAAGGCCCTCCGTAGGGATTGTCTGGTCCAGGCCAAACTAGCAGGCGGATCGTAGGCATCTCACGGTGTGAATCGAAAGAAGAGACCGTGGGTCCCGTTTTCACAAGTCCCGCTCCCACTCACTATAAGTACTCTCTCCATTCACGTTGATATTGACCCATACAAATGCCACCCGTAGGGGGACGCTCCCATTTGCACCACGAGGTCGAGCATGGATCTCACGGTGCGAACTTAACGGAGATTTGTGGATGGAAAATTAAATGTATCTCATACACTTTATTTCCTCCCACTCAACACTTTAAAATATTCGGGATTGACCTAGATAAACCGGCTAAAATTTACCTAAGTCTACCAATATAACTCTTACATTGGATTAGTCTAAGTCTATAATCACATTATTAACTTAGGTCTATGTGAGTAAATTAATTAACTCTTAATTAACGACACTCACGAGAATATAACCTAAGAATCTCCGGACCGAATTCACTCTCAGGTCTTTTTCGAGGTAGGGGTGCTCCGCAAGCGTCAACTTAAATACCCCAGCCTTAGACAAAACCTTCCTTAGACAGAGTTACTTCAGTCTCCATTCAAAGGTCATATTTCATTTCCTAATTCTTATCTTATTAGAACTAGAAAACCTAAGTTTAATTATTCAAGTTCTAAACAATTTAAAACTAATAATTAACTTAGGTTACATGCATTTCTATGTTATAGTGCTTGATCATTCATCACATGAATAATATTATACTATAACATACATTCATCACATGAATTAAATGCATGAACATGCTTTTAATTTAAAAATATAACACTTATATTAAATAAATTAAATCATGCAAACATTATATTATAACTCTTATAATATAATCCTATCATGCATACTATATATTATAACTCTTATAATATAAATATGATGCATGAAATGTTTAACCTAAGGTGTGATTTTAGTCTATATGACATACATTATGCACATAGAAATAATTAAATCATACATCTCATGCATAAAATAATTAAATATCAATCTTGGACCGATTTTTGGCACCCTAGGGACATAAAATTAAATTAATTAACATTAATATAACTCTTATATTAATATTAATTAAAATAATTAAATAAAATACATTTATAAAATCAACAAAAAAAAAAAAATAAAACGACAATTGCACATCCCCAAGCTTGAACCGCCGACCCCAATGAACGCCGTCGAAAATCTCTAGCTCTACGCAACACTACACCATAGCGTTGCAACATTGTTATTAGGTTGTAACGCTAAAATGTATATCGTCGCACCTAGTGTTCTCAACGTTGTGGCGTTGCAACGCCACCACTAGCGTTGCAACGCTGTACTGCAACAACCTTCAGCAGCAAGGATGGCGTCGCAACGCTGATGAACTTCCAGCAAACAACTTTTGTTGTTTTTCACCGAAATCACCCGTTTTTGCTCCATTTTCTTCACGACAACTCTTGCCACGAACGCACGGACTTACAGACTCGATTTACATTAAAAAATGTCCAAAACAATGGGCCTTACATTGATCTCATTAACTTTAATGTAAATCTAAAAATGTGCTTAAAACCGAAAATATCCAAAATACAAACCATTAACATTCATCTCATGAAAATTAATGTTACCCACCTAATTTTAAGAATTCACAAAATACACAATGAAGAGCAACGATTGGCTCCGATACCAATTTAAGGGATTTTGAATTCCCGCAGCGGAAGACGTTGTGAAACGTCGTTGATTCGTTGTGTAAAACGTGTCTTAAACTTGAATCTATCTCATAGATCCTAGGCTAAACATGCAAAATAATAGAGAAAACAGTAAGTATAATGGATACTAACCTCTTGAAGAACACTTCTTCAACGTTTTCTCCTTCTCCGGTCACGATCTCTCTCATACCAACGAACTCCTCGAACTCGATCCTCGGTCCGAACAGGGAGACACCTCCAAAATGTCTTCTCGGTTGTTCTCGGGAGGTTGAGGGAGAGTGAGTGGGACTCCCTTTGATTTTGGTGAGGAGAGAATTTTAGAGAGATGAGAGAATTCTAGAGAGAATTGCCTTGCTCTCTTTGGATGGAAATCCAAAAAATGGCAAATGGCACACCAAAGGCTTCTTGCAAAGCCTTTAAATACTATTGTGTGATGGAGTTAAAACCTACACCAAATCACAATTTTACCACAACCATATAATATACAAATCACATTTGCATATTATATAACATAAGGTATCTCATACCTTATTATACAAATCTCATTTGCATAAATGTGGAATTATAAATTGAATCACATTCAACTTAATTTCTCTCAATTCAATTTCTTCAAATAGCACTAATTAATCAATTAGGCTATACTATAGTTTATTATGAATTTCGTTCACATCAAACTATATATTATGTCATCTATATCTCATATAAACGACATAAATACCCAAATAATGAATTTGAACACTTCAAATTCACACCAAACTGTAAACCCTCAATTTGTCCAATTTGAGCTAACCGAGGGACCTAATGGACCTACACGTGACGAGCTCCAATGATCCGAGACTAACCTGTCAAACTCTTTTACTCGGTTATTCAACATTCATTAGCTACGGTAACACTCCACTAAAGCCCATAGCTGCACTCTCATCACTGTAGGACAAGTTGTGTCCATCGATATAACCAATACCCATGAGTCGACCCTTCACAGGTTGTTCGTAGTCACAGCTGGGTCAAATTACCGTTTTACCCCTGTGTCTACCTCTTGCTCCTTAAGTCCCACTGCTCCTCTAATGAACAACAACGTTGCATGGTCCAACCATAAACAACAACCCTCTCAGGCCAATGAGAGAGTGGGACCCCGTTGTTCAAGCCCTAGAGACAACACTTAAGGGAACAACCCATCTAGTTTCCCTAAATCGGGAACGAGTGAATTCTTTATTACGTAGTTAAGTTCCCAGCTCCCCACGTGGTCCTGTCCCTGAGAAGATAGGCATATTGGGCGAGTAACTTTGACCACCCTCACCCGTACTAGTCAAAGGACAAACCCCCGCAGACAGGAGTTCGTAACACGCTTAGGATTGAGGTCGAGTCACTAATGGTCATCTACGAATTTATTAGTCCTTACTGTCAACGGTGTTACATTAGTAGGTCTAATAATTCAAGGTCCGGTCTTGTACAATCTCATTGCACAAGATGCCCTCACTCGCATGTCAACTACATGAATGAGTCAGATCACCTCATTTGTATCTAATACAAAGCGGGTCGCATCCACAGTGTATCCAGGATTAGGTCTCCAACCCTATCCATATACAGTAGACCGTTCGGGTCATTCACTCGAATGTGATCCTCCATGTGTGTCCACTACACACCATTCAAGTTCTTAATTCTCTCATAATACAATGACCCTGGAGCTTAGTATATTGGATTAAGTTTATGAAAAATGCGAGACACAAAGTTTAAATAAATAAATCTTATTTATTACACAATGTTGAAATAAATAACTTTTATTCATTTACAACTTGGAATATTACAAACTACACAAGATGAGGACATACATCCCAACATCTCCCGTATCAGATGATACTTTCGCTCAATGTGTTTGCCTCTCTTATGGCTCCGAGGCTCTCTGGAGTTGGCTACTGCACCACTGGTGTCACAAAAGAGCGTGATCGACAAGTTCATATTTGGAACAACTTCCAAATCTAACATGAACTTCCTGAGCCAAACAGCTTCCTTTGCAGCTTCACAAGCCGCAACATACTCCGCTTCCATAGTGGAATCGACGATGCATCCCTGCTTGATGCTTCACCATACTACAACTCTTTCATTCAGAATGAAAACTGCCCCCGAAGTGGATTTCCTAGAATCCTTATCGGTCTGAAAGTCAGAATATGTGTATCCCGTAAGGATCAAATCCCCACTGCCATACACTAAGATGTAGTTCCTCGTTCTCCTAAGATACTTGAGGAATGCCTTTACGGCTATCCAATGATCTAATCATAGATTGTATAACAGATGTCGGACCTAGTATACAACATAGCATACATCAGGCTCCCTACAGCTGAACCATATGGGATCCGTCTCATATCCTCAACCTCTTGAGGAGTCTTAGGGCACTGATCCTTAGACAAGTGAACCCCATGCCTGAAAGGCAACAAATCCTTCTTGGAGTTCTGCATCTTATATGTTGACAACATCTTGTGAATATAAGACGCTTGAGACAAGGCTAGCGTTTTGTTCTTCCGGTTCCGGACTATCTGGATACCAAGAACATACTGAGCTTCTCTCAAATATTTCATTTGGAATTGCGAAGTTATCCACTTCTTAATGTCAGTAAGAAATTCTACCTCATTTCCAATGAGAAGAATATCATCCACATACACCACAAAAAATGCGACAGTTTTGTCAATGATTTTCTTGTATACACAAGGCTCGTCGACATTTTGATCAAGGCCATAAGATTTGATCGCCTCATCAAACCTTATATTCCAAGACCTCGAAGCTTGTTTCAGTCCATAAATAGACCTATGAAGCCGACAAACCTTTTGCTCTTGGCCTTGGGCAAAGAACCCTTTGGGCTGGTCCATGTAGATGGTTTCATCAATTTTGCCATTCAAAAAGGCTGTCTTGATGTCCATCTGCCATACCTCGTAGTCATAATACGCGGCAATGGCCAGAAGGATGCTGATCGACTTTACCATGGCAACAGGTGAAAAGGTTTTCTCATAGTCAACACCTTCCACCTAGGTAAGACAATTTGCCACTAGTCGGGCTTTGAAGGTCTGCACCTTCTCATCTACGCCACGTTACGCTTGTAAATCCATTTGCAACCAATAGGTTTTACCCCATCCAGTTGATCCACAAGCTCCCAGACTGAATTGAAGTACATCGACTCCATTTCCTGGTCCATAGCTTTGATCCATTCGTCCTTGTCAACATTAGTCATTGTCTGATCATAGGTCAATGGATCCTCGCAGTCATCATTAGGAGTGACGACTGAGGTTTCAGCTAAACCCATGTAACGGTCAGGTTGTCTCACAACCCTCCCACTACGTCAAGGCATTCCCAACTCTTGGGAACGGACTTGACTAGACGTGTTAGGGTCAACAACACTTGTTGGCGTACTAGCTCCATTAGCAACTCTTGCTAACGTACTGCCCATTTCGTTCAACACGACTTTACTCTTTGGTAAATGATCCCTGACGTGGTCTTCCTATAGGAAAGTGACGTTTGTCGACACAAGCACCCTATTTTCCTTAGGATCGTAAAATAGACCACCCCTAGTCTCTTTAGGGTAATCTACGAATAGGCACAATTTTGAACGGGGTTCCAACTTCTTCGGGTTTGACACCAACACACGGGTCGGGCATCCCCAAATTCTGAAGTGATGTAAACTACCTTTACGTACACTCCAGAGTTCGAAAGGTGTTTCACAAACACTCTTCGACGAAACGTTGTTCAAAATATAGACCGCAGTCTCCACTACGTAACCCCAAAAAGAATCAGGGAGACGAGCATAGCTCATCATCGATCGAGCCATGCCCAACAGGGTTTTGTTTCTCCTCTCCGATACATCATTCTGCTGTGGTGTACCAGGTGCTGAGAGTTGGGACGTAATCCCATATTCTATCATATAGTCCTGGAACTCTGTGTCCATATACTCTCCACATCGATCCAATCGAAGTGTTTTAAGCGATTTACCTAACAGGTTCTCAACCTCAGTCTTGTACTCCTTGAACTTTTCAAGAGTTTCAGACTTCTTATGAATTAAGTAAATATACCCATACCTCGAGTAATCATCTATGAAAGACACGAAATATTCATAACCTCCTCGTGCTTTAACATTCATCGGACCACAGAGGTCAGAATGTACCAGCTCAAGGGGCTCTTTGGCTCTATATCCTTTTCCACTAAAAGGACGTTTGGTCATTTTGCCCTCAAGGCATGACTCACACACCGGTAAAGAGTTTTCTTCCAACTCGTTTAGAAGCCCACTCTCCACTAGTCTCTCAATCCTATTGAGATTGATGTGGCCTAACCATAGGTGCCAAAGATTGGCATTTTCCTTAGGAGAAATTTTCACTCTCTTAGTTCGTGTTTCTGCAGTTTTAAATAACTAAGTGTTCAAAACGCTTTTGACTGAATTAGGTTTCAAAACATAAAGATTAGACTCAAGTGAAGCTGAACAAATAAGATTGCCTTTGAAAGAAATATAACGTTTTATTATATTCAAAGGAAATAGATAAACATTGTTCAATCAGGCAGGAAATGGAAACAAGGTTTCTAGTAAACCCTGGTACTTTGTACAAATTATCTAATAATAAGTACTTCCCGCCAAAATGGAGCTTCACTTTGCCGATCGCTGCAGTAGAGACTATCTCCCCAGATCCAACCCGTAGAATCACCTCACCCTCTCACAGCGGCTGCCAGGAATCAATTCCCTGAAAAGAAGAACAAATATGGTTAGTGGCGCCCGAATCCAATATCCAGGCAGAGTCACTACTCTCCACTAAACAAGTTTCAGTCACAAGTAAATCACATTTACCTTGATTCTTCCTCTCGGCTAGGAACTTGGGGCAGTTTCTTTTCCAGTGATCGTCCCCATTGCAGTAGAAACACTTACCTTTATTTGCAACTTCTTTGACCTTCTTGCCCTTCTGGGCGGCAGCTCGGTCAGTTTTACCCTTCTTCATCTTCTTCTTCTTCCCTTTCGGGTGAGAAGGAACTACATGCTTTGTCCTAGAGGTTGAACCCTTGTGATAAGACCTGAAGGCAACATTTGCCTCAGCTTCCGATGTCCTGATCCTCATCAAGGACTGGAAGGTTTGTAGCTCGTTCAGAAGGGTGGTCAGAGTGTAGCTAATTTTGTTCATAACAATATTGCTACAAAATTGAAGGAAACTCTTCGGAAGAGTCTCTAGAATAAAACTGACCTGGCTCGACTCGTCGATCGAAACCCCGTTCATCTCCGCCAGATTAAAGTGGGTCATCATGTCCAGAACATGTTCACGGACAGACGACCCCTCTTTCATCCGCGTGTTGGAGACGTATTTGAGTGAGTCATGTCGAAGCTGAAAGGACTGTTGTCCAAACATTTCCTGCAAGGACTCCATGATCTCCTTTGGGGTGACCATCAACTCATGCTTCGTTGCCAAGACATCAGACATGCTGCCAATTATATAAACATTGGCCTTTTCATTGGCCCTGGTCCATCGATCGTAAGCATCACGAACACTTCGCGATGCTGTCGAGCCCGACACCTGAGGACACTCTTCAGTGAGCACGAACTTTATGTCGTCAGTTAACAAAATCGTGTTTAGGTTATTTTTCCACGTTTGATAACTATCTCCCACTAGTTTATCAGAAGCGAGTAAAGCGATAATTGAGCTTGACATTTTGCTGAAAAAATCAAATTAATACTTTGTGTTAGTCTCGTAAAAAACTTTTTGAAATCCAATCAGGATTTAGCAAAAATTGTTTCATGATCCTTACGTCATTCAAAATTTACAATGATACCCTAAAGGTTTAGAATGACCGCCACTGAAGGGTGAACAAAACACTCCTTCTCTAGGACGAGACTTTCTCGATCAGACCCTAATCCCAGAATAACTCTTATTCCATTAGGCGTCTAATTACCATTGTTTGGTCGAATTCATTAACTCTTAACGAATTCTGTGAGTGCCACCCTCAATCTTTAAGTTTCCAAGTATCCTTCCAAACAATAGCCACCGAAGGGTGAACAAAGAAGGAAAACTAACTAGGAAACTGTATCCCTTTCAGAAATTCACGGTGTTCTGACTCCCATGATCAGGCCCTCCGAGGGGATTGTCTGGTCCATGCCAAACTAGCAGGCGGATCATAAGCGTCTCACGGTGTGAATCGAAAGAAGAGACCGTGGGTCCCGTTTTCACAGGTCTCGCTCCCACTCACTATAAGTACTCTCTCCATCTACGATGATATTGATCTATACAAATGGCATCCGAAAGTGGACGTTCCCATTTGCGCCACGAGGCCGAGTATAGATCTCACGGTGCGGACTTAACGGAGATTTGTAGTTGGAAAATCAAATGTATCTTATACACTTTATTTCCTCCCACTCAGCACTTTATTTTATTAGGGATTGACCTAGATAAACCAACTAAAATTTACCTAAGTCTACCAATATAACTCTTATATGGTATTTACCTAAGTTTATAATCACATTATTACTTAGGTCTATGTGAGTAAATTAATCAAATTTTAATTAACGACACTCACGTGAATATAACCTAAGAATCTCCGGACCGAATTCACTCCCAGGTCGATTTCCAGGTAGGAGTGTTCTACAAGCGTCATCTTAAACACCCCAACCTTAGACAAAACCTTCCTTAGACAGAGTTACTAATCAGTCTCCATTCAAAGGTCATATTTGATTTCCTAATTTCTAATCTTATTAGAAAATAGAAAACCTAAGTCTAATTATTCAAGTTCTAAACACTTTAAAACTAATAATTAACTTAGGTTACATGCATTTCTATGTTATAGTGCTTGATCATTCATCACATGAATAACTATAGACTACAACAAAACAATTCATCTCATGAATAAAATGCATGAGCATACTTTAATCTAAAAAATATAACACTTATATTAATTAAATTAAACATGCATTTAATTATATTATAACTCTTATAATATAACCTATCATGCAAACTATATATTATAACTCTTATAATATAAATGATGCATAAATATGTTTAACCTAAGCTGAGATTTTAAATCTATATGACATACAATATGCACATAGACATTTAATTAAATCATACATCACATGCATAAATAATTAAATAGAAAAAAATGGACCGATTTTTGGCACCTAGGGGCATTTATTTAATTAAATAAATAATAAAATACATTTTACAAATAAAAAATAATAATTAAAACGTGCAAAAAATGTTCCACTAGTTGAAAACTGGCCACGTTCACACGGAAAGCGCCTCATGAATCGCTCCTCAACGCTGCGTGCGGCGTTAACGCTGCCGCCGCGCCTCAACGTCAACCCAGCGTTCTCAACGCCACCGACGTTTCAACGCTACACCCAACGTTGCAATGTTGCTCTGCAGCGCGCCATCCTCCAGCGGGCACATCGTTGAGACGCCGAAGAACAACGTCTCAACATCGTCGCCTGTACAACAAACTCCTTTGCTGCTTTGCTTCGATTTTTCACCCGCTTCCGCTCCGATTTCTTCACAGCAACTCTTGCCACGAACGACTCAGACTTACAGACTCGATTTACAATAAAATGTCCAAAACCAACGGGCCCTTACATTGATCTCATCAACATAAATTAAATTGTAAATCTAATGTGCCAAAAACCGAAAACATCCAAATTGCAGACCAACATTCATCTTATGAAATTAAGGTAAATTACCCACATATTTTAACAAAAAATAGTGCATAACAAAGAACCATCGAAATCGCTCTGATACCAATTAAAGGGAATGAAAATCTCCTCGTAGCAGAAGACGATAGAATCGTCAAAGTATCGTTACGCTACTTGTTATTTGTTAAAATGATCTAACTCTTAGATCTAAGTTAAACACATGAAATTAAGAAAGAAAAACAGAAAGAAGAATACACTTACTTGTTGTAGACAATTCTTCAGAAAATTCTTCCTTGATCACGAACACTTCGCGCTTCTCGTTCTCAACGATCATTTCTCTCGAACAAAATCCGAACACCACCAAATGGCCTTCTCGGTTGTTCTTTTTTGGAAGAAGGAAAGTAGTGGGACTTTTGTTTTTGAGAGGGAGGAAAGTTGAGAGGATTTGATACTCTTTTCTTTGGTGAAATCCAAAAAATGAGAGTGTTCTCCTTGAATTCCTTCTTGCAAGAACGGATTAACAAGAAGGGATTAAATAGTGGAGATAAAATCTCCACATAATTACCATCCTACCACAACCATAGGTTATGCAAATCATATTTGCATAACCATATAATATAAGATATCTCATATCTCATATTGCAAATCACATTTGCAATAATTGTGGATTAATTAAATTGAATCGCATTCAATTTAATTTCTGTCAATTAATTTCTCCAATTAGCCCTAATTCAACAATTAGGCTAACCTGTAGTTTATTATGAATCTCATTCACATTAAACTATATATTATATCATTCATTGAAAGAGTCTAGATTAAGAAAGCGGAAGCAATTTTGGATCTTGAACACTCTAAGTTGGTCAATTTTGTAAAATAAAAAACATGCTCAAAGCTGGAAAACATAGAGGGATAGAAAACTCAACTTTGAAGATCAAATTCTCTTCATCCGGTGGATGGTTTTCAACACGAACACTTCGTGGACAACCGTTAGAGTCTTCCCTACTATCCTCAGGCCTTGGAACGGATTGTGGGATCCTAGGTTGAGAAAATTTGGAAGAAAAGAACTCAAAGGTCACTGATTTGGGAATTTAGAATTTTCTCCAAAATCCTCACTACATACCTCAAATCACCATTATAAAGCTTCATTAAGCTTCATTAGAGTGACATCTTAGCACTGATGAGGATGGATTGAGGTGGAGGTGGCAAGTTTTGATGAATTTTGAAAATGAGGAGGATTGGGCAAGTTGGCAATTTGATTTCCATAAAAATCCACTATTTTTCATTTAATTTTAATTCAAAAATCAATATTAAATTGATTTTTAATTAAAATTAATTTAATTCATTAAATTATTAAATAGTTAATTTAATTAATTAATTTTTAATTTAATTTAATATCAAATATTAAATTAAACAAATTGCTCGATCCCGATCGATTTTTTGAACATGAATCTTTATTCATGCTATAAACCAATCCAATATTTAAATCATATTTAAATATATCCACCTCCTATTAATCATAGTTTAATTCATAATTAAGCTATGATTCGTTAAATATATCACATATAATTAACGTTTTCTTCCAAACTCGAATTTGAACAATTCAAATTGTTTTCTCTAAAAAATGTGACGAGGCTAAGTCCGAGCTAGTAAGGAGGACCTAATGGACCTACAGATCATGAGCTTCAACGATACGAGATTAACCGGCCAAACTCTTTAGCCTAGCTAATCAACATTCGTTAACCACCGAGACACTCCACTAAAGCTCAGTGGTTGCACTCTCCTCACTGTAGATATATTTTTGTCCACTCGATATAACCATGATTAGTAAATCGATCCTTCATAGGTCGTTCGTAATTACAGCTGGGTCAAAATTAACGTTTTACCCCTGTAATTACCTCTTGCTCCTTAAGTCCCACTGATCCCTAATGAACAATTAGTCTGTGGTCCAACCAACAAACCGAAACCCTCTCTGGCCAGTGAAAGGGGTGGGTCTTTTGTTCAAGACCCGGAGTCAGCACTTAAGGGAACAACCTCTCTACTAATCCCCAGAGCGGGTAGGAGTGAATTCCATCTTGCAGAACTATGTTCCCAACTATCTACTCGGTTTTTATCCCTGAAATGGGAGGCTTATTGAGTCGGCAGTCTCGAGCCACTCTTACCCATGCAAATCTAAGGATAATCTGAATAAACAGGAGTTCATAGAACGCTCAGGATTAAGATCGAGTTACCTAGGTCATCGTATGAATATAGTCAGTTAAGACAGTAAACGGAGTTATAAAGTCTAAGTGACTATTTCGCGATCCAGCCTTATGCAAACTCATTGCATAGGACGCCCCCACTCGCGTGTCTCCACATAAATGATTTAGGATCATATTGTTTGTACTGTACAAAATGGGGCGCGTCCATAGTGTCCCCAGGATAAGGTACCCAACCCTATCCTTATACTATAGACTGTTCTGGCTATAACTTGAACTTGATCCACTTTTATGTCACACATAAAGTTCAAGTATTCATCCTATAACCAAGGGTTCTTTATCGGATTAAGGTTACACAATACACAATTCACTCTATTCAATAACACCTTTACTGAATAAATTTGAATAACAACTTTATTGCGAAATAGAATAGACATTCAGTTTACAAAACCACGAGTTTTAGGACATAAAACTCAAAAAACTCCCACTTGGACTAAAACATCGGTGGGGTAAAATATGTTGAGCAAAGAAAAAACTACCCTACTGTACAACTCATAGTCCTAAACTCTCTAGGTGTCCCTCAAACACTTTAGCTGTGAGGGGCTTTGTAAACGGGTCAGCAATGTTGTGCTCTGAAGCGATCTGCGTGACGATCACGTCTCCTCTTTGCACAATCTCCCTGATGAGATGGTATTTGCGCTCTATGTGCTTTTCACGCTTATGGCTTCTAGGTTCTTTAGAATTCGCCACTGCACCACTATTATCACAATAAAGGGTGATAGGCAAATTCATATTTGGAACAACTTCCAAATCAACCAAGAACTTCCTAAGCCATCAAACCTCCTTCGCACGCTTTCGCAAGTCGCGACATACTCGAAACCTCCATGGTGGAGTCAGCAATACAACCTTGCTTTATACTCCTCCATACTATAGCTCCTCCGTTAAGAGTGAACACTGATCCTGATGTGGATTTCCTCGAATCTACATCAGTTTGAAAATCAGAGCCAGTGTATCCTGCAAGGATCAAATCCTTTGCACCATACACAAGCACATAGTCCCTCGTTCTCCTAAGATACTTGAGGATTTTCTTAACGGCAGTCCAGTGATCATATCCTGGATTAGACTGATATCTGCTGACTATTCCCACTGCATAGCATATGTTGGGTCGAGTACATAACATGGCATACATCAGACTATTGACTACTGAAGCATAGGGAATGCGTCTCATATCCTCAACTTCTTGAGGTGTCTTAGGACACTGTTCCTTAGACAAATGAATTCCATGCCTGAAAGGTAATAAACCCTTCTTGGAATTCTGCATCTTATATTTAACCAACATCTTGTCAATATAAGATGGCTGAGACAATGCTAGCATTTTGTTCTTGCGATTCCGAACAATTTAGATTCCAAGGACAAACTGAGCCTCTCCCAAATCTTTCATTTGGAATTTGGTCGCTAGTCGTTGCTTAACGCCTGTTAGGAACCCTGCATCATTCCCAATGAGCAAGATATTGTCTACGTATAGAACTAAGAAAGCTACAGTGGTATTGACTATCTTCTTGTAAACACAAGGCTCGTCAATATTCTGTTCGAAACCATAAGATTTGATCGCAGTATCAAATCTTATATTCCAGGATCTAGATGCTTGCTTCAATCCATAGATAGATCGTTTAAGCTTGCAAACCTTTTGCTCTTGACCCTGAACTATGAACCCCTCTGGTTGATTCGTATAGATACTCTCCTCAAGATTGCCATTCAGAAAGGCTGTCTTGACATCCATTTGCCAAATTTCATAGTCATAAAACGTGGCAATGGACAAGAGTATTTTAATGGACTTTAGAATGGCAACAGGGGAGAAGGTTTCTTCATAGTCCACCCCTTCCCTTTGGGTATAACCCTTTGCCACAAGTCGAGCCTAAAAGGTTTGTACCTTACCGGCTTGATCTCGTTTCCTCTTGTAGATCCACTTGCAATCGATAGGTCATTCACCATCTGGTTGATCTACAAGTTCCCAGACTGAATTGAAGTACATTGACTCCATTTTGAGGTCCATGGCTTTAATCCACTGGTCCCTATCTGTATCATTCATTGCCTGTTTATAGGTCAATGGATCCTCAACGCCATCATCAGGTATGACGACTTGGGTTTCAGTCAAACCCATGTAATGGTCAGGTTGTCTAACATCCCTCCCACTACGTCGAGGCATTCTCAACTCTTGAGAAGGACCAGCTTGATCAACAACTTTTGTTGATTTATCTGTAGCTTCCCTGGAAATTTCACTTAAGACAATTCGACTACGAGGCTGATGATCTCTCATGTGGTCTTCCTCTAAGAACGTGGCGTTTGTCGACACAAGCACCTTGTTCTCTTGAGGATCATAAAACAGACCACCTTTCATTTCTTTGGAGTATCCTACGAATAGGCATAATTTTGAACGATGTTCTAATTTCTTTTTATTGGACACCAGCACATGTGTTGGACATCCCCAAATTCTAAAGTGACCTAAACTACCTTTACGCCCTTTCCATAACTCATAGGGTGTTTCTGAAACACTCTTAGAGGGAACCATGTTCAAAATATATGCAGCAGCTTCTACTGCATATCCCCAAAACAAATTAGGCAGCTGAGCGTAGCTCATCATGGAACGAACCATGTCTAACAGGGTTCTATTTCTCCTCTCAGATACACCATTTTGCTGAGGGGTACCAGGCGCTGAGAGTTGGGATACGATTCCATGTTCTATCATATAGTCTTGGAATCTCAAATCTATATACTCTCCACCTCGATCTGATCGAAGTGTTTTAATCGTTTTACCTAATGTGTTCTCAACTTCTGCCTTATATTCCTTTAACTTTTCAAGGGTTTCAGACTTATGATGCATTAGGTAAAGATAGCCATACCAAGAATAATCATCAATAAAACTGATGAAGTATTCATACCCTCCTCTTGCCTTGACATTCATAGGACCACAGAGATCCAAATGTACGAGTTCCAAGGGTTCTTTGGCTCTATAACCTTTTTCAGAAAAAGGTCTTTTAGTCATTTTTCATTCGAGACAGGACTCACATGGTTGTAAAGAGTTGTCCTCTAACGGACTTAGGAGACCACATTTGACCAATCTCCCAATCCTATTGAGATTAATGTGGCCTAGTCTCAAGTGCCAAAGATAGGTACTAGGAGAAAGTTTCTGCCTTTTATTTTGAGTATCAGTTGTTTTAAACATCTCGGTGTTCAAAATAGCTTTTAATTCGGTTGGTCTTAACACATATAAGTTGTTTTCAAGTTTAGCAGAACATATTCGTACACCTCTTTTGCAAATGAACGCTTCATTATGATCAAAAGATACTTTATACATATGTTCAAGCAAACAAGAGATAGATACAAGATTTCTTTTGATTCCAGGAACCAAAAGTACATTTTCTAACAAAATGAATCTATCTCTAAACAACAACTTCACTCACTCCCCATCGCTTTGGTGAGACAACCTCTCCCGTTCCAACCCTGAGACTTATCTCCCCATTAGCAAGCTGCTGCCAGGAACTAGTTTCCTGAAAAGAAGAACAAACATGGTTAGTGGCTCCTGAATCTAATATCCAGGCAGAATCATCATGTTCCACTAAACATGTTTCAATAACAAGTAAATCATATTTACCTTGTTTTTCCTTCTCGCCTTTCTTTTCGCAAAGGTACTTTGGGCGAGTTCCTCTTCCAAAGGCCCAGTCACCCCCACAATGGAAACATTTTCCTGTGGCCTTAGCCTTGCGTGTGGGAGTCTGTCCCTTCTCTTTGTCCTTCTTCTTCTTTTTCTGAATACCCTTATTCTTAGAAAAAGAAGGACTGAAACTTAGTCCCGGAGGACGATCCTCTTAGGAACTTCTTCGAAGTGACAACATTTGCCTCCTTCTCTTTTCCTTTTGATTTTATGAAGGACTCAAAAGTCTGTAGCTCGTTGAGGAGAGTAGCCAGGTTATACTCTATTTTATTCATCACCGCATTGGTGCGGAATGACAGGAAACTCTTCGGAAGAGATTCCATAATAAAGGTTACCTGACTTTTCTCATCTATGACAACCTCATTTACCTCAGCCACGTTGAAGTTTACCATCATGTCAAGGACATGTTCCCTAACAGAGGCTCCATCCTTCATACGGGAGTTGTAAACGTATTTGAGAGCATCATAATGGACTGATGAGGACGGTTGTCCGAACATCGCTTGTAATGATCACATGATCTCCTTAGCGGTGACCATGCTCTCATGTTTCTTAGACAATACATCAGATATGCTGGCTAAGATGTAGACTCGGGCCTTCTCATTAGCCCTAATCCATCTGTCATATGCATCCCGAATAATTCGGTTTGCTGTCGAGTTGGGAGGGGAGGACATTGCTCCGTTAAGATGAACCTTAGATCATCAAGAACAAGAATCGTATTCAAGTTTGATTTTCAGGTTCCATAATTATCGCCGCTAAGTTTATTGAAGGCGAGTAACTGGATAAAATAGTTTGACATGCTGAAAAAGAATGAATTCTATTAGTGAATTGTTTGTAACCTATCCAATTTAAGAATTTAGCAAAAGTAATAATGTACCCATAAACTCATTATTGTTTTTGCAACGATACTTCAGTGAGTCAGAGCAACCGCTACCGAGGGGCAGTCAATCACTCCTCCACTGAACCAAGACATTCTTGACTAAATGCCAATACCGGAATAACTTTTATTCCTATAACATTCTAGTTATCGCTACTTTGGTCAAGAATTTACTAACACTTAGCAATTCTTGTAAGTGTGACCCGCTATTTTTAAACCTCAGAGGTCGACCCCAACAATGCTACCGAATTGGAGAGATAAAGCTGGGAATGAACCTAAGAGACCCTATCCATTTCTGGAGTTTTAGTTGTTCCGAATCCCATGTTACATCCCTCCGAATGGATGGTGCTACTTCGGGCAACCTGTAGGCACAACATGGGAATCTCACGGTCCAACCTAATGGAGGAGACCGTAGGATGTGTTGACACACTTCCTTCGCTCACTTACTATAAATACTTTCTCCATTCACCTTGCTCTTGATTTATGCAAACACCATCCGAATGGGGATGCCCTATTGATATTACGAGGCCGAGCATAAATCTCACGGTGTAAACTTCGTGGAGAGCGTAAGAGGAAATTGATATATCATATATACCTTTTCACTCCCACTAAGTATTTTAAACTATTTGGTTATACTTTTACTTAGGCATATTCCGACTAAAACAATATAACCTAAGTCTACCAATATAACAATTATACTGGAATTACCGAAGTCTATTAACCTTTTAATAAACCTAGGTCTATGAGTTCAATTTATTAACTTTTAAAAAACGCCACTCATGAAAGATAATTTATAAACCTATGGATTAAATTCACTCCCAAGTCAGTTCCCAGGTAGGGGTGTTCCGTTTCCGTCAGCTTAAGTACCCCAACCTAGCCAGAACCTTCCTTAGTCGTGAGTCCTCTTTAATCAAAGTTTATAAATTATTGGTTTCCTAATTCTAATCTTATTAGAACTAGATAACCTAAGGTCTAATTAATTCCAGTTCTAAAACCATTTTAAAACTAATTAATTAACCTTAGGTTACATGCATTTCTATGTTATAAATTGTTTCATCATTCATCACATGAATACACATACATTTATAACAAATTCATCACATGAATAAATGCATAGCAGTTATATGTTTAATTAATATAACTCTTATATTAATTATAATTAAACATATAATATTTGTTTCATAAATTAATATAACACTTATATTAATTCTTATGAACCCCAATAAACATGCATACAATATATTATAACACTTATAACATACATTCAATGCATGAAGCATGCTTCCTATGGTGGGATTTTAAAATCTATATGGCATACTTTATGGAGATATAATCAGGGATTTTAATTAAAACATACATTCACAATGCATAATTAATTAAACACACTAAAGTGGACTAGTAGTGGCATCTAATGCAAGCAAATTACTAAATTATTACAATAATAATCTAGAATTAAACTCGAGCCACTTCGAACTCTTCGAATTTGGGTCGAACCAGGTTGTAAATGTGTGAACTTGACCTTCAAAAGATTGAACCGAGCTGTAAAAGGCCGAACCGGGCCTCCAATTAGTGAAACAAACTTCCAAAATGAAAAAATCGGCCTCGAAATAGTCAGAACTGGTCTTGAACCACCCAAACCGGACCGAAAACGAGCCGAACCGACCCAAAATAGTTGAACTGGTCAAAGTCAATGGTCAACGGACCGGTCAACTCTATCTTCTCCATTTTCACGGGCTGAAGAAAAAATCACTATAGCAAAAAAAAAACAAAATTTTTCCAGCAACTACTCTGCTTCCAATTTTCAGGACCTCCGTGGCTTCTTTCTTCAAATTGAAGCCCTTCCCGAACTCCAATTGACCCGAAACTTTTACAGAATATTCTTCACACATTAATGCTCAAACACACTTGAGAAATTTGAAAATAAAGCATAAATTGATGCTCAATTTAAATGCCAAAACCAGAAGAACACTTTAGACGCCCAGAAAAATTGTATTTTAAAAATCACCCACCAAAGAACAAAATAGATCAAATTGAGTGCCCAAAATTGCTCTCATACCAATTGAAAGAATCTAGATTAAGAAAGTAGAAGCAATTTTGGATCTTGAACACTCTAAGTTGATCAATTTTGTAAAATAAAAAACATGCTCAAAGCTGAAAAAACAGAGGGATAGAAAACTCAATTTTGAAGATCAATTTCTCTTCACCCGGTGGATGGTTTTCAACACGAACACTTCGTGGACAACCGTTAGAGTCTTCCCTACTATCCTCAGGCCTTGGAACGGATTGTGGGATCCTAGGTTGAGAAAATTTGGAAGAAAAGACCTCAAATGTCACTGATTTGGGAATTTAGAATTTTCTCCAAAATCCTCACTACATACCTCAAATCACCATTATATAAAGCTTCATTAAGCTTCATTAGAGTGACATCTCAGCAGTGATGAGGATGGATTGAGGTGGAGGTGGCCAATTTTGATGAATTTTGAAAATGAGGAGGATTGGGCAAGTTGACAACTTTATTTCCATGAAAATCCACTATTTTTCATTTAATTTTAATTCAAAAATCAATATTAAATTGATTTTTAATTAAAATTAATTTAATTAATTAAATTATTAAATTATTAATTTAATTAATTAATTTTTAATTTAATTTAATATCAAATATTAAATAAACAAATTTCTCGATCCCGATCAATTTTTCGAACATGAATCTTTATTCATGCTATAAACCGATCCAATATTTAAATCATATTTAATATATCCACCTCCTATTAATCATAGTTTAATTCATAATTAAGCTATGATTCGTTAAATATATCACATATAATTAACGCTTTCTTCCAAACTCGAATTTGAACAATTCAAATTATTTTCTCTAAAAAATGTTACAAGGCTAAGTCCGAGCTAGTAAGGAGGACCTAATGGACCTACAGATCATGAGCTCCAACGACACGAGATTAACCAGCCAAACTCTTTAGCCTAGCTAATCAACATTCGTTAACCACCGGGACACTCCACTAAAGCCCAGTGGTTGCACTCTCCTCAATGTAGATATATTTCTATCCACTTGATATAACCATGATTAGTAAGTCGATGCTTCACAGGTCGTTCGTAATTATTGCTGGGTCAAAATTATCGTTTTACCCCTGTAATTACCTCTTGCTCCTTAAGTCCCACTGATCCTCTAATGAATAATTAGTTTGTGGTCCAATCAGCAAATTGAATCCCTCTCGGGCCAGTGAGAGGGGTGGGCCCATTGTTCAAGATCCGGAGTCAGCACTTAAGGGAACGACCTCTCTACTAATCCCCAGAGCGGGTAGGAGTGAATTCCATCTTGCAGAACTATGTTCCTAGCTATCTACTCGGTTTTATCCCTGAAATGAGAGGCTTATTGAGTCGGCAGTCTCGAGCCACTCTTACCCATGCAAATCTAAGGATAATCTAAATAGGAGTTCATAGAACGCTCAGGATTAAGATCGAGTTACCTAGGTCATCGTATGAGTATAGTCAGTTAAGACAGTAAACGGAGTTATAAAGTTTAAGTGACTATTTTGTGGTCCAGCCTTATGCAAACTCATTGCATAGGACACCCCCACTCGCATGTCTCCACATGAACGATTTAGAATCACACCGTTTGTACTGTACAAAGTGGGGTCGTCCATAGTGTCCCCAGGATAAGGTACTCAACCCTATCATTATACAATAGATTGTTCTTGCTATACCTTGAACTTGATCCACTATTATATCTCATATAAATGACATAATGCCCTTTAAGTGAAATTGAACACTTCAATTTCATACCAAAACATTAACCCTTCTTTTAACCCAGATTGAGCCAACCGAAAGGACCTAATGGACCTACAGTGACGAGCTCCAATGATCTGAGATTAACCTATCAAACTCTTTGACCCGGTTAATCAACATTCATTAGCTACGGTAACACTCCACTATAGCCCGTAGCTGCACTCCCATCAGTGCAGAATATTACGTGCCCACTGATATAACCAATACCCATGAGTCGACCCTTCACAGGTTGTTCGTAGACACGGTTGGGTCAAATTACTGTTTTACCCCTATGTCAACATCTTGTTCCTTAAGTCCCCACTGCTCCTCTAATGAACAACATATTGTGATGGCCCAACCATACACAACACCCTTCTCGAGCCAGTGAGAAGGTGGGTGGTCGTTGTCCAAGCCCTAGACACAACACTTAAGGGAACACCCCCTCTAGTTTCCCTAATGGCGGGAACGAGTGAAATCCATCTCGCGTAGTCAAGTTCCCAGCTACCTACTTGGTTTTGTCCCTGAGAAGATAGGCATATTGCGCGAGTAACTGTGACCACCCTCACCCGTACTAGTCAAAGGATAGACCCCCGCAGACAGGAGTCCGTAACACGCTCAGGATTCAAGTCGAGTCACTAATGGTCATCTATGAATTTATTAGTCCTTACTGTCAACGGTGTTACATCAGTAGGTGTAATAATTCACGGTCCGGTCTTGTACAATCTCATTGCACACGATGCCCCCACTCGCATGTCAACCACATGAACGAGTCAGATCACCTCGTTTGTATCTAATACAAATCGGGTCGCATCCACAGTGTATCCAGGATTAGGTCTCCAACCCTATCCATATACTGTAGACCGTTCGAGTCATTAACTCGAACGTGATCCTCCCTGTGTGTCCACTACACACCGTTCAAGTTCTCTGATAAATTCAATGACCCTAGAGCTTAGTTTATTGGAAAAGTTTGTAAATATTGCAAGACACAAAGTAATGAAATAAATAACTCTTATTAATTTCAAATAGTAATTTACAAAACGAGTTTAGGACAAAAATCCCAACAAACCCAAGTTTTATGTTTTATGTTTTTATTTTCATATTTATTTTCTTTTATGTTTTATTTTATTTTCTGGTTGTTTTTGTCTGACTTCTTTCTTTTTGTACCTTCAGGCGTATGCCCAAGGGGAAAGCTGCAGACTTGCACCCTTTTGATCTTGAGATCGAGAGGACCTGTAGGAGACTCCTAAGGGAAGGAAGAACAGAACCTTAGGAAATGACTGATCAGGAGCTCATCAATAACCCCAAACCTATCAGGGAGTATTTCCAACCTGTGTTTAATTCTGAGCAGGCTGGAATAGTCCATGCCCCTATAAATGCTAATAATTTTGAACTTAAGACATGGTTGATACAGATGGTTAGGGAAGGTGCTTTCAGAGGCTTAGCCACAGAAGATCCTAACTCACACCTTCAAAATTTCTTAGAAATCTGTGGTACAGTTAAAATGAATGGTATCTCTGCTGATAATATTCACTTATGTCTCTTTCCTTTCACTTTGCAAGGTATAGCTAAAGAATGGCTAGGGTCCCTTCCCTCAAGTAGCATCACTTCCTGGGAGGAGTTGGCCCAAGCATTCATGACCAAATTCTTCCCACCTGTGAAAGCTGCAAAGTTAAGGACTGAGATAGGAACATTCAGGCAGCATGAGGGAGAGCAACTGTTTGAGGCATGGGAAAGGTACAAGGACATGCTCAGGAGGTACCCACAACATGGCTATCAAGATTGGTTCCATGTACCACTATTTTATAATGGACTGGAAGGTAAAACCAGAACAATTCTAGATGCCACTACTTGAGGGGCTTTCATGGCAAAGACTGTGCCAAAAGCACGTGCCCTCCCCGAGGAAGTGCCAACTGCCAGCTACCAGTGGCCTACAAACAATGACAGATCTAGGCCAGCAGCTGGACTGTATCAATTGGATGAGGTAACCTCTCTTAGATCTCATATGGCATCTCTCACTCGTGCTCTAAATAATTTTGCAGGGTCACGACGAACAACAATGCCCCCTCAATGCTCCAAGCCCAATGAAGAACCCACTATGGAGCAACTACACTACCTGAACAACAGAAGCAACACCTATGGAGGAAACCAGACTCAGAATAACCTCTCAACACATTACAATCCAGGTTTGAGGTATCATGAGAATTTCTCTTATTCTAACAACAAAAATGTGTTGAATCCTTCTACAGGGCATGCTTCTACATCAGAGAGGAAACCATCCCTAGAAGAGACATTGCACTCCTTCATAGCTGAATCCAAAAGTCGGTCAAACAAGCTGGAGAATGGAGTCACCAGTTTATCTGGTATAGTGACCAGTCATGGAGCTGCAATAAAGAATATAGAGACCCAGATTGGCCAAATGAACACATCACTCCAGGCACTGCAAGCAAGGAAAGAAACACCTTGAGGGAGTACAGTCTAGCTAAAGACGTTAAACAAAGTGCTTCTTGGGAGGCAACCCAAGTTTTACTTGTGTTTTTCTGTCTTTAGCGTCTTTTAGTCTGTTTTAGTTGTTTATCAGTTCTGAGTTTATTTACTAGTCTTTGTTTTGCTTTGTAGGTTGTGACGATGCCTTTCTTCATTGAAATTCATGCTCCCGTTCTGAGGAACTCCAACACATATGCTTTGGGCTATCCAAGGAACTCAAAAAGATCTCCACAACTCAGGACAGTATTATTCACTCTTACCCTTATACTTAATTTGTGTTTATTTCTGCAAACATTGGGGACAATGTTTAGTTTAAGTTTGGGGGTGTTTGGGTTGTTGTTTATTTGTTATGACTGTCCTGAGTATGTGTTGAATTGCTGATTGATCTTTTGCATAAGTATGATCACGATAGCCTAGGATGAGATTTAATTGGAAATCTTTGTGATTCTGCAGAAACTTGAGAGCATGATATGAATTTGAGTTAATTTAAAAATTTTCTTGAGTTTTCCTGCACTACCATGCACATAGCATGTGTTCCTGTAGTTTTGAAATGCTTAGAACAAAGTTATTAGGCTTACAAGTTTGATGTCACCTCGATAGGTCTAAGAGCTGATTTGAGAGTTAAAACTGCAAGATAGGGTGAATGACAATATGAAGTGCATGATCTGTATAGTATGTGAATTAATTTGTTTTTGTGTTTTGTTTGCTAAAGAAAAAAATAAAACTCGTGAGGATAAAAAGAGCTACTTTCACTATGATCAGTTAGGCTACTCATTGAGCGAGTGCTCTAGGTAAGGGTCCCTGTAGTGGATGTGTGAAAGCTAGTGTCCTTGCACAAAAATAATGATGATTATGTGCTAAGTAGAGTTATTTATTTCTTGAATGTGGGGAGACTCAAGGATTAGTAATTATGATCAGTGTAGGGGAAAGTTGAATGAAGAGCCTAATAAAGTTGACCCGGGCTTAGTAAAAATTAAGGGAACATAGGCTAATCACACACACACGTAGGAACACTTAGAAAAAGTTTTAAATTGCTTGCTGAAGTATTATGTTTGAGTGTTTCCTATGATTGCTAAATTTTCTCTTAAATCTTTGAGGTTTGAACCAAATGTATGTATAAGAACAGTCTAATGTTTAATTCTGTTTTCGCTTGGGACTAGCAAAAGTTTAAGTTTGGGGGTGTTTGATAGCACACAAAATGTGCTATCCTTAAGCTTAATTATTGCTAGTTTTATGATGATTTCAGGGCTTTTTCGTTCTTAAATCATTCAATTTCAGGATAAGAGCGTAAACAGAACAATTGGAAACAATTTGGATCACTCCAGATCGAAACGAGGCTATTTGGAGCTTAAAATAACATCAAGTGGAAGTGAAAGGACCAAACCAAGCTTGAAACCCCGAAGTGATGGTGTTGCAACGCCATGCAGAGTGTTGCAACGCCTGTGCAGCCTGAAGCATGAACGAATACTGTCGATAGCGTTGCAACGCCGCTTTGCAGCGTCGCAATGCTATCTCGATAGGAAGGCACACATGAAGAACCGTGGCGTGGCCGTTGCAACGCTGCCTTTTAGCGTTATAACGCCAGATCGATAAGGAGCGCACGTTAAGGTAGCAACGTTGCAACGTTGTCCCTAGCGTTGCAATGCTACCGACTATTTCCATATTTACCACGCGTTTAGAGTACAACGTTGCAACATTGCCCCTAGTGTTGCAACGCTACGCCGTTGATGCCTATAAAAACATCCTTACATTGTCTTGCAAGGGGAGCTGAAATTGATGGACAATCCACCCTATTTTCGAAATACACTTTGTAAGAAGAGAGAAAAGAGCGTTTTTGGAGCCAAAGCATCCGTGGAGGTTCGAGATCGAAGACGGGAGCTAAGACGCTTTCTACATGTTTAGCCTTATTTTCATGTGATTTAGAGTAGCTAAAGTTTGTAGTTAGGGTTTGATTTACTTATTAAGACTTTCTTGCTATGTATTGAAGCATGTTTTGTTCTTATTTTTGGCAATTTGTTGTTAATTATTAATTTGTTGATTTAAGTAGACTCGAGAGATAAAGCTTGAATTAGAGCAAAGTTGTCAAAACCCTTAGAAATCTTGCATGAGAATGACCTAGAAATCTTAGGGAAACACATAAAGAAGTTGCTTAATGTCGTGCATGTCGTAGGTTCATATGGAGACTATGAAGTTTATTGCATGTGTGAGGCTCTCTGAGGATCGAAAAAATCTATTGAGTATTTTACTTCTTGTTTATAAATTCATCTCATTGGTTCATTGCATATGTGAATTAAGTTATTAACTTGTAAAATCACTTCCCTCAATTCTATCAATTCGTGTCTCCACATGTTTGTTCGTTGTTTGTCTTTACTTTCAACCACCTATCCATGTTATGTTTCTTTAGCTAAAATTGAGGATTAATATCTTAGTAATTAATTAATCTATCCATTCCCGAGGACGATACTTGGAACTATAAATCACTATACTAAAACTTGACTCGTTCACTTGCAGTATTGCATATTCAAAATTATACGCCATAGGTAATATGTTTAGGTTCATTAGAAAATTATTTGTATGTTTTGAGACCAAATTCAACCAAAACTATTTTGAACACTGAATTATTTAAAACAACAAACACACAAACTAAGAAACGTAAAATTTCTTCTAAAGAAAATACTCATCTTTGGCATCATAGATTGAGTCCCATTAACTTTAATAGGATTGAGAGATTGATAAAGAGTGGACTTCTAAATGAGTTAGAAGAAGATACTCTACCTGTATGTGAATCCTGCCTAGAAGGAAAAATGACTAAAAGACCTTTTAGTGGAAAAGGTTATAGAGCCAAAGAACTTCTTGAGTTTATACATTCAGACCTTTGTGGTTCGATAAATGTTAAAGCCAGAGGAGGTTATGAATATTTCATCTCTTTCATAAATGATTATTCAAGATTTGGGCATATTTCCCTAATGCATCATAAGTCTGACACACTTGAATGTTCGAGGAATTCAAGACTCAAGTTGAGAATCAATTAGGTAAGACAATTAAAACACTTCGATCAGATCGAGATGGAGAGTACATGGATTTAAAATTCCAAAGCTATATGATAAAACATGGAGTTACATCCCAACTCTCAGCACCCGATATGCCTCAGCAGAATGGTGTATTGGAAAGGAGAAATAGAACATTGTTGGGCATGGTTCGATCAATGAAGAGTTATGCTCATCTCCCTGATTCTTTTTGGGGTTATGCAGTAGAGACTGCGGTATACATTTTGAGCAATGTGCAACAAAGAGTGTTTCTGAAACACCTTTTGAACTCTTGAAAGGACGTAAAGGCAGTTTATGTGATTTCAGAATTTGGGGATGCCCAACACATGTGCTTGTTACAAACCCAAAGAAATTGGATCCACGTTCAAAATTGTGTCTATTTGTAGGCTACCCAAAAGAGACAAGAGGTAGATTATTTTATGATCCTAAGGAAGACAAGGTACTTGTATCGACAAATAACACTTTCTTAGAGGAGAACTACATCAGGGGCCACAAGCCAAGAAATAAAATTGTGTTGAGTGAGTTAGACGGACAACAACAAAAGTTGCTAATAAACTAGGGCACCCATATACCCATTACATATCTCCCACTTGTCGTAGATTAGCCTATGTACATATCTCATAGACCTAGACTTTCTAGATGACCCTCAAACACTTTAGCCGTGAGAGTCTTTGTAAACGGATCAACAATCTTGTGCTCCGAAGCGATCTTCATGACTATTGTTGGGATTTTTGTCCTAATTTCGTGTTTGTAATATATTTTATTTGAAATTAATAAGAGTTATTCATTTCATCACTTTGTGTCTCGCAATATTTATAAACTTTTCTAATAAACTAAGCTCCAGGGTCATTGAATTCATGAGAGAACTAGAACTTGAACGGTGTGTAGTGGACACACAGGGAGGATCACGTTCGAGTTAATGACCCGAACGGTCTACAGTATATGGATAGGGTTGGAGACCTAGTCGTGGATACACTGTGGATGCGGCCAAATTTGTATTAGATACAAACGAGGTGATCTGACTCGTTCATGTGGTTGACATGCGAGTGGGGGCATCGTATGCAATGAGATTGTACAAGACCGGACCGTGAATTATTAGACCTACTGATGTAACACCGTTCACAGTAACGACTAATAACTTTCTAGATGACCATTAGTGACTCGACACAATCCCCGAGCGTGTTACGGACTCCTCATCTGCGAGGTCCGTTCTTTTTGACTAGTACGGGTGAGGGTGGTCACCACATTACTCGCCCAATATGCCTATCTTCTCGGGGACAGAACCAAGTAGGAGTCGAGAACTTAACTACGCGAGATGGAATTCACTGCGTTCCCGCCTTTAGGGAAACTAGAGGGTTGTTCCCTTAAGTGTTGTCTTCGGAGGCTTGGACAAGGGCACCCACTTTCTCACCGCCCGAGAAGGGTGTTGTGTATGGTTGGACCATCACAATATGTTGTTCATTAGAGAAGCGGTGGGGACTTAAGGAACAAGAGGTAGACACGGGGTAAAGCAGAATTTGACCCAGTAGTGTCTCTGAACAACTGTGAAGGGTCGACTCATGGGCATTGGTTATATCAATGGACACGTAATATTCTACACCGACGGGAGGCGCGACTACGGGCTATAGTGGAGTGTTACCAGTAGCTAATGAATGTTGATTAACCGGGTCAAAGAGTTTGTGAGTTAATCTCGGATCATAGGAGCAAATCCCGCCACTGTAGGTCCATTAGGTCCTCGGTTGGCTCCACCAGGTTAAAAGAAGGGTTATTGTTTTTGTATGAAATTGAAGTGTTCAATTTCACTATAAGAAACATTTATGTCATTTATATGAGATATGAATGATATAATATATAGTTTAATATGAATGAGATTCATAATAAACTATAGGTTAGTCTAATTGTTGAATTAGGACTAATTGGAGAATTTAATTGAGAGAAATTAAATTGGATGTGATTCAATTTAATTAATCCACAATTGTTGCAAATGAGATTTGTAATATGAGATATGAGATATCTTATATTATGTGGTTATGCAAATGAGATTTGCATAACCTATGGTTGTGGTAAAGTGGTAATAATGAGGAGATTTTAACTCCCTCATTCCACTATTTAAACCCTTTGCAAGAAGGGTTTGGTTATCTCACTTCTCATTTTTTGTTTTTCACCAAAGAGAAGAAAAGAGAATTCTCTCTACTCTCTCATTTCTCCTCCCTCTCCAAAACTCTTACAAGATCCCACCATCTTCCCTTCTCCAAAAGAGAACAACCGAGAAGGCCATTTGGTTGTGTTCGGGTTCCTTTCGTTGGAAGTGTTAGTTGAGTTCGAGGAGCACGAAGAGTTCGTGATTTGAAGAAGAAACTTTGAAGAAATTCTTCAACAAGTAAGTAAATTCTACTTGCTGTATTTTTTCTTCTTCTTTTAAGCATGTTTAGCCCAGATCTAGTGTTAGATCATTTTTTAACAAAACTATGTTGCATATTGATACCTCGACGATTCAATCGTCTTCCACTGCGCGGGATTTCATTCCCTTCAACTATCACATCTCCTCGTTGCACTATCTCTCGTATCAGGTGATACTTCCTCTCGATGTTCTTGCCTCGCTTATGGCTGCGAGGTTCCTTCGAATTGGCTACCACACCACTGTTGTCACAGTATAGGGTGATGGGAGATTCCATATTTGGAACAACTTCCAAATCAGTAAGGAATTTCCTTAGCCAAACAACCTTTTTAGATGCTTCACAAGAGCGACATACTTAACCTCCATTGTGGAGTCAGCGATGCATCCTTGTTTGATGTTTCGCCATCCTATAACTCCCCCGTTAAGGGTAGAAACTGATCCTAATGTGGATTTCCTAAAATCCTTATCGGTCTGAAAATCAGAATTAGTGTATCCAGTAAGGATCAAATCCTTAGTTCCATACACAAGCGTATAGTCCCTCATTCTCCTAAGATACTTGAGGATATTTTTAAATGCGGTCTAATGGTCTAACCCTGGATTAGATTGATACCTACTGACTATTCCCACTGCATAGCAAATGTCTGACCTCGTGCATAACATAGTATACATTAAGCTACCTTCTACAGAGGCATAGGGAATACGTCTCATATCTTCAACCCCTTTAGGTGTCTTAGGACACTGTTCCTTAGTGAAGGGAATCGTAGTCCCACAGCAGAAGCGATTGTGAATCGCGCGCTCTTGATTTAGTTATAATGGCATAATTCAAGAACACATATATCAAGATTAAGCATATAAACATATGGTCAACAAGTACAAGATACCTTTGAAGAACCTTTCTTCAAGTGCTCCTCCTCTCTCACGATCAAGATCACAGCAACACGAACTTGTACGAACACCGACACTACCACCGGATCTTCTCCGTTGTTCTCTAGGTGAGGGAGGAAGGTGGGTTCCCTTTAGAAGATGTGAGGTGTTTTTGAGAGAGGTATTTTTGTTTTCTTGGAACTTTTCCAACAACAACAAATACTAAGAAATCACTTAGGATGGCTTAGCTTGTCTTAACCTAGTTGCATCTCATGCAACCATATATATAGGGGAATGGGATGCAAATGACCATCCTACCCTTCCTTTATTCTCTCTTTAGTATATAGTTTATATATGAATCTAACTCACATTAAAACTATATATTATATCAATTATATCATATATAATTGATATAACACCTCATGTATGAAATTGAACACTTCAATTTCATTCCTAACTTTATACCCTCAATATTTCCATGTTGAGCCAACGGAGGGGCCTGATGGACCTACAGTTCATGAGCTCCAAAATATGAGATTAACTGATCAAACTCTTTGATCCAGTTAATCAATATTCATTAACTACAAGTCACTCCACTATGGACTTGTAGCTTCACTCTCCTCACTGTAGATTATATTGTATCCACTGATATAATCATTTCCCATGAGTCGACCCTTCACAGGTTGTTCGTAATCACAGCTGAGTCAAATTATCGTTTTACCCCTGTGATTACCTATTTGTTCCTTAAGCACCACTGATCCTCTAATGAACAACAAGTCTAAGGTCCTACCTTTAGACTCATACCCTCATAGAGGGCGGGGCCCCATTGTTCAAGACCTGGACTGAGTTCTTAAGGGAACAACCTATCTAATTCCTTAGTATAGGAATGAGTGAATTCCATCTTGCACAGTTAAGTTCCCAGCTACCTACGAGGTTCTGTCCCTGAGAATGTAGGCTTATTGAGTCGGCTACAGGCCACTCTCACCCATACTAGTCTAAGGATAAACCCCTATAAGCAGGAGTTCTTAACTTGCTCAGGATTCAGGTCGAGTCATGAATGATCATCTATAAATTACTAGTCTTATCCCGTTAACGGTGTTACACTGGTTAGACTAATAATTTGCGGTCCGGTCTTGTATGAACTCTTCATATAGGATGCCCCACTCGCATGTCAACTACATGAATGAGTTGGATTACCTCATTTGTACTAATTACAAAGTGGGTCGCATCCATGGTGTTACCAGAATGAGGTTTCCAACCTTATTCTTATACCATAGACCATTTAGGTTATTTCTTGAACGCAATTCAAATAGTGTCCACTACACTAATGTTCAAGATCTATTTATAACCTTGGAGCTTAGTTTATTGGATTTATACAGCAAGACGGTAATTCTATCAAAACAAATAACACTTTATTTAATTGATCAAAATTACACAAGTTTAGGGCATAAATCCCAACAATCTCCCACTTAACCTAAGGCTTGTGGAGTACTAAAACATTACAGTAATGTAAATACAATAAACTAGGGCATTTAAACCCCTTTGTACAAAATACTCTCACTTGCCCTAGTTGGGGAAGACTTGTAAACCTAGACCTTCTAGGTGAGTCTCAAATACTTTAGCCGTGAGAGCCTTTGTAAAAGGATCAGCAATGTTGTGCTCTGAAGCTATCTTCGTGACTATCACGTCTCCTCTATGCACGATCTTCTGAAGGAGATGATACTTCCGCTCTATGTGCTTTCCCCTCTTAGGACTTCGGGGTTCCCTCGAGTTTGCCACTGCACCACTGTCATCGCAATACAGTGTGATGGGAATACAGTGTGATGGGCAAAGTCATATTTGGAACAACTTCCAAATTTAACATGAATTTCCTTAACCAAACGGCCTCCTTAGCTACTTCACAAGCTGCTACATATTCGACCTCCATGGTGGAATCAGCGATGCATCCTTTCTTGACGCTTCACCATACTACAACTCCTCCGTTAAGAGTGAATATTGACCCTGATGTAGATTTTCGAGAATCTTTATCAGTCTGAAAGTCAGAATCCGTGTATCCTGTAAGGATCAAATCCTTAGCCCCATACACAAGCATGTAGTTCCTTGTTCTCCGAAGATACTTAAGGATTGTTTTAACCGTTGTCCAGTGTTCAAGTCCTGGATTGGATTGATACCTACTGACCGTCCCAACTGCAAAACAGATGTCGGGCCTAGTACACAACATGGCGTAAATAAGGCTCCCAACAACCGATGCATAAGGAATCCGTCTCATATCATCAACTTCTTGAGGTGTCTTAGGACAATGTTCCTTAGACAAATGGATTCCATGTCTAAAAGGCAACAAGCCCTTTTTGGAATCTTGCATCTTAAACCTTGACAACACTTTGTCTATGTATGATGCTTGAAACAAGGCTAGTGTTTTATTCTTGCGGTTCCGGATAATTTGGATCCCAAGAACAAACTGCGCAACACGCAAATCTTTCATTTGGAACTGCGTAGCTAGCCATTCCTTTATGTCAGTAAGATAACCTACATCATTCCCAATGAGTATGATATCATCCACATAGAGAATTAGGAATGCGACAGAACTGTTGATGATTTTCTTGTAGACACAAGGTTCCTCATCATTCTGGTCAAAACCATAAGATCTGATTGCCTCATCAAATCTTATATTCCAGGACCTAGAGGCTTGTTTCAGTCCATAAATTGACCTTTTAAGCCTGCAAACCTTTTGCTCTTGTCTTGGTTCAATGAACCCTTTGGGTTGGTCCATGTAGATGTTTTCCTCAAGATTGCCATTCAAAAAGGTTGTCTTGACATCCATTTACCATACCTCATAGTCATAATATGCGGCAATGGTAAGAAGGATATGGATAGACTTTACCATAACAATAGGTGAAAAAGTCTCCTCATAGTCAACCCCTTCAACCTGGGTATAACCCTTTGCTACTAGTCTATTTTTAAAGGTTTGCACCTTCCCATCTACACCACGCTTTCTCTTATAGATCCACTTACAACCTATAGGTTTTACCCCATCAGGCTTATCTACAAGATCCCAAACAGAATTGAATTACATAGACTCCATTTCTTGGTCCATGGCTATGCCCCACTTGTCTTTGTCTTTGTCAACCATTGCTTGATTATAAGTTAATGGATCCTCACAGTTGTCATCTGGTATAACAACTTGGGTTTCAGCTAAACCCATGTAACGGGCAGGCTGTATTACAACCCTCACACTACGTCAAGGCATACTCAACTCTTGAGATGGACTCTCTTGACTAGACAAACTAGTATTAACAACTCTTGTTGACGCACTAGTGTTCCTATTAGCAACCTTTGCTATTGTTCAGTCTAACTCACTTAACACTATTTGACTTCTTGGTTTGTGGTTCCCTTATGTGGTCCTCCTCTAAGAAAATGGCATTTGTAGACACAAAAACCTTATCTTCCTTGGGATCATAGAATAAACCACCTCTTGTTTCTTTTGGGTATCCTACAAATAGGCATAATTTTGAACGTGAATCCAACTTTTTTGGATTTGTCACAAGCACATGTGTTGGACAACCCATATTCTGAAGTGACATAAATTACCTTTACGTCCTTTCCAGAGTTCAAAAGGTGTTTCAGAAACACTTTTGGAGGGCACATTATTCAAAATGTATACAACGGTCTCCACTGCGTATCCCAAAAGGAACTAGGGAGATGAGCATAACTCATCATTGATCAGGTTCTGTTTCTCCTTTCCGATACACCGTTTTGTTGTGGTGTATCGGGAGTTGAGAGTTGGGATGTAATTCCATGTTCTATCATATAGTTTTGGAATTTTAAATCCATGTACTCTCCACTTCGATCCGATCGAAGCGTTTTAATAGTTTTACCTAATTGATTTTCAACCTCAGTCTTGAATTCCTTGAACTTTTCAAGTGCTTCAGACTTGTGGTGCATTAGGTAAATATGCCCAAATCTAGAATAATCATCTACAAAAGAGATGAAATATTCATATCCTCCCTCGGCTTTAACATTCATCGCACCACAAAGGTCTGAATGTATAAGCTCTAGAGAGTCTTTGGCTCTATAACCTTTTCCACTAAAAGGTCTTTTAGTCATTTTGCCTTCAAGGCATGATTCACATACTGACAAAGAATTTTCTTCTAACTCGTTTAGAAGTCTGTTCTTTACCAATCTCTCAATCCTATTGAGATTGATGTGACCTAATCTTAGATGCCAAAGGTGAGCATTTTCTTTAGGAGAAATTAGTTCGTGTATTTGCAACTTTGTAGAATTCACTTGTTAAAACTATTTTAACTGAATTAAACCGTTTGCAAATAATTCTCAAGAAGAGCAACACATAGTGTAGTACTTTTTCAAAGAGATAAACACTTTATTGAAGAAAAAGAAGTACAATGTTCGCTAAGGCAAGAAATAAGGTTTCTAATAAACCCTTAAGCTACATGTTATCAGATAACAGTTTTTCTTTGCCAAACGATTGCTCTTTATCTACTCCTTTTCCTCTTCTTCTGTATCTTCTTAAGTTTAGAAGTATGGTTGAAGTTCTTAGTTCCAGAGGATGAATCCTCCTGAGAACTTTTGGAATGGGCAAACAAATTTGCCTCTCCATTTTGTTGTCTCTTATCATCCATAAGAAACTGATAATTCTGCAGCTCATGTAGCAGAGAAGTCAGATCATACTCTACGTTGTTTATCCTTACATTGCTACCGAATCACAGAAAACTCTTCAGAAGAGATTCTAGGATGAACAAAACCTGACATTTCTCATCTATGACCGCTCCATTTAATTCTGCTATGTTGAAGTGGGCAATCATATTGAGAACGTGTTCTCTTACTGATGTTCCTTCCTTCATGCGTGCATTGTAAACGAATTTTAGGGTTTCATGTCGAATTTGTTTGGACGGTTGTCTAGACAAATTTAAAACAAAATCTATGATCTCACGAGTTGAGACCTTGCCCTCTAGAAGCAACAACTATGGGGGAAGTCAGACTCAAAATAATCTCCCAACACATTATAATCCCGGTTTGAGGTATCACAAAAATTTCTCTTATGCTAACAATAAGAATGTGTTGAATCCTCCTACAGGGTATGCTTCTACATCAGAGAGGAAACCATCTCTGGAAGAGACATTGCACTCCTTCATAGCTGAATCTAGAAGTACGTCTAACCAGCTGGAGAATGCAGCCACCAGCCTATCTGGTATAGTGACTAGTCATGGAGCTGCAATAAAGAATATCGAGACCCAGATTGGCCAGATGAACACATCACTCCGAGCGCTGTAGGATAGAAAAGAAACACCTTGAGGGAGTACAGTCTAGCTAAAGACGTTAAAGAAAGCGCTTCTTGGGAGGCAACCCAAGCTTTACAGTTTTGTTTTATTTTAGTTTTTTTTAGTTGTTCGTTGTTTACTCACTAGTTGTTTTTACTTTGTAGGTTGTGATGATGTCTGCCTTCGTTAAAATCCATGCTCCCGTTCTCAGGAACTCCAACACACATGTTTTGGCTATCTAAGGAACTCAGACAGATCTCCATAACTCAGGACAATATTGTACACTCTTACCCTTATACTTAATTGTGCTTAATTTTTCAAACATTAGGGGCAATGTTTAGTTTAAGTTCGGGGGTGGGGGTGGGATGTTGTTTATATGTTGAGACTGTCCTGAGTATGTGTTGAATTGTTGATTTGTTGATTGATCTTTTGAATAAGCATGATTATAATAGCCTAGGATGAGAATTAATTGAAAATCTTTGTGATTTTGTTGAAACATGAAAGCATGATATGAAATTGAGTTAATTTAAAAATTTTCTTGAGTTTTTTCTGCACTATTATGCACATAGCATGTGTTCCTGTAGTTTTGAAATGCTTAGAACAAAGTTATTAGACTTAGAAGTTTGATGTCACCTCGATAGGTCTAAGAACTGATTTGAGAGTCAAAACTGCAGGGTAGGGGGAATGACAATATGAAGTGCATGATCTGTATAGTAAGTGAAATAGTTTGTTGTTTGTTATTTGTTTGCTAAAGAAAAACATTTTGCGAGGACAAAAAGAGTTACCTTCACTGTGATCAGTTAGGCCATTCATTGAGCCAGTGCTCTAGGTAAGGGTCCTTGCAGTGGATGTGTGAAAGCTAATGCCCTTGCACAAAAAAAAAAGATTAAGTGCTGAGTAGATTTATTTAATTCTTGAATGTGGGGAGACTCAAAAATTAGCAATTTATGACCAGTGTAGTGGGAAGTTGAATGGAGAGCCTAATAAAGTTGATTCGGGCTTAGTAAAAATGAAAGGAACATAGGCTAATCAAACACACACGTAGGAACACTTAGGAAAAGTTTTAAATTGCTTGTTGAAGTGTTATGTTTGAATGTTTCCTGTGATTACTAGATTTCCTCTTAAATCTTTGAGGCTTGAATCAAATGCATGTATAAGAACAATCTGATATTTAATTCTATTTTTGCTCGGGACTCGCAAAAGTTTAAGTTTGGGGGTGTTTGATAGCACACAAAATGTGCTATCCTGAGGCATAATAATTGCTAGTTTTATGATAATTCCAGGGCTTTGATGTGTTTAAATCATTGAATTTCAGGAAAAGAGCTCAAACATGACATTTGGAGACAATTTGGATCACTCGAGATCGAAACGAGGCTATTTGGGACAAAAAATAATACCAATTGGAAGAGAAAGGATCAATCCAAGCATGATGACCCGAGGTGATGGCATTGCAACGCTGCCCATAGCATTGCAACACCGAGCGTGCTGTTTAAAGGCATTGAAGACCACTGCCGATAGCGTTGCAATGCTGCTTTGCTGCATCGTAACGCTGTCTCGATAAGAAGATGCATATGAGGAACCACACAGAGGGCGTTGCAACGCTACTTTGAAGCGTCGCAATACCAAATCGATGAGAGGCGCACGCATTAGGGTAGCGGCATTGCAACGCTGCCCTCAATGTTGCAACACCATCGATACTTTCCATAATTGATACGCGTCTAGGGTACATCGTTGCAACGCTGTACTGTTTGAGCTTATAAATAGAACATTATGCATTCTTGTAAAGGGAGCCGAATTTGGTAGATTTTCCACCGTAATTTTGAAATACACTTTGTGAGAAGAGAAAAGAGAGCGTTTTTGGAGCCAAAGCATTTGTCGAGATTCGAAATCAAAGACGGGAGCTCAGAGACAAAGAACCGACATCGACACATAAGTTTAATTTCCTTTTCTTTCAAATTATAACTCCGTTTGAGACGTTTTATACTTGTTTAGCTTGGTTTTCATGTGATTTAGAGTAGCTAGACATTGTAGTTAGGATTTGATTTACTTGTTAAAACTAAATTGTTATGTATTGAAGCATGTTTTGTTCTTATTTTTGGCAACTCGTTCTTTAACTTTTAATTCTGTTGGTTTAAGTGGACTTGAGAGATAAAACTTAAATTAGAGCAAAGTTGTCAAAACTTTTAGGAGTCTGACATGAGAATGACCTAGAAGTCTAAGAGAAACACATAAAGAAGTTGCTTAATGTCGTGCATGTAGTAGGTTCATATGGAGACTATGGAGTTTATTGCATGTGTGAGGCTCACTAAGAATCGAGAGGTTTTCTTGAGTATTTTACTTCTTGTTTATAAGTTCATCTCATTGGTTCAGTGCATGTGTTAATTGAGTCATTAACTTGTATAATCACTTTCCTCAAATCTATCAATTCGTGTCTCCACATGTTAGCCTATTGTTTGTCTTTATTTTCAATCACCTATCCATGTTTTGTTGCTTTAGCTAAAATTGAGAATTAGTATCTTAGTAATTAATTAATCTAGAAACTCATTCCCAAGGGCGATACTTGGACTCTTAAATCACTATACTGAAACTTGACCCGTACACTGCAGTATTGCACAATAATTGTTCGCAGCAGTCTACTTCTTGCTCCTTAAGTCCCCACTGCTCCTCTAATGAACAACAACGTTGTAATGGTCCAACCATATACAACATCCCTCTCGGGCCAGTGAGAGGGTGGGTGGTCGTTGTCCAAGCCCTGGAGACAACACTTAAGGGAACTGTAAGCCCTAAACTCTATTTGTTTTCTTTTACCATTTTGCACTCGTATATGATGTTTTGACATATGGAAAATGATATAGGTTGCACTAAAGGATGTCACGATCGGATTTGGGAATCTATTGAATTGGGGACTATAATGAGTTTAAAGCTTCATAAGAAGATAGGTAAGCCATTGAATTAAGCATATTAGAAGGTTAATTGAAGTATGTTAAGATCATTAGCAAATTAGGCAAAGATTAGGTGCATTATGCATTCAATGAAAAGTTCATATCTCTTATAAACTTAGGTAAAGTTGGTTAAATGCTTTAGGTAGACTTATTTACTTATTTTGGTATTTTAAAAAGAGGATTATGATGTAAATATTAAAGTAGAAGCTGACCAAAGGAAGTGAAGCCTCGGAGTAAAGTTTGGCAAGTAGGTGCTGTCAAATTCTTACTAAGACAGCAAGCAGCTGGAAAATGGGGCAAATTCAATCGACCATATCTCTTTGTTTACTAAACCCAATTTGATGATTTTTTAGCCAAATTCTCGTAAATTGAGTGTATAATACGAAACTGGTTGCCTATTTTAAAAATAAGAAGAGGAAGAAGGAGAAAAGTATAGAACAGTGACCAGTGTTCAAAGTTCTCAGGTAGCAGAATAGTGTGAGGAGATCAGTCTGTTTTGAGCTCTTGAGGAGGAATTAGAAGCTGCAATTTTGAGGTAATTAAGCTAAGATGTTGTACTTGAGGTCTATCAAAAAAATATTTGGTGGTTGTGTTGATAAATTTTGAGAAACACAAACTGAAAGTTGAACCTGAAATGTTAGGTACAAAGAAAAAAACTGCTAGTAAGAGATTGAAGGAGATGTGCTTCCATTTCTATATACCTTACAACCAAGTGTGTATAGTTATTTTGAATTGAGTTATGGGATTGAATTAGATCTATTTTCAAGGAGCATAAGGAAAGGAATTAATGTTACTAATTTCAATTTCAGGGCAAACGTTGATAGGGATAACTTATAATCCTTGGAACTCTTTTGGTGATTGTGAGTGACTCTATTTTAGAACTATCCTTAACCTTTGTTTTTTCTTCAAAAGCATAAATGTTGATCATTGAATCATGCTTGAATTAATTTTGTATAGTTTCATGGAGTTTTTGACAGAATGTTCTTGATGGAACTTAAACATGTTTTGATTTAGTGTGTAGCTATATATTCAAGTATGAAAACTAATTATGGAAGTATGATTCCCTCTAGAGAATGACTTGGAAACATGTTTAGGAAAGTAATATGCAAATGTTGAGAAATTGTTGTATGTGTTTTGAAAACATTATTTCCATGGTAAACAAAGTATGTCCCTGTATGTTGTTAACCCCTAATACTGAAGGACATTAGAGAAGGTACTTAGGGGGAAAGAAAACATGATTTCCCGATACTGAAGGACAATGAGAAGGTAATCGGGTAGTAAATGGTCATACCTTAATACTGAAGGACATAGAGAAGGTATTAGGGAAAACCAAAGTGCCAATGGCATTCCACGTGCACGTGAGAGAGGTATGAATGATATTGGTGTAAATATAACTCTACCACCGCTAAGGTTCGAAAATGGTATCATGCCATGAGTTTTATTGTTATGAGCTTCTACGTTGTTGATTTATCTACCCTCATTATTGAACGGAATCGAAGTCCCCGCAGCGGAAGGGATTGCGAATCGCGTACTCTTGATTTAGTTGCAACGAAAAATTCAAGAACATAAAACATGGATTAAGCATAAAATACAGAAATGGACAACAAGTATATTACCTTTGAAGAACCTTTCTTCAAGTGCTCCTCTCTCCACGGTCACGATCTCAGCAGCAAAAACTCGAACGTGCAAAGAACGACCACCGGATCTTCTCCGTTGTTCTCTAAGTGAGGGAGGAAGGTGGGTTCCCTTTAGGAGATGTGAGGTATTTTTGAGAGAGATATGTTTTGTTGTCTTGGAACTCTTCCAACAACACCAAAAGCTTGTCAAAACTTGCTTAACCTAGTTGCATCTCATGCAACCATATATATAGGGAAATGGGATGGAAATGACATTCCTACCCTTCTTTAATCTCTCTTTAGTATATAGTTTATATATGAATCTAATTCACATTAAAACTATATACTATATCAATTATATCATATATAATTGATATAACTTCTCATATATGAAATTGAACACTTCAATTTCTCTCCTAACTTTTACCCTTAATATTACCATGTTGAGCCAACGGAGGGATCTAATGGACCTACAGATCATGAGCTCCAATGATGTGAGATTAACTAATCAAATTCTTTGATCCAGTTAATCAATATTCATTAACTACAAGTCACTCCACTATAGACTTGCAGCTGCACTCTCCTCACTATAGATATTATTGTATCCATTGATATAGGCATTACCCATGAGTCGACCCTTCACAGGTTGTTCGTAATCACAGCTGGGTAAAATTACCGTTTTACCCCTGTGATTACCTATTTGTTCTTTAAGCACCACTGATCCTCTAATGAACAACAAGTCTAAGGTCCTACCTTAAACTCATACCTTCATAGAGGGCGGGGCCCCGTTGTTCAAGACCTGGAGTCAGTTCTTAAGGTAACAACCTATCTAATTCCTCAGTAGAGGAATGAGTGAATTCCATCTTGCACAGTTAAGTTCCCAGCTACCTACGAGGTTCTGTCCCTGAGAAGGTAGGCTTATTGAGCCGGCTACAGGCCACTCTCACCCAGTTCTTAACTTGCTCAGGATTCAGGTCGAGTCACTAATGACCATCTATAAATTACTAGTCTTATCCTGTTAACGGTGTTATACTGGTTAGACTAATAATTTGCGATCCAGTCTTGTATGAACTCTTCATACAGGATGCCCCCACTCACATGTCAACTACATGAATGAGTTGGATTACCTCATTTGTACTAATTACAAAGTGGGTTGCATCCATGGTGTTACCAAATGAGGTTTCCAACCTTATTCTTATACCATAGACTATTTAGGTTATAATCTTGACAATCCAAATAGTGTCCACTATACTGATTTCAAGATAAATGTTATAACCTTGGAGCTTAGTTTATTGGATTTATAAAAGCAAGACTGTAATCTTATCAAAACAAATAACACTTTATTTAATTGATCAAAATTACACAAGTTTAGGGCATAAATCCCAACAATTATAGTACTACATTACGAGTTTTTATGCTATACATAAGTGGTGACTTAAACCTGTAAATTGAAAGCATGGCTTGATTATGTTTACAAACAAATGTTAAGTTATTTTCTACTTATAGTCTGCCCATTATTATGCTTCACCTTTGAGCGTATAATGTTCTAAAAATAGACACTCACTGGGCTTCCCAGCTCATGTATTCATTATGTTTACTCTTCCCAGGTAGCAGACGAGTTCCCGGTGCTTAGCCTTGACAAGACCTGTTTGCCACCACGCCATTTTAGCTTCTTGTATATACACTTCCTTTTGTATATGTTTTATAGTGGGAACATATTAGATGAGTTGTAATAAACTTGAAAGCTTTATGGCTAGCTGAAGAACATAGTACCGGAAGTGAATGCATTTCATTTATATGTGTATTTCAGTGTTCAATCTTGCTTGTTCAAACGTATTGTGTTGCGTTCAGTTTTAGGTTAAGTCTTGAGTTAGTCAGGGGGAGCTAGTAAAAGGGTGGGGTTTCTCTGTCTTTGCATCTCTTCCCAGGTTAAGCAAGTAGGCTGGGGCAGGGTGTGACAGGAACAACCCCTCTAGTTTCCCTAAAGTCGGAAACGAGGGAATTCCATCTCGCGTAGTTAAGTTCCCGACTCCCCACATGGTCATGTCCCTGAAAAGATAGGCATATTGGGTGAGTAACTGTGATCACCCTCACCCGTACTAGTCAAAGGATAGACCCTCGCATGATGAGTCCGTGAACACGCTCGAGATTCGGTCGAGTCACTAATGGTCATCTACGAAGTTATTAGTCCTATACTGTCAACTGTGTTACATCAGTAGGTCGAATAATTCACGGTCCGATCTTGTACAATCTCATTGTACAGGATGCCCCCACTCGCATGTCAACTACATGAACGAGTGACATCACCGCGTTTGTATCTAATACAAATCGAGTCACATCCACAGCGTATCAAAGATTAGGTCTCCAACCCTATCCATATATTGTAGACCGTTTGGTTCATTAACTCGAACGTGATCCTTCTTGTGTGTCCACTACACACCGTTCAAGTTCTTGTTCTCTATAAATTCAATGACCTTGAAGCTTAGTTTATTGGACAAAGTTTATAATATTGCGAGACACAAAGTGATGAAAGAAATAACTCTTATTTATTTAAAATAGTAATATTACGAACAAAACGACGAGATTAGGGCATACATCCCAACAAACTCCCACTTGGACTAAGCTAGTGGAGCATATATATATATATATATATCTCAAATGTGCAATATATTACAATGAAGTAATACAATAAACTAGGGCATTGATAACCCTTTACAATACTCCCACTTGCCCTAGCTAGGAAGCACTCGAAGACCTAGACTCCCTAAGTGACCCTTTGTAAATGGATCAACAACATTGTGCTCCGACGCTATCTGCGTGACTACCACGTCGACGCAGTGCACAATCTCCCATATCAGTAGATTCTTCTACTCAATGTGTTTGCCCCTCTTATGACTCCGAGGCTCTCTCGAGTTGGCTACAACACCATTATTGTCACAGAACAGCGTGATCGACAAGTTCATATTTGGAAAAACTTCCAAATTCGTCATGAACTTCCTAAGCCAAACAGCTTCCTTTGCAGCTTCACCAGCCGCAACGTACTCAGCTTCCATGGTGGAATCGGTGATGCATCATGTCTTAATGTTTCGCCATACTACAACTCCTCCATTTAGAATGAAGGTTGACCCCGAAGTGGATTTCCTAAAATCCTTATCAGTCTGAAAGTCAGAATATGTGTATCCCGTAAGGATCAAATCCCCACTCCCATACACTAGGTTGTAGTTTCTCGTTCTCTTATGATACTTGAGGATTGCCTTTATGGTTGACCAGTGATCTAATCCTGCATTGAATTGATACCTACTAACAATCCCTACTGCATAATAGATGTCGGGTCTAGTATAAAGCATGACATACATCACGCTCTCTTAACTTCTTGAGGAGTCTTTGGATATTGATCCTTAGACAAGTGAACCCCATGCCTGAAAGGTAGCAACCCCTTCTTGGAGTTCTGCATCTTATATCTAGACAACATCTTGTCAATATAAGACAACTATGTCATGGCTAGCATTCTGTTCTTCCAGTTCTAGACTATCTGGATACCGAGAGCATATTGTGCTTCTCCCAAATCTTTCATTTGGAATTGTGAATCTAGCCATTTCTTTACGTCAATAAGAAATCCTACCTCATTCCCAATGAGAAGGATATCATCCACGTACAATCCCAGAAATGCAATAATTTTGTCAAAGATTTTCTTGTAAACACAAGGCTCGTCAACATTCTGATCAAAGCCATAAGATTTGATCGCCTCATCAAACCTTATGTTCCAAGACCTTGAGGCTTGTTTCAGTCCATAAATAGATCAATGAAGCCGACAAACCTTTTGCTCTTGGCCTTTGGTAATGAACCCTTTGGGTTGGTCCATGTAGATGGTCTCGTCAAGTTTGCCATTGAGAAAGGCGGTCTTGACATCCATCTGCCATACCTCATAGTCATAATATGCGACAATGGCCCGAAGGATCCAGATCATCTTTATCATGGCAACAGGTGAAAAGGTTTCCTCATAGTCAACCCCTTCAACCTGGGCAAAACCCTTTGGCACTAGTCGTGCTTTAAAGGTTTGCACCTTCCCATCTATGCCACGTTTGAAGGACGACTTGGGTTTCAATTAAGCCCATGTAACGGTCAGGCTATCTCACAGCCCTCCCACTACGTCGAGGCATTCCTAACTCTTGGGAACGGACTTGACTAAACGTTCTAGAATCAACAACACTTGTTGACGTACTAGCCTTATCAGCAACTCTTGCTGACGTACTGCCCATTTCGTTTAACACGATTTTGCTTCTAGGTAAATGATCCCTGACGTGTCTTTCTCAAGGAAAGTGGTGTTTATCGACACAAGCGCCCTATTATCCTTAGGATCGTAAAACAGACCACCCGTTGCCTCTTTTGGGTAACCTACAAATAGGCACAATTTTGAACTGAGTTCCACTTTTTTTGGGTTTGACACCAACACATGGGTCGGGCATCTTCAAATTCTAAAATGGTGTAAACTACCTTTACGTCCACTCCAGAGTTCAAAAGGTATTTCGCAAACACTATTCGATGGAACGTTGTTCAAAATATATACCGCAGTCTCTACTATGTAACCCCAAAAAGAATCAGGGAGAAGAGCGTAGCTCATCATCGACCAAACCATGTCCAACAGGGTTCTGTTTCTCCTCTCTGATACACCATTCGGTTGTGCCATACTGATAGCACACAAAATGTGTTATCCTTAGGCTTAATTATTGCTAGTTTTGTAATGATTTCAGAGCTTTTACGTGTTTAAATTACTCAATTTCAGGTTAAGAGCACAAACAGGACATTTGGAAACAATTTGGATCACTTGGGATCGAAACGAGGCTATTTGGAGCTAAAACTAATACCAAATGGAAGAGAAAGGATCATTCCAAGCATGATGACCAGAGGTGATGGCGTTGCAACGTTGTCCGTAGCGTGGCAGCGTCGAACGTGCAACCTTGAAGCATGAATGAATACTGCCAATAGCGTTGCATTTGCAGCGTTGCAACGCTATCTCGATAGGAAGGCGCACATGAAGAACTGTGGCGAGGGTGTTGCAATGCTGCCTTTTAGCGTTGCAGCACCAGTTCGATAAGGAGCGTGCGCGTTAGGGTAGCAGCGTTGCAACGTTGTCCCTGACTGTTTCCTTATTTACCACGCGTTTAGGGTACAACGTTGCAACGATGTCCCTAGCGTTGCAACGCTGTACCGAGAAACACTATACATATATCCTTACATTTTCTTGCAAGGGGAGTCGAAATTGATAGACTTTTGCCCCTATTTTCGAAATACACTTTATAAGAAGAGAGAAAAGAGCATTTTTGGAGCCAAAGCATTCGTGGAGGTTCAAGATCGAAGACAGGAGCTTGGAGACGAAGGACCGGCGTCGACACATAAGTTTAATTCCCTTTTCTTTCAAATTATAATAGCGTTCTAAGACGTTTTCTACATGTTTAGCCTTATTTTCATGTGATTTAGAGTAGCTAAATGTTGTAGCTAGGATTTGAATTACTTGTTAAGACTTTCTTGCTATGTATTGAAGCATGTTTTGTTCTTATTTTTGGCAATTCATTCGTAACTCTTAATTTGTTGGTTTAAGTGGACTCGAGAGATAAAACTTGTATAAAGCTCAAGGGGCTTTTTGGCTCTATATCATTTTCCACTAAAAGAACGTTTGGACATTTTTCCTTCGAGGCATGACTCACACACCGGTAAAGAGTTTTCTTCTAACTCGTTTAGAAGCCAACTCTTCACTAGTCTCTCAATCCTATTGAGATTGATGTGACCTAACCTTAGATGCCAAAGATGAGTCTTTTCTTTAGGAGAAACTTTCACTCTTTTAGTTCGTGTTTCTGCCATTTTAAACAATTTAGAATTCAAAACACTTTTGACCGAATTAGGTTTCAAAACATACAGATTATTCTCAAATGAAGCAGAACACAAGAAATTTCCATTTCTAGTAATAAACACTTTATTACTAGAAAATTTACAGAAACAAAGTGTTCAAGTAGGCAGGAAATAGAAACTAGGTTTCTAGTAAACCATGGAACTATATACATATTATCTAATAAAATGTAGTTCTTGCAAAAAAAAAACAGTTTCACCGTGTCGACCGTTGCAGCAGAGACAAGCTCCCCGGATCCAACCCATAGAGTTTCCTCACTCTCTCGCAGCTGCTGCGAGGAACTAATTCCCTGAAAAGAAGAACAAACATGGTTAGTGGCGCTCGAATCCAATATCCAGGAAGAGTCATTACTCTCCACTAAACAGGTTTCAGTTACTAGTAAATCACATTTACTTGTATTCTTCCTCTCGGCAAGGAACATGGGACAATTGTGCTTCAGTGGTCGTCCCCATTGCAGTTGAAACACTTTCCTTTTTCTGCAATTTCCTTGACCTTTTTGCCCTTTTGTGCGGCAACACGGTCGGCTTTACCCTTCTTCATCTTCTTCTTCTTCCATTTCGGGTGAGAAGGAACTATAGGTTTTGTCCAGAGGTCAAACCCCTATTATAGACCTGAAGGCAACATTTGTCTCAGCTTTCGACGTCTTGATCCTCATCAAGGACTGGAAGGTCTGTAACTCGTTTAGAAGGGTGGTCAGTGTGTAGCTAATTTTATTCATAACAACATTGCTACGAAACTGAAGGAAACTCTTTGGAAGAGTATCTAGTATAAAGGTGACCTGGCTTGACTCATCGATCGAAGCCCCGTTCATCTCCGCCAAATTAAAGTGGGTCATCATGTCTAGAACGTGTTCACGGACAGATGCCCCTTCTTTCATTCGGGCATTGAAGACGTGTTTGAGCGAGTCATGTTGGACTTGAAAGGACTGTTGTCCAAACATTTCCTGCAAGGACTCCATGATCTCCTTAGCGGTGACCATCAGCTCATGTTTCTTTGCCAACACCTCAGATAGGTTGGCAATGATATAGACCTTGGCCTTTTCATTGGCCTTGATCCATCGATCGTACGCATCACGAACACTTCGTTACACAGCCAAGCCCGACACCTAAGGACACTCCGAAGTGAGCACTAACTTGAGGTCGTCAGATACTAGAATCGTGTTTATATTGTTTCTCCACGTTTGGTAATTATCTCCCACCAGTTTGTCGGAAACTAGTAAACCTATAATTGAGCTAGACATTTTTTGCTGAAAAACAAGTAAAAACTTTGTGTCAGTCTCGCAAAAACTTTATGAAATCCAATCAAGTTTTAGCAAAAATTATTTTATGATCCCTAGGTCATTCAAAATTTCAATGATATCCCAAAGGTTTAGAATGACCGCCACTGTAGGGTGTACAGAAACACTTCTTTTCTAGGACGAGACTTTCTCGACCAGACCCTAATACTAGAATAACTCTTATTCCATTAGGCGTCGAGTTACCATTTTTCGGTTGAATTCATTAACTCTAAATGAATCCCGTGAGTGGCAGCCTCAATCTTTAAGTTTCCAAGTATCTGTCCAAACAATAGCCACCGAAGGGTGAACCAAGAAGGAAAACCAACAAGGAAACTATATCCCTTTCGGGAATTCACGGTGTTCCGACTCCCATGATCAAGGCCCTCCGAAGGGATTGTCTGGTCCAAGCCAAAATAGCAGGCAGATCATAGGGGTCTCACGTTGTGAATCGAAAGCAGAGATTATGGGTCCCGTTTTCACAGGTCCCGCTCCCACTCACTATAAGTTCTCTTTCCATCCACGTTGATATTGGCCCATACAAATGCCACCCAAAGGGGGACACTCCCATTTGCGCCACGAGGCCGATTATTGATCTCACGGTGCGGGCTTTAACGGAGATTTGTGGTCAAAAAATTAAATGTATCTTGTACACTTTATTTCCTCCCACTTAGCACTTTATGTATTTCGAGATTAACCAAGATAAATCGGCTAATACTTACCTAAGTCTACCAATATAACTCTTATGTTGATTTAGCCTAAGTTTATAATCACATTATTAACTTAGGTCTATGTGAGTAAATTAATCAACTTTTAGTTAACGCCACTCACGACAATATAACCTAAGAATCTCCAGACCGAATTCACTCCCAGGTTGGTTTCCAGGTAGGGGTGTTCCGCAAGCATCAACTTAAATACCCCAACCTTAGACAAAACCTTCCTTAGATAGAGTTACTTATCGGTCACCATTCAAAAGTCATATTTTGACTTCCAAATTCTAATCTTATTAGAACTAGACAACCTAAGTCTAATTATTAAAGTTCTAAACATTTTAAAACTAATAATTAACTTAGGTTACAAGCATTATTATGTTATAGTGCTTGATCATTCATCACATGAATAACATTAAACTATAACATACATTCATCACATGAAATAAATGCATGAGCATACTTTTAATCTAAGAAATATAACTCTTATATTAAATAAATTAAAACATGCTTTAATTATATTATAACACTTATAATATAATCTATCGTGCATACTATATATTATAACACTTATAATATAAATATGATGCATGAATGTTTAACCTAAGGTGAGATTTTAAATCTATATGACATACATTATGCACATAGAATAAATATTTCATACATCTCATGCATAAAATAATTAAATAGCAAATATTGGACCGGTTTTAACACTTAGGGGCATTAAATAAATTACTTAACATTTATATAACATTTATATTAATATTAATTAATAAATTTAATTTATAAAAACTAAATTTACATTTTACAAATAAAAAAGAATGCCCCACGAAGTAAAACTGAAGATTCACGCCCATGTTGCATGCGAAACTATCGCGAAGTGCTCCTCAACGCACGTAGCATTGCAACACTGCATCGATTAGCATCACACCAGCATTCCCAATGCCAGCAGCGTTTCAACGCAACACCTTGCGTCGCAACGCTGTCCTACAGCGCAGCCTCAGCTCGCAAAGACAACGTTGAGACGTCGTCGCCGTCGATAGAACATCAAGCTCATTTGTTGTTCTTCATCGTTTTTCGCCCATTTCTGCTTCGATTTCTTCACATCATCTAATGCCATGAACGACACAGACTTACAAACTCGATTTACATTAAAAATGCCCAAAACACTGGCCCTTACATTGATCTCATCAACTTTAATGTAAATCTAAAACTAGTGTCAAAGTCGATGATAGCACACAAAATGTGTTATCCTTAGGCTTAATTATTACTAGTTTTATGATGATTTCAGGGCCTTTATGCATTTAAATCATTCAATTTCAGGATAAGAGCATAAACAGAAGAATTGGAGACATTTTTTATCACTCGTGATCGAAACAAGGTTATTTTGAGCTAAAAATAACATCATTCAGAAGAAAAAAAATCAATCCAAGCTTGAAGACCCGAGGTGATGGCGTTGCAACGCCATGCTTGCTGTTTAGAAGTATTGAAGACTCCAGGCGATAACGTTGCAACGCTGCAACGCTATCTCGATTAGAAGATGTGTGTGAAGGTCGTGCAGGTAGCGTTCCAACGCTACTTCGATAGAGGAACGCGCGCGCTAGGGTAGCGGCGTTGCAACGCTGCTCTCAGCGTTGCAATGTTGCCGGATGTTTCCTTATTTACCACGCGTTTAGGGTATAGTGTTGCAATGTTGTCCCTAGCGTTGCAACGATGTACCGTCGATGCCTATAAATTCAACCCTAATTCTTCTTGCAAAGGGAGCCGAAATTGGTAGACTTTTGCCCTTATTTTTGAAATACACTTTGTAAGAAGAGAGAAAAGAGCGTTGTGGGAGCCAAAGCATCTGTGGAGGTTCGAGATCGAAGACGGGAGCTCGGAGACGAAGGATTGGCATTGACACAAAAGTTTAATTCCCTTTTCTTTCAATTTGTAACTCCGGTTGAGACGTTTTCTACTTGTTTAGCATGGTTTTTATGTGATTTAGAGTAGCTAGACACTGTAGTTAGGATTTGATTTATTTTTTCAGACTAAATTGTTATGTATTGAAGCATGTTTTGTTCTTATTTTTGGAAATTCGTTCTTAACTCTTAATTTGTTGGTTTAAGTGGACTCGAGAGATAAAACTTGAATTAGAGCAAAGTTGTCAAAACCCTTCGAAATATGGCAAGAGAATGACCTAGAAATCTTAGGGAAACACATAAAGAAGTTGCTTAATGTCGTGCATGTCGTAGGTTCATATGGGGACTATGGAGTTTATTGCATGTGCAAAGCTCACTAAGAGTCGAGAGATTTTCTTGAGTATTTTGCTTCTTGTTTATAAGTTCATCTCATTGGTTCATTGCATGTGTTAACTGAGTCATTAACTTGTATAATCAATTTCCTTAAATCTATCAATTCGTGTCTCCACGTGTTAGTCTATTGTTTGTCTTTATTTTCAATCACTTATCCATGTTTTGTTGCTTTAGTTAAAATTGAGAATTAGTATCTTAGTACTTAATTAATCTAGAAACCCATTCCCGAGGACGATATTTGGACTCTTAAATCACTATACTAAAACTTGACCCGTACACTTACGACATTGCATATTCATAATTTTACGCAACATGTTTTGGGTGACGTTGTCGGGGAATGACGATTATTTAGATTAATTAATATTAGCAGAAAATTTGAGGTTTTAGACTAAAGTTTGTTTGTATGTCTTTCCTTATTTATTTTTGTGTGTTTGTTTGTTTGTTTCCTTATTTGTTTTGTTTTAGTTTTGGGTGTTTTTAGTCTTTGTCCCATGTTTTGGTTATGTGGCTATTGTGTAGAAGACTTGATTTAAATTTCTGATTTTTAGTATGACTTTGCATGATTTTGAGTCTCCATCTTTCTATTATCCTCCGTAGGACCCTAGGTATGTGCATCATGATTTCTCTGAATTCCATGTGTCTAATTTTCACCATTTTGTACCTGAAATTGATAAACATTCATGTGATGGTAGTTATTTAGGCACTTGGAACCATAATTTTTCGTACCTTGACCAACCTAATGAAAAATCTTCTCTTGTGGACCAATTGATGGAATATACCTTGGAATTGAAAATTAAGAATTTGGTTCATAATGAATTAGAAAGGTTGAATAGGTTAGAAACTGAGGTGGTAGGACTTTGGGAAATTGTACAGGATAGAGCTCAGTATCTTAACCAGCTAGTAATTTCCCTTAAAGCCTTATAGGAACAATTTCTTATCCTTACCACTCAGGAGGTGCCACCTAGGCAGATTTGTTCATATGATAGTGAGGATAGTTTGGGGGAGACTGAGGCACACCATGATCAGGTTAGTGAGGTAGACATTGGTGATACAATTATTTCCACAGAGCAAATTCAGGTGATAGAGGTAGAGGCTGAGAAGTCCTTTTCCCTTTTATCCCCAGAATTTTCTTTTATTTTTTATAACCATTTGTCCTACACCCACGAGTCTTGCTTTGATTTTAGTACTTTCATTTCATTAAATAAAAATTCTAAAAATAATTATTTTTCTGGTGTCCATGAAAAGCAAGATAACCTTTTAGACTTAGAAGGCTATATCAATTCGAGCAAGAAGGGCCTAGAGAAATATGAGCAGTTTTATGTGCCTTGATAAGTCACCGTCTAGCTAAAGACGCTAAAGAAAACACTTCTTGGGAGGCAACCCAAGTTTTATGTTTTATGTCTTTGTTTTGTGTTTTATTTCACTTTCTAGTTTTGTATTTTGTCTAATTCCTTTCTCTTTTAGTACCTCCAGGTGTATGCCCAAGGGGAGAGCTGCAGACTTGCACCCTTTTGATCATGAGATCGAGAGGACCTATAGGAGACTCCTAAGGGAAGGAAAAGCAGAGCCTCAGGCAATGGTTGATCAGGAGCTCATCAATAACCCTAAACCCATCAGGGAGTATTACCAACCCGTGTTTGATTCTGAGTAAGCTGGAATAGTCTATGCCCCTATAAATGCTAATAATTTTGAACTTAAGACAGGGCTTATACAAATGGTTAGGGAAGGTGCTTTTCGAGACTTAGCCACAGAAGATCCTAACTCTCACTTGCAGAGCTTCTTAGAAATCTGTGGTACAGTTAAAATGAATGGTATCTCTGCTGATAATATTCGCTTACGTCTATTTCCTTTCTCTTTGCAGGGTAGAGCTAAAGAATGGCTAGGGTCCCTTCCCTTAGGCAGTATCACTTCTTGGGAGGAGTTGGCCCAAGCCTTCATGACCAAAGTTAAGGACGGAGATAGGAACATTCAGGCAGCATGAGGGAGAGCAGTTATTTGAGGCTTGGGAAAGGTACAAGGACATGCTCTGGAGGTGCCCATAACATGGCTACCCATATTGGTTTCAGGTACAACTATTTTATAATGGACTAGAAGGTAAGACAAGAACCATTCTTGATGCTACTGCTGGAGGGGCTTTCATGGCAAAAACGGTTCAAGAAGCACGTGCCCTCCTCGAGGAAGTGTCAACTGCCAGCTACCAGTGGCCTACAGACAATGGCAGATCTAGGCCAGCGGCTGGATTGTATCAACTTGATGAGGTAACCTCTCTTAAATCTCATATGGCATCTCTCACTCACACTCTGAATAATTTTGCAGGATCACCACAAAAAGGGATGTCCTCTCAAAGCTCTCAGCCCAATGGAGAATCCATTATGGAGCAATTACACTACCTGAACAACAGAAGCAACACCTATGGAGGAAACCAGACTCAGAAAAACCTCCCAACACATTATAATCCAGGTTTTAGGTATCATGAGAATTTCTCTTATGCTAACAACAAAAATGTGTTGAATCCTCCTACAGGGCATGCTTCTACATCAAAGAGGAAACCATCTCTAGAAGACACATTGCACTCCTTCATAGCTGAATCCAAAAGTCAGTCCAACCAGATAGAGAATGCAGTCACCAGTTTATCTGGTATAGTGACTAGTCATAGAGTTGTAATAAAGAATATAGAGACCCAGATTGGTCGAATGAACACATCATTCCAGGCACTGCAAGCAAGGAAAGAAACACCTTGAGGGAGTACAGTCTAGCTAAAGACGTTAAACAAAGCGCTTCATGGGAGGCAACCCAAGGTTTACTTACTTTTTTTTTTCTGTCTTTAGCGTAGTTTAGTCTGTTTTAGTTGTTTATCAGTTCTTAGTTTATTTACTAGTTGTTGTTTTACTTTGTAGGTTGTGTCGATACCTTTCTTCATTGAAATCCATGTTCCCATTCTGAGGAACTCCAACACACATGCTTTGGCTATCCAAGGAACTCAGAAAGATCTCCATCACCCAGGACTGTATTGTTCACTCTAACCCTTATACTTAATTTGTGCTTATTTCTGCAAACATTGGGGACAATGTTTAGTTTAAGTTTGGGGGTGGGATGTTGTTTGTTTGTTATGACTGTCCTGAGTATGTGTTGAATTGTTGATTGTTCTTTCACATAAGTATGGTCATGATAGTCTAGGATGAGATTTAATTGGAAATCTTTGTGATTCTGCTGAAACTTGAGAGCATGATATGAATTTAAGTTAATTTAAAAAAATTTCTTGAGTTTTTCCTGCACTATTATGCTCATAGTCTGTGTTCCTGTAATTTTGAAATGCTTAGAACAAAGTTATTAGGCTTAGAAGTTTGATGTCACCTCGATATGTCTAAGAACTGATTTTAGAGTTAAAACTACAGAATAGGGTGAATGACAATATGTAGTGCATGATTTATATAATATTTGAATTAGTTTGTTTTTATTGTTTGTTTGCTAAAGAAAAAATATAATAAAAACTTGTGAGGACAAAAAGAGCTACCTTCACTGTGATCAGTTAGGCCACTCGTAAGGGTCCCTACAGTGGATGTGTGAAAGCTAGTGTCCTTACACAAAAAAAATGATGATTAAGTGCTAAGTAGAGTAATTTGTTTCTTGAATGTGGGAGACTCAAGGATTAGTAATTATCACCAGTGTAGGGAGAAGTTGAATGGAGAGCTTAATAAAGTTAATCCGGGCTTAGTACAAATGAAGGGAACACAAGCTAATCACACACATACGTAGGAACACTTAGGAAAAGTTTTAAATTGCTTGCTAAAGTGTTATGTTTGAGTGTTTCCTGTGATTGCTAGATTTTCTCTTAAATATTTGAGGTTTGAATCAAATGTATGTATAAGAATAATCTGATGTTCAATTCTGTTTTTGCTCGGGACTAGCAAAAGTTTAAGTTTGGGGGTGTTTGATAGCACACAAAAATGTGTTATCCTTAGGCTTAATTATTGCTACTTTTATGATGATTTCAGGGTCTTTACGTGTTTAAATCATTCAATTTCAGGATAAGAGCGTAAACAGAATAATTGGAGACATTTTTTATCACTCAGGATCGAAATAAGGCTATTTGGAGCTAAAAATAACATCATTCAGAAGAAGAAAGATCAATCCAAGCTTGAAGACCTGAGGTGATGGTGTTGCAACGCCATGTAGAGCGTTGCAACGCCATGCTTGTTGTTTAGAAGTATTGAAGACTCCAGGCGATAGCGTTGCAACGCTGCCTTAGGGCGTTGCAACGCTATCTCGATAAGAAGATGCGTATGAAGGTCGTGCAGGTAGCGTTGCAACGCTACGTTGCAGCGTCGCAACGCTACTTTAATAGAGGAACGTGCGCGCTAGGGTAGCGGTATTACAAAGTTGCCGACTGTTTCCTTATTTACCACGCGTTTAGGGTATAGCGTTGTAACGCTGTCCCTAGCGTTGCAACGCAGTACCGTTGATGCCTATTAATACAACCTTAATTCTTCTTGCAAAGGGAGCCAAAATTGGTACACTTTTGCCCCTATTTTCGAAATACACTTTGTAAGAAGAGAGAAAAGAGCGTTTTTGGGAGCCAAAGAATCCGTGGAGGTTCGAGATCGAAGATGGGAGCTCGGAGACGAAGGACGGACATCGACACAAAAGTTTAATTTCCTTTTCTTTCAATTTGTAACTTCGGTTGAGACGTTTTCTACTTATTTAGCTTGGTTTTCATGTGATTTAGAGTAGCTAGACATTGTAGTTAGGATTTTATTTATTTGTTAAGACCAAATTGTTATGTATTGAAGCATGTTTTGTTCTTATTTTTGGCAATTTGTTCTTAACTCTTAATTTGTTGGTTAAGTGGACCCGAGAGATAAAGCTTGAATTAGAGCAAAGTTGTCAAACCCCTTCGAAATCTGGAATGAGAATGACCTAGAAATCTTAGGAAAAAACAGAAAGAAGTTGCTTAATGTCGTGCATGTCGTAGGTTCATATGGAGAGTATGGAGTTTATTGCATGTGCAAGGCTCACTAAGAGTCGAGAGATTTTCTTTAGTATTTTGCTTCTTCTTTATAAGTTCATCTCATTGGTTCATTGCATGTGTTAATTGAGCGATTAACTTGTATAATCAATTTCCTTAAATCTATCAATTCATGTCTCCACGTGTTAGTCTGTTGTTTGTCTTTATTTTCAATCACCTATCCATGTTTTGTTGCTTTAGCTAAAATTGAGAATTAGTATCTTAGTACTTAATTTATCTTGAAACCCATTCTCGAGGACGATACTTGGACTCTTAAATCACTATACTAAGACTTGACTCGTACACTTGCGGTATTGCATATTCATAATTGTACGCAACAGCCGAAAACACCCAATTTCGCCAACCACAATTCATCACATAAATTGAAGCAAATACCCACCTAATTTTAAGAAAATAAATGCACAATGAGAAGCCAACAATTGGCTCTGATACCAATTGAAGGGAATGAAACCCCGTGCAGCGAAAGGACGGTCGAATCGTCGTGGTATCGTTGCGAAATACGTTTTCTTAAAATTGGACTATCACATAGTATCTAGGCTAAACATGCAAATAGGAAGGAAAATAGTAAACATATTTACTTGTTAAAGAACCGTCTTCAAGTTTTCCTTCAACGTCCTCGATCTCCTCGAACAGTGAGCAACCAGACACTTCCACAAGATTTCTCGGTTGTTCTACTTTTGGTAGAAGGAGAGTTGTGAGACTCTTTTTTTTTTTGGGAAGGGAGGAGAGATTGAGAGAAGTATTTGAGAGAGAATTCTTGAGTTCCTTTTGGTGAGATTCCAAAACATGAACTTTCAAGTGCAAATTCTTTCTTGCAAAGGAGTTTATATAATAGTGATAGGTGGAGTTGAAATCTCAACTTATTTATCATTTTACCACAACCGTAGGTTATGAAAATCATATTTGCATAACCACATATAATAAGACATCCCATATCTTATTTTACAAATCAGATTTGTAAAATTGTGGATTATTAAATTGAATCATATTTAATTTAATTTCTCTCAATCCAATATCTCCAAAATATTCCTAATTAGACAATTATGCTAACCTATAGTTTATTATGAATCTAATTCACATTAAACTATATAATATGGCATGCATATCTCAAATAAATGACATAATTACCCTTTAGTGAACTTGAACACTTCAAATTCACACCAAAACCGTAAACCTTCTATTATTCCAGTTTGAGCCAATCGAGGGACTTAATGGACCTACACGTTGTTGGAATTTATGCCCTAAACTTGTGTAATTTTGATAAATTAAATAAAGTGTTATTTGTTTTGATAGAATTACAGTCTTGCTTTATAAATCCAATAAACTAAGCTCCAAGGTTATAACATAGATCTTGAACATTAGTGTAGTGGACACTCTTTGGATTGTGTTCAAGATATAACCTAAATGGTCTATGGTATAAGAATAAGGTTGGAAACCTCATTCTGGTAACACCATGGATGCGACCCCCTTTGTAATTAGTACAATTGAGGTAATCCAACTCATTCATGTAGTTGACATGCGAGTGGGGGCATCCTGTATGAAGAGTTCATACAAGACCGACCGCAAATTATTAGTCTAACCAGTGTAACGCCGTTAACAAGATAAGACTAGTAATTTATAGATGATCATTAGTGACTCGACCTGAATCCTGAGTAAGTTAAGAACTCCTGCTTATAGGGGTTTGTCCTTAGACTAGTATGGGTGAGAGTGGCCTGTAGTCGACTCAATAAGCCCACCTTCTCAGGGACAGAACCTCGTAGGTAGCTGGGAACTTAACAATGCAAGATGGAATTCACTCATTCCTATACTAAGGAATTAGATAGGTTGTTCCCTTAAGAACTGACTCCAGGTCTTGAACAACAGGGCCCTGCCCTCTATGAGGGTATGAGTCTAAAGGTAGGACCTTAGACTTGTTGTTCATTAGAGCATCAGTGGTGCTTAAGGAACAAAAAGATAATCACAAGAGTAAAACGGTAATTCGACCCAACTGTGATTACGAACAACCTGTGAAGGGTCGACTCATGGGAAATGATTATATCAGTGGACACAATATAATCTACAGTGAGGAGAGTGCAGCTACAAGTCTATAGTGGAGTGACTTGTAGTTAATGAATATTGATTAACTGGATCAAAAAGTTTGATCAGTTAATCTCATATCATTGGAGCTCATGAACTGTAGGTCCATTAGGTCCCTCCGTTGGCTCAACATGGAAATATTGAGGGTGTAAAGTTAGGAATGAAATTGAAGTGTTCAATTTCATATATGAGGTGTTATATCAATTATATATGATATAATTGATATAATATATAGTTTTAATGTGAATTAGATTCATATATAAACTATATACTAAAGAGAGAATAAAAGAGGGGTAGGATGGTCATTTCCATCCCATTCCCCTATATATATGGTTGCATGAGATGCAACTAGGTTAAGTTTTTGAAAGACTTTGACAAGTTGTTCTAAGCCTTTTGTGTTGTTTGGAAAAGTTCCAAAAACACAAACCTCTCTCTCACAAAACACCTCACCATTCCTAAAGGGAACCCACCTTCCTCCCTCACCTAGAGAACAACGGAGAAGATCCGATGGTAGTGTCGGTGTTCGTGCAAGTTTGCGTTGCTGAGATCTTGTTCGTGGGAGAGGATGAGCACTTGAAGAAAGGTTCTTCAAAGGTAAATTTACTTGTTGTCCATATTATATGATTAATCTAGAATTATATGTTCTCGAATCATTTCATTGTAACTAAATCAAGAGCGCGTGATTCACAATCGCTTCCACGCGGGACTACGATCCCCTTCACACGTGACGAGCTCTAATAATCCGAGACTAACTTATCAAACTCTTTGACCCGGTTAATCAACATTCATTAGCTACAGTAACACTCCACTAAAGCCCATAGTTGCACTCTCGTCACTATAGGAAAAGTTGTGTCCATTGATATAACCAATGCCCATGAGTCGACCCTTCACAAGTTGTTCGTAGACTCGACTAGGTCAAATTACCGTTTTACCCCTATGTCTACTTCTTGTTCCTTAAGTCTCCACTGCCCCTCTAATGAACAACAACGTTGTAATGGTCCAACCATATACAACACCACTCTCGGGCCAGTGAGAGGGCGGACACCCGTTGTCTAAGCTCTGGAGACAGCACTTAAGGGAACAACACCTCTAGTTTACCTAAAGTCAGGAATGAGTGAATTCCATCTCGCATAGTTAATTCTCAGCTCCCCTCGTGGTTCTATCCCTTAAAAGATAGGCATATTGGGCGAGTAACTGTGATCACCCTCACCCGTACTAGTCAAAGGACAGACCCCCGCAGACAGGAGTACGTAACACGCTCAAGATTCAGGTCGAGTCACTAATGGTCATCTACGAAGTTATTAGTCCTATACAGTCAACGGTGTTACATCAGTAGGTCGAATAATTTATGGTCCGGACTTGTACAATCTCATTGCACAGAATGCCCCCACTCGCATGTTAACTACATGAACGAGTCAGATCACCGCGTTTGTATCTAATACAAATCGAGCCGCATCCACAACGTATCCAGGATTGGGTCTCCAACCCTATCCATATACTGTAGACTGTTCGGGTCATTAACTCGAACGTGATCCTTCCTGTGTGTCCACTTCACACCGTTCAAGTTCTTGTTCTCTCATAAATTCAATGACCTTGGAGCTTAGTTTATTGGACAAAGTTTATAATATTGTGAGGCACAAAGTGATGAAAGAAATAACTCTTATTTATTTAAAATAGTAATATTACAAACAAAATGAGATTACGACATACATCTCAACAAACTCCCACTTGAACTAAGTTATTGGAGAATATATACATTCCTCAAATGTTTAATAGATTACAATAAAGTAATACAATAACTAGGGCATTGAATACCCGTTTACATATCTCTCACTTGCCCTAGTCAGGAAGTACTCAAAGACATTATCTGTGTGACTGTCACATCGCCGTGAGGGCCTTTGTAAATGGATCAGCAACGTTGTGCTCTGACGTTATCTGTGTGACTGTCACATCGCCGCAGTGCATAATCTCCCATATCAGTAGATACTTCCGCTCAATGAGCTTGCCCCTCTTATGACTCTGAGGCTCTCTCGAGTTGGCTACAACACCACTGTTGCCACAAAACAGCGTCATCGACAAGTTCATATTTGGAATAACTTCCAAATCCGTCATGGACTTCCTAAGCCAAACAGCTTCCTTTGCAGCTTCACAAGCCGAAACGTACTGAGCTTCCATAGTGGAATCGGTGATGCATCCTTGCTTGATGCTTTGCCATACTACAGCTCCTCCATTTAGAATGAAGGTTGACCCCGAAGTGGATTTCCTAGAATCCCTATCGGTCTGAAAGTCAGAATCTGTGTATCCCGTAAGGAACAAATCCCCACTCCCATACACTAGGTTGTATTTCCTCGTTCTCTTAAGATACTTGAGGATTGCCTTTATGGTTGACCAATGATCTAATCCTGGATTGGATTGATACCTACTTACAATCCCTACTGCATAATAGATGTCGGGCCTAGTACAAAGCATGGCATACATCAGGCTCCCTACATCTGAAGCATAGGAGATACGTCTCATATCCTCAACTTCTTGAGGAGTCTTAGGATATTGATCCTTAGACAAGTGAACCCCATGCCTGAAAGGCAGCAAGCCCTTCTTGGATTTCTGCATCTTATATCTAGACAACATCTTGTCAATATAAGATGCCTAAGACATGGCCAACATTCTGTTCTTCCGGTTCTTGACTATCTGGATACCTAGAACATATTGTGCTTCTCCCAAATCTTTCATTTGGGATTGCGAAGCTAGCCATTTCTTTACGTCAGTAAGAAATCCTTCTTCACTCCCAATGAGAAGGATATCATTCACGTACAATACCAGAAATGCGATAGTTTTGTCAAATATTTCTCGTAAACACAAGGCTCGTCAACATTCTAATCAAAGCTATAAGATTTGATCGCCTCATCAAACCTTATGTTCCAAGACCTTGAGGCTTGTTTCAGTCCATAAATAGACCTATGAAGCCAGCAAACCTTTTGCTTTTGGCCTTGGGTAATGAACCCTTTGGGTTGGTCCATGTAGATGGTCTCATCAAGTTTGCCATTGAGAAAAGTGGTCTTGACATCCATCTGCCATATCTCATAGTCATAATATGCGACAATGGCGAGAAAGATCCAGATTGACTATATCATGGCAACAGGTGAAAAGGTTTCCTCATAGTCAATCCCTGCAACCTTGGTAAACCCTTTTGCCACTAGTCGTGCTTTGAAGGTCTTCACCTTACCATCTACGCCACGTTTACGCTTGTAGATCCATTTGCAATCAATATTCGGTTGATCCACAAGCTCCTAGACGGAATTGGAGAACATCGACTCCATTTCCTTGTCCATAGCTTTAATCCATTCGTCCTTGTCAACGTTAGTCATTGCTTGATCATAGGTCAATGGATCCTCGCAGTCATCATCAGTGGTGACGACTTGGGTTTCAATTAAGCCCATGTAACTGTTAGGTTGTCTCACAACCCTCCCACAACGTCAAGGCATTCCCAACTCTTGGGAACGGACTTGACTAGACGTGCTAGGATCAACAACACTTGTTGACGTACAAGCCCCATCAACAACACTTATTGACGTACTGTCCATTTCATTTTACACGATTTTGCTTCTAGGTAAATGATCCCTGACGTGGTCTTCCTCAAGGAAAGTGGCGTTTGTCGACAAAAGTACCATATTATCCTTAGGATTGTAAAACAGACCACCCCTTGTCTCTTTTGGGTAACCTACAAATAGGCACAATTTTGAATGGAGTTCCAACTTTTTCGGGTTTGACACCAACACATGGGTCGGGCATCCCCAAATTCTGAAATGGTGTAAACTACCTTTACGTCCACTCCAGACTTCAAAAGGTGTTTCGCAAACACTCTTCGACGAAACGTTGTTCAAAATATATACCCCAACCTCTTCTACGTAACCCCAAAAAGAATTAGGGAGACCAGCATAGCTCAACATCGATCGAACCATGTTCAACAGGGTTCTATTTCTTCTCTCTGATACACCATTCTGTTGTGACATACCAGGTGCTGAGAGTTGGGACGTAATTCCATGTTTTATCATATAGTTCTGGAATTCAGTGTCAATATACTCTCCACCTCGATCTAATCAAAGTGTTTTTATCGTTTTACCTAATAAGTTCTCAACCTCAGTCTTGTATTCCTTGAACTTTTCAAGAGTTTCAGACTTCTTATGCATTATGTAAATATACCCATACCTTGAATAGTCATCTACGAAAGATACAATGTATTCGTAACCACCTTGTGCTTTAACATTCATCGGACCACAGAGGTCAGAATGTATAAGCTCAAAGGGCTCTTTTGCTCTATATCCTTTTCCATTAAAAGGGCGTTTGGACTGAAGGAAATGAAATTCTCCGCGCAGCGGAAGACGATTGAATCGTCGTGGTATCATTATGATACTCGATTTCATTAAAATTATCTAACTCTTAGATTAGGATAAACATGCATAAATGGAAAGAAAAACAACAAGTACTTAGTTGTTGAAGACGTGCTTCAAATTTTCCTTTCCAGTCACGAACTCTTCATGTTCTCTCAACAATCCCGAACTACATGAACTCTTCTCTCGATCAAGAACGAACACAACCCTTTGGAATCTCGGTTGTTCTTCTTTTGGAAGAAGGAAAGTTGTGGGGCTTTCTTTGTTTTGGAGAAGGGAGGAGAATTTTTAGAGAGAATTTTGAGAGAGAAAAGAATCTCTTCCTTTTGGTGAATTCCAAAAATGAGATAAACGAACTATGAAACCTTCTTGCAAAGTGTTTAAATAATGGAAAATGATGGAGTTGAAATCTCCACATTATTACCATTTTACCACAACCATAGGTTATGCAAATCATATTTGCATAACCATATAATATAAGATATCTCATATCTAATTTTACATTGTATAATTGTGGATTTATTAAATTGAATCACATTCAATTTAATTTCTCTCAATTAATTTCTCCAATTAGCCCTAATTCAACAATTAGGTTAACCTATAGTTTATTATGAATCTCATTCACATTAAACTATATATTATATCATTCATATCTCATATAAATGACATAAATGCCCTTAAGTGAAATTGAACACATCAACTCACACCAAAACAGTAACCCTTCTTTTAACCCAATTTGTGCCAACCGAGGGACCTAATGGACCTACAGTGACGAGCTCCAATGATCCGAGATCAACCTATCAAACTCTTCAACCCGGTTAATCAACATTCATTAGCTACGGTAACACTCCATTAAAGCCCGTAGCTGCACTCCCGTCAGTGTAGAATATTACATGTCCTCTGATATAACCAATGCCCATGAGTCGACCCTTCACAGGTTGTTCGTAGACACGGTTGGGTCAGATTATCATTTTACACCAGTGTCTACTTCTTGTTCCTTAAGTCCCCACTACTCCTCTAATGAACAACACGTTGTGATGGTCCAACCACACACAACACCCTTCTCGGGCAAGTGAGAAGGTGGGCGCCCGTTGTCCAAGCCTTGGAGACAGCACTTAAGGGAACAACCCCTCTAGTTTCCCTAATGGCGGGAACGAGTGAATTCCATCTCGCGTAGTCAAGTTCCCAAATCTCTACTTTGTCCTATCCTTGGGAACATAGGCATATTGGGCAAGTAACTGTGACCACCCTCACCCGTACTAGTCAAAGGACAGACCCCCGCAGACAGGAGTACGTAACACGCTCAAGATTCAGGTTGAGTCACTAATGGTCATCAACGAAGTTATTAGTCCTTACTGTCAACGGTGTTACATCAGTAGGTCTAATATTTCACGATTCGGTCTTGTACAATCTCATTGCACAGGATGCCCCCACTCGCATGTCAACCACATGAACGAGTTAGATCACCTCGTTTGTATCAAATACAAAGTGGGTTGCATCCATAGTGTATCAAAGATTAGGTCTCCAACCCTATCTATATACTGTAGACCATTCGGGTCATTAACTCGAACGTAATCCTCCCTTTGTGTCCACTACACACCGCTCAAGTTCTAGTTATCTCATATATTCAATGACCCTGGAGCTTAGTTTATTGGAAAAGTTTGTAAAATTTGCAAGATACAAAGTAATGAAATAAATAACTCTTATTAATTTCAAATAGTAATTTACAAACTAAACGAGATTAGGGCATACATCCCAACAAACTCCCAGTTGGACTAAGCTAGTGGAGCATATACATTTCTGAAATGTACATAAATTACAATGAACTAATACAATAAACTAGGGCATTGAATACCCGTTTACATATCTCCCACTTGCCCTAGTCTGGAAGCACTCGAAGGCCTAGACTCTCTAGGTGACCTTCAAACACCTTAGCCGTGAGAGGCTTTGTAAATGGATCAGCAACATTGTGCTCCGACGCTATCTGCGTCACTGTCACGTCGCCGCGATGCACAATCTCCCGTATCATGTGATACTTCTGCTCAATGTGATTGTCTCTCTTATGGCTCCGAGGCTCTATGGAGTTAGCTACTGCACAACTGTTATCACAAAACACCGTGATCGACAAGTCCATATTTGGAACAACTTCCAAATTTGTCATAAACGTCCTGAGCCAAACAGCTTCCTTTGCAGTTTCATAAGCCGCAACGTACTCCGCTTCCATAGTGGAATCAACGATGCATCCCTGCTTGATGCTTCGCCATACTACAGCTCCTCCATTCATAATGAAGGTTGACCCCGAAGTGGATTTCCTAGAATCCTTATCGATCTGAAGGTCAGAAACTGTGTATCCCGTAAGGATCAAATCCCCACTCCCATACACTAAGCTGTAGTTCCTTATTCTCCTAAGATACTTGAGGATTGCCTTTACGAGTGTCCAGTGATCTAATCTTGGATTGGTTTGATACCTACTGACAATCCCTACTGCATAACAGATGTCGGGCCTAGTACACAGCATGGCATATATCAGGCTCCCCACAGCTAAAGCATATGGGATCCGTCTCATAACTTCAACTTCTTGAGGAGTCTTAGGACATTGATCCTTAGACAGATGAACCCCATGCCTGAAAGCCAACAAGCCCTTCTTGGAGTTCTTCAATTTATATCTAGACAACATCTTGTCAATATAAGACGTCTGAGACAAGGCTAGCGTTATGTTCTTCTGGTTCCGGACTATCTAGATACCTAGAACATACTGTGCTTTTCCCAAATCTTTCATTTGGAATTGCGAAGCTAGCCATTTCTTTATGCCAGTAAGAAATTCTACCTCATTCCAATGAGAAGAATATCATCCACATACAACACTAAAAATGCGACAGTTTTGTCAACGATTTTCTTATAAACACAAGGCTCGTCGACATTTTGATCAAAGCCATAAGATTTGATCGCCTCATCAAACCTTATATTTCAAGACCTCGAGGCTTGTTTCAGTCCATAAATAGACCTATGAAGCCAGCAAACCTTTTTCTATTGGCCTTGAGCAATGAACCCTTTGGGTTGGTCCATGTAGATGGTTTCATCAAGTTTGCCATTCAGAAAGGTTGTCTTGACGTCCATCTGCCATACCTCGTAGTCATAATACATAGCAATGGCCAGAAGGATCCTGATCGACTTTACCATGGTAACAGGTGAAAAGGTTTCCTCATAGTCAACCTCTTCGACCTAGGTAAAACCCTTTGCCACTAGTCGGGCTTTAAAGGTCTGCACCTTCTCATCTACGCAACGTTTCTACTTGTAGATCCATTTGCAACCAATAGGTTTTACCCCATCCGGTTGATCCACAAGCTCCCAAACATAATTAAAGTACATAGACTCCATTTCCTAATCCATAGCTTTAATCAATTTGTCTTTGTCAACATCAACCATTGCCTGATCATAGGTCAATGGATCCTCGCAGTCATCATCAGGAGTGACGACTGAGGTTTCAGCTAAACCCATGTAACGTTCAGGCTGTCTCACAATCCTCCCACTACGTCGAGGCATTCCCAACTCTTGGGAACGGATTTGACTAGACGTGCTAGGGTCAACAACGCTTGTTGACGTACTAGCCCCATCGGCAACTCTTGCTGATGTACTGCCCATTTCATTTAACACAATTTAACTCCATGGTAAATGATCCCTGACGTGGTCTTCCACAAGAAAAGTGGTATTTATCGACACAAGCACCCTATTTTCCTTAAAATCGTAAAATAAACCACCCCTTGTCTCTTTAGGGTAACCTACAAATAGGCACAATTTCGAACGGGGTTCCAACTTTTTTGGGTTTAACACCAACACGTGGGTCGGGCATCCCCAAAATTTGAAGTGGTGTAAACTACCTTTACGTCCACTCCAGAGTTCGAAAGGTGTTTCACAAACACTCTTCGACGGAACGTTGTTCAAAATATAGACCGTAGTCTCCACTGCATAACCCAAAAAGAATCAGGAAGACGAGCATAGCTGATCATCGACCGAACTATGTCCAACAAGATTCTGTTTCTCCTCTCCGATACACCATTTTGTTGTGGCATACCAGGTGCTGAGAGTTATGACGTAATTATGTGTTCTATCATATCATATAGTCCTAGAATTCAGTGTCCATATACTCTCCACCTCGATCCGATCGAAGTATTTTAAGCGATTTACCTAACAGGTTCTCAACCCCAGTCTTGTACTCCTTGAACTTTTCAAGAGTTTCAGACTTCTTATGCATTAGGTAAATATACCCATACCTTGAGTAATCATCTATGAAAGACACGAAGTATTCATGACCACCTCGTGCTTTAACATTCATTGGACCATAGAGGTCAGAATGTACCAGCTCAAGGGGCTCTTTAGCTCTATATCCTTTTCCACTAAAAGGGTGTTTGGTCAATTTGCCTTCGAGGCATGACTCACACACCGGTAAAGAGTTTTCTTCCAACTCGTTTAGAAGTCCACTCTTCACTAGTCTCTCAATCCTATTGAGATTAATGTGGTCTAACCGTAGATGCCAAAGATGGGCATTTTCTTTCGGAGAAAATTTCACTCTCTTAGTTCGCGTTTCTGCAGTTTTAAATAACTCAGTGTTCAAAACGCTTTTGACTGAATTTGGCTTTACAACATTCAAATTGGACTCAAGTGAAACTGAACAAATCAAATTGCCTTTGAAGGAAATAAACGCTTTATTAGAATCAAAGGAAATTGAAATACAGTGTTCAATAAGACAAAAAATAGAAACAAGGTTTCTAGTAAACCCTGGGACTATATACAAATTGTCCAACAATAAGTAATTCCTGCCAAAATAGAGTTTCACTTTGTCAATCGTTGCAGCAGAGATTATCTCCCCGGATCCAACCCGTAGAGTCATTTCACCCTCTCGCAGCTGCGGCCAGGAATCAATTCCCTGAAAAGAAGAACAAACGTGGTTAGTGGCACTCGAATCCAATATCCAGGCAGAGTCATTACTCTCTACTAAATAGGTTTCAGTCACAAGTAAATCACATTTACCTTGAGTCGTCCTCTCGACAAGGAACTTGGGGCAGTTTCTCTTCTAGTGGTCGTCTCCATTGCAGCAGAAACACTTTCCTTTTTCTGCAACTTCCTTGACCTTCTTACCCTTCTGGCGGCAGCTCGGTCAGTTTTACCCTTCTTCATTTCTTCTTCTTCCCTTTTGGGTGAGAAGGAGCTACAGGCTTTGTCCTAGAGGTCGAACCCCTGTGATAAGACCTAAAGGAAACATTTGCCTCAGCTTCCGACTTCCTGATCCTCATCAAGGACTGGAAGGTTTACAGCTCGTTAAGAAGAGTGGTAAGAGTGTAGCTAATTTTGTTCATAACAGCATTGCTACGAAACTGAAGGAAACTCTTTGGAAGAGTCTCCAAGATAAAACTGACCTGGCTCGACTCGTCGATCGAAGCCCCGTTCATCTCCGCTGGATTAAAGTGGGTCATCATGTCTAGAACATGTTCACGAACAGACGACCCTTCTTTTATTCGTGCGTTGAAGACGTATTTGAGCGAGCCATGTCAGACCTGAAAGGACTGTTGTCCAAACATTTCCTACAAGGACTCCATGATCTCCTTAATGGTGACCATCAGCTCCTGCTTCTTTGCCAAAACATCAGACATGTTGGCAATTATGTAGACCTTGGCCTTTTCATTGGCCCTGATCCATCGATTGTATGCATCACGAACACTTCGTGATGTAGTCGAGCCCGACACTTGAGGACACTCATCAGTGAGCACGAACTTAATGTCGTCAGTTACCAAAATTGTATTAAGGTTGTTTTTCCATGTTTGGTAGTTATCTCCCACTAATTTATCTGAAGCAAGTAAAGCTATAATTGAGCTTGAACTTTTGCTGAAAAACAAATTAACACTTTGTGTTAGTCTCGCAAAAAAAAAAAACTTTTTGAAATCCAATCAAGTTTTAGCAAAAATCGTTTCATGATCCCTAGGTCATTCAAAATTTGCAATGATATCCTAAAGGTTTAGAATAACCGCCACCGAATGATGAACAGAAACATTCCTCCTCTAAGACGAGACTTTCTCAACCAGACCCTAATCCCAAAATAACTTTTATTCCATTAGGCGTCCAGTTACCATTGTTCGGTCGAATTCATTAACTCTTAACGAATTCTGTGAGTGTCACCCTCAATCTTTAAGTTTCCAAGTACTCGTCCAAACAATAGCCACCGAAGGGTGAACCAAGAAGGAAAACCAACAAGGAAACTGTATCCCTTTCGAGAATTCATGGTGTTCCGACTCCCATGATCAAGCCCTCCGAAGGGATTGTCTGGTCCTGGCCAAACTAGTAGGCGGATCATAGGTGTCTCACGGTGTGAATCGAAAGAAGAGATCGTGGGTTCCGTTTTCACAGGTCCCGCTCCCACTCACTATAAGTACTCTCTCCATCCACGTTGATATTGACCCATACAAATGCCACCCGAAGGGGGACGCTCCCATTTGCGCCACGAGGCCGAGTATAGATCTCACGGTGCAGACTTAATGGAGATTTGTGGTTGGAAAATAAAATGTATCTTATACACTTTATTTCCTCCCACTCAACACTCTATTTTAATAGGGATTGACCTAGATAAACCGACTAAAATTTACCTAAGTCTACATATATAACTCTTATATGGCATTAACCTAAGTTTATAATCACATTATTACTTAGGTCTATGTAAGTAAATTAATTAACATTTTAATTAACGGCACTCACGATAATATAACCTAAGAATCTCCGAACCGAATTCACTCCCGTGGTTTTTCGGTGTAGGGTGTTCATGCGTCAACTTAAATACTGACCTTAGACAAAACATTCCTTAGACAGAGTTACTAATCAGTCACCATTCAAAGGTCATATTTGATTTCCTAATTTCTAATCTTATTAAAAGTAGAAAACCTAAGTCTAATTATTCCAGTTCTAAACACTTTAAAACTAATAATTAACTTAGGTTGTATGCATTTCTATGTTATAGTGCTTGATTATTCATCACATGAATAACTATACTATAACATAATAATTCATCACATGAAATATAATGCATGAGCATACTTTAATCTAAAAAATATAACACTTATATTAATTAAATTAAATATGCATTTAATTATATTATATCTCTTATAATATAACCTATCATGCAAACTATATATTATAACTCTTATAATATAAATGATGCACGAATATGTTTAACCTAAGGTAGGATTTTAAATCTATATGACATATATTATGCACATCTCACGAAACTGCTCTAGAACCGCCCACTATGTGTGCGGCGTTGCAACGTTGTAGGCAACGTTGCAACGCTGCCGCGTCCAGCGTCACGCCCTGTGTGCTCCACGCCGTTGCGTTGCAACGTTGCTCTGCAGCCAAACCAGCACCCACAAGGATAGCGTTGAGACGTCGATGAACAACGTCTCAACGCCATCGATAGAACAACAAACTCTTTTGCTGTTCTTCGTCGTTTTTTGCCCGTTTCTACTCTGATTTCTTCATAGCAACCCTTGCCACGATCGACACGGACTTACATACTCGATTTATTTTCTAAATTATCCAAAAAACATGGGCCCTTACATTTGATCTCATCAAACAGAAAATAAATCTAAATGTGTCAAAATCGAAAACATCCAATTTTGCAAACCAACATTCATCTCATGAATCAAAGCAGTACCCACCTAATTTTAACAAAATTAAGTGCAACAACAAAGAACCAACGAGTGGCTCTGATACCAACTGAAGGGAATGAAACTCCCTGCTCAACGAAAGATGATCGAATCGTCGTGGTATCATTATGCTACTCGATTTCATTAAAATTATCTAACTCTTAGATTAGGCTAAACATGCATAAAATGGAAAGAAAAACAACAAGTACTTACTTGTTGAAGACGTGCTTCGAATTTTCCTTTCCGGTCACGAACTCTTCGTGTTCTCCCAACGATCCCGAACTACACGAACTCTTCTCTTAATCAAACACGAACACAACCCTTTGGAATCTCGGTTGTTCTTCTTTTGGAAGAAGGAAAGTTGTGGGGCTTTCTTTGTTTTGGAGAAGGGAGGAGAATTTTTAGAGAGAATTTTGAGAGAGAAAAGAATCTCTTCTTTTTGGTGAATTCCAAAAATGAGAGAAACGAACTATGAAAGCCTTCTTGAAAAGGGTTTAAATAATGGAAAATGATGGAGTTGAAATCTCCACATTATTACCATTTTACCACAACCATAGGTTATGCAAATCATATTTGCATAACCATATAATATAAGATATCTCATATCTAATTTTACAAATCACATTTGTATAATTGTGGATTTATTAAATTGAATCACATTCAATTTAATTTCTCTCAATTAATTTCTCCAATTAGCCCTAATTCAACAATTAGGCTACAATTAGGCTAACCTATAGTTTATTATGAATCTCATTCACATTAAACTATATATTATACCATTCATATCTCATATAAATGGCATAAATACCCTTAAGTGAAATTGAACACTTCAACTCACACCAAAATAGTAACTCTTCTTTTAACCCAGTTTGAGCCAATCGAGGGACTTAATATACCTACAGTGACGAGCTCCAATGATCCGAGATCAACCTATCAAACTCTTGACCCAGTTAATCAACATTCATTAGCTACGGTAACACTCCACTAAAGCCCGTAGTTGCACTCCCGTTAGTGTAGAATATTACGTGCCCACTGATATAACAAATGCCCATGAGTTGACCCTTCACAGGTTGTTCGTAGACACGGTTGGGTCAAATTACCGTTTTACCCCTGTGTCTACTTCTTATTCCTTAAGTCCCCACTACTCCTCTAATGAACAACACGTTGTGATGGTCTAACCACACACAACACCCTTCTCGGGCCAGTGAGAAGGTGGGCGCCCGTTGTCCAAGCCCTGGAGACAGCACTTAAGGAACAACCCATCTAGTTTCCCTAATGGCGGGAACGAGTGAATTCCATCTCGCGTAGTCAAGTTCCCAAATCCCTACTTGGTCCTGTCTTTGAGAAGATAGGCATATTGGGCGAGTAACTGGGACCACCCTCACCCGTACTAGTCAAAGAACAAACCCCTACAGACAGGAGTCCGTAACACGCTTAAGATTCAGGTCGAGTCACTAATGGTCATCTACGAACTTATTAGTCCTTACTGTCAATGGTGTTACATCAGTAGGTCTAATAATTCACGGTCTGGTCTTGTACAATCTCATTGCAACAGATGCCCCCACTCGCATGTCAACCACCTGAACGAGTCAGATCACCTCGTTTGTATCTAATACAAAGCGGGTTGCATCCAAAGTGTATCCAAGATTAGGTCTCCAATCCTATCCATATACTATAGACCGTTTGGGTCATTAACTCGAACGTGATCATCCCTGTGTGCCAGTACACACCGTTCAAGTTCTAGTTCTCTCATATATTCAATGACCCTGAATCTTAGTTTATTGAAAAAGTTTGTAAAATTTGCGAGAAACAAAGTAATGAAATAAATAACTCTTATTATTTTCAAATAGTAATTTACAAACTAAACGAGATTAGGACATACATCCCAACATGGGCATTTTGCCTTCGAGGCATGACTCACACACCGGTAAAGAGTTTTCTTACAACTCATTTAGATGTCCACTCTTCACTAGTCTCTCAATCCTATTGAGATTGATGTGATCTAACCTTAGATGCCAAAGATGGGCCTTTTCTTTTGGAGAAACTTTCACTCTTTAGTTCGTGTTTCTACCATTTTAAACAATTTAGTATTCAAAACACTTTGACCGAATTAGGTTTCAAAACATACAAATTATTCTCAAATGAAGCAGAACACAAGAAATTTCCATTTCTAGAAATAAACGCTTTATTACTAGAAAAATTTACAGAAATAGAGTGTTCAAGTAGGCAGGAAATAGAAAATAGGTTTCTAGTAAACCATGGAACTATATATATATTATCTAATAAAATGTAGTTCCTGCAAAAAAAATAGCTTCATCGTGTCGACCACTGCAGCAGAGACAAACTCCCCGAATCCAACTCGTAGAGTTACCTCACCCTCTCGCAGCTGCTGCCAGGAACTAATTCCCTGAAAAGAAGAACAAACATGGTTAGTGGCACCTGAATCCAATATCCAGGAAGAGTCATTTACTCTCCACTAAACAGGTTTCAGTTACTAGTAAATCACATTTACCTGTATTCTTCCTCTCGGCAAGGAACATGGGGTAGTTGCGCTTCCAGTGGTCGTCCCCATTGAAGTTGAAACACTTTCCTTTTTCTGCAACTTCCTTGACCTTTTTGCCCTTTTGGGCGGCAACACGGTCAGCTTTACCCTTCTTCATCTTCTTCTTCTTCACTTTCGGGTGAGAAGGAGCTACAAGTTTTGTCCCAGGAAACATTTGCTTCAGCTTCCGACGTCTTGATCCTCATCAAGGAATGGAAGGTCTGTAACTCGTTTAGATGGGTGGTCAGTGTGTAGCTAATTTCGTTCATAACAGCATTGCTACGAAACTGAAGGAACTCTTCGAAAGAGTCTCCAGTATAAAGGTGACCTGGCTCGACTCATCGATCGAAGCCTCGTTCATCTCTGCCAAATTAAAGTGGGTCATCATGTCTAGAACGTGTTCACAGACAAACGCCCCTTCTTTCATTCGTGCGTTGAAAACGTGTTTGAGCGAGTCGTGTCGGACTTGAAAGGACTGTTGTCCAAATATTTCCTACAAGGACTCCATGATCTCCTTAGCGGTGACCATCGGCTCATGCTTCTTTGCCAACACCTCAGATAGGTTGGCAATGATATAGACCTTGGCCTTTTCATTCGCCTTGATCCATCGATCGTACACATCACGAACACTTCGTGACGCAATCGAGCCCGGCACCAGAGGACACTCCTCAGTGAGCATTAACTTGAGGTCGTCAGTTACTAGAATCGTGTTTATATTGTTCTTCCACGTTTGGTAATTATCTCCCACTAGTTTGTCGAAAACTAGTAAAGCTATAATTGAGCTAGACATTTTTTGTTGAAAAACAAGTAAAAACTTTGTGTCAGCCTCGCAAAAACTTTATGAAATCCAATCAAGTTTTAGCAAAAATTGTTTTATAATCTCTAGGTCATTCAAAATTTGCAATGATATCCCAAAGGTTTAGAATGACCGCCATTGAGGGGTGTACAGAAACACTCCTTCTTTAGGACGAGACTTTCTCGGCCAGACCCTAATACTAGAATAACTCTTATTCCATTAGGCGTCCAGTTACCATTTTTCGGTCGAATCCATTAACTCTAAATGAATCCCATGACTGTCACCCTCAATCTTTAAGTTTCCAAGTATCCGCCCAAACAATAGCCACCGAAGGGTGAACCAAGAAGGAAACCCAACAAGGAAACTATATCCCTTTCAAGAATTCACGGTGTTCCGACTCCCATGATCAAGGCCCTCCGAAAGGATTGTCTGGTCCATGCCAAACTAGCAGGCAGATCATAGGGGTCTCACGTTATGAATCGAAAGCAGAGAACGTGGGTCTCATTTTCACAGGTCTCACTCCCACTCACTATAAGTACTCTCTCCATCCACATTGATATTGGCCCATACAAATGACACCCGAAGGGGGACACTCTCATTTGTGCCACGAGACCGAGTATGGATCTCACGGTGTGGACTTTAACGGAGATTTGTGGTCGAAAAATTAAATGTATCTTATACACTTTATTTCCTCCCACTCAACACTTTATATATTTCAGGATTGACCTAGATAAATCGGCTAATATTTACCTAAGTCTACCAATATAACGCTTATATTGATTTAACCTAAGTTTATAATCACATTATTAACTTAGGTCTATGTGAGTAAATTAATTAACTTTTAATTAACGTCATTCACGATAATATAACCTAAAAATCTCCAGACCAAATTCACTCCCATGTCGGTTTCCAGGTAGGGATTTTCCGCAAGCGTCAACTTAAATACCCCAACCTTAGACAAAACCTTCCTTAGAAAGAGTTACTTATCAGTCACCATTCAAAGGTCATATTTTGATTTCTTAATTCTAATCTTATTAGAACTATAAAACCTAAGTGTAATTATTCAAGTTCTAAACCTTTTAAAAGTAATAGTTAACTTAGGTTACAAGCATTACTATGTTATAGTGCTTGATCATTCATCACATGAATAACATTAAACTATATCATACATTCATCACATGAAATAAATGGATGAGCATACTTTTAATCTAAGAAATATAACTCTTATATTAAATAAATTAAAACATGCTTTAATTATATTATAACACTTATAATATAATCTATCATGCATACTATATATTATAACACTTATAATATAAATATGATGCATGAATGTTTAACCTAAGGTGAGATTTTAAATCTATATGACATACATTATGCACATAGAATAAATATTTCATACATCTCATGCATAAAATAATTAAATAGCAAAAATTGGATCGAATTTGGCACTGAGGGACATTAAATAAATTAATTAACATTAATATAACATTTATATTAATATTAATTAATAAATTTAATTTATAAAAACTAAATTTACATTTTATAAATAAAAAGAATAAGAAAGAATGCCCCACGAAGTAAAACTGGAGCTTCACGCCCACGTTGCACGCGAAACTGTCGCGAAGTGCTCCTCAATGCACACAGCGTTGCAACGCTGCTTCGATCAGCGTCACACCAGCGTTCCCAACGCCTTGCATCGCAATGTTGTCCTACAGCACAACCTTCGCCCGCAAAGACAGCATTGAGACGTCGAAGAACAACGTCTCAACGTCGTCGACAGAACAACAAGCTCATTTGTTGTTCTTCATCGTTTTTTGCCCGCTTTCACTTCGATTTCTTCACAGCATCTAATGCCACGAACGATACAGACTTAAAAACGCGATTTACATTAAAAATGCCCAAAACACCGGGCCCTTACATTAATCTCATCAACTATAATGTAAACTAAAACTAGTGCCAAAGTCGGAAATGCCTAATTTTGCCAAGCACAATTCATCACATAAATTGAAGCAAACACCCACCTAATTTTAAGAAAATAAATGCACAACGAGAAGCCAACGATTGGCTCTGATACACCCTTCAAGGGAATGAAACCCTGTGCAACGGAAGGACGATCGAATCGTCGGGGTATCGTTGCGAAATACGTTTTCTTAAAATTGAACTATCACATAGTATCTAGGCTAAACATGCAAATAGGAAGGAAAAACAGTAAACATACTTACTTGTTGAAAACCGTCTTCAAGTTTTCCTTCTCTGTTCACGAACCCTTCGTGATCACGATCTCAACGTCCTCGTTCTCCTCGAACAGTGAGCAATCGGACACTTCCACAAGATTTCTTGGTTGTTCTACTTTTGGTAGAAGGAGAGTTGTGGGACTCTTCTTTTTGGGAAGGGAGGAGAGATTGAGAGAAGTATTTGAGAGAGAATTCTTGAGTTCCTTTTGGTGAGATTCCAAAAAATAAACTTTCAAGTGCAAATTCCTTCTTGCAAAGGAGTTTATATAATGGTGATAGGTGGAGTTGAAATCTCCACCTATTTACAATTTTACCACAACCGTAGGTTATGCAAATCATATTTGCATAACCACATTTAATAAGACATCCCATATCTTATTTTACAAATCACATTTGTAGAATTGTGGATTATTAAATTGAATCATATTCACTTTAATTTCTCTCAATCCAATTTCTCCAAAATAACCCTAATTCGACAATTAGGCTAACCTATAGTTTATTATGAATCTAATTCACATTAAACAATATAATACGTCATACATATCTCATTTAAATGACATAATTACCCTTTAGTGAACTTGACTTCAAATTCACACCAAAATCGTAAACCTTCTATTATTCCAGTTTGAGCCAACTGGGGGACCTAATGGACCTACACGTGACGAGCTCCAATGATCCGAGACTAACCTATCAAACTCTTTGACCCTGTTAATCAACATTCATTAGCTATGGTAACACTCCACTAAAGCCCGTAGCTGCACTCCCGTCATTGTAGAACAAGTTGTGTCCATTGATATAACCAATGCCCATAAGTCGACCCTTCACAGGTTGTTTGTAGACACGGGTGGGTCAAATTACTGTTTTACCCCTGTGTCTACTTCTAACTCCTTAAGTCCCCATTGCTCCTCTAATGAACAACCACGTTGTAATGGTCCACCCATATACAACACCCCCTCTCGGGCTAGTGAGAGGGTGGGCGCTTGTTGTCCAAGCCCTGGAGACAACACTTAAGGGAACAACCCCTCTAGTTTTCCTAAAGTCGGGAACGAGTGAATTTCATCTCGCATAGTTAAGTTCCCAGCTCCCCATGTGGTCCTGTCCCTGAGAAGATAGACATATTGGGAGAGTAACTGTGACCACCCTCACACGTACTAGTCAAAGGACAGACCCCCGCTGACAGGAGTCCGTAACACGCTTAGAATTCAGGTCGAGTCACTAATGGTCATCTACAAATTTATTAGTCCTATACTGTCAACGATGTTACATCAATAGGTCTAATAATTCACGGTCCGATCTTGTACAATCTCATTTCACATAATGTCCCCACTCGCATGTCAACCACATGAACGAGTCAGATCACCTCGTTTGTATCTAATACAAAGCGAGTCGCATCCACAGCGTATCCAGGATTAGGTCTCCAACCCTATCCATATCTGCAGACCGTTCGGGTCATTAACTCGAACGTGATCCTCCCTGTGTGTCCACTACACACCGTTCAAGTTCTTGTTCTCTCATAAATTCAATGACCCTGGAGCTTAGTTTATTGGACAAAGTTTATAATATTGTGAGACACAAAGTGATGAAAGAAATAACTCTTATTTATTTCAAATAGTAATATTACAAACAAAACGAGATTAGGACATACATCCCAACAAACTCGATAATAGCTTTACTTGCTTCCGACAAACTAGTGGGAGACAACTATCAAGCCTGGAAAAATAACTTGAACACAATTCTGGTAACTGACGACATAAAATTCGTGCTCCCTGAGTGTCCTCATGTGTCGGGCTCGACCGCATCACGAAGTGTTCGTGATGCGTATAATTGATGGATCAGGGCCAATGAAAAGACCAAGGTATACATAATAGCCTGCCGAGAGGTGTTGGCTAAGAAGTATGAGTTGATGGTCACCGCCAAGGAGATCATGGAGTCTTTACAGGACATGTTTGGACAACAGTCCTTTCATGTCCGACATGACTCGCTCAAATACATCTTCAACGCCCGAATGAAAGAAGGGTCGTTTGTTCGTGAACATGTTCTATACATGATGGCCCACTTTAATTTGGTAGAGATGAACGGGGCTTCGATCGATGAGTTGAGCCAGGTCAGTTTTATTTTGGAGACTCTTCCAAAAAGTTTCCTTCAGTTTCGTAGCAACGCAGTTATGAACAAGATAAGCTACACACTGAGCACTCTTTTAAACGAGTTGCAAACCTTCCAGTCCTTGATGAGGATTAGGACGAAGGAAGCCAAGGCAAATGTTGCCTTTAGGTCTTATCACAGGGGGTCGACCTTTGGGACAAAACCTGTAGCTCCTTCTCACCCGAAAGGGAAGAAGAAGAAAATGAAGAAGGGTAAAAATGACCGAGTTGCCGCCCATAAGGGCAAAAAGAACAAGGAAGTTACAGAAAAAGGAAAGTGTTTCTACTGCAATGGGGACGACCACTGGAAGCGAAACTGTCCCAAGTTCCTTGTCGAAAGGAAAAATACAAGTAAATGTGATTTACTAGTAACTGAAACGTGTTTAGTGGAGTGTAGTGACTCTGCCTGGATATTGGATTCGGGTGCCACTAACCACGTTTGTCCTTCTTTTCAGGGAATTGATTCCTAGCAGCAGATGCGAGAGGGTGAGGTGACTCTACGGGTTGGATCCGGAGAGATTGTCTTTGCTGCAACAATTGGCAAAGTGAAACTCTACTTCGACAGGAATTACTTATTGTTAGACAATTTGTATATAGTTTTAGGGTTTACTAGAAATCTCGTTTCTATTTCCAGCCTATTGGAACAATGTATTTTCGTTTCTTTTAATGGAAATAAAGCGTTTATTTCCTGAAATGGAAACTTTATTTGTTTTGCTTCATTTGAGTCTAATCTGTATGTTTTGAAACCAAATTCGGTCAAAAGCGTTTTGAACGCTGAATTATTTAAAAAACCAGAAACACGAACTAAGAGAGTGAAAGTTTCTCCTAATGAAAATGTCCCTCTTTGGCATCTACGGTTAGGCCACATCAATCTCAATAGGATTGAGAGACTAGTGAAGAGTGGACTTCTAAACCAGTTGGAAGAAAACTCTTTACCGGTGTGTGAGTCATGCCTCGAAGGAAAAATGACCAAACGTCCTTTTAGTGGAAAAGGATATAGAGCCAAAGAGCCTCTTGAGCTTGTACATTCTGACCTTTGTGGTCCAATGAATGTTAAAGAACGAGGTCGTTACGAATACTTTGTATCTTTTACAGATGACTATTCATGGTATGAGTATATTTACTTAATGCATAAGAAGTCTGAAACTTTTGAAAAGTTCAAGGAGTACAAGACTGAGATTGAGAACCTGTTGGGTAAATCACTTAAAACACATTGATTGGATCGAGGTGCATAGTATATGGACACAGAGTTTCAGCACTATATGATAGAACACGGAATTACGTCCCAACTTTCATCACCTGGTATGCCATAACATAATGGTGTATCGGAGAGGAGAAACATAACCTTATTGGACATGGTTCGGTCGATGATGAGTTATGCTCGTCTCCCTGATTCTTTTTGGGGTTACGCAGTGGAGACTGTGGTCTACATTTTGAACAACGTTTCGTTGAATAGTGTTTGTGAAACACCTTTCAAACTCTGGAATGGACGTGAAGGTAGTTTACACTATTTTAGAATTTGGGGATGCCCGACCCACGTGTTGGTGTCAAACCCGAAGAAGTCGGAATCCCGTTCAAAATTGTGCCTATTTGTAGGTTACCCAAAAGAGACTAGGGGTGGTCTATTTTACGATCCTAAGGATAATAGGGTGCTTGTGTCGACAAACGCCACTTTTCTTAAGGAAGACTACGTCAGGGATCATTTACCTAGAAGTAAAATTGTGTTGAATGAAATGGGCAATACGTCAGCAAGAGTTGCTGATGAGACTAGTACGTCAACAAGTGTTGTTGATCCTAGCACGTCTAGTCAAGTCTGTTCCCAAGAGTTAGGAATGTCTCGTCGTAGTGGGAGGGTTGTGAGACAGCTTGAACGTTACATGGATTTAGCTGAAACCCAAGTCGTCACCCCTGATGATGATTGTGAGGATCCATTGACTATGATCAGGCAATGGTTGATGTTGATAAAAACGAATGGAGTCGATGTACTTCAATTCTGTCTGGATGCTTGTGGATCAACCGGAAGGGGTAAAACCTATTGGTTACAAATGGATTTAAGAGCGTAAATGTGGCGTAGATGGGAAGGTGCAGACCTTCAAAGCACGACTAGTGGCAAAGGGTTTTACCCAGGTTGAAGGGGTTGACTATGAAGAAACCTTTTCACCTGTTGCCATGGTAAAGTTGATCAGGATCCTTCTGCCCATTGTCGCATATTATAACTATGAGGTATGGTAGATTTATGTCAAGACAGCCTTTCTTAATGGCAAACTTGACGAGACCATCTACATGGACCAACCCAAAGGGTTCATTGCCCAAGGCCAAGAGCAAAATGTTTGTCGGCTTCATAGGTCTATTTATGGACTGAAACAAGCCTCAAGGTCTTTGAATATAAGATTTGATGAAGTGATCAAATCTTATGGCTTTGATCAAAATGTTGATGAACCTTGTGTCTACAAGAAAATCGTTGACAAAACTGTTGCATTTCTAGTGTTGTATGTGGAGGATATTCTTTCCATTGGGAATGAGGTAGGATTTCTTACTGACGTAAACAAATGGCAAGCTTCGCAATTCTAAATGAAAGATTTGGGAGAAGCACAATATGTTCTAGGTATCCAGATAGTCCGGAACAGGAAGAACAGAACGTTGACCTTATCTCAAGCGTCTTATATTGACAAGATGTTGTCTAGATATAAGATGCAGAACTCCAAGAAGGGTTTGCTGCCTTTCAGGCATGGGGTTCACTTGTCTAAGGATCAATGTCCTAAGACTCCTCAAGAGGTTGGGGATATGAGACGGATCTCATATGCTTCAGCTATAGGGAGCCGGATGTATGTCATGTTGTGTATTAGGGTCGACATCTATTATGCAATAGAGATTGTCAGTAGGTATCAATCCAATCCAAGATTAGATCACTGGACAACCGTAAAGGCAATCCTCAAGTATCTTAGGAGAACGAGGAACTACAGCCTAGTGTATGAGAGTGGGGATTTGATCCTTCCGAGATACAAAGATTCTGACTTTCAGACCGATAAGGATTCTAGGAAATCCACTTCGGGGTCAACCTTCATTCTTAATGGAGGAGTTGTAGTATGGTGAAACATCAAACAGGGATGTATCACTCATTCCACTATGGAAGCGGAGAACGGTGCGGCTTGTGAAGTTTCAAAGGAAGTTGTTTGGCTAAGTAAGTTCATGACGGATTTGGAAGTTGTTCCAAATATGAACTTGTCGATCACGTTGTTTTATGACAACAGTGGTGTTGTAGCCAACTCCTGAGAGCCTCGGAGCCATAAGAGAGGCAAGCACATTGAGCTGAAGTATCATCTGATACGGGAGATTGTGCACCGCGGCGACATGACAATCACGCAGATAGCGTCGGAGCACAACGTTGTTGATCCATTTACAAAGCCCCTCATGGCTAAGGTGTTTGAGGGTCACCTAGAGAGTCTAGGTCTTCGACTGCTTCATGACTAGGGCAAGTGGGAGTAATGTAAAGGGTATTCAATGTCCTAGTTTATTGTATTACTTTTTGTAATCTATTGTACATTTGAGAAATGTATGTTTTCTCCACTAGCTTTGTCCAAGTGGGAGTTTATTGGGATGTATGTCCTAATCTCGTTTTGTTTGTAAAATTACTATTTGAAATAAATAAGATTTATTTCTTTCATTACTTTGAGTCTCACAATTTTATAAACTTTTCCAATAAACTAAGCTCTAGGGTCCTTGAATTTATGAGAGAACTAGAACTTGAACGGTGTGTAGTGGACACACAGGGAGGATCACATTCGAGTAAATGATCCGAACGGTCTACAGTATATGGATAGGGTTAGAGACCTAATCCTAGATACGTTGTGGATGTGACTCGCTTTGTATTAGATACAAGGGATGTGATCTGACTTGTTCATGTGGTTGACATGCGAGTGAGGCATCCTGTGCAATGAGATTATACAAGACCGAATTGTGAACTATTAGACCTACTGATGTAACACCGTTGACAGTATAGGACTAATAACTTCGTAGATGACCATTAGTGACTCGACATGAATCCTGAGCGTGTTACGGACTCCTGTATGCGGGGGTTTGTCCTTTGACTAGTAAAGGTGAGGGTGGTCATAGTTACTCGCCCAATATATCTATCTTCTCAGGGACAGGACCACATGGGGAGCTGAGAACTTAACTATGCGAGATGGAATTCACTCGTTCACACCTTTAGGGAAACTAGAGGGGTTGTTCCCTTAAGTGTTGTCTCCAGGGCTTGGACAACGGGCGCCCGCCTTCTCACTGGCCCGAGAAGGGTGTTGTGTATGGTTGGACCATTACACCGTGTTGTTCATTAGAGGAGCAGTGAGGACTTAAGGAGCAAGAAGTAGACATAGGGGTAAAACAGTAATTTGACCCAACCGTGTTTACGAACAACCTGTGAAGGGTCGACTCATGGGCATTGGTTATATCAATGGACACAACTTATCCTGATATGAACCAAGACACACTTGTTTTACCTCTAGGGCCAATCACACGCGCAAGGGTCAAGCAACTACAATTTGTTTTCAACTCTCACATACAAGCAATGGGGAATTCAATTAATGAAGGTCAAGTCAGGGGAAAGGAACATCAACTCGATATGTGTTGTCAGGTGATGTTACAATAAGTGTGAACTCATACATACAACTTGAATTGTGAACTCACACCCAAGTTCTGTCTTGAGTGCTGCAATTAGAGCGACTCTTAATGAAGCGAGACGAGCAATAGAGTCTATAACAAAGTTCAAAGACGTTCTCGTTTAGCTACCGTGTGAGGAAATGGCGATTGAGGACTGCAGGAGCTTCTTGACTTCTCTGTCTCTCAGAGCTTGCCCGATCGTTAGTGAGATGAAAAGGATTAAATGCAGTGAAAATGACGCTCGGGTGAAGGCAACCTAAAAGCATGGTGAGTCTTTGCTCTCAAACAAGACACATGCCTTGAAGGCTTTGAAGGCACAGAGCAGGCACATTGTAAGTTTCATCGAGAGGAGTTTGAAGCAAGTTACATTACTCATTAGCAATGTCTTGGCATTGTATACTCAATTACACGACTCACCATTTCAACCCCACGGAATGAAACGGCGGAGAAACCAAAAGTCTGAGTTTCCAGTTGGATGACAAGTAGTGAGCATGAGCTCATGAAATCTCATCCACGTAGCATTCACGTCAACGCAGATTGTGGCTTTGGATGGAAGTGGAGATTTCCGTTCGATCACGAAGTTTGTAAATGAAGCTCCAAATTATAGTAACGTGAAGATACATCATATATGTGAAGAAGAGAGTCTACAAAGAAAATATCGACATGAAGCGAAAGAAAACTAACATAATGTTTATTGGAGATGGTATTGGAGAAAGCGGTGGTGACGGGGAAGTCGCAATTTTCTTGAGGATGGACTACTTTCGAAGCTCGCAATTGTTGGTGAGTAGTTTAATCATTTACTTTCAAGTAAAGTTTAGTTTTTGTTGTTTTAGTCTTGAAAGATAAAGGTGTTGCTTTGACTCGACTTGTGAATGACATGTTTTCTATATAAGCTGTTTTTGGTGCAGTTTGTATTGTTTACGGAAGGATTCATAGCAAGAGACATGACATTTCGCAACACCGCCGGGCCGGAAAACCATCAAGCGGTGGCACTCAGAGTCGACTCGATCAATCGCCTTCTATCGGTGCGGCTTTGAAGGCCATCAAGACACGCTTTACGTTCACTCTCTTCGCCAATTTTACGGGAATGCAACATATATGGCACCATAGACTACATCTTCTAAGCAGTGCGGCAGATGTTCCAAAAATGCAACATCTACACCGAGTTCCACTCCTCTCGGAAGGTCACGATCACGGCTCAAGGCGAAAATCCCGCATCGTCTACCGGTTTTTCGATCCAAGAGCAGCTTTATTTATGCAACTCAACCAACATATCTAGGAAGACCATGGAAGCTATATTCAAGGATCGTCTTCTTGAACACTTACATGAGTGGTTTGGTACAACCTGAGGGTGGCTTGAGTGGTATGGCAATTTTGCATTAGGCACATTGTGGTATGGAGAGTATAAGAATTATGGACTGATGCATCCCTTTGGTCGGGTCAAATGGCTTGGGTACCACGATATCCGAGATGTTGTTGTGGCTAGGTTGTTCACCTCAGAGCACTTCATCGACTGATCGATCATGGTTTCCGAGGGCGGGTATTAAGTTCACACTTGGATTGAGTAATTAAGTATCATTATGCTATAGGTTTAGGAAGTTTGAATCTTTGGACATGTTTTTCTTTTTTATATGGTTTGAAATGACAACTATGTATAAGAATATGAATCTATCAACAATAAGTTTTCCTACAAGATGTGCTATGTGATTCTAGCTTGTTCTTGGAAGTTTACAAGTTGTCATATCTAAATTTTGTCTCAATTGACTTTCATTCTAAACTTTCCATTGCTTTGAATTTGTTTCCTTGTTTTGGTTGAAAGTTTAGAAACAATTTTTATTGTTAAAAATTTGTAATAGCATTAATTTAATTTGGTCCAATTGTTTTTATTTGTTGTTTTTTATTTTCTTAGAAAAATAATGTCATTTGATTTCTCATTGTTTTTAGTGTTTGAAAAAAAGAAAAAAGCACTGACTTTTCATAAAAAGCACTGACTTTTCATTTTTGTAAGTGAATTTTATAAGCCAAAAGAATTCATTTTAGAAACAAAACTCTATTTTTCAAAATCTCACCCTTACTTCTTTTTTTTTTAAATTAAAAAATCGCACCTTTACTTATCGATATTTGATTTTTCTTTCTTTGAACATATTATTTCTGCCTAATTTTCTCTCTCCTATATGCTTTTATCGTTTTTAACCTATTTTTCTCTCTAAAATTCCTCCCTTCTCTGAAAATTTTTCATTCTGAAATTCGCTTCAAACTTTTCTCTCTCTAACATAGTTTTCTCTCTATTTTTCCAACCATTTTTTTTTAGCTTTTTATTGTTGAGATTGCGTTTTTTTTTTTTATAAAATTGTTGAGATTGCGTCTGAGACGTGTAAAAGTAATTTTGGGAAAAATCCTAACTGTTTCAGTTCTCTCATAATCCATCATAATCCAGCATTTTGCAAAGAAATCATAGCTCAAATGGATGATTAATGTATTAACGATCACATGTGTGTGGTTCAAATTCCACAAATCCCAATTGTACTAAAAACAAATCAAGCATTTTCTTTCTCTTCATTTTTTTTTTTTTTGGAAAATAGCCAATATATCTTTCCATTATATATATATATATATATATATATATACTAATTCCTTGGCCTGATATTGAAGTTCCTAAACAATTCCAACATCACTAAAATTGAAACAAATTCAAGCAAAAATATCGATGTATTTTCATCTTCTTTTGAATACTTTTTTTTTCTTTTTTTTTCTTCTTCTTACCATCTGCCCTCCAAATTGTTAATGGTTGCTTTTTCTCTCTTGTACACATCTAAATGATATCAAAAAGTTGGTCAAAATATTTTGAGATTTGTTGAATGTGTTATTTGATTTTCAGTAATTTTTTTCTTATCTATTCTTTAATTTTATTTCTTGATGTTTTTTATTTAAAACTATATCGATTTTGAAATCAAGAGGGAATAAGCTTTGAAATGAAGAAGGATTATAAGGGATGCTAGATTTTGAAATAGTAATAAATTGAAAACCAAAAGAAATCTTCATCACAATTTTATATAACAATTATTTTTCCTAAACTTGTATTGGATAATTTAGGGCTTTTTTTTATTAATGAAGATTATATTTATTATTTACTATATTTTAATATTTTCATTTACGTCTAAGTAAATTGAATAGTTAATGTAATTTATTATTTATTTATTATATTTTAACTTTTTAAGTAAATTGAATATTAGATTTATTATTTACTATATTTTAATATTTCAAAAATAATATTTTAATATTTTAAGTAAATTTAATATTATATTATAATTTACAATATAATATATATTAAAAAATGTAGTTATCTTATTTTTAGATAAAATAAATAAAATAAAGAAAAATAGAGAATATAGAAAAAATGAAGAATGAAAACGGAAGGATGAAAGAAAGAGAAAAAATGAAAAAAAAAAAAAATGTTGGTTTGGACTCAAAACCGTACACTCGAATTTATATAAAGTGTTGTCAAACACTATGCCAGACGTTGTGGGTGTTAAAGACTTTGAGATGGTCGTCTCTTCAAGAGATAACCATCCACAAATTTTTTAAAAATTTTGCGATAGATGACATTTTGGTATTCACGCACGAGATGATCGTCTTTTCAAGAGACCATCTCCAAATTCATTAAAACAACAATATTATTGTAAATAGTTTGAAAAATACAATATTTTTATAATAAGTTAAAAAAATTACAATATTAATAAAAAAATCCGATAATTTAAAGTAATAACAAAATATAATTTATAATTTAATTATAAAATTATAAATAATTAGCTTAACAATAATTCACATATTGACCATCAACATATAAATAATTAAAATAATGTAAACTTTGGTCATTATGGTTAAACCAAAATAATTTTATTTGAATTTACCCCATGCTGGCTGCTGCAACCTGCTTTTATATGTCTAAAATTGAAATTTACCAAATACTAAAATGCTTGAAGCATACGTGTCAACAATTATTTTAAAAGTTACAACAATCCCAAATAGAACAACTCTTTTAGAACCCAAAAATATTTAATCAACATGTTGGTCTCGATTTCTTCATTTCCCCGAGCGACTATCACACAAAATTTTAGAAGTATCATTTTCTAAAGTGATAGTGTATAGGGAAATTTTTAAACATAATGTACACAATAATATTTGTATGTCATGCTAAAGTACAAAGATATAAAATTATTTACAACTTATTCTAATAAAAATGCAAATATGCCTGCGATAAATGTAACTTTGACTTAGAAAATAAAATGAGATATAATTTTAACAAACTAGTAATCTATAGATAATCTTTTTCTTTTTCCCTTTTTTTTACAATTTATATATGATGTGAAAATTTACAAACAAGAGAAAGTTGGACTAGCTAAGGGTCTGTTTGGTAGGTAATCCAAATTCTATTTTATGCTTTCGGATTCACTGAATTCAGTGAATACGTGTTTGGCAGACATGTTTTGGAAAACAGTTTTCAGATTTTATGATCCAAATATTAGAAATTCTGAAAACAACATTTTTATATTTTCATTGTATCCAAATTCTGAATTTGAAATTTTAAAATGCAGAATTATTTTAAACAAAGATAAAAATCTTAATAAACATAGTATTTCATATTTATAAACTTAATTTACTTTTGTCAAATTAAAATATGTATAATATAATATATTATAAAATATAAAATATTATATTATAAAATAATAATTATATAAAATTTATTTATTTAACATGTTCATAAATTAATTAATAATGTCTTATATTCAACCTAATATTTAGTTTTGCAACTACAACTAATTTTATTTTATGATCTATAAATATATTATAAAACACATTTTAAATTACTGTTTAAAATGAAATCAAATTTCTAAATCTGCTACCAAACACATATATGAAAACATGAAATACAACTTTGTTTCATTGAATCCCTTGCTTTCAAATTTCTGTTTTCAAATTGTCTACCAAACAGGCCCGGCCCTAAGCTATACTCACATGACTGTCTAAATAAAATGTTAACCTGATACTAATAACATAGATTAATTTTTGACGTTTAATTAAACAAAATTCCAATGACAAAAAAAAAAGAATTAGTACTAAAATAAAAAAATTCAAAGTAAAAAATTATATTAGAGACTAAAAATAATTTTAACATGATATTATATATAATACAAATATATTCAAGAACTTGAATTAAGCTAAAGTTACGTACATTTATTGCATGAAAGACGATAAAAAACAAATTTGATTACACAGTACTCATCAATGAAAAGGAGTTCCTACTATTTTTTTTTTTAATGTGATCTGATTTTAGGTAAAAATAAAGTTTGTTTTTGGTATCAATATTCAATCACTATAAGAAGTTAGCAACGAAGATTTGTTTTTATTTTCCCCTCTTAGATCGAGAATATTTGAGATCTATATTTTGAAAAATCAATATAATTATACTCTAATAGAAATGAATGAAATAAAGAAAATATTTATGCAAACTTTGATTTATACATTGGTGTTAGTGATACAAAAGTAAGCCAGATTAACAAATTTTCTGTGACTTAAAACTTTTGGGGCATCGATTATAATCACTTCTGGAATATATTCTGCACTCAAACATAGATAATTATAATCTCAGATTATATTACTCTAGATTTTAAATATATTATATAATTTCACAGATTATAATAACCCACAGGCTATTATAATTCCGTTATTATAAATCACTCAACGCCCTAAACAACCCATTAAGTTAATATAATGACCTAATTTATCACGGCCGGACTCTGATCATCATTAGAAAAATAGGTCTACCTCCCACGAAACTAAAATATTGTTTGGACTTGGGTTAGATGGGTGCAATTTCTTAAATACCTATACCTATAGCATACCTTATTGAATCAAAAAGTCTCAAATTTAGATAATCACATCTAATATAAATTAATATGTAATTGTATATATCTAGATAGGTGATCAAGATAATTAATCCCATCAAACATTAACTTTAATTTCAATAGGAAAAGTTAATAATCTCTCACTTGATTTTGTTTTTAACCTAAAGGAGTAAAAAAAGATTTAAAATTTGAGAGAGCTAAAGAATAGGGCAGCCTTTACAAATTGGTTGGTTATTAAGCTTCCAATATTTAGTAAACAAAAACAAACCAACCTTTAAGGCCATTCTTTAAGCCACAAGTTTAGAGGGTCAGTTACAACAAACTTTTCAAATCAAACCCTTTTGTTTGTTTTGCTTCTCCCTATATAAGCCTTCCTCTTCTCCCAATCTCTTCAAACCCACACTCTAGAAGGGGCTTCTAAGAGGAAGGTCCCCAACTAGCTTCAAAATAAACCCTTCTTTTTTTTATTATTTTCCCACATCTCTTAGCCAGCCTTCCAGAGGGAGAAATTGTATAAAGAAAAAAAAAAAAACAACAACAACAACACCCTTTTGTTGGTCATTCAAAGAAAAAAGAAAAAAGAGGTCTTTTTTTTTGGTTTTGTTAGGGCAAAATGGGTTACGAAGATGATGATGCTCAGAACAAGAAACGATACGCCATCATCGGCGTGTCGTCAATGTTACTGGTGGCGATGGTGGTGGCGGTGACGGTAGGTGTTAACCTAAACCAAGACGAATCGAGCAATCCGGCCACCGGAAACAAGGCGCATGAAATAACTACTTCTATGAAAGCCATTAAAGCCATTTGCCAACCTACTGATTACAAACAAGAGTGTGTTGCTAGCCTTAAATCTGCTGGTAACAACTCTGCAGATCCTAAGGAATTGGTTCAAGCTGGCTTTAAGGTTGCCATGAAATTGATCCAAGCCGCTGCTAGTAAATCTGTCACCTTGCAAGAGCTTGAGAAAGATCCTAGAACTTCCAAAGCCCTTGCTGGCTGTAAGGAGCTCATGGATTTCGCCTTTGATGAGCTTAAATACTCCATGGAAAAACTCGGCGAGTTCGATATTACTCATCTTGACGAGATGTTGATCGATATTAAGATCTGGCTCAGCGCCACCATTACTTATCAAGTAACCAATTTAGAAGTTTTTTTTTTCAAGTTTAAAAAAAAGTTGATAGGTATAAATTTAATTACGTACTTGTTTGTGATATGTTTGTTTGTTATTAGGAAACTTGCTTGGATGGGTTCGAGAACACAACAGGGAACGCGGCGGAGAAGATGAAGAAGGCATTGAAGACGTCGATGCGATTGAGCAGCAATGGGTTGGCGATGGTGACACAAATCTCCTCCATGTTGACAGATTTGCAGATTCCAGGCATCAGTCGACGACGACTTCTGGAGATTCCAGTTCTCGGCCACGACGATTACCCTGAGTGGGCAAACCCCGGGATGCGCCGTCTCCTGGCCGCTTCTCTGGCGAAGATCAAGCCAAACTTGGTGGTGGCCAAGGATGGAAGTGGGGATTACAAGACCATTCAAGAGGCTCTAGACAGAGTTCCAAAGAGGAAGAACAATCAAACTTTTGTGATTCATATCAAGCAAGGAGTGTACAAGGAATACATTGTCATCAACAAAACCCTCACCCATTTGACATTCATTGGTGATGGCCCCAAAAAGACCATTATCTCCGGAGACAAAAACTTTATTGATGGCACACCCACCTTCAAAACTGCTACCGTTTGTGAGTACAATTTTGAACTTGCATTAATGGTCGAGTAATTGATTGATTTCTTTCTTTTTTTTTTCAGCTGTGACAGCAGAGCGATTCATGGCTCGAGACATCGGGTTCGAGAACACAGCAGGGCCGACGAAGCACCAAGCAGTGGCATTGCGAGTCCAAGCAGACAAAGTGGTATTCTTCAACTGTGAAATGCATGGTTACCAAGACACTCTCGCGTACACCATGCGCCAATTCTACTGCGCGATCGCACGATCTCGCTGTCGACTTCGTGTTCGGGGCGCATGGCGGCGTGTTCCAAAACTGCAACTTCACGTGCGGCGGCGCTGCCGAACCAACAAAACATCGTAACAGCCCACGGACGAAAGGAGCGACGCCAGCCATCGGCACTGATCATCCAAAACTCGACATTCAAGCCAGACGCAGATCTTTTGCCAGTGAAAAAACAGTTCCCATCATTCTTGGGGAGGCCATGGAAGGAATATTCAAGAACAATCATAATGGAATCATACATTGATGACTTTATTCAACCAGAAGGATGGCTTCCATGGACTGGTGATTGGGGATTAAAGACTTGCTTCTACTCTGAGTATAACAATTACGGCCCTGGATCAGACAAGGCAAAGAGAGTCAGATGGAGAGGAATTAAAACCATTACCCCACAACATGCTTTGGATTTCACTGCAGGAAGGTTCATTTTGGGAGATAGATGGATTAAGGCCACCGGAGTTCCGTATGTCTCCGGCATGACTAGACCCGCCGGAGCTGCAGGAGCTGCGGCTCATTGATATGTTTTTTTTTGTTTCATTATGTAATGGCGTCGGCCTGTCTCTTTCTCTTCTCTTTTTTCTTCTTTTTCCTTTTCTCTCTCACAGATCTGGTTTAACTTGTGTGGTCATCATGTGTGGGTCCTAATTTTATATAGTGGAAGAAAAATTATTTTGCTTTTTTCCCATTTTTCTTTTCTTTTTTTTTTGGTTGTTTGCATTTCTTCCATTTAGTTTGGATTTGGACCCCTTTTTTTATAATTTATTTATCTTTTTCTTCTTAATAAATCATCAATTAATTCTTTTCCATTAATTTATTTATATCTAATTTTTTTTTAATTTCTAATATGTAAGATGGGTTGGTTCAAGTGCTTTTTGAGAGTTTCTGGTTCCTTGTTATTTGTCTTAAAAAATTTGAAATTCAATCTTAATCAACCTAATAGTTTTAATTTTTGGGCCCTATAATTTTAAAAAATTTTAATTAATCAAAATGGCTCTTACTATTTTGAAAATTTAGTAGGACAAAGAAAATGCCTCTTTTTTCTTCCTTTTTTTCCTTATTTTCTATTAATTGCATTTGAATTTTAAATATCTAAAATATGTTAAATTATAAAATTGACTCCTATAGTTTATTTGACCCATGTGAATTTAAGAGTCTCAATTTAGCCTTATGATCTTAGTTTCACGTGTACTTAACAGATTTTTTAAGTTTTTAATTTTAAAAGTTTTTTGAAATATTTGCTAACCTTAATTACGTGAGGTTTAATTTTTTTTTTTAATATAATAGTTTTTAAAAAAATTTAAATTTTTTTATGATAATGATTTTATGATTCAAAGTTAGTTTTTGAAATCTTTGTTAGTCTAAAAAATAGATGTAGGGGTTAATATAAATTTGATTAATTTATTATAAGTGAAAGTTTAAATTTCAAATTATATATAAAGAATAAGTCTAAAAAATAATTCTCAGATATCTCACTCCTGGTAAAGATAGAGATAAATTAATCATTTTTTTACAAAAATGACTTCAATGATAAAAATATTATAATAATTTTTACTATGCAAATAAATATTACCCAAAATGATTTTTATAGTATAAGAATATTTTTAACTTTTTTAGAATATAACACCTTCCCAAACATTTTTTCAAATAGATTACTTGAAACGATTTTTTAAATATAAAATAATAATTTATAAAATAATTAAACCATAAAGGTGAATTTAAATCTATCATTATTCCTAAAAGTATATGAATTAGAACTACTCATCGTAAGTATTATAAATTAAAATTAATAAGTTTTTCGTATTAAATTTAATTAATTTTCTTAAAACATTAATTTTAAAGGTATATAACTCATGCTAATATATTAAATATATTTATTTAAATAATTAATTCATAATGAAAAATAAAGGAGAAGAAAGGAAAAAAATAATAGGATTACCTTTTCATGAGTTTCAATACTTCTAAAAACTTTATATACTTATCAACAAAACTTTTAATCGGAAATAACACTCGTTGAAACTCAAATTATTTTATCTCGACAAAAAATCAAATTATTTCAGACTTGTTCAAGATTGTACAATTTTAAGGAATACAACTATGAATATAATTGGTTTGCAAAACATGTTTCTATTTCACATATCAATATCTTAGTCCAATTTTGATTGAAATTTTTTAAAATAAAATTAAAATAAACCATTACAATGATAATAGTCTAAAATGAAAACAATATCTTTTGAATCACCATCATATATTTACCATGTTTTTTTATAAATAAAAAAATTGACACAAAAACAAAAGGTCATAAGATCGAGAAAGACTTTTAAATGGGAAATTGGTGACCATAAATAGTCTATAATAAAAAATGTCTAAAAAAGTTTCATATTCCAATTTTGTCTACCTATTTTTCAGGAAGGAGTGTGAAGAAAATTGTATGCCCATTTTGCCCTTGGTATATATAATTGTATTTACTGTCAAACCTAATTCATCATAAATCTGTTCCAACCGTTTTTTTTTTTGTTGAATGTGTTGTATTTTGCCTCAAAACTTTGTAGCTTGCATGGTTTTTCCCATTCATACACAAAACAAGGTTATTAATGTTTTTTTTCATTCTAATTGTTTTTATTCTTATTTCTTTCCCGACTTCAAGATATTTTTACTTATTTTCTAACAGTCTAAAGATGGAATGAGAATAAGTATTTGGACATTAAATAAGCCTTAATACTAAGGCTTATAAATAAGGGATCTCATGTTGAACTTTTTTAAAATGAGATAAAGATTTACGTCGTATTTTTCAATATATTCTACATTTTCTATTTTGAAAATATTATGCTATGAAATGTTTTAAAACATGCAAGTTATGAAAGTCATGTCATGAATCATTTATTGTTTTTCTCATGATATGTGCATTTACTGTTTATGAATGATGGATGATACCTCATGCATGTATGTATGCTATGAATGTATTTTAGAAGGATGTGGTAATTGGTCTCCCGAGGATTATGCATGGTCAAACATGCATTTAGACGCCCTTTGGGTATGCTTATAGGAATTTGTGAGAGACTCAAATTTCAGGGGTATGTGGAGGACTCAATTTATAGAGGTATGTGAGGGACTCAACATGAAAGGATTCAGGTTGACCAATTGACCACTTAAAGCCGAAATGAAAGTCACGTAGTTGTTATGTTTAAAAGAAGTTTTAGGCCCCACATATGAAAGTTTAAAGTCATGATTGCATGTGTATGCATATCCCAAACCTCAGTAGTGAGGTCACTTACTGAGTATTATTCTTTCTTTTTAAAATATTTTCAGGTAAAAGTAAAGACATACAAGGTGAGTGACGGGAAGGCGTTGCGAAGCCCATGGGAAATTCAAAGACATGTTTTTCCGCACTTTTGAATTTAGTTTATTTTTTGGCTCTTTTAGTTTAAATAACATAATGGTTTTGTAACTTGAGGCGAGATTTTATTTAGGTTTATTTTAAAAATTCTAACTGTTTGGGATCCCAAAAATTAAATTTCAAAGTTTGGTTTCAATATATTTTTCTTATCTTGAAAGTATTTTATGGCTTGAAATGCATGCATGAGTAGTAATATCCCTAGGGAGTGAGTTATAGAATTAGGGGTGTTACAATTAAGTTCTTCTGATCCATGGCTTTTTAGTTCGGGTTGACTCTATTTCATTCATGACTTGCATATAAAAACTATATCAGGAGTTTAATTGCCACAACCTTTGTAAACATTTTTATGTTCCTTTTCATGAATCATACACACATGCATGAGGTTCTAACATGTTCGTCAATATAGTGATGCAATAATCACAGTAAACATGAAATTAAATAATGCATTCTCATTCAAGTAATGATGCAACATTCATAACTCATAAATTTTATGCAACTATTAAAACTGAAAAGAAATAAAGAAAAGAACATATGATTTATAAGATAAAATTTACATTTACAATTTTCTTAAAAATCATGGCTACTAAAAATCTTAATCTCAATTTTTTAAAAGTTTAGCGTGAAATCCCTTACCTGGTCTAAATTTCTAAAATTCTAAATTTCAAGTTCTCGTTCCAATGCAACTCTTCCGTCGAACCTGCTCATCAAGAACCTAATTTAAAATCCAACCAATAATTGGCCGTAATCACAAAATTTATGGGTTTCACATGTCCATCAAAATCACATTGAACAAAATTTTCAAACCATATTAACTTAGTGTGAGGGACAACTGATTCCAATAAATCTCCATAATGATATGATATTGTCCACTTTAGACATGAGCCCTCATGATTTTATTTTTTTGGTTAAGGCCTCGAACCAATGGAGATGGTGTCCCTACTTATCCACACATTATCTTCCCCTTATCTATCCAATATGTGATTTTTGTTGCACTCCTAACAATCTCAACAATCTTTTCCTCAAACAAAGTACCATTTCGAGCCTCCCCTCAAATAGTCATCTCTAAATTACACTCGAGCAAATTACTAATGACTTCTCACTGAAGTACACTAACCACTTCTTACTAGAGTACACTGTGTTGTCAACTCCCCATTGGAGCACAAACGTCCAGAAGCTTGACCATAGATTCACTATGACTATTGAGGATTCTACAAACATGGCTAAGTTAAAGATCCGACTCTGATACCACTTGTTAGGGACAATCGATCTCTACAATGGTATGATATTGTCTACTTTAGACATGAACCCTCGTGACTTTGTTTTTTAGCTCCCCTTTTCTAGCCAATGTGGAACTTTGGTTGTCCCAACACTTTGTTTCCCAACTTGAAAACCATCTAAAATATGATATATAAGTCCAATCTACGTACAACGATTTGAAGACTCAATTCAAAAATGAAGAGGTCGGACGAAATTTGACAAAGGCTTAATGTTCGCAGATCTGAGAGGCGGTGACGACTTAGGCTCAATGGAACTACGACGAAGGTCGGTGATGCGTAGCTTGCGGCGGTGTGGCAAACAGAGATGGTGAGCAGGGGCTAGAGGTGTGTGCGACTCGCGATTCGCGAAGATACCGACTCGATGACGATCGACGACGAAACACTCTCCGTCGGTGAGCGGCTACAACAGCGATTCGTGAGGTTCAATCTTCTGGTAGCAGTGATAGGCGACAAGGGCCTCTCCAATGCATGTTCTCGTATGAATGAAGAAGAAGGAAATGGAATATTGTCGCAATTAGCGTGCTATTACAAGACAAAGAGGTCTCTATTAACCCTAATTCTTTTTCTTTTTCCAAAGTTGTCCCTCTGAATATGCTGTAATAAACCCATACACTTAATAAAATAACCCATATACCTCAAATTGCTAATTTTAAAAAAGGTTTAAGCATTTAAATTTTAAATTTCTATTTCGATTCTAATTAAAATTTATTTTCAAAACTAATCCTCAATCAAACATGGAATTTTTCTTCCAACTTAATCATTTCCACGAAAATTTATTCAAACCTCAAAATTAACCATACTTGAAATCCTCGAGCATTACAAAGAAAGAGATAGTTGAAAAATCCGACGAAATTAGGCTTGACTTGAACTTGCTCATTTGACTGGCTCTAGGATAAAAGGTAGTCGCATAATATTTTTCTTTGTAAATTATGCAGTCACCATCCTCTTTTAAGTAATACTAAACAAGTAAAATACACAGGCATTTAAAAGCAAAACATGCTTATCAAAGTAGTTGTTTAGAAAGGTTTCTTTCAGGAGAGGTCTTATACATTAGGGTTAATCATATCTTCCAAGTCTACTTTCATAAGTTTCTGTCTTTTCTTTTTCAAAACAAAACTCTCATAATTCGCCCTAATGAGTATGATTACTTCATTTAACCTCTAATCCTTGAGTGTGGGATTGTCCTTTTACTTTAGCTAAGTTTTAGGCCTTATTACAAAACTACTTAAGTCTTCCCCCAAACTTGTTTAATTGCTAGAATTTTCCTTTGATCTTCTTTATCTTGCATTTTCTTTCTAAAAAGTCTTCCTTGTCACTCTTGCATTCGTTGCAAATCACTTTGTGGTGAAAAGTATTTAACGATGAGAAAGAATCACTCACTAATACTTGTTTCCACAATCAAGGGCAGAGCTACGTTGATCAAGATAATTTACTTACAAACTAAGCCTTAAGCCTATCGAAGTGACAACAAATTTCTAGAAAACATAACACTCCTCTAAATATTCAACTTATCAAAATATCAAAATTAGGCTTAATGCTCAATACTTAGAAAGAATTCAAAACAAAAATGTTTAATTTTATCAAAATTTAGCCATGCTTCAAATTTCATGAATTTGCAAAAACAATTCACTCAAAAAGTACTAATCATCAAATTTCTACATCACACGAGCAGGCAAATACCCCTTCTAACATCCATTAATCCTTGGTTCAAGCCCTTTTGCACGTATGTATTTTGTTTTTCCAAAAAAAATTAATTTCACCCCTAAATTTATATAGTTGTATCCCTTTTTAAACTTATACATGTGGTTTTTTACCCTATGTTCAATTTTTCGCTAATTTATCCACTAAATTTAACCAAAAAAAAAAAAACAATGTAAGAATCTTCATATAGCCACCAATTTCAATAAAATTAAGCTTTGTAAAAAATTAAATTTGATTGATACACTAAATATTGAAAACTTTGCTAATACTCACAAATTTCAACAAAAAATTAACTCTAATGTCATTTTTCAATGAAATGTTATCAATTTTGTACCGTACATATATTTCAAAATTCAAAAAATGCATGTGAATATTTTTTTAATGATCTTTCAAATGCAAGCTTATCAAATGCTTAAAATTGCAACAGTTTTTAAAATTTAGAGTTAAAATTGTAATATTTATCTTAATTTAAGGTAGAATTTCACAAAATTTAAAGTTTAGGACAAACATTTACACAACATGACAAGTTTAAGATCAAAATATATTTTTTTCCAATTTTTTAAAATAATTTAAATTTATATGTAATAACAAATATATGATATTATAATTATTTTTCAATTTGATTTTTCGTTTCTAGAGTCAAATCGAGAAACAACCATAAATATATTTTTTACTTTTAGTACATTATTTAAAATTAATTACATAAAAATTTTATAATTCTCATAAAAAATAGAAAAAAATTATTTGTTATTTCAAGTTTCATTTTATATATATATATTTCATAAGTTTTAATCTACTCTAATAACATTTTGAATTAAAAAAGTATGCAATTAGATTTTAGACTTTCAATTTTATATCTAATAAGTTTTGAAGTTTTAAATTTATGTCTCATAGATCTGTAGCTTAATAGATATTTTTTTTTAAAGTTCAAGGATCAGAAAATTGAAAAATTAGAGACATATTAGATAGATAATCCACTCGTAGAAATTCGGGATTTTATGACATTGAAAAAGTATCATAAACACATTTTATGACACTTTTTATCCGTCCTAGAAGCCACCATCAAGGAAACTCCATACATGACACATTTAAAATATTGTCATAATTAACTATTCTATGACAGTTTTATCTTATCGAGAAAGTTGTATACACGACATTTTCAAGTGTCATGGTAAACTTTTGTATGACAAATAAACATTGTCAAGAAATAATTCGTCCATCCTAATTTTCCGTCAAGATATATCAAACAATGACAGATTTTATATGTCATAGAAATTATGTCTATGACAGAAAATTAGTGTCAAACATGTTGTCATGTTATTGCCTATTTTGATAGATTTTAATTGTCATAAATGTTTTTTCAGTGACAGTTTTGAATTGTCATGCATTTAGTTACTTTGACAGTTTTAAGTGTCAAGAAAGATCATTTAATGACATCTTCTATTTGTCAACAAAAGTATTATGATAGATTCCTTCTGTCAAAGACTTATTTTCTTTGATGGTTTTTATTAGTTAACAAACAATATTTACAATCAAACTACGGTAAAATGTATATATTACATTAATGTGAAACGAAAGAATTATCACATTAATTCAAAAATAATTATGTTTACAATCAAACTATGATAAAATGTATATATTACATTAATATAATGTGTTCACATGTCAATATGCTTCTTCCACTATGTGAATGCTCTGGACAAAATAATATTCATTTAAATATTGAACATAATCCTTTAAAGAATACTCTTAAGAGGAAGAAATGATATCTAAATTGGTGTACTTACATTTAATTACATAATACCAAAATTTCGACAACATAACGACATAATTACAACAATACCCACAATTTTTACAAGTACCTGTTTAAGTAAAAACACACTTATAACAACTCAATAACCAGATAACCAAACCAAACTCCATCGCCATAACCCATTAAAGGTTCAAAATTCTCATCAACAAAAGTTCGAACCAATATGAGTTAGTTATAAGAGGTTGAAAACTAAGAAAACTGGAAATTTACAAGTTGTTGGGGGAAGGAAAAATACATTGGTGGAACTAATCGAGAAAGAAAGCAAGGATAAATGGATCGAGACTGCAATATAGAGTAGATATGTGGGGAAAGTTCTAATTGAGCTTAGTAGATAAACATTACTCTAGAGGTAGGGGATCAAGATTAAGAGATGAATCAACCTTCAATAGCATTGTTGAGTGACAAAAAACACAAGTTACATACCAATTTGACTCTACAAATTAAAGTGACTCTAAAACAAGTAAAAAAGAAAATTATTCAACTAACCTCCCTTATGTCATCAATATTGTGTGCGTTCTCATTGGGATATTAGCAAATATTTTCTAATTCAACTTTAGCAAATCTTGAACGTTGGCAATTTAACATCGAAGTCATATGGTGGATAGAATGGTGTCCTGAAGTTTATTACAATGGAGCAAATATCAATCAACAAAAGATAAACCATATAAACACTGCTGCAAAAAATAAAAAAAAAAGCTCACAAGAGCTTAGCTGAAAATAGTTAAGTAACCACCCAAATTTATAAAGATATAGAGTCAAGTGATAGTACTACTAAAACAGAAAATGAGCCTATATCCTACTAATCCACTAGAAATTTTGCCAAGCTTATATAATGCTTAGTTCAAGGAAATTGATGGAACCAAACATCAAACAAAAGAATTCTGGGATCTCTAATCAAAAAGTGTTTATATTCAAAGCATGTCAATACAAGAAATTAACCCTCTATTTATAAAGGATTTAAACTAATTAATCCAACTGAGTTAACTAATTAACACAACAAAAATACAAAATAACCCTTAATTACACTACAGATTATGCTACATAAAAAATTCTAGATAATCGTAGACAATTCTAGCTAAGTTTGGTAGTCTTGCCCATAGTATTTTGTACTATGTAGAGACTTGTGGAGAACTCTAAAGAATTTTAGCCCTCGACAATCAGAAAGTTCGGGACAGTAGTAGCATGTTCATATAAAACTATTTCTAATAGAACAAAAGAGAAAGAAAAGAAGACAAAGTGTTGGTATTTATCACTCATGTAATTGCATAACAACAACTTAGCAAGTGACCTTCAGAAGTACTTTTCTGGTAATGAAAGCTCAACCTCCGAAAGAATATTCAAGAGGAATGTTCTTATCCAAAAATAACTCTCAACCTCAGCTGAACACTCCAAAACTACTTTGGATCCTTACACAAGACATACTCCGATTAGAGGCCTATCTAATGTACTCTAATTAAGTTTGCAAGGGCTCAAACAAAGCTATAATACCTTAAACTCACCGAAATTGACTTGGGTCCTTGTTGGAGAGCTATTCGAGACTTGAAACTAGATCGTCGGATTGACCGAATGACTTAAATCAAGCAATTTTGACTCAAGCTTCACGATTCTTCTGACAGTCGCACGGGGAGGCGTCAACGTCGATTGCTGCCCGAAGAGGCGATGGGTTGCTATGCGAAGAGGTACTGACGTCGACTATTACGGTCGGCGGTTGCGCGAGGGAGGATCTGACAGGAAGTGAGCTAACGTCGTCGGCGTGAGGAGAAGCGTACGCGCACGATCAGAAGCAGCCGACGACTGGCGCTCCGTAAAGACCGGCGAGAGTGGCGGCTTGCTGTCGACGGTGTGAAGAAGGAGAAGACGAAGACGGAGGTGGGTTAGCGGCTGCGTGAACACGGTCGAAGAAGAAGAAGAGATCGAGATGGGTAAAATCGCTCACGCTGCTGCTTGAGGTTGCTGCCGGCGTTGAAGAAAGAAGTGGTCGTCGGCGTGAAGCAAACCAAGGAGAAGACGCTGAAGGGGGCGGCTTGGAGAAGACGAACGAAAAAATGAATTGGGAGAGAGAATAAAAACTTAGGGTTTCCTTTTCTTTTTATTTAATTTCCTTTAATTTTCTTCCCTTTTTAAAGTTTTTGGGTGAAAAGTTAACTAAAAATGATTTGAGTACCTTTTGAGCTTAAGAATAAAATCAAAGATTAAATCCTTAAATCTCGGAATTAAAGATTTACTTAAAACCCTTATTTTCCAAAATTACATAAATTTAATTTCACCAAACTTCAGGAGCTAAAATAGAAATTCTAATTTTTCAATTAGAATTCTAACGAACACGCTGAAACTAAATACTCTAAATTACCTTAATTCAATAACGCGGGGCGTTACAGAAGGATTGAGGGTTTTGCAAGAGGAAAATTGGAAGGTTGGAGAATATCAATAAAAGGAAGAGTAAATATTTTTCAAATGTTTTCTAACACCTTCATAAAAAGATAATATGTTTTTCGAAAGATTTTAATGTTTCCTGAAAAATATTAGATATAATCTCTTTTTCAAAGGTTTTTGCAAACCTTCGATAAAGAGTAGATACTTTTAAAAGGCTTTTTAAACACATTCGATAAAAGATAATATATTTTTCGAAGGATTTTAATGTCTTTGATAAATATAATCTCTTTTTCAAAAGTTTTTACAAACCTTCGATAAAAAGTAGATATTTTTCAAAGACTTTTTAAACACCTTCGATAAAAGATAATATATTTTTCGAAGGATTTTAAACATACGAGCAATTGGGAGAATTAGTGAGAGTGTTTTATGTATACATAGGAAGATAAGAACGTTGACGAAATATTTGAAAAAAAAATTAGGACTCATTGTCGTTCTTTAATTTTTTCTTCCTTTCATTTTTTAATGAAGAGTACTAATAAAACCAAATAACAATGACATTTAAACGTTGTCATAAATTTATGACACTAAAAATTGTAAATCTTTAATAAATTCTTGACTTTTTCCACCAAAAAATATGTCTTTTCCAACCAAAAACACGTCTTTTCCTGCCAAAAACTGGACACTCAGTCATCTATGACATATATAAATCATTAAAATATGACATTGAAAAAATGTTATAAATTTATGATATGAAAAAAGTGTCATAAATTTATGATATTAAAAAAGTGTCATAAATTTTGGAAATCCGAAAATCTCCGCCGTTCCCGCCAAAAACGCGCCTACAACCATTTTATGATACTTTTTTTACATCCTCCCACATTTTTTGGTTTATATTAGGTGTCATAGAAAGCCCAAATTAGTGTAGTGATCAAAAGTTAATGAATAGAGATATGTTGTAGTGATCATCACCAAGAACTTTCAGATAAACAAACAAAGGCAACACGCTCAATATCACAAGAGTCTAATCAAAGAGATCAAGAATGTAAATGCTAACGTATCCACAAAAAAAATTATAAGATCAACTTAACAATCAACATACTTAAACTAAAACTAAACATAAGAAAATTATTCGCAAGCAAGAGTCAAGAATGAGTAGTAAGAAAAGAAAGAAACTCTTCTAATTGTGAGATGAAGTCTCCTCCTCATCATTCATTAGGATTTTTGGAAAGTCAGGAAAGACTGAAGCTACATTCGAGAACACCCTGAGATAAAACTCTTTCATTGCTTCATCTCTTTCCTTAACATAGGTCCAACAGACTTCGACCATGCCTGGATTTGCTCCAATTAACCCATCATAAGCTATTGAAATTTGAAGAAAAAGGTGTTGGAGTGCAATTTTGTGAAGGAGTTGTGGGTGCATCCTCAAACATAGGCTCTTTCTACGTGAGTAATGTTGGGTTTCATGCCCTAAACTCTTGTTGTTTGTAAATGCTCAATGAATTTAATAAAAGATTATTTTTTTTTTATCATTCTTGTGTACTCACATTTAAAACTTAAATCCAATAAACTAAGTTTCAGGAGTTATGAATATGAGATATTGAACAGTGTGTAGTGGACACACAGGCATGATCATGTTCAAACATATTACCCAAATGGTCTATAGTACATGGATAAGGTTGGAAACTTCATCCTGGTAACACTATTGATGCGACCCACTTTGTATTTGATACAAATGAGGTGATTCAACTCATTCATGTAGCTGACCCGAGAGAGACGTTATTTATGGTAGAACCATAAACTAGTTGTTTATTAGAGAATCAGTGGTACTTAAGGAATAAGAAGTAATCACAAGGGTAAAACGGTAATTTGACCCAACTGTGATTAAGAACAATCAGTGAAGTGTCGACTCACCGGTATTAGTTAAATCAATGGACACAACTTGTCCTGCAGTGAGGAGAGTGTAGCTACGAGTCAATAGTGGAGTGACTCGTAGTTAATGAATGTTGGTTTACTAGACCAAAGAGTTTGAACGATTAATCTCGTATCATTACAACTTATGAATTGTAGGTCCATTAGGTCTCTCCAGAGGCTCAACTTGGACCTTATCGAGAGTATAAAGGTTTGGAGCAAATTTGAAATGTTTGAATTCGTAAATGGGAGTTATATCAATTATATGATATAATTGATATAATCAATATAATATATATTTTAATGTGAATGTGATTCATATTGAACTATATGTTATATTTGGATTATTATCCAAATGATTAATTTAGTGTGAAATAGCCTCCTACTAAATAATATTAGAGAGATGCGCATGATTGAATATGATTCAGTTAAGGTATATGATACTTTATAGTAAATGCATTATGAAAATATGATTTATGCATGATATAAATAAAGTATATGATATCTCATATTATGCAATTATGTAGATATGATTTGTGTAATGCATAAATTGTGCAATTAGTGGGTAAATGGTGGAGGAAGTTACCTCTACCCTCTCACCCTATATAAGAGTGCATTAGGAGCACTTTAGGTGGTTGGTTGTTCATTTTTGGATTTTGGTACTTCCAAAACACATCTCTTCTCTAGAATTCTCTCCCAATTCCAAAAGAGATCTCACCATCTTCCCTCTCCTTAAGAACAACGAAGAAGACTTTTTGGAGGTGTTCAAGAGCGAAACGAGTTCGTGTTCAGTTCGAGATCAAGATTGATGAAGGAATACGTGAAGAAAGAGTTCTTCAAAAGTAATTCATCTTATCTTTTTAATGCTTAACTTTAGTTTTTGTTTTTGCGACAAATTTAAAAATGTAATTGTGGGAAAAAGTGATTCAAACGCTTTTGTATCGGGATTCGATCTCTTCAAGTAAGACCTTCATCCTCTTTTGAGTATTCACTAACTTGAGCTTGGTGATCTGACGTGCATCAAGTGCGGTTTTAGTGAAGCTCAACTCTTCTCCTTTTTGGATTGGGGTCTTTGCCTTCTAGCAAAGCTATGTAATTAGGGAGCCAAAGAACAACCAACCCATAGTCTTCTTCCCACAAGGAATCATCTTCTCCCAAATGATACTCCCCCTATTCAAGTCAATTTGGTTTATTATCATATAAAAGTTTTTTTAACAATATATAAAATTAGGTTTGACTCTCATTTTCATCATTGAACTTTAAGGTTTATTTTATTTTGGTTCCTAAACTTTCAAAATATATATTTTAATATATGAATTTTAAAAAAGTAACTATTTTGGTCCTTAATCTATTATTTTTCACATAATATTAGCTTACCTAATACTTTTTTCTAGCTAACTTAACATAACTCAATTAATAAAAATATCATGACGTTGGTCGAAAGGTTAGAAGACTTTACCTTACATATTGTTGAATTAAAAGAAAACTTACATTAAACTTATGTGGTATGAAAAAGTACATTATCAACTGTTGGAATAGAAATTTTGACCAACACAAAATTGCCACGTCATTACTTAACATCGATGACGAAATTATAGTTAATTAGGGAGTAGTTAAAATCACAAGGACCCCAAAATTAAATTATGACAAAATCTAACTACATAATTGAGTTCTTTGAAATTTTGAAGACAAAAGCTTGAATTGAAGGCCCAATTAGCCCAGTCTAGAAGCGAGCCCAAAAATCAACATTTTTCATATCTTTTGGTCGTTTACACTCTAGAAGTTCGATCATTTGTGCTTCCAGTAGTTGTTCTAACATATCAGGGATGTCAGAATCAGAAAGGGAAATACTTTGTTTTGTCTTTCCTTTAAACATAAGTTGCGTCTTTCATTTTCTAGTCGCTTTCCTATCTTCTTGCTTTTTTGCTTTGAAGAAAACTTGAGAGGGGTTATATTCACCACCATAGAATCCTCTAAAATTACCTCGATGTCATTTCCTTCATTTGTGTTAGGAGTTAAAAGGTTTTTTGTCTTCTCGACTAGTGATACTCAACTCCATATCATAGGTGTGAGTTGCTAGCTCTTCAAAATTGCGAGGTTTTATGCTCTGGAGGATGTAAAGAAACCCCCAATGCATACCATGAATGCACCTCACTACAACTAACAGTTCACTGAAACAATCTTTGTAATCGAGACTCATGACTCTAAAGGGAATGGATTTCCTGCAGCAAAAGCGTTGTGAAACGTCGTTGATTTGTTGTTGTTCTAATTTTCTATAAACAGAAAGCATCTCATACATTTCTAGGCTAAGCATGCAATTTCGAGAAGAAAAACAGAAAGGTTTCGTAAACCTATCTCTTGAAGAACCGTTCTTCGAGTTTTCCCTTCTCCAATCACGATCTCAACGATCCAACGAACTTCTCCAACACGAACCACGAACCGATGCAAGGGGACACCTCCACTTGATCTTCTCGGTTGTTCTCAGGAGGATGAGGGAGAGATGTGGGACTCCCTTTGGATTTCGGGTTTGGAGAATATAGAGAGAATTGAGAGAGGAGTAGAGAGAATTCTCTTTTCTCTTTGGATCAAAATCCAAAAAATGAGAGATTGATATTCAAAGTGCTTCTCCAAGCACCTATTTATAATGGTGTGTGGTGAAGTTAAAATCTCCACCAATTCACCATTTTATCCCAATCATATGATATGCATATCATATAATATAAGGTATCTCATACCTTATTATACAAATCACATTTGCATAATTGTGGAATTTTAAATTGAATCATATTCAATTTAATTTCTCTGAATTCAATTTCTCCAAATTAGCCCTAATTAATTAATTAGGTTATACTATAGTTTATTATGAATCTCATTCACATTAAACTATATATTATGTCAACTATATCACATATAAATGACATAAATACCTTTTTAATGAGTTTGAACACTTCAAATCCACTCCAAACTGTAAACCCTCATTTTGTCCAATTTGAGCCAACTGAAAGACCTAATGGACCTACAAATGATGAGCTCCAATGATACGAGATTAATCGATCAAACTCTTTGACTCGGTTAATCAACAATCATTAACTACGGTAAGACTCCACTAAAGTCCGCAACTGCACTCCCATCACCGTAGGACAAGTTGTGTCCATCGATATAACCAATATCCGTGAGTTATCCCTTCACAGGTTGTTCGTAGTCACAGTTGGGTCAAATTACCGTTTTACCCCTGTGTCTACCTCTTGCTCCTTAAGTCCCACTGCTCCTCTAATGAACAACTTTGTTGCATGGTCCAACCATAAACAACATCCCTCTCGGGCCAGTGAGAGGGTGGGCGCCCATTGTCCAAGCCCTGGAGACAACACTTAAGAGACCAACCCCTCTAGTTTCCCTAGGTCGGGAACGAGTGAATTCCATCTTGCGTAGTTAAGTTCCCAGCTCCCCACGTGGTCCTGCCCCCAAGAAGGTAGACATATTGGGCGTACTTTGGTCACCCTCACTCGTACTAGTCAAAGGACAGACCCCCGCAAACAGGAGTTCGTAACACACTCAGGATTAAGGACAAGTCACTAATGATCATCAACTAGATCATCTACTAAGTTATTAGTTCTATACTGTTAACGGTGTTACATTAATAGGTCTAATAATTCACGATCCGGTCTTGTACAATCCCATTGCACAAGATGCCCCCCCTCGCATGTCAACCACATGAACGAGTTGGATCACCTTGTTTGTATCTAATACAAAGCGGGTCGCATCCACAGTGTAACAAGGATGAGATTTCCAACTCTATCCATATACTGTAGACCATTCAGGTCATTAACTCGAGTGTGATTCTCCCCGTGTGTCAAGTACACATCGTTCAAGTTTTAATTCTCTCATATAATATGACTTTGGAGCTTAGTTTATTGGATAAGCTTATAAAATGTGAGATACTCTTGGGATGTATGTCCTAATCTCGTATATGTTTGTAACATTACTTATTGAAATAAATAAGAGTTATTTTTCATCACTTTGTGTCTTGCATATTTACAAACTTTATCCAATAAACTAAGCTCCAGGGTCATTGAATTATGAGAGAACTAGAACTTCAAAGGTGTGTAGTGGACACGCAGGGAGGATCACATTCGAGTAAATGACTCGAACGGTCTACAGTATACGGATAGGGTTGGAGACCTAATCTTGGATATGATGTGGATGCGGCCCACTTTGTATTAGATACAAACGAGGTGATCCAACTCATGTGGTTGACATTGAAGGGAATGAATCCCACGCAGTGGAAGGGTGATCGAATCACCGTGGTATCGTTGTGAAATATGTTTGTTGGGATTTATGCCCTAAACTTGTGTAATTTTGATCAATTAAATAAAGTGTTATTTGTTTTGATAGAATTACAGTCTTGTTTTAATAAATCCAATAAACTAAGCTCCAAGTTTATGACATTTATCTTGAACATCAGTGTAGTGGACACTATTTTGGTTGAGTTCAAGAATATAACCTAAATGGTCTATGGAATAAGAATAAGGTTGGAAACCTCATTCTGGTAACACCATGGATGCGACCCACTTTGTAATTAGTACAAATGAGGTAATGCAACTCATTCATGTAGTTGACATGCGAGTGGGGGCATCCTGTATGAAGAGTTCATACAAGACTGGATCGCAAATTATTAGTCTAACCAGTGTAACACCGTTAACAGGATAAGACTAGTAATTTATAGATGGTCATTAGTGACTCGACCTGAATCTTGAGCAAGTTAAGAACTCCTGCTAATAGGGGTTTGTCCTTGGAGACTAGTATGGGTGAGAGTGGCACATGGCCAGACTCAATAAGCCTACCTTCTCAAGGACAGAACCTCGTAAGTAGTCGGGAACTTAACATGCAAGATGGAATTCACTCATTACTACACTAAGGAATTAGATAGGTTGTTCTCTTAAGAAATGACTCCAGGTCTTGAACAACGGGGCCCCGCCCTCTATGAGGGTATGAGTCTAAGGTAGGACCTTAGACTTGTTGTTCATTAGAGGATCAGTTGTGCTTAAGGAGCAAAGAGGTAATCACAGGAGTAAAACGGTAATTTGACCCAGCTGTGATTACGAATAACCTGTGAAGGGTCGACTCATGGGTAATGACTATTGTTGGGATTTGTGCCCTAAAACTCGTAGTTTGTAATTATGTTCTAATAATGTAATAAAGTGTTATTATTTCAATAAAGTGTTATTGTTCGAGTTTGCCTTCATTCAAACCCTAAATCCAATAAACTAAACATCCAAGGCTGTTAAATGAATCTCTAACTGAATGTAATGTACATAAAAAGGATCTCGATTCGAGATACAACCTAAAGGGTCTATAGTTAGGGGATAAGGTTTGGGTACCTTACCATGATTAAAATATGGATGTGACCCACTTTGTATTTGATGCAAACACAGTGATCCTAACGTGTTCGTGTAGATGACATGTGAGTAGGGATATCCTATGTAATGAAATTACATAAGATCGGACCACGAAATAGTAACCTCTAGCTGTAACTCCGTTGACTAGTTAGGTTTCTATTTCACTAGAATGACCTAGGCAACTTGATCTCAATTCAGGCGAGTTACGAACTCCTGCATTTGCGGGATTGTCCTTTGACTAGTATGGGTGAGAGTGGCGGTCCTTGAGCTCAATATGCCTACCTTCTTGGGGACAACACTGAGTGAGCGGCTGAGAACTTAACTTAGCAAGATGGAATTCACTCCTTCTTGCCTACTAGGGTAAGTAGAGGAATGTTCCCTTAAGTAGTGTCTCTAGGACTTGAACAAAGGGCCCGACCCTCTCATTGGCCCGAGAGGGACTCTGTTTGTTAGTGGACCACAAACAAATTGTTCATTAGAGAAGCACTGGTACTTAAGGTACAAGATGTAACCCATGGGTAAAACGGTAATTTGACCCAGCTGGTGTTACGAACATTCGTGAAGGATTGACTTGCTGTTATTGGTCAAAATCCGTGGACACAGAAATATATCTGCAGTGAGAAGAGTGCAGCTGTGGGACTTTAGTGGAGTATTCTCGCAGTTAACGAATGTTGATTGGGAGGTTAATGAGATTAACCGAGCAATCTCGTATCGTTGGAGCTTCTGATCTGTAGGTCCATTAGGTCCACCTTCTAGCTCATAAAGGGTTCTTAGATCATTTGAATTTGAAATGTTCAAATTCATTAGGGAATATATTCAATGTATAATGATACGATATAATATATAGTTTTGGAACTATATATTATAAATTTAATGTGAATATGATTCATATTGAATAGTATGAGAGAGTTAAATATTTGAAAGAGTTCAAATATTAAATATGAATGTGATTCATATTTAAAAACTATAGGTTAAAATTTAATGTGCACTGGATGTACATTAAAACTATAGATTAATGATTAAATGTGATTTAATCATATACATATAATCTATTTTGAAATATAAGATATTCAAATTAATTAATTAAAAATTAATTAATTATTTAAATAGGTTATATATATTTTTTAATTAATTAATTAATTAAAAGAGGGAACGTGTAGATGACACGTTCCCCACACACCAGTTTCTTCTCCACTCCCTATCCTTAAGTGTAAGGAGTTGGAAGAAGAAGGTGATTGATGGTTGATCATTTAAGCAATTTTGAGATTTGTTGTTGCTCTAGAATTCTCTCACTCTCAAAATTCTCAATTATTCTAAAAGTTGGAATCCTTCCCACCAAGGAGGATCTAAGCACTCAGAGATATAGAAGGTGATCTCTGGTGGTTGTGTTCTTGCTGAAAGAAAATAGATAAGTCCCTGTACAATTGATTTGTTGTACAACCTTTGGAGCAACAAGTTGCTGGAGAAAGTTTACAAAGGTATCCCTCTCTTTTATTAGTTTAATCGTTAAACTTCTATCATGTTTGCATGTACTACTTCATGCTTTAATTAGATTAAATGATGTATGCTTGTTCTGTATTTTGTCAATATACTGGTTTTTGCTTCAACCTAAACAATCAAGCAATTACGATTCCAAACCACGTTTTCACTGCTCAAGGAGATCAGATCTCAATCAATTGGTATCAGAGCAATGCTTGATTTGTTTTGATTGAAACAAAATTGCATTGATTTTGGTGGGAATTGCATATGGTTTGCTGTGAAACTTGTTTAGGAATTTTTTGGCCTTAGTTTACTTTGATTTTGATCAATTTGTATGTAAAAGCCCCTGCGTTTTGGGACAAAAAGTGCATTATTGAGTCTGTAAATGAGTTACGAGTCGTTCGGGACCAATTTCAAGCAATTCGGTGGAGATTAGAGGGAGAAATTGCAAGTTGAAGCTGCTCTGTTCGTGGAAGAAAGGCTGCTGCGCAGCGGCGAACGCGTTAACGCTACGCTACCGGCGTTGCAACGCCGTTCATCGATGTTGCAATCTTTGAAGAACGCCGTCGTCATAACGCCAGCGTCCCCTATCGACGCGGGCGTTCAAAGAAGTCGGCCGGCGTTGCAACGCGCCTCAGCGTTGCAACGCCATCCCGATAGCAGGCGCACATAAGACAAAGAGGGCGTTGCAATGCCGTGAGGCATTTCCAGCAGTTGTAGACCGGTTCAGCTGGTTCATTATTTTTGGTTCGGTTTGAGCGATTCAAGGCCAGTTCAGGGTATTTTTGGACCGGTTTCATGAATTAAAATTAATGTAATTTTATTTTTTACACTTTAGGGGCCAAATCATCCCGGTTTTACAGCTATTTATCTTTATGAATGTCATTTAGATTTTTCTCACCTTAGGATAAGCATGTTCATGCATTTTATTTGTATAAATGTTATATGAATATGATTGAAAATGCATGATCAATTTATATTTCATGAGTAATTAATTATAAGAGTTATAATTAGATTATATGAATATAAATTGCATGGAGCATGAAATTACTTAGTTTAAAGTAATTGTTATTTTATTTAAGTAATTTTATAATTCAATTAGTTGAATTCCTTTTATAATTCCAATTTGAAAAATTAATTGTTGGATTTATAATATAGTTTCTTTATCATAGGTTAATAATTAAAATTTTAAAAGTTATAAATTAAAGGGGTTTTAGAAACCATAACCTATAATAAAGAAATGCATGCAAACATAGGAACTTGGGTTAAAATTTAAATTAGTTTTAAATCGTTTAAAATTAATTTAGACCTAAGTTTTAATTTCTAATAGGATTAGAAGTTAGTCTTACGTAGTATTTTAAATAGTTTAAAATCTAGTACGACATTAGAACTTTGGTTATAAGGGAACTCTACTGGTGAAGTTCTGTCTAAGGCTAGGAGTACTTAAGCTGACGGTTAACGGAACACCTCCTACCTGAGAACTGACCCGGAACCTGAGTTGAATTAACCTTAGTTCTATTTTATCTCTAGGTAATTAAAATGTTTATTCACCTAGACATAAGGTTTTAAGACCTAGTTATAATAGTTATAATAGGCATAAACTTAGATAGATTCTTTTAGCCAGAATCCGACTAAGTTAAACCTATACCCTAATCTTAGGAGCTTCAGTGGGAGAAAACGAGATGTTCACATCGAGTTTACTCTCACGTCCTCAAGAGTTCACACCGTGAGTTCCATGCTCGGCTACGTGGCGTCAATAGGGCGTCCCCCTACGGTATGTGTTTGCATGGTTCAATACCAAGGTGAATGAGGGAAGTATCCATAGTAAATGGGAGCAGGACGCGTGTCAACGTATCCTACGGTCTCCTCCATTAGGTCGCACCGTGAGATCTGTATAGTCCGTCTGCTAAGTTGTCTTGGAACAGCCAAACCCTACGGAGGGCCTAACTATAGGGATTGGAACACCGTGAACTCCAGAAATGGATAGGGTCTCTTAGGTTATTTGCCAACAGCTGTCTTTCTTAATAGTAGCCTGTTGGCTCGGGCCTATTGGATCTGAAAATGGTAGGGTCACATTTACGGGATGAGTTAAGCTAGTTAACAAGTCCTTGACCGAACAAACGGTAGCTAAGGACCATTAGGGCATGTGATGTTCTGGTAGTGGGAATTGGCTGAGAAAGTCTCAATTCAAGGGAGGAATGACTGACCGCCCGACGGAGGCTTTTGTTCTAAACCCTTGAAGTATCGTTGCAAAAGTAAAGGTTTAATTTAAACATTGGGTTTAGTTCAAATACTAGGGTTCTTTAATAATTTTGCTAAATATGATTGGTTTTATGATGGGTTAAAAGGCATAACTAATTAGAACTATTTTGGTTTTCAGCATGTCGTCCTCAATAATAGCCTTACTTAAAAGCAATCGTTTAAGCTGGTGAGAATTTTACTACGTGGAAATCCAACACAATACGATTACGTTGTTGATGACCTAAGGTTTGTCTTGTCGAGGAATATCCTCAGTCCCTCTGCTCGTAACGCTCCTCAATGCATTGAGGCGCGACGGCCACTGGATCAAGGCCAATGATAAGGCCAAGGTCTACATTTTGGCTAGTGTTTACGAAGTTCGGCCAAAAGCACGAGGCATGGTCTCATTTCGTGAGATCATGAGTTCGCTGCAGAAATGTTTGGACAACCATCCGGGCCATTCGCACGAATCCCTCAAATACGTTTATAACTCCCGTGTATGAAGGAGGGGTCGTCGGTGAGAGAACATGTTCTCGATCCGATGGTCCACTTCAACGTGGTTTGAGATGAACGGAGCGGTCATTGACGAGCAAAGTCGGTATCGTTCATTCCGAATTTCTTCCAAGAGTTTCTGCAATTCCGCAGCAATGCGGTGATGAACAAGATAGAGTATTACCTGACTACTCTCCTTAATGAACTACAAACTTTCCTGTCTCTTATGAAGAATAAGGGGACGGTGATGGAGAGACAAATCTGCTTGCCCATTCCGGGAAGGTTCCGAGGAAGGGTTCATCTTCCGGGACTAAGTCTTAGAGTCATCTTCTGGCTTAAAAGACCCAAAAGAAGAAAATAGGAGGGAAAGGGAAGGCACCTGCTGCTGACAAAGGCAAGGAAAAAGCCAAGGTTGCAGATAAAGGAAAATGTTTCCACTGCAACATGGATGAGCACTGGAAGCGAAACTGCCCAAAATACCTTGTTGAGCTCAAAGAGAAGAAAGGTAAATTAGATTTACTTATTCTTGAAACTTGTTTAGTGGAAAATGATGATTTGACCTGGATACTTGATTCAGGAGCCACTAATCACGTTTGCTCTTCATTTCAGGAAACTAGTTCCTTCAAGGAGCTTAAGAGGGTGAGATGACGCTCAGGGTCGGAACGGGAGACGTCGTCTCAGCTCGTGTAGTGGGAGATGCCAAGCTATTTTTCGGAGATAGATTTCTTTTATTAAAAAATCTATATAAAGTTCCCAAGCTTAAAAGGAACTTAATTTCTATCTTTTGTTTAATAGAACTTGGATATTGTATTTCTTTTTCAATTAATGAAGCATTCATTTTGAAAGAGGGTGTCAATATTTGTTCTGCTAATTTGAAAAATGGTTTGTACGTACTGAAACCGAATAAAACGAAAGTAATTTTAAATCATGAGATGTTTAAGAATGCTAACACTCAAAATAAAAGGCAAAGAATTTCTCCTAATAATAATACCTATCTATGACATCTTAGACTTGGTCATATTAATCTAAACCGGATTGAAAGACTCTCTAAGAATGGACTTCTAAATAAGTTAAAAGATGATTCTTTACCGCCTTGCGAGTCTTGCTTGGAAGGTAAAATGACCAAACGACCTTTTACAGGAAAAGGTTACAGAGCCATAGAACCCTTAGAACTTGTACATTCAGATCTTTGTGATCCGGTGAATGTTAAAGCTCGGGGAGGGTACGAATATTTCATCTTTTTCATAGATGATTATTCGAGGTATGGTTATCTATATCTAATGCATCACAAGTCCGAGGCTCTTGAAAAGTTCAAAGATTATAAGGCTGAAGTAGAGAATGCATTAGGAAAAACAATTAAAACACTTCGATCCGATCGAGGTGGAGAGTATATGGATTTGAGATTCCAGGACTATATGATAGAACATGGAATTAAATCTCAACTCTCAGCACCTAATACACCACAAAGAAATGGTGTGTCGAGAAAGGAGAAATAGAACCTTGTTGGACATGGTTCGTTCTATGATGAGCTATGCTCGGTTGCTCCGCCTCGCTTTGGGGATACGCAGAGAGATCTGCAGCTTCAAATCTTGAATCGTGTTCCATCAAAAGTGTTTGAAAACACCTTTTGAACTATGGAAGGGGCATAAACCTAGTTTACAACACTTCAGGATCTGGGGTTGTCCGACACACGTGCTCGTGACAAACCCAAAGAAGTTGGAACCTCGTTCAAAATTGTGCTAATTTGTTGGCCATCCAAAAGAAACGAGAGGTGGTCTTTTCTACGACCCACAAGAAAACAAGGTGATTGTGTCGACAAAAGCCACGTTCTTGGAGGACGATCACATGAGGAGCCACAAACCGCGTAGTAAATTAGTACTAAATGAAGCTACTCATAAACCAACAAGAGTTGTTGATCAAGCTGGACATTCATCAAGAGTTGATGGAAGAGCCAACACCTCAAGTCAGTCTCGTCCTTCTCAATCGTTGGGAATGCCTCGACGCAGTGAGAGAGGGGTTTCCCAACTTTGACCGCTACTTGGGTTTAGCTGAAACTCAAGTTGTCATACCGATGATCACGTAAAAGATCCATTGTCTTATAAAAGCAGCAATGAATGACGTGAACAAGGACCTATGGATCAAAGCCATAGACCTTGGAATGGAGTCAATGGACTTCAATTCGATATGGGAACTTGTAGACCAACCTGAAGGGGTTAGACCCATAGGGTGTAAATGGATCTATAAGAGAAAGAGAGATGCAGCCGGAAAGGTACAGACCTTTAAGGCTAGACTTGTAGCAAAGGGTTTTACCCAAAGGGAAGGAGTTGACTATGAAGAAACTTTTTTCCCTGTTGCTATGCTGAAGTCTATAAGAATACTTTTGTCCATAGCCGCATTTTATGATTATGAAATTTGGTAAATGGACGTCAAGACTGCCTTTTTGAATGGTAATCTTGACGAGAGTATCTATATGTCTCAGCCCGAAGGGTTCATAGCCCAACGTCAGGAGCAAAAAGTTTGCAAGCTCAATCGATCCATTTATGGGTTGAAACAAGCGTCAAGATCTTGGAATATAAGATTTGATACTGCGATCAAGTCTTACGGCTTTGACCAAAAGTTGATGAGCCTTGTGTTTACAAGAGGATCATCAACGACAAAGTAGCTTTGTTAGTACTTTATATGGATGATATCCTACTCATTGGGAATGATGTCGGATACCTTACTGACATAAAGAATTGGTTGGCGACCCAATTCCAAATGAAAGATTTGGGAGAGGCACAATATGTTCTTGGGATTCAGATCCTCGTGAATCGCAAGAACGAGTAACGCTAGCATCGCCTCAAGCGTCTTATATCGACAAAATGTTGTCAAGATATTCGATGCAAAATTCCAAGAGGGGCTTGTTACCCTTCGGGCATGGAGTTCATCTGCTCTGGTGAATGTTGTCCCAAGACACCTCAAGAAGTTGAGGATATGAGACATATTCCACTATGCCTCTGCGATGGGGTAGCTTAATGTATGCTATGCTTTACACGCAGGTCGGACATTTGTTATGCAAAGTGGGAATAGTCACTAGGTACCAATCCAATCCAGGGTTAGACCACTGGACAACAGTTAAAAGTATCCTCAAGTATCTAAGGAGAACGAGTGACTATACGCTTTGTATGGGTCTCCAGGATTTGATCCTTCATCGGATACACCGATTACGATTTTCGACCCAGATAAGGATTCTCGGAAATCTACATCGAGATCGATTTTCACCCTTAACGGGGAGCTATAGTATGGCGAAGCATCAAGTAAGGATGCATCGCTGACTCCACGATGGAGGCTGAGTATGTCGCTGCTTGTGAAGCAGCTAAAGAGGTTGTTTGGCTAATAAAATTCCTTACTGATTTGGAAGTTGTTCCTAATATGGAATCTCCCATCACCTTATACTGTGACAACAGTGGTGCGGTAGCCAATTCAAAGGAACCTTGCAACCATAAGCGAGGTAAGCACATCGAGAGGAAGTATCACCTGATACGAGAAATAGTGCAACGAGGAGATGTGACAGTCACGAAGATCGCTTCGGAGCACAATATTGCTGATCCGTTTACAAAGACTCTCACGGCTAAAGTGTTCGAGGGTCATCTGGAAAGTCTGGGTCTACGAGATATCTACATAGGCTAAATCTAGGGCAAGTGGGAGATATGTAATGGGGTATATGGATGTCCTAGTTTATTGTATTTATATCTCTATAACCACTGTTTTAGATTTTGTTGTACCCCACTAGAGTTTTAGTTCAAGTGGGAGTTTGTTGGGATTTGTGCCCTAAAACTCGTAGTTTGTAATTATGTTCTAATTAATGTAATAAAGTGTTATTATTTCAATAAAGTGTTGTTGTTCGAGTTTGCCTTCATTCAAATCCTAAATCCAATAAACTAAACATCCAAGGCTGTTAAATGAATCTCTAACTGAATGTAATGTACATAAAAAGGATCTCGGTTCGAGATACAACCTAAAGGGTCTATAGTTAGGGGATAAGGTTTGGGTACCTTACCCTGGTTAAACTATAGATGTGACCCACTTTGTATTTGATTCAAACACAGTGATCCTAACGTGTTCGTGCAGATGACATGTGAGTGGGGATATCCTATGTAATGAGATTACATAAGACCGGACCACGAAATAGTAACCTCTAGCTGTAACTCCGTTGACTAGTTAGGTTTCTATTTCACTAGAATGACCTAGGCAACTTGATCTCACCTGCGAGCGAGAGTTCACGAACTCCTGTTCACGAGAGATTGTCCTTTGACTAGTATGGGTGAGAGTGGCGGATTCGCCACTCAATATGCCTACCTTCTTGGGGACAACACCGAGTGAACTACCGGGAACTTAACTTAGCAAGATGGAATTCACTCCTTCCCCGCCTACTAGGGTAAGTAGAGGAATGTTCCCTTAAGTAGTGTCTCTAGGACTTGAACAAAGGGCCCGACCCTCTCATTGGCCCGAGAGGGGACTCTGCTTTGTTAGTGGACCACAAACAAATTGTTCATTAGAGAAGCACTGGTACTTAAGGTACAAGATGTAACCCATGGGTAAAACGGTAATTTGACCAAGCTGGTGTTACGAACATTCGTGAAGGATTGACTTGCTGTTATTGGTCAAAATCTGTGGACACGTAAAATATATCTGCAGTGAGAAGAGTGCATCTGTGGGACTTTAGTGGAGTGTTCTCGCAGTTAACGAATGTTGATTGAGAGGTTAATGAGATTAACCGAGCAATCTCGTATCGTTGGAGCTTACGATCCAGAGGTCCATTAGGTCCACCTTCTAGCTCATAAAGGGTTCTTAGATCATTTGAATTTGAAATGTTCAAATTCATTAAGGAATATATTCAATGTATAATGATACGATATAATATATAGTTTTGGAATTATATATTATAAATTTAATGTGAATATGATTCATATTGAATAGTATGAGAGAGTTAAATATTTGAAAGAGTTCAAATATTACATATGAATGTGATTCATATTTAAAAACTATAGGTTAAAATTTAATGTGCACTGGATGTACATTAAAACTATAGATTAATGATTAAATGTGATTTTAATCTATTTTGAAATATAAGATATTCAAATTAATTAATTAAGAATTAATTAATTATTTAAATAGGTTATATATGTTTTTTAATTAATTAATTAATTAAAAGAGGGAACGTATAGATGACACGTTCCCCACTCACCAGTTTCTTCTCCACTCCCTATCGTTAAGTGTAGGGAGTTGGAAGAAGAAGGTGATTGATGATTGATCATTCAAGCAATTTTGAGATTTGTTGTTGCTCTAGAATTCTCTCACTCTCAAAATTCCCAATTATTCCAAAAGTTGGAATCCTTCCCACCAAGGAGGATCTAAGCACTCAGAGATATAAAAGGTGATCTCTGGTGGTTGTGTTCTTGCTGGAAAAAAACAGAGAAGTCCCTGTACAATTGATTTGCTGTACAACCTTTAGAGCAACAAGTTGCTGGAGAAAGTCTACAAAGGTATCCCTCTATTTTATTAGTTTAATCGTTAAACTTCTATCATGTTTGCATGTACTACTCCATGCTTTAATTAGATTAAATGATGTATGCTTGTTCTGTATTTTGTCAATATATTGGTTTTTGCTTCAACCTAAACAATCAAGCAATTACGATTTCAAACCATGTTTCCGCTGCTCAAGGAGATCAGATCTCCATCAACTATATCAGTAGACACAATAATATCTACAGTGAGGAGAATGCAACTACAAGTCTATAGTGGAGTGACTTGTAGTTAATGAATATTGATTAACTAGATCAAAGAGTTTGATCAGTTAATCTCACATCATTGGAGCTCATGAACTGTAGGTCCATTAGATCCCTCCGTTGGCTCAACATGGTAATATTGAGGGTATAAAGTTAGGAGTGAAATTGAAGTGTTCAATTTCATACATGAGGTGTTATATCAATATATGATATAATCTATATAATATATAGTTTTAATGTGAATTAGATTCATATATAAACTATATACTAAAGAGAAATTAAAGGAGGGGTAGGATAGTCATTTCCATCCTATTTCTCTATATATATGGTTGCATGAGATGCAACTAGGTTAAGCAATTTTACAAGCTCTCTTGTTGTGTTGTTGGAAGAGTTCCAAAGCACACATCTCTCTCAAAATACCTCACCTCTCCTAAAGGGAACCCACTTTCCTCCCTCACCTAGAGAACAACGGAGAAGATTCGGTGGTCGTGTCTTCATACGTTGGAGTTCACATTCTTTGAGATCGTGATCGTGGGAGAGTGAAGCACTGGAAGAAAGGTTCTTCAAAGGTAATTATCTTGTTGTCCATTATATTTGTATGCTTAATCTAGTTTTATTTGTTCTTGAATTTATCGTTGTAACTAAATCAAGAGCGTGCGATTCGCAATCGCTTCCGCTGCGAGACTACGATTCCCTTCAATGTTTTCTTAAAACAAGGCTAAACATAAAAACTAGGCTAAACATGAAATTTAGGAAGAAAAACAGCAAGTGTACTTACTTGTTGAAGAACCGTCTTCACGTTTTCCTTCTCCGATCACGAACCTTTCATGATCACAATCTCAACGTACTCGAACGAACAATAAATCGGACACGCTCCGAAAGGTTTCTCGGTTGTTCTTCGTTTGGTAGAAGGAGAGTTGTGAAACTCCTTTTTGGTGAAGGAATGAGAGATTGAGAGAAGGGTTGAGAGAGAATGATGAGCTCTTTGGTGAGAAATCCAAAAAATGAGCTTTCACATACCAAAACCTTCTTTCAAAGGAGTTTAAATAATAGTGATAAGTGGAGTTGAAATCTCCACCTATTTACCATTTAACCACAACCATAGGTTATGCAAATCATATTTGCATAGCCACATATAATAAGATATCTCGTATCTCATTATACAAATCACATTTGTATAATTGTGGATTTTTAAATTGAATCACATTCAATTTAATTTCTCTCAATCCAATTTCTCCAAATTAGCCCTAATTAGATAATTAGGCTAACCTATAGTTTATTATGAATCTCATTCATATTAAACTATATAATATGTCATTCATATCTCATATAAATGACATAATTACCCTTTAGTGAACTTGAACACTTCAAATTCACACCAATACTATAAACCCTCTATTAATCTAGTTTGAGCCAACCGAGGGACCTAATGGACCTACAGTGATGAGCTCCAATGATCCGAGATTAACCTGTCAAACTCTTTGACCCAGTTAATCAACATTAATTAGCTACGGTAACACTCCACTAAATCCCGTAGCTGCACTCCCGTCAGTGTAAGACAAGTTGTGTCCACTGATATAACCAAAGCCCATGAGTCGACCCTTCACAGGTTGTTCGTAGAAATTGCTGGGTTAAATTACCGTTTTACCCCTGTGTCTACTTCTTGCTCCTTAAGTCCCTACTGCTCCTCTAATAAACAACAACGTTGTAATGGTCCAACCATACACAACACCCCTCTCGGGCGAGTGAGAGGGTGGGCGCTCGTCGTCCAAGCCCTAGAGACAGTACTTAAGGGAATAACCCCTCTAGTTTCCCTAAGGTCGGGAACGAGTGAATTCCATCTTGCGTAATTAAGTTTCTCAGCTCCCCATGTGGTCCTGTCCCTGAGAAGATAGGCATATTGGGCGAGTAACTATGACCACTCTCACTCGTACTAGTCAAAAGACGGACCGTGATGATGTAAGTCCGTGTACGCACGCTCGAGATTGTGTCGAGTCACTAATGGTCATCTACGAAGTTATTAGTCTCATCACATTAGCGATGTGTTACATTAGTAGGTCTAATAATTCACGGTCCAGTCTTGTACAATCTCATTGCACAGGATGCCCCCACTCGCATGTCAACCACATGAACGAGTCAGATCACCTCGTTTGTATCTAATACAAAGCGGGTCGCATCCACAACGTATCGAGGATTAGGTCTCCAACCCTATCCATATATTGTAGACCGTTCGGGTTATTAACTCGAACGTGATCCTTCCTGTGTGTCCACTACACACCGTTCAAATTCTAGTTCTCTCATAAATTCAATGACCTTAGAGCTTAGTTTATTGGGCAAAGTTTGTAAAATTGCGAGACACAAAGTGATGAAAGAAATAACTCTTATTAATTTCAAATGATAATATTACAAACAAAACGAGATTAGGGCATACATCCCAACAAACTCCCACTTGGACTAAGCTAGTGGAGCAAACATACATTTCTCAAATGTACAATAGATTACAATAAAGTAATACAATAAACTAAGGCATTAAATACCCTTTACCATACTCCCACTTGCCCTAATCAGGAAGCACTCGAAGACCTAGACTCTCTAGGTGATCCTCAAACACCTTAGTCGTGAGGACCTTTGTAAATGGATCAGCAACGTTGTGCTCCGACGCTATCTGCGTGACTGTCATGTCGCCGCGGTGCACAATCTCCGTATCAGATGATACTTCTGCTTAATGTGCTTTCTCCTCTTATGACTCCGAGGCTCTCTGGAGTTGGCTACAACACCACTGTTGTAACAAAACAACGTGATCGACAAGTTCATATTTGGAACAACTTCCAAATCCATTATGAACTTCCTAAGCCAAACAATTTCCTTTGCAGCTTCACAAAGCGCAACGCACTCAACTTCCATAGTGGAATCGATGATGCATCCTCGCTTGACGCTTCGCCATACTCTGACTCCTCCATTCGAATGAAGGTGACCCCGAAGTGGATTTCCTAGAATCCTTATCGGTCTGAAAGTCAGAATCTGTGTATCCCGTAAGGATCAAATCTCCACTCCCATACACTAGGTTGTAGTTTCTCGTTCTCCTAAGATACTTGAGGATTGCCTTTACAGCTATCCAGTGATCTAATCCTGGATTGGATTGATACCTACTGACAATCTCAACTGCATAACAGATGTCGGGCCTAGTACACAACATGACATACATCAGGCTCCCAAAAGCTGAAGCATAAGGGATTCGTCTCATATCCTAAACCTCTTGAGGAGTCTTAGGACATTGATCCTTAGACGGGTGAACCCCATGCCTGAAAGGCAGCAAGTCCTTCTTGGAGTTCTGCATCTTATATCTAGACAATATCTTGTTAATATAAGACGTCTCAGACATGGCCAACGTTTTGTTCTTCCGGTTCCGAACTATCTGGATACCTAGAACATACTGTGCTTCTCCCAAATCTTTCATGTGGAATTGCGAAGCTAACCATTTCTATACGTCAGTAAGAAATCCTACCTCATTCCCAATGAGAAGGATATCATCCATGTACAATACCAGAAATGCGACAGTTTTGTCAACGATTTTCTTATAGACACAAGGCTCGTCAACATTCTGATCAAAGCCATAAGATTTGATTGTCTCATTAAACCTTATATTCCAAGACCTCGAGGCTTGTTTTAGTCCATAAACGGATCTATGAAGCCGACAAACCTTTTTCTCTTGGTCTTGGGTAATGAACCCCTTGGGTTGGTCCATGTAGATGGTCTCGTCAAGGTTGCCATTTAGAAAGGTGGTCATGACATTCATCTGTCATACCTCATAGTCATAATATGCAGTAATGGCCAGAAGGATCCTGATCGACTTTACCATGGCAACAGGTGAAAATGTTTCCTCATAATCAACCCCTTCCACCTGGGTAAAACCCTTTGCCACTAGTCGTGCCTTGAAGGTATGCACCTTCCCATCTACGCCACGTTTACGCTTATAGATCCATTTGCAACCTATAGGTTTTATCCCATCCGGTTGATCCACAAGCTCCGAGACAGAATTGAAGTGCATCGACTCCATTTCCTGGTCCATAGCTTTAATCCATTCGTCCTTGTCAACGTCTGCCATTGCCTGATCATAAGTCAATGGATCCTTGCAGTCATCATCAGGGGTGATGACTTGGGTTTCAGCTAAACCCATGTAACGTTCAGGTTGTCTCACAATCCTCCCACTACGTCGAGGCATTCCCAACTCTTGGGAACAAACTTGACTAGACGTGCTAGGATCAACAACACTTGTTGACGTACTAGCCCCATCAGCAACTCTTGCTGATGTACTGTCCATTTTGTTCAACACGATTTTGCTTCTAGGCAATTGATCCCTGGCGTGGTCTTCCTCAAGGAAAGTGACGTTTGTCGACTCAAGCACCCTATTTTCCTTAGGATCGAAAAATAGACCACCCCTAGTCTCTTTTGGGTAACCTACAAATAGGCACAATTTTGAACGGGGTTCCAACTTCTTCGAGTTTGACACCAACACGTGGGTCGAGCATCCTCAAATTATGAAATGGTGTAAACTGCCTTTACGCCCATTCCAGAGTTCGAAAGGTGTTTCACAAACACTCTTCGATGGTACGTTGTTCAAAATATAGACCGCAGTCTCCACTGCGTAACCCCAAAAAGAATCAAGGAGACGAACATCGCTCATCATCGATCGAACCATGTCCAACAAGGCTCTGTTTCTCCTCTCCGATACACCATTCTGTTGTGGCATACCAGGTGCTGAGAGTTGTGACGTAATTCTGTGTCCATATACTCTCTACCTCGATCCGATCGAAGTGTTTTAATAGTTTTACCTAAAAGGTTCTCAACCTCAGTCTTGTACTCCTTGAACTTTTCAAGAGTTTCAGACTTCTTATGCATTAAGTAAATATACCCATACCTCGAATAGTCATCTATGAAAGATACAAAGTATTCGTAACCGTCTCGTGCTTTAACACTCATCGGACCACAGAGGTCAGAATGTATATCTATATCCTTTTCTACTAAAAGGACGTTTGGTCATTTTGCCTTCGAGGCATGACTCACATACCAGTAAAGAGTTTTCTTCCAACTCGTTTAGAAGTCCACTCTTTCACTAGTCTCTCAATCCTATTGAGAATAATATGGCCTAACCGTAGATGCCAAAGATGGGCATTTCTTTTGGAGAAACTTTTACTCTCTTAGTTCGTGTTTCTGTTGTTTTAAATAATTCAGTATTAAAAATTATTTTGACCGAATTGAGTTTCAAAACATGCAGATTAGACTCAAGTGAAGTAGAACAAAGTAAATTGCCTTTGAAAGAAATAAATGCTTTATTATATTCAAAGGAAATTGAAATACATTGTTCAATTAAGCAGGAAATAGAAACAAGGTTTTTAGTAAACCCTGAAACTATATACAAATTATCTAATAAAATGTAATTCTGCTAAAATATAGAGCTTCACTTTACTGATCGCTGCACAACAAAGACAATCTCCCTGGATCCAACCCGCAGAGTCACCTCACCCTCTCGCAGCTGCTGCCAGGAACTAATTCCTTGAAAAGAAGAACAAACATGGTTAGTGGCGCCCGAATCCAATATCCAGGCAGAGTCATTACTCTCCTTTAAACAAGTTTCAGTTACTAGTAAATCACATTTACCTCATTCTTCCCGTCGGCGAGAAACTTGAGACAGCTTTAAGCTCCATGGTCGTCCCCATTGCAGTGGAAACACTTTCCTTTTTCTGCAACTTCCTTGACCTTTTTACCCTTTTGGGTGGAAGCACGGTCAGCTTTACCCTTCTTCATCTTCTTCTTCTTCCCTTTCGGGTGAAAAGGAGCTACAGGTTTTGTCCAAGAGGTCGAACCCCTGTGATAGGACCTGAAGGCAACATTTGCCTCAGCTTCTGGTGTCCTGATCCTCATAAAGGACTGGAAGTTCTGTAACTCGTTGAGAAGGGTTGTCAGAGTGTAGCTAATTTTGTTCATAACAACATTGCTACGAAACTAAAGAAAACCCTTCGGAAGAGTCTCCAAGATAAAGCTGACCTGGCTTGACTCATCGATCGATGCCCCGTTCATCTCCGCCAGATTAAAGTGGGTCATCATGTCTAGAACATGTTCTCAGACAGACGTCCCTTCTTTCATCCGGGTGTTGAAGACGTGTTTGAGCGAGTCATGCCGAACTTGAAACGACTGTTGTCCAAACATATCCTGCAATGACTCCATGATCTCCTTAGCGGTGACCATCAACTCTACTTCTTTGCCAAGACTTCAGATAAGCTGGCAATGATGTAGACCCTGGCCTTTTCATTGGCTCTGATCCATCGATAGTATGCATTACGAACACTTCGTGACGCAGTCGAGCTCGACAACTGAGGACACTCCTCAGTGAGCACGAACTTAAGGTCGTCAGTTACTAGAATCGTGTTTATATTGCTCTTCCATGTTTGGATATTATCTCCCACTAATTTGTCGGATGCTAGTAACGCTATTATTGAACTAGACATTTTGCTGAAAAAATCAAATAAAATACTTTGTGTCAGTGTCGCAAAACTTTTTGAAATCCAATCAAGTTTTAGCAAAAATTTATCCTCTGATCTCTAGGTCATTTAAAAATTTGCAATGATATCCCAAAGGTTTAGAATGATCGCCACTGAAGGGTGAACAGAAACACTCCTCCTCTAGGACGAGACTATCTCGACCAGACCCTAATCCCAGAAAAACTCTTATTCCATTAGGCGTCCAGTTACCATTTTTCGGTCGAATCCATTAACTCTTAATGAATCACGTGAGTGTCACCCTCAATCTTTAAGTTTCCAAGTATCCGTCCAAACAATAGTCACCGAAGGGTGAACCAAGAAGGAAAACCAACAAGGAAACTGTATCCCTTTCGAGAATTCACGGTGTTCCGACTCCCATGATCATGGCCCTCCGAAGGGATTGTCTGGTCCAAGCCAAACTAGCAGGCGGATCATAAGGGTCTCACGGTGTGAATCGAAAGAAGAGACCGTGGGTCTTGTTTTCACAGGTCTTGCTCCCACTCACTATAAGTACTCTCTCCATCCACTATGGTATTGATCCATACAAATACCATCCGAAGGCGGACACTCCCATTTGCGCCACGAGGCCGAGTATGGATCTCACGGTGCGAACTTTAACGGAGATTTGTGGTCGGAAATTCAAATGTATCTTATACACTTTATCTCATCCCACTCAACACTTTATATTATTCGGGATTGAACTAGATAAATCGGCTAATATTTACCTAAGTCTACCAATATAACTCTTATATTGAATTAACCTAAGTTTATAATCACATTATTAACTTAGGTCTATGTGAGTAAATTAATCAACTTTTAATTAACGCCACTCACGATAATATAACCTAAGAATCTCCGGACCAAATTCACTCTCAGGTCGGTTTCCAGGAATGGGGTGTTCCGCAAAACGTCAACTTAAATACCCCTACCTTAGACAAAACCTTCCTTAGACAGAGTTGTTAGATCGGTATGGCAACCCTAGAGGGGGGGGGGGTGAATAGGGTTTAATTAAACTTTTTACTAAATATGCCTAATTTATCTAATTAACAAACTTTTTAAAAAATAATTAAAAAATAATAATTAAGAGAAATTAATGCAATATGCAAGATAGATAAAAATTATAACAAAAATTAATTTTATCCAATACTTATCAATTAATTAAGGAACAAATTAAAGCATGCATAAACTACTACAAGTAATTGCAAAAATAAATAGGAAAGAGTTAGAGAAGATGACACCGTAATTTTATAGTGGTTCGGTCAAACACAACCTACTCCACTCCCCAAGCGCCTCTTGGAAATTTGAATAAAAAATTACACCGACTCTTTCCACGGATTAGAGCCCAACTGCTACACCGCTCTTTTTACGGGTTCAAGAGCAAACCCGATCCTTTCCACGGCTTAGGATCAAACCATTATAAAGTTTGGTAAAAATTTGAAGAACACACTAATACACTCTCTTGATAGAGTAGATTCACAAATTTTAACTCTTACAAAACAATCCTCACAATACAACAAAACTCTCTCAAGAAAAAGATGAAAAGAAAAAAAAATTGAAAGCTTGGAAAGAGCAACAATGGAGGCTTTTGATTTTTTTTGGAGGATTGTAAAATGCCAAAACTTCTTGTAAAAATTTGGAGAAGAAGATGGTATAAAAAGAGAGGAAAATTGGATAAAAATCAAATTTTAATTTGGACCATTGGATTGTGGTAAAAGAGAAATAGATGGTGGAGATTAAAAGTAAAAAGAAAATAATTATTAAAAGAATTAAATAATAATAATAATAATAATAATAATAATAATAATAATATATGTGTGAGTTAACTGGAAGAAAAACAAATTTTGATTTTTTTTTTAAACTCCAACGGTAAGAAGCATTTAATGCAATCTGAATTTTTTTTTCTTTTTTTTTTTTACTTCCAACGGTTATATATATATATATATATATATATATATATATAATTTTTATTTACTTTTCTTAATTTTAAAACAACCAAAAACCCACCAAATTTTACTCCCCCATAGGTCCACATATCACATTTTAATTGGTCTACAATGGTGACTTGGTCGCCACGTCATCGCGTCGGGAAATTTTCGTTCAAATTTGTTTTGGTCATAACTTCTTCGTTTTAGCTCCGATTTGAGTGATTCAAGAGACATTGGAATCGTTATTCCGAGCTCTATGCAATAGATACTTTAAAATAATTAAACTATTAATAATTAATAGCAGGTTTGTTAACATCAAAATATTAATTAATTAATAATTAAAATTAATTAATTTTAGATTAAGGGCCAAAAAGCCAACAATCTCTCCTTTTTGATGATGACAAACCATTAAATAAAAATAACTTGATGTTCATAAAAAAAAATAAGATGAGCCAAGTATTGAAGTAACAATTTCAATATAAAGTCCAATATGCCACCATAAAACTCATACTTGAACAATCACTCAAATAAATATAATATATCATTCTCCCCCTAAATTAATACAAAATTAAAACATGATACAAATTTTAGAACATATTTTTCTTAAACTTCTCCCCCTTTGGAATCATCAAAAAGACACAATTAAGAAAGATTAAGAACTACATGCAAGCTTCCCCTAAGAACATGAATACATACTTTACATAACTTCCCCTATCAATATGCCATAGAAAACTAAAATTATAGATTCAAGAGCCATCACAACGAATCATACCAAGCTCAAGCCTATTTTTGCAAAAGTTTTCTTCATTTAAAGGCTTGGTGAAAATATCCGCTAATTGATCATTAGAGCTCACATAATCAAGAGTAATATGACAATTTTGCACATGTTCTCTAATAAAGTGATGTCTAATATCAATATGTTTAGTCCTAGAATGATTAATAGGATTTTTAGTCAAATTAATAGCACTAGTATTATAAAAAAATATAGGCACATTATCAAACTTTAATCCAAAATCACAAAGAGTTTGTTTCATCCAAAGAATTTGAGCACAACAACTAGCAACCACAATATATTCCGCTTCGGTAGTGGATAAGGCAACCGAATTTTGCTTTTTACTAAACCAAGATACTAAGGAGCTACCAAGAAATTGGCAAGTTCCACTAGTACTTTACGGTCAAGTGAGCTTCCCGCAAAATCCGCATCGGAATATCCTACCAAATTAAGCTCAACATTCATAGGATACCATAAACCTAAATCAATAGTCCCAAGAAAATATTTAAATATTCTCTTAACGGTATGCACATTGTTGCGGTTTATGCCCTAAACTTGTGTATTTTTTATCAATTAAATAAAGTGTTATTTGTTTTGATAGAATTACAGTCTTGCTTTAATAAATCCAATAAACTAAGCTCCAAGGTTATAACATTTATCTTGAACATCAGTGTAGTGGACACTATTTGGGTTGAGTTCAAGAATATAACCTAAATGGTCTATGGTATAAGAATAAGGTTGGAAACCTCATTCTGGTAACACCATGGATGCGACCCACTTTGTAATTAGTACAAATGAGGTAATCCAACTCATTCATGTAGTTGACATGCGAGTAGGGGCATCCTGTATAAAGAGTTCATACAAGACTAGATCGCAAATTATTAGTCTAACCAAAGTGTAACAATCGCTAATGAGGATAAGAATAGTAATTTATAGATGGTCATTAGTGACTCGACCTGAATCCTGAGTAAGTTAAGAACTCCTGCTTATAGGGGTTTGTCCTTAGACTAGTATGGGTGAGAGTGGCACATGGCTCGACTCAATAAGCCTACCTTCTTAGGGACGTAACCTCCTCGTGGTAGCTGGGAACTTAACTGTGCAAGATGGAATTCACTCATTCCTACACTAAGGAATTAGATAGGTTGTTCTCTTAAGAAATGACTCCAGGTCTTGAACAACGGGGCTCCACCCTCTATGAGGGTATGAGTCTAAGGTAGGACCTTAGACTTGTTGTTCATTAGAGGATCATTGGTGCTTAAGGAGGAAAGAGGTAATCACAGGGGTAAAACGGTAATTTGACCCAGCTGTGATTACGAACAATCTGTGAAGGGTCGACTCATGGGTAATGGCTATATCAGTGGACACAATAATATCTATAGTGAGGAGAGTGCATCTACAAGTTTATAGTGGAGTGACTTGTAGTTAATGAATATTGATTTGGATCAAAGAGTTTGATCAGTTAATCTCACATCATTGGAGCTCATGAACTGTAGGTCCATTAGATCCCTCTGTTGGCTCAACATGCTAATATTGAGGGTATAAAGTTAGGAGTGAAATTGAAGTTTTCAATTTCATACATGAGGTGTTATATCAATTATATATGATATAATTGATATAATATATATAGTTTTAACGTGAATTAGATTCATATATAAACTATATACTAAAGAGAGATTAAAGGAGGGGTAGGATGGTCATTTCCATCCTATTTCTCTATATATATGGTTGCATGAGATGCAACTAGGTCAAGCAAATTTTACAAGCTCTCTTGTTGTGTTGTTGGAAGAGTTCCAAAGCACACATCTCTCTTAAAATACCTCACCTCTCCTAAAGGGAACCCACCTTCCTCCCTCACCTAGAGAACAACGGAGAAGATCCGGTGGTCGTGTCTTCATGCGTTGGTATTCCTGTTGCTGAGATCGTGATCGTGGGAGAGTGGAGCGCTCGAAGAAAGGTTCTTCAAAGGTAATTTCTTGCTGTCCATTATATTTGTATGCTTAATCTAGTTTTATTTGTTCTTGAATTTATCATTGTAACTAAATCAAGAACGCGCGATTCGCAATCGCTTCCGCTGCGGGACTTCGATTCCCTTCAATTGATATCAGAGCCCAATTGTGTTCTTGATTTATGTTCTGGATTTTTCAAGAACAAGGTGGGATTTACTGTTTTTGCATGAGATGTATGAACGGTTTTGCAAAATTAGATGTTTTCAATTTTGACACTTATATTTACAATTTCCATTGAATCGTTCAATGTAAGGGCCTGATGTTTTGGACAATTTTAATTGTAAATCGAACCTGTAAGTCCGTGTCGATCAAGGCAAAGCGATTGTTGAGAAGATCGAAGCGAAAACGAGCAAGGAATGGAGATTCCAAGTTGTTGTGCGTAATGCGCGTTACAACGTTGTTCATTGGCGTTACAACAGCTGCGCGCTTGATGGAGAAGCGCGCCGCACGGAGGCGGCGTTGCAATGCGACCTCTAGCGTTGCAACGCTAGGCAAAAGACGACAAGGAGCAGCGTTGCAACGCCAGATACGTTTCACACAAAGGAGCAACGGGCGAAAATCAGTTTTTATTATATATATTAATTATAAAAACGTTTTATATTTAATATATTTAATTTATTTAATTTTAATTAATATAATTAGATTATATTAATTAAAATTAAAGTTAGGGTGCCAAAATTGGTCTATTTTTGCTATTTTAATTATGCAATTGTTGTGTAATTATTGTCATGCATAGCGTATGCTTGTTTTTTAAGAATCCCACCTTAGGTTAAGTATTTTCATGCATCATTTATAATATAAGGAGTTATATTATATAGTTTGCATGATTAATTAATATAAAATTGTTATATTAATTTATGGACAGCATTGACATGCATTATATTTCATGAGATGAATATGCTATGAATGTTTTATTATTCATGTGATGAATGATCAAGCACTATAACATAGTATGCATGTCACCTAAGGTTAATTATTAGTTTTAAAGTGTTTAGAACTTGGAAATAATAGACCTTAGGTTATCTAGTTCTAATTAGATTAGAATTAGGAACCAAGTAATTTATAAGCTATGATTAAAACAGGAACTCTGTCTAAGGAAAGTTCTGTCTAGGGTTTTGAGTATTTAAGTTTCGATTTGAAACGGAACACCCATACACAGGAACCGACTGGGGAGTGAAATTTAATCGAGAGCTTTATAAATTACAATGGCGTCAATGGTTTATTAAGAGGTTAATAAACTAGAAATCCTAGGTTTAATATAAGGAGTTATATTAACAAACTTAGGATAAAATCAATATAAGAGTTATATTGATAGAGTTAGGTAAAACCATCAGCCGGGTTTTAGCCTAAGTAAGATTCCTATGAACTTTAAAGTATTCAGTGGGAGGAAAAAGTGTATGAGATACATATTTTTCCACCTACGCTATCCTGGGAAGTTCACACCGTGAGACTCATACTTGGCCTCGTGGTGCAAACGGGAGCGTCCCCCCTTCGGATGGTGTTTGTATGAGTCAATATCAAGGTGAATGGAGAGGGTACTTATAGTGAGTGAGAGCAGGTTTAGTGAAAACAAAACCTACGGTCTCTTTTGTCGGTTTACACCATTAGACCACTATGGTCAACCTGCTAGTTTGGCTTGGACTAGACAATCCCATCGGAGGGCTTGATCATAGGGGATCGAACACAGTAGACACCCGAAAGGGATAAAGATTTCCTTAGACTATTTTCCAATCTAGTCCTCCCTTCGGCGAATTTTATTGGATCGAGACTCTGGCATCTAAAGACAGAGGGTTACACTCACGGGGTACATAAGTTGTGTATGTATCCAGACCGAAAAATGGTAACTAAGACCTATATGAATAAGAGTTCGTAACTTGCTTAGGAATGAGATCAAGTTGCCTAGGTCATCTTATTAAAATAGAAACCTAACTAGTCAACGGAGTTACATCTAGTGGTTACTATTTTGTGGTTCGATTTTATGCAATCTCATTACATAGGATATCTCCACTCACATGTCATCTACACGAACACGTCAGGATCACTGTGTTTATATCATATACAAAGTGGGTCATATCCATAATATTACCAGGGTAAGATATCCAAGTCTCATCCCCTTACTATAGACCATTTAGGTTGTATCTTGAACTGAGATCCTTATATGTCCCATACATTCAGCTCAAGAGACATGGAACAACCTTGAATGTTAGTTTATTGGATTTAGGGTTAATTTAAGGCACTATGATGATAAACAATAACTCTTTATTGATTTAATTAGAACATTATTTACAAACTAGGAGTTTTAGGGCATAAAACCCAACATAAAGTGTGTCCTAAAACATATTTATAGATCATGAAGTTAGTTGTAGTTGCAAAATTAATTATTGGATTGAATATAAGTCATTATTAAATAATTTATGAATATGAGTTTTATAAATTTTAAAGAATTATCATTTTATAATATAATATTATATAATTTATAATATATTATATTATGCATATTGGTATAGGTGAAATTGGACCATAAGGATAAATTTGGAATACAAAGGAAACAAAAGGGCAAGTATACAAAGAATGACCCAAAACATGCAAAAACGGAACAAACTGGGCTAAAAGGCAGAAGAGATCAGGCCTCCAGATCGCGCAAGACGTGTGGATCGAGCCCAAAAGTCCAACCCCTGGTCGGCCTCAGCTTGGTCGAGGTCGACCTCGACCCAGCCGAGGGCGAGCCCAATTGGGTTGTGGTCGTGGCCCAGCAGTTGGTCGAGGCCAACCTCTTCCCGGGCTTGGGCCATCTCTTTTCTCTTCTAGGCCCTGATCCGAATCCGAAGATGGTCTTCTCCTTTTCCTGCTTCGTGATGGATTAGGGTTGACACCTTAGAAAGACCCTATAAATATTTCTCTAATATCGAAGGAAAGGTAACTTCTTCCTCATTCTAGAAACTCTTGCTAAACTCATCTAAACACTATCTGACTTAAGTATCGGAGCCTGTGTGGATACCACCACACTGGTGTTCAGATCTTTTTTCTTTTGCAGGCCAGATTCTTCCCCTCTTCAAACAAATTCATAGTGGTTGTCACGTGAAGGTCAGTTGAGTTATCCTGTCTGGAATTTGGCAACAACAGTTGGCGCCATCTTTGGGAAAGAAAGGTAAGCTTATTCTAAGGATTCTTGAACACCCTAAATCCATGTCAAGCAAGGCGGTGGAGAAAAGAAATTACAATCTGGATGGAGAAAATTCTGATTCTGATCATCATCCTCGAAGAACAAAGGAAGTTACCCCCTCCCTCGACTTCATATTCATAAAGTCCAACAAGAGGAGGAAAATGTTGAACTGAAGAAGAGGATGAACAGAATAGACTGGAACCTGGCTAGGATTTTGGAAAAACTCGATAACAAAACTCCTCCAACGAAGGATAGAACAGAGCCGCTTGTTCAAGATCCTAAAAAAGGAAAAGGGTCAATGCTTGAAGAGATGGGTGAGACAGAATCTCACACACAAAGACCAAAAGAGAAGCTAATTCTAGGAGGCAATTAGACAAAAATGACTTATAGGGATCAGAGCCCAACCAACCGAATAACCAGGGCAAGATCTATAATTCAGACAGTGCACAAAAGTTTTAGAAAATGACGACCAGGTCACGAGGACATGGACGAAGCTACAAGAAGATGAAACAACAAAATCAGACTTACGGAGTTTGATCAACAGTAAGCGAAAGCAGCTGCAAGGAGATGAAGTGACAAGATCAGACTGACGGAGTCTGATCAACAGCAAGCGGAAGCAGTGAAGTGTAGGGCATTCTCCTTTACCCTAATAGGACCTACCAAAGAATGGTTCAGGAAAACCAAAAGAAGATCAATAGGGTTATTCAAAGAGTTAGCTCCAGCATTTGCGACCCAATTCCTAGGAGGAAGAAACCAACACAAACCACAAATGCACTTGTTAACTATAAAACAAGAGCCAAGAGAGAGTTTGCGTGATTATATCTCCCGATTAAACAATGAAACACTACGAGCAGAAGGAATTACTGAAGCAACAACCTTGATTGCAATAGTAACAAAACTCCAGGATAAAAGGCTACTAAGATCAATAGGTAAGAAGGAACCAACTTCTTATGTTGAATTTATTACTAGGGCACAAAAATATATGAGTGCAGAGGAGCTTTTGAAATCAAAAGAAGCTACTAAAAGCAAAGGAAGAAGTAAATGCACTTCTAAGCATGATAGGGCAAGAGAAAGCCACTATCATAACTCAAAGATGAGGAAGGCTGAAGATTATGATCGAGGTCGACCTGACCCTAAGGAAAGTCGAGGTCAAAAGTTCGAGAAGTACACACCAACAGTACTTCCTCCTGAAAAAATCCTGATGGAAATTCGCAGTACCAACCTTGTCAAATACCAAAAAAAGATAAGAACCCCATCTGGGAAAAGAGACAAGGATAAATATTCGAGATCATGGACATGCAACTTGAGATTGTTTCCAGTTGAAATATGAAATTGAAGCACTGATCTGAGAAGGATATTTGAAGGAATATGTCAGAGGTGATGACTATGAAGAGTCGAGGTCAACCAGAGAAGGTCGAGGCCGACCTGACCTAGAACCTCAAAAGGAGATCAGAACTATCTTCTAAGGACCAGTTGGAGGAGACTACGGAGAGTCGAAGCTGACCCAAGCTAGCCAAGGCCGACCAGGCGAGGAAAGTTGAGGTCGACTAGATTTTTCTCGAAACCTATTTGACGTTGATCAACCTAATCATGAACCTCAACGAGAATTTTTTTTATGATCGTTGCACGGAAGGTTAAATGTTTCTTTTTAGTCATATGTCATTTGTTTGAAATAGTTTTCTATTATATGCATTTGCATTGATTACTAGATAGTCAATAAAGTACATCTTTTTCAAGCTACAATTTTGTTCAAGCATGAATTCGATCATAGATGATGAAGTACATCTTTTTCTTTTTTTTTCTCCTTTGAACCCTCGATTGTAGTCTTTTTATAGATGATGAAAGTAGGGGTTTCTTCCAAGAAATCATCCTCAAATCGTGGGTAATTGATTGAGTATAAGTTCAGGTCATATTCTTTCCAAAAATGGGTGAAAATCTCCAAGAATCTTGCAAATCCGAAATTTGAGGCATGCTCCTTAAGTCTTTAAACTTTGCCAGCAACTTTGCCCAACATTGTGTCTAGCATTTTTGTTCAACTTTGCTGGCAACAATGCAACTGCATTTTCTCTGGCATTTTTTTCTACTCTTTTCCTACAAAAACACCTCAAATTAGTGTGTTTTCACTCATTTTTCTTCAATTCTTATTTTTCTCATAATTTAGCAAACTTTAGAAATTTCACTCCAAAAGATAACTTTAGCTTGCTAAAATATGAAAATTTGAATAAATTAGATAAAAAAACGACCAAGTAAAGCGTTAGATAATCTACATAAATGAGGATTATCATAAACCATGGGAAAACTAGGATTAGCCCTACGGGGTATGATCGAGCAATCTGGGATAATCCAAGGACTACCTTGGAGCCTTAAAATTCTCTCAGGAAAGGGATCGAACACCATGAATCCAGACGAGAATCTTACACCATGGGAAAACTAGGATCAACCCTATAGGGTATGATCGAGCAATCCCATGATATTTTAAGGAATGCCTTGGAGCCTTAAAATTTTCTTCATGGTCGAATTGTTGGGATTTGTGCCCTAAACTTATGTAATTTTGATCAAATAAATAAAGAGTTATTTGTTCTGATAAAATTATATTATTGTTTTATAAATCCAATAAACTAAGCTCCAAGGTTATAATGTATCTTGAACATAAGTGTAGTAGACACTATTTGGATTGTGTTCAGCTGTGATCACGAACAACCTGTGAAGGGTCGACTCATGGGTAATGACTATATCAGTGGACACAATATAATCTACAGTGAGGAGAGTGCAGCTACAAGTCTATAGTGGAGTGACTTGGAGTTAATGAATATTGATTAATTGGATCAAAGAGTTTGATCAGTTAATTTCACATCATTGGAGCTCATGAACTATAGGTCCATCAGGTCCCTCCGTTGGCTCAACATGGTAATATTGAGGGTATAAAGTTAGGAATGAAATTGAAGTGTTCAATTTCATACATGAGGTGTTCAATTATATATGATATATTGATATATATATATATAATTGATATAATATATAGTTTTAATGTGAATTAGATTCACATATAAACCATATACTAATGAGAGAATAAAGGAAGGGTAGGATGGTCATTTCCATCCTATTTCCCTATATATATATGGTTGCATGAGATGCAACAAGGAGAAAGAATTTTTAAGCCTTTGTTGTGTTGTTGGAAAAGTTCCAAAACACAAATCTCTCGCTCACAACATCTCATCTCATCTAAAGGGAACCCACATTCCTCCCTCACCTAGAGAACAACGGAGAAGATCCAGTGGTCATGTCTTCATCTGTTCGTGTTCCAGTTGCTGAGATCGTGATCGTGGGAGAAAGGAGCACTTGTTGAAAAGTTCTTCAAAGGTATATTTCTTTTTGTCCATATTCTGTTTTTATGCTTAATCTAGATTATTTAGTTCTTAAATGTAATCATTTTAACGAAATTAAGAACGCGCGATTCACAATCGCTTCCGCTGCGGGATTCGATTCCCTGCAATTGGTATCAGAGCCCAATTGCGTTCTTAATTTTCGTTCTGGATTTTTCAAGAACGAGGTGGGATTTACTGTTTTGCATGAGATGTATGAACGGTTTGCAAACTACGATTTTGGCACTTAGATTTACAATTTTTCCATTGAATCGTTCAATGTAAGGGCCCGGTGTTTTGGGCAATTTTAATTGTAAATCGAGTCTGTAAGTCCGTGTCGATCGAGCCAAAGTGGTTGCTGAGAAAATCGGAGCTGAAACGAGCAAGAATTGGAGAATTCATGTTGCTGTCTATGTGCAGCGTTGCAACGCTACGCTTGAGGAAGGAGCGCGCCGGAGACGACAACGTTGCAACACTGTTATCAACGTTGCAACGCTCCTGCTGAGGCGCGTTTCAACCGACAGAAAAGACAAACTACAGCGTTGCAACGCTGGTATCAGCGTTGCAACGCCATAGGCGTTTCACGCAAAGGAGCAACGGGCAAATTTCGATTTTTATTATATACAATAAATATAAAAACGTTTTATATTTATTTATATTTAACTTATTTAATTTTAATTAATATAATTAGATTATATTAATTAAAATTATTTTTAGGGTGCCAAAATTGGTCTAATTTTGCTATTTAAATTATGCAATTGTTGTGTAATTATTGTCATGCATAATGTATGCTTTTATTTTAGAAATCCCACCGTAGGTTAAGCATTTTCATGCATCATTTATAATATAAAGAATTATATTATATAGTTTGCATGATTAATTATTATAAAGTTGTTATATTAATTTATGGACAACATTGACATGCATTATGCATCATGAGATGATTATGCTATGAATGTCTTATTATTCATGTGATGAATGATCAAGCACTATAACATAGTATGCATGTCACCTAAGGTTAATTATTAGTTTTAAAATGTTTAGAACCTGGAAATAATAGACCTTAGGTTATCTAGTTCTAATTAGATTAGAATTAGGAACCAAGTAATTTATAAGCTATGATTAAAAGGGGAACTCTGTCTAAGGAAGGTTTTGTCTAGGCTGGGGTATTTAAGCTGACGGAAACGGAACACCCCTACCAGGCCGAACACTGGAGTGAAATTTAATCGTGAGAGTTTATAAATTACTGATGAGTGTCGGCCAGTTTATTAAGGGGTTAATAAACTAGAAATCCTAGGCTTGATATAAAGAGTTATATTAACAAACTTAGGATAAAATCAATATAAAAGTAATATTGATTATCGATATAAGAGTTATATTGATAGAGTTAGGTAATACCATTAGCCGAGTTTTAGCCTAAGTAAGATTCCTATAACTTTAAAGTATCAAGTGGGAGGAAAAGTGTATATGATACATATTTTTTCACCTACGTTATCTCTGAGAAATTCACACCGTGAGACTCATACTTGGCCTCCTGGCGCAAACGGGAGCGTCCCCCTTCGAATGATGTTTGTATGAGTCAATATCAAGGTGGATGGAGAGGATACTTATAGTGAGTGGGAGCAGGTTTAGTGAAAAATAAAACCTACGGTCTCTTTTGTACCGTTAGACCACTATGGTCAGCCTGCTAGTTTGGCCTGGACCAGACAATCCCTTCGGAGGGCTTGATCATAGGGGATCGAACACAGTAGACACCTGAAAAGGATAAAGATTTCCTTAGTCTGTTTTTTAATCTAGCCCTCCCTTCGGCAGATTTTATTGGATGGAGACTCTGGGATCTAAAGACAGAGAGTTACACTCACGGGGGTACATAAGTTGTGTATGTATCCTGACCGAAAAATGGTAACTAAAGCCTATAGGAATAAGAGTTATTTTGGCATTAAGTTTTGGTCAAGAGTGTCTTGATCAAAAGGAGGAGTGTTTTTTATTACCCTTCGGTGTCATACATTCTAAACCTTTGGAGTATCATTGCAAATTATAAACGACCTAGGAATCATTTGATAATTAGCTAAAACATGATTGGATTAGAGTCATAGCAAGAAACTCATACAAGTTTGTTTGTAAATTTTCAGCAAAAATGTCTAGCACTATTATTTCCTTATTGGGTGCAGAAAAGTTAACTGGAGAGAATATGATGACTTGGAAAAACAAACTGAACACTATATTGGTAGTGGATGATCTGAAGTTTGTGCTAACTGAGGAGTGTCCTCAGGTGCTAGACTCGAATGCGTCACGAAATGTTCGTGATGCATATGATCGATGGATCAAAGGCAATGATAAGGCCATGGTCTACATGCTGGCAAGTATGTCTGTCATATTAGCCAAAAAGTATGAGGGCATGATAACCGCCAAGGAAATCATGGATTCTGTGCAGGGTATGTTTGGACAACAGTCCACACAGGTCCAACACAATGCCCTAAAGTACATATTTAACTCAAGAATGCCAGAGGGTAGATCTGTTCGGGATCATGTCCTAGATATGATGGTGCAATTCAACATCGCAGAGTCGAATGGTGCTTCCATCGATGAATCGAGCCAGGTCAGCTTCATTCTGGAAACCCTTCCAGATAGTTTCCTACAGTTTAGAAGTAATGGTGTTATGAACAAGCTTACTTTTAACTTTACCTCCCTTCTGAATGAACTCCAGACCTTTCAATTTTTGATGAAAATTCAGGGATCGAAAGGTGAGACAAATGTTGCCAGTAGGAGTTATCACAGAGGTTCGACCTCTGGGACAAAAATAGTGGCTTCATCTTCTTCTAACCTGAAAGGGAAGAAGAAGAACATGAAGAAGGTTGGTAAAGGGAAACGAGCTGACAAAGTTGCCTCCCAGAAGGGCAAGAAAGTCAAAGAAGTTGCTGACAAAAAAAAGTGTTTCCACTGCAACGAAGACGGGCATTGGAAACGGAACTGTTCGAAGTACATTGCAGAAAAGAAGAAGGAAGGTAAATATGATTTACTTTGCCTAGAAGCTTGTTTAGTGGATAATGATAAAACTGCTTGATTCAGGCGCCCCTAATCATGTTTGCTCTCCTTTTCAGGGAATTGACTCTTGGCAGCAGCTACAGAAAGGTGAGATAACACTCCGAGTTGGAAATGGAGAAGTCGTCTCATTTGTAGCAGTAGGCACGATGAAACTTTATTTTGGCAAGAAATATATGTTGTTGGACAATATATTAGTGATACCAGGGTTTACTAGAAACCTTATTTCAATTTCTTGCCTCATAGAACAATGTATTTCTGTTTCTTTCTCAATGAATAAAGTGTTTATTTTGAAGAAAGGTGTGGAAATATGTTCAGCTTCATTAGAAAATGGATTGTATGTTTTAAGGCCTAATTCAGTCAAAATGGTTTTGAACACTGAATTATTTAAAACTGCAAATGCACAAACTAAGAAACGTAAAATTTCTCTTAAAGAAAATGCTCATTTTTGGCATCTGAGGTTGGGTCACGTTAATCTCAATAGGATTGAGAGATTGGTAAAGAACGGACTTCTAAACGAGTTAGAAGAAAACTCTTTGCCTGTATGTGAATCCTGCCTAGAAGGAAAAATGACTAAAAGACCTTTTAGTGGAAAAGGTTATAGAGCCAAAGACCCTCTAGAGCTTATACATTCAGACTTTTGTGGTCCGATGAATGTTAAAGCCAGGGGAGGATATGAATATTTCATCTCTTTTATAGATTATTATTCTAGATTTGGGCATATCTACCTAATGCACCACGAGTCTGAAGCACTTGAAAAGTTACAAGGAATTCAAGACTGAGGTTGAAAATCAGTTGGGTAAAACTATGAAAACACTTCGATCGGATCGAGGTGGAGAGTACATGGATTTAAAATTCCAGAACTATATGATAGAACGTGGAATTACATCCCAACTCTCACCTCCCGACACACCACATCAAAACGGTGTATCGGAAAGGAGAAATAGAACCTTGTTGGACATGGTTCGATCAATGTTATGCTCATCTCCCTGGTTCATTTTGGGGTTAAGCAGTAGCGACTGCGGTATACATTTTGAATAATATGCCCTCAAAAATTGTTTCTAAAACACCTTTTGAACTCTGGAAAGGACGTAAAGGTAGTTTATGTCATTTCAGAATTTGGGATTGTTCAACACATGTGCTTGTGACAAATCCAAAGAAGTTGAATTCACGTTCAAAATTGTGCCTATTCGTAGGATACCCAAAAGAAACAAGAGGTAGTTTATTCTATGATCCTAAGGAAGAAAAGGTTTTTGTGTCAACAAATGCCATTTTCTTAGAGGATGACCACATAAGGGACCACAAACCAAAAAATAAAGTAGTGTTGAGTGAGTTAGACGGAACAATAGCAAAGGTTGCTAATAAAACTAGTACGTCAACAAGAGTTGTTGATACTAGTTTGTCTAGTCAAGAGAGTCCATCTCAAGAGTTGAGTATGCCTCGACGTAGTGAGAGGGTTGTAACACAACCTGACCGTTACATTAGTTTATCTGAAACCCAATTTGTTATACTAGATGACAACTCTGAGGATCCATTGACTTATAATCAAGTGATGGTTGACAAAGACAAAGACAAATGGAACCATGGACCAAGAAATGGAGTCTATGTACTTCAATTCTGTTTGGGATCTTGTAGATAAGCATGATGGGGTAAAACCTATAGGTTGTAAGTGGATCTACAAGAGAAAACGTGATGTAGATGGGAAGGTGCAAACCTTCAAAGCTAGACTAGTAGCAAAGGGTTATACCCAGGTTGAAGAGGTTGACTATGAGGAGACCTTTTCACTGTTGCTTGCTATGGTCTGATCTATATCAGATCCTACTTGCCATTGCCGCATATTATGACTATGAGGTATGACAAATGGATGTCAAGACAACCTTTTTGAATGACAATCTTGAGGAAAACATCTACATGGACCAACCCAAAGGGTTCATTGAACCAGGACAAGAGCAAAAGGTTTGCAGGCTTAAAAGGTCAATTTATGGACTGAAACAAGCCTCTTGGTCCTGGAATATAAGATTTGATGAGGCAATCAAATCTTATGGTTTTGACCAGAATGATGATGAACCTTATGTCTAGAAGAAAATCATCAATAGTTCTGTCGCATTCTTAATTCTCTATGTGGATGATATACTACTCATTGGGAATGATGTAGGTTATCTTACTGACATTAAGGATGGGCTAGCTACGCAATTTCAAATGAAAGATTTGAGTGATGCACAGTTTGTTCTTGGGATCCAGATTGTCTGGAATCGCAAGAATAAAACACTAGCCTTGTCTCAAACATCTTACATAGACAAAGTGTTGTCAAGGTTTAAGATGCAAGACTCCAAAAAGAGCTTGTTGTCTTTTAGATATGGAGTCCATTTGTCTAAGGAACAGTGTCCTAAGACACCTCAAGGAGTTGAGGATATGAGACAGATTCTTTATGCATCAGCTGTTGGGAGCCTGATGTACGCCATGTTGTGTACTAGGCCTGACATCTGTTTTGCAGTTGGAATGGTCAGTAGGTATCAATATAATCCAGGACTTGAACAGTGTACATCGGTTAAAACAATCCTTAAGTATCTTCGGAGAACAAGGAACTACATGCTTGTGTATGGGGCTAAGGATTTGATCCTTACAGGATACACAGAGTTCGACTTTCGGTCGATAAAGATTCTAGGAAATCTACATCAGGGTCAGTATTTACTCTTAACGGAGGAGCTGTAGTATGGCGAAGCGTCAAGCAAGGATGCATCGCAGATTCCACCATGGAGGTCGAATATGTAGCAGCTAAAGAGGTCGTTTGGTTAAGGAAATTCATGTTAAATTTGGAAGTTTTTCCAAATATGACTTTGCCCATCTAGTTGTATTGCGATAACAGTGGTGAAGTGGCAAATTCGAGTGAACCCCGAAGTCACAAGAGGGGAAAGCACATTGAGCGGAAGTATCATCTCATCCGGGAGATCGTGCATAGAGGAGACATGATTGTCACAAAGATAGCCTCAGAGCACAACGTTGTTGATCCTTTTACTAAGGCTCTCACGGCTAAAGTACTTGAGAGTCACCTAGAAGGTCTAGGTTTACAAGTTTTCCCCAACTAGGGCAAGTGGAAGTATTTTGTACAAAGAGTTTAAATGCCCTAGTTTATTGTATTTACATCACTGTAATAGTACTCCACAAGCTTTAGGTCATGTGGGAGATTGTTGGGATGTATACCCTAAAACTTGTGTAATTTTGATGAAAGAAATAAAGAGTTATTTGTTTTGATAAAATTACAGCCTTGGTTTATAAATCCAATAAACTAAGCTCCAAGGTTATAATATATATCTTGAACATCAGTGTAGTGGACACTATTTGGATTGTGTTCAAGAATATAACCTAAATGGTCTATGGTATAAGAATAAGGTTGGAAACCTCATTCTTGTAACACCATGGATGCGACCCACTATGTAATTAGTACAAATGAGGTAATCCAACTCATTCATGTAGTTGACATGCGAGTGGGGGCATCCTGTATGAAGAGTTCATACAAGACCGAATCGCAAATTATTAGTCTAACTAGTGTAACACCGTTAACATGATAAGACTAGTAATTTATAGATGGTCATTAGTGACTCGACCTGAATCCTGAGCGAGTTAAGAACTCCTGCTTATAGGGGTTTGTCCTTGAACTAAATGCGGGTGAGAGTTGCACAGCTGTAGCCAACTCAATAAGCCTACCTTCTCGAGGCCTGAGAACCTCGTAGGTAGTGGAACTTAACATGTGCAAGATGGAATTCACTCATTCCTACACTAAGGAATTAGATAGGTTGTTCCCTTAAGAGTCGACTCCGTGTCTTGAACAACGGGGCCCCGCCCTCTATGAGGGTATGAGTCTATGGTAGGACCTTAGACTTGTTGTTCATTAGAGAATCGGTGGTGCTTAAGGAACAAAGAGGTAATCGGAGGGTAAAGCAAAGAATTTGACCACTGGTGATCACAAACAACCTCAGTGAAGGGTCGACTCATGGGTAATGACTATATCAGTGGACACAATATAATCTAAAGTGAGGAGAGTGCAGCTACAAGTCTATAGTGGAGTGACTTGTAGTTAATGAATATTGATTAACTAGATCAAAGAGGTTGATCAGTTAATTTCACATCATTGGAGCTCATGAACTGTAGGCTCATTTGGTCCCTCCGTTGGCTCAACATGGTAATATTGAGGGTATAAAGTTAGGAATGAAATTGAAGTGTTCAATTTCATATATGAGGTGTTATATCAATTATATATGATATAATTGATATAATTATAGTTTTAATGTGAATTAGATTCACATATAAACCATATACTAATGAGAGAATAAAGGACGGGTAGGATGGTCATTTCCATCCTATTTCCTTATATATATGGTTGCATGAGATGCAACTAGTTTAAGGAATTTTAAGCCTTTGTTGTGTTGTTGGAGAAGTTCCAAAACACAAACCACCCTCTCACAACACCTCATCTCACCTAAAGGGAACTCACATTCCTCCCTCACCTAGAAAACAACGGAGAAGATCCAGTGGTCGTGTCTTCATCCGTTCGTGTTCCAGTTTCTGAGATCGTGATCATGGGAGAAAGGAGCACTTGAAGAAAAGTTCTTCAAAGGTATATTTCTTGCTGTCCATATTCTGTTTTTATGCTTAATCTATTTATTTTAGTTCTTGAATGTAATCGTTGTAACGAAATTAAGAACACGCGATTCACAATCGCTTCCGTTATGGGATTCTATTCCCTTCACATACTTGCTGGTTTTTCTAATAAGCTATTATGATTACACGTGTATTTTTTAACGCTTGATTACAGATGCATATGCTCATAAGTTTCCAGGTGATATGATTTATGAGTTATTAGATCTTAAACTCAGTCACTCACTAAGCTTCATAGCTTATTCTTTCAGTGTTTTCCAAACTTTTCAGGTAGAGATCGAGCTCCTAGTACCTGACATCCTGCTATAGTCTACTGAAAGCTCCATAAGTTTGATATTTTGTACGTGGCTAGAGTTGTATAGCAAGTCCATATGTGTTGTAAATTATCTTGAGAGGACTATGCAGTTATAGTTGTTTGCACATTAGAGGTTGTATAAACAATGGGATGTTTGGTTTGGTTTCTGATGCTCTTGTCGTTTTAGTTTCCAAGAGAGACTTAAGAAGAGTTTCTCCATATGTATGAATAGTTGTTGTCAAGTTTCCGCTGTGTTATGTTAAAGTGTTCCATATGCGAGCATAATATGTTTATCAGGTAAAACATGGTCAACATGTATTGTTAAGAAATAAACAATCTCTGTTGGCTTCATGCCGTCTTCCGGGCTAAGTTAGCAGGTAGTACGGGAGGGGGTGTGACAACTTGGTATCAGAGCAGTTAGCTCCATGAGAATGTGACAGGGCAAGTTAGCTCTGAGAAGAAACTAAAAAGGTCATAACAAGTTATTGAGTTAGTTCAGATTGAACTAATAGAGTATGGTCCAAGTAAGGATTAGAGTAAGTCCAGTTAGGGCTAAAATGTGAATAGAAGTTTAGTACTGTGTATTTGAGTTAAGTATCCTTAATATGTCTAATATGTTGATATGTCATAGGAGTCATGCCACCACGTACTAGCAGACGATGCAGGCAGGATCAAAGCGGGACGCAGGATCCTACCCAAGGTCAATCTGAGAGGGGATCTAGTGCCCCGAGGATCTAGACTGGGGCCAGAGATGAACAACATGCTAGTTCCTCACAGGAGGTAGGCAGACCAGAGAGAGAAGGGCCAAGTGATCCAGAGAAGACGTATGGAATAGAACGTCTGAACAAATTAGGAGCCACAGTGTTTAAGGTTTCCATAGATCCAGTTGACGCCAAGGTTTGGCTGAATAAGCTTGAGAAATGTTTTGATGTGATGAGTTGCCCTGAGGAGCGGAAAGTCAAGTTTGCCACATTCCTGCTAGAGAAGGAAGCAGAGGGATGGTGGGAATCAATACTAGCCAGGCGGAGTGATGCACGTACTCTAGATTGGCAAACTTTTAGAAGCATATTCGAGGACAAGTATTACCCTAGCAGGTATCGTGAGGCAAAGAGGGATGGATTTTTAGAACTGAAGCAAGGGTCACTTTCCGTGGCTGAATACGAGAGAAAGTATACTGAGTTATCGCGGTATGCTGAAGTAATTGTGGCATCTGAGAGTGACAGGTGTCCAAGATTTGAAAGAGGGTTACGTCCTGAGATATGTACCCCAGTCACAGCCATTGCTAAGTGGACTGATTTTTCTCAGCTAGTAGAGACTGCTCTACGTGTTGAGCAGAGTATAGCAGAGGCGCAATCAGTGGTAGAGTCTACACGTGGGGTTTCGACAGCGAGTAGTTTTCGAGGTCGTGAGCAGCGAAGATTCACACCTGGAGTAAATCTTTCAAGTCGTCAAGACTTTAAGAATCGAGCTGGCGGCCAGACATCGAGGCCGATGAATGTGGGTGGTGCCTATCAGAGGCAGAGTCAAAGAGCACCTAGTCAATCTGCTAGATCCACAGCAAGACCACAGACAATGCAGGAGTTTGTTGCCAGTGCAGCAAGGAGAACTCCATGTGGAAATTGTGGCAAGAATCATCGAGGCCAATGTCAGGTTGGTGTCGTGGACAGTCAGGACATTTCAAAAGGGATTGTCCACAGCTTAGAGCAGCCGCGCAGAGGGACCAGGGAGTTGGGTTCCAGACAGTTGAGCAGCCGAGAATTCAAGTAGTTGTAGGAGAGGGCACCAGTGGTGCTAGACAGAAGGGAGTTGTAGGGAGACCTGGACTACAAGGAAAGGTCTACGCTATGACTCAGCAAGAAGCGGAGGATGCACCAGATATGATTACTGGTACGATTTCTTTTTGTAATGTACCTGCACGTGTGTTAAAAGATCCAGGTGCTACGCATTCCTTTGTTTCTAGTATATTCCTGACTAAGCTGAATAGAAAGCTAGAGCCTTTATTTGAGAGGTTAGTTATATATACTCCAGTTGGTGATGCATTACTAGTCGATGCAGTGTTGCGGGATTGTGAGGTCTTAGTAGAAGGTCTCAATATGTTAGTGGATCTTCTTCCACTAGAGTTGCAGGTGTTAGATGCAATCTTAGGGATGAATTTCTTATTTACTCATTATGCTTCCATGGATTGCCATAGAAAGTAAGTTGTTTTCAGGAAACCAGGATTGGCTGAAGTGGTTTTCAGGGGTGAAAGGAAGATTATTCCTACGAATTTCTTGATGATTTCCCAGCAGATCTGCCAGGGTTGCCACCTGATAGGGAAGTTGAGTTCACTATTGAATTGCTACCAGGAACAACACCTATTTCGCAAGCGCCGTAGAGAATGGCTCCAAGTGAGCTCAGGGAGCTGAAGATGCAGTTACAAGAACTGGTTGATAAGGGATACATCAGACCTAGTGTATCGCCTTGGGGAGCTCCAATGTTGTTCGTAAAGAAGAAAGATGGTACCCTCAGATTATGGACAAAATGTAACAACAGGGTTGTTTAGGAAACTAAATACAAAAAACAAGTTGGTTGCAAAACTATTTACAAAAATGGGGTGAATTTTTTGTCTTATTAGGATGTGTGTCTTGTAGAGACGCATTCAACCTAGAAATGCGTCGGTCAAACTGACGCATTCCGTTCAACGAGACGTTGAATGAGACGGGGGTCAAACTGACGCATTCCGTTCAACGAAACGTTGAATGAGACGGGGTGTTAAATCGTAAAGAAGAATGTGTCTGTTGAATAGACGCATTCTAAACCTATATATTTTATTTTTTTATTCCATATATTTTTTTAAAAAATTAAATCAAATCAAATCATAACTAACCATGTATTCTATACCTATATATTTTATTTTTTTATTCTATATATTTTTTAAAAAAAATTAAATCAAATCAAATCATAACTAACCATCAAATTATTTTATGATTTATTATATTTTTAAAATTTATTCTATCATTTTATAATCATTTGGCAATGATTATTTATTCAATAATCATATTTTAATTTTAAGTCCATTAAAATACATCATCAATTATTTCAGCATCATATATTAAGTTGCATTGACTCCTTAATTAGTCTTCGTTCTCATCTGAATTATGACCTTAATTCAAATCTAAGAGTCGATAAATGAAAGTCAAATTATCTAGACATCTTCCTAATGAAGTCATCTAAGGTAAGTTATGCTGAAAAAACAAATAACAAAAATCAAATAGAATCCTTGCACAACATCTACTTATTGCATTATACCATTCATTGTATCCTTGCACAACATCTATTATATTGATTTTCTTAATTGGAAAACGTAGAATATATTATTATATTTTCATTCTCTAACACTGTTTTACTATTTTAATTAATTAATTTATATTGTAGTCTTATTTATTGCTACGAAATAATATTTAAACTTGTCACATTAGTTTTAATGAATTTAATAAATGGTTTGGAGAGGGTTGAATGGTTTTTTTACATTAATGGTCATCCTCGAAAATGCATCTCACCTCGAAAATGCATCCCACCTCGAAAATGCATCACACCTCGAAAATGCATCTCACCTCGGTAGTTGGGGAATGTGAATAAAGTTGAATGCGTCTCTTGTAAAGACGCATTCAGACCATTTTTAACGGCCACTTAATGTTTCAACGTTTTTTAAAGGGTTGACTGGATTTGAACAGAATGCGTCACTTTGAGTGACGCATTCTTTGTTGAATGCGTATCCCCAACTGACGCATTCCAATAAGGACAAAAAATGTTCTCGTTTTTTGCAAATAGTTTGGTAAAAACTTTGTTTTTTGCAATAAGTTTTAAAAAGAACCTCATTTTTATAATTCGCCCCTCAGATTATGCATTGATTATAGACAGTTAAACAAGGTCACGATACGTAACAAGTATCCTTTACCCAGAATAGATGATTTGTTCGACCAGTTACGAGGAGCATCAGTGTTTTCTAAGATCGATTTAAGATTAGGATACCATCAGTTAAAGATAAGGGAATCAAATATTCCTAAAACAACATTCAGAACGAGGTACGGCCATTATGAGTTTTTAGTAATGCCATTCGGTTTAACTAATGCACCAGCAGTTTTCATGAACCTCATGAACAGGATTTTCCATCAGTATTTGGATCAGTTTGTGATAGTATTCATTGATGATATACTAGTCTATTCGGTTGACAGGAAAGCCCATGAAGAACATTTGAGGATTATTCTGCAAACACTACGTGATAAACAATTGTACGCTAAACTCACCAAATGTGAGTTTTGGCTAAATTAGGTAGTGTTTCTGGGGCATGTTGTCTCAGCAAATGGAGTTAGTGTGGATCCGAATCAAGTGAAAGTTGTAGTCAACTAGGAGAGACCAACTAGTGAGACAGAGGTACGTAGTTTCCTAGGCTTGGCAGGATACTACAGACGGTTTGTTGAGGATTTCTCACGATTAGCATTACCCTTAATAGTTTTGACAAGGAAGAATGCTAAATTTGAATGGTCAGATAAGTGTGAACAGAGTTTTCAAGAGCTGAAGAAGAGGTTAGTTACAACACCTATTCTAACACTTCCTATAACGAGAAAAAAGTATGTGATTTACTGTGATGCTTCGAGACAAGGATTAGGGTGTGTGCTCATGCAAGAGGGAAAAGTAATAGTTTATGCGTCAAGACAATTGAAAAAGCACGAATATAATTACCTTACCCATGATCTTGAGCTAGCAACAGTTGTTTTAGCATTGAAGATCTGGAGGCATTATTTATTTGGCAAGAGGTGTCACATTTTTACAAATCATAAGAGTCTGAAATATATCTTTAATCAGAGAGAATTGAATATGAGACAAAGAAAATGGTTAGAACTGATTAAAGATTATGATTGTACCATAGGATACCATCCAAGACTTCCTCGGGACGCCTTGTGTGGTATTCGAGCAACCTTTTTAAGTACTCTAAGGCATTCTAAGGCAGTTGTAACTGCAGAGAATTCAGGGGATCTTTTAGCTCAATTCTTAGTCAAGTCTTCGCTCGTAGCAGAGATTGTGAAAAGACAGCCAGAGGATAGTAACTTGCAGAAAATGTTTGGGAAGTCCAAACAGGGCCCAGAAGCAGAATTTAAAATGAGATCAGACGGAGCCATAGAGAGGCAGGGAAGACTATGCGTTCCGAGTTTTAGTAAGCTTAAAGATGTTATTTTAGAGGAAGCTCACAGTTCAGCTTACGCTATGCATCCAGGAAGCACCATGATGTACAAAACTTTAAAGGGGACGTATTGGTGGCCTGGGATGAAGCGGGAGATAGCTGATTATGTTGATAGATGTTTGCTCACAACAACGAGTTAAACCGATTAGACGAGGCCAGGAGGACTCCTTAATCCATTGCCAGTGCCAGAATGGAAATGAGAGCATATCACTATGGATTTTCTGTTTGGATTACCACGTACTTCAAATGGACATGATGATATTTGGGTAATAGTGGATAGACTCACTATGACAACACGATTTATACCCATTACAGCGACGTCTACGCTTGATCAGCTTGCTAAGCTATACGTCGATAAAATTGTGAGTCAATACTGCGGAGTGCCAGTGTCCATAGTTTCAGATAGAGATCCGAGATTTACTTCTATGTTTTGGCCTAACTTACAGAAAGCTATGGGGACAAAGCTGAATTTTAGTACAGCATAACATCCTCAGACAGATGGTCAGTCAGAGAGGACCATCCAGACCTTAGAGGACATGTTGAGAGCATGTGTCCTTCAATTTAAGGGAAGTTGGGATACACACCTATCACTTATGGAATTAAACACAATAATATGATTATCGATCGAGTATTGGCATGACACCATTTGAGGCTGTGTATGGAAGACCATGTAGAACACCCATATGTTGGAACAAAGTAGGAGAGCGGAAGCTAATCGGTCCTGAGTTGGTGCAAGTTACGACAGATAATATTAAGGTAATCAGGGAGAATTTGAGGGTAGCTCAAGACCGTCAGAAGAGTTATGCGGATAAGCGACGAAAGGACTTAGAATTCCAAGTCGGAGATCAAGTTTTCTTGAAATTATCTCCGTGGAGAGGTGTCCTTCATTTCGGCAAGAAAGGTAAGCTAAGTCCTAGATATATTGGTCCTTACCAAGTAACGGGACGAGTTGGGCCAGCAACCTACAGACTAGAGTTGCCAGCAGAACTATCTCGAGTACATGATGTTTTTCATGTGTCCATGTTGAGGAAGTATATTCCAGATCCAACTCATGTGTTGCAAGCATAACCAGTTGAGCTGAAAAAAGACATGAGTTACGTAGAAGATGTAGTTCAAATCCTTGACAGGAAAGAACATGTTTTAAGAAACAAGATGATTCCACTCGTGAAGGTTCGTTGGAGACATCACGGAGTGGAGGAGGCAACCTGGGAGTTAGAGGACCAAATGAGGAAGAAGTATCCGACGATTTTCACCTAAGGACTACTAAAGTTCGAGGATGAAATTTCTTAAAGGGGAGGTAAGTTGTAAACCCGAGATCTCTCCTTGAAATATCCTTAAAAAAACAAACAAAACAAAAGAAAAGAAAAAGGAAATGTTAGATATATTTGGTCTTCTTTGTTTTAAAAAGAAAAGAAAAGAAAAGGAAAGAAAAGGAAAGAAAAGGAAAGGAAATAAGGAAAAAGTAAAAAGGGAAAAAGACAAATTTTCTCCACTGCCTAAGCCTTTACCAACCATTATTATCCTATTTTCCCTTATTTTTCTTCATTTACCAAACTTAGAGATGAGGGTTTCGTGGGAGAAGGATAAAGGAAGAGGAAGAAGGTGATTTTTTGGAGCTGAAATTGCAGAAGAGAGGGAGAGAACTCAAGCAAATTAGTATAGCAGCAAGGTAATCATTCTGCCCTGTTTTGATTTCTTGATCATTTCAAGCTCCACAAGAAGAGGTAAGAGTTGAGGTTTGATTTTATTGAAAGTTAACTCAAATTTGAACAAAATTTGTGAAGGAAGCTCGAGCAAATTCGGATCTTAAGCTACTGATTTGTTAAGAGGAATGCAGAGGACAGAATTTGTTGTCAAATCCGAGAAACCTCTGGTATTTTGATCGTGCTGATCTGTAGAGTTGGAATCAGAAGCTCTAATAGGTATGTTTGGAAATCTTATTGAATTTCCTACAACTTTCATGAAGCACTCGTGAGTATAAATCGATTGGACAATGATTAAAAGTTCAGGTCAATTTCGGGTTGCAGCAGGGAAATGAATCTGGAAACAGCAGAAGGTTATTTTTAGTGAAGAAGCTTTCGAGGTAGTTTCGAACAAATCTGTTGGGAATCTCAATTTCATTTCTTCATATGTGTTTTAGAGGGTTCAGAAAGGACGAGTTTGGTATACAGTACGTCCTGTTTGGATAAGTAATGAAGAAGTTATGAATGTTTGAAATCAGGGTACGAAATCTGTAAAATGCTGAAAATTTAGATGGTGTGGTTTTTGTAATTTTAAGGTTGAAAATCATGAGCTCGAGTTCTAATACTTGGATTTGGTTTGTTTGACAGGCCAAGAGGAAATAGGTCGAGTGTACGGGCCGAGGTTTTAGTGCTAACGCTGTGAGTGACAAAACGAACTTTGAAAACGATCTATATGCTTGAATTACGCTTTAAGAAATACAAGTTTTGCTAGAATGAAAGGGTTTCAATGCTTCTTGTTTTCTTTGAACACATACTTATGAGCATTTAGGTTTGCCTAGAAATGATTTCAAGGCATTGTGAGCCTAAATGTTTTGATGAAATTTATACATGAGCATATGTTTATTGTTTGCCGAAATTTATGGAAATGTTATGATTTCTAGCAAGTGTGTACTATTAAGTATGATTTAAAGATTTCCAGTTTTAATGAACAAGCTGAGTAAGCTTGAGTTTTACGAAAGTAAAGATAAGCAGGCATGTTCAAATGTTTTTTATGTGTTTTTCTGAGTCTTGAATGAGTAAATGACTGAGACATTGAGCCCGAGGCTATATAGTACCATGTGCACACAGGTCATTTTCTGTTGTCGACGTTGAGTGTACTCCGTGACAACAATGCTGTCGTGAGTGTTGGGCGGGCCCCACTACGACAAAGACGATGGGAGTGTTGGGCGGGCCCCACTACATCGTAGGGTAAACGTTGGTTGTACTGGGTGTGTCTTACACAACGTAGATTGTCATATCTTTTATCAGGGTTAATATTACTGACATGCCTTACGAAATTTTAACGACATACTTGCTGGTTTTTCTGTTAAGCTATTATGATTACACGTGTATTTTTTAACGCTTGATTACAGATGCATATGCTCATAAGCTTCCAGGTGATATGATTTATGAGTTATTAGATCTTAAACTCAATCACTCACTGAGCTTCATAACTCATTCTTTCAGTGTTTTCCAAACTTTTCAGGTAGAGATCAAGCTCCTGGTACCTGACATCCTGCCATAGTCTACTAAAAGCTCCATAAGTTTGATATTTTGTACGTGGCTAGAGTTGTATAGCAAGTCTATATGTGTTGTAAATTATCTTGAGAGGACTATGCAGTTATAGTTGTTTGCACATTAGAGGTTGTATAAACAATGGGATGTTTGGTTTGGTTTCTGATGCTCTTGTCGTTTTAGTTACCAAGAGAGACTTAAGAAGAGTTTCTCCGTATGTATGATTAGTAGTTGTCAAGTTTCCGCTATGTTATGTTAAAGTGTTCATATGCGAGCATAGTATGTTTATCAGGTAAAACAGGGTCAACAGGTATTGTTAAGAAATAAACAATGTCTCATTATGGCTTCATCTTGCCTTCCGTGCTAAGTTAGCGGGTGATACGGCGGGAGGGTGTGACAATAGGGGTTTGTCCTTAGACTAGTATGGGTGAGAGTGGCCTGTAGCCGACTCAATAAGCCTACCTTCTCAGGGACACAACCTCGTAGGTAGCTGGAGATTTAACTATGCAAGATGGAATTCACTCATTCCTACACTAAGGAATTAGATAGGTTGTTCCCATAAAAACTGAGTCCAGGTCTTGAACAACGGGGCCCCACCCTCTAAACTGACTTAAGAGGGTATGAGTCTATGGTAGAACCATAGACTTGTTGTTCATTAGAGGATCAGTGGTGCTTAAGGAACAAAGAGGTAATCACAAGGGTAAAGCGGTAATTTGACCCAGCTGTGATTACGAACAACCTGTGAAGGGTCGACTCATGGGTAATGATTATATCAATGGACACAATATAATCTACAGTGTGGAGAGTGCAACTACAAGTCTATAGTGGAGTGACTTGTAGTTAATGAATATTGATTAACTGGATCAAAGAGTTTGATCAATTAATCTCACATCATTGGAGCTCATGAACTGTAGGTCCATTAGGTCCCTCCGTTGGCTCAACATGGCAATATTGAGGGTATAAAGTTTGGAATGAAATTGAAGAGTTCAATTTCATATATGAGGTGTCATATAAATTATATGTGATATAATTGATATAATATATGGTTTTAATGTGAATTAGATTCACATATTAACTATATACTAATGAGAGAATGAAGGAGGGATAGAATGATAATTTCCATCCTATTTCCTTATAAATAGTTGCATGAGATGCAATTTTGACATCAATCTTTGGTAACCCTAGAATACCATACTATTGTGTTGTTGGAAAAGTTCCAAACACAACTTGTCTCATAATCTCCACATCTCACCCTAAAAGGAACCCAACTTCCTCCCTCACCTGGAGAACAACGGAGAAGATCTAGTGGTGGTATCTTCACACGTTCGGGTTCGAGTTATTGAGATCGTGACCGTGGGAGAAGGAGTTCGAGTAGAAAGCGTTCTTCAAAGGTAATTTTATTGTTGTCCTTGTTGTAAAGCATGCTTAATCTTATATATATTTTTCTTGATTGAAATCTGTGTAATAAAATAAACAACACGCGATTCACAATCGCTTCCGCTGCGAGATTCGATCCCTTCACGAACACCATGATCTAGAGGAGAATCTTACACCCTGGAAAGACCAAAATCAACCCTAAAGAGGTTGATCAGAAAATCCAAATGGTAATCTAAGGACTACCTTAGAGCTTAAATCTACACGTTTAGAGAGTGATTTAGTATGGGCCAAGTGAAAATGTCGTAAGCAAAGAGATATCAAATTACTCCCAAATCAGTCTCCATACCAATAACCCATAATAATGAAGCTACACCATGGATCCTAATTAGGTAGTGGTGGTTAATGTTATGGGTGAAATTGGACCATAAGGATAAATTTGGAATACAGAGGAAATAGAATGGCAAGTATACAAATAAATACCCAAAACATGCAAAAGAAAACCAAACTGGAATAAAAGGCAGAAGAGATCGGGCAGCAGTTGGTTGAGGTCGACCTCTTCACGGGCTTGGTCCATCTCTTTTCTCTTCTAGGCCCTGATCCGAATCGAAGATGGTCGTCTCGTTTTCCTGCTTCGCGATGGATTAGGGTTGACACCCTAGAAATGCTCTATAAATATTCCTCCTATCGAAGGAAAGGTAACTTCTTCCTCATTCTCGAAACCCTTGCTAAACTCACCTAAACACTCTCTGACTTAAGCATCGGAGCCTGTGTGGATAACACCATACCGGTGTTCAGATCTTTCTTCTTTTGCAGGCCACGTTCTTCCTCTCTTCAAACAAATTCACAGTGGATGTCACGTGAAAATCAGGTGAGTTATCCTGTCTGGAATTTGGCAACAACACATATTTTAATTTAACAAAAGAAAATTGGGATTATAACATGAAATATTTTATTTATTAAGATTCTTATCTTTGTTTAACATAATTCTGCATTTTAATATTTTAAATTCAGAATTTGGATACAATGAAAACATAAAAATGTTGTTTTCAGAATTTCTACTATTTGGATCATAGAATCCAAAAACAGTTTTCGAAATCACATCTGCCAAACACATATTCACTGAATTCAGTGAATCTAAAAATATAAAACAGAATCCAGACTGTAATCCAAACAGGGCCTTATATTTTCAATTAAAAAGGAAATAAGACCAACTATATGGAACACACTTTTTAAGAAAAATATGGAACACCCATTTAGGAAAAAAATCAAGGGAATAAGGTAGGACTCATAGTTTTTTTATTCAAATTGTCATATGTTAAGAATTAGAATTGCACTGTTGAATGAGAAACTTTGACCAATACAAAATTGTCACATCATTAATTTAAATTAATGTTAAAATAAAATTTGGACCAATTATAAATTTACATGTATCCTAAATTTAAATTAAAAGACATGAAAAGTTGACAAATTAAATAATGTCAAATATCCAGTATTAAAAATAGATTGGGCTAAATTTAAATAATCCAAGCCTATTAAAAAAAATTTGATTTAGCCCAAATAAGGCTTAGCCCAAAAGTTGGGTCCAAAGTCAACTAGATCCAAGCCCATACAAAGTCCATCAGACTCTATAAATAGAGGAGGTCACCCTCCATTTGAAGGCATTCAGAAGAGTTAGAATCAATGTATCGAGTTAGAGAGTTCAGAGTCTTCAAGAGTCAAAATTCAGAATTCAGAAGCTTCAACTCAGCCAGAAAGTTCAGAGTTTTCCAGAGTCAGAATTCAGAAGCTTAAGCTCAGTCAGAGAATTTAGAGTCTTCAAGAGTCAGAACTTAGAAACTTTAAACTCAACCAGAGAATTCAGAATTTTCTAGAATCAAAATTCAGAAGCTTCAAATTCAGTTAGAGAATCAAGAGAATTCAGTAGATCAAAAGATTCAAAATTCAGAAGATTCGATGACTGAAAGACTTCAAATACAAATCGAAGGTTCAATCTCCCTACATTTGACAATAATCTCATCAGTCTTCAAATCAAAGTTTACACTCCAAGATCAACAAACCAGCCAATCGATCTAAGATCAACAAATCGATAGGTCGATCCAAGATCAACAAACTGACAGGACGATCCAATATCAACCTGATAGGTTGATCCAAGATCAATAAACCCATATTTGCTCCAATGAACTGAAGCTACAAGACAATAAAAATTCTATTGTAGGCGAAGTAATGACATTGCATGTGAAGGGAATGGAATCGCGCGGAAGCGATTGTGAATCGCGTGTTCTTAATTTCGTTACAACAATTACATTCAAGAACTAAAATAAATAGATTAAGCATAAAAACAGAATATGGACAACAAGAAATATACCTTTGAAGAACTTTTCTTCAAGTGCGCCTTTCTCCCACGATCACGATCTCAACAACTGGAACACAAACGGATGAAGACACGACCACTGGATCTTCTCCGTTGTTCTCTAGGTGAGGGAGGAATGTGGGTTCCCTTTAGGTGATATGAGATGTTGTGAGAGAGTGGTTTGTGTTTTGGAACTTTTCCAACAACACAACAAAGGCTTAAAATTCCTCCTTCTAGTTGCATCTCATGCAACCATATATATAGGAAAAATAGGATGGAAATGACCATCCTACCCTCCTTTATTCTCTCATTAGTATATGGTTTATATGTGAATCTAATTCACATTAAAACTATATATTATATAAATTATATCATATATAATTGATATAACACCTCATGTATGAAATTGAACACTTCAATTTCATTCCTAACTTTATGCTCTCAATATTACCATGTTGAGCCAATGGAGGGACCTAATGGACCTACAGTTCATGAGCTCCAATGATGTGAAATTAACTGATTAAACTCTTTGATCCATCCAGTTAATCAATATTCATTAACTACAAGTCACTCCACTATAGACTTGTAGTTGCACTCTCCTCACTGTAGATTATATTGTGTCCACTGATATAGTCATTACTCATGAGTCGACCCTTCACAGGTTTTCCGTGATCACAACAGGGTCAAATTATCGTTTTACCCCTGTGATTACCTCTTTGTTCCTTAAACACCATTGATCCTCTAATGAATAATAAGTCTAAGGTTCTAGCATAGACTCATACCCTCATAGAGGGCGAAGCCCCGTTGTTCAAGACCTGGAGTCAGTTCTTAAGGGAACAACCTATCTAATTCCTTAGTGTAGGAATTGGTGAATTTCATCTTGCACAGTTAAGTTCCCAGCTACCTACGAGGTTCTGTCCCTGAGAAGGTAGGCTTATTGAGTCGGCTACAGGCCACTTTCACCAATACTAGTCTAAGGACAAACCCCTATAAGCAGGAGTTCTTAACTCGCTCAGGATTCAGGTCGAGTCACTAATGACCATCTATAAATTACTAGTCTTATCACTTACTTGATGTTACATTGGTTAGACTAATAATTTGCGGTCCGGTCTTGTATGAACTCTTCATACAGGATGCCCCCACTCGCATGTCAACTATATGAATGAGTTGGATTACCTCATTTGTACTAATTACATAGTGGGCCGCATCCATGGTGTTACCAGAATGAGGTTTCTAACCTTATTCTTATACCATGGACCATTTAGGTTATATTCTTGAACACAATCCAAATAGTGTCCACTACACTGATGTACTAGATATATATTATAATCTTGGAGCTTAGTTTATTGGATTTATAAAGCAAGACTGTAATTTTATCAAAACAAATAACTCTTTATTTCTTTGATTAAGATTACACAAGTTTTAGGGCATACATCCCAACAGCATGGGGCATCGACTAACAATAAGTCTTCTGTTAAGCATAACCCCTTGCTCAATTTTGATTCTAACATAGTGTCTGTCATGACAATTAAAGCAAGCACTATGGAAGAAAGGATGACAAAGATGCAGGAGTAAATCAACATCTTGATGAAAGTGATCGAGGAAAGAGATTCCCAAATCGCATACTTAAAGAGTCTAGTTAAGAATCAAGATGTCGTTGAATCAAGTCTGTTGGGGTGTTTGCCCTAATCTCGTGAAGTTTGTAATATTTGTTGTTTTAATAAATAATGGTTGTTTATTTATCAAACTTTGTATCTGAAGGGAATGAAACTCCCGCAACGGAAACGACTTTGAATCGTCGTGGTATTCGTTGTGAAATTGATTTCTTAAAATTGAATCTATCACATAAATTCTAGGCTAAACATGCTCAAAACGAAGGAAAAACAGTGAGTAATTGTTACTTACTTGTTGAAGAACACTTCTTCGCCAATTCCTTCTCCGATCAAGAACTCTTCGTGCCTTCGATCTCTACAATCACGATCTCTTGAACCGAATAGTGACACCTCCGAAAGAACTTCTCGATTGTTCTCGATCGGTTGAGGGAGAGTGGTGGAACTCCCTTTGGTTTGGGGTAGAGAGAAATTAAGAGAGATTGAGAGAATTAGAGAGAGCTTCTTGGTGAGATTCCAAAAAATGAGAAATCACTTAAGCAATCGTTCTTGCAAAGGTGCTTTTATAATGGTGATAGGTGGAGTTGAAATCTCCACCTATTTACCATTTTACCACAACATTAGGTTATGCAAATCATATTTGCATAACACATATAATAAGATATCTCATACCTTATTATACAAATCACATTTGTATAATTGTAGATTTTAAATTCAATCACATTCAATTTAATTTCTCTCAATTCAATTTCTCCAAATTAGCACTAATTAATCAATTAGGCTAACCTATAGTTTAATATGAATCTCATTCACATTAAAACTATATATTATGTCTATCATATCTCATATAAATGACATAAATACCCTTTTAATGAATTTGAACACTTCAAATCCACACCAAATCTGTAGAAACCCTCAATTTATCCAGTTTGAGCCAACGAGGACCTAATGGACCTACAGATGACGAGCTCCAATGATCTGAGACTAACCTGTCAAACTCTTTGACCCGATTATTCAACATTCATTAGCTACGGTAACAATCCACTAAAGCCCGTAGCTGCACTCCCAACATTGTAGGACAAGTTGTGTCCATTGTTATAACCAATTCCCGTGAGTTGACCCTTCACTGGTTGTTCATTAGCCACAACTGGGTAAAATTACCGTTTTACCTCTGTGTCTAGCTCTTGCTCCTTAAATCCCACTACTCCTCTAATGAACAACAACGTTGTATGGTCCAACCATAAACAACATCCCTCTCGGGCCAGTGAGAGGGTGGGTGCCCGTTGTCCAAGTCCTGGAGACAACACTTATGGGAACAACCCCTCTAGTTTCCCTGATTCGGGAACGAGTGATTTCCATCTCGCGTAATCAAGTTTCCAGCTCCCCACGTGGTCCTGTCCCTGAGAAGATAGGCATATTGGGTGAGTAACTGTGACCACCCTCACCCATACTAGTCAAAGCGACGACCCTTGCGGGCGAGTCCGTAACACGCCGATCGATAAGATCGAGACAATATTGGTCATCTACAAAGTTATTAGTCCTATACTGTTAACGGTGTTACATCAGTAGGTCTAATAATTCACGGTCCGGTCTTGTACAATCTCATTGCACAAGATGCCCCCACTCGCATGTCTGTTGGGATGTATGTCCTAATCTCGTTTTGTTTGTAATATTACCATTTGCAATTAATAAGAGTTATTTCTTTCATCACTTTGTGTCTCGCAATTTTACAGGCTTTGCCCAATAAACTAAGCTCTAGGGTCATTGAATTTATGAGAGAACTAGAACTTGAACGATGTGTAGTGGACACATAGGGAGGATCACGTTCGAGGTAATGACCCGAACGGTCTACAATATATGGATAGGGTTGGAGACCTAATCTTGGATACACTGTGGATGCGACCCGCTTTGTATTAGATACAAATGAGGTGATCTGACTCGTTCATGTGGTTGACATGCGAGTGGGGGCATCCTGTGCAATGAGATTGTACAAGACCAGAACCATGAATTATTAGACCTCATCGATGTAACATCATAATGTATGGGACTAATAACCGTGAGATGACCATTAGTTACTCAACTTGAATCACCGAGCGTGTTACGACTCCATGCAGTGGGGGTTTGTCCTTTGACTAGTACGGGTGAGGGTGGTCACAGTTACTCGCCCAATATGCCTATCTTCTCAGGGACAGGACCGCGTGGGGAGCTGGGAACTTAACTACGCGAGATAGAATTCACTCGTTCCCGACCTAAGGGAAACTAGAGGGGTTGTTCCCTTAAGTGTTGCCTCTAGGGCTTGGACAACGGGCACCCACCCTCTCACTGGCCCGATAGGGGTGTTGTGTATGGTTGGACCTTTACAACGTTGTTGTTCATTAGAGAAGCAGTGGGGACTTAAGGAGCAAGAAGTAGACATAGGGGTAAAATGGTAATTTGACCCAGCAGTGTCTACGAACAACCTGTGAAGGGTCGACTCATGGGCCTTGGTTATATCAGTCAACACAACTTGTCTTACACTGACGGGAGTGCAACTACGAGCTTTATGGAGTGTTACCGTAGCTAATGAATGTTGATTAACCGAATCAAAGAGTTTGACAGGTTAAGCTCGGATCATTGGAGGTCGTCACTGTAGGTCCGTTAGGTCCCTCAGTTGGCTCAAACTAGATTAATAGAGGGTTTACAGTATTGGTGTGAATTTGAAGTGTTCAAGTTCACTAAAGGGTAATTATGTCATTTATATGAGATATGAATGACATATTATATAGTTTAATATGAATGAGATTCATAATAAACTATAGGTTAGCCTAATTATCTAATTAGGGCTAATTTGGAGAAATTAGATTGAGAGAAATTAAATTTAATGTGATTCAATTTAAAAATCCACAATTATACAAATGTGATTTGCATAATGAGATATGAGATATCTTATTATACGTGGTTATGCAAATATGATTTGCATAACCTATGGTTGTGGTTAAATGGTAAATAGGTGGAGATTTCAACTCCACCTATCACCATTATTTAAACTCCTTTGCAAGAAGGATTTGGTAAGTGAAAACTCATTTTTTGGATTTCTCACCAAAGAGCTCATCATTCTCTCTCAACCCTTCTCTCAATCTCTCCTTCCTTCACCAAAAAGGAGTTCCACAACTCTCCTTCTACCAAATAAAGAACAACCGAGAAACCTTTCAGAGCATGTCCGATTTATTGTTCGTTCCAGGAGATCGAGTACGTTGAGATCGTGATCACGAAGGGTTCGTGACCGGAGAAGGAAAACGTGAATACGGTTCTTCAACAAGTAAGTACACTTGCTGTTTTTCTTCCTAAATTTCATGTTTAGCCTAGTTTTTATGTGATAGAAATTGTTTTAAGAAAACATATTTCACCACGATACCACAGTGATTCGATCACCCTTCCGCTACGTGAGATTTCATTCCCTTCAATTGGTATCAGAGCCAATCATTGGTTTCTCGTTGTGCATTTGTTTTCTTAAAATTAGGTGAGGTTTTACTTGAATTCATGAGATGATTTTGTTGGTTTGCATGATTGGGCATTTTCGATTTTGCACTAGTTTAGGTTTATTTTCTGTTTGATGAGATCAAATGTAAAGGCCCGTGTTTTTTTGGGCAAATTAGAAAATAAATCGAGTCTGTAAGTCAGTGTCTTCGTCGGCAAGGGTTGCTGTGAAGAAATCGGAGCGAAAACGGGCGAGAAACAACAAAGAACAGCAAAGGAGCTTGTTGTTTTGTCGACAGCGTTGAGACGCTGTTCTTCGGCATCTCAACGCTATCCGCGCAGAAGGAGGCTTGGCTTCAGAGCAGCGTTGCAACGCCCTGGCGTGGAGCACGCAACGTGCGACGCTGATGTTGGGATTTATGCCCTAAGCTTGTGTAATATTGATCAAATAAATAAAGAGTTATTTGTTTTAATAAAATTATATTCTTGTTTTATAAATCCAATAAACTAAGCTCCAAGGTTATAATATATCTTGAACATTAGTGTAGTGGACACTATTTGGATTGTGTTCAAGAATATAACCTAAATGGTCTATGCTATAAGAATAATGTTGGAAACCTCATTCTGGTAACACCATGGATGCGACCCACTATGTAATTAGTACAAATGAGGTAATCCAACTCATTCATGTAGTTGACATGCGAGTGGGGGCATCCTGTATGAAGAGTTCATACAAGACCGGACTACAAATTATTAGTCTAACCAGTGTAACACCGTTAACGGGATAAGGCTGATGATTTATAGATGGTCATTAGTGGCTCGACCTGAATCATGAGTAAGTTAAGAACTCCTGCTTATAGGGGTTTTTCCATAGACTAGTATGAGTGAGAGTGGCCTGTAGCCGACTCAATAAGTCTACCTTCTCAGGGACAGAACCTCGTAGGTAGCTGGGAACTTAACTGTGCAAGATGGAATTCACTCATTCCTACACTAAGGAATTAGATAGGTTGTTCCCTTAAGAACTGACTCCAGGTCTTGAACAACGGGGCCCCACCCTCTATGCGGGTATGAGTCTATGGTAGGACCTTAGATTTGTTGTTCATTAGAGGATCAGTGGTGCTTAAGGAACAAAGAGGTAATCACAGGGGTAAAACGGTAATTTTGACCCAACTGTGATTACGAACAACCTGTGAAGGGTCGACTCATGGATAATGATTATATCAGTGGACACAATATAATCTAGAGTGAGGAGAGTGCAACTACAAGTCTATAGTGGAGTGACTTGTAGTTAATGAATATTGATTAACTGGATCAAAGAGTTTGATAAGTTAATCTCACATCGTTGGAGCTCATGTACTGTAGGTCCATTAGGTCCCTCCGTTGACTCAACATGGTTATATTGAGGGTATAAAGTTAGGAATGAAATTGAAGTGTTCAATTTCATGCATGAGGTGTTATATCAATTATATATGATATAATTGATATAATATATGGTTTTAATGTGAATTAGATTCACACATAAACCATATAATAGTGGGAGAATAAATGAGGGATAGGATGGTAATTTCCATCCCATTTCCCTACATATATAGTTGCATGAGATGCAACTTAAGGCTAAGTTTTTGAAAACCCTAGTGTGTCATTTTGTTGTGTTGTTGGAAAGGTTCCAAAACACAATCTCTATCACAAACATCTGATCTCTCCTAAAGGGAACCCACATTCCTCCCTCACCTAGAGAACAACAGAGAAGATCCGGTGGTAATCCGTGATCGCTTGGGTGTGTGTTGTTGAGATTGTGGTCGTGGGAGAAGGAGCACTCGAAGAAAAGTTCTTCAAAGGTATTATTCTCGTTGTCCATCTTGCAATTGTATGCTTAATCTAGTTAGTTTTGTTCTTGAATGTAATCCATGTAATGAAATTAAGAACGTGTGATTAACAATCGCTTCCGCTGCGGGATTCGATTTCCTTCAATTGAGTGCTGCAGCGTTGCAACGCTGCGTGCGTTGAGGGGCAGTTCATGAGGCAGACGCGTGAAACGTGGGCTGGAGGTGCTTCAAGGCAACGTGGGGGCAGTTTTTCATGTTTTTTTTATTTATTTAAATTATGTAAAATGTATTTTAAATTAAATTAATTAATTAATATTAATATAAATGTTATATTATTGTTAATTAATATTAATATAAATTTTATATTAATGTTAATTAATTTATTTAATGCCCCTAAGTGCCAAAACCGGTTTTATTTTTGCTATTTATTTATTTTATGCATGAGATGTATGAAATTTTTTAATTCTATGTGCATAATGTATGTCATATAGATTTAAAATCCCACCTTAGGTTAAATATTTTATGCATCATATTTATATTATAAGTGTTATGATATATAGTATGCATGATAGGTTACATTATAAGCGTTATAATATAATTAAAGCATGTTTTTAGTTTATTTAATATAAGAGTTATATTTCTTAGATTAAAAGTATGCTCATGCATTTAATTCACGTGATGAATATTTGTTATAGTATAATGTTATTCATGTGATGAATGATCAAGCACTATAACATAGAATGCATGTAACCTAAGTTATTTATTAGTTTTAAAATGTTTAGAACTTGAATAATTAGACTTAGGTTTTCTAGTTCTAATAAGATTGGAATTAGGAAATCAAAATATGACCTTTGAATGGTGACTGATTAGTAACTCTTGTTGGCTTTTTGGCCCTTAATCTAAAATTAATTAATTTTAATTATTAATTAATTAATATTTTGATGATAACAAACCTGCTATTAATTATTAATAGTTTAATTATTTTGAAGTGTCTATTGCATAGAGCTCGGAATAACGATTCCAATGCCTCTTGAATCACTCAAATCGGAGGTAAAACGAAGAAGTTATGACAAAAACAAATTTGAACGAAAATTTTCCGACGCGATGACGTGGCGACCAAGTCACCATTGTAGACCAATTAAAATGTGATATGTGGACCTATGGGAGAGTAACATTTGGTGGGTTTGGGGTTGTTTTAAAATTAAGAAAAGAAAATAAAAATTATATATATATAACCGTTGGAAGTAAAAAAAAAAAAAAATCAGATTGAATTAAATGCTTCTGACCGTTGGAGTTTAAAAAAAAAAATCAAAAATTTTTTTCTTCCCGTTAACTCACACATATATTATTATTATTATTATTATATTATTATTATTATTATTATTATTATTATTATTTAATTCTTTTAATAATTATTTTCTTTTTACTTTTAATCTCCACCATCTATTTCTCTTTTACCACAATCCAATTGTCCAAATTAAAATTTGATTTTTACCCCATTTTCTTCTCTTTTTATACCATCTTCTTCTCCAAATTTTTACAAGAAGTTTTGGCATTTTACAATCCTCCAAAAAAAATCAAAAACCTCCATTGTTGCTCTCTCCAAGCTCTCAATTTTTTTTTTCATCTTTTTCTTGAGAGAGTTTTGTTGTATTGTGAGGATTGTTTTGTGAGAGTTAAAATTTGTGAATCTACTCTATGAAGAGAGTGTATTAGTGTGTTCTTCAAATTTTTACCAAACTTTGTAACGGTTTGATCCTAAACCGTGGAAAGGATCGGGTTTGCTCTTGAACCCGTAAAAAGAGCGGTGTAGCGGTTGGGCTCTAATCAGTGGAAAGAGTCGGTGCAATTTTTTATTCAAATTCCCAAGAGGCGCTTGGGGAGTGGAGTAGGTCGTGTTTGACCGAACCACTATAAAATTACGGTGTCATCTTCTTTAACTCTTTCCTATTTATTTTTGCAATTACTTGTAGTAGTCTATGCATGCTTTAATTTGTTCCTTAATTAATTGATAAGTATTGGATAAAATTAATTTTTGTTATACTTTTATCTATTTTTCATATTGCATTAATTTCTCTTAATTATTATTTTTTAATTATTTCTTAAAAAGTTTGTTAATTAGATAAATTAGGCATATTTAGTAAAAAGTTTAATTAAACCCTATTCACCCCTCCCCTCCACCCCCCTCCCCTCTAGGGTTGCCATACCGATCCAACAATTGGTATCAGAGCGAGATTGCTCTTTTAGAATTTTGTTTATAAACTTTATTGTTTGAGCTTTATGGCAAACCTAGTAGTAAATTGTGTTATTGAAGGACAATCCACTTCTAGGCCTCCTTATTTTGATGGGTCAAATTATTCTTATTGGAAGGCTAGAATGAAAATTTATTTGCAATCCGTTGACTATAGTTTATGGTTAAATGTGGTTAATGGTCCTTATATTCCCATGAAAATTGTTAATGAAAATGATGTGCCAAAATTAGAAAATGAATATGATGAAATTGATTTAAAAAAGTGTGGTCTTAATGCTAGAGTTATAAATTGTTTCTATTGTGCCTTGAGTAAGGATGAATTTAATAAAAGAGTCAAAGGGTGAAAAGAGTAAAAAAAGATGACGTAATATGCTATGAATGCAAGAAACCGAGTCACATAAGAACGAATTGCCCTCTCCTCAAATCATCCAAGAAATCCAAGAAGAAAGCAATGAAAGCCACTTGGGATGATAGTGATGAAAGTGGAAGTGGAAGTGACAATGAAGAAGTAGCAAACTTTTGCTTCATGGCTCATGGTGACAAGGGTGATGAACAAGATGATGAGGTATGTTTGAAAGTCTCCAAGAAAAACAAATGGTACTTGGATAGTGGTTGCTCGAGGCATATGACGGGAGACCAATCCAAGTTTGTCAATCTTTCCAAAAAGGATGGAGGTTTAGTAACTTTTGGTGACAACAAGAAAGGTAAAATTATTGGTAAAGGTAGTATAGGTATCTTCTACTTTGATTGAAAATGTACTTTTAGTTGATGGTCTAAAGCATGAATTACTTAGTATTAGTCAATTATGTGATAAAGGTTTTAGAGTTGTGTTTGATAAAAAGAATTGTATCATTGAAAATGCTAGTGATAGAAAAGTCTTGTTTATTGGTAATAGGGATGAAAATGTATATACTATTGATTTGAATGATTGCCCTATTAATGATAAATGCCTTTCGACCTTACATGATGATTCTTGGTTATGGCATAGAAGACTAGGACATGCTAGCATGCACTTAATTTCAAATATTTCCAAGAATTCTTTAGTTAGAGGTCTACTTAAATTTAAATTTGAAAAGTATAAAGTTTGTGATGCTTGTCAAATGGGTAAGCAAACCAAGTCTTCTTTTAAATCTAAAAATGTGATTTCTACATCTAGACCCCTTCAACTATTACATATGGACTTATTTGGCCTTCTAGAATTGCTAGTTTTGGAGGAAATTATTTTGCTTTTGTGATAGTTGATGATTTTTCAAGATTTACTTGGGTTTTGATGTTAAAACATAAAGATGATGCTTTGAAAAGTTTTTCTAGTTTTGCAAAAAGAGTTCAAAATGAAAAAGAATTTTTTATTTCTAAAATTAGGAGTGATCATGGAGGAGAATTTGATAGTATTGCTTTTGAAAATTTTTGTGAAGAAAATGGTTTTTCTCATAATTTCTCCGCTCCAAGAACTCCTCAACAAAACGGCGTGGTTGAAAGAAAAAATCGTACTTTGCAAGAATTTGCTAGGTCAATGTTGCATGAGTATGATTTACCTAAATACTTTTAAGGAACCCATTAACACCGCTTGTTATGTGTTTTAAATAGAGTTTTAATTAGACCTTCTTTAGATAAAACTCCTTATGAGCTTTGGCATAACAAAATTCCAAATATTGGGTATCTCAAAGTTTTTTGTTGCAAATGTTTTATTTTGAACAACAAAGAAAAACTTGGAAAATTTGATTCTAAGACGGATGTTGGTATTTTTCTAGGTTATTCATCTACTAGTAAAGCCTATAGAGTTTTCAATAAGAGAACTTTAATTATTGAGGAATCTATGCATGTTGTATTTGATGAATCTTGCAATAATGTTTCTAATCTGTATTGTTGATTAGGAGGTTAATGAGATTAGCTGAATAATCTTGTATTGTTGGAGCTTCTGATCTGTAGGTCCATTAGGTCCACCTCCTAGCTCGTAAAAGGTTCTTAGATCATTTGAATTTGAAGTGTTCAAATTCAATTAGGGAATAATTTGATGTATCTATACATTATAATATAAAGTTTTCATGTGCATTAGAACTTTATATTATAAATTTAATTTGAATATGATTCACATTAAATTAATTGAGAGAATTAAATATTTGAAAGAGTTCAAATATTATTTAAATGTGAATGAGATTCATATTTAATACTATAGGTTAAAATTTAATGTGCATAAGATGTGCATTTAAAGGGAATAATTAAATATATGATATTTAATTTAATTTTGGTTAAATGTGATTTAATTAAAGATATTAATATATAGTTAAATATGATTTAATTATATTATTAATTAAATAAGTAATTAGTTATTTATTTTAATTAATTAAATTAATTAAGGGAACATGTCATCTTGATACGTTCCCACTAACCCCATTCCCTCCATATCGATAGATATACAGGGAGAGAGGGTCAATTTGGAACTGGTCGATGAATCGGTTTTGCAATTGAAAATTGCTACAAAACTCTAAAGAAATTCTCTCTCTAAAAAACTTCTCCTTCCCAATAGTTAGATCCTTCCCACCAAGGAGAGATCTAGAGAACTCAGTGGGTCGGAGGTGTACTTCAGTGGTAGTGTCCTAGTTTACCAAGAAGAGAAGAGTGTTGCTGAGTTGCTGTAGTTTTCACAAGTTTGGAGATTTGCAAGGAGTTGCTCGAGTAGAAACTACAAAGGTAATACTCCTTTCCTTTTAGTTTAGAAAACCTCACAACGTATTTTATTTATTCTTATCCGTGCTTTAATTATGCTTATCTCTATTTTTTTATTCCCAACATATTGGTTTTTGTAGTAAACCAAAACAAAAACAAGTAATTACTATTTAATTCACGTTTCCGCTACTCAAGGAATTTGGTTTCCATCACTTTAAACAACTGTTTAGAATGGAATCAAATTTCTAAATATGCTACAAAATACGAAATAACATGAAATACAACTCTGTTTTCATTGAATCCATTGTTTTCAAATTTCTATTTTCAAGTTGCTTACCAACATACCCTGATTTAGTGTGGCTCATTTTTTATTTTAAATAAATTTCTTTCATATATAATAAGTTAAAAGTTTTTTGTTTCTTTTAGAGGGAAATAATATCTCCTTTATAATATATGCAAGTTTTATTTTTATAAAATTACTTTACATAAATATCTCAATTAAGAAAAAAAAAGGAAAAAAATAGGAAAAAAATATATTGATGGAATATCCATTTACGATTTCTTTATGAATTTTTAGAATTGTTACTTTGTTTTTAGTACAGAATTGTTACTTATAAAATAGTTTTATTGAATTTTATATTAAGTCCTCTGGATAAAAATTCTGCATCCACCATTGTAGCAATGTTTGAAATGAAAACCTTCCTTTTCAATTTTATGAAAAGTAGACACATTTTATTTGATGTTATAATTTTTAACCCATTTAAATATGATCATGAGAAAAGAAATACTGAGGCTCCGTTTAATAGTCATTTGATTTTTTATTTTTGATATTTGATTTTTTTTAAATTAAATCTATAGATACTACTTCCATCGAAAGGGTTACTTAATTTGTTATCTACTTTAATCTATGTTTTCAAAAACTAAACCATGTTTTGAAAACTAAAAAAATAGTTTTTAAAAAGTAGTTTTTGTTTTTAGAATTTAGCTAAGAATCCAAGTGGTTCCTTAAGGGAGATGAAAACTATGATAAAGAAATTAGGAGAAAACAAACTTGATTTTCAAAAATCCAAAATAAAAAATCAAGGCCCATCTGATAACCATTTGATTTTTGGTTTCGAGTTTTTGAAAATTAAGCCTAAAAATACTATTTCTACTAATGAGTTTCTAAGTTTTCTTATGTATTTTGTACATATGTTTTCAAAAACTAAATTAAGTTTTGAAAACTAAAAAATGTAGTTTCAAAAAACTTATATTTATTTTTGAAATTTAGCTAAAAACTTAATGTAATACCTTGAAGATGGTAAAAAGAGGAAGATGAATAGTAAAAAAATAAAAATAAATTTAAAAAATTAAATGATTATCAAATAATCTGACGTATCAATTTTTTTATTTTTAAATCAAAATTTTATGGAATTCCGATTTCCATCCATCCCTTTTCTCTTTCTTTAGCGGCTTAGCCCTTAGGTCCTTTTCCAAACCCATAAGCTCTCTCTCTATCTCTCTCTCTATCTCTCTCTCTGATCGATGGCGGCCTCGTCTTCGTCGGCGACATCCTACACTTCCGATTCATCATCTTCTTCTTGTCGCCGTCGCCGACGCCGTAGAACTCGCCGTGAAAAAGATCGGGACGCACTTAGGATTCGCAAGAAGTCTCGCTCTCATTCTAAACGCCGTCGCAGGCACCGCCGCTCCTCCTCCGATTCTCTATCTTCCTCCGACTCCGAATCCGATTACTCCCGGTAACCCCAGTAACTTGGAGATTTTATTTTTCTGAGTTTTATGTGGTATTTGATCCACTATAAGGAACTCTGTTGAGCCTTTTCTGATTTGTTTTTGGTTTTCCCAATCTCTTACTGGAAGTGATGTACTCTTATTTATGATTAGGTTGTTAATGAGAATCGCTTGGTAAGAGAACATGATCTCCTGGTTCAGAATTTGAAATTTATGGCTTTTTCTGTTTAGGAAGCTAAGAATTTAGGGCTGAGTTTGTACTTCCTACTCTTTTGAAAAGGAAAATGAAAATATGTTCACCTCTTGTTTCTATGTTATATTTAAATTTTCCAGTATTTATTATATATTTTGTAAATAAACATGTTAAAATAATGCTTTTGTTTTTGTATTTTTTTTTTTTTTTGAAAAACCGAGAACCAAAACAAGAAACAAAATTAGATTTTGGTGTTTTTAAAATTTGTATACAATGTTGGGAACATTTTTATAGTTGGCTCCCTTGTATTCTTTCATTTTTATTAAAAATGAAAGCTGGGTTTTCATAAAAAAAAAAACACTTATATTCTCAATAATAAAAAATAAGAAATAGAAAACGAGAATGGAAACTTTACCCCGTGATCCCTTAAAGTCCCGGGTGAAGAAATCAAGGATCAATTGGTTTAAGCTTAAAAACATAGGACTTTCTGTTTCTTTAATGAAATTTATTTGATGTTATGGCTGGATTATGGTGGTTTTCTAATTTATACTTGCCAAGATCATGTCCCAGTGAGTGGTGTTGCTGGTTTCCCAGTCAATTATTTTTTCATAGCACATGTTATGTACCCAAGATCATTCTTACTAGTCCTTGTATATAAATGTAGAAGCGATAGCTCCTCTCAAAGCGAGCCCGAAACATCAGGTCGTTCAAAGCGGCATAAGAAGAATGATAGATCGAAGAAGGTAGATGTTTTTTATATACAAACTTTTCTCTTTGGCTTTGTGTGTTGGCTTTGTAGTTTAACTTGATGATTTTCACCCTGTTATTGTTACTGTCGCTGTGCACCTTAGGATAAGGAGAGGGAGCGAAGTAAGAGTCATCACCATAAAAGGCGTAAGCATAAAGCTAAAGAGGTAGACCACTTGCCTGTTTGTGTACTATTTTTCCCTTTGTTGTTGTTAATGCTGTACTTTCAATGAACTGAGGAATGCCATGGAAATCACCTCTTTTGCATCATGGATTTTACCTGTATTTACATCTTCTTGACACATTACTTCATAACATATAGTGACAAAGTAGATGTAGATTTTTAACACATGTACCCAATGTCTTAGATTTTAATTCAGAAGAGGTGAGATGTAAGCTTTGAGGTAGTATGAGACATAAGCCTCAATTTAAATAAAAATATTAATGAACATATTGTAATAAAGATTTTTAGAAGTCAAGTTTCTATCTTCAACGTATATTTGGTCCTGGGTAGTAAAAGTATTAACGACCTGAATTACCATAACTCAGTGTAAAGAATAAGCATCAACTTAATACTATTCTCCTAATTATTACACGAGGTGTTAAGGCTCTTTGTTATAAAAAAGGTGTTAAGGCTTCAAGCATCAGTGTGTTCAATTAGAGGTGCGAGCCTTAATTCAAAAAAAAAAAAAAAAGAAGAAGAAAAAGAAGAAGAAGAAACGCAAGCCTCATATATGCAAGGCCTAACCACTTATAATCTAAAGAAGGTATAAGCTTTGAGGCTAAAAGTTTGAGCCTCTCTAAGAAAGACAAGCATGCAATCTTTAGACTAAAGCTGAAAGTAATGATCTATTTGCCAAATTATCTTTTTTTTTTAGTCATGCAATCTTTAGACTACATCTATGATTGGTTTTCTTTTTAGAGTGGTTTCTGAATTGGATATAATGTGAGTCGTTTCTATGACTATTTACTGATTGATTCTTTGAACTTGGAGTTGGGGTCTGTGGCATGATGATCGGGCTGTTGATTGACTTGCCTGAATGGTTTGTTGTACGGATTTGTCCTGGCATTTGGAGTCGACGTATAGAAACAGCCAGAAGAGAGAAGTAGCAGCCCTGTGCAGCTGTCTAAGGTTCCCTTCACAGCATTGTTTATTTTCAATTCTTTTCTTTCTTGGCATCTCGTATTACAGTTGCTTCATGTATTTAACAGTTTTTAGCACGGGAGAAGGATGATGGTGCTCGGCGGAGTGCTGTCTCTGGAAAAAAGGTTAAAGATCCACCTCTTGTTTTTGCACATGTTTGGAAATGCTTGTCGTAGTTAGAACTTAAAAAGTACTTTTGCCTCGTCCAAAAACACTTCTCACTTAAACTCGTAAAATTTGGGGATTTAAAAATGATTTCACAAAAGGTCATAGGCGAAGTGTTAAAAGTGCTTTGTGAGGAGGGAGTACATGGAAAGTGCTTTTGACCAAAGTGATTGTTGAAGAAGCACTTTGAAGTGTATTGTCCCTCTCAAACGCCCTTTAATAATGTTCCTGTAATTGACAATTTAGTTTTCACTATGTTTTTTTTTTTTTTTTTTTGATATTGTTGAAACTTGATAAATCAAAGGAAGACAAAGCTGAAGAAAACAAAAGAAATGAATTGCTGAAATTCTTGAACTCTAGCTTTGACTAATGGCCGTCTTTGAAATGAAGGAAAGAAGCAAATGATAGAATGGAATTGTTTGCTGCTGCATGAAAAAATTCAGTACAACCAACAGTTGTGTTGGTTAAGTTGTAGAGACATTTAAGCTTGTGAACTTTCTTCCCTCGATGTTTTGATGCATATGGATTGAGATCTATTTTAATTCCTTATGGAAAGGAATTGAAATTGAAATGAAAAAGGATTTAGCCTGTTTGATTTATTTTATTGGTTGGGTTGGGATGGGATGAATGATTGGTTATTACTTATGATTAGATTGTTTGGTTCATTAATTTTTGTATTTGCATAAATTATCGTGATTTCTAGGAATTAAACATGAGATTTATGAGAATTATTTACTATTATATGACCTTACTTGAACAGGTTGTTCTATAGGTATCTATAGGTTGTAGAATTGTGTTCTTGAGTTTTAAGGAGAATTATTCACTATTATACAAAACAATAATAGAAACTTAATAATTTCCTCTAAAACTCTTGTGTGATTGGTGTAGTTGTTGAATGAGAAGTTTCAGTCAATTACAAGTTGTCATGTTATTATTCAATATTAGTGATGAAATTATATTTAATTAGGAATTAATTAATACAAGTGTTGGGTTTTATGTCCTAAAACTCGTGGTTTGTAAAGTGAATATTCATTCTATTTTGCAATAAACTTGTTATTGAAGTTTATAAAGTAAACTTATTATTGAATAAAGTGAATTGTGTATTTTATAACTCTAATCCAATAAGAAATCTTATAGCCAATATGGTTTATAGTATAGGGATATAGTTGGGTATCTTACCTTGGAGACATTATGGACGCGATCCACTTTATAAAGTACAAATCATTCACGGAACATCACAGACTCCAGAAATTAATAGGGTCTCCTAGGTTATTTGTCAATAGTTGTCTTTCCTAACAATGCTTGTTGGATTTGAAAATGGTAGAGTTACATTTATGGGATGAGTTAAGCTAGTTTACAAATCCTTGACCAAATAACGGTAGTTAAAGATCATTGGGACATGAGATATTTCTGGGAGTGGTAGTTAGCTGAGAATGTCTTATTCAGGGGAGGAGTGACTGACCACCTAACGGTGACTTTTGTTCTAAACCCTTGATGTATCGTTGTAAAATTATAAGACTTAAGTTTAAACACTAGGGTTCCTTGTAGTAATTTTGCTAAAATTGATTGGTTTTGTAATGGGTTTAAGGCATCACTAATTAGAACAATTTTTTATTTTAGCATGTCGTCCTCGATAATTGCATTACTTGCTAGTGAAAAGTTAACTGGAGATAACTATGCTATGTGGAAGTCCAACTTGAATACGATTTTGGTTGTTGACGACCTTCGATTTGTTTTAACAGAGAAATGTCCTCAAATCCCTGTCCGTAACGCGCCTCAAACAGTTAAGGGCGCGTATGACCGCTCGACCAAGGCCAATGATAAGGCCAAGGTCTATATCCTTGCTAGCCTATCTGAGGTCTTAGCCAAGAAACAAGAGGGCATGGTCTCAACTCGTGAGATCATGAGTTTTCTACAAAATATGTCTGGACAACTGTTTAGACAGATTCGACATGAATCCCTGAAGTACGTTTATAACACACGTATGAAGGAAGGGACTTTAGTGAGAGAACATGTTCTCGATCTGATTGTTCACTTCAACGTGGTCGAAATGAACGGGGCGACCATAGACGAGCAAAGTCAGGTGTCGTTCATCCTGGAATCTCTTCCGAAGAGCTTTCTGCAATTTCGCAACAATACGGTGATGAACAAAATTCAGTATAATCTGACTACCCTCCACAATGAGCTGCAGACTTGTCAGTCTCTTATGAAGAATAAGGGAACGGTAGAAGGAGAGACAAATCTGTTTACCCATTTCAGAAAGTTCTAGAAGGGTTCATCCTCTGAGACTAAGTCATGCAACTATTCTTCTGGTCCTAAGAAGTCTTAGAAGAAGAAGAAAAGAGGGAAGGGGAAGGCTCCTGCCACTGCTGACAAAGAGCTCAAAAAGAAGAAAGGTAAATATGATTTATTCGTTCTAGAAACTAGCTTAGTGGAAAATGATAATTCCTCTTGGATACTTGATTCAGGAGCCACTAATCACGTTTGCTCTTCTTTACAGGAAATTAGTTCCTTCAGAGAGCTCGAAAAAGGTAAGATGATGCTCAGGGTTGGAACGGGAGACGTCGTCTCAGCTCGTGCAGTGGGAGCTGTTAAGTTATTTTTTAGAAATAGGTTTCTGTTTTTAGAAAACATGTATATAGTTCTTAAAATTAAGAGAAACTTATTATCTATCTCCTGTTTGATTGAACAAGGATATTCGATTTCTTTCAATGTTAATGAAGCGTTCATTTCTAAGAAAGGTGTTGTTATTTGTTCAGCAAAACTTGAAAACAACTTGTATGTGTTAAGACCAATCGAAACAAAGGCACTTTTAAATCATGAAATATTTAAAACTGCAAACACTCAAAGTAAAAGGTAAAAGATTTCTCAAAATAAGAATACCTATCTTTCGCATCTAAGACTAGGTCACATCATCTCAACCGGATTGAGAGGCTAATAAAGAATGGACTTCTAAATGAGTTAGAAGATGATTGTTTACCTCCATGTGAATCCTGTCTAGAAGGTAAGATGACTAAAAGACCTTTTACTGGAATAGGTAATAGGGCCAAAGAACCCTTAGAACTTATACATTCAGATCTTTGTGGTCCAATGAATGTAAAAGCTAGAGGAGGATACAAATATTTCATCTCTTTTTATAGATGATTATTGGAGGTATGGATATCTATACCTGATGCAACATAAGTTTGAAGCTCTTGAAAAGTTCAAAGAGTTTAAAGCTGAAGTTGAGAATACATTAGGGAAAACCCACTTCGATCCGATAGAGGTGGAGAGTACATGGACTTAAGATTCCAAGACTATTTGATGGAACATGGAATCCAGTCACAACGCTTAGCGCCTAACACACCACAACAGAATGGAGTGTCAAAAAGGAGAAATAGAACCTTGTTAGACATGATTCAATCTATGATGAGCTATGCTCAGTTGCCTGACTCGTTTTGGGGTCATGCAGTAGAGACTGCAGTGCAAATCTTGAACACCGTTCCATAAAAAAAAGTGTTTCAGAAACACCTTTTGAGTTATAGAAGGGGCGTAAACCTAGTTTGCGTCACTTTAGGATTTGGGGTTGTCCTGCACACGTGTTAGTGACCAACTCGAAGAAACTGAAACCCCGTTCAAGATTATGCCTATTTGTAGGCTATCTTAAGAAAACGAGAGGTGGTCTTTTCTACGACCCACAAGAAAACAAGGTGCTTGTATCGACAAATGCCACTTTCTTGGAGGAAGACCACATGAGGAACCATAAACCACGTAGCAAACTGGTATTAAATGAAGCTACTGATGAATCAACAAGAGTTGTTGACCAAGCTAGGCCTTCATCAAGGGTTGATGAAAAAGCAGACACATCAAGTCGATTTCGTCCTTCTCAATCGTTGGGAATTCCTCGACGCAGTGGTAGGGTTATTTCACAACCCTTGTTATACCTGATGATAGCATAGAGGATCCTTGTTAGACATGGTTCGATCATGTATGACAACAGAATGAAGTGTCAGAAACTCAGGTTGTCATACTTGATGATGGCATAGAGAATCCATTGTCTTATAAAAAAGAAATGAATGACGTAGATAAAGACCAATGGATCAAAACCATGGACCTTGAAATGGAGTCAATATACTTCAATTCAGTTTGGGAACTTGTAGACCAACCTGAAGGGGTAAGGCCCATAGGGTGTAAATGGATCTATTAGAGAAAGAGAGATGCAACTGGAAATTGTACAAACCTTTAAGGCTAGGCTAGTAGCAAAAGGTTTTACCCAAAGGGAAGAGGTTGATTATGAAGAAACTTTTTCCCCTGTTGCGTTAAAGTCAATAAGGATACTCTTGTCTATAGCCAGGTTCTATGACTATGAAATATGGTAAATAGACGTCAAGACTGCCTTTTTGAATGGTAACCTTGATGAGTGTGTCTATATGTCTCAGCCTGAAGGGTTCATAGACCAAGGTCAGGAGCAAAAAGTTTGCAAGCTCAATCGACCAATTTATGGGTTGAAAGTAAATTGAATACTAACCTCTTGAAGAACCTTTCTTCGATTTCCTCCTCGATTTCTCTCGATCCAACGAAATCACGATCTCGATCCTCGACCAAACACAAATACACTTTCGAAAGATCTTCTCGGTTGTTCTCGGGAGGTAACAGAGAGTGGTGGGACTCCCTTTGGATTGGGTTTGGAGAGAAAGTATGAAATTGAGAGAGAGTTATTTCTCTTTGGATGTGAATTCCAAAAAATGAGAATGAGCCTTATGGAATGTCTCACATACCACCCTTTTATAATGCCATATGGTGGAGTTAAAATTTCCACCATTTACCAATTTACCACAATCATATGCATATCACATAATATAAGGTATCTCATACCTTATTATGCAAATCCCATTTGTATAATTGTGGAATTTTAAATTGAATCATATTCAATTTAATTTCTCTCAATTCAATTTCTCCAAATTATCACTAATTAATCAATTAGGCTATTCTATAGTTTATTATGAATCTCATTCACATCAAACTATATATTATGTTCATTATATCACATATAAATGACATAAATACCCTTTTAATGAATTTGAACATTTCAAATCCACTCCAAACTGTAAACCATCTTTTTATCCAATTTGAGTCAACCGAGGGACCAAATGGACCTACAAATGACGAGCTCCAATGATACAAGATTAACCGATCAAACTCTTTGACCCGGTTAATAAACATTCATTAGCTACGGTAACACTCCACTAAAACCCGTAGCTGCACTCATATCACTGTAGGACAAGTTGTGTCCATCGATATAACCAATGCCCGTGAGTCGTCCCTTCACAGGTTGTTCATAGTCACTGTTGGGTCAAATTACCGTTTTACCCTTGTGTCTACTTCTTCTTCTTTAAGTCCCACTACTCCTCTAATGAACAATTTTGTTGCATGGTTCAACCATAAACAACGTCCTCTCGTGCCAGTGAGAGAGTGGGCGTCCGTTGTTCAAGCCTTGGAGACAACACTTAAGGGCACAACCCCTTTGGTTTCCCTAGTCCGGGAACGAGTGAATTCCTTCTTGCGTAGTTAAGTTCCCAGCTTCCCACGAGGTCTTGTCCCCAAGAAGATAGGCATATTGGGCGTACTCAGGCCACCCTCACCCGTACTAGTCAAAGGCAGACCCTCGCAGACAGGAGTCCATAACACGCTCAGGATTAAGGACGAGTCACTAGTGGTCATCTACGAAGTTATTAGTCCTATACTATTAACGGTGTTACATCAGTAGGCCTAATAAGTCACAGTCCGGTTTTGTACAATCTCATTGCACATGATGCCCCCACTTGCATGTCAACCACATGAACGAGCTGGATCACCTCTGTAGGGAATGAGAATCCCCGCACAGCGGAAGACGATCATCGTCGTGGTATCGTTGTGAAATTCATTTTCTTAAAACTAAACTATCACATAGTATTAAGGCTAAACATGCTATTGAGAAGGAAAAACAGTAAGTAACTTACTTGTTGAACAACCTTTTTTCACGATTCCTTACTTCCATCATGAACTCTTCGTATTGTTCTCAACGATCTCGAACTCCTCAAACAAACCAATGAACTGGACACTTCCACTCGATTACTCGGTTGTTCTACGTTTGGTAGAAGGAGAATGGTGGGATTCTCTTCTTTGGTGTAGGGTGGAGAGATTGAGAGAGAGATGTGTTTGAGAGAGAATTGGTAAGTACTCTTGGAGAGAAATCCAAAAATGAGCAAGAAGCCTTACCAACCCTTCTTACAAAGGGGTTTATATAATGGTGATAGGTGGAGTTGAAATCTCCACCTATTTACCATTTTACCACAACCATAGGTTATGCAAATCATATTTGCATAACCACATATAATAAGATATCTCATATCTCATTATACAAATCACATTTGTATAATTGTGGATTTTTAAATTGAATCACATTCAATTTTAATTTCTCTCAATCTAATTTCTCCAAATTAGCCCTAATTCAACAATTAGGCTAACCTATAGTTTATTATGAATCTCATTCAAATTAAACTATATAATATATCATTCATATCTCATATGAATGACATAATTACCCTTTAGTGAACTTGAACACTTCAAATTCACACAAAAATTGTAAACCTTCTATTAATCCAGTTTGAGCCAACCGAGGGACCTCATAGACCTACAATGACAAGCTCCAATGATCCCAGATTAACCTATCAAACTCTTTGACCCGGTTAATCAACATTCATTAGCTACGGTAACACTCCATTAAAGCCCGTAGCTGCACTCCCGTCAGTGTAAGACAAGATGTGTCTACTGATATAACCAATGCCCATGAGTCGTCCATTCACAGGTTGTTCGTAGACACTGCTGGGTCAAATTACCATTTTACCCCTGTGTCTACTTCTTGCTCCTTAAGTCCCCACTGCTCTTCTAATGAACAACAATATTGTAATAGTCCAACCATACACAACAACCCTCTCGTGCCAGTAAGAGGATGGGCGCTCGTTATCCAAACCCTGGTGACAACACTTTAGGGAACAACCCTTCTAGTTTCTCAAAAGGCGGGAACGAGTGAATTCCATCTCGCGTAGTTAAGTTCTCAACTCCATACTTGGTCCTGTCCCTGAGAAGATAGGCATATTGGGTGAGTAACTGTGACCACCCTCACCCGCATTTAGTCAAAGGGACGGACCATGAGCAGTCGTCAGTCCGTAAACGCGCTCGGGGATTCGTGTCGAGTCACTAATGGTCATCTACAAAGTTATTAGTCCATACTGTTAACGGTGTTATATCAGTAGGTCTAATAATTCACGGTCCAGTCTTGTACAATCTCATTGTACAGGATGCCCCCACTCGCATATCAACCACATGAACGAGTCAGATCACCTCGTTTGTATCTTAATACAAAGCGGGTTGCATCCACAACGTATCCAGGATTAGGGCTCCAACCCATCCATGTACTGTAGACCGTTCGGGTCATTAACTCGAACGTAATCCTCCCTGTGTGTCCACTACACACCATTCAAGTTCTAGTTCTCTCATGTATTCAATGACCTTGGAGCTTAGTTTATTGGACAAAGTTTGTAAGAAATGCGAGACACAAACTGATGAAATAAATAACTTTTATTAATTTCAAATGTTAATTTACAAACAGAACGAGATTAGGACAAACATCCCAACACATCTGGCGTCTTAACTCCGAATGGCATTTACGGTGCACTGCAACAACTTCTCCTTCCGCATGGATAGCGTTGAAACGCCGGTGAACAACGTCTCAATGTTGTCCTCTGTACAACAATACATTTTATTTGAAAATGCCTGTTTCTGCTCCATTTCTTCACAACATCTCATGCCACGAACGATCTGGACTTACAGACTCGATTTACATTAAAAATGCCCAAAAACAACAGGCCCTTGCATTGATCTTATCAACGGAAATGTAAATCTATTCAAAGTGCCAAAACCAAAAACATCCAAAATGCAAACCATTAACATTCTTCTCATGAAAAATTGATGCTACCCACCTTAATTTTAAGAAAATTACAGAATACACAACGAAGAGCAACGTTAGGCTCTGATAGCAATTGAAGAGAATGGATTTCCTGATGCGGAAGCATTGTGAAACGTCGTTGATTCGTTGTGTTTCTATATTCTTAAAATTGAATGCATCAACATACATTTCTAGATTAAACATGTTGTTTTGAGAAGGAAACGAGAAAGTAAATTGAATACTAACCTCTTGAAGAACCCTTCTTCGATTTCCTCCTCGATTCCTCTCGATCCAACGGAATCACGATCTCGATCCTCGAATCGAAACTCAAACCGAACACAAAGACACTTCCGAAAGATCTTCTCGATTGTTCTCGGGAGGTAGAGGGAGAGTGGTGGGACTCCTTTTGGATTGGGTTTGGAGAGAAAGTATGGAATTGAGAAAGAGAGTTCTTTCTCTTTGGATGTGAATTCCAAAAAACGAGTATGAGCTTTATGGAATGTCTCACATTCCACTCTTTTATAATGCCATATGGTGGAGTTAAATCTCCACCATTTACTAATTTACCACAATCATATGATATTCAAATCATATTTGCATATCACATAATATAAGGCATCTCATACGTTATTATACAAATCTCATTTGTATAATTGTGAAATTTTAAATTGAATCATATTCAATTTAATTTCTCTCAATTCAATTTCTCCAAATTAGCACTAATAAATCAATTAGGCTATTATATAGTTTATTATGAATCTCATTCACATCAAACTATATATTATGTCCATTATATCACATATAAATGACATAAATACCCTTTTAATGAATTTGAACACTTCAAATCCACTCCAAACTGTAACCCCTCTTTTTATCCAATTTGAGCCAACCGAGTGACCTAATGAACCTTCAAATGACGAGCTCCAATGATACGAGATTAGCCGATCAAACTCTTTGACCCGGTTAATCAACATTCATTAGCTACGGTATCACTCCACTAAAGTCCGTAGCTGCACTCCCATAACTGTTGGACAAGTTGTGTCCATCGATATAACAAATGCCTGTGAGTTGCCCCTTCACAGGTTGTTCGTAGTCACTACTGTGTCAAATTACCGTTTTACCCCAGTGTCTACTTCTTGTTCCTTATGTCCCACTGCTCCTCTTATGAACAAGTTTTTGCATGGTCCAATCATAAACAACGTCCCTCTCATGGCAGTGAGAGGGTGGGCACCCGTTGTTCAAGCCTTGGAGACAACACTTAAGGGAACAACCCCTCTCGTTTCCCTAATCTGGGAACGAGTGAATTCCTTCTTGCGTTGTTAAGTTTCCAACTCCCCACGAGGTCCTGCCCCCAAGAAGATAGACATATTGGGCGTACTTAGGCCACCCTCACCACTACTAGTCAAAGGACAGACCCCCACAGACAGGAGTCCGTAACATGCTCGGGATTAAGGACAAGTCACTAATGGTCATCTACGAAGTTATTAGTCCTATACTGTTAATGATGTTACATCAGTAGGCCTAATAAATTACGGTCCAATTTTGTATAATCTCATTGTTGGGATTTATGCCCTAAACTTGTGTAATTTTGATCAATTAAATAAAGTGTTATTTGTTTTGATAGAATTACAGTCTTGCTTTATTAAATCCAATAAACTAAGCTCCAAGGTTATAACATTTATCTTGAACATCAGTGTAGTGGACACTATTTTGGTTGAGTTCAAGAATATAACCTAAATAGTCTATGGTATAAGAATAAGGTTGGAAACCTCATTCTGGTAACACCATGGATGCGACTCACTTTGTAATTTGTACAAATGAGGTAATCCAACTCATTCATGTAGTTGACATGCGAGTGGAGGCATCCTGTATGAAGAGTTCATACAAGACTGGATCGCAAATTATTAGTCTAACCAGTGTAACACCGTTAACAGGATAAGACTAGTAATTTATAGATGGTCATTAGTGACTAGACCTGAATCCTGAGCAAGTTAAGAACTCCTGCTTATAGGGGTTTGTCCTTAGACTAGTATGGGTGAGAGTGGTCTGTAGCCGACTCAATAAGCCTACCTTCTCAGGGACAAAACCTCGTAGGTAGTTGGGAACTTAACTGTGTAAGATGGAATTCACTCATTCCTATACTAAGGAATTAGATAGGTTGTTCCCTTAAGAACTGACTCCAGGTCTTGAACAACGGGCCCCGCCCTCTATGAGGTTATGAGTCTAAGGTAGGACCTTAGACTTGTTGTTCATTAGAGTATCAGTGGTGCTTAAGGAGCAAAGAGGTAATCACAGGGGTAAAATGGTAATTTGACCCAACCGTGATTACGAACAACCTGTGAAGGGTCGACTCATGGGTAATGACTATATCAGTGGACACAATATTATCTACAGTGAGGAGAGTGCAGCTACAAGTCTATAGTGGAGTGACTTGGAGTTAATGAATATTGATTAACTGGATCAAAGAGTTTGATCAGTTAATCTCACATCATTGGAGCTCATGAACTGTAGGTCCACTAGGTCCCTCCGTTGGATCAATATGGTAATATTGAGGGTATAGAGTTAGAAATGAAATTGAAGTGTTCAATTTTATACATAAGGTGTTATATCAATTATATATGATATAATTGATATAATATATAATTTTAATGTGAATTAGATTCATATATAAACTATATACTAAAGAGAGAATAAAGGAGGGGTAGGATGGTCATTTCCATCCTATTCTCCTATATATATGGTTGCATGAGATGCAATTAGGTTAAGCCATTCCTAGCATTTGTTGTGTTGTTGGAAAGGTTCCAAGACAACAAACATCTCTCTCACAAAACACCTCACCTCTCCTAAAGGGAACCCACCTTCCTCCCTCACCTAGAGAACAACGGAGAAGATCTGGTGGTAGTGTCGGTATTTGTACGAGTTCGTGTTGCTGAGATCTTGATCATGGGAGAGGAGGAGCACTTGAAGAAAGGTTCTTCAAAGGTAATTTTCTTGCTGTCCATCATGTTCATATGCTTAATCTAGTCATATATGTTCTTGAATTAAATCGTTGTAACTAAATCAAGAGCGCGCGATTCACAATTGCTTCCGCTGCGGGACTTCGATTCCTTTCACTCATTGCCCAGGATGCCCCGACTCGCATGTCAACAACATGAACGAGCTGGATCACCTCGTTTGTATCTGATATAAAGCGAGCCACATCCACAATGTCACCAGGATGAGGTTTCCAACTATATCCGTATACAGTAGACCGTTCGGGTCATTAAATCGAATGTGATCCTACCCGTGTGTCAACTACACACCGTTCAAGTTTTAGTTCTCTCATATAATATGACCCTGGTGATGGAAATCTGATCCGCGTGAGCAGCGGAAACGTGATTTAATATCGATTTACGTGTTTGTTTTTGGTTTATTCTAAATACCAGTAAATTGGTTTAAAAAACAAAGAATAAGCATTAAATCTAATCTAGTTAGGCATGGATTCTAGACATGCAAACATACATATGCTATACAGTAACTAAACTAAAAGGGAATGAACTATTAATTACCTTTGTAGTTTTCACACAACAACCCTTTGCTCCAACTGCACAACAACACAACAACACCAAAAACCTCTGTTCTTTCTTCTCCAACAGGACACCAACCACTTGGCAAACCTACTATCCTCTAGATTCCACTTAGATCTCTCTTTTGGTGGGCAGGAGCCATGATAGCACACAAAATGTGCTATACTTAGGCTTAATAATTGCTAGTTTTATAATGATTTTAGGGCTTTTACATGTTTAAATCACTCAATTTCAGGTTAAGAGCTTAAACAGAGCTATTGGAGACAATTTGGATCACTCGGGATCGAAACGAGGCTATTAGGAGCTAAAAATAACATCAATTGGAAGAGAAAGAATCAATCCAAGCTTGAAGACCCGAGGTGATGGCGTTGCAACGTCATGTAGAGCGTTGCAACGCCGAATGTGCAACCAAGATGCGTTGAAGCCCCAGACGATAGCGTTGCAACGCTGCTTTGCAGCGTCACAACGCTATATCGATAAGAAGGCGCACACATTAAGGTAGCGGCGTTGCAACGCTGCCCTCAGCGTTGCAATGCCATCAATACATTCCATATCCGCCAACCGCCTAGGGTACAGCGTTGCAACGCTGCACCGATTCCATCTATAAATATATCCTTATGATTTCATTATAAAGAGAGCCGAATTTGGTAGATTTTCCACCCTAATTTCGAAATACACCTTGAAAGAAGAGAGAAAAGAGCGTTTTTGGAGCCAAAGCATTTGTGGAGGTTCGAGATCGAAGACGGGAGCTCGGAGACGAAGGGCCGACATCGACACATAAGTTTAATTTCCTTTTCTTTCAATTTGTAATAGCGTTCTAAAACGTTTTCTACTTGTTTAGTTGGATTTTCATGTGATTTAGAGTAGCTAAACATTGTAGTTGGGATTTGATTTACTTGTTATGACTTTCTTGCTATGTATTGAAGCATGTTTTGTCCTTATTTTTGGCAATACGTTCTTTACTTCTTAATTTGTTGGTTTAAGTGGACTCGAGAGATAAAGCTTGAATTAGAGCAAAATTTTCAAAACCCTTAGAAATCTGGCATGAGAATGACTTAGAAATCTTAGGGAAACACATACAAAAGTTGCTTAATGCTATGCATGTCGTAGGTTCATATGGAGACTATGTAGTTTATTGCATGTGTGAGGCTCACTAAGAATCAAGAGATTTTCTTGAGTATTTTACTTTTTGTGTATAAATTCATCTCATTGGTTCATTGCATGTGTTAATTGAGTCATTAACTTGTATAATCACTTTCCTCAAATCTATCAACTCGTGTCTCCATATGTTTGTTTGTTTGCTTGTCTTTATTTTCAAAACAACTATCCATGAACCCGAGATCATTCTTCAGAATTCAAGAAAGAAAAGGTTAATGTATTATGGTTGTATTTGTTTTGAAAAGAAAAGAAAAGAAAAGGAAGGAAAAAGGAAAAGAATGAAAAAGGGAAAGTGGGAGGTGGGACCCCCACCTTTGTTTTCTTTTTAAAAACACTTCCTCCATCGATCTTCTTCTTCATTTATCAAAACAAAGGTAAGGGTTTTGTGGGAGAAGCTTAAAGGAAGAGGAAGAAGGAGATTTTGGAGCTGGAATTGCAGAAGAGAGGGAGGAGAACTCAAAGTTTGATTATATAGCAGCAAGGTGATCAACTCAACCCTGTTCTGGTTTTCTGTTCATCTCGAGCTCCACAGAAAGAGGTAAGAGTTGAGGTTTTGTTTCTTGAATTTTAATTCATTTTTGAACAAAGTTCATGAAGGAAACTCGAGCCAATTCTGATCTTAAGCTACTGTTTTGTGAAGAGGAAGGCAGAAGACAGAAATTTGCTATCAAATCCGAGAAGACTCTGGTGTTTTGGTTGTCCTGATCTTTAGAGTTGGAATCAGACACTCTATTAGGTATGGTTGAAAAGATTATTGAATTTCCTACAACTTTCATGAAGAAATCGTGAATAGAAAATGATTGGAAGATATTGTAAATATCAAGTAAAGTTTCGGATTGCAGCAGGAAATCAAATCTGGAACAACAGGAAGTTGTTTTTAGGAAAAACGTGTTCGAGGTATTTTCGAGCCAATCTATTGGGAATATCAATTTTATGTGTTCATATGATTTTTAGAGGGTTCAAAAAGAAAGAATTTGGTATAAATTACATCCTTTTTGGATTAGTAATGAAGAAGTTATGACTGTTTGAAATAGGGTATAAAATCAGTAAATGCTCTTTGGAAAATTGGTTGGAGTGTTTTCTTGTAGTTTTAAGGTTAAAAACCATGAGCTCGAGGTTCTAATACATGGATTTGGTTTGTTTGACAGGCCAAGAGGAGATAGGTCGAGTGTACGGACCAAGGTTCTAGTTTAACACTGTGAGTGACAAACGAACTTCGAAAATGTCCTATGTGCTTTAAGAAATGCAAGTTTTACTAGAATGAAAGTTTCCAATGCTTTATGTATTCTTTTTGAACACATGTTTATGAGTATTCATGTTTCCCTAAAAATGTTTTCAAGTATTCATTGTGAGCCTAAATGTCTTGATGAATTTATACATGAGCATATGTTTATTGATTTCCGAATTTTATGGAAATGTTATGATTTCTAGCAAGTATGTACTAGCAAGTATGATTTAAAGATTTCCAGTTTTATGAACAAGCTGAGTAAGCTTGAGTTTTATGAAAGAAAAGATAAGCAGGCATGTTCACACGTTTTCATGTGATCTTCTGAGATATTGAGCCCGAGGCTTTATGGTACCGTGTGCACACAGGTCATTTCTGTTGTCGACGTTGAGTGTACTCGTGTGACCACGTTGTGCCGTGAGTCTTTGGCGGGCCCCACTCACGACAAAGACGATGGGAGTCTTTGGGTGGGCCCCACTACATCGTAGAGTAAACGTTGGTTGTACTGGGCGTGCCCTACACAACGTGGATTGTGACATGTTTTAAAAAGGATTTATATCATTCATATGCTTTACGAGATTTAATGACATACTTGTTGGTTTTCCTGAAAAGCTATTATGATTACACAGTTACTTTTAACATTTGATTACAGATGCATATGCTCATAGATGACCAGGTGATATGATTTACGAGTTAATAGTTTTCTTTTAAACTCAAGTCACTCACTGAGCTTCATAGCTCATTCTTTCAGTGTTTTTTCCACTTTTCAAGTAGAGATCGAGTTCCCAATGCCTGATAACCTGCCATAGTCTGCTGGAAGCTCCACAAGTTTGATATGTTGTACGTGGGTGGAGTTGTATAAACAGTCTCTATGTATAGAAGAAGGACTATGAAGTTATGTTTATGTGTACATTTTAGGTTGTGGTTGTGTAAACCATAGTTGGATATGTTTTTGGTTGTGATGTTCACATACGTTTGATTTTCAGAGAGTCTTAAGTAGGGTTACTCTCACGTGAGGTTACGTAATTGTCAATATTCTCACGTGTTATGTTTAAAGTGTTTCTTATACAAGTATAGTATGCTTATCAGGTAAAGCAGGGTCAACAGGTATCGTTAGAGAGGTGAACGATGACTGTTGGCTTCACGCCGTCTGCCGGGCTAAGTTAGCAGGTAGTTCGGGAGGGGGTGTGACAATCCATGTTATGTTTCTTTAGTTAAAATTGAGAATTAGTATCTTAGTAATTAATTAATCTAGAAACCCATTCTCGAGAACGATACTTGGACTCATAAATCATTATACTAAAACTTGACCCGTACACTGCGGTATTGCATCCATAAATTATACACAACAAGTTTTTGACGCCGTTGTCGGGGAATGGCGATTATTTAGATTAATTGATATTAGGAGAAAATTTAAAATTTTAGACTAAAGGGTGTTTGTGTGTTTTTCCTTATTTGTTTTTCGTCTTTGTGTGTTTGTTTCCGTATTTGTTCCATTTTAGTTTGTGTGTTTTTGAGTCTGTATACCTTGTTTTGGTTGTGTGCTATTGTGTAAAAGTCTTGATTTGAATTACTGATTTTTCAAGTATGACTTTGCATGATTATGAGTTTCCACCATTCTATTGCCCCTCTCAGAACCCTAGTTTTGTGCATCATGATTTTTCTGAATACCATGTGTCTAATTTTTACCATTCTGTACCTGACATATATGAAAATTCACATGAGGGTAGTTATTTAGGCACTTGGAACCATAGTTTTTCGTACTTTAACCAACCCCTAGAAAAATCTTCTCTTATGGACCAATTGGCAGAATATACCTTAGAATTGAAATTTAAAAATTTGGTTCATAGTGAATTAGAGAGGTTGGATAGGTTAGAAACTGAGGTGGTAGGACTTTGGAAAATAGTACAAGATAGAGCTCAATACCTTGACAAGTTAGTAGTTTCCCTTAAGGCCTTACAGGAACTATTTCTTATCCTTACCACTCAGGAGATGCCACCTAGGAGGATTTGTTTAGATGATAATGAGGATAGTTTGGGGGAGACTGAGGCACACCATGATCAGGTTAGTGAGGAGGACACTGGTGATATACTTAGTTCCACAGGGGAGATCCATGTGATAGAGTTAGAGGCTGAGAAGTCTTCTTTCCTTTTATCCCCATAAATTTCCTTTATTTTTTATAACCATTTGTCTTATACTCACGAGTCTTGCTTTGATTTCAGTTCTTTTATTTTGATAAACAAAAATACCAAAAATAATTTTCTGTCTGGGGCTCAAGAAAAACAAGATAGCCTTTTAGACTTAGAAGGCTACATCGATTCGAGTAAGAAGGGCCCGAAGAAATATGAGCAATTTTATGTTCCCTGATAAGTCACCGTCTAGCTAAAGACGTTAAAGAAAGCGCTTCTTGGGAGGCAACCCAAGCTTTATGTTTCATATCTTTCTTTTTTTTTTGTTTGTATTTTTCTTTCTTTCATGTTATATTTTCTAGTTGTTTTTGTGTTTTTATCTAATTTGTTTCTTTTTGTACCTCCAGGTGTATGCCCAAGGGGAGAGCTGCAGACTTGCACCCTTTTGAACCTGAGATCGAAAGGACCTATAGAAGACTCCTAAGGAAAGGAAAAGCAAAACCTCAGATTATGGCTGATAAGGAACTCATCAACAACCCTAAACCTATCAGGGAGTATTTCCAACCTGTGTTTAATTCTGAGCAGGCTGGAATAGTCCATGCCCCTATAAATGCTAATAATTTTGAACTTAAGACAGGGTTGATACAAATGGTTAGGGAAGGTGCTTTCAGAGGCTTAGCCACAGAAGATCCTAACTCTCATCTTCAAAATTTCTTAGAAATCTGTGGTACATTTAAAATGAATGATATCTCTGCTGATAGTATTCACTTACGTCTCTTTCCTTTTTCTTTGTAGGGTAGAGCCGAAGAATGGCTAGGGTTTCTTCCCTCAGGTAGTATCACTTCTTGGGAGGAGTTGGCCCAAGCCTTCATGACCAAATTCTTTCCACATGTAAAGGCTGCAAAGTAAAGGACTGAGATAGGAACATTCAGGCACCAGGAGGGATAACAGCTATTCGAGGCATGAGAACGGTACAAGGACATGCTCAGGAGGTGCCCACAACATGGCTACCCAGATTGGCTTCGGGTACAACTGTTTTATAATGGACTGGAAGGTAAGACCAGAACCATTCTGGATGCCACTTTCTTTGGAGGGCTTTCATGGTGAAGATCGCCGTGCCCGATGTAGTGCCCTCCTCGAGGAAGTGGCAACTGCCAGCTACCAGTGGTCTACGGACAATGACAGATCTAAGCCAGTAGCTGGATTGTATCAACTGGATGAGATAACCTCTCTTAGATCTCATATGACATCTCTCACTCATGCCTTGAATAATTTTGCAGGATTACCACAGACAGAGATATCCTCTCAATGCTCACAACCTAATGGATAATCCACTATGGAGCAATTGCACTACCTGAACAACAGAAGCAACACCTCTGGGGGAAATCAGACTCAGAATAACCTACCAACACATTACAATCCAGGTTTGAGGTATCATGAGAATTTCTCTTATGCTAATAACAAAAATGTGTTGAATCCTCCTACAGGGCTTTTACATCAGAGAGGAAACCATCTCTAGAAGACACATTGCACTCCTTCATAGCTGAATCCAGAAGTTGGTCCAACCAGCTGGAGAATGCAGTCACCAGTTTATCTGGTAAGTGACCAGTCATAGAGCTGCAATAAAGAATATAGAGACCGAGATTGGCCAAATGAACACATCACTCCAGGCACTGCAAGCAAGGAAAGAAACACCTTGAGGGAGTACAGTCTAGCTAAAGACGTTAAAGAAAGCGCTTCTTGGGAGGCAACCCAAGCTTTACTTACTTCTGTTTTCCAGTCTTTAGCTTGCTTTAGTTTGTTTTTAGATGTTCTTCAATTCTTAGTTTCTTTAATAGTTTGTTGTTTTGCTTTGTAGGTTGTGAAGATGCCTTTCTTCGTTGAAATCCATGCTCTCATTCTGAGGAACTCCAACACACATGCTTTGGCTATCTAAGGAACTCAGAAATATCTCCATAACTCAGGACAGTATTATTCACTCTTACCCTTATACTTAATTTGTGCCTATTTTTCTGCAAACATTGGGGACAATGTTTAATTTAAGTCTGGGGGTGGGATGTTGTGTATTTGTTGTGATTATCCTGAGTATGTGCTGAATTGTTGATTGATCTTTTGCATAAGTATGATCATGATAGCCTAGGATGAGATTTAATTGGAAATTCTTGTGATTCTGCTTAAACCTGAGAGCATGACATGAAATTGAGTTACTTTAAAAATTTTCTTGAGTTTTTCCTGCACTATTATGCACATAGCATGTGTTCCTGTAGTTTTGAAATGCTTAGAACAAAGTTATTAGGCTTAGAAGTTTGATGTCACCTCGATAGGTCTGAGAACTGATTTGAGAGTTAAACTGCAGGATAGGGTGAATGACAAATATGAAGCACATGATCTGTGTATTATGTGCATTATGTGAAAGAGTTTTTTGTTTTTGTTGTTTATTTGTTTTAAAAAACAAAATCGTGAGGTTAAAAAGAGCTACCTTTACTGTGATCAGTTAGGCCACTCATTGAGCGAGTGCTCTGGGTAAGGGTCCCTGCAGTGGATGTGTGAAAGCTAATGTCCTTGCACAAAAAAAAAAAAAAAAGAAAATATAGAAAATTGATAAAAAAAAGTGATTACGTGCTGAGTAAAGTTATTTAGTTCTTGAATGTGGGGAGTCTCAAAGATTAGTAATTAAACCAGTGTAGGGGGAAGTTGAATGGAAAGTCTAATAAAGTTGATCCGGACTTAGTAAAAATAAAGGGAACATAGGCTAATCACACACACACGTAAGAACACTTAGGAAAAGTTTTAAATTGTTTGCTGAAGTGTTATGTTTGAATGTTTCCTGTGATTACTAGATTTACTCTTAAATCTTTGAGGCTTGAATCAAATGCTTGGATAAGAACAATCTAATGATTAATTCTATTTTTGCTCGGGACTAGCAAAAGTTTAATTTTGGGAGTGTTTGATAGCACACAAAATGTGCTATACTTAGGCTTAATAATTGCTAGTTTTATAATGATTTCAGGGCTTTTACATGTTTAAATCACTCAATTTCAGGTTAAGAGCTTAAACAGAGCTATTGGAGACAATTTAGATCACTCGGGATCGAAACGAGGCTATTAGGAGCTAAAAATAACATCAATTGGAAGAGAAAGAATCAATCCAAGCTTGAAGACCCGACGTGATGGCGTTGCAACGCCATGTAGAGCGTTGCAACGCCGAATGTGCAACCAAGATGCGTTGAAGCCCCAGGCGATAGCGTTGCAACGCTGCTTTGCAGCGTCGCAACGCTATATCGATAAGAAGGCGCACATGAAGGACCGCACAGAGAGCGTTGCAACGCTGCCTTGCAGTGTCACAACGCCGTATCGATAAGGAGCGGCGCGTTAAGGTAGCGGCGTTGCAACGCTGCCCTCAGCGTTGCAACGCCATCGATACATTCCATATCCGCCAGCCACCTAGGGTACAGCGTTGCAACGCTGCACCGATTCCATCTATAAATATATCCTTATGATTTCATTACAAAGAGAGCCGAATTTGGTAGATTTTCCACCCTAATTTCGAAATACACCTTGTAAGAAGAGAGAAAAGAGCGTTTTTGGAGCCAAAGCATTCGTGGAGGTTCGAGATCGAAGACGGGAGCTCGGAGACAAAGGACCGACATCGACGCATAAGTTTAATTTCTTTTTCTTTCAATTTGTAATAGCGTTCTAAGACGTTTTCTACTTGTTTAGTTGGATTTTCATGTGATTTAGAGTAGCTAAACATTGTAGTTGGGATTTGATTTACTTGTTATGACTTTCTTGCTATGTATTGAAGCATGTTTTGTCCTTATTTTTGGCAATACGTTCTTTACTTCTTAATTTGTTGGTTTAAGTGGACTCGAGAGATAAAGCTTGAATTAGAGCAAAATTGTCAAAACCCTTAGAAATCTGGCATGAGAATGACTTAGAAATCTTAGGGAAACACATAAAGAAGTTGCTTAATGCCATGTATGTCGTAGGTTCATATGGAGACTATGGAGTTTATTGCATGTGTGAGGCTCACTAAGAATCGAGAGGTTTTCTTGAGTATTTTACTTCTTGTTTATAAATTAATCTCATTGGCTCATTGCATGTGTTAATTGAGTCATTAACTTGTATAATCATTTCCCTCAAATCTATCAACTCGTGTCTCCATATGTTTGTTTGTTTGCTTGTCTTTATTTTCAAAACAACTATCCATGCTATGTTTCTTTAGCTAAAATTTAGAATTAGTATCTTAGTAATTAATTAATCTAGAAATCCATTCTCGAGGATGGTACTTGGACTCATAAATCACTATACTAAAACTTGACCGCATTACTGCTGCGGTATTCCATCCATAAATTATACGCAACAAGCCAACAATTGGAAGTAAAGGGAATTTTAGAGATGAGAGAGTTCTTTTGGTTTTTGCCTATCAATCCAAAAAATATCATCGATCAACTGCCTTTTCTCACTAGGAGAAGATTAAAGCATAGAGGAGCACTTCCCCCATTCCCTATTGATAGGGAATTAGTGGGGAAGTGGGGAGCGTGTCTTGCTGACACGTTCCCATTAATTAAAAATTAAAAAAATAAATAATTAAATTAATTAAATAAATCAAATTTAATTAATTATTAATTAAATATCATATATTTAATTATGGTTAGATCATATTTAATCAATTTCTCCTCTAACCTATAGTTTTAATGCACATCTTATGTACATTAAATTTTAACCTATAGTTTTAAATATGAATCTCATTCACATTTAAAATAATATTTGAACTCTTTCAAATATTTAATTCTATCATATAATTTAATATGAATCATATTCACATTAAATTTATAATATAAAGTTCCAAAACTTTATATTATAATGTATCTATATACATTAACGTTTATTCCCTAATTGAATTTGAACATCTCAAATTCAAACGATCTAAGAACCCTTTACGAGCTAGAAGGTGGACCTAATGGACCTACAGATCAGAAGCTCCAACGATACGAAATTATTCGGTTAATCTCATTAACTATTAATCACTATTCGTTAACTGCGGAAACACTCCACTAAAGTTCCGCAACTGCACTCTTCTCACTGCCGATATATTTATTGAAGGATTTTGAATTCCCGCAGCGGAAGACGTTGTGAAACGTCGTTCATCCGTTGTGTAATTCCTATCTTAAAATTGAATCTATCTCATAGATCCTAGGCTAAACATGCAAATAAGAGAAGAAAACAGTAAGGAACTATAAGATACTTACTTGTTGAAGAACTCTTCTTCAACGCTTTTCTCCTCCGGTCACGATCTCTCTCGATCCAACGATCTCTTCGAACACGAACCTCGATCCGAACACGGAGACACCTCCAAAGGGTCTTCTCGGTTGTTCTCGGGAGGTTGAGGGAGAGTAGGTGGGACTCCCTTTGGTTTTGGGTGAGGAGAGAATGATAGAGAATTAAGAGAGGATTTGAGAGAGAATCACTAACTCTCTTTGGATCAAAATCAAAAAAATGGCAAATGGCATCCCAAAGGCTTCTTGCAAAGCCTTTAAATACTATTGTGTGATGGAGTTAAAACCTCCACCAAATCACAATTTTACCACAAGCATATAATATACAAATCACATTTGCATATTATATAATATAAGGTATCTCATACCTTATTATACAAATATCATTTGCATAAATGTGGAATTATAAATTGAATCACATTCAATTTAATTTCTCTCAATTCAATTTCTCCAATTAGCACTAATTAATCAATTAGGCTATACTATAGTTTACTATGAATCTCATTCACATCAAACTATATATTATGTCATCTATATCTCATATAAATGACATAAATACCAAAATAATGAATTTGAACACTTCAAATTCACACCAAACTGTAAACCCTCAATTTGTCCAATTTGAGCCAACCGAGGGACCTAATGGACCTACACGTGACGAGCTCCAATGATCCGAGACTAACCTGTCAAACTCTTTGACCCGGTTATTCAACATTCATTAGCTACGGTAACACTCCACTAAAGCCCGTAGCTACACTCTCATCACTGTAGGACAAGTTGTGTCCATCGATATAACCAATACCCATGAGTCGACCCTTCACAGGTTGTTCGTAGTCACAGCTGGGTCAAATTATCGTTTTACCCCTGTGTCTACCTCTTGCTCCTTAAGTCCCACTGCTCCTCTAATGAACAACTACGTTGCATGGTCCAACCATAAACAACAACCCTCTCAGGCCAATGAGAGAGTGGGGCCCCGTTGTTCAAGCCCTGGAGACAACACTTAAGGGAACAACCTCTCTAGTTTCCTTAAGTCGGGAACGAGTGAATTCCTTCTTGCGTAGTCAAGTTTCCAGCTCCCCACGTGGTCCTGCCCTGAGAAGATAGGCATATTGGGCGAGCAATAGTGGCCACCCTCACCCGTACTAGTCAAAGGGACGGACCCCGCATGAGGGCGAGTCCGTAACACGCTTTCGGATTAAGGTCAAGTCACTAATGGTCATCTCACGAATTTATTAGCTCTATACTGTTAACGGTGTTACATCAGTAAGTCTAATAATTCACGGTCCGGTCTTGTACAATCTCATTGCACAGGATGCCCTCACTCGCATGTCAACCACATGAACGAGTTATATCAGCTCGTTTGTATCTAATACAAAGCGGGCCGCATCCACAGTGTATCTAGGATTAGGTCTCCAACCCTATCCATATACTGTAGACCATTCGGGTCATTAACTCGAACGTGATCTTCCCTGTGTGTCCACTACACACCGTTCAAGTTCTTAGATCTCTCATAATACAATGACCCTGGAGCTTAGTTTATTGGATTAAGTTTATGAAAAAAGCGAGACACAAATTTTAAATAAATAACTCTTATTTATTACACAATATTGAAATAAATAACTCTTATTCATTTACAACTTGGAATATTACAAACTATACGAGATGAGGACATACATCCCAACAAACTCCCACTTGGACTAAGCTAGTGGAGTACATGATACATTTCTCAAATGAATAGTAAAGTAATACAATAAACTAGGGCATTGAATACCCCTTTACAATACTCCCACTTGCCCTAGTCAGGAAGCACTCGAAGACCTAAACTCTCTAGGTGACCCTCAAACACCTTAGCCGTGAGGGCCTTTGTAAATGGATCAACAACGTTGTGCTCCGAAGCTATCTGCGTGGTATCATCACGTCCCGCGGTGCACAATCTCCCGTGTCGGTGATACTTACGCTCTATATGCTTGCCCCTTTTATGACTCCGAGGTTCTCTCGAGTTGGCTACTGCACCAATGTTGTCACAAAATAACGTGATTGGCAAGTTCATATTTGGAACAACTTCCAAATCCGTCATGAACTTCCTGAGCCAAACAGCTTCCTTTGCAGTTTCACAATCCGCAACATATTCAGCTTCCATCGTGGAATCAACGATGCATCCCTGCTTGATGCTTCGCTATACTACAGCTCCTCCATTCAGAATGAAGGCTGACCCCGAAGTAGATTTCCTAGAATCCTTATCGGTCTGAAAGTCAGAATCTGTGTATCCCGTAAGGATCAAATCCCCACTCCCATACACAAGGCTGTAGTTCCTCGTTCTCCTAAGATACTTGAGAATTGCCTTTACGGCTGTCCAGTGATCTAATCCTGGATTGGATTGATACATACTGACAATCCCAACTGCATAACAGATGTCGGGCCTAGTACACAACATGGCATACATCATGCTCCCTACAGCTGAAGCATAGGGGATTCGTCTCATATCCTCAACCTCTTGAGGCGTCTTAAGACATTGATCCTTAGACAGGTGAACCCCATGCCTGAAAGGCAGCAAGCCCTTCTTGGAGTTCTGCATCTTATACCTAGACAACATCTTGTCAATGTAAGAAGCCTGAGACATGGCTAGCGTTGTGTTCTTCCGGTTTCGGACTATCTGGATACCTAGAACATACTGTGCCTCTCCCAAATCTTTCATTTGGAATTGCGAAGCCAACCATTCCTTAATGTCAAGAAGAAATCCTACCACATTCCCAATGAGAAGGATATCATCCACATACAATATAAGAAACGCGACAGTACTGTTAACGATTTTCTTATAAACACAAGGCTCATCAACATTTTGATCAAAGCCATAAGATTTGATCGCCTCATCAAACCTTATATTCCAAGACCTCGAGGCTTGTTTCAGTCCATAAATAGACCTTTTAAGCCGACAAACTCTTTGCTCTTGGCCTTGGGCAATGAACCCCTTGGGCTGGTCCATGTAGATGGTCTCGTCAAGGTTGCCATTCAGAAAGGCGGTCTTGACATCCATCTACCATACCTCATAGTCATAATATGCGGCAATGGCCAGAAGGATTCTAATCGACTTTACCATGGTAACAGGTGAAAAGGTTTCCTCATAGTCAACCCCTTCCACCTAGGTAAAACCCTTTGCCACTAGTCGAGCTTTAAAGGTCTGCACCTTCCCATCTACGCCACGTTTACGCTTGTAGATCCACTTGCAACCAATAGGTTTAACCCCATCCGGTTGGTCCACAAGCTCCCAGACGAAATTGAAGTACGTCGACTCCATTTCCTGGTCCATGGCTTTAATCCATTCGTCTTTGTCAACGTCTGCCATTGCCTGATCATAGGTCAATGGATCCTCACAGTCATCATCAGGGGTGATGACTTGGGTTTCAGCTAAACCCATGTAACGTTCAGGCTATCTCACAACCCTCCCACTACGTCGAGGCATTCCCAACTCTTGGGAACGGACTTGACTAGACGAGTTAGGATCAACAACACTTGTTGACGTACTAGCACCATCAGCAACTCTTGCTGATGAACTGTCCATTTCATTTAACACAATCTTACTCCTTGGTAAATGATCCCTGATGTGGTCTTCCTCAAGGAAAGTGGCGTTTGTCGACACAAACACCCTATTATCCTTAGGATCGTAAAAGTAACCACCTCTAGTCTCTTTTGGGTAACCTACAAAGAGGTACAACTTTGAATGAGGTTCCAACTTCTTCGGATTTGACACCAACACATGGGTCGGGCATCCCCAAATTCTGAAATGACGTAAACTGGTTTTACGACCATGCCAGAGTTCGAAAGGTGTTTCACAAACACTCTTCGATGGAATTGTGTTCAAAATGTAAACTACAGTCTCCACTGCGTAACCCCAAAAAGAATGAAGGAGACGAGCATAGCTCATCATCGACCGAACCATTTCCAACAAGGTTCTGTTTCTCCTCTCCGATGCACCATTCTGCTGTGGCATACCAGGTGCTGAGAGTTGGGACGTAATTCCATGTTCTATCATATAGTCCTGGAATTCAGTGTCCATATACTCTCCACCTCGATCCGATCGAAGTGTTTAAATCGATTTACCTAACACTTTCTCAACCTCAGTCTTGAACTCCTTGAACTTTTCAAGTGTTTCAGACTTCCTATGCATTAGGTAAATATACCCATATCTGGATTAATCGTCTGTGAAAGACACGAAATACTCATAACCGCTCCGAGCTTTAACATTCATCGGACCACAGAGATCAGAATGCATAAGCTTAAGGGGCTCCTTGGCTCTATATCCTTTTCCACTAAAAGGACTTTTGGTCATTTTGCCTTCAAGGCATGACTCACATACCGGTAAAGAGTTTTCTTCCAACTCTCTTAGAAGTCCACTCTTCACTAGTCTCTCAATCCTATTGAGATTAATGTGGCCTAACCGTAGATGCCAAAGATGGACACTTTCTTTTGGAGAAACTTTCAATCTCTTAGTTCGCGTTTGGTTTTCTTTAAACAATTCGGTGTTCAAAACACTTTTGACCGAATTAGGGTTCAAAACATATAAATTGCTCTCAAGCGAAGCAGAACAAATCTAATTTCCATTTCGAGAAATAAACGCTTTATTACTCTTGAAAGAAACATAAATATTTTGTTCTAATAGGCAGGAAATAGATACTAGGTTTCTCGTAAACCCAGGAACTATGTACATATTATCCAATAATAAGTACTTCCCGCCAAAGAACAACTTCACAGTGCCTATTCTTTGCAAAAATTGAGACAACTTCTCCGGATCCAACCTGAGTGTTATCTCACCCTCTTTGCGTACCATTTGCCAGAACTTAATCCTTAAAAGAAGAGCAAACATGGTTAGTGGCGCTTTGAATCCAATATCAAAGCAGAGTTATTACTCTCAACTAAACAAGTTTCTGTGACAAGTAAATCATATTTACCTGTCATCTTCTTTTCATCAAGGAACTTGGGACAACTCCTTTTCAGGTGTCCATCCCCATTGTAGTAGAAACACTTTCTGGCAACATCCTTGATTTCTTTGCCTTTTAGGGCGTGTGCCACAGTCAACCTTAACTTCCTTCAACTTCTCCTTCTTCCCCAGGGCACTCAAGAGTCTACAAACTTTATCCCGCAGGTCATACCCCATGAAAAGGTCTTAAGGCAACACTTGCCTCAGCTTCCTGTCCCCTAGTTTGCACCAAGGACTTGAAGGTTTGTGGATCGTTGAATAGAACTGTTGAACCGTGCACCTAAGGACCCTCCTCAGTGAGTGCGAACTTTTGGTCGTCATTTACCAAAATCGTGTCTATATTGTTTTTCCACGAAATACTATCGCCAACTAACTTAACGGAAGCTAAAGGGCCGTTAAAAGCGTTTGACATTTTGTTGCTGAAATAAAATGAAAAACTTTGTATTAGTCTCGCAAAAACTTTTGAAAATCCAATCGGGTTTTAGCAAATTTTTATCCTATGATTCCTAGGTCATTCAAAATTTGCAATGGTACCCTAAAGGCTTAGAATGACCGCCACCGTAGGGTAGACAAACCCACTCCTCCTCTAGGACGAGACTCTCTCGACCAGACCCTAATACCAGAATAACTCTCATTCCATTAGGCATCCAATTATCATTTTTCGGTCAGAATCCATTAACTCTTAATGAATCCTGTGAGTTCCCTCAATCTTTAAATTTCCAAGTATCCGTCCAAACAATAGCCACCATAGGGAGGACTAAGAAGGAAAACCAACAAGGAAATCGTATCCCTTTCGGGAATTCACGGTGTTCCGACTCCCATGATCAAGGCCCTCCGTAGGGATTGTCTGGTCCAGGCCAAACTAGCAGGCGGATCATAGGCGTCTCACGGTGTGAATCAAAAGAAGAGACCGTGGGTCCCGTTTTCACAGGTCCCGTCTCACTCACTATAAGTACTCTCTCCATTCACGTTGATATTGACCCATACAAATGCCACCCGTAGGGGGACGCTCCCATTTGCGCCACGAGGCCGAACATTGATCTCACGGTGCGAACTTAACGGAGATTTGTGGATGGAAAATTAAATGTATCTCATACACTTTATTTCCTCCCACTCAGCACTTTAAAATAATCGGGATTGACCTAGATAAACCGGCTAAAATTTACCTAAGTCTACCAATATAACTCTTATATGGTATTAACCTAAGTTTATAATCACATTATTAACTTAGGTCTATGTGAGTAAATTAATTAACTCTTAATTAACGACACTCACAAGAATATAACCTAAGAATCTCCGGACCGAATTCACTCCCGGTGCCTGGTTTCCGTATGGTGTTCATAAGCGTCAACTTAAATACCCCAGCCTTAGACAAAACCTTCCTTAGACAGAGTTCCTTATTAGTCTCCATTCAAAGGTTAAATTTGATTTCCTAATTCTAATCTTATTAGAACTAGAAAACCTAAGTCTAATTATTCAAGTTCTAAACCATTTAAAACTAATAATTAACTTAGGTTACATGCATTTCTATGTTATAGTGCTTGATCATTCATCACATGAATAATACTATACTATAACATACATTCATCACATGAATTAAATGCATGAGCATGCTTTTAATTTAAAAATATAACACTTATATTAAATAAATTAAATCATGCAAACATTATATTATAACTCTTATAATATAATCCTATCATGCATACTATATATTATAACTCTTATAATATAAATATGATGCAAGAAATGTTTAACCTAAGGTGGGATTTTAAATTTATATGGCATACTCTATGCACATAGAAATAATTAAATCATGCATCTCATGCATAAAATAATTAAATAGCAATATTGGACCGATTTTTGGCACCCTAGGGACATAAAATTAAATTAATTAACATTAATATAACATTTATATTAATATTAATTAAAATAATTAAAAAAACATTTAAAAAACCATTTTTACAAAGAAATAAATAATTAAATAAATAAAACAGCAGTTGCGCCAGCATGGGCTCAAACTGACGCCCACGAACACATCCACGAAAATATCGCGCACTCCACGCACCACTACGCCCGGCGTTGCAACGTTGTTAATGCGTTGCAACGCTATAATGTATAGCGTCGCGCCCAGCGTTCTCAACGCTGTAGCGTTGCAATGCCACCGCTAGCGTCGCAACGCCGACCGCTGCGACAACCTCCAAAGAAGAAGGATGGCGTCGCAACGCTGATGAACTTCCAGCAACACAAAATTTGTTGTTTTTCACCGAAATCGCCCGTTTTTGCTCCGTTTTCTTCACGACAACTCTTGCCACGAACGACACGGACTTACAGACTCGATTTACATTAAAAAATGCCCAAAACAACGGGCCTTTACATTGATCTCATCAACTTTAATGTAAATCTAAAAAATGCCAAAAACTGAAAACATCCAAAATTGCAAACCATTAACATTCATCTCATGAAAATTAATGCTACCCACCTAATTTTAAGAATTCACAGAATACACAACGAAGAGCAACAATTGGCTCTGATACCAATTGAGGAGATTTTGAATTCCCGTAGCGGAAGACGTTGTGAAACGTCGTTGATCCGTTGTGTAATTCCTATCTTAAAATTGAATCTATCTCATAGATCCTAGGCTAAACATGCAAATAAGAGAAGAAAACAGTAAGGAACTATAAGATACTTACTTGTTGAAGAACTCTTCTTCAACGCTTTTCTCCTCCGGTCACGATCTCTCTCGATCCAACGATCTCCTCGAACACGAACCTCGATCCGAACACGGAGACACCTCCAAAGGGTCTTCTCGGTTGTTCTCGGGAGGTTGAGGGAGGAGAGTAGGTGGGACTCCCTTTTGTTTTGGGTGAGGAGAGAATGATAGAGAATTGAGAGAGGATTTGAGAGAGAATCACTTGCTCTCTTTGGATCAAAATCCAAAAAATGGCAAATGGCATCCCAAAGGCTTTTTGCAAAGCCTTTAAATACTATTGTGTGATGGAGTTAAAACCTCCACCAAATCACAATTTTACCACAAGCATATAATATACAAATCACATTTGCATATTATATAATATAAGGTATCTCATACCTTATTATACAAATTTCATTTGCATAAATGTGGAATTATAAATTGAATCACATTCAATTTAATTTCTCTCAATTCAATTTCTCCAATTAGCACTAATTAATCAATTAGGCTATACTATAGTTTACTATGAATCTCATTCACATCAAATTATATATTATGTCATCTATATCTCATATAAATGACATAAATACCCAAATAATGAATTTGAACACTTCAAATTCACACCAAATCAGAACCCTCAATTTGTCCAATTTGAGCCAACCAAGGGACCTAATGGACCTACACGTGACGAGCTCCAATGATCCGAGACTAACTCACAAACTCTTTGACCCGGTTATTCAACATTCATTAGCTACGGTAACAACACTCCACTAAAGCCCGTGAAATGCACTCTCATCATTTGTAGGACAAGTTGTCTCCATCGATATAACCAATACCCATGAGTCGACCCTTCACAGGTTGTTCGTAGTCACAGCTGGGTCAAATTACCGTTTTACCTCTGTGTCTACCTCTGGCTCCCTAAGTCCCACTTTGCTCCTCTAATGAACAACTACGTTGCATGGTCCAACCATAAACAACAACCCTCTCGGGCCAATGAGAGAGTGGGGCCCAAGTTGTTCAAGCCACGGAGACAACACTTAAGGAACAACCCCTCTAGTTTCCCTAAGTTGAGAGCGAGTGAATTCCTTCTTGCGTAGTCAAGTTCCCGGCTCCCACGTGGTCCCCGCCCGAGAAGATAGGCATATTGGGCGAGCAATAGTGGCCACCCTCACCCGCATTTAGTCAAAAGAAAACCCCGCAGCATGTGAGTCCGTAACATGCTCAGGATTAAGGTCAAGTCACTAATGGTCATCTACGAATTTATTAGCTCTATACTGTTAACGTTGTTACATCAGTAAGTCTAATAATTCACTGTCCGGATTAGGTCTCCAACCCTTTCCATATACTGTAGACCATTCGGGTCAATAACTCGAATGTGATCTTCCCTGTGTGTCCACTACACACCGTTCAAGTTCTTAGATCTCTCATAATACAATTGACCCGGAGCTTAGTTTATTGGATTAAGTTTATGAAAAATGTGAGACACAAAGTTTAAATAAATAACTCTTATTTATTACACAATGTTGAAATAAATAACTCTTATTCATTTACAACTTGGAATATTACAAACTACACGAGATGAGGACATACATCCCAACAATTTATATATCCATAGATATTGACAAATGACAACAAGTCAATCCTTCACGAATGTTCGTAACGCCAACTGGGTCAAATTACCGTTTTACCCCTGAATTACATTTTTTACCTTAAGTACTAGTGCTCCTCTAATGAATAATTTGTTTGTGGTCCTACCAACAAATAGAAGTCCCTCTCGGGACAAGGAGAGGGTTGGGCCATTTGTTCAAGTCCTGGAGACACCACTTAAGGAAACATTCCTCTACTTACCCTAATAGGAGGGAATGAGTGAATTCCATCTTGCTAAGTTAAGTCCCCAGCTGCTCACTCGGTCGTGTCCCCAAGAAGGTTGGCATATTGAGTCGACAGATCTGGTCACTCTCACCCATACTAGTCAAAGGACAATCTCTCGCAAATAGAAGTTCGTAACCTGCTCAGGATTGAGATCAAGTTGCGTAGGTCATCCTAGGTAAATAGAAACCTAACTAGTCAATGGAGTTACACCTAGTGGTTACTATTTCGCGGTCCGGTCTTATGCAATTTCATTACATAGGATATCCCCACTCACATGTCATCTACACGAACACGTTAGGATCACAGTGTTTGTATCATATACAAAGTGGGCCACATCCATAGTATTACCAGGGTAAGGTATCCAAACCTTATCCCCTTACTATAGACCCTTTAGGATGTATCTCGAACTAAGATCCTTTATATGTACACTACCTTCAGTTCAAGAGACATTTTACAGCCTTGGATGTTAGTTTATTGGATTTAGGGTTAATACAAGGGAAATAATGAACAATAACACTTTATTGAAAATAATAACTCTTTATTACATTTAATTAGAACAAAATTTACAAACTACGAGTTTTAGGGCATAAACCTCAATAAACTCCCACTTGAACTAAAACTCTAGTGGGGTACATTACAATCTAAAACAACGGTTACAGAGATACAAAATATAATAAACTAGGGCATCCATATACCCATTACATATCTCTCACTTGCCCTAGATTAGCCTATGTACATATATTGTAGACCTAGACTTTCTAGATGACCCTCAAACACTTTAGTCGTGAGAGTCTTTGTAAACGGATCAGCTATGTTGTGCTCCGAAGCGATCTTCGTGACTGTCACATCTCCTCGTTGCACTATCTCTTGTATCAGGTGATATTTCCTCTCGATGTGTTTGCCTCGCTTGTGGCTGCGAGGTTCCTTCGAATTGGCTACCGCACCATTGTTGTCACAATATAAGGTGATGGGAAATTCCATATTTGGAACAACTTCCAAATCAGTAAGGAATTTCCTTAGCCAAACAACCTCTTTAGTTGCTTCACAAGCAGCGACATACTGTGCCTCTATGGTGGAGTTAGCAATGCATCCCTGCTTGATGCTTCGCCACACTATAGCTCCTCCGTTAAGGGTGAAAGCTCATCCCGATGTGGATTTCCTAGAATCCTTATCGGCCTAAAAATCAGAATTAGTGTATCCAGTAAGGATTAAATCCTTAGTCCCATGCACAAGCGTATAGTCCCTCGTTCTCCTAAGATACTTGAGGATATTTTTAACTGTGGTCTAGTGGTCTGACCCTTGATTGGAGTGGTACCTACTGACTATTCCCACTGTATAACAAATATCTGGCCTCGTGCACAACATAACATACATTAAGCTACCTACTACAGAGCCATAAGGAATACGTCTCATATCCTCAACCTCTAGAGGTGTCTTAGGACACTGTTCCTTAGACAGATGAATTCCATGCCTGAAAGGCAATAAACCCCTCTTGGAATTCTACATCGAATATCGGGCCAACATTTCTAAAAATTTAGCGTTCTGTTCTTGCGATTTCTAAAAATTTGAATCCCAAGAACATACTGCACCTCTCTCAAATCTTTCATTTTGAATTGGGTCGATTGCCAATTCTTTATGTCAGTTAGGTATCCTACATCATTCCCAATGAGTAGGATATCATCCACATAAAGTACTAAGAAAGTTACTCTATTATCGATGAACCTCTTGTAAACACAAGGCTCATCAACATTTTGGTCAAAACCATAAGACTCGATCGCAGTATCAAATCTTATGTTCCAAGATTTGGATGCTTGTTTCAACCCATAAATGGATCGATTGAGCTTGCAAACTTTTTGCTCCTGACCTTGGGTTATGAACCCTTCGGGCTGAGACGTATAGATGCTCTCGTCAAGATTACCATCAAAAAGGCAGTCTTGACACTCATTTGCCAAATCTCATAATCATAAAATGCGGCTATGGACAAGAGTATCCTTATAGACTTAAGCATTGCAACAGGGGAAAAAGTTTCCTCACAGTCAACTCTTTCCCTTTGGGTAAAACCTTTTGCTACAAGTTTGGCCTTAAAAGGTCTGTACCTTTCCGGCTGCATCTCTCTTTCTCTTATAGATCCATTTGCACTCTATGGGTTTTACCCCTTCAAGCTGGTCTACAAGTTCCCAAACTGAATTGAAGTACATCGACTCCATTTCAAGGTCCATGGGTTTGATCCATTGGTCCTTATCTACGTCACTCATTGTATGTTTATAGGACAATGGATCCTCTACACTGTCATCAGGTATGACAACTTGAATTTCAGCTAAACCCAAGTAGCGGTCAGGTTGGGAAGCAACCCTCCCACTGCGTCGAGGCATTCCCAACGATTGAGAAGGACGAGACTGACTCGATGTGTCGTTGTTCATCAACTCTTGATGAAGGTCAAGCTTAATCAACAACTCTTGTTGACTCATTTGTAGCTTCATTTAATACTAACTTACTACGTGGTTTATGGTTCCTCATGTGATCTTCCTCCAAGAAAGTGGCGTTTGTCGATACAATCACCTTATTTTCTTGTGGGTCGTAGGTAAGACCAGCTCTCGTTTCTTTGGGATAGCCAACAAATTGACATAATCTTGAATGAGGTTCCAGTTTCTTTGGATTTGTCACCAGCACGTGTGCCGGACAACCCCAAATCCTGAAGTGCTGTAAACTAGGTTTACGCCTCTTCCACAACTCAAAAGGTATTTTTGAAACACTCTTTGATGGAACAATGTTCAAGATTTGAACTGCATTCTCTACTGCGTAACCCCAAAACAAGGCAGACATTGAGCATAACTCATCATAGATCGAACCATGTCTAACAAGGTTCTATTTCTCCTTTCAGATACACCATTCTGTTGTGGTGTATTAGGTGTCGGGAGTTGAGATTGGATTCCATGTTCTATCAAATAGTCCTGGAATGTTAAATCCATATACTCTCCACCTCTATCGGATCAAAGTGTCTTAATGGTTTTCCCTAATGCATTCTCTACTTCAACCTTATACTCTTTGAACTTTTCAAGAGCCTCAGACTTATGATACATTAGGTATAAATAACCATACCTCAAATAATCATATATGAAAGAGATGAAATATCCGTACCCTCCTCGAGCTTTAACATTCACCAGACCACAAAGATTCGAATGTATAAGTTCTAAGGGTTCTTTGGCTCTATAACCTTTTCCAGTCAAAGGTCGCTTAGTCACCTTTCCTTCCAAGCATGATTCGCAAGGAGGTAGAGAATCATCTTCCCAACTTGTTTAGAAGTCCATTATTAGATAATCTCTCAATCCGGTTGAGATTTATGTGACCAAGTCTAGGATGCCAAAAATAGGTATTATTATTAGGAGAAATTCTTTGCCTTTTAATTTGAGTATTCATAGTTTTAAATATCTCATGATTTAAAACTGCTTTAGTTTGGTTCGGTTTAAGTACATACAAGCCGTTTTCTACTTTAACAGAACAAATATTGATACCTTTCTTTGAAATGAACGCTTCATTACTAGAAAAGGAAATACAATAACTATGTTTAATTAGACAAGAGATAGATATCAAGGTCCTCTTAATCTTAGGAACTATGTACAGATTTTCTAAAAGTAAAAATCTATCTCTAAAAAAAAATAGCTTGACATCTCCCATCGCACGAGGCGAGACGACGCTCCTGCTTCGACCACTCGAAAGTCCATCTCACCTCTTCGAGCTCCTTGAAGGGACTAGTTTCCTGTAATGAAGAGCAAACGTGGTTAGTGGCCCCTTAATCAAGTATCTAGGTAAAGTCATTACTTTCCACTAAACAAGTTTCAAGAACGAGTAAATCGTATTTACCTCTCTTCTCTTTGAGCTCACTGTCTGCAGTAGTAAAAGCTTTTCCCTTTCCTCCTTTCCTTTTCTTCTGAGTCTTCTTAATCCAAGAAGAAGAATGGCAGGACATGGTTCCAGAGGATGAGCCCATCTGGACCCTTTTGGATTGGGCACACCTGTCACACCCCCTCCCGAACTACCTGCTACTTAGCCCGAAAGGCGGCGTGAAACCAACAGACATTGTTTACCTCTTAACAATACCTGCTGACTCAGATCACGATAAACATACTATGTTCGCATATGGAACATTTTAACATAACACAATGAAAATGGACAACTATTAAACATACACAAGGAGATACCCTTCATAAGTCTCTCTTGGAAACTAAAAGTCAAGTGCATCAAAACAACACAAGACAACTCATTGTTTATACAACCGCTAATGTACAAGACTTCTTTAGCTACATACCAACTTCCTATACAACACCAGCCACGTATAAACTAACAATTTATGAACTTCCAGCAGACTATGGCAGGATGTCAGGTACCAGGAGCTCGATCTCTACCTGAAAAGGTTTGAAAACATTGAAAGAATGAGCTAAAGAGCTCAGTGAGTGTCTACCTTTAAAACATTATAAGCTCACAGGTGAATCATAATAATGGCAGATTATAAGTAGAACATAGTTTAACATTTGTTTGTAAACATAAACAACCATGCTTCCAATTTACAGGTTTTAAGTCACCACTTGTGCATAGCACACAACTCGAAATGTACTAACTTATCGAGGGTAGATAGATCAATAATATAATAGCTCATAACAATAAAACACATGACATGACTCCACATCAAACCATAGAGGTGGTAGAGTTACATTTATTCCAATAAGTTTCATACCTCTCTCTCTCTCTCTCTCTCACGTGCACGTGGAATACCTTTAGTCGTTTGGTTTTCCTAATACCTTCTCTATGTCCTTCAAAGATTAAGGTAAAACCATTTACTACCCAAATACCTTCTCATTGTCCTTCAAAGATTTAGGTAAAACCATTTACTTCCTGGATACCTTCTCATTGTCCTTCAATGATCGGGATATCATGATTCATTACCCCCTAAGTACCTTCTCAATGTCCTTCAATGTTAGGGGTTAATCAAATCAAGGGGCATAACTTGTCTACCATGGAAATCGAGTCTTTATAACACATACAACAATTTCTTGACTATTTCATATCGTCATCTAAACATGTTCCCAAGTGGATTTACACAAAACATTCTCTAAAGGAAAGCATACTTTCATAATTTAGTTTCCATACTTTGATTTATAGTTACAACTAATTCAAAGCATGCTTAGGTTCCATCATGAACCTTATGTTAGAAAACTCCATGAAGCCATTCACAACTAGTTCAAACAAGATGTAATTATCAACACTTATGTTCATGAAGAAAAACATAGGTCAAACATAGTTCTAAGATAGAGTCACTCACGATATTAGAATTGGAACCTTGGCTTGTAAACTTGACCTATTTGCTCTTGGCTTTGTCAAACAAGCCAAATCAATCATTAGAACCTTGAGCTCATGATTTTTGACCTTAAAACTTGCAAGAAAACACACATTCAAATTTCCAGCATTTTCATATTTTTCTGCCCTGAATTCAGACAGCCATAACTTCTTCATTACTTATCCAAAAATAATGTAATTTATACCAAACTCTTCCGTTTTGAACCCTCTAAAACTCTTATGAAGACATGAAAATGAGATTCCTAACGTATTGGTTAGAAAGTACCTCAGTAGCTTAACCCCTAAAATGAATCTGCTGCTGTTCCAGATTTCACTTCCTGCTGCAACCCGAAACTTAACCTGAAGATTACAACATCTTCCAATCATTTTCTTCTCACGATTCCTTCACGAAACTTGTAGGAAATTGAATAAGATTTCTAACCATACCAATTAGAGCTTCTAACGCCAAGCATACAGATCAGAGCAACCAAAACATCAGAGACTTCCCAGATTTGACAGCAAATTCTGTCTTCTGTCTTCCTCTTAATAAAACAGTAAGTTAACTTCAGTATTAGCTCGAGCTTCCTTCACAAATTTTGTTCCAAATTGAGTTAACTTTCATGTATCAAAAACTCAACTCTTACCTCTTCTTATTGAGTTCGAAAAGACCAAAACATCAGAACTGGTCTGAGTTGATCACCTTGCTGCTATATAGTTAAGCTTTGAGTTCTCCTTCTTTCTTCTGCAATTCCAGCTCCAAACTCACGAAAATGGCTTCCTTTTTCTTCCTTTCTCCTTCTCCCACGAAGCTTCAACTTTGGTTTTGATAAATGAAGAAGAAAATGGAGAAGATAAAGTCACTTAATAAACCAAGGAGGCAAGGTTTGTCTTTTTCCCCTTTTGCTTTTTCTTTTCTTTTTCCTTTTCTTTTCCTTTCCTTTATCTCTTTCTTTCTTTTCTTTTCTTTCCTTTTATTTCCTAAACAAAACAAAACACAATATTATATCAATTCATTTCATTTCATTTTCTTCATTATTTTTAAAGCAAAACAAACCAAAATGGTTTGAGCTTTTCCTTCCTTGTTTTCCTTTTTATCCTTCACTTCATTTCTTTTCTTTTTTTTTTTACACCACAAAAATAAGTGTGTAAAGAAACCCTAAGCATTTAGCCAACTTATCCCAAGTCCAGTGAGACATATGATCTTCCATTCAATACATGATGCACCTAAAACTTCTCCAAATTGCTAATGATTTGAACTTACTTCAATGAAACTTTTAATATGCTTATTTCAATGTTTACCTATCCCTTTATGAAGTTTAGACACATTGTAGCTCCAAATTCAATAGATTCCCAAATTCGATCACGACATCGTTTAGTGCAACCTATACGATTTTGCATACTTCAAAACATCATGAACGAGTGCTCAATGATAAAAGAGAATAGGGTTTAGGGCTTACAATTTACTACCCCCTTAAGAGGAATTTCGCCTCGAAATTCAAAGACGAAAAGTTGTGGGTACTTTCCTTTCATTGTGTCTTCGCTTTCCCATGTTGCTTCCTCGACGTCGTGATGTCTCCAACGAACCTTCACGAGTGAGATCGATTCTTTTCAAAACTTGTTCTTTCCCCGCGAGGATTTGAACCGCATCCTCTATGTAACTTATGTCTTCTTTCAACTCAACCGATTGTGCTTTGCAACACATGTGTCGGATCTGGATAATACTTCCCGAACATGAACACATGAAAAACATCATGTACTCAAGATAGTTCTCACGGTCACTCTAGTCCGTAGGTCTGGCGGCTTAATTCGCCCAAGCATCGGATAAGGACCAAGATATCTAGGACTTAACTTACCTTTCTTGCCAAAACGAAGGACACCTCTCTGAGGTAACATCAAGAATACTTGATCTCCGGCACGAATTCTAAATCCTTTCGTCGCTTATCTCGCATAACTCTTTTGTCGATCTTGTACTACCTCCGATTTTCTCCGATTACCTTAATATTATCCGTCGTAATTTGTACCAACTCAGACCGATTAGCTTCCGCTCTCCTACTTCATTCTAACATACGGGCGTTCTACTCGACCTTCCATACAGAGCCTCTCAAATGGTTCCATGCCAATACTTGACCGATAGTTTGTTATTATAAGCGGATTGCATAAGTGATAGGTGTGTATCACAACTACCCTTAAATTGAAGGACACATGCTCTCAACATATCCTCTAGGGTCTGGATGGTCCTCTTTAACTGACCATCTGTCTGAGGATGGAACGTTGTACTAAATTTCAACTTTGTTCCCATAGCCCTCTGTAAACTAAGCCAAAACTTAGAAGTAAATCTTGGATCCCTATCTCAAACTATGGACACCGGCACTCGTGTTGACTTACAATTCTTTCGACATATAGCTCAATAAGTCGATCAAGTGTAAACGTCTCTTAAATCGGTATAAACCGTCTTTGTTTTAGTGAGTCTATTCACCATTACCCAAATACCATCATGTTCACTAGAAGTATATGGTAATCCAAACAGAAAATCCATAGTGATATGCTCCCATTTCCATTCCTAAGATCGCAATGGATTAAGGAGTCCTCCTGGTCTCTGTCTAACTGGTTAACCAGTTGGCATATCAAACATTATCAACATAACCAGCTACCTCTCGCTTCATCCCATGTCACCAATACGTTCCCTTTCAATGTCTTATACATCTTGGTGCTTCCTGGATGCATAGCGTAAGCTGAACTGTGAGCTTCCTCTAAAATAGCATCTTTAAGCTCACTAACACTCAGAAGGCATAGTCTTCCCTGTTTCTCTGGGCTCCGTCTGATCTCATTTTAAATTTTGCTTCTGAGCCCTGTTCGGACTTTCCAAACATTTTCTGCAAGTTACTATTCTCTGATTGTCATCTCACAATCTCTATTACGAGTGAAGGCCTGATCTGAAATTTAACTAAAAGACCCCCTGAATTCTCTGCAGTTTCAACTGCATTAGAATTCCTTGAAGTACATAAAAATGTTGCTCGAATACCACACAAGGTATCCCTAGGAAGTCTTCACTTCCTGCTCAAAGCAACTGCTACCACATTCACCTTACCAGAATGGTATTCTATAGTACAATCATAATCTTTTATAAGTTCTAACCATTTTCTTTGTCTCACATTCAACTCCCTTTGATCAAAGATATACTTCAGACTCTTATGATCTGTGTAGTTGTGACACCTTTCACCAAACAAGTAATGTCTCCGGATCTTCAGTGCTAAAACAACTGCTACTAGCTCGAGATCATGGGTAGGGTAATTACATTCGTGCTTTTTCAATTGTCTTGACGCATAAGCTATTATTTTTCCTTCTTGCACGAGCACAAACCCTAAACCTTGCCTCGAGGCGTCACAATAAATTACATACTCTATTCCTCAAGTTCTAGAGAAGTGTCAAAATAGGTACTGTAACTAACCTCTTTTTCAGCTCTTTAAAACCCTGTTCACACTCATCTAACCATTCAAACTTAGCATTCTTCCTTGTCAAAATTGTTAATGGTAACGCTAATCGTGAGAATTCCTCAACAAACCGCCTCAGTAGTATCCTGCCACGCCTAGGAAACTACGTGCCTCTGTCGCACTAACTAGTCTCTCACGCTTGTCCACAACTTTCACTTAATTTGGATCCATACTAACACCATTTGTTGAAACATCATGCCCGAAACACTACTACGATTCAACCAAAACTCACATTTGGTGAATTTAGCATACAATCGCTTATCTCGTAGTGTTTGTAGAATAATCCTCAAATGTTCCTCATGAGGTTTCCTATCAATTGAGTAAACTAGTATATCACCAATAAATACTATCACGAATCGATCCAAATATCGGTGGAATATTCTGCTCATGGAGTCCATGAAAATCGCTAGTGCATTCGTCAAACCGAATGACATTACTAAATGCTCATAATGTCCATATTTGGTTCTGAATATTGTCTTAGGAATATCTGTTTCCTTTACCTTTAATCGATGGTATCCTCGATCTCAAATCAATCTTGAAAACACCGATGTTCCTCTTAATCGGTCAAACAAGTCATCTATATGGGGTAAAGGATACTTGTTACGCATCGTGACTTGTTTAATCGCTTATAATCAATGCATAATTTAAGGGTACCATCTCTTTTTTTACAAATAACACTTGAGCTCCCCTGGGTGATACACTAGGTCCGTGTTTCCTTTATCAACTAGTTCTTGTAGTTTGCATCTTCAACTCCTTGAGCTCACTTGGAGCCGATATATCAGCCGCTTAAGAAATAGGTGTTGTTCTGCAGCAATTCAATAGTGAATTCAACTTCCTATCGTGTGGCAACCTCGATGGATCTACTGAAAAACATCAAGAAATTCGCTCACAACAAGAACATCTTCTCGATTCTAGCTTTTTCTTCCCGCACACTCCACTACGTGTGCAAGAAATGCCATGCAACCTTTCCTCAACAACTTTTCACTTTTAATGTCAAATCAAGCTCGTAGGAATAATCTTTCTTCCACCCCTAAAAACCATTCCAAATTATCCTGGTTTCTTGAAAACAACTTCCTTTCTATTTAGCACCACCGTTGCCCTTACTTGCAGCCTACTAGAACTCTTGGTCGCTCAACTGCTCTGGGACCCAACTCCACGGTCCCGGTCCTCCTGTGTGGCTACTCTAAGTTGTGTGGGCAATCCTCTTAAAATATCCTAGTTGCCTACATTGGTAACACACATTAACACTAACTGCATTGGCCTCGGTGATTCTTACCACAATTTATACACGGAGTTCTCCTTGTTGCACATGCAACAGACTCTTGTATTGTCGGTGGTCTTACTGTAGATCTGGCAGATTGACTAGGTGCTCTTTGACTTTGCCTCTGATAGGCACCACTAACATTCGCTTACCTCGATGTCGGCCGCCACCGACTTTTAAAGTCCTCGACGACTCAAAACATTCACTCCGTGTGTGAATCGCCGCCTCCACGACCACTCAAAACCGCTTTCGTCGATGAAGGCCCTCGAGTAGGCTCCACCACTGTTTGTGCCTCTGTTATACTCTGCTCAACACGTAGAGAACTCTCTACAAGCAAGGAAAAGTTAGCACACTTTGCAATGCCTGTGACTGGGGTTCGTATCTCCGGACGTAACCCACTTTCAAATCTCAGACACTGCCACTCTCGGATGCCATAATCACATCGAAGATACCGTGGCATTTCGGATATCTTTTCTCATACTCACCACCGAAAGTGGCCCTTCCTTCATTCTAAAAATTCATTCCTCTTTGTCTCACGATACGTGCTAGGGTAATATTTATCTTCGAATATGCCTCAATGTTTGCCAATCCAGTACGTGCATCACTCCATTTGGCTAAAATCGATTTCCACCATCCTCTCGCTTCTTCCTCTAATAGGAATGTGGCTAGCTTGACTTTGCTCCTCGTGAGCAACTCATTACATCAAAACATTTTGTAGCATATTCAAATTTCAACTTCTAAGATCACTGGACCTATGGAACCATCAAACACCTGTGGCTCCTAATTTCTTTAGACGTTCTTTTCTATACGCCTTTTTTTTTCCTTTTTTTTTTTTTTTTTTTTTTTGATCACTTGGCCTGCGCTCTCTCCCCCACCTACCTTTTGTGAGATACTAACATGTTGCTCATCCAGAAACCTCGGTTTGGACTCTCGGGGCAATAGATCCCCTCCCGATTGGCCTTGGGTAGGATCCCGCATCCCGCCCGATCCTGCCAAATAAAATGCTGCTGCTAGTACGTGGTGGCATGACTCCAATAACATATCAATATACTAGACTTACTATGGATATCTAACTCCCATACACACGAGACTAAACTTCTATTCACATTTAGCCCTAACTGGCTTACTCTTATCCTTACTTGGACCATACCTTACTAGTTCGATCCGAACTAACTCAATAACTTGTTATGACTTTTACTTTATTCTCGTGAGCTAACTTGCCTGTCTCATTCCCATGGAGCTAACTGCTCTGATACCAAATTGTCACACCCCCTCCCGAACTACCTGCTACTTAGCCCGAAAGGCGGCGTGAAACCAACAGACATTGTTTACCTCTTAACAATACTGCGACTGCAGATCACTGAGATAAACATACTATGTTCGCATATGGAACATTTTAACATAACACACAGAAAATGGACAACTATTAAACATACACAAGGAGATACCTTCATAAGTCTCTCTTGGAAACTAAAAGTCAAGTGCATCAAAACAACACAAGACAACTCATTGTTTATACAACCGCTAATGTACAAGACTTCTTTAGCTACATACCAACTTCCTATACAACACCAGCCACGTATAAACTAACAATTTATGAACTTCCAAGCAGACTATGGCGGGATGTCGTACCAGAGCTCGATCTCTACGAAAAGGTTTGAAAACATTGAAAGAATGAGCTAAAGAGCTCAAATGAGTGTCTACCTTTAAAACATTATAAGCTCACAGGTGAATCATAATAATGGCAGATTATAAGTAGAACATAGTTTAACATTTGTTTGTAAACATAAACAACCATGCTTCCAATTTACAGGTTTTAAGTCACCACTTGTGCATAGCACACAACTCGAAATGTACTAACTTATCGAGGGTAGATAGATCAATAATATAATAGCTCATAACAATAAAACACATGACATGACTCCACATCAAACCATAGAGGTGGTAGAGTTACATTTATTCCAATAAGTTTCATACCTCTCTCTCTCTCTCTCACGTGCACGTGGAATACCTTTGGTCGTTTGGTTTTCCCTAATACCTTCTCTATGTCCTTCAGTATTAAGGTAAAACCATTTACTACCCAAATACCTTCTCATTGTCCTTCAGTATTTAGGTAAAACCATTTACTTCCCGGATACCTTCTCATTGTCCTTCAGTATCGGGATATCATGATTCATTACCCCCCCTAAGTACCTTCTCGAATGTCCTTCAGTATTAGGGGTTAATCAAATCAAGGGCATAACTTGTCTACCATGGAAATCAGGTCTTTATAACACATACAACAATTTCTTGACTATTTCATATCGTCATCTAAACATGTTCCCAAGTGGATTTACACAAAACATTCTCTAAAGGAAAGCATACTTTCATAATTTAGTTTCCATACTTTGATTTATAGTTACAACTAATTCAAAGCATGCTTAGGTTCCATCATGAACCTTATGTTAGAAAACTCCATGAAGCCATTCACAACTAGTTCAAACAAGATGTAATTATCAACACTTATGTTCATGAAGAAAAACATAGGTCAAACATAGTTCTAAGATAGAGTCACTCACAATATTAGAATTGGAACCTTGGCTTGTAAACTTGACCTATTTGCTCTTGGCCTGTCAAACAAGCCAAATCAATCATTAGAACCTTGAGCTCATGATTTTTGACCTTAAAACTTGCAAGAAAACACACATTCAAATTTCCAGCATTTTCATATTTTTCTGCCCTGAATTCAGACAGCCATAACTTCTTCATTACTTATCCAAAAATAATGTAATTTATACCAAACTCTTCCTTTTTGAACCCTCTAAAACTCTTATGAAGACATGAAAATGAGATTCCTAACGTATTGGTTAGAAATTACCTCAGTAGCTTAACCCGTAAAATGAATCTGCTGCTGTTCCAGATTTCACTTCCTGCTGCAACCCGAAACTTAACCTGAAGATTACAACATCTTCCAATCATTTTCTTCTCACGATTCCTTCACGAAACTTGTAGGAAATTGAATAAGATTTCTAACCATACAAATTAGAGCTTCTAACTCCAAGCATACAGATCAGAGCAACCAAAACATCAGAGACTTCCCAGATTTGACAGCAAATTCTGTCTTCTGTCTTCCTCTTAATAAAACAGTAAGTTAACTTCAGTATTAGCTCGAGCGTCCTTCACAAATTTTGTTCCAAATTGAGTTAACTTTCATGTATCAAAAACTCAACTCTTACCTCTTCTTATTGAGTTCGAAAAGACCAAAAAATCAGAACTGGTCTGAGTTGATCACCTTGCTGCTATATAGTTAAGCTTTGAGTTCTCCTTCTTTCTTCTGCAATTCCAGCTCCAAACTCACGAAAATGGCTTCCTTTTTCTTCCTTTCTCCTTCTCCCACGAAGCTTCAACTTTGGTTTTGATAAATGAAGAAGAAAATGGAGAAGATAAAGTCACTTAATAAACCAAGGAGGCAAGGTTTGTCTTTTTCCCCTTTTGCTTTTTCTTTTCTTTTTCCTTTTCTTTTCCTTTCCTTTATCTCTTTCTTTCTTTTCTTTTCTTTCCTTTTATTTCCTAAACAAAACAAAACACAATATTATATCAATTCATTTCATTTCATTTTCTTCATTATTTTTAAAGCAAAACAAACCAAAATGGTTTGAGCTTTTCCTTCCTTGTTTTCCTTTTATCCTTCACTTCATTTCTTTTCTTTTTTTTTTAAAACACCAAAATAAGTGTGTAAAGAAACCCTAAGCATTTAGCCAACTTATCCCAAGTCTGTGAGACATATGATCTTCCATTCAATACATGATGCACCTAAAACTTCTCCAAATTGCTAATGATTTGAACTTACTTCAATGAAACTTTTAATATGCTTATTTCAATGTTTACCTATCCCTTTATGAAGTTTAGACACATTGTAGCTCCAAATTCAATAGATTCCCAAATTCGATCACGACATCGTTTAGTGCAACCTATACGATTTTGCATACTTCAAAACATCATGAACGAGTGCTCAATGATAAAAGAGAATAGGGTTTAGGGCTTACAACACCTATTTGCCTTTCCATTAACATGTCCCTTATTTTCCATAAGAGACTGGTATGTTTGCAATTCATTTAGGAGGGAAGTCAGGTTATACTCTCTTTTAATCATCACCGCATTGCTGCAAAATTGTAGGAAACTCTTCGGAAGAGATTCCAGAATAAACAATACCTGACTTTGCTCATCGAAGACCGCTCCGTTCATTTCAGCCACGTTGAAGTGAACTATCAGATCGAGAACATGTTCTCTCACTGAAGCTCCTTCCTTCATACGCGCATTATAAACGTACTTGAGGGATTCGTGTCAAATTTGTTCAGACGGTTGTCTAGACAAATTCTGCAGATAACACATGATCTCACGAGTTGAGACCATTCCCTCCAGCTTCTTGGCCAAAACATCAGATATGCTAGCCAGGATATAGGCCTTGGACCAACGGTCATACACATCCTTAACTGATTGAGGTGCGTTTTGAGTAGGGGCCTGAGGACATTCCTTAGTCAGTTCAAATCGTAAATCATCAACAACCAGAATCGTATTCAGGTTGGACTTCCACGTTGTATAATTCTCTCCAGTTAAATGTTCATTTTTTAGTAAGGCTATTATTGAGGACGACATGCTGAAATTTAAAAAATAGTTCTAATCAGTTATGCCTTTAACCCATTACAAACCAATCAATTTCAGCAAAATTATTGAAGAACTCTAGTGTTTAAATTAAAACTTTAATTTTACAACGATATTTCAAGGGTTTAGAACAAAAGTCACTGTCAGGTGGTCAGTCACTCTCCCATGAATTGAGGCTATCTCAGCTAATTCTCACTACTAGAACATCTCATGTCCCAATGATTCTTAGCTACCGTTTGTTTGGTCAAGGACTCGTTAACTAGTTTAACTTATCCCGTAAATGTGACCCTACCATTTTCAGATCTAATAGATCCGAGCCAACATGCTACTATTAAGAAAGACAACTGTTGGCAAATTACCAAAGAGATCCTATCCATTTCTGGAGTTGGCGGTGTTCTGACCCCTATAGTCAGACCCTCCGTAGGGAGTGGTTGTTCCATGACAACCTAGCAGGCGGACTATAGAAATCTCACGGTGCAACCTAATAGAGGTGATCGTAGGATACGTTGACACGCGTCCTGCACCCATTTACTATGGATACTTCCCTCATTCACCTTGGTATTGAACCATGCAAACACTTACTGTAGGGGGACGCCTTATTGACGCCACGTAGCCGAGCATGGAACTCACGGTGTGAACTCTTGAGCACGTGAGAGTAAACTCGATGCGAATACCTCGTTCTCTCCCACTGAAGTTCCTAAGGTTAGGGTATAAGTTTAACTTAGTCCGATTCTGGCTAAAAGAATCTATCTAAGTCTATGCCTATTATAACTATTATAACTAGGTCTTTTAACCTTATGTCTAGGTGAATAAACATTTTAATTACCTAGATATAACACATGACTATGGTTAATTCAACTCAAGCTCAGTCGGTTCCCCTGGTAGGAGGTGGTCTCACATTAACAAATCACACTTAAGTGCCCCCAACCTTAGACAGAACATCACCGGTAGAGTTCCCTTATAACCAATGTCCTAATGTCCTATTATATTTAAACTATTTAAAATACTAAGTAAGACTATTTCTAATCCTATCAGAAATAAAGCTTAGGTCTAAATTAATTTTCAACCTTTTAAAACCAATTTTATGTAACCCAAGCTCCTATGTTTGCATGAAGTTCTTTGTTATAGGTTATGGTTTCTAAAACCCATTTTATAACTTTTATAAATTTTAATTATTAACCTATGACGACGAACTATATGATAACTCCAATAAACAATTTCTAATTGGAATTACATTCAACTATTTGAATTATGCAAATTACTTAAATAAAATAACACTTTACTTTAAACTAAGTAATTTCATGCTCAATGCTATTTATTTTTCATATAATCTAATTACTCATGAAAAATAAATTAAATCATGCATTTCTTTAAAATTTATATAACAATTATACAAATAAAATGCATGAACATGCTCATCTTAAAGTGGGAAAAATTCTAAATGACATTCATAAAGAAAATAGCCATAAAACCGGAAACATTTGGCCCCTAAAGTGCAAAAAATAATAAAATTACACTAATTTTATTACAAAATCGGTCTAAAACTCTTTGAACCGGGCTAGACCGATCTAACTGGACCATCCTCGCCCCGAATCGGTCTGCATCTTCCAGTAGTCGCCACGGCATTGCAACGCTGAGGAGAGCGTTGCAATGCCGCCTCCTCAAGCGCCTGGGACGATTATCGGGGTAGCGTTGCAACGCTGAGAGACGTCGTTGCAACGCTGCTGACCCCCTAGATTCCTTGTCGATAGGGGCTTTGGCGTTGCGACGCCGTTCTCCAGCGTTGCGACAATGATGAACGGCATTGCAACACCACTGGTAGTATTGCAACGCTGCTCGTTCTACCAGTAGTTTTTCCTTCGAAAAACAGCAGCTTCCATTGGCAAATTCTCACCCGAATCACATCCGACTTGCTTCAAACTTGTCACGAAAGACTCATAACACTATTATAGACTTAATTATGCACTTAATTGACCAAAACGCAGGGGCCTTTACATTTAATTTGATCAAATCGAAATTAAAACTAAGGCCAAAATTTCCTAAACTAGTTTTATAGCAAACAAAATGCAATTCCTGTTGGGATGTTTGTCCTAATCTTCTTCAGTTTTTAAATTAGCATTTGAAATTAATAAAGAGTTATTCATTTCATCATGTTGTGTCTCGCATTTTATACAAACTTTATCCAATAAACTAAGCTCTAGGGTCATTGAATACATGAGAGAACAAGAACTTGTACGGTATGTAGTGGACACATAGGGAGGATCACGTTCGAGTAAATGACCCGAACGGTCTACAGTATATGGATGAGGTTGGAGACCTAATCCTGATACACTCAGGATGCGACCGCGCTTTGTATTAAGATACAAACGAGGTGATCGACTTCGTTCATGTGGTCGACATGCGAGTGGGGGCATCCTATACAATTAGATTGTACAAGACCAGGGCGTGATTTATTAGACCTCATCGATGTAACACCGTGACAAAGATGAGACTAATAACTTGGTAGATGACCATTAGTGACTCGACACGAATCTCGAGCGTGTTACGGACTCCTTTCTCTGCGAGGATCGTCGCCCTTTGACTAGTACTGCGGGTGAGGGTGGTCACGGTTACTCGCCCAATATGCCTAGCTTCTCAGGGACAGGACCAAGTAGGGAGCTGGAAACTTAACTACGCGAGATGGAATTCACTCGTTCCCGCCTTTAGGAAAACTAGAGGAGTTGTTCCCTTAAGTACTATCTCCAGGGCTTGGACAACGGGCGCCAACCCTCTCACTAACCGAGGGGTTGTTGTGTATGGTTGGACCATTACAACGTTGTTGTTCATTAGAGGAGCAGTGGGGACTTAAGGAGCAAGAAGTAGACACGAGGGTAAAACGGTACTTTGACCCAAAGGTGTCTCACTTAACAACTTTGTGAAGGGTCGACTCATGGGCATTGGTTATATCAGTGGACACGTAATATTCTGCACTGACGGAGTGCAGCTACGGGCTTTAGTGGAGTGTTACCGTAGCTAACCGGGTCAAAGAGTTTGATAGGTTAATTTCGGATTATTGGAGCTCGTCACTGTAGGTCCATTAGGTCTCTCGGTTGGCTCAAACTAGGTAAAAAGAAGGGTTATTGTTTTGGTTTGAATTGAAGTGTTCAATTTCACTAAAGGGTATTTATGTCATTTATATAAGATATGAATGATATAATATATAGTTTAATGTGAATGAGATTCATAATAAACTATAGGTTAGCCTAATTGTTGAATTAGGGATAATTGGAGAAATTAGGTTGAGAGATATTAAATTAAATGTGATTCAATTTATAAATCCATAATATTACAAATGTGATTTGTAATATGAGATATGAGATATCTTATAATATATGGTTATGCAAATATGATTTGCATAACCTATAGTTGTGGTAAAATGGTAAATAGGTGGAGATTTCAACTCCACCTATCTCCATTATTTAAACCCTTCTTGCAAGATGGGTTGTAGGAAATTCTCTCATTTTTAGATTTTCACCAAAAGAAGAGATCACTCTCTCTCACAAATTCTCTCAAGTTTTCTCCTCTCAAAAACCAAAACACAAATAAGATCCCACCATCTTCCTTCTTCCAAAAGAAGAACAACCGAGAAGCCGAAGGGTTGTGTTCGTTCTTAATCGTGAGAAGGGTTTAAGATCGTTGAGTTCGAGAAAGCACGAAGAGTTCGTGGATCGTTGGAAGGAATTTTGAAGCACGTCTTCAACAAGTAAGTACTTACTGTTTTTCTTCCATCTTTTGCATGTTTAACCTATAATCTAAGTGTTAGATTGTTTTAACGAATAATATTTGCATAACTTCACCATGACGATTCAATCGTCTTTCGGTGCGTGGGAGTTTCATTCCCTTCAATTCCCATCTAGCCAATACAAATTTGTTTCAACCAAAATAAAACAAACATTGCTCTGATACCAATTGATGGGAATCGGATCCCCGTGAGAAGCAAAAACGTGGTTTAAAGGATCAAATACTTGCTTGTTTTAGTTTATTCCAAATACTAGTACATTGATTTAACAAATAGATAATAAGCAATTCTAATCTAATTAGGGCAGGAAATTAAGCATACAAACATGTTGTATAAATTCTAAACTAAAAGGATAGAATTATTAATTACCTTTGTAGTTTTCACACAACAACCCTTTGCTCAAACTGCACAACAACACAATAAATAGCAACTTCAAGTATTCCTCTGTATTTTCTACAGGACACACTGCCACTTAGTTAACCTTCTATTCTCTGAGTTCTTTCGATCTCTCCTTGGTGGGAAGGAGTTCCAACTAGTTTGGAAGAAGGGAGGGAAAATTGAGAGTGAGAGGATTTTTCCAACAATCCAAATTGATCGATCAATCATTAACTTCTTTGCCTTGAGAAGTTAAGCAAGACGAGAGCTTCCCCACTCCCTATCGATAGGTAGTTAATGGGGAAGTGGGGAACGTGTCATCCTTGACACGTTCCCATAATTTTTAATTAATAAATTAATTAAATCAAATTCAATTAATTATTAATTAAATATCATATATTTAATTAATATTTAAATATCATATATTTAATTCAGATTAAATCACATTTAATCAATTTCTCCTCTAAAGGGTAGTTTTAATGCACATCTTATGCACATTAAATTTTAATCTATAGTTATTAAATATGAATCCCATTCATATTTAAATTAATATTTGAACTATATACATTGATGTTTATCCTCTAATTAAATTTGAACACTTCAAATTCAAATGATCTAAGAACCCTTTACGAGCTAGAAGGTGGACCTAATGGACCTACAGATCAGAAGCTCCAACGATACGAGATTATTCGATTAATCTCATTAACCTCCTAATCAACATTCATTAACTGCGGGAACACTCCACTAAAGTTCCACAGCTGCACTCTTCTCACTGCAGATGTATTTCTGTGCCCACGGATATTGACCAATAACAAGAAGTCAATCCTTCACAAATGTTCGTAACACTAGCTGGGTCAAATTACCGTTTTACCCCCAGGTTACATCCTTTACCTTAAGTACCAGTGCTCCTCTAATTAACAATTTGTTTGTGGTCCTACCAACAAACAGAAGTCCCTCTCGGACCAATGAGAGAGTCGGACCCTTTGTTCAAGTCCCAGAGACACCACTTAAGGAAACATTCATCTACTTACCCTAATAGGCGGGAAGGAATGAATTCCATCTTGCTAAGTTAAGTCCCCAGTCGCTCACTCGGTCTTGTCCCCAAGAAGGTAGGCATATTGAGTCTGTGAATCTGACCACTCTCGCCCATACTAGTCAAAGGATAATCCTTCGCGAACAGGAGTTCGTAACCTGCTCAGAGATTGAGATCAAGTTGCCTAGGTCATCCTGGTGAAATAAAAACCTAACTAGTCAACGAAGTTACATCTAGCGGTTACTATTTCGCAGTTCGGTCTTATGCGATTTCATCACATAGGATATCCCCACTCACATGTCGTCTACACGAACACGCTAGGATCACTATGTTTGTATCAAATACAAAGTAGGCCATATCCATAGTATTACCAGGGTAAGGTACCTAAGCCTTATCCCCTTACTATAGACCTTTTAAGCTATATCTCGAACCGAGATCCTTTATATGTACATTACATTTAGTTCAAGAGACATTTTACAACCTTGGATGTTAGTTTATTGGATTTAGGGTTAATAAAAAGGGCAATATGGTAAATAATAAGCAACAACTCTTTATTGATAATTAGAACAAATGTTTACAAACTACGAGTTTTAGGACACAAATCCCAACAAAGAGTACATGTGCACTGAATTCCAGGACTATATGACAGAACATGGAATTACGTCCCAATTGTCAGCACCTTGTATGCCACAACAAAATGATGTATCGGAGAGGAGAAATAGAATCTTGTTGGACATGGTTCGATCGATGATGAGCTACGCTCATCTCCCTGACTCGTTTTGGGGTTATGCAGTGGAGACTACGGTATACATTTTGAACACTGTTCCGTCGAAGAGTGTTTCTGAAATACACTTCGAACTTTGATATGGTCGTAACACTAGTTTATGTCATTTCACAATTTGGGGATGCCTGACCCATGTGTTGGTGTCAAACCCGAAAAGCTGGAACCCCGTTCAAAATTATGCCTCTTCGTAGGTTAGCAAAAAGAGATGAGGGGTGGTCTATTTTTCGATCCTAAGGAAAATAGGGTGCTCGTGTTGACAAATGTCACATTCCTTAAGGAGAACCACATCAGGGAGCATCAACCATGTAGTAAGATTGTGTTAAACGAAATGGGTAGTTCATCGACAAGAGTTGCTGATGGTGCTAGTACTTCAACAAGTGTTGTTGATCCTAGCTCGTCTGGTCAAGTACGTTCTCAAGAGTTGAGAATGCCTCGACGTAGTGGAAAGATTGTGAGATAGCTTGAACGTTACAAGGGTTTGACTGAAACCCAAGTCGTCATACCTGATGATGACTGCGGGGATCCATTATCCTATGATCAGGCAATGAATGACATTGACAAGGACGAATGGATTAAAGCCATGGATCAGGAAATGGAGTCAATGTACTTCAATTCCGTCTGGGAGCTTGTGGACCAACCAGATGGGGTTAAACCTATTGGTTGCAAGTGGATCTACAAGCGTAAACATGGTGTAGATGGGAAGGTGCAGACCTTCAAAGCCAGACTAGTGGGAAAGGGTTTTACCAAGAGAGAAGGGGTTGACTAAGAGGAAACCTTTTCTCCTGTTGCCATGGTAAAGTCTATCAAGATCCTTCTGGCCATTGCCGCATATTATGACTATGAGGTATGACAGATGGATGTCAAGACGACCTTTCTGAATGACAATCTTGACGAGACCATCTACATGGATCAACCCAAGGGGTTCATTACTTAAGGCCAAGAGAAAAAGGTTTGCAAACTTCAAAAGACTATTTATGGACTGAAACAAGCCTCGAGGACTTAGAATATAAGGTTTGATGAGGTTATCAAATCTTATGGCTTTACTCAGAATGTTGATGAACCTTGTGTTTACAAGAAAATCATCAACACCACAGTCGCATTTCTGATATTGTATGTGGATGATATCCTGCTCATTGGGAATGATGTAGGATTCCTTACTAACATTAAGGAATGATTGGCTTTGCAATTCCAAATGAAAGATTTGGGAGAGGCCCAGTATGTTCTAAGTATCCAGATAGTCCAGAACCGGAAGAATAGAACGTTAGTCATGTCTCAGGAATCTTATATCGACAAGATGTTGTCGCGATATAGTATGCAGAACTCCAAGAAGGGCTTGCTGCCTTTCAGGCATGGGGTTCACAGTAGACACCCGAAAGAGATTAAGATTTCCTTAGACTATTTTTCAATCTAGTCCTCCCTTTGGCGGATTTTATTGGATGGAAACTCTGGGACTAAAGACAGAAGGTTACACTCACGAGGTACATAAGTTGTGTATGTATCCTGACCAAAAAATGGTAACTAAAACCTATAGGAATAAGAGTTATTCTGGTATTAGGTTTTGGTCAAGAGTGTCTTGATCCAGAGGAGGAGTGTTTTTTATTACCCTTCGGTGTCATACATTCTAAATCTTTGGAGTATCATTGCAAATTATAAATGACCTAGGAATCATTTGATAATTAGCTAAAAAAATTATTGGATTAGAGTTATAGCAAGAAACTCATACAAGTTTGTTTGTAAATTTTTCAGCAAAAATGTCTAGCTCTATAATTTCCTTATTGGGTGTGGAAAAGTTAACTGGAGAGAATATGATGACATGGAAAAACAAATTCAACACTATATTGGTAGTGGATGATCTGAAGTTTGTGCTAAATGAGGAGTGTCCTCAGGTGCCAGGCTAGAATGCGTCACGAAATGTTCGTGATGCATATGAGCGATGGATCAAGGCCAATGATAAGGCCAAGGTCTACATGCTGGCAATTATGTCTAACATATTAGCCAAGAAGCATGAGAGCATGATTACCGCCAAGGAAATCATGGATTCTGTGAAGGGTATGTTTGGACAAAAGTCCACACAGGCCCGACATAATGCCCTAAAGTACATATTCAACTCGAGGATGCCAGAAGGTACATCTGTTCGAGATCATGTCCTGGATATGATGGTGCACTTTAACATCGCAGAGTTGAATGGTGCTTCCATCGATGAGTCGAGCCAGGTCAGCTTCATTCTAGAAACCCTTCCAGATAGTTTCCTGCAGTTTAGAAGTAATGCTGTTATGAACAAGCTTACTTTTAATCTTACCTCCCTTTTGAATGAACTCCAAACCTTTCAGTCTTTGATGAAAATTCAGGGATCGAAAGGTGAGGCAAATAATGCCAGTAGGAGTTATCACAGAGGTTCGACCTTTGGGACAAAAACAGTGGCTTCATCTTCTTCTAACATGAGAGGAAAAAAGAAGAACATGAAGAAGGTTGGTAAAGGGAAACAGGCTGACAAAGCTGCCGCCCAGAAGGGCAAGAAAGTCAAAGACGTTACTGACAAAGGAAAGTGTTTCCACTGCAACAAAGACGGGCATTGAAAACGGAACTGTCTGAAGTACATTGCAGAAAAGAAGAAGGAAGGTAAATATGATTTACTTTGCCTAGAAGCTTGTTTAGTGGATAATGATAAAACAACTTGGATACTTGATTCAGGCACCACTAATCATGTTTGCTCTTCTTTTCAGGAAATTGATTCCTGACAGCAGCTACATTAAGGAGAGATAACGCTCCGGGTTGGAAATGGAGAAGTCGTCTCAGCTATAGCAGTAGGCACAATGAAGCTTTATTTTGGCAAGAAATATGTATTGTTGGACAATATATTAGTGATACCAGGGTTTACTAGAAACCTTATTTCCATTTCTTGCCTTATAGAACAATGTATTTCTGTTTCCTTTTCTATGAATAACATGTTTATTTTGGAGAAAGGTTTAGAAATATGTTCAGCTTCATTAGAAAATAGATTGTATATTTTAAGGCCTAATTCAGTCAAAATGGTTTTGAACACTGAATTATTTAAAATTGCAAACGCACAAACTAAGAAACGTAAAATTTCTCCTAAAGAAAATGCTCATCTTTGGCATCTAAGATTGGATCACATTAATCTCAATAGGATTGAGAGATTCGTAAAGAACGAACTTCTAAACGAGTTAGAAGAAAATTCTTTGCCAGTATGTGAATCATGCCTAGAAGGCAAAATGACTGAAAGACCTTTTAGGAAAAAGGTTATAGAGCCAAAAACCCTCTAGAACTTATACATTCAGACCTTTGTGGTCCGATAAATGTTAAAGCCAGGGGAGGATATGAATATTTCATCTCTTGTAGATGATTATTCTAGATTTGGGCATATTTACCTAATGCACCACAAGTCTGAAGCACTTGAAAAGTTCAAGGAATTCAAGACTGAGGTTGAAAATCAATTAGGTAAAACTATTAAAACACTTCGATCAGATCGAGGTGGAGAGTACATGGATTTAAAATTCCAAAACTATATGATAGAACATGGAATTACATCCCAACTGTCAGCTCCCGGCACACCACAGCAAAACGGTGTATCAGAAAGGAGAAATAGAATATTGTTGGACATGGTTCGATCAATGATGAGTTATGCTCATCTCCCTAGTTCCTTTTGGGGTTACGCAGTGGAGACTGCAATATACATTTTGAATAATGTGCCCTCCAAAAGTTTTTCTGAAACATCTTTTGAACTCTGGAAAGGACGTAAAGGTAGTTTATGTCACTTCAGAATATGGGGCTGTTCGGCACATGTGCTTGTGACAAATCCAAAGAAGTTGGATTCACGTTCAAAGTTATGCCTATCGTAGGATACCCAAAAGAAACAAGAGGTGGTTTATTATATGATCCTAAGGAAGATAAGGTTTTTGTGTCGACAATGCCATTTTCTTAGAGGAGGACCACATAAGGGACCACAAACCAAAAAGTAAAGTAGTGTTGAGTGAGTTAGACGGAACAATAGCAAAGGTTGCTAATAAGAACACTAGTACGTCAACAAGAGTTGTTGATACTAGTTTGTCTAGTCAAGAGAGTCCATCTCAAGAGTTGAGTATGCCTCGACGTAGTGAGAGGGTTGTAATACAGCCTGACCGTTACATGGGTTTAGCTGAAACCCAAGTTCTCATACAAGATGACAACTACGAGGATCCATTGACTTATATTCAAGCAATGGTTGACAAAGACAAAGACAAATGGGTCATAACCATGACCAAGAGATGGAGTCTATGTACTTCAATTCTGTTTGGGATCTTGTAGATAAGCCTGATGGGGTATAACCTATAAGTTGTAAGTGGATCTACAAGAGAAAGCGTGGTGTAGATGGCAAGGTGCAAACCGTTAAAGCTAGACTAGTAGCAAAGGGTTATACCCAGGTTGAAGGGGTTGACTATGAGGAGACCTTTTCACCTGTTGCTATGGTAAAGTCTATCCGTATCCTTCTTGCCATTGTCGCATATTATGACTATGAGGTATGGCAAATAGATGTCAAGACAACCTTTTTGAATGGAAATCTTGAGGAAAACATCTACATGGACCAACCCAAAGGGTTCATTGAACCAAGACAAAAGCAAAAGGTTTGCAGGCTTAAAAGGTCAATTTATGGACTGAAGCAAGCCTCTAGGTCCTGGAATATAAGATTTGATGAGGCAATCAAATCTTATGGTTTTGACAAGAATGATGATGAACCTTGTGTCTACAAGAAAATCATCAAGAGTTCTGTCGCATTCCTAATTCTCTATGTGGATGATATTCTACTCATTGGGAATGATGTAGGTTATCTTACTGACATCAAGGAATGGCTAGCTACGCAGTTCCAAATGAAAGATTTAGGTGATGCGCAGTTTGTTATTGGGATCCAGATTGTCCGAAATCGCAAGAATAAAACACTAGCCTTGTCTCAAGCATCTTACATAGACAAAGTGTTGTCAAGGTTTAAGATGCAAGATTCCAAAAAGGGCTTGTTGCCTTTTAGACATGGAATCCATTTGTCTAAGGAACAATGTCCTAAGACACCTCAAGGAGTTGAGGATATGAGACGGAAAACACATAGAGCGGAAGTATCATCTCATTCGGGAGATCGTGCATAGAGGAGACGTGATTGTCACGAAGATAGCCTCAGAGCACAACATTGTTGATCCTTTTACAAAAGCTCTCACGGCTAAAGTATTTGAGAGTGACCTAGAAGATCTAGGTTTACAAGTCTTTCCCAACTAGGCCAAGTGGGAGTATTTTGTACAAAGGGGTTTAAATGCCCTAGTTTATTGTATTTACATTACTGTAATGTTTTAGTACTCCACAAGCTTTAGGTCAAGTGGGAGATTGTTGGTATTTATGCCCTAAACTTGTGTAATTTTGATCAATTAAATAAAGTGTTATTTGTTTTGATAGAATTACAGTCTTGCTTTATAAATCCAATAAACTAAGCTCCAAGGTTATAACATTTATCTTGAACATCAGTGTAGTGGACACTATTTGGGTTGAGTTCAAGAATATAACCTAAATAGTCTATGGTATAAGAATAAGGTTGGAAACCTCATTCTGGTAATACCATGGATGCGACTCACTTTGTAATTTGTACAAATGAGGTAATCCAACTCATTCATGTAGTTGACATGCGAGTGGGGGCATCCTGTATGGATGCGAGTGGGGGCATCCTGTATGAATGTTGCAACGCTGTACCCTAAGCGCATATCATATATTGAATGTGTCGATTGCATAGGCCAGCGTTGCAACGCCGCTACCTTAACGCGCGCGTCTCTATCGATCTGGTGTTGCGACACTGCAAGGCAGCGTTGCAACGCCCTCTGCACGACCTTTCTACTTGTATTCTTATCGAGATAGCGTTGCAACGCTATCGACATGGCTTCTCTATGCATGAAATCAGCACGCTCGACGTTGCAACGCTATCACCTCGGGTCCTCTAGCTTGGATTGATCCTTCTACTTCCAATTGATGTTATATTAAGCTCCAAAAAGCATCGTTTTGATCCCGAATGATCTAAAATGTCTCAAATTGTCCTGTTTAAGCTCTTAACCTGAAATTCAATGACTAACACACATAAATGCCCAAGAAATTATCATAAAACTAGCAATAATTAAGCCTAAGGGTAGCACATTTTGCGTGCTATCAAACACCCCCAAACTTAAACTTTTGCTAGTCTCGAGCAAAAACAGAATTAAACATGAGATTGTTCTTATACATACATTTGATTCAAGCCTCAAAGATTTAAAAGGGAATTTTTGGCAATCATAGGAAACGCTCAAACATAATACTTCAGCAAGCAATTTAAAAGTTTTCCTAAGTGTTCCTACGTGAGTGTGTGTGATTAGCCTATGTTCCCTTCATTTTTACTAAGGCCAGATCAACTTTATTAGGCTCTCCATTCAACTTCCCCCTTTACTGGTCATAATTATTAATCATTGAGCCTCCCCACATTTAAGAAATAAAGAACTTTACTCATCACTTAATCACTTTTTATCACTTTTTCTATTTTCTTCTTTTTTTGTGTGTGTGCAAGTACACTAGCTTTCACACATCCACTGCAGGGACCCTTACCCAGAGCACTCGCTCAATGAGTGACCTAACTGATCATAGTGAAGGTAGCTCTTTTTGTCCTCACGATTTTTTTCTTTAACAAACCACGAAAACAAATTACTTCACAAAAGGAAAATACTATACAGATCATGCACTTGATATTGTCATTCACCCTATCGTGGAGTTTAACTCTCAAATCAACTCTTAGACCTATCGAGGTTACATTAAACTTCTAAACCTAATAACTTTGTTCTAAGCATTTAAAAACTACAGAAACACAGACTATGTGCATAATAGTGCAGGAAAATTTCAAGAAAAGTTTTAAATTAACTAAAATTCATATCATGCTCCCAAGTTTCAGCAGAATCACAAAAATTTTCAATTAATTCTCATCCTAGGCTATCATAATCATACTTATGCAAAAGATCAATCAACAATTCAACATATACTCAGGACAGTCACAACATATCAATCACATCTCACCCCCAAACTTAAACTAAACATTGTCCCCAATGTTTGCAAAGTAAGCACAAAGCAAGAATAAGGGTAAGAGTGAACAATACTGTCCTGAGTTATGCAAATTTTTATTATTTTCTGATTTCCTTAGATAGCCAAAATACGTGTGCTGGAGTTCCACAGAATGGGAGCATGGGTTTTAACGAGGGGTGGCATCAGCAACACCCTAACAATGAAAAACAAACAAACTAGAAAGTAATAATAAATAAACTAAGAATTGGCAAATAACTAAAACAAACTAAAGACAGATAACAAAAATTAACAAAAAAGGTAAAGCTTGGGTTGCCTCCCAAGAAGCACTTTCTTTAACGTTCTTAGCTAGACGGTGACTTATCAAGGCACATAAAACTGCTCATATTTCTTCGGGCCCTAGTTGCTTGAATCAATATAGTCTTCTAAGTCTACAAGGCTATCCTGTTTTTTCTGGACACAAAAAAGAAGATTATTTTTGGTATTTTTATGTATTGCATTAAAAGAACAGAAATCAAAACAAGACTCGTGAGTGTAGGACAAATGGCTATCAAGATTAAAAGAAATTTCTGGAGATAAAAGGGGGAATGACTTTTCAGCCTCGAACTCTATCACCTGAATCTCCCCTGTGGAAGTGATTGTATTACCATTGTCTACCTCACAAACCTGTTTCTAGTGTGTTTTAGTCTCCTCTAACTCATCCTCACTATCATATGAATAAGTTCTCTTAGGTGGCTACTCCTCAGTGGTAAGAATAAGAAATTGTTTATGTAATGCCTTAAGGGAAATTACTAATTGATTAAGATAATGAGTTCTTTCATGTACTATTTCCAAAAGTTCTACCACTTTAGCCTCTAACCTATCCAACCTTTCTAATTGATCATGAATCAAATTTTTAATTTTCAACTCTAACGTATATTCCATTAATAGGTCCACAAGAGAAGAGTTTTCTAAAGGTTGGTCAGGGTACGAGAAATTTTGGTTCCAAGTGCCTATATGATTACCAACAAAAGAATTTTCATCAATCATAGATTCAAAATGGTAAAGATTAGACAAATGGTATCCAGAAAAATCATGATGCACATACCTAGGGTCCTGAGAGGGACAATACCATGGTGGAGAATCAAAATCATGCAAAGTCATACTTTAAATTTCAATAATTCAACAGAAGACTTTTACACAATAGCAACACAACCAAAAACAGGAGACAAAGACTCAAAAACACACAAAACTAAAACGAAAAAGGAAACAGAAAACAAACACACAAGAAAACAAATAAGGAAAGAAAACACAAACAAACTTTAGTCTAAAATCTCAAATTTTCTCCTAATATTAATTAATCGAAATAATCGTCATTCCCCGACAACGACGCCAAAAACTTGTTGCGTATAATTTATATTGTGCAATACCGCAAGTGTACGGGTCAAATTTTAGTATAATGATTTTAGAGTTCCAAGTATCTTCCTCGGGAATGAGTTTCTAGATTAATTAATTACCAAGATACTAATTCTCAATTTTGGCTAAAGTAACATAACATGGATAGATGATGAAAACAAAGATAAAAGATAAACAAACAAGTGGAGACACGAATTGATAGATTTAGATGAATTTGACTTCATAAGTTAATAACTTATTTAACACATGCAATGAACTAATGTGATGAATTTATAAACAAGAAGTAAGATACTCAAGAAAATCTCTCGATTCTTAGTGAGCCTCACACACACAATGAATTCTATAGTCTCCATATGAATCTAAAGCATGCACGACATTAAGCAACTTTTTTATGTGTTTCCCTTAGACTTCTAGGTCATTCTCATGCCAGACTTCTAAGAGTTTTAACAACTTTCCTCTAATCTATGCTTTTTCTCTCGAGTCCCCTTAAACCAATAATATCTAAGAATTCAAGAACGAGTTGTCAAAACTAAATAACAAAACATACTTCAAAACATGGTAAACAAGTCTTAAACAAATGAATCAAATTCTAAGTACACCTTTAGCTACATTAAATCACAATAAAACCAAGCTAAAGTCATAGAAAACGTCTTAAATGGTGTTACAATCTGCAGAAAAAGAAATTAAACTTATGTGTCGATGTTGGTCCTTCGTCTCCGAGCTCCTGTCTCGATCTCGAACCTACATTAATGCCTTGGCTCCTAAGAAATGCTCACTTTTCTCTTCTTACAGAGTGTATTTCGAAATTAAGGTGCAATCTCCATAAATTTCGGCTCCCTTTGTAAAAAGATGTAATGTTCTATTTATAGGCATAATCGGTACAGCGTTGCAGGAATGTGTCGATACATGGAATGTGTCAATACATGCTGTACCCTAAGTGCATATCATACATGGAATGTGTTGATGGCGTTGCAACGCTGCCCTCAGCGTTGCAACGCTGCTACCTTAACGCGCGCGTCTCTATCGATCTAGCATTGCGACGCTGCAAGGCAGCGTTGGAACGCCCTCTACACGACCTTTCTGCTTGTACTCTTTATCGAGATAGCGTTGCGACGCTGCAAGGCAGCGTTGCAACGCTATCGACATGGCTTCTCTATGCATGAAATCAGCACGCATGGCGTTGCAACGCTATCACCTCGGGTTCTCTAACTTGGATTGATTCTTCTACTTTCAATTGGTGTTATTTTAAGCTCTAAAAAACCTCGTTTTGATCCCGAGTGATCTAAAATGTCTCCAATTGTCCTGTTTAAGCTCTTAACCTGAAATTTAATTATTAACACACATAAATGCCCTGAAATTATCATAAAACTAGCAATAATTAAGCCTAAGGGTAGCACATTTTGTGTGCTATCAGTTAATCTCGTATCGTTAGAGCTCATGATCTGTAGGTCCATTAGGTCCCCCTTACTAGCTCGGATCAAGCCTTGTAAAAATTTGAGAGAAAATAATTTGAACTATTCAAATTCGGTTGTGGGAGAAAACGTTAATTATATGCGATATACTTCGTTTCATAGTTTAATTATGAATTAAACTATGATAAAGAAAAGGTGAACATATTTAAATATGGTTTAAATTTTGGTTCGGTTTAAAACATGAATATTAATTCATGTTCGAACAATTAATTTAAGATATTGGGGTTGGTCCAATTATTTAATTTGATATTTGATATTAAATTAAATTAATTAATTATATAAAATTAATTAATTAAATTAAAATATTGATTTTATATTAATTTTAAATTAAAATTAAAAGGATATTCAAATGCATTTTTGAATAAAAAAGGATAAAATTCACAAATTGGTGAATAAGCTACTTTGAATTTCAAATTCACCAAAATTACCCACCTCATTCTTCAATTATCCTTCTCATATTTGTGTTGTCATCTTCACATAGCTTGAAAAAGCTTAATATGACATTTAATTGAAGAAGAATAGAGAGAATTAAGAGAATTTTGCAGAAAATTTCTCATTCTCGGTTTTAGGCCATTCAACATTCTTCTTCCAAATTCTCTCAATCAAAGATCCCGCAATTTGTTCCAAAGCCTGAGGATGGTAGGAAAGAAACTAGAGCTGGTTCACAAAGTATTTGTGATAAGAGATTGCCCACGGATTAGGAGAATTTTGAGCTATAAGAGTATGTATTCTTATTTTTTGTTTTTCCAGCTTGGAGCATGCTTTTTGTATTGTAAAATTGACCTAATTACATTGTTCAAGATTCAAAATTTCTTTTGCTTTCTTAATACATACTCTTTCAACAAGGATATAAATTAATTATGGAAAATTCAAATATACAGTTAGGTTTTATGAAATTTGGTTCAATTTCAGATAAAAGCTCGAATGGGAGGTCCCAATTAGCAAAGTCCAGTCCAAAACACTAAGCTGAGAGTCAACCATGTCTAGTTTAAAAGGTTAGGCCTAGAGTCAACTAGACCTAGTCCTATAGTCAGGTCCAAGTCCACTTGGGGCTCGAGGAATTCTATAAATTGAGAGCTCAACCTCCATCTTAAAGGTTTAGAACTGAAGAACTTAGAAATAAAGTTATGAAGTCCCCTAAAGATCAAATATTTATTGGATTATTCAAGTAGAAGCTACAAGTTGAACACCTTCAAAAAGCTACAAGCTGAAGACAAGGATTTTCCTAGGTTCAAAGTTGATGCTTCACTTCTCTCCCTTAGAAAGTTCTTGCATGTGGCACATAAGAAAGCCTAGTAGGCTACCTTAAGTGGGTTGAATAAAGTAGTCTAAGGAATTGCTTATTCTCGTGGTTAAATGGCTTAACCACAAAGTGTTGGTATTCTAGTGCGAATATACAAGTAGCAATTAGATTTATAGAGCAAAACAAAAGAAAAACTGTGTAAGGGATACATGTTACTTGACGGTTACATCCTCCCAAAGCTTAGGTGAGCATCGATGGGGTTAACAAAAAGGATAATCTTGATGAGAATGTGTAGACCTCTGTGGTGATGACTTGAAAGCTAAGATGCTTGGTATCATAAAATGTTGACATTCCAAGAAATAGAGCTGTGAGGCATCCCTAAAGGTAAGAGTCTAAAAAAAAGAATAAGAATTAAAGAAAAGGTGAATGAAGTTGGTGTAAATAAGTGGGAGCTTACAAAAATTCAAAATTAGTAGGAAGTGAGTGAGTGAAGGCTTGACCATGAGATTGCTTAGTGAATCTTAGGACTTGAATTTTTGGTGTAAAGGTGTTGTAGAGCTAAATTGTATTTCCTTAAATTTTGTGGTCTTAGGCAAAAGAGTAAAAACTAGAATTTTGAAGTAGGATAACACTCTTGAAATTATGAAAAAAGATGTTTTGATGGAGCAATTAAAGTGATTCACTCGTGTTTCCTTTGATGGAAGAGTATGTTACCCAACCATAATTCAAGTTTGGGGGTTTGATAACTCTTAAAATTAGAGTTGTTAGCTATCAACTTTGGAATATTTTGATTAAAATTATCTCATTTTACCTTTGGAATTCCCTTACTTTGATTTGTTTTGCTCTAAGATTATTCTTGATATAGTAAAATTATTATTTGAGCAATACTATCATAATTAATGAGCTTAATGTGATACTTGATTTGAGGAGGATTTTCAAAATTGAAAGTTGTAGTGTTATAATAGATGACTCATTAATTGAGTTAGACTTTGTTAGATGACTCAGCTTGTCTTGACCAATAGATTCTTGCCACATCATTGGAGGTTTCTAATCAACGCTGATTTCTACAAAGAAAGAGATAAGAAGTTGGAGAAGCCGTTTTTTAGGAGAGAGTCATTTTTAGTCTGAAATTTGGGAGATAGAAAGAGAAGAAAGAGGATCTATATTCCAATGGCCATGGGCAACAATTTTTGCAAAAAGAGGAAGGTTCTTCCTAGTAAGTAGAGGTTGATGCTGACACGTTCCTTTTAGGGCAACAATTCAATTTTTCTTTTTCTTCTTCTCTATTGTTTGCTTAGATTTTACACACTGTTTTATTGAATGGACTTATTCTGATTGTTTTGTTGTTTGTTTTTTTCCATAATGAATTAAATCACCAAAAACAAAAACTACTAAGGATAAACATGAAAGCATAAAAGCAATAAGGGATTACCTTTGAAGACCGAACTCTTCGTGTAATCCTTTCGTCGTCTACGGTCTCCACGTTCTCAACACTCGAACACCTCCGATGAGTCTTCTCGGTTGTTCTGTAGGAGATGGAGAGAGGTGGGAACTCCTTTTTGGAAGAGGGGATTTCGTAGAGAGAATTTGAGAGAGATTGGCTTTTTCTTAGGATGCAAAACCTTGCAAATGACTTATGTGTCTCAAATTCCATCCAAAAGGATGCTTTTATAGGCAATGTGGGTGGAGACAAATTCTCCACCCATTATGCTACCATTTCCTCCATTTATGCATAAATGCATAATATAAGGTATCAAATACCTTATTATGTAAATCATATTTACATAATGGTGAAATTAAATTGAATCATATTTAATTTACACATCTCTCAAATTGATTTCTCAAATTACGCCTTAATTCCATAATTAAGCGGTAATTGGTTTATTATAAATCATATTCACATTAAACTATATTCTATATCCATTATATCATATATAATTGACATAATTCCCTAAATTGAATTTGAACAATTCAAATTCATTCCAAAACTTTATACCCTCATTCATTTCCATGTTGAGCCAACCGAGTGACCTAATGGACCTACAGATCATGAGCTCCAATGATACGAGATTAACTAATCAAACTCTTTGATTTCGTTAATCAACATTCGTTAACTACGAGTCACTCCATTATAGACTCGTAGCTGCACTTTCCTCACTGTAGGACAAGTTGTATCCATTGATTTAACCAATGCCCGTGAATCAACCTTTCACAGGTCGTTCGTAGTCACAGCCGGGTCAATTGACCGTTTTACCCCTATGAATACTTCTTGCTCCTTAAGCACCACTGATCCTCTAATGAACAACAAGTTTATGGTCCGACCATAAACAACATCCCTCTCAGGCCAGCAGGAGGGAGGGGCCTCGTTGTTCAAGACCTGGAGTCAGTTCTTAAGGGAACAACCTATCTAGTTACCCTAGTTCGAGAACGAGTGAATTCCTTCTTGCGAAGTTAAGTCCCCAGCTCCCTACGAGGTTTCATCCCTAAGAAAGTAGGTATATTGAGTCGGCAGCTGTGGGCACTCTCACCCGTGCTAGTCTAAGGATAAACCTCCCGCAGACAGGAGTTCATAACTCGCTTAGGATTCAGGTTGAGTCACCAATAGTCATCTTTGAATTATTAGCCCTAATCTATCAATGACGTTACTAGAATGGTCTAACAATTCTTAGTTCGGTCTTGTACAATCTCATCACACAGGATGCCCCCACTCGCATGTCAACTACATGCGCCTTGTTTGTATCAAATACAAAGTGGGTCACATCCATAGTGTTTCCATGTACTATAGACCATTCGAGTCAACTACTTGAACTTGATCCTAGATATGTTTCAACTACACACAGTTCAATATCTCCTAAATGTGACCCTAGAGCTTAGTTTATTGGATTTAAGTTTGTAATTGTGAGAATACAAGATTTGAGGAAAAAATAACACTTTTATTTATTTCCTTGAATAATTACGAATACACGAGTTTAGGGCATATATCCCAACATATAGTTCATCTCATTAATTTGGTTTTTAAGTGTTCTTAATTCCTAGCTCGATTTCGTTTGGTCAACCATTTCGTAGCATTGTTCCTTTGATTCTAGGAAGAATAAGGGAGTTGATTTCTTAAAAACCACACTAGCCCAAGTTAGGGTTAGTAGCTAGCTAAATGGGGGGATTAGATGAAGGGATCGAATCCCACAGCGGAAGAGATAGTGAATCGCGTGTTCATGATTTTGTTACATAGATCTAAAATGCAAGAACTAAATCTATGATTAAGCATGCTTTTAAAGATAGGACAACAAGAAATATACCTTTGAAGAATACTTTCTTCACGAGCTCCTTCTCCCACGATCACGATCTCAACAACACGAACCCGAACGTATGAAGATTCACCACTAGATCTTCTCCGTTGTTCTCTAGGTGAGGGAGGAAGGTGGGTTCCTTTAGGATGAGATGTGGAGGCTTGAGAGAAGTATTTGTTTGGAACTCTTTCCAGCACAAAATGGAACTCTAGGGCTGTGAATCCAATTCTTAGTCTCAAAGTTGCATCTTATGCAACTATTTATAGAGAAATAGGATGAAAGTTACCATCTATCCCTCCTACATTCTCTCATTAGTAGATAGTTAATATGTGAATTTAATTCACATTAACACTATATATTATATCAATTATATCACATATAATTGATATAACACCTCATATATGAAATTGAATACTTCAACCTCATTTCTAACTTTATACACTCAATATTACCATGTTGAGCCAACAGAGGGACCTAATGGACCTACTGTTCATGAGCTCCAATGATGTGAGATTAACTGATCAAACTCTTTGATCCAGTTAATCAATATTCAATAACTACAAGTCACTCTACTATAGACTTGTAGTTGCACTCTCCTCACTGTAGATTATATTGTGTCCATAGATATAATCATTACCCAAGAGTCGACCCTTCACAGGTTGTTCGTAATCACAGTCGGGTCAAATTATCGTTTTACCCCTGTGATTACCTCTTTGTTCCTTAAGCACCACTGATCCTCTAATGAACAACAAGTCTATGGTCCTACCATAAAATCATACCCTCTTAAGCCAGTTTAAAGGGCGGGGCCCCGTTGTTCAAGACCTGGACTCAGTTCTTAAGTGAACAACCTATCTAATTCCTTAGTGTAGGAATGAGTGAATTCCGTCTTGCATAGTTAAGTCCTCAGCTACCTACGAGGTTCTGTCCCTGGGAAGGTAGGCTTATTGAGTCGGCTACAGACCACTCTCACCCATACTAGGGTATGGACAAACCCGTATAAGCAGGAGTTCTTAACTTGTTCAAGATTAAGGTCGAGTCACTAATGACCATCTATAAATTATCAGTCTTATCCTGTTAACAACATTATACTGGCCAGACTAATAATTTGCAGTCCGGTCTTGTATGAACTCTTCATACTGGATGCCCCCACTCGCATGTCATCCACATGAATGAGTTGGATTACCTCATTTGTAGTAATTACAAAGTGGGTCGCATCCATGGTGTTACCAGAATAAGGTTTCCAACCTTATTCTTATACCATAAACCATTTAGGTTATACTCTTGAACACAATCCAAATAGTGTCTATTACACTGATGTTCAAGATATATTATAACCTTGGAGCTTAGTTTATTGAATTTATAAAGCGAGAATATAATTTTATCTAAATAAATAACTCTTTATTTATTTGGCCAAAATTACATAAGTTTTAGGGCACATATCCCAACAATCTCTCACTTAACCTAAAGCTTGTGGAGTACATAATTTAAACATTACAATAATGTAAAATACAATAAACTAGGGCATTTAAACCCTGTGTACAATATACTCCCACTTGCCCTAGTTGGGGAAAACTTGTAAACCTAGACCTTCTAGGTGATTCTCAAATACTTTAGCCGTGAGAGCCTTTGTAAAAGAATCAACAATGTTGTGCTCTAAGACTATCTTCTGGACGATCACGTCTCCTTGATGAACAATCTCCCGGATGAGATGATATTTCCGCTCAATATGCTTACCCCTCTTGTGACTTCGGGGTTCCTTTGAATTTTCCACGACACCACTGTTATCACAATACAGCGTGATAAGCAAACTCATATTTGGAACAACTTCCAAATCTAAATGTTGGGATGTATGTCCTCATCTCATGTACTTTGTAATATTCCAAGTTGTAAATAAATAAGATTTATTTATTTGAACTTTTTGTCATAAATAAGAGTTATTTATTTGAACTTTGTGTCTCGCATATTTCATAAACTTAATCCAATAAACTAAGCTCCAGGGTCATTGTATTATGAGAGAACTAGAACTTGAACGGTGTGTAGTGGACACACAAGGAGGATCACGTTCGAGTTAATGACCCGAACGGTCTACAGTATATGGATAGGATTGGAGACCTAATCCTGGATACACTGTGGATGTGGCCCGCTTTGTATTAGGTACAAACCAGGTGATTTGACTCGTTCATGTGGTTGACATGCGAGTGGAGGCATCCTGTGCAATGAGATTGTACAAGATCGGACCGTGAATTATTAGATCTACTGATGTAACACCGTTAACAGTATGGGACTAATAATTTCGTAGATGACCATTAGTGACTCGACCTTAATACTGAGTGTGTTGCGGACTCATCATGCGGGGTTTGTCCTTTGACTAGTGCGGGTGAGGGTGGCCACCGATGCTCGCCAATATGCCTATCTTCTCGTGGACGTGGACCACGTGGGAGGCGAGAACTTGACTACGCAAGAAGGAATTCACTCGTTCCCACTTTAAGGAAACTAGAGGGGTTGTTCTCTTAAATGTTGGCTCTAGGGCTTGAACAACAGGGCCCCACCCTCTCGCTGGCCCGAGAGGGTTGTTGTTTATGGTTGGACCATGCAACGTAGTTGTTCATTAGAGAGCAAAGTCATGACTTAAGGAGCAAGAGGTAGACCTGGGATAAAGCGGTATTTTGACCCAAAGAATGTCTACGAACAACCAAAGTGAAGGGTCGACTTATGGGTATTGGTTATATCGATGGACACAACTTGTCCTACATGATGATGAGAGAGTGCAACTCTGTGCTTTAGTGGAGTGTTACCATAGCTAATGAATGTTACATAACCGGGTCAAATAGTTTGACAGGTTAGTCTCGGATCATTGGAGCTCGTCACGTGTAGGTCCATTAGGTCCCTCGGTTGGCTTAAATTGGACAAATTGAGGGTTTACAGTTTGGTATGAATTTGAAGTGTTCAAATTCATTATTTGGGTGTTTATGTCATTTATATGAGATATAGATGACATAATATATAGTTTGATGTGAATGAGATTCATAATAAACTATAGTATAGCCTAATTGATTAATTAGTGCTAATTGGAGAAAATGAATTGAGAGAAATTAAATTGAATGTGATTCAATTTAAAAATCCACAATTATGCAAATGAGATTTGTATAATAAGGTATGAGATACCTTATATTATGTGATATGCAAATATGACTTTCATATCATATGGTTGTGGTTTTATTGTGATTTGGTGGAGGTTTTAACCCCATCACACAATAGTATTTAAAGGCTTGGTGAGAAGCCTTTGGTAAGTCTCTTGCCATTTTTTGGATTTTGATCCAAAGAGAGCAAGGATTATCTCTCAACTCTCTCTCAATTCTCTCAAATCTCTCCTCACCCAAAAGCCAAAGGGAGTCCCACCTACTCTCCTTCAACCTCCCGAGAACAACCGAGAATACCCTTTGGAGGTGTCTTGCTGTTTGGATCGAGGATCGAGTTCGAGGAGTTCGTCCGTTTGAGAGATCTCGTGATTGGAGGAGGAAAGCGTTGAAGAAGGGATCCGTCTCATGTCCTCAACTCCTTGAGGTGTCTTAGGACACTATTCCTTAGACAAGTGAACTCCATATCTAAAAGGCAGTAAACCCTTTTTGGAGTCTTGCATCTTAAACCTCAACAACACTTTGTCGATGTAAGATGTCTAAGACAAGACTAGTGTTTTATTCTTGCGGTTCCGGACAATCTGGATCCCAAGAACAAACTGCGCTTCACCCAAATCTTTCAGTTGGAATTGCGTAGCTAGCCAATTCTTAATGTCAGTAAGATAACCTACATAATTTCCAACACAATTTGAGAGAATTCCAGGATTTTGCCAAAAAGCTTTCATCTCAAAATTGCATCTTATGCAACTATTTATAGTGAAATAGGATGGAAATTACCATCATATCCCTCCTTCATTCTCTCATTAGCATACAGTTAATATGTGAATCTAATTCACATTAAAACTATATATTATATCAATTATATCACATATAATTGATATAACACCTCATATATGAAATTGAACACTTCAATCTCATTCCTAACTTTATACCATCAATATTACCATGTTGAGTCGACGGAGGGTCCTAATGGATCTACACTTCATGAGCTCCAATGATGTGAGATTAACTGATCAAACTCTTTGATCTAGTTAATCAATATTCATTAACTACAAGTCACTCAACTATAGACTTGTAGTTACACTCTCCTCACTGTAGATTATATTGTGTCCATTGATATAATCATTACCCATGAGTCGACCCTTCACAGGTTGTTCGTAATCACAGTCGGGTAAAATTACCGTTTTACCCCTGTGATTACCTCTTTGTTCCTTAAGCACCACTGATCCTCTAATGAACAACAAGTCTATGGTCCTACCATAAACTTATACCATCTTAAGCCAGTTTAGAAGGCGGGGCCCCGTTGTTCAAGACCTGGACTTAGTTCTTTAGGGAACAACCTATCTAATTCCTTAGTGTAGGAATAAGTGAATTCCGTCTTGCATAGTTAAGTCTCCAGCTACCTACGAGGTACTGTCCCTTAGAAGGTAGGTTTATTTAGTCGGTTGTAGGCCACTCTTACCCATACTAGTCTAAGGACAAACCCCTATAAGATGGAGTTCTTAACTTTGTCAGGATTCAGGTCGAGTCACTAATGACCATCTATAAATTATCAGTCTTATCTTGTTAACAACGTTATACTTGTCAGACTAATAATTTGCAATCCGGTCTTGTATGAACTCTTCATACAGGATGCCTCCACTCGCATGTCAACCAAATGAATGAGTTGGATTACCTCATTTGTACTAATTACAAAGTAGGTCGCATCCATGGTGTTACAAGAATAAGGTCCAACCTTATTCTTATACCATAGACCATTTAGGTTATACTCTTGAACATAATCCAAATAGTGTCTACTACACTGATGTTCAAGATATATTATAACCTTGGAGCTTAGTTTATTGGATTTATAAAGTAAGAATATAATTTTACCAAAACAAATAACTCTTTATTTATTTGATCAAAATTACATAAGTTTAGGGCACAAATCCTAACAATCTCCCACTTGACCTAAAGCTTGTGGAGTACTAAACATTACAATAATGTAAATACAATAAACTAGGGCATTGAAACCATTTGTACAATATACTCCCACTTGCCCTAGTTGGGGAAGACTTGTAAACCTAGACCTTCTAGGTGACTCTCAAATACTTTAGTCGCGAGAGCCTTTGTAAAAGGATCAGAAATGTTGTGCTCTGAGGCTATCTTCGTGACGATCACGTCTCCTCGATGCATGATTTTCCGGATGAGATGATATTTCCGCTCTATATGCTTTCCCCTCTTGTGACTTCGGGGTTCCCTTGAATTTTCCACGACACCACTGTTATCACAATACAGCGTGATGGGCAAACTCATATTTGGAAGAACTTCCAAATCTAACATGAATTTCCTTAACCACCTGGTCTCTTTAGCTGCTTCACAAGCTCTTACATATTCGGCCTCCATGGTGGAATCAACGATGCATCCCTGCTTGACGCTTCGCCATACTACAACTCCTCCGTTAAGAGTAAATACTGACCCTGGTGTAGATTTTCGAGAATCTTTATCAGTTTGAAAGTCCAAATCCATGTATCCTGTAAGGATGAAATCCTTAGCCCCATACATAAGCATGTAGTTCCTTATTCTCCGTAGATACTTAAGGATCATTTTAACCGTTGTCCAGTGTTCAGGTCCTCGATTGGATTGATACCTACTTACCATTCCAACTGCAAAACAGATGTCTGGCCTAGTACACAACATGGCATACATTAGGCTCCCAACAGTTGATGCATAAGGAATCTATCTCATATCCTCAACTCTTTGAGGTGTCTTAGGACACTGTTCCTTAGACAAATGAACTCCAAATCTAAAAGGCAATAAAACCTTTTTGGAGTCTTGCATCTTAAACCTTAACAATACTTTATCGATGTAAGATATCTAAGACAGGGCTAGTGTTTTATTCTTGCGGATCCGGACAACCTGGTTCCCAAGAACAAACTGCACTTCACCCAAATCTTTCATTTGGAATTGCGTAGCTAGCCTATTCTTAATGTCAGTAAGATAACCTACATCATTCCCAATGAGTAGGATATCATCCATCTATAGAACTAGGAATGCGACAGAACTATTGATGATTTTCTTGTAGACACAAGGTTCATCATCATTCTGATCAAAGCCAAAAGATTTGATTGCCTCATCAAATCTTATATTCCAGGACCTAGAGGCTTGTTTCAGCCCATAGATTGACCTTTTAAGCCTTCAAACCTTTTGATCTTGTCCTGGTTCAATGAACCCTTTTGGTTGGTCCATGTAGATGTTCTCGTCGATATTGCCATTCAAGAATGTTGTCTTGACATCCATTTGCCATACCTCATAGTCATAATATGCAACAATGGCAAGTAGGACATGAATAGACTTTACCATAGCAACAGGCGAACAGGTTTCCTCATAGTCAACCCTTTTAACCTGGGTATAACCCTTTGCTACTAGTCTAGCTTTTAAGGTTTGCACCTTTCCATCTACACCACTCTTTCTCTTGTAGATCCACTTACAACCTATAGGTTTTACCCCATCAGGTTTATCTACAAGTTCCCAAACAGAATTGAAGTGCATAGACTCCATTTCTTGGTCCATGGTTATGACCCATTTGTCTTTGTCTTTGTCAACCATCGCTTGATTATAAGTCGATGGATCCTCACAGTAGTCATCTGGTATAACAACTTGGGTTTCAGATAAACCCATGTAATGGTCAGGTTTTGTTATAACCCTCCCACTACATCGAGGCATACTCAACTCTTGAGATGGACTCTCATGACTAGACAAGCTAGTATCAACAACTTTTGTTGACGTACTAGTCTTATTAGCAACTTTTGCTATTGTTCCGTCTAACTCACTTAACACAACTTTACTCCTTGGTTTGTGATCCCTTATGTGGTCCTCCTCTAAGAAAGTGGCATTTGTCGACACAAGTACCTTATCTTCCTTAAGATCATAGAATAATACACCTCTTGTTTCTTTTGGGTAGCCTACGAATAGGCACAATTTTGAACGTGAATCCAACTTTTTTGGATTTGTCACAAGCACATGTGTTGGACATCCCCAAATTCTACAATGACATAAACTACCTTTACGTCCTTTCCAGAGTTTAAAAGGTGTTTCAGAAACACTCTTTGGTGGCACATTGTTCAAAATGTATCCCGCAGTCTCTACTGCGTAACCCCAAAAGGAATTAGGGAGATGAGCATAACTCATCATTGATCGAACCATGTCCAACAAGGTTCTATTTCTCCTTTCCGATACACCATTTTGTTGGGACATACCGGGTGCTGAGAGTTGGGATGTAATTCCATGTTTTATCATATAATTATGGAATTTTAAAGCCATGTACTCTCCACCTCGGTCTGATCGAAGTGTTTTAATTGTTTTACCTAATTGATTTTCAACTTCAGTCTTGAATTCGTTGAACTTTTCAAGTGTTTCAGACTTATGATGCATTAGGTAAATATGCCCAAATCTGGAAAAATCATCTATAAAAGAGATGAAATATTCATAACCTCCTCTGGCTTTAACGTTCATCGAACCACAAAGGTCTAAATGTATAAGCTCCAGAGGTTCTTTAGCTCTATAACCTTTTCCACTAAAAGGTCTTTTACTCATTTTGCCTTCTAGGCAAGATTCAAATACAGGTAAAGTATTTTCTTCTACTCATTTAGAAGTTACTTCTTTACCAATCTCTCAATCCTATTGAGGTTAATGTGACCCAGTCTAAGATGCCAAAGATGAGCATTTTCTTTAGGAGAAATCAGTTCATGTACTTTCTATTTTGAATAATTCAATGTTTAAAACTATTTTTACTGAATTAAACCATTGCAAATAATTCTCAAAAAGAGCAACACATAGTTCAATACTTTTCCAAAGAAATAAACACTTTATTCAATTGAAAAGAAATTAAAGTACATTGTTCACTAAGGCAAGAAATAGAAATAAGGTTTCTAATAAACCCTGAAACTACATACATGTTATCAAATAACAACATTTTCTTGCCAGATGATTGCTCTTTATTTGCTCATTTTCTTTTTTTTTCAGTATCTTCTTAAGTTCAGAAGAATAACTGCAGTACTTAGTTCCAGAGGATGAACCCTTCTAAGAACTTTTAGAATGAACAAACAGATTTGCCTCTCCATTCTGTTGTCCCTTATCATCCATAAGAGATTGATAAGTCTGCAACTCATTTAGCAGAGAAGTCAGATCATACTCTATGTTGTTCATCGCTACATTGCTGGGGAATTGCAGAAAACTCTTCGGAAGAGATTCTAGGATGAACGATACCAAACTTTTCTCGTCTATGACCGCTCCGTTCATTTCTGTTATGTTGAAGTGAGCCATCAGATTGAGAACATGTTCTCTTACTGACGCTTCCTCCTCCATGTGTGCGTTGTAAACGTACTTTAGGGCTTCATGCCGAATTTGTTTGGACGGTTGTCTAGACAAATTTAGCATAAAATCCATGATCTCACGAGCTGAGACCTTGCCTTCTAGCCTCCTGGCTAAAACATCAGGTATGCTAGCAAGGATATAGGTTTTTGCCTTTTCATTGGCACCGACCCAACGGTCATACGCATCCTTAACAGCCTGAGGTGTGTTTTGAGAAGGGAATTGAGGACACTCCTCATTGAGAACGAACTTAAGATCATGTGAAACCAAGATTATGTTGAGTCTATTCTTCCAAGTCATTAATGTTCTCTCCGGTTAATTTTTCCGCACCTAGTAAGGAAATAATTGAGCTAAACATTTTGCTAAAATTTATAATAAAATTTATATAAGTTTCTCGGTAGAAAACTGTCTAATCCAATCGCGTTTTAGCTAATTATTTAATGATTCCTAAGTCATTAATAATTTACAATGATACTCCAAAGGTTTAGAATGTATGACACTGAAGGGTAATAAAAAACACTCCTCTTCTAGATCAAGACATTCTTGACCAAAACCTAATGCCAGAATAACTCTTATTCTTATAAGCTTTAGTTACCATTATTTGGTTAGGATACATACACTTCTTATGTACCTTGTGAGTATAACCCTCTGTCTTTAGACTCCAGAGTCCCCATCCAACAAAATCCGCCGAAGGGAGGACTAGGTTGAAAAATAGACTAAGAAAATCTTTATCCCTTTCGAGTGTCCACTGTGTTCGATCCCCTATGATCAAGCCTTCCTAAGGGATTGTCTAGTCCAGGCCAAACTAGCAGGCTGACCATAGTGATCTTACGGTGTGAACCGACAGAAGAGACCATAGATTTTTTTTCACTAAACTTGCTCCCACTCACTATAAGTACCCTCTCCATTCACCTTGATATTGACTCATACAAACACCATCCGAAGGATGGACGCTTTCGTTTGCGCCACGAGGCCAAGTATGAGTCTCATGATGTGAATTTCACAGAGAAACGTAGATGAAAAAATATGTATCATATACACATTTCCTCCCACTGGATACTTTAACTCTATAGGAAATTTACTTAGGCTAAACCCGGCTAATTGTTTTACCTAACTTATCAATATAACTCTTATATTGATAATCAATATAACTCTTATATTGATTTTATCCTAAGTTTGTTCAAGTCCCGGATAATATAACTCTTTATATTATCCTAAGTTTGCTAAGTTAAGTCTCCAGCCGCTCACTCGGTCTTGTCCCCAAGAACGTAGGCATAATGAGTCGGCGAATCTGGCCACTCTCACCCATACTAGTCTTAGGACAATCCCTTGCAAACAGGAGTTCGTAACCTGCTCAGGATTGAGATCAAGTTGCCTAGGTCATCCTAGTGAAATGGAAACCTAGCTAGTCAACGGAGTTACATCTAGTGGTTACTATTTCGCAGTCCGGTCTTATGTAATCTCATTACATAGGATATCCCCACTCACATGTCATCTACACGAACACGTTAGGATCACAGTGTTTGTATCATATACAAAGTGGGCCACATCCATAGTATTACCAGGGTAAGGTACCAAAACCTTATCCCTTATTATAGACTCTTTAGGCTGTATCTCGAACCGAGATCCTTTATATGTACATTACATTCAGTTCAAGAGACACGTTACAACCTTGGATGTTTAGTTTATTGGATTTAGGGTTAAAACAAGGACAATATCGTAAATAACGAACAATAACTCTTTATTGAAATAATAGCTATTTATTACAATAATTAGAACAAAATTACAAACTACGAGTTTTAGGGCACAAACCCAATATCATTAACTATGATTCATTCTATTATAGATTCATAGTTGCACTCTCGTCTTTGTAGGACAAGTTGTGTCCATCGATTTAACCAATAATCGTGAGTCGACCCTTCAAAGGTTGTTTGTAATCAGAGCTGGGTCAAATCACTGTTTTACCCCGGTAATTACCTCTTGCTCATTAAGTACCACTAATCCCCTAATGAAAAACTAGTTTATGGTCCTACCATAAACAAAGTCCCTCTCACTGGAGCCTTGTTGTTCAAAATCTGGATTCAACCCTTAAGAGAAAACCCTATCTAAATTTCCTAGCTCGAGAACGGGTGAATTCCATCTCGTAGAGTTAAGTTCCCGGCTCCCACGAGGTTTTGTCCCCAAGAAGGTAGGCACATTGAGTTGGCAACTCTAGCCACTCTCACCCATACTAGTCAAATGATAAACCCCTACATATAGGAATTCGTACCCCACTTAGGATTTAGGTCGAGTCACTTATGGACATCTATAAACTATTTGACCTAATTTGTTAACGGTGTTATATCAGTAGGCTAATAATTTGCGGTCTAGTCTTGTACACTCTCATCGCAAAAGATGCCCCCACTCGCATGTCAGCTTCATGAACGAGTTGCATCGCGTTGTTTGTATCAAATACAAAGTGGGTCACATCCATAGTGTTACCAGAATGAGGTCTCCAACCTTATCCATGTACTATAGACCATTCATGTTACATATTTGAATATGATCCAACCTGTGTGTCCACTACACACTGTTCAAGATCTCATATTCATAACCTTGGAGCATAGTTTATTGGATTTAAGTTTTAAATGTGAATATACAAGAAAAGATGAAAAATAACTCTTTATTTATTTCATCAAGAATTTACAAAGTACACGAGTTTAGGGCATAAAACTCCAACATGGGGTTGTACAGGTAGTTATGGAGTTCTAGATAGAGGATGAGTCTCACTCTTTGGTGAGAGGATGCTGCATAAATTGACTCTGCTACCATCAATAGATTTTATGGGTTTTCTAATTACAAACGAGATGAGTACAATCAATACATCAGTACACAGGTTGACCCAGAACATATGACTTCAGTTTTGGCACAACCAGAAGCAGCATGGGTAACAAGAAGAGGAGATGTCATAAAATTCAAGACATTATACCTCAAGTTTGAAATAAGATGTAACACACTTTTATCAGTGCCAAACTCCAGCCAAAGGCACATATGATCGATGTTACAAAAGAGAGAGTCATCCTTCTCTTTACCATTTCCATTGGAAGTACAATAGATATGAACAAAGTAATATTTTAGTACATCTGCCATGTGAGGAGAGGCAATACTACGGGTGGTTAGGGCCAACCATCACTCATCATCGCTCTGTGTCGGAATGCAGGGGTGATAACTCTTAGAAATAAGAGTTACTGGGTATTAATTGATATTGATTTTCAATTAATTTTATGACATTGTACATGAAACTCCCAAGCTTTGATTTACTTTACTCTTATATTTAGTTTGAGACAGTAAATTGTTATTTAAGTATAATACCTTAATTAACGAGCTTAATTATTTCTTAATTAGGGTTGGAATTAAAGAAGATGCTTAAGGAACACAACAATAGTTTTTCAACTATTTGCTGGAACAAAAATGTCCTCTTTGAAGCCAAAAAGAATTGGCACGTGAGAGAAATCTCATTTAATGATGTGGAGACTGTAAGATGATTCAACTCCTTTGGACCTCAGAAATGCTGCCACGTGGAAGAAGTTGTCCATTAAGCCCTAATTTTCTCCAAAAAAGAGGATAAAGATAGGGCAACCATTTTTAAGGAGGAGACCCATCATTTTTTAGGAGGGGATTTCTGAAAAGGAGAGAGTGGAAGAGAAGTCTGGGTTCCAAGCATCGGAGTGGTAGTTTTTACTCGGAAAGGAAGGTTCCTTGTTGGAGCAACAATGGGAGCTACAACAGAAGATTCAAAGCAACATTTCTTTCTCCTTCTTTTTCTGCATTTTAGTTGTTTAGATTAGTTACTATTTTATTTATGACTTTATTGTATTTTTCCTTTTTTATTTACTTCTGAACATGAACTAACTCACTTTAAGGTGAGGATTAGAGGATGATTGTATTTTTGATTTGCATTATAGTTAAGTAAAGTCTTTTTGAATCGATTTGGTTTTTATGTGTGCTTAATCATAGCTCGATTTCGTTTGGCCAACCATTTCGGAGCTTTGTCCTCTTGATTTTTTAGAAGAATCTGGAGGGTTGATTTCACAAAAATCACATTAGCTCCATAGTTAGGGTTAATGGCTAGTTGAGTGAGGAGATTAGGAATAATCACTCACCTAATGCACAAGAAATACGATGGATTTATTAGTGTTGGAGTGATGGGAGTGAAACAACAGTTATTTGGTGATTCAGGAGAATGATGGGGTTACTGTAGTGAGTCGATCGATTTGAGTTTTTACTTAACTGTAAGGTGAGTTAAATGCATGAAATTCCTCTAACCCAAACCTTTACTTTGTCATTAGTACCTTTAATCCATTTCGATTCCTTTGTTTCTTGTTATTTCCTCTGTTTTTGTATTTGTCTCTGCATTTATTTTGTTCCAGTATTTTCGTTTTATGTTAATCTGTTACCTTGATAATTTCTTTGGTTACGATCTAAGTTTTCTGAGTATTAATTTAGATAAATTAGGAAATTGTTTGTCTCCATGTATATGACAATTTACTTGCTGCCAACTACAAAATTTATGAGTATACTTGCACATCAAACAACATGTAAATCTGAACTATACATATTGTTATAGCAATGACCACAAGTGCTCAAGGGGTCACTTGGACCCTTAAGAGAAGATAGTTCACCTTAAGGGGAACATGGATAAGAACTATATCATGGTCCTTATAAGAGGAAATCAAGATAATGAAGAAGGTCATGATGGGGGTGAACACGAGTAGGAACAAGAAGACCATAGAAGGGAGAACCTCATCCACAACCTATACCCGTGCACTATCAGGGCATATACGAGGTAATTTTCAGCAATGGATGAAATGTACGGGAGGCAGGAGGAGCGCTTCTATCAATACAGGGAGAGAGTGTGTCGACAAGATTGACGTATGAGACACCACCATCAACGCAATGAGGCACATCATCATCATTTATACGAGTGCATGCGTATGATGGCAGACATGAACATGGAGCTCCCCCAGCCACCAGAGCCCCACGTTTCCTTAGAGGAGGAATGAGAGCATTGCACGAGTCAGGGTAGTAATACTTTCTTTTTTTTATTGTTATTTCATTTTCTTTATCATTCCTATTTGCGATTATTGTATTATTGTTCTCACCCGTATTTTCTTTGTAGTTGTTTTTATTTCTTATCTTTTAATTGACAACATTAAGGACAATGTAATATTTAAGATTGGAGGTGCAAGTCTTTATTTAATTATATTTGCAGTTAAATTAATTCCTTATGTCCTGTTGTTAATGAATGAAGCTCTGTGGATTATTTATCATGTTTAAAATTGGTGAAAGTAGAAATTTGAGTTATTTTGAACCTTTTGTTGAATAATGAGCCTGATTTGAATTGTTATGACTATAATAATTTATAACACTCATTTATGAGTGTTATTTAGCTCTAAAAACTATGTTTTTACCTAGAAAGTGAGTGTTTACTATTGTAAATTAGGTCATTTAGGGTAAATTTGAGTAAAAACAAGTTTTGCATGTGTTTGAAGTCGTGATTTTTTAAATATAAGTTTTTAGGTGTAAATAGTGTCATTTTTAGTAAGAAAATATTAATTTTTGTTGTTTTTGTGTAGAGGTAGAAAAAGGACTCAAATGTGCCCACATCCTGGCCGCAATTGATGTACAAAGTAGAGCAGAAGTCATATTTCAACCGTTGCAGGAAAAGAAAAAAATGTGTCCAACTATACGACCGTATTTAGGTCATTTCGACATAATACATATGCACAAACTATGTGACTGCATTTGAGCCTTTTCGATAGATTTTCCCAGATTCGTGAGTTGCAGATAAAATCATATACAATCAAATCTTCGAGAATCATGAGATATGATTAGCCACGCCTCTTCACACCAATCTCAGCAGCAAACCCTAAACCTTGAGTTCTATAAAAGGCAACTTTCAATTCAAAAGGAGCTTGGATTTCTATTTTCTTCCTAATATGAATCCTACCGTGCTATTCAAGACTAAAGAAAAGCTTCAAAAGCTGAGTTTAATTAAATGTTTTCAAACTTCATTTATGATGAACTAAGAAGCATTTAATGAACTGAAGTGCAACTTATGCTTCATTAAAGACAAGCCAAGCTTTATTTATACAACAAAAATTTCAAGCTACATCAAGTGTGACTTCTTTTATTCTTGGATGGTTACAAATTATTGGGGGGAGGGGGGCTTATTAGAAGTTTAATTATTAGATTTATGGAGTTTTCAATGTAAATTTCAGTTTTAAAGTTCTAGTTTCAATGTTGTAAGTTACATTTAAGCTAGTGGGCATTACGGTAATGATGGGAAGGAGAGTTACAACTTTTCAATAGATCATAGGTTACTTTAGGATTAATTTTGAGGCTATATAAAGCCATGTAACTTATGTTTGAGAAGGAAAAATAAGAAGATTGAAAAATGTAAACAAAAGAGGCCTTTGAGCTTTATTACAACCTATAGCTATTTCTTTGCAATTTTATGTTGATTAAGTTTCATGCTTAGAATCATTTAAGCTTGACTTGATCGATCTTGCTTGGGGAGTGATTCGAATCTCATACAAGTTTCTTGCCTTAACATCCTTGATAGGTAATCTAATTTTACTTTCCTTGAGTTGATTTTAAAAATTAATTTTGGGGTTTTTGAGATTGAATTTTAAAGGTCTTGTTTCTTTAGTAAGGTTGTTAGATCAAATTATCAACGATTACTTAACATTTTGACATCAGAATCTTTGACTTCTTTGATTTCATTTCTGTTGGGATTTTTGTCTTAATCTCGTGTTTGCAAATTACTGTTTGAAATTAATAAGAGTTATTCATTTCATCACTTTGTGTCTTGCAATATTTATAAACTTTTCCAATAAACTAAGCTCCAGGGTCATTGAATTTATGAGAGAACTAGAACTTGAACGGTGTGTAGTGGACACCCAGGGAGGATTAAGTTCGAGTAAATGACCCGAACGGTCTACAGTATCTAGATAGGGTTGGAGACCTAATCCTAGATACACTGTGGATGCGACCCGCTTTGTATTAGATACAAACGAGGTGATCTGACTCGTTCATGTGGTTGACATGCGAGTGGGGGCATCCTGTGCAATGAGATTGTACAAGACCGAACCGTGAATTATTAGACCTACTGATGTAACACCGTTGATAGTAAGGACTAATAACTTCGTAGATGACCATTAGTGACTCGACCTGAATCCTGAGCGTTTTACGGACTCCTGTCTGTGGGGGTCTGTCCTTTGACTAGTACGGGTGAGGGTGGTCATAGTTACTCGCCCAATATGCCTATCTTCTCGGTGACGAGACCAAGTAGGAGTGGAAACTTAACTACGCGAGATGGAATTCACTGCTTCCGCCTTTAGGGAAACTAGAGGGGTTGTTCCCTTAAGTGTTGTCTTCAGGGCTTGGACAATGGGCGCCTACCTTCTCACTCGCCCGAGAAGGGTGTTGTGTATGGTTGGACCATCACAATATGTTGTTCATTAGAGGAGTAGTGGGGACTTAAGGAACAAGAGGTAGACACATGGATAAAACGGTAATTTGACCCTATCGTGTCTCACGAACAACCCGTGAAGGGTCGACTCATGGGCATTGGTAATATCGGTGGACACGTAATATTCTACAATCGACGGAGAGTGCGCCACGAGCTATAGTGTAGTGTTACCATAGCTAATGAATGTTGATTAACCGGGTCAAAGAGTTTGACAAGTTAATCTCGATCATTGGAGCCCGCCAACAGTAGGTCCATTAGGTCCCTCGGTTGGCTCAATCAAGTTAAAAAGAAGGGTTTATGTTTTGGTATGAAATTGAAGTGTTCAATTTCACTTAAAGAGCATTTATGTCATTTATATGAGATATGAATGATATAATATATAGTTTAATGTGAATGAGATTCATAATAAACTATAAGTTAGCCTAATTGTTGAATTAGGGCTAATTGGAGAAATTAATTGAGAGAAATTAAATTGGATGTGATTCAATTTAATTAATCCACATTTATTGCAAATGAGATTTGCAATATGACATATGAGATATCTTATATTATGTGGTTATGCAAATGAGATTTGTATAACCTATGGTTGTGATAAAGTGGTAATTATGTTGAGATTTTAACTCCATGAATTCCACTATTTAAACCCTTTGCAAGAAGGGATTGTAAGCTCACTCTCTCATTTTTTGATTTTCATCAAAGAGAAGAAGAGAATTCTCTCAACCTTTCTCTCAACTCTCCTCTCTCTCCAAAATCAAGAAGTTCCCACAAACTTCCTTCTTTCTAAAGGAAGAACAACCGAGAAGCTTTTAGTGGTTGTGTTCGGTTCTTGATCGTGAAAAGAGAACGAGTTCGTTGAGATCGGGTTCTTTGCGAAGGGTTCATGATTTTCTGGAAAGGAGTTCTTGAAGAGGGTCTTCAACAACTAAGTAACTTCATCTTATTGTTTTTCTTTTCCATTTTGCATGTTTAGCCTAGATCTAATAGTTAGATCGTTTTAACAAAACTCGAGTAGCGTAATGATACCATGACGATTCCATCGTCTTCCGCTGCGCGGGGATTCTCATTCCCTTCAATTGGTATAAGAGTCATTTCGATGGTTCTTCACTATGCACTTTTTTTTGTTAAAATAGGTGGGTAATTTACATTGAATTCATGAGATGAATGCTGGTTTGCAATTTTAGATGTTTCGATTTTTGGCACTTTTAGATTTATTTTCTGTTTGATGAGATCAAATGTAAAGGGCCCGTATTTTTGGGCAATTTAGAAAATAAATCGAGTCTGTATGTCCGTGTCGTTCGTAGCAAGTGTTGCTGTGAAGAAATCGGGGCGGAAATAGGCAAATTTCGAAGCAAAAACAGCAAAGGTATTTGCTGTACAGACGACGACGTTGAGACACTGCTCCTTGGCATCTCAACGCTGTGTCAGCGGGAGCAAGGCGTGCTGCAGGACAGCGTTGCAACGCCGCTGGCGTTGAGAACGTTGGGTCGACGTTGGAAGCGACAGCGTTGCAACGCTGCCCACGGCGTTGCAACGCAGAACGTGGGAAGCTTGCTTCTTGAATGGGAGTGTCCTTAGATGTCTGAAAAACAACATTGACACAATTTTGGTAACTGACGACATAAAGTTCGTGTTGTCTGAGGAGTGTCCTTAGATGTCGGGCTCGACAGCGTCGCGAAGTGTTCGCGATGCATACGATCGGTGGATCAGGGCCAATGAAAAGGCCAAGGTCTACATTATTGCCGCCAATGTCGGATGTATTGGCAAAGAAACATGAGTGATGGTCTCCGCCAAGGAGATCATGGAGTCCTTGCAAGAAATGTTTGGACAACGGTCTTTCGTGTCCGACATGACTCGCTCAAATACGTCTTCAACGCATGGATGAAGGAGGGGTCGTCTGTCCGTGAACATGTTCTAGACATGATGACCCACTTTAATCTGGCTGAGATGAACGGGGCTTCGATCGACGAGTCGAGCCAAGTAAGGTTTATTTTGGAGACTCTTCCGAAGAGTTTCCTTCCGGTTTAAGCAATGCTTTGTTATGAACAAAATTAGCTACACTCGACAACCCTCCTCAATGAGCTACAGACTTCCAGTCCCTTGAATAGGGTCAAGGAATCTGAGGCAAATGTTGCCTCTGAGTGTCTTATCACGTGGGTTCGACCTGCCGGGACGAAACTGTTGCTCTTTCACGCCCGAAAGGGAAGAAGAGAGGATGAAGAGGGGTAAAATTGACCGAGCCGCCGCCACAAGGGCAAGAAGGTCAAGGACGCTTGCAGAAAGGAAAGTGTTTCCACCGCAATGGGGCGACACATCTGAAGAGGAACCGCCCCAAATTCTGGCCGAGAGGAAGAATCAAGGTAAATGTGATTTACTTGTGATGAAAACTGTTTAGTGGAGAGTAGTGACTCTCCCGGATATTGATTCGGCGCCACTAACCACGCTTGTTCTTCTTTTGTGGATTGATTCTGGCACCACACGCGAGAAGGTGAGGTGACTCTACGGGTTGGATCCAGGGAGCTTGTCTCTGCTGCAGCGATCGACACGGTGAAGCTACACTTTGGCGGGAAGTACTTATTATTAGTTAATTTGTACATTGTACCAGGGTTTACTAAAAACCTTGTTTCCATTTCCCGCCTAATTGAACAATGTATATCTGTTTCCTTTGAATCTAGTAAAGCGTTTATTTCTTTCAAAGGCAATCTTATTTGTTCTGCTTCACTTGAGCATAATCTGTATGTTTTGAAACCTAATTCGGTCAAAAGTGTTTTGAATATTGAATTGTTTAAAACTGTAGAAACACGAACTAAGAAAGCGAAAGTTTCTCCTAAGAAAAATGCCCATCTTTGGCATCTACGGTTAGGCCACATTAATCTCAATATGATTGAGAAACTAGTGAAGAGTGGACTTCTAAACGAGTTGGAAGAAAACTCTTTGCCGGCGTGTGAGTCATGCCTTGAGGGCAAGATGAGCAAACGTCCTTTTAGTGGAAAAGGATATAGAGCCAAAGAGCCTCTTGAGTTAGTACATTCGACCTCGTGGTCCGATGAATGTTAAAGCTCAAGCGGTTATGAGTACTTCATGTCTTTCATGAGCGATTACTCCGATATGGGTATATTTACCTAATGCACAAGAAGTCTGAAACTCTTGAAAAGTTCAAGGAGTACAAGACTGAGGTTGAGAACCTCTTAGGTAAATCTCTTAAAACACTTCGATCGAATCGAGGTGGAAAGTACATGGACACTGAATTCCAGGACTATATGATAGGACACGGAATTACGTCCCAACTCTCAAAGACTGGTATGCCACAAAGCAGAATGGTGTATCGGAGAGGAGAAAGCGAACCTTGTTAGACATGGTTCTGGTCGATGATGAGTTATGCTCGCCTCCCCGATTCCTTTTGGGATACGCAGCGGGAGATCGCGGTCTATATTTTGAACAACGTTCCATCGAAGAGTGTTTGTGAAACACCTTTCGAGCTCTGGAGTAGATGTAAAGGCGCTTTACATCACTTGCACTGGGATCCCCGACCCGTGTTGGTGTCAAACCCAAAAAGTTAGAACCCGTTTGAAATTGTGCCTATTCATAGGTTACCCTAAAGAGACTAGGGGTGGTCTGCTTTACGATCCTAAGGAAAATAGGGTGCTTGTGTCGACAAACGCCACTTTCCTAGAGGAAGACCACGTCGTGATCATTTACCAAGGAGTAAAGTTGTGTTAAATGAAATGGATGATTACATCGACAAGAGTTGCCGATGGGGCTAGTACGTCAACAAGTGTTGTTGATCCTAAAGACGCCTAGTCAAATCTGCTCCCAAGAGTTGGGAATGCCTCGACGTAGTGGGAGGACTGTGTGAGACGGCTGATCAGGTACATGGGTTTAGTTGAAACCTCGGCTTGTTGCTCCCGTGATGATCAGTGAGGATCCATTGACCTATGATCAGGCAATGGTTGATATTGACAAAGACGAGTGGATTAAAGCTATGGACTAGGAAATGGAGTCTATGTACTTCAATTCTGTATGGGAGCTTGTGGATCAGCCGGATGGGGTAAAACCTATTGGTTGCAAATGGATCTACAAGCGTAAACGTGGCGTAGATGGGAAGGTGCAGACCTTCAAAGCCCGACTAGTGGCAAAGGGTTTTACCCAGGTTGAAGGGGTTGACTATGAGGAAACCTTTTCACCTGTTGCCATGGTAAAGTCGATCAGGATCCTTCTGGCCATTGTCGTGTATTATGACTACGAGGTATGGCAGATAGACGTCAAGACAGCCTTTCTGAATGGCAAACTTAATGAGACCATCTACATGGACCACCTAAAGGGTTCATTGCCCAAGGCCAAGAGCAAAAGGTTTGCTTCACTTCATAGGTCCATTTATGGACCAAAAGCAGTTTCGAGGTCTTGGAATATAAGGTTTGATGAGGCGATCAAATCTTATGGCTTTGATCAAAATGTAGACGAGCCTTGTGTTTACAAGAAAATCTTTGACAAAACTATCGCATTTTTGGTGTTGTATGTGGACGATATTCTTCTCATTGGGAATGAGGTAGAATTTCTTACTGACGTTAAGAAGTGGCTAGCTTCGCAATTCCAAATGAAAGGTTTGGGAGAAGCTCAGTACGTTTTAGGTATCTAGATTATCCTAATCAAAAGAAACAGAACGCTAGCCTTGTCTTAGGCATCTTATATTGACAAGATGTTGTCTAGATATAAGATGCAGAACTCCAAGAAGGGCTTACTTCCTTTCAGGCATGGGGTTCACTTGTCTAAGGATCAGTGTCCTAAGACTTCTCAAGATGTTGAGGATATGAGACGGATTCCATATGCTTCGCCTGTAGGGAGCCTGATGTATGCCATGTTGTGTACTAGACCCGACATCCATTATGCAATAGGGAATTGTCGGTGAGATATCACCCAATCCAGATTAGATCAACGGATGCACCGTAAAGGCAATCCTCAAGTATCTTAGGAGAACGAGGAACTACAGTTTAGTGTATGCCAGTGGGGATTTGATCCTTACGGGATACACAGATTCTGATTTTCACACCGATAAGGATTCTAGGAAATCCACTTCGGGATCAACCTTCATTCTGAATGGAGGAGCTGTAGTATGGAGAAGCATCAAGCAGGGATGCATCGTTGATTCCAATATTGAAGCGGAGTATGTTGCGTCTTCTAAAGCTGCAAAGGAGGCTGTTTGGCTTAGGAAGTTCATGACGGATTTAAAAGTTGTTCCAAATATGAACTTGTCGATCACACTGTTCTGTGATAACAGTAGTGCAGTAGCCAAGTCACGTGAGCCTCGGAGCCATAAGAGAGGAAAACACATTGAGCGCAAGTATCATCTGATACGGGAGATTATGCACCGCGGAGACGTGACAGTCACGTAGATAGCTTCGGAGCACAACGTAGCTGATCTGTTTACAAAACCCCTCATGGCTAAGGTGTTTGAGGGTCACCTAGAGAGTCTAGGTCTTTGAGAGCTTCCTTACTAGGGCAAGTGGGAGATGTGTAAAAACGGGTATTCAATGCCCTAGTTTATTGTATTACTTCAGTGTAATTTCTGTACATTTCAGAAATGTATTTTCTCCACTAGCTTAGTCCAAGTGGGAGTTTGTTGGGATTTTTGTCCTAATCTCGTGTTTGTAAATTCTTCGCTTTGAAATTAATAAGAGTTATTCATTTCATCACTTTGTGTCTCGCAATATTTATAAACTTTTCCAATAAACTAAGCTCCAGGGTCATTGAATTTATGAGAGAACTAGAACTTGAACGGTGTGTAGTGGACACACAGGGAGGATCACGTTCGAGTAAATGACCCGAACGGTCTACAGTATATGGATAGGGTTGGAGACCTAATCCTGGATACACTGTGGATGCGACCCGCTTTGTATTAGATACAAACGAGGTGATCTGACTCGTTCATGTGGTTGACATGCGAGTGAGGGCATCCTGTGCAATGAGATTGTACAAGATCGGATGTGAATTATTAGACCTCACGATGTAACACCGCTGTGATGAGACTAATAAATTTGTAGATGCCCATTAGTGACTCGACACAATCCCGAGCGTGTTACGGACTCCTGCATCTGCGGAAGTCCGTCCTTTGACTAGTACGGGTGAGGGTGGTCACGCGATTACTCGCCAATATGCCTATCTTCTCGGGACGAGAGACCAAGTAGGGAGCTCGGGAACTTAATTACGCGAGATGGAATTCACTCGTTCCCGCCTTTAGTGAAACTAGAGGGGTTGTTCCCTTAAGTGCTGTCTCCAGAGCTTGGACAACAGGCGCCCACCTTCTCACTTGCCCGAGAAGGGTGTTGTGTGTGGTTGGACCATCACAATATGTTGTTCATTAGAGGAGCAGTGGGGACTTAAGGAACAAGAGGTAGACACAGGGGTAAAATGATAATTTGACCCTGTCGTGTCTACGAACAACTTGTGAAGGGTCGACTCATGGGCATTGGTTATATCAGTGGACACGTAATATTCTACACTGACGGTAGTGCAGCTACGGGCTTTAGTGGAGTGTTACCGTAGCTAATGAATGTTGATTAACCGGGTCAAAGAGTTTGACAGGTTAATCTCGTATCATTGGAGCCCGTCACTGTAGGTCCATTAGGTCCCTCGGTTGGCTCAATCTGGGTTAAAAGAAGGGTTTATGTCTTGGTATGAAATTGAAGTGTTCAATTTCACTTAAAGGGCATTTATGTCATTTATATGAGATATGAATGATATAAGATACAGTTTAATGTGAATGAGATTCATAATAAACTATAAGTTAGTCTAATTGTTGAATTAGGGCTAATTGGAGAAATTAATTGAGAGAAATTAAATTGGATGTGATTCAATTTAATTAATCCACATTTATTGCAAATGAGATTTGCAATATGACATATGAGATATCTTATATTATGTGGCTATGCAAATGAGATTTGCATAACCTATGGTTGTGATAAAGTGGTAATTATGTGGAGATTTTAACTCCATCAATTCCACTATTTAAACCCTTTGCAAGAAGGGATTGTAAGCTCACTCTCTCATTTTTTGATTTTCATCAAAGAGAAGAAGAGAATTCTCTCAACCTTTCTCTCAACTCTCCTCCCTCTCCAAAATCAAGAAGTTCCCACAAACTTCCTTCTTTCTAAAGGAAGAACAACCGAGAAGGTTTTAGTTGTTGTGTTCGGTTCTTGATTGTGAAAAGAGAACGAGTTCGTTGAGATTGGGTTCTTTGCGAAGGGTTCGTGATTTTCTGGAAAGGAGTTCTTGAAGAGGGTCTTCAACAAGTAAGTTACTTCATCTTACTGTTTTTCTTTTCCATTTTGCATGTTTAGCCTAGATCTAATAGTTAGATCGTTTTAACAAAACTTGAGTAGCGTAATGATACCATGATGATTCCATCGTCTTCCGCTGCGCGGGAATTCTCATTCCCTTCAATTTCGATTTGGTGTTTTTTGGGTTTTAGATCTAAAGGTCTTGTTTGTTAACAAGGTTGTTAGATTTCAATTCCTCTTTGATTTCATCACTTCCCAACATGCTACAATTTTCTTTCTTTTTGTTCGCCACACCGAGTCTCCCCCAAGACGTGTTCAATCTTCATTCATACACAAACTTTGAAAGAAAGGAGTGTAAGTACTTGTTCTCTTCAAAAGAAGTTGGACGAAGTGAGAAAGAAAGAACATCGTCGGGTTTTTATTACTTTTCTTTATATTCTATATACTTTCTATTTTTGCAGTATACTAGTTTTTGTTTTTCATTCTTAAATTCGATTGTAAGTTCGATTTTTCATTTGTACAAGTTATACTTCAATTCTAAGTTTTGTATTTTCAATTCTAAATAGTTATTTCAATTTTTCCAATGAAGTTTATTTTCTCTCATTCTTGTTTTTCTTTTATATTTTGCACTTTAGTTTTATTTTCAATGAGCAGATAAACTTCTTGGAGGGGATTCAATGAAGTGAATATCCTAACAAAGAGAAAACCCCTACCATGTGATCTTAGTAAACTTGCTTAACATTTAGCACTGTTTGCTTTTAGTGAGTTTAAGTTTGATTGTTTGCTTACACTGAAGACTTGAGTTAACATAGTTTGTGCGTAATTCAATACTGAAAGAGTTGCGTTGAATATACATTTTCACATAAGCAATCTAGGAGAAGAGTCTAAACATAGTTCACTTTTTTTGTTGGGGTGTTTGCCCTAATCTCGTGTAGTTTGTAATATAGTTGTTCTAAATGAATAAAAGTTATTGATTTGTCAAACTTTGTATCTCGTATTTTATAAAACTTAATCCAATAAACTAAGCTCCAGGGTCATATTATAATACTTGAACAAAGTGTAGTTGACACACAGGATGGATCACGTTCGAGTTAATGACTCGAACGGTCTACAATATATGGATAGGGTTGGAAACCTCATCCTGATACACTGTGGATGTGGCCCGCTTTGTATTAGATACAAACGAGGTGATCCAGCTCGTTCATTTGGTTGACATGCGAGTGGGGGCATCCTGTGCAATGAGATTGTACAAGATCAGACCGTGAATTATTAGACCTACTGATATAACACCGTTAACAGTAGGACTAATAACTTCGAAGATGATCTTTAGTGACTCGTCCTTAATCGTGAGTGTGTCACGGACCCCTGTCTACGGGGGTCTGTTCTTTGACTAGTACGGGTAAGGGTGGTATGGATACACCCAATATGCCAGCCTTCTTGGGGACAGGACCTTGTGGGGTGTTGGGAACTTGACTATGCAAGAAGGAATTCACTCGTTCCCGAACTAGGGAAACCAGAGGTTGTTCCCTTAAGTGTTGTCTCCAGGGCTTAAACAACGGGCACCCACCCTCTCATTGGCCTGAGAGGGACATCGTTTATGGTTGGGCCATACAACAAAGTTATTCATTAGAGGAGCAGTGGGACTTAAGGAACAAGAAGTAGACACAGGGGTAAAATGATAATTTGACCTACCAGTGGCTACGAAAAATCGGTGAAGGGACGACTCGCAGGGATTGGTTATATCGATGGACAAAACTTGTCCTACAGTGGTGGGAGTTCAGCTACGAGTTTTAGTGGAGTGTTACCGTAGCTAATGAATAGTGATTAATTGGATCAAAGAGTTTGATCGGTTAATCTCATATCATTAGAGCTCATCAGGTGTAGGTCCATTAGGTCCCTCGGTTGGCTCAATTGGACAAATTGAGGGTTTATAGTTTGGAGTGGATTCGAAGTGTTCTAATTCATTAATTGGGTAGTTATGTCAATTATATGTGATATAGTTGACATAATATATAGTTTGATGTGAATTAGATTCATAATAAACTATAGAATAGCCTAATTGATTAGTTAGTGCTAAATTGAAAAAATTGAATTGAGAGAAATTAAATTAAATGTGATTCAATTTATTCCACAATTATGCAAATAGGATTTGTATAATAAGGTATGAGATACCTTATATTATGTGATATGCAAATATGATTTGCATATCATATGGTTGTGGTAAAATGGTGAATTGATGGAGATTTTAACTCCATCACATACCATTATAAATAGGTGCTTTGTGAAACATTTGAATAACCAAGGATTCACTTTTTGTTATTCCATCAAAAGAGAAAAACCAAATTCTCTCTAGCCTCTCTCAATTCTCTAAATCCTTTCTCCATCCAAAATTCCAAAGGGAGTTCCACAACTCTCCCTCAACCTCTCGAGAACAACCGAGAAGAGGTTTTGGAAGTGTCTTTGTTCGTGAGGTTCGTTGGATCGAGAAAGATCGAGGAGGAATTGCAAGAAGTTGTCTAGAAGAGGTTAGTAAATAGTTTACTTTCTGTTTTCCTTCTCAAATCAGCATGCTTAACTTAAGAATATATGTCGATATGTTCAATTTTAACAAATCACTCACACAACGAATCAACGACGTTTCACGACGTCTTCCGCTGCAGGAAATCAATTCCTATCATTTTGTACCTAGACATAGGTGATAACACACAAAATGTGTTATGTCTCTGAAAATTCCAAATTCGAGTCCCTCCTCAATGCAACACGACATTTGTAAACCCGAGATCTTTCTTTGGAACCTCCTTATTATCAAACAACAAAAAGAAAGAAGAAATGAATGTTTAAAACTTGGTTTTCCATGTTTTAAAAAGGAAAGAAATGAAGTGAAAGGCAAAAGGAAAACAAGGAAGGAAAGTTTAAACCATTTCGGTTTGGATTGCTTTTAAGACAAAAGAAGAAAAGGAAATGAAACAAATGTTTAATACACTAAGTTTGCTTTGTTTTGCAAAAAAAAGATAAGAAATGAAAAGATAAAGGAAGGAAAAAGAAAAGAAAAGAAAGGAAAGGAAAGGTGGATGGTGGATGGTGGGGACCCCACCTTGTTTCTTTCTTTTTAAAAGACTTTCCCCATCGATTTCTCCTCATTTTATGAAGAAAAGGCAAGGGTTTTTCGTGGGAGAAGCAGAAAGGAAGAGGAAGAAGAGGGGTTTTGGAGCTGGATTTGGAGAAGAGAGGGAGAGAACTCAAGCAATTGGTATAACAGCAAGGTAATCACTCTGCCATGTTCTGCTATTTTGTTCATCTCGAGCTCCACAGAAAGAGGTAAGAGCTGAGATTTTGTTTCGTGCAAGTTAACTCATATTGGAACAAAATTCGTGAAGGATGCTCGAGCAAATTCGGATCTTAAGCTACTGATTTGTGAAGAAGAAGACAGAACACAGAATTTACTGTCAAATCCGAGAAGTCCCTGATGTTTTGGTTGTACTGACCTGTATAATTGGAATCAGAAGCTCTATTAGGTATGGTTGGAAAGCTTATTGAATATCCTACAACTTTCATGAAGAAATCGTGAATAGAAAATGATTGGAAGATGTTGTAAATAGCAGGTCAAGTTTCGGGTTGCAGCAGAAATTCGAATATGGAATAGCAGAAGTTGGTTCCTGGGAAAGAAGCTTTCGAGGTATTTCTGAACCAATCTATTGGGAATTTCAATTTCATGTCTTCATATGATTTTTAGAGGATTCAAAAAGGAAGAGATTGGTATAAATTTCACCCTGTTTGGCTAAGTAATGAAGAAGTTATGGCTGTCTGAAAACAGGGCAGATAGTCTGAAAATGCTGGAATTTTTGTTGGAGTGTTTTCTTGTAGTTTTAAAGTTAAAACCATGAGCTCGAGGTTCTAAAACATGGTTTTGGTTTGTTTGACAGTCCAAGAGGAGATAGGTCGAGTGTACGGGCCAAGGTTCTAGTTCTAACACGGTGAGTGACAAAACGAACCTTGAAAATGGTTTATAGGCTTGTATTATGCTTATGAAATGCAAGGTTTTGCTAAAACGAAATGGTTTCAATGCTTATTGTTTTCCTTGAACACTTGTTTATGAGCATTCATGATTTCTTAGAAATGTTTTAAAGTGTTCATGATGAGCTTAAATGTCTTGATGAAATTTATACACGAGCATATGTTTATTGCATTTCCGAAATCTATGGAAATGTTATGATTTTGAGCAAGTATGTTTTAGCAAGTATGTTTTTAAAGATTTCCAGTTTTATGAACAAGCTAAGTAAGCTTGAGTTTTATGAAAGAAAAGATAAGCGGATATGTTCAAATGTTTTCATGTGATTTTCTCGAGATATTGAGCAGAGGCTTTATGGTACCGTGTGCACACAGTCTTATTCTCGTTGTCGACGTTGAGTGTACTCCGTAACAATGTGCCATTGCCGTGAGTCTTTGGGCGGGCCCCACTACGACAAAGACGATGGGAGTGCTGGGCGGGCCCCACTACATCGTAGAACAAAGTAGATTGTGGCATGTTTTAATAAAGAGTTTATATCATTTACATGCCTTACGAAATTTAAACGATATACTTGCTGGTTTTTACGAAAAGCTATTATGATTACACGATTACTTTCAACACTTGATTACTGGATGCATATGCTCATAGATGACGGGTGATATGATTTACGAGTTAGTAGTTTTCTTTAAACTCAAGTCACTCACTGAGCTTCATAGCTCATTCTTTTAGTGTTTTCCCACTTTTCGGTAGAGATCGAGCTCCTCCAGCTCTCGAGAACTCGCCATAGTCTCTGAAGCTTCACATGTTTGATACTTTGTGCGTGTTTGGTGTTGTATAGCAAGTCCATATGTTTTGTAAATTATTTTTAGAGAGCTATGTAGTTATAGTCCTATGTGCTTTAGAGGTTGTGGTTGTTTAATTAGTGGTTTGACCGCTTGTGGTTCCGATGTTCTTGCTCATTTTAGTTTCCAAGAGAGACTTAAGAAGAGTTTCTCCTCATGTACGTCTTATGGATGTCCAGCTTCCATGATGTTAAGTTTAAAGTGTTCCATATGCGAACATAGTTTCTTTTCGTAAAGTAGTGTCACAGGTATTGTTAAGCGGTAACAATGTCTCTGCTGGCTTCATGTCGCCTCTCTGGGCTAAGTTAGCAAGTGTTTCGGGAGGGGTGTGACAACTTGGTATCGTGAGCGCTTAGTTCCATGGGAATGAGACAGAGCAAGTTAGCTCTAGAAGAAACCGAAAAGTAAATAGCAAGTTATTGAGTTAGTTCAATAGAACTAGTAGAGCATGGTCCAAGTAAGGACAAGAGTAAGTCCAAATGACTAGAATGTGAACACAAGTCTAGAATTGTGCATTTGAGTTGAGTACTCATTACATGTCTAGTATGTTAATATGTTATAGAAGTCATGCCACCACGCACTAGCGGGCATCATGCAAAAGATCGGGATCGGACGCGAGGATCCTACCCAAGATCAATCCCGTGGGAGATCTAGTGCCCGAGAGTTCGATCACGGGCCAAAATTAAGCAAAGATGTTAATTCCTCACGGAGGTAGGTAAGCCATAGGGAGCGGGACTAAGTAATCCGGATAAGACATATAAAATAGATCAACTAAAAGAATTAGGAGCCACGGTGTTTGAGGGTTCCAAAGATCCAGCTTGAAGTTTGAGGTTTGGCTAAATAAGCTTGATAAATGTTTTGATGTTATGAGTTGCTCTCGAGGAGCGAAATGTTAAGTTAAGTTGACCACATTCTTTGCAAGCAAAGAAGGTAGAAGAATGATGGATATCGATGTTAGCTTGATTGTAGTGATGCACGTACTTCACTAATCGCAAACTTTCGTAAGTATATTTGAAAATAAATATTACCCTAGCACGCACTGAGAGGCGAGAGAGGATGAATTTTTAGAACTAAAACAAGATACACTTTCAAAGTATTGGTGAGTATGAGAGAAGATATACCGAGTTGTCGCGGTATGTTGATGTGATTGTGGCATCTAAGAGCGGCAGTGTGTGTCGACGATTTGAAAGAGGGTTACGACACGAGATACGTACTTCGATTCATGACCATTGCTAAGTGGACCGACTTCTCTCACTGGTAGAGACCGCTTCTACGTGTTGAGCGAGTATAGCAGAGGCGCGATCGAGTAGTGAAGCCTAGTTGTGGAGGCTTCGACAACAAGCAGTTTCCAAGGTCGTGAGCAGCAGAGATTCACACTTGGAGTAAATGTTTCTAAGTCAATATGACTTTAAGGAGCAAGCTAGTAGCCAAGTAGTCAGGCATCGAGGCAAATGATTGTGGGTAGTGCCTATCAGAGGCAGAGTTAAAAAGAACCTAATTAGTTTGTTTGATTAGCAGCAAGACTGCAAAGAGGGCAAGAGTCTATTGCCAGTATAGCAAGGAAAACTCCATGTGTGATCTGTTGCAAGAATCATCAAGGTCACTGTCTTGTGAGTGTTGGTACATGCTACCAGTCTTTGACAACCGTGACATGTCAAGAGGGGATTGTCCACAGCTATGGACACCGCACAGAGGACTAGGGAGTTGAGTCCCAGCTTAGTTTGAGCACCGAGAGTTTCAATGAGTCGCAAGAGAGGGCACCAGTGGGGTTAGACTAAAGAGAGTTGTAGGGAGGCCTAGGCAACACGGAAAGGTCTAGGTTATGACTCAGCAAGAAGCTGAGGATGCACCAGATATGATTATTGGTACGATTATTATTTGAAATGTACCTGCACCTGTTTTAATAGAACAAGGTGCTACACATTTCTTTGTTTTTAGTATGTTCTTGACTAAGTTGAATGGGAAGCTAGAACCTTTATGTAAAAGGTTAGTTATATACACTCCAGTTGGTTATGCTTTATTAGTCAATTCAGTGATGTAGAATTGTGAGGTCTTAGTAGAAGGTCTCAATATGTTAGTGGATCTTCTTCCACTAGAGTTGCAGGTGTTAGATGCAATCCTAGGAATGGATTTCTTATTCACTCATTATGCTTCCAGAGATTGCCATATAAAGGAAGTTGTTTTCAAGAAACCAGGATTAGCTAAAGTGGTTTTATGGGATGAAAGAAAGACTATCCCTACGAGTTTGTTTTCAGCATTCAAAGCTCAGAAGTTATTGAGGAAAGGTTGCACGACGTTTCTTGCACATGTAGTTGAGGTGCAGGAAGAAAAGCTAAAACAAGAAAATGTTCTTGTTGTGAATGAATTTTCTTGTTGTTTTTCTAGTAGATCTATCAGGATTGCCACCTGATAGGGAAGTTGAGTTCACCATTGAATCATTACCATGAATAGCATCTATTTCGCAGTGGCGCCGTATAGAATGGCTCCAAGTGCGATCGGGGAGCTAAAGATGCGCCTAAGGACTAGTAGATAAGGGATACATCGGACCTAGTGTATCGCCTGAGAGCTCCAGTGTTATTCGTAAAGAAGAAAGATGGTACCCTCGTAATGTGCATTGATTACGCATGGGGCTTAAACAAAGTCACGATACGTAACAAGTATCCTTTACCCTGAATAAATGACTTGTTTGACCGGCTAAAGGGTGCATCGATGTTTGTAAGATTAATTTAAGATCGAGATATCATAAGTTAAAGGTCGAGAATCGACATTCCTAAGACATTATTCATAATGAGGTACGAGCATTACGAGTGTGTTTAGTAATGTCATTCGGTTTAACAAGGTACTAGCAGTTTTCATGGACCTCATGGACAGGTTTTCCACCAGTATTTGGATAACTTTGTAATAGTAATTATTGATGATATACTAGTTTACTCAGGTTGATGTGAAAGCCCACGGGAACACATGAGTATATTATTCTACAAACACTACGTGATAAATAAGCAGTACGCTAAATTCACCAAATGTAAGTTTTGGTTGAATCATGTAGTGTTTAGGGTAAGTTGTTCCAACAGATGGAGTTGGTATGGGTCCACATAAAGTAAAAGCTATGGTCAACTTAGTGGGACCAGCTAAAGCGACAGAGGTACGTAGTTTCCTAACTTGGCAGGATAATGCAGATGATTTGTTGAGAACTTCTCACGATTAGTATTACCCTTAACGCTTTAATAAGAAAGAATGCTAAGATTGAATGGTAGGATAAGTGTGAACGAGTTTTCAGAGTCAAAAGAGATTAGTTACAAAGACCTATTCTCGACACTTCCTATAACGGGAAAAGAATATGTGGTTTACTGTGATGCCTCAAGGAAAGATTTAGGGTGTGTACTGATGCAAGAAGGAAAAGTAATAACTTTGCGTTAAGGCAATTGAAAAAGCACGAATATAATTACCCTACCCATGATCTTGAGTTAGCAGTAGTTGTTCTAGCATTGAAGATATGAAGACATTACCTGTTTGGTGAAAGGTGTCACATTTACACAGATCATAAGAGTCTGAAGTATATCTTTGATCAAAGGGAGTTGAATATGAGACAGAGAAGATGGTTAGAACTGATTAAAGATTATGATTGTACCATAGAATACCATCCTGGTAAGGTGAATGTGGTAGCAGTTGCATTGAGCAGGAAGTGAAAACTTCCTAAGGACACCTTGTGTGGTTTTCGAGCAACATTTTTAAGTACTCTAAGGGGATTCTAAGGCAGTTGTAACTACAGAGAATTCAGAGGGTCTTTTAGTTTAATTTCAGATCAGGCCTTCACTCGTAATAGAGATTGTGAGAAGACAATCAAAGAATAGTAACTTGCAAAAGATGTTTAGAAAGTCCAAATAGGGCCAAGAAGCAAAATTTAAAATGAGATCGATTTTGAGCCACAGAGAAACAGAGAAGACTATGCGTTAGAGTGTTAGTGAGCTTAAGAATGCTATTCTAGAAGAAGCTCACAGCTTCAAATTTACGCTTATGCATCCGTGAAGCACCAAGATGTGTAAAACCTTGAATGAGACTTATTGGTGGCCCGGGATGAAGCGGGAGATAGTTGATTATGTGATAGATGTTTAATCACAACAAGTTAAACCAGTTAGACAGAAGCAAAAGGACTCCTTAATCCACTACTCGTGTCGAGTGGAAATAAGAGCATATCGCTATGGATTTCCTTGCTTGTACATCTTACTCCCAAAGTGGACATTATGGTATATGATAATGATCGATAGACTCACTAAGACAACAAGGTTTATACTCGATTAAAATCGACGCTCTACACTTGATCAACTTGATAAGCTATACGTCGACAAATTTGTGAAAAAAAAACTATGGGGACAAAGTCGAGTTTTAGTACAAATTGCGTTTCATGTTGCATGCAGTTGTCCATCCGAGAAGACCATCCGCACCTAGAAGACATGTTGCAAGCGTGTGTCCTTCAAGTTAAGGGAAGTTGAGATACACACCTATCGCTTATGGAATTTGCTTACAATAACAACCTACCAAATAATATTGGCATGGCACCATTTGAGGCTCGGATAAAAGACCATATAGAACGCACGTATATTGGAATGAACTAGGAGAGCGGAAGCTAATCACCCTAAGTTGGTACAAGTTACGACGATAGTATTAAGGTAATCAAGAGAATTTGAAGGTAGCTCAAGACCGTCGTAAGAGTTATGCGATTAAGCGTGAAAGGACTTAGAATTCCAAGTCGATCAAGTTTTGGAAAGAAAGGTAAGCTAAGTTCCAGATATATTGATCCTTATCAAGTAATGAAACGAGTTGGGCTACCAACCTACAAACTGGAGTTGCCAACGGAACTATCTCAAGTACATGATGTTTGTCATGTGTTCATGTTGAGGAAGTAAAACCAGATCCGACACATGTGCTACAAGCACAACTCGTTGAACTGAAAAAAAAAGACATGAGTTACATAGAGAATGTAGTACAATCCTCGACAGAAAAGAACAAGTTTTGAGAAATAAGACGATCCCACTCGTGAGGGTTCATTGGAAACATCACAGAGTAGGGAAGGCAACCTGGGAGTTAAAAGACCAAATGAGGAGGAAGTATCCGATGATTTTCACCTAAAGACTACTAAATTTCGAGGACGAAATTTCTTAAGGGGGAGGTAAGTTGTAAACCCGAGATCTTTCTTTGGAACCTCCTTATTATCAAACAACAAAAAGAAAGAAGAAATGAATGTTTAAAACTTGGTTTTCCATGTTTTCAAAAGGAAAGAAATGAAGTGAAAGGCAAAAGGAAAACAAGGAAGGAAAGTTTAAACCATTTCGGTTTGGATTGCTTTTAAGACAAAAGAAGAAAAGGAAATGAAACAAATGTTTAATATACTAAGTTTGCTTTGTTTTGGAAAGAAAAGATAAGAAATGAAAAGATAAAGGAAGGAAAAAGAAAAGAAAAGAAAGGAAAGGAAAGGTGGATGGTGGATGGTGGGACCCCACCTTGTTTCTTTCTTTTTAAAAAGACTTTCCCCATCGATTTCTCCTCATTTTATGAAGAAAAGGCAAGGGTTTTCGTGGGAGAAGCAGAAAGGAAGAGGAAGAAGAGGGGTTTTGGAGCTGGATTTGGAGAAGAGAGGGAGAGAACTCAAGCAATTGGTATAACAGCAAGGTAATCACTCTGCCATGTTCTGCTATTTTGTTCATCTCGAGCTCCACAGAAAGAGGTAAGAGCTGAGATTTTGTTTCGTGCAAGTTAACTCATATTGGAACACAATTCGTGAAGGATGCTCGAGCAAATTCGGATCTTAAGCTACTGATTTGTGAAGAAGAAGACAGAACACAGAATTTACTGTCAAATCCGAGAAGTCCCTGATGTTTTTGTTGTACTGACCTGTATAATTGGAATCAGAAGCTCTATTAGGTATGGTTGGAAAGCTTATTGAATTTCCTACAACTTTCATGAAGAAATCGTGAATAGAAAATGATTGGAAGATGTTGTAAATAGCAGGTCAAGTTTCGGGTTGCAGCAGAAATTCGAATATGGAATAGCAGAAGTTGGTTCCTGGGAAAGAAGCTTTCGAGGTATTTCTGAACCAATCTATTGGGAATTTCAATTTCATGTCTTCATATGATTTTTAGAGAATTCAAAAAGGAAGAGATTGGTATAAATTTCACCCTGTTTGGCTAAGTAATGAAGAAGTTATGGCTGTCTGAAAACAGGGCAGAAAGTCTGAAAATGCTGGAATTTTTGTTGGAGTGTTTTCTTGTAGTTTTAAAGTTAAAACCATGAGCTCGAGGTTCTAAAACATGGTTTTGGTTTGTTTGACAGTCCAAGAGGAGATAGGTCGAGTGTACGGGCCAAGGTTCTAGTTCTAACACGGTGAGTGACAAAACGAACCTTGAAAATGGTTTATAGCCTTGTATTATGCTTATGAAATGCAAGGTTTTGCTAAAACGAAATGGTTTCAATGCTTATTGTTTTCCTTGAACACTTGTTTATGAGCATTCATGATTTCTTAGAAATGTTTTAAAGTGTTCATGATGAGCTTAAATGTCTTGATGAAATTTATACACGAGCATATGTTTATTGCATTTCCGAAATCTATGGAAATGTTATGATTTTGAGCAAGTATGTTTTAGCAAGTATGTTTTTAAAGATTTCCAGTTTTATGAACAAGCTAAGTAAGCTTGAGTTTTATGAAAGAAAAGATAAGCAAACATGTTCAAATGTTTTCATGTGATTTTCTGAGATATTGAGCCCGAGGCTTTATGGTACCGCAGTGTATTGCAGTGTCTTATTCTGTTGTCGACGCTTGAGTGTACTCCGTAATAACAAATACCGCTGTGAGTGTCTTGGGCGCCCCACTACGACAAAGACGATGGGAGTCTTTGGCGGGCCCCACTACATCGTGAGAACAAAGTAGATTGTGGCATGTTTTAATAAAGAGTTTATATCATTTACATGCCTTACGAAATTTAAACGATATACTTCACGGTTTTTCCGAAAAGCTATTATGATTACACGATTACTTTCAACACTTGATTACGGATGCATATGCTCATAGATGACCAGGTGATATGATTTACGAGTTAGTAGTTTTCTTTAAACTCAAGTCACTCACTGAGCTTCATAGCTCATTCTTTTAGTGTTTTCCCACTTTTCAGGTAGAGATCGAGCTCCCGGTGCCTGAGAACCTGCCATAGTCTGCTGAAGCTTCACATGTTTGATACTTTGTACGTGGCTGGTGTTGTATAGCAAGTCCATTTTTGTAAATTATTTTTAGAGAGCTATGTAGTTATAGTCCTATGTGCTTTAGAGGTTGTGGTTGTTTAATTAGTGGTTTGGACTGTTTGTGGTTCTGATGTTCTTGCTCATTTTAGTTTCCAAGAGAGACTTAAGAAGAGTTTCTCCTCATGTACGTCTTATGGATGTCCAGTTTCCGCAGTGTTAAGTTTAAAGTGTTCCATATGCGAACATAGTTTCTTTTCAGGTAAAGTAGTGTCAGCAGGTATTGTTAAGAGGTAACAATGTCTGTTGGCTTCATGTCGTCTCCCGGGCTAAGTTAGCAAGTGTTTCGGGAGGGGGTGTGACAACGTTTGTACCCACATGCCCAATCCACAATTCCTTAGATTCTAGCGAACTCTTCAGTCTTCGATGCGAGTAGATCTACAAGATCCATGAGTTTTTCTTTTGTTCTCAATCACTACACACCCCGTCGTCTTCTTCTTCATTGCGCACAAGCATTCTTCGTGTTTCTAGTAGCATCTCTTGAAGGGATCGAATCTCGATGCATAAGCATTTAAATTGCTTTTACCCGCAAATACGTTGTGGGTTCTCACAAAAAAACAAAAAACTAGATTAAGCATATTTGGGGAAGAAGAATGTTACCTTTGAAGAACTCTTTTTTCATGTATTCCTTTTCCAATCTCGATCTCGTTCTCGAATGGATCATGAACATGTATCGATCTCGAACGCCTCCTTTATGGCTACTCCATAATTTTCTAGCAGAGGGAGAATAGTGAGAGTTCCCTTTTGGAATTTGGAGAAAATTCTCTTGAGAGAGAATAAAGAATAGAGAGAATTAAGAGAACTTTTTTGTGTTTTTGGAGTTCCAAATCCAAAAAATGAGAGATCAATCATCCAACTGCATCCAAGTGCACTTATTTATAGAGTGTGATGGTGGAGGTAACTTCTTCCACCCACTCACCCACTAATTCCATAAATGATGCATTATGCAAATCATATTTGCATAATGCATATTAGAAAGTATCATATACTTTATAAATTGAATCATGTTTAATTTTTCATATTACTCTCATATTTCCTATTCCATATAATATGAAACAATTTTATACTAAATTAGACATTTGGATTATAATTCAAACATAGTATATAGTTCAATATGAATTATATTCACATTAAACTATATATTATATCGATTATATCACTGATCAATATAATCCCCATATACGAATTCGAACATTTAAAATTTGATCTAAAACTTTATACCCTCGATATATCCATGTTGAGCCAATAGAGGGACCTAATGGACCTACAGTTCATGAGCTCCAATGATACGAGATTAACCGATCAAACTCTTTGATCCAATCAATCAACATTCATTAACTACGACTCACTCCATTCTAGACACATAGTTGCACTCTCTTCATTGTAGGGCAAGTTGTGTCCATTGACTTAATCAATACCCGTGAGTCGACTTTTCACCAATTGTTCATAATCACAGTTGGGTCAAATTATCATTTTACCCCTGAGATTACCTTTTTCTCCTTATGTACCACTGATCCTCTAATGAACAACTTGTTTATGGTCCTACCATAAACAAAGTCCCTCTCGGGCCAGTGAGAGACTGGGGCTCCGTTGTTCATTACCTGAATTCATCCCTTAAGAGAACAACCAATCTAAATTTCCTAGCTCGGGAACGAGTGAATTCCATCTTATGGAGCTAAATTCCCAGCTCCCCACGAGATTTTGTCCCCAAGAAGGTAGGCACATTTAGTCGGCATCTCTGACCACTCTTAGCCATACTAGTTAAAAGACAAACTCCCCGTAGACAGACGTTCGTAACGCTCTCAGGATTAAGGTCAAGTCAATAATTGTCATCTATAAATTATTAGACATAATCTATTAACGGTATTACATCAATTTGGCTAATAATTCGTTGTCTGGTCTTGTACAATCCCATTGCACAGGACACCCCCACTCGCACGTCAACTACATGAATGAATTGGATCGCTCATTTGTATCAAATAAGTGGGGTGCATCAATAATGTTACCAGGATAGGGTTCGTAATCTTATCCATGTATTATAGACCATTCGAGTAACATACTTCAACATGATCTTATGTGTGCCCACTACACACTTTTCATTCCTCATTACAATAACCCTGGAGCTTAGTTCATTTGATTAAGTTTAAATGCAAGTACACAAGAAAAGACGAAAAATAACTCTTTATTAATTTCATCAAGCATTTAAGACCATGAGTTTAGGACATAAAACTCCAACAAACTTTCACTTAACCTAAAGCTAGTGGAGTACAACATTACAAATGATGTAAATACAATAAACTAGGGCATTAAATACCATTTTTACAAAATACTCCCACTTGCCCTAGTTAGGGTATAATTAGTAGACCTAGACTTTCTAGGTGAATCTCAAACACCTTAGTCGTGAGAGTCTTTGTAAAAGGATCAGCAACGTTGTGCTCTGAAACTAGTTTCGTGATGACTACATCCCCTCTTATGACTTCGTGGTTCTATGGACTTTTCCACACACCACTGTTATCACAATAAAGGGTGATTGGCAAATTCATATTTGAAATAATTTCCAAATCGGTTATGAATTTTCTTTGCCAAACTGCCTCCTTAGGTACTTCACAAGTTGCTACATATTCAACCTCCATCGTGGAGTTTGCGATGGATCCTTGTTTGATGCTCTGCCAAACTACAACCCTCCGTTAAGAGTAAACACTGACCCCAATGTGGATTTCCTAGAATCCTTTTCGGTCTGAGAGTAAGAGTTCGTGTATCATGTAAGGATCAAATTCTTAGCTCCATACACGAGCGTGTAGTCCCTCGTTCTCTTAAGATACTTGAGGATTGCCTTAACTATTGTCTAGTGAGCATATCCTTGATTGGATTGGTATCTACTGACTATCCCTACTACATAACAGATGTCGGGCCTAGTACACAACATAACATACATCAGGCTACCCACAACTGTTGCATAGAAAATCCGTCTCATATCCTCAACTTCTTGAGGTATTTTAGGACATTGTTCCTTAGATAGATGAACCCTGTGCTTGAAGGGTAATAAACCATTTTTAGAGTTCTGCATTGAGTATCTGATCAACATCTTGTCAATATACGATGCCTGAAACAAGGCTAGAGTCTTATTCTTGCGATTCTGGATAATGGTTACTATTTCGAGGTCTGGTCTTATGTGATCTCATCACATAGGATATCTCCACTCACATGTCATCTATACGAACACGTTGGATCACTGTGTTTGTATCAAATACAAAGTGGGTCATATCTATAGTAGTGCCAGGATGAGGTACCCAACCATATTCCTTTACTATAGACCCTTTAGACTGTTTCTCGAACTGAGATCCTTATATGTCTACTACATTCAGTTCAAAAGATATACAATAGCCTAGGATGTTCGTTTATTTGATTTAGGGTTGATATAAAACAATATAGAAAATCATGAAACAAACAATAACACTTTATTGATTAAATTAGAATAATGTTACAAACTACGAGTTTTAAGGCATAAAACCCAACAACTCCGTCACGGCGTCTGTGCCGAAATTTCGGTAGCATAACGACGTAATTAGGAGAAAACCAAAAATTTCCTGGGACCTAAACAAACAAGGATACACTTCGTAAATTTCAACGAGTGCCCAATCTCCACCAAACTTCATTTAAAGAATAGGTTGAGCCACAAACTAGAGTTTCCACAAATGGAAGCATGACAAGCAAGCAGGCAATAAAGAACAACCTAAATAGAACCTAAGCGCTAAGGCATTCACAGAACACTACAATCCACAAACCTAGCCATGAGACTAAGAACCCTCACCCATGCAACTAACATGAGTAAGAACTAAGTTAATGACGAAAACATTCAAGAGACAATGGTAGTTACAACATTTCTTACAAAAAGAAAACTAGGCCTACAGATCAGGAAGAGCTCCACAACCTCGTCAGGTCGTCGTCATCGGTAGCCGCCTCATGGTTTCTTACCTGCAACCAAAAACATCAAAGTAAACGGATGAGTATAAACATACTTAGTAAGCAACCCACTCAAGTCCAAACAAAACTATCAAGCACCAAAACATTAATGGTTTCACCTAGAATACAACTCAAGACAGTCAAGACACTGTGCCTAAACTCGACACTCCTAACTTTGATCTTTAGTCCCGTACCCAGGGTCAACGGATGGCAGTGAGAGGAGGTGACTCACTTTCACGCCCTAGCATTGGGATTCACCCTCTCATGTCAAGTATACCAGATGGAGGGGTCGCGTCCAATCGCCCTCGGGCTCATCGGGAATCACCCCTGAGCCTCTCGTCAACTAAGGATTGGGCCACCCCTCTTGCTCCTCGAGACAATACCCCAGAGCCAACACATCGAGTGAAGGGTCTCTCTCCCAACCACTTGTCTCGTAATCTCGTCGAATGGAGGGTATCACTCCCAACCACCCGTCTAGTAATCTCATAGAATGGAGGGTCTCTCTCCCAACTACCCATCTCGTAATCTCGCTAACCCGAGGCCTGGGACTAACTAGGAAGTTTCGGAAGTAATGGGTTCAAGCCTTGTAGCACAATTCTGAAGCAACCTAGGCTTCACAACCCCTTGGGTTTTACTCAATACCTAAACGTTGCCCTTGTCACCTACTCGACCAGACTCCTCACGCTCTTGAATCGTTCAACCTCACGACCCAACATGCACAAGTCATGCAACACAATCCATAAAGTTCAAAATCTCGAAAGAGTAGGTAACTAACAGAGTTCCATGACAAGCTAGGCAATGTTATCCATACATAGATAAGTAATCCGACTGCTAAATAAATCATGTAAATAACATGTTAAACCCACAATAAACAAAAGCAAGCTAAACACAAAACAAGGACTCGCTCCCATAGGCACTCATGCTACTAGGTTCAGCAAACCACACAACATTAAAATAACCACTAGCCACGCAAGTCCCCTTGCTTACGAGCTTGCATGCGAATCCAAATGGCTATTTACCTCGATTTGGGCACACAAAACTGTTATTCCTTCCTTATTTGAGCAATCAACTTGCCTACAACATGCCAACGAGGGAAACTATCCTTAAGTGTTATCTAAAGTCAGACCTAAGCGAACAACACCAAAAAAGGGACTCTCAAAGCTTACCTTACACGGGTGTGCCGACAACATCAAACCAGCCTCTACATAGAGAATGAAATGCCAAACCAGAGCAAGGTCGTGAAGGGAATGAGAGTCCCAGCGCAGCGAAAGACGATCGAATCATCGTGGTATTGTTGTGCAATTTCAATTTCGTTAAAATTAACTATCATATAGTATAGATTAAACATGCTTTTTCTAGAAAGAAAACAACAAGTTAGAATGGTACTTACTTGTTGAAGACGATCTTCAAGCTTTCCTTCCGTAGGTCACGAACTCTTCGTATTCTCCTCAACGATCTCGAACTCCTCGAATAACGAACACCGAATCGAACATTTCCACTTGGTTTCTCGGTTGTTCTTCCTTAGGTAGAAGGAGGATTGTGGGATCCTTATGGTTTTGGGAGGAGAAATTGTGAGAGAGATTTGAGAGAGAATTTGGTGCTTCTTTTGGTGAGATTTCCAAAAATGAGCAAATGGTCAATGAACCCTTCTTGCAAAGGGGTTTAAATAATGGTGATAGGTGGAGTTGAAATCTCCACCTATTTACCATTTTACCACAACCATAGGTTATGCAAATCATATTTGCATAACCATTTATTATAAGATATCTCATATCTAATTTTACAAATCACATTTGTATAATTGTGGATTTTTAAATTGAATCACATTCAATTTAATTTCTCTCAATCTAATTTCTCCAAATTAGCCCTAATTCAACAATTAGGCTAACCTATAGTTTATTATGAATCTCATTCACATTAAACTATATAATATATCATTCATATCTCATATAAATGACATAATTACCTTTCTAGTGAACTTGAACACTTCAAATTCACTCCAAAATTGTAAACCTTCTATTATTCGAGTTTGAGTCAACCGAGGGACCTTATGGACCTACAGTGACGAGCTCCAATGATCCGAGATTAACCTATCAAACTCTTTGACCCGGTTAATCAACATTCATTAGCTACGGTCTAAAGCCCATAGCTGCACTCCGTTTTACCCCTGTGTCTACTTCTTGTTCCTTAAGTCCCTACTGCTCCTCTAATGAACAACAACGTTGTAATGGTGCAACCATACACAACACCCCTCTCGTGCCAGTGAGAGGGTGGGCACCCGTTGTCCAAGCCATGGAGACAACACTTAAGGGAACAACCCCTCTAGTTTCCTTAAAGGCGGGAACGAGTGAATTCCATCTCGCGCAGTTAAGTTCCCAAGTCCCTACTTGGTCCTGTCCCTGAGAAGATAGGCATATTGGGCGAGTAACTGTGACCACCCTAACCCGTACTAGTCAAAGGACAGACCCCTGCAGATAGGAGTCCGTAACACGCTTAGGATTCAGGTCGAGTCACTAATGTGTTGGGATTTGTGCCTTAAAACTTGTAGTTTGTAATTATGTTCTAATTATTGTAATAAAGTGTTATTATTTCAATAAAGTGTTATTGTTCGTTATCTACGAGTTTGCCTTTATTTAAACCCTAAATCCAATAAACTAAACATCCAAGGCTGTTAAATGAATCTCTAACTGAATGTAATGTACATAAAAGAGATCTCGGTTCGAGATACAGCCTAAAGGATCTATAGTTAGGGGATAAGGTTTGGGTACCTTACTCTGGTTAAACTATGGATGTGGCGCACTTTGTATTTGATACAAACACTGTGATCCTAACGTGTTCGTGTAGATGACATGTGAGTGGGGATATCCTATGTAATGAGATTACATAAGACCGAACCACGAAATAGTAATCTCTAGCTGTAACTTCGTTGACTAGTTAGGTTTCTATTACACTAGGATGACCTAGGCAACTTGATCTCAATCTCGAAAGCGTGTTACTGAACTCCTGTTCATGAGGGATTGTCCTTTGACTAGTATGGGTGAGAGTGGCCAGATTCGCCGACTCAATATGCCTACCTTCTTGGGGACAAGACTGAGTGAGCGGCTGAGAACTTAACTTAGCAAGATGGAATTCACTCCTTCCTGCCTACTAGGGTAAGTAGACGAATGTTCCCTTAAGTGGTTTCTTCGGGACTTGAACAAAGGGCCCGACCCTCTCATTGGCCCGAGAGGGACTCTGTTTGTTGGTAGGACCACAAACAAATTGTTCATTAGAGGAGCACTGGTACGTAAGGCACAAGATGTAACCCAGGGGTAAAACAGTAATTTGAACAAGCTGGTGTTACGAACATTTGTGAAGGATTGACTTGCTGTCATTGGTCAATATCCATGGACACAGAAATATATCTGCAGTGAGAAGAGTGCAGCTGTGAGACTTTAGTGGAGTGTTCTCGCAGTTAACGAATGTTGATTGGGAGGTTAATGAGATTAACCGAACAATCTCGTATCGTTGGAGCTTCTGATCTGTAGGTCCATTAGGTCCACCTTCTAGCTCGTAAAGGGTTCTTAGATCATTAGAATTTGAAATGTTCAAATTCATTAGGGAATAAACTTAATGTATATTGATACAATATTATATATGGTTTTGGAACTATATATTATAAATTTAATGTGGATATGATTCATATTAAATTTTGTGAGAGAATTAAATATTTGAAAGAGTTCAAATATTAAATGTGAATGTGATTCATATTTGAAAACTATAGGTTAAAACATAATGTGCATGAGATGTACATTAAACTATAGTATAAAGGGTAAAATGATTAAATATGATTTAATCATTAAATTAATACTATATTTGAATTAAATATGATTTAATTTAATGAACTAAATTAATGAATTAATTAATTTATATATTATTAATTGGAAACGTGTCAGGAGGACACGTTCCCACAACTCCCCAACTCCCCCTCGATAGGGAGTGGGGAGTTGCCCACTAAAGGTTCTTCTTCTCCTTGTGAGAAGAAGAAGATGATTGATCGATTGATTTTTCATATTTGACAGAAAGAAAAAAATTCGCTCTCTTTCTCTCAATCTCCAAAATTCCCTTCTTCTTCCAATTGTTGGATCCTTCCCACCAAGGAAGATATAAGTATTCAGAGACATAGAGGGTTTTCCAAGTGGTAGTGTTCCTGCTTGAAAAACAGAGAATTGTTGTGTTGCTAATTTACTGGAATTTGCTTGGAGTAAGGAGTTGCTGCGAGTCTACAAAGGTAATTCCTTCTTCCCTTTAGTTTAATTGTTAAACTTAGTTTGTTTGTATGCAATTAATCCATGTCTAATAGGATTAGAATTTTATACTTGTTCTGTATTTATCAATGTACTGTTTTTTTGTTTTGAGCAAAACAATCAAGCACATTAATGATCCCAAACACGTTGCCGGGGATTAACATTTATTTAATTCTTTTGATACTATTAAGAAGTCACTTGGTCTTACTCTAGAGGTTGTTTTCTTTTTGTGTTTGTTGTTTTTGTTTTTTTGTTTTTTTGTTTCTTTTGATTTTGTGTTGAGTTTTTCTTTTAGTTTGGTGTTTTTTTTTTGTTAGTTTTAAATTTTCTGTTTTTCTGTGTTGTGTGTTGCATGCGAAGTAACTCAGAAACTAATCTAGTTCCTTTTGATCCTGAAGTTGACAGAACTTTCAAAAGGAAGCTTAAGGAGACTAAGGACAAGGTCAGAATCATGGAGGAACAATAGGGAGAGTATAAGCCCATTAGGGAGCACTTCCAACCCACTTTTGCTGGAAACCAATCTGGAATTATTTATGCTCCAATTCAGGCTAATAATTTTGAGATAAAGACGAGTCTCATCCAGATGGTTCGAGAAAATGCCTTCATAGGACATGCCATTGAGGATCCCAATCTGCATCTGAGATCCTTTGCTGAAATCTGTGGCACGGTAAAAATTAATGGTGTATCTCCTTATGCTATTCGCTTACGATTATTTCCTTTTTCTCTGCAGGATAAAGCAAAATTCTTGTTGGAGTCCTTGCCCACAGGTAGTATTAGTACTTGGGAGGAATTAGCTCAGGCATTATTGGCTAAATACTTCCAGCATGCCAAGACTACGAGGTTGCGCACTGAGATTGACACTTTCAGACAGCAGGATGGAGAATAGATGTTTGAAGCTTCGGAAAGATACAAAGATTCACTTAGAAAATGCCCACAACAAGGTTATCCTGACTGGTTGCAAATTCAATTATTTTATAATGGATTATCTGGAAATAATAAATCTCTTTTGGATGTAGCTGCTGGGGGGTCAATATTTTCCAAGTCTGCAGAGGATGCTCGTACTTTTCTTGAGGAGATGGCTGCCACAAGTTATAATTGGCATTCTGAAAGATCAACTGCCAAACCTGTGGCAGGGATGTACGAGATAGATGATGTAAGTTCCATCAAGTTCCATATGGCTTCCCTAACTAGTGCTTTGAATAAACTTGCAGGTACAAGTAACAATGAATCCATAGCTGTAAACTCGAGATCTTTCTTTGGAATTCAAAAAAAAAAATAAAAATAAAGGAAAACAAGAAAGGAAAGGATAGTATATTATGGTTGGTTTGTTTTAAAAAGAAAAGAAAAGAAAAGAAAAGGAAGGAAAAGAATGAAAAAGGGGAAAGTGGAAGGTGGGACCCCCACCTTTATTTTCTTTTTAAAACAACTCATTCCATCGATTTTCTTCTCATTTCAACAAGGAGAAGCTGAGGGTTTCGTGGGAGAAGGAGAAAGGAAGAAGAAGAAGGAGCTTTTCGTGAGTTAGAGTTGCAGAAGAAGGGAGGAGAACTCAAGCTTGATTATATAGCAGCAAGGTGATCAACTCAACCCTGTTCTGGTTTTCTGTTCATCTCGAGCTCCACAGGAAGAGGTAAGAGTTGAGGTTTGATTTTCTTGAAATCTAATTCATTTTTTAACAAAGTTCGTGAAGGATGCTTGAGCCAATTTTGACCTTCAGTTGCTGTTTTATGAAGAGGAAGGCAGAAGACAGAAATTTGCTGTCAAATCCGAGAAGCCTCTGGTATTTTGGTTGTCCTGATCTGTAGAGTTGGAATCAGAAGCTGTAATAGGTATGGTTGGAAAGCTTATTGAATTTCCTACAACTTTCATGAAGACATCGTGAATTGAAAATGATTGAAAGATGTTGTAAATATCAGGTAAAGTTTTGGGTTGCAGTAGGAAATCAATTCTGGAACAGCAGGAAGTTGTTTTTAGGGAAAAAGCTTTCGAGGTAGTTTTAAACCAATCCGTTGAGAATCTCAACTTTATGTCTTCATATGATTTTTAGAGGGTTCAAAAAGGAAGAATTTGGTATAAAGTACATCCTTTTTAGCTAATTAATGAAGAAGTTATGAGTGTTTGAATACAGGGTATAAAATCTGTAAAATGCTGGAAAATTGGTTGGAGTGTTTTCTTGTAGTTTTAAGGTTAAAAACCATGAGCTCGAGGTTCGAAAACATGATTTTGGTTTGTTTGGCAGGCCAAGAGGAGATAGGTCGAGTGTACGGGCCAAAGTTCTAGTTCTAACACTGTGAGTGACAAAATGAACTTCGAAAATGAACTATATGCTTGAAAAATGCTTTAAGAAATGCAAGTTTTGCAAGAATGAAAGATTTCAATGCTTAAAGTTTTCTTTTTGAACACATGTTTAAGAGTATAAATATTTTCCTAGATATGGTTTCAAGTATTCATTGTGACCCTAAATGTCTTGATGAAATTTATACATGAGCATATGTCTGATGATTGCCGAAATTTATAGAAATATTATGATTTCGAACAAGTGTGTACTAGCAAGTATGTTTTAAAGATTTTCAGTTTTATGAACAAGCTGAGTAAGCTTGAGTTTTATGAAAGAAAAGATAAGCAGGCATGTTCAAATGATTTTATGATGTTTTCTGAGATATTGAGCCCGAGGCTTTATGGTACCGTGTGCACACAAGTCATATTCTGTTGTCGACGTTGAGTGTACTTCGTGACAACAATGCTGTCGTGAGTGTTGGGCGGGCCCCACTACGACAAAGACGATGGGAGTGCTGGGCGGGCTCCACTACATCGTAGAGTAAACATTGGTTGTACTGGGTGTGTGACATGTTTTAAAAGGATTTCTATCATTCACATGCCTTACGAGATTTTAACGACATACTTGCTGGTTTTTCTAAAAAGTTATTATGATTACACAATTACTTTTAACATTTGATTTCAGATGCATATGCTCATAGATGGTCAGGTGATATGATTTACAAGTTAATAGTCTTCTTTTAAACTCAGTCACTCACTGAGCTTCATAGCTCATTCTTTCAGTGTTTTCAAACTTATCAGGTAGAGATCGAGCTCCTGGTACCTGACATCCTGCCATAGTCTGCTAAAAGCTCCACGAGTTGATATTTTGTACGTGGCTGGGTTGTATAGCAAGTCCTTATGTATTGTAGTTAGTTTTGAGGGGACTCTGTAGTTATAGTCATATGTGCTTTAGAGGTTGTGGTTGTTTAATTAATGGTTTGGCGTGTTTGTTGTTCTGATGTTCTTACTCGTTTTAGTTTCCAAGAGAGACTTAAGAAGAGTTTTTCCTTATGTATGTATAATAGTTGTCCAGTTTCCACTGTGTTAAGTTTAAAGTGTTCCATATGTGAGCATAGTATGTTTATCAGGCATAGCAGAGTCAGCATGTATTGTTAAGAGGTAACAATGTCTGTTGGCTTCACGCCGTCTTCCGGGCTAAGTTAGAAGGTGTTTCGGGAGGGGGTGTGACAATAGTTGCAGTTGGAGCTGCTAACAAACTTGCAGGTGTTGAAGATCTGGAACCTGAGCAGGCTCAATATGTGAACAACAGAGGTTATGGATACCGTGGAAATCAGAATAAAAATCAGTTTCCTATTCATTACCATCCAGGTTTCCGTAATCATGAAAAATTTTCTTATGTTAATAAGAAGAATGTTTTGTAGGCTACTCCAGGTTATGCATCTACATCTACAGCTGAGGGTAAACCATCTCTGGAAGACATGATGAGTTCATTCATCATTGAATCCAGGAATCGAACCAACCAGTTGGAAAATGTAGTGCTAAGTCTGAGTAACACAGTGAACTCACATGGAGCAGCCATTAAGAACATAGAGGTACAGATCAGTCAGATGGCAACCACCCTAAACACGCTGCAGAAAGGTAAGTTTCCTAGTGACACTGAGGTAAATCCTAGAGAAAAGTGCAAAGTTGTGACCTTAAGGAGTGGTAAGAAGCTTGCTGAAACTGAAAAGGTAAATTCTGAAGAGTAGCTCAATTCTGATGCCAAGGAGGATATAGAGGAAGTGGTTAAGGAAGCAAGCACATTGAAACAAACAGAGAAGATTTCTGATTTCTCTATTCCTATTGTTCCTAACTCTATTCCTTATCCTCAACGCTTTCAAAAGAAAAGACTGATTCTTACTTTGCTAAATTTCTTGATATGTTTAAGAATCTTCACATTAACATTGCTTTTGCAGATGCCTTGGAACAAATGCCTAAATATGCAAAGTTCATGAAGGAAGTCCTGTCCAGAAAGAAGAAGTTTGACAAATATGAGATACCAATCTCAATCAAGAACGCAGTCTTTGTACTCGCAGGAAACTACCACAAAAATTAAAAGATCCAGAGAGTTTTACTATTTCTTGCAATATTGGTAGTATTTTTGTTGATAGAGCTTTATGTGATCTAGGGGCCAATATTAATTTGATGCCTTTATCTGTCTACAGAAAACTAGGTCTTGGGGAGGTGCAACCTACAACCATCTCACTGTAGTTGGCTGACCGTTCTATCAAATATCCCAGAGGTATTGTAGAAGATGTGTTGGTCAAGGTTGAACAATTCATTTTCCCTTCAGATTTTGTGGTCCTAGACATGGAGGAAGATTCTGAGGTCCCAATTATTTTGGGACGACCTTTCCTGACCACTGGAAGAGCATTGATAGATATGCAGGATGGTAAGTTAACTCTGAGGGTTGGTGAGGACAAGGTTGTATTTGACATATTTCGATCCTTGAAGTACCCTAATGAGATAAGTACCTGTCACATGATTGATATTTTGGAGGCTGCTGTTGATTCATTTAGAGAGCTAGTTTTATCTGTTGATCCCTTAGAAACTTGCATGACAAATTCAATGTTAGATCAGTTAGGGAAATTGGACCATGAAGTTACTTACTGTAATAAATCACTGAATCAATTGCCTACACTCCAATATGAACAATTCTCACAATTGCATGTCAATAATGTAGAAGAAATAAAACCTCATGTTCTAGAGTTAAAACAATTACCTGCACACCTTCGTTATGCTTTCTTAGGAGATTCATCTACTTATCCTATGATTATTTCTGCTGATCTGAATAAAGAAGAGGAAGAAAAATTGTTGAGAATCCTGAGAAGTCATAAGTCTGCTTTAGGGTGGTCAATTAGTGATATTAAAGGTATCAGTCCATCTGTAGTCATGCATAAAATCTTAATGGAAGATACCTTTAATCCATCAGTTGAACACCAAAGGCGGCTTAACCCAATAATGAAGGAGGTAGTTAAAGCTGAGGTACTCAAACTGTTGAATGCAGGAATTATTTATGCTATATCTGACAGTTCTTGGGTGAGCCCTGTGCAGGTTGTTCCAAAGAAAGGGGGGATGACTGTCATAAAAAATGACAAGAATGAGTTCATATCCACCAGGACAGTCACTGGATGGCGTGTCTATATCGATTACAGGAAGTTGAATAAGGCTACACGAAAAGATCACTTTTCTCTTCCTTTTATTGATCAAATGCTTGATAGACTTGCTGGTTATTCTTACTATTATTTTCTTGATGACTATTCAGGTTATAACCAGATCGCTATTGCTCTTGAGGACCAAGAGAAGACTACTTTCACATGCCTTTATGGAACATATGCTTTCAGGAGAATGCCATTTCGGTTGTGCAATGCACCTGCCACTTTCCAGCGTTGCATGATGGCAATATTCCATAACATGATTGAGGAGATAATGGAGGCTTTTATGGATGATTTTTCTGTCTTTGGTTGTTCATTTGATATTTGTCTGCATAATCTTGCTCGTGTTTTGCAGAGGTGTCAGGAAACTAACCTTGTTTTGAATTGGGAAAAATGTCATTTTATGGTTAAGGAAGGAATAGTCGTAGGGCATAAAGTCTCTGAAAAAGGGACTAGAGGTGGATAGAGCTAAGATTTCATCCATTGAACAGCTACCCTCTCCAGTTAATGTTAAAGGAGTACGTAGTTTCTTAGGACATGCAGGGTTTTATAGACGTTTCATACAAGATTTTTCAAAAATTGTGAAACCCCTGTGTAACTTGCTAGAAAAAAATTCTCCTTTTGTATTTAGTGATGACTATTTAGTTGCTTTCAATCTTTTGAAAAAAAAGCTAACTTTGATCCTATTATTGTTGTACAAGATTGGAGTCAACCCTTTGAGATCATGTGTGATGCTAGTGACTACGTTGTAGGCGCAGTTCTAGGCCAACGTCGGGAGAAGATTTTCAGGGCAATTTATTATGCAAGCAAAACATTAGATAATGCACAACAAAATTACACTACTACTGAAAAAGAGATGCTTGTTGTTGTGTTTTCTTTTGATAAATTTAGGCCTTATCTGTTAGGGACTAGAGTCATTGTACACACTGATCATGTTGCCCTTAGATATTTATTTGATAAAAAAGATGTTAAACCTCGCCTGATTAGATGGATTCTTCTGTTGCAGGAGTTTGACTTTGATATCAGGGATAGGAAAGGATGTGAAAATGTGGTAGCTGACCATCTATCTAGGATAGAAAAGGAGGACAATTCACCTTCTCTCCCTATCACAGAAGATTTCCCTGATGAAAGACTTTATCAGGTATAGGATAGCTTACCATGGTTTGCTGACTTTGTGAATTATCTTGCAGGAGGAGTTATGCCACCAGATCTGACTTCTCAGCAAAGGAAGAAATTCCTACATGATGTGAAGTCCTATCTTTGGGATGATCCATTGCTCTTCAAGGTTTGTACAGATCAACTTATTAGAAGGTGTGTGCATCGAGATGAAGTGGGCAAAATCATACATGACTGTCATGTCTCCCCTTATGGAGGACATTTTGAGCCCACTCGAACAACTGCTAAAGTATTACAATCAGGTTTTTATTGGCCCATTTTTTTTAAAGATTGTTATACTTTTGTACGAACTTGTTATCGATGCCAAACGCACAGGTAACATTTCACGTCAGCATGAACTTCCTCTTACCCCTATTCTCGAAGTTGAATTATTTGATGTCTGGGGAATAGATTTTATGGGGTCTTTTCCATCTTCACATGGTTATTTGTATATCCTAGTTGCAGTAGATTATGTTTCTAAGTTGGTAGAGGCCATTGTCACTAAGAAAAATGATGCTCGTGTTGTTATTAAGTTTTTACACAAAAATATTTTCACGAAATTTGGCACCCCTCGAGCTATTATTAGTGATGAGGGCACTCATTTTTGCAATAAACTGTTTGATTCAATGTTAGCCAGGTATGGAGTTAGGCATAAGGTCTCATTAGCATATCATCCTCAGACAAATGGCGAAGCTGAGATCTCAAATAGGGAGATTAAACTCATTCTGGAGAAAACAGTCAATACCAATAGGAAAGATTGGGCCCAAATATTGGATGAAGCACTATGGGCATATCACACAGCCTTCAAAACACCGATAGGTGCATCACCGTACTGATTGGTGTTTGGCAAGGCGTGCCACTTACCCGTGGAGCTGGAACATAAAGCCTACTGGGCCATCAGAACTCTTAACTTTGACCTTCAGAAGGTGGGCGAGCAAAGATTGTTGCAAATCAATGAGATGGAGGAGTTCAGAAATCAAGCTTATGAGAATGCCAAGTTATATAAAGAGAGAACCACTCGTTTGCATGATCAACAGATCAAAAATAGAACATTTTCTCCTGGTCAGCAAGTTCTCCTTTTTATTTCTTTCTTAGTTATTTGATATCTTTTTCTTTTCTGTTTTAAGGTGAAAATGATATTAAAAAATTTTTTTAAAAAAAGTCAAGTCTTGAAACGGCGTCGCAACACTTAACCAAGTGTTGCAACCCTTGCGTTGGCGTTGCAACGCCAAAGCGCAACGCTGCAACGTCACGCACTCTACCGAACACGCGACCGTGAGGAGCGTTGTTACGCCGCCTCAGCGTTACAGCTTGATCGCGAAATCTTGAATTTTAAAATTCCAGATTTCGCGATTAGGGCTTATTTTTGCCCAAATTTCTCTCTTCTCCTCTCTTTTCTTTCTTCTTTCTTTCAATCTCTCTCAATATTTCCCCAAGATTGTTCACTTTAACCCTCCCTCACTCACTTTTCTTCCTAATTTGTGCTAGATTGGACATTTTGGGGCAACTTTCATATCCGTTTGAAGACCAACCGTGGGTAACTCTTTCTCTACCCTTTCCTTCCATCTTTTGTTGTGTTTCTTTGATTAGGCCTAGGATTTGTTGTTTGTTTGGCTATATTATTATTTAGTGTAATGAATCTTGGCCTTAGATGAACTTTCATAGCCTATTGTTGATAATGGAGGATTTGGGTAGTTTCATGGAAGTGCCTACTTGTGTTCTTAGATGCGTTTTCATGTTGTATTGATGTTAGTTTCCATTTTTTTTCTCATCTTTAGGCATCATTACTCTTGAGAGGCTTAATCTTAAGTTTGGGGGTATTGAAATCATTGATTTTGGTAAAACAAGTCCTTGCTCATTGGTTGTGCATTTTGATGGCTACATGAATTGGTTGTGTGTTTGTGTTTTTCTCTTTGGACTATTATTCATACATGAGCATGTGATTAGTTGGTTGACCTTGTAGTTGCACTAGTATGTTAATTTGGCCCTTTGGAAGTGTCACTTGCTAATAGCGGACTTTATCATATTGTTGGATGGGGCATGTATATTTGTGTGCTTAGATTGTCTTTGGGTTTGCACCTATTTTTACTCTTGCTCCTTGTATGGCCATGATGAATTCGTCTACTTTTGTATATGGCTTCCTTGTGTTGTATTTTCACTTCTTGTTCATGATTGATAGGTGGCGAGAGTCATTGGTTTACATCATCCATGGGTAGAGAATTCAAAAGTTTGTTTTCATTTCTACCTCATGTACCATCCATAGGCATTCCCATTGTTTTCCCCCTCTTGTTTGCACTGACTTTATTGCTTGTCATGGTTTAGTTATTTTTTGAATTAGTCACACATTGCACCTAAGAGAACAAAGAGGATCACCGGTTCCAGTTCGACATATGATGAGCAGAGGTTTGTGGATGCCGACACAGCGGGCCGCTACCAGAGCTATGTAGTGAACCGCGCTCTGGTTCCTGAGCGAGGTATTGCCCTGATGACTCCCATCACGAGGACATTTACCATACCATTCAGCAGAGACATTGAGCGTTGTTGGTGCAGCAGCCTGATTGCAGGCGTGGTCCCCCTTGTACACGAATTCTACGCCAACATGCCTATGGAGGCATACCACACCACCGTTCGAAGAAAACGCATCCAGTTCGACTACGTCTCCATTAACAGGTATTTTCGTCTACATGATGAAGAGACTGACGAGTATACCATATATGCCGTGACACGCTTTGACCTCAAGACGGATACTTGCTACCTCGCACGCGCAAAGAACTCGATGGGTGACTAGTAGAGGAGAGGTCTCCAAACTCAGAACAACAGATCTCACAGTATCAGGTCGAGTGTGGCACAGTTTTATCTGTGCTAGACTCTAGTCAGTTGCCCACATGAGTGACGTGACGAAGGACCGTGCCATCCTCTTATACGCCATTGTCATTGGGAAGACGATTGATGTAGGCAAAGTCATCAGTTGATACATCAGGCACGTGCGGCGAGGCACGACCACTGGTGGATTAGGGCATCCCTCTCTCATCACCGCCCTATGTCGCCTTGTCGGAGTCAGTTGTAAGCCCAATCTCTTTGGAACTTCCTTATTAACAAACAACAAAAAGAAAGAAGAAATGAATGTTTAAAACTTGGTTTTCCATGTTTTAAAAAGAAAAGAAATGGAGTGAAAGATAAAAGGAAAACAAGGAAGGAAAAGCTCAAACCATTTTGGTTTGGTTTGCTTTAAAAATAATGAAGAAAATGAAATGAAAGGAATGGATATTATATTGTATTTTGTTTTGTTTAGAAAATAAAAGGAAAGAAAAGAAAAGAAAGAAAGGGATAAAGGAAAGGAAAAAGAAAAGGAAAAAGAAAAGAAAAAGCAAAAGGGAAAAAGACAAAGTTTGCCTCCTTGCTTTTTAAAATGGCTTTATCTTCTCCATTTTCTTCTTCATTTATCAAAACCAAAGTTGAAGCTTCGTGGGAGAAGGAGAAAGGAAGAAAATGGAAGCCATTTTCGTTATTTTGGAGCTGGAATTGCGTAAGAAAGGAGGAGAACTCAAAGCTTAATTGTATAGCAAAGAAGGTGATCAACTCGGACCAGTTCTGATGTTTTGGTCTTTTCGAGCTCAACAAGAAGAGGTAAGAGTTTAGTTTTTGATACATGAAAGTTAACTCAATTTGGAACAAAGTTTGTGAAGGAAGCTCGAGCTAATACTGAAGTTAACTTACTGTTTTGTGAAGAGGAAAACAGAAGACAGAATTTGCTGTCAAATCTGGGAAGTCTCTGATGTTTTGGTTGTTCTGATCTGAATACTTGGAGTTAGAAGCTCTAATTGATATGGTTCAAAATCTTATTGAATTTCCTACAACTTTCGTGAAGCAATCGTGAGTAGAAAATGTCTAGAAGATGTTCTACATATCAGGTTAAATTTGTTGTGCAGCAGGAAATCCGAATCTGGAAACAGCAGAAATCTGTTTTGAGGAAAGTAGATTTCGAGGTATTTCTGAACGAATACGTTTGAAATTTAAATTTCATGTCTTCATATGAATTTTAGAGGGTTCAAAAAGGAAGAGTTTGGTATAAATTACATTATTTTTGGATAAGTAATGAAGAAGTTATGGCTATCTGAAAACAGGGCCGAAAATCTGAAAATGCTGGAAATTTGAAAGTGTGTTTTCTTGTAGTTTTAAGGTCAAAAATCATGAGCTCGAGGTTCTAATGGTTGATTTGGCTTGTTTGACAGGCCAAGAGCAAATAGGTCAAGTTTACAAGCCAAGGTTCCAATTCTAATACTGAGAGTGACTCTATCTTAGAACTATGCTTGACCTATGTTTTTCTTCATGAACATAAGTGTTGATAATTACATCCTGTTTGAACTAGTTGTGAATGGCTTCATAGAGTTTTCTAACATAAACTTCATGATGGAACCTAAGCATGCTTTGAATTAGCTGTAACTATAAATCCAAGTATGGAAACTAAATTATGAAAGTATGCTTTCCTTTAGAGAATGTTTTGTGTAAATCCACTTGGGAACATGTTTAGATGATAATGTGAAAATGTCAAGAAATTGTTGTATGTGTTATAAAGACATGATTTCCATGGTACACAAATTATGCCCTTGTTTGGGGTTAACCCCTAATACTGAAGGACATTCAAGAAGGTACTTAGGGGGGGAATGAATCATGATATCCCGATACTGAAGGACAATGAGAAGGTATCCGGGCAGTAAATGGTTTTACCTAAATACTGAAGGACAATGAGAAGGTATTCGGGTAGTAAATGGTTTTACCTTAATACTGAAGGACAATGAGAAGGTATTCGGGTAGTAAATAGTTTTACCTTAATATTGAAGGACATAGAGAAGGTATTAGGGAAAACCAAACGACCAAAGGTATTCCACGTGCACGTGAGAGAGAGAGAGAGGTATGAACCTTATTGGTATAAATGTAACTCTACCACCTCTATGGTTTGATGTGGTATCATGTCATGTGTTTTATTGTTATGAGCTTTTATATTATTGATATATCTACCCTCGATAAGTTAGTACATTTCGAGTTGTGTGCTATGCACAAGTGGTGACTTAAAACCTGTAAATTGGAAGCATGGTTTGTTTATGTTTACAAACAGAGTTTAAGCTATTTTCTACTCATAATCTGCCATTATTATGATTCACCTATGAGCTTATAATGTTTTAAAGATAGACACTCACTGAGCTTTTTAGCTCATTCTTTCAATGTTTTCAAACCTTTTCAGGTAGAGATCGAGCTCCTGGTACCTGACATCCTGCCATAGTCTGTTGAAAGTTTCATAAGTTGTTAGTTTGTACGTGGCTGGTGTTGTATAGCAAGTCGTTATGTAGTTATAGAAGTTTTGTACATTAGCGGTTGTATAAACAATGAGTTGTCTTGTGTTGTTTTGATGCACTTGACTTTTAGTTTCCAAGAGAGACTTATGAAGGGTTTCTCCTTGTGTATGTTTAATAGATGTCCAGTTCCTGCTGTGTTATGTTAAAATGTTCCATATGCGAACATAGTATGTTTATCAGGAGAACAGGGTCAGCAGGTATTGTTAAGAGGTAAACAATGTTTGTTGGTTTCACGCCGCCTTTCGGGCTAAGTAGCAGGTAGTTCGGGAGGGGGTGTGACACACTTGGACCTCGAAGGAGGAGTTGATTCACCCCAAGGGGGTGATGGATAAGAACTACATCATGGGACACCAGGATCACGACCAAGGAGTGCTTGTTGGGATACCAGGAGACGAGCCAGAGTTTTTCCTTGATGCAGTCGAGGGTGAGATGGGTGAGGAGGGGCAACATGAGTCTCCACATCGCCCTGCCCCACAGGAATACAAGGATCTGGTTCATGCCATGGCCAGACTAGAGCAGCGTTTTGAAGGGAATTGAAGTCCCCGCAGTGGAAGCGATTGGGAATCGCGCGCTCTTGATTTAGTTACAATAGAAAATTCAAGAACGTAAACATGGATTAAGGATATAATAAGAGTATGGACAACAAGAATTTACCTTTGAAGAACCTTTCTTCAAGTGTTCCTCCTCTCTTCACGATCAAGATCAACGCAACACGAACTCGTACGAACACCGACACCACCACCGGATCTTCTCCGTTGTTCTCTAGGTGAGGGAGGAAAGTGGGTTCCCTTTAGGAGTGGTGAGGTATTTTGTGAGAGAGATTTGTGTTTTGGAACTCTTCCAACAACACAACAAGGAGGCTAGGAATACAGTTTAGAAGTATTGACCTAGTTGCATCTTGTGCACTATATATATAAGGGAATGGGATGGAAATGACCATTCTACCCCTCCTTTAATCTCTCTTTAGTATATAGTTTATATATGAATCTAATTCACATTAAAACTATATATTATATCAATTACATCATATATAATTGATATAACTCCTCATGTATGAAATTGAACACTTCAATTTCACTCCTAACTTTATACCCTCAATATTACCATGTTGAGCCAACGGAGGATCTAATGGACCTCTGGATCAAGAGCTCTAATGATGTGAGATTAATCGATCAAACTCTTTGATCCAGCTTAATCAATATTCATTAACTACGAGTCACTCCACTATAGACTTGTAGCTGCACTCTCCTCACTGTAGATATTATTGTGTCCACTGATATAGTCATTACCCATGAGTCGACCCTTCCACTAGAAGAAAATAGGGATACAATGACGGACAAGAAAATCAGGGGTGAGAAATAATGACGGACAGAGGAAAGGCGCGATGGATATCTTTTGTCAGACATATAATGACGGGCATTGCCCGTCATAGTAAGTGATTTTTAATGACGGGCATTGCCCATTCATCATAGGTCCTTTTAAAAAGACCCCACTCATTTTCTCTCTCTTCCACTTTACTCTTTTTCGTCGATCGACTCTCCCACTCATTTCTCTCTCTTTCTCGCCTCCCGCTGCTTCGCGCCGATCTCCCGCCAAGTTTCGCGCCGATCTCCCGCCGAGCCGCTGCTCTCTCTTCCACTTTACTCTTTCGTCGATCGACTCTCTCCCTCTTTCATTTCTCTCTTTCTCAGCCTCCTCGTTTCACACCGATCTCCCGCCGAGCCGCTCGATCTTCCGCTTAAATGCTGCCGCTTCTTCCACCGCTTTGCCACCGCTCACCGCTAGCCAAATCGCCACCGAGTGTTCAAGCACGCTAAATCTGTGAGCTGTCGGCTCTTCTGTTTGCCACCGTCGGTCGCCGGCCATCTCCCTCCATCGTCTATCGCCGACCACTTCTTCCACCGAGAGTAAGTGGTTTTTCGCCTCTGCCGGTCAGATCTAGGCCGTTTACATTTCTTTTTTTTATTAATATTTGTAGATTGATTTTTTTGTTGTGGATCTGATTTTTTTTTAGATTTGACTAAGAAAAAATTTATTTTTTTTAGGAGTTTATGTTCATGGGTTGGTTTATGTGTAGATCTAAATTGATTAATGATTTATTTTTGTGTAGATCTAAATTGGTTTATTGTATATATACAATAGAATGATCTGAGATCCAAAATTTAGAGAGATTCAATTATTTATCATCTATTCATATAATTTTTTTCAAAATAAGTATAAATTATACATGTTTTTGTTTTTTTTTTAAGAAAACATAGATTATATATAATTTGTGTGACAATTGGGTTGAGTTTAAAAGGAGGGGATGTTGGGACAATGGTTGGAGAGAGTAAACAAACAAGAAAAGTGTAGTTTTCATTTCACATAATGAGCCTTGTAAGTACTCTTATTTTACATTCTTAGTGATTCAAAATATAATTTAGTCTAATGTTATTTTTTATATATTATTTCTCTTTGTAGTTTAACACAAAAACTGCATATAAACAAGAAGAAATCGACGAGATTCGAGTAGAATGGGCGGATTTTGTTGGCAGATTTGTGTAAGCCATTTGTGGATTTCTGAATTGTGTGAAATAGGTTTGTATGAAGTTAGGTAAGTTAATATGTTGGTTAGGTGTAATATACTTGTTTTATAGTAGAAGTGTATATTTAGTAGTTTGTGGAGAGGCGGGTGGCCTCATTCTTCTGAATCTGGGATTGGAGTTTGTTGGATGTTGTATAATGAATGAATGTGTTTTTTGTTGTATATTCTTGTTTCTTGGATGTTGTCTATGAATGAATGTGTTTTAGAAGTGTTCTGCAATGTTTCAGGTTATGGTTAGCTGATGTTCTGTAGAGGTCATGCCGAAATTTTTACTTATTGACTTGATTTCGTGTTAGTGTTAGAGTTTATTGTTTTTGTGATATAGGTGTTAAGGTTTGTGATATAAGAGTTTATGGTTTTAGAGTTATGGTTAAGGTTTGTGATATACTAGTTTATGGTTTTTGTGATCGATAGAAGTGTTCTGCAATGTTTCAGGTTATGGTTAGCTTATGTTCTGTAGAGGTCATGCTGAAATTTTTACTTATTGACTTGATTTCGTGTTAGTGATAGAGTTTATTGTTTTTGTGATATGGGTGTTAAGGTTTGTTATATAAGAGTTTATGGTTTTAGAGTTATGGTTAAGTTTTGTGATATACTAGTTTATGGTTTTTGTGATCGACAGAAGTGTTCTGCAATGTTTCAGGTTATGGTTAGCTTATGTTCTGTAGAGGTCATGCCGAAATTTTTACTTATTGACTTGATTTTCGTGTTAGTTTTAGAGTTTATTGTTTTTGTGATATAGGTGTTGATATTGTGGTTTTAGAGTTATGTTTAAGGTGTAATTTGGAGTTTTGGATATAAGAGTTTTCTATGTGCATTGTTTTTGTTAAAAAAGAATTTTGTTGGATGTTTATGAATTAGTGATTTCATATATGTTTTGGATATAAAATTGTTTTTGTTGCATGTTTGTAAATTTGTATAGTGATTTCATGTGTGGTTTCAATATAGAAGTTAATATATTTGCAATATATCAGGTAATTAGTTATTAAATATTGTTGGTTAGCCATCGGGCTATCAACTTTTTTTTTATTAAATTATGCTAAAAATGATGACGGGCAATGCCTGTCATTAAATAAAAAATTATAAACTAAAATAATGACGGACAATATAATGACGGGTTGTGGGTTTTTTTTTAAAAAAAAATCCAAATATAAATGACGCGTAATGCCCGTCATAAAAAGGTACCCTCGTTTTAAGGTTTTAATGACGGGCAATGCCTGTCATTAAAAATAACTTTTCATGATGGGCAATGCCCGTCATTAAAACCTGGGTTCCAACCCACTTTTAATGACGGGCAATATGTTTAATGACGGGCATTGCCCATCATCAAAAGTCGACCGTCATTGTATGTTTTGATGACGGGCAGTTTTTAATGACGGGCAATGCCCGTCATGAAAACCCGCACGTCATTAAAACATACAATGACACTCGCATAGATGACGGGCGGCCGCCCGTCATCAAAACCCTTCAATGACGGGCAATGCCCGTCATTAAACCCTTTTTTCTACTAGTGTTCACAGGTTGTTCGTAATCACACCGGGTCAAATTATCGCTTTACCCTCGTGATTACCTCTCTTTGCTCCTTAAGCACCACCGATCCTCTAATGAACAACAAGTCTAAGGTCCTACCTTAGACTCATACCTCAGAGGGGCGGGGCCCGTTGTTCAAGACTCGGAGTTAGTTCTTAAGGGAACAACCTATCTAATTCCTCAAGAGAGGAATGAGTGAATTCCATCTTGCACAGCTAAGTTCCCACTACCTACGAGGTTACGTCACCACTGAGAAGGTAGGCTTATTGAGTCGGGTTATTGAGCCTGGCCATGTGCCACTCTCACCCCATACTAATCTAAGGACACACCCCTATAAGGAGTTCTTAACTTGCTCAGATTCAAGTCAAGTCACTAATGACCATCTATAAATTACTAGTCTTATCCTCATTAACGCCAAGTATACTCTTTGGTTAGACTAATAATTTGTGATCCAGATCTTGTATGAACTCTTCATACAGATGATGCCCCCACTCGCATGTCAACTACATGAATGAGTTGGATTACCTCATTTGTACTAATTACAAAGTGGGTCGCATCCATGGTGTTACCAGAATGAGGTTTCCAACCTTATTCTTATACCATAGACTATTTAGGTTATAATCTTGAACTCCACCCAAACAGTGTCCACTACACTGATTTCAAGATAAATGTTATAACCTTGGAGTTTAGTTTATTGGATTTATAAAAGCAAGACTGTAATCTTATCAAAACAAATAACACTTTATTTAATTGATCAAGATTACACAAGTTTAGGGCATAAATCCCAACATGTTTCGACCAACATAAGTCTAAGAGTCGTCATGAGGAGCGCCAGATCATGTGACACTTGCAGTACAATGAAGCATCCACCCGCCATCTATATGACTGCCTCCGACACATTCATGGCTCAGATCCAGTATTTCCAGGCCCTATGCCTCCTTACGCCTCCTCTGATGAGGAATGAGAATTTTCGAGCTCAGGGCAGTACAGTTCTTTTCTCTCCCCCATTGTTTCTCTAGTTGATTTGTCTGTATTATTTTATCTGTATTTGTACATTGGGGACAATGTTGTTCTCAAGTTTGGGGGTGATTGTATGACTTTAAAATATGCATGAGATTTATCTGACTGTTTACTTCATGAAATTTATCTGACTCCATTCCATATTCTATCATATTCTTTCGTGCTGTGTGTTTTTGGTGCATTTGATCGATTTCAGGTTAATGGAATGGATTGCTCATTGTAAGTCTTTCCTACTTTGATTATGATAACCACTGATGAAAATTTAATTAAGAATTCTGTATAACGTTCATCAGCTAAGAGAACTTGATTAAACTCTAATTTTAGGATGTTTAAAAATTGATTAGAGAATTCCTTGAAGCTTTTTGCACTTAGCAAATACCAGAAAGGTCCTGAATGCTTAGGGCAAGTTTATTTTGTCTGAAGATCGTTGTCACCTCGATAGGCTTAAGAGCTGATGAAGAGCAAGTTTGCTTAATTGAAAATTATACCTTTTTAAAGTTTTTCCACTAAAAAAAAATGATAAACAAGAGGGTACTCCAACATCCTAAGCATTGTGACCAATAACTGTCTTTTGAAGGATTAAACTTAGGATGTGAGTAATCTTTGACAATCTGTATGGTATCTGTGCTCGTAGTCATCTATTTTCACCACAAACTGTTAATATGTTGGAGCGAAGGCATAGACGACTGACGGATTTCCTCCAAAAAAAAATAATAAATATGTTGTTAGTGAAATAAACTTTAAGTTTGGGGGTTAAAGAAAAACAACAATAAAAGGTAAAAATTTTCTGATTATGTAAATGAGCTGAAGATTTGGAGCCTAGGGCCAGTGTAGAGGGAAAATGAACAGAGGACTCAATAAGGTTATCTTGGGCTTATAAGGACTAAACTGGAAAAGGCTAGCCCACACCCACTCAAGGAATAATTTGATTCAATTTTAAAATCTTATTATGTAGTTTTTAGTCAATGTTGCATTTTTTATGAGTTTATTCTTCAATTCATACAATTTCTGAGGTTTGAGTCTATAGTATGAAACTTACTTTGATATGACCTTCTTTTTCTTGTTTTTGCTCGAGGACTAGCAATTGTTTAAGTTTGGGGGTGTTTGATAGCACACAAAATGTGCTATCCCTAGGCTTAAATTATGTTAGTTTTGTGATAATTTCAGGGGTTTCACGTACTTAATTTGTTGAATTTCAGGTTAAAGAGCAATATAAGGATGGATGGAGAATAATGGGTGAAAAATGAGCCAAAGATTGCCTAAAGGAGCCAAAATTGACATTAAATGGAAGAAGGAAGGCCAAACCAAGCCATCAAATCCGTGGAGATGGCGTTGCAACGCCCTGCGTGCAGCCACTCAACCACAAGAGATTTTGTCGATGGCGTTGCAACGTCCAGCACGGAGCAATTACGCCTTGAAGATCCGTAGCGATGGCATTGCAACGCTGCCTTGCAGCGTTGCAACGCTACGTCGATAAGCAAAAGCGTGCGAGGATAGCAGCGTTGCAACGCTGCCAAATATTTTCCTTTTTTATATATTCGTTTAGGGCACGGCGTTGCAACGCCATGCCCAGCGTTGCAACGTCGTGTTGTTGATATAAAAAGAAAATGATGCTTCTTGCTTGGGGGACCTTTTTGGAGAGATTTTCACACTATTGTCTAAACATCATTGTGAGAGGTTGTAAGAGAACTTTGGAGAGATTTCAAGGAGAAGACTTTTCGGAGCTCGAAGTTCGTGATAGGTGCCGAGATCGTTGTCGTTCACGCCACGAGAGTCCTTTCTTCATTCTTTTAACTTTGATTGTTGAACTATGGTTTTGTATTTGAGTTTAGTACGTTTTATAGTGGACATGAGTAGCTAAACTTGTTATCTTAGGGATAGATGTAGCCTTTTAATTATGTTATTTTGTTGAATTGACTGCTTTTGGTTTATTGTAATGCTTTTATTCATGCAATTGCATCCATAATGGTTATAGACTCTTGATCACGGTTTATTTGTTCTTAGGTCTGAATTTATTCTTGTGAAAGATATTTTAGATCTGATCTCAATTGCATGACTGATAGTTACTTTGACATGAGAATGATTGAAGTGCTATTAGAAACCCATAAGAATTGAACTTAGTGCCATGTTTGATTTTTAGGTTGAACAGAGATGTTAATTCTATGTCTTGCATGAGATTCACTTGCCTCGAGAGAGGTTATTTGTTAAATTAGTTTTTTGGTTTATAAAAGCAGTGCAATAACCCATTAGCATGATCTCAATAAAATAGTTAATTAATTGGTGAAATCTAGTCCCTAAGATATTTGTCTCTCCTGATTGTTCTCAACTTTCACTCTTTAATTTTGTGTTTCACCTCACCTTAAGTCTAATTTTCTAGATAAAATTGAGTGGTGTTATTGATAGGAATTAATTGAATTAAATAACCCAATCCTGTGGACGATACTAGTACTCAAATTCACTATATTAAAACTTGACCCGTACACTTGCGGTCTTGCAAAATTTACGCAACATGGACATACAAATGGATCATGTTCAAGTAATAACTTAAAGGGTCTATAGTACATAAATGAGGTTGGATACTTTATCCTGGTGACACTATGGATACGACCCCCTTTGTATTAGATACAAACGAATTGATCTAATTTGTTCATGTAGAGACATCGAGTGAGGGAATCCTATGCAATGAGTTTGTATGAGATCAGACCACGAAATAATTAATCTCTCTTTGTAACACCGTTAAATGAAGAGATCATTATTTCAATATGACAACCATTAGTACCTCGATCAAAATCTTGAGTGAGTTATGGACTCCTGCCTGTGAGGGATTGCTCTTTAATTTCTATGGGTAAGAGTGACTCGAGTTGTCGACTCAATATGCCTACCATTTTGGGATGAGACCGAGTGGTGAGTTGGGAACGTGGCTTTACAAGATAGAATTCACTCCTTCCTGACCTTAGGGAAAGTAGATGAGTTGTTTTTTTAAATGTTGACTTTGGGTCTTGAACATGGGGCCCCACCCTCTCACTGGTCCAAAAAGGAATTTATGGTTGGATCATAAACAGATTGTTCATTAGATGATCAATGGTACTTAAGGAGTAAGAAGTAATTACGGGATAAAACGATAATTTGACAAGCTGTAATTATGAACGACTCATGAAGGGTTAACTTACTGGTAATGGTTATATCAATGGACACAAGTTGTTCTACAGTGCTAAGAGTGCAACTATGGGTCATAAGTGGAGTGATGCGTAGTTAATGAATGTTGATTAATTCAATTAAAGAGTTTAATTGATTAATCTCGGATCATTGGAGCTTATAATCTGTAGGTACATTAGGTCCCCCTGCTAGCTCACCACAGGTTAAACAAGGATCATTTATTCTGGAAGAAATTTAAAATATTCAATTTGATTAAGGGAATATATATTAATTATATGAGATATAATTGAAATAGTATAAAGTTAATTTTGAATAGGGTTCATATTAAAACTATAGGATATATGAGAGATATGCATTTAAATATGATTCAATAAAGATTTAATAAAGTATATGATACTTAATTAAATGCAAAATGTAAATATGTTTGCATTTTGCAAAAATGATGGAATGAGTGTAGGGGTGCAGTCAAAGTAGGATCGGGGGGCTCGAGTTATAATATATTATTGTAACATTTGAGAATTTCATATATGGTTAATTCACTTCTAAACTCAAAATTTCTTGGAAAATGACGAGGAAATAAATTTAAATTTTTTGTGCTTGATTAAATTTAGTTTGGAAAGAGAATTGAATTGGAAAACAAAATGGATTTTGTCATTCTATTTAGGATGACTTAAATGTTTGGAAAGTAGATTTTATGGCTTAATTGTAGATTAAATGAAAGATTAAGGGAAAAGTGGTAAAAGGAGATGGAACCTGGGGTTTCAAATTTCTATTCATCATCTTCTCCCTCATTCAACCACCTTCTTCACTGAGCGCCACACTGCCATACAAAGGGTGTTATCGTCGTCGCCCACTTGCGCAAGTGCACGCCACAGCTGACGCAAACGCCAGCTAGATCAAGTCGCGTCGTCGACTTCCTCAGCATGCGCCGCAAGAAGTCGCTACAAGTACAGCACCCCTGCATCGCTCGTTCAAGCTTACATGATCTTGTCGTGCAAGCCACCGTCGAGTTGAGGAGCGTGAGCACCATCGATTGGTCAGACCTGTAGCCGAGCTCCATCCCGGATCGCCATCTCCAGTTGCATTCACGTGCACACTGCCTAGTTGTTGATCGTCCAGCGTACCAAGACCCAAGCCACCATCCACTCGCGAACAAAACCGTTGCCTTGGACTGGTTGGTTTGCCTCGATTTTTTGATGGGGTTTGTGATTTAGAGGTCGATTTTGAATAGATCGACCATCGAACTTTCCAAAAACAAACTCCACACACCATTCTCCGTTGTCGTCGCTCGTCGCTCGTCGAAGTTGGTCCCTACTCAATCAGTTTCGACTCTCAATTTGGTTTTGGGCCTTCGTTATGGTAATTTTTTTATTTATCGCAAGATATTAAAATTATGGATTTCTAATTGAGAAGTTTGCTTTGATAATATGATTTTAGTGGTACCAAAGGTGTTGTGAAGGAGCACACACTCAATTCGTGAACCTTCAAGTAGAAGGTAAGTAGTCATTTGGGTTAAGTCGTTTTAAGTTGTTGTTTGCTTTGATCGATGTGTGCAAATTGTGATCTGTGAAAGTATGTACTGAGATTGTGGTTAGGAAGCATATGGGGGATATGTTGGAATTATGCCCTAAACTTGTTTAATTTTGATCAATTAAATAAATGGTTATTTATTTTGATAGAATTACAGTCTTGCTTTATAAATCCAATAAACTAAGCTCCAAGGTTATAACATATATCTTGAACATCAGTGTAGTAGACATTATTTGGATTGTGTTCAAGAATATAACCTAAATGGTCTATGGTATAAGAATAAGGTTGGAAACCTCATTCTGGAAACACCATGGATGCGGCCCATTTTGTAATTAGTACAAATGAGGTAATCCAACTCATTCATGTAGTTGACATGTGAGTGGGGGCATCCTGTATGAAGAGTTCATACAAGACCGGACAACAAATTATTAGTCTAACCAAAGGTAACACCGCTAATGTGGATAAGACTAGTAATTTATCGATGGTCATTAGTGACTCGACCAATCTGAGAAAGTTAAGAACTCCCGCTTATAGGGTTTGTCCTTAGACTAGTATGGGTGAGAGTGGCACCGTAGCCGACTCAATAAGCCTACCTTCTCAGGGACAGAACCTCGTAGGTAGCTGGGAACTTAACTGTGCAAGATGGAATTCACTCATTTCTACACTAAGGAATTAAATAGGTTGTTCCCTTAAGAACTAACTCCAGGTCTTGAACAACGGGGTCCCACCCTCTATGAGGGTATGATTCTAAGGTAGGACCTTAGACTTATTGTTCATTAGAGGATCAGTGGTGCTTAAGGAACAAAGAGGTAATCACAGGGGTAAAACGGTAATTTTACCCAGCTGTGATTACGAACAACCTGTGAGGGCTCCACTCATGGGTAATGACTATATCAGTGGACACAATGATATCTACAGTAAGGAGAGTGCAGCTACAAGTCTATAGTGGAGTGACTTGTAGTTAATGAATATTGATTAACTGGATCAAAGAGTTTGATCAGTTAATCTCACATCATTGGAGCTCATGAACTGTAGGTCCATTAGGTCCCTCCGTTGGCTCAATATGGTAATATTGAGGGTATAAAGTTAGGAATGAAATTGAAGTGTTCAATTTCATACATGAGGTGTTATATGAATTATATATGATATAATTGATATGATATATAGTTTTAATGTGAATAAGATTCATATATAAACTATATACTAAAGAGAGAATAAAGGAGGGGTAGGATGGTCTTTTCCATCCTATTTCCCTATATATGGTTGCATGAGATGCAACTAGGTAAAGTTAACCTTAGCCTTTGTTGTGTTGTTGGAAAGGTTCCAAAACACAAACCTCTCTCTCACAACATCTCATCTTACCTAAAGGGAACCCACATTCTTCCCTCACCTAGAGATCAACGGAGAAGATCCAGTGGTCGTGTCTTAGTCCGTTCGTGGTTCGTGTTGCTGAGATCTTGATCGTGAGAGAGGAGAAGCACTTGAAGAAAGGTTCTTCAAAGGTAATATTTCTTGCTGTCCATCTAGTTTTATATGCTTAATCTAGTCATTTTCGTTCTTGAATGAAATCGTTGTAAATAAATCGAGAGCGCGCGATTATCAATCGCTTCTGCTGCGGGATTCGATTCCCTTCAATTGGTATCAGAGCCCAATTTCATTCTTGATTTATGTTCTAGATTTTTCAAGAACGAGGTGGGATTTACTGTTTTGCATGAGATGTATGAACGATTTTGCAAATTAGATGTTTTCAATTTTGGCACTTCGATTTACAATTTTTTCCATTGAATTGTTCAATGTAAGGGCCCGGTGTTTTTGGACAAATTTAATTATAAATCGAGTCTGTAAGTCCGTGTCGATCGAGGCAAGGTGGTTGCTGATAAGATCGGAGCAAAAACGAGAAAGGAATAGCAGATTCCATGTGATGTCTGTGTGTAGCGTTGCAACGCTGTTCATTGGTGTTGCAACGCTGCGCTTGCGGAAGGAGCGCGCAGGAGACGACAGCGTTGTAACGTTGTCATCAGCATTGCAACGCTGAGGCGTTGTGCAACGCTTGACGAGAGGTGCGTTTCAACCGCGTGAAAGAAGACAATAAGCGCGTTAGTAACGCTTTATCATCGCAACGCCAGCGCCAGACGCTTTCGCGCAGCGAAATGGGCGAAATGGATTTTTTTATTATATATTAAATATAAAAATATTTTATATTTAATTTATAATTTTAATTAATATAATTAGATTATATTAATTAAAATTAAATTTAGGATGCCAAAATTGGTCAAATTTTGCTATTTAAATTATGCAATTGTTGTGTAATTATTGTCATGCATAATGTATGCTTTTATTTCAGAAATCCCACCTTAGGTTAAGCATTTTCATGCATCATTTATAATGTAAGGAGTTATATTATATAGTTTGCATGATTAATTAATATAAAGTTGTTATATTAATTTATGGACAACATTGACATGCATTATACATCATGAGATGATTATGCTATGAATGTCTTATTATTCATGTGATGAATGATCAAGCACTATAACATAGTATGCATGTCACCTAAGGTTAATTATTAGTTTTAAAATGTTTAGAACTTGGAAATAATAGACCTTAGATTATCTAGCTCTAATTAGATTAGAATTAGGAACCAAGTAATTTATAAGCTATGATTGAAAGAGGAACTCTGTCTAAGGAAAGTTCTGTCTAGGCCAGGTATTTATTTAAGCGGAGTGAACGAACACCCCTACCGAAACCGACCTGGGAGTGAAATTTAATCAGAGAGTTTATAAATTATAGTAGCGTCAGCGGGTTTATTAAGGGGTTAATAAACTAGAAATCCTAGGTTTAATATAAAGAGTTATATTACCAAACTTAGGATAAAATCAATATAAGAGTTATATTGATTATCGATATTAGTGTTATATTAATAGAGTTAGGTAAAACCATTAGCCGGGTTTTAGCCTAAGTAAGATTCCTATAACTTTAAAGTATTCAGTGGGAGGAAAAGTGTATGAGATTCATATTTTCCCACCTACGCTATCTCTGGGAAGTTCACACCGTGAGACTCATACTTGGCCTCGTGGCGCAAATGGGAGCGTCTCCCTTCGGATGGTGTTTGTATGAGTCAATATCAAGGTGAATGGAGAGGGTACTTATAGTGAGTGGGAGCAGGTTTAGTGAAAACAAAAACCTACGGTCTCTTTTGTCGGTTTACACCGTTAGACCACTATGGTCAGCCTGCTAGTTTGGCCTGGACCAGACAATTCATTCGGAGGGTTTGATCATAGAGGATTGAACACAGTAGCACCCGAAAGGGATAAAGATTTCCTTAGACTATTTTTCAATCTAGCCCTCCCTTCATCGGATTTTATTGGATGGAGACTCTGGGATCTAAAGACAGAGGGTTACACTCACGGGGTACATAAGTTGTGTAAGTATCCTGACCGAAAAAATGGTAACTAAATCCTATAGGAATAAGAGTTATTCCGGCATAAGGTTTTGGTCAAGAGTGTCTTGATCCAGAGGAGGAGTGTTTTTTATTACCCTTCGGTGTCATACATTCTAAACCTTTGGAGTATCATTGCAAATTATAAATGACCTAGGAATCATTTGATAATTAGCTAAAACCTGATTGGATTAGAATTATAGCAGGAAACTCATACAAGTTTGTTTGTAAATTTTCAGTAAAAATGTCTAGCTCTATAATTTCCTTATTGGGTGCGGAAAAGTTAACCGGAGAGAATATGATGGCATGGAAAAACAAACTCAACACTATATAGGTAGTCGATGATCTGAAGTTTGTGCTAACTGAGGAGTGTCCTCAGGTGCCAGGCTCGAATGCGTCAAGAAATGTTCGTGATGCATATGATTGATGGATCAAGGCCAATGATAAGGCCAAGGTCTACATGCTGGCAAGTATGTCTGATATATTAGACAAGAAGCATGAAGGCATGATAACCGCCAAGGAAATCATGGATTCCGTGCAGGGTATGTTTGGACAACAGTCCACACAGGCCCAACACAATACCCTAAAGTATATATTCAACTCAAGGAAGCTTGTTTAGTGGATAATGATAAAACTACTTGGATACTTGATCAGGCGCCACTAATCATGTTTGCTCTTCTTTTCAGGGAATTGATTCCTGGTTACAACTATAGAAAGGAGAGATAACGCTCCGGTTTGGAAATGGAGAAGTCGTCTCAGCTGTAGCAGAAGGCACGATGAAGCTTTATTTTGGCAAGAAATATGTATTGTTGGACAATATATTAGTGATACCAGGGTTTACTAGAAACCTTATTTCCATTTCTTGCCTCATAGAACAGTGTATTTCTGTTTCCTTCTCAATGAATAAAGTGTTTATTTTGAATAAAGGTATAGAAATATGTTCAACTTCATTAGAAAATGGATTGTATGTTTTAAGGCCTAATTCAGTCAAAATGGTTTTGAACACTGAATTATTTAAAACTGCAAATGCACAAACTAAGAAACGTAAAAATTCTCCTAAAGAAAATGCTCACCTTTGGCATCTTAGGTTGGGTCACATTAATCTCAATAGGATTGAGAGATTGGTAAAGAACGGACTTCTAAACGAGTTAGAAGAAAACTCTTTGCCGGTATGTGAATCCTGCCTAGAAGGCGAAATGACTAAAAGACCTTTTTACTGGAAAAGGTTATAGAGCCAAAGACCCTCTAAAGCTTATACATTCAGACCTTTGTGGTCCGATGAATGTTAAAGTCAGGGGAGGATATGAATATTTCATCTCTTTTATAGATGATTATTCTAGATTTGGGCATATTTACTTAATGCACCACAAGTCTGAACCACTTGAAAAGTTCAAGAAATTCAAGACGGAGGTTGAAAATCAATTAGGTAAAACAGTTAAAACACTTTGATCAGATCGAGGTGGAGAGTACATGGATTTAAAATTCCAGAACTATATGATAGAACAAGGAATTACATCCCAACTCTCGACTCCCACACCACAAAGAAAACGATGTATCGGAAAGGAGAAATAGAACCTTGTTGGACATGGTTCGATCAATGATGAGTTATGCTCATCTCCCTAGTCCCTTTTGGGGTTACGCAGTGGAGACTACAGTATACATTTTGAATAATGTGCCCTCAAAAAGTGTTTCTGAAACACCTTTTGAACTCTGGAAAGGACGTAAAGGTAGTTTATGTCACTTCAGGATATGGGGTTGTCTAGCACATGTGCTTGTGACAAATCCAAAGAAGTTGGATTCACGTTCAAAGTTATGCCTATTCGTAGGATACCCAAAAGAAAAAAGAGGTGGTTTATTCTATGATCCTAAGGAAGATAAGGTTTTTGTGTCGACAAATGCCATTTTCTTAGAGGAGTACCACATAAGGGACCACAAACCAACAAGTAAAGTTGTGTTGAGTGAGTTAGACGGAACAATAGCAAAGGTTGCAAATAAAACTAGTACGTCAACAAGAGTTGTTGATACTGGTTTGTCTAGTCAAGAGAGTCCATCTCAAGAGTTGAGTATGCCTCGACGTAGTGAGAGGGTTATAATACAACCTGATCGTTACATGGGTTTATCTGCCAAGTTGTTATACCAGATGACAACTGCGAGGATCCATTGACTTATAATCAAGCAATGGGTGACAAAGACAAAGACAAGTGGGTCATAGCCATGGACCAAGAAATGGAGTCTATGTACTTCAATTCTGTTTGGGATCTTGTAGATAAACCTGATGGGCTAAAACTTATAGGTTGTAAGTGGATCTACAAGAGAAAGCGTGGTGTAGATGGAAAGGTGCAAACCTTTAAAGCTAGACTAGTAGCAAAGGGTTATACCCAGGTTGAAGGGGTTGACTATTAGGAAACCTTTTCACCTGTTGCTATGTTAAAGTCTATACGTATCCTACTTGCAATTGTCGCATATTATGACTATGAGGTATGGAAAATGGATGTCAAGACAGCCTTTTTAAATGGCAATCTTGAGAAAAACATCTACATGGACCAACCCAAAGGGTTCATTGAACCAGGACAAGAGCAAAAGGTTTGCAGGCTTAAAAGGTCAATTTATGGACCAAACAAGCCTCTAGGTCTGTCTCGAATATAAGATTTGATGAAGCAATCAAATCTTATGGTTTTGACTTGAGAATGATGATGAACCTTGTGTCTACAAGAAAATCATCAATAGTTCTGTCGCATTCCTAATTCTCTATTTGGATGATATCCTACTCATTGGGAATGATGTAGGTTATCTTACTGACTTCAAGAAATGGCTAGCTACGCAGTTCCAAATGAAAGATTTGGGTGATGCGCAGTTTGTTCTTAGGATCCGCATTGTTCGAATCAGCAGAATAAAACACTAGCCTTGTCTAAAACATCTTACATAGACAAAGTGTTGTTAAGGTTTAAGATGCAAGATTCCAAAAAGGGCTTGTTGCCTTTTAGACATGGAATCCATTTGTCTAAGGAACAGTGTCCTAAGACACCTCAAGGAGTTGAGGATATGAGACGGATTCCTTATGCATCGGTTGTTGGGAGCCTGATGTACGCCATGTTATGTACTAGGCCTGACATCTGTTTTGCAGTTGGGATGGTCAGTAGGTATCAATCCAATCCAGGACTTAAACACTGGACAACGGTTAAGACAATCTTTAAGTATCTTCGGAGAACAAGGAACTACATGCTCGTGTATGGGGCTAAGGATCTGATCCTTACAGGATACACGGATTCTGACTTTCAAACTGATAAAGATTCTCGAAAATCTACATCAAGGTCAGTATTCACTCGTAATGGAGGAGTTGTAGTATGGCGAAGCGTCAAGCAAGGATGCATCGTTGATTCCACCATGGAGGCCAAATATGTAGCAACTTGTGAAGCAGCTAAAGAGGTCGTTTGGTTAAGGAAATTCATGCTAAATTTGGAAGTTGTTCCAAATATGACTTTGCCCATAACGGTGTATTGCGATAACAGTGGTGCAATGGCAAATTCGAGGGAACCCCGAAGTCACAAGAGCGGAAAGCACATTGAGCGGAAATATCATCTCATCCGGGAGATCATGCATAGAGGAGACGTGATTGTCACGAAGATAGCCTCAGAGCACAACATTGCTGATCCTTTTACAAATGCTCTCACGGCTAAAGTTTTTTAGAGTCACCTAGAAGGTTTAGGTTTACAAGTCTTCCTCAACTAGGGCAAGTGGGAGTATTTTGTACAAAGGGGTTTAAATGCCCTAGTTTATTGTATTTGCATTACTATAATGTTTTAGTACACCACAAACTTTAGGTCAAGTGGGAGATTGTTGGGATTTATGCCCTAAACTTGTGTAATTTTGATCAATTAAATAAAGGGTTATTTGTTTTGATAGAATTACAATCTTGCTTTATAAATCCAATAAACTAAGCTCCAAGGTTATAACATATATCTTGAACATCAGTGTAATGGACACTATTTGGATTTTGTTCAAGAATATAACCTAAATAGTCTATGGTATAAGAATAAGGTTGGAAACCTCATTCTAGAAACACCATGGATGAGGCCCATTTTGTAATTAGTACAAATGAGGTAATCAAACTCATTCATGTAGTTGACATGTGAGTGGAGGCATCTTGTATGAAGAGTTCATACAAGACCGGACCGCAAATTATTAGTCTAACCAGTGTAACACCGTCAACAGGATAAGACTAGTAATTTATAGATGGTCATTAGTGGCTCGACCTGAATCCTGAGCAAGTTAAGAACTCCTGCTTATAGGGGTTTGTCTTTAGACTAGTATGGGTGAGAGTGGCTTGTAGCCGACTCAATAAGCCTACCTTCTCAGGGACAGAACCTCGTAGGTAGCTGGGAACTTAACTGTGCAAGATGGAATTCACTCATTCCTACACTAAGGAATTAGATAAGTTGTTGCCTTAAGAACTGACTCCAGGTCTTGAACAACGAGGCCCCGCCCTCTATGAGGGTATGAGTCTAAGGTAGGACCTTAGACTTGTTGTTCATTAAAGGATCAGTGGTGCTTAAGGAACGAAGAGGTAATCATAGGGGTAAAACAGTAATTTGACCCAACAGTGATTACGAACAACCTGTGAAGCGTCGACTCATGGGTAATGACTATATCAGTGGACACAATATTATCTACAGTCAGGAGAGTGAAGCTACAAGTCTATAGTGGAGTGACTTGTAGTTAATGAATATTGATTAACTGGATCAAAGAGTTTGATCCGTTAATCTCATATCATTGAAGCTCATGAACTGTAGGTCCATTAGGTCCCTCCGTTGGCTCAACTTGGTAATATTGAGGGTATAATGTTAGGAATGAAATTGAAGTGTTCAATTTCATATATGAGATTTCATATCAATTATATGTGATATAATATATAGTTTTAATGTAAATTGGATTCACATATTAATTATATACTAAAGAGAGAATGAAAGAGGGATAGGATGCTAATTTCCATCCCTATCTCCTTATATATATAATTGCATAAGATGCAACTAGGTGAAGTTAACCATAGTCTTTGTTGTGTTGTTGGAAAGGTTCCAAAGCACAAACCTCTCTCTCAAAACATCTCATCTTACCTAAAGGGAACCCACATTCCTCCCTCACCTAGAGAACAACGGAGAAGATCCAGTGGTCGTGTCTTAGTCTGTTCGTTGTTCGTGTTGCTGAGATCTTGATCGTGAGAGAGGAGGAGCACTTGAAGAAAGATTCTTGAAAGGTAATATTTCTTGTTGTCCATCTAGTTTTATATGCTTAATCTAGTTGTTTTCGTTCTTGAATGAAATCGTTGTAACTAAATCGAGAGCGCGCAATTATCAATCGCTTCCGCTGCGGGATTCGATTCCCTTCAGGATAGGGGGCTTGTGCTAGCGTTGTCAGGGTTAAGTGGGGTGTAAATGTGTGACTAGTATGGAATTAGGGCTTGAAACTCTAAGTTAAGTATGAGTCATGGTGTGGCTAGCCTAAATGGTTGGAATGCCCTAAGGAAGGGTGTTGGGTTACTTGATGCTATAAGTATACTTGTTAGAAGACTTGGGGTTGTAACTATTGGCGAGACCGTCTGGCTAGTAAAAAGTAGTTTGATTTCACAGTTGCCCAAGGTTTGTGTTGGGAATCGTGACTCATGAGTGGAACTTTCGTTGAGCTCACATCGGGGGTTATGCATAGCTTAAATATGGACTCTTTGTTAGCATGAAGTATGAATGATTGTCTTTGACCATATGAACTTAGGTGCTTAGGTTGTCTGAGACTTTGGCTAGTTGCAGAACGCAGAACATTTTAGTTGTTAGGGTGAATGAAAGAGTAGGGCCTACCCGAGGTGGTAGGGTGTGTAGTCTAGCATGAAATGCCTGAGCGCGTGATTGGGGGATCAAGATTTATTTCTCTCGGGGGTGGGATAAGTTGACTATGGGCAAATGTCGGAGTTGTTGGGGTTGTGGTAGAGGTTGGTTTAGAACACTGCGCAGAGAATGTGGTGCTCAGGGAAGTCATTTGTGTTCGTTGTCTATGGGAGGGATCATAATGTTGTGTTTAGGTCGGTTGTGACCTTGGGCACAATTCCATAAGCTCGGTCTACACCTAGGTTATTCGAAGCGTCATATGCTTATCTTAGGTGTTTAATGCTAGCTCGATCATCCCTAAGGGTCTAAGTATTGAGCTCATTAGGGAAAGGAATAACCGACACTTGCTCTCGACTGGTGTAAGTAGCCATTTGATTTAAAACACCAAACCCGTTAGTGAAGGGTAGCTCGGTGCATGTTGTTATGTTTATTGAATCTTGCATGCTTATAGATTACGGTTAGTGGCTTGGTATCATAGCGTTGTTTGGATTTATGCCCTAAACAAGTGTAGTTTTGTTTCAAATAAATAAAGATGTTATTTATTATATTTTCGCATATAAATCTAAATCCAATAAACTAAGTTCCAAGGTTATAATGATTGATTTTGAACAATTTGTGTAGTAGACACAAGTTGGATTAAGTTGTTCAAGCATAACCTAAAAGGTCTATGGTATATGCATAAGGTTGGGAACCTTATACTGGTAACACCATGGATGCGACCCGCTTTGTATTTGGTACAAACGAGGTAATCCAACTCGTTCATGTGGTAGACATGCGAGTGGGGGCATCCTGTATAATGAGATTATACAAAATCGGACCGCGAATTAATAACCTACTAGTGTAACACCATTATCAAGATAGGTATAATAATTTATAGATGATCATTAGTGGCTTGACCTGAATCCTGAGTAAGCTACGGACTCCAACTTATGAGGTTTGTCCTTAGACTAGTATGGGTGAGAGTGACTTGTAGTCGACTCAATAAGCCTACCATCTCAGGGACAACTTTGTAGGTAGCTAGGAACTTAACTATGCAAGATGAAGTTCTCTCATTCCTGAATTAGGGAATCATTTAGGTTGTTCTCTTAAGAATTGAATCCAAGTCTTGAACAACAGGGCCCAGCCTTCTTACTGGCCTAAGAAGGATTAAGTTTATGGTAGGACCATAGACTGATTGTTCATTAGAGAATCAGTGGAGCTTAAGGAGCAAGATGTATTCACAGGGGTAAAATGGTAATTTGACCCAGCTGTGATTACGAACAACCTGTGAAGGGTCGACTCAAAAGTATTGATTATATCAGTGGTGTTGGGATTTGTGCCCTAAAACTCGTAGTTTGTAATTATGTTCTAATTAATGTAATAAAGTGTTATTATTTCAATAAAGTGTTATTGTTTGTTATCTACGAGTTTGCCTTGATTTAAATCCTAAATCCAATAAACTAAACATCCAAGGTTGTTAATGAATCTTTAACTGAATGTAATGTACATAAAAGGATCTCGGTTGAGATATCTGACCTAAAGTCTATAGTTAGGGGATAAGGTTTGGGTACCTTACCCTGGTTAAACTATGGATGTGGCCCACTTTGTATTTGATACAAACAATGTGATCCTAATGTGTTCGTGTAGATGACGTGAGTGGGGATATCCTATGTAATGAGATTACATAAGACCGGACCACGAAATAGTAACCTCTAGTTGTAACTCCGTTGACTAGTTAGGTTTCTATTTCACTAAGATGACTTTGGGCAACTTGATCTCAATCCTCGAAAGGAGTTACTGAACTCCCGTTCGCGAGGGATTGTCCTTTGACTAGTATGGGTGAGAGTGGCCAGATCGCCCAGACTCAATATGCCTACCTTCTTGGGGACAAGACCGAGAGAGCGGCTGGGAACTTAACTTAGCAAGATGGAATTCACTCCTTCCCGCCTACTAGGGTAAGTAGAGGAATGTTCCCTTAAGTGGTGTCTCCAGGACTTGAACAAAGGGTCCGACCCTCTCATTGGCCCGAGAGGGTCTCTGTTTGTTGGTAGGACCACAAACAAATTGTTCATTAGAGAAGCACTGGTACTTAAGGCATAAGATGTAACCTAGGGGTAAAATGGTAATTTGACCCAGCTGGTGTTACGAACATTCGTGAAGGATTGACTTGCTGTTATTTGTCAATATCCATGGACACGAAATGTATCTCACTGTGTGAGAAGAGTGCAAATTGTGTGGGACTTTAGTGGAGTGTTCCCACGATTAACAAATGTTGATTGGGAGGTTAATGAGATTAACTTGAGCGCCTCGTATCGTTGGAGCTTACGATCCAGTAGGTCCATTAGGTCCACCTTCTAGTTAAGTAAGGGTTCTTAGATCATTTGAATTTGAAATGTTCAAATTCATTAGGGAATATATTTAATGTATATTGATACAATATAATATATAGTTTTGTAACTATATATTATAAATTTAATGTGAATAGGATTCATATTAAATTAATTGAGAGAATTAAATATTTGAAAGAGTTCAAATATTAAATTCAAATGTGAATGTGATTCATATTTGAAAACTATAGGTTAAATTTAATGTACATTAGATGTGCATTAAAACTATAGCATAGAGGGATAATTCATTAAATGTGATTAATATAAATTATATATAAGATATTTAATTCTTTTTGATTATTTAATTAATGTGATTAATTAAATAAATAAGGAACGTGTCAGGAGGACACGTTCCCCCTCTCTCTCCCAACTTCCTATTCGATAGGAAGTGGGAGATGCCCATTTGAAGCTTCTTCTTCTCCTAGGAGGAGTGGAAGATCAGGCTAGATCGATCATTTTGTTTTTTATAGAAGAAAAATTTCTCTCTCAGTTTTCAAATTCCATTCACATTCCAAAAGTTGCAATCCTTCCCATCAAGGAGGATCTAAGTATTCAGAGACATAGGAGGTGATCCAAGTGGTGGTGTTGTTGTTCTGTAAAAACATAGAAGTTCCTTTGTTGTTGTACTGCTTGGAGTAAGGAGTTGCTGTTGGAGAAAGTCTACAAAAGTATCAATTCTTCTTCCCTTTAGTTTAATAGTTAAACTTAATATATGTTTGCATGTATACAATTAATCCATGCCTAATAGGATTAGAGTATATGCTTGTTCTGTATTTTTTGGTCAATGTACTAGTTTTTGTTTCAATTAAAACAATCAAGCACATTAACGATTCCAATCACGTTTCCGCTGCTCAAGGAGATCAGATCTCCATCAATTGGTATCAGAGCAATGCTTGTATTGTTTTGTTTTGAAACAAAATTGCATTGATTTGGTGGAAAATGCATTTGGTTTGCTGTAAAACTTGTTTAGGAATGTTTTGGCCTTAGTTTACTTTGATTTTGATCAATTAGTATGTAAAGGCCCCTGCGTTTTTGGGCAAAAAGTGAAAAATGGAGTCTGTCATTGAGTTACGAGTCATTCGGGACAAATTTCATGTATTTCGATTGAGAATCGAAGGAGAAATTGAAGGTTGAAGCTGTTGTGTTCGTGGAAGAAGGATGCTTTTGCCCGAAGCGGCGGCGTTACTGCCTATTGGCGACGTTACAGTAACGCCGAAGAATAGCGTCGCCGCAACGCCGTTCCCTATCGACGCGGGCGATCATGGGGTAAGCGGCGTTGCAATGCTGCCCCTCAGCGTTGCAACGCCATCCCGATAGCAGGTGCGCGCGAGGATGAAGCAGGCGTTGCAACGCTAGCATCAGCATTGCAACGCCGCGTGGCGAGGTTCAAGTAATGTGACCGGCATTCGCCCGAGCCGTTCGTTGGTTTTGGTCTGGTTCGAGTGGTTCAAGGCCGGTTCAAGGTATTTTTGGATCGGTTTCACGAAATAAATTAATGTAATTTATTTTTTTTGTACTTTAGGGGCCAAATTATTTCGGTTTTACAGCTTTTTATCTATATGAATGTCATTTAGATTATTCCCACCTTAGGATAAGCATGTTCATGCATTTTATTTATATTAAATGTTATATGAATATGGTTGAATGCATGACTAATTTTTTTTTCATGAGTAATTAATTATAAGTGTTATAATTAGATTATATGGAAAATAAATTGCATGGAGCATGAAATTACTTAGTTTAAAATAAATGTTATTTTATTTAAGTAATTTTAAAATTCAAATAGTTGAATTTTTTTATTCCAATTTGAATTTAGATTGTTGGATTTATAATATAGTTTCTTTCTCATAGGATAATTATTAAAATTTATAAAAGTTATAAATTAAAGGGGTTTTAGAAACCATAACCTATAATAAAGAAATGCATGCAAACACAGGAACTTGGGTTAAATTTAATTAGTTTTAAATTGCTTAAAATTAATTTAGACCTAAGTTTCAAATTTCTAATAGGATTAGAAATAAGTCTTACGTAATATTTTAAATAGTTTAAAATATAGTAGGACTTTAGGACTTTGGTTATAAGGGAACTCTACCGGTGAAGTTCTATCTAAAAATTTCAGGGTACTTAAGTCGACTGACGCTTACTGAGCACCTCCTGCACCGGAACCGACCTTAACCTAAGTTGAATTAACCTAAGTTCTGCTTTTATCTCTAGGTAATTATAATGTTTATTCACCTAGACATAAGGTTTTAAGACCTAGTTATAATAGTTAAATCCATATTCGCATCGAGTTTACTCTCATCTCATCAAGAGTTCACACCGTGAGTTTCATGCTCGGCTACGCGGCGTCAATAGGGCGTCCTCCTACAGTATGTGTTTGCATGGTTCGATACCAAGGTGAATGATGGAAGTATCCATAGTAAATGGGAGCAGGACGCGTGTCAACGTATCCTACGGTCTCCTCCATTAGGTCGAACCGTGAGATTTCTATAGTCCGCCTGCTAGGTTGTCCTGGAACAGCCAAACCCTACGGAGGACATGACTATAGGGATCGGAACACCGCGAACTCCAGAAATTGATAGGGTCTCTTAGTTTGCCAGCAGTTGTCTTTCTTAATAGTAGCCTGTTGGCTTGGGCCTATTGGATCTGAAAATGGTAGGGTCACATTTACGGGATGAGTTAAGTTAGTTAACAAGTCCTTGACCAAACAAACAGTAGCTAACGACCATTGGGACATGAGATGTTCTGGTAGTGGGAATTGGCTGAGAAAGTCTCAATTCAAGGGAGGAATGACTGACCGCCCGACGGAGGCTTTTGTTCTAAACCCTTCAAGTATCGTTGCAAAATTAAAGGTTTAACTTATACAATGGGTTTTAGTTTAAACACTAGGGTTCTTTAATAATTTTGCTAAATTAGATTGGTTTTTATAATGGGTTTAAAAGGCATAACTAATTAGAACTATTTTGGATTTTCAGCATGTTGTCCTCAATAATAGTCTTACTTAAAAGCGACCGTTTAACTGGTGAGAATTTTACTACGTGGAAGTCCAACTTGAATACGATTCTCGTTGTTGACGACCTTCGGTTCGTACTAACTGAGGAATGTCCTCAGATTCCTGCTCGTAACGCTCCTCAATCTGTTAAGGAGGCGTCGGCCATCACCGGATCAAGGCCAATGATAAGGCCAAGGTCTACATTTTGGCTAGTGTTTCTGAAGTTCTGGCCAAAAAGCACGAGGGCATGGTCTCAACTCGTAAGATCATGAGTTCACTGCAGGAAATGTTTGGACAACCGTCTGGACAGATTCGACACGAATCCCTCAAATATGTTTATAACTCCCGTATGAAGGAGGGGTCATCGGTGAGAGAACACGTTCTTGATCTGATGGTCCACTTCAACGTGGCTGAGATGAACGGAGCGGTCATTGACGAGCAGAGTCAGGTATCGTTCATCCTGGAATCTCTTCCGAAGAGTTTCCTGCAATTCCGCAGCAATGCGGTGATGAACAAGATAGAGTATAACCTGACTACTCTCCTCAATGAACTACTGAGACTTTCCGTCTCTCTTATGAAGAATAAGGGGACGGTGATGGAGAGGCAAATGTTTGCCCATTGCGAGAAGTTCCGAAGGGTTCATCCTCCAGGACTAAGTCCTCAGAGCTCATCTTCTGGGCTTAAGACGACCCAAAAGAAGAAAATAGGAGGGAAAGGAAAGGCACCTGCTGCTGACAAAGACAAGGGAAAAGCCAATCTTGCAGATAATGGAAAGTGTTTCCACTGCAACATGGATGGGCACTGGAAGAGAAACTGCCCAAAATACCTTGTTGAGCTCAAAGAGAAGAAAGGTAAATTAGATTTACTTGTTCTTGAAACTTGTTTAGTGGAAAATGATGATTTAACCTGGATACTTGATTCAGGAGCCACTAATCACGTTTTCTCTTCATTTCAGGAAACTAGTTCCTTCAAGAAGCTCGAAGAGGGTGAGATGACGCTCAAGGTCGGAACGGGAAACGTCGTCTCAGCTCGTGCAGTGGGAGATGCCAAGTTATTTTTCGGAGATGGATTTATTTTAATGAAAAATCTGTATATAGTTTCTAAGCTTAAAAGGAACTTAATTTCTATCTCTTGTTTAATAGAACTCAGTTATTGTATTTCTTTTTCAATCAATGAAGCGTTCATTTTGAAAGAGGGTGTCAATATATGTTCTGCTAAATTGAAAAATGGCTTGTACATACTGAAACCGAATAAACTAAAGTAATTTTAAATCATGAGTTGTTTAAGAATGTTAACACTCAAAATAAAAGGCAAAGAATTTCTCCAAATAATAATACCTATCTGTGGCATCTTAGACTTGGTCATATTAATCTCAACCGGATTGAGGGACTTTCTAAGAATAGACTTCTAAACAAGTTAGAAGATGATTCTTTACCGCCTTGCGAGTCTTGCCTGGAAGGTAAAATGACCAAACGACCTTTTTCTGAAAAAGGTTATAGAGCCATAGAACCCTTAGAACTTATACATTCGGATCTTTGTGGTCTGGTGAATGTTAAACCTCGAGGAGGGTACGAATATTTCATCTCTTTCATAGATGATTATTCAAGGTATGGTTATCTATACCTAATGCATCACAAGTCTGAAGCTCTTCAAAAGTTCAAAGAGTATAAGGCTGAAGTAGAGAATGCATTAGGAAAAAGCATTAAAACATTTCAATCTGATCGAGGTGGAGAGTATATGGATTTGAGATTCCAGGACTATATGATAGAACATGGAATTAAATCTCAACTCTCTGCACCTAATACACCACAACAAAATAGTGTGTCAGAAAGGAGAAATAGAACCTTGTTAGACATGGTTCGTTCTATGATGAGCTATGCTCAATTGCCTGCCTCGTTTTGAGGATACGCAGTAGAGACTGCAGTTCAAATCTTGAACAGTGTTCCGTCAAAAAGTGTTTCAGAAACATCTTTTGAACTTTGGAAGGGGCGTAAACCTAGTTTACAACACTTCAGAATTTGGGAATGTCCGACACACGTACACCAGACAAACCCAAAGAAACTGGAACCTCGTTCAAGATTGTGCCAATTTGTTAGCTATCCCAAAGAAACGAGAGGTGGTCTTTTCTACGACCCACAAGAAAATAAGGTGATTGTATCGACAAACGCCATTCTTGGAGGAAAATCACATGAGAAATCATAAACCGCGTAGTAAATTAGTACTAAATGAAGCTACACATGAACCAACAAGAGTTGTTGATCTAGCTGGACCCTCATCAAGAGTTGATAGAGGAGTCAGCACCTCAAGTCAGTCTCGTCCTTCTCAATCGTGGGGAATGCCTCGACGCAGTGGGAGGGTTGTTTCCCAACCTGACCGCTACTTGGGTTTAGCTTAAACTCAAGTTGTCATACCGATGATGGCGTAGAAGATCCATTGTCTTATAAACAGCAATGAATGACGTGAGACAAGGACCAATGGATCAAAGTCATGGACCTTGAAATGGAGTCAATGGACTTCAATTCAAGATGGAAACTTGTAGACCAACTTTGAAGGGGTTAGACCCATAGGGGTGTAAATGGATCTATAAGAGAAAGAGAGATGCAAATAGAAAAGATCTGAGACCTTTAAGGCTAGACTTGTAGCAAAGGGTTTTACCCAAAGGGAAGGAGTTGACTATGAAGAAACTTTTTCCCCTGTTGCTATGCTGAAGTCCATAAGGATACTCTTGTCCATAGTCGCATTTTATGATTATGAAATTTGGCAAATGGACGTCAAGACTGCCTTTTTTAATGGTAATCTTGACGAGAGCATCTATATGTCTCATCCCGAAGGGTTCATAGCACGAGGTCAGGAGCAAAAAGTTTGCAAGCTTAATCGATCCATTTATGGATTGAAACAAGCATCAAGATCTTGGAATATAAGATTTGATATTGCGATCAAGTCTTACGGCTTTGACCAAAACGTTGACGAGCCTTGTGTTTACAAGAGGATCGTAAACAACAAAGTAGCTTTGTTAGTACTTTATGTGGATGATATCCTACTCATTGGGAATGATATAGGATACCTAACTGACATAAAGATTTGGGAGAGGCGCAGTATGTTCTTGGGATTCAGATCTTTAGGAATCGCAAGAACAGAACGCTAGCACTGTCTCAAGCATCTTATATCGACAAAATGTTGTCCAGATATTCGATGCAGAATTCCAAGAGGGGCATATTACCCTTCAGGCACGGAGTTCATTTGTCCAGGGAATAGAGTCCCAAGACACCTCAAGAAGTTGAGGATATGAGACATATTCCCTATGCCTCTGCAATAGGTAGCTTAATGTATGCTATGTTATGCATGAGGCCGGACATTTGCTATGCAGTGGGAATAGTCAGTAGGTACCAGTCCAATCCAGGGTTAGACCACTGGACAACAATTAAAAATATCCTCAAGTATCTAAGGAGAATGAGGACTATATGCTTGTGTATGGGTCTAAGGATCCGATCCATCGGATACACCGATTCTGGTTTTCGGGCGATAAAGATTCTCGTAAATCACATCGGATCGATTTTCACCACTGAGCAGGAGAGCTATAGTATGGCGAAGCATCAAGCAAGGATGCATCGCTGACTCCACAATGGAGGTTGAGTATGTCGCTGCTTGTGAAGCAGCTAAAGAGGTTGTTTGGCCAAGGAAATTCCTTACTGATTTGGAAGTTGTTCCAAATATGGAATCTCCCATCACCTTATACTGTGACAACAGTGGTGCGGTAGCCAATTCGAAGGAACCTCGCGACCATAAGCGAGGAAAGCACATCGAAAGGAAGTATCACGATACGAGAAATAGTGCAACGAGGAGATGTGACGATCCACGAAGATCGCCGAGCACAATATTGTTGATCCATTTACAAAGACTCTCACAACTAAAGTGTTCGAGGTCATTTGGAAAGTGCAGGGTCTACGAGATATGTACATAAGCTAATCTAGAGGCGTGGGAGATATGTAATGGGGTATATGGATGCCCTAGTTTATTGTATTTCTATCTCTTGTAACCACTGTTTTAGATTATGATGTACCCCACTAGAGTTTTAGTTCAAGTGGGAGTTTGTTGGGATTTGTGCCCTAAAACTCGTAGTTTGTAATTATGTTCTAATTAATGTAATAAAGTGTTATTATTTCAATAAAGTGTTATTGTTTGTTATCTACTGAGTTTGCCTTTATTTAAACCCCTAAATCCAATAAACTAAACATCCAAGGTTGTTAAATGAATCTTTAACTGAATGTAATGTACATAAAAAGGATCTCGGTTCGAGATACAGCCTAAAGGGTCTATAGTTAGGGGATAAGGTTTGGGTACCTTACCCTGGTTAAACTATGGATGTGGCCCACTTTGTATTTGATACAAACACTGTGATCCTAACGTGTTCGTGTAGATGACATGTGAGTGGGGATATCCTATGTAATGAGATTACATAAGATCGACCACTGAAAATAGTAACCTCTAGTCAGAACTCCGTTGACTAGTTAGGTTTCTATTTCACTAGGATGGCCTAGGCAACTTGATCTCAATCCCTAGCAGGTTACGAACTCCCGTTCGCGAGGGATTGTCCTTTGACTAGTATGGGTGAGAGTGGCCAAATTCGCCGACTCGATATGCCTACCTTCTTGGGGACAAGACCGAGAGAGCGGCTGGGAACTTAACTTAGCAAGATGGAATTCACTCCTTCCCGCCTACTAGGTAAGTAGAGGAATGTTCCCTTCGTCGAGATTGGGTTGGTGTTAAGTGGTGTCTCCGGGACTTGAACAAAGGGTCCACCTCTCATTGGCCCAGAGGAACTCTGCTTGTTGGTAGGACTACAAACAAATTGTTCATTAGAGGAGCACCGGGTACTTAAGGCATAAGATGTAACCTAGGGGTAAAACGATAATTTGACCCACCGGTGTTACTTAACAACATTCGTGAAGGATTGACTTGCATTATTGGTCAATATCCATGGACACAGAAATATATCTGCAGTGAGAAGAGTGAAGTTGTGGGACTTTAGTGGAGTGTTCCCGCAGTTAACGAATGTTGATTGGGAGGTTAATGAGATTAAACGAGCAGTCTCGTATCATTGGAGCTTTTGATCTGTAGGTCCATTAGGTCCACCTTCTAGCTCGTAAAGGGTTCTTAGATCATTTGAATTTGAAATTTTCAAACTCATTAGGGAATATATTTAATGTATATTGATACAATATAATATATAGTTTTGGAACTATATATTATAAATTTAATGTGAATAGGATTCATATTAAATTAATTGAGAGAATTAAATATTTGAAAGAGTTCAAATATTAAATTTAAATGTGAATATGATTTATATTTGAAAACTATAGGTTAAATTTAATGTACATTAGATGTGCATTAAAACTATAGGATAGAGGGATAATTCATTAAATGTGATTAATATAAATTAAATATAAGATATTTAATTCTTTTTGATTATTTAATTAATGTGATTAATTAAATAAATAAGGAACGTGTCAGGAGGACACGTTCCCCCTCTCTCTCCCAACTTCCTATTCGATAGGAAGTGAGAGATGCCCATTTGAAGCTTCTTCTTCTCCTGTGAGGAGTGGAAGATCAGGCTAGATCGATCATTTTGTTTTTTATAGAAGAAAATTTTCTCTCTCAGTTTTTAAATTCCCTTCACATTCCAAAAGTTGGAATCTTTCCCACCAAGGAGGATCTAAGTATTCAGAGACATAGGAGGTGATCCAAGTGGTGGTGGTGTTGTTCTGTAAAAACAGAGAAGTTCCTTTGTTGTTGTACTGCTTGGAGCAAAGAGTTGTTGTTGGAGAAAGTCTACAAAGGTATCAATTCTTCTTTCCTTTATTTTAATAGTTAAACTTAATATATGTTTGCATGTATGCATTTAATCCATGCCTAATAGGATTAGAGTATATGCTTATTCTGTATTTTTGAGTCAATGTACTGGTTTTTGTTTTAATTAAAACAATCAAGCACATTAACGATTCCAATCACATTTCCGCTGCTCAAGGAGATCAGATCTCCATCAAGTGGATACAACACAACCTACAGTGAGGAGAGTGCAACTACGAGTCTATTGTGGAGTGACTCATAGTTAATGAATGTTGGTTAATTGAATCAAAGAGTTTGATCGATTCATCTTGTCTCATTGGAGCTCATGATCTGTAGATCTATTAGGTCCCTCCATTGGCTCAACATGAAAATAATGAGGGTTTATAGTTTGGAGTGAAATTGAAATGTTCAATTTCATGTTTAAGGGATATATCAATTATATTTGATGTAATTGATATAACATATGGTTTAATCCACGGGAAATATCATAAGAGCACTATAGGGGTAGGATGGTCATTTCTATCTTATTTCCCTATAAATATATGCATGAGATGCACATTTGAGCAGGCTATTCCAAGGCAATCCTAGTGCTCTTTTTGGAAAGTGTTTTTGTTGGAAAAGTTCCAAAACACTTGTCTCTCTCAAAATCCCTCCCAACTCCAAAAGAGGTTCCACCACCTTCCCTCTCATAGAGATACAACGGAGAAGATCTAGCGGACAGATCAAAACTACTTCGTAGTTTGTGGAGAACGTGAGCTTGTTGAGATCATGAGAACGAAAGGAACAAAGGAGCACGTGTTGTTTTTGTCCACAAAGGTAATACATTTGTTGTTGATAGCACACAAAATGTGCTATCCTTAGGCTTAATTATTGCTAGTTTTATGATGATTTCAGGACTTTTACGTGGTTAATCCATTCAATTTCAGGTTAAGAGCTTAAACGGAGCTATTGGAGACAATTTGGATCACTCGGGATCAAAATGAGGCTATTTGGAGCTAAAAATAATACCATTTGGGAGAGAAAGGATCAATCCAAGCATGATGACCGAGGTGATGGCGCTGCAACGCCATGCGAGCGCTACAACGCCATGCTTGCCGCTTTGAGGGCGTTGAAGACCATCGCCGATAGCGCTGCAACGCTATATTGATAAGGACGCACGCATGAGAAGTCGCAGAGGTAGGCGCGGCAACGCCGCCTTGCGCGCATCGCAACGCCGAGATCGATAAGGCGGGCGCGCTAGTAGGGTAGCGGCGCTACAACGCCGCTCCTCGCCGTTACAACGCCATCGATTATTTCATATCGCGCCACACCGCTTAGGTACAAAATAAGCGTTGCAACGTTGTCCCTAGCGTTACAACGCAAAGACCTATTCCTTCTATAGATACAACATGATGCATTTGAGCAAAAGGAGCACAATTTGGTAGAGTTTTGCCCTAAATTTGAAATACACCTTGTAAGAAGGGAGAAAAGAGTGATTTTGGGAGCCAAAGCATTCGTGGAGGTTCGAGATCGAAGACGGGAGCTTGGAGATGAAGGACCGGCATTGACACCTAAGTTTATTTCTCTTTCTTTCAATTTTTAATAGCGTTCTAAGACGTTTTCTACTTGTTTAGCTTGTTTTTCATGTGATTTAGAGTAGCTAAACATTGTAGTAGGATTTGATTTATTTGTTATGACTTTATTACAATATATTGAAGCATGTTTTGTTCTTATTTTCCGCCAATCGCTCTGCACTCCTTAATTCGTTGATTCAAGTGGACTCGAGAGATAAAGCATGAATTAGAGAAAAATTGTCAAAACCCTTAGTAGTCTGGCACGAGAGTGACCTAGAATTCTTAGGGAAACACTTAATGACATGCATGTTGTAGGTTCGTATGGAGACTATGAATTCTATTGCATGTATGAGGCTCACTAAGAACCGAGAGGATTTCTTGAGTAATTTACTTCTTGTTTATAAATTCATCTCATGAGGTCAATGCATGTGTAGTTAGGTTATTAACTTGTAAAATCACTTCTTTTAATTCTATAAATTCGTGTCTCCACATGTTTGTTTGTTTGGTTGTCTTATTCGTCAAACACCTATCCATGTTTTGTTTCTTTAGCTAAAATTGAGAATGAGTACCTTAGTAATTAATTAATCTAGAAACCCATTCCCGAGGACGATACTTGGACTCATAAATCACTATACTAAAACTTGACCCATACACTGCAGTATTGCAATATTATCTTACGCAACAGTTGTCCAATCTTAGTAAGCATGCTTAATCGCTTTAGATATAAGTTTGTTGGGATTTTTTTCCTAATCTCGTGTTTGTAATTTACTGTTTGAAATTAATAAGAGTTATTTATTTCATTACTTTGTGTCTCGCAAATTTTACAAACTTTTCCAATAAACTAAGCTTCAAGGTCATTGAATTTATGAGAGAACTAGAACTTGAACGGTGTGTAGTAGACACACAGGGAGGATCACATTCGAGTTAATGACCCGAACGGTCTACAGTATATGGATAGGGTTGGAGACCTAATCCTGGATACACTGTGGATGCGGCCCGCTTTGTATTAAGATACAAACGAGTTGATCTGACTTGTTCATGTGATTGACATGCGAGTGGGGGCATCCTGTGCAATGAGATTGTACAAGACCGGACTATGAATTATTAGACCTACTGATGTAACACCGTTGACAGTAAGGACTAATAACTTCGTGAGATGACCATTAGTGACTCGACCTAAATCCTAAACGTGTTACGGACTCGCCTCATGGAAGTTTGTCCTTTGACTAGTACGGCGAGGGTGGTCACCGCATCGCCCAATATGCCTATCTTCTCAGGGACAGGACCAAGTAGGGAGCTGGGAACTTAACTACGTGAGATGGAATTCACTCGTTCCCGCCATTAGGGAAACTAGAGGGGGTGTTCCCCTAAGTGTTGTTTCTAGGGCTTGGACTACGGGCACCCACCTTCTCACTGGCCCGAGAAGGGTGTTGTGTATGGTTGGACCATCACAATATGTTGTTCATTAGAGGAGCAGTGGGGACTTAAGGAACAAGAAGTAGACACAGGGGTAAAACGGTAATTTGACCCAGCAGTGTCTAGAACAACCTATGAAGGGTCGACTCATGGGCATTGGTTATATCAGTGGACACGTAATATTCTGCACTAACGGGAGTGCAGGTACGGGCTATAGTGGAGTGTTACCGTAGCTAATGAATGTTGATTAACCGGGTCAAAGAGTTTGATAGGTTAATCTCGGATCATTAGAGCTCGTCACTATAGGTCCATTAGGTCTCTCGGTTGGCTCAATCTGGGTTAAAAGAAGGGTTAATGTTTTGGTGTGAATTGAAGTGTTCAATTTCACTTAAAGAGCATTTATGTCATTTATATGAGATATGAATGATATAATATATAGTTTAATGTGAATGAGATTCATAATAAACTATAGGTTAGCCTAATTGTTGAATTAGGGCTAATTGGAGAAATTAATTGAGAGTAATTAAATTGAATATGATTCAATTTAATAAATCCATAATTATACAAATGTGATTTGTAATATGAGATATGAGATATCTTATAATATATGGTTATGCAAATATGATTTGCATAACCTATAGTTGTGGTAAAGTGGTAATAATGTGGAGATTTTAACTCCATCTTTTTCCACTATTTAAACCCTTTGCAAGAAGAGTTTCTCATCTCATTCTCTCATTTTTTGGATTCTAACCAAAAAGAAGAGAAAATTCTCTCTCAACTCTCTCTACTCTCCTCCATTCTCCAAAACACAATAGTCCCACCACTTTCCTTCTTCCAAAAGAAGAACAATCGAGAAGCCTTTGGTTGTGTTCGGCTTTTGTTCGAGAGAAAAATTTGTTGAGATCGAGATTTCGCGAAGTGTTCGTGATTGAAGGAAGGAACAGTGAAGAATTGTCTTCAACAAGTAAGTATCTTGTGTTCTACTTGTTGTTTTTCTTTCCTTTTGAGCATGTTTAGCCTCAAGTATTAGATAGTAAATTTTAGTGAAATTCGAGTAGCATAACGATACCACGACGATTCGATCGTCTTCCGCTGCGCAGGGATTCTCATTCCCTTCAATTGGTATCAGAGCCACTCGTTGGTTCTACGTTATGCACTGTTTTTCATTAAAATTAGATGGGTAATGCCTTAATTTATGTGATAAATTGTTGGTTTGTATAATGGATAATTTCGATTTTTGGCACTTTTAGATTTACAATTTTTATGTTGATGAGATCAATGTAACGGTCCGTTGTTTTTTGGCATTTTGCTGTAAATCGAGTCTGTAAGTCCGTGTCGTTCGTGGCAAGGGTTGCTGTGAAGAAATTGGAGCAGAAACAGGCGAAAATCGACGAAGAACAGCAAGTGAAGATGTTGTTCTGTCGATGGCGTTGAGACGCCCGCTATTTTTCGGCGTCTCAACGCCATTCTTGCGGACGGAGGCCCTGCTGCAGAGCAGCGTTGCAACGCAATGGCGTGAAGCACGCTGACTTTGACGTTGAACGCTGCCCACGGCGTTGCAATGCCGCACGCATAGTGGGAGTGAGTAGAGGCAGTTTCGCGAGAACGTGGGCAGTTTTTGAGATAATGGGGCAGTTATTTTTCATATTTTTTTATTAAATTTGTAAAATGTATTTTTCTTATTTATTTATTTAATTTATTTTATTAAATAAAATTTATATTAATGTTATATTAATGTTATTTAATTAAATAAATTTTCCCTAGGTGCCAAAACCGGTCCATTTTTGCTACTTAATTATTTTATGCATGTGATGTATGATTTAATTAAATTTCTATGTGCATAATGTATGTCATATAGATTTAAAATCACAACTTAGGTTAAACATATTCATGCATCATTTATATTATAAGAGTTATAATATATAGTTTGCATGATAGGTTATATTATAAGTGTTATAATATAATTAAATGCATGTTTTAATTTAATTAATATAAGTGTTATATTTTTTAGATTAAAGTATGCTCATGCATTTATATTCATGTGATGAATTTTTTTTGTTATAGTATATAGTTATTCATCTGATGAATGATCAAGCACTATAACATAGAAATGCATGCAACCTAAGTTAATTATTTGTTTTAAAGTGTTTAGAACTTGAATAATTAGACTTAGGTTTTCTAGCTCAAATAAGATTAGAATTAGGAAATCAAAGTATAGTCTATGAATGGTGACCTGATTAGTAACTCTGTCTAAGGAAGGTTTTGTCTAAGGTTGGGGTATTTAAGTTGACGCTTGCGGAACACCCCTACCTTAAAACCGAATTCGGGAGTGAATTCGTCCGAGAGATTCTTAGATTATACTTATCGTGAGTGTCGTTAATTAAAAGTGTTTTAATTTACTCACATAGACCTAAGTAATAATGTGATTATAAACTTAGGCTAAATACCATATAAGAGTTATATTGGTAGACTTAGGTAAATTTTAGCCGGTATCTAGGTCAATCTCTAATAAAAAATAAAGTGCTGAGTGGGAGGAAATAAAGTGTATAAGATACATTTGATTTTCCAACCACAAATCTCCGTTAAGTCCGCACTGTGAGATCCATACTCGGCCTCGTGGCGCAAATGGGAGTGTCCCCCCTTCATGTGGCATTTGTATAGGTCAATATCATCGTGGATGAAGAGAGTACTTATAGTGAGTGGGAGCGGGACCTGTGAAAACGGGACTCACGGTCTATTCTTTCGATTCACACCGTGAGACGCCTATGATCCGCCTGCTAGTTTGGCCTGGACCAGACAATCCCTTCGGAGGGTCTGGTCATGGGGAGCCGGACCATCGTGAATTCCCGAAAGGGATACGGTTTCCTAGTTGGTTTTCCTTCTTGGTTCACCCTTCGGTGGCTATTGTTTGGACGGATACTTGGAGACTTAAAGATTGAGGGTGACACTCACAGAATTCGTTAAGAGTTAATGAATTCGACCGAACAATGGTAATTGGACGCCTAATGGAATAAGAATTATTCTGAGATTAGGGTCTGATCGAGAAAGTCTCGTCCTAGAGGAGGAGTGTTTTGTTCACCCTTCGGTGACGGTCATTCTAAACCTTTAGGTTATCATCGCTGTCAAACCCCCTCTCGAACCACTTGCTAACTTAGCCCGGGAGACGACATGAAGCCAACAGACATTGTTACCTCTTAACAATACCTCGACACTACTTTACTCCTCGAAACAAACTATGTTCGCATATGGAACACTTTAAACTTAACACAATGAAACTGGACATCTATAAGACGTACACATGAGGAGAAACTCTTCTTAAGTCTCTCTTGAAACTAAAACGAGCAAGAACATCGAAACCACAAACAAATCCAAACCACTAATTAAACAACTACAACCTCTAAAGCACATACGACTATAACTACATAGTTCTCTCAAAATAATTTTAAAAAAACATATGGACTTGCTATACAACACCAAATACACGATAAAATATCAAACTTATGAACCTTCAAAGCAGACTATGGCAGATTTTCGGCAATGCACCGGAGCTCGATCTCTACCTTAAAAATGGGTAAAACACTGAAAGAATGAGCCATGAAGCTCAGTGAGTGACTTGAGTTTAAAAGAAAGCTATTAACTCGTAAATCATATCACCTGACCATCTATGAGCATATGCATCCGTAAAACAAATGTTAAAAATAATCGTGTAATCATAATAGCTTTTCATGAAAACCAAAGCAAGTATATCGTTAAAATCTCGTAAGGCATGTAAATGGTATTAACTCTTTTTAAAACATGTCACAATCTCACGCTGTGTAGGGCACGCCAAAGATAAAACCAACGCTTACTCTACGATGTAGTGAGGCCCGCCCATGCATCCCATCCTCTTTGTCGTAGTGGGGCCCGCCAAAGACTCACGACGCAGCGTTGTTGTCACAGTACACTCAACGTCGACAATGTAATAAGACTCTCGTGTGCACACGGTACCATAAAGCCTCGGGCTCAATATCTCAGAAGATCACATGAAAACATTTGAACATGCCAGCTTATCTTTTCTTTCATAAAACTCAAGCTTATTTAGCTTGTTCATAAAACTAGAAATCTTTAAAAACATACTTGCTAAAACATACTTGCTCGAAATCATAACATTTCCATAAATTTCACAATCAAGAACATATGCTCATATATAAATTTCATCAAGACATTTAGGCTCACAACGAGCACTTGAAATCATTTCTTAGAAAATATAAATACTCATAAACATGTGTTCCAAGGAAAACATTAAGCATTGAAACCATTTCGTTTTAGCAAAACCTTGCATTTTCATAAGCATAATACAAGCCTATAAACCATTTTCAAGGTTCATTTTGTCACTCACAGTGTTAGAACTAGAACCTTGGCCCGTAAACTCGACCTATCTCCTCTTGGACTGCCAAACAAACCAAAACCATGTTTTAGAACCTCGAGCTCATGGTTTTTAACCTTAAAACTACAAGAAAACACTCCAACAAAAATTCCAGCATTTTCAGATTTTCTGCCCTGTTTTCAGACAGCTATAACTTCTTCATTACTTATCCAAAAATAATATACTTTATACCAAACTCTTCATTTTTGAACCCTCTAAAAATCATATGAAGACATGAAATTAAAATTCCCAACAGATTGGTTCAGAAATACCTCGAAAGCTTCTTTCCCAGGAACTAACTTCTGCTATTCCAGATTCGATTTCCTGCTGCTACCCGACACTTTACCTGATATTTACAACATCTTCCAATCATTTTCTATTCATGATTTCTTCATGAAGGTTGTAGAAACTTTAATAAGCTTTCCAACCATACCTAATAGAGTTTCTGATTCCAATTCTACAGACCAGTACAACCAAAACACCAGAGACTTCTCGGATTTGACAACAAATTCTATCTTTTGTCTTCCTCTTCACAAATCAGTAGCTTAAGATCCGAATTTGCTCGAGCTTCCTTCACGAATTTTGTTCCAATATGAGTTAACTTTCACGAAACAAAACCTCAAATCTTACCTCTTCCTGTGGAGCTCGAGATGAACAGAAAACCAGAATAGGATTGAATTGATTAACTTGTTTGTCATAAAGACTTACCTTTAGTTCTTCTCCTCTCTTCTCGCAACTTCACTTCAAAACCCTCTCTTCTTCCTCTTCCTTTCTCGCTTCTCCCACGAAAACCCTTGCCTTTACTTCATAAAATGAGAAGAAATCGATGGGGGAAGTGTTTTTAAAAAAGGAAACAAAGGTGGGGTCCCACCTCCCACTTTCTCTTTTTCATTCTTTTCCTTTCTCCTTTCTTTTCTTTTCTTTTCTTTCCTAAACAAAACATAATATTTGTTAAACCTAAAGCAGCAGATAATCGAAGAGTATCACAGAAGAAAATCACACACAGTATTTACGTGGTTCACTAACGTTGTGTTAGCTACATCTACGGGCAGAGGGAGAGAGTAATTTTATTGACTGAGAGAATAAAATTACACAGAACAGAATAATAATTCACAGATGGGTGTTTAGAGGGTTTATATATGGCACCCCTCCTAAACCCTAATACAGAAACGGCCCAATAGGCCCAAAATACGAACAATGTAAACTGATTTAGGTTTCGGGGGTGTTGCCCCCAAACCCCCACCAGCGAGACCCCCGTACTTGGTCATTCGAACCGGCAGATAACAGATTCAAGGCATCTTTACAAATCTCCACCTTGACTTGAATTCTCTCACGGATAATGATGTACGGATGTAACTCAAAAATTACTGATGTACCAGATGCAACTCAAAGGTTACCAAACTTTCTCCCGCCTCCGAGTGTCCTGCAGCAGGACCACTAATGACTTAAGACATTTAGCAAGTCCAAGCAATGTTTGAACTTGCCATCTCAATGTGCTTGGTGAACATATCAAACAGGATTATCGGCGCCAACTTTCATCACCTTCACCCTCTTCTCGCTTCTTAGGAAATGATACCTCACATCTATGTGCTTAGTTCTTTCATGATGGACTTGATCCTTGGCGGACATATTGCACTTAAACTATCACAATATATAATTGCTCGATCATGATGTAAACCAAGATCACCAACTAGTCCTTTCACCATATTCCCTCTTTTTGCTTTACATCAATGCCATATACTCGCCTCGAAGAGTAGATTGAGTAATCAGAGGTTGTAAGGTTGGCTTCCAACCCGACAAATGTAACCACCAAGAGTAAAAACATAACCAAATCATAGATCTTCTCATGTCCACATCTCCAAAGATAGTCCGAATCACAATAACCCTTCACTAAACACTCAGATATTACTCCATAAGCAAGATCGACATCGACGTACCTCTAAGGTAACGAAAAAATTCTCTTCACTGCTTGCCAATGTTCCTTTCCGTGTTTCCCCATGAACCTCACGACCACACTAACAAAGATGTGCAAGATCGGGCCTAGTGCAAACCATAGCATACATCAAGCTTCCAACCGCACTAGAATACGAAATTCGAGACATGTACTCCTTCTCGCCTTCTGCACTGTGGTGCAAACTCAAAGCAGACAAACGAACACTTGTAGTACTTGGAGTATCTATAGGCTTAGGCGATGACATGCCAAACTCGGACAATATCTTACGAATATAGCCTTCACGTATTACAAAAAGCTTATTCTCGACTTCTTTCCTATAAATTTTCATCCCCAAGATTTTCCGTGCAGACCTAAATCCTTCATTTCAAACTCGATCTTGATCGAAGACCTTTTAGCTTCGAATATCGGGATCGACTTTGCGGTATGAGCATGTCATCTACATATAGGATCGGATAAACTCTCGAACCATCACCCGACTTGTTATGATACACACAACAATCGTATGGACTCCTATTGTAGCCAAGCTCAATCATATAATCACAAACCTCTTGTACCATTGCCTTGAGATTGTTTCAGCCATACAAGGACTTTTTCAAACTTACAAACATAGTCTTCCTTACGTGACACCAAACCCATCCGGTTTGGGTCATGTATATCTCCTCTTCTAGCTCCCCATGTAAAAAAGTTGTCTTCACATCTAGTTGCTCAAGTTCTAAGTTCTGATGTGCAACCATAGCTAGTAGCACTCTGATGGAAGTGTGTCTGACAACTGGTGAGAAAATCTCATTGTAGTCAATTCCCTCCTTCTGCGTGAACTCTCTTGCAACTACTCGAGCCTTATACTTAACACTCTCAGTAGGTGAGATTCCTTCCTTCTTTTTGAAAACCCATTTACAAGTAACAATCTACCTTTCCTTAGGTCGTTTGACTAGCTCCCAAGTCTGATTCTTATCAAGTGACTCCATTTCATCACCCATTGCAGCAAGCCATTGAACAGATTCACTACATGAAATGGCTTCTTTGTAGGTGGATGGTTCATGAGGATCCACCTCTTCAGCAACCTGCAGAGCATAAGCTATCATGTCTTCAAAACCATACCTCTTTGGAGGTCCAACACCAACTCTCCTAGCTCTATCAAGAGCTATGCTTGGCTGGCGTACTCCTGAACTAGTCAATTCTGGCATACCAGTCTCTGTGGGAACAAATGGCATATTAGTTTCTGAAGCAGCTACCGGTGTATCTGTTCCAAAATCAACAGACTCATCTTGCCCATCTTGGTTCTGTGTTTCACTCTCATCTAGAGTGAATTGCAACTCCACCTGTTTGTCAACATTACTGCTTTCTCCTGCAACAGTGGACTTCACAACAGAGTTAAATAAAGAATTCTCATCAAATATTACATTTCTACTGAGTATCACCCTATTTTCAGAAGGTGACCAGATTCTATATCCTTTAACTCCATCTCCAAAACCCACAAAGACACCCCTCTTAGCTCTCGGTTCTAACTTACCCTCATTGACATGATAATAAGCAATACAACCAAAAACTCTTAGAAAAGAATAATCAGCAGTTACTTACACCACACCTCATAAGGTGTTTTGCAATCAATACCTGTGTGAGGTCCACGGTTAATCAGATAACATGCCGTATTTACCGCTTTCCTACGCCTGAATCTTCTAGTTAACTCCACATTAGAGAGCATGCATCTTGCTCTCTCTAACGATGTCCGATTCATGCGTTACTCGCCACTCCATTCTCACGTGGAGTGTCTCTGATTGTACGATGGCGGGCTATCCCTTCATTTTTACAAAACTCATTAAACTCAGATCCACAGAATTCCAGACCATTATCAGTTCGCAGTCTTTTAACCTTCTTCCCAGTCTGATTTTCAATCAAGAGCTTCCACTGCTTGAAATTTTTGAAGGCTTCACCTTTGTGCTTCATCATAATTACCCAAGTCATCCTCGAGTAATCATCTATTATTGACAAAAAGTACCTACTACCTCCAACTGATTCAACTCTAGAAGGTCCCCAAAGAATCAAGATGGATATAATCGAGTGTCCCCTTTGTCTGTGAACACCCTTTGGAAACTTCTTGCTGCGATGTAGCTTCCCGAATACACAATGTTCGCAGAATTCAAGATCCTGCACCTCGTGCCCGCACAAAAGGTCCCTCTTTGACAGAATCTGCATTCCTCTTTCACCCATATGGCCAAGCCTCATATGCCATAGCTTGGTCATATCCTCCTTGTGAACTACAGATGATGCAACAGCAGCATACCCTGTCAAAGTCGAACCTGCTAAGAAAAATAAAGTTCCCCGCTTGACACCTTTCAGAAATACCTTGGAGTCTTTGTAGACATACATAACTCCACCTTCGCTTTGAAGTCAAACCTTTCTTTGTCAAGTACACTCAACGATATCAGATTCTTGGTCATCTGTGGGACATGTCTAACATCACTCAAGGTACAAAAATAACCGTCATGTGTTCATATCTTGATCGACCCTATTCCAACTACCTTGCAGACGTTACTGTTGGCCATAGATATATTTCCTCCATCTATCTGCTTGTAAGTTGAAAACCACTCCCTGTTTGGGCACATATGATAAGATGCCCCGGAATCAAGAAGCCACACGTCTTCATGACATAACTGCGCATTTGCAGCTAAAGCTAAATCTCCTTCAGAGTCGGTGCCAACTTCTGCCACAGCGGCAGATCCTCCGGAACTTCCAGAATTTCCAGAACCTCCAGAACTTCCCTTTACTTTCTGTTGCTGCTTATTTTTCTTAGGACAGTCATCCTTCCAATGACCCTTCTCCTTACAATAATTACATATATCATCCGGTTTAGGGCCTCTAGGCTTCGAGTATTTATAACCCGACTTCTTTCTAAAAGGTTTCTTCTCATCCAGGTTGGTCTGTGTGACTAACCTGATGGTCGATTTTCATGAATCAACTCCGCAATAACTTTATGACGGACCTCTCTAGTATAAAGTGCAGTTTTCACTTCTTCTAAAGACAAAGTATCTTTCCCACTCATAAACGACTCCCTAAAGTAGACAGGGGCAAAGACACTAACAGAATTAAAGCAGCATCCTCATCATCTTCTTTAACATCAATATTACGCAGATCCAGTAAAACACCATTCAATTGATCTATATGGTCCTTAAGAGGCGTACCTTCTTGCATATGCAGACTGAACAGACGTTGCTTTAGAAGCAACTTCTTGGTTAAAGATTTTGTCATATAAAGACTTTCGAGCTTTAACCAGAGACCGGGGCAGTTTCTTCCCTTGCGACCTCCACGATGGCGTCATCGATATAAACACAAATGTAATTGTCGAATGTGCCTTCTCCTCCAGGACATTCCACTCATAGTCATCGATGTCCGCGTTCTTTGGTTTCCCAGATAGCGGCGCCCACAGGCCTTGCTGCTTTAGCAAGGATCGCATCTTGATTTGCCACAGATTGAAACTGTTTGTTCCAGTGAATTTGTCGATTTTCACGTTGACAGCAGACATCTTCGATTATCACAAAAGAACCCTAACAACGAGGCTCTGATACCAGTTTGTTAAACCTAAAGAAGGAGATAATCGAAGAGTATCACAGAAGAAAATCACACACAGTATTTACGTGGTTCACTAACGTTGTGTTAGCTACATTCACGGGTAGAGGGAGAGAGTAATTTTATTGACTGAGAGAATAAAATTACACATAACAGAATAATAATTCACAGACCCCCGTACTTGGTCATTCGAACTGGCAGATAACAGATTCAAGGCATCTTTACAATATTATAACCTTCCTTTCATTTTCTTTCTTCATTATTCTTAGAGCAAACCAAACCAAAATGGTTTAAGCTTTTCCTTCCTTGTTTTCCTTTTATCTTTCACTTCATTTCTTTTCTTTTAAAAACAAGGAAAACCAAGTTTTAAGCATTCATTTCTTCTTTTCTTTTGTTTTCTTTCTTTAAAAGAAAATTCCAAAGAATGATTCTCGGGTTTACAATGCAAATTTTGAATGGCCTAGGGATCATAAAACAGTTTTTACTAAAACCTGATTGGATTTCAAAAAGTTTTTTGCGAGACTAACACAGTTTTTTTTATTTTTCAGCAAAACATGTCTAGCTCTATCTTAGCTTTACTCGCGTCTAACAAATTAGTGGGAGATAATTACCAAACATGGAAAAACAACTTGAACACAATTTTGATAACTGATGACATTAAGTTCGTCCTTACTGAGGAGTGTCCTCAGATGTCGGGCTCGACTACATCGCGAAGTATTCGCGATGCATACGATCGATGGATCAGGGCCAATGAAAAGGCCAAGGTCTATATCATTGCCAGCATGTCTGATGTTTTGGCAAAGAAGCATGAGTTGATGGTCACCGCTAAGGAGATCATGGAGTCCTTGCAGGAAATGTTTGGACAACAGTTCTTTCAAGTCCGACATGACTCACTCAAATACGTCTTCAACGCACGGATGAAAGTGGGGTCGTCTGTCCGTGAACATGTTCTAGACATGATGACCCACTTTAATCTAGCGGAGATGAACGGGGCTTCGATCGACGAGTCGAGCCAGATTAGTTTTATCTTGGAGACTCTTCCAAAGAGTTTCCTTCAGTTTCGTAGCAATGCTGTGTTGGGATTGTTGGAGTACAACCAAAATCCCACATTGGCTAGATAAGAGGATAATCATGGGTATATAAGTGGGGGCACTATCTCCATTGGTACGAGGCCTTTTGGTGGGAACCAAAAACAAAACCATGAGGGTTTATGCCCAAAGTGGACAATATCATACCATTGTGGAGATCTGTCGGAGTCGGTTGCCCCTAACAAGTGGTATCAGAGCCGGACCCTGACTTAGCCATGTCGGTAGAATCTCCAGGTGTCAAACAAAGAAGGCGAGCCATCGGCATAGTCATAGAGAATTCGTGGTCGAGCTTCCGGATGTTGTGTGCTCTAATGGGGAGTTGACAACGCAGTTTACTCCAGTGAGGAGTATCAGTGACTCCAGTGAGGAGTCGTCAGTAATTTGCTCGAGTGTAATTCGGAGGGATAACTATTTGAGGGGAGGCTCGAAGTGGTACTTTGTTTGAGGGGAGGATTGTTGGGATTGTTGGAGTACAACCAAAATCCCACATTGGCTAGATAAGAGGATAATCATGGGTATATAAGTGGGGGCACTATCTCCATTGGTACGAGGCCTTTTGGTGGGAACCAAAAACAAAACCATGAGGGTTTATGCCCAAAGTGGACAATATCATACCATTGTGGAGATCTGTCGGAGTCGGTTGCCCCTAACATGTTGTTATGAACAAGATAAGCTACACACTGAACGAGCTGCAAACCTTCCAGTCCTTGATGAGGATCATGACGTCGGAAGCTGAGGTAAATGTTGCCTTTCGGTCTTATCACAGGGGTTCGACCTCTGGGACAAAGCTTGTAGCTCCTTCTCACCCGAAAGGGAAGAAGAAGAAGATGAAGAAGGGTAAAACTGACCGAGTTGCCGCCCAAAAGGGCAAGAACGTCAAGGAAGTTGTAGAGAAAGAAAAGTGTTCCCACTGCAATGGGGGCGGCCAATGGAAGAGAAACTGTCCCAAATTCCTAGCCGAGAGAAAGAATCAAGGTAAATGTGATTTACTTGTGACTGAAACCTGTTTAATGGAGAGCAGTGACTCTGCCTGGATATTGGATTCGAGTGCAACTAACCATGTTTGTTCTTCTTTTCAGGGGATTGATTCCTGGCAGCAACTGCAAAAGGGTGAGGTGACTCTACGGGTTGGATCTAGGGAGCTTGTCTCTGCTGCAGCACTCGACATAGTGAAGCTACATTTTGGTAGGAATTACATTTTGTTATACAATATGTATATAGTTCTAGGGTTTACTAGAAACCTAGTTTCTATTTCCTGCCTGTTAGAACAATGTATTTTCGTTTCTTTTCAAGGCAATAAAGCGTTTATTTCTCGAAATGGAAACTTAATTTATTCAGCTTTACTTGAGAATAATCTGTATGGTTTGAAACCTAATTCGGTCAAAAGTGTTTTGAATACTGAATTGTTTAAAACAGCAAAGACACGAACTAAAAGAGCGAAAGTTTCTCCTAAGGAAAATGCCCATCTTTGGCATATAAGGTTAGGCCACATCAATCTCAATAGGATTGAGAGACTAGTGAAGAGTGGACTTCTAAACGAGTTGGAAGAAAATTCTTTACCGGTGTGTGAGTCATGCCTTGAGGGAAAAATGACCAAATGTCCTTTTAGTGGAAAAGGATATAGAGCCAAAGAGCCCCTTGAGCTGGTACATTCTAACCTCTATGGTCCAATGAATGTTAAAGCTCGAGGTGGTTATGAATACTTGTGTCTTTCATAGATGATTACTCGAGGTATGGGTAAATTTACCTAATGCATAAGAAGTCTGAAACTCTTGAAAAGTTCAAGCAGTACAAGACTGAGGTTGAGAACCTGTTAGGTAAATCTCTTAAAACACTTCAATCGGATCGAGGTGGAGAGTATATGGACACTGGATTCCAGGACTATATGATAGAACACGAAATTATGTCCCAACTCTCAGCACCTGGTATGCCACAATAGAATGGTGTATCGGAGAGGAGAAACAGAACCTTGTTGGACATGGTTTGATCGATGATGAGCTATGCTCGTCTTCCTGATTCTTTTTGGAGTTACGCAGTGGAGACTGCGGTCTATATTTTGAACAATGTTCCGTCGAAAAGTGTTTGTGAAACACCCTTCGAACTCTAAAGTGGACGTAAAGGTAGTTTACATCACTTCAGAATTTGGGGATGCTCGGCCCACGTGTTGGTGTCAAATCCGAAAAAGTTGGAACCCCGTTCGAAATTGTGCCTATTCGTAGGTTACCCTAAAAAGACTAGGGGTGGTCTATTTTACGATCCTAAGGAAAATAGGGTGCTTGTGTCGACAAACGCCACTTTTCTTGAGGAAGATCATATCAAGGATCATTTACCAAGGAGTTTCTGATAGAGTTAGTACATCAACAAGTGTTGTTGATCCTAGCACGTCTAGTCAAATTCGTTCCCAAAAGTTGGGAATGCCTCGACGTAGTGGGAGGACTGTGAGACAGCCTGATCGTTACATGGGTTTAGCTGAAACCTCAGCCGTCATTCCTGATGATGACTGCGAGGATCCATTGTCCTATGATCAGGCAATTGGTTGATGTTGATAAAGACGAATAAATTAAAGCTATGGACCAGGAAATGGAGTCTATGTACTTCAATTCCGTCTGGGAGCTTGTGGATCAACCGGATGGGGTAAAACCTATTGGTTGCAAATGGATCTAGTTAGGTTTCTATAAACTGTTGGGATTTGTGCCCTAAAACTCGTAGTTTGTAAAGCTATGGACTAGTTAGGTTTCTATTTCACTAGGATGACCTAGGCAACTTGATCTCAATCCTGAGTAGGTTACGAACTCCTGTTCGCGAGGGATTGTCCTTTGACTAGTATGGGTGAGCGTGGCCAGATTCGCAGACTCAATGTGCCTACCTTCTTGGGGACAAGACCGAGTGAGCAGCTGGGAACTTAACTTAGCAAGATGGAATTCACTCCTTCCTGCCTACTAGGGTAAGTAGAGGAATGTTCCCTTAAGTGGTGTCTCCGGGACTTGAACAAAGGGCCCGACTCTCTCATTGGCCCGAGAGGGACTCTGTTTGTTGGTAGGACCACAAACAAATTGTGCATTAGAGGAGCACTGATGCTTAAGGAACAAGATGTAACCCAGGGGTAAAACGGTAATTTGACCCAGCTGATGTTACGAACATTCGTGAAGGATTGACTTGTTGTTATTGGTCAATATGCATGGACACAGAAATATATCTGCTGTGAGAAGAGTGCAACTGTGGGACTTTAGTGGAGTGTTCCCACAGTTAACGAATGTTGATTGGGAGGTTAATGAGATTAACCGAGCAGTCTCGTATCGTTGGAGCTTCTGATCTGTAGGTCCATTAGGTCCACCTTCTAGCTCGTAAAGGGTTCATAGATCATTAGAATTTGAAATGTTCAAATTCATTAGGGAATAAAATTAATGTATATTGATACAATATAATATATAGTTTTGAAACTATATATTATAAATTTAATGGGGATATGATTCATATTAAATTTTGTGAGAGAATTAAATATTTGAAAGAGTTCAAATATTGAATTCAAGTGTGAATGTGTTTAATATTTGAAAACTATAGGTTAAAATTTAATGTGCACTGGATGTACATTAAAACTATAGGTTAAAGGGGTAATATGATTAAATGATATTTAATCCAAATTAAATATATGATATTTAATTTGTATTATTTAAATATGATTTAAATTAATAATTAAATTTGATTTAATTATTATATTATTATTATTATTATTATTTTAATAATAAAATAAGGGAACGTGTCATCCGCACACGCTTCACTATTCTCTCCTCCTCTCTCCTATCGGCGGTTTAACAGGGAGAAGGGGATTGCTCATTTGGGTTGATCGATTGATCAATTGTTCTGCAAGAAGTAAAAAATTCTCTCTCTCTCAATCTCATTCCCAAAACCTTCCAAGAGTTGGAATCCTTCCCACAAAGGAAAGATCTAAGCATTCAGAGGATAGAGGGTTTACTCTTTTGGTTGTGTTCTGTAAAAACAGAGAAACTAAAGCTTCTTGTGTTGTTGTACTGATTGGAGCAAGGAGTTGCTGCTGAGGAAAACTACAAAGGTAATTCCTCTTTCTTTATTAGTTTAATTGTTAAACTTGTAGCATGTTTGCATGTAAAACATCCATGCCTAATTAGATTGGAGTTAATTTTATGCTTGTTCTGTATATTTGTCAATGTACTGGTTTTTGTTTCAATTAAAACAATCAAGCAAATTAACGATCCCAAACCACGTTTCTGCTGCTCAAGGAGATCTGATCTCCATCAATTGGTATCAGAGCAATGCTTGTATTGTTTTGTTTTAATGCATTTGGTTTACAGTAAAACTATTTAGGAGTTTTTTTCGCCATAGTTTACTTTTGATTTGATCAAATTATTGTAAAGGCCCCTGCGTTTTTGGTCAAATAAAGTGCATAATTGAGTCTGTAATTGAGTTACAAGTCATTCGGGACCAAATTCAAGCAATTCGGTGGAGAATCGAAGGAGAAATTGCAATTGGAAGTTGTTGTGTTCGTGGATTTCTACCATCGCCAAAGCGAATAGCGTTAGCAACGTCGTTCATCATCACGTTACCAACGGGCGAAGAATGGCGTCGCAACGCCAGTGTTCCCTATCGACGGAGGCGTTCAAGGGGTCAGCGGCGTTGCAATGCTGCCCCTCTATGTTGCAATGCTACCCCGATAGCAGGCGCGCAAAAGGACAAAGCAGGCGTTACAACGTTCGCATCAGCGTTACAACGTCGTGGGGCATTCCAGCAGCTGCAGACCGGTTCGGCTAGTTCATTGATTTTTGTCCGGTTCGAGCGGTTCAAGGCTGGTTCAGGGTGTTTTAGACCGGTTTCATGAAATAAAATTAATGTAATTTTATTTTTTGCACTTTAGGGGGCCAAATTACTCCGATTTTACAGCTATTTATTTTTATGAATGTCATTTTGATTTTTCCCACCTTAGGATAAGCATGTTCATGCATTTTATTTATATAAATGTTATATGAATATGGTTAAATGCATGATTAATTTATTTTTCATGAGTAATTAATTATAATTGTTATGATTAGATTATATGGAAAATAAATTGCATGGAGCATGAAATTACTTAGTTTAAAATAAATGTTATTTTGTTTAAGTAATTTTATAATTCAATTAGATGAATTCCTTTTATAATTCCAATTTGAATAATGATTGTTGGATTTATAATATAGTTTCTTTATCATAGGTTAATTATTAAATTTATAAAAGTTATAAATTAAAGGGGTTTTAGAAACTATAACCTATAATAAAGAAATGCATGCAAACATAGGAACTTGGGTTAAATTTAATTAGTTTTAAATTGTTTAAAATTAATTTAGACCTAAGTTTTAATTTCTAATAGGATTAGAAATTAGTCTTACGTAGTATTTTAAATAGTTTAAAATATAGTAGGACTTTAGGACTTTGGTTATAAGGGAACTCTGCCGGTGAAGTTCTGTCTAAGGTTGGGGGTACTTAAGCTGACGGTTAACGGAACACCTCCTACTTGGGAACTGACCCGGAACCTGAGTTGAATTAACCTTAGTTCTATTTTATCTCTAGGTAATTAAAATGTTTATTCACCTAGACATAAGGTTTTAAGACCTAGTTATAATAGTTATTAATAGGCATAGACTTAGATAGATTCTTTTAGCCATAATCCAACTAAGTTAAACCTATACCCTAATTTTAGGAGCTTCAGTGGGAGAAAATGAGATGTTCGCATCGAGTTTACTCTCACGTCCTCAAGAGTTCACACCGTGAGTTTCATGCTCGACTATGTGGCGTCAATAGGGCGTCCTCCTACGGTATGTGTTTGCATGGTTCAATACCAAGGTGAATGAGCCAAGTATCCATAGTAAATGGGAGCAGGATGCATGTCAACGTATCCTACGGTCTCCTCCATTAGGTCGCACCATCAGATTTCTATAGTCCGCCTGCTAGGTTGTCCTGGAACATCCGAACCCTACGGAGGGCCTGACTATGGGAATCGAAACACCGTGAACTCCAGAAACGGAAAGGGTCTCTTAGGTTGTTTGCCAACAGTTGTCTTTCTAAATAGTAGCCTGTTGGCTCGGGCCTATTGGATCTGAAAATGGTAGGGTCACATTTACGGGATGAGTTAAGCTAGTTAACAAGTACTTGACCAAACAAACGGTAGCTAAGGACCATTGGGACATGAGATGTTCTGGTAGTGGGAATTGGCTGAGAAAGTCTCAATTCAAGGGAGGAATGACTGACCGCCCGACGGAGGCTTTTGTTCTAAACTCTTGAAGTATCGTTGCAAAATTAAAAGGTTTAATTTAAACAGTGGGTTTAGTTTAAACACTAGGGTTCTTTAATAATTTTGCTAAATTCGAGTGGTTTTTACAATGAGTTAAAAGGCATAACTAATTAGAACTATTTTGGATTTTCATCATGTCGTCCTCAATAATAGCCTTACTTAAAAGCGACCGTTTAACTGGTGAGAATTTTACTACGTAGAATCCAACCTGAATACGATTTTGGTTGTTAATGACCTACGGTTTGTACTGTCTGAGGAATGTCCTCAGGTCCCTGCTCGTAACGCTCCTCAATCTGTTAAGGAAGCGTACGACCGCTGGATCAAGGCTAATGATAAGGCCAAGGTCTACATTTTTGCTAGTGTTTTTGAAGTTCTGGCCAAAAAGCACGAGGGCATGGTCTCTGCTCGTGAGATCATGAGTTCGTTGCAGAAAATGTTTGGATAACCATCTAGACAAATTCGGAACGAATCCCTCAAATACGTTTATAACTCACGTATGAAGGAGGGGTCATCGATGAGACGTTCTTGATCTGATGGTCCACTTCAACGTGGCTAAGATGAACGGAGCGGTCATTGACGAGAAAAGTCAAGTATCGTTCATTCTGGAATCTCTTTCGAAGAGTTTCCTGCAATTCCGCAGTAATGCGGTGATGAACAAGATAGAGTATAACCTGACTACTCTCCTTAATGAACTACAGACTTTCCAATCTCTTATGAAGAATAAGGGAAAGGCTGATGGAGAGGGCAAATTTGTTTGCCCATTCCAGAAGGTTCCAGAAGGGTTCATCCTCTGGGACTAAGTCCCGTAGCTCATCTTCTAGGCTTAAGAAGACCCAAAAGAAGAAAATAGGAGGGAAAGGGAAGACACCTGCTGCTGCCAAAGGCAAGGGAAAAGCCAAGGTTGCAGATAAAGGAAAATGTTTCCACTGCAAGGTGGAAGGGCATTGGAAGCGAAATTGCCCAAAATACCTTGCTGAGCTCAAAGAGAAGAAAGGTAAATCAGATTTACTTGTTCTTGAAACTTGTTTAGTGGAAAATGATGATTTTACCTAGATACTTGATTCAGGAGCCACTAATCACGTTTGCTCGTCACTTCCGGAAACTAGTTCCTTCAAGGAGCTCGAAGAGGGTGAGATGACGCTCAGGGTCGGAATGGGAGACGTCGTCTCAGCTCGTGCAGTGGGAGATGCCAAGCTGTTTTTTGGAGATAGATTTCTTTTATTAAAACATCTGTATATAGTTCCTAAGCTTAAAAGGAACTTACTTTCTATCTCTTGTTTAATAGAACTTGGTTATTGTATTTCTTTTTCAATTAATGAAGTTGCGTTCATTTTGAAAGAGGGTGTCAATATTTGTCTTTGCTAAATTGAAAAATGGCTTGTACGCATCTTTGAAACCGAATAAAACCAAAGCAATTTTAAATCATGAGATGTTTAAGAATGCTAACACTCAAAATAAAAGGCAAAGAATTTCTCTAAATAATAATACCTATTTATGGCATCTTAGGCTTGGTCATATTAATCTCAACCGGATTGAGAGACTCTCTAAGAATGGACTTCTAAGCAAGTTAGAAGATGATTCTTTACCGCCTTACGAGTCTTTCTTGGAAGGTAAAATGACCAAGCGACCTTTTACTGGAAAAGGTTACAGAGCCATAGAGCCCTTAGAACATGTATATTCGGATCTTTGTGGTCTGATGAATGTCAAAGCTCGAGGAGGGTACGAATATTTCATCTCTTTCGTAGATGATTATTCGAGGTATGGTTATCTATACTTAATGCATCACAAGTCTGAAACTCTTGAAAAGTTCAAAGAGTATAAGGCTGAAGTAGAGAATGCATTAGGGAAAACCATTAAAACACTTCGATCCGATCGAGGTGGAGAGTATATGGATTTGAGATTCCAGGACTATATGATAGAACATGGAATTAAATCTCAACTCTCAACACCTAATACAGCATAGCAAAATGGTGTGTCAGAAAGGAGAAATAGAACCTTGTTCGACATGGTTCGTTCTATGATGAGCTATGCTCAGTTGCCTGCCTCGTTTTGGGGATACGCAGTGAGAGATTGCAGCAGTCAAATCTTGAACAAGATTCCATCAAAAAGTGTTTCAAAACACCTTTTGAACTTTGGAAGGGGCGTAAACCTAGTTTACAACACTTCGAATTTGGGAATGTCCAGCACACGTCTCGGTGACAAACCCAAAGAAACTGGAACCTCGTTCAAGATTGTGTCAATTTGTTGGCTATCCCAAAGAAACGAGGTGGTCTTTCTATGACCCACAAGAAAACAAGGTGATTGTATCGACAAACGTCACGTTCTTGGGAGGAAGATCACATGAGGAACCACATACCGTAGTAAATTAGTACTAAATGAAGCTACTCATGAACCAACAAGAGTTGTTGATCAAGCCGGACCTTCATCAAGAGTTGATGGAGAGTCAAGGCACCTCAAGTCGATCTCGTCCTTCTCAATCGTTGGGAATGCCTCGACGCAGATGGGGAGAGTTGTTTCCCAACTTTGTTCGCTACTTGGATTTAGTGAAACTCAAGTTGTCATACCCGATGATGGCGTAGAAGATCCATTGTCTTATAAACGAGCAATGAATGACGTGAGACAAGGACCAATGGATCAAAGTCATGGACCTTGAAATGGAGTCAATGGACTTCAATTCGGTATGAGAACTTGTAGACCAACTTTGAGGTTAGACCCATAGGGTGTAAATGGATCTATAAGAGAAAGAGAGATGCACCTAGGAAAGCTACAGCACTTTAAGGCTAGGCTTGTAGCAAAGGGTTTTACCCAAAGGGAAGGAGTTGACTATGAAGAAACTTTTTCCCCTGTTGCTATGCTGAAGTCTATAAGGATACTCTTGTCCATAGCTTCATTTTATGATTATGAAATTTTTTAAATGGACGTCAAGACTGCCTTTTTGAATGGTAATCTTGACGAGAGAATCTATATGTCTCAGCCCGAAGGGTTCATAGCCCAAGGTCAGGAGCAAAAAGTTTACAAGCTCAATCGATCCATTTATGAGTTGAAATAAGCGTCAAGATATTGGAATATAAGATTTGATACTGCAATCAAGTCTTACGGCTTTGACCAAAACGATGATGAGCCTTGTGTTTACAAGAGGATCGTCAACGACAAAGTAGCTTTGTTAGTACTTTATGTGGATGATATCCTACTCATTGGGAATGATGTAGGATACCTTACTGACATAAAGAATTGGCTAGCGACCCAATTCCAAATGAAAGATTTGGGAGAGGCGCAATATGTTCTTGGGATTCAGATCTTCAGGAATCGCAAGAACAAAACGCTAACATTGTCTCAAGCATCTTATATCGACAAAATGCTGTCCAGATATTCGATGCAGAATTCCAAGAGAGGCTTATTACCCTTCAGGCATCGAGTTCATCTGTCTAGGGAACAGTGTCCCAAGACACCTCAAAAAGTTGAGGATATGAGATATATTCCCTATGCCTCTGCAGTAGGTAGCTTATTGTATGTTATGTTATGCACGAGGTCGAACATTTGTTATGCAGTGGGAATAGTCAGTAGGTACCAGCCCAATCCAGGGTTAGACCACTGGATAGCAGTTAAAAATATCCTCAAGTATCTAAGGAGAACGAGGGACTATAAGCTTGTGTATGCGTCTAAGTATTTGATCCTTACTGAATACACTGGTTCTGATTTTCAGACTGATAAGGATTCTCAAAAATCCACATCAGGATCAATTTTCACCCTTAACGGGAGAGCTATAGTATGGTGAAGCATCAAGAAAGGATGCATCGTTGACTCCACAATGGAGGTTGAGTATGTCGTTGCTTGTGAAGCAACTAAAGATGCTGTTTGGCTAAGGAAATTCCTTACTGATTTGGAAGTTGTTCTAAATATGGAATCTCCCATCAACTTATACTGTGACAACAGTGGTGCGGTAGCCAATTCGAAGGAACTTCGCAGCCATAAGCGAGGTAAGCACATCGAGAGGAAGTATCACCTGATACGAGAAATAGTGCAACGAGGAGATGTGACAGTCACGAAGATCGCTTCGGAGCACAATATTGTTGATCCGTTTACAAAGACTCTCACGGCAAAGTGTTAGAGGGTCATTTGGAAAGTCTGGGTCTACGAGATATGTACATAGGCTAATCTAGGGCAAGTGGGAGATATGTAATTGGGTATATGGATGCCCTAGTTTATTGTATTTCTACTGTTTTAGATTATGATGTACTCCACTAGAGTTTTAGTTCAAGTGGGAGTTTGTTGGGATTTGTGCCCTAAAACTCGTAGTTTGTAATTATGTTCTAATTAATGTAATAAAGTGCTATTATTTCAATAAAGTGTTATTGTTCGTTATCTACGAGTTTGCCTTTATTTAAACCCAAAATCCAATAAACTAAACATCCAAGGTTGTTAAATGAATCTTTAATCTGATGTAATGTACATAAAAAGGATCTCGGTTCGAGATCACCTAAAAGGGGTCTATAGTTAGGGGATAAGGTTTGGATACCTTACCCTGGTTAAACTATGGATGTGGCACACTTTGTATTTGATACAAACACTCTGATCCTAACGTGTTCGTGTAGATGACATGTGAGTGGGGATATCCTATGTAATGAGATTACATAAGATCGGACCACGAAATAGTAATCTCTTGCTGTAACTCCGTTGACTAGTTAGGTTTCTATTTCACTAGAATGACCTAGGCAACTTGATCTCAATCCTGAGCAGGTTACGAACTCCTGTTCGTGAGGGATTGTCCTTTGACTAGTATGGGTGAGAGTGGCCAGATTCGCCAACTCAATATGCCTACCTTCTTGGGGACAAGACCGAGTGAGCGGCTGGAAACTTAACTTAGCAAGATGGAATTCACTCCTTCCTGCCTACTAGGGTAAGTAGAGGAATGTTCCCTTAAGTGGTGTCTCCGGGACTTGAACAAAGGACCCGACCCTCTCATTGGCCCGAGAGGGACTCTGTTTGTTGGTAGGACGACAAACAAATTGCTCATTAGAGGAGCACTAGTACTTAAGGCATAAGATGTAACCTAGGGGTAAAATGGTAATTTGACCCAGCTGGTGTTACGAACATTCGTGAAGGATTGACTTGCTATTATTGGTCAATATCCATGGACATTGAAATATATCTGCAGTGAGAAGAGTGCAGCTGTGAGACTTTAATGGAGTGTTTCCGCAGTTAACGAATGTTGATTGAGAGGTTAATGAGATTAACCGAGCAATCTCGTATCGTTGGAGCTTCTGATCTGTCGGTCCATTAGGTCCACCTTCTAGCTCGTAAAGGGTTCTTAGATCATTAGAATTTGAAATGTTCAAATTCATTAGGGAATAAACTTAATGTATATTGATACAATATAATATATAGTTTTGGAACTATATATTTTAAATTTAATGTGGATATGATTCATATTAAATTTTGTGAGAGAATTAAATATTTAAAAGAGTTCAAATATTGAATTCAAGTGTGAATGTGATTCATATTTGAAAACTATAGGTTAAAATTTAATGTGCCCTGGATGTACATTAAAACTATAGGTTAAATGGGTAATATGATTAAATGAGATTTAATCCAAATTAAATATATGATATTTAATTTGTATTATTTAAATATGATTTAAATTAATAATTGAATTTGATTTAAATTAATAATTAAATTTGATTTAATTATATTATTATTATTATTATTATTATTTTAATAATAAAATAAGAGAACGTTGCATCCAGACACGTTCCCCACTACCCCTCCCCTTCTCCCTATCGACGGTTTAACAGGGAGAAGGGGGTTGCTCATTTGGGTTGATGTTGATCGATTGATCAATTGTTCTGCAAAAAGTAAAAAATTCTCTCTCTCTCAATCTCATTCCCAAAACCTTCCAAGAGTTGGAATCCTTCCCACAAAGGAAAGATCTAAGCATTCAGAGGATAGAGGGTTTACTCTTTAGGTGGTGTTCTGTAAAAACAGGGAAACTAAAGCTTCTTGTGTTGCTGTACTGATTGGAGCAAGGAGTTGCTGCTGAGGAAAACTGCAAAGGTAATTCCTCTTTCTTTATTAGTTTAATTGTTAAACTTATAGCATGTTTGCATGTAAAACATCCATGCCTAATTAGATTAGAGTTAATTTTATGCTTGTTCTGTATATTTGTCAATGTACTGATTTTTGTTTCAATTAAAACAATCAAGCAAATTAACGATCCCAAACCACGTTTCCGCTGCTCAAGGAGATCCGATCTCCATCATAAACATGGCGTAGATGGGAAGGTGCAGACCTTCAAAGCCCGACTAGTGGCAAAGAGTTTTACCCAGGTCGAAGGGGTTGACTATGAGAAAACCTTTTCACCTGTTGCCATGGTAAAGTCGATCAGGATCCTATTGGCCATTGTCGCGTATTATGACTACGAGATATGGCAGATGGACGTCAAGACAGCCTTTCTGAATGGCAGACTTGATGAGACCATCTACATGGACCAACCCAAAGGGTTCATTACCCAAGGCCAAGAGCAAAAGGTTTGTCGGCTTCATAGGTCTATTTATGGACTGAAACAAGTTTCGAGGTCTTGGAATATAAGATTTGATGAGGCGATCAAATCGTATGGCTTTAATCAAAATGTCGACGAGCCTTATGTCTACAAGAAAATCGTTGAAAAATTGTCGCATTTTTTGTGTTGTATGTGGATGATATTCTTCTCATTGGGAATGAGGTAGAATTTCTTACTGACGTTAAGAAGTGGCTAGCTTCGCAATTCCAAATGAAAGATTTGGGAGAAGCTCAATATGTTCTAGGTATCCAGATAGTCCAGAATCGGAAGAACAAAACGTTAGCCTTGTGTCAGGCGTCATATATTGACAAAATATTGTCTAGATATAAGATGCAGAACTCCAAGAAGGGCTTGTTGCCTTTCAGGCATGGGGTTCACTTGTTTAAGGATCAGTGTCCTAAGACTCCTCAAGAGGTTGAGGATATGAGACGGATCCCATATGCTTCAGCTGTAGGGAGCCTGATGTATGTCATGTTGTGTACTAGGCCCGACATCTATTATACAGTAGGGATTGTCAGTAGGTATCAATCCAATCCAGGATTAGATCACTGGAAAGCCGTAAAGGCAATCCTCAAGTATCTTAGGAGAACGAGGAACTACAGCTTAGTGTATGGCAGTGGGGATTTGATCTTTACGGGATACACATATTCTGACTTTCAAACCGATAAGGATTCTAGGAAATCCACTTCGGGGTCAACCTTCATTCTTAATGGAGGAGCTGTAGTATGGTGAAGCATCAAGCATGGATGTATCGCCGATTCCACTATGGAAGCGAAGTACGTTGCGGCTTGTGAACCTGCAAAGGAAGTTCTTTGGCTAAGGAAATTCATGACAGATTTGGAACTTGTTCTAAATATGAACTTGTCGATCACGTTGTTTTGTGACAGCAGTGGTGCAGTAGCCAACTCCAGAGAGCCTCAGAGCCATAAGAGAGGCAAACACATTGAGCGAAAGTATCACTTGATACGGGAGATTGTGCACTGCAAAGACGTGACAGTCACGCAGATAGCGTCGGAGCACAACGTAGCTGATCCATTTACAAAGCCCCTCACGGCTAAGGTGTTTGAGGGTCACCTAGAGAGTCTAGGTCTTCGAGTGCTTCCTGACTAGGGCAAGTGGGAGATATGTAAACGGGTATCCAATGCCCTAGTTTATTGTATTGCTTCATTGTAATTTATGTACATTTCAGAAATGTATTATCTCCACTAGCTTAGTCCAAGTGGGAGTTTGTTGGGATTTTTGTCCTAATCTCATGTTTGTAATTTACTGTTTGAAATTTATAAGAGTTATTTATTTCATTACTTTGTGTCTCGCAAATTTTACAAACTTTTCCAATAAACTAAGCTCTAGAGACATTAAATTTATGAGAGAATTAGAACTTGAATGTTGTGTAGAGGACACACAGGGAGGATCACGTTCGAGTTAATGACCCGAACGGTGTGCAGTATATGGATAGGGTTGGAGACCTAATCCTGGATACACTATGGATGTGGCCCGCTTTGTATTAAGATACAAACGAGTTGATCTGACTCGGTCATGTGATTGACATGCGAGTGGGGGCATCCTGTGCAATGAGATTGTACAAGACCGGACCGTGAATTATTAGACCTACTGATGTAACACCGTTGACAGTAAGGACTAATAACTTCGTAGATGATCATTAGTGACTCGACATGAATCCTGAGCGTGTTACGGACTCTTGTCAGCAGGGATCTGTCCTTTGACTAGTATAAGTGAGGGTGGTCACAGTTACTCGCACAATATGCCTATCTTTTCAGGGACAGCACCAAGTACGGAGCTGGAAACTTAACTACGCGAGATAGAATTCACTCGTTCCCGCCATTAGGGAAACCAGAGGGGTTGTTCCCTTAAGTGTTGTTTCCATGGCTTGGACAACGGGCGCCCACCTTCTCACTGACCCGAGAAGGGTGTTGTGTATGGTTCGACCATCACAATATGTTGTTCATTAGAGTAGCAGTGGGGACTTAAGGAAAAAGAAGTAGACATAGGGGTAAAACGGTAATTTGACCCAACAGTGTCTATGAACAATCTGTGAAGGGTCGATTCATGAGCATTGGTTATATCAGTGGACACGAAATATTCTGCACTAACAGGGGTGCAGCTACGGGCTATAGTGGAGTGTTACCGTAGCTAATGAATGTTGATTAACCGGGTCAAAGAGTTTGATAGGTTAATCTCGGATCATTGGAGCTCGTCATTGTAGGTCCATTAGGTCACTTGGTTGGCTCAATCTAGACTAAAAGAAGGGTTAATGTTTTGGTGTGAATTGAAGTGTTCAATTTTACTTAAAGGGCATTTATGTCATTATATGAGATATGAATGATATAATATATGAGATTAATAATAAACTATAAGTTAGCCTAATTGTTGAATTATGGCTAATTGGAGAAATTAATTGAGAGTAATTAAATTGAATATGATTCAATTTAATAAATCCACAATTATACAAATGTGATTTGTAATATGAGATATGAGATATCTTATAATATATTGTTATGCAAATATAATTTGCATAACCTATAGTTGTGGTAAAGTGGTAATAATGTGGAGATTTTAACTCCATCTTTTTCCACTATTTAAACCCTTTGCAAGAAGAGTTTCTCATCTCATTCTCTCATTTTTTGGATTCTAACCAAAAAGAAGAGAAAATTCTCTCTCAACTCTCTCTACTCTCCTCCCTTCTCCAAAACACAAAAGTCCCACCACTTTCCTTCTTCCAAAAGAAGAAAAATCGATAAGCCTTTGGTTGTGTTCGGCTTTTGTTCGAGAGAAGAATTCGTTGAGATCGAGATTTCGCGAAGTGTTCGTGATTGAAGGAACGAACAGTGAAGAATTGTCTTCAACAAGTAAGTATCTTGTGTTCTACTTGCTGTTTTTCTTTCCTTTTGAGCATGTTTAGCCTTCTATTAGATAGTTAATTTTAGTGAAATTCGAGTAGCATAACGATTACCACGACGATTCGATCGTCTTCCGCTGTGCGGGGATTCTCATTCCCTTCAAAGTTTTGATTAGATCTATGTAACTCTTTACATGAACACGCGATCAAAATCGCTTCTGCTACGGGATATGATCTTATTAAGCGTTGTGTGCATCTTTGGAACCCCTAACTTGGTTGTGGAAATGGTAAGCTAGTTTACATGCACGTTATGCTTGGATCTTCTGACTTGTCGTGGTTGTGGTTGCCGGGACTATTGGTCGTTAAGGACTTGGTAGACAGGTGGTGCAACATGCGAACTTGAAACTCGAGTCTGACCTCTCTGAGAGTTGCGAGACTTAGTTGTGGTGTTTTGGTTGGTCGGGGTGGATCGACTGAGTGAGAAGTTGGGTAGAAGAACCCTTTAGGCCAGACACTATATAAGGTAATCAAAGGGGCTTAGGAGGAGCCTCGGGAGTCGTGAGGGAGCCCAGACTAGCTAGCCTAGCTTTCCCGAACTTTTGAGTCACCCCAGGTGAGTCCATACCTTTAGGTTGGCGGTACTGTATAACATTTCGGTCGAGCACTCATTTGCAGGATAGGGCATTAGGATCGAGCATCATTTTGCGGGCTACGTGGGGTCAGGGTCGAGCGCCCTCTTGCGTTTCTGTAAGAGCGTTAGAGTCCCGCTCTTTCACGTCGGGGTGTGCCCCGTTCTTGCCACCTAGGTTTCCTAGATCGTCAGTAGGTCTTTAGAAGGGGTTTGTGTAGTGGGTTGCCTGGTTGTGCGAAGAATCCTAGTTGGTGTTTGTTTTGGTTGTTTCTGTTACGAAGTAGTAGCTTGGACGTGAGCGGTCTATTTACTGAGTATTCTTATACTCACCAGTATACTTTCTTGTTTTTGGTTGCAGCAGGTAAGGGTAAACTGTGAGCTGGAGGACGATGCGCACGTGGCGAGGCTATAAGACCCTTTTGTTTGTTACGCGTCTGTTGGTTGTATCGCTTTGCTTTATAACAGTGGATGCATGTTCTTTTCTCTTCGTAATTAGTAAGCATGATAGCTTGGTTAAGTATGTATACACTTGGGGTGTGCATGTGTTGTTCTCGCTATCTTTATGTGTTTTGTTGAGTTCAACAATTGAAATATTGTAGTTTGAAGGAGGTTGGGCATTGGAGAGATTTTTAGAAGTATTTTTATGCTTAGGACAGATAAATTTTTGGTATTGTCCGGGTAATGCCATTATGTTGCCGAAATTTTGGCGCAGAGGGTGTTGCTAGTGACGTCCCTAGTTCGAGTTGGTTTAAAAACTAGAGGTGTTACAATTATATTATTATATAAAAGTTCTTTATAATTAATACAATGTTATCTTGTTCGAGTGGCAATTAGATCTTAAACTCCCTCCATACCCGAGTTTGATTCTTGAGCCTTGCATTTTTTACCTTTTTTTTTTTTGTGGCGTTTTTGCTTTTTGTTTATTTTTTGGAAAACGCATATTTTTGCTCATAAAGAACAATTTTCCGTGATTTTCTTATCTTTTATATTTTTCTTTTTATTAATTACAAAGTATTCACAATTTATTTATCAATTTAAAATGTGGCATTTTTGCTTTTTGTTTTCTTTTTGGAAAACGCATATTTTCCTCAAGAAGAACAATTTGCCGTGATTTTCTTATCTTTTATATTTTTATTTCTATTAATTACAAAGTATTCACAATTTATTTATCAATTTAAACTACAATATTTATGTTTTAATTCCCCGTGATTTTTTTCTTGATAACTAATGTAATGGGAAATTAATAAAAATATTTTTAAACATTTAGTAAATTATGTTTTAATACCTATTTCTATAAGAAATCATAATTAGTATAAAATTAGAAAAAATGTATAATCATTAAAAATTATATAACTATTATTTCAATTTATCTATATATATATAGACACATATATATATATATAATAAGTTAAATACCATTTTGATCAATATAGTCTAAGACTTATTTTATTATAGTGTTTATACTTTCAAATGTCATAAATTTAAACTTTCAATAAATGTTAAAATTACGCATATACTTATACAATCCATGTGTTTTCTTATCCATTGATCTAATGCACTGGGCTCGATCACTTGGAGAGAAAAGAAAAAATTGAGATCTTGTTTGATAACTATTTAGTTTTTGAAAACTAAGCCTATAAATACTACTTCCACCCCTGGTTTTTCACGTTTTCTTATCTACTTTCTAGATGTGTTTTCAAAAACTAAGAAAAAATTTGAAAACTAAAAAAAGTAGTTTCCAAAAACTTATTTTTGTTTTTGGAATTTAGTTAATAATTCTAGGGTTTTCTTAAGAAAGGTGGGAACCATTGTAGGAAAGATGAAGATCATTGTAAGAAAATAATGAGAAAACAAGTACCATTTTCAAAAACCAAAAACCAAATTATTATCAAACGGGGTCTGAGTTGTAGTCTTATTGTTCATATTTCCAACATAAATATTTAGTATTTATTAACTTTCATTCTATAAATTTTTGAAAACATATTCATATTGTGTATTGAATGGAAATCATTATTATTTTATCAAGTTAAAAAAATAACTTCAAACTAATAACTAGAACTAATTTTAGATTTATTGAAATTACAAAGATTAAATTTGGACATCTAAAAGTATATAGACTAAAATAGAATGAGCATCAAAGTATAGGAACCAAAATAGTATTTTAATCTAAAAAATATTAGTCATATTTTCTATTGAACAAACGAATATAAAAGATATATCAACCTCCCCCCTCCCCTCCTGACATAAAGTCTGGATACGCCACTGAAAGACTGGGTGAGTGGATGAGGGAAGTTACCTCCATCCTCACTCATTATAAATTGCAACGGTTAGTGCTAGTTTTTCATAAGGTAATTGGTAGTTCCATAACACTTCATCTCCTATTGTCTGTCTAGAATTCCTCTCATTCCCTTTCCTCTCTGAACTTCCAAAAGGAGAAAGTTCCCATAAACAAATTCTTGTCTAGAGAATAGCGGAGAACACATTTTGAAGGTGTCCAAGTCAATTGTTGTAGTGCATATCAAGGTATGTATGTTGGGATATATTGTAAAAAAACTCTAAATCAATAAATTTTAACTTACAGATTGATTTTCCATGTAAAAATTCAAGAGAAATAAACTTCAAAAGCAGAAGAAAAAATGTACTAGTATCCATTGTCGAAAGTCACAAAGTAGGTATGATCTTCCAAGTCCAGATAAATCACATTTTTTCTTCTGATGTATATTTCCTTAGTTTCTCCTCCTTCTATAGGAAGACAAAAAGTCATTCTTATTCTTTCCGATGGGGATGAAAGAAAAGAAACTTAACGTGAATTAAATTTATCTGACGTTGGGGGCCATAAATATTCTATAACCAACCATTAAATTTTTATTTAAAAAACGATTAGTTGGTAAGCTACTTTCATTTCTAATTTGGCCCCTCATCAAATTAGAAAAAGAAAGTAATATTATCTACACACTTTTCCCATGACTAATTTGTAAATACTCCTTTATAAATATTTTCATAAGTAGATCACTTCTTTTAGGTTTAATTAAAATAGCAAAAGGTTTAATTAAATAAGCAAAAGAACACATTAAATAATTACACATGTGGTCCCATATTATAGAAATTTCAATCAATCTCTCGCTGGACCACATATGTAACTTAAAAATTGTGTTTGACCTTATGAGCTCCAAAATTGCTATGCAAAAATGAGTAAGTTTAAACAATCTGGTCCATTAGTTATATCGATAAGGATCAAGGAGGTCTTCGTTACAACAAAAAGCAACTAAACTCATCAGTGGTCACAATACCGACATAGTTAAATGACATAGATCAAGTCATGGATGCATAATATGGAAATTACATGCAATGTACATGCCTATTTCCAACTGGTCCTTCCTTATTTTACTGAGATCAAAATTCTTTAACATGATGAGTCAGAGTAAAAAGGATTGAATTTCTGATCGGAATAATTATAAAAAATACATAACATAAATGTCCAAATCAAACATAAAACAATGCAAACTCCTACCAAAACATGATATCCTCTTGAAAAATAACTCCCATATGAGTAGTATGCTCATGAAAGACCTTGGGTGGTAATCCCTTTATGAGTGGATCCGCTATCATGGAGTTTGTTCCAATGTGTTGTATGGATATATGTTTACTCTGTACTCTTTCCTTCACAACCAAGAACTTTATGTTTATATGTTTAGACTTAGATGAGCTCCTATTGTTATTGGAACAAAGAACCATTGATTTATTGTCACAATAAATTTTGAGTGGTCTTTCTACACTCTCTAAAATACACAGCCCCTTGACAAAGTTTTATAGCCATATTCTGTGATTAGATGCCTCAAAACACGCTACAAATTCTGCAGCCATTGTGGAAGAAGTTACAAGTGTCTGTTTAGCACTTCTCCAAGATATAACTCCACCAGTCAACATATAAATATAAACGGAAGTGGATCTTCTATTGTCTTAGCATCCAGCATAATCAGAGTCGGTGTACCCAATGATCTCTAACTGATCCAATCTCCGATATGTGAGCATGTAGTCTTTTGTCCTTTGCAAATATCTCATAACCCGTTTGTTGCTTTCCAATGATCCATACCAGGGTTACTCAAGTATCTACCTAACATCCCAACAATGTACACAATATCTGGACGCGTGCATACTTGAGCATACATTAGACTCCCAATTGCAGATGAATAAGGAATCTTTTCCATTTCTTTATCTTCTAGATTGGTTTTAGGGTATTGGCTAAGACTGAATTTGTCTCCTTTGGAGACAGGAGTGTCACTAGGTTTGTAGTCCTGCATGCCAAATCTTTTTAGTATCTTATCAATATAGTTCTTTTGTGATAATCCAAGAACACCTCGAGAACGATCTCGATGTATTTGGATTCCTAATACAAAAGAAGTTTCACTAAGATTTTTCCTTTCAAAATTCTTAGATAGAAATCTCTTGGTGTTATATAATAAACTTATGTCAATAGTAGCAAGCAATATGTCATCGACATACAAAACTTGAAATATATACTTACTTCCACTGAACTTGTGATACACACAATCATCAACTATATTCATCTCAAAACCAAATGATAGAATCACTTGATGAAACTTGTAGTACCATTGACGAGAAGCTTGTTTAAGTACATAAATGGATTTTGTTAATTTACAGACCATTTTCTTTTGGTCTCCTAATACAAAATTTTCTGGTTGTACCATATATATTGTCTCATCAATGTTGTCATTGAGAAATGTTGTCTTAACATCCATTTGATGAAGCTCGAGATCAAAATGTGCAACAAGTGCCATGATGGTCCTGAAAGAGTCTTTTGACGAAACTGGAGAGAAAGTCTCTTTATAATCAATTCCTTCTTTTTTAGTATAACCTTTAGCTACAAGACATGCTTTATACCTTTCCACATTACCTTTTGCATCCCTCTTGGTTTTCAAAATCCATTTACAACCAATAGGTTTTGCACCTTCTGGCAATGGGACAAGTTTCTAAATTTCATTGTCTTGCATGGATTTATACTCCTCATTCATGGCCTCAATCCACTTTTAAGAATTTGAACCTTGTATGGCTTCATGAAAGTTGATTGGATCATCTTCCATCATTCCACTATTATCTTCATGTTTTTTAAGGAAGACAATGAACTCATTTGGAATAACCCTTCTTCCTTCTCTAATGGATCACCTTAAAGGTATTCGTTCTAAAGGTTGTTGAGTTTGTTCATGAGGAACAATTACCTCATTTTGAATAGAGGTTTGTTCAACATTATTTGGTTGAGGTTCCTGATATGTTTCTTCATTAAGGACAGGTAAAGGAACTTGTACATTATAAAAAACAACAGAAGGATTGGCAACTAATTCCTCCATATCAATTTATTTCTCCCCCAAACTCAACATCCTCAAAAAATGTTGTGGTTCCCATTTCAAAAATTTTCTAAAGTGTGGTATCATAAAACTTATACCCCTTGGGTCGCTCAGCATAACCAATAAAGTAGTTGTTAACTGTTTTGGATTCCAGTTTTTTCTCATGTGGTCTGTAAGGCTTAACCTCAACTAGATATCCCCAAATATGAAAATATTTTAAACTGGGTTTCCTTCCAGACCCAAGCTCATAAGGTGTTTTTGCAACTGCTTTGGTTGGCACTTTATTTAAAATGTAAGTTGTTGTTTTAAGTGCTTCTCCCCATAGAGACTTTGGTAAGGTAGAATGACTAACCATACTCCTTACCATATGTTTAAGAATACGATTTTATCTTTCAGTCACACTATTCATATGAGGAGAACGTGGTAGAGTGTAATGTGGAACAATTCCACACTCCTCCAAATATCTAGCAAATGGTCCAAGACGTTGTTCACCATAATCATCATATATGCCATAGTATTCACCTCCACGGTAAGTCTAACGCTCTCTATGGATTTGTTAAGTTGTTTTTCAGTCTTAAATTTTTTGAAAACGTCTAAAGACTGTGATTTTTCATGAATAAAAAATAAGTACCCATATCTGGAGTAGTCGTCAATGAATGATATGAAATACTTTTGTCCACTCCAAGAAGTTGTAGGGAATAGCCCACAAATATCTGTATGGATTAATTCTAAGACATTTGTGGCTCTATTGGCACATTTATTCTTTACTTTAGTTTATTTTCCCTTGATGCAATTAATACAAGTTTCAAAGTTCGTAAAGTCAAGGGAACATAAAATTCCATCAGACACAAGACGCTCAACTCGAGATTTAGAGATGTGACCCAAGCATTTGTGCTATAAAAAGGCAGAATTTTCTTGACTTCTTTTGTGTTTCGAACCACATGATTCCGAATGTAATGATTCATTATGGGAATCAATTGTGTCAAGCATATATAAATTATCAAGGACATTAAGATAACCAGTTCCTACACTATTTGAATTTAAAGACAAATTGAATATATTATTTCCAAAAGAACAATTAAATTTTGATTTGTCCAATAAGGAAATTGAAATAAAATTCCATCTAAAAGACGGTACACCAAAAGTGTCTTTCAAATCCAAATAAAAACCATTAGATAATAGCAATCTAAAATGCCCAATTGTCTCTACTATTACTGATTTGCCATCACCTACGTAGATGTTTCTTTTTGTTGGGTTTATGTCCTAAACCTCGTAGTTTGTAAATAATGTTCTAATTAGATCAATAAAGCGTTATTGTTTATCATTATTTTCTTCATTGTCTTAAGTTAACCCTAAATCAAATAATCTAACATCCAAGGTTGTTGTATGTCTTTTGGATTGAATGTAGTGGACATATAAGGATCTCAGTTCGAGATACAACCTAAAGAGTCTATAGTAAGGGGATAAGGTTGGGTATCTCATCTTGGTAATACTATGGATATGACCCACTTTGTATTTGATACAAACACAGTGATCCTAACGTGTTCGTGTAGACGACATGTAAGTGGGGATATCTTATGTAATGAGATTGCATAAGACCGGACCACGAAATAGTAATCACTAGATGTAACTCCGTTGAATAGTTAGGTTTCTATTTCAATAGGATGACCTAGGCAACTTGATCACAATCTTGAACAGGTTACGAACTCTTGTTTGCGAGGGATTGTCCTTTGACTAGTATGGGTGAGAGTGACCCGAGTCGCCGACTCAATATGCCTACCTTTTTGGGGACAAGACCGAGCAGACGACTGGGGACTTAACCTAGCAAGAAGGAATTCACTCCTTCCCACCTATTAGGGTAAGTAAATGAATGTTCCCTTAAGTTGTGTTTCCGGGACTTGAACAAAGGGTTCGACCCTCTCATTGGCCCGAGAGGGACTTTTGTTTGTTGGTAGGACCACAAACAGGTTGTTCATTAGAGGAAGACTGAGACTTGAGATAAAAGATGTAACCTAGGGGTAAAACGATAATTTGACCCAGTTGGTGTTACGAACATTCGTGAAGGATTGACTTGTTGTTATTGGTCGATATCCGTGGACACAAAAGTATATCTGCAATGAGAAGAGTGCAACTGCGGGACTTTGTGGAGTGTTCCCGCTGTTAACGAGTGTTGATTAGGAGGTTAATGAGATTAACTGAATAATCTTGTATCGTTGGAGGTTCGGATCTGTAGGTCCATTAGGTCCACTTCCTTGCTCGTAAGGGTTCTTAGATCATTTGAATTTGAAATGTTCAAGTTCAATTAGGGATAAGCATGATGCATATAGATACATTATAATATAAAGTTTTTATGTGCATTAAAAATTTATAATATAAATATAATTTGAATATGATTCATATTAAATTAATTGAGAGAATTAAATATTTGAAAGAGTTCAAATATTATTTAAATGTGAATGAGATTTATATTTAAAACTATAGGTTAAAATTTAATGTGCATAAGATATACATTAAAACTATAGGTTAGAGGGAAAATGATTAAATGGGATTTTATCATAAGTAAATATATGATATTTAATTTGATATTAATTAAATATGATTTAATTAGAATTAATGTAATTAAATTATATTTATTTATATTGATTAATTATACTATTTAATAATTAATTTGATTAATTATTAATTAAAAATAAAAAATGAGTGTGTTAGGATGACACGTTCCCCATGTCCCTCAACTCCTGGGAGTTTTCCCTCGATGGCTTATTCTTCTCAGTTGGGAGAGTGCAGAAGTAGATGATGCATGTGTGCAATCGGGAGAATTTGCAGTAATTTCTCTAAAAACTCTCTATCACAAATTCGCAATTCTAATTTGTTGGAGGCTTTCCCACAAAAGCTAGATCTAAGACACTCAGAGAGTAAGAGGTGATCTCTTGTGGTAGTGTATTTTTGGAAGAAAATTGAAGTTGTTGTGCAGTGTCAAATTGCTTGAGAAGAAAAGCAAGGAGTTGCTGATCTTGTGAAACTACAAAGGTATACTCCTTTTCTTTTAGTTAAGATAACTACAAAATATCTTATTTTGTTAATCCATGCTTTTATACGCTTATCTCTGTTTTTACCAATGTACTGGTTTTTGGAGTAAACCAAAATAAAACAAGAAATTACGATCCAATTACACGTTTTCCTGCTCAAGGGAATTCTATTTCCTTCACTTTTAGCATCAGTTGGCTTTCGGTAATTCAGACAACCCTGCATAGAAACACTAACATGAGTAGTTGCACCAGAGTCTAACCACCATGTGTTTCTAGGCACTACAGTCAAATTTACTTCAGAACATACCAAAATAATAGATGTACTTTCTTTTTACGCCAAGCATGATACTTGATACATTCCTTCTTTGCGTGCCTAGATTTTCCACAAAAGAAACAACCTTTATTTTATGGTTGTTGATGTTGTTTATTAGGAGATAGATTAGCAACTTCATATTTCTTTTTCGTTTTGCCCTTTTCCTTAGAGTTGTTTGTTAGGTGAACACTTTATGTCCTATCTTACTTTAATCTTTTTTCCTCTTGTACACAATAAGAAATGAGCTCACTAAGAGTCCATTCATCCTTTTGACAGTTATAACTAATCTTAAACTGGTTAAACTGTGCAAGAAGATATTGGGATTTATGCCCTAAACTTGTGTAATTTTGATCAATTAAATAAAGGGTTATTTGTTTTGATAGAATTACCGTCTTTCTTTATAAATCCAATAAACTAAGCTCCAAGGTTATAACATATATCTTGAACATCAGTGTAGTGGACACTATTTGGATTGTGTTCAAGAATATAACCTAAATGGTCTACGGTAATTTGACCCAGCAGTAATTACGAACAACCTGTGAAGGGTCGACTCATGGGTAATGACTATATCAGTGGACACAATATTATCTACAGTGAGGAGAGTGCAGCTACAAGTCTATAGTGGAGTGACTTGTAGTTAATGAATATTGATTAACTGGATCAAAGAGTTTGATCAGTTAATCTCATATCATTGGAGCTCATGAACTGTCACTACACCAATTTGGACATTCTATGACACCACATATATACAGAAAATGTGGGAGGGAGTAAAAAAAGTGTCATAAAATGGTTGGAGGTGCGTTTTTGGCGGGAAACGGCGAAGATACTCGGATTTCTGAAATTGATGACACTTTTTTAGTATCATAAATTTATGACACTTTTTTCGTATCATAAATTTATGACTCTTTTTTCATATCATAAATTTATGACATTTTTTCAATGTCATATTTTAATGACTTAGATATGTCATAGATAACTGGAGGTTCAATTTTTGGCGGGAAAAGATGTGTTTTGGGCGGGAAAAGATGTATTTTTTTGTGGGAAAAGTCAATAAATTTTTCAAGATTTATAATTTTTAGTGTCATAAATTTATGACAGCGTTTAAATGTCATTGTTCTTTGCTTCTATTAGTACTTTTCATTTAAAAATGAAAGGAAAAAAAAATAATTAAAGAACAACGATAAGTCCTATTTTTTTTCAAATATTTCGTCAACGTTCCTATCTTCCTATGTATACATAAAATACTCTATACTAATTCCCTCAATTGCTCGTTCACCTTTGCTTCTTACAATTTATAACTTAAGGCTAAAAATTTTGCAACGAGTGCAATCTATTCACAAGTATTGACATTAGTAGTCAAGACTATACATGTTTATAAACAATAGTAAACTCAAGCCAACGATAACTTACTATTTCTGGATGATTTCATTGAATATATAACCATCAGTTTCGTAACCGACGATAACTCACATAAATTCATTTAATTCACAATGAATTAAAAACAAAAAAAAATTGAATAAGATAAAGGATGGAATTGAACATGTAAGATGGAATAAGATGGAATTTTAAAATCTCAATTAAATCACACTGAAATTTTCTTTCTTATTTTTATTTAACATATTATAAGATATACTCAATTTGGACGAATTAGTAGTTTGAACCGTTAGTTCTTATTTTGTTCTCTATAGGCCCTCTTTTAACAAAACTCAAATGAACAATTGAAAATTAGGCCTTTTTTTAATAAAACTCCAATGAACAATTGTGAGCAGTATTGAAAAATATTTAATTCCAATTTTGTAGTTTATGCATTTTATTCCCTAAGCTTAAAAGGAGAAAATAATTTTCTTGTAGTTAGATTTTGTCAAAAACTTATTTGGAGTTTGATATTTTAAAACATAGGAGAATTAAAGGGAAAAGAGAAGAATATTTTCCCCTTTTATTTTGTTTGGTATTTTTCCTTTTTGATCAATTAAGAGAAAATAAAGGGAGAGAGTAAATTAGAGAAAGAAAAAAAACCCTAGACCTCTCCTCTTCCCTCATCCTCGGGCGACCGACAACCCCCATTCCTTCTTTTCGTTTTCTTCTTCTCTTCTTCTACGAGCTGCACGGCGTAATCACTTCAAGAATTGCCCCTTTCATTTCGCGTGTTTTCCCCAACCTTCTCCCTCTCATCATCTCACGTCGTCTGCCGTTTCCTTTGACCACCAGCACGCCGACGACCGCCCCACGCCGCCAATCGTCTCTCGTCGGCCGCTACGTTTCGCTGTCGCATCCTATCGACTGCCCCACGTTGCATACACATCGTCGATCGTCACGAACAAGTTGAAATGTGATTGAAATCTGAGCCTTTTGGCTTTCCCCCTTTTGCCATTTCTGCACATTTTTTTAAATCTGTTGTGCAACGAAGAAGAAGAATAAGAAGAAGATAAAGATGAATGAAGGGGCCATTTTGTGTTTTGATTGTGTGTTCTTCTGATATTTGTTTTATCTTTTCATATGAGATCAAGGATTTGTCTTTGTTTATTGAAACATTCTTAGTTTAATAAGTTTTTTGTGTTGATTACTGCAATGATTATGAGCATGAGATATGTTTTTTCTTTGGTTGAAACTGGTGATTGAATTGGGAAAAGAGAAAAGGGTGTTATTATAATGTTCTCAGATCTGGTTTCTTGTTGTTTTTTTTTTTTTTCTGATTTCTCGTTTTTTAAGAAAGAAGTATGTAGGGTAAATGTTTATTGTTTCTAATTCTTTCTGTAAATGTTTATTTGTTAAATCTTTGGTTAGAGATTTTGTTGGCTATTTGAACTAATTTAACTACTTTTTCTGTAGTAACTTTGCATACCTTCACTTAAAGCCTTTAGGAGAAATTAGAGCAAGGGTTAAGTTTAATATTTAAATGAATATTGTTTTGTCCGTTGCAGGATTAAGCATAGTCGAGCACTACATAGTGGAAGAAGCATATGACATGTAAACACATTAATGTAATATATACATTTTAGTATAGTTTGATTGTAAACAGAATTATTTTTGAATTGAGTGATAATTCTTTCGTTTCACATTAATGTAATGTATACATTTTACCATAGTTTGATTGTAAACATTGTTTGTTGACTAATAAAAACCATCAAAGAAACTAAATCTTTGATAGAAGGAATCTCTCATAATACTTTTGTTGACAAATGGAAGATGTCATTAAATGATCTTTCTTGACACTTGCAACTATCAAAGTAATTAAATACATGACAATTCAAAACTGTCACCGAAAAATCATTTATGACAATTAAAATCTATCAAAGTAGGCAATATTATGATATTGAAAAGTGCCATCTAAACAACATGCTTGACACTAATTTTTCATCATTATAAACATAATTTCATGACATTTAAAATCTCATCGTTGTTTGATATATCTTAACGGAAAATTAAGATGAATCAGGTTATTTCTTGACAATGTTTAATTGTCATACACAAAAGTTACCATGACACTTAAAAATGTCATGTATACTTTTTCGACAAGATAAAATTGTCATAGAATAGTTAATTATGACAATTTTTTAAATGTGTCATGTATGGAGTTTCTATGATGGTGGCTTCTACGAAGGATAAAAAGTGTCATAAAATGTGTTCATGACACTTTTTCAATGTCATAAAATCCCGAATTTCTACTAGTGTGTAGCTCCATTAGGTCACTCCGTTGGCTCAACATGGTAATATTGAGGGTATAAAGTTAGGAATGAAATTGAAGTGTTCAATTTCATATATGAGATGTCATATCAATTATATGTGATATAATATATAGTTTTAATGTGAATTGGATTCACATATTAACTATATACTAAAGAGAGAATGAAAAAGGGATAGGATGGTAATTTCCATCCCTATCTCCTTATATATAGTTGCATAAGATGCAACTAGGTCAAGTTAACATTAGCCTTTGTTGTGTTGTTGGAAAGGTTCCAAAGCACAAACCTCTCTCTCACAACATCTCATCTTACCTAAAGGGAACCCACATTCCTCCTTCACCTAGAGAACAACGGAGAAGATCCAGTGGTCGTGTCTTAGTCCGTTTGTGGTTCGTGTTGCTGAGATCTTGATCGTGAGAGAGGAGGAGCACTTGAAGAAAAGTTCTTCAAAGGTACAATTTCTTGCTGTCCATCTAGTTTTATATGCTTAATCTAGTTGTTTTCGTTCTTGAATGAAATCGTTGTACCTAAATCAAGAGCGCGCGATTAACAATCGCTTCCACTGCGGGATTCGATTCCCTTCAGAAGAGAGATCAATACTAAGTGCACGAGCAAACCATCGGATAGATCAAGCTTAAGTGCCTTTACTTTTGATGCCAAATGGGACATTTTCATAATGTAGTCCCTAATATTTCCATTTCCCTTATATTTTATTCAAATCAAGCGTTGTAATAGCATACTTGTTTCAGTCTTGTCATTTTTAGCAAAATGTTTTTCTATTTCAATAAGGAAATCCTTGGCATTAGTTATTGTAGGGAATCGAAGTCCTCATGTGAGAGCGATTGCGAATCGCGCTCTTGATTTAGTTACAACGATAAATTCAAGAACAAATATAAATAGATTAAGCATGTAAAACAGAATGGACAACAAGAAATTACCTTTGAAGAACCTTTCTTCGAGTGCTTCTCTCTCCCACGATCACGATCTCAGCAACAAGAACTCAAACGTACGAAGACACGACCACTCACACCTGATCTTCTCTCATTGTTCTCTCAGTGAGGAGGAAGGTGGTTCCCTTTAGAGAGGTGAGGTATTTGTGAGAGAGATGTGTGCTTTGGAACTCTTCCAACAACACAACAAGAGAGAGCTTGTAATTCCTTAGAATGACTTAACCTAGTTGCATCTCATGCAACCATAAATATAGAGGAATGGGATGGAAATGAACATCCTACCCCTCCTTTATTCTCTCTTTAGTATATAGTTTATATATGAATCTAATTCACATTAAAACTATATATTATATCAATTACATCATATAATTGATATAACACCTCATGTATGAAATTGAACACTTCAATTTCACTCTAACTTATATACCTCAATATTACCATATTGAGCCAACAGAGGAGGATCTAATGGACCTACGATTCATGAGCTCCAATGATGTGAGATTAACTAATCAAACTCTTTGATCCAGTTAATCAATATTCATTAACTATAAGTCACTCCACTATAGACTTGTAGTTGCACTCTCCTCACTGAAGATATTATTGTGTCCACTGATATAGTCATTACCCATGAGTCAAGCCTTCACAAAGGTTGTTAGTAATCACAGTGGGTCAAATTACCGTTTTACCTCGTGATTACCTCTTTTGCTCCTTAAGCACCACTGATCCTCTAATGAACAACAAGTCTAAGATCCTACCTTAGACTTATACCCTCATAGAGGGCGGGGCCTCGTTGTTCAAGACCTAGAGTCAGTTCTTAAGGGAACATCCTATCTAATTCCTCAGTACAGGAATGAGTGAATTCCATCTTACACAGTTAAGTTCCCGCCTACTTACGAGGTTCTCGTCACGAGAGAAGGTAGGCTTATTGAGTCGGCTCTGTGCCACTCTCACCCATACTAGTCTAAAGACAAACCCCTATAAGCAGAATTTCTTAACTTGCTCAGGATTTAGGTCGAGTCACTAATGATCATCTATAAATTACTAGTCTTATCCTGTTAACGATCTTACACTGGTTAGACTAATAATTTGCGATCCAGTCTTGTATGAATCCTTCATACAGGATGCCCCCACTCGCATGTCAACTACATGAATGAGTTGGATTACCTCATTTGTACTAATTACAAAGTGGGCCGCATCCATGGTGTTACCAGAATGAGGTTTCCAACCTTATTCTTATACCATAGACTATTTAGGTTATATTCTTGAACTCAACCCAAATAGTATCCACTACACTGATGTTCAAGATAAAAGTTATAACCTTGGAGCTTAGTTTATTGGATTTATAAAGCAAGACTGTAATTCAATCAAAACAAATAACACTTTATTTAATTGATCAAAATTACACAAGTTCAGGGCATAAATCCCAACAATCTCCCACTTGACCTAAAGCTTGTGGAGTACTAAAACATTACAATAATGTAAATACAATAAACTAGGGCATTTAAACCCCTTTGTACAAAATACTCCCACTTGCCCTAGTTGGGAAAGATTTGTAAACCTAGACCTTCTAGGTGACTATCAAATACTTTAGCCGTGAGAGCCTTTGTAAAAGGATCAGCAATGTTGTGCTCTGAGGCTATCTTCGTGATATTCACCTCTCCTCTATGCACGATCTCCCAGATGAGATGATACTTCTGCTCTATGTGCTTTCCCCTCTTGTGACTTCTGGGTTCCTCGAATTTGTCATCTGCACCACCTATTATCTCACAATCTGACGTGATGGGCAAAGTCATATTTGGAACAACTTCCAAATTTAGCATGAATTTCCTTAATCAAACGGCCTCCTTAGCTGCTTCACAAGCTGCTACATATTTGGCCTCCATGGTCGAATCAACGATGCATCCTTGTTTGATGCTCCGCCATACTACAGCTACTCCGTTAAGAGTGAATACTGATCCTGATGTAGATTTTCGAGAATCTTTATCAGTCTTAAAGTCAGAATCCGTGTATCCTGTAAGGATCAAATCCTTATCCCCATACACAAGCATGTAGTTCCTTGTTCTCCAAAGATACTTAAGGATTGTTTTAACCATTGCCCAAAGTTCAAGTCCTCGGATTGGATTGATACCTACTGACCATCCCAACTGCAAAAGCAGATGTCGGGCCTAGTACACAACATGACATACATCAGGCTCCCAACAGCTGATGCATAAGGAATCCGTCTCATATCCTCAACTCCTTGAGGTGTCTTAGGACATTGTTCCTTAGACAAATGGATTCCATGTCTAAAAGGCAACAAGCCCTTTTGGAATCTTGCATCTTAAACCTTGACAATACTTTGTCTATGTAAGATGCTTGAGACAAGGCTAGTGTTTTGTTCTTGCGGTTCCGAACAATCTGGATCACAAGAACAAACTACGCATCACCCAAATCTTTCATTTGGAACTGCGTAGCTAGCCATTCCTTGATGTCAGTAAGATAACCTACATCATTCCCAATGAGTAGAATATCATCCACATAGAGAATTAGGAATGCGACAGAACTATTGATGATTTTCTTGTAGACACAAGGTTCATCATCATTTTGGTCAAAACCATAAGATCTGATTGTCTCATCAAATCTTATATTCCAGGACCTAGAGGCTTGTTTCAATCCATAAATTGACCTTTTAAGCCTGCAAACCTTTTGTTCTTGTCCTGGTTGAATGAACCCTTTGGGTTGGTCCATGTAGATGGTTTCCTCAAGATTGCCATTCAAAAAGGTTGTCTTGACATCCATTTGTCATACCTCATAGTCATAATATGCGGCAATTGCAAGAAGGATATGGATAGACTTTACCATAGCAACAGGTGAAAAGGTTTCCTCATAGTCAACCCCTTCAACCTGGGTATAACCCTTTGCTACTAGTCTAGCTTTAAAGGTTTGCATCTTCCCATCTACACCACGTTTTCTCTTGTAGATCCACTTACAACCTATAGGTTTTACCCCATCAGGCTTATCTACAAGATCCCAAACAGAATTGAAGTACATCGACTCCATTTCTTGGTCCATGGCTATGACCCATTTGTCTTTGTCTTTGTCAACCATTGCTTGATTATAAGTCAATGGATCCTCGTAGTTGTCATCTGGTATAACAACTTGGGTTTCAGCTAAACCCATGTAACGGTCAGGCTGTATCACAACCCTCCCACTACGTCGAGGAATACTCAACTCTTGAGATGGACTTTCTTGACTAGACAAACTAGTATCAACAACTCTTGTTGATGCACTAGTGTTCTTATTAGCAACCTTTGCTATTGTTCCATCTAACTCACTCAAAACTACTTTACTTTTTGGTTTGTGGTCCTTTATGTGGTCCTCCTCTAAGAAAGTGGCATTTGTCGACACAAAAACCTTATCTTCCTTAGGATCATAAAATAAACCACCTCTTGTTTTTTTTGGGTATCCTATGAATAGGAATAATTTTGAACGTGAATCCAACTTCTTTGGATTTGTCACAAGCACATGTGCCGGACAACCCCATATTCTGAAGTGACATAAACTACCTTTACGTCCTTTCCAGAGTTCAAAAGGTGTTTCGAAACACTTTTGAGGCACATTATTCAAAATGTATACTGCAGCTCTCCACCGCATAACCCCAAAAGGAACTAGGGAGATGAGCATAACTCATCATTGATCGAACCATGTCCAACAAGGTTCTATTTCTCCTTTCTGATACACCGTTTTGCTGTGGTGTGTCGGGAGCTGAGAGTTGGGATGTAATTTCATGTTCTATCATATAGTTCAAGAATTTTAAATTCATGCACTCTCCACCTCGATCCGATCGAAGTGTTTTAACAGTTTTACCTAATTGATTTTCAACCTCAGTCTTGAATTCCTTGAACATTTCAAGTGTTTCAGACTTGTGGTGCATTAGGTAAATATGCCCAAATCTAGAATAATCATCTATAAAGAGATGAAATATTCATATCCTCCTCTGGCTTTAACATTCATAGGACCACAAAGGTCTGAATGTATACGCTCTAGAGAGTCTTTGGCTCTATAACCATTTCCACTAAAAGGTCTTTTAGTCATTTTGCCTTCTAGGCATAATTCACATACTGACAAAGAATTTTCTTCTAACTCGTTTAGAAGTCCGTTCTTTACCAATCTCTCAATCCTATTGAGATTACTGTGACCCAATCTTAGATGCCAAAGATGAGCATTTTCTTTAGGAGAAATTAGTCCGTGTACTTGCAATTTTGTAGAATTCACTTGTTAAAACTATTTTAACTGAATTAAACCGTTTGCAAATAATTCTCAAGTAGAGCAACACATAGTACAATACTTTTCCAATGAAACAAACACTTTATTTAATTGAAAAGAAGTACAATGTTCGCTAAGGAAAGAAATTGAAATAAGGTTTCTAATAAATCCTTAAGCTATATGTTATCAAATAACAACTTTTCTTTGTCAGACGATTGCTCTTTATCTGCTCCTTTTTCTCTTCTTCTGTATCTTCTTTAGTTCAGAAGTATAGTTGCTGTTCTTAGTCCCAGAGGATGAATCCTCCTGAGAACTTTTGGAATGGGAAAACAAATTTGCCTCTCCATTTTGTCGTCTCTTATCATCCATAAGAAACTGATAATTTTACAACTCATGTAGCAGAGAAGTCAGATCATACTCTATGTTGTTCATCGCTGCATTGCTACGGAATTGCAGAAAACTCTTCGAAACAGATTCTAGGATGAACAAAATCTGACATTTCTCATCTATGACCGCTCCGTTTAATTCCGCTATGTTGAAGTGGGCAATCAGATTGAGAACATGTTCTCTCACCGATGTTCCTTCCTTCATACGTGCGTTATAAACGAATTTTAGGGCTTCATTCTAAATTTGTTTGGACGGTTGTCTAGACAAATTTAACACAAAATCCATGATCTCTCGAGTTGAGACCTTGCCCTCCAGCCTCCTAGCTAAAACATCAGGTATGCTAGCCAGGATATAGGCTTTTGCCTTTTCGTTGGCACTGACCCAGCGGTCATATGCATCCTCAACAGCTTGAGATGCGTTTTGAGCAGGAAATTGAGGACACTCCTCATTGAGAACGAACTTAAGATCATGTGTAACCAAAATTATGTTGAGTCAACTCCGCCAAGTCATTATGTTCTCTCCGGTTAACTTTTTCGCACCCAATAAGGAAATCATAGAGCTAGACATTTTGCTGAAAATTTTACAAACAAACTTGTATGAGTTTCTTGCTATAACTCTAATCCAATCATGTTTTAGCTAATTATCAAATGATTCCTAGGCCATTTATAATTTTCAATGATACTCCAAAGGTTTAGAATGTAAGACACCGAAGAGTAATAAAAAACACTCCTTCTCTGGATCAAGACACTCTTGACCAAAACCTAATACCAGAATAACTCTTATTTCTATAGGTTTTAGTTACCATTTTTCGGTCTGGATACATACACAACTTATGTACCCTGTGAGTGTAACCTCTGTCTTTAGATCCCGAGTCTCGATCCAATAAAATCCAGCGAAGGGAGGACTAGATTGGAAAATAGTCTAAGGAAATCTTTATCCCTTTCGGGTGTCTACTGTGTTTGATCCCCTATGATCAAGCCCTCCGAAGGGATTTTCTTGTCCAGGCCAAACTAGCAGGCTGACCATAGTGGTCTAACGGTGTAAACCGACAAAAGAGACCGTAGGTTTTGTTTTCACTAAACCTGCTCCCACTCACTATAAGTACCCTCTCCATTCACCTTGATATTGACTCATACAAACACCATCCGAAGGGGGACGCTCCCGTTTGCGCCACGAGGCCAAGTATGAGTCTCACAGTGTGAACTTCCCGGAGATAGCGTAGGTGAAAAAATATGTATCTCATACACTTTTTCCTCCCACTGAATACTTTAAAGTTTATAGGAATCTTACTTAGGCTAAAAATTTGGCTAATGATTTTTCCTAACTCTATCAATATAATTCTTATATTGATAATCAATATAACTCTTATATTGATTTTATCTTAAGTTTGTTAATATAACTCCTTATATTAAACCTAGGATTTCTAGTTTATTAACCCCTTAATAAACATGTTGACGCTACTTTAATTTATAAGACTCTCTGATTAAATTTCACTCCTAGGTCAGTTCCCAGGTAGGAGTGTTCCGTTTCCGTCAGCTTAAATACCCCAGCCTAGACAGAACTTTCCTTAGACAGAGTTCCTCTTTTAATCATAGCTTATAAATTACTTGGTTCCTAATTCTAATCTAATTAGAACTAGATAACCTAAGGTCTATTATTTTCAAGTTCTAAACACTTTTAAAACTAATAATTAACCTTAGGTGACTTGCATACTATGTTATAGTGCTTGATCATTCATCACATGAGTAACAAGACATTCATAGCATATTCATCTCATGATATATAATGCATGTCAATGTTGTCCATAAATTAATATAACAACTTTATATTAATTAATCATGCAAACTATATAATATAACTCCTTATATTATAAATGATGCATGAAAATACTTAACCTAAGGTGAGATTTCTAAAATAAAAGCATACATTATGCATGGCAATAATTACACAACAATTGCATAATTAAAATAGCAAAAATTAGACAAATCTTGGCACCCTAGAAATAATTTTAATTAATATAATCTAATTATATTAATTAAAAATAAATATAAATTAAATATAAAACGTTTTTATATTTAATATATAATAAAAAAAACGTTTCTGCCCGTTGCTCCTTTGCGTGAAACGGCTCTGGCGTTGCAACGCTGATAGCAGCGTTGCAACACTGCTCCTTGTCGTCTTCTGCCAAGCGTTGCAACACCAATGACAACGTTGCAACGTTGTCGTCTCCTGCGCGCTCCTTCCGCAAAGCGCGCAGCTGCTGCAACGCATGACGCAAAAGAATGAGAATCCACTATTCCTTGCTCGTTTTTGCTTCGATCTTCTCAGCAACCGCTTTGCCACGATCGACACGAACTTACAGACTCGATTTACAATTAAAATTGCCCAAAACACCGGGCCCTTACATGGAACGATTCAATGGAAATTGTAAATCTAAGTGCCAAAATTGAAAACATCTAATTTTGCAAAATCGTTCATACATCTCATGCAAAAACAGTAAATCCCACCTTGTTCTTGAAAAATTCAGAACATAAATCAAGAACGCAATTGGGCTCTGATACCAATTGTAGGGAATCGAAGTCCCCACAGCGGAAGCGATTTGGAATCGCGCGCTCTTGATTTAGTTACAACGATAAATTCATGAACAAATATAAATAGATTAAGCATGTAAAACAGAATGGACAGCAAGAAATTACCTTTGAAGAACCTTTCTTCGAGTGCTCCTCTCTCCCACGATCACGATCTCAGCAACAGGAACTCCAACGTACGAAGACACGACTACCGGATCTTCTCCGTTGTTCTCTAGGTGAGGGAGGAAGGTGGGTTCCCTTTAGGAGAGGTGAGGTATTTTTGAGAGAGATGTGTGCTTTGGAACTCTTCCAACAACACAACAAGAGAAAGCTTGTAATTCCTTAGAATGACTTAACTTAGTTGCATCTCATGCAACCATAAATATAGAGGAATGGGATGGAAATGAACATCCTACCCCTCCTTTATTCTCTCTTTAGTATATAGTTTATATATGAATCTAATTCACATTAAAACTATATATTATATCAATTACATCATATAATTGATATAACACCTCATGTATGAAATTGAACACTTCAATTTCACTCCTAACTTTATACCCTCAATATTACCATATTGAGCCAACGGAGGGATCTAATGGACCTACAGTTCATGAGCTCCAATGATGTGAGATTAACTGATCAAACTCTTTGATCCAGTTAATAAATATTCATTAACTACAAGTCGCTCCACTATAGACTTGTAGTAGCGCACTCTCCTCACTTTGTAGATATTATTGTGTCCACTTTGATCACGAGTCATTACCCATGAGTCGACCCTTCACGGGTTGTTCGTAATCACGAGTTTGGTCAAATTATCGTTTTACCCCGCGTGATTACCTCTTTGCTCCTTAAGCACCACCGATCCTCTAATGAACAACAAGTCTAAGGTCCTACCTTAGACTCATACCCTCATAGAGGCGGGGCCCCGTTGTTCAAGACACAGAGTCGGTTCTTGAAGGAACAACCTATCTAATTCCTCGATGAGGAATGAGTGAATTCCATCTTACACGATTAAGTTCTCGCCTACCTCACGAGGTTTTGTCCCTAAGAAGGTAGGCTTATTGAGTCGACTACAGGCCACTCTCACCCATACTAGTCTAAGGACAAACCCCTATAAGCAGGAGTTCTTAACTTGCTCAAAGATTCATTGTGTCGAGTCACTAATGACCATCTATAAATTACTAGTCTTATCCTCGTTAACGATGTTGTTACCTCGGTTAGACTAATAATTTCACGATCCAGTCTTGTATGAATCCTTCATACGGGATGCCCCCACTCGCATGTCAACTACATGAATGAGTTGGATTACCTCATTTGTACTAATTACAAAGTGGGTCGCATCCATGGTGTTACCAGAATGATGTTTCCAACCTTATTCTTATACCATTGACTATTTAGGTTATATTCTTGAACTCAACCAAATAGTGTCCACTACACTGATGTTCAAGATAAAAGTTATAACCTTGGAGCTTAGTTTATTGGATTTATAAAGCAAGACTGTAATTTTATCAAAACAAATAACACTTTATTTAATTGATCAAAATTACACAAGTTTAAGGCATAAATCCCAACAGTTATCCCATCGGATACTGCACCCCTAAATGCTTCTGGAATGCCACGCTTTATGATCATTAGATACATGCGATTTGAGCGGTCCCATTTCTCAAAAAGTTTCCTTTCGTCAGGAGAACTCTCAATTGAAAGAGAAGGAGGTTGCTCTATTCTTAGTGCAAGGTCTAGATCCATGCAACCCAAAATTATAAAAATATTTTCTTTCCAATCTTTGAAATTTGAACCATTAAGAATAGGGACATTGTTGAGATTAGCAAATATTATAGTAACATTAGTTGTTAAGAAAATAAATTTAAACATAGAAAAATGCTCACATCAGTAGTGGTCAATATTAGATTAATCATAAAGTTCAAATAATGGTTAATTCCATTACAAGATACTTAACACAACATCAACATTGAGTCTTTGGACAATACTATTAACTATATGCAGTAATCTTGAGGTAGTGATCAAATATCGACAATAAATGCATGTCAAATAATAAAACTATTTTTTGATCGATTTATTATTTACATATCAAATACCTTATAATTGTCACACATTTATCACCGCAAGTATGTTTATACAAATATTGACCTACCTTTGGGTCGATTAATATTTGCATAAACATATAAACATTAAACATCCTCATGAATGGTTTCCATATGAGAGGTTACTTTGGCAACATCAAATTTCAATCACTCAATCATATGTTTAATATAGCTTTGATTAACCAAAAAACTAAATGTACTGAAATTTTTGAATTTGTGATATAACGCCTTAATTGATGAAACATAAATTGATAATAGATGTAGTATACCATTTATGTTTCAAAACAACATTCATAATTAACCATGAAATTCAACGTACTCAAATTTGAATTTATCATCTTAATTTATCACATATAAAATATAAATGATGTCATTAAACCAAGAAATAATGAAGCAAGTTTACTTATTTAGAATACGTTTTTTCTAATAGGGCAAACTTATGAAATTGAAGAATAACTTATTGCCATTTAATAAAGTCTATTTGTAATAAATCATAATCAAATGTACGTTAATTTCAATTTAACTCAAACCATAACAATTAATTCCAAGAAAATAAACCGAAAATTTACTTTACAATTTCACATAAAAAAAAGCAAGTGTCTTCAACAGTATGAAACTACGATGAAGTGATAAATGCAAGTGAAACATTAGCGCAATGGATAAGAGTCATTTATCATAATCAATTTTATAGGATAGTGTCTATGATCAATTTGAGTTCCATAAAAATAATTCTAGAAGCAATGAAACGATAGTTTCCATCCAAATATATAAACATGAAATAACACCGAATTAATTTTAAAGAGTGCATATATTAAATTAGAACTATCAAAAGAAATTCTCATGAATTTCCAATGAGATGGCTCCGGTACCACTTGTTGGGATATACTGTAAAAAACTCTAAATCAATAAACTTTAACTTACAGATTGATTTCCCATGTCAAATTCAAGAGAAATAAACTTCAAAAGAAGAAGCAAAAATGTACCTGTATTCATTGTCGAAAGCCACAAAGTAGGTATGATCTTCCAATTCTAGATAAATCACGTTTTTTCTTCTGATGTATATTTTCTTAGTTTCTCCTCCTTTTATAGGAAGAGAAAAATTCAATCTCATTCTTTCCGATGGGATGAAAGAAAAGAAACTTAACGTGAATTAAATTTATTTAACGTTGGGGACCATAAATATTCTATAACCAACCATTAATTTTTTTAAAAAAAACGATTAGTTGGTAAACTACTTTCATTTCTAATTTGATAATTTGGCCCCTCATCAAATTAGAAAAAAAAAGTAATATTATCTACACACTTTGCCCATGACTAATTTGTATATACTCTTTTATAAATATTTTCATAAGTAGATCACTTCTTTTAGGTTTAATTAAAATAGCAAAAGAACACATTAAATAATTACACATGTGGTCACATATTATAGAAATTTCCAACAATGTAAAGTTCTTCAAAATTACATGCTTAATTAGCTTTTATGTCGAACAATTCTTTTAATTTCCAAAGCAAAAGTGATCACATGCTTTCGCATTGGGATTCGATCTCTTCACAACAAAATGTCTGAAATTCCTTAAAAATTCATTAACTACATAATTCTTAAATAATAAAAAATTCATTAACTACATAATTCTTAAATAATACAGTCAATGTACTATGTAAATTTTAAAACAACAATAAAATTATAGTGGCCACAAAATTGTGGGTTGAATAACCTATTAGAAAATTTTAAATTATTGATGAAGGAGTCTATATTAAGAAAGAGGAAGCAATTTAGGATCTTGAACACTCTAATTTGATCAATTTTGCAAAATAAAAAACATGTTCAAAGCAGTAAAAACATAGAGTAAGAGTACTCAACTTTGAAGATCAAATTCTCTTCACCCGGTCGACGATTTACAACACTAATACTTTGTGGACCACCTCTAGTGTCTTCCTTACTATCTTCAGGCCTTGGAACGGATTGTGGGATCCTAAATTGAGAGAATTTGGAAGAAAAGTTCTCAAAGGTCTAAAATTGAGAATTCTAAGAATTTTTGTAAAATTCTTGCAAATCACCTCAAATCACCTTTAAATAAAGCTTCATTAAAGTGACAACTCAAGTGTGATGAGGATGATTGAAGAAAGAGGTGGCCAATTTTGAAGATGAGTAGGCTTGGGCAAGTTGGCAAGTTGGATTTCATGGAAAATCCATTCTTTTCCTTTTATTTTTAATCAAAAATCAATATAAAATTAATTTAATTAATTAAATAATTTTTAAATTTAATTTAATATCAAATATTAAATTAATTAAATTGTCCAATCCCGATCGATTTTTCGAACATGAATCCTTATTCATGCTATAAACCAATCCAATATTTAAATCATATTTAAATATGTCCATCTCTTTTTAATCATAGTTTAATTCATAATTATGATATGACTCGTTAAATATATCGCATATAATTAACGTTTTCTCCCAAAACCAAATTTGAACCATACAAATTCTTTTCTCTCAAAATGTTACAAGGCTTAATCCGAGCTAGTAAGGAGGACCTAATGGGCCTACAGATCATGAGCTTCAATGATACGAGATTAACCGGTCAAACTCTTTAGCCTAGCTAAGCAACATTCGTTAACCACCGGGACACTCCACTAAAGCCCAGTGGTTACACTCTCCTCACTGTAGATATATTTTTGTCCACTCGATATAACCATGATTAGTAAGTTGATCCTTCACAGGTCGTTCGTAATAATAGTTGGGTCAAACATTACTGTTTTACTCCTGTAATTACTTCTTGTTCCTTAAATCCCACTGATCCTTTAATGAACAATTGGTTTGTGTTCAACCAACAAACCGAATCCCTTTCAGGCCAATGAGAGGGGTGTGCCCTTTATTCAAGACATGGAGTCAGCACTTAAGGGAACAACCTCTCTACTAATCCTTAAAGCAGGTAGGAGTGAATTCCATCTTGTAGAGTTATGTTCCCAACTATCTGTCTGGTCTTATCCCTGAAATGGGAGGCTTATTGAGTCGACAATCTCGGGCCACTCTCACCCATGCAAATATAAGGATAATCTGAATAAACAGGAGTTCATAGTATGCTCAGGATTAAGATCGAGTTACCTAGGACATTGTATGAATATAGTCAGTTAAGACAGTAAACGAAGTTATAAAGTCTAAGTGACTATTTCGCGGTACAGTCTTATGCAAACTCATTGCATAGGATGCCCCCACTCACATGTCTCCACATGAACGATTCAGGATCACATCGTTTGTACTTTACAAAGTGGGTCACGCCCATAGTGCCCCAAGATAAAAGGTACTCAACCCTATCCCTATACTATAGACCGTTCTGGCTAACTTGAACTTGATTCACTTATATGTCACACATAAAGTTCAAGTATCTATCCTATAGCCAAGGGTTCTTTATTCATTAGTAGAAATTCGGGATTTTATGACATTGAAAAAGTGTCATGAACACATTTTATGACACTTTTTATCCGTCATAGAAGCCACCATCAAGGAAACTCCATACATGACACATTTAAAATATTGTCATAATTAACTATTCTATGACAATTTTATCTTGTCGAGAAAGAAGTGTCATGGTAAACTTTTGTATGACAATTAAACATTGTCGAGAAATAACTCGTTCATCCTAATTTTCTGTCAAGATATATCAAACAATGACAGATTTTAAATGTCATAGAAATTATGTCTATGACAGAAAATTAGGGTCAAGCATGTTGTTTAGATGACACTTTTTCAATGTCATAATACTGCCTACTAAGTAAAAAAGAAGGAAAACCTTAATAACTCTAAATTCCCAAATTTTCATCTTTTTTTCCTAAATAAAAACCTCTAATAAGGCATCCAAATATTTGAGATAAAATCTAGTCAAAATAAGGTTTGGTCCTTTCTAAACTTGAGAATAAATTGAAAATTTAACTTCTCAAACTTAGGCTTAAGGATTTTATTCAAAATCCGCTTTCTCAAATTCTAGAAATTCTAATTTTCTAAATTAGAACGTTAACGAAAATTAAGTTCAATTATAAGAAGAAATATGACTTAATTTTCTAAACTTTAAAATTCTAATTTTCTAAATTAGGACGTTAACGAAAATTAAGTTCAATTGTAAGAAGGAATATGACTTAATTTTCTAAATTAGAACGTTAAGGAAAAAAAAGCCTGAATCAAGTAGGGTTAAAAACAATTTTTTTTATTTCTTAATAATTGACTTGATTTATTAAATTATAGGTAAAAAAATAAGTAACAAAATAAGAAAATATAGGGATAAAAATACTCGACGAAATCATCCAGAAATGGTAAGTTCTAAAACACACAACAATTGTTCTCTAAACTTTCTTGAGTTTACTATTGTTTAGAAAATGGTAAGTTCTAAAACACACAACAATCATCTAGAATAGACTGCACTGGTTGCAAAATTGTTAGCCTCGAGTTATAAATTGTAAGAAGCAAATGTGAACAAGCAATTGGAGGAATTAGTTGAGAGTGTTTCATGTATACATAGGAAGATAGGAACGATGGTGAAATATTTGAAAAAAAATTAGGACTAATTGTTGTTCTTTAATTTTTTTTACCTTTCATTTTTAAATGAAAATTACTAATAAAACCAAATAACAATGACATTTAAAAATTGTCATAAATTTATGACACTCAAAATTGTAAATCTTGACAAATTTCTTGACTTTTCCCGCCAAAAAACACGTTTTTCCTGCCCAAAACACGTTTTTTCCCGCAAAAAACTATACACCCAGTCATCTATGACATATCTAAGTCATTAAAATATGACATTGAAAAAGTGTCATAAATTTATGATACTAAAAAAGTGTCATAAATTTATGATATTAAAAAAGTGTCATAAATTTCGAAAATCCGACAATCTCCGCCGTTTCCCGCCAAAACCGCGCCTCCAGACTTTTTATGACACTTTTTTCACTTTTTCTCACATTTTTTGTTCTTAATTACAATATAGAATGTACATTCAGTTTACAAAACCACGAGTTTTAGGACATAAAACCCAACAATTGAGACTAAAGAGATATAAGTTTTAACATTTAAGGACCTAAAAAAACATTTTAAAATATAGAAACTAACACATATATCTTCATATAGATCAAATTTTAATCTTTTTCTTTGGGTTGAAAAACACATTTGATCTCTATATTTCCACTAAATTAACGATCTAGTTTCTAAACTTTAGTGTATAGTGATATAATAGTTCACGTACTTTTAAATGGTAACAATTTAATTTCTAAATGTTAATATGTAATAATTGAATCTCTGTCTTGTAAAATTTCCTTAAGACTTGAGGATAATTTTTACATACATCGGTTAAAAAAAAACATCAAATGGTCAAATTATCAAATGAGTTTATAATCTATAGGTAGTAAATAATAAATTGTTATATAATAAAAAAAGGATATCACCTAAATTTACATAGATTTTAAATTACATAGATTAAACCTCTGTTTGATAACCATTTGGTTTTTTATTTTTGATTTTGAAAATCAAGCTTATAAATATTACTCTTACCTATGAATTTATTTGTTTTGTTATCTACCATTTTAACTATGTTTTCAAAAACCAAGCATATTTTGAAAACCAAAAAAATAGTTTTTGAAAACTTTTTTATTTTTTATTTTTTAGAATTTGGCTAAGAATTCAAATGGAGATCAAAACCATTGTAGAGAAATCAAGAGAAACCAAGATTAATTTTTAAAAACCAAAAACAAAAAACTAAGGCTTCGTTTGATAAGCACTTGATTTTTTTAAAAAAAAAAAATTAATAGTTGTTTTTTCTCCATTTCTCTACAATAGTTTTTATCAGATGGGAATCGGATCCCCCTGAGCAGTGGAAAAGTGAATTTATAGATCGATTTGCTTGATTGTTTTGGGTTACTTCAAATACTAATACATTGGTAAAAAACAGATAATAAACAATATAAACTAATCAAACTAGGCATGGATTTGAACATGCAACATATGCTGTAAAAGACTTAAACTAAGAGGGAATTCGAAATAATTACCTTTGTAGTTTTTCACTCACAGCAACACCTTGCTTCTAATTTACACAACAACACAGCAAAACACAATTCCTCTGTTCTTCTTCTCCAACAGGACAACAACCACTTGACAAACCTTCTATCCTCAGGATTCCACTTAGATCTCTCCTTTGGTGGGAAGGAGCCGACAATTGGAAGTAGGAAATGGAATAGAGAGTTGAGAGAATGAGAGAATTCTTTGGTTTTCCAAAAACCAAAACCATCAATCCAAAATGATCTTCCTTCTCCCTGTATAACTATCGATGGGGGGAAGAAGAGGGGTAGTGGGAACGTATTTGGATGACACGTTCCCTTAACTTAATTAATTAAATAATCAAATCATTTAATTACATTAATTTAATAATATAATTAAATCATATTTAATTATATATATATATAATTTTCAATTAAATCACATTTAATTAAAAAAATTAAATATCATATATTTAATTTGGATTAAATCACATTTAATCAATTTTCCCTCTATCCTATCGTTTTAATGCACATCTTATGTACATTAAATTTTAACCTATAGTTTTCAAATATGAATCTCATTCACATTTAAATTAATATTTAAACTCTTTCAAATATTTAATTCTCTCATCTAATTTAATATGAATCATATTCACATTAAATTTAGAATATAAAGTTCCAAAACTTTATATTATAATGTATCTATATACATTAATGTTTATTCCCTAATTGAATTTGAACATTTCAAATTCAAACGATCTAACAACCCTTTATGAGCTAGAAGGTGGACCTAATGGACCTACATATCAGAAGCTCCAACGATACGAAATTATTCGGTTAATCTCATTAACCTCATAATCACCATTCGTTAACTGTGGGAACACTCCACTAAAGTCCCGCAGCTGCACTCTTCTCACTGCAGATATATTTCTGCGTCCACGGATACTGACCAATAACAGCAAGTCAATCCTTCACGATGTTCGTAACACCAGCTGGGTCAAATTACCGTTTTACCCCTGGGTTACATCTTTTACGTTAAGTACCAGTGCTTCTCTAATGAACAATTTGTTTGTGGTACTACCAACAAACAAAAGTCCTTCTCGGGCCAATGAGAGGGTCGAGCCCTTTGTTCAAGTCCCGAAGACACCACTTAAGGGAACATTTCTCTACTTACCCTAATAGGCGGGAAGGAGTGAATTCCATGTTGCTAAGTTAAGTCCCCAGCTGCTCACTCGGTCTTGTCCTAAAAAAGGTAAGCATATTGAGTCAGTGAATCTGGCCACTCTCACCCATACTAGTCAAAGGACAATCCCTCACAAACAGGAGTTCGTAACCTACTTAGGATTGAGATCAAGTTGCCTTGGTCATCTTAGTGAAATAAAAACCTAACTAGTCAACAGAGTTACACCTAGTGGTTACTATTTCGCGGTTCGGTCTTATGCAATCTCATTACATAGGATATCCCCACTCACATGTCATCTACACGAACACGTTAGGATCACAGTATTTGTATCATATACAAAGTGGGTCATATCCATAGTATTACCAGGGTAAGGTACCCAAACCTTATCCCCTTACTATAGACCCTTTAGGTTGTATCTCGAACTTAGATCCTTTATATGTACACTACATTAAGTTCAAGAGACATTTTACAGCCTTGGATGTTAGTTTATTGGATTTAGGGTTAATAAAAGGGCAATATTGTAAATAATGAACAATAACGCTTTATTGATAATAATAACTCTTTACTATATTAATTAGAACAACATTTACAACCTACGAGTTTTAGGGCACAAACCCCAACATTATCTTCTCTACAAAGTTTCCCATCTTTTTTAAGAAAACACTTAAATTCTTAGCTAAATTTCAAAAACAAAAACAAGTTTTTGTAAAACTAATTTTTTTAGTTTTCAAAACTTAGCTTGGTTTTTGAAAACACGTCTTAAAAGTACATGAGAAAACATGGAAAACCATATGTTGTTGTCAAATTTTGGAAAGGAGAACGCACCTGATCTCCCGTGACAACGACGGTAAATTTGTATCTCTTGGAGAAGAATTCGGCTTGCAAGACAAGAAAAATCTGAACACTGGTGTGGTGAATGTCACACCGACTCCGACACTTTCAGAGAGAGTTTTGAGAGAATTTGAGAGTTCTAGAGAGTTTAAATGGCTGGAATGAACTTACCTCGCTCTCCCCTCCTGAGAAAGCTTAAATAACTCATCCCTAGGACTTTTTCGGGGGTTTCCGTTTCCTAATGCAAAAGGGAAAGACCGAACTGGGTTGGAACAAGGTCTTCGGGCCATGCACCAAGGCAAGGCCCAAAAGGGGGCCTCGCCATCTGGTCGGTCGGCCAACCCAGGCCTCTATTATATGATCTCGGATCATAGTAAGCCCCAATTTGGGGCTTTACCATCTGGTTAGCCTCGGCTAGGGCGAGGCCGACCACGTGCTTGGGATTTCGCCTAAGTACATTTCTTCGTCTCTTCTTGCCTTGGGTCAGTCCAAGCACATTTCAATCTGTTTTGGTTCCTCGTTTGACCCTTTGTTGTAGCTCTTTAACCAGTCCGTTCATTGTCGATCCAATTTTACCCATAACATTAGCCCCCACTCCCTAGTTAGGATTCTAGATTAATGGCATGTGAAGTAATTGTATGGAGTCTGACTTGGGAGTAACCTACTAAACTTTTTTGGAGTCATTGCCGACATTCGAAGTTTGCCTCAAATTCTCTCTAATTATTTTTGTTTATTCTTACGAGGATATTCAATCTTCTAGAATGTCAATTTCTCTAGGATTCTTCTCCAGATTCACGATCTGTGTCATTTTCCTAAAGAGCATGTGTAGTTTCGAGGTCGTCTTCAAATGCGTAGCTTCAGGTAGCTTGTAGCTTCATACTTTTCATAAGCGTTTTTGGACTGATGTAGCTTCATCTCGAGCCGATACCGAGAAAGGATAAGAGAAAATAAGCAATGAAGTGAGAATTGAGGGTTGGGAAATGGACTGGACAAGTCAGTTTCGACCTCGAGGCGTCTAGTCGACCTTGGCACATCTGAGTCGACCTCGGTCGGTTGGTGACATCATCGGCATGTCGATCATTTGAAACCCCATGAGTGTCGTTTTACGATGGAGATCGGATCCCCTTGAGCAATGAAAACATGTTTTGGAATCGTAATTGCAAGTTTATTTTGGTTGAAAAACAAATACCAGTTACATTGGGAAAAAACAGAGAATAAGCATACATTTCCTAATCTAATTAGGCATGAAACTAATCATGCAAACATGCTGTGTGGTAATTAAACTAAAAGGAAATAGATAGATACTTTTGTACTTTTCTTAACAGCAACTCCTTGCTTCAAATTGATAGCAACACAACGACCAAAGTTTCTTTTTTGTTTTCTCCAACAGGACAGCACCACTTAGTAAACCTCCTCTGGCTTTGAGTTCCACTTAGTTCTCTCCTTTGTGGGAAGGAGCCAACTTTTGGAAGTGAAAGAGAGGGAATTGAGAGAGAGAGAATTTCCTTTTGGCAGTTTCACCAAATTCACCTAGAATGAGTACATCGATCAGGCTCTTTTCACCAGGAGAAAAAGCATATCAGAGGGAAAACTTCCCCCACGCCCTATCGATGGGGAGTTGGAGGGAAGTGGGGAACGTGCCACACATTCCCTTTTTTTTGTTTTATAATTTTAATAATTATTTAATTAATAAGTAGTCATATTAATTATTAATAAATCAATTAAATCTCAATTAATTTAATTAAATTAAATATCATATATTTAATTTAGATTAAATCACATTTAATCAATTTTCCCACTAACCTATAGTTTTAATGCACATCTAATGCACATTAAATTTTAACCTATAGTTTTCAAATATGAATCACGTTCACATTCGAATTTAACATTTGAACTCTTTCAAATATTTAGTTCTCTCATATAATTTAATATGAATCATATTCACATTAAATTTATAATATATAGTTACAAAATTATATATTATATCGTATCTATATACATTAAATTTATTCCCTAATGAATTTGAACATTTCAAATTCAAACGATCTAAGAACCCTTTACAAGCTAGAAGGTGGACCTAATGGACCTACAGATCAGAAGCTCCAACGATAGAAGATTACTCGGTTAATCTCATTAACCTCCTAATCAACATTCGTTAACTGCGAGAACACTCCACTAAAGTCCCGCAACTGCACTCTTCTCACTGCAGATATATTTCTGTGTCCACGGAGTATGACCAATAACAGCAAGTCAATCCTTCACGAATGTTCGTAACACCACCACAGGTCAAATTACCGTTTTACCCCTGGGTTACATCTTGTACCTTAAGTACCAGTGCTCCTCTAATGAACAATTTGTTTGTGGTCCTACCAACAAACAGAGTCCTCTCGGGCCAATGAGAGGATCAGGTCCTTTGTGTTGGGGTTTGTGCCCTAAAACTCGTAGTTTGTAATTTTTGTTCTAATTAATGTAATAAACTGTTATTACTTCAATAAAATGTTATTGTTCGTTATTTACGATATTGCCATTGTTTTAACCCCAAATCCAATAAACTAAACATCTAAGGCTGTAAAATGTATCTTTAACTGAATGTAGTGTACATATAGAGGATCTCGGTTCGAGATATAGCCTAAATGGTCTATAATAAGAGGATAAGGTTTGGGTACCTTACCGTGGTAAAACTATGGATGTGGCCCACTTTATATGTGATAGAAACACTGTGATCCTAACGTGTTCGTGTAGATGACATGTTAGTGGGGATATCCTATGTAATGAGATTACATAAGACCGGAACACGAAATAGTAACCACTAGATGTAACTCTGTTGACTAGTTAGGTTTCTATTTCACTAGGATGACCTAGGCAACTTGATCTCAATCCTGAGCGGGTTACAAACTCCTGTTTGCGAGAGATTGTCCTTTAACTAGTATGGGTAAGAGTGGTCAGATTCGCTGACTCAATATGCCTACCTTCTTGGGGACAAGACCGAGTGAGCACCTGGGGACTTAGCCTAGCAAGATGGAATTCACTCATTCCCGCCTACTAGGGTAAGTAGAAGAATGTTCCCTTAAGTGATGTCTCCGGGACTTAAACAAAGGGCCCGACCCTTTCATTGGTAGGACCACAAACAAATTGTTCATTAGAGGAGCACTGGTACTTAAGGTACAAGATATAACCCAGAGGTAAAATGGTAATTTGACCCAGCTGGTGTTACAAACATTAGTGAAGGATTGACTTGTTGTTATTGGTCAATATCTGTGGACACAGAAATATATTTGCAGTGAGAAGAGTGCAGCTGTGGGACTTTAGTGGAGTGTTCCCGTAGTTAACGAATGTTGATTAGGAGGTTAATGAGATTAACCGAGTAATCTCGTATCGTTGGAGCTTCTGATCTGTAGGTCCATTAGGTCCACCTTGTAGCTCGTAAAGGGTTCTTAGATCATTTGAATTTGAAATGTTCAAATTCGTTAGGGAATAAATTTACTGTATATAGATACGATATAATATATAGTTTTGGAACTATATATTATAAATTTAATGTGAATATGATTCATATTAAATTATTTGAGAGAATTAAATATTTGAAAGAGTTCAAATATTAAATTCAAATGTGAATGTGATTCATATTTGAAAACTATAGGTTAAAATTTAATGTGCATAAGATGTGCATTAAAACTATAGGTTAGAGGAGAAAAAGATTAAATATGATTTGATCTTAATTGAATATATGATTAATTAAATATATGATATTTATTTAATTAATTAATTGAATTTGATTGAATTAATTTTATATTAATTAATTTTATTTAAATTAATTAATGGGAACGTGTCAGGAGGGCACGTTCCCATCTTCCCCACCAACTCCCCATCAATAGGGAGTGGGGGGAAGAACTCCTCTGAATATCTTCTCGAGGAAGAGAAGTTTTGGGTAATCGATCATTCTCTGGTGATTTGCTCTCTTAAAAAGAAAAATTCCCTCATCTTCCAAAAGTTGGATCCTTTCCCATCTAGGGTGTTCTAAGTGGATACTCAGAGAATAGAAGGTTTTCCAAGTGATGTTGTCCTGTTGGAGAACACAGAGAAGAAATTTGGTTGTTGTGTTGTTGTACACACTTGGAGCAAGGAGTTGCTGTGAAACTACAAAGGTAAATTTTGAAGTCATTTTTATTTTAGTCTAAATTCTAAAGCATGTGTTTGCATGATTGGTTCCATGCCTAATTAGATTAGGAAATGTATGCTTGTTTTGTATTTTGCCCAATGTACTAGTTTTTAGTTTTTCAACCAAAACGAACTTGCAATTACGATTCCAAAACACGTTTTCGCTGCTCAAGGGGATCAAATCTCCATCAATTGGTATCAGAGCAATGTTTGTTTTGTTTTGGTTGAAACAAAATTGAATTGGATTAGGTGGGAATTGCATATGGTTTGCTGTAAAACTGTTTAGGAATTTTTTGCCTTAGTTTTCTTTTGATGTTTAGGCCCCTGTTTTTTTGGGAAATTAAGTGGATAATCGAGTCTGTAATCGACTTAAGAGTCGTTTGAGACCAGTTTCGTGCAAATCGGATGAGTTTCGAGGGAGAATTCGGTGTTTGAAGCTGTTGTGTTTGAAGATTTTTGCTGTTGTCGAAGCAACAACATTGCAATGCTACCAGCAGCGTTGCAACGTCGTTCATCAGCGTTGCAACGCTGAGGAACGACGTCGCAACGCTAGCGCTTCCTATCGATAAGGAATCTTAGGGGGGCAGCAGCGTTGCAACGCTGCCCCTCAACGTTGCAACGCTACCCCGATGTCAGGTGCACGTGCGGATGAAGCCAGCGTTGCAACGCTCCCATCAGCGTTGCAAGGTCGCGTGATGCCAAAACTGAAGCTGCAGACCGGTCTGGGCGGTTCGGTTGGTTTTTGGTCCGATTCGAGCGGTTTGAGCCCGGTTCAAGGTGTTTTGGACCGGTTTTGTAATAAAATTAGAGTAATTTTATTATTTTTGCACTTTAGGGGCCAAATTATTCTGGTTTTACATCTATTTTTCTTTATGAATGTCATTTAGAATTTTTCCCACCTTAGGATAAGCATGTTCATGCATTTTATTTGTATAATTGTTATATAAATATGCTAGAAATGCATGATCTAATTTATTTTTCATGAGTATTTATTTATAATTGTTATAATTAGATAAATATGGAAAATAAATTGCATGGAGCATGAAATTACTTAGTTTAAAATAATTGTTATTTTATTTAAGTAATTTAGTTATTCAATTAGTTGAATAATTTTTATAATTTCAATTTGAATTTAATTGTTGGTTTTATAATATAGTTACTTGTCATAGGTTAATTATAAAAAATTTATAAGAGTTATAAATTAAAAGGGTTTTAGAAACCATAACCTATAATAAAGAATTGCATGCAAACATAAGAACTTGGGTTAAAATTAAATTAGTTTAAAATTGTTTAAAATTAATTTAGACCTAAGTTTTAATTTCTAATAGGATTAGAAGTTTGTCTTACATAGTATTTTAAATAGTTTAAAATATAGTAGGACAATAGAACTTTGGTTATAAGGGAACTCTACTGGTGAAGTTTTGTCTAAGGTTGGGGGACTTAAGCTGATGGTTAACGGAACACCTCCTACCTGGGAACTGACCCGGAGCTTGAGTTGAATTAACCATAGTTCTGTTTATTTCTAGGTAATTAAAATGTTTCTTCACCTAGACATAAGGTTAAAAGACCTAGTTATAATGGTTATAATAGGCATAGACTTAGATAGATTCTTTTAGCCAAAATCCGACTAAGTTAAACCTACACCCTAACCTTAGGAGCTTGAGTGGGAGAAAACGAGATGTTCGCATCGAGTTTACTCTCACGTCCTCAAGAGTTCACATCGTGAGTTCCATGCTCGGCTACGTGGTGTCAATAGGGCGTCCCCCTACGATAAGTGTTTGCATGGTTCAATACCAAGGTGAATGAGGGAAGCATCCATAGTAAATGGGAGCAGGACGCGTGTCAACGTATCCTACGGTCTCCTCCATTAGGTCGCACCGTGAGATTTCTATAGTCCGCATGCTATGTTGTCCTGGAACAACCAAACCATATGGAGGGCCTGACTATAAGGATCGTAACACCGCGAACTCTAAAAATGGATAGGGACTTTTAGGTAATTTGCCAACAGTTGTCTTTCTTAATAGTAGCATGTTGGCTCAGACCTATTGGATCTGAAAATGGTAGGGTCACATTTACAGGATAAGTTAAACTAGTTAACAAGTCCTTGACCAAACAAACGGTAACTAAGGATCATTGGGACATGAGATGTTCTGGTAGTGAGAATTGGCTGAGATAGTCTCAATTCAGGGGAGGAGTGACTGACCACCCGACGATGGCTTTTGTTCTAAACCCTTGAAGTATCGTTGTAAAATTAAAGGTTTAATTTAAACTCTAGGGTTCTTTAATAATTTTGCTAAAATTGATTGGTTTATAATGGGTTAAAGGCATAACTAATTAGAACTATTTTAGAAATTTCAGCATGTCGTCCTCGATTATAGCCTTACTGAAAAGCGAACGTTTAACTGGTGAAAACTATACTACGTGGAAGTCCAACGTAAATACGATTCTTGTTGTTGACGACCTTCGGTTTGTACTGACTGAAGAATGTCCTCAGGTCCCTGCTCAAAACGCTCCACAATCTGTTAAGGATGCGTATGACCGTTGGATCAAGGCCAATGATAAGGTCAATGTCTATATTTTGGCTAGTGTTTCTGAAGTTCTATCCAAAAAGCACGAGGGCATGGTCTCAGCTTGTGAGATCATGAGTTCGTTGCAGGATATGTTTGGACAACCGTCTGAACAACTTCGGCACGAATCCCTCTCAAGTACGTTTATAACTCCCGTATGAAGGAGGGGTCGTCGGTGAAAGAACACGTTCTCGATCTGATGGTCCACTTCAATATGGCTGAAATGAACGTCGCGGTCATTGACGAGCAAAGTCAGGTCTCGTTCATCCTGGAATCTCTTCTGAAGAGTTACCTGCAATTCCGCAACAATGCGGTGATGAACAAGATAGAGTATAACCTGACTACTCTCCTTAATGAACTACAAACTTTCCAGTCTCTTATGAAGAATAAGGGACAAACTGATGGAGAGGCAAATCTTTTTGCCCATTCCAGAAGATTCCAGAAGGGTTCATCCTCTAGGACTAAGTCCTGTAGTTCATCTTCTGGGCTTAAGAAGACCCAAAAGGAGAAGATAGGAAGGAAAGGGAAGGCACCTGCTGTTGATAAGAGCAAGAGAAAAATCAAGGTTGCAGACAAAGGAAAGTGTTTCCACTGCAACATGGATGGGCACTGGAAGCGAAACTGCCCAAAATACCTTGTTGAGCTCAAAGAGAAGAAAGATAAATTCGATTTACTTGTTCTTGAAACTTGCTTAGTGGAAAATGATGATTTTACCTGGATACTTGATTCAAGAGCCACTAATCATGTTTGCTCTTTTTTTCAGGAAACTAGTTCCTTCAACGATCTCGAAGAGGGTGAGATGACGCTCAGGGTCGGAACGGGAGACGTCGTCTCAGCTCGTGCAGTGGGAGATGCCAAACTATTTTTTAGAGATAGGTTTATCTTTTTAGAAAATTTGTATATAGTTCCTAAGATTAAGAGGAACTTAATTTCTATCCCTTGTTTAATTGAACTTGGCTATTGTGTTACTTTTTCTTTCAATGAAACGTTCATTTTAAAAAAAAGGTGTCAATATTTGTTCTGCTAAGTTAGAAAATGGCTTGTACAAACTTAAACCGAATTGAACTAAAGCAATTTTGAATCATGAGATGTTTAAAACTGCTAATACTCAAAGTAAGGGGCAAAGAATTTCTCATAATAATACCTATCTTTGGCATCTTAGACTTGGTCATATAAATCTCAACCGGATTGAAAGACTCTCTAAGAATGGACTTCTAAACAAGTTAAAAGACGATTCTTTACGTCCTTGTGAATCCTGCTTGGAAGGTAAAATGACTAAGCGACCTTTTACTGGAAAAGGATACAGAGCCATAGAGCCCTTAGAACTTATACATTCGGATCTTTGTGGTCAGGTGAATGTTAAAGCTCGAGGAGGGTACGAATATTTCATCTCTTTCATAGATGATTATTCGAGGTATGGTTATTTATACCTAATGCATCATAAGTCTGAGGCTCTTGAAAAGTTCAAAGAGTATAAGACTGAAGTAGAGAATGCATTAGGGAAAACCATTAAAACACTTCGATCTGATCGAGGTGGAGAGTATATGGATTTGAGATTCCAGGACTATTTGATAGAACATGGGATTAAATCTCAACTCTCAACACCTAATACACCACAGCAAAATGGTGTGTGAAAAAGGAGAAATAAAACCTTGTTGGATATGGTTCGTTCTATGATGAGCTATGCTCAATTGCCTACCTCGTTTTGGGGATACGCAGTAGAAACTGCAGTTCAAATCTTGAACACTATTCCATCAAAGAGTGTTTCAGAAACACCTTTTGAATTATGGAAGGGGCATAAACCTAGTTTATAACACTTCAGGATTTGGGGTTGTCCGACACACGTGCTGGTGACAAACCTAAAGAAACTGGAACCTCGTTCAAGATTATGCCAATTTGTTGGCTATCCCAAGGAAACGAGAGGTTGTCTTTTCTACGACCCACAAGAAAACAAGGTGATTGTATCGACAAACGCCACTTTCTTGGAGGAAGATCACATGAGCAACCATAAACCACGTAGTAAATTAGTATTAAATGAAGCTACAGATAAACCAACAAGAGTTGTTGATCAAGTTGGACCTTCATCAAGAGTTGATGGAGAAGCCAACACCTCAAGTCAGTCTCGTCCTTTTCAATCGTTGAGAATGCCTCGATGCAGTGGGAGGATTGTTTTCCAACCTGACCGCTACTTGGGTTTAGCTGAAACTCAAGTTGTCATACTTGATGACGGCGTAAAAGATCCATTGACTTATAAACAGGCAATGAATGACGTAGACAAGGACCAATGGATCAAAGCCATGGACCTTGAAATGGAGTCAATGTACTTCAATTCAGTATGGGAACTTGTAGACCAACCTGAAGGGGTAAGACCCATAGGGTGTAAATGGATCTATAAGAGAAAGAGAGATGCAGCTAGAAAGGTATAGACCTTTAAGGCTAGACTTGTAGCAAAGGGTTTTACCCAAAAGAAAGGAGTTGACTATGAAGAAACTTTTTCCCCTGTTGATATGCTTAAGTCTATCAGGATACTCTTGTCCATAGCCGCATTTTATGATTATGAAATCTGGCAAATGGACGTCAAGACTGCCTTTTTGAATGGTAATCTTGACGAGAGCATCTATATGTCTCAACCCGAAAGGTTCATAACTCAAGGTCAGGAGCAAAAAGTTTGCAAGCTCAATCGATCCATTTATGGGTTGAAACAAGCATCTAGATCTTGGAACATAAGATTTGATACTGCGATCAAGTCTTATGGCTTTGACCAAAACGTTGATGAGCCTTGTGTTTACAAGAGGATCATCAACGACAAAGTAGCTTTGTTAGTGCTTTATGTGGATGATATCCTACTCATTGGGAATGATGTAGGATACCTTACTGACATAAAGAATTGGCTGGCGACCCAATTCCAAATAAAAGATTTGGGAGAGGCACAATATGTTCTTGGGATTCAGATCTTAAGGAATCACAAGAACAAATCGCTAGCTCTGTCTCAAGCCTCTTATATCGACAAAATGTTGTTCCGATATTCGATGCAGAATTCCAAGAGGGGCTTATTACCCTTCAGGCATGGAGTTTATCTGTCTAAGGAACAGTGTCCTAAGACACCTCAAGAAGTTGAGGATATGAGACGTATTCACTATGCCTCTACAGTAGGTAGGTTAATGTATGTTATGTTGTGCATGAGGCCAGACATTTTCTATGCAGTGGGAATAGTCCGTAGATACCAATCCAATCCAGGGTTAGACCATTGAACCGCAGTTAAAAATATCCTCAAGTATCTTAGGAGAACGTGGGACTATACGCTTGTGTATGGGACTAAGGATTTGATCCTTACTAGATACACTGATTCTGATTTTCAGATCGATGAGGATTCTAGGAAATCCACATCGAGATCAGTTTTCACCCTTAACGGGGGAGCTATAGTATGGCGAAGCATCAAGCAAGGATGCATCGCTGAGTCCACGATGGAGGATGAGTATGTCGCTGCTTGTGAAGCAGCTAAAGAGACTGTTTGGCTAAGGAAATTCCTTATTGATTTGGAAATTGTTCCAAATATGGAATTTCCCACCAAATATGGAATTTTCCATCACCTTATACTGTGACAATAGTGGTGTGGTAGCCAATTCCAAGGAAGCTCGCAACCATAAGCGAGGCAAGCACATCGAGAGGAAGTATCACCTGATACGAGAAATAGTGCAACGAGGAGATGTGACAGTCACGAAGATCACTTTGGAGCACAACATTGTTGATCCGTTTACAAAGACTCTCACGGCTAAAGTGTTTGAGGGTCATCTGGAAAGTTTAGGTCTACGAGACATAGTCTAATCTAGGGCAAGTGGGAGATATGTAATGGATATATGGATACTCTAGTTTATTGTATTTGTATCTCTGTAACCACTGTTTTAGATTATGATGTACCCCACTAGAGTTTGAGTTCAAGTGGGAGTTATTGGGGTTTGTGCCCTAAATCTCGTAGTTTGTAATTATGTTCTAATTATTGTAATAAAGTGTTATTATTTCAATAAAGTGTTATTGTTCGTTATTTACGATATTGCCATTATTTTAACGCCAAATCCAATAAACTAAACATTCGAGGCTGTAAAATGTATCTTTAACTGAATGTAGTGTACATATAAAGGATCTCGGTTCGAGATACAGCCTAAAGGGTCTATAGTAAGGGGATAAGGTTTGCGTACCTTACCCTGGTAAAACTATGGATGTGGCCCCCTTTATATATGATACAAACACTGTGATCCTAACGTGTTCGTGTAGATGACATGTGAGTGGGGATATCCTATGTAATGAGATTACATAAGACCGGACCACGAAATAGTAACCACTAGATGTAACTCCGTTGACTAGTTAGGTTTCAATTTCACTAGGATGACCTAGGCAACTTGATCTCAACCATGAGCGAGTTACGAACTCCTGTTTGCGAGAGATTGTCCTCTGACTAGTATGGGTGAGAGTGGCCAGATTCGCCGACTCAATATGCCTACCTTCTTGGGGACAAGACCGAGTGAGCAGTTGGGGACTTAGCCCACCAAGATGGAATTCACTCCTTCCCGCCTACTAGGGTAAGTAGAGGAATGTTCCCTTAAGTGGTGTCTCCGGGACTTGAACAAAGTGATGGAGATCTGATCCCCTTGACCAGTGAAAACGTGTTTTGGAATCGTAATTACAAGTTCGTTTTGGTTGACAAACTAAAAAACAGTACATTGGGCAAAATACAGAACAAGCATACATTTCCTAATCTAATTAGGCATGGAACCAATCAGCAGTAGGTGCCTTCCCTTTCCCTCCTATCTTCTTCTTTTGGGTCTTCTTAAGCCCAAAAGATGAACTAGAGGACTTAGTCTAAGAGGATGAACCCTTCTGGAACCTTTTGAAATGGGCAAACAGATTTGCCTCTCTATCAGCCTGTCCCCTATTCTTCATAAGAGACTGGAAAGCTTGTAGTTCATTAAGGAGAGTACTCAGGTTGTACTCTATCTTATTCATCACCGCATTGCTGGGAAATTGTAAGAAACTCTTCGGAATAGATTCCAGGATGAACGAGACCTGACTTTGCTCGTCAATGACCGCACCGTTCATTTCAGCCACGTTGAAGTGGACCATCAGATCGAGAACGTGTTCTCTCACCGACGACCCCTCCTTCATACGGGAGTTATAAACGTACTTGAGGGATTCGTGTCGGCCCGCCCGCACGGTTGTCCAAACATGTTCTGCAACGAACTCATGATCTCACGAGCTAAGACCATGCCCTCGTGCTTTTTGGCTAGAACTTCAGAAACACTAGCAAAAATGTAGACCTTGGCCTTATCATTGGCCTTGATCCAATGATCGTACGCATTCTTAACAGATTGAAGAGCATTTCGAGCAGGGACCTGAGGACATTCCTCAATCAGTACAAACCGAAGGTCGTTTGTTGGAATTTTTGTCCTAATCTCATGTTTGTAAATTACTGTTTGAAATTAATAAGAGTTATTCATTTCATCACCTTGTGTCTCGCAATATTTATAAACTTTTCCAATAAACTAAGCTCCAGGGTCATTGAATTTATGAGAGAACTAGAACTTGAACGATGTGTAGTGGACACACAGGGAGGATCACGTTCGAGTAAATGACCCGAACGGTCTCACGATATATGGATAGGGGTTGGAGACTTAATCTGGATACATCGTGGATGCGGCTCGCTTTGTATTAGATACAAACGAGGTGATCGACTCGTTCATGTGGTTGACATGCGAGTGGGGGCATCTTGTGCAATGAGATTGTACAAGACCGGACCGTGAATTATTAGACCCTCACGATGTAACACCGCTGTGAAGGGACTAAGAACTTCGTAGATGACCATTAGTGACTCAACCACAAATCCACGAGCGTGTTACGGACTCACATCACTGCGAGGGTGCTGTCCCTTTGACTAGTACGGGTGAGGTGGTCACGATTACTCGCCCAATATGCCTATCTTCTCGGGGACGGGACCAATTAGGGGCTGGGAAACTAACTACGCGAGATGGAATTCACTCGTTCCGCCTTTAGGAAACTAGAGGGTTGTTCCTTAAGTCTTTGTCTCGTGGCTTGGACAACGGCGCCCACCTTCTCATTGGTTGGACCATCACAATATGTTGTTCATTAGAGGAGCAGTGGGGACTTAAGGAACAAGAGGTAGACACGGGGGTAAAAGCAAGAATTTGACCTGCCGTGTCTCGAACAACCCTGTGAAGGGTCGACTCATGGGCATTGGTTATATCGATGACACGTAATATTCTACACCGAGAGAGTGCAACACACGGGCTATAGTGGAGTGTTACCAGTAGCTAATGAATGTTGATTAACCGGGTCAAAGAGTTTGACAAGTTAATCTCGGATCATTGGAGCCCGCCATTGTAGGTCCATTAGGTCCCTCGCTGGCTCAATGCAGGTTAAAAGAAGGGTTTATGTTTTGGTATGAAACCAAGTGTTCAATTTCACTTAAAGGGCATTTATGTCATTTATATGAGATATGAATGATATAATATATAGTTTAATGTGAATGAGATTCATAATAAACTATAAGTTAGCCTAATTGTTGAATTACGGCTAATTGGAGAAATTAATTGAGAGAAATTAAATTGGATGTGATTCAATTTAATTAATCCACATTTATTGCATATGAGATTTGCATAACCTATGGTTGTGATAAAGTGGTAATTATGTGGAGATTTTAACTCCATCAATTCCACTATTTAAACCCTTTGCAAGAAGGGATTGTAAGCTCACTCTCTCATTTTTTGATTTTCATCAAAGAGAAGAAGAGAATTCTCTCAACCTTTCTCTCAATCTCCTCGTTCTCCAAAATCAAGAAGTTCCCATAAACTTCCTTCTTTCCAAAGGAAGAACAACCGAGAAGCTTTTATTGGTTGTGTTCGGTTCTTGATCGTGAAAAGAGAATGAGTTCGTTGAGATCGGGTTCTTTGCGAAGGGTTCGTGATTTTCTGGAAAGGAGTTCTTGAAGAGGGTCTTCAACAAGTAAGTTACTTCATCTTACTGTTTTTCTTTTCTATTTTGCATGTTTAGCCTAGATCTAATAGTTAGATCGTTTTAACAAAACTCGAGTAGCGTAATGATACCATGACGATTCCATTGTCTTTCGTTGGGCGGGGATTCTCATTCCCTTCAGTCAACAACAAGAATCGTATTCAGGTTGGACTTCCACGTAGTATACTTTTTACCAGTTAAATGTTCACTTTTCAGTAAAGCTATAATTGAGAACGACATGCTAAAATTTCAAAAATAGTTCTAATTAGTTATGCCTTTAACCCATTATAAACTAATCAATTTTAGCAAAATTATTAAAGAACCCTAATGTTTAAATTAAACCTTTAATTTTGCAACGATACTTCAAGGGTTTAGAACAAAAGCCACCGTCGGGCGGTCAGTCACTCCTCCTCTCAATTGAGACTATCTCAGCCAATTCTCACTACCAGAACATCTCATGTCCCAATGATCCTTAGCTACCGTTTGTTTGGTCAAGGACTTGTTAACTAGCTTAACTTATCCTGTAAATGTGACCCTACCATTTTCAGATCCAATAGGTCCGAGCCAATAGGCTACTATTAAGAAAGACAACTATTGGCAAATTACCTAAGAGACTCTATCCATTTCTGGAGTTCGCGGTGTTCCGATCCCTATAGTCAGGCCCTCCGTAGAGTTTGGATGTTCCAAGACAACCTAGCAGGCGGACTATAGAAATCTCACAGTGCGACCTAATGGAGGAGACCGTAGGATACATTGGCACGCATCCTACTCCCATTTACTATGGATACTTCCCTCATTCACCTTGGTATTGAACCATGCAAACACTTACCGTAGGGGGACGCCCTATTGATATCACGTAGCCGAGCATGGAACTCACGGTGTGAACTCTTGAGGACGTGAGAGTAAACTTGATGCGAACATCTCGTTTTCTCCCACTAAAGCTCCTAAGGTTAGGTGTAGGTTTAACTTAGTTGGATTCTGGCTAAAAGAATCTATTTAAGTCTATGCCTATTATAACTATTATAACTAGGTCTTTTAACCTTATGTCTAGGTGAATAAACATTTTAGTTTCCTAGATATAAAACAGAACTATGGTTAATTCAACTTAAGCCCTGGTCGCCTCCCGGTAGGAGGTGTTAAGCTTAACTGGTCACTTTAAGTACCCCCAACCTTAAACAGAACTTCACCAGTAGAGTTCCCTTATAACCATAGTTCTATTGTCCTACTATATTTTAAACTATTTTAAATACTATGTAAGACAAACTTCTAATCCTATTAGAAATTAAAACTTAGGTCTAAATTAATTTTAAACAATTTTAAACTAATTTAATTCAACCCAAGTTCCTATGTTTGCATGCAATTCTTTGTTATAGGTTATGGTTTCTAAAACCCCTTTAATTTATAACTCTTATAAATTTTAGTAAATAACCCATGACAAGTAACTATGTTATAAAACCAAAATTGAAATTACAAAAAAAAATATTAAACTAATTGAATAACTAAAATTACTTAAATAAAATAACAATTATTTTAAACTAAGTAATTTCATGCTCCATGCAATTTATTTTCCATATTATCTAATTATAACAATTATAAATAAATACTCATGAAAAAATAAAATAGATCATGTATTTCTACCATATTTATATAACTATTATATAAAATAAAATGCATGAACATGCTTATCCTAAGGTGGGAAAAATTCTAAATGACATTCATAAAGAAAAAGAGCTGTAAAACCGGAATAATTTGGCCCCTAAAGTGCAAAAATAATAAAATTACACTAATCTTATTACAAAACCGGTCCAAAACTCCTTGAACTGGGCTCAAACCGCTCGAACTGGACCAAAAATCATCTGAACCGCCCAGACCGGTTTGCAGCCTCAGTTTTGGCATCACGGCGTTGCAATGATGAAGGAAGCGTTGCAACGCCAGCTTCATCCGTGCGCGCCTGGTATCGGGTAGCGTTGCAACGCTGCTGACCCCTGGAGCTTCTGCATCGATAGGGAGCTTTGGCGTTGCGATGCCGTTTCTCAGCATTGCAACGTTGATGAACGGCGTTGCAACGCTGCTGGTAGCATTGCAACGCTGTTGCTTTGGCAGCAACAAATTCCTTCTAACACAACAGCTTCAAACACCAAATTCTCCCTCGATACTCGTCAAAATTTCACGAAACTGGTCCCGAACGACTCTTAACTCGATTACAGACCTGATTATGCACTTAATTGCCCAAAAACACAGGGGCCTTTACATTTAATTTGATCAAATCAAAAGAAAACTAAGGCCAAAAAAATTCCTAAACAGTTTTACAGCAAACCAAAATGCAATCCCCACCTAACCAATGCAAGTGTATTTCAACCAAAACAAGCACAAGCATTGCTCTGATACCAATTGATGGAGATCGGAACCCCTTGAGCAGCAGAAACGTGTTTTGGAATCGTAATTGCAAGTTTATTTTGGTTGAAAAATAAATACCAGTTACATTGGGAAAAAACAGAGAATAAACATACATTTCCTAATTTAATTAGGCATGGAACTAATTATGCAAACATGTTGTGTGGTAATTAAACTAAAAGGAAATAGATAGATACCTTTGTAGTTTTCTCAACAGTAACTCCTTGCTACAAATTGACAGCTACACAGCAACCAAGGTTTCTTCTCTGTTTTCTCTAACAAGACAGCACCACTCAGTAAACCTCCTATAGCTCTGAGTTCCACTTAGATCTCTCTTTTGTGGGAATGAGCCAACTTTTAGAAATGAGAGAAAGGGAATTGAGAGAGAGAGAATTTCCTTTTGGCAGTTTCACCAAATTCACCTAGAATGAGTACATCGATCAGTCTCTTCTCACCAGGAGAAGAAGCATATTAGAGGGAAAACTTCCCCCACTCCCTATCGATGGGGAGTTGGAGGGAAGTGCCACACGTTCCCATTTTTTTAAATTTGAATAATTATTTAATTAATAATTAATCATATTAATTATTAATAAATCAATTAAATCTCATTTAATTAAATTAAATTAAATATCATATATTTAATTTAGATTAAATCACATTTATTCAATTTTCCCTCTAACCTATAGTTATAATGCACATCTAATGCACAATAAATTTTAACCTATAGTTTTCAAATATGAATCACATTCACATTCGAATTTAACTTTTGAACTCTTTCAAATATTTAATTCTCTCATATAATTTAATATGAATCATATTCACATTAAATTTATAATATATAGTTCCAAAACTATATATTATATCGTATCTATATACATTAAATTGTTTCCCTAATGAATTTGAACATTTCAAATTCTAACAATCTAAGAACCCTTTACGACCTAGAAGGTGGACCTAATGGACCTACAGATCAGAAGCTCCAGCGATAGGAGATTACTCGGTTAATGTCATTAACCTCCTAATCAACATTCGTTAACTGCGGGAACACTCCAGTAAAGTCTTGCAGCTGCACTCTTCTCACTGCAGATATATTTCTGTGTCCACGAATATTGACCAATAACAGCAAGTCAATCCTTCACGAATGTTCGTAACACAAGCTGGGTCAAATTACCGTTTTACCCCTGGGTTACATCTTGTACCTTAAGTATTAGTGCTTCTCTAATGAACAATTTGTTTGTGGTCCTACCAACAAACAGAGTCCCTCTCGGGCCAATGAGAGGGTCGGGCTCTTTGTTCAAGTCCCGAAGACACCACTTAAGGGAACATTCCTCTACTTACCCTAGTAGGCGGAAAGGAGTGAATTCCATCTTGCTAGGCTAAGTCCCCAGGTGCTCACTCGGTCTTGTCCTCAAGAAGGTAGGCATATTGAGTCGGCGAATCTGGCCACTCTCACCCATACTAGTCAGAGGAAAATCCCTTGCAAACAAGAGTTCGTAACCCGCTCAGGATTGAGATCAAGTTCCCTAGGTCATCCTAGTGAAATAGAAACCTAACTAGTCAACAGAGTTACATCTAGTGGTTACTATTTCATGGTCCGGTCTTATGTAATCCCATTACATAGGATATCCCCACTCACATGTCATCTACACGAATACGTTAGGATCACAGTGTTTGTATCATATACAAAGTGGGCCACATCCATAGTTTTACTAGGGTAAGGTACCCAAACCTTATCCCCTTACTATAGACCCTTTAGGTTGTATCTCGAACCGAGATCTTTTATATGTACACTACATTCAGTTTAAAGATACATTTTACAGCGTTGGATGTTTAGTTTATTGGATTTAGGGTTAAAACAATGGTAATATCGTAAATAACGAACAATAACTGTTTATTGAAATAATAACACTTTATTACAATAATTAGAACATAATTACAAACTACGAGATTTAGGGCACAAACCCCAAAAGTTTCGTCTACCGTGAACAGGTTCTCCTCAGCCTCTGCTCTTTCTTTTTGTGATCCTGAAATTTTCTCAGCTAATCAGCTTAATCTCTACTTCTCTGTTTTTTGTTTCTCATTTTATTTTATGAAACTCATCGCGAGACTTAGTTCAGATTTTTAGGTTGCTCAGATTAATTAATTAAGTCTCTCTTATGGACCTAACTAATTTTCTGGGTGTGCGTCCTCCACACCTAAGCGAAGTTTTGCATTTATCACGCTTTGCTTGGCTCTATGTAGCCTGCTTCGTCGTGCTCAATAGGGGCCCATCGTGAGTTTTTCCCAGATTTTTGGGTTTCCAAGATTAGTTAACCGAACACTTTTGTGGTTTAATCAACCTTCTGGGGCGCTTCCTCTGCACCTAAGTGCTCAAGAGTTTTGTGTGTTTTGTGCTTTGTTCGTACGACATAATCTGTCGTATCTAGAGTAGGCTCCAGATTTTGGCTCTAATTTTGAAAGATCGATCTTTCCTTCCTCGTTCCTTCTTGTGATTGAGTGCTAGAAAGAGCTCGACTACAACCATGAGAGTGTGTTCTAATGACGTGGTTAGTTTCGACCAGGGTGGTTAGCACTGGCCAAGGTGGTGGGCCTCGACCACATGAAGTTGCCCTCGGCCATATGAGGTTGGCCTCGACCATGTGGTCAACCACTCTTTTCCAACCCCCAATCTCGTGCGTTTTCTCAAACTCACGATTTATGTTGCTTCTATTCTCCAGATATCTCTAATGGGAATGGAGGAGCATATGAATGCGAGTTGGTTGTATTTTGCTCACACTTTTTGTTACAGTCGGTTTCCTTTTCTTTTAAAAAAAAAGAAAATGAAAAAAAGAAAAATAGAAGAATCGAGAGGGCTTTCGCCCTCCATCTCCCTCGTCTCATGCTTCAACGAATCGGTCGCCGGCCGTTTCGGCCGGCGAGGCCACTTCGCCCCCTCTTCTCCTTCTTCTTCCGCCTCTCCCTCCCTCAGACCGTCTCTTTCTCACTCTCTAACTCGTTTCTCTCTCTCTCTCTCTCAGATCGCTCTCTCCTTCCCTCTGCTTTTAGTTTTCAAGTCGTCGCCGGAGTTCGCCGCCAGAGTTAGCCGTCGCTGACGTCGTCCCTCTCGTGCACGTCGTCTCTCTTAGTCGCGTCGCCGCCCAATCGAAGTCGTGTCGGATCCGCAAGATTCCACCCTTTGGTTTGGTCGGTTCGAGGTTCTTCTGACCGGTTTCAGCGAACAAAGTTTGATTCTTGGTATATTAGGTCGCGATGAGTCCGAATCTGGTACCCACCTGTCGTCGCTGGCGAAGTCACGCGCCGCCGCCGTTGAGCCCGCCGATCACCATAGTTTGTGGGACTCTTTCAGTCCGTTCTTCAACTCATTCGAACCTTCGTGGGGTAAGTTCAAGTCCTTGCAAGTCTTGTAGGCCTTGTTTGTGTTCGATTTTTCTAATACAAGTTCTTGTTAGTCGTTAAGGCTTAGATGGAAGCGACACTTTTTGCATCTCGTTTGTCTTTCTTGAATCGTGCATCAGTTGAATTTAGGTAACTAGTCTTTTGGGCCCCACCCATAAGAGTAGGGGTTAGGGGCAAATTGCATGCAGTAGAGTAATTAGGAGTTGAATTTGGTTGCCTGGAATTTTGTGATAGCATGTGACATTTTCTTCGTACTTGTGACTGATTTAGAGTTGTATGATGATGCTTGATGTTGAGTTGGTACTGTAATATTGTGCATATTATGTTGCTCGAATCTAAATCATGTCGTACGTTCCCTCAAGTAGAGGTTTATCGGTTATGATCTTGATTATGTGATAACTTGGGAAATTGTTCTGTAGCCTTAGGATCGTGGCTAACACAACCAAACCTAGTATAGACCAAGGATTATGTATAACCCTTAGTTATGGCTCTAGGTTTGGTGAGGTAGATATAGGATGTGGGGTTCGTCCTCCATCCAGTTATGATGAGATATGGGATGTGGGGTCCGTCGTCCGTCCAGTTATGATGAGATATGGGATGTGGGGTTCGTCCTCCATCCAGATGTGTTGAGATTTGAGATGTGGGGTCTGTCCTCCATCCAGTAGGGTGACTCATAGAGTGAGCCCCAGTTCTTGCTTGACGCCAACCTAGTCCAGTAGCTAAGGGTAGGACAGGAGAATAACGGGTCTGAGTTTGAGCCAGATTCAGGGTGAAGGTGGAGTTCTGTGGAACGACTTGGCGAGTTGTGAGTGGTTAGGCTTAGGGCTTGACCCTTGTTGCTTTATTTTGAACGAAGTGGGCTACTTACTGAGTATTTTATACTTATCCCTCGTTTTTTGTGTTTTTGGTTGCAGGTAAGGCGAAACCATGAGGTGACCAGTAATAACGGGTCTGAGTTTGAGGGGCTTGTTAGCTTTTAGTTAGGGGTTTGTTTGTTGGGATTTTTGTCCTAATCTCGTGTTTGTAAATTATTGTTTGAAATTAATAAGAGTTATTTATTTCATTACTTTGTGTCTCGCAATATTTATAAACTTTTCCAATAAACTAAGCTCAGGTCATTGAATTTATGAGAGAACTAGAACTTGAACCGTGTGTGTAGTGGGCGCACGGGGAGGATCACGTTCGAGTTAATGACCCAAACGGTCTACAGTATATGGATAGGGTTGGAGACCTAATCCTGAATACACTGTGGATGCGACCCGCTTTGTATTAGATACAAACGAGGTGATCTGACTCGTTCATGTGGTTGACATGCGAGTGGGGGCATCCTGTGTAATGAGATTGTACAAGGTCGGACCGTGAATTATTAGACCCTCACGATGTAACACCGTTGTGGTGAGAGGACTAATAACTTCGTGAGATGACCATTAGTGACTCGACACAATCTCGAGCGTGTTACGGACCGCCTGCAGAAGTGCGTCCCTTTGACTAGTGCGGGTGAGGGTGGTCACGATTACTCGCCCAATATGCCTATCTTCTCAGTGGACAAGACCAAATAGGGCCGGAACTTAACTACGCGAGATGGAATTCACTCGTTCCCCTTTAGGGAAACTAGAGGGTTGTTCCCTTAAGTCTTTCTCTCGTGGCTTGGACAACGGCGCCCACCTTCTCACTGGCCTAAGAAGAGTGTTGTGTATGGTTGGACCATCACAATATGTTGTTCATTAGAGGAGCAGTGGGGACTTAAAGAACAAGAGGTAGACACAGGGATAAAATGGTAATTTGACCCTATCGTGTCTACGAACAACCTGTGAAGGGTGACTCATGGGCATTGGTTATATCAGTGGACACGTAATATTCTACACTGACGGGAGTGCAGCTACGGGCTATAGTGGAGTGTTACCGTAGCTAATGAATGTTGATTAACCGGGTCAAAGAGTTTGACAAGTTAATCTCAGATCATTGGAGCCCGTCACTGTAGGCCCATTAGGTCCCTCGATTGGCTCAATCTGGGTTAAAAGAAGGGTTTATGTTTTGGTATGAAATTGAAGTGTTCAATTTCACTTAAAGGGCATTTATGTCATTTATATGAGATATGAATGATATAATATATAGTTTAATGTGAATGAGATTCATAATAAACTATAAGTTAGCCTAATTGTTGAATTAGGGCTAATTGGAGAAATTAATTGAGAGAAATTAAATTGGATGTGATTCAATTTAATTAATCCACATTTATTGCAAATGAGATTTGCAATATGAGATATGAGATATCTTATATTATGTGGTTATGCAAATGAGATTTGCATAACCTATGGTTGTGATAAAGTGGTAATTATGTGGAGATTTTAACTCCATCAATTCCACTATTTAAACCCTTTGCAAGAAAGGATTGTAAGCTCACTCTCTCATTTTTTGATTTTCATCAAAGAGAAGAAGAGAATTCTCTCAACCTTTCTCTCAAACTCTCCTCCCTCTCCAAAACACAAAGAGTCCCACAACCCTCCTCCTTTCCAAAGGAAGAACAACCGAGACTCCAAGTGGTTGTGTTCGGGTTTCGTTCGAGAGAAGACTTTGTTGAGTTCGAGAAGCACGAAGCGTTCGTGATCAAGGAAGGATTTTAGAAGAACCGTCTACAACAAGTAAGTATGTTCTTCTTGCTGTAAATTTCTTCCTTCTTTTCATGTTTAGCCTAGATCTAGTAATTAGATCATTTTGACAAAATTCAAGTAGCGTAATGATACCATGACAATTCGATCGTTTTTCGCTTCGCGGGGATTTTCATTCCCTTCATTGTTGTTAGGAGTTTAGTTCTTTTTTTTTTCCTTCACCTCTGTGTACTCTGTTTCCTCAAGTTCGTTTCTACTCATTTAGTGTATTGTTGAACTTAACATGTTTTATGTTAACTTTCGTAATTGAAGCGTGTGTTCTGTGTTTCTGGTTGTCTGTGAACTCCAAGGGATTGGAGCCCAGCTTGTTAATTTCTTTGTAGTTTGGTGGAGGTTGGGTACCCTTGTGAGACTATTTTTGAAGTGCTTCCTTGTTTAGGTTCAGGTTAAAATTTTTAGTTTGTCCAATTTGCTTGCCCAGTTATCTTTGTCGAATTTTCAGTATGAATCAGCATAACTTGGAGTAATGCCCCGAGTAGGAAGTGTTCAAAATTACGGGGTGTTACAGTTGGTATCAGAGAGTTAGTTTTAGATCCTGTATACTGCCTACGATGTAGGTGTTTAGTCCTTCATAGCCTCTCGCAAGGAGCTCGTCAGGTCATCATCAGGTTTGCTTGTGCCTTGTAAGTAGTAGGGGGTTTCTCAGTTTGTCTTGGATCTGTTGTTTGTGTGTTATCTTTGTGTTATCGAACTGTGCCTCCCGGAGCGTGGTTGACCTTTATTTTGGTGATCCATATTATGGCACGTGGTAGACCAACCACTGGTGGTCGAGGTTGGGGTGGTCACCGAGGAGCCCGTGGCCAGGTCCCGACGGTCGAAGCACCAGTGAACGAGCACTCCGAGCAACAACAGGAGCTTAACCGGGACGCCCCAACTGTCGGGGAATCGACAGGGCAAGTTGGTGGAAACCCTCAGAAGTGAGGGAACGAGCAAGTTCCGCCACCAGCTCCCGCGACCTTAGCTGGAATTCAAGAGATCCTTCAGGCGACGTTGGCCAGCCAGACAACATTGCTCAACCGAGTTTCGGAAGTTCTGGGAGTAGTGGCAACCCATAACCAAGGGATTTTACCTAACCAGAATCAGGCACCGACCTAGAACGAAGGAGTTGCACCCACTCCGACCCATGTTGCCACTATAGAAGAGGCAAGATACCTACGTGACTTCAAGAAGTATGATCTGCCTTCCTTTGTGAGCGAGGGTGGACCATGTTCTTTGCGGGCGTGGTTTGGAGCGATGGAAGATATCTTTGAACGCATGTGTTGCCCGGACCGACAAAGAGTCCAGTGTGCGATCTACACGCTGAAAGGGCGAGCTTATATGTGGTGGAAGGCTGCCTTGCGGTCCATCGATGTTAGCGAGGGACCAGTGACTTGGGCATAGTTTCAGGAAGCATTCTACGAGAAATTTTACCCTGTTGTGATGAGGATTGAAAAGTAATTATAATTTTTGCACCTAAAGCAAGGACCGAATCAGTCGGTCGAGTACGAACACGAGTTTACAATGCTATCCCGTTTCGCCACAGAGTTGGTGGATACGGACAAGAAGAAGATTGAGTGTTTCCTCACGGGTTTGGCAGAGGCATTCGTGGATCAGTGGCTGCCCATGATCCCAAAACTTATGCCGCAGTAGTTCGCGTGGCAACCCTGATTGATGGTGATTTGAAGCAACAGGGAGGTCCATGTTATAGATGTGGAGGGCACCATAGTGGGGTATGTCATGCAACTAACAAAACTTGCAACAACTGCGGAAAAGTGGGTCACCTGTCGTCAGAGTGTAAACAGGGGACAAGAGACTAGAGAGTCTGTCATAACTACGGCAAGCCAGGGCATTTGGCGTGGGCTTGCATAGTAAGGAAAGACGAGCCTAACCAAGGAGACCGCCAGAGGGGCGGAGTGTATGCAAATGCAAATAGGAACACGGGAGGTTCCGGCGCTGCGTGGTGTAGTAGTGCATTGCCGTTCTAGGCCACTTGGCCTTTGTTTTATTTGATTCTGGTTGCACACATTCCTTTATTTCTGTTGTATTTATGGGTCAAGCCCGGTTGGAGGTAGAACCCCTAGACTTTGAACTGTTAATAGCTACCCCGGTGGGTATGGAGTTGATAGCCCAAGAGAAGGTTAAGTCTGGTCAGATATATGTGTCAGGTCATATGTTAGACGTGACGCTGGTGGTTCTAGACATGAGTGACTATGATGTGATACCAGCATGGATTGGTTGTCTGCGAACCATGCCAGCATCCATTGTCATCGTAGAGAGGTGGTGTTCCGGCCTCCAACAAAGTCCAGTTTCAAGTTCAAGGGAACCGAGACTGGAGCGATCTTGAAGATGATTTCAGCTCTCAAGGCAAGGAAGTTGGTAAGTGAATTAGTGTGGGCCCTCTTGGCAAGTGTTTTAGATACGAGGAGCAAGGGAGCAGAGTTGACCTTTGTCCCGATTGTCCGGGAGTTTTTTGATGTTTTTCTAGAGGAGTTGCTTGGTTTACCCCCGATTCGGGATATAGACTTCAGTATTGAGCTCGAGCCCGGGACGACTCCGTTGTCTAAGGCTCCCTATAGAATGGCTCCGACAGAGTTGAAGGAGCTTAAGACCCAGTTGCAGGAACTCTTAGATAAGGGGTTCATCCGTCCCAATGTTTCGCCATGGGGTGCGCCCGTTCTGTTCGTGAAAAGAAAGATGGATCGATGCAGTTGTGCATTGACTACCGAGAGCTGAATAAGGTAACAGTGAAAAAATACCCTTTACCTAGGATCGATGATTTGTTTGACCAACTGCAAGGAGCGACAGTGTTTTCTAAGATCAACCTGCGGTCAGGGTACCACCAATTGAGAATCAAAGATGAGGATATTCCGAAGACTTCCTTTAGGTCCAGGTACGAACATTACAAGTTCACAGTGATGTCCTTTGGTTTGACGAATGCCCCAGCAGCTTCCATGGATCTAATGAACAGAGTATTCAAGGAATTCTTTGATACTTTTGTGATCGTCTTCATCGACGATATCCTGATATACTCCAAGACCAGAGAAGGGCATGAAGTTCACTTGACAAAAGTGTTGTCAGCCTTGAGGACCAATCAGTTGTATGCGAAATTCTCCAAGTGTGAGTTTTGGTTGTAGTGGGTAGCCTTCCTAGGACACGTGGTGTCTAAAGAAGGCGTAACAGTGGACCCCGCCAAGATAGAGGCTCAGATTGGCCTCGCCCCAAGACGGTTTCAGAGGTATGAAGTTTCTTAGGCCTGGTAGGTTACTATGGACGTTTTATTAAGGATTTCTCGAAGATAGCCACGTCTTTGACTCAGTTGACTAAAAAAGGAAACCCTTTTGTTTGGAGTGAGGCTTGCGAAGCGAGCTTTCAGGACCTTAAGCACAGGCTAGTCTCTGCACCTGTGCTTGCAGTACCTGACGGCTCGGGAGGTTTTGTGGTCTACAATGATGCCTCCAAGAAAGGTTTGAGTTGCGTGTTGATGCAGAAAGGTAAGGCGATTGCTTATGCCTCTCGTCAGGTGAAGGATTATGACCGGAATTACCCAACTCATGATTTAGAGTTAGTTGTTGTGGTCTTTGCCCTGAAAATATGGCGACACTACCTATATGGAGAAAAGATCCAGATGTACACAAACCATAAGAGTCTTAAGTGCCTTTTTACTCAGAAGAAGAGACATCGCAGGTGGCTAGAGTTGGTAAAAGACTACGAGGTCGAGATATTGTACCATCTGGGTAAGGCGAACGTGGTCGTTGATGCCCTTAGTAGGAAGGTTGCCCATACCTCAGCCTTGATCACAAGGCAAGTTCCCTTGCGATCTGAGATGGAACGTGCAGAGTTAGCAGTTGTGGTGAGTCAGGTTACGACCCAATTGAACTAGTTGTTTGTACGACCGACCTTGAGGAAACGAGTTGTGGAGGCTCAGCAAAGAGATTCAAGCCTCAAAGATTGTTGGCACCAGGGAAGGGTTGAACAGGAGAGTGAGTTTTCCGTGGGGATAGATGGTGAACTTCTATCCAGGGGTCGACTGTGTGTTCCCGCTAGAGGTAGCCTCAAAGAGGAGATTTTTGTCTGATGCCCATAATTCTCCTTTTTGGGTGCATCCGGGGAGCACCAAGATGTACCAAGACCTGAAGCCGTTTTATCGGTGGCGTGGTATGAAAAGAGACGTGGCAAAGTTTGTCAGCAGGTGCCCAGTGTGCTAGCAAGTCAAAACCCCGAAGCAGAAGCCAGCAGGGTTGTAAAAGCCTCTGGAAGTACCTCAGTGGAAATGAGAAGAGATCTCCATGGACTTTATTTCAGGATTGCCCCGAGCAGCTAGAGGATTCACAGTGATTTGGGTGATTGTGGATAGGCTAACTAAGTTAGCTCACTTTCTGCCTAGTAAATCGACCTATACAGTTGAGAAGTGGGCACATCTGTTCATGGAGGAAATAGTAAGGTTGCATGGAGTCCCAGTGAAGATCCTGATAGGGGACCGTAGTTCACCTCGAACTTTTGGGTGAGTTTTCAGAGAGCCCTAGGGGCATAGAGCAACTTTAGTACAACGTTTCACCCGCAGACCGATGGCCAGACGGAAAGGGTGAACCAGATCTTGGAGGATATGCTTCGAGCCTATGTGTTAGACTTCTCAGGTAGTTGGGGCTCACACCTTCACCTGATGGAGTTTGCTTATAATAATAGTTATCAAACAACTATTGGAATGGCTCCTTTCGAAGCCCTTTATGGGAGAAGATGCAGGACCCCGTGTGTTGGGGAGAGGTTGGTGAACGGAAGTTGTTGGGACCTGAGTAGGCTCAGGTAACAAATGAGGTCGTACAGAAAATCAGGTCAAGGATGTTAAAAATGCAAAGTAGACAGAAGAGTTATGCTGATGTCAGGCGAAGGGAGTTGGAGTTTGCCGTTGGAGACTATGTTTTCTTGAAAGTTGCACCTATGAGGGGTGTTTTGAGGTCGGTAAGAAAGGGAAGCTGAGCCCTAGGTTTGTTGGCCCTTTCGAGATCCTGGAGCGCATCGGACCGGTGGCTTATCGGTTGGCCCTACCGCCATCCCTTGCGTCGGTCCATGACGTGTTCCATGTGTCTATGCTGCGAGGTTATGTGTCAGATGCCTCGCACGTAGTCGACTTTGAGCCTCTGAAGTTAGACAAGGACCTGAGCTATGAGGAAAACCCAGTGAAAATTCTTGCTCGTGATAAGGTCCTTTGGTAGAATCATCGCCTCAAGGATGCCACTTGGGAACGCGAGGAGGAGATGCGAGCAAATTACCCAGAGTTGTTCGAGAGCTAGCTACTTTCGAGCACGAAAGTTCCTAAGGTGGGTGGACTGTTACAGTCGGTTTCCTTTTCTTTAAAAAAAAAGAAAACGAAAAAAGAAAAACCAGAAGAATCGGGAGGGTTTTCGCCCTCCCTCTCCCTCGTCTCATGCTTCAACGAAGCGACCGCCGGCCGTTTCGGCCGGCGAGGCCGCTTCGCCTCCCTCTTCTCTTTCTTCTTCTGCCTCTCCCTCCCTCGAATCGTCTCTCTCTCACTCTCTAACTCATTTTTTTCTCTCTCTCTCAGATCGCTCTCTCCTTCCCTCTGCTTTTAGTTTTCCAGTCGTCATTGGAGTTCGCCGCTAGAGTTAGTCGCCGCCAACGTCGTCCCTCTCGCGCACGTCGTCTCTCTTAGTCGCGTCTTTGTGAAGCCGCTGTAAAGCCAGCCGCCCAATCAAAGTCGTGTCGGTTCTGCGAGATTCCACCCTTTGGTTTGGTCGGTGCGAGGTCCTTCTGACCAGTTTTCAGCAGACAAAGTTCTGTTCTTGGTAGATCAGGTCGCGACAAGTCTGAATCTGGTACCCATCTGCCGTCATCGTCGAAGTCACGCGTCGCTGTTGCCGGTGACATGCGTCGCCGCCGTTGAGCCCTCCAATCACTAGAGTCTGTGGGACTCTTTTAGTTCGTTCTTCAACTCATTCGGACCTTCATGGCTAAGTTCGAGTCCTTGCAAGTCTTGTAAGCCTTGATTATCTTTGGTTTTTCTAATACGTGTTCTTGTTCCCCGTTAAGGCTTAGGTGGAAGTTGAGGCACTGTTTGCAGCTCGTTTTTCTTTCTTGAATCATGCATCAGATGGATTTAGGTAAGTAGTCTTTTGGATTACCCCGCCCATAAGAGTAGGGGTTAGGGGCAAACTGCATGGAGTAGAGTAACTAGGAGTTGAATTTGGTTGCCTGGAATTCTGTGATAGCATGTGACGTTTTCTTCGTACTTGTGACTGATTTAAAACTGTATGATGACGTTTGATGTTAAGTTGGTATTGTAATATTGTGCATATTATGTTGCTCGAATCTGAACCATGTCGTACGTTCGTTCAAGTAGAGGCTTACCGGTTGTGATCTTGATTCTATGATAACCTGGGAAATTGTTCTGTAGCCTAGGATCGTGGCTAACACAACCAACCCTAGTATAGACCAAGACTCCTGTATAACCCTTAGTTATGGCTCTAGGTTTGGTGAGGTAGATATGGGATTTGGGGTCCGACCTCCATCCAGTTATGATGACATATGGGATGTGGGGTCCGTCCTCCGTCCAGTTATGATGAGATATGGGATGTGGGGTTCGTCCTCCATCTAGATTGTTGAGATTTGAGATGTGGGGTCCGTCCTCCATCCGGTAGGGTGACTCATAGAGTGAGCCCCAGTTCTTGCTTGACACCTGTTGGGATGTATGTCCTAAACTCGTTTTGTTTGTAATATTACCATTTCAAATTAATAAGAGTTATTTATTTCATCACTTTGTGTCTCGCAAATTTTACAAACTTTGTCCAATAAACTAAGCTCCAAGGTCATTGAATTTATGAGAGAACTAGAACTTGAACGGTGTGTAGTGGACACACAGGGAGGATCACGTTCGAGTTAATGACCCAAACGGTCTACAGTATATGGATAGGGTTGGAGACCTAATCGTGGATACGTTGTGGATGCGGCTCACTTTATATTAGATACAAACGAGGTGTCTGACTCGTTCATGTGGTTGACATGCGAGTGGGGACATCCTGTGCAATGAGATTGTACAAGACCGGACCGTGAATTATTAGACCTACTGATGTAACACCATTAACAGTATGGGACTAATAACTTCGTAGATGACCATTAGTGACTCGACCTGAATCCTGAGCGTGTTACAGACTCCTGTCTGCGGGAGTTTGTCCTTTGATTAGTACGAGTGAAAGTGGTCATAGTTACTCACCCAATATGCCAATCTTCTCAGGGACAGGACCACGTGGGGAGCTGGGAACTTAACTATGCGAGATGAAATTCACTCGTTCCCGGCTTTAGGGAAATTAGAGGGGTTGTCCCTTAAGTGTTGTCTCCAGGGCTTGGACAACGGGTGCCCACCCTCTCACTGGCCTGAGAGGGGTGTTCTGTATGGTTGGACCATTACAACGTTGTTGTTCATTAGAGGAGCAGTGGGGACTTAAAGAGCAAGAAGTAGACACAAGGGTAAAACGGTAATTTGACCCAACAGTGTCTACGAACAACCTGTTAAGGGTCGACTCATGGGCATTGGTTATATCAGTGGACACAACTTGTCTTACACTGACGAGAGTGCAGCTACGGGCTTTAATGGAGTGTTACCGTAGCTAATGAATGTTGATTAACTGGGTCAAAGAGTTTGACAGGTTAGTCTCGGATCATTGGAGCTCGTCACTATAGGTCCATTAGGTCCATTAGGTCCATTAGGTCCCTCGGTTGGCTCAAACTGGATTAATAGAGGGTTTATAGTTTAGGTGTGAATTTGAAGTGTTCAAGTTCACTAAAGGGTAATTATATCATTTATATGAGATATGTATGACATATTATATAGTTTAATGTGAATGAGATTCATAATAAACTATAGGTTAGCCTAATTGTCTAATTAGGGCTAATTTGGAGAAATTAGATTGAGAGAAATTAAATTGAATTTGATTCAATTTAAAAATCCACAATTATACAAATGTTATTTGTATAATGAGATATGGGATATCTTATTATATATGGTTATGCAAATATGATTTACATAACCTATGGTTGTGGTTAAATGATAAATAGGTGGAGATTTCAACTCCACCTATCACCATTATATAAACCCTTTGCAAGAAGGATTTTTTTAGGCTTGTTGCTCATTTTTTGGATTTCTCACCAAAGAGCATCCCAAAATTCTCTCAACACTCTCTCAATCTCTCATCCCCTCTCACCAAAAGGAGATCGAGGACGTTGAGATCGTGATCATGAAGGGTTCGTGAACAGGAGAAGGAAAACTTGAAGTCGGTTCTTCAACAAGTAAGTGTTCTTACTAGTTTTTCTTCTTAATTTGTATGTTTAGCCTAGATACTATGTGATAGTTCGATTTTAAGAAAACGATTTTTGCAACGATATCACGACGATTCGATCGTCCTTCCGCTGCACGGGATTTCATTCCCTTCAACACCAACCTAGTCCAGTAGCTAAGGGTAGGACAGGAGAATAACGGGTCTGAGTTTGAGGCAGATTCAGGGTGAAGGTGGAGTTCTGTGGAACGAGCTGGCGAGTTGTGAGTGGTTAGGCTTAGGGCTTGACCCTTGTTGCTTTATTTTGGACGAAGTGGGCTACTTACTGAGTATTTTATACTCATCCCTCGTTTTGTGTGTTTTTTGTTGCAGGTAAGGCGAAACCATGAGGTGACCAGCGTTAGCGAGACCCTGCGTGGCTATGAGAGGCTTGTTAGCTTTTAGTTAGGGGTTTGTTGTTAGGAGTTTAGTTTTTTTTTTCCTTCGCCTCTATGCACTCTATTTCCTCAAGTTTGTTTCTACTCATTTAGTGTATTGTTGAACTTAACATGTTTTATCGTTAACTTTCGTAATTGAAGCGTGTGTTTTGTGTTTCTTGTTATCTGTAAACTCCAAGGGATTGGAGCCCAACTTATTAATTTCTTTGTAGTTTGGTGGAGGCTGAGTACCCTTGTGAGACTATTTTTGAAGTGCTTTCTTGTTTAGGTTAAAGTTAAAATTTTTAGTTTGTCCAGGTTGCGTCGTTATGCTTCCGAATTTTCGGCGCGAACGGTACAACTTGGAGTAATGCCCCAAGTAGGAAGTGTTCAAAATTACGGGGTGTTACACTTTTTCTTATCTTTTTTATTTCAACACAAGACTTTTAATTATTTCTTTATTTATCGTCCTTATTTCTGTTTAATGAATTGTACTTCAAAAAGATCAACTCTGACAAATAGAATTATAAGTCTTACTAAACGAGATAAATTGATAAAATGTGTGAACTTTATCAAGAAAAATTGGCAAACAGGTCTCTCATTCATGAATTCAAACCACAAACCAAAAGAGATAACTTACTTACAATCTGGTCGTTCTTGACCTATGAGGTCGGCCTCCACCCATAGTAGTCAGCCTCGACCTACTGTGGTCGGTCTCGACCTCTCCTCGTCAACCTTGACCATAGACTAGAATTCATCTTTTGGGTTTGTACTATGTAGCTTCTGATTTTTGTTCGATAGAGAGACATATCTCTTATGTAGCTTCTACCTTTTGTTTAATAGAGAGACATATCTCCTATGTAGCTTCTGCCTTTTGTTTAATAGAGAGGCATATCTCCTATGTAGCTTCTGTTTTTTGTTCGACAGAGAGACATATCTCATATGTAGCTTCTGCTTTTTGTTTAATAGGGAAGTATATCCCCTCAGTAGCCCCCTACTCAAGTAGGAGTTTTTGTTGAACTCATGCTTGAGTGACACAACTTGTAACTTGAAGAAGATAAGTCTATTGCTAATAAAACTTCAATTGTACATGAATTGATGGAATTAACAAAATCAAATCTATCTTAAGTAAAGATAAACAAAAGGAACCCCCTACTCAAGGAGAATATTGAGTGTAGGAAGATCTATTTTGCTTGAACACAAATTTGTTTTCAAAACATAATTTGTATTAATCAACTAAATTAAGTAAGGATTAACCTAACCTATTACATGATACTTGCGAAATTAAATTTAAAGAATTTAAACTCAACAGATATAATTTGATAAAAAAAACAGAAGATAAATTACTGTTATAAGAAGATTGAGGTCAACCTCAACTTCTCATGAGGTCGGCCTCGACCTCCTATGGGGTCCGCCTTTACTCTTTTTTAGCATGCAGATCAATGTATTCCCTCAAGAAACCATTTCGGATTAGAGCCTCAACTTCGTCCTTTAGCTGGAAACAGTCTCGAGTCATATGACCATGATCATCATGGTAAAGACAATATTTTTGTTCATACCTCTTGTTTGATTTTGTTTTCATCTTTTCTGGTCGCTCAATAAGTTTGAATGACGTACCTCCATTAAAATATGTTCAAGGAGAACTGATGTTGGGGTGTATTTTTCAAACTTTCTAGATGGGTGGGCAAGTCGAAGTGGTCTCTAGTTGTCCATCTTCTATCTCTTAGCTTCTTGATGTAATGTTTTACTTGATCTTTTTTCAAGTAAATCAGTCTTCTTCTTCGTATGAAGCAATTCTTCCACGCACACGTACTTTTGAGCTCGAGTGATGAACTCTACATACGATGCAAGTTTTCTTTTTCCCAAAGATCGTATGAGTCTTCGATCTTTGAGTCCATTAACTATGACCATTAATGTTGCTCCATCAGTGCAATCTTAAACACCTAAGACTTCACTATTGAATCAAGCAATATATTCTCGCAGAGTTTCTTTGGATCCTTGCTTGATGGAGAGCAGATGAGTTATTGGCTTGCGCTAATTTCTTCCTCTTAAGAACTGTGTTACGAATGCTCGAGCCAATTCTTTAAACGAACCTATAGATCCTCTTTATATGATGCGAACCCAATCTCTTGTTGGTCCTACTAGAGTGATCGAGAAGGCTTTGCATCTGATTGTGTCGTTCATCCCATAAAGTTCCATCCACGATCTATATGTTGGGATTTGTGCCCTAAAACTCGTAGTTTGTAATCATGTTCTAATTAATGTAATAAAGTGTTATTGTTCGTTATCTACGAGTTTACCTTTATTTAAACCCTAAATCCAATAAACTAAACATCCAAGGTTGTTAAATGAATCTCTTACTGTATGTAGTGTACAAATAAAGGATCTCGGTTAGAGATACAACCTAAAGGGTCTATAGTTAGGGGATAAGGTTTGGGTACCTTACCCTGGTAAAACTTTGGATGTGGCCCACTTTGTATTTGATACAAACACTGTGATCCTAACGTGTTCATGTAGATGACATGTGAGTGGGGATATCCTATGTAATGAGATTATATAAGACCAGACCACGAAATAGTAACCTCTAGTTGTAACTCCGTTGACTAGTTAGGCTTCTATTTCACTAGGATGACCTAGGCAACTTGATCTCAATCCTGAGCAGGTTACGAACTTCTGTTCGCGATGGATTGTCCTTTGACTAGTATGCGTGAGAGTGGCCAGATTTTCCGACTCAATATGCCTACATTCTTGGGGACAAGACCGAGTGAGCGGCTGGGAACTTAACTTAGCAAGATGGAATTCACTCTTTCTCGCCTACTAGGGTAAGTAGAGGAATGTTCCCTTAAGTGGTGTCTCCGAGACTTGAACAAAGGGCTCAACCCTCTCATTGGCCCGAGATGGACTCTGTTTGTTGGTAGGACCACAAACAAATTGTTCATTAGAGGAGCACTGGTACTTAAGGCACAAGATGTAACCCGGGGTAAAACGATAATTTGACCCGGTGGTGTTCACGAACATTCGTGAAGGATTGACTTGCATTGTTATTGGTCAATATCCATGGACACGAAAATATATCTGCAGGTGAGAAGAGTGCACTGTGGGACTTTAGTGGAGTGTTCCGCATGATTAACGAATGTTGATTGGGAGGTTAATGAGATTAACAAGAGCAATCTCGTATCGTTGGAGCTTCCGATCCAGAGGTCCATCAGTCCACCTTCTAGCTCGTAAAGGGTTCTTAGATCATTTGAATTTGAAATGTTCAAATTCATCAGGGAATATATTTAATGTATTTAGATACGATATAATATATAGTTTTGGAACTATATATTATAAATTTAATGTGAATATGATTCATATTAAATTATAGGAGAGAATTGAATATTTGAAAGAGTTCAAATATTATATTAAATGTGAATGTGATTCACATTTGCAAACTATAGGATAAAATTTAATGTGCACTGGATGTACATTAAAACTATAGGTTAAAGGGGTAATATGATTAAATGAGATTTAATCCAAATTAAATATATGATATTTAATTTGTATTATTTAAATATGATTTAAATGAATAATTAAATTTGATTTAATTATATTATTATTATTATTATTATTATTTTAATAATAAAAGGAGGAAATGTGTCATCCAGACACGTTCCCCACTACCCCTCCCCTTCTCCCTATCGACAGTTTAACAGGGAGAAGAGGGTTGCTCATTTTTTGTATGATCAATCGATCAATTCGTGGTAAGATTGCAAGAATTCTTTCTCTCTCTCAATTCTAGAATTCCCAAAACCTTTCAATTGTTGGAATCCTTCCCACGAAGGATTTTGTTCTAAAAACTCAGAGATATAGAAGGTTTTCTCTGTTGGTGGTGTCCTGCTTGGAAATACAGAGGAGTGTCTGTGTTGCTACTTTGTTGATTTCTCTAGGAGCAAGGAGTTGTTGTTCTGCGAATCTACAAAGGTATTTTTCTTCCTTTTAGTTTAATTGTTAACTTAACATATGTTTGCATCTATGCAATTAATCCATGTCTAATAGGATTAGAATTTCATGCTTGTTCTGTATTTTTTGTCAATGTACTGTTTTTTGTTTTAAGCAAAACAATCAAGCTATTACGATCCCAAACACATTTTCGCTGCTCAAGGAGATCAGATCTCCATCAATTGGTATCAGTGCAAGTTTGATTTGTTTTGTTTTGCAACAAAATTGCATTGATTTGGTGGGAAATGCATTTGGTTTGCTGTAAAACTTGTTTAGGAATTTTTTGGCCTTAGTTTACTTTGATTTTGATCAAATTGTATGTAAAGGCTCCTGCGTTTTTGGGCATAAAGTGCATAATTGAGTCTGTAATTGAGTTACGAGTCGTTCGGGACCAGTTTCATGCAATTCGGTTGAGAATCAAAGGAGAAATTGAAGAAGGAAGCTGTTGTGTTCGTGACTTTCTCTCATCGTCGAGCGAAACAGCGTTGCAACGTCGTTCATCAGCGTTGCAACGCTGAGGAACGGCGTCACAACGCCAGCGCTCCCTATCGACGCGGGCGCTCAATGGGTCAGCGGCGTTGCAACGCCACCCCGATAGCAGGCGCGCAAAAGGACAAAGCGGGCATTACAACGCTCGCATCAGCGTTGCAACGCCGTGGGGCATTCCAAAGAACGCAGCACAGGTTCGACCGTTCGATGGTTTTGGTCCTGGCTTCGAGCGGTTCAAGGCGATTCGGTATTTTTGGACCGGTTTCATGAAATAAAATTAATGTAATTTTATTTTTTGCACTTTAGAGGCCAAATTATTCTGGTTTTACAGTTTTATGTCTTTATGAATGTCATTTGGATTATTCCCACCTTAGGATAAGCATGATCATGCATTTTATTTATATAAATGTTATATAAATATGGTTAAATGCATGATTAATTTATTTTTCATGAGTAATTAATTATAATTGTTATGATTAGATTATATGGAAAATAAATTGCATGGAGCATGAAATTACTTAGTTTAAAATAAATGTTATTTTGTTTAAGTAATTTTATAATTCAATTAGTTGAATTCCTTTTATAATTCCAATTTGAATATTGATTGTTGGATTTATAATATAGTTTCTTTCATAGGTTAATTATTAAAATTTATAAAAGTTATAAATTAAAGGGGTTTTAGAAATCATAACCTATAATAAAGAAATGCATGCAAACATAGGAACTTGGGCTAAAAGATTAATTAGTTTTAAATCGTTTAAAATTAATTTAGACATAAGTTTCAATTTCTAATAGGATTAGAAATTAGTCTTACGTAGTATTTTAAATAGTTTAAAATATAGTAGGACTTTAGGACTTTGGTTATAAGGGAACTCTACAGGTGAAGTTCTATCTAAGGCTAGGGTACTTAAGTGACTGTTAATCTGAATACCTCCTACACGAACCCAACCTGAACCCGAGTTGAATTAACCTTAGTTCTGTTTTATCTCTATGTAATTAAAATGTTTATTCACCTAGACATAAGGTTTTAAGACCTAGTTATAATAGTTATAATAGGCATAGACTTAGATAGATTCTTTTAGCCGTAATCCAAATAAGTTAAAACTATACCCTAATTTTAGGAACTTGGTGGGAGAAAACGAGATGTTCAGATCGAGTTTACTCTCACGCCTCAAGAGTTCACACCGTGAGTTCCATGCTCGGCCACGTGGTGTCAATAGGGCGTCCCCTACGGTATGTGTTTGCATGGTTCAATACCAAGGTGAATGAGGGAAGTATCCATAGTAAATGGGAGCAGGACGCGTGTCAACGTATCCTACAGTCTCCTTCATTAGGTCGCACCGTGAGATTTCTATAGTCTGCCTGCTAGGTTGTCCTGGAACAGCCAAACCCTACGGAGGGCCTGACTATAGGGATCGGAATATCGCGAACTCCAGAAATGGATAGGGTCTCTTAGGTTGTTTGCCAATAGTTGTCTTTCTTAATAGTAGCCTGTTGGCTCGGGCCTATTGGATCTGAAAATGGTAGGGTCACATTTACGGGATGAGTTAAGTTAGTTAACAAATCCTTGACCAAACAAAAGGTAGCTAAGAACCATTGGGACATGAGATGTTCTGGTAGTGAGAATTGGCTGAGAAAGTCTCAATTCAAGGGAGGAATGACTGACCGCCCGACGGAGGCTTTTGTTCTAAACCCTTGAAGTATCGTTGTAAAATTAAAGGTTTAATTTAAACAGTGGGTTTAGTTTAAACACTAGGGTTCTTTAATAATTTTGCTAAATTTGATTGGTTTTTACAATGGGTTAAAAGGCACAACTAATTAGAATTATTTTGGATTTTCAGCATGTCGCCCTCAATAATAGCCTTACTTAAAAGCGACCGTTTAACTGGTGAGAATTTTACTACGTGGAAGTCCAACTTGAATACGATTCTCGTTGTTGACGACCTACGGTTTGTACTGTCTGAGGAATGTCCTCAGATCCCTGCTCGTAACGCTCCTCAATCTATTAATGAGGCGTACAACCGCTGGATCAAGGCCAATGATAAGGCCAAGGTCTACATTTTGGCTAGTGTTTTCTGAAGTTCTGGCCAAAAAGCACGAGGGCATGGTCTCAGCTCGTGAGATCATGAGTTTGCTGCAAGAAATGTTTGGACAACCGTCTGGATAGATTCGGCATGAATCCCTCAAATACGTTTATAACTCCCGTATGAAGGAGGGGTCATCGGTGAGAGAACACGTTCTTGATCTGATGGTCCACTTCAACGTGGTTGAGATGAACGGAGCGGTCATTGACGAGCAAAGTCAGGTATCGTTCATCCTTGAGTCTCTTCCGAAGAGTTTCTGCACTCGCAAAGAATGCGGTGATGAACAAGATAGAGTATAACCTGACTACTCTCCTTAATGAACTGCAGACTTTCCAGTCTCTTATGAAAAATAAGGGGCAGGCTGATGGAGAGGCAAATCTGTTTGCCCATTCTAGAAGGTTCCAGAAGGGTTCATTCTCTGGGACTAAGTCCAGTAACTCATCTTACGGGCTTAAGAAGACCCAAAAGAAGAAAATAGGAGGAAAAGGAAGGCACTGCTGCTTGACAAAGGCAAGGAAAAGCCAAGGTTGCGAGATAAAGGAAAATGTTTCCACTTGCCAGCAACGTGGATGGGCACTAGAAGCGAAACCGCCCAAAAATACCTTGTTGAGCTCAAAGAGAAGAAAGGTAAATCAGATTTACTTGTTCTTGAAACTTGTTTAGTGGAAAATAATGATTTGACCTGGATACTTGATTCATGAGCCACTAATCACGTTTGCTCTTCATTCCAGGAAACTAGTTCCTTCAAGGAGCTCGAAGAGGGTGAGATAACGCTCGTGGAGCCTTAGGAGACGCTCGCCTCGTCTGCGCGGGAGATGCCAAGCTATTTTTCTGAGATAGATTTCTTTTATTAAAAATCACGCACCTAAGCTTAAAAAGGAACTTAATCTCTATCTCTTGTTTAATAGAACTTGGATATTGTATTTCTTTTTCAATTAATGAAACGTTCATTTTGAAATAAGGTGTCAATATTTGTTCTACTAAGTTGAAAAATGGCTTGTATGTACTGAAATCGAACAAAACCAAAGCAATTTTAAATCATGAGATGTTTAAAAATGCTAATACTCAAAATAAAAGGCAAAGAATTTCTCCAAATAATAATACCTATCTATGGCATCTTAGGCTTGGTCATATTAATCTCAACCGGATTGAAAGACTCTCTAAGAATGGACTTCTAAACAAGTTAGAAGATGATTCTTTAACGCCTTGCGAGTCTTGCTTGGAAGGTAAAATGACCAAGCGACCTTTTACTGGAAAAGGTTACAGAGTCGTAGAGCCCCTAGAACTTGTGCATTCGGATCTTTGTGGTTCAGTGAATGTCAAAGCTCGAGGAGGGTACGAATATTTCATCTTTTTCATAGATGATTATTCGAGGTATGGTTATCTATACCTAATGCATCACAAGTCTGAAGCTCTTGAAAAGTTCAAAGAGTATAAGGCTGAAGTAGATAATGCATTAGGAAAACTCATTAAAACGTTTCGATCCGATCGAGGTGGAGAGTATATGGATTTGAGATTCCAGGACTATATGATAGAACATGGAATTAAATCTCAACTCTCAGCACCTAATACACCACAGCAAAATGGTGTGTTAGAAAGGAGAAATAGAACCTTGTTAGACATGGTTCGTTCTATGATGAGCTATGCTCAATTGCTCGCTCGTTTTGGGGATACGCAGAGAGATCGCAGCTCAAATCTTGAATAGTCTTCCATCAAAAAGTGTTTGAAACACCTTTTGAACTTTGGAAGGGGCGTAAACCTAGTTTACAACACTTCAGGATTTGGGGTTGTCTGGCACACGTGCTCGTGACAAACCCAAAGAAACTGGAACCTCGTTCAAGATTGTGCCAATTTGTTGTCTATCCCAAAGAAACGAGAGGTGGTCTTTTCTACGACCCACAAGAAAACAAGGTGATTGTATCGACAAACGCCACGTTCTTCAGGAATTGCAAGAACAAAACGCTAGCATCGCCTCTCAGCGTCTTATATCGACAAAATGTTGTCCGATATTCGATGCGAGAATTCCAAGAGAGGCTTATTGCCCTTCGTGCACGGAGTTCATCTGCTCAGGAACAAGGCCCCAAGACACCTCAAGAAGTTGAGGATATGAGACATATTCCCTATGCCTCTGCAGTAGGTAGCTTAATGTATGTTATGTTGTGCACGAGGCCAGACATTTGTTATGCAGTGGGAATAGTCGGTGAAGTACCACCAATCCAGGTTTAGACCACCGACAAAGCAGCTTAAAAATATCCTCAAGTATCTAAGGAGAACGAGGGACTATACGCTTGTGTATGGGTCTAAGGATTTGATCCTTATTGGATACACCGATTCGATTTTCAGGCCGATAAGGATTCTCGAAAATCCACATCGATCGGTTTCACCCTTAACGGGGAGCTATAGTATGATGAAGCATCAAGCAAGGATGCATCTCGACTCCATAATGGAGGCCGAGTATGTCGTTGCTTGTGAAACAAACTAAAAGAGGTTGCTGGCTAAGGAAATTCCTTCGATTTGGAAGTTGTTCCAAATATGGAATCTCCCATCACCTTATCTTCGTGACAACATCGTGTGCGATAGCCAATTCGAATGACCCTCGCAGACCATAAGCGAGGTAAGCACATCGAGAGGAAGTATCACCGATCGAGAAATAGTGCAACGAGGAGATGTGATGATCCACGAAGATCGCCGAGCACAATATTGTTGATCCGTTTACAAACTCTCACACGGCTAAAGTGTTCGAGGGTCATCCGGAAAGTCCAGGTCTCAGAGATATGTACATAGGCTAATCTAAGGCAAGTGGGAGATATGTAATGGGGTATATGGATGTCCTAGTTTATTGTATTTCTACCATTTTAGATTATGATGTACCCCACTAGAGTTTTAGTTCAAGTGAGAGTTTGTTGGGATTTGTGACCTAAAACTCATAGTTTGTAATTATGTTCTAATTAATGTAATAAAGTGTTATTATTTCAATAAAGTGTTATTGTTCGTTATCTACGAGTTTGCCTTTATTTAAACCCTAAATTCAATAAACTAAACATCCAAGGTCATAAAATGAATCTCTAATCTGTATGTAGTGTACATATAAAGGATCTCGATTCGAGATACACCTAAAAGGGTCTATAGTTGGGGATAAGGTTTGGGTACCTTACCCTGTAAAACTATGGATGTGGCCCACTTTGTATTTGATACAAACACTTTGTGATCCTAACGTGTTCGTGTAGATGACATGTGAGTGGGGATATCCTATGTAATGAGATTACATAAGACCGGACCACGAAATAGTAACCTCTAGTTGTAACTCCGTTGACTAGTTAGGCTTCTATTTCACTATGATGACCTAGGCAACTTGATCTCAATCCTCGAGCGAGTTCTGAACTCTTGTTCATGAGGGATTGTCCTTTGACTAGTATGGGTGAGAGTGGCGGATTCGCCGACTCAATATGCCTACCTTCTTGGGGACAAGACCGAGTGAGCGGCTGGGAACTTAACTTAGCAAGATGGAATTCACTCATTCCCGCCTACTAGGGTAAGTAGAGGAATGTTCCCTTAAGTGGTGTCTCCGGGACTTGAACAAAGGGTCCGACCCTCTCATTGGCCCGAGGGACTCTGTTTGTTGGTAGGACCACAAACAAATTGTTCATTAGAGGAGCACTGGTACTTAAGGCACAAGATGTAACCTGGGTAAAACGGTAATTTGACCCACTGGTGTTATTCTAACATTCGTGAAAGATTGACTTGTTGTTATTGGTCAATATCCATGAACACAAAAATATATCTCAGCAGTGAGAAGAGTGCAAAATGTGGGACTTTAGTGGAGTGTTCCCAGATTAACGAATGTTGATTGGGAGGTTAATGAGATTAGCAACCGAGCAATCTCGTATCGTTGGAGCTTCCGATCAGTAGGTCCATTAGGTCCACCTTCTAGCTCGTAAAGGGTTCTTAGATCATTTGAATTTGAAATGTTCAAATTCATTAGGGAACATATTTAATGTATTTAGATACGATATAATATATAGTTTTGGAACTATATATTATAAATTTAATGTGAATATGATTCATATTAAATTATATGAGAGAATTGAATATTTGAAAGAGTTCAAATATTATATTAAATGTGAATGTGATTCACATTTGCAAACTATAGGATAAAATTTAATGTGCATTGGATGTACATTAAAACTATAGGTTAAAGGGGATATATGATTAAAATGAGATTTAATCCAAATTAAATATATGATATTTAATTTGTATTATTTAAATATGATTTAAATGAATAATTAAATTTGATTTAATTATATTATTATTATTATTATTATTATTATTATTATTATTATTATTATTATTTTAATAATAAAATGAGGGAACGTGTCATCCAGACACGTTCCCCACTACCCCTCCCCTTCTCCCTATCGACAGTTTAACAGGGAGAAGGAGGTTGCTCATTTTTTGTATGATCAATCGATCAATTCGTGGTAAGACTGCAAGAATTCTTTCTCTCTCTCAATTCTAGAATTCCCAAAACCTTCCAATTATTGGAATCCTTCCCACAAAGGATTTTGTTCTAAAAACTCAGAGATATAGAAGGTTTTCTCTGTTGGTGGTGTCCTGCTTGGAAATACAGAGGAGTGCCTGTGTTGCTGCTTTGTTGATTTCTCTAGGAGCAAGGAGTTGTTGTTCTGCGAATCTACAAAGGTATTCTTCTTCCTTTTAGTTTAATTGTTAAACTTAACATATGTTTGCATCTATGCAATTAATCCATGTCTAATAGGATTAGAATTTCATGTTTGTTATGTATTTTTTGTCAATGTACTGTTTTTTGTTTTAAGCCAAACAATCAAGCTATTACGATCCCAAACACGTTTTCGCTGCTCAAGGAGATCAGATCTCCATCACTATACATATCTAGATGCCCCATTGGGTCTTTGTTTCCATCAATGGATTTGATTTTTGGAACAGTTTTACATTCATGATTTCATCAGTAAAAGGTGGGTCTACCTGTTATATTAAAGTTTCAATGTCAAACCCTGAGTTACTCACCTGGTGTAAATTACCTTGTATGTGGTTTAACTCTCTTTGAATCTTTAATAGTTCTACCTTCCATGGTGGACTGATTGCTTCACTTTTGACTCTGAAATTGGCCTCGACCTCAACATCAAAACTATAATTGGTCTTTATTTTAAAATTGGCCTCAACTCCAAAATTGGCCTCGCCCTCAACCTTAGCCTCAAGCTCGGCCTCAGCCTCAGCCTCAAGATTGACCTCGACCCTCTATTGCTTTTTCCACTCGATGACGCTTCTCAGATCTGTCACTTCAATACATAAAAAATTGCTCGCATCGGCTTCAATTAAGTATCTTTGTCGCTTCTTATCCTCGATTACGCTTCTTAAATCTATCAATTCTTCGTATTGATCAAAGGTTAAGGTTTTATATTTGCCTCGGTCTCGACTTCGTCTTCGTCCCCTACCTTGACTTTTCAATCTCATGCACATGATGGATTTCAACCCCATTGTTGCTTCAAAAATCTGGTCAGCCTCGACCAAGTACTGATCGACCTCAACCTCGGTATGAGGCTGAGGGTGTTTGTCTTCCTGCGATTGTCGCCAACGACGGTCCTATTCAAAATCGTGTTTCTTCTCGTTCCAACACTTGTTTCCCAGAATTCTGCTCATCTTTTGTAAGATGAACCTAAACACAAGGGTTTCCAAGCAAGGTTTGTCATTCTCCACAAACGTCGCCAACTGTTGCTGCCAAATTTTGGACAGGAGAACACACTTGACCTCCACGTAATAACGACGGTAAATTTGTATCTCTTGGGAGAAGAACGTGGCCTGTAAGACAAGAAAAATATGGACATCGGTGTGGTGAAAGCCACACTGACTCCGATGCTTAAATCAGAGAGAGTTTAGAGAGAAATTGAGAGTTCTAGAGAGTTTAAACGACTGGAATGAACTTACCTCGCTCTCTCCTCTTGAGAAAGCTTAAATAACTCCTCCCTAGGGTTTTTTGTTGCCTAATGGGAAAGGGAAAGATCGAACTGGGCTAAACAAGGTCTTCGGACCATGAGGGACTAAGGCAAGTCCCAAAGAGGGCCTCGTCATCTGGTCGACCTCGATCGAGGCTGAAGCCGACCACGGGCTTGGGCTTTGACCCAAGCCAAGGCCCCTATTATATGATCTCGGATCATGGTAGGCCCCAATTTGGGGCTTTACCATCTGGACACCCTCGGCTAGGGCGAGGCCGACCACGTGCTTGGGTTTCCGCCCAAGCACATTTCTTCGTCTCTTCTTGCCTTTGGTCAGTCTCCTATTGGTTTTGATCTGTTTTGGCTTCATATTGGGTTTCTTTCCTCGTTTGACCCTTCGTTGTAGCTCTTTAACCAATCGTTCATTGTCGATCCAATTTCACCCTTAACACCATATATAGAAGTAGTATTTATAGACTTAATTTTAAAAAACCAAAATGATTATTAAACGATGCTTTAATTACTCGCAAATTTTCTCTCATCTCTTTCTTAAGTGAGAAGCCATAGTTTTTTATGTTGATTAAAAAATAGTCGATTAAACTATTTAATTGAATCATTATCGAAATCTCATTTGATAATTCAAATAATTCTCATCAACTTCTATATATTTTACAAAATTTGCACTAAGATCGACATTTCAATCTATATTTCAATATAAATATTATAATTATTTTAGATGTGATGGTTAAAAATGGTCAATTATAGTACATAATTAAACCACAATTAAAATTTTAGGAAACAATTCAAATAAATTTAATCAATTTCTATATTTTTTTTCAAAATTTTTGCTCGCATCAATATTTTCATTTAAATATTGTCTTAGTTTTTAGATATGATGATTAAGAATGCTCAATCATAATCATAAGCTACAATCAAAATTTCATTGACTAATGTATATGACAACTTTAGAGCGATGAATAGGATTGCTTAGAAAGTTTAAATTTTTTGAGAAATTTAAACTAAAATAATTTTGTTCACACGTGATTTCAGCTAAGAAATAGAAATAAGACTCATGTAAATGAATTTGAATATATGAACTACAATCTCTAATTTGATCCTCTGATTCTTTCTCTCTCTCAACTGTAATTTGTTGAGTGCTTTGCAGCTTGTTCAAGAATGTAAATTTTTTTTAGGGCTTTTGTAGTTTGTTCTCGAATGTGAACTTGTTTCGAGGGCTTCGTAGGTTGTTCTCGAGTGTGTATTTGTTTCGAGGGCTTTGCAGCTTGATCTCGATCTTCAAGTTGTTCGAGGGCTTTTGAAGCTTAATCTCGATCTTCAAGTTGTTCGAGGGCTTTGCAAATTATTCTCGAATGTAAAATTGATTTGAGGGCTTCACTGCTTGTTCTCGAATGTGAATTTGTCTCGATGGCTTTGCAACTTATTCTCGAGTGTAGACTTGTCTCGAGGGCTTCACGACTTATTCTCGAGTGTAAATTTGTCTCGAGGGCTTTGTAGCTTGTTCTCGAGTGTGAAGTTGCAACGAATCTCGAAGAAGCGTTCTTGATCTTCGAGGCAATATTTTTCGTTCAGGAAGTGTTTGATCATTAGAAGTGCATACAGTCTTTTAGTCTTTGCTATAAAATTCTCTATGGATTTTCTCTTTGGAGTTTCCAACTTCTCAACCCTTCATTGAATGAGGAACTCTCTATTTATAGAGTTCTAAGTGGGTTTGAGCTTGACCATTGAACTAGACCTATAGGTTGCCTTGGGCCTGAACCCTTCCAAACTGACCTGATTGACTTTAGACTTAATCCTTTGGGGTAAGACTTTGTTGGATTTCAGTCCCCATTTGGGTTTTGAAGAATTGACCCAAATTTCATATAATTCAATTACATAATATGGAATTTACTTAATTTAATTTAGGGATATTTACAATTTTAATTAATCCCTAATTAAATAAATAGCTTTTCCATTAATTTTAGGTAATGACATGACGACATCTGATTGACCAAAATTTCTATCCCAATAAATTCAATAAAAACTAATTGAATAAGCACCCTAAAATATGCTAGAAATAGAAAACAATTTGTCTGTCTAAGCATGCAATCTACTCAGACAAATAATTAAACAACAAAAATTTGAAAAGAGTAGAGAGGAAGAGATGACATTGAAAAAATTTATAGTGGTTTAGAAATTCATACTTCACTCTCTGGTATTTTACTGTGGTGTTTCTCTTACGAGTGAGAACCAATCAATTTGATTGGTCACTCTTTTTATGGGTCAAAAGCTAGTCTACAATCGATCTTTTTACCAATTCAGGATTCAAACCTATGTCAATCATTTCAATGGGTGAGATCAAACTACTATAAATTCTTTTGATTTGAGGTTCATTATTAGACCACTCACTCAAAAGTGCATTCATACTTCAATACAAACCCAATTGAAATGATAAAATAAAGTTTCCACAAAAAATTACCAGTTATGACAAAGAACGAATACACAAGATTTGAAAAAAAAAAAAAATCGAACCTCTCACAATATAATTTTCTCTTCCAACAAAAATAGATTGAAAATGGAGCTGGAGAGATTTAACAATGGAGCCTTTTTAAAGGAAGAAATCGACAAAATGAATAGTTAATTTGAAAGAGAAGAGTTCAAAAGAAAGGAGAGAATGAAGTTTAAATAGAGTTGTAGGGAATAAGTTTGAGCCATTAGATATAGAGGTTAAGATGGATGAAAGATGAATATCTAATAGAGAAAATAATTAAAATAAAATAAAAAAAAAAAGCTCTAACTCTAAAATGTTATTTGTCTGCATCATTACAAAATAATATATTTTTTTTGCATGGAATTGTCTTACCTTAAAACATTAAAAACATTTGTGATTTAAAAGTATGTTATCAACAAAAACATATTGTAAGATTGAGTTCATAAAACTAACCATTAATTTAAACAATTTTCATAAACTTTTCTAAAATTTCTATTGACATTTTTTATTTTGATCAATATTTTCCTAAAATCTTAGCCAAAATATTCCCATGGAGATCAATATTTCAAACGTGGCTCACTTCCACAAACTAACATCGACCAAAAAATTTAGAGCCGATTTGGTAGGCAATCCGAAAACAGAAATTTGAAAACAAGAGATTCAATGAAAACAAAGTTGTATCTCACGTGTTTGGGATATATGTTTGGTAGCAGATTTAAAAATCAGATTTCAATTTAAAGTATTGTTTAAAGTGTATTCTATAATATATTTATACATCATAAAATTAGTGATAGTTGCAAAACTAAAATATTAGGTTGAGTATAAGGCATTATTAATTAATTTATGAATACATTTGTTTTTATAAATATGGTATATTATTATTTTATAATATAATATTATACCATTTATAATATATTATATTATACCTATTTTAATTTAACAAAATAAATTAAGTTTATAACATTAAATATTATATTTATTAAGATTTTTATTTTTATCTAATATAATTCTACATTTTAAATTTTTAAATTTACAATCTAGATACAATAAAAACATAAATATTGTTTTCAAAATCTTTACTATTTAGTTTACATAATTCGGAACAATTTTTGAAAACAATTTTTGAAAACGCATATTTCAAACATATGTACGAAAGGATAAAAGTGAATCTAAATTCGAATAACCAAACAACTTTTCTTTTCTTTTTCAAAACTCGAATTATGGGTATTATCGTCATTTTGCAAAACATCCCCCGGCCCCTTTCTATATAAGAAGGGTTTCGCCGATTAGGGTTTTACATAAGACTCTTCAGAAGTTCATCGCAAATGCTCGTTTAGCTTCGTTGCATTTCAATCGATTAGAGTGTTTTCTTCAAATTTTGGGGGTTAATGGATCTTTCGCACAAAGTTCTTCTTGGAAATTTGTTTCTCATGAAAGTCGTTTCCAGGATTTTATCTGTGCGTACAGCAAAATCATCCTTTCTGCTTGAGCCTTCTCTTCCTATTTTCAATGGAGATGTGCTCCAATGTAACTGGATTATATCAATTTCCTTACACCCCGTCTCTTCTTTTCCTCTTTTTAGTTCTATATTCCATTATTTTGAAGGTTGATTTACGATTGCGTGAATGCCCATTTATAAGCACGAATAACTTCGAGAATTCTAACTGATTATTTTGCAAATGGTTAAATATCTGATGATTTCTTGGTTTCAATCCAGTATTCCAGTATTCCCCGAAGATTTCTTATGAATTAATTGTTCCCTGTAAAAATAAATGAAAAAGTTGATAATTTCCATGTCTGAATTTGGTTTAATCTGAGGAAATGAATATTTTTCCTCCTTTTAAAAGATCTGAATTGCCTGGTTGATGTTAGTTCGGTTCATGGGTGGATTTTGTTTACATAAGCTGATTATTATATCAATTACCAAGTAGAGTAGAGTTTATACAGTACATCAGAATCGTCCAATTTATGGGATTTTGAATCGATTCTTTCTGTAGATAATCTAATGATTTATTGATTTTCATATAGTAATCCACACATCAAGTTTTCTTATGATTTGTTTTGTCAGAGAGAAAATGAATAGAAACTGAAGATCTAAGCATATGAATTGGTATTCACTAGATCAAAGACTGTGTTTACACCCCTTGTTATTCTTTGGATGATGATGTTGATCTCTGAACTGTAACTTTGAAGGAAGGATATTGTTTACATAAGCAGATAGTATATTAAATGTCAAAATGAATTAGAGTTTTGAAGAGGCAGAAACAAAGCAGCTAAACTGCTTAGCTGCTGACTTTATTATTGCCCTCACTTAAGAGCTGATTCATTGCCAAGATAATGCTGCAAGTCTGATCAAAAACAGAACTCATTTGTGCAATTGGAGACTGATAGCCGGGTTTTTCTTTGAACCCCATATCACAGGTAGCTGCATCGCTCATGGCAGCTTCAACCCAAGTCTTGACATCTTTATAGGCTTTGAAATCCATTGCTGTGACTGAATCTTCAATTTGGTCAATAGCATCCTGATAGCTTTCCAAGCAATCTGTCAAACACTGGTCCATGAAACTGTCTACTGAGGTACCGCTTTGTATTTGGTTTAGATTTTCGTAGATGTTGCTGACATTTTCTGCTGCGATGTCCAATACAATTTGTGCTAGGCCATAGAGATCTGCTCCATTGCTTTTTGGTGATGATTGTAAGATTGTTTTGCACAGGTCGTTGTAAGGGGTGCTGCTGCAGGCTTTGGTGATTAAATCGTTGCTTACCAGTGTTGGATTTTCGGAGAGTGCTTGGAAATTGCATAGTGAAACAGCTAAAACAGCTATGGCAATTGAAAGGGGCTTCATTTTTGTGGACGGTTTCGATTGAATTCGAGTCTGATTTTTTCTTGTTCTTTGAGATTAATTGAGTTTCTTGAGAATGAAGATGAGACCTTTTTAAAAGGTTGATGGATTTGTTTGGTTGTTGAGAGAGGGGCGGATGGCCTGTGGAGGGGCAATGGTTGACCGGTGGTTTGTGGTCTTTCTTTGGTCAGTTGTCATCGAGCCTGTTTTTGTGATCCATTTTTCTAGGGCATTGGTTTGTTCGTTATTGTTTTTTAGCATTTTGTTTATTTTTAACAAGGGTGAATTTTGATCTTCTAATTTAGACTTTATACATATAGATACACAAATAGGGTTCCATTACAAAAAAGCAAAATTTATCTTTAATATATCAATTAATTTTGAATTTCTAAGATATTAGAACTTGTTTGGGGCATACCTATTACTATTATAACTCTATCATTTTAAATAATATTATATGATTTTACAGATTATTATAACTTTTGTTATAATAACCCATATGGTGTCTCAAATAGGCGAAATAAAAAATGACTACTTACATATTAGAAGATTTACTTGGACATCCTCCCATCGATGTTATGAATTTATAAATTACTCATTTTTATTAGATTTATTTAGCTTTAAATTGATTAATTTTCAAATTTGCTATATGGCTATATAACCATATATAGAGAAAAAGTAGCTTAAAGGATTTTTATTTATTTAATTTTTTGAGTTTTTATCATGTGGGGAAGAAAAACATCATCCTAAACATAGTTCTCAAGGTTAGTCTATGTAACCTAAGTATGCAGGATTATAATACATAAAAATATCTCATACATCAACTTATCTTATAAAATGTGTTCGTGTGAATGTATGCAATTTTTGTGTTTTTGGAAACAATTTTTTTCCTTTTTCATAGCTATTTAGCTTTTCAAATAAAGAGGGTATATTACGATTTATGGTAGTAGATAAATGGTATTAAACCTTTTTTTTTTTTGGTATATTTAGCAAGTAAATCTAAAAAAAACAAATGTGATATTTGAGTTCCCTAAAATAAGGTGGAGTTTCAAATTTAAATATGTCTAATTGAAACAAAATATAAAATGAAGTGTATGTGAGCACAATCAACATATTTACACCACCAAGGGCTTTTCTAGGATCATGAGTTTGGCATCAAGTAAGATTTAGGGTCATGAGTTTGGCATCAAGTAAGATTTAGGGTCAAGAAGTCATGAGTTCGAAAAATATTGTTGTAATAAAAAACAATTCTCTAGGGTTTTGCTATCCAGATCCCCATTGTTACCTCTATTTTCATTCGAAAACTACCACTCTTGATACCACAATTCTTACCAGCTCTAACTCAATTTTTAATGGTTTATAACAATTTAATATTGTTTGTTATGTTACTTTTACTGCTCTAGGGGTTTTCGTACGAATAACCTATTTTTCCAGGCATTAATGACATTTGACCTGACATTTCAAAATAATGAAATATGACCCATTCTGACGTGGCGATGCATGCAAAATGACTCATAAGGGTAATAGGAAGCGGTCTTTCTTGTTCATGCTCTCGTACGCGGAAACGCTCTCACTCCCGTTGTCTCGCTCCCGTTGTTTTGCTCTCGCTCTTGCTCAAATGAATGACTGAGCAAGAGCGAGACCAGCGAGAGCGAGTCAATTATAGTGTGATTTTTGTTGTTTTTTTTTCTTTTCTCCAGAATTTTGACAACTTCATTACTATCATGAGCGAGAACGAGACTTGAGTGAGAGCGAGAGAGCTAGAGTCAGAGTATGATACCCCTTACGGTAATTTGGACGGAATACACGGTACAAAAAGGGTCATATGTCATTAATTTCAGAACATGGGTCAAATCACATTAATGTGCGTGAAAATGAGTCTTCATACAATTTTCTCCTATATCCCTTAATATTCTCCATTTTGTTAGCTTTTATTTCAATTGAGTTAAAAGCAAAAATCCACATGAAGGATATTTTTTTTTCCTACCCAATTTGAAGATTCTTCAAAATCAAATACATTTAATCATTTTTTAAGTTGAACTATTTAAAATTAGCTATTTTTCTGAGAAATTTGCATGAAAAACCCCTTTTCACATGCATTTATGTGATTTGACCCATGTTCTGAAATTAATGACATTTGACCCTTTTTGTACTATGCATTTCGTCCAAATTACCGTAAGGGCATCATCATATCGACTTCTAGCTCTCTCGCTCTCGCTCAAGTCACGCCTCGCTCTCGTTCAAGTCTCGTTCTCGCTCTCGCTCTCCCTTTTTGTACTGTGCATTCCGTTCAAGTCTCGTTCTCGCTCTCGCTCTCGCTCTCGCTCTCGCTTATGATAGTAATTAAATAAGACATAGCTCTCTCGTTCTCGTTCTCGTTGGCTCGCTCTCGCTGACTCGCTCTCTCTGCTACTCCCAGCTCTTCTCTGTCTTTTTTTGTCATTTTTTCTTTATATTTTTTTCCATTCATTTGAGCGAGAGCGTGAACAACGTGCGGGAGCGTGAACAAGAAAGACCGCTTCATATTACCCTTATGAGTCATTTTTCGCGCATGCCGCGCGTCGAGAATAGGTCATATTTCATTATTTTGAAATGTCAGGTCAAATGACATTAATGCATTGGAAAATGGGTTATCCGTACAAATACCCCTATTTTTCTGGTTTGCCCTTTTTAAAAAGAGATTTTAATATATCTAGTTTGATCCATCGCTTAACAAACATTTTTTTTTTGAATGTCACGTATGTTTTGTTTATAATAAGTTTTCTTTTGGTTTGTGAAACTTAAATTCTCAAATTGTTGTGTTGGTAGAATTTTAATCGATGAATTTATTAAAAAGCAGCAGAAACTTATCTTACTTTGACTAAATACAGAGAAAAGTAAATTTAGATAAACGACAACTTATTGACTAAAGGATACAAGAGAGAAGAAGTGATGTTGTTCAATCTTGAGTTCTAATTGTCTCTCTCAAATGAAGTTGTGATGGACATTGCATCACGTTTCAGTTTATGGCTTTGTGAGTCCATAACCTCGCTAGTCAACAAAAACATTGCTTTGCTTAATTTTTTCTCTAATAAAGTTCACATCTACATGTTGCTTATTAGATGACCATGACATTAATGAATCACTCAAAAACATACCATGTGTAGCAATAGACTGTCTATCATCCCCACTACACGTCCAGTCAGCATCAGAATATGCTACAATAGATAAATCAATGGATTTAGGAATATGCATGCCATATGAAGAGGCATCCTTGGTCCGTTTGATAACGTTTTTGTTTCTTGTTTCCTGTTTCTGGTTTTCCGTTTCTCGTTTCTCGTTTCCCATTTTTTAAGAATAAGAAACAAGAATGTGTTTGATAACTGTTTCTGTTTCTTATTTCTTGAAAACTATTTCTTGTTCTTGAATATTTTTTTTTCTTTTTTTTTTTATAGTTTAAAAAGAATTTAATTATATAATATAAAACAGATAACATGCATTAAGGGTGAGAAAAAAAACACAAAAATTTGACACAATCGTTGAAAACCGACCGAGTCGATTTTAAGGGAGGTGGTCAATTTGTCCTTGGTCTTAATTGATGTCGAATCAGATCAAACTCAATTATATTGCTAAATGTAATGGGTTGTTAGTATACTAAAACTTAAAAAAAAATATATTACAAAAATAACAATTAAAAATTAAAACAATATATAAATACAAATATTAAAATCTAAAATTCAAAATTAAATCACATATAAATTTAATAATAAAACAATATATATATTTATTACGAAAAATCGAAAAACTACGTAACTTGGGTGTAAAAAGGATTCGAACACGCAACCTTCCATTTGGTAATGAAAAATAAGCAAACACTCCACCAACAACCCAATAAGAGCACATGAAATTTGTAAGGAACGTTTAAATATAAAAGGTAACGAAACAAAGAAACTACTATTTGTAGTTTTCAAAATTTTGTCCAAATTTTGAGAACGTTTCTCAAATTTTGGGAACAAGAAACAAGATAGATTATCAAACAAGTCTGTTTCTTAAAAAATGAGAAATAGAAACAAGAAACAGGAAACGAGAACGTTAGGGCCCGTTTGATAACGTTCTCGTTTCCTGTTTCTTGTTTCTGTTTCTCATTTTTAAGAAACAGATTTGTTTGATAATCCATCCTGTTTCTTGTTCCCAAAATTTGAGAAACGTTTCTAAAATTTGGACTAAATTTGAGGAACTTCAAATAGTAGTTTTTTTCTGTTTCGTTTCCTTTTATATTAAGTGTTTCCCATATTTATTATCCTCAGTCTCTAGCCTATTGGTGAAATGCATGTCAAAACAATACTCTTTCCATTTCAAGCTCGAAGTTCGATTCTTGGTAAGTTCAACATTTTTATTTTCTTTTTTATCAATTCTGTTTTTTTTGCAATATATATAGTTTTAAATTTTATACATAATAATCATTTTACAATCTCCATATTTATATTATTTTAATTTGAAATTATATATATATATATATATGTATTATTTGAATTTTAAGTTTTAATTTTGCAATCTTTATATTTATATATTATTGTAATTTTGCAATAAATAAATTTTGTTCACTAAAACATGCATTTAACCTCATTTTAATATTTTACAAACTACAACATTTATCAATATAATTGAGTTTGATCTAAGTCGACATCATTTAAGACGAATGGTTCTAGTAAGAGATAAGATTGCAAATCAAATTTGAACAACATTTGAAGAATAAAATAATTTTATTTATTTACTTTTATTATTAATTAATTTTGCATCGAGACTTGTTGGTATTTGATAATATAAATTTGTTATAATTAATTGTATATTTATATATTTTAATGCATGTTATATATTTTATATTATATAACTAAATTCTTTTTAAACTATAAAAAATGACAAAAAATGAGATAAAGAAAACATTCAAGAACAAGAAACAAGAAACGGTTATCAAACAAGTTTATGTTTCTATTTCTTGTTTTCAAAGAAACAAGAAACAAAAATAGTTATCAAACATATTCTTGTTTCTTATTCTTAAAAAATGAGAAACAAGAAACAAGAAACAGGAAACAAGAAACAAGAACGTTATCAAACGGGGCCTTATCAAACGAGCCCTAAATATCTCAGAACACGTTTAACGACCCTACTAATGATGAGTTGTTGGGGTTTAAAGGTATTGGCTTAGCTTATTTACGATGTATAAAATGTTTAGCCTTGTTTGAATTAGATATTGAAGCCCTATTGTTGCACTCTGATACATCAAGATCATTTATCAAACAAGAATAGAAACAGAAATGTTTAGCCTTGTTTGAATTAGATATTGAAGCCCTAACGTTTCTAAAAAAAATAGAAACAAGAAACAGAAATGTTTATCAAACAAGTCTGTTTCTTAAAAATAAGAAACGGGAACAAGAAAAAGAAAACAGGAACGTTAACAAACGAGCCCTTAGTAGCTCTCCTTCGTGAAGGAATAATTTCCTCCATATGACAGTAGAGACTGTAACGTTCGGTGTAAAAAAAAAAAAAAAGGGTTGCAGAAACGAAAAGTCGGGAGGGCTTCGCCCTCCCTCCCTTTTCGTTTGCAGCGAACGAAGCGGCCGGCGGCCCACGTTCTCTCTCTCTCCCTCTCCTCTCTTTTTCCTTCTCATCTCCCTTCTCTTCCTCTACCTCACTCTCCCTCTGTACGCCTTCTCTCTCTCTCTCTCCCGCTCGAGCTCTCCCTCTCCCTCACCGTCTCTCTCTCTCTCTCACGGTTCACTCTCTCTCTCGCCCCTCAGGTTGTCGTCGCCGCCTCCGGAAGCCGATTGAAGCCAAGCGCTGCCGCCAGCATGTCGCCACCGCGAGTTCAACCGCCGGCTGAAGAGATCCGCGAGACCCACTGCTTTGGTTCAGCCGGTTCAAGCTCTTTTCGACTGGTTTTCGAGGGACGGATACCGGTTCTGGATAGATCGGGCCGTAAGGATTCCAGATCTGCCACCCACGCGCCGCTGCCGTCACTTTCACGCGCCGCGCTTGCGCCCACACTGCGCTGCGCAGCCGCGCGAGCGGGCGTCTCCTTTCGTCTGGTCGCCTCGGTCCGTTCCTCAGTTTGTTTCGGATCTTCGTTCTGGATAGATCGGGCCGTAAGGATTCCAGATCTGCCACCCACGCGCCGCCGCCGTCACTTTCACGCGCCGCCGCGCCACGGCCCACGCTGCTGCCGCCGCAGAGCCGCGACAATCTCCTTTTCGTCTCGTCGCCTCGGGCCCGTTCTCGCTTTGTTTCGATCTTCGTTGGGTGAGTTTTGCGCCTCGTAAGTTTTAGACCTCGGTTATGTTTCAGATTATTAAATTTGTATATGTTCTTCGTTAGGGACTAATTGGAAGTAGAAGTACCTTGGAGCACACGCCGCATCCCTCTAGTTGCTCGTTGTTGCTGGAGAATAGGTAAGTAGTTATTTGGACTACCGCCCCTAAGTGTAGGGCTTAGGGGCGCATTGCATGCAATATTTGTTTGGAAATAGTTATATTGTTCTGGTAGTGGCATGTTAGGTTGTGATATTCGCATTTGTGCATGAATCTAGTTCATTGTTGATGTCGATGTTTATCTGCGCGAAAACTCAAACTCGATAGTTCATTCTGGTTGTTTGTTAGTTCCATGTGACTATAACTAGTAGGGCGATGTAAGCTAGTGTTGAGAACTCTGAACGTGTTAGTATGCTATGATTATCTGTCCCGAGCCTGTCGTTCTTGTGCGTATTTTGAAGTAACTCGGGGAGTGTTGTTGAGCCTTAGGATCGTAGTTAGCACAACTAGCCCTAGTGTAGACCCTAGTTCTTGTGTAACCCTTAGCAGGCTAAGACTCGAGGTTGGCGAGATGATGACGATGTTATGGGATATGATGGTCCGCCCTCCATCCAGTTGTGTGACTCGGGGTGTGATCCTTGGAGTCAGAGGGGTTGGATAGAGCCCTTCGCCTAGTACTGGCCTGGGAATGAGCCCGTGGTCGATTGTGCGCGGTAGCACCGCCTTGATACTTATGGGATGTGGTGGTCCGGCCCCCGTCCAGTTGTGCGACTCGGGATGTGATCCTTAGAGTCACAGGGGTTGGATAGAGTCCTTCGCCCTAGTGCAGGCTCGAGAGTGAATCTCGTGGCCAGATGTTGCCAACCTAGTCCAGAAGCTAAGGGTAGGACAAAGCTGTGATTTCTGAGTGAGTTGTAGGGCCAGGATGCTTGATAAGGTTGTTAGACGGGTTAGGTGTCGTGCTTAGCTAGATCTAAGGCAGTTCATTCATGTTCTTTATTATTGGACGAAGTGGGCTGCTTACTGAGTATTTTTATACTCATTCCTTCTTTATTTCTTCTTTCGTTGCAGGTAAGGCAAACCAGTAAGATGATCACAGACGGCGAGACCCCTGCGAGGCTATGGAAGACTTGTAGGACTTAGGAATTTTCGTTTAGGAGTTGTTATTTTCACTTATTTTCTTCCGTTGCGTTCTGCTTCCTTCGTTCATGTTTTAGATTTAGTTTGTATCGTTCTTTATTCGTTGAATCAAAGCATGTTTTGATGTGTTTCTCTCTTATTCAAAGCATGCTTTCGTTGTCTTGTGGAATTCTGTTAACTCCGAGGGACTGGAGCCCAGCCTGTTGTTTTCTGTGTAGTTTGGAGGAGGTTGGGTACCTCGTGAGTCTTTTGAAGTGTTTTGTCCAGTTCAGAGTTCATTTAAAATTTATGGTTTGTCCAGGTTGTGCCGTTATGCTGCCGGATTTTCGGCGCGAACGGTGCAACTTGGAAGTAATGCCTCGGGTAGTTTATGTTCAAATTACGGGGCGTTACAGTAGAGATACTACATGGTTTAATGGCTGATAGTTTTAGCCTTGCAAGATGATAAAAAACATACTTATTCTGACTAAGAAGCATAGAATTGTTGTCTCTGGACATCTCGATTCCAAGGAAGTAAGTCAACTCGTCTTTTGAGTGAAAGTACTTTGTTCAACATCAATACAAGTTTATTTATTGCATTAACATTGCTTCTTATGCTTAGAATGTCACCTACGTATATAAGAATATAGATGGTTACCTTCCCTATGGTAAGAAAAGACAGTGAGTTGTCCACTTAGAAACGCATTATTCACATCAAGTTACTCACTTTCCAGTCATTTGTCATAGTAGTTGTGAGAATAATTAGAATAGCTGAGGACTTAACAACCAAACTAAGTGCATGTTTGAGAATGGTGTTAGAAATATTGATTTTAGTGTAATTGATTTGTCTATAATTGATTTTTTAAAAGTGATTTTCATATAATCATTTTCGTGTTTGGTTTTATACTTTTAATAGTGATTTTGGTTTTGAAAAAAATAACTTTTTTTATGGAAATTTATGAATTTTGACAAAAGATTACGGTTTTTACTCGTCATTAAAAGTATACTATTTTAAAAAATGAATAATAGTCATTTTAAATTACAATCACTTGACAAAAATCACTTGGGAATCACCTCTCACGTGATTGAAAGGGAATCACTTCAAATGATTTTGGATTCTTCCAAAATCACTTGCTTAATATTGCAAAACATCACACTTTGGGTAGAAAAGTGATTTTAGACATGTCAAAAATGATTTTGGTCATTCCAAAATCACTCCCAAACATGCCTTAAAGGTTTCTATATAATCAATTCTCGAATTTTGATGAAAGTCTTTCGTAAGAAGCTTGTGTGGAATCAAAATTTTGATTAATCAGAAATTGTCATATCATCATTATTTAAAGTTAGTGACAAAATTATTTATTTATTTTGGGATTAATTAAATTTACAAGCATCTCTAGATTAAATTAAGGCAAATAAAAATATGCAATTGGGTTGTGGGTCAATTATTGTGGACAAAACCCAAATGAGAGTGATAAGAAAACCCTAGCGAATTGGAATTAGGAACCCTTTGGTTATGTGAACCTCTAATTCTCAAACATTAAAATCCCCAAATCGGTTCGATTCAATTCCAAGGAAAATGACTAGATGTGGATTACCTTATGATCGAAGACCAAGAGGTAAGGAAACTAGTTGCTCACTCAAGGATGGAACACTCCACAAGTAAGTTGATCAAACCTACCTGAATGTTCTTGGCTTGCAACCCTGTACTCAAGAATTGCAAAGGGTGATGATGTGGCTCTGCAACAAATCACATGAAATTGTATTCATCCAAAAACTGTCTTATACAACCTAATGGTCAAGCTTTAAATAACTTCCCAAAACCCTAAATGCCATATCATGACAAATGACAAAAATACCCCTACTTAAAATGTCATAAAAAGGATAAAATTGAGAAAATAATATAATTATATAAAAAATAGAAAATAACAATTTGATGCCCTGGTGGTTCATATCATCCTCTTCTTCTTTTGAAGGATTCGTTCTCGAATTCAAATCAATTCCTTGTAAAACGGTCTTAACATCATGAGAAGAAAATGGTGTGACTCTTCTTGGGTTTCTCTTGAATGGTCTCCCTGGTAAATCAACGTCATAAGAATGAAATGTCAATGACCCATCTTCTCTTGGATTCCATTTCTTTTGGAAAGAATGATGGTTCTTCCAATTCACATATAGTTTGCAACCATAGAAAGAATTTGGACTAATCTTTGAGTTTTGGTTCATGTTCAATGCTTTAACAACCTGCAAAAACTCAAAAGAAAAACTAGGCAAACTTGGTTGAAGCTCACTTGTTAGAAAACAATCTCTTTTATCATGTTCAAAAATGTTTTGTTTTGAAATCAAGAAAGACTTGTCCGCACAAGTTCTTAAAGGCACATTCTTGGCTTTTCTCTCATTTTAATCTCTAGATCGAGCATTACTCACTTGCTTTTCTCTCTCATTTGTGTTTTCACATTTTTCTTCTTCATAACTTTCTATTATTGCTTTTTCCTCGGTCTCATGCCTTTTATTTTCCAACTCACACACATCAAGTTTTACTTCTCTTGGAAGCATTGATACAAGAGTAGGATCACATGTTATTTCGTGATTGAATGTACTAACAGTGTTATCACAAAATAATTGAGTTTCAAGCTCACTATCATCTACTTTCGCTCCCCCACTACCATCAACACAATATGCTTCTCCAGAAACAAGTGGCACAACAGTAGTAGTAAGAGTACATTCATGTGATTCCTTGCTATCTAATGACCTACTAGGCAAAATATCATTATTATTCATATGTTCAACATTGATAAACTTCCCTTTTCTACATTTTACCTTATCAAAATGCTCATACATGGTAGGTAAACTAACCTTTGTCACAAATGTATTGGCATTGGAGGTATTCGTTGTCATACCCCCTTCTGAATTACCTGCTACTTAGCCCGAAAGGCGACGTGAAGCCAACAGACATTGTTTAACTCTTAACAATACCTGTTGACCCTGTTTCACCTGATAAGCATACTATGTTCGCAAATGGAACACTTTAACATAACATAGCGGAAACTGGACAACTATTAAACATATACAAGGAGAAACCCTTCATAAGTCTCTCTTGGAAACTAAAAGTCAAGTGCATCAGAAACAACACAAGACAAACCATTGTTTATACAACCTCTAATGTACAAACAACTATAACATCATAGTCCTCTCAAAATAATTACAAACATAGAGACCTGCTAAACAAAACCAGCCACGTACAAGGTATTAAAACTTATGGAGCTTTAACAGACTATGGCAGTAACTCAAGTACCAGGAGCTCGATCTCTACTTGAAAAGTTTGAAAACATTGAAAGAATGAGCTATGAAGCTCAGTGAGTGACTGTGTTTAATATCTATAACTTGTAACACATGTGACCTGAAAACTATGAGCATATGCATTTGTATTCAAGCATTGAAAGTAAACGTAGAATCATAATAGACTTTCGTAAAAACCAACAAGTATATCATCAAAATCTCGTAAGGCGGTGTAAATGAGATAAACTCTTTTAAAAACATGTCACAATCCACGTTGTGTAGGGGCACGCCAGATACAACCAACGCTTACTCTACGATGTAGTGGGGCCCGCCAACACTCACATCGTCTTTGTCGTGAGTGGGGCCCGCCCAAAGACTCACGACAACGCCGTTGTCACGAGTACACTCAACGCCGACAACGAATCAAGACCCGTGCACGCGGTACACATAAAAGCCTCGGGCTCAATATCTCGTAAAAATCACATGAAAACATTTGAACATGTCCGCTTATCTTTCTTTCATAAAACTCAAGCTTACTCAACATTTGTTCATAAACTGAAATTTTTAAAACATACTTGCTAGTACATGCTTGCTTGAAATCATAACATTTCCATAAATTTTGGCAACCATTGGACATATGCTCATGTATAAATTTTATAAAGACTTTTAGGGTCACAATGAACACTTGAAGCATTTCTAGGAAAACAAGAATACTCATAGACATGTGTTCAAAAATAAAACACAAGCTTTGAAACAATTCATTCTAGCAAAACTTGCATTTCTTAAAGCATATAAGCATATTTCAAGCATTTGGTTCATTTTTCAAGTTCGTTTTATCACTCACAAAGTGTTAAACTAGAACCTTGGCCCGCACACTCGACCTATCTCCTCTTGGCACATCACAAACAAACCAAATTCATGTATTAGAACCTCGAGCTCATGGTTTTTCACCTTAAAACTACAAGAAAACACTCCAACCAATTTTCCAGCATTTCACAGATTCTCTGCCCTGTTTTCAGACAGCCATATATTCTTCATTACTTATCCAAAAAGAATGTAATTTATACCAAACTCTTCCTTTTTGAACCCTCTAAAACTCTTATGAAGATATAAAAATGAGATTCCCAACGGTTTGGTTCAGAAATACCTCGAAAGCTACCTTTTTAAAACAGACTTCTGCTGTTTCCAGATTCGGATTTCCTGCTGCACAACAAATTAACCTGATATTTAAAATATCTTCTAGACATTTTCTACTCACGATTTCTTCACGAAAGTTGTAGGAAATTCAATAAGCTTTCGAACCATACCAATTAGAGCTTCTAACTCCAAGTATACAGATCAGAATAACCAAAACATCAGAGACTTCTCAGATTTGACAGCAAAATTTTGTCTTCTGCCTTCCTCTTAACAAAACAGTAACGTAACATATAAATTTGCTCAAGCTTCCTTCATGAACTTTGTTAAAAAATGAGTTAGCTTTCAAGAAAACTAAACCTCAATTCTTACCTCTTCTTGTGGAGCTCGAGATGAACAAAGTATCAGAACTGGTCTGAGTTGATCTCCTTGCTGCAATATTAACTTCCTTGAGTTCTCCTCCTTTCTTCTGCAACTCCAGCTCCAAAATCACGAAAAAATGGCTTCCTTCTTCTTTCTTTCTCCTTCTCCCACGAAACTTCAGCTTGGTTTGTAAAGATAGAGAAGAAAATGAAGAGAAAACCCTTTTTAAAATGTCTTGGCGGTGGAGGACACAAAACCATAAAGATGTTTTGTCCTTTTGCCCTTTTTGCATTTTCCTTTTTCATTTCTTTTTCCTTTTCTTTCCTTTCCTTTATCTTCTTCTTTCTTTTCTTTTCTTTACAAAACAAAACTTAACATGATTTACATTTGTTTCATTTTCTTTTTTTCTTTTATCTTTTAAAGCAAACCAAACCAAAAATGGTTTAAACTTTTTCTTCCTTGTTTTCCTTTTGTCTTTCACTTCATTTCTTTTCTTTTTAAAACATGGGAAACCAAGTTTTAAACATTCATTTCTTCTTTCTTTTTGTTGTTTGTTAATAAGGAAGTTCCAAAGAGATCGGGTTTACATTCGTAGATTTAGTGTACCTTAAAAATCTCCGTTGGAGTTGCCTTTCTATTTTGATGGCAATATCCACCATCTCTTCTAAATCCTCACAATGTTGAATTTCTTCTCGTTCAACAATCATCTTGGCAATATTCTCATTAAGTCCTTGGTAGAATCGGTCCATGATAGCTTCCTCATCCTCATCCAAGTTAATTTCCTCAATTAATAGGAGCATCTCTTCATAATACTTTTCCACGCTTTTGCTCCCTTGTCTTAAAGTTTGCAATTTGTGGAAAGACTTAGGAACAAAACGCTTCCTCATTAGAAGCTTGATTTCTTTCCATGAGGGTATTGCATAATCTCCACTTTTTCTCCTTTTCGACACCAAAATGTTCCACCATGTTAGGACATAATCCTCAAATGAAGATACGATAAATTTTACCTTTTCATTTTCACTATAGTGGTGATGATCAAATATGGCATCAATTTCCTCCTCCCAATAAAGGTACTCCTCTGGATTGCAAATACTCCCAAAGAACACTAGAGGCTTATTTCGATCAACATTATGGTCATTCCTTAGAGATCTCCTTTGTGCATACATGACTGCAAGAAGATGTTAGCATAAAGAAAATTGGACCTCACAATTCACTCCCTCACGTGCTTCACTCAACATATGAAGTTCACTCGTGTTTACTCTCCTTAATGTAAACTCTCCATTACAAGATGTAATCTCTCTCAAAGATAGGGTGTGAACCAAAACTTTGCAACTAAGATCAGAGAAGCAAGCTAGAAACAAACCAAGTAAGAATGATTGTAAAGTGTCAAACTCAAGCAAAGAATAGTAGAATAAAAAAAAATGAAAACTAGAAATCAAGAACCTAATGTTCAAGATCCAACAAACTAAGAAAGGAAATAACAAAAACAAGATATCTAGAATCAAGAATTTAAGATTCAAGATTCAAGGAATTATGTAAGATGAACAAAGAAAAGCAAACAACTAAATAATTTTTTTTGTTTTTTTTAAGTACTAAACTACTTGCAAGTGTTTGGAATTAAGATAAGCGCTGCAAACAAGCAAGAGTTTATGCACAAATTCACAAAATAACCCTAATCAACAAAAATACCTTATTTGATCACAATGTAAAAAACTATAGGGACTATGGTTTATGACAGGGGTAGATTAGTAAATTTAGTAAAAATAGCTAGAGCTCTTAAAATTGAGTGAAATTTAATACACTCAAAGTTAAATGTATCAAAATCACGTGAACAAAAATTGGGCTTAAAAGAAAGAATTTTAGATAACAAAAAGCTAAGAAAGAAAAGTCACTGCAGAAAAGAAATTGGGCTGCTGTAGAATCGAATTGGCTTGACCGGTTCAGTATCTTTCGGTCCGGTTCTTTCAGCGATTGAGATTTTATTTTACCCACAAAAGAACGAGTATATAAAATTTGGGCTTAAAATATGATCGTTTGGTCTCGGTAAAAATTATTCAAATCAGATAGATAAGATTTTCCAGATTTTTCAAATTTGAACAGTATGAACACAAACGATTTTTCTTCTATTTTACTTCGACCTTTTCCAGAATAAGTATTTTTTCTTCAAACTTAAGTCGATTGGATTCAAATTAGGCACTGGAATCAATCGATTTGGAGTCCTGAATACTAAACTAAAAATAGGTCAAATCAGAACAATTCTGTAGATATGCAGCAGAAAAATTCTCAAAGAACAAATTTCTAAGAAAATAGATATGCTTTTAGAATCTACTCTCTGAATTTTGAATAAAAAGGCTTATAGGTAAAGTTTTCTCCAAATATGATCAAATAAAATATAATTGCTTCAAAAGATTATGCATGAATAGATCATAAACAATTATTTGTTTAGAAAGATGAAGCACATAGATCAAATTGCAAGTAATTTTTTTTTTTAAATAAACGAGACAAGAATTTTGGAAACAAAAATTCAGAATATATATGAGAGAAAAAAAAAAGGAAGGATAGATCCGATCTAGAGCCAAAGCTCTGATACCAAATGATAAGAAAACCCTAGCGAATTGGAATTAGGAACCCTTTGGTTATGTGAACCCCTAATTCTCAAGCACTAAGACCCCCAAATCGGTTCGATTCAATCCCAAGGAAAAGGACTAGATGTGGATTACCTTATGATCGAAGACCAAGAGGTAAGGAAACTAGTTCCTCACTCAAGGATGAAACACTCCACAAGCAAGTTGATCAAATCTACCTGAATGTTCCTGGCTTGCAACCCTGTACTCAAGAATTGCAAAGGGTGATGATGTGGCTCTGCAACAAATCACATGAAATTGTATTCATCCAAAAACTGTCTTGTACAACCTAATAGCCAAGTTTTAAATAGCTTCCCAAAACCCTAAATGCCATATCATGACAAATGACAAAAATACCCCTACTTAAAATGTTATAAAAAGGATAAAATTGAGAAAATAATATAATTATATAAAAATTAGAAAATAACAATTTGATACCCTGGTAGTTCATATCAGAGAGGTCTTAATCCAACCAAGTTTTATTCATAAGGGTAGGTCTAGAGCCAATCAAGTTCAAATAATGTAATGAGGAGAGGATTTAAGAGGGTTGGAATCCCCCCTCCCCCACTTTTGAAACTTTAGTTATACTTTTCACCTCAATAAGACAAATGGATGAATTGTTAATAATGCAAACTAATAGATATCGATTATTTACCATAAAAATATTCATAATAAACTACTCAGTTAATTAAAATAGTTTATAACGAAAACAATAGTCATATTTTATGAAAAAAACATTCCTAATAATTATTGATAGAAGCAAACTCATTATTGATTCAAATTTGTTCACAAGAAAATATAATTATCTTTTATCAAAACAAAAACATTCATGCTAATTATTCATGTAGTACTTTAGGAAAAATATTATGAAATAAAATATCTCATAATGTGACTCAATTCTAATGGATGACAAGTTAACCAAACTAGCTATCTTTAACTAAAATTGACTCATAATATAATTGCTTTGGTAATTAATTTCTAGCATAAATAAGCTATATATAAATATATATAAATAGTTTGTTATAAACTTTTAAATAATTCAAATAGAGTAAATATGAACTCCTACATTTCTTATGGTCTTAATTAAAAAAAAATTACTCCATTTAAAAATAACATGACTAAAATAAACCCTAAACAAAGAGAATTTTTTTTTTGATTTTTTATTTTGCAAAGTTGGTAAAATCTCTCTATTTCATTGTTGTCTTTTGGAATTAATATATTGGATAGAAAATATATCATTGATCCTTTAGCAACTACTACATAAATTAATTTTGAGCACTAAACAAAGTTGGATGTAAATAATGGCATAGAAATTTATTTCATATAAAATGGGGAGCAGTGTTACTAGAAGGGTTAATGCTAATACAAAATTGAACTAACCAACTAACCAATACTTTTAACCAACTTCTTTTATCTTTTAAAAAATTTCTTCATCCCTTACATATTGCTTTTTTCTTTTTTCTTTTTTCTTTTTTTTTTTTAAAAAAAATAAAAAAACAATGTTTTTTTAGAATATTTGAGTTTTTAAAAATTATGTCGCTTAGGGAAACTATTTAATAAACTTTGATGATTACCCTTTGCAAATAATTGGAAGAAAGAAGCTCAGATTAGTCTCAAGACTTTAAATATAGCGGTGTTATTTTTTTTATGCAAAACCATTTTTGTAAACCCAAAACTTTCCAAATTTCTAAGACTGCAGATTTTTTATTTTTATTAATTACTAATATGATTTTGGGTCTAAATTGCATATACTTTTTAGATGTGATAAGAATATATTTGAATATATTTTTTTCATAAAAATTTTCTTATCTTTCATAATATTATTTCTTAATTAATTAACGCCCGATTTATTTCTGGTATATTACTCAAAATCGTAATTATTTACATACTTTTTTTATTTTTCATTTCTATCATTCATATCATCCCCTTTTTCATATCTCACTGTACGGGAAGGATACTACATCAACCGCGTGTTTCTTTATTCATTGCAATGTGTATGTTATTTATTGTGTATTGTGTAGTATTTTGTTTAACTCTGTCGGGTTACGTACTTTGTTTAACTATGTTCGATTTACATATACCGTTCAATTTACGTATGTTATTCAATCATATATGTATAACTAGTAAATGACATGTATTAATATTTCGTTACGCTTCTATATTCCATATGTGTTTATGATGTATATTTGAACGAATATGGACAGGTAGCACAGTTGATTATTTACAGATCATGCGTATACATTCATTTATATATTATATACCCCACTGTATACAGTTCGTTCTGATACGTTTCAATGTAATATTTACTTTCATAATATATACACAATTGTATATATTATATACTCCACTATATACATTTCTGCTCAAACAATATTCGTGAATTTAACTATTTGGGAGCACACTGTATCTGGGTCTTGTAATTGTGTTGTAACTTGAGTTTCCAGAGCATGTACTTCACTATCCATATCACCTCGATTTTCTATTCTAGTATTATTTGTGTTTGTACTTCATTTCTGCAATAACACATAGATCATATCATATAAACTTATCAATATGACAAATAAGCTTAAATTTATATTTTTATACCTCAGATTCTATCTGGATAATCTATTTTCATTCTTTTTTTTTTGTTTCCTTCTATAACTACCTACTAATCTTGCACTTCTCCTTAGATTTTCATTGTTTCTCGTGTATCTATCTTTAGCCATTATCTATTATATATCATTTATGCAGATGGATATCAGTTATAAACTTTGTCAAACATTATAATATATATACACAATGTTATATAATAATATCTCTAAAATCATCTAACATATACAGAGTCATATTTCATAAATTCCTATATTTAAACAGTTAAATACATTTAAACATCACATATTACTCTGTTTAACTATATTACTGTTCAAATTTAACATAATCCAGTGTGTAAATAATTTTTCGGTTTAGTATCTCAACATACACCCATTATAAACATCAATTTTCTCAAAGAATATGCAAATATACTGGGTCATATTTCATAAATTCCTATATTTAAAGCGTTAAATACATTTAAACTTCACATATTATTATGTTTAACTATATTCCTTTTCAAATTTAACATATTCCAGTGTGTAAATATACTGGGTAAACTAATATAACATGCAAAACTATTTATCACAATAAACTTCAATTTATCTAAACCAACTACTTGTCCTCCAATTTTTCTTCATTTTCCTCACAGTACATGAAACCCTAACCTGTGAAAATGGTAAAAAGTTAAGAAACCATAGAAAACATATCAGATATACCCAATGTTTTCGTTGTATAATCCATAAGAAATATTGCATTGACTCCCAAACCCTATAATGTAAAACAATATACTGTAATTCAACTTACTGCAACGATGAAATACGAAAAATGTGTGTCTTCTTCTTCCCTTTCCTTCGCAGTTCAGTCGTCCCCATCTTCGTCTACCTTGTCGTTTATAGTCCATGGAGAGGAAGTCGATTTCCACTACCTAAAGTTTAGGCGAAACTTTCTCCCCCAATTTTCGTTTTTCCTATTTCTACTTCTTTCCAAATATACAAACGTTCGAATGCCTCGATTTTTTTTTAAAAAAACTGTCATATCACATAAAGGGTCATTTCGTTAAAGGCTTCTGACTTTTATGTAAAAAAATGGTGAATTATATACAGACTTGTAATATGGGTTTCTAATTTGAGTTATTTAGGTATAAAACTCATAAATTAATGATATCAACAAGTTAAAAAAAATGTTGTGTTTGACCTTACCCCTAGTAAAAAGCAAATCTAATCCATGAACAAAACATTATAATATATGAATAAAATACACTGAAATGTGCAAATAGAGATCTCAGAACTTTAAGATGTATCCTTACACTTTCAATTTTTGTGTAATCGGTCAATTCTTAGTTTTGTGTTTAATATAGGTCTTTGATCTATTCAAACTTTTTTTAAAATTCATGTATCTACTAGACCCAAAGTTGAAAGTTCAATCAATTCTTTTTTTAAAAAAAAAAAAAAAAATTCGAATATGTCATGGGTGTGTTATGCATAAAATTAAAAGTTCAGGACTTATTTAACATTTTTAAAGTCTAGAGATTTATCAAATACAAAATTAAAAGTTTAAGAATTTATTAAAAACTTTTTAAAGTCTAATGGTCAAATAGACACAAACTAGATAGTTGAGAAACTAAACTTAGATCATAATCAAAACCATCTACTATAATAAATTTAAACTTTTATGTCGGTCGTGCAATTGCTATTTTTTAAACGATGCTAATTTTATAGACATTTACGAAGTTTTTCAAAAATTTGAGAAATGCCTAATTTTACAAACATTTACTCATTTTTTTAAAAAAATTTTGAGAAATGATGTCGGTTTAAAACTGACATCCAAACTCCAAAGATCCGTTACGATGTAAGCTTTGCACCGTCATCAAATATTGAAGGGAAAATGGTGCGGAAGATTTTTGGGATGGCACACCTATTACAATTTATGAATAACATCGAAAACACTCCTATGATATCGGTTGTGCACCATAATGAAAAGTTGAATGAAAATGGTGCACAATTTATTTCAAAATGGTCCGGAAATTGGATAAAATATATCGGGTGAGACTGTCATCGAATGTATACTTCGATGTCGATAAGGAACATCATCGAAACTTGAAGATATTAAACTTTACACCAAAACGAAGTCGTTTTGCTTATAAACAAAAACTAATTAAGAAAAATGATTATAAAGAAATTAAAACACGCGCGCCTCCACCATATGATGGTGGTTTGATTTTTTAACCCAAATGAAAAATTATTGGAGGAGGCCGGAACAATGAGACTCTCTCCTAATTTTATGTCATCTTAACCAAATGGTTAACCACTCTAGTTAATTTTTTTTTTAAATTTCATATATAGATTTCATGTTAGTTACATATTTTGTTTTTCAATTTCATTTTTGAATTGCCATTTATGTTTCTAAGTTTGTTTTATTTCTGTTGAGGTTGGTTAACCACTCTAGTTAATTATTCATTTCTTTTTCAATATTTTTTTTGTTATGTTTTATATATATTTTTTAATTTAAAATTTTCATGCTAAGCACTTTTCAAAAAAAAAAAAAAAAGATTCAGCTAAACTAATTAATTTGAATGTTATCTTTTAATATATTTTTTATAAATTTATTAGATCAATTCAAGATTAATAAATAAAATGTTATGTCTGCTAAAAATAATATTTAATAAATTATTTAATTGGCAAAATTCAAGCATTACAATCAATAGAATCACATTTAAAATTTTATTTAAAATACGAACACTATCTACAACAATAACTTTTGTTTATTATATTCCAACTTAGCGAAAATATATGAAATAAAAATGAAAACAATACTCGCTAGCAAGTTTCATATCTTCAAAATATCAATGTTCATCATCATTTTCAAAATTACATAAACCAGTAGAACTTGCATCCTGCATAATAAAAAAAATAGTTAAAATTAATATGACAAATATTAAAAAGCATAATATTAATTATTAAATAAAATAGTCTTTGTATACCTTATTTAAATGAGACAAATTTATGCCAACATTGTTTCCTCTCGAGGTTCTTCCATCCAAATTATTAAATGATGAGTTCCAGTCAATAAAATCAACTAGGATTAATTTTATTAATAATAAAAGAAAAGAAAGTAAAATTATTGTTATTGTGTTTAACATATTAAAATATAATTTAAAAATGATACCTGAAATGTATTGGGCATTTGAGTACACATCTGCATTAAAGCTGTAAAACTTGAAGAAGAAGAAGTGTTCATAGCCTGCATTGTATCAATATACAATTTGTGAACTGAAAGTAACATTTCAAAAAAATTGAGACTACCTGGTTATTGGTGAAACTAGAACCATCATTAACAGAAAATTGTCGTGGTAACACGTGACTTGTAATCAAACTACTCTGTTGATCTTCTAAACCTACTTTTTATATATAAATTAAACATAAACAAAAACAAAAATTAGTATCGCAAACTTTCACAAACATAAATTATATATATATAAAAAAAGAAAATGTAAAAGAATGAAAATAATACTAACCTATTATTTTTTCACTAGACACAATCTTCTTCTTCTTCTTACTCTTTTCTATATTGCTTTTCAATCTTGCATTTGATACTCCCATTGGCCTTATAAATGAAGGATCCAATACATGTGCCTTATGAAATTCAGAAGATAATTCATGGGGTACGTTATTTTTAGTGTGTTGGTTGAGATCAACATCTTTCATTTTCATATGATGTGTTTCTTGTTCAAGGAGATACAGTGCTTCTGAGATTTTTTCCTTCACAATTTTAGCACCTATAGATGTCTCTGCTCCAACTATAACCATTTTATAAGCATCACGCATCATCTCATTACGCCGTAATGCCTTAATTTCTTTTTGGTCCATTGTTGACTTCATAGGACTTACTTCTAGCATTCCTTTTTTTGCCATTTTAGTCCATCTTGACAAGATATATTGAGAAGGTATCATATCTACATTCTTTGTTATTAATACTCTTAGTGCATGTCGACATAAAATGCCAAATGGTTCAAACCTATAACAAGAGAAGTGATGACTCCTGATGATTGGTCATATGAAACCTCCCATAACTTGTTCGTTCCATATAACCCAACTTCAAAAGAATAGCAAGAACCTTGAAGACATTCCTTACTTATAAATGTAGTTAAGATCGTTGATATCTCATGCTCAAAATTCTTAAACATTGTACGTGTATATACTCTTGCTGCTTGAGCTACCATAGGTCCACGTTCATTTGTACGTGGAGGTATGCCTTGGTTGCAACGAAAATCTCCTCCAACTCAGCTTCTCTCATAGTGTACTACAAATTCAATAAGACGCATTGTCTTTATAGAAATATGATGAAATACATTGTTTGCACTCTCACTTCTTTGAGTTGACTTAATTCCAGCAGAAAATGTATCCATACTAAAAGCAGGACACCATTTAGCTCTCAAGTCATAAAGGTTTTTCAACCATTTATTCTCTTCGAGATTAAATTTAGTAACCATAGACTGCCATTGTACCTCAAACTCATCAACTGTATCTAAAAAGTGGAGACATTCATTAAAACATCTCTTAAATTCTTGATTTGCATATAATGATGAAAGGTGTTGTGTGGCATTTTTTGAAATATGCCAGATACAAAGACGATGCCTTGATGTATAAAAAATTTGAGAAATTGCATTTGACATAACTTGATCTTGGTCTGTAAAAATTGTCTTTGGTTGTCGACTTCCCATTGATTCCAAAAATGTCTCAAATAACCAAACAAAAGAGGCAATCGTTTCATCTAATAGAAAATCACATCCAAAAAGAATATTTTTCCAATGGTGATTGATTTCCACAAATGGAGCACATACCATATTGTACTTATTAGTACGGTATGTGGTATCAAATACCACAACATCTCCAAAACTATCATAATCAAGTCTTGATCTACCATCTCTCCAAAAAACATTTGTTAGCCTATTTTCATGAACTACTTGGACTGAATAAAAAAACAAGGGGTCATTCTCTTGTCTATTTCTAAAAAGATTCACAAGACTTTGTGTATCTCCTGGCTCAATTAATTATAACCTCTGTGAGTTCACAAAATTATAACAACCTCTCTTAGTAAAACAAACATTCTCTGAACCTCTAGATTCTTGAGCCATAAATAAGTATGTTTGTATTGTTTTCAATCCTGCATCAATCATTGTCTTCATAATACCTTTTTGTGAATCAGTAATGTTCCCCGCAGATCTCAAAAAACGTATTTCATCAGGTTTTGCCAATTCATGATTATGCTCTGGACTAAAATTGATAAACTTCCAATTTTCATTTCCATCCTGATGAAATCTAATACTTGCCTTACATCCAGTTCTAGTTTCAAGTCTTTCTATTTTCTCCCCTTTAAGGAAGTATTATGTGCCGTGTAACCTTCTTTTGAACATATATAATTCACAATAGTTGTATTTCTAAACTTGTCTAATCTCCGCTTTGTTTTTCTAATGCTGAACCCAACACGCATAACATACTTGTTATAGAAAAATAACTTTGTTCCATGCTATTAACAATCAACCCAATATATGGCTCACACATGTCATTTTTTTCTTCCATCAATTCTGATTCTCTTTCATTATCACTCCTATTAACACAAGTAGAAATGAATAGATATGACTATAAATAGTAAAAATTACTATTTTAATATTCTAAAAACTATAAATTAATTAAAGAACTTACTTGCCGATATCATATTTGTCTTCTTCCTCCATGATAAGCAAAATTGTTTATGCGCGGTGTATTTGATTCGTTCACTATATTGAAAAATGGAAGACATTTGATTAGCTAATTATTACGTGCAATGTACAATGTATTATTATTTTTGTAATTTATTTTACTTTGTAATGAACTTTCAATTTGCAAATAAAGAATTGAAAGAGGTCACCTATAGATAATGAAATAGTTTCATAATTTTTTACCTTTCAAATCTTTTCATATTTTATAACTAAATATAATAAAGATAACATTTTGAATTCAATTATTAAAATTCTTTAAAAAAAATTAAGTGTTAATCCATAGAGACAAAATCTCTTGTCTTCTAAATTTTTGGATTGCATTTCTGTTTCAACATTTGTAATGCATTTAATTGCATTTACTATATCAATTAAAATAATATTAGTTAAATTTTATTTTTTTTAATATATAAATTAAAACAATACGTATATTCATTTCAAAAGATATTGTGTTCATGTGTAAAATTTTCTCGTTTGTTTTTTTCTTTTTCATTAATATGACATTATAACGCTCAACAGTTGATATTTTTTTCAAATAAAATTATTATTATAACTTTTGTATGTTATAATATAGTTATCCACAATAAATTAACCTGTGTTTTAATTCATTGGTTAAAGTTAAAATCTAATTTAAGTAGGAAAATAAACTCTAATTATTTCAAATTTATCATATTAATTCTAATAACTAAGTTATTCATTAAAGAGAATAAGTCTTTAGATTTTAAATATATATTTATTATTAATAATTAATGTTTATGACATGCTTGTAATTAAAAAAAATTAAAGAAATATCATAATACTTGAATTTCTTTTTTCAACAACTATGTCTGTAATATATTATAGATTATAGTTATTGGTATTTAAAGAATAAAAAGATTAAACACATAGAAGAAAATCAATTTAAAATTTAACACATTTTGTTATTAATATATAAAAAGAGAAGAAGTTTAAATTCAAATACATTTAACTATTTTTCATTTTGAAAAGTTGTCTATAATAAAGAACCACAATTTTATATTATTGATAATGGTTGAGTTTCAGGGGATAGATTCATTCATTTCTCCATTAAAATAAAATTTATGCTAAAGATATTTATTGGGTGATTAGAATAATAATGAACAACATATTTTTAGGCAATTATTGATGATTAGAATAATAATGAAAAAATAATCAGTTCATTTTTTTTAATCCATTTTCATTTCTAAAACGATTTCATGCAATATTTCATTAGATTTTCTAAACAAAATTCAAAATAATTAGAAGAAGAAAAAAAAAGATAGAGTAAATTAAATCAACATTGACTTACATGTGAGTGTTTTCCTCTACTGTTCAGTCTTGTGCTCACTACTATATGTGAATAAAGAATCTAGGACAAAATGAATGGTAAAGAAGGTAAACCTAGAAGAAAAAGAAAAATCTCAGCTTAATTCGAAAATATCAAGAGAAAGGAGAAAGAACATAAAAAAAAAATTAAATAGAAATGAAACTACCAAAAAAGATAAAATAAAAAAATAAATTGTTGAAAAAGAAATGAATAATTATCTTGGTTAAGAAAAAATCTTAACCAACATCAAATGAAAGAAAACAACTTTAGAGACATAATCAAATCCAAAAATTAAATTGAAAAACAAAATATGTAACTAACATGAAATCTATATATGCAATTAAAAAAAAAAAAATAACTAGAGTTGGTTAACCATAACAGGTGACATAAAATTAGGAGAGAGCCTCATTGTTCCGACCTCCTCCAATAATTTCTCTAAAATGACGTCATTTTTTAGGTGTCCTACAATGTCGGTTGATGGAAAGGCGAATGAAAATGGGGTGCAATTTATTTCAAAATGGCGTGCAAATTCGGTAAACGATATCGAATGGCAACCATCATCGAATGTACACTTTGATGTTGGTTGAGAAACGCCATAAAAAATGTGAGAATATTAAACTTTATACCAAAACGACATTGTTTTGCAAATAAGCAAAAGGACATCTATTTTAATTTCTTCATAATGAAAAACGATGTCGATTTGGTTTATTAACCCAAAATAACGTCATTTTGGTGTCATAAGCCCAAAATGACATCGTTTTGTCTAAGGGGTTCAAAAAACACTTTGATAAGACTCAAATTAGTCATATTTTCTATACTTAATTGATAACACACAAATGTGCTATTCTTAGGCTTATATTTTGCTAGTTTTCATGATAATTTCAGGGCTTTCACGTGTTTAAATCATTGAATTTTAGGATAAGAGCATTAACAGATCGTGTTTAAATCATTGAATTTTAAGGATAAGAGCATTAACAGGTCAAATGGAGACATATTGGAGTATTCGGGTTCAAATGAAGGACATTAGAGCACAAAAGTTAAAGCAAGTTGATCAAAAGGACCAAATCAAACATGTTGACCCGAGCCCCATGGCGTTGCAACACCATTCTGGGCGTCACAACGCCACATTCACGGATTTTTGGCATAGAAGAACTGTGGTGACGGCGTTGCAACGCTGCTTTGAAGCGTAGCAATGCCGATTCGATAAGAAGGCGCACACGTGTTCGTGCAGCGTTGCAACGCCGCTGTATTTTCCTTTTATAATTTGCCGCCTAGAGCACGACGTTGCAACGCCGCCCCTGGGGTTGCAATGCCATGCCGATAACACTTATAAATACATCCTTTTGTACACATTGTAAGGGGAACCAAATTGTATAGAATTTTATACCTATTTTCGACTCATACACTAAAAAAGGAGCAGAAAACTATTCTTTGGGGGCCAAGCACGAGAGTGGAGGCTCGAGATCGTGACAGGAGCTCGGAGACGAGGGTCGGCATCGACACCGACGAGTTTTCTTTCTTCTACCTTTTAGTTTGTAGTTTTGTTATAGACTCTAGTATGGCATTAGCTTATTTTTATAGTGATTATGAGTAGCTAATTGTCGTAGTTAGGGGGTTGACGTAACATGTTATGAACTTAATTTCTACGGTAATGAACTTATATTTGTGTTGCTTTATTTTTGGTAGTTCTTTATTAATACTTGCTTTTTTTGGCCAAGTTTAGCATGTTTTATTGATTTGAGTTGATTTCGAGAGAATAGACTTAAATTAGATTAAAATTGTCAAAGCCTTTAGTAAATCCGTGTACGAGAGTGACACAGGTTTTTTGGGAAACGTTTTTAAGAAGTTGCTTAATGTCATGCATGCTTTTAAAATTCATAAGGAGACTTTAGGATTTATCACTATGCATGAGAATCATTAGTGTTCGAGAGAGTCTTTTGAATGCCTTTAACTTCTTGTTTATAATCTCACAACCATAGTCAGTTGCATGTGCTGATTAAGGAAATAACTTGTGAAATCAATTCCCCTAACAATTTTATCATATTCGTGCCTTCACTTGTATATTTACTTTTCTATCTTTATTTCACCTCTTTATCCAATTTTTTGTTGCTTTAGATAAAATTATGAGTTGGTATCTTGGTAGTTAATCAATCTAGAAAACTATTCTAGAGGACGATACTCTATACTTAAATCACTATATTAAAACTTGTCCAGTACACTTGCGGTATTGCACATCGTTGCTAGGGAGTGACGATTATTTAGATCGATTAATATTAGGAGAAAACTCGAGATTTTAGACTAAAGTTTTTTTTTCCTTCTTTGTTTTGTTTTTCTTTCATTTTTTTGTAATTATTTGTGTTTTCCTTATTTTCTTTCTTATTTTAGTTCTTTCTTATTTTGTTTCTTTTTTTATTTTTCTTTTTATTTTCTTTTTTTGTCTCAAGGTTTTTGCGCAAGGATAAAGTTGCAAACTTTCAACCTTTTGATCCAGAAATAAAAAGAACCTGTAGGAGACTTTTTAAGGAAAACATGGCTGAAACTCTACAAATGGCAGACTAGGGGGTTGAACATGACCCTAAATCCATCAGGGAGTATTTCCAACCTGTGTTTAATTATGAGCAGGTTGGAATAGTCCATGCCCCTATAAATGCTAATAATTTTGAATTGAAAACATGGTTGATCCAAATGGTTAGGAAGAATGCCTTTAGGGGGCAAGCCATAGAGGACCCTAACTTTCATTTACAATTTTTTTTGAAAATCTATGGTACAGTTAAATTAAATGGTATTCTTGCAGACTCTATTCGCTTACGTCTCTTTCCTTTTTCTTTGCAGGGTAGAGCTAAAGAATGGTTGGGGTCCCTCCCACTAGGAAGTATTACTTCTTGGGAGGAGTTGGCCTAAGCCTTTATGACTAAATTCTTCCCACCAATCAAAGCTGAAAAGTTGAGGATTGAGATTGAGACTTTCAGGCATCATGAAGGAGAGCAGCTGTTGAGGCCTGTGAGCGGTACAATGACATGTTGAGGAGGTGCCTACAACATGGGTATCCAGATTGACTCCATATTTAATTATTCTATAATGGACTTGCAGGTCAGACTAGGACCATTCTGGATGCCACTGCTTGAGGTGCTTTCATGGCAAAGATTGTGCCAGAAGCTCGAGCCCTCATAGAAGAGATGTCGACCGCTAGCTACCAGTGGCTCGCAGAAAGCGAAAAACCTAGACCAGTAGCTAGTCTTTACCAACTGGATGAGGTAACTGCTCTTAGATCTCAAATGACATCTCTCACTTATGCCCTGAATAAACTTGTAGGAGTACCCCAATCTATGGTTACTTCTTAGTGCTCCCAACCCGATTGAGAATTTCAAATGGAGCAGACACATTATTAAACAACAAGAGCAACACCTATGGAGAGAATCAGAATCATAATAACATTCCAACATATTATCACCCAGGTTTGAAGTCGTCTCATGAAAATTTTTCCTATGCTAACAATAAAATTATGTTGAATCCTCCTTCAGGTTATGCTTCTACATCATACCAATCTGAGAGGAAGCCATCTCTTGAGGACATAATAAGCTCCTTCATTACTGAATCCAGAAATAGGTCAAACTAGCTGGAGAACGCAGTCACCAGTTTGACTGGTGTAATGAGCAGTCAGGGAGCTGCCATAAAGAATATTGAGATTCAGATTAGGCAGATGAGTACAACAATCCATACACTGCAGAAAGGTAAATTTCGTAGTGACACAGAGGTGAATCCTGTTGGGGTTTGTGCCCTAAAACTCGTAGTTTGTAAATATTGTTCTAATTAATATAATAAAGAGTTATTTCTTTTTCAATAAAGAGTTATTGTTCATTGTTTGCAACATTGCCTTTTTTATTAACCCTAAATTTAATAAACTAACATCCAAGGCTGTAAAATGTCTCTTGAACTGAATGTAGTGTACATATAAAGGATCTCAGTTCAAGATACAACCTAAAGGGACTATAGTAAGGGGATAAGGCTTGAGTACCTTACCCTGGTAATACTATGGATATGACCCACTTTATATATGATACAAACACATTGATCCTAACGTGTTCGTGTAGACGACCATGTGGTGGGGATATCCTATGTAATGAGATTGCATAAGACTGGACCACGAAATAGTAACCACTAGGTGTAACTCCGTTGACTAGTTAGGTTTCTATTTCACTAGGATGACTTAGGCATCTTGATCTCAATCCCGAGCAGGTTACGAACTTCTCTTTGCGAGGGATTTTCCTTTGACTAGTATGGGTGAGAGTGGCCAGATTCGCCGACTCAATATACCTACCTTCTTGGGGACAAGACCGAGTGAGCAGCTGGGGACTTAACCTAGCAAGATGGAATTCACTCTTCCCGCCTATTAGGGTAAGTAGATGAATGTTCCCTTAAGTGGTGTCTCCGGGACTTGAACAAAGAGCCCAACCCTCTCGTTGGCCCGAGAGGGACTTATGTTTGTTGGTAGGACCACAAACAAATTGTTCATTTGAGTAGCACTGGTACTTAAGGTAAAAGATGTAACCCATGGGTAAAACAATAATTTGACCCAATTGGTGTTACAAACATTCGTGAAGGATTAACTTGCTGTTATTGGTCAATATCCGTGGACATAGAAATATATCTGCAGTGAGAAGAGTGCAGATGCAGGACTTTAGTGGAGTGTTCCCACAGTTAACGAATGTTGATTAGGAGGTTAATCAGATTAACCGAGTAATCTCGTATCGTTGGAGCTTCTGATCTGTAGGTCCATTAGGTTCACCTTCTAGCTCGTAAAGGGTTCTTAGATCGTTTGAATTTGAAATGTTCGAATTCAATTAGGGAATAAACATTAATGTATATAGATACATTATAATATAAGTTTTGGAACTTTATATTATAAATTTAATGTGAATATGATTCATATGAAAGAATTAAATATTTGAAAAAGTTCAAATATTAATTTAAATGTGAATGAGATTCATATTTAAAAACTATAGGTTAAAATTTGATGTGCATAAGATGTACATTAAAACTATAGGTTAGAGGAGAAATTGATTAAATATGATTTAATCTTAATTAAATATATTATATTTAAACATTAATTAAATATATGATATTTAATTAATAATTAATTAAATTTGATTTAATTAATTAATTTAATAATTAATTAATTTAAAATGATGGGAGCGTGTCCTTCCCACTTCCCAATTAACTCCCTATCGAAAGGGAGTGGGGGAAGGACTCCTCTTCCTTAACTTCTCAATGCAGAGGAGTTTTGAGGATTGATCAGTTTTTTCAACTTACAGAATTGCTGCAAAAATTTTCTCTCTGTATTCAATTCCCTTCCCTTCCAATTGTTGGTTCCTTCCCACCAAGGAATTGGTCTAGGAAACTAAGAGATATAGAGGGTTTTCCAAGTGGTGTTGTCCTGTTGGAAAGGAAGAATAGAGGAAATTTTTCTTGTTGTGTTGTTGTGCATTTGGAGCAAGGAGTTGCTATACTAGATTTGATCTACAAAGGTAATTGTATTCTTTTCTTTTAGTTTAGGAAATTTGTACAACATGTTTAGTATTGCTTAATCCATGCTTTAGTATTCAATTGCTTATCTCTCTGTTAAGTGCCAATGTACTGGTATTTAAAGTAAACTAAAACAAACGAGTAATCGATCTATAAATCATGTTTTCACTACTCATAGGGATCAGATTCCCATCAAATCCAAGGGAAACCTGTAAGGCAGTTACATTGAAGAGTGGAAAGGAGCTCATAAGGGAGGAAGCTGAAAAAGAAGAAGCTCCTGAGGTGGCATCTGGAATGCCACAACTTATTAGTGACACCAAGCAGAAGAAATAGACTAAGCCTTCTATCCCTTCTAATCTGAATTCTATTCCTTATCAACATCATTTTGTAAAGAAAAATAATGCTCTGCAGTTTCAGAAATTTCTTGATGTGTTGAAAAAGCTTAATATCAGTATTCCTTTTTCTGATTCTTTGGAATAGGTACCCAACTATGCGAAGTTCATGAAACAGATCCTATCTAAGAAGAAGAAGTTGAAGGAATATGAAACAATCAACTTGTCTGAAGAGTGCAAAGCTATCCTGCAGCACATGTTGCCACAGAAACTAAAAGATCCAGTGAGTTTTACTGTTCCCTATTCCATAGACAACTTTAACTTTACAACTTTATCTAATTTGGGTGCCAGTATAAATTTGATGCTTTATTCTGTGTTTAGGAGACTAAGTTTGGGGGAGGTAAAATCCACCACAGTGTCCTTACAACTGGCAGACAGGTCTATAACTTACCCACGAGGAATAGTGGAGGATGTCCTTGTCAAAGTGGACAAGTTCGTGTTCCCTGTAGACTTCCTTATCCTGGACATGGAAGAGGATGCAAAGATTCCCATTATCTTGGGAAGACCATTCCTGGCTACCAGTAAGACAAATATAAGCATGCATGAGGGCACCTTGTGAAGGGAATAGAATTTCCCGCAGCAGAAGATATCGTGAAATGTCGTTGATTCGTTGTGTTTCGATTTTCTTAAAATTGAAAGTATCTCATACATTCTAAGTTAAACATGTTGTAAAGAGAAGAAAAACAGAAAGTAATTAGTTACTTACTTGTTGAAGAACTCTTCTTCGACGCTTTATCCACATCAGGATCAGTTTTCACCCTTAATGGGGGAGCTATAGTATGGCGAAGCGTTAAGCAAGGATGCATCACAGACTCCACAATGGAGGCTGAGTATATAGCTTCTTATGAAGTAGCTAAAGAGACTGTTTGACTAAGGAAGTTCTTAACAGATTTGGAAGTCGTTCCAAATATGGAATTGCCTATCACCTTATACTGTGACAACAGTGGTGCAGTGGCCATTTCTAAAGAACCTCATAGCCACAAACGAGGGAAGCACATCGAGTGGAAATATCATCTCATTCATGAGATAGTGCAACGAGGAAATGTGATAGTCACCAAGATCGCTTCGGAGCACAACATTATTGATCCTTTTACGAAGACTTTCACAACTAAAGTGTTCGAGGGTCATGTAGAAAGTCTGGGTCTACGAGATTTGTACATAGTGTTGAAGGGATTTTAAATTCCCGCAGCGGAAGACGTTGTGAAACGTCGTCGATCCGTTGTGTAATTCCTATCTTAAAATTGAATCTATCTCATAGATCCTAGGCTAAACATGCAAAATAGGAAAAGAAAACAGTAAGGAATTATAAGATACTTACTTGTTGAAGAACTCTTCTTCAACGCTTTTCTCCTCCGGTCACGGTCTCTCTCGATCCAACGATCTCCTCGAACACGAACCACGATCCGAACAGGGAGACACCTCCAAAGGGTCTTCTCGGTTGTTCTCGGGAGGTTGAGGGAGAGTAGGTGAGACTCCCTTTGGTTTTGGGTGAGGAGAAGTTTTAGAGAGAATTGGGAGAGAATGAGAGAAAGCCTTTTTGCTCTATTTGGATGAAAATCCAAAAAATGGCAAATGGCACATCAAAGGCTTCTTGCAAAGCCTTTAAATATTATTGTGTGATGGAGTTAAAACCTCCACCAAATCACAATTTTACCACAACCATATAATATACAAATCATATTTGCATATTATATAATATAAGGTATCTCATACCTTATTATACAAATCTCATTTGCATAAATGTGGAATTATAAATTGAATCACATTCAATTTAATTTCTCTCAATTCAATTTCTCCAATTAACACTAATTAATCAATTAGGCTATACTATAGTTTATTATGAATCTCATTCACATCAAACTATATATTATGTCATCTATATCTCATATAAATGACATAAATACTTCAAATAATGAATTTGAACACTTCAAATTCACACTTAATCAGAAACCTCAATTTGTCCAATTTGAGCCAACCGAGGACCTAATGGACCTACACGTGACGAGCTCCAATGATCCGAGACTAACCTATCAAACTCTTTGTACACAGGTTATTCAACATTCATTAACTACTGTAACACTCCACTAAAGCCCGTGAGTCGCACTCATCATCATTGAGGACAAGTTGTGTCCATCGATATAACCAATACCCATGAGTCAACCCTTCACGGGTTGTTCGTAGTCACACAGTGGGTCAAATTACCGCTTTACCCTGTGTCTACCTCTTGCTCCTTAAGTCCCACCGCTCCTCTAATGAACAACTACGTTGCATGGTCCAACCATAAACAACAACCCTCTCGGGCCAATGAGAGAGTGGGGCCCGTTGTTCAAGCCCCGGAGATAGCACTTAAGGGAACAACCTCTCTAGTTTCCTAAGTCGAACGAGTGAATTCCTTCTTGCGTAGTCAAGTTCCCGCCTCCCCACGTGGTCCTCGCCCGAGAAGATAGGTATATTGGGCGAGCAACGGTGGTCACCCTCACCCGTATTTAGTCAAAGGACGGACCACGCAGACGAGAGTCCGTGACACGCCAAGATTAAGGTCGAGTCACTAATGGTCATCTACGAATTTATTAGCTCTATCATCATTAGCGGTGTTACATCGAGTAAGTCTAATAATTCACGGTCCTGGCCTTGTACAATCTCATTGCACAGATGCCCCACTCGCATGTCAACCACATGAACGAGTCGATCACCTCGTTTGTATCTAATACAAAGCGGGTCGCATCCACGATGTATCCGAGGATTAGGTCTCCAACCCTATCCATATACTATATAGACCGTTCGAGTCATTAACTCGAACGTGATCCTCCCCGTGTGTCACTACACACCGCTCAAGTTCTTAGTTCTCTCATTAAGCAATGACCACGGAGCTTAGTTTATTGGATGAAGTTTATGAAAATGCGAGACACAAAGTTTAAATAAATAACTCTTATTTATTACACAATGTTGAAATAAATAACTCTTATTCATTTACAACTTGGAATATTACAAACTACACGAGATGAGGACATACATCCCAACAAACTCCCACTTGGACTAAGCTAGTGGAGTACATGATACATTTCTCAAATGTACAAAGAAAGTAATACAATAAAGTAATACAATAAACTAGGGCATTGAATACCCTTTTACAATACTCCCACTTGCCCTAGTCGGGAAGCATTCAAGACCTAGACTCTCTAGGTGACCTCAAACACCTTAGCCGTGAGGGCCTTTGTAAATGGATTAGCAACGTTGTGCTCCGAAGCTATCTGCGTGACTGTCACGCCTCCGCGGTGCACAATCTCCCGTATCAGGTGATACTTACGCTCCCTTATGACTCCGAGGTTCTCTCGAGTTGGCTACTACACCACTGTTGTCACAAAAGCAAAGGTGATTGGCAAGTTCATATTTGGAACAACTTCCAAATCCGTCATGAACTTCCCGAGCCAAACAACTTCCTTTGCGCTTCTTCACAAGCCGCAACATACTCGGCTTCCATCGTGGAATCGGCGATGCATCCTCGCTGATGCTTCGCCACACTACGGCTCCTCCATTCAGAATGAAGGCTGACCCCGAAGTGGATTTTCTAGAATCCTTATCGGTCTGAAGGTCAGAATCTGTGTATCCCGTAAGGATCAAATCCCCACTCCCATACACAAGGATGTAGTTCCTCGTTCTCCTGAGATACTTGAGAGATTGCTTTTTACTACCGCCCAAAGATCTAATCTCGATTGGATTGATACCTCACCGACAATCCCAACCGCATAACAGATGCCGGGCCTAGTACACAACATGACATACATCAGGCTCCCTACAACTGAAGCATAGGGGATTCGTCTCATATCATCAACCTCTTGAGGCGTCTTAGGACATTGATCCTTAGACAGGTGAACCCCATGCCTGAAAGGCAACAAGCCCTTCTTGGAGTTCTGCATCTTATATCTAGACAATATCTTGTCAATATAAGACGCTTGAGACATGGCTAGCGTTCTGTTCTTCCGGTTTCAGACAATCTGGATACCTAGAACATACTGTGCCTCTCCCAAATCTTTCATTTGGAATTGCGAAGCCAACCATTCCTTAATGTCAGTAAGAAATCCTACCTCATTCCCAATGAGAAGGATATCATCCACATACAATATAAGAAATGCGACAGTTTTGTCGATAATTTTCTTGTAAACACAAGGCTCGTCAACATTTTGATCAAAGCCATAAGATTTGATCGCCTCATCAAACCTTATATTCCAAGACCTCGAGGCTTGTTTCAGTCCATAAATAGACCTTTTAAGCCGACAAACTCTTTGCTCTTGGCCTTGGGCAATGAACCCTCAAATGGTCCATGTAGATGGTCTCGCCAAGGTTGCCATTCGGAAGGCGGTCTTGACATCCATCCGCCATACCTCATAGTCATAATATGCGACAATGGCCAGAAGGATTCTAATCGACTTTACCATGGCAACAGGTGAAAAGGTTTCCTCATAGTCAACCCTTTCCACCTAGGTAAAACCCTTTGCCACTAGTCGAGCTTTGAAGGTCTGGACCTTCCCATCTACGCCACGTTTACGCTTGTAGATCCACTTGCAACCAATAGGTTTAACCCCATCCGGTTGGTCCACAAGCTCCCGGCATCGAATTGAAGTACATCGACTCCATTTCCTGGTCCATAGCTTTAATCCATTCGTCTTTGTCAACGTCAGCCATTGCCTGATCATAGGTCAATGAATCCTCACAGTCATCATCAGGAGTGACGACTTGGGTTTAAGCTAAACCCATGTAACTTTCAGGCTGTCTCACAGCCCCCCCACTACGTCGAGGCATTTCCAACTCTTGGGAACGGACTTGACTAGACGAGCTAGGATCAACAACAATTGTTGACGTACTAGCACCATCAACAACCCTTGCTAATGAACTGTCTATTTCATTTAACACAATCTTACTCCTTGGTAAGTGACCCTTGATGTGGTCTTCCTCAAGGAAAGTGGCGTTTGTCGACACAAGCACCCTATTATCCTTAGGATCGTAAAAGTAACCACCTCTAGTCTCTTTTGGGTAACCTATAAAGAGGCACAACTTTGAACGGGGTTCCAACTTCTTCTGGTTTGACACAAACACATGGGTTGGGCATCCCCAAATTCTGAAATGACGTAAACTGGTTTTACGACCATGCCAGAGTTCGAAAGGCGTTTCATAAACACTCTTCGACGGAACTGTGTTCAAAATGTATACCGCAGTCTCCACTGGGTACCCCCAAAAAGAATCAGAGAGACGAGCATAGCTCATCATCGACCGAACCATGTCCAACAAGGTTCTGTTTCTCCTCTCCGATACACCATTCTGCTGTGGCATACCAGGTGCTGAGAGTTGGACGTAATTCCATGTTCTATCATATAGTTCTAGAATTCAGTGTCCATATACTCTCCACCTCGATCCGATCGAAGTGTTTTAAGCGATTTACCTAAGACGTTCTCAACCTCAGTCTTGTACTCCTTGAACTTTTCAAGAGTTTCAGACTTCTTGTGCATTAGGTAAATATACCCATATCTGGAGTAATCGTCTATTAAAGACACGAAATACTCATAACTGCCCCGAGCTTTAACATCAGACCACAGAGGTCAGAATGTATTAACTCAAGAGGCTCTTTGGCTCTATTTCCTTTTCCACTAAAAGGACGTTTGGTCATCTTGCCTTCAAGGCATGACTCACACACCGGTAAAGAGTTTTCTTCCAACTCGCTTAGAAGTCCACTCTTCACTAGTCTCTCAAATCCTATTGAGATTAATGTGGCTAACTGAAGATGCCAAAGATGGGCACTTTCTTTTGGAGAAACTTTTTAGTTCAGCGTTCAATTTGTTTTAAACAATTCGGTGTTCAAAACACTTTTGACCGAATTTGGGTTCAAAACATATAGATTGCTCTCAAGCGAAGCAGAACAAATCAAATTTCCATTTCGAGAAATAAACTCTTTATTACTCTTGAAAGAAACATAAATATTTTGTTCTAATAGGCAGGAAATAAATACTAGGTTTCTCGTAAACCCAGGAACTATGTACATATTATCCAATAATAAGTACTTCCCACCAAAGAACAGCTTCACCGTGCCTATTGCTGCAACTGAGACAACTTCTTCGGATCCAACCCTGAGTGTTATCTCACACTCTTGCAGCCGCTGCCAGGAACATAATCCTTGAAAAGAAGAACAAACATGGTTAGTGGCGCCTGAATCCAATATCCAAGCAGAGTCATTACTCTCCACTAAACAAGTTTCTGTGACAAGTAAATCACATTTACCTGTCATCTTCTTTTCATCAAGAAACTCGGGACAACTCCTTTTCAGGTGTCCGTCCCTGTTGCAGTAGAAACACTTTCTGGCAACATCCTTGATTTCTTTGCCTTTTAGAGCGGCAACGCGGTCAACCTTAACTTCCTTCAACTTCTCCTTCTTCCCCTTAGGGCCTGAAGAGTCTACAAACTTTATCCTAGAGGTCCTACCCCTGTGAAAAGGTCTTAAGGCAACACTTGCCTCAGCTTCCTGTCCTCTAGTTTGCACTTAGGACTGGAAGGTTTGTAGATTGTTGAATAGGACTGTTGAACCGGGCACCTGAAGACCCTCCTCAGTGAGCGCGAACTCTTGGGCGTCATTTACCAAAATCGTGTCGATATTATTTTTCCAGGAAATACTATCACCAACTAACTTAACGGAAGCTAAAGAGGCGTTAAAAGCGTTTGACATTTTGTTGCTGAAATAAAATGAAAAACTTTGTATTAGTCTCGCAAAAACTTTTGAAAATCCAATCGGGTTTTAGCAAATTTTTATCCTATGATCCCTAGGTCATTTAAAAATTTGCAATGATACCCTAAAGGCTTAGAATGACCGCCACCGTAGGGTAGACAAACCCATTCCTCCTCTAGGACGAGACACTCTCGACCAGACCCTAATACCAGAATAACTCTTATTCCATTAGGCATCCAGTTACCATTTTTCGATCAGAATCCATTAACTCTTAATGAATATTCCTGTGAGTGTCAACCTCAATCTTTAAATTTCCAAGTATCCGTCCAAACAATAGCCGCCGTAGGGAGGACTAAGAAGGAAAACCAACAAGTGTAATCTAGGACAAGTGGGAGATATGGGATGCCTAGTTTATTGTATTTAATGCACCCACTATTTTAGATTGAAGTTCTTAACAGATTTGGAAGTCGTTCCAAATATGGAATTGCCTATCACCTTATACTGTGACAACAGTGGTGCAATAGCCATTTCTAAAGAACCTCATAGCCACAAACGAGGGAAGCACATCGAGAGGAAATATCATTTCATTCGTGAGATAGTGCAACGAGGAAATGTGATAGTCACCAAGATCGCTTCAGAGCACAACATTATTGATCCTTTTACGAAGACTTTCACAACTAAAGTGTTCGAGGGTCATGTAGAAAGTCTGGGTCTACGAGCTTTGTACATAGTGTAATCTAGGACAAGTGGGAGATATGTAATGGGTATAAGGATGCCTAGTTTATTGTATTTAATGTACCCATTGTTTTAGATTGTATGTATCCCACTAGACTAGAGTTTTAGTTCAAGTGGGAGTTTGTTGGGGTTTATGCCCTAAAACTTGTAGTTTGTAATTTTGTTCATTTTAATTCAATAAAGTGTTATTGATTTCAATTGTTGTTGAACTTCTGTAAATTGCCTTATATTAACCCAAAATCCAATAAACGAACATCCTAGGCTGTAATATGTCTCTTGAACTGTATGTAGGAGACATATGAAGATCACAGTTCGAGAAACAACCTAAAGGGCCTATAGTATCGGATAAGGTTGGGTACCTTATCCTGTTGACATTATGGATATGTCCAACTTTGTATATGATACAAACACAGTGATCTAACGTGTTCATGTAGACGACATGTGAGTGGAGATATCCTATGTGATGAGATCACATAAGACCAGACCGCAAAATAGTAACCAATAGATGCAATACTATTGACTAGTTAGATTTTTATTTCAATAGGATGACCTAGGAAATTTGATCTTAATTTTGAGCAGGTTACGAACTCCTGTTTGCAAGGGATTATCCTTTGACTAGTATGGCTGAGAGTGGCCTTAGACGCCCACTCAATAATGATGGGATTGAATCCCGCAACGGAATTGACGTGAATCACAATGCCTCGTTGTGTTACATGAATTCTACTTAAAATTACAACATACATCATATGTAATCTAGGTTAAGCATAAATAGGAGAAGGAAAACCAACAAATACCCCTTCAAGAACACTTTTTCTCATGATCCTTCTCCCGCAATCTTTCTCATTCTCAACGATCTCTCGATCTCGATTCAAGTGACGAAACGAACAATGTACCGAACATTTCCACTTGGTTTCTTAATTGTTCTCGTTGGATGAGGGAGGATACTGGGATTCAATTGGGAAATGGAGGTAGAGAGAGTTTGAGAGAAGAGAGAGTATTTTGGAGTCTCAAATCCAAAAAATGACTTACTTGTTGTAAAGTGCTTCACCAAGCACTTATTTATAGCGGAATGGGGTGGAGAAAATTTCTCCATCCATTATATCCACTAAATGCACAGCCTTATATTATACAAATACTATAGTCCTCATTATGCAAATCACATTTGTTCAATGTGGAATTAAATTGAATCATATTCAATTTTTCACATCTCTCATACTAATTTCTCCAACTATGTCTTAATTCCATAATTAGGCAATAGTAAAGTTTAATATGAATCTCATTCACATCAAACTATATATTATATCAATTATATCACATATAATTGACATAAATACCCTTTATATGAATTTGAACACTACAAATTCATTCCAAACTTCATACCCTCATTAATTCCATAATTGAGCCAATCGAGGGACCTCATGGACCTATAGATCATGAGCTCTAATGATCCAAGATTAACTGATCAAACTCTTTGATCCCGTCAATCAACATTCATTAACTACGAGTCACTCCACTATAGACTCGTAGCTGCACTCTCCTCACTGTAGGACAAGTTGTGTCCATTGATATAACCAATACCCATGAGTCAACCCTTCGCAGGTTGTTCATAGTCACAGCTAGATCAAATTACCGTTTTACCCATGTACTTGTTGGGATGGATGTCCTAATCTTGTATAGTTTGTAAATTACTATTTGAAATTAATAAAGAGTTATTTATTTCGTCATTTTGTGTCTCACATTTCTTACAAACTTTGTCCAATAAACTAAGCTCTAGGGTCATTGAATATATGAGAGAACTAGAACTTGAACGGTGTGTAGTGGACACACAGGGAGGATCACGTTCGAGTTAATGACCCGAATAGTCTATAGTATATGGATGGGGTTGGAGACCTAATCCTGGATCCGTTGTGGATGCAACCCGCTTTGTATTAAGATACAAACGAGGTGATCTGACTCGTTCATGTGGTTGACATGCGAGTGGGGGCATCCTGTACAATGAGATTGTACAAGACCGAACCGTGAATTATTAAACCTACTGATGTAACACCGTTAACAATATGAACTAATAACTTCGTAGATGACCATTAGTGACTCGACCTGAATCTTGAGCGTGTTATGGACTCCTGTCTGTGGGGGTCTGTCCTTTGACTAGTATGGGTGAGTGTGGTCACAGCTACTCGCTCAATATGTCTATCTTTTTAGGGGCAGGACCAAGTAGGGAGCTGAGAACTTAACCGAGATGGAATTCACTCGTTCCCGCCTTTAGGGAAACTAGAGGGGTTGTTCTCTTAAGTGTTATCTCCAGGGCTTGGACAACGGGCGCCCACCTCTCACTTGCACGAGAGGGTTGTTGTGTATGGTTGGACCATTACAACGTTGTTGTTAATTAGAGGAGTAGTAGAGACTTAAGGAGCAAGAAGTAGACACAGGGATAAAATGGTAATTTGACCCATAGTGTCTACGAACAACCTGTGAAGGGTCGACTCATGGGCATTGGTTATATCAGTGGACACATCATATCTTAGACTGACGGGAGTGCAACTACGGGCTTAGTGGAGTGTTACCGTAGCAAATGAATGGTGATTAACCGGGTCAGAGAGTTTGATAGGTTAATCTCGGATCATTGGAGCTCGTCACTGTAGGTCCATGAGGTCCCTCGGTTGGCTCAAACTAGATTAAAAGAAGGTTTACAATTTTGGTGTGAATTTGAAGTGTTCAAGTTCACTAAAAGGCATTTATGTCATTTATATGAGATATGAATGATATATTATATAGTTTAATGTGAATAAAATTCATAATAAACTATAGTTAGCCTAATTAATTGAATTAGGGCTAACTTGGAGAAATTAAATTGAGAGAAATTAAATTGAATGTGATTCAATTTAAAAATCCACAGTGATTTGTAAAATTGAGATATGAGATATCTTATATTATGTGGTTATGCAAATATGAGAGAAATTAAATTGAATGTGATTCAATTTAAAAATCCACAGTGATTTGTAAAATTGAGATATGAGATATCTTATATTATGTGGTTATGCAAATATGATTTGCATAACCTATGGTTGTGGTTAAATGGTAAATCGGTGGAGATTTCAACTCCACCTATCACCATTATATAAACCCCTTTGAAAGAAGGGTTCATTAAGGAAATCCTCATTTTTGGAAATCTCACCAAAAGAAGGATTCTCTTTTCTCTCAAACTCTCTCATCTTCTCCTCCCAAAAACGAAAAGGAAGGATCCCACAATCCTCCTTCTTCCTAAAGTAGAACAACCGTGTAGCCTAGAGGAGGTGTCCGATCGGTGTTCGCGTGAAGAGATCGAGGCCGTTGAGATCGAGGAGACCACGAAGAGTTCGTGAACGGAAAGGAAACTTTGAAGATCGTCTTCAACAAGTAAGTACCTTGAACTTGCTGATTTTCCTTTCATAAATTGCATGTTTAGCCTATTCTATGTGATAGATAGTTTTAACGAAATTAACTTGCACAACAATACCATGACGATTCGATCGTCTTCCGCTGCGCTGGGACTCTAATTCCCTTCAATGCCTACCTCTTGCACCTTAAGTACCATTGATTCTCTAGTGAACAACTTGTTTATGGTCCTACCATAAACAATGCCCTTCTCGGGCTAGTGAGAGGGTGGGGGTCCCGTTGTTCAAGATCTGGAGTCAGTCCTCAACGAAACAACCCCTCTAGATCCCTAGCACGGGAACAAGTGAATTTCTTCTTGCATAGTTAAGTTCCCAGCTACCCACGTGGTTCTGCCACTGAGAAGGTAGGCTTATTGAGTCGGCCTCTCTGACCACTCTCACCCGTACTAGTGTAAGGATAAACCTCCACAGACAGGAGTTCGTAACCCGCTCAGGATTAAGGTCAAGTTACTAATGATCATCGATGAATTTATATTCATATACTGTTAACGGTGTTATATCAGTTAGTCTAATAATTCACGGTCTGGTCTTCTACAATCTCATTACACAGGATGCCCCGACTCGCATGTCAACTACATGAACAAGCTGGATTACCTCGTTTGTATCAAATACAAAATGGGTCGCATCCACAGTGTTACCAAGATGAGGTTCCCAACCTTATCTATATACTATAGACCATTTGGATCATTAACCTGAACATGATCCTACTTGTGTGTCCACTACACACTGTTTAAGATCTCATAAATATATGTGACCCTAGAACTTAGTTTATTAGATTAAGTTTGAAATGCGAGATATAAGGTTTGATGGAAAAAAAATCTTTATTTATATTCATCAAAATGTTACAAACTTCACGAATTTAGGGCATACACCCAAACAAATAAGCCTACCTTCTTGGAGACAAAACCGCACAGGCAGCTGGGGACTTAACCTAGCAAGATGGAATTCACTCTTTCTCGACTTTAGGGTAAGAAGATGAGTGTTCCCTTAAGTAGTGCCTTCGGGACTTGAACAAAGGGCTCGACCCTCTCACTTGCCCGAGAGGGACTTTTGTTTAATAGTAGGACCATAAACAGGTTGTTCATTAGAGGAGCACTGGTACTTAAGATCATAGATGTAACCTAGGGGTAAAACGTAATTTGACCCAGCTGGAGTTACGAACACTTGTGAAGGATCGACTTGCTGTTATTGGTCGCTATCCATGGACATAAAATGATATCTGCAGTGACAAAAGTGCAACTGTGAGTTTTTAGTGGAGTGTACCCGCAATTATCGAATGTTGATTAAACAGTAAATGATATTAACTTATTAATCTTGTATCGTTGGAATTTCTGATTTGTAGGTCCATTAGGTGCACTTCCTAGCTCGTAAGATTGCTAGATCTTGACTAGAATTTGAAATGTTCAAATTTACTTTGGGAATTAGTTTAATGTATGGAGATATTATCATATAAAGTTTTTATGTATATTAAAACTGTATAGTATAAATTTAATCTGAATATAATTCAAAGTAAATTTATGAGAGAATTGAATATTAGAAAGAGTTCAAATATTGTTTTAATATGAATAAGATTCATATTAAAAACTACTATGTTAAAATTTAATGCACATAAGATGTACATTAAAACTATAGGTTATAGGGAGGTTGGTTGATTATGATTTAATCATACATAACCTAAATTGAATATATGATATTTGATTTATGAATTAATTAATTTGTAAATTTAATTAACTTAATTAAATATGATTTGATTAAATTAATTAAAACTATAGGTTATGTAAAATATATTTAATTAAATATTAATTAAATATGATCTATTTAATTAATTAATTAATTGATAAATGGCGAACGTGTGACACATTCCCCACTCTCCTTCATCTTCTCCCTCACTCTATCGATAAAGGCAGAAAGAGTTGACAGAAGTTGTTGATCGATCGATCAAGTGAATGGTTTGTTGTTGAACCTTCACCTCTCCCAAGTTCTCTCTTAGCAATCCTTCCAGAAATCAAGAAGTTTTCCCACAAAACTTAAATCTAAGAACTTAGAGAATATGTGGTGATCCTGTTGGTATTGTCCTATTTTCAAAAGGAGAAGTTTTGCAAATTAGGGGATCTATACGTGCTACACAGATGAGCAAGGTGTTGCAATTCTACAAGCTAAAAGGTAAATATTCTTAACCGTTTAGTTTTGAAACGGTTTCTAGATATTTCTGTTCTAAAATTCATGCTTCTGTATGTTTATCGATAGTTTTGCCAATGTATGGGTATTTTGTTTCCAAATGAAAAATGAGATTTTGATCCAATGAAACTTCCGATGTGCAATTGGAATTTCGATTCCATCACTTCTGATCTTTGCTTATGAATTCTATCCCCTACTTGTATGCTTTTTCCAGGGCTGAAGAGCTTGTTCTCAAGGTTGAAACTTCACTGGATTCTTGGAGTATTCTTGAACTTCGGGGAACATTCTTTATTCAGGAAAGTATTTGATCTTCAGGAGTGCAAAGAGTCTTCTGACCTTTATTGAGAATTCTCTCTGGATTTTCTCTCTGTCCAAGAGGGCTTGGGCCCATTGGGTTGAGACTGTTGCCTGTTGGGCCAACCCCCTTTGGTCTGGGCTAGGTTGGCTTTGGGCAATCCATTTTGCCTTGGGCTAGCCTTTTTGGGCTTGATTGATTTTGGCCCTAGACGGAGCCTGATTGATTTTGGGTCTTCGTCTCTTCACTGGGCTTGGACTTTGCTGATTGGGCCTTTAATTTGGGCTTTTGTGTACCAAATTTTAAGGAAATCAATTGTGTGGCTGAGCTTGCAAAATTTTAATTTAGGGATGCTTGCAAATTTAATTAATCCCTAATTAAATATAATTTTGCGATCAATATTGGGTGATGGCATGATAATTTTGGATCTGTCAAAATTTCTATTCCGACAATAGCGTTTAGGTTAGGGTCGATGATATTATGAGCTATTGAACGGTCATGAATGACTTAATGGGCCTTAGACTTAAAAGAGGATTAAATGGTGGAAAGGTTAATCTAGGCTAGTCACTTAGGTTAACTTGAGTAATTCACTAATCCTAGTTGAGTTTATTTCAAGGTCCGGTCTCGAGTATAGCACGTGTCAGTCTCTTGCTAGGACTAGTCTTGTCCCCAGCTATGGACCAGTTGTGGGTCTAATTACATGTCACACCTCGGTCTAGATTATCCTACTGAACCTAAAACGAGATGCAACGACGATTGACTCCAAATGCCAAGGAATCTATCGCCAAATCTCTATCTTGTGTAATAAATTCAATCTTATAATATAGAACTCGTTATGCAAAAGCTACACATATATTATAAACTTTTGTGAAATTAAGATACATAGACCATTTCCCAAAAGTACAGTGCAACAACAACCATTCCCTTACAATACTATAATGTTTCTGATCGGGTGAACTTTCGATAAAGAAAAGTAAAGAAATTACGTTTTACCTAGTGCAAGTGCACACTGTCGATGCAAGTATTAAAAGAGGAGTACTCCTAAGTGTCGATCCCTAGGGAACGATGTTAACAAAATTTATGCTTAGCAAAAATGCAAGAAAGTTGCAAGAAAAAAAATACAAAAAATACAAAATCAAAGTTGAAAGTGGTGTGTTGGGAAAGCAGAGTCGATTTCAAGTCAAATTGCAAAAATGAATTGCAAAACTGGTGGTTTTGCAATCTGAATAACAAACAAACCAAAAACTACAGAAGCTGAAGGCAGTGAAATTTGCAAAACTAGGTTGCAAAAATGGTAGTATTGCAAACTCAATAACAAAGTACATAATGCTAATAATGATGAAGTGAAGAATTTTAAGAGGAAATATTAAATGCAATAGGGCTAAAAAATATCCTTGTCCTAAGTAGTAATTGCAAACCATGAAATGCAATTCCGGCTTTTGTACACTCAATTGTAAATTGAAAGAATTGGCTTATGTCTAAACTCGTGTCTCCATTACTTGTGCGAAATCCGTTTATTTTTAGCTCTGTCGATATTAGATCTAAACTTAAGTTGCAACCCTAGGTGATCAATCTAGGATTCTAACGGAATTAAACTCAACGCAAGCAAACAATTGAAATGTAAGCTTGGTTTCCTTGATAACTTTTGGCTACAATTACATTCTTAGGGAATTCACATTCTTAAATTCTCTAAGAAGGTGTAGCTCATAATTATAAAATTCAAAACAATGTCTAAAAACGACATTGATGTTGAAACTAAAAATAAAAGAAAACAAAGTCATATGCTAAAGAAATTGTTGAGATGGTTGCAAAATCATGGTTGAATACAATGAAAATTATGGTAATGAAAAAACAAGGTCTTGTTAAAATTAGCATCTAAATAATAAAAATACTTCTGTAATGATTAAACAGAGTGCTCATTCATCTTCTTCACAAGGCACCAAACCCACAAAAATAGAAATATCGTTTTGAATGCAAAACTCATGACTCAAAGGCATAGTTTTGATTTCATTCCATCTCGAGACTAATCAATTACAAGGTAAATGAAGAACAAAAACAAGAATTCTAGACCTAAAAAAAGAAACTTAACAAAATAGAAAAGAAAAGAAGAAAAATGAAAATAGAGAGAGTAAAAAAATTATAAAACAGAGGAAATTTTCAATAAAACCCACGAATTCGTCTTCCAAAATCGCCTCCAAAATCAAATAGAAACGACTTGGAAATCTTCACACATATTTTCTCCTTATATAGATTCATTAAGGTTGAATTTTGTGCTCTCAATCCCTTCAAGGCAAGGTTGGTTTCCATTTGGGTTTCCGAATTTTTTTTCCTTTTTTGAATTTTTCTGTTGTTTCAACTTCAAGGCAAGATTGCAATACTTCAGTTTTGCAATTTGGGTTTTCAATTCCTGCACAAAAGAATCCTTTTTAAAGATTATCATCCTAATTTGTCTTTATTCTTCATTCTTCTTAATTTCATGATTCTTGTAGCTATTTTCCACTAATATCAAGATAAAACAAGAATATTTTAAGTAATTACGAGTTAAATAAGCTAAGGCTTATCACACCCTCAAACTTAAGATATTGCTTGTCCTAAATCAATTAGAAAGACAAATAGCAACATACACAAGCAAATACTTCTCAAAATGATTTCACATGGTGTTTTTGAAAAGAAGGAACTACTGTCTTTCAAGAGATGTCTCAAAATTCTTAATACTTTACACAATTTCAAGATTTTCTCACATAAAACTTTTACTGTACTTTTTCAAAATAAAACATTCTTATGCAAACTCACCTATTATGCTTATCCTACCCAAGTAATATTCATAGAGTCTAGAGTAATCTTCTTTGTTTAACAAGCTAAGCTCACATACATTACAAGCATTACATTCTTATGCAAGCTCACTCACTCACATTTCACATACTCACTTTCTAAGTTAACCTTTCATGTAAAGGAAATCATGAGTGTCATAATTGCCCTTGGTTACTTAGTTAACTCTCAAAGGAGGAGTATCTTTTTTCTTTTTTTTTTTTTAAATCCTAGCAGGTTGTTGCAGTTGTTACAACAATATGTCGTCGCAACAATTACTAACTCCCTCCCCCTCCAAACTTAAATGGGTCACTGTGTCCATTGACTAAGAATTAGAAGAACATGGGTTAGGGAACATATTTGGGCTACTATATTTGCTAAACGTCGAAGCTAAACTATCCTACGTCCATTAGATGGTATGAACACAAGGTGAATTTGAGTTTGAATGTTTTATGGAGAAAAAGAATTTAACAAGTTTTATGATTTTGAAGTTGTGTGTAAAAGTACTTAAAAGTTAAGAACACCCTATGTATCATCACTAGAAGCTTTTTAAGAAAACACCAAAGAAATTATTTTACCAACTTGTTTTCAGAACATCATTTTTATGGCATGCTTGTGTGAGGTTTATTTTTTTTCTCCATAATGTTAACAAACATGAACAACCAAACAACACAAACAAAAGAAAGCACATAACTGTAATCTAATTAAAGCAAGTAAAATAGAGTTGAAGAACGAACTCCCTTAGGCCTCCGAAATGATGTCCTCATTAAGAATGTTCCCCTTGTTCATCTCATGAACGTATACCTGACAACCATGCCCTTAGCTATCTCAGTTGGATCGGTATGACAACCCTAGAGGAGGAGGAGGAGGAGGAGGAGAGAGGGGGAGAGGGGAGGTGAATAGGGTTTCTAAAAACTTTATAAAACTTTTTTGCTAAATATATCCAAAAATACTAATTAACAAACTTTTTAAAAGTAATTTAAAAGGATAATTAATGCAATAAACAAACTCGATATAAAGTATGAAAAATTAATTATATCCAACAAAATAAGAATAAATTAAAGCATGCATAAATAACTACAATTAATTGCAAAAATAAATAGGAAAGAGTTAGAGAAGAGGACACTATAATTTTATAGGGGTTTAGTCAAACCCGACCTACTCCACACCCCAAGCGCCTCTTGGAAATTTGAATAAAAACGTTACCGACTCTTTTCACGGATTAGAGTCCAACCGATACACCGCTTCTTTCTACGGGTTCAAGAGCAAACCCGATCCTTTCCACGGGTTAGGATCAAACCGTTACAATGTTTGGTAAATTAAAGAACACACAAATAAACTCTCTTGATAGAGTAGATTTACAAATTTTTCTCTCATAAATCAATCCTCACAATACAACAAAACTCTCTCAAGAATAAGATGAAAAGAAAAAAATTGAGAGGTTGGAGAGAGTAAGAATGAAGGCTTTTTGAGATTTTTTTTGGAGGATTGTAAAATGTAAAACTTGTTGTGAAAATTTGGAGAATAAGATGGTATAAATAGAGAGGGAAATGAAGTAAAACCAAACTTTAATTTGGACCATTAGATTGAGGAAAAAGAGAAATGAATGGTGAAGATTAAAAAGTAAAAAGTAAATGAAAATATAAAAGAAATAATATAATAACAATAATAATATATAATAGGATTTTTTACATAAATGTATAGGTTTATGATACATATTTACATAAATGTACATAATATACCATTTATTTCACTCGTAGATTTTTATAGTGATTTTGGGTCCAATATACCCTTTATCTCTCTTCCATAAATTCTTGTGCATATTTTTTTTATTCTATATATATTTTTATTTTTATTAAATACTAACACGATTTTAGGTCTTAATTGCATTTCCTTTCCAGATGTGATAAGAATATATTTGAATATATTTTTCATAAATATTTTCTTATCTTTCATAATATTATCCTTAATTAATTAACATCCGATTTATTTATGTTATATTACTCAAAATCGTAATTATTTACATACTTTTGCTATTTTCTATTTTTATCATTTATATTATCCCTTTTTTCATATACTCACGGTATGAGAACGATTTATTGATTGCAATGGGTACGTTATTTATTCTGCATTGTGTTGTATTTTGTTTAACTCTATTCGGGTTATATTGTTTAACTTTTGTATTCCATATTTATTCATATATGTATAACTAGTAAGTGACATGTATTAATATTTCGTTATATTTAACTTCTTATACGATTCATTGTAATATTTACTTTTATAATATATACACAATTGTATATATTATATACTCCACTGTATATCGTTCGTTCGAAACAATATCCGTAAGGAACTATTTGGGAACACACTATACCTGAATCTTGTAATTGTGTTGGTATAACTTGAGTTTCCAGAGTATGTATTTCACTATTCATATCACATCGATTTTCTGTTCTAGTATTATTTGTGTTTGTACTTCCTTCCTACAATAACACATAGATCATATCATATAAACTTATCAATATGACAAATAAGCTTAAATTTATATTTCCACACCTCAAATTCTATCTAGATAATCTCATTTTTATTGCCTTCTTTTGGTTTTCTTCTATAACTACCTACTAATCTTGCAGTTCTCCTTAGATTTTTCATTGTTTCTCGTGTATCTATCTTTAGCCATTACCTATTATATATCATTTAATACGCAGATGAATATTAGTTATAAACTTCATCAAATATTATAATATATATACACAATGTTATATAATAAAATCTCTAAAATCATCTAACATATACATGGTCATATTTCATAAATTCCTATATTTAGATCGTTAAATACATTTAAACTTCACATATTACTCTGTTTAACTATATTGTTGTTCGAATTTAACATAATCCATTGTGTAAATTTTTTTTCAGTTTAGTATCTCAACATACACCCATTATAAACATCAGTTTTCTCAAAAAATATGCAAATATACTGGGTCATATTTCATAAATTCATATATTTAAAGCGTTAAATATATTTAAACTTCACATATTACTCTGCTTAACTATATTCCTATTCAAATTTAACATACAACCAACATAAACATTAGTTTTCTCAACTAATATGACATGCACAACTATTTATCACAATAAACTTCAATTTATCAAAACCAACTACTTGTCTTCCAATTTTTCTTCATTTTCCTCACAGTACATGAAACCCTAAAACTGCAAAACTGCAAAAAAATTAAGAAACCCTAGAAAACATATGAGATATATCCATAACAAACAATGTTTTCGTTGTATAACCCAAAAGAAATATCACATTGACTCTCAAACCCTATAATGTAAAACAATATACTATAATTCAACTTACTGTAACGATGAAATACGAAAAATGTGTGTCTTCTTCTTCCATTTCCTCCGCAGTTCAGTCGCCCTCATCTTCATCTACCCTGTCGTTTACAATCCAGGGAGAGAAAGTTCGTTCCCACTACCAAAAGTTTAGGCAAAAATTTCTCCCCTAATTTCCGTTTTTCCTATTTCTACTCCTTTTCAAATATACAACCGTTTGAATGACTCAATTTTTTTTTTAAAAAAACTGTCATATCACATAAAGGGTCATTTCGTAAAAGACTTCTAACTTTTATGTAAATAATGGGCCAAAATGACCGTTTAGGTAAAAAATGGTGAATTATATACAAACTTGTAATATAGGGCTCTAATTTGGGTTATTTATGTATAAAACCCTATATAATATATAAACCTTCAACGGAAAAATGAAAGCTTTTTTTCTTTTTCTTTTTTTTTTTCTTTCTCTGACCAACGGTTAGATTTGCATTAAATGCAATTCTGTTTTTTTTAATGACCAACGGTAATATATATATATATATAATTTTATTTTTCTTTCCTTTTTATTTTAAAACAAACAAGCTCACTAAATGTCACTCTTCCATAACTCCACATGTCTTCCTCCAAATGGTCTATGATGCTGACTTGACCACCACGTCATCGTGTCGGGAATTTTCTATTTAAATTTAGAGAATTTGTAATGGGTAGCAATTATGGTTTTAGTATTTGTAGATATAGCAACATTTTAAAAGAATTGCAAATATGGCAAAAGTCTTTAATTTTTTTATATAATTCCAATTATACCCTTGGCTTAAACCTATTCCCTTTTTAATTAGTATTTGTTTTTCAATTGGTATTTGTTCTTCACTAGTTACTTAAATATTCCTTGTTATTTTTATATTTTTATATAAATATTTTTATATTCAAAACAAACATGATTATGCCTGACATTTATATTTTTTATTATTTTACAATTTTAAGCATTTAAACATTTCAATTTTCTAGATTCTCAAACAAGAATACATATTTAACTATTTGTAAGGCTCTAAATTCACAAATAAATCAAATAAGATGTATTATAATTTATTTAATATGTCTATTTTTTAGAGAATTTGTAATGGTTAGTAATTATGGTTTTAGTATTTGTAGATATAGCAACTTTTAAAAGAATTGCAAATATGGCAAAAATCTTTATTTTTTTATAATTCCAATTATACTCTTGGCTTAAACCTAATCCCTTTTAATTAGTATTTGTTTTTCAATTGGTATTTGTTCTTCACGGTATTTTTCTTCTTCCGATTTTTACGACAACATCTTCTTGATTCCACCCAATCTTCCCAAACTCTTCTCGATTCCATTCCAATCTTCTGTCGAGTCGCAAGTTTGAGTATCTTCTCAAATTCAATCGGAGTCGCAAACCTTCACCTATTCGATCAGGTATTTTCTAGTTTGATATGTTGAATTGCAACCCATGAATTTTCATCGAGTTTGTTTGATTATCTTCTCCATTCGATCAAGTCGCAAGTTTGTCCGATTATCTTCTCCAATTCGATCGCATTGTAGTATCTTCTTATTCTGGTCAAGTATCCTCCAATTCGATCTTTTCGAAGTCCAACGGAGCTTTTTTCGTGGGTATTTGATTTTTTCAATCAACATTTTTCGTGGGTATTTCTTATGTTCATTTTGTTACATCACTATTTTTCTGCTTTGGAGTCGCAAGTTTTCTTCATTTTTTGTTCTATCAAAGAATATCGCTTTTTTAGATGATCGACGATATACGTGACATCAGTGATATCTATCATTGTTTTCTAGATATGATCAATAGATATCAGTTATATCAGTGATATCAGTGATATCAGTAATTAATAGATATCAATGATATTAGTGATATACGAGTGACTATTGTGCTTCCAATTAGTGATATACGATCTTCTGTTGGAGCTCTTTTCGTGGGTATTTGAGTTTGTCAATCAACCAGATCTTTTTTTTGTGGGTATTTTTTTTGTTCATTTTGTTATATCACTGTTTTTCTGCAATGTTTTGGAGTCGCAAGTCTGATTTTGGTGATTGTTTTGTTTTCTAGATATGCTAGAGAATACATATGACATCGATGATATCGCTGATATCTATCATTGTTTTCTAGATACAATGATATCAATGATCAATATACATGATGTCGGTGATATCAATGATCAATAGATATCAATGATATCGCTGATATCGCTGATACATCGCTTTCTGTGATATCAACGATATCGCTGATATCATTGATCAATAGATATGATATCGCTGATCGGTAGATATCAATGATATCACCGATATCGCTGATCAATAGATATTAATACTATCGCTGATATCATTAATCAATGATATACGAGTGACTATTGTGGTGATCGATTTCTATATTACTTAATATTGTTAATGTTGTTATTACTTTTCGTAGGAACTATGATGAAGCTTCCAATAGTTATTTTTTATAGTGGGCAATGGAATGAGAAAAATTTCTATGAGAATTACAAGACCATTGGAATTTTTGTTGATGAGATGATGTGTTTTGATGATTTTATTAATCTGATTGTGAAAGAAGTTCGAATGGATAGTTCTATTTCTTTTATAGAATTGTCGATATTATTAGGTTAGGGATAAATGATACTCAGGATGTGGTTAAAATTCAAGAAAATAAAAATGTTGCTTGGTTTTTAACTTTAGTGAAAGATCAAAATACAAGATATCCTTTAGTTTCTCATATTACAAGAAGTCTAATAGAAAAGTTATGAGTAATAGGTAATAGATAGGTAGAAGTTTATCGGACAACTATCATTGATAGAAACCTATGACTTCTATCAAGATATCGTTGATAGTAGTCTATCACTTTTTTTCATTAACTTTTATCAATCATTAACAGGATAGTAGTTCATCACTTCTATCGATGATAAACAACGATAGAAGTCAAATAGGAACAAGATGTCTAATAGATAATAGAAAAGTTATGAGTAATAGGTAATGGATAGACAATTATGGTAGAAGTCTATCAGACAACTATCACTGATAGAAGTCTATCACTTCTATCAATGATAGATATGACAATAGTAGTTTATCAAAATTATAAGAAAAAATTAGTTATTAAATAAATAGACAAAAAAATTAATTATTAAATAAATGACTTCTATCGCTGATATCATCGATAGAATCCCATCGATGATATCACCGATAGCGTTGGATCATGTGGGGTGTTTTAGTAATTTCAATTTCTCTTTTCAAATTTTTGCTATTTTTGCAAATAGATTGAGCCATTTGCTATATGGACAATTATATTGGTCCTTTTTGCTACCAACCCAATTGCCCCTTAAATTTATTTTGACCATAACTTCTTCGTTTTAGCTCCGATTTGAGTGATTCAAGAGGCGTTGGAATCGTTTCTCTGAGCTCTATGCTATGAACACTTCAAAATATTGAAATTATTAGTAATTAATAGCAGGTTTTTATCATCAAAATATTAATTAATTAATTAATGAAAATTAATTAATTTTAGATTAAGGCCTAAAAGCCAACAATTTCTCCCTTTTTTATGATAAAACCATTAAAGAAAAATAACTTGAAGTTCATAAAAAAGATCAAGATAACCCAAATATCCAAGTAATATTTTAAATATAAAGTCCAATAAGCCACCATAAAGCTCATACTTGAACAATCACTCAAATAAATATAATATATAATTCTCTCCCTTTAAAGTAACAGTAAAACATGATGCACAATTTAGAACATATTTTTCTTAAACTTCTCCCCCTTTGAAATCATAAAAAAGACACAATTAAGAAGGATTAAGAACTACATGCAAGCTCCCCCTTAAGAACATGAATACATACTTTACATAACTCCCCCTATCAATATGCCTTAGAAACTAAATTATAGATTCAAGAGGCATCACAACGAATAATACCAAGCTCAAGCCTATTTTTGCAAAAATTTTCTTCATTCAAAGGCTTGGTGAAAATATCCGCCAATTGATCATTAGAGCTCACATAATCAAGAGTAATATGACCATTTTGCACATGCTCTCTAATAAAGTGATGTCTAATATCAATATGCTTAGTCCTAGAATGATGAATATGATTTTTAGTCAAATTAATAGCACTAATATTATCACAAAATATAGGCACATTATCAAATTTTAATCCAAAATCACAAAGAGTTTGTTTCATCCAAAGAATTTGAGCACAACAACTAGCAACCGCAATATATTCCGCTTCGGTAGTGGATAAGGCAACCAAATTTTTCTTTTTACTAAACCGAGATACTAAGGAGCTACCAAGAAATTGACAAGTCTCACTAGTACTTTTACAATCAAGTAAACTTCCAACAAAATCTGCATCGGAATATCCTACCAAATTAAGCTCAACATTTCTAGGATACCACAAACCTAAATAAATAGTCCCAAGCAAATATTTAAATATTATCTTAATGACATGCAAATGGGACTCCTTAGGAGAAGATTGAAATCTAGCACAAATACATACACTAAACATGATATCGGGTCTACTAGCGGTGAAATAAAGTAGAGATCCATTCATAACTCGATAAGTTTTTATGTCCATGCATTTACCTTTTTCATCCTTGTCAAGCTTAGTAGATGTGCTCATAGGTGTTTTTGCAATCTTACCTTCATTGAACTTGAACCTTTTGAGCAAATCCTTTGTGTATTTCTCTTGATTTATGAAAATATCATCCTTGAGTTGCTTGATTTGAAGTCCAAGAAAGAAACTAAGTTCTCCCATCATACTCATCTCAAACTCACTATGCATACATTTAGAAAATTCTTCACACAAAGAAGGATTAGTAGAACCAAAGATAATATCATCCACATATATTTGCACTAAAAGCATATCATTTTCCTTAGTCTTAATAAAAAGAGTAGTGCCAAGTTTACCCATTTTAAAACCATTCTCAAGCGTAGAAAATTACTAAGCCTATCATACCAAGCTCTTGGAGCTTGTTTTAAGCCATAAAGAGCCTTTTTCAACTTATAGACATGATTAAGTAAATCAAAACTTTCAAAGCCCGGAAGTTGTTCTACATAAACTTCCTCCATAAGATAACCATTTAAGAAGGCACTTTTCACATCCATTTGATACAAGATAAAATTTTTATAAGAAGCAAAAGCAAGTAACATTCTAATAGCTTCTAATCTAGCAACGGGTGAAAAGTCTCTTCATAATCTATACCTTCCACTTGACAATAACCTTGAGCTACAAGTCTAGCTTTATTTCTAATGATATTTCCATTTTCATCCATTTTATTTCTAAAGACCCATTTAGTCCCAATAATAGAAGCATTAGAAGGCCTAGGGACTAATTCCCAAACTCTGTTCCTTTCAAATTGATTCAATTCTTCTTGCATAGCTAAAATCCAAAACTCATCATTTTCTGCATCTTTAAAACTTTTAGGTTCAATTTGAGAAACCAAAGCAAGATTATTAAACAAATTAAGAGAGTAACGAGTTTTCACACCTTGTTCTGGATTACCAAGAATCAAGTTTTTAGGATGGGATGGGGCATACCTCCACTCTTTAGACATAGATGAAGAACCATTTTCCTTCTTTTCATTAAAGCTTACTTCTTGCTTACTTGAGTCAATTTCCTTGCCTTTGTCACTAACAAGTAAGTCTCCAAAATTCCTTTCTAAATCATCACTACAAATAGACTTATTAGAAACATTATTGCAAGATTCATCAAATACACATGCATAGATTCCTCAATAATTAAAGTTCTCCTATTGAAAACTCTAATAACCTAGAAATATACCAACATCCGTCTTAGAATCAAATTTTCCAAGCTTTTCTTTGTTGTTCAAAATAAAACATTTGCAATCAAAAATTTTGAAATACCCAATATTTGGAATTTTGTTATGCCAAAGCTCATAAGGAGTTTTATTTAAAGAAGATCTAATTAAAAATCTATTTAAAACATAACAAACGGTGATAACGACTTCTGCCCAAAAGCATTTAGGTAAATCATACTCATGCAACATTGACCTAGCAAATTCTTGCAAAGTATGATTTTTCCTTTCAACCACACAGTTTGTTGAGGAGTTCTTGGAGCAGAGAAGTTATGAGAAAAACCATTTTCTGCACAAAACTTTTCAAAAGCAATACTATCAAATTCTCCTCCATGATCACTCCTAATTTTAGAAATAAAAAATCCTTTTTCATTTTGAACTTTTTTTGCAAAACTAGCAAAACTTTTCAAAGTATCATCTTTATGTTTTAACATTAAAACCCAAGTAAATCTTGAAAAAACATCAACTATCACAAAGGGTATACAAATTTCCTCCAAAACTAGCAATTCTAGAAGAGGAAAATAAGTCCATGTGTAATAGTTGAAGGGGTCTAGATGTAGAGATCACATTTTTAGATTTGAAAGAGGACTTGGTTTGCTTACCCATTTGACAAGCATCACAAACATTATCCTTTTCAAATTTAAATTTAGGTAGACCTCTAACTAAAGAATTCTTGGAAAAATTTGAAATTAAGTGCATGCTAGCATGTCCTAGTCTTCTATTCCATAACCAAAAATCATCATGCAAACCCGAAAGACATTTATCACTAATTGGGCAATCACTCAAATAAATAGTATACACATTTTCATCCCTATTGCCAACAAACAAGACTTTTCTATCACTAGCATTTTCAATGATGCAATTCTTTTTACCAAACACAACTCTAAAACCTTTATCACATAATTGACTAATACTAAGTAAATCATGCTTTAGACCATCAACTAAAAGTACATTTTCAATCAAAGTAGAAGAACTATTACCTATACTATTACGAATAATTTTACCTTTCTTGTTGTCACCAAAAGTTACTAAGCCTCCATCATTTTTTAAAAGATTGACAAACTTGGATTGGTCTCCCGTCATATGCCTCGAGCAACCACTATCCAAGTACCATTTGTTTTTCTTGGAGACTTTCAAACAAACCTACAAACAAAATTGTTCAAGATTGATCTTTTGGTACCCATACTTGTTTGGGTCCTAGAAGATTAGCATTTACAAATTTGGGAACCCATTTTATTTTTGCATTCACATTTAAAGCATTTGATTTAGTAGATAAGTAACAAGAATAAGCTTTATGTCCATACTTGCCACATGAGAAACAAACAACATTATGCAAGGACTTATCTCTTACAACAAATTTATGCACTCTACTTTTCTTAGAGAAATTCTTTCTTGGAGCATTGTAAAACTTTGCTCTTTGAGAAAAATTCCTTCTTGAAGAAGTAGTATGAGCATATTTCAATTTAAAGCAATTAGGTCTAATATGACCTTCAAAACCACAATGATGACATATAGGCACAAAACTAGATATGTCATGCTTAGACACAACCTTAGACATATAAGCTTAGACACAATAGGAGATACTTTAACAAAAATAGTTTTAGAACTTGAAGGAGTAGAACATTTATTAATGTAGCCTAAACCTCTTTTATCACCATAAGGCTTGCCAACTTCAATTATTTTATCCAACCTTTGAGCACCTATTGTCAACTTTTTAATGGACTCTTTAGCCTTACCAAGTTCTTGCAAAGTATTTAATTCCTTTTCCTTAAACTATTTAATCAAATTATCTTTTTCACAACTATCATGCTCAAGAAATCTCACTTTATCAAGCAAGGCATTTTTCTCATCACAATAAAAACATGCTTATCACAAGAGACATTCATTTCCTCAATTTTCACAACATCATGCTCATTTTCTTTTAAGCAAGTAATTTCATCAAGTAAAGACTTATTTTCACTAGTTAGAGCATTGTATTTATTTTTAAGCACAACATATTTAGAACCAAGCTTTTCTAAGTCATTTTGCATATTTTCAAAAACTTCAAATAATTTATCATAAGAAAGGGGTTCTAGAGTTACTTCATCATCTTGTTCATCACTCTTGTCACTATGAGTCATGAAGCAAAAGTTTGCTACTTCTTCATTGTCACTTCCACTTCCACTTTCATCACTATCATCCCAAGAAGCTTTCATTGCTTTCTTCTTGGATTTCTTGGATGATTTGAGGAGAGGGCAATTTGTTCTTATGTGACCCGGTTTCTTGCATTCATAGCATATGACTTCATCCTTTTTACTCTTTTCACCCTTTGACTTTTTTTGGTTGGAAATGTGTTTGTTGAATTGTTTCTTCCTCTTGATGAAGTTTTTATACTTACGTGAAAAATATGCGATATTTTCTTCATCAAGAACGCCTTCATCTTCGGATTCAACTTCCAAGGATAAAGTTTTTAAAGCAATATCTTTCTTCTTTTCGGACTCATCCTCCACGTGTTCCTTCATGGTGATCTCATGTGTCATGAGAGAGCCAATAAGTGAAGGAAATCGAATCCTCATGAGCAGCAAAAACATGTGACTAAAATTGTAATTGCTTGTTTGTTCTTGGTTTACTCCAAAAACCAGTGCATTGGAAAAAAATAAAAGAGATAAGCAAAACATGAATTACTAAAGCATATATTAAACTGAGAATTCTATAAACTAGAGTAATAGAATTGTTACCTTTGTAGTTTTCAAAAACTCCTTGTGAAAATCCAATTTGACGAAGAACACATTAACTATTTTCTTCTTCTTCCTCCAACAGGACACTGCCAACAAGATAAACCTTCTATCAACTGAATTCTTTTGATCAATTCCTTGGTGGAAAGGAATCCAACAATTTGGAAGAGGTGAGGGATTTTTTTATTGAGAAAGAGAAAGTGTTCAATCAAAACAAATGTTGTGATCGATCAATCAACAAACTTCTCTCCATCGAGAAGTTAAAGCTAGAGGAGCACTTCCCCCCACTCCCTATCGATAGGGAGTCAGAGGGGAAGTGGGGAACATGTCCTCCTGACACATTCCTATTATTTAATTAATTAATAATTAAATTAATTAATTATGAAATAAATTAATTAAATCAAATTTAATTAACATTAATTAAATATCATATATTTAATTAATGTTAATTTAAATATCATATATTTAATTTAGATTAAATCACATTTAATCAAAATGAATTAAATATCATATATTTAATTTAGATTAAATCATATTTAATCAATTTTCCCTCTAATTTATAGTTTTAATACACATCTTATGTACATTAAATTTTAACCTATCGTTTTTAAATATGAATCTCATTCAAATTTAAAATAATAATTGAATTCTTTCAAAGATTTAATTCTCTTATGTAATTTAATATGAATCATATTTAAATTAAATTTATAATATAAGGTTCTAAAACTTTATATTATAATGTATCTTTATACGTTAATGTTTATTCCCTAATTGAATTTGAACATTTCAAATTCAAATGATCTTAGAACCCTTTACGAGCTAGAAGGTGGACCTAATGGACTTACATATCAGAAGCGCCAACGATACGAGATTATTCGGTCAATCTCATTAACCTCCTAAATCAACATTCGTTAACTGCGGAATCACTCCACTAAAGTTTCGCAGTTGCACTCTTCTCACTGCAGATATATTTCTGTGTCCACGGCTATTGACTAATAACAACAAGTCAATCCTTCACGAATATTCGTAACACCACCTAGGTCAAATTACCATTTTACCCCTAGGTTACATTTTTTACCTTAAGTCCCAGTGCTCCTCTAATGAACAATTTGTTTGTGGTCCTACAAACAAACAGAAGTCCCTCTCGGGCCAATGAGAGGGTCGGGTCCTTTGTTCAAGTCCCGGAGACACCAGTTAATGGAACATTCATCTACTTAGCCTAATAGGTGGGAAGGAGTGAATTCCATCTTGTTAGGTTAAGTTCCCAACTGCCTGCTCGGTCTTGTCCCCAAGAAGGTAGGCTTATTGAGTCGGCGACTCGGACCACTCTCACCCATACTAGTCAAAGGACAATCCCTCGCAAACAGGAGTTCATAACCTACTCAGGATTGAGATCAAGTTGTCTAGGTCATCCTAGTGAAATAGAAACCTAACTAGTCAACGGAGTTACACCTAGCGGTTACTATTTCGTGGTCTGGTCTTATGCAATCTCATCACATAAGATATCCCCACTCTCATGTCATCTACACGAACACGTTAGGATCACTGTGTTTGTATCACATACAAAGTGGGCCATATCCATGGTATTGCGAGGGTAAGGTACCCAAACCTTATCCCCTTACTATAAACCCTTTAGGGTGTATCTCGAACTGAGATCCTTATATGTACACTACATTCAGTTCAAGAGACATATTACAACCTTGGATGTTAGTTTATTGGATTTAGAGTTAATAAAAGGGTAATATCGTAAATAATCAACAATAACACTTTATTGATAATAATAACTCTTTATTACATTAATTAGAACATTATTTACAAACTACGAGTTTTAGGGCACACATCCCAACAAACTCTGACTTGAACTAAAACTCCAGTGGGGTACATTATAAACTAAAACAGTGGTTACAGAGATACAAAATACAATAAACTAGGGCATCCATATACCCATTACATATCTCCCACTTGCTCTAGATTATCCTATGTACATTTCTTGTAGACCTAGACTCTCCAGATGATCCTCGAACACTTTAGCCGTGAGAGTCTTCGTAAATAGATCAACTATGTTGTGCTCCAAAGTGATCTTCATGACTATCACGTCTCCTCGTTGCACTATCTCCCGAATGAGATTATACTTCCTCTCAATGTGCCTCCCTCTCTTATGGCTACGAGGTTCCTTTGAGTTGGCTACCGCACCACTGTTGTCACAGTATAAGGTGATGGGAAATTCCATATTTAGAACAACTTCCAAATCAGTAATGAATTTCCTTAGCCAAACAACCTTTAGCTGCTTCACAAGCAGCTACATACTCTGCCTCCATGGTGGAGTCGGCGATGCATACTTCCTTGATGCTTCACCATACTATACCTCCCCCGTTAAGGGTGAAAACTGATCCTGATGTGGATTTCCTAGAATCCTTATTGGTGATCTAAAAATCAGAATCAGTTTATCCAGTAAGGATTAAATCCTTAGACCCATACACAAGCGTATAATCCCTCGTTCTCCTGAGATACTTGAGGATATTTTTAACCGCGGTCCAGTGGTCTAACCCTGGATTGAATTGATACCTACTGACTATTCCCATTGCATAACAAGTGACTTACCTCGTGCATAACATAACATATATTCAGCTACCTACTGTCAAGGCATAGGGAATACGTCTCATATCCTCAACTTCTTGAGGTGCCTTAGGACATTGTTCCTTAGACAAATGAGTTCCATGTGTGAAAGGTAATTAACTTCTCTTGGAATTCTGCATCGAATATCGGACCAACATTTTGTTGATATAGGACGGTTGAGACAAAGCTAGCATTCTGTTCTTGCAATTTCTGAAAATTTGAATCCCAAGAACATATTGCGCCGCTCCCAAATCTTTCATTTGGAATTTGGTCGCTAGCCAATTCTTTATGTCAGTTAGGTATCCTACATCATTTCCAATGAGTTGGACATCATCCACATAAAGTATTAAGAAAACTACTTTGTCGTTGATGATTATCTTGTAAACACAAGGCTCATCAACGTTTTGGTCAAAGACATAAGACTTGATCGCAGTATCAAATCTCATGTTCCAAGATCTGGATACTTGTTTCAACCCATAAATGGATCGATTGAGCTTGCAAACTTTTTGCTCCTAACCTTGGGCTATGAACCCTTCGGGCTGAGACATATAGATACTCTCGTCAAGATTACCCTTCAAAAAGGCAGTCTTGACGTCCATTTTCCAGATCTCATAGTCATAAAATGCGGCTATAGACAAGAGTATCCTAATAGACTTCAACATAGCAACATGGGAAAAAGTTTCCTCATGGTCAACTCCTTCCCTTTGGGTAAAACCCTTTGCTACAACCCTTTGCTACAACCCCTTGCTACAAGTCTAGCCTTAAAGGTTTGTACCTTTCCGGCTACAACTCTCTTTCTCTTATAGATCCATTTGCAACCTATGGGTCTTACCCCTTCAGGCTGGTCTACAAGTTCCCAAACTGAATTGAAGTACATTGACTCCATTTCAAGGTCCATGGCTTTGATCTATTGGTCCTTATCTACGTCATTCATCGCCTGTTTATAAGACAATGGATCCTCTACGCCATCATCGTATATGACAACTTGAGTTTAAGTTAAATCCAAGTAGCGGTCAGGTTGGGAAACAAATCTCCCACTGCGTTGAGGCATTCCCAACGATTGAGAAGGACCAGACTGGCTCGATGTGCTGGCTTCTTCATCAACCCTTGATGAAGGTCCAACCTGGTCAACAACTCTTGTTGACTCCTCTGTAACTTCATTTAATACTAATCTACTATGTGGTTTATGATTTCTCATGTGATCTTCCTCCAAGAAAGTGGTGTTTGTCGATACAATCACCTTGTTTTCTTGTGGGTCGTAGAAAAGACCACCTTTCGTATCTTTGGGGAAGCGAACAAATTGACATCATTTTGAATGAGGTTCCAATTTCTTTGGGTTTGTCACTAGCACGTGTGCTTGACAACCCCAAATCGTGAAGTGTTGTAAACTAGGTTTATGCGCCTTCCACAACTCAAAAGGTGATTCTGAAACACTTTTTGATGGAACAGTGTTCAAGATTTGAACCGCAGTCTCTACTGCGTAACTCTAAAACGAGGCAGGCAATTGAGCATAGCTCATCATAGATCGAACCATGTCTAACAAGGTTCTGTTTCTCCTTTCAGCTACATCATTCTGTTGTGGTGTATTAGGTGCTGAGAGTTGAGATTGAATTCCATGTTCTATCAAATAGTTCTGGAATCTCAGATCCATATACTATTCACCTCGATCAGATCGAAGTGTCTTAATGGTCGCCCCTAATGCATTTTCAACTTTAGCCTTAAACTCTTTGAACTTTTCAAGAGCCTCAGACTTATGATGCATTAGGTATAGATAACCATGCCTTGAATAATCATATATAAAAAGATGAAATATTCATACCCTCATCGAGCTTTAACATTCACCGGACCACAAAGATCCGAATGTATAAGCTCCAAGGGTTCTTTGGCTACATAACATTTTCCAGTAAAAGGCCGCTTAGTCATTTTTCATTCCAAGCATGATTCACACGGAGGTAAAGAATCATCTTCTAACTTGTTTAGAAGTCCATTCTTAGTTAATCTCTCAATCCAGTTGAGATTTATATGACCAAGTCTTAAATGCCAAAGAAAGGTATTGTTATTAGGAGAAACTCTTTGCCTTTTACTTTGAGTATTTGCAGTTTTAAACATCTCATGATTTAAAATTACTTTTGTTTGATTCGGTTTAAGTACATATAAGCCGTTTTCTAATTTAGCAAAACAAATATTGATACCCTTTTTTGAAAATGAACGTTTCATTGATAGAAAAAGATATACAATATCCATATTCTAGCAAACAAGAGATAGAAATTAAGTACCTTTTAAGTCTAGGAACTATGTACAGATTTTCTAAAATTAAAAATCTATCTCTAAAAAACAGCTTCACATCTCCCACTGCACGAGTTGAGACGACGTCTCCCGTTCCGACCCTGAGCGTCATCTGACCATGTAAACCCGAGAACTCTCCTTGAAATTTTCCTAAAAAAAAAGAAAGGAAAAGAAAAGAAAAGGAAAGATATGTTTGATATGTATGGTTTTTTTTTTAAAAAAAAAAGAAAAGAAAAGAAAAGAAAAGGGAAAGAAAGAGATAAACAAAGGATTAAAAAAAAGAAAAAAATAAAAAGTAAAAGACAAACAACCCACCGCCAAGTTTATTTAAGTATTCAACCCACCTTCTTTCCATTTCCTTCTTATTTTATGAAAGAAAACCAGAGAGCCTCGTGAGATGAAGTTGAAGGAAGAAGAAGAAAGGGTTTTTTGGTTTAATGTTGAAGAAGAAAGGGAGAAAGTTCAATCCAACCTCCCATGGCAGCAAGGTGAACATTTCTGCCCAATTCTGATATTTTGATCATTTCAAGCTCCACAAGAAGAGGTAAGAGTTGAGGTTTGTTTTGCTTGAAATATAATTCATATTTGAACAAAATTCGTGAAGGAAGCTTGAGCAAATTCTTAATCTAAGTTACTGATTTGTTAAGAGGAAGGCAGAGGAAAGATTTTGCTGTCAAATCTGAGAACCCTCTGGTTTTTTGGTCGTGCTGATCGGTAGAGTTAAAATCAGAAGCTCTAATAGGTATGGTTAGAAAGCTTATTAAATTACCTACAACGTTCATGAAGAACTTGTGAGTAGAAAATGATTGGAAGATTTTTAAAATTTCAGGCCAATTTCGAGTTGCAGCAGGGAAACGAATCTGGAATAGCAGATGTTTGTTTTTAAAGAAGAAGATTTCGAGGTATTTTCGAACCAATCTGTTGAGAATCGCAATTTCATTTCTTCAGATGAGTTTTAAAGGGTTCAAAAAGGAAGAATTTGGTATAAATTACATCCTTTTTGGCTAAGTAATGAAGAAGTTATGATTATGTGAAATCAGGGCATGAAATCTGTTAAGTGCTGGAAAATTGATAGAATGGTTTTTGTGATTTTAAGATTGAAATTCATGAGCTCGAGGTTCTAATACTTGGAATTGGTTTGTTTAACAGGCCAAGAGGAAATAGGTCGAGTGTACGGGCCAAGGTTCTAGATCTAACGCTGTGAATGACAAAACGAACCTCCAAAACGATCTTTATGCTTGAATTATGCTTAAGGAAGTACAAGGTTTTCCTAGAATGAAATGGTCTAAATGCTTTATGTTTTCTTTTGGAACACATATTTATAAGCATTCATGGTTTCCTACAAATGATTTTAAGTGCTCGTTGTCAGCCTAGATGTCCTGATGAATTTATTCGTGAGCATATGTTTATTGATTTCCAAAATTTAGTGAAAATGTTAAGATTTCAAGCAAGCATGTACTAGCAAGTATTATTTAAAAATTTCCAGTTTTATGAACAAGCTGAGTAACCTTGAGTTTTACGAAAGAAAAGATAAGCAGACATGTTTAAGTATTTTATTGTGTTTTTCTGGGACTCGAATGAGTAAATGGTTGAGATATTGAGCCCGAGGCTATATAGTACCGTGTGCACACAGGTCATTTTCTGTTGTCGACGTTGAGTGAACTCCGTGAGAACAATGTTGTCGTGAGTGCTGCAACCCCACTACGACAAAGACGATTGGAGTGCTGGGCGGGCCCCACTACATCGTAGAGTAAACGTTGGTTGTACTAGGCGTGCCCTACACAACGTGGATTGTTATATGTTTTTATAAGGGTTAATATTACTTATATGCCTTATGAGATTTTAACGACATACTTGCTAGTTTTCTGAAAAGCTATATGATTACACGTTTATATTTAATGCTTGATTACAGATGCATATGCTCATAGATGGTCAGGTGATATGATTTACCAGTTTTTAGATTTTAAACTCAGTCACTCACTGAGCTCCATAGCTTATTCTTTCAGTGTTTTCAAACTTTTCAGGTAGAGATCGAGCTCCTGGTGCCTGAAATTCTGCTATAGTCTGCTGAAAGATCCAAAAGTTGATATTTTGTACGTGGGTGGTGTTGTATAGCAAGTCCCTATGTGTTGTAGTTAGTTTTGAGGGGACTATGTAGTTATAGTTGTATGTGCTTTAGAGGTTGTGGTTATGTAATCAATGGTTGGACCTGTTTGTGGTTCTGATACTCTTGCCTGTTTTAGTTTTCAAGAGAGACTTAAGTAGGGTTACTCATTAAGTAGGTTTCGTAATTGTCACTATTCCGCTGTGTTTATGTTTAAAGTGTTCCATATGCAGGTATAGTATGTTTTTTCAGGTAAAACAGGGTCAACAGGTATTGTTAAGAGGTAAACAATGTTTGTTGGCTTCACACCATCTTCCGGGTTAAGTTAGCAAGTAGTTCGGGAGGGGGTGTGACACACCCTCTTCGAGCTCCTTGAAGGAACTAGTTTCCTGTAAAGAAGAGGAAACGTGGTTAGTGGCCCCTGAATCAAGTATCCAGGGAAAGTTATCACTTTCCACTAAACAGGTTTCAAGAACAAGTAAATCGCATTTACCTTTCTTTTCTTTGAGCTTAGCAAGGTACTTTGGACATTTTCGCATCCAGTGCTCGCCCATGTTGCAGTGGAAAAACTTTCCTTTGTCTGCAACCTTGGTCTTTCCCTTGCCCTTATAAGCCGCGGCAGGTGCTTTCCCTTTCCCTCGTTGCTTTTTCTTTTGGATCTTCTTAAGGCCAGAAGAGGAGCTGCAGGATTTTGTTCCAGAGGATGAACCCTTTTGGAACTTTCTAAAATGGGCAAACAGATTTGCCTCTCCATCAACCTGTGCCTTATTCTTCATAAGAGACTAGAAAGTCTACAGTCCGTTCAGGAAAGTAGTCAGATTATATTTTATCTTGTTCATCACCGCATTGCTGCAGAATTGTAGGAAACTCTTCGGAAGAGATTTTTGAATGAACTACACCTGACTTTGCTCGTCGATGACCACACACTTCATTTTTGCCACGTTGAAGCGGACCATCAGATCGAGAACATGTTCTCTCACCGAAGACCCCTCCTTCATATGGGAGTTATAAATGTACTTGAGGGATTCATACTGAAGTTGTCCAAACGGTTGTCCGAAAATGTTCTGCAATGAACTCATGATCTCACGTGTTGAGACCTTGCCCTCGTGCTTTTTGGCTAGAACTTCAGAAACACTAGCCAAAATATAGACCTTGGCCTTGATCGAATGGTCATACGCATCCTTAACAGCTTGAGGAGCGTTTCGAGCAGGGACTTGAGGACACTCCTCAGTGAGTACAAACCGAAGGTCGTCAACAACCAGAATCGTATTCAGGTTGGACTTCCACGTAGAATAATTTTCGCCTGTTAAACGTTCACTTTTGAGTAAGGCTATAATAGAGGACGACATGCTGAAATTACAAAATAGTTCTAATTAGTTATGCCTTTTAAAACTCGTTACAACCCAATCAATTTTAGAAAAATTATTAAAGAACCCTAATGTTTAAATTAAACCTTTAATTTTGCAACGATACTTCAAGGATTTAGAATAAAGCCACCATCGGGTGGTCAATCACTCCTCCCCTGAATTGAGACTATCTCAACTAATGCTCACTACCAGAACATCTCATGTCCCAATGATTCTTGGCTACCGTTTGTTAGGTTAAGAACTTGTTAACTAGTTTAACTTATCCTGTAAATGTGACCCTACCATTTTCAGATCCAATTAGGTCCGAGCCAACAGGCTACTATTAAGAAAGACGACTGTTGAAAAATTACCTAAGTGACCCTATCCATTTCTGGAGTTCGCGGTGTTTCGATCCCTATAGTTAGGCCCTTCGTAGGGTTTGGCTGCTTCAGGGCAACCTAGCAGGCAGACTATAGAAATCTCACGGTGCGACCTAAAGGAGGAGACCGTAGGATACATTGACACGCGTCTTTCTCCCATTTACTATAGACACTTTCCTCATTCACCTTGGTATTGAACCATGCAGACACCTACCATAGGGGACACCCTATTGATGCCACGTGGCCGAGCATGAAACTCACGGTGTGAACTCTTGAGGACGTGAGAGCTAAAACTCGATGCGTACATCTCGTTTTCTCCCACTAAAGTATCTTAACAATTTAGGGTTTAGGTTGAGCTTAGGTGGATTCGGGCTAAAAGAATCTATATAAGTCTATGGCTATTATAACTTTTATAACTAGGTCTTTTTAGCTTGTCTAGGTGAATAAACATTTTAATAACCTAGATATATTGCATGCTAACAAGTCTATGGTTAATTCAACTCAGGCTCCAGGTCAATTCCCAGGTAGGAGGTGTTCCGTTAATCGTCAGCTTAAGTACCCCCAACCTTAGACAGAACATCACCAGTAGAGTTCCCTTATAACCAATGTCCTATTGTCCTACTATATTTTAAACTATTTAAAATACTAGTAAGACTAATTTCTAATCCTATTAGAAATTAAACTTAGGTCTAATTAATTTATATAACACTTATAGAAATAAAATGCATGAACATGCTTATCCTAAGGTGGGAATAATTCTAAATGACATTCATAAAGAAAATAGTCGTTAAACCGAAAAATTTGGCCCCTAAAATGCAAAAAATAATAAAATTACTCTACTTTTATTACATAAACGGTCAAAAACCCATTGAACCGGAGTTAAACTGCTCGAACCGGACCATCCACAACCCGAACTACTCGAACCAATGAAGAACCAGTCTGCCTCATTCAGCTACTTCCACGACATTGCAATGCTGAGGATAACGTTGCAACGCCGACTCCCTCGCGCTTGCGTCCAGTATCGGGCTAGCATTGCAACGCCATGAAACGGCATTGCAACGCTGCTAACCCCTTGATTCCTTATCGATAGGGGGCTCCAGCGTTGCGACGCCGTTCCCCAGCGTTGCAACACTGATGAACGGCGTTGCAACGCCACAGGGAGTAATAGAATTACTAAAGCAAAACATGAATTACTAAAGCATGGATTAAACTGAGAATTCTCTAAACTAGAGTAATAGAATTGTTACCTTTGTAGTTTTCAGCAACTCTTGGTGAAAATCCAATTTCACGAAGAACACATGAACTACTTTCTTCTTCTTCCTCCTACAGGACACTACCAACAGGATAAACCTTCTATCCTCTGAATTCTTTTGATCAATTCCTTGGTAGGAAGGAATCCAACAATTTGGAAGAGGTGAGGGAATTTTTGATTGAGAGAGAGTGTTCAATCAAAACAAATGTTGTGATCGATCAATCAACAAACTTCTCTCTATCGAGAAGTTAAAACTAAAGGAGCACTTCCCCCACTCCCTATCGATAAGGAGTCAGAGGGGAAGTGGGGAACGAGTTCTCCTGACACGTTCCCATTATTTAATTAATTAAATCAAATTTAATTAATATTAATTAAATATCATATATTTAATTAATGTTAATTTAAATATCATATATTTAATTTCGATTAAATCACATTTAATCAAAATGAATTAAATATCATATATTTAATTTAGATTAAATCATATTGAATCAATTTTCCCTCTAACCTATAGTTTTAATGCACATCTTCTGTACATTAAATTTTAACATACAATTTTTAAATATGAATCTCTTTCACATTTAAAATAATATTTGAACTCTTTCAAATATTTAATTCTCTCCTGTAATTTAATATGAATCATATTCAACTTAAATTTATAATATAAGGTTCTAAAACTTTATATTATAATGTATCTTTATACATTAATGTTTATTCCCTAATTGAATTTGAACATTTCAAAATCAAATGATCTAAGAACCCTTTACGAGCTAGAAGGTGGACCTAATGGACCTACAGATCAGAAGCTCCAACGATACGAGATTATTCTGTCAATCTCATTAACCTCCTAATTAGCATTCGTTAACTGTGGGATCACTCCACTAAAGTTCTGCAGTTATACTCTTCTCACTGTAGATATATTTCTGTGTCCACGGATATTGACCAATAACAGCAAGTCAATCCTTCACGAATGTTAGTAACACCAGCCGGGTCAAATTATCGTTTAACCCCTGGGTTACATCTCTTACCTTAAGTTCTAGTGCTCCTCTAATGAACAATTTGTTTGTGGTCCTACCAACAAACAGAAGTCCCTCTCGGGCCAATGAGAAGGTCGGGCCCTTTGTTCAAGTCCCGGAGACACCACTTAAGGAAACATTCATCTACTTACCCAAATGGGCGGGAAGGAGTGAATTCCATCTTGTTAGGTTAAGTCCCCAGCTGCCTGCTCGGTCTTGTCCCCAAGAAGGTAGGCTTATTGAGTCAGCGACTCGTGCCACTCTCACCCATACTAGTCAAAGGGAAATCCCTCGCAAACAGGAATTCGTAACATGCTCAAGATTGAGATCATGTTGCCTAGGCCATCCTAGTGAAATAGAAACCTATCTAGTCAACGGAGTTACACCTAGCGGTTACTATTTAGTGGTCCGGTCTTATGCAATCTCATCACATAGGATATCCCCACTCACATGTCGTCTACACGAACACGTTAGGATCACTGTGTTTGTATTACATACAAAGTGGGTCATATCTATAGTATTGTCAGGGTAAAATACCCAAACCTTATCTCCTTACTATAGACCCTTTAGGCTATATCTCGAACTGAGATCCTTATATGTACACTACATTTAGTTCAAGAGACATATTACAACCTTGGATATTAGTTTATTGGATTTAGAGTAAATAATCAACAATAACACTTTATTGATAATAATAACTCTTTATTACATTAATTAAAACATTATTTACAATAAGTTCCTCCAAAGGAAGTTTGGTGAGATCTCTTGCTTCTTGAATCGCCGTCATCTTTGCTTCCCAATTCTTAGGTAAAGATCTAAGAATTTTCCTAACATTTTCCGAGGTAGTATGAACTTTACCAAGACCTTTCAAAATATTTGTAATGTTAGTAAATCTAGTAAACATCTCGATAATAGATTAATTAACATCCATCTTAAACAATTCATAATTATGAACTAGCATGCTAATTTTTTATTATTTAACTAGATTAGTTCCCTCATGAGTCACTTCAAGAATATTTCATATTTCTTTAGCCGAAGAGCACATAGATATTCTATTAAATTCATCCTTACTCAAAACACAATAAAAAAAATTTATAGCTCTAGCATTAAGACCACACTTTTTCAAATCAATTTCATCATATTCATTTTCAAATTTTGGCACGTCATTTTCATTAACAATTTTCATGGGAATATATGGACCATTAACCACATTTAACCATAAACTATAGTAAAAGAATTGCAAATAAATTTTCATTCTAGCCTTCTAATAAGAATAATTTGACCAATCAAAATAAGGAGGCCTAGAGTTGGATTACCCTTCAATAACACCATTTACTACTAGGTTTGCCATAAAGTTCAAACAATAAAGTTTATAAAAAAATTCTAAAAGAGTAACCTCTCTCTGATACCAATTGTTAGATCGGTATGGCAACCCTAGAGGTGAATAGGGTTTCTAAAAACTTTATAAAACTTTTTTGCTAAATATGCCCAAAAATACTAATTAACACACTTTTTAAAAGTAATTAAAAAAAATAATTAATGTAATAAACAAGATAGATATAAAGTATGAAAAATTAATTATATCCAACAAAATAAACAATTAAGAATAAATTAAATCATGCATAAATTACTACAATTAATTGTAAAAATAAATAGGAAAGAGTTAGAGAAGAGGACACCGTAATTTTATAGTGGTTCGGTTAAACTCGACCTACTCCACTCGCCAAGCGCCTCTTGGGAATTTGAATAAAAATGTTACCAACTCTTTCCACAGATTAGAGCCTAACTGCTACACCGCTCCTTTTTATGAGTTCAAGAGCAAACTCGATCCTTTCCACGGGTTAGGATCAAACCGTTACAAAGTTTGATAAATTGAAGAACACACAAATAAACTCTCTTGATAGAGTAGATTTACAAACTTTTCTCTCACAAATCAATCCTCATAATACAACAAAACTCTCTAAAGAATAAGATGAAAAGAAAAAAAGTTGAGAGCTTGGAGAGAGCAACAATGAAAGCTTTTTGAGATTTTTTTTTTGGAGGATTGTAAAATGCAAAATTTTTGAAAATTTGGAGAAGAAGATGATATAAACAGAGAGGAAAATGAGGTAAAACCAAACATTAATTTGGACTATTAGATTGAGGAAAAAGAGAAGTGAATGATGGAGATTAAAAAGTAAAAAGTAATTGAAAATATAAAATAAATAATATAATAATAATAATAATAATAATAATAATATATAATATATATTTAAATCTTCAACGGTAAAATGAAAACTTTTTTTTCTTTTTTTTTTATGACAACCGGTCAAAATTGCATTAAATGAAATTTTGTTTTTTTTTTTGAATAACCAACGGTAATTCATATATATATATATATATAATTTTATTTTTCTTTTCTTTTATTTTAAAACAAACAAAAAGCCCACTAAATGTCACTCTCCCATAGCTCCACATGTCCTCCTCCAAATGGTCTATGATGCTGACTTGGCCGCCACATTATCGCGTTGAGAATTTTTTGTTTAAATTTGTTTTGACCATAACTTCTTTGTTTTAGCTCCGATTTGAGTGATTCAAGAGGCGTTGGAATTGTTTCTCCGAGCTCTATGCTATGAATACTTCAAAACAGTGATACTGTTAGTAATTAATAGCAGGTTTGTTATCATCAAAATATTAATTAATTAATTATTAAAATTAATTAATTTTAGATTAAGGCCAAAAAGCCAACAAGCTCTTCTTCAACTATTCGTGTTAGTTAAAAGAAAATGATGAATTTCAAATTAAAAGTCTAATCAATTCAACTCCCAGGTAAGTCCTTTGGTAGAGGTGTTCTCTACGTTCAACTTAAGTACCTCAACCTATAGAGGATTAGCTTTAGACAGAATTTCCTCTTGATCAAAACTCTTTATTTGAATACACTTCCTTTCAACCACACCATTTTTTTAAATTTTTAATTTTCTTTTTTGAAGAAAAAGGATCAACAAGATTGGTTCCTCATTCCTCCATCAATTTTCTTCCTAATAGGGCTTGACTTTTGAACCATAAATCTTGACATCGCTACCTTGTCCATCTCGTGAATCCACAACTCCATGTTGAATCATGTCAGGTCCTGATCACTTCATTTTCATGTTGTGTTGAAAAACATTTATTTTGTGGTTGAATAGTAGCACTCATTATACTTCTATCATGTTTTATTCGAATTTCCTGGTAGTGCTAATTCACTTTCTTCATTAAAGTTTTCCTCCTCTTTTGATTGTTCTTGAAACTCATACAATTGTGAATATTCTTCATTCTCGACCTGTGAACATTCTTATATATCTCCAGGGTGTCTTAATTTCCTGGTTATTAACTCGCTTTGTGAGTTCTCCTTTTTCAACATCAATCAAGGTTCTGCCAGTCGCTAAAAATGGTCGTCCTAGGATGATCGAAACCTCTCGGTCTGTTTCACAATAAAAAATTATGAAGTCGACAGGGAACACAAACTTGTCCACCTTTATCAACAAGTATTCTATTTTTCCAATGGAGCATGCAATATATCTGTCTGCCAATCGTAGGATTATTGTGGTGGGACGAGCCTCCCCTCTCCCAAATCTCTTGAAAACTGATAACGACATCAAATTGATGTTGGCTCCTAGATCACATAAGGCTTGCCCAACGTTTATCTCTCTAATAATTCATGGTATTATGAAACTCCTAGAGTCCTTAAAGTTGGGTGGTGCCTTACTTTTTAGCAATGCACTACAATTTTCTTTCAACGCCACTGTTTCAAATTCCTATAATCTCCTTTTCTTTGTCAAGATATCCTTGAGAAATTTAACCTAATTTGACATTTGCTCAATTGTCTCCACTAACGGGATGTTAATGTGGATTTGCTTGAGAATGCCCAAAAATTTGTTAAAATGAGTATCTTTGTTCGTCGAAACGGTTGTGGCGGTCTGTAGAATCGTTTAGGGTCATTTTCCTTAGAAGCATTTTTGTTAGCTTTTGCCTTATTGGTGTTTGTTTTGTCTTCTTCCAAATCTTCCTCGAACTTGCTCTTCTCTTTCTTTGCAATCTTCTCTTCAATAGTGTTTTTTGAATTTTCTTCTTTTGCTCCCTGTGGCATCTCTGGTCCCTCGTAATTGAGCCTACTACGTAAGGTGATTGCCTTATAATGTTCCTTTCTTTCTCTTTGAGGATTCTCGGTTGTGCTTGGTAATGTCCTTTGAGGTCGACGTTTTAATTCATTTCCCAACTATCCCACCTGCATTTCTAAACTTCGTAATGAAGCTGTTTGACTTTGGATGATGACGTCATTCTTAGCCATGTTTGCTTTGATTTTGGCCATGTATTCTCTCATCAAAGCTTCAAGTGATGAATTTGGTACTATAGGTTGGGTTTGTGGCTGCGCCACATTCTTTAGCAGATAAGATTGTTGTTGGGAGTTGTTGAACCTTGGCGTTCCTCTAGGCGTTCCATATGAAATGGAAGTAGATGTGCTTGTGCTTTGTCCTCCCCATGAGAAGTTGGGATGTTGTCTCCATCTAAGGTTGTATGTGTTGGAGTAGGGTCTTGCCCTAGTGTGCCCTGCATAACCACTAGATCAAAAATGGGATACAATGACGGACGAAAAAAATAAGGGGCAAGAAACAATGACGCGCGGTCGAAAACATGCGAAAAAAATTAAAATGGACATACAATGACGGGCATTGTCCGTCATCGTAAGTTTTGGAAAAATCGACCGTAAAATTCTTCAAATGACCGTCATTAAAGTTAAAATATAAAAGGCACAATCACCTATCTCTTTCTTAAACCCTAGCGACAAAAAGGATTCTCCACGATTTTCTTCTCTTCTCATTCTGCCCTCACTCTCTGCAAGGACCTCACCAAATCTTCTCATTCTGCCCTCACTCTCTAATGGCGCAAGGACCTCACCCATGGCATTCGCTCCCAATCTTCCTCAACGGTGATCTTTTCCTCTTCATAATTCTTTTCTCATTTCCCTAAGCATTTCACCCATTTTCTCTCTCTAACCTCAAGTCCTCAGGTACATTTCCATGGGCATTAATCAAACTGCACTGTTTTTCATTTCTTCTTTGTTTTTTATTTTTCCTTTTCTTTTGCTTTTTTTTTTTTTTTGCTTACTATCGTATTCTAATGTGAAGGGATATTTATTTGTTGAGAAGGAGAAGAATAGTGTGTAGGGGATAACATGATATTACGTAATGATGATGGAAGTTTTAGATTTTGTTCCTTTATTGGTGCTGGGAGACGTAGCCAGGTGTGAAAGAGTACAAACTAAGAGAAGTAAACAATGTAAATATACAAATACTAGGTGGTGTTCGGTAGCATAAGCAAGATTTCAAAAATCTTCTTTACCACACTTCTAACTTATTGTAGGACTTGTTTTTCCTTTGATTTAAGAAATTAGCTGAGTTTTTCTGTATTCATTGATTAAGTTTAGCTGCTGGCTATATGTTAACAATAGTGATGGATAAATTTAACTGACCAAAGTTTATGTATTCTTTAATCTGTATTTCCTATTTCTTCTCTTGTTGTATACCTTGAAGTCAATGCTAGATTTTATTGAGATACCTTATGCGTTTGTTCTATTAAGTAAGACAAGGTTTTAGTTTATGATACATTAACAATTCAATCTTTTATGATGTATATCCTATATGTCAAGTTTTGAAGGAAGCTGAACTTCTCTGGTTGATGGTAGAAATATGGTCTTGAATTGAAGGCGGTGCTTCTGTTAGATATGCATGGATATTGGGTGGTTGGCATGATTTTATATTTAATTTAATAGTCATAAGTGCAACATACATAATAATGGATTTCTAATTTTATTCTCCCTGAAATGTTATTGCTAAGATTTTAACAAATACTATTATATGTTAATATTTCTGTTTGCAGTGGGCACTAAACACTTCAAAGAAACCTATTGTCACAACTGCTTGGTTACAACAGTGTTGGATTGAACATCGTGTAGTGCCTCAGGAGGAATATCGAGTCCTTCCATTTTCTGGATTGAATATTTCGGTGTCTAGAATTCCAGCAGGTTATGAGTTTCACAATATCTTATTCTTGCTCATGGAAAATTGTTTTCTTGTATTCTTTTACCATTTCTGGTCCTTTGGGGACATATGATAAAATTGTGTTCTTTTAACATTTCTGGGTTTCATGCTGTTGAATGAAAAGTTAACACACATAATAGTTTCATGTAGAATAAAAGTTGTTGGGTTTGAAGCTTCTGAGGTGCGCAAGATTGTGAATATGATTCGCAGAGGTGGAGGCTCCCGGTACATGCTGTTCAATGACAAGTTAACACACATAATAGTTGGAAATCCGTCAGAAATGTAATAATCCTTTACTTATATGCTTTTTATTTATGTGGCTCATGGTGATATGCAATCACAGTACAATTTCTGTGAACTGTATTGCTTTAATTTGTGAGCTTGGCTGTGTAGTAAGCTTTTTTATCTCACCAGAATGAACTATCCTTACAATCTGAAATGGATTTTGCCATTTTTTGAAATTGCAGGGAGAAAAGGGAAGTAAGAGATATTGCAGCTTCAGGTGTCATTCATGTGGTTAGAACCACCTGGCTTAAGGATTGTGATCGTCAGAAGAAAGAGATCCCTGTTCTTGGCAGACATATGGTCTATGATGAATTTATTGTTAAAGGTCTGATATGTATGGCTTATATACTTGGATGTCTTTTTGAACGTCAATCTTAAACCTACCTTCATTCAGAATGCTGCATATTTCATCAGGATGTACGATCGGAATTTGTTTGGAGATCTTAAACCTACCTCGTACTCATTATTAGTTGAGCAGAGAGTAGTTCATTAATGCAGCTTTGAAGACTATATTCTAGTTCAACAGTTCCAGCTCCATGACTTTAAAAGCAAGCCTTTGGAGTAGATATAATTCTAAATCTAGTGTTTCTTTGACCTCTTTCAGTTGTATACTTACTTGCATCTCTTGCATACTCCCATCCTGTTAAAAGAACAATTTAAAATTTAAGATTATTGTCAAATGTCATTTAGCATGTGGAAATAATACCATTTCTATTTAGCATGTGAAAATAATATCAGTTCCATATAGCATATGAAGACTATGCCTTTGACAAATTCATCCATTTTATTTATGATATATATTCTGACGATCATATTTGAATTCTCTCTTACTAGAGAGCTGAAATTGTTGAATGGGTAAATCAAGGGGGAGGGGAGGTTGTTGAGGATAGGTTGTTGAGGATCGTATGAAACAGAAAGTGCACTTCAGTGTTGAATGTCATGGTGAGACACCAAGGAGTATAGATATCAATACTACATATGTGTCAAGTCATTGGGTCTGATCATGTTTAGAGGTACGTTCGATTGATTATTTGTGATTTCTATTTTTTCTTTCTTCTTTTTGTTAGTTTATAATTGGAATCTAATATTTACTTGTCATTTGATTTAGATTTGTTAGACATGGATGATTTTCAATGTTAGGAGAGACAAATAAGCTTTGCCTCTTGCACTAAGAGACACACACATCAAAGATCAGTTGATTCATTCTTTATCAAACATCTAACACAAATTTTTTTTAATTATGTTGTTGCTCTTCTTTTGTTCTTGTTATTGTTCATTAATGGTTTCTTTTGTTACTTTTAAAGGCTAACATTTACATACAAGGTTATTGGCATTACAAAAGGTGAACATTCGCTTCGTGGTAATGATATCTCATCTTTTGGTCATCATCAATCTCTGGCAATTGCTTTATTTCATTTTCTTGTAAACCTCTCTTTCATCAACTTGCTTAACTTTGAAATTTTACTGTTATTTCTACTTATTAGTGAGAACTAAATGGTCCTGATGAAAAAAATTAAAGCTTTGCTTTTTATAACTCTAGAACTTGGTTTCTATAATTTGGTGTTTGCTTATTCTTTCGTTTCCATAAAATTTACAAATCAAGATGGCGATGGAATCTTGATTGTCTGATATAAAGTGTAGTGGCTTATTTTTTGATCTAGTGTCGGTAAGAAGAACATACACAATGCACAATTCCTAGTTCTGTTGGTTGGTGATGGAATAATATTAAATATTATTTGAAAGGAGTTTGATTTAAGTAGTACATTCGATTGTACATAATTGGGTGGGGCATTGTAATTATCTCATGATTGTGTATATATACACTTATATTTCTACCATTTTCCATGATTTCAGGGACCTTGTACCTGCTGACCTGACGATAAGCCAGTTTGTTTATGTTTTCCAGAAAAGGATTAAGCTTAGTCCCGAGAAGGCTATTTTCATCTTCTTCCAAAACACCCTACCTCCAACTGGTTAGCTGAATTTATATTGTCGCAGGCTGGTAGCATGAAGAAATGCATTTGCATTTGTTTAATATCTGTATTCTGTTGTTGCAGTTGCTTTGATGTCATCGATCTATGAAGAAAACAAGGATGAAGAGGGTTTTCTTTACATGACTTACAGTGGAGAGAACACCTTTGGGTTCTTATTGCTTCAAATCAAAATTCACGTGTGTAAATGAACTTTAAAAGTTATGTTTACATGACTTACAAATACTTCTTCAAGGAGCTTAAACAATATTTGAGTATGTAAATTGCTTGTATGTTTTCTAATATGTTTGATCTTTTGTCAAATGTTGTTTTCTCGTCCATTGTAGTTTTCTTTGAATTTTGTTCTATATCATGCACAATATATTAATTAAAGTTATGTTTTTGTGAACTTACTTGTTGTATAAAAATGTAATTACTATTGAAAGTTTATTTTGTACATAGGTAAAGACAGAGAAATATTGTTGGTTAGGCACATTTGAAATAATTTTTTTTATTCAATTATTGACAAAAGATGACGGGCATTATCCGACCTTAAAAGTTGAGTGTAGTGAAAAATGTCACATTTTTAATGACGGACATTGACTTATAATGACGGGCATTGCCCGTCATTAAAAACCGCCCGTAATTGTAACATACAATGACACTCGCATAGATGACGGACGCGCGCCTGTCATAAAAAACCTTTAATAACGGGCATTGCCCGTCATTAAAACCCTATTTTCTACTAGTGAACAGACAAAATTCGGATTGTAAGAAATTTTTTTTGCAACATGATTATCATTATAGTAAATCAAGGTGGAGCAACAATTTGATTAATAACGACTATTGGGGCCTAGTTCCCCAAAGTCAATGATTATGAAGTGTTATTCATCGATGATATTTATGCACTTAAAGTTGTAATTGCATCCACTTTGTGCCTTCCTACAATATTTCGGGTGTTGCTTTGCTCTTCTTCTCCCCACTGACTATTGTCGGATACCATGACATCAAAGATTTCATTTACCTCATTCATAGTTTTATTGAGTAAGGAACCATTGAGGAATGCGTTGGTCGACATTCTTGAAGTTGTTGTAAGTCCGTTATAGAAGTGTTGGATCAACAAACTTATTGTCAACCGATGATGTGGGCATTTCCTCACTATCTTCTTAAAATGTTCCCATGCTGCATTTACTCCTTCAGTCATTCCTTGTTTGAAAGGTGATGATTTTCCTTCTAATTTGTACATGTGGGCATTTCCTCACTATCCTCTTAAAATGTTCCCATGCTGCATTTACTCCTTCAGTCATTCCTTGTCTGAAAGGTGATGATTTTCCTTCTAATTTGTACATTTTTGTCGGTGGAAAATACTTCAAAAGGAATTTTTTTGCAAGTTCATCCCAAGTTGTGATCGAGTATGGGAGAAATGAGTCAAGCCATGCTTCTGCGTTTCCCTGTAACAAAAAAGGGAACAATTTTAGCCTTAATATGTCATTAGAAACTCCCGCTAATTTGAAAGAATTGCAGATTCTTAGAAAAGTCTCGATGTGTTTGTGTGAATCTTCATTCGACAACCTTGCAAATTGCCCTATCGTGTTCAACATTTGAAACATCACGGGTTTCCGTTCGAAGTGATTTGCGTCAATGACAGGTTTTACAATTCCAGTGTTCAGATTTTGGAATGTAGCAGTGGCATAGTTCCTTATGGCCTTGTTCCTGTTTTCTGCAATAAACATTGAGTTTTGCATATGGTATGCCTATTGTTGCGCATTATTGTTCATTCCATGAGTTTGGCCCTCATTGCCAAGTGGAATAGCTCGAGGTCTATTTTCCGGTCGATCCATGATTGATTCTTGCAAACAAGTTTCCACGGATTTCTTCCAGGTGTTTAACTCGTGTTGTTCATGTTTCTTCCTCCTTTGCTGCCTACGACGCCGGTGGAAGGTTCTCTCTATCTCAGGATCTAGCTCAAAAAGATGAGGTCCTTTTCGCTTACACTGATCTACCCTGCATTTTTTGCAAGTGCAATTCCGTTCTTTGAAATAGAAAAAGAAATTTCAAATCATTCCGTTCTTCTGAAAATAGAAAAAGAAATTGAAAATCTATCTCACAATTTTTTGTTAAAGATTTTTTTTTTAAAACTACCGTTCACCACCAATGACGCCAAAAACTACATCGAGTGAACTTTGAGTAAAGAAAAGTAAAGAAGTTACCTTCTATCCAGTGCAAGTGTACGCTCTCAATGCAAGTAATAAAACAGGAGTACTCCTGGGTATCAATCCTTTAGGGAACGAAGTTAACAAAAATTATGCTTAGCAAAAATGCAAGAGAGTTGCATGAAAAAAATTACAAAATCAAGGTTGGAAGTGGGGTGGTTGGGAAAACTTAATTGATTTTAAGTCAAATTGCAAAACTGGTGGTTTTGCACTCTGAATAATAAAACCCCAAAAATGCATAAGCTAAAGGCACTGAAATTTGCAAAACTAGGTTGCAAAACTAGTAGTATTGCAAACTCAATAGTGAAGTACATAGTGCTAACAATAATGAAGTGAAGAATTTCAAGAGAAAATATTAAATGCAATGGGGCTAAAAAATATAATTGCCCTAAGTAATAATTGCAGACCATGAATTACAATTCCATCTTTTCTACTCTCAATTATAAACCAAAATTACAACTCCATTCACCTCGATGTTTGGATTTTAGGAGACTATGTTAGAGACCTATATGCCTATAGTCTCTCTATCTTAGGTAATTTGGGCGCAATAACTTCTTGGGTTTTGAAGTCTTTAATTCGTATGTCTAAGGTAAAGAATCGACTTATATCTAAGCTCATGTCTCCATTATTTGTGCGAAATCCATTTATTTCTAACCCTGTCGGTATTAGATCTAAACTTAAGTTGCAACCCTAGTTGATCAATCTACGATTCCAACAGAATTAAACTCAACACAAGAAAACAATTGAAGTGTAGGCTTTCTTTGGTAACTTTTGGCTACAATTACATTCTTAAGGAATTCACATTTTTGAACCCCTAAGAAGGTTTAATTCATAACTATAAAATTCAAAACAATGTCTAAAAACGACATTGATTCTGAAACTAAAAATAAAAGAAAACAAAGTCTTATGCTAAAGAAATTGTTGAGATGATTACAAAATCATGGTTGAATACAATGAAATTATGGTAATGAAAAAACAAGAAGGTGGTGTTAAAATTAGCATCTAAATAATAAAATATCTATGTAGTGGGTTCATTCGTCTTTTTCACAAGGCACCAAACCAACAGAAATAGAAAAATAATTTTGAACGCAAAACTCATGACTCAAAGGCATACTTTTGATTTGATTCTATCTCGAGACTAACCAATTACAAGGTAAATGAAGAACAATAAGAATTCTAGACCTAAAAACTGAAACATAACAAAATAGAAAACAGAAGAAAAAAAATGAAAACAGAGAGAGTAAAAAAAACTGAAAACCAGAGGAAATTTTGAATAATACCCACGAATTGATCTTCCAAAATAACCTCCAAAATTGAACTAAAACGACTTGGGTTCTTCACCCATCTTTTCTCCTTATATAGGATTTCATTAGGATTTAATTTTGTGCCCACTGTTGGGGATTTATGCCCTAAACTTGTGTAATTTTGATCAATTAAATAAAGAGCTATTTGTTTTGATAGAATTACAGTCTTGCTTTATAAATCCAATAAACTAAGCTCCAAGGTTATAACATTTATCTTGAACATCAGTGTAGTGGACACTATTTGGGTTGAGTTCAAGAATATAACTAAATGGTTCTATGGTATAAGAATAAGGTTGGAAACCTCATTCTGGTAACACCATGGATGCGACCCACTTTGTAATTAGTACAAATGAGGTAATCCAAGTCATTCATGTAGTTGACATGCGAGTGGGGGCATCTTGTATGATGAGTTCATACAAGACCAGATCACAAATTATTAGTCTAACCAGTGTAACACCGTTAACAGGATTAGACTAGTAATTTATAGATGGTCATTAGTGACTCAACCTGAATCCTGAGCAAGTTAAGAACTCCTGCTTATAGGGGTTTGTCCTTAGACTAGTATGGGTGAGAGTGGCCTGTAGCCGACTAAATAAGCCTACCTTCTCAGGGACTGAACCTCGTAGGTAGCTGGGAACTTAACTGTGCAAGATGAAATTCACTCATTCCTACACTAAAGAATTAGATAGGTTGTTCCCTTAAGAACTGATTCCAGGTCTTGAACAACGGGGCCCCGCCCTCTATGAGGGTATGAGTCTGAGGTAGGACCTTAGACTTATTGTTCATTAGAGGATCAGTGGTGCTTAAGGAACAAAGAGGTAATCAAAGGGGTAAAACGGTAATTTGACCCAGCTGTAATTACGAACAACCTGTGAAGGGTCGACTCATGGGTAATGACTATATCAGTGGACACAATATTATCTACAATGAGGAGAGTGCAACTGCAAGTCCATAGTGGAGTGACTTGTAGTTAATGAATATTGATTAACTAGATCAAAGAGTTCGATCAGTTAATCTTACATCATTGGAGCTCATGAACTGTAGGTCCATTAGGTCCCTTCATTGGCTCATCATCGTAATATTGAGGGTATAAAGTTAAGAATGGAATTGAAGTGTTCAATTTCATACATGAGGTGTTATATCAATTATATATGATATAATTAATATAATATATAGTTTTAATGTGAATTAGATTCACATATAAACCATATACTAAAGAGAGAATAAAGGAGGGGTAGGATGGTCAATTCCATCCTATTTCCCTATATATATGGTTGCATGAGATGCAACTAAAAAAGGTGATTCCAAGCTTTTGTTGTGTTGTTGGAAAGGTTCCAAGACACAAACATCTCTCTCACAAAACACCTCACCTCTCCTAAAGGGAACCCACCTTCCTCCCTCACCTAGAGAACAACGGAGAAGATCCGGTGGTAGTGTCGATGTTCGTTCGAGTTCGTGTTACTGAGATCTTGATCGTGAGAGAGGAGGAGCACAATAAGAAAGGTTCTTCAAAGGTAATTTTCCTTACTGTCCATTATATTCACATGCTTAATCTTGTTGTATATGTTCTTGATTAAAATCATTGTAACTGAATCAAGAGCGCGCGATTCACAGTCGCTTCCGCTGCGGGACTCGTATTCCCTTCAATTGGTATTAGAGCCCAATTGCGTTCTTGATTTATGTTCTGGATTTTTCAAGAACGAGGTGGGATTTACTGTTTTTGCATGAGATGTATGAACGGTTTTGCAAATTAGATGGTTTCAATTTTGGTACTTAGATTTACATTTTCCATTGAATCGTTCAATGTAAGGGCCTATTTTTTTGGGCATTTTATTATGTAAATCGAGTCTGTAAGTCTGTGTCGATCGAGGCAAGGTGGTTGCTGAGAAGATCGGAGCAAAACGAGCTTGGGTAGGTGATTCCATATGTCATCGCTTGCGCCGTTGCAACACTGCTCATTGACGCTGCAAATCGCGCTTTCATGAGAGAAGGCGTGCATAGGAGGCAGCGTTGCAACGCCGAAGGCGTTTCGCAATGCGCTCAAACGGGCAGAAACGGACAAGGTGCAGCGTTGCAACGCTGGAGGCGTTTCTCAGCAGCTTCAAACGGACGAAAAACGTTTTTTTTATTATATTAAATATAAAAATATTTTATATTTAATTAATTAGTTTTAATTAATATAATTAGATTATATTATTTAAAATTAATTTTAGGGTGTCAAAATTGGTCTAATTTTGCTATTTAAATTATGCAATTGTTGTGTAATTGTTGCCATGCATAATGTATGCTCTTATTTTAGAATCCCACCTTAGGTTAAACATTTTCATGCATCATTTATAATATAAAGAGTTATATTATATAGTTTGCATGATTAATTAATATAAAGTTGTTATATTAATTTATGAACAACATTGACATGCATTATATATCATGAGATGAATATGCTATGAATGTCTTATTATTCATGTGATGAATGATCAAGCACTATAACATAGTATGCATGTCACCTAAGGTTAATTATTAGTTTTAAAGTGTTTAGAACTTGGAAATAATAGACCTTAGGTTCTAGTTCTAATTAGATTAGAATTAGGAACCAAGTAATTTATAAGCTATGATTAAAAGAGGAACTCTGTCTAAGGAAAGTTCTGTCTAGGCTGGGGTATTTAAGCTGACGGAAACGGAACACCCCTACCTGGGAACTGACCTTGGAGTGACACTTAATCAGAGAGTTTATAAATTACAGTAGCAGTAGCGGGTTTATTAAGGGGTTAATAAACTAGAAATCCTAGGTTTAATATAAGGAGTTATATTAACAAACTTAGGATAAAATCAATATAAGAGTTATATTGATTATCGATATCAAAGTTATATTGATAGAGTTAGGTAAAACTATTAGCCGGGTTTTAGCCTAAGTAAGATTCCTATAACTTTAAAGTATCCAGTGAGAGAAAAAGTGTATATGATACATATTTTTTCACCTACATTATCTTCGGGAAATTCACACCGTGAGACTCATACTTGGCCTCGTTGCGCAAACGAGAGCGTCCCCCTTCGGATGGTGTTTGTATGAGTCAATATCAAGGTGAATGGAGAGGATACTTATAGTGAGTGCGAGCAGGTTTAGTGAAAACAAAACCTATGGTATCTTTTTTCAGTTTACACCGTTAGACATCTATGGTCAACCTGCTAGTTTGGCCTAGACCAGACAATCCCTTCGAAGGGTTTGATCATAAGGGATCGAACACAGTAGACACCCGAAAGGGATAAAAATTTCGTTAGTCTGTTTTTTAGTTTAGTCCTCCCCTCGGCAGATTTTATTGGATGGAGACTCTGAGATCTAAAGACAGAAGGTTACACTCACGGGGTACATAAGTTGTGTATGTATCCTGATCAAAAAATGGTAACTAAAGCCTATAGGAATAAGAGTTATTCTGGCATTAGGTTTTGGTCAAGAGTGTCTTGATCCAGAGGAGGAGTGTTTTTTATTACCCTTCGGTGTCATACATTCTAAACCTTTGGAGTATCATTGCAAATTATAAATGACCTAGGAATCATTTGATAATTAGCTAAAACATGATTGGATTAGAGTTATAGCAAGAAACTCATACAAGTTTGTTTGTAAATTTTCAGCAAAATGTCTAGCTCTATAATTTCCTTATTGGGTGCGAAAAAGTTAACCGGAGAGAACATAATGACTTGGAGGGATGAACTCAACATAATCTTGGTTACACATGATCTTAAGTTCGTTCTCAATGAGGAGTGTCCTCTATTTCCTGCTCAAAACGCATCTCAAGCTGTTGAGGATGCGTATGACCGCTGGATCAATGCCAACGAAAAGGCAAAAGCCTATATCCTGGCTAGCATACCGATGTTTTAGCCAGGAGGCTGGAGGGCAAGGTCTCAGCTCGTGAGATCGTGGATTTTGTGCTAAATTTGTCTAGACAACCGTCCAAACAAATTCGACATGAAGCCCTAAAATTCGTTTACAACGCACGTATGAAGGAAGGAACATCAGTGAGAGAACATGTTCTCAATCTGATTGCCCACTTCAACATAGCGGAACTAAACATAGTGGTTATAGATGAGAAATGTCAGGTTTTATTCATCCTAGAATCTATTTCGAAGAGTTTTATGCAATTCCGTAGCAATGCAACAATGAACAACATAGAGTATTATCTGACTTATCTACTACATGAGCTGCAGAATTATCAGTTTCTTATGGATGATAAGAGACAACAAAATGGAGAGGCAAATTTGTTTGCCCATTCCAAAAGTTCTCAGGAGGATTCATCCTCTGGGACTAAGAACTGCAACCATACTTCTGAACTTAAGAAGATACAGAAGAAAAGGAAAAGGAGCAGATAAAGAGCAATCGTTTGGCAAAGAAAAGATGTTATTTGATAACATGTAGCTTAAGGGTTTATTAGAAACCCTATTTCTATTTTCTGCCTTAGCGGACATTGTACTTCTTTTTCTTTTCGATTGAATAAAGTGTTTATTTCATTGGAAAAGTATTGTACTATGCGTTGCTCTTCTTGAGAATTATCTGCAAACGGTTTAATTCAGTTAAAATAGTTTTAACAAAATTGCAAGTACACGAACTAATTTCTCCTAAAGAAAATGCTCATCTTTGACATCTAAGATTGGGTCACATCAATCTCAATTGGATTGAGAGATTGGTAAATAATGGACTTCTAAATGAGTTAGAAGAAAATACTTTACCTGTATGTGAATTCTGCCTGGAAGGCAAAATGACTAAAAGACCTTTTAGTGGAAAAGGTTATAGAGCCAAAGAAACTCTTGAGCTTATACATTCAGACCTTTGCGGTTCGATGAATGTTAAAACCAGGGGAGGATGTGAATATTTCATCTCTTTTATAGATGATTATTCTAGATTTGGGCATATTTACCTAATGCACCACAAGTCTGAAGCACTTGAAAAGTTCAAGGAATTCAAGACTGAGGTTGAAAATCAATTAGGTAAAACTATTAAAACACTTCGATCGGATCGAGGTGGAGAGTACATGGATTTAAAATTCCAGAACTATATGATAGAACATGGAAATACATCCCAACTCTCAGCTCCCGGCACACCACAACAAAACGGTGTATCGGAAAGGAGAAATAGAACCCTGTTGGACATGGTTCGATCAATGATGAGTTATGCTCATCTCCCTAGTTCCTTTTGGGGTTACGCAGTGGGGACTGCAATATACATTTTGAATAATGTGCCCCCCAAAAGTGTTTCTGAAACACCCTTTGAACTTTGGAAATGACGTAAAGGTAGTTTATGTCACTTCAGAATATGGGGTTGTCCAGCACATGTGCTTGTGAAAAATCCAAAGAAGTTGGATTCACGTTCAAAATTATGCCTATTCGTAGGATACCCAAAAGAAACAAGAGGTTGTTTATTGTATGATCCTAAGGAAGATAAGGTTTTTGTGTCGACAAATGCCATTTTCTTAGAGGAGGACAACATAAGGGACCACAAACCAAAAAGTAAAGTTGTGTTGAGTGAGTTAGACGGAAAAATAGCAAAGGTTGCTAATAAGAACACTAGTATGTCAACAAGAGTTGTTTATACTAGTTTGTCTAGTCAAGAGAGTCCATCACAAGAGTTGAGTATGCCTCGACGTAGTGGGAGAGTTGTAATACAGCCTAACCGTTACATGGGTTTAGCTGAAACCCAAGTTGTTATACCAGATGACAACTGCGAAGATCTATTGACTTATAATCAAGCAATGGTTGACAAAGACAAATGAGTCATAGTCATGGATCAAGAAATGGAGTCTATGTACTTCAATTCTGTTTGGGATCTTGTAGATAAGCCTGATGGGGTAAAACCTATTGGTTGTAAGTGGATGTACAAGAGGAAGAATGGTGTAGATGGGAAGGTGCAAACCTTTAAAGCTAGACTAGTAGCAAAGGGTTATACCCAGGTTGAAGGGGTTGACTAGGAGGAGACCTTTTCACCTGTTGCTATGGTAAAGTCTATCTGAATCCTTCTAGCCATTGCCGCATATTATGACTATGAGGTATGGCAAATGGATGTCAAGACAACCTTTTGAATGACAATCTTGAGGAAAACATCTACATGGACCAACCCAAAGGGTTTATTGAACCAGGACAAGAACAAAAGGTTTGCAGGCTTAAAAGGTAAATTTATGGACTGAAACAAGCCTCTAGGTCCTAGAATATAAGATTGGATGAGGCAATTAAATCTTATGGTTTTGACCAGAATGATGATGAACCTTGCGTCTACAAGAAAATCATCAATAGTTCTGTCGCATTCCTAATTCTCTATGTGGATGATATCCTACTCATTGGAAATGATGTAGATTATCTTACTGACATCAAGGAATGGCTAGCTACGCAGTTCCAAATGAAAAATTTGGGTGATGCACAGTTTGTTCTGGGGATCCAGATTGTCCGAAACCGCAAGAATAAAACACTAGCCTTGTCTCAAGCATCTTACATAGACAAAGTGTTGTCAAGGTTTAAGATGCAAGATTCCAAAAGGGGTTTGTTGCCTTTTAGACATGGAATCCATTTGTCTAAGGAACAGTGTCCTAAGACACCTCAAGGAGTTGAGGATATGAGACGGATTCCTTATGCATCAGCTGTTGGGAGCTTGATGTACGCCATGTTGTGTACTAGCCCTGACATCTGTTTTATAGTTGGAACGGTCAGTAGGTATCAATCCAATCCAGGACTTGAACATGGGACAACGGTTAAAACAATCCTTAAGTATCTTCGGAGAACAAGGAACTACATGCTTGTGTATGAGGTTAAGGATTTGATCCTTACAGGATACATGGATTCTGACTTTCAGACTGATAAAGATTCTCGAAAATCTACATCAGGGTCAGTATTCCTTCTTAACGGAGGAGCTGTAGTATGGTGAAGCATCAAACAAGGATGCATCACTGATTCCACCATGGAGGCCGAATATGTAGCAGCTTGTGAAGCAGCTAAGGAGGCCGTTTGGTTAAGGAAATTCACGCTAAATTTGGAAGTTGTTCCAAATATGACTTTGCCCATCACGCTGTATTGCGATAACAGTGGTGCAGTGGAAAATTCGAGGGAACCACAAAGTCACAAGAGGGGAAAGCACATAGAGCAGAAGTATCATCGCATCTGGGAGATCGTGCATAGAGGAGACGTGATTGTCACGAAGATAGCCACAGAGCACAACATTGTTGATCGTTTTACAAAGGCTCTCACGGCTAAAGTTTTTGAGAGTCGCCTAGAAAGTCTAGGTTTACAAGTCTTCCCCAACTAGGACAAGTGGGAGTATTTTGTACAAAGGGGTTTAAATGCCCTAGTTTATTGTATTTACATTACTGTAATGTTTTTGTACTCCACAAGCTTTAGGTCAAGTGGGAGATTGTTGGGATTTATGCCCTAAACTTGTGTAATTTTGATCAATTAAATAAAGAGTTATTTGTTTTGATAGAATTACAGTCTTGCTTTATAAATCCAATAAACTAAGCTCCAAGGTTATAACATTTATCTTGATCATCAGTGTAGTGGACACTATTTGGGTTGAGTACAAGAATATAACCTAAATGGTCTATAGTATAAGAATAAGGTTGGAAACCTCATTCTGGTAACACCATGGATGCGACCCACTTTGTAATTAGTATAAATGAGGTAATCCAACTCATTTATGTAGTTGACATGCGAGTGGGGGCATCCTGTATGAAAAGTTCATACAAGACCGAATCGCAAATTATTAGTCTAACCAGTGTAACACCGTTAACAGGATAATATTAGTAATTTATAGATGGTCATTAGTGACTCGACCTGAATCCTGAGCAAGTTAAGAACTCCTGCTTATAGGAGTTTGTCCTTAGACTAGTATGGGTGAGAGTGGCGATGAGTCGAGGCTCGATAAGCCTACCTTCTCGTGGACGTAACCTCGTAGGTAGCTGGAAACTTAACTGTGCAAGATGGAATTCATTCATTCCAACACTAAGGAATTAGATAGGTTGTTCTCTTAAGAACTGACTCTAGGTCTTGAACAATGGGGCCCCGCCCTCTATGAGGGTATGAGTTTTAGGTAGGACCTTAGACTTGTTGTTCATTAAAGGCTCAGTGGCGCTTAAGGAACAAAGAGGTAATCACAGGGGTAAAACGATAATTTGACCCAGCTGTAATTACGAACAACCTGTGAAGGGTCGACTCATGGGTAATGACTATATCAGTGGACACAATATTATCTACAATGAGGAGAGTGCAGCTGCAAGTCTATAGTGGAGTGACTTGTAGTTAATGAATATTGATTAACTAGATCAAAGAGTTTGATCAGTTAATCTCACATCATTGGAGCTCATGAACTATATGTCCATTAGGTCCCTCCGTTGGCTCAACATGGTAATATTGAGGGTATAAAGTTAGGAATGAAATTGAAGTGTTCAATTTCGTACATGAGGTGTTATATCAATTATATATGATATAATTAATATAATATATAGTTTTAATGTGAATGAGATTCACATATAAACCATATACTAAAGAGAGAATAAAGGGAGGGTAGGATGGTCAATTCCATCCTATTTCCCTATATATATGGTTGCATGAGATGCAACTAAAAAAGGTGATTCCAAGCTTTTGTTGTGTTGTTGGAAAGGTTCCAAGACACAAACATCTCTCTCACAAAACACCTCACCTCTCCTAAAGGGAACCCAACTTCCTCCCTCACCTAGAGAACAACGGAGAAGATCCGGTGGTAGTGTCGGTGTTCGTTCGAGTTCGTGTTGTTGAGATCTTGATCGTGAGAGAGGAGGAGCACTAGAAGAAAGGTTCTTCAAAGGTAATTTTCCTTGTTGTCCATTATATTTACATGCTTAATCTTGTTGTATATGTTCTTGAATAAAATCGTTGTAACGGAATCAAGAGCGCGCGATTTACAGTCGCTTCGACTGCGGGACTCGTATTCCCTTCACCCTCAATCCCTCAAACCATGGAGTAATTGTTGGTTTACATTTGAGTTTCCGAATCTTTTTGTCCTTTTTTTCCTTTTTCTGTTGTTCCAACTTCAAAGCAAGATTGCAATATCTCAATTTTTCAATTTGGTTTAGCAATTCCTTTCTGTTGCTCCATCTTTTCAAGACAAGATTACAATACTTCAGTTTTGCAATTTGGTTTTTCAAGTCTGCACAAAAGAAATCTTTTTAAAGGTTCTCATCCTAATTTGTCTTCATTCTTCCTTCTTCTTAATTTCATGATTCTTTTAGCTTTTTAAACTAATATCAAGATAAAAAAAAATATTTTAAGTAATTAGGAGTTAAATAAACCTTAATTCTAAGGCTTATCAGTTTTGCTCTATGAACATACAAAAAGATGTAGTACAAGAAGTGGATGAGACAGATGGAAGATGCTAACTAGAAGGCTCGCTCAAAACTCAAGTGCTACATGGTTGAGAAATAGAAATGAAAGAATGAGCTAACTAGCCCAGTGAGTGGCAATTTGTAATAAAATAGATTTCAAGAAAATTAAACTTATATATAACATAAGTTTAAAACTTTGTATAACAATGCAAATCATGAATAATTTGAGTAAAACTCAAGATGTTATGAATATAAAGAAATTTATAAAAACAACCCCTGAAAACATAAAGTATAAAAGTGTACCTGTACCGAACCTAGTCATACTCGCATAGAGTAATCTCGATACGCACAGTAGAGAAACTGATCATACTATATATGGATAAACTCGAAACATATACTAGAGAAAATGTGGTCATACTAAACACCAAGTGATCTCAAGATGCATAACAGAGAATACATGGTCATATGCGCGTAGAGAAGCCTTCAAAAGGTGAAACACCTTGACACACAGTTCAAAGCCTATGTGTGTGCCTGAGTGGGTCCCAAAGACCTCAAACATACACTACGGAAACACATTTACGTGAGTGTATTGGAAATAACCATGGGTACAATTTTAGTGGTTAAAAAATAATTCTTGAAATTGTTGAGATTTTTGTCCTAATCTCGTGTTTGTAATATATTGTTTGAAATTAATAAGAGTTATTCATTTCATCACTTTGTGTCTCGCAATATTTATAAACTTTTCCAATAAACTAAGCTCCAGGGTCATTGAATTTATGAGAGAACTAGAACTTGAATGGTGTGTAGTGGACACATAGGGAGGATCCCGTTCGAGTTAATGACCCGAACGGTCTACAGTATATGGATAGGGTTGGAGACCTAATCCTGGATACACTGTGCATGCGGCTCGCTTTGTATTAGATACAAACGAGGTGATCTGACTCGTTCAAGTAGTTGACATGCGAGTGGGGGCATCATGTGCAATGAGATTGTACAAGACCGACCGTGATTTATTAGACCTACTGATGTAACACCGCGCTGTGATAAGGACTAATAACTTCGTTGATGACCATTAGTGACTCGACCTGAATCCTGAGCGTGTTACGGACTCCTGTCTGCGAGGATCTGTTCTTTGACTAGTACGGGTGAGGGTGGTCACAGTTACTCGCCCAATATGCCTATCTTCTCGTGACGAGAACCAAGTAGGGAGGCTGAAACTTAACTACGCGAGATGGAATTCACTCGCTCCCGCTTTTAGGAAACTAGAGGGGTTGTTCCCTTAAGTCTTTGTCTCCGGGGCTTGGACAACGGGCGTCCACCTTCTCACTGGCCCGAGAAGGGTGTTGTGTATGGTTGGATCATCACAATATGTTTTTCATTAGAGGAGCGGTGGGGACTTAAGGAACAAGAGGTAGACACGGGGTAAAACGGTAATTTGACCCGGTAGTGTCTCACGAACAACTGTGTGCGGTCGTCGACTCATGGGTATTGGTTATATCGGTGGACACGTAATATTCTCGCACCGACGGGAATGCGACTACGGGCTATAGTGGAGTGTTACCGTAGCTAATGAATGTTGGTTAACCGGGTCAAAGAGTTTGGCAGGTTAATCTCGGATCATTGGAGCCCGTCCTTGGTAGGTCCATTAGGTCCCTCGGTTGGCTCCACCGGATTAAAAGAAGGGCTAATGTTTTGGTATGAAATTGAAGTGTTCAATTTCACTTTAAGGGCATTTATGTCATTTATATGAGATATGAATGATATAATATATAGTTTAATGTGAATGAGATTCATAATAAACTATAGGTTAGCCTAATTATTGAATTAGGGCTAATTGGAGAATTTGATTGAGAGAAATTAAATTGGATATGATTCAATTTAATTAATACACAATTAATGCAAATGAGATTTGCAATATGAGATATGAGATATCTTATATTATGTGGTTATGCAAATGAGATTTGCATAACCTATGGTTAATGTAAAGTGGTAATTATGTGGACATTTTAACTCCACTAATTCCACTATATAAACCCTTCTTGCAAGAAGAATTGTGATCACTTCTCTTTTTTTTTAGATTTTCACAAAGAAGAGAAGAGAAATTCTCTCAATTCTCTCTCATTTCTCCTCCCTCTCCAAAACTCACAAGATCCCACAATCTTCTCTTCTCCAAAAGAGAACAACCGAGAAGGCATTTTGGTGGTGTTCAAGACCTTTCGTTGGAGGTGTTCATTGAGTACGAGGAGCACGAAGTGTTCGTGATTTGAAGAAGAATTCTTGAAGAAAGTCTTCAACAAGTAAGTAAATTCTACTTGCTGTATTTTTCTTCTTCTTACAAGCATGTTTAGCCTAGATCTAGTGCTAGATTATTTTAATAAAAGCATGTTGCATAATTGATACCTCGACGATTCAATCGTCTTCCGCTGCGTGGGATTCTCATTCCCTTCAAATGGTATCAGAGCCATCTCGATGGTTCTTCAATTATGCACTGTTTTATTAAAATTTGGTGGGTGTTTTGCCATAATTCATGAGATGAATGTTTTGGTTTGCATTATGGATGTTTACGATTTTTTGCACTAGTTTAGATTTACAATTATGTTGATGAGATCAATGTAAGGGCCCGTTGTTTTTGGGCATTTTGTTGTAAATCGAGTCTGTAAGTCTGTGTCGTTCGTGGCAAGAGTTGCTGTGAAGAAATCGGACCGGAAACAGGCGAAGAATCGATGAAGAACAACAAAGGTGTTTGTTGTTCTGTCGATGACGTTGAGACGCTGCCCAACGGCGTCTCAACGCTGTCCTCGCGGATGGAGATCTCGCAGGCGAGTCGGCGTTACGCCGCGCGCGTTGAGAACGCGTCGACGCCAGACGCGACAACGTTAACGCTACCCACGTTACCACAGCAACGCCGCACGCGTTGAGAGAAGCGATTCAGCGCGATTCCGAGGTCGTGGGTTCGAGGCTTAGTGGGGGCAGTTATTTTCCGGATTTACATTTTATTTAATTATTTTTATTTTGTAAAATGTATTTTATTTATTTAATTAATTATTTTATTAAATAATATTAATATAAATGTTATATTAATGTTATTTAATTAAATAATTGCCCTAGGTGCCAAAAAAATCACCCATTTTTTCTATTTAATTATTTTATGCATGAGATGTATATTTTAATTAATTTCTATGTGCATATTGTATGTCATATAGATTTAAAATCCCACCTTAGGTTAAACATTTCATGCATCATTTTTATATTATAAGAGTTATAATATAATGTTTGCATGTTTTAATTTATTTAATATAAGTGTTATATTTTTAAATTAAAAGCATGCTCATGCATTTAATTCATGTGATGAATTATATTATGTTATAGTATATAGTATTATTCATGTGATGGATGATCAAGCACTATAACATAGAAATGCATGCAACCTAAGTTAATTATTAGTTTTAAAGTGTTTAGAACTTGATTAATTAGACTTAGATTTTCTAATTTTCTAATGAGATTAGAAATTTAGGAAATCAAATATAACCTTTGAATGGAGACTGATAAGTAACTCTGTCTAAGGAAGGTTTTGTCTAAGGTCAGTATTTAAGTTGACGCTTATGAACACCCCTACACGAAACCGACCTGGGAGTGAATTCGGTCCGGAGATTCTTAGGTTATATTCTCGTGAGTGTCGTTAACTAAGTTTTAATTAATTTACTCACATAGACCTAAGTTAATAATGTGATTATAAACTTAGGTTAATACCATATAAGAGTTATATTGGTAGACTTAAGTAAATTTTAGCCGATTTATCTAGGTCAATCCCTATTAAAATTAAAGTACTGAGTGGGAGGAAATAAAGTGTATGAGATACATTTGAATTTCCAACCACAAATCTCCTTAAAGTCCGCACCGTGAGATCTATACTCGGCCTCGTGGCGCAAATGGGAGCGTCCCCCTTCGGATGGCATTTGTATAGGTCAATATCATCATGGATGGAGAGAGTACTTATAGTGAGTGGGAGCGGGACTTGTGAAAACGAGACCCACGGTCTCTTCTTTCGATTCACACCGTGAGACACCTATGATCTGCCTGCTAGTTTGGCCTGGACCAGACAATCCCTTCGGAGGGTTTGATCATGGGAGTCCTAACACCGTGAATTCCCGAAAGGGATACAGTTTCCTGGTTGGTTTTCCTTCTTGGATCACCCTTCGGTGGCTATTGTTTGGACGGATGCTTGGAAACTTAAAGATTGAGGGTGACACTCACAAAATTCGTTAAGTGTTAATGAATTCGACCGAACAATGGTAATTGGACGCCTAATGGAATAAGAGTTATTCTGGGATTAGGGTCTGATCGAGAAAGTCTCGTCCTAGAGGAGGAGTGTTCTGTTCACCCTTCGGTGGCGGTCATTCTAAACCTTTAGGGTATCATTGCAAAATTTTGAATGACCTAGGGATCATGAAACAATTTTTGCTAAAACTTGATTGGTTTTCAAAAGTTTTTTGCGAGACTAATACAAAGGTTTTTCTTATTTTTCAGCTAAAAATGTCTAGCGCAATAATAGCTTTACTCGCTTCAGATAAATTAGTGGGAGATAATTACCAAAGTTGGAAAAACAACATTAATACAATTTTGGTACAAGAGACATAAAGTTCGTGCTATCTGAGGAGTGTCCTCAGATGTCGGGCTCGACCGCGTCGCGAAGTGTTCGCGACACGTACGATCGCTGGATCAGGGCCAATGAAAAGGCCAAGGTCTATATAATTGCCAGCATGTCTGATGTCTTGGCAAAGAAGCATGAGCTGATGGTTTCCGCTAAGGAGATCATGGAGTCCTTGCAGGAAATGTTTGGGCAATGAATCCTTTCAGTCCGACATGACTCGCTCAAATACGTTTTCAACGCACGGATGAAAGAAGGATCGGATCGTCCGTCCGCGTGAACATGTTCTAGACATGATGACCCACTTCCATCTGGCCGAGATGAACGGGGCTTCGATCTACGAGTCGAGCCAGGTCAGTTTTATTTTGGAGACTCTTCTGAAGAATTTCCTTAAGTTTCGTAGCAATTTTGTTATGAACAAAATTAGCTACACTTTGACTACCCTCCTCAATGAGCTACAGAATTTCCAATCCTTGCACAGGGTCAAAGAATCTGAGGCAAATGTTGCCTCTGTGTCTTATCACGAGGGTTCGACCTGCGGGATGAAACTCGTTGCTCCTTCACGCTGAAAGGGAAGAAGAGGATGAAGAGGGGTAAAACTGACCGTGCTGCCGCCCACAAGGGCAAGAAGGTCAAGGAGGTTGCAGAGAAAGGAAAGTGTTTCCACTGCAATGGGGACGGTCACTGGAAGAGAAACTGCCCCAAATTCCTGGCCGAGAGGAAGAATCAAGGTAAATGTGATTTACTTGTGACTGAAACATGTTTAGTGGAGAGTAGTGACTCTTCCTGGATATTGGATTCGGGCGCCACTAACCACGTTTGTTCTTCTTTTCAGGGGATTGATTCCTGGCAGCCGCTGCGAGAGGGTGAGGTGTCTCTACGGATTGGATCTGGGGAGCTTGTCTCTGCTGCAGCGATCGGCACGGTGAAGCTAAACTTTGGCGGGAAGTACTTATTGTTGGACAATCTGTACATAGTTCCAGGGTTTACTAGAAACCTTGTTTCAATTTCCTCCCTAATAGAAAATTGTATTTCAGTTTCTTTTGAAGTTAATAAAGCGTTTATTTCTTTCAAAGGGAATGTTATATGTTCAGCTTCACTCGAAAATAATCTGTATGTTTTGAAACCCAATTCAGTCAAAAGTGTTTTGAATACTTAATTGTTTAAAACAATGGCTCTGAACTAAGAAAGTAAAAGTTTCTCCAAAAGAAAATGCCCACCTTTGGCATCTTCGGTTAGGCCACATTAATCTCAATAGGATTGAGAAACTAGTGAAGAGTGGACTTCCAAACGAGTTGGAAGAAAACTCTTTGTCGGTGTGTGAGTCATGCCTTGAGGGCAAAATGACCAAACGTCCTTTTAGTGGAAAAGGATATAGAGCCAAAGAGCCTCTTGAGTTAGTGCATTCTGACCTCTTGTGGTCCGATGAATGTTAAAGCTCGAGGCGGTTATGAGTACTTTGTGTCTTTCATGACGACTACTCGAGATATGGGTATATTTACCTAATGCATAAGAAGTCCAAACTCTCTTGAAAAGTTCAAGGAGTACAAGATCGAGGTTGAGAACCTCTTAGGTAAATCGCTTAAAACACTTCGATCGGATCGAGGTGGAGAGTACATGGACACCGAATTCCGGGACTATATGATAGAACACTAATCACGTCCCAACTCTCAACACCGGTATGCCACAAGAGAATGGTGTATCGGAGAGGAGAAATGTAACCTTGTTGGACATGGTTCGATTCGATGATGAGCTATGCTCGTCTCTCCTCGATTTTTGAAGTACGCAGTGGAGATCGCGGTTTATATTATGAACAACGCTCCTCGAAGAGTGTTTGTGAAACACCTTTCGAGCTCTGGAGTGGACGTAAAGGCGGTTTACATCACTTCGAGGATTTGGGGATGCCCACCCATGTGTTGGTGTCAAACCCAAAAAGTTGGAACCCCGCTCAAATTGTGCTTATTCGTAGGTTACCCTAAAGAGACTAGGGGTGGTCTGCTTTACGATCCTAGAGAAAATAGGGTGCTTGTGTCGACAAACGCCACTTTCCTAGAGGAAGACCACGTCGGATCATTTACCAAGGAGTAAAATTGTATTAAATGAAATGGACGAAGACATCAACAAGAGTTGTTGATGGGGCTAGTACGTCAACAAGTGTTGTTGATCCTAGCACGTCTAGTCAAATCCGTTCCCAAGAGTTGGGAATGCCTCGACGTAGTTGGAGGATGTGAGACACCGACGATCGCTACATGGGTTTAGCCAAACCTCAATTGTCGCTCCCCGATGATGACTATGAGGATCCATTGACCTATGATCGAGCAATGGTTGATGTTGATAAAGACGCAGTGGATTAAAGCTATGGACCGAGAAATGGAGTCTATGTACTTCAATTTGCAGATGGGAGCTTGTGGATCAACCGGATGGGGTAAAACCTATTGGTTGCAAATGGATCTACAAGCATAAACATGGCGTAGATGGGAAGGTGCAGACCTTCAAAGCCCGACTAGTGGCAAAGGGTTTTACCCAGGTTGAAGGGTTGACTATGATGAGACCTTTTCACCTGTTGCCATGGTAAAGTCGATCAGGATCCTTCTGGCCATTGCCGCGTATCATGACTACGAGGTATGGCAGATTGACGTCAAGATAGCCTTTCTGAATGGCAAACTTGATGAGACCATCTACATGGATCAACCCAAAGGGTTCATTGCCCAAGGCCAAGAGCAAAAAGTTTGCTTGGCTTCATAGGTCCATTTATGGACTAAAACAGAACCGAGGTCTTGGAATATAAGGTTTGATGAGGCGATCAAATCTTATGGCTTTGATCAAAATGTCGACGAACCTTGTTTCTACAAGAAAATCGTTGACAAAACTATCGCATTTTTGGTGTTGTACGTGGACGATATTCTTCTCATTGGGAATGAAGTAGAATTTCTTACTGACGTTAAGAAGTGGCTAGCTTCGCAATTCCAAATGAAAGATTTGGGAGAAGCTCGGTATGTTCTAGGTATCCGGATAGTCCGGAACCTAAGAACAGAACGCTAGCCTTGTCTCAAGCGCCTTATATTGACAAGATGTTGTCTAGATATAAGATGCGTAACTCCAAGAAGGGCTTGCGCCTTTCGGGCATGGGGTTCACTTGTCTAAGGATCAAGTGTCCTAAGACTCCTCAAGATGTTGAGGATATGAGACGAATTCCATATGCTTCAGCTGTAGGGAGCCTCATGTATGTCATGCTGTGTACTAGGTCTGACATCTGTTATGTAGTAGGAATTGTCAGTAGATATTAGTCTAATCCAGGATTAGATCACTGGACAGCGGTAAAGGCAATTCTCAAGTATCTTAGGAGAACGAGGAACTACAGCTTAGTGTATGGTAGTGGGGATTTGATCCTTTACGGGATACCACAGATTCTCGATTTTCAGACCGATAAGGATTCTAGGAAATCCACCTGGGGTCACCTTCATTCTCGAATGGAGGAGTCAGTAGTATGGCGAAGCATCAAGCAGGGATGCATCGCTGATTCCACTATGAAACCGGAGTATGTTGCGGCTTGTGAAGCTGCAAAGGAAGCTGTTTGGCTTAGGAAGTTCATGACAGATTTGGAAGTTGTTCCAAATATGAACTTTCCGATCACATTGTTCTGTGATAACAAGGGTGTAGTAGTCAACTCACGTGAGCCTCGGAGCCATAAGAGAGTTAAACACATTGAGCGCAAGTATCATCTGATACGGGAGATTGTGCACCGCGAAGACGTGACGGTCACGCAGATAGCGTCGGAGCACAACGTAGCTGATCCATATGCAAAGCCCCTCACAGCTAAGGTGTTTGAGGGTCACCTAGAGAATCTAGGTCTTCGAGAGCTTCCTGACTAGGGCAAGTGGGAGATGTGTAAACGGGTATTCAATGTCCTAGTTTATTGTATTACTTCGTTGTAATTTATGTACACTTCTGAAATGTATTTTCTCCACTAGCTTAGTCACAGTGGGAGTTTGTTGGGATTTTTTTCCTAATGTCGTGTTTGTAATATATTATTTGAAATTAATAAGAGTTATTCATTTCATCACTTTGTGTCTCGCAATATTTATAAACTTTTCCAATAAACTAAGCTCCAGGGTCATTGAATTTATGAGAGAACTAGAACTTGAACGGTGTGTAGTGGACACACAGGGAGGATCACGTTCGAGTTAATGACCGAACGGTCTACAAAGATATATGGATAGGGTTGGAGACCTAATCTCGGATACACTGCGTGCATGCGACCCGCTTTGTATTAGATACAAACGAGGTGATCTGACTCGTTCATGTAGTTGACATGCGAGTGGGGGCATCCTGTGCAATGAGATTGTACAAGATTGGACCGTGATTTATTAGACCTACTCGATGTAACACCGCTGATGTGATGAGAACTAATAACTTCGTAGATGACCATTAGTGACTCGACCAATCTCCGGCGTGTTACGGACTCGCATCTGCGCAGGGTCTGCTTCTTTGACTAGTACGGGTGAGGTGGTCACGCTTAGTCGCCCAATATGCCTATCTTCTCGTGACGTAAACCAAGTAGGGGCTCGGGAACTTAACTACGCGAGATGGAATTCACTGTTCCCGCTTTTAGGGAAACTAGAGGGGTTGTTCCCTTAAGTGCTGTCTCTAGGGCTTGGACAACGGGCGCCCACTTTCTCATTGGCCCGAGAAGGGTGTTGTGTATGGTTGGACCATCACAATATGTTGTTCATTAGAGGAGCAGTGGGGACTTAAGGAACAAGAGGTAGACACAGGGGTAAAACGGTAATTTGACCCAGCCGTGTCTACGAACAACCTGTGAAGGGTCGACTCATGGGTATTGGTTATATCAGTGGACACGTAATATTCTGCACTGAAGGGAGTGCAGCTACGGGCTATAGTGGAGTGTTACCGTAGCTAATGAATGTTGGTTAACCGGGTCAAAGAGTTTGGCAGGTTAATCTCGGATCATTGGAGCTCGTCACTGTAGGTCCATTAGGTCCCTCAGTTGCCTCCACCTTGATTAAAAGAAGGGCTAATGTTTTGATATGAAATTGAAGTGTTCAATTTCACTTTAAGGGCATTTATGTCATTTATATGAGATATGAATGATATAATATATAGTTTATTGTGAATGAGATTCATAATAAACTATAGGTTAGCCTAATTGTTGAATTAGGGCTAATTGGAGAATTTGATTGAGAGAAATTAAATTGGATATGATTCAATTTAATTAATACACAATTAATGCAAATGAGATTTGCAATATGAGATATGAGATATCTTATATTATGTGGTTATGCAAATGAGATTTGCATAACCTATGGTTGTGGTAAAGTGGTAATTATGTGGACATTTTAACTCCACTAATTCCACTATATAAACCCTTCTTGCAAGAAGGATTGTGATAACTTCTCTCATTTTCTAGATTTTCACAAAGAAGAGAAGAGAAATTCTCTCAATTCTCTCTCATTTCTCCTCCCTCTCCAAAACTCACAAGATCCCACAATCTTCCCTTCTCCAAAAGAGAACAACTGAGAAGGCATTTTGGTGGTGTTCAAGACCTTTCGTTGGAGGTGTTCGTTGAGTACGAGGAGCACGAAGTGTTCGTGATTTGAAGAAGAATTCTTGAAGAAAGTCTTCAACAAGTAAGTAAATTCTACTTGCTGTATTTTTCTTCTTCTTACAAGCATGTTTAGCCTAGATTTAGTGCTACATCATTTTAATAAAAGCATGTTGCATAATTGATACCTCGACGATTCAATCGTCTTCCGCTGCGTGGGATTCTCATTCCGTTCAAAAATAATATTTTATTGAACCTCAACGATACTTGAAATCATGTACTCTTTGGAATAACGATTTCATAAATTCCCAACACTTCTAAATAAACATAAAATATTTATGAATTCTCAAATAATCGTCAAATATCTCCAACACTTCTGAGATCGATAAATTTAACTAAATTGTGAAATTGCTGAAACAAATGTTCCAAACTCGTACATAACTATAGATTTCATGAAATTATATAAAAATTAATAATATTTAAATAATAAAAACATTTTGTAAAATAAACCACTCACCAGAGTTTTTGAGTGAGGAATTAGAATCGTATATCGTCCCGATCTCTGCCTGTCCTAAAACGTTAATTTCATTACTAAATTCCACACCTAAATAATCACCAAGAATAACTAAAGGGGTTTTCGTACGGATGACCTCCTTTTGGGGGGATTTCGAAGAATGCCCCGAATTTTAAATTTAACCATTGTTCACCTTTCGTTGTCGTCAACACTCTCGATCTAGCTCTAATATTGGTTCATATGGCGAATTAAAACCACTACCGGTCTCGTTCGCCTGTCTAATCTCAATCAATTCTAATGGGATGCTTGCTGACGTCGTTTATCCGCTTCCTTTAACGATCCGTTGGACTTTAATTTTCTCCTTATACCACGGTACTCTCGATTCTGGAGCTTAATTAAATGCGTGGGTGCATACACTCGCTCTCGTTCTACTAAATGTATTGACGCAGAACTGACGAAACTCTCGATCTAGGGGATTACTCAAACGACCGCCACCACTCTCTGTTGGGTGTATATGACCACACTCTCGAGCTCTCGTAGTCTATAAGTTCATGGTTTTTTTCATTTTTTTTTTGTTTTTTTTTAAAAAAAAATCAGATGTTGTTTTCAGATTACCATGAACAATATACACTCTATTAGTGTGTGAATTGTAATTAAAATGTTTGCACTCTAAAAAAAAAATTGTGTTTTAAATTATGATTAATGAATTTTAATTATACAATGGGTATATGCGATCTCAATTCAGGAGTATCAATTAAAAATAAATTAAAATAAGTGTTAGGCAATTGGATTCTCGATCTGAGTGTCTATTCGGTTTGTCCAATTCTTACTAGGTCCAAGCATTCTCAATTTAAACCCGATTCATGAGACTCTCGCACTGAGTTATAAATTAAATCGTTCAGTAGGGACTCTCGTTTGCAACATTTAAACGCAACGGTCAACGTAAAAGCTTGAAATTGAATATACTTTAACTCCCAAAACGCTCGCTTTACCCGTACTCTCAAATCCTCAGACTATTCACTCGCTTTACCCGTCAATTTATTATGGCTGCTGAATCTCTGTGTTCCCTCTCGTCCTCTACTGCTATAACAAAACCGATCTTCACAATTTCGTTTCCTTCAAAATAGAGGAACGGGGTCCCTTATTTAGAGATTTAGACAAGAGCAACTGCAGTTGACACTCAAAAATTTCCAAACGGTGTGCATATGTTGCATTTTGTATATTGTATTTCATATGGAATGTTTGTCTAATATCCTGCATTTCTTATGGAATATACCTTATCCTCAAGCGTCGGTTTATTCTCACAATTAGGATAAACAGTGAATCATGTTTAATTTTAGATGGTAGTACTAGTTTAGGTAATGCATGCTAGAATAACCCCTCTTTTACACAGTTTATCCTTTGCAGATGGCACCATTGAAGACCAGTGTGGACGATCACTTTATAGCGCAAGCGACCTGCCTATCGCATTTGTGTAACACAAACGAACTCGTGAGGTCGAAGCTCACTGATAACACACAAAATGTGTTATCTATAGGCTTATAATTTGCTAGTATTTATGATAATTTTAGGGCTTTCACGTATCTAAATCATTCAATTTCAGGTTAAGAGCTCTAACAGATCAATTGGAGACATATTGGCGTATTCAGGGTCAAATTAAGGCTAAAAGAGCACAAAAGTTGAAGCAAGTTGATCAAGAGGACCAAAATCAAGCATATTAACCCGAGGCAATGGCGTTGCAACGCCATTTTGGGCGTCACTGCAACATTTGAGGATATTTGGCATAGAGAAACTGTGGTGACGACATTGCAACACTGCTTTGCAGCGTCACAATGCCGAATCGATAACAAGGCGCGCGCGAGAGGGTGCAGCTTTGCAACGCTGTCTTCAGCATTGCAACGCCGCAACATTTTCCTGATTTGTTTTGACGCCTAGGGCACGATGTTGCAACGCTGCCCATGGGGTTGCAACGTCGTGCTGATAACACTTATATATAGAACATTTTGTACACATTATAAAAGGAGCCGAATTGTATAGAATTTTAGACCTATTTTTGACTCTTACACTAAAAAAGGAACAGAAGACTATTCTTTGGGGGCCAAGCACGTGAGTGGAGGCTCGAGATCGTGATGGGAGCTCAGGAACGAAAGACTGACATCATCACCGACGAGTTTTCTTTCTTCTTCCTTTTAGTTTCTAGTTTTGTTATAGACTCTAGTATGACATTAGCTTGTTTTTATAGTGATTATGAGTAGCTAATTTTCATAGTTAGGGGATTGATGTAGCATGTTATGAACTTGATTTAGTACAGTATTGAACTTATATTTGTGTTGTTTTATTTTTGGTAATTCGTTCTTAAATGCTTGCTTTTCTTTGGCCAAGTTTAGCATGTTATTGTTGGTTTAAGTTGATTTCGAGAGAATAGACTTAGATTTGATCAAAGTTACCAAAACCCTTAGTAAATTCGTGCACGAGAGTGATGCAGGTTCTTGGGGAAACGTTTTTAAGAAGTTGCTAATGCCATGCATGCTTTTAAAATTCATAAGGAAACTTTAGGATTTATCGTTATGCTTGACAATCATTAGAGCTCGAGAGAATCTTTTGAATGTCTTTAACTTCTTGTTTATAATCTCACATTCATAGTCAATTGCATATACTAATTAAGGAAATAACTTGTGAAATCAATTCCCCTAACAGTTCTATCATATTCTTGTCTCTACTTGTATATTTACTTTTTTATCTTTATTTTCACCTTTAATCCAATTTTTGTTGTTTTAGATAAAATTAAGAATTAGTATCTTGGTAGTTAATCAATCGAGAAAACCATTCCTGAGGACTATACTTTGTACTTAAATCACTATATTAAAATTTGACCCGTACACTTGCAGTATTGCAATATAATTTTACGCAACTCTCACGAACAACCAGCTTTGATTTGTTCAGAAGAACAACCATATTCGGACTGTTCGTAGATTTGAATATGATTTTTAACAACCCTCTCATTCACAGTATGCTACCAAGGGAGTTGGTTGATGATATTGAAGGTGGCATGAGGTTTGAGGTAAGAGGTACGACAGTAACCTTTTCGAAGGAGGAATTCCTCTTAATGACTGGGTTGTGGCACACTCTGTTTGGAAAGGACAATGTTCAGAACCACACCAACCAGAACAAATAGACCTCAAGGCTAAATACTTCCCCGAGCTATGCAAGAATAATAAAGTACAACTCTATCTTTCTACTCTAGAGGCGAGGTACAAAGAGATGGTATTCGATAATGATGAAGATGCTGTAAAAATAACACCGGTCTACTATATCGAGTTGGTTATGCTTGGAAATGATAGAAAGAAGGTGGTGGTAGACCAATCATTGTTCGAATAAGTAAAGCATTTAGACCACTTTAATGACATACATTTTATTCACATTGTGCGTTGTTCATCAAACGACCATGACAGAACAAAATGGCTTGAACTTGTAGGTTTGGATATACGAGACTCTTTCAACTTTGAAAGGCACTGTGGCCACACGATTGAAGGATGATGTAATCCCCCGCATGCTTAGATGGTCATGCTAATATTCGATTACATTTAAATGGTTGAAGACCAATGTGTTTGATTGTCCTAAGGTTTGAACAGTGTTTCTTTTCTTTGTGTGTATAATTTTGTTTCTTGTTTTCATTCCATGAGATAATACATACAACGATATATATTAAGTTACTGATGTATGTGTCCTGATTGATAGACTGTAGTCACTACGAAGTTACTCATGTTGGACGCCGAAAGGCGAGTTCGTTACGTGATTGGCGACCAACAAACACAAGTCTTCGGAAGTGGTATTGGAATTGTACGTTCAACGATCACTCCACAGCAAGAAGCAGATGTTGACACAAACCATGATCCCGATGATGTACTTGTTGATAGGCGCGAGATTAGTAGAGTAAATGAGGTTTTGGAGGACGATTCGTCTGATAGGCAAGAAGTACTTATCAACGTTCCAATGGTTGTTGTACAAAGTAATCACCCTCGTGGGCATGATCGTAGTAGACGTGCCTGGTCATCGACTTCTTGTAGAATAGATCATATCCTTCACTGTGGGGAATATCGAATTGGTATGATAGAAGATGGCGTACAAGATTTGAATGATGATCTACATGCGTTAAGGTCCGATATGCAAAGTGTGAGGGATGCTTTCAGACTGTTGTGGAATTGTTGGGATGTATGACCTAAAACTTGTGTATTTTTAATCAAAGAAATAAAGAGTTATTTATTTTGATAAAATTACAGTCTTGCTTTATAAATCCAATAAATTGAGCTCCAAGGTTATAATATATATCTTGAACATCAGTGTAGTGGACACTATTTGATGGAGATCTAATCTCCTTGAGCAGCGGAAACGTGTTTGGGATCGTAATTGTTTGATTGTTTTGCTTACAACAAAAAATAGTACATTGACAAAAAAACATAACAAGAATGGAAATTCTAATCCTATTAGACATGGATTAATTGCATACATGCAAACATACTAAGTTTAACAATTAAACTAAAGGGAAGAAGAAGAATACCTTTGTAGTTTCTAATTCTCCAGCAACGCCTTGCTCCTAGCTTTTTCAGCAAAACAATAGAACTTCTATGTTTTTCTCCAAGAAGAACACTACCAACAGGAGAACCTTCTATATCTCTGAGTTCTACTTAGATTCTCCTTGGTGGGAAGGTTTCCAACAATTGGAAGAAGAAGGGAATTCTAGAATTGAGAGAGAGAGAGAGATTTTTGCCTTCTGTCAATTGAAAATCAATCGATCGATTGGTTAAGCAACCCCTTCTTCTTGTTAAACTGTCATAGGGAGAAGGGGAGGGGTAGTGGAGAACGTGTCTGGATGACACGTTCCCTCATTTATTATTAAAATAATAATAATAATAATATAATTAAATCAAATTTAATTATTCATTTAAATCATATTTGAATAATACAAATTAAATATCATATATTTAATTTGGATTAAATCTCATTTAATCATATTACCCTTTAACCTATAGTTTTAATGTACAACCAGTGCACATTAAATTTTATCCTATAGTTTGCAAATGTGAATCACATTCACATTTAATATAATATTTGAACTCTTTCAAATATTCAATTCTCTCATGTAATTTAATATGAATTATATTCACATTAAATTTATAATATATAGTTCCAAAATATATATTATATCGTATCTAAATACATTAAATATATTCCCTAATGAATTTGAACATTTCAAATTCAAATGATCTAAGAACCCTTTACGAGCTAGAAGGTGGACCTAATGTCCCACAGCTGCAATCTTCTTACTGCAGATATATTTCTGTGTCCATGGATATTGACCAATGACAGCAAGTCAATCCTTCACGAATGTTCGTAACACATTCACGGGTCTAATTACCGCTTTTACCCCTAGGTTACATCTTGTGCCATAAGTACCGTGCTCTTTATGAACAATTTGTTTGTGGTCCTACCAACAAACAGAGTCCTCTCGGGCCAATTAGAGGGTCGGGCCCTTTGTTCAAGTCCCGGAGACACCACTTAAGGGAACATTCCTCTACTTACCCTAGTAGGCGGGAAGGAGTGAATTCATTTTGCTAAGTTAAGTTCCCACCGCTCACTCTCGGTCTTGTCCCCAAGAAGGTAGGCATATTGAGTCGGCAACCGCCACTCTCACCCATACTAGTCAAAGGACAATCCCTCGTGAATGGAGTTCGTAACTTTGCCTCGTGATTGAGATCAAGTTGCCTAGGTCATCCTAGTGAAATAGAAACCTAACTAGTCAACGGAGTTACAGCTAGAGGTTACTATTTCGTGGTCCGGTCTTATGTGATCTCATTACATAAGATATCCCCACTCACATGTCATCTACACGAACACGTTAGGATCACAGTGTTTGTATCAAATACAAAGTGGGCCACATCCATAGTTTGACCAGGGTAAGGTACCCAAACCTTATCCCCTAACTATAGACCCTTTAGGCTGTATCTCGAACCGAGATCCTTTTTATGTACATTACATTCACTTAAAGATTCATTTAACAGCCTTGGATGTTTAGTTTATTGGATTTAGGGTTTAAATAAAGGCAAACTCGTAGATACCGAACAATAACACTTTATTGAAATAATAACACTTTATTACAATAATTCGAACATATTTACAAACTACGAGTTTTAGGGCACAAATCCCAACACTATTTGGATTGAGTTCAAGAATATAACCTAAATGGTTTATGGTATAAGAATAAGGTTGGAAACCTCATTCTGGTAACACCATGGATGCGACCCACTTTGTAATTAGTACAAATAAGGTAATCCAACTCATTCATGCAGTTGACATGCGAGTGGAGGCATCTAGTATGAAGAGTTCATACAAGACTAGACCACAAATTATTAGTCTAACCAGTGTAACACCGTTACCAGGATAAGACTAGTAATTTATAGATGGTCATTAGTAACTTGACCTGAATCCTGAGCGAGTTAAGAACTCCTGCTTATAGGGTTTGTCCTTAGACTAGTATGGGTGAGAGTGGCCTGTAGCCGACTCAATAAGCCTACCTTCTCAGGGACAGAACCTCGTAGGTAGTTGAGAACTTTACTATGCAAGATGAAATTCACTCATTCCTACACTAAGGAATTAGATAGGTTGTTCCCTTAAGAACTAACTCGAGGTCTTGAACAACGGGGGCCCGCCCTCTATGAGGGTATGAGTCTATGGTAGGACCTTAGACTTGTTGTTCATTAGAGGATCAATGGTGCTTAAGGAACAAAGAGGTAACCACAGGGGTAAAACGGTAATTTGACCCAACTTTGATCACGAACAACCAGTGAAGGGTCGACTCATGGGTAATGACTATATCAGTGGACACAATATAATCTACAGAGAGGAGAGTGCAACTACAAGTCTATAGTGGAGTGACTTGTAGTTAATGAATATTGATTAACTAGATCAAAAGTTTGATCAGGTTAATTTCACATCATTGGAGCTCATGAACTGTAGGTCCATTAGGTCCCTCCGTTGGCTCAACATGGTAATATTGAGGGTATAAAGTTAGGAATGAAATTGAAGTGTTCAATTTCATACATGAGGTGTTATATCAATTATATGTGATATAATTGATATAATATATAGTTTTAATGTGAATTAGATTCACATATAAACCATATACTAATAAGAGAATAAATGAGGGGTAGGATGGTCATTTTCATCCTATTTTCCTATATATATGGTTGCATTTGATGCAACTAGGTTCTGAGACTCAAGCCTTTGTTGTGTTGTTGGAAAAGTTCCAAAACACAAACCTCTCTCTCACAACATCTCATCTCACCTAAAGGGAACCCACCTTCCTCCCTCACCTAGAGAGAACAACGGAGAAGATATGGTGGAAGTGTCGGTGAACATTCAGGCTTGCGTTGCTGAGATCGTGGTCGTGGGAGAGGGAGCACTAGAAGAAAGGTTCTTCAAAGGTATATTACTTGTTGTCCAAATTATGTTTTTTTATGCTTAATCTAGATTATTTAGTTCTTGAACACAATCGTTGTAATGGTATTAAGAACGCGCGATTCACAATCATTTCTGCTGCGGGATTCGATTCTCTTCAATTTATATCAGAGCCCAATTGCGTTCTTGATTCACGTTCTGGATTTTTCCAAGAACGAGGTGGGATTTACTCTTTTGCATGAGATGTATGAACGGTTTGCAAATTAGATATTTTCGATTTTGGCACTTAGATTTACAATTTTTCTATTGAATCGTTCAATGTAAGGGTCCGGTGTTTTGGGCAATTTTAATTGTAAATCGAGTCTGTAAGTCCGTGTCGATCAAGGCAAAGTGGTTGGCAAGAAGAACAGAGCAAAAAAGGAGCCAAAACAATGGAGATTGTTGTTGTTCTGTGAATGGCGTTGCAACGCTGTTCATTGGTGTTGCAACGTTACTGCGGTAGGCACACGACTGTAGAAGACGACAGCGTTGCAACGCTAGATGAGAGGCGCGCCTCAACTGTTAGATGAGGACAAGATGCACCGTTGCGATGCTGGTATCAGCGTTACAACGCGTTATGCGTTTCACGCGAAGGAGCAACGGGCAGAATTTTGTATTTATTATATATAATAAATATAAAAATGTTTTATATTTATTTATTTTTAATTTATTTAATTTTAATTAATATAATTAGATTATATTAATTAAAATTAATTTTAGGGTGCCAAAATTGGTCTAATTTTGCTATTTAAATTATGCAATTGTTGTGTAATTATTGCCATGCATAATGTATCTTTTATTTTAAAAATCCCACTTTAGGTTAAGCATTTTCATGCATCATTTATAATATAAGGAGTTATATTATATAGTTTGCATGATTAATTAATATAAAGTTGTTATATTAATTTATGGACAACATTTTGACATGCATTATATATCATGAGATGAATATGCTATTAAAGTCTTATTATTCATGTGATGAATGATCAAGCACTATAACATAGTATGCATGTCACCTAAGGTTAATTATTAGTTTTAAAGTGTTTAGAACTTGGAAATAATAGACCTTAGGTTATCTAGTTCTAATTAGATTAGAATTAGGAACTAAGTAATTTATAAACTATGATTAAAAGATGAACTCTGTCTAAGGACGATTCTGTCTAGGCTGGGGTATTTAAGCGGACGGAAACGGAATACCCCTACCTGAGAACTGACCTGAGAGTGAAATTTAATCAGAGAGTTTATAAATTACAGTAACGTCAGCGGGTTTATTAAGGGGTTAATAAACTAGAAATCCTAGGCTTAATATAAAGAGTTATATTAACAAACTTAGGATAAAATCAATATAAGAGTTATATTGATTATCGATATAAGAGTTATATTGATAGAGTTAGGTAAAACTATTAGCCGGATTTTATCCTAAGTAAGATTCCTTAACTTTAAAGTATCCAGTGGGAGGAAAAGTGTATATGATACATATTTTTCCACCTACGTTATCTCCGAGAAATTCACACCGTGAGACTCATACTTGGCCTCGTGGCGCAAACGGAGCGCGCCCTCTCTGGATGGTGTTTGTATGAGTCAATATCAAGGTGAATGGAGAGGATACTTATAGTGAGTGCGAGCAGGTTTAGTGAAAACAAAACCTACGGTCTCTTTTGTTGGTTTACACCGTTAGACCACTATGGTCAACCTGCTAGTTTAGCCTAGACCAGACAATCCCTTCGGAGGGTTTGATCATAAGGGATCGAACACAGTAGATGTCACACCCCGTCCCAGCTTACTTTCCTAACCTAGGAAGAGATGCAAAGACAAAGATAACAAAACCTCTTGCTGGCTTTCCTTGACTAACCCAAGACTTAACTTAAAAAGACGTAACACATCATGTTTGAATAAGCAAAGTAAAACACTGATATACACTTATATATGAAATACATTCACTTCCTTTACTATGTTCTTTAGATAGTCATAAAGTTTCCAAGTTTATAACAACCCATCTAATATGTTCTCACTACAAACCATATACAAAGAAAGTGTATATACAAGGAGCTAAATGGCGTGGTGGCAAGTAGGTCTTGTGATGGCTAAGCACTTTGAAACTCGTCACTGCACGGGAAGAGTAGACATAGAGAAAACGTGAGCTAGGAAGCTCAGTGAGTGTCTATTATAAACTCAAAGGTGAAGCATAATAATGGCAGATTATAAGTAGAAGTTAGCTTAACGTAAACAAACCATGCTTCCAATTTACACAAGTCACCACTTATGCATAGCACATAACTCATAATATAGTATTATATTGAGTGTAGATAGATCAATAATGTAGAAGCTCATAACAATAAAACACATAGCATGATACCACTTCCAACCATAGAGGTGGTAAAGTTACATTTGTACCAACAAGGTTCATACCTCTCTCACGTGCACGTGGAATACCTTTGGCCCTTTGGTTTTCCCTAATACCTTATCTATGTCCTTCAGTATTAAGGTAAGACCATTTACTACCCGAATACCTTCTCATTGTCCTTCAAGATCGGGAAATTATGATTCATTCCCCTAAGTACCTTCTCGAATGTCCTTCAAAGATTAGGGGTTAATCAAGATCAAGGGCATAACTTGTTTACCATGGAAATCATGTCTTTATAACACATACAACAATTTCTTGACAATATCACATTATCATCTAAACATGTTCCCAAGTGGATTTACACAAACATTCTCTAAGGAAAGCATACTTTCATAATTTAGTTTTCATACTTGGATTTATAGTTACAACTAATTCAAGCTTGCTTAGGTTCCACCATGAACTTTATGTTAGGGACTCCATGAAGCTATACATAATTAGTTCAAACAAGACTCAATGATCAACAATTATGCTTATTAAGAAAAACATGGGCCAAGCATAGTTTAGAGATAGAGTCACTCACAGTATTAGAATTAGAACCCTGGCTTGTAAAGTTGACCTATTAGCTCTCGACCTATCAAACAAACCAACTCAACCATTAGAACCTTGACCTCATGATTTTTAACCTTAAAACATGCAAGAAAACACACTTTTAAATTTTCCAGCATTTTCAGATTTTCTGCCCTGTATTCAGATAGCCATAACTTCTTCATTACTTATCCAAAAATAATGTAATTTATACCAAACTCTTCCTTTTTGAACCCTCTAAAAATCATATGAAGACATGAAATTGAAATTCCAAACGGATTTGTTCAGAAATACCTCGAAAGCTACCTTCCCCAAAACAGACTTCTGCTGTTTTCAGATTCGGATTTCCTGCTGCACAACAAATGTAATCTGATATTTAAGATATCTTCTAGACATTTTCTACTCACGATTTCTTCACGAAAGTTGTAGGAAATTCAATAAGCTTTCTAACCATACCAATTAGAGCTTCTAACTCCAAGTGTACAGATCAGAACAACAAAAACATCAGAGACTTCCCGGATTTGACAGCATACTTCTGTCTTCTGCCTTCTTCTTCAAAACAGTAGCATCAATTCCTTTCCTTGCACCTTAGAAACAGGTCTAACTCAGTCCCATAACTCAATTCAGAATAACCATACACACAATTGATTGTAAGGTATATAGAAATGAAAGAAAATCTCCTCAATCTCTTGCTAGAAGTTTTTCCCTTTCACCTAAAACTACAGGTTCAAATTTCAGCTTGGGTTCCTCAAAATTTATCAACACAACCACCAAATATTTTTTGATAAACCTCAAGGACAACATCTTAGCTTACTTACCTCAAAATTTCAGCTTCTAATTCCTCCTCAAGAGCTCAAAACAGATTGATCTCCTCATACTGTTCTGCTACCCGAGAAACTTGAACACCCTTCACTGTTCTGCTCTTTTCTCCTTCGTCCTCTTGTTTTTTTCTGCAAAGCCGACCAGTTTCGTATTCTACACTCAATTTCTGAGATTTTGACACAAAAATCATCGAATTTGGTTCAGTAGATAGAGAGATATGGTCGATTGAAGATGACCCTTTTTCCAGCTGCTTGCTGTTTTTCTGCTAATTTGACAGCACCTACTTGCCTTGTTTAACTTCGAAGCTCCACCTCCCTTTGCCACCTCCTCCTTCAGTTTTTACATCTTAATCACCTTTTTAAAACAACAAAATAAGTGTGTAAATAAACCTTAAGCATTTAGCCAACTTATCCTAAGTTTGTAAGACATATGATCTTCCATTCAATACTTGATGCACCTAAAACTCCTCCAATTTGCTAATGAGTTGAACTTACTTCAATGCAACTTTTAATATGCTTATTTCAATGGTTTACCTATCCCCTTGTGAAGTTTAGACACATTGTAGCTCCAAATTCAATAGATTCCCAAATTCGATCACGACAACGTTTAGTGCAACCTATACGACTTTGCATATTTCAAAACATGATGAACGAGTGATCAATGATAAAAGAGAATAGGGTTTATGGCTTACAGTAGACACCCGAAAGGATAAAGATTTCCTTAGTCTGTTTTTCAGTTTAGTCCTCCCCTCGACGGATTTTATTGGATGGAGACTCTGGGATCTAAAGACCAAAGGTTACACTCACGGGGTACATAAGTTGTGTATGTACCCTGATCAAAAAATGATAACTAAAGCCTATAGGAATAAGAGTTATTCTGGCATTAGGTTTTGGTCAAGAGTGTCTTGATCAAGAGGAGGAGTGTTTTTTATTACCCTTCGGTGTCATACATTCTAAACCTTTGGAGTATCATTGCAAATTATAAATGACCTATGAATCATTTGATAATTAGCTAAAACATGATTGGATTAGAGTTATAGCAAGAAACTCATACAAGTTTGTTTGTAAATTTTTCAGCACAAATGTCTAGCTCTATATTTCCTCATTGGGTGCGGAAAAGTTAACCTGAGAGAATATGATGAACTCCAGACCTTTCAATCTTTGATGAAAATTAAGGGATTGAAAGGTGAGGCAAATGTTGCCAGTAGGAGTTATCATAGAGGTTCGACCTCTGGTACAAAAACAGTGGTTTCATCTTCTTCTAACTGAAAGGGAAGAAGAAGAACATGAAGAAGGTTGGTAAAGGGAAACGAGCTGACAAAGTTGCCGCCCAGAAGGGCAAGAAAGTCAAAGAAGTTGCTGACAAAGGAAAGTGTTTCCACTGCAACGAAGATGGGAATTGAAAACGGAACTACCCGAAGTACATTGCAGAAAAGAAGAAGGAAGGTAAATATGATTTACTTTGTCGAGAAGCTTGTTTAGTGGATAATGATAAAACTGCTTGGATACTTGATTCAGGCGCCACTAATCATGTTTGCTCTTCTTTTTAGGGAATTGATTCCTGGCAGCAGCTACAGAAAGAAGAGATAACGCTCCGAATTGGAAATTGAGAAGTCGTCTCAGCTGTAGCAGTAGGCACGATGAAACTTTATTTTGACAAGAAATATATGTTGTTGGACAATATATTAGTGATACCAGGTTTACTAGAAACCTTATTTCAATTTCTTGCCTTATAGAACAATGTATTTGCTTTCCTTCTCTATGAATAAAGTGTTTATTTTGAAGAAAGGTATAGAAATATGTTCAGCTTCCATTAGAAAATGGGTTGTATGTTTTAAGGCCTAATTCAGTCAAAATGGTTTTGAACACTGAATTATTTAAAACTACAAACGCACAAACTAAGAAACGTAAAATTTCTCCTAAAGAAAATTCTCATCTTTGGCATCTTAGATTGGGTCACATTAATCTCAATAGGATTGAGAGATTGGTAAAGAATGGACTTCTAAATGAGTTAGAAGAAAATACTTTACCTGTATGTGAATCCTGCCTAGAAGGCAAAATGACTAAAAGACCTTTTAGTGGAAAAGGTTATAAAGTCAAAGACTCTGTAGAGCTTATACATTCAGACCTTTGTGGTCCGATGAGTGTTAAAGCCAAGGGAGCTTATGAATATTTCATCTCCTTTGTAGATGATTATTCCTGTTTTAGGGCACAAATCCCAACACTATTTGGATTGAGTTCAAGAATATAACCTAAATGGTCTATGGTATAACAATAAGGTTGGAAACCTCATTCTGGTAACACCATGGATGCAACCCAATTTGTAATAAGTACAAATGAGGTAATCCAACTCATTCATGTAGTTGACATGCGAGTGGGGGCATCCTGTATGAAGAGTTCATACAAGACCGGACCATAAATTATTAGTCTAACCAAAGGTAACAACACCGCTAATGTGAGATTAGACTAGTAATTTATAGATGGTCATTAGTGACTCGACCTGAATCCTGAGCGAGTTAAGAACTCCTGCTTATAGGGGTTTGTCCTTAGACTAGTATGGGTGAGAGTGGCCTGTAGCCGACTCAATAAGCCTACCTTCTAAGGGTCAGAACCTCGTAGGTAACTGGGAACTTAACTGTGCAAGACGGAATTCACTCATTCCTACACTAAGGAATTAGATAGGTTGTTCCCTTAAGAACTGACTCCAGGTCTTGAACAACGGGACCCCGCCCTCTATGAGGGTATGAGTCTATGGTAGGACCTTAGACTTATTGTTCATTAGAGGATCAGTGGTGCTTAAGGAACAAAGAGGTAATCACAGGGGTAAAACGATAATTTGACCCAGCTGTGATCACGAACAACCTGTGAAGGGTCGACTCATGGGTAATGAGTATATTAGTGGACACGATATAATCTACAGTGAGGAGAGTCCAGCTACAAGTCTATAGTGGAGTGACTTGTAGTTAATTAATATTGATTAACTGGATCAAAGAGTTTGATCAGTTAATTTCATATCATTGGAGCTCATGAACTGTAGGTCCATTAGGTCCCTCCGTTGGCTCAACATGGTAATATTGAGGGTATAAAGTCATACATGAGGTGTTATATGAATTATATGTGATATAATTGATATAATATATAGTTTTAATGTGAATTAGATTCACATATAAACAATATACTAATGAGAGAATAAAGGAGGGGTATGATGGTCATTTCTATCCCATTTCCCTTTATATATGGTTGCATTTGATGCAACTAGGTTATGAGACTCAAGCCTTTGTTGTGTTGTTGGAAATGTTCCAAAACACAAACCTCTCTCTCTCACAACATCTCATCTCACCTAAAGGGAACCCACATTCCTCCCTCACCTAGAGAACAACGGAGAAGATCTGGTTGAAGTGTCGGTGAACATTCGGGCTTGCGTCGATGAGATCGTGGTCGTGGGAGAAGGAGCACTAGAAGAAAGGTTCTTCAAAGGTATATTACTTGCTGTCCAAATTCTGTTTTTTATGCTTAATCTAGATTATTTAGTTCTTGAACACAATCTTTGTAACGGTATTAAGAACGCGCGATTCACAATCGCTTCCGCTGTGGGATTCGATTCCCTTCAGGAATGACATGAGAACAATTTTGTCTATACTAGATCATACAAACAAGGTATGCATTTTTTATGGGTTTCCATTGTTTTTTTTTTTTTTGCCATTGTTTTTCAAGTATTGTCACACCCCCTTCCGAACTACCTGCTAACTCAGCTCGAAAGGCGGCGTGAAGCCAACAGACATTGTTTATCTCTTAACAATACCTGTTGACCCTGATACACCTGATAAACATACTATGTTCGAAAATGGAACACTTAAACATGACATAGTGGAAACTGGACAACTATTAAACATTTACAAGGAGAAACCCTTCACAAGTCTCTCTTGGAAACTAAAAGTCTAGTGCATCAGAAACAACACAAGACAAACCATTGTTTATACAACCTCTAATGTACAAACAACTATAACACAAAAGTCTTCTCAAAATAATTTACAAACATAGAGACTTGCTAGACAAAACCAACCACGTACAAAGTATTTAACTTATGAAGCTTCAGCAGACTATGGCAAGAACTCAAAGCCGGGAGCTCGATCTCTACCTGAAAAGTTTGGAAACATAGAAAGAATGAGCTATGAAGCTCAGTGAGTGACTGTGTTTAATATCTATAACTTGTAAAACATGTGATCTGAAAACTATGAGCATATGCATTTGTATTCAAGCATTGAAAGTAAACGTAGAATCATAATAGACTTTCAGAAAACCAACAAGTATATCATCAAAATCTCGTAAGGCATGTAAATGAGATAAACTCTTTTAAAACCATGTCACAATCCACGTTGTGTAGGCACGCCAAGACAACCAACGCTTACTCTCACGATGTAGTGGGGCCCGCCAAAGACTCCCATCGCCTTTGTCGAGTGGGGCCCGCCCAACACTCACGACAAATACAGTTGTCACGGAGTACACTCAACGACGACAACGAGAATAAGACCTGTGTGCACACGGCACCATAAAGCCTCGCTCAATATCTCGTAAAAATCACATGAAAACATTTGAACATGCCTGCTTATCTTTTCTTTCATAAAACTCAAGCTTACTCAGCTTGTTCATAAAAGTGGAAATCTTTAAAACATACTTGCTAGTACATGCTTGCTTGAAATCATAACATTTCCATAAATTTTGGCAACCATTGGACATATGCTCATGTATAAACTTTATAAAGACTTTTAGGGTCAATATGAACACTTGAAACATTTCTAGGAAAACATGAATACTCATAAACATGTGTTCAAAAGAAAGCATAATGCATTGGGAACTTTTATTCTAGCAAAACTTGTATTTCTTGAACATATTTCAAGCATCTATACACTTTTGATGTTCGTTTTATCACTCACAGTGTTTGAACTAGAATCTTAGCCTGTACACTCGACCTATTTGCTCTTGGCCTGTCAAACAAACCAAATTCATGTATTAGAACCTCGAGCTCATGGTTTTTAACCTTAAAACTACAAGAAAACACACTTTCAAAAATTCCAGCATTTTCAGACAGCCATAACTTCTTCATTACTTATCTAAAAAGAATGTACTTTATACCAAACTCTTCCTTTTTGAACCCTCTAAAACTCTTATGAAGACATGAAAATGAGATTCCTAACGTATGGGTTAGAAAATACCTCAGTAGCTTAACCCCTAAAATGATCCTCGTCATTGTTCCAGATTCACTTCCTGCTGCAACCCGAAACTTAACCTGATGATTACAACATCTTCCAATCATTTTCTTCTCACAATTCCTTCACGAAACCTGTAGAAAATTCAATAAGCTTTCGAACCATACCAATTAGAGCTTCTAACTCCAAGTATACAGATCAGAACAACCAAAACATCAGAGACCTCTCGAATTTGACAGCAAAAATATGTCTTCTGCCTTCCTCTTAACAAAACAGCAACTTAAAATCAGAATTGGCTCGAGCTTCCTTCACGAATTTTGTTCAAATATGAGTTAACTTTCATGAAAAAAACCTCAACTCTTACCTCTTCTTGTGGAGCTCGAGATGAACAGAAAATCAGAACTTGTCTGAGTTGATTTCCTTCTTTGTAATATTGACTTCCTTGAGTTCTCCTCTTTTCTTCTCGCAACTCCACTTTCAAAATCACCAAAATGGCCTCCTTCTTCTTCCTTTCTCCTTCAACCACGAAGCTTCAGCCTTAGTTTGTGATGAAAGAGAAGAAAATGGAGAGATAAGGCTTTTTAAAAAAAACAATCGGTGGAAGAGGTTTCTTTTGTCCTTTTTGCTTTTTCTTTTTCTTTTTCCTTTTCTTTTTCTTTCCTTTATCCCTTTCTTCCATTTCTTTTCTTTTCTTTTCAAAACAAAACAAAATAACTTAATATATAAAACATTTGTTTCATTTCCGTTTCTTCTTTTGTGTTTAAAAGCAAACCAAACCAAAATGGTTTAAACTTTTTCTTCCTTATTTTCCTTTTGTCTTTCACTTCATTACTTTTCTTTTTAAAACATGGGAAACCAAGTTTTAAACATTCATTTCTTCTTTCTTTTTGTTGTTTGTTAATAAGGAAGTTCCAAAGAGATCGGGTTCCCCAAAAAACACTACTGATTCAACCAAAACTCACATTTGGTGAATTTAGCGTATAATCGCTTTATCTCGTAGTGTTTTGCGAATAATCCTCAAATGTTCCTCATGAGCTTTCTCACAACCGAGTAAACTAGTATATCATCAATAAATACTATCACGAATCGATCCAAATACTTGTGGAATATCCTGCTTCATAAGGTCCATGGAAATCGCTTGTGCATTCGTCAAACCGAAACGAGATTACTAAAAACTCATAATGCCCGCACTGTTCTCGAATGTTTGTCTTAGGAATATCTCGATTCCTTTACCTTTAATCGATGGTATCCTCGATCTCAAATCAATCTTAGAAAACACCGATCCTCCTCAGAATCGTTAAACAAGTCATCAATACGGGGTAAAGGATACTTGTTACGTATCGTGACTTTGTTTAACTGTCTGTAATCAATGCATAACTAAGGGTACCACCTTTCTTCTTCACAAATAACACTAGAGTTCTCCAAGGCGATACACTAGGTCTGATGTATCCCTTATCAACTAATTCTTGTAATTACATCTTTAGCTCCTTGAGTTCACTTGGAGCCATTCTATACGACCCTTGCGAAATAGGTGTTGTTTCTGGTAGCAATTCAATAGTGACCTCTACTTCTTTATCAGGTGGCAACCCTTGATAGATCTGTTGGAAAAAAACATCAAGAAATTCGTTCACAAGAAGAACATTGTCTGGTTTTATCTTTTCTTCCTGCACCTCTACTACATGTGCAAGGAACGTCGTGCAACCTTTCCTCAACAACTTTTCAATTTTTAATGTTGAAATCAAACTCGTAGGGATAATCTTTCTTTCATCCCATAAAACCACTTCAGCTAATCCTGGTTTCTTGAAAACAACTTCCTTTATATGGCAATCTCTGGAAGCATAATGAGTAAATACGAAATTCATCCTTAAGATTGCATCTCACACCTGCAAGTCTAGTGGAAGAGGATCCACTAACATAATAAGACCTTCTACAAAGATCTCACAGTCCCGCAACACTGCATTGACTAGTAACACATCACCAACTAGAGTGTATATAACTAACCTTTTACATAAAGGTTCTAGCTTCCCATTCAACTTAGTCAAGAACATACTAAAAACAAAGAAATGTGTAGCACCTTGTGTCACACCCCTTCCCGAACTACCTGCTACTTAGCCCGAAAGGCGGCGTGAAACCAACAGACATTGTTTACCTCTTAACAATACTCTGCCGACTTCAGACTCTCTGATAAACATATTATGTTCGCATATGGAACATTTTAACATAACACAGCAGAAACTGGACAACTATTAACCATACACAAGGAGAAACCCTTCATAAATCTCTCTTGGAAACTAAAAGTCAAGTGCATCAAAACAACACAAGACAACTCAATGTTTATACAACCACTAATGTACAAAACTTCTTTAACTACATAACGACTTGCTATACAACACCAAATGCGTACAAACTAACAACTTATGAAACTTCCAAAGAGACTATGGCGGGATGTCAGTACAAGGAGCTCGATCTCTACCACGAAAATGGTTGAAAACATTGAAAGAATGAGCTAAAAAGCTCAGCGAGTGTCTATCTTTAAAACATTATAAGCTCACAGGTGAATCATAATAATGGCAGATTATAAGTAGAAAATAGCTTAACATCTGTTTGTAAACATTAACAAACCATGCTTCCAATTTCACAGTTTTAAGTCACCACTTGTGCATAGCACACAACTCGAAATGTACTAACTTATCGAGGGTAGATAGATCAATAATATAATAGCTCATAACAATAAAACACATGACATGATACCACATCAAACCATAGAGGTGGTAGAGATACATTTATACCCATAAGGTTCATACCTCTCTCTCTCTCTCGCGTGCACGTGGAATACCTTTGGTCGTTTGGTTTTCCCTAATACCTTCTCTATGTCCTTCAAAGATAAGGTAAAACCATTTACTACCCGAATACCTTCTCATTGTCCTTCAAGATTTAGGTAAAACCATTTACTTCCCGGATACCTTCTCATTGTCCTTCAGTATCGGGATATCATGATTCATTCTCCCCCCTAAGTACCTTCTCGAATGTCCTTCAGTATTAGGGGTTAACCCCAAACAAGGGCATAATTTGTGTACCATGGAAATCATGTCTTAATAACACATATAACAATTTCTTGACAATTTCATATTATCATCTAAACATGTTTCCAAGTGGATTTACATAAAACATTCTCTAAAGGAAAGCATACTTTCATAACTTAGTTTCCATACTTGGATTTATAGTTACAACTAATTCAAAACATGTTTAGGTTCCATCATGACTTTATGTTAGAAAACTCTATGAAGCCATTCACAACTAGTTCAATCAAGATATAATTATCAACACTTATGTTCATGAAGAAAAACATAGGTCAAACATAGTTCTAAGATAGAGTCACTCACAGTATTAGAATTGGAACCTTGGCTTGTAAACTTGACCTATTTGCTCTTGGCCTGTCAATCAAGCCAAATCAATCATTAGAACCTTGAGCTCATGATTTTTGACCTTAAAACTTGCAAGAAAACACACTTTCAAAATTCCAGCATTTTCAGATTTTCTGCCCTGTTTTTAGACAGCCATAACTTCTTCATTACTTATCCAAAAAGAATGTACTTTATACCAAACTCTTCCTTTTTGAACCCTCTAAAACTCTTATGAAGACATGAAAATGAGATTCCTAACGTATTGGTTAGAAATTACCTCAGTAGCTTAACCCCTAAAATGAATCTGCTGCTGTTCCAGATTTCACTTCCTGCTGCAACCCGAAACTTAACCTGAAGATTACAACATCTTCCAATCATTTTCTTCTCACGATTCCTTCACGAAACTTGTAGGAAATTGAATAAGCTTTCTAACCATACCAATTAGAGCGTCTACCGCCAAGTATACAGATCACAACAACCAAACCATCAGAGACTTCCCAGATTTGACAGCAAATTCTGTCTTCTGTCTTCCTCTTCACAAAACAGTAAGTTAACTTCAGTATTAGTTCGAGCTTCCTTCACAAACTTTGTTCCAAATTGAGTTAACTTTCATGTATCAAAAACTCAACTCTTACCTCTTCTTTTTGAGCTCGAAAAGACCAAAACATCAGAACTGGTCTGAGTTGATCTCCTTGCTGCAATAAAGAATCCTCTTGAGTTCTTCTCCTTTCTTCTGCAACAACAGCTCCAAGTTTATGAAAAATGGCTTCCTTCTTCTTCCTTTCTCCTTCTCCCACGAAATTTCAGCTTGGTTTTGATAAATGAAGAAGAAAATGGAGAAGACAAAGTCATTTTAAAAAGCAAGGAGGCAATCTTTGTCTTTTTCCCATTTGCTTTTTCTTTTCTTTTTCCTTTTCTTTTCCTTTCCTTTATCCCTTTCTTTCTTTTCTTTTCTTTCCTTTTATTTCCTAAACAAAACAAAACACAATGTTATATCCATTCATTTCATTTCATTTTCTTCATTATTTTTAAAGCAAACCAAACCAAAATGGTTTGAGCTTTTCCTTCCTTGTTTTCCTTTTATCCTTCACTTCATTTCTTTTCTTTTTTTAAAACACCAAAATAAGTGTGTAAAGAAACCCTAAGCATTTAGCCAACTTATCCCAAGTCCATGAGACATATGATCTTCCATTCAATACATGATGCACTGAAACTTCTCCAAATTGCTAATGATTTGAACTTACTTCAATGAAACTTTTAATATGCTTATTTCAATGTTTACCTATCCCTTTATGAAGTTTAGACACATTGTAGCTCCAAATTCAATAGATTCCCAAATTCGATCACGACATCGTTTAGTGCAACCTATACGATTTTGCATATTTCAAAACATCATGAACGAGTGCTCAATGATAAAAGAGAATAGGGTTTAGGGCTTACACCTTGTTCTATTAAAACAAGTGCAGGTGCCTTTCAAATAGTAATCGTACCAGTAATCATATCTGGTGCATCCTCAGCTTCTTGCTGAGTCATAACCTAGACCTTTCCGTGTTGCCTAGGCCTCCCTACAACTCTCTTTAGTCTAACACCACTGGTGCCCTCTCTTGCAGCTCTCACCAACTCTCATTTTTGCTCAACTAACTGGGACTCAACTCCTAGTCCCTCTGCATGCGGTTTTGTCCCATAGCCGTGGACAATCCTCTTGACATGTCCTCGTTTTGTCAAGATCGGTAGCATGTACCAACACTCACAAGACAATGACCTTGATGATTCTTGCAAATGAGATCACACATGGAGTTTTCCTTGCTATAATCGGCATAGACTCTTGCCCTCCCCGCAACTTGCTGCCAATCAAACAAACTAACTAGGTCCTCTTTAACTCTGCCTCTGATAGGCACTACCCACAATCATCTGCCTCGATGCCTGGCTACTTGGCTACTAGCTTGCTCCTTAAAGTCATATTGACTTAGAAACATTTACTCCAAGTGTGAACCTCTGCTGCTCACGACCTTGGAAACTGCTTGTTGTCGAAGCCTCCACAACTAGGCTTCACTACTGATTGCGCCTCTGCTATACTCTGCTCAACACGTAGAGCAGTCTCTACCAGCTGGGAAAAATCAATCCACTTAGCAATGGCTGTGACTGGGGTATGTATCTCATGACGTAATCCTCTTTCAAATCGTCGACACCTGTCACTCTCAGATGCCACAATAACATCAGCATACCGTGATAGCTCGGTATACCTTCTCTCGTACTCAGCCACTGATAGTGACCCATGCTTTAATTCTAAAAATTCATCTCTCTTCGCTTCGTGGTATGTGCCAGGGTAATATTTATCTTCAAATATGCCTCTGAAAGTTTGCCAGTCTAAAGTGCGTGCATCACTCCGTCTGGCTAAAATTGACTTCCACCATCCCTCTGCTTCTTTCTCTAGCAGGAATGTGGCTAGCTTGACTTTACGCTCTTCAGGGCAGCTCATCACGTCAAAACATTTCTCAAGCTTATTCAGCCACACCTCGGCGTCAGCTGGATCTATGGAACCCTCAAACACTGTGGCTCCCAATTTCTTCAGACGTTCTATTCCATACGCCTTTTCTGGATTACTTAGCCCTGCTCCCTATGGCTTACCTACCTCCTGTGAGGAATTAACATGCTGCTTAATTCTGGCCCCTATCTGAACTCTCGGGGCACTAGATCTCCACTGGGATTGATCTTGGGTAGGATCCTGCGTCCTGCCCTGATCCTGCCTGCGTCGTCTGCTAGTACGTGGTGGCATGACTCCTATAACATATCAACATATTAGGCATGCTATGGATACTTAACTCAAATACACAATACTAAACCTCTATTCATATTTTAGCCCTAACTGGACTTGCTCTTACCCATGACCTTGAGTTAGCAGCAGTTAATTTAGCACTGAAGATCTGAAGACATTACTTGTTTGGTGAAAGGTGTCACATTTACACATATCATAAAAGTCTGAAATATATCTTTGATCAGAGGGAGCTGAATATCAGACAACGAAGGTGGTTAGAATTGATTAAAGATTATGATTGTACCATATAATACCATCTTGGTAAGGTGAATGTGGTAGCTGATGCATTGAGCAGGAAGTCAAGACTTCCTAGGGATGCCTTGTGTGGTATTCGAGCAACATTTTTAAGTACTCTAAGGGATTCTAAGGCAAATGTGATTGCAAAGAATTGGGAAGGGGTCTCTTAGCTCAATTCCGGATCAGTCTTCACTCGTGAATGAGATTGTGAGAAAAAACAACCAAAGATTAGTAACTTGCGAAATGTTTGGAATGTCCAAACAGGCCCAGAGGGTATAATCTAGAATGAGAACAGATGAAACCATAGTTAAGCGGAGAAAACTATGTGTCCCGAGTATTAGTGAGCTTAAGATGCTATTCTAGAGGAAGCTCACAATTCAATTCTGCTATGCATCCGAGAAGCACCAAGATGTGTAAAACCGTGAAAGGGACTTATTGGTGGCACAGGATGAAGCGGGAGATAGTTGATTATGTTGATAGATGTTTAATCGCCAACCAAGTTGAACCGCTTAGACAAAGACTAGGAGGACTCCTTAATCCACTACTCGTGTCGAGTGGAAATAAGAGCATATCGCTATGGATTTCCTGTTGCTTGTACATCATACTCCCAGTGGGCATGATGGTATTTGGGTAATAGTGGATAGACTCACTAAAACAAAGACGGTTTGTACCGATTAAAGCGACGTTTACGCTTGATCGACTAGCTAAGCTATATGTCGGCGAAATTGTGAGTCGATGACGGAGTGCGGTGTCTATCGTTTCAGATAGAGATCCAAGATTTACTTCTAAGTTTTGGCCTAGCTTACAGAAGGCTATGGGAACAAAGTTGAATTTTAGTACAACGTTCCATCCTCGAGACAGATGGGCGATCGAGAGAGACCATCCAGGACCTTAGAGGACATGTTGAGAGCATGTGTCCTTCAATTTAAAGGCGCTTGGGATACTCACCTATCGCTTATGGAATTTGCTTACAATAATAAATACCAGATCGAGTATTGGTATGGCACCATTTGAGGCTCTGTATAGAAGACCATGTAGAACGCCCGTATGATGGAATGAAGTTGGAGAGCGGAAGCTAATCGACCCTGAGTTGGTACAAGTTACTACAGACAATATTAAGGTAATCAAAGAGAATTTGAAGGTAGCTCAAGACCGTCAGAAGAGTTACGCAGATAAGCGACGAAAGGACTTAGAATTCTAGGTTGGAGATCAAGTTTTCTTGAAGTTATCTCCATGGAGAGGTGTCCTTTGTTTTGGTAAGAAGGGTAAACTAAGCCCTAGATATATTGGTCCTTATCCAATGCTTGGGACGAATTGGGCGACCTCACTGTGATGGAGTTGCAGCAGAGAACTATCTCGAGTACATGATCTATTTCATGTGTCCATGTTGAGAAGTATATCCCGATCCGACACATGTGTTGCAAGCACAACCAATTGAGCTGAAAGAAGACATGAGTTACGTTGAGGATGCAGTTCAAATCCTCGACAGGAAAGAACAAGTTTTAAGAAACAAGACGATCTCACTCGTGAAGGTTCGTTGAAGACATCACGGAGTGGAGGAGGCAACCTGGGAGTTAGAGGACCTAATAAGAAGCAAGTACCCGACGATATTCACCTAAGGACTACTAAATTTCGAGGACGAAATTTCCTAAGGGGGAGGTAAATTGTAAACCCGATCTCTTTGGAACTTCCTTATTAACAAACAACAAAAAGAAAGAAGAAATGAATGTTTAAAACTTGGTTTCCCATGTTTTAAAAAGAAAAGTAATGAAGTGAAAGACAAAAGGAAAACAAGGAAGAAAAAGTTTAAACCATTTTGGTTTGGTTTGCTTTTAAACACAAAAGAAGAAAAGGAAATGAAACAAATGTTTTATATATTAAGTTATTTTGTTTTGTTTTGAAAAGAAAAGAAAAGAAATGGAAGAAAGGGATAAAGGAAAGAAAAAGAAAAGGAAAAAGAAAAAGAAAAAGCAAAAAGGACAAAAGAAACCTCTTCCACCGATTGTTTTTTTTTTAAAAGCCTTATCTCTCCATTTTCTTCTCTTTCATCACAAACTAAGGCTGAAGCTTCGTGGTTGAAGGAGAAAGGAAGAAGAAGGAGGCCATTTTTGGTGATTTTGAAGCTGGAGTTGCAGAAGAAAAGAGGAGAACTCAAGGAAGTCAATATTACAGCAAGGAAATCAACTCAGACAAGTTCTGATTTTCTGTTCATCTCGAGCTCCACAAGAAGAAGTAAGAGTTGAGGTTTTGTTTCATGAAAGTTAACTCATATTGGAACAAAATTCGTGAAGGAAGCTCGAGCCAATTCTGATTTTAAGTTGCTGTTTTGTTAAGAGGAAGGCAGAAGACATATTTTTGCTGTCAAATCCGAGAGGTCTCTGATGTTTTGGTTGTTCTGATCTGTATACTTGGAGTTAGAAGCTCTAATCGGTATGGTTAGAAAGCTTATTGAATTTCCTACAAGTTTCGTGAAGGAATTGTGAGAAGAAAATGATTGGACGATGTTGTAATCATCAGGTTAAGTTTCAGGTTGCAGCAGGAAGTGAAATCTGGAACAGCAGCAGGATCATTTTAGGGGTTAAGCTACTGAGGTATTTTCTAACCCATACGTTAGGAATCTCATTTTCATGTCTTCATAAGAGTTTTAGAGGGTTCAAAAAGGAAGAGTTTGGTATAAAGTACATTCTTTTTAGATAAGTAATGAAGAAGTTATGGCTGTCTGAAAACCGGACAGAAAATCTGAAAATGCTGGAATTTTTGAAAGTGTGTTTTCTTGTAGTTTTAAGGTTAAAAACCATGAGCTCGAGGTTCTAATACATGAATTTGGTTTGTTTGACAGGCCAAGAGAAAATAGGTCGAGTGTACGGGCTAAGATTCTAGTTCAAACACTGTGAGTGATAAAACGAACATCAAAAGTGTATATATGCTTGAAATATGTTAAAGAAATGCATGTTTTGCTAGAATAAAAGTTCCCAATGCATTATGCTTTCTTTTGAACACATGTTTATGAGTATTCATGTTTTCCTAGAAATGTTTCAAGTGTTCATATTGCCTAAAAGTCTTTATAAAGTTTATACATGAGCATATGTCCAATGGTTGCCAAAATTTATGGAAATGTTATGATTTCAAGCAAGCATGTACTAGCAAGTATGTTTTAAAGATTTCCAGTTTTATGAACAAGCTGAGTAAGCTTGAGTTTTATGAAAGAAAAGATAAGCAGGCATGTTCAAATGTTTTCATGTGATTTTCTCGAGATATTGAGCCCGAGGCTTTATGGTGCCGTGTGCACACAGTCTTATTCTCGTTGTCGACGTTGAGTGTACTCGTGACAACGGCGCATTTGTCGTGAGTCTTTGGCGGGGCCCCACTCGACAAAGACGATGGGAGTGTTGGGCGGGCCCCACTACATCGTGAAGTAAACGTTGGTTGTATCTTTGGGCGTGCCTACACAACGTGGATTGTGACATGTTTTTAAAAGAGTTTATCTCATTTACATGCCTTACGAGATTTTGATGATATACTTGTTGGTTTTCCGAAAGTCTATTATGATTCTACGCTTACTTTCAATGCTTGAATACAAATGCATATGCTCATAGTTTTGGATCACATGTTTTACAAGTTATAGATATTAAACACAGTCACTCACCGAGCTTCATAGCTCATTCTTTCTATGTTTCCAAACTTTTCGTGAGATCGAGCTCCTGCACCCGAAAGTTATTCTTGCCATAGTCTGTTTGAAGCTTCATAAGTTAAATACTTTGTGCGTGGCTTGTTTTGTCTAGCAAGTCTCTATGTTTGTAAATTATTTTGAGAGGACTTTGGTGTTATAGTTGTTTGTACATTAGAGGTTGTATAAACAATGGTTTGTCTTGTGTTGTTTCTGATGCACTAGACTTTTAGTTTCCAAGAGAGACTTGTGAAGGGTTTCTCATTGTAAATGTTTAATAGTTGTCCAGTTTCCGCTATGTCATGTTTAAGTGTTCCATTTTCGAACATAGTATGTTTATCAGGTGTATCAGTGGTCAATGGTATTGTTAAGAGATAAACAATGTCTGTTGGCTTCACGCCGCCTTTCGAGCTGAGTTAGCAGGTAGTTCGGAAGGGGGTGTGACAAGTATGTTGTATGTTCTTATGACAAGACTCATTGGATTGAATTGAAACTCATTTCAGAGAACTGGCGTGGATGGTGTTACAAGTAACCCCACTGGTTTGGAAACCTCACGTCACCATATGGTTGATGTATCGATCCCATATTTGGGTTACATAGACTATGTGGATATATATTTCGGTGTCTGGCTGCCGATATAGCATGTGCACATGGTATCTCATAACACTGAAACTCCATGCAAGTACACGTGCATATGTTCAGATTGACTGTACCACCTAACACTCCATCGGTTAAATCGATAGTAGTCTATGTGTTCAACAAGGAATCGTCTGCCCAGATCACATTGAATCGACATCCGATCCCCAACGTAGTCGAGAATGCAGAATCACTGGAATTCCATACTGTTCTGCAATCGTGAAACCACTATTGGAGGTTGTTTCAAATGTTCTCAAGTAATGTAGTAATGGGTAGGAATCGTGCATCCTTCGTCAATGAATTAAAACATTCTACTGCATTGTTAGTCATATTGTCGTACCTACGGTGGTTCTGGTAACATCGTGGCCACCGTTCAACTCCAAACTCTATCAAGTAACGGGCTACAACACCATTTTTTATTTGAGTGATATGCTCCCAATACATTTCAAATTCATTTTGTCGATGGACCCTAGTTGTCTTTAAAAGTTTGACGACAACCTTATTCTTGAAGTGCTTCGTCAGATTAAGCTTCAGGTGGTACGTGCATAGTGCGTGAAATGCTTTGGGAATTACAATATTTATCGCATAACCGATGCTTATGTGTTGATAAGAGACAACAACCATGTCATCTTCTTCACCAATGGCATTATTCCATTTGGCTAGAAACCAACTCCATGATCTATTGTTCTCTCCATCCACGATAGCATAGTGTTGGGTAAATTTTGCAAGATCGCAAGTGTACGGGTCAAGTTTTAACATAATGAATTTGAATACGAGTATCGTCCACAAAATTGGGTTATTTAATTCAATTAATTTCTATCAATAACACCACTTAATTTTATCTAGAAAATTAGACTTAAGGTGAAGTGAAGCACAAAATCTAAAAGTGAAAATTGAGAACAATCAGGAGAGACAAATATCTTAGGGACTAGATTTCACCAACTAATTAACTATTTTATTGGGATCATGCTAATGGGTTATTGCACTGCTTTTATAAACCAAGAAACTAAAATAACAAATAACCTCTCTCGAGGCAAGTGAATCTCATGCAAGACATAGAATTAAACATCTCTGTTCAACCTAAAAATCAAACATGGCACTAAGTTCAATTCTTATGGGTTTCTAATATCACTACAATCGTTCTCATGTCAAAGTAACTATCAGTCATGCAATTGAGATCAGATTTAAAATATCTATCACAAGAATAAATTCAAACCTAAGAACAAATAAACCGTGATCAAGAGTCTATAAGCATTAAGGATGCAATTGCATGAATAAAAGCATTACAATAAACCAAAAGCAGTCAATTCAACAAAATACCATAATTAAAAGGTTACATCTATTCCTAAGCTACAAGTTTAGCTACTCATGTTCACTATAAATCCTACTAAACTCAAATACAAAACCATAGTTCAACAATCAAAGTGAAAAGAACGAAGAAAGAACTCTCGTGGCGTGCATGACAACGATCCCTGCATCTATCACGAACCCCGAGCTCCAAAAGTCTTCTCCTTGAAATCTCCAAATTCTTCTTACAGTCTCTCACAATGAAGTTTAGACAATGGTGTGAAAATCTCTCCAAAAAGCTCTCCAAAACAAGAAGCATGATTTTCTTTTTATAATAACGACACGACGTTGCAACGCTGGGCATGGCGTTGCAACGCCGTGCCCTAAGTGACTACATAAAAAAAGGAAAATATCTAGCAGCGTTGCAACGCTGAGGGTAGCGTTGCAACGCTGCTACCCTCGCGCGCCTTTTGCTTATCGAAGTAGCGTTACAACGTTGCAAGGCAGCGTTGCAATGCCATCGCTACGGATCTTCAGGGTGTCTTTGCTACGTGTTGAGCATCGCAACGATGCAAAGCAGCGTTGGAACACCATCAACATGAATTCTTATAGTTGAATGGCTGCACGCAGGGCATTGCAACACCCTGAATGGCGTTGCAACACCATCTCCACGGGTTTAATGACTTGGTTTGGCCTTCCTTCTTCCATTTAATGTAAATTTTGGCTCCCTTAGGCAATTTTTGGCTCCTTTTTCACCCATAATTCTCTATCCATCCTTATATTGCTCTTTAACCTGAAATTCAACAAATTAAGTACGTGAAATCCCTGAAATTATCACAAAACTAACATAATTTAAGCCTAGGGATAACACATTTTGTGTGCTATCAAACAACCCCAAACTTAAACAATTGCTAGTCCTTGAGCAAAAACAAGAAAAAGAAGAATCATATCAGAGTAGGTTTCATACTACAGACTCAAACCTCAGGAATTGTATGAATCGAAGAATAACCTCATCAAAAAGGCAACATTGATTAAAAACTACATAATAAGATTTTAAAATTGAATCAAATTATTCCTTGAGTGGGTGTGTGCTAGCCTTTTCCAGTTTAGTTCTTATAAGCCCAGGATAACCTTATTGAGTCCTCTGTTCATTTTCCCTCTACACTGGCCCTAGGCTCCAAACATTCAGCTCATTTACACAATCAGAAAGTTTTACCCTTTTTTATTGATGTTTTTTTTCACCCCAAACTTAAACTTTATTTCACTAACAACATATTTTCTTATTATTATCATTATTTGTTTTGGAGGGAATCCTTCAGTCGTCTATGCCTTCGCTCCAACATATTAATACTTTGTGGTGAAAATAACTGACTACGAGCACAGATACCATACAGATTGTCAAAGACTACTCACATCCTAAGTTTAATCCTTCAAAAGACAAGTATTGGTCACAACACTTAGGATGTTGGAGTACCCTTTTGTTTATCTTTTTTTTTTAGTGGAAAAACTTTAAAAAGGTATAATTTTCAATTATGCAAACTTGCTCTTTCATCAGCTCCTAAGCCTATCGAGGTGACAACGATCTTCTGGACAAAATAAACTTGCCCTAAGCATTTAGGACCTTTCTGGGATTGGCTAAATGCAAATAGCTTCAAGGAATTCTCTAATCAATTTTAAACATCTTAAAACTAGAATTTAATAAAGTTCTCTTAGCTGATGAACGTTATTCACAATTCTCAATTAAGTTTCATCAGTGGTTATCATAGTAAAAGTAGGAAAGACTCACAATGAGAAATCCATTCCATTAATCTGAAATCGATCAAATGAAAAAAACACACACCAGGAAAGAATATGATAGAGTATGGAATGGAGTCAGATAAATATCATGCAGTAAATAGTAATTAAAAAGTCATACAATCACCCCCAAACTTAAGACAACTTTGTGCTCAATGTGCAAATACAGATAAAAACATAACAGACAAATCAACTAGAGAAGCAACGGGGGAGAGAAAAGAATTGTACTGCCCTGAGCTCGAAAAATTCTCATTCCTCATCAGAGGAGGCGTAAGGAGGCGTAGGGCCTGGGAATGCAGGATCTAAGCCATGAATGTGTCTGAGACAGTCGTATAGATGGTGGTTGGAGGCCTCATTGGACTGCAATTGCCTAATGATCCGGCGCTCCTCCCGACGACTCTGAGTCTCGTGCTGGTCGAAACACTCCTCTAGTCTGGCCATGGCTCGAACCAGATCCTGATAATCCTATGGGGCAGAGCGATGTGGAGTCTCACGCCGCTCCTCCTCACCCATGCCACCATCGACAGCGTCAAGGAAAAACTCGGGCTCGTCGGCTGGCATCCCAGCAAGCACTTCTTGGTCGTGATCCCGAAGTCCCATGATGTAGTTCTTATCCATCACCCCCTTGGGGTGAATCATCTCCTCCTCGGAGGTCTAGGTGACTCCGGCTAGACGACATAGGGCAGTGATGAGAGAGGGATGCCCTAATCCTCCAGTTGTTGTTCCTCGTCGCACGTGTCGGATGTAGCGACTGATGACTTTGCCTACATCAATCTTCTTCCCAGTGACAATGGCGTATAAGAGGATGGTGCGGTCCTTCGTCACATCATTCATGTGGGCAATTGGCTGGAGTCTAGCACAGATAAAACTGTGCCACACTCGGCCTGATACTGTGATATCTACCGTTCTGAGTTTGCAAACCTCGCCTCTACTAGTCACCCACTGTGCTCCAGCCCATGCAAGTGTAGCAAGCATCTGTGCAGGGTCAAACTATGTCTTGACATATATGGTATACTCGTCAGTCTCATAATCAGGTAGATGAAAATACCTGTTAATGGATACTAAGTCGAACTGGATGCGTTTCCCTCGAACGGTGGTGTGGTATGCCTCCATAAGCATGTTGGCGTAGAATTCTCGTACAAGGGGGACCACGCTTGCCTCGGGCTGCTGCACCAACAACTACCAATGTCTTTGTTGAATGGTATAGTAAATGTCCTGGTGATGGGAGTCATCAGGGGTAATGCCTCGCTCAGGAATAAGAGCGCGGTTTACGACATAGCTCTGGTACCGGTTTGCAGCGTCAGAGTCCACGAACCTCTGCCCATCATATTCTTCACCGGAATTGGTTGTTCTCTTTGTTCTCTTAGGTGCCATGTGTGACTAGTGCAAAAAAAGACTAAACAATGACAAGCAAAAAAGTCAGTGCCAATAGGAGTGGGAAAATAATGAGATGGCCTATGGATGGTGCATGAGGTAGAAATGAAAATAAACTTTTAAGTTCTCTACCCAAGGATGATGTAAACGAGGGAGAAAAATAGGAATCCAATGACTCTTGCCGCCTAGCTTAGTCCAAGTGGGAGTTTGTTGGGATGTATGTCCTCATCTCGTGTAGTTTGTAATATTCCAAGTTGTAAATGAATAAGAGTTATTTATTTCAAAATTGTGTAATAAATAAGTGTTATTTATTTGAACTTTGTGTCTCGCATTTTCATAAACTTAATCCAATAAACTACGCTCCAGGGTCATTGCATTATGAGAGAAGTAAGAACTTGAACAGTGTGTAGTGGACACACAGGGGAGGATCACGTTCGAGTTAATGACCCAAACAGATCTCATGATATGGATAGGGTTGGAGACCTAATCCTCGATATACACTGTGGATGCGGCCGCTTTGTATTAGATACAAACGAGGTGATCCGACTTGCGTTCATGTGGTTGACATGCGAGTGGGGGCATCTGTGCAATGGATTGTACAAGATCGGACTGCGTGAATTATTAGACTTCATCATGTAACACCGCTAATGATATAGAGCTAATAAATTCGTAGATGACCATTAGTGACTCGACCTTAATCCCGAGCGTATTACGGACTCCTGCTCGAGGGTCCGTCCTTTGACTAGTGCGGGTGAGGGTGGCCACTATTGCTCGCCCAATATGCCTATCTTCTCGGGGCGGGGACCACGTGGGAGTCGGGAACTTGACTACGCAAGAAGGAATTCACTGCTCTCAACTTAGGGAAACTAGAGGGTTTTCCTTAAATGTTGTCTCTAGGGCTTGAACAACGGGGCCCCACTCTCTCATTGGCCTGAGAGGGTTGTTGTTTATGGTTGGACCATGCAACATAGTTGTTCATTAGAGGAGCAGTGGGACTTAAGGAGCAAGAGGTAGACACAGGGGTAAAACGGTAATTTGACCCAACTGTGACTACGAACAACCTGTGAAGGTCGACTCATTGGTATTTGTTATATCGATGGACACAACTTGTCCTACGGTGATGAGAGTGCAACTACGGGCTTTAGTAGAGTGTTACCGTAGCTAATGAATGTTGAATAACCGGATCAAAGAGTTTGACAGGTTAGTCTCGGATCATTGGAGCTCGTCACGTGTAGATCCATTAGGTACCTCGGTTGGCTCAAATCGGACAAATTGAGGATTTACAGTTTCGTGTGAATATGAAGTGTTCAAATTCATTATTTTGGTATTTATGTCATTTATATGAGATATAGATGACATAATATATAGTTTGATGTGAATGAGATTCATAATAAACTATAGTATAGCCTAATTGATTAATTAGTGTTAATTGGAGAAATTGAATTGAGAGAAATTAAATTGAATGTGATTCAATTTATAATTCCACATTTATGCAAATGAGATTTGTATAATAAGGTATGAGATATCTTATATTATATAATATGCAAATGTGATTTGTATATTATATGGTTGTGGTAAAATTGTGATTTGGTGGAGGTTTTAACTCCATCACACAATAGTATTTAAAGGCTTTGCAAGAAGCCTTTGGTGGGCATTTTGCCATTTTTTGGATTTTGATCCAAAAAGAGCAAGTGACTTTCTCTCATTCTCTCTCAATTCTCTCTAAAACTTCTCCTCACCCAAAACCAAAGGGAGTCCCACCTACTCTCCCTCAACCTCCCAAGAACAACCGAGAAGACCATTTGGACGTGTCTCCCTGTTCAGATCGTGGTTCGTGTTCGAGGAGATCGTTGGATCGAGAGAGATCGTGACCGGAGGAGAAAAGCGTTGAAGAAGAGTTCTTCAACAAGTAAGTATCTTATAGTTCCTTACTGTTTTCTTCTCTTATTTGCATGTTTAGCCTAGGATCTATGAGATAAATTCAATTTTAAGATAGGAATTACACAACGGATCAACGACGTTTCACAACGTCTTCCGCTGCGGGAATTCAAAATCCCTTCAGTATCTTAGGAGAACGAGGGACTATACGCTTGTGTATAAGACTAAGGATTTGATCCTTACTGGATACACTGATTCTGATTTTCAGACCGATAAGGATTCTCGAAAATGTACATCGGGATCAGTTTTCACCCTTAACGGGGGAGCTATAGTATGGTGAAGCATCAAGCAAGGATGCATCGCTGACTCCACGATGGAGGTTGAGTATGGCACTACTTGTGAAGCAGCTAAAGAAGCTGTTTGGCTAAGGAAATTCCTTACTGATTTGGAAGTTGTTCCAAAAATGGAATTTCCCGTCACCTTATACTGTGACAACAATGGTGCGGTAGCCAATTCGAAGGAACCTTGCAGCCATGAGCGAGGTAAGCACATCAAGAGGAAGTATCACCAGATACGAGAAATAGTGCAACGAGGAGATGTGACAGTCACAAAGATCGCTTCAGAGCACAATATTGATGATCCGTTTACAAAGACTATCACGGCTAAAATGTTCGAGGGTCATCTGGAAAGTCTGGGTCTACGAGATATGTACATAGGCTAATCTAGGGCAAGTGGGAGATATGTAATGGGGTATATGGATGCCCTAGTTTATTGTATTTCTATCTCTTGTAACCTGTTTTAGATTATGATGTACCCCACTAGAGTTTTAGTGCAAGTGGGAGTTTGTTAGGGTTCGTGCCCTAAAACTCGTAGTTTGTAATTATGTTCTAATTAATGTAATAAAGTGTTATTATTTCAATAAAGAGTTATTGTTCGTTATCTACGAGTTTGGCTTTATTTAAACCCTAAATCCAATAAACTAAACATCCAAGATTGTTATATGAATCTTTAACTGAATGTAGTGTACATATAAAGGATCTCGGTTCGAGATAGAGCCTAAAGGGTTTATAGTTATGGGATAAAGTTTGGGTACCTTACCTGGTAAAACTATGGATGTGGCCCACTTTGTATTTGATACAAACATTGTGATCCTAACGTGTTCGTGTAGATGATATGTGAGTGGGGATATCCTATGTAATGAGATTACATAAGACCGGACCGCGAAATAGTTACCTCTAGATGTAACTCCGTTGACTAGTTAGGTTTTTATTTCACTAGGATGACCTAGGTTGATCTCAATCCTGAGCAGGTTACGAACTCCTGTTCGCGAGAGATTGTCCTTTGACTAGTATGGGTGAGAGTGACCATATTCGCCGACTCAATAAGCCTACCTTCTTGGGGAAAAGTTCGAGTGAGAAGATGGGAACTTAATTTAGCAAGATGGAAATCACTCCTTCCCGCCTACTAGGGTAAGTAGAGGAATGTTCCCTTAAGTGGTGTCTCCGGGACTTGAACAAACGTCTCGACCCTCTCATTGGCCCGAGAGGGATTCTGTTTGTTGGTAGGACCACAAAAAAATTATTCATTAGAGGAGCACTGGTACTTAAGGCACAAGATGTAACCCAGGGGTAAAACGGTAATTTGACCCAGCTGGTGTTACGATCATTCGTGAAGGATTGACTTTCTGTTATTGGTCAATATCCATAGACACAGAAATATATCTGCAGTGAGAAGAGTGCAGCTGTGAGACTTTAGTGGAGTGTTCCCGCAGTTAACGAATGTTGATTGGGAGGTTAATGAGATTAACCGAGCAATCTCGTATCGTTGGAGCTTCTGATCTGTAGGTCCATTAGGTCCACCTTCTAGCTCGTAAAGGGTTCTTAAATCATTTGAATTTCAAATGTTCAAATTCATAAGGGAATAAACTTAATGTATATTGATACGATATAATATATAGTTTTGGAACTATATATTATAAATTTAATGTGAATATGATTCATATTAAATTTTATGAGAGAATTAAATATTTGAAAGAGTTCAAATGTTAAGTTCAAATGTGAATATGATTCATATTTGATAACTATAGGTTAAATTTTAATGTGCATGAAATGTACATTAAAACTATAGATTAAGGGGTAAAATGATTAAATGAGATTTGATCATTATTTATAATAAGTTGTCTAATTAAATATGATTTAATGAAATTAATTTGATTAATGAAATTAATTTGATTAATGAAATTAATTAGTTAATTTTGAATTAATTAATTAATTGAGAACGTGTCACGATGACACCTTCCCATCACTCCCCATTCCCTTATCAATAGGGATTGGGGAGTTACCCCTGATAATTTTCTTCTTCTTCTCGAATGGAGAAAGAAAAAAGATCGATCGATCATTCTATGGTTCAATTGTGAGACAATGAATTCTCTCTCTCTCTCAATCTCTAAAATTCCCAACTTTTCCAACTGTTGGAACCCTACCCACCTAGGGAGGTCTAAGAACTCAGAGCTATAGAAGATACTCTCTGTTGGTGGTGCTCTGTTGGAGAAAAACAGAGAACTTTAGAAGTTCCTGTGTTGCTGTATTGTTGATTTCTTTTAGAGCAAGGAGTTGTTGTGCTGAAAATTGAAACTACAAAGATAACATCCTTTTCCCTTTTAGTTTAACAGTTAAACTTATCATGTTTGTATGCATTTAATCCATGCCTAATTAGATTAGAATTTGCCTGCTTGTTCTGTTTATCAATATATGGGTTTTTGCATTTCAAGCAAAACAAACTTGCATATTACGATTCCAAATTTGTTTCCGCTGCTCAAGGAGATCCGATCTCCATCAGTGTCCTCCTTCTCTATTTGGATAGGTGGTCAACTACCACATTTTCACATCCTTTCCTATCCCTAATATCAAAGTCAAACTCCTGCAACAGAAGAATCCATCTAATCAGACGAGGTTTAGCATCTTTCTTATCAAATAAATATCTAAGGGCAGCATGATCAGTGTGTACAATGACTCTAGTCCCTTACAGATAAGGCCTAAATTTATCAAACGAAAAATAACTGCGAGCATCTCTTTTTCAGTGGTAGTCTAATTTTGTTGTGCATTATCTAAAGTTTTGCTTGCATAATAAATGACCCTGAAAATCTTGTCCCGACGTTGGCCTAAAACTGCACCTAAAACGTAGTCACTAGCATCACACACGATCTCAAAGGGTTGACTCCAATCTGGTACAACAATAATTGGACCAGAAGTTAGCTTTTTCTTTAGAAGATTAAAAGCAACTAAACAATCATTATTAAACACGAAAGGAGAATCTTTTTCCAGTAAGTTACACAGGGGTACACAATTTTTTAAAAATCTTGTATAAAACGTCTATAAAACCCTGCATGCCCTCAGAAACTGCGTACTCCTTTAACATTAATCGGAGGTGGTAGTTGTTCAATGGTCAAAATCTTAGCTCTATCCACCTCTAGTCCTTTTTTCGTAAACTCATGTGCCTAGGACTATACCTTCCTTGACCATAAAATGGCATTTTTCCCAATTCAAAACAAGGTTAGTTTCCTGGCACCTCTGCAAAACACGAGCAAGATTATGCAGACAAATATCAAATGAACAACCAAAGACAGAAAAATCATCCATAAAAACCTTCATTATCTCCTCAATCATGACATGGAATATTGCCATCATGCAACGTTGGAAAGTGGCAGGTGCATTGCACAATCCAAATGGCATTCTCCTGAAACCATATGTTCCATAAGGGCATGTGAAAGTAGTCTTCTCTTGGTCCTCAGGAGCAATAGCGATCTGGTTATAACTTGAAGAACAATCAAGAAAACAATAGTAAGGATAACCAGCAAGTCTATCAAGCATCTGATTAATAAAAGGAAGAGAAAAATGATCTTTTCGTGTAGCTTTATTCAACTTCCTCAGTAATCGTTGCATACCGTCATCCGATGTGGATCGGCCCCGTGGATATGAACTCATTCTTGTCATTTTTTATGATAGTCATCCCCCATTTCTTTAGAACAACCTAAACAGGGCTCACCCAAGTACTGTCAGATATAGCGTAAATAATTCCTGCATTCAACAGTTTGAGTACCTCAGCTTTAACTACCTCCTTCATTGCTGGGTTAAGCCGCCTTTGGTGTTCAACAGAAGGATTAAAGGTATCTTCCATTAAGATTTTATGCATGACTACAGATGGACTGATACCTTTAATATCACTAATTGATCACCCTAAAGCAGACTTATGACTTCTCAGGATTCTCAACAACTTTTCTTCCTCTTCTTTATTCAGATCAGCAGAAATAATCACATGATAAGTAGATGAGTCTCCTTAGAAAGCATAACGAAGGTGTACAGGTAATTATTTCAACTCTAGAACATGAGGTTTTGTTTCTTCTACATTATTGACATGCAGTTGTGAGAATTGTTCATATTGGAGTTTAGACAATTGATTCAGTGATTCATTACAGTAAGTAACTTCATGGTCCAATTTCCCTAACTGATCTAACATTGAATTTGTCATGCAAGTCTCTAAGGGATCAATAGAGAAAACTAACTCTCTAAATGAATCAACAACAACATCCAAAATATCAATCATGTGACAGGTACTTACCTCATTAGGGTACTTCAAGGATCAAAATATGTCAAATACAACCTTGTCCTCACCAACCCTCGTGAGTTAACTTACCATCCCGCATCTATCTATCAATGCTCTTCCAAAGGTGGCAGGAAAGGTCGTCCCAAAATAATTGGGACCTCAGAATCTTCCTCCATGTCCAGGACCACAAAATCTGTAGGGAAAATGAACTGTTCAACCTTGACCAACACATCTTCTACAATACCTCAGGGATATTTGATAGAACGGCCAGCCAATAACAGTGATATAGTTGTAGGTTACACCTCCCCAAGACCTAGTTTCCTGTAGACAGATAAAGGCATCAAATTAATACTGGCCCCTAGATCACATAAAGCTCTATCAACAAAAATACTACCAATATTGCAAGGAATAGTAAAACTCACTGGATCTTTTAATTTTTGAGGTAGTTTCCTCTAGAGTACAACACTGCATTCTTTAGTGAGATTGACTGTCTCATATTTGTCAAACTTCTTCTTTTTGGACAGGACCTCCTTCATGAACTTTGCATATTTGGGCATTTGTTCCAAGGCATCTGCAAAAGGAATATTAATGTCCAGTTTCTTAAACATATCAAGAAATTTAGCAAAGTCAGACTTGATGGAGATCAGATCTCCTTGAGTAGTGGAAACGTGTTTGGGATCGTTAATTGCTTGATTGTTTTGCTTGAAACAAAAAACCAGTACATTGACAAATAAAACATAACAAGCATTAAATTCTAATCCTATTAGACATGGATAATAGCATACATGCAAACACATTAGGTTTAACAATTAAACCAAAAATGGAAAGGAAATTGTTACCTTTATAGTTTTCCTCAGCGGCAACTCCTTGCTCCAATCAGTACAGCAACCCAAGAAGCTTTTGTTTCTCTATTTTACAGAACACCACCAAAAGAGTAAACCCACTATCCTCTGAATGCTTAGATCTTTCCTTTGTGGGAAGGATTCCAACAGTTGGAAGAACTTTTTGGGAATTCTAGAATTGCGAGAGAGAGAGATTTTTCAGCAATTCTCCAATTGCTTGATTGATCGATTCAATTATTGAGCAACCCCCTTCTCCCTGTTAAACTGTCGATAGGGAGAACGGGAGGGGTAACGGAGAACGTGTCTGGATGACACGTTCCCTCATTTATTATTAAAATAATAATAATAATAATATAATTAAATCAAATTTAATTATTCATTTAAATCACATTTAAATAATACAAATTAAATATCATATATTTAATTTAGATTAAATCTCATTTAATCATATTACCCCTTTAACCTATAGTTTTAATGTACATCAAGTGCACATTAAATTTTATCCTATTGTTTGCAAATGTGAATCACATTCACATTTAATGTAATATTTGAACTCTTTCAAATATTCAATTCTCTCATATAATTTAATATGAATCATATTCATATTAAATTTATAATATATAGTTCCAAAACTATATATTATATCGTCTCAATATACATTAAATATATTCCGTAATGAATTTGAACATTTCAAATTCAAATGATCTAAGAACCCTTTACGAGCTAGAAGGTGGACCTAATGGACCTACAGATCAGAAGCTCCAACGATACAAGATTGCTCGATTAATCTCATTAACCTCCCAATCAACATTCGTTAATCATGCGAACACTCCACTAAAGTCTCACAATTTGCACTCTTCTCACTTCAGATATATTTCATGTCCATGGATATTGACCAATAACAGAAAAGTCAATCCTTCACGAATGTTCGTAACACCACCGGGTCAAATTACCGTTTTACCCCTGGGTTACATCTTGTACCTTAAGTACTAGTGCTTCTCTAAAGAACAATTTGTTTGTGGTCCTACCAACAAACAGAGTCCCTCTCGGGCCAATGAGACGGTCGGGCCCTTTGTTCAAGTCCCGGAGACACCACTTAAGGGAACATTCCTCTACTTACCCTAGTAGGCGGGAAGGAGTGAATTTCATCTTGCAAAGTTAAGTACCCACCACACTCACTCGGTCTTGTCCCCAAGAAGGTAGGCATATTGAGTCGACGAATTTGGCCACTCTCACCCATAACTAGTCAAAGGACAATCCCTCGCGAACAGGAGTTCGTAACCTGCTCAGGATTGAGATCAAGTTGCCTAGGTCATCCTAGTGAAATAGAAACTTAACTAGTCAACTGAGTTCTGACTAGAGGTTACTATTTCGTGGTCCTGGTCTTATGTAATCTCATTACATAGGATATCCCCACTCACATGTCATCTACACGAACACGTTAGGATCACGGTGTTTGTATCAAATACAAAGTGGGCCACATCCATAGTTTAACCAGGGTAGGTACCCAAACCTTATCCCCAACTATAGACCCTTTAGGTCAGATCTCGACCAAGAGATCCTTTTTATGTACATTACATTAAGTTAAAGATTCATTTAACAGCCTTGGATGTTTAGTTTATTGGATTTAGGGTTTAAATAAAGGCAAACTGTAGATAATGAACAATAACACTTTATTGAAATAATAACACTTTATTACAATAATTAGAACATAATTACAAACTACGAGTTTTAGGACACAAATCCCAACAAGACTCGGTGTTTTTCTTTTGAAAGCTTTAAGGATAAGGAATAGAGAAATCAGAAATCTTCTTTGTTTGTTTCGATGTGCTTGCTTCCTCTATCACTTCCTCTGTATCCTCCTTGGCATCAGAACTGAGCTGTTCTTCAGAATTTAGCTTTTAAGTGTCAGCAAGCTCCTTACCACTCCTTAGGGTCACAACCTTACACTGTTCTCTAGGATTCACCTCAGTGTCACTAGGAAATTTACCTTTCTGCAGCGTTTTTAGAGTGGTTGCCATCTGACTGATATGTACCTCTATGTTCTTAATGGTTGCTCCTTGTGAGTTCACTGTGCTACTCAAACTTAGCACTATATTTTCCAACTGGTTGGTTCGATTTCTGGATTCAATGATGAATGAACTCATCATATCTTCTAGAGATGGTTTACCCTCAGCTGAAGATGTAGATGCATAACCTGGAGGAGGCTGCAAAACATTTTTCTTATTAGCATAAGAAAAATTTTCATGATTACGCAAACCTGGATGATAATGAGTGGGCAACTGATTTTGATTCTGATTTCTACGGTACCCATAACCTCTCTTGTTCACATATTGAGCCTGCTCAGGTTCCAGATCTTCAACACCTGCAAGTTTGTTAGCAGCTGCAACTGCAGCTATGGATTCACTGTAACCTGTACCTACAAGTTTGTTCAGAGCACTCGTAAGGGAAGCTATATGGAACTTGATGGAACTTACATCATCTATCTCGTACATCCCTGCCACAGGTTTGGCAGTTGATCATTCAGAATGCCAATTATAACTTGTGGCAGCCATCTCCTCAAGCAAAGTACGAGCATCCTCTACAGACTTGGAAAATATTGACCCTCGAGCAGCTGCATCCAAAAGAGATTTATTATTACCTGATAATTCATTATAAAATAATTGAATTTGCAACCAGTCAGGATAACCATTCTGTGGGCATTTTCTAAGTAAATCTTTGTATCTTTCCCAAGTTTCGAACATCTGTTCTCCATCCTGTTGCCTGAAAGTGCCAATCTCAGTGCACAACCTTGTAGTCTTGGCAGGTGGGAAATATTTAGCTAAGAATGCCTGAGCTAATTCCTCCCAAGTACTAATACTACCTATGGGCAAGGATTCCAACCAGAATTTTGCCTTATCCTGCAGAGGGAAAGGAAAAAGTCGTAAGCGAATAACATCAGAAGATACTCCATTAATTTTTACCGTGCCACAAATTTTTCAGCAAAGAATCTGAGATGCAGATTGGGATCCTCAGTGGCATGTCCTCTGAAGGCATTTTCTCGAACCATCTGGATGAGACCAGTCTTTATCTCAAAATTATTAGCTTGAATTGGAGCATAAATAATTCTAGATTGGTTTCCAGCAAAAGTGGGCTGGAAGTGCTCCCTAATGGGCTTATACTCTCTCTGTTGCTCCTCCATGATTTTGACCTTGTCCTTAGTCTCCTTAAGCTTCCTTCTGAAAGTTCTGTCAACTTCAGGATCAAAAGGAACTAGATCAGCTTCTGAGTTACTTCGCATGCAACACATAACACAGAAAACAGAAAATTAGAACTAATAAAAAAAAACACACAAAACAAAAAGAAACAAAACAAAACACAAAATCAACAAAAAGAAAAAGAAAACAAGCTCTAGATTAAGACCAAGTGACTACTTAATAGTATCAAAAGAATTAAATAAACACCAATCTCCGACAACGACACCAAAAACTTGTTACGTAAATTTTGCAAGACCGCAAGTGTACGAGTAAAGTTTTAATATAGTGAATTTGAGTACGAGTATCGTCCATAGGATTGAGTTATTTAATTCAATTAATTCCTATCAATAGCACCACTCAATTTTATCTAGAAAATTAGACTTAAGGTGAAGTGAAACATAAAATCAAAGAGTGAAAGTTGAGAACAATAAGGAGAGACAAATATCTTAGGGACTAGATTTCACCAATTAATTAACTATTTTATTGAGATCATGCTAATGGGTTATTGCACTGCTTTTATAAACTAAGAAACTAAAATAACAAATAACCTCTCTCGAGGCAAGTGAAGCTCATGCAAGACATAGAATTAAACAACTCTATTCAACCTAAAAATCAAACATGGCACTAAGTTCAATTCTTATGGGTTTCTAATAGCACTTCGATCGCTCTCATGTCAAAGTAACTATCAGTTATGCAATAGAGATCAGATCTAAAATATCTTTCATAAGAATAAACTCAAACCTAATAACAAATAAACTGTGATCAAGAGTCTATAAGCATTAAGGACGCAATTGCATGAATAAAAGCATTACAATAAACCAAAAGCAGTCAATTCAACAAAATACCATATTTAAAAGGTTACATCTATCCCTAAGATAGCAAGTTTAGCTACTCATATCCACTATAAATCCTACTAAACTCAAATACAAAATCATAGTTCAACAATCAAAGTGAAAAAAACGAAGAAAGAACTCTCGTGGCGTGCACGACAACGATCCCTGCACCTATCACGAACCCCGAGCTCCAAAAGTCTTCTCCTTGAAATCTCTCCAAATTCTTCTTACAACCTTTCACAATGAAGTTTAAACAATGGTGTGAAAACTCTCCAAAAAGCTCTCCAAAACAAGAACCATGATTTTCTTTTTATAATAACGACACGACATTGCAACGCTGGGCATGGCGTTGCAATGTCGTGCCCTAAGCGAATATATAAAAAAAGGAAAATACCTAGCAGCGTTGCAACGCTGCTACCCTCGCGCGTCTTTTGCTCATCGAAGTAGCGTTAAAACGCTGCAAGGCAGGATATAGGCCTTGGCCTTTTCATTGGCCTTGGACCAGCGGTCAAACGCATCCTTAACAGATTGATGTGCGTTTTGAGCAGGGACCTGAGGACATTCCTCAGTCAGTACGAACAGAAGGTCGTCAACAACAAGAATCGCATCCAGGTTGGACTTCCACGTAGTAAAATTTTCACCAGTTAAACGTTCGCGTTTGAGTAAGGCTATATATGAGGACAACATGCTGAAAATCCAAAATAGTTCTAATTAGTTATGCCCTTTAACCCATTATAAAACCAATCAAATTTAGCAAAATTATTAAAGAACCCTAGTGTTTAAACTAAACTCAATCTTTAAATTAAACCTTTAATTTTGCAACGATACTTCAAGGGTTTAGAACAAAAGCCTCCGTCGGGCGGTTAGTCATTCCTCCCTTGAATTGAGAGTTTCTCAGCCAATTCTCACTACCAGAACATCTCATGTCCCAATGGTCCTTAGCTACCGTTTGTTTGGTCAAGGACTTGTTAACTAGCTTAACCCATCCCGTAAATGTGACCCTACCATTTTTAGATCCAACAGGTCCGAGCCAACAGGCTACTACTAAGAAAGACAACTGTTTGCAAATTACCTAAGAGACCCTATCCATTTCTGGAGTTCGCAGTGTTTCGATCCCTATAGTCAGACCCTCCGTAGGGTTTGGCTTTTCCAGGACAACCTAGCAGGCGGACTATAGAAATCTCACGGTGCGACCTAATAGAGGAGACCGTAGGATACGTTGACACGCAACCTGCTCCCATTTATTATGGATACTTCCCTCATTCACCTTGGTATTGAACCATGCAAACACTTAACGTAGGGGGACGCCCTATTGACGCCACGTAGCCGAGCATGGAACTCACGGTGTGAACTCTTGAGGACGTGAGAGTAAACTTGATGCGAACATCTCGTTTTCTCCCACTGAAGCTCCTAAGGTTAGGGTATAGGCTTAACTTAGTTGGATTCTGGCTAAAAGAATCTATCTAAGTCTATGCCTATTATAACTGTTATAACTAGACATTTTAACCTTATGTCTAGGTGAATAAACATTTTAATTACCTAGATATAAAATAGAACTAAGGTTAATTCAACTCAAGCTCTAGGCCAGTTCCCAAGTAGGAGGTATTGCGTTTACCGTCAGCTTAAGTACCCCCAACCTTAGACAGAACTTCACCAGTAGAGTTCCCTTATAACCAAAGTCCTAATGTGCTACTATATTTTAAACCATTTAAAATACTATGTAAGACTAATTTCTATTCCTATTAGAAATTAAAACTTAGGTCTAAATTAATTTTAAACAATTTTAAACAAATTTAATTTTACCCAAGTTCCTATGTTTGCATGCAATTCTTTGTTATAGGTTATGGTTTCTAAAACCCCTTAATTTATAACTTTTATAAATTTTAATAATTAACCTATGACAAAGAACTATATTATAAAACTAACAATTATTTTTTGGAATTATAAAAAACATTCAACTAATTGAATAAATAAACTTACTTAAATAAAATAACATTTATTTTAAACTAAGTAATTTCATGCTCCATGCCGCTTATTTTTCATATTTATGTAATTATAACATTTATAATCAATTACTTATGAAAAATAAATTAATCATGCATCTAAACCATATTCAGATAACAATTATACAAATAAAATGCATGAACATGCTTATCCTAAGATGGAAAATATTCTAAATGACATTCATAAAAAATACAGCTGTAAAATCGGAATAATTTAGCCCCTAAAGTGAAAAATAATAAAATTACTCTAATTTTATTACATAAACCGGTCCAATACTCCTTGAACCGGGCTCGAACTGGACCAGAAACCATCCAAGATGTTGAACCGATCTACAGCTTGTGAAATGGCATCACGGAGTTGCAACACTGATGAGGGCGTTTCAACGCTGGCTTTGTTTGTGCGCGTGCCTGCTTTCCGGGTAGCGTTGCAACGCTGCTGACCCCTGGAGCTCCTGCGTCGATAGGGACCTGCGACGTCGTTCCTCATCGTTGCAACGCTGAAAAACGACATTGCAACGCTGCTGCTTCGACAGTAGCTTTCTCCTTCGAGCACAACAACTTCCAACTTCTATTTCTCCTTTGATTCTCAACCGAAATCAACAAAACTGGTCCCGAACGACTCTTAACTCGATAAAGCACTTAATTGCCCAAAAAAATAGGGGCCTTTACATTTAAATTGATCAAATCAATGAAAAAACTAAGGCCAACTATTCCTAAACAATTTTACAGCAAACCAAAAGCAATTCCAACTAAATCAATGCAATTTTGTTTCAACCAAAACAAAACAAGCATTTCTTTGGTACCAGTTGATGGAGATCTGATCCCCTTGAGCAGCGAAAACGAGTTTGGAATCGTAATTTGCAAGTTTATTTTGGTTGAAATACAAAAACCGATACATTGATGAAAAAACAGAATAAGTATGTATCTCTAATCTAATTAGGCATGGAGATAAATTATGCAAACATTCTAAGTTTAACTATTAAACTAAAAGGAAGAAAAGGGATTACCTTTGTAGTTTTTCCTCAGCACAATAACTTCTTGCTTATCGTACTGCAACATAGCAACTCAGGAACTCCTCTATTTTCTCCAGCAAGACACTACCACTTGGAGAACCTCCTATGTCTCTGAGTTCTACTTAGATCTTCCTTAGGTGGGAAGGATCCAACAATTGGAGAAAAGAGAATTCTAGAGAGTGAGAGAGAGAGAATTCTTCTGTAAGGATTCAATTGATTTAATCAATAATCGATACATTTTGCCCCTTCTCACCAGGAGAAAAGCATCACAGTGGGTAACTCCCCACTCCCTATCGAGGGGGAGTTGGGGAGTAGTGGGAACGTGTCCTCCTGACACGTTCCCAATTAATATTATATTAATTAATTAATTAATTCTATTAAATTAAATCATATTTAATTTAAATATAATATTGATTAAATGATTAAATCACATTTAATCATTTTACCCTCTATCCTATAGTTTAATGCACATCTCATGCACATTAGGATTTAACCTATAGTTTACAAATATGAATCACATTCACATTTGAATTTAACATTTGAACTCTTTCAAATATTTAATTCTCTCATATAATTTAATATGAATCATATTCACATTAAATTTATAATCTATAGTTCCAAAACTATATATTATATCGTATCTATATACATTAAATTTATTCCCTAATGAATTTGAACATTTCAAACTCAAATGATCTAAGAACCATTTACGAGCTAGAAGGTGGACCTTATGGACCTACAGATCAGAAGCTCCAACGATACGAGATTGCTCGGTTAATCTCATTAACCTCCCAATCAACATTCGTTAATTGTGGGAACACTCCACTGAAGTCCCGCAACTGCACTCTTCTCACTGCAGATATATTTCTGTGTCCACGGATATTGACCAATAACAGCAGGTCAATCCTTCACGAATGTTCGTAACACTAGATGGGTCAAATTACCGTTTTACCCCTGGGTTACATCTTGTACCTTAAGTACTAGTGCTCCTCTAATGAACAATTTGTTTATGGTCCTACCAACAAATAGAGTCCCTCTCGGGCCAATGAGAGGGTTGGGCCCTTTGTTCAAGTCTCGGAGACACAACTTAAGGGAACATTCATCTACTTACCCTAGTAGGTGGGAAGGAGTGAATTCCATCTTGTTAAGTTAAGTTCTCAGCCGCTCACTCGGTCTTGTCCCCAAGAAGGTAGGTATATTGAGTCAGCGAATCTGACCACTCTCACCCATACTAGTCAAAGGACAATACCTCACGAACAGGAGTTCGTAACCTGCTCAGGATTGAGATCCAGTTGCCTAGGTCATCCTAGTGAAATAGAAACCTAACTAGTCAACAGAATTACATCTAGTTGTTACTATTTCGCGGTCCGGTCTTATGTAATCTCATTACATAGGATATTCCCACTCACATGTCATCTACACGAACACCTTAGGATCACAGTGTTTGTACATTATACAAAGTGGGTCACATCCATAGTTTTACATGGGTAAGGTACACAATCTTTATCCCTTACTATGGACCCTTTAGGTTGTATCTCTAACATAGATCCTTTATATGTACACTACATTCAGTTAAAGATTCAAATTACAGCCCTGGATGTTTAGTTTATTGGATTTAGGGTTAAAACAAAGGCAATGTCGTAAATAACGAACAATAACTCTTTATTGAAATAATAACAATTTATTACATTAATTAGAACATAATTACAAACTACGAGTTTTAGGGTACAAACCCCAACACTCCGCCTATGATAAGAACATAATTACAAACTACGAGTTTTAGGGCACAAACCCCAACACTCCGTCTATGATAAGCACTGGACGACATTTTGTGTACCCCCTAATAGATGGACCCAAAGCCATGAACACGTACTTAAAATCCATTGTTTCATTTTCGAGCTCCACCTTGAAAATTGTTCCCGGGTTCTCAATCTTCAAAGCCTCTCCATACCTTTGAAGCACAACATATGATTCTTCAGGAGTGCCTTTAGAAAATGTGTGTGCCATCTCCTTAGCACGTCACACCTTGCCATAGCTAATGTTGACACCTTGCTCTTACCTAACATCCTCGATAATATGTTTAGGCTTGTAAGGCCGACCAACTCAAACAAAATTGTTCTTTATCAGATGACCAACCACTTCAACACTAGCTTGCTTATGGTCGTGGTTCAACATTTCTATGGAGCATATGCGCTCATTTGTGTATTTGGAGATCCAATGGCACGTCCTTTCACTCTTATCGTGCGGAATCTCCACTTACATTTCTCATGTATGTAACGCACGTTGTATAAATCCTTCGTAGATTTAAGAACCTTGATCTCAAAATTCATTTTCATGGCATAGATAGAAATTCTGACTTTTATGTCGTTTTTGGTGAAGAAGATTTGACCAACCTCCACATCACCAATAGCCCATGCACGACAGTGTCGCTTGTGGTTCCGAGTGTATTATTTACGAGAGATGGACCCCTCGATTTAACGAAAAGACTATTTGACTCGCAACTAACTAACTTCAGGGCATGAGCCTCTTCGACCATAGGGTACTGAATCTTGCAGCAAATGTGAACGGGTCTCGGCATCATCAACATTCATAGCGTACCCTGAATAATCACCCCACTCGTACAAGTTACCACCTAAAAAAGGTTGGACTTCTTTCTCAGGGGTAGGACCTAAACCACATGGCGTCGCCTGTGATAGATTTAAAATATCTGACGTCTTAAACCATTATGTATCTTGTACATGGCCAAAATCAAGCCCAGCTTTGACATCGTCTCCATCTTCTCCCTCTTTTGATTCATATTCTTCTTCTTCTTCTTCTTCTTCATCATCATCATCATGTTCAACATACTCATCGCTTTCTATTACCATTACACCCTCTTCTACTCCTTCATCTGAATCACATTCATCGCCCTGCCTAGGTTCGTATTCTGGGTCTTGACCAGAATCATCATCCTTCTCCAACCCGTCGTTTGTTCACTTATTTTATACATTTGTTACCCATACTTGAGCTCTTGACACGTATAGATAGTTCATAAAAAATCGAACATCTTGATCGTTACTTATGTACATTGGTGGTGGGGGATATTCTGTATTGAATTTAACTCTCATTTCAATTTCATACTCGTACTCATTAATTGATGTAACATCGTAAACCTCAGACCTACATTCTTCGAGCATAATCGTTATCGGCACCACGATACCGATCATTTGTCCTCCGGTACAAGTCCATGAGTCCTCCTGCCAATCACCTTCGTAACGAATGAAAATCCACTTGTTCTCCATGTTTGATATTAACAATTCAACGTGAAAACAATTTTAGTTATGAAGAATAGGCTTCGTTCGAAAAATATTTTACTTCTGGCTTCTGAATGCGCTTGAATAACCGCGAAATTTAATGTTTGCAATCGACATTAGGTAGGTCGATTATATGATAATTAATTCGATGGTCATTTTGACCTCTACCCATTAGGCGGGTGTAAAATTTAATACACTTGTGCAGTTAGTTAGGCTTCTATTTACGTGATTATACGCTTAAACCATTTCAAATATGTCATCATGTGTGTGATGTACAATTGGAGTGAAATAAATAGATAAGAAAACGAATTTAAAAGTTAAAGGAACGATAGCTTCTATAGAGCGATAGTCTAATAACTATCAAACCAGATCGATAATTCTGACGGTTGTCTGTTATTAACTTTATCCAAACGAGAGCGATAATATTTATGCATAGGTTTGTTGAAGCATCCAGAGCGAGATTTCGATCAATCTGATTTGTCGTCAGGTCACGAGATTAAGATACGGGATGGGAAGTATGGTATAACCCCCTAGATCGAGAGTTCCGTCGGTTGTGAGTCAATACATATTTAGTCGAACGAGAGCGGGCATATGCTCCCATGCATCTGATTAAGCTCCAGGATCGAGATTATCGTGGTATAAGGAGAAAATTAAAGTTCAACAAACCGTTAAAGGAAGGGATAAACGACGTCAACAAGCGTCCCGTTATAATTGATTGAGATTAGACAAGCGAATGAGACAGGTAATGGTTTTAATTCAACATATGAACCAATATAATGTTAGAGTCCAATCGAGAGTGTTGACGACAACAAAAGGTTATCAATGATTAAATTTAAAATACGGGCAATTCGTGAATAATCTAGCCTAAAACGGGTCATCTGTACAAAAATAAAATCCCAATAACCAAATATGGCATTTAAGAGAGAAATTATTCATCAACCCCATTCTCTCTTCATTAACTCCAATGTACTAATTTATCATTTTCAAACTCAATTTTCCATTTTCTCTTCCTTGTTTCACGTGAATCTCTCAACAAAACTCAATCTCTCTCTCTCCATTTAATTCCCCTTCTAATTGTCCAAATACCAACCCCATTAAAAAATTCCCTTTTTCCTTCCTCCTCAACCCTCTAGAGTTTCGTTCTTCCTTTCTGTTTTTTTTTCCTCAACCTCTAAGCTTCCTTTATTTTATCTTCTAAAAACATTGTTTGATATATCAAGTTTTTTTTTTTTTTTGGGGCTAACCCTCCTTTTCCCCATTACAAAAATTCAATTTCCATTTCATTCAACACAATCAACAACATAAAAAATTCTTAGTCTCCACCCTCACTATTTGGAGCATCCCAACAAATTTATGCGAAAAAAAAAAGAAGAAGAAGACAAATCCATACACTTATTTCCAAAAATAAACCATTTCTTTTCATAATTTTCTGTGAAGACTTACGCAATCTCAATCTTCACCATGTATTCCTCTCTAAAATCACCAACTCACATCCACACGTGCCCACCAAGGGCTCCTCTCTAAAAAAATTAATGTTGCCCCCTTTTGTTTTTTTTTTTTATTTTTTATCTATAGCCAAAAATACCAAAAGATACTTATGTCCTTACATTACCTGTTAATTAATATGACTTAGACAAAACTAGGAGTTCAAGGGGGGGTTTTCTTTAGATAGGTGAGTATAAATTAATAAGATAATTAAAGTTTAATCTTTGAGTACCTATGACTATGACTGACATTATAATTGACATTGCAATACACTCGAAGAATCGGTATTCGGGTTAGTCCTCTGTCTATTCGATTTAATTTCTCTCGATATTTTATGTATTTAAATTCTCGCCTTTTTATATTTTTCGCACGACAAACTCTCCTCCATTGTGTCTCTGAACCTAAACCAAGCAAATTAAATATATAAGAATACTAATTTTGTCTCCCTGTGGATCAACCGGGCCACTAGACTACAAATATAGTTGGTTAGTCATAAATTTTATTTTGCAGGAGTGTTGACAAACTTCGCTGTCAATGGTACATCATCAATATTATGAATACCTCATTTTACTGATATACTTAAGTAAAATATATTTAGTAGTTTATCAATAATATACTTCATATTATATACATATATACTGAATATAAATTATTCACGTACTTTTGATATATTTCATATTAGCTATTTTTTATACTGTTGATAAATTGAATATTGGAAATTTAACTTCATTCATATATTTAAATAATATACTTAAATAATGTGCGATAATAGTATATAACTGATGTTCTTCATATTAGGTATATGAAGGATATATCAATAGTTTATCACTAATGATATATCTTTGATAGACTTTTACTAGACTATTAATAGATGTGATATTCCAAACACATGAATTAAATACGAAGATTATTTTTATATTTTCGCCAGACCTTGACACACCTACAAGTCTTAAAAAATTGATGGCAAACCCACAATTGGATTTTCTTCTTTTGCTAATTATGCAACTCCCCCTTTCTTAGTTGTCAATATACAGTTATGAGATTTGATTGTCTGCATTTCTTTAGTGGTTTACCCTTCCATCAAACATGATTGAAATATACTTCACATAATGCCTTGAGAATGAGAACATGGTTTTGTGAAAGGTGACAGTGAATGGACAAGGTTGAGAATTTTGGTCCTTCAACCTTTAAGTTAGTGACTAAATATATGCACTTGTCCAATATAATTCTGGATAAGAGTTTAAATAATTAAGTTAGTTAGATTTTAAGATTGCTTTAATTTGATAGTGATCATTAGGTATTTGTGTGGTGGATGTACATGTGAATATATACAACTTATCTTTTTGACTCCCTACATTCTAGCATAACATAGAAGACCTCCTAACATTGGGAATATGTAAGTTTGTTTAGTATTATAAGTTAATTTAGTATGTGATTATATTAAAGCTTGTTAAACTTTATGTGTTTATTTTTATACATTTTTTAATATTATTTGAAGAAATGTGGATTTGTCTAGCTCAAGGTACCAATCGAAATCAAAGAAAGATTAATACTATTAATTAGATACCTGTAAAGGTAAATTAAATGAGTTATATCAATTGTTGTCATATGTTTATAGTGTTTTTCAGTATTGTTATTTATTTATGTGTTTTGTAATGTTCACGCTAACAAGGTAGCGTGGAATGTGAATATTATGTCATGAAATTCATCCAAGAGATTTTTCATATCTAAATGTCCCTATTAAAACTCCCATATGTAACATACCTCCCCACTTTAAATTTTAATATATACATTCTACTTTTTCACATATAATTACAATAATTTATTATTTGTTTTTTTGTTTTTTGTTTTCATCTAGTTTAATACTAAGAAGAATTTTACACAATCACAACTCAATTAGTTACAAGTTAAATGAGCAAATTATATTTCAAATTTAATTTGTTGAGTGTCTCGTTATCTAGGTGACTTTTTGAAACTTTGGTAGCTTTTTAACCAATTTTGTAAATACGGAGTTTTATTGCTTTATGATAATTGTGTAGCTAAATAACTCTGTTGCGGGGGTTTTGGTTATATTTAGTCTAATATATTGGATTTTGTTTTTGTGAAAGCATTGTGTTGTTTTCAACTTATTTGAATGAAATTAAATATATATAATTTGTTCGCGTATGTGTTCTTTGATTTGTATTTTGGTTTCATTGGGACGAAATTAGTATCGTGGTTGGAACAATTTTTATGTAATTTTTTTTTGAAATCGTGTTTTATTGAAACATATTTATCTGATAGAACTTAAATTAATTGTACTGAGAGCTGAGAATTATCTTTAAAGCATTGCTATAGGTTTTTTTACAAGTTTCGAGTTCCAATTATGCTAAAAAATATGTTGTTGGTGGTATTGGAAACAATGTCCATGTAAACCTATCATCATATATTCCAATAATGACGATTGTAAAATGACATTAAAGCAAATCGACATTGTAGCATTTATATTTCAGTAAAGGTAAGATGTGGGTTTCAGATTGTGATTAATACAACCTTTGATGTCGGTGTCTAACTGACATCTTACTAAACTGTCATCGTATGAGTAGCACGACATAGACTTAGATAGCAGTTTTTAACTAACATCGTATGCAACCGATATCATATGGATACGATGACACTAGGTTGAATGTCGATTTAAAATTGATATCGTAGCGAACCCTCATCGTATCCATACGATAACGGTTGTTTGATATTAGTTCTAAGTCGTCGTCAAACTTAATTGACATCGTACTTACGATAACACTCGAAAAGATGTCGGTTTTTCAAATCTACATCATATGAGTTTAATCTCAGTGTAGAAATCAAAGTTAAAAACAATTTAATACAGGAATATGGGTTAAAAATAAATGGAGAGATCATAATGCACCCATTAGAAATCCGGGTTTGAATATAAAAGAAGATCAGGTTGGAATTTAATACCAAAAAGAAATCAAGGGTTAGTAATAAATTAGGATCAAAATGCAATTTATTACTACCTTCAAAGTTTGAAAATAAATGAAGACTATAAAGCAATTAATACCGGAAGAGAAAAAGGTGTATAGACTTAATGAACATAAAATTAAAAACATAGATGAACCAACCATCTAATTTAAATTAGAACTGATCAACCACAACCTCAAGTCAATGAAGATTTAATAGTTGCAGGAAACTTGAGAATGCTTCAACTTAATTATTTGGACGAGTATAGGAGATTCTCATATGAGAATGCAAAGCTTTATAAAGAAAAGACTAATGTTTGACATGACGAAAAACTCATTTCAAAGAATTTTGAAGTTGGCCAAAAAGTGATATGAACCACTAGCGCATTAATTGTTATTTTCTAATTTTTTATATAATTCTATTATTTTTCCAATGTTATCCTTTTTATGACATTTTAAGTAGGGGTATTTTTGTCATTTGTCATGATATGACATTTAGAGTTTTGGGAAACTATTTAAAGCTTGACCATTAGGTTGTACACGATAGTTTTTGGATGAATACAAATTTCGTGTGATTTGTTGCAGAGCCACATCACCACCCTTTACAATTCTTGAGTACAGGTTGCAAGCTAGGAACATTCAGATAGGTATCATCACCCCTTTGCAATTCTTTAGTACAGGTTGCAAGCTAGGAACATTCAGATTGGTTTGATCAACTTGCTTGTGGAGTGTTTCATCCTTGATTGAGGAACTAGTTTCCTTACCTCTTGGTCTTCGATCATAAGGTAATCCACATCTAGTCATTTTTCTTGGGATTGAATCTAATCGATTTGGGGGTTTTAGTAATTGAAAATTAAGGGTTCACATAACCAAAGGGTTTCTAATTCCAATTCGTTAGGGTTTTCTTATCATTTGGTATTAGAGCTTTGACTCTAGATCAGATCTATCCTTTGTTTGCTTTTTTCTCATCTATATTCTGAATTTTTGTTTCCAAAATTCTTGTCTTTGTTTTTTTATTTTTAATTTTTTTTTAAAATACTTGCAATTTGATCCATGCACTTCATCTTTCTAAACAAATAATTGTTTATGATCTATTCATGCATAATCTTTTGAAGAAATTATATTTTATTTGATCATATTTGGAGAAAACTTTAACCATAAGCCTTTTTATTCAAAATTCAGAGAGTAGAATCCAAAAGCATATCTTTTTTCTTAGAAATTTGTTCTTTGCTGCACATCTACATAATTGTTCTGATTTGGCCTATTTTTAGTTTAGTGTTCAGGACTCCAAATCAATTGATTTCAGTACCTAAAGTGAATCAAATAAACTTAAGTTTGAAGAAAAAATACTGATTCTGGAAAAGGTCGAATAAAATAGAAGAAAAATTCGTTTGTGTTCATACTGTTCAAATCTGGAAAATATGGAAAATCTTATCTATCTGATTTGAATAATTTTTATCGAGACAAAACGATTATATTTTAAGCCCAAATTTTATATACTAGTTCTTTTGCAGGCAAAACAAAATCTCAAAAATTTTCGCTCAAAGAACCGGACCGAAAGATACTAAATCGGTCAAGCCAATTCGATTCTACAGAAGCCCAATTTCTTTTCTGCAACAACTTTTCTTTCTTAGCTTCTTGTTATCTAAACTTTTTTATTTTAAGCCCAATTTTTGTTCACGTGATTTTGATACATTTAGAATTGAGTGTATTAAATTTCACTTAATTTTAAGAGCCCCTAACTATTTTTACCAAATTTACCAATCTACCCCTATCATAAACCATAATCCCTATAGTTTTTGACATTGTGATCAAAGAATGTATTTTTTGTTAATTAGGGTTATTTTGTGAATTTGTGCATAAACTCTTGCTTGTTTGCAGAGCTTATCTTAATTTCAAACACTTGCAAGTAGTTCAGTACTTAAAAAAAATTGTTTAGTTGTTTGCTTTTCTTTGTTCATCTTACATCATTACTTGAATCTTGAATCTTAAATTCTTGATTCTAGATATCTTGTTTTTGTTATTTCATTTCTTAGTTTGTTAGATCTTGAACATTAGGTTCTTGATTTCTAGTTTTCATTTTTCTTATTCTACTATCCTTTGCTTGAGTTTGACACTTTACAATAATTATTGCTTGGTCTGTTTCTAGTTTGCTTTTCTGATCTTGGTTGCAAAGTTTTGGCTCATCACCGTATCTTTGAGAGAAATTGAATATTTTGTGAGAGATAGCTTCTAGTAAAAAGAGAGTAAACACGAGTGAACTCCATCTGCTTAGTGAAACATGTGAGGGAGTGATTGTGAGGTCCACTTTTCTTTTACTTGTTTTTATTTTGTAGCCATGTACCAACAAAGGAGACGTGTTGAAAATCGAAATAGAGATGCAACACTTAGAGAGGCTATACATGAAGAATTGGTTGAACTACGTCATTCGATAAGAAAGTATGCTATGGAACTCATCCAAGAATGAAGTTTTTTTTACCAAGCCACGAGAGAAAACCCCTGCCAAGAAGAACACAATCGACCCACCCAAGAAGAAGAACAAGTACATCATCTAAAAGTATGAGAAGAAGATTTAAATATAAATATTTCTGAAGATGAAGAAAGAAGATCTACCGAGAATAATGAGATACACATTACTCAGACAAAATTAGAGAAAGAGAATGAGGAGGTAGGGACCTTAGAAGAAGAGAATGTGAAAGAAGAATTTGGAAGTAGTATATAAAGTAGTGAAAATGAAGAAGAGGTCAAAGGAGTGAGTCCAATTTTGGAAGTTTGTGAGGATAAAATTATCTCCTCAAAATGATTCATCTTGGAGCTTGTACACAAAAGAACTTGTTATCTCTTAGGTACACCTATTCTTAGTGTATTTACTACTGTTAATTTTGATGTTTTACAGGAAATTAATGCACTAGTGAAGGAGCAATTTTTTCCACATGCGAAGTACAAAACAAAGATGTTACTAAAGTTTACTGATGAACTCATCCTTGGTCGAAAAGTTTAGAGGAATCCAAAGAGATCTATATCATTGACATTTCATGACTACAAATTTGCTCTCCAAGGTGACAATTTAGATTCGAGAACGAATCCTTCAAATGAAGAAGAGAATGATATGAACCACCAGGGCATCAAATTGTTATTTTCTAATTTTTATATAATTCTATTATTTTTCAAATTTTATCATTTTTATGACATTTTAAGTAGGGGTATTTTTGTCATTTGTCATGATATGGCATTTAAGGTTTTGGAAAGTTATGTAAAGCTTGGTCATTAGGTTGCACATGATAGTTTTGGATGAATACAAATTTCGTGTGATTTGTTGCAGAGCCACATCATCACCCTTTGCAATTCTTGAGTACAGAGTTGCAAGCCAGGAACATTCAGGTAGATTTAATCAACTTGGTTGTGGAGTGTTCCATCCTTGAGTGAGGAACTAGTTTCCTTACCTCTTGGTGTTCGATCATAAGGTAATCCACATCTAGTAATTTTCCTTGGGATTGAATCGAATCGATTTGGGGGTTTTAGTATTTGAGATTTAGGGATTCACATAACCAAAGGGTTCCTAATTCCAATTCGCTAGGGTTTTCTTATCAAAAAGTGTTGTTATTTAATTCAAGACTTAAACTTTTTCCTGGAAATCTAAGATCTAGATGTGTCAGACCTTTTATCATAGTTGGAAATTTTCCTTATGGATTGGTTAAAGTATGTTGTGAGAAAAATGGAAGAGAATTCCTTGTTAATGGGCAAAGATTAAAGCATTATTGGGGAGAAGATTTCCAAGGAGCATTGGTTCTTGGAAATTAAATGCGAAATAGCAAATTTGTTGGAGGAGTCTAAGTTTGATATTGCAAATTTTCTAAGAGACTCCAAGTAAGCATTCATAATTTTTTGCACTTTTATTTTCAAGGCATGATTGTTTTATTTGTTTTAGTTTGTTTGATTTGCTAAGTTGTTTTCTTTTTAGTCTTTCATTTTGGGAAGCATATGAGCCTTAATGCCATTATTTTCTATCTTAATTTAAGATAGCAAAATAATGAGATTTTAATTGTCACTTTGGTGCAACCAACTCCTAACTAACTTGTACCTCTAGTTTGGTTTGCTTAAATGTGTGTAGGTTCAAAAAGAAAAGAGCAAAAGCTGAAGATTCTCTCTTGGGAGCAAGCATGTTCTCAGTTTTAGAGGGAAATAATAGAAAATTTACTGCATTTTTTTTCAGTATTGACAGCTTATTTCATGCAATCATTCACCACCTAATGCTAGCAATTTTTTTAACTAAACTACATTCAGCAAGTACCAAGGCTATTTGGAAGTGATTTTTTTACCAAGGAGTCAATCTAACTATCTCATCTTAGCTGAAAATTAGCTTGTGACAACAGTCCTTTATGGCAACATTGTTTACTTGATAACCTATTTTCTTGCAATTCCAAGGTTAGAAGGAGACAAATGGTACTCTTATCCATGCTTTAAGCTTACCCATGATCTAAAATAAATAAGGGATAATGTAGATAGCAAGTTGGAAAATTTGAAAAGTTGAAGGAAATTAGAGGGCAAAAGCCGAGAGCCTCAACTCGAGAGCTTCAAAGTTCTTGTTGCTTCTCTATTGCAAGGTTCTTTTTCTTCTTCTTTTCTTTTTCCATCTCAAGCTATCTCATTCAAGCTTAATCATGTGGAAGAGAGGAAAAGGTAGAGGTAAGAAGGCTAAGGAGGTCGAGAGCCTCAAGTTCAATGAGCAGTTGGGAAACTAAGCCGAAGGAACCTTTACTTCAAATTCTTCTAGCTATGCCACAAGGACTTCCAAGGAAAAAGAAGGCCAATATTGGGAAGACATTGAACAGAAGTGTTTGAAGTTCCATTTGCAGCCTCTCATTCTCAAAAAAAAAGGAAGAAGAAAGGTAAGGGAAAGAAGCAACCCAGGGAGGAGCAAATAAAAGTTAAAGTTCCATTGGTTTCACTTTCACCCAAGAAAGGAGGTAAGAAGTCCAAAGCTAAAGGGAAAGAAAAAAGTGGTAGAGGCCGAGCAAGATGAGGAGGAAGATCATTTCATCACAAACCAATTCCTCAATGATAGGGCCTAAGTCAAGTTTGAAGAGTTAGTGGCTAGAACCTTGTTGATGGAAAAAAGTTTTCCTTCTTCTCTCTACTCGTTGCCATCTTTCTTGGCCAGGAACATCCACAAGTTAGGATGAGAAACTTTCTGCAAAGAGTCGAAAGGATTTATTCCCTACATAGTAAGGGAGTTTTATGCCAATATCTACATGTCGTGCGACCAATCATCCATTATTCGTGGAGTGCATGTTGATTTCAGCGCGGAGTCTATTAATGCTATGTTGAACACCCAAAGTTACACATAGGGGACCTTCAATGAGATGCTTTTGGCACCGACCTGTTGGGATGTAAGTCCTAATCTCATTTTGTTTGTAATATTACCATTTGAAATAAATAAAAGTTATTTCTTTCATCGCTTTGTGTTTCGCATTTTTACAAACTTTATCCAATAAACTAAGCTCCAGGGTCATTGAATTTATGAGAGAACTAGAACTTGAACGGTGTGTAGTGGACACACAAGGAGGATCACGTTCGAGTTAATGACTCGAACAATCTATAGTATATGGATAGGGTTGGAGACCTAATCCTGGATACGTTGTGGATGCGACCCGCTTTGTATTATATACAAATGAGGTGATCTGACTCGTTCCTGTGGTTGACATGCGAGTGGGGTCATCCTGTGCAATGAGATTGTATAAGACCTGACCGTGAATTATTAGACCTACTGATGTAACATCGTTAACAGTATGGGACTAATAACTTCGTAGATGACCATTAGTGACTCGACCTTAATCCTGAGCGTGTTACGGACTCCTGTCCGCGGGGGTCTGTCCTTTGACTAGTACGAGTGAGGGTGGTCACAGTTACTCGCCCAATATGCCTATCTTCTCAAGGACAGGACAACGTGGGGAGTTGGGAACTTAACTACGCGAGATGGAATTCACTCGTTCCCGACTTTAGGGAAACTAGAGGGGTTGTTCCCTTAAGTGCTGACTCCAGGGCTTGGACAACGGGTGCCCACCTTCTCACTGGGCTGAGAGCGGTGTTGTGTATGGTTGGACCATTACAACGTTGTTGTTCATTAGAAGAGCAGTGGGGACTTAAGGAGCAAGAAGTAGACACAGGGGTTAAACGATAATTTGACCCAAAGAAGGTGTCTCACGAACAACTGTGAAGGGGTCGACTCACGGGCATTGGTTATAGCGAAGGACACAACTTGTCTTACAGTGACGGGAGTGCAGTTACGGGCTTTAGTCGAGTGTTACTGTAGCTAATGAATGTTGAATAACTGGGTCAAAGAGTTTGACAGGTTAATCTTGGATCATTGGAGCTTGTCACGTGTAGATCCATTAGATCTATCGGTTGGCTCAAACTTGATTAATAGAGGGTTTACATTTTTGGTGTGGATTTGAAGTGTTCAAATTCATTAAAGGGTAATTATGTCGTTTATATGAGATATGATTGACATATTATATAGTTTAATGTGAATGAGATTCATAATAAACTATAGGTTAGCCTAATTGTCTAATTAGGGCTAATTGGAGAAATTGGATTGAGAGAAATTAAATTGAATGTGATTCAATTTAAAAATCTACAATTATACAAATGTTATTTGTATAATGAGATATGAGATATCTTATTATATATGGTTATGCAAATATGTGGTTGTGGTTAAATGATAAATAGGTGGAGGTTTCAACTCCACCTATCACCATTACATAAACCCTTTGCAAGAAGGATTTCTTAAGCATTGGTTTCATTTTTTGGATTTCACACCGAAAGAAACTTGCAATTCTCTCTCAACACTTCTCTCATTCTCTCCTCCCTTACACCAAAGAAGAGTCCCACTACTCTCATTCTACCAAAGGAAGAACAACCGAGAAACCTTTCGAAACGTGTCCGGATCGTTGGCTCGTCGAGGAGATCGAGTTCGTTGAGATCGTGATCACGAAGAATTCGTGACCGGAGGAGGAATACGTGAAGAAAGGTTCTTCAACAAGTAAGTGTTCTTACTGTTTTTCTTCCTTAATTGCATGTTTAACCTAGTTACTGTTAGATAGTTTCAATTTGAAGAAAACGTTTTTCAAAACGATACCACGGTGATTCGATCACCCTTCCGCTGCATGAGATTTTCATTCCCTTCATGACCAAAGCGCACCTCAATCCAGCCTTAAGTGTAGTTGGAGTGGAAGAAGTCGAATGGAGAGTCACTCGCACTAGAGTAAGGACTATGTTAGCATCTTATCTTACACTCAAGGCTCACATATGGTTTTCCTTCATCAAATTGCACATTTTGCCTACCACACATGATTCAACAGTTTCACGAGATAGGATCCTTCTCATCTATGTCATTCTTTCGGAGTTATAGGTTGATGTAGGAAGGCCTTATCTCTTGGAAAATTATGAAGTGTTGGAGGTGATGGTTTCGATAAAACAATTGCAACATAAGCCAATTGGATCTATCATATTGATACTGATTTCTAAAATACCAATACATTGGCAAAAAGAAAAAATAAAGAACAGTTAATAAAAAAAAGGATTCATAACCCTTACTTTAAGTCTTCTGAATTTAGCAAACACGAATTTTAGCTTCTAGAATTCATGAATTTCAACCTCTGGGATTTTATCAACACAACCAAAAGGGGTACCTCCCTATCTTTTGAATTACTGAGATTTGGCTCGTGGGAACCAAATCTTGAAATCCTGCGGAAATGGGAAAAATTACAGAGAGATTTTTTTGAGAGAAAATTTCAGCAAAACGTTTCTCCACCAAAAAAATTGATCATTTCGATCATCCTTCCCTCCCCGTGTTTATCGATTGTTATGTTGGGATTTATGCCCTAAAACTCGTAGTTTGTAATTATGTTCTAATTAATGTAATAAAGTGTTATTATTTCAATAAACTGTTATTGTTCGTTATCTACGAGTTTGCCTTTATTTAAACCCTAAATCCAATAAACTAAACATCCAAGGCTGTTAAATGAATCTTTAACTGAATGTAATGTATATAAAAAGGATCTCGGTTCGAGATACAACCTTAAAGGTCTTATAGTTGGGGATAAGGTTTGGGTACCTTACCCGGTAAAACTATGGATGTGGCCCACTTTGTATTTGATACAAACACTGTGATCCTAACGTGTTCGTGTAGATGACATGTGAGTGGGGATATCCTATGTAATGAGATTACATAAGACCGGACCACGAAATAGTAACCTCTAGTTGTAACTCCGTTGACTAGTTAGGTTTCTATTTCACTAGGATGACCTAGGCAACTTGATCTCAATCTCGAGCGAGTTACTTAACTCCTGCTTATGCGAGGATTGTCCTTTGACTAGTATGGGTGAGAGTGACCAGATTCGCCACTCAATATGCCTACCTTCTTGGAGACAAGACCGAGTGACCGGCTGGAAACTTAACTTAGCAAGATGGAATTCACTCCTTCCCGCCTACTAGGGTAAGTAGAGAAATGTTACCTTAAATGGCGTCTCTGGGACTTGAACAAAGGGCCCAACCCTCTCATTGGCCCGAGAGGGACTTTGTTTGTTGGTAGGACCACAAACAAATTGTTCATTAGAGGAGCACTGGTACTTAAGACACAAGATGTAACCTAGGGGTAAAACGGTAATTTGACCCAGCTGGTGTTACGAACATTCGTGAAGGATTGACTTGCTGGTATTGGTCAATATCTATGGACACAGAAATATATCTGCAGTGAGAAGAGTGCAGCTGTGGGACTTTAGCGGAGTGTTCTCGCAGTTAACGAATGTTGATTAGGAGGTTAATGAGATTAACCGAGCAATCTTGTATCGTTGGAGCTTCTGATCTGTAGGTCCATTAGGTCCAACTTCTAGCTCGTAAAGGGTTCTTAGATCATTTGAATTTGAAATGTTCAAATTCATTAGGGAATAAACTGAATGTATATTGATACGATATAATATATAGTTTTGGAACTATATATTATAAATTTAATGTGAATATGATTCATATTAAATTATGTGAGAGAATTAAATATTTGAAAGAAGTCAAATATTAAATTTAAATGTGAATGTGATTCATATTTGAAAAACTATAGGTTAAAACTTAATGTGCATGAGATGTACATTAAACTATAGTATAAAGGGTAAAATGATTAAATTTGATTTAATCATTAAATTAATACTATATTTGAATTAAATATGATTTAATTTAATGAAATTAATTAATTAATTAATTAATTAATTTATATATATTATTAATTGGGAACGTGTCAGGAGGACACGTTCCCACTACTCCCCAACTCTCCCTCGATAGGGAGTGGGGAGTTTCCCACTGAAGGTTCTTCTTCTCCTGGTGAGAAGAATAAAGTGATCGATCGATCATTTTTTGATTACACAGAGAAATTCTCTCTCTCTCACTCTCATTCCCAAAGTTATCCAAAAGTTGGAATCCTTCCCACAAAGGATTTTCTTCTAAGTTGAATCTCAAAGGATAGGAGGTTTTCCAAATTGGTGGTGTTCTCACAGGTGAAAAGCAGAGAACTTTTGAAGTTCTTGAATTGCTGAACATTGGAGCAAGGAGTTGTTTGCTCTCTTAAAACTACAAAGGTAATTCCTTCTTCCCTTTAGTTTAATAGTTAAACTTAGTTTGTTTGTATGCAATTAATCCATGTCTAATAGGATTAGAATTTCATGCTTGTTCTGTATTATTTATCAATGTATTGGTTTTTGTTTTAAGCAAAACAATCAAGCAATTACGATCCCAAACACGTTTCCGCTGCTCAAGGAGATCAGATCTCCATCAATTGGTATCAGAGCAGTGTTTGATTTGTTTTGTTTTGAAACAAAATTGCATTGATTTGGTGGGAAATCCATTTGGTTTGCCGTAAAACTTGTTTAAGAATGTTTTGACCTTAGTTTACTTCGATTTTGTTCAAATTGTATGTAAAGGCCCCTGCGTTATTGGGCAAAAAGTGCATAATTGAGTCTGTAATTGAGTTACGAGTCGTTCGGGACCAGTTTCATTCAATTTGGTTGAGAATCGAAGGAGAAATTGAAGAACGAAACTGCTATGTTCGTGAGTTTCAGTTGCTGCCGAAGCATCAACGTTTCAACGACGTGGGGCATTCCAACAGCTGCAGACCGGTTCGGCTGGGTTCGTTGGTTTTGGTCCGGTTCGAGCGGTTCAAGGCCAGTTCAGGGTATTTTTGGACCGGTTTCATGAAATAAATTAATGTAATTTATTTTTTGCACTTTAGGGGCCGAATTATTCCGATTTTATAGTTTTATGTATTTATGAATGTCATTTAGATTATTCCCTACTTAGGATAAGCATGTTCATGCATTTTATTTATATAAATGTTATATGAATATGGTTGAATGCATGATTAATTTATTTTTTTCATGAGTAATTACTTATAAGTGATATAATTAGATTATATGGAAAATAAATTGCATGGAGCATGAAATTACTTAGTTTAAAATAAATGTTATTTTGTTTAAGTAATTTTATAATTCAAATAGTTGAATTCCTTTTATAATTCCAATTTGAATATAGATTGTTGGATTTATAATATAGTTTCTTTCCTAGGTTATTTATTAAAATTTATAAAAGTTATAAATCAAAGGGGTTTTAGAAACCATAACCTATAATAAAGAAATGCATGCAAACATAGAAACTTTGGCTATTTTTTAAATTAGTTTTAAATCGTTTAAAATTAATTTAGACCTAAGTTTCAATTTCTAATAGAATTAGAAATTAGTCTTACGTAGTATTTTAAATAGTTTAAAATATAGTAGGACTTTAGGACTTTGGTTATAAGGGAACTCTACCGGTGAAGTTCTGTCTAAGGTCAGGGTACTTAAGTGACTGCTTAATCTAACACCTCCTACCCGGGAACCGACTTTAAACTGAGTTGAATTAACCTTAGTCCTATTTTTATCTCTAGGTAATTAAAATGTTTATTCACCTAGACATAAGGTTTTAAGACCCTAGTTATAATAGTTATAATAGGCATAGACTCAGATAGATTCTTTTAGCCAGAATCCGACTAAGTTAAACCTATACTCTAATCTTAGGAACTTCAGTTGGAGAAAACGATATGTTCGCATCGAGTTTACTCTCACGTCCTCAAGAGTTCACACTGTGAGTTCCATGCTCGGCTACGTGGCGTCAATAGGGCGTCTCCCTACGATATGTGTTTGCATGGTTCAATACCAAGGTGAATGAGGGAAGTATCCATAGTAAATGGGAGCGGGACACGTGTCAACGTATCCTATGGTCTCCTCCATTAGGTCGCACCGTGAGATTTCTATAGTCCGCCGGCTAGGTTGTCCTTGAACAACCAAACCCTACGGAGGGCCTAACTATAGGGATCGGAACACCGCGAACTCCAGAAATGGATAGGGTCTCTTAGGTTGTTTGCCAACAGTTGTCTTTCTTAATAGTAGCATGTTGGCTCGGGCCTATTGGATCTGAAAATGGTAGGGTCACATTTACGGGATGAGTTAAGTTAGTTAACAAGTCCTTGACCAAACAAACAGTAGCTAAGGACCATTGGGACATGAGATGTTCTGGTAGTGAGAATTGGCTGAGAAAGTCTCAATTCAAGGGAGGAATGACTGACCGCCCGACGGAGGCTTTTGTTCTAAACTCTTGAAGTATCGTTGCAAAATTAAAGGTTTAATTTAAACATTGGGTTTAGTTTAAATACTAGGGTTCTTTAATAATTTTGCTAAATTTGATTGGTTTTTACAATGGGTTTAAAAGGCATAACTAATTAGAACTATTTTGGATTTTCAGCATGTCGTCCTCAATAATAGCCTTACTTAAAAGCGACTGTTTAACTAGTGAAAATTTTACTACGTGGAAGTCCAACTTGAATACGATTCTCGTTGTTGACGACTTACGGTTCGTACTGTTGGAGGAATGTCCTCAGATCCCTGCTCGTAAAGCTCCTCAATCTGTTAAGGAGGCGTACGACCGCTGGATCAAGGCCAATGATAAGGCCAAGGTCTACATTTTGGCTAGTGTTTCTGAAGTTCTGGCCAAAAAGCACGAGGGCATGGTCTCAGCTCGTGAGATCATGAGTTCGTTGCAGGAAATGTTTGGACAACCGTCTGGACAGATTCGACACGAATCCCTCAACTACGTTTATAACTCCCATATGAAGGAGGGGTCATCGGTGAGAGAACACGTTCTTGATCTGATGGTCCACTTCAACATGGCCGAGATGAACGCGGAGCGGTCATTGACGCGAGCAAAGTCGTGTAACGCTCATCCCGGAGTCTCTTCCAAGAGTTTCCTGTAATTCTGCAAAGAATGCGGTGATGAACAAGATAGAGTATAACCCACTTACTCTCCTTAATGAACTACTGACTTTCTAGTCTCTTATGAAGAATAAGGGACAGCCGATGGAGAGGCAAATGTGTTTGTCCATTCCGGAAAGGTTCGGTAGGGTTCATCCTCCTGGACTAAGTCCTCGTAGCTCATCTTCTAGCTGGCTTAGAAGACCCAAAAGAAGAAAATAGGAGGGAAAGGGAAGGCACCTCTGCTGACAAAGGCAAGGAAAAAGCCAAGGTTGCGAGAAAGGAAAATGTTTCCATCAGCAACGTGAATGGGCATTAGGCGAATCGCCCAAAATACCTCAATGAGCTCAAAGAGAAGAAAGGTAAATTAGATTTACTTGTTCCTGAAACTTGTTTAGTGGAAAATGATGATTTTACCTAGATACTTGATTCGTGAGCCACTACTCACGTTTGCTCTTCATTTCAGAAACTAGTTCCTTCAAGGAGCTCAAGAGGGTGAGATGACGCTCGTGGTCTTTAACGGAGAGCGCTGCCTCCACTGCGTGCGATGGGAGATGCCAAGTTATTTTTCTGAGATAGATTTCTTTTATTGAAAAATCAGTATATAGTTCCTAAGTTGAAAAGGAACTTAATTTCTATCTCTTGTTTAATAGAACTTGGATATTGTATTTCTTTTTTAATTAATGAAGCGTTCATTTTGAAAGAAGGTGTTAATATTTGTTCTGCTAAATTGAAAAATGGCTTGTATGTACTGAACCGAACAAAACCAAAACAATTTTAAATCATGAGATGTTTAAGAATGCTGACACTCAAAATAAAAGGCAAAGAATTTCTCCTACTAATAATACCTATCTATGGCATCTTAGACTGGGTCATATTAATCTCAATCGGATTGAGAAACTCTCTAAGAATGTACTTCTAAACAAGTTAGAAGATAATTCTTTACCGCCTTGCGAGTCTTTCTTGGAAGGTAAAATGACCAAACGACCTTTTACTGGAAAAGGTTACAGAGCCGTAGAGTCCCTAGAACTTGTGCATTCGGATCTTTGTGGTCCAGTGAATGTCAAAGCTCGAGGGGGGCACGAATATTTCATCTCTTTCATAGATGATTATTCTAGGTATGGTTATCTATACCTAATGCACCACAAGTCTGAAACTCTTGAAAAGTTCAAAGAGTATAAAGCTGAAGTAAAGAATGCATTAGGAAAAACCATTAAAACGCTTCGATCAGATCGAGGTGGAGAGTATTTGGATTTGAGATTACAGGACTATATGATAGAACATGGAATTAAATCTCAACTCTCAGCACCTAATACACCACAGCAAAATGGTGTGTCAGAAAGGAGAAATAGAACCTTGTTAGACATGGTTCGTTCTATGATGAGTTATGCTCAATTGCTTGCCTCGTTTTTGGGATACGCAGTAGAGACTGCAGTTCAAATCTTGAACAGTGTTCCATCAAAAAGTGTTTCAGAAACACCTTTTGAACTTTGGAAGGGGCGTAAACCTAGTTTACAACACTTCAGGATTTGGTGTTGTCAGGCACACGTGCTCGTGACAAACCCAAAGAAACTGGAACCTCGTTCAAGATTCTGCCAATTTGTTGGCTATCCCAAAGAAACGAGAGGTGGTCTTTTCTATGACCCACACGAAAATAAGGTGATTGTATCGACAAACGCCACGTTCTTGGAGGAAGATCACATGAGGAACCACACACCGCGTAGTAAATTAGTACTAAATGAAGCTACACATGAACCAACAAGAGTTCTTGATCAAGATGGACCTTCATCAAGAGTTGATGGAAGAGCTAGCACCTCAAGTCAGTCTCGTCCTTCTCAATTGTTTGGAATGCCTCGACGCAGTGGGAGGGGTGTTTCCCAACCTGACCGCTACTTGGGTTTAGCTGAAACTCAAGTTGTCATACCTTATGACGGCGTAGAAGATCCATTGTCTTATAAACAGGCAATGAATGACGTAGACAAGACCAATGGATCAAAGTCATGGACCTTGGAATGGAGTCAATGGACTTCAATTCAGTATGAGAACTTGTAGACCAACCTGAAGGGGTTAGACAAATAGGGTGTAAATGGATCTATAAGAGAAAGGGAGATGCAGCCGGAAAGGTACAGACCTTTAAGGCTAGGCTTGTAGCAAAGGGTTTTACCCAAAGGGAAGGAGTTGACTATGAAGAAACTTTTTCCCCTGTTGCTATGCTGAAGTCTATAAGGATACTCTTCTCCATAGCCGCATTTTATGATTATGAAATTTGGCAAATGGACGTAAAGACTGCCTTTTTGAATGGTAATCTTGACGAGAGCATCTACATGTCTCAGCCCGAAGGGTTCATAGCCCAAGGTCAGGAGCAAAAAGTTTGCAAGCTTAATCGATCATTTATGGATTGAAAGAAGCGTCAAGATCTTGGAATATAAGATTTGATACTGCGATCAAGTCTTACGGCTTTGACTAAAACGTTGATGAGCCTTGTGTTTACAAGAGGATCATCAACGACAAAGTAGCTTTGTTAGTACTTTATGTGGATGATATCCTACTCATTGGGAATGATGTAGGATACCTTACTGACATAAAGAATTAGATGGCGACCCAATTCCAAATGAAAGATTTGGGAGAGGCGCAATATGTTCTTGGGATTCAGATCTTCAGGAATCGCAAGAACAGAACGCTAAGCACTGTCCCCAAGCGCCTTATATCGACAAAATGTTGTCCAGATATTCGATGGAGAATTCCAAGAGAGGCTTATTGCCCTTCAGCACGAAAGTTCATCCGCTCAGGGAACAAGTGTCCTAAGATACCTCAAGAAGTTGAGGATATGAGACATATTCCCTATGCTTCCGCAGAGGGTAGCTTAATGTATGCTATGTTGTGCACAGGCCTGACATTTACTATGCAAAGGGAATAGTCGGTGAGGTACCACCCAATCCAGGTTAGACCAACGGACAACGATTAAAAATATCCTCAAGTATCTAAGGAGAACGAGGACTATACGCTTGTGTATGGGTCTAAGGATTTGATCCTTACTGGATACACTGATTCTGATTTTCAAATCGATAAGGATTCTCAGAAATCCACATCGAGATCAGTTTTCACCCTTAACGGGGGAGCTATAGTATGGCGAAGAATCAAGCAATGATGCATCGCTGCCTCCACAATGGAGGCTGAGTATGTCGCTGCTTGTGAAGCAGCTAAAGAGACTGTTTGGCTAAGGAAATTCCTTACTGATTTGGAAGTTGTTCCGAATATGGAATCTCCCATCACCTTATACTGTGACAACAGTGGTGCGGTAGCCAATTCAAAGGAACCTCGCAACCATAAGCGAGATAAGCACATCGAGAGGAAGTATCACCTGATACGAGAGATAGTGCAACGAGGAGATGTGACAATCACGAAGATCGCTTCGGAGCACAATATTGTTGATCCGTTTACAAAGACTCTCACTGCTAAAGTGTTCGAGGGTCATCTGGAAAGTCTGGGTCTACGAGATATGTACATAGACTAATCTAGGGCAAGTGGGAGATATGTAATGGCGTATATGGATGCCCTAGTTTATTGTATTTCTATCTCTTACAACCATTGTTTTAGATTATGATGTACTCCACTAGAGTTTTAGTGCAAGTGGGAGTTTGTTAGGATTTATGCCCTAAAACTCGTAGTTTGTAATTCTGTTCTAATTAATGTAATAAAGTGTTATTATTTAAATAAACTATTATTGTTCGTTATCTACGAGTTTGCCTTTATTTAAACCCTAAATCCAATAAACTAAACATCCAAGGCTGTTAAATGAATCTTTAACTGAATGTAATGTACATAAAAATGATCTCGGTTCGAGATACTGACCTAAAAGGGTCTATAGTTGGGGATAAGGTTTGGGTACCTTACCCTGTAAAACTATGGATGTGGGCAACTTTGTATTTGATACAAACACTTTGTGATCCTAACGTGTTCGTGTAGATGACATGTGAGTGGGGATATCCTCCAAATGAGATTACATAAGATCAACCCACGAAATAGTAACCTCTAGTCAGAACTCAGATTGACTAGTTAGGTTTCTATTTCACTAGGATGACCTAGGAAACTTGATCTCAATCCGAAGCGGTGCTCACGAACTCCTGCTCATGAGGGATTGTCCTTTGACTAGTATGGGTGCGAGTGGCGATTCGCCGACTCAATATGCCTACCTTCTTGGGGACAAGACCGAGTGAGCGGTTGGAAACTTAACTTAGCAAGATGGAATTCACTCTTTCCCGCCTACTACGGTGGTAAGTAGAGGAATGTTCCCTAAGTGGTGTATCGGGACTTGAACAAAGGGCCCGACCCTCTCATTGGCCCGAGATTTAACTCTGTTTGTTGGTAGGACCACAAACAAATTGTTCATTAGAGGAGCACTTTGGTACTTAAGGCACAAGATGTAACCTGGGGTAAAACGGTAATTTGCCCTAACCGGTGTTACGAATATTCGTGAAGGATTGACTTGTTGTTATTGGTCAATATCCATGGACACATAAATATATCTGCAGTGAGAAGAGTGCAAATGTGGGACTTTAGTGGAGTGTTCCGCAGATTACGAATGTTGATTGGGAGGTTAATGAGATTAACCGAGCAATCTTGTATCGTTGGAGCTTCTTATCCAGAGGTCCATTAGGTCCACCTTCTAGCTCGTAAAGGTTCTTAGATCATTTGAATTTGAAATGTTCAAATTCATTAGGGAATAAACTTAATATATATTGATACGATATAATATATAGTTTTGGAACTATATATTATAAATTTAATGTGAATATGATTCATATTAAATTATGTGAGAGAATTAAATATTTGAAAGAGTTCAAATATTAAATTTAAATGTGAATGTGATTCATATTTGAAAAACTATAGGTTAAAACTTAATGTGCATGAGATGTACATTAAACTATAGTATAAAGGGTAAAATGATTAAATTTGATTTAATCATTAAATTAATATTATATTTGAATTAAATATGATTTAATTTAATGAAATTAATTAATTATATTATTAATTGGGAACGTGTCAGGAGGACACGTTCCCACTACTCCCCAACTCCCCCTCGATAGGGAGTGGGGAGTTGCCCACTGAAGGTTTTTCTTCTCCTGGCGAGAAGAAGAAAGTGATCGATCGATCATTTTTTTATTACACAGAGAAATTCTCTCTCTCTCACTCTCATTCCCAAAGTTATCCAAAAGTTGGAATCCTTCCCACAAAGGATTTTCTTCTAAGTTGAATCTCAGAGGATAGGAGGTTTTCCAAATTGGTGGTGTTCTGTTGGTGAAAAATAGAGAACTTTTGAAGTTCTTGAGTTGCTGAACATTGGAGCAAAGAGTTGTTGTTCTGCTAAACTACAAAGGTAATTCCTTCTTCCCTTTAGTTTAATAGTTAAACTTAGTTTGTTTATATGCAATTAATCCATGTCTAATAGGATTAGAATTTCATGCTTATTCTGTATTATTTATCAGTGTACTAATTTTTGTTTTAAGCAAAACAATCAAGCAATTACGATCTCAAACACGTTTTCGCTGCTCAAGGAGATTAGATCTCCATCATGATAGGCATGGGAGAGAGGAAGAGGGAGAGAGCGAATCGTGCGTAAATGCACAATTTATTTAAATTAAATCAAATTAAATTAAATTAACTATTAATTAGATCAATTAAATTTAATTCATTTAAATCATATTTAAATGTATATAACCCATAGTTTTAATTCAATTAATTTAATTAAATCAAATTTAATTAAAATTAATCAAATCAATTAATTTATTCACTAATTAACTAATTATCAAATTAAATATTACATATTTAATTTAGATTTATATTTGAATCATATTCAAATATAGCTCACGTACATCTCATGTACATTAATTCTAAAATTTAATATTAATCTCATTCACATAAAGTTAATATTTGTATTCCTTCAAATATTAAATTCTCTAAATTAATTTTGAATCATATCCAAAATTAAATTTATATTATAAAATTTTAATAAAATTATAAACTTTATATTATAACGCATCATAATACATTATATTGATTCCCTAAGCGAATTTGAACATTTCAAATTTTATTAAAGATTAAATAATCTCAACATCCTTTACGAGCTAGAAAGGGGACCTAATGGACCTACAGATCAGAAGCTCCAACGATACAAGATTAATTGGTCAATCTCATTAACCACTTAAACAACATTCGTTAAGTACAGGTACATTCCACTAAAGACCCGCAGTTGCACTCTTCTCACTATAGATATGCCCATGGATATAGACCAATAACAACAAGTCAATCCTTCACGAGTGTTCATAACACCAGTTGGGTCAAACTTATCGTTTTGCCCTTGGTTACATCTATGACCTTAAGTATCAGTGTTTCTCTAATGAACAACCTATTTATGGTCTAACCATTAAACAAAAATCTCTCTCGGGCTAGTGAGAGGGTAGGACCCTTTGTTCAAATCCCGAAGGCACCACTTAAGAGAACACTCATTTACTTACCCTAAGTCAGGAACAAGTGAATTCCATCTTGCAACTCTCGAGATGAGTAGTAAATCTGTTGGTCAACATACCTTGCCTTCACGCTTGAAAAAGTTATTTGACATAATATTAAACTCTATCAGATAAGGACTACCATTATCATCTTCATTAAAGTTACTTTAATAAACGAATACGACAAAAGATAGTGGAGGAGCATGTCGTGTACAAATAGTTCACAATTATGAAGTATGCACGATTATGTAAGAATAGTACAATTATTTTCGTACTTTTTGTCTTTTTTTATTAATAGTGTGTTAAAACCTTTTACTTTTCGTATCTTTTATTTTTTGTAATTATTATATCTTTTGTCATATCAATCCAGTCAAGGGTCCTGTTTTATCGGATTGAATCTTATTTTTTAGTTTTTTGCTTTCAATTGTAATTTCAAATTTGATGTTTATAAAAGGCTTCAACATTGTAATCTCTCTCTCAAATTCTCTCTACAAGCTTCCCTTTCCCAAAAAGAATCCCACAATTCTCCCTCACCTAGAGAACAACCGAAAGACTCTTTGGAGGTGTTCATTTCGGAGATTGCGTAGAGGTCGTAGAGAATCGAAGGAGGGATTACATGAAGAATCGGTTCTTCAAAGGTAATTTTCTCTTTCTCCCTAATTGCTTAACCTAGATTTATGTTTTGAGTTCAATTCATGTAACGTAATCAAGAGCAATGTGATTCAATTCGCTTTTGCTGCAAGATTCAATCCCTCCAGGATGAAGATTTTCAAAAGTGTTGAAAATATTTCCGAATCCTGCAAACATCAAGTTTGAAAAAATAAAAAGAAAAAAAAAGTTCATTAAAATACGTTGTAAATTATAAATAAAAACTCCACATCAGTATATGAAGATAATGTCTAAATCTCCTAGGAGAAGAAAATTATGAAGACTCACGGTAAAAGATTGTTGCGGTGTGTGGTCCCAGTACTAAATCTCGAGATGAGTAGTAAATTCGTTGGTCAGTATACTGCGCCTTCACGCCTGATAAAGTGATTTGACATAATATTCAAGTCCATCATATAAGGACTACAATTATCATCTTTATTAAAGTTACTTTAATAAAGTGATACGACAAAAGATGGTGGAGGAGCGTGTCGTGTAACAATACATCGCAATTATGAAATATGTACAATTATGCAAGTTTGAAAAATCTCTCCTTGGGATTGTTCAATTCAATCTCGAAAAATGACCTATCTTGTTTAATTGTTATCCATTTTACGCTTTCATTAAAAGATCCAAACATCCTATCTTCCTTGATAGCCATGTCTATTAAAAAAAACTTAATATTCAAGAAGAATTTCACTCCGTAGTAATGTTTTTTAGAATTTATTACAAGCTCATGAATACAAACATCTCTCCAAGAGCCTTGAGATCTTCTCCAAAAGGATCTATAATTCTCATAAAAGCAAATCTGGATAAGTCCTCAATCACTGTTCCTAAAAGTTTATCTTGGGAACAAATCACCAAAAATCCAACATGGAATGGTAGAAGTTCAATTTTCTGAAGAACCAGAGATTTTGAAGGTTAAGGAATTTATGTCCTCAAGACCAAGCACATCTGGAACTTCTTCAGAAATTGATTCCAAATTCTATATGGATAGATCTAACTCGCTAAGAGTAAAATCTGTTAATATAGAACAAAATGTGGCAAATGTTTGATATGAAGAACAACCACAATCACCAACACAAACCGACATGGATAGTAGATCTGTGATTTCCAATCAATTAAATGTCCTTATTGAAGAATTTTTAGTCGATAAAGAAACCTTAAAAAATGACTTTCTTTCACTTAAAAACAAAACGAAGAGAAAAGCCTTTTTCCAAAATTATGATGAAAACCAAAGGTTTGAGATTAGATCAAAATTGTATTCATTCATGGAAGAAGCTTAATGAAATATTCCATTCTTTACTTGGATGAAAGAATTCGAGAACGAAATCAATATGTTACAAGAATCTTGGAAAACAAGTTAAAGGGGAAATATTCATTCAACTCATTCTCCTCTAAAAGAAATAGAATTTTAAATAATATATGGAGAAAATGTCAAAGCTAGTCCATTAAAAAATATTAGTAAAAAAGAAGAAAAAAACACTCCCACTCTTAGAGATATAAAGAATATCCAACTTCAAAACAATTTTTCCAATAAAATCCTTTCTACCATATCAAATCAAGTAGAAAAGATTGAGGGAAAAATATCAAAACCTTCTATTGCTTCATCCTCAAGCGGATAAATTTTCATACCTCTCATAGATGAGTCAATTCCTTTATTCAAAGCTATAGTCATTGAAAACAAAATCAAAACAATGACTAAAGAAGAAGAAACCTTAGCTTTAATTGAATAAAAGCTAAATAGTCTTCATATTTCAAAAACATAAACTTCAAAGGCAACTCCAACCATCAACGTCATTAAAGATACCATTATTCACCAAATTATCCAAAAAAAAAAAGAAATCTTTTTCTAAATGAAGAAAGAATCGAGCCTCCAAATGAAGTTTTAAAAATTGGTACAAAGTCAAAAGCATCAAAATATTCGATAATGAGAAATTGGTATCTGCAACCATCATTTTCAAATATCCTATTTGAAGAAAAAACACAAATGACTTAAGCCATTTATGATGGATTAGCTACCCATGAATGGAATGTGGATGGAATATCCGATTTCCTACTCATAATTGTAATTAACGAAATGTTAATCGCCCCAAATGCCTACAGACAAAGGAGCAAGAAAAATCACGAGATTGCCCAACTACTTGTTGCAGGATTAACAGGGCAATTAAAACAATGGTGGAACCAATACCTAAAGGAAGGTGATCGTCACTATATTTTAAATCATTCAAGTACCGAAAAAAGGATACAAATGATCAAGGCAGAGGGCCAATTACCCATGACCATCGAAATAAAAGAGAAAATAGACGATGCAGTTAACACTCTTGTCTATACTATCACAAATGCCTTCATAGGATATCCAGCTCAATATCAAGCCAGATCAGCTGAAATCCTTCTAAATCTCAAGTGTCTAACGTTAGGAGATTTTAGATGGTACAAAGATATGTTTTTAAGCAAAGTTATGATTAGAGCTGATTGCTCTTCTTCTATCTAGAAGGAACAATTTATCAAAGGTCTTCCCAGTTACTTTGCAGAAAGAGTCAAAATCAACTTGAACGCCAAATACGATGGAAAAATCTCCTGGGATAATCTAATCTATGGGAATTTAACTTCATTCATTATAAGTGAAGGTATCCGTCTCTGCAATGAATCTAGGGTTCAAGCAAAACTTAACAAAACCTTTGGATAAAAAAGAGCAGAATTAGGAATCTTCTACGATCAATATGGATGTGGAAAGGTTCATCCACCTTCTACAATCCGAAAATCTTCCATAAAAAAATATAGAAAACATCAGGAAAGACCAAATTACAGGCCATATATGCAGTTCCAAAGAAAGAATTGTAGAAAACCCTATAATTCTTATGCCAAAAAACACCCTACTTCCAAAGATGGAAATTCAAAAAGAAATATTCATTGTTATAAATGTCGATCAAATGGACATTATGCCAATAAATGTCCTATGAAAAGTAAGATCAATGAATTGGAAATTGATGATGATGTAAAACAACAACTTCTAAACATCATCCAATCCAATTCTGAAGAACCAATTGTCTATAGCTTCGAAGAAGGTCAAATCCTTGAATTACAAGAGGAAATTGATTCATATTCCGACAATGAATATGATGAAGAAGAAAACGAAGGCAAAAGAGATTGTTCAAGATGCATATGCGTCTTAACAAAAGATCAAGAAACATTACTCAACGTTGTTAATGAAATAGACAACGTAAAACTTAAAAAATCAATTCTTCATACCCTCAAAAGTTCAATCCTCGAAAAGAAAGATCAAGAAGAACCCAATAGCTTCAAACCCTATGAGTGGAAAAACGTTATCAAAAAATTCGAAGAACCAAATTCAATTACTATTCAAGATCTTCAAGCTGAAATGAACAACTTAAAAAGAGAAGTTAGTAAACTCAAAAGTGACACCAATCGAGAGATATTTCATCTCCGTCTAGAAATGTCTCAAATCAAAACAGGAGCTGAAGTAGTTCCTAGTGAAGAAAAAGAATCTTTTGTTGGAGCCATTTCAAGTATACGATTTCAAAAATGGTATTCCTAAGTAACCCTCAAAATTCATGATTTTAAAATTCCATTACATGTGTTTAATCGATTCAGGTGGTGATCAAAACTGTATTCAACAAGGATTAATACCCTCAAATTTACTTTGAAAAAACCTCTGAAACCCTTCGTGGTGCAAATAACCAACAATTAATGATCAATTACAAATTGTCAAAAGTCCATGTTTGTAACAAGGGAGTTTGTTTTGTAAACTCTTTCCTATTAGTCAAAGACCTAGGTCAAGAATTGATTTTAGGTACGTCATTCCTTACTCAGCTTTTAGCAATATCAGAAGAAGGAATAATCTCAAACGTTCTGGGACAAGAAATAATATTCAAATTCACAAGTCCAATAACTCGCCAAGAAATCCATAACTTACATCAAACAACAATCCAAAATTCTATAAATATTATAGAAAGCAAGCAAAAGAAAATTCAATTCTTAAAAGAAGAAATCTCTTACAAAAAAAAAAATAGATGAACAATTAAAAAGAAAATCAATACAAGACAAAATATCTCATTTTAGAACAAGATTAGAAAAAGAAGTTTGCTCAAATCTTCCAAATGCCTTTTGGAAAAGAAAACAACACATAGTCAATCTCCCTTATATCGAAGATTTCAATGAAGAGAAAATTCCAACAAAAGCTAGGTCAATTCAAATAAATTCTGAATTATTAATTCATTGCAAAAAAAAAAAGATAGATGATCTTTTGCAGAAAGGTCTCATCCGATCTTCCAAAAGTCCTTGGTCATGCGCATCATTCTATGTCAACAATCAAGCAGGAAAGGAGCGAGGAGTTCCAAGGTTAGTCATTCATTACAAACCACTCAACAAAGATTTAGAATGGATTAGATATCCAATTTCTAATAAGCAAGATTTACTCAAAAGAATTTCAAATTCAAAAGTTTTCTCAAAATTTGACATGAAGTCAAGATTTTGGCAAGTACAAATTTCTGAAAAAGATCGTTACAAAACTGTTTTCAATGTCCCTTTTGCCCAATATGAATGGAATGTTATGCCATTTGGATTAAAAAATGTTCCATTAGAATTTCAAAAAATTATGAATGAAATATTCAACCCTTTTCAAGAATTTTCAATTGCATATATCGATGATGTGTTGATATTTTCTCAAAATATAGATCAATCACTTCAGACATCTCAATATATTTTTAGATATTATTAAACGAAATTGTTTAGTAGTGTCACTTCCAAAAATTAAACTTTTTCAAACTCAAATCCAATTTCTAGGATTTGATATTCATTTAGGTATACTAAAACCCATTCAAAAGTCAATTGAATTCGCTTCAAATTTTCCTGATCAAATTTTAGATAAAACCCAATTGCAACAATTTCTAGGTTGCCTCAATTATGTTTCAGATTTTATTCAAAACCTAAGGCCTATATGTAAGCCACTTTTTCAAAGATTAAAAAAGAATCCAGAACCATGGACTTTAGTCAGATTTTATTCAAAACCTAAGGCCTATGTTTCAGATAAGCATACAAATGTTGTCAAATCAATTAAAACTTTAGTCAAATCAATTTCCTGTTTAAGTTTGATAAATCCAAAAGCCAATTTGATAGTGGAATCCGACGTATCTGATATAGGATATGGAGGAATCCTAAAACAGTGTGTTGATAACAAAGAGTCTATTATCAGATTTCATTCTCGAATTTGGAATAGTACTAAAAAATTATTCAACAGTTAAAAATAGATTTTAGCCATAGTTCTATGTGTACAAAAGTTTCAAAGAGACTTAATTAATAAAAGTTTTACAATAAAAACACATTCAAGAGCCTCTAAATTTGTTTTAGAGAGAGATGTAAAAAAATTTGTTTCAAAACAAATTTTTGCAAGGTGGCAAGCTATCTTGTCATGCTTTGATTTTCAAATTTTGCCTATAAAAGGAGTTCAAAACTCCCTTGTTGATTATCTCTCAAGGGAATTTCTTACAAAGAAAACTTCTTCTCTCTCTATTTCGAAAAATGAGTGATCAGCGAGGCAAAGCCTCTTTTTCAAAGGGCAAAAACCCAGCTTCCCTTTCAAAATCTCTAGCTCCTATGAGCGCAGATCAATACGCTATGGATCAGGGTTTCACTCAAGTGATTACCCACGAACAAGAAGCGCATCTATTCAAATCAGAGATTCAATGGAGTCATTAACTCCACCTCCGAGGCCATCACCTCTCTCATACAACCTACTGTCGTTACTCCAATGAGACCCTTGGTCTCTTCTTCTACACCTTCTTCATTTGAACAGGGATCTTCAATCCCTACAACCTTTGTTGAAGCAGTCAATCCTCCAAAAAGGTTTATTCCAAAACCCGAAATAAAAAATTATTTCAAAAAATTACATCAACTCTTCGAGCCAATTGTCGAACTCGAATTTGATGCAAGTTTGATCATTGAAATTGTTCAAAATATTTATCCTCAAGGATTCTATTTAATTTCAGAATCCTTAATCAAAATGAGAAAATATTGTGAAATTATTCTCGTAGACTCAAAATCTGTCGAGATAACTCATATCCCTGACAGAAATGACCCTTCAAAAATAGCTTATTCAAAGCTAAAAATTTCCAAAGTCATCAATCCTACTAATTGGAATCAAAGTATCTTTACAGAAAGGACACTCTCCAAACCTTTCAATCCATAAACATACTCATATCGGGATTACATTGAAGCTTGGTACAAGGTAATGTGGTACAAAAATTATGAGCATTCATGGTTCATTCAATTCTGCCAAAATGCTTATAAGATCAAATATCCTTTTTGGTTCATCAAATGTTGGAAGACCGTTGGTTCCTCTGAAGATATCTTCCCTGTTCCAATTCAAGAATCATTCCATTACTTTTCTCAAACAATATACAAAGATGCATTCCCTCTTACAATGCATTTTTGTTTATATTTTCAAATTCCATGGATATTCTGTTCGAATTTCCAGACAAACACATATACTTATTACAAGCAACTCGTAAAAATCCTACAAATTAAATGGTGGGACAAGTATAACGCAGGACTTAAAGAAGTCAAATAATGGTTCGCTGATAATGGCTATCTACAGGACCTTTAAAAAAAAATGTTGAATTCCTCAATTCGAAATCAAAACAATTAGTTGCTTTGGCTCAAGCAACAACGGAAGCAGACTTCCAGAACGTACTGAATCAAGCTACATCAATTGCATCCTCTTCTCAAAAAAATTTGCATAAAATAATATTGCAATACCACAAGTGTACGGGTCATGTTTTAATATAGTGATTTTAAGTTCAGAATATCGCCCTCAAGAATGGTTTTCTAGATTGATTAACTACCAAGATACAAATTCTAAATTTTATCTAAAGAAACATAAATTAGAAATAAGGTGAGAATAAAGATAAAAAGATAAATATACAAGTGGAGACACGAATATGATAGAATTGTTAGGGAAATTGATTTTACATGTTATTTCCTTAACTAGCACATGCAATTGACTATGATTGTGAGATTATAAACAAGAAGTAAAGATATTCAAAAGACTCTCTCGAGAACTAATGATTCTCATGGATATCAATAAATTCTAAAGTTACCTTATGAATTTTAAAAGCATGCATGACATTAAGCAACTTCTTAAAACGTTTTCCAAAGAACCCGAGTCACTATCGTGCCCAAATTTACTAAGGATTTTGGCAACTTTGCTCTAATCTAAGCCTTTTCTCTCGAATAAACTTAAACCAACAAAACATCCTAGACTTGGTCAAAGAAAAGCAAGCATTAAGAAAGAATTACCAAAAAATAAAACAACACAATCAAAGTTCATTACATGACTAAATTAAGTTCATAACATGCTAATCAACCCCCTAACTATGACAATTAGCTACTCATAATCACCATAATACAAACTAATGTCATACTAGAGTCTAAACAAAACTACAAACAAAAGGAAGAATAAATAAAACTCGTCGTTGATGATGTCAATCCTTCGTTTCTGAGCTCCCGTCACGATCTCGAGCCTCCACTCACATACTTGGCCCCCAAAGAATAGTATTTTGCTCCTTTTTTTAGTGTAAGAGTCGAAAATAGGTCTAAAATTCTATACAATTCGACCCCCCTTCGAATGGGCTCATAAGGATTTATATATAGGAAATCGGCAAAACCCATGAGTGGCGTTGCAACGCTGCGCTTGCTGCCAGACAACCCACTGCAACCATTTTTCTCATATCTTTTCGCTCTGGTGTCCAAATGACCTTTGGTTTGTTAGGATAAATTCCCTAAAACTCGTAGTTTGTAATTATGTTCTAATTAATGTAATAAAGTGTTATTATTTCAATAAACTGTTATTGTTCGCTATCTACGAGTTTGCCTTTATTTAAAACCCTAAATCCAATAAACTAAACATCCAAGTCTGTTAAATGAATCTTTAACTGAATGTAATGTATATAAAAAGGATCTCGGTTCGAGATACAGCCTAAAGGGTCTATAGTTAGGGGATAAGGTTTGGGTACCTTACCCTGGTAAAACTATGGATATGACCCACTTTGTATTTGATACAAACACTGTGATCCTAACGTGTTCGTGTAGATGACATGTGAGTGGGGATATCCTATGTAATGAGATTACATAAGACCGGACCACGAAATAGTAACCTCTAGTCAGTAACTCAGCTTGACTAGTTAGGTTTCTATTTCACTAGGATGACCTAGGCAACTTGATCTCAATCCTGAGCAGGTTATGAACTCTTGTTTGCGAGGGATTGTCCTTTGACTAGTATGGGTGAGAGTGACCAGATTCGCCGACTCAATATGCCTACCTTCTTGGGGACAAGACCGAGTGAGCGGCTGGGAACTTAAGTTAGCAAGATGGAATTCACTCCTTCCCGCCTACTAGGGTAAGTAGAGGAATGTTCCCTTAAGTGGTGTCTCTGGGACTTGAACAAAGGGCCCGACCCTCTCATTGGCTCGAGAGGGACTCTGTTTGTTGGTAGGACCACAAACAAATTGTTCATTAGAGGAGCACTGGTACTTAAGGTACAAGATGTAACCTGTGGGTAAAATCTGTAATTTGCCCGGTACCGGTGTTACTGAACATTCGTGAAGGATTGACTTGTCATTATTGGTCAATATCCATGGACACAAAAATATATCTGCATGAGAAGAGTGAAGAGTGCAGTGGGACTTTAGTGGAGTGTTCCGCAGCTTAACGAATGTTGATTGGGAGGTTAATGAGATTAACCGAGCAATCTCGAATCGTTGGAGCTTCGATCCAGAGGTCCATTAGGTCCACCTTCTAGCTTGTAAAGGGTTCTTAGATCATTTGAATTTGAAATGTTCAAATTCATTAGGGAATATATTTAATGTATATTGATACGATATAATATATAGTTTTGGAACTATATATTATAAATTTAATGCGAATATGATTCATATTAAATTATATGAGAGAAATGAACATTTGAAAGAGTTCAAATATTGTTTTAGATGTGAATGTGATTCACATTTGCAAACTATAGGGTAAAATTTAATGTGCACTGGATGTACATTAAAACTATAGGTTAAAGGGGTGATATGAATAAATGAGATTTAATTTAAATTAAATATATGATATTTAATTTGTATTATTTAAATGTGATTTAAATGAATAATTAAATTTGATTTAATTATATTATTATTATTATTATTATTATAATAAATGAGGGAACGTGTCATCCAGACACGTTCATCACTACCCTTCTCCTTCTCCCTATCGACAGTTTAACAGGGAAAAGGGGGTTGCTCTTGCTAATAATCGATCTGCAAATTTTGGAGAAGAGTCTCTGAAAGAATTCTCTCTCTCACACACTTTCATTCCCAAATTTTTCCAATTGTTGGAGTCCTTCCCACAAAGGAGAGATCTAAGCACTCAGAGACATAGAGGGTTTTCCAAGTGGTAGTGTTCCTGCTTGAAAAACAGAGAGTTGTTGTGTTCTTTGATTTCTTTGGAATTTGCTTGGAGCAAGGAGTTGTTGCGAGTCTACAAAGGTAAACGTTTCCTTTCCTCTCTTCATAGTTTAATTGTTAAACTCAGTATGTTTGTATGCAATTAATCCATGCCTAATTAGATTAGAATTAATTACATGCTTGTTCTGTATTTTTTTATCAATGTACTGGTTTTTGGTTCAATTAAAACAATCAAGCAATAACGATCCCAATCACGTTTCCGCTGCTCAAGGAGATTAGATCTCCATCAATTGATATCAGAGCAATGCTTGTTTTGTTTTGTTTTGAAACAAAATTGCATTGGTTTGCTGTAATACTTTTTAGGAGTTTTTTTGCCATAGTTTACCTTTGATTTTGATCAAATTGCATGTAAAGGCCCCTGCGTTTTTGGGCAAAAAGTGCAAAATTGAGTCTGTAATTTAGTTATGAGTCGTTCGGGACAAGTTTCATTCATTTTGGTTGAGAATCGAAGGAGAAATTGAAGAACGAAGCTGTTGTGTTCGTGAGTTTCAACTCATCGCCAAGCGGCGTTAGCTACCAGTAACGCTTAGCGCCTTATCGACGCGGCGCTCGAGGGGTCGTGGCGTTGCAACTCGCCTCGGCGTTGCAACGCCATCTCGATACTGATTCAGCAACGCCGCCTCTCGTTACAACGTAAGTGGGGCATTCCAACAGCTGCAGACCGGTTCGACTGGTTCAGTGGTTTTGGTCCGTTCTAGCGGTTCAAGGTGTTTTTGGACCGGTTTCATGAAATAAATGAATGTAATTTATTTTTTTTTGCACTTTAGGGGCCAAATTATTCGGTTTTACAGCTTTTTATCTATATGAATGTCATTTAGATTATTCTCACCTTAGGATAAGCATGTTTATGCATTTTATTTATATAAATGTTATATGAATATGGTTGAATGCATGATTAATTTATTTTTTCATGAGTAATTAATTATAAGTGTTATAATTAGATTATATGGAAAATAAATTGCATGGAGCATGAAATTACTTAGTTTAAAATAAATGTTATTTTGTTTGAGTAATTTTATAATTAATGTAGTTGAATTTCTTTTATAATTCCAATTTGAATATTGATGGTTGGATTTATAACATAGTTTCTTTATCATAGGTTAATTATTAAAATTTATAAAAGTTATAAATTAAAGGGGTTTTAGAAACCATAACCTATAATAAAGAAATGCATGCAAACATAGGAACTTGGGTTAAATCTAATTAGTTTTAAATCGTTTAAAATTAATTTAGCCCTAAGTTTCAATTTCTAATAGGATTAGAAATAAGTCTTACGTAATTTTTAAATAGTTTAAAATATAGTGGAACTTTAGGACTTTGGTTATAAGAAAACTCTACCGGTGAAGTTCTGTCTAAGGCTGGGGGTACTTAAGCTGATGGTTAATGGAACACCTCCTACCTGGGAACTGACCCGGAACCTGAGTTGAATTAAGCTCAGTTCTGTTTTATCTCTAGGTAATCAAAATGTTCATTCACCTAGACATAAGGTTTTAAGACCTAGTTATAATAGTTATAATAGGCATAGACTTAGATAGATTCTTTTAGCCAGAATCCGACTAAGTTAAATATCATACCCTAATTTTAGGAACTTCAGTGGGAGAAAACGAGATGTTCGCATCGAGTTTACTCTCACGCCCTCAAGAGTTCACACCGTGAGTTCCATGCTCGGCTACGTGGCGTCAATGTCGCATCCCCCTACGGTACGTGTTTGCATGGTTCAATGTCAAGGTGAATGAGGGAAGTATCCATAGTAAATGGGAGCAGGACGCGTGTCAACGTATCCTACGGTCTCCTTCATTAGGTCGCACTGTGAGATTTCTATAGTCCGCCTGCTAGGTTGTCCTGGAACAGCCAAACCCTACGGAGGGCCTGACTATAGGGATTAGAACACCGCGAACTCCAGAAATGGATAGGGTCTCTTAGGTTGTTTGCCAACAGTTGTCTTTCTTAATAATAGTAGCTTTGTTGGCTCAAGGCCTCTTGGGATCTCAAAATGGTAGGGTCACATTTACGGGATGAGTTAAGTTAGTTAACAAGTCCTTGACCAAACAAATGGTAGCTAAGGACCATTGGGACATGAGATATTCTGGTAGTGGGAATTGGCTGAGAAAGTCACAATTCAAGGGAGGAATGATTGACCGCCCGACAGGGGCTTTTGTTCTAAACCCTTGAGTATCGTTGCAAGATTAAAGGTTTAACTTAAACAGTGGGTTTTAGTTTAAACACTAGGGTTCTTTAATAATTTTGCTAAATTAGATTGATTTTTACAATGGGTTTAAAGGCATAACTAATTAGAACTATTTTGGATTTTCAGCATGTCGTCCTCAATAATAGCCTTACTTAAAAGCGACCGTTTAACTGGTGAGAATTTTACTACGTGGAAGTCCAACTTGAATACGATTCTCGTTGTTGACGACCTTCGGTTCGTACTAACTGAGAAATGTCCTCGATTCTCGCCGTAACGCCCTCAATCATTAAGAAGGCGTACGACCGTTGGATCAAGGCCAATGATAAGGCCAAGGTCTACATTTTGGCTAGTGTTTCTGAAGTTCTGGCCAAAAAGCATGAGGGCATGGTCTCAGCTCGTGAGATCATGAGTTCACTGCAGGAAATGTTTGGACAACCGTCTGGAAAGAATCAACACGAATCCCTCAAATACGTTTATAACTCCCGTATGAAGGAGGGGTCATCGGAGAGAGAACACGTTCTTGATCCGATGGTGCACTTCAACGTGGTCGAGATGAACGGAGCGCAAATCATTGACAAGCGTCGTCGTATCGTTCATCCGGAATCTCTTCCAAGAGTTTCTGCAATTCCAGCAAAGAATGCGGTGATGAACAAGATAGAGTATAACTTTGACTACTCTCCTTAATGAACTATAGACTTTCCAGTCTCTTATGAAGAATAAGGGACAGGTTGATGGAGAGGCAAATCTGTTTGCCCATTCCAGAAGGTTCTAGAAGGGTTCATCCTCTGGGACTAAGTCCTGTAGCTCATCTTCTAGGCTTAAGAAGACCTAAAAGAAGAAAATAGGAGGGAAAGGGAAGGCACCTGCTGCTGACAAAGGCAAGGGAAAAGCCAAGCTTGCGGATAAAGGAAAGTGTTTCCACTGCAACATGGATGGGCACTGGAAGAGAAACTCATCCAAAATACCTTCTTGAGAGCTCAAAGAGAAGAAAGGTAAATTAGATTTACTTGTTCTTGAAACATGTTTAGTGGAAAATGATGATTTAACCTGGATACTTGATTCAGGAGCCACTAATCATGTTTGCTCTTCATTTCAGGAAACTAGTTCCTTCAAGGAGCTCGAAGAGGGTGAGATGACGCTCAGGGTCAGAACGGGAGACATCGTCTCAGCTCGTGCAGTGGGAGATGCCAAGTTATTTTTTGGAGATAGATTTCTTTCTTTAAAAAATATATATATAGTTCCTAGGCTTAAAAGGAACTTAATTTCTATCTCTTGTTTAATAGAACTTGGTTATTGTATTTCTTTTTCAATCAATGAAGCGTTCATTTTGAAAGAGGGTGTCAATATTTGTTCTGCTAAATTACAAAATGGCTTGTACGTACTGAAACCGAATAAAACCAAAGCAATTTTAAATCATGAGATTTTTAAGAATGCTAATACTCAAAATAAAAGGCAAAGAATTTCTCCAAATAATAATACCTATCTGTGGCATCTTAGACTTAGTCATATTAATCTCAACCGGATTGAGAGACTTTCTAAGAATGGACTTTTAAACAAGTTAGAAGATGATTCTTTACCGCCTTGCGAGTCTTGCTTGGAAGGTAAAATGACCAAACGACCTTTTACTGGAAATGGTTATAGAGCCATAGAGCCCCTAGAACTTGTGCATTCGGATCTTTGTGGTCTGGTGAATGTTAAAGCTCGAGGAGAGTTTGAATATTTCATCTCTTTCATAGATGACTATTTGAGGTATGGTTATCTATACCTAATGCATCACAAATCTGAAGCTCTTGAAAAGTTCAAAGAGTTTAAGGCTGAAGTAGAGAACGCATTAGGAAAAACCATTAAGACACTACGATAAGATCGAGGTGGAGAGTACATGGATTTGAGATTCCAGGACTATATGATAGAACATGGAATTAAATCTCAACTCTCAGCACCTAATACACCACAGCAAAATGGTGTGTCAGAAAGGAGAAATAAAACCTTGTTAGACATGGTTCGTTCTATAATGAGCTATGCTCAATTGCTTGCCTCGTTTTGGGGATACGCAGTAGAGACTGCAGTTCAAATCTTGAACAGTGTTCCATCAAAAAGTGTTTCAGAAACACCTTTTGAACTTTGGAAGGGGCGTGAACCTAGTTTACAACACTTCAGGATTTAGGGTTGTCCGGCACACGTGCTCGTGACAAACTCAAAGAAACTGGAACCTCGTTAAGATTGTGCCAATTTGTTGGCTATGCTAAAGAAACGAGAGGTGGTCTTTTCTACGACCCACAAGAAAATAAGGTGATTGTATCGACAAACGCCACGTTCTTGGAGGAAGATCACATGAGAAATCATAAACCGCGTAGTAAATTAGTACTAAATGAAGCTACACATGAACCAACAAGAGTTGTTGGTCAAGCTGGACCTTCATCAAGAGTTGATGGAAGAGTCAACACCTCAAGTCAGTCTCGTCCTTCACATCGTTGGGAATGCCTCGACGTAGTGGGAGGGTTGTTTCCCAACCTGACCGCTACTTGGGTTTAGCTGAAACTCAAGTTGTCATACCTGATGACGACGTAGAAGATCCATTGTCTTATAAACAGGCAATGAATGACGTAGACAAGGACCAATGGATCAAAGCCATGGACCTTGAAATGGAGTCAATGGACTTCAATTCAGTATGGGAACTTGTAGACCAACCTGAAGGGGTTAGACCCATATGGTGTAAGTGAATCTATAAGAAAAAGAGAGATGCAGCCGGAAAGGTACATACCTTTAAGGCTACACTTGTAGCAAAGGGTTTTACCCAAAGGGAAGGAGATGACCATGAAGAAACATTTTCCCCTCTTGCTATGTTGAAGTCTATAAGGATACTCTTGTCCATAGCCGCGTTTTATGATTATGAAATTTGGCAAATAGACGTCAAGACTGCCTTCTTGAATGGTAATCTTGACGAGAGCATCTACATGTCTCAGCCCGAAGGGTTCATAACACAAGGCCAGGAGCAAAAAGTTTGCAAGCTTAATCGATCCATTTATGGATTGAAACAAGCATCAAGATCTTGGAATATAAGATTTGATACTGCGATCAAGTCTTACGGCTTTGACCAAAACGTTGACGAGCCTTGTGTTTACAAGAGGATCGTCAACGACAAAGTAGCTTTGTTAGTACTTTATGTGGATGATATCCTACTCATTGGGAATGATGTAGGATACCTAACTGACATAAAGAATTGGCTGGCGACCAAATTCCAAATGAAAAATTTGGGAGAGGCGCAGTATGTTCTTGGGATTCGGATCTTTAAGAATCGCAAGAAAAAGAAACGCTTAGCTTCTGTCTCAAGCATCTTATATCGACAAGATGTTGTCCGGATATTCAATGCACGAAATTCCAAGAGGGGCTTATTACCCTTCGTGCACGAGTTCATCATGCTTGAGAACAGTGTCCCAATACACCTCCGGAAGTTGAGGATATGAGACATATTCCCTATGCCTCTGCAGTAGGTAGCTTAATGTATGCTATGCTATGCACGAGGCGAACATTTTTATGCAAAGGAATAATAGTGAGAGGTACCACCCAATCCGAGGTTAGACCACCGGAAAACGATTAAAAATATCCTCAAGTATCTAAGGAGAACGAGGACTATATGCTTGTGTATGGGTCTCATGATCCGATCCTTCTCGGATACACCGATTCTGATTTTCAGACCGATAAGGATTCTCGGAAATCCACATCGGGATCAGTTTTTACCCTTAACGGAGGAGCTATAGTATGGCGAAGCATCAAGCAAGGATGCATCGACTCCACAATGGAGGTTTGAGTATGTCGCCGCTTGAAGAAGCGGTAAGGAGGTCGCTTTGGCTAAGGAAATTCCTTACTGATTTGGAAGTTGTTCCAAATATGGAATCTCCCATCGCTTTATACTGTGACAACAGTAGTGCGGTAGCCAATTCGAAGGAATCTCGCAGCCATAAGCGAGGTAAGAACATTGTTAGGAAGTATCACCTGATACGAGAAATAGTGCAACGAGGAGATGTGACAGTCACGAAGATCGCTTCGGAGCACAATATTGTTGATCCGTTTACAAAGACTCTCACGGCTAAAGTGTTCGAGGGTCATCTGGAAAGTCTGGGTCTACGAAAAATGTACATAGGCTAATCTAGGGCAAGTGCGAGATATGTAATGGGGTATATGGATGCCCTAGTTTATTGTATTTCTACTATTTTAGATTCTGATGTACCCCACTAGAGTTTTAGTTCAAGTGGGAGTTTGTTGGGATTAATGCCCTAAAACTCGTAATTTGTAATTATGTTCTAATTAATGTAATAAAGTGTTATTATTTCAATAAAGTGTTATTGTTCGTTATCTACGAGCTTGCCTTTATTTAAAACCCTAAATCCAATAAACTAAACATCCAAGGCTGTTTAATGAATCTTTAACTGAATGTAATGTACATAAAAATGATCTCGGTTCGAGATACAACCTAAAGGGTCTATAGTTAGGGGATAAGGTTTGGGTACCTTACCCTGGTAAAACTATGGATATGGCCCACTTTGTATTTGATACAAACACTGTGATCCTAACGTGTTCGTGTAGATGACATGTGAGTGGGGATACCTATGTAATGAGATTACATAAGACCGGACCACGAAATAGTAACCTCTAGCTGTAACTCAGTTGACTAGTTAGGTTTCTATTTCACTAGGATGACCTAGGCAACTTGATCTCTATCCTGAGCAGGTTACGAACTCCTATTCACGAGGGATTGTCCTTTGACTAGTATGGGTGAGAGTGGCCAGATTCGCCGAATCAATATGCGTACCTTCTTGGGGACAAGACCGAGTGAGCGGCTAGTAACTAATAGCAGGTTTGTTATCATCAAAATATTAATTAATTAATTAATTAAAATTAATTAACTTTAGATTAAGGCCAAAAAGCCAACATCCTTCGTATTTTTACAAAGCTTCCATCTTGATGTTCCGTATGTAGGGCATACTTCTGCATCTGCAAGCTCTTTTCTAAACAAACAACAATCATTACTGTATGCATGAATCTTTTCATACTTCTTTCCAAGAGTACATAAGATCTTTTTTGCTTGATACATAGAGCTCGAAATTTCATTTGGACTTGGTAAGATGTCACGAACCAATGCTAACAACTCAGTGAAACTTTTACGCTCCATCCAAACTTTACTTTCATATATAACTTTATCAATGCAGATATTTTGGTAAAATTGTTACAATTTAAGTACAATGGTTTCTTTGCATCATCTAACACTTCTTCAAACATTGGAGACTTGTTATTAAAATAGTTATGTGTGGCCTCGAACATTCCTATTATGTTGTCAACATCTTCATTTTCATCCCCAACTTCAACTTCCTCTTTTCTCTCAATCGGTAGTGACTCACCATGCGAAATCCATGTTTTATAGCTTTCATCAATGCCATAAATAAATAAATGGTCTCTTACGACATTCATATTTTGAGACTTTGCATTCACACATTTCAAGCATGGACAACAAATGACATCTGACCTATTTGAATGTCGTATACCATTTTGGATGAACGTCTCAACTCCTAAACTATATTTTGATGACATTCTATTCTTTGACATCCACGACTTATCCATAACTATAAACCTGATGCCTTGAAAGTTCAATCTACAAGAAGAATAATGGTTACTTAAACTTGTGTACTTACTATGTCCTTAAGAAGATGACGAAAAAAAAAATAAAACTATCAAGGAGTTCACTGTTTACTCAATTTCATGATGTTGATTCAAAAGTCAACATCACGATCACCAAAAACTCATCAAATTGAACTAAAGTTCACTACTTACTCAATTTCAAGTCCTTTCTCTCCCCATTCTCCATCCCCTCACACACGCACAAACACCAACCGTACTCATTAAACTAACAAAAAAACTAATTTATCTAATCTAAACTCATCAAACTTAACATACACTAACTATTAAAATTTAACTTCTTACAATTTAATAAACAAAAGTTTTCAACCTCTCATCCATATTAGAGTTAAACAAAACATAAAAAGTTCTCAACCTCTTCCCTTACATCATAATTCAAGTTCTCAACCCTTCTTCCACTAAATTTTCTCCAAAACTAAAGAATCTAACCAAACTTACTAAAGTTGACCAAAAGGTAACAAACACCCACCCTTAAAATTAAGCAAAACAAAACAATCTAACTACAAATGTACTAAACTTAAATCATTTCTCCATCACAACTAAATTTTTCCAACCCATAAACCAACCCATTAAAAGTAACATAAACTCCTAAAAAAATTTAATTTTTCCTTAGTCAATTTAGGGTATATAGATTATTCACAAAACTAATCAATGCTCACAAGATCAAAGATACCAAAAAAAATGTTAAAGATACACAAAATAAAAGATACCCAAATATATTTTCAAAAATACCCAATCGATTTTACAAAATCAAAGATACCAAAAACAATTTTCTGATCTACACAAAAAAAAAAATAGATCTACAAAAAAATTCATATCTAAAAAAAATAAAGAAAAAAATAAAAAAGGAACCACGAACTGTCACCTGGCCGGTGACCTCGACGACGAAGCTTCGGTGGACTCGACGACAGCGGTGCAGATCTGGTCGATGAAGGAAGCTCGGTGGAAGGTCGATGACGGTGCAGAAGGTCGATGACGGTGCAGATGTGGCTAACGAAGGACGTTCAATGTCGATATGACGGTGGACGACGTTGGTTGCGTCGACGACGAACGACAGATGAACAGTGGACGAAGGGGCGACGCAAGTGAGAGAGAAGAAACGAGTTGAGGGTAACGGTTATAGTGAGATGAGAAATCGAGGGATCAAAGAGACTACCTATTTTCTGTCGGGGAGCTGAGAGAAATTAAATTAAAAATACCTTCGGTTGAGATGTATGTCCTAATCTCGTGTAAGTTTGTAATATTCCAATTTGAAATAAATAAGAGTTATTTTTTCAATGCTTTGTGTCTTGCATATATCATAAACTTCATCCAATAAACTAAGCTCCAAGGTCATTGTATTATGAGAGAACTAGAACTTGAACGGTGTGTAGTGGACACACGGGGAGGATCACGTTCGAGTTAATGACCCGAACGGTCTACAATATACGGATAGGGTTGGAGACCTAATCCTGGATACACTATGGATGTGACCCGCTTTGTATTAGATACAAACGAGGTGATCCAGCTCATTCATGTGGTTGAAATGCGAGTGGGGGCATCCTGTGCAATGAGATTGTACAAGACCGGACCGTGAATTATTTGACTTACTGATGTAACACCGTTGACAGTATAGGGCTAAAAAATTCATAGATGACCATTAGTGACTCGACCTTAATCCTTAGTGTGTTACGAACTCTTGTCTGCGTGGGTTTGCCCTTTGACTAGTATGGGTGAGGGTGGTCACAATTACTCGCCCAATATGCCTATCTTCTCAGGGACAGGACCACGTGGGCCGCTGGGAACTTGACTACGTGAGATGGAATTCACTCATTCTCGAATTAGGGAAACTAGAGGGGTTGTTCCCTTAAATGTTGACTCAAGGGCTTGAACAACGGGGCCCCACCCTCTCACTGGCTCGAGAGGGTTGTTGTTTATGGTTAGACCATACAACTAGTTGATTATTAGAAGAGCAGTGGGACTTAAGGAGCAAGAGGTAAACACAGGAGTAAAATGGTAATTTTACCTAGTTGTGGCTACGAACAACTTGTGAAGGGTCGACTCACGGGTATTGGTTATATCGATGGACACAACTTGTCCTTCAGAGATGGGAATGCAGTTACGGGCTTTAGTCGAGTGTTATGAATCTAATGAATGTTGAATAACTGGGTCAAAGAGTTTGACAGGTTAATCTCGGATCATTGGAGCTCGTCAATTGTAGGTCCATTAGGTCCCTCGATTGACTCAAATTTGACAAATTGAGGGTTTACAGTTTGGTATGGATTTGAAGTGTTCAATTTATTAATTGGGTAATTATGTCATTTATATGTGATATAGGTGACATAATATATAGTTTGATGTGAATGAGATTCATAATAAACTATAGTATAGCCTAATTGATTGATTAGTGCTACATTGGAGAAATTGAATTGAGAGAAATTAAATTGAATGTGATTCAATTTAAAATTCCACAATTATGCAAATGAGATTTGTATAATAAGGTATGAGATACCTTATATTATGTGATATGCAAATATTATTTGCATATCATATAGTTGTGGTAAAATGGTGAATTGGTGGAGATTTTCACTCCACACACCATTATAAATAGATGCATTCAAAGGCATCTCACAACACAAGTTGTCATTTTTGGATTTTGCTTCCAAGAGCAAAAGACATTCTCTCAATCTCTCTCAATTCTCTCAATCTCTTCTCCAAACTCAAAACCAAAAGGAGTCCCACACACTCTCCCTCAACCTCCCGAGAACAATCGAGAAGACTCTCTGGAAGTGTCTTGTCGTTCGGTTTGAGGATCGAGTTCATAGAGATCACTTGTTGGAGAGGGATCGTGACCAGAGGAGGAAAAGCTTTGAAGAAGAGTTCTTCAACAAGTAAGTAACAACTTACTCACTGTTTTCTTCTATTTTAACAGCATGTTTAGCCTAGAATTAAGTAGTTTAATTCAATTTTAAGAAATGAATTGCACAATGAAACAACGACGTTTCACAACGTCTTCCGTTGCGAGAATTTCAATCCCTTCAATTGGTATTAGAACCAATCGTTGGGTATTTCGTTGTGCATTCTGGATTTCTTAAAATTAGGTGGGTATGTTTTAATTCATGAGATGAATTGATGGTTTGCATGTTGGATGTTTCGATTTTTGACACTTAGTTTAGATTTACATTAAAGTTGATGAGATCAATGTAAGGGCCCGTTGTTTTGGACATTTTTTAATGTAAATCGAGTTTGTAAGTCCGTGTCATTCGTGGCAAGAGTTGTTGTAAAGAAATCGGAGCGAAAACGGGCGAAATAGATGAAAAACAGCAAGAGGAGCTTGCTGGAATTTCATCGGTGTTGCAACGTTGTTCCTTGGCGTTGCGACGCCAGGCGAGGCATTGCAACGCTATGCGCGTTGAGCGTGCTAGCTTGACGGCCGAGCGCCAGCTACATAACGCCGTGACAAGCTTTCACGAGAGAAATTCGCGGGAGGGCGAGAAGGGCATTTTGTTGCTATTTTTCAGCAGTTTTTTGGTTAATTTAATTTATTTAATTGTAAAATGTATTTATTGATTAATTTTATTAATTAATATTAATATAAGTGTTATATTAATGTTAATTAATTTAATTAATGCCCCTAGGGTGCCAAAACAAGTCCAATTTTGTTGTTTAATTAATTTTATGCATGTGATGTATGAAATTTATTATTCTATGTGCATAGTGTATGTCATATAGATTAAAATCCGACCTTAGGTTAAACATTTCATGCATCATATTTATATTATAAGAGTTATAATATATAGTATGCATGATAGGATTATATTATAAGTGTTATAATATAATGTATGTTTTAAATTTAATTAATATAAGAGTTATATTTCTTAGATTAAGAAACATTGACATGCATTTATACATGAGATGTATGTATGTTATATAGTTTAATTACTCATGTGATGAATGATCAAGCACAATAACATAGAAATGTATGTTACCTAAGTTAATTATTAGTTTTAAATTGTTTAGAACTTGAATAACTAGACTTAAGTTTTCTAGTTCTAATAAGATTAGAATTAGGAAATCCAATATGACTTATGAATGGTGACTAATTAGTAACTCTGTCTAAGGAAGGTTCTGTCTATGATTGGGGTATTTAAGCTGATGCTTTCTGGAACACCCCTACCTGGGAACCGACCTGGGAGTGAATTTGGTCCATAGAGTCATAAGTTATATTTTCGTGAGTGTCGTTAATAAAGAGTTAATTAATTTTCACACATAGACCTACGTTAATAATGTGATTATAGACTTAGGCTAATCCAATATAAGTGTTATATTGGACTTAGGTAAATTATAGCTGGTTTATCTAGGTCAATCCCGATTATTTTAAAGTGTTGAGTGGGAGGAAATAAAGTGTATAAGATACATTTAATTTTCATCCACAAATCTCCATTAAGCTTACACCGTGAGATCCATACTCGGCCTCGTGGCGCAAATGGGAGCGTCCTCCTACGGGTGGTATTTGTATGGGCCAAAACTCAACGTGAATGGAGAGAGTACGTATAGTGAGTGGGAGCGAGACCTGTGAAAACGGGACCCACGGTCTCTTTTTTCGATTCACACCGTGAGACGCCTATGATCCACATGCTAGTTTGGTCTGGACCAGACAATCCCTATGGAGGGCTTTGATCATAGGAGTCGAAACACCGTGAATTCTCAAAAGGGATACGATTTCCTTGTTGGTTTTCCTTCGTAGTCCTACCTACGCAGCTATTGTTTTGACGAATACTTGGAAATTTAAAGATAGAGGGTGACACTTACAGGATTCATTAAGAGTTAATGGATTCAGACCGAAAAATGGTAACTGGATGCCTAATGGAATAAGAGTTATTCTGGTACTAGGGTTTGGTCGAGAAAGTCTCGTCCCAGAGTAGGAGTGGTTATGTGTTACCCTATGGTGGCTGTCATTCTAAACCTTTGGGGTATCATTGTAATTTTTGATGACCTAGGGATCATAGGATTAAAATTTGCTATAACCTGATTGGATTTTCAAAGTTTTTGCGAGACTAATACAAAGTTTTTCATTTTTCAACAACAAAATGTCAAACGCCTTTAATGCTCTTTTAGCTTTCGATAAGTTAGTCGGTGATATTTTTAAAACGTGGAAAAATAATATTGACCCGATTTTGGTAACTGATGACCTAAAGTTCGCGCTCACTGAGGAGTGTCCTCAGGTGCCCGGTCCAACAATCCTTTTCAACGAACTACAAACCTTCCAGTCCTTGGTGTAAATCAAGGGACAGAAAGTTGAGGCAAGTGTTGCCTTCAGATCTTTTCACAGCGGTTCGACTTCTGAGACAAAGTTTGTAGGTTCTTCAGGCCCGAAAGAGATGAATAAGAAGTTGAAGGAGGTTAAGGTTGATCGCGTTGTCGCCCAAAAGGGCAAAGAGATCAAGGAAGTTGCAATAAAGTGTTTCTACTACAACAACAACGATCACCTGAAAAGGAGTTGTCCCAAGTTCCTTGTCGAAAAGAAGAAGAAAGGTAAATGTGATTTACTTGTTACAAAAACTTGTTTAGTGGAGAGTAATGACTCTGTCTGGATACTGGATTCAGGCGCCACTAACCATGTTTGCTCTTCTTTTCAGGGATTAAGTTCTTGGCAACGACTGCAAGAGGGTGAGATAACGCTCAGGGTTTGATCCGAAGAAGTTGTCTCTGCTGCAGCGATCGGCACGGTGAAGCTGTTTTTTTGCGGGAAGTACTTATTATTAGATAATATGTACATAGTTCAAGGGTTTACTAGAAACCTAGTTTCTATTTCCTGCCTATTAGAATAAAATATTTCTGTTTCTTTCATGAGTAATAAAGCGTTTATTTCTCGAAATGAAAATTTGTAATGTTCTGCTTCACTGGAGAGTAATTTGTATGTTTTAAAGTCGAATTCGGTCAAAAGTATTTTGAATACTTAATTGTTTAAAACAGCAGAAACACGAACTAATAGAGTAAAAGTTTCTCCAAAAGAAAATGCTCATCTTTGGCATCTAAGGTTAGGCCACATAAATCTCAATAGGATTGAGAGACTAGTAAAGAACGGACTTCTAAGCGAGTTGGAAGAAAACGCTTTACCAGTTTGTGAGTCATGTCTTGAAGGCAAAATGACCAAACATCCTTTTAGTGGATTGAGCTGATACATTCTAACCTCTATGGTTCGATGAATGTTAAAGCACGAGGAGGTCAAATACTTTGTATCTTTCATAGATGACTATTCGAGGTATGGGTGTGTTTACCTAATGCATAGGAAGTCTGAAACTCTTGAAAAGTTCGAGGAGTTCAAGACTGAGGTTGAGAACCTGTTAGGTAAAATAATTAAAACACTTCGATCGGATCGAGGTGGAGAGTACATGGACACTGAATTCCAAGACTATATGATAGAACATGGAATTACGTCCCAACACTCAGCACCTGGTATGCCACAGCAGAATGGTGTATCCAAGAGGAGAAACAGAACCTTATAGGACATTGTTCGGTCGATGATGAGTTATGCTCGTCTCCCTGATTCTTTTTGGGGTTACACAATAGAGACTAAGGTATATATTTTGAACAAAGTTCCATCGAGGAGTGTTTGTGGAACACCTTTCGAACTTTGACATGGTTGTAAAACAAGTTTACGACATTTCTGAATTTGGGGATGCTCAGTCCATGTATTGGTGTCAAACCCGAAGAAGTTGGAACTCCGTTCAAAGTTTTGCCTCTTTTTAGGTTACCCAAAAGAGACTAGGGGTGGCCTTTTTTACGATCCTAAGGATAATAGGGTGCTTGTGTCGACAAACGCCACTTTCCTTGAGGAAGACAACATCAGTGATCATTTACCAAGGAGTAAGATTGTGTTAAACGAAATGGACAGTGCATCAACAAGAGTTGCTGATGGTGCTAGTATATCAACCAGTGTTGTTGATTCTAGCTCGTCTAGTCAAGTTCGTTCTCAAGAGTTGACAATGCCTCGACGTAGTGGGAGGGTTGTGAGACAGCCTGAACGTTAAATGGGTTTAGCTAAAATCCAAGTCGTCACCCTTGATGATGACTGCGAGGATCCATTGACCTATGATCAGACAATGACAGACGTTGACAAATACGAATTGATTAAAACTATGGACAAGGAAATGGAATCGATGTACTTCAATTCCGTCTTGGAGCTTGTGGACCAACCAGATGAGGTCAAACCTATTGGTTGCAAGTGGATCTACAAGCGTAAACGTGGCGTAGATGGGAAGGTGCAGACCTTAAAAGTCAGACTAGTGGCAAAGGGGTTTACCCAGGTTGAAGGGGTTGATTATGAGGAAACCTTTTCTCCTGTTGGCATGGTAAATTCTATCAGGATCCTTCTGGCCATTACCGCATATTATGACTATGAGGTATGGCAGATGGATGTCAAGACGACCTTTCTGAATGGCAATCTTGACGGAGACCATCTACATGGACCAGCCCAAGGGGTTCATTACCCAAGGCCAAGAGCAAAAGGTTTGTCGGCTTCAAAGGTCTATTTATGGACTGAAACAAGCCTCGAGGTCTTGGAATATAAGGTTTGATGAGGCGATCAAATCTTATGGCTTTAATCAAAATGTCGATGAGCCTTGTGTTTACCAAAAAATCATCAACAACACTGTCGCATTTCTGATATTGTATGTGGATGATATCCTACTCATTGGGAATGTGGTGGGATTTCTTACTGACATTAAACAGTGGCTGGCTTCGCAATTCCAAATGAAAGATTTGGGAGAAGCTCAGTATGTTCTAGGTATCCAGATAGTCTGGAACCGGAAGAACAAAACGCTAGCCATGTCTCAGGCATCTTATATTGACAAGATGTTGTCTAGATATAAGATGCAAAACTCTAAGAAGGGCTTGCTGCTTTTCAGGCATGGGGTTCATCTGTCTAAGGATCAATGTCCTAAGACGCCTCAAGAAGTTGAGGATATGAGATGAATCCCCTATACTTCAGTCGTAGGGAGCCTCATGTATGCCATGCTATGTACTAGGCCCGACATCTGTTATGTAGTTGGGATTGCCATTAAGTATCAATCCAATCCAGGATTAGATCACTGGACAACCATTAAGTCAATCCTCAAGTATCTTAGGAGAACAAGGAACTACAACCTTGTGTATGAAACCAGGGATTTGACCCTTACGGGATGCACAGACTCTGACTTTCAGACCGATAAGGATTCTAGGAAACCCACTTCGGGGTCAGCGTTCATTCTGAATAAAGGAGTTGTAGTATGGCGAAGCATCAAGAAGGGATGCATCGTTGATTCCACGATGGAAGTCGAGTATGATGCGGCTTGTGAAGCTGCAAAGGAAGCTATCTGGCTTAGGAAGTTCATGTTTGATTTGGAAGTTGTTCCAAATATGAACTTGCCAGTGACCCTACTTTGTGACAACATTGGTGCAGTAGCCAACTCGAGAGAACCTCAGAGTCATAAGAGGGGCCAGCATATTGAGCGTAAGTATCACCTGATACGGGAGTGAATGGATTCAGAATTCCCTTAGCGAAAGACGTTGTGAAACGTCGTTGTTTCGTTGTGTAAAACGTATCTTAAAAATGAACCTATCTCATAGATTCCTTGGCTACACATGAAATTAGGAAGAAAAACAAAAAGTAACTCGTTACTTACTTGTTGAAGAACTGTTCTTCAATCCTCCTTAGGTCGTGATCTCGAACCCTCTCGAACTAGCGATCTCTACGAACTCGATCTTCAAACCGAACAATGAGACACCTTCACACGGTCTTCTCGATTGTTCTCGGGAAGTTGAGGGAGAGTATGTGGGACTCCCTTTGAATTTTGGGTGAGGAGAGTTTGAGAGAGAATTGAGGGAGAATGAGAAAAAGGTGAGAAGCTCTGTTTGGATGCAAATCCAAAAAATGGCAATTCCTCTTTCAAAAGTGTCTTGCAAAGCCTTTAAATACTATTGTATGATGGAGTTAAAACCTCCACCTCATCACAATTTTACCACAATCATATGATATGCAAATCATATTTGCATATCACATAATATAAGGTATCTCATACCTTATTATACAAATCTCATTTGCATAAATGTGGAATTTTAATTGAATCACATTCAATTTAATTTCTCTCAATTCAATTTCTCCAGTTAGCACTAATTAATCAATTAGGCTATTTTATAGTTTATTATGAATTTCATTCACATCAAACTATATATTATGTCATTTATATCTCATATAAATGACATAAATACCCAAATTATGAATTTGAACACTTCAAATTCACACCAAACTATAAACCCTCAATTTGTCCAATTTCAGCCAACCGAGGGACCTAATGGACCTACAGATGACGAGCTCCAATGATTCGAGATTAACCTGTCAAACTCTTTGATCCAGTTATTCAACATTCATTAGCTACGGGAACACTCCACTAAAGCCCATAGCTGTACTCACATGACTGTAGGACAAGTTGTGTCCATCGATATAACCAATGCCCATGAGTCGACCCTTCACAGGTTGTTCGTAGACACTGTTTGGTCAAATTACCGTTTTACCCCTGTATCTACCTCTTGCTCTTTAAGTCCCACTGCTCCTCTAATGAACAACTACGTTGCATGGTCCAACCATAAACAACAACCCTCTCGGACCAGTGAGAGGGTGGGGCCCCGTTGTTCAAGCCCTAGAGACAGCACTTAAGGGAACAACCCCTCTACTTTTCCTAAATCGGGAACGAGTGAATTCCATCTCGCGTAGTCATGTTCCAAGCTCCCCACGTGGTCCTGTCCCTGAGAAGATAGGCATGAGCATCAGTGGGCACCCTCATCCGTACTAGTCAAAAGACAGACCCCCGAAGACAGAAGTCCGTAACACGCTCAGGATTAAGGTCGAGTCACTAATGGTCATCTACGAATTTAGTAGTCCTATACTGTTAACGGTGTTACATCAGTAAGTCTAATAATTCACGGTCTGGTCTTGTACAATCTCATTGCACAGGATACCCCTACTCGTATGTCAACCACATGAACGAGCTGGATCACCTTGTTTGTAGCTAATACAAACGGGCCGCATCCACAGCGTATCTAAGATTAGGTCTCCAACCCTATCCATATACTGTAGGTCGTTCGGGTCATTAACTCGAACGTGATCCTTCCTGTGTGTCCACTACACACCGTTCAAGTTATAGTTCTCTCATAATTTAATGACCCCGGAGCTTAGTTTATTGGATTAAGTTTATGAAATATGCGAGACACAAAGCATTGAAAAAATAACTCTTATTTATTTCAACTTGGTATATTACAAACTTCACGAGATGAGGAAATACATCCCAACAAACTCCCACTTGGACTAAGCTAGTGGAGTACATAATACATTTCTCAAATGTACAGTAATACAATAAAGTAATACAATAAACTAGGGCATTGAATACCCCTTTACAATACTCTCACTTGCCCTAGTCAGGAAGCACTCGAAGACCTAGACTCTCTAGGTGACCCTCAAACACCTTAGTTGTGAGGGCCTTTGTAAATGGATCAGCAATGTTGTGCTCTGACGCTATCTGTGTGACTGTCACGTCTCTGCCGTGCACAATCTCCTGTATCAGATGATACTTACGCTCAATATGCTTGCCCTTCTTATAACTCCGAGGTTCTCTCGAGTTGGCTACTGCACCACTGTTGTCACAAAACAGGGTAATTGGCAAGTTCATATTTGGAACAACTTCCAAATCTAGCATGAACTTCCTAAGCCAAACAACTTCTTTGCAGCTTCACAAGTCGCAACATACTCAGTTTCCATCGTGGAATCAACGATGCATCCTTGCTTGATGCTTCGCCACACTACATCTCCTCCATTCAGAATGAAGGTTGACCCCGAAGTGGATTTCTTAGAATCCTTATCGGCCTGAAAGTCAGAGTTTGTGTATCCTTTAAGGATCAAATCCCCACTCCCATACACAAGGTTGTAGTTCTTCGTTCTCCTAAGATACTTGAGGATTGCCTTTACAGTTGTCCAGTGATTCAATCCTTGATTGGATTGATACCTACTGACAATCTGAACTGCATAATAGATGTCGGACCTAGTACACAACATGGCATACATGAGGCTCCCTACAGCTGAAGCATAGGGGACGTCTCATATCCTCAACCTCTTGAGGCGTCTTAGGACATTGATCCTTAGACAGGTGAACCTCATGCCTGAAAGGCAGCAAGCCCTTCTTGAAGTTATGCATCTTATAGCTAGACAACATCTTGTCAATTTAAGATGCTTGAGACATGGCTAGCGTTTTGTTCTTCTTGTTTCGGACAATCTGGATACCTAGAACATACTGTGCCTCTCCCAAATCTTTCATTTGGAATTGCGAAGCCATCCATTCCTTAATGTCAGTAAGAAATCCTACCTCATTCCCAATGAGATGGATATCATCCACATACAATATCAAAAATGTGACAGTACTGTTAACGATTTTCTTGTAGACACAAGGCTCGTCAACATTTTGATCAAAGCCATAAGATTTGATCGCCTCATCAAACCTTATATTCCAAGACCTCGAGGCTTGTTTCAGTCCATAAATAGACCTTTGAAGCCTGCAAACCTTTTGCTCTTGGCCTTGGGCAATGAACCCCTTGGGTTGGTCCATGTAGATGGTCTCATCAAGGTTGCCATTCAGAAAGGTGGTTTTGACATCCATCTACAATACCTCATAATCATAATATGCGACAATGGCCAGAAGGATTCTGATAGACTTTACCATGGCAACAGGAGAAAAGGTGTCCTCATAGTCAACCCCTTCAATCTGGGTAAAACCCTTTGCCACTCGTCTAGCTTTGAAGATATGCACATTCCCATCTACGCCACGTTTACGCTTGTATATCCATTTGCAACCTATAGGTTTTACCCCATCCGGTTGATCCACAAACTCCCAGACAGAATTGAAGTACATCGACTCCATTTCCTAGTTCATAGCTTTAATCCATTCGTCTTTGTCAACGTCAGCCATTGCATGATCATAGCTCAATGGATCCTTGCAGTCATCATCAAGAGTGATGACTTGGGTTTCAGCTAAACCCATGTAACGTTCAGGCTATCTCACAGCCGTCCCACTACGTCGAGGCATTCTTAACTCTCGAGAACGGACTTGACTAGACGAGCTAGGATCAACAACACTTGTTGGCTACTAGCACCATCAGCAACTCTTGCTGATGTATTGTCCATTACATTTAACACAATCTTACTCCTTGGTAAGTGATCCCTGATGTGGTCCTCCTCAAGGAAAGTGGCGTTTGTCGACACAAGCACCCTATTTTCCTTAGGATCGAAAAACAGACCACCCTTAGTCTCTATTGGGTAACCTACAAAGAGGCACAACTTTTAACGGGGTTCTAACTTTTTTGGATTTGACACCAACACATGGGTCGTGCATCCCCAAATTTTGAAATGTTGTAAACTGGTTTTACGACCATGCCAGAGTTCGAAAGGTGTTTCACAAACACTCTTCAGCGAAACTGTGTTCAAAATGTAACCCCAAAAAGAATCAAGGAGACGAGCATAGCTCATTATCGACCGAACCATGTCCAAAGGGTTTTGTTTCTCCTCTCCGATACATCATTCTGTTGTGGCATACCAGTTGCTGAGAGTTGGGTTGTAATTCCATGTTCTATCATATAGTTCTCGAATTCAGTGTCCATATACTCTCCACCTCGATCCGATCAAAGTGTTTTAATCGTTTTACCTAACAGGATCTCAACCTAAGTCTTGAACTCCTTAAACTTTTCAAGAGTTTCAGACTTCCTATGCATTAGGTAAATGTACCCATACCTCGAATAGTCATCTATGAAAGATACAAAGTATTTGTAACCTCCTCATGCTTTAACATTCATCTGACCACAGAGGTCAGAATGTATAAGCTCAAGAGGCTCTTTGGCTCTATATCTTTTTCCACTAAAAGGACGTTTGGTTATTTTGCCTTCAAGGCATGACTCATAAACCGGTAAAGAGTTTTCTTCCAACTCGCTTAGAAGTCCGCTCTTCACTAGTCTCTCAATTCTATTGAGATTTATGTGGCCTAATCTTAGATGCCAAAGATGGGCACTTTCTTTTGGAGAAACTTTTAATCTCTTAGTTCGCGTTTCTGCCGTTTTAAACAATTCGGTATTTAAAACACTTTTGACCGAATTAGGCTTCAAAACATACAAATTACTCTCAATGCTTAAGCGAAACAAATCAAATTTCTATTTAGAGAAATAAACGCTTTATTACTCTTGAAAGAAATGAAAAATATTTTGTTCTAATAAACAGAAATAGAAACTAGGTTTCTAGTAAACCACTGGAACTATGTACATATTATCCAATAATAAGTACTTCCGCAAAAAAGAACGACTTCACTCACTGCCAATTCTTTGCAATTTGAGACAACTTCTTCGGATCCAACCCTGAGCGTTATCTCACCCTCTTACAGCCGCTGCCGAGAACTTAATCCTTGAAAAGAAGAGCAAACATGGTTAGTGGCGCCTGAATCCAATATCCATACAGAGTCATTACTCTCCACTAAGCAAGTTTCAGTAACAAGTAAATCACATTTACCTACCTTCTTCTTTTCGACAAGGAACTTGGCACAACTCCTTTTCAGGTGATTGTTCCCGTTGCAGTAGAAACACTTTCTTGCAACTTCCTTGATCTCTTTGCCCTTTAGGGCGGCAGCGCGGTCAACCCTAACCTCCTTCAACTTCTTCTTCTTCCCTTTCGGGCCTGAAGAATCTACAAACTATGTCCCAGAGGTCGAACCCCTGTGATAAGATCTAAAGGCAACACTTGCCTCAGCTTCCTGTCCCTTGATTTGCACCAAAGACTGGAAGGTTTGTAGATATTTGAATAGGACCTGAGGACCCTCCTCAATGAACGTGAACTCTAGGTCGTCATTTACCAAAATCGTTTTAATATTGTCTTTCTACGTTGCAAAAATATCGCCGACTAACTTATCGGAAGCTAAAGGAGCATTAAAATCATTTGACATTTTGTTGCTGAAAAACGAAAAAAAAAACTTTGTATTAGTCTCGCAAAAAGTTTGAAAATCCAATCAGGTTTTAGCAAATTTTTATCCTATGATCCCTAGGTCATCTAAGAAATTGCAATGATACCCCAAAGGTTTAGAATGACCACCACCGTAGGGTAGACAAAGTCACTCCTCCTCTAGGACGAGACTTTTTCGACCATACCCTAATACTAGAATATCTCTTATTCCATCAGGCATCCAGTTACCATTTTTCGGTCTGAATCCATGAACTCTTCATCAATCTTGTGTGTGTCACCCTTTATCTTTAAATTTCCAAGTATCCGTCCAAACAATAGCCGTCGTTGGGTGGAATACGAAGGAAAACCAACAAGCAAATCGTATCCCTTTCGGGAATTCACGGTGTTCTGACTCCCATGATCAAGGCCCTCCGTAGGGATTGTCAGGTCCAGGCCAAACTAGCAGGCGGATCATAGGCGTCTCACGATGTGAACCGAAAGAAGAGACCGTGGGTCCCGTTTTTACAGGTCCCGCTCCCACTAACTATAAGTACTCTCTCCATTCACGTTGAATATTGACCCATACAAATACCACCCGTAGGGGGACGCTCCCATTTCCGCCACGAGGTCGAGTATGGATTTCACGGTGTGAACTTAATGGAGATTTGTGGATGGAAAATTAAATGTATCTCATACACTTTATTTCCTCCCACTCAACACTTTAAATTAATCGGGATTAACCAAGATAAACTGGCTAAAATTTACCTGAGTCTACCAATATAACTCTTATAGTGGATTACCCTAAGTCTATAATCACATTATTAACTTAGGTCTACGTGAGTAAATTAATTAACTCTTAATTAACGACACTCACGATAATATAACTTATGAATCTCCATACCAAATTCACTCCTAGGTCGGTTCCCAAGTAGGGGTGTTCCGCAAAGCGTCAGCTTCAATACCCCAGTCTTAGGCAGAACCTTTCTTAGACAGAATTACTAATTAGTCACCATTCATAAGCCATATTTATTTCCTAATTCTAATATTATTAGAACTAGAAAACCTAAGTCTATATTCAAGTTCTAAACCATTTAAAACTAATAATTAACTTAGGTTACATGCATTTCTAAATTATAGTGCTTGATCATTCATCACATGAATAATTCAACTATATAATATACATACATCTCATGTATAAATGCATGTCAATGCTTTTAATCTAAGAAATATAACTCTTATATTAATTAAATTAAAATACATACATTAAATTATAACACTTATAATATAATCATATCATGCATACTATATATTATAACTCTTATAATATAAATGATACATGAAATGTTTAACCTAAGGTGGGATTTTAATCTATATGACATACATTATGCACATAGAATAAATCAATCATACAATAATTGTATGATTTAATAAATAGCATAATTAGACCGATTTTTGGCATTCTAGGGACAATAACTTAATTAATTAACATTAATATAAAAATATATTAATTAAAATTAAAATAAAATTAATTAAAATTCATTTTACAAAGAAAAATAAATAAAATAAAATAATAAAAAACAATTGCAGAATTCTGGCTCGAAACCGCAACTTTTAGTCCCACTTTGCCACTCCGCGTGAATTTCTCGCGCACTATGCTCCATTACACTGCAGTGTTGCAACGCTGTAGTGTACAACGTAAAACCTAGCGTTCTCAACGCCGTGGCGGTGCAACGCTGCACGGCAGCAACCTCTCCAACAACATGGATCTTAAAAACGAACCTATGTCATAGATTCCTAGGCTAAACATGCAATTAGGAAGAAAAACAAAATGTAACTCGTTACTTACTGGTTCAAGAACTCTTCTTCAAAGCTTTCCTCCTCCGGTCACGATCTCGAACCCTCTCGAACCAACGATCTCTACGAACTCGACCCTCGAACTGAACAGTGAGACACCTCCAAAGGATCTTCTCGATTGTACTCGGGAGGTTGAGGGAGAGTATGTGGGACTCCCTTTGGATTTTGGGTGAGGAGAGTTTGAGAGAGAATTGAGAGAGAATGAGAGAAAGGTGAGATTATACAAATCATATTTGCATATCACATAATATAAGGTATCCCATACCTTATTATACAAATCTCATTTGCATAAATGTGGAATTTTAAATTGAATCACATTCAATTTCTCCAATTAGCACTAATTAATCAATTATGCTATTTTATAGTTTATTATGAATATCATTCACATCAAACTATATATTATGTCATTTATATCTCATATAAATGACATAAATACCCAAATTATGAATTTGAACACATCAAATTCACACCAAACTGTAAACCCTCAATTTGTCCAATTTGAGCCAACCGAGGGACCTAATGGACCTACAAATGACGAGCTCCAATGATACGAAATTAACCTGTCAAACTCTTTGATCCGGTTATTCAACATTCATTAACTACGGTAACACTCCACTAAATCCCGTAGCTGTACTCACATGACTGTAGGACAAGTTGTGTCCATCGATATAACCCATGCCCGTGAGTCGACCCTTCACAGGTTGTTCGTAGACACTGTTTGGTCAAATTACCGTTTTACCCCTGTGTCTACAACTTGCTCCTTAAGTCCTACTGCTCCTTTAATGAACAACTACGTTGCATGGTCCAACCATAAATAACAACCCTCTCGGGCCAGTGAGAGGGTGGGGCCCTGTTGTTTAAGCCCATGAGACAGTACTTAAGGGAACAACCCCTCTAGTTTTCCTAAATCAGGAACGAGTGAATTCCTTCCCGCGTAGTCAAGTTCCAAGCTCCCCACGTGGTCTTGTCCTGAGAAGATAGGTATATTGGGCGAGCATTAGTGGCCACCCTCATCCGTACTAGTCAAAAGACAGACACTTCCAAGACAGGAGTCCGTGAACACGCTGGATTAAGGTCGAGTCACTAATGGTCATCTACGAATTTAGTAGTCCTATACTGTTAACGGTGTTACATCAGTAAGTCTAATAATTCACGGTCTGGTCTTGTGCAATCTCATTGCACAGGATGCCCCTACTCGCATGTCAACCACATGAACGAGCTGGATCACCTTGTTTGTAGCTAATACAAACGGGCCGCATCCACAGCGTATCTAAGATTAGGTCTCCAACCCTATCCATATATTGTAGGTCGTTCGGGTCATTAACTCGAACGTGATCCTCCCTGTGTGTCCACTACACACCGTTCAAGTTATAGTTCTCTCATAATTCAATGACCCCGGAGCTTAGTTTATTGGATTAAGTTTTTGAAATATGCGAGACACAAATCATTGAAAAAATAACTCTTATTTATTTCAACTTGGTTTATTACAAAGTTCACGAGATGAGGACATACATCCCAACAATTCGCAACTTTAAGTCCCACTTTTTCACTCCTGGTGAATTTCTCGCGCACCATTCACCATTACGCTGTAGTGTACAGCGTCAAGTCTAGCCTCCTCAACGCCATGGCGTTGCAACGTTGCACTACAACCTCTCCAGCAACATGGATCTTAAAAACGAACCTATCTCATAGATTCCTAGGCGAAACATGCAATTAGGAAGAAAAATAGAAAGTAACTCGTTACTTACTTGTTGAAGAACTCTTCTTCAAAGCTTTCCTTCTCCGGTCACGAACCCTCTCGAACATGCGATCTCTACGAACTCGATCCTCGAACCGAACAGTGAGACTCCTCCAAAGGGTCTTCTCGATTGTTCTCATGAGGTTGAGGGAGAGTATGTGGGACTCCTTTTGGATTTTGGGTGAGGAGAGTTTGAGAGAGAATTGAGAGAGAATGAGAGAAAGGTGAGAAGCTCTCTTTGGATGCAAATCCAAAAAATGGCAATTCCTCCTTCAAAAGCTTCTTGCAAAGCCTTTAAATACTATTGTGTGATGGAGTTTAAACATCCACCAATTTACAATTTTACCATAACCATGTGATATTCAAATCATATTTGCATATCACATAATATAAGGTATCTCATACCTTATTATACAAATTCATTTGCATAAATGTGGAATTTTAAATTGAATCACATTCAATTTAATTTCTCTCAATTCAATTTCTCCAATTAGTACTAATTAATCAATTAGGCTATTTTATAGTTTATTATGAATCTCATTCACATCAAACTATATATTATGTCATTTATATCTCATATAAATGACATAAATACCCAAATTATGAATTTGAACACTTCAAATTCACACCAAACTGTAAACCCTTAATTTGTCCAATTTGAGCCAACCGAGGGACCTAATGAACCTACAGATGACGAGCTCAAATGATCCGAGATTAACCTATCAAATTTCTTGACCCAGTTATTCAACATTCATTAGCTACAGTAACACTCCACTAAAGCTTGTAGCAACACTCTCATCACTGTAGGACAAGTTGTGTCCATCGATATAACCAATGCCCGTGAGTCGACCCTTCACAGATTGTTCGTAGACACTGCTTGGCCAAACTATCGTTTTACCCCTGTGTCTACCTCTTGCTCCTTAAGTCCCACTACTTCTCTAATGAACAACTACGTTGCATGGTCCAACCATAAACAACAACCCTCTCGGGCCAGTGAGAGGGTGGGGCCCCGTTGTTTAAGCCCGTGAGACAGTACTTAAGGGAACAACCCCTCTAGTTTTCCTAAATCAGGAACGAGTGAATTCCTTCCCGCGTAGTCAAGTTCCAAGCTCCCCACGTGATCTTGTCCTGAGAAGATAGGTATATTGGGCGAGCATTAGTGGCCACCCTCATCCGTACTAGTCAAAAGATAGACCCCCGAAGACAGGAGTCCGTAACACGCTCAGGATTAAGGTCGAGTCACTAATGGTCATCTACGAATTTAGTAGTCCTATACTCATTAATCTGTTTACATCGCAAAGTCTAATAATTCACGATGCGGTCTTGTACAATCTCATTGCACAGATGCCCCTACTGCATGTCAACCACATGAACGAAGCCGGATCACCTTGTTTGTAGCTAATACAAACGGGCGCATCCACAAAGCAGATCTAAGATTAGGTCTCCAACCCTATCCATATACTGTAGGTCGTTCGGGTCATTAACTCGAACGTGATCCTCCCTGTGTGTCCACTACACACCGTTCAAGTTATAGTTCTCTCATAATTCAATGACCCCGGAGCTTAGTTTATTGGAATAAGTTTTTGAAATATGCGAGACACAAATCATTGAAAAAATAACTCTTATTTATTTCAACTTGGTTTATTACAAAGTTCACGAGATGAGGACATACATCCCAACAATTCGCAACTTTAAGTCCCACTTTTTCACTCCTGGTGAATTTCTCGCGCACCATTCACCATTACGCTGTAGTGTACAGCGTCAAGTCTAGCCTTCTCAACGCCATCGCGTTGCAACGTTGCACTACAAAATTTCTCCAAAGAACATGGATCTTAAAAACGAACCTATCTCATAGATTCCTAGGCGAAACATGCAATTAGGAAGAAAAATAGAAAGTAACTCGTTACTTACTTGTTGAAGAACTCTTCTTCAAAGCTTTCCTTCTCCGGTCACGAACCCTCTCGAACCAAATGATCTCTACTTAACTCGATCCTCGAACCAACAAAGAGACTCCTCCAAAGGGTCTTCTCGATTGTTCTCATGAGGTTGAGGGAGAGTATGTGGGACTCCTTTTGGATTTTGGGTGAGGAGAGTTTGAGAGAGAATTGAGAGAGAATGAGAGAAAGGTGAGAAGCTCTCTTTGGATGCAAATCCAAAAAATGGCAATTCCTCCTTCAAAAGCTTCTTGCAAAGCCTTTAAATACTATTGTGTGATGGAGTTTAAACATCCACCAATTTACAATTTTACCATGAAACCATGTGATATTCAAATCATATTTGCATATCACATAATATAAGGTATCTCATACCTTATTATACAAATTCATTTGCATAAATGTGGAATTTTAAATTGAATCACATTCAATTTAATTTCTCTCAATTCAATTTCTCCAATTAGTACTAATTAATCAATTAGGCTATTTTATAGTTTATTATGAATCTCATTCACATCAAACTATATATTATGTCATTTATATCTCATATAAATGACATAAATACCCAAATTATGAATTTGAACACTTCAAATTCACACCAAACTGTAAACCCTTAATTTGTCCAATTTGAGCCAACCGAGGGACCTAATGAACCTACAGATGACGAGCTCAAATGATCCGAGATTAACCTATCAAATTTCTTGACCCAGCTTATTCAACATTCATTAGCTACGTGAAACACTCCACTAAAGCTTGTAGCAACACTCATCATCAGAGGACAAGTTGTGTCCATCGATATAACCAATGCCCGTGAGTCGACCCTTCACAGATTGTTCGTAGACACTGCTTGGCCAAACTATCGTTTTACCCTTGTGTCTACCTCTTGCTCCTTAAGTCCCACTACTTCTCTAATGAACAACTACGTTGCATGGTCCAACCATAAACAACAACCCTCTCGGGCCAGTGAGAGGGTGGGGCCCCGTTGTTTAAGCCCGTGAGACAGTACTTAAGGGAACAACCCCTCTAGTTTTCCTAAATCAGGAACGAGTGAATTCCTTCCCGCGTAGTCAAGTTCCAAGCTCCCCACGTGATCTTGTCCTGAGAAGATAGGTATATTGGGCGAGCATTAGTGGCCACCCTCATCCGTACTAGTCAAAAGATAGACCCCCGAAGACAGGAGTCCGTAACACGCTCAGGATTAAGGTCGAGTCACTAATGGTCATCTACGAATTTAGTAGTCCTATACTGTTAACGGTGTTACATCAGTAAGTCTAATAATTCAGGTCCGGTCTTGTACAATCTCATTGCACAAGATGCCCCCACTCGCATGTCAACCACATGAACGAGCTGGATCACCACGTTTGTATCTAATACAAAGCGGGTCGCATCCACAACGTATCCATGATTAGGTCTCCAATCCTATCCATATACTATAGACCGTTCAGGTCATTAACTCGAACGTGATCCTCCCTGTGTGTCCACTTTACACCGTTCAAGTTATAGTTCTCTCATAATTCAATGACCTTGGAGCTTAGTTTATTGGATTAACTTTATGAAATATGCGAGACACAAAGCATTGAAAAAATACCTCTTATTTATTTCAACTTGGTATATTATAAATTTCACGAGATGAGGACATACAACCCAACAGGGAGATTGTGCACTGCGGAGACGTGACAGTCCCGTAGATAGCGTTAGAGCACAACGTTGCTGATCCATTTTCAAAGGCCTTCACAGCTAAGGTGTTTGAGGGTCATCTAGAGAGTCTAGGTCTTTGAATGCTTCCTTACTAGGGCAAGTGGCAGTATTGTAAAGGGGTATTAAATGCCCTAGTTTATTGTATTACTTTATTGTATTACTGTACATTTTAGAATGTATTATGTACTCAGCTAGCTTAGTTTAAGTGGGAGTTTGTTTGGATGTATGTCCATAATCTCGTGTAAGTTTGTAATATTCCAATTTAAAATAAATAAGAGTTATTTTTTAAATGCTTTATGTCTCGCATATTTCGTAAACTTAATCCAATAAACTAAGCTTCAGGGTCATAGTATTATAAGAGAACTAGCACTTGAACGGTGTGTAGTGGACACGCGGGGAGGATCACGTTCGAGTTAATGACCCAAACAGTCTACAGTATACGGATAGGGTTGGAGACCTAATCCTGGATACGTTGTCACTGCGGCCCGCTTTGTATTAGATACAAACGAGGTGATCCAAATTTCGCTCATGTGGTTGACATGCGAGTGGGGGCATCCTATGCAATGAGATTGTACAAGACCAGGTCGTGAATTATTAGACTTACTGATGTAACACCGTTGACAGTATAGGACTAATAAATTCTTAGATGACCATTAGTGACTTAACTTTAATCCTGAGCGTGTTACGGACTCCTGTCAGCGTGGGTCTGTCCTTTGACTAGTACGGGTGAGGGTGGCCACAGTTATTCGCCCATTATGCCTATCTTCTCAGGGACAGGACCACGTAGGGAGTTGAGAACTTGACTACGCGAGATGAAATTCACTCATTCCCGAATTAGGGAAACTAGAGGGGTTGTTCCCTTAAGTGTTGACTCCAGGGCTTAAACAACGGGGCCTCACCCTCTCACTGACCCGAGAGGGTTGTTGTTTATGGTTGGAGTATACAACATAGTTGTTCATTAGAGAAGTAGTGGGACTTAAGGAGCAAGCAGTAGACACAGGGGTAAAATGGTAATTTGACCCAACTATGGCTATGGACAACCTGTGAAGGGTCGACTCACGGGTATTGATTATATCGATGGACACAACTTGTCCTACAGAGATGGGAGTGCAGCTACAGGCTTTAGTGGAGTGTTAATGTAGCTAATGAATGTTGAATAATCGAGTCAAAGAGTTTGACAGGTTAATCTCAGATCATTGGAGCTTGTAATCTGTAGGTCCATTAGGTCCCTCGGTTGGCTCAAATTTGACAAATTTAGGGTTTACAGTTTGGTGTGAATTTGAAGTGTTCAAATTCATTAATTGTGTAATTATGTCATTTTTATGTGATATAGTTGACCTAATATATAGTTTGATGTGAATGAGATTCATAATAAACTATAGTATAGCCTAATTGATTTATTAGTGCTACATTGGGGAAATTGAATTGAGAGAAATTAAATTGAATGTGATTCAATTTAAAATTCCACAATTATGCAAATGAGATTTGTATAATAAGGTATGAGATACCTTATATTATGTGATATGCAAATATTATTTGCATATCATATAGTTGTGGTAAAATGGTTAATTGGTGGAGATTTTAACTCCACCACACACCATTATAATAGATGCATTCAAAGGCATCTCACAACACAAGTTGTCATTTTTAGATTTTGCTTCCAAGAGCAAAAGACATTCTCTCAATCTCTCTCAACTCTCTCTATCTCTTCTCCAAACCCAAAACCAAAGGGAGTCCCACATACTCTCCCTCAACCTCTCGAGAACGATCGAGAAGACCCTTTGGAATTGTCTTGCCGTTCGGTTTGAGGATCGAGTTCGTAGAGATCAATAGTTGGAGAGGGATCATTACCAGATGAGGAAAAGCTTTGAAGAAGAGTTCTTCAACAAGTAAGTAACAAGTTACTCACTGTTTTCTTCTCTTTTAACAACATGTTTTGCCTAGAATTAAGTAGTTTAATTCAATTTTAAGAAATGAATTGCACAACGAAACAATGGCATTTCACAACGTCTTTCGCTGCGGGAATTCCAATCATTTCACCTTCAATGTCGGACTTTGACCGTTGACGGGCAATGCCCGTCATTACAGATGAATTTATTTTTTTTTAAATTTCAGCACATTTTTAATGTCTGTCATTGTATCCCAGGCGTGTTTTTTCATGTCTGTCATTGTATCCCAAATTTGTTCTAGTGATATATTATCTGTTAGGTAAGAAACATGAGGGGATGATCACTGCCAAGGAGATCATGCATTCATTACAGGCGATGTTTGGGCAATCGTCCTCATCGGTCTGTCATGGTGCTCTCAAGAATGTTTACAACTCCCATATGTTGAAGAGGAAAGTTGAGAAGACAAAACAAAGTAAATATGATTAACTTGTTGTTGAAGCATGTTTAGTAGAACATGATGATTCGACCTAGATACTAGATTCAGGATCCACCAACCATGTGTATTCTTCTTTTCAGGAAACTAGTTCCTAGTAGCTACTTGTTGATGGTGAGATAACTCTCAGGGATGGAACAAGAAAGGTTGTCTTAGCCAAAGCAGTGGGAGAAGTTAAATTGTTGTTTAGAGATAGATTCATTTTACTAGAAAATGTACTTTTGGTTTCTGGAATAAAAAGAAATCTTATATCTATCTCTTGTTTACTTGAACATATGTATAAAATATCTTTTGATCATAATGAAGCGTTCATTTGCAAAAGAGGTGTAGATATCTGTTCTGCTAAACTTGAAAGCAACTTATATGTGTTAAGACCAACAGAGATAAAAGTTATTTTAAACATTGAGATGTTTAAGACAACTGACACTCAAAATAAAAGGAAGAAGCTTTTACCAAGTACTTATTTTTGGCACTTGAGACTAGGCCACAATAATCTCAATAAGATTGAGAGATTGGTTAAGAGTGATCTCCTAAGTCAGTTTGAGGACAACTCCTTACCGCCATGTGAGTATTGTCTTGAGGGAAAAATTACCAAACGACCATTTTCTGGAAAAGGTTATAGTGCCAAAGAACCCTTGGAACTCGTACATTCGAATCTCTGTGGTCCAATGAATGTCAAAGAACGAGGAGGGTATGAATACTTCATCGGTTCCATCGATGATTATTCGAGGTACGACTATCCTTACCTAATGCATCATAAGTCCAAAAAGCCTTTAAAAGTTCGAGGAGTGTAAGGTAGAGGTTGAGAACACATTAGATAAGACGATTAAAACACTTCGATCAGATCGAGGTGGAGAGTATATGGATTTGAGATTCCAAGACTATATGATAGAACATGGAATCGTATCCTAATTCTCAGCGTCCGGTACACCTCAGCAGAACGGTGTATCCGAAAGGAGAAATAGAACTCTGTTAGACATGGTTCGATCTATGATAAGCTATGCTCAGGTGCCTAGTTCGTTTTGGGGATATGTAGTAGAAGTTGTTGCATATATTTTGAACATGGTTCCCTCTAAGAGTGTTTCAGAAACACCCTATGAGTTGTGGAAATGACGTAAACGTAGTTTACGTCACTACAGGATTTGGGGATGTCCGGTGCATGTGTTGGTGTCCAATCAAGAGAAACTTTAACATTGTTCAACATTATGCCTACTCGTAGGATACTCCAAGGAAACGAAAGGTGATCTGTTCTATGATCCTCAAGAGAACAAGGTGCTTGTGTCGACAAACGCCACGTTCTTAGTGGAAGACCACATGAGAGATCCTCAACCTCGAAGCAGAATTGTTTTAAGAAAAATTTCCTAAGAAGCTACAGATAAATCAACAAGAGTTGTTGATCAAGTTGATCATTCTCAAGAGTTGAGAATGACTCGACGTAGTGAAAGGGATGTTAGACAACCCAACCGTTACATGGGTTTGACTGAAACCCAGGTCATCATACCTGATGATGGCATTGAGGATCCATTGACCTATAAACAGGAAATGAATGACATAGATAGGGACCAATAGATTAAAGCCATTGATCTCGAAATTGATATAGTGTACTTCAATTCAGTTTGGGAACTTGTAGACGAACCAGATATTGAAAAACCTATCGGTTGCAAGTGGATCTACAAGAGGAAACGAGACCAAGCCGTTAAGGTGCAAACCTTAAGGCTCGATTTGTGGCAAAGGGTTATACCCAACGGGAAGGGGTGGACTATGAAGAACCCTTCTCCCTTGTTGCCATGCTTAATTCAATTAGAATACTCTTGTCTATTGCCACGTTTTATGATTATGAAATTTGGCAGATGGTTGTCAAGACAACCTTTCTGAATGGTTATCTTAAAGACAATATCTATATGGTACACCCAGAGGGGTTCATAATTCGGGGTCAAGAGCAAAAGGTTTGCAAGCTAAAACGATCCATCTATGGATTGAAGCAAACATCTAGATCCTTGAATATAAGATTTGATATTACGATCAAATCTTAGGGCTTTGAACAGAATATTGGCGAGTCTTATGTCTTCAAGAAGATAGTCAATACCACTGCAGCTTTCTTAGTCTTATACGTAGACGATATCCTACTCATTGAGAATGATGTAGGATTCCATATTGACGTTAAGCAATGGCTAGCGACCCAATTCTAAATGAAAGATTTGGGAGAGACTCAATTTGTCCTTGGAATCTGATAGCGATACACGCAAGCGTACATGATCAAAGTAATAAGAAAACTGGAAGTATTCCAGAGTATCGTACACAAAGGAGCAGATTTTAATAAAACTTATTATGATAACACAAATTGTTGATAAAATCACAATTGAAAGGTAACAGTGGGTGTAGAACGATGATTTTGGGTGATTTTAACTAAAGTAAAAGAATGAAAACGATGGGAAAGGCAAGGGACTCAAGAATGCACGTGCCACTAAATTGGAAAGACAACACAACTCTAACGCAACTGCCTTGAACTGTTGCATAGTACTGCAATTGAAATGCAATTGCGTGATATTGCAACTGCAACGCAATCGTATGGCAATTGCAAGGAAACTGCAAGTTCAATGGTGATTCGAACTATCCTTCAAATATTGTAAACTGAGTTCTACTCCTATTCGACCTCCTTGAAGTGTCTTTAAGAAACTGAGTGATTAAACCTATATGTCTATAGTTAATCTATCCCAGGTGAATATGCATACAATTCAAAGGTTTTGGAGACCCGCCCTATGCCTAGGGTCGAAGTTCAGGACTTATGTCTAAGCCTTTTTCCTTCATTACTTTTGGGAAATCTGCTCTAACTCAACCCTTTCGGTGTCAAGTTAAAGCTGAACAAGTGACTCTAGATGGCCAGCTAAAGCTACCCGCGTTAAAGTTCACCAAATGCCACTCGAAGTTAGTCGAATTGCCTTTGCTTTAGAGCTCATTATCTTTCGTTACGACATTCACATCTTGAATCCCTTAGGAAATTTAGCACCTCATAAATAAAAAGAACCACAACACAATAATCTTAGCAGTAGAAGACATTTAAACACTGGTCAAAGGGCTCAGCCTATCCCTCGGTCTACCACAGTTTAGCAAGAACCGAGGGTGCAACCGTAGGCCTTTACTAAGTAGAGTAACAACGAAGATGAGTATTAAAATGCAACCTCGAAAGGAAGAACACTTGCAAAAGTAAGAGAAACAACAACTTTATCTTACTAGAACTTAGAACTTGAAAAATTACTAAATTAACAAACGTCTTATATTTTGTCCAACATATGAACAAAAATCTGAAACATAAAAATGCTAGAAAAACTTACACACTGCGGTTCCTTTAGAATTGAAAAACAAGCTATGAAAACTACGTTGAGTCCAATCCTCAACAAGAAAAACTAGACAAACTATTACAACAGTATGAACTTAAGAAAAACAGTCGATAAAATAACAGAAGAACAACGAAAATAGTAGAGGGAAAATTTGCAGAATGACAGTGTTCCCCGATTTCTTCACACCCTTTCTCAGTTGCTTTCTTCTCTATTTATAGAGGCGTTTGTTCATAGGGTTTTCCAGATGGTTGTCCTTTCTGTCTTCCACGAAAGAGTGCTTAATCCTCATGAATTTTTATTTCCTTTAATTTCTTGGATCTGGGAAAAATCTGCATCCTGCTAGGCAACTGCATAGGTCTTGCATTCTTGCATTGAAACTACACAAAGTGAGCGTCTTTTTATTTTCTTTTGTCTTTGAAGAATCCTGCAATTCCTATACCTTTTTTACTTTATTCTTTCCCACTTAAAGCCATTACCCACGAATATTACATAAAATAAAGGCTAAATAATTCTCATAATTGAGAATTATCAGAATCCAAATTGTTTGAAATCGCAGGAACAAAATGTTAGCACTATCTCAGGCTTCTTATATTAACAAGATGTTTGTTAGATATAAAATGCAGAATTCCAAGAATGGATCATTACCTTTCAGGCATGGAATTCATTTGTCGAAGGAACAGTGTCCTAAGACACCTCAAGAAGTTGAGGATATGAGATGCATTCCATATGCATCAGTTGTTGGTAGTCTGTTGTATGACATCTTATGGACTCGACCCGACATATGCTATGTTGTAGCAATTGTCAGCATGTATCAGTCCAATCCAGGATATCATCATTGGACTATCGTTAAAAACATCCTCAAGTATCTTAGGAGAACGAGGGACTATATGATTGTGTATGGCGTGAAGAATTTGATCCTTGTAGGATACACTGATTGATTTTCATACTAATGTAGATTTAAGGAAATCTACATCAGGATCAGTGTTCACTCTTAACAGAGGAGTTATAGTATGGAGGAGTATAAAGCAAGGTTGTATTTCTAACTTCATCATGGAGGTTGAGTACGTCTCAGCGAAGGAAGTTGTATGGCTTAGGAAGTTCTTAACTGATTTAGAAGTTGTTCCAAATATGAATTTGCCTATCACCCTTTATTGTGATAATAGTGGTGCAGTGGCAAATTCTAAAGAACCTAGAAGCCATAAGGGAGGAAAGCATATTGAGCGCAAATATCATCTCATCAGAGAGATTGTGCAACGAGGAGACGTAATCGTCACACAAGTGTCCGAGGGGCACCTAGAGAGTAAGACGGTTTTCTTGCTCGACATGTTTGACTCTATTGACGTTTTGTTTTAGTCCAAGTGGGAGTTGGGTACCTTATCTTGGGGACACTATGGACGCGACCAAGTTGTAATAAGTTTGCATAAGACTGGACCGCGAAATAGAGCGTGCTACGAAGGAGTTGGGTACCTTATCTTGGGGACACTGTGGACGCGACCAAGTTGTAATAAGTTTGCATAAGACTGGACCGCGAAATAGAGCGTGCTACGAACTCATGTTTATTTGGGATTATTCTTAGATTTGCATGGGTGAATTCATTTTATAAGCTAAAATGAAATAAAACACAAAAAAAGTCAATAAAAACGCTAGAAGGAGGGCTTGAACATCCAACCTTGTGGTTAACAGCCACACGCTCTAACCAACTGAGCTATTCCAGCTTGCCTATTAAAGAAACATACCAATAGCAACTTAAATACATATTTAGCATCGACAAACTTCGAATGGAGAACTTTGGTCCATGGTCCAAAGAGGGTGAACTTCGCTCTAGAGGGCAAACTTATTTTTTCAAAGTCGACAAATTTCGAATGGAGACAACTTTGGTCCATCTTGGTACACCGTTAAGAGTAAACACTGACCCCGACATTGATTTCCTAGAATCCTTGTCGGTCTGAAAGTCAGAGTCCGTGTATTCTGTAAGGATCAAATCCTTAGCTATAACTTTAATCAAAATGAATTAAAAAGAAGGAACTCTTGTGATTTAGAATGAACCTTTCTCAGTGGAAGAAAAGGAATAGTGATGGATTCCTATGGAGCGACAAAATCTGTGTTCTTAGCTGCAGAATATCCACAAGTTTGGAGAACTTTTTGCCCTGTTTTTATAAGAGTTGTACTTGGGTGCAGCCTGGGTTGCACCCATCTATGGTGCAACCTATTTTCCAACCACAAAAAAAAAAATTTATAAAAAAATTTTAAAAAATCAAGTTTTTTTTGGCTCTCTAGTGGCTTACATATTAGATTGGTGCAACCCAGGCTGCACCCAAGTATTTTTCATTTTATAAAGGGTGTTTACATGAGTTGAATCAATTTGGTTTGAAATGTAGGACTTGGTGCCACTTTGAATGTTGCAACAGATGAGACCGGACGGCGACGATGCGTGGTAACCGATGACGCGCATGTTGTTCAATTTTAGGATGTCCAACGGTTGTTAAAAAGCTCGTAGTTGGACCTTGGTTGGGTCGATCGGTCAGGCTATGGTGAGCACCAGTCGACTCGTCCCTTTTGCTGGCGATGCACTCCTGACTTTAACTGGTAAGGTCGTGCCTCCGGTGTTGTTACTTTGAAGAAACTAGAGTGCTCAAATCAAGCATATGCTCTGTTGGTTACTTATACCTAATACATAATAAGTCTGAGGCCCTTGAAAACTTCAAGGAGTTTAAGGCTGAAATGGAGAATATATTATGTAAGACTATTAAAACACTTCAACCCGATCGAGGTCGAGAGTATATGGATTTGAGATTCCAGGACTAATTCATATAACATACGAACATCGCTCTAGGGGACGAATTTATTGTTTCAAACTTGACAAACTTCGAACGGATACAACTTTGGTCCATCTTAGTCCAAATAGGATGAACATTGCTCTAGAGGACGAACTTATAATTTCAAAAAGTGGACTTCTCGCAACATTGCGGGCAGCGGACCACCCACGTCACCACGATCCCAACACTTCAACGGACCATTCAAACGGTAGGAGCGACAGGTAGTGTGTACAAAGGGCAGGGGTGTAGTCAACGCGAGCTGATGACTCGCGCTTACTAGGAATTCCTCGTTGAAGACCAATGATTGCAATGATCCATCCCCATCACGATGAAATTTCAACCCTAAACCCTAAACCCTAAACCTAAGATCCTATGGTCCAGTTCTTAAAAAGTTGCTACAATAAGTTTGTGCCCTAGAGCGAAGTTCGTCATGTTTCGACCAAGATGGACCAAAGTTGCGTTAAAAGTCTCCATTAGGCATAAGTTTCCAGATAATCTCATCGTTTTTCCATTTGATGGCTAGTGGAATAGAGCGAATGCGTTTTACATCCTCCGGTAGGAAGTTTTCATTAATAATCTCAATCTTCCATGTCATATCTTTGTTTATTAGGGCATCAACCTATTTTTCAATGTAAAACTGCAAGATGGAATTCGCTCATACCTGATTTAGGGTGTGACGCCCGAGGAAGAGGGGTACATGAATGAACCGAGTCTACATCTGAATGAGAGGGATCCTGAGGATAGTATGGTGTCTGAAGAAGAATGGTACATGAATGAATCGAGTCCACGTCCGAATGAGAGTGACTATGAAGATATGAAAGTAAGAATTGATAACTACTACCTATACCAACAAGGTGTACCTTCCTTTTCAGTGGCTCGATCATATGAACTCCAAAGTTAAGCGTGCTTGGCGTGGAGTAATCTTATGTTGGGTGACCTCATGAGAATTTTTCTTTGGAGCATGTGAGTGAGGACAAAACATGCTGAAAGGACCCATGTTGGTTTGTGGGGAAAGTCTTCACTCTCGTAAGCGACTCAACCATATTATGGATGGTATGGTGACGTGGCCAAGTCATAGGGAATGCAGAAAATGTTAGGGATTCCGAATCCTGATCTGAATCATGAGCCTAGGGCGTTACAAATGGTATCAAAGCAAAAACCTCTCTAAGTAAGATGTGGTTCGGGGACAAACCAAGGCAAAAGTTGGTGAGCATGTGACACCCAGGGAAGAGGGGTTCATGAATAAATCGAGTCCACATCTGAATGAGAGGAATCCTGAAGATATGAAAGTATGGTGCCCAAGGAAGAGGGGTACATGAATGAATCGAGTCCACATCCGAATGAGAGTGACCAAGAGGATATGAAAGTAAGAATTGATAGCTAGTACCTATACCAAAAAGGTACACCTTCCTTTTCGATGGCTCAATCATAGGAACTCCAAAGTTTAACGTGCTTGGCTTGGAGCAATTTTACGTTGGTGACCTCCTGATAATTTTTCTAGGGAGCACGTGAGTGAGGACAAAGCATGCTGAAAGGACCTGTGTTGATTTGTGGGGAAAGTTTTCACTCTCGTAAGCGACTCAACCATGCTATGAATGGTAAAGTGACGTGGCAGAAAGGAATAAGAGTCCCAACGTAGTGGAAGACGATTGAATCATTGTGGTTTTGTTGTGCAACTCAACTCTGTAAAATTAAACTATCACATAGTTAATAGGCTAAACATGCATTTCAAGAAAAGAAAACAGCAAGTTCATGGTACTTACTTGTTGAAGACGATCTTCAAAGTTTCCTTTCCGTTCACGAAGTCTTCGTGTTCTCCTCGATCTCAACGACCTTGATCTCCTCACACGAACAACGATTGAACACTTCCACAAGGTTACACGGTTGTTCAACTTTTGGAAGAAGGAGGATCGTGGGATCCTTCCTTTTGGTTTGGGAGAAGAAATTTAGAAAGAATTTGAGACAGAAGAGGTTGCTTCTTTTGGTGAGAATTCCAAAAATGAGCAATGCACTAATGAACTCTTCTTGCAAAGGGGTCTATATAATGGTGATAGGTGGAGTTGAAATCTCCACCTATTTACCATTTTACCACAACTATAGGTTATGCAAATCATATTTGCATAACCACATATTATAAGATATCTCATATCTCATTTTACAAATCACATTTGCAATATTGTGGATTTTTAAATTCAATCACATCCAATTTAATATCTCTCACACTAATTTCTCCAAATTAGCCCTAATTAAACAATTAGGCTAATCTACAGTTTATTATGAATCTTTTTCACATTAAACTATATATTATATCATTCATATCTCATGTAAATGACAGAAATGCCCTTTAATGAACTTGAACACTTCAATTCACACCAAAATAGTAAACCTTCTATTAATCCAGTTTGAGCCAACCGAGGAACCTAATGGACCTACAGTGACGAGCTCCAATGATCCGAGATTAACCTATCAAACTCTTTGATCCGGTTAATCAACATTCATTAGCTACGATAACACTCCACTAAATCCCGTAGTTGCATTCCCGTCAGTGCAAGACATAATGTGTCCACTAATATAACCAATACAAGTGAGTCGACCCTTCATAGGTTTTACCCCTATGTCTACTTCTTGTTCCTTAAGTCCCCACTACTCCTCTAATTAATGAACAACAACGTTGTAATGGTCCAACCATATACAACAACCCTCCCGTGCCAGTGAGAGGGTGGGCGCCCGTTGTCCAAGCCCTGGAGACAACACTTAAGAGAACAACCCCTCTAGTTTCCCTAAAGGCGGGAACAAGTGAATTCCATCTCACGTAGTTAAGTTCCCAGCTCCCTACTTGGTCATGTCTCTGAGAAGATAGGCATATTGGGCGAGTAATTGTGACTACCCTCACCTGTACTAGTCAAAGGATAGATCCCCGCAGACAGGAGTCCATAACACACTCAGGATTCAGATCGAGTCACTAATGGTCATCTACAAAGTTATTAGTCCTTACTGTTAATGGTGTTACATCAGTAGGTCTAATAATTCACGGTCTGGTCTTGTACAATCTCATTGTACAGGATGCCCCCACTCGCATGTCAACCACATGAACGAGTCAGATCACCTCGTTTGTATCTTAATACAAAGCGGGTCGCATCCACAGCGTATCCAGGATTAAGTCTCCAACCCCATCTATATACTGTAGACCGTTCGGGTCATTAACTCGAACGTGATCCTCCCTCTGTGTCCACTACACACCGTTCAAGTTCTAGTTCTCTCATATATTCAATGACCCTGGAGCTTAGTTTATTGGAAAAAGTTTGTAATAAATGCGAGACACAAAATGATGAAATAAATAACCTTTATTAATTTCAAATGTAAATTTACAAACAGAACGAGATTAGGACAAAAACCCCAACAAACTCCCACTTGGATTAAGCTGGTGGAGAAAATACATTTCTGAAATGTACATAAATTACAATGAAGTAATACAAAAAACTAGGGCATTGAATACCCGTTTACATATCTCCCACTTGCCCTAGTCAGGAAGCACTCGAAAACCTAGACTCTCTAGGTGACCCTCAAACACCTTAGCCGTGAGGGGCTTTGTAAATGGATCAACTACGTTGTGCTCCGGCGCTATCTGCGTGACTGTCACGTCGTCACGATGCACAATCTCCCGTATCAGGTGATACTTCCGCTCAATATGTTTACCTCTCTTATGGCTCCAAGGCTCTCTGAAGTTGGCTACTGCACCACTGTTGTCACAAAACAGTGTGATCGACAAGTTCATATTTGGAACAACTTCCAAATCTATCATGAACTTCCTAAGCCAAACAGCTTCCTTTGCAGCTTCACAAACCGTAACGTACTTCGCTTCCATAGTGGAATCAGCGATGCATCCCTGCTTGATGCTTCGCCAAACTACAGCTCCTCCATTCAGAATGAAAGCTGACCCCGAAATGGATTTCCTAGAATCCTTATCGGTCCGAAAGTCAGAATTTGTGTATCCAGTAAGGATCAAACCCCCACTGCTATACACTAAGCTGTATTTCCTCGTTCTCCTAAGATACTTGGGGATTACCTTTACGGTTGTCCAGTGATCTAATCGTGGATTGGATTGATACTCACGACAATCCCTACCGCATAATGAGATGTCGGGCCTAGTACACAAAGATGGCATATATCGGGCTCCCTACACCTGAAGCATAGGGGATCCGTCTCATATCCTCAACCTCTTGAGGAGTCTTAGGACACTGATTTTTAGACAGGAGAACCCCGTGCCTGAAAAGCAGCAAGCCCTTCTTGGAGTTCTGCATCTTATATCTAGACAACATCTTGTCAATATAAGACGCTTGAGACATGGTCAACGTTCTGTTCTTCTGGTTTCGGACAATCTACATACCTAGAACATACTGAGCTTCTCCCAAATCTTTTATTTGGAATTGCGAAGCTAGCCATTTCTTTACGTCATTAAGAAATCCTACCTCATTCCCAATGAGAAGGATATCATCCACGCACAATATTAGAAATGCGACAGTTTTGACAACGATTTTCTTGTAGACACAAGACTCGTCAACATTCTGATCAAAACCATAAGATTTGATTGCCTCATCAAACCTTATATTCCAAGACCTCGAGGCTTGTTTCAGTCCATAAATAGACCTATGAAGCCGGCAAACTTTTTGCTCTTTGCCTTGGGTTATGAACCCTTTGGGCTAGTCCATGTACATGGCTTCGTCAAGGTTTCCATTCAGAAAAGCGGTCTTGATATCCATCTGCCATACCTCGTATTCATAATACGCGGCAATGGCCAGAAGGATCCTGATCGACTTTACCATGGCAACAGGTGAAATGGTTTCCTCATAGTCAACCCCTTCGATCTGGGTAAAACCCTTTGCCACTAGTCGTGCTTTGAAGGTTTGCACCTTCCCATTTACGCCACGTTTATGCTTGTAGATCCATTTACAACCTATAGGTTTTACCCCATCCGGTTGATCCACAAGCTCCCAGACAGAATTGAAGTACATCGACTCCATTTCCTTGTTCATAGCTTTAATCCATTCGTCCTTGTCAACATCAGTCATTGCTTGATAATAGGTCAATGGATCCTCGTTATCATCATCAGGAGTGACGACTTGGGTTTCAGCTAAACTCATGTAACGTTCAGACTGTCTCACAACCCTCCCACTACGTCGAGGCATTCCCAACTCTTGGGAACGGACTTGACTTGACGTGCTAGGATCAACAACACTTCTTGATGTACTAGCCCCATCAGCAACTTTTGCTGATGTACTGTCCATTTCGTTTAACACGATTTTGCTCCTAGGCAAATGATCCCTGACGTGGTCTTCCTCAAGGAAAGTGGGGTTTGTCGACACAAGCACCCTATTTTCCTTAGGATCGAAAAATAAATCACCCCTAGTCTCTTTTGGGTAACCTACAAATAGGCACAATTTTCAACGGGGTTCCAATTTCTTCAGGTTTGACACCAACACATGGGTCGGGCATCCCCAAATTCTAAAATGGTATAAACTACCTTTTACGGCCATTCCATAGTTTGAAAGGTGTTTCACAAACACTCTTGGACGGAACGTTGTTCAAAATATAAACTGCAGTCTCCACTACGTAACCCCAAAAAGAATCAGGGAGACGAGCAAAGCTCATCATTGACTGAACCATGTCCAACAGGGTTCTGTTTCTCCTCTCAAATACGCCATTCTGCTGTGGCATACCAGGTGCTGATAGTTGGGACGTAACTCCATGTTCTATCATATAGTCCTAGAATTCTGTGTCCATATACTCTCCACCTCGATCCGATCGAAGTGTTTTTATGGTTTTACCTAACAGATTCTCAACCTCAGTCTTATACTCCTTGAACTTTTCAAGAGTTTCAGACTTCCTATCCATGAGGTAAATATACACATACCTCGAATAGTCATCTATGAAAGATACGAAATATTCATAACCACCTCGTGCTTTAACACTCATTGGACCACAGAGGTCAGAATGTATAAGCTCAAGGGACTCCTTGGCTCTATATCCTTTTCCACTAAAAGGGCGTTTGGTCATTATGCCTTCAAGGCATGACTCACACACCGGTAAAGAGTTTTCTTCCAACTGACTTAGAAGTCAACTCTTCACTAGTCTCTCAATCCTATTGAGATTAATGTGGCCTAACCTTAGATGCCAAAGATGAGCATTTTCTTTTGGAGAAACTTTAACTCTTTTAGTTCGTGTATCTGCAGTTTTAAATAACTCAGTGTTCAAAATGCTTTTGACCTAATTAGGCTTTAAAACAAACAAATTTGACTTAAGTGAAGCAGAACAAATCAAATTACCATTTCTGGAAATAAACGCTTTATTGCCATTAAACGAAACGGATATACATTGTTCTAAAAGACAGGAAATAGAAACAAGGTTTCTAGTAAACCCTGGGATTATATACATGTTGTCTAACAAAATGTAATTCCTGCCAAAGAAAAGCTTCACTTTGTCGATAGATGCAGCAGAGACTATCTCCCCGGATCCAACCCGTAGAGTCACCTCACCCTCTTACAGCTGTTGCCAGGAATCAATTCCCTGAAAATAAGAACAAACGTGGTTAGTGGCGCCCGAATCCAAAATCCAGGTAGAGTCACTACTCTCTACTAAGCATGTTTCAGTTACTACTTTGGGATTTATGCCCTAAACTTGAGTAATTTTGATCAAATAAATAAAGAGCTATTTTTTTTTTTATAAAATTATATTTTTGCTTTATAAATCCAATAAACTAAGCTCCAAGGTTATAATATATCTTGAACATCAGTGTAGTGGACACTAATTCGATTGTGTTCAAGAATATAACCTAAATGGTCTATGGTATAAGAATAAGGTTGGAAACCTCATTCTGGTAACACCATGGATGCAGCCCACTTTGTAATTAGTACAAATGAGGTAATCCAACTCATTCATGTGGTTGACATTGGAGTGGGGGCATCCTGTATGAAGAGTTCATACAAGACCGGACTGCAAATTATTAGTCTAACCAGTGTAACACCGTTAACATGATAAGACTGATAATTTATAGATGGTCATTAGTGACTTGACCTAAATCCTGAGTAAGTTAAGAACTCCTGCTTATAAGGATTTGTCCTTAGACTAGAATGGATGAGAGTGACCTGTAGCCGACTCAATAAGCCTACCTTCTCAGGGACAGAACCTCGTAGGTAGCTGAGGACTTAACTATACAAGATGGAATTCACTCATTCCTACACTGAGGAATTAGATAGGTTGTTCCCTTAGAGTGACTCGTGTCTTGAACAACGGCCCCGCCTCTATGAGGGTATGAGTCTATGGTAGGACCTTAGACTTGTTGTTCATTAGAGGATCAGTGGTGCTTAAGGAACAAAGAGGTAATCACATGGGTAAAACGGTAATTTGACCCAGCTATGATTATGAACAACCTGTGAAGGGTCGACTCATGGGTAATGATTATATCAGTGGACACAATATAATCTACAGTGAGGAGAGTGCAGCTACAAGTCTATAGTGGAGTGACTTGTAGTTAATGAATATTGATTAACTGGATCAAAGAGTTTGATCAGTTAATCTCACATCATTGGAGCTCATGAACTGTAGGTCCATTAGTTCCCTCCGTTAGCTCAACATGGTTATATTGAGGGTATAAAGTTAGGAATGAAATTGAAGTGTTCAATTTCATATCAGTTATATGTGATATAATTGATATAATATATAGTTTTAATGTGAATTAGATTCACATATTAACTATATACTAAAGAGAGAATGAAAGAGGGATAGGATGGTAATTTCCACCTTATTTCCCTATATATATAGTAGCATGAGATGCAACTTTAACCTAAGCCTTGGAAAAGCCCTAGTGTGTCATTTTGTTGTTGGAAAGGTTTCAAAAACACAATCTCTCTCATAAAACATCTCATCTCACCTAAAGGGAACCCACCTTCCTCCCTCACCTAGAGAACAACGGAGAAGATCCGGTGGTAGTGTCCGTGATCACTTGGGTTCGTGTTGTTGAGATGGTTATCGTGGGAGAAGGAGCACTCGAAGAAAAGTTCTTCAAAGGTATTATTTTTGTTGTCCATCTTGCTATTGTATACTTAATCTAGTTAGATTTGTTCTTGAATGTAATCCATGTAATGAAATTAAGAACGCACGATTCACAATTGCTTCCGCTGCGGGAATCTTATCCCTTCAACTAGTAAATCACATTTATCTTGATTCTTCCTTTCGGCAAGGAACTTGGGCAGTTTCTCTTCCAGTGGTCGTTCCCATTGCAGTGGAAACACTTTCATTTATCTGCAACGTCTTTGACCTTCTTGCCCTTTTGGGCGGCAACTCGGTCAACTTTACACTTCTTCATCTTCTTCTTCCCTTTTGGGCGAGAAGGAGCAACAGATTTGGTACCAGAGGTCGAACCCCTGTGATATGATCTGTAGGCAACATTTGCCTCAGCTTCTGGTGTCCAGATCCTCATCAAGGACTGGAAGTTCTGTAGCTCATTGAGGAGGGTAGTTAGAGTGTAGCTAATTTTGTTCATAACAACATTGCTACAAAATTGAAGGAAACTCTTCGGAAGAGTCTCCAAAATAAAGCTGACCTGGCTCGACTCATCGATCGAAGCCCCGTTCATCTCCACCAAATTAAAGGTGGTCATCATGTCCAGAACATGTTCACGGGCAGACGTCCCTTCTTTCATTCAAGCGTTGAAGACGTGTTTGAGCGAATCGTGCCTGACCTGAAAGGACTATTGTCCAAACATGTCCTGCAACGACTCCATGATCTCCTTAGCGGTGATCATCAACTCGTGCTTCTTTGCCAAGACTTCAGATAAGTTGGCAATGATATAGACCTTGGCCTTTTCATTGGCCCTGATCCATCGATCGTATGCATCACGAACACTTCGTGATGTAGTCGAGGTCGGCAACTGAGGACACTCCTCGATAGCTACGAACTTCGTGTCGCTTGCCACAAGAATCGTGTTTATATTATTCTTCTACGTTTGGAAGTTATCTCCCACTAACTTATCAGAAGCGAGTAAAGCGATAATTGAGCTAGACATTTTTGCTGAAAAAATCAAATATATTTTTGTGTCAGTCTCGCATAAACTTTTTTGAAATCCAATCAAGTTTTAGCAAAATTTAATCCTATGATCCGTAGGTCATTTAAAAATTGCAATGGTATTCTAAAGGTTTAGAATGACCGCCACCGAAGGGTGAACAGAAACACTACTCCTCTAGGATGACACTTTCTCGACCAGAACCTAATCCCAGAATAACTCTTATTCTGTTAGGCGTCCAGTTACCATTATTTGGTCGAATTCATTAACACTTATGTTGGGATTTATGCCCTAAAACTCGTAGTTTGTAATTATGTTCTAATTAATGTAATAAAGTTTTTTATTTCAATAAACTGTTATTGTTCATTATCTACGAGTTTGCCTTTATTTAAACCCTAAATCCAATAAACTAAACATCCAAGGCTGTTAAATGAATCTTTAACTGAATGTAATGTACATAAAAAGGATCTCGGTTCGAGATACAGCCTAAAGGGTCTATAGTTAGGGGATAAGGTTTGGGTACCTTACACTGGTAAAACTATGGATGTGGCCCACTTTGTATTTGATACAAACACTGTGATCCTAACGTGTTCGTGTAGATGACATGTAAGTGGGGATATCCTATATAATGAGGTTACATAAGATCGGACCACGAAATAGTAACCTCTAGCTGTAACTCCATTAACTAGTTAGGCTTCTATTTCACTAGGATGACCTAGGCAACTTGATCTCAATCTGGAGCAGGTTACGAACTCCTGTTCGCGAGGGATTGTCCTTTGACTAGTATGAGTGAGAGTGGCCAGATTCGCCAACTCAATATGCCTACCTTCTTGGGGACAAGACCGAGTGAGCGGCTGGGAACTTAACTTAGCAAGATGGAATTCACCCTTCCCTACTAGGGTAAGTAGAGGAATGTTCCCTTAAGTGGTGTCTCCAGGACTTGAAAAAAGGGCCCGACCCTCTCATTGGCCCGAGAGGGACTCTATTTGTTGGTAGGACCACAAACAAATTGTTCATTAGAGGAACACTGGTACTTAAGGCACAAGATGTAACCCAGGGGTAAAACGGTATTTTGACCCAGCTGGTGTTACGAACATTCGTGAAGGATTGACTTGTTGTTATTGGTCAATATCCATGGACACAGAAATATATCTGCAGTGAGAAGAGTGCAGCTGTGGTACTTTATTGGAGTGTTCCCGCAGTTAACGAATGTTGATTGTGAGGTTAATGAGATTAACCGAGCAATCTTGTATCGTTGGAGCTTCTGATATGTAGGTCCATTAGGTCCACCTTCTAGCTCGTAAAGGGTTCTTAGATCATTTGAATTTGAAATGTTCAAATTCATTAGGGAATAAACTTAATGTATATTGATACGATATAATATATAGTTTTGGAACTATATATTATAAATTTAATGTGAATATGATTCATATTAAATTATGTGATAGAATTAAATATTTGAAAGAGTTCAAATATTAAATTTAAATGTGAATGTGATTCATATTTGAAAAACTATAGGTTAAAACTTAATGTGCATGAGATGTACATTAAACTATAGTATAAAGGGTAAAATGATTAAATATGATTTAATCATTAAATTAATACTATATTTGAATTAAATATGATTTAATTTAATGAAATTAATTAATTAATTAATTAATTTATATATATTATTAATTGGAAACGTGTCAGGAGGACACGTTCCCACTACTCCCCAACTCCCCCTCGATAGGGAGTGGGGAGTTGCCCACCGAAGGTTCTTCTTCTCAGAAAGTGATCGATCGATCATTTTGATTACACAGAGAAATTCTCTCTCTCTCACTCTCATTCCCAAAGTTATCCAAAAGTTGGAATCCTTCCCACAAAGGATTTTCTTCTAAGTTGAATCTCAGAGGATATGAGGTTTTCCAAATTGGTGGTGTTCTATTGGTGAAAAACAGAGAACTTTTGAAGTTCTTGAGTTGCTGAACATTGGCGCAAGGAGTTGTTGTTCTGCTAAACTACAAAGATAATTCCTTCTTCCCTTTAGTTTAATAGTTAAACTTAGTTTGTTTGTATGCAATTAATCCATGTCTAATAGGATTAGAATTTCATGCTTGTTCTGTATTTTTGGTCAATGTACTTGTTTTTGTTTTAAGCAAAACAATCAAGCAATTACGATCCCAAACACGTTTCCGCTGCTCAATGAGATCCGATCTCCATCAACTTAACGAATCCCGTGAGTGTCACCCTCAATCTTTAAGTTTCCAAGTATCCGTCCAAACAATAGCCACCGAAAGGGTGAACCACGAAGGAAAACCAATAAGGAAACTGTATCCCTTTTGGGAATTCACGGTGTTCCGACTCCCATGATCAAGACCCTCCGAAGGAATTATCTGGTCCAGGCCAAACTAGCAGGCGGATCATAGGGGTCTCACGTGTGAATCGAAAAACGAGACTGTGGGTCCCGTTTTCACAGGTCTCGCTCCCACTCACAATAAGTATTCTCTCCATCCACTTTGATATCGATCCATACAAATACAATCGGAAGGGGGACGCTGCCATTTGCACCACGAGGCCGAGTATGGATCTCACGGTGCGGACTTAAGGAGATTTGTGGTCGAAAAATTAAATGTATCTTATACACTATATTTCCTCCCACTCAGCCCTTTATAATTTTTGGGATTGACCTAGATAAACCAGCTAAAATTTACCTAAGTCTACCAATATAACTCTTATATTGAATTAGGCCTAAGTTTATAATCACATTATTACTTAGGTCTATGTGAGTAAATTAATCAACTTTTAATTAACGACACTCACGAAAAATATAATCTAGAATCTCCAGACCAAATTCACTCCCAGATCGGTTTCCAGGTAGGGGTATTCTGCAAGCGTCAACTTTAATACCCCAGCCTTAGACAAAACCTTCCTTAGACAGAGTTACTTATCAATCACCATTCAAAGATTACATTTTGATTTCCTAATTCTAATCTTATTAGTACTAGAAAACCTAAGTCTAATTATTCAAGTTCTAAACACTTTAAAACTAATAATTAACTTAGGTTACATGCATTTCTATGTTATAGTGCTTGATCATTCATCACATGAATAACTATACTATAACATAAATCGTCATCACATGAAATTAAATGCATGAGCATACTTTAATCTAAAAAATATAACACTTATATTTAATTAAATTAAAACATGTATTTAATTATATTATAACACTTATAATTTAGCCTATCATGCAAACTATATATTATAACACTTATAATATAAATGATGCATGAATATGTTTAACCTAAGGTGAGATTTTAAATCTATATGACATACATTATGCACATAAAATTTAATTAAATCATACATCACATGCATAAAATAATTAAATAGCCAAAATGGATCGGTTTTGGCACTTAGGGGCAATTATTTAATTAAATAATATTAATATAACATTTATATTAATATTATTTAATAAAATAAAATAATAAAATTACAATTTAAAAATTAAAAAATAAATAAAACTAATTTTAAAACTGCTGCCCACGTTGAGAAACTTCACAACCGCCCATGAACAACGCTTCAGCCTCGCGAACTGCCCACTATCGCACGCAGCGTTGCAACGTTGTGGGTTGCGTTGCAACGCTGCAGCGTCTAGTGTTGTGCCAGCGTTCCCAACGCCAGCAGCGTTGCAACGCAATGTTGTCCTGCAGCACACCATGCTCCCGCAATTGCAGCGTTGAGACGCCGATGAACAACGTCTCAACGCTGTCGATAGAACAGCAAGTACCTCTTGCTGTTCTTCATCGTTTCTCGCCCGTTTCTGCTCTGATTTCTTCACAACATCTCATGCCAAGAACGACACGGACTTACAGACTCAATTTACATTAAAATTGCCTAAAAACACGGGCCCTTACATTGATCACATCAAAATAAATGTAAATCTAAAACTAGTGCCAAAACCGAAAACTTCCATTATGCAAACCAACATTCATCTCACGAATTAAAGGCATAAACCCACCTAATTTTAACCAAATTAAGTTGCACAACAAGAAGCCAACGATTGGCTCTGATACCAATAGAAGGGAATAAGAGCCCAGTGCAGCGGAAGACGATCGAATTGTCGTGGTTTTGTTGTGCAACTCAACTTTGTAAAATTAAACTATCACATAGTTAATAGGCTAAACATGCATTTTAAGAAAGAAAACAGTAAGTTCATGGTACTTACTTGTTGAAGACGATCTACAAAGTTTTCTCTCCGTTCACCAACTCTTCGTGTTCTCCTCGATCTCAACGACCTTAATCTCCTCACACGAACAACGATTGAACACTTCCACAAGGTTACACAGTTGTTCTACTTTTGGAAGAAGGAGGATTGTGGGATCCTTCCTTTTGGTTTGGGAGAAGAAATTTAGAGAGAATTTGAGAGAGAAGAGGTTGCTTTTTTTGGTGAGAAATCCAAAAATGAGCAATGCACTAATGAACCCTTCTTGCAAAGGGGTTTATATAATGTTGATAGGTGGAGTTGAAATCTCCACCTATTTACCATTTTACCACAACTATAGGTTATGCAAATCATATTTACATAACCACATATTATAAGATATCTCATATCTCATTTTACAAATTACATTTGTAACATTGTGGTTTTTTAAATTTAATCACATCTAATTTAATATCTCTCACACTAATTTCTCCAAATTAGCCCTAATTCAACAATTAGGCTAATCTATAGTTTATTATGAATCTCATTCACATTAAACTATATAATATATCATTCATATCTCATATAAATGACATAAATGCCCTTTAGTGAACTTGAACACTTCAATTCACACCAAAATAGTAAACCTTCTTTTAATCCAGTTTGAGCAAACCGAGTGACCTAATGGACCTACAATGACGAGCTCCAATGATCCGAGATTAACCTATCAAGCTCTTTGACCCGGTTAATCAACATTCATTAGTTACGGTAACACTCCACTAAAGCCCGTAGCTGCACTCCCGTTAGTGCAAGACATGATGTGTCCACTGATATAACCAATACCCATGAGTCGACCCTTCACAGGTTGTTCGTAGACACTGCTGGGTCAAATTACCGTTTTACCCCTATGTTTACTTCTTGTTCCTTAAGTCCCCACTGCTTCTCTAATGAACAACAACGTTGTAATGGTCCAACCATATACAACAACCCTCTCGTGCCACTGAGAGGGTGGGCGCCCGTTGCCCAAGCCTTGGAGACAGCACTTAAGAGAACAACCCCTCTAGTTTTCCTAAAGGCGAGAACGAGTGAATTCCATCTCGTGTAGTTAAGTTCCCAGCTCCCTACTTGGTCCTGCCCCTAAGAAGATAGGCATATTGGGCGAGTAACTGTGACCACCCTCACCCGTACTAGTCAAAGGACAGACCCCCGCAGACAGGAGTCCGTAACACGCTCAGGATTCAGGTCGAGTCACTAATGGTCATCCACGAAGTTATTAGTCCTTACTGTTAACTGTGTTTCATCAGTAGGTCTAATAATTCACAGTCCGGTCTTGTACAATCTCATTGTACAGGGATGTCCCAACTCGCATGTCAACCACATGAACGAGTCAGAACACCTCGTTTGTATCTTAATACAAAGCGAGCCACATCCACAACGTATCCAGGATTAGGTCTCCAACCCCATTCATATACTGTAGATTGTTCGGGTCATTTACTCGAACGTGATCCTCCCAGTGTGTCCACTACACACCGTTCAAGTTCTAATTCTCTCATATATTCAATGACCCTGGAGCTTAGTTTATTGGACAAAGTTTGTAATAAATGTGAGACACAAAAATGATGAAATAAATAACCTTTATTAATTTCAAATGTAAATTTACAAACAGAACGAGATTAGGACAAAAATCCCAACAGTGTCCAAGTCGTAGAGGATGCGGGGGAATGTCGGAGATTCCAAATCCCGGTCTAAATCCTGGACTGGGGTGTTACATAGGGATTAGTAGAGAGATTGTTCCCTTAAGTGCTGACTTCGGGTCTTGAACAATGAGCCCACCCTCTCATTGGAACGAGAGGGATTCGGTTTGCTGGTTGGACCACAAACCAATTGTTCATTAGAAGATCAGTGGGACTTAAGGAACAAGAAATAATTATAGGGGTAGAACGATTTATTTAACCCAGTTGTAATTACAAACGACTTGTGATGATCGACTTATTAATCATGGTTATATTGAGTGGATAGTAAAGTGTCTTGGTAGTTAACGAATATTGCTTAACTAGGCTAAAGAGTTTGGTCGGTTAATCTCGTATCGTTGGAGCTCATGATCTGTAGGTTCATTCGGTCCCCTTACTAGCTCGAACTAAGCCTTGTAACAATTTGAGAGAAGAATTTGAATTGTTCAAATTCAGTTTTTGGGGCAAAGCGTTAATTATTGCGATATATTTAACGTTTCATAATTTAATTATGAATTAATTATGAATTAAACTATGATAGAAAAATAAATAGACATATTTAAATATGATTTAAAAATTGGTTCGGTTTAAAATATGAATAGGGATTCATGTTCAAACGATCGATTTAAGAAATCGGGATCGGTCCAATTATTTGATTTTATATTTGAAATTAAATTAAATAATTATTTAAAATTAATTCATGAAATTGTTTAATTAATTAAATTAATAATATTATTTTAATTTAAAATTAATTTTATATTAATTTTGAATTAAAATTAAAAGGAAACTCAAAATTCATTTTGAATTTCATTTTGGACCAAATTCACAATTGTGTGAATAAGCTACTTTGATTTTCAAAATCACACAAATTGCCCACCTCCTTCAATTATCCATCTCATCTTCATGTTGTCATATTCTCCTAGCTTGAAGAAGCTTATGGTTTAGTTTAATTTAAGAAGAAACACATGGATAAAGAGAATTTTGCATAAACTTTTTAGGTTTCTCGTTTTTTACCTTTCATCTCTCTTCTTCCAAATTCTCTCAATCAAAGATCCCAAAATCTTTTCCAAGGCCTGGGGATAGTAGGGATGACACAAGAGGTAGTCCACAAAGTATTTGTGACAAGAAATTACCCACGGATTAGGAGAATTTTTAGCTACAAATGTATTAGTTCTTACTCTCTGTTTTTCTAGTTTTGAACATGTTTTTTATTTGAGAAAATTGCTCAAATTAGAGTGTTCAATATCAAAAATTGCTTCCGCTTTCTTAATAGGTACTCCTCTAATGGGAGGGTCGTTAGACAACCTAACCGTTATTTGGGTTTAACTGAAACTCAAGTCGTTATACCTGATGACAACGTAGAAAATCCATTGTCCTATAAACAAGCAATGGATGACATAAACAAGGACCAATGGGTCAAAGCCATGGACCTTCAAATGGAATCTATGTACTTCAATTCAGTTTGGGATCTTGTAGATCAACCTGAAGGGGTAAAACCCATATGCAAATGGATCTATAAGAGGAAAAGAGATACGGTTGGAAAGGTACAGACTCTTAAAGCCAGACTGGTAGCAAAGGATTATACCAAGAGAGAAGGGGTTGACTGTGAGGAAACTTTTTCCCTTGTCGCTATGATAAAGTCAATATGGATTCTCTTATCCATTGCCATATTTTATGACTATGAAATTTGAAAAATAGATGTCAAGACTTCTTTTCTGAATGGCATTCTTGAAGAGAGTATCTATATGTCTCAACCTGAAGGGTTCATAAGCCAAGGTCAAGAGCAAAAAGTATGCAAGCTGAATCGATCAATTTATAGGTTGAAGTAAGCATCAATATCTTGGAACATAAGATTTGATCCAGCGATCAAGTCTTATGATTTGACCAAAACGTTGACGAGCCTTGTGTTTACAAGAAAAACATTAACAACAGCGTAGCTTTCTTAGTACTTTATGTGGACGATATCCTACTCATTGGAAATGATGTAGGATGTCGAACTGACATTAAGAAATGGTTGGCAACTCAATTACAGATGAAATATTTGGAAGAGGCACAATATGTTCTTGGGGGTCAAATCATTAGGAATCACAAGAGCAAAACGTTGGCTTTGTCTCAGGCATCTTATATCAACAAGATGGTGATTTGATATTCGTTGCAGAACTCCAAGAAGGGTTTATTACCTTTCAAGCACATGGTTTATTTGTCTTAGGAGCAGTGTCCTAAGACACCTCAAGAAATTGAGGATATGAGACGAATTCTCTACGCCTCTACTGTAGATAACCTCATGTATGTCATGTTGTTTACTAGGCCTAATATTTGTTATGTAGTGGGAATTGTCAGTAGGTACCAGCCCAATCCAGAGTTAGACTACTGGATTACGGTTAAGAATATCCTCAAGTATCTTAGGAGAACGAGGGACTATATGCTTGTGTATGAGGATAAGGATTTGATCCTCACGGGATAAACTGACTCTGATTTTCAGACTGATAGAGATTCTAGGACCACATCAGCATCAGTGTTCACCCTTAACAGAGGAGTTATAGTGTGGCGAAGCATCAAGCAAGGATGCATTACAGACTCTGCTATGGAGGTAGAGTATGTTGCTGGTTGTGAAGCAGCAAAGGAAGTTGTATGGCTTAGGAAGTTCTTAAGTTATTTGGAAGTTGTTTCGAATATGAGCTTGCCAATCACCTTATACTGTGATAGTAGTGGTGTTGTGGCAAACTCAAAAGAACCTCACAACCATAAACGAAGAAAGCATATTGAGAGGAAGTACCACCTCATTCGAGAAATAGTGTAGCGAGGAGATGTGATCGTTAGAAAGATCGCTTTGAAGCACAACATTAGTGATCCATTCACGAAGGCTCTCACAGCTAACGTGTTCGAGGGTCATCTAGAAAATCCAGGTCTACAAGATACGAACATTCTGTAATCTAGGGCAAGTGGGAGAATTGTAATGGAGTATTCAGAATGTCCTAATTTCTGAATACCCCATTACAATTTCAGAATACCCCATTGTAATGGGTATTCAGAATGCCTTAGTTTATTGTATTCATAATTGTAATTGATACGTTTCATGTATTGATGCATTTATCCCATTGTCCAGAGTTATTACTTTCTCTGCGTACATCCCACTTACTTGAGTTTTATTTCAAGTAAGAGTTTGTTGGGTTTTATGCCCTAAAACTCGTAGATAGTGGTTGTAATAAATTGGTTATCATTATCAATATAGTATTGACTGAGTTTATTCAATAAAGGTTGTTGAATGTGTATTAGATTTTACCTTAAATAACCTTAAATACAATAAACTAACATCCTAGGTTGTGTTATGAGTCCTAAACTGTATATGGAGACATACGAGGATCAATATCAAGAAACAACCTAAAAGGATTATAGTACAGGGATATGGTTGGGCACCTTATCCTGGGAACACTATGGATACGACTCGCCTTGTATCTGATACAAACACAATGATCAAATGCGTTCGTGTAGTGGACATGCAAGTGGGGGTATCCTATGCAATGAGTTTGCATAAAATCGAACCACGAATTATTATTCAGTTGATGTAACACCGTTAGCAGCTTTAGGTTTAATAATTCATAGATGACCTTTAGTAACTCGACCTTAATCCTGAGCGGGTTACGGACTCCTGTCTGTTAGGATCTGTCCTTTGACTAGTATGAATGAGAGTGGCTCAAGACGCCGACTTAATATGCCTACCTTCTTAGGGACAGAAACTAGTGGGGAGTTGGAAATGTAGCTTAACAAGATGAAATTCACTCAATCTCGTGCATAGGGAATTTAGATGAGTGTTTCCTTAAGTGATGATTCAGGACATCAACAACAGGGTCCTACCCTATCATTGGCCCGAGAGGGACTTTGTTTATGGTAGGACCATAAACAAGTTGTTGATTAGAGGATCAGTGGTACTTAAGGAGCAAGATGTAGTCACATGGGTAAAACGGTAATTTGACCCAGCTATGACTGAATAACTTGTGAAAGGTCGACTTACGAGTATGGGTTATATCGATAGACACAAATTGTCTTACAGTGAGGAGAGTGCAACTATGGGTCTTTAGTGGAATGACTTGTAGTTAATGAATGTTGGCCAACTCGGGTCAAAGAGTTTGATCGGTTGACCTCGTATCATTAAAGCTCATGATTTGTAGGTTCATCAGGTCCCTCCGTTGGAGACCCGTCCTATGCCTAGGGTCGAAGTTCACAACTTATGTCTAAGCCCTTTTCCTCCATTACTTTTGGGAAATTCACTCTAACGCAACCCTTTCGATGACAAGTTATAGCTGAACAAGTAACTCTAGATGGTCGGCTAAAGCTACCCGCGTTAAAGCTAACCAAAAGTAAACTCCACTCGAAGTTAGTTGAATTGCCTTTGCTTAAGAGCTACTTGTCTTTCGTTAAGGCATTCACATCTTGAATCTCTTAGGAAATTTAGCTCCTCATAAATGAAAAGAAACAAAACACAATAATCTTAGCAGTAGAAGACATTTAAACACTGGTCAAGGGCTCAACCTATCCCTCGATCTACAACAGTTTAGCAAGAACCGAGGGTGCAGTCGTAGGCCTTTACTGAGTAGAGTAACAACGAAGATGAGTATTAAAATGCAACCTTGAAAGGAAGAACACTTGCAAAAGTAAGAGAAACAACAACTTTAACTTACTAGAACTTAGAACTTGAAAAATTACTAAATTAACAAACGTCTTACATTTTGACTAACATAAATGACGAAAACTGAACTAAAATCTGAAACATAAAAACGCTAGAAAACTCACACACTACAGTTCCTTCAGAATTGAAAAAACAAGCTACGAAAACTACGTTGAGTCCAATCCTCAACAAGCAAAACTAGACAAATTATTACAAAGAATCAACTTAAGAAAAAGCAGAGAGACAAAATAATGTAAGAACAACGAAAAACAAAGAGGGCGATTTGCAGAATGAAAGTGTTTCCCGATTTCTTCACACCCTATCTCAACCGCTTTCTTCTCTATTTATAGAGGTATTTGTTCCTAGTGTTTCCCATATGGTTGTCCTTTCTGTCTTCCATGAAATAGGGCTTAATTCCCGTGAATTGCTATTTCCTTTAATTTCTCGGATCTGGGAAAAATCTGCATCCTGCTAGGCAACTGCATAGGTCTTGCATTCCTGCATTGAAACTACATAAAGCGAGTGTCTTTTTATTTTCTTTTGTCTTTGAAGAATCCTGCAATTCCTATGCCTTTTTAACTTTATTCTTTCCTACTTAAAGCCCGTTACCCAAGAATATTACATAAAATATAGGCAAAAAAATTCTAATAATTGAGAATTATCATAATCCAAATTGTTCGAAATCACAAGAACAAAATGCTAGCACAGTCTCAAGCTTCTTATATTAACAAGATGTTGGTTAAGTACAAAATGTATAATTCCAAGGATGGTTCATTACCTTTCAGGCATGAAATTCATTCGTCGAAGGAACAGTGTCCTAAGACACCTCAAGAAGTTGAAGATATGAGATGCATTCCCTATGCATCACTTGTTGGTAGTCTGATGTATGCCATGCTATGTACTCAACCCGACATATGTTATGAAGGGAATCGAATCCCGCAACGGAAGTGATTGTTCATCGCGCGTTCTAAATTACATTACATGGATTATATTCAAGAACGATTCTAACTAGATTAAGCATAAAAAAACAATATGGACAACGATATATTACCTTTGAAGAACTTTTCTTCGAGTGCTCCTTTCTCTACGATCACGATCTCAGTAACTGAAACCCGAACGGATGAAGACACTACCACCAGATCTTCTCCGTTGTTCTCTAGGTGAGGGAGGAATGTGGGTTCCCTTTAGGTGAGATGAGATGTTGTGAGAGAGTTTTTGTGTTTTGGAACTTTTCCAACATCACCACAAAAGCTTAGGTTTGGCTTGCCTAACCTAGTTGCATCTTATGCAACTATATATATAAGGAGATAGAGATGGAAATTACCATCCTATCCCTCTTTCATTCTCTCTTTAGTATATAGTTAATATGTGAATCTAATTCACATTAAAACTATATATTATATCAATTATATCACGTATAACTGATATGACATCTCATATATGAAATTGAACACTTCAATTTCATTCCTAACTTTATACCCTCAATATAACCATGTTGAGCCAACGGAGGGACCTAATGGACCTACAGTTCATGAGCTCCAATGATGTGAGATTAACTGATCAAACTCTTTGATCAGTTAATCAATATTCATTAACTACAAGTCACTCCACTATAGACTTGTAGTTGCACTCTCCTCACTGTAGATTATATTGTGTCCACTGATATAATCATTACCCATGAGTTGACCCTTCACAGGTTGTTCATAATCATGGTTGGGTCAAATTACCGTTTTACCCCTGTCATTACCTCTTTGTTCCTTAAGCACCACTGATCCTCTAATGAACAACAAGTCTAAGGTCCTACCATAGACTCATACCCTCACAGAGGGCAGGGCCCCGTTGTTCAAGACCTGGAGTCAGTTCTTAAGTGAACAACCTATCTAACTCCTTAGTGTAGGAATGAGTGAATTCCATCTTGCACGCTTAAGTTCCCGACTACCTCACGAGATTCTGTCACCCCGAGAAGGTAGGCTTATTGAGTCGACTCATGCACTCTCTCACCCATACTAGTCTAAGGACAAACCCCTATAAGCAGGAGTTCTGAATACGCTACGGATTCAGGTCGAGTCACTAATGACCATCTATAAGTAATTAGTCTTCTCCTGTTAACGGTGTTACACTGGTTAGACTAATAATTTGCAGTCCGGTCTTGTATGAACTCTTCATACAGAATGCCCCTACTCGCATGTCAACTACATGAATGAGTTGGATTACCTCATTTGTACTAATTACAAAGTGGGTCGCATCCATCGTGTTACCAAAATAGGTTTCCAACCTTATTCTTATACCATAGACCATTTAGGTTATATTCTTGAACACAATCCAAATAGTGTCCACTACACTGATGTTCAAGATATATTATAACCTTGGAGTTTAGTTTATTGGATTTATAAAGCAAGAATATAATTTTATCAAAACAAATAACCTTTTATTTATTTGATCAAAATTACACAAGTTTAGGACATAAATCCCAACAATCTCCCACTTGACCTGAAGTTTGTGGAGTACTAGAATATTACAGTAATGTAAATACAATAAACTAGGGCATTTAAACTCTTTGTACAAAATACTCCCACTTGCCCTAGTTGGGGAAGACTTGTAAACCTAGACCTTCTAGGTGACTCTCAAATACTTTAGTCGTGAGAGCCTTTGTAAAAGGATCAGCAACGTTGTGCTCTGAGGCTATTTTCGTGACAATCATGTCTCCTTTATGCACGATCTCTCAGATGAGATGATATTTCTGCTCAATGTGCTTTCCCCTCTTGTGACTTCGGGGTTCCCTCGAATTTGCCACAACACCATTGTTATCGCAATACAACGTGATGGGAAAAGTCATATTTGGAACAACTTCCAAATTTAACATGAATTTTCTTAACCAAACGGTCTCTTTAGCTGCTTCACAAGCTGCTACATACTTAGCCTCCATGGTGGAATCAACGATGCATCCTTACTTGACGCTTCGCCATACTACAGCTCCTCTGTTAAGAGTAAAAACTTACCCTGATGTAGATTTCCGAGAAACTTTATCAGTCAGAAAGTCAGAATCCGTGTATCTTGTAAGGATCAAATCCTTAGCCCCATACACAAGTATGTAGTTCCTTGTTCTCCTTAGATACTTAAGGATTGTTTTAACCATTGTCCAGTGTTCAAGTCCTGGATTGGATTGATACCTACTGACCATTCCAACTGCAAAACAGATGTCAGGCCTAATATGCAGCACGACGTACATCAGGCTCCCAACAGTTGATGCATAAGGAATCCGTCTCATACCCTCAACTTCTTGAGGTGTCTTAGGACACTGTTCCTTAGACAAATGGACTCCATGTCTAAAAGGCAATAAGTCCTTTTTGGAGTCTTGACAACACTTTGTCTATGTAAGATGTTTGAGACAAGGCTAGTGTTTTATTCTTGCGGTTCCGGACAATCTGGATCCCAAGAAAAAACTGTGCATCACCCAAATCTTTCATTTGGAATTGCGTAGCTAGCCAATTTTTAAGGTCAATATGATATCCTACATCATTCCCAATGAGTAGGATACCATCCACATATAGAACTAGGAATGCGACAGAACTATTGATGATCTTCTTGTAGACACAAGGTTCATCATCATTCATGTCAAAACCATAAGATTTAATTGTCTCATCAAATCTTATATTCCAGGACATGAATCACGCAGAGAAAGCGATTGTTAATCGCGCGTTCTAAATTGCATTACATGGATTACATTCAAGAACGATTCTACCTAGATTAAGAATAAATAAAAAATATGGACAGCGAGATATTACCTTGGAAGAACATTTTTTCTAGTGCTCCTTTCTCCACGATCACGATCTCAGCAACTGGAACCCGAACGGATGAAGACACTACCACCGGATCTTCTCTGTTGTTCTCTAGGTGAGGGAGGAATGTGGGTTCCCTTTAGGTGAGATGAGATATTGTGAGAGAGTTTTTGTGTTTTGGAACTTTTCCAACAACACCACAAAAGCTTAGGTTTTGCTTGCTTAACCTAATTGCATCTTATGCAACTATATATATATAAGGAGATAGGGATGGAAATTACCATCCTATCCCTCTTTCATTCTCTCTTTAGTATATAGTTAATATGTGAATCTAATTCACATGAAAACTATATATTATATCAATTATATCACATATAACTGATATGACATCTCATATATGAAATTGAACACTTCAATTTCATTCCTAACTTTATACCCTCAATATAACCATGTTGAGCTAACGAAGCGACCTAATGGACCTACAGTTCATGAGCTCCAATGATGTGAGATTAACTGATCAAACTCTTTGATCCAATTAATCAATATTCATTAACTACAAGTCACTCCACTATAGATTTGTAGCTGCACTCTCCTCACTGTAGATTATATTGTGTCCACTGATATAATCATTACCCATGAGTCGACCCTTCACAGGTTGTTCGTAATCACGGTTGTGTCAAATTACCATTTTACCCCTGTGATTACCTCTTTGTTCCTTAAGCACCACTGATCCTCTAATGAAAAACAAGTCTAAGGTCCTACCTTAGACTCATACCCTCATAAAGGTCGGGGCCCCATTGTTCAAGACCTGGAGTCAGTTCTTAAGGAAACAACCTATCTAATTCCTTAGTGTAGGAATGAGTGAATTCCATCTTGCACAGTTAAGCTCCCAGCTACCTATGAGATTCTGTCCCTGAGAAGGTAGGCTTATTTAGTCGGCTACAGGCTAACCCCTATAAGCAGGAATTCTTAATATGCTCAGGATTCAGGTCGAGTCACTAATGACCATCTATAAATTATCATCTTATCCTGTTAACGGTGTTACACTAGTTAGACTAATAATTTGCAGTCTGGTCTTGTATGAACTCTTCATACAGGATTCCCCCCCTTACATGTCAACCACATGAATGAGTTGGATTACCTCATTTGTACTAATTACAAAGTGGGCCGCATCCATGGTGTTACCAGAATAAAGTTTCCAACCATATTCTTATACCATAGACCATTTAGGTTATATTCTTGAACACAATCCAAATAGTGTCCACTACACTGATGTTCAAGATATATTATAACCTTGGAGCTTAGTTTATTGGATTTATAAAGCAAGAATATAATTTTATCAAAACAAATAACCCTTTATTTATTTGATCAAAATTACACAAGTTTAGGACATAAATCCCAACATGTTATGCAAAATGAATTATCAGCATGTATCAGTTCAATCCAAGATATGATCATTGGATTATCGTTAAAAACATCCTCAAGTATCTTCGGAGAACGAGAGATTATATGCTTGTGTATGGCGTGAAGAATCTTATCCTTGCATGATAAACTAACTCTGATTTTCTTACTGATGTAGATTTAAGGAAATCTACAGCAGGATCAGTGTCACTCTTAACATAGGAGCTAAAGTATGGAGGAGTATAAAGTAACGTTGTATTGCTGACTCCATCATGGAGGCTGAGTACATCGAAGCTTGAGAAGCAGTGACGGAAGTTGTATGGCTTAGGAAGTTCTTAACTGATTTAGAAGTTATTCCAAATATGAATTTGTCTATCACCCTTTATTGTGATAATAGTGGTGCAGCGACAAATTCTGAAGAACCTAGAAGACATAAGCGAGAAAAGCATATTGAGCGCAAATATTATCTCATCAGGCAGATTATGAAACGAGGAGACATAATCGTCACGCAAGTGTTTGAGGGACACCTAGAGAGTCTAGGGTTGCGAGTTGTACAGTAAGACAGTTTTCTTGCTCGACATGTTTGACTCCATTGACATTTTAGTCAAAGTGGGAGTTTGTTCTATAAGGTTGGGAACCTTATCTTGGGGACACTATGGGCGCGACTCACTGGGTCGCGACCATGTAATAAGTTTGCATAAGACTGGACCGCAAAATAGTACCGCGTGCTATCAACTCCTTTTTAGATTTACATGGGTGAGAGTAGAGATGTCCACGGAGCGAGGCGGGGTCGGGGAATGACTCCCCGTCCACGTCCCCTCAAAATTCTCCATTTAATTACGCGGGGTCGCGGGGAATTAGCGAGGATCGGGTTCCCCGCGGGGAATAATTCACCGTTTATAATTTTATTTTTTTAAATTGTATTAACTAATTTTATTTTTTAAAAAAAATTTGTATTTAAATGGTAAATTACTCTTTAGAGATTTCTACTTAAGAGACATTTTTTCAATTTTCTTAGAAAAATAAATTTATATTTAATAAAATTTTAGACTTATGATTTATTAAATGTATAAAAATATATATATTTAAAATTAAATAAATTAATCGGGACGGGGACGGGGAGCGGTAATGTATAAATTAAAATCATAAAACACAAAAAAAATCAATATAATCGCTAGAAGGAGGGCTTGAACCTCCGACCTTGTGGTTAACAGCCACACGCTCTAACCAACTGAGCTATTCCAGCTTAGTTGTGAAAGAAACATACCAATATCAACATAAATACATATTTAGCATCGACAAACTTCGAATGGAGAACTTTGGTCCATCTTGGTCCAAAGAGGGCGAACTTCGCTCTAGAGGGCAAACTTATTTTTTCAAAGTTGACAAACTTCGAATGGAGACAACTTTGGTCCATCTCGGTACACTGTTAAGAGTAAACACTGACCCCGACGTGGATTTCCTAAAATCTTTGTCGGTCTGAAAGTCAGAGTTCGTGTATTCTGTAAGGATCAAATCCTTAGCTATAACTTTAATCAAAATGAATTTTTTTAAAAAAAGAACTCTTGTGATTCAGAATGAACCTTTCTCGGTGGAAGAAAAGGAATAGCGATGGATTCCTATGGAGCAACAAAGTCTGTGTTCTTAGCTGCAGAATATCCACAGGTTTGGAGAACTTTTTGCCCTATTTTTATAAAGGGTGTTTACATGAGTTGAATCAATTTGGTTTGAAATCTAGGACTTCGTGCCACTTTGAATGTTGCAACAGATGACACCGGACGGCGGCGTGCGTGGTAACCGACGACGCGTGTGTTGTTCAATTTTAGGATGTCCAACTCGTAGTTGGACATTGGGTTGGGTCAATCAGTCCGACTATGGTGAGCATCGGTCAGCTCGACCCTTTTGCTGGCGATGCGCTCCTGACCTTAACTGGTCGGGTCGTGCCTCCGGTGTTGTTACTTTGAAGAAACTAGTGTGCTCAAAGCAAGCATACGTTATGTTGGTTACTTATACCTAATGCATAATAAGTCTGAGGACCTTGAAAAGTTCAAGGAGTTTAAGGCTGAAATGGAGAATATATTAGGTAAGACTATTAAAACACTTCAATCCGATCGAGGTGGAGAGTACATGGATTTGAGATTCCAGGACTAATTGATATAACATACGAACATCACTCTAGGGGACAAATTTATTGTTTCAAACTTGACAAGCTTCGAATGGAGACAACTTTGGTCCATCTTGGTCCAAATAGGACGAACATCGCTCTAGGAGGCGAACTTATTATTTCAAAAAGTGGACTTCTCGCGACGTCGCGGGCAGCGGACCACCCATGTCACCACGATCTGAACGCTTCACCGAACAATTCACACGGTAGGAGCGATGGGTAGTGTGTACAAAGGGCAGGGGCGTAGTCAATGCGAGCTGATAACTCACGTTTACTAGGAATTCCTCGTTGAACACCAATGATTGCAATGATCCATCCCCAACGTTGTCCCTAGTGTTGGAACGCTGCCGACTGTTGCCATATATACCACGCGGTTAGGGTACAGCGTTGTAATGTTGTCCCCAACGTTTCAACGCTGTACCGATTGAGCCTATAAACACAACCTTATACCTTCTTACAAGGAGAGCCGAAATTGATAGACAATCCACCCTACTTTCGAAATACACTTTGTAAGGAGAGAAAAGAGAGCGTTTTTTGGAGCCAAAGCATTCGTGGATGTTCAAGATCGAAGACGGGAGCTCGGAGACGAAGGACCGACATCGACACATAAGTTTAATTTCCTTTTCTTTCAGATTGTAACACCGTTTTAAGACGTTTTCTACATGTTTAGTTTGATTTTCATGTGATTTAGAGTAACTAAATGTTGTAGTTAGGATTTGATTTACTTGTTAAGACTCAATTGATGTGTATTGAAGCATGTTTTGTTCTTATTTTTGGCAATTCGTTCTTCAACTCTTAAATTTGTTTGTTTAAGTGGACTCGAGAGATAAAACTTGAATTGGAGCAAAGTTGTCAAAACTCCTAGAAATCTGCCATGAGAATGACCTAGAAATCTTAGGGAAACACATAAAGAAGTTGCTTAATGTCGTGCATGTCGTAGGTTCATATCGAGACTATGGAGTTTATTGCATGTGCGAGGCTCACTAAGAATCGAGAGGTTTTCTTGAGTATTTTACTTCTTGTTTATAAATTCATCTCATTGGTTCATTGCATGTGTTAGTTAAGTCTTTAACTTGTAAAATCACTTTCCTCAAATCTATCAATTCGTGTCTCCACATGTTAGTCTGTTGTTTGTTTTTACTTTCATCACCTATCCATGTTTTGTTTTTTTAGCTAAAATTGAAGTATCTTAGTAATTAATTAATCTAGAAACTCATTCCCGAGAACGATACTTGGACTCTTAAATCACTATACTAAAACTTGACTCGTACACTGCGGTATTGCATTATCATAAATTTTGCATCAACAGCAGCCACTGGGTTTTAGTGAGTGCCCCGGTGGTTAACGAATGTTGATTAGCTAAGCTAAAGAGTTTGGTCAGTTAATCTCGTATCGTTGGAGCTCATGATCTGTAGGTCCACTAGATCCCCTTTACTAGCTCGAACTAAGCCTTGTAACATTTTGAGAGAAAAAAATTTGAATTGTTCAAATTCGAGTTTGGGAGAAAGCGTTAATTATATGTGATATATTTAACGAATCATAGTTTAATTATGAATTAAACTATGATTAAAAAGAGGTGGATATATTTAAATATGATTTAAATATTGGATCGGTTTATATCATGAATAAGGATTCATGTTCGAAAAAATCGATCGGGATCGGATAATTTATTTAATTTAATATTTGATATTAAATTAAATTTAAAAATAATTAATTTTTAAATTATTTAATTAATTAAATTAATTTTAATTTAAAATCAATTTAATATTAATTTTTGAATTAAAATTAAAATGAAAAATGAAGGATTTTCATGATTTTCATGAAAATCAAGTTGGCAACTTGCCCAATACCTCTCATCTTCAAATTCACCAAAATTGGTCACCTCCATCTCAAACCATTCTCATCACACTTGAGTTGTCACTCAAATGAAGCTTGATTAAGCTTTATTTAATGGTGTTTTGAGGTGTTTTGAGAGAATTTTGCAGAAAATTCTAAATTTCTCGTTTAGTGACCTTTGTGGCTTTTTCTTCCAAATTCTCTCAACCTAGGATCCCACAATCCGTTCTAAGGCCCGAGGATAGTATGGAAGACTCTATTGGGTTAGAATTTTAGAGAATCGAATTTTTGGGTCGGTTCTCGGGTTGACCCTCTTAGACTCGGGTTGGCCCAACCCAACCCAACCCAAAATTTATGTTTTTTATTTTTATATATATTTATAAATGAATTATTTGTCAATTTAATATTTTTCTTCTAAGATTCTAACAAATATTAAAATGTTATGAATTTTGAAGTTTGATAATTGAATTTTATGTGATTTTAGTTATAAATTCAAAAAAAAGTTATTTTAAATAATTAAAAAATTATTAAAAAATAGAAAAAAATCAACCCGACGACCCAACCCAACCCAACTCAAAAATATAGGGTTAGGTTGGGTTGGGTTGTAACCCTTAATCGAGTAATTCGAGTTGTCAACCCGACCAACCCGAATTTTCGGGTTGGTTAAAAAAAAACTTCAACCCAACCCGTGTACACCCCTAATAGGAATTAAACTCGATTTACTTAGATTTGGATTTGTTGGCAGCATTTTTCAGCTGCATTTTCTCCAAATGGGCAAAAGTACTTGAATTTCATTCTTTTATTTCATTGATTTTTTCTTTATTTACAGCAACTTAAAAACCTTAAATTCAACCTTTTATATCTTTGGTTACCTTACTTGCAATTTCACTAGCAAATCTTTGTTTTTCCGATTTAACTTGTAAACTCGTTCCATGTGGGTTCGATACTCTGGAATACTCCAGTTTCTATTACTTTGATCATGTGCACTTGCGTGTAGAGTATAGCGATCAAGTTTTTGGCGTTGTTGTCGGGGAATGGCATTTTAACAAGTTGTCTCGATTTTAGGGATTGCGAACGAAATTGCAGGACAAATTGTTGTTGCATTTGAAGTAGCAATTTTTCTATCTTTGGTGCCCAAGCCTCTAATTTGCAGGTACAATTGCAGGTGAAGTTTGGTGCATGCAAAAGGAGCTTTGCCTCTTGGAGCTAGACCAAGAGATCGAAAGAACCTTCCACCAACATTGGAGACAATAAAGGAGGAAGAAAAAAGAATTGCAGGAGAATATTGAACAGGAGATTCGTGAAGAAACTACTTTGCAGGAAATACACACAAATCCACCTATCATGGACCCTCAGAAAAATCCAGCTAATGGAGGAAATCAAGGTCATGCCAATGGCATATCTCCACAAAATCCCATCTTCATTGTAGAAGAAAGGGATAGAGCGATCAGAAATTATGCAGCCACCACTTTCCAAAACTTAAATGCAGGAATTGCAGAACTGATAATCCCATGAAATGGGAGTTAATTATCACAATTTCGCTCTTAAATCTTGCTAAAAATTGAGTAGTGTGCATTTCATTGTTAGTTTTGGGTTAATTCTTAGTTAGTGGTGAAGCATAACGGTGTTTAAGAAAAATATTTCTAGTTGTCCTTGATTCTTATTGAATTATCCTCCTTTTGGATAAGTTATGAAGTTGAGCTAAAGAAATTGTGGGTTGATGAGCCATGTGGTTGGGTTGTTTGTGCAATGTTGTTGTTAATGCTACAGCATTGTGTAGCACAAAGCCAATGGGATCTCCAATGCTACAACATTGTTCAGCACATTTTAATGTGGTTGCCAATGCTACAACATATAAAATCACAGCTGGAATCAACTTTTTTCGCGAAGTATTCTGATGATGTCAGTATTGCGTCGCCCTTCATTAAAGACAAGCCAATAAAGAGCTGTCACGTGGATTGGGTGAATGAAAATTAACCCTAAAAGAGAAAGTTGAGAGAGAGAGCCATCGATTAGAGAAGGAGAGGAGCTCGATAAGGAAACTCACGGTTTGGAGAAGAGAGAGGAAGAAAACAGTCGTTTGAGAGCCATTTTTGCAGAAGAAGAAGAATATCCTTCATCTCCCACTCTCTTTCCCTCGTTTTCTTCTTGTTGTTCTAGTTTTGTTGTTGATTTTCGTTTGCCCTAGATTATTTTTAGATTTTAGCTATTTTTTAGATTTGTTGTCATTTTAGTGTAGTCTTTACCTCATCCTTTCAAGATGTTGTTGAATTCTAATTATTGAGGTTTATTTTCAGTTTTTCAATTATGGGCTAAGTGTTTTATGTTGGGATTTATGCCCTAAACTTGTGTAATTTTGATCAATTAAATAAAGGGTTATTTGTTTTGATAGAATCACAGTCTTGCTTTATAAATCCAATAAACTAAGCTCCAAGGTTATAACATATATCTTGAACATCAGTGTAGTGGACACTATTTGGATTGTGTTCAAGAATATAACCTAAATGGTCTATGGTATAAGAATAAGGTTGGAAACCTCATTCTGGAAACAACATTGATGCGACCCATTTTGTAATTAGTACAAATGAGGTAATCCAGCTCATTCATGTAGTTGACATGCGAGTGGGGGCATCCTGTATGAAGAGTTCATACAAGACCGGACCGCAAATTATTAGTCTAACCAGTGTAACACCGTTAACATGATAAGATTAGTGTAACACGGTTAACATGATAAGATTAGTAATTTATAGATGGACATTAGTGACCTGTGAAAGATGGAATTCACTCATTCCTACACTAAGGAATTAGATAGGTTGTTCCCTTAAGAACTGACTCCAGGTCTTGAACAACGGGGCCCCGCCCTCTATGAGGGTATAAGTCTAAGGTAGGACCTTAGACTTGTTGTTCATTAGAGGATCAGTGGTGCTTAAGGAACAAAGAGGTAATCACAGGGGTAAAACGGTAATTTGACCCAGCTGTAATTACAAACAACCTGTGAAGGGTCGACTCATGAGTAATGACTATATCAGTGGACACAATATTATCTACAGTGAGGAGAGTGCAGCTACAAGTCTATAGTGGAGTGACTTGTAGTTAATGAATATTGATTAACTTGATCAAAGAGTTTGGTCAGTTAATCTCATATCATTGGAGCTCATGAACTGTAGTTTCATTAGGTCCCTCCGTTGGCTCAACATGGTTATATTGAGGGTATAAAGTTAGGAATGAAATTGAAGTTTTCAAATTTCATACCTGAGGTGTTATATCAATTGTATATGATATATTTGATATAATATATAGTTTTAATGTGAATTAGATTCACATATAAATCATATACTAATGAGAGAATAAAGGAAGGGTAGGATGGTCATTTCCATCCTATTTCCTTATATATATGGTTGCATGAGATGCAACTAGGTGAAGAGACATTGTATGCCATTTGGTTGTGTTGTTGGAAAGGTTCCAAAGACCACAATCTCTTTCTCTCACAACATCTCATCTTACCTAAAGGGAACCCACATTTCTCCCTCACCTAGAGAACAATGGAGAAGATCCAGTGGTCGTGTCTTAGTCTGTTCGTGGTTCGTGTTGCTGAGATCTTGATCGTGAGAGAAGATGAGCACTTGAAGAAAGGTTCTTCAAAGGTACAATTTCTTGTTGTCCATCTAGTTTTATATGCTTAATCTAGTTGTTTTTGTTCTTGAATGAAATCGTTGTAACTAAATCAGGAGCGCGCTATTCACAATCGCTTCCGCTACAGGATTCGATTCCCTTCAATTGGTATCCGAGCCCAATTGCGTTCTGGATTTTTCAAGAACGAGGTGGGATTTACTTTTTTGCATGAGATGTATGAACGGTTTGCAAATTAGATGTTTTCATTTTTGGCACTTAGATTTACAATTTTTTCCATTGAATCGTTCAATGTAAGGGCCCGGTATTTTTAGACAAATTTTAATTGTAAATCGAGTCTGTAAGTCCGTGTCGATCGAGGCTAAGTGGTTGCTGAGAAGATCAGAGCGAAAACAAGCAAGAAATGGAGATTTCACTTTGCTATCTGTGTGTAGCGTTGCAACACTGTTCATTGGCGTTGCAACGCTCCACTTGCGGAAGGAGCGCGCAGGAGACGACAGTGTTGCGTTGCGCTACACTGCTGATGAGATGCATTTCAGCCGGTAGAAGAGGACAAACCGCAGCGTTGCAACGCTGCTGTATCGATGTTACCAACGCGAGAGACGCGTTCAAGCGCAAAGCGACAGCGAGCGAAATGGATTTTTTATTATATATTAAATATAAAAACGTTTTATATTTAATTTATATTTTTAATTAATTAATTTTAATTAATATAATTAGATTATATTAATTAAAATTAAATTTAGGGTGTCAAAATTGGTCTAATTTTGCTATTTAAATTATGCAATTATTGTGTAATTATTGCCATGCATAATGTATGATTTTATTTTAGAAATCCCACCTTAGGTTAAGCATTTTCATGCATCATTTATAATATAAGGAATTATATTATATAGTTTGCATGATTAATTAATATAAAGTTGTTATATTAATTTATGGATAGCATTGACATGCATTATATATCATGAGATGATTATGCTATGAATGTCTTATTATTCATGAGATGAATGATCAAGCACTATAACATAGTATGCATGTCACCTAAGGTTAATTATTAGTTTTAAAATGTTTAGAACTTGGAAATAATAGACCTTAGGTTATCTAGTTCTAATTAGATTAGAATTAGGAACCAAGTAATTTATAAGCTATGATTAAAAGAGGAACTCTGTCTAAGGAAAGTTCTGTCTAGGCTGGGGTATTTAAGCTAACGGAAACGGAACACCCTTACAGGAACCGACACGGAGTGAAATTTAATCGAGAGAGTTTATAAATTACAGTAGCGTCAGCGAGTTTATTAAGGGGTTAATAAACTAGAAATCCTAGGTTTAATATAAAGAGTTATATTAACAAACTTAGGATAAAATCAATATAAAAATTATATTGATTATCGATATAAGAGTTATATTGATAGAGTTGGGTAAAACCATTAGTCGGGTTTTAGCCTAAGTAAGATTCCTATAACTTTAAAGTATTCAGTGGGAGGAAAAGTGTATGAGATACATATTTTCCCACCTACGCTATCTCTGGGAAGTTCACACCGTGAGACTCATACTTGGCCTCGTGGCGCAAACGGGAGTGTCCCCCTTCGGATGGTGTTTGTATGAGTTAATATCAAGGTGAATGGAGAGGGTACTTATAGTGAGTGGGAGCAGGTTTAGTGAAAACAAAACCTACGGTCTCTTTTGTCGGTTTACACCGTTAGACCACTATGGTCAGCCTGCTAGTTTGGCCTGGACCAGACAATCCCTTCGGAGGGCTTGTCATAGGGGATCGAACACAGTAGACACCCGAAAGGGATAAAGATTTCCTTAGACTATTTTTCAATCTAGTCCTCCCTTCGGCGAATTTTATTGGATGGAGACTCCGGGATCTAAAGACAGAGGGCTACACTCACGAGGTACATAAGTTGTGTATGTATCCTGACCGAAAAACGGTAACTAAAACCTATAGAAATAAGAGTTATTCTGGTATTGGGTTTTGGTCAAGAATGTCTTGATCCAGAGGATGAGTGTTTTTTATTACCCTTCGGTGTCATACATTCTAAACCTTTGGAGTATCATTGCAAATTATAAATGACCTAGGAATCATTTTGATAATTAGCTAAAACATGATTGGATTAGAGTTATAGCAAGAAACTCATACAAGTTTGTAAGTAAATTTTCAGCAAAAATGTCTAGCTCTATAATTTCCTTATTGAGTGTGGAAAAGTTAACCGGAGAGAATATGATGACATGGAAAAACAGACTCAACATTATATTGGTAGTGGATGATCTGAAGTTTGTGCTAACTGAGGAGTGTCCTCAGGTGTCAGGCTCGAATGCGTCACGAAATGTTCGTGATGCATATTGTCGATGGATCAAGGCCAATGATAAGGCCAAGGTCTACATGTTGGCAAGTATGTTTGACATATAAGCCAAGAAGCATGAAGGCATGATTACCGCCAAGGAAATCATGGATTCCGTGCAGGGTATGTTTGGACAACAGTCCACACAGGCCCGACACAATGCCCTAAAGTACATATTCAACTCAAGGATGCCAGAGGGTACATCATCTGTTGGGATCATGTCCTGGATATGATGGTGCACTTCAACATCGCAGTCGAATGGTGCTTCCATCGATGAATCGAGCCAAAGTCGACTTCATTCGAAAACTCTTCCAGATAGTTTCCTGCGATTTAGAAGTAATGTTGTTATGAACAAGCTTACTTTTAACCTTACCTCATTCCGAATGAACTCCGGACCTTTCAATCTTTGATGAAAATTCGAGGATCGAAAGGTGAGGCAAATGTTGCCGATGGGAGTAATCACGGAGGTTCGACCTGCGGGACAAAAATAGTGGCTTCATCTTCTTCTAACTTTGAAAGGGAAAGAAGAAGAACATGAAGAAAGGTTGGTAAAGGGAAACAGGCTGACAAAGTTGCCGCCCAAAAGGGCAAGAAAGTCAAAGAAGTAGCTGACAAAGGAAAGTGTTTCCACTGCAACGAAGACGAACATTGGAAACGGAACAGCCCGAAGTACATTGCAGAAAAGAATAAGGAAGGTAAATATGATTTACTTTGCCTAGTAGCTTGTTTATGTTGGGATTTGTGCCCTAAAACTCGTAGTTTGTAATTATGTTCTAATTATTGTAATAAAGTGTTATTATTTCAATAAAGTGTTATTGTTCGTTATCTACGAGTTTGCCTTTGTTTAAACCCTAAATCCAATAAACTAAACATCCAAGGTTGTTAAATGAATCTCTAAATGAATGGAATGTACATAAAAGGGATCTCGGTTCGCGATACAGCCTAAAGGGTCTATAGTTAGGGGATAAGGTTTGGGTACCTTACCCTGGTTAAACTATGGATGTGCCCCACTTTGTATTTGATACAAACACTGTGATCCTAACGTGTTCGTGTAGATGACATGTGAGTGGGGATATCCTATGTAATGAGATTACATAAGACCGAACCACGAAATAGTAATCTCTAGCTGTAACTCCGTTGACTAGTTAGGTTTCTATTTCACTAGGATGACCTAGGCAACTTGATCTCAATCTGAGCGAGTTACAAACTCCATTCGCGAGGGATTGTCCTTTGACTAGTATGGGTGAGAGTGGCGGTCATGACTCAATATGCCTACCTTCTTGGGGACAAGACCGAGTGAGTGGCGGTGGAACTTAACTTAGCAAGATGGAATTCACTTCTTCCTGCCTACTAGGGTAAGTAGAGGAATGTTCCCTTAAGTGGTGTCTCCGGGACTTGAACAAAGGGCCCGACCCTCTCATTGGCCCGAGAGGGACTCTGTTTGTTGGTAGGACCACAAACAAATTGTTCATTAGAGGAGCATTGGTACTTAAGGCACAAGATGTAACCCAGGGGTAAAACGGTAATTTGACCGACCTGGTGTTACGAACATTTGTGAAGGATTGACTTGCTAATATTGGTCAATATCCATGGACACAGAAATATATCTGCGGTGAGAAGAGTGCAAATGGGACTTTAGTGGAGTGTTCCTGATTAACGAATGTTGATTGGAGGTTAATGCGATTAATCAGAGCAATCATGTATCGTTGGAGCTTCGATGCAGTAGGTCCATTAGGTCCACCTTCTAGCTCGTAAAGGGTTTTTAGATCATTTGAATTTGAAATGTTCAAATTCATTAGGAAATATATTTAATGTAAGATACGATATAATATATAATTTTGGAATTATATATTATAAATTTAATGTGAATATGATTCATATTAAATTATATGAGAAAATTGAATATTTGAAAGAGTTCAAATATTATATTAAATGTGAATGTGATTCACATTTGCAAACTATAGGATAAAATTTAATGTGCACTGGATGTACATTAAAACTATAGGTTAATGATTAAATGTGATTTAATCATATACATATAATCTATTTGATATATAAGATATTCAAAATTAATTAATTGAGAATTAATTAATTATTTAATAGGTTATATATGTTTTAATTAATTATTTAATTAATTAAAAGAGGGAAACGTGTAGATGACACGTTCCCCACTCACCAGTTTCTTCTCCACTCCCTATCGTTTAAGTGTAGGGAGTTGGAAGAAGCAGGTGATCTTTTTTTGATAATTCAAGCAATTGGAGAATTGCTGAAAAACTCTCTCAATCTCCAAAATTCCCTTCTTCTTCCAATTGTTGGATCCTTCCCACCAAGGAAGATCTAAGTATTCAGAGACATGGAGGGTTTTCCAAGTGGTAGTGTTCCTGCTTGAAAAACAGAGAATTGTTGTGTTGCTGATTTACTGGAATTTGCTTGAAGCAAGGAGTTGCTGCGAGTCTACAAAGGTAATTCCTTCTTCCCTTTAGTTTAATTGTTAAACTTAGTTTGTTTGTATGCAATTAATCCATGTCTAATAGGATTAGAATTTCATGCTTGTTCTGTATTTATCAATGTACTGTTTTTTGTTTTAAGCAAAACAATCAAGCACATTAACGATCCCAAACCCGTTTCCGCTGCTCAAGGAGATTAGATCTCCATCAGTTTAGTGGATAATGATAAAACTGCTTGGATACTTGATTCAGGTGTCGCTAATCATGTTTGCTCTTCTTTCAGAGAATTGATTCCTGGCATCAGCTACAAAAAGAAGAGATAACGCTCCGGGTTGGAAATGGAGAATTCGTCTCAGCTGTAGCAGTAGGCACGATGAAGCTTTATTTTGGCAAGAAATATGTATTGGTGGACAATATATTAGTGATACCAGGGTTTACTACAAACCTTATTTCCATTTCTTGCCTCATAGAACAGTGTATTTCTATTTCCTTCTCAATGAATAAAGTGTTTATTTTGAAGAAAGGTATAGAAATATGTTCAGCTTCATTAGAAAATGGATTGTATGTTTTAAGGCCTAATTCAGTCAAAATGGTTTTGAACACTGAATTATTTAAAAAGCTATAAACGCGCCTGAACTAAAAAAACGTAAAATTTCTCCTAAAGAAAATGCTCACCTTTGGCATCTTAGGTTGGGTCACATTAATATCAATAGGATTGAGAGATTGGTAAAGAACGGACTTCTAAACGAGTTAGAAGAAAACTCTATGTCGGTATGTGAATCCTGCCTAAAAGGCAAAATGACTAAAAGACCTTTTAGTGGAAAAGGTTATAGAGCCAAAGACCCTCTAGAGCTTATACATTCAGACCTTTGTGGTCCGATGAATGTTAAAGCCAGGGGAGGATATGAATATTTCATCTCTTTTATAGATGATTATTTTAGATTTGGGCATATTTACCTAATGCACCACAAGTCTGAAGCACTTGAAAAGTTCAAGGAATTCAAAACGGAGGTTGAAAATCAATTAGGTAAAACTGTTAAAACACTTCGATCAGATCGAGGTGGAGAGTACATGGATTTAAAATTCCAGAACTATATGATAGAACGTGGAATGACATCCCAACTCTCGACTCCTAGACGCATACAGACAAAGCGGTGTATCAAAAGGAGAAATAGAACCTTGTTGGACATGGTTCGATCAATGATGAGTTATGCTCATCTCCCTAGTTCCTTTTGGGGTAACGATGGAAGCTGCGATATACATTTTGAATAATGTGCCCTCAAAAGTGTTTACAAACACCTTTTGAACTCTATAAAGGACATAAGGTAGTTTATGTCACTTCAGGATATGGGGTTGTCCAGCACATGTGCTTGTGACAAATCCAAAGAAGTTGGATTCACGTTCAAAGTTATGCCTATTCGTAGGATACCCAAAAGAAACAAGAGGTGGTTTATTCTATGATCCTAAGGAAGATAAGGTTTTTGTGTCGACAAATGTCATTTTCTTAGAGGAGAACCACATAAGGGACCACAAACCAAAAAGTAAAGTTGTGTTGAGTGAGTTAGACGGAACAATAGCAAAGGTTGCAAATAAAACTAGTACGTCAACAAGAGTCGTTGATACTGGTTTGTCTAGTCAAGAGAGTCCATCTCAAAGTTGAGTATGCCTCGACGTAGTGGGAGGGTTATAATACAACTTTGATCATTACATGGGTTTATCTGAAACCCAAGTTGTTATACCAGATGACAACTGCGAGGATCCATTGACTTATAATCAAGCAATGGGTGACAAAGACAAAGACAAATGGGTCATAGCCATGGACTAAGAAATGGAGTCTATGTACTTCAATTTTGTTTGGGATCTTGTAGATAAACCTGATGGGGTAAAACCTATAGGTTGTAAGTGGATCTACAAGAGAAAGCGTGGTGTAGATGGAAAGGTGCAAACCTTTAAAGCTAGACTAATAGCAAAGGGTTATACCCAGGTTGAAGGGGTTGACTATGAGGAAACCTTTTCACCTGTTGCAATGTTAAAGTCTATACATATCCTACTTGCAATTGTCGCATATTATGACTATGAGGTAAGGCAAATGGATATCAAGACAACCTTTTTGAATGGCAATCTTGAGGAAAACATCTACATGGACCAACCCAAAGGGTTCATTGAACCAGGACAAGAGCAAAAGGTTTGCAAGCTTAAAAGGTTGATTTATGGACTGAAACAAGCCTCTAGGTCCTGGAATATAAGATTTGATGAAGAAATCAAATCTTATGGTTTTGACCAGAATGATGATGAACCTTGTGTCTACAAGAAAATCATCAATAGTTATGTCGCATTCCTAATTCTCTATGTGGATGATATCCTACTCATTGGGAATGATGTACGTTATCTTACTGACATCAAGGAATGGCTAGCTACGCAGTTCCAAATGAAAGATTTGAGTGATGCACAGTTTGTTCTTGGGATCCAGATTGTCTGGAACCGCAAGAATAAAACACTAGGCTTGTCTCAAACATCTTACATAGACAAAGTGTTGTCAAGGTTTAAGATGCAAGATTCCAAAAAGGGCTTGTTGCCTTTTAGACATGGAATCCATTTGTCTAAGGAACAGTGTCCTAAGACACCTCAAGGAGTTGAGGATATTAGACGGATTCCTTATGCATCGGTTGTTGGGAGCCTGATGTACGCCATATTGTGTACTAGGCCTGACATCTGTTTTGCAGTTGGGATGGTCAGTAGGTATCAATCCAATCCAGGACTTGAACACTAGACAACGGTTAAGACAATCCTTAAGTATCTTCGGAGAACAAGGAACTACATACTCGTGTATGGAGCTAAGGATCTGATCCTTACAGGATACACGGATTCTAACTTTCAAACTGATAAAGATTCTCGGAAATCTACATCAGGGTCAGTATTCATTCTTAACGGAGGAGTTGTAGTATGGTGAAGCGTCAAGCAAGGATGCATCGCTGATTCCACCATGGAGGTCGAATATGTAGCAACTTGTGAAGCAGCTAAAGAGGTCATTTGGTCAAGGAAATTCATGCTAAATTTGGAAGTTGTTTCAAATATGACTTTGCCCATCACGTTGTATTGCGATACTTGATGGTGCAAAGGGCAAATCTCGAGGAACCCCAAAGTCACAAGAGGGGAAAGCACATTGAGCGGAAATATCATCTCATCCGGGAGATCTAGCATAGAGGAGACGTGATTGTCACGAAGATAGCCTCAGAGCACAACATTGTTGATCCTTTTACAAAGGTTCTCACGACTAAAGTTTTTTAAAGTCACCTAGAAGGTCTAAGTTTACAAGTCTTCCCCAACTAGTGCAAGTGGGAGTATTTTGTACAAAGGGGTTTAAATGCCCTAGTTTATTGTATTTACATTACTGTAATGTTTTAGTACTCCACAAGCTTTAGGTCAAGTGGGAGATTGTTGGGATTTATGCCCTTAACTTGTGTAATTTTGATCAATTAAATAAAGGGTTATTTGTTTTGATAGAATTACAGTCTTGCTTTATAAATCCAATAAACTAAGCTCCAAGGTTATAACATATATCTTGAACATCAGTGTAGTGGACACTGTTTGGATTGTGTTCAAGAATATAACCTAAATGGTCTATGGTATAAGAATAAGGTTGGAAACCTCATTCTGGAAACACCATGGATGTGGCTTATTTTGTAATTAGTACAAATGAGGTAATCCAACTCATTCATGTAGTTGACATGCGAGTGGGGGCATCCTGTATGAAGAGTTCATACAAGACCGGACCACAAATTATTAGTCTAACCAGTGTAACACCGTTAACAGGATAAGATTAGTAATTTATAGATGGTCATTAGTGACTCGACCTGAATCCTGAGCAAATTAAGAACTCCTGCTTATAGGGGTTTGTCCTTAGACTAGTATGGGTGAGAGTGGCTTGTAGCCGACTCAATAGCCTACCTTCTCAGGGACATAACCTCGTAGGTAGCTGGGAACTTAACTGTGCAAGATGGAATTCACTCATTCCTACACTAAGGAATTAGATAGGTCGTTCCCTTAAGAACTGACTCCAGGTCTTGAACAACGGGGCCTCGCCCTCTATGAGGGTATAAGTCTAAGGTAGGACCTTAGACTTGTTTTTCATTAGAGGATCAGTGGGGCTTAAGGAACATAGAGGTAATCATAGGGGTAAAACGGTAATTTGACCCAGCTGTAATTACAAACAACCTGTGAAGGGTCGACTCATGGGTAATGACTATATCAGTGAACACAATATTATCTACAGTGAGGAGAGTGCAGCTACAAGTCTATAGTGGAGTGAGTTGTAGTTAATGAATATTGATTAACTTGATCAAAGAGTTTGGTCAGTTAATCTCATATCATTGGAGCTCATGAACTGTAGGTCCATTAGGTCCCTCCGTTGGCTCAACATGGTTATATTGAGGGTATAAAGTTAGGAATGAAATTGAAGTGTTCAAGTTTCATACATGAGGTGTTATATCAATTGTATATGATATAATTGATATAATGTATAGTTTTAATGTGAATTAGATTCACATATAAACCATATACTAATGAGAGAATAAAGGAAGGGTAGGATGGTCATTTCCATCCAATTTCCTTATATATATGGTTGCATGAGATGCAACTAGGTGAAGAGACATTGTACGCCATTTGGTTGTGTTGTTGGAAAGGTTCCAAAGACCACAATCTCTCTCTCTCATAACATTTCATCTTACCTAAAGGGAACCCACATTCCTCCCTCACCTAGAGAACAACGGAGAAGATTCAGTGGTCGTGTCTCAGTCCGTTCGTGGTTCGTGTTGCTGAGATCTTGATCATGAGAGAAGAGGAGCACTTGAAGAAAGGTTCTTCAAAGGTACAATTTCTTTTTGTCCATCTAGTTTTATATGCTTAATCTAGTTGTTTCGTTCTTGAATGAAATCGTTGTAACTAAATCAAGAGCGCGCGATTCACAATCGCTTCCGCTGCGAGATTCGATTCCCTTCATTTTAGGGTTGGAATTTAAGGTTGGATGTGGTTTGTTTGAACTCTTTTGATTCAATACACATTTATGAAGTTATATTTCCATTTGTGGTGTTTATTGCAAGTTCTTATTTGAGTTTGATCACCTTAAATAAGGCATTAGCTTGTTCTTAATACTGAAAGGGTTGGAAATGGGTAGATTAGCACAAATGGAGCAAGTGGCTTCTTAAGGGGAGAAGTTGTAGGGTGTAGACATACATTCTAAACTTGTGTTTTTAGGGAATTGGGTCTTTTTAATGTCCTTTAGCATTGAGTTTTCATAGACATATGCTAAATTCTGTGTTGAAGGTTAGAAAATCGAGTTCGGGATGTCTCGAGTCGGTTTTAGCATAAATATTTCTGCTATATAACATTGTGGTGATTAATGTTGCAGCATTGGCAACCTCAAAAGAGCAAAAACAACCACTACTTTCCAAAAATTTCAGCCCTCTGTTTTTATCATTTTAGTACTTGTTCAACCTCTTAAACCTTTGCTTTAAGCTAGATTTTGGTTTTTTTAAGTCTCATTTACTTTAATTGTTACTTTGGTGCTTCTTTCTAGTCGTTTTGCATGTTTAGTTGTGTTATTGAGTATAGTTTTGCACTTAGGGTTTGTACTTAATTTCATAATTTTTGCTAACTTTAATCCCTGTGGGATCGACCTTGTTTACCATCTACTACCTACGATTGTGTATGCTTGCATAGTGAGTTTTTGCACAACAAGAACCTAACATTGAGGCAAATCAATTCGAGCTTAAACCATTGATGTTCCAGATGTTGCAAACCATGGGGCAATTTCCAGGACTCCCTAATGAAGATCCTCATAAGCACATCAAGATGTTTTTGCGGATATGCAGTTCATTCCAAATGAATGGTGTATCCAATGAAACATTACGCCTGAAATTGTTCCTCTTTTCTTTGCAGGAAAATGCTGAAGCGTGGTTAGATTCTTTTCCTCCAGAACGTGGGACGAATTAGCAGAGAAGTTCCTTACAAAGTATTTTCCACCCACGAAGAATGCACAGATCAGAAAAAAGATCATCACATTCAAGCAGATGATGAATGAAGGACTTGGCACTGCATGGGAGCGCTTCAAGAAATTAGTCAGAAAATGCCCACACCATGGATTGCCAGCATGTTTGCTGATTGAGCATTTCTACAATGGTTTTGATGGAGATCTGATCTCCTTGAGCAGCGGAAACGTGGTTTGGGATCGTTAAATTGCTTGATTGTTTTAATTGAAACAAAAACCAGTACATTGACAAATATACAGAACAAGCATAAAATTAACTCTAATCTAATTAGGCATGGATGTTTTACATGCAAACATGCTACAAGTTTAACAATTAAACTAATAAAGAAAGAGGAATTACCTTTGTAGTTTCTCTGTTTTTAAAGAACACCACCAAAAGAGTAAACCCTCTATCCTCTGAATACTTAGATCTTTCCTTTGTGGGAAGGATTCCAATAGTTGGAAGAACAAGGGAATTGAGAGTGAGAGAGAATTATTTTTTACTTCTTCCAGAACAATTGATCAATTGATCAACCTAAATGAGCAACCCCCTTCTCCCTGTTAAATTGTCGATAGGGAGAAGGGGAGAGGTAGTGGATGACACGTTCTCTTATTTTATTATTAAAATAATAATAATAATAATAATAATAATATAATTAAATCAAATTTAATTATTAATTTAAATTATATTTAAATAATACAAATTAAATATCATATATTTAATTTGGATTAAATCTCATTTAATCATATTACCCCTTTAACCTATAGTTTTAACGTAAATCCATTGCACATTAAATTTTAACCTATAGTTTTCAAATGTGAATCACATTCACATTTAATATAATATTTGAACTCTTTCAAATATTCAATTCTCTCATATAATTTTAATATGAATCATATTCACATTAAATTTATAATATATAGTTCCAAAACTATATATTATATCGTATTTAAATACATTAAATATATTCCCTAATGAGTTTGAACATTTCAAATTCAAATGATCTAAGAACCCTTTACGACTTAGAAGGTGGACCTAATGGACCTACAGATCAGAAGCTCCAACGATACGAGATTGCTCGGTTAATCTCATTAACCTCCCAATCAACATTCGTTAACTGCGGGAACACTCCACTAAAGTCCCATAGCTGCACTCTCCTCACTGCAGATATATTTATGTGTCCATGGATATTGACCAATAACAGCAAGTCAATCCTTCACGAATGTTCGTAACACCAGCTGGGTCAAATTACCGTTTTACCCCTGGGTTACATCTTGTACCTTAAGTACCAGTTCTCCTCTAATGAACAATTTGTTTGTGGTCCTACCAACAAACAGAGTCCCTCTCGGGCCAATGAGAGGGTCGGGCCCTTTGTTCAAGTCCCGGAGACACCACTTAAGGGAACGTTCCTCTACTTACCCTAGTAGGCGGGAAGAAGTGAATTCCATCTTGCTAAGTTATGTTCCCAGCCGCTCACTCGGTCTCGTCCCCAAGAAGGTAGGCATATTGAGTCGGCGAATCTTGCCACTCTCACCCATACTAGTCAAAGGACAATCCCTCGCGAATAGGAGTTCGTAACCTGCTCAAGATTGAGATCAAGTTGCCTAGGTCATCCTAGTGAAATAGAAACCTAACTAGTCAACGGAGTTACAGCTAGAGATTACTATTTCGTGGTCCGGTCTTATGTAATCTCATTACATAGGATATCCCCACTCACATGTCATCTACACGAACACGATTGGATCACAGTGTTTGTATCAAATACAAAGTGGGCCACATCCATAGTTTAACCAGGGTAAGGTACCCAAACCTTATCCCCTAACTATAGACCCTTTAGGTTGTATCTCGAACCGAGATCCTTTTTATGTACATTACATTCAGTTAAAGATTCATTTAACAGCCTTGGATGTTTAGTTTATTGGATTTAGGGTTTAAATAAAAGCAAACTCGTAGATAACGAACAATAACACTTTATTACATGAATTAGAACATAATTACAAACTACGAGTTTTAGGACACAGATCCCAACAAACTCCCACTTGAACTAAAACTCTAGTAGGGTACATCATAATCTAAAACAGTGGTAAATACAATAAACTAGGGCATCCATATACCCCATTACATATCTCCCACTTGCCCTAGATTAGCCAATGTACAAATCTCGTAGACCCAGACTTTCCAGATGACCCTCGAACACTTTAGCCGTGAGAGTCTTTGTAAACGGATCAGCAATATTGTGCTCGGGCGATCTTCATGATCATCACATCTCCTCGTTGCACTATTTCTCGTATCGGATGATACTTCCTCTCGATGTGCTTACCTGCGCTTATGGCTGCGAGGTTCCTTCGAATTAGCTCTTGCACCACTGTTGTCACGAAGATAAGGTGATGGGAGATTCCATATTTGGAACAACTTCCAAATCGATGAAGGAATTTCCTTAGCCAAACAGCGACCTCTTTGCGTTGCTTGAGCGGCGACATACTCGACCTCCATTGTGGAGTCGTGATGCATCCTTACTTGATGCTTCGCCATACTATAACTCCTGTTAAGGGTAAAATCGATCCCGATGTGGATTTTTGAGAATCCTTATCGGTCTGAAAATCGAGAATCGGTGTATCCAATAAGGATCAAATCTTTGGACCCATACACAGCGTATAGTCCCTCGTTCTCCTTAGATACTTGAGGATATTTTTAATCTGCTTTCTAGTGGTCTAACCACAGATTGGGTGGTACCTCTTGACTATTCCTTTGCATAACAAATGTCCAAGCTCGTGCATAGCATAACATACATTAAGCTACCTCTGCGAGGGCATAGGGAATATGTCTCATATCCTCAACTTCTTGAGGTGTCTTGGGACAACTTGTTCCTAGACAGATGAACTCCATGCACGAAGGGTAATAAGCCCTCTTGGAATTCTGCATCGAATATCCGGACAACATTTTGTCGATATAAGACGCTTGAGACAATGCTAGCGTTCTGTTCTTGCGATTCCTGAAGATCTGAATCCCAAGAACATATTGCGCCTCTCCCAAATCTTTCATTTGGAATTGGGTCGCTAGCCAATTCTTTATGTCGATGAAGGTATCCTACATCATTCCCAATGAGTAGGATATCATCCACATCTGATACTAACAAAGCTACTTTGTCGTTGATGATTCTCTTGTAAACACAAGGCTCATCAACGTTTTGGTCAAAGCCGTAAGACTTGATCGCAGTATCAAATCTTATATTCCAAGATCTTGAGGCTTGTTTCAACCCATAAATGGATCGATTGAGCTTGCAAACTTTTTGCTCCTGACCTTAGGCTATGAACCCTTCGGGCTAAGACATATAGATGCTCTCGTCAAGATTACCATTCAAAAAGGCAGTCTTGACGTCCATTTGCCAAATTTCATAATCATAAAATGCGAAAAAAGTTTCTTCATAGTCAACTCCTTCTCTTTGGGTAAAACCCTTTGCTACAAGCCTAGCCTTAAAAGTCTGTACCTTTCCAGCTGCATCTCTCTTTTTCTTATAGATCCATTTACACCCTATAGGTCTAACCCCTTCAGGTTGGTCTACAAGTTCCCATACTGAATTGAAGTCCATTGACTCCATTTCAAGGTCCATGGCTATGATCCATTGGTCCTTGTCTACGTCATTCATTGCCTGTTTATAAGACAAAGGATCTTCTACGCCGTCATCAGGTATGACAACTTGAGTTTCAGCTAAACCCAAGTAGCGGTCAGGTTGACAACTTGATGGAATACTGTTCACGATTTGAACTCCAGTCTCTACTGCGTATCCCCAAAACGAGGCAGGCAACTAAGCATAGCTCATCATAGAACGAACCATGTCCAACAAGGTTCTATTTCTCCTTTCGACACACCATTTTGTTTGAGGTGTATTAGGTCTTTGAGAGTTGAGATTTAATTCCATGTTCTATCATATAGTCCAGGAATCTCAAATCCATATACTCTCCACCTCGATCGGATCGAAGTGTTTTAATTGTATTCCCTAATGCATTCTCTACTTCAGCCTTATACTCTTTGAACTTTTCAAGAGCTTCAGACTTGTGATGCATTAGATATAGATAACCATACCTCGAATAATCATCTATGAAAGAGATGAAATATTCGTACCCTCCTCGAGCTTTGACATTCACTGGACCACAAAGATCCGAATGCACAAGTTCTAGGGGCTCTACTGCTCTGTAACCTTTTCGATAAAAAGGTCGCTTGGTCATTTTACCTTCCAAGAAAGACTACTGCAAGGCGGTAAAGAATCATCTTCTAACTTGTTTAGAAGTCCATTCTTAGAGGGTCTCTCAATCCAGTTGAGATTAATGTGACCAAGTCTAAGATGCCATAGATAGGTATTATTATTTGGAGAAATTCTTTGCCTTTTATTTTGAGTACTAGCATTTTTAAACATCTCATGATTTAAAATTGCTTTGGTTTTATATTCGGTTTGATGATTATAAGCCATTTTTCAATTTAGCGAGAACAAATATTGACACCCTTTTTCAAAATGAACGCTTCATTAATTGAAAAAGAAATACAATAACCAAGTTCTATTAAACAAGAGATAGAAATTAAGTTCCTTTTAAGCTTAGGAACTATATCTGATTTTTTAATAAAAGAAATCTATCTCAGAAAAATAGCTTGGCATCTCCGATTGCGTTGCAGTGAGGCAACGCTCTCCTTCCGACCACGGCGTCATCTCACCTCTTCGAGCTCCTTAAAGGAACTAGTTTCACGAAATGAAGAGCAAACGTGATTAGTGGCTCTGAATCAAGTATCCGAGTCAAATCATTATTTTCCACTAAACAAGTTTCAAGAATAAGTAAATCGATTTACCTTTCTTCTCTTTGAGCTCAAAGAAGGTATTTTGGGCGATTTAAGCCCAGGTGCCCATCTATGTTGCAGTGGAAACATTTTCCTTTATCTCAACCTTGGCTTTTCCCTTTCCTTTGTCGTGCCAGTGCCTTCCCTTTCCTCCTATTTTCTTCTTTTGGGTCTTCTTAATCCTAGAAGATGAGCTCTGAACTTAGTCTCGAGAGGATGAACCCTTCTAGAACCTTTCCGGAATGGGCAAACAGATTTGCCTCTCCATCGGCTTATGCATTATTCTTTATAAGAGACCGGAAAGTTTGTAGTTCATTAAGGAGAGTAGTCGAGTTATACTCTATCTTGTTCATCACCGCATTCTTTGCGAATTGCAAGAAAACTCTTGGAAGAGATTCGAGAATGAACGATATCTGACTTTGCTCGTCAATGACCGCTCCGATCATCTCAGCCACGTTGAAGTGGACCATCAGATCAAGAACGTGTTCTCTCACCGATGACCCCTCCTTCATACGGAGTTATAAGCGTATTTGAGGGGATTACGTGTCGAATCTGTCCCGGACGGTTGTCCAAACATTTCTGTGTGCGAACTCATGATCTCACGGTGAGACCATGCCCTCGTGCTTTTGGCGAACTTGAAACACTAGCCAAAATGTAGACCTTGGCCTTATCATTTGCCTTGATCCAGCGGTCGTACGCTTCCTTAACAGATTGAGGAGCGTTACGAGTAGGGACCTGAGGACATTCCTCAGACAGTACAAACCGTAGGTCGTCAACAACGAGAATCATATTCAAGTTGGACTTCCACGTAGTAAAATTCTCACCAGTTAAACGGTCGCTTTTAAGTAAGGCTATTATTGAGGATGACATGCTGAAAATCTAAAATAATTCTAATTAGTTATGCCTTTTAACCCATTGTAAAAACCAATTAAATTTAGCAAAATTATTAAAGATCGTTGAGACAGCCATCAGTGGTTGCTAGTCGTCGATGTGGTCGTCAGAGTTGTCGTTGTCTATGGTCGCCGAGTTGTCACTGAAGTTGTGTTGTCGAAGTGGTGGCTAAAAAATGGTAACGACAAATGAAAGAGCGAATGAGAAACCAAGTGGTCGCAAGAGGTAACCGTCAACGGTGGTTGAGTCCCTGGTGTGGTCGTTGTAGTTGTAGTTGTCATTGTCGGGTGGTCGCTGGAGTTGTTATCGGAGTTATTGTCGAAACGGTCACCGACAATGAAAAACGAAAAAAATTGAAGAGCAAATGGAAAATCAAGTATTTTCGGAGGCGATCGTCGTGATGGTCGAGTCATTTGGTGTGGTCGTCGAGTTGTCGTTGTCGATGGTGTCGGGTGGTCGCGGAGTTGTCACCGAGTTGTTGCCAAAGTGGTCGCCAGATGCGATGCGTCGAGTTGTCGTTGTTCGGTGGTTGTTGAGTGGCCGTCGGAGTTGTCACCGAGTTGTTGTCAAAGTGGTCGTCGGTGTGCGATCGTCGAGAGTTATCGTTATCGATGGTCGTCGGGTGGTCGTCGAGTTTTTATCGGAGTTATGCGTTGTCGATGGTCGTCGGAGTTTTTACCGGAGTTGTCGAAGTAGTCGATAAATGGATGAGAAAAACATTGAACAAATTTTATGAGATTACACTATTGTAACCCATGGGGTTGTATTGTTGTAACCCATGGGAATGGGTTTCAAAACCAAGGAATTGGAACACCTTGCTCCAAACATGGGTTTGGATTTGGATGCCAAACCCATCCAAATCCAAACCCATAGGCCAAACACACCCCTAGTGTTTAAACTAAACTCACTGTTTAAATTAAACCTTTAATTTTGCAACGATACTTCAAGGGTTTAGAACAAAAGTCTCCGTCGGGCAGTCAGTCATTCCTCCCTTGAATTGAGACTCTCTCAGCCAATTCTCACTACCAGAATATCCCATGTCCCAATGGTCCTTAGCTACCGTTTGTTTGGTCAAGGACTTGTTAACTAGCTTAACTCATCCCGTAAATGTGACCCTACCATTTTTAGATCCAATAGGCCCGAGCCAACAGGCTACTATTAAGAAAAACAACTGTTGGCAAACAACCTAAGAGACCATATCAATTTCTGGAGTTTGCAGTGTTCCGATCCCTATAGTCAGGCCCTCCGTAGGGTTTGGTTGTTCCAGGAAAACCTACCATAGGGGGACGCCCTATTGACGCCACGTAGCCGAGCATGGAACTCACGGTGTGAACTCTTGAAGACGTGAGAGTAAACTCGATGCGAACATCTCGTTTTCTCCCACTGAAGCTCCTAAAATTAGGGTATAGGTTTAACTTAGTTGGATTCTAGCTAAAAGAATCTATCTAAGTCTATGCCTATTATAACTATTATAACTAGGTCTTAAAACTTTATGTCTAGGTGAATAAACATTTTAATTACCTAGAGATAAAATAGAACTAAGGTTAATTCAACTCGAGTTTAAGATTCGGTTCCTGTAGGAGGTGTTAAGAACTGGCAAATCGACAAATACCCCAACCTTAGATAGAACTTCACCGGTAGAGTTCCCTTATAACCAAAGTCCTAAAGTCCTACTATATTTTGACCTATTTAAAATACTACGTAAGACTAATTTCTAATCCTATTAGAAATTAAAAACTTAGGTCTTAATTAATTTTAAACAATTTAAAACTAATTAAATTTTAACCCAAGTTCCTATGTTTGCATGCATTTCTTTATTATAGGTTATGGTTTCTAAAACCCCTTTAATTTATAACTTTTATAAATTTAATAATTAACCTATGATAAAGAAACTATATTATAAATCCAACAATCATTATTCAAATTGGAATTATAAAAGGAATTCAACTAATTGAATTATAAAATTACTTAAACAAAATAACACTTATTTTAAACTAAGTAATTTTATGCTCCATGCAATTTATATTCATATAATCTAATTATAACACTTATAATTAATTACTCATGAAATATAAATTAATCATGCATTTAACTATATTCATATAACATTTATATAAATAAAATGCATGATCATGCTTATCCTAAGGTGGGAAAAATCTAAATGACATTCATAAAGACATAAAGCTGTAAAACTGGAATAATTTGGCCCCTAAAGTGCAAAAATAAAATTACATTAATTTTATTTCATGAAACCGGTCCAAAAACACCCTGAACCGGCCTTGAACCGCTCGAATCGGACCGAAAAAGAATCTGAACTGCTAAACCGCTTTGCAGCTGCTGGAATGCCCCACGGCGTTGCAATGCCCGCTTTGTCCTTATGCACGCCTGTTATCGGGGTGGCGTTGCAACACTGAGGGGCAGCGTTGCAACGCAGCTGACCCCTTGAACGCCCGCGTCGATAGGGAACGTTGGCGTTGCGACGCCGTTCTTCAGCGTTGCAACGCTGATGAACGGCGTTGCAACGCTGCTGCTTCGGCAGTGGCAGAAATCCACGAACACAGCAGCTTCCAACTGCAATTTCTCCTTCGATTTTCCACCGAATTGCTTGAAACTGGTCCCAAACGACTCGTAACTCAATTATAGACTCAATTATGCACTTAATTTGCCCAAAAATTCAGGGGCCTTTACAATAATTTGATCAAATCAAAAGAAGTATACTATGGCCAAATAATCCTAAACAGTTTTAAAGCAAACCCAATGCATTTCCCACCAAATCAATGCAATTTTGTTTTAAAAAAAACAATACAAGCATTGCTCTGATAACAATTGATGGAGATCTGATCTCCTTGAGCAGCGGAAACGTGGTTTGGGATAGTTAAATTGCTTGATTGTTTTAATTGAAACAAAAAACCAGTACATTGACAAATATACAGAACAAGCATAAAATTAACTCTAATCTAATTAGGCATGGATGTTTTACATACAAACATGCTACAAGTTTAACAATTAATCTAATAAAGAAAGAGGAATTACCTTTGTAGTTTTCCTCAGCAGCAACTCCTTGCTCAAATCAATACAGCAACACAAGAAGCTTTAGTTTCTCTATTTTTACTGAACACCACCAAAAGAGTAAACCCTCTATCCTCTGAATGCTTAGATCTTTCCTTTGTGGGAGGATTCCAACAGTTGGAAGAACAAGGGAATTGAGAGTGAGAGAGAATTTTTTTTTACTTCTTCCAGAACAATTGATCAATCGATCAACCCAAATGAGCAACCCCTTCTCCCTGTTAAACTGTCGATAGGGAGAAGGGGAGGGGTAGTGGCGAACGTGTTTGGATGACACGTTCCCTTATTTTATTATTCAAATAATAATAATAATATAATAATTTAATTTAATTTAATTATTAATTTAAATCATATTTAAATAATACAAATTAAATATCATATATTTAATTTGGATTAAATCTCATTTAATCATATTACCCCTTTAACCTATAGTTTTAATAATGTGCATCCAGTGCACATTAAATTTTAACCTATAGTTTTCAAATGTGAATCACATTCACATTTAATATAATATTTGAACTCTTTCAAATATTCAATTCTCTCATATAATTTTAATATGAATCATATTCACATTAAATTTATAATATATAGTTCCAAAATTATATATTATATCGTATCTAAATACATTAAATATATTCCCTAATGAGTTTGAACATTTCAAATTCAAATGATCTAAGAACCCTTTACGACCTGAAGGTGGACCTAATGGACCTACAGATCGAAGCTCCAACGATCTGAGATTGCTCTCGCTAATCTCATTTACCTCCCAATCAACATTCGTTAATCATGGAACACTCCACTAAAGTCCCACACCGCACTCTTCTCACCGCAGATATATTTACGTGTCCATGGATATTGACCAATAACAGCAAGTCAATCCTTCACGAATGTTCGTAACACCAGCTGGGTCAAATTACCGTTTTAACCCTGGGTTACATCTTGTGCCTTAAGTACCAGTGCTCCTCTAATGAACAATTTGTTTGTGGTCCTACCAACAAACAGAGTCCCTCTCGGGCCAATGAGAGGGTCGGGCCCTTTGTTCAAGTCCCGGAGACACCACTTAAGGGAACATTCCTCTACTTCCTAGTAGGCGGGAAGGAGTGAATTCCATCTTGCTAAGTTAAGTTCCCAACCTCTCACTCGGTCTCGTCCCCAAGATGGTAGGCATATTGAGTCGGCGAATCTGGCCACTCTCACCCATACTAGTCAAAGGACAATCCCTCGCGAACAGGAGTTCGTAACCTGCTCAGGATTGAGATCAAGTTGCCTAGGTCATCCGAGTGAAATAGAAACTTAACTAGTCAACGGAGTTAAGCTAGAGATTACTATTTTGTGGTCCGGTCTTATGTAATCTCATTACATAGGATATCTCCGCTCACATGTCCTCTACACAAACACGTTAGGATCACAGTGTTTGTATCAAATACAAAGTGGGCCACATCCATAGTTTAACCAGGGTAAGGTACCCAAACCTTATCCCCTAACTATAGACCCTTTAGGTTGTATCTCGAACTGAGATCCTTTTTATGTACATTACATTCAGTTAAAGATTCATTTAACAGCCTTGGATGTTTAGTTTATTGGATTTACGGTTTAAATAAAAGCAAACTCGTAGATAACGAACAATAACACTTTATTGAATTAATAACACTTTATTACATGAATTAGAACATAATTACAAACTACGAGTTTTCCGGCACAAATCCCAACAGGTTTAACGCAGGCATCGAAGACATTAGTGAACGCCTCAGCAAATGGATCACTACTCAGCAAAACAGTGAACGAGGCTAATGAAATTCTGGATGCCATAGTTTCAAACAATAGCCAATGGGGCAAGGATGAATCACACAACACAAGGAATATTGCAAGAGCTCATGAAGTGGATACAATAGCAGGATTGAGTGCCCAGATTGCAGCAATAGACAACACTCCAAAGAATATGGCAGTGGGAAATCAAGCCACAATTGTTGTTATACATTCCATTCCCAACCCTAGTCTCACTTGTGTTTATTGTAATGATAACCATCTCTTTGAAAATTATCCTCACAACCCTGTTTCTATGTATTATATAGGAAAAAATGGATTGAATCCTTACTCTAACACATACAATCCAAGATGGCAACAACATCCAAATTTTTCATGGAGTGGACAGGGGACAGGAACTTCCAATCAGAACCAATATCACAAACAGGGAATTCCACCAGGGTTCAGCAATCAACAACAGCATTATACACAGAAGAATGCAACCTCAATGCAACAGCAATCAAAAGGACATGGTTCATCATTAGAAAACTTGGTGAAAGAATTCATGGCAAGTCAAGCGGCATCTTTGCGTAACTTGGAAGTGCAGGTTGGACAGCTAGCAAATGAAATGAAAAAAAGACCACAAGGGATGTTACCCAGCACATTGAAACTTCACAACGAGAAGGAAAGGAACATTGCAAGGCAATAACCTTAAGAAGTGGAACAAATGAGGCAGGTCCAGAGATGCCCAAGGAACAAGAAGGTCCAAAGGCAGTTGAGAAAGATGAAGAAGGAAGGAAGGTTGGCACATAAGAAAATGAGCAAAACAGGAATAATGAAGGTGAAGCGACAAAGGAAAGGATCGCTAAGCACCAAGATAAGGAGGAGGGAAATGCAACCCCAAAAGAACATACATCAACCAAGGAATACAAACCACCTCCTCCATTCCCTCAACGATTCAAGAAATCAACTCAGGATGCACAATTTAATAAATTCTTAGATATACTCAAGCAACTCCATGTCAATATTCTGGATGGAAGCACTTGGCAGATGCCTAACTATGTTAAATTCCTGAAAGATATCTTGACAAAGAAACGCAGGCTAGAGGAATTTGAAACAGTAACTTTGACAGAAAACTGCAGTGCATTCATAACCAGCAAAATACCACCTAAATTGCAAGATCCAAGAAGTTTTACAATACCCTGCGTGATTGGAAGCATATATGTGGGAAGAGCACTTTGTGATCTAGGAGAAAGCATAAATCTTATGCCACTATCAATCTTTAAAAGACTAGGGATTGGAGAAGCTAGACCGACGGCAGTAACTTTGTAGCTTGCAGACAGGTCAATCGCTCGACCAACAAGGAAGATTGAGGATGTATTGGTGAAAGTGGACAAATTTGTTTTCCCTGCAGATTTCATTATCCTGGATTGTGAAGTAGACAAAGAAGTTCCAATCATCTTGGGCAGACCGTTCCTAGATACTGGGAGGACATTGATTGATGTGCAGAAAGGAGAACTCACTATGCGAGTGAATGATCAGCAAATCACTTTCAATGTTCTCAATGCATTGTAATATCCAGGAGAGTTGGAGGATTGTTCAAGAATAGAAATAGTAGATTCTTTGCTGATGCACGAATTTCAGGAAAATTTAGAAGAAGAGGACAACGGAGCAGAAAAATCGGACCATGAAGAGATAATGAGTCAGGATGAATCAAGAGAACTTGCATACATCAGTCCATTAAGGGACCCAAAAGAACAAATAACCCAGATCAAGCCATCAATAGTGGAACCACCTGACTTAGAGCTAAAACCTTTACCACCCCATTTGAAATACACCTTCTTGGAGGAAGGCAAAAAGTTACCAGTAATCATCTCTTATACACTCACTAATCAAGATGAAATTTCTCTTTTGTAGGTCCTTGCACGGCATAAAAAGGCAATAGGATGGACAATAGCAGACGTTCAAGGAATCAGTCCCTCTTTCTGCATGCAAAAGATTAATCTTGAAGAAGGAGCAAGGAACTCAGTTGAAGGACAGAGAACGTTGAACCCTGTTATGAAAGGGGTTGTTCGAAAAGAAATAATAAAATCGATCGTTGCAGGAATCATCTACCCAATTGCAGACAGCAATTGGGTAAGTCCAGTGCAGTGTGTACCTAAGAAAGGAAAAATGACCATAATCCAGAGCGAGAAGAATGAACTCATCCCAACACGGACAGTGACTGGATGGAGAATTTGCATGGACTACCGTAAGTTGAACAAGGCCACCAGGAAGGATCACTTTCCTCTTCCATTTATCGATCAAATGTTGGATTCGTTGGGAGGAAAGGAATATTACTGTTTCTTAGATGGCTACTCAGGGTACAACTAGATCACAATTGCACCAGAAGATCAAGACAAGACAACATTCACCTGTCCATATGGGACATTTGCATTTCGAAGAATACCATTCGGACTATGCAACGCACCAGCAACATTCTAAAGATGCATGATGGAAATCTTTTCCAACATGGTGGAAAGAACAGTCGAGATCTTCATGGATGATTTCTCAGTATTTGGGAAGTCATACCAGGAATGCCTTGACAATCTTGAATGGTGTTATGCAAGTGCGAGGAGACAAATCTGGTGTTGAATTATGAGAAATGTCATTTCATGGTGCGCGAAGGAATAGTACTTGGGCATCGGATCTCCAAGAATGGAATCAAAGTAGACAAGGCGAAGGTGGAAGTAATCCCAAAACTTCCACCACCAAAATCAGTGAAGGAGATTCGAAGTTTCTTAGGGCATGTAGGTTTCTATAGATGATTCATCAGGAATTTCTCCCAGATCTCTAAACCCTTGTGTACTCTGATCGAGAAGGACAGGAAATTTGTGTTCGATGAAGAATGCAGCGCTGCTTTTGAAATTCTGAAAAAAGGCGCTCAACTCAGCACCTATCATGGTTGAACCAGACTGTTCAAAGCCTTTTGAACTATTGTGTGATGCAAGTGACTTTGCAGTGGGAGCTTCTGGCAGTAAGACCTTGAACGAGGCACAAGTCAACTACACTACTACTGAAAAGGAGCTTCTGGCAGTTGTCTTTGCCTTTGAGAAATTCAGATCTTATCTAGTGGGAACAAAGGTCGTAGTCCATACTGACCATTCGACTCTCAAATATTTGTTGTCAAAGAAAGATGCAAAGCCAAGACTGATCAGGTGGATCTTGTTACTCCAAGAATTTGACCTAGAGATACAGGACAGAAAAGGAACAGAAAATCAAGTGGTCGATCATATGTCCAAATTGGCAGAGGAAGCTAGATAGGAAAAATTGGAGAAAATTCAAGACAGGTTTGCAGATGAAATGTTGTTGGCAATAGAAGTGAGCTTAATCCCATGGTATGCAGATATAGCCAATTACTTGGTGAGTGGATTAACCCCACCTGGGGCAACCCCACAACAACTGAAGAGATTCTTCCATGACATGTGTTACTACTATTGGGATGAGTCATACTTGTACAAACTTGGACCTGATCAAATCTGGAGAAGATGTGTAGCAGAGGAGGACTCAATGCAGGTACTTGAAGCTTGTCATACAGCTTCATATGGAGGACACTTTGCAGGTATAAAAACAACAACAAAAGTACTGCAAATGGATACTACTGGCCCACGTTGTTCAAGGATGCACAGGAATATGTGAAATGTTGTGATCGTTGCCAACGAACCAGGAATCTCTCAACTAGGAATGAAATGCCAATGAATTACATTTTAGAGGTGGAAATTTTTTATGTATGGGGGATTGACTTCATGGGTCCATTCCCTCCATCCTTCGGGAATATCTACGTATTGCTTGCAGTAGACTACGTGTCTAAATGGATCGAGGTTGTGGCAACCACCACCAACGATGCAAAGGTAATAAAGAAATTCCTGCTGAAAAACATATTCTCAAGGTATGGAACCCCGAGAGTGTTGATAAGCGACGAAGGAACACATTTTGTCAACAGAGCAATGGTGAGTCTTCTAGCAAAATACAATGTCAAACACAGGATTGCAACATCTTATCATCCACAAACAAATGAACAAGCAGAAGTCTCCAACATGAAAATAAATACAATTTTGGAGAAGACAGTGGATCCCTCCAAAAGGGATTGGCCTTTACGGTTGGATGAAGTGTTATGGGCATATAGGACAGCATTTAAGACACAATTAGAAATGTCCCCATACAGGTTGCTATTTGGAAAGGCATGCCACTTGCCTCTAGAGCTTGAACATAAGGCATATTGGGCAATCAAAAGACTGAACATGGACATGACAATGGCAGGAGCTAAACGGAAACTCCAGTTGAGTGAATTTGAGGAACTGAGATTATCTTCTTATGAAAATGCGAAACTAACAAGGAGAAGATAAAAATATGGCATGATCAGAAAATCCGTGAAAAGAATTTGTAGGTCGGTCAGCAGATTTTATTGTTCAATTCCAGGCAAAAACTTTTCCTAGGGAAGCTCAAATCAAGATGGTTGTACCTTTGGGTAAAATGCGAAACTAACGGGGAAAAAGTTTCTTCATAGTCAACTCCTTCCCTTTGGGTAAAACCCTTTGCTACAAGTCTAGCCTTAAAGGTCTGTACCTTTCCGGCTGCATCTCTATTTCTCTTATAGATCCACTTACACCCTATGGGTCTAACCCCTTCAGGTTGCTCTACAAGTTCCCATACTGAATTGAAGTCCATTGACTCCATTTCAAGGTCCATGGCTTTGATCCATTGGTCCTTGTCTACGTCATTCATTGTCTGTTTAAAAGACAATGGATCTTCTACGTCGTCATCAGGTATGATAACTTGAGTTTCAGCTAAACCCAAGTAGCGGTCAGGTTGGGAAACAACCCTCCCACTGCGTTGAGGCATTCCCAACGATTGAGAAGGACGAGACTGACTTGAGGTGTTGGCTCTTCCATCAACTCTTGATGAAGGTCCAGCTTGAGCAACAACTCTTGTTGGTTCATGTGTAGCTTCATTTAGTACTAATTTACTACGCGGTTTATGGTTTTTCATGTGATCTTCCTCCAAGAACGTGGCGTTTGTCGATACAATCACCTTATTTTCTTGTGGGTCGTAGAAAAGACCACCTCTCATTTCTTTGGGATAGCCAACAAATTGGCACAATATTGAACGAGGTTCCAGTTTATTTGGGTTTGTCACGAGCACGTGTGCCGGACAACCCCAAATCCTGAAGTGTTGTAAACTAGGTTTACGCCCCTTCCAAAGTTCAAAAGGTGTTTCTGAAACACATCTTGATGGAACACTGTTCAAGATTTGAACTGTAGACTCTACTGCGTATCCCCAAAACGAGGCAGGCAATTGAGCATAGCTCATCATAGAACTAACCATGTCTAACAAGGTTCTATTTCTCCTTTCTGACACACCATTTTGCTGTGGTGTATTAGGTGCAGAGAGTTGAGATTTAATTCCATGTTCTATCATATAGTCCTGGAATCTCAAATCCATGTACTCTCCACCTCGATCTGATCGAAGTGTTTTAATGGTTTTTCCTAATGCATTCTCTCTTCAGCCTTAAACTCTTTGAACTTTTCAAGAGCTTCAGACTTGTGATGCATTAGGTATAGATAATCATATCTCGAATAATCATCTATGAAAGAGATAAAATATTCAAACCCTCCTCGAGCTTTAACATTCACCGGTCCACAAAGATCCGAATGCACAAGTTTTAGGGGCTCTATGGCTCTATAACCTTTTCTAGTAAAAGGTCGTTTGGTCATTTTACCTTCCAAGCAAGACTCGCAAGGCGGTAAACAATCATCTTCTAACATGTTTAGAAGTCCATTCTTAGAAAGTCTCTCAATCCGGTTGAGATTAATATGACCAAGTCTAAGATGCCACAGATAGGTATTATTATTTGGAGAAATTCTTTGCCTTTTATTTTGAGTATTAGCATTCTTAAACATCTCATGATTTAAAATTGCTTTGGTTTTATTCGGTTTCAGTACGTACAAGCCATTTTTCAATTTAGCAAAACAAATATTGACACCCTCTTTCAAGATGAACGCTTCATTGATTGAAAAAGAAATACAATAACCAAGTTCTATTAAACAAGAGATAGAAATTAAGTTCCTTTTAAACCTAGGAACTATATACAGATTTTTTAAAGAAATAAATCTATCTCCGAAAAATAACTTGGCATCTCCCACTGCACGAGCTGAGACGACGTCTCCCGTTCCGACCCTGAGAGTCATCTCACCCTCTTCGAGCTCCTTGAAGGAACTAGTTTCCTGAAATGAAGAGTAAACTTGATTAGTGGCTCCTGAATCAAGTATCCAGGTTAAATCATCATTTTCCACTAAACATGTTTCAAGAACAAGTAAATCTAATTTACCTTTCTTCTCTTTGAGCTCAAGAAGGTATTTTGGGCGCTTTCTCTTCAAAGGCCCATCCATGTTGCAGTGGAAACACTTTCCTTTATCCGCAAGCTTGGCTTTTCCCTTGCCTTTGTCAGCAGGAGGTGCCTTCCCTTTCCCTCCTATTTTCTTCTTTTGGGTCTTCTTAAACCCAGAATATGAGCTACAGGAGTTAGTCCCAGAGGAGGAACCCTTTTGGAACCTTGTGGAATGGGCAAACAGATTTGCCTCTCCATCAGTCTGTCCCTTATTCTTCATAAGAGACTGGAAAGTCTGTAGTTCATTAATGAAGTAGTCAGGTTATACTCTATCTTGTTCATCACACCATTGCTGCGGAATTGCAGGAAACTCTTCGAAAGAGATTCTAGGATGAACGATACCTGACTCTGCTCGTCAATGACCGCTCCGTTCATCTCAGCCACGTTGAAGTGGACCATCAGATCAAGAACGTGTTCTCTCACCGATGACCCCTCCTTCATACGGGGAGTTATAAACGTATTTGAGGGATTCATGTCGAATCTGTCCCGCATTTGTCCAAACATTTCCTGCAGTGAACTCATGATCTCACGAGCTGAGACCATGCCCTCATGCTTTTGGCCAGAACTTCAGAAACACTAGCCAAAATGTAGACCTTGGCCTTATCATTGGCCTTGATCCAGCGGTCGTACGCCTCCTTAACATATTGAGGAGCGTTACGAGCAGGAATCTGAGGACATTCCTCAGTTAGTACGAACCGAAGGTCGTCAACAACGAGAATCGTATTCAAGTTGGACTTCCACGTAGTAAAATTCTTACCAGTTAAACGGTCGCTTTTAAGTAAGGCTATTATTGAGGACGACATGCTGAAAATCTAAAATAGTTCTAATTAGTTATGCCTTTAAACCCATTATAAAAACCAATCTTATTTAGCAAAATTATTAAAGAACCCTAGTGTTTAAACTAAAACGCATAGTTTAAGTTAAACCTTTAATCTTGCAACGATACTTCAAGGGTTTAGAACAAAATCCTCCGTCGGGCGGTCAGTCATTCCTCCCTTGAATTGAGACTTTCTTAGCCAATTCCCACTACCAGAACATCTCATGTCCCAATGGTCCTTAGCTACCGTTTGTTTGGTCAAGACTTGTTAACTAACTCAACTGATCCCGTAAATGTGACCCTACCATTTTCAGATCCAATAGGCTTGAGCCAACATGCTACTATTAAGAAAGACAACTGTTGGCAAACAACCTAAGAGACCCTATCCATTTCTGGAGTTCGCGGTGTTCCGATCCCTATAGTCAGGCCCTCCGTAGGGTTTGGTTGCTCCAGACACAACTAGCGGGCGGACTATAGAAATCTCACGGCATGACCTAATGAAGGAGACCATAGGATACGTTGACACGCGTCCTGCTCCCATTTACTATGGATACTTCCCTCATTCACCTTGGTATTGAACCATGCAAACACGTACCGTAGGGGGACGCCACATTAACGCCACGTAGCCGAGCATGGAACTCACGATGTGAACTCTTGAGAACGTGAGAGTAAACTCGATGCGAACATCTCGTTTTCTCCCACTGAAGTTCCTAAAATTAGGGTATGATATTTAACTTAGTAGGATTCTGGCTAAAAGAATCTATCTAAGTCTATGCCTATTATAACTATTATAACTAGGTCTTAAAACCTTATATCTAGGTGAATAAACATTTTAATTACCTAGGTTCCGAGTCAGTTACCAGGTAGGAGGTGTTCCGTTAACTGTCAGCTTAAGTACCCCCAGCCTTAGACAGAACTTCACCGGTAGAGTTCCCTTATAACCAAAGTCCTAAAGTCCCACTATATTTTAAACCATTTAAAATATTACGTAAGACTTATTTCTAATCCTATTAGAAATTGAAACTTAGGTCTAAATTAATTTTAAACGATTTAAAACTAATTAAATTTAACCCAAGTTCCTATATTTTCATGCATTTCTTTACTATAGGTTATGGTTTCTAAAACCCCTTTAATTTATAATTTTTATAAATTTTAATAATTAACCTATGATAAAGAAACTATATTATAAATCCAACAATCAATATTCAAATTGGAATTATAAAAGAAATTCAACTACTTGAATTATAAAATTACTTAAACAAAATAACATTTATTTTAAACTAAGTAATTTCATGCTCCATGCAATTTATTTTCCATATAATCTAATTATAACACTTATAATTAATTACTCATGAAAAATAAATTAGTCATGCATTCAACCATATTCATATAACATTTATATAAATAAAATGCATGAACATGATTATCCTAAGGTGGGAATAATCTAAATGACATTCATATAGATAAAAAGTCAGAAATCGAAATAATTTGGCCTAAAGTGCAAAAAAAATAAATTACATTAATTTATTTCATGAAACCGTCAAAAATACCTGAATCGGCCTTGAAGCGCTCGAATCGGACCAAAACCATCGAACCAGTCGAGCCTGGTGCACTGCTGGAATGCCCCACGGTGTTGCAATCAAGGCCGAGGCGCGCGTTAACGCCCGCTTTGTCGTCTTGCGCGCTGGGTATCGGGATGGCGTTGCAGCGGAGGCGGCGTTACAGTAACGCCACGACTTCTTTGAGCGCTCGCGTCGATAGGGGCGCTCGCGTTACCGCCGCTGCTTTGCCCGGCGAAAGAGTCAAAACTCACGAACACAAAGAAACCGTTCTTCAATTTCTCCTTCGAATCTCAACCAAATTGAATGAAACTTGTCCCGAACGACTTGTAACTAAATTACAGACTCAATTTTTCACTTTTTGCCCAAAAACGCAGGGGCCTTTACATACAATTTGATCAAAATCAAAGGTAAACTATGGCCAAAAACTCCTAAACAAAGATATTCTGACAAACCAATGCAATTCCCACCAAAATCAATGCAATTTTGTTTCAAAACAAAACAATACAAGCATTTCTCTGATACCAATTGATGGAGATCTGATCTCCTTGAGCAGCGAAAAACATGATTGGGATCGTTATTGTTTGATTGTTTTAATTGAACCAAAAACCAGTACATTGATTAAAAAAAAATACAGAACAAGCATGTAATTAATTCTAATCTAATAAGGCATGAATTAATTGCATACAAACATACTGAGTTTAACAATTAAACTATGAAGAGAGGAAAGGAAACGTTTACCTTTGTAGACTCGCAGCAACTCCTTGCTCCAAGCAAATTCCAGTAAATCAGCAACACAGCAACTCTCTGTTTTTCAAGCAGGAACACTACCACTTGGAAAACCCTCTATGTCTCTGAGTGCTTAGAACTCTCCTTTGTGGGAAGGATTCCAACAATTGGAAAAATTTGGGAATGAGAGTGTGTGAGAGAGAGAATTCTTTTAGAGACTCTTCTCCAAAATTTTGCAGATCGATCATTGGCAAGAGCAACCCCCTTCTCCCTGTTAAACTGTCGATAGGGAGAAGGATAGGGGTAGTGGGGAACGTGTCTAGATGACACGTTCCCTCGTTTATTTTTATAATAATAATAATAATAATATAATTAAATCAAATTTAATTATTCATTTAAATCACATTTAAATAATACAAATTAAATCATATATTTAATTTAGATTAAATCTCATTTAATCATATTACCCCTTTAACCTATAGTTTTAATGTACATCCAGTGCACATTAAATTTTACCCTATAGTTTGCAAATGTGAATCACATTCACATCTAAAACAATATTTGAACTCTTTCAAATATTCAATTCTCTCATATAATTTAATATGAATCATATTCACATTAAATTTATAATATATAGTTCCAAAACTATATATTATATCGTATCAATATACATTAAATATATTCCCTAATGAATTTGAACATTTCAAATTCAAATGATCTAAGAACCCTTTACGAGCTAGAAGGTGGACCTAATGGACCTACAGATCTGAAGCTCCAACGATACGAGATTGCTCGGTTAATCTCATTAACCTCCCAATCAACATTCGTTAATCATGCGGAACACTCCACTAAAGTCCCACACCGCACTCTTCTCACTGCAGAGATATATTTCGTGTCCATGGATATTGACCAATAACACAAGTCAATCCTTCACGAATGTTCGTAACACCACCGGGTCAAATTACCGCTTTTACCCTCAGGTTAAATCTTGTGCCTTAAGTACCAATGCTCCTCTAATGAACAATTTGTTTGTGGTCCTACCAACAAACAGAGTCCCTCTCGAGCCAATGAGAGGGTCGGGCCCTTTGTTCAAGTCCCGGAGACACCACTAAAGGGAACATTCCTCTACTTACCCTAGTAGGCGGGAAGGAGTGAATTCCATCTTGCTAAGTTAAGTTCTCAGCCGCTCACTCGGTCTTGTCCCCAAGAAGGTAGGCATATTGAGTCTCCATGAATCCGGCCACTCTCACCCATACTAGTCAAAGGACAATCTCTCGAAAACAGGAGTTCGTAACTCGCTCGAGATTGAGATCAAGTTGCCTAGGTCATCCTAGTGAAATAGAAACCTAACTAGTCAACGGAGTTACAGCTAGAGGTTACTATTTCGTGGTACGGTCTTATGTAATCTCATTACATAGGATATCCCCACTCACATATCATCTACACGAACACGTTAGGATCACAGTGTTTGTATCAAATACAAAGTGGGTCATATCCATAGTTTTACCAGGGTAAGGTATCCAAACCTTATCCCCTAACTATAGACCCTTTAGGTTGTATCTCGAACCGAGATCCTTTTTATGTACATTACATTCAATTAAAGATTCATTTAACAGCCTTGGATGTTTAGTTTATTGGATTTAGGGTTTTAAATAAAGGCAAACTCGTAGATAGAGAACAATAACACTTTATTGAAATAATAACACTTTATTACATTAATTAGAACATAATTACAAACTACGAGTTTTATGGCATAAATCCCAACATCTTTGTTGTTTTCCATCCCATTCGATTGACACGACAACTTGTGTTCTTGCTTTTTCATGGATAAGAAGGAAGAACTTGAGCCCTTACTCCTTTTCCTTGTTTTCGGTTTTCACGTTCCTTCTCCTTATTTTCTTTTCAGTTTTTCACTTATCTCCCAGCAATTTAAAACTATGTTTTCTTTTATTTTCATCATGAGCTAATTTCCTCTTTAGGGGTTCAAGTGTGAACGCCCTAGAAGAGAGATGCCTAGCTAAAACTAACAAGGTAGTTGTGTTGGCAACCAAATTCGAGTTTGTTTTAGAGAATTAAATTGGTAGTCCTTAGCTACAGCTGATGGAGATCGGATCCCCTTGAGCAGCGGAAACGTGTTTTGGAATCGTAATTGCAACTTCGTTTTGGTTGAAAAACAAAAACCAGTACATTGGGAAAAACAGAACAAGCATACATTTCCTAATCTAATTAGGCATGAAACTAATCATGCAAACACATGCTTTAGAATTTAAACTAAACTAAAAAGGAATTCAAAATTTACCTTTGTAGTTCTACAGCAACTCCTTGCTCCAAGTGTGCAGCAACACAGCAACCAAAAATTTCTTCTCTGTTTTCTTCAACATGACAGCAACACGAGGAAAACCTTCTATCCTCTGAGTTCCACTTAGATCCTACCTTGGTGGAAAGGTATTCCAACAGTTGGAAGTGAGTGAGAGGGAATTGATAGAAAGAGAATTTTCCAGATAGCAATCAGATAGATCGATCAAAAATCATTACTTGCACCTTTCTCCATTTGAGAGGAAGAAGCATAGAAGGGGTAACTCCTCACTCCCTATCGAGAAGGGATTGGAGAGTGATGGGAACGTGTCATCGTGACACGTTCCCAATTAATTAAATTTATTTATTTAATTATCATATTTAATTAAATACCATATTATACAAAATGATTAAATCTCATTTAATCATTTTACCCCTTAATCTATAGTTTTAATGCACATCCAATGCACATTAAATTTTAACCTATAGTTTTCAAATATGAATCACATTCACATTTAAATTTAATATTTGAACTCTTTCAAATATTTAATTCTCTCATATAATTTAATATGAATCATATTCACATTAAATTTATAATATATAGTTCCAAAACTATATATTATATCGTATCTATATACATTAAATTTATTCCCTAATGAATTTGAACATTTCAAATTCAAACGATCTAAGAACCCTTTACGAGCTAGAAGGTGGACCTAATGGACCTACAGATCAGAAGCTCCAACGATACGAGATTACTCAGTTAATCTCATTAAGCTCCTAATCAACATTCGTTAACTGCGGGAACACTCCACTAAAGTCCCGCAGCTGCACTCTTCTCACTGCAGATATATTTCTGTGTCCACGGATATTGACCAATAACAGCAAGTCAATCCTTCACGAATGTTCGTAACACCAGCTGGGTCAAATTACCGTTTTAACTCTGGGTTACATCTTGTACCTTAAGTACCAGTGCTCCTCTAATGAACAATTTGTTTGTGGTCCTACCAACAAACAGAGTCCCTCTCGGGCCAATGAGAGGGTCAGGCCCTTTGTTCAAGTCCTGGAGACACCACTTAACGGAACATTCATCTACTTACCCTAATAGGCGGGAAGGAGTGAATTCCATCTTGGTAGGCTAAGGCCCCAGTTGCTCACTCGGTCTTATCCCCAAGAAAGTAGCCATATTGAGTCGGCGAATCTGGCCACTCTCACCCATACTAGTCAAAGGACAATCCCTCAAAAGCGAGTTCGTAACACGCTTTCAGATTGAGATCAAGTTGCCTATGTCATCCTTGTGAAATAGAAACCTAACTAGTCAACAGAGTTACATCTAGTGGTTACTATTTCGTGGTCCGGTCTTATGTAATCTCATTACATAGGATATCCTCACTCACATGTCGTCTACACGAACACGTTAGGATCGCAGTGTTTGTATCATATACAAAGTGGGCCACATCCATAGTTTTACCAGGGTAAGGTACCCAAACCTTATCCCCTTACTATAGACCCTTTAGGTTGTATCTCGAACCGAGATCTTTTATATGTACACTACATTCAGTTAAAGATACATTTTACAGCCTTGGATGTTTAGTTTATTAGATTTGGGGTTAAAACAATGGTAATATCGTAAATAACGAATAATAATACTTTATTGAAGTAATAACAGTTTATTACAATAATTAGAACAAAAAATTACAAACTACGAGTTTTAGGGCACAAACCCCAACAACGGTGAGATCGTGTTCAACAAGACTCGAACTTGATACCTAAAGGGTCAAGGAACAGTAGATATCCTAAAAACAGTGGAGGAAAGGACTTAGACATAAGATCCGAAACTTCGACCCTAGACATAGGGCAAGACTCCGAAATCCAGTGGGTTGTGTGTGAAACCATCTCAGCTCAATTAGTCACAAACATGTAGGTTTAATTGCTTAGTTTCCTACAGGATTTGGGAGCAAAACCGAATAGGAATTGAACCTGATTTACTTAGCTTTGGATTTGTTGGCAGCATTTTCAGCAGCATTTTCTTCGAAGGGGCAAAAGCACTTGAATTCCCTTCGTTTATTTCATTGACTTTTCTTTATTTACAGCAACTTAAAACCCCAAATTCAACCTTTTATATTTTTGGTTACCTTATTTGCAATTTCACTAGCATTCCTTAGTTTTCCGATTTGACTTGTAAACTCGTTCCCTGTGGGTTCGATACTCTGGAATACTTCAATTTCTATTACTTCGATCACATGCACTTGCGTGTAGAGCATAGCGATCAATGTGTAGTTTTCTTGTCTTCGTTTTGCAGACCATCTCTTTCCTCCAAGTATACAAATTCGTTGTTGGCCTCACATACAAATCAGGTGTGTACCCTCTGCCCGGATTTGTGTATCAATAATATGTACTTGTCTGTTATTTTTAAAAAAAATAACAAAAAATAATTATTATTCCAAATTGAGTGACCACCATCATGTAAACCACGAATTTGACTCTCGAAAGCAAGGCTCATAAAAAAACAAATGGACTTTTATGTTTCCATCGCCTTTGGTGTTGATACCAGTGTCGACGAGTGTGAAGACCCTAGCGTTGACGTCATTGAAGGCAACAACGACTATTGAATTTCGGTGGTGAGAAATTTTAGCTCGACTAAAATGAGAAAGAGAACAGAAAATGTGGTGGTGGACAAAGTGACGTTCATGAACACAATGAGTTGGTTGTAGCTAACCTTTTTAGCTTTGTTAACAGTCTTATGAAGGATAAGTGGCATCGATGTTGAAGAGGAAGGGAACAAAGATTCTTGTGAGAGCAATTCTGAAAGCCCTACATGGACAAATCGAGCTAGAGGTCGACGAAAAATTAAAAAAAATCAATATTGGTGACTGATTCAAGAATAGAAGTACTCCATTGAGGAAACATATGGTGCAAATAAGTTTTATTTTTACTAAAGGCCAACGAATCAAGTAGAAAAATTCTGCCTTAAAATTAAAACCCCCTCAATTAATGAAATGTTCTTCTTAATCTTTTGAAAAGAAAAGAAAATCTACAATGTTAGGGGGTGAAATTGGACCAATAAGAATGGACCGACTAAAGGGCTACAATGAAGAACCAAACAAGAAAATAAGCTCAATACAAAGTTAAAATGGGTCGGATTCGACAAGGGACCGACCAAGGATGAGAAAAGATGAAGAAACGAGCTTGGGTCGAAGTCCAATCTCTCATGTTCCATAGACCTCTAGTCCAGCTCAATTTGTCCCTTTCGTCTACAGTTGACAATGGAAACCCATAAAGAACCTTAGGGACGAGGTATTTGAGCTCTTCCTTCAGAGGAGAGTGAGGTAAGCTCATTTCAGCCACCTAAAACTCTTAGACTTCCCAATTCTCTCTGAAAACTATCTTTGATTTAAGCATCAAAGCTTGTGTGCCTTACATCCATCACGCTAATGTCCAGGTTTTTCTTGTCTTGCAGGCCGCATTCTTCCCCAAGAATACAAATTTACCATCGTTGTCACTTAGAGGTCAGGTACATTCTCCAGTCTGAAATTTTGCAACAACATACAACAAAATTAAAAGTTGAGCTAGATGAGTAAAATTGAGTAAGATAATATATTTTTTTAAAACCCAATGTTTTTATTTTAATTTTATTTAATTATAAATTTTATTTTTCAAGTATACAATTTTATTATAAATTTTGTCACGTCATCTTTTGATTAGTTGACTTATAAAAATTTTAAATCTCAAAGATGAAAGGGTAATTAGTTTGTTCGGTAGAAAATCTGAATTCTATTTTATATTTTGAATTGAGTGAATATGAGATTGTCATATGTGGTTTTTAAAAATTATTTCCAAATTCTTTTATCTAAATAGTAGAAATTCTGAAAACAATATTTTTATATTTACATCATATCCACATTTTGAATTCGAAATTTTAAAATACAAAATTATATTAAAAACAATAAAATTTTAATTACTACAGTATTTCATGTTATAAACTCAATTTATTTTTGTTAAATTAAACTATGTATAATATAATATATTATAAATTATATGATATTTTTTATACAAAATTTATAACAAAAAAAATTAATTAATAATGATTTATATTTAATTTAATATTTAATTTTACAACAATAACGAGTTTCATGGTCTATAAATATATTACCAAACATATTTTGAATAATTGTTTAAATTAAAATTTAATTCCTAAATTTACTATAAAAACATATCTAAAAATATGAAATACAACTCTATTTTTATTAAATCTTCAAAATTATATTTTGAGATTCGCTACCAAATCGACCCTAAAATTTTAAAACTTAGGAATAAAATACGTATTGCTAAACTTGAGTGATTACTATTTTTGGGCAAAAAGTTAAACAGCCACCATTATAGCAAATTACTCTATAAATCATATTCTAACTTTTATGTATCAAATGAAATGAATTTGGTCTTATCCTTGCGAATCTTACGTCTTACCAGATTTTCCTTTTTCTTTTTCGTTTTCGTTTTCGTTTTCCTTTTCCTTTGAATGACGCAAAAGTAATTCCCCCAAAAGCAATCCTCCATTTGTCAAATGACCGTTTCCTCTGCCGGCCATGGGAAAATTTTTAGTCCTATAAATTCCTCTACCTCCTCAATTAACTGCATGCTTGTTTATCATTTTAAATTAATTTTATATGGATTTTATCAATTAAAATGATATTCTCTTTTTCACTGGATTCTTTTTTTTAATAGTTTTTAAACTATTTTTAAAAATATAGGAATGCCGTCTCTTCAAAAGAGGATCTACATTAGGTGCAGTGCATGAGAAATAGCTTAGAATGTTTGAGAGTATGAAATTATTTATTTCTTTTTCCAATTTTCTTTTCTTTTCACTTTTTTTTTCCTTTCCTTTTCTTTATTTTATTTATTTTGAAATTATAGATTACTATGAAGGTAAGAGGGGATGAGTTTGATTCGGTACACTTGAGATAGAGATAAATAATAAAAAATCATCACAATCCAAAAATCAAACTAATGCTCTCTAACATTCTAATTTATTTTCCAAGCCACTAGGCCAATTAACATTATTTATTAAAATTAGGTAAAGGTCGTCTTTTGAACTCATTAAAAGGTCGTCTTTTCAAGAGACGACCTTCCTCCACGTACATAAAGGTCATCTCTTGGAGAGACGACATTGCTATATTTTTAAAAATAGTTTGAAAACTACCATATTTTTAAAAAAAGTTTAGAAACTTGCAATATTAAAAAAGAATGTCCTTTTTTCACTCATCGTCTTCCTATTCTCTCTCAATATACTTTTCCCTCTTTATTTATTATTTATCTTTCTTTTTTCTCTCACTAATTTCTTTATCTTTTACTGCAAACTAGAATTAGTTTCAAACTATCCATGGTTATGTTCTCTAACTTTAGCTTATTTTTTTTGTTTACTTTTGGATTTTTTTTCCTCCCTCAAAAATTTAAACTCACATTTTATCGTTTAACAACAAATAAAATAAAGAGAAAGATTATGAACTACATCAAAACCAAATCTCAACCAATTGGATTCTTAAAAAAAACATAAATTAAATAAATAATATATACAGTCGAGGACAAAAAGTATTAATAGGAAAACCACTTATTTTGTTATTAGAAGCTTCCCTGTTGAGGAGAGATGTTAGGCCCTCAGCGCAGATTAGGAATAGGTACAGCGAGAGAGGGTCTCCCTGGCGAAGGCCTCTGGAAGGCTCGAAGTCCTCTTGAGGGGTTCCGTTAATAAGCACAGCAAGACTAATCGACTCCACACACTTCATAATTGGTTCAATCCAGATTGTATCGAACCCCAATCTTTCCATGGCAAGACAGATAAAGTGTCATTCAACACACTTCATAATTGGTTCAATCCAGATTGTATCGAACCCCAATCTTTCCATGGCAAGACAGATAAAGTGTCATTCAACCCTGTCGTACGCCATACTCATGTCTAATTTGAGAATGATGTCTCCTCTTTTTCCTGTTGTTAAGCGCATGGATGCATTCAAACCCTACCAAAACATTGCCATGTATCTCTCCCTACCACGACTTGTTATTTTGCATTAGAACCCTACCAAAACATTGTCAAAATAAATAATATATTGAGAGAGAATCGAGGGAGAGAGATACAGGTCATTTAAATAAAGAGAGAGAAAAATATATTGAGAGAAGATGAGAGATACGTGAAAAAAAAAGGTTAAATTACAAGTTTAGTCCCTGAACTTTGAGGTTTGTGTCTATTTGGTCTATGAACTTTCAAAAGTGTCAAATAAGTTCTTGAACTTTCAATTTTGTATCTAGTTAGTCCCTAAACTTTGAAATGTGTCTAATAAGTTCTCAAATTTTCAATTTTGTATACAATAGGCCTTTGAATTTTCAATTTTGTATCTAATAAGTCCTTGACCTAGTTGACATTTTTAAAAATTCATAAACTTACTAGACACAAAATTGAAAGCTTAAGCTTCTATTGGATTAAAAAAATTCAATTTTATATATAATAGATCGATTAATTTAAAAAAAATTGTGAATATGTTAAGAACTTATTAGAAGTTTAAGCACTAATTAGACAGAGGACTTATTAGATACAAAATTGAAAGTGTAAGGACCTATTTGACACTTTTTAAAGTTTATGAATTAAATATACACAAACTTCAAAATTCAATAACTAAACTTGTAATTTAATCAATATATATATATATATATATCATTTGAATGGTAGAACCTACATAAAAATTAATTTAAAATAATAAACACATGACCCTATCTACCGTTGTTGGAAGAGGTAGAGATGGGAAAAATTTTCGTACTGGTATGACTAGAAATTTTCCCGTCCGCCATTGAAGATCGAGAACTCCAAAGTCTTCAAAACCCATTTATTGCCTTTCATCTCCTTACCCAAATTCGCTCTATTTTCACTTCTCAACCGCCGCCCCCCTTCATTCAATTACACCTTCCGCTCCATTAAAACACACCCATTTCTCTGAAACTCACCATTAAAAACAGAGGGCAAAAGCAAAATCAACCCATCGCCATGGACACAATCGAGCACAGAACCGTGAGCGTCAATGGCATAAACATGCACATAGCCGAGAAAGGCGAAGGCCCAATTGTGCTTCTCATCCATGGCTTCCCAGAGCTTTGGTATACATGGCGCCATCAGATTTTGGCGTTGAGCTCACTTGGGTATCGCGCTGTGGCGCCGGACCTTCGTGGCTATGGCGATTCTGATGCACCGGATTCGATTTCTAGCTACTCTATTATGCATATTGTTGGGGATCTTGTTGCTCTTGTTGAGAGTCTTGGAGTTAAGGAAGTTTTTGTTGTGGCACATGATTGGGGCGCAATGATCGCATGGTGTTTGTGTTTATTCCGAGCTGAGATCGTGAAGGCTTTTGTGTGTCTAAGTGTGCCGTTTAGGCCTAGGCATCCCAAGGTGAAGCCTGTTGAGAGCATGAGGAAGTTTTTTGGAGATGATTATTACATCTGCAGATTCCAGGTTGGGTTCTTTTTGTTGTTGTGGAATTCTTGCTTGGTGTTTGTTGTTTGTTCAAAATATTGGGATTTGATCGTGCTTTAGACTGCACCAAAAACACTTCACACACTCAAAATGGGCACTTTAGATAGAGTTCATTCAGTGCTCCAATAGTGAGCCAAGAAATATTGAGTAGTGATGTAGACTGGGAGATCTTGAGAAACACAAATAAACCTCTAGTTTTCTTGAGGAGATCATCTCTTGTGTTTTGTGCTTTCTGTTTGGGAACAGGAGATATCATCAATCATAAGAAATTTTCATTTGTTTCAGAATCCAGGAGAGATTGAAGAGGAGATGGCACAGGTGGGTGCCAAAGAAGTACTAAGAGGCATTTTGACAACAAGAAAAACAGGCCCTCCCATTTTGCCCAAAGGACAAGCCTTCAGAGGCCGGCCTGGATCCTCAACTCTCTTGCCCTCTTGGCTTTCAGAAGAAGATCTTTCTTACTTTGCCTCCAAATATGAGCTGAAGGGCTTCACTGGACCACTGAACTATTACAGATCAATGGACTTGTAAGTCACCAAATACAAAACTGTTGATTTAACAAAACTCAATCCTAAGTTTGGGGCTGATTTATGTTTGATTACATTGCATTTTAGTCCTTATATTTAACTTTAGTTTTAAGTTTTCATTATCGTCCTTCATCTTCAAAGTAAAACTCACTCCAAGAGATGTTATTAGTTTTTCACTCCAAAACAAAAAAAAGAAGATTAACCTTAACTCTCTTTTACTTTGCAACCAAAGTAAGGCCTTAAAATCTCACCAAAATTCATGTTTTAGTTTCTCTGTCATTAAAACATGTTTCGTCATCAGTTTTATCCTAATTATCTAGGATCTCGTTGATAAATGCTACAAGATCTCATACATTGTAATAACTCGTAAAAGTTAGATTTTTATGACCCCTCAACTATCTAACAACAAAGATATCTTATAAACTTCAATAAAGCAATGAGAATAATAATAATAGATCCAAATTGGCACAAATGTTAAGAGTATAAGGACTATTAACTGTAATATTATTAGGTTATGTGTTTCATTTGTATTTGGATTTTGGTGTAGAAACTGGGAGCTGACAGCCCCATGGACAGGGTGTCAAGTGAAAGTGCCAGTGAAGTTCATAGTTGGAGATGTTGACATGGTGTACACAACACCAGGGGTTAAGGAGTATGTCAATGGTGGAGGTTTCAAGCAAGATGTCCCATTTTTGCAAGAAGTTGTGGTAATGGAGGGAGTTGGTCATTTTCTCAACCAGGAGAAGCCTGAAGAGATTAACACTCACATCCATGACTTCATCAAAAAATTCTAGTCTGATTCAACAAAGATTATAGCAAGTTCTAGTCTTCCAAAACACATGCTGGGTTTTTCATTTTACTATAGTGTTTTTTTAGTACAAGAAATGTGGGGTATGGAGATTTTAACCTTCGACTTATAGTATATTGGGGTGTTTGTTTGCTTCTGGTAAGTGATTTGAATGTTTGAAGATTTAGAAGGTGGAATGAAAGTGCTTGTATCTGGAACAAAAAGTCAATGAAAATATGTATGGTGTTTATTTTTAGGGCAAAATACCTCTTCGGTCCCTCAGTTTTGTGTTTAGTTTCCTTTAAGTCCCTCAGTTTTCAAACTCAACAATCTAGCCCTTGAATTTTGCATTTAGTGTTACACAGTTGGTCCTTCCATCCAATTTTCCGTTAGTCCCTAACGGAAAGCTGACGTGACACCTATTTTTTTTTATGTATAATAAATTATTTTATTAATATCTAATCATATTTTATTTAAAATTTATTTTTTATTTGACAAAATACTTTTTTAATCTCCCAATTTTGCATTTGGTTCTCTTTTGGTCCCTAAGTTTTCAAAAACTCAACAAATTTACCCCCAAGTTTTGCATTTAGTTCCGTTATTAGTCCTTCCATTCAATTTTTCGGTAGTCTAAAATAGTGATGTGACACCTATTTTTTATTAAAAAGTATTATTTTATTAATATTTAATTATTTTTAGTCTTTAATTAAAATTTTATTTTTTGTTTTTTAGTTCGTTCTCTTTTCTTGATAAGTTTTTGATAGTGATGTGATACCTATTTTTTTATTAAAAATATTATTTTATTAATATTTAATTATTTTTAGTCTTTAATTAAAATTTTATTTTTTATTTTTTAATTCGTTCTCCTTTTTTGATAAGTTTTTGATAATTTAATTAAATAAAAAATTAAAAATAATTAAATAGAAGGACTAATAGCGTAACTAAATGCAAAACTTGAGGGTAAATTTGTTGAGTTTTTGAAAACTTAAGGACCAAAAGAGAACCAAATACAAAATTGTGAGATTAAAAAAGTATTTTGTCAAATAAAAAATAAATTTTAAATAAAATATAATTAAATATTAATAAAATAATTTATTATATATAAGCAAATAGGTGACACGTCCGTTTTTCGTTAGGGACTAACGGAAATTTGAATGGAATGACCAACAGTGTAACTAAATGCAAAACTCAGTGGCTAAATTGTTGAGTTTGAAAATTGAGGGACTAAAAGGGAACTAAACACAAAACTGAGGGACCAAAAATGTATTTTACCTTTATTTTTATTTTCATGGATGGTTTGTTTTCAGGATTAAGGCTTAATTTGCGATTGTCAGCTGTAATAAGAAGTAATCTAGGTTTGGGTAAATTTTAGCATTAAACTTTGAAAATGTATGTTAGGATGTTTAGTACTAAATTGTAGCTACAATTACAGTAAAACCCTTTATAACTCAATAATGTCGGGACCACATAATTTTATGAGGTATTAAGGGTCTGTTTGGTAGGTAATCCGGATTCTGTTTTATGTTTTCAGATTCACTGAATTCAGTGAATACGTGTTTGGCAGACATGGTTTCGAAAACTGTTTTCGGATTCTGTGATCCAAATAGTAGAAATTCTAAAAACAACATTTTTTTTCATTGTATCCAGATTCTGAATTTGAAATTTTAAAATGCAGAATTATTTTAAACAAAGATAAAAATCTTAATAAATATAGTATTTCATATTTATAAACTTAATTTACTTTTTTTAATTAAAATATGTATAATATAATATATTATAAAATATAAAATATTATATTATAAAATAATAATTATATAAAATTTATATTAAAAAACATGTTCATAAATTAATTAATAATGTCTTATATTCAACCTAATATTTAGTTTTGCAACTATAACTAATTTTATGATCTATAAATATATTATAGAACACATTTTAAATTACTTTTTAAAATGGAATCAATTTTCTAAATCTGCTACCAAACACATATCTGAAAACATGAAATACAACTCTGTTTTCATTGAATCCCTTGTTTTCAAATTTCTGTTTTTAGATTGCCTACCAAACAGACCCTAAGTAATCAATAAATTAGTCAACAAGAGCATAGTTCAACTGGTTTCTTATGACCTTGAGTTTGAATTTTCCAACTCCAAATGTTGTTGTACTAAAATAAATAAATTAATTAATTAATAAATAATAAATTAATAATTTATTAATTTATTAATTTAAAGAGATTTTTTCCAATTCAAGAACCTTATTATTCTTGAGGAATAAAACATATACATTGTATTGACTAATTGAATGATGTTCATGTAGATGTTACTAATTAAATATAATACATCTTAATACATCTCTTAATACATCTTAATACATCCCCTAAAAGAAAAACAAAGTTCACCGGTTAAAACTTAATGCAAGTTGATGGGAAAATTTCTAATCCCATCGTAGTAGGAAAATTTCTCTACCTCCTCCATTAACTACATTTCATGTGTTCATTGCTTTAAATTAACTCAACTCAACTCTACCAACTTAGGATATTGACTTCATCGACTTGTACAGTAACCCTTATTAACATATTTTATCATTGTTTTTTCAACAACTGACGACCACCACCGTCGATCGGTAACCATCTTCCGCAACCGGTGACCATCTCTGGCGATTGGTGACCATCTCCGACGACTGAAAACCTCCTTCGACGACCATCTCGGACGATCGAAAAACCACCTTTGACGACCATTTCCGGCGATCAGTGACCATTTCCGACGATCGACGATGACTATCTCCGACAATCGATGACCATCTCCAATGATCGAAAACCACATTCGACGACCATTTTTCAGCGATCAGTGACCATATCAAGCAATCGAAAACCACCTCCGACGACCATTTTCGTCGATTAGTGACCATTTTCAACGAGCAACCGAAAATCAATGTTGAAATATATATATATATATTGTAGTAGACATCTGAATTCAGTGTTACAAATATGAAAAAAAATATATATTTCTAGATGAATTTTATTGGAAAAGAAAAAATTGATATCGATCTCAATATTCATTAGTTTTGCAAATATATCCCTAATATAAATTTAATAGATGGTATATATATTGTAATTTTGTAGTTGATCTCATAATTGAGTTTTGAAATTGTAGACAAATGTGTTTGCAATTAATTTGTTGGAAAAAAAAAAGTAAAAAAAAAAAGTCACAAAAGATCAGACTTATTCAAATTACAAAAAAAACTGCACCGGATACTCCTGACATAATAACTCAACTTTGCACCCCAAACACAGACTTCCTGACTCAAATCCTGACAAAACAACTCTGCAGAATTCAACTCAACTCAGCTCTGCAATCGAAACACCCCCTTAATGTGTTGGATATTTTTCCTTGACTAACTTTCAAATGAAAAATTTCATCCATCCACTATTGCAAATATTTTTTTGTGCATGTGGGGTGATCTCTCTTATACTCACATAATGCTTTACATATTTCATGTGACATGATTGATTTTTGGACATCTTTTAGATGTGAAACCATGGTTGGTTGGTTTTGATTTGGACTGACTAATTAGGAATGTTTGGTGTTGTTTATACATTTATAGTGGTTGATTTCCTTACCATACACGAACTTGAGAAAAATTTCTAGTCGTATCATAGTAGGAGGCGAACCAGGACGGGGTGCTCGGATATGGCATCGAACAGCGAGGATCTGGAGGTGGCTGGCACGCGCGAGCGACCAGCGGGAGAAGCGATGGCGACTTTGTCCGTGCTCGACGACTGCAACACCAATTCGGATGCGGCTTCTGCGTTCCAACCCGTTCTGACGCGAGCGACGAGGGACATCGTTCGGCTGCATGTGGCTTAGGAGAACGATTTCTCGCTGCTTCAACGGCTGATCAGCCAGCAGCAGCGTACATTGGTTTTCGGACGTGCACTGGTGAAGGAGAAGGAGAAGGTGAGGTAACTTCCTTTTACCACTTTGCCCTCCCTTATTCAATAAACCTTTAAAAATCTCACTAATATAAATTTTCAAATATTAACAAAACTCAACCTCTATAAAAAGAATCCAATGATTCTATTTAAATTTTTCCTTCCAATTAAATTTTCTCTTCAAACTAAATTCAATCTAGTATTAAAATTCTAAATTTATCCCCCAATTATTTTTCAAGAAATTTTGAATTAGAAATCAACTTAATCATATCTGAAATTCTCGGGCGTTACACTAAGTTAGTGTTGGGATGTATGTCATATTCTCGTGTAGTTTGTAATACAGTTAATTTTAATAAATAAATGTTGTTTATTTATCAAAGTTTGTATCTCGCATTTTATAAATTTAATCCAATAAACTAAGATCCAGGGTCATATTATTTGAGAGAACTAGAACTTGAACGGTGTGTAGTAGACACAAAGGGGAGGATCACGTTCGAGTTATTGACCGGAACGGTCTACAGTATACGAATAGGGTTGGGAACCTCATCCTGGTAACACTTTGGATGTCGTCCGCTTTGTATTAGATACAAACGAGGTGATCCAGCTCGTTCATGTGGTTGACATGCGAGTGGGGGCATCATGTGCGATGAGATTGTACAAGATCGGACCGTGAATTATTAGACCTACTGATGTAACACCATTAACAGTATAGGACTAATAATTTCATAGATGACCATTAGTCAAGTGTTGTCTCTAAGGCTTGGACAACGGGTGTCCACCCTCTCACTAGCTTGAGAGGGATGTTGTTTATGGTTGGATCATGCAGCAAACTTGTTCATTAGAGGAGCAGTGGAACTTAAGGAGCAATAGGTAAACACAGGGGTAAAACGGTAAATTGACCCAGCTGTGACTACGAACAACCTGTGAAGTGTCGACTCACGGGCATTAGGTATATCGATGTACACAATTTGTCCTACAGTGAGGAGAGTGCAACTACGGGTTTTGATGGAGTGTTACCGTAGTTAATGAATGTTGATTAACCGGGTCAAAGAGTTTGATCGGTTAATCTCGTATCATTGGAGCTCGTCATTTGTAGGTCCATTAAGTCCCTCGGTTGGCTCAAATTGGACTAAATGAGGGTTTACAGTTTAGAGTGGATTTAAAGTGTTCAAATTCATTAAAAGGGTATTTATGTCATTTATATGTGATATAATGGACATAATATATAGTTTAATGTGAATGAGATTCATAATGAACTATAGTCTAGTCTAATTAATTAATTAGGGCTAATTTTGAGAAATTGGATTGAGAGAAATTAAATTGAATGTGATTCAATTTAAAATTTCACAATTATACAAATGTGATTTGTATCATAAAGTATGAGATACCTTATATTATATGATATGCAAATATGATTTGCATATTATATAGTTGTGGTATTTTGGTGAATTTGTGGAGATTTTAACTCCACCACACATCATTATAAATAAGTAGAATGTGAGACATTCTATAAGGCTTGTTCTCATTTTTTGGAATTCCATCCAAAGAGAAAGCAAAACTCTCTCTCAATTCGCTCTCAATCTCGAAACTCTCTCCACCCCGAAATCCAAAGATAGTCTCACAACTCTCCCTCATCCTCCCGAGAACAACCAAGAAGATCAAGTGGAAGTGTTCGGTTGATCCGTTCGTGGTTTGAGAGATCGTTGGATTGTGACCGAGGAGGAAACGTGAAGAACAGTTCTTCAAGAGAATAGTGTTGAAAACCTTTCTGTTTTCTTCTCTTTTTGCATGTTTGATCTAGTTAGAAATTGTTTCTTTCAATTTTAAGAAAATTAGAACAACAACGAAACAACGGAGATTCACGTCGCAATTCCGCTGCGGGAAATCCATTCCCTTCAGTTAGAACAAAATTGCAACTCATATTAAATCATAAATAACTTGTCACCAATAATAATGAAATTTTTAGACCATAAAAATTAGTCGATTATAGTCGATTGAAACTAAACCTATAGAGATTAGAATTAGGTATATAATTTAACGAATATTATTGTATTAGATGAAATAGATTCGAACTCGAAACAAAAAAAAATGAAATAATACATTCTAGAAGATTGTTAATTAATTTGAGGTGTTAATATGAATAAAAAGTAAATTAAAAAACAAAGTAACTTGCTTATTTTTAAATGAAAATCCAACTAATTGAAAAATATGAAAATGCACAGTATCCGTTGAAACTTTCTAAACAATGAGAATCTATCATTCGTTTGATAATGTTTTTGTGTCTCATTTTTTGTTTTTAAATTTTAAAAACATTTATAAGAAAAGGGGGCCAAATTTGAGAAACTACCTAATAGTTTCTCAAAATTATTTCTGTTTTTTATTTCCAATTTTCATGCATGTTGTAATATATTTTTTTTCTTCCCTATTTCTATACTAATCGCTTTTATTTATCTCTTTTCCATCCTAACTTTTTGTTTTCGTTCAATATTTCCTTATCTTTTTCATTTTTATCTTTTTTTTTTTCTCTCCACTTTTAGTTATATTATTATTTTTAGGTTAAAATACCATTTTGGTCCCGTATTTTGAGCATGGTTCTATTTTGGTCCTTATACTTTCAAATGTTCAATTTTAGTCTCGCATTTTCAATAAAGCTTAAAATGGTCTCTATGATAAGTTTGAAGTTAATTGTTATCAAAATTAGTTAAATAATAGTAATAATTTCAATACAAGAAAAGGCACAACGTGAATATATTTTCAAAATTTGTAGAGAAAAAACTAATAGAGACTATTTTTTACCAAAAAAAATTAATAATAAACTAGTAGAGACTAAAATAAAGGGACTAATTTAAACATTTGAAAATACATATACCAAAATAGAACGATGCTCAAAGTACAGGGACCAAAATGGTATTTTAACCTTATTTTTATTTAAATCTCTATTATTTTCCATCAATTTTGGTAGGTTTTAATTTTTATTAAATAAATAAAATTAATAAGATAGTTCAAGTGTACCATTAATTTCCAAAGTTTTTTTTGTTCTCTCTCTTTTTAGAGTTTATTTGTTTGTATTCAACTAATAAAAAACATAAGCAACGAAAGTATGGCTCAAGTGGCATCAAGTATAACTCATAACTGAGAGGTCATGTGTTCAAATTCCCTCCACCCCCAATTATTGATGTACAAAAAAAAAATAATGAAAATTCCATTTTTAATTATTAAAAAATATTTTTTTTATGATTTATTAATATTTTTATTCTTACTTTTAAAAACATTTATTATTTTATTATTATTTAATTTAAAAAATTAATTTTTGTTCCTTTTTCTCTCTCTTCCTTCTCCCTTTTCCCTGTTTCCTCTCCTTTCTTCCTCTTCCTTTAATCTTCTCCCTTCTCCCATGGACAGACGTCGTCCACCCACACCATCACCGTCACCATTTCAGCTTCCCTTCCGAAAATCTTCTTTCTTACAACGTTAAGTCTGATAATGAGTCGGATGAAGCCAACACTCGAAAACTTCATGAGCAAACTCACACGCATCTTCTTTCTTACTGCTTCCCTTTAGAAAATCCAGATCTGAATCAAATCTCGCAAACGACGAGTAACACTTGAGACCCACGCAAGTACAAGATCAAAATCGACACGCAAACACAACGATCAAACCCTCTTTCCCTTCCTTGATTTGTTTTCGATTTAGATCTAGCTTGTTGGTTTTTGGTTCGATCTAAGTCGTGAGGCGTGGGTTCTTGTGTTCATCATGAGGTGTGGGCTCGCATTGCCTAAGTCGAGGACTTTAAAGTTTTTTATTTGATCATGTGTCCATTAGAGTTGTTGGCAGGCGAGTGACGATGCGATGGGTTGGGTTGAAGAAGATGAAGGAGGAGGATGAGGAAGAAAGAAGAATGGAGAAGGAATTTAATGAAACGTTTTGGTTTGTTACTCGAATTGACTATGAAGAGACGATAAGGGGAACCGTTCATCTCTTCGATTTAGACAATTTAGGCAGTTCTGACGAACCTCCTCGACCCCTTCCTAAATTCCACTCTCAACGACTTCGTCTGTCAGTCAACTTTCATCATTCGCAGATCCATAGAAGAAGAAGAAGACGGAAAAGAAGAAAAATAAGGAGACAGAACACAGGAGATGGGGGAGAGAGAAAAAAAATGAAAATAACAAAATTATAATAAACAATATATTATAATAAAAAAAATAACTACCACATCAACAATTTATTCGTAGTTAACAAAAAAATTAGATGGAATGATGTATTCAAAGGTAAATTGGATGGGCATGCTCATTGTTTGTCCCACCTTCAATAAATTTTTCATTACCAAATCAATACAAAAATATATATATATATATAAATAGCTTGTTGACAATAAATTAATGGTCATCATAGATGTAAATTAAGTATGATGTGAATTAACTTAAGTGAAAGATGACACTTAGATCAAATTTCAACAACATTTAAACGCTAAAATTTATTATCATCATTTTTTAAATTTTACTTCGGAACTAAAATTGTATTAAATAATGGTCTTACATTTGATTTCAGTCATGTTATATATTTTATTATTATACATAACACAACTAAAAATCAAGAAAAAGTTATAAAAACATGCCTATATCTATTTTAAAGGAAACAGTACGCAAAAATAGTTATTACTTCTCTTAAGAAACAAGCAAGAAACATGTAATTACTCAGACCCTTAATTGTTAAAACACTTGTGATTAATGTTAAAACACTTGTGATTAAAACAAACATGTTTATTCCATCTCTTTTGAACCAATCAAGGTTACTATTGAAATGAGTGGAGAGATGTTTATAATTAACGTCAAAGAGCTCGTTGAAGCAGCAGAAGTGAAAAAAATCAATGTGCCTTTCTATAAAATAACATCCATGAGCCATGCACTGCTGGAAGTTGAAACAACATATTCTCCTTGTCCTTAATTCATAGATACAAATGGTATCAAGAGATCTAAAACTGAACCAAACAGAATGGCCATCAACCAATATCTAGACAAAGGAACTCTATTAAGTCTGACTGAATAGCATTGAATCAATTCATAATCAACAATATTATGGCAAAACAGTAAGCAGAGATGGAATAATAACTGACATGTAACTAAAATCTAGCAAAATTTGGATATAAAGTTCAAAATAACACACCAACATTGAATTAGCTTGGAAAAATATGATCAAATCAAACCCTAAATCCCCTGCTGTTTCTCTTTCCTCTTGCCCTCTCAAACTTCCTTCCCTTGGACCTCACATAAGGCTTGGTATGGCTGTGGGGTACACCTGGTGCTGGACCAAAATGCTTCACGGCCTCCCGGGAGTTCTTAGAACCTCTAAGGAGAACCTGCAGATGGACCAAAAGAATAAAAATGGAGCCAAGAGATGATTCACATCCCTAGAAGACCTACTAAATCATTGTCGGAAACTCTTTTAAGTTTTTCCTTCTACTCAATGATCAAAATATATTTCATTTACACCCCTAGATTAAAATAGAATGTGATAATTATTGGTTTTAGGAACACAATTATAACCACAGTGAAACCCCAAGTTTGAAATCAAAGTGGACTAAAAATAACTTGAACATGAAAGGTTTAACATACCCTACTAACAATGTTAACAATCAAATGAAAAAAAAAATGTACATGAGAAGTGCCATACCGTGTTCTGACCCAGTGGAGCCCTCAAAGCAAGCTGGTCAAATGTCAAACACTCCCCACCAGCCTTCTCAATCCGAGCCCTTGCTGTCTCAGTAAACCTCAGAGCAGCAACTTTCAATGCTGGAACTTCGTAGACGCGAATATCATCGGTAATAGTCCCAACAACAACGGCAATCTTGCTTTCCTATTACATCACCAACAGATGTAAAGGGTTTCAGATGTCCCACACATGTACAATTGTTCCTAACAACCATAATGAACTTCAAATATTTCATGATTAAACCAACCTTTCCTTTCGTGAACTGGATAAGCCTAGAGAGAGAAAGTGGAGGCTTGTTGACCCTGCTCATGAACAAGCGCTTGAGAATCACAGCATTGAAATTGCTACCAGTTCGACGAACAAGGAAGCGGTAAAGCTGAGAAGAAAAACAAGAAATCATTTTATCAGTGAAAGAAGATTCATTTTATCAGTGAAAGAAGGTAAGGTGAAACGAGTGTATAAGCTTCTCTTTTAAGCATATAGAATTTTGACATTAGGTACATCAAGGTCATTAACCAAATTGCACACATACAACTTGATTAGAAGACCCCTGGAGAAAGTGAAAACTGAAAAGTACAAATTTTTTGTTTTTTCAAAGGCAAAACTCAGAGTCTATGATCTGAAAAAGAAACAAATTGAACAGTTGAAAAAGGATTCATGTCAGATGGGGAAACTGTACTACCTTTCATACAAGTATTTATATTTGTAAGAAACAAATAACAAAACCATGCAAGAAATACATTAATGTCAATTAAGTATTCCCCTCTTTCCCACAAAACCATAAACCAAAGAAACTCTCTAGAGCAACAAATGCAAATGAGCACAAAAACTTGAAAGCTCGGAGCCGGTTCCCTCAGAAGAATTAAAGAAAAGATTAATCACAAAGTGATCAGCATTAGCATGGTCAAGTTAATCATCACTGGGAACACTTTATTTTTTCAAAAGAAATAAAAATAAAAACCAAGTATAGCATATTCTTATCGGTGTGGTTAAACTCCGTGCCCTAAAAATGAAAATAATATAGGGAACATGGCATTTTATATATTAAAAAACAAGAACAGAAAAATCAAATGCAGTTAAAGAAGGCACTTACATTTCAGTAAGTACTAATCGCCTAATACTAAATTCAATAATTTACTTCAATAGTTAAAAAAATGTTATCGATCAAAAAAAGCACTAAAACTGGACTAAAGGCTCAGATATTGTGGGTAAAGACTATTCCCCGACCTACAAAAGGTCTCATCATGAGCTGGGATTCACAAATATCATCAAAGCAGACCAGCCATCGAATCAATTCTTTCAAAAAACAAAATTAGGATTCACAAACAGCGAGAAAAAACTCCTGTACAAGAAGCCCAAAAAACCAACCGAGTGACATTTCAATTGACTTTCAACGGGAGCGGAATAGACCACGTCAAAAGACATTCCGAACACAAAACAATCTTTACACAACTTTACGCAATCAGCATCCAAAATAAACCAAACCCTTAAACAATCAAGCATATTATATTTAAGCACCAATAGATCAAATGAAAGTGCATAAGAAAGGGAAATCTCGGTTTGCTAGTACCTTGACGAGTAACTTGAGGTAGATATCATCAGATTTGGGCGCAGTCCTCTTGGTCTTCTTGCTCTTACCTCCTGCTACGAGATCGATCCCCTAATCACCGCACAAGTTCAACGAAAAGAGAAAATCGAAAGTCAGCCACAGAAGAAAGAGACTTGAATAGAGAAGGCACTGTGAGTAGAGATTTAGAAGGTACCATTGGAGCTCTCCGAGTTTGCGAGCCGCGTTCTGCTGCTGGTGCGGAAGGAAGACGAAAGTGAAAATCAGGGTTTTAAAACTCTTTTATAGTGCTGGATCGCCCTCAGTCATTGTGCTGGGCTGGATCGGCCTGGCCCAAAATGATTCGACCCAGTTTTTTACCTCAATATTCTAAGCCCACGGTCCAGGATCAATGGGGCTATATCAAACGGTCTCTAGCCAATTTGGTTCGGAGTCTTTTGAAATTTCCAATTTTACCTTTAGTGCGTTAAAAAATTCTTAATTAAATTCTTAATTTAATTCTTCCATTAAATTTGTTGACAAAAATGGTATATATCTTATTAAATTATTAATGTATTAATATATTTGAACATGTGGACACTCGACATATTGTTTGGATATCTCACTCGAAAAGAATGGATTTTATTGATGGATGAGTTCAATTTCATGTGACCTGTAGCATTTTGAGTGGCATGTCTTCAAGTGTTAGCAAAACCAAAATTTAATCTTCTATCAACTTTTATTAACAAGTTTTAACAACTTTTTGACGGAGGGCCTAATTTTTAATCATCGATGTGTATATCAAATATTTTCTTAAATTGATGTGTTATTTCAATGTCACTTTTAGCCCAAGAAAAAAAAAAGTGAAACCAATCCACTTACACCTTACCTTAAAAACATATAAGCTGATGTCATAGCTTTTTTTTTAGTACTCAATGTCATACTTAATATTGTACAAATTGAATTTAAAATGGTTTCTTTAGGGATAATATTGTGTTTCAAATTTTCTAGAGTTACCCAATGTTTGGTTAAATTATGACACTTTTATAGTTCAGGAGTTTGATTGTAGCAATTTTTTTAATACAATAAATATATAGATGGGGATTTTGAACTTTCAATTTCAAGGGAATGAGTAAATAATTTGGTCGCAGAGCTGCCTTGTCGTAGCTCCCTATTGATATAAAAAGGGATGGATGGATGAAGGATGAAAGAAAAAAATCAGAAGCAAGTCTTAAGGGAGTAAAGAACCACCGTTAAGTGGTTCTGTGCTATTAGCATATAACTTCTTTATGGGTTGTTTGGCGCGTTGTTTTGGAATCAGAAACCCTGGGGTTCTGGAACCCTGAGGTTTCTTGGCTGGAATCAGAAACCCTAGTGTTTGGGGTGCTGGGTTGTGTTGGGTTGGTTTGCTGAAACATGTGTTTGGGATGCAGATTTGGGTTGGACTGTATTTGTTTAGGTTGTATTTTTATAACAGTTTTTTAGGATATTCTTTTTCTAGATCCAATTTTCTTACTTGATAATTGTTTGTTGAAGTGCATATCAATAATTATGTGGATCAATTGTTTCAATAGTTAAATATGGATGTATAGTTTATACAATTAATACTCTATTTTACAAAATACTCAGAAAACTATTTTAGAAATTAAAAAATTTGAAGTCTATTTAATAAATTAGAGAATCTAAAACTATATTTTATAAAATATTTAAAAACCTATTTTTGAAACTATATTTTAGAGATTAAAAAAAATTAGAAATCTATCTAAGATATTAGAGAAAACTTTATTTCACAAAGTATACATAAACCTATTTTTGGAACTCTATTTTATAAATTAAAATATTGGAGGTTTATTTAACAAATTATGGAATTTAAATAAAATTGTTAACTGTATTTTAAAACATATTTCATGGATAAATGAGTTATAAAATTTGAATTCTTCTTTCCAACATGAATTGAACTAAGCAGGATCCAATAGCATGCAATTTTTAGAAATTAAAATATTAGAAACTATATTTTGTATAGTATTTTGAAACCTATTTCAAACATATAATGGATTAAAAATATTTGTTAGTAACCATTTTTGTTTAATTTTTAACCTTTTAAAAAATTGACTAGGTGGTTGGTTGTCGGTGGTCGCCGATGGTGATTGCACAGTGGTTAGATCGTCGTGGGTCGTTGGAGTGGTCATTAGGGTGGTTATGTCGTCGAAGTGGTCGTTTGGTGGTTATGGTAGTAGTTGTCAAGTGGTCGAGTCGCTGGAGTCGTTGCCAAAGTGGTAAATATGATGGTTGGGTTGTTGGGTGGTCACTAAAGTGGTCACTAAGTGGTTGTCAACAATGGTTTTGGGTAGTTGGGTTATCAGGTTGAGGTGATGATCGAAGTAGTCATCGAGGTGATCGGGTTGCTATGGTGGTCGAGTCATTGTATGGTTACTAGGTGGTCAAATTTTTGGGGTGGTTGTCAACTATGATTGTCAGGTCGTCGGAGTGGTCTTCAACTATGGTTATGGTTCGTTTATGAGTCGAAGTGGTTGTCAGATGGTCGTTGTCAGTAGTTCGAACCAGTAAGGGTTGCGGTGGTTGGGGTATCAAAGTATCAAGTTGTTGGGGTGGTCGAGTCGCAGGGGGCGATCGTTAAATTAATCTATAAAGTTTTCATCGTAGTTATCAATGGAGGTAATCGTCGCGGTGATCGGGTCGTCGTGTGGTCGTCGAAGTTTTCGTTATCGGTAGTGATCAGACGGTCGTCGGAGTTGTCATTGGAGTTAGTCGAGTTGCCGGTGTGGTCGTCAAAATTGTCATCGGAGTTGGTCGGGTCGCTAGTGTGATTATCGAAGTCATCGGAGTTGGTCGAGTCGCTGGTGTAGTCGTCAGAATTGTCGTTGTTGGTGGTCGTCGGAGTTGTCATCGGAATTAGTCGGGTCACTGTTGTCGAAGTTGTTGTCAAAGTGGTCGTCGAAAATGAAAAACGACAAATGGAAGTGGAAAACATGATACAAAACCCATAGGGTTGCACTGTAGTAACCCATGGGGTTGTGTTTCAACACTGGTTTTGAAACCCCTTGTACCAAACATGGTTTTGAGTTCCAACCCAAAACCACCCTAACCCAAAACCATGGGCCAAACACCCCCTTATAGTTTAGGGATACTTTGTGCATTTTTCAATACATGTCATTTAATGTTATTGTTGGGATTTGTGTCCTAAAACTCGTAGTTTGTAAATAATTTTCTAATTAAATCAATAAAGAGTTATTGTTGTCAATAAAAGCTATTGTTCATTATTTACTATCTTGCCCTTTTATTAACTCTAAATCCAATAAACTAACATCTAAGGTTGTAATATCTCTTTTGAACTAAATGTAGTGTACATATAAGGATCTCAGTTCGAGATACACCCTAAAGGGTCTATAGTAAGGGGATAAGGCTTGGGTACCTTACCCTGGTAATACTATGAATATGACCCACTTTGTATATGATACAAACACAGTAATCCTAACGTGTTCGTGTAGACAAAATGTGAGTGGGGATATCCTATATAATGAGATTACATAAGACCGGACCACGAAATAGTAACCATTAGGTGTAACTCCGTTGACTAGTGAGGTTTCTATTTCAATAGGATGACCTAGGAAACTTGATCTCAATCTTGAGTAAGTTACGAACTTCTGTTTGCGAGGGATTGTCCTTTGACTAGTATGGGTGAGAGTGGCCAGATTCGCCGACTCAATATGCCTACCTTCTTGGGGATAAGACCGAACATGCAACTAGGGACTTAACCTCGCAAGAAGGAATTCACTTCTTCCCACCTGTTAGGGTAAGTAGATGAATGTTCCCTTAAGTGGTGTCTTCGGGACTTAAACAAAGGGTCCGACCCTCTCATTGGCCCGGAAGGGACTTCTGTTTGCTGATAGCACCACAAACAAATTGTTCATTAGAGAAGCACTAGAACTTAAGGTAAAAGATGTAACCCAGGGGTAAAACAGTAATTTGACCCAACTGGTGTTACGAACATTCGTGAAAGATTGACTTGTTGTTATTGGTTAACATCTGTGGACACAGAAATATATTTGTAGTGAGAAGAGTGCAACTGCGGGACTTTAGTGGAGTGATCCCGCAGTTAACGAATGTTGATTATGTGGTTAATGAGATTGACCGAATAATCTCGCATCGTTGGAGCTTCTGATCTGTAGGTCCATTAGGTCCACCTTCTAGCTCGTAAAGGGTTCTTAAATCATTTGAATTTAAAATGTTCAAATTCAATTAGGGAATAAACATTAATGTATAAAGATACATTATAATATAAAGTTTTGGAACTTTATATTATACATTTAATATGAATATGATTCATATTAAATTATATGAAAGAGTTTAAATATTAATTTTAAATGTGAATGAGATTCATATTTAAAAACTATAGGTTAAAATTTAATGTGCATAAGATGTACATTAAAACTATAGGTTAAAGGGGAAATTGATTAAATATGATTTAATCATTTGTATAAAATATGAGATATTTGATTAAATATGATTTAATCAAATATTAATATAATTAAATTAGTTTAATTATATTAATTTAATTAATTTGATTAATTTTAAGTTAATTGAAATTTAAAGAGGAGAACGTGTCTTTTCCCCTTCCTTATCGATACATACAGAGGGAGAGGAGGAGTTGATTTGATTGATTAATTGAAGCAATTAAGGAATTGCTCGAGAAATTCTCTCTCTCTCACATATTCCATTCCTCTTCCAATAATTGGAATCTTTCCCACCAATAATTGATCTAAGTAAAACTACAAAGGTAAATTACTAATTCCTTTAGTTTAGATTATGTACAACATGTGTGTTTAATTGCTTAATACATGCTTAATTAGATTAGTATTGTTTATCTCTGTTAATTTGCCAATGTATGGAGTTTTGGAGTAAACTAAAATAATCAAGCAAATTACGTTCCATTTACCACGTTTCTGCTGCTCATGTGGAATCGCTTCCTTTATAACACGAGAGTTTAATTCTAATAATTCTTTTAAGTTGTAGAGTGACTGAAAAATTTATGAGTAAGACTATAACAACCTCATTAATTCAGTGTGCTTGTTGCACTTTCCTAAAAAAAATAATGTATCATGATTAGATTTATTGTCTAAAATATATGTAAATAATTTTTAATATAATTTCAAAGAATATTGATTAAAAATAAACAAATATAATATTTTAAACAATTCATTGATGACTATTTGACTTTGAAGATAATAAACCGTATGTTTTTAGACTATTTAATACAACCAAAGCAATTGATATGTACTCCTCCATTTTTTTTAGTACATCAACATTTAAGGGTGAGAGATTCGAACTCATGACCTTTTGGTTATATGTCTTACTTGATGTTAGTTGAGCTATGCTCTTATTGGCATGTACTCCTCCATTTTGAAGTTAGAAATTCATATCTTCATAACTTCGTATTTGTTGTACTAAAAAGAATGATTTTCTTATCAACCTAATTCTAACCATTGATTGACATATTTTTTTTTACTCTTTATACACTAGAAGAAAATAGGGATACAATGACGGACGAAAAAAAGGGGCGAGAAAAAATGACGAACGGAGAAAAGGCGCGCTGGAATTTTTTGGCCGGACATACAATGACGGGCATTGCCTGTCATAGTAAGTTAATTTTAATGACGTGCATTGCCCGTCATCATAGGGTATTTTAAAAAAACACCCCCAACTCATTTTCTCTCTCTTTTCACTTTACCATTTTCGACTCACAGCACATTTTCTCTCTCATTCTCACAACAGCTCACACTCTCCCTCCATCTTCACTTCGTTCTGCCCGCCGATCTCACGCCGTTTCGCCGTCGTTCGTCACGCCGACCCTTCTTCCCCGCTTGCCACCGTCGGTCGCGGCGGATCTTCCACCAAGCGTCCACCGAGCTTCCTTCGCGGATCTCCGAGCTTCCCATCTCATTTTCTCTCGCGGCCGATCTCCTCCCTCGCTCATGTCGACGATCAGGCTCTTCCACCGAGCTTCCACCGGTGAGTTTTTTTTTTGCTCGCTGGCCAGATCTGTTACCATTTGGCCGACCATATCTATTTTTTTTTTATTTTTAGATTGATTTTTTTTTGTGGATCTGAGTTTTTTTTGTAGATCTAAATTGACTAAGGAAAAATTTAATTTTTTTAGGAGTTTATGCCAATGTGTTGGTTTATGTGTTTATGAGTAGATCTAAATTGACTAATGAAATTTTTTTTGTGTAGATCTAAATTTAATTTTTTTTAGGAGTCTATGCTAACAAGTTTTTTTGTGTAGATCTAAATTGACTAATGAAAAATTTAATTTTGTGTAGATCTAAATTTAATTTTTTTTAAGAATTTAATGATTGATTTTCTCCGTGTTAATTTTTTTTTGTGTAGATCTAATTTTTTTTTTGTGTACCCTATGATGGGTTGGTTTATGTGTTGGAAAATATTAGTTGTGATGGAGAAATGGTTTAAGTTTAATAGATTTGTGGTTAGATTCTTAAGTTTTGCTTAATTTTAATGATGGGTGTTTGTTAACTTTTGGTCAACTTTAGTAAGTTTAGTTAGGTTGCTAAGTTTTGGAGAAAATTTAGGGGAAGAATGGTTGAAAACTTGACTTTTCTTATAGTTATATTTATGTTACTGAATCAAGAGCAACAACAATTTTGACAAACTTTACTTTTATTTTTTTTATCCCATACCAACAGTATGATTTATTGAAGCTAGAAAATTCATGTTAAATTGTTGTGGTTGCACTTCATTTATGAGAGGTGTAAAAGGTTTTGTACTGTAAGAAGGAAAAATAATGCATTATGTTCCTTATTGTTGGATGATTCCAAATTGATCTGCAATCATGAATGTGTGGGCATTACTTGATTTTTTTAATGAAACATTTGATTCTGTGTTTGAATGAAGAAGTTGAGTCATGATGATGTTGGGATGTATGTCCTCATCTCGTGTAGTTTGTAATATTCCAAGTTATAAATGAATAAGAGTTATTTATTTCAACATTGTGTAATAAATAAGAGTTATTTATTTAAACTTTGTGTCTCACATTTTTCATAAACTTAATCCAATAAACTAAGCTCCAGGGTCATTGCATTATGAGAGAAGTAAGAACTTGAACGGTGTGTAGTGGACACACAGGGAGGATCGCGTTCTAGTTAATGACCCGGACGTTCTACAGTATATGGATAGGGTTGGAGACCTAATCCTGGATACACTGTGGATACGGCCCGCTTTGTATTAGATACAAACGAGGTGATCTGACTCTTTCATGTGGTTGACATGCGAGTGGGGGCATCCTGTGTAATGAGATTGTACAAGACCGGACCGTGAATTATTAGACTTACTGATGTAACACCGTTAACAGTATAGAGCTAATAAATTCATAGATGACCATTAGTGACTCGACCTTAATCCTGAGCGTGTTACGAACTCCTGTCTGCGTGGGTCTGTCCTTTGACTAGTATGGGTGAGGGTGGCCACTGTTGCTCGCCCAATATGCCTATCTTCTCAGGGGCAGGACCACGTGGGGAGCTGGGAACTTGACTACACAAGAAGGAATTCACTCGTTCCCGACTTTAGGGAAACTAGAGGGGTTGTTCTCTTAAGTGCTGTCTCCAAGGCTTGAACAATGGGCCCCCACTCTCTCATTGGCCTGAGAGGGTTGTTGTTTATTATTGGGCCATGCAATGTAGTTGTTCATTAAAGGAGCAGTGGGACTTAAGGAGCAAGAGGTAGACAAAGGGGTAAAACGGTAATTTGACCCAGCAGTGTCTACGAACAACCTGTGAAGGGTCGACTCATGGGTATTGGTTATATCGATGGACACAACTTGTCCTACAGTGATGAGAGTGCAGCTACGGGCTTTAGTGAGTGTTACCGTAGCTGATGAATGTTGAATAATCGGGTCAAAGAGTTTGACAGGTTAGTCTCGGATCATTGGAGCTCGTCACGTGTAGGTTCATTAGGTCCCTCGGTTGGCTCAAATTGGATAAATTGAGGGTTTACAGTTTGGTGTGAATTTGAAGTGTTCAAATTCATTATTTTGGTATTTTTGTCATTTATATGAGATATAGATGACATAATATATAGTTTGATGTGAATGAGATTCATAATAAACTATAGTATAGCCTAATTGATTAATTAGTGCTAATTGGAGAAATTAAATTGAGAGAAATTAAATTGAATGTGATTCAATTTATAATTCCACATTTATGCAAATGAGATTTGTATAATAAGGTATGAGATACCTTTTATCATATAATATGCAAATATGATTTGTATATTATATAGTTGTGGTAAAATGGTGATTTGGTGGAGATGTTAACTCCACATCTCACCATTATTTAAAGGATTGGTGAGAAGCCTTTGTAATGTCATTTGCCATTTTTTTGGAATTTCATCCAAAGAGAGGAAAAAGACTTTCTCTCATTCTCTCTCAATTCTCTCTAAAATTCTCTCCTCACCCAAAACCAAAGGAAGACCCACTCACTCTCCCTCAACCTCCCGAGAACAACCGAGAAGACTTTTTGGAAGTGTCTTGCAACATTGGTCGAGGTTCGTATTCGAGGAGAACGTTGGATCGAGAGAGATCGTGACCAGAGGAGAAGAGGATTGAAGAAGTGTTCTTCAACAAGTAAGTATCATTTTTCCTTACTGTTTTCTTCTCCTATTTGCATGTTTAGCCTAGGATCTATGAGATAGATTCCATTTTAAGACACGTTTTACACAACGGATCAATGACGTTTCACAACGTCTTCCGTTGCGGGAATTCAAAATCCCTTAAGATGATACACTGAAAAGATGGTCACTAGCTGATGATGCAACCTTCTACTCTGCTACCTTTGAGTCTCATGTGCACTGGGTATTTCTATTTTACCTTTTTCCTTTCTCCCATATAATTCTATGCTCTCAATAATTGTTATATTATAGATGAGAATACTCTGAAATTTAAGATTAAGAAAGGATGATTAACGTGTCTAATCATAGTCAAATGATGCTCACACTGTGTAAAAGGTGAAGATGGTAAACCTTAGTTTGTGTTTGATATGTTAAAGTGAACACATTTCTTTGTGGGAAAGAAAGATATGAGACTAATGCAGTTGTGTATTTCTTGTTGAAATTTATGCACTTTAAGAAATAATTAATAATTTATATGATTTTATCTTCTTCTAAACCTCTAAGAACAGTACAAATAAGTTATATATTTATTATTGTTGACTGTTTTTTGGGTTGTGTATATAATTATGGTGGCATTGTGATAACACCAATTAAAATGTTTATAAATTGATATAGAGAGTGGTTGATATTTTTGTTATGTCTCATATTTTCCTTTGAGAATTTTGAACAAGTGATGTTCAGCTACAATTAAGATGTTCCTAATCTATTTGAGTGGTTGATATTTTAAAATTTATATGTGTATTCTTCAAAATTCTCTACCTATACATGTTTGATTGCTAAAGAGCTAGTTTTTTTTTTTTGTGTACCTTGATGATATAGGTTCTTCGTTAAGGATGATTTCTTCCTTGTTTAATCAAAGTACTGGGAGCTTAAACTCATCCTCGATAAGATAAATTTTGTTTGAACTTGCTTGACGTAAACATAGATAAGAAACTCATCCTTGATAATTCTAGTTTCTTTAATTTCTAAAGGTTTCTCTTTGGTATATATTGATCTATATCTGAAAAATTGAGGAAGTTCTCTTCCTTAATTATATTGTCATTAACATTTGTTTGTTCATGTTTTGAAAACTTTTTCCTATGATAATGATCATAACATTTGTTAGTAATGCTAAGAACTAAAGAAAATGAGTCATCCATAGCTCTATGGAATTGCAAAAGAATAGAGAATTGTTCTGCATGACTGGAATGAAGATATCTTTGTTTTTCTTTAATTGTGTTTTATTATTAAAAAAACACATTCTATTTTTCTTTGACAATAAAAATAAGTCATTATGTTCCTTATTTTGATGAGAGTAGTATGTAAGAAAAGCGAGAGGTATGCATGTTTTATTAGTTCTCTTTCACATTTAAATCTTTTTTCTAGTTGTGAAACACTTGAGTTCTCTGCAACTAGTTGGGGTATTGAGCTTATAACTGATTTTCTATTGTATTATTTTCTCTTTGTAGTTTAACACAAAAACTGCATATAAACAAGAAGAAAACGACGAGATTCGAGTACAATGGACAGATTTTGTTGGCAGATTTGTGTAAGCCATTTGTTGATTTCTGAATTTTGTGAAATGTATATAAGTACTAGATTTGTATGAAATTAGGTAAGTTAAAATGTTCTTATTGTAATTAGGTGTATAATGTATATACTTGTTTATATGTATATAGTAGAAGTGTATATATTTGAATATTGTTTAAATGTAGTTTGTGGAGAGGCGGGTGACCTCATTCTTCTAAATCTGAGATTGGAGTTTGCTGGATGTGTTTTTTGATGTATATACTTGTTTGTTGGATGTTGTCTATGAATGGAGAGGCGGGTGGCCTCATTCCCTATAAGTTTTTTTTTTGGATATAGAAGTGTTCTACAATGTTTCAGGTTAGTGGTTAACTGATGATCTGTAGAGGTCATGCCGAAATTTTCACTTAGTGGTTTGAGTTCGTGTTAGTTTCAGAGTTTATGATTTTTATGATATAGGTGTTAAGGTTTGTGATATACGAGTTTATAGTTTTTATGATACAAGCGTTAAGGTTTGTGATATAGGAGTCTATGGTTTGTGATATAATAGTTTATGGTTTTGGAGTTTTGGATATAAAAGTTTTCTATGTGCATTGTTTTGGTTAAAAAAGAATTTTGTTGGATGTTGTTATGGATTTAGTGATTTCATGTATGTTTTGGATATAAAAGTGTTTTTGTTGCAATATTTCAGGTAATTAGTTATTAAATATTGTTGGTTAGCCATCGGGCTATCAACATTTTTTTTATTTAAATTATGCTAAAAATGATGACGGACATTGTCTGTCATTAAATACAAAATTATGAACTAAAATAATGACGGACAACATATAATGACGGACAATGAGTTTTTAAAATTTTTTTTTGCAAATATAAGTGATGCGTAATGCCCGTCATAAAAAGTGACCCAGTTTTTAATGACGGGCATTGTCCGTCATCAAAACTCGACCGTCATTGTATGTTACAATGACACTCGCATGGATGACGGACGTGCGCCCGTCATCAAAACCCTTTTTTCTACTAGTGTATCAAACGGAGTCTAAAAATATTAATGTATTAAAAATAATTTGATATTCAAATTAATCACATTCTAAGTAAAAAGAAAAACGATTTCTCCTTTCAAACTTAATAACATAAAATTATACAATAAATAACATAAATATATAGTAATCTAAATAAAAGTATATATGATATTCATTTTGAGTGGTGTTAAAAAGTATATATTCATTTTGAACTTAATTATTTTAAAATAACATGAATATTTGATATTTTATTTTTTTACTTAGTTATTTAAAACTTCAAATAATATATTATTCTGAAATTAATCAAATCATAAATAATCCATTACATTGATTAGTTAGAAAAACAAAATATTAAATTATATAAAGAAAATTTATTTTAAATTAAAATTTAAAATTGACGAAAACAAGTGTTTAAAATGGTAAAATATTCATAAATATTATAATTTAAAATCTCAAATTTATGATTGACGGAAACAAATTTATATTATTTCTAGAATGGAGAGAATAAAGACATAAAAACCTTGAAGTTTATTTGAATTCTTTTAATTCTTGATTAAAATCTTTCCAAATCACATAAAATATTTAGAAAAGTATGATAAGGTTTTCTTTTTTATTTAAAAAATATTAAAGGGAAATGAATAATAATGCGAGAGATATTGAAAAATGATGTGAAGTATTTTTTTTTACAATTTTTTTTTGCTTTAAATAAATTTGTAAAATAAATAAATTAATAAAAACAAAAGGTGTCAATCTTTGAATTCATGAGAACAAATTCATAATAATGAAAATTTGAGTAATTGTGGAAAAATATACTAAATAAAAAATAAAATCAACTCAAACTTTAGAACTCTAGATTTAACAAATATGCACTCCAAACACAAATTCAAAACTCCTTATTCTAAACACAGACTAAACAACTTTGCACCCAAAACACATACTTTATAACTCCCCAAACTTTATAACGCCTCAAACTTCCTAACTTCTACACCTTACAACTCCCTTCCCCAAACAACCCCTGAAGAAGAAGATTGAAGAAGTCGAAAAAGGGAGAGAGAAAAAGAAGAAAAAAGAATGTTTTTTTTAATAAAAAATAAAAATAATAATAATAACTATATTTTTAAATAAAAAATAAATGTCACATTAGCCTTCTGTTAGTAATAAATGGAAATTTGGACTGAAGGACTGGGAGTATCACTAAATGCAAACCTTTGAGGTAAATTTGTTGAGTTTGAAAACTGAGGGAGCAAAATGGAACCAAATGCAAAACTGAGGGACCAAAAAGATATTTTTCCCAAAATATTTTTGTGTTGTTCGCTCCATAAAGTTTTTCTTAAACATATTTAATATTTGGTTATTAATTTCATATATATCCTTAATTAGTTTTAGATAAAATTAAAGTTTGGTCCCCTAACCTTTAAGTTTGTGTCTAATAGATCCCTAAATTTTAAAACGTCTAATAGATCATTAAACTTTCAATATTATGTTTACTAGCTCCTTACATATTTAATTTCTAAAAGATTAACTGATCTAATAGACATAACATGAAATATTTTGTCTAATAGAATCCTAAATATTAAATTTTGTATCTAATATATCCGTGAATTTTAGAAAAAAAAATGTTGAATTGATCAATGATCTATTATACACAAATTAAAAATTCAAGGACCCTAGTAGGCACAAAATTGAAAGTTGAAGGATTTAATAGATTCTTTTTAAAGTTCTAATGATCTATTAGACACAAAATTAAAAATTAAGAAACCTATTGGACACTTTTTTTTACTAAAAAGTAATCATTATTTATATCATATTGGATATTATTGCTAATGTGGGATGAGGACTAATTTGGGAAATTGCCAAAAATAGGATAGATTTAAGGGTATAAAAGAAATTTAGGACCTTTTTTAAATGAGTAGACTTTTAGGACTTTTTAGGATATGCAATTACCACTTTACCCTTTTAAAAAAATCTTATATTTTATATTTTATATTTTTTTTTAACAAAAGGAAAAAACATGCCCTCTCTCCTCACTCTCGAGAATCACGGTCCTTCCCTCTCCTTAGACTCTCGACAATCACGACCTTCTTCCCTCGACAGCGATTCGAAGCGTCTGGCGGCAACCGGTGGAGGAGACGAGCGATTGGCGGCAACTGGTGTGACGGCAACCGGCGGAGGAGTCGAGCGAGCGAAGGAGGATATCCATGAGTCGGCGGCCGGCGGTCGAGCGGCCGCGAGTCGGCGGACCGACGGCAACGAAGCGGAGTCGGCGCGCTCGCGACGGGCGGAGTGGAGAGGTTTCGACGGCGGGCCGAGCGGCTGCGACGGAGGAGCGAACGACGACGACGGGCGGAGTGGAGAGGCTTCGACGGGTGGAGTCGAGCGACTGCGACGGAGGAGCGAACGACGACGACAGGCGTAGTTGAGTGGTCACGCGGCCCGGCTTTGAAGCGCAGCGAACTAAATCTTGGCGGCGAACCAGTTGTGGCGGCGAGAACCTCGGTGGATCGCAAGTGAAGCCCTTGAATACGACGAACGGAACTCTGTAATGGTAAGTCCCAACAATGACCGATTTTTGATTCTTTGTACTTACTTTTTTAACATTCTTTGTACTTACATTTTTACAAAAAAGTATCTAAAGTTACATTTGAACTATGTTCATAACTTATTATTGTAAATCTAGAAGATATATATTCATCTTTTAATTTAGGAAGCATATCTAATCTTTAGTGTTTAATTATTAGGAAATTGTAATTGACCTTGTTGTGGATTTATTTGTTGTGCCCATTACCATGCAATATTTGTAGTTTGGTGGGAGGCTGGGAGGATTGATTTGATTAAGGAGTGTTTTTTTGTTGATATTTTTGCAATTAGGTTCATAACATTTAATTTAGGAAGCATATCTAATCTTTATTGTTTAATTATTAGGAAAATGAAATTGAGCTTGTTGTGGATTTACATTTCACAGTGCCCAAATTTCATGCAATATTTGTAGTTTGGTGGGAGGTGAGAGAGGATTGATTTGATTAAGGAGTGCTTTTTGTGGATATTTTTGCAATTAGGTTCATTACATTTTTGGAAATTCCTAATAGTGTTGTTATGTTTTGAACTTTTCCTAATAGATGTTGTTTGAGCATTTCCTATGATTTAGATGCAACTTTTGCATTATTTCTTAGGTGCGAGAAAGGTGCGAGAAAAAAAAATAGAATGCTATAAGTTGTTTCTTTTCTTTCATATGGGTCTTTTTAGGTTGAGTAGATGTTGTTTGAGCATTTCCTATGATTTAGATGCAACTTTTGCATGATTTCTTAGGTGCGAGAAAGTCTGCGAAAAAACAGAATGTTATAGGTTGTTTGCTTTCTTACATATGGGTCTTTTTAGGTTGAGTAGATGTTGTTTGAGCATTTCCTATGAATTAGATGCAACTTTTGCATGATTTCTTAGGTGCGAGAAAGGTGCGAGAAAAAAACAGAATGCTATAAGTTGTTCATTTTCTTTCATATGAGCCTTTTTAGGTTGAGTAGATGTTGTTTGAGCATTTAACTATGATTTAGATGTAATTTTTGCATGATTTATTAGGTGCGAGAAGGTGTCGAGAAAAAAAAATGTAATGCTATAAGTTGTTTCTTTTCTTTCATATGGGTCTTTTAGGTTTAATAGATGTTGTTTGAGCATTTCCTATGATTTAGATGCAACTTTTGCATGATTTCTTAGGTGCGAGAAAGGTCAAAGAAAAAAAAGTAATGCTATAAGTTGTTCTTTTTCTTTCATATGGGTCTTCTTAGGTTGAGTAGATGTTGTTTGAGAATTTACTATGATTTAGATGTAATTTTTGCATGATTTCTTAGGTGCGAGAAAAAAAAACAGAATGCTATAAGTTGTTTTTTTTCTTACATATGGGTCTTTTTAGGTTGAGTAGACATTCTTTGAGCGTTTCCAATGGTTTATAGGCAACCTTTTCATGATTTATTAGGTGCGAGAAAGGTGCGAGAAAAAAAACAGAATGCTATAGGTTGTTTGCTTTCTTACATATGGGTCTTTTTAGGTTGAGTAGACATTATTTGAGTGTTTCCAATGATTTATAGGCTACCTTTTCATGATTTATTAGGTGCGAGAAAGGTGCGAGAAAAAAAACAGAATGCTATAAGTTGTTTGCTTTCTTACATATGGGTCCTTTTAGGTTGAGTAGACATTCTTTGAGCGTTTCCAATGGTTTATAGGCTACCTTTTCATGATTTATTAGGTGCGAGAAAAAAAACATAATGCTATAAGTTGTTTGCTTTCTTACATATGAGTCTTTTTAGGTTGAGTAGACACTCTTTGAACGTTTCCAATGATTTATAGGCTACCTTTTCATGATTTATTAGGTGCGAGAAAGGTGCGAGAAAAAAAACAGAATGCTATAAGTTGTTTTCTTTCTTACATATGAGTCTTTTTAGGTTGAGTAGACACTCTTTGAGCGTTTCCAATGATTTATAGGCTACATTTTCATGATTTATTAGGTGCGAGAAAGGTGCGAGAAAAAAAACAGAATGCTATAAGTTGTTTGCTTTCTTACATATGAGTTTTTTTAGGTTGAGTAGACACTCTTTGAGCGTTTCCAATGATTTATAGGCTACCTTTTCATGATTTATTAGGTGCGAGAAAAAAAACAGAATGCTATAGGTTGTTTGCTTTCTTACATATGGGTCTTTTTAGGTTGAGTAGACATTCTTTGAGCGTTTCCAATGATTTATAGGCTACCTTTTCATGATTTATTAGGTGCGAGAAAGGTGCGAGAAAAAAAACAGAATGCTATAAGTTGTTTGCTTTCTTACATATGGGTCCTTTTAGGTTGAGTAGACATTCTTTGAGCGTTTCCAATGGTTTATAGGCTACCTTTTCATGATTTATTAGGTGCGAGAAAGGTGTGAGAAAAAAAACAGAATGCTATAAGTTGTTTGCTTTCTTACATATGAGTCTTTTTAGGTTGAGTAGACATTCTTTGAGCGTTTCCAATGATTTATTTGGTTCTTTGCATTTCATTGGGTTATTTAGGCATTCCTAACTAATTGTTATATTGAATGTTGTTCCTTATATTCAATGTTGAATAGTTCTTTATTTTGAAATCTGTAGATATCAATGACGATGAACACCTCTCCCAAGTACTTGATAAAGCCATCATGTCATTTTCGAGCTCAAGTGTCAGCTAGATCAATGATTGGGAAGACAATTGAGAGAATAAAATCGAAGCTCACCGCTGCCCAACAAGAAATGTTTAGAGCCACTCGCTTAGGCCATTTCTTAGATGTAGACCTTATATTCAATGGGCAACTCATCCACTACCTTTTATTGAGAGAAGTGGAGGAAAAGAATGTTAATTGCATTACCTTTAAGGTAGGAGGAGAGGTTGTAACTTTTGGCGAACGAGTTTAACATAGTTACAGGTTTGTGGCCTAGTTCTAGGATTTGTTCTCGTCCACAAAAATTAAACAATAGAATTAGAAAAATATATTTTGGGGATAGGGCTACGGTATACTCTAGTGAGGTAGAGAACGTCTTCATGAATTGTAAAGGGGAGGACGATGATTGTGTTAAATTAGCCTTAATATACCTCATAGAATTAGGGTTGTTGGGGAAGGAGAAGAAACTTAAAGCAGACACGACATTATGGAGGTTTGTTGATGATTGGGATACCTTCAATAGTTATGACTGGGGCTCTCTCATTTTCGAACGCACAGTATGTGGTTTGAAAAAAGCATTGAGCAAGGCTAAGGAAAAAATGAAAGGCACTATGGATAGGTATACCATTATAGGATTCCCTCATGCATTACAGGTACGTTTTACACTTTACTTAAATTTTATATATTTTTCTTTTTTTAATTCTAATGTTGGATACATATTATAGGTATGGGCGTACGAGTCTATATCTACCTTAAATGGTGTTGTCGCGAAGAAAATAAGCGACGATGCTATCCCCCGTATGTTACGTTGGTCATGCTTGCAATCTCCCTCCTCCAACCTTATACATAGTCAAGTGTTTGACTTAGAGAAGGTATACCACCATGCATTGTAAATTTCATATATTATTGTATTATTTAACTATTGTATTTTTACTCACGTTGTACTTTATCAATTTTGTAGGTGGAAATTAAAGGTTTGATTGAGGCAACGGTGGAGGAAAAATTATTCGCCCAAGATGGTCTACCTCCTCAACCCTGTCTAACGCCTCCGAACGTTAAATCAGTCCAAACGTTGAACATTCTCACTGAGGATGTGATCGACGAAGGAGTACAGGCAAAAACAACAAATAACAACATTAAGGAATCTAAAAAAGATCGGAAGTCTAAGCCCATGTCCTCCAAGGAGTATAGGAGATTAAAAGTACAAGTGAGCAACCTAGAGCATGAGATGAAGGTTGTGAGGGGCGACATGGAACTTATTAAGGGGGATGTGGCAGAGATGAAAGTGTTATTATCACTGATCTTAAAACGGGTTGGGATAACAGAACAGGTAAGCAATTTTATTATACATAGTCTTGTGTCTTCTTGTTAAAAAAAATATACTCATTTGTTCACGAAATTTATTATTTTGGATTAGGGCGACAAAGAAAATGAGGTTGAGAAGGAAACCTCAGTGATGGATGATGAGTTGGGCACATTGAGCACACATATAATGACGGATGTCACACCGGTTGAGAGACCAAGTACACCATCGTGGTTGAAAATGTCAACTGATGACAACGAGGGCATCGAACCGGAGATTCAACAGCCAGTAAAATGTGTTCAGCTCGTCGTTCATAGTGCCCCAGTTAGAGATCAGGATCTTGAGGTGGATGATGTGACCGAAATATCATCGTTCAAGGTGGTAGGCCCATACGTCCGTGTTGCACGAAAAAAGCGTCCAAGCGTTCATATTTCAACTCCTTTCACAACCCTAGCCAAAAGAATAAAGTCTTCCAACGTTACTTATAATCCGATGCACATGATTGAAATGCGTGAATTGGAAAGACTTAGGCGATGGATCAGTGACAAAAAAACTAACAACGAGCTAAAGGATACCATCGCTGGACAAAAACCGAAGTCTTTTTTTAAAGAATTATGTATGTGTCGACATTGGCTAACGGATGAGGTTTGTAGTTTTCCTTATTTATTTCATTGGTACTTAATTTAACCTATATGACTCACTATGGTTTCTTCCTTATGTAGCATTTAGATACAATCTTCTTGTTCCTCCGTTTGAAGATTAAGGTCAATGAAAGTTTTTGTTCGCAGAACTTTACAACTGTAGACACAGTATTCATAGTATGTTATTTTATACTTTGGTCTGCAATTGTTATATAATCTAGAAGTTATGTAACTTTATCATTCATTATGTGTGCAACGTCATCTCCAAGCAAAGTGGCCTGAATACAAAAAAAGCATCGACGAAAATAGGCCATTCGATTGGCAAGCCGAGTATCGCTTAGTCGATTACATCATTGGATGTAATGTTGACTTCCAGGATGCTTGGGCTAACGTTGATCTTGTGTATGCACCAGTTGGCTTTTCAATTATGGTGTAATACTCCGATGTATTAAAACTTCGATATGATATATTTTATTTGTATATTTATGTTATAATATATTGTAGATTTCATTACTATCTGACTGTTGTGCCCCAACCCATGCATATTTGAAGTTTGATTGGAGGCTGGGAGGATTGATTTGATTAAAGAGTGTTTTTTTATAGGTATTTTTGCAATTAGGTCCTTAAATTTTTTGGAAAATTCCTAATAGCGTTGTTATCTTTGCTTAGAAATTTTGTGTCGAGAAAGGTGCGAGCAAAAAAAAAAAAATATATTGTCCACTTTCTTGTTAGTGGAGGTTGGTTTCTTGAAGTGATAAAAAAGTAAAACACAAACCACTTCTTTATTCTCAAATATTGGTTGATTTAGAAAGGTGCGAGAAAAAAAAAACAGAATGTATGTTGTCCATTTTTTTGTTACTTGAGGTTTGTTTCTTGAAGAATTCAAAAAGATAACACAAACCACAAACTACTTTCAATTATTGTCATGTTTTATTAGGTGCGAGAAAAAAAACAGAATGTATGTTGTCCATTTTTTTGTTACTTGAGGTTTGTTTCTTGAAGAATTCAAAAAGTATAACACAAACCACAAACTACTTTCAATTATTGTCATGTTTTATCAGGTGCGAGAAAAAAAAACAGAATTCACATAACTAGTGTATTCATCGTTAACAAACAAATATTCAACATAACAACCAGTTCACTTTTCAGCATATGCAATGGGATTACGACATGTCAATCTATTATGACCTCGTTCATTACATCTGCCACATCTATGGACTATGAGACTTTCTCCAACGGATGGAATCCTCTTTTTCTGGCGTCGACCAACCCTAGCCACTACTTTTGGAGGTAGTACCTTCATTTCCACATAGTCTGCTGATGTCTTCCACTCCGAGGCATTTCCAACAGGATAAATAGGCTCCCTAGCAAACATTCATTAGTATAATAGCGATTACATAAGCCATATACATTTATACTCTGAGCTCTTGCTGCAACAATTGCATGGGTGCATGGTAATTGCTCTAGTTGGAACTCCTTACAGCTACACTCTTGAGAATTAAGATCAACAGTCTCTTCTCCGCCCATGTCATTCACATGTAATTGATAACAATCAATTGAATCAATCTTCATTGTTAAAGAACGTTCATGGCTTATATGTACTATTTCTTCGCCTTCCTTCACAAGATGGATGTACCTTTTGAAGCTTCTTCTCGACGCTCCCAAAACCATCTTTGTAGTAAAGCTCTCAAGTGTTCAACCAATGCAGCAATTGGTAATCCTCTAGGTTCACTCAAAAGGGCATTCATGCTCTCAGCTATATTCGTGGTCATCATATTGTATCGCCTTCTTGGGCAATGAATACGTGCCCAACGTGAAAGACTAATATTTTCCAAATACTTTCCTACACCATTATCGAATGCTAGGATGCGCCCCCACGATTCTTGAAATTTTGACTCCCGATATGCTCTTGCAGCATTACAAAACAAATGTTCTATTGTTTCACTCTTGAATTTAGTAACCAAATTATCTCTCAAATGTTGCACGCAAAGAGCATGAAATGCATTGGGAAACACCAAAGCAATAGAGTTTGATATGCTTTTATTTCGATCTGATACAAAAACTAGGTCACTAACTTCTCCTATTGCACCTTTTAACTTTTCCAAGAACCATGTCACTGAACTATCAGATTCCCTATCGACGATTCCGAATGCAAGGGGAAAAATTTGGTTATTTCCGTCTAAGCAAGTGGCAATTATCAAAGTACCCTTATATTTGCACTTCAGGAATGTTCCATCCATAACTATGACACGTTGCATACAATTTAGAAATCCTCGAATAATGGTCCTAGTGCCATAAAAAGATATTTGAAGAACTGACCATCTTCGAGTTCAATGTCATAAAATGTACCTGGATTTGCCAGTTTAAGTGCTTCGCCATACCGGCGCAATAGATTATATGACTCCTCTGTGTGATCCACGTACTTTCGCATATACGCAATTTCTCTACACGCCACGCTTTTTCATAACTCATATTTATACCATAGTCTTGTCTCATGTCTTCTATGATGTCACGAGGTTTGTATTGACGACCAACTCCTTTGAATTTTGATTTTATTAGTTCCCCCACTACCCAAGCCTTTGCTTGTCTATGGTCATGATTCAGTATATCAAGTGAACATGAGTGAACGTTTACATACTTTGAAATCTTGAATATGTCTGAACCCTTCAATTGGACAGCCCGAAGTCTCCATTTACATTTATCATCAAAACATTTAACATAAAGAATCTTCTTGGTAGACTTTTTTACTCTAAATTCAAAATTTTTTTTCATTGCCACCACACTTAATCTCATGGATAATTCCCTCTTGCCAAAAAATATTTGCCCTACCTCCAACTCATCATTTGTGGAGCTTCCTTCTGTCCAAGTATTTTTCTTCACATATGTCGATTGGCTAACTGATTGTCCTCCACTATCACGTTTTCTTTTACCATATTTTGAAGTCCTTATTTCTTGTGGGATGTCATAGGATTCATAATTAAAGTTATTGCCCTCATCATATGAATCCCATCTAGTGGTCTCATCTCTGCCATTAACTACGTCAACTTCAGCAACATTATAATCTAATGTTGCACGCACCAGAATCGAAACATTTGTATCTAAGGTCTTAACTTGATTGCTATCAGAAATCGATTTATGACCTTCAAAATGAACATCCTGCGCTGAGTTTGACCTTTTATACTTAGGTTCAAATGTGATGTACAAGGGGACTTGAAGCATATTTTCACAAAAAAGATAAAATTTTAAATCACGATCATTACTTATCTCTAGTGGATGTGTTTGACTATCGGATCTTATCTCATAAATGCATCTAAGTTTGATGTCAAACTCTTTAGGGTCAACTTCAGTGAGATCATATATTTCAACAACTAAATCCTTGTGTGTGATTTCTTTACTTACAACAAGACCTTTCAACAAACCTCCTACATATTTTTTTTTCCTTTCCTTCTCATCCCATACTCCACCATAACGAACCAAAATAGGAACATGGGTCATCCTTAAACACTTAATTTCTCTGCAAAAGGAAAAGAAAAAATAATTAGACAAGAATTCAATAATCTATTTATGAAAAGACATATAGTCATCACAAAGACCTAGCTAGACATGCATAAATAACCACAATTAAAAGGAAAGAACCAAAGGAAAACACTCGTTTTACATTACATTTTTTCTTTTTTCTCACTTGTCTACACTCCAATAAACCATGAAAATTTGGCTAAAAATCAAAAGTCATCACCAAGACCTAGCTAGACATGCATAAATAACCACAAAAAGGAAAGAACCAAAGGAAAACGCTGCTTTACATTACATTTTTTTTCTTGCACTTGTCTCGTACCTTTCTCGCACTTGATAAACAATGAAAACTTTGTATATAAAAAAATACATCACCAAATAACGACTATAGAACCTAAAAAGAATGATATGAATGAAAGAAAAACACTTGAAGTGAACATAAAAAAAAATCATTATCATATAACCCAAGATTAGTGTTGTGCAAAAACTCACTACGCAAGCATACGCAATCGTAGGTAGTAATTGGTGAACAAGGTCGATCCCACAGGGACTAATGTTTGCAAAAGTTTGAGAAGATAAGTAATGATAAACTAGACTTAAAGCACCTAAACAACTCAAAAGCAACAAAAAATGAGCTTAGCATAAGAGAGATTGAATCTAGCTATCTAAGAGCGATAAATGTACTCAAATGGACAATGAATAGATCGAGAATTTAATGAGGGAAACGCTTGGAATTTTGGAGATGAAATTCTAAATTCTCATTGTCTAATCTTTGGAGCGGTGCTACCACCACTAACTGCGAATCACTATCTCAGTGAAGAAACGGGAAATTATGCGAAAATTCAAAATTATTTCTAACTTCGAATTTTAGCCTAAAAGCGAGCTAACATATGTCTATGAATACCCAACTTTTAAGCATACAAATAACATACACTTCCCTACGCTTACAAGCCAAAAGGCATATGTCTATACCTTTGGAACCCTTTCCTTTTTCAAGAGAAGGACATTCAAGCTTTGCTTATGTGCTTTCCATCCATTTCAACCTTTCGAATTAAAATGAACTACTATTCAATCCTAAGGTGATCAATCTTAAGAAGAACATTAAACAACAAATACCCATAAGCAAACTTCACAACAACAACAATTCTCCAACAAAAGGCCTTTGAGAATTTAGTAATTCATTCCATAAATTCCAATGGATGAGGATTAGTTCATGGTTTATATACACAAAACTTAAGAACAAGATGTTGAAAGCTTAAATACATGCCAAAAGCTAGTTCAAGACACAACAAAAAAAACAAAGGCACAAGTAGAAGAAAGACAAGCTAGAAAAGAAAGAAGAAGATGAACAGGCTAGGAAAGCAATAATGCAAAGCAGCCTTCTTTCCTCTTGGGGATCTCGATAAGGCTCCTTTTCTTCTTTTTTCTTCCTCTCTTGGTCTTATCGGAATGGTGGTGGCTTTTCTTTTTTTTTTTTCCTTTCCTTTTTAGGTTAGACAATTGAACTTTTTCTTTTCTTTCTTTTTGCACCCCCGGTCCTCCTGCTATCAAAAATCTTAGTAAAGCCCAAATCTAGTGATTTGGACCAGGAAAAGAGGTACAAGCCGCGTCACTCCAAAAGGCGGGCCCTACTTTGACTTTTCTGCCCGAATTCGATGCTGTCGCTATGCTGTGACATTGTTACTACAGGTAATTTTTGCCTTCAGCTTCTAGAAGTTGCGCTGCAGCCGCTTTGTGGCATTGTTGCTACCACACTTAACATTCTTCTTTTCCCTACATCAAACATCAGCATTAACAAGCATCACAACCTACATACAAAATTAACAGCAAAGAACACATCGAATCTAAAGCTACCACATAGACACAAAATACCAAAGTTAACCCAACATATCAAAGAAAATAAACAACAAGACACTAAAATTACTACACTTCAAAACTCAACAAAAACACGCTAAGAAAACGATTAAAACACGCCCACCACTCAATTTTTAGTAGGAATAAGCCATGGAAAGTGCCTAAAATAATCCCATTCCATGGGATTATCACACCCCCAAACTTATCTCATTACTCGTCCTCGAGTGATGCACTAACTACTACAACAACAAACAAACAACTCGCTAGGCTATACAGGGGGTAAGATTATTGAACCTTCAGGCAAACTCCCACAGTTCACAGGCATAAACACAACCAAGAATGATAAAATCGTTCATAAGCTAGAGTAACCCTTATGTGTGTATGTGCAAAGTCTTAGCTCACTTACTTGCAATATCTAAACTGTTTTAAAGCTTCAATCATAAAACTTAGTTAAATGAGCCTCACATGATCTGACACGGAGTCCATCCAAGATACCAAGGTTTACAACAAGCTCAAAGCGTAAAATCAAATGAATTCTCCTTTTTTTTTTTTTTTTTTTTTTTTTTTAAAAGCGACTAACTTTTCCATCAAAAGCATAATGAAAGAGAACAACGGGAGGCCAATCTCTTCTTCTTTTTCTTTTTTTTTTTAGATTTTATTTTGTTTGCTTTCATTATTTTTTTTTTTTCAAGGGAACCTTTCTAGTCATTTGTACCTTCGATCTAAACGCCAACATTGGTGATGAAGACGCCTAACAACGAGCACTATCACATAGATTGGTTGCTTTTGCATACTCATATCCACCGTAACCGTTTGACTCAAAACTAAGCATGGGTGTCATGCCTAGCCCTGGTTTACTAGACCATAATAGACAGAGGAGTATCCCTTTTTTTTTTTTTTTTTTTTTTTTTTTTTAACTAGAATTGGCCTCCCCCAAACTTTGATCTTACAGACAAGAGATATTAACAATTTACACAAGATGCCTTAGACTCAAATCAGGAAACTGCGCCAACTCACTTTAGCCCCTAAGCTCTCCTTCAGACTATAAAACATTTTAGAATCAACAAGCTTGAAGGCTAAGACTTAAGTGTGAAGGCTACTTTAGCTTAATCACTCATTTGTCAAACTTACAGTGTTATATGCAAATAAAATCTGAGAGTTTTAAGTGTCATCATTAGTAATAAGCAAACCACCAAGCAACACCTAACCAGCTGATACAACAACCTAAGCGCAAAGATCCTACACCAAACGATACAAACCAAACAGACAGGAAAACACAACAACCACAATCCAAACACAAACAGTGTCCAAAATTAGGGATGCACACCAACTTCCACTACAAAGAAACCAAAAACAAACGTCCACCCCCAAACTTCAAGACACGTTGTGTCCTCACAACAACCGCCAAGATAGCTAAAAGCAAAGAAAAACTAGAAAAGCAAGGAAAACACAGGAGCGCATACTACAAACAAGAGAAGGAAAAGAAAGGAAAGGAGAAACTCCCCTTGCTACTACTCCTCATCGTCACCGCATCGGCTTTGCTCGTGAGAGGTCTCACTAACATCAGCGTGTTCCCATCCGCTCAAAATTTCGTCAGGAAATGCAGGGAAGGCAGGGATAGGCCGCGCAGACGCCCTGCACAGGGCTGTATGCAACGCCCTATCGCGATCACGCGTATAAGATGCAAAGGACACCAGCATATGATGCATCTGCTCCTGGCGCAATTTAATCTCTTGGACTTCTCGATGGAGGAGAAGCTGATGCTCATTTAGTCCGGTGCCGCCCCCAACAGGTTCTTGAGCTGGATCATCCTCTTCCGGCTCGACAGGGGCACCCTCCTCCTTCAAAGAATGCGCGAATGCACCCCACCCGACCCGATGGCTCCTTGGTTCTTTATCAGCTTCATTTCAAAGAAGGAAATAGGTACCTCGGCTCTCACACAGAGTTCAGTGATCAAGGTAGGGAAGAACAATTTCCCCTTAGTCTTCGTTGCCGCCTCCACCATCTGATCAGAAATAACCCTACCGACGTTTATCGTTTTGCCTGTGACAAGAGCGTAGAGCAGAAACATGCGCTCCTCGGATATTATATTAACGTGCGTGGTGGGCATGAGCTTTGTACGCAGAAAGTGATACCATACTCGATGCTTCGGCTTGAGGTTCCGGCGCAAGCATGTACGTGCTCCCTGAGGGGAAAGTATCCACTCAGAACCCCGTACTGTAAGTTTTCGCAACACACGCTGCCTCCTGCTGTTCGTGGGGTTGCGCTTCCATTGATGATACTGGTCGTCGAACTCGGGCAAAAGCAGGAGCTCATTAATGTGCAAATGGTTGCAAGGGACTCTTGTCTTAGGACTAAAGACGCCATTGCCGATATCATAGCTGAAGTTGGCGTAGAATTCATACACAAGAGCAAGGTTCACCCGAAAGGGGTGAGAACAAAACCGCTGCCATCTCCTTGTTTGGATTTGCTCCAAAATGAACCCAGGGAGGCCTAAATCTTCACTTTGCGCGTAAACAAAACCCTTCTCAATCGAGAGGTCACGGACAGATATTCTTTGGGAAGGCGACCTCGGCTCCGCCCACCCATGCAGGTAGGAATAAGGTCAGGATGGCAGGTATGGTTGGGCTGTTTGGGGTGCTCGTCAGACTCAGACGCCGGATTGGCTCGGGATGTGGAGGCTCTAGTTCTAGAGCGAGACCTGGGAGGCATTTTGACAAGAAGCTTGGCGTACCTTGGCGCTCGATGAATTTGACGAATGAAAGAGGCCGGCGAATGAACTCAAGACTGACTATAAAGCGAAGGGGCTGGAGACGAAGCTTCACTAGACACCGTCGGCTTGGAAAAGAACGGCAGACGGCTACGTGCAAAGAGCGATCCAGAAGCCGGTGGGGGGGTTGGCTACGCGAGCTCGAGCTCGGCCCACCGCAACACCTAGAGAAAAGGAAGAGAAGAAATCGAGAGAAACAAAAACGAAGACGGAGGAAAACGCAAGGAAATGCTAGGGCAAAAGACGGTTAGTTGAAAATGGGAGCCGCGAAAATTTAATGAATTTGAATGCATTTTCTCTTCTTTTTTTTTTTTTTTTTTTTTTAAAAACAAAACGCTATCGCATTGACAATTGACGACAGGCTTCCTCTGCGTCAATGTGGCGACAGTGAGTAGCATTGCGACCTCTAGAACCAACCTAGTATTACTCTCCCGTTGCAACTGAGCAATGATGCTATCACATCACCATCACAATCCCAGGCGAAAAATTTACGCTCTGTGATTTACGCACTCGCTTTTTCTCGATTTCCTGAAACAACACCAACTAACAAAAGCTTATAAAATAAAGGGTAACAAGTACCCAACACAAGTAATTCAAGCTAAAATCACACAACTAAGGAAAGTAAAACAACATTACTGAATTAAATGCGAAAATAAGCTAAAGACAAGAAAATTTACTCGGATGGGCGGCCTCCCATCAAGCGCTTGGTTTTGAGTCCTCAGCCTGACTCTTTGTTATTCACCTTTCATCTTGAAACAGCACACACACCTTTGCTCTGTCAAAAGTGCTCCCCCAATAATGCTTAACACGTTGGCCATTCACCTTAAACATATTACCGGACTTTTCATCCAACAGCTCAACTGCGCCATAAGGGGAAACACTCACAATTTGGAAGGGTCCGGACCACCTTGACTTCAACTTGCCTGGGAACAACTTCAATCTTGAGTTGAAAAGAAGCACCTGTTGTCCCGGTAGGAGTTCTCGTGAAAGGATGTGCCTGTCATGCCAAGCCTTGGTTTTCTCCTTATAAAGTTTGGCATTTTCATAGGAGAAGTACCTCAGCTCTTCAAGTTCTACAAGCTGCAGTTTTCTCTCTTTTCCTGACGCTTGGAGATCAAAATTCAGAGCCTTAAGAGCCCAATAGGCCTTGTGTTCGAGTTCCAAAGGCAGATGGCATGCCTTACCAAACACAAGCCTATAAGGAGACATGCCTATGGGTGTTTTGAAAGCTGTCCTATATGCCCACAAAGCGTCATCTAACCTCATTGACCAGTCCTTGCGCGAAACACAAACCATTTTTTCAAGAATTCTCTTTATTTCACGATTGGACACTTCAGCTTGCCCACTAGTCTGAGGATGATAGGCAGTAGCTATTTTATGCTTCACCCCATATTTAGCTAGCATTAACTCCAGCATCCTACTACTGAAATGAGTCCCCTCATCACTTATGAGCGCTCTTGGTGTCCCAAAGCGCGTAAAAATGTTCTTTTTCAGAAACTTGCTTACCACAATGGAGTCATTGGATGGGGAGGCAATTGCTTCAACCCACTTAGATACATAGTCTACTGCCAATAAAATATAGAGGTTCCCGTGAGATGGTGGGAACGGACCCATGAAATCTATTCCCCAAACATCAAAAAGTTCAACCTCTAGAATGCTTTGTAATGGCATCTCACACTTTTGTGAGATGTTGCCCACCCTTTGACATCGATCACAGCATTTGGCAAAATGATGGGCGTCTTTGAAGAGTGATGGCCAAAAATATCCAGATTGCAGCACTTTAGCTGCTGTCCGAGCCCCACCAAAATGGCCGCCATATGGTGCTGAATGGCAATGGTGAAGAATGTTTTGAACCTCTTCTTCAGGAACACATCTCCGCAAAATTTGGTCAGCACATTTTTGTAGAGGAATGGTTCATCCCAATAAAAGTACCTCACCTCGTGCATGAATCTTTTCAACTGTTGTTGATTCATCTCAGGTGGTAAAAGTCCACTTACCAAGTAGTTCACCAGATCTGCATACCAAGGGAGACGCTTTCGATTACTCTAAGGAGCCGCTTCATCCGGAAATGTCTCCTTGATTGGCTCGTGATGGAGTGTCCTTGGCCGCCTCATGGAGTCTAGACAAATGATCGAAGAACTTGGTTTTGTGTCCCGCTCCTATCTCTCGATTTCCAAATCAAATTCTTGTAACAAGAGTATCCATCGGATCGCCTAGGCTTCAATCCTTCTTTGATATCAAATACTTGATGGCAGAGTGGTCGATGAAAACTATGACTCTTGTGCCTATCAAATATGCCCCCGAACTTATCAAATGCAAATACCACTCACTAATGACTCTTTCTCGATAGTAGTATAATTGACTTGAGCCTCATTCAAGGTTCTCACTGCATAATAAATTGAGTGGAAGATCTTGCCTCACACGACCAAGATCGCCTTCACAAAGAAAATCACTGGCATCACACATCATTTCAAAGGGTATGGACCATCGGGGCTACAATCATCTGAAATTTGAACTAATGCCTTCTTTAAGCTCGCAAATGCCGTCACACAATCCTCATTAAAAACAAAAGGTCTGGAATGCTCAAGAAGCATGCAAAGGGGCTTTGCAATCCTTGAAAAGTCCTTAATGAACCTCCTGTAGAACCCTGCATGTCCTAGGAAGCTTCTAACTCCTTTCACTGTGGTCGGGGGAGACATCTTCTCAATGACCTCGATCTTTGCTTTGTCCACTTCAATTCCTACCTTTGATATTTTGTGCCCCAAAACTATTCCTTCACGAACCATAAAGTGGCATTTTTCCCAGTTGAGGACTAGGTTGGTCTCCTCACAACGTTTAAGAATATCCTGCAAATTAAACAAGCACACATCAAAAGTTTCACCAAATGTAGAAAAGTCATCCATAAATACCTCTAATGTTTTCTCCACCATGTCACTGAAGATTGCCATCATACATCGCTGAAAAGTTGCAGGAGCATTGCATAGCCCGAAAGGCATGCGCCTAAATGCGAATGTGCCATAAGGACAAGTGAATGTGGTCTTCTCTTGATCCTCTGGTGCAATTGTGATCTGATTATACCCCGAATACCCATCCAGAAAACAATAATATTCTTTACCTGCCAATCTGTCAAGCATTTGATCAATAAAAGGCAGTGGAAAGTGGTCCTTCCTCGTGGCTTTGTTCAACTTGCGATAATCCATACACACTCGCCATCCAGTGACTGTTCTTGTTGGGATTAGTTCGTTATTCAGATTTTCTACCACTGTGATCCCACCCTTCTTAGGCACACACTGAACTGGGCTTACCCAAGCACTGTCAGATATAGGAAAGATGATACCTGCATCAAGCCACTTGAGAATCTCTTTTCGCACCACCTCTTTCATGACCGGATTCAACCGCCTTTGATGCTCAATTGAATTTGAACAATCATCCTCCAACAGAATTTTGTGCATACATATGGATGGACTGATACCTTTTATGTCTGCCATGGACCACCCAATTGCTTTCTGATGTTGTGTTAATACATCAATCAATTTCTGCTCACAATCTCCACTCAAAGCTGATGATATGATAACTGGCAAAGTATCATTTTTTCCGAGGTAAGCATACTTCAAATGTGCGGGCAGTGGCTTAAGCTCCAAGGCAGGTGGTTCTTCTACTGATGGCTTGATTGTAAGAAAAGTTCTCTCTGCAAGCCCCAGTGACTCAAATTTCTTTCGAATCACGCCGCTATACTGTGTGGTGCCCACATGAGCAATCACTCCTCCTTTGTTGGATTCAGCTTCATTCTCATTTCCAGCAAAGTCATTTGCCCTAGCTGATCTTTCATGCCAACTTTCCATCACAACTGTGTCTAAAACATGCACAAGAGAACACTCCTCAACATCATTAGGGAAATGTAGGGAATTAAACAGATTAAACGTTACCCTTTGATCATTGACTCTCATTGTCAATTCCCCCTTTTGCACATCAATGAGTGTCCTTCCTGTGGCTAGGAAAGGTCGCCCCAGGATGATTGGAATGTCTTTATCAGCCTCATAATCAAGTATAATAAAATCAGCGGGGAAGATAAACTTATCCACACTTACCAACACATCCTCTATCTTACCCTCTGGATAGACTACTGAGCGATCAGCAAGCTGTAATGAAACTGTGGTGGGCCTTGCCTCTCCAATGCCGAGTCTTTTAAAGATGGACATGGGCATCAAGTTGATGCTAGCCCCTAGATCGCACAAGGCTTGCCCACAATAAGTATTCCCAATGGTGCAAGGTATGGTGAAGCTCCCTGGATCTTTTAACTTCTGAGGGATCTTTTGTTGCACAATAGATGAACATTCTGAAGTAAGTGCCACCGTCTCAAACTCACCCAACCTTCTCTTTTTGGTCAAGATGTCTTTCATGAATTTCGCATAGTTGGGCATTTGTTTCAAGGCTTCCACTAAGGGGATGTTTATGTGTAGCTCCTTCAGAATGTCCAAAAACTTATCGAATTGTTCATCTTGTTGCTTCTTTTTTGAAAACGTTGAGGAATGGTGGTGGTGGTCTCAAAATAATCGGTTCAAATTTGGTTTGAATTGCGAGGAAGCTCACTGAATTTTTCTCGCTCGCTTCTTGATGTACTGGCATTGCTGCCACATTATCCTCTGCCTGCTCTATTTCAACCTGACAGTTCGGAGTTATTACTGCATCTCCTTGTGTCTGCCTGCCTTTGTCACTAGCAACTTGGATTGAAGTGGGCTCTTTTCCTTTAGGGACCTTGGGTTTGGCTACCTCTAACTCCTTCCCACTTCGAAGCTGTACTACCTTACAAGTTTCCTTGCCTTTTCCTCTTGGATCTTCAGTGTCACTAGGCAAGGCACCCTGAACTCTATTGTTTAAGGCTGAGGCTAGTTGACCCATTTGGTTTTCTAGGTTCCTTATCGCTGCAGCTTGGCTTTGCACTATGGCATCAGTTTTAGCCATGTGCTCTTTCAACAATGATTCTAATGAGGATGTGGGCTCATGAGTTTGTACCTTAGGGTTTTGCAAAATCTGCTGAGGGTATCCCTGTTGTTGAAAACCACGAGGCACCTGAGAGTCTCACTGCTTGATTTGAAGGCCCAACTCCTTGATTGTTCCATGCAAAGTTCGGATGATGCTTCCAACCCGGGTTGTATGTATTCGAATAGGGGTTGAAATTCTTGTTATACCCCACATAGTTTACTGATGCCGGATTGGAAGGACATACATCAAAGGTGTGACCCTCCCCACAATAAACACATGATATTGACACTGAAGGCCCAAACTGATTTCCTGACCCCATATTCATCGACTTTAGGGTATTGGTAAGTGTGGCAATTTGTGCTGCCAAGCTTGCTGAACTCGCATCTTGCACCACTGCTACCTGGCGAGTAGGATTAAGGCGTGAAGTAGGCCACTGATAGTTATTCTTAGCAATCTTTTCTAGAATCTCATAAGCGTCATTATATGTCTTTGACAACAGTGCTCCTCCAGCCGAAGCATCAACTACCATCCTTGTATGGGTATTCAACCCATTATAAAAAGTTTGCATCTGAATGCCATAGGGAATACCGTGATTCGGGCACTTGCGAAGCAATTCTTTAAACCTCTCCCAAGTTTCATATAGAGACTCATCATCCTGCTGCTGAAAGGAAGTAATTTCACTCCTGAGCTTTGCAGTCTTGGTGGGTGGAAAATATTTTATCAGGAACTGCTCCACCAACTCATTCCAACTTGAAATGGCTCCAGGTGGTATCGTGTTCAACCATTCAAGCGCTTTCCCTCTTAATGAATAAGGGAAAAGCGTCAACCTAAGAGTGTCCTCACTTACCCCTCTGATTACAAAGGACTTACACACACCCATGAATAACTGGAGATGTAAGTGAGGATCCTCCATTGGCGTACCCCAAATCGCTCATGTCTTTGGAGCATCTGAAACATTACTGGTTTCAGTTCAAAATGCGGTGCCTCTATCTCTGGTGGCATGATCCCCGGAATCAGAATTGGCACTGCATACTCCTGAATAACTCTATCTCTCTCATCTTCCACTGCTCTAGCACCACCATTATTATCAATTCTCAGCGGTGGTTCAGCCATACCTTCAGGTTCTGCTCGTCCTCTTTGTTCCCTTCTTCGACGGTGAAATGTACGTTCGATCTCGGGGTCAAGAGGTCGCAGTTCGAGATCGTGCTCTCTCGTTCATATAAGGATTTCAAAGAATAGCACGATAAAAAGGTAACCAACCAAAATTTTGAGTGAGTTAACTAAAACAAAAACAACAAATAAAAGTACTCAAATTCACAAAATTCACAAACAAATAGTCCCCGGCAAACGGCGCAAAAACTTGTTGTGCAAAAACTCACTACGCAAGCATACGCAATCGTAGGTAGTAATTGGTGAACAAGGTCGATCCCACAGGGACTAATGTTTGCAAAAGTTTGAGAAGATAAGTAATGATAAACTAGACTTAAAGCACCTAAACAACTCAAAAGCAACAAAAAATGAGCTTAGCATAAGAGAGATTGAATCTAGCTATCTAAGAGCGATAAACAGCTCAAATGGACAATGAATAGACTGAGAATTTAATGAGGGAAACGCTGGAATTTTTGGAGATGAAATTCTAAATTCTGTTGTCTAATCTTTGAGCGGTGCTACTACCACCTTCTTTATGAATCGCTATATATCGTGAAGAAACGGGAAATTATGCAGAAATTCCGAAAATTATTTCTAACTTCGAATTTTAGCCTAAAAGCAGAGTTTAACATATGTCTATGAATACCCAACTTTTAAGCATACAAATAACATACACTTCCCTACGTTTACAAGCCAAAAGGCATATGTCTATACCTTTGGAACCCTTTCCTTTTTCAAGAGAAGGACATTCAAGCTTTGCTTATGTGCTTTCCATCCATTTCAACCTTTCCAGAATTAAAATGAACTACTATTCAATCCTAAGGTGATCAATCTTAAGAAGAACATTAAACAACAAATACCCATAAGCAAACTTCACAACAACAACAATTCTCCAACAAAAGGCCTTTGAGAATTTAGTAATTCATTCCATAAATTCCAGCAGATGAGGGATTAGTTCATGGCTGTTACACAAAACTTAAGAACAAGATGTTGAAAGCTTAAATACATGCCAAAAGCTAGTTCAAGACACAACAAAAAGAACAAAGGCACAAGTAGAAGAAAGACAAGCTAGAAAAGAAAGAAGAAGATGAACGAGCTAGGAAAGCAATAATGCAGCAGCTTCTCTTCCTCTTCAGGGATCTCGATAAGGCTCCTTTTCTTCTTTTTCTTCTGCTGCTGGTCTTATCGGAATGGTGGCTGCCCTTTTTTTTCTTTTTTTCCTTTCCTTTTTAGGTTAGACAATTGAACTTTTTCTTTTCTTTCTTTTTGCACCCCGGTCCTCCTGCTATCAAAAATCTTAGTAAAGCCCAAATCTAGTGATTTGGACCAGGAAAAGAGGTACAAGCCGCGTCACTCCAAAAGGCGGGCCCTACTTTGACTTTTCTGCCCGAATTCGATGCTGTCGCTATGCTGTGACATTGTTACTACAGGTAATTTTTGCCTTCAGCTTCTAGAAGTTGCGCTGCAGCCGCTTTGTGGCATTGTTGCTACCACACTTAACATTCTTCTTTTCCCTACATCAAACATCAGCATTAACAAGCATCACAACCTACATACAAAATTAACAGCAAAGAACACATCGAATCTAAAGCTACCACATAGACACAAAATACCAAAGTTAACCCAACATATCAAAGAAAATAAACAACAAGACACTAAAATTACTACACTTCAAAACTCAACAAAAACACGCTAAGAAAACGATTAAAACACGCCCACCACTCAATTTTTAGTAGGAATAAGCCATGGAAAGTGCCTAAAATAATCCCATTCCATGGGATTATCAATTAGAAACTCCAAATGAAATCTAAGTTCATTTTCATTGAGTAAAAAGATCAAACACTTCGTCTGCAACATTTAAAATTGTTTTACAAATAGTGGAACCAAAAGAAAGAAAGAAAATGAAAAAACCCGTACTTCGTGGTTGTTGGTTCGTCGGAAGAAAGAAACAAAATGTGAATGAAATCGGTTTGTGTTCTCCACTTCGTGGTCGCCGATTCGTGGTCGCCAATGAGTTTCCGCCGCCGGTGAGGAGTCGAGGTGAGTTCATGCGAGAGAGAATCTTCCTTTACGTGAGAGAGAGTCTACTTTGCGTGAGAGAGAGTCTCCTATGAGTGAGAGAATTTGTGGGTTTTGTTAAAATAAGGGCATGAGCTTTTAAAATTGGGGATTTTTTAAAAAGGGTAAATTGGTAATTGCATACCCTAAAAGTCCTAAAAGTCTACCCATCTAAAAAAGGTCCTAAATCTCTTTTATACCCTTACATTTGTCCCATTTTTGGCAATTTCCCGGACTAATTTTATGGGTGACTTGAAATACATTTATGCTTAATTTGAGATTGTTGTACCTTTTAAAATAATTGTTGACAATTGTAGTTTTAGAAATATCAGTTGTGAAAATGAAATAAAATAGTGTTTGATAAATTTTAATTTTAAATTTGAAAAAACTAGTTAGGATGTTTGGTAAATTAATACTAAGTTGTGATGTAGTTATAATCAAGGATGAAAAAATCGACGTCAACATCAATATCAGAATTTCGATTTTAGAGATATATCGATAAAATATCAATAGCGACAAATATTTTTGTAAATAAAAAGATTTTATAAAATTATTTAAATTAATAAATTATATTAATTTACTTTTACTTCTAAACTAAGTTATAGATCTTGTTACTATGTATATTTAAATTGGGGTTAATAGATGTTATATTTTTCTGTTTTATGAGCATTTATAAAAAATATTGGAGATATCAATTAATGCTCATTATCCATGTCAAACCCTCCAATTTACAGATATATCGACATATAGACGAATATTTTTAACCTTGGTTATAATGACCAAAGTATGCACATTATTTCAAGTATTTTTATATTGATATCTAGTTTATAATCTATTTTTGTTGTAAAAATAGAATGAAAATCGGGTATAATTTTTCTAATATTTAAATACTAATATAATATATTTATAATAATAATTAAATACTAAATATAATTAAGGAAATATGAAATTTATATATTTATGAAATATGCAAATATTTGCTATTTAATATGAAAATATAACAAAATTGTAAAATGAGATAGTGGAAAATTATGAGAAAATGGATAAATAGAAATGTAAATGGATCTTTGATTTACCAATGGATGATCTACATCAAGTTCAACAAAGGCCACTATTTATAGGAAATTTGACATGTGATGAGTCGCTTGTTTGGACACTAAACTTGTATCAAAGGATGACACATGAGGAACACTTGTTTTAATGATAATGAACTATATGCACAAATTGACATATGCATGGTGACTCATGGACATCTATATTTTTTAATGGTTTCTAATACTCTCCCCCTTAGATGCCCATTTTATATAAAATGTGTCTCGTTAAAACCTTACTAGGAAAAACTCAATGGGATGAAAACCCTAGTGAAGGAAAAAGAGTACATATTTTATATAATACATTTACTCCCCCTCATGAATACATCACTTGAGATCTCTGAGTCGTCGCATCCCAATACTGTGAACCAATTTCTCAAATGTTGTAGTTGGTAATACCTTTGTAAATATGTCTGCCAAGTTATCCTTCGAATAAATCTGTTGTACTGAGATGTCACCATTTTCTTCAAGGTCATGAGTGTAGAAAAGCTTTGGAGAGATATGTTTCGTTCTATCTTCTTTAATATATCCTCATTTGATTTGAGGTATACATGTTGTATTGTCTTCATATAATATTGTTGGAAGAGATTTACTCGAAGACAAGCCACATGTCTCACGAATGTGTTGTGTCATCGATCTTAGTCATACACATTCTCGACTCGCCTCATGAATAGCAAGGATTTCAACATGATTTGAAGAAGTGGTCGTTATAGTCTGTTTTACTGATCGCCACGATATAGCAGTTCCTCCAAATGTGAATAGATAACCTATCTGAGATCTAACTTTATGTGGATCAGATAGATAACCAGAATCTGCATAACCAACTAGATCATAATTTAATTTGTTAGAATAAAATAAACTCATATCAATCGTCCCTCGAAGATATCGGAGTACATGCTTAACTCCGTTCCAATGTCTTTTTGTAAGATATGAACCATATCTAGCTACTAAATTTACTGAAAATTCAATATCTTGTCTTGTGTTATTAGCCAGATATATAAGTGCACCAATTACATTAAGATATGGTACTTCAGGACCAAGTAGTTCTTCATTGTCATCTCGAGGTCGAAATATATTTTTCTTTACATCCAGTGAATGAATTTCCATTGAAATGTTCAATGGATATGCTTTATCCATATAGAATCTTTTTAATATTTTCTCTATATAAGTTGATTGGTGAACAAATATCTCATCTGCTAAATGTTCAATTTTCAAACCAAGGTAAAATTTTGTTTTTTCAAGATCTTTCATCTCATATTCTTTCTTAAGATATTCTATCGCCTTGGATAACTCTTCAGAAGTTTCAATTATATTTAAGTCATCAACATATACAGTTATAATAGCAAATCCTAACTGAGATTTTCTTATAAAAACGCATAGACATATTGGATTATTTTGATATCCTTCTTTCAACAGATATTCACTCAAGCGATTATACCACATTCGTCCTGATTGTTTTAATCCATATAATGATCTCTGTAACTTTATTGAATATAATTTTCGAGAACTTGATTCATATGTTTCTGGTATTTTAAATCCTTCCGAGATTTTCATATAAATGTCATTATCCAGAGATCCATATAAATACGTCGTGACTACATCCATTAGATGCATATCAAGTTTTTCATATACAGTCAGGCCAATCAAATATCTTAGCGTTATTACATCCACCACAGGAGAATATGTCTCCTCATAATCAATACCAAGCCTTTGTGAGAATCCTTGTGCAACAAGTCTCGCTTTATATCTTGTGACTTTATTATTTTCATTTCTTTCCTAACAAATACTCATTTATATCCCACAGGTTTGACGTTTTCTGGTGTCAGGACTACTGGTCCAAAAACCTCACGTTTTGAAAGTGAGTTCAACTCTGCTTAGATTGCTTCTTTCCACTTCAACCAATCCTTTCTACGTTGACATGCTTCGATAGATTTTGGATCAAAATCATCATTTTGATGAATAATATCGTGAGCAACATTATAAGAAAAAATGTTGTCAACAATGATATTATTTCGGTTTCATCTCTTTCTTGTTGTAACATAGTTTATAAAAATTTCATTATTATCCTCAAGCGTTTGATTTTCATCAATACTCTTTTGAGGAGTTGTATTCTGGATTTCTTCTGGAACATCCATACCTTTTATTGAATCATTTTGATTCTCAACTACTTTTCTTTTTCAAGGATTTTTATCTTTGGAACACATGTTGGGATTTATGTCCTAATCTCGTGTTTGTAAATTACTGTTTGAAATTAATAAGAGTTATTCATTTCATCACTTTGTGTCTCGCAATATTTATAAACTTTTCCAATAAACTAAGCTCCAGGGTCATTGAATTTATGAGAGAACTAGAACTTGAACGGTGTGTAGTGGACACACAAGGAGGATCACGCTTCGTTAATGACCCGAACGGTCCTCATGCATATGGATAGGGTTGGAGACCTAATCTTGGATACACTGTGGATGCGACCCACTTTGTATTAGATACAAACGAGGTGATTTGACTCGTTCATGTGGTTGACATGCGAGTGGGGGTATCCTGTGCAATGAGATTGTACAAGATCGACCGTGAATTATTAGACCTCACCGATGTAACACCGCTGATGAAGGACTAATAATTTCGTAGATGACCATTAGTGACTCGACACGAATCTCGAGCGTGTTACGGACTCCACATCTGCGCGGGTCCGTCCTTTGACTAGTACGGGTGAGGGTGGTGGCGAGCTTATCGCCCAATATGCCTATCTTCTCGTGGACATGACCAAGTAGGGAGCCGAGAACTTAACTACGCGAGATGGAATTCACTCGCCCCCCGCCTTTAGGGAAACTAGAGGGTTGTTCCTTAAGTCTTGTCTCCGTGGCTTAGACAACGGCGCCCACCTTCTCACCGCCCGAGAAGGGTGTTGCGTATGGTTGGACCATCACAATATGTTGTTCATTAGAGGAGCAGTGGGGACTTAAGGAGCAAGAGGTAGACACAGGGGTAAAACGGTAATTTGACCCAGCCGTGTCTACGAACAACCTGTGAAGGGTCGACTCATGGGCATTGGTTATATCAGTGGACACGTAATATTCTGCACTAACCGGAGTGCAGCTACGCGCTATAGTGGAGTGTTACCGTAGCTAATGAATGTTGGTTAACCGGGTCAAAGAGTTTGACAGGTTAATCTCGGATCATTGGAGCCCATCACTATAGGTCCATTAGGTCCCTCGGTTGGCTCAATCTGGGTTAAAAGAAGGGTTAATGTTTTGGTATAAAATTGAAGTGTTCAATTTCACTTTAAGGGCATTTATGTCATTTATATGAGATATGAATGATATAATATATAGTTTAATGTGAATGAGATTCATAATAAACTATAGGTTAGCCTAATTGTTGAATTAAGGCTAATTGGAGAAATTAATTGAGAGAAATTAAATTGGATGTGATTCAATTTAATTAATCCACAATTATTGCAAATGAGATTTGCAATATGAGATATGAGATATCTTATATTATATGGTTATGCAAATGAGATTTGCATAACCTATGGTTGTGGTAAAGTGGTAATAATGTGGAGATTTTAACTCCATGATTATTCCACTATATAATCCCTTCTTGCAAGAAGGAATGTAAGTTAATCTCTCATTTTTTGGATTCTCACCCAAAAAGAAGAGAATTCTCTCTCAATTTCTCTCAATTCTCCTCCCTCTCCAAAACCACAAGTTCCCACAAACTTTCTTCTTTCCAAAGGAAAAACAACCGAGACTCCAAGTGGTAGTGTTCGAGTTCCGTTCGTGGAGAGCATGTGTTGAGATCGAGAAGCACGAAGTGTTCGTGACCGAGGAAGAAATCCTTGAAGTTTGTCTACAACAAGTAAGTAAACTTCTTCTCGCTGTAAATTTCTTCCTTTCTAGCATGTTTAACTTAGATTTAAGAGTTAGATCGTTTTAACAAAACTCGAGTAGCGTAATGATACCATGACGATTCGATCGTCTTCCGCTGCGTAGGGATTCTCATTCCCTTCAACTCATTGGTCTACCATGCTTCTGTTGTGCTCCAGACTCATTATTGACAACTTGTTCCTTTGGGATATCAATTTTTGATGGAGCATTTGCAGCTGGTATATATGATTTAGTCACTCTTTTAGCATCTGTGAATACATCTGGTAATTGATTTTCTATATTTTGAAAATGAATTATCTTTTGAACTTCAAGTTCACATTGATCTCTATGAGAATCTAAATGAGATAATAACGATGCATTCCATGTAATTTATTTTTCATAACTTCTTAATTCCTCCCCCTAATGTTAGAAAATTTGTCTCATTAAAATGACAATCAACAAATCGTGCAGTAAATACATCATCGACCACGGGTTCAAGATATTTAATAATTGATGGGGAATCAAACCAACATATATTCCTAACCTCCTTTGAGGACTCATCTTAGTACGTTGTGGTGGAGCAATCGGTACATATACTGCACATCAAAAAATTCTTAGATGAGAAATATTCGGCTCTTAGCCATAAACTAACTTTAATGAGGAGTACTTATGATAAGCTACTGACCTAATACGTAATAATGATGCAACGTGCAAAATAGCATGACCCCAGACCGATGTAGGAAGCTTAGCTCTCATAAGTAATGGTCTTACAATTAGTTGCAGACATTTTATAAATGATTCTGCTAGACCATTTTGTGTATGAACATGAGCTACAAGATGTTCAACACTTATCCCAATTGACGTACAATAATTATTAAGAGTTTGTGATGTAAATTCACTAGCATTATCAAGTCGAATGGTCTTAATTGTATAATCAGGAAATTGTGCTCTTAACTTAACTATTTGAGCAAGTAATCTTGCAAATGCAAAATTTCGACTTGATAATAAGCATACATGTGACCATCTGTTGGATGCGTCAATTAATACCATAGAATATCTAAATGGACACTTGGTGGGTTAATAGGTCCACAAATATCACCTTGAATTCGTTCTAAAAATGCAGGTGATTCAATCCCTAGTTTAGTTGGTGATGGTCTAATAAATTAATTTCCCTCGAGAGCAAGCATCACATGACAACTCATTGGATTGAAGAATCTTCTTGTTCTTTAAAGGATGCCCATGTAAATTCTCAATAATTTTCCTCATCATTATTGATCCCGGATGACCTAATCGATTATGCCAAACATTGAATATTTTTGGATTCATGAACTTCTGATTCATTGTTGCATAACTTTCTGAAGGGAATGGATTTCCTGCAGCAGAAGCGTTGTGAAACGCCGTTGATTCGTTGTAGTTCTAATTTTCTTAAAATTGAAAGTATCACATACAATTCTAGATTAAACATGCAATTTAGAGAAGAAAAACATATAGGTTTCGAAAACCTACCTCTTGAAGAACCGTTCTTCGAATTTTTCCTTCTCCGATCACGATCTCAACGATCCAACGAACTCTCGTACTCGATCAATGAACAGAACAAGTCGAACACTTCCACTTGATCTTCTCGGTTGCTCTCGGGAGGTAGAGGGAGAGTTGTGAGACTCCCTTTGGAATTGGGTTATGGAGAAAATTGTAGAGAGAATTGAGAGATGTTTGAGAGAATTCTCTTTTCTCTTCTGGTGAAAAATCCAAAAATGAGAGATTAAAGTTTTTAACAAGTGTTTCTCCAAGCACCTATATATAATAGTGTGTGGTGAAGTTAAAATCTCCACCAATTCACCATTTTACCACAACCATATGATATGCAAATCATATTTGCATATCATATAATATAAGGTATCTCATACCTTATTATACAAATCACATTTGCATAATTGTGGAATTTTAAATTGAATCATATTCAATTTAATTTCTCTCAATTCAATTTCTCCAATTAGCCCTAATTAATTAATTAGGCTATACTATAGTTTATTATGAATCTCATTCACATTAAACTATATATTATGTCAACTATATCACATATAAATGACATAAATACCCTTTTAATGAATTTGAACACTTCAAATCCACTCCAAACTGTAAATCCTCATTTTGTCCAATTTGAGCCAACCGAGTGATCTAATGAACCTACAAATGACAAGGTTCAATGATACGAGATTAACCGATCAAACTCTTTGACCTGGTTAATCAACATTCATTAACTACGATAACACTTCACTAAAACCCGTAGCTACACTCTCATCACTGTAGGACATGTTGTGTCCATCGGTATAACCAATGCCCGTGAGTCGTCCGTTCACAGGTTGTTCGTAGTCACAGCTGGGTCAAATTACCGTTTTACTCCTGTGTCTACCTCTTGCTCCTTAAGTCTCACTGCTCCTCTAATGAACAACTTTGTTGCATGATCCAACCATAAACAACATCCCTCTCGTGCCAATGAGAGAGTGGGCGCCCGTTGTCCAAGCCTTGGAGATAACACTTAAGGGAAAAACCTCTCTAGTTTTCCTAGCTCGGGAACGAGTGAATTCCATCTTGCGTAGTTAAGTTCCCAACTCCCCACGTGGTCCTGCCCCCAAGAAGATAGGCATATTGGGCATACTCTGGCCACCCTCACCCGTACTAGTCAAAGGACAGACCCCTGAAGACAGGAATTCGTAACACACTCAGGATTAAGGACGAGTCACTAATGGTCATCTACAAAGTTATTAGCCCTATACTGTTAAGGTGTGACATCAATATGTCTAATAATTCACGGTCTGGTCTTGTATAATCTCATTGCACAGGATGCTCCCACTCGCATGTCAACCACATAACGAGTTGGGTCACCTCGTTTGTATCTAATATAAAGCGGGTCGCATCCACAGTGTCACCAGGATGAGGTTTCCAACCATATTCGTATATTGTAGACCGTTCGGGTCATTAACTCGAACGTGATCCTCCCCGTGTGTCAACTACACACAGTTCAAGTTTTAGTTCTCTCATATAATATGACCCTAAAGCTTAGTTTATTGGATTAAGTTTATAAAATACGAGATACAAAGTTTGATAAATAAATGACTCTTATTCATTTAAATCAACTGTATAGGGCAAACACCCCAACACTTTCGATTACTCGTATATGAGTATAATATAATCCAGAAGAAAAGGCAGACAGTGTTTCTAAAATACGTTTTTCATGTGAAACAATAGATGTGATATAGAGACACTCTATATTATTTTTACAATCAGTTTAAACATGATAATTATTTTCACGTATATCTTTAAAACTCAATAAGTTTCTTTTTGATTTGCTAGAGAACAGAGCATTATTAATTGTAAATGTTGTTGTTGTAGGCAAAATAAAACTTGTTTTTCCAAAACTTTCAATCAGATTTGCAGAACTTGATATAGTATTGACTTTTGCTTCCAACATTGTCAATCTAGTAAAATATTTTCTACTTATGAGTATCGTGTGTGTAGTTGCGCAGTCTGCCAAACATAAATCCTCATTACTCATTTTCGAGTTACTCAACATATTGAAATTGTCCATATTTCTTCATTGAAAATAAAAGAAAAGTGATTACAAAGAGTCTTAAATATATATACAAACAAAACAACAAAAACATACTATAATTACAAGCAGTACTTAATTATATATTTTCGTACAAACCATCCTTTATTTGTTTGATTACATCAATTTTCTCTCCAGGAGATTCAAAATAATCAGCCACATCAAGATGCACCATATTGGAGAGGTCAAACACATCATTTTCTTGAATGACAAGATTTACCTCCACATTCTTCCCTGAAGCTTGATAGAGATCAACAAGGTGTTTTGACGTACAACAGGTACGTGACCAGTGTCCAGTCATTCTGCACCGAAAACATTTATGTTCATCACCTTTCGAACTCCTATCTTGTGGAACCTTTCCTTTATGATCATCACTTCGTGTGGGTTTTTTAAAATTATAATGTCTACTCGAAAATAGGTATTTCTTCCTCTACCGCGGTCTCGACCTCGACCACGACCACGATCTCGACCACGATTATTGAAATTCACAGCATTCACTTCGGGGAATGATGTTGCTTCAGTTGGTCAGGATTCGTGATTTTTCATCAATAACTCGTTATTTTGTTCAGCAACGAGAAAACATGAGATAAGTTCATAATATTTTGTAAAATCCTTCTCTCAATATTGTTGTTGCAGGAGCATATTCGAAACGTGAAAAGTGGAAAATGTCTTATCTAACATATCAACATCAATAATCTTTTCTCTGCATAATTTTAATTTTGAATTAATTCTTAATAGTGCGAAATTATACTCACGATTTGAAATCCTGCAACCTTAGGTGGATCCAATCATAACGAGCTTTTGGAAGAATAACTGTTTTTTGATGATCGTACCTTTCTTTCAAACCTTGTCATAGAATGTAGGGATCTTTTACTGTAAAATACTCAATTTTCAATCCCTCGTGAAGATGATGGCAAAGGAAGATCAGGGCTTTTGTTTTTTCTTGATTTAATGCATCATTTCCTTCTTTAATTGTTTCTCCAAGATTCATGAAATCCAAATGGATCTCAACGTCAAGGACCCATGACAAGTAGTTATTTCCATTAATATCCAGGGCCGCAAATTCTAGATTTGTAAGATTTGCCATAATAACACTATCAAAATAATATTATATATTTATATTATAAATTTAACATAAACCAAATGCGTAAAATAATAAAAAAAAGAATGGCTTACTTATAAGACTTACCTTCAGTGGAAAAACCGACAGAGTTTCGTGTTGATAACGTGTTGTAAAAATAGGATGGAAACCAAGTATAATTTTACCAATATTTAAATACTAATATAATATATTTATAATAATAACTAAATACTAAATATAATTAAGGAAATATGAAATTTATATATTTATGAAATATGCAAATATTTGCTATTTAATATGAAAATATAACAAAATTGTAAAATGAGATAGTGGGAAATTATAAGAAAGTGGATAAATAGAAATGCAATTGGATCTTTGATTTACTAATAGATAATCTACATCAAGTTCAACAAAGGTCACTATGTATAGGGAATTTGGTATGTGATGAGTGGCTTATTTGGACACTAAACTTGTATCAAAGGATGACACATGGAGGACACTTATTTTAATGGGAATGAACTATATGCACAAATTGACATATACATGGTAACTCATGGACATCTATATTTTTTAATGGTTTCTAATAATTTTGAGATAATTATTTAAAATTTTATCTAATTTAAATTCAATGCAATTTTGTTTAATTTAAATTATTTGATAGAAGTTTAAGAAAAATAATTGTTCAAACAATTATCCAAATTTTATTGATATAAGAGAATAGATTTGAATATATATATATATATATAGAAGGATAAGATTGAGATTCGTAAACAGTTAGAGAAGGCGACAAATTTTTAGAAAAGTTGAATCCATGAATCCAAAAGTTTTCACCAAACAGCCTAAACGATTAAGTTTCTCCCATAACAAATGCAATTCCAAACAAAGCCTTGATCAATTATCAACCTTTCTTAAAAAAAACTAATTCAAAAAAAAAAAAATTACCAACATTTGTTTGTATAACTTCAAGTGAGAACTAGTGAAAAGATAAAAATAATAATCTTTTGAATCAGTAAGGATTGAGGCATTTTCAATATGTAGTTTATACATAGAGGTACATATGAAAAACACCTAAACCCATTCTTTCTCTTACAAACGTCCCTCAAATTTCTCTGCTAGTCATTTTCCAATTTAAAGATACAAGGTTAAAATTATTAAATTATATGAAATTCCATCTCAAAACTAATTGACAAATACCTATATGGATTTAATGGACTCTAATACCATATTAAATTATATGAGGTTCTATCTCAAAATCAATTGGCAATTAGAGGAGTAACTCACATATCTTATATATTGTGAGCTTTCTCTCCACTTTTCCAATGTAGGATCCTCAACAAAAATTAGTCAACAAAATCACATAAATTGAGACTTGATAACTCTTTTTAAGTTCAAATTAAGTTTTTTTTTTGGGTGAAAGAATATTATACTCTAAAGAAAAAGATGCTAACTCAACGGTTAAGACAACTCTACTTCATCTAAGAGGAGGTCGTAAATTCAAATCTCACACCACAAAGTAATATTCTCGGAAAAAAAAATCAAACATACTAATGTATCGTCATTCGAGTTATGTTCTGCTCCGCCAATTATAATACATATTAAATGTCACTCCCCCATGATAAAGGAACTCTTGAAAATGAGAAAAAAAAAACATGAATTACAAAACCATGAAATAGGGCCTTGAGAATCAAGCATGGAACCCAAATCATGTGAAAAAGTGCATGGACAGCACATTCACAAGAAACTGCAAAAGGATTTTAACTATAATTGTGAAATTGGTTCCTCAAAAAAGTGTATAAATATGGAGACATAAAACAGGCTCTTTAGACTTGTTACCTACTTTTGTTGATGTCTGTGCACACAACATAACAGAGAAACTCAAAAAGTGCAGAGAATGGAGAGAAATTGAACAAAGGTGTTCCTCTAAGTTGCGTCACCCCCCCGCCCCGATGTTGTTTCTTTTGGATATCCTCAATCGAGTCGTTCCATCTGCAATCAAAAGAAGGTATAACTTCGGCATTCAACATCTACACTTGGACGATCTATACAATTTTCCTTTTTCGTTCGAGAAATCGACACATTGAGCATGAAGAAACATGGGAGTGAACTACAATGTACCTTCCAAAGACCGTCGTTAAGGTAATGCATATTGTCCACTCCAATCCCTTTGTTTGTCGCCCTTCTGTAAATTACACAGAGGAGTAACTATCTTAAGCTTAAAGCATATATAAAAGTTTGGCTACATGTATTTATGTCACAAAGAAAAAGTTGATTTGTTAAGTGGCCAACACATTATATTCTTGAAAATAATTACAAATTCAAGTTTTGATAGTTCCCTCAATTTCTTTCTTAAGAAAAACATTTCAATCCACAAGTTGACGTTTCAATCCCAATGCTCTCATGACTTGCTTCTTTTTTTCTCTCCTTTTTTTGGTTCTCTGTTTTAAAATATTTATGTTTAGTCAATATAGCCTTTTCTTTGATTTCTAAACCTAGCTCCAAAATCCTTCTTTTGTTTTTTGAAAAAATACGACTGAAGTTTCAGAAGGGTTTAAAAGTTGAAGAATTAAACAAAGAAAACAGGCACATAAATGTTAAAAGCTTAATTTTCAAGAGCAAAACAAATTAATTATGAAATGGGATCTTGATTACATGACAATTTTACTCACATTTCCTTTGCTGACATCTTAGTGAAGCCAATAGCAAGAGCATGTTGCTTCCCTTCTGCCATTATTGCCTGAAAATGTTTGATTCTATATGAGAAAGTACTCATCAAACAAAACTAACCTTAAAACCTACTAATAAATGCTGACCAATCCCTACAAACACAAACTGAATCAACAATGGAGATTCTGAGTCGGTGGATAAGAGTGAACAAAGTTTACCACAGGTGTGTCTGCTTCGACTTCATCGTCCAAGGCACCCCCAGGGGATGTAAGACCAGGACACATTATGTTAGCACCAGCAAGGACAAACTTTATTGCACCTCTGTCTACTTGCAATTTCTTCATAATATTAGGATCTACAAACAAAATGGATGATACAAGTCATATTCTGGAACTTAGATTTCAGATTGACAGGATTCAGTGTTGAAAGTAGAAACACAAATAGCTTTGTTTTTGTTTTTGTTTTGTTTTGTTTTGTTTTTTGGGTAAGAAACTAGCTTTTATTGAGAAAAATGAAAGAATGTACAAGGGCATACAAAAACAAACTCACAAAAAAAGTCCTCAAACTACCTATAAGAATGGACTCCAGACCAAGATGGTAATTACAAAAAGTTAGATTACGGATGCCAATAAAGAAGCATTAGACCTTACACCCTCCCACACCTCCTACAAAGATCTCTCAATCCCTTTAAAAATTCTACTATTCCTCTAAGGCCAAACTCCCCACAAAATAGCAAAAGAACAAGCCTACCACAACATCCTACCCTTATCCTGAAAGGGAAAGTTCATAAAGATCTCCTCAATCATAGAGCGACAGCCCTCTATTACACACCACAACAACCCCAAACAAGTTAAAGCACCGACTCCAAAGGGAATAAATGAATAGGCAGCCCACAGAGGATGATCTTGATCCTCCTCCTACCACCTACAAAGAACACACTTGCGGCTGCAACACAAAAGGAGAATGTTGCTGGATACGATCCTGGGTGTTCATTCTCCCATGGAAAAGTTGCCAAACAAAGAACTTCACTTTCTTAGGGATTTTAACTTTCCAAAGAGAAGAGAAAACTGAGACCCCTGATTGGGAGAAGGAGAACAAAGGGTACGGAAGAAAGATCGGCACGAGAAGCCCTCGGATGAACTAGGATCCCAAACCCAAAAATCCATTCTCCTTGAATGGACCATCCGATCAAAGATGATAGAAAGAAGGCCAACCACCTCTGAAGACTCATGGTCAGTGAGGGGGCGACGAAAGCCCAAGGAGAGTGAGAAGGACACATTAGAGAAAAGGCAAAATAGAGGCCACTGAATGTAGTCTCTTATCAGACAAATGATAAAGCTGTGGAAACAATACATAAAGGGGCATATCTCCCATCCAAAAATCCTCTCAAAAGCAAGTACTTAACAATCTGAGGGAACAAAGGGAAACCCAAGCAATAGCTGTCAAGAACTTTGTAATTAAAATATTAGATACATAAGACCACTTTGGTTGGCTCGGAGTACATTCGAGGAGGTTGCTCTCTAGAGGAAGTGTTTAAATACCAAATGTTTGCTCAAGCAGTGAGTAATGAACCCACAGAGGACGTGACTGTAGGAATCTGGATTAGTTCTCTAAGGAGATTTTTCTAATACCGAGAGTCTTAGGGCTTCTAAGGCCACAAGGCTATATTGTTTTTTTTGTTGGAAATCTTTAAAAGGCGCTATCTGCTGTACGTCAGAAAATGACCAAACAAAAATGTTTCATAACCTTCAAAATGACATTATTAATACAAACACTAATCAGCTTTCATTTACCTCATTTTCCGAAATGAGAGTGGATGTGTCGTGAGAGGTTTCTGGCCCACTAGTTAACCATGAGACCTAAGATTGTTGCTAAAATATTCTCTGAAAGACTACAGAAGTTACACCCTATTATGATCTTTGATTACCAGACTGCATTTGTTGGCAATAGAATATTTTTTTTTAAGAAACCAAGCTCTCATTGAGAAAAATAAATAATTCAGAAGGGCATACAAAAAAAAAACAAGCCCACAGTAGGAGTCTTCAACTAGCTACAAGAACAAACTCCAATTCAGAATAACACCAAGCTGATAATTACAAAAGGACTGATCAATAGACATCCATAAAGACGCATTAAACCACACAAGCTCCCTCACCTCAAAAGACACCCATAAATATGCATTAAACCTCAAAAGAATAATAACCAAGTTGATAATTACAAATAGACAATTGTGGACCCCATTTTGATTGCTAATAAGGCAGTCGATTATAGGACAAGAAAAAAAAAAAAAACAGTGTTCAAGTTGAACTTTGAAAAGGTGTATGATCTAGTGAATTGACAGTTGACACTTTCCTAAAGCAATCTTGTTGATGAAAGCTTTCACTCTTATATGGAGAAAGTGAATTCAAGGATGTGTTGGCAGCACAATTTTTCTTCCTAAATTTGTAGCTTCCAAGGGGTTGAGGTAGAGAGATCCTCCGACCCGTTTCCTCTTTGTTATTTTATCAGACTGTTTGAATTTGCTTATTTCTAACACATTCAAGACAATTTTTAAAGACTTCATTAATTTTGCTTCTAGCTCTAATTTAAAGATTAATTTGCAAAAGTACATGGTGGTTGGTATAAATATCCCTGCCGAGAATGTGGAGGCTGTGGGCCTGTGGCTGTCTTTTTCTTGCAGTGTCTGAGATTGGCCCTTGCCTTGTTCATGTTGTAGTACAAAGATTGGGCTTTGCTAGCAATGAAAATTCGGCTACAACTACAAGTTGCAAATGGACGAAGCACATTTTTCCTAAAGGAGTAATGCTTGCTTTAGCACAAGTAATCCTCTCAAACATACCCATTAATTATCTTTCAATCTATGAAATGTTGACTTTACAGTTCACAGCTCAATGTTGACAAAGGAACTTATTTCGAGCAGACAATATAGGAGGAGGTTCTCACCTTGTTAAATGGAGCAGTGTGTTTTTACTTTTAGTGGTGGAAGTATAAACCTATATTTGGTAATATAAAGAAAGGAATGAGGTTGTTAGTGGATTTGGAGATTCCCCAGTAAAATGAATACACTTTGGCACATTGTAATTCTTATTATGGTTTGCAGGAAGATGGTTCTCAAATAAGCATAGAAACTTAGTCCTAAAAATCCTTGGTTCGGTATGTGACCATTAAACCTCTCATTAATGAGAGAGAATTCCAGCTGGCCTTAGTGACAAGGTGAGACTCTGGGAAAACAAGTGGATGAATAAGAACACCCTATTCTGTCTTCCTCGACACTATTCCTTGGGCAATAGTAAAGTCCAAAATTATCATCTACTGCTGGTGCTGGGCCATAGCTTCTTGAATCATGAATTTTAGAAGAAACTTGGTGAAAAGAAGCTGGAAGGACAGTATGTTTTCTCAATGAAGATTGAAATATCTATCTTCTGCTTTGGATTCTAGAGTATGGTTGGTGGACAATCATGATTTCATGAACATTCAATTTGCAACATTACTACGCCTTCCACCCATTTTTCACAAAGGATCACTGCAATTATATTGGGAAGGATGTGTTTCCTAAAAGGACAGAGATAAATTTCCCAGCAACCCAAGTCTTCATTTCCAAACTTCTTGATCGCTTGTAGATTGCCTCTTAGCTAAGGGCCAAGGCATAAAGACTTTGAGAAAAAGTGACAGAGCAACCCAAAAAACTTCAAAAATTTTAACCTTTTTAGCTAAATTTGAACACTAGTACCAACGAATGAACAAGACAGCCCATTATTTCCAGCTATAGCTCTGTGCTGAAGGGCATACATTTCTCCCTGGGGATTCTCTGAAGCTATTTTGCTGCCAACATTATGTCATTAATCTATCTAACATTGCAAGGTTCAATCTTCCCAAAATTTTGAAACCAAAAAACAAATTTACTAATGACAAGGTGACATCCGTCCTCCAGGAAACAAGGAACAGGGTGGTTCTCAGTCCCACAACTTAAGATGGGATAAAGTCAAGCGCCCAATTGAAGGAGGTGGTCCGGGGATTATTGACATTAAACTAAAAAAATTGCGAAGTGGAAAATGGATTGAGCACAAGTTTCTGGTCTGACAATTGGCTGGAAGGTGGACCTCTCATGAATCGTTTTCCTCTTTTATTTGCTGTCTCACAAGAAAAGGAGGCTAAGGTGCTCGAAATCTGGAATTCATCCTCGGAAACCTGGAATTTTCGCCCCAGAAGGAACTTATCAGATCGGGAGACCTACTCTATCTCATACACTTGACAGCATAGTCCTCAAGGAATCCACTGACTATTGGTCAGAATGTAACTTTTTCATCTAAAATCTCTCTTTTTTTTTGGCATAAGAAACAATTTCATTGATGAATAAAATAAAGGAAAAAACTCCGAGCACCTTAGTGTGAATTACAAGAACATTTTCCAATTGGAGATAATTACAGAAGAACCCCGACACCGAGGCCCAAAGAGAAACATAGAATCTAACAAGGGACCATACTTCCAAAGGATGGCTCTCTTTTCCTCTAAAGATTCTATTGTTTCTCTCCCGCCACATATTCCACAAAATAGCACAAACCCCAGCCTACCACAAAAACAAGCCTTTCTCCCAGAAAGGCGAATTGAGAAGAAGCTCCATGAACATCTCTCTACTATCCAAGTAACCAACAAAACAAAAGTTGAATTGCTGAAAGAAAGAACTCCAAATAACTCGAGCAAAGTCACAACTCCAGAGAATGTGATCCAGGTCCTTGTTTGCCCTCATGCAAAGAATGCAACAGAATGACCCAACCAAGGGAGATCCCCTAGCCAACAAACGATCCAACGTATTCACCCTTCCGTGCCAAACCTGCCAGACAAAAAACTTAACTTTCTTTGGGACCTTCACCTTCCACAGAGAGGAGAATAAATAATCATGAGACGGCTCACCAGACAATGAAAGAATGAGCTACACAAAAAGCCTCTAGAAGGAGAGGAGGTCCAAAGGCGGGCATCCCTCCAATAAGGGTAGAGTCGACACTGATTGAGCAAAGACAATAAAGATATAACTTCGATCGTTTCCCTAATGGTCAAAGCACGACTGAACCCAAGGGGGGGAGACAGAGTGACAACATGCGCAGATGAAGGGCTAGAAAAAATCGAAGCTACCGAGTGGTTTTTTAAAGTGGACAGATGATATAAGTGAGGATACAAGGAACAAAGAGGTCTATCCCCCACCCAACGGTCTTCCCAAAAATAAGTGTCCCTCCCATTTCCCAACACACAACGAACAAAATGCGAAAAAACAGGGAGCTCAGACAAAATCTCTTTCCACAGATTCCTAGAAGTGGCAAGAACTCCACCAAAAGTCCACTTGAAGGGATGAGGGTCATACTTGCTTACAATAATCCTGTGGCAAAGGGTATTGGGTTCATGATGGAACCGCCATAACCATTTAGCTAAAAGGGCCTTGTACCAATCCCTAAACCCCCTGATGAAGTGGCTTAGAGACCACCTCCCAATTTACAAGATGCAAGCTTTTACCTTCATCTACCCCTTCCTAAAGGAAATCCCTCATGAGCTTCTCTAACAGAGCTCGAGATTCTAAAAAGGGATATAAAGTACGTCGGAATGCCTCTCAAGACGGATTGGATAAGAGTAAGTCTCCCACCTTTAGAAAAGAAACTCTTTCTCCAAGACGCCAGTCTTTTGCGGGTTTTGTTCAAAACCGGGTCCCAAAAAGATATACTTTTTGGATTATGGCCAAGAGGAAGCCCAAAGTAGGAGGTAGGGAACGTACCAATCTCACACTGCACTAAAGACGCCCATCTTTCCAATTTAGCATGATCGCAATTGAGACCTAACACCTGGCATTTACTTCTATTGATTCGAAGCCCTGAAATGGCCTCAAAAAACACAAGAATCTGATTCAAATTGCGGAAAGACTCATCCCTACCTGAACAGAAAAAGATTGTATCATCAACAAACTCAAGATGATACAGAGACACCTTATTCTTTCAACCTTGAAACCTTCTAGAATATTTCCTTCCACCCCTTTAGAAAAAATCCTACTCAAGACATCCACCACCAAGAGGAAGAGAAAGGGAGAAAGAGGGTCACCTTGTTTGAGTCCTCTAGAAGCAAGAATCCTACCCCTAGGTTTGCCATTAACCAGGATAGAATACCTTATTGTCCTGATACAATTCCAAATCCAAGACCGCAACTTATAGCCAAACCCTTTTTTTTGCCAAAACCTTATCCAAGAAGTCCAAGTCAACATGATCATAAACTTTTTCAAAGTCTATTTTAAACAGAATGCCTTCTTGTTTTCTGGTGCGATAATCCTCAATAGCCTCATTAGCAATTAAAGCTTGATCTAAAATTTGTCTGCCAGCTAAGAAAGCACCATGAGAATCAGAGATTGTCGATGGGAGGACCTTACTAAGCCTGTTTGCCATAACTTTGGCAATAATCTTATACACACTAGTCACCAGACTGATGGGCCTAAAGTCTTTAACCTTTGTGACCTTCTCCTTTTTAGGAATAAGACAAATAAAGGTTTCGTTCAAAGTGTTATCAATAACGACCCTCTCCTAAAATTCACTAAAAACTCTCCAAAGATCCTCTTTTAAACCATCCAAATTATCCTGAAAGAAGGTCAAAGAAAACCCATCTGACCTAGGGGCTTTGTTCCTGTCACAATCAAAAACCCCTTTAATTTCTTCCAAGGAAAAAGGAGAATCCAGATAGTCTTTATCCAAGCTAGAAAGGGGACAACAATCTACACCTTCTATAAAAGGTCTTGGTTCAAGAGTTGAGCCATAAAGGGAAGAGAAAAAAGAGAGGACTTCCTCCTCGATCTCCTTATCCCCTTTCAAGACAACCTCATCCTCGTTCTCAGGATAGCTAATAAAGTTCTTGTTTCTTCTGCCACTAGCCACTCTATGAAAATAGGTTGTATTAGCATCCCCTTCTTTGGCCCAAACAAGATCCTCGAACTCAACTTTTAACGCCAGTCGTTCCTCCTTACTGGCCTCAGAAAGCCCCTGTTCCTCGTCCTCAAGTCTATCCAATGCAGTAAGTCGCCCTAACACCTCTTTTCTCTTAAGACGAACATCTCCAAACACCTTTCGATTCCAGGACTTAAGCACCCTTTTGAGAGCTTTTAACTTCCCCATAAAACCTATAGCCCTCCCACCTCCCATGCACTTCGACCCTCCACCATCGGGGAAAAGAAGCTTTAAAGGAAGGGTGGAGAAGCCACATGTTCTCAAACCTAAAAGGGGAGGGACCCCAGCTCAAGGCACCTGAATCCAAACAAAGCGACCAATGATCGGACGTGATTCTCCGACCCAAAGACTGTCTAGCAATTGAAAACGCGTCCATCCAACCTTTTGAGAGTAAGAATCTATCTATCCAACTTCTGAATTGACTATTAGACCAAGTGAACCGTCCATTAACTAAGGTCGGGTCGTAAAGACTACAATCCTCAATTAATCGGTTAAAACACTTCATCGACTTAGTCACCCTTCCCCCCAAAGCCTTCTACTGAGGACCTCGCACCACATTAAACTCGCCAGCCAAGCACCAACAATGACCACACAACCCAAATAGCCCCCAAGCTCTTCCCATAACTTTTTCCTGCCTTTCTGTCTAGGGGGCCCATACACCTCAGTGATCCAACCTTCCACCTCTCCTGGCAACTTAAAAGCCATAGAAACCGAAAAAGACCCCGTAACCACTTCAATGGATTGAAGAACTTGGTTGTCCCATAAGAGAATGATGCCACCAAAAGCTCCCACCGACTCCAAGCACGCTCAATCAACATTCCTTCTACCCCATAAACTTTTCACTAACTCACGACCACAACTCCCTAATTTAGTCTCTACGGGGATTACAACATTCGGATTCTCCTACCTCAGAAACTCCTTAATCACGCTACACTTCACCCCGACCCCCCAATGCACGAACATTCCAGGAAATTACTATCATTTTAAAACCTCCAGGCCCCTAGGGGCGGGCCTACATTTCCGCCCCTCATAATTCACTGAACACTCCAACTTCTTTAACTCTCTTCCTAACTTCTTCTTACTCCCTCCAACTTCCCCTGGGCCCTTAGAACTCAAGTGTTTCGAATGCGATTCAACCACAGGAGTCTTTTGCAACCCATCCTGGACATCCCCTGCAGCCAAAGCACCTTGCACCCCCAAAACTTTACCATCAGCCGAAACCGCTTGCATCCTTGCAGAGGCCAACAGAGCACTAACCGCGGGCCACCACCCATAAACGCCTACCTGAGGCTGGCCAATCCACCCAACCGGAGAAGAAGGTATGGTAATAGGGTCTTTCCCAATTCTCCCTCCAACTAACGGAATGGCTAACCCCACTAGCTCCCCTTTACCCTCAGCACAAGGCCAAAAATTTGCCACGGACCCATCATTCTGCATCGATCTAAACCACTGATGTGATCCAACACAACTAGGCCCCGAGAAAGAGATTGGCAAAGGAGACGTCCCCTCGAAAGAACTCAACCCAGAATGAACAAAGTGTCCAGGCAAGAGCCACGGACCCCTAGGTAAAGAAGACTCCCCTAGACAACCTCTCTCCTCAACCGAAGGAAGCGAAGGAACAAAAGAAGGAAAACGCACCTGACTAGCCGACACTTCAGGATCAACACAAGAACCGGAGTGACAAGGAACCTCCCACGCATGAACCCTTTCCTTGCAAGTTGCAAGCTTGCACAACATGAACACTCTCACTGGAAATATCCCCCATCAAGACAGGAGTCTCCTGTTGAATCACTTCCAGATCTCCCCTGCTCCCGTCGTTGATCAAATTCACCTGACCTCCTGAATGCCCTGAGTTTTCGATTAAATCCACTTTTGATCGTCGAACAACGACCCTACGCTCATGACTTCACGGTCGTTTAAAGCAGGTGAGGACAAAAACGATTCATCATCAGAATAACTAGCTATCGAGGGATCGGAAAGAAAACCTTCAGTTTCTGCCTCTTCATTTAAAAACCCCGCCTTTGCCAGCCCGAAACTAATAGCAACCCCATCAGAAGGACGACCCAACTGTTACCAAGCCCAAACTGATCAAGACAGCCTCCAGGTCCAAAAAAAGAACCCCCTTCTACGTCCTTTTGAGAATCCACAGACCTCAGCCCACTCCCTTCTACATCCATCCTTAAGGCCCACTTCAATGCCCTGAGAAGAAGGCTCCCGCAAGACACAACCTTCAACGATAAAAACCGACCCACTCGAATCATAGGCCTTAGTCTAACTGGATGTTGAATCTCGAATTAAACTCTTATAATTTTTGGGCTTACTTTGTGGCTAGGCTGAAGTCTCTTCGTGAGGCCCAAACAACACAACTGGCAAGTCGTCCTTCTCTGTGTACATATTGATTGAATGAATACGACCCATCGAACTTCATGACACCCCCTGACTGCCCTCGTACACTTTCACTGTTATCGTCTTCCTCTTGCACTCGACCCCAGAAACGAAAGCTCCACCGCCGTTGTCAACATCAACGCTCAACCATGGTAGAAATCTCACCAGAAACTCCACACCGTCACATGATAGGAAACAACCTCTTGGAATGAACCCATCTTCTCGCCCCTTCACAAAGATTCGCAAATCTTCTTCCCAGTCTTCTCCCGCAATCGACCTCTCTACCTCACCATCGATACCTCCACAAAGCTCAGCCAACCTCAAAATGATGTCCAGAGCTCGTAAATGAGGCACGTCCAGGAGCTTAACCCAACCTTTCGAGAACGAAGAGGATCTTCCTTTTGCAACCTTCTTGGCTTCGCACGGACTGCACTCACAAAGACACCCTCGACAACTCCCTCTACCAAAGCCCAACAACTTTTGCCGAAGCAAGAGATCCCCGCAAAGAATTACGGCTAAGTTCCAACTAAACAGCTTAACGCAGAGATGCAAGCCAAAACGAGATCGAACTCCTTTCTCCACTTCAACCCACGAGTCAGACACTCTTTCATTCAAGAGAGGAACTGAATCCGAAGCCTTGAAATGATTCAAAGTTCGACTAAGACAATAAGAAACAAGGAAAAACAAAAAGGGGGATAACGGATCACCTTGTCTAATACCACAGGATGGAATAATCTTCCCACGAGGACGACCATTTATTATAATTCAATAATTTGCACTTGAGATGCAACCTCTGTTCTATTTCCTCCATAATGTCCAAAACCTTTAACTTGTAAAATAACATCCAAAAATTCTCAATCAACTGTATCAAAGGCTTTCTCAATATCCAGCTTCATAACCACACCTTGGCGATTACGCAAATTTCATTTATCAATTAACTCACTAGCCATTAATGAGGCATCAAGAATTTGTCTATTCTCAACAAAAGCAAGTTGATTTTCAACAATAGGAAATGGCAAAACATTTTTCAATCTATTGTACAAAACTCTAGCAATGATCTTGTATGGACAAGGGATAAGACTGATTAGGCGGAATTCACATTGATTTCGGAGCAAACTTCTTAGGAATCAAGAAGATATAAGTTTCATTCAAAGACGTATTAATAATAAATGAGGAGAAAAAATCATGAATCATCGTCACTATATCCTGCTTAATAGTAGTCCAGAAAAATTTAAAAAGTTCAACAGTGAAACCATCAGGTCCTGGAAATTTACTAGAACCCCAAGAAGATATAGCCTAAAAAACCTCCTCTTCAGTAATAAAACATTCCAATCTATTAGCCTGGTCTGAATTGATGAACTCCAATCAACATTCGACAGAAGACAACGAATACCATCATCCCTAGTAAACAAAGTCGTGTAGAAATCAATGAATTCAGAATCAATGTCTTGAGCCATTACAAGACTACCACCTCTCTTAGAAAGAATTTTAGTGATCAAGTTCTTCCTTCGTCTAGCTGTCGAAGTTCGATGAAAGAATTTCATATTTTTCATCCCCTTCTTTTTAAGCCATTTTACTTTACATCATTGTCTCCAATATATATGATCCTGAACTGTCAAAGCCTCAATCTGTTCACGAAGTGGAAATCACATATCAAGTTGTTGGGGAGTTAATTATGCATTGTCTTCTAAATTATCCAATAGATGCAATTGGGTAATAAGAGATTGCACATTGTTGGCCTGTAATCGTTGTGATTTATGCCAATCTCGCAAAATAACTTTTAAGCTTTCAAACTTCATCATCAAGCCATGTCGAGGCCAACCTGTTAAGGGATTTTGAGTCCACCAAGTATCAACAATCTCCTTTGAGGATTTCATTTGCAGACAAGAATTTTCAAAACGAAAAGGACAAGGACCCCAACTAATGCTGCCAAATTCAAAGCTAAAGGAAAATGGTCGGATGTAATTCGATCTAAACGCTTGAGAGTAACTAAACTGAACTTATTAATGCAATCCTTAGTAAGCAAGAACCTATCCAAAAGATATGAGTATTGGATTGGACTAGAGACGGGCCACGTAAAACAACCATTTTGCAAAGGAACATACATCAATTGGTAATTAGAAATCCATTGGTTAAATACAACCATACTCTGACTAACCGAATGGTCATGGAATTTTTCCCAAGTCCAATGTGTGACATTAAAATCACCACCAATAATCCATCTATCACCTCCAAGACCTGCTAAGTCATTCAATTCACGCCAATAATCCTCGTAAAAGCCAGTCCCAGATGAGCCATAGACTTTCATTAACCAAAAAGAAAAACCATCGACCAATGTAACATGAACAGAGAGAGTATACAAACCCTAAATTACTTCCTTGAATATAAAATCAGGTTTGCTCCAAAGAAGAAGAATTCCACCAGCAGACTTAATCACTTCAAGTGTTGCCCAACCAATATGTGTAGAACTCCAAATAGATTTTACTAAATAATAATCAACAAATGAAAGCTTAACCTCCTGTAGGAGGACAATACTCGTATTTTGTTGAAGAATTGGTTTTTTAATCAATGGTTGTTCCACCACGAACCTAGGCCTCTCACATTCTAGGTTGTAATTTTCATTAACTTTCTGTACCACCCTCCAAAATAGCCAAAGTAGCAATCTTGTCATAGTGAACTGAAGAATGTAAATTTTTTAATTCCCAATTAATCCGATTTTTCTTCCCATTAGTTGGAAGGGAGGAGAAAAATTAGGATCAATTTTATCAGGAATTAAAGGATTCTTACCCTTCAATCGCACCAAATCTGGAGGGGGAGTTAAATCAATCTTTTCGGATTTTGTGAGATCCACAATCGGCGCCTTCATCATTGGACTTTCCAAGAATGATCCAATCGACAACCCTCTGGTTTGAACGGAGTTGGGTTCATCGGTCATGGATTCCAACAGCCTAACATATTCGGGAATGAACCCGATACTATTCTGTTTTATTTTCATCCTCACAGCAAAGAGATTTAGGCATCTTTCCGACTAATTGGCAATTTGGACAAAACCACCACAACACTCTCCAATATATTGAAAGACCTCCATTGTCCACAAATGAGGAGGAAGATCAAGAACCTCGATCCACCCACCAAAAGATGTTGTCCTTCGATCTAGCAAAAAGGAAGTGTTAGACATTCTATAGAATTTAAGATCGAAATTTTTTACCAAAATCCAATCAATAGTGTTGCAAAGTGATTGAGCCACCTGTTCATCATGGATGTGGATTAAAGCCTTGTTAATTTGTAAATCTCTTACCTGCTCCTTATCTTCTAAAGGGGACAAGAGCTTGAAAGACCTTTATTTATCTATTTGGAAAGGTTTCTATCCCAAAAAGGTTAAAATTTTCATTTGGGAATTAAGCCACACATGCCTTAATACTCAAGACAAATTGCAGAGATGCCTCCTCTGGATGTCCATCTCTCCAAGCGGGTGTATCATGTGCAAAAATGGGAGAAAACACAAACCCACATCTTTATTCAGTGCTATAAGGCTACCAATTTCTGCAATTTTCTCCCTGAAGCTTTTAGTCGGCAGACTGTCTTCCCCATAGAGGCTTTCCTTTCTTATGTGTTCAATGGTCATCCTTTTAAAAAAAGAAAGGAAGATCCTTTGGCTAAATTTATCCGGGCTTTCTTTTGGTCTACTTGGAATGAGCGCAATTCTCGTATCATTAAAGCAAGGAGTTGGACACGGTTATTTCACACATCAATTACTTTTTTTGGCTCTCTCTTGGTGTAAATTGATTACTCCCTTTTGTCACCACCGTTTGTCTCTCTCATGACCAACTGAAAAAGTTATTTCATATTTGTAATCTATTGGATATGAACTCATCCTTTTACCTCTTGTAATTTCATCATATCAATGAAATGTTACTGTTTCCCATTAAAAAAATCCTTTCTCCAATTCCATACCCTATAAATGTCCAATAACCAATAGTTACTTGGTGAAATAGAATGATCAATAACCAATATTTACTTGGTGAAGATTTCAAATCAAATAAGAAGACATAGTAGATTGGAGTTTCAGACAGGATTGCTTATACAAGATTGAAGGGTTGGTAGAGAACTTCCAGAAATGAGATACCACAAAGAAAATTTTGCTTACCTCCCAGGGGAAGATCAAGGTACTTTTAAGGCCAATATACAAGGGTAACATAGATGAGAAGCCAACTAATCAGCAACATTGTGGTTGAGGAACAATAATAACAACCTATCAAAAACGCTTAAAACTTTTTCCATGAGTTCAGGGCTTGGAGTCCTTGAATTTTCAGCTTTCATTGTGATGTGCACTTTTGCAGTTCAAATGGCAGATTTTTACTTGCTTTGGCTTGTTGTCATGTCGAGATCTTTGGCGTTTTGTTCTTCAATGTTTTATTTTTAGTCTCTTGTAATATTCGGAGTTTTGTTCTTTACTTGGGCGTTTTATTTTCTTTTCTTTTCACTCCTTTTTGAGAGTTTGTATCCTCGAACATTTTTCTATAACAAAAAGTTTGTTTCTTATTAAAAAAAAAAAATACCAACCCTACTACACTCTTTTTTTTCGGGAGGGGGGGGGTGGGAAAAGCACCCAACTAAAGAAGCCACCAAATAAGAAACTTCAATTGTTGGGATCAAAAGCAACGACAATTCTCTAAACTCAGATGAAAAAGCCAAAAATGAAGAACTAAGGTTCATAGCACTACTCTATTGTCTCCTAGTAAGATCTCTCTCCAACCCTAACAAAATATTCTATAAAAATAATCCAAAAAAGAACATTCTGCATGTGAAAGACAACAACATTTCCAAACAAATTAATCTGAAGGCTGGAGGAAATATAAAAAATCCCAAGAAATTTGAAATTTTGGTAACTATCCTTTAAACCACAAGGGTACCATTGAGAAATGGAAAGTGTCTTGGCTTGGATGAACTTATCCCATGGAAGCCTTCTACAATGTTATGCTACTTTGTTTATCTAGTACTCTACTCATGGTCACAACATCCAAGAAGAGTATAGAAAGAGGGATAAGGGAACTATGCCTCAAGAGGCATAAACCACACTTCAATCTTCCATTCAGGAAATAAAATAAAATAAAGAAGGGTGGGAAATAATGATTTGGGTGTGAAAAGTATAAACAATGTAAGAAGATGAAGATGGTAAGGGAAATAAAGTATCCCCCAAACCGAGGCCAAGAGAGGTCAAAATACCCTCAAGTAGAATTTTACATAACACCTTATCTAGGGAGCTCTGTTTTAAAAAATAAATTGAAAAGACTTAACTCCCTCTCCATGTCTCCAAGGAGTCTCCCCATTCAATCCAAATGCCCCACAAAGGCTTTACTTACATTCTACAAACATACTGTGGCTTCACCACCCCATTTCCCAGCAACAAGAAGGAAGATGGAAAAGTTAGCTATAGAAAATGTATCTTTTAAAAATAAATAACTTCATCTTCTTTTATCTCAAAAAAAAAAAAGAAAAAGAAATGCAATCAACATCAGAAATTAAGGGAAAATACCTTGAAGTGAGTTTGGGATGAGTAGTATTTATCTTCTAAAACCACCATAGAGTACTTAATTTTTTTTTTTTTAGAATTTTCAAAATCACCTTTAAGTTTTAACTATGTAACTATCGAAAAGTGTTTTTAATTGGCTAATATTTTTCACAATTCTACAAATCATACCAAACTCACCCGTCTCCTTCCAAATTAGGCTAAATAGCAATCAAAACACCCTAAAAATAAGTTATACCACTTATATGACGGCAGAGTTCAAAGGGTTGCCAAAAGAATATTAAATAGATCTTACAAAAAGGATAAAATGTAGTCCTGAGAGAAAGGAAACATTACATTGATGAAGCAACCTTAGGGTAGGCATGTAGGGCCCATCACGGATATTGAAAAAGAGTGGCACATTGTTCACAACAACCAGATTGAGATGGTTCTGACTATAAGAGTAGTTCAAAAAACGTCCAACATGAGCCTCATATGTTCATTAACAAAGCAAAACAAATAAATCTAATGTCAATCATTTTTTTGTAAAAATAGAAGCAGCAAAACAAATAAATATAATGTCAAGCATTTTGTGTAAAAATAGAGGCTAACAGATTTCTAACCACTTAGTTACAATCAGAGGGGCTTTTTTAGGAAGCAAATCATCCAAAACTGGCTCTAGTCCTGGATACTGCAATAAAAAGACAGAAAACAGATAGAGACATCAATTGCTATTTCATTAATATATTTCTGAGATTTGAATACCTAAACTAATACTCACTTCTTCCGCTATACTTTGCCGAATTTTCCTTTGCACCGATGCCTTGACTTGATTCTGAGCAGACACGTCTTCAGTGGAAAACCTAAAAGGAAACAGGAACACAAAAAAAGCACAAAATTGAAGGATTCATACAAATAACACCACTTGAAGAGATGGTGAGGGAAACCATACACACAGCCACCAACTCCACAAGTAAACACCGTAATTCTAAAAGTACCAACTAAGAGAATTTCAATTCATAAATCGCATGTCAATATTTCCAACATGTTCAAATTCAGACACAATAGTTCATCCACAGCAGCCGAAAAATACAATCAAACAGGAAATAGAAGTAAAAGAATCCCTTTTCCCAATGCAAACGAACTCACCATTAAAACGAGAAAGAAGACACCATTCGAGCAAAATCCAGAGACCAGTAAGAAGAAAAGATAACAGCAAGTGAAGAAATCCAACCATTTCCTCATATTCTAACCCGAATAAACAAAACCCAGAAATCATTTTCCACAATCATCAAACAAAAAGAAGAAATCATAGCTGAATAACGAGCAACATAGATATGGGAGAGAGCTCACTTTTTGAACATGATGCCGCAGAATCCTTGTAAATGGAAAAGAATGTAAGATTGTTAGATTGAATTTGGAGAGGACTCCAGAACGATGAAAGACGATTGCTCGGAGCCCACAAGAGTATCGGTGTGGAAATCGGAAGAGAGAATGAACGGAAGCTGAGAAGAGAGAACAGTTAACCGACCGGCGGGCAGCGGCTGCGTGAGTATTAAGCCGGTCGGAGCACTTGGGCCTGAAATTTGGGCTTTGTATTTGTGAGTGATTGGGCTCTTTTTCGCTTTATGGGCCATGTAACGCAAAATGACATCTATAGCCTTGGGAGTTATTTACTAAAGAAAAATCTTAAGAATGAAAAAAAAACTAATTTTCATTAATGGTCATGGTTTTTGGATTTTTAATTTTGGCCACACGCATGGTAGGTGTGATATTTGAAATTTTTTCCCCGCTTTGTCCTTTTACATCCCATATTTTTAGGCAACAACATTCTCTCTCCTGTATTTTTTAATCTATATCTAAAATGTCTACAATGCACTTATTTTTTAGAATCTCCTATTAATTTTTGAATTCGAATCTCCTATTTTTCCGGTAATTTATAAAGGATTAACAATTTTGATTATACAATTATTTCGTCTTCATTTTTTATTCCATTACTACTTTTTCAATATGTTTCTTCATGGTTTGTCGAGCAATATTGTGATTTTTTGTTTTGTTTTTTTACGATTTTTTTTCAAATTCCAATTTCGACTTATTGCTTCATATTTTTGTATTTGTATTTAATTTTTCACTATTTTTCATTCATATTTCGTTAATTGTTCACTGGTTTTCATTTTCTTAATTGTAACTTGCTTTTTTTAGGTTCAAATGTCTTTTCACTATTGTTGATGATCCAATTCTTCCTCCCAACGTCAAACGTCCTGTTGGTCGACCTAGAAAAAAGATGATATTATCTCGATTTGAGAAAAAAAAATGTGACTACGAAGTGTGGTCAGTGTGATCAATGTAGACATAATCGCAGAACATGCAATAATCCAATATTGGATTGATTTTTAATCGTTTATTTCTTAAACACTCTAATTTTTTGTAAACACATTTATTTTTAATTTCTTTTTGTTGGGATTTTAAGTTTAATGATTAAATATATTTTCAACAATTGATCTAGAATTACAATCTATTTTTCAATCATTTGCAATCAATTATCTTTAAATACAATATACTTATTCTTACTAAAATTCTCTATTTATCTTTCCTCAATACATCATTATGTGCTTTTCAATTCATTTCATTTCGTAGTTATCCATTTATTCATGCTCTAATTATGGTGTAGTTTTTATTTATATGCTTAAATTTAACATTTGTATTGTGCACGTTGGAACTGATAGCCTGTAACACCCCGTAAATTTGCACACTTCCTACTCGGGGCATTCCTTCCAAGTTGTACCGCTCGCGCCGAAAATTCGGCAGCATAACGACGCAACCTAGACAAACCAAAATTTTATAGACCTGAATCTGAACAATAAACACTTCAAAAAGGCTCACAAGGGTACCCAACCTCCTCCAAACTACAAAGAAATCAACAAGTTGGGCTCTAGTCCCTCGGAGTTCTCAGACAACATGCAACAACAACACATGCTTTGATTACGAACGAAAAAGAACAGGTCATGCTAAGGTTTAAACATGAACTAAGAGGAACAGAGTGCAACAGAGGAAAGGAAATAAAAGCAACTCCTAACTAAGTCCTACAAGTCTTCCATAACCTCGCAGGGGTCTCGTCGTCGATGGTCATCTCACTGGTTTGACTTACGTGCAACAAAAAAGGAAAAAAAAATGAGGGATGAGTACAAATTACTCAGTAAGCAGCTCACTTCATCCATGAATAAATAGCACAAAAGAACAGCCTTAGACCTACCTAAGCACGACACCTAGTCCGCCACACAACCTCAACAAGCACCCTAGCCCTAACTCTCACTCAGATTTCTCAATCCTGTTCTACCCTTAGCTTCTGAACTAGGTTGGCACAACTGACCACGAGACTCATTCCTGGGCCTACACTAGGGCGAAGGACTTTATCCAACCCCTCTTACTCCGAAGATCATACCCCAAGTCGCACAACTTGGGGCCCGCCCATGATTGTACTACTGCGCACAATCGACCATGGGCTCGTTCCCGGGCCTGTACTAGGGCGAAGGACTCTATCCAACCCCTCTATGACTCTAGGAATCATTTCTTGATGTGCGACGGACCACCACATCCCATAACATCATCATCATCTTGCCAACCTCGAGTCTCAGCCTGCTAAGGGTTACATAGAGACTTGGGCCTACACTAAGGCTGGTTGTGCTAGCTACAATCCTAAGGCTCAACAACACTTCTCGAGTTACTTCCAAACTAAGCACGAGACTATCAGGCTCGGGAGCAGACAACCATAACACATTAACACATTAAGAATCCTCAGCACAAGCTTACATGTAACGCCCCTACTTTTATAACATAAGTTCCTAGGGCATTACTACTCATGCATGACTTTGAGGCCTTAAATAAAGGTAAATAGGGAAAAACTTGGCGATTAAATTCACTTTATATTGGGATCCCATAAAATAAAAACATTTAAAAACATAACTTTCAGTTAAACACGGTTTCAAACTTCTATAATACATAGCGGAAAATAATAGTCTGTAAAAATATTATCTAAGACATATGCGCGGAAAACTATGACTTGGTCCCCATGGCTTCTGTAGCGCATCCCCGTCACTCGCCTGGTATGCCTTGGCCTTTACCTGAAAATATTTTTAAAACAGAGAAAACAACACAAAGGTAAAGGGGTGAGTATTATAAAATACCCAGTAAGTGGGGGTCGAGATCTGCAAACACATGCAACATGACTTTCCTTTAAACATGACTCTTATACATGATTGTTATTCGTGACATTTGAAATCATAGAACTTTCTATTGTGGGACCTAAAACTTCTTTCATAAAATCATGACTTTTCTCTTTGGCTATGCGTGGTCAATTGAGTCTACCTGAGTCTTTTCATGTTGAGTCCCTCACAGACTCCTATAAGTTTGAGTCCCTCACAGACCCCTATAAGTTTTGAGTCCCTCACAGACCCCTATAAGTTTGAGTCCCTCACAGACTCCTATAAGTTTGACCCATAGGGTCTCTGATGCATGTTTTACCATGCATAAATTCTCAGGAGACCAATTGCCACAACCTACATAACATGTTCATATTCACACAATATGCATGAGGTCCCATATGTCAGTCACACATATATAGGCAGTCATAATGATGCACAGTCACATAATCATGGCATAGCTTTCATAAATTTAAAACCTGAGTCAATCAATCATAAAGCATAAATACATTTACATTTTCAAATACGTATTCATCACAATAGCATAACTGAACATCTCACCATATGTAAATATACATAACTATGTAAAAGAAACTCATTTTCAAATACTTTAAAAATCATTTCTATTCGGGTCCCCTCAGACCCTTAAATCACTTGGAACCCTCTCAAATTCCAAGATTATGTTCTTTTCTAAATCTTTTGGAAATCATTTACTTAAGGTCATTTCAAACCCTTTGAAATATTTCTTTTCTAAGTTCAAGTCTTAAGCATAAATCCTGGGACACCATTCTTTGAAATAAATCTATGATAATACTCTTTTTGGAGTAACCTTTGAATTTCATCTTTTGCAATAGATATTTCATAAAATACGCTAACTCCCATTTTCAAAATCATTTATAGAAAATCCCTTACCATAGCCTTAGCTCCGAGATATCCTATATTTAAATCTCTGACTCAGCAATCCATTCAATCGTGTTCAGAACTCGAGCCACTAACAGAGGCTTGAAACGGACTCGGAGAACGAAACGGATGCAATCGGACATATTCCGGCGAATGGCGGCGCGTGGCGGTCGGCGGCGGCGCGTGAGGTGGTCGCCGGTGGCGGCGCGGAGGAACGGCAGCAATGTCTCTCGCGAGTGGAACTTAGATCCGAATACGGCTCGTGAGCCGATCTATTCGTAAACCAACTAGAGAACTTCAAAACCGACCACAAAACTGATGAACCGGTTAACCCAAAGTGGCGGTTTGGTTCGAGTGATTTCGCCCACTGCAGTTCACAGCGGCTTGAGATCGTGATTCCGGCGAGGACGACTTCTCCGACGCGTGCAACAATCTGGTGTGAATGACAACTTCCAGCGAGATCGGGTGCAAAGCGGCGAACGTCGTTTCACAAGTGGATTCGACGGTCTCAGATCTAGAAATTTCCGGCAGTTGGTTGCACGACTTTAGGCGGCTCGTGGCTCAATAGACGTCGACGAAACTTTCGTGCTCGTACAGCCTTCCAACAGCCGCTATAGCTCCAGGCCCATGACTCGCGCGACAGCAAGGTTTCGTCCGACCGGTGGAGTTGATTCTGAGGGTTCGGCGTCGTTCATCGGTACCGGCAAGGCGACGAAGGCTCTGCCCTTCTTCGTGAAGATGAGGGAGGGGAGAGTTGATGAGTCACTCGATTGGCGTGCCAACAATAAGATGCAACCCTAATTCCATTTTTCATTCTTTTTCCAATACTACCCTTCACTCTCAAATTTAACTACAATGAAGCCACCAACATCCTCATGCTAACATTAAAACACCTTAATAGAAAAGACACAAGTTCCAAATGGCTTTCTATTTTAGATTTTCTTTTCAAACTAAATATAATGAAATTTACATTAAAAGGGTGAAGTTAACCACGTTGGAAAATTCTTGGGCGTTACATTACATCGACTCTACTAAGTAAGATCACATCCAAGCACGAAGGGATAACAACCATGAAACATGAACAGACATTCGATCTAACATGCACGATATTTCAACACATATTCACATCAAAAAGGAACAGACAAACTTAAATCTAGGCACATCCGCGATTATCACATCCTAGCATGCTACTACAAGTTCAGAACTAACTAAGGTACGCTACCAGATTCCAAATCATTCAGTTTCAATCCAGTTATTGCATGCAATGGTGCCCTTAAGCCCTACACTTAGGGGTAGTATAGTCCAAACGACTACTTACCTAAATTTCAGCAACAACGTGCAACTAGGGAAATGCAGCGTGTGCTCCAAGGTGCTTCTACTTCCCAAAATACTCCTTAATGAAGAACATGCACAAAATTAATAAACCAAACACAACACGACCCTAAAGACTTATGATGAGCAAAACTCACCCTATAGAGATTCGAAACGAGCTAAGGAACGGACCGAGGCGATCGCACGGAATGAGACAATCGACGGCTCTACAAGCGGCGGCGTGTGGGTAGCAGATATGGAATCCTCGCGAGCCGATCTATCCGGAACTGATCTCTGTTCCTCGAAAATCGATTGAAATAGGCTCGAACCGGCTGAACCAAAGAGGATGGGTCTCTCGGATCCGAGCTTCGCTTCGATCAGACGGTTGGCTTCGCGGTGGCTCGAACCGACGGTGACACGATGGACGACGGAGGACGGCGGCTGTAGTGACGACATGCCGCTCAACTGGGCGTGAGGGTGGACGGTGCTGAGGGGAAGACGACTGGGAGAGAGAGAGAGAGAGACGGTGAGGAAAGGAGAGGAAGAGAGTAGGGGTGAGAGAAAGGAAAGAAAAACTGAGAGGAAGGGAGGGGGAAGAGGCGTGGGTCACTGGCCGAAACGATCGACGACCGCTTCGCCTGCGGCGTGCGCAAAGAAAGGGGAGGGCAAAGCCCTCCCCGACTTTTTCTTTTCTACAAATATTTTTTTAAATAAAACGTCGACTGTTACATAACCATTCAAATTCAGTGTATTTATATGTTTTTTAAATTGATTGATCTTTTGTTATTGTTTATTCAATTTAGGGGTTGTTTGGATTGAGAAGTTAGGGGGAGTAGGAGTTACAGGGAGTAGGAGTAAAGAAGTCCGGGGAGTAAAAAAGTTTGGGGAGTTCTGAAATCTGTGTTTGGGGTGCAAAGTTGTTTACTCTAGAGTTTTGAGAAATTGTGATTAGGGCAAAAAGTTGCAGGAAGTAGGAGTAAAGAAGTCTGAGGAGTTCTGAAGTTTGTGTTTGGGGTGCAAAGTTGTTTACTCTAGAGTTCTGAGAAATTATGTTCGGGACAAGGAGTTGTAGGAAGTAGAGTTCTGAAATATGTGTTTGTGTGCATATTTATTAACTTGGAGTTCTTGTGTTAAATTCTCAAATTCTTTTTACAATTTCTCAAATTTTCATTATTGTAAAATTGTTCCCATAAATCTTAAGATTTATATATATTTTTTATTTCTATTAATTTATTTATATTTTAAAAGTTTACTTAAAGAAAACAAAATTTTGAAGAAAAAATACCCCACACTCTTATTTTAATATATCACATTAATGTAATGGATTTATTTTTTGAAGTTTAATAAAATATCTACAGCAATTTAAGAACTTTAATTTAAGATATGTTATTCAACCTTAGCAAAATATATTTTCTTCGTGCAAAATTTAATATTTAATATTTCTAATTACTCAATGTACCTGATTAACTTAACCTTTGATAATTAATCAATCTAATATATTTTAAGAATTTCAATTAAAAAAAAATAAGAATGGCAACTTTCATGTTTTCAACAAGTTGTAAATGCACAAGGCATGTCAACTTCATTGTTCCAACACAAAAATAATACATGTGTTTATGATAAAAATTATCTCACATTATTTTTTCAATATCTCTCATATTAATTATTCAATAATATATTATTTAAAGTTTTAAATATCCAAGTAAAAAAATATCAAATATTGATTTTAAAACAACTAAGTTCAAAATAATATATTTTTTAACACCATACGCTAAATGAATATCATATATATATATATATGTTTAGATTACTATATATTTATGTTATTTACTAAATTCTATTTAGTAAGATTGGAATGAAAAATCATTTGGCCTTTTATTTTGAACATGGTTAATTTGAATATCAATTTGTTTTTAACACATTAACAATTTTAATTCTATTTCTTAGATTGTAATAGGAGTTAGTTTAAAATATGTTTCTCTTATCTTCAAATCATAAAATTATATATATATTTTAGATATTAATAAAAGAATAAGAAAAGAAACGGATTGCTACTTGTTATGAGTAATTTTTGTTTAAAGTAAAAAAAAAAACATAAATGACATGTGAATGAAGTGAGATAGAGAGATTTTTGTCAATTAAAAAATATGTTACATAGTATTCTAATTTACCATAAGAATTTAAATGAAAATAATAATATCATAATTAAAATATTTTTATATAATTTGTATTTCAAAAATGGAAGTATAGAATAAAAAGAAATATAATTATGTTAAAAATAAATTAAAGTTATAGAATTAAAATAAAAATATTTTTTTATATAAACATTTATATATAATTTTTAATTAGTAATAATGACAATATATATATATATATATATATATATATACACACAAAATAAATAATTTTGTTAATTAATAAATTTAAAAATAGAGAATGAAATGAGAGAATAGTAGAAAGATGTAGGAGTGAGATGAGGTGAAGAAAAAATGAGATGGAAAAGTTGTGTGACCCATTATCGAGAGTTGGAAAAGGAGTTATGGGAGAAAATTGCATGGAAGGCTCCTTTTCACGCGCATTGATGTGATTTGACCTATATTCTGAAATTAATGACCTATGACCCTTTTTGTACTGTGCATTTCGTCCAAATTACCATAGGGGCATCGTACTCTGACTCTAGCTCTCTCGCTCAAGTCTCGTTCTCGCTCTCACTCATGATAGTAATGAAGTTGTCGAAATTCTGGAGAAAAGAAAAAAACAACAAAAATCGCACTATAGTTCTCACTCTCGCTCTACCTCTGCTACTCTAGCTCTTCTCTGGCTCTTTTCCTTGTCCTTTTTTCTTTATCTTTTCGGCCACTCATTTGAGCGAGAGCAAGACAACGGGAGCGAGAGTGTTTTCGCGTAGAAGAGTGTGAACAAGAAAGATCGCTTCATATTACCCTTATGAGTAATTTTGTGTGCATTGCCACGTCAGGATAAATCATATTTCATTATTTTGAAATGTTAGGTTAAATGTCATTAATGCGCGGGAAAACGGGTTATCCGTATGAAAACTCCGAGTTATGAAGAGTTGGAGAATGAGTTAATAAATCTGTGGGGCCCATAAGAAGAAGTTGAGAAGAAGTTAATAAATCAGTGGGACCCAGAAGGAGTAGTTAATAACTCCTGGGCCAAACAAGGAGTTGGGGGAGTTAACTCCCCCAACTCCTCAATCCAAACGACCCCTTAGTTTTTAGTTTTATGTAATACATATACAATGAATTTTTATTTAATATTTTGCAGCCATTTCTCTTTTAAGTACAATATATGGATTCCTATTAACATTCTCTATCTATATTTCTCAAATATATATTATTTATTCATTTTAGAGTTTCAACTCATTTTATATCTTACTGCATGTTCTATTTATAGTGTAGTTTATACATTCTTTTGTGTCTTTTTTTCACATGTTTAAATTTAACAGTTGTAAACTGTACGATGGAATTGTTATCCAATTTACACACATTTGATTTCTATATTTTGTTGTCATTGTCTATCCAACTTATTTTCTTAAGTTGTTCTAATATTGTGTGACGCCCGAGGAAGAGGGGTACATGAATGAACCAAGTCCACATCTGAATGAGAGGGATCCTGAGGATATGAAAGCATGGTGCCCGAGGAAAAAGGGGTACATGCGAGGATATGAAAGTATAGTTGAGAAAGACTTAAAAGAATTGATAGTTACTACCTATACCAACAAGGTGCACCTTCCTTTTCGGTGACTCAATCATAGGAACTCCACATTTAAGCGTGCTTAGCTTGGAACAATTCTATGTTGGGTGACCTCCTGGGAATTTTCCTAGGAGCATGTGAGTGAGGACTAAGCATGCTGAAAGGACCCCGTGTTGGTTTGTGGGGATAGTGTCTTCACTCTTACAAGCAGTCATGGATGATATAGTGACGCAGCCAGGTTGTAGAGGATCTTGGGCCTGGGGCGTTACAAATGGTATCAGAGCGAAACCTCTCCCAGTAAGATGTGGTTCGGGGACGAACCAAGGCGGAAAGCCCAGTGGGCATGTGACGCTTGAGGAAGAGGGTACATGAATGAACCGAGTCCACATCTGAATGAGAGGGATCCTGAGGATATGAAAGCATGGTGCCCGAGGAAAAAGGGGTACATGCAAGGCTATGAAAGTATAGTTGAGAAAGGCTTAAAAGAATTGATAGTTACTACCTATACCAACAAGGTGCACCTTCCTTTTCGGTGGCTCAATCATAGAACTCCACATTTAAGCGTGCTTAGCTTGGAACAATTCTATGTTGGGTGACCTCCTCAGAATTTTTCCTAGGAGCATGTGAGTGAGGACTAAACATGCTTTGAAAGGACCCCGTTGGTTTGTGGGGATAGTGTCTTCACTCTACAAGCGATCATGGATGATATAGTGGCCTGACGCAAACCGGTAGAGGATCTTGGGCACAGGGCGTTACAAATGGTATCGAGCGAAACCTCTCCCAGTAAGATGTGGTTCGGGGACGAACCAAGGCGGAAGCTGGTGGGCATGTGACGCCCTAGGAAGAGGGGTACATGAATGAACCGAGTCCACATCTGAATGAGAGGGATCTTGAGGATATGAAAGCATGGTGCCCGAGGAAAAAGGGGTACATGCGAGGATATGAAAGTATAGTTGAGAAAGGCTTAAAAGAATTGATAGTTACTACCTATACCAACAAGGTGCACCTTCCTTTTCGGTGGCTCAATCATAGGAACTCCACATTTAAGCGTGCTTAGCTTGGAACAATTCTATGTTGGGTGACCTCTTGGGAATTTTCCTAGGAGCATGTGAGTGAGGACTAAGCATGCTGAAAGGACCCCGTGTTGGTTTGTGGGGATAGTGTCTTCACTCTTACAAGTAGTCATGGATGATATAGTGACGCAGCCAGGTTGTAGAGGATCTTGGGCCTGGGGCGTTACATATTGTATCTTCAATTATCGAATTCGTAAGTTCTTAATTTTTTGAAATTCATATACACTGTATTTTTATTTATTTTAGTTATGAATTAATTCAACTATTTTTGACTCTATGTATATATAATTTACATTTTATATATTGTATACTTTGCATTGTGTACTTGTTTTACATGTTTAATTTTAAATTTTAAGAAAGTAGAGTATAATTTGTGTTTAACTCATTTTGATAGATGCTCTGTAATCTATAATTTTTTATGTACACTAGGTTGGTATACTTTACATATTTAGGGAGGGTTTGGATCGCAGAGTTGGGTTGAGTTGAGTTGAGTTGTGTAGAATTGTTTTGTCAGTGAGTTCTGGAAATCAGTATTTGGTTTGTAGAGTTGAGTTGAGTTGAGTCAGGAAGTCAGTGTTTGGTTTGCAGAGTTGAGTTATTATGTCAGGGGTATCTGGTGCAGTTTTTTGTAAAGTGAATAAGTTTGATTTTTTGTGACTTTTTTTTTCTTTACTTTTTTTGTTTCCACCAAATCAATTCCAAATATATTTGTCTACAATTTCAAAACTTCATATATTACCATTTGCTAGATGTATGTGATATTTAGAACAATACTGGATATTGAGATTGATATCAATTTTTCTTCTCTCCTAAAAATCATTTTTATCTTATGTAAAGTGAAAGGTCTGATTTTTTTTTTTTTTTTACTTTTTTTCTTACTTTGTTTTCACAACAAATGAAATACAAACACATTTATCTACAATTTCAACACTCAATTATGTGATCAATTATAAAATTACAATATATATTACCATTTGTCAAATGTATGTTAGAGATATTTGCAAAAGTAATGAATATTGGGTTTGATATCAATATTTCTTTTCCAATAAAATTCATTATTTAGAACTTTTACTCTTCAATATGAACTTTATTCTCTTTTTTTTATGCACATGTTCACCACTACTTTTTTATTTTAATTTAGGTAGCTATTAATTTAGTATTGATACTTTGCATATGGAGAGTGTTTATTTAAATTTGTCTAAACACATGCATTGTCTATGGACATCTTTAGAATAGAATAAATAGTTTACCTTGTGAAAACGTTAAAAATATGCCAACATACTTAAATATTTTATGTCATATTGAAGTTGCATATCTACAAAATATTAGATATGTCATCAAGGTCCTAGCAACGCCGTTATGCTACCGAAATTTTTGATGCAGGCAGTGTTGCTTAGTAACGTCCCTAGGAAATTTTGAGTTTGAAAAATTAGGGTCGTTACAGTTGGTATCAGAGCATGACTTTTAGATTCTGCATACTCGCCTACATCGTAGGCAGCGATCCTTATAGTCTCTCGCAGGAAGTCGCGTCATTATCTCCAGGTTTGCTTTTATTTTGTAAAATAGTTAAAGTTATTTGAGTTGCTTGTGTGTTGACACTTGTTATGCTATGCTTTTGACTTCTTTGTTCTTGTGCTAAGGTAGTTTAGAGTTTAAGTTTAGATTATGGGTCGAAGACGTGACCGTTGTAAAGTTCTAGCAACTTTCGAGGACGAAAGTTTTTCTTAGAAGGGTATATTGTGACACCCCGTAAAATTAGGTGTTTTAATTGTATTTGTTTTAAATTTGAATATTTGGATAATCAAAACAAGTTAAATATGCACTAAATAGCAAAACATGTTTTGTATTTCAGATGTATGTATTATTTCAAAACACTAAATAGTAAAACAAGTTAAATATACAAAACTAATTATGTTCAAATCACTTTATAAACTAGCAAAAGTAGGGTCATATATCTATAAAATTTACAAAACTATAATTAAAGTAGTTTAGTCTAAACAAATTTGATGTCCATCAAATTTGTTTAGACTAGTGAACAAAATTCTAACAAAAGAGAAGTCCTTAAATAGCCATGAGTTCATTGGGATAAATGTTTCAATTCTCGCTAAGATGAAGGTCGAATGTAGGATCATATTACTTGATATCGTGCCTTTAACCATGTCTTCAAATGTTTATTAAGATTTTGAAAATCTCAGTTGAGTACATAAATTAAACTTGAGAATAAATAATCTTATCTAGTTATATTTTAACATTTTCCTACCTTGTATATCCCAATATTCTTGGATTATATAGAAAAAAATCTCTTTAATTACCTTAATATGCGGGTCAAACTTCTTTTCCTTTTCCCTATGTTTCTTTTGTGCAATTTTCTGCAATTGAAAGTAACCTAGAATCGATTTTCATCTTAAACACACACACATATATATATATATATATATCTAGAATACACTATTTTATCAATGGAAGCGGAAAAAATTAGTATTTCTAACCTTTTTTGCCATAATAGTTTAACCTTTTCTACAGTTGGAAGTAATGTTTTACTTTTTTCGAAAGAGGCGAAGGCTTCTGAAGGAATCGATTGAAAAAATTTGGTTGGATGCTTTTCTATGCTCAATTGGAGAAAAGAGAGGAAGTCGATGAACCTAACACTTTCCGTATAGGTAAAACGTAAAAATGTTTAGAATTCATTTAATAAATTACTTTTACTCTTTTGCGAGGCAGAGTGTAAATTTGCATGGTATATTATTGGCTAGATAATTATTTTCTTTCTTATTTTTGTCATATAATTGGGTTTAATTCTTGTATATTTCTTATCGGATTAGGAATGTAGTGTTTTTAAAATTTTTGAAATTTGTTTGTTTGTGTTTGAAATTTGATTTTTAGATTTTATTATATTTATTTGCTTAGATTACGTAACTGGGTTATTTTAATTTAAATTTTGAAATCAAATCAAATATACTAGCATATAATCAAGGAATCAATTAATAAAGTTGTTAGGGCTAGTTTGATGTTTTAATAATTACTAATTATAATTCTAAAAAATGATTTGGCTATTTTAAAAAAGATAAAATCTGTGGGTCATTTTTCTAAACGTGATCTAAAATATGGTTATTTGTGTAGTCAACCCTATTTACTAATTACTAGGGCTATCTAACAGGAAGAATCACCCAAATTAAATAGACATTTTAAGAGATCAAAATGTTTAAATTTATTTTTTCTTGAAAAATATCCGAACATTTTTCTTTTATTTTTAAATAGAATAAATACATGACAAAAATTTGACAACAAACTTATTTCTTTAAAATATCTTAAATAAAAAGCCGACTTTAAAATAAAAAATACATAATAATTAAAATTCTAACTAAATAATAAATAAATCTACTTGTTAAATTACAATTTATAAAATCGATCCTAAGCTAGTTGTAGCATTGAGTGGACTGAGTCGATCTCAGGGAACCGAAATATTAATTTCTAAAATTAAATTTGTAAAAGAAAATAAAAAGGGGGATTTGTATTTTTTTAATAAATAAAATAAAATATGCATATAAAAATAAAGATAGATAAATCTTACCAAGTTCTAATCCAAATGTACACTTTTACCCAATTGCAAAATTGATCATAGGCATTCAAATAAATTTAACTAAACTAAGCAAAAATGTAATGATCATAAAACTTGAGACGAACCTAGTTAGGGAGGTTATTCAACCACACCACCTATGCTGAAATTTCGGCAACATAACGACGTAAGTAGGAGAAAACAAAATTTACTAGAACCTGTAAATCTACACACACTTCTTAGAGCTCAACAAGCACCCAACCTCCACCAAACTTCAATCAAATAGTAGGCTGTGGTCCAAACCAGAATTCCAACAGGCACAAACATTTATAAGTAGGTAGACAAAAGAGTTCAACAAAATATAACCTAACAAGCTAAGAGGCAAACACAGGAAGCAACACACAAAAACTCAGAGACATCCTCAAGGTTCAAAAGCTAACAACCATACAACTAACACGAAACAAGAACTAAGCCTAGGTTCAGAGAAGGAGAGCCTTCACAACCTCGTCAGGTCATCGTTGTCGTCAACCACCTCATGATTTCTTACCTACAACCAAAACATCAAAGTAGACGTGTGAGTACAAACATACTCAGTAAGCAATCCACTCGCATCAACAAAGCTGTCAAGTACCAAATAACCAAGCCTCTGCCTAGGGCACGGTCTGAGGAAACCAAAAGCACCACACCCTGAACCCGACACTTCCCGTTCTATCCCTTGACCCCGTAACTTAAGTCGGCGAATGGCGGTGAGAGGAAATGACTCCCTCTCATCCCCTAGTAATGGGGATTCACCCCTCACGTCAAATATACTGGACAAATGGGCACATCCAAACGGGCCTCAAGCTCGTCGGGAATCACCCCTAAGCCATCTCATCGAACCAAGGACCATGCACCACCATCCTTACTCGACGCGATAACACCCCTGAGTCATCTTGTCGAATGGAGGGCGTTGCCCAACCGCTCGTGCTCGTCGGGGTAATGCCCCTAAGCCATCTCGTCAAATGGAGGACCTTGCCCAACCACTCATGCTCGTCGGGGTAACACCCCTGAGCCATCTCGTCGAATAGAGGATCTCATCCAACCACTCGTGCTCGTCGGGGTAACACCCTTGAGCCATCTCATCGAATGAAGGACCTCATCCAACCACCCGTCTCTACTTTGCCAACCCCAGGTCTAGGACCGACTAGGAAATCTCGAGGGTCGTGGGTTTGAACTCATCAAGCAAGACTACAAGGCTTGAGGTCCTATGACCTTGGACCCACCCCTAAGGCCTAACCATGGCTCCATCACCTACTCGACCATACTCATTACGCCTAACCCTGTCCAACCCATACATATCAAGCACAAGCAAGCATAATAGTCCATATAGTTTATTTTTGTTGGGTTTTATGCCTTAAAACTCGAAGTTTGTAAATAATGTTCTAATTAAATCAATAAAGAGTTATTGTGCATTATTTACTATTTTTCCCTTTTATTAGATTAACCCTAAAATCTAATAAACTAACATCCAAGGTTGTAATATGGCTCTTGTGCTGAATGTAGTGTACATATAAGGATCTCAATTCGAGATACAACCTAAAGGGTCTATAGTAAGGGGATAGGGTTTGGGTACCTTACCCTGGTAATATTATGGATATGAACCACTCTATATTTGATACAAACACAATGATCCTAACGTGTTCGTGTAGACAACATGTGAGTAGGGATATCCTATGTAATGAGATTGCATAAGACTAGACCACGAAATAGTAACCACTAGGTGTAACTTCGTTGACTAGTTAGGTTTCTATTTTAATATGATGACTTGAGCAACTTGATCTCAATCCTGAGCAGGTTACAAACTCCTGTTTGTGAGGGATTGTCCTTTGACTAGTATGGGTGAGAGTGGCCAGATTCGCCGACTCAATAAGTCTTCCTTCTTGGGGACAAGACCGAACAGACGGCTGGGGACTTAACCTAACAAGATGGAATTCACTCATTCTCGCCTATTAGGATAAGTAGATGAATGTTCCCTTAAGTGGTGTCTCTGGGACTTGAACAAAGGGCCCGACCCTCTCATTGGCCCGAGAGGGACTTCTGTTTGTTGGTAGGAACACAACCAAGTTGTTCATTAGAGAAGCACTGAGACTTAAGGTAAAAGATGTAACCTAGGGGTAAAACGGTAATTTGACCAAGTTTGTGTTACGAACATTCGTGAAGGATTGACTTGTTGTTATTGGTCAATATCCATCGACACAGAAATATATCTGTAGTGAGAAGAGTTCAACTGCGAGACTTTAGTGGAGTGTTCCCGCAGTTAGCGAATGTTGATTAGGAGGTTAATGAGATTAACTTAATAATCTTGTATCGTTGGAACTTCTGATCTGTAGGTCCATTAGGTCCACCTTCTAGCTCGTAAAGGGTTCTTAGATCATTTGAATTTGAATTGTTCAAAAATCAATTAGGGAAAAACATCAATGTATAAAGATACATTATAATATAAAGTTTTAGAACTTTATGTTATAAATTTAATTTGAATGTGATTCATATTAAATTATATGAGAGAATTAAAATATTTGAAAGAGTTCAAATATTAATTGAATGTGAATAAGATTCATATTTAAAACTATAGGTTAAAATTTAATGTACATAAGATGTACATTAAAACTATAGGTTAGAGGGAAATATGATTAAATGTGATTTAATCTTAAATAAATATAAGATATTCAATTTAATATTAGTTAAATATAATTTAAATAATTAATTATATTTATTGATAATTAATTTGATTAAATATTAAATTAATTAAATAAAAAAAGGGGGAACGTGTCAGGAGGACACGTTCCCCACATCTCCCAACTCCCCGTGGGTGGGGAGTTATCCCTCTTAGTGGTTATTTCTTCTCCAATTGGGAGAAGGAAATGTTGTTTATTGATTGAATTTGCAATTGAGAATTGCAAAAGAACACACAAGAACTCTCTCTCTCAAATTCTCTTTCTGATCTTCCAAATTGTTGGCTCATTCCCACAAAGGAGAGATCAAAAGAACTCATAAAATAGAAGGTTTTCCAAGTGGTGCTATCTTGTTTTATAGAGGAAGAAAATGTTTGTTGTGTTGTGGAATTTACTGCAAAGGGAGTCAAGGAGTTGCCAATTCGAAACTACAAAGGTAATATCTGATTCCTTTTAGTTTATTATACGTACAATATGTTAATTGCTTTAATCCATTCTTAATCCATTATTTGCTTATCTCTGTGTATTTTACCAATGTATGGGGTTTTCTGGAATAAACAAAAAACAATCAAGCAATTACGTTCCAATTACATGTTTCCGCTGCTCATGGGGATTCGATTCCCTTCAATTTTAGCATGAATCTAGCAAGAGCCAACATTTAGCAAAACTCCAAGGTAGGCTAGACAAGTCCACACCCCAACATGCAACCACCACAACCATCCACTAAATGATACAAAGTAGGCTAACTCAAGGCAGACAAGATTTAGGCATTTACATGAAAGGACCTTTTTGGTCTAGCACCACTAATGGAATCGAAATTCCTAAAACGCAGCGGAAGCCAATTTGATGTTTAAACTCGTTTTTCAATTTGGGAACCAAAATACTAGTGCATTGGCAATAAACTAACGATAAGCAGGAAAAACATATATACAAATAACACATAACCAAAATTCCAAAACTTAACAATTTAGAAATAAATACCTTTTGGTCTCTAGAAAATCTACAACAACAAAAGGTCCTTCTGTGTATCACGATCAGTGACCTCTAAAACCTTTTTGGAAGAAATAACACAACCAAATGACAAACTCTCTATTATCTGAATAAAACCTTTTTGGAAGAAATAACACAACCAAATGACAAATTCTCTATTATCTGAATAAAAAGAGATTAAGGTTGATGGGAAACCTATCGCAATTGATTGAGATTACTCCTTTTGTAGAGAGGAATTTTTCAGAGAGAATTGTATAGAGAGGGAGTCGTCAATCAATTGATCAACAAAAAAAACTTTCCCTCTCTGTCCTATTTTAACGAGGGAGAAGAGTGAGAGATGAAAGAAGAAAGTGGAAATCGTGATATCCCACGTTTCTTTTTTTTTTCCCTTTTTTATTAATTTTAATTTAATTAACCATTAATTAAATTAAATAAATTTCATTTAAATATGATTTAAAGGAAGCCTCCCACCTGACCTATAGTTTAATTCAATTAATTTAATTAAAAATAATTAAATTGACTAATTACCTAATCACTTATTAATTAATTTCTAAATTAAATATCACATATTTAATTTAGGTCTTATAATTAAATCATATTTAATCAATCTCCCCTAATCTATAGTTTTAATGTACATCTTATGTGCATTAAATCTTAACCTATAGTTTTTAATATGAATCTTATTCACATTAAAATAATATTTTAACTCTTTCAAATATTTAAGTCTCTAATAAATTAATTTTGAATCATATCCAAAATTAGATTTATATTATAAAGCTGTAACCAATATAGAAACTTTATATTATAATGTACCTCCATACATTATGTCAATTCCCAATGTGAATTTGAACATTTCAAATTCCAATTAAGATCAAGCAATCTTAATACTCTTTAGGAGCTAGGAAGTAGACCTAATGGACCTACAGATCATAAGCTCCAACAATACAAGATAAATTGGTTAATCTCATTAACCACTTAATCGACATTCACTAATTGCGGGTACACTCCACTAAAGACCCGCAACTACACTCTTCTCACTGCAGATATTTTCTGTGTCCATGGATAAAGACCAATAATAGAAAGTCAATCCTTCAAGAGTGTTTGTAACACCAGTTGGGTCAAATTACCGTTTTACCCCTAGGTTACATCTATGACCTTAAGTACCAGTGTTCCTCTAATGAAAAATCTATTTATGGTCCAACTAATAAATAAAAACTCTTCTTGGTCCAGTGAAAGGATAGAACCCTTTGTTCAAGTCTTGGAGGCACAACTTAAGGGAACACTCATCTATTTTTCCTAAGTTGAGAAGGGGCGAATTCCATCTTGTAAGGTTAAGCCCCCAACTACCATGCAATTTTGTTCCGAAGAAGGTAGACTTATTGAGTTGGCGTCTCGAGCCACTCTCACCCATACTAGTAAAAGGATAATCCCTCGGAGATAGGTTTTTGTAACTTGCTCAAGATTAAGATCAAGTTGCCTAGGTCATTCTATTGAAATAGAAACCTAATTAGTCAACGAAGTTACATCTATCGATTACTATTTTGCGGTTCGGTCTTATGAGAACTCATCACATAAGATACCCCCACTCGTATGTCACCTACATGAATGCGTTGGATTATTACGTTTGTATCAAATACAAAATGGGTCATATCCATAGTTTCACCAGGATAAGATACCCAATATCATCCTATCCTATTGAATTGTATGGGGACTTTTGATCCCCGTATGTTTCATGATTTAAAATTGCTTTAGTTTGATTCGGTCTTAAAACATATAAATTGTTTTCAAGTTTAGCTGAACAAATGTTGACACCCTTTTTGGAAATGAACGCTTCATTAATAGAAAAGGTAATACAATAACCTTGTTCAATTAAACAAGAGATAGATAATAAGTTCCTCTTAATCTTAGGAACTATATACAAATTTTCTAAAATTAAAAATCTATCTCTAAAAAAACAATTTAGCATCTCCCATTGCACGAGCTGAGATAACGTCTCCCGTTCGGACCCTGAGCGTCATCTCACCCTCAATGAGCTTTGTAAAAGAACTAGTTTCCTGGCTCATGAATCAAGTATACAGGTTAAGTCATCACTTTCCACTAAACAGGTTTCTAGAACTAGTAAATCTCATTTACCTTTCCTCTCTTTGAGCTCAGCAAGGTACTTTGGGCAGTTTCGCTTCTAGTGCTTGTCCACGTTGCAGTAGAAACACTTTCCTTTATCTGCAATCTTGGCCTTTCCCTTGCCCTTGTCAGCAGCGGCAGGTGTTTCCTCTTCCCTCATTTCTTCTTCTTCTGGATCTTCTTAAGGTCAAAAGAGGAGCCGTAGGACTTGGTTCCAAAGGATGAACCCTTCTGGAACTTTTTGGAATGGGCAAACAGACTTTCCTCTCCATCAACCCGTCCCTTATTTTTCATAAGAGACTGGAAAGTCTGCAGCTCATTAAGGAGAGTAGTCAGGTTGTACTTTGTCTTGTTCATCAACGCATTATTGCGGAATTGCAAGAAGCTCTTCGGAAGATATTCCAGGATGAACGACACCTGACTTTGCTCGCCAATGACCGCATCGTTCATTTCTATCACGTTGAAGTGGACCATCAAATCAAAAACGTGTTCTCTCACTGAAGACCACTCCTTTATACGAGAGTTATAAACGTATTTGAGGGATTCGTGACGAAGCTGTCTAGACGATTGTCCGAACATATTCTACAACGAACTCATGATCTCACGAGCTGAGACCATACCCTCGTGCTTTTCGGTCAGAACTTCAGAAACACTAGCCAAAATATAGACCTTGGTCTTATCATTGGCCTTGATCCATCGATCATACGCACCCTTAACAGATTGAGGTGTGTTACGAGCAGTGACCTGAGGACATTCTTCAGTCAGTACGAACTGAAGGTCGTCCACAACCAGAATCGTATTCAGGTTGGACTTCCATGTAGTGTAGTTTTCTCCAGTTAATCGTTCACTTTTAAGTAAGGCTATAATCGAGGACGACATGCTGAAATCAAAGGTACTTCTAATTAGTTATGCCTTTTAACTCATTACTAAACCAATCTAATTTAGCAAAATTATAAAGAACCCTAGTGTTTAAACTTAAACCTTTAATTTTGCAACGATACTTCAAGGGTTTAGAATAAAAGCCACTGTCGAGTGGTTAGTGACTCCTCCCTTGAATTGAAACTATCTCAGCTAACCATCATTGCTAGAACATCTCATGTCTCAATGATTTTTAGCTATCGTTTATTTGGTCAAGGACTTGTTAACTAGCTTAACTTATCCCGTAAATGTGACCCTACCATTTCTAGATCCAATAGCTATTAAGAAAGACAACTATTGGCAAATTACCTAGGAGACCCTATCCATTTCTGGAGTTCGCGATGTTCCGATCCCTATAGTCAGGCCCTCCGTAGGGTTTGGTTGCTCCAGGGCAACCTAGCAAGCGGACTATAGAAATCTCACGGTGCGACCTAATGGAGGAGATCGTAGGATACGTTGACACACGTCCTGCTCTCATTTACTATGGAGACTTCCTCATTCACCTTGGTATTGAACCATGCAAACACTTGCCATAGGAGGACACCCTATTGATGTCGCGTAGTCTGGTGTGAACTCTTGAGGACGTGAGAGTAAACTCGACTCGAACATCTCGTTTTCTCCCACTAAAGTTCCTAAAAGTTAGGGTTTAGGTTTAACTTAGTTGATTATGGCTAAATGAATCTATCTAAGTCTATGCCTATTATAACTTTTATAACTAGGTCTTCTTAGCCTATGTCTAGGTGAATAAATATTTTAATTACCTAGATGTATTGCATGCTAACAAGACTATGGTAAATTCAACTCATGTTTCGGGCCAGTTCCCAGGTAGGAGGTGTTTCGTTAACCGTTCGCTTAAGTACCCCCAACCTTAGACAAAACATCACTAGTAGAGTTCCCTTATAACCAAAGTCCTATTGTCCTACTATACTTTAAACTATTTAAAATACTATGTAAGACTAATTTCTAATCCTATTAGAAATTAAAACTTAGGTCTAATTAATTTTAAACATTTTAAAATTAATTACATCCTACCCAAGTCCCTATGTTTGCATGCAATTCTTTGTTATAGGTTAAGGTTTCTAAAATCATTTATAACTTTTATAAATTTTAAACCTATGACATGGAACTACGGTGTATTTCCAACAATCATGTTCAAATTGGAAAATAAATGCCATTCAACTCTTTGAATCATGCACATTACTTAAATAATATAACACATTATATTATATTAAGTAATTTCATGCTTCATGCTCTTCATTTTTCATATAATTAAATTATAACACTTATAACTAATTACTTATGAAAAATAACTCATGCATTTTCAACATACTCATATAACACTTATATAAATAAAATGCATGAACATGTTTATCCTAAGGTGGGAATACATCTAAATGACATTCATAAAGAATAAATAGCTGTTAAACTGGAATTTTTAGTCCCTAATGTGCAAAAAAATATAAAATTACAATAATTCTATATATAAAACGGTCCAAAACACCTTGAACTGGAGCCGAACCGGACCAGAAACGAACTGAACCGCTTGAACAATCACTGAACCGACCACCTTGCTTCTGCCAATGACACGTCGTTGCAATGCCATGACCCCTCTCGCTCGCGTCCAGCATCACAATGGCGTTGCAACGCTGCTACCCTCAGGATTCCTCTTGGATAGGGACCCCCGCGTTGTAACGCTACTGATGGGGTTGCAACGTTGACCCGTCTGACAATGTTATGTTCTTTCAAAATTGGCAGAAAAACAACATCCAAAAGCACCAAATCTCATCCGAATTGCTCTGAACTTGTCACAAACGACTCACAAACTAAATTACAGAATCAATTTTGCAGAAAATTGCCCAAAAACGCAGGGGCCTTTACATAATTTGATCAAATCAAAAAGTAAACTAAGACCAAAAACTTCCTAAACAATTTAACAACAAGCCAAATGCAAATTCCCACCAACCAATGCAATTTTGTTTCAACCAAACAAAAACTAATTGCTCTGATACCAATTGAACGAATCTGAATTCCCATGAGCAGCGAAAACATGTAATTAGATCGTAGTTGCTTGTTTGTTTTTGGTTTACTCCAAAAACTAGTACATTGGTAAAAACAGAGATAAGCAAAATAAAAGCATGAATTTACTAAATTAAACATGTTGTATAGAATTCTAAACTAAAGGAATTCATAATTTACCTTTGTAGTTTCAACTTGACAACAACTCCTTGCTTATCTAGCAATTGCACAACACAGTGAACAACAACCTTCTCTTCTCAGCAGAACATTACCAACAGGAAAACTTCCCATGTCTCTGAGTTCTATCGATCAAGGCTTGGCGGGACCAACAATTTGGAAATTAGGAATTGAGAGAGAATCTTTGTGAGAGAGAAAACATTTTCTCTAACGAGCACACCCAAAATCAAAGTGATCGATTAACTGATCACCTTCTCCCAACTTCCTACTTATCGATGGGGAGTGGGAGAGATAAAGGAAAGTATGGGGGGAACGTGTCTTTCACACGTTCTCCTATATTTAATTAATAAATAGAAATGAATTAAATATAAAATACAATTAAATCATATTTAATTATATTAATATAAATCAAATATTAATATAAATCAAATTTTAATTAAATCACATTTAATTAATTTAATTAATTAACTCCTTAATTAATTAATTAAACATCATATGTTTAATTTAGGTTATTTAATTACATTCCCTTATAACCTATAGTTTTAATGTACATCTTATTTACATTAAATTTTAACCTATAGTTTCAAATATGAATCTCATTCACATTTAAATAATATTTGAGTTATTTCAAATATTTAATTCTCTCAATTAATATGAATCACATTCAAATTAAATTTATAATATAAAGTTTTAATGCACATGAAAACTTTATATTATAATGTATCTCTAAACATCATGTTTATTCCCTAATTGAATTTGAACATCTCAAATTCAAATGATCTAAGAACCCTTTACGAGCTAGGAAGTGGACGTAATGGACCTACAGATCAGAAGCTCCAACAATACAAGATTATTCAGTTAATCTCATTAACTTCCTAATCAACATTCGTTAACTGCAGGAACACTCAACTAAAGTCCCGCAATTGCAATATTCTCACTGCAGATATATTTCTGTGTCCATGGATATCGACCAATAACAACAAGTCAATCCTTCACGAATGTTCGTAACACCAGTTGGGTCAAATTACTGTTTTACCTTAAGTCCTAGTGTTCCTCTAATGAACAACCTGTTTATGGTCCTACCAATAAACAGAAGTCCCTCTTGGGCCAATGAGAGGGTCATACCCTTTGTTCAAGTCCTGGAGACACCACTTAAGGGAACATTCATCTACTTACCCTAATAGGCGGGAAGAAGTGAATTCCTTCTTGCTAGGTTAAGTCCCCAATCGCCTGTTCGGTCTTGTCCCCAAAAAGGTAAGCATCAGGCCACTCTCACTCATGCTAGTCAAAGGACAATCCCTCGCAAACAAGAGTTCATAACCTACTAAGAATTTAGATTGAGTTGCCTAGGTCATCCTATTGAAATAGAAACCTAACTAGTTAACAGAGTTACATCTATTGGTTACTATTTCGTGGTTCGGTCTTATGTGATCTCATCACATAAGATATCCCCATTCGCACGTCGTCTACACGAACACGTTAGGATCACTGTGTTTGTATCAAATACAAAGTGGGCCATATCCATAGTATTACCAAGATAAGGTACCCAACCTTATCCCTTTTACCATAGACCCTTTAGGTTGTATCTCGAAATGAGATCCCTATATGTCCACTACATTTAGATCAAGAGACATACAACAACCTCGAATGTTAGTTTATTGGATTTAGGGTTAACTTAAGGCAATAAAGAAAATAATGAATTAAACAATAACTCTTTTATTGATAACAATAACACTTTATTGATTTAATTAGAACATTATTACAAACTACGAGTTTTAGGGCATAAAAGCCAACAATGGACTCCTGTCTGCGGGGGTCTGTTATTTGACTAGTACGGGTGAAAGTGGCCTGTGTTGCTCGCTCAATATGCTTATCTTCTCAGGGGCAGAACTACATGGATAGCTAGGAACTTAACTACGTAAGATGGAATTCACTCGTTCCCGAGCTAGGGAAACTAGATGGGTTGTTCCCTTAAGTGCTAGATCTAGGGTTTGAACAACGGGGCCACACCCTCTCATTGGCCTGAGAGGGACATTGTTTATGGTAGGACCATAAACAAAGTTGTTCATTAGAGGATCAATGGGACTTAAGGAGCAAGAGGTAGACACATGGGTAAAACGATAATTTGACCCAACTGTGACTACGAACAACCTGTGAAGGGTCGACTCACGGGTATTGGTTATATCGATGGACACAACTTGTCCTACAGTGAGGATAGTGCAGCTATGAGGCTATAGTGGAGTGACCCCGTAGTTGATGAATGTTGATTAACAGGATCAAAGAGTTTGGTCAGTTAATCTCAGATCTTTGGAGCTCATGATCTGTAGGTCTATTAGGTCCCTTGGTTGGCTCAATTATGGATTTAATGAGGGTATAAAGTTTGGAGTGAATTTGAAGTGTTCAAATTCATATAAAGGGCATTTATGTCTTTTATATGAGATATAATTGACATAATATATGGTTTGATGTGAATGAGATTCATATTAAACTATACAATAGTCTAATTATGAAATTAAGGTTTTGATTGGGGTAAATGATTAGAGAGAAATAAAATTGAATGTGATTCAATTTTAATTCCACATTATGGAAATGAGATTTGTATAATAAGGTATGTGAAACCTTATACTATATATAATGCAGATATGATTTACATATTATATGGTTGTGGTTAAGTGGTAAATAGGTGGAGAACTTGTCTCCACCACATACCACTATTTAAAGGTGCTTTGTGAAGCACTTGATAAGGCGCTCCATTCGTTTTTGGAAATCCAACAAGAATTCTCTCTCAAATCCTCTTAATTCTCTCTACTCCCTCCATACCCAAAATACTCTAAAGGGAATCCCACATATTCTCCCTCATCCGCCAGAGAACAACCAAGAAGATCTTTTGGAAGTATTCCAACAACGAGATCGTTCGGGAGATCGCGAGATCGGAAGATCGTAGAGATTGTGACAAAGGAGAAGGAAAACGAGAAGAAAATGTTTCTTCAAGAGGTATTTATTGTTGTACTTTTCCTTTTCTCCCTTTGCTTAACCTAGAATGCATCCCTCATCCGTCGGAGAACAACCAAGAAGATCTTTTGGAAGTGTTCCAACAACGAGATCGTTCGGGAGATCGCGAGATTGGGAGATCGTAGAGATTGTAACAAGGGAGAAGGAAAACGAGAAGAAAAGGTTTCTTCAAGAGGTATTTATTGTTGTACTTTTCCTTTTCTCCCTTTGCTTAACCTAGAATGCATGTGATGTAGTTTAATTTTAAGTAATTTTGTGTAACACAACGGGACAATGTGATTCACATCGCTTCCGCTGTGGGATTCCATCCCATCAGTTTGTTTATTGGATTTAGGATTATTTTAAGGCAAACTAATATAAAAATCAACAACACCTTATTGAATAAATGCAATAACACTTTATTGATAAAATTGGAACAAATTACAAAATTACAAACTACGAGTTTTATGGTATAAACCCAACAACCACAACAACACAAGTATCAATTTTTAGTCCCATGCGATCATACATACGTTGTCAGACATATAAAGGAACGCTTCGCTATTGAATTTACTATATGGAACCAAATGACTGCCTACCTCGATTTAAGCTTCCACGGAACCACTACTCCTTTTAGGAGTCAAGGACATGCTTGCCTAACACAACCAAGAAGAGATGGTAATCCATGAGTGTTATGTGGGGGTTAAATTTAAATCTCCCAAACCAAGTGTAGTACTCATCTCGACCATTAGGAGGGCTAGAGTTATGACCTCCAAAATAACCTTTGACCCTAGACTACTATAACCAACCTAAGCCTACATATAGAGTAAGACTCGCAAATTAAGAATGTTTACCCAAACGCGTGTCATACGAATCGTCAAACCAACCCTTTGCTTGGAGAACAAAGTGCCAAACCCAAATGAAGGTTTTGCAAAGTTGAAACCAACGCTTTAGCCCACTGCCCTGTCCAAAGAGAACGAATCATTTAAAATTACACATGCCCTCAAGGCTTAGAGTATTGCATTATAAGGTTTTAAAACATATCTCACAATAACTTCGTGATGTTCCACCACCAATCACTAGCTTACAAATTATAAAATTTACCCTGATATCGAATCATAACTTTATGCCAAAACGGTCCACCAATTCCAGCAGAGTATAAGCCCCAATTCCTAAATCACTATACTGCCAACATTGATACGAAACGATTAGCAAGGGGTAGATGGGAGAGGGAGAGAGGAAGGGATCGATTTGGGCTTGTGAATGGGAGAAAGGAAAAAGGTGAGGGGAATAGAGAGAGAGAGAGAAAAAGAGAGAGAGAGAGAGTTATCAGAGGGGGGTCTCGTTGTCGGCCGACAGCGGAGATCGAAGTGGAGGAAGAAGAAGGGCAAAATGGGGCGCAATTGTTGGGCTCAAACGAAAAGAGGCTGGTCTCATGGCTTGAAGTCGCGCGTGACCAGGAGGCTTACATGGAGATGGCGACTTAATGGGGACCGACAACTCGACAAGAACGGTGACACAAAGAGGGCACGACGGTGATGAGTGGAACGACGACATGACGAGGGTGAGGGGGTCTTCGGGAGGGACACACTGTTGGAGGAAGGAGACGGTCAACGAAGGAGAAAAGGAAAAAAATAAATATAATAAAAGGAAAGGAATAATGGAAAAGAAAAAGAATAAAAATAAGGAGAAAAGAAATTGAAGGTTACCAGGCAATATGCTTGCCGAAGAGCTTCTGAGATACGCTGGAGTCGAGTGAATTGAGGTGGAGAGGATAAAGGTTGAAGTTGAACACTTTTTCATCGAGAATGACTTGAAATAAATAACCCTAAATTGGTTCGTTCAGTGCCCCTTGAGAAACAAAAGTTAGCGCACTTGCACTAACATCCTAAAATTCCAAAATCTGGCTCAACTCATTGATTAGCTTAAATTCCAGCTAATTAAGAAGAGATTAATTAACCCAAAACTCAACTTAACATACATGGTTAAACTAGGCGTCACAAAAAATTTGGCCAGCTTAATGGAAACCCTAAAAAGCAATAAATTCCCTACATTTATTAACTTTACAAACACACAAGTTAATTTCAGTTATCCTAATAATTTGGTTTGAAACCGTCCCCACATGATTAGGATAAAGAAGTTGGATAGATCAAGACATCCTAATTAAATTAATCCAATTAACATGCTTCCTAAATTTCCTAGAATCAAACATGCCAGCTATGAATTTATGGAAATCCACAAAATTACACACAGTTAAAAACTCTATTGCGACACGGTCAATCAACATGAAAATTACATATCATGATCATGAATAACAGTAGAACATGTATAAATAATTGAGGCGTCAATTCAATTAAAGATATATGCTCATAAAATTGAAACAGAGAATTCAAGAATAATTTGCTAGCAAAGTTAAGAATTAAAGTCTAAGGCTCACAAAATTGCAATTGGTTACAACTGATCTATGAATTGGAATACTTACCTTAGCCGCTCATCATGATGATATAGCCGAGATTCGTCATTGGTTCGATATAGTACCAAAAGAAAATTAAAGTAGAAGGAAGAAAAACTAAACATTGTTGTCTAAAAAGATTACACTTGGAGGCTCCCCTTGGAGTTGTGTAAAAGAAGAATTAAATAGCTTTGCAAGTAAGAACACCTAAAAAAAAAAGTCACCATAAAAAAAAAATCCTAACCCTCCTTCTTTTTCTCTTTTCTTCTTCTTCCTTTTCCTCTGCCATCTGCTCATTTTTCTTCCCATTTCATCTCCATTTCCTTCTCCGATGCTCTCTTTTTTCAGTTGCTTTTTTGTTGTGGATTTTGACGGTGTGAGACCATGATCGCGATCGAAAGCTTTTTTCCATTGGGTATGTTTCTTTCTCTTCTTCTTCCATTACTTTTTAGGGGCTTTTATTGTAATGTAAGTTATTTGTAAGAGGATGATGTGAAGTAGTTAAAAATTTTAATAGATGAAAGAAACACAGCCATTGTGGGTTACTGAGATGAGTTCGCTAGGTGCTCTAGTGATTATGTCATTGTTATTAGTCATGGATAATGATACCACATTTGTATTTCTGCACTTCGATGTTTTTTTTTTTAAAAAAATTGTAATCAAAGCATGTTTGTTGGAGAACATATGGCTTTCTTTGATTTTTGTGTGTGGCTATGTATTTTTTTTTCTGGACTCTTCTTTTTATTGCTATCGTACATGAGATGTTTGTGCTATAATTTGTTAAACGAAGCTTAAACTGAATCGAACAAATGGGATTTGACTTGAATCCGTTTCTCATTTATATTGATTTTCTATCGTATGTATTCGTGTGAGTGATTATAAAATGGTGATTTGAATCATTAACTACCCATTAAATTTCGTCTTTGTGGAGTGTTTTCTGGTTTTGGAAGTAGAATCTTTGACAAAAATCACATTGGAAAGCTCCATCATGTTCACAAAAGAGAAATGGTAACTAGTGTTCTTCTTAGCATGCCATTATTCAAAATTCAACTAACAAAAAATTTATTGCCCCATATCATTTTAAGCAAATGGGTTTTGAAGTTCAATTTTCTTTCTTCCCAACAATATAGTGATTTGAGATTTCGAGTATCGTTCTCAGGAATGGTTTTCTAGACTGGTTTTCTAGACTGATTGATTACTAAGATACTAATCCTTAATTTTATCTAAAGAAATATAAACTTGTCAAAGAAGGAATGGAAAATAACAACTAAAAAAAGTGTGGAGACACAAATATGAGAAAAGCGTTAGGGAATTGATTTCACTAATTACTTCATTATTTTAGCGCATGAAATTGACTTTGGTTGTGAAATTATAAACAAGAAGTTAAAGGTAATCAAAAGACTCTCTCAAGCTCTAGTGACCTCATGCATAACGATAAACCTAAAGTCTCCATTTAGATTTTAAAAGCATGCAAGGCATTAAGCAACTTCTTTTAAGTGTTTCCCAAAGAACTATTCACTCTCGTGTAAGGATTTACTAAGGGTTTTGGCAATTTTAATATAGTCTAAAGTCTACTCTCTCGAATTGAACATAAACCACTAAAGCATGCAAGTCATAGCAAGAGAAAAACAAGCATTAAAGTAAATTACCAAAAATAATGCATCACTACCATTGTTCAATTCAATTGCTAAAATAAATCCATAACAAACTACATCAATCCCTTAACTATGGGTTTAGCTACTCATAATCACTAACAAACATGCTAAATCCATAATAGAATCCATAAACAAAACTACAAACTAAAGGGAAGAGAAAGAAAGCGCTTCGGTGTCGATGTCGGTCCTCGTCTTCGAGCTCTCGTCACGATCTCGAGCCTCTACTCTCGTGCTTGGCCTTCAAAGAATTCTCTTCAGCTCCTTCCAGAGTGTATTTTTCGAAAATAGGGGTAAAAAACGTCTCTCAAATTTGGCTCCCTTCTCAAATGCCACAAAATAACACATTTATACTAATATCGGCACGACGTTGCAACAACCCATGACGCAAAACGCATGCGATTCGGCGTTGCGACACTGCCTTCTCAACGTCGTCTTAACGGTTCTTCAATGTGATTCTCTATTAGTATGGTGTTGCAACGCCCAACGTGGCGTCTCAACGCAATGGCCTCGGGTCCAAATGTTATTTTAGCTCTTCTTCCTCCACTTGCTTCATCTTTTGTGCTCCAATATCTCCCATTTGAGCCCTAATTCTTCAAGATCTCTCCATTTGCTCCGTTCTTGCTCGTATCCTGAACTCAAATACAATGATCTCGTGAAAGCCCTAAAATTAATATAAAAACCAACAAAATCTAAGCCTAAGAATAACACAATTTGTGTGCTATCACCGACCTCACTCGTGAACTGTCGTCCACTCCCTTTCTCATCCAAATCGCGCTAGTGAACCCACTCTCTCGGGGCCCTCCCTCTCGTCCCTTTCTCTCTCGCCCTCTCTGCCCTTCTCGGTCTCTGTCCCTCGGTCTACCTCTCTCAATCGATCTCTCTCTTGCTCCCTCTCTCTCATACTAGCTGATCGATAGATTTTTCTCTGTGGGCAGTGATAACACACAAAATGTGCTATCCTTAGGCTTAATTATTGCTAGTTTTATGATAATTTCAGGGCTTTGATGTGTTTAAATCATTGAATTTCAGGTAAAGAGATCAAACAGGACATTTGGAGACATTTTGGATCACTCGAGATCGAAATGAGGCTATTTGGAGGTTAAAATAACATCAATTGGAAGTGAAATGATCAATCCAAGCATGAAGACCCAAAGTGATAGCGTTGCAACGCTGTCCTTAGCGTTGCAATGCCGAGCGTGCTGCGTTGATGCGTTGAAGGCATATGCAGATAGCGTTGCAACGCTACCTTAGGGCGTTGCAACGTTATATCGATAAGGGAACAAGCATGAAGGACCGCACAGAGGGCGTTGCAACGCTGCTTTGATCGAGAGGCGCACACGTTAGGGTAACAGTGTTGCAACGTTGCCCTCAGCGTTGCAACGCCATCGATATTTTCTATAAATACCACGCGGTTAGGGTACAATGTTGCAACGCCTATACCCTTGATGCCTATAAATACATCCTTACATTCTCTTGCAAAGGGAGCCGAATTAGATAGACTCTTTACCCTAGTTTTGAAATACACTTTGTAAGAAGAGAGAAGAGAGCATTTTTGGGAGCCAAAGGATTCGTGGAGGTTCGAGATCAAAGATGGGAGCTCGGAGACAAGGGACCTACATCGACACATAAGTTTAATTTCCTTTTCTTTCATATTGTAATATCGTTCTAAGACGTTTCCTACATGTTTAGCTTGGTTTTCATGTGATTCAGAGTAGCTAAATGTTGTAGTTAGGATTTGATTTGCTTATTAACACTTAATTGCTATGTATTGAAGCATGTTTTGTTCATATTTTTGGCAATTCGATCTTTAACTCTTAATTTTGTTGGTTGAAGTGGACTCAAGAGATAAAACTTGAATTAGGGCAAAGTTGTCAAAACCCTTAGGAGTCTGGCATGAGAATGACCTAGAAGTCTAAGGGAAACATATAAAGAAGTTGCTTAATGTCGTGCATGTTGTAGGTTCATTTGGAGACTATGGAATTTATTGCATGTGCGAGGCTCACTAAGAATCGAGAGGTTTTCTTGAGTATCTTACTTCTTGTTTATAAATTCATCTCATTGGTTCATTGCATGTGTTAGTTAAGTCATTAACTTGTAAAGTCACTTTCCTCAAATCTATTAATTCGTGTCTCCACGTGTTAGTCTATTGTTTTTCTTTACTTTCAATCACCTATCCATGTTATGTTACTTTAGCTAAAATTGAGAATTAGTATCTTGATAATTAATTAATCTAGAAATCCATTCACGAGGACAATACTTGGATTCTTAAATCACTATACTAAAACTTGACTCGTACGCTGCGGTATTGCAATATAATTTTACGCAATAGGCAGGGATGTGGATTTATTTTTGGGAGGCTGTGAGCGGAGACAGCAAGCTGCCTGACATCAAAAGACAATCCAAAAGGTCGTGCAAGCTCTCCGACCTTAACTTGATAACCTCAAAGCCCTTGGAACTTCGTGGTTTATTGTCGGGCCCGACCAAGTACAAGCTTAGGGTGGGTTAGGTTTGTTTAGAGCCTAGGTAACTGGTTTGTGTGGTGTTTGTTCGGATCACATGCATCGACAAGAGGAATAGTTCTAGGAGGTTCGTGACTAGGAACAATTTTTCATCGACACACTCTACACCTCAGGAAGGACTATCTGGTTGCAACTGAAGGGAATCGAAGTCCCCGCAGCGGAAGCGATTGTGAATCGCGCGCTCTTGATTTAGTTACAACGAAAAATGCAAGAACGTAAAACATAGATTAAGCATAAAATACGAAATGGACAACAAGTATATTACCTTTGAAGAACCTTTCTTCAAGTGCTCCTCTCTCACTGGTCACGATCTCAAAGAATAAGAACTCAAATTTAACACCGACACCACCACCGGATCTTCTTCGTTGTTCTCTAGGTGAGGAAGGAAGGTGGGTTCCCTTTAGGAGTGGTGAGGTATTTTGTGAGAGAGATTTTTTGTTTTGGAACACTTCCAACAACACAACAAGGAGGCTTGTAAAAACTTTCTCAAAGTCTTGACCAAAAGTCTTTTTTTAGTTGCATCTCATGCAACTATATATAGGAAATGGTATGGAAATGACCATTCTACCCTCCTTTTATCTCTCTTTAGTATATAGTTTATATATGAATCTAATTCACATTAAAACTATATATTATATCAATTACATCATATATAATTGATATAACTATTTCATGTATGAAATTGAACACTTCAATTTCACTCCTAACTTTATACCCTCAATATTACCATGTCGAGCCAACGGAGGATCTAATAGACCTATAGATCATGAGCTCCATGATGTGAGATTAACTCATCAAACTCTTTGATCCGGCTTAATCAATATTCATTAACTACAAGTCACTCCACTATAGACTTGTAGTTGCACTCTCCTCACTTGTAGATATTATTATTCGCCCCACCGATATAGTCATTACCCATGAGTTGACCCTTCACAGTTGTTCGTAATCACGGTTGGGTCAAATTACCGCTTTACCCCTATGATTACCTCTTTGCTCCTTAAGCACCACCGATCCTCTAATGAACAACAAGTCTAAGGTCCTACCTTAGACTCATACCCCTATAGAGGCGGGGCCCGTTGTTCAAGACTGAGTCGGTTCTAAGGGAACAACCTATCTCGATTCCTCAAGAGAGGAATGAGTGAATTCCATCTTGCACAGCTTAAGTTTCCAGCTACCTACAAGGTTCTCGTCCCACAGAAGGTAGGCTTATTGAGCCGGCCACAGTCACTCTCACCCATACTAGTCTAAGGACAAACCCCATATGGCGAGGAGTTCTTAACTTGCTCAGGATTCAGTCAAGTCACTAATGACCATCTATAAATTACTAGTCTTATCCTCATTAGCGATGTTATACTGGTTAGACTAATAATTTCTTGATCCATCTTGTATGAACTCTTCATACAGGATGCCTCCACTCGCATGTCAACTACATGAATGAGTTGAATTACCTCATTTGTACTAATTATAAAGTGGGTCGCATCCATGGTGTTACCAGAATGAGGTTTCCAACCTTATTCTTATACCATAGGCTGTTTAGGTTATAATCTTGAAGTCAACCCAAATAGTGTCCACTACACTGATTTCAAGATTAACGTTATAACCTTGGAGCTTAGTTTATTGGATTTATAAAAGCAAGACTGTAATCTTATCAAAACAAATAACACTTTATTTAATTGATCAAAATTACACAAGTATAGGGCATAAATCCCAACAATCTCCCACTTAACCTAAAGCTTGTGGAGTACTAAACATTACAATAATGTAAATACAATAAACTAGGGCATTTAAACTCCTTTGTACAAAATACTCCCACTTGCCCTAGTTGGGGAAGACTTGTAAACCTAGACATTTTAGGTGACTCTCAAATACTTTAGCCGTGAGAGCCTTTGTAAAAGGATCAACAATGTTGTGCTCTGAGGCTATCTTCGTGACAATCACGTCTCCTCTATGCACGATCTCCCGGATGAGATGATACTTCCACTCTATGTGCTTTCCCCTCTTGTGACTTCGGGGTTTCCCTCGAATTTGCCACTGCACCACTGTTATCGCAATACAGTGTGACGGGCAAAGTCATATTTGGAACAACTTCCAGATTTAACATAAATTTCCTTAACCAAACGACCTCCTTAGCTGCTTCACAAGCTGCTACATATTCAGCCTCCATGGTGGAATCAACGATACATCCTTACTTGACGCTTCGCCATACTACAGCTCCTCCGTTAAGAGTGAAAATCGACCACGATGTAGATTTCCGAATCTTTATCACCGAAAGTCGATCTCGTGTATCTGTAAGGATCAAATCCTTAGCCCCATACAAAAGCATGTAGTTCCTTGTTCTTCAAGATACTTAATGAACGCTTTAACCACGCCCATCCGATTCAAGTCCGGGATTGGATTGATACCTACTGACCATCCCAACTTCAAAACAGATGTCAGGCCTAGTACACAACATGGCGTACATCAGGCTCCCAACAGCTGATGCGTAAGGAATTCGTCTCATATCCTCAACTCCTTGAGGTGTCTTAGGGCACTGTTCCTTAGACAAATGGATTCCATGTCTAAAAGGCAACAAGCCCTTTTTGGAATCTTGCATCTTAAACCTTGACAACACTTTGTCTATGTATGATGCTTGAGACAAGGCTAGTATTTTATTCTTGCGGTTTCGGACAATCTGGATCCTAAGAACAAACTGCGCATCACCCAAATCTTTCATTTGGAATTGCGTAGCTAGCCATTCCTTTATGTCGATGAAGATAACCTACATCATTCCCAATGAGTAGGATATCATCCACATAGAGAATTAGGAAAGCGGCGTGAAACTATTGATGATTTTCTTGTAGACACAAGGTTCATCATCATTCTCAGTCAAAACCATAAGATCTCGATAACCTCATCAAATCTTATATTCCGGACCTGTAGAGGCTTGTTTCACCCATAAATCGACCTTTTAAGCTCCGCAAACCTTTTGCTCTTGTCTCTCGTTCAATGAACCCTTTTGGGTTGGTCCATGTAGATGATTTCCTCAAGATTGCCATTCAAAAAGGTTGTCTTGACATCCATTTGCCATACCTCATAGTCATAATATGTGGCAATGGCAAGAAGGATACAAATAAACTTTACCATAGCAACAGGTGAAAAGGTTTCCTCAAAGTCAACCCCTTCAACCTGGGTATAACCCTTTGCTACTAGTCTAGCTTTAAAGGTTTGCACCTTCCCATCTACACCTCGTTTTCTCTTGTAGATCCATTTACAACCTATAGGTTTTACCCCATCAGGCTTATCTACAAGATCCCAAACAGAATTGAAGTGCATAGACTCCATTTCTTGGTCCATGGCTATGGCCCATTTGTCTTTGTCAATGTCAACCACTGCTTGATTATAAGTCAATGGATCCTCGCAGTTGTCATCTGGTGTGACAACTTGGGTTTCAGCTAAACCCATGTAACGGTCAGGCTGTATCACAACCCTCCCACTACGTCGAGGCATACTCAACTCTTGAGATGGACCCTCTTGACTAGACAAACTAGTATCAACAACTCTTGTTGATGTACTAGTGTTCTTATTAGCAACCTTTGCTACTGTTCCGTCTAACTCACTCAACACTACCTTATTTTTTGGTTTGTGGTCCCTTATGTGGTCCTCCTCCAAGAAAGTGACATTTATCGACACAAAGACCTTATCTTCCTTCGGATCATAGAATAAACTACCTCTTGATTCTTTTGGGTATCCTACGAATAGACACAACTTTGAATGTGAATCCAACTTCTTTGGATTTGTCACAAGCACATGTGCTGGATAACCCCATATTCTGAAGTGACATAAACTACCTTTACGTCCTTTCCGAGTTCAAAAGGTGTTTGAAACACTTTTGGAGGGCACACTATTCAAAATGTATACTGCAGCTTCCACCGCATAACCCCAAAAGGAACTAAGGAGATGAGCATAACTCATCATTGATCGAACCATGTCCAACAAGGTTTTATTTCTCCTTTCCGATACACCGCTTTCTTTGTGGTGTGCGGGACACGAGAGTTGGGATGTAATTCCATGTTCTATCATATAGTTCTGGAATTTTAAATCCATGTACTCTCCACCTCGATCCAATCGAAGTGTTTTAACTATTTTATCTAATTGATTTTCAACCTCAGCCTTGAATTCCTTGAACTTTTCAAGTGCTTCAGACTTGTGGTGCATTAGGTAAATATGCCCATATCTGGAATAATCATCTATAAAAGAGATGAAATATTCATATCCTCCCCTGGCTTTAACATTCATCGGATCACAAAGGTCTGAATGTATAAGCTCTAGAGGATCTTTGGCTCTATAACCTTGTCCACTAAAAGGTCTTTTAGTCATCTTGCCTTCTAGGCAGGATTCACATACTGGCAAGGATTTTTCTTCTAACTTGTTTAGAAGTCCGTTCTTTACCAATCTCTCAATCCTATTGAGATTAATGTGACCAATCTTAGATGCCAAAGATGAGCATTTTCTTTAGGAGAAATTTTTCGTTTCTTAGTTTGTGCGTTTGAAGTTTTAAATAATTCAGTGTTCAAAACCATTTTGACTGAATTAGGCCTTAAAACATACAATCCATTTTCTAATGAAGCAGAACATATTTCTAAACCTTTCTTCAAAATAAACACTTTATTCATAGAAAAGGAAACAAAAATACATTGTTCAATAAGGCAAGAAATGGAAATAAGGTTTCTAGTAAACCCTGGTATCACTAATATATTGTCCAACAATACATATTTCTTGCCAAAATAAAGCTTCATTGTGCCTACTGCACAGCTGAGACGACTTCTCCATTTTCAACCCGGAGTGTTATCTCTCCTTGCTGTAGCTGCTGCCAGGAATCAATTCCCTGAAAAGAAGAACAAACATGATTAGTGGCGCCTGAATCAAGTATCCAAGCTGTTTTATCATTATCCACTAAACAAGCTTCTAGGCAAAGTAAATCATATTTACCTTCCTTCTTCTTTTCTCGCAATGTACTTGGACGATTCGCTTCCAATGCCCTTCCGTTGCAAAGTGGAAACACTTTCCTTTGTCAAGAACGTCTTTGACTTTCTTGCCCTTCTCAAGCGCGACTTTGTCGACTTGTTTCCTTTACCAACCTTCTTCATGTTCTTCTTCTTACCTCTCAGGTTAGAAAAAGATGAAGCCACTCTTTTTGTCCCAGAGGTCGAACCTCTGTGATAACTCCTACTGGCAACATTTGCCTTACCTTTCGATCCCTGAATTTTCATCAAAGATTGAAAGGTCTGGAGTTCATTCAGAAAAGAGGTAAGATTAAAAGTAAGCTTGTTTATAACAACATTACTTCTAAACTGTAGGAAACTATTTGGAAGGGTTTCCAGAATGAAGCTTACCTGACTCGACTCATCGAAGGAAGCATCATTCGACTCTGCGATGTTAAAGTGTACCATCATATCCAGGACATGATCCGGAACAGATGTACCCTCTGGCATCCTCGAGTTGAATATGTACTTTAGGGCATTATGTCGGGCTTGTGTGGATCGTTGTCCAAACATACCACACACAAAATCCATGATTTCCTTGGCGGTAATCATGCCCTCATGCTTCTTGGCTAATATGTCGACATACTTGCTCGCATGTAGACCTTGGCCTTATCATTGGCCTTGATCCATCGATCATATGCATCACGAACATTTAAGTGACGCATTCGAGCTCGGCACCGAGGACACTCCTCGCTTAGCACAAACTTCGATCATCCACTACCAAAATAGTGTTGAGTTTGTTTTTCCATGTCATCATATTCTCTCCTGGTTAACTTTTCCGCACTCCAATAAGGAAATTATAGAGATAGACATTTTCTTTGAAAAATTTACAAACAAACTTGTATGAGTTTCTTGCTATAACTCTAATCCAATCATGTTTTAGCTAATTATCAAATGATTCCTAGACATTTATAATTTGCAATGATACTCCGTGAGGTTTAGAATGTATGACACCGAAGGGTAATCAAAAACACTCCTCCTCCGGATCAAGACATTCTTGACCAAAACCTAACACCGAATAACTCTTATTCCTATAGGTTTTAGTTACCATTTTTCGGTCTGAATACATACACAACTTATGTATCCCGTGAGTGTAACCCTTTGTCTTTAGATCCCAAAGTCTCGATCCAATAAAATCCGCCGAAAGGAGGACTAGATTGGAAAATAGTCTAAGGAAATCTTTATCCCTTTCGGTGTCTACCGTGTTAGATCCCCATGATCAAGCCCTCCGAAGGGATTGTGCAGTCCAGCCAAACTAGCAGTGACCATAGTTGTCCAACGGTGTAAACTCGACAAAAGAGACCGTAGGTTTTGTTTTCACTAAACCTCGCTCCCACTCACTATAAGTACCCTCTCCATGCACCTTGGTATTGACTCATACAAACACCATCCGAGAGGGGACGCTCCCGTTTGCGCCACGAGGCCAAGTATGAGTCTCACGGTGTGAACTTCCGAGAGATAGCGTGGGTGGAAAAATATGTATCTCATACACTTTTTCCTCCCACTTTGAATACTTTAAGTCTATAGGAATCTTTCTTAGGCTAAAACCCGCTAATGGTTTTACCTATATCTATCAACATAACCCTTATATTGACAATCAATATAACTCTTATATTGATTTTATCCTAAGTTTGTTAATATAACTACTTATATTAAACCTAGGATTTCTAGTTTATTAACCCCTTAATAAACCCATTGACGCCATCAGTAATTTATAAGACTCTCTCGATTAAATTTCACTCCCGAGTTAGTTCCTGTGTAAGGGTGTTCCGTTTCCACGACTTAAATACCCCACCTAGACAGAACTTTCCTTGAGACAGAGTTCCTCTTTAATCATAGCTTATAAATTACTTGGTTCCTAATTCTAATCTAATTAGAACTAGATAACCTAAGGTCTATTATTTCCAAGTTCTAAACACTTTAAAACTAATAATTAACCTTAGGTGACATGCATACTATGTTATAGTGCTTGATCATTCATCACATGAATAATAAAACATACATAACATATTCATCTCATGAAATATAATGCATGTCAATAGTGTCCAAAAATTAATATAACAACCTTATATTAATTAATCATGCAAACTATATAATATAACTCCTTATATTATAAATGATGCATGAAAAATGCTTAACCTAAGGTGGGATTTCTAAAATACAAGCATACACTATGCATGGAAATAATTACACAACAATTGCATAATTAAAATAGCAAAATTAGACCAATTTTGACACCCTAGAAATAATTTTAACTAATATAATCTAATTATATTAATTAAAATTAAAATTATTAAATATATTAAAATAAAACTTTTTTATAATTAATATAAATAATAAAAAAACGTTTACGCGTTGCTCCTCGCGTGAAACGGCTCCGACGCGTTACTGTGGCGATAGCAACGCTGCAACGCCGCTTTTATGTCGCTTTTTGTCGAGCGCCAGTATTTGCGGCGGGCGCTGCCAACGCGCCTCCTCCCACGCGCGCTTCTCCCATGGCGTGGCGTTGTAACGCCGATGAACAGCGTTACAACGCGCACGCGTATCATCAATGTGAATCCACTATTCTTTGCTCGTTTTGCTCCGTTCTTCTCAAAGAACCGCTTTGCCTCGATCGACACGGACTTGCTGCACTCGATTTACAATAAAATTTGCCCAAAACACCGGGCTCTTACATTGAACATTTCAATGAAAAATTGTAAATCTATGTGCCAAAATCGAAAACATCTAATTTCGCAAAAACCGTTCATACATCTCATGCACAAAACAGTAAATTCCACCTTGTTCTCGAAGTCCCCGCAGCAGAAGCGATTGTGAATCGCGCGCTCTTGATTTAGTTACAACGAAAAATGCAAGAACGTAAAACATAGATTAAGCATAAAATACAGAAATGGACAGCAAGTATATTACCTTTGAAGAACCTTTCTTCAAGTGCTCCTCTCTCCACGGTCACGATCTCAGCAACAAGAACTCGTACGAACACCGACACCACCACTAGATCTTCTTCGTTGTTCTCTAGGTGAGGAAGGAAGGTGGGTTCCCTTTAGGAGTGGTGAGGTATTTTGTGAGAGAGATTTTTGTTTTGGAACACTTCCAACAACACAACAAGGAGGCTTGTAAAAACTTTCTCAAAGTCTTGACCAAAAGTCTTTTTTTTAGTTGCATCTCATGCAACTATATATAGGGGAATGGTATGGAAATGACCATTCTACCCCTCCTTTTATCTCTCTTTAGTATATAGTTTATATATGAATCTAATTCACATTAAAACTATATATTATATCAATTACATCATATATAATTGATATAACTACTCATGTATGAAATTGAACACTTCAATTTCACTCCTAACTTTATACCCTCAATATTACCATGTCGAGCCAACGGAGGGATCTAATAGACCTATAGATCATGAGCTCCAATGATGTGAGATTAACTGATCAAACTCTTTGATCCAGTTAATCAATATTCATTAACTACAAGTCACTCCACTATAGACTTGTAGTTGCACTCTCCTCACTGTAGATATTATTACATCCCACCGATATAGTCATTACCCATGAGTTGACCCTTCACAGTTGTTCAGAATCACGCTTGGGTCAAATTACTGCTTTACCCCCTATGATTACCTCTTTTGCTCCTTAAGCACCACCGATCCTCTAATGAACAACAAGTCTAAGGTCCTACCTTAGACTCATACCTTATAGAGGGTGGGCCGTTGTTCAAGACACGAGTCGGTTCTTAAGGAACAACCTATCTCGATTCCTCGATGAGGAATGAGTGAATTCCATCTTGCACAGCTTAAGTTTCCAGCTACCTACAAGGTTCTCGTCCCTGAGAAGGTAGGCTTATTGAGTCGGCTCACAGTCACACTCTCACCCATACTAGTCTAAGGACAAACCCCTATAAGCAGGAGTATAGTAAAGGGATGAGGTTGGTACCTTGTTCTGATGATACTATGGATATGATCCACTTTGTATATGATACAAACACAGTGATCCAACGTGTTCGTGTAGACGACATGTGAGTGGGGATATCCCTGTGATGAGATTGTATAAGACCAGACCACGAAATAGTAACTAATAGATGTAATTTCGTTGACTAGTTAGATTTCTATTTCAATAGGATGACCTAGGCAACTTGATCTCAATCCTTAGCAGGTTACGAACGTCTGTTAACAAGGGATTGCCCTTTGACTAGTATAGGTGAGAGTGGGCTGAGACGCCGACTCAATATGCCTACCTTTTTGGGAACAAGACTACGCAGGCAGCTGAGGACTTATCCTAGCAAGGTGAAATTCACTTCTTCCCGACTTGAGGGTAAAAAGATGAGTGTTCCCGTAAGTGGTGTCTCCGGGACTTGATTAAAGGGTCCGACCCTCTCATTGGCCTGAGAGGGACTTCTGTTTATTGGTAGGACCATAAACAGGTTGTTCATTAGAGGAACACTAGTACTTAATGTAAAATATGTAACCCAGGGGTAAAAAGGTAATATGACTCAGCTGGTGTTACGAACACTCGTGAATGATTGACTTTCTGTTATTGGTTGTTATCCATGGATACAGAAATATATCTGCAGTGAGAAGAATGTAACTGCGAAACTTTAGTGGTGTGTTCCCGCAGTTAACGAACGTTGATTAGGGGGTTTAGGGGTGAGCATCGGTCGGTCTGGTGGTTTTCGACCCCAATGACTTCTAACCGACTAAGTATGGCTCGATTCATGGTCGGTTTTTTTTAAAAAAATCCTTACCAAAACTGACCAAATAGAGTTGCATTGGTTTAAATCGGTTTATATATATATATATATATATATATATTTATTTAATTAAATATTAAATATTTATAATTATTATTTTATTATTATTTAATAATTTTTTAATTATTTTGAGAAAATTTTTTATTTTTTAATTATTATTATTATTATTATTATTATATAATTTTTTTAAATTTGGTTGGTTAAGTTTGGTTTGGGGCTTTTGCCCCAAACCGATCGATCGACTTTCACCCACTTCTTCACAAAAAACCGACCGCATCCCTTGGTTGGTGGCTTTTGACTCATAAATGTCGGTTTCAGTTTTTTTGCTTACCCCTAAGGGGGTTAATGAGATTAACCTAATAATCTTGTATCGTTGAAGCTTCTGATCTGTAGGTCCATTAGGTCCACTTCCTAACTCGTAAAGGATTCTTAAATTATTAAATATTGATTAGAATTTGAAATGTTCAAATTTGCTTTGGCAATTAGCATGATGTATGGAGATACATTATAATATAAAGTTTGTATGCATATTGAAACTTTATAATATAAATTTAATTTGGATATGATTCAAAATAAATTACTTGAGAGAATTGAATATTTGAAAGAGTTCAAATATTTTTTTTAATTTGAATGAGATTCATATTAAAAACTATAGGTTAAAATTTAATGTGCATAAGAAGTACATTAAGACTATAGGTTAAAGGGAATGTGATTAAATAATCTAAATTAAACATATGATGTTTAATTATGAATTAATTAATTAAGAAATTAATTAATTAAATTAATTAAATGTGATTTAATTAAAAATATTATATATATTAATATAATTAAAAATAATTTAATTATATTATTAATTAATTTAAGGGGAATGTGTGATTGACACGTTCCCCACTTCCCTGTTCTTCTCCCACTCTCCATCGATAACTGTAGGGAGTTGGGAGAAAGTTGATGGACGATTGACAGTTCCTTTTGTGAAAAGACTGGAACTTTGAGTTTTCTCTCCTAAGCTCTCTCTAATTTTCCCTCTTCCAAAAGTTGGAAAGCTTCCCACAAATCTTTGATCTAAGTTCTCAGAGGATAGGAGGTGAATTTCTACTGGTGGTGTTCTATGCTTAAGCCAAAAGGAGTTTTGGGTGATTGAGCAGTACTGTACGTGTAATTGACCAAGGTGCAAGGTGTTGCAATTTGGTAGTCAACAAGGTAATTTTCTTATAACCTATTAGTTTAGAAACTGTTTCAGCATGTTTCTAATGTAATTCCATGCCTAAATTGCTTATCGATAGTTAATTTGCCATTGTCTTGGTATTTGAGTTTGTGAAACCAAAACGAGGTTTTCGATCCAATTATTGCTTCCGTTGTGTTTTGGGATCTAGATTTTATCAATTGGTATTAGAGTCAACTCGTCTTTTGTTTTAGCAAAACAATTTTGCATTGGTTTGGTAGGATTGTGCATATGGGTTGCCATTAGACTGTTTAGGAACTCGTCTTTTTGGCCATAGCTTTATTGCTTTGATATTGATCAAATTGTAAGGACCCCTGCGTTTTTGGGCATCAATTAAGTGCAATTGAGTCTATAAATCAGCTTAGAGTCGTTCATGATTGTTTTTGGAGCAATTCAGATCAATTTGAGTGATTTTTGGCGGTTGGTTTCTGCAAATTATCGAGGAACAGGGTTGTTGCAAATGCGACGACGTTGCAACGCAACCCCTGACATTTCAACACTGTTCATCGACGTTGCAACGCAATAACAGCGTTGCAACGTCGCTCGCCTTATCGAAGGTTGTCGCAAGGGACCAACAATGTTGCGACGCTATTGCAACACTGATGGATAGCGTCGCAACGCCGAGCCGATTGCTGAAGCCGTGCGCTGGACTCACGGCGTTGAGACGCTGCACACGACGTCTCAATGCCATGTCGATTGAATTGTTGTATTGGCTGGTTCGGTTCGGTTCGGGCGTTTTGGTGCAGATTTAGTTTGGTTCTAGCAGTTGGCTCGGTTCAAGGAGTTTTGGACCGGTTTATATGTAAAATTATTGTAATTTTATATTTATTTGCACTTTAGGGGCCAAAAATTCCGGTTTAATAGTTGTTTAATGTTTTATGAATGTCATTTAGATAAATTCCCACCATAGAATAAGCATGTACATGCATTTTTATATGTATAAGTGTTATATTAGTGAATGAAAATGTACATGCATTTTTATATGTATAAGTGTTATATTAGTGAATGAAAATGCTTGATTTTTCATGAGTAATTTACTATAATTGTTATGTATAAATTATATGAAAAAAGAGAAGCATGGAGCATGAAATTACTTAAATTAATATAAGTAGTTGTATTAATTTTTGTGAATTTTATAATTCAATGCTTGAATTATATGGTAAATCTATTTCCAATTAGAATATGATTGTTGGATTTTTCACCATAGTAGCATGTTATAGGTTAATTATTAAAATTTATTATAGTTATAAATGGTTTTAGAAATCTTAACCTATAATAAAGAGTTGGATGCAAACATATGTACTTGGGTTGGATAGGAGTAATTTTAAAATGTTTAAAATTTATTAGACCTAAGTTTTAATTTCTAATAAGATTAGGAATTAGTCTTACTTAATATTTTAAATAGTTTAAAATATAGTAGGATAAATAAGGTTTTGGTTATAAGGGAACTCTACCGGTGATGGTTTGTCTAAGGTTGGAGATACTTAAGTTGACGATTTATGGAACACTTCCTATCCGGGAACTGACCCGACACTTGAGTTGAATTAACCATAATCTTATTAGCATGCAAGATATCTAGGTAATTAAAATGTTTATACACCTAGACGTTAAGATAAAAGACCTAGTTATAAGAGTTATAATAGGTATAGACTTAGATAGATTCGTTTACCCAGAATCCACCTAAGTTAAAACTTAACCCTAAATAGTTAAGATACTTTAGTGGGAGAAAACAAGATGTTCGCATCAAGTTTTAGCTCTCATGTCCTCAAGAGTTCACACCGTGAATTCCATGTTCGGCCTCGTGGCGTCAATAGGGAGAAGGACATGTGTCAACGTATCCTACGGTCTCCACTATTAGGTCGCACCGTGAGATTTCTATGGCCCGCCTGTGTGTTTCCCTGGGAGCAACCACCCCTACAGAGAGCCTGACCATAGGGTTCGGAACACCGCAAACTCCAGAAATGGATAGGGTGTCCTAGATTATTTGCCAACAATTGTCTTTCCTAACGATAACCTTGGCTCGGGCCTATTAGATTTGAAAATGGTAGGATTACATTTACGAGATGAGTTAAGCTAGTTAACAAATCCTTGACCAAATAACGGTTGCTAAAGATCATTGGGACATGAGATGTTCTGGTAGTGGTAGTTAACTGAGAATGTCTCAATTCAGGGGAGGAGTGATTGACCACCCGACGGTGGCTTTTGTTATAAACCCTTGAAGCATCGCTACAAAATTATAAGGTTTAAGTTTAAACACTAGGGTTCTTTGTAATAATTTTGCTAAAGTTGATTGGTTTTGTAAGGGGTTTAACTGAGGAATGTCCTCAAATCTCTGCCCGTAACGCACCTCAAACAGTTAAGGACGCGTATGACCGCTGGACCAAGGTCAATGACAAGGCCAAGGTCTATATCCTGGCTAGCCTATCTGAGGTCTTCGCCAAGAAGCATGAGGGCATGGTCTCAGCTCGTGAGATCATGAGTTCTTTCCAGAATATGTTTGGACAACCGTCTGGACAGATTCGACACGAATCCCTCAAGTACGTTTATAACATACGTATGAAGAAGGGGACTTCAGTGAGAGAACATGTTCTCGATTTGATGGTTCACTTCAACGTGGCCGAAATGAATGGGGCGGTCATAGACGAGTAAAGTCAGATCTCGTTCATCCTGGACTCTCTTCCGAAGTGCTTCTTGCAATTCCACAACAATGCGATGATGAACAAGATTCAATATAACCTGACTGTCCTCCTCAATGAGTTGCAGACTTACCATTCTCTTATGAAGAATAAGAGACCGGTAAAAGGAGAGGCAAATTTGTTTGCCTATTCTAGAAAGTTCCAGAAGGGTTCATCCTCTAGAACTAAGTCTTGCAACCACTCTACTAGTCTTAAGAAGATAAAGAAGAAGAAGAAGAAATGAGAGAAGGGGAAGGCACCTGCCACTACCGATAAAGGAAAGGGGAAGGCCAAGGTTGTAGATAAAGGAAAATGTTTCCATTGCAATGTGGATGGGCACTAGAAACACAACTGCCCAAAGTATCTTGTTAAGCTCAAAGAGAAGAAAGGTAAATATGATCGTGGCAAGAGTTGCTGTGAAGAAAACAAAGCGAAAACGGGCAAAAAATGGCGATTTCCAGCAAGCTGTGTTGTTGGACAGTCGATGGCATTGAGACGCTGTTCTTTGGCGTCTCAACGTTGTCTGCGCGGATCAAATGCAGGCTGCAGAGTAGCGTTGCGACGCAAGGCGTTGCGTTGCAACGCTGATGGTTTTGGACGACGAGGCTTGACGCCGACGCCGCAGCTGCGGCGTTACTGCCGCCACGACATTGCAACGCTAACTGCGTGAGGGGCGCTTCACGCGAGGAAAACGCATGATAGTGGCTTCATGGGACTTTTTGGAGCTGGGTTTTCCATTTTTTATTTTTTATTTTATTTAATTTGTAAAATAGGTTTTATAATTAATTTTATTAATTAATATTAATATAATTGGTATATTAATGTTAATTCATTAAATTAAAGCCCCTAGGGTGCCAAAACCAGTCGAATTATGCTATTTATTTTTATGCAAGAGTTGTATAATATTTTTATGTGCATATTGTATGTCATATAGATTAAAATCCCACCTTAAGTTAAACATTTAATGCATCATTTTTATATTATAAAAGTTATAATATATAGTATGCATGATAGGATTATATTATAAGAGTTATAATATAATGTAGGTTTTAATTTAATTAATATAAGAGTTATATTTCTTACATTAAAAGCATAATTGGCATGCATTTATACATGTGATGTATGTATATTATATAGTTTAATTATTCATGTGATCAATGATCAAGCATTATAATATAGTAATGCATGTAACCTAAGTTAATTATTAGTTTTAAATGATTTAGAACTTGAATAATTAGACTTAGGTTTTCTAGTTCTAATAAGATTAGAATTAGGAAATCAAATATGACTTATGAATGGTGACTAATTAGTAACTCTGTCAAAGTAAGGTTATATCTAAGACTGGGGTATTTAAGCTGAGGCTTTGCGGAACACCCCTACTTGGGAACCGACTTGGGAGTGAATTTGGTCCGGAGATTCATATGTTATATTCTCGTGAGTGGCGTTTAATTAAAAGTTGATTAAATTACTCACATAGACCTAAGTTAATAATGTAATTATAGACTTAGGCTAATCTAATATAAGTGTTATATTGGTAGACTTAGGTAAATAATAGTCGGTTTATCTAGGTTAATCCCGGATTAACTTAAAGTGCTGAGTGGGAGGAAATAAAGTGTATGAGATACATTGAATTTTCCATCCACAAATGTCCGTTAAGTTCACACCGTGAGATCCATATTTGGCCTCGTGGTGCAAATGGGAGCTTCCGCCTTCGGATGGTATTTGTATGGGTCAATATCAACGTGAATGGAGATAGTACTTATAGTGAGTGGGAGCGGAACCTGTAAAAACGGGACTCACGGTCTCTTTTATCGATTCACACCGTGAGACGCCCATGATCCGCTTGCTAGTTTAGCCTGGACAAGACAATCCCTTCGGAGGGCCTTGATCATGGGAGTCAGAACACCGTGAATTCCCGAAAGGGATATAATTTCCTTGTTGGTTTTCCTTCGTAGTCCTCCCTTCAACGTCTATTGTTTGGATGGATACTTGGAAATTTAAAGATAGAGGGTGACACTCACGGGATTCATTAAGAGTTAATGGATTCAGACTGAAAAATGGTAACTGGATGCCTAATGGATTAAGAGTTATTCTGGTATTAGGGTCTGGTCGAGAAAGTCTCGTCTAGAGGAGGAGTGTTTCTCTCTACCCTTCGTTGGCAGTCATTTTAAACCTTTTTGGGGAATCATTGCAATTTTAATGACCTAGGGATCATAGAATAAAAATTTTCTAAAACCTGATTGGATTTTCAAAGTTTTTGCGGTACTAATTCAAAGTTTTTCTTATTTCAGCGAACATGTCTAGTTCAATTATCGCTCTCTTAGCTTCTGACAAATTAGTCGGCGACAATTTTCAAACATGGAAAAATAATATCAACACAATTTTGGTAACTGATGACCTTAAGTTTGTGCTCACTGAGGAGTGTCCTCAGGTGCCGAACTCGGCCGGATCATGAAGTGTTCGTGATGCATATGATCGATGGATCAGAGCTAATGAAAAAGCCAAGGTCTATATCATTGCTAGCTTGTCTGAAGTATTGGCAAAGAAGCATGGGATTATGGTCACTGCGAAGGAGATCATGCAGTTGTTGCAGGACCTGTTTGGACAACAGTCCTTTCAGGTCCGACATGATTCCCTCAAACACGTCTTCAATGCAAGGATCAAGGAGGGGGCGTCTGTCCGTGAACATGTTTAGTACATGATGACCTACTTTAACCTGGCAGAGATGAACGAGGCTTCGATCGACGAGTGGAGCCAAGTCAGCTTTATCACAGAGACTTTTCCGAAGAGTTTGCTTCAGTTTCGTAGCAACGCTGTTATGAACATGATAAACTACACTCTGACCTCCTTACTCAAAGAACTGCAAAACTTTCAGTCTCTGATGCGAGTCAGGGGACCGAAAGTTGAGGCAAATGTTGCCTTCAGGTCCTATCACAGGGGTTCGACCTCTGGGATTAAATCTGTAGATTCTTCAGGCACGAAAGGGAAGAAGAAGAAATTGAGAAAGGGTAAAGCTAACCGCGCTGCCGCCCAGAAGGGCAAAAAGATCAAGGAAGTTGCAGAGAAAGGAAAGTGTTTCCACTGCAACGGAGAGGGTCACTGGAAGAGAAACTGACCCAAGTTCCTTGCCGATAGGAAAAAAGAAGGTAAATGTGATTGACTTGTTACAGAAACTTGTTTAGTGAAGAGTAATGACTCTGTCTGGATACTGGATTCAGGCGCCACTAACCATGTTTGTTCTTCTTTTCAGGGAATTAGTTCCTAGCAGCGGCGGTAAGAGGGTGAGATAACACTACGGGTTGGATCCAGGGAGGTGTTTGGATCCAGGGAGGTGTTCTCTGCTGCAGCGGATGACACAATGAATCTGTTTTTTGGCGGGAAGTACTTATTATTAGATAATTTGTACATAGTTCTAGGGTTTAGTAGAAACCTCGTTTCCATTTCCTGCATGTTAGAACATTGTATTTCAGTATCATTTTCTGGTAATAAAAAGCGTTTATTTCTAGATATGGAAACTTGTTATGTTCTACTTCACTATAGAGTAATTTGTTTGTTCTAAAACCTAATTCGGTCAAAAGTGTTTTGAATACTGAATTCTTTAAAACTGTTGAAACACGAACTAAAAGAATAAAGGTTTCTCCAAAAGAAAATGTCCATCTTTGGCATCTAAGGTTAGGCCACATAAATCTCAATAGGATTGAGAGACTAGTGAAGAGTGGACTTCTAAGCGAGTTAGAAGAAAACTCTTTACCGATTTGTGAGTCATGCCTTGAAGGCAAAATGATCAAATATCTTTTTAGTGGAAAATGATATAGAGCCAAAGAACCTCGAGCTTACACATTCTGAGTTCTGTGGTTCGATGAATGTTAAAACACGAGGAGGTTACGAATACTTTGTATCTTTCATAGATGACTATTCGAGGTACGAGTATCTTTACCTAATGCATAGGAAGTCTGAAACTCTTGAAAAGTTCAAGGAGTTCAAGAGTGAGGTTGAGAACCTGTTAGGTAAAACGATTAAAACACTTCGATCGGATCGAGGTGGAGAGTATATGGACATTGAATTCTAGGACTATATGATAGAACATGGAATTACGTCTCGGCTCTCAGCACCTGGTATGCCACAACAGAATGGTGTATTGGAGAGGAGAAACAGAACCCTGTTGGACATGGTTCGGTTAATGATGAGCTATGCTCGTCTCCCTGATTCTTTTTGGGGATACGCAGTGGAAACTGCAGTATATATTTTGAACAACGTTTCGTCGAAAAGTGTTTTAGAAATACCTTTCGAACTTTGGAATGGTCGTAAAGGCAGTTTACACCATTTCAGGATTTGGGGATGCCCGACCCATGTGTTGACGTCAAACACGAAGAAGTTGGAATCCCGTTCAAAGTTGTGCCTCTTTGTAGGTTACCCAAAAGAGACTAGGGGTGGTCTGTTTTACGATCCTAAGGATAATAGGGTGCTTGTGTCGACAAACGCCACTTTCCTTGAGGAAGACCATGTCGGGGGTCACTTACCAAAGAGTAAAATAGTGTTAAATGAAATGGACAGTTCATCAACAAGAGTTGTTGATGGTGCTAGTACATCAACAAGTGTTATTGATCCTAACTCGTCTAGTCAAGTTCGTTCTCAAGAGTTGAGAATGCCTCGACGTAGTGGGAGAGTTGTGAGACAACCTGAACGTTACATGGGTTTAGCTGAAACCCAAGTCGTCACCCCTGATAATGATTGCAAGGATCCATTGACCTATGATCAGGCAATGGCAGACGTTGACAAAGACGAATGGATTAAAGCTATGGACCAGGAAATAGAGTCGATGTACTTCAATTCCATATGGGACCTTGTGGACCAATCAGATGGGGTCAAACCTATTGGTTGCAAGTGAAGCTACAAGCGTAAACATGGCGTAGATGGGAAGGTGCAGACCTTCAAAGCCAGACTATTGGCAAAGGGGTTTATCCAGGTTGAAGGGGTTGACTATGAGGAAACCTTTTCTCCTGTTGCTATGGTAAAGTTGATCAAGATCCTTCTGGCCATCGCCGCATATTATGACTATGAGGTATGGCAGATGGATGTCAAGACAACCTTTTTAAATAGCAATCTTGACGAGACCATCTAATGGACCAACCCAAAGGGTTCATTGCCCAAGGCCAAGAACAAAAAGTTTGCCGACTTCAAAGGTCTATTTATGGACTGAAACAAGCCTCGAGGTCTTGGAATATAAGGTTTGATGAAGCTATCAAATCTTATGGCTTTCATCAGAATATTGATGCACCTTGTGTTTACAATAAAATCATGAACAACATTGTCGCATTTTTGATATTGTATGTGGATGATATCCTGCTCATTGGGAATGACGTAGGATTTCTTACTGACATTAAGAAATGACTGGCTTCGCAATTCCAAATGAAAGATTTGGGAGAGGCCCAGTATGTTCTAGGTATCCAGATAGTCTGGAATTGGAAGAACATAATGCTAGCCATGTCTCAAGCATCTTACATTGACAAGATGTTGTTTCGGTATAAAATGCAGAACTCCAAGAAGGGCTTGCTGCCTTTCAAGCATGGGGTTCACTTATCTAAGGATCAATGTCCTAAGACTGTTGGGGTTTGTGCCCTAAAACTTGTAGTTTGTAAATAATGTTCTAATTATTGTAATAAATAGTTAATATTTCAATAAAGAGTTATTGTTCGTTATTTACGATATTACCCTTGTTTTAACCCTAAATCCAATAAACTAAACATCCAAGGCTGTAAAATGTCTTTTGAACTAAATGTTATGTACATATAAAGGATCTCGGTTCGAGAAAAAGCTTAAAGGGTTTATAGTAAGGGGATAAGGTTTGGATACCTTACCCAGGTAATACTATGGATGTGGCCTACTTTGTATATGATACAAACACTATGATCCTAACGTGTTCGTGTAGATGACATGTGAGTGAGGATATCCTATGTAATGAGATTGCATAAGACCAGACCACAAAATAGTAACCACTGAGTCCGTTGATGTTGGGATTTGTGCCCTAAAACTTGTAGTTTGTAATTATGTTCTAATTAATGTAATAACGTGTTATTATTTCAATAAAGTGTTATTGTTCGTTATCTACAAGTTTGCCTTCATTCAAACCCTAAATTCAATAAACTAAACATCCAAGGCTGTTAAATGAATCTCTAACTGAATGTAATGTACATAAAAAGGATCTCGATTTAGAGATACGACCTAAAGGGTCTATAGTTGGGGATAAGGTTTGGGTACCTTACCCTCGTTAAACTATGGATGTGGCCCACTTTGTATTTGATGCAAACACAGTGATCCTAACGTGTTCGTGTAGATGACATGTGAGTGGGGATATCCTATGTAATGAGATTACATAAGACCGGACCACGAAATAGTAACCTCTAGCTGTAACTTCGTTGACTAGTTAGGTTTCTATTTCACTAGGATGACCTAGGCAACTTGATCTCAATCTCGAAAGCGGAGTTACGAACTCCTGCTCGTGAGGGATTTTCCTTTGACTAGTATGGGTGAGAGTGGCCGATTCGCCGACTCAATATGCCTACCTTCTTGGGGACAAGACCGAGTGAGCGGCTGGAAACTTAACTTAGCAAAATGGAATTCACTCTTTCCCGCCTACTAGGGTAAGTAGAGGAATGTTCCCTTGAGTGGTGTCTCCGGGACTTGAACAAAGGGCCCGACCCTCTCATTGGCCCGAGAGGGACTCTGTTTGTTGGTAGGACCACAAACAAATTGTTCATTAGAGGAGTACAGGTACTTAAGGTACAAGATGTAACCTAGGGGGTAAAACGATAATTTGACTCAGCTGGTGTTACGAACATTCGTGAAGGATTGACTTGCTGTTATTGGTCAATATCCATGGACACAGAAATATATCTGCAGTGAGAAGAGTGCGCTTGTGGGACTTTAGTGGAGTGTTCCCAGCTGCTTAACGAATGTTGATTGGGAGGTTAATGAGATTAACCGAGCAATCTCGTATCGTTGGAGCTTCTGATCTGTAGGTCCATTAGGTCCACCTTCTAGCTCATAAAGGGTTCTTAAATCATTTGAATTTGAAATGTTCAAATTCATTAGAGAATATATCTAATGTATTTAGATACGATATAATATATAGTTTTGGAACTATATATTATAACTTTAATATGAATATGATTCATATTAAATTATATGAGAGAAATGAATATTTGAAAGAGTTCAAATATTATATTAAATGTGAATATGATTCACATTTGAAAACTATAGGTTAAAATTTAATGTGCACTGGATATACATTAAAACTATAGGTTAAAGGGGTAATATGATTAAATTAGATTTAATCAAAATTAAATATATGATATTTATTTATATTATTTAAATATGATTTAAATTAATAATTAAATCTGATTTAATTATTATATTATTATTATTATTTTAATAATAAAATAAGGGAACGTGTCATCCAGACACGTTCCCACTACCCCCTACTTCTCCCTATCGATAGTACAACAAGGGGAAGGGGGTTGCTCTTGCATATTGATCGATCAACTAAATTATTCAAGCAATTGGAGAATTGCTCTCTCTCACACTCTCACATTTCCAAAACTTTTCTAATTGTTGGATTACCTTCCCACCAAGGTTGATTTAAGTGGAATCCAGAGAATAGGAGGTTTTCCATTTTGGTGGTGTCCTGTTGCTCGAAGAAAATAGAGAAGTTTAGTTCTTGTGTTGCTGAAAAGCTAGGAGCAAGATGTTGCTGGAGAATTAGAAACTACAAAGGTAATTCTTTTCTCTTCTTAATTTAACAGTTAAATTTAGGAATGTTTGCATGTATATCTCCATGTCTAATTAGACTAGAATTAGCATGCTTGTTCTGTATGTTTTTGTCAATGTACTGGTTTTTGTTTCAATTAAAACAATCAAGCAAATTACGATCCCAAACACATTTCCGCTGCTCAAGGAGATCCGTTCTCCATCAGTTGACTAGTCAGGTTTCTATTTCACTAGGATGACGTAGGCAACTTGATCTCAATCCTAAGCAGGTTACGAACTCCTGTTTGCAAGTGATTGTCTTTTCACTAATATGGGTGAAAGTGGCCAGATTCGCAGACTCAATATGCCTACCTTCTTGGGGACAAGACCGAGTGAGCGGCTGGGGACTTAACTTAGCAAGATAAAATTTTCTCCTTCCCGCCTACTAGGGTAAATAGATGAATGTTACCTTAAGTGGTGTCTTCGAGACTTGAACAAAGGGCTCGACCCTCTCATTGGCCCGAGAGGGACTTCTGTTTGTTGGTAGAACCACAAACAAATTGTTCATTAGAGGAGCACTAGTACTTAAGGTACAAGATGTAACCCAGGGGTAAAACGGTAATTTGACCCAGTTGGTATTACGAACATTCGTGAAGGATTGACTTGTCGTTATTGGTCAATATCTGTGGACACAAAAATATATCTGCAATGAGAAGAGTGCACCTGTGGGACTTTAGTGGAGTGTTCCCACAGTTAACGAATGGTGATTAGGAGGTTAATGAGATTAACCGAATAATTTCGTATCGTTGGAGCTTCTGATCTGTAGGTCCATTATGTCCACCTTCTAGCTCGTAAAGGGTTCTTAGATCGTTTGAATTTCAAATGTTCAAATTCATGAGGGAATAAATTCAATGTATATAGATACGTCATAATAGAAAGTTTTTGAACTTTATATTATAAATTTAATGTGAACATGATTCATATTAAATTATATGAGAGAATTAAATATTTGAAAGAGTTCAAATATTAATTTAAATGTGAATGTGATTCATATTTAAAAACTATAGGTTAAAACTTAATGTGCATGAAATGTGTATTAAAACTATAGGTTAGAGGAGAAATAGATTAAATATGATTTAATCTTATTTAAATATATGATATTTAAAGATTAATTAAATATATGATATTTAATTTAATAATTAATTAAATTTGATTTAATTAATATAATAATTAATTAATTAATTAAAACGTGTCAGGAGGACACGTTATGCTCTTCTCCACTACTCCCTATCGATAGGGAGTGGGGGAAGAACTCCAGAGGGGTTTTGATCGATGGATCATTTTTGGTTCTTTCTGAGGAATTGCTGAAAGAATTCTCTCAACACTCAATTCCCTTTTTTCCCTTACCAAAGAGTTGGTTTCCTTCCCACGAAAGAACTGATCTATGTTTCTCAGAGTCATAGAAAGTTTTCCTGTTGGTAGTATTTTGTTGGAATAGAGAAGCATCTTGTTACTGTGTTACTGTGCAAAAAGGAGCAAGGAGTTGTTGCGTATTGAGAAAACTACAAAGGTAATTCATACCTTTTTCCTTTTAGTTTTAGAACTAACATGTGTTTGCATGTTTAATCCATGCCTAATTAGATTAGTTTATGTTGCTTATTCTCTATTTTTTACCAATGTATTGGTATTTGAAGTAAACCAAAATAAACAAGCAAATCGATTTTTAATCACGTTTTCGCTGCTCAAGGGGATGTGATTCCCATCAAAGACGCCTCAAGCAGTTGAGGATATAAGACGAATCCCCTATGCTTCAGCCGTAGGGAGCCTCATGTATGCCATGTTGTGTACTAGACCCAACATCTGTTATGCAGTTGGGATTATCAGTAGGTATCAATCCAATCCACGATTAGATCACTGGACGACCGTAAAGGCAATCCTCAAGTTTCTTAGGAGAACGAGGAACTACAACCTTGTGTATGGAAGAAGGGATTTGATCCTTATGGGATTCACAGACTCTAACTTTCAGACTGATAAGGATTCTAGGAAATCCACTTCCAGGTCAGCGTTCAATCTGAACGGAGGAGTTGTAGTTGGTGAAGCATCAAGCAGGGATGCATCTCTGATTCCACTATGGAAGTTGAATATGTTACGGCTTGTGAAGCTGCAGAGGAAGTTGTTTGGCTAAGGAAGTTCATGCTTGATTTGGAAGCTGTTCCAAATATGAACTTGCCAATTACCCTGTTTTGTGACAATAATGGTGCAGTAGCCAACTCGAGAGAACCTCGGAGTCATAAGAGGGGCAAGCATATTGAGTGGAAGTATCACTTGATACAGAGATTGTGCACCGCGGAGATGTGACAGACACGCCGATAGCGTCGGAGCACAACGTTGTTGTTCCATTTACGAAGGCTCTCACGACTAAGGTGTTTGAAGGTCACCTAGAGAGTCTAGGTCTTCGAGTTCTTCCTGACTAGGGCAAGTGGGAGTATTGTAAAGGGGTATTCAATATCCTAGTTTATTGTATTACTTTATTCTATTACTGTACATTTGAGAAATGAATTTTGTACTCCACTAGCTTAGTTCAAGTGAGAGTTTGTTGGGGTGTATGCCCTAATCTCGTGTAAGTTTGTAAATATTCCATGTTGAAATAAATAAGAGTTATTTTTTAAATACTTTGTGTCTCGCATTTTTATAAACTCAATCCAATAAACTAAGCTCTAGGGTCATTGTATTATGAGAGAACTAGAACTTGAACGGTGTGTAGTGGACACACGGGGAGGATCACGTTCGAGTAAATGATCAGAACGGTCTACAGTATACGGATAGGGTTGGAGACCTAATCCTGGATACATTGTGGATGCGACTTGCTTTCTATTAGATATAAACAAGGTGATCCAGCTCGTTCATGTGGTTGACATGCGAGTGGGGGCATCCTGTGCAAAGAGATTGTACAAGGCCAGATCGTGAATTATTAGACTTACTGATGTAACACCGTTAACAGTATAGGACTAATAGATTCGTAGATGACCATTAATGACTCGACCTTAATCCTGAGCGTGTTACGGACTCCTTCTGCGAGGGCATATTCTTTGACTAGTACAGGTGAGGGTGGTCACAGTTACTCGCCCAATATGTCTATCTTCTCAGGGACAGGACCACGTGGGGAGCTGGGAACTTGACTACACGAGATAATATTCACTCGTTCCTGAATTAGGGAAACTAGAGGGGTTGTTCCCTTAAGTATTGTCTCTAGGGCTTGGACAACGGGCACCCACCCTCTCACTGGCTCGAGAGGGATGTTGTTTATGGTAGGACCATACAACGTAGTTGTTCATTAGAGGAGCAATGGGACTTAAGGAGCAAGAGGTAGACATAGGAGAAAAACAGTAATTTGACCCAGCTGTGACTACGAACAACCTGTGAAGGGTCGACTCACGGGCATTGGTTATATCGATGGACACAACTTGTCCTACAGTGATGGGAGTGCAACTATGGGCTTTAGTGGAGTGTTATCGTAGTTAATGAATGTTGAATAATCGGGTCAAAGAGTTTGACAGGTTAATCTTGAATCATTGGAGCTCGTCATCTGTAGCTCCATTAGGTCCTTGGTTGGCTCAAATTGGATATATTGAGAGTTTACATTTTTGTGTGAATTTGTTCAAATTCATTAATTAGGTATTTATGTCATTTATATGTGATATAGTTGACATAATATATAGTTTGATGTGAATGAGATTCATAATAAACTATAGGTTAGCCTAATTGATTAATTAGTGCTAATTGGAGAAATTAAATTGAGAGAAATTAAATTGAATATGATGCAATTTTAAATTTCACAATTACATAAATGAGATTTGTATAATAAAGTATGAGATACCTTATTATATGTAATATGCAAATATGATTTTCATATTATAAGGTTGTAGTAAAATGATGAATTGGTGGAGATTCCAACTCCACATCTCACCATTATTTAAAGGCTTTTGCAAGAAGTTTTTTGAAGAGACATGCTCATTTTTTGGAATTCATCTTCTAAGATCTCTCTCTACTCTCTCAATTCCTCTCTACATTCTCTCCATCCCAAAACCAAAGGGAGTCCAACTCACTCTCCCTCAACCTACCGAGAACAACCGAGTAACTCTTTTGGAGGTGTTGAAATTATTCGGTTCAAGAGTTAGTGGTTGTAGAGATCGTTGTTGCGAAGGTGTTCGTGACCGGAGGAGAAAACAGTGAAGAAATGTTCTTCAAGAGGTTGGTATACATTAAATGTCTGGTTTTCTTATTAAACAACATGTTTAGCCTAGGATTAAAGTAGTATAATTCAATTTTAGGATAAAAATTACACAACGAAACAACGACGTTTCACAACGTCTTCCGCTGAGGGAAATCCAATCCCTTCATGCTATGCTATGTTCGAGGTCAGACATCTGCTATGTTGTGGGAATAGTCTGTAGGTACCAGTCTAATCCCGAGTTAGACCACCGGACCGCAGTTAAAAATATTCTCAAGTATCTAAGGAGAACGAGGGACTATATGCTATTGTATGGGTCTAAGGATTTGATTCTTACAGGATACACTGACTCTGATTTTCAGACCGATAAAGATTCTAGGAAATCCACATCGGGATATTTTTTCACCATTAACAGGGAGTTATAGTATGGCGAAGATTAAGCAAGGATGCATCAAAGACTCCACAATGGAGGTTGTTTGGCTAAGGAAATTCTTGACTTGTTTGGAAGTCATTCGAAACATGGAATTACCTATCACCTTATACTGTGACAACAGTGGTGCAGTAGCCAACTCTAAAGAACCTCGTAGCCACAAACGAGGGAAGCACATCTACCCGACTAGACTAGTGTTTAAGTTCAAGTGGGAGTTTGTTGGGTTTTATGCCTTAAAAATCGTAGTTTGTAACTTTTGTTCTATTGAATTCAATAAAAGTTTGTTGATTTCGTTATTTCTCTATATTACCTTGTATTGACCCTAAATCCAATAAACGAATATCCTAGGTTGTTGTATGTCTCTTACACTGGATGTAGAAAACATATTAGGATCATAGTTCGAGAAACAGTCTAAAGGGTCTATAGTAAAGGGATGAGGTTGGATACCTTATCCTGGTGATACTATGGATATGCCCACTTTGTATATAATACAACACAATAATCCAACGTGTTCGTGTAGACGACATGTGAGTGGGGATATCCTATGTGATGAGATTACATAAGACCGAACCACGAAATAGTAACCAATAGATGTAACTTCGTTGAGTAGTTAGGTTTCTATTTCAATAGGATGACCTAGACAACTTGATCTCAATCCCGAGCAGGTTACGAACTCCTATGCAAGGGATTGTCCTAGTATGGGTAAGAGTGGTCCGCGATGCCGACTCAATATGTCTACCTTCTTTGGAACAAGACCGCGATGGCAGTTGGGACTTATCCTAGCAAGATGGAATTCACTCTTTCCCGATTTTAGGGTAAGAAGTGTTGGGATATATGTCCTATTCTAGTGTAAGTTTGTAATATACCAAGTTGAAATAAATAAGAGTTATTTTTTAAATGCTTTGTATCTCATATATTTGACAAACTTAATCCAATAAATTAAGCTTCAGGGTCATTGTATTATGAGAGAACTAGAACTTGAACGGTGTGTAGTGGACACACAGGGAGGATTACGTTCGAGTTAATGACCCGAACGGTCTACAGTATATGGATAGGGTTGGAGACCTAATCCTGGATACACTGTGGGTGCGACCCACTTTGTATTAGATACAAACGAGGTGATCCAACTCGTTCATGTGGTTGACATGCGAGTGGGGGCATTCTGTGCAATGAGATTGTACAAGACCAGACCGTGAATTATTAAACTTACTGATGTAACACCATTAACAGTATAACACTAATAAATTCGTAGATGACCATTAGTGACTCGACCTTAATCCTAAGCGTGTTACAGACTCCTATCTGCGGGGGGTCTGTTCTTTGACTAATACGAGTGAGGGTGGCCACTGTTGCTAGCCCAATATTCCTATCTTCTCAGGGACAGGACCACGTGGGGAGCTAGAAACTTGACTACGCGAGATGGAATTCACTCGTTCCCGATTTAGGAAAACTAGAGGGGTTGTTCCCTTAATAGTTGTCTCAAGGGCTTGAACAACGGGGGCCCACCCTCTCATCGGTCCGAGAGGGTTGTTGTTTATGGTTGGACCATACAACGTTGTTGTTCATTAGAGAAGCAGTGGGACTTAAGGACCAAGAGGTAGATGTTGGGATTTGTGCCCTAAAACTCGTAGTTTGTAATTATGTTCTAATTAATGTAATAAAGTGTTATTATTTCAATAAAGTGTTATTGTTTTGTTATCTATCTACGAGTTTGCCTTTATTTAAACCCCTAAATCCAATAAACTAAACATCCAAGGTCGTTAAATGAATCTTTAACTGAATGTAATGTACATAAAAAGGATCTCGATTCGAGATATAACCTAAAGGGTCTATAGTTAGGGGATAAGGTTTGGATACCTTACCCTGGTTAAACTATGGATGTGACCCACTTTGTATTTGATACAAACACTGTGATCCTAACGTGTTCGTGTAGATGACATGTGAGTGGGGATATCCTATGTAATGAGATTACATAAGACCGGACCATGAAATAGTAACCTCTAGTTGTAACTCCGTTGACTAGTTAGGTTTCTATTTCACTAGGATGACCTAGGCAACTTGATCTCAATCCTGAGCAGGTTACGAACTCCTATTTACGAGGGATTGTCCTTTGACTAGTATGGGTGAGAGTGGCGGTTCTACTGACTCAATATGCCTACCTTCTTGGGGACAATACCGAGTGAGCAGCTGGGAACTTAACTTAGCAAGATGGAATTCACTCCTTCCCGCCTACTAGGGTAAGTAGAGGAATGTTCCCTTAAGTGGTGTCTCCGGGACTTGAACAAAGGGCCTGACCCTCTCATTGGCCCGAGAGGGAATCTGTTTGTTGGTAGGACCACAAACAAATTGTTCATTAGAGGAGCACCGGTACTTAAGGCACAAGATGTAACCTGTGGTAAAACGGTAATTTGACCCACTGGTGTTACGAACATTCGTGAAGGATTGACTTGCTGTTATTGGTCGATATCCGTGGACACGAAATATATCTCTGCGGTGAGAAGAGTGCACTTGTGGGACTTTAGTGGAGTGTTCCGCGAGCTTAACGAATGTTGATTGGGAGGTTAATGAGATTAACCGAGCAATCTCGTATCGTTGGAGCTTCCGATCCAGTAGGTCCATTAGGTCCACCTTCTAGCTCGTAAAGGGTTCTTAGATCATTTGAATTTAAAATGTTCAAATTCACAAGGGAATATATTTTATGTATATGGTTACGATATAATATATAGTTTTGGAACTATATATTATAAATTTAATGTGAATATGATTCATATTAAATTATGTGAGAGAATTAAATATTTGAAAGAGTTCGAATATTAAATTTAAATGTGAATGTGATTGATATTTAAAAACTATAGGTTAAAATTTAATGTGTATTAGATGTATATTAAAACTATAGGTTAGAGGGAAGGATATGATTAAATTTTATTTAATCTTAATTAAATATAAGATATTTAATTTGATTAATTAAATATGATTTAATTAATATATAATTTAATATTAAATTAATGGGAACGTGTCAGAAGGACACGTTCTCCACCTCCCCCCCCCCCCAATCGATAGAGAGTGGGGAGGTGATCCCTCGTTTTATTCCTCTCCAATGGAGGAGAAGAGGTTGATCGATCGTTTTGGACAAGCAATTGTAGAATTGTTCTCTCCCTCTGAGTCTCACATTTTCATTCCCAAAAAGTTCTTCCAACTGTTGGAATCCTTCCCACAAAGGAAAGATCTAAGCACTCAGAGGATAGAAGGTTTATTCTTTTGGTGGTGTCCTGCTTGGAAATACATAGGAGTACATGTGTTGCTACTTTGCTGATTTCACTGGGAGCAAGGAGTTGTTGTGCTGAGGAAAACTACAAAGGTATTCTTCTTCCCTTTGTTTAATTGTTAAACTTAATATATGTTTGCATGTGAACAATTAATCCATGTCTAATAGGATTAGAGTTCATGTTTGTTCTGTATTTTTTGGGTCAATGTACTGATTTTTGTTTCAATTAAAATAATCAAGCACATTAAGATCCCAAACACGTTTCCGCTGCTCAAGGAGATCAGATCTCCATCAGTAGACACAGGGATAAAACGGTAATTTGACCCAACAGTGTCTACGAACAACCTGTGAAGGGTCGACTCACGAGTATTGGTTATATCGATGGACACAACTTGTCCTATAGTGATGAGAGTGCAACTACTTTGCTCAGGAACTGGATGAAGGATTGGCTTCGGTACGTCCATTGTGGGCTTTAGTGGAGTGTTACCGTAGCTAATGAATGTTGTGTAACCGGGTCAAAGAGTTTGACAGGTTAGTCTTGGATCATTGGAGCTCGTCATCTTTAGGCCCATTAGGTCCCTCGGTTGGCTCAAATTTGACAAATTGAGGGTTTACAGTTTGGTGTGAATTTGAAGTGTTCAAATTCATTATTTGGGTATTTATGTCATTTATATGTGATATAGATGACATAATATATAGTTTGATGTGAATGAGATTCATAATAAACTATAGATAGCCTAATTTATTAATTAGTGCTAATTGGAGAAATTGAATTGAGAGAAATTAATTTGAATTTGATTCAATTTAAAATTCCACATTTATGCAAATGAGATTTGTATAATAAGGTATGAGATACCTTATATTATGTGATATGAAAATATGATTTGCATATCATATAGTTGTGGTAAAATGGTGAATTGGTGGAGATTTTAACTCCACCACACACCATTATAAAAAGCTGCAACCAAAGACATTTGGTGAAACTTTTGCCATTTTTTGGAATTTCATCCAAAGAGAGCAAAGCAATCTTCTCTCAACTCTCTCTCAATTCTCTCAAACTCTCTTCATCCAAAATTCAAAGGGAGACCCACCTACTCTCCCTCAACCTCCCGAGAACAACCGAGAAGTCATTTTGGAAGTGTCTTGCAATTCTGTTCGAGGATTGAGTTCGTGGAGATCTTTGGTTCGAGAGGGATCGTGACCTGTCACGACGCACGATCGAAGTAATATAAAATGGTATTTTGAGTATCGAGTATCGAATCCTCTGAGACTAAACTTCGAATTTTATCTAGCTAAAATTAATTATAGTGAATTGGAGTTGTAGCTAACAAAAGAACAAATTAAAGATGACAAGAATAAAGAAAAAAGAACTTCACTAGCAGAAATGCTGAAACAAAGATTGAAAGCAATGAAAATGATACAACAAACGCGATAGGCTCAGATTAGGGGTTCTTTATGCAATCTGAGATATATTGCAGAAGCAATTGCAGACTCAAAATTATGCTACAACAATATAACACGAGATTCTTCACAGAATTCCCAGAATTTTCCAGCACTCAAATTTCTATTTAATTACCTTATTAAGTTCATTGCTCTTGTACTTTAGTTGGATGGTTATCCCTAACCTACCAATTTTCACTGCAAGTATTCACTTGTAATCCGATCTAAAGGATTAAAGCAATCGGTTTTCTCCTTTTTCCCAAAAGTAAAGAAAACGGTATGGAATGAAGATGACCAACCTTAGTTCCACATTAATAATAAATTCAACTAAAATCTAGCCACAATTTAAGCATACTAAAGCTTAAGCTCAATCCCAAATTACAAAAGTTCCTCTAATCCTTGCCTTAGAAATAATTAACTCATAACAATAAAAAAAAGATGAAGAAAATCTAAAGTAAAATATATTACAACAATGAGGTACTTAGAAGAAGAAAAGAAGATGCAAATTCAAGAGATGAGAAGAAAACCTTATGGTAGGAGGCTAGAACAACGATCCCTTCTTGCTTTTGCTCCACTTTTGTGCTAGATTGGCTCAATTCTTCAGTTTCTCCTTCTCGTTCTTGAAGAAGACAACAACTACTTGCTGTCCAAGCCCTAATTCTCTCCTCCTCTAAGTCCCTACCTTGATAAACAACCCTAATGAAGCTTAAATACCTCCCCCAAGTGATGAAAATAGGGTTTAATGAAGACCCATTCGTGCCCCTACTCTCCATAGTCCAAATGGGCCCAATTATAAAAAGCCCAAATGATTTATATCTAATTGCCCCGTAAAACTGCTACAACGCCGAAAATATTGCTGGAGCAAAACTCATGCTGGAGCAGGATAACACAGAATGCTTTTCTGCTCTTTTTTTGTTCTAATCTTCATCTTCAACCTTCCTAATCAAGCAAAAGCAACCAACTAAGTCTCAAATATCAACATTTTACTCATGAACTACTTTATCTTCAAGACTTGGTTAAGTTACAAATGAAATGCAAAATTAGGAAGTGAATAAGTTGAAAACGAGGATATTAAGCAAACAAATAGCAAGGTTTAGAGCATAAATTAGAGGAAAATAACTCTTTAATAAAGAGTTATCAAACTCCCACACTTAAACCTTTGCTAGTCCAGAGCAAAGCATAACTAAACTCTATTAAAACGATAAATGTTCTAGGAAGATACATGCACAAAATGACTCCATTTTCAAAGCATTCAAAGAGTGGATGAAGAACATAAACAATGGAATAAGAGCATGCTTAATAACTAGCAATTTAAAAGCAACTCGAAATTCTTTACGTGTGTGTGTGCAAAGCCTAAAATCGACTTGTTTACTAATCTAGAGTAACTTTATGCTCTCCTCCATTCATCTTCCTCCTACACTGACTCGAAAGACTCAATTCAGCTCCCTCACCCTCAAGCAGACATTAAAAAGCTAGGTGCTTTTAACTTTTGGGGTACCCCCACACTTTTTTTTTTACCATAATCAGGGGCACTAGCTTTCACACATCTACCGTAGGGACCCTTATCCAGAGCACTCGCTCAATGGATGACCTAACTGATCACGGTAGAGGTAGCTCTTTTTACCCCCGAACTTTTAAACACGAACAAGGTGCATGCATAATATTTTTCTTTTCTTTCTACTAAAAATATTCAATGATTTTTTTTTCCAAAGGCATAATCATTTTTTTTCAATTCTTTTCTCCTAAGCTTAACAATGCATACTCTCAAGCAAGATCACTTACAACTAAGCCTTAAGCCTATCAGAGTGACAACACACTTCTAGAAAACATAAATATCCTCTCTAATAAAAATTAGGCTTAGTGCTCAATCATTTGCAAAGAATTCAAAGCAAAAATTTTAAATTAACTCAAAATTTCAACATGCTTCAAATTCCATGAGAATATGCAAAAACAATCCACATCATGAATACTAATCATCAAACTTCATAATCACAAGGGCATGCAACACCCTTAAAAAACACTACAACACACATTCTTAACAACAAAATAATTTTCAATTAAGCCCAAATTCAGATTCAGAACAACACATCCCCCTCATGCTTAAAGCATACATTGTCCTCAATGTATAAACTACTCACTTAAGCATGCTTAGGGACAACTAATAAAGATGGAAGGGAGAACAATACTACCCTGAATCGAGGAGACCTCCACTAAAGCGCATATCAATCACCAAATCCCAAGGGAGCTACAAAATAGGCAAGGGTTATTTATTCAACTAAAACAAAAGCAAAAACAACTAAAAACAAAACAAAAGAAATAACCCTTGGGTTGCCTCCCAAGAACCATTTGTTTAGCGTCATTAGCTCGACATAGTACATATGGACTTGTCAAGGTACATAAAAATTCTCCCATTTCTTCGGGTCTCTCTTCCTTGAATCTACAAAACAAACCAAAGCTAGCAAGAATACTAGTTTCTCGTGAGAGCCTGAAACAGATATACACTACAAGAATTTTACCATTTTCCGACGTTATTTATCCCGACGCTTAAAAAATAGTCGAAAAAAAGGAGAAATGTCGACGGTTTGATAAGTGGTCAGCAAAAGTGAGCGAATTGTCGACCGTTTGGTAAGTGGTCAGCAAAAGTAAGGGTAATACCGACGGTTAAAATAAAACGGTCGGGAAAAGTGAAGAAAAATGGCAACAATTTATAAAATCACCGAAAAAAGTGTGTTACAAGGTCGACCGTTATGAAACGGTCGGCAAAAGAGAAAGAATTGACGACTATTTTTAAAATGGTAGGCAAAAGTGATAAGCAATGCCGAACATTTTACAACATGATCGGCAAAAGTGATTAGAAATGTCAACCATTTATAAAATTTCCGACAAAATGGCTCGAATATGAACCCCTTTTCCCTCTCTTTTTAGAAATGTCGACTATTTATAAAAAGGGTCGGCAAAATAGCAAGAAATGCCGACCATTTATAAATTGGTCAGGAAAAGTGAATAGAAATGCCGACCATTTATAAAGTGGTCGGCAAAAGTGCTCGAATATGAACACCCTTTACCCTCTCTCTTTTTAGAAATGCCGACCATTTATGGAAATGGTCGGCAAAAGAATCAGAAATACCGACCATTTATGTAAATAGTCGGCAAAAGAACAAGAAATACCGACCATTTATAAAATGGTCGGGAAAAGTGAATAGAAATGCCGACCATTTATAAAATGGTCGGCAAAAGGGCTCGAAAATGAACCCCTTTTTCCCTCTCTTTTTCCCTCATTTCTCCCATTTTCTCTTCTCTTCTCACCTTCCCCTTATCTCTTCTCTTCTCACTTTCCCCTTCTCTCCCACCACCCAACCCTCTCCTCGCAGCTCACCACCCCCAATCGTCGCCGCCAACCACCGCTCGCCGCCCGCCGCCCGCATAGTTATTTAACTCCAAGAAGTCAGCATTGTTATTTAACTTCGAGAAGTCAAATCGCAGCATTTGGAATCGGTTCAATTTCAGAAGGACATGGAGGAATCAGTGTCGGCTTTTAAAAATCTTCACAGCAGAGAGTATCAAGGTCACAAGAAGAAGGTTTTTTTTTCAAATATCTTCTTCCTTCGTGCTACTCTCTATGGCGATTTCATTCTTTGTTTTAATCTTAAATCAATGTTTTCTTGTAACTTCGAAAGGTGCATTCTGTTACATGGAATTGCACGGGTACGAAGCTTGCTTCCGATTCTGTCGATCAAACTGCTCGAGTTTTGCATATTGAGCCTCACAGACATGTATGCTTTCCTATTACACTTTTTTTCCTCTCTCCTAGGATTTAGCCAATTCGTTGTTTCTCTTGTGGAATCTTCTTCTCGAATTGCTCGAATAGGTTTTTTTTTTTTTTTGTTTTGTTGGGGATACTCGATACTGTAAGTAGTTGAATTCGAGGTTCAGTGTTATCTTGAACTCTTGTATTCTGTTCTTCTCATATGGTTTATGTCAGGAAGTCAACATAGTTATTTAACTCCGAGAAGTCAGCATAGTTTTTTCTTTCATGCTCTTGCTGGTAGGATGTATCTTGAGCTAGTGGTTTATCATTACCTTGGTGCCTTCTATTAAAATGCCTGTTATAGTTGTTTTTAGTAGTTAATATACTTAGATTCAAGATTATTATGAAAATCTATTCAAGATTATTATGTTTTGATTCAAGATTAGGATTTTCCACTTTAGTACTCCTTGAATTTGACCATGTGGATTTCAATGTTATATTGACGTTATTTGAATTTTTTTTTAATCTTCATTGTGGACTATAACACAGGATACGAAGTTGACTAACATGGAAGCAATGCTTATGCAACTCATTTATTTACAATGAGGATTGCCAAAGTAGGTATGATCTATCCACTAATATTTTGTGTATGGCTATCCTGCAGTAAAGGTAGCCAATGTGTTGGGGGATTAGTATGTTTTGGGATTATGTTTTGAGATTAAATTGAGTTTAGGAGGTTGGGATCAAAACATGCTTGCTTATTATACATAGTGAGAAGTTATGTATAGTTATCCTGCAGTTATGGTAGCCAATGATTTGAAACTATTTGATTTGTATAAGTTTTTTTGAGTTTATGTTCATGATCTTTGAGTTTTGGAAGTTATCTATGTCATTGACAAATTTGCTCGTAGTTGATTTTGAACTTCTTGCTTATTGTTTTGTAATATTGATACTTACTAATATATTTAGAATTTACTGAATATGGTTGTATGACTATTGTAGTTATGGTAGCCAATGAATCGGTTTAAGTGTAGGTTGATGCTTAGAGATCGATTTGAAGTTAGGGGGTGGATGAGAAATTATTTGGAGTGTGAAGGGGATACATGGATTGATGTATATAGATTGTTTATCAATCAATCAATCCTTTGGGAGTTTAGTAATTTGGTTGAACATGTTTAGTTATTTAGTTAAGTTTTGGTGGTTCATTCCTTTGAGAAGCTATTTCGTTAAGTTTTGGTGGTTGGTGCTTAAGTTAAGTTAAATGCGTCCATAAATATTCTTTAATTATGAGGTGTAGGTTACTTTTTTTTTGTGGTTTTTAGGTTACATATTGAATTCTTGAGAACATGCTCCAATTGGAGATTGCTAGATACTTGATTGATTGTTGAATACATACATATTTCACAAGGAAAGCTTGTGAACTTGGATCGTCAAAGGAGGTTAAAGATTACAAAATAAAATCCGAGAAGGAAGTTCTTAAAATTTTATGCATATGACAATTTCTTTTTGAGTAGTAATTATATTGTGTTTTATAACTTTGGATTTTCATTTTGTTTTGTACTTTTTTGCTAAGTGTTGTTTGTAAGTGTTGTTTGTAATTGTTCATTTGTTACAATTGAGTTTTATGTTTTTAGTTGTCGGTTTTGTTTCTATGCTCCTATGTTTTAGTAAGTTTGAAAAGTTTGGTAAGTTTGTAATTGTGATTTTTGTGTTATGTGAATGAGAATGATACTTACGTATAGGAAGAGTAAGCAGAACTTTATTGTTTAACTTTTTTTGTTTGAATTATGTTTGGGCTTAAACTCGTTTGAAATCTATACGTTGAAATTTAAGTTTTAGTTAAAGCTTGTTTATATTGTTGATTTAGTACAACTTTTTTGCTAAGTGTTGTTTGGTATTGTTTATTTGGTATAATTTTAGATTTAGTTAAGTGTATTAAGTGTTGTTTTAATTTTGTTTTATGTGTTTAGTTGTCGGATTGGATGAAATTTTGTTTTTATGCTCCTATGTTTTAGTAAGTTTGGTAAGTTTGTAATTGTGATTTTTGTGTTATGTGAGTGAGAATGATACTTATATATAAGAAGCGTAAGTTTGGGTTTAGTTTCTTCATTTGATTTTTTATGTTATTTTCGTTCTTATATGTTTATATAGTTTTGATCTTAGGTTCATGTCTTTTCATATAGGTGGATCTACTCGACATTGCTCTGAAAGCAACACGAAGATCACCATGAAGATAACGTATAGTTAACTTGAGTTTAATATATAAAATTTTGTTTGTAGATTGGGTTATTTAGTCAAAAACTGTATTTTTATTTTGTATGAACAAAGTGTAATTAACTTTAATTTAATGTAAGTAAATTTTTTATTCAATTTGTGTATATTTTATTTCATGTACATCAAGTTTGAAATTATAGTGAAAATCCAAATAAATACCTATTTGAATAGGTAAAATATCAAATAGAAGCAATAGGCAATTCCAATATATGCCGACCATAATTAAAATATTGGTCGACATTTCTAAGATTTGCCGACCAACTTAGTTTTGGTCGGCATATCTAAGAATTGCCGACCAATTTTATTTATGGTCGGCATATCTACGAAATGCCGACCAATTTTTTTTATGGTAAGAAATGCCGACCCAATCTTATTTAGTCGACATTGTAAAGCAATACCGACCAAAAAAATTTGGTCGGCATTTCTCATAAAAAAAATTGGTCGGCAAAAGGTTTCCTGATGAGGATAAGCCGACCATTTTACCGACGAACTTTTTTCTGTCGGAAATACATTTGCCGACCATATTTTGGGGTTTTCCCGACCATTTGTGGCATCGGGAAATTCCAAAATTCTTCTAGTGATATTTTTTTATTTTTTATTTAATGAAAGAAAAGAAGGAAAAACAACAAAGTAAACAGACTCAAACAAAGATATAGACTCGTGAGAATAGGAAGAAGAACACTCACAAATAAGAGAAAAATCAGAAGATAGAACAGATAAAGACTCGAGAGCCACAAACTCTACCTCTTCACCTATCTCAACACACATAAGGGTTAACTTCTTTCCCATCCTCATTGACTCGATCCTGATGTGTGCTAGAGGGCTCTAGTTCTTCTAACTCTAATGCATAATCACCTAACTGCCTTGACTAAGTAGAATATGAAGGACAAGGATCCTGAAGGTCTATTAGTGGGTCAGTGATCAAGTGACCCACTGAACAATCTAAAGAAGTGGGACCTCCTTCACTATCTTCCCTTAGTAGCTCAAGCTCAGAAGAGTCTAAATACATTTGTTCTCGGAGGGAGATAAGTGTATCCTCTAATCGCTTCAACCATTCCCCCATTCTACTAATCTTCTCATCTGTGGTTTTCATGAAATCTATCAGTAATGTTTCAACGGAAGATTCGTCTTCTACTAGGGTTTCCTGAATATAGGAAGGTTATGACTCAAACCCACTAGGATATGGCTCATAGAACCAATTGCTCTGATTATTATCATACATAGGATTTTCATTACTCATAGGTTCAATATGATAATAATTAGGCAATTGATAGGCATAAGATCCATACCCATCACTAGAAGACTCTAAATTGGCAGAAGGGTAACTAAAAGGAAAAGAACTAGAATGTGTCTGCTCATTGGGCACAGAAGACCACACAAATTCATTATAACCCATAATAAAATAATAAAACAATTATAAGCAGGCTCAACAAATACAATATATAGACACACAACCAGAAACAATAAACAAGACTCAACAAAGATAAAAACACACAACGAATGTTGATGAGATTGTTGCTCTTTGTTGTGTAATCTATGATATCTTAAAATTAGGTGGGTAGAATTAATTTTCATGAGATGATTGTTAATTGTTTGCAATTTTGGATGTTTTTCGATTTTTGGCACTAGTTAAGAACATTAATGTTGATGAGATCAATGTAAAAGTCCGGTGTTGGGCAATTTTTAATGTAAATCGAGTCTATAAGTCCATGTCATTGTGGCATGAGATGCTGTGAAGAAATCGAAGCGGAAACGAGCGAAAAACGACGAGGAACAGCAAACGAGTTTGTTGTTCTGTCGACGACGTTGAGACAATGTTCATCGGCGTCTCAACGTTGTCCGTGCAGATCCAGGCGCTGCTGCAGGTCAGCATTGCAAAGTTGGGTGTAGCGTTGCAACGTTGAGCACTGCAGCGTTGCAACGCTGGTCACGACGTTGCAACGATGCGTGCGTAGTGGGCGGTTCCAACCGCAGTTGCGTGAGACGTGCGTGATGGTGGCGTAAGGGACATCGTGCGGCGGTTCGAGCCCCAACAACAACATTTTTTTATTTTCTTTTGTAAAATGTTTTCATTAAATGTATTTTATTAATTTTCTTAATTAATATTAATATAAATGTTATATAAATGTTAATTAATTAAATTTATTGTCCCTAGGGTACCAAAAATCGGACCAATTTTTGCTATTTATTTTATGCATGAGATGTATAAAATATTTATTCTATGTGCATATAGTATGTCATATAGATTTAAAATCCCATCTTAGGTTAAACATTTCATGCATCATATTTATATTATAAGTGTTATAATATATAGTATGCATGATAGATTTATATTATAAGAGTTATAATATAAAGTTTGCATGTTTTAATTTATTTAAATATAAGTGTTATGTTTTTAGATTAATAGCATGCTCATGCATTTAATTCATGTGATGAATGTATGTTATAGTATATTATTATTCATGTGGGGAATGATCAAGCACTATAACATAGAAATGCATGTAACCTACTTTAATTATTAGTTTTAAAATGTTTAGAACTTGAATAATTAGACCTAGGTTTTCTAGTTCTAATAAGATTAGAATTATGAAATCAAATATGACCTTTGAATGGAGATTGATAAGTAACTCTGTCTAAGGAAGGTTTTGTCTAAGGCTGGGATATTTAAGTTGACACTTTGCAGAACACCCCTACCTGGGAACCGACCTGGGAAGGAATTTGGTCGGGAGATTCATAGGTTATATTCTTGTGAGTGTCGTTAATTAAGAGTTAATTAGTTTACTCACATATACCTAAGTTAATAATGTGATTATATACTTAGGCTAATCCAATATAAGAGTTATATTGGTAGACTTAGGTAAATTTTAGCCAGTTTATCTAGGTCAATCCCGATTAATTTAAAGTGTTGAGTGGGAGAAAATAAAGTATATGAGATACATTTAATTTTCCATCCACAAATCTCCGTTAAGTTCACACCGTGAGACCGTTCACACCGTGAGACCCATACTCTACCTCGTGGCGCAAATGGGAGCATCCCCTTATGGGTGGCATTTGTATGGGTCAATATTCAACGTGAATGAAGAGAGTACGTACTTATAATGAATGGGAGCGGGACTTGTGAAAATGGGATCCACGGTCTCTTCTTTCGATTCACACCGTCAGACGCCTATGATCCGCCTGCTAGTTTGGCCTAGACCAGACAATCCCTACGGAGGGCCTTGACCATGGGAGTCGGAACACCGTGAATTCCCGAAAAGGATACGATTTTCTTGTTGGTTTTCCTTCGTAGTCCTCCCTACGGCGACTATTGTTTGGACGGATACTTGGAAATTTAAAGATTGAGGGTGACACTCACAGGATTCATTAAGAGTTAATGGATTCATACCAAAAAATAGTAACTAGATGCCTAATGGAATAAGAGTTATTCTGGTATTAGAGTCAGGTCGAGAAATGACGACCTAGAGTTTGCGCTCACTGAGGAGGGTCCTCAGGTGCCCAGTCCAACAGTCCTATTAACCGATCTACAATCTTTCCAGTCTTTGGTGCTAATCAAGGGACAGGAAGATGAGGCAAATGTTTCCTTTAGACCTTTTCACAGGAGTTCGACCTCTGGGACAAAGTTTGTAGATTCTTCAGGCCCGAAAAGGAAGAAGAACAAGTTGAAAGAGGTTAGGGTTGACCGCGTTGTCGCCCTAAAGGGCAAAGAGATCAAGGAAGTTGCAAGAAAGTGTTTCTACTGCAACGGAGACAGACACCTGAAAAGGAGTTGTCGCAAGTTCCTTGACGAAAAGAAGAAGACAGATAAATGTGATATACTTGTCACAGAAACTTGTTTAGTGGAGAGTAATGACTCTGTCTGTATATTGGATACCAGGGTTTATTAGAAACCTTATTTCCATTTCTTGTCTCATAGAACAGTGTATTTTTGTTTCCTTCTCAATGAATAAAGTGTTTATTTTGAAGAAAGGTATAGAAATATGTTCAGTTGCATTAAAAAATGGATTGTATGTTTTAAGGCCTAATTCAGTCAAAATGGTTTTGAACACTGAATTATTTAAAACTGCAAACGCACAAACTAAGAAACGTAGAATTTCTCCTAAAGAAAATGCTCATCTTTGGCATCTAAGATTGGGTCACATTAATCTCAATAGGATTGAGAGATTGGTAAAGAATGGACTTCTAAATGAGTTAGAAGAAAATACTTTACCGTATGTGAATCCTTCCTAGAAGGCAAAATGACTAAAAGACCTTTTAGTGGAAAAGGTTATAGAGCCAAATACCCTCTAGAGCTTATACATTCAGACCTTTGTGGTCCGATGAATGTTAAAACCAAGGGAGGATATGAATATTTCATCTCTTTTATAGATGATTATTCTAGATTTGGGCATATTTACCTAATGCACCACAAGTCTGAAGCACTTGAAAAGTTCAAGGATTCAAGACGGAGGTTGAAAATCAGTTAGGTAAAACTGTTAAAACACTTCGATCAGATCGAGGTGGAGAGTACATGGATTTAAAATTCCAGAACTATATGATAGATCATGGAATTACATCCCAACTCTTAGCTCGGCACACACCACAAAGAAAGCGGTGTATCGGAAGGAGAAATAGAACCTTGTTGGACATGGTTCGATCAATGATGAGTTATGCTCATCTCCCTAGTTCCTTTTGGGGTTACGCAGTGGAGACTGTAGTATACATTTTGAATAGTGTGCCCTCAAAAAGTGTTTATGAAGCACCTTATGAACTCTGGAAAGGACGTAAAGGTAGTTTATGTCATTTCAGAATTTGGGGTTTTCAAGCACATGTGTTTGTGACAAATCCAAAGAAGTTGGATTCACGTTCAAAGTTATGCCTATTTGTAGGATACCCAAAAGAAACAAGAGGTGGTTTATTCTATGATCCTAAGGAAGATAAGGTTTTTGTGTCGACAAATGCCTTTTCTTAGAGGAGGACCACATAAGGGACCACAAACCAAAAAGTAAAGTAGTGTTGAGTGAATTAGACAAAACAATAACAAAGGTTGCTAAGAACACTAGTACGTCAACAAGAGTTGCTGATACTAGTTTGTCTAGTCAAGAGAGTCCATCTCAAGAGTTGAGTATGCCTCGACGTAGTGGGAGGGTTGTATGTCTGACTTTTTGCCTGTTACATGGGTTTAGCTGAAACCCAAGTTGTTATACCAGATGACAACTGCGAGGATCCATTGACTTATAATCAAGCAATGGTTGACAAAGACAAAGACAAATGAGTCATAGCCATGGACCAAGAAATGAAGTTTATGTACTTCAATTCTGTTTGGGACCTTGTAGAGAAGCCTGATGGGGTAAAACCTATAGGTTGTAAGTGGATTTACAAGAGAAAGCGTAGTGTAGATGGGAAGGTGCAAACCTTTAAAGCTAGACTAGTAGCAAAGGGTTATACCCAGGTTGTAGGGGTTGACTATGAGGAGACCTTTTCACCTGTTGTTATGGTAAAGTCTATCTGTATCTTTCTTGCCATTGTCGCATATTATGACTATGAGGTATGGCAAATGGATGTCAAGATAGCCTTTTTGAATGGCAATCTTGAGGAAAACATCTACATGGACCAACCCAAAAGGTTCATTGAACCAGGACAAGAGCAAAAGGTTTGCATGCTTAAAAGGTCGATTTATGGACTGAAACAAGCCTCTAGATCCTGGAATATAAGATTTGATGAAGCGATCAAATCTTATGGTTTTGACCAGAATGATGATGAACCTTGTGTCTACAAGAAAGTCATCAATAGTTCTGTCGCATTCCTAATTCTCTATGTGGATGATATCTTACTCATTGGGAATGATGTACGTTATCTTACTGACATCAAGGAATGCCTAGCTACGCAGTTCCAAATGAAAGATTTGGGTGATGCGCAGTTTGTTCTTGAGATCCAGATTGTCCGAAACCGCAAGAATAAAACACTAGCCTTGTCTCAAACATCTTACATAGACAAAGTGTGGTCAAGGTTTAAGATGCAAGATTTCAAAAAGGGTTTGTTGCCTTTTAGACATGGAATCCATTTGTCTAAGGAACAGTGTCCTAAGACACCTCAAGGAGTTGAGGATATGAGACGGATTCCTTATGCATCAGCTGTTGGGAGCCTGATGTACGCCATGTTATGTACAAGGCCTGACATTTGTTTTGCAGTTGGGATGGCCAGTAGGTATCAATCCAATCCAGGACTTGAACACTGGACAACGGTTAAAACAATCCTTAAGTATCTTCGGAGAACAAGGAACTACATGCTTGTATATGGGGCTAAGGATTTGATCCTGACAGGATACACGGATTCTGACTTTCAGACTGATAAAGATTCTCGAAAATCTACATTAGGGTCAGTATTCACTCTTAACAAAGGAGTTGTAGTATGGCGAAGCGTCAAGCAATGATGCATCGTTGATTCCACCATGGAGGTCGAATATGTAGCAGCTTGTGAAGCATCTAAAGAGGTCGTTTGGTTAAGGAAATACATGCTAAATTTGGAAGTTGTTCCAAATATGACTTTTCCCATCACGCTGTATTGCGATAACAGTGGTGCAGTGGCAAATTCGAGGGAACCCCGAAGTCACAAGAGGGGAAAGCACATTGAGCGGAAATATCATCTCATCCGGGAGATCGTGCATAGAGGAGACGTGATTGTCACGAAGATAGCCTCAGAGCACAACATTACTGATCCTTTTACAAAGGCTCTCACGGCTAAAGTTTTTTAAAGTCACCAAGAAGGTCTAGGTTTACAAGTCTTTCCCAACTAGGGCAAGTGGGAGTATTTTGTACAAAGGGGTTTAAATGCCCTAGTTTATTGTATTTACATTACTGTAATGTTTTAATACTCCGCAAGCTTTAGGTCAAGTGGGAGATTGTTGGGATTTATGCCCTAAACTTGTGTAATTTTGATCAATTAAATAAAGGGTTATTTGTTTTGATAGAATTACAGTCTTGCTTTATAAATCCAATAAACTAAGCTCCAAGGTTATAACATATATCTTGAACATCAGTGTAGTAGACACTATTTGAATTGTGTTTAAGAATATAACCTAAATGGTCAATGGTATAAGAATAAGGTTGGAAACCTCATTCTAGAAACACCATGGATGCGGCCCACTTTGTAATTAGTACAAATGAGGTAATCCAACTCATTCATGTAGTTGACATGCGAGTGGGGGTATCCTGTATGAAGAGTTCATACAAGACCGGACCGCAAATTATTAGTCTAACCAGTGTAACACCGTTAATGGATAAGACTAGTAATTTATAGATGGTCATTAGTGACTCGACCTGAATCCTGAGCAAGTTAAGAACTCCTGCTTATAGGGGGTTGTCCTTAGACTAGTATGGGTGAGAGTGGTCTGTAGCCGACTCAATAAGCCTACCTTCTCAGAGACAGAACCTCGTAGGTAGTGGGAACTTAAGCTGTGCAAGATGGAATTCACTCATTCCTACACTAAGGAATTAGATAGGTTGTTCCCTTAATCGACTCCGTGTCTTGAACAACGGGGTCCCGCCCTCTATGAGGGTATGAGTCTAAGGTAGAACCTTAGACTTGTTGTTCATTAGAGGATCAGTGGTGCTTAAAGAACAAAGAGGTAATCACAGGGGTAAAACGGTAATTTGGTCCAAATTGTAATTCTGAACAACTGTGAAGGGTCAACTCATGGGTAATGACTATATCGGTGGACACAATATTATCTACACAGTGAGGAGAGTGCAACTACAAGTCTATAGTGGAGTGACTTGTAGTTAATGAATATTGATTAAGCGGATCAAAGAGTTTGATCGCTTAATCTCACATCATGGACCTCATGAACCGTAGGTCCATTAGAATCTCCTCCGTTGGCTCAACATGGTAATATTGAGGGTATAAAGTTAGGAATGAAATTGAAGTGTTCAATTTCATATATGAGATATCATATCAATTATATGTGATATAATTGATATAATATATAGTTTTAATGTGAATTGGATTCACATATTAACTATATATTAAAGAGAGAATGAAAGAGGGATAGGATGGTAATTTTCATCCTTATCTCCTTATATATAGTTGCATAAGATGCAACTATGAAAAGTTAACCTAAGTGATTCCAAGCCTTTGTTTGTGTTGTTGGAAAGGTTCCAAAACACAAACATCTCTCTCACAACATCTCATATCACCTAAAGGGAACCCACATTCCTCCCTCAACTAGAGAACAACGGAGAAGATCCAGTGGTCGTGTTTTCGTCCGTTCGTGGTTCGTGTTGCTGAGATCTTGATCGTGAGAGAGGAGGAGCACTTGAAGAAAGGTTCTTCAAAGGTAATATTTCTTGTTGTCCATCTAGTTTATATGCTTAATCTAGTTATTTTCGTTCTTGTATGTAATCTTTGTAACTAAATCAAAAGCGCGCGATTCACAATCGTTTCCGCTACGGGATTCGATTCCCTTCAGTTGGACACGTTCCTTCATCTTGTTCGAGGCTCGAGGAGTGATTCTCGGAGTGCATAGGGTGTTGGACATGTTCCTTCCTCCTAGTTGTATCGTTATGCTGCCGAAATTTTAGCGCAAGCGGTGCAACGTGGAGTGACACCCTAGTAGAATGATTCTAAAATTATGGGGTGTTACATTGTAGGATTTGAAGTGTGTGTTTAGTGAGTTTGTGATATATATAGTGAATTCTTGTGAGGTCATTTGTTTTTTTTCGACTTTGAATTGTTAATTTAGGTGAATTTACGGTAAATGGAGGCAGTTAGGCACTTTCCCTCTTTAAACTAATTTTAGTAAGTTTTATGAGTTTTGGAGTGTGTTTGGATTAGTTTATGAGATTTTGACTGTGTTTGGGCGAGTCAATGGTACGTGGAGTGAGTTAGAAATATTTTAGGGAGTTTATACCTTGTGGAAAAGGTGAAAAAAAGAAATGTTTCTTTTTTCTTTTTTTTCTTTTTTTTTTACCACTATACTAAGCTCTCAATAGTCATAGTAGGTTTCTATCTCCAAAGCCAATTTGTTCCATTGATATTTTTAGACTAAATAAAGGATAGTTAAACTTTTTTGTTAGATTATTCAACTCCTTTTAACTTGTTTACAATTTAATATATTCTAGTAAAATGATTATGAATTACTAATAGTTTGTCCATTATGTTAATTGGACTTATTTTGATCGTACAATGGCAAGCACACAAGAGGATCCATTCTAGCTAAGCATGGATGATTTCTTTAATGTTATAGAATTATTATGAAACTTAATTACTGTGTTTTATTATATGTTATATTGTAGTCATAATTAGACTTAGAAATCGATCTGAGTGAGGTAAGGTTCTTTATTTAGTGTCATAGTTTACTTAGTTATATGATTATTCTACCGTTATGGTAGACATACTTTAGAGAGTTTGTTTCACTGAGTTAGTGGGATTTGAACTAAGACTAGATGAATTAGACATTTTTTTTGGGGGGGGGGGGGGTGGTAGTTTGGGTACAATTTGTAATATTTGGAGTGAATTTCAATGAGTGTGGTTTTTTTTTTTTTTTTTTTTTTTAAGGTTAGTTTTGGTGAGTTTGTGGATTTTGGAGTGTGTTTGAGTGGTTTCTGGGATGTAGACTGAGTTTGAGTGAATTAGGCGCATTTTATTGGCTTCTAAGGGTTAGTTCGGGTGAGTTTGTGAGATAAATAGGCACCTTTAAGACACTTTATTGTCATTTCAAAGATATATAGGCACCTTTAAGACACTTGCATAGCTTCGAAGGGTGGGTTATAAATGCATTAGGCTCGTTTATGTTCATTTTTGTCCTCCATAGGATATTTAGACACTTTTTAGCCACTATTGGCTACTTTGTAGGTTTCGAGGGGTGCATTAGATACTTTAGTATGAGTTAGGTTTTGGTCTCAAAGGATATTTAGGGGTTGGGTTATATGTGTTAGGCATCCCTAGGGCACTCAAGTTCATTTCGGTCTCAATGGGCTACTTGACGCTTTTTAGACACTTGGAGGCCACTTTAAATATTTTGGAGGATGGGGTAGACACGTTAAGTTCATTTGAGGTTAGGTTTTTGCTTCTTTCACGCTTTAATGTCAAATGATACTCAGTAACATTATTTATCTTTTGAAAATTTTTTGTACATTTTTCTTTCCTTTATTTTAGTTTGTAATTCATGTTTAGAATTTTTCATATTATTTATTTTTTTTAAGTTTATAATTTTGTAATCTTGAAGGTTGCTTAAGAAAAAAATGGACGACAATGGAAGCCTTTTAGAATAATTTTTTCTTTTTAGTGCTTTTTTTTTCTGTCGAAAATCTAGTATAGTGAATGTATTGGATGATATTTTTGTAAGAATATTACATTTTAATATATTGAATTTTATATAATGGTACCATTGGTTTTTATTTATGTTTCAATAACGAAATTTCAGGTAATTATAGATCAAATGAAAAAGAAACAAAACAAACATATCTTATGCAATAAATAAGCGTCGACATATATAAGTTCTTGCCATGCAAAGTATTTTTATAGGCAAATCCACACTTCTCCCGACACATCAAAACATTAGGATAGACTTTTTTTCGATGCTTCCTTTATGTCGGGAAGCGAATTTCACTCGACGTAGAACTATTTTCGTTGGCATAACCTTTTCCAATGGCTCTAAATTGACGACTTTTCTGACATTTTTATTTGTTGATACACGTTATCGCCAGTGCTTTGTATTAGTTTTTTCGACGCTTTTTTGCATCGACAAATTCTAAAATTCTTGTAGTGTCTTAACATTTTAACAGCTTAAAGATCTAGTAGACAAAAAAAAATAAAAAAGTTGGAACTTATATGATATAAGCTTAAAAAGTTTAGGACTAAAATTGTAATTTAACTTTAAAATTTTTAAAATTTTTCTTTTGAGTGGATTGAAAACCTCTTTTTTTTTTTTTTTTTTGAGTGTTGGGTTTTGTGAAATTACAGAAAAATAGTTGGATAACTAAAAATGAAGACCTGCCTTCTTTCTTTGTAGGTCGGTGACTCCATGATCTTCTGCGAATTTGGACCCGCAAGCCACTACGAAAGATATGTCAAAAAGGTGGAAAAAGACAGGGAGATCTTTGATCTTTAATTAAGTTGTTCCTGTCGTTGGATGGTTTTATTTACTTTTGAGTTTAATGACAAATTTGTACGATTTAATATAATTTTTATAAATTGTTTCATACTATTTACAATGATTTCATCCATCTATAAAGATGAAATTCTAACTTAATATATTGTCTAAATTTTACCTTTTAAAATTAGGGACTAAATTCTAGCTTTCCCCAAATTTGTAATTTATCCTCTTAAATTAAAATATTTTCATAACAAAAATATATATATGACATCTTTTTTTTAAAAAAAAATATTTTGATTGAAAATGATTGTTTTTGTTGTGAAATTGAGAGGCAAAACCAGACACCAAAATTTTACCAAAACATATAATAATAATAATAATAATAAGGAAAATATGGATATATTAATACCTATATATAATATTAAGAAAAGAAAGTGAAATTATATGACAAAATAAAATAAATTAGAAAAATTAGAAAGAAAATGGAAGGAGAAGAAAAGGATTAGAGAGTTTCAATCTAATGGTGTCTTTTTATTTTCCACTGTAAGTCACTATTTATAGGTAATTTAGAGAGCATGATGTGGTCCATTTGGACACCAATCACTGAGGTTTGGATGAAACTTGGGAGACACTTTGGCTATGGGGAATTTCCCACTTGGCATGGGTATCAAACTAACATATCGTAAGAATCAATTTTAAGCTTTATTGAAAGTACAAGAAGCTACGTTTACCATTTATTATAAGAACAATAAAATTAAATGGAAATGTATGATTTCTAAATGAGGGGATTTTGACTAGACCGATATTACTCATGAATTGAAAAAATTTGAACCACAAATTTTATAGTCATTAGCACATTTGATATGTCAATTAGACTATCCTCTATTCCGAAGCAATAATTTGTTTGATTCCTCGATTGAGAAAGAAAAGTCAAGTCAAACGAATAAATGGTTGAAAAAGCTTGAATAAAAATAAAATAAAATTGAACTGTGTTAAATTTTAAAATAATCAAAATAATCCATTTTATTTTAATTTAATTTAATTTTGATTATGGCTTCCTCCTCTCTATGAAAATATAAATATATGAAGTATCCTTGGAATAGAGAAACAAACAAGAAGATAAGGTCTCATTTGATAATCATTTAGATGTCATTTGATAACTATTTTGTTTGGGGTTTTTAGTTTTTGAAAATTAAACTTATTTTCACATAATTTCTCTACAATAGAGATAATCTCCCTTAAGTAACCATTTAAACTTTTAGCCAAATTCTAAAAACAAAGTCAAGTTTTTGAAAGCTACTTTTTTTTAGTTTTCAAAAGTTGGCTTGGTTTTAAAAACATAGGTACAAAGTAGATAAAAAGACATATAAACTCATTGGTATAAGTAGTATTTTTAGGTTTAAATTTCAAAAACTAAAAACAAAAAACAAAATGGTTATCAAATGGGGGCTTAGTTTTTTGTTTTGGAAAATAAGTGTATAAATACTACTCTCACCTAAGGTGTACTTATTTTGTTATCTACTTTTTATTTATGTTTTCAAGAACCATCCATGTTTTGAAACTACTAGAATTGGACTAAGAATTCAAATGCTCCTTAAGGAGATGAAAGCTATTATAAAAAAATTGGAGGAAAGCAAACTTAATTTTTAAAAACTAAAAAATAAAAAAACCAAAGCATATCCAATGGAGCGTAAAGTTGTTGATTTCAGATCATTTTTAAAAAAAAAAAAAGTAAAAAATAAAGATTGAATTGTGAAAAAAAATAAAAAAATCAAGTGAGTCCAAAAATGGTACCACTACCATCTCATCTTCTTTTCTTTTTCTTTCTCTTCCTCTTATTTTATTAAAATAAATTTTGAAATAATCTCAAGTGAGTCCAAAAAGGGGTACTATCTCCTCTTCTTTTCTCTCCCTTCTTTTTTTTTTTATATAAAAAATAATAATATCAAGAATTGATGAACTCCCTCCCACCACAAAATGGCTCAAATCCACCCACTTCAAGAAGGATCTTTCATGAGAAACTTCTTTGGCTCAAACATTTTGTAGTTTTTGTTGAAATTCATATAGTTTATTTATTAATTCATGGGTAGGTACCAATATAATAGACGATTAAATTTGTACTATTTCATATACATCATGAGTGGTCTTATTTATTGGATCAAAGGCTTAATTTTTTTTGTGAATTATATAGTTATTCGTTACTTTTCGAAAATGGCGTAACAAAGTCAAAAACCATATAATTAGAGTTATATTCCAAGATGTTATATATCCATTTAAGTCTCATGTCCATCAAAAGAAAGAGAGACTTGCCTTATTCGGATTTCAGTGTAATCGAAAAAAATTGAAAGCCCTAACAAATTTTTCCTTCCACATTTTGCAATCTTCACTTTATTTTCTATTGTTTCTAGCACTACAAGTATGGAGTAAAAATTAGAACCTCGAAATTTAAGGGAAAGATAGATATTTATAACATGTTGATTTATGTTCATGTTCACTTCACTTTATTCTCATAAAATACATGTATCTATTGGGATTATTTTAATAATCAATTCATATATTTGAGAACAAACCTAATTATCAATTATATTTGAGTTATCTAATGAGATTTTTTATGTTGTCTTGATTATGGATCCATGACTTCTCATTTACTGGTACAGTACCAATAAATCTTGGAGGGTCGTTATGCGAAGCCTTAGCACCAACATATATAGTCACACTAGTACAATTTCGGGATTTTATGACATTGAAAAATTGTCATAAACACATTTTATGACTCTTTTTTTTCACTCGTAGAAACCACCATCAAGAAAACCTTATACATGACACATTCAAAAATATGTCATAATTAACTATTTTATGACAATTAATGATTGTAAAAAAACGTATTTAAGACATTTGTTAAAAGTCATGGAAAACTTTTTATGACAATTAAACATTGCCAATAAATACCTCCTAAGACTAACGTTTCCGTCAAGATATATATATTAACGACAGTTTTTAAACGTCATAGAAATTCTGTTTATGACAAAATTTAAGTATCAAGTATGTTGTTTCTATGACAACAAAAAAATGTTAATGACAATGTTCGTGTGTCAAGTATTTGTTTTCTATGATAGTTTGTAGTTGCCAACAAAAAAATTTACTCAAAGCCCAGTTTACTTAAGCTAAATAAGCCCAGTAAGAAACTCATGTTAACTTGATACTAAAATGAACGAGAGAGAGGTATTTTATAGGAGAAGATGGTTGTCCAAAACATAAATTTTTTGATGTGGGACAAATGGAGTTTTTATGACGTTGAAAAACTGTCATAAATTTGTGATGTTGAAAAACTGTCATAAATGTTTAAAAACACGAAAATCTTCGTTTTCCCTGCCAAAAACGCGCATCCAACAATTTATGACGGTTTTTTTCTCCCTCCCTCTTATTTGGCTTAGCTATAGTGTCATAGAATGTCAAATTTGTGGTAGTGTCAGGTTTCCCAACATGTTATGCCTTTGATGTAAACTTTAGATTACATGATTATACAATAAAACTCTAACATTGTATAATTCAATAAAAGCCAAGATCTTTGAACAAGAAGATTTTCACAAATAATATAATGGGATAGAATAACATACCTGGATCTATGGTATTCTTCTAGTAGAGAAGGATTGTGTTTCTCTCTCTTGGTCTTCCTTTACTTGAACTTGATTAGGTTTCTTGATGGAGAGAAACTTCTACTTTATTAGGCAGAGAGAGAGCCAATCCCTAGGATTTTATCTTTATATACACCTTTCCATCATGGTGTTTAAATTAGGGAAATTATCTTTTACTTAATTGGCCTACTTTATCAGTAGGCCCAAAACATAAAGTTTAAATAAATGTTATTGGGCCACATTAATGATCATTTATATTTAAATAATCTAACAGTATCCCACTTGGCTCATTCGACATTATTTACCACATACGATCATAAACATAATGCGCATAGAAGATAACTTTCATCTTCATATCATGATATCAATATCAAGTCAAGAAACTGATAAGGATCATGGCGGTCATACATCATTACATCGACATAATCCCTTCCATGTATCACAAACCTCGTTCTTCACCTAACATGATCTATAAAGATATTCAATAATGGTCCAACATAAGTGTCTTTATCAAAGACAATGTCCTATTTGATTACGTAATTCATTTATGTATATACCAATCATTAGAAATAGGACTAATAATATAAATCAGAAATTAAAAATATTTGAGCTCACAGTGTCAAAAAACATAATCATAATTTCAATAATGGTATCCACTAATGCTCATACGTTTGACATGTTCTTTGAATGTCTTAGGTGACAATCCCTTCTACAATCATAAGGTTAGTGCTAATGTATTTAATTGACACTCTTTGTTTCTGAATTTCTTTAATGACAAAATTTGAAAACTTCATATATTTAACACCTTTCGAATCCTTGATTGTTGCAGAATAATCACAATAAATTTTCAGCTACTTGGCAATAATGTCGACAATTCTAAGTCCTGAAATAAAGTTCTGCAACCATAAACCATGAGTTGTAGCCTCAAAGCATGCTACAAATTTTGCTTTCATAATAGAACTTGATATGAACCACCAGGGCATCAAATTGTTATTTTCTAATTTTTATATAATTCTATTGTTTTTCCAATTTTATCCTTTTTATGACAATTTAAGTAGGGGTATTTTTTTTGTCATTTGTCATGATATGACATTTAGGGTTTTGGGAAGCTATTTAAATCTTGACCATTAGGTTGTACAAGACAGTTTTTGGATGAATACAAATTTTGTGTGATTTGTTGCAGAGTCACATCATCACCTTTGCAATTCTTGAGTATAGGGTTGCAAGCCAGGAACATTCAGGTAGGTTTGATCAACTTGCTTGTGGAGTGTTTCATCCTTGAGTGAGGAACTAGTTTCCTTACCTCTTGGTCTTCGATCATAAGGTAATCCACATCTAGTCCTTTTCCTTGGGATTGAATCGAATCGATTTGGGGTTTTTGGTGTTTGAGAATTAGGGGTTCACATAACCAAAGGGTTCCTAATTCCAATTCGCTAGGGTTTTCTTATCATTTGGTATCAGAGCTTTAGCTCTAGATCGGATCTATCCTTCTTTTTTTTCCTCATCTATATTCTGAATTATTGTTTCCAAAATTCTTGTCTCATTTATTTAAAAAAAAAAATACTTGCAATTTGATCCATGCGCTTCATCTTTCTAAACAAATAATTGTTTATGATCTACTCATGCATAATCTTTTGAAGCAATTATATTTTATTTGATCATATTTGGAGAAAACTTTAACCATAAGCCTTTTTATTCAAAATCCAGAGAGTAGATTCCAAAAGCATACCTATTTTCTTAGAAATTTGTTCTTTGAGAATTTTTCTGTTGCACATCTAATGAATTGTTATGATTTGACCTATTTTTAGTTTCGTGTTTAGGACTCCAAATCGATTGATTCCAGTGCCTAAAGTGAATCAAATCGACTTAAGTTTGAAGAAAAAATACCGATTCTGGAAAAGGTCGAAGTAAAATAGAAGAAAATTTTGTTTGTGTTCATACTGTTCAAATCTGGAAAATCTGAAAAATCTTATCTATCTGGTTTGAATAATTTTTATAAGCCCAAATTTTATATACTCGTTTTTTTAGAGTAAAAAAAATCTCAAAAATTGTTGCTCAAAGAACCGGATCGAAAGATACTAAACCGGTCAAGCCAATTTGATTCTACAGAAGCCCAATTTCTTTTCTGCAGCAGCTTTTCTTTCTTAGCTTTTTGTTATCTAAAATTATTTCTTTTAAGCCCAACTTTGAGTGTATTAAATATCACTTAATTTTAAGAGCTCTAACTATTTTTACCAAATTTACCAATCTACCCTTGTCATAAACCATAGTCCCTATAGTTTTTGATATTGTGATCAAAGAAGGTATTTTTGTTAATTAGGGTTATTTTGTGAATTTGTGCATAAACTCTTGCTTGTTTGCAGCGTTTATCTTAATTCCAACACTTGCAAGTAATTCAGTACTTAAAAAAAAATTGTTTAGTTGTTTACTTTTCTTTGTTCATCTTACATAATTCCTTGAATCTTGAATCTTAAATTCTTGATTTTAGATATTTTGTTTTTGATATTTCATTTCTTAGTTTGTTGGATCTTGAACATTAGGTTCTTGATTTCTAGTTTTCATTTTTTATATATATTCTACTATTCTTTGCTTGAGTTTGACACTTTACAATCATTCTTGCTTGGCTTGTTTCTAACTTGCTTCTCTGATCTTAGTTGCAAAGTTTTGGCTCACACCCTATCTTTAAGAGAGATTACATCTTGTAAGGGAGAGTTTACATTAAAGAGAGTAAACACAAGTGAACTTCATATGTTGAGTGAAGCACGTGAGGGAGTGAATTGTGAGGTCCAATTTTCTTTATGCTAACATCTTCTTGCAGTCATGTATGCACAAAAGAGATCTCTAAGGAATGACCATAATGTTGATCGAAATAAGCCTCGAGTGTTCTTTGGGAGTATTTGCAATCCAGATGAGTACCTTTAGTGGGAGGAGGAAATTGATGTCATATTTGATCATCACCACTATAGTGAAAATGAAAAGGTAAAATTTATCATATCTTCATTTGAGGATTATGCCCTAACATGGTGGAACATTTTGGTGTCGAAAAGGAGAAAAATGGAGATTATGCAATACCCTCATGGAAAGAAATCAAACTTCTGATGAGGAAGTGTTTTTTTTTCCTAAGTCTTTCCACAAATTGCAAACTTTAAGACAAGGAAGCAAAAGCGTGGAAAAGTATTATGAAGAGATGTTCCTATTAATTGAGGAAATTAACTTGGATGAGGATGAGGAAGCTATCATGGACCTATTCTACCAAGGACTTAATGAGAATATTGCCAAGATGATTGTTGAATGAGAAGAAATTCAACCTTGTGAGGATTTGGAAGAGATGGTGGATATTGCCATCAAAATAGAAAGGCAACTCCAACGGAGATGTTTAAGATACACTAAATCTACGACTACCTCCAATGCCAATACATTTGTGACAAACGTTAGTTTACCTACCATGTATGAGCATTTTGATAAGGTAGAATGTAGAAAAGAGAAGTTTATCAATGTTGTACATATGCATAATAATGATATTTTGCCTAGTAGGTCATTAGATAGCAAGGAATCACATGATTGTAATCTTACTACTACTGTTGTGCCACTTATTTCTGGAGAAGCATATTGTGTTGATGGTAGTGGGGGAGCAAAAGTAGATGATAGTGAGCTTGAAACTCAATTATTTTGTGATAACACTGTTAGTAAATTCAATCACGAAGTAACATGTGATCCTACTCTTGTATCAATGCTTCCAAGAGAAGTAAAACTTGATGTGTGTGAGTTGAAAAATAAAAGGCATGAGACCGAGGAAAAAGCAATAATAGAAATTTATGAAGAAGAAAAATGTGAAAACACAAATGAGAGAGAAAACCAAGTGAGTAATACTCGGTCTAGAGATCAAAATGAGAGAAAAGCCAAGAATGTGCCTTTAAGAACTTGTGAGGACAAATCTTTCTTGATTTCAAAACAAAACATTTCTGAACTTGATAAAAGAGATTGTTTTCTAACCAGTGAACTTCAACCAAGTTTGCCTAGTTTTTCTTTTGAGTTTTTGCAGGTTGTTAAAGCATTGAACATGAACCAAAACTCAAAGATTAGTCCAAATTCTTTCTATGGTTGCAAACTATATGTGAATTGGAAGAACCATCATTCTTTCCAAAAGAAATGGAATCCAAGAGAAGATGGGTCATTGACATTTCATGCTTATGATGTTGATTTACCAGGGAGACCATTCAAGAGAAACCCAAGAAGAGTCATACCATTTTCTTCTCATGATTTTAAGACCGTTTTACAAGGAATTGATTTGAATTCGAGGACGAGTCCTTCAAAAGAAGGAGAGGATGATATGAACCACCAGGGCATCAAATTGTTATTTTCTAATTTTTATATAATTCTATTATTTTTTTCAATTTTATCCTTTTTATGACATTTTAAGTAGGGGTATTTTTTGTCATTTGTCATGATATGACATTTAGGGTTTTGGGAAGCTATTTAAAGTTTGACCATTAGGTTGTACAAGACAATTTTTGGATGAATACAAATTTCGTGTGATTTGTTGCAGAGCCACATCATCACCTTTGCAATTCTTGAGTATAGGGTTGCAAGCCAGGAACATTCAGGTAGGTTTGATCAACTTGCTTGTGGAGTGTTCCATCCTTGAGTGAGAAACTAGTTTCCATACCTCTTGGTCTTCGATCATAAGGTAATCCACATCTAGTCCTTTTCCTTGGGATTGAATCGAATCGATTTGGGGGTTTTGGTGTTTGAGAATTAGGGGTTCACATAACCAAAGGGTTCCTAATTCCAATTCGCTAGGGTTTTCTTATCAGAACTACACTTGAAGAGCATTTATCCATCTTAAATCTTTTCATAACTTTATTGATATATGCTTTCTGAGACAATTTAAACAATTTGTGTTCCATTACGGAATATTTCTATTCCAATCACATAGGATAATGTCTCATTCATATCTTTCATTTTAGAGTTATTGAAGAGGAATTCCTTAGTTTAACATAATAAACTAAAGTCATAAGTAGTCAGCAATATGCGATCAACATATATAACAAGAAATATAATCTGTCATCAACATACATAACAAGAAATATATACCACTGATCTTTAGATACATAAATCGATCAATGTTATTTTCTTTAAATCTAAGAGATGTGATGGTATCATTAAACTTAATATACTATTGTCAGGAAGCTTGTTTAAGTTCGTATATTGTCCTTTTTAACTTACACACCATATGTTCCTTTCCTTCAACCACAAAAACGTAACATTATGGTTGATCCATGAACACTTCTCCATCTAAATTCTCGTTTAAGAAAGTAGTTTTCACATGTATTTGATGAAGCTCTAAGTCATAATGAGCTACTAAAGCCATAACAATTCTTAATGAATCCTTTTTTAGAGACATGAGAAAAAATTTCTTCATAGTCAATACCATCTTTCTGAGTAAAACCTTTGGCAACAAGTCTAGCCTTGTGTTGTTCAATATTGTCATTTGAGTCACGTTTGGTTTTAAAAACTCATTTACATCCAACTCTTTTACTTCCTTCAGGCAATTCTACAAGGTCCCATACCTCATTGTGGTCCATTGATTTTTTAACTCTTCTTTCATGGAATCTAGCCATTTAATAGAACTGTTACTTTCAATGGTTTGTGAAAAAGAAACTGGATCATTATCAATGCCTAAGTCAAATTTTGACTCATGCAAATAAGCCATATAATCATCAGAAATAACAGATCTTCTTTGCCTTACAGATCTTCTAATTCTATTTCTACCGGTTCTTCTATTGTAGATTCATTAACTACAACATCATTATGTGGTGTTTGATCATTAATTTGTTGTTCCTATGGGTTATTAAGAGAATCAACAACTATAGGAACAACAACTTGAGAAGAAGTCATAAATGAAGCAATTTGCTTCTTAACTTCTTAAATTTCCACTTTACGTGGTTCCAAACTCCCACTAACTTCACCATTCTCAATGAACCTAACATTTCCAGTTTCAACTATTTTCATATTATAGCTAGGATAATAAAATCTATACGCTTTAGATTTTTCTGGATAACCAATGGAAAAATCACTGGTTGTTCTTGAGTCCAGTTTCTTTTCATGTGAATTATGAATTCTTACTTTTGCTTGGCAACCCTAAACATCCAGGTACCTTAAACTGGGTTTCCTTTCTGTCCACAGTTCAAAAAGTGTCTTTGAGACTGACATAGTAGGGACCCTATTTAATAAATATTGGACAGTTCTTAAAGCATACATTCACAACGATATGGGTAAAGATGAATTAATTAACATGCTCCTAATCATATTCATTAAAGTACGATTAGGTCTTTCTGAAACTCCATTTTATAGTGGTGTTTCTAGCATTGTGTATTGAACACATATGCCATGATTTTCTAGGAATTTAATAAATGGACTAGGGCAATGCCCATTTTCATCATACTTTCCATAATACTCATCACCTCTATGAGACCTTATGATTTTCACCTTTCTATCTAATTGTCTTTCAATTTCATTGATAAATATCTTTAGAGAATTTATTAATTGAGATTTTTCATGCAACAAGAAGATATAACCATAACGTGAAAAATCATCAATAAAGGTAATGAAATACTTTTCTACACCAAAAGATGGAACATCAAAAGGCCCACAAATATCGGTGTGTATAATCTCAAGGAGTTGTGAGCTTCTCGTAAAGATAAAAGTTGGAAGTAAGGAGTTAGGGATAAATATTATCATAAAATTTTCATTTTCATATGGTCCTTAGCCTTGCTGCTAAGTTTTTCATTTCAAGGATATGCTCATGCATAGTATGATAATCATCAAACTTAATGGCGGTTATACTACTCATCAAATGTCCCCAACAAGTGACTTATCAACTAACTTAAACTGGGAACAATGTTCCATAAATTCATAAATTTCTAATCACTTTCGATTTTTGTAATTGTGGACTTGACATAATTGTTTGCTACATTCATTTCGCATAAACATTAAGTCCAATCTATTTGATCTTTCTTAAACTTTATAGAATGATCTTTCCTCATCACTGCTAGCATTAGTAAGTGCAGTAGGGTTTCTTATCAAAGAGTGCCAAATCAAGATCCAAAACATTAAGATAGAATCGGATTTGATTGCATCAATAAGAAAATTGAGTTCATTAAACTTACTAATAGATTGGTTTGCAAATACATAAAATATGCTTACACATCATTGCTTTGAAAATAAACTTAAATATATAATGCATATTCATTAGACATTAAACAAACATTAAGAATACATTGAAGTTGTAAACCCAAGATCTTTCTTTGGAACCTCCTTATTATCAAACAACAAAAAGAAAGAAGGAATGAATGTTTAAAACTTGGTTTTCCATGTTTTAAAAAGGAAAGAAATGAAGTGAAAGACAAAAGGAAAACAAGGAAGGAAAGTTTAAACCATTTCGGTTTGGATTGCTTTTAAAACAAAAGAAGAAAAGGAAATGAAACAAATGTTTAATATACTAAGTTTGCTTTGTTTTGCAAAGAAAAGGTAAGAAATGAAAAGATAAAGGAAGGAAAAAGAAAAGAAAAGAAAAGGAAAAGGAAAAAAAGAAAGAAAGTGGAAGGTGGGCCCCCACCTTGGTTTATCTTTTTAAACAACCAAGAACCTTCAATTTTCTTCTCATTTTCATCAAAGAGTAGCTGAGGGTTCGTGGGAGAAGCTTAAAGGAAGAAGAAGAAGAGGGTTTCAGCTGGAAATTGAAGAAGAGAGGGAGAGAACTCAAGCAAATTAGTAGAACAGCAAGGTAATCACTCTGCCATGTTCTGCTATTTGGTTCATCTCGAGCTCTACAGAAAGAGGTAAGAGCTGAAATTTTGTTTCAAATGCAAGTTAACTCATATTGGAACAAAATTCGTGAAGGATGCTCGAGCAAATTCGGACCCTAAGCCACTGATTTATGAAGAGGAAGTCAGAACACAGAATTTACTGTCAAATCCGAGAAGTCTCTGATGTTTTGGTTGTACTGACCTGTAGAATTGGAATCAGAAGCTCTATTAGGTATGGTTGGAAAGCTTATTGAATTTCCTACAACTTTCATGAAGAAATCGTGAATAGAAAATGACTGGAAGATGTTGTAAATAGCAGGTCAAGTTTCGGGTTGCAGCAGAAATTCGAATCTGGAATAGCAGAAGTTGGTTCCGGGGAAAGGAGCTTTCGAGGTATTTCTGAACCAATCTATTGGGAATCTCATTTTCATGTCTTCATAAGAGTTTTAGAGGGTTCAAAAAGGAAGAGTTTGGTATAAAGTACATTATTTTTGGATAAGTAAAGAAGAAGTTATGAGTATCTGAATACAGGGCATAAAATCTGTTAAATGCTGGAATTTTTGAAAGTGTGTTTTCTTGTAAGTTTAAGGTTAAAAAGCATGAGCTCGAGGTTCTAATGGTTGAATTTGGTTTGTTTGACAGGCCAAGAGCAAATAAGTCGAGTGTACGGGTCAAGACTCTAGTTCTAACACTGTGAGTGACAAAACGAACCTTGAAAATGGTTTATAGGCGTGTATTATGCTTATGAAATGCAAGGTTTTGCTAAAACGAAATGGTTTAGATGTTTATTGTTTCTTGAACACTTGTTTATAAGCATTCATGATTTCTTAGAAATGTTTTAAAGTGTTCATGATGAGCCTAAAAGTCTTTATAAAGTTTATACATGAGCATATGTCCAATGGTTGCCAAAACTTATGAAAATGTGATGATTTCAAGCAAGCATGTACTAGCAAGTATGTTTTAAAGATTTCTAGTTTTATGAACAAGCTAAGTAAGTTTCGAGTTTTATGAAAGAAAAGATAAAATTCTGCATGCTTCAAATGTTTTCATGTGATCTTCTCGAGATATTGAGCCCGAGGCTATGTAGTACCGTGTGCACACAGTGTCTTATTCGTTGTCGACGCTGAGTGTACTCGCGATGACAAACATTGCTTGCTCGTGAGTCTTTGGGGGCCCCACTCATTTACAAAGACGATGGGAGTCTTTGGCGGGCCCCACTACATCAGTAGAATAAACGTTGGTGTATCTGGGCGTGCCTACACAACGTGATTGTGACATGTTTTAAAAAGAGTTTATATCATTTACATGCCTTACGAGATTTTAATCTGTCTTGCTTGTTTTCATGAAAAGCTATAATGATTACACGATTACTTTTAACGCTGATTACGGATGCATATGCTCATAGATGGCCAGTGATATGATTTACGAGTTAATAGCTTTCTTTTAAACTCAAGTCACTCATCGAGCTTTATAGCTCATTCTTTCGATGTTTTTCCACTTTTCGGTGAGATCGAGCTCCTGTGCACGAGAACTCGCCATATCCGCTGAAGCTTCACATGTTGATATTTTATGCGTGGTGGTGTGGTTTAGCAAGTCCATATGTCTGTAAATTATTTTAAGAGTACTATGTAGTTATAGTCGTATGTGCTTTAGAGGTTGTGGTTGCTTAATTAGTGGTTTGGTTTGTTTGTGGTTCTGATGTTCTAGCTCATCTTAGTTTCCAAGAGAGACTTGAGAAGAGTTTCTCCTCATGTACGTCTTATAGATGTCAAGATTCCGCTGTGTTAAGTTTAAAGTGTTCCATATGCGAACATAGTTTGTTTTCAGGTAAAGTAGTGTCAGCAGGTATTGTTAAGAGGTAACAATGTCTGTTGGCTTCATGCCGTCTCCCAGGCTAAGTTAGCAAGTGGTTCGGGAGGGGGTGTGACAGAAGTTCTCCTTTGGGAGATACAACACTATACAACATAAATACATAATTGATGCTAGATTTAATTTTACATAATTGGTAATTAAAATTCTCAAATTAGATACATTCGTTATCTTTGGATATACTAAAAATATGTAATCAAACATCTCAATTGACCACGATAATGTTCAAAATTATAAAACTATTGATCAACCTTTGGGCGATTCAAAATGTTTTATAATAATGAACGTCAATATACTCATGATAAAATCATTAATGTTATCTCATTCATTAGCATCACATAAACATGAGTAATTGAATTAACTTTAATTTGATATCCATAAAACATACTAATTTGGCCACTTTGGTGACTAACAAATTATTCGTAACATAGATATCATAATAATAACAAGTAATTTTTATCATATAATTTGCAAGACATTAACATTGCAAATAATTTTATCAATAGATAATTTAGAAAAATTTCATGCACTCCAAATTGTGTAATTGACGTAACTTAATTTGATATCTACTAACATTCTAATTCGGCTACTTTGGTAGCTAACAAATTATCCATAGCGTAGATATCATGATAAACTAATGATAATAATAAATATCCATAACATAAATATCATGATAAAATAATGATAATAATAATAATTCATAACATAAATATCATGATAAAATAATGATAAATTTAGATAAATCAAATAAAGTATTATTATCATTATTTTAAACATTTATCCCATTGAAGACGATAATGATAATAAATAAATAAATTATTTAAATTCTACGAATTTGAATTTTTTGAAATTCAAAGTGAAGTTTGAAATCTTGTAGGACCCATCAATAATAATTTGATTTGTTTGTAATCAATAACATGATCAACTCAAACAAAATCCAATTAGGAAAAACTTATTGGAATTCAAATTTTTGAAATACAAGAATTCATACACAATCCAATCAAAAAATCTTAATTGATGAACACATGTGAAATTCATATGAATTCTTGAATATATTAACTTAAAATAAATCATAAATAAAAGAAGATTCTTTCTTAATCAAAAACTCATATGAAATCTTTAAAATAGGAACTTAATTCAAATAGATCATATGATCTATTGAAACTTAAATATTAATTTCAATCAATCCATAAACTTAATTCTTGAATGCAATAAGTATAACAATGAATTCTTGAGCAAGAATGAAAAACAATCAAGATATATAAGATTCTTGAATGCAAGAATTAAAGAAAATAATCAAGAACACAAGATTCTTGAATGCAATAACAATGAATTCTTTACCCTCATAAATGTGATTACTTGATTCATCAAGGAAAACCCAAACGTAGTTATTAGTAGCAGAAACATAAATTCATACATTAAAACATCAATGGAAAATCTCATGTTCTCAACTTGACTCTGATACCACATGTAAACTTTAGATTACAGGATTATACAATAAAACTCTAACATTGTATAATTCAATAAAAGTCAAGATCTTTGAATAAGAAGATTTTCACAAATAATATGATGGGATAGAATAACATACCTAGATCTATGGTATTCTTATAGTAGAGAAGGATTGTGTTTCTCTCTCTTGGTCTTCCTTTACTTGAACTTGATTAAGTTTCTTGATGGAGAGAAACTTCTACTTCATTAAGCAGAGAGAGAGAGTCAATCCCTAAGATTTTATCTTTATATACACATTTCCATCATGATGTTTAAATTAGGGAAATTATCTTTTACTTAATTGGCCTACTTTATCAATAGGCCCTGTTATGGGTAAGGATTGGACCAACGAGAATGGGCAGGTCGAATGGCCAAGGTGAAAAGGCAAAGCAAACTAAGAAGCCCAAATAATAGGTCAAAGCAGGTCAAACCATGATGGAACAAGATCAGAAGATCTGTCCGAGATCCGGCCCAAGCGCGTGGTTGGCCTCGGCATAGGCCGAGGCCGACCAGGGAAGAGCCCTCCCAATTGGGCTCAACCCTAGCCCCAGGCCCCGGGAAAGGAACCTGCCCAGGCCCAAGCCCAAACCCGTGGTCGGCCTCGGACGAAGCCGAGGCCGACCACGTCCAAGGCCATACCTGGACTTTGTTTCAACGGAACCGAACCCATAAGCCTGACTTCGGCCTTTCCCAACAACCCTTTTTCCAAAAGGAGAAGGAAACCCACCAAATGGAAGACTATTTAAGCTCTCCTAGAGGGAAGAAAGAGGTAAGTCAATTCTAATCACCCAAACTCAAACTCTTCCTCAATTATCTCAAAAACCCTCTCTGACTTAGGCATCGGAGCTTGTGTGGTCTACACCACACCGGTGTCCAGGTTTTCCTTGTCTTGCAGGCTGCGTTCTTCCCTAAGAATTACAAATTTACCGTCGTTGTCACGTGGAGGTCAGGTGTGTTCTCCTGTCCAAAATTTGGCAACAACAGTTGGCGCCGTCTGTGGGGAACGAACAACGCTTGCTTGGAAAACTGTAAACCTAAGCCAAGTACCTGAAGGACCATGAGCCGATTCATGGGAAATCAAAGCCGAAACGAAGGTGGAGAAGAGTCTGATCCTGATTGTCATCCACGGAGAATCCGAGCACTTCTCTCTCTCCTCGGCCTGCCCCGGTCACACAGGGCCATTACCACACGAGGAGATTGTCGAATTAAAGGAGAAGGTCGACAAGATAGATGAGTGCCTATGGAAGATCTTGGAAAAACTCGACCAAAAAGACCAACATCGGGAAAAGCGAAGGTGGCGGAAGGGATGGGAGAATCAAAATCCCGACCGAAGAGCGCACCGATAAGTCGATCCAGGAGGAACGACAGTCGCGCGCATTCCTCGCCCAAGAGCAAAGCAAGCAAGGCTCGCCGGATAAAGTCCATTGTGCGGTGTGAGCTCGTGACGTTCATCACGAAAATCGTCCCGAAAACTCTAAACCGGTGAGCTAGAAAAAGCTCAGGGGCGACGCCGACTTCACGAGAGGTGATCAACCAAAGGCGAAAAGCACGCAGACCAAGGCCGACTGGTGGCGGTAGAGGCCGACCAGAAGTCGTCGAGGCCGACCCGACGAGAAGCGAAGATGGCGCCAGCAGAGACGACTCCACCTTGGAAGAATGACATCCGCCAAATGCAAAAGGAATTCGGGATCTCCAAGGAACCTCCTAAAAATTCGAGAGGTCGAGAGATGGGATCTTGAAGCCCTTATCGAGCAAGTTGACCCGCCTTCACCAGACAAAATAATGAACGAAAGAATTCCGGAAAAGTTCAAAGTACCTTCCATCACCCCTACGATGGGAGCTCGGACCTGTAGAACACTTAGACACATATGAGATCGCGCATGGAGCTACACACTGAGCGTCGTAAGTGCTTAAATGCAGTGGCTTTCTCTTCCACCTTAACAGGCGGTAAGAGATTGTACAGAAAATTGAAGAGAAAATCCATCAGCCTTCAAAGAGTGGCGAGCATTTGTATCCCAGCCTCCTAGGAGGTTCGGGACCAAATAAAGCCTCAAATGCACTTGCTTACCATCAAGCAAGGACCTAAGGAAAGCTTGCGTGATTATGTTTCTCGTTTCAACAAAGAAACCTGCGCAGTCGAAGGTTTCACGACACTACACTCTGGATTGCCATCGTGAGCGGGTTTGCAAGACAAAGGCCTATTAAGGTCAATTGGAAAGAAAGAACCGACGCCTTACGTGGAGTTCATAGCAAGGGCAACAGAGTATATGGCGCGCAGTAAGACTTATTACGATCGAAAGAGGTCCCTAGTCAAGACAAGAATGACAAAGGCGTGGATTCACCGAACACGTAACTATCCCTCAACGGTCTCCAAAAAGAAGAAGAATCGAGGAAGTGGGCCGAGGCCGACGGATAATGGCCGAGGGACCACCGAGGCAGTACCGGCGCTTGGATCATCGAGTGGTCCCAAGTCAACCATTCGAAAGGTACACTTCCACGACGCTTCCTCCAGAGAAGATTTTGATGGAGATTCGACATTTGAATCTCGTGAAGTTCCCTGAAAAGATGAGAGCCCCACCGAAGAGAGCGAGACCCGCCAAGTCTCGCATGTTCCATAGGGACCACGGGCACGCCACCTCCAATTGCTACCAACTCGAGATGAAATAGAAACCCTAATCGGAGAAGGTACCGAAAGAGTACGTCCAAGACGACGCCACCTCCGGCCTCCGTCGTCATCGAGGCCACTCTCGAGTCAAGCCGAGGCCGAGCAAATGACGACGAGGCCGAGCGAGGACGAGCCACCCCGAAATCCGAACGATTTTCGGAGGACCACCGTGAGGCGAGTCCAACGAAGAAGAGGAAGGCAATCGCCGTGAAGCTCGGCGCAGATCCTTATTATCAAGGTATTTTCTCAGTTCATCCAAGTATAGGAGACCAAGTCCTCGGGTTCACAGAAGTTGAAGCTAGAGCGATCCATCAACCCCACAATGATGCATTAGTAGTGACACTCGCCATAGCCAACGTAAAGGTTCACAGAATACTCATAGATGGAGGAAGTTCAGCCGACGTCCTATCTTCAGCCGCTTTCAATGCCATGAAATTAGCAAGGGGGCTTCTCAAAGAAAATTTAACCCCCTTAGTTGGTTTTGGCGGAGAAAGGGTTACCCCTGAAGGTAGCATAGAGCTTCCAACACCTTTGGCGAAGGGCGAACTCATCACACAAATGATCAACTTCTTAGTAGTGGAATGCACCTCAGCTTACAACGCAATCCTTGGGAGACCAATACTTCACCAATTAAAAGCAGTGGCTTCCACATACCATCAACTCTTGAAGTTTCCAACCACCAATGGCGTCGGCATCGTTAAGGGACAACAGAAAGCATCAAGAGAGTGTTACTTCGCGGCATTAAAGGGGATAATGAGACGAAGTTTTGAAAGGGATCTCGGCCCCGACGTCGCCGAGGCTGACCACAAAATAGCCGAGGACGACCACGGAATGGACGAGGCCGCCGCGCGAAAAGTCAAGCTCCATGTTCATAGATAGGTTTATTTATATAGAAGACCCCATGTAAAGTTCGAAGTTTCTTTTCTTTTTACCATAAATGGAAGTTCAGTTTTGCTTTTCAAGTAAGAAAAATGTGACTCAAATACGGCTATCAACACAGATTTCCTATTTGAGTAGGGGGCTATGGGGAAGATATGTCTTGCACACTCCCTCACACACATTTTGTTTCTTTTTACACATAAACACATGAAAAGCTTGTGGTCGGCCGGGACCGAGCATATCATAGCCGAGGCCGAGCACAAGGTCGAGGCCGAGCACACCAGGTTAAGGCTAAGCACATGTGATAAAAAACATGCCCAGCCGAGACCGAGCATATTACGACCGAGGCCGAGCACACCAAAACGAGGCCGGGCATATATGATAACAAGGCATGCGCAGACCGACCAAACCGGCCAAGGCCGAGCATACCATTCAAATAAAGAAAGGGCAGAATTGCGCAAGGCCAAACATATTATAGCCGAGGCCGAGCACACCAAATCAGGGCCAAGCACATATAATGCGGGATCGACCAAATCGGCCAAGGCCGAGCACACTAGTTTGATAGGAAAGCACACGTTCTTTCATTCAAAGAAAAGAGGATTACATAGACGAATTACATCAAATTTAGAAAAAGCAAAAAGAAAAATACATAGAGCCTAAGACTCATCCACTCCAGCTCCACCACTACTGTTTGAGTCCTCAGAGTCAGGAAAGGCAGTGGGGTCATTCTTGAAGGTAGCATAATCCTCCTCAAGAATCCCAAAGTCTATATCCTTGAAACGTTTGGAGGCACGTTTGATGGCCCAGTTGCATCCACCATCGAAAATACTGTTCTGGAGGGTTGAAAACTCCTCCGTCCTCTTAAACCCCTCAGCCAAGTACTCAACATTAGTCAAAAGGGCCTGTGTTTCACTTAGTTGACTACGAAGAGTCTCAATCTCAACATTGGCAGAATTGAGTTTGATCGACTCTCTGCAAGCGATGCGATTAACTCGACTCAGATTGGCTTGAGCTTGAATTAGCTCGCATCTAGGAAATGTAGTCGTTGGAAATTATTGATGGTCTCCGCCATAGCCATGGCGCGGCCATGCTTTGATACTGATCAAACTCAAAAATAAGAGAGAAAGAAAAGCGGGATCACCGAAAAGCACCAAGATAATAATAACGCCTTCAATTAAAGTAAGCTTACATGACGGAGCTCAACAATCCCTTTAAAAAGCTTTCTCATGGGGTCGCGTTGGCGAAAACCACGGGGATGATCTTGACTCACCCTCTCCAAAGCTCAAAACTTCGACCAGCGGCTCAACCTCGATGGCGGCGAGGTATAGTGCAGGGAAGAGTGAAGGCCCCGGAGAATGGAGGATTCTCCCCTTCTGATGAAGAAGGGACACTCCTCCGGGTACGGCGCGTGCTAACTCCAATAGGACGAGGTGGAAGATCACGAGTTTCGGAAGGTGGCACCTCCCCTGTGAGGGCTGTGAGTCTTCAACCCTTGAAGGACCAACCCCACCACGGGCTTTCTTCTTCTTTTTTTGCTCCATGACCTCAAACAAAGAAGCACTTCGTGGAGGCATTTCTAAAAATAAGAAATTAGCTACTCACCGAATCAAGTCACAACAAATGAAAGTTAAGTAAGAAAAATACGACGAAGAGCAGAGTTTGGAGAACCGAGGCCGACCGGCCGCTTTGCGAGGCCGACCAACTTGGCCGAGGCCGACCAGATTGGCCGAGGCCGACCAAGACACCCCAGGGCCGACCAAAGACACCTGTAGGCCGACCACCAACACGGATGAGGCCCGGTAGAAGCTTTTACCTTCTGGAAGTGGAGGAGGTGCAAAACCAATTCTTTCAAGATTCTCTTGGCTCACGAGAGCGGGCCGAGTCGGGAGGGAGCTCCTAAACTCTTCACCGCCTCTAACGAAAGCTCGAGCCACATGCGCGAGCGAAAAATGCCAAAGGAATCAGAAAAAAGAAAAGAAACACGACCCGCTTAATCGAAAGACACAGTGCGGTTTCAAAAGAGAGAGAACAACTCACCATAATTCCCAAACTTAGTGGAAACTGCATATGTGGCGTTTTGAGAACCACGAGACAACCATTGCCACTCACTAAAAACCATTGATTTTTCCCGTTGTGAAACGGAACTTGGGTTATTAATTAACTTTCCACAGGGAAGAACTCAAGTAATAAAAGAAACGACCAAAAAGACTGATTTCACTCAAGATATAAAGAGACATAAAGACGTGCGGATTAAGCGGGCTCCCATCCCCATAAGTTGCCCATAATACATAACAACCAATGATGTGAATCCAGCTGTTTGGGACAATTTGGGCGGGTGCCAACCTAACCAACGCCAGAAAGCCTTGCAAAAATAAAGGAAGAGGAAGACGAAAACCAAACTTAAACATTGCAGAGTAAAGAGCTACTTCACCAAGAGGAGGATCATCAATCCGATCATTTGGCCCGGGAACCCTGATTTGCACATCTAAGGGAATATCATACTTGTACCGTAATCGCTCGAGTTGAGCTCCGGTCACCAAGGATGATATAACCTCATGACTTGCACTGCACCCTCGAAAGAATGATCGAGAGGATTGGGAAGCCTCATAACAACTTGTGTCATAAGACCCCTCACCACAAGATGATTCATCAACCTCAGGAGAAGTAGTATACCAACCACCTTCCATCAAACACGAAATACAAAGGAAAGATTAAAAAGAAGAAGGATCGACTTAAAGACACAATAAGAAGAGAACTACCTTAAGAGAAAGGGAAAATGAGAAGGATGGTGTGAAAAATAAGAAGAATAAGGTGCTCTATTTATAGGAGGGAAGTGAAGACCAAATTGGAGGGAAAAAAGTTTTCTAAAATTCAAAGACATATATAAAAAAAAAAAAGAGAGAGGAAGGGTTCGGCCTCACGACCTTTCGGTGACTATGGCAGCGGCAGAACTCTGCCGTCGACGTACGGAGAGCAGCAGCTCATGGAAAGCGGCTCCCACAGGCACGCCTCGGCCTCGGCCCGGCGTCGGTCCAGCCGAGGCCGATCAGGCTACTCCTAGACGTACAGATCTGGCAGTCTCGCCACGCGTGTCAAGCACGTCAAAGCTGCAGGTCTGCCGGCGTCAGCCCTCGCAGGCACGCCTCGGCCTCGGCCGGCCCGGTCCGAGGCGACCGAACCACCCCCCGTGACGAGGTCAGGTGGCAGGCCTGCCACGCGCGTCAGGAGCACCAGGAGAGTAGGTTGCCGGAATCGGCCTTCACAGGCACGCCTCGGCCTCGGCCTCGGCCTTGGCGTCGGTCGAGGCCGACCATCTGGACCGGTCCCGTAACCGCCGGACCAAACTAGCCAAGATTGATAGGGTCGACTTACCTAGGTCGAACCGGTCCCAGGGTTCGGACCCCCCACCGAGGCTCCCCATACTCCTGCAATGAAGATTATCTAGCTTTCACCTCCTGCAACCGAGACCAACCTTCAAGGCCTTCAAGCTCCGACAACGACACAATCGTCAAGCGACAACACCATCAAACATGCTCGTCCAAGAGAAGCGACGCAAGTCGTGGATCGATCGGAGCATGCCACTTACTAGAGACGCGGGAAGCCCGAGGTAATCCCCGTGAGGATTAACGGTGATCCCACTCAAAATCTAAGAACGACAAATGCACATAATCACTGGAGAACGACGCTGGTCGTGAATCCGGATGAGTGTTTTAAACCCCCCAATAGAATTAATCTGGGGATGACCCAGGGAAAAGGAGAACACCCGAAGTGCAAAATAAGCATAACGGTTGGCCGAAAATCCCATGGGATAACGGAGAAATTGACTCTAGTAGATCAATATCCTCATAAGGATGGACAAATGAGAATAGGGAGAAATTTCGAGGCAACCTCGAAATGTCTAAAATGACTCCAAATAAACCTTACTAGGAGAATCGAACCGCAAATAAAGCGCAACGAGATCCTAACACTTATAATAAATACCAGAGAAATTGGCACTCTAGGGAATGAATATCCTCATAAGGATGGGCGAAGAATAACTAGAGAAAATTCGAGGCAACGCTTCGAAATGTTTGAAATGACTCAAGAAATTCAACTAAAAGAACCAAAGCGGATCGAAACGCAAAGATAAGCGTGACGAGAACACGAAAATCAAAGACCAAAGTGATCAAACGCAAGATATGCGTGGCGAGAACACAAATTCCAAACCAAAAACGGGAAGGTTAACACTCTAAAGAAAAATAACAATAATAATAATAAGTTACTCCCAAGTCGCTCCTCGTCATAGGTTCACAAGCTCCCGAGTCTCAAATCCTAACCAGGGAGTGGGGCTAATGTTATGGGTAAGGATTGGACCAACGAGAATGGGCGGTCGAATGGCCAAGGTGAAGGGCAAAAGCGGACTAAGAAGCCCAAATAATAGGTCAAAGCGAGTCAAACCATGATGGAACAAGATCGGAAGATCTCGTCCGAGATCCGCCCCAGCGTGGTTGGCCTCGGCATGATAAAGCCGAGGCCGACTGGTGAAGAGCCCTCCCAATTGGGCTCAACCCTAGCCCCAGTGCCCCTGAAAGGAACCGGTCCAGGCCCAAGCTCCAAACCAGTGGTCGGCCTCGAGACGGCCGAGGTCGACCACGCCCAAGGCCATACTGGACTTTGTTTCAACGGCACCGAACCCATAAGCGACTTCTGCCTTTCCCAACAACCCTTTTCCAAAAGGAGAAGAAACCCACCAAATGGAAGACTATTTAAAAGCTCTCCTGAGGAAGAAAGAGGTAAGTCAATTCTAATCACCCAAACTCAAACTCTTCCTCAATTATCTCAAAAACCCTCTCTGACTTAGGCATCGGAGCTTGTGTGGTCTACACCACACACACCGTGTCAGGTTTTCTTTGTCTTGCAGTGCTGCGTTCTTCCCAAATTACAAATTTACCGTCGTTGTCACGTGGAGGTCAGGTGTGTTCTCCTGTCCAAAATTTGGCAACAACAGGCCCAAAACATAAATTTAAATAAATGTTAATAGACCATATAAATGATGATTTATATTTAAATAATCTAACATTTGAGCCTCAAGCAAAAGAAGACCAAAACTAAATACTATTCTTGCAAGAGGATTTAATGTTTTGAAACTCTATTCTCTATCTAAAGAATTTGATTTTTTCTTTTTTTTTTTTTTTTGCGCAAAAGATCCATTAATGATTGTTCTAAAATTTATGGTCTCTAATATTTTTTTTCATCTGTATTTCTATGTTTCTCGTAACGAATTCTAGAGAGCCTTGAATAAATTTGTAACAAGTCCTTTCGAGATTAATTTCAAAATACAATTTAATTAGAAAGCGAAACCCAACTCGTGAATCGAACATAATTAGTTCATAAAATTGCACGTCTCATTCGAAACACAAACATTTGTTTGGGCTAATAATGGGTAAAACTTCATTTTCACAAAGGGAAAAGAAAATGAATGTGTTAGGACTAGGAGGGTCCAATAACACAAAAATTGAAAACAAAAAAAAAAAAAAAAGCAAATTAAAACGTGTCTCGATCCTAGTGGAAGTCTCTGTTTTGGAGAATCTATAAAGCAAAATTCATTTCCATTTTCTTTTTTGTACCGTTTCACTTCTCTTCATTATCAACACTCAGCCACACACATTTCCACCACTCTCTCTCTCTCTCTTCTTCAATAATTTAAATTCCACCGTCGCCACTGCCGCCACCGCCGCCGCAGCTCCGTCTTCTTCTCCGGTGAAGTTGTTAACAATATGGCTACTAGTCTGAGCTTTGTTTTGGGTATCATTGGTCAGTTTGTTTTCCCCTCTTTTCTCTCTCTTTTTGGATTAAGTTTTTTTTTTCTTTTTTTTTTTTGGGATTTTAATGGGGAATTTGTGTGCTGTGTTTGGATGCAGGAAATGTCATCTCGATTCTGGTTTTTGCATCACCCATGTGAGTATTGTGACGTTTTAATTTCGGATTTTTCTTTTCTTTATTACTTTATAAATTCTTGTTTTTTAAAATTACATTTGTTTTCTCCTATCATGATTTTCATTCCTCTTTAGAATCATTTGGATTTTCAGCTAAATTTTAAAAATATTTTTTTAGTTTCCAAAATATGGTGGTAAAAAATAAATAATAATAAATATTTATGTGGGAGTAGTATTTATAACTTAATTTTCAAAAACTAAATACTTTTAAAATAGGGCCTAAACTTTTAGAGGTAATTTGAGGAATTATAATAGTGTGTATTATAATTGTTTGAAGAACTATATAATTTTTGTTTAGGATGTAAAATTATTTGAATTATAATAGTTTTAAGATATAGATTATTTTGCTGACTATTATAACTCATACTACTATAACAATCCAAAACAACTCTTAGGGCATATTTAGAGCACAAGTTATAATAATAACATATGTTTTAATAATCCGTGAAATACTTTGTACCTATAACTTTAGACTAAACAACTCTACATTTTAAATAATATTATGTAATATTCTAAATTATAATAACACATAGACTATTATAATTTACTCAGTGTTCCAAACAATCTCTTAAAAATGAGTTTAATAAGTGTAAGAATTGTCTAATTGATTAATAATTTTTTTTATTTTATATTTAATAATTTTCTAAATTTTGAAATTATTTATAGATTACTAAACTATGTCTGATAAATATTCAATGTCTTTAATTTTAATTTTATATCTAATAAGTTTTTAAATAAATCAAACATCTAGTAAATATAAAATGAAGGGTTGAAGGATCGGTTAAGAACTTCTCAACTTCATAAATAAATCAAACACAAAATTAAAAACTCGAGCTTTTACAATACTTTTTGAAAAATTAAAAACTTATTAAACATCATTATCATTTTAAAGTAAGAATATTTTTTTCTCTCTCTTCTCTTCTATTCTGTTTTTTATTATTTATGTTTTTGACCATTTTTAAAAGTTAGTTCAGCTAAAAAGTAAAATTACGCATTACGATGCAGAGAATTGAGGTCGTTCATAAATGGGCATTAATTACGTTTTATTATTATTATTTATTATTTTTAATTTTCAATTTTTTAATTGAAGACGCTATTTTGAATTTTTTATTTTGGCTTGCTCCCACTTCCCCAATTCAAAGTTTGGCTGAAAAGATAAAACTCTTCTATATTAACTTCTTTACTCGCTTTGTTAGGGACGGTTTGGTAGTTATTTTTTAAAACGATTTTGTTTCCGAGTATAGAAATATTTAGAGAAAACAAATATCATTTTTAAATTGAGTGCATTAATAATTATATATATAATTAATAAATGGTTCAAATAGTAATTTGAAATTTATTATATTTTAGTCCTTATACTTTTAATAAAACTTAAATTTTTTTTAATGATAAGTTTGAAATTAATTTTTATCAAAATTAGTTAAATAATAATGATAATTTCAATAAAAAAAAAGATACAATGTGAACATATTTTCAAATTTTACAGAAAAAAATTAATAGAGACTAATTTTTTAAAAGAAAAATTAACGATAAACTAATAGTAAAGATCAATTTTAAATTTTATTAAAAATATAGAGATTAAAATTAGATATTTAAAAATATAAAAACTAAAATAGAATAAAATTTAAAGTATTTGTGACTTAAAATTATATATTTTAACCTTAATAAATTTAACCAGAGAAAGAAAACACAGGCGGACTTGATACTGGCAATTGGCATAGTCTAAACAAACTTCAAAAGGAAAAAGACACGTCTACATAAACTGTCTTTAAAAAATGATTTTTGTTTTCTTTTTAAATTTTAAACATGAATTTTAAATGGATCTTAATCTTTTTTATGTAAAGAATATATTCGGCTAAATGATTTTTGCAAACAACTATCAAAAAAACAATCAGAAAAGCAAAATTTATCCATATGTTAATATTAACTTTTTATTAAAAAAAAATTGAACTTTATCCAAAATTGTTATATTCTGTTCTAGTCAACTTATTTTGTTCTCTATCTTAAAACACACTCTAAATTTTGAAAATAAAATTTTAAATAGATAAGCGTTGCACTAGATAACCATTTAAGTTTCGTTAGACTTTTTATTTTTAATTTTTTTAAAATTATATTTTTTGATCTCATCACTTCTCTTCCATGATTTAATATTTCATAGTTAATTTTTTTTAGAAAACCCTACTTTATAAAAACTTTTTTTTTTAAGTTTTCAAAACTTGACTTGGTTTTCTAAAACATAGTTAAAAAGTAGATAACAAAATAAGAGAACTCATAGGTGGAAGTAGTATTTATAGGCTTATTAATTTTTAAAATCCAAAAATCAAAAACTAAAAATTAAGGCCCGTTTAATGATCATTTTCTTTTTTATTTTTGGTTTTTAAAAATTGTATTTATTTTCTCACAATTTCTCCACATGTTTTTTATCTTCTTTACAATAACTCTCATCTTTCTCAAGAAAACACTTGAATTCTTAGCTAAATTTCAAAAACAAAATCTAGTTTCTTTTAGTTTTCAAAACTATGCTTGGTTTTTTAAAACACATGTAAGAAGTAGATAAGAACACATAAAAACTGTAGGTAAAAGTAGTATTTATAAACTTAATTTCAAAAAACCAAAAATAAAAAACTAAATGGTTATCAAACGGAACCTTAGTTTTTAGTTTTTAATTTTTAAAAATTAAACCTATAAATATTAATTTTTAGTTTCCTTATTTCGATATCTACTTTTTACATATATTTTAAAAAACTAAGCTATATTTTGGAAACTAAAAAACGTTGACCCCATTTGATAACCATTTGATTTTTTTTTTTAATTTTTCTTATCATTTTTCTACAATGAGTTCCATCTTTTCTATGAGAACATTGAAATTTTTAGCGAAATTCTAAAAACAGAAACAAATTTTTGAAAACTACTTTTTTGAGTTTTCAAAACTAGACTTAGTTATTAAAAACATAGGTAAAAAGAAGAAACAAAATAAGGATACTCATAGATATGTATGATATTTATATGCTTAATTTTCAAAAAAAAAAAAACAAAACAAAAAACAAAATGGTTATCAAATGGGGTTGTAATTTTCAAAAACTTGTTTTTTCTTTTAGAATTTGGTTGAGAAGTCAAAATGTTTTCTTAAGAAAATGAAACACATGGTAACGAAATGATGAGAAAATTAATAAACATAGTTTTTTAAAAAGTAAGGGATTGTTTTGGAGTGTTGGATGAGTTATAATAATATAGATTATAATAATCTGTAGGATTATGTAATTTATGTTTAGGGTACAGAGTTATTTAATCTGTATTTGAAGTGTAAAGTATTCTACAAACTATTATAGCTCACGTCCAAACAACCCTTCAATGGTTATGAAACGGATCTAAGTAAATGAATAAATTATTTTGATATATAAACTTAAATAAAAGGATTATCAAACCAAAACTAAATGGATTTTTATTTTTTTGAAAGAAAAACATTTATAGGAATAGTGAAGAAGAAATCAACAGAGAATTACAAAGGGATACCCTATGTGACAACTTTGTTGAGCACAAGCTTGTGGACATTTTATGGGTTGTTGAAGCCTGATGGGCTGCTTATCACTACTGTCAATGGGGCTGGTGTTGTCTTTCAGCTCTCTTATGTTATTCTCTTCATCATATATGCTCCCAAACACAAGAAGGTCATTCTCTCTCTTATATTTTCAATTCAATATTTAATCTTTCAAATGTTGTTGGCTAAATATATGTTTTAGTTCTTGAGTGTTTTCATAATTTAGTGTTGATTGTTTGAAGATCTTCCATTTAAATCTTCACCATTGGTGAATCTAATAATTGGTTGAAGATAACTTGTATGACATAAGCACTTAGGGATTGTTTGGAGCGTTGAGTGAGTTATAATAACAACGAGTTATAATAGTCTATAAGTTATTATAATCTATGGAATCAAATAATATTATTTAAAGTGCAGAGTAGTATAGTCTGGGATTATAATAGTCTGTGTTTAGGGTGTAAAGTATTCCACAGATTATAATAATACAAGTTATTATGACATGTGCCCCAAACAAACCCTTAGTAAATTAATAAAAATTTAGAGGAGAAAAAAAGATCATCTATGAGAAAACTTGAAATTTTCTACCGAATTTTTAGAAATTTGGTGAGAGGAATTAGAAACTTTAATTTTCTCTCTTCCATGAAATTTTTTCCTCTAAATTTTTATCTATGTATTAAGTTAGGTAAATTTTACCATTAGCCAAATTTAACAGCTAAATTTGACATTTCACCAATGAGGGATTGAATTGAAAAATATTAAAAGCATAAAGGACTAAATTGTAAAACTAACTACAAATTAGGGACTAAAATGTATGTTTATCTAACGTTTAAATTTTATTTTATTATGTATTGGTTGTTTTTTCAGTCAAATTCTTACTCTCACAAAAAAAAAATTGTTAAAATTAGTTTTAAAAAGATGATGCATAAAATATCAAAATACACTCTATCAATTGAGTCAAACCTACTCTCATCTTATATAACCTAACCCTTAGTAAGTTACTTGGCTTGAAATTGCTTGTTCTTACAGAAAATTGACCTATTAATGTTGGTATATTAATAATTGACCAACTAAAAAAATTACCATTTTAAAATTCATAAATCATCATTCTATTATTATTAAAAGCTCATTTTTTAAATTATCCATTTAAATATAAAGTTATTTAGCCATTTTTATAGTTATAGTTTCTACTTGGTTTTAATTTTAGTTCGTATAATTTTTTTTAATTCAGTTCCTATAATTTTTTTTAAGAAAATTACCACCACATCCTTAATCTCATTATGATAATTGTCTTATACAACACACCTTCTTTTAACATATGATACATTTTTTGGAGTGGTAAAAGTAGGCGATGAAGATGACTTCCAAAGAAAATAACATTGGGTAAATTTAGAAACAACCAAAGCATGGATATTAATTTTAAAATTTTAAAATTATAGAGAAAAAAATTAATTTTAACTTAATTTTATGTATTGTTAAATAATTTTGATGTAAAAAAGATAAGCCCAACTAATTTTGTTACTTTTACAGAAATTTTAGTCAAGCACGTAATTAAAATATTCATTTTATAATAGGTCGGCATCTTAATATTTTTACAAAAATAAAAGTTGTTTAATTTGTAAATATGATATGACTTTATTTTGTTTTGTTTTTTTATTGAGGTGTGAGATGAGAGTTTTGAATTTTTTATCTATTAGTTAAAAAAAAAAAAAAAAACTTTATGTCAGTTTTTTTTTTTTTTTACATTTGCTTTATGTGAGTTAAACTATATCATAAATATTATATAGTATTTTCATTATGATATTTTTGTAATTCCTTTTATAAATCAACAGAATAATAATGTTAGGGAAGCCATTACTTACCTACCATACACTTGTTAAATCTTTCTTCATCTTATTTATTGACGTTTTAAATAACAATAAATGCAAATTACTTATCGTACGAAATTATCCATATTCATTAAATGTGGCATTGGTTTAAAATTCAATCTAGTTTATGAACTTTTGAGAAAATTTCTAATAGTATACGGGAGAGAAAAATTTCTAGTACTAAAGTAGTATCATACTCTCTATATTCACACTATATTTTAATACTAATAGACGAACATAATTTATTATGGACCTACATAATTTTCAAAGGGATGCTGACATGACAAGTAATAAATTATAGTACTATAGAAAATTTTATACTATTATAGTACTAGAAATTTTTTCCTATATAAATTTTTTCATACTCTCATTTATTGTTTGTCACGTCAGCATCCCTTTAAAAATTATATAGGTTCCATCATAAATTGTACCAGATCCACTAATAATAAATACATAGTGTGAACATAGAGAGTATGAGTATGGTACTCTCTTACTACCAGTTTTCCCATGAACTTTGACTTGTTTTCCAAACTTTTAGATTTATTCCATTTTTGTCCAGATGTGCGCTTTCATCATGCCTACTCCCATTTTTAAACTTTCAAAATACCTAGTTTAAAATTTTACGTCAAATTTTTAAAATTTAGGTCCCGTTTGATAACTATTTGGTTTTTGGTTTCTGGTTTTTGAAAATTAAACTTGTTTTCTCTCAATTTCTCTATAATGGTTTTCATCTCCCTTAAGGAAACATTTAAATTCTTAGCTAAATTCTAAAAACAAAAACAAGTTTTTTGAAAACTATTTTTTTTATTTTTCAAAATATGGCTTGGTTTTTTAAACACATAGGTAAAATGTAGATAACAACACAAGTAAATATATCCTTAGGTGTGAGTTGTATCATATTTCTAGGCTTAGTTTTCCAAAAACCAAAAACCAAATGATTATCAAACGGGCCCTAAATTTTTCAGTTGTTATTTCTATTTATGACAACTAACGTGACATCAAAATATATATATTAATGTGTTGTGAGCACATATCGAAAATATATAGACTTTTTTTAAGTAGTTATATTGTATGTGTTATATCGTGTGGGGCATATATATATTTTAAAGTTTAGAAACCATAGTAGGCATTTTGAAAGTTCTCAATTAAAATACAAAGTTTGTATGCTAGAATAAAAGTTAAAAGAAAATGAAATTTAAGGTAAGTTTGTAGATCAATTCAAATACAATGTTTGAAAGTAAAGTAACAAAATAAATTAAACACAAAAGTTTTGAGAATTTAAACCTAAAAATTAAGATTTTTCATTAATTATGTTGTGAAACTAGCCATATTCATGTAACATTAATTATATGACTAATCATTGAAACTTAATTTTGTGAATTATTTCAGGTGACAACAATGAAGCTGGTTGGTTTGTTCAATGTTGTGTTCTATGGAAGTATAATTGTTGCAACTCTTTTGGCCATGCATGGAAGTTTGAGACTCACCTTTGTTGGAATTCTTTGTGCTGCTTTAACCATTGGCATGTATGCTTCCCCTCTAGCTTCCATGGTAACTATCCTCAACCCTACTTAAAGCTCGGTTAATTTTCGATATCAGTAAAAAGAGCAAAACTTAGATTGCAGTCTGAGGTGCATCTACTTTTATGTATCTCCTCCTCTATACGATAGAAAAAAAAATTAAAATAAATAAATAATAAATTGTCACATGACAAATTGTGAATGAACAAATAAATGAATTGCACAAATTTTTTTCAAGTAAAAATATCAGAGAGTCGATCTTTTTAAAAATATATGATCAAAAATCAAATATAGATTATGCGACTTCTAAAGAATATATATATTAATGTAAAGGGTAGAAAATGATCCAATATGTTATAAGATTTTTTTTAATATCTATAAATAGGTTAAAATATAGTTTTGGTCCCAAACTCTACCCCTACTTCTCTTTTCATAAAGTTTAAAATTTGGCATAATCCCTCCAATTTTGAGGAGTTCAAAATTTGATTCTTATTGTTTTAAATATAAGTTAGAAATTAATGAAAAAAATTAGATGATTTGTTTCAGTATCAATTAATATTTTCATGTAATTAATAGTTCATGAATATATTATATACGGTTTACATAAAAATTTAGATATATTTAAGTAATTTAAATCATGTTCAATAATTAGAGACAGAAGGACTTATTATTATTATTTTGAAATAAAGACGAAAGAAATTAAAAGGTAGAAAACATCCAATTGTAAAGGCTAAAATTTTTTAAGGACAAGGATTGAATCTTAAATTTATCAAAACATGAAGGACAAAAAAAAATGTTAACTTTAGACACCAAAATATTATAATTGAACGCTTTTATTTACTTTTATTTTGCAATTAATTGTTGAAAATGCTTGTTGATTTATGTTTTAATTTTTTTTTGGGTGATATGATTGAAACAGAGAAATGTGATAAAGACAGAGAGTGTTGAGTACATGCCATTTCTTCTCTCGTTTTTCCTCTTTCTAAATGCTGGTATTTGGTCTGCCTATGCTGTTCTTGTCAAAGACATCTACATTGCGGTAAATTTACATTCACTCAACAATTTTTTTTTAATTAAAAAAAAATATGATTTAGATCTATTTTGCCCTTCCAATTTCAAAATATTTTCTTTGATCCCTAAATTTTAAAATATTCATTTCGATACTTGAATTTTTAGAATGTCTACTACAATTCATGAACTTTTTAAAACAATAGTCATTGTAGTTTACATCTTTATTTTGTTTTTAACAAATGGATAATATGTCTTTGAGTATGTATATTAATGTGCTAATATAAATATGTATTAAAGCAACGTTGGCTAAGAACAAAATAATGGACAAAATAAAAAATGACATATATATTTAAAAGTCTGGTAACTAATATATATAAATATTTTAAAAATGAGAAAAAGTTAAATAAAATCCAAAAACTGTCATAAAAAATTGAATAATTTATTTCATGAATAAAAATATAATAAACCAATAAACAATTGATTTGAATAATGCAACATATTTTTTGTTAGGCCAATCGCCAAAGAAAGAAAATTCATCCCAAATTGAGATAAAACTCTCAAAGAACATTGTTCTATTAAAATTGATATTTCAAAAGGTCTCTCTACAAAACTAAGAATGAGCTATTTATAGCCTTACAATAAGCCAAAGCAACATAATTAGTTACAACTAAAATACTATTTAAGAACTAATTAATCTAAAAGTAACCATTAAATTAATATTAACTAAAACTAAGTTAATTATCTACCATTTTGTTTCAAAATATTTGAATTTTCAATCAAATTTTAAAGACAAAAATAAGATTTTGAAAACTATTTCTTTTAGTTTTCAAATTTTGAGTTAACCAAATGATTATAAAGTAAATTTGTATTTTGTTTAGGTGCCGAATGGAATAGGGTTTGTATTGGGATCGGCCCAGTTGATTCTGTACGGAATATACAAGAAGAAGTCAAAGTCAACTAAATCAACGGAGATGATGGAGGAAGAGGGATCAGCACATCTGGTGGAGATGGGAATGAACGGTGGTGATGATGATCTGAAGAACAGAGGTATAATCAAAGGGATGAGCCTTCCAAAGCCAACAATAGATAGGCAATACAGTGTCCAAAATATTTTAAGGTCACTTTCTTATGGTCCATATGACTTCCACCCTACTGGAGCCCTTCCCGAGGATGATGACGTGGAAAATGAGAAAATTTGATATTACTTTTTTTTTTTGTATGTGTAATGCGCCATTACCAAATTTCGATTTACCTGACGATATTAAGAGTTCGTTTGATAATGATTTTAGAGTGAGTTTTATGCTTTTGAAAATTAACTCTTAATGAAATTAAGTCCTAATGCTTAGGTGTTATGAAATTACATAACACCTAAGGTTCACCTATTGATGAACCTTAGGTGGTTGGACATTAATGTGTCCCATTATAAGTTGTGGGTATGTATCATCATCTAACTTTTTTTTTTCTTATTTCAAAGGCCAATGATATTGAACTTAGAAAAAACCAAAAGTATATTTTAATTTTTAACCAATATTAGCATATATAAATTATCATAACCAAATAAATTTCGATGTAAAATTAACAATAATAATAAAATTATTTCTGTTGATGCTGGAATTTGGATGTCGGATTAATGGTAAATTTGTATTTCTTGGGGAAGAATCCAATATTTGTCTGGAAATCACAAAGTAAACTGAGCACCGATGTGGTGCTAAGCCACTTGCACTCTGACACTAATCAAGTTAATATGAAACTCGAGAAAATTTAGAGAGCAAGTGTTGAAGAACTTACCATTTACGAATGATTCTGTCGATTATATAACAATCAGACTTTGTAGTCGAAAGTTACTTTAATCATTACCGAGTAATTGCTCATTATTGCTACCGATTTTCCTCAACAAACCTAATCTATTCGTTGCGAACTCAAATCATTCTCGTCTGCTCCTTAGTCTATCCACGAGGATTGCTTAAGGGAGATTTGGTTGACCCACATAGGTTCTCTCCAAGGACTTTGGTCGACCCATATGGGTCAGTCATCAAGGACGTGGTTGACCCATTAGGTCGACCAAATGGGTTATGGTCGACCTACGTGGGTTGGCCTCCAAGGCTATGGGTCGGCCAACTAAGGTCTGATCGACCCACATAGGTCATCCTAAAAAACCTTGGTCGTATGGGTCAGTCATTTCAGCTCTCTTGGTTGGTCTTCTCGACTCTCTGGTCGTCCATTCTCGTCCTTAAGCTTACCATGGCCTTGCTTAAATGGACTTTGGATTTCTTAAGCAATTACGCCTTCAAGCTTTGACCAAGTCTCGGGCCTAGTTGAATTCGCCCATAACAGTTGCCCCCCTCTCGAATTTTGACTTGGCTTCTTCATTTAGCGTACCTCTCATTTGACCTCTGAGTGTCGTCGAGATACCTCTGCCTCTCCTTATTGGCCAAAAATCGAGAGTCGCTTGGTCTAACTGTTCGACAAGCCTGTTGCTCTGTTTGTTGCACGTTCTTACCCAAGACTATGCCTAGGTACGCACATCGTTTAGTGTTCGGTACTCACTTAGGCAGTCACCTAGGTTTGCTCTCAGGTATGCACATAGGCTTTTACCTAGGTATATTCGTTGGTATTCATCTAGGCTCAAAACACTTGCCTCGGATTTTCGTACAATTTTGGTTACATAAGGGTGGTGCCACCCCTTCCTTACCATTCACACCTCTACTCACTTTCGCCTACCTTCTTTTCTTTAGCTACTAGTTCCTCTCAATCGAGGTAATTTCCAATACTCTCTCTTTTTCATTACTTCATAATGTCAAATACTATGAATGTCGATGGTTTTAGTTTTAACACTTCATCGGACTATGAATTGGAGATCGTTCCTAACCCATTTATCGACGATTGGTTCGTCAAAACAACAGGAGGAGTTTAGGGGGTAGCTCGGGCCGACCTCGTATCCAAACTTTCCTTTCCCAGGATGTGTTGGATGAACTAAGGAAAACTTACCGGATTCCTAGTTCAGTCTAGATGTGAATGCCTATTTTTGGTGAAAGGGCCAAAAATCTCTCTCTATGGGAAGTCACATTTTATACTGTCATGTTCAGTATGTTTTGGCTTCCCCTCATTCCATTTCTTTAAAAAAATTTGTCATATGTGAACCTTGCTCCTTCCAAGATCATTCCTAATGAGTGAAGTGTCATTTTTGGATGCTTCATTTTATGGGAGCGTTTTTCCAACACTGGCCCTATGACCATTAGGGATTTCATGTTCCTACTGAAGGGATCGAATCCCGCGGTGGAAGGGGATTGAATTGTGTTGCTCTCGATTACGTTACATGAATTGAACTCAAAACATAAATCTAGATTAAGCAATTAGGGAGAAAGAGAGAGTGCATTTGAAGAACACTTCTTCTTGTAATCCTCTCCTTCGAACCTCATGTTCTCTACGATCTCTTCGCAACCTCGAACGGGGCACCTCCAAGGAGTTTTCTCGGTTGTTCTCAAGGTGAGAGAGAATAGTGGGATTCTCCTTTTTGGAAGAAGGGAATTATAGAGAGAAACTTGAGAGAGTTTTTGGAATTTAGAACTTGCAAATCCAAAAAAAATGAGTGAAGATCTTGCAAAATGCATCTCAAAAGATGTTTTTATAGTGGGTGAGGGTGGAGATAAATTCTCTACCCATTTAGCCCACTAATTCCACAAATCGTGTAATATGCAAATCATATTTGCATAATTACATAATATAAAGTATCACATACCTTAATATACAAATCATATTTGCATAATGTGGAATTAAATTGAATCATATTCAATTTTTCACATCTCTCATTATTAATTCCTCTAATTCTGCCATAATACCCTAATTAGGCAATAGTATAGTTTATTATGAATCATATTCACATTAAACTATATATTATATCAACTATATCACATATAATTGACATACAGTCCCTTCATCTCAAATTTGAACACTTCAAATTCATTCCAAAACTTTATACCCTCATTTATTCCATATTGAGCCAACCGAGGGACCTAATGGACCCACAGATCATGAGCTCCAATGATACGAGATTAACTGATCAAAACTCTTTGATCTCGTTAGTCCACATTCATTAACTACGAGTCACTCCACTATAGACTCGTAGCTGCATTTTCCTCACTGTAGGACAAGTTGTGTCCATCGATATAACCAATGCCCGTGAGTCAACTCTTTACAGGTCGTTCGTAGTCACAGCTGGATTAAATTACCGTTTAACCCATGTAACTACTTCTTACTCTTTAAGTGCCACTGATCCTCTAATGACCAACATGTTTACTACCATAAACAACGTCCCTCTCAGGCCAGTGAGAGGGTGTGACCCTGTTGTTCAAGACCTAGATTCAGTCCTTAAGGGAACAACCTATCTAAATCCCCTAGCATAGGAACGAGTGAATTTCTTTTTGCGGAGTTAAGCTCCCAGCTACCTACGAGGTTATGTCCCCAAGAAGGTGGGGAATCTGATCCCCTTAAGCAGCGAAAATGTGTTTTATGGATCGAATTTGCTTGTTTGTTTTGGTTAAACACAAATACCAATACATTGATAAAAAAAACAGAGAATAAGCAATCTAATTCCGAATTTAATTAGGCATGGAACTAAACATGCAAACAAGTTCTAAAAGATAATTAAACTGAAGGAAATTCGAAATTTACCTTTGTAGTTTCACAGCAACTCCTTGCTTCAATTGCACAGCAACACAGCAAATAAAAAATCTTCTCTGTTTTCTCCAACAGGACAACAACACTTGGATAAACCTTCTATGGCTTTGAGTTCCACTTAGATCTCCCTTGGTGGAAAGGATTCCAACAATTTGGAAGGTGAGGGAATTTGAGAGAGAGAGACAACTAGCAGCAATTCAACAATTGCTCACTTCCTCGATCATACTCATCTCCCAAAAGGAGAAGAAAAATAAGAGGGAAAAACTTCCTCCACTCCCTATCGATGGGGAGTTGAAGGGAACTGGGGAACGTGCCACACGTTCCTTTTTTTTCTTTTTTTTATTTATTTTATTTAATTAATCAAATTTATTAAATTAATTTATTAATATAATTAAACCAATTTAATTACATTAGAATTTGATTAAATCACATTTAATCAATTTTTCCTCTAACCTATAGTTTTAATGTACATCTTATGCACATTAAATTATAACCTATAGTTTTCAAGTATGAATCACATTCACATTTAAAATAATATTTGAACTCTTTCAAATATTAAATTCTCTCATATAATTTAATATGAATCATATTCACATTAAATTTATAATATATAGTTCCAAAACTTTATATTATAACGTATCTATATACATTAAATTTATTCCCTAAGGAATTTGAACATTTCACATTCAAACGATCAAATAACCCTTTACGAGCTAGAAAGTGGATCTAATGGACCTCTGCATCGTAAGCTCCAACGATATTTAGATTACTCGAGTTAATCTCATTAACCTCACTTAATCAACATTCGTTCACCGCGAACATTCTACTAAAGTCCCGCAGTTGCACTCTTCTCACTGCAGATATATTTATGTGTCCACGGATATTGACCAATAACAGCAAGTCAATCCTAAGTAAAAGTGTTCGTAACACCACCTGGATCAAATTACCGTTTTACCCTTGGGTTAAATCTTGTACCTTAAGTAAAAGTGTTCCTCTAATGAACAATTTGTTTGTGGTCCTACCAACAAACAGAAGTCCCTCTCGGGCCAATAAGAGGGTCGGACCCTTTGTTCAAGTCTCGAAGACACCACTTAAGGGAACATTCATCCACTTACCCTAGTAGTCGAGAAGTAGTGAATTTCATCTTGCTAAGCTAAGTCCCCAGCTGCTCACTCGGTCTTGTCCTCAAGAAGGTAGGCATATTGAGTAGGCGAATCTGGCCACTCTCACCCATACTAGTCAAAGGACAATCCCTCGCAAACAGGAGTTCATAACCTGCTCAGGATTGAGATCAAGTTGCCTAGGTCATCCTAGTGAAATAGAAACCTAGCTAGTCAACTGAGTTACATGGTTACTATTTCGCGGTCCGGTCTTATGTAATCTCATTACATAGGATATCCCCACTCACATGTCATCTACACGAACACGTTAGGATCAAAATCTTTGTATCATATACAAAGTGGGCCACATCCATAGTATTACCAGGGTAAGGTACCCAAACCTTATCCCCTTACTATAGACCTTTTAGGTTGTATCTTGAACCGAGATCCTTTTTATGTACACTACATTCAGTACAAGAGACATCTTACGACCTTGGATGTTTAGTTTATTGGATTTAGGGTTAATACAAGAGAAATAATGTAAATATCGAACAATAACTCTTTATTACAATAATTAGAACAAAATTACAAACTACGAGTTTTAGGGCACAAACCCCAACAAACTCCCACTTGAACTAAAACTCTAGTGGGGTACATCAAAATCTAAAATAGTGGTTACAGAGATACAAATACAATAAACTAGGGCATCCATATACCCATTTCATATCTCCCACTTGCCCTAGATTAGCCTATGTACATATCTCGTAGACCTAGACTTTCTAGATGACCCTCGAACACTTTAGTCATGACAGTCTTTGTAAATGGATCAACAATGTTGTGCTCCGAAGCGTCTTCGTGACTGTCACATCATTGAAGGGAATGAAACTCTCTGCGCAGCGAAAGACGATGGAATCGTCGCGGTGATGTTGTGCTACTTAAATTTCATTAAAATTATCTAACACTTAGAATAGACTAAACATGCATAAAATGAAAGGAATACAACAAGTTTTTGTTACTTACTTGTTGAAGATGTTCTTCAAGGCTTCCTTTCCGATCACGAACTCTTCGTGCTTCCTCGATCTCAACGATCTCGAACTCTTCTCACGAACGTAAACCAAACACCACCACTTGGCTTCTCGGTTGCTCTTCTTTTGGAAGAAGGAAGATGGTGGGATCTTTCCTTTTGGTAGGGAGGAGAGATTGAGAGAGAGAGCTTGATTTGAGATAGAATTGTTTAGTTGCTTTGGTGAGAAAACCAAAAAAATGAGCAACAACCCTCACAACCCTTCTTGCAAAAAAAGTTTAAATAATCGAGATAGGTGGAGTTGAAATCTCCACCTATTTACCATTTTACCACAACCATAGGTTATGAAATCATATTTACACAACCATATATTATAAGATATCTCATATCTCATTTTACAAATCACATTTGCAATATTGTGGATTTTTAAATTGAATCACATCCAATTTAATATCTCTCAATCTAATTTCCCTTAATTAGCCTTAATTCAACAATTAGGCTAACCTATAGTTTATTATGAATCTCATTCACATTAAACTATATATTATATCATTCATATCTCATATAAATGACATAAATGCCCTTTAGTGAAATTGAACACTTCAATTCACATCAAAACAGTAAACCTTCTTTTAATCCAGTTTGAACCAACTGAGGGACCTAATGGACCTACAGTGACGAGCTCCAATGATCTGAGATTAACCTATCAAACTCTTTGACTCGGTTAATCAACATTCATTAGCTACGGTAACACTCCACTAAAGCCCGTAGCTGCACTCCCGTCAGTGCAAGATACTACGTGTCCACTGATATAACCAATGCCCATGAGTCGACCCTTCACAGGTTGTTCGTAGACACTACTGGGTCAAATTATCGTTTTACCCTTATGTCTACTTCTTGCTCCTTAAGTCTCCACTTCTCCTCTAATGAACAACAACGTTGTAATGATCCAACCATACACAACAACCCTCTCGTGCAAGTGAGAGAGTGGGCGCCCGTTGTCACGATCACACTTTTTGAAGGGTCTTGAGTGATCGTGCGGCACTTGTTCCCGCACTCGAACAAGTAAGCCAACTCGAGAGAAAGGGATCGCCATGGCACAACGGCCGTATCTCGCAACCTCCACCCCCGTTTCAAGAGAAAACGGTTTTCGAAAACGGGGTCAGAGAAAGTTTGGAAAGCGTTTGGAAAAGCATTTTGAGAAAAGATTGTTATAGGCTAGCAAGCAATCAAGGGACAACCACGCTCCGATATAGCATATAACTCCGGTAGGAAGATTTGGCGACTAGTCGCATCCCCTATAGTATATTATATGAAATTTTAGCTATTACAGGCATAAACATGCAAAGTGGCGAGGAGTCATACACTCGCGAAAATACAAGGAAAAGTAAACAACCTACACTAGGGAAAGTAAATACATGAAAGCATTGTAAAAGGGGTTGGACGGGCATGCGCCATGGGCAACACGCCTGGGCGAGCATGACCGTGACATCCTCCCCACTTAATTGGTTGACGTCCCTCGCAACCGACTTTCTTCAAACTCGGCAATCTTGACGGCGACTTCAGTCTTCAACCAAGCTCCCAACCGATCTCGGCCGGGGGAGACCTTTCCATTTCACTAGGAATTCTCATGACGCGTTTTCCTGGTCCGCCGATTCGTCGCGTTACGTCACCCAATATCTCTTCTATCTCCTTCTCGGAAGTGTTCTTGATCGCCACAGGTCCGGATACCTCGTTACGAGATTCATCCTCGTGGATCCGGATGATGGGGTTTCAAGTTACTTACGTGAATGACAGGGTGGACTTTCATCCACGAAGGAAGTTGAACCCTATATGATGCTTTGCCGACTTTCTGGATCACTTCCACAGGGCCTTCGTACTTTCGCACTAGACGTTGGTCTTTGTTTCCTCGAAATCGGAGCTGTTCTGGTCGCAACTTGATCAACACTTTCTCCCCCGCTTGGAATTCTAAGGCGGCGGCGTTTTGATCGCCCACTTCTTCATCCTCTTTGCCGCTTTCTCAAGATAAGCACGAGCCACTTCCGACGTTTGCTTCCACTCCTTAGTGAAGTTATAAGCTTGAGGGCTTTTCCCACATAAGGTGATCTATGACATGAGGCATTGGCTTCGGTTGTCTTCCGCTCACAATTTCAAATGGGGTTTTTCCCGTTGCGGAACTCTGTTGGCAGTTGAAGCTAAACTGAGCCACGTCAAGCATATCAACCCAGTTTTTCTGTCTTGCATCAATGAAGTGTCGGAGGTATTCCTCCAACATGCTGTTGAAGCGTTCAGTTTGTCCGTCGGTCTGTGGGTGATAACTGGAAGAGATGTTAAGGTTGGAGCTAACAACAACCTGAACAATTACGTCCCGAAGGTTCCTGTGAATCGCCCATCTCGATCGGCGACGATGCTCTCGAACGCCCCCATAGTTTCTGACGTTCTTAAAGAACAAGTGGGTTGTCATCTCTGCGAACACATTCTCGAGTCGGAATAAAGGTCGCATACTTCGAGAATCTATCGACAACCACTAGTACTGCTTCTAATTCGCCGACTTTGGGAAGGTGGGTGATAAAATCTAGCGAGACACTTTCCCAAGGCCGTGTCGGGACTGGCAGGGGTTCCAAAGAACCTATACTTTGGTTCTCTCAACTTTGTCTTGTTGGCCAGTTAGACAAGTCTTGGTGAATCGCATCACGTCGCCACGTAGATTGGGCGATGAGTACCTCTCTTTTTAGTAGGGCATAAGTTCTCTCGCCATCCAAAGGTGGCCTCCATAAATGGCGTGTTGTGGCATTCTTCTAACAACAACTTCCTCAAGTTCCCCGAACGTGGTACGTGCAATCGATTTCCTCTAGTGAGCGAGGTCATCTTCCACCCAAAACCGCTGGGTTTTTCCTTCTCGGGCTAGTTGCATGATCGTCTGAGCGGCGGGGTCGTTACTCAGGTGCTTCTTTATGTTCTCGCGAACCGTTCCATCTAACCTGCTGCTTTTCAAGTGGGCTAGCATGCACAGGGCCGCATGCTCGCTCTTGCGACTAAGGGCATCTGCAGCTTGATTAGCCCGTCCGGGCTTATGTTCAAATTGAAAATCGAATTCGGCTAGATACTCTTGCCAGCGTGCTTGCTTAGATGAGAGCCTTGGTTGGTTGAAAAAGTGACAGATCGAACTATTGTCCGTCTTCACTACGAACTTGGCCCCCAGTAGGTATTGTCTCCAGGCTCTCAGACAATGTACAACTGCTAGCATTTCTTTCTCGGAAGCGACATACTTTCTTTCCGCTTCGTTCAACTTTCGACTCTCGTACGCGATGGGGTGGCCGTCTTGCAAGAGGACGCCCCAATCCGCAAAGTCAGAAGCGTCGGTCTCAATCTCAAAGGGTTTGGTTACATCGGCAATTCCAGTCTGGGCCCTCCATCATTGCCTTTTCAGTCTTCAAAGGCGTTACATTCTGTTGTCCACTTCCAACCGAGGTTCTTCTTGACAAAAATCGGTCGTGGACCTGCATTGCGTTTTGAGAATCCTTCCACGAATCGCTTTGTAGTAATTGGCTAACCCGAGGAAGGATCGCAACTCGTGGATCGAGGTCGGCACCTTCCGCCTCGTATGGCCGACCTTTCCATCTTCCATTCCGATCTTTCCGCACTCGATGACGTGCCCCGAAGCTTATACGTTCTCGGGCAAAAGAGCATTTCTCCTTCTTCACGTATAATCGATTCTCGCTTTTAGTTTATCGAAGACAAGTCGAAGGTGGACTGATGTTCTTCCAATGTCGGTCAGAAACCACGACGATGTCATCCGGTACACCACCACGAACTTGTCGAGGTATTCATGGAACACTTGGTTCATTAGAGTGCGGTAGGTAAATGGAGCATTGGTGAGACCAGAAGGCATCACAAGAAATTCAAAAGCCCCATATCTCGTGACGCAGTTGTCTTAGGTTCGTCCCATACGCAATTCGAACTTGGTAGTATCCGATCTCGTGTCTAGTTTAGAGAAGTACTTTGCCCCATGGAGACGATCGAATGGATCGCTTATAATGGGCAATGGATACTTGTTTGGACGGTGAGCTTGTTCGAGCTCTATAGTCGATGCACGCACGGACCGCCATCTTTCTTCTTCTCGGAACAGACCGGGCTCCATAGGGGCTTTCGCCGGTCTAATGAACCCAAAGATCTAGTAGTTAAATCGAGTGTTTTGTTGAGTTCACCAACTCGGAGGTGCCATCCGGTATGCATTTTTTTGCGGGCGGTTTGACACTGTATCAACTCAATCTCGTGATTGATTCCCCTCCTCGGGGTAAGGACTTAGCAAGCTATCGGGCATGACGTCGACATACTTGTCTAAGGCATACCGGATTTCTCTTGGGGTATCTGCTGTTCCCCACTTTTCTCCTCCAACAAGGGAATGGCCATAAATGTTGGTTCGTCATGGGCGAGGCCCTCTTGGTGAAGGGCTGATATCATTCTCGTCAAGCGAGTGGTGGTTTGATGATGGTTTGGACAACCGTGGGTTGGTCCTGTAATCACCAAGCGGTGGGCGGGGGCATAGGTATGACTTTGTGTTCGAGGAGGAATTCCATCCCCAACACGACGTCAAGTCATCCATTTTAACTATCACGAAGTCCGCTTGTCCTTTCCAATCACCCAATTTTATTGCCGCTCTCTTCGCAATCCCAAAATGGGTAGAGCCGCCAAGTTGACGGCTTTCATTTTCCCGAGTCACGGTGCCATAGCAAATTCAGATCGTCGGGCTTTGGTCCTCTCGTCATGAAGTTGTGGGTAGCCCCGAGTCGACCATAGTGTTCTTGGCATACCTGGTTGTCGACCCACGCCCACATACATCAAGCCCCGCTCTCTAGGTTCCTTGGCTCGACCGTTTTTCCTTTGGAGGGCGGATAGGAATTTCAGTGCCCCCATGCGGGGGTTGTCTTCGCCCTCGTTATGGCCTGTCTCGCCTTCGTGTTCTGGTGTCTCAGCTTCTTGATTTGGAGCAAGGGTAGCTGTGAAGGCTTGAAGAAATTTTGCTCACGAGGCAATCCACTTACTCGGTGGTTTCCCTTTGCAAATGAGACAAGAGAAGGGACCTTGATAGGGGCCCTCGGTAGTATAGTTAGTTAGGCCCCGCCAATTCATCATTCATTTCGCGGTGGGAGGGTCTCGTGATCTCCCCCTTGCTGTCTCCTCCCGCTTACTGGGGGGACCTTGCTGGAGTGTTCCTTTGTCCTCCACCGAGGACGCGATTGATTACGCCTCTCGTGTCTTGGTTCGGTTCATGACTTAGGTCAAACAATCGTTCGGCTGGCGGCATAGCGGACACACCGTGTCTTGCACTCTTTGTTCATATAACTTCGTCTTTGCCCAAGGCTTGAGCCCTCGACAAAACAGAAAACTTTGTCTTTCTCTGGACATGTCACGGATGTCCAACATCGGCCAAATAATTGTTTGACATAGTCTCGGATCTTTGCTGTGTGTTTTTAGTTCCCGCAGCCTTCCTTCGTGCGAGATTTCGACATTCTGGGGAAGAACCGAGAACGTGGTTCTTGCTTCGCCTCCGCGTGTCTATCGAGCGGCGACCATCCCGGATGTCCACGTGTCCGGACCTCCACCATAACTTGGCATCTTGAGATAGATGCATTGTGGCAATCATAATCTTTGCCTCTCTCCGTCCACCGTCTCGATTGCCTCAAAGCATCGCTCGAGGTCGAAGAGGAAGTTCTCTATGGCTTTGGCGTCACGAACCCCACGTAGGGTTTCGGTTCGGGGACCTTGTATTTCTTGGATTGAATCCCGCTTTGATTTGGGCTTGGTTTCCAACCGCTCTCATGGTAACGTTCACTTTGCCGTCGCTTATTTCACTCATCTCGGCCTACAAACTTCTGAAAGTACGCTTTACGTCTTGAGAGAGGTCACCATCATCGACCTAGTACTTTTTGGGAACCGCCTGTGCCATCGACGCTGCGTTCCTCCATTTGGGCGTGAGCCCGATGAGCTATCACCTCGCTCAAGCTACCACGTTGGGTAACTTTCTCCTCCGTGGTCTCAACTCTTATCATTAGTTCTTTGATGGGCATCCCATCAAGGCGCCAAGAACGCGCATCGATCCTGTCGGCTTTGGATGCAATCTCTTCCAGACGAGACTCCAAAAACCGAATACTGTCAGGGACTTCGACTAGATAGAGCAGTTGCTCTTCGATCTCAGTCAATCGTTCTTTGTCCGATTTGTTCAATTGTTTAGAGGCAGCCATGATCGTCGGGTCGAGTATGAGGAGCCAACTAGGCTCTGATACCAACTGTCACGATCACACTTTTTGAAGGGTCTTGAGTGATCGTGCGCGCACTTGTTCCCGCACTCTCGAACAAGTAAGCCAACTCAGAGAAAAGGGATCGCCGGTGGCACAACGGCCGTATCTCGCAACCTCCACCCCCGTTTCAAGAGAAAACGGTTTTCGAAAACGGGGTTAGAGAAAGTTTGGAAAGCGTTTGGAAAAGCATTTTGAGAAAAGATTGTTATAGGCTAGCAAGCAATCAAGGGACAACCACGCTCGCGATAGCATATAACTCCGGGTAGGAAGATTTGACGACTAGTCGCATCCCCTATAGTATATTATATGAAATTTTAGCTATTACTGGCATAAACATGCAAAGTGGCGAGGAGTCATACACTCACGAAAATACAAGGAAAAGTAAACAACCTACACTAGGGAAAGTAAATACATGAAAGCATTGTAAAAGGGGTTGGACGGGCATGCGGCCATGGGCAACACGCCCGGGCGAGCATGGCCGTGACACCCGTTGTCCAAGCCACAGAGATGACGACTTAAGGGAACAACCCCTCTAGTTTCCCTAAAGGCGGGGACGAGTGAATTCCATCTCGCGTACTTAAGTTCCCAGCTCCCTACTTGGTCCTGTCCTTGAGAAGATAGGCATATTGGGCGAGTAACTGTGACCACCCTCACCCGTACTAGTCAAAGGACAGACCCCCTCAGACAAGAGTCTGTAATACGCTCAGGATTCAGGTCGAGTCACTAATGGTCATCTACGAAGTTATTAGTCCATACTGTCAACGGTGTTACATCAGTAGGTCTAATAATTCACGGTCCGGTCTTGTACAATCTCATTGTATAGGATGCCCCCACTCGCATGTCAACCACATGAATGAGTCATATCACCTTGTTTGTATCTTAATATACAAAGCGGGCCGCATCTACAGTGTATCTAGGATTAGGTCTCCAACCCCTCCATATACTGTAGACTGTTCGGGTCATATACTCGAACGTGATCGTCCTTATATGTCCATTACACACCGTTCAAGTTCTAGTTCTCTCATATATTCAAGGACCCTGGAGCTTAGTTTATTGGACAAAGTTTGTAATAAATGCGAGACACAAAATGATGAAATAAATAACCCTTTATTAATTTCAAATAGTAATTTACAAACTATATGAGATTAGGACATACATCCCAACACTCGTTGCACTATTTCTCGTATCAGGTGATACTTTCTCTCGATGTGCTTGCCTCGCTTATGGCTGCGAGGTTCCTTCGAATTGGCTGCCACACCACTGTGGTCACAGTATAAGGTGATGGGAAATTTCATATTTGGAACAACTTCCAAATCAGTAAGGAATTTCCTTAGCCAAACAATCTCTTTAGTTGTTTCACAAGCAGTGACATACTCAGCTTCCCTCGTGGAGTCAGCGATGCATCCCTGCTTGATGTTTCGTCATACTATAGCTCCTCCGTTAAGGGTGAAAACTGATTCCGATGTGGATTTCCTAGAATCCTTATCGGTCTGGAAATCAGAATCAGTGTATCCAGTAAGGATCAAATCCTTAGTCCTATACACAAGCGTATAGTCCCTCGTTCTCTTAAGATACTTGAGGATATTTTTAACTACGGTCCAGTGGTCTAACTCTAGATTGGATTGGTACCTACTGACTATTCCCACTACATAACAAATGTCTGGCCTCATGCACAACATAGCATACATTAAGCTACCTACTGCAGAGGCATAGGGAATACGTCTCATATCCTCAACTTCTTGAGGTGTCTTAGGACACCGTTCCTAAGACAGATGAACTCCATGCCTGAAGGGTAATAAGCCCCTCTTGGAATTCTGCATCGAATATCAGGCCAACATTTTGTCGATATAAGATGCTTGAGACAGAGCTAGCGTTTTGTTCTTGCGATTCCTTAAAATATGAATCCCTAGAACATATTGCGCCTCTCCCAAATCTTTCATTTGGAATTGTGTCGCTAGCCATTTCTTTATGTCAGTTAGGAATCCTACATTATTCCCTATGAGTAGGATATCATCCACATAAAGTACTAAGAAAGCTACTTTGTCGTTGATGATCCTCTTGTAAACACAAGGCTCATCGACGTTTTGGTCAAAGCCATAAGACTTGATCGCAGTATCAAATCTTTTGTTCCAAGATCTGCTTGTTTCAACCCATAAATGGATCGATTGAGCTTGCAAACTTTTTGCTCCTGACCTTGGGTTATGAACCCTTCAGGCTGAGACATATAGATGCTCTCATCAAAATTATCATTCAAAAAGGCAGTCTTGACGTCCATTTTCCAAATTTCATAGTCATAAAAAGCAGCTATGGACAAGAGTATCCTTATAGACTTAAGCATAGCAACAGGGGAAAAAGTTTCCTCATAGTCAACTCCTTCCCTTTGGGTAAAACCCTTTGCTACAAGTCTGGCCTTAAAGGTCTGTACCTTTCCGGTTGTATCTCTTTTTCTCTTATAGATCCATTTGCACCCTATGGGTTTTACCCCTTCAGGTTGGTCTACAAGTTCCCAAACTGAATTGAAGTACATTGACTCCATTTCAAGGTCCATGACTTTGATCCATTGATCCTTATCTACGTCATTCATTGTCTGTTTATAGGACAATGAATCCTCTACACTGTTATCAGATATGAAAACTTGAGTTTCAGCTAAACCCAAGTAGCGGTCAGGTTGGGAAACAACCCTCCCACTTCGTCGAGGCATTCCCAACGATTGAGAAGGGCGAGATGGACTCGATGTGTCGGCTTCTTTATCAACCCTTGATGAAGGTCCAGCTTGATCAACAACTCTTGTTGACTCATTTGTAGCTTCATTTAATACTAACTTACTACGTGGTTTATGGTTCCTCATGTAATCTTTCTCCAAGAAAGTGGCGTTTGGCGATACAATCACCTTATTTTCTTGCGAGTCGTAGAAAAGACCACCTCTCGTTTCTTTGGGATAGCCAACAAATTGGCATAATCTTAAACGAGGTTCCAATTTCTTTGGGTTTGTCACCAGCACGTGTGTCGGACAACCCCAAATCCTGAAGTGTTGTAAACTAGGTTTACGCCCCTTCTATAATTCAAAAGGGTTTTTTGAAACACTCTTTGATGGAACAGTGTTCAAGATTTGAACCGCAGTCTCTACTGCGTAACCCCAAAACGAGGCAGGCAATTGAGCATAGCTCATCATAGACCGAACCATGTCTAACAAGGTTCTATTTCTCCTTTCTGACACACCATTCTGTTGTGGTGTATTAGGTGATGGGAGTTGAGATTTGATTCCATGTTCTATCAAATAGTCCTGGAATCTCAAATCCATATACTCTCCACCTCGATCGGATCGAAGTGTTTTAATGGTTTTCCCTAATGCATTCTCTACTTCAGCCTTATACTCTTTGAATTTTTCAATAGCCTCAAACTTATGATGCATTAGGTATAGATACCATACCTCGAATAATCATCTATGAAAGAAATGAAATATTCGTAGCGTTTACATTCACCGGACCACAAAGATCTGAATGTATAAGTTCTAAGGGCTCTATGGCTCTATAACCTTTTCCAGTAAAAGGTCGCTTAGTCATTTTGCCTTCCAAGCATGATTCGCAAGGAGGTAAAGAATCATCTTCTAACTGGTTTAGAAGTCCATTCTTAGATAGTCTCTCAATCCGATTGAGATTTATATAACCAAGTCTAAGATGCCAAAGATAGGTATTATTATTTGGAGAAATTTTTTGCCTTTTACTTTTAGTAATTGCAGTTTTAAACATCTCATGATTTAAAATTTCCTTAGTTTGATTCGATTTAAGTACATACAAGCCGTTTTCTAACTTAGCAGAACAAATATCGACAGCCTTTTTCGAAATGAATGTTTCATTAATTGAAAAAGAAATACAATATCCATGTTCAATCAGACAAGAGATAGAAATTAAGTTCCTCTTAATGTTAGAAACTATGTACATTTTTTAAATATAAAAATCTATCTCTAAAAAACAGTTTGGCATCTCTCATCAGCTTGAGCCGAGACGACGTCTCCCTGCTTCCGAATTCACGAGAAGCGTCATCTCACCCTCTTCGAGCTCCTTGAAGAAACTAGTTTCCTGTAAAGAAGAGCAAACGTGATTAGTGGCTCATGAATCAAATATCCAGGTAAAATCATCATTTTCCACTAAACAAGTTTCAAGAACAAGTAAATCGAATTTACCTTTCTTCTCTTTGAGCTCAACGTCTGCGATGTGTGAAGCTTTTTCCTTTCCTCCTTTCCTCTTCTTTCGAGTCTTCTTAATCCCAGAAGAAGAACCGCGGGACTTGGTTCCAGAGGATGAACCCATCTGGACCCTTTTGGAATGGGCAAACTGATTTGCCTCTCCATCAACCTGTCCTTTATTATCCATAAGAGATTGGTAAGTTTGTAGTTCATTTAGGAGGGAAGTCAGGTTATACTCCCTTTTGTTCATCTCCGCATTGTTGCGGAATGGACGAAAACTCTTCGGAAGAGATTCTAGGGTAAAGAATACATGACTTTTCTCATCCAAGATCGCTTCGTTCATTTCGGCCACGTTGAAGTGAACTATCAGATCGAGAACATGTTCCCTCACTGAAGTTCCCTCCTTCATGCGTGGTTATAAACGTACTTGAGGGATTCGTGCCGAATTTGTTCAGACGCTTGTCCAGACAAACTCTGCAGATAACCCATGATCTCACGAGCTGAGACCATTCCCTCCAATTTCCTGGCCAAAACATCATATATGCTAGCCAGGATATAGGCCTTGGCCTTTTCATTGGCATTGGATCAGCAGTCAAACACATCCTTAACAGATTGAGGTGCGTCTTGAGCAGGGATCTGAGGGCATTCCTCAGTTATTACAAATCGAAGGTCATCCATAACCAGAATCGCATCCAGGTTGGACTTTCACGTAGTATAATTTTCGCCAGTTAAACGTTCACTTTGGAGTAAGGCTATAATTGAGGACGACATGCTGAAATTTCGAAATAGTTCTAATTAGTTATGCCTTTAACCCATTACAAACCTATCAATTTTAGCAAAATTATTAAAAAAAATCCTAGTGTTTAAATTAAACCTTTAATTTTGCAACAATATTTCAAGGGTTTAGAACAAAAGCCACCGTCGGGTGGTCAGACACTCCTCCTCTGAATTGAGACTATCTCAGCTAATTCTCACTACCAGAACAGCTCTGATACCAATTGATGGGAATTCGATCCCCTTGAGCAGCGAAAATGTGTTTTATGGATCGAATTTGCTTGTTTGTTTTGGTTAAACACAAATACCAATACAATGATAAAAAAAAAAACAGAGAATAAGCAATCTAATTCCTAATCTAATTAGGCATGAAACTAAACATGCAAACAAGTTCTAAAAGATAATTAAACTGAAGGAAATTCGAAATTTACCTTTGTAGTTTCACAGCAACTCCTTGCTTCAATTGCCTGACAAACACAAAGAAATGAAAAATTTCTCTGCTTTCTCCAACAGGACAACAACACTTGGATAAACCTTCTATGGCTCTGAGTTCCACTTAGATCTCCCTTGGTGGAAAGGATTCCAACAATTTGGAAGGTGAGGGAATTTGAGAGAGAGAGAAAACTAGCAGCAATTCAACAATTCCTCACTTCCTCGATCATACTCATCTCCAAAAAGGAGAAGAAAAATAAAAGGGAAAAACTTTCCCCACTCCCTATCGATGGAGAGTTAGAGGGAAGTGGGGAACGTGCCACACGTTCCCTTTTTTTCTTTTTTATTTATTTTATTTAATTAATCAAATTAATTAAATTAATTAATTAATATAATTACACTAATTTAATTACATTAAAATTTGATTAAATCACATTTAATCAATTTTCCCTCTAACCTATAGTTTAATGTACATCGTATGCACATTAAATTATAACTTATAGTTTTCAAATATGAATCACATTCACATTTAAAATAATATTTGAACTCTTTCAAATATTTAATTCTCTCATATAATTTAATATGAATCATATTCACATTAAATTTATAATATATAGTTCCAAAACTTTATATTATAACGTATCTATATACATTAAATTTATTCCCTAAGGAATTTGAACATTTCACATTCAAACGATCAAATAACCCTTTACGAGCTAGAAGGTGGATCTAATGGACCTACAGATCAGAAGCTCCAACGATACGAGATTACTCGGTTAATCTCATTAACCTACTAATCAACATTCGTTCACTGCGGGAACACTCCACTAAAGTCCCGCAGCTGCACTCTTCTCACTGCAGATATATTTATGTGTCCACGGATATTGACCAATAACAGCAAGTCAATCCTAAGTAAAAGTGTTCGTAACACCACCTGGATCAAATTACCGTTTTACCCTTGGGTTACATCTTGTACCTTAAGTAAAAGTGATCCTCTAATGAACAATTTGTTTGTGGTCCGACCAACAAATAGAAGTCCCTCTCGGGTCAATGAGAGAGTCGAGCCCATTGTTCAAGTCCCGGAGACACCACTTAAGGAAACATTCATCTACTTACCCTAGTAGTCGAGAAGTAGTGAATTTCATCTTGCTAAGCTAAGTCCCCAGTTGCTCACTCGGTCTTGTCCCCAAGAAGGTAGACATATTGAGTTAGTGGATCTGGCCACTCTTACCCATACTAGTCAAAGGACAATCCCTCGCAAACAGGAGTTCGTTACATGCTCAGGATTGAGATCAAGTTGCCTAGGTCATCCTAGTGAAATAGAAACCTAGCTAGTCAACGGAGTTACATCTAGTGGTTACTATTTTACGATCCAGTCTTATGTAATCTCATTACATAGGATATCCCCACTCACATGTCATCTACATGAACACATTAGGATCACAGTGTTTATATCATATACAAAGTGGGCCACATCCATAGTATTACCAGGGTGAGGTACCCAAATCTTATCCCCTTACTATAGACCCTTTAGGTTGTATCTCGAACCGAGATCCTTTTTATGTACACTACATTCAGTACAAGAGACATCTTACAGCCTTGGATGTTTAGTTTATTGGATTTAGGGTTAATACAAGGGCAATAATGTAAATATCGAACAATAACTCTTTATTGCAAATAATAACTCTTTATTACAATAATTAGAACAAAATTACAAACTACGAGTTTTAGGGCACAAACTCCAACAGAAGGTAGACATATTGAGTCTGCATCTCTGGCCACTCTCACCCGTACTAATCTAAGGACAAACCCCAGACAGGAGTCCGTAACTCACTCAGGATTAAGATCGAGTCACTAATGGTCATCTATGAATTATTTGTCCTAATCTCAATAGTGTTACTATAAGTCTAATAATTCGTGGTCCGGTCTTGTACAATCTCATTGCATAGGATTTCCACACTGGCATGTCAACTACATGAGCGAACTAGATTGCCTCGTTTATGTCAAACACAAAAATGGTCGCATCCATAGTGTTTCCAGGATTAGGTTCCAACATTATCCATGTATTATAGACCATTTGGGTCAGTTACTTGAACGTGATCGTACCTGTGTGTCCACTACACACTGTTCAAGATCTCACATACTTTACCCTGAAGCTTAGTTTATTGGATTTAAGTTTAAATTGCGAGAATACAAGATTTGATGAAAATAACCCTTTATTTGTATACATCAAATAATTACAAACTACACGAGTTTAGGTCATACACTCCAACAAACTCCCACTTGAACTAAAGCTAGTGGAATACAACTACATTTCATAAATGTAAATACAATAAACTAGGGCATTGAATACCCTGTACAATATACTCCCACTTGCCCTAGTTAGGGTATAGCTCGTAGACCTAGACTTTCTAGGTGACCCTCAAATACCTTAGCCGTGAGAACCTTTGTAAATGGATCAGCAACGTTGTGCTCCAAAGCTATCTTCGTGATGATCACGTCCCCTCGACACACAATTTCTCGTATTAGGTGATACTTTCGTTCGATATGTTTTTCCGTCTTGTGACTTCCAGGTTCTCTCGAGTTGGCCACTACACCACTATTATCACAATAAAAGGGTGACTGATAAGTTCATATTTGCAACAACTTCCAAATCCATCATGAACTTCCTTAGCCAAACTGCCTCTTTAGCTGTTTCACAAGCTACTACGTATTCGACCTCCATAGTAGAGTCCACGATGCATCTTTGATTGATGCTCCACCAAACTACAATTCTTCCATTAAGAGTAAACATTGACCCCGATGTGGATTTCCTAGAATCCTTATCGGTCTGAAAGTCAAAGTTTGTGTATCCCGTAAGGATCAAATCCTTAGTCCCATACACGAGCATGTAGTCCCTCATTTTCCTAAGATACTTGAGGATTGCCTTAATGGTTGTCCAGTGATCAAATCTTGGATTGGATTGGTACCTACTGACTATTCCAACTGCATAACAGATGTCAAGCCTAGTTGTAACGCCCCTAACTTTTAAGACTCACATCCTAGGGACATGACTACTCATGCATGCATTTTTAGGCCATTAAAATATGATAAAATAACTTAAATCAAATCACAGTTGAAAATTCACCTTTAGGGATCCCAAAACAGAAAATCAAAACATTTAAATAACATAAATAATGTTTGGCCTCAGTTTCAAAATCTTTATGCTACTCAAGTGGAAAACAAGTCATTTAAAAGACTACTAATTTAGAAAGTGTGGAAAACATGACTGTGTGGTCCCCATGGCCTTCGTAACGTATCATGTCCCTCGCCCTGTATGTCTTTGCCTTTATCTGAAAACATTTTAAAAATAAAGGGTGAGTATTATAATACCCAGTAAGTGACCTCACTATCGAGGTTTGGGACATGCATACACATACAATCATGACTTTAAAACTTTCATGTGTGGGACCTAACTTTCTCATAAACTATTATGACTATTCCCTTTGGCTTTTAGTGGTCAATTAAGTCCTCCTGAGAGCATGTTGAGTCCGAAGACTTCTATCATATGGAGTCCTCCCAAACCCCGAGAGCATGTTGAGTCTGAAGACTCCTAAATCATGTTGAGTTTGAAGACTCCTGTGTCATATGGGGTCCTCTCAAAACCCCAAGAGCATGTTAGGTTCGAAGACCACTATCATATGTGGAATCCTCTCAAAACCCCTAGAACCTTATGGAGCTTAATTGCCACAACTATTCATATCTCTATCATGTACATACAATCATGCATGAGGTCCCAATCATCCTTTCATATATCATGATGCACATGTCATAGAATCATAGTTAATCACATATCGTAGCATACTTTTCATAACATTTAAGCTTAAATCAATCAATCATAAATCAAGCATAACTTTCATAACTTTCAATTTAAAACATTTTAAGACATAATACTTTCGAAATATTAAATCATAAACTTTAATGAAATCTATGACTTTTATCTCATTTTGAAAAGGTTCGACATGAGGTCCCTTACCTTAAGCTTCGTTCTATAATTCTGAAGTTCGATCTCTAAATTCAAGCATTTTTCCAAACCTGTCCAATAATCAAGTTCTTAAATTCAAGGTTATTTATTTCCTAAATTAAAGAACTTCAAACCTTTAATATTTCCTAATTAATTACCTTGAATTAAATTCTTAACTGAATCGTAACCGGAAACTCCTCTAACTCTTGATAACGACGTTTTCAACCCACCTATTCCAAATAATGAGACAATTTAACAAAACTTGGAGGTCTAATTAGCAAATACTTGAAAATCTAACAATAGCCAAGTGAATTTACCATAATGGAGGCTTAAAAAGAACTCGAGAGAGAGAAATTGATGGGATCAGACGAGTTATGGCGAACGGCGGCACGTGGTCAACCGGCGGCAGCGCGTCTCGGAGCGTGGAGGTCATGTCCAAGAAGCTTGTTAGCCGATCTATCCAAAACCAGTCTCTACACTCTGAAAAATCGATCAAAAGCTCGAACCAAACCGCAAATCGACGATTCACAAACATGACTCCGATGACTCGATCCACAACGTTCGTCGTTTCGGCTTGTACGTCTACGGCACGAGCAACCCTGCAGGATGATTGGTCGTGGCGTCGATTGCGTCTGGTGGGTGCACACGGAATCCTCGGCAGACGGCGGCGGACGCTCGAGAACTGTAGAATGCGGCGGTGACTTCACGTGTTGAAGGCAATGGTTCCGGCGAAAGGTGTTATCGGCGGCGTGGGGCTTTATCTTTGGTGGCTGAAACTCCGGTGAAGGTGGCGCTCCTTGTCGTGAGGTTGAGGGAAGAAGATGAAGGAAGAAGAAGCCCATCTCGATTTCTGTGTATGAATAAGACAAGGAGGGTAGTTGAAAACCCTAAACCCAATGTATTTACCATTTTGCCCTTCACTTTAATGTAAAACTGCAAGAATGCCACAAACTAAAACTCTAACCATTTAAAACATTCCAAACAATCAATTTTACAAATTGATTTAAAAAAATGAAACTCCTTGAGAAATTAAATTCAAACTTGAATTTAATAATACTTGAAAATCGTGGGCGTTACACTAGCACATAGCATGACGTACATCAACCTACAGCTGAAGCATAAGGGATACGTCTCATATCCTCAACCTCTTGAGGTGTCTTAAGACATTGCTCCTTAGACAGATGAACCTCATGCCTGAAAGGCAACAAACCCTTCTTGGAGTTCTGCATCTTATATCGTACAAAAATCGTGTCGATATATAATGCCTAAGACAAGGCTAGCGTATAGTTCTTATGGTTTCAGACAATCTGGATACCGAGAACATATTGTGCTTCTCCCAAATCTTTCATTTGAAATTGCGTAGCTAGCCAGTTTTTAATGTCAGTGAGAAATCCTATATCATTCCCAATGAGTAGGCTATCATCCACATATAGCACTAGAAACGGTGATGGAGATCTGATCTCCTTGAGCAGCGAAAACGTGTTTGGGATCTTAATTACTTGATTGTTTTGCTTAAAACAAAAACCAGTACATTGATCAAAAATACATAACAAGCATGGATTCTAATCCTATTAGACATGGATTAATTGCATACAAATATGCTACAAGTTTAACGATTAAACTAATAAAAGAGAGCGATACCTTTGTAGACTTTCTCCAGCAACTTGTTGCTCCAAAGATTGTACAGCAAATCAATTGTCCAGTGACTTCTCTGTTTTCTTCCAGGAAGAACACAACCACCAGAGATCACATTCTATATCTCTGAGTTCTTAGATCTTCCTTGGTGGGAAAGATCCAACAATTGGAGGTTTTAGGAATTAGAGAGTGAGAGAGAGAATTCCAGGAAGTTGCAATTTCTCAATTACAAAAATGATCGATCAATCATTTTGAGCAACCCCCTTCTCCCTGTAAAACTGTCGATAGGGAGAAGGGGAAGGGTAGTGGGGAACGTGTCTGGATGACACGTTCCCTCATTTATTATTAAAATAATAATAATAATATAATTAAATCAAATTTAATTATTCATTATTTAAATAATACAAATTAAATATCATATATTTAATTTGGATTAAATCTCATTTAATCACATTATCTCTTTAACCTATAGTTTTAATGTACAACTAGTGCACATTAAATTTTATCCTATAGTTTGCAAATGTGAAAATCACATTCACATTTAATATAATATTTGAACTCTTTCAAATATTCAATTCTCTCATATAATTTAATATGAATCATATTCACATTAAATTTATAATATATAGTTCCAAAACTATATATTATACCGTATCTAAATATATTAAATATATTCCCTAATGAATTTGAACATTTAAAATTCAAATGATCTAAGAACCCTTTACTAGCTAGAAGGTGGACCTAATGGACCTACAGATCAGAAACTCCAACGATACGAGATTGCTCGGTTAATCTCATTAACCTCCCAATCAACATTCGTTAACTGCGAGAACACTCCACTAAAGTCACACAGCTGCACTCTTCTCACTGCAGATGTATTTCTGGGTCCATGGATATTGACCAATAACAGCAAGTCAATCTTTCACGAATGTTCGTAACACCAGCTGGGTCAAATTACCGTTTTACCCCTGGGTTACATCTTGTGCCTTAAGTACCAGTGTTCCTCTAATGAACAATTTGTTTGTGGTCCTACCAACAAACAGAGTCCCTCTCGGGTCAATGAGAGGGTTCGGACCACTTTGTTCAAGTCCGGAGACACCACTTAAGGGAACATTCCTCTACTTACCCTAGTAGGCGGGAAGGAGTGAATTCCATCTTGCTAAGTTAAGTCCCCAGTCGCTCACTCGGTCTTGTCCCCAAGAAGGTAGGCATATTGAGTCGGCGAATCTGGTCACTCTCACCCATACTAGTCAAAGGACAATCCCTCGCGAATGTAAGTTCGTAACTTTGCTCGAGATTGAGATCAAGTTACGTGAGAGTCATCCTAGTGAAATAGAAACCTAACTAGTCAACGAGTTCTGAACTAGAGGTCACTATTTCGTGGTCCTGATCTTATGTAATCTCATTACATAGGATATCCCCACTCACATGTCATCTACACGAACATGTTAGGATCACAATGTTTGTATCAAATACAAAGTGGGTCACATCCATAGTTTAACCGGGGGTAAGGTACCCAAACCTTATCCCCAACTATAGACCCCTTTAGGGTGTATCTCGAACCGAGATCCTTTTTATGTACATTACATTCGATTAAAGATTCATTTAACAGCCTTGGATGTTTAGTTTATTGGATTTAGGGTTTTAAATAAAGGCAAACTCGTAGATAAGGAACAATAACACTTTATTGAAATAATAACACTTTATTACATTAATTAGAACATAATTACAAACTACGAGTTTTAGGGCACAAATCCCACCAACAGTTCATTTGCCCAGTATGTTGTGTCATAACACAAGTTAACACCATATTCTTGTCGCACATCACTTACAATATCATTTGGTCTGTAATTGTGACCAACCTCTTCGAACTTCGATTTAAGAAAATTACCAATGACTCAACATCTAGCTTGCCTATGATCTTGGGTCAACATTTGATGCTTACATATATGCATATTAGAGTACTTCGTCACCTTAAAAATAGCGCACTAGTCGGGTTGTCGAAGCCCTCCAAAATATTTACTCGTTTTCTAGATCTAACTTGTAGAAATAGTGGACCAGGTCGAATCCCAAGGGAACCAATCGAATTAATTTCTCAAAGTTAAAAATATTAATGATAAAAAAAATAAAGGGGGGGTTTGAATTGTCGAACAAAAAATGAAATTAAAAAAAAAAAGGTAAAAAGATAATTTTATGCAACTTCCAATTCAAGGATGTAAATTTCATCCAATTGTAATCTTGATCATAGGCTTCAAAAGAAAAAAAAAAAGAAATCAATTTTAATTTTTCTAATTCAAGAACTCAGTCAATTTACTCGGAAAAGCAGAAATAAATATAAACTCTCCTAATTTAATTGATCTTAACCAAGCATCAAAATCAAAACTTATAATTTAATCCATTGGGTACGATAGCGTTCCATATTGATTAAATAATAGCATTAAAAGTAATGAGAGGATTAAACCAAAATTAACTAATAGAGACAACTACAAATTAATTAATTTTGTTTCTTTGTTTCCCTAGAGTTCATTATGCAAGTTATGTAAAATGGAAAAGCCATTAATTACACACACATAAGCCAACCCCTTGCTACATTTTTTTCCAATCATTTGTGACAATTACGGATCACAAAATCATGGATAGCAATAAATTGATTGAAACTAAATTAAGGCGTCAATTTAATTAGTAACGATCAATCATAAAAATAAAACAAGAAACAAAGAATTCTTAAATTAGAAACAAAATTTCAATTAGGTCTAAAGCCTCACAAAATTACAATTGGAAATGAAATGACCCTTGAATCAGAAATTAAAGCTTAGCCACACATGGTGGAAAAGCAAGAATAACTGTAAAGGGGATAAAACATAAAATAGGATAAAAACAAAGAACTAGAACACTCTCTAAACTTTTGTTTTTGTAGAGAACACTAAAACTCTGCACTCCTTTTGCTCAATGCATTGCCCTCCTTTTATACTTAAAAATGACCAAAAATAGGTCCCTTAATTGTGTCATTTCTTGCTCCACAATGTGTGCCAAGCCACAAAAGAATTTCTCTCTTGCATTTCTCATGGAAGACTCCATGCATGCATGCCACCTACACAAAGAAAAAAAAAATAAACAAAAGAAAAAAATTAGAAAATAAACTTTCATCTTTTTTTTTTCTTTTCAATTTCTTTAATTATTTTTTTTATTATTATTTTTAATTCTCCCATTCTTTTGTTTTTTAATTTTTCAATTTTTATTTTAATTTACGAATTTGAACTAAAATGTGCTTCTTAGACTAGTTTCACTAAATAATGATAATTTATCACCTAAACTAAATTGGACACAATTTCAACAATTAAACATTTTATTCACTTAAAATGTAAGGAAATCAGATATCATAAGTACAATTAATTTCTACTCATCAAATTCCCCCACACCTAATCCATGTTTGTCCTCAAGCATGCCTTAACTCAACATATGAACCTCCTCTTTACTCCCTTTTCATATTTCTCAATATCAAAAAATACCAATAAAGCCAATTACACATCAATGTTGAATTGTAGTGACAATCAAGAGAATGAGCACTCATAGAAAATATTTTATAAAAAACTCAAGCATCTCATCAATTCACCAAATTCACATGCAACAAGACTTAACACCCTCGCGTGGTTTCACTCAATACTCTCGAAGTATTTAGGGTGCTTTTACTCTCAAAATCAAAACCTAGCATGTTATTACCATAGGCTTGCAAATGAATCAAATCTACACCACTATTGATGAATTGAATGCAAAAATCAAAGGGACTTAATAAGGGTTGTAATGGGGCTTAGGTAAAGGTATGGTAGGAGGAAAATTTGAGGTGTTTCACAATCAAGACCAAGAGTTGTACACTTTTTTTTTTCATGATATCAATGTCACATAACATTCACACATTACCCAAGACATTGAACCTTATTCCTACATCTCATTTCAAGCACTAAGAATGTTGGAGAAGTAACATTTTAATAATTCAAATGTTTTTGGCAATTTTTTCTCCAAAAGTTTTCTTTTTCTTTTTCTTTTTTTTTTCTCTTCTTCTTCTTTTTTTTTTTTCACAAATTTTCTCTCTTTTTTTTTTCATTATTATTTTTTTTCTTCACTCAAACATTAACTACCATGTAATATTTTCTCTTGTCTTTACAAAAGGTACAAATGTTGAGGCTTACAAACAAAATGGTCTTAGGTTTAATATAATGTGTTTGAATCAAGAAAAAAAAAAAAAAATGAAATAGGCTCAAAATGGCTAACTAGAGGAAAAACATAAAGGTGGATATTTTGAGAGGTCCAAAAATTGGTTAATCCTAATTTGCCCTTATCATATTAAAGCATCAATCCAAAAAATGTAGTCTCAAAATGCATTCACAAGCAAGTTCTAGAATAAGCATACTAAGTTTGATAACACTCAACGAGAAATAAATTGAGCAAAATATAATGAAATGCTCATAGGCTCAAAAACTCACTGGGTGTGTAATTTGTATCAAGTCTTGTATACTTTTCAATCAACAAATCAATGAGACACTATCATATAATTTTTAAAGAAAAACACTATTCATGCTCATCTCTCTCATGTATTGGAAATTCAAACTAAAGATGCATCCTTAACTTACAAAGCATTAAAAGATATTAATAAACATTCAAGGTTTCAAAAGAAAAATTAACATGTACGAATTAAGACATGCTAAATTCAAAGCAAACCCATTTTTTTAGAAACGAAATTGTATAAAAAAAACCTCCCCCACACCTAAACTATACATTATCCTCAATGTATAAATAGATTATTGCTCACAAAAGAAAAGAAAGAAAATTAAACTCCCCTCATTTGTGAACAACTTGAATTGGTATAGTTTGAGGTGTTGAAAGAATGGGAGACCATGCTTTAAAAATTAATGCCCTGCAAAAAAAAAAAAAAAATAAAATATAGAATTAAGAAAAATTGAAAAAAAAAAAGAAAAAAAACTAACAATAAAGAGAAGAAAAAGTAAAGAAAACATTGGGTTGCCTCCCAATAGCGCAATTATTTAACGTCGTTTTGCTCGACGAGACTCTTGAAAGGTCTCAGTCATCCAAATAAGTCGGGTGATCCAATCGGAAGCTAATGAGACATGGAACAATTTCACCCCATGGAAAATCTTCAATCTATGACCATTCACCTTGAAAATTTTATCCGAATCCAAGCTTTTGATTTCCAACTTTGCACCATAAGGAAATATATTAGTAATAACAAACGGGCCAATCCATCGAGAACGAAACTTACCAGGCATAAACTTCAATCGAGAATTATATAACAAAACTTTTTGACCAATCTCAAATTGTTTTCGAATAAGCATGTTGTTATGAAACAACTTGGATTTCTCTTTATAAATCCTTGAATTCTCATAAGCATCAAGCCGCAACCTCCTCCAATTCTTGCAATTGCAGTAACCTTGAAGCTCCAGCTTTGTCTAGATCCATGTTGCATCGTCGAACCGCCCAATAAGCTTTATGCTCAATTTCCACGGGTAAATGACATGCCTTACCAAAAATCAATCTGTAGGGAGACATCCCTATAGGAGTCTTATAGGTCGCTCGATAAGCCCACAATGCATCGTCTAAACGAAGGCTCCAATCTTTTCTTCCCGATTCACTTTGTTTTCTCCAAAATGGTTTTAACTTCTCTGTTGGAAACTTGATCATCGCCCATTGGTTTGAGGGTGGTAGGCGGTGGCCACTCGGTGATTCACTCCATACTTCCTCATCAAAGCTTCAACTGCTCTATTGCAAAAATGAGTTCCTTGATCACTAATAATGGCTCTTGGAATTCCAAACCTATTAAAGATGTTAACCTTGATAAAACCTACAACGACTTGAGAGTCATCGGTTTGGTGGCTTTGCTTCCACCCATTTTGACACATAATCTCATGACCAAAAGTATATACGAAAAATCACAAGAAGAAGGCAAAGGGCCCATGAAATCAATGTCCCAAACATCAAATATTTCACAAATAAGAATTGGAACTCGAGGCATTTCATTCTTACGTGTTATTGCTCCTACTTTTGGCATTTCTCACAACTCTTGCAAAATTGATATGCATCTTTAAACATAGACTCCCAATACAAACCACTATCTAAGATTTTTCTAGCAGTTCGTCTAGGTCCAAAATGACCTCCACATGCAAAATCATGGCAAAAAGTTAAAATAGACTGAAATTCATTTTCTGTGCGCATCTCCTAATCACTTGATCGAACAAAATTTCCATAGGAAAGGCTCATCCTGCACATAATATTTTGACTCACTTTTTATTTTTCTTTCCTAGACTTACTAAGACAATGAGGTAGATTTTTGTGACTAAATAATTGACCATATCAAAGACATCCGAGGAATCATACCTTTGAGTTGGAACAAATGTTCATCTGAAAAATTATCACTGAATGGTAGATCATCTTCTTCTCTGACCAATCTACTCAAGTGGTCTGCAACAGGATTCTCCACTCCTTTTCGGTCTTTGATTTTCAAGTTGAACTCTTGAAGAAGCAAAATCCATCGAAGCAACCTTGGTTTCGATTCTTTCTTTGCCAAAAGATACTTCAAAGCTGCATGATCAGAAAACACAACAACTTCAGAACCAAGTACATAAGATCGAAATTTATCTAAAGAAAAAACAATTGATAAAAGCTCTTTTTCCGTAGTGGAATAATTGCATTGAGCAAGATTCAAGGTTCTGGAAGCATAGTAAATGACGTGGCTTTTCTTGTCAACTCGTTGGCTTAGAACTGCTCCCATTGCATAGTTGCTTGAGTCACACATAATTTCAAAGGGCAAGTCCCATCGTGGTGGTTGAATAATAGGTGCACTTGTCAACAACTCTTTTAGCTTATCAAACGCCTCTTTGCATTCTTCTCCAAATTCGAATTGAACTTCCTTTTGCAGTAAATTCGTCATTGGCAAAGCAACTTTTGAAAAGTCCTTGATGAACCTACGATAAAATCCTGCATGTCCAAGAAAGGAACGCACTCCCCTAACATTGGTAGGGTAGGGTAAGTTTGCAATAATATCCACTTTCTCTTTATCGACCTCTATAACCCTAGAAGATACAACATGCCCTAAAACAATGCCTTGAGTGGCCATAAAATGACATTTTTCATAATTTAAAACCAAGTTAGTTTCAATGCATCTTTTCATAATCTTGGTCAAATTATCCAAGCATACATCAAATGAATCCCCATATACAGTAAAATCGTCCATAAATACTTCAATGCATTTCTCAATATATTCAGAAAAAATACTCATCATGCATCTCTGAAACGTACCTGGGGCATTACAGAGACCAAAAGGCATTTGCCTATAAGCATAGGTGCCAAATGGACATGTGAATGTCGTCTTTTCCTGGTCTTCTTGTGCAATAGGGATTTGATAGAAACCGAAAAGCCATCAAGAAAACAATAAAAGGGTTTACCAATTAATCATTGCACTCATCCGATCAATGAAAGGTAAAGGAAAATGATCTTTTCTAGTTACATGATTAAGTTTCCTAAAATCAATACACATTCTCCAACCATTTTGCGCACGCATGGGTACAAGTTAATTATTTTGATTCCTTACCACAGTTATTCTGGTTTTCTTTGGAACTACATAAATTGGACTTACCCACTCACTATCTGAGATTGGATAGATGATACCTGCATCTAACAACTTGAGTATCTCTTTCATTACCACTTCATTCATAGTTGGATTCAACCTCCTTTGCGGCTCCCTTGATGTTTTGGCATTGTTCTCAAGTAGAATTCTGTGTATGCAAATTGATGGACTAATGCCTTTTATGTCAGCCAAAGTCCATCCAATTGCAAACTTGTATTCTTTCAAGGTTCTCACCAACTTCTCTTCTTGTTCCATTGTGAGACCTTTCGAGATGATGACAGATAATGTATCAACCTCACCCAAATATATACGTATTTAAGGTGATTTGGCAAAGCTTTCAACTCCGCTTTTGGTGCTGTATGATGAAGAAGATAGCATTTTGTTAATTGAAGTAGAAATTTCGTGATTTGAATCTATTGGTTACGATAAAAAGAATTTTCTACACCGATTATATCATCAAGGTCTTCCAAACTAGATTGTGTATTTAATTCATGCTCATGTTCAACACTTTCCTCCTCTATGAATACATCTTGTACAATGGAATTAATCACATCAATATGACAAAGAGAATGTTCATCATTTGGATGTTTCATGACATCAAAAATATTAAATTTAACAATCTCTCCATCAAACTCTCTTTGAGAGAGTACCCTCATCTACATCAATCTTTGTTTTGGTTGTTTTCATGAATGGTCGGCCTAGTAAAATTGAAGCAGATTTTGATTGTGAATTACTACACATTTCTAAGATGTAAAAGTCAACAGGGAATATGAGTTCATTAACTTGCACCAAGACATCTTCAACAACTCCTAAAGGGTGAATATAAGAACGATCAACCAAATCTGTATTACTTACACACCAGCTTGTAAGTCATTTAATTTTAATTCTTGATAAATAGAAAATGGCATGACATTAATGGAAGCCCTAAATCTAACATGGCACACTCTATTTTCTTATTACCAATAATACAAGGAAGCGAAAACATACCTGGATCCTTACACTTTTTTCTGCATATTTTTTGTAAGATAGTCGACACATTCTTACTTACCACAACTTTTTCCTTTTCTTTTGTTTTCCTCTTCCTTGTGCACAGCTTCTTTCAAGAACTTTGCATACTGAATTTGTTTGACAAAGATCCAATAACGGGATATTAATCTCTACTTTCCTAAATGTATCGAGGATCTCCTTTTCATGTTCATCTTCTTTTGGCTTTGCTAACCTTCTAGGAAAAGGGGGAGGTGAAGTATGTGAAGGAAAAGATAGAGAAGAATCAAAATTTACCCCTTTTGGTGCTTTGGTGGAAGAAAGAAGATTATTCTTCTTTTTCCTCCTTAGGTGGAATCACTCCAGGAGGAATTTCTTTCCGCTTTACGAGCATTATTGCACCTGACGTTCTCCCTTGGATTCACCTCTGGTTGTGAAGGCAACTTTCCAGAATTTTGGGCTTCCAACTTACTGACTGACGTAGCCAATTGAGTAATTTGGTTACCTAAATTTTGCATGCCTACTCTTGTCTCCTGTTGAAATTGAAGAGTATTGTTAGCTAGGGTCTTAACAATATCTTCCAAACACATACCTGAGTTGGAATTCTGGTCTTTCATAGGAGCTTGTAATGGTCTACCAAAATTCTGAGGAGGTTGTCTTTGTTGTCCTCCTTGATTTCCGTAGCTGAAGTTCGGGTGGTCCCTCCATCCAGGATTGTAATAGTTAGAATAGGGATCATACTTTCTTTGAGGTTGACCAGGAAATCCTCCTAAGGCATTGGCTTCTTGAAATGAATCTTGTTCTTTGCTGAGAGAGCATGCTTCAGAGGATGTCCCGAAGTGAGCATATTCCACACACCTTTGTTTGCTTGCAATTGCCCTACACAAACCATTTGACGAACCAAAGCAGTTAGATCGAGAAATTTGATTTTTGAGTTCACTAATCTCTTTGACTTGTTGAACATTTCCACTAGCTCTGGTCCCAAATTGTTGGGAATTCTCTGTCATGTTTGAAATTAATTGTTTGGCTGCTTCAGGTGTTTTGTTCACTAATGCTCCACCACTTGCTGCATCAATCATGCTCCTATCCATTGGCAACAACCCCTCATAAAAGTATTGGATTAGGAGTTGATCAGAAATTTGGTGATGGGGAAAACTAGCACACAATATATTGAATCTCTCCCAGTATTCGTATGACGTCTCCCCGGTGATCTGTGTTATACCATAAATCTCCTTCCTGATGTTAGCAGCTCTTGATGCTAGAAAGAATTTTTCCAAGAACAATCTTTTCATCTCATTCCACGTACTAATCGAACCAGAAGGTAGGTAATAGAGCCAATCTTTTGCTTGATCCTTTAAAGAAAAGAGAAAAGCTCTAAGATTGATTTGCTCTTCTGTGACTCCATGAGGTTTCATCCCAGAGCATACGATGTGGAATTCCTTCAAGTGTTTATGAGGATCTTCACCTGCACATCCACGAAAAGAAGGGAGTAAGTGGATTAAGCCTGACTTAAGTTCAAAATCACCTGCAATAGTAGGAAAAGTAATGCATAAAGGTTGTTGATTTAAATCAGGTGCTGCAAGCTGCTTAAGAGTTCTCTCTGCCATGTTGTCTTCCATCTCCCCTTGAGGTTGATCTTGAAATGTATATGTGTCACCACTATCTAAATCTCTATTGGCTTCCTCTCTAAGACGACGTTTTCTTTCTTTAGTCTCTTTTCTTAGTCTACGTGTTGTTTTCTCGATTTCAGGATTGTACTGCAATTCAATATTTCGAGAAGAACGACTCATAAACTATAAAAAACAAACAAATTAAACAATGAGAAACTAAAATAGTTCCCGAGAATCTACGCGCCAAATTTTGTCGAGTTGTCAAGCCCTCCAAAATATTTCTTTCGTTTTCTAGATCTAACTTGTAGAAATAGTGGACCAGGTCGAATCCCAAGGAACCAATCGAATTAATTTCTCAAAGTTAAAAATATTAATGATAAAAAAAAATAAATGGAGGGTTTGAATTGTCGAACAAAAAATGAAATTAAAAAAAAAGGTAAAAAGATAATTTTATGCAACTTCCAATTCAAGGATGTAAATTTCATCCAATTGTAATCTTGATCATAGGCTTCAAAAGAAAAAAAAAAAAATCAATTTTAATTTTTCTAATTCAAGAACTCAACAATTTACTCGGAAAAGCGAAATAAATATAAACTCTCCTAATTTAATTGATCTTAACCAAGCATCAAAATCAAAACTTATAATTTAATCCATTGAGTGCGATGAAATTCCATATTGATTAAATAATAGTATTAAAAGTAATGAGAGGACTAAACCAAAATTAACTAATAGAGAGAACTACAAATTAATTAATTTTGTTTCTTTGTTTCCCTAGAGTCTATTATGCAAGTTATGTAAAATGGAAAAGCCATTAATTACACACACATAAGCCAACCCCTTGCTACATTTTTTCCAATCATTTGTGACAATTACGGATCACAAAATCATGGATAACAATAAATTGATTGAAACTAAAATTAAGGCGTCAATTTAATTAGTAACGATCAATCATAAAAATAAAACAAGAAACAAAGAATTCTTAAATTAGAAACAAAATTTCAATTAGGTCTAAAGCCTCACAAAATTACAATTGGAAATGAAATGACCCTTGAATCAGAAATTAAAGTTTAGCCACACATGGTGGAAAAGCAAGAATAACTGTAAAGGGGATAAAACATAAAATAGGATAAAAACAAAGAACTAGAACACTCTCTAAACTTTTGTTTTTGTAGAGAACACTAAAACTCTGCACTCCTTTTGCTCAATGCATTGCCCTCCTTTTATACTTGAAAATGACTAAAAATAGGTCCCTTAAATGTGCCATTTCTTGCTCCACAATGTGTGTCAAGCCACAAAAGAATTTCTCCCTTGCATTTCTCATGGAAGACTCCATGCATGCATGCCACCTACACAAAGAAAAAAAAATAAACAAAAGAAAAAAATTAGAAAATAAACTTTCATCTTTTTTTTTCTTTTCAATTTCTTTAATTAGTTTTTTTTTTTTCAATTCTCCCATTCTTTTATTTTCTAATTTTTCAATTTTTATTTTAATTTACAAATTTGAACTAAAATGTGCTTCTTAGACTAGTTTCACTAAATAATGATAATTTATCACCTAAACTAAATTGGACACAATTTCAACAATTAAACATTTTATTCACTTAGAATGTAAGGAAATTAGATATCATAAGTATAATTAATTTCTACTCATCACGCACTCCTTTAACTTCATGGCAATCCACACTCGACAATAATACATACAACTTTGTAGAGGTCAGGATTCGACTTTTTGACCCTAAACTCAAAGTTATTCCTCATTGCTAAGACCGACAACCTCATCACCAAATCTTTTTTCGATAAAAATAATTCTCAGACTTTGATATCTTTATTGGCATGATGATTTGCTTACTTGACGATTTCGGCATGTTAGCTGTCACTTGTGTCGTTTGAGCTTCAATATTGTTTACATGTTCATAGACTTCTACATCTTCATCGTTTATACCCCCTTCAGTTTCTATATTTTCTTCATCCCCTTTTCTTCCCAATCATCATCCCCTTCTTTTCAATCATCATCATCTTCTTCCTCCAATATCATAAGATGTCTCCTCTAACTGATAATCTTCTATCCCATCATTTTCATTTCCTCCAACCATCAGATCATGTCCTTTTTATAGAATAAGTATTTTTAAAAAAAAAAAACTATAAATCCCGATATTAGCATTGAGAATCTCGGTCAGTGTCCTTACAAAAACTCGATTGGGATTCTTAATGCTAATACCGGGATTTACCGAAAATAAATTATTCCAACCCTTTTTGCCCCTCAAATAAATGACATCCCAACATAAAAATAACATCCCACTTAAAATCACAATAAATCAAATTCAAACTAATATATATACATACCTTAGTGGGGTTGAGTGGGTGGGGGAATTCGAACTCATAGGCAGTGGGGTTGAGATTTTGAAATTGGTAAATTGTGAAAATAATGGATGGAGAGATTTGTTAGTTGAAATTAAATGTGTTAGTTGAGTTAGTTAAAGGCATTTAATTGAGTGAAGTTTATTTATTATGTTTTTAAATATAGTAAGGACATCATAGTAATTACACATCCTATATTTTCTCTTTCTTACATCATTTTCATCATCAAGAGATCCAAAATAACAAGTTTTTTTTCAAATGAGGTCCTCAAATCCAATCTAAATCTTGTAAGAGCCCATTTTTTTTACAATTTTCCAATTTGATTAGAATTTGAATATATAATGAATCCTACCCATATTAGTAAATATGTAATTTGATATATAATTTAGAGAAATTGTAAGTAATGTCTAAAAAAAATTAATCGTAATGAAAAATAGCTAAATAGTTTTAATATTGTGAATATGGCTACCATACTTTTAGGAGCGGTTGATAATAATATTAATTTCTTAAGGTGCCCTTGGTATATCTTCCTAATTACATTACAGTAATTTCATTATCATATTTACAACCTTCCAACAATTGTCAGATTCTATTTTGAAAAAAATTCAACGATTTCTAACTGAAGACTCACATTTTCCTATTTTTTAGCAAAATGTCCATTTGAACGAATTTGGAGGAATTTGGAGGCATGATGGAGATTGTCTTCCATGGAGTTATCGGGGTCTCTTGCAACTGGTCTCACAATACACGTTTCAGATGAAATCTCTTCCTGCATCTGGTCTTAAAGTACACGTTCAAGACTCTTCATTGGTACGCTTTACAAGTTTGTAGAGTTGTATCAGTTCGAAATGGGTTCTTACAACATTCCTATCATGTTTGATGTTGTGTGGGTTAAGGACGGTGGTTACAAGGTTTACATGTAGCTCAGTATATTAGAGGGTCACCGAAAAAGTCTTAGGCACTTATTTCTGGATTTGCAACCAATTTAGTTGTGAAAATTCAGGTATTTACCATTAGGTACATCATTTAAAATGATGTCATCAATGTATGTATCAATATCTACAAAATTGGGTTGTTGGGGTGTTTATTACTAGCTTCCAAAGACCCAGTATTATTTTATTTTTTTTATTTGATCGCCTCAATACCTTATGCATTAGGGTCATTACGACCGTCTCATGAATTTTTATCTAATTTTTGTTTCAAGATATAACCCTATATCATTGGGTAGGTATTTATGCATATTTATATTCATTTATTACGGTAAAAAACAACATATATACTAAGTTGGAGAAATGTGAGGGAGTTTTACGTGGAGTGAATAAGTATAACTATTTACCTGTTCTAATAGTGCATGTGGGTGAGAATTCACTTTTTTTTTGTTTTTTCTCACACATTGGGTGGGTATTTACACGTAAGCCCGGCATTCCACCAGCAATTTATTGATCCAATGAAATCCAATGTAGTTGAGTCGTACAAGAGAGAAAAATATTGCATTTAGTTTTAGGTTTTGACTATATAGTTCATATATACCTAGCCACCAAAAGAGAATAACTCCGTGGCCATTCTATAAGTCTTCATCACTATTTAAAACTTCTAATTATATACTCAAAAATCCTTCTATCTTCTGTTCATAATAGTAGATTTGAACTAAAAGAAAAAATGTCAATTCAAAGATTTGATGAGATTTAAAATAAAAAGAAAAAAGATTAATAAATAAAAAGAAAATTATTTATCATTTAAAAAAACAATGTCCTTTTACACTTCCAAATTTGAAAAGAGAAAATAGAAAACAAGTTTCGAATGGCCTAGCCAGAGAGCAAGAAGAAGAGACTATTATAAGCTTTGATTTGCTTCTACTTCTACTTGCCATCTACTAACCATACAAGAAAAGCAGCAATACACACATTTGTAGCATCATTAAATATTGATTTCACTGCTTTATTTTATATATATATATATATATATATAAAAAAAAAAAGGTTCCATCTATGTTTTTTTTTATCAAAGTTATTTTCATTGGGACTGTCATTGTTATTTTATTTTATGAGAAAGGTTTTATATGTTAAACCTTAAATTAAACTAAACAGTTTATACAAAGCCCAATCGCGTTTGAAAATGATTTTAAAAGAGCTGAAATCACGGCTGAAAATGATTTTAAAAGAGTTGAAATCATTTTTATCGCTTTTGATTATTCAAAATCACTTTTTTATGAAATGAGTGGACGCATTTAAAAAGCGTAAAATCAAACTCTTATTTTTAAGAATTAAATACAAGTTTTGAAGTAATTTTAAACCTTCAAAATTACTCCCAGACATGTTTCAACTCAACTCAGAACAACACTCGGTTGTGGACCATTTAGATTCAGCACAATGCAGTCCTAAAAGTTAAGCAAGCAATGAGCCAAGGGAGATGTGAAAGATGCCACAGACATTTTGGGTGAAATATAGTATCAATGGAGTTGCGACTAAAATCTAATCTCAACAAAACACAACAGTCCGCAACGTAATCATAATCAGGAAACAAAAAACATTAAAAAAAAAAAGGTAACGCATCACTAACCTTAACCCTAAATGACAGGACAAGATATATATTGTAAACCGAAGAAAACCATAACATAGTTAAAAAAAAAACTTGAACAAAGATGCTACCAGCTTCAAAATTAATCGACTTCCTCCATCTTGCTACCCTCTGCATCGGCATCGGCATCCTCGAGAGGTGGCATGTCAGCATCAGCTTCTCCGGCTTCCTCATCGATGCTCAAACCAAGCTTCAACATCCTGTGGATTCTGTTTCCAAAGGTGTTCGGTTCGTCGAGGCTGAAGCCAGAAGTGAGAAGGGAAGTCTCGAAGAGGAGGAGAACAAGGTCCTTAACGGATTTGTCGTTCTTGTCAGCATCAACCCTCTTCCTAAGCTCTTCCATGATGGGGTTCTCAGGGTTGATTTCCATGGTCTTCTTGCTAGACATGTAACCAGCCATGCTGTTGTCCTTCAATGCCTGAGCTTTCATGATTCTTTCCATGTTGGCTGTCCACCCATATTCACCAGTTACCAAACAGCAGGGAGAATCCACAACACGGTCAGACACAACAACCTTCTCAACTCTGTCGCCCAAAACATCCTTTATCACCTTGCAAAGCCCCTCAAATTTCTCCTTCAAAGATTCCTTCTTCTTCTTTTCATCTTCACTCTCATCCAGTTTCAGACCTTCCTTGGTTGCTGATACAAGCTTTTTGCCTTCAAATTCCTTCAGCTGACCAACTGCATACTCATCAATAGCATCAACCATGAACAGAACCTCATAACCCTTCTTCTTGAGCTTTTCAAGGAAAGGAGAGTTCTCCACAGCCTTCTTGCTTTCACCAGTGATGTAGAAGATGTCACTCTGGCCCTCCTTCATTCTGGTCACGTAATCCTTCAGGCTGGTCAACTCGTCGCCACTCTTGGTTGAGTGGAAACGGAGAAGTTCAGCAATCTTAGGCCTGTTTTGTGAATCCTCGTGGATACCAAGCTTCAAGTTCTTTGAGAAGGCCTCGTAGAACTTGTTATAGTCTTCTTTGTTCTCAGCAATCTCAAAGAAGAGCTCAAGGCACTTCTTGACCAAGTTCTTGCGGATGACCTTCAGAATCTTGTTCTGTTGCAACATTTCTCTAGAAATATTGAGGGGGAGATCCTCAGAATCAACAATTCCCTTAACGAAGCCAAGGTATTCAGGAATCAGCTCCTCACAGTTGTCCATGATGAAGACTCGGCGAACGTACAACTTAATGTTGTTGGGCTTCTTCTTTGTGTCAAAGAGATCAAAAGGAGCCCTCTTGGGAACAAAGAGGATAGCCTTAAATTCCAATTGACCTTCAACAGAGAAGTGCTTTACAGCAAGGTGCTCCTCCCAGTCATTGGTAAGGCTCTTGTAGAAAGCAGCATACTCTTCCTTTGTAATCTCTTCTGTCTTCCTCATCCAGATAGGCTTCTGTTTGTTCACCAAGGACCACTCATGAGAAACTTCCTTGATCTTCTTCTTCTTCTTTTCTTCCTTCTCCTTCTCTTCATCAACTTCCTCAACCTTGCCTTCCTCATCCTTCTTCTCTTCCTCATCTTCATCATCAGAGATTTCCTTCTCAGTCGTCTTCTCAACCCAGAGAGAAATCGGGTAGCTAATAAACTCAGAATGCTTCTTGATCAAATCCTTGAGACGACGCTCCTCAAGATATTCAAGCTGATCTTCCTTCAGGTGGAGGGTAATCTTAGTACCTCGGCCAAGATTCTCACCAGATGCGTCCCTGGTGACTGTGAACGAACCCCCAGCTTGGGACTCCCATACATACTGCTCATCATCATTGTGTTTAGTGGTAACAATGACTTTTTCAGCCACAAGATAGGCTGAGTAGAAACCAACTCCAAACTGTCCAATCATGCTCACATCAGCACCAGCTGCAAGGGCTTCCATGAATTCCTTGGTCCCAGATCTTGCAATGGTACCAAGATTGTTCACCAAATCTAATAACATACACATGATCCAGCAATGAGTTTATACCATATGACATAAGATTAAAAAGACAACAACAAATACAAGTTGTAGAATCGCAATCACTCACCAGCCTTGGTCATCCCAATACCACTGTCAATAATCGACAACGTATTGTTTGCCTTGTCGGGAATGATGTGGATAAAGAGCTCAGGCTGAGCATCTAGCTTGCTCTTGTCAGTCAAGCTCTCAAATCGGATCTTATCAAGAGCCTGAAATAAAACTCCACAGCGTAAATTACAACAATCCAATTTGGGGAAATTTATGTCTTCATTAACCTAGAAAATAGGAAATTCTACGAAACTATATAATCATTCAACCACCATTTTTATAATAAAATATGCTTTCATTGGGAAGAAATGAAAGAAATCTTTCAACTACCCAAGAAGGCTTCAAATAACAATTCACAAGGACAAGGCAGTAAGGAAGATTCTAGAAATGATAAAATATCATGATGCAGGCAAAACCTCAAGAATCAACAATCGATCAAATCTAAAGCACATCTCTCTAAAATTTATCGACCGTGTCTACAGTCGAAATGAAACCAGGGAAATCAAGAATACGAATCAAAGTTCATATTAAAACACAAAAATCTGCTACGAACAGTATAACGAAAGAAGATCAAAGACAAAACGAAAGAAAAGAAAAGGAAAGCAGATTTACATCCGAGGCATTGCTGATAAGTTCACGAAGGAAGATCTCCTTGTTGCTGTAAAAGGTGTTGATAATCAGACTGAGGAGCTGATTAATCTCGGCCTGGAAAGCAAAGGTTTCAGTATCTGCCATTGTTGAAGACGAGGAACAAAGTCGATCGAAGAACACAAATGGAGGAAAATGGAAACGGAGGCTTAAAAGAGGAAGTCAAGATCTATGGAGGAACCGTCAGTTTATAAAGGGATTTTACTAGGGTTTCTGGAACCTTCTATCGAGTTTGAAATTAAAGTTTTTTTTTTTTTTCATTAAATTTTAAAGTATTATTATTCTTTGCGTGGCTTCAAGGAAAAATTCGAGAAAATGGGGTTTGGAAAACCCTATTCCAGGATTGGGGCAAAATAATCTGAAGTCCTGTCATTGAAAACTAGCAGCCAAACAAGGCTCTAAGGATTTTTTTTTTTTTATTGAAGTTTAGAAAATTATGAATGGATAATTTTATTGGAGAAATTAGATTTATTATAGAGTAATTTTTTTATTTAATAATGTGAAGATGAGAATTCCAACATCCTACCATTTTTTTTAATTTAATAATGTGAAGATTATTGTAAAAGTAGGATGGAAACCTGGTATAAATTTATCAATATTTAAATACTATTAGAATAATAATATGGATATGGATATTATATAATATAAAGAAAGTGGAATCTTATGGAAAATTAGCAAAATTAAATAAGAAATAAAATAGAGAGAAAGTGGGAGAGAATAAAATAGATTTAAAGAGTTCTCACTAATTGTGTATATTATTTATGCACAAAAAGTCACTATTTATAAGCAATTTGGAGAGCACAATGTGGTCCATTTGAACATCATTCTATGGCCTTTGTTGGACACATGGGAGACACTTTGGTTAGGGATAATTTGTCACATGGCATGGGTATCAAAGAGGCATGTGGAATGGGCATTTACATATGTTGTTTAGAATATTCCCCCTTAAATGCTCATTTATATAAAATATGTCTCGTTAAAACCTTTATAGGGAAAACCATAGTGAAGAAAAAAAAGTACATATTTTATATAGTTTACTATAATACATTCACTCCCTCCTTATGGAGACATCATTTAAAGTCTTTGAGTCGCCGCATCCCAATACTGTGAACCAATTTCTCAAATGTTGTAGTTGGTAATGTCTTTATAAATATGTCTACCAAGTTATCCTTCGAACAAATCTGTTGTACTGAGATATCTTCATTTTCTTCAAGGTCATGAGTGTAGAAAAGCTTTGGAGAGATATGTTTCATTCTGTCTCCTTTAATATATCCTCATTTGATTTGAGTTATACATGTTGTGTTGTCTTCGTATAATATTGTTGGAAGAGGTTTACTCGAACACAGGTCACATGTTTCACGAATATGTTGTGTTATCGATCTTAGTCATACACATTCTCGACTCGTTTCATGAATAGTGAGGATTTCAGCATGATTTGAAGAAGTGATCGTTATAGTTTGTTTCACCGATCGCCACGATATGACAGTTCCTCCACATGTGAATAGATAACTTGTCTAAGATCTAGATTTGTGTGGATCATATAGATAACCAGAATATGCATAACTAACTAGATCATAATTTGATTTGTTATAATAAAATAAACTCATATCAATCGTCCCTCGAAAATATCGGAGTATATGCTTAACTCCGTTCCAATGTCTTTTTGTAGGACATGAACTATATCTAGCTAATAAATTTACTGAAAATGCAATATTTGGTCTTGTGTTATTAGTCAGATACATAAGTACACCAGTTGCACTAAGATATGGTACTTCAGGACAAAGTAGTTATTCGTTGTCATCTTCAGGTCGAAATATATCTTTCTTTATATCCAGTGAATGAACTTCCATTGGAATGTTCAATGGATGTGTTTTATCCATATAGAATCTTTTTAAGATTTTCTCTGTATAAGTTGATTGATGAACAAATATCTCATCTACTAAATGTTTAATTTGCAAACCAAGGCAAAATTTTATTTTTCCAAGATTTTTTATCTCAAATTATTTCTTAAGATATTCTATCGCCTTGGATAACTCTTCATGAGTTCCAATCATATTTAAGTCATCAACATATACAGTTATAATATTAAATCCTGACTAGGATTTCTTTATAAAAACGCACAGACATATTGGATTATTTTGATATCCTTTTTTCAACATATATTCACTCAGGCGATTATACCACATTCGTCCTCATTGTTTTAATCCATATAATGATCTCTGTAACTTTATTGAATACAATTCTCGAGAACTTGATTCATATGTTTCTGGTATTTTAAATCATTTCAGGATTTTTATATAAATGTCATTATCCAGATATCCATATAAATATGTCGTGACTACATTCATTACATGCATATCAAGTTTTTCATATACAGTCAAACCAATCAAATATCTTAGTGTTATTGCATCCACCACAAGAGAATATGTCCCCTCACAATCAATATCAGGCATTTGTGAGAATCCTTATGCAACAAGTCTCGGTTTATATCTTGTGACTTCATTCTTTTCATTTATTTTCCTTACAAATATCCATTTATATCCCACAAGTTTGACGTTTCTGGTGTCGGGACTACTGGTTCAAAAACCTCACGTTTTGAAAGTGAGTTCAACTCTGCTTGGATCGTTGATTTCCACTTCAGCCAATCCTTTCTACATTTACATTCTTCGATAGATTTTGGATCAAACTCGTCACTTTCATGAATAATATAGTGAGCAACATTATAAGCAAAAATGTTGTTAACAATAATATTATTTTGGTTTCATCTCTTTCTTGTTGTAACATAGTTTATAAAAATTTCATTATTATCCTCAAGCGTTTGATTTTCATCAATACTCTTTTGAGTAGTTGTATTCTGGATTTCTTCTAGATCGTCCATACCTTTTATTGAATCATTTTGATTCTCAACTACTTTTCTTTTTCGATGATTTTTATTTTTGGAACCCTTTGGTCTACCACGCTTATGGCATGCTCCAGACTCATTATTGACAACTTTTTCTTTTGGGATATCAATTTTTTATGGAACATTTGCAGCTGGTATATATGAGTGAGTTATTTCAGCTCCACGCTTTCGTTCCCTCGAATCAAAATTCAATCAAGTAGTCACTCTTTTAGCATCTGCGAATGCATCTGGTAATTGATTTTCTATATTTTGCAAATGATATCTTTTGAACTTCAAGTTCACATTGATCTCTACGGGGATCTAAATGAGATAATAAAGATGCATTCCGTGTAATTTCTTTTTTCAACTTCTTAATTTCTCCCATAATGTTGGAAAATTTGTCTTATTAAAATTAGAGGTGAGCAAAAAAAGACCGAAAACCGACTCGATCGATCAAAACCAACCGAACCGAGGGCGGTCGGTCGATTTTGTGCTTTTTTCGGTCGGGGTCGGTTTTGTGATAATTAAAAAAATAAAAAACTAAAAAGTTTTTCTCAAAATATATTAAATAATAAAAAAATAATAATGATAAATTATTAAATAATTATAAAATAATAATTATGAATATTAAATAGTTAATTATAAATATTTAAATATATATATATAAAAGCGACCAAAACCAAACTTACATGGATTCGGTTATTCGTTTTAATAAGTTTTTTTAAAAAAATCGGCGAACTGACCGACCTTGGTCGGTTCGGAGGTCGGTTGGGGTCGAAAATCGACCCCGACCGATCGATGCTCACCCCTTAATTAAAATGACAATCAGCAAATCGTGCAGTAAATACATCATCCGTCAGTGGTTCAAGATATTCAATAATTGATGTGGAATCAAATCCAACATGTATTCCTAACCTCCTTTGAGGACTCATCTTAGTACGTTGTGGTGGAGCAATTGAAACATATATTGCACATCCAAAAATTCTCAAATGAGAAATGTTCAGCTCCTGGCCATAAACTAACTATAATGGGGAGTACTTATGATAAACTACTAGTCTAATACGTAATAATGATGTAGCGTGCAAAATAACATGACCCCAGATCGATGTAGGAAGTTTAACTCTCATAAGCAATGATCTTACAATTAGTTGCAAACGTTTTATAAATAATTCTGCCAGACCATTTTATGAATGAACATGAGCCACAAGATATTTAACACTTATCCCAATTGACATACAATAATTATTAAAAGTTTGAGATGTAAAGTCACCAATATTATCAAGTCGAATTGACTTAATTGTATAATCAGAAAATTGTGCTCTTAACTTAATTATTTGAGCAAGTAGTCTTGCAAATGCAAGATTTCGACTTGATAATAAGTATAAATGTGACCATCTGTTGGATGTGTCAATTAATACCATAAAATATCTAAATGAACCACTTGGTGGGTTAATAGGTCCTCAAATATCACCTTGAATCCACTCTAAAAATGCAGGTCATTCAATTCCTACTTTAGCTGGGTCTAATAATTAATTTCCCTTGAGAGCAAACATCACATGACAACTCATTAGATTGAAGAATCTTTTGGTTCTTTAAAGGATACCCATGTGAATTCTCAATAATTTTCTTCATCATTATCGATCATGTCAAACAATGAATATTTCTCGATTCATGAACTTCTGGTTTATTGTTGTATAACTTTTGATTACTCGTATATGAGTATAATATAATCCAGAAGAAAAAACAGACAGTGTTTCTAAAATACGTTTTTCATGTGAAACAATATATGTGATATAGAGACACTCTATATTATTTTTACGATCAGTTTCAACATAATAACCATTGTTACGTATATCTTTGAAACTCAATAAATTTCTCTTTGATTTGCTAGAGAACAAAACATTATTAATTAAAAATTTTGCTCCTCTAGGCAAGATAAAACTTGGTTTTCCAAAACATTTAATCAGGTCTGCATAACTTGATATAGTATTGACTTTTGCTTCCAACATTGTCAATTCAGAATCTTATATTTATAAATATTGTGTTCGTAGTTGCGCAGTCTGTCAGACATAAATCTTCATTGCTCATTTTTTAATCACTCAACATATGAAATCTGTTCATATTTCTTCATTAAATACAAAATAATTACAATAAGAGATACATAATACAAAGAATTTAAAGCTAAAAAGAACATAAAAATAAACATTAGTACTAGTCATTCTCAAAATCAAAAGAGACACTTACTAATCCATCTATTGCTTCAATATTCTCGTCAAGAGATGCAAAGAAATCTGCCACATCCAAATTTGTCATATTGGATGGGTCAAATATATCATTATCTTGATAAGCAAAATTTGCTTCCACATTTCCCCCTTTTTCCTTCAAGGAAGCTTGATAGAGATCTACTAGATGTTTGGATGTCCGACAAATACATGACCTGTGTCCAGTCATTCCACATCGAAAACATTTATTTTCATCACCTCTTGAATTCTTATTTTGTGGAGCTTTCCCTGTATGTTATAGGTTCAGTTTTGGTAAAACTTTGATTTCTCCATAGAAATTTCTAGTGTGTTTGTTGATGGGATTGAATCGCGTAGCGGAAGCAATTTTGATCGCGTGTTCTTATAAGATGTTACACAGTTCTATTCAAAAGCATATAACGAAAGCGATTAAGCATGCTTATGTGAATTTGAGCAGCAGTACTATTACCTTTGTAGACAAAAACAACACGTGCTCCTTTTGATCCTCTTGTTGTCACGATCTCAACAATTTCACGTTCTCCACAAACTACGAAGTAGTTTTTTATCCGCCTGCTAGATCTTCTCCGTTGTATCTCTGGAGAGAGAAGGTGGTGGAACCTCTTTTGGAGTTGTGAGGGATTTGAGGAAGACAATTGTTTTTGGAACTCTTCCAACAAAACACTTATCAAAAGGAAGCACTTGATTTGCCTTTTTGAATTAGGTTAAATCATGTGCATCTCATGCACACATATTTATAGGAAAATAGGATAGAAATGACCATCTTATCCTCTATAGTGCTTTTATGATATATTTCCCATGGATTAAACCATATGTTATATCAATTATATCATATATGATTGATATACCCTTTAAAACATGAAATTGAACATTTCAATTTCACTTCAAACTATAAACCCTTCTTATTTTCATGTTGAGCCAACAGAGTGACCTAATGGATCTACAGATCATGAGCTCCAATGATACAAAATTAATCGATCAAACTCTTTGATTCAATTAATCAACATCCATTAACTATAAGTCATTCCACTATATACTCATAGTTGCACTCTCCTCACTGTAGATTATGTTGTATCCACTGATATAATTAATAATTGTGAGTTGAACCTTCACAAGTTGTTCGTAATCACAGCTGAGGTCAAATTACCATTTTACCCCTGTGAATACATCTTGTTCCTTAAGCTCTACTGATCCTCTAATGAACAATCAGTCTATGGTCCTACCATATACTTGATCTTTCTTAATCCAATAACAAGGAGGGACCCCATTGTTCAAGACCTGGATTCAGTTCTTAAGAGAACAACCTATATGATTCCCTAATTCAGGAAATGAGTGAATTTCTTCTTGTATAGTTAAGTTCTCAGCTACTTACAAAGTTATGTCCCTGAGAAGATAGACTTATTGAGTCGGCTACAGACCACTCTCACCTATACTAGTCTAAGGACAAACCTCATAAGCAGGAGTTCGTAGCTTGCTCAGAATTCAGGTCAAGTCACTAATGATCATCTATGAATTATTATACCTATCTTGATAACGGTGTTACTCTAGTAGGTTAATAATTCGCGGTCCGGTCTTGTATAATCTCATTATACAGGATGCCCCCACTCGCATGTCTACCACATGAACGAGTTTGATTACCTCGTTTGTACCAAATCCAAAATGGACCGCATCCATGGTGTTACCAGTACAAGGTTCCAAACCCTATGCATATACCATAGACCTTTTAGGTTATACTTGAACAACTTAATCCAACTTATGTCTACTACATAAATGTTCAAGATCTATCATTATAACCTTGGAACTTAGTTTATTGGATTTAAATTTATATGCGAGAATATAATAAATAACAACTTTAGTTAGTTTTGAGTTGTGGGTTATCAATATTTAGCTATTCTTGTAGGCCCCATTTGATAACGTTATCGTTTCTTGTTTCCTATTTCTTATTTTTTAAGAACTAAAAACATAAATATGTTTGATAACTATTTTTGTTTCTTGTTTGAAGAAAAAAAATATAGAAACAAAAACAAAAACGTGTTTGATAATTGCTCCTTATTTCTTATTTTTCTCCGATTTATAATTTAAATAGACTTTAGTTATATATAATAGAGAATAATATGTAACATGCATTAAAACATATAAAAAAAATAACTATTAAAAGTTCACATCACATAATACAAATTGTGTTGATAAGCACACTCAAATGGCCAACAAAGCAAGGAGTGATTTTATGAATTTATTGGAACAACAAAATATAAGTAGGAATGGTACAGAAAGAAACTCTTTCTTTCTAAATTGTGGTTTCTAAAATTAACCGTAAATTTAGAAACATTTTTCAAAATTTAGAAATAAAATATAATAAATTTATCTATTTCTCAAAAATTTAGAAAAACAGAAACGAAAACGTTTTGAAACAAGCCCGCGGTTCTTTCAACTCTCTGTCACATTCATTAGTGAAGCCCAATAAGGCCCAAGCTAACTGGGGCCCGTTAATTGGTTCTTGGAATGGAATCGTTCCTTTCTTCTGCAACAAGTACACTTCAAACCAATCTCTCTTCTGCAATCTGTATCTAAATTCTCAACTCATTTATCTCTTTCCGAGGATTGGTTGGTGAAATTTTCCCCTCCAGATTTCGTGAACTCACTCAATCGATTCGACTCGAAATGGCGACTTCTATGGTCGAAGATACGAGCCTCGAAGAAGACCAGTTGGCTTCAATGACCACAGACGACATCATTCGAGCTTCTCGACTTCTAGACAATGAAATTCGGATCCTCAAGGTCTCAGAATTTCTATATTTTTGTTCATAGTCTGCGCCATTATACATCTCGATTAGGTCGAAGTTCCTCTGATGATGTTGCATATGTAGCGTGTGTGATGTGTGTGTTTGGTGCCCTTCAATTTTATGGGCGAGAAGTTGGATTGACAGTGATGAATTTTGACTTGCTAGTTTCGTATGCATCTTGTGATATATGAAATGTTTGATTGATATTGCCGTTATCTGTTAATGAATGGTGATGTTTTCTGATTTTGTTCTATTTTTGACTTTTAAAGGAAGAGATGCAAAGGACGAATTTGGAGTGGGATTCTTTCAAAGAAAAAATCAAGGAGAATCAGGAGAAGATTAAACTTAATAAGCAGCTACCTTATTTGGTCGGGAATATAGTTGAGGTAATTTTTCTCTTCATATGTAGATAACTTCTTTTCTCTCCTTCAATCAATATAGTTAGAAAAACTATTAGTAGTTTTGAAAATTGTGATTGAGTGAGTTGTAATGTTAAGGAAATTGTGAAACTGTTTCATACCCATGTAAAAGGAGTAGTTATTTTCAGAAACAAGCCAGTGCGAGAATAACTAAGAACAAACTCAATAAGAGAAGATAACTTTACAGAAAAGTGAACAAAACGTGTTTTTATTGATAAGTTCATTATGATATGTATAATATTTTTCTTATGGCAAGTTCATTGTAAGACTGAATGGATCACTGATTTTATTTTACGATTTCTAATGGCTACTAAATTTCTAGAGAAGAAAATTCTGGGTGTAACTTCTACATCTTTGGCTTTTACTCAGTTTTTTTATTTGTAAATTTCGTTTCATGTTCTTGAAATTCAACTCTATATATGATGTTTATACTACCAGATTCTGGAAATGAACCCAGAAGATGAAGCTGAGGAAGATGGTGCAAATATTGATCTTGACTCGCAAAGAAAAGGAAAATGTGTCGTGTTAAAGACATCTACTCGTCAGGTGAATAACTCTTATGCATTTAGCAATCTATCAGAGAAATGCCAATGAAATATTAGACCTACGTAATAGCATGAATAAATATAATTTTATTGTTGGTAAGAGCTTGGGGTCTCTTGGTCATACCGGCTTGGAGGTCTCAGCTTCGAGCCCTTTGATGAGCTTAATAAATAAAAACCCTTGATGTTTCGCAGATTCAGACCTTGGGGAGGGCGTGGGTGCCCTTGGGTATATATGGAGCCCAGTTATCAAAAAAAAAAAAAAAATTCTATTGCTCTATTTCCCAATATAGTAGTGGTGTTTTACTTCATGATGGATTAGGTTAAGCATGCCGTTTGTTTGTCAAAATATTTTAAATATTCAAACGGGTATGAGTATGAAGGTTTTGCAGACTCCTTGATTCAGACCTCCATTCTAGGAACACACTGCTAGCTTACTTTTTATAATATGTGACCAGAGATTTATGTTTTGACGGTTTGGTTACTTGGCTTTAATCTTTAAAAGATGTCCATAACCTTGTTATGGTGTAGCACTATTACTAGTGTATTAACAAACTAATTTTCAAAAACAAACATAATAGTGGATTTAAATACCCTTTGTTTTTTATTTTCAAAAACTTCATACTTGATTCAATATGTTGCTTCTATTTTTTATTAGCTAGACCAGAGTTCTGATTTATTCTATTCATTTAAGCTCTGGACCCTGTAAAATCCTAACGTGTTTTATCTTGACTGCAGACAATCTTTTTACCTGTTGTTGGGCTTGTTGATCCTGATAAATTAAAACCTGGTGATTTAGTCGGTGTGAATAAAGATAGTTATCTGATCTTGGACACTCTACCATCTGAGTATGATTCTAGAGTCAAGGCAATGGAGGTTGACGAAAAACCAACTGAAGATTACAATGATATTGGAGGGCTGGAGAAGCAGGCAAGCCTCTAATTTTTTAACGCATGCCTTATATGAACAATGAACATGCATTGGTTTTGGTCACATAATTGAACAAATAGCTTGTTTGCCTGATATGTTTTTTGTGTTTTAATCGATTCAAAAACTTTTTAAGGCTATTATCTGTGTCTATAACTTGTTTAATATGCAAACTTCCAACAGATCCAAGAACTCGTTGAGGCAATTGTTTTGCCAATGACTCACAAGGAACGTTTTCAAAAGTTGGGAATTCGTCCACCCAAGGGTGTACTGTTGTATGGACCTCCTGGGACTGGGAAAACATTAATGGCACGTGCTTGTGCAGCTCAAACAAATGCAACATTTCTGAAGCTTGCTGGCCCCCAACTAGTCCAGGTTAGTAGTCATTTTCCTGTGTATCTCTGACATAATGGGCTGACTTTAATGTAGTGCTTTGTTGTGAGAATTCTGTCTTCCCAATGTCTTTCCTTTTCATTTCAAGGATTTCTTTGGAGAATGGGTGGGTGATAATTGTCAAGTAGCTTATATAACGAAGGTGCTACTTTAGGTTTCCTACATCCTTATTGTCAAGAATTTCGTGGGCCATGTATTGTCGTCCCTCTACTAACTCAAGGGAAAAGTAAAGGGAATTGAATTGATTTCAATGATTTGAGCAATTGTTTCTGGGCCTTAACTCAAGGGAAAAGTAAATAAATAATAAAAAAATAGAAATTGTGTGGGGGAAAAGTAAATAAATAATAAAAAAATAAAAAAATAGAAGTTGTATGGACCTGCTAATTATGTAGATGTTCAAAGATTTTAGCCATTTTTCAATTTTTTTGGGGATGCTAATGACATAGATGTTCAAACTTGTATGTAGATGTTTATTGGGGATGGAGCAAAACTTGTTCGTGATGCCTTTCAGCTTGCAAAAGAAAAATCTCCCTGTATAATTTTCATTGACGAAATTGATGCAATCGGGACAAAGCGGTTTGATAGGTAAGCTAGTTACTTAGTCCCGTTTGATAACCATTTGGTTTTTGGTTTTTAGTTTTTGAAAAATGAGCTTGTTTTCTCATCATTTCTCTACAATCACTTTCATGTTTTCTACAATGGTTTCCAACTTCTTTAAGAAAACACTTGGAGGGTGTTTGGAGCACTGTCTTAGGTTTGGATGGGGTCACTATGTTCAAAACCCAATGGGTTTGAAACACAACCCCATGGTTTTGTTTCGCTAATTCCAACATAGTTTCGCTAATTCCTAAGCATCAAACACTGCATACCAAACAACGTTTTCTGATTCTTGGGATTTCAAACTCTTAGAACAAACCCCTTAGGGTTTCGATTCTAAGGTTTTTGATTTCGAAACGGTATTCCAAACACCCCATTGAATTCTTAAACAAATTTCAAAAACAAAAACAAGTTTTTGAAAACTATTTTTTTAGTTTTCATAATTTGACTTAGTTTTTGAAAACACATCTAAAAAGTAGATAAGAAAGCATAGAAAACTATTGGTGGAAGTAGTATTTATAAGCTTAATTTTCAAAAACCAAAAACTAAAAACCAAATGGTTATCAAACGGGGCCTTAACCACTAGTATGTCAATGAGAATACCTTGATACCTTGTGAACCTATTCAGGTCAATTAAGGCGGTTGATTTGATTATGCTATTGTCTTGTCCTCTACTGCAGTGAAGTGAGTGGTGATAGGGAGGTGCAGCGTACCATGTTAGAGTTACTCAATCAGCTAGATGGCTTCAGCAGCGATGAGCGTATCAAGGTCAGTGCAGTCCCCCAATCGGATGGCGTATAGGATTACTTGGAGCTTTCGTTAATAACAAGCTCTTTAATAAAATTGTACCTTGTTACTTCGATCACCATATTTGTTTACCTCATTAATACCCCAAAAGCAACAAGTAACTTCTTGAAACTCAGGTGATAGCAGCAACTAATCGTGCCGATATTCTAGATCCAGCCCTAATGCGATCTGGTAGGTTGGATCGCAAGATTGAGTTTCCTCATCCCACTGAAGAAGCAAGAGCCCGAATCTTGCAGGTTCTCTTATTTTAGAAGATTCTGTTCCCTTATGAATCTTGCACTTTGTTTGGCTCTTATTGAACTTCATAAATTGGTATTCATAGATCCATTCTAGGAAGATGAATGTTCACCCAGATGTCAACTTTGAAGAGCTGGCTCGGTCCACCGACGATTTCAATGGTGCGCAGTTGAAAGCCGTTTGTGTAGAAGCAGGCATGCTTGCACTTCGCCGAGACGCAACCGAGGTGCTTCTCTCTCTCTCTCTCTCTCTACATACATATATATATATATATATATATAGTTGTGTGTGTATATGTATTTTAGCTTGGTGGTTTGATGGAGTATAGGTGAACCATGAAGATTTCAATGAAGGTATTATTCAAGTTCAGGCAAAGAAGAAGGCAAGCTTGAACTATTATGCTTAAGACTTGTCCCTTGCAGTTCTGATAACATGGCAGGTTACCCCCCTTCCTTTACCTTTCATTAGAGGTGAACAATATCTAAATGGTGGAGTTTCTTGCTGACATGTTATTTAATTATGTTTATTTGAACCAAAATATGTAGCAAATGTAGTTTATGTTTGATAATGCTACGTGAAAGTGTTTTTGCAAGGGGTGCCATTGCCTTGGTTTTTGGCCAAAACTAACTCAGAGCCGTCCTATAAGTTTTATAACTTACCCTTAAAAAAGGCACAATAACAATTTGGTTTTTTATTTTTAAAAATTTGACCTATAAATATTACTTTCTATTATAGGATTCCTTGTTTTGTTATGTACTTTTTACCTATGTTTGTTTTGTTATGTACTTTTTACTTATGTTTTCTAAAACCAAAAACCAAGTTTTGAAAGCTAAAACTCTATTTGATAACCATTTAGTTTTTGGTTTTTGAAAATTATGCTTGTTTTTCCACAATTTTACTCTATCTTCCCTACCATGATTTCCATATTTCTTGAAGTATGATTTAAGTTTCTAACCAAATTTCAAAAACAAAAACAAGTTTTTAAATACTATTTTTTTTTAGTTTTCAAAATTGTTTAGTTAAACCTAAAAAAAAAGTAGTTTTGAAAGTAAAAAAATATATATAGTTTTCAATAACTTGTATAATTAATGGATTGGTTATAAACTAATTGAGATTTGCCACAAAATTGATAAGATTGAATTAATAAATTTGAGTATAATTCAGTTAGTTAAAATATTATATTCTTGTTAGAGGTGCGAGGCATTGCTATTTTTTTAAAAAAAATTGAAATGACGGATAATTTAATTTAATTTAATTTATTTTATTATTATTTGTGTACTTGAGAAAATGATTGACGAGTATAGTTAGTTAGTTATAAATCTAATCTAACGACCAAACCCAACTTGGTTCTCTTTTTTTCTTTTCGCCGAACTTTTATCAATTAGGATAACAATTTTTCGGTATATTATTCAGGAAAACAAATATTAGTCAAATGTTTTAAACTACCTTTTTTCCGATATATCTGAATTTTTCAAAACTTGATCTTTAGTTGAAATATCCGAGGAAGTTCATTTACCAGCACAGATTAATACGAATCCACTACTTTAGCATAGAATCACACAAACACTTTTTATGTAAAAAGTTCATTTTAGACTATAAAATTCAATTTTGGTGATTTTATTCTTTAATTGCATATTCTTCATCACTCTCCATTGATGTTTACACTAAAGTCACAAACGATTTTAAGATAAAAGGAAATCCATGTATTATATATTATATTTACCCTTTGGGGTCATAAACTTTATGTAAACTCTCAAGTCTAAACAAGCAACAAGAACTTTGAAAATAAAAACAAAGGAAAAAAAGACAAAAAAAGAAAAAAGAAAAAGTATAGTGTGTGTTGAAATAGAAGAGATTCCTTCAGCACTTGACTTCCTTCAACCCATAGGCAATATAGATAAATGTAGGATCAGTTGCTCCTTCTTTGTAGTAAGCAAATACCACAGTGCTATCATCATGCATTCCTTCCCCCACAAAGCTGCATTAAAACACAAAACAATTACTCTTCAGTTAACCTTGCCATTTTATCAACACACACGATCTTCGAACATACTAATGGGTTGGTCGGTCGGTCGGTCTTTAGATGGGATCGAGAGACTTTTTGAACCCAACCCAATTTTTCAAGTTGGATTAGCTCAACTTATTCAAATAATTGATTTGAAGTTATTGCTAAATAGTGAACCCGTAACTTTAATAGCTCGGGTTCAAATAAACCTAGAGTCCCTAAGGGGTGACTCCATTGGCTGAGAATCATCGTCTAAGATATGTAAGCATTAAAAACTTACAATTGGAGGTCATTGATCTTGGAAAGAAGGTACTTGGTTGCATCTGGAATGTGCTTCTTAAACAAATCTTGTTTCTCTTGATCCAACTTGGGAGTTAGCAACTTGATGAATCTTTTCATGTATGTGATGAATTGCTTTTTGTCAAATGGAGGTTGTTCCTGCCAATACCCAACACTTCTTCTATTAGGATGCAATTGAAAGGAAAGACTGGAAGAAGAACAATCACTAAAGTTGAACCAATGAAAATGTATCTTACCTGAAGTCTAAAGGTGTCAACAATATCCACAACCTTTACAGCTTGGTCATCTACACCTTCATCTTCATCAGCACCTTCTGCAGACGGGTTCGCCCCGATGTCTACATCGATCGCTCCTTGTACAACCCACTGTTATCCAAATGCCCAAAGAAATCCAAATCAAGAAACAACTCCAAAATAGACACAGAGAGAGTATATGAACTTTCATCTATTATTAGTTGGATTAATTGACTTGTAGATCAGTAAGAAGCTAATATGCAATTTGATTTTTTTATATCACAAAAACAGTTTCCTTAATTACCTTTCCTTCTACTTCCCACAACATCCCATTCTCAATTTCCTTGTATGGAAAAGAGTCTGACAGAAGTTCATCACCTGCAAGTTCATTAATGGTGTCTAGTCAACTAAAACAACAATACACAGAAAAGCTCTAAAGTAATAAATACCATATTCATCATCCAATCTCTACCTATATTCTCCAACACTTTCAAAACCCAACCAACTTTAATATATAATGCAAATCAAATCAATAAGACTCCATCTGATAACTATTTGATTTTTAGATTTTAGTTTTTGAAAATTAATAGGAGTTTCAAAAAAACCAAGCCAAGTATTGAAAAATAGAAAAACACTCAAACTCTTAATCCAATACATAAAGAAGGATTCAAATAAAATTTCCCATAATGACAATCCTACAAAAACGGATCCAATGTGCAAAAACTAGGAGTAACAAAGATTTAAGCCCTGTTTGATAGCTATTTTATTTTTATTATTATTTTTTTTTTTAAAAATTAAGCTCTTGCATATATTCTAGTGTTTCCTTATTTTGTTATCCACTTTTTAACCACAAAAAATTAAAAAAAAAGGTAATTTTCAAAATCGCGTTTTAATAGTAACTCAATTCACACCTAGAAACTAAATGATTATCAAACGAAACTAAACATTCAAACTTAGAAACTCAATTCACAACTAGAAACTGAATTTGACATATTACAAAACCCTAAAATATAGGAAGCAACAATGAGAGCGAAAGAGAGAGAAAAATCGAGAAAATTTGCATTGGAAAAGCAAAGAAAAGAGGGAAGAATACCTGTAAGCTGGTCCTGGTAGACGAGCATGGCTGCAGAAGAAGAAAATTGAAAGAAGAAGAAACACAGAGAGTGGAAAAGCTCAAGCAAGAAAAAAAGAGAGCGTAAGGAGAACGCTAAGAGGCTGTGAATATTTATAGGAACAGACGAGGAAGAAGCCGAATAGGATTACGATTCTGAATTTCGAGTGGGAAAAGGAAATTAATTCGAAACGATACAATTATTTAGACTTTTAAATTAATTAAAATACTCTCTATTTTTATTTTTAAATTAAATCTACCTTTTCTATTCGACTCCATATCCATCATGTTTAAATTTTATTTTCCTATCTGATTTTAAATTTTGTCCAATTTTAGTCACTATCCTTTTAATAAACCTTAAAATTGGTCCTCGTATCTAAAAAAAAACTTAAAATCGTCCATACTATTATTTATTGTTAATTTTTCTTTAAAAAAATTAGTTTCTATTAGATTTTTCTCTACAAATTTTGAAATTATGTTCACATTGTGCCTTTTCTTGTATTGAAATTATTATTATTATGTAACCAATTTTGATAAAAATTTACTTCAAACTTATCATAGAGACCAATTTTAAGTTTTTAAGTTTTATTGAAAGTACAAAAACTAAAATTGGTCATTTGAAAGTACATGGATCAAAATATAATAAAGCTCAAAATATAGGGACTAAAATGATATTTTAATCTAAAATTTAGGTATAAGATCTATATGAAAACTACTTTTAGTATTATGATTGGTTGTCCAAAACACAAATTTTTCGATGTGGGACAAATGAAATTTTTATGATGTTGAAAAACTGTTATAAATTTGTGATGTTGAAAAATTGTCATAAGTTTTCTAAAACACAAAAATCTCTGGTTTTTCCCACAAAAAACGCGCCACCAGCCATTTATAACAACTTTTTATCTAAGTCATGAATTTATGATGTTGAAAAATTATCATAAATTTATGATGAAAAACTGTCATAAATTTTCGAAAATACGAAAATCTTCGTTTTTTTCTGCCAAAAACACAATTTATGACAGTTTTTTTTTTCTCCCTCCCTCTTATTTGGCTTAGTTACGGTCTCATAGAATGTCAAAATTTTAGTAGTGTAAATAGATAAAACAACTATTTTTGTCATTAAAATTTAAAAGTTTAATGATTCTATATATATTTTTTGAGTTGAATGTAAGTAGGAGATTGATCTTTCAACCTTAAAGAAGGTAATAAGTGTCGTCTAATCCACTTAGCTATATTCGAATGAACATGATTAATTTTATTCTATATAGGACATAAATTGTTAATTAAATGATAACAAAACACATATATTGAACCAAAATGTGGTAGAAGGAATTAGACCAATGGGATAAAATAAAGTGACATAGATGTAGCTTCTGCACTTATTTCTACTACTTATTTATTACCTCAGGTCAAATTAACTAATTTTATCGGTAACAAAAAAAAAAAAAAATCAAATTACAAGGTTATAAAATAATAAATATTAAATTGTAATTTAAATTATTGTCATGTTTTATTGATAATTACCATGTACTCATTTTTTGAAGTTGAAAGTTTAGGGTCTGTTTGATAAGCAATTTAAAAACAGAAATTTGAAAACAAAGGATTCAAATAAAACAGAGTTGTATTTCATATTTTCAGATATATGTTTGGTAGCAGATTTAGAAATTTGATTTCATTCTAAATAGTTGTTTAAAGTATCCTATAATATATTTATAAATCATGTAGTTGCAAAACTAATTATTAGATTAAATATAAATCATTATTAATTAATTTATGAACATAATTTTTATAAATTTTATAGAATTGTCATTTTATAATATAATATTATATAATTTATAATATATTATATTATACATATTTTAATTTAACAAAAGTAAATTGAGTTTATAACCTGAAATATTGTATTTATTAAGATTTTTATCTTTGTTTAATATAATTATGCATTTTAAAATTTAAAATTCAGAATCTGGATACAATGAAAACATAAAAATGTTGTTTTCAGAATTTCTACTATTTGAATCATAGAATCCAAAAACGGTTTTCGAAAACACATCTGCCAAACACACATTGAATATGAAAACATAAAAAAGAATCTAGATTGCATACCAGGACAATGAATCTCCATAATGATATGATATTGTCTACTTTGGACATAAGTTCTCATGACTTTGTTTTTAGTTCCTACCAAAAAGTCTCATACCAATAAAGATAATTATATTTATTTATATATTCATGATGAATGGGAGTTTACACTTACTAACCCTTGTTTCAATGATAAATAGGTGGTTGTTAAATCTGGTATTTTATGACAATTCTTTTTTTATAGTCCTAAGTGGTTTAATTCTATTTAATGGAAGTTTATTTTTTTTTTTTTAAAAAGTAAGAAAAAAAGATATTGGGCCATCATGAATTTTGGTGGCTGCCAATACCTAATTGTGCAATGCATGTAGGCATTTTCTCTCTTTATTGAAATTCAAAGGACAAAAGAGGAATAAGAATTTCATTGACTTGTTGGTCATGGTCACCAATGTTGACTGTCACTTGTAATACAAAAGCTTACTGACATTGGCATCTAAAGAGGACATAAACAAAATGCCATTTTCTTTTATTAATTCAAGTTTAGGAAAGTGCATTTAATTCATATAACTAGTTATAATTTGAGAACTGTTGCTAGAATAAGTGTGTTCTTTCATCAGATCATAATTGTATGATTATTGTCTATTTTACATTTAAGTGCAAACATATTTTACTTTTGGATCTTGAGCAAAAAAATTTCATATCAATAAAGGTTGAGAATGACTTGGACTTTAGGCTAAAAAACTCACATAGAAAGCATAGGAGAACAAGGATTTTGAGATGTGGAGGTGATTTATATACTAAAAGTTATATGTGGGTTGGTAAAAAATGATTGTAGTGGTATTAAATACCTCTCCATGCGCGCCGATGCCATCCAGCTGAATCGGGTAAATACATTTGCGTGAAAAAGAAAATAATTTTTTACATATTAAAAGAAATTATTTTTTCTTTTTGTTCTTAAAATTAAAACAAAAAATGTTTTAAATCATTTTCCTTAATTGAAAATGTTTTTTCTTCTTTAATAAAAAAAACTTTTTCCTCATTGAATTGTGGATCTCAGATCTGGAGTTCTTCTTCTTCTTCTCTATTTTTTTATAGTACCGTTATCTTGATTTTTTTTTTTATTTCTCTGTATTTTGGTGCAATTTGGAGCATGTGTATACTTAATTGAATATTCACGAAAAATATAGACGTATGTTGAGTATAAGAAATATTCTTGGAGATTCTACATCGAATCACAATTCCAACGTATCAAATCGAAGGTCATTCGGACACCTGAGCGAAAAGATATGACAAAAATGGTTGCAGTGGGCTGTCTTGCAGCAAGCGCAACGTTGCAACACTGTTCCCTAGCGTCGCAACGCTGCACAATGTTGCAACGCCACCCATGAGGTTGCAACGCTGTGCCGTTTTCATATATATACATACTCGAAAGGGAGCCGGATGGTATAGAATTTTAGACCTATTTTCGACTCTTACACTAAAAAAGGAGCAGAATACTATTCTTCGGGGGCCAAGCACGTGAGAGGAGGCTCGAGATCGTGACGGGAGCTCGGGAACGAGGGACCAACATCTTCATCGACTCTAGTATGCCATTAGCTTGTTTTGATAGTGATTATGAGTAGCTAATTGTCGTAGTTAGGGGATTGATTAACATGTTTTGAACTTATTTAAGTATGTATTGGACTTATGTTTTTGTTGCTTTATTTTTGGCAATTCTTTCTTAAATTACTTGCTTTTCTTTGGCCAAGTTTAGCATGATTTGTTGATTTAAGTTGATTCGATAGAATAGACTTGGATTAGAGCAAAATTGCCAGAATCCTTAGTAATTCTGAGCACGAAAGTGACTCGGGTTCTTTGGGAAACGTTTTAAGAAGTTGTTTAATGTCATGCATGCTTTTAAAATTCATAAGGTAACTTTAGGATTTATTGCTATGCATGAGAATCATTAGTTATCGAGAGAGTCTTTTGAATATCTTTACTTATTGTTTATAATCTCACAACCATAGTCAATTGCATGTGCTAAATAAGGAAATAACTTGTGAAATCAATCCCCCTAAAAATTCTATCATATTAGTGTCTCCACCTGTATATCTATTTTTTTATCTTTATTTTCACCTTATTTCCAATTTATGTTGCTTTAGATAAAATTTAGAATTAGTATCGTGGTAGTTAATCAATCTAGAAAACCATTATTGAGGACTATACTATGAACTCAAAATCACTATATTAAAACTTGGCTCGTACACTTGCGGTACTGCAAATATATTTTACGCTACAGTGGCAAATGTACAGATAAAAGGAATGAAGATGTGTGAGATTCTTCAAGCGAATGTACTGCTCGAGAAGTTTCCTCCTTCTTGGAGTGACTATCGCAACCACTTAAAACAAAAAAAGAAAGACTCGACCTTACAAGAACTGGTATGCCATATGCACACTGAAGAAGCCAACATACAGAAAGATAAGCTAAACTCTCAATCCTTGAATTCCATTAATGCTAACCTTGTTGAGTCTTCTGTTGCAATAAAAGACAGGTTAAAAAACAAAGAAAAACAAGTTGCTAAAGATAGAACACAACAAAGGAAGGGACATCCATTTAAAACTACAAATGGAAAAATTGAGAAGTCTAAGCTGATTTTTTATGTATGTAGAAAATCCAGACACAAATTCTATCAGTACAACCAGAGGAAAGGAAAGCCAAACCAGAGATCCATTCCAAAAGCTCATCTTGCTGAGCAAGATGATATCATTGCTGCGATGGTTGTGGAAGTCAACTTAGTGGAGAATAAGTTTGACCGGAATCTCGACACCAGAGCTTCAAGACACTTTTGCTTGAACCAAGAGCCTTTTCACAATTACCAGGATATTGCTGACAAATGTATATTCATGGGCATCTCTACCATTGCTGGAGTATTTGGAAAAGGGAAGGTTTTTTTAAAACTTACATCTGGAAAAAGTTTATCTTTAAATGATGTATTGTATGTACCTTTGTTACGTAGGAACTTGGTATTTGGGAGTCAGTTGAACAGAGTTGGGCTTAGAATTGTTTTGAGGTTGACAAGGTTATCATCACAAAAAATGGCGACTTTGTTGGTAAGGAATATTTAACTGATGATTTATTTGTTCAAAACAATGTTGCTACTACTACTTTGATGAATGAAAGTACTTCCCATTTTACTTGACTTATGACATGCCAGATCAGGACATGTAAATGTTGCAATGATAAAGAGGCTTAAGATTTTAAATTTTATTAATGCATCAAAATTACATGAAATTGGTAAATGCTCTGTATGTGTAGAAGCTCAATTTACCAAAAAACCTTTTAAGTTTGTCACAACTAGAAGCACAGAGTTACTTGAACTAATTTATTCTGATTTGGTTGATTTAAAAAACACTACAAAGAGGTGGTAAAAATATTATATATAGTTTGTTTATGATTTTTCTAGATATACAAAAATTTATCTCTTCAAATCTAAATATGAAACAAGTAGTATGTTTTTGAAATTCAAAACTAAAGTAGAAATCAATGGGATAAAAGGATAAAGAAGTTAAAATCTGACAGAGTTAGTGAATATAGTGATAAATCTCTTAAGAAATTTTGTGAATCAAACAAATTATCCATGAAATTACTGCACCATATTCTCCTCAACAATATGGCATAGTTGAACATAAGAATAAAACATTAAAAGAACATTAAAAGAAATGATGAATGATATATTATTCAGTTTCGAGTTATCTTATAGTATGTGGGGGGAAGCAGTGCTTTCTACATGTTTCATTCTTATAGGGGCCCACACAAAAGGTTGAATAAGACACCATATGAATTGTGAAAAGATTATCCAAATTTTGTTGAGAGTGTGGGGGTGCTTAGCTAAAATAACATATCCAACATTCAAGAAACCCACGATTGCATCTAAAATATTTGACTGTGTTTTTATTAGTTATGCTCAAAATAGTGTTGCATATAGATTTAGGTACTTAAATAATAAATAAATTTGTGAATATAGAGATGCTGAATTTTTTGAACATATTTTTTCCATGATTAAGGTAGCTAATGAGCCAACTAGTAATAAGAGAGTCAACATCTAAATCAATGACCATGTATTTATACCATTACCATCTACTTCTGATAGTTTGAATGAGTTTGAACCTAGAAGAAGTTAGAGACAAAAAATTGATAAATGTTTTGGATTTGACTTTTTAACTGTTTTCTAGTAGAAAATTCAGCTAAGATAGATAATCAATTTACTTGCTTGTTTTTAATAAATAACGATCCTAAAACCTACCAAGAGGCTTTAAGTGCTATGGTCTCTAATTTTTGGAAAGAAGCAATTAAGAGTAAATTAGATTCTCTGCTAATGAATGAAACCTGGGACTTGGTGGATTTTCCTAAAGGTAATAAACATTTCAAATGCAAATTGATTTTCAAAAAGAAAATTAGACCAGATGGTTCAATTGAAAAATTTAAGGCTAGATAGTAGTTGTGGGTCATTCACAAAAACAAAGTATAGATTATTTTGATACCAATTTTCTTGTAACTAAAATAGCTACTATTAGAACTCTGATTGTCTTTGCAACTATTCACGATCTGTTAATACATAAAATGTATATAAAAAATGACATTCCTTAGTGGTGATTTAGAAGAGGAAATATATATGTCATAACCTAAAGGTTTTGTAGTTACTAATCAAGAGAACAAAGTATGTAAATTTAAAAAGTCTCTTTATGGTCTTAAACAAGCACCCAAACAATGGTATGAGAAATTTAACAAAACTTTAGTAAACGAGGGGTTTTAAGAAAAATTCTTATGATACGTATGTTTATTCGAAATTGTTTGGTTCTAATTGTGTGATTATATGTTTATATGTCGATGGTATGCTAATTTTCGGTACAAACTTAGATGTGATTGAAAATACCAAGTTTGTTTGTCTTCTTAATTTGAAACAAAAGACTTAAAAGAAGCTGATGTGATATTTGGTGTTAAAATAAGAAAAATCGAAAATGAATTCTCGTTATGCCAATCACACTATATTGAAAAATTGTTAAAGAGATTTGACTGTTTCAATGATGGTCATGTAAGAACACCATATGATGTTAGTATGAGTCTCATGAAAAATAAGAGTGATAGTGTTTCTCAATCTGAATATGCACAAATTATAGGCAGCATAATGTTCTTGATGAATTATACTAGGCCTGATATTGATATGTTGTTAGTAGATTAAGTAGATATACACCTAATCTTAATAATGATCATTGAACTACTCTCTGTCGCTTATTAAGATACCTTAAAGGTATAATGAAACTCTATCTGAATTTTAGCAAGTTTTCTGCAGTGTTAGAAGGGTATTATGATGCAAACTGGGTAACAGAAAACGAATGAGGTAAGCTCTACTAGCACTTATGTATTTCTTATAGGTGGAGCTATTTCATGAAAATCATCAAAGCAAACTTGCATAGTGCGATCCACCATGGAATCATAATTTATAACTCTCGAGTTAGCAGGACAAGAGGCAAAATGACTGAGAAGCCTACTTGGAGATGTACCATTGTGGGAGGCGTCTGTACCTATCCCTTTGCATTACGATTCACAAGTTGCCATAGGAATTACTAAAAACAGTGTGTATAACAGAAAAAGAAGGCATATACGCAGTGGTGGATCCAAAATTTGTATCGAGAGGGGGCTTAAATATGACATTGAAAATAATATTTAAAGTTGTACAAACTAAAATTTAAACCTAGGACTTGAGAGGGGAGGTTGATGACATACTAACCACTATGCCAGAATGATTTTTTGTGATTTGATCTGACTTTTCCTATACATATTATAAAAAGTAAAAAATTTAAGGGGGCTCGAGCCCCCTTGGGTCCATGGTTATTCACCCCTGCATATACGACTAAGATATGGAGTTGTGAAACAAATGTTGAAGAGTGGAGTTATCTCCTTGGAGTATGTGAGGATTTTAAACCCATACTAGAGTTTTAACATGTATGAGTTTGAAATCCTTAAAGTAATTCCATAACCAACTTGTTTGGGTGGTACAAATATGAACTTGATGGACAATTGAAAAGTCTTCATAGCTTACTTTTGAGTGATTTTTCTTTGACAAATTTGATGAAGTAACTAATGTGATTGTGAGTGCCTTCTATGAAAGAGTCCAAAGATCTCTTTCTAGAGCTTTCACGGTGACTCGAGGTTTTATGTGCATGACCCTAAAAGCACTAGATATACAGTTGTATCGCAGAATCAAGATAAAACACAATGACTGAAATGTGTAAGAGGTATCTCACTTTACTTAATTAGTTGTTGCCCCACTTCACTATGCATCAATTCAAATTGACAGATATTGATGCTTAAGTTTTATTCACCTTCCTTTGCTCAGGAAACAATTCTTTTTTTTCTTTTGCAAGTCATTTATGGGGGATTGTTGGGAATGACTTGGGCTTTGGTCCCAAAAACTCACATAGAAAATATAGGAGAAAAAGAATGCTTTTATCCCACATTGGAGGATTTAAAGATGTGAAGATGGTTTATATAATAAAGGTTATATGTGGGCTGATAAGAAGTGGTTGTAGTGGTATTTAAATACCTCCCTACACATGTGTTGCTGTTGTCCGTCGGGTCGGAGGGCAGGTTTGAGCAAATGCACTTATGTGATTTTTTTATTTATTAAAAGAAATTAATTTTTCTTTTTGTCTTAAAATTAAAACAAAAAACGTTTTCAATCATTTGCCTTAATTGACAACAATTTTTTTTACCTTAATTAAAAATGTTTTCCTCATTGAATTGTGGATCTCATATCTAAAATCTAAATTCTAAGATCTAGAATTTCATTTATTATTCAAATCAGAGAGCAAACATTGGTGTGTATCTCTATTGATCTTCATATGTTCATCTACAATTATCTTCTTCTCTATTTTGTTATCGTGATTCCAAATCCTTCATTAATAAGGGCACGTCAGTGAAGGGTATTGTGTTAACCTTGGAGAAAAATCAACGTAGACTATTTAATACTAAGGTCGTGTCGAAATTGCTATTAAGGTAGCGGTCCTTCACTAAACAATAATGATCTGTTCGACATTTTCTAATTTTAATAAATATGCTATTTTATTTATACATCTAAGATCTCTAAGATGACTGACTTCTTGGCAGTAGAATGCACATAAACCTGTAAGACATATTAGGAAGACCAACACTCCATTAACTGAAAGCAGTAGCTTCCACCTATCACCCGTTGCTGACATTTCCTACTTTGAATGGAGTTGAAATGAGAGTAAAAAGCTTCAAGGGAGTGTTACTTCACAACACTCAAAAAATTCAAACGATCAAGAAGTGAGCAGGAAACACAACTTAGAAAGGCTGAGGCCGACCACACTCCTTTGGACTATTAAGGAGCTTTTCTTTGATTACTTCCTCTCTAGTTATGATTGCTTTTGTCAAATTTTGCAAGGTCATGTAATATTTAAATTTTATTAGCAATAAATTAATTTTTTTAAAGCCACAAAGTGTGTCACTCATGTTGGGATGTATGTCATAATCTCGTATTTGTTTGTAATATTCACGATTGAAATAAATAAGAGTTATTTTTTCATCACTTTGTGTCTCGCATATTTACAAACTTTGTCTAATAAACTAAGCTCCACGATCATTGAATTATGAGAGTACTAGAACTTGAACGGTGTGTAGTGGACACACAGGGAGGATGACGTTCGAGTTAATGACCCGAACGGTCTACAGTATATGGATAGGGTTGGAGACCTAATCCTGGATACGCTATGGATGCGACCCGCTTTGTATTAGATACAAACGAGGTGATCCAACTCGTTCATGTGGTTGACATGCGAGTGGGGCATCCTGTGCAATGAGATTGTACAAGACCGTACCGTGAATTATTAGACTTACTGATGTAACACCGTTAACAGTATAGGACTAATAACTTCGTAGATAACCATTAGTGACTCGACCTTAATCCTGAGCGTGTTACGAACTCCTGTCTGCGAGGGTTTGTCCTTTGACTAGTACGGGTGAGAGTGGTCACAGTTACTCACCGAATATGCCTATCTTCTGAGGGACAAGACCACGTGGGGAGCTGGGAACTTGACAACGCGAGATAGAATTCACTCGTTCTCGACTTTAGGGAAACTAGAGGGGTTGTTCCCATAAGTGCTGTCTCCAAGGCTTGGACAACGGGCGCCCACCCTCTCGCTGGCCCGAGAGAGGTGTTGTTTATGGTTGGACCATACAATGTTGTTGTTCATTAGAGGAGCAGTGGGGACTTAAGGAGCAAGAAGTAGGCACAAGGGTAAAACGATAATTTGACCCAGTAGTGTCTACGAACAACCTGTGAAGGGTCGACTCACGGGCATTGGTTATATCAATGGACACAACTTATCTTACAGTGACGGGAGTGTTGGGGTTTGTGCCCTTAAACTCGTAGTTTGCAATTATGTTCTAATTTATGTAATAAAGTGTTATTATTTCAATAAAGAGTTATTTTCGAGTTTGCTTTTCTTTAAACCCTAAATCCAATAAACTAAACATCCAAGGCTGTTAAATGAATCTTTAACTGAATGTAGTGTACATATAAAGGATCTCGATTCGAGATACAACCTAAAGGGTCTATAGTTAGGGGACAAGGTTTGGGTACATTACCCTGGTAAAACTATGGATGTGGCCCACTTTGTATTTGATACAAACACTGTGGTCCTAACGTGTTCGTGTAGATGACATGTGAGTGGAGATATCCTATGTAATGAGATTACATAAGACCGAACCACGAAATAGTAACCTCTAGCTGTAACTCCGTTGACTAGTTAGGTTTCTATTTCACTACACTACTACAAATTAGGCCTTTATTGACGTGTCCTTTTTCAAATTGTTGACGTTTGGATAAAAAAACTGTCAACAAAAGACCCAAATTCATTTTAAAATTAATTATTAATTATGAAACATATATATTGATGGTTATGAACCGTCATTAAAGGTATAAATTTAAATTTACGCAATTAACCGACAATAAATGTAGCTATGTTGACGTTAATTACGGAAAATTGTGTCAAAATTGATAAAAGTCCGTGTTTTAGTTTTCTTGACGGCTATAAACCGTCATGTTATCTTGGTTTTATTGATGTGCAGTCGTGCGCATTCATTGACGGGTAGAAACCGTCAATATAAGAGGGATATGTTGACGGTTAACGTTGACGGTCTATACCCGTCAACATAGGGGTTTTCGTTGACGCGTAATGCCTGTCAACAAAAGTTATTATAAATTTTCAAAACGGCGTCGTTTAGCTTTGTAATTATGTCTGAACGACGTCGTTACCTATTATTAAAAAAAAAGAAAATCAACATAACCCTAAACGACGTCGTTTAGCTTTTTCCTATTATTAAAAAAAAGAAAATTAAAACTTTAACCCTAACCCTTTTCCCATTCGATCGACTTCTTCAGACCTCTCGTCGTCAACCTCTCTCTCATCCCTGCGTCTCCGTCGACCTGAAGTCGGAGCTCTCGCCGTCGTTTGAGTCACCTGAAGTTGTCGACCTGTCATAAGTAACTCGCAGCCTCACGGATCTCGCTGTTGCCTTTCGTCGACCCACTAGAAATCGTTCTCCTGCCACCGTCTTCAAGCCGTCGATGATCGGATAAGCAACCGTCGCTGCCACCGTCTTCAAGCTGTCGACGATCGGATAAGCAACCGTCGCTGCCATTGTTTTCAAGTCGTCGACGATCGAATAAGCAACCGCCACTGCCACCGTCTTCAAGATCGATCGCCATAATCTCTTGAAACTGCCACTTTGCAAAAGGGCCTCTATGGAGATCGTGATGTTCGTCCAATCGAACACTATTTTGATGCTTCCATAATTACTAATGGTCTATCCCGAGCATTCTCTACTGGAGCATGGGCACATTCATTCAAGAGGATGGAAAGGATTTCAGGTGTGGTGGCAACACTTGGTCGTGTTAATCCCCTGCAAACAAATGGCTGAATTGAGGAGAACACGTCAGCAGGTTGCATACACTGGGAAAGTTGGTGATGTGAGATACCCGTGAGTTATTTGAACTTCTTATAAGTTTGCATTTTTGCATTATTGGCTATCATGTTGATACATAAATGTGTGATTATGTTTTTTTTCTTTGAGCTCTGATTCCAAGAAGGTTTCTACCTTGTCTGTAGTACTCATTTTATAAGTTGTTCTAAGTGCTACCAAACAACAATTTTTTAAACTTCATGGGGTTCCTGTCTTTATGTTTTGTCTGTAATTCTCATTTTATAGTTTCTACTTAACAATTTTGTAAACTTTGATGGGGTTTCTCTCTCTCTGCCTTGTCTGTAGCTATTAGTTTATAGGTGGTACTTGCAACAAAATTTCAGACTTCTTGGGGTTTTTCTCTCTCTCTCTCACACATCCATAAGAAACAATGGGTCCTTTCGTTTACAGATTGTGCAAATGTGAATGAGCTTTATATGAAATTTTAAACTATTTTGTAAGGCATCTTTATGCAGTCGATTGTTATTGTTGTCTAGATTATTTCAGTGATCTACTGATTTTACATGTCTTTGTCTACTTGACTAGGAAACTTGTTTTGAACGTGTATGTTGGTCAGTTGGTGTTTGCAAGAATTTGCCCCCATAAGCTAATAAAAGTTATTATTTGATCCATTTATAGTTAATATGTTATCCTATTAGACTACGATGTACTTCATTGGACATTTTGTTGCTCTTCCTCTTCTTTTGTTTTTTTGTCAGAGGTGGGAGATGACTTTCACAGACTTCAATAGATTTATATCTTAAAAAATTGTTTGCAAGATATGCTCTGATCATCTCATGTGAGATATGAATTTTGATCTACTTATTTCTTTTTAATTTTTTCATGCATTGTAGGTAGAAGTCAAAAGAGATTGAACAACTGAAAGAAGTACGTGTATGTTCTTACGCTGGAAGGATATTACGTCCTCTCTTAGTTGGGGAGAATTTAAATAGGATTGATAAGTCTAAGGGGGAAAGCTACACTTTTCAATCACTTTTGGACAAGGAAATAATTGAACTTATTTGGAACTGAAGAAAAAGAAGATTTTCGTACAACTTGGAGTATTAAGCATATTATGGAAGATGAAGGGACTAACAAATATTCCCAATGTGAACTTGATACGTCATTTTTATTTTTATGTATTTGTACTTGTATAGGGCTATTAGGATGTTTTATGCTCAAAGTAAACATTAGAAGTCCAATTCTTAATTGGATAATTGTTCAGGTAACATTTCAAATCTACCATTTTTTACTACCATTTTGTTTATTTATTCGAGTCTTGTTTATTATATGTTTTAATCTATTTATATAGTGTGTTAAGCAACCGGAGAGTACAGAGTGTGGGTACTATACTATGAAGTTTATTCGAGATATAGTAACACAGAGATGTCGAGTGATTACAGACGTGGTATTACTTTGATCTTTATTTTATGTGTTTTACAATTTCTTGATTTATTCAATTTTTTAATGTATGTACACTTGATCTCAATCCTGAGCAGGTTACGAACTCCTGTTCGCGAGAGATTGTCCTTTGACTAGTATGGGTGAGAGTGGCCAGATTCGCCGACTCAATATGCCTACCTTCTTGGGGACAAGATTGAGTGTGCGGCTGGGAACTTAACTTAGCAAGATGGAATTCACTCCTTCCCGCCTACTAGGGTAAGTAGAGAAATGTTCCCTTAAGTGGTGTCTCCGGGACTTGAACAAAGAGCCCGACCCTCTTATTGGCCCGAGAGGGACTCTGTTTGTTGGTAGGACCACAAACAAATTGTTCATTAGAGGAGCAATGGTGCTTAAGGCACAAGATGTAAACCAGGGGTAAAACGGTAATTTGACCCAGCTGGTGTTACGAACATTCGTGAGTGATTGACTTGCTGTTATTGGTCAATATCCGTGGACACAGAAATATATCTGCAGTGAGAAGAGTGCAACATGGGACTTTAGTGGAGTGTTCCCATGATTAACGAATGTTGATTGGGAGGTTAATGAGATTAACCGAGCAATCTCGTATCGTTGGAGCTTCTGATCTGTAGGTCCATTAGGTCCACCTTCTAGCTCGTAAAGGATTCTTAGATCATTTGAATTTGAAATGTTCAAATTTATAAGGGAATAAACTTAATGCATATTGATACGATATAATATATAGTTTTGGAACTATATATTATAAATTTAATGTGAATATGATTCATATTAAATTACATGAGAGAATTAAATATTTGAAAGAGTTCAAATATTAAATTCAAATGTGAATATGATTCATATTTATAAACTATAGGTTAAATCCTAATGTGCATGAGATGTACATTAAACTATAGGATAAAGGGTAAAATGATTGAATGTGATTTAATCATTTAATTAATATTATATTTTGAGTTAAATAAGATTTAATTTAATATGATTAATTAATTAGTTAATTAATTAATTATAATATTAATTGGAAACGTGTCAGGAGGACACGTTTCCACTACTCCCCAACTCCCCCTCGATAGGGAGTGGGGAGTTGGTTACTGTGAGGCTTTTCTCCTGGTGAGAAGAGCAAAAATGATCAATCGATCATTCACTGTATTGATAGAACACGCAAGAATTCTCTCTCTCTCACTCTCTCAATTTCCCAAAAGTTCTTCCAATTGTTGGATTCCTTCCCACAAAGGAAGATCTAAGTAGAACTCAGAGACATAGGACGTTCTACTGTTGGTAGTGTTCTTATTGGAGAAAAACAGAGAAGTTCTGCTGTGTTGCTGTTTATCGTGGAGCAAGGAGTTGCTGTGCTGAGGAAAAACTACAAAGGTAATCCCTTTCTCCTTTTTAGTTTAATTGTTTAAAATTAGCATGTTTGCATGTATATCTCCATATCTAATTAGGATTAGATAAGCATGTTTGTTATGTTTTGTCAATGTACTGGTTTTTTTATTCTAACTAAAACAATCAAACAATTACGATCCCAAACTCGTTTTCGCTGCTGAAGGGGATCGGATCCCCATCAATTGGTATCAGAGCAATGCTTGATTTGGTTTGGTTGAAACAAAATTGCATTGATTTGGTGGGAAATGCATTTGGTTTGCTGTAAAACTAGTTTAGGAATATTTGACCATAGTTTACTCTTTTGATTTGATCAATTTGTATGTAAAGGCCGCTGTGTTTTTGGGCATAAAGTGCATTATCGAGTCTGTATTCGAGTTAAGAGTCGATCGGGACCAGTTTCATGCAATTCGGTTGAGAATCGAAGGAGAATTTGAAGATTGAAGCTGCTGTGTTCGAAGAAGAAGGCCACTGTCGAAGCAGCAACGTTGCAACGTTGAGGAACGGCGTCGCAACACCAAAATCCCTATCGACGCGGGAGCTCCAGGGGTCAGCGGCATTGCAACACTGCCCCTCATCGTGTTGGGATTTATGCCCTAAACTTGTGTAATCTTGATCAATTAAATAAAGTGTTATTTGTTTTGATAAGATTACAATCTTGCTTTTATAAATCCAATAAACTAAGCTCCAAGGTTATAACGTTTATCTTGAAATCAGTGTAGTGGACACTATTTGGGTTGAATTCAAGATTATAACCTAAATAGTCTATGGTATAAGAATAAGGTTGGAAACCTCATTCTGGTAACACCATGGATGCGACCCACTTTGTAATTAGTACAAATGAGGTAATCCAACTCATTCATGTAGTTGACATGCGAGTGGGGGCATCTTGTATGAAGAGTTCATACAAGACTGGATTACAAATTATTAGTCTAACCAGTATAACACCGTTAACAAGATAAGACTAGTAATTTATAGATGGTCATTAGTGACTTGACCTGAATCCTGAGCAAGTTAAGAACTCCTGCTTATAGGGGTTTTTCCTTAGACTAGTATGAGTGAGGGTGACCTGTAGCCGACTCAATAAGCCTACCTTCTCAGGGACAGAACCTCGTAGGTAGCTGGGAACTTAACTGTGCAAGATGGAATTCACTCATTCCTCTACTGAGGAATTAGATAGGTTGTTCCCTTAAGAACTGACTCCAGGTCTTAAACAACGGAGACCCGCCCTCTATGAGGGTATGAGTCTAAGGTAAGACCTTAGACTTGTTGTTCATTAGAGGATCAGTGGTGCTTAAGGAGCAAAGAGGTAATCACAGGGGTAAAACGGTAATTTGATCCAGCTGTGATTACGAACAACTTTGTGAAGGGTCGACTCATGGGTAATGACTATATCGGTTGACACAATAATATCTACAAAGTGAGGAGAGTGCATTACAAGTCTATAGTGGAGTGACTTGTAGTTAATGAATATTGATTAACTGGATCAAAGAGTTTGATCAGTTAATCTCACATCATTGGAGCTCATGATCTGTAGGTCCATTAGATCCCTCCGTTGGCTCAACATGGTAATATTGAGGGTATAAAGTTAGGAGTGAAATTGAAGTGTTCAATTTCATACATGAGGAGTTATATCAATTATATATGATGTAATTGATATAATATATAGTTTTAATGTGAATTAGATTCATATATAAACTATATACTAAAGAGAGATTAAAGGAGGGGTAGAATGGTCATTTCCATCCCATTCCTCTATATATATAGTTGCATGAGATGCAACTAGGTTAAGACTTCTAAGTGTATTCCTAGCCTCCTTGTTGTGTTGTTGGAAGAGTTCCAAAATACAAATCTCTCTCACAAAATACCTCACTACTCCTAAAGGGAACCCACCTTCCTCCCTCACCTAGAGAACAACGGAGAAGATCCGGTAGTGGTGCCGGTGTTCGTCACAGTTCTTGTTCTTTGAGATCGTGACCGTGGAGAGAGGAGCACTTGAAGAAAGGTTCTTCAAAGGTATATACTTGCATCCATACTCTTATTATATGCTTAATCCATGTTTACGTTCTTGAATTTTCTCGTTGTAACTAAATCAAGAGCGCGATTCGCATGTCGCTCATTGCGAGGACTTGATTCCCTTCACGGCGTTGCAACACCACCCCGATAGAAGGCGTGCACGCGGACGAAGCGGACGTTGCAACGCCGTGTGATGGCATTCCAGCAGCTGCAGACCGATTCAACGTTTTGGTTTATTTTCGGTCCGGTTCGAGCGATTCAAGCCCGGTTCAAGGCGTTTTGGACCGGTTCATGTAATAAAATTAGAGTAATTTTATTTTTTTGCATTCTAGGGGCCAAATTATTCCGGTTTTACAACTGTATTTTTTATGAATATCATTTAGATTTTTCCCCACCTTAGGATAAGCATGTTCATGCATTTTATTTGTATAATTGTTATATGAATATGGTCAAGATGCATGATTAATTTATTTTTCATGAGTAATGAATTATAATTGTTATAATTAGATTATATGGAAAATAAATTGCATGGAGCATGAAATTACTTAGTTTAAAATAAATGTTATTTTATATTAAGTAATTTAATTATTCAATTAGTTGAATATGTTTATTTATAAATCCAACATTGGTTTTATAATTTAGTTTCTTTATCATAGGTTTATTATTATATTTATAAAAGTTATAAATTAAAGGGGTTTTAGAAACCATAACCTATAATAAAGAAATGCATGCAAACATAGGAACTTGGGTTAAAGTTTAAATTAGTTTTAAATTGTTTAAAATTAATTTAGACCTAAGTTTTAATTTCTAATAGGATTAGAAATTAGTCTTACGTATTATTTTAAATATTTTAAAATATAGTAGGACATTAGAACTTTGGTTATAAGGGAACTCTACTGGTGATGTTCTGTCTAAGGTTGGGGGTACTTAAGCTGACGGTTAATCTAACACCTCCTACACAGGAACCCGATCCGAGAACTTGAGTTGAATTAACCTTAGTTCTATTTTATCTCTAGGTAATTAAAATGTTTATTCACCTAGACATAAGTTTAAAAGACCTAGTTATAATAGTTATAATAGGCATAAACTTAGATAGATTCTTTTAGCTGGAATCTGACTAAGTTAAACCTATACCCTAATCTTAGGAGCTTCAGTGGGAGAAAACGAGATGTTAACATCGAGTTTATTCTCACGTCCTCAAGAGTTCACACCGTGAGTTCCATGCTCGGCTACGTGGTGTCAATAGGGCGTCCCCTACGGTATGTTTTTGCATGGTTCAATACCAAGGTGCATGAGGGAAGTATCCATGGTAAATGGAAGCAGGACGCGTGTCAACGTATCCTACGGTCTCCTCCATTAGGTCGCACCGTGAGATTTCTATAGTCCGCCTACTAGGTTGTCTTGGAACAGCCAAACCCTACGGATGGCCTGACTATAGGGATCAGAACACCGCAAACTCCAGAAATGGATAGGGTCTCTTAGGTAATTTGGCAACAGTTGTCTTTCTTAATAGTAGCATGTTGGCTCGGACATATTGGATCTGAAAATGGTAGAGTCACATTTACGGGATGAGTTAAGCTAGTTAACAAGTCCTTGACCAAACAAACGGTAGCTAAGGACCATTGTGACATGAGATGTTATGGTAGTGAGAATTGACTGAGAAAGTCTCAATTCAAGGGAGGAATGACTGACCGCCCGACGGAGGCTTTTGTTCTAAATCCTTGAAGTATCGTTGCAAAATTAAAGGTTTAATTTAAACATTGAGTTTAGTTTAAACACTAGGGTTCTTTAATAATTTTGCTAAATTTGATTGGTTTTATAATGGGTTAAAAGGCTTAACTAATTAGAACTATTTTGGATTTTCAGCATGTCGTCCTTAATTATAACCTTATTAAAAAGTGATCGTTTAACTGGTGAGAATTTTACTACGTGGAAGTCCAACTTGAATACGATTCTTGTTGTTGACGATCTACAGTTTGTACTTACTGAGGAATGTCCTCAGATCATTGCTCAAGACGCACCTCAATCAGTTAAGGATGCGTTTGACCGCTGGGCCAAGGCCAATGAAAAGGCCAAGGCCTATACCTTGGCTGGGATATCTGATGTTTTAGCTAGGAAATTGGAGGGCATGGTCTCAGCTCGTGAGATCATGGGTTATCTGAAGAATTTGTCTGGACAACCGTCTGAACAAATTCGGCACGAATCCCTCAAGTACGTTTATAACGCACGCATGAAGGAGGGAACTTTAGTGAGAGAACATGTTCTCGATCTTATAGTTCACTTCAACGTGGCCGAAATGAACGGAGCGGTCTTAGATGAGCAAAGTCAGGTATTCTTGATCCTGGAATCTCTTACGAAGAGTTTCCTACCATTCCGCAACAATGCGGAGATGAACAAAAAGGAGTATAACCTGACTTCCCTCCTAAATGAACTGCAGACTTACCAGTCTCTTATGGAAAATAAGGGTCAGGTAGATGGAAAGGCAAATCAGTTTGCCCATTCCAAAAGATTTCAAGGTTCATCCTCTGGAACCAAGCCCTGCGGTTCTTCTTCTGGGATTAAGAAGACTCGGAAGAAGAGGAAAGGAGGAAAAGGGAAAGCTTCTGCCACTGCAGACACTTGTCCATAGCCGCGTTTTATGATTATGAAATTTGGCAAATGGACGTCAAAACCGCCTTTTTGAATGGTAATCTTGACGAGAGCATCTATATGTCTCAGCCCGAAGGGTTCATAACCCAAGGTCAGGAGCAAAAAGTTTGCAAGCTCAAGCGATCCATTTATGGGTTGAAACAAGCATCCAGATCTTGGAATATAAGATTTAATACTGCGATCAAGTCTTATGGCTTTGACCAAAACGTTGACGAGCCTTGTGTTTACAAGAGGATCATCAACGACAAAGTAGCTTTCTTAGTATTTTATGTGGATGATATCCTACTCATTGGGAATGATGTAAGATACCTTACTGACATAAAGAATTGGCTAGCGACCCAATTCCAAATGAAAGATTTGAGAGAGGCGCAATATGTTCTTGGGATTCAGATCTTTAGGAATCGCAAGAACAGAATGCTAGCACTGTCTCAAGCGTCGTATATCGACAAAATGTTGTCCCGATATTCGATGTAGAATTCCAAGAGGGGCTTGTTGCCCTTCAGGCATGAAGTTCATCTGTCTAAGGAATAATGTCCTAAGACACCTCAAGAAGTTGAGGATATGAGACGTATTCCCTATGCCTCTGCGAGTGAGGTAGCTTAATGTATGCTATGCTTCGTGCGAGGCGGACATTTGTTATGCAGTGGGAATAGTCAGTAGGTACCAGTCCAATCCAGGGTTAGACCACTGGACAACAGTTAAAAATATCCTCAAGTATCTTAGGAGAACGATAGATTACACGCTTGTGTATGGGAATAAGGATTTGATCCTTACTGGATACACTGATTCTGATTTTCAGACCAATAAGGATTCTCGGAAATCCACATCGGGATCAGTTTTCACCCTTAACGGGGGAGCTACAGTATGGCGAACCATCAAGCAAGGATGCATCGCTGACTCCACGATGGAGGCTGAGTATGTCGCTACTTGTGAAACAGCTCAAGAGGCTGTTTGGCTAAGGAAATACCTTACTAATTTGGAAGTTGTTCCAAATATGGAATTTTCCATCACCTTATACTGTGACAACAGTGGTGCGGTAGCCAATTCGAAGGAACCTCGCAGCCTTAAGCGAGGCAAGCACATCGAGAGGAAATATCACCTGATACGAGAAATAGTACAACAGAGAGATGTGACAGTCGCGAAGATCGCTCAGAGCACAATATTGCTGATCCGTTTACAAAGACTCTCACGGCTAAAGTGTTCGAGGGTCATCTGGAAAGTCTGGGTCTACGAGATATGCACATAGGCTAATCTAGGGCAAGTGGGAGATATGTAATGGGGTATATGGATGCACTAGTTTATTGTATTTTTATCTCTGCAACCACTGTTTTAGATTATGATGTACCCCACTAGAGTTTTAGTTCAAGTGGGAGTTTGTTGGGGTTTGTGCCCTAAAACTCGTAGTTTGTAATTATGTTCTAATTTATGTAATAAAATATTATTATTTCAATAAAGAGTTATTGTTCGTTATCTACGAGTTTTCCTTTATTTAAACCCTAAATCCAATAGACTAAAAATCCAAGGCTGTTAAATGAATCTTTAACTGAATGTAGTGTACATATAAAGGATCTCGGTTCGAGATACAACCTAAAAGGTCTATAGTTAGGAGACAAGGTTTGGGTACCATACTCTGGTAAAACTATGGATGTGGCCCACTTTGTATTTGATACAAACACTGTGATCTTAACGTGTTCGTGTTGATGACATGTGAGTGGGGATATCCTATGTAATGAGATTACATAAGACCGGACCACGAAATAGTAATCTCTAGCTGTAACTCAGCTTGACTAGTTAGGTTTCTATTTCACTAGGATGACCTAGGCAACTTGATCTCAATCTCAAAGAGGTGTTACGAACTCCTGTTCGCGAGGGATTGTCCTTTGACTAGTATGGGTGAGAGTGGGTCGATTCGCAGGCTCAATATGCCTACCTTCTTGGGGACAAGACCAGGGTGGAGCTACCGAGAACTTAACTTAGCAAGATAGAATTCACCCCTTCCCGCCTACTAGGGTAAGTAGAGGAATGTTCCCTTAAGTGGTGTCTCAGGGACTTGAACAAAGGGCCCGACCCTCTCATTGGCCCGAGAGGGACTCTATTTTTTGGTAGGACCACAAACAAATTGTTCATTAGAGGAGCATTGGTACTTAAGGCACAAAATGTTAACCAGGGGTAAAACAGCCAAGTGGTGTTACGAACATTCGTGAAGGATTGACTTGCTGTTATTGGTCAATATCCTTGGACACATAAATATATCTGCAGTGAGAAGAGTGCAACTGCAGGACTTTAGTGGAGTGTTCCCGCAGTTAACGAATGTTGATTGGGAGATTAATGAGATTAACCGAGCAATCTCGTATCGTTGGAGCTTCTGATCTGTAGGTCCATTAGGTCCACCTTTTAGCTCGTAAAGGGTTCTTAGATCATTTGAATTTGAAATGTTCAAATTCATAAGGGAATAAACTTAATGTATATTGATACAATATAATATATAGTTTTGGAACTATATATTATAAATTTAATGTGAATATGATTCATATTAAATTACATGAGAGAATTAAATATTTGAAAGAGTTCAAATATTAAATTCAAATGTGAATATGATTCATATTTGTAAACTATAGGTTAAATCCTAATGTGCATGAGATTAAACTATAGGATAAAGGGTAAAATGATTGAATGTGATTTAATCATTTAATTAATATTATATTTTGAATTAAATAAGATTTAATTTAATATGATTAATTAATTAGTTAATTAATTAATTATAATATTAATTGGGAACGTGTCAAGAGGACACGTTCCCACTACTCCCCAACTCCCCCTCGATAGGGAGTGGGGAGTTGTCCACTTTGAGGCTTTTCTCCTGGTGAGAAGAGCAAAAACGATCGATCGATCATTCACTTTATTGATAGAACACGCAAGAATTCTCTCTCTCTCTCACTCTCTCAATTTTTCAAAAGTTTTTCCAATTGTTGGGTTCCTTTCCACAAAGGAAGATCTAAGTAGAACTCAGAGACATAAGAGGTTCTCCTGTTAGTAGTGTCCTTATTGGAGAAAAACAGAGAAGTTCTGGTGTGTTGCTGTGTATCGTGGAGCAAGGAGTTGCTGTGCTGAGGAAAAACTACAAATGTAATCCCTTTCTCCTTTTTAGTTTAACTGTTTAAACTAAGCATGTTTGCATGTATATCTCCATATCTAATTAGGATTAGATAAGCATGTTTGTTATGTTTTGTCAATGTACTGGTGTTTTGATTCTAACTAAAACAATCAAACAATTACGATCCCAAACTCGTTTCCGCTGCTCAAAGGGATCGAATCCCCATCAGGGAGTGCAGCTACGGGCTTTAGTGGAGTGTTACCGTAGCTAATGAATGTTGATTAATCGTGTCAAAGAGTTTGACAAGTTAGTCTCGGATCATTGGAGCTCGTCACCTGTAGGCCCATTAGGTCCCTTGGTTGACTCAAACTGGATACATAGAGGGTTTACAGTTTGGTGTGGATTTGAAGTGTTCAAATTCATTAAAAGGGTTTATATGTCATTTATATGAGATATGATTGACATATTATATAGTTTAATGTGAATGAGATTCATAATAAACTATAGGTTAGCCTAATTGCTTAATTAAGGCTAATTTGGAGAAATTGGATTGAGAGAAATTAAATTGAATGTGATTCAATTTAAAATCCATAATTATACAAATGTGATTTGTATAATGAGATATAAGATATCTTATTATATGTGGTTATGCAAATATGACTTGCATAACCTTTGGTTGTGGCAAAATGGTAAATAGGTGGAGATTTCAACTCCACCTATCACCATTATATAAACGCTTTGCAAGAAGGCATTTGTAAGATCAATGCTCATTTTTTGGATTCTCACCAAAAGCATTTGACAAACTCTCTCAACTCTTCTCTCTCAATCTTTCTCTCCTCGCTTCACCAAAGGAGTCCCACCACTCTTCTTCTACATAAGGAGAACAACCGAGGTGGCTTTTTGGAGGTGTCTGATTGTTCGAGGTTTGGTGAGATCGAGAACGCGAACTGTTTGTAACCGGAGAAAGAAATCGTGAAGAAAGGTTCTTCAACAAGTAAGTATTACATGTTGCTGTATTTCCTTCTTATTTGCATGTTTAGCCTAATTTCATTAGGATAGAAATGATTTTGAGAAAATGTTTTCACAATGAAACCACGACGATTCAATCATTTTCTACTGCAGGAGTTTTATTCTCTTCAACTCAAGCATGAGTTCAACTAAAACTCCTACTTGAGTAGGAAGCTACCGAGGGGATATACTTCCTTATCAAACAAAAACTGGAAGTTACCAAAGGAGATATGCCTTTCTGTAGAACAAAACATAGAAGCTACACAAAACAAACCCAAAAAAAGAAGAACTCCAGATCAGACCGAGATCCAGCACATTGAAAGAATTAGATTTCTCTTATTTTGTGGTTTCAGTGAAGGGATCGAATCCCGCAGCGGAAGCGATTGTTAATCACGTGTTCATGATTTTGTTACATAGATCTAAATAACAAGAACTAAATCTAAGATTAAACATGCTTTTAAAGATAGGACAACAAGAAATATACCATTGAAGAATACTTTCTTCACGAGCTCCTTCTCCCACGATCACGATCTCAGCAACACGAACCCCAACGTATGAAGATTCACCACTAGATCTTCTCTGTTGTTCTCTAGGTGAGGGAGGAAGGTAGGTTCCTTTAGGATGAGATGTGGAGGTTTTTGAGAGAAGTTTTTGTTTGGAACTCTTTCCAACACAAAATAGAACTCTAGGGTTTATGTGTAAAAGCCTTTACCCAAAGTTGCATCTCATGCAACTATTTATATTGAAATAAGATGGAAATTACCATCCTATTCCTCCTTCATTTTCTCATTGGTATATAGTTAATATGTGAATCTAATTCACATTAAAACTATATATTATATCAATTATATCACATATAATTGATATAACACCTCATATATGAAATTGAACACTTTAATCTCATTCCTAACTTTATACCCTCAATATTACCATGTTGAGCCAATGAAGAGACCTTTGGACCTAAAGTTCATGAGCTCCAATGATGTGAGATTAAGTGATCAAACTCTTTGATCTGGTTAATCAATATTTATTAACTACAAGTCACTCCACTATAGACTTGTAGCTGCACTTTACTCACTGTAGATTATATTGTGTCCATTGATATAATCATTACCCATGAGTCGACCCTTCAAAGGTTGTTCGTAATCACAGTTGGGTCAAATTAACGTTTTACCCCTGTGATTACCTCTTTGTTCCTTAAGCACCACTGATCCTCTATTGAACAACAAGTCTATGGTCCTACCATAAACTCATACCCTCTTAAGCTAGTTTAGAGGACGGGGCCTCGTTGTTCAAGACCTAGACTCAGTTCTTAAGGGAACAACCTATCTAATTCCTTAGTGTAGGAATGAGTGAATTCCATCTTGCATAGTTAAGTCTCCAGCTACCTTCGAGGTTCTGTCCCTGAGAAGGTATACTTATTGAGTTGGCTACAAGCCACTCTCACCCATACTAGTCTAAGGACAAACTCCTATAAACAGGAGTTCTTAACTTGCTCAGGATTCATGTCGAGTCACTAATGACCATTTATAAATTATCAGTCTTATCCTGTTAACGACGTTATACTGTTCAGACTAATAATTTGCAGTCCGGTCTTGTATGAACTCTTCATACAGGATGCCCCGACTCGCATGTCATCCACATGAATGAGTTGGATTACCTTATTTGTACTAATTACAAAGTGGGTCGCATCCATGGTGTTACCAGAATAAGGTTTCCAACCTTATTCTTATACCATAAACCATTTAGGTTATACTCTTGAACACAATCGAAATAATGTCTACTACACTGGTGTTCAAGATATATTATAACCTTGGAGCTTAGTTTATTGGATTTATAAAGCGAGAATATAATTTTATCAAAATAAATAACTCTTTATTTATTTGATCAAAATTACATAATTTGTAGGGCATATATCCCAACAATCTCCCACTTGACCTAAAGCTTGTAGAGTACATAATTTAAACATTACAATAATTTAAAATACATAAACTAGGGCATTTAAATCCTGTGTACAATATACTCCCACTTTTCCTAGTTGGGGAAGACTTCGAAACCTAGACCTTCTAGGTGACTCTCAAATACTTTAGCCGTGAGAGCATTTGTAAAAGGATCAGCAACGTTGTGCTCTGAGGTTATCTTCATGATGATCACGTCTCCTCGATGCACGATCTCATGGATTAGATGATATTTCCGCCCAATATGCTTACCCCTCTTGTGACTTCGGGGTTCCCTTGAATATGCCACGACACCACTATTATCACAATACAACGTGATAGGCAAACTCATATTTGAAACAACTTACAAATCTAACATGAATTGCCTTAACCAAACGACCTCTTTAGCTGCTTCACAAGTTACTACATATTCGACGTCCATGGTGGAATCAGCGATGCATCCCTGCTTGACCTTCGCCATACTATAACTCCTCCGTTAAGAGTAAATACTGACGCTGATGTAGATTTCCGAGAATCTTTATCAATGAAAGTCAGAATCCGTGTATCCTGTAAGGATGAAATCCTTAGCCCCATACACAAGCATGTAGTTCTTTGTTCTCTGAAGATACTTAAGGATCGTTTTAACCGCTGTCCAGTGTTCAGGTCCTGGATTGGATTGATACCTACTGACCATTCCAACTGCAAAATAGATGTCTGGCCTAGTACACAACATGGCGTACATCAGGTTCCCAACAATTGATGCATAAGGAATCCGTCTCATGTCCTCAACTCCTTGAGGTGTCTTAGGACACCGTTCCTTAGACAAATGAACTGAAGGGAATCGAAGTTCTGCAGCGGAAGCGATTGCGAATCGCGCACTCTTGATTTAGTTACAACGATAAATTCAAGAACAAATATAACTAGATTAAGCATGTAAAATAGAATGGACAACAAAAAAATTACCTTTGAAGAACCTTTCTTCGAGTGCTCCTCTCACCCACGATCACGATCTCAGCAACAGGTACTCCAACGTACGAAGACACGACCACCGGATCTTCTGCGTTGTTCTCTAGGTGAGGGAGGAAGGTGGGTTCCCTTTAGGAGAGGTGAGGTATTTTGAAAGAGATGTGTGCTTTGGAACTCTTCCAACAACACAACAAGAGAGCTTGTAATTCCTTAACCTAGTTGCATCTCATGCAACCATATATATAGAGAAATAGGATGAAAATGACCATCCTACCCCTCGTTTAATCTCTCTTTAGTATATAGTTTATATATGAATCTAATTCACATTAAAACTATATATTATATCAATTATATCATATATAATTGATATAACACCTCAGGTATGAGATTGAACACTTCAATTTCACTCCTAACTTTATACCCTCAATATTACCATGTTGAGCCAACAGAGGGATCTAATGGACCTACAGTTCATGAGCTCCAATGAAGTGAAATTAACTAATCAAACGCTACGCCGAAACCCTTATCGATACGGAAGTGCGAGGCGTCAGCAGAGTTGCATCGATACCCCGATGCCAGGCGCGCGCACGAGATGAGGCGGCGTTTCAACACTCTCCTCAATGTTGCAACATCGTGAGCCAACCTGAAGGTGTAGACAGGTTTGGGCGGTTCAGATCGATTTTGGTTCGATTCGAGCGGTCTGAGCCCGGTTCAAGGAGTTTTGGACGGGTTCTATAATAGAATTAGTGTAATTTTATTATTTTTGCACTTTAGGGGCTAAATTTTTCCGGTTTTACAACTATTTTTCTTTATGAATGTCATTTAGAATTTTTCCCACCTTAGGATAAACATGTTCATGCATTTTTATTTGTATAAATGTTATATAAATATGGTAGAAATGCATGATTTAATTTATTTTTCATGAGTAATTAATTATAATTGTTATAATTAGATTATTTGGAAAATAAATTGCATAGAGCATGAAATTACTTAGTTTAAAATAAATATTATTTTATTTAAGTAATTTGCTTTATCAATTAGTTGAATAATTTTTTTATAATTCCAATTTGACATCGATTGTTGGTTTTATAAATAGTGTCTTGTCATAGGTTAATTATTAAAATTTATAAAAGTTATAAATGAAGGGGTTTTAGATGATGGTTAACGGAACACCTCCTACCTGGGAACTAACCTGGAACTTGAGTTGAATTAACCATAGTCCTGTTTTATATCTAGGTAATTAAAATGTTTATTCACCTAGACATAAGGTTAAAGGACCTAGTTATAATAGTTATAATAAGCATAGACTTAGATAGATTCTATTAGCCAGAATCCGACTAAGTTAAACCTACACCCTAATCTTAGGAACTTCAGTGGGAGAAAACGAGATGTTCGCATCGAGTTTACTCCCACGTCCTCAAGTGTTCACACCGTGAGTTCCATGCTCGGCTACGTGGCGTCAATAGGGCGTCTCCCTACGGTAAGTGTTTGCAGGGTTCAATAACAAGGAAAATGAGGGAAGTATCCACAGTAAATAGGGGCAGCACGCGTGTCAATGTATCCTACGGCTCCTCCATTAGGTCGCACCGTGAGATTTCTATAGTCTGCCTACTAGGTTGTCCTGGAACAACCAATCCCTACGGAGGGCTTGACTACAGGGGTCGAAACACCGCGAACTCCAGAAATGGATAGGGTCTCTTAGGTAATTTGCCAACAGTTGTCTTTCTTAATAGTAACCTAGTGGCTCGGACCTATTGGATCTGAAAATGGTAGGGTCATATTTACGGGATAAGTTAAGCTAGTTAACAGGTCCTTGACCAAACAAACGGTAGCTAAGAATCATTGGGACATGAGATGTACTGGTAGTGAGAATTAGCTGAGATGGTCTTAATTCAGGGGAGGAGTGACTGCCCACCCGACGGTGGCTTTTGTTCTAAACCCTTGAAGTATCATTGCAAAATTAAAGCTTTAATTTAAACACTAGGGTTCTTTAATAATTTTGCTAAATTTGATTGGTTTGCAATGGGTTGAAGGCATAACTAATTAGAATTGTTTTGAAATTTCAGCATGTCGTCTTCTATAATAGCCTTACTCAAAAGCGAACGTTTAACTGGGGAGAATTATACTACGTGGAGTCCAAACATTATAGGTTAATGTTTCTAATTCAAATTTATAACTATTATAAATTTTAATATATCAACCTATAACATGCTTATGTGGTGTAACAAATTAATAATCAAATTATAATTAATTTTCTAACCATATAATTCATGAAATTAATAAAACATTTAAATTAATAAATCCCGAATGAAGTAATCAAGCATGCTAGACATTATTTAATATAATATTTTATATTAAACTAAGTGATGTCACACATCAAGTTTTTCATTTTTCATATAATCAATATAACTCTTATATTAAAACACTCATGAAAAATATTCACATGCATATTTATATAATGAAGCTAAAATATAAATTATAACAAACATCATAGGAATATGAATGCCAATGCAATTTCCTTTAATTAATATAACAATTATTTTAATTAAGGAAATCAAAACTTAGAACATGCATTTCTATATAATATAACTCTTATATTATTAATGATGCATGAAACATACTTATCTTAAGGTAGAATTTGACTAAATAACATTCATAAAGCAATAAATAACCATATAGACTAGAATTTTTGGCCTCTAATTAAATTGAATAAATAAAATTACATTAATTTTATTAAAACATGGACAAGACTGCATGAATCAGGCCGAACCGGACCAAATCTCCCAATAAATATTACCTTCTTATCGAATTTTGCAAAAATTTGGTTGCAAATTACTCTGTTCTTCTCATCCAATATGTCCACAATTAACACAAGAAAAATTACAGACTCGATTGCATAAAATTTATCAAAAATCGCAGGGGCCTTTACAGAATTGAACAATTCAAAATGTTGCATCTATGGCGAAAAAATTCTTAAACAGTCTAATGGAAACCCCCAACATTCATAATGCAAATCAACCCTACCAAACCAATGCAAAGTTAATAAATCCAAATTAGAATACAAGTTGGCTCTAATACCGATTCTTGGTTTCAAAAAACCTTTTGCATTGAAAGCCAATTAGGAATCGACTCGAATTTTAATAAAGTTTCTAAAATACCAATACATTGGCAAATCAATTATACATAATAAAAGAACACCAAACAAGTATAAGAATACTTACTTGTTGTAGAATCAAGAATCAAGCCAAACGCGGTCTTCCCTTCATGTAGAGGCACGAACTTCTAGCAACTTCTTGTTCTACCAACACAATATGGAACCCAAAAAATAGGACACTACCTACAGTGAAATCTCTCTATATCTCTGAGTAATTGAGATATGTTTGTGGAAACCAATCTTAAATTAAGGAAAGAACAATTCATTGAAAGAAATTAGGAGAGAAAAAATGTGAGGAAAGCCAGAAGTTCAAAAAAAAAACTTCATCCTCTGTTTCTTTTCTATCGTAAAATATAGAAAGGGGGTGAGAGAATGAAGTGGGAAATCGTGAGATTACCAGGTTTTCAAAATAACTTCCAGCAACGGGTGGAAGTTAATTTTTATTTAATTAATTAAAATAGTTTAATTTAATTAATTAAATTACTAATTAATAAAAATCTAATTTAATTAAAATTCATTTAAATCATATTCAAATGAATATCTCTCACATAACCTACAAATTTCATTCAATTAAATTAAATTAACTAGTTAATTAGTTCACCAATTAAATATCACATATTTAATTTAGTTTTATATTTGAATCATATTCCATTATAATTCTCCCATAACCTATAGTTTTAATGTACATCTAATGTGCATTAAATATATAATTTAACCTGAATCAAATTCACATTAAATTAATATTTTAACTCCTTCAAATATTTAATCTCTCATAATTAATTTTGAATAACATCCAAAACTAAATTTATATTATAAAGTTTTTAATTAAAAATTAAACTTTATATTATAATGTATCACCGTACATTATAATAATTCCCTAAGTGAATTTGAACATTTCAAACTCCATTCAAGATCAAATTACCTCAACACCCTTTACGAGCTAGGAAGGGGATTTAATGGACCTATAGATCAGAAGCTCCAACGGTACAAGATTAATTGGCTAATCTCATTAACCACAATAATCAACATTCGTTAACTGTGGGTACACTCCACTAAAGACCCATTAGTTGCATTCTTCTCACCACAGATATATTTCTGTGTCCATGGATATAGACCAATAACAACAAGTTAATCTTTCACGAGTGTTCATAACACCAGTTGGGTCAAATTATCATTTTATCCCTAGTTTACTTCTATGTCCTTAAGTACCTGTGCTCTTCTAATGAACACTTTGTTTAAGGTCCAACCATTAAATAGAAATTCCTCTTGGGCCAATGAGAGGGTAGGGTCCTTTGTTCAAGTCTTGGAGACATCACTTAAGGGAACACTCATCTACTTTCCCATAAAGTAGGAAAAGAATGAATTTCATCTCGTGTAATTATGTTCCCAACTCCCCACTTGGTCTTGTCCCAAAAATGGTAGGCTTATTGAGTCGATGATTTGGCCACCCATGTAGATCAAAGGACAATCCTTCACAAACAGGAGTTCATAATACACTCAGGATTAAGATTAAGTTGTCTAGGTCATCCTATTGAAATAGAAACCTAAATAGTCAATGGCGTTACATCTACTGGTTACTATTTCGCAGTCCGGTTTTTCATTTCATAGGATACCCCCGCTCGCATGTTACTACACGAACGCGTTGGATCATTGCACTTATATCAAATACAAAGTGGGTCTTATTCATAGAGTCACCAAGACAAAGTACCAAACCTCATCCGTATACTATAAGCTCTTTAGGTTGTTTCTTGAACTTTGATCCCCGTATGTCTCCACATACAGTTCAAGACACATAACTTTAACGCCCCTACTTTTTAATGACCAACTCCTAGGGACATTACTACACATGCATGCATTTATAGGCCGAGAGATAAAAGAACTTAAAAGAAATTTCCAATTAACGTAAATAGTTCCAGGGATCCCAAAAAAAAAAAACAAAACATTAAAATCAGTTAACATCATCAAATCAGCTTGGCCTATTAAAACCGTAAATAAGTTTAACTTCAATTAAAAACATAGAGACGACAACAATTCAAAACAAGAATATGCGGAAATCATGCTGGTTCCCATGGTCTTAGTAACGCTCCTCCGTCACACGCCCTGCACGTCCTTTCCTTTACTCAAAACATTTTTAAAAGAAAAGGGTGAGTATTGCAAAACAATACCCGATAAGTAACCTCGCTACTGAGGTTTGGGATATGCATACACATACAATCATGATCTCTAAACTCATTCGTAACATACATAGATGGGACCTAAAACTTTCTAGTATTGTCGTGTCTTTAATCCATGATCGCTTATTTAATCGCCGTGCCTTTAATCCATGATCGCTTATTTAGTTGCTGTGTCTTTAATCCATGGTCGCTCATTTAATTGTCGTCTTTTTAATCCATGATCGCTCATTTAATTGTCGTGTCTTTAATCCATGATCGCTTATTTAATTGTGGGGCCATCGGTCATCCCCGAGTCATTTCGTTTTTGAGTCCTCACGCACTCCTCGCATTTGACCCGTGAGTCTCTATTGCATGTTTGACCATGCACATAACGATCTCGTGATAGCCAATGTCCACACTATTCGCTAATTCATTTCGTGGCATACAAAACATGCATGAGGTCCCATCACACATAATAATAGAGTACATGTCACATACATCATCAATATATCAATCATACTTTCTCATGGACGGTTTGAAGATCATACTTTTATAAGAAAACATGTACCATTCTCATACACACTACTCATCCTATTCTCACATGAAATAATGGAATACTTTTACATAGCATACGAGAATAATCTCACATAAAATAATGGGTTATTTCCACTTGATGCATCAAGTATTTGCACATAAAATATTACGTATTCTCACATGACTATCTCAGTATATTTTCAGATAGAAAATTATAACTATTTTTCGCATGAAATCATAAAAATCGTTTTCATTTAATCCCATTAAAATTCAAAGCACAAGGTCCCTTACCTCGAGCTTCGATTTTTACTCCAAAACCTAATTGAACTCCCTGCTTACTCTCCTTTTAGTGAAACCTGATTCACACCATAATTTCCGAATTCAAACTCCAAGTATTCACTAAAACCCTAATCATGCGATACTCAAATTCTCGCATTAAGATATCGTGGTCCCGCTTACCTCGAGCTCAATGCGAAACCCCTTATCTCTTAGTCCGCTTTTGACGATCAATCCCGCCTCCAAGTTCGCTTCCTACAAAAGGTATTCGAACCCGTAACCTAAGTTCTCAATCAAACGCTTAAGTAATCCACAGGACACAAATAATTCTCAATCGAACTCGATACCTAGCAAGATCGCTCACCGAACGACAAATCCTTGCTGCTGTAAAGTCACGACGGCCGGCGTGCGTGGAGTCCGGCGAACGGCTGAATCTACGGTGCTGCTGCAGGCGACGGCTGAAGCTCGTGGGTGATCCGGCGGCTTCTTCGACTGGGCGTGCTGGAACGATCCTCGAGCAGCGGCTGGCGGACTTCGTCTGCCGACAAGGAGCGGCTTCGACGGCGGCTAGCGACTTGAGAACCGGCGAGCTGCTGAATGACCTTCGTCCGAGGTTGGCTGGCGATTCTGGCTGCGCACGGGAGTTCGCGGACGGCTGAACCACTCGATTTCACGAGCAGCGGCGGCGTAAAGCTCGCTGGGCTTCAACCGGCGTCAGTGCCTCGCGGTTTGGGTGGCGGCGTGCAGCTCCGAGGCTCGCGGACGGCTGGCTTCGATCACGTTCGTGGATCGGCGAGGATGGCGGCGTGCTCGAGCGACTTCGTGGGCGGCCCGGGGGTTCCGGTCTGCAGGGGGCGTGGCGCACGGTGGCGGGCGACTGATGAAGGCGATCGTGGCTTCTGCGCCGGCGACGGCCCTGCACTGCGCTTCGGTCGGCGGTGACAGCACTAGTAGTGATAGGTTTTTAGGGTTCCAATTAGGTCACAAGGGTAAATGAGAGTAATATGAGAGGTGGCTAAGGTTAGGGTTTGCACTCTAGGTTTACAATGAGATGAAGGAGATGATGGTGGCCTAGGGTTTCCTTATGGTTAAATACTAAGGAGGCTTAATGTTTAGGGTTTAGGTCAAGTCTCATGCAACTCTTATTTAAGCAATAATTACCAAAACGCCCTTGAAATTGTCTTTTCCTTTAATTTCATAGATCATCTCATCTTAAAAGAAATAATTCACATAAGCTAAACAAAATTACGGCCTCCCTCTCGCCGAGCTTGATTAAAATCACTAATCCAAATTAAACACTGCGGCGTAGAGCGTTAAATAAAATAAATAATAATACCTGTGATGATGGTCGTCACATAACGCAACCTAGGATGTTTGTTTATTGGATTTAGAGTTATTTTAAGGTAAACTAATATAAAATTCAACAACACTTATTGAATAAATGTGTAATAACACTTTATTGATAAAATTGGAACAAAATACAAATTTACAAACTACGAGTTTTAGGACATAAAACCCAACATATAGTTAGAGATAGGGTTGGGTATCTTATCTTGGGGACACTATGGACGGGACCTACTTTGTATAGTACAAATGATGTGATCCTAAATCATTCATGTGGAGACATGCAAGTGGGGGTGTCCTATGCAATGACTTTGCATAAGACTGGACTGCGAAATAAATCACTCTTACTTTACAACGTCCTTTACTATTAAGACTGACTTTTTCATATGAGGACCTAGGTAACTCGATCTTAATCATGAGCATGCTATGAACTCCTGTTTATTCGAGATTATCCTTTGGTTTGCATGGGTGAGAGTGGCCCGAGATTGCTGACTCAATAAGCCTACCATTTTAGAGATAAGTCTAGGTAGAGAGCTGGGAACATAGTCCTGCAAGATGAAATTCTCTTCTACCCGCGTTTAGGGTTTAGTAGAGAGGTTGTTCCCTTAAGTGTTGACTTCGGGTCTTGAACAAGGGACCTTACCTCTCATTGGCCTGAGAGGAATTTGATTTACTGTTTGTACCACAAACCAATTGTTCATTAGAGGATCGGTGGGACTTAAGGAACATGAGGTAATTATAGGGGTAAAATAGTAATTTGACCTAGCTATAATTACAAACAACCTGTGAAGGATCGACTTGCTAATTATGATTATTTATAGTAGACATAAATATATCTATAATGAGAAGAGTGCAACCGCTGGGCTTTAGTGGAGTGTCCTAACGATTAACGAATGTTGATTAGCTAGACTAAAGAGTTTGGCAAGTTAATCTCGTATCGTTGAAGCTCATGATTTGTAGGTCCACTAGGTTCTCCTTGCTAGCTTGAACTAAGCCTTGTGACAGTATGAGAGAAAATAATTTGAGTTGTTCAAATTCGGTTTGGGAGTAAACGTTAATTACATGCGATATACTAAACGTATCATCGTTTAATTGTGAATTAAACTATGAGGAAGGCAGATGAACATATTTAAATACGATTTAAATATGATTTAAATATGAGTTTGGTCTAATTACATGAATAGGGATTCATGTTCGAACGATCGGTTTTAAAAGATCGAGATTAGCCTAATTATTTAATTACTATTTGATATTAAATTAAATAATTAAAATTTTTAATTAATTAAGAACTGAATTTTGTTTTCAAATTAATTTCAAATTAATTTTAAAATAACAAAAATGAATTCAAGTAAGTGGGATTTGCCAATTTTTGGGGTTTTGAAGTGTTTGGTGACTAAGCTACTTCAAATTCAAAATTGAACCAAAATTAGACACCTAATTCATGACTAATCCTATTCCCTTTTGTGTTGTCATCCTTAGCAATCTTAATTAAGCTTCCTTAGTGGCTTTAATTCGAGCAAAACACAAAGGGAAGAGTGGTTTTTTGTTGAATTTGTCCATTCTCTTTGTTTTTCAGTTATCTACCTTTTCTCTAAAAATTATCTCAAATTAGGGTCCCACAACCCATTTCAATGCCTGAGGATAGTAGGGAAGACTCTAAAGGTGGTCCACAAATTGTTCGTGAGGAGAATCGAGCAACGAGTTTGGAGAATTGAAGCTCCAAAGGTAGGTTTCCGAAGTCTCTATTTTTCCTAGTTTTTGGTTTATGAGCATGTTGTTTGTTTGACCAAATTGATCAAATTAGAGTTTTTAAGATCCAAAATTGCTCTCACTTTTGTTATACAGACTCTTTCAAATCTAAGCTAAAACTGAACAAAAAATGGTAAAAGATGAAAGCTTTCGCAAAATCCTCCTAAAACTCCTCTCTCGTTTGCCCTAAAATGGTAAGGATGCTTTTATAGACCCAACGCAACGTCGAGATGCCAGGCACAACATTTCGACGTTGTTGCTAATCACGTCAGCATCTTGCGAGGATTGTCACAACGTCCCAGGACGATTGCCTTTTTGTTGAGTTTTATGTCCTAAAACTCGTGGTTTTGTAAACTGAAAGTACATTCTACTTTGCAATAAAGATGTAATTGAGATTTATTCAGTAAAGGTATTATTGAATAAAGTGAATTATGTGTTGTGTAACCCTAATCCAATAAAGAACCCTTGAGTATAGGATGAATACTTGAACTTTATGTGTGACATAAAAGGGGATCAAGTTCTAGTTATAGCCAGAACGATCTATAGTATAAGGATAGGGTTGGGTACCTTATCCTGGGGATACTGAAGGGATTTGGAATTCCCACAGCGAAAGACGTTGTGAAACGTCATTGATCCGTTGTGTAATTCTATCTTAAAATCGAACCTATTTCATAGATCCTAGGCTAAACATGCAAAAGGAGAAAGAAAACAAGAAGGAAAAATAAGATACTTACTTGTTGAAGAACACTTCTTCAATCCTCTTCTCCTCCGGTCACGATCTCTCTCGAAACTACGAACTCCTCGAACACGAACCTCGATCCGAACAGGGAGACACCTCCAAAGGGTCTTCTCGATTGTTCTCGGGAGGTTGAGGGAGAGTGAGTGGGACTCCCTTTAGTTTTGGGTGAGGAGAAATCTTAAAGAGATGAGAGAATTTTAGAGAGAATTGCCTTGCTCTCTTTGGATGGAAATCCAAAAACATAGCAAATGGCACACCAAAGGCTTCTTGCAAAGCCTTTAAATACTATTGTGTGATGGAGTTAAAACCTCCACCAAATCAGAATTTTACCACAACCATATAATATACAAATCACATTTGCATATTATATAATATAAGATATCTCATACCTTATTATACAAATCTCATTTGCATAAATGTGGAATTATAAATTGAATCACATTCAATTTAATTTCTCTCAATTCAATTTCTCCAAATAGCACTAATTAATCAATTAGGCTATCCTATAGTTTATTATGAATCTCATTCACATCAAACTATATATTATGTCATCTATATCTCATATAAACGATATAAATACTCAAATAATGAATTTGAACACTTCAAATTCACACCAAACTGTAAACCCTCAATTTGTCCTATTTGAGCCAACCGAGGGACCTAATGGACCTACACTTGATGAGCTCCAATGATCCGAGACTAACCTGTCAAACTCTTTGACCCAGTTATTCAACATTCATTGGCTACGGTAACACTCCACTAAAGTCCGTAGCTGCACTCTCATCACTGTAGGACAAGTTGTGTCCATCGATATAACCAATACCCGTGAGTCGATCCTTCACAGGTTGTTCGTAGACACTGGTGGGTCAAATTATCGTTTTACCCTGTGTCTACTCCTTGCTCCTTAAGTCTCACTGTTCCTCTAATGAACAACTACGTTGCATGGTCCAACCATAAACAACAACCCTCTCAGGCCAATGAGAGAGTAAGACCCCGTTGTTCAAGCCCTGGAGACAACACTTAAGGGAACAACCCCTCTAGTTTCCCTAAAGTCGGGAACGAGTGAATTCCTTCTTGCATAGTCAAGTTCCCAGCTCCCCACGTGGTCCTGCCAGGGAAGATAGGCATATTGGGCGAGCAACAGTGGCCACCCTCACCCGTACTAGTCAAAGGACAGACCCCCACCGACAGGAGTCCGTGACACGTTCAGGATTATGGTCGAGTCACTAATGGTCATCTACGAAATTATTAGCTCTATATCATTATTGCGAGTTACATCGATGAAGTCTAATAATTCACGGTCGATCTTGTACAATCTCATTGCATAGGATGCCCCAATCGCATGTCAACCACATGAACGAGTCGAGATCACCTCGTTTGTATCTAATACAAAGCGGCCGCATCCACAGGTGTATCCGTGATTAGGTCTCCAACCCTATCCATATCTCGTGAGACCGTTCGGTCATTAACTCGAACGTGATCCTCCATGTGTGTCCACTACACACCGTTCAAGTTCTTACTTCTCTCATAATGCAATGACCCTGGAGCATAGTTTATTGGATTAAGTTTATGAAAAATGCGAGACACAAAGTTTAAATAAATAACACTTATTTATTACACAATGTTGAAATAAATAACTCTTATTCATTTACAACTTGGAATATTACTAACTACACGAGATGAGGACATACATCCCAACAAACTCCCACTTGGACTAAGCTAGTGGAGTACATGATACATTTCTCAAATGTACAGTTAAGTAATACAATAAAAGTAATACAATAAACTAGGGCATTGAATACCCTTTACAATACTCCCACTTGCCCTAGTCATGAAGCACTCGAAGACCTAGACTCTCTAGGTGATCCTCAAACACCTTAGCCGTGAGGGCCTTTGTAAATGGATCAACAACGTTGTGGTCCGAAGCTATCTGCGTGACTGTCACGTCTCCACGATGCACAATCTCTCGTATCAAGTGATACTTACGCTCTATATGCTTGCCCTTTTTATGACTCAGGGTTCTCTCGAGGTTGGCTCTTTGCACCTCATTGTTGTCACAAAACAGTGTGATTGGCAAGTTCATATTTGGAACAACTTCCAAATCCGTCATTAACTTCCTGAGCCAAACAACTTCCTTTTCAGCTTCACAAGCCGCAACATATTCGACTTTCATCGTGGAATCAGCGATGCATCCCTGCTTGATGGTTCGCCACACTCGCCTCCTCCATTCGAATGAAAGTCACCCCAAGTGGATTTCCTAGAATCCTTATCGACCGAAAGTCGGAATGTGTGTATCCCGTGAGGATAAAATCCCCACTCCACCATACACAAGGTCGTAGTTCCTCGTTCTCCTAAGATTCTTGAGGATTGCCTTTACGGTACGCCCAAAGGATCTAATCTGGATTGGATTGATACCTCTTGACAATCCCAATCGCATAACGGATGTCGGGCCTAGTACATAACATGACATACATCAGGCTCCCTACAGCTGAAGCATAGGGGATTTGTCTCATATCCTCAACCTCTTGAGGCGTCTTAGGACATTGATCCTTAGACAGGTGAACCTCATGCCTGAAAGGCAACAAACCCTTCTATGAGTTCTGCATCTTATATCTAGACAACATCTTGTCAATATAAGACGCTTGAGACATGACTAGCATTCTGTTCTTTCGGTTCCGGACAATCTGGATACCTAGAACATACTGTGTCACTCCCAAATCTTTCATTTGGAATTGCGAAGCCAACCATTTCTAAATGTCAGTAAGAAATCCTACCTCATTCCCAATGAGAAGGATATCATCCACATACAATATAAGAAACGCGACAGTACTGTTAACGATTTTCTTGTAAACACAAGGCTCGTCAACATTTTGATCAAAGCCATAAGTTTTGATCGCCTCATCAAACCTTATATTCCAAGACCTCGAGGCTTGTTTCAGTCCATAAATAGATCTTTGAAGCCGACAAACCTTTTGCTCTTGGCCTTGGGCAATGAACCATTTGGGCTGGTCCATGTAGATGGTCTCGTCAAGGTTTCCATTCAGAAAGACAGTCTTGACATCCATCTGCCATACCTCATAGTCATAATATGCGGCAGTGGCCAGAAGGATTCTAATCGACTTTACCATGGCAACAGGTGAAAAAGTTTCCTCATAGTCAACCCCTTCCACCTGGGTAAAACCCTTTGCCACTAGTCGAGCATTGAAGGTCTGCACCTTCCCATCTACACCATGTTTACGCTTGTAGATCCATTTGCAACCAATAGGTTTTACCCCATCCAGTTGGTCCACAAGCTCCTAGAAGGAATTGAAGTACATCGACTCCATTTCCTGGTCCATAGCTTTAATCCATTCGTCTTTGTCAACGTCAACCATTGCCTGACCATAGGTCAATGGATCCTCACAGTCATCATCAGGACTGACGACTTGGGTTTCAGTTAAACCCATGTAACGTTCAGGCTGTCTCACAACCTCCCACTACGTCGAGGCATTCCCAATTCTTGGGAACGGACTTGACTAGACGAGCTAGGATCAACAACACTTGTTGACGTACTAGCACCATCAGCAACTCTTGCTGATGTACTACCCATTTAATTTAACACAATCTTATTCCTTGGTAAGTGATCCCTGATGTGGTTTTCCTCAAGGAAAGTGGCGTTTGTCGACACAAGCACCCTATTATCCTTAGGATCATAAAAGTAACCACCTCTAGTCTCTTTTGGGTAACCTACACAACTTTGGGGTTCCAGTTTCTTCGGGTTTAACACCAACACATGGGTCGGGCATCCCCAAATTCTGAAATGACGTAAACTGATTTTACGACCATGCCAGAGTTCGAAAGGTGTTTCACAAACACTTTTCGACGGAACTGTGTTCAAAATGTATACCGCAGTCTCCACTGCGTAACCCCAAAAAGAATCAGGGAGACGAGCATAGCTCATCATCGACCGAACAATGTCCAACAGGGTTCTTTTTCTCCTCTCCGATACACCATTCTGCTGTGGCATATCGGGTGCTGAGAGTTGGGACGTAATTTCATGTTCTATCATATAGTCCTAGAATTCAGTGTCCATATACTCTCCACCTCGATCTGATCGAAGTATTTTTATAGTTTTACCTAACAGGTTCTCAACCTCAGTCTTGAACTCTTTGAACTTTTCAAAAGTTTCAGATTTCCTATGCATTAGGTAAATGTACCCATACCTCGAATAGTCATCTATGAAAGATACAAAGTATTCTTAACCACCTTGTGCTATAACATTCATCGGACCACAGAGGTCAGAATGTATAAGCTAAAGGGGCTCCTTGGCTCTATATCCTTTTCCACTAAAAGAACGTTTGGTCATTTTGCCTTCAAGGCATGACTCACATACCGGTAAAGAGTTTTCTTCCAACTCGCTTAGAAGTCCACTCTTCACTAGTCTCTCAATTCTATTGAGATTAATGATGCCTAACCGAAGATGCCAAAGATGGGCACTTTCTTTTGGAGAAACTTTCAATCTCTTATTTCGCGTTTCTGCTGTTTTAAACAATTCGGTGCACAAAACACTTTTGACCGAATTCGGGTTCAAAACATATAAATTGCTCTTAAGCGAAGTAGAACAAATCAAATTTCCATTTCGAGTTTATTACTCTTGAAAGAAACAGAAATATTTTGTTCTAATAGGCAGGAAATAGAAACTAGATTTCTTGTAAACCCAGGGAACTATGTACATATTATCCAATAATAAGTACTTCCCAAAAGAAAACGACTTCACTGTGCCTATTCTTTGCAAATGAGACAACTTCTCCAGATCCAACCCTGAGTGTTATCTCACCCTCTTGCAGCCGCTGCCAGGAACTCAATCCTTGAAAAGAAGAGCAAATATGGTTAGTGGCGCCTGAATCCAATATCCAAGCAGAGTCATTACTCTCCACTAAACAAGTTTCTGTGACAAGTAAATCACATTTACCTGTCAACTTCTTTTCATCAAGGAACTTGAGACAACTCATTTTCAGGTGTCCGTCTCCGTTGCAGTAGAAACACTTTCTGGCAACATCCTTGATTTCTTTGCCTTTTAGGGCGGCAACGCGGTCAACCTTAACTTTCTTCAACTTCTCATTCTTCCCTTAGGGCCTGAAGAGTCTACAAACTTTATCCCAGAGGTCGAACCCCTGTGAAAAGGTCTTAAGGGAACACTTGCCTCAGCTTCTTGTCCCCTAGTTTGTACCAAGGACTGGAAGGTTTGTAGATTGTTGAATAGAACTGTTGAACCAAGCACCTGAGGACCCTCCTCAGTGAGTGCGAACTCTTGGTCGTCATTTACCAAAATCGTGTTTATATTAGTTTTCCACGAAATACTATCGCCGACTAACTTAACGGAAGCTAAAGGAACGTTAAAAGCGTTTGACATTTTGTTGCTGAAATAAAATGAAAAACTTTGTATTAGTCTCGCAAAAACTTTTGAAAATCCAATCAGGTTTTAGCAAATTTTTATCCTATGATCCCTAGGTCATTCAAAATTTGCAATGATACCCTAAAGGTTTAGAATGACCGCCACCGTAGGGTAGACAAACCCACTCCTCCTCTAGGACGAGACTTTCTCGACCATACCCTAATACCAGAATAACTCTTATTCCATTAGGCATCCAGTTACCATTTTTCGGTCTGAATCCATTAACTCTTAATGAATCCTGTGAGTGTCACCCTCAATCTTTAAATTTCCAAGTATCCGTCCAAACAATAGCCGTCGTAGGGAGGACTAAGAAGGAAAACCAACAAGGAAATCGTATCCCTTTCAAGAATTCACGGTGTACCGACTCCCATGATCAAGGCCCTCCGTAGGGATTGTCTGGTCCAGGCCAAACTAGTTGGTGGATCATAGGCGTCTCACGGTGTGAATCGAAAGAAGAGACCGTGGGTCCCGTTTTCACAGGTCCCGCTCCCACTCACTATAAGTACTCTCTCCATTCATGTTGATATTGACCCATACAAATGCCACCCATAGGGGGACGCTCCCATTTGCGCCACGAGGCCGAGCATGGATCTCACGGTGCGAACTTAAACGGAGATTTGTGGATGGAAAATTAAATGTATCTCATAAACTTTATTTCCTCCCACTCAACACTTTAAAATATTCGGGATTGACCTAGATAAACCGACTAAAATTTACCTAAGTCTACCAATATAACTCTTATATTGGATTAGCCTAAGTCTATAATCACATTATTAACTTAGGTCTATGTGAGTAAATTAATTAACTCTTAATTAACGACACTCACGAGAATATAACCTAAGAATCTCATTCACACATGAATAATACTATACTATAACATACATTCATCACATGAATTAAATGCATGAGCATGCTTTTAATCTAAGAAATATAACACTTATATTAAATAAATTAAAACATGCACACATTATATTATAACTCTTATAATATAATCCTATCATGCATACTATATATTATAACTCTTATAATATAAATATGATGCATGAAATGTTTAACCTAAGGTGAGATTTTAAATCTATATGAAATACATTATGCACATAGAATAATTAAATCATACATCTCATGTATAAAATAATTAAATAGCATTATTGGACCGATTTTTGACACCCTAGGGGAATAAAATTAAATTAATTAAATAAATACAATTATAAAATAATTTTACAAATAAATAAAATAAATAAAAAAATAAAAAAATAAAAACCAAAAGTTACGTCAAGCAAGACTCAAACCACTACCGACAAACCATGCAATCACATATCTCGCGCTCCACACACCACTAAGCCACAGCGTTGCAATATTGTTGTTGTTTTGCAACGCTGTAATGTATAGCGTCTTGCCTGGCGTTCTCAACGTTGTGGCGTTGCAACGCTACACTGCAACACTCTCCAACAGCAAGGATGGCGTCGCAACGCTGATGAACAGCGTCGCGACGCTGATGAACTTCCAACAAACAACTTTTGCTGTTTTTCATCGAAATTGCCCGTTTTTGCTCCGTTTTCTTCACGACAACTCTTGACACAAACGACACGGGCTTACAGACTCGATTTACATTTAAAAAATGTCCAAAACAACGGGCCCTTACATTGATCTCATCAACTTTAATGTAAATCTAATCTAGTGCAAAAAACCGAAAACATCCAAAATTGCAAACCATTAACATTCATCTCATGAAAATTAATGCTACCCACCTAATTTTAAGAATCCACAGAATACACAACGAAGCGCAACGATTGGCTCTGATACCAATTGAAGGGATTTGGAATTCCCACAGCGAAAGACGTTGTGAAACGTTGTTGATCCGTTGTGTAATTCTATCTTAAAATCGAACCTATCTCATAGATCCTAGGCTAAACATGCAAAAAGGAGAAGAAAACAGTAAGGAAAATAATACTTACTTGTTGAAGAACACTTCTTCAATCATCTTCTCCTCCGGTCACGATCTCTCTCGAAACTACGAACTCCTCGAACACGAACCTCGATCCGAACAGGGAGACATCTCCAAAGGGTCTTCTCGGTTGCTCTCGGGAGGTTGAGGGAGAGTGAGTGAGACTCCCTTTGGTTTTGGGTGAGGAGAAATCTTAGAGAGATGAGAGAATTCTAGAGAGAATTGCCTTGCTCTCTTTGGATGAAAATCCAAAAAATGGCAAATCGCATACCAAAGGCTTCTTGAAAAGCCTTTAAATACTATTGTGTGATGGAGTTAAAACCTCCACCAAATCACAATTTTACCACAACCATATAATATACAAATCACATTTGCTTATTATATAATATAAGGTATCTCATACCTTATTATACAAATCTCATTTGCATAAATGTGGAATTATAAATTGAATCACATTCAATTTAATTTCTCTCAATTCAATTTCTCCAAATAGCACTAATTAATCAATTAGGCTATGCTATAGTTTATTATGAATCTCATTCACATCAAACTATATATTATGTCATCTATATCTCATATAAATGACATAAATACCCAAAAAATAAATTTGAACACTTCAAATTCACACCAAATTGTAAACCCTCAATTTGTCCAATTTGAGCCAACCGAGGGACCTAATGGACCTACACGTGACGAGCTCCAATGATCCGAGACTAACTTTGTCAAACTCTTTGACCCTAAGTATTCAACATTCATTAGCTACGGTAACACTCCACTAAAGCCCGTAGCTGCACTCTCATCACTGTAAGACAAGTTGTATCCATCGATATAACCAATACCCGTGAGTCGACCCTTCACAGGTTGTTCGTAGACACTGCTTGGTAAAATTACCGTTTTACCCCTGTGTCTACCTCTTGCTCCTTAAGTCCCACTGCTCCTCTAATGAACAACTACGTTGCATGGTCCAACCATAAACAACAACCCTCTCAGGCCAATGAGAGAGTGGGGCCCGTTGTTCAAGACCTGGAGATAGCACTTAAGGGAACAACCCCTCTAGTTTCCCTAAAGTCGGGAACGAGTGAATTCCTTCTTGCGTAGTCAAGTTCCTAGCTCCCCACGTGGTCCTACACCTGAGAAGATAGGCATATTGGGCGAGCAACAGTGGCCACCCTCACCCATACTAGTCAAAGGACAAACCCCCGCAGACAGGAGTCCGTGACACGCTCAGGATTAAGGTCGAGTGACTAATGGTCATCTACAAAATTATTAGCTCTATACTGTTAACGGTGTTATATCAGTAAGTCTAATAATTCACGGTGGTCCAGTCTTGTACAATCTCATTGCACAGGATGCTCCCACTCGCATGTCAACCAAATGAACGAGTCAGATCACCTCGTTTGTATCTAATACAAAGCGGGTCGCATCCACAGTGTATCAAGGATTAGGTCTCTAACCCTATCCATATACTGTAGACCGTTCGGTTCATTAACTCGAACGTGATCCTCCTGTGTGTCCACTACACACCGTTCAAGTTCTTACTTCTCTCATAATGCAAAGACCCTAGAGCTTAGTTTATTGGATTAAATTTATGAAAAATGCGAGACTTAAAGTTTAAATAAATAACTCTTATTTATTACACAATGTTGAAATAAATAACTCTTATTCATTTACAACTTGAAATATTACAAACTACACGAGATGAGAACATACATCCCAACAGATACTATGGGCACGACCCACTTTGTAAAGTACAAACAATGTGATCTTGAATCGTTCATGTGGAGACGTGCGAGTGGGGGCGTCCTATGCAATGAGTTTGCATAAAACTGGACCGCGAAATAGTCACTTAGACTTTATAACTCCGTTTACTGTCTTAACTGACTATATTCATACGATGACCTAGGTAACTCGATCTTAATCCTGAGCATACTATGAACTCCTGTTTATTCGAATTATCCTTAGATTTTCATGGGTGAGAGTGACTCGAGATTGTCGACTCAATAAGCCTCCCATTTCAAGGCTAAGACCGGGTAGATAGTTGGGAACATAGTTCTGCAAGATGGAATTCACTCATACCCGCTTTAGGGATTAGTAGAGAGGTTGTTCCCTTAAGTGCTGACTCTGGGTCTTGAACAAAGGGCCCACCCCTCTCATTGGCCCGAGAGGGATTTGATTTGATGATTGAACCACAAACCAATTGTTCATTAGAAGATCAGTGAGACTTAAGGAATAAGAAGTAATTATCGGGGTAAAACGGTAATTTTGACCCAACTGTAATTACGAACGACCTGTGAAGGATCGACTTACTAATCACGGTTATATCGAGTGGGCGTAAATATATCTCTGATGAGAAAGTGCAGCCACCGGCCTTTAGTGGAGTGCCCTGGTTAACGAATGTTGATTAACTAGGCTAAAGAGTTTAGCTGATTAATCTCGTATCGTTGGAGCTCATGATCTGTAGGTCCATTAGGTCCTCCTTACTAGCTCGGACTAAGCCTTGTAACATTTTGAGAGAAAAGAATTTGAATTGTTCAAATTCGGGTTTGGGAGAAAGCATTAAATATATGTGATATATTTAACGTATCATAACTTAATTATAAATTAAACTATGATTAAGAAGAGGTGGGCATATTTAACTATGATTTAAATATTGGATTGATTTATAACATGAATAAGGATTCATGTTCGGAAAATCGATCGGGATCGGATAATTTATTTAATTTAATATTTGATATTAAATTAAATTAAAAATTAATTAATTAATTATAATTAAAAATAAATTTAATATTGATTTTTGGATTAAAATTAAATGAAAAATAAAGGGGTTTTCATGTTTTTCATGAAAATCAAGTTGACAACTTGCTCATCCTACTCAAACTCAAAATTGACCAAAATTGGCCACCTCCTTCTTCTATCATCCTCATCACACTTGAGTTATCACTTTAATAAAGCTTAATGAAGCTTTATTTAAGGGTGAATTGAGGTGATTTGTAAGGATTTTGCATAAATTCTTCCAAATCTCGGTTTGTGACCTTTGAGGCTCTTCTTCCCAATTCTCTCAATCTAGGATCCAACAATCCGTTCCAAGGCATGAGGATAGTAGGGAAGACACTAGAGGTGGTCCATGAAGTGTTTGTGTTGCAAATCGTCCACTGGGCGAAGAGAATTTGATCTTCTAAGGTGAGTTTTTAACTCTTTGTTTTTCCAGCTTTGAGCATGCATTTTATTTTGCAGAATTGATCAAATTAGAGTGTTCAAGATCCTAAATTGCTTTGGATTTCTTAATATAGACTCTTTCACCTTCAACATCGAGACGCTTGAACACAACGTTTCGACACTGGCTTCATCTGAGCGCTTCTAGCTTCGAAGTAACATCGATATGCTACAAGCAGCATCGAGACGCTGCCCTGTTTTCGAGCATTATGTCCTTCGTTGTTACGAGGCCTCCATGAAAGTGTCTCGAAACTTCCAACTTTTCTAGTGGCCAGTTTGCCCCTCAAAGCTTCTATTTACACTTGGTTAGCTTCCGAATCATCTCGGACACTCCAAAAAGTAACTAATTGGCTCTAATTGCTCCTTGGACTTATATTCCTACCAAATGGACAATAAATTGCGTAAAAACATTCAAATTGACAAGGAAAAGATGATAGAAATGAGACTGATTTGAGTCCTATCACCCTTTCGATTGACCAGCAACACTAGATGTCCAATTAGGGTTCACCCAATATTGAACTCACCAAAAGCAAATAAAGTTTAAGTGTTAGCTTGATTTTTTTTTTCTATCGAGCTTTACATCTTTCCTCTTGGACTTTCACAAACTTTAATCCCTAAGGAAATGTAGCTCTTCATAATGAAATTAACAAAAAAAAAAATAATAAGATTAAATTGAACGGTTTCATTGGTATAAAAGAGAGCTGAAGATAACCCAAAAACACTTACAAATCAAACTTGTATAAAAAACTACTTTGCTCAAGAGGATGCTCTAGACTCAAAATGATCAAAAGAAACTCCAACCTTAATTGATGCTCATAGGAAGAACATACAGTAGCTAAATGCCAAGTTAAATAACAGAAGCCAAATATCAATGGAAATAACACTACACAAAGCCCCGTACTCTTAATTCAATCGAACAAAGATTTTGTTTATAACCACCACCATTTTTAGTTGTGATGGGATTGAGAAAGAGTTTAGGGACTCAAAAGTAGAAGAACAATACAAAAATAACTGATGATAAGGATAAAAACTACAAACGAGTTCTAAAAACGTAAAAACTAAAACGAAATTCTTCTCCAAAAATTGAGCTCTCCTTCATAGTTTTCTTCTCCAAAATTTATAGGGACTCCATGTTAGGGTTTTCTTCTTTATCGATGGACAGTTACCACTCAAACCCCAACTGAATTCGTGTGTATTTTCCTTCTCAAAATCCCTTAATTTGCATTTTTCCTTAATTTCGAGATCTGTCGAAATTGTAATTGCCCAATTGCATTGCTTTTACATTCTACAAAAACCTACATCAAAATATTAAGTATGATTTTTCTTCTTCTTTTGTTCTCTTTTCTCAACCTACTTAATTTAAGGGTTTTCCAACAATAATGTTATTAAATTTAACCCTTTTCCTAATGTTCATCTAATAATATGAAAAAAATTCACAAGCATGACTAAGTTTAAGGGTCAAATAATCCTTATGAATGAGAATTATCGCCTCTCCTCCCCAAAGTTGAGTTATTGTTTGTCCTCAAGCAATCAAAATCACAAAAATTAGACATGAATTTCAACACTAAACCCAAGTTCAAATCAAAATAAAAATCCTCTCAAGAGATATCTCAAGCTCATAAGACATGTTTCTCATATCCAACTTTAATCTTCCCTTAGTCGTAGCCTTAGAACTTTTCCTCATACTTCCCTAAAAATTGTATCCCTACTCTTCTAGTCTCATCTTGTTTTCTTTCTACATAGGCTATCTCTTGAGACACGACTTGACTCAACAAAAGAAAAACTCCCCCAAACTCATTTCTTTTTATTGTCAAGTTATTCAAGCTTTTCTTTTTCTTTTCCTTTTTTTAGAGTGGGTTCTATAGTTAATTATACCTTCATTCCAACTTATCGACACTTTGTGGTGAAGGAAGTTGACTACAAGTACCCATCATCATTTGAAACCATTTTTAACCTACTAATTTCCTAAAATCAGCCTTTTATGCAAAGCAATCATGAGTGTCACAACTTTCTCTTGTTACTCGGATAATTATCGGAAAGAGAAATAACCTTTTTTTTTTCTTTTTATCTTTTTTTAAAACTTGGTAGCCTTCATAGAACAACTCACTAACATTTTATGAATTGCAAAAAAATGAATATACAACGATGTAGGGTCAACAAGAGTAATGTAAGGTGTTTATCTCCCCCCTCCTCCTCCCAAACTTAAGATATGGTAATGCCCTCATTGACTAGTTAGGCTTTTGGGTAGTTGAGATGAGCATACATATTTATAAGCTTAATAATCCTTGAATTATAGAAACACAAACTATGGTGGATGGTAGGTACGATGCTAAGATAAGTAAAGAAGCCATAAAATTGGATTGATAACTAAGAACTATTTAATGGGTTGAGCCTATTCCAAATATCATCATCAAGGATTTTTAAATTTTCAAACATATTTGAAAGACATACAAAACAAGAGAGCAAACATATCTGACACTGAACTTCAAACAACATGGGCGTTAATCAACTCATCATGAGAAAATGCAAGGGACAAAGATAAGCAACAAAAGTTTAAAACAAAAACGACACAATCTACACTATTACAGGCTTAAGAAATAAAAATTTAAAGTGCAAAGAACAACACCCTTGATCATCAGAGGTTGTGTCATCATTTTTCATTTCATTTGCAATTCTCCTCCTCTTTTAGACGCTTTACTCGTGCTTATGCAATTGCGTTCCATTTGTGTTCCTTGTGTTGGATGTCTTTCTCTGTTCTGCCATTGCATTCCATTTGCATTTCTATCCTTTGGTTTTGCCTCATTCTTCGCTAATGTCATTGCCTTGCAATTGTAATTTTATTCCTTATCATTCAATTTTCTTTTCTCCCATTCATTTGCACTCAAAATTAAATTGTTAAAAAGTTCACGCATTCTTGAAAAAGAGTTCATGCCTTTTATTATTATTATTATTATTGCGTTATTTCTCTTTGAATTTTTGAAGTGCTTAAACAATTTTTCAGGTACATTTCCAGTACAGGTGTTTCCTAAACGGTCAACTTAAATACCACATCCTAGATAAGATTCTTCCTTAAAAAGAAATTGTTTAGTCATTTCTCCATTCATAGACAAAGGTTTTTTTAGCATTCTTACTCAAATTTGATAAGGGAGATTGATCTTTTCTTCCTTAGGTTTGTTGGGTTTTATGCCTTAAAACTCATAGTTTGTAATTTTGTTCAATTTTATTCAATAAAATGCTATTGACATTGTTCATTCAATTGTTGGTGAATTTCATATAAATTGCCTTATATTAACCCTAAGTCCAATAAACTAACATCCTAGGTTGTATTGTGTCTCTTAAACTGTATGTACGGACATACGGGGATCAAGGTTCAAGAAACAGTCTAAAGGGTCTATAGTATAGGGATGAAGTTGGGTACCTTATCTTGGTCACACTATGGATACAACCAACTTTGTATTTGATACAAACACATTGATCCAACGTGTTCGTGTAGGCGACATGTGCGTGGGGGTATCCTATGTGATGAGTTCACATAAGACCTGGCCGTGAAATAGTAGCCAATAGATGTAACTCCGTTGACTAGTTAGGTTTCTATTTTAATAGGATGACCTAGGAAACTTGATCTCAATCCTGAGCAGGTTACGAACTTGTATTTGCAAGGGATTGTCCTTTGACTAGTATGGGTGAGAGTGGCATGAGACACTGACTCAATAAGCCTATCTTCTTGGGGACAAAACCGCGTGAGCAGCTGAGGATTTAACCTAGCAGATGGAATTCACTCATTCCCTATCTAAGGGTAAGTAGATGGGTGTTCCCTTAAGTAGTGCATCTAGGACTTAAACAAAGGGCCCTACCCTCTCACTGGCTCGAGAGGGATTTCTGTTTATTGGTTGATCATAAACAAGTTGTTCATTAGAGGAGCACTGGTACTTAAGGTCATAGATGTAACCTAGAGGTAAAAAGATAATTTGACCCAGCTGGCATTACGAACACTCGTGAAGGATCGACTTGCTGTTATTGGTTTTTATCCATGAACACAGAAAAATATCTATAGTGAGAAGAGTGCAGTTGCGGGTCTTTAGTGGAGTGTACCCACAGTTATCGAATGTTGATTAAGTGGTTAACGAGATTAATTTATTTAATCTTGTATCGTTGGAGCTTCTGATCTGTAGATCCATTAGGTCTACTTCCTTGCTTGTAAAGGGTTCTAAGATTGTTAGATCTTGATTAGAATTTGAAATGTTCAAATTTACTTTGGGAATCAATTTAATGTATGGAGATACATTATAATATAAGTTTTTATGTGCATTAAAACTTTATTATATAAATTTAACTTTGGATTTTTCAAAGTTAATTTACGAGAGAATTAAATTTTTGAAAGAGTTCGAATATTGTTATAATATGAATGAGTTTCATATTAAATTATAGATTAATTTTTAATGGACATGAGATATACATTAAAATTATAGGTTAAATGGAGGTTGATTAAATATGATATAATCATAAATAACCCGAATTAAATATATGATGTTTAATTTATAAATTAATTAATTAGAGAGTTAATTAATTTGTAAGTTTAATTAACTTAATTAAATATGATTTAATTAAATTAATTAAAACTATAGGTTATGAAAAATATGCATTAATTTAATTAAATGATTAATTATATTAATTAATTAATATTATTTTAATTAATTGAAATAAAAATGGAAACGTGTAACCTAATTGAAATAAAAATGGAAACGTGGGTTACACATGTTCCCACCCTCCCTCATCCTCCACCTCTTTCTCCTCCTCTCATCTATCGATAGAACATATAGGAGAATGGGGAGGATGTGTGTGTGAATTGCTGAAATTTTTTTGGATTGAAGTGGTTCATTCCAAAAAGATTTTATTCTCTCTATTTTTCTCAAAATCAAGAGAAGTTTCCCACAAAACTTCAATCCCAAAACCTTAGAGAATAGGAAGTTTGCTCTGCTTGTTGTCTCCTGCAATCTGTTTTTCTCTAGAAAGAAGTTCTAGGAGTTGTTGTTGCCATATCATTCCAAAAGTCAAAAGGTAAATAATTCTGACCTTTAGAGTTTAGAATTATCTCTAGCATGCTTCCATATTTACAAATCTATGGTTGTATGTTTATCGATAAATTTAGCCAATGTACCGGTATTTTAGTTTGTTAAATGAAAAACGAGCAAATCAATTCAATTAGGCTTTCGCTGTATATTTGGAATTATGATTCCATCAAGTTCTTCTCCCAATAAGGTTTGATTCCTTAACCAATGACTTTGAAAGTGTTTTCTATGTCATCTTATGAATCCATTTTGTGTCATCTTATAAATCCACAAATCCATATTGAATCACAACAAGTCATGTCCATCTCAACTTCAATTTTGCATAGAGGATTTCCATCGGGAGTGTATCGTTAAATTCTTTATTAATATTCTATGAGAGTATTCTTTAAAGAATATTCAATTTCAATTCTTGAACATTTTTCCATCTCACTGAGTACCTCAATGCATTGAGTCTATTAAATTTGATTTTTTGATCATTTAATCGCATTGTTAAGGCAACACTTGCCTCAACTTCCTTCAACTTCTCCTTCTTCCCCTTCGAACCGCCGCCCACGAACCATGCCCCCAAATTTTTCGCGCTCCACCCACCTCTACGCCACGACGTTGCAACGTCGTAATGTATAGTGTCTTGCCTGGCGTTCCTCTGGCGTTCTCAACGGTGTGGCGTTGCAACGCTGCACTGCAACAACCTCCAGCAGCATGGATAGCATCGCAACACTGATGAACAGTGTCGCAACGCTGATGAACAGCGTCGCAACGCTGATGAACAGCGTCGCAACGCTGATGAACTTGCAGCAAATAACTTTTGCTGTTTTTCACCGAAATCACCCGTTTTTGCTCCGTTTTCTTCACGACAACTCTTGCCACGAACGACACGGACTTACAAACTCGATTTACATTAAAAAATGCCCAAAACAACGGACCCTTACATTGATCTCATCAACTTTAATGTAAATCTAAACTAGTGCCAAAAACCGAAAACATCTAAAATTGCAAACCATTAACATTCATCTCATGAAAATTAATGCTACCCACCTAATTTTAAGAATCCACAGAATACACAACGAAGAGCAACGATTTGCTCTGATACCAATTGAAGGGATTTAGAATTCCCGCAGCGGAAGACGATGCGAAACGTCGTTGATCCGTTGTGTAATTCTATCTTAAAATCGAACCTATCTCATAAATCCTAGGCTAAACATGCAAAAAGGAGAAGAAAACAATACTTACTTGTTGAAGAACACTTCTTCAATCCTCTTCTCCTTCGGTCACGATCTCTCTCGAAACTACGGACTCCTCGAACACGAACCTCGATCCGAACAGGGAGACACCTCCAAAGGGTCTTCTCGGTTGTTCTCGGGAGGTTGAGGGAGAGTGAGTGGAACTCCCTTTGATTTTGGGTGAGGAGAAATCTTAGAGAGATGAGAGAATTCTAGAGAGAATTGCCTTGCTCTCTTTGGATGGAAATCCAAAAAAATGGCAAATGACACACCAAAGGCTTCTTGCAAAGCCTTTAAATACTATTGTGTGATGGAGTTAAAACCTCCACCAAATCACAATTTTACCACAACCATATAATATACAAATCACATTTGCATATTTTATAATATAAGATATCTCATACCTTATTATACCAATCTCATTTGTATAAATGTGAAATTATAAATTGAATCACATTCAATTTAATTTCTCTCAATTCAATTTCTCCAAATAGCACTAATTAATTAATTAGGCTATACTATAGTTTATTATGAATCCCATTCACATCAAACTATATATTATGTCATCTATATCTCATATAAACGATATAAATACTCAAATAATGAATTTGAACACTTCAAATTCACACCAAACTGTAAACTCTCAATTTGTCTAATTTGAGCCAACCGAGGGACCTAATGGACCTACACGTGACGAGCTCCAATGATCCGAGTCTAACTCACCAAACTCTTTGACCTTGTTATTCAACATTCATTAGCTACAAGTAACACTCCACTAAAGCCCGTGTTGCACTCTCATCATCTTTGTAGAGACAAGTTGTGTCCATCGATATAACCAATACCCATGAGTCGACCCTTCACAAGTTGTTTGTAGTCACAACTGGGTCAAATTACTGTTTTACCCCTGTGTCTACCTCTTGCTCCTTAAGTCCCACTGCTCCTCTAATGAACAACTACGTTACATGGTCCAACCATAAACAACAACCCTCTCAGGCCAATGAGAGAGTGGGGCCCCGTTGTTCAAGCCCTGGAGACAACACTTAAGGGAACAACCTCTCTAGTTTCCTCGATCGAGAACGAGTGAATTCCTTCTTGCGTAGTCAAGTTTCCGCCTCCCACGTGGTCCCCGCCTCCGAGAAGATAGGCATATTGGGCGAGCAAAAGTGGCCACCCTCACCCGTACTAGTCAAAGGACGGACCCCACAGATGCGAGTCTGTGACACGCTCAGGATGAAGGTCGAGTCACTAATGGTCATCTACGAAATTATTAGCTCTATACTGTTAATGGTGTTACATCAGCAAGTCTAATAATTCACGGTCTAGTCTTGTACAATCTCATTGCACAGGATGCCCCCACTCGCATGTCAACCACAAGAACGAGTAAGATCACCTCATTTGTATCTAATACAAAGCGGGCCGCATCCACAGTGTATCCAGGATTAGATCTCCAACCCTATCCATATACTGTAGACCGTTCGGGTCATTAACTCGAACGTAATCCTCCCTGTGTGTCCACTACACACCGTTCAAGTTCTAATTCTCTCATTAATACAATGACCCTGGAGCTTAGTTTATTGGATTAAGTTTATGAAATATGCGAGACACAAAGTTTAAATAAATAACTCTTATTTATTACACAATGTTGAAATAAATAACTCTTATTCATTTACAACTTGGAATATTAAAAACTACACGAGATGAGGACATACATCCCAACAGTACAATCTCATTGTACAAGATGCCCCCAGTGCATGTCAACTACATGAACGAGCTGGATCGACTCGTTTGTATCAAATACAAAGTGGGTCGCATCCACAGTGTTACAAGGATGAAGTTCCCAACCCTATCCATATACCGTAGACCATTCGAGTCATTTACTCGAACGTGATCCTACCTGTGTATCCACTACACACTATTCAAGACCTCATAAATATGTATGACCCCGGAGCTTAGTTTATTGGATTAAGTTTGAAATGCGAGATACAAGGTTTGATGAAAATAACTTTTATTTATAAACATCAAATGTTACATACGACACGAGTTTAGGGCATACACCCGAACAACCTGGTGGCACTTCGTGTATCACATACTGATTCTGACTTGAATTTCCTACATTTTGTCCATTCCAGGAAAAGTTGGAGTGCTCTCGCCAACTCAAATTATATGTATTTGAGTACGGGTTTGATTTGCTGCCCTATATAATATACAGAACCAGGGTTGTAAGCACAATTGTCAAAAATGTGATGACCATTACAATAAACACAAGTAGGGTTGAAAGTATGATTTATGGTTGCAAATAGGATTTGATTTCCCAAGCCAAGATTCTTTAATGTGTAGTTTATTATCGATATTTGTGTGTTTAATGCTGCCAATGCGTCAACTTCATGAATTCCTGTCGTGCTTTTTGTATGACGAGACTCATTCTCTTTACATTAGCTATTGTTTAAGGACTATAACATATAAAATTTCGTTGGTCTCGTTCACAATCTTCTTCAACAAGGATCCATTGGTTGATGCATTAACCAAAGCCTTTGATGCATGTATTAATCCATTGTAGAAATGCTCTATAAGGAGAAAAGTTGGTAATCCATGGTGTGAGTATCTGATAGCACACAAAATGTGTTATCCTTAGGCGTATATTTTGCTAGTTTTTATTACAATGTAGTGCTTTCACGTGTTTATATTATTGAATTTTAGAAAAATAGAAAAAACGAGCAAAATAAGAGATTTTGGAGCATTATAACTCATTTGGAATTAATGGAGCATAAAAAGGTGAAGCTAAGTGAAGAAGAGAAGAAAAAATAGCAACAAAACCTAAGAATAGGGTGTTAAGACGTCGGATCTAGCTGAGACTAAAGGGATCGAATCTCGCAGCAGAAACGATTGTGAATCGCGTGTTCAAGATTTTGTTACATAGATCTAAAAACAAGAACTAAATCTAAGATTAAGCATGCTTTATAAAGTATAGGACAACACGATATTACCTTTGAAGAATGCTTTCTTCACAAATTCCTCCTCCAATGATCATGATCTCAGCAACAAACTCGAACCTTGTGAAGATCCACCACTAGATCTTCTCCGTTGTTCTCTAGGTGAGGGAAAAATGTGGGTTCCGTTAGGATAAGATGAGGAGATCTTTTGGTATTGTGTTTGAACTCCTTCCAACACAATTGAGAGAATTCTAGGGTTTTATGTAAAAAACCTTCATTCAAAGTTGCATCTCATGCTGAAGGGAATCAAATCCCGCAGCGGAAGCGATTGTGAATCGCACGTTCTTAATTTCGTTACAAAGATTACATTCAAGAACAATTCTATCTAGATTAAGCATATAATAACAATATGGACAACGAGATATTACCTTTGAAGAACCTTTCTTCAAGTGCTCCTTCTCCCACGACCACGATCTCAGCAATACGAACCCACACGTTTACTGACACTACCACCGAATCTTCTCCGTTGTTCTCTAAGTGAGGGAGGAAGGTGGGGTTCCCTTTAGGTGAGATGAGGTGTTTTGTGAAAAACTAGTTGGAACTTTTTCCAACACTATGTGGGAGAATTCTCTAGGGTTTCTCAAAGAGATGGAATCACTTGCATAACCTAATTGCATCTCATGCAACTATATATAGGGAAATAGGATGGAAATTACCATCCTATCCCTCTTATATTCTCCCACTATTATATGGTTTATATGTGAATCTAATTCACATTAAAACCATATATTATATCGATTATATCATATATAATTGATATAACACCTCATGTATGAAATTGAACACTTCAATTTCATTCCTAACTTTATACCCTCAATATTACCATGTTGAGCCAATGAAGGGACCTAATGGACCTAATGGACCTACAGCTCATGAGCTCCAATGATGTGAAATTAACTGATCAACTCTTTGATCCAGTTAATCAATATTCATTAACTACAAGTCACTCCACTATAGACTTGTAGCTGCACTCTCCTCACTGTAGATTATATTGTGTCCACTGATATAATCATTACCTATGAGTCGACTCTTCACAGGTTGTTCGTAATCACGGTTGGGTCAAATTACCGTTTTACCCTTGTGATTACCTCTTTGTTCCTTAAGCATCACTGATCCTCTAATGAACAACAAGTCTAAGGACCTACCATAGACTCATACCCTCATAGAGGACAGGGCCCCGTTGTTAAAGACCTGGAGTCAGTTCTTAAGGGAACAACCTATCTAATTCCTTAGTGTAGGAATGAGTGAATTCCATCTTGCATAGTTAAGTCCCCAGCTACCTACGAGATTCTGTCCCTGAGAAGGTAGGCTTATTGAGTCGGCTATAGGCCACTCTCACCCATACTAGTCTAAGGACAAACCCCTATAAGCAGGAGTTCTTAACTTGCTCAAGATTCAGGTCAAGTCACTAATGACCATCTATAAATTATCAGTCTTATCCTGTTAACGACGTTACATTGGTTAGACTAATAATTTGCAGTCCGGTCTTGTATGAACTCTTCATACAGGATGCCCCCACTCGCATGTCAACCACATGAATGAGTTGGATTACCTCATTTGTACTAATTACAAAATGGGTCGCATCCATGGTGTTACTAGAATAAGGTTTCCAACCTTATTCTTATACCATAGACCATTTAGATTATATTCTTGAACACAATCCAAATAGTGTCCACTACACTGATGTTCAAGATATATTATAACCTTGGAGCTTAGTTTATTGGATTTATAAAGCAAGGATATAATTTTATCAAAACAAATAATCCTTTATTTATTTGATCAAAATTACACAAGTTTAGGGCATAAATCCCAACAATCTCCCACTTGACCTAAAGCTTGTGGAGTACTAAAACATTATAGTAATGTAAATACAATAAACTAGGGCATTTAAACCCTTTGTACAAAATACTCCCACTTGCCCTAGTTGCGGACGACTTGTAAACCTAGACCTTTTAGGTGACTCTCAAATACTTTAGTTGTGAGAGCCTTTGTAAAAGGATCAACAACGTTGTGCTCTGAGGCTATCTTCGTGACAATCACGTCTCCTCTATGCACGATCTTCCGGATGAGATGATATTTCCGCTCAATGTGCTTTCTCCTCTTGTGACTTCGAAGTTCCCTCGAATTTGCCACTGCACCACTGTTATCGCAATACAGCATGATGGGCAAAATCATATTTGGAACAACTTCCAAATTTAGCATGAATTTGCTTAACCAAACGACCTCTTTAGCTGCTTCACAAGCTGCTACATATACGACCTCCATGGTGGAATCAACGATGCATCCTTGCTTGACGCTTCGACATACTACAATTCCTCCGTTAAGAGTAAATACTGACCATAATGTAGATTTCCGAGAATCTTTATCAGTCTAAAAGTCAGAATCCGTGTATCCTGTAAGGATCAAATCCTTAGCCTCATACACAAACATGTAGTTCCTTGTTCTCCGTCGATACTTAAGGATTGTTTTAACCGCTGTCCAGTGTTCAAGTCCTGGATTGGATTGATACCTACTGACCATTCCAACTGCAAAACAAATGTCAGGCCTAGTACACAAAATGGCGTACATCAGGCTCCTAACAACTGATGCATAAGGAATCCATCTCATATCCTCAACTCCTTGAGGTGTCTTAGGACACTGTTCCTTAGACAAATAGACTCCATGTCTAAAAGATGTTTGAGACAAGGCTAGTGTTTTATTCTTGCAGTTCCGGACAATCTGGATCGCAAGAACAAACTGTGCATCACCCAAATCTTTCATTTGGAATTGCGTAGCTAGCCAATTTTTAATGTCAGTAAGATATTCTACATCATTCCCAATGAGTAGGATATCATCCACATATAGAACTAGGAATGCGACAGAACTATTGATGATTTTCTTGTAGACACAAGGTTCATCATCATTCTGGTCAAAACCATAAGATTTGATTGCCTCATCAAATCTTATATTCCAGGACATAGAGGCTTGTTTTAGTCCATAAATTGACCTCTTAAGCCTGCAAACCTTTTGCTCTTGTCCTGGTTCAATGAACCCTTTGGGTTGGTCCATGTAGATTTTTTCCTCAAGATTGCCATTCAAAAAGACTGTCTTGACATCCATTTGTCATACCTCATAGTCATAATATGCGGCAATGACAAGTAGGATACGGATAGACTTTACCATAGCAACAAGTGAAAAGGTTTCCTCATAGTCAACCCCTTCAACCTTGGTATAACCCTTTGCTACTAGTTTAGCTTTAAAGGTTTGCACCTTTCCATCCACACCACGCTTTCTCTTGTAGATCCACTTACAACCTATAGGTTTTACCCCACCAGGTTTATCTACAAGGTCCCAAAACGGAATTGAAGTACATTGACTCCATTTCTTGGTCCATGGCTATGACCCATTTGTCTTTGTCTTTGTCAACCATCGCTTGATTATAAGTCAATGGATCCTCGCAGTTGTCATCTGGTATAACAACTTGGATTTCAGATAAACCCATGTAATGGTCAGGTTGCGTTACAACCCTCCCACTACGTCGAGGCATACTCAACTCTTGAGATGGACTCTCTTGACTAGACAAGCTAGTATCAACAACTTTTGTTGACGTACTAGTTTTATTAGCAACCTTTGCTATTGTTCCGTCTAACTCACTCAACACAATTTTACTTCTTGGTTTGTGGTCCCTTATGTGGTCCTCCTCTAAGAAAGTGGCATTTGTCGACACAAAAACCTTATCTTCCTTAGGATCATAGAATAAACCACCTATTGTTTCTTTTGGGTAGTCTACGAATAAGCACAATTTTGAACGTGAATCCAACTTCTTTGGATTTGTCACAAACACATGTGATGGACAACCCCATATTCTGAAATGACATAAACTACCTTTACGTCTTTTCCAGAGTTCAAAAGGTGTTTCAGAAACACTTTTTAAGGGCACATTATTCAAAATATATACCGCAGTCTCTACTGCGTAACCCCAAAATGAACTTGGGAGATGAGCATAACTCATCATTGATCGAACCATGTCCAACAAGGTTCTATTTCTCCTTTCTGATACACCGTTTTGTTGTGGTGTACCGGAGCCGAGAGTTGGGATGTAATTCCATGTTCTATCATATAGTTCTGGAATTTTAAATCCATGTACTCTCCACCTCGATCTGATCGAAGCGTTTTAATTATTTTACCCAATTGATTTTCAACCTTAGTCTTGAATTCCTTGAACTTTTCAAGTGCTTCAGACTTATGTTGGATTAGGTAAATATGCCCAAATCTGGAATAATCATCTACAAAGGAGATGAAATATTCATAACCTCCTCTGGCTTTAACACTCATCGGACCACAAAGGTCTGAATGTATAAGCTCAAGAGGTTCTTTGGCTCTATAATCTTTTCCACTAAAAGGTCTTTTAGTCATTTTGCCTTCTAGGCAGGATTCACATACAGGTAAAGTATTTTCTTCTAACTCATTTAGAAGTCAATTCTTTACCAATCTCTCAATCCTATTGAGATTAATGTGACCCAACTAAGATGCCAAAGATGAGCATTTTCTTTAGGAAAAATTTTACGTTTCTTAGTTTGTGCGTTTACAGTTTTAAATAATTCAGTGTTCAAAACCATTTTGACTGAATTAGGCCTTAAAACATACAACCCATTTTCTAATGAAGCTGAACATATTTCCATACCTTTCCTTAAAATAAACACTTTATTCATTGAGAAAGAAACATAAATACATTGTTCTATAAGGCAAGAAATTGAAATAAGGTTTCTAGTAAACCCTGGTATCACTAATATATTGTCCAACAACATATATTTCTTGCCAAAGTAAAGCTTCATTGTGCCTACTGCGGCAGCTGAGAAGACTTCTCCATCTCCAACTCGGAGCGTTATCTCTCCTTTCTGTAGTTGCTGCTAGGAATTAATTCCCTGAAAAGAAGAGCAAACATGATTAGTGGCGCCTGAATCAAGTATCCAAGCAATTTTATCATTATCCACTAAACAAGCTTCTAGGCAAAGTAAATCATATTTACCTTCCTTTCTGCAATGTACTTCGAACAGTTCCGTTTCCAATGCCCGTCTTCGTTGTAGTGGAAACACTTTCCTTTGTCAGCAACATGTTTGACTTTCTTGCCCTTCTGGGCGGCAGCTTTGTCAGCTCGTTTCTCTTTTCCAACCTTCTTCATGGTCTTCTTCTTCCCTTTCAGGTTAGAAGAAGAAGCCAAGCCTTTTTTTTCGCAGGTCGAACCTCTGTGATAACTCCTACTGGCAACATTTGCCTCACCTTTCGATCCCTGAATTTTCATCAAAGATTGAAAGGTCTGGAGTTCATTCAGAAGGGAGGTAAGGTTAAAAGTAAACTTGTTCATAACGACATTACTTCTAAACTGTAGGAAACTATCTGGAAGGGTTTCCAGAATGAAGCTGACCTGGCACGATTCATCGATGAAGCACCATTCGACTCTGCGATGTTAAAGTGCACCATCATATTCAGGGCATGATCCAAACACTGGCATCCTCAAGTTGAATATGTACTTTAGGGCATTGTGTCGGGCCTGTGTGGACTGTTGTCCAAACATACCCTGCACAAAATCCATGATTTCCTTGGCGGTTATCATGCCCTCATGCTTCTTGGCTAATATGTCAGACATACTTGCAAGCATGTAAACCTTGGCCTTATCATTGGCCTTGATCCATCGATCATATGCATCACGAACATTTCGTGACGCATTCGAGCCTGACACCTGAGGACACTCTTCAGTTAGCACAAACTTCAGATCATCCACTACCAATATAGTGTTCAGTTTGTTTTTCCATGTCATCATATTCTCTCCGATTAACTTTTCCGCACCCAATAAGGAAATAATAGAGCTAGACATTTTTGCTGAAAATTTACAAACAAACTTCTATGAGTTTCTTGCTATAATTCTAATCCAATCATGTTTTAGCTAATTATCAAATGATTCCTAGGTCATTTATAATTTGTAATGATACTCCAAAGGTTTAGAATGTAAGACACCGAAGGGTAATAAAAAACACTGCTCCTCTGGATCAAGACACTCTTGACCAAAACCTAATGCCAAAATAACTCTTAGTCCTATAGGCTTTAGTTACCATTATTCGGTCGGGATACATACACAACTTATGTACCTCGTGAGTGTGACCCTCTGTCTTTAGATCCCAGAGTCCCCACCTAATAAAATCTGCCGAAGGGAGGACTAGATTGAAAAATACACTAAGGAAATCTTTATCACTTTTCGGTGTCTACTGTGTTCGATCCCCTGTGATCAAGCCCTCCAAAGGGATTGTCTGGTCCAGGCCAAACTAGCAGGCTTACCATAGTGATCTTACGATGTAAACCGATTGAAGAGACCATAGGTTTTGTTTTCACTAAACCTGCTCCCACTCACTATAAGTACCCTCTCCATTCACCTTGATATTGACTCATACAAACACCATTCGAAGGGGGACGCTCCCGTTTGCACCACGAGGCCAAGTATGAGTCTCACGGTGTGAACTTCCTAGAGATACGTAGGTGGAAAAATATGTATCATATACATTTTTTTCTCCCACCGGATACTTTAGATCTATAGGAATCTTACTTAGGCTAAACCCGACTAATGGTTTTACCTAATGGTATCAATATAACTCTTATATCGATAATCAATATAACTCTTATATTGATTTTATCCTAAGTTTGCTAAGATACCATTTATATTAAGTCTAGGATTTCTAGTTTATTAACCCCTTAATAAACCCGCTGACGCTACTATGATTTATAAATCCTCTGATTAAATTTCACTCCTAGGTCAGTTCCTAGGTAGGGGTGTTCCGTTTCCGTTAGCTTAAATACCCCAACCTAGACAGAACTTTCTTTAGACAAAATTCCTCTTTTAATCATTATTTATAAATCACTTGGTTCCTAATTCTAATCTAATTAGAACTAGATAACCTAAGGTATATTATTTCCAAGTTCTAAACATTTTAAAACTAATAATTAACCTTAGGTGACATGCATACTATGTTATAGTGCTTGATCATTCATCTCATGAATAATAAGACATACATAGCATAATCATCTCATGATATATAATGCATGTCAATGATGTCCATAAATTAATATAACAAATTTATATTAATTAATCATGCAAACTATATAATATAACTCTTTATATTATAAATGATGCATGGAAATGCTTAACCTAAGGTGGGATATCTAAATAAAAGCATACACTATGCATGACAATAATTACACAACAATTGCATAATGTAAATAGCAATATTAGACCAATTTTGGCATCCTAAAATTCAATTTTAATTAATATAATCTAATTATATTAATTAAAATAAAATAAAATAAATATATTAAATATATAATGTTTTTATAATTAATATATAAATTAAAATTTCGTTCTTCGCCCGTTGCTCTTCGCGTGAAATTGTCCGTTTCCGCCCGTTGAAGCGCGCCCCAGCTGCTGCGTTACACAACGCCTCAGCATTGCAACACGAACCCGCACGTTTACCGACAACGAGATATTACCTTTGAAGAACCATTCTTCAAGTGCTCCTTCTCCCACGACCATGATCTCAACAGCACGAACCAGCACGTTTACCGATACTACCACCGGATCTTCTCCGTTGTTCTCTAGGTGAGGGAGGAAGGTGAGTTCCCTTTAGGTGAGATGAGGTGTTTTGTGAAAAACTAGTTGGAACTTTTTCCAACACTATGTGGGAGAATTCTCTAGGGTTTCTCAAAGAGATGGAATCACTTGCATAACCTAGTTGCATCTCATGCAACTATATATAGGAAAATAAGATGGAAATTACCATCCTATCCCTTTTATATTCTCTCACTATTATATGGTTTATATGTGAATCTAATTCACATTAAAACGATATAGTATATCGATTATATCATATATAATTGATATAACACCTCATGTATGAAATTGAACACTTCAATTTCATTCCTAACTTTATACCCTCAATATTACCATGTTAAGCCAACGGAGGGACCCAATGGTCCTACAGTTCATGAGCTCCAATGATTTGAAATTAACTGATCAACTCTTTGATCCAGTTAATCAATATTCATTAACTACAAGTCACTCCACTATAGACTTGTAGCTGCACTCTCCTCATTGTAGATTATATTGTGTCCACTGATATAATCATTACCCATGAGTCGACCCTTCACAGGTTGTTCATAATCACGGCTGGGTCAAATTACCGTTTTACCCTTGTGATTACCTCTGTGTTCCTGATCCTCTAATGAACAACAAGTCTAAGGTCCTACCATAGACTCATACCCTCATAGAGGGCAGGGCCCCGTTGTTCAAGACCTGAAGTCAGTTCTTAAGGGAACAACCTATCTAATTCCTTAGTGTAGGAATGAGTGAATTCCATCTTGCACAGTTAATTCCCCAGCTAACTACGAGATTCTGTCCCTAAAAAGGTAGGCTTATTTAGTCGGCTACAGGCCACTCTCATCCATACTAGTCTAAGGACAAACCCCTATAAGCAGGAGTTCTTAACTTGCTCAGGATTCAGGTCGAGTCACTAATGACCATCTATAAATTATCAGTCTTATCCTGTTAACGACGTTACACTGGTTAGACTAATAATTTGTAGTCCGATCTTGTATGAACTCTTCATACAGGATGCCCCCACTCGCATGTCAACCACATGAATGAGTTGGATTACCTCATTTGTATTAATTACAAAATGGGACGCATCCATGGTGTTACCAGAATAAGGTTTCCAACCTTATTCTTATACCATAAGCCATTTAAGTTATATTCTTGAACACAATCCAAATAGTGTCCACTACACTGATGTTCAAGATATATTATAACATTGAAGCTTAGTTTATTGGATTTATAAAGCAAGAATATAATTTTATCAAAACAAATAACCCTTTATTTATTTGATCAAAATTACACAAGTTTAGGGCATAAATCCCAACACATGCAACTATTTATAGGGAAATAAGATGGAAATCACCATCCTATCCCTCATTCATTCTTTCATTAGTATATAGTTAATATGTGAATCTAATTCACATTAAAACTATATATTATATCAATTATATCACATATAATTGATATAACACCTCATATATGAAATTGAACACTTCAATCTCATTCTTAACTTTATACCCTCAATATTACCATGTTGAGCCAACGGAGGAACCTAATGGACCTACAGTTCATGAGCTCCAATGAAGTGAGATTAACTGATCAAACTCTTTGATCTAGTTAATCAATATCCATTAACTACAAGTGACTCCACAATACACTTGTAACTGCACTATCCTCACTGTAGATTATAGTGTCCATTGATATAATCATTACCCATGAGTCAACCCTTCACAGGTTTTTCGTAATCATAGTTGGGTTAAATTATCGTTTTACCCCTGTGATTACCTCTTTGTTCCTTAAGCACTACTGATCCTCTAATGAATAACTAGTGTATGGTCCTACCATAAACTCATATCCTCTTAAGTCAGTTTAGAGGGCGGGGCCCCGTTGTTCAAGACCTGGACTCAGTTCTTTAGAGAACAACCTATCTAATTCCTTAGTGTAGGAATGTGTGAATTCCATCTTGCATAGTTAAGTCCCCAGCTACCTATGAGGTTCTGTCCCTGAGAAGATAAGCTTATTGAGTAGGCTACAGGCCACTCTCACCCATACTAGTCTAAGGACAAACACCTATAAGCAGGAGTTCTTAACTTACTCAAGATTCAGGTCGAGTCACTAATAACCATATATAAATTATCAGTCTTATCCTCATTATTATGCGTTATCTTTGTCGGACTAATAATTTGCAAATCACGTCTTGTATGAACTCTTCATACAGGATGCCCCCACTCGCATGTCATCCATATGAATGAGTTGGATTACCTCATTTGTACTAATTACAAAGTGGGCCTCATCCATGGTGTTACCAGAATAAAATTTTCAACCTTATTCTTATACTATAGACCATTTAGGTTATACTCTTGAACACAACCCAAATAATGTCTACTACACTGATGTTCAAGATAGATTATAACCTTGGAGCTTAGTTTATTGGATTTATAAAGCGAGAACATAATTTTATCAAAACAAATAACTTTTTATTTATTTGATCAAAATTACATAAGTTTAGCGCACAAATCCCAACAGAGATGTCGTGCAATTTGAAGATGCAATATGAATTTTCGCACAGGTGGCGTTAAAACGTTGCTTTGCAGCATTGAGACTTCGCAACGCGTGCTATTTCCATAAAAAATGTACGTAGCGTTGAGACGATGTTTGACTTTCTAATTTTGTGCACGCCCTAGGGCACAACGTTAAGACGTTGTCCCCTAGCGTCTCAATGTTGTGTCGATAGCTTACAAATATGCCTTGTTGATGCCATTTGAAGGGGGTTGTTTTTTAGACAAATTTCACATTAAAATCAACTACTACAGTACTGAGGGAGTTGGAGAAGGCTTTTTCCTTTTCTCTTAGATTTGTAATTTTATTTATAGACCTTAAACACATATTTAACATGTTTTTCGTGATGATGAGTAGCTAAATTCGTAGTTAGGGAATTGATGTACCCATGTTTTTATTAATTTAGCAATTAATTCAAATTTTATTGTATTAAATTATTTTTTGTAGTTTATGCTTAATGTGTGTTTTTCTCTGGTCAAGAATTGCATGTTTGATTGGTTTAAGTTTTATTTGAGAAAATAATCTTTAAACTAGAATAGGATTACCAAGACTTTTAGTAAATCCTTGCACGATAGTGAAAGATTCTTTAAGAGGCAATTAAAAAAAGTTGCTCAATGTCTTGCATGCTATTGAAATCTAAATGAAGACTTTAGCTTTATAGTTATGCACGAGGTAAATTTAGCTCGAGAGAGTCTTTTGATTAAATTTACCTTCTTGCTTATAATTTCACAATCAAAGCTAAATCTATGAAAGATAATAAATCAACTGGTGAAATCAATTCCCTAACGTTTTTCTCATAAGCGTTTCTTTACAAATTTTTATTTCTTAATTTCATCCTATTTGAAAATTAAAATGTTTCTTTAGATAAAATTGGAAGTGAATATTCTAGTAGTCAAATAATCTAGAAAACAATTCATGAGGACGATACTTGGAACTCAAAATCACTATATTAAAACTTGACACTGTACACTTGTAGTTTTGCATGGTTACAAATACGTGCAACAACATCTCCTAACAAACTTCTTTAAACATTCCCAGGTAGTGTCTACCCCTTCATTTATTCCTTGTTTAAACCCGATTACTACTCTGCTAACCTGTGCGTTCTTTGTGGAAGGAACATACTTCATAAGGAACTTCTCAACTAGCTCGTCCCATGTTCTTATGGAGTCAGAGGGGAATGAGTCGAACCACACTTATGCATTTTTCTGTAGAGAAAAAGTAAATAATTTGAGGCGTAACGCCTCACTCGAAATCCCATTCATTCTAAATGATTTGCAAATTTTGAGAAACATCTTGATGTATATGTGAGGATCTTCATTAGGTAGTCTGAAAAATTGACCTATGTTTTGCAGCATCTAGAACACCAATGGCTTAATTTCAAAAAGATTTTCCTTGATAATAGGTTCTGCAATTCCTGCATTCAAAATTTGAAAAGTAGTGGTTGCATAATCTCTTATTGCTATGTCCTTATCTTCTACAATGAAGATGGGATTTGTTGGAGAAATTTCCCTTTATTGTTGCCTATTATTTGCATGATTTGGATTCCCTCCATTTGATGGATTTAAGTGGATACATTTGTACTTCCTATAATTATTGGCTTTTATGCCCTAGAAGTCATAGATAGGTAAATATTTGATTATTATCAATAAAAGTGTTATTAGGGTTATTCAACAAAAGTTGGTTCTTAATGTTGTATTAGTTTTGCTTTAAAATAACCCTAAATCAAATAAACTAACATCCTAGGTTGTAGTATGTATATTGAACTGTATGTGGAGACATATGGGATCAATGTTTAAGAAACAACCTAAAGGGTCTATAGTATATGGATGAGGTTGGGTACCTTGTCCTGGTGACACTATGGATACAACCCTTTTTATATTTGATACAAATGCAATGATCCAATGCATTCATGTAGGTGACATGCGAGTATGGGTATCTCATGCAATGAGTTTGCATAAGAGCGAACCGCGAAATAGTAACTAGTAGATGTAACTTCGTTGACTATTTAAGTTTCTATTTTAATAGGATGATCTCGGCAACTTAGTCTTTATCCTGAGTGTATTATGAACTCCTATTCACGAAGGATTGTCCTTTGATCTGTATGGGTGAGAGTGGTCAGATTGTCGACTCAATATGTCTACCGTTTTGGGTACAAGACCGAGTGGGGAGCTGGGAACATAATTACACAAGATGAAATTCACTCCTACCCAACTTTATGGGAAAGTAGATGAGTGTGTCCCTTAAGTGGTGTCTCCAGGACTTGAACAAAGGGCCCTACCCTCTCATTGGCCAAAAAGGGATTTTTTTTTTAACGATTGGACCTTAAACATGTTATTCATTAGAGAAGCACTAGTACTTAAGGTCATAGATGTAACCTAGGGGTAAAATAGTAATTTGACTCAGTTGGTGTTACGAACACTCGTGAAGGATTAACTTGTTATTATTAGACTATATCCATGGACACAAAAATATATCTAAGTGAGAAGAGTGAAGAAATGGGACTTTAGTGGAGTGTACTCGCATTCAACAAATGTTGAATGATGTGGTTAATGAGATCAGTCAATTAATCTTGTATCGTTGGAGCTTCTGATTTGTAGGTCCATTAGGTGTCACACCCCCTCCCGTACTACCTGTTAACTTAGCCCGGAAGACGGCATGAAGCCAACATACATTGTTTACCTCTTAACAATACCTGTTGACCCTGTTTTACCTTAATATCCATACTATGCTTGCATATGGAACACTTTAAACATATCACAATGGGAGCTTGACAACTACTAAACATACATAAGGAGAAACTCTTCTTAAGTGTCTCTAGAAAACTAAAACGGGTAAGAGCATCAGAACCAAAAGCAGGCCAAACCATTGTTTACACAACCACAACATCTAATGCACACACAACTATAACTACATAATCCCCTCAAAATTAACTACAACACATATGGATTTGCTATACAACACCACCCACGTACAAAATATCAAACTCGTGGAGCTTTCAGCAGACTATAACAGGATGTCAGGCACCAGGAGCTCGATCTCTACCTGAAAAGTTTGAAACACTGAAAGAATGAGCTATGGAGCTCAGTGAGTGACTGAGTTTAAAATCTAAAACCTAGTAAATCATATCACCTGACCATCTATGAGCATATGCATCTGTAATCAAGCATTAAATATAAACGTGTAATCATCATAGCTTTTCAGAAAACAAGCAAGTATGTCGTTAAAATATCGCAAGGCATATAAACAATATTAACCCTTATAAAAACATATAACAATCCACGTTGTGTAGGGCACACCTAGTACAACCAATGTTTACTCTACGATGCCCGCCCAGTACTCCCATCGTCTTTGTCGTAGTGGGGCTCGCCTAGCACTCATGACAACATTGTTGTCACGGAGAACACTCAACGTCGACAACAGAAAATGACCTGTGTGCACATGGTACTATATAGCCTCAGGCTCAATATCTTAGTAATTTACTCATTCAAGTCTCAGAAAAACACATAAAAATACTTAAACATGCTTGCTTATCTTTCCTTTCGTAAAACTCAAGCTTACTCAGCTTGTTCATAAAACTGGAAATCTTTAAATAATACTTGCTAGTACATGCTTGCTTGAAATCTTAACATTTTCACTAAATTTTGGAAATCAATAAACATAAGCTCACATATAAATTTCATCGGGAAATCTAGGCTCACAACGAGCACTTAAAATCATTTCTAGGAAAACATGAATACTCATAAATATGTGTTCAAAGGAGAACAATAAACATTGAAACCATTTCGTTCTAGCAAAATCTTGTATTTTCATAAGCATAATACAAACATATAAATCGTTTTGTCACTCACAACGTTAGAACTAGAACCTTGCCCCGTACACTCGACCCATGTCCTCTTGGCTTATCAAACAAACCAAAACCAAGCATTAGAACCTTGAGCTCATGAATTTCAACCTTAAAATCGCAAAAATCATTCTATCAATTTTCCCAGCATTTTACAGATTTCATGCCCTGAATTCACACAATCATAACTTCTTCATTACTTAGCCAAAAAGGATGTACTTTATACCAAACTCTTCCTTTTTGAACCCACTAAAACGGATCTGAAGAAATGAAATTGAAATTCACAATGAATGTGTCCAAAAATACCTCGAAAGCTGTCTCCTTAAAAATAAACTTCTGCTAATTTCAGATTCGTTTCCCTACTGCTCACAGAGCTTGACCTGAAATTTAAAACATCCTCCTGTCGTTTTCTACTCACGAGTTCTTCATGAAAGTTGTAGGAAATTGAATAAGCATTCCAACCATACCTATTACAACTTCTGATTCGAATCCTGTTGATCAACACGACCCAAAAACCAGAGATTTCACAGATTTGACAGCAAAATTTTGCCTCTACCTTCCTCTTCACAAATCAGTAACTTAGATTAAGAATTGCTAAAGAATCCTTTATGAATTTTGTTAAAAAATGAATTAACTTTCAAGAAAATCAAACCTCAAGTCTTACCTCTTCTTGTGGAGTTTGAAATGATCAAAATATAAGAACTGGGCAGAAATGTTCATAGAGTTGCCATGGAAATTGAATGACCTTTCTCCTTTCTTCTTCAAGCTCAAAACCAGAAATCTCTTTCTTCCTCTTCCCTCACCCTTCTCCCACGAAACCTTCTGCTTTAATTTGATAAAAAATGAGAAGGAAATGAAGAGAAGATGGGTGAAATTAAAAGAAAAAGATTAGGCGATGAAGTATTTTGTCTTTTACCCTTTAACTTTTTCTTTTTTTTATTCCTTTCTTAATCTCTTTCTTTTCTCTTTTTTTTTAAACAAATCAAACCAAGTATAATAAACATTTCCTTTCTTGTTTTCTTTTCTTTTTTTTTTGTAAGCAAAATTCAAAGAGAGATCTCGAGTTTACAACTTATCTCCCCCTTAAGAAATTTCGTCCTCGAAATTTAGTAGTCCTTAAGTAAAGATCGTCGGATACTTCTTCCTCATTTGGTCCTCTAAGTCCCAGGTTGCCTCCTCCACTCCGTGATGTCTCCAATGAACCTTCACGAATGGAATCGTCTTGTTTCTCAAAACTTGTTCTTTTCTGTCGAGGATTTAAACTGCATCCTCTATGTAACTATATCTTCTTTCATCTCAATTGTTTGTGCTTGCAACACATGTTTCGGATCTGGAATATATTTCCTCAACATGGACACATGAAAAATATCATGTACTCGAGATAGTTCTACTGGCAACTCCAGTCTGTAGGCTGCTGGCCCAACTCGTTCCACTATCTTATAAGGACCAATATACCTAGGACTTAGCTTACCTTTTTTTTCCAAAGCGAAGGACACCTATCCACGAAGATAACTTCAAGAAAACTTGATCTCCGACCTGGAATTCTAAGTCCTTTCGTCGTTTATCTGCGTAACTCTTTTGACGATCTTGAGCTACCTTTAAATTCTTCCTGATTACCTTAATATTGTTTCGTCGTAACTTGCACCAACTCAAGACCGATTAGCTTTCGTTCTCCTACTTCATTCCAACATACGGGCGTTCTACACGGTCTTCCATACAGAGCCTCAAATGGTGCCATGCCAATACTCGACTGATAGCTGTTATTATTTTTGGGTTTTTTGTCCTAGCTCGTGTTTGTAAATTACTGTTTGAAATTAGTAAGAGTTATTTATTTCATTACTTTGTGTCTCGCAATATTTACAAACTTTTCCAATAAACTAAGCTTCAGGGTCATTGAATTTATGAGAGAACTAGAACTTGAATGGTGTGTAGTGGACACACAGGAAGGATCACGTTCGAGTTAATGATCCGAACGGTCTACAATCTATGGATAGGGTTGGAGACCTAATCCTGGATACGTTGTGGATGCGACCCGCTTTGTATTAGATACAAACGAGGTGATCTAACTCGTTCATGTGGTTGACATGTGAGTGGGGGCATCCTGTGCAATGAGATTGTACAAGACCGAACCGTGTGAATTATTAGACCTCATCGATGTAACACCGCTTGATGATGAGACTAATAACTTCGTGAGATGACCATTAGTGACTCGACACGAATCCACGAGCGTGTTACGGACTCCGTCTGCGAGGGTCCGTCCTTTGACTAGTACGGGTGAGGGTGGTCACGCCATCTTTCGCCAATATGCCTATCTTCTCAAAGACAGACCAAGTAGGAGCTGGGAACTTAATTACGCGAGATGGAATTCACTCGTTCCCGTCTTTAGGGAAACTAGAGGGGTTGTTCCCTTAAGGGGCAGTTTGGGGCGTAGGTTCGGAATCAGAATCCTGGGAATCAGAAGCCTGAAGGGTTTGTTCTGAGGGGTTCTGAAGCCTGGGAATCAAAACACTATGTTTGGGGTGCAGTGTTCAAGCACGGGAATCGAAACCCGTGTTTGGGAGTGCGATGTTCAAAGCACAGGAATCGAGAGCTGTGTCTTGGGTGCGATTTTGAACTCTAGGTTTGGTATGAGCTTTTGTTTCACCTTTTTCTTTTAGCTATTTTATTCCTTTCAAATTTTTGTAATTGATCTTATGTGAATTGTAGAAGTTAATGTCTAACATGGATCAATTTTTTAAGTAACTTTAACATGAAGGTTTCAATTTAGGTAGTTTTTTGAACACCCCCTACCACGAGTTTATACATACAAATACATCGTCCAAAAGTGTTGCAACTAACACGAAACAAAAGAACATAAAGCGCCTTTGTGCGAAAGAAAAAAAAATTATTTCATTTTTTCTAACTTTTAAAAAAGAAATTACAAAATTGAGCCATTTGAGTGTACATTAAAAAACATACCAAGTTGTTTTTATTTTTTTTTAAATAAAAATTTCACAAAATTCAAACATGTTGAGAATAACATAAAAAATGTTTATTAGCCATTTTTTAGTTTTATTTTAACCTTTTAAAAAATTTACTAGATTGTCGGATTGTTGGAGTGGTCAAGTTGATGAGGTGGTGGGATTATCGAGGTGGTCATTGGATTTTTGGTTGTTGGTGGTCATCGGGTCGTCAGAGTTGTTATTGAAAAGGTCGTTGAGGCAACCATCAGTGGTGGCTAGTCGCCGATGTGGTCGTCAGAGTTGTCGTTGTTTGTGGTCGTCGGAGTTGTCACTGGAGTTATTGTCGAAGTGGTGGCTAAAAAATGGTAGCGACAAATGAAAGAGGAAATGGGAAACCAAGTGGTCGCAAGAGGTAACCGTCAACGGTGGTTGAGTCCCTGATGTGATCGTTGTAGTTGTAGTTGTCGTTGTCGGGTGGTCGCTTGGAGTTGTCATCGGAGTTATTGTCGAAGCGATCACCAAAAATGAAAAAAGAAAAATTGAAGAGGAAATGGAAAATCAAGTGTTTTTCGGAGGCAGTCATGATCAGCGCTAGTCGTGGTGTGGTCGTCGGAGTTGTCGTTGTCGATGGCGTCGGGTGGTCGTCGAAGTTGTTGCCAAAGTGGTCGCCGGTACGGTCGTCGGAGTTATCACCGGAGTTGTTGCCAAAGTGATCGTCTGTGCGGTCGTCGGAGTTTTTATCAGAGTTATCGTTGTCGGTGGTCGCCGAGTTTTTACTGGAGTTGTCGTTATCGATGGTCGTTGGTGGTCGCCGGAGTTTTTATCGGAGTTGTCGAAGTAGTCGACAAATGGATGAGAAAAACATGGAACAAATTCCATGAGATTACACTATTGTAACCCATGGGGTTGTATTGTTGTAACCAATGGGAATGAGTTTCAAAACCAAGGATTTAGAACACCTTGCTCCAAACATGGGTTTGGATTTGGATGCCAAACCCATGGGCCAAACACACCCTAAGTGCTGTCTCTAGGGCTTGGACAACGGGCGCCCACCTTCTCACTGGCCCGAGAAAGGTGTTGTGTATGGTTGGACCATCACAATGTGTTGTTCATTAGAGGAGCAGTGAGGACTTAAGGAACAAGAGGTAGAGACAGGGGTAAAACGATAATTTGACCTTGCTGTGTCTACGAACAACCTGTGAAGGGTCGACTCATGGGCATTGGTTATATCAGTGGACACGTAATATTCTGCACTGACGGGAGTGCAGCTACGGCTATAGTGGAGTGTTACCGTAGCTAATGAATGTTGATTAACCGGGTCAAAGAGTTTGATAGGTTAATCTCGGATCATTGGAGCCCGTCACTGTAGGTCCATTAGGTCCCTCGGTTGGCTCAATCTGGGTTAAAAGAAGGGTTAATGTTTTGGTATGATATTGAAGTGTTCAATTTCACTTAAAGGGCATTTATGTCATTTATATGAGATATGAATGATATAATATATAGTTTAATGTGAATGAGATTCATAATAAACTATAGGTTAGCCTAATTGTTGATTTAGGGCTAATTGGAGAAATAAATTGAGAGAAATTAAATTGGATGTGATTCAATTTAATTAATCCACAATTGTTGCAAATATGTTTTGCAATATGAGATATGAGATATCTTATATTATGTTGTTATGCAAATGTGATTTGCATAACCTATAGTTGTGGTAAAGTAGTAATAATGTGGAGATTTTAACTCCATTCATTTCCACTATTTAAACCCTTTGCAAGAAGGGATTGGTAAGCCATTATCTCATTTTTTGATTTTCATCAAAGAGAAGAGGTTAAGAATTCTCTCAACTCTCTCAATTCTCCCCCCTCTCCAAAACATAAAGTCCCACCACTTTCCTCTTTCAAAGGAAGAACAACCGAGAAGGCCGTTGGTGGTGTTCGGGTTTTGTTCGAGAGAAACGTTCGTTGAGATCGAGTAGCACGAAGTGTTCGTGACCAAGGAAGGAATCTTGAAGATTTGTCTACAACAAGTAAGTGTGTACTTCTTACTGTAATTTCTTCCTTCTTTTGCATGTTTAACTTAGATCTAAGTGTTAGATCATTTTAGCAAACTTCTAGTAGCATAACGATACCTTGACGATTCGATCGTCTTCCGTTGCACGGGGATTTTCATTCCCTTCAATTGGTATCAGAGCCATTTCGATGGTTCTTCGTTATGCACTGTTTTTTGTTAAAATAGGTGGGTAAAATGCCTTAATTTATGTGATAAATTGTTGGTTTGCATAATGGATGTTTCGGTTTTTGGCACTAGAGTAGATTTACAAATTATGTTGATGAGATCAATGTAAGGGCCCTTTTGTTTTTGGGAATTTTGTTGTAAATCGAGTCTGTAAGTCCAGGTCGTTCGTGGCAAGAGTTGCTGTGAAGAAATCGGAGCGGAAACGGGCAGAATTCGATGAAGAACAACAAAGGTGTTTGTTGTTCTGTCGATGGCGTTGAGACGCTGTTCATCGGCGTCTCAACGCTATCCTTGCGGCGCTGGCTTGGCTGCAGAGCAGCGTTGCAACGCCACGACGTGGAGCACGCTGGTCTCAACGCTGGACGCGGCAGCGTTGCAACGCCGCACGCGTAGTGGGAGCAATTGCAGAAGCTGTTCGCGAGCCGTGGGTGGTTATTCTCAAATGAGGTGCAGTTTTTCCGTATTTTTTATTTTTATTTATAAAAATGTATTTTATTTATTCTATTTAATTATTTTATTAAATAATATTAATATAAGTGTTATATTAATGTTATTTAATTAAATAATTGCCCCTAGGTGCCAAAAACCAGTCCATTTTTGCTATTTAATTATTTTATGCAGGAGATGTATGATTTAATTAAATTCTATGTGCATATTGTATGTCATATAGATTTAAAATCCCACCTTAGGTTAAACATTTTCATGCATCATTTATATTATAAGAGTTATAATATATAGTTTGCATGATAGGTTATATTATAAGAGTTATAATATAATTAAAATGCATGTTTAATTTAATTAATATAAGTGTTATATTTTTTAGATTAAAGTATGCTCATGCATTTATATTCATGTGATGAATTAATTTATGTTATAGTATATAATTATTCATGTGATGAATGATCAAGCACTATAACATAGAAATGCATGCAACCTAAGTTAATTCTTAGTTTTAAAGAGTTTAGAACTTGAATAATTAGACTTAGGTTTTCTTTTTTCTAATGAGATTAGAAATTAGGAAATCAAAGTTTAGTCTATGAATGGAAACTGATTAGTAACTCTGTCTAAGGAAGGTTTTGTCTAAGGCTGGGGTATTTAAGTTGACGCTTGCGGAACACCCCTACCTGAAAACCGACCTGTGAGTGAATTCGGTCCGAAGATTCTTAGATTTTACTTATCGTGAGTACCGCTAATTAAAAGTGTTTTAATTTATTCACATAGACCTAAGTAATAATGTGATTATAAACTTAGGTTAATACCATATAAGAGTTATATTGGTAGACTTAGGTAAGTTTTAGCCGGTTTATCTAGGTCAATCCCTATTAAAATTAAAGTGCTGAGTGGGAGGAAATAAAGTTTATGAGATACATTTAATTTTCCAACTACAAATCTCCGTTAAGACCACACCATGAGATCTATACTCGGCCTCGTGGCGCAAATGGGAGCGTCCCCCTTCGGGTGGCATTTGTATAGGTCAATATCATAGTGGATGGAGAGAGTACTTATAGTGAGTAGGAGCGGGACTTATGAAAACGGGACCCACGGTCTCTTCTTTCGATTCACACCGTGAGACGCCTATGATCCGCCTGCTAGTTTGGCTGGACTGCACAATCCCTTCCGAGAGGGCTTTGATCATGGGAGTCCGAACACCGTGAATTCTCGAAAAGGATACATTTTCCAGGTTGGTTTTTCTTCTTGGTTCACCCTTCGGTTGCTATTGTTTGGACGAATGCTTCGAAACTTAAAGATTGAGGGTGACACTCACAGAATTTGCTAAGTGTTAATGAATTCGACCGAATAATGGTAATTGGACGCCTAATGAAATAAGAGTTATTCTGGGATTAGGGTCTGATCGAGAAAGTCTCGTCCTAGAGGAGGAGTGTTCTGTTCACCCTTCGGTGGCGGTCATTCTAAACCTTTAGGATATCATTGCAAAATTTTGAATGACCTAGGGATCATGAAACAATTTTGCTAAAACTTGATTGGATTTCAAAAGTTTTTGCGAGACTAACACAAAGTTTTCTTAATTTTCAGCTTAAAACATGTCTAGCGCAATTATAGCTCTACTCGCGTCCGATAAATTAGTGGGAGATAATTACCAAACTTGGAAAAACAACATAAAGACAATTTTGGTAACTGACGACATTAAGTTCGTGCTCTCTGAGGAGTGTCCTCGATGTCGGGCTCGATCAAGCGTCGCTGAAGTGTTCGCGATGCATACGATCGATGGATCAGGGCCAATGAAAAGGCCAAGGTCTATATCATTGCCAGCATGCCTGATGTATTGGCAAAGAAGCATGAGCTGATGGTCACCGCTAAGGAGATCATGGAGTCCTTGCAGGAAATGTTTGGACAACAGTCCTTTCAGGTCCGACATGACTCGCTCAAATACGTCTTCAACGCACGGATGAAAGAGGGTCGGTCTTTCCGTGAACATGTTCTAGACATGATGACCCACTTTAATCTGGCTGAGATGAACGGGGTTTCGCTCGACGAGTCGAGCCAAGTCAGTTTTTTTTTGAGGTAAATGTTGCCTACAGGTCTTATCACAGGGGTTCAACCTCTGGGACGAAACTTGTTGCTCCTTCACGCCCGAAAGGGAAGAAGAGGATAAAGAGGGGTAAAACTGACTGAGCTGCTGCCCACAAGGGCAAGAAGGTCAAGGAAGTTGCAGAAAAAGGAAAGTGTTTCCACTGCAATGGGAGCAGACACTGGAAGAGGAACTGTCCCAAATTCCTAGCCGAAAGGAAGAATCAAGGTAAATGTGATTTACTTGTGACAGAAACTTGCTTAGTGGAGAGCAGTGACTCTGCCTGGGTATTGGATTCGGGCGCCACTAACCATGTTTGTTCTTCTTTTCAAGGGATTGATTCCTGCCAGCCGCTGCGAGAGGGTGAGGTGACTCTACGGGTTGGATTCGGGGAGCTTGTCTCTGCTGCAGCGATCGACACGGTGAAGCTACACTTGGGCGGGAAGTACTTATTATTAGATAATTTGTACATTGTACCAGGGTTTATTAGAAACCTTGTTTCTATTTCCTGCCTTATTGAACAATCTATATCTGTTTTCGTTGAATCTAATAAAAGCGTTTATTTCTTTTAAAGGCAATCTTATTTGTTCAACTTCACTTGAGCATAATCTGTATGTTTTAAAACCTAATTCGGTCAAAAGTATTTTGAATACTGAATTGTTTAAAACGACAGAAACACGAACTAAGAAAGCGAAAGTTTCTCCTAAGGAAAATGCCCATATTTGGCATCTACGGTTAGGCCACATTAATCTCAATAGGATTGAGAAACTAGTGAAGAGTGGACTTCTAAACGAGTTGGAAGAAAACTCTTTACCGGTGTGTGAGTCATGCCTTGAGGGTAAGATCACCAAACATCCTTTTAGTGGAAAAAGGATATAGAGCCAAAAAGCCTCTTGAGTTAGTACATTCTGACCTCTGTGGTCCGATGAATGTTAAAGCTCGAGGTGGTTATGAATACTTCGTCTCTTTTATAGACAATTACTCGAGGTATGGGTATATTTACCTAATGCACAAGAAGTCTGAAACTCTTGAAAAGTTCAAGGAGTACAAGCTGAGGTTGAGAACCTCTTAGGTAAATCGCTTAAAACACTTCGATCGGATCGAGGTGGAGAGTATATGGACACTGAATTCCAGAACTATATGATAGAACACAGAATTACGTCCCAACTCTCAGCACCTGGTATGCCACAGCAGAATGGTGTATCGGAGAGGAGAAACAGAACCTTGTTGGACATGGTTCGGTCGATGATGAGCTATGCTCGTCTCCCTGATTCTTTTTGGGGTTACGCAGTGAGATCGCGGTTTATATTTGAACAACGTTCCGTCGAAGAAGTGTGTTTGTGAAACACCTTTCGAGCTCCGGAGTGGGCGTAAAGGAAGTTTACATCACTTCAGAATTTGGGGATGCCCGACCCACGTGTTGGTGTCAAACCCAAAAAAGTTGGAACCCCGTTCGAAATTGTGCCTATTCGTAGGTTACCCTAAACAACCTAGGGGTGGTCTATTTTACGATCCTAAGGAAAATAGGGTGCTTGTATCGACAAACGCCACTTTCTTAGAGGAAGACCACGTCAGGGATCATTTACCAAGGAGTAAAATTGTGCTAAATGAAATGGACAGTACATCAACAAGAGTTGCTGATGGGACTAGTACATCAACAAGCATTGTTGATCCTAGCACGTCTAATCAAATCCGCTCCCAAGAGTTGGGAATGCCTCGACGTAGTGGGAGGGTGTGAGAGACGACTGATCGCTACACATGGGTTTAGCCAAACCTTAGTTGTCGCTCCCGATGATGATCGTGAGGATCCATTGACCTATGATCGTGCAATGGTTGATGTTGACAAAGACGAGTGGATTAAAGCTATGGACCGTGAAATGGAGTCTATGTACTTCAATTCATCAGTATGGGAGCTTGTGGATCAACCGGATGGGGTAAAACCTATTGGATGCAAATGGATCTACAAGCGTAAACGTGGTGTAGATGGGAAGGTGCAGACCTTCAAAGCCCGACTAGTGGCAAAGGGTCTTACCCGTTGAAGGGGTTGACTATGAGGAGACCTTTTCACCGTTGCCATGGTAAAGTCGATCGAGGATCCTTCGGCCATTGCCGCCAGACATGACTACGAGGTATGGCGGATGGACGCCAAGATAACCTTTTAAATGGCAAACTTGATGAAACCATCTACATGGACCAACCCAAAGGGTTCATTGCCCAAGGCCAAGAGCAAAAGGTTTGCCGGCTTCATAGGTCCATTTATGGGCTGAAACAAGTTTCGAGGTCTTGGAATATAAGGTTTGATGAGGTGATCAAATCTTATGGTTTTGATCGAAATGTCGACGAGCCTTGTGTCTACAAGAAAATCGTTGAAAAAACTGTCGCATTTTTAGTGTTGTATGTGGACGATATTCTTCTCATTGGAAATGAGGTAGAATTTCTTACTGACGTTAAGAAGTGGCTATCTTCGCAATTCCAAATGAAAGATTTGGGAGAAGCTCAGTATGTTCTAGGTATCTAGATAGTCCGGAACCGGAAGAACAGAACGCTAGCCTTGTCTCAGGCATCTTATATTGACAAGATGTTGCCTAGATATAAGATGCAGAACTCCAAGAAGGGCTTGCTGCCTTTCAGGCATGGGGTTCACTTGTCTAAGGATCAGTGTCCTAAGACTCCTCAAGATGTTGAGGATATGAGACGGATTCCATATGCTTCAGCTGTAGGGAGCCTGATGTATGCCATGTTGTGTACTAGGCCCGATAATTTGTTATGCAATAAGGGATTGTCGATGAGGTATCATCCAATCCAGATTAGATCACCGGGCGGTAGTAAAGGCCATCCTCAAGTATCTTAGAAGAACGAGGAACTACAACTTAGTGTATGGTAGGGGGATTTGATCCTTATGAGATACATAGATTCTGACTTTCAGACCGATAAAAATTCTAGGAAATCCACTTCGGGGTCAGCCTTCATTCTGAATGGAGGAGCTGTAGTATGGCGAAGCATCAAGCAGGGATGCATCGCCGATTCCACTATGGAAGCGGAGTATGTTGCGACTTATGAAGCTGTAAAGGAAGCTGTTTGGCTTAGGAAGTTCATGACTGATTTGGAAGTTATTCCAAATATGAACTTGCCGATCACACTGTTCTGTGATAACAGTGGTGCATTAGCCAATTCCAGAGAGCCTCGAAGCCATAAGAGAGACAAACACATTGAGCGCAAGTATCATTTGATACGGGAGATTGTGCACCACGGAGACGTGACAGTCACGCAGATAGCGTCGGAGCACAACGTAGCTGATCCATTTACAAAGCCCCTCACGGCTAAGGTGTTTGAGGGTCACCTAGAGAGTCTAGGTCTTCGAGAGCTTCCTGACTAGGGAAAGTGGGAGATGTGTAAACGGGTATTCTTCAATGCTCTAGTTTATTGTATTACTTCATTGTAATTTATGTACATTTCAGAAATGTATTTTCTCCACTAGCTTAGTCCAAGTGGGAGTTTGTTGGGTTTTTTTGTCCTAATCTCGTGTTTGTAAATTACTGTTTGAAATTAATAAGAGTTATTTATTTCATTACTTTGTGTCTCGCAATATTTACAAACTTTTCCAATAAACTAAGCTCCAGGGTCATTGAATTTATGAGAGAAGTAGAACTTGAACGGTGTGTAGTGGACACACAGGGAGGATCACGTTTGAGTTAATGACCCGAACGGTCTACAGTATATGAATAGGGTTGGAGACCTAATCCTGGATACGCTGTGGATGCGGCCCGCTTTGTATTAGATACAAACGAGGTGATCTAACTCGTTCATGTGGTTGACATGTGAGTGGGGGCATCATGTGCAATGAGATTGTACAAGACCGGGTGTGAATTATTAGACCTCACGATGTAACACCGCTGATGATGGGACTAATAACTTCGTAGATGACCATTAGTGACTCGACACAATCCACGAGTGTGTTACGGACTCGCATCTGCGGGGTCCGTCCTTTGACTAGTAATGCGGGTGAGGGTGGTCACGATTACTCGCCCAATATGCCTATCTTCTCGGGGACAGGGACCAAGTAGGGAGTTGGGAACTTAACTACGCGAGATGGAATTCACTCGTTCCCGCCTTTAGGGAAACTAGAGGGTTGTTCCCTTAAGTCTTTGTCTCCGTGGCTTGGACAACGGGTGCCCACCTTCTCACCGCCGAGAGAAGGGTGTTGTGTATGGTTGGACCATCACAATGTGTTGTTCATTAGAGTAGCAAAGTGGGGACTTAAGGAACAAGAGGTGAGACACAGGGGTAAAATGGTAATTTGACCCAACCGTGTAATCTGAACAACTGTGAAGGGTCGACTCATGGGCATTGGTTATATCAAGTGGACACGTAATATTCGCAGACTGACGGGAGTGCAACTACGGGCTATAGTGGAGTGTTACAGTAGCTAATGCATGTTGATTAACCGGTCAAAGAGTTTGATAGGTTAATCTCGGATCATTGGAGCCCGCCACCAGAGGTCCATTAGGTCCCCGGTTGACTCAATCTGGTTAAAAGAAGGGTTAATGTTTTGGTATGAAATTGAAGTGTTCAATTTCACTTAAAGGGCATTTATGTCATTTATATGAGATATGAATGATATAATATATAGTTTAATGTGAATGAGATTCATAATAAACTACAGGTTAGCCTAATTGTTGAATTAGGGCTAATTGGAGAAATAAATTGAGAGAAATTAAATTGGATGTGATTCAATTTAATTAATCCACAATTGTTGCAAATATGTTTTGCAATATGAGATATGAGATATCTTATATTATGTGGTTATGCAAATGTGATTTTCATAACCTATAGTTGTGGTAAAGTGGTAATAATGTGGAGATTTTAACTCCATCAATTTTCACTATTTAAACCCTTTGCAAGAAGGGATTGGTAAGCCATTCTCTCATTTTTTGATTTTCATCAAAGAGAAGAGATTAAGAATTCTGTCAACTCTCTCAATTCTCCTCCCTCTCCAAAACCAAAAGTCCCACCACTTTCCTTCTTCCAAAGGAAGAACAACCGAGAAGGCCGTTGGTGGTGTTCGGGTTTCGTTCGTTGAGATCGAGTAGCACGAAGTGTTCGTGACCAAGGAAGGAATCTTGAAGATTTGTCTACAACAAGTAAGTGTGTACTTCTTGCTGTAATTTCTTCCTTCTTTTGCATGTTTAACTTAGATCTAAGTGTTAGATCATTTTAGCAAACTTCTAGTAGCATAACGATATCTTGACGATTCGACCGTCTTCCGCTGCGCGGGGATTTTCATTCCCTTCAATTATAAGCGAATTTCATAAGTGATAAGTATGTATCCCAACTTCCCTTAAATTGAAAGACACATGCTCTCAACAAGTCCTCTAAGGTCTGCATGGTTCTCTCTGACTAACCATCTGTCTGAGGATGGAACGCGGTACTAAAATTCAGTTTTGTCCCCATAGCTTTCTGTAAGTTAGGCCAAAACTTATAAGTAAATCTCGGGTCCCTATCTGAAACTATGGACACTGGCACTCCGTATTGACTCACAATTTTGTCGACGTATAGCTTAGCAAACTGATCAAGTGTAGACGTCGCTTTAATTGGTATAAACTATGCTATCTTAGTGAGCCTATCCACTATTACTCAAATACCATCATGATCACTTGAAGTACGTGGTAATCCAAACAGAAAATCCATAGTGATATGCTCCAATTTCCACTTCGGCATTGGCAGTGGGTTAAGGAGTCCTCTTGGCCTCTGTCTAACTTGTTTAACCTGTTGGCATATCAAACATTTATCAACATAATCAACTATCTCTCGCTTCATCCCAGGCCACCAATAAGTCCCCTTCAAAGTTTTGTACATCTTGGTGCTTCCTGGATGCATAGCGTACGCTGAACTGTGAGCTTCCTCTAAAATAACATCTTTAAGCTCACTAATACTTGGAACGCATAATCTTTCCTGCCTAACTATGATTCCGTCTGATCTCATCTTAAATTCTGCTTCTGGGCCCTGTTTGGACTTTCCAAACATTTTTTGCAAGTTACTATCCTCTGGCTGTCTTCTCGCAATCTCTGCTACAAGCAAAGACCTGACCTGGATTTGAGCTAAAAGGCCCCCTGAATTCTCTACAGTCACAACTGCCTTAGAATCCCTTAGAGTACTTAAAAAGGTTGCTCGAATACCACACAAGGTGTCCTCAGGAAGTCTTGACTTCTTGCTTAATGCATCTGCTACTACGTTCGCCTTACCTGGATGGTATTCTATGGTACAATCATAATCTTTAATCAGTTCTAACCATCTTCTTTGTCTCATATTCAACTCCCTCTGATCAAAGATATATTTCAGACTCTTATGAGCACACACCTACTGCTAGCTCAAGATCGTGGGTAAGGTAATTACACTCGTGCTTTTTCAATTGCCTTGATGCATAAGCTATTACTTTTCCTTCTTGCATGAGCACACACCTTACTCCTTGCCTCGAAGCATCACAGTAAATCACATACTCTTTTTCCGTTACAGGAAGTGTTAGAATAGATGTTGTCACCAATCTTGTTTTCTATAACGCCCCTACTTTTCTATGACTATAACTCTTAGGGACATTACTACACATGCATGCATTCTTAGGCCAAAAGACATAAAACGATCTTTAAATCTCCACTGAAAACGAATTATCTTTAGGGATCCCATTAAAACATTCAAAACATGTAAGAGAAGCAGTTTAAACATGGCCTACTTAAAAATCCGGAAATTTAAACTTAAACTTTGAAATCGAAAAACGACAAAGATCGCTTATTTAAGGAAAATATGCGGAAAATATGACTATTCCCATGGTCCCCGACAACGCGCTCCGTCACTCGCCCGCACGTCCTTGGCCTTACCTGAAAAACATTTTTAAAGCGAAAGGGTGAGTATTGCAATACAATACCCAGAGTTGTGACCTCGCTACACGAGAGGTTTGGGATATACAAACACATACAATCATGAATTTTAAACTTGTTCTGAATGTACATATGTGGGACCTAAAACTTTCTTATATCATCATGACTATAATCCATGACTTCCTTTTTCTTTAAGTGGTCAATTGGTCATCCCGAGTCATTTCATTTTGAGTCCCTCACGGACCCTCGTAATTATTTGAGTCCCTCACGGACACTGTATGGTTTGAGTCCTCATAGACCCTGTATAGATTGAGTCCCTCACAGACCCCTGTAATTTGACCCATAGGGTCTCTAATGCAGGTTTGACCATGCATACAATGCACTCAGGAGACCAATTTCCACATTTTTCATCAAATCATTTTATGGCATACATAACATGCATGAGGTCCCATCATTCAACATGACTATAGTGCACATGTCACAAAACATTATCATTGATATGCAAATCATGACTTTTCACAACAGTTTGGAAATAACACTCATGTATGTAATCATGAAATATTCTCATATAAAGTACTGTAATAACTCCACCTGATATACTAGAATATACTTGAAATACAAAGATATTCTCACATAAAATACTAGATTATACTCACATAAAATATTGAGATATCTTCACATAGAATATTAAAGTATTCTCACATAAAATCTTGAAATATTCTCGCGTAAAATCATTAAATCTTTTTAAGTAAAATAACGAACTAATTTCACATAAAATAATGAAACTCGTTTTCTTTAATCCCATTTGAAAAGATTCGGCACAAGATCCCTTACCTTAGTTCAGATCTCACACCAAAACCTAACCCGAGCTCCTTGAGTACTCTTTTTAGTAGAACCTGATTCACACAACAATCCGAAATTATTCTCCAAACATTCACCCAATCCATAATCGTAAAGGTACCTAACTCAAGTCCTTAAGATTTCATGCCCCGCTTACCTCAAGTTCAACGCGAAGACTTAATATTCTTTAGTTCGTCTTGACGTTTGACCTTCAATTCCGCTCCAAACTTGGTCCCTACAATTTTGCGTTCGAAACAGTAGCTTAAGTTCTCAATTAAACGCTTAGATATCCAATAGGTCACGTATAATTCTCTTTCAAATTCGAAACTTAACAAGATCGCTCACCAGGCTGCAATCTCAGCGGCTGTAAAGTAGTGTTGGTCGGCGTTGCAAAGTTCGACGTCGGCGAGGGCAATGGCGATGCGTGATTGGAGGCGAGGAGCTCGTGTGGCACGCGGCGTGCGCAAGAGTTTCGGCGCTGCAGTATCGTCGACGTCACCTGAACGGCTGGGATCTCCGGCTAAGCAGACGCGAGCGGCGGCTTGCGTGAACAGGCGGGGGCGTCTTGGCGCGGCGACGCGGCGCGCGGCTGCGTGAACGGTGTGGGATCTCCGCGAAGCGAGCGCGCGGCGGCGGCTTGCGTGAACGGCTGGGACGCGTGACTTCTTGAACTGGCCGGCGGGAGTCGTAGTGAGGATGGTAAATCTCGGCTAGGGCAAGGAGAAGGAGAATGAGGGGATGATGGTGCAATTAGGGTTAGGGTTTCTTTTGGTTGCAACTTAAGGAGGTTAAATACTAGGAATTAGGTCAAAAATCCAAATGTCAAATATAACCCTCATTTAGGCATTAATAACTAAAGTGTCATTGACACTTCCTCTTCTTTTAATTTTATGAATAATTCCATCTTAAAGAGAAACAATTCACTTAAACCCACACGAAAACAAGGTCTCACTCACACCGAGCCTGATAGGATTTACTAATCCGACTTGACATAAAGATTGCTAGAACAATAAACAAGATAAACATTTAGTACCTGCGGTTGTGGTCGTCACATTTTCAGCTCCTGAAAACTCTATTCACACTTATCTGACCATTCAAACATAGCATTCTTCCTTGTCAAAACTGTTAAGGGTAATGCTAATCGTGAGAAATCCTCAACAAACTCTGTAGTATCCTGCCAAGCCTAGGAAACTACGTATTTCTGTCGCACTAGCTGGTCTCTCCCAATTGACCACAACTTTCACTTTATGCGGATCCACACTAACTCCATTTGCTGAAACAACGTGCCCCAAAAGCACTACCTGATTCAACCAAAACTCACATTTGGTGAATTTAGCGTACAACTGTTTATCACGTAGTGTTTGTAGAATAATCCTCAGATGTTCCTCATGGGCTTTCCTATCAACCGAGTAAACTAATATGTCATCAATGAATACTATCGCAAACTGATCCAAATACTGATGGAAAATCCTGTTCATGAGGTCCATGAAAACTGCTGGTGCATTAGGTAAACCGAATAAAATTACTAGAAACTCATAATGCCCGTACCTTGTTCTGAATGCTGTCTTAGGAATATCTGATTCCATGACCGTTAACTGATGGTATCCTGATCTTAAATCAATCTTAGAAAATACTGATGCTACTCTTTACTGGTCAAACAAGTCATCTATTCGGGGTAAAGGATACTTATTACGTATCATGTCCTTGTTAAACTGTCTATAATCAATGCCTAATCTAAGGGTACCATCTTTCTTCTTTACAAATAACACTGGAGCTCCCCAAGGCGATACACTAGGTCTGATGTATCCCTTATCAACTAGTTCTTGTAGCTACCTCTTCAGCTCCCTGAGCTCACTTGGAACCATTCTATACGGCGCTTGCGAAATAGGTGTTGTTCCTGGTAGCAATTCAATAGTGAACTCAACTTCCCTATCAGGTGGCAATCCTGATAGATCTGCTGGAAAAACATCAAGCAATTCGTTCACAACAAGAACATTTTCTGGTTTTAGATTTTCCTCCTGCACCTCTACTACATGTGCAAGAAACGCCGTGCGACCTTTCCTCAACTGTTGGGGTTTGTGCCCTAAAACTTGTAGTTTGTAATTATGTTCTAATTAATGTAATAAAAGTGTTATTATTTCAATAAAGAGTTATTGTTCGTTATCTACGATTTGCTTTTGTTTAAACCCTAAATCCAATAAACTAAACATCCAAGGCTGTTAAATGTATCTTTAACTGAATGTAGTGTACATATAAAGGATCTTGGTTCGAGATACAACCTAAAGGGTCTATAGTTAAGGGATAAGGTTTGGGTACCTTAACCTGGTAAAACTATGGATGTGACCCACTTTGTATAAGATACAAACACTTTGATCCTAAGGTGTTCGTGTAGATGACATGTGAGTGAGGATATCCTATGTAATGAGATTACATAAGACCGGACCGCGAAATAGTAACCACTAGATGTAACTCTGTTGACTAGTTAGGTTTCTATTTTACTAGGATGACCTTGGCAACTTGATCTCAATCCTGAGCAGGTTACGAACTCCTGTTCGCGATGAATTGTCCTTTGACTAGTATGAGTGAGAGTGGCCAAATTCGCCGACTCAATATGTCTACCTTCTTGGGGACAAGACCGAGTGAGCGGCTGAGAACTTAACTTAGCAAGATGGAATTCACTCCTTCCCGCCTACTAGGGTAAGTAGATGAATGTTCCCTTAAGTGGTGTCTCCGAGACTTGTACAAAGGGCCCAACCCTCTCATTGGCTCGAGACAGACTCTGTTTGTTGGTAGGACCACAAACAAATTGTTCATTAGAGGAGCACTGGTACTTAAGGTACAAGATGTAACCAAGGGGTAAAACGGTAATTTGACCAAACTTGTTTACAAACATTCGTGAAGGATTGACTTACTGTTATTGGTCAATATCCGTGGACACAGAAATATATCTGTAATGAGAAGAGTGCATCTGTGGTACTTTAGTGGAGTGTTCCCACAGTTAACGAATGTTGATTGGGAGGTTAATGAGATTAACCGAGCAATCTCGTATCGTTGGAGCTTCTGATCTGCAGGTCCATAAGGTCCACCTTCCAGCTCGTAAAGGGTTCTTAGATCATTTGAATTTGAAATGTTCAAATTCATAAGGGAATAAACTTAATGTATCTTGATACGATATAATATATAGTTTTGGAACTATATATTATAAATTTAATGTGAATATGATTCATATTAAATTATTTGAGAAAATTAAATATTTGAAAGAGTTCAAGTATTAAATTCAAAGAATGTGATTCATATTTGAAAACTCTAGGTTAAAATTTAATGTGAATTAGATGTGCATTAAAACTATAGGTTAGAGGGATATATTGATTAAATGTGATTTAATCCAAATTAAATATATGATATTTAATTTGTTTTATTTAAATATGATTTAAATTAATAATTAAATATGATTTATTATTAAATTAAGGGAACGTGTCATCAAGACACGTTCCCACTACCCCTCTCCTTCTCCCTATCGATAGCTTAACAGGGAGAAGGGGTTGATCGATGAAGATGAATGAATTCTGGCACTTGGTGAATTGCAACGAAGTAGAATGCTCTCTCTTTCTCTCAATTTCCAAATTGATTGTTCCAATTGTTGGAATTCCTTCCCACAAAGGAATTGGTCTAAGCACTCAGAGAATAGAAGGTTCACCTATTGGTAGTGTTCTGCTAGAAAATAGAGAGGAGTTCCTGGGTTGCTGTACTGCTGAATTCTCTAGGAGCAAGGAGTTGTTGTTCGAGGAAAAACTACAAAGGTAATACCTTTTCTCCCTTTTTAGTTTAATAGTTAAACAAAGCATGTTTGTATGTATTTGTCCTTGCCTAATTAGATTAGAAGCATATGCTTGTTCTGTTTTTATAAATGTATGGGTTTTTGTATTTCAACCAAAACAAACTTGCAAATTACGATTCCAAACTCGTTTCCGCTGCTCAAGGAGATCAGATCTCCATCAATTGATATCAGAGCAATGCTTGTTTTGCTTAGGTTGAAACAAAATTACATTGATTTGGTGGGAAATTCATTTTGGTTTGCTGTAAAACTAGTTTAGGAATATTTTGGCCATAGTTTACTTTTGATTTGATCAATTTGTATGTAAAGACCCCTGTGTTTTGGGCAATTAAGTGCATTATCGAGTCTGTATTCGAGTTAAGAGTCGTTCAGGACCAGTTTCATGCAATTCGGTTGAGAATCTAAGGAGAAATTGATGATTGTTGTTGCTGTGTTCGAAGAGGAAAGCTACTGCCGAAGCAGCAGCGTTGCAACGCAACCAGCAGTGTTGCAATGTCGTTCATCAGCGTTGCAACGCTGAGGAACGACGTCCCAACGCCAAGTATCCCTATCGACGCGGGAGCTCTAGGGGTCAGCGGCGTTGCAACGCCACCCCGATAGCAGGCGCGCACGCGGGCGAAGCGGGCGTTGCAACGCTGTGATGCATTTTCAGCAGCTGCAGACCGGTTCAACACCATGGTTGCTTTTCGGTCCAGTTCGAGCGATTCAAGCCACGTTCAAGGAGTTTTGAACCGGTTTATGTAATAAAATTAGAGTAATTTTATTATTTTGCACTTTAGAGGCCAATTTATTCTAGTTTTACAGCTATATTTCTTTATGAATGTCATTTAGATTTTTCCCACCTTAGGATAAGCATGTTCATGCATATTATTTTTATAATTGTTATATGAATATGATTTAGATGCATGACTAATTTATTTTTCATGAGTAATTAATTATAAATGTTATAATTAGATTATATAGAAAATAATTGCATGGAGCATGAAATTACTTAATTTAAAATAATTGTTATTTTATTTAAGTAATTTTATTATTCAATTAGTTGAATGTTTTTTTTATAACTCCAATTTGAAAAATAATTATTGGATTTATAATATAGTTCTTTATCATAGGTTAATTATTAAATTTATAAAAGTTATAAATTAAAGGGGTTTTAGAAACCATAACTTATAATAAAGAAATGCATGCAAACATAGGAACTTGGGTAAATTAAATTAGTTTTAAATGATTTAAAATTAATTTAAACCTAAGTTTTATTTCTAATAGGATTAGAAATTAGTCTTACATAGTATTTTAAATAGTTTAAAATATAGTAGGACATTAGTGAAGGGAATTGAAGTCCCGCAGCGGAAGCAATTGCTAATCGCGCGCTCTTGATTTAGTTACAACGATTAATTCAAGAACATAAAACACTAGATTAAGCATATAAAATAGAATGAACAACAAGATAATTACCTTTGAAGAACCTTTCTTCGAGTGCTCCACTCTCCCACGATCACGATCTCAGCAACAGGAACTCCAACGTACGAAGACACGACCACCGAATCTTCTCCGTTGTTCTCTAGGTGAGGGAAGAAAGTGGCTTCCCTTTAGGAGAGGTGAGGTATTTTGAGAGAGATATGTGCTTTGGAACTCTTCCAACAACACAACAAGGGAGAGCTTGTAATTCCTTATTTTCCTTAACCTAGTTGCATCTCATGCAACCATATAGAGAGAGAAATAGGATGAAAATGTTCATCCTACCATTCCTTTAATCTCTCTTTAGTATATAGTTTATATATGAATCTAATTCACATTAAAACTATATATTATATCAATTATATCATATAAAATTGATATAACACCTAATGTATGAAATTGAACACTTCAATTTCACTCCTAACTTTATACCCTCAATATTACCATGTTGAGCCAACAGAGGGATCTAATGGACCTACAGTTCATGAGCTCCAATGATGTGAGATTAACTGATCAAACTCTTTGATCCAGTTAATTAATATTCATTAACTACAAGTCACTCCACTATAGACTTGTAGCTGCACTCTCCTCATTGTAGATATTATTGTGTCCACTGATATAGTCATTACTCGTGAGTTGACCCTTCACAGGTTGTTCGTAATCACAGCTGGGTCAAATTACCGTTTTACCCCTGTGATTACCTCTTTGCTCCTTAAGCACCACTGATCCTCTAATGAACAACAAGTCTAAGGTCCTACCTTAGACTCATACCCTCATAGAGGGCGGGGCCCTTTTGTTCAAGACCTGGAGTCAGTTCTTAAGAGAACAACCTATCTAATTCCTTAGTGTAGGAATGGGTGAATTCCATCTTGCACGGTTAAGTTCCCAGCTACCTACGAGGTTCTGTCCCTGAGAAGGTAGGCTTATTGAGTCGGCTACAAGCCACTCTCACCCATACTAGTCTAAAGACAAACCCCTATAAGCAGGAGTTCTTAACTTGCTCAGGATTCAGGTCGAGTCACTAATGACCATCTATAAATTACTAGTCTTATCTTGTTAACGGTGTTACACTGGTTAGATTAATAATTTGCGATCCAGTCTTGTATGAACTCTTCATACAGGATGCCAACACTCGCATGTCAAGTACATGAATGAGTTGGATTACCTCATTTGTACTAATTACAAAGTGGTTTGCATCCATGGTCTTACCAAAATGAGGTTTCCAACCTTATTCTTATACCATAGACCATTTGGGTTATATTCTTGAACTCAACCCAAATAGTGTCCACTACACTGATGTTCAAGATAAATGTTATAACCTAGGAGCTTAGTTTATTGGATTTATTAAAGCAAGACTTTAATTCTATCAAAACAAATAACACTTTATTTAATTGATCAAAATTACACAAGTTTAGGGCATAAATCCCAACAATTAGGACTTTGGTTATAAGGGAACTTTACTGCTGAAGTTCTGTCTAAGGTTGGGGGTACTTAAGCTGACGGTTAAGGGAACACCTCCTACTTGAGAACTGACCCAAAACTTGAGTTGAATTAACCTTAGTTCTATTTTACATCTAGATAATTAAATTGTTTATTCACCTAGACACAAGGTTAAAAGACCTAGTTATAATAGTTATAATAGGCATAGACTTAGATATATTATTTTAACCAGAATCCGACTAAGTTAAACCTATACCTTAGTAGCTTCAGTGGGAGAAAACGAGATGTTCGCATCGAGCTTACTCTCACGTCCTCAAGAGTTCACACTTTGAGTTCCATGCTCGGCTACGTGGCGTCAATAGGGCGTCCCCCTACGGTATGTGTTTGCATGGTTCAATACCAAGGTGAATGAGGGAAGTATGCATAGTAAATGGGAGCAGGACACGTGTCAACGTATCCTACGGTCTCCTCCATTAGGCCGCACCGTGAGATTTCTATAGTCTGCCTGCTAGGTTGTCCCGAAACAGCCAAACCCTACGGAGGGCCTGACTATAGGGATCAGAACACCGCGATCTCCAGAAATGGATAGGGTCTATTAGGTAATTTGCAAAAAGTTGTCTTTTTTAATAGTAGCCTGTTGGCTCGAACCTATTGGATCTTAAAATGTTAGGGTCACATTTACAGGATGAGTTAAACTAGTTAACAAGTCCTTGACCAAACAAACGATAGCTAAGGACCATTGGGACATGAGATGTTCTGGTAGTGAGAATTGGCTGAGAAAATATCAATTCAAGGAAGGAATGACTGACCGCCCGACAGAGGCTTTTGTTCTAAACCCTTGTAGTATCGTTGCAAAATTAAAGGTTTAATTTAAACATTGGGTTTAGTTTAAACACTAGGGTTCTTTAATAATTTTGCTAAATATGATTGGTTTAATAATGGGTTAATATGCGTAACTAATTAGAACTATTTTGGTTTTTCAGCATGTCGTCCTCAATAATAGCCTTACTTAAAAGCGATCGTTTAACTAGTGAGAACTTTACTACGTGGAAGTCCAACTTGAATACGATTCTTGTTGTTGACGACCTTCGATTTGTACTGACTAAGGAATTTCCTCAGGTCCCTGCTCGAAATGCTCCTCAATCTGTTGAGGAGGCGTACGACCGCTGGATCAAGGTCAATGATAAAGACAAGGTCTACATTTTGGTTAGTGTTTCTGAAGTTCTAGCCAAAAAGCATGAGGGCATGGTCTCAGCTCGTGAGATCATGAGTTCGTTGCAGGATATGTTTGGACAACTGTCTGGACCGCTTCGGCACGAATCCCTCAAATACGTTTATAACTCCCGTATGAAGGAGGGGTCATCGGTGAGAGAACACGTTCTCGATCTGATGGTCCATTTCAACGTGGCTGAGATGAACGGAGCGGTTATTGACGAGCAAAGTCAGGTCTCGTTCATCCAGGAATCTCTTCCGAAGAGTTTCCTGCAATTCCGCAGCAATGCGGTGATGAACAAGATAGAGTATAACCTGACTACTCTCCTTAATGAACTACAAACTTTCCAGTCTCTTATAAAGAATAAGGGACAGGCTGATGGAGAGGCAAATCTATTTGCCCATTCCAGAAGGTTCCAGAAGGGTTCATCCTCTAGGACTAAGTCCTATGGTTCATCTTCTGGGTTTAAGAAAACCCGAAAGAAGAAGATAGGAGGGAAAGAGAAGGCACCTGCTGCTGATAAAGGTAAGGGAAAAGCCAAGGTTGCAGACAAAGAAAAATGTTTCCACTGCAATGTGGATGGGCACTGGAAGAAAGGTAAATTAGATTTGCTTGTTCTTGAAAGTTGCTTAGTGGAAAATGATGATTTTACCTGGATACTTGATTGAGGAGCCACTAATCACGTTTGCGCTTCCTTTCAGGAAACTAGTTCCTTCAAGGAGCTCGAAGAGGGTGGGATGACTTGTGGTCGGAGCAGTCGTCGCCTCACTGCAAATGCGATGGGAGATGCCAAGCTGTTTTTTAGAGATAAATTTTTATTTTTAGGAAATCTGTATATAGTTCCTAAAATTAAGAAGAACTTAATTTCTATCTCTTGTTTAATTGAACTTGGCTACTGTATTACCTTTTCATTTAATGAAGCGTTCATTTTAAAGAAAGGTGTCAATATTTGTTGTGCTAAGTTAGGAAACGGCTTGTATGTGCTTAAACCGAATAGAACTAAAGCAATTTTGAATCATGAGATGTTTAAAACTGCACATGCTCAAAGTAAAAGGCAAAGAATTTCTCATAATAATACCTATCTATGGCATCTTAGACTTGGTCATATAAATCTCAATTAGATTAAGAGATTATCTAAGAATTATTTAGAAGATGATTCTTTACCTCCTTGCGAATCTTGCTTGGAAGGTAAAATGACCAAACGACCTTTTACTGGAAAAGGTTACAGAGCCATAGAGCCCTTAGAACTTGTACATTCGGATCTTTGTGGTCTGGTGAATGTTAAAGATCGAGGAGAGTACGAGTATTTCATCTCTTTCATAGATAATTATTCGAGGTATGGTTATCTATACCTAATGCATCATAAGTCTGAGGCTCTTGAAAAGTTCAAATAGTATAAGGCTGAATTAAAGAATGCATTAGAGAAAACGATTAAAACACTTCGATGCGATCGCGGTAGAGAGTGTATGGATTTTAGATTCCAGGACTATATGATAGAACATGGAATTAAATCTTAACTCTCAGCACCTAATACACCACAACAAAATGGTGTGTCAGAAAGGAGAAATAGAACCTTGTTGGACATGGTTCGTTCTATGATGAGCTATGCTCAATTGCTGCCTCGTTTTGGGGATACGCAGTAGAGACTGCAGTTCAAATCTTGAACACTGTTCCATCAAAGAGTGTTTCAGAAACACATTTTGAATTGTGGAAGGGGCGTAAACGTAGTTTACAACACTTCGGATTTGGGGTTGTCTGACACACGTGCTAGTGACAAACCCATAGAAACTGGAACCTCGTTCGAGATTATGTCAAATTGTTGGCTATCCCAAAGAAACGAGAGGTGGTCTTTTCTACGACCCATAAGAAAACAAGGTTATTGTATCGAAAAATGCCACGTTCTTGGAGGAAGATCACATGAGAAACCATAAACCACGTAGTAAATTAGTGCTAAATGAAGCTACAGATGAACCAACAAGAGTTGTTGATCAAGCTGGACCTTCATCAAGAGTTGATGGAGGAGCCAGCACCTCAAGTCAGTCTCGTCCTTCTCAATCGTTGGGAATGCCTTGACGCAGTGGGAGGGTTGTTTCCCAACTTGACCGCTACTTGGGTTTAGCTGAAACTCAAGTTTTCATACCTGATGACGACGTAGAAGATCCATTATCTATTAAACAGACAATGAATGACGTAGACAAGGACCAATGGATCATCAATGGACTTCAATTAAGTATGGGAGCTTGTAGACCAACCTGAAGGGGTTAGACCCATAGGGTGTAAATGGATCTATAAGAGAACGAGAGATGCAACCAGAAAGGTACAGACCTTTAAGGCTGGACTTGTAGCAAAGGGTTTTACCCAAAGGGAAGGAGTTGATTATGAAGAAACTTTTTCCCCTGTTGCTATGCTGAAGTCAATAAGTATACTCTTTTCTATAGCCACGTTTTATGATTATGAAATTTGGCAAATGGACGTCAAGACTGCCTTTTTGAATGGTAATCTTGACGAGAGCATCTATATGTCTCAGCCCAAGGGTTCATAACCCAAGGTCAGGAGTGATGGAGATCTGATCTCCTTGAGCAGCGGAAACGTAGTTTGGGATCGTAATTTGCTTGATTGTTTAGGTTGAATAAAAAATCGATACATTGACAAAAATACAGAACAAGCATGCTTTTAATCTAATTAAAAACATGGAGATATACATGCAAACATACCTGAATTTAACTATTAAATTAAGAAGAGAAAGGGATTATTACCTTTGTAGTTCCGCAGAACAACAACTCCTTACTCCAATGTTCAGCAACTCAGGAACTTCAAGAGTTCTCTGTTTTTCACCAACAGGAACACAACCAATAGAGTAAACCCTCTATTCTCTGAATGCTTAGCTCCTCCTTGGTGGGAAGGATTCCAACTTTTGGGAAGAAGAAGTGAATTTGAGAGTGAGAGAGAATTTTCACAGCAATTCTCCAAATTGCAAAAACAGTAAGGATCAATCAATTGAACATCAATCCTCTTCTCCCTGTTAAACTGTCGATAGGGAGAAGAAGGGGGGTAGTGGGAACGTGTCTGGATGACACGTTCTCTTATTTTATTATTAAAATAATAATAATAATAAAATAATAATTAAATCAAATTTAATTATTAATTTAAATCATATTTAAATAATACAAATTAAATATCATATATTTAATTTGGATTAAATCTCATTTAATTATATTACCCCTTTAACCTATAGTTTTAATGTACATCCAGTGCACATTAAATTTTAACCTACAATTTTCAAATGTGAATCACATTCACATTTAATATAATATTTGAACTCTTTCAAATATTCAATTCTCTCATATAATTTAATATGAATCATATTCACATTAAATTTATAATATATAGTTCAAAAACTATATATTATATCGTATCTAAATACATTAAATATATTCCCTTATGAATTTGAACATTTCAATTCAAATGATCTAAGAACCCTTTACGAGCTGAAGGTGGACCTAATTGACCTCTGGATCGGAAGCTCCAACGATACGAGATTGCCTCAGTTAATCTCATTAACCTCCCAATCAACATTCGTTAAGCTGAGAACACTCCACTAAAGTCCCACACCGCACTCTTCTCACTTTGTAGATATATTTTTGTGTCCATGGATATTGACCAATATGAAAGAAGTCAATCCTTCACAATGTTCGTAACACCAATGGGTCAAAAACCATTTTACCCTCGGGTTACATCTTGTGCCTTAAGTACCAAAGTGCTCTCTAATGAACAATTTGTTTGTGGTCCTACCAAAAATGCAGAGTCCTCTCGGGCCAATGAGAGGGTTGGGCCCTTTGTTCAAGTCCCGGATACACCATTAAGGGAACATTCCTCTACTTACCCTAGTAGCCGGGAAGGAGTGAATTCCATCTTGCTAAGTTAAGTTCTCAGCCGCTCATTCGATCTTGTCCCAAAGAAGGTAGGCATATTGAGCGGTGAATCTGCCACTCTCACCCATACTAGTCAAAGGACAATCCCTTGCGACATGTGAGTTAAGTAACACCTGCTCGAGATTGAGATCAAGTTGCCTAGGTCATCTTAGTGAAATAGAAACATAACTAGTCAACGGAGTTACGGCTAGAGGTTGCTATTTCGTGGTCCGGTCTTATGTAATCTCATTACATAGGATATCCCCACTCACATGTCATCTACACAAACACGTTAGGATCACAGTGTTTGCATCAAATACAAAGTGGGCCACATCCATAGTTTTACCAGGGTAAGGTACCCAAACCTTATCCCCTAACTATAGACCCTTTAGGTTGTATCTCGAACCGAGATCCTTTATATGTACACGACATTCAGTTAAAGATTCATATCACAGCCTTGGATAATTAGTTTATTGGATTTAGGGTTTAAATAAAGGCAAACTCGTAGATAACGAACAATAACTCTTTATTGAAATAATAACACTTTATTTCATAAATCAGAACATAATTACACACTATGAGTTTTAGGGCACAAATCCCAACAAACTCCCACTTGAATTAAAACTCTAGTGGGGTACATCATAATCTAAAACAATGGTTACAAGAGATAAAAATACAATAAACTAGGGCATCCATATACCCCATTACATATCTCCCACTTACCTTAGATTAGCCTATGTACATATCTCGTAGACCCAGACTTTCTAGATAACCCTCGAACACTTTAGCCGTGAGAGTCTTTGTAAATGGATCAGCAATATTGTGCTCCGAAGTGATCTTCGTGACTATCACATCTCCCCGTTGTACTATTTCTCATATCAGGTGATATTTCCTCTCGATGTGCTTACCTCGCTTATGGATGCGAGGTTCCTTTGAATTGGCTACCGCACCACTGTTGTCACAGTATAAGGTGATAGGAGATTCCATATTTGGAACAAATTCCAAATCAGTAAGGAATTTTCTTAGCCAAACAACCTCTTTAGCTGCTTCACAAGCAGCGACATACTCAGCCTCCATCGTGGAGTCGGTGATGCATCCTTGCTTGAAGCTTCGCCATACTATAGCTCCCCCGTTAAGAGTAAAAACTGATCTCGATGTGGATTTCCGAGAATCCTTATCGGGCCTGAAAAATCGAGAATCGAGTGTATCCAGATGAGATCAAATCCTTGACCCATACACAAGCGTATAGTCCCTCGTTCTCCTAAGATACTTGAGGATATTTTTAACTGCTGTCCAGTGGTCTAACCCTAGATTGGACTAGTACCTACTGACTATTCCCACCGCATAAAAAATGTCCGACCTCGTGCACAACATAACATACATTAAGCTACCTACTACAGAGGCATAGGGAATATTTCTCATATCCTCAATTTCTTGAGGTGTCTTAGAACACTGTTCCTTAGACAGCTGAACTCCATGTCTGAAGGGTAATAAGCCCCTCTTGGAATTTTGCATCGAATATCGGGAACATTTTGTCGATATAAGACGCTTGAGACAGTGCTAGCGTTCTGTTCTTGTGACTCCTGAAGATCTGAATCCCAAGAACATATTGCGCCTCTCCCAAATCTTTCATTTGGAATTGGGTCGCCAACCAATTCTTTATGTCAATAAGGTATCCTACATAATTCTCAATGAGTAGGATATCATCCATATAAAGTACTAATAAAGCTACTTTGTCGTTGATGATCCTCTTGTAAACACAAGGCTCATCAACGTTTTGGTCAAAACCATAAGACTTGATCGCTGTATCAAATCTTATATTCCAAGATCTGGACGCTTGTTTCAACCCATATATGCATCGATTGAGCTTGCAAACTTTTTGCTCCTGACCATGGGCTATGAACCCTTCGGGCTGAGACATATAGATGCTCTCGTCAAGATTACCATTCAAAAAGGCAGTCTTGACGTCCATTTGTCAGATTTCATAGTCATAAAATGCGGCTATGGACAAGAGTATCCTTATAGACTTCAACATAGCAACAGGGGAAAAAGTTTCTTCATAGTCAACTCCTTCCCTTTGGGTAAAACCCTTTGCTACAAGTCTAGCCTTAATGGTCTGTACCCACTAGAAGAAAAAAAGGTTTTAATGACGGACATTGCCCGTCATTAAAGGGTTTTGATGACGGGCGCACGTCCGTCATCTATGCGAGTGTCATTGTATGTTACAATGACGGGCATTGCCCGTCATTAAAAAGCGACCGTCATTGTAAGATACAATGACAGGCATTTTTAATGACGGGCAATGCCCGTCATTAAAGTCTTTGATCAAGTCATTAAAAGTGTCTGTCATTATAGCCTATAATGACAGACACTTTTAATAACGAGCATTGCCCGTCATTGTTTTGTTCATAATTTAAGAAAAAAATTGTTTGCCTCAATGCCTCTAACAAAAAATATTAATATTTACATGAAATTTTGTACAAAAAATCTCAATACTAATATATTTTTACACAAGTAAGCTTACAAACTTAACTTTAATTAATAAAATATAAAGTATGTATTAAAAGAAGTGTATTACATATCACAAAAATATATATACAAACTACATTAACTTTACAAAGATAAGAAAAATTGCTAAACAAAAGAAAGAACTCAAAAGCTCTACTTCATATTCCTCTTCCTCTTATCGAAAAACAAAGAAATTATCCACTTGCAAATGACTATACATAAGAAGATGAAGATTAACAAAGTTTAAAGTGAAATTAGGCCCATCAACAACACGATGCTTAAGTTGCGGATCTATCTTTTGCCGGTCCTTGCCACGTTCCTCTCCAAAGAAACTTCCCTAGGTTTGGCATCCCCAAATGGATTAACTTTTTGCCTTGGCTTCATCACATTTTCTACACCCTGTAATCATGTACTCATCCCCTATCCTTAAATCAATCGAATGCCTCATTCAAAATGTAAAACTAGTTCTATATAATGCTTTCATATCGAATGCCCAATCAGACAAGATCGTATGGTCGTTATTTGAAAAGAGACAATTCAACAAAACTATAAATATGCAACTCTAAGTGCAAGAGAGAAGCAATGTTGAACGATATTCTCAAATAAGATGAGCAAAAGACAACTAGAGTAAGACTCTATTGGACAAGAAAACATATTTCATTTTCATCACCTCCAACATAGAATCTCTCATATTTATTTTTCACACTGATATCTCTAACAAGATTAGCACCAGGAGGTAAACATACTACAAGGTCATAATGCCTCATTCTAATAAAAAGCGGTTGTACAGGGTAGTTGTCTTTAAATTCATCATAGTTTTTTTAGACAATAGTTGCATACACTTGATTGAATATGAAAATTGATATAAAAAAACCAATTAGAATAAGAAGTTACAAAGCTTCATAAAACATTGAAAATTAGCATGTAAGATTTATTAAGTAAAAGTTTTAGAAAAATAGACATAGTGTGTTTTAGAAAAATTTTAGAGTCGGTAAACTCACCTTGCAAAGTAGACATAGTGCATTAAAAGCCTTCTCGAACTTTTAGAAGCATTTTCAAGTCTTCTCGAACTAGTAGTTTATTAGATGTCAAAACTTTCAAGAGGGCTCCCTAAGTTACCCTGAAGTCATACACAAAATTTTGAACTTTTGTGTAATGTTCCAATTACAGGGGATCTCACGGGCCTAATTAAACAAAAAACATAACTATAATTCAATAAACAGAACTAAATGTTGAACTTGTGTCGTAATGTTTCAATATACTAAAACATTCTGCTTCCTTTTCATCTTCCTCCTACCTCATTTTTTTCATGCATTTTTAGTTTGGCTGGGTGAGCCAAGAAAGCTAAAGCAAATGACAGGTAAAGTCACTCATTAATGTTGGTACAATGAGTGCACTAATCAAAACAAGCTACCATTCTTTCCTAAAGACAGTTGTTCTAATTTCTTTCAAATTCATAAAAAATTGTAACTAAGAAAAAAAATCAACAATCAAATGTCAAAAACTCTTGCACTACCTGTATGATTTTTATTGCACAAATCTAAAACGTTGCCAAGTTTTTCATATGAACAATGCCTCCAACTCGAGCACAAAAAGATCAACCTCCTTAAAATTGAATACTCAAGAATTTTATTAAATCATAGGAACTAAAACTCAAACCTTAGACTCAAAACTTACAAGCTTTTAAAGAACTTTAAGATTTTAAATTTTCTAAAATGCAAAAAGATAAAGGTGAGTGGAAGAGAGTAATACATGAGCTTCTCGAGTTTAACTTTACTGTAACGCCCCAAGATTTCCAGGTACATTTTAGGTTGTTCTTTGGATAGATTTAATGAAAGTAAAATTTGAATGGACTTTGAGGATTTGTAACGTAATTTAAAATTTATGCAAATGGGAGAAGTTTGGATAATTCAAGGGTCTTTTGTAGTACTTAATTAAGATTAAGGACATGTTGGTGATTAAATTAAGAGGAAGGGCATTTTAGTAGTTTTGGTTGAGAGAATGGGGCATGTTTGTATTTTTCTAAGAAGGGAAAGTTAGGGTTTTGATATAGGACAAGGTTGCACGCAAAACGCAGGGTCTTCTTCTTCTTCAACATCTCTCCCCTCGGTCGCATACGACTCCTCCCAACAGTGTCGCCGCCGACGCCGCTCCCGCCACCGCCGCCACCGCTTATCACTCCGTTGGGCGCCAACCAACCGCCATCGCACGAAACTCCGGCGGCGGGGACACTGCGCATCGGTTGCCGAAGCCACAGTGCGTTAAACTTCGCCCGGAGCGGCGTTGGTTGCGTCTGCGTGGATCTCTCACCGGAAGCGCACCACGAGCTCCGTTCAACGCCGTGGATTGATCGATGGGCCGCGCGCCCGCCACAACCTCAACTCACGAACCGCTACGGAGCCCGATCGGAAGTCAATCGACCAGGCCTCGTGGATCTGCTGCGGGCCGCCTTCACCGCGCCACTTCTTGCAAAGTCGTGCGTCGAGCGGCTTGATTCGCGGAACCACGACCTCGGGCGCCGTGAATCAGAGTGGCGAAACCACTCGAACCAAACCGCCGCCTTGGTCGGCCGGTTCCCACGCTGATACGATAGGTTTTGAAGTTTCGGGACCGGTTTTGGATAGATCGGCTCACAACGTTCCCGGATCGATGTTCACGCGCGAGTGACGCGCGATTTGACCCCACACGCGCGCGCGCCACGCCGCCACGCGCCGCCGCCGCTCGCGGGCTGCTCGATCCACTGTTTTGATTCCCCGAGTTCGTTTTCAGCCTCCGTGAGTAGTAATTCGACTTATCTTTTATTGGATGTGAAAAATAAGTTTACTTATTATGTGTCTAATTAGGAAAATGGATTGGATTGAAGGAATTCAGTGTGAGCAAGTCCGATAAGAACCTTGAATTAGGAACGGGGCTTGAAGAGTTGCAAGCTATGTTAAGGTAAGGGATTTTCTACAAACGATCTTAAAAAGGGAAGAGAATACGATTTCCTGAAATATGTATTTGTTTTAAAAGATGAAAATTGAGGATTTATTTCAAAAGGTGAATTTCCAAAACTCATGCTTAGGGCTTGAATTTAGAAAACGAATATTTTAAAGGGTTTTTCGAGAATCTCGAGTGAATGATTTTCAAAAGGTTTAGAAAGGAACTTGATGATTTAAGGGTTTGAGAGGACCCGAGCTGAAATGATTTCAAGGAATTTAAAAACGAATCTTGACACAGCTATGTATATTTTTGTATATTGAGATTTTCAGTTATGTTATTGTGCTAGTTATGCACCTTAAATAATAAACGTACTTATTACTGATGATTGATTGACTCTAGTTAAAATTATGAAAGTCATGTCATGATCTTAAGTTTATGTGATTGTTGCATCATTCCGGAATGTATATGTATATGAATTTAAAGGATGGGACCTCATGCATATTGTATGTATATGAACATGTCATGTAGGCTGTGGCAATTGGTCTCCTGAGGACTTATGCATGGTAAAACATGCATTAGAGACTCTATGGGTCATTATTACAGGAGTCTGTGAGGGACTCATTATTACAGGAGTCTGTGAGGGACTCAATATTACAGGAGTCTGTGAGGGACTCAAACCTACAGGGGTCTGTGAGGGACTCAACATTACAGGAGTCTGTGAGGGACTCAAACCTACAGAGTCTATGAGGACTCAAACCTACGAGGGTCCTGTGGAGGACTCAAAATGAAAAGACTCGAGTAGACTCAATTGACCACGCATAGCCAAAGAGAAAAGTCATGATTTTATGAAAGAAAGATTTAGGTCCCATTACAGAAAGTTTTATGATTTTAAAAGTCACGAACAATAGTCATGTTAAAGGTCAGATTTGAAGGAAAATCATATGCATGTGTTTGCATTTCCCGACCCCCACTTACTGGGTATTTTATAATACTCATCCCTCTACCTTTGTTGTGTTTTCTTTGTTTTAAATGTTTTGTGTGAGTCGAGAGCATACCAGTGCGAGTGGCATGGATGCGCTTCTGAAAGCTCATGGGAACCAAGTCATGAATTCCGCATCCATGATTTAGAAAGAATTTTAAATGTTTATTGTCTTCCGCTTATGTAGTACAGAGTTTTGAAACTAGAGGCCGAACTTAATCATGTTTCTTGTAAACGTTTTGTATTTCTATGGGATCCCAAATTAAATTGATTTTTATTTATCAACTTTTACTTATTTAAATTTCACTTAGGGCCTCGAATGCATGCATGAGTAGTAATGTCCCTAGGAATTTTATGTACTAAAAGTAGGGGCGTTACATTTACGATGTTGAGCAATGACATCACAATGTGCACCCATCACACTGTACATAAGAAAAGTAAATATTAGATTCCAATAATAAATTAACAAAAAGAATGAAAGAAAAAATAAAACACTCATTAATTGTGGAAAGAGATCAATCAAGACTAAGGCAATTATACTATAGAAATATGGATGGGGCATCACTACATCATGTAGGTTGTTTTGCAAATGATATTTCAATGAAATCAAGAAAATAATTCTTGTGAAGAGTCATCTGGAAAGAGCATGCAGAATCTAAAGTCCATTTTTCACTACATCGATGATCATTGACTACCAAAAGCTTAGATGAATCATATCCTTCATGGGCATTTCTGATCTACTTTCCTCCTCCTTGATGCTTGTTTTTAGCCTTAAGCTAATAACAACAATGGCTAAAATAATTATAGTTTAAATGTTTGGAGACTAAATTAGAATAAACCTTAAAGTTGCCAGACCAAGACACTCTTCTTTGTCTAGTAAAGAGAAAATGGTACCATGCTTATGGAAATGCATTACTATTCATAAAATCATCTTATCCTATATTTCAATTCAAACCATCTCTTGAAACTATTACAACTTTTATTTTACTCTGGTGAATACCAAATGCACAATTAAAGTATTGAACATTTATCAGAAGTAAATTATTACAACTCCAACATACTATAACAAACCCAAATACACAATAAAGTATTGGCAGAAGGATACAAATTAAACCATAAAAGAATTATCAAAACACAAAAGAGAACAAGTTTTAATCAAAGACATTAGCAATCAAAACATAATTTTAAGAAAATATACAAAAGATCCTCACCTCTTCTTTATCAAAGCCTTCTTCGCATATCGTTTCTTTGCAAACATCTTGCTCCTTAATATGCAGAACCAATAACACATCCAAGTTTAATAAAAAATGAAAATAGAATAATTTAAGAGCACCCAATTGAAGAACATAGTAACCAAGACCATTAGGCTCAGAAACGAAAATTAATTAAGAGAACGAAGAACAAATGATGAAGAAGAAAAAGAAAATTTAAAGAGAAAGATACATGCTGAGAAGCAATATAACCAGGAGGCAGAACAAAAACATCACTGTCAAGAGATATATCCATAGTTTTCTTGACCTTCTTCAAAAACACGTTGAAAGCCAGAACCAAACACATCCATAGCTTGTTTTTAACCCCATTACAAATTTCTACTCCATTTAAAACTAGAACGTAAACAACAAAAATGAATAGCAAAAAAGAAGAATAAGAAAATTAAAGAACACCCCACAACCCTCATCTTCATCTCTCTATTTTAATGGCAAAAATTAAAATACCCCTCTCCCTTATTTATAACGCACAAATCTGAGTAAAATATCATAAAAATACACACAAAAATTTAAAAACTCGAAAGATAAGTCAATGAATAATCGTACCCCAAAACGAAGAAGCCCACTTTCACATCTTCCCCACAACGAGGTTAAATCCTCGGACTCGACCAATCTCTATAGCCTCTCCAAGTCGCCATAAGCCGCATCTGTGTAGACACAACAATAGAAAAAATGTAAAGACGCAACTCTGAAGCTTCTCAAAATCGCTCTAAGCAACAAACTCATCAAGAGAGAAAAATGGGATAGGTCTCCCGTGGGGAGAAAAGGGGGCTAGGTTGTGAGTGGGTTTCGTGGATGTGGGTTTTATATTAAAAAGAATGTAAATTAAAAAAATTGATATGGGCTACAATGATGGCATAATGCCCGATATTGTAAATATATTTCCGTAAATTTCAAATTGAGCGCTTTTCTTCCCAAATCAGTCATTGTTTCAAAGCCGTGAAATTTAGAAAGCGTCATTAAAAGCCTAGTTTGTGGTAGTGACCTTTCCGGCTGCATCTCTCTTTCTCTTATAGATCCATTTACACCCTATGGGTCTAACCCGTTCAGGTTGGTCTACAAGTTCCCATACTGAATTGAAGTTCATTGACTCCATTTCAAGGTCCATGGCTTTGATCCATTGGTTCTTGTCTACGTCATTCATCGCATGTTTATAAGACAATGGATCTTCTACGCTGTCATCAGGTATGACAACTTAAGTTTCAGCTAAACCCAAGTAGCGGTCAGGTTGGGAAAAACAACCCTCCCCACTGCGTCGAGGCATTCCCAACGATTGAGAAGGACGAGACTGACTTGAGGTGCTGGTTCCTCCATCAACTCTTGATGAAGGTCCAGCTTGATCAACAACTCTTGTTGGTTCATTTGTAGCTTCATTTAGTACTAATTTACTACGCGGTTTGGGGTTCCTCATGTGATCTTCCTCCAAGAATGTGGCGTTTGTTGATACAATCACCTTGTTTTCTTGTGGTCGTAGAAAAGACCACCTCTCGTTTCTTTGGGATAGCCAACAAATTGGCACAATCTTGAACGAGGTTCCAGTTTCTTTGGGTTTGTCACGAGCACGTGTGCCGGACAACCCCAAATCCTGAAGTGTTGTAAACTAGGTTTACGCCGCTTCCACAGCTCAACAGGTATTTCTGAAACATTTTTTGATGGAACAGTGTTCAAGATTTGAATTGCAGTCTCTACTGCGTATCCCCTAAACGAGGCAGGCAATTGAGCATAACTCATCATAGAACGAACCATGTCCAACAAGGTTCTATTTCTCCTTTCTGACACACCATTTTGCTGTGGTGTATTAGATGCTGAGAGTTGAGATTTAATTCCATGTTCTATCATATAGTCCTTGAATCTCAAATCCATATACTCTCCACCTCGATCGGATCAAAGTGTTTTAATGGTTTTCCCTAATACATTCTCTACTTCAGCCTTATACTCTTTAAACTTTTCAAGAGCCTCAGACTTGTGATGCGTTAGATATAGATAACCATACCTCGAATAATCATCTATGAAAGAGATGAAATATTTGTACCCACCTCGAGCTTTAACATTCACCGGACCACAAAGATCCGAATGTACAAGTTCTAAGGGCTCTATGGCTCTGTAACATTTTCCAGTAAAAGGTCGCTTGGTCATTTTACCTTCCAAGCAAGATTCGCAAGGCGGTAAAGAATCATCTTCTAACTTGTTTAGAAGTCCATTCATAGAGAGTCTCTCAATCCAATTGAGATTAATATGACCAAGTCTAAGATGTCATAGATAGGTATTATTATTTGGAGAAATTCTTTGCCTTTTGCTTTGAGTGTTAGCATTCTTAAACATCTCATGATTTAAAATTGCTTTAGTTTGATTCGGTTTAAGTAGAGATGTCCACGGTGCGGGGCGGGGTCGGGAAATGGCTCCCCGTCCCCGTCCCCGCCCCTTATTTCATTCCCCGTCCCCACGAAATTCTCCATTTAATTTTGCGGGGAACGGGGCGGGGATTCCTTGCGGAAAAAATTCCCCGTTTATATTTTTATTTTCTAAAATTGTATTAACTAATTTCTTTTTTTTAAAAAAAATTGTATTTAAATGGTTAATTATTCTTTAGAGATTTCTAGTTAAAAGACATTTTTTCAATTTTCTTAGAAAAATAAAATTATATCTAATAAAATTTAGACTTATGGTTTATTAAATGTATAAAAATATATATTTAAAATTAAATAATTAATCGGGGCGGGGATGGGGACGGGGAGCGGGGCAGGGACGGGGTCGAGGTCGGGAAAGGGGAATGTATTCCCCGTCCCCGTCTCCGTTTAGCCAACGGGGAAAATCTCTTCCCCGCTCCCTCCCCTATTCCCGCCTAAACAGGATTCCCGCCCGTAGTGGCGAGTCCCCATGAGCCCCTTTCTCACGGAAAAATGGACATCTCTAGGTTTAAGTACATACAAGCTATTTTCTAACTTAGCACAACAAATATTGACACCTTTCTTTGAAATGAACGCTTCATTAAATGAAAAGGTAATCAAATGCTAAGTTCTATTAAACAAGAGATAGAAATTAAGTTCCTCTTAATTTTAGGAACTATATCTGATTTTCTAAAAATAAAAATCTATCTCTAAAAAGCGGCTTGGCATCTCCCACTGCACGAGCTGAGACGACGTCTCCCATTCCGACCCTGAGCGTCATCTCACCCTCTTCGAGCTCCTTGAAGGAACTAGTTTCCTGCAATGAAGAGCAAACATGATTAGTGGCTCCTGAATCAAGTATTCAGGTAAAATCATCATTTTCCACTAAATAAGTTTCAAGAACAAGTAAATCTGATTTACCTTTCTTCTCTTTGAGCTCAGCAAGGTATTTTGGGCGGTTTAAGCCTCGAGGCCCATCCACGTTGCAGTGGAAACATTTTCCTTTATCTGCAACCTTGGCTTTTTCCTTGCCTTTGTCAGCAGCAGGTGCCTTCCCTTAACCTCCTATCTTCTTCTTTTGGGTCTTCTTAAGCTCAGAAGATGAGGTACAAGACTTAGTCCCAGAGGATGAACCCTTCTGGAACCTTCTGGAATGGGCAAACAGATTTGCCTCTCCATCAGCCTGTCCCTTATTTTTCATAAGAGACTGGAAAGTTTGTAGTTCATTATGGAGAGTAGTAAGGTTATACTCTATCTTGTTCATCACCGCATATTTGTGGAATTGCAGAAAACTCTTCGAAAGAGATTCCAAGATGAACGATACCTGACTTTGCTCGTCAATGACCGCTCCGTTCATCTCAGCCACGTTTAAGTGGACCATCAGATCCAGAACGTGTTCTCTCACCAATGACCCCTCCTTCATACGAGAGTTATAAACGTATTTGAGGGATTCGTGCCAAATCTGTCCAGACGGTTGTCCAAACATTTCCTGCAGCGAACTCATGATCTCACGGGCTGAGACCATGCCCTCGTGCTTTTTGGCCAGAACTTCAGAAACACTAGCCAAAATGTAGACCTTGGCCTTATCATTGGCCTTGATCCAGCGGTCGTACGCCTCCTTAAAAGATTGAGGAGCGTTACGAGCAGGGACTTGAGGACATTCCTCAGTCTGTACAAACCGTAGGTCGTCAACAACGAGAATCGTATTCAAGTCGGACTTCCACGTAGTAAAATTCTCACCAGTTAAACGATTGCTTTTAAGTAAGGCTATTATTGAGGACGACATGCTGAAAATCCAAAATAGTTCCAATTAGTTATGCCTTTTAACCCATTGTAAAACCAATCATATTTAGCAAAATTATTAAAAAATCCCTAGTGTTTAAACTAAACCCAATGTTTAAATTAAACATTTAATTTTGCAACGACACTTCAAGGGTTTAAAACAAAAGCATTCGTCGGGCGGTCAGTCATTCCTCCCTTGAATTGAGACTTTCTAAGCCAATTCTCACTACTGAGCATCTCATGTCCCAATGGTCGTTAGCTACTGTTTGTTTGGTCAAGGACTTGTTAACTAGCTTAACTCATCCCGTAAATGTGACCCTACCATTTTAAGATCCAATAGGTCCGAGCCAACAGGCTACTATTAAGAAAGACAACTGTTGGCAAATTACCTAAGAGACCCTATCAATTTCTAGAGTTCGCGGTGTTCCGATCCCTATAGTCAGACCCTCCGTAGGGTTTGGCATTTTCAGGACAACCTAGCAGGCGGACTATAGAAATCTCACGGTGCGACCGAATGGAGGAGACCGTAGGATACGTTGACACGCGTCCTGCTCCCATTTACTATAGATACTTCCCTCATTCACCTTGGTATTGAACCATGCAAACACATACCATAGGGGGACGCCCTATTGACGCAACGTAGCCGAGCATGGAACTCACGGTGTGAACTCTTGAGGACGTGAGAGTAAACTCGATGCGAACATTTCGTTTTCTCCCACTAAAGCTCCTAAAATTAGGCTATAGGTTTAACTTAGTTGGATTCTAGCTAAAAGAATCTATCTAAGTGTATGCCTATTATAAATATTATAACTAGGTCTTTTAACCTTATGTCTAGGTGAATAAACATTTTAATTACCTAGATATGAAATAGAACTAAGGTTAATTCAACTCAAGTTCCAGGTCAGTTCCCAGGTAGGAGGCGTTCCTTAAGTACTCCCAACCTTAGACAGAACTTCACTGGTAGAGTTCTCTTATAACCAAAATTCTAAAGTCCTACTAGATTTTAAACTATTTAAAATACTACGTAAGACTAATTTCTAATCCTATTAGGAATTAAAACTTAGGTCTAAATTAATTTTAAACTATTTAAAACTAATTTATATTTTAACCCAAGTTCCTATGTTTGCATGCATTTCTTTATTATAGGTTATGGTTTCTAAAACCCCTTTAATTTACAACTTTTATAAATTTAATAATTAACCTATGATAAAGCAGTTATATTATAACTCCAACAATCATTATTCAAATTGGAATTATAAAAGATTCAACTATTCGAATAATAAAATTACTTAAATAAAATAACATATATTTTAAACTAAGTAATTTCATGCTCCATGCAATTTATTTTCCATATAATCTAATTATAACACTTATAATAAATTACTCATGAAAAATAAATTAATCATGCATCTAACCATATTCATATAACATTTATACAAATAAAATGCATGAACATGCTTATCCTAAGGTGGGAAAAATCTAAATGACATTAATAAAGATATATAGCTGTAAAACCCGAATAATTTGGCCCCTAAAGTGCAAAAAATAAAATTACATTAATTTTATTTCATGAAACCGGTCCAAAAACACCCTAAACTGGCCTTGAACCACTCGAACCGGACCAAAACCAACGAACCAGCTTGAACCGATCTGCTACTGCTGGAATTGCCTCACGGCGTTGCAACGCTGATGCCAGTGTTGCAACGCTCGCTTTGTCCTATCTTGCGCGCCGCTATCTGGGGTGGCGTTAACGCCGAGGGGGCGGCGTTACGCGTCGTGACCCGCTGAGCGCCCGGCGTCGATAGGGGGCGTTGGCGTTGCGACGTCGTTCTTTAGCATTACAACGCCGACACGCGGCGTTAACGCTGCGGTGCTTTGGCGGCGCGGCTTTCTTCTTCTTTGAACACAACAGCTTCCATCTTCAATATCTCCTTCGATTCTCAACCGAATTGCTTGAAATTGGTCCCGAACGACTCATAACTCAATTACAGACTCAATAATGTACTTTTTGTCTAAAAACTCAGGGTCCTTTGAATACAAAATGATCAAATGAAAAGAAGTAAACTAAGGCCAAACACTCCTAAACAGTTTTACAGCAAACCAATGCAATTCCCACCAAATCAATGCAATTTTGTTTCAACAAAAACAAATCAAGCATTGCTCTGATACCAATTGATGGAGATCTGATCTCCTTGAGCAGTGGAAACGTGGTTTGGGATCGTAATTTTCTTGATTGTTTAGGTTGAATCAAAAATCGATACATTGACAAAAATACAGAACAAGCATGCTGTTAATCTAATTAAAAACATGGAGATATACATGCATAATTAAAAACATGGAGATATACATGCAAACATACGTAAATTTAACTATAAAATTAAGAAGAGAAATGGATTATTACCTTTGTAGTTTCGCAGAACAGTAACTCCTTGCTCCAATGTTCAGCAACTCAGGAACTTCAAAAGTTCTCTATTTTTCACCAACAGGAACACAACCAATAGAGTAAACCCTCTATCCTCTGAATGCTTAGATCCTCCTTGGTGGGAAGGATTCCAACTTTTTGGAAGAAGAAGGGAATTTGAGAGTGAGAGAGAATTTTCACAGCAATTCTCCAAATTGCAAAAACAGTAAGGATCGATCAATTGAACATCAACCCTCTTCTCCCTGTTAAACTGTTGATAGGGAGAAGAAGGGGGGGTAGTGGGAACGTGTCTGGATGACACGTTCCTTTATTTTATTATAATAATAATTAAATCAAAATTAATTATTAATTTAAATCATATTTAAATAATACAAATTAAATATCATATATTTAATTTGGATTAAATCTCATTTAATCATATTACCCCTTTAACCTATAGTTTTAATGTACATCCAGTGCACATTAAATTTTAATCTATAGTTTTCAAATGTGAATCACATTCACATTTAATATAATATTTGAACTCTTTCAAATATTCAATTCTCTCATATAATTTAATATGAATCATATTCACATTAAATTTATAATATATAGTTCCAAAACTATATATTATATCGTATCTAAATACATTAAATATATTCCCTTATGAATTTGAACATTTCAATTCAAATGATCTAAGAACCCTTTACGTGGTAGAAGGTGGACCTAATGGACCTACAGATTAGAAGCTCCAACGATACGAGATTGCTCGGTTAATCTCATTAACCTCCCAATCAATATTCGTTAACTGCAGGAACACTCCACTAAAGTCCCACAGCTGCACTCTTCTCACTGTAGATATATTTCTGTGTCCATGGATATTGACCAATAACAGCAAGTCAATCCTTCACGAATGTTTGTAACACCAGCTGGGTCAAAAACCCGTTTAACCCCTGGGTTACGTCTTGTGCCTTAAGTACCAGTGTTCCTCTAATGAACAATTTGTTTGTGGTCCTACCAACAAACAGAGTCCCTCTCGGGCCAATGAGAGGGTCGGACCTTTTGTTCAAGTCCCGGATACACCACTTAAGGGAACATTCCTCTACTTACCCTAGTATTCGGGAAGGAGTGAATTCCATTTTGCTAAGTTAAGTTCCTAGCCGCTCACTCGGTCTTGTCCCAAAGAAGGTAGGCATACTGAGTTGGCGAATCTGGTCACTCTCACCCATACTAGTCAAAGGACAATCTCTCGCGAACAGGAGTTCGTAACCTACTCAGGATTAAGATCAAGTTGCCTAGGTCATCCTAGTGAATTAGAAACCTAACTAGTCAACGGAGTTACGGCTAGAGGTTGCTATTTCGTGGTCCGGTCTTATGTAATCTCATTACATAGGATATCCCCACTCACATGTCATCTACACGAACACGTTAGGATCACAGTGTTTGCATCAAATATAAAGTGGGTCACATCCATAGTTTTAACAGGGTAAGGTACCCAAACTTTATCCCCTAATTATAGATCCTTTAGACTGTATCTCGATCCGAGATCCTTTATATGTAAACTACATTCAGTTAAAGATTCATATAACAGCCTTGGATGTTTAGTTTATTGGATTTAGGGTTTAAATAAAGGCAAACTCGTAGATAACGAATAATAACTTTTTACTGAAATGATAACACTTTATTTCATAAATTAGAACATAATTACAAACTACGAGTTTTAGGGCACAAATCCCAACAAGGAGCAAAAAGTTTGCAACCTCAATCGATCCATTTATGGGTTGAAACAAGCATCTAGATCTTAAAATATAAGATTTGATACTGCGATCGAGTCTTATGGCTTTGACCAAAACGTTGATGAGCCTTGTGTTTACAAGAGGATCATCAACGAAAAACTATCTTTATTAGTACTTTATGTGGATGATATCCTACTCATTGGGAATGATGTAGGATTCCTTACTGACATAAAGAATTGGTTGGCGACCCAATTCCAAATGAAAGATTTGGAAGAGGTGCAATATGTTCTTGGGATTCAGATCTTCAGGAATTGCAAGAACATAACGCTAGCACTGTCTCAAGCGTCTTATATCGGCATAATGTTGTCCCGATATTCGATGCAGAATTCCAAGAGGGGCTTGTTGCCCTTCAGGCATGGAGTTCATCTGTTTAAGAAACAGTGTCCTAAGACACCTCAAGAAGTTGAGGATATGAGACGCATTCCCTTTGCCTCTGCAGTAGGTAGCTTAATGTATGCTATGATGTGCACGAGGCCAGACATTTGTTATGCAGTAGGAATAGTCAGTAGGTACCAGTCTAATCCAGGGTTAGACCACTAGACAACAGTTAAAAATATCCTTAACTATCTTAGGAGAACGAGGGACTATATGCTTGTGTATGGGTCTAAGGATTTGATCCTTACTGGATACACTAATTCTGATTTTCAGACCGATAAGGATTCTCGAAAATCCACACTGGGATCAGTTTTCACCCTTAACGGGGGAGCTATAGTATGGTGAAGGATCAAGCAAGGATGCATCGTTGACTCCACGATGGAGGCTGAGTATGTCGCTGCTTGTGAAGCAGCTAAGAGGCTGTTTGGCTAAGGAAATTCCTTACTGATTTGGAAATCGTTCCAAATATGGAATTTCCCATCAGTATACTGTGGCAACAGTGGTGCGGTAGCCAATTCGAAGGATCCTCGCAACCATAAGCGAGGCAAGCACATCGAGAGGAAGTATCACCTGATACAAGAAATAGTGTAACGAGGAGATGTGACAGTCACGAAGATCGCTTCGGAGCACAATATTGTTGATCCGTTTACAAAGACTCTCACGGCTAAAGTGTTAGAGGGTCATATGGAAAGTCTGGGCCTACGAGATATGTACATAGGCTAATCTAGGGCAAGTGGGAGGTATGTAATGGGGTATATGGATGCCTTTTTTTAATTGTATTTTCTTATCTCTATAACCACTGTTTTAGATTATGATGTACCCCACTAGAGTTTTAGTTCAAGTGAGAGTTTGTTGGGGTTTGTGCCCTAAAACTCGTAGTTTGTAATTATGTTCTAATTAATGTAATAAAAGTGTTATTATTTCAATAAAGAGTTATTGTTCGTTATCTACGAGTTTGCCTTTGTTTAAACCCTAAATCCAATAAACTAAACATCCAATGTTGTTAAATGTATCTTTAACTGAATGTAGTGTACATATAAAGGATCTCGGTTCGAGATACAACCTAAAGGGTCTATAGTTAAGGGATAAGGTTTGGGTACCTTGCCTTGGTAAAACTATGGATGTGGCCCACTTTGTATAAGATACAAACACTGTGATCCTAAGGTGTTCGTGTAGATGACATGTAAGTGGGGATATCCTATGTAATGAGATTACATAAGATCCAGGACATGAAATAGTAACCACTTAGATGTAACTCCGTTGACTAGTTAGGTTTCTATTTCACTAGGATGACCTAGGCAACTTGATCTCAATCCCAGGCGAGTTACGAACTCCTGTTTGCGAGGGATTTTCCTTTGACTAGTATGGGTGAGAGTGGCGGTTCACCACTCAATATGCCTACCTTCTTGGGGACAAGACCAGAAGTAAGCGGGTGGGAACTTAACTTAGCAAGATGGATTTCACTTCTTCCCGCCTACTAGGGTAAGTAGATGAATGTTCCCTTAAGTGGTGTCTCCGAGACTTGGACTAAGGGTCTGCCCCTCTAATTGGCTAAAGAGATACTCTGTTTGTTGGTAGGACCACAAACAAATTGTTCATTAGAGGAGCACTGGTAGTTAAGGTACAAGATGTAACCTAGGGGTAAAACGGTAATTTGACCAAGCTGGTGTTATGAACATTCGTGAAAGATTTACTTGCTGTTATTGGTCAATATCCATGGACACAGAAATATATCTGCAGTGAGAAGAGTGCAACTGTGGGACTTTAGTAGAGTGTTCCCGCAGTTAACGAATGTTGATTGGTAGGTTAATGAGATTAACCGAGCAATCTCGTATCGTTGGAGCTTCTGATCTGTAGGTCCATAAGGTCCACCTTCTAGCTCGTAAAGGGTTCTTAGTGTTGGGGTTGGTGCCCTAAAACTCGTAGTTTGTATTTCTGTTCTAATTAATGTAATAAAGTGTTATTATTTCATTAAAGAGTTATTGTTCGTTATCTACGAGTTTGCCTTTATTTAAACCCTAAATCCAATAAACTAAACATCCAAGGCTGTTAAATGAATCTTTAACGGAATGTAGTGTACATATAAAAGATATCAGTTCGAGATACAACCTAAAGGGTCTATAGTTAGGGGATAAGGTTTGGGTACCTTACCCTGGTAAAACTATGGATGTGGCCCACTTTGTATTTGATACAAACACTGTGATCATAACGTGTTCGTGTAGATGACATGTGAGTGGGGATAACCTATGTAATGAGATTACATAAGACCAGACCGGGAAATAGTAACCACTAGATGTAACTCCGTTGACTAGTTAGGTTTCTATTTCACTAGGATGACCTAGGCAACTTGATCTCAATCCTGAGCAGGTTAGGAACTCCTGTTCGCGAGGGATTGTCGCTTGACTAGTATGGGTGAGAGTGGCCAGATTCGCCGACTCAATATGACTACCTTCTTGGGGACAAGACCGAGTGAGCGGCTGGGAACTTAACTTAGCAAGATGGAATTCACTCATTCCCGCCTACTAGGGTAAGTAGATGAATGTTCCCTTAAGTGGTGTCTTCAAGACTTGAACAAAGGGTCTGACCCTCTCATTGGCCCGAGAAGGATTCTATTTGTTGGTAGGACCACAAACAAATTGTTCATTACCGGAGCACTGGTACTTAAGGTACTAGATGTAACCTAGGGGTAAAACGGTATTTTAACCCAGTTGGTGTTACAAACATTCGTGAAGGATTGACTTGCTATTATTGGTCAATATCCGTGGACACAGAAATATATCTGCAGTGAGAAGAGTGCAGCTGCGGGACTTTAGTGGAGTGTTCCCGCAGTCAACGAATGTTGATTGGGAGGTTAATGAGATTAACCGAGCAATCTCGTATCGTTGGAGCTTCTGATCTGTAGGTCCATTAGGTCCACCTTCTACCTCGTAAAGGGTTCTTAGATCATTTGAATTTGAAATGTTCAAATTCATAAGGGAATAAACTTAATGTATATTGATACGATATAATATATAGTTTTGGAACTATATATTATAAATTTAATGTGAATATGATTCATATTAAATTATATGAGAGAATTAAATATTTGAAAGAGTTCAAATATTAAATTCAAATGTGAATGTGATTCATATTTGAAAACTATAGGTTAAAATTTAATCTGCATAAGATGTGCATTAAAACTATAGGTTAGAGGATAAAAGGATTAAATGTGATTTGATCTTATGATTAATTAAATATATGATATTTAATTAATTAATTTAATTTAATTGATTATTAATTAATTAACTTAAATTAATTAATGGGAACGTGTCAGGAGGACACGTTCCCATCTTCCCCACCTACTCCCCATCGATAGGGAGCGGGGGGGAGGGGGGAGGGAAAGAACTCCTCTGATATTCTTCTCGAGGAAGAGAAATCAATAGATCGAGGCTGCAATTTTGAATTGCTCTCACTCAAGAATCCTCTCTCACTTTTTCATTCCCAAAAATTCTCCAATTGTTGGATCATTCCTACCAAGGAAGATCTAAGCACTCAGAGACATAGAGGGTTTTCCTCGTGCTGTTGTCCTACTGAAGAAAACAAAGAAGCTTCTTGGGTGTTGCTGTGTTGCTGTGAACAATGGATCAAGGAGTTGCTGGTTTGTGGAAATCAACAATGGATCAAGGAGTTGCTAGTTTGTTCTGTTTTATAAATGTACTGGTTTTTGTTTCTAACTAAAACAATCAAGCAATTACGATCCCAAACTCGTTTCCACTGCTCAAGGGGATCAGATCCCCATCAATTGGTATTAGAGCAATGCTTGATTTGGTTTGGTTGAAAAAAATTGCATTGATTTGGTGGGAAATGCATATGGTTTGCTGTAAAACTACGGAATATTTGGTCATAGTTTGCTTTTGATTTGATCAATTTGTATGTAAAGTCCCCTGTGTTTTTTTCATAAAGTGCATTATCGAGTCTGTATCTGAGTTAAGGGTCGTTCGGGACCAGTTTCATACAATTCGGTTGAGATTCGAAGGAGAATTTGTTGATTGATGTTGCTGTGTTGGAAGAAGAAAGGCCACTGTCGAAGCAGCAGCGTTGCAATGTCGTTCATCAACATTGCAACGCAGAGGAACGACATCGCAACGCCAGACTCCCTATCGACGCGGGAGCTCTAGGGGTTAGCGGCATTGCAACGCTGCCCCTCAGCGTTGCAACGCCACCCCGATAGAAGGCGCAAGCGGACGAAGCGGGCATTGCAACGCTCGCATCAGCGTTGCAACGCTGTGATGGCATTCAAGCAGTTGCAGACCGGTTCAATGGTTTGGTTTATTTTAGGTCCGGTTTGAGCAATTCAAGCCCGATTCAAGGCGTTTTGGACCGGTTTTATGTAATAAAATTAGTGTAATTTTATTATTTTGCACTTTAGGGGCCAAATTATTCCGGTTTTACAGCTATATGTCTTTATGAATGTCATTTAGATTATTCCCACCTTAGGATAAGCATGTTCATGCATTTTATTTGTATAATTGTTATATGAATATGGTTAAGATGCATGATTAATTTATTTTTCATGAGTAATGAATTATAATTGTTATAATTAGATTATATGGAAAATAAATTGCATGGAGCATGAAATTACTTAGTCTAAAATAAATGTTATTTTATTTAAGTAATTTTATTATTCAATTAGTTGAATATTTTATAATTCCAATTTGAAAAATAATTGTTGGATTTATAATATAGTTTCTTTATCATAGGTTAATTACTAAATTTATAAAAGTTATAAATTAAAGGGGTTTTAGAAACCATAACCTATAATAAAGAAATGCATGCAAACATAGGAACTTGGGTTAAAATTTAAATTAGTTTTAAATTGTTTAAAATTAATTTAGACCTAAGTTTTAATTTCTAATAAGATTAGAAATTAGTCTTACATAGTATTTTAAATAGTTTAAAATATAGTAGGACTTTAGGACATTGGTTATAAGGGAACTCTAATGGTGAAGTTCTGTCTAAGGCTAGGGTACTTAAGTTGACGGTTAACGGAACACCTCCTACCTAGGAACTGATCCAGAACTTGAGTTGAATTAATCTTAGTTCTATTTTATATCTAGGTAATTAAAATGATTATTCACCTAGACATAAGGTTAAAAGACCTAGTTATAATAGTTATAATGGGCATAGACTTAGATAGATTCTTTTAGCCAGAATCCAACTAAGTTAAACTTATACCCTAACCTTATGAGCTTTAGTGAGAGAAAACGAGATGTTCGCATCAAGTTTACTCTCACGTCCTCAAGAGTTCACACCGTGAGAACCATGCTCGGCTACGCGACGTCAATAGGGCGTCCCCCTACGGTATGTGTTTGCATGGTTCAATACCAAGGTGAATAAGGGAAGTATCCATAGTAAATGGGAGCAGGACGCTTATCAACGTATCCTACGGTCTCCTCCATTAGGTCTCACCGTGAGATTTCTATAGTCCGCCTGCTAGGTTGTCCTGGAACAACCAAACCCTATGGAGGGCCTGACTAAAGGGATCGGAACACCGCGAACTCCAGAAATGGATAGGGTCTCTTAGGTAATTTGCCAACAGTTGTCTTTCTTAATAGTAGCCTGTTGGCTCGGACCTATTGGATCTAAAAATGGTAGGGTCACATTTACAGGATGAGTTAAGCTAGTTAACAAGTACTTGACCAAACAAACGGTAGCTAAGGACCATTGGGACATGAGATGTTCTGGTAGTGAGAATTGGCTGAGAAAGTCTCAATTAAGGGGAGGAATGACTGACCGCCCGACGGAGGATTTTGTTCTAAACCCTTGAAATATCGATGCAAAATTAAAGGTTTAATTTAAACACTAGGGTTCTTTAATAATTTTGCTGAATATGATTGGTTTTACAATGGGTTAAAAGACTTAACTAATTAGAACTATTTTGGATTTTCAACATGTCGTCCTCAATAATAGCCATACTTAAAAGCGATCGTTTAACTGGTGAGAATGTTACTATGTGGAAGTCCAACTTGAATACGATTCTTGTTCTTGACGACCTACGGTTTGTACTGACTGTGGAATGTCCTCAGGTCCCTGCTCGAAACGCTCCTCAATCTGTTAAGGAGGCGTACGACCGCTGGATCAAGGCCAATGATAAGGCCAAGGTCTACATTTTGGATAGTGTTTCTGAAGTTCTAGCCAAAAAGCACGAGGGCATGGTCGTAGCTCGCGAGATCATGAGTTCGTTGCAGGATATGTTTGGACAACCGTCTGGACAGCTTCGACACGAATCCCTCAAATACGTTTATAACTCCCGTATGAAGAATGGGTCATCGGTGAGAGAACACGTTCTCGATATGATGGTCCAGTTCAATGTGGCTGAGATGAACGGAGCGGTCATTGACGAGCAAAGTTAGGTCTCGTTCATCCTGGAATCTCTTCCAAAGAGTTTCCTGCAATTCCGCAGCAATGTAGTGATGAACAAGATAGAGTATAACCTGACTACTCTCCTCAATGAACTACAAACTTTCCAGTCTCTTATGAAGAGTAAGGGACAGGCTGATGGAGAGGCAAATCTGTTTGCCCATTCCAGAAGGATCAAGAAGGGTTCATCCTCTGGGACTAAGTCCTGTGGTTCAACTTCTGGGCTTAAGAAGACCCAAAAGAAGAAGATAGGAGGGAAAGAGAAGACACCTGCTGCTGATAAACGCAAGGGAAAGGCCAAGGTTGCAGATAAAGGAAAGTATTTCCACTGCAACGTGGATGGGCACTGGAAGTGAAACTACCCAAAATACCTTGTTGAACTCAAAGAGAAGAAAGGTAAATTAGATTTACTTATTCTTGAAACTTGTTTAGTGGAAAATTATGATTTTACCTGAATACTTGATTCAGGAGCCACTAATCATGTTTGCTCTTCGTTCAGAAACTAGTTCCTTCAGGAGTTCAAGAGGGTGAGATGAGCTCGTGGTCGAAAGCGAGAGGCGCTGCCTCACTCGTGCAAAGATGAGAGATGCCAAACTGTTTTTCAGAGATAGATTTATTTTATTAAAAAATCTGTATATAGTTCCTAGAATTAAGAGGAACTTAATTTTTATCTCTTGTTTAATAGAACTTGGTTATTGTATTTTCTTTTCTTTGAATGAAGCGTTCATTTTAAAAGAAGGTGTCAATATTTGTTCTGCTAAATTGAAAAACGGCTTGTATGTACTTAAACCGAATCAAACTAAAGTAATTTTAAATCATGAGATGTTTAAAAATGCAAATACTCAAAATAAAAGGCAAAGAATTTCTGTAAATAATAATACCTATCTATGGCATCTTAGACTTGGTCATATTAATCTCAACTGGATTGAGAGACTTTCTAAGAATTGATTTCTAAATAAGTTAGAAGATGATTCTTTACCTCCTTGCAAATCTTGCTTGGAAGGTAAAATGACCAAGCGACCTTTTACTGGAAAAGGTTACAGAGCCATAGAGCCCTTAGAACTTGTACATTCGGATCTTTGTGGTCCGGTGAATGTTAAAGCTCGAGGAGGTATGAATATTTCATCTCTTTCATAGATGATTATTCGAGGTATGGTTATCTATATCTAATACATCACAAGTCTGAGGCTCTTGAAAAGTTCAAAGAGTATAGGGCTAAAGTAGAGAATGCATTAGGGAAAACCATTAAAACACTTCAATCCGATCGAGGTGGAGAGTATATGGATTTGAGATTCAAGAACTATATGATAGAACATGGAATTCAACCTCAACTTTCAGCACCTAATACACCACAACAAAATGGTGTGTCAGAAAGGAGAAATAGAACCTTGTTGGACATGCTTCGTTCTATGATGAGCTATGCTCAACTGCCTGCCTCGTTTTGGAGATACGCAGTAGAGACTGGCAGTTCAAATCTTGAACTTTGTTCCATCAAAGAGTGTTTCAGAAACACTTTTTGTAAACCTAGTTTACAACACTTCAGGATTTGGGGTTGACCGGCACACGTGCTAGTGACAAACCCAAAGAAACTGGAACCTCATTCAAGATTGTGCCAATTTGTTGGCTATCACAAAGAAACGAGAGGTGGTCTTTTCTACGACCTACAAGAAAATAAGGTGATTGTATCGACAAACGTCACTTTCTTAGAGGAAGATCACATGAGAAACCATAAACCGCGTAGCAAATTAGTGCTAGATGAAGCTACAGATAAACCAACAAGCGTTGTTGATCAAGTTGGACCTTCATCAAGAGTTGATGGAGGAGCCAACACCTCAAGTCAGTCTCGTCCTTCTCAATCGTTGGGAATGCCTCGACGCAGTGGGAGGATTGTTTCCCAACCTGACCGCTACTTGGGTTTAGCTGAAACTCAAGTCGTCATACCTAATGACGACGTAGAAGATCCATTGTCTTATAAACAGGCAATGAATGACGTAGACAAGGACCAATGGATCAAAGCCATGGACCTTGAAATGGAGTCAATGGAGTTCAATTTAGTATGGGAACTTGTAGACCAACCTGAAGGGGTTAGAGCCATAGGGTGTAAATGGATCTATAAGAGAAAGAGAGATGCAACCGGAAAGGTATATACCTTTAAGGCTAGACTTGTAGCAAAGGGTTTTACCCAAAGGGAAGGAGTTGATTATGAAGAAACTTTTTCTCCTGTTGCTAAGCTGAAGTCAATAAGGATACTCTTGTCCATAGCCACGTTTTATGATTATGAAATTTGGCAAATGGACGTCAAGACTGCCTTTTTGAATGGTAATCTTGACGAGAGCATCTATATGTCTCAGCCCGAAGGGTTTATAACCCAAGGTCAGGAGCAAAAAGTTTGCAAGCTCAATCAATCCATTTATGGGTTGAAACAAGCATCCAGATCTTGGAATATAAGATTTGATATAGTGATCAAGTCCTATGGCTTTGACCAAAACGTTGATGAGCCTTGTGTTTACAAGAGGATCATCAACTACAAAGTAGCTTTATTAGTACTTTATGTCGATGATATCCTACTCATTGGGAATGATGTAGGATACTTTACTGACATAAAGAATTGGCTAGCGACCCAATTCCAAATGAAAGATTTGGAAGAGGCGCAATATGTTCTTGCGATTCAGATCTTCAGGAATCGCAAGAACAGAATGCTAGCACTGTCTCAAGCATCTTATATCGATAAAATGTTGTCCCGATATTCGATCAAGAATTCCAAGAGGGGTTTGTTGCCCTTCAGGCATGGAGTTCATCTTTTTAAGGAACAGTGTCCTAAGACACCTCAAGAAGTTGAGGATATGAGACGCATTCCCTATGCCTCTGCAGTAGGTAGCTTAATGTATGTTATGATGTGCACGAGGCCAGACATTTGTTATGCAGTGGGAATAGTCAGTAGGTACCAGTCCAATCCAGGGTTAGACCACTGGACAACAGTTAAAAATATCCTCAAGTATCTTAGGAGAACGAGGGACTATACCCTTGTGTATGGGTCTAAGGATTTGATCCTTACTTGATACACTTATTCTGATTTTCAGACCGATAAGGATTCTCAGAAATCCACATCGAGATCAGTTTTCACCCTTAACGGGGGAGCTATAGTATGGCGAAGCATGAAGCAAGGATGCATCACGACTCTCGGGATGAAGGTCGAGTATGTCGCCTTGTGAAAGCGGCTAAGAGGTCGTTTGGCTAAGGAAATTCCTTACTAATTTGGAAGTCATTCCAAATATGGAATTTTCCATCACCTTATACTGTGACAACAGTGGCGCGGTAGCCAATTTGAAGGAACCTCGCAACCATAAGCGAGGCAAGCACATCGAGAGGAAGTATCACCAGATACGAGAAATAGTGCAACGAGGAGATGTGACAGTCACGAAGATCGCTTTGGAGGACAATATTGTTGATCCATTTACAAAGACTCTCACGGCTAAAGTGTTCGATGGTCATCTGGAGAGTCTGGGTCTACGAGATATGTACATAGGCTAATCTAGGGCGAGTGGGAGATATGTAATGGGGTATATGGATGCCTTAGTTTATTGTATTTTCTTATCTCTGTAACCACAGTGTTTAGATTATGATGTACCCCACTAGAGTTTAAGTTCAAGTGGGAGTTTGTTGGGGTTGGTGCTCAAAAACTCGTAGTTTGTATTTCTTTTCTAATTAATGTAATAAAGTGTTATTATTTCAATAAAGAGTTATTGTTCGTTATCTACGAGTTTGCCTTTATTTAAACCCTAAATCCAATAAACTAAACATCCAAGGCTGTTAAATGAATCTTTAACTGAATGCAGTGTACATATAAAGGATCTCGGTATGAGATACAGCCTAAAGGGTCTATAGTTAAGGGATAAGGTTTGGGTACCTTACCCTGGTAAAAAATGGATGTGGCCCACTTTGTATTTGATACAAACACTGTGATCCTAACGTGTTCGCGTAGATGACATGTGAGTGGGGATATCCTATGAAATGAGATTACATAAGATCAGACCGCGAAATAGTAACCATTAGATGTAACTCCGTTGACTAGTTAGGTTTCTATTGCACTAGGATGACCTAGGCAACTTGATCTCAATCCTTATCAGGTTACGAACTCCTGTTCGCAAGGGATTGTCCTTTGATTAGTATGAGTGAGAGTGGCCAGATTCGCCGACTCAATATGCATACCTTCTTGTGGACAAGACCGAGTGAGCGGCTGAGAACTTAACTTAGCAAGATGGAATTCACTTCTTCCCGCCTACTAGGGTAAGTAGAGGAATGTTCCCTTAAGTGGTGTCTTCGTGACTTGAACAAAGGGCCCGACCCTCTCATTGGCCCGAGAGGGATTCTGTTTGTTGGTAGGACTACAAACACATTGTTCATTAGAGAGGAGCACCGCGTACTTAAGGTACAAGATGTAACCTGTGGTAAAACGGTAATTTGACCAGGTGGTGTTCACGAACATTCGTGAAGGATTGACTTGTCATATTGGTCAATATCCGTGGACACAGAAATATATATGCAGTGAGAAGAGTGCAGCTGCAGGACTTTAGTGGAGTGTTTCCGCAGTTAACGAATGTTGATTGGGAGGTTAATGAGATTAATCGAGCAATCTCGTATCGTTGGAGCTTCTGATCTGTAGGTCCATTAGGTCCACCTTTTAGCTCGTAGGGTTCTTAGATCATTTGAATTTGAAATGTTCAAATTCATAAGGGAATAAACTTAATGTATATTGATACGATATAATATATAGTTTTGGAACTATATATTATAAATTTAATGTGAATATGATTCATATTAAATTATATGAGAGAATTAAATATTTGAAAGAGTTCAAATATTAAATTCAATTGTGAATGTGATTCATATTTGAAAACTATAGGTTAAAATTTAATGTGCATAAGATGTGCATTAAAACTATAGGTTAGAGGATAAAAGGATTAAATGTGATTTGATTTTATGATTAATTAAATATATGATATTTAATTAATTAATTAATTAATTTAACTGATTATTAATTTATTTATTTAAATTAATTAATGGGAACGTGTCAGGAGAACACGTTCCCATCTTCCTCACCAACTCCCCATCGATGGGGAGTGGGGGGGGGGGAAGAACTCCTCTGATATTCTTCTCGAGGAAGAGAAACCAATAGATCGAGGCTGCAATTTTGAATTGCTCTCACTCAAGAATTCTCTCTCACTATTTCATTCCCAAAAATTCTCCAATTGTTGGATCCTTCCCACCAAGGAAGATCTAAGCACTCAGAGACATAGAGATTTTCCTCGTGGTGATGTCCTACTGAAGAAAACAGAGAAGCTTCTTGGGTGTTGTTGTGTTGCTGTGAACATTGGAGCAAGGAGTTGCTGGTTTATGGAAATCAATAAAGGTAATTGTTTCTTACTCTTAGTTTAACATTTTCACAACATGTTTACATGTACGTCTTCATGCCTAATTAGATTAGATTTACATGTTTGTTATGTTTTGTCAATGTATTGGTTTTTGTTTGTAATTAAAACAATCAAGCAATTACAATCCCAAACTCGTTTCCGTTGCTCAAGGGGATTGAATCCCCATCACTTAGATCATTTGAATTTGAAATGTTCAAATTCATAAGAGAATCAACTTAATATATATTGATACGATATAATATATAGTTTTGGAACTATATATTATAAATTTAATGTGAATATGATTCATATTAAATTATATGAGAGAATTAAATATTTGAAAGAGTTCAAATATTAAATTCAAATGTGAATGTAATTCATATTTGAAAACTATAGGTTAAAATTTAATGTGCATTAGATGTACATTATAACTATAGGTTAGAGGGATATATTGATTAAATCTGATTTAATCCAAATTAAATATATGATATTTAATTTGTTTTATTTAAATATGATTTAAATTAATAATTAAATATGATTTATTATTAAATTAAGGGAACGTGTCATCCAGACACGTTCCCACTACCCCTCTCCTTCTCCCTATCGATAGCTTAACAGGGAGAAGGGGGTTGATCGATGAAGATGAATGAATTCTGGCAATTGGTGAATTGCAACGAAGTAGAATTCTCTCTCTCTCTCTCTCTCAATTCCCAAATTGATTGTTCAAATTGTTGGAATTCCTTCCCACAAAGGAATTGGTCTAAGCACCTAGAGAATAGAAGGTTCTCCTGTTGGTAGTGTTCTGCTGGAAAATACAGAGGAGTTCTTGGGTTGCTATACTGCTGAATTCTCTAGGAGCAAGGAGTTGTTGTTCGAGGAAAAACTACAAAGGTAATACCTTTTCTCCATTTTTAGTTTAATAGTTAAACAAAGCATGTTTGTATGTATTTGTCCTTGCCTAATTAGATTAGAAGCATATGCTTGTTCTTTTTTTATTAATGTATGGGTTTTTGTATTTCAACCAAAACAAACTTACAAATTACGATTCCAAACTCGTTTCCGCTGCTCAAGGAGATCAGATCTCCATCAGCGTTTCCTCAACAACTTCTCAGCTTTTAATGCTGAAATCAAACTCGTAGGAATAATCTTCCTTTCACCCCTGAAAACCACTTCAGCCAATCCTGGTTTCCTAAAAATGACTTATTTTCTATGGCAATCCATGGAAGTATAATGAGTAAATAAGAAATCCATCCCTAAGATTGCATCTAACACCTGCAACTCTAGTGGAAGAAGATCCACTAACATATTTAGACCTTCTACTAAGACCTCACAATCTCGCAACGCTGCATCGACTAATAAAGCATCACCAACTGGAGTGTATATAACTAACCTCTCAAATAAAGGCTCTAGCTTTCTATTAAGCTTAGTTAGGAATATACCAGAAACAAAGGAATGCGTAACACCTGGATCTATTAAAAAGCGTGCAGGTACATTACAAATAGAAATCGTACAAGTAATCACATCTGGTGCATCTTCTGCTTGTTGCTGAGTCATAGCATAGACCTATCCCTAATTGCCTAGGTCTCCCTACAACTCCCTTCTGTCAAGCACCGTTGGTGCCTTCTCCTGCAACTACTTGAATTCTCGGTTACTCAACTGTCTGGGACCCAACTCCCTGGTCCCTCTGCGCGGCTGCTCTTAGATGTGGACAATCCCTCTTGAAATGCCCTATTTTTCCACACAGGTAACACACGTCGACACCAACAAGATAGTGACCCCGATGATTCTTGCCACAATTTGCACATGGATTTCTCCTTGCTACACTGGCAACAAACTCTTGCCCTGTCTGCGGTTTTGCTGCGGATCTAGCATACTGACTAGGTGTTATTTGGCTCTGCCTCTGATAGGCACCACCCACATTCATCTGCCTCGAAGCCTGGCCACCTGCTCGATTCTTAAAGTCCTGACGACTTGAAACATTTACTCTGTGTGTGTGAATTTGGCGCTCACGAGCCCGAAACCGCTTTCGCCGGTCGAGGCCCACGAGTAAGCTCCACTATTGATTGTGCCTTTGTTATACTCTGCTCAACACATAGAGCAGTCTCTACCAGCTGAGAAAAATCAGTCCACTTAGCAATGGCTGTTACTGGGGTACATATCTCAGGACACCATCCTCTTTCAAATTTTCGACGCCTGTCACTCTCAGATGCCACAATCACATAGCATACTGTGACAGCTCGGTATACCTTCTCTCGTACTCAGCCAATGAAAGTGACCCTTGCTTCAGTTCTAAAAATTCATCCCTTTTTACCTTGCGGTACATGCTAGGGTAGTACTCGTCCTCGAATATGCTTATGAAAGTTTGCCAATCTAAAGTACGTGCATCACTGCGCCTTGTTAATATTGACTTCCACCATCCCTTCGCTTCCTTCTGTAGCAGGAATGTGGCCAACTTGACTTTCTGCTCCTCAAGGAAACTCATCACATCAAAGCATTTCTCAAGTATATTCAGCCAAACCTCGACGTCAGCTGGATCTGTGGAACCCTCGAACACTATGGCTCCTAGTTTCTTCAGACGTTCTATTCCATATGTCTTCTCTGGATCACTTGGCCATACTCTCTCTAGCCTGCCTACCTCCTGTGAGGAACTAGCATGCTGCTCATCTCTGGCCCTAGTCTGGACCCTCAGGGCACTAGATCCCCTCTCAGATTGGCCTTAGGCAAGATCCTGCGTCCCGCCTTGATCCTGCCTGCGTCGTCTGCTAGTACGTGGTGCCATGACTCCTATAACACATCAACATATTAGGCATACTATGGATACCTAACTGAAATACACAATACTAAACTTCTATTCACATTTTAACCCTAACTGGACTTACCCTTATCCTTACTTGGACCATACTCTACTAGTTCGATCTAAACTAACTCAATAACTTGCTATTACTCGTTAGTTTCTTCTTAGAGCTAACTTGCTTGTCTCATTCCCCATGGAGCTAACTGCTATGATACCAAGTTGTCACACCCCCTCCCGTACTACCTGCTAACTTAGCCCAGAAGACGTCATGAAGCCAACATACATTGTTTACTTCTTAACAATACATGTTGACACTATTTTACCTTAATATACATACTATGCTTGCATATGAAACACTTTAAACATAACACAACGGGAACTTGACAACTACTAAACATACATAAGGAGAAACTCTTCTTAAGTCTCTCTTGAAAACTAAAACGGGCAAGAAAATCAGAATAAAAAACAGGTCAAAAACATTGTTTACACAACCACAACTTCTAATGAACACACAACTATAACTACATAATCCCCTCAAAATAAACTACAACACATATGGACTTGCTATGCAACACCACCCACGTACAAAATATCAAACTCGTGGAGCTTTCAACAGACTATAGCAGGATGTCAGGCACCGGGAGCTCGATCTCTACCTGAAAAGTTTGAAAACACTGAAAGAATGAGCTATGGAGCTCAGTGAGTGACTGAGTTTAAAATCTAAAACCTGGTAAATCATATCACCTGACCATTTATAAGCATATGCATCTGTAATTAAGTATTAAATATAAACGTGTAATCATAATAGCTTTTCAGAAAACCAGCAAGTATGTCGTTAAAATCTCGTAAGACATATAAATAATATTAACCCTTATAAAAACATACAACAATCCATGTTGTGTAGGGCACGCCCAGTACAACAAACTTTTACTCTACGATGTAGTGGGGCCCACCCAACATTCCCATCGTCTTTGTCGTAGTGGGGCTCGCCCAACACTCACGACAACATTGTTGTCACAGAGTACACTCAACGTGACAATAGAAAATGACCTGTGTGCACACGGTACTATATAGCCTGGGGCTCAATATCTCAGTCATTTATTCATTCAATTCTCAGAAAAACACATAAAAATACTTAAACATGTCTGCTTATCTTTCCTTTCGTAAAACTCAAGCTTACTTAGCTTGTTCATAAAACTGGAAATCTTTAAATAATACTTTATAGTACATGCTTCCTTGAAATCTTAACATTTTCACTAAATTTTGGAAATCAATAAACATATGTTCACATATAAATTTCATCGGGAAATCTAGGCTCACAACGAGCACTTAAAATCATTTCTAGGAAAACATGAATACTCATAAATATGTGTTCAAAGGAGAACAATAAGCATTGAAACCATTTCGTTCTGGAAAAATCTTGTATTTTCATAAGCATAATACAAACATATAAATCGTTTTGTCACTCACAACGTTAGAACTAGAACCTTGCCTCGTACACTCAACCTAAGTCCTCTTGGCTTGTCAAACAAACCAAAACCAAGCATTAGAACCTCGAGCTCATGAATTTCAACCTTAAAATCACAAAAACCATTCTATCAATTTTCCCAACATTTTACAGATTTCATGCCCTGAATTCACACAATCATAACTTCTTCATTACTTAGCCAAAAAGGATGTACTTTATACCAAACTCTTCCTGTTTGAACCCTCTAAAACTCATATGAAGAAATAAAATTGAAATTCCCAACGAATTTGTCTGAAAATACATCGAAACTGTCTACTTAAAAATAAACTTTTGTTAATTCCAGATTCGTTCCCCTGCTTCACACAGAGCTTGACCTAAAATTTAAAACATCCTTCAGCCGTTTTCTACTCACGAGTTCTTCATGACAGTTGTAGGAAATTGAAAAAGATTTCCAACCATACCTATTACAGCTTTTGATTCGAATCCTACTGATCAGAACGTCCCAAAAACCAGAGGTTTCTCAGATTTGACAGCAAAATTTTGCCTCTGCCTTCCTCTTCACAAATCAGTAACTTAGATTAAGAATTTGCTTGAGATTCCTTCACGAATTTTGTTAAAAAATGAATTAACTTTCAAGAAAAATCAAACCTCAACTCTTACCTCTTCTTGTGGTACTCAAAATGATCAAAATATCAGAACTTGGCAGAAATGTTCATAGAATTGCCATGGAAATTGAATGATCTTCCTCCTTTCTTCTTCAACCTCAAAACAAGAAATCTCTTTCTTCCTCTTCCCTCACCCTTCTCCCACGAAACCTTCTACTTTAATTTGATAAAAAATGAGAAGGAAATGGAGAGAAGATGAGTTAAATTAAAAGAAAAAGAATAGGCGGTGGAGTATTTTGTCTTTTACCCTTTTACTTTTTTTTTTTATTTATTCCTTTCTTAATCTCTTTCTTCATTTTGTTTTCTTTTTTTTAAAACAAATCAAACCAAGTATAATAAACATTTTCTTTCTTTTTCTTTTTTGTTTTTTTGTAAGCAAAATTCAAAAAGAGATCTCGAGTTTGCATAAGGTCCCCTTCCTAACTTGTAAAGGGTGCTGAGATTACTTGATCTTAATTGGAATTTTAAATGTCCAAATTCACTTAAGGAATCATTATAATGGATGATCACTATAATATAAAGTTTATATTTTGATTAAAACTATATGATAAAAATTTAATTTTGGATGTGATTAAATATCAATTTATGAGAGAATTAAATATTTTAAAAAGTTCAAATATTATTTTAATATGGATAGGATTCATATTAAAACTATAGATTTAATGCACATTAGATGTACATTGAAATTATAGGTTATGGGAGAATTATAATTGAATATGATTCAAATGTAAGTTTAAGTTAAATATATGATATAATTTAGTGATGAATTAGATTTAATTAAATTAATTGAATTAAAACTATAGTTAATTAGATTTAATTAATTATTAATTAAAATTAATTTTTAAATTAAATTAATATTATATTATTATTTAATGTAATATTACCAATCATAGAAAAATCTCACGATTGTTCTTACGTTCCCCACTCCCATTCTCTTTTATTGATAAAGAGAAAGGATGAAGACAGGGGATAGGTTGATCGATTGATGGTTTCTTTTATCTCCCAAAAAAATTCTTCCTCCCAAAATTTTCACTCTAGAAAAGTTTTCTCTTCCCAATTGAGATTGATTCCCACAAATCAAATCTTAGAAAACTCAGAGATATAGGAAGGTTACTCTGTTAGTAGTATTCAGTTCGGGTTCCATCCCAATTGGAAACTGAAGATCGTGAATTTGTTGTAGAATTCCATTGGTTTTGCTATTTGACTTCCGAAAAACCAAATGTAAGTATTTTGATAATTAGAATTTTAGGTTTATTTGTTTGTAGAATTGTCTGCTACTATGTTTATCTTTTTGCCAATGTACTGGTATTTTGGAAACCAAATTAAAATACTATTCGATTCCCAATTGGCTTCGTTGCGTTTAAGGATTTTCGAATCTAACAATTTGTATAAGAGATATCTTATAATTTTAATTTGGATTCTGAAATTTGCATTGGTTGGGTGGGATTGATTTGCATGATGAATGTTGGATTTTGCCATTAAACTGTTTAGGATTTTTTTTTGCCATAAATTTTACATTTTGAATTGCTCAATTCTGTAAAGGCTTCTGCATTTTTCAACAAAATTTATGCAATCGAGTATGTAATAGTTCTTGTGTTGTTCGTGGATTCATTGGATGAAAGAACAAAGCAATTTGGAGCAAAAAAGGTGTCCTTTTCAATAAGGAATTGTTATATATTGAAGATAACGTCGAGACACTGGCCTCAATGTCTCGACGTTGTTCATCGATGTCAAGACGTTGAAGAACAACGTCAAAACACTACTCATGCAATTTTTGTTGAATTGCAGGCACAACGTCTCGATGTTGTCACGGTTTCACGAAAGAGACGCGACATGAAGACGTGGATCATGCAGTTTGGTTTATTCTAGACATGTTTGAGCGACCTAGATCGACTTTGGTCTGGTTTTTGTAATTTATCTTTTGTAATCTTAATTTTATTTATTTTTAGGGGCCAAAAATTTCTGTCTATATGGTTATTTACAACTTTATGATTGTCATTTAGCCAAATCCTACCATAGGATAAATATGTTCATACATTTTTTATAAAGAATAATAATTTTAGATTAAAATGCACGATTTATTTTTCATGAGTTGTTTAATATAAGAGTTATATTAAATATATGAAAAATGAAAAGTATGATGTATGACATTACTTAGTTTATTGTAAAATGTTATATTAAATAATGTCCAACATGCTTGATTAATACATGATTGTTTAATATAATTGTTTTATTAATTTCATGAATTATATGCTTGGTAAATTAATTAGAATATGATTGATAATTTATTAAACTGTAGTAGCATGTTATAGGTTAATTCATTAAAATTTATAATAGCTATAAATTTGAATTAGAAATGTTAACATTATAACACAGAATTGCATGCAAACATAGGATTTTAGGTAAATTGAATTAATTTTAAAATGTTTAAAATGAATTAGACTAACATCGCACTCAAAAGAAACTCAAACCTTAATTGATTTAAAAATGTTTAAAAGAGAATTCAAGATAACCCAGCAACACTCACAAATCAAACTTGTATGAAAAACTACTTCGCCCAACAGGATGCTTTGGATTCAAAATCAAAAGAAACTCAAACCTTAATTGATTGTTAGAATAGGAAAAACAACGTTTTGGGCAACTAATCTTCTCCTATAAAACGTCTCTTCTAATTTTAGCATCAACTTAATATGGGTTTCTTACTGGACTTATTTAACTTAAGTAAACTGGGTCTTGAGTAATTTTGTTTTTGTTGGCAACTACAAACTATTATAGAAAGTCAATACTTGACACAAGAATATTGTCATCAATATTTTTTTGTTGTCATAGAAACAACATGCTTGGCACTGAAATTCAGCCATTAACAAAATTTCTATGATGTTTAAAATTTTTCGTTAATATATATATCTTGACGGAAACGTCGGTTTCATGAGGTATTTATTGACAATGTTTAATTGTCCTAAAAAGTTTTTCATGACTTTTAACAAATGTCTTAAATACGTTTTTTTTACAACCATTAATTTTGATAAAATAATTAATTATGACAAATTTTTGGATGTGTCATGTATACAGTTTTCTTGATGGTGGCTTCTACGACTGAAAAAAAAAGTCATAAAATGTGTGTATGATATTTTAGCAATGTTATAAAATCCCAAAATTGTACTAGTAAACATACCGTAGCTAAATACCAAGTTAGATAATATAAGCCAAATACAAATCCTTACAGAATTCGAATGAAACTAACACTACACAAAAACCTTTGCTCTTAGTTCAATCAAACAAAGACTTTGTTCATAACCACCACCAACTTTTGTTATGATGAGATTGAGAAAGAGTTTTGGGACTCAAAAGTAGAAGAACAATATAGAAATAACTGACAAAAAGGATAAAATCTACCGATGAATTCTAAAAACCATAAAATTAAAACGAATTTCTTCTTAGAAAATCGAGCTCTCCTTCATAGATTTCTTCTCCAAAATTTATAGGAACTTCATGCTAGGATTTCCTTCTTGGTTGTTGATGGAAAATTACTGCTTAAAACCAAACTGAATTCATGGGTATTTTCCTTCTCGAAATTCCTTGACTTGAAAATCTCCAGATCTGTTGAAATTGCAATTGTCATGCAACAGCATTGCTTTTGCATTCTGTTAAAACCTGCATCACTTACTTGTCTTTTCTTCTTCCTTTATTCTCTTTTCTCAACTTATTTAATTTAAGGGTCTTTCAACAATAATATCATTAAATTCAACTCTTTTCCTAATTTTTATCTAATAATATGAATAAAATTCGCAAGTATAACTAAGTTTAAAGGTCAAATAAAATCCTTATAAATGAGAATTATCGGTTTGTTGAACTAAATAATTATTCACTCTCCTTCAAAATCCACTTACAGTTGGGAGACTGATTGTAAATATTTGTATATATCCCAGGCATAAACAAAATAAATAACTATTTACTCCCCTCCTCTCATAAAACAGTAGCCATGGTGCCAAATATCACATCTATGAGTTGTATGGATTGTTTGTTGGGTGTGCGACTAAAGTCCCACATCGGTTAGATAAGGAGAAGATCATGGGTATATAAGTGAGAAATAGTATCTCCATTGGTATGAGGCCTTTTGGGTAAAACAAAAAATAAAGCCACGAGGGTATATGTCCAAAGTGGACAATATCATACCAATGTGGAGATATTGGAGGGTCGTTGTCTCTAACATTGTTGTCGTGTGGTTGTTCTTAAAGCTTAGGGTTCGGTTCCATCCTAAATTTTGGCCTAAACTGAACCATGCACTTGCATTAGCTAGCACTCTAGCTTTGATATATAACCACATTAATAAGTCAATACACATTAGAATTCTCCATTTATTATACTACTGACCATAACATAGTGATGATGCCCAAAAATAGTTGTTTTTAATGTTTTAAAAAACAAAAATTATACATATTTGAAAAGAAATTTTGTTTTCTTTTTTTTCTAAAAAACAAATAATGAAGTATTTTAGATCTCATTTCATAACCATTTGGTTTTTTATTTTGAAAATTAAGCTTACAAACACTATTTCTACCTATGAGTTTCTTGATTTTATTATCTCTTTTCTACCAATGTTTTCAAAAAAGCAAGGAAAGTTTTGAAAAATTAGGCCCCGTTTGATAACCATTTTTTATTTTTGAAAATTAAGCTGGCAAATACTAGTTTCACCCATATATTTTCTTGTTTTATCATCCACTTTTTACCTATGTTTTCAAAAATTAATCCAACTTTTAAAAAATAAAAAAAATAGTTTTCAAAAACTTATTTTTGTTTTTTGAGTTTGGCTTGAAAATCTAAGTATTTCCTTAAATAAGATGGAAATCATTGTAGGGAATATGAAATCATTTGTAGAGAAATTGTGAGAAAACAATTACAATTTTTAAAAACTAGAAATGAAAAACCAAATGATTATGAAACAGAATCTAAGAAAAGTAGTTTTTAAAAACTTTTTTTTGGTTTGGAATTCGACTAAGAATTCAAATGTTTCCATACAAAAGACGAAAACTATTGTAAATAAATCGTGAGAAAACAAGCACAACTTTAAACACAAAAATACAAAGGATTATTTAATGGAGCCTTAATTAAGTGGAATATGAAAGCACAGTTTTTTGTTGTGCTCTTTTAGAAAAGTTAGAGAGAGATTAAGAGATAGGTTAGAGAAAGAAAAAGAATTGAAATATAAGTTAGAGAATTAGAGAGATTAAGAGATATGTTTATAAAAGAAGTTTATTTTTTAAAGAAAGAAAAGTTAATGAGGAAAACTAGATAAAGAAAAGTTATTGAGGAAAACTAGATAGAGAAAAGTTAGAGAGCTAAAGATATGTTAAAGAAAGAGTCAGAAATGTTTAGAGATGAAAATAGAAATTTTAGAGAAAGAGTAGAGTTGAATGAGCAAAATATAGGTTAGAGAAAGAAAGAGAAATTATAAACAGAGAAATAAAAGTTGCAATGAGAGAGTATTTAGAGAGAGATTATAGCAAAGTGAAAAGTTTAGGTCTCATTTGATAACCATTTGGTTTTAGATTTTAGATTTTTGAAAATTAAGCTTGTCTTCATGTCAAAAAGAGCGTAGTTCAACTAGCATGTAACAACCCTAATTTTTCAAACCCAAATCTTTTAGGGACGTTACAAACCAACACCGTCTGCGCCAAAACTTTGACAACATAACGGCGTTGCTAAGATAAAACTGAAATTTTTCCTGACCTATTTAAGACATTCCAAAAGGTTTACTAAATACCCAACCTCCTCCAAACTACATTCAATAATAAACTGGGTTCCCAACTGATCAAAAAGTAATCAAATAAAGCGGAACTCAACATGATCACAACTTTAACTAACACCTATACATAACTAAAATCTTCAAAGGAAAGAAGAAGAATGGGCATAACACATAACTCATAAGTACAAATATTTAAAGACATTTAGAAAAAATGTAACGACCCTAATTTTTCAAACCCAAAACTCTTAGGGGTGTTACTAAGCAGCACTGTCTGCGCCAAAACTTTGGCAACATAACGATATTGAAAAGACAAAACCCACATTTTTTCTGACCTGTTTAAAACATAAAACACTACAAAGGTCTATTAGAACACCCAACCTCTTCAAACTACAATCAACAATAGGTTGGGTTTCAGCAGATCAGGAATTTACAACAGTAATGCCACAACATGAAGAAAATGAATAAGAGACTAGCTTCACAATTAAGAAGAACAAGACCATAAAACACCATATGAGTCAATCATCAAGGAAACTTGGCAACATACATAAAGTCTCAATCTATAAAGAAGATACAACGGAAATATAAAGTACTAGAACAACTGCTATGAGCTAAAAGTCACTAAAGAACATCCTTATAGCCTCATCAGGTTGCCACCATCGTCATCCATCTCACAGTTTAGCTTTTATCTGCAAACAAAGAAAAGAATCAGTATAAAAATACTCAGTAAGTAGCCCACTTACGTCCAACCCTATTTCATCATAAACAACGAAACTCATCTACTAAACTCACTCAAACCCCATAATAGGTCTCACATTAGCACACTTCACCCTAAGCTCCCTATGGTAATAACTCGAGCTCTACTTCGGTCTTGGAACTTTGATTGAGGATGCAATGAGAGAAAGAAACTCTCACGCCACTACACACTGGCATAGAGTAGAGCAGGAACGTATCCCACACACCTTATGGCGAATCGCCCCTAAGCCCCCACGGGATAATTGAAAGCAACCACTCTTTGACGAGGACGTACCCTAGGCTCTCACAACACAACAAGCTAGCATAGAGCAGTGAGGTACGTAACCAACACACACTATGGGGAATCACCCCTAAGCTAGCATAGGATAATGGAAAGCAACCACTCCCAGATCTCATCGGGGACACACCCCAGTCTCACAAGCCTATCATATATCGTCAACCTAGAGGTTCCGACTCGCTCAGACGTAACTCAAGGTTTAGTAAGTATTGGGTTCCGTGCTTTATAAGGTTACTAGGGGTTCTAACTAGGCATTCCTAATATCCTCGACCTATCATATATCGTCAACCTAGAGGTTCCGACTAGCTCAGACGTAACTCAAGGTTTAGTAAGTGCTGGGTTCCGTACTTTATAATGTTACTAGGGGTTCTAACTAGGCATTCCTAATATCCTCGACCCATTCTCAAGGGTCCCAAATTCAGCTAGGTTCTCATTCTAACCAAGCCTTAACTCAAATCAGGTACAACCTGAACAATCAACCCCCACCTCACATCATAAGACACATAGTCCATAGATACATGATAAGTACGATCAAACATGATTCATAGGCTCGAGATAACATACACATAATCATGCCAAGTATAAAGCTCATGAAACATAATAAGACACATAGTCCATAGATGCATGATAAATGAGATCAAACATGATTCATAGACTCCGGGTAACATACACATAATCATACCAAGTATAAAGCTCATAAAACATAATAAGACACATAGTCCATAGATGTATGATAAATACAATCAAACGTGAATCGTAGACTCTGGATAACATACACATAATCATGTCAAGTATAAAGCTCATAAAACATAATAAGACACATAGTCCATAGATACATGGATAAATATGATCAAACATTATTCATAGGCTCGGGATAACATGCACATAATCATGCCGAGTATAAAGCTCATAAAAACACGATACAGAAGTTCCATAAGCACTTTCAATAGCTAAATCAAAGTCTAATGCTCAAAACATCTCAGGAATACACAAACAAGCAATGCTAAATTGCCTTACTCTTTCACTTAGGAGCATGACTTAAATCAAAAAGACTACTTACCTTATGTTTGAAGATTCAGAAAAAGAGTGGGTACTTCTAAACAACCAAAATGGGGTCTAAAACAACTTAAGAAGGCAAAACTAAGCGGGTCAAATCAACTATGCGACGGTGGCGACATTCTGACAGTCCGGTGAAACTCCGGTGGTGGTCCGACGACTTTCCAGGGGCGGTCAGGCGAAACTCCGGTGGCGACGGAGGTCCAACGGCTTTTTAGCGGTGGTCCGACACGATGAAGAGTGAGATGAAAAGAAAAGAAGCAGAAAAAGAGGAGAGTTTTGAAGTACACCCCTTAGGTTGCAATTATTCTAGTTTAAATAGATAGCAAAAAGTCCTAATCCTTTTTATAACATGAAGTCCTATTTTTAGAAGAAAGAAATCCTAATCCTCTTTTAAAAAAGAAATCTTAATCCCTTTTTTAAAACATAAATCCTAATCCTTTTTAGACTTTGAAACATCATTTCTAAGAGAATCTAGATTCCTAATTCTGATCCGATTATCCAAAATTTCAAATTTAAAACAAATACAAATTAAAACACCTAATTTTACGGGGCATTACAAAAAAAAAATCAAAACTCTAAGGAAAACTAGTCCTAACGCATGGAAGAACGTCCTCAAGCCTCATCAGGTTGCCACCATCGTCATCCATCCCACCGTTTAACTTTCATCTACAAACAAAAAACATAGAGAGAAACGAGTGAGTATAAAAATACCCAGTAAGTAGCCCACTTACGTCCAAATCTAACTTAGCAAAACAACAAGACTCATCTACTAAACTCCACTCAAACCCAAAAATAGATCTCACTTTTAGCATACTTCACCTTGAGCCGCCTGTGGTAATAACTCAAGCTCTACCTTCAGTCCTGGAATTTGACTGACGATGCTATGAGAGAAAGCAACTCTCACGCCACTACACGCTAGCATAGAGCAGAGCAGCTACGTATCTCACACGCCCTATGGGGAATCACCCCTAAGCCAACACGGGATAATGAAAAACAACCACTCCCTGACGGGGGCATACCCCAGGCTCACCTTAACGCTAGCATAAAGTCACGTATTCAACACGCTTTATGGAGATCTGCCCCTAAGCTAGCACAGGACAATGGAAAACAACCACTCCCTGAATGGGGACATACCCTAGGATCATTACCATCAATACAGGGGTTCCGACTCGCTCAGGCGTAACTCAGGATTTGGTAAGTGCTGGTTCTTGGGTTTTATAAGGTTAATAGGGGTTCGAACTAGGCATTCCTAATATCCTCGACCCATTCTCAAGGGTCTTAAATCTAGCTACGTTCTCACTCTAACCAAGCTTTAACTCAAATCAATCACCTGTTAAGAATGTTAGGTACAACCCGAACAATCAACCTTCACCTCACATAAATCAAAGATACGATCATAACATGAATCAAAAACTCAGGGTAACATCCACATAATCAAACCAAATACAAAGCTCATAAAAAAATCATGCTACCCAAGTTCCATAAGCACTTTAAATAGCTAGACAAAAGTCTAATGCGAGAAACATCTCAAGAATACACAAACAAACAATGTTGATCGTCTTGCTCCTTCACTTAGGAGTTTGGCTTCAATCCCAAAGACTACTTACTTTATGTTTGAAGATTTAGAAAAAGAGTGTGTGTTCCTAAACAACCAAAACGGGATCTAAAACAAACTTAAGAACTCGAAACTGATTGGGCTAGATCAACTACGACGAGCAACGACAGTTCGACGATGGTCCGACGACTTTCCGACAGCGGTCTGGTGACTTCTCGATGGTGGTCCGACGATTTTTTAACGGTGGTCCGGCGACTTTTTCTGTCACGACGCGCAAGTGCATGTAATCGAAGTAATATAAAATGGTATTTTGAGTACCGAGTATCAAATCCTCAGGGACTAAACCGCGAATTTTATCTAGCTCAAATTAATTATAGTGAATTGGAGTTGAACCAACAAAAGAACAAATGAAAGGATGACAAGAATAAACGAAAAATGAACTTCACTAGCAGAATGTTGAAACAAAGATTAAAAGCACTGAAAATGCTATAGCAAACGTGATGGGCTCAGATTAGGTTCTTTATGCAATTTGGGATATAATGTTGGAGCAATTGCAAACTCAAAATTATGCTACAACAATTTAACACGGGATTCTTCCCAGAATTCCTAAAATTTTTCAGCAATTAAATTCTCATTCAATTACCTTATTAAGCTCATTGCTCTTGTACTTTAGTTGGATGGTTATCCCTAACCTACCCATTTTTCACTGCAAGTATTTACTTGTATCAGACCTAAAGTGGATTCTAGCAATTGGTTTTCCCCTTTTTTCCCAAAAGCCAAGAAAACGGTATGGAATGAAGATGGCCAACCTTAGTTCCACATTAAAATTCAACTAAAATCCAACCACAATTTAAGCATACAAAAGCTTAAGCTCAATCCCAAATTACAAAAGTTCCTCTAATTCTTGCCTTAGAAAGAATTAGCTCATGACAAAAAAGAAAATATGCAGAAAATCTATAAATAGAATATATTACAGCAATGAGGTACTTAGAAGCAAGAAAAGAAGATGCAAATTCAAGAGATGAGAAGAAAAGCTTATGGTAGGAAGCTAGAACAACGATCCCTTCTTGCTTTTGCTCCACTTTGTGTTAGGTTTGCTCAATTCTTTAGCTTCTTCTTCTCCTTCTTGAAGAAAACAATAGCTACTTGCTGTCCAAGCCTCTAATTCTCTCCTCCTCTAAATACCTACTTTGACAAGAAACCCTAATGAAGCTTAAAGTGAAAGAGTGTAGATTAAGAAAGCGGAAGCAATTTTGGATCTTGAACACTCTAAGTTTATCAATTTTACAAAACCAAAAACATGCTCAAATCTGGAAAAATAGAGAGTATGAACACATACCTTTGTAGTTCAAAATTCTCCTAATCCGTGGGCAATTTCTTGTCACAAACACTTTGTGGACAACCTCTAATGTCTTCCCTACTATCCTCAGGCCTTAGAACAGATTGTGGGATCTTTGGTAGAGAGAATTTGAAGAGAGATGGGAGAAAGGTCTAAAAAACGTGAATAATCAAAAATCTGATTAATTCCTTTTAATCTAATGGTTTCTTCTTCAATTAAAGAAACCAAAAGCTTCTTCAAGCTAGGAGAAGATGACAGCAAGAAGATGAGAAGGATTTAGCAAGAAGGAGGTGCTCAATTTGAGTGAATTTGAAAAAGTAGCATGGTTGCTCATGCTTTTTCCTTTGGTCCAATTGAAATTCAAAATCAAAATTGAATTTTTCATTTAATTTTAATTCAAAATTAATATAAAATTAATTTTAAATTAAAATAAATTTATTAATTTAACTAATTAAATAATTTAATTAATTAATTTTAAATAATTTATTTAATTTAATATCAAATATTAAATTAAATAATTGGACCAATCCCGATTTCTTAAATCGATCGTTTAAACATGAATCCCTATTCATGTTATAAACCGAGCAAATATTTAAATCACATTTAAATATTTCCACCTCTTCTTTATTATAGTTTAATTCATAATTAAACTGTGACATGTTAAGTATATCACATATAATTAACGTTTTCTCCCAAAACCAAATTTGAACAATTCAAATTCTTTTCTCTCAAAATGTTACAAGGCTTAGTCCGAGCTAGTAAGGGGACCTAATGGACCTACAGATCATGAGCTCCAACGATACAAGATTAACCGGCCAAACTCTTTAGCCTAGCTAATCAACATTCGTTAACCACCGGACACTCCACTAAAGTCCGGTGGTTGCACTCTCCTCACTTTGTAGATATATTTACATCCACTCGATATAACCATGATTAGTAAGTCGATCCTTCACAGGTCGTTCGTAATTACAGCTGGGTTAAAATTATCGTTTTACCCCTGTAATTACTTCTTGTTCCTTAAGTCCCACTGATCCTCTAATGAACAATTGGTTTGTGGTCCAACCAACAAACCGAATCCTCTCGGGCCAATCGGAGGGTGGGCCCTTTTGTTCAAGACCCGGAATCAGCACTTAAGGGAACAACCTCTCTACTAATCCCTAAAGCGGGTAGGAGTGAATTCCATCTTGGAGAACTATGTTCTCAGCTATCTACCCAGTCTTATCCCTGAAGTGGGAGGCTTATTGAGTCGGCAATCTCAGGCCACTCTCACCCATGCACATCTAAGGATAATCCGAATAAACAGGAGTTCATAGCACGCTTTCGAGATTAAGATCGAGTTACCTAGGTCATCGTATGAATATAGTCGATTAAGACAATAAATGAGTTATAAAGTCTAAGTGACTATTTCTCGGTCCCGGTCTTATGCAAACTCATTGCATAGGACGCCCCCACTCGCATGTCTCCACATGAACGATTCAGGATCACATCGTTTGTACTTTACAAAGTGGACCAGCGTTCATAGTGTCCCCTGTGATAAGGTACCCAACCCTATCCCTATACTATAGATCATTGTGGCTATAACTTGAACTCCGATCCACTTTTATGTCACACATAAAGTTCAAGTATACATCCTATAGCCATGGGTTCTTTATTGGATTAGGGTTTCAAAATATATAATTCACTTTATTCAATAACACCTTTACTGAATAAATCTCAATAATAACTTTATTGCAAAATAGAATATACATTCAATTTACAAACTCACGAGTTTTAGGATATAAAAACCCAACATAAAGACCTCTCCCAAGTGATGAAAATAAGGTTTAGTAAAGACCCATTTGTGCCCTATACTCTCCATAGTCTAAATGGCCCCAATTGTAAAAAGCCCAAATGATTCAAATATAATTGCCCCGTGTAAACTGCTAAAGACTTCAGGAGACTGCTTTAAGCAATGGCAATGCTTCAGCATCCTTTTAAAAAATGCTCCAGCATTGCAGATTCTCCTGAAGGGAATCGAATCCCGCAGCAGAAGCGATTGTGAATCGCGCGTTCTCAATTTCGTTACCACGATTACATTCAAGAACTAAACTAACTAGATTAAGCATATAAAAATAGATGGACAACAAGAATTATACCTTTGAAGAACTCTTTCTTCAAGTGCTCCTCCTCTCTCACGATCACGATCTCAGCAACACGAACCCGAACGATCACGGACACTACCACCGGATTTTCTCCGTTGTTCTCTAGGTGAGGAAGGAAAGTGGGTTCCCTTTAGGAGAGGTGAGGTGTTTTGTGAAATTGTAGTTGGAACTCTTTCCAACACAATGTGAGAGAGGCTAGGGTTTCACCAAGTGCTTAACTTCACTTGCCTTAACCTAGTTGCATCTCATGCAACTATATATATAGGCAAATAGGGTGGAAATGACCATCCTACCTCTCCCCTATTCTCTCATTAGTATGTGGTTTATATGTGAATCTAATTCACATTAAAACTATATATTATTTCAATCATATCATATATAATTGATATAACACCTTATGTATGAAATTGAACACTTCAATTTCATTCCTAACTTTATACCCTCAATATTACCATGTTGAGCCAACGGAGGGATCTAATGGACCTAAAGTTCATGAGCTCCAATGATGTGAAATTAACTGATCAAACTCTTTGATCCAGTTAATCAATATTAATTAACTACAAGTCACTCCACTATAGACTTGTAGCTGCACTCTCCTCGTTGTAGATTATATTGTGTCCACTGATATAGTCATTACCTATGAGTCGACCCTTCACAGGTTGTTCGTGATCACAGCTGGGTCAAATTACCGTTTTACCCCTGTGATTACCTCTTTGTTCCTTAAGCACCACTGATCCTCTAATGAACAACAAGTCTATGGTCCTACCATAGACTCATATCCTCATAGTGAAGGGAATCGAATCCCGCAGCGGAAGCGATCGTGAATCACGCGCTCTCGATTTAGTTACAACGATTTCATTCAAGAACGTAAACAACTAGATTAAGCATAAAATAGAATATGGACAACAAGAAATATTACCTTTGAAGAACATTTCTTCAAGTGCTCCTCCTCTCTCACGATCAAGATCTCCGCAACACGAACCACGAACGGACTAAGACACGACCACTGGATCTTCTCCATTGTTTTCTTGGTGAGGGAGAAATATGGGTTCCCCTTAGGTAAGATGAGATGTTGTGAGAGAGAGGGATTGTGTTTTGGAACCTTTCCAACAACACAACAAAGCCTTAGGTTGACCTTTTCTAGTTTCATCTTATGCAACTATATATAAGGAGATAGGGATAGAAATTACCATTCTATCCCTATTTCATTCTCTCTTTAATATATAGTTAATATGTGAATCCAATTCACATTAAAACTATATATTATATCAATTATATCACATATAATAGATATGACATCTCATATATGAAATTGAAGACTTCAATTTCATTCCTAACTTTATACCCTCAATATTACCATGTTGAGCCAATGGAGGGACCTAATGGACCTACAGTTCATGAGCTCCAATGATATGAGATTGACTGATCAAACTCTTTGATCCAGTTAATCAATATTCATTAACTACAAATCACTCCACTATAGATTTGTAGCTGCACTCTCCTCACTGTAGATTATATTGTGTTCACTGATATAATCATTACCCATGAGTCGACCCTTCACAGGTTGTTAGTAATTACAGCTGGGTCAAATTACCATTTTACCCCTGTGATTACCTCTTTGTTCCTTAAGCACCACTGATCCTCTATTGAACAACAAGTCTACGGTCCTACCATAGACTCACACCCTCATAGAGGGCGGGGCCCCGTTTTTCAAGACCTGGAGTTAGTTCTTAAGGGAACAACCTATCTAATTCCTTAGTGTAGGAATGAGTGAATTCCATCTTGCACAGTTAAGTTCCCTACTACCTACGAGGTTCTGTCCTTAAAAAGGTAGGCTTATTGAGTCGGCTACAAGCCACTCTCACTCATACTAGTCTAAGGACAAACCCCTATTAGCAGGAGTTCTTAACTTGCTCAGGATTCAGGTTAAGTCACTAATGATCATCTATAAATTACTAGTCTTATCCTGTTAAGGGTGTTACAATGGTTAGACTAATAATTTGCAGTTCGGTCTTCCATGAACTCTTCATACAGGATGCCCCCACTCACATGTCAACTACATGAATGAGTTGGATTACCTCATTTGTACTAATTACAAAGTGGGTCGCATCCATGGTGTTACCAGAATGAGATTTCCAACCTTATTCTTATACCATAGACCATTTAGGTTATATTCTTGAACTCAACCCAAATAGTGTCCTTTACACTGATGTTTAAGATATATGTTATAACCTTGGAGCTTAGTTTATTGGATTTATAAAGCAAGACTGTAATTCTATCAAAACAAATAACCCTTTATTTAATTGATCAAAATTACACAAGTTTTGAACATAAATCCCAAGGGCGGGGCCCCGTTGTTCAAGACCTGGAGTTAGTTCTTAAGGGAACAACCTATCTAATTACTTAGTGCAGGAATGAGTGAATTCGATCTTGCACAGTTAAGTTCCAGCTACCTATGAGGTTCTGTCCCTGAGAAGGTAGGCTTATTGAGTCGGCTACAGGCCACTCTCACCCATACTAGTCTAAGGACAAACCCCTATCAGCAGGAGTTCTTAACTCGCTAAGGATTCAGGTCGAGTCACTAATGACCATCTATAAATTACTAGTCTTATCATGTTAACGGTGTTACACTGGTTAGACTAATAATTTGTGGTCCGGTCTTGGATGAACTCTTCATACAGGATGCCCCCACTCGCATGTCAACTACATGAATGAGTTGGATAAGCTCATTTGTACTAATTACAAAGTGGGCCGCATCCATGGTGTTACCAGAATGAGGTTTCCAACCTTATTCTTATAACATAGACCATTAAGGTTATATTCTTGAAGACAATCCAATTAGTGTCCACTACACTGATATTCAAGATATGTATATTATCAAGATATACGTTATAACCTTGGAGCTTAGTTTATTGGATTTATAAAGCAAGACTATAATTTTATCAAAACAAATAACTCTTTATTTCTTTGATCAAAATTACACAAGTTTTAGGACATAAATCCCAACAATCTCCCACTTGACCTAAAGCTTGTGGAGTACTATAACATTACAGTAATGTAAATACAATAAACTAGGGCATTTAAACCCTTTGTACAAAATACTCCCACTTGCCCTAGTTGGGGAAGACTTGTAAACCTAGACTTTCTAAGTGACTCTCAAATACTTTAGCCGTGAGAGCCTTTGTAAAAGGATCAGTAACGTTGTGCTCTGAGGCTTTCTTCGTGACAATCACGTCTCCTATATGCACGATCTCCCGGATGAGATGATACTTCCGCTCAATATACTTTCCCCTCTTGTGACTTCGGGGTTCCCTCGAATTTGCCACTGCACCAGTGTTATTTCAATACAACGTGATGAGCAAAGTCATATTTGGAACAAATTCCAAATTTAGCATGAATTTCCTTAACCAAACGACGTCTTTAGCTGCTTCACAAGCCGCTACATATTCGACCTCCATGGTGGAATCTGCGATGCATCATTGCTTGACGCTTCACCATACTACAACTCCTCCATTAAGAGTAAATACTGACCCTGATGTAGATTTTTAAGAATCTTTATCAGTCTGAAAATCAGAATTCGTGTATCCTGTAAGGATGAAATCCTTAGCCCCATACACAAGCATGTAGTTCCTAGTTCTTCGAAGATACTTAAGGATTGTTTTAGCCGTTGTCCAGTGTTCAAGTCCTGGATTGGATTGGTACCTCATCGACCATTCCAATCAGAAAACATATGTCGTGCCTAGTACACAACATGGCGTACATCAGGCTCCCAACAAACACCGATGCATAAGGAATCCGTCTCATATCCTCAACTCCTTGAGGTGTCTTAGGACACTGTTTCTTAGACAAATGGACTCCATGTCTGAAACAAACAAGCCCTTTTTGGAGTCTTGTATCTTAAACCTTGACAACACTTTGTCTATGTAAGATGTTTGAGACAAGGCTAGTGTTTTATTCTTGCGGTTCTAGACAATCTGGATCCCAAGAACAAACTGTGCATCACCCAAATCTTTCATTTGGTATTGTGTAGCTAGCCAATCCTTAATGTCAGTAAGATAACCTACATCATTCCCAATGAGTAGGATATCATCCACATAGAGAATTAGGAATGCGATAGAACTATTGATGATTTTCTTGTAGACACAAGGTTCATCATCATTCTGGTCAAAACCATAACATTTGATTGCCTCATCAAATCTTATATTCCATGACCTAGAGGCTTGTTTCAGTTCATAAATTGACCTTTTAAGCCTGCAAACCTTTTGCTCTTGTCCCGGTTCAATGAACCCTTTGGGTTTGTCCATGTAGATGTTTTCCTCAAGATTGTCATTCAAAAAGGTTGTCTTGATATCCATTTGCCATATCTCATAGTCAAAATATGCGGCAATGGCAAGTAGGATACAGATAGACTTTACCATAGCAACAGGTGAAAAGGTTTCCTCATAGTCAACCCCTTCAACCTGGGTATAACCCTTTGCTACTAGTCTAGCTTTATAGGTTTGAACCTTCCCATCTACACCACGCTTTCTCTTGTAGATCCACTTACAACCTATAGGTTTTACCCCATCAGGCTTATCTACAAGATCCCAAACAGAATTGAAGTACATAGACTCCATTTCTTGGTCCATGGCTATGACCCATTTGTCTTTGTCTTTGTCAACCATTGCTTGATTATAAGACAATGGATCCTCGGAGTTGTCATCTAGTATAACAACTTGGGTTTCAAATAAACCCATGTAATGGTAAGTTTGTGTTATAACCCTCCCAGTACGTCGAGGTATACTCAACTCTTGAGATGGACTCTCTTGACCAGACAAGCTAGTATCAACAACTCTTGTTGACGTACTAGTTTTATTAGCAACCTTTGCTATTGTTCCGTCTAACTCACTCAACACAATTTTACTTCTTGGCTAGTGGTCCCTTATGTGGTCCTCCTCTAAGAAAGTGACATTTGTCGACACAAAAACCTTATCTTCCTTAGGATCATAGAATAAACCACCTCTTGTTTCTTTTGGGTAGCCTACGAATAGGCACAATTTTGAACGTGAATCCAACTTCTTTGGATTTGTCACAAGCACATGTGTTGGGCAGCCCCAAATTCTTAAATGACATAAACTACCTTTACGTCCTTTCTAGAGTTCAAAAGGTGTTTCAGAAACACTTTTTGAGGGCACATTATTCAAAATGTATACCGCAGTCTCTACTGTGTAACCCCAAAATGAACTAGGGAGATGAGCATAACTCATCATTGATAGAACCATGTCCAACAAGGTTATATTTCTCCTTTCCGATACACTGTTTTGCTGTGGTGTACTGGGAGCCGAGAGTTGGGATGTAATTCCATGTTCTATCATATAGTTCTGGAATTTTAAATCCATGTACTCTCCACCTGATCCGATCGAAGTGTTTTAATAGTTTTACCTAATTGATTTTCAACCTCAGTCTTCAATTCCTTGAACTTTTCAAGTGCTTCAGACGTATGGTGCATTAGGTAAATATGCCCAAATCTAGAATAATCATCTATAAAATAGATGAAATATTCATATCCTCCTTAGCTTTAACATTCATCGGACCACAAAGATCTTAATGTATAAACTCAAGAGGTTCTTTGGCTCTATAATCTTTTCACTAAAAGGTCTTTTAGTCATTTTGCCTTCTAGGCAAGATTCACATACAGGTAAAGTATTTTCTTCTAACTCATTTAGAAGTCCATTCCTTACTAATCTCTCAATCCTATTGAGATTAATGTGACCCAATCTTAGATGCCAAAGATGAACATTTTCTTTAGGATAAATTTTACGTTTCTTAGTTTATGTGTTTGCAGTTTTAAATAATTCAGTGTTCAAAACCATTTTGACTGAATTAGGCCTTAAAACATACAACCCATTTTCTAATGAAGCTGAACATAGTTCTATACCTTTCTTCAAAATAAACACTTTATTCATAGAGAAGGAAACAAAAATACATTGTTCTATGAGGCAAGAAATTGAAATAAGGTTTCTAGTAAACCCTGGTATCACTAATATATTGTCCAACAACATATATTTCTTGCCAAAATAAAGCTTCATCGTGCCTACTGCTACAGCTGAGACGACTTCTCCATTTCCAACCCGGAGTGTTATCTCACCTTTCTGTAGCTGCTGCCATGAGTCAATTCCCTGAAAAGAAGAGCAAACATGATTAGTGGCGCAATTCCCTGAAAAGAAGAGCAAACATGATTAGTGGCGCCTGAATCAAGTATCCAAGCAGTTTTATCATTATCCACTAACCAAGCTTCTAGGCAAAGTAAATCATATTTACCTTCCTTCTTCTTTTTTGCAATGTACTTCGGACAGTTCCGTTTCCAATGCCCGTCTTCGTTGTAGTGGAAATATTTTCCTTTATCAGCAACTTCTTTGACTTTCTTGCCGTTCTGGGCGACAGCTTTATCAGCTCGTTTCCCTTTACCAACCTTCTTCATGTTCTTCTTCTTCCCTTTCAGGTTAGAAGAAGATGAAACCACTGTTTTTGTCCCAGAGGTTGAACTTTTGTGATAACTCCTACTGGCAACATTTGCCTCACCTTTCGATCCCTGAATTTTCATCAAAGATTGAAAGGTCCGAGTTCATTCGAGAGGAGGTAAGATTAAAAGTAAGCTTGTTCATAACAACATTACTTCTAAATCAGAGGAAATTATCCGGAAGGGTTTCGAATGAAGTCGACTGCTCGACTCATCGATGGAAGCACCATTCAACTCTGCGATGTTAAAGTGCACCATCATATCCAGGACATGATCCCGAACAGATGTACCCTCTGGCATCCTTGAGTTGAATATGTACTTCAGGGCATTGTGTCGGGCCTGTGTGGACAGTTGCCCAAACATACCCTGCACAGAATCCATGATTTCCTTGGCAGTTATCATGCCCTCATGCTTCTTGGCTAATATGTCAGACATACTTGCCAACATGTAGACCTTGGCCTTATCATTGGCCTTGATCCATCGATCATATGCATCACGAACACTTCGTGACGCATTCGAGCCTGACACCTGAGGACACTACTCAGTTAGCACAAACTTCAGATCATCCACTACCAACACAGTGTTGAGTTTGTTTTTCCATGTCATCATATTCTCTCCGGTTAACTTTTCCGCACCCAATAAGGAAATAATAGAGCTAGACATTTTTGCTGAAAAATTTACAAACGAACTTGTATGAGTTTCTTGCTATAACTCTAATCCAATCATGTTTTAGCTAATTATCAAATGATTCCTAGGCCATTTATAATTTGTAATGATACTCCAAAGGTTTAGAATGTATGACACCGAAGGGTAATAAAAAGCACTCCTCCTCTGGATCAAGACACTCTTGACCAAAACCTAATACCAGAATAACTCTTATTCCTATAGACTTTAGTTACCATTTTTCGGTCAGGATACATACACAACTTATGTACCCCGTGAGTGTAACCCTTTGTCTTTAGATCCCAGAGTCTCCATCCAATAAAATCTGCCGAAGGGAGGACTAGATTGAAAAACAGACTAAACAAATCTTTATCCCTTTCGGATGTCTACTGTGTTCGATCCCCTATGATCAAGCCCTCCAAAGGGATTGTCTGGTCCAGGCCAAACTAGTAGGCTGACCATAGTAGTCTAACGGTGTTGATAACTCACCATAAGTGAGTTATTTTACTAGAATTTTAGTGTTTAATCCACTTGAATTGCATTTAATTTAGTGATCCTCATGTTATTTTATCCCTAAATTATGTGTGTTAGCTTTAAAATCTTGAATTTAAGCATTAGGTGAAAAAAGAATTAATTTTGATGTTTTTGTGTTTTAATTCAAGAATTTAGGATAATAAGCTAACGGTTAATTAAAGACCGAAATTTGAGATTTTTCTTAACTCCAAAAATCCTCGTGTATTTAGTTTGATTTATAATTGACTTCATAAATTTATTTGAGATTTTTCTGTGTGTAGGAGATGTTTAAAAATTACAAGAGTCCCTAAGAGCATTTTAGACATTTTACCCGAAGGGTTATATGGTCTTTTTACTCTTAAGGGTATTTTTGTAATTTGTGGAGTTAGGGCAACACCATCTTGTATAAGGAGGCTAGGGTTTACAAGTGTGAAGGGGAGTTGGAGTTGTGACAAGAGGAAGAGATCGAGAAGGAGAAAAAGAACTCGTGAGATTGCTGAAGCAAAGGGCCTGCATTGGAAGGAAAAAAATCTACAGCCCTTTGCTGAAGCAAACGTTGCTGCACACATCCGAGAAGGAGCCCTTTTGCTGAAGCAAAGTGTAGCTGTGCTTGGCGGTAGAGGCTCTTTGTTTCTTTGGAAGCAATTGGATGAGAGAAGAAGAAATCACGAGAGGGAGGCATTGCTGAAGCAAACCGTGGAGTAGAGGGTTGGCCATCTGCTGGAATCAACCTATCTTTGTTGGAGAAAAACCGAGAGTAGGGGTTTGTCCACCTGCTGTGATATGCCCATCTTTGCTGAAGCAAAATCGAGAGTCAGTGCAGTTCGGTTTTCACAGACGTCGTTCCCGAAGTTTGCGATTTCTGGCTATCCAACTGTTGGATTTTGCTACAATTTTCTCAGCCTATTAAGGACTCATATAGCTCCATTTTGAACGGTTGGATTGTTGTTTGGAGCTTTGCGGTCTCAGATATCGCTGTCACATTGGGCGTCCACTGCAGTTCGGTTTTTCACAGACGACACTCACAAAGTTGTCGTTTGCTGGGGTTTGAACCGTTGGATTGTGCTGAAACTTTGTCAGCCTGTTGGGGACTCATAGAGCGTAGTTGTCAACGGTTGGATCATTGTTCGGAGCCCCGGTTCATCCGATATTGCTATCGGACAGAACCTAAAGAATATCGAAACTTGCTGCTATTGTCTGCTGCCTTCGGTGAGATCTTGGCATTTTGCTGAAGCAAAACACATGTCAATTTCCTCGTGTAAACTTCTCCTATTCCCTAATTATTTTGGCTTGTTGTTACTCCAATTTTGAGCGTTTATTGTGCTCTTTTTACTCACTGTTTTAGGCTAAATTCATGACTCAAGCTTACAGGCTGAATTTGTGATTAATTTGGGTTGTTTTGTGATACTATTAGAGCACATATTTGAATTTATTAAACAACACAAGCATGCATAAATTAGAGATTTGTGAGTTGATTTACATGAGCTAATTTGTCTTAGGCAAGGGTTAGGTTGTTTAAATGTAATTTAAATGTAATCAAACTAAATACACGAGGATTTTTGGAGTTAAGAAAAATCTCAAATTTCGGTCTTTAATTAACCGTTAGCTTATTATCCTAAATTCTTGAATTAAAACACAAAAACATCAAAATTAATTCTTTTTTCACCTAATGCTTAAATTCAAGATTTTAAAGCTAACACACATAATTTAGGGATAAAATAACATGAGGAACACTAAATTAAATGCAATTCAAGTGGATTAAACACTAAAATTCTAGTAAACTAACTCACTTATGGTGAGTTATCAAACCCCCAAACTTGAACTACTCATTGTCCTCAATGAGTTCTATTCCCCAAAGACTTAAAAGGCCTTTAAAGACTCAGATCATTTGGGTGACTAAACAAGGATTGAATATTTATGTTCTAAGCTACAAGTCACCATTCAATCAATGCTCTCTAAGTGGCTCACCTGGGGTTTCTTAGCTACACTTATGCATCAATAACCAAGAGCAAACCAACTAGGATTCAACATCTACCCTCAAGCTCAACCACTAGAATCCTAATCATTTAAATCAAGCAACCCATAGTTAAAAATAAGTCATACTCCAAAACTTGCATGGCTACAATTTAATGATTATTCCTTTTTATTTTTTTTATATATATATATTTTTTTTAAAAAAATAGATATGTGCATTATTCCCCTCAATTTCCATAAAACTCACTGCTAAGGGCAAGGTTTTTTTTTTTTACTTCTTTTTTTTGTTGGTTTTATTTTTATTTATTTTTTTGACTCTCCCATAGTTCTTAGAATGGCCACGTGTTTAGCGCAGCACACCTAAGCAATGGGACTTCCCGTAGTTCTTAGAATGGCACACGTGGTTAGCAGCGCACCTAAGCAATGGAAATAGGTTTCTTGCTTGATACCTTCGCTCCAAGAGGCCAGCATGGTTAGTGCCCAGACCCCCTGACATCGAGCACCAAGTTGCCTGTACTGACTCTAAATAACAAAACAAGTAGCATATTTTTTTCTAGCCCAACAAAGTTTTAGGGAAATGGAAGGTTTGCACACTCTTTCTTTCTTTCACTTTTTTTTTCTTTTTTCTTTTTTTTTTAAAAAAAATATCGAAGAATTTACTTTTCCCCCTAAACTTAGAGTACTCAATGTCCTCATTGAGTTAGGGAGGTCGGGTAACTCCCCCAAACTTGAAATAATCATAAATTTGAAGTTTACTAATTTTGGAGTGCTCTAAAAAATATATGGGTTACCTAACTTGTCATGGCTTCTAGTTTTTTGAAATTTTTGGCCTAGGAGTTGAATCCTAACTACTTTGATTGACATACTAACCATAAGCGCACTAAAGAACCCTAATGACAAGCTTGACCTTGAGAAACACCAAACAAGATAGCATACTCTTGCCTCAAACACAAGCAACAACTCTTATTTTCATTAACCCTGAGATTTGACCTTAACTTTTTATTTTCAAGGAGATGCATACCAAGTTTCTTCAAAAGACATAACACTTTTTACCATTAAAAACACATGAGAAACTTAATTTTTAAACAAGGGATAACAACCATTTTTTCTATTTTTACTTGCTTAAACGTAATGAATCAACTACCTACATCATGCATATCAAAGATCATGAAAACCAGCAACTAAACATGGAACCTGGTAGTCAAAATAGATCATTTTGTAGTCCTAAAGCAAGTAAATAACTTTATAAACACAAAGGCTTGCAACACCCTATAAACTTTAGCAGCACACAGTCTCATCAGCCGAAAAAAATTTCAATTAAGCCCAAACTCAGATTAAGAACAACACATCTCCCCCTCATGGTTAAAGCACACATTGTCGTTAATGTATAATCTACTCACTTAAGCATGCTTAAGGACAATTAATAAAGATGGAAGGGAGAACAATACTGCCCTAAATCGAGGAGACCTCTACTACAACACATATCACTCATCAATCCCCAAGGGAGCTGCAAGATAGGCAAGGGTTATTTATTCGAAAACAAAATCAACTAAAAATGAAACAAAAGCCAAAAAAAAAAAAATTAAAAACAAAACAAACGAAATAAATTTTGGGTTGCCTCCCAAGAAGCACTTGTTTAAATGTCATTAGCTTGACGGAGTACACTTGGGCTTGTCAAGGTAATAAAAAAATTCTCCCATTTCTTCGGGCCTCTCTTTCTTGAATCTACAAAACAAATCAGAGCTAGCAAGAATACTAGCTTCTCGTGAGAGCCCGAGTCAGATATGTTTTTTGATTTTTCATATAATAAAAGAAAAGAAGGAAAAACAACAAAGTAAACATTTTTTAGTTTTTTATTTGGTAAAAGAAAAGAAGGAAAAACAGGAAAATGAACAGACTCACAAAAAGACACTGACTCGAGAGCATAAAAAGAAAAACACTCACCAATAAGAGAAAAATCAGAAGATAGAACTGTCATAGACTCAAAAGCCTCAAACTCTACCTCCTGGCCTAACTCAACAGGCTCGACTTTTTCCAAACTCTCACTAACTCTATCCTGGTATGTGTTGAAAGGTTTTAGTTCTTTTACATCTAAAGCACAATCCTCTAAATGCCCATACTCCGAAAAATGTGAAGGACTAGGATCCTGAAGGTTTATTAGTGGGTCAGTGATCAAGTGACTCACCGAACTATCTAATGGAGTGGGTCCTCCTTCACTATCTTCCCTAGGGTGCTCAACCTCAGATGAGTCTAAATAAATTTGTTCTCTAAGGGAGGCAAGTGTATCCGTTAGGTGTTGAATTGACTCCTCTATTTGTCTATTCATCTCTTCTATTTGACTATTCCTCTCTTCTGTGGTTTTCATATATTCTAATAACAACATTTTAAGGGAAGATTCATCTTCTATGTGGGTTTCTTGAATATAGGAAGGATGTGGCTCAAAACCCTTAGGATATGGTTCATAGCCCCAATTGCTCTGATAATTATCATACATATGGTTCCCATAAGTCATAGGGTTAGTATGATAGTAATTAGGTATTTGGTAGCCATAAGATTCAAACCCCTCACTAGAAGACGCTAAATTGACATAGGGATAATCATAAGAAAAGGAACTATATTGTGGTTGCTCATTGGGCACAGAAGACCACCCAAAGTGAAAGAAAAAAGAAAAAAAAGTAAAAGTATCGGGGTTTTATTCTAATTTGCATTAGTTTAGGGCACTAATATTTTCGCATCAGGTGTAAACCGATAAAAGAGACCGTAGGTTTTATTTTTCACTAAACCTGCTCCCACTCACTATAAGTATCTTCTCCATTCATCTTGATATTGACTCATACAAACACCATACGAAGGGGGACGCTCCCGTTTGCGCCACGAGGCCAAGTATGAGTCTCACGGTGTGAATTCCCTGGAGATAACGTAGGTGGAAAAATATGTATCATATACACTTTTCCTCCCACTGGATACTTTAAAGTTATAGGAATCTTATTGAGGCTAAAACCAAGCTAATGGTTTTACCTAACTCTATCAATATAACTCTTATATCGATAATCAATATAACTCTTATATTGATTTTATCCTAAGTTTGTTAATATAACTTTTTATATTAAATCTAGGATTTCTAGTTTATTAACCCTTTAATAAACTCGCTGACGCTACTGTAATTTATAAACTCTCTGATTAAATTTCACTCCCGTGTCGGTTCTGTGGGGGTGTTCCGCTTTAAAATCTTAAATTAAATACCCAAATTTTAGACAAAACCTTCCTTAAACAGAGTTCCTCTTTTAATCATAACTTATAAATTACTTGGTTCCTAATTCTAATCTAATTAGAACTAGATAACCTAAGGTCTATTATTTCCAAGTTTTAAACATTTTAAAACTAATAATTAACCTTAGGTGACATGCATACTATGTTATAGTGCTTGATCATTCATCACATGAATAATAAGACATTCATAGCATAATCCTCTCATGATATATAATGCATGTCAATGCTGTCCATAAATTAATATAACAACTTTATATTAATTAATCATGCAAACTATATAATATAACTCTTTATATTATAAATGATGCATGAAAATGCTTAACCTAAGGTGAGATTTCTAAAATAATAACATACATTATGCATGGCAATAATTACACAACAATTGCATAATTTAAATAGTAAAATTAGACCAATTTTAGCACCCTAAAATTAATTTTAATTAATATAATCTAATTATATTAATTAAAATTAAATAAATTAAATATAAATAAATATAAAACGTTTTTAGATTTATTATATATAATAAAAACTGAATTTTCGCCCGTTGAAAAATCGCTGAAACGCCTTCGGCGTTGCAACGTTGTATGTTGTCCGTTTCTGCCTGTTGGAGCGCATTGCGAAACGCCTTCGGCGTTGCAATGATGAAGGTCGCGTTGCAACGCTGCCTCTGATGCGTGCCTCCTTCCGCAAGCGTAGCGTTGCAACGCCAATGAACAACGTTGCAACGCTGCACACAGACAACAAAGTAAAATCTCCATTTCTTGCTCGTTTTCGCTCCGATCTTCTCAGCAACCACCTTGCCTCGATCGACACGGACTAAAATTGCCCAGAACACAGGGCCCTTATATTTAACGATTCGATGAAAATTGTAAATCTAAGTGCCAAAATTGAAAACATCTAATTTGCAAATCGATCATACATCTCATGCAAAACAGTAAATCCCACCTCGTTCTTGAAAAATCCAGAACGAAAATTACGAATGCAATTGGGCTCTAATACCAATTGAAGGGAATCGAATCCCGCAACAGAAGGGATTGTGAATCGCGCGTTCTCAATTTCGCTACCACGATTACATTCAAGAACTAAACTAACTAGATTAAACATATAAAAGTAGATGGACAACAAGAATTAGATGGACAACAAGAATTATACCTTTGAAGAATTCTTTCTTCAAGTCCTCCTCCTCTCTCACGATCACGATCTCAGCAACACGAACTCGAACGATCACGAACACTACCACCGGATCTTCTCCGTTGTTCTCTAGGTGAGGGAAGAAAGTGGGTTCCCTTTAGGAGAGGTGAGGTGTTTTGTGAAATTGTAGTTCGAACTCTTTCCAACACAATGTGAGAGAGGCTAGAGTTTCACCAAGTGCTTAGCTTCACTTGCCTTAACCTAGTTGCATCTCATGCAACTATATATATAGGCAAATAGGGTGGATATGAAGGGAATCGAAGTCCCGCAGCGGAAGCGGTTGCGAATCGCGCGCTCTTGATTTAGTTACAATGAATAATTCAAGAACAAATAAAACTAGATTAAGCATACAAATATAATGGACATCAAGAAATTACCTTTGAAGAACCTTTCTTCGAGTGCCCACTCTTCCACGATCACGATCTCAGCAATAGGAACTCCAACGTACGAAGACACGACCACTGGATCTTCTCCGTTGTTCTCTAGGTGAGGGAGGAAGGTGGGTTCCCTTTAGGAGAGTTGAGGTATTTTGAGAGAGATGTGTGCTTTGGAACTCTTCCAACAACACAACAAGAGAGCTTGTAAAACCTTAACCTAGTTGCATCTTAGCAACCATATATATAGAGAAATAGGATGAAAATGACCATCCTACCCCTCCTTTAATCTCTCTTTCGTATATAGTTTATATATGAATCTAATTCACAATAAAACTATGTATTATATCAATTATATCATATATAATTGATATAACTCCTCATGTATGAAATTGAACACTTCAATTTCACTCCTAACATTATACCCTTAATATTACCATGTTGAGCCAACGGAGGGATCTAATGGACCTACAGTTCATGAGCTCCAATGATGTGAGATTAACTGATCAAACTCTTTGATCCAGTTAATCAATATTCATTAACTACAAGTCACTCCACTATAGACTTGAAGCTGCACTCTCCTCACTGTAGATATTATTGTGTCCACACTTCTTTGCTCCTTAAGCACCACTGATCCTCTAATGAACAACAAGTCTAAGGTCCTACCTTAGACTCATACCCTCATAGAGGGCGGGGCCCCGTTGTTCAAGACCTAGAGTCAGTTCTTAAGGGAACAACCTATCTAATTCCTTAGTGTAGGAATGAGTGAATTCCATCTTGCACAGTTAGGTTTCCAGCTACCTACGAGGTTCTGTCCCTGAGAAGGTAGGCTTATTGAGTCGGCTACAAGCCACTCTCACCCATACTAGTCTAAGGACAAACCCCTATAAGCAGGAGTTCTTAACTTGCACAGGATTCAGGTCGAGTCACTAATGACCATCTATAAATTACTAGTCTTGTCCTCGTATAGCGATTGTTACACTGGTTAGACTAATAATTTGCGATCTAGTCTTGTATGAACTCTTCATACAAGATGCCCCCACTCGCATGTCAACTACATGAATGAGTTGGATTACCTCATTTGTACTAATTAAAAAGTGGGCCGCATCCATGGTGTTACCAGAATGAGGTTTCTAACCTTATTCTTATACCATAGACCATTTAGGTTATATTCTTGAACTCAACCCAAATAGTGTCCACTACACTGATGTTTAAGATAAATGTTATAACCTTGGAGCTTAGTTTATTGGATTTATTAAAGCAAGACTGTAATTCTATCAAATCAAATAACACTTTATTTAATTGATCAAAATTACACAAGTTTAGGGCATAAATCCCAACAATCTCCCACTTGACGTAAAGCTTGTGGAGTACTAAACATTACAGTAATGTAAATACAATAAACTAGGGCATTTAAACCCTTTCGTACAAAATACTCGCACTTGCCCTAGTTGGGGAAGACTTTTAAACCTAGACATTCTAGGTGACTCTCAAATACTTTAGCCGTGAGAGCCTTTGTAAAAGGATCAACAATGTTGTGCTCTGAGGCTATCTTCGTCACAATCACGTCTCCTCTATGCACGATCTCTCGGATGAGATGATACTTCCGCTCTATAAGCTTTCCCCTCTTGTGACTTTGGGGTTCCCTCGAATTTGCCACTGCACCACTGTTATCGCAATACAACGTGATGGGAAAAGTCATATTTGGAACAACTTCCAAATTTAACATGAATTTCCTTAACCAAACGACCTCCTTAGCTGCTTCCCAAGCTGCTACAAATTCGACCTCCATGGTGGAATCGATGATGCATCCTTGCTTGACGCCGCCATACTACAACTCCTCCGTTAAGAGTGAATCATCGACCACGATGTAGATTTCCGAGAATCTTTATCAGTCTGAAAGTCAGAATCCGTGTATCCTGTAAGGATCAAATCCTTAGCTCCATACACAACCATGTAGTTCCTTGTTCTCCGAAGATACTTAAGGATTGTTTTAACCGCTGTCCATTGTTCAAGTCTTGGATTGGATTGATACCTACTGGCCATCCCAACTGCTAAACAGATGTCGGGCCTAGTACACAACATGGCATACATCAGGCTCCCAACAGCTGAAGCATAAGGAATCCGTCTCATATCCTCAACTCCTTGAGGTGTCTTAGGACCCTATTCCTTAGACAAAAGGATTCCATGTCTAAAAGGCAACAAGTCCTTTTTGGAATCTTGCATCTTAAACCTTGACAACACTTTGTCTATGTAAGATGCTTGAGACAAGGCTAGTGTTTTATTCTTGCAATTCCGGACAATCTGGATCCCAAGAACAAAGTGCGCATCACCCAAATCTTTCATTTGGAACTGTGTAGCTAGCCATTCCTTGATGTCAGTAAGATAACCTACATCATTCCCAATGAGTAGGATATCATCCACGTAGAGAATCAGGAATGCGATTGAACTATTGACGATTTTCTTGTAGACACAAGGTTCATCATCATTCTGGTCAAAACCATAAGATCTGATTGCCTCATCAAATCTTATATTCCAGGACCTAGAGGCTTGTTTCAGTCCATAAATTGACCTTTTAAGCCTGCAAACCTTTTGCTCTTGAACTGGTTCAATGAACCCTTTGGGTTGGTCCATGCAGATGTTTTCCTCAAGATTGTCATTCAAAAAGGCTGTCTTGACATCCATTTGTCATACCTCATAGTCATAATATGCGACAATGTCAAGAAGGATACGGATAGACTTTACCATAGCAACAGGTGAAAAGGTTTCCTCATAGTCAACCCCTTCAACATGGGTATAACCCTTTGCTACTAGTCTAGCTTTAAAGGTTTGCACCTTCCCATCTACACCACGTTTTCTCTTGTAGATCCACTTACAACCTATAGGTTTTATCCCATCAGGCTTATCTACAAGATCCCAAAAAGAATTGAAGTACATCGACCCCATTTCTTGGTCCATGGCTATGACCCATTTGTCTTTGTCTGTGTCAACCATTGCTTGATTATAAGTCAATGGATCCTCGCAGTTGTCATCTGATATAACAACTTGGGTTTCAGCTAAACCCATGTAACGGTCAGGTTGTATCACAACCCTCCTACTACGTCGAGGCATACTCAACTCTTGAGATGGACTCTCTGTTGGGATTGACGCCCTAAACTTGTGTAATTTTGATCAATTAAATAAAGTGTTATTTATTTTGATAAGATTACAATCTTGCTTTTATAAATCCAATAAACTAAGCTCCAAGGTTATAACATTTATCTTGAAATCAGTGTAGTGTACATTATGTGGGTTGAGTTCAAGATTATAACCTAAATAGTCTACATGGATGCGACCCACTTTGTAATTAGTACAAATGAGGTAATCCAACTCATTCATGTAGTTGACATGCGAATGGGGGCATCCTTTATGAAGAGTTCATACAAGACTGGATCGCAAATTATTAGTCTAACTAGTGTGACACCGTTAACAAGATAAGACTAGTAATTTATAGATTGTCATTAGTGACTCGACTTGAATCCTGAGCAAGTTAAGAACTCCTACTTATAGAGGTTTGTCCTTAGACTAGTATGGGTGAGAGTGGCCTGTAGCCGACTCATTAAGCCTACCTTCTCAGGGACAGAACCTCGTTGGTAGCTGGGAACTTAACTGTGCAGATGGAATTCACTCATTCCTCTCCGAGGAATTAGATAGGTTGTTCTCTTAGAATCGACTCCAGTCTTGAACAACGGGGCCCGCCCTCAATGAGGTATGAGTCTAAGGTAGGACCTTAGACTTGTTGTTCATTAGACGATCGGTGGTGCTTAAGGAGCAAAGAGGTAATCATAGGGTAAAAACGGTAATTTGACCCAATCGCGATTACGAACAACTTTAATGAAGGGTCGACTCATGGGTAATGACTATATCGCGGACACAATAATATCTCAGTGAGGAGAGTGCAACTACAAGTCTATAGTGGAGTGACTTGTAGTTAATGAATATTGATTAATTGGATCAAAAGAGTTTGATCAGTTAATCTCACATCATTGGAGCTCATGAACTATAGGTCCATTAGATCCCTCCGTTGGCTCAACATGGTAATATTGAGGGTATAAAGTTAGGAGTGAAATTGAAGTGTTCAATTTCATACATGAGTGTTATATGAAATTGAACACTTCAATTTCATTCCTAACTTTATACCTCAATATTACCATGTTGAGCCAACGGAGGACCTAATGGACCTACAGATCATGAGCTCTAATGATGTGAAATTAACTAATCAAACTCTTTGATCTAGTTAATCAATATTCATTAACTACAAGTCATACCACTATAGACTTCTAGCTGCACTCTCCTCACTGTAGATTATATTTTGTCCACTGATATAGTCATTACCTATGAGTCGACCCTTCACAGTTGTTCGTGATCACAAATGGGTCTAATTACCGCTTTACCCTCGTGATTACCTCTTTGTTCCTTAAGCACCACCGATCCTCTAATGAACAAAGAAGTCTATGGTCCTACCATAGACTCATACCTCATAGAGGGCGGGGCCTCACAGTTAAAGACACGGAGTCGGGCTTCTTAAGGAACAACTGTCTAATTCCTTAGTGCAGAAATGAGTGAATTCCATCTTGCACAATGCTTAAGTTTCCACTACTTACGAGGTTCTGTCTCTCGAGAAGGTAGGCTTATTGAGCCTGGCCATGTGCCACTCTCACCCATACTAGTCTGAGGACAAACCCCTATAAGCAGGGGTTCTTAACTCGCTCAGGACAAACCCCTAGTCTTATCCTGTTAACGGTGTTACACTTGTTAGACTAATAATTTGTGGTCCGGTCTTGTATGAACTCTTCATACAGGATGGCCCCACTCGCATGTCAACTACATGAATGAGTTGGATTACCTCATTTGTACTAATTACAAAGTGGCCGCATCCATGGTGTTACCGGAATGAGGTTTCCAACCTTATTCTTATACCATAGACCATTTAGGTTATATTCTTGAACACAATCCAAATAGTGTCCACTACACTGATATTCAAGATATGTATATTATCAAGATATACGTTATAACCTTGGAGCTTAGTTTAATGGATTTATAAAGCAAGACTGTAATTTTATCAAAACAAATAACTCTTTATTTCTTTGATCAAAATTACACAAGTTTTAGGGCATAAATCCCAACAGCTCCAACAGTACAGATGCTCCAGCCTTTCCTTACACTCTTGACACTTAGCTTCTTTGGCCTCAAGAAATTTAACCTTCACAAGCTATCAAAATATTTAATAATCAACAAAAAGAAGGCTTTTTACCCCTTAAGGGACTTTTCCACTATAAAATAGAAGTTCAAAAGGACTTTCAAAGCAAAAGAGTAAGTTTATGCTTTTAAGCACTAATAACTCCACTAAAAATGTTCTAAATAACTCTTATTTGAAGAGTTATCAAGCACCTAAACTTAAACCTTTGCTCGTCCGGTGTAAAGAATAAAAAAGAACTCTACTAAAATGATAAATGTTAAAGGAAATTACATGCATAAGTGACTACATTTTCAAAGCATTCAAAGAGTGAGTGAGAGAACATAGACTATAGAATAAGAGCATGCTTAATAACAGGAAATTTAAAAGCAAGTCAGAATTCTTTACGTGTGTGTGTGCAAAGCCTAAAATCGACTCGTTTACTAATCCAACGTAACTTTATGCTCTCCTCCATTCATCTTTCTCTTACACTGGCTCGAAAGACTCAATTCAGCTCCCTCACCCTCAAGTAGACATTAAAAAGTTTGGTGTCTTTAACTTTTGGGGTACCCCCACACTTTTTTTTTTTACCATAATCAAGGGCACTAGCTTTCACACATCTACCGCAGGGACCCTTATCTAGAGCACTTGCTCCATGGATAGCCTAACTGATCACAGTAGAGGTAGCTCTTTTTACCCCCGAACTTTTAAACACGAACAAGGTGCATGCATATTTTTTTCTTTTCTTTCTATTAAAAGTATTCAATGAATCTTTTTTTTTTCAAAGGCATAATCATTTTTTTTCAATTCTTTTCTCCTAAGCTTAACAATGCATACTCACAAGCAAGATCCCTTACAACTAAGCCTTAAGTCTATCGGAGTGACAACAAACTTCTAAAAAACATAAAGATCCTCTTAAAGTTCAACTAATCAAAATTAGGCTTAGTGTTCAATCTTTTGCAAAGAATTCAAAGCAAAAAATTTAAATTAACTCAAAATTTCAGCATGCTTCAAATTCCATGAGAGTATGCAAAAACAATCCACTTCATGAACACTAATCATCAAACCCTCATAATCACAAGAGCATGCAACATCCTATAAACGCTACAACACACAATCTCATCAACATAAAAATTTTAAATTAAGCCCAAAATCAGATTCAGAACAACACATCTTCCCCTCATGCTTAAAGCATACATTTCCCTCAATGTATGAACTACTCACTTAAGCATGCTTAAGGACAACTAATAAAGATGGAAGGGAGAACAATACTTCCTTGAATTAAAGAGACCTCCACTAAAGGGCATATCAATCACCAAATACCAAGGGGGCTACAAAACAGACAAGAGGTTATTTATTCAACTAAAAACAAAAACAAAACACAACTAAAAAAGAAACAAAAGAAATAACCCTTCGGTTGCCTCCTAAGAAGCGCTTGTTTAGCGTCATTAGCTCGACGCAGTACACATGGGCTTGTCAAGGTACATAAAAATTCTCTCATTTCTTCAGGCCTCTCTTCCTTGAATCTACAAAACAAACTAAAGTTAGCAAAAATACTAGCTTCTCGTGAGAGCCCGAAACAGATATATTTTTTTATTGTTTATTTCATAAAAGAAAAGAAGGAAAAACAACAAAGTAAATAGACTCACATAAACACAGAGACTCGTGAGAATAAGAAGAAAAACACTCACAAATGAGAGAAAAATCAGAAGATAGAACAAATAGAGACTCGAAAGGCTCAAACTCTACCTCCTTACCTAACTCTATAACATAAGACTCAACTTCTTCCTCATCCTCACTGACTCGATCCTGGTGTGTGCTAAAGGGCTCTAATTCTTCTAACTCTAAAGCATAATCCTTAACTTCTCTAACTCAGTTGAATGTGAAGGACAAGGATCCTGAAGGCCTATTAGTGGGTCAATGATCAAGTGACTCATTGAACATTCTAAAGAAGTGGGACTTCCTTCACTATCTTCCCTAGGTAGCTTAACCTCAGAAGAGTCTAAAGACATCTGTGCTCGGATGGAGATAAGTGTATCAGTTATTCGCTTCAATGGCTCCCCCATTCTACTATACCTCTCTTCCGTGGTTTTCATGAATTTTATAAACAATGTTTCAAGGGAAGATTGGTCTTCTACCTAGGTTTCTTGAACATAGGAAGGATATGGTTCAAACCCACTAGGATATGACTCATAGACCCAATAACTCTGATTATTATCATAGATAGAATTTCCATAAATCATAGGTTTAGTATGACAATAATCACGCAATAGATAGCCATAAGATCTATACCCCTCACTAGAAGACTCTAAACTGGCAGAGGGATAACTAAAAGGGAAAGGATTAGAAGGTGTCTGCTCATTGGGCACAGAAGACCACCCAAATCCATTATAAGCCATAATAAAGTAATAAAACAATTATCAGCAGGCTCAACAAACACAATATACAGACATACAACCAGAAACAATAAACAAGACTCAACAAAGATAAAAACACACAACAAAGACAACAAGACACAACTAACAAGAAACAAGGATAAAATTCACTAAAATCAACTTAAACAAGATAAAATCAACTTAGTCCCCAGCAACGGCGCCAAAAACATGTCACGACGCGCAAGTGCACGCGATCGAAGTAATATAAAACGGTATTTTGAGTACCGAGCATCAAATCCTCAGGGAATAAACTGCGAATTTTATCTAGCTCAAATTAATTATACTGAATTGGGGTTGTAACCAACAAAAGAACAAATGAAAGGATGCCAAGAATAAAGGAAAACTGAACTGACTAGCAGAATGTTGAAACAAAGATTAAAAGCACTGAAAATGCTACAACAAACGCGATGGGCTCAGTTTAGGGGTTCTTTATGCAATCTGGGATACAATACTAGAGCAATTGCAAACTCAAAATTATGCTACAACAATTTAACACGGGATTCTTCCCAGAATTCTCAAAATTTTTCAGCAATTTAATTCTCATTCAATTACCTTATTAAGCTCATTGCTCTTGTTCTTTAGTTGGATGGTTATCCCTAACCTACCCATTTTCACTGCAAGTATTCACTTGTATCATACCTAAAGTGGATTCTAGCAATCGGTTTCTCCTCTTTTTTCCAAAAGCCAAGAAAACGGTATGGAATGAAAATGGCCAACCTTAGTTCCACATTAATAATAAATTCAACTAAAATGAAGCCACAATTTAAGCATACAAAATCTTAAGCTCAATCCCAAATTACAAAAGTTCCTCTAATCCTTGCCTTAGAAAGAATTAGCTCATGACAACAAAGAAAAGATGCAGAAAATCTATGATAGAATATATAACAACAATGAGGTACTTAGAAGCAAGAAAAGAAGATGCAAATTCAAGAGATGAGAAGAAAAGCTTATGGTAGGAAGCTAGAACAACGATCCCTTCTTGCTTTTGCTCCACTTTGTGTTAGGTTTGCTCAATTCTTTAGCTTATTCTTCTCCTTCTTGAAGAAAACAACAGCTACTTGCTGTTCAAGCCTCTAATTCTCTCCTCCTTTAAGTCCCTACTTTGACAAACTACCCTAATGAAGCTTAAATACCTCCCCCAAGTGATGAAAATAGGGCCTAGTAAAGACCCATTCGTGTCTATACTCTCCATAGTCCAAATGGGCCCAATTGTAAAAAGCCCAAATGATTTAAATAAGCAATGGCAATGCTTCAACATCCTTTTGAAAAATGCTACAGCATTGCAGGTGCTCCAACATTACAGATGCTCTAGCCTTTCCTTGCACTCTTGACACTTAGCTTCTTTGGCCTTAAGAAATTTAACCTTCACAAGCTAAAATTAAGCAAAATTCAGCCAAAATATCTAATAATCAACAAGAAGAAGGCTTTTACCCTTAAGGGACTTTTCCACTCCAAAACAGAAGTTCAAAAGGACTTTCAAAGAAAAAGAGTAACAGTTTATGCTTTTAAGCACTAGTAACTCCACTAAAAATGTTCTAAATAACTCTTATTTGAAGAGTTATCACTTTCCAGCGGCAGTCCAGTGACTTTCCAACCATGGTCCTGCGACTTTTCGGCAGGGGTTCGACGACTTTTCGGCAATGGTCCGACGAGATGAAGAATGTGGAGAAAAGAAGAAGAGGAAAGTTTTGAAGTACACCCCTTAACTTACAATTACTCTGGTTTAAATAGACAGTAAAACTCCTAATTTTTTTAACAAGAAAATCCTAATCCTTTCAGAAAAAGAAATCCTAATCCTTTTTAAAACAAAAATCCTAAACCTTTTTGGAAATCAAAACATGTTTCCCTAAAATTTCTTAAAAATCTTAATTTTTATCCGATTATCCAAAAATTCAAAATTAAAACAAATACAATTTAAATCACCTAATTTTACGGGGCGTCCCAATATATCAAATGTGTTAACGACTACGAAGTCTATGGTTCAAATCATCCAACCTCAATTATACTAAAAAAAAATAATAATAAGCTTGTTTCTTCAATTTCTCTACAATAGGGTTCTATTTTTCTTAAGAAAACATTTGAATTCTTAGCCAAATTCCAAAAAAACAAAAACAAATTTTTTTAAACTACTTTTTTTAGTTTCAAAACTTAGATGAGTTTTTGAAAACATATGTAAAAAGTAGAATAGCAAAACAATAATACTCATCGGTGGAGAATGGAAAGCAACGGTAACGGTATGAGTTTAGTATAAGTGAGGAGAGGAAACTCTTTCACCAAACTTGGGGTTCTAGTTCTCGAGGGATTCTCTCTGGAGGTTCTCTTACTAAGCTATGGATTTGAGGGCAACCATCGTGTCTATTTAAGGGGTTCGTGAGAATCAGTGGGGGAGGAAAACCCCTTTTTCCTTCCGTATGATGGATAGTTTTGTGGAGAGATTGGGGAAAATGAGAATCTGGGAAGATGAGAACAAAGTGGTGTAGATCAATGATAATGACTTGGAAGAAGAAGAGAAGAATCTGAAGGATGCGATCTTATGTAAACCATTAACCACCAAAAACATCTACCCTGAGATATTCAAAGCCATGATTCCAAAGATTTGGAACCTAGAAGATAAAGTGGAAATTGAGAAAGTGGGAAAAAACATATTTATCTGCTTCTTCAACAACAACAGGGAGAAGAAAAGAATAATCGATAGTGGACCATGGATCTACAACAAAGCCCTACTCATTTTCGAAGAGGCTTCAACCTCACAAAGTGTTTTCTCCCTGGATTTCAGGTACACAAGCTTTTGGGTACATTTCCATGATATTCCACTATCTTGCAAGACCAAAAAGATTGTGGTTATGCTTGGAAATATAATTGGAAGCTTTGATAAGGTCGATCTCAACGAGAAAGGCAAATGCTGTGGGGCACACTGAGAGTGAGAATCAGAATAGACCTCACAAGTCCGTTAAAAAGAGCCACTAAGATAAAGGTCAGATCAATGGCAGATGAGCAGTGGGTCCAAATTACTTATGAGACTTCTTCTTTACCTGCAGAAGAATCGACCATCTGGAAAGGGACTACGAAAAAGAACATGACATAGAAAGAGCAGAACATCAGTACGGATTTTGGTTGAGAGCTACCCCTCCCAACAAAGGACCTAAGAGCACGAAAGGCCAAGAAGAAAGAAATAGAAATATGAACGGAAGAGGACAGGGAAGAGGAAACATGGAAAGGAGCAAGCAGATATGGAAGAATTCAACCTCTAGTGAAATTGAGGAGATAGAAAATATAAGCAACCTCCAACACAACGAAAGGATACAGGGACAAGCCAAGAACAACCAAGAAGAAAACGACACTGTTCCAGCCAAAAAACACGATGATGAAACCAACAAGGAAAATGACAAAGGAAAAGCAATCATTACATCTCTGTAAAACCCAATAAAAGTCGACGACAAGAAGGGTTTAGAAGAGTGTCTTATCATAAGGGAAGGAGTCGTTCGAGAGAGAAATAAAAAGGCCCAGGGGGAATCGGTTAGGCCCATGGTCGGTATGTTACCTTGTGATCAAGGGGTTGAAGAAATGAAGTTGGGCCCACATATTCCTCATGAGGGAAAAGCCACAACTAGAGGAAGTTGGTCCCATCAACCCTCAAACACTATCGACAGTGGGTCAGAATTAGGCGGAGGGGAAATAATGAATAATTTAAAGAAATGGAAGAGGAAAGCTAGAAACGAGTCTGGGCTTGAACAGGGAGCTTCGATCACAACAGTTTCGGACTTGAGCAGTAAGAAACGTCAACTAGTGGAGGGAGAAAGATCACCGATATATAAGAAAAGGCGTAACACAGTGGATTACTTTAATAACATCAAAGGGATATCGATGGAGGCTGGAGTCCAGCCCCGCCAGACTCAATGAAAATCCTATGCTTGAACGTTCAAGGATTGGGGAATCCCGAACGTTCCGTGCGCTTCGCCACGAAGTGCGTAGTTCAAATCCCCAGATCATATTCCTTTCTGAAACCAAAATGGACGATAGATATACTGAGACCCTAAAAAGAGGCCTTAATTTTAACAGTTGCCTCTTAGTTCCGTGTGTTGGTCAGGGGGGGCTCCTACTTCTCTGGAATGACGATACTCCTCTCCATATTCAATCTTTTTCCAGAGGCCATATCGACGTCATCATTAAAATTGAGAGAAACTAGTGGAGATTTACAGGTTTCTACAACAACCCCGAAGTTGAAAAGAGGATTGACTCTTGGAATTTGATGGAATGATTGAAAGATAACAATAACATTACTTGGATTATAGGCGGTGATTTCAATGAGTTGTTGTTCGACTCTAAGAAATCAAGAGGGGCTAGTAAAAATCAACACCAAATGGATGCTTTCAAGCAAGTTGTCCAGTATTGTCACCTTATTGACATGGGCTTTAAAGGAAGTAAATTCACGTGGTTTAGAGGCAGGGGAAACAAAGCTATAAGAGAACACATGGATAGATTTTTTATCAACCAAGACATGAACGCAAATGTTTACAAGGTTACTGTGGAGCATAGACACTACTATAACTCTGACCATATACCTATCCTTGCTAACATAGTTTTTGACTATGTCCCCTAGAGGAGACAATATCATAAGAACAAGTTCGAATATCATTGGGCCAACTTCGAAGAGTGCAGAGAGATCATTAAAAGAGAATGGGCTATGTGTGAGACTGGCATCACTATCAACATGACTTCTACTCTCGAGAGAAGCCTGGAGAGCTTAGTAAGGTGGAGTAAAGAACGACTAAAGGGTTCACTAAAGGAAGCCATCAAGAGGAAAGAGAAGGAAATTCAAGAGTTAGAATTGTTGCCTGACGACAACGGAATCCAACATCTATTGAGAGCGGATCGTGAGCTTGACATTCTTCTTACTGAAGAAGAGCAATATTGGAAAGCCCGTTCTAAATAGCATTAGCTTTCCTGGGGAGATAGAAACACAAAGTGGTTCCATTTTAAAGCCAGCCAACGGAGGAAAAAGAACAAAATTCAGGGTATTCTTAGCGACCAGGGAAGTTGGGTTAACAACGAGGAAGAAGCCGGGTCGGTGGCAACAAATTATTTCAAAGACTTGTTCAAAAACACCCGTCCGAGTGATGATGCCCTGGCCAAGATGTTGGATTGTATTGGGAAGAAAAACTCTGAGGAGAAAAATAGAGACCTCCTTCGCCGCTTCAATAAGGATGAAATTGAGTGGGCCATCAAGCAAATGAATCCTACCAAAGCCCTCAACCTAGACGGGTTACATGCTCCCTTCTATAAAAAATACTAGGATATCGTTGGGGAGTCTGTCTCTAAGATTTGCACCAAAATCTTGAACGGAGAAGAGGACATCAAGCATCTAAACAAGACCTGGATTACCTTGATTCCCAAAATCTCTGAGACAACATCGATGAAGGACTACAAACTGATCAACCTCTGTAATGTCATCTACAAAATTGTAGCTAAAGCGAACAAGCTTAAGAAGGTTCTTGACAAGGTGATATCCCACAGCCAAACGGCCTTTGTTTCGGGTCGCTCCATATCTGACAATGTCCTGGTGGGGTTCGAATGCATCCATGCGCGTAACATCAGGAAAAAAGGCAAAAGAGGAGACATCATCCTCAAATTAGACATGAGTAAGGCCTACGACAGGGTCGAATGGCACTTCCTCCACCTTGCTATGGAAAGGATGGGGTTTGATCCAACCTGGATTAACATGATTATGAAATGTGTGAAGTCGGTGAGTTTTTCTTTGCTTATTAATGGAACCTCTCAGGAAGAATTCGAGTCTTCCAGAGGCCTTCCCTAGGGAGACCCTCTATCTGTTGGGATATGTGCTCTAAACTTGTGTAATTTTAGTCAAATGAATAAAGAGTTATTTGATTTGATAGAATTATCTTCTCACTTTATAATCCAATAAACCAAGCTCCAAGGTTATAATGAATTTTGAACATCAGTGTAGTAGACACTATTTAGATTATGCTCAAGAGTATAACCTAAATGGCCTATGGTATAAAAATGAGGTTGGAAACCTTATTCTGGTAACACCATGGATGCGACCCACTTTGTAATTAGTACAAATGAGGTAATCCAACTCATTCATGTGGATGACATGCGAGTGGGGGCATTCTGTATATAGAGTTCATACAAGACCGAACTACAAATTATTAGTCTGACAAGTATAACGTCGTTAACAGGATAAGACTGATAATTTATAGATGGTCATTAGTGACTTGACCTGAATTCTGAGCGAGTTAAGAACTCCTGTTTATAGGGGTTTGTCCTTAGACTAGTATGGGTGAGAATGACCTGTAGCCGACTCAATAAGCCACCCTTCTCAGGGACAGAACCTCGTAGGTAGGTAGGGACTTAACTATGCAAGATGAAATTCATTCATTCCTAAACTAAGGAATTAGATAGGTTGTTCCCTTAAGAACTGAGCCCAAGTCTTGAACAACGAGGTCCCGCCCTCTAAACTAGTTTAACAGGGTATGAGTTTATGGTAGGACCATAGACTTGTTGTTCATTAGAGGATCAGTGATGCTTAAGGAACAAAAAGGTAATCAAAGGGGTAAATCGGTAATTTGACCCAACTGTGATTACGAACAACCTGGGAAGGTCGACCCATGGGTAATGATTATATCAATGGACACAATATAATCTATAGTGAGGAGAGTGCAGCTACAAGTCTATAGTGGAGTGACTTGTAGTTAATGAATATTGATTAACTGGATCAAAGAGTTTGATCAGTTAATCTCACATAATTGGAGCTCATGAATAGGTCCCTCCATTGGCTCAACATGGTAATATTGAGGGTATAAATTTAGGAATAAGATTGAAGTGTTCAATTTCATATATGAGGTGTTATATCAATTATATGTGATATAATTGATATAATATATAGTTTTAATGTGAATTAGATTCACATATTAACTATATACTAATGAGAAAATGAAGGAGGGATAGGATGGTAATTTCCATCCTATTTCCCTATAAATAGTTGCATAAGATGCAACTTTGAGACTAGTTTTTGTGGTAACCCTAGAGTTCCAAATTGTGTGTTGTTGGAAAGAGTTCCAAACACAATCTCTCTCAAATTCCACACCCCATCCTAAAGGAACTCACACTCCTCACTCACCTAGAGAACAACGGAGAAAATCTAGTGGTAGATCTTCACACGCGTCGGGTTCGAGTTGCTGAGATCGTGATCGTTAGAGGAGGAGCTCGTGAAGAAAATGTTCTTCAAAGGTAAATATATTGTTGTCCTATCTTTAGAATTGCATGTTTAATCTTAGTTATTTGTTCTTGTTGGGATTTATGCCCTAAACTTGTGTAATTTTGTTCAATTAAATAAAGTGTTATTTGTTTTGATAAGATTACAGTCTTGCTTTTATAAATCCAATAAACTAAGCTCCAAGGTTATAACATTTATCTTGAAATCAGTGTAGTGGACACTATTTGGGTTGATTTCAAGATTATAACCTAAATAGTCTATGGTATAAGAATAAGGTTGGAAACCTCATTCTGGTAACACCATGGCTGCGACCCATTTTGTAATTAGTACAAATGAGGTAATCCAACTCATTCATGTAGTTGACATGCGAGTGGGGGCATCCTGTATGAAGAGTTCATACAAGACTGGATTGCAAATTATTAGTCTAACTCGTATAACACCGCTAATGGGATAAAACTAGTAATTTATAGATGGTCATTAGTGACTCGACTTGACTCTGAGCAAGTTAAGAACTTTTGCTTATGGGGTTTGTCCTTAGACTAGTATGGGTGAGAGTGGCCTCAGAGCCAGACTCAATAAGCCTACCTTCTCGTGACGTAACCTCGTAAGTAGTGGGAACTTAACTGCAAGATGGAATTCACTCATTCCTCTACTTGAAAATTAGATAGGTTGTTCCCTTAAGAACGACTCCGTGTCTTGAACAACGGGGCCCCACCTCTATGAGGGTATGAGTCTAAGGTAGGACCTTAGACTTGTTGTTCATTAGAGGATCAGTGGTGCTTAAGGAGTAAAGAGGTAATCACAGGGGTAAAACGGTAATTTGACCCAACTGTGATTACGAACAACCTGTGAAGGGTCGACTCATGGGTAATGACTATATCAGTGGACACAATAATATCTACAGTGAGGAGAGTGCAACTACAAGTCTATAGTGGAGTGACTTGTAGTTAATGAATATTGATTAACTGGATTAAAGAGTTTGATCGGTTAATCTCACATCATTGGAGCTCATGATCCAGAGGTCCATTAGATCCTCCGTTGGCTCAATATGGTAACATTGAGGGTATAAAGTTAGGAGTGAAATTGAAGTGTTCAATTTCATACATGAGGAGTTATATCAATTATATATGATATAATTGATATAATATATAGTTTTAATGTGAATTAGATTCACATTAAAACTATATATTATATCAATTATATATAGATTCATATATAACCTATATACTAAAGAGAGATTAAAGGAGGGGTAGGATGGTCATTTCCATCCCATTTCCCTCTATATATGGTTGCATGAGATGCAACTAGGTCAAGACATTCTAAGTGATTCCTAGCCTTTTTGTTGTTGTTGGAAAAGTTCCAAAACAACAAACATCTCTCTCACAAAACACCTCACTATTCCTAAAGGGAACCCACCTTCCTCCCTCACCTAGAGAACAACGGAGAAGATCTGGTGGTAGTGTCGGTGTTTGAACGAGTTCGTATTGCTGAGATCATGACCGTGGGAGAGAGGAGCACTCGAAGAAAGGTTCTTCAAAGGTAAATACTTGTTGTCCATTCTGTTTTGCATGCTTAATCTATGTTTTATGTTCTTGAATTAACCGTTGTAACTAAATCAAGAGCGCGCGATTCACAATCGCTTCCGCTGCGGGGACTTCGATTCCCTTCAGTTCTTGCATGAGATCTATATAACAATATCATGAACACGCGATTCACAATCGCTTCCTCTGCGGGGTTCGATCCCTTCAATTGGTATCAGAGCCCAATTGTGTTCTTGATTTTGTTATGGATTTGTCAAGGACAAAGGTGAGATTTACTGATTTCATGAGATGATAGATCGATTTGCAAAATTAGATGTTTTCATTTTTTGTACATAGATTTACATAATTTCGTTGAATTGTTCAATGTAAGGGCCTATTGTGTTGGGCATTTTATTATGTAAATCGAGTTTGTAAGTCCGTGTCGATTGAGGTAAAGTGTTTGCTGAGAAGAACGGAGCGAAAACGAGCAAAAACTTTAGAGATTGCTTGTTGTTCTGCGTGTAGCGTTGTAATGCCGTGGAGGCAGATTTTAGGCTGCAAGGAGACGCAGCGTTGCAATGCTCCAACAAGCGTCACAACGCTGGGACGAGAAGGAGGCAGCGTTGCAATGCCAGCACGGGCGTCGCAACGTTGAAGGCAGAAGTGTTTCACAACGCGCTCCAACGAGCAGAAACAGACAAGATGCAACGTTGCAACGCTGGTATCAGCGTTGCAACGCCATAGGGTTTCATGAGGGATCCAACGGACGGAAAAACTGTTTTATTATATATATTAAATATAAAAACATTTTATATTTAATTTAATTTTATATTATTAATTTTAATTAATATAATTACATTATATTAATTGAAATTAATTTTACGGGGTGCCAAAAATGGTCTAATTTTGCTATTTCATTTATGCAATTGTTGTATAATTATTGTCATGCATAATGTATGCTTTTATTTAGATATCCCACCTTAGGTTAAGCATTTTTATGCATCGTTTATAATATAAAGTGTTATATTATATAGTTTGCATGTATAATTAATATAAGGTGTTATATTAATTTATGGACAACATTGACATGCAATTTTTTCATGAGATGAATGTGTTATGTATGTTTTATTATTCATGTGATGAATGATCAAGCACGATAACATAGAATTGCATGTCACCTAAGGTTAAATTCATTAGTTTTAAAATGTTTAGAACATGAAATTAATAGACCTTAGGTTATCTAGTTCTAATTAGATTAGAATTAGAAACCATGTAATTTATAAACAATGATTAAAAGAGGAACTCTGTCTAAGGAAGGTTCTGTCTAGGCTGGGGTATTTAAGCTAATGGAAACGGAACACCCTACCTGGGAACTGACATGGGAGTGAATTTTAATCAGAGGGTTTATAAATTATAGTAGCGTCAACGGGTTTATTAAGGGGTTAATAAACTAGAAATCCTAGGTTTAATATAAAGAGTTATATTAGCAAACTTAGGATAAAATCAATATAAGAGTTATATTGATTATCAATTTAAGAGTTATATTAATAAGTTTAGGTAAAACCATTAGTCGGGTTTAGCCTAGGTCATTTTCATATAGAGTTAAAGTATCCGGTGGGAGGAAAAGTGTATATGATACATATATTTCCACCTACGTTTCTCTGGGAAGTTCACACGTTGAGACTCATACTTGGCCTCGTGGCGCAAACGGGAGGGTCCCCCTTCGGATGGTGTTTGTATGAGTCAATATCAAAGTGAATGGAGAGGGTACTTATAGTGACTGGGAGCAAGTTTAGTGAAAACAAAACCTATGGTCTCTTCTGTCGGTTCACACCGTAGGATCACTATGGTCAGCCTGCTAGTTTGGCTTGGACCAGACAATCCCTTCGGAGGGCTTGATCATAAGGGATCGAACACAGTGGACAACCGAAAGGGATAAAGATTTCCTTAGTCAGTTTTTCAACCTAGTCCTCCCTTCGACGAATTTTGTTGGATAGGGACTCTAGGGTCTAAAGACAAAGAGTTACACTCACAAGGTACATAAGAAGTGTATGTATCCTGACCAAATAATGGTAACTAAAGCCTATAAGAATAACAGTTATCTGGCATTAGGTTTTGGTCAAGAATGTCTTGATCCAAAGGAGGAGTGTTTTTTATTACCCTTCGGTGTCATACATTCTAAACCTTTGGAGTATCATTGCAAATTATTAATGACTTAGGAATCATTAGAGAATTAGCTAAAATATGATTGGATTAGATGGTCATAACGAGAAACTTATACAAGTATTTTTTTGTAAATTTCAGCAAAATGTCTAGCTCAATTATTTCCTTACTGGGTGCAGAAAAGTTAACCGGAGAGAACATAATGATTTGGAAGAATAGACTCAACATGATCTTGGTTGCACATGATCTTAAGTTCGTTCTCAATGAGGAGTGTCCTCAATCAGTTAAAGATGCGTATGACCGCTGGATCAATGCGAATGAGAAGGCAAAAGCCTATATCCTGGCTAGCATATCTGATGTTTTAGCCAGGAGGCTAGAGGGCAAGGTCTCAGCTCGTGAGATCATGAATTTTATGCTAAATTTGTCTAGACGATCGTCCAAACAAATTCGGCATGAAACCCTAAAGTATGTTTACAACGCGCACATGGAGGAGGGAACGTCAGTAAGAGAACATGTTCTTAATCTGATGGCTCACTTCAACATAGCAGAAATAAACGGGGCGGTCATAGACAAGAAAAGTCAGATATCGTTCATCCTAGAATCTCTTCTGAAGAGTTTTCTGCGATTCCGCAACAATGCAGCGATGAACAACATAGAATATAATTTGACTTCTCTGCTAAATTAGCTGCAGACTTACCAGCCTCTTATGGATGATAAGGGACAATAGAATGGAGAGGAAAATCTGTTTGTCCATTCCATAAGATTTCAGAAGGGTTCACCCTCTGGAACTAAGTATTGTAGTTATTCTTCTGAACTTAAGAAGATACAGAAGAAAAAGAAAAGGAGCAAATAAAGAGCAATTGTCTGGCAAGAAAATGTTGTTATTTGATAACATGTATGTAGTTTCAGGGTTTATTAGAAACTTTATTTCTATTTCTTGCCTTAGCAAACAATGTACTTCGATTTCTTTTCAATTAAATAAAGTGTTTATTTCTTTGGAAAAGTATTGAACTATGTGTTGCTCTTCTTGAGAATTATTTGCAATGGTTTAATTCGGTTAAAATAGTTTTAAACAATGAATTATTCAAAATAGCAAATCCACGAACTGATAAGAAACGTAAAATTTCTCCTAAAGAAAATGTTCATCTTTGGCATCTTAGATTGGGTCACATTAACCTCAATAGGATTGAGAGATTGGTAAAGAATGGACTTCTAAATGAGTTAGAAGAAAATACTTTATCTGTATTTGAATCCTGCCTGGAAGGCAAAATGACTAAAAGACCTTTTAGTGGAAAAGGTTATAGGGTCAAAGATGAAGGGAATCGAATCCCGCAACGGAAGCGATTGTGAATCGCGCGTTCTTAATGTCGTTACAACGATTACACTCAAGAACTAAATATAATAGATTAAGCATAAAAACATAATATGGACAACACGAAATATACCTTTGAAGAACTTTTCTTCAAGTGCTCCTTTCTCCCACGAACACGACCTCAGCAACTGGGACACGAACGGATGAAGACACGACCACTGGATCTTCTCCGTCGTTCTCTAGGTGAGGGAGGAATGTGGGTTCCCTTTAGGTGAGATGAGATGTTGTGAGAGAGAGGTTTGTGTTTTGGAACTTTTCCAACAACACATCAAAGGCTCAAAATTCCTTCTTTATCACTTGACCTAGTGGCATCTCATGCAACTATATATATAGGTAAATAGGGTGGAAATGACCATCCTACCCCTCCTCTATTCACTCATTAGTATATGGTTTATATGTCAATCTAGTTCACATTAAAACTATATATTATTTCATTCATATCATATATAATTGATATAACACCTCATGTATGAAATTGAACACTTCAATTTTATTCCTAACTTTATACCCTCAATATTACCATGTTGAGCCAACGGAGGACATAATGGACCTACAGTTCATGAGCTCCAATGATGTGACATTAACTGATCAAACTCTTTGATCCAGTTAATCAATATTCATTAACTACAAGTCACTCCACTATAGACTTGTAGCTGCACTCTCCTCACTGTAGATTATATTGTGTCCACTGATATAGTCATTACCTATGAGTCGACCCTTCACAGGTTGTTCGTGATCACAGCTGGGTACAATTACCATTTTACCCCTGTGATTACCTCTTTGTTCCTTAAGCACCACTGATCCTCTAATGAACAATAAGTCTAGGGTCCTACCATAGACTCATACCCTCATAGAGGGCAGGGCCCCGTTGTTAAAGACCTGAAGTCAGTTCTTAAGGGAACAACCTATCTAATTCCTTAATGTAGGAATGAGTGAATTCCATCTTGCATGTTAAGTTTCCAAATACCTACGAGGTTCTCATCCCCCGAGAAGGTAGGCTTATTGAGTCGGCGACTACAGGCCACTCTCACCCATACTAGTCTAAGGACAAACCCCTATAAGCGGGAGTTCTTAACTCGCTCAGATTCAGTCGAGTCACTAATGACCATCTATAAATTACTAGTCTTATCCTCGTAGCGATGTGTTACAATGGTTAGACTAATAATTTCTTGATCCTGGTCTTGTATAAACTCTTCATACAGGATGCCCCACTGCGCATGTCAACTACATCAATGAGTTGGATTACCTCATTTGTACTAATTACAAAGTGGGTCACATCCATGGTGTTACCAGAATGAGGTTTCCAACCTTATTCTTATACCATAGACCATTCAGGTTATATTCTTGAACACAATACAAATAGTGTCCACTACACTGATATTCAAGATATGTATATTATCAAGATATACGTTATAACCTTGGAGCTTAGTTTATTGGATTTATAAAGCAAGACTGCAATTTTATCAAAACAAATAACTCTTTATTTCTTTGATCAAAATTACACAAGTTTTAGGCCATAAATCCCAACAATCTCCCACTTGACCTAAAGCTTGTGGAGTATTATAACATTACAGTAAAGTAAATACAATAAACTAGGGAATTTAAACCCTTTGTACAAAATACTCCCACTTGCCCTAGTTGGGGAAGACTTGTAAACCTAAACCTTCTAGGTGACTCTCAAATACTTTAGCCGTGAGAGCCTTTGTAAAAGGATCAGCAACGTTGTGCTCTGAGGCTATCTTCGTGACAATCACGTCTCCTCTATGCACGATCTCCCGGATGAGATGATACTTCCACTCAATATGCTTTCCCCTCTTGTGACTTCGGGGTTCCCTCGAATTTGCCACTGCACCACTGTTATTTCAATACAGCGTGATGGGCAAAGTCATATTTGGAACAGCTTCCAAATTTAGCATGAATTTTCTTAACCAAACGACCTCTTTAGCTGGTTCACAAGCCGCTACATATTCGACCTCCATGGTGGAATCTGCGATGCATCCTTGCTTGACGCTTCGCCATACTACAGCTCCTCCGTTAAGAGTAAATATTGACCCTAATGTAGATTTCTGAGAATCTTTATCAGTCTGAAAGTCAGAATTCGTGTATCCTGTAAGGATCAAATCCTTATCCCCATACACAAGCATGTAGTTCCTTGCTCTCCGAAGATACTTAAGTATTGTTTTAACCACTGTCTAGTGTTCAAGTCCTGGATTGGATTGATACCTACTGACCATTCCAACTGCAAAACAGATGTCAGGCCTAGTACACAACATGGCGTACATCAGGCTCCCAACAGCTGATGCATAAGGAATCCGTCTCATATCCTCAACTCCTTGAGGTGTCTTAGGACACCATTCCTTAGACAAATGGACTCCATGTCTAAAAGACAACAAGCCCTTTTTGGAGTCTGACATCTTAAACCTTGACAACACTTTGTCTATGTAAGATGTGTGAGACAAGGCTAGTGTTTTATTCTTGCAGTTCCGGACAATCTGGATCCCAAGAACAAACTGTCCATCACCCAAATCTTTTATTTGGAATTACGTAGCTAGCCAATCCTTAATGTCAGTAAGATAACCTACATCATTCCCAATGAGTAGGATATCATCCACATAGAGAATTAGGAATGCGACAAAACTATTGATGATATTCTTGTAGACACAAGGTTCATCATCATTCTGGTCAAAACCATAAGATTTGATTGCCTCATCAAATCTTATGTTCCACGACCTAGAGGCTTGTTTCAGTTCATAAATTGGCCTTTTAAGCCTGCAAACCTTTTGCTCTTGTCCTGGTTCAATGAACCCTTTGGGTTGGTCCATGTAGATGTTTTCCTCAAGATTGCCATTCAAAAAGGCTGTCTAGACATCCATTTTCCATACCTCATAGTCATAATATGCGGCAATGGTAAGTAGGATACGGATAGACTTTACCATAGCAACAGGTGAAAAGGTTTCCTCATAGTCAACCCCTTCAACCTGGGTATAACCCTTTGCTACAAGTCTAGCTTTATAGGTTTGCACCTTCCCATCTACACCACGCTTTCTCTTGTAGATCCACTTACAACCTATAGGTTTTACCCCATCAGGCTTATCTACAAGATCCCAAACAGAATTGAAGTACATAGACTCCATTTCTTGGTTCATGGCTATGACCTATTTTTCTTTGTCTTTGTCAACCATTGCTTGATTATAAGTCAATGGATCCTCGCAGTTGTCATCTGGTATAACAACTTGGATTTCAGATAAACCCATGTAACGGTCAGGTTGTGTTATAACCCTCCCACTACGTCGAGGCATACTCAAGTCTTGAGATGGACTCTCTTGACCAGACAAGCTAGAATCAACAACTCTTCTTGACGTACTAGTTTTATTAGCAACCTTTGCTATTGTTCCGTCTAACTCACTCAACACAATTTTACTCCTTGGCTTGTGGTCCCTTATGTGTTCCTCCTCTAAGAAAGTGACATTTGTCGACATAAAAACCTTATCTTCCTTAGGATCATAGAATAAACCACCTCTTGTTTCTTTTGGGTAGCCTACGAAAAGGCACAATTTTGAACGTGAATCCAACTTCTTTGGATTTGTCACAAGCACATGTGCTGGATAGTCCCAAATTCTGAAATGACATAAACTACCTTTACGTCCTTTCCAGAGTTCAAAAGGTGTTTCAGAAACACTTTTTGAGGACAAATTATTCAAAATGTATACCGCAGTCTCTACTGCGTAACCTCAAAATGAACTAGGGAGATGAGCATAACTCATCATTGATCGAACCATGTCCAACAAGGTTCTATTTTTCCTTTTCGATACACCGTTTTGTTGTGGTGTACCGGGAGCCGAGAGTTGGGATATAATTCCATGTTCTATCATATAGTTCTAGAATTTTAAATACATGTACTCTCCACCTCGATCCGATCGAAGTGTTTTAATAGTTTTACCTAATTGATTTTCAACCTCAGTCTTGACTTCCTTGAACTTTTCAAGTGCTTCAGACTTGTAGTGCATGAGGTAAATATGCCCAAATCTAGAATAATCATCTATAAAAGAGATGAAATATTCATATCCTCCCCTAGTTTTAACATTCATCGGACCACAAAGGCCTGAATGTATAAGCTCAAGAGGTTCTTTGGCTCTATAACCTTTTCCACTAAAAGGTCTTTTAGTCATTTTGCCTTCTAGGCATGATTCACATACAGGCAAAGTATTTTCTTCTAACTCATTTAGAAGTCCATTCTTTACCAATCTCTCAATCCTATTGAGATTAATGTGACCCAATCTTAGATGCCAAAGATGAGCATTTTCTTTAGGAGAAATTTTACGTTTCTTAGTTTGTGCGTTTGCAGTTTTAAATAATTCAGTGTTCAAAACCATTTTGACTGAATTAGGCCTTCAAACATACAACCAATTTTCTAATGAAGCTGAACATATTTCTATACCTTTCTTCCAAATAAACACTTTATTCATAGAGAAGGAAACATAAATACATTGTTCTATGAGGCAAGAAATTGAAATAAGGTTTCTCGTAAACCCTTGTATCACAAATATATTGTCCAACAACATATATTTCTTGCCAAAGAACCTCTTGAGCTTATACATTCAGACCTTTGTGGTCCGATGAATGTTAAAGCCAGAGAAGGTTATGAATATTTCATCTCTTTCATAGATGATTATTCTAGATTTGGGCATCTTTACCTAATGCATCATAAGTCTGAAGCACTTGAAAAGTTCAAGGAATTCAAGACTGAAGTTGAAAATCAATTAGGTAAACACAATTAAAACACTTCGATCAGATCGAGGTGGAGAGTACATGGATTTGAAATTCCAGAACTATATGATAGAACATGGAATTGCATCCCAACTCTCAGCACCTGGTATGCCTCAGCAGAATGGTGTATCGGAAAGGAGAAATAGAACCTTGTTGGACATGGTTCGATCGATGATGAGTTATGCTCATCTCCCTGATTCTTTTTGGGGTTACGCAGTAGAGACTGCGACAAACATTTTGAACAATGTGCCATCAAAGAGTGTTTCTAAAACACCTTTTGAACTCTAGAAAGGACGTAAATGTAGTTTATGTCATTTTAGAATTTGGAGTTGTCTAGCACATGTGCTTGTGACAAATCCAAAGAAGTTGGATTCACGTTCAAAATTTTGTGTATTTGTAGGCTACCAAAAAGAGACAAGAGGTGGATTATTCTATGATCCTAAGGAAGACAAGGTACTTGTGTCGACAAATGTCACTTTCTTAGAGGAGGACCACATCAGGGACCACAAACCAGGAAGTAAAATTGTGTGAAGTGTGTTAGACGGAACAATAGCAAAGGTTGCTAATAATGCTAGTACGTCAACAAGAGTTGTTGATACTAGCTTCTCTAGTCAATAGTGTCCATCTCAAGAGTTGAGAGTGCCTCGAAGTAGTGGGAAAGTTATAACACCACCTGACCGTTGTATGGGTTTATCTGAAATCCAAGTTGTCATATCATATGACGATTATGTGGATCCATTGACTTATAATCAAGCAATTTTTGACAAAGACAGACAAATGGGTCATAGCCATGGACCAAGAAATGGAGTATATGCACTTCAATTCTTTTTAGGATCTTGTAGATAAACCTGATGGGTAAAACCTATAGGTTGTAAGTGGATCTACAAGAGAAAGCGTGGTGTAGATGGAAAGGTGCAAACATTTAAAGGTAGACTAGTAGCAAAGGGTTATACCAAGGTTGAAGGGGTTGATATGAGGAAACCTTTTCGCCTGTATTTATGGTAAAGTCTATCTGAATCCTATTTGCCATTGCCGCATACTATGACTATGAGGTATGGCAAATGGATGTCAAGACAACATTCTTGAATGACAATCTTGACGAGAACATCTACATGGACCAACCCAAAGGGTTCATTGAGCCAGGACAAGAGCAAAATGTTTGCAGGCTTAAAAGGAAAATTTATGGACATAAACAAGCCTCTAGGTCCTGGAACATAAGATTTGATGAAGCAATCAAATCTTTTGGCTTTAACAAGAATGATGATGAACCTTGTGTCTACAAGAAGATCATCAATAGTTCTGTCGCATTCCTAGTTCTATACAGTGAGGAGAGTGCAACTAAAAGTCTATAGTGGAGTGGCTTGTACTTAATGAATATTGATTAACCAGATCAAAGAGTTTGATCAGTTAATCTCACATCATTGGAGCTCATGAACTATAGGTCCATTAGGTCCCTTGTTGGCTCAACATGGTAATATTGAGGGTATAAAGTTAGGAATGAGATTGAAGTGTTCAATTTCATACATGAGGTGTTATATCAATTATATGTGATATAATTGATATAATATATAGTTTTAATGTGAATTAGATTCACATATTAACTATACACTAATGAGAAAATGAAAGAGGGGTAGGATGGTAATTTTCATCCTATTTCCGTATAAATAGTCGCATAAGATGCAACTTTGAGTCTAATTTTTGTTGTAACCCTAGAGTTCCAAATTGTGTGTTGTTGGAAAGAGTTTCAAACACAATCTCTCTCAAATTCCACACCTCATCCTAAAGGAACTCACATTTCTCCCTCACCTACAGAACAACGGAGAAGATCTAGTAGTAGATCTTCACACGTGTCGGGTTTGTTGGGATTTATGCCCTAAACAAGTGTAGTTTTGTAATTATCATTGCACAATAAATAAAGTTGTTATTTATCATATTCTCACATATAAATATGATCCAATAAACTAAGTTCCAAGGTTATAATGATAGATCTTGAACATTTATGTAGTAGAAGTTTGATTAAGTTGTTCAAGTATAACCTAAAAGGTCTATGGTACATGCATAGGGTTGGGAACCTTATACTAGTAACACCATGGATGCGGTCCGCTTTGTATTTGGTACAAACGAGGTAATCCAACATGTTCATGTGGTAGACATGCGAGTGAGGGCATCCTGTATAATGAGATTATACAAGACCGGACCGCGAGTTATTAACCTTCTAGAGTAACATCGTTATCAAGATAGGTATGATAATTCATAGATGATCATTAGTGACTTGACCTGAATCCTGAGCAAGCTACGAACTCCTGCTTATGAGGTTTGTCCTTAGACTAGTATGGTGAGAGTGGCACATGGCCGACTCAATAAGCCTACCTTCTCAGGGACATAACTTTGTAAGTAGCTGGGAACTTAACTATGCAAGAAGGAATTCACTCATTCCTGAATTCGGGAATCATATAGGTTGTTCTCTTAAGAATTGAATCCAGGTCTTGAACAATGGGGCCCCGCCTTCTTACTAGCTTAAGAAGGATCAAGTTTTATGGTAGTTTGCATGTATAATTAATATAGATGATCATTAGCCGACTCAATAAAGTGTTAGATTATATAGTTTGCCTGTATAATTAATATAAGGAGTTATATTAATTTTTGGACAGCATTGACATGCATTATAATTCATGAGATGAATGTGCTATGTATGTTTATTATTCGTGATGGATAATCAAGCAAATATAACATAATATGCATGTCACCTAAGGTTAATTATTAGTTTTAAAATGTTTAGAACTTGGAATTAATAGACCTTAGGTTATCTAGTTATAATTAGATTAGAATTAGGAACCATGTAATTTATAAACAATGATTAAAAGAAGAACTCTGTCTAAGGAAGGTTCGATCTAGGCTGGGGTATTTAAGTTGACGGAAACGGAACACCCCTACATGGGAACTGACTTGGGAGTGAATTTTAATCATAGAGTTTATAAATTATAGTACCGTCAGCAAGTTTATTAAGGGGTTAATAAACTTGAAATCCTAGGTTTAATATAAAGAGTTATATTATCAAACATAGGATAAAATCAATATAAGAGTTATATTGATTATTAATATAAGAGTTATATTAATAAGTTTAGGTAAAAACCATTAGTCGGGTTTAGCCTAGGTCAATTTCCTATAGAGTTAAAGTATCCAGTGGGAGCAAAAGTGTATATGATACATATTTTTTCACCTAAGTTTCTCCGGGAAGTTCACATCGTGAGACTCATACTTGGCCTCGTGGCGCAAATAGGAGTATTTCCCTTCGGATGGTGTTTGTATGAGTCAATATCAAGGTGAATGGATATGGTACTTATAATGAGTGGGAACAGGTTTAGTGAAAACAAAACCTATGGTCTCTTCTGTCGGTTCACACCGTAAGATAACTATGGTCAACCTGCTAGTTTGGCTTGGACCAGACAATCCCTTCGGAGGGCTTGATCATAAGGGATCGAACACAGTGGACACCTGAAAGGGATAAAGATTTCCTTAGTCTGTTTTTCAACCTAGTCCTCTCTTCGGCGGATTTTGTTGGATGTGGACTCTGGGGTCTAAAGACAGAGGGTTACACTCACAAGGTACATAAGAAGTCTATGTATCCTGACCAAACAATGGTAACTAAAGCCTATAGAAATAAGAGTTATTCTGGCATTAGCTTTTGGTCAAGAATGTCTTGATCTAGAGGAGTATTTTTTATTACCCTTCGGTGTCATACATTCTAAACCTTTGGAATATCATTGCGATTTATTAATGACTTAGGAATCATTAGATAATTAGCTAAAAATGATTGGATTAATTAAAGTTTTAGCGAGAAACTAATACAAACATTTTTGTATTTCAACAATATGAATAGCTCAATCCTTTCCTTATTGGCTACTAAGAAATTAACCGGAGAAAATATGATGACCTGGAAAAATAATCTTAATATCATCTTGGTTTCGGACGATCTAAAGTTTGTGCTTACTGAGGAGTGTTCTCAGGTGCCAAGCTCGAATGTGTCACGAAATGTTCATGATGCATACGATAGATGGATCAAGACTAATGACAAGGCCAAGGTCTACATCTTGGCAAGTATGTCAGACATACTAGCCAAGAAGCACGAGGGCATGATGACCGCCAAGGAAATCATGGATTCGTTGCAAGGCATGTTCGAACAACAGTCTGTTTAGGTCAGACACAATGCCCTCAAGTACATCTTCAACACTAGAATGGTGGATGGATCATCTGTTCGGGACCATGTTCTCGATATAATGGTTCACTTCAACATGGTGGAGTCGAATGGTGTTTCTATCGACGAATCGAGCCAGGTAAGCTTTATACTAGAAACTCTACCAGAGAGGTTTCTACAGTTTCGAAGTAATGTTGTTATGAACAAGCTTACTTTTAACCTTACCTCTCTTCTCAATGAACTCCAAACCTTTCAATCTCTGATGAAAATCAAGGGATCAAAAGGTGAGGCAAATGTTGCCAGGAGGAGTAATCACGGAGGTTCAACCTCTGGAACAAAATCAGTGGCTTCATCTTCCTCAAGACTAAAGGCAAGAAGAAGAAAATGAAGAAGGTTGGTAAGGGAAACGGGATGACAAAGTTGCCGTCCAAAAGGGCAAGAAGGTCAAAGAAGTTGCAGACAGAGGAAAATGTTTCCACTGCAATGAAGACGGGCATTGAAAACGGAACTGTCCGAAGTACATTGTAGAAAAAAAGAAAGAAGCTAAAGATGATTTACTTTGCTTAGAATCTTGTTTAGTGGATGATGATAATTCTGCCTGGATATTGGATTCAGGAGCCACTAATCATGTTTGTTCTTCTTTTCAGGGAATTAGTTCCTGGCAGCAGCTACAAGAAAGAGAGATAACACTCCGTGTTGGAAATTGAGAAGTTGTCTCATCTGTAGCAGTGGGCACCATGAAGCTATTTTTTGGCAAGAAACATATGTTGTTGAACAATGTACTAGTGATACCAGGGTTTACTAGAAACCTAATTTCAATTTCTTGCCTAATAGAACAATGTATTTCAATATCTTTTTCTTCTAATAAAGTGTTTATTTTTATGAATGGTATTGAAATATGTGTAGCTTCATTAGAAAATGGGTGGTATGTTTTAAGGCCTAATTCAGTCAAAATGGTTTTGAACACTGAATTATTTAAAACTTCAAATACACAAACTAAGAAACATAAGATTTCTCCTAAAGAAAATGCTCAACTTTGGCACCTTCGGTTAGGTCACATTAACCTCAATAGGATTGAGAGATTGGTAAGAATTAGACTTCTAAATGAGTTAGAAGAAAATGTCTTACCAGTATGTGAGTCTTGCTTAGAAGGAAAAATGACTAAAAGACCTTTTAGTGGAAAAGGTTATAAAGCCAAAGAACCTCTTGAGCTTATACATTCAGACCTTTGTGGTCCGATGAATGTTAAAGCCGGAGGAGGTTATTTCATCTCTTTTATAGATGATTATTCCAAATTTGGGCATATTTACCTAATGCATCATAAGTCTGAAGCACTTGAAAAGTTCAAGGAATTCAAGACTGAAGTTGATAATCAATTAGGTAAAACAATTAAAGCACTTCGATCGGATCGAGGTGGAGAGTATATGAATTTAAAATTCCAAGACTATATCATAGAACATGGAATTACATCCCAACTCTCAGCACCTGGTACGCCTCAACAAAACGGTGTATCAAAAAGGAGAAATAGAACCTTGTTGGACATGGTTCGATCAATGATGAGTTATACTCATCTCCCTAACTCGTTTTGGGGATACGCAGTAGAGACTACTGTATACATTTTGAATAGTGTTTCAACAAAAAGTGTTTTGGAAACACCATTTGAACTCTGGAAAGGACGTAAAGGTAGTTTACGTCATTTAAGAATTTGGAGATGTCCAACACATGTGCTCGTGACAAATCCAAAGAAATTGGAATCATGTTCAAAATTATGCCTTTTTGTAGGGTACCCAAAAGAAACGAGAGGTGGGTTATTCTATGATCCTAAGGAAGATAAGGTACTTGTGTCGACAAATGCCACTTTCTTAGAGGAGGACCACATAAGGGATCACCATTCAAGAAGTAAAGTTGTGTTAAGTGAATTAGATGGAAGAACAACAAAAGTTGTTGATGGTACATCAACACAGGTTGTTGATACAAATTTGTCAAGTCCACCTCAAGAGTTGAGAGTGTCTCGACGTAGTGGGAGGATTTTAACACAACCTGATCGTTACATGGGTTTAACTCAAACAAAAATTTTCATATCAAATGATGATTACGAGGATCCATTAACTTATAATCAAGCAATGGTTGACAAAGACAAAGATAAATGGGTCATAGCCATGAACCAAGAAATGGAGACTATGCACTTAAATTCAGTTTGGGATCTTGTAGATATACCCGATGGGGTAAAACCTACAGGTTGTAAGTGGATCTACAAGAGAAAACGTGGTGTAGATGGAAAAGTGCAAACTTTTAAGGCTAGACTAGTAGCAAAGGGTTTTACCTAGGTAGAAGGGGTGGTCTATGAGGAAACCTTTTCACCTGTTGCTATGGTAAAGTCTATCCGTATTCTACTTGTCATTGTCGCATATTAAGACTATGAGGTATGGCAAATGGATGTCAAGACAACATTGTTAAATGAGAATCTTGACGAAAACATCTACATGGAGCAACCCAAAGGGTTTGTTCAACTAGGACTAGAGCAAAAGGTTTGCAAGCTTAAAAGGTCCATCTATGGACTTAAACAAGTTTCTAGGTCCTGGAATATAAGATTTGATGAGGTAGTCAAATCTTATGGCTTTGATCAAAATGATGATGAACCTTGTGTCTACAAGAAAATCATTAATAGTTTTGTTGCTTTCGTAGTCTTATATGTAGATGATATCCTACTCATTGGGAATGATGTAGGTTATCTTACAGACATTAAGAATTGGCTAGCTACGCAATTCCAAATGAAAGATTTGGGAGAGCCGCAACTTATTCTTGGAATCCAGATTGTCCGGAATCGCAAGACAAAACTCTAGTATTGTCTCAAACATCTTATATCGACAAAGTGATGTCAAGATTTAAGATACAAGATTCCAAGAAAGGTTTATTACCTTTCAGGCATGGAGTTCATCTGTCTAAGGAACAATGTCCTAAAACACCTCAAGAAGTTGATGATATGAGACAAATTCCTTATGCATTATCTATTGGTAGCCTGATGTACGCAATGTTGTGTACTAGGCCAGACATATGCTTTGCAGTAGGAATGGCCAATAGATATTAATCTAATCCAGGTTCAAAACACTGGACAACAGTTAAGACAATCCTCAAGTATCTTCGGAGAATGAGGAACGACATGCTTGTGTATGGAGCTAAGGATTTGATCCTTACAGGATACACAGATTCTGACTTCCAAACTGACAAAGATTCGAGGAAATCTACGTCGGGGTCAGTTTTCACTCTTAACGGAGGGGTTGTAGTTTTGTGAAGCATCAAGCAAGGATGCATCGTAGATACAACTATGGAAGTCGAATATGTAGCAGCTTGTGAAGCAGCTAAAGAAGTCGTATGGCTAAGGAAATTCATGATGGATTTGGAAGTTGTTCCAAACATGAATTTACCAATCACACTTTATTGTGATAACAGTAGTGTTGTGGCAAATTCAAGAGAACCCCGAAGTCACAAGAGGGGTAAACACATTGAGCGAAAGTATCAACTAATCAGGGAGATAGTGCATCGAGGAGATGTGATCGCCACAAAGATAGCCGAAGCACAATCATCTGCGACCCATTTACAAAGGCTCTCTCGGCTAAAGTATTTGAGAGTCACCTAGAAGGTCTAGGACTACGTATCTTACCCTAACTAGGGCAAGTGGGAGTATGTTGTATAAAGGGTATTCAGTGCCCTAGTTTATTGTATTTACATTAATGTAATGTTCATTATGTACTCCACTAGCTTTAGGACAAGTGGGAGATTGTTGGGATTTATGCCCTAAACAAGTGTAGTTTTGTAATTATCATTGCACAATAAATAAAGTTGTTATTTATTATATTCTCACATATAAATCTAATCCAATAAACTAAGTTCCAAGGGTTATAATGATAGATCTTGAACATTTATGTAGTAGACATAAGTTGGATTAAGTTGTTCAAGTATAACCTAAAAGGTCTATGGTACATGCATAGGGTTTGGAACGAGGTAATCCAACTCGTTTATGTGGTAGACATGCGAGTGGGGGCATCCTGTATAATGAGATTATACAAGATCGGACCGCGAGTTATTAACCTACTAGAGTAACACCGTTATCAAGATAGGTATAATAATTCGTAGATGATCATTAGTGACTGGACCTGGATCTTGAGCAAGCTACGAACTTCTGCTTATGAGGTTTGTCCTTAGACTAGTATGGGTGAGAGTGGCCTGTCGCCGACTCAATAAGCCTACCTTTTCAGGGACATAACTTTGTAAGTAGCTGGGAACTTAAACATGCAAGAAGGAATTCACTCATTCCTGAATTAGGGAATCAAATAGGTTGTTCTCTTAAGAACTGAATCAAGGTCTTGAACAATGGGGCTCCACCTTCTTACTAGCTTAAGAAGGATCAAGTTTTATGGTAGGACCATAGACTGATTGTTCATTAGAGGATCAGTAGAGCTTAAGGAACAAGATGTATTCACAGGGGTAAAACGATAATTTGACCCAGCTGTGATTATGAACATCCTGTGAAGGTACGACTCACAAGTATTGATTATATCAGTGGATACAACATAGTCTACAGTGAGGAGAGTGCAACTATGAGTCTATAGTGGAATGACTTATAGTTAATGAATGTTGATTAATTGAATCAAAGAGTTTGATCGATTAATCTTGTATCATTGGAGCTCATGATCTGTAGATCCATTAGGTCCCTTCGTTGGCTCAACATGGAAATAAGAAGGGTTTATAGTTTGGAGTGAGATTGAAATGGTCAATTTCATGTTTAAAGGGATATGTCAATTATATATGATATAATTGAGATAACATATGGTTCCATCAATGAGAAATGTATCATAAGAGCACTACAAGGGTGAAGGGAATCGAAGTCCCGCAGCGGAAGCGATTGCAAATCGCGCGCTCTTGATTTAGTTACAACGATAAATTCAAGAACAAATATAACTAGATTAAGCATGTAAAACAGAATGGACAACAAGAAAATTACCTTTGAAGAACCTTTCTTTGAGTGCTCCTCTCTCCCACGATCACGATCTCAGCAACAGGAACTCCAACGTGCGAAGACACGACCACCGGATCTTCTCCATTGTTCTCTAGGTGAGGGAGGAAGGTGGGTTCCCTTTAGGAGAGGTGAGGGATTTTGAGAGAGATGTGTGCTTTGGAACTCTTCCAACAACACAACAAGAAAGCTTGTAATTCCTTAACCTAGTTACATCTCATGCAACCATATATATAGAGAAATAGGATGAAAGTGATCATCCTACCCCTCCTTTGATCTCTCTTTAGTATATAGTTTATATATGAATCTAATTCACATTAAAACTATATATTATATCAATTATATCATATATAATTGATATAACACCTCATGTATGAAATTGAACACTTCAATTTCACTCCTAACTTTATACCCTCAATATTACCATGTTGAGCCAACGGAGGGATCTAATGGACCTACAGCTCATGAGCTCCAATGATGTGAGATTAACTGATCAAACTCTTTGATCCAGTTAATCAGAATTCATTAACTACAAGTCACTCCACTATAGACTTATAGCTGCACTCTCCTCACTGTAGATATTATTGTGTCCACTGATATAGTCATTACCCATGAGTCGACCCTTCACAGGTTGTTCATAATCACAATCCAGGTCAAATTACCGTTTTACCCCTGTAATTACCTCTTTGCTCCTTAAGCACCACCGATCCTCTAATGAACAACAAGTCTAAGGTCCTACCTTTAGACTCATACCTCATAGAGGGTGAGGCCCGTTGTTCAAGACTGGAGTCGCCTCTTGAGGGAACAACCTATCTAATTCCTTAGTGTAGGAATGAGTGAATTTCATCTTGCACAGCTTAAGTTCCCAGCTACCTCACGAGGTTCTGTCACACGAGAGAAGGTAGGCTGATTGAGTCACCTCATGCCACTCTCACCCCATACTAGTCGAGGACAAACCCCTATAGCGAGGAGTTCTTAACTTGCTCAGATTCAAAGTCGAGTCACTAATGACCATCTATAAATTACTAGTCTTATCCTGTTACCCGTGTTACACTAGTTAGACTAATAATTTGCGATCCAGTCTCGTATGAACTCTTCATAAAGGATGCCCCCACTCGCATGTCAACTACATGAATGAGTTGGATTACCTCATTTGTACTAATTACAAAGTGGGTCGCATCAATGGTGTTACCAGAATGAGGTTTCCAACCTTATTCTTATACCATAGACCATTTAGGTTATATTCTTGAACTCAACCCAAATAGTGTCCACTACACTGATGTTCAAGATTAAATGTTATAACCTTGGAGCTTAGTTTATTGGATTTATTAAAGCAAGACTGTAATCCTATCAAAACAAATAACACTTTATTTAATTGATCAATATTACACAAGTTTAGGGCATAAATCCCAACAATCTCCCACTTGACATTCCCATCTACACCACGTTTTCTCTTGTAGATGTTTTCCTCAAGATTGTCATTCAAAAATGTTGTCTTGACATCCATTTGCCATACCTCATAGTCATAATATGCGGCAATGGCAAGAAGGATACGAATAGACTTTACCATAGCAACAGGTGAAAAGGTTTCCTCATAGTCAACCCCTTCAACCTGGATATAACCCTTTGCTACTAGTCTAGCTTTAAAGGTTTTCACCTTCCCATCTACACCACGTTTTCTCTTGTAGATCCACTTACAACCTATAGGTTTTGCCCCATCAGACTTATCTACAAGATCCCAAACAGAATTGAAGTACATCGACTCCATTTATTGGTCCATGGCTATGCCCCATTTGTCTTTGTCTGTGTCAACCATTGCTTGATTATAAGTCAATGGATCCTCGCAGTTGTCATCTCGTATAACAACTTGGGTTTCAGCTAAACCCATGTAACAGTCAGTCAGTTACAACCCTCCCACTACGTTCGAGGCATACTCAACTCTTGAGATGGACTCTCTTGACTAGACAAACTAGTGTCAACAACTCTTGTTGACGTACTAGTGTTCTTATTAGCAACCTTTGCTATTGTTCCGTCTAACTCACTCAACACTACTTTGCTTTTTGGTTTGTGGCCCCTTATGTGGTCCTCCTCCAAGAAAGTGTCGTTTGTCGACACAAAAACCTTATCTTCCTTAGGATCATAGAATAAACCACCTCTTGTTTCTTTTGGGTATCCTACGAATAGGCATAACTTTGAACGTGAATCCAACTTCTTTGGATTTGTCACAAGCACGTGTTGGACAACCCCATATTCTGAAGTGACATAAACTACCTTTACGTCCTTTTCAGAGTTCAAAAGGTGTTTCAGAAATACTTTTTGAGGGCACACTATTCAAAATGTATACTGCAGTCTCCACTGCGTTACCCCAAAAGAAACTAGGGAGATGAGCATAACTCATCATTGATCGAACCATGTCCAACAAGGTTCTATTTCTCCTTCCGATACACCGTTTCTTTGTGGTGTCTTTGAGAGTGAGAGTTGGGATGTAATTCCATGTTCTATCATATAGTTCTGGAATTTTAAATCCATGTACTCTCCACCTCGATCCGATCGAAGTGTTTTAATAGTTTTACCTAATTGATTTTCAACCTCAGTCTTGAATTCCTTGAACTTTTCAAGTGCTTCAGACTTGTGGTGCATTAGGTAAATATGCCCAAATCTAGAATAATCATCTATAAAAGAGATGAAATATTCATATCCTCCCCTGGCTTTAACATTCATCGGACCACAAAAGTCCAATGTATAAGCTCTGCAGGTCTTTGGCTCTATAACCTTTTCCACTAAAAGGTCTTTTAGTCATCTTGCCTTCTAGGCAGGATTCACATACTGGCAAAGAATTTTCTTCTAACTCGTTTAGAAGTTCATTCTTTACCAATCTCTCAATCCTTAATGTGACCCAATCTTAGATGCCAAAGATGAGCATTTTCTTTAGGAGAAATTTTACGTTTCTTAGTTTGTGCCTTTGTAGTTTTAAATAATTCAGTGTTCAAAATCATTTTGACTGAATTAGGCCTTAAAACATACAATCCATTTTCTAATGAAGCTGAACATATTTCTAAACCTTTCTTCAAAATAAACACTTTATTCATAGAAAAGGAGACAGAAATACATTGTTCTATAAGGCAAGAAATGGAAATAAGGTTTCTAGTAAACCCTGGTATCACTAATATATTGTCCAACAATACATATTTCTTGCCAAAATAAAGCTTCATTGTGCCTACTGCTACAACTGAGACGACTTCTCCATTTCTAACCCGGAGCGTTATCTCACCTTGTTATAGTTGCTGCCAGAAATTAATTCCCTGAAAAGAAGAGTAAACATGATTAGTGGCGCCTAGTCAAGTATCCAAGCTGTTTTATCATTATCCACTAAACAAGCTTATAGGAAAAGTAAATCATATTTACCTTCCTTCTTCTTTTCTGCAATGTACTTCGGACAGTTCCATTTCCAATGCACGTCTTCGTTGCAGTGGAAACACTTTCCTTTGTCAAATAACGTCTTTGACTTTCTTGCCCTTTTAGGCGCGACTTTGTCACTGTTTCCTTTACCAACCTTCTTCATGTTCTTCTTCTTTCCTCTCAGGTTAGAAGAAGATGAAGCCATTGTTTTTGTCCCAGAGGTCGAACCTCTGTGATAACTCCTACTGCCAACATTTTCCTCACCTTTCGATCCCTGAATTTTCATCAAAGACTGAAAGATCCGGAGTTCATTCAGAAGGGAGGTAAGATTAAAAGTAAGTTTGTTCATAACAGGATTACTTCTAAACTGCGGTAGAGATTTTAAAGACGAACTACCGCTCGAGGCCAAAATTTGAAGACGAACCGCCGCCAGAGGGTAGACTTTGAAGATGAATCGCCGCTAGGGGCTAGACTTTGAAGACGAAGCGCCGCCAGAAGCCAGACTTTGAAGATGAAGCCGCCGCCAGAGACCGAACTTTGAAGATGAAGTCGCCGCCAAAGGCCAGACTTTGAAGATAAGCAACCGCCACAGACTGGACTTTGAAGATGAAACCGCCGCCAGAGACCGGACTTTGAAGATGAAGCCGCCGCCAAAGACCGGACTTTGAAGATAAGTCATCGCCAGAGACCAGACTTTGAAGATAAGCCGCCGCCAGAGACCGAACTTTGAAGATGAAGCCGCCGCCAGAGACCGGACTTTAAAGATGAAGCCGCCGCCAGAGACCGGATTTTGAAGATGAAACCGCCGCCAGAGACTGGACTTTGAAGATGAAGTCGCCGCCAGAGACCGAACTTTGAAGATAAGCAGCCGCCAAAGACCAGACTTTGAAGATGAAACCGCCGCCAGAGACCGGACTTTGAAGATGAAGCCGCCGCCAGAGACCGGACTTTGAAGATAAGCTACCGGCAGAGACCAGACTTTGAAGATAAGCCGCCGCTAGAGACCGGACTTTAAAGATGAAGCCGCCGCCAGAGACCAGACTTTGAAGATGAAGCCGCCGCAAGAGACCGAACTTTAAAGATGAAGCCGCCGCCAGAGACCGAACTTTGAAGATAAGCCGCCGCCAAAGACCGGACTTTGAAGATGAAGTCGCTGCCAGAGACTGGACTTTGAAGATGAAGCTGCCACCAGAGACCGAACTTTGAAGAAAAGTTGCCGCCAGAGGCCAGACTTTGAAGATAAGTCACCGCCAGAGACCAGACTTTGAAGATGAAGTCACTACCAGAGACCGGACTTTGAAGATGCCAGAGTCTTTGAAGACGAAGCACCGCTAGAGTCTTTGAAGACGAAGCACCGCCAGAGTCTTTGAAGACGACGCACCGCCAGAGACCTTGAAGACGACGCACCGCCAGAGACTGAAGCACCACCCAAGTCTTTGAGGACGAAACATCGCCAGAGTCTTTGAGGATGACGCACCGCCAGAGCCTTTGAAGACGACGAAGGAGTCCTCGAACTTTGAGAGAAGCGACGAAGGAGTCCTCGAACTTTGAGAAGAAGCGACGACGAAGTCGTCGAACTTTGAGAGGAAGCGGCGACGGAGTCCTCCAGCTTTGAGAGGAAACAGCGACGGAGTCCTTGAGCTCTGAGAAGAATCGACGGCGAAGCCCTCGATCTTTGAGAGGAAGCGACGACGAGGCCCTCGAACTTTAAAAGGAAGCGACGACAAAGTCCTCGAGCTTTGAGAAGAAGCGACGGCGAAACTCTCGAACTTTGAGAGGAAGCGACGACGAGACCCTCGAACTTTAAAAGGAAGCGACGACGAAGCCCTCGAACTTTAAGAGGAAGCAGCGAAGCCCCTCGAGTTTGGAGAGGATGCGGCCTCGTATGAACTTAACTTGCAGTGTCGTCCTCACAATGATGCAACACTTTCAATTTGCAGCGTTACTATCAACAATAGGATGGAGCACCTTCAGTCTTTTTGTATTTCCCCCAGTATGTCATATCTTAGTAGTTGCGACACACTTTTTTTGTTTTTTTTTTTTTTGGGACTGAACTTAAAATTTTCTTTAAGCTGCCTACGTACCCTTAAGAAAAGGGATCAAGTCAGAACGTAGTTCAGAAGTTTTTTTTTTTTTTTGTTGTCGTTCACATTTTAAGCTCGTGTGGGTCATGAGCATCATGCAGTTTAGGCTCTTGCGACAAGGAGCTTTTACATTTTAAATGTCTTTGTCGTCACCATAGTCTTGATCAAGCCCTTTATTTGTAGGATTTGTTAAGACGATGAGTTTTTTCTTCACCTTTAAGGAACCCTCTGTATTTATGAGAACGAAGAACATCCTTTTCATACGTGAAGGGATGGTACTTTGAACCTTGTTGTTTCTCGCCTCATCGAACAGTTCTTCTTTCGAGGTGTTCATCATGCTTTCATCTTGACCACTTGTTACTTTGAGGCGGTCAAAAACAAATGTTGAAGGTTGGCATTTCTTTGAAGTAGAGGCGTTTAACCTTTGAAAGACTGAAGGTCGAGTGGAGCTAGAAGTTGGATCTTGGTTTTCTTCTTTCGTCGCGACCATACTCATCCTTTGGAAGACTGAAGGTCGAGTAGTTAAAGGCTTGATGCGATCGAAAACAGAAGTCCTTTGCTTGACTTCTTTTACGTCATCAACTTCTTCTGCTTCAATGTAGTAAACACCAACAAAGTTTCCTTCCTTTTCTTTCATGTGAAGGACATTTCCATAGAAGAATTTCTTTAAGGTCATCGATTTCCCAGGCTGAGAATATTTTTTGCTTCTTCTCCTTTCAAACGTAGGTTTCCTTGAATCATTCCTCTTTTGATGTTTGTCTTTGCATTTGTAGCTTTTAAACTGACAAGAATCGCCTGAAGCTAAATTTTGTTTTTGCTTCTCCAAATGAGTCACAAGGACCTGACCTTTGTCTTTATCATCGGTAGGATTGTACATATCTTGGAGTTTGTTTCTTGGTATCTCATGTTGAAACCAAACAACTACAGGTTCCATGGTTCCAAATTGGACTAGGCTCACTTCTTTGCCATGAAGCGGTTTAGAGCGCATTTGGCTGCATGCATTTACTGTTACTGTAGTAAGATTCGTTTGAGCTATTTCATCGAGATCTAGCTCAATCTTTCCTTCTTTAGCTAATCTTAGGATTAACTCTTTTAGGGTAAAGAATTTCTCAACTGGGTGACTGATAACTCGATGATACTTGCAATACTTAGGATCATCGACTTTTTCCATCTCTTCCGGTCGTTTACATTCTGGAAGTTCAATCAGTTGTGTGCTCAGTAGTTGCTCCAACATATCTGGGATGTCGGAGTCTGGAAATGGATATACTTTCGCCTGTCTTTTTTTCAAAGTTGGACGACGTCGTTCACCCACTTCTTGTTGTTTTCTTGGCTTAACTTCCTTAACTTTTGAGAAAAATTTTAGAGGGATCGTGTTGACGACCATGGAGTCATCAGTGGCGCTTTTCATAGCCTTCTCCACACCTTTGAATCCTTTCTCCTTTTTCTTTACGTCTAGGACTAAGAGGTCTTTATTCCCTCTAGCAGCGATGCTTAGTTCCATGTCATGAGCGCGCGTCGCTAGCTCCTCGAAAGAACGAGGTTTTATGCCCTGCAAGATGTAAAGAAGCCCCCAGTTCATGCCTTAAATGCACATCTCCACGGAAGACAACTCAGTGAGGCGGTCTTTGCAGTCGAGGCTTAAAGCTCTCCAGCGGTTGATATAATCAATGACAGGTTCACCTTTGCGTTGTCTGGCGCTAGTAAGTTCCATCATACTGACAGTTCGCCTCGTACTGTAAAAGCGGTTTAGAAATTCTCTCTCGAACTATTCCCAACAGTCAATCGTTTTTGGCTCTAAATCAGTGTACCAATCAAAGGCATTTCCTTTTAAGGTACGCACAAATTGCTTGACCAGGAGGTCACCACGTGTCCCTGCATTTTCGCAAGTCTCAATGAAGTGTGCAACGTGTTGCTTTGGGTTGCCCTTCCCATCGAACTGTTGGAATTTTGGAGGTTGGTATCCTGTGGGCATCCTCAAGTTGTCAATTCTCTTAGTGTACGGTTTGGAGTACGTGAGAGGATTTTGAGCGGGTCCGCCATATTGAGCATTGATAGAACTCATGATCATGTCTTGTAGTTGTTGGACAGATAAAGAAGCAACTGAAGCTGGTTGAGGCGGTTGCTCCTCTTGGATAATATTTTTTCCCTTGTCGTTGTTTCTTACTGCAGGGGTTTGGCTAGATTCAACCGTTTCATTGTTTTGGACTTGACTTTTGAGATAGGCGATTTCAAGATCTCTTTCTTCTACTGCCTTCATCAAGAGGTTGATCTTTCTTTCCATCTCCGCCATTCTTTCATCAGGGTCCACATCAACCATCATGACTGACATTACATCTTGATCTGTTGTCTCCCCCAGTTGATTAGGAGCATGAGTTGATTGATCAAACAACGGGTTATCTTTGACGATAACCTTGTATTTGGAAGCTTCATCTAGTAGTTTGATGATGTTGCTTGCCATTACATCAGGAGTTCGATCATCGTTTGTCTCGGCCTCTTTGGAACGATTGCGAGTTATCGGTCCCCTGTAGGTGCTGCTTGCAGCAGCAGTTGACGCAACTTTCTTTGATTCCATTGGTTTACTTTGATTTGAAGGAGAAAGAGATGAGAGGTAGAGTTGTCCCACTGGGCGTGCCAATTTGTTCACACGAGATTTCAACCAGCGAATGGAAATGGGACACGTGTAAATGAATTTGTGTTGTATTGATTTCAGGTAATTGTGAGTACAATCTCTAGTATTTAATCCTCTGATTCTCTCTCCTACGTATGTGCTTTGATCGAGGGTTGAAACAATTTGTTCTCGAATGTAGATTTTTCTTGAGGGCTTTTCAGCTTGTTCTCAAGTATTGAAAGCTTAAGGTTTTCGCTCGCAGGTTGTTAAAGGCATTCGGTTTGCAGCTTGTTGAAGTCTTCGGCTTATAGCGTGTAGCTTGTTGAAGATCTTCGGCTTGTAGCTTGTTGAAGGTCTTCGGCTTGCAGCTTGTTGAAGATCTTCGGTTTGTAGCTTTTCTCGAGGGCTGAAACAGCTTGTTCTCGATGTTGAAAACTCCAATGGATTCGTGGTGTGTTCTTGACGATTCCCTTGAAGCGTTCTTCGTTCAAATGGTGTTTGATCTTCAAGAGCTTCTGGAGATTTCACAGTTTCTAAATTCTCTCTGGAGTCTCAAATTTCTGAACCTTGAAAATGAAGGAGGGAGGTCTCTATTTATAGAGTCCCTCTGGGCCTCCATATGGGCTTGGGCTTATTGGACTGGGCCCGATTGAAGTTGGGTCAACCATTTGGCTTGGGCCTGATCGGCTTTGGGCCTGATCGGCTTTGAGCCTGTCATTTAGGACTGGGCTTGGCTGGTTTGGGCCTTCGCCTCTGGACCGAACCTTATTGATGTTGGACCTTGGGCCAGGCTTGGATGATTTGGACCTTCCCTTCTGGACTTGGCCTGGTTGATTTCTTGGGCTTGGACTTTGGGCCAACTTTCTTGGGCTAGGTTTGACTAATTTGAGCCTTCAATTTGGGTTTTATCCTTCCAATTCTTAAAGATCCCAAATATGTACCTGGATTTGTCATAATTTAATTTAGGGATTCTTACAAATTTAATTAATCCCTAATTAAATATAACTCTGTCATCAATGTTGGGTGATGACGTGGCAAATTTGGATTTGTCAAAATTTCTATTCCAACAATAATCAATATAACTCTTATATTGACTTTATCCTAAGTTTGCTAATATAACTTTTTATATTAAGCCTAGGATTTCTAGTTTATGAACCCCTTAATAAACTCGTTGACGCTACTATAATTTATAAACTCTCTGATTAAAATTCACTCCTAGGTCAGTTCCCAGGTAGGGGTATTCCGTTTCCGTCAGCTTAAATACCAAAGAAATTGCTTGATGAGGGCGCGCAGGCTCTCGTTTTTTGGAGCTTGACTTTACTAAACTAAACTAATAAGGGCTCGCTACTTGATAGTGACTTCTTTCGTTTGGTAGGATGACGAAAGACTACTTCAATGACGGAAACCGCCGGAAACTCGAGAGGGTCGCCTTTGGAAGCGTTCGCCGCGTCACAACATAATAAAAAGGAATGAGTTTAGCTGACTGAATCCAATCCATACACCCGACCTAAACAGAACCTTCCTTAGACAGAGTTCATCTTTTAATCATTGTTTATAAATTACTTGATTCCTAATTCTAATCTAATTAGAACTAGATAACCTAAGGTCTATTAATTCAAAGTTCTAAACATTTTAAAACTAATAATTAACCTTAGGTAGCATGCATACTATGTTATAGTGCTTGATCATTCATCTCACGAATAATAAAACATACATAGCATAATCATCTCATGAATTATAATGCATGTCAATGTTGTCCAAAAATTAATATAACACTTTATATTAATTATACAAGCAAACTATATAATATAACACTTTATATTATAAATGATGCATAGAAATGCTTAACCTAAGGTGGGATATCTAAAATAAAAGCATACATTATGCATGGCAATAATTATACAACAATTGCATAATATAAATAGAAAAATTAGACCAATTTTGGCACCCTAAAAATAATTTTAATTAATATAATCTAATTATATTAATTAAAATTAAATAAAATTAATATAAATTAATATAAAATATTTTTATATTTAATATATAAAAAAATACGTTTTCTACCCGTTGAGAAATCTCCTGAAACGGCTCCGGCGTTGCAACGCTACACCTTGTCTGTTTCTGCCCGTTGAAGCATTACTCCAGCAGCGTTGCAACGTTATGTATCGTGTTGCAATGCTGACTCCTTCATGTCGCACGCCTCAGCAGCTTCAGCGTTGCGACGCCCGTGCAAGCATTGCAACGCCAATGCCTCATCGTCCAAGTGTTGTGACGCTGGGAGGCGCATTGCAACGCCGCACTGTCTCTGCGGCCTAAATACGCCTGATTGGCGTTACCTTGTCAAGAAACGGCGTTGCAACGCTGCACACAGTACATCAAACACCTTTTGTTGTTTTGCTCATTTTTTTATTTGTTCCTTTCAACAACCACTTTGCCTCGATCGACACGGACTTACATACTCGATTTACAATTAAAATTGCCCAAAACACCGGACCCTTACATTGAACGATTCAATGAAAAAATGGTAAATCTAAGTGCCAAAATTGAAAACATCTAATTTGCAAACAGTTCATTCATCACATGAAAAAACAGTCAATCCCACATTTGATCTTGATAAATCCAAAACAAAATCAAGAACACAATTGGGCTCTGATACCAATTGAAGGGATCGAATCCCGCAGCGAAAGCAATTGTGAATCGCGTGTTCTTAATTTGTAACATGGATTTCAATCAAGATCAAATAACTACGATTAAGCATGCTATATATGACATAGGACAGCAAGAGATTACCTGAGAAGAACTCTTTATTCAAGTGCTCCTTCTCCCACGGTCACGATCTCAACAACTCGAACCCGAATGTATGAAGTTTCCACCACTAAATCTTCTTCGTTGTTCTCTAGGAGAGGGAGGAAGGTGGGTTCCTTTTAGGATGAGATGTTGAGGTTGTGAGAGAAGTTGTGTGTTAGAACCTTTCCAACAATACAACAATATGATAATCTAGGGTTTCCAAAGATTAGTTGCTTTTCTACAAAGTTGCATCTCATGCAACTATTTATAGGGAAATATGATGGAAATTACCATCTTATCCCTCCTTCATTCTCTCATTAGTATATAGTTTATATATGAATCTAATTCACATTAAAACCATATATTATATCAATTATATCACATATAACTGATGTAACACCTCATATATGAAATTGAACACTTCAATTTCATTCCTAACTTTATACCGTCAATATTACCATGTTGAGCCAACGGAGGGACCTAATGAACCTACAGTTCATGAGATCCAATGATGTGAGATTAACTGATCAAACTCTTTGATCCATTTAATCAATATTCATTAACTACAAGTCACTCCACTATAGACTTGTAGTTGCACTCTCCTCACTGTAGATTATATTGTGTTCATTAATATAATCATTACCCATGAGTCAGCCCTTCACAGGTTGTTCGTAATCACGGCTGGGTCAAATTACCATTTTACCCCTGTGATTACCTCTTTGTTCCTTAAGCACCACTAATCCTCTAATGAATAACAAGTCTATGGTCCTACCATAGACTCATACCCTCTTAAGTCAGTTTAGAGGGTGGGGCCTCGTTGTTCAAGACCTGGACTCAGTTCTTAAGGGAACAACCTATCTAATTCCTTAGTGTAGGAATGAGTGAATTCCATCTTTCATAGTTAAGTCCCCAGCTACCTACGAGGTTCTGTCCCTAAGAAGGTTGGCTTATTGAGTCGGCTACAGGTCACTCTCACCCATACTAGTCTAAGGACAAACCCCTATACGCAGGAGTTCGTAACTTGCTTAGGATTCAGGTCGAGTCATTAATGACCATCTATAAATTATAAGTCTTATCCTGTTAACGGTGTTATACTGACTAGACTAATAATTTGCAGTCCGGTCTTGTATGAACTCTTCATACAGGATGCCCCCACTCGCATGTCAATCCACATGAATGAGTTGATTACCTCATTTGTACTAATTACAAAGTGGGTCGCATCCATGATGTTACTAGAATAAGGTTTCCAACCTTATTCTTATACCATAGACCCATTAGGCTATACTCTTGAACACAATCCAAATAGTGTCCACTACACTGATGTTTAAGATACATTATAACCTTGGAGCTTAGTTTATTGGATTTATAGAGCAAGAATACAATTTTATCAAAACAAATAACTCTTTATTTATTTGATCAAAATTACATAAGTTTAGGGCACAAATCCCAACAGAGAAACGGCGTCGCAACGCCGAGGCTCCCTATCGATGCAGAATCTCCAAGGGTCAGCAGCGTTGCAACGCTACCCCAATGTCAGGCGTGCGCACGATTGAAGCTGGCATTGCAACGCTCCCTTCAGCGTTGCAACGTCGTGACGCCAACCTGAAGTTGCAGACCAGTCTGGGCGGTTCGGTTCGGTTTTTGTGCGGTTCTAGCGGTTTGAGCTTCGTTCAAGGAGTTTTGGACCGGTTTTGTAATAAGATTAGTGTAATTTTATTATTTTTGCACTTTAGGGGCTAAATTATTTCGGTTTTACAGCTATTTTTCTTTATGAATGTCATTTAGAATTTTTCCCACCTTAGGATAAGCATGTTCATGCATTTTATTTGTATAATTGTTATATAAATATAGTAGAAATGCATGATCTAATTTATTTCTCATAAGTATTTATTTATAAATGTTATAATTAGATACTATGGAAAATAAATTGCTGGAGCATGAAATTACTTAGTTTAAAATAATTGTTATTTTATTTAAGTAATTTTAGTTATTCAATTAGTTGAATAATTTTTTATAATTCCAATTTTGTTTTATAATATAATTCCTTGTCATAGGTTAATTATTAAAACTTATAAGAGTTATAAATTAAAGGGGTTTTAGAAACAATAACCTATAACAAAGAATTGCATGCAAACATAGGAACTTGGGTTAAATTAAATTAGTTTTAAATTGTTTAAAATTAATTTAGACCTAAGTTTTAATTTCTAATAGGATTAGAAGTTTGTCTTACATAGTATTTTAAATAGTTTAAAATATAGTAGGACAATAGAACTTCATTATAAGGGAACTCTACCTGGTGAAGTTACATGTCCAAGGTTGAGGTACTTAAGTGGCAAGGTTAACTTGGAACACCTCCTGCACGGAACCGACACGGAGCTTGAGTTGAATTAACCTTAGTTCGGTTTATATCTAGGTAATTAAAATGTTTATTCACCTAGACATAAGGTTAAAAGATCTAGTTATAATAGTTATAATAGACATAGACTTAGATAGATTCTTTTAGCCAGAATCCGAATAAGTTAAACCTACACCCTAACCTTAGGAGCTTCAGTGGGAGAAAACGAGATGTTCGCATCAAGTTTACTCTCACGTCCTCAAGAGTTCACACCGTGAGTTCCATGCTCGGCTACGTGGCATCAATAGGGTTTCCCCCTACGGTAAGTGTTTGCATGGTTCAATACCAAGGTAAATGAGGGAAGTATCCATAGTAAATGGGAGCAGCACGTGTGTCAACGTATCCTACGGTCTCCTCCATTAGGTCGCACCGTGAGATTTCTATAATCCGCTTGCTAGGTTTTCCTGGAACAGCCAATCCCTACGGAGGGCCTGACTATAGGGATCGAAACACTGCAAACTCAAAAAATGGATAGGGTCTCTTAGGTAATTTGCCAACAGTTGTCTTTCTTAATAGTAGTCTGTTGGCTCGGACCTATTGGATCTGAAAATGGTAGGGTCACATTTACGGGATAAGTTAAGCTAGTTAACAAGTCCTTTACCAAACAAATAGTAGCTAAGGATCATTGGGACATGAGATGTTCTGGTAATGAGAATTGGTTGAGATAGTCTCAATTCATGGGACGAGTGACTGACCACCTAACGGTAGCTTTTGTTCTAAACCCTTGAAGTATCGTTGCAAAATTAAAGGTTTAATTTAAACACTAGGGTTCTTTAATAATTTTTCTAAATTTGATTGATTATAATGGGTTAAAGGCATAACTAATTAGAACTACTTTTGGAATTTTAGCATGGCGTCCTCAATTATAGCCTTACTGAAAAGCGAACGTTTAACTGGTGAAAGCTATACTACGTGGAAGTCCAACCTGAATACGATTCTTGTTGTTGAACACCTTCGGCTTGTGCTGACTGAGGAATGTCCTTAGGTCCCTGCTCGAAACGCTCCTCAATCTGTGAAGGATGCGTACGACCGTTGGATCAAGGCCAATGATAAGGCCAAGGTCTATATTTCTGCTAGTGTTTCTGAAGTTCTGGCCAGAAAGCACGAGGGCATGGTCTTAGCTCGTTATATCATGAGTTCGTTGCAGAACATGTTTGGACAACCGTCTGGGCAGCTTCGGCACGAATTCCTCAAGTACGTTTATAACTCCCGTATGAAGGAGGGGTCATTGGTGAGAGAACACGTTCTCGATCTGATGGTCCACTTCAACGTGGTTGAAATGAACGGCGATGAACAAGATAAAGTATAACCTGACTACTCTCCTTAATGAACTACAAACTTTCTAGTCTCTTATGAAGAATAAGGGACAGGCTGATGGAGAGGCAAATCTGTTTGCCCATTCCAGAAGGTTCTAGAAGGGTTCATCCTCTTGGACTAAGTCTTGTAGTTCATCTTCTGGGCTTAAGAAGACCAAAAAGAAGAAGATAGGAGGAAAGGGAAGACATCTGTTTCTAATAAGGGCAAGGGAAAAGCCAAGGTTGCAGAGAAAGGAAAGTATTTCCACTACAACATGGACGGGCACTAGAAGCGAAACTGCCCAAAGTACCTTGCTGAGCTCAAAGAGAAGAAAGGTAAATCCGATTTACTTATTCTTGAAACTTGTTTAGTGGAAAATAGTGATTTTACCTGGATACTTGATTCAGGAGCCACTAATCGTGTTTGCTCTTCTTTTTAGGAAACTAGTTCCTTCAAGGAGCTCGAAGAGGGTGAGATGACGCTCAGGGTCGGAACGGGAGACGTCGTCTCAGCTCGTGCAGTGGGAGATGTCAAGCTGTTTTTTAGAGATAGATTTATCTTTTTAGAAAATTTGTATATAGTTTCCAAGATTAAGAGGAACTTAATTTCTTTCTTTTGTTTAATTGAACTTGGTTATTGTATTACTTTTTCTTTTAATGAAGCGCTCATTTTAAAGAAAGGTGTCAATATTTGTTCTGTTAAGCTAGAAAACGGCTTGTATGTACTTAAACCGAATCAAACAAAGGCGATTTTAAATCATGAGATGTTTAAAAATGCTAATACTCAAAGTAAAAGGCAAAGAATTTCTCATAATAATACCTATCTTTGGCATCTTAGACTTGGTCATATAAATCTCAACCGGATTGAGAGACTCTCTAAGAATGGACTTCTAAACAAGTTAGAAGATGATTCTTTACCTCCTTGCGAATCTTGTTTGGAAGGTAAAATGACTAAGCAACCTTTTACTGAAAAATGTTATAAAGCCATAGAACCCTTAGAACTTATACATTCGGATCTTTGTGGTCTAGTGAATGTTAAAACTCGAGGAGGGTACGAATATTTCATCTCTTTCATAGATGATTATTCGAGGTATGGTTATTGGAGGGATTTGGAATTCCCATAGCCGAAGACGTTGTGAAATGTCGTTGTTTCGTTGTGTAATTTGAATCTTAAAACGAACCTATCTCATAGATTCCTAGGCTAAACATGCATAAAGAAGGAAAAACAGTAAGGTAACCGTTACTTACTTGTTGAAGAACACTTATTCAATGCTTTCCTCCTCCGGTCACGATCTCTCTCGAACAGACGATCTCCTCGAACTCGATCCTCGAACAGAATTGCAAGACACCTCCAAAGGGTCTTCTCGGTTGTTCTCGGGAGGTTGAGGGAGAGTAGGTGGGATTCCCTTTGGATTTTGGGTGAGGAGAGATTGAGAGAGAATCTTTTTGCTCTCTTTGGATGAAAATCCAAAAAAATGGCAAAATAGCTTACCAAGGCTTCTCACCAAGCCTTTAAATAATGGTGAGATGTGGAGTTAATATCTCCACTAAATCACCATTTTACCACAACTATATGATATGCAAATCATATTTGCATATCACATAATATAAGGTATCTCATACCTTATTATACAAATCTCATTTGCATAATTGTGGAATTTTAAATTGAATCACATTCAATTTAATTTCTCTCAAATCTATCTCATACCTAATACAACTCTTTGACCCGGTTATTCAACATTCATTAGCTACGGTAACACTCCACTAAAGCCCGTAGTTGCACTCTCATCACTGTAGGACAAGTTGTGTCCATCGATATAACCAATACCCATGAGTCGACCCTTCATAGGTTGTTCGTAGTCACAGCTGGGTCAAATTACCGTTTTACCCCTGTGTCTACCTCTTGCTCCTTAAGTCCCCACTGCTCATCTAATGAACAACTACGTTGCATGGTCCTACCATAAACAACAGCTCTCTCGGACCAATGAGAGGGTGGGTCCCCGTTGTTCAAGCCCTAGAGACAGCACTTAAGGGAACAACCCCTCTAGTTTCCCTAAATCAGGAACGAGTGAATTCCATCTCGCGTAGTCAAGTTCCCAGCTCCCCACGTGGTCCTGTCCCTTAGAAGATAGGCATATTGGGTGAGTAACTGTGACCACCCTCACCCTTACTAGTCAAAGAATAGACCCCCGCAGACAGGAGTCCATAACATGCTCAGCATTAAGGTCGAGTCACTAATGGTCATCTACATTTATTAGCTCTATACTGTCAGCAGTGTTACATCAGTAAGTCTAATAATTCACGGTCCGGTCTTGTACAATCTCATTGTACAGGATGCCTCCACTCGCATGTCAACCACATGAACGAGCTGGATCACCTCGTTTGTATCTAATACAAAGCGGGTCGCATCCACAGTGTATCCAAGATTAGGTCTCTAACCCTATCCATATACTGTAGACCGTTCGGGTCATTAACTCGAACGTGATCCTCCCCGTGTGTCCACTACACACCGTTCAAGTTCTTAGTTCTCTCATAATACAATGACCCTGGAGCTTAGTTTATTGGATTAAGTTTATGAAAAATGCGAGACACAAAGTTCAAATAAATAACTCTTATTTATTTACAACAATGAAATATTACAAACTACATGAGATTAGAGCATACACCCAAACCGTTATCTATACCTAATGCATCATAAGTCAGAGGCTCTTGAAAAGTTCAAAGAGCATATGGCTGAAGTAGAGAATGCATTAGGCAAAACCATTAAGACACTTCAATCCGATCGAGGTGGAGAGTATATGGATTTGAGATTCGAGGACTATTTGATAGAACATGGAATTAAATCTCAACTCTCGAGACTAATACACCACAGCAAAATGGTGTGTCAGAAAGGAGAAAAAGAACCTTGTTGGACATGGTTCGATCTATGATGAGCTATGCTCAATTGCCTGCCTCGTTTTGGGGATACGCAGTAGAGACTGCAGTTCAAATCTTGAACACTGTTCCATCGAAGAGTGTTTCAGAAACATCTTTTGAATTATGGAAGGAGTGTAAACCTAGTTTACAACACTTCAGGATTTTGGGTTGTCCGGCACACATGCTGGTGACAAACCCAAAGAAATTGGAACCTCGTTCAAGATTATGCCAATTTTTTTGCTATCCCAAAAAAACGAGAGATGGTCTTTTCTACGAACCACAAGAAACCAAGGTGATTGTATCGAAAAACGCCACTTTCTTGGAGGAAGATTTCATGAGGAACCATAAACCACGTAGTAAACTAGTACTAAATGATGCTACAACTGAACCAACAAGAGTTATTGGTCAAGCTGGACCTTCATCAAGAGTTGATGAAGAAGCCAGCACATCAAGTCAGTCTCGTCCTTCTCAATCGTTGGGAATGCATCGACGCAGTGGGAGGGTTGTTTCCCAACGACCGCTTGCTTGGGTTTAGCTGAAACTCAAGTCGTCATACCTGATGACGGCGTAGAAGATCCATTATCTTATAGACAGACAATGAATGACGTAGACAAGGATCAATGGATCAAATCCATGGACCTTGAAATGGAGTCAATGTACTTCAATTCAGTATGGGAACTTGTAGACCAACCTGAAGGGGTAAGACCCATAGGGTGCAAATGGATCTATAAGAGAAAGAGAGATGCAGCCGGAAAGGTACAGACCTTTAAGACTAGACTTGTAGCAAAGGGTTTTACCCAAAGGGAAGGGGTTGACTATGAGGAAACTTTTTCCCCTGTTGCTATGCTTAAGTCTATTAGGATACTCTTGTCCATAGTCGCATTTTATGATTATGAGATTTGGCAAATGGACGTCAAGACTACCTTTTTGAATGGTAATCTTGACGAGAGAATCTATATGTCTCAGCCCGAAGGGTTCATAACCCAAGGTCATGAGAAAAAATTTTGCAAGCACAATCGATCCATTTATGGGTTGAAACAAGCATCTAGATCTTGGAACATAAGATTTCATACTGCGATCAAGTCTTATGGCTTTGAACAAAACGTTGATGAGCCTTGTGTTTACAATAGGATAATCAACGGCAAAGTAGCTTTCTTAGTACTTTATGTGGATGATATCCTACTCATTGGGATGAAGTAGGATACCTAACTTACATAAAGAACTTGCTGGCGACCCAATTTCAAATGAAAGATTGGGGAGAGGCGCAGTATATTCTTGGGATTCAGATTTTGAGGAATCGCAAGAACAGAACGCTAGATCTGTCTCAAGCATCTTATATCGATAAAATGTTGGCCCGATATTCGATGCAGAATTTCAAGAGGGGCTTATTACCCTTCAGGCATGGAGTTCATCCGTCTAAGGAACAGTGTCCTTAGACACCTCAAGAGGTTGAGGATATGAGACGTATTCCCTATGCCTCAGCAGTAGGCAACTTAATGTATGTTATGTTGTGCATGAGGCCAGACATTTGTTATGCAGTGGGAATAGTCAGTAGGTACCAATCCAATCCAGGGTTAGACCACTAGACCGCAGTTAAAAATATCCTCAAGTATCTTAGTAGAACGAGGGACTATACACTTGTGTATGGGACTAAGGATTTAATCCTTACTGGATACACTGATTCTGATTTTCAGACCAATAAGGATTCTAGGAAATCCACATCGAGATCAGTTTTCACCCTTAACGGGGGAGCTATAGTATGGCGAAGCATCAAGCAAGGATGCATCGTTAACTCCACGATGGAGGCTAAGTATGTCACTGCTTGTGAAGCAGCTAAAGAGGTTGTTTGGCTAAGGAAATTCCTTACTGATTTGGAAGTTGTTCCAAATATTGAATTTACCATCACCTTATACTGTGACAACAGTGGTGCGGTAGCCAATTCGAAGGAACCTCACAGCCATAAGCAAAGCAAGCACATCGAGATGAAGTATCACCTGATACGAGAAATAGTGCAACGAGGAGATGTGATAGTCACGAAGATCGCTTTGGAGCACAACATTGTTGATCCGTTTACAAAGACTCTCACGGCTAAACTGTTTGAGGGTCATCTGGAAAGTCTAGGTCTACGAGATATGTACATAGGCTAATCTAGGGCAAGTGGGAGATATGTAATGGAGTATATGGATGCCCTAGTTTATTGTATTTGTATCTCTGTAACCATTGTTTTATATGGTAATGTACCCCACTAGAGTTTTAGTTCAAGTGGGAGTTTGTTGGGGTTTTGTGCCCTATAACTCGTAGTTTGTAATTATGTTCTAATTATTGTAATAAAGTGTTATTATTTCAATAAAGAGTTATTTTTCGTTATTTACGATATTGCCATTGTTTTAACCCTAAATCCAATAAACTAAACATCCAAGGTTGTAAAATGTATCTTTAACTGAATGTAGTGTACATATAAAGGATCTCGGTTCGAGATACATCCTAAAGGGTCTATAGTAAGGGGATAAGGTTTGGGTACCTTTCCCTGGTAAAACTATGGATGTGGCCCACTTTGTATATGATACAAACATTCTGATCCTAACGTGTTCGTATAGATGACATATGAGTGGGGATATCCTATGTAATGAGATTACATAAGACCAGACCGCGAAATAGTAACCACTAGGTGTAACTCCGTTGACTAGTTAGGTTTCTATTTCACTAGGATGACCTAGGAACCTTGATCTTAATCCTGAGCGAGTTTACGAACTCCTGTTTGCGAGATATTGTCCTTTGACTAGTATGGGTGAGAATGACCAGATTCAAGCGACTCAATATGCCTACCCTCTTGGGGATAAGACCGAGTGAGCAACTGGGGACTTAGCCTAGCAAGATGGAATTCACTCCTTCCTGCCAACTAGGGTAAGTAGATGAATGTTCCCTTAAGTGGTGTCTCCGAGACTTGAACAAAAGGCCCGACCCTCTCATTGGCCCGAGAGGGACTTCTGTTTGTTGGTAGGGCCACAAACAAATTGTTCATTAGAGGAGCACTGGTACTTAAGGCACAAGATGTAACCCAGGGGTAAAACGCTAATTTGACCCAGCTGGTGTTAGGAACATTCGTGAACGATTGGCTTGCTGTTATTGATCAATATCCGTGGACACAAAAATATATTTGCCGTGAGAAGAGTGCAGCTGCGGGACTTTAGTGGAATGTTCCCGCAGTTAACGAATGTTGATTAGGAGGTTAATGAGATTAACTGAGTAATCTCGTATCGTTGGAGCTTCTGATCTGTAGGTCCATTAGGTCCACCTTCTAGCTCGTAAAGGGTTCTTAGATCGTTTGAATTATAAATGTTCAAATTCATTAGGGAATAAATTTAATGTATATAGATACGATATAATATAAAGTTTTGGAACTATATATTATAAATTTAATGTAAATATGATTCATATTAAATTATATGAGAGAATTAAATATTTGAAAGAGTTCAAATATTAAATGTAAATGTGTGTGATTCATATTTGAAAACTATAGGTTATAATTTAATGTGCATGAGATGTACATTAAAAGTATAGGTTAGAGGGAATATTTATTATATATGATTTAATCATAATTAAATATATTATATTTAATTTTATTTTGGTTAAATGTGATTTAATTAAAATTAATATTAATTTATAATTAAATATGATTTAATTATTTATTAATTTATTTATTAAATTAATTAAAGGGAAAGTGTCATCATGACACGTTCCCACCTTCCCTCTTCCTCTCTCTATCGACAGTTAAACAGGGAGAGGGTATTTGTGAATTGATTGATCAATCAATCATTGAAGGCAGTGTAATTGGAATTGCTCTCTCTCGAAAATTCTCTCTCTAATTCCCTACTCCTTCTTTTCCAAATTCTTGGATCCCTTCCCACCTAGGGTGATCTAAGTAGATACTCAGAGGATAGGAGGTTTACTGAGTGGTGTTGTTCTTTTTGAAAAGAATAGAGAAGTTTGTTTTGGTTCCTATATTGTTGTGCATTTGAAGCAAAGAGTTGCAGTGAAACTACAAAGGTATATTTCGATTTCTCTTTTAGTTCAATTATTTCTACAGCATGTTTGCATGATTATATCCATGTCTAATTAGATTAGAAATGTATGCTTATCTCTGTTTTTACACCAATGTACTAGTATTTGTGTTCAACCAAAATAAACTGCCAAAATCGATTTTAAATCAAGTTTCCGCTGCTTAAGGGGATTCGATCTCCATCAGAAACCTCGTAGGGAGCTGGGGACTTAACTTCGCAAGAAGGAATTCACTCGTTCCCGAACTAGGGTAACTAGATAGGTTGTGCCCTTAAGAACTGAATCTAGGTCTTGAACAACGGGGTCCCTCCCTCTTGCTGGCTCTAGAGGGACACTATTTATGGCCAGACTAAACTTGTTGTTCATTAGAGGATCAATGGTGCTTAAGGAGCAAGAAGTAGTCACAGGTGTAAAACGATAATTTGACCCAGTTGTGACTACGAATAACCTGTGAAGGGTTGACTCACGGGCATTGGTTAAATCAATGGACACAGCTTGTCCTATAGTGAGGAGAGTGCAACTATGAGTCTATGATTCATGATGAACCTAATTATTGCCTAATTATGGAATGATGGCATAATTTAAGATATTAATTTGAGAGACATGAAATTGAATTTGATTCAATTTAATTTTCCACATTATGCAAATATGATTTACATAATAAGGTATTTGATACCTTATATTATGCAATTATGCAAATTAATTTTGCATAATGCATAATTAGTGGAAATAGTGGCATAATGGGTGGAGAATTTGTCTCCACCCACATTGCCTATATAAGCATCCATTTGGATGCATTTTGCAACACTTGAATCATTTGTGTGGTTTTGCAATTTGGCAAACACAAAATAACTCTCTCAAATTCTCTCCACTCTCTCTAATCTTCAAAAAGAGATCCCACCTCTCTCTCTCTCCAAGAGAACAACCGAGAAGGCCATTTGGAGGTGTTCGATTGTTGAGTTTGTAGAGAACGGAGAAATCGTTGACGGTGAAAGGATTACGCGAAGAGTTCAGTCTTCAAAGGTAATCCCTTATTTCATTTATGCTCTCATGTGTTATCCTTAGAAGTTTCTGTTTTTGAGTTATTTTTATGCAACATAATCAATAACAACAACGATCATTCGCTTCCGCACAGAATCAATCCCTTCACAGGAATTTTGAAAGTTAGTGATGTGGAAATCCTGAAAGAAAATTTTGTTATGCCTCTCACTAGGATAACAAAGCAAGAGGCCAAGAAAATTGAGGATGAGCAAGTCAAGGAAGTATTTCCTGAGAGACGAACAAAGAACGGGTTCGACCCGAAAGCATACAAGCTTCTAGCAAAAGCAGGATATGACTTTTCGAAACACACTAAGTTCGAAAGTTTGAAGATCGTTGACGAAAGACCTGAATTATCCTCGACGCAAAAGAAGGTATTAAAGGAGGGTTACACCCTACCTACATCAAGAAGGGGACTCGGATATAAGTTTCCCGAGTCAGTTCGCATAACCAGAAGTGGAAAAGCGAAAATGGTCGATGTAAATCACATAACGGTGGATGAAATTGATGATACAAAAAATGAGAAAAACACCAGTCAAAGGAATTCACCTCTCAGACGCCTTGAATCGTCAACTGCACATATCCTGATCTCATATAGATTAGGTGAGGCTACACCAAGTGAGGAAAAGTCACTGTCTAATGCCAACTCTGCCCGACGTTTAGCTTTTCAGAACATGTCTACTGCAGGAGAAGGCAACATCTTAGCAGATCAAACTCCTGATGTTATTCAGCCTTCGACATTCCAGAGGTTGAATATGCCTGCATGCAAAGAGAATGGTACCGCATCAGGCCCAACTCTGGTAAGGTCATCTACCTTTTAGAGGTTAAGCGTGCCCAAGAAGGAAAAGAAAAAAATACTTTCAACTTCATCTGTGATGCGACCGTCAGCTTTTCAAAGGTTGAGCGTGACCACATCAAGAAATGAAGGGACTGTCGCATCGATTTTTAACCGAATTCAACTTGAAAGATCGGTGGAGGCTGCAAAAGACGTGTCATATAGCAAGCAAGGAGTCGATGAAGATATTTGTGGCGCTGTTCCCTCTCGAATGAAAAGAAAGACTTTTGTTGTCGTCAACACATAGGGTTCACTAAGAGTAAAGAGACGTGACGTGGCCATCACCAATCTTGCAAAGGGAGATTTAGAACAAGACGAAAGTGAGACTTCTTGCCACCATATTACATTTGAAGAAGAGACGGAAGGCGAAACATCTGAAGAGGATGCAGATGAAGCTCCACTGCCACTTGAGGATGGGAGTCAGTCGACATTGGACGAACTTAAAGATGTAAATCTTGGGACTATGGAAGAATCCTGCCTCACTTTTATAAGTTCGTCACGTACTCGCGAAGAGGAGGGTAATTATATGTGATGGAGATCTTATCGCCTTGAGCAGCGAAAATGTGTTTGGAATCTTAATTGCAAGTTCATTTTGGTTGAAAAACAAAAACTAGTACATTGGTGTAAAAACAGAGATAAGCATACATTTCTAATCTAATTAGACATGGAATAATCACACAAACATGCTTTAAATGATAGCTAAACTAAAAGGGAATTCACAATTACCTTTGTAGATCAAATTGAACAGCAACGCCTTGCTCCAAATTGTGCAGCAACACAACAACTACAGAATTCTTCTATGTTTTCTCCAACAAGACAACACCACGAGGAAAACCTCCTATCCTCTGAGTAGTTTATATCTCCCTAGGTGGGAAGGGATCCAACAATTGGAGAATTAGGGAATTGAGAGAGAGAGTTCTTCAGAGAGCAATTCCAAAATTGCAGAGAGCATAATTAGTTGATCGATCGATCAAAATGCATATACCCTCTCCCTGTTTAACTGTCGATAGAGAGAGGAAGAGGGAAGGTGGGAGCATGTCAACATGACACGTTCCCTTTAATTAATTTAATAAATTAATTAATTAATTTAATTAATAATTAAATCCTATTTAATTATAAATTAATATTAATTTTAATTAAATCACGTTTAAACAAAATTAAATTAAATATCCTATATTTAAATATGATTAAATCATATTTAATCAATATTCCCTCTAATCTATAGTTTTAATGTACATCTTATGCACATTAAATTATAACCTATGGTTTTTCAAATATGAATCATATTCACATTTAAAATAATATTTGAACTCTTTCAAATATTTAATTCTCTCGTATAATTTAATATGAATCATATTCACATTAAATTTATAATATATAGTTCCAAAACTATATATTATATCGTATCATCATACATTGAATTTATTCTCTAATGAATCTGAACATTTCAAATTCAAACGATCTAAGAACCCTTTACGAGCTAGAAGGTGGACCTAATGGAACTACAGATCATAAGCTCCAACAATACGAGATTACTCGGTTAATCTCATTAACCTCCTAATCAACATTCGTTAACTGCGAGAACACTCCACTAAAGTCCTGCAGCTGCACTCTTCTCACTACAGACATATTTCTGTGTCTACGGATATTGACCAATAACAGCAAGTCAATCCTTCACGAAAGTTTGTAACACCAGCTGGGTCAACTTACCGTTTTACCCCTGGGTTGCATCTTGTACCTTAAGTACCAATGCTCCTTTAATGAACAATTTGTTTGTGGTCCGACCAACAAACAGAGTCTCTCTCGGGCCAATGAGAGGGTCGGACCCTTTGTTCAAGTCTCGGAGACACCACTTAAGGGAACATTCCTCTACTTACCTTAGTAGGCGGGAAGAAGTGAATTCCATCTTGCTAGGTTAAGTCCTTAGTTGCTCACTCGGTCTTGTCCCCAAGAAGGTAGGCATATTGAGTCGGCGAATCTGGCCACTCTCACCCATACTAGTCAAAGGACAATCCCTCGCAAACAGGAGTTCGTAACCTGCTCAGGATTGAGATCAAGTTGCCTAGGTCATCCTAGTGGAATAGAAACCTAACTAGTCAACGGAGTTACATCTAGAGGTTACTATTTCATGGTCCAGTCTTATGTAATCTCATTACATAGGATATCCCCACTCACATGTCATCTACACAAACAAGTTAGGATAACTGTGTTTGTATCATATACAAAGTGGGCCACATCCATAGTTTTACAAGGGTAAGATACCCAAACCTTATCCCCTTACTATAGACCCTTTAGGTTGTATCTCGTGATGGAGATCGGATCCCTTGAGCAGCGGAAACGTGTTTGGAATCGTAATATGCAAGTTTGTTTTGCTTGAAAAGCAAAAACCCATACATTTAAAAACAGAAGCATGGAAATCTAATCTAATTAGGCATGGATTAATTGCATACAAACATGCATTAGTCTTAACTATTAAACTAAAGAGGAAAGAAGGAATACCTTTGTAGATTCGCAGCAACTCCTTCCTCCAGGAAAATTCCAGTAAATCAGCAACCCAGGAACTCCGCTATATTTTCAAGCAGGAACACAACCACTTGGATAACCTTTTATGTCTCTGAGTGCTTAGATCTTTCTTGGTGGGAAGGATCCAACAATTGGAAGAATTGGGAATAAGAGTGTGAAAGAGAGAGAGAATTCTTTCTTGTTTGTAGTTGCAATTCCACAATTGCAAGATCAACGACCCACTTGATCATCAACCCCCTTCTCCCTGTTAAGCTATCGATAGGGAAAAGGAGAGGGGTAGTGGGAACGTGTCTGGATGACATCTAATGCACATTAAATCTAACCTATAGTTTTGATGCACATCTAATGCACATTAAATTTAACCTATAGTTTACAAATATGAATCACATTCACATTTGAATTTAACATTTGAACTCTTTCAAATATTTAATTCTCTCACATAATTTTCATATGAATCATATCCACATTAAATTTATAAAATATAGTTCCAAAACTATATATTATATCGTATCAATATACATTAAGTTTATTCTCTTATTAATTTGAACACTTCAAATTCAAACGATCTAAAAACCCTTTACGAGCTAGAAGGTGGACCTTATGGACCTACAGATCAGAAGCTCCAACGATACAAGATTGCTCGGTTAATCTAATTAACCTCCCAATCAACATTCGTTAACTGCGGGAACACTCCACTAAAGTCCCGCAGCTGCATTCTTCTCACTGCAGATATATTTCTGTGCCCATGGATATTGACCAATAACAGCAAGTCAATCCTTCACGAATGTTCGTAACACCAGTTGGGTCAAATTACTATTTTACCCCTAGTTTACATTTTGTGCCTTAAGTACTAGTGCTCCTCTAATGAACTATTTGTTTGTGGTCCTACCAACAAACAAAGTCCCTTTCGGGCCAATGAGAGGGACGGGTCATTTGTTCAAGTTCTGGAGACACCACTTAAGGGAACATTCCTCTACTTACCCTAGTAGGTGGGAAGGAGTGAATTCCATCTTGCCAAGTTAAGTTCCTAGCCGCTCACTCGGTCTTGTCCCCAAGAAGGTAGGCATATTGAGTCGACGAATCTGGCCACTCTCACCCATACTAGTCAAAGGAAAATCCTCATGACAGGAGTTCGTAACTCGCTTAGGATTGAGATCAAGTTGCCTAGGTCATCCTAGTGAAATAGAAACCTAACTAGTTAACTGAGTCACAATTTGGAGGTTGCTATTTCGTGGTCCTGATCTTATGTAATCTCATTACATAGGATATCCCCACTCACATGTCATCTACACTAACACGTTAGGATCACAATGTTTGTATCAAATACAAAGTGGGTCACATCCATAGTTTTACCAGGGTAAGGTACCCAAACCTTATCCCCTAACTATAGACCTTTTAGGTTGTATCTCGAACCGAGATCCTCTTTATGTACACTACATTCAGTTAAAGATTCATTTAATAGCCTTGGATGTTCAGTTTATTGAATTTAGGGTTTAGATAAAAGCAAACTCGTAGATAACGAACAATAACTCTTTTTTGATAAGAATAACACTTTATTACATTAATTAGAACACAATTACAAACTACGAGTTTTAGGGCACAAACCCCAACAAACTCCCACTTGAACTAAAACTCAGTGGGGTACATCATAATCTAAAACAGTGGTTACAAGAGATAGAAATAGAATAAACTAGGGCATCCATATACCCCATTACATATCTCCCACTTGCCCTAGATTAGCCTATGTACATGTCTCGTAGGCCTAGACTCTACAGATGATCCTCGAACTGTTGGGATTTATGCCCTAAACTTGTGTAATTTTGATCAATTAAATAAAGTGTTATTTGTTTTGATAAGATTACAGTCTTGCTTTTATAAATCCAATAAACTAAGTTCCAAGGTTATAACATTTATCTTGAAATTAGTGTAGTGGACACTATTTGGGTTGAGTTCAAGATTATAACCTAAATAGTCTATGGTATAAGAATAAGGTTGGAAACCTCATTCTGGTAACACCATGGATGCGGCCCACTTTGTAATTAATACAAATGAGGTAATCCAACTCATTCATGTAGTTGACATGCGAGTGGGGGCATCCTGTATGAAGAGTTCATACAAGATCGGATCACAAATTATTAGTCTAACCAAATTGTAACACCGTTAACAGTGATAAGACTAGTAATTTATAGATGGTCATTAGTGACTCGACACTGAATCTGAGCAATTTAAGAACTCCCGCTATAGGGGTTTGTCCTTAGACTAGTATGGGTGAGAGTGGCTCAGAGCCGACTCAATAAGCCTACCTTCTCGTGACGAGTAACCTCGTGAGGTAGCTCGGGAACTTAATCTGTGCAAGATGGAATTCACTCATTCCTCTACTTGAGGAATTAGATAGGTTGTTCCTTAAGAACTCGACCCAGTGTCTTGATCAACGGGGCCCCGCCGTCTATGAGGGTATGAGTCTAAGGTAGGACCTTAGACTTGTTGTTCATTAGAGGATCAGTGGTGCTTAAGGAACAAAGAGGTAATCACATGGGTAAAACGGTAATTTGACCCAGCTGTGATTACGAACAACCTGTGAAGGGTCGACTCATAGGTAATGACTATATCAGTGGACACAATAATATCTACAGTGAGGAGAGTGCAGCTACAAGTCTATAGTGGAGTGACTTGTAGTTAATGAATATTGATTAACTGGATCAAAAGAGTTTGATCAGTTAATCTCACATCATTGGAGCTCATGAACTGTAGGTCCATTAGATCCCGCCGTTGGCTCAATATGGTAATATTGAGGGTATAAAGTTAGGAATGAAATTGAAGTGTTCAATTTCATACATGAGGTGTTATATCTATTATATATGATATAATTGATATAATATATAGTTTTAATGTGAATTAGATTCATATATAAACTATATACTAAAGAGAGAATAAAGGAGGGGTAGGATGGTAATTCCATCCCATTCCCCTATATATATGGTTGCATGAGATGCAACTAGGTTAAGTAATTCCGAGCATTTTGTTGTTGATGGAAAGGTTCCAAGACAACTAACATCTCTCTCACAAAACACCTCACTTTTCCTAAAGGGAACCCACCTTCCTCCCTCACCTAGAGAACAACGAAGAAGATCCGGTGGTCGTGTCTTTGCACGTTGGAGTTCCTGTTGCTGAGATCGTGACCGTGGGAGAGAGGAGCACTTGAAGAAAAGTTCTTCAAAGGTAAATTCTTGTTGTCCATTCATATTTTATGCTTAATCTTGTTATGTATGTTCTTGAGTTAATCATTGTAACTAAATCAAGAGCGCGCGATTCGCAATCGCTTCCGCTGCGGGGACTTCGATTCCCTTCACGACTACTTTAGTCGTGTGAGTCTTTGTAAATGGATCAGCGATATTGTACTCTGAAGCGATCTTCATGACTGTCACATCTCCTCGTTGCACTATTTCTCGTATCAGGTGATACTTCCTCTCGATGTGCTTGCCTCGCTTATGGTTGCGAGGTTCCTTCGAATTGGCTACCGCACCACTATTGTCACAATATAAGGTGATGGGAAATTCCATATTTGGAACGACTTCCAAACCAGTGAGGAATTTCCTTAGCCAAACAACCTGCTTAGCTGCTTCACAAGAAGGGACATACTCAGCCGCCATCGTGGAGTCAGCGATGAATCCTTGCTTTGATGCTTCCCCATACTATAGCTCCCCCGTTAAGGGTGAAAATGATCTCGATGTGAATTTTCGAGAATCATTATCGATCTGAAAATCAGAATCAGTGTATCTAGTAAGGATCAAATCCTTACTCCCATACAGAAGCATATAGTCCCTCGTTCTCTTAAGATACTTGAGGATATTTTTAACTACTTGTCCAAAGGGTCTAACCTGGATTGGATCGTACACCCTCCGACTATTCCCAATTTGCATAATAAACGTCCGCCTCGTGCAAATATAGCATACATTAAGCTACCTACTACAGAGGCATAGGGAATACGTCTCGTATCCTCAACTTCTTGAGGTGTCTTAGGACATTGTTTCTTAGACAGATGAACTCCATGCCTGAAGGGCAACAAGCCCCTCTTGGAGTTCTGCATCGAATATCGGGACAACATTTTGTCGATATAAGACGCTTGAGATTAGCAGTGGATTGTTTCTTGTGATTTCAAGATCCAATCCCAAGAACATATATTGCGCCTCTCCCAAATCTTTCATTTGAAATTGGGTCGCCACCAATTCTTTATGTCGATGGGTATCCTACATCATTCCCAATAAGTAGGATATCATCCACATAAAGTACTAATAAAGCTACTTTGTAGTTGATGATCCTCTTGTAAACACAAGGCTCATCAACGTTTTGGTCAAAGCCATAAGACTTGATTGTAGTATCAAATCTTATATTCCAAGATCTGGATGCTTGTTTCTACCCATAAATGGATCGATTGAGCTTGCAAACTTTTTGCTCCTGACCTTGGGTTATGAACCCTTCAAGCTGAGACATATAGATGCTCTCGTCAAGATTATCATTCAAAAAGGCAGTCTTGACGTCCATTTGCCAGATTTCATAATCATAAAACACGGCTATGGACAAGAGTATCCTTATAGACTTCAGCATAGCAACAGGGGAAAAAGTTTCTTCATAATCAGCTCCTTCCCTTTGGGTAAAACCCTTTGCTACAAGTCTAGCCTTAAAGGTTTGTACCTTTCCGGTTGCATCTCTCTTTCTCTTATAGATCCATTTACACCCTATGGGTCTAACCCCTTCAGGTTGGTCTACAAGTTCCCATACTGAATTGAAGTCCATTGACTCCATTTCAAGGTCCATGGCTTTGATCCATTGGTCCTTGTCTATGTCATTCATCGCCATTTTATAAGACAATGGATCTTCTACGTCGTCATCAGGTATGACAACTTGAGTTTCAAATAAACCTGGTGTAAGCGGTCAGGTTGGGAAACAACCCTCCCACTGCGTCGAGGCATTCCCAACGATTGAGAAAGACGAGACTGACTTGACGTGTTGGTTCCTCCATCAACTCTTGATGAAGATCCAGCTTCATCAACAACTCTTGTTGGTTCATCTGTAGCTTCATTTAGTACTAATTTACTACGCGGTTTATGGTTCCTCATGTGATCTTCCTCCAAGAACGTGGAGTTTGTCGATACAATCACCTTATTTTCTTGTGGGTCGTAGAAAAGACCACCTCTCGTTTCTTTGGGATAGCCAACAAATTGACACAATCTTGAACGAGGTTCCAGTTTCTTTGGGTTTGTCACTAGCACGTGTGTCGGACAACCCCAAATCCTGAAGTGTTGTAAACTAGATTTACGCCCCTTCCACAACTCAAAAGGTGTTTCTGAAACACTCTATGATGGAACAGTGTTCAAGATTTGAACTGCAGTCTCTACTGCGTATCCCCAAAACGAGGCAGGCAATTGAGCATAGCTCATCATAAAACGAACCATGTCCAACAAGGTTCTATTTCTCCTTTCTGACACACCATTTTGTTGTGGTGTATTAGGTGCTGAGAGTTGAGATTTAATTCCATGTTCTATCATATAATCCTAGAATCTCAAATCCATATACTCTCCACCTCGATCGGATCGAAGTGTTTTGATGGTTTTCCCTAATGCATTATCTACTTCAGCTTTATACTCTTTGAACTTTTCAAGAGCTTCGGACTTATGATGCATTAGGTATAAATAACCATACCTCGAATAATCATCTATGAAAGAGATGAAATATTCGTACCCTCCCCGAGCTTTAACATTCATCGGACCACAAAGATCCGAATGTACAAGTTCTAAGGGCTCTATGGCTCTGTAACCTTTTGCAGTAAAAGGTCGTTTGGTCATTTTACCTTCCAAGCAAGATTCGCAAGGAGGTAAAGAATCATCTTCTAACTTATTTAGAAGTCCATTCTTAGAAAGTCTCTCAACTTGGTTGAGATTAATATGACCAGGTCTAAGATGCCATAGATAGGTATTATTATTTGGAGAAATTCTTTGCCTTTTACTTTGAGTATTAGCATTCTTAAACATCTCATGATTTAAAATTGTTTTAGTTCTATTCGGTTTAAGTACATACAAGTCGTTTTCTAACTTAGCACAACAAATATTGACACCTTTCTTTAAAATGAACGCTTCATTAAATGAAAAGGTAATACAGTAGCCAAGTTCAATTAAAAAAGAGATAGAAATTAAGTTCCTCTAAAATTTAGGAACTATATACAGATTTTCTAAAAATAAAAATGTATCTCTAAAAAAACAATTTGGCATCTCCCATCGCACGCAGTGAGACGACGCCTCCGCTCCGACTCCACGGCGTCATCTCACCCTCTTCGAGCTCCTTGAAGGAACTAGTTTCCTGAAACGAAGAACAAACATGATTAGTGGCTCCTGAATCAAGTATCCAGGTAAAATCATCATTTTCCACTAAACAAGTTTCAAGAATGAGAAAATCTAATTTACCTTTCTTCTCTTTGAGCTCAGCAAGGTATTTTGGGCAGTTTCGCTTCCAGTGCCCATCCACGTTGCAGTGGAAACATTTTCCTTTATCTGTAACCTTGGCTTTTCCCTTGCCTTTGTCAGCAGTAGGTGCCTTCCCTTTCCCTCCTATCTTCTTCTTTTGGGTCTTCTTAAGCCCAGAAGATGAACCACAGGACTTAGGCCAGAGGATGAACCACAGGACTTAGTCCCAGAGGATGAACCCTTCTTGAACCTTCTGGAATGGGCAAACAGATTTGCCTCGCCATCAGCCTGTCCCTTATTCTTCATAAGAGACTGGAAAGTTTGTAGTTCATTAAGGAGAGTAGTTAGGTTATACTCTATCTTGTTCATCACCGCATTGTTGCGGAATTGAAGGAAACTCTTCGAAAGAGATTCCAGGATGAACGAGATCTGACTTTGCTCGTCAATGACCGCTCCATTCATCTCAGCCACGTTGAAGTGGACCATCAGATCGAGAACGTGTTCTCTCACCGATGATCCCTCCTTCATCCTAAAGTTATAAACGTATTTGAGAGATTTGTGTCGAATCTGTCCAGACGGTTGTCCAAACATATCCTGCAACGAACTCATGATCTCACGAGCTGAGACCATGCCCTCGTGCTTTTTGGCTAGAACTTCAGAAACACGAGCAAAAATGTAGACCTTGGTCTTGATCCAGAGGTCGTACGCCTCCTTAACAGATTGAGGAGCGTTTCGAGTAGGGACCTGAGGACATTCCTCAGTCAGTACAAACCGTAGGTCGTCAACAATGAGAATCGTATTCAAGTTGGACTTCCACGTAGTAAAGATCTCACCAGTTAAACGATCGCTTTTAAGTAAGGCTATTATTGAGGACGACATGTTGAAAATCCAAAATAGTTCTAATTAGTTATGTTTTTTAACCCATTATAAAACCAATCAAATTCAGCAAAATTATTAAAGAACCCTAGTGTTTAAACTAAACCCAATGTTTAAATTAAACCTTTAATTTTGCAACGATATTTCAAGGGCTTAGAACAAAAGCCTCCGTCGGGCGGTCAGTCATTCCTCTCCTAAATTAAGACTTTCTCAGCCAATCATCACTACAAGAACATTTCATGTCCCAATGGTCCTTAGCTACCATTTGTTTGGTCAAGGACTTGTTAACTAGCTTAACTCATTCCGTAAATGTGACCCTACCATTTTCAGATCCAATAGGTCCGAGCCAATAGGCTACTATTAAGAAAGACAACTATTGACAAATTACCTAAGAGACCCTATCCATTTCTGGAGTTCGCGGTGTTCCGATCCCTATAGTCAGGCCCTCCGTAGGGTTTGGCTGTTCCAGGACAAGCTAGCAGGCGGACTATAGACATCTCACGGTGCGACCTAATGGAGGAGACTGTAGGATACGTTGACACACGTCCTGCTCCCATTTACTATGGATACTTCCCTCATTCACCTTGGTATTAAACTATGCAAAAACATACCGTAGGGGAACGCCCTATTGACGCCACGTAGCCGAGCATGGAACTCATGGTGTGAACTCTTGAGGACGTGAGAGTAAACTCGATGCGAACATCTCGTTTTCTCCCACTGAAGCTCCTAAGATTAGGGTATAAGTTTAACTTAGTCAGATTCTGGCTAAAAGAATCTATCTAAGTCTATGTCTATTATAATTATTATAACTAGGTCTTTTAACCTTATGTCTAGGTGAATAAACATTTTAATTACCTAGAGAGAAAATAGAACTAAGGTTAATTCAACTCAAGTTATGGATCAGTTCCCAGGTAGGAGGTGTTCTGTTAACCGTCAGCTTAAGTACCCCCAACCTTAGATAGAACTTCACCAATAGAGTTCCCTTATAACCAAAGTCCTAATTGAAGGGAATAAGAATCCATGCACAGCGGAAGACGATCGAATCGTCATGGTATCATTACGCTACTCGGTTTTGTTAAAATTATCTAATTAAAAGATCTAGGCTAAACATGCTAGAAAAGGAAGAAATTTACAGCAAGAAGAAGTTTACTTACTTGTTGTAGACAAACTTCAAGAATTTCTTCCTCGGATCACGAACTCTTCGTACTTCTCGATCTCAACAAATGCTTCCCACGAACGGAACCCGAACACCACCACTTGGAGTCTTGGTTGTTTTTTCTTTGGAAAAAGGGAAGTTTGTGGGAACTTTTGTGTTTTGGAGAGGGAGGAGAATAGAAAGAAAGTAGTGAGAACTTTCTTCTTCTCTTTGATGAAATTCTAAAAAATGAGAGAATGCCCACATTCCTTCTTGCAAGAAGGGATTATATAGTGGAATGATGGAGTTAAAATCTCCACATTATTATCACTTTACCATTAACTATATAGGTTATGCAAATCTCATTTGCATAACCACATAATTTAAGATATCTCATATCTCATATTGCAAATCTCATTTGCAATAATTGTGGATTAATTAAATTGAATCACATCCAATTTAATTTCTCTCAATTAATTTCTCCAATTAGCCCTAATTCAACAATTAGGCTAACCTATAGTTTATTATGAATCTCATTCACATTAAACTATATATTATATCATTCATATCTCATATAAATGACATAAATGCCCTTAAAGTGAAATTGAACACTTCAATTTCATACCAAAACATTAACCCTTCTTTTAACCCAGTTGAGCCAACCGAGGACCTAATGGACCTACAAAGTGACGGGCTCCAATGATCCGAGATTAACCTATCAAACTCTTTGACCCTTGTTAATCAACATTCATTAGCTACGGTAACACTCCACTATAGCCGATGAGTGCACTCCGTCGCTCACGAGAATATTACGTGTCCACCGATATAACCAATGCCCATGAGTCGACCCTTCACGGGTTGTTTGTAGACACTACCGGATCAAATTACCGTTTTACCCCTCGTGTCTACTTCTTGTTCCTTAAGTCCCCACTGCTCCTCTAATGAACAACATATTGTGATGGTCCAACCATACACAACACCCTTCTCGGGCGGTGAGAAGGTGGGCGCGTTGTCCAAGCCACGGAGACAACACTTAAGGGAACAACCCTCTAGTTTCCCTAAAGGCGGGAATGAGTGAATTCCATCTCGCGTAGTTAAGTTCCCAAACACTACCTACTTGGTCCTGTCCCCGAGAAGATAGGCATATTGGGCGAGTAATCGTGACCACCCTCACCCGTATTAGTCAAAGGACGGACCATGCAGATGCGAGTCCGTAACACGCCAGATTCGGTCGAGTCACTAATGGTCATCTACGGTTATTAGTCCTTCTTGTCAATGGTGTTACATCGCAGAGGTCTAATAATTCACGGTCCGGTCTTGTGCAATCTCATTGCACAGATTCCTCCACTCGCATGTCAACCACATGAACGCAGTCGATCACCTCGTTTGTATCTAATACAAAGCGTCGTATCCACGATGTATCCGAGTGATTAGGTCTCCAACTCTATCCATATACTGTAGACCGTTCGGGTCATTTACTCAAACGTGATCCTCTTGTGTGTCCACTACACACCGTTCAAGTTCTAGTTCTCTCATAAATTTAATGACCCTGGAGCTTAGTTTATTGGAAAAGTTTATAAATATTGCGAGACACAAAGTGATGAAATGAATAACTCTTATTAATTTCAAACAATATATTACAAACACGAGATTAGGACAAAAATCCCAACACTAATGTCCTACTATATTTTAAACTATTTAAAATACTACGTAAGTCTAATTCTAATCCTTTTTGAAATTAAAACTTAGGTCTAAATTAATTTTAAACAATTTAAAACTAATTCAAAAATTAACCCAAGTTCCTATGTTTGCATGCATTTCTTTATTATAGGTTATGGTTTCTAAAACCTCTTTAATTTATAACTTTTATCAATTTAATAATTAACCTGTGATAAAGAAACTATATTATAAAACCATTGATGGAATTATAAAAAAAAAATCAACTAATTGAATAATTAAATTACTTAAAATAAAATAACATTTATTTTAAACTAAGTAATTTCATGCTCCATGCATTTTATTTTCCATATAATCTAATCATAACAATTATAATTAATTACTCATGAAAAATAAATTTTTCATGCATTTAACCATATTGATATTACAATTATACAAATAAAATGCATGAACATGCTTATCCTAAGGTGGGAATAATCTAAATGACATTCATAAAGACATATAGTTGTAAAATCGGAATAATTTGGCCCCTAAAGTTCAAAATAATAAAATTACAATAATTTTATTACAAAAAAACCGATCCAAAATACCTTGAACCGGGCTTGAACCGCTCGAACCGGACAAAAAATAAACCAAAAAACCGAACCGATCTGCAGCTGCTGAAAATGCATCACGGCGTTGCAACGCCTGCTTTGTCCGCACGCGCGCCTTCTATCGGGGTGGCGTTGCAATGCTGAAGGGGCAGCATTGCAACGTCTCTGACCCTTGGAGCCCTTGCGTTGATAGGGATGAAGGCGTTGCGACGTCGTTCCTCAGCGTTGCAACGCTGAAGCTTCGGCAGTGGCTCTCTTCTTCGAACATAGCAACATCAATCAGCAAATTCTCCTTCGATTCTCAACCGAATTGCATGAAACTGGTCCCGAACGACTCATAACTCGAATACAGACTCGATATAGCACTTAATTGCCCAAAACACAGGGGCCTTTACACTTAAATTGATCAAATCAAAGTAAACTAAGGCCAAAATATTCCTAAACTAGTTTTACAGCAAACCAAATGCAAATTCCCACCAAATCAATGCAATTTTGCTACAAACAAAATAAAACAAGCATTGCTCTAATACCAATTGATGGAGATCGGATCCCCTTAAGCAGCGAAAACGTGTTTGGAATCGTAATATGCAAGTTTGTTTTGCTTGAAAAGCAAAAACCCATACATTGCAAAAAACAACAAGCATGGAAATCTAATCTAATTAGGAATGGATTAATTGCATACAAATATGCATTAGTCTTAACTATTAAACTAAAGAGGAAAGAAGGAATACCTTTGTAGATTCGCAGCAACTCCTTCCTCCAAGAAAATTCCATGAAATCAAAGAACCCAGAACTCATTGTATTTTCAAGCAGGAACACAACCACTTGGATAACCTTCTATGTCTCTGAGTGCTTAGATCTTTCTTGGTGGGAAGGATCCAACAATTGGAAGAATTGGGAATAAGAGTGTGAGAGAGAGAGAGAATTCTTTCTTCTGTATAGTTGCAATTCCACAATTGCAAGATCAACGACCCTCTTGATCATCAACCCCCTTCTCCCTGTTAAGCTATCGATAAGGAGAATGAGAGGGGTAGTGGGAACGTGTCTGGATGACACGTTCCCTCATTTTATTATTAAAATAATAAAATTATAATTAAATCATATTTAATTATTAACTTGAATCATATTTAAATAAAATAAATTAAATATCATTTGTTTAATTTGGATTAAATCACATTTAATCAATATGTCCCTCTAACCCATAGTTTTGATGCACATCTAATGCACATTAAATTTAACCTATAGTTTACAAATATGAATCGCATTCACATTTGAATTTAACATTTGAACTCTTTCAAATATTTAATTCTCTCACATAATTTTAATATGAATCATATCCACATTAAATTTATAAAATATAGTTCCAAAACTATATATTATATCGTATCAATATACATTAAGTTTATTCCCTTATGAATTTGAACACCTCAAATTTAAACGATCTAAGAACCCTTTACGAGCTAGAAGGTGGGCCTTATGGACCTACAGATCAGAATCTCCAATGATACGAGATTGCTCGGTTAATCTCATTAACCTCCCAATCAACATTCGTTAACGGCGGGAACACTCCACTAAAGTCTCGCAACTGCACTCTTCTCACTGCAGATATATTTCTGTGTCCACGGATATTGACTAATAACAGCAAGTTAATCCTTCACGAATGTTCGTAACACCATCTGGGTCAAATTACTGTTTTACCCCTAGTTTACATCTTGTGCATTAAGTACCAGCGCTCCTCTAATGAACAATTTGCTTGTGGTCCTACCAACAAACAGAGTCCCTCTTGGGCCAATGAGAGGGTCAGACCCTTTGTTCAAGTCTTGGAGACACCACTTAAGGGAACATTCCTCTACTTACCCTAGTAGGCGGGAAGGAGTGAATTCCATCTTGCCAAGTTAAGTTCTCAGCCGCTCACTCGGTCTTGTCCCCAAGAAGGTAGGCATATTGAGTCGACTTCCTGCTTAATGCATCTGCTACTACATTCGCCTTATCTGGATGGTATTCTATGGTACAATCATAATCTTTAATCAGTTCTAACCATCTTCTCTGTCTCACATCCAACTCCCTCTGATCAAAGATATATTTCAAACTCTTATGATCAGTGTAAATGTGACACCTCTCACCAAACAAATAATGCCTCCAGATCTTCAATGTTAAAACAACTGCCGCTAGCTCAAGATCTGGAGTAGGGCAATTGCACTCGTGGTTTTCAATTGCCTTAACGCATAAGCTATTACTTTTCCTTCTTGCATGAACACACACCCTAATCCTTGTCCCGAAGCATCACAATAAATCACATACTCTTTTTCGTTCTGAGAAGTGTTAGAATAGGTACTGTCACTAACCTTGTTTTCAGCTCCTGAAAAACTCTGTTCACACTTATCTGACCATTAAAACTTAGCATTCTTCCTTGTTAAAGCTGTTAAGGGTAATGCTAATCGTGAGAAATCCTCAACAAATCATCTGTAGTATCCTGCCAAGCCTAGGAAACTACGTACCTCTGTCGCCTTAGCTGGTCTCTCTAAGTTGACCATAGCTTTCACTTTATGCGGATTCACACTAACTCCATTTGCTGAAACAACATGTCCCAAAAACACTACCTGATTCAACCAAAACTCACATTTGGTGAGTTTAGCGTACAACTGTTTATCGCGTAGTGTTGGTAAAATAATCCTTAAATGTTCCTCATGGGCTTTCCTGTCAACTGAATAAACTAATATGTCATCAATAAATACTATTACAAAATGGTCCAAATACTGATGGAATATCCTGTTCATGAGGTCCATGAAAATTGTTGGTGCATTCGTTAAACCGAATGACATTATTAAAAACTCATAATCTCCGTACCTCGTTCTGAATGTTGTCTTAGGAATATCTGATTCCCTTATCTTTAACTGATGGTATCCTGATCTTAAATCAATCTTAGAAAACACTGATGCTCCTCGTAACTGGTCAAACAAGTCATCTATACGGGGCAAAGGATACTTGTTACGTATCGTGACTTTGTTTAACTGTCTATAATCAATGCATAATCTAAGGGTACCATTTTTCTTCTTCACAAATAACACTGGAGCTCTCCAAGGCGATACACTAAGTCTGATGTATCCCTTATCAATTAGTTCTTGTAATTGTATTTTCAGCTCCCTGAGTTCACTTGGAGCCATTCTATACGGCGCTTGCGAAATAGGTGTTGTTCCTGGTAGCAATTCAATAGTGAACTCAACTTCCCCATCAGGTGGCAACCCTGACAGATCTGCTGGGAAAACATCAAGAAATTCATTCACAACAAGAACATTTTCTGGTTTTAGCTTTTCCTCCTGCACCCCCACTACATGTGCAAGAAACGACGTGCAACCTCTCTTCAACAACTTTTCAGCTTTTAATGTTGAAATCAGACTTGTAGGAATAACCTTCCTTTCACCCCTGAAAAACACTTCAGCCAACCTTGGTTTCCTAAATATCACTTCCTTTTCATGGCAATCCATGGAAGCATAATGAGTAAATAAGAAATCCATCCCTAAGATTGCATCTCACACCTGCAACTCTAGTGGAAGAAGATCCACTAACATATTGAGATCTTCTACTAAGACCTCACAATTCCGCAACACTGCATTGACTAGTATCACATCACCAACTGGAGTGTATATAACTAACCTTTTACATAAAGGTTCTAGCTTCCCATTCAACTTAGTTAAGAACATACTAAAAACAAAGGAATGTATAGCACCTGGATCTATTAAAACACGTGCAGGTACATTACAAATAGAAACTGTACCAGTAGTCACATTTGGTGCATCTTTTGATTCTTGCTGAGTCTTAGCATAGACCTTCCCATGATGCTTAGGTCTCCCTACAACTCCCTTGTGTCTAGCACTATTGGTGCCCTCTCCTGCAAATACTAGAACTCTCTCGGCTGCCCAACTGTCTGGGACCCAACTCCCTAGTCCCTCTGTGTGACTGCTCTCAACTATGGACAATCCCTCTTGAAATGCCCTGGTTGTCCACACTGGTAACACACATCAACACAAACAAGACAGTGATCTCATTGATTCTTGCAACAAATGACACATGGAGTTTTCCTTGCTATACTGGCAATAGACTCTTGCCCTCTCTGCAAACTTGCTGCTAATCAAACTAACTAACTAGGTCCTCTTTAACTCTGCCTCTGATAGGCACTACCCACATTCATCTGCCTCGATGCCCGACTAATAGCTCGATTCTTAAAGTCTTATTGACTTGGAAACATTTACTCCAGGTGTGAACCTCCGCTGCTCACGACCTTGGAAACTGCTTGTTGTCGAAGCCCCACAACTAGGCTTTACTACTGACTTCTCCTCTACTATAGTCTGCTCAACACGTAGGGCAGTCTCTACTAGCTGAGAAAAGTTAGTCCACTTAGAAATAGCTGTAACTGGGTACGTATCTCAGGATGTAATCCTCTTTCAAACCTTCGACACCTGTCACTCTCAGATGCCACAATCACATCAGTATACCGCGACAGCTCGGTATGCCTTCTCTCGTACTCAGCCACTGAAAGTGACCCTTGCTTAAGTTCTAAAAATTCATCCTCTTTTGCCTCACGCAGCGTGCATAGGGTAATATTTATCTTCGAATATGCTTCTGAAAGTTTGTCAATTTAGCGTACGTGAATCACTGCGCCTAGCTAAAATTGACTTCCACCATCCTTCTGCCTCCTTCAGCAGCAAGAATGTAGCTAACTTAACTTTCCGCTCCTCAGAACAAATCATCACATCAAAACATTTCTCAAGCATATTCAACCAAACCTTGTCGTCAGCTGAATCTTTGGAACCCTCAAACACTGTGGCTCCTAATTCTTTTAGGTGATCTATTCTATATGTCTTGTCTGGATCACTTAGCTCTGCTCCCTATGGCTTACCTACCTCCTATGAGGAATTAGCATGTTGTTTAATTCTGGCCCCTATCTGGACTCTCGGGGCACTAGATCCCCTCTCAGATTGGGCTTGGGTAGGATCCTGCGTCCCGTCCTGATCCTGCCTGCATCGTCTGCTAGTACGTGGTGGCATGACTTCTATAACATATCAACATACTAGACATGTAATGAATACTTAACTCAAATGCACAATTCTAGACTTGTGTTCACATTCTAGTCCTGACTAGACTTACTGTTATCCTTACTTGGGTCATGCCCTGCTAGCTCTATTAAACTAACTCAATAACTTGCTATTTACTTTTTAGTTTCTTCTAGAGTTAACTTGCTCTGTCTTATTCCACATGGAGCTAACTGCTCTGATACCAAGTTGTCACACCCCCTCCCAAGCTACCAGCTAACTTAGCCCGGCAGACGGCGTGAAGCCAACAAACATCGTTCACCTCTCTAACGATACCTGTTGACCCCGTTTTACCTGATAAGCATATTATACTTGTATAAGAAACACTTTAAACATACCACAGCGGAATATTGACAATTACGTAACCTACGTAAGGAGTAACCCTACTTAAGACTCTCTTGAAAACTGAACGGGCAAAAGCATCAGAACCACAAACAGGCCAAACCATTAATAACACAATCTCTGAACCTCTAAAGCACATACAACTATAACTACATAGTCCCCTCAAACATTACTACAACACATATGGACTTGTTATACAACACCACCCACGTACAAAATATCAAGCTCGTGGAGCTTCTAGTAGACTATGACAGGATGTCAGGCACTGGGAGCTCGATCTCTACCTGAAAAGTGGGAAAACACTGAAAGAATGAGCTATGAAGCTCAGTGAGTGACTTGAGTTTAAAAGAAAACTATTAACTCGTAAATCATATCACCTGACCATCTATGAGTATATGCATCTGTAATCAAGCGTTAAAAGTAACCGTGTAATCATAATAGCTTTTCAGAAAAACCAGCAAATATGTCGTTTAAATCTCGTAAGGCATATGAATGATAGAAATCCTTTTAAAACATGTCACAATCCACGTTGTGTAGGGCACGCCCTGTACAACCAATGTTTACTCTACGATGTAGTGGGGCCCGCTCAGCACTCTCATCGTCTTTGTCGTAATGGGGCCCGCCCAGCACTCACGACAGCATTGTTGTCACGGAGTACACTCAACGTCGACAACAGAAAATGACCTGTGTGCACACGGTACCATATAGCCTCGGGCTCAATGTCTCAGTCATTTACTCATTCGAGACTCAGAAAAACACATAAAAACATTTAAAAATGCCTGCTTATCTTTCCTTTCGTAAAACTCAAGTTTACTCAGCTTGTTCATTAAAACTGGCAATCTTTAAATCATACTTGCTAGTACATACTTGCTTGAAATCATAACATTTCCATAAATTTCGACAATCAAGAACATATGCTCACATATAAATTTCATCAAGACATTTAGGCTCACAACGAGTACTTGAAATCATTTCTTAGAAAATATGAATACTCATAAACATGTGTTTCAAGGAAAACATTAAACATTGAAACCATTTCGTTTTAGCAAAACCTTGCATTTTCATAAGCGTAATACAAGCCTATAAACCATTTTCGAGGTTCGTTTTGTCACTCACAGTGTTAAACTAGAACCTTGGCCCGTACACTCGACCTATCTCCTCTTGGCCTGTCAAACAAACCAAATCCATGTATTAGACCTCGAGCTCATGATTTTTAACCTTAAAATTACAAAAATCACACCATCCAATTTTCCAGCATTTCACAGATTTATACCCTGTATTCAAACAGTCATAACTTCTTCATTACTTATCCAAAAATGATGTACTTTATACCAAAATATTCCTTTTTGAACCCCTAAAATGCATATGAAGACATGAAGTTGAGATTCCCAACGGATGTGTTCAAAAATACCTCAAAAGCTTCTTTGCCAGAAACAAACTTCTGCTATTCCAGATTTGTTTCCCTACTGCAACCCGAAACTTGACCTGAAAATTAAAACATCTTCCAGTCGATGTCTTCTCATGGGTTCTTCACAAAAGTTGTAGGAAATTCAATAAGATTTCCAACCATACCTATTAGAGCTTCTGATTCAAACTCTACAGATCAGGACAACCAAAACACCAGAGGCTTCTCGGATTTGACAGCAAAATCTTTCCTCTGCCTTTCTTTAAACAAAGCAGTAACTTAGACTTAGAATTTGCTCGGGCTTCCTTCATGAATTTTGTTCAAATATGAGTTAACTTTCAAGAAAATCAAACCTCAACTCTTACCTCTTCTTGTGGAGCTCGAAATTAGTTATACATCAGAACTGGTCTGAATTGATCAAAGAATTTCCATGGAAGTTGAATGACTCTTCTCCTTTCTCCTTCAACCTCAAACCAGAAACTTTCTCCCTTCTTCTTCTCTCAAACCTCACCCACGAAGCTCTGCCTTTTATTTTGATAAAATGAGAAGGAAAATGGAGAGAAGGTGGGTCAAAATTAAAAGAAGAAAAAGTTAGGCGGTGGACTTTTATTTTTGTCTTTTTCCCTTTTTCTTTTTTTCTTTTTCCTTTATATCTTTCTTTCTTTTCTTTTCATTTCTTTTCTTTTTAAAACAAAACCAAATAAAACATTTCCTTTCTTCCTTTCTTTTGTTTTTTTTTTAAAGAAAATTTCAATTGGAGATCTCGGGTTTACAAAATATCGGGACAACATTTTGTCGATATAAGACGCTTGAGACAGTGATAGCGTTCTGTTCTTGTGATTCCTGACGATCTGAATCCCAAGAACATATTGCCCCTCTCCCAAATCTTTCATTTGGAAATGGGTCGCCAGCCAATTCTTTATGTCAGTAAGGTATCCTACATCGTTCCCAATGAGTAGGATATCATCTACATAAAGTACTAATAAAGCTACTTTGTCGTTGATGATCCTCTTGTAAACACAATCAACGTTTTGGTCAAAGCCATAAGACTTGATCGCAGTATCAATATTCCAAGATCTGGATGCTAGTTTCAACCCATAAATGGATCGATTGAGCTTGCAAACGTTTTGCTCCTGACCTTGGGTTATGAGCCCTTCGAGTTGAGACATATAGATGCTCTCGTCAAGATTACCATTCAAAAAGGCAGGCTTGACGTCCATTTGCCAGATTTCATAATCATAAAATGCGGCTATGGACAAGAGTATCCTAATAGACTTAAGCATAGCAACAGAGGAAAAAGTTTCTTCATAGTCAACTCCTTCCCTTTGGATAAAACCCTTTGCTACAAGTCTAGCCTTAAAGGTTTGTACCTTTCTGGTTGCATCTCTCTTTCTCTTATAGATCCATTTACACCCTCTCGGTCTTACTCGTTCAAGTTGGTCAACAAGTTCCCATACTTAATTGAAGTACATTGACTCCATTTCAAGGTTCATGGCTTTGATCCATTGGTCCTTGTCTACGTCATTCATTGTCTGTCTATAAGACAATGGATCTTCTACGGCGTCATCAGGTATGACGAATTGAGTTTCAGCTAAACCCAAGTAGCGGTCAGGTTGGAAAACAACCCTCCCACTGCGTCGAGTCATTCCCAACAATTGAGAAGGACGAGGCTGACTAAAGGTGTTGGCTTTTCCATCAACTCTTGATGAAGGTCCAGCTTGATCAACAACTCTTGTTGATTCATATATAGCTTCGTTTAGCACTAATTTACTACGTTGTTTATGGTTCCTCATGTGATCTTCCTCCAAGAAAGTGGCGTTTGTCGATACAATCACCTTGTTTTCTTGTGGGTCGTAGAAAATACCACCTCTCGTTTCTTTGGGATAGCCAACAAATTGGCATAATCTTGAACGAGGTTCTAGTTTCTTTGGGTTTGTCACTAGCACGTGTGTCAGATAACCCCAAATCCTGAAGTGTTGTAAACTGGGTTTACGCCCCTTCCACAATTCAAAAGGTGTTTCTGAAACACTCTTTGATGGAACAGTTTTCAAGATTTGAACTGCAGTCTCTACTGCGTTTCCCCAAAACGAGGCAGGCAATTAAGCATAACTCATTATAGAACGAACCATGTCCAACAAGGTTCTATTTCTCCTTTCTGACACACCATTTTGTTGTGGTGTATTAGGTGCTGAGAGTTGAGATTTAATTTTGTGCTCTATCAAATAGTCCTGGAATCTCAAATCCATATACTCTCCACCTCGATCGGATCGAAGTGTTTTAATGGTTTTCTCTAATGCATTCTCTACTTTAGCCTTATACTCTTTGAACTTTTCAAGAGCCTCAGACTTATGATGCATTAGGTATAAATAACCATATCTAGAATAATCATCTATGAAATAGATGAAATATTCGTACCCTCCCCGAGCTTTAACGTTCACCGGACCACAAAGATCCGAATGTATAAGTTCTAAGGGCTCTATGGCTCTATAACATTTTCCAGTAAAAGGTCGCTTAGTCATTTTACCTTCCAAGCAGGATTCGCAAGGAGGTAAAGAATTGTCTTCTAACTTGTTTAGAAGTTCATTCTTAGAAAGCCTCTCAATCCGGTTGAGATTTATATGACCAAGTATAAGATGCCAAAGATAGGTATTATTATGAGAAATTCTTTTCATTTTACTTCGGGTATTACCAGTTTTAAACATCTCATGATTCAAAATTGCTTTAGTTCGATTCGGTTTAAGTACATACAAGCCGTTTTCTAATTTAGCATAACAAACATTGACACCCTTTTTCGAAATGGACACTTCATTAATATAAAAAGAAATACAATATCCAAGTTCTATTAAACAAGAGATAGAAATTAAGTTCCTCTTAATTTTAGGAACTATATACAGATTTTCTAATAATATAAATCTATCTCTGAAAAACAGCTTGGCATCTCCCACGGCACGAGCTGAGGCAACGTCTCCCGTTATGACCCTGAGCGTCATCTCACCCTCTTCGAGCTCCTTGAAGGAACTAGTTTCCTGAAAAGAAGGCCAAACGTGATTAGTGGCTCCTGAATCAAGTATCCAGGTAAAATCATCATTTTCCACTAAGCAAGTTTCAAGAACAAGTAAATCGAATTTACCTTTCTTCTCTTTGAGCTCAGCAAGGTATTTTGGGAAGTTTCGCTTCCAGTGCCCATCCATGTTGCAGTGGAAACATTTTCCTTTGTCTGCAACCTTGGATTTTTCCTTGCCCTTATCAGCAGCAGATGCCTTCCATTTCCCTCCTATCTTCTTCTTTTGGGTCTTCTTAAGCCCAGAAGATGAACTACAGGACTTAGTCCCAGAGGATGAACCCTTCTGGAACCTACTAGAATGGGCAAACAGATTTGTCTCTCCATCAGCCTGTCCCTTATTCTTCATAAGAACTGGAAAGTTTGTAGTTCATTAAGGAGAGTAGTCAGGTTATACTCTATCTTGTTCATCACCGCATTGTTGCGGAATTGCAGGAAACTCTTCGAAAGAGATTCCAGGATGAACGAGACCTGACTTTGCTCGTCAATGACCGCACCGTTCATTTCAGCCACGTTGAAGTGGACCATCAGATCGAGAACGTGTTCTCTCACCGACGACTCCTCCTTCATACGGGAGTTATAAACGTACTTGAGAGATTCGTGTTGAAGCTGTCTAGACGGTTGTCCAAACATATCCTGCAACGAACTCATGATCTCACGAGCTGAGACCATGCCCTCGTGCTTTTTGGCTAGAACTTCAGAAACACTAGCCAAAATGTAGACCTTGGCCTTATCATTGGCCTTGATCCAGCGGTCGTACGCCTCATTAACAGATTGAGGAGCGTTTCGAGCAGGGACCTGAGGACATTCCTCAGTTAGTACAAACCGAAGGTCGTCAACAACAAGAACCGTATTCAGGTTGGACTTTCACATAGTAAAATTTTCACCAGTTAAACGATCGCGTTTCAGTAAGGCTATAATTGGGGACGACATGTTGAAATTCCAAAAATAGTTCTAATTAGTTATGCCTTTAACCCATTATTAACCAATTAGTTTTAGCAAAATTATTAAAGAACCCTAGTGTTTAAATTAAACTCAATGTTTAAATTAAACCTTTAATTTTGCAACGATACTTCAAGGGTTTAGAACAAAAGCCACCGTCGGGTGGTCAGTCATTCCTCCCCTAAATTGAGACTTTCTCAGCCAATTCTCACTACCATAACATCTCATGTCCCAATGGTCCTTAGCTACCGTTTGTTTGGTCAAGAACTTGTTAACTAGCTTAACTTATCCCGTAAATGTGACCCTACCATTTTCAGATCCAATAGGTATGAGCCAACAGGCTACTATTAAGAAAGACAACTGTTGGCAAATTACCTAAGAGACCCTATCCATTTCTGGAGTTCGCGGTGTTTCGATCCCTATACTCAGGCCCTCCGTAGGGTTTGGCTGTTCCAGGACAACCTAGCAGGCGGACTATAGAAATCTCACGGTGCGACTTAATGGAGGAGACCGTAGGATACGTTGACACGCGTCCTGCTCTCATTTACTATGGATACTTCCCTCATTCACCTTGGTATTGAATCATGCAAACACTTATCGTAGGGGGACGCCCTATTGACACCACGTAGTCGGGCATGGAACTCACGGTGTGAACTCTGGAGGACGTGAGAGTAAACTTGATGCGAACATCTCGTTTTCTCCCACTGAAGTTCCTAAAGCTAGGGTGTAGGTTTAACTTAGTCGGATTCTTGCTAAAAGAATCTATCTAAGTCTATGCCTATTATAACTTTTATAACTAGGTCTTTTAACCTTATGTCTAGGTGAATAAACATTTTAAGTACCTAGATATAAACAGAACTATGGTTAATTCAACTCAAGCTCCGGGTCAGTTCCCAGGTAGGAGGTGTTCCGTTAACCGTCAGCTTAAGTACCCCCAACCTTAGATAGAACTTCACCAGTAGAGTTCCCTTATAACCAAAGTTCTAATGTCCTACTATATTTTAAACTATTTAAAATACTATGTAAGACAAACTTCTAATCCTATTAGAAATTAAAACTTAGGTTTAAATTAATTTTAAACAATTTAAAACTAATTTAATTTTAACCCAAGTTCCTATGTTTGCATGCAATTCTTTGTTATAGGTTATGGTTTCTAAAAACCCCTTTAATTTATAACACTTATAAATTTTAATAATTAACCTATGACAAAGAACTATATTATAAAACCAACCATTAATTTCAAATTGGAATTATAAAATTATTCAACTAATTTAATAATTAAATTACTTAAATAAAATAAAAATTATTTTAAACTAAGTAATTTCATGCTCCATGCAATTTATTTTCCATATTTATCTAGTTATAACAATTATAAATAAATGCTTATGAAAAATAAATTAGATCATACATTTCTACCATATTTATATAACAATTATACAAATAAAATGCATGAACATGCTTATCCTAAGGTGGGAAAAAATTCTAAATGACATTCATAAAGAAAAATAGTTGTAAAATCGGAATAATTTGGCCCCTAAAGTGCAAAAATAATAAAAGTACTCTAATTTTATTACAAAACCGGTCCAATTCACCTTGAACCGGGCTCGAATCGCTCGAACCAGACCGAAAAACAACCGAACCACCCAAACCGGTCTGCAGCTTTAGTTTTGGCATTACAGCGTTGCAACGCTGACTTCTTCCGCGCGCGCGCCTGGCATCGGGGCAGCGTTGCAACGCTGCTCACCCCCTTGGATTCCTTATCGATAGAGAAGCCTGGCGTTGGGACGCCATTTCTCAGCGTTGCAACGCTGATGAACGGCGTTGCAACGCTGTTGGTAGCATTGCAACATTATTGCTTCGGCAACAACATTATCCTTCGAACACAGCAGCTTCAAACATCGATTTCTCCTTCGATACTCATCCGATTTGCACGAAACTAGTCCCGAATGACTCTTAACCCGATTACAGACTCGATTATGCACTCAATAGCTCAAAAACACAAGGGCCTTTACATTTAATTTGATCAAATTAAAAGAAAACAAAGGCAAAAAATTCCTAAACAGTTTTACAGCAAACCAAATGCAATTCCCACCTAATCCAATGCAATTTTGTTTCAACCAAAACAAGACAAGCATTGCTCTGATACCGATTGATGGAGATCTTATCCCCTTGAGCAGCAGAAACGTGTTTGGAATCGTAATTGCAAGTTCATTTTGGTTGAAAAACAAAAACCAGTAAATTGGTGTAAAAACAGAGATAAACATACATTTCTAATCTAATTAGACATGGAAAAATCATGCAAACATGCTTTAAATGTTAGCTAAACTATAAGGGAATTCACAATTACCTTTGTAGATCAAATTGAACAGCAACTCCTTGCTCCAAATTGTGCAGCAACACAGCAACTACAAAATTCTTCTCTGTTTTCTCCAACAGGACAAGACCATGAGGAAAACCTCATATCCTCTGAGTAGTTTAGATCTCCCTAGGGGGGGGAGGGATCCAACAATTGGAGAATTAGGGAATTGAGAGAGAGAGTTCTTCAGAGAGCAATTCCAAAATTGCAGAGAGCATAATTAATTGATCGATCGATCAAAATGCATATACCCTCTCCCTGTTTAACAGTTGATATGGAGAGGAAGAGGGAAGGTGGTTGACACGTTCCCTTTAATTAATTTAATAAATTAATTAATTAATTTAATTAATAATTAAATCCTAGTTAATTATAAATTAATATTAATTTTAATTAAATCCCATTTAACCAAAATTAAATTAAATATCATATATTTAAATATGATTAAATCATATTTAATCAATATCCCTCTAATCTATAGTTTTAATGTACATCTTATGCACATTAAATTATAACCTATAGTTTTTCAAATATGAATCACATTCACATTTAAAATAATATTTGAACTCTTTCAAATATTTAATTCTCTCATATAATTTAATATGAATCATATTCACATTAAATTTATAATATATAGTTCCAAAACTATATATTATATCGTATCATCATACATTGAATTTATTCCCTAATGAATCTGAACATTTAAAATTCAAACGATCTAAGAACCCTTTACGAGCTAGAAGGTGGACCTAATGGAACTACAAATTAGAAGCTCCAACGATACGAGATTACTCGGTTAATCTCATTAACCTCCTAATCAACATTCGTTAACTGCGGGAACACTCCACTAAAATCCCGCAGTTGCACTCATCTCACTACAGATATATTTCTGTGTCCACGGATATTGACCAATAACAGCAAGTCAATCCTTCACGAATGTTTGTAACACTAGCTGGGTCAAATTACCATTTTACCCCTGGGTTACATTTTGTACCTTAAGTACCAATGCTCCTCTAATGAAGAATTTGTTTGTGGTCCTACCAACAAACAGAGTCTCTCTCGGGCCAATGAGAGGGTCAGGCACTTTATTCAAGTCCCGGAGACACCACTTAAGGGAACATTCCTCTACTTACCCTAGTAGGCGGGAAGGAGTGAATTCCATTTTGCTAGGCTAAGTCCCCAGTTGTTCACTCGGTCTTGTCCCCAAGAAGGTAGGCATATTGAGTCGGCGAATCTGACCACTCTCACCCATACTAGTCAAAGGACTATCCTCATGAAGCAGGAGTTAAGTAACTGCTCGGATTGAGATCAAGTTGCCTAGGTCATCCTAGTGAAATAGAAACCTAACTAGTCAACAGAGTTACATCTAGAGGTTACTATTTCGTGGTTCGGTCTTATGTAATCTCATTACATAGGATATCCCCCACTCACATGTCATCACTGTGTTTGTATCATATACAAAGTGGGTCACATCCATAGTTTTACCAGGGTAAGGTACCTAAATCTTATCCTCTCACTATAGACCCTTTAGGTTGTATCTCAAACCGAGATCCTTTATATGTACCTTACATTCAGTTAAAGATAGATTTTACAGCCTTGGATGTTCAGTTTATTGGATTTGGGGCTAAAACAATGGCAATACCGTAAATAACGAACAATAACACTTTATTGAAGTAATAACAATTTATTACAATAATTAGAACAAAAATTACAAACTACGAGTTTTAGGGCACAACCCCCAACAATATGAATCTTCTCACCGAGTATAAAGACATTTTTGCTTGGTCATACAAGGAGATGCCGGGATTTGACGCAAAAGTAGCAGTCCATCGCCTCGCATCTAAACAGAGGTATCGGTCGAGCAAGCAGGCTCAAAGGCATTTTCGGCCTGAACTCATCCCCCAGATAAAAGTAGAGGTTAATAAATTGATCGAGACCGGATTCATTCGCGAAGTTAAATATCCAACATGGTGATGGAGATCTGATCTCCTTGAGCAGCGGAAACGTGTTTGGGATCTTAATTACTTGATTGTTTTGCTTAAAACAAAAACCAGTACATTGATCAAAAATACAGAACAAGCATGGATTCTAATCCTATTAGACATGGATTAATTGCATACAAACATGCTACAAATTTAACGATTAAACTAATAAAAGAGAGCGATACCTTTGTAGACTTTCTCCAAAGAACTTGTTGCTCCAAAGGTTATCTGAAGAAATCAATTGTCCAGGTGACTTCTCTGTTTTCTTCCGGCAAGAAGAACAAACCACCGAGAGACCACCTTCTATATCTCTGAGTTCTTAGATCTTCCTTGGTGGGAAGGATCCAACAATTGGAGGTTTTAGGAATTAGAGAGTGAGAGAGAATTCCGGGAAGTTGCAATTCCTCAATTGCAAAAATGATCGATCAATCACATTGAAGCAACCCCTTCTCTCCTGTTAAACCGTCGATAGGGAGAAGGAGAGAAGAATGATGAGGAACGTGTCCGGATGACACGTTCCCTCATTTATTATTAAAATAATAATAATAATAATAATATAATTAAATCAAATTTAATTATTCATTTAAATCATATTTAAATAATACAAATTAAATATCATATATTTAATTTGGATTAAATCTCATTTAATCACATTACCCCTTTAACCTATAGTTTTAATGTACACGACCAATTGCACATTAAATTTTATCTTATAGTTTGCAAATGTGAATCACATTCACATTTAATATAATATTTGAACTCTTTCAAATATTCAATTCTCTCATATAATTTAATATGAATCATATTCACATTAAATTTATAATATATAGTTCTAAAACTATATATTATACCGTATCTAAATACATTAAATATATTCTCTAATGAATTTGAACATTTCAAATTCAAATGATCTAAGAACCCTTTACGAGCTAGAAGGTGGACCTAATGGACCTACAGATCAGAAGCTCCAACGATACGAGATTGCTCGGTTAATCTCATTAACCTCCCAATCAACATTCGTTAATTGCAGGAACACTCCACTAAAGTCCCACAGCTGCACTCTTCTAATTGCAGATGTATTTCTGTGTCCATGGATATTGACCAATAACAGCAAGTCAATCCTTCACGAATGTTCGTAACACCATTGGGGTCAAATTAAAGGTTTACCCACAGGTTACATCTTGTGCCTTAAGTACTAGTGCTCCTCTAATGAACAATTTGTTTGTGGTCCTACCAACAAACAGAGTCCCTCTCGGGCCAATGAGAGGGTCGGCCTCGTTGTTCAAGTCCCGGAGACAGCACTTAAGAGAATATTCCTCTACTTACCCTAGTAGGCGGGAAGGAGTGAATTCCATCTTGCTAAGTTAAGTTCCCAGTCGCTCACTCGGTCTTGTCCCCAAGAAGGTAGGCATATTGTTTCGGCGAATCTGGCCACTCTCACCCATACTAGTCAAAGGGCAATCCCTCGCAAATAGGAGTTCGTAACCTACTCAGGATTGAGATAAAGTTGCCTAGGTCATCCTAGTGAAATAGAAACCTAACTAGTCAACGGAGTTACAGTTAGAGGTTACTATTTCGTGGTCCGGTCTTATGTAATCTCATTACATAGGATATCCCCACTCACATGTCATCTACACGAACACGTTAGGATCACGGTGTTTGTATCAAATACAAAGTGGGCCACATCCATAGTTTAACCAGGGTAAGGTACCCAAACCTTATCCCCAACTATAGACCACTTTGGTCGTATCTCGAACCGAGATCCCTTTTATGTACATTACATTCGATTAATGATTCATTTAACAGCCTTGGATATTTAGTTTATTGGATTTAGGGTTTTAAATAAAGGCAAACTCGTAGATAACGTACAATAACATTTTATTGAAATAATAACACTTTATTACATTAATTAGAACAAAAATACAAACTACGAGTTTTAGGGCACAAATCCCAACAAACTCCCACTTGAACTAAAACTCTAGTGGGGTACATCATAATCTAAAACAGTGGTTATAAGAGATAGAAATACAATAAACTAGGGCATCCATATACCCCATTACATATCTCCCACTTGCCCTAGATTAGCTTATGTACATATCTCGTAGACCCAGACTTTCCAGATGACCCTCGAACACTTTAGCCGTGAGAGTCTTTGTAAACGGATCAGCAATATTGTGCTCGGCGATCTTCGTGGATCGTCACATCTCCTCGTTGCACTATTTCTCGTATCAGGTGATACTTTCTCTCGATGTGCTTTGCTCGCTTATGGCTGCGAGGTTCCTTCGAATTGGCTACCGCACCATTGTTGTCACAGTATAAGATGATAGGAGATTCCATATTTGGAACAACTTCCAAATCAGTAAGGAATTTCCTTAGCCAAAAAGCCTCTTTAGCTGCCTCACAAACAGCGACATACTCAGCCTTCATTGTGGAGTCAGCAATGCATCCTTACTTGATGCTTCGCCATACTATAGCTCCCGTTAAGGGTGAAAACTCGATCCCGATGTAAATTTACGAGAATCCTTATCGGTCTGAAAATCGAATCGATGTATCCAGTGAGATCGAGATCCTTAGACCCATACACAAGCATATAGTCCTCGTTCTCCTTAGATACTTGAGGATATTTTTAATCGTTGTCCATGGTCTAACCACTGATTGGTGAGTACCTACTGACTATTCCCACTGCATAACAAATGTCTGGCCTCGTGCATAGCATAGCATACATTAAGCTATCTACTGCAGAGGCATAGGGAATATGTCTCACATCCTCAACTTCTTGAGGTGTCTTGGGACACTGTTCCCTAAACAGATGAACTCCGTGCCTGAAGGGTAATAAGCCCCTCTTGGAATTCTGCATCGAATATCTGGACAACATTTTGTCGATATAAGACGCTTGAGACAGTGCCAGCGTTCTGTTCTTGCGATTCCGAAAGATCTGAATCCCAAGAACGTACTCTACTTCTCCCAAATCTTTCATTTGGAATTGGGTCGCCAGCCAATTCTTTATGTCAGTTAGGTATCCTACATCATTCCCAATGAGTAGGATATCATCCACATAAAGTACTAACAAAGCTACTTTGTCGTTGACGATCCTCTTGTAAACACAAGGCTCATCAACGTTTTGGTCAAAGCCGTAAGACTTGATCGCAGTATCAAACCTTATATTTCAAGATCTTGACGCTTGTTTCAATCCATAAATGGATCGATTAAGCTTGCAAACTTTTTGCTCCTGACCTTGGGCTATGAACCCTACGGGTTGAGACATATAGATGCTCTCGTCAAGATTACCATTCAAAAAGGCAGTCTTGACGTCCATCTGCCAAATTTCATAATCATAAAACGTGGCTATGGACAAGAGTATCCTTATAGACATCAGCATAACAACAGGGGAAAAAGTTTCTTCATAGTCAACTCCTTCCCTTTGGGTAAAATCCTTTGCTACAAGACTAGCCTTAAAGGTCTGTACCTTTCCGGTTGCATCTCTCTTTCTCTTATAGACCCATTTACACCCTATGGGTCTAACCTCTTCAGGTTGGTCTACAAGTTCCCATACTGAATTGAAGTCCATTGACTCCATTTCAAGGTCCATGGCTTTGATCCATTGCTCCTTGTCTACGTCATTCATTGCCTGTTTATAAGACAATGGATCTTCTACGCCGTCATCAGGTATGACAACTTGAGTTTCAGCTAAACCCAAGTAGCGGTCAGGTTCGGAAACAACTCTCCCACTGCGTCGAGGCATTCCCAACGATTGAGAAGGACGAGACTGACTTGAGGTGTTGGCTCTTCCATCAACTCTTGATGAAGGTCCAGCTTGATCAACAACTCTTGTTGGTTCATGTGTAGCTTCATTTAGTACTAATTTACTACGCGGTTTGTGGTTCCTCATGTGATCTTCCTCCAAGAACGTGGCGTTTGTCGATACAATTGTGGGTCGTAGAAAAAACCACCTCTCGTTTCTTTGGGATAGCCAACAAATTGGCACAATATTGAACGAGGTTCCAGTTTCTTTGGGTTTGTCACGAGCACGTGTGCCGGACAACCCCAAATCCTGAAGTGTTGTCAACTAGGTTTACGCCCCTTCCAAAGTTCAAAAGGTGTTTCTGAAACACTTTTTGATGGAACAACTTATTCAAGATTTGAATCTGCGATCTCTCTGCGTATCCCCAAAACGAGCGAGCAATTGAACATAGCTCATCATAGAACGAACCATGTCTAACAAGGTTCTATTTCTCCTTTCTGACACACCATTTTGTTGTGGTGTATTTGGTGTTGAGAGTTGAGATTTGATTCCATGTTCTATGATATAGTCCTGAAATCTCAAATCCATATACTCTCCACCTCGATCGGATCGAAGTGTTTTAATGGTTTTTCCTAATGCATTCTCCACTTCTGCCTTATACTCTTTGAACTTTTCAAGAGCTTCAGACTTGTGATGCATTAGGTATAGATAACCATACCTCGAATAATCATCTATGAAAGAGATGAAATATTCGTACCCTCCTCGAGCTTTGACATTCACTGGACCACAAAGATCCGATTGCACAATTTCTAGGGGCTCTACGGCTCTGTAACCTTTTCCAGTAAAAGGTCGCTTGGTCATTTTACCTTCCAAGCAAGATTCGCAAGGCGGTAAAAAATCATCTTCTAACTTGTTTAGAAGTCCATTCTTAGAGAGTCACTCAATCCGGTTGAGATTAATATGACCAAGCCTAAGATGCCATAGATAGGTATTATTATTTGGAGAATATTCTTTGCCTTTTATTTTGAGTGTTAGCATTTTTAAACATCTCATGATTTAAAATTGCTTTTGTTTTGTTCGGTTTCAGTACATACAAGCCATTTTTCAATTTAGCAGAACAAATATTGACACCTTCTTTCAAAATGAACGCTTCATTAATTTAAAAAAAAATACAATATCCAAGTTCTATTAAACAAGAGATAGAAATTAAGTTCCTTTTAAGCTTAGGAACTATGTACATATTTTTCAATAAAAGAAATCTATCTTCGAAAAATAACTTGGCATCTCCCATTTACGACGAGTGAGACGCAGCGTCTCCGTTCGACCACGGCGTCATTTCACCCTCTTCGAGCTCCTTGAAGGAACTAGTTTCCTAAAATGAAGAGCAAACGTGATTAGTGGCTCCTGAATCAAGTATCCAGGTAAAATCATTATTTTCCACTAAACATGTTTCAAGAACAAGTAAATCTAATTTACCTTTCTTCTCTTTAAGCTCAACAAGGTATTTTGGGCAGTTTCGCTTCCAATGCCCATCCACGTTGCAGTGGAAACATTTTCCTTTATCTGCAACCTTGGCTTTTCCCTTGCCTTTGTCAGCAGCAGGTGCCTTCCCTTTCCCTCCTATTTTCTTCTTTTGGGTCTTCTTAAGCCCAGAAGATGAGCTACAGGACTTAGTCCCAGAGGATGAACCCTTCTGGAACCTTCTGGAATGGGCAAACAGATTTGCCTCTTCATCAGCCTGTCCCTTATTCTTAATAAGAGACTCGAAAGATTGTAGTTCATTTAGGAGGGAAGTCAGGTTATACTCCTTTTTGTTCAACTCCGCAATTCTACGGAATGGCAGGAAACTCTTCGGAAGAGATTTCAAGATGAAGAATACCTGAATTTGCTCATCTATGACCGCTCCGTTCATTTCGGCCACGTTGAAGTGAACTATAAGATCAAGAACATGTTCTCTTACTGAAGTTCCCTCCTTCATGCGCGCGTTATAAACGTATTTGATGGATTCGTGCCGAATTTGTTCAGACGGTTGTCTAGACAAATTTTGGAGATATCCCATGATCTCACGAGCTGAGACCATACCCTGCAATCTCCTGGCTAAAACATCAGATATCCCAGCCGGGATATAGGCCTTGGCTTTTTCATTAGCCTTGGCCCAATGGTCAAATGCATCCTTAAGCGATTGAAGTGCGTCTTGGCGGGAATCGAGGACATTCCTCAGTTAGTACGAACCGAAGGTCGTCAACAACAAGGATCCCATCCAGGTTTGACTTCCACGTAGTAAAGTTTTACCAGTTAAACGTTCCTTTTTTAGTAAGGCTATGAATGAGGACGACATGCTGAAAATCCAAAATAGTTCTAATTAGTTATGCCTTTTAACTCATTGTAAAAACCAATCAAATTTAGCAAAATCATTAAAGAACCCTAGTGTTTAAACTAAACCCCTTTGTTTAAGTTAAACCTTTAATTTTGCAACGATACTTCAAGGGTTTAGAACAAAAGCCTGCATCCCGTGATCGATCATTCCTCCCTTGAATTGAGACTTTCTCGGCCAATTCTCACTACCAAAACATCTCATGTCCCAATGGTCCTTAGCTACCGTTTGTTTGGTCAAGGATTTGTTAACTAACTTAACTCATCCCGTAAATGTGACCCTACCATTTTCAGATCCAATAGGCCCGAGCCAACAGGCTACTATTAAGAAAGACAACTGCTGGCAAACAATCTAAGAGACCCTATCCATTTCTGGAGTTCGCGGTGTTCCGATCCCTATAGTCAGGCCCTCCGTAGGGTTTGGTTGTTCTAGGAAAACCTAGCAAGCGGACTATAGAAATCTCACGGTGCGACCTAATGGAGGAGACCGTAGGATACGTTGACACGCGTCCTGCTCCCATTTACTATGGATACTTCCCTCATTCACCTTGGTATTGAACCATGCAAACACATACCATAGGGGGCGCCTATTGGCGCCACGTGGCCGAGCATGGAATTCACTGTGAACTCTTGAGGGCGTGAGAGTAAACTCGATCACGAACATCTCGTTTTCTCTCACTTGAAGTTCCTAAAATTAGGGTATAGTTTTAACTTAGTTGGATTACGGCTAAAAGAATCTATCTAAGTCTATGCCTATTATAACTATTATAACTAGGTCTTAAAACCTTATGTCTAGGTGAATAAACATTTTAATTACCTAGAGATAAAAGCAGAACTAAGGTTAATTCAACTCGGGTTAGGTCAGTTCCCGGTAGGAGGTGTTACTGCTGGCAACCGTCGAAACAAAGTACCCCAGGGCTTAGATGGAACTTCATCGGTAGAGTTCCCTTATAACCAAAGTCCTAAAGTCCTACTATATTTTAAACTATTTAAAAATACTACGTAAGACTTATTTCTAATCTATTAGAAATTGAAACTTAGGTCTAAATTAATTTTAAACGATTTAAAACTAATTAAATTTTAACCCAAGTCCCTATGTTTGCATGCATTTCTTTATTATAGGTTATGGTTTCTAAAACCCCTTTAATTTATAACTTTTATAAATTTTAATAATTAACCTATGATAAAGAAACTATATTATAAATCCAACAATCAATATTCAAGTTGGAATTATAAAAGGAATTCAACTAATTGAATTATAAAATTACTTAAACAAAATAACATTTATTTTAAACTAAGTAATTTCATGCTCCATGCAATTTATTTTCCATATAATCTAATTATAACACTTATAATTAATTACTCATGAAAAAATAAATTAGTCATGCATTCAACCATATTCATATAACATTTATATAAATAAAATGCATGAATATGCTTATCCTAGTGTGGGAATAATCTAAATGACATTCATAAAGATAAATAACTGTAAAACCAGAATAATTTGGCCCCTAAAGTGCAAAAAAAATAAATTACATTAATTTATTTCATGAAACCGGTCTAAAAACACCCTGAACCGGCTTTGAATCGCTCGAACCGAACCAAAACAATTGAACCAACCGAACCGGTCTGCGTTCTTTGGAATGCCCACGGCGTTGCAGCAACGCGAGGCCGACGATACAACGCACAGCCGTCGTCTTGCGCGCTGGTATCGGGGTAGCATTGCACGCTTGGAGAGCGATGTTGAAACGCCTGCGACCGCTTGATCGCCCGCGTCGATAGGGAACGTTGGCGTTGCGACGTTGTTCTTCAGCGTTGCAACGCTGCTGCTTCGGCAGCAGCTTTCTTCCACGAACACAGCAGCTTCAAACTTCAATTTCTCCTTCGATTCTCAACTGAAATGCATGAAACTTGTCCCGAACGACTCGTAACTCAATTACAGACTTAATTTTGCACTTTTTGCCCAAAAACGCAGGGGCCTTTACATCCAATTTGAACAAAAATCGAAGTAAACTAAGGCCAAAACATTCCTAAACAAGTTTTACAGCAAACCAAATGCATTTCCCACCAAATCAATGCAATTTTGTTTCAAAACAAAACAAATCAAACCTGGCTCTGATACCAATTGATGGAGAGCTGATCTCCTTGAGCAGCGGAAACGTGTTTGGGATCTTAATTACTTGATTGTTTTGCTTAAAACAAAAACCAGTATATTGATCAAAAATACAGAACAAGCATGGATTCTAATCCTATTAGACATGGATTAATTGCATACAAACATGCTACAAGTTTAACGATTAAACTAATAAAAGAGAGCGATACTTTTGTAGACTTTCTCCAAAGAACTTGTTGCTCCAAAGGTTATCTGACAAATCAATTGTCCAAAGCTTCTCTCTGTTTTCTTCCAAAGAAGAACACAACCACCAGAGGTCACCTTCTATATCTCTGAGTTCTTAGATCTTCCTTGGTGGGAAGGATCCAACAATTGGAGGTTTTAGGAATTAGAGAGTGAGAGAGAGAATTCCAGGAAGTTGCAATTCCTCAATTGCAAAAATGATCGATCAATCACATTGAGCAACCCCCTTCTCCCTGTTAAACTGTCGATAGGGAGAAGGGGAAGGGTAGTGGGGAACGTGTCTAGATGACACGTTCCCTCATTTATTATTAAAATAATAATAATAATAATAATAATAATAATATAATTAAATCAAATTTAATTATTCATTTAAATAATATTTAAATAATACAAATTAAATATCATATATTTAATTTGGATTAAATCTCATTTGATCACATTACCCCTTTAACCTATAGTTTTAATGTACAACCAGTGCACATTAAATTTTATTCTATAGTTTGCAAATGTGAATCACATTCACATTTAATATAATATTTGAACTCTTCCAAATATTCAATTCTCTCATATAATTTAATATGAATCATATTCACATTAAATTTATAATATATAGTTCCAAAACTATATATTATACCGTATCTAAATACATTAAATATATTCCCTAATGAATTTGAACATTTCAAATTCAAATGATCTAAGAACCCTTTACGAGCTAGAAGGTGGACCTAATGGACCTACGGATCGAAGCTCCAACGATCTGAGATTGCTCGGTTAATCTCATTAACCTCCCAATCAACATTCGTTAAGCTGCGGAATACTCCACTAAAGTCCCACACCGGCACTCTTCTCACTGCGCGATGTATTTACGTGTCCATGGATATTGACCAATAACAGCAAGTCAATCCTTCACGAATGTTCGTAACACCAGCTGGGTCAAATTATCGTTTTACCCCTGAGTTACATCTTGTGCCTTAAGTACCAGTGCTCCTCTTATGAACAATTTGTTTGTGGTCCTACTAACAAACAGAGTCCCTCTCGGGCCAATGAGAGAGTCGGGCCCTTTGTTCAAGTCCCGGAGACACCACTTAAGGGAACATTCCTCTACTTACCCTAGTAGGCTGGAATGAGTGAATTCCATCTTGCTAAGTTAAGTCCCTAGCCGCTCACTCGGTCTTGTCCCCAAGAAGGTACGCATATCCACTCTCACCCATACTAGTCAAAGGACAATCCCTAGCAAACAGGAGTTCGTAACCTGCTCAGGATTGAGATCAAGTTGCCTAGGTCATCCTAGTGAAATAGAAACCTAACTAGTCAACGGAGTTACAGCTAGAGGTTACTATTTCGTAGTCCGGTCTTATGTAATCTCATTACATAGGATATCCCCACTCACATGTCATCTACACAAACACGTTAGGATCACAGTGTTTGTATCAAATACAAAGTGGGCCACATCCATAGTTTAACCAGGGTAAGGTACCCAAACCTTATCCCCTAACTATAGACCCTTTAGGTTGTATCTCGAACCGAGATCCCTTTTATGTACATTACATTCAGTTAAAGATTCATTTAACAGCCTTGGATGTTTAGTTTATTGGATTTAGGGTTTTAAATAAAGACAAACTCGTAGATAACGAACAATAACACTTTATTGAAATAATAACACTTTATTACATTAATTAGAACAAAATTACAAATTACGAGTTTTAGGGCACAAATCCTAACACATGGATAGCAAATATTGTCCCTGTTAGAAAAACGAACGGCCAACTTCGTATCTGTGTTGATTTTCGCGATTTGAACAATGCTTGTCCGAATGATGATTTCCCACTACCTATTACATAAATTATGGTAGATGCCACCATGGGTCATGAAGCTTTGTCCTTCATGGACGGATTGTCAGGGCCCCGTTGTTCAAGCCCTGGAGACAACACTTAAGGGAACAACCCCTCTAGTTTCCCTAGCTCGGGAACGAGTGAATTTCATCTTGCGTAGTTAAGTTCCCAGCTCCCCACGTGGTTCTTCCCCTTAGAAAGTAAGCATATTGGGCGAGCAACTCAGGCCACCCTCACCCGTACTAGTCAAAGGACAGACCCCTGCAGACAGGAGTCTGTAACATACTCAAAATTAAGGACGAGTCACTAATGGTTTGTTGGGATGTTTGTCCTAATCTCGTTATGTTTGTAAATTAACATTTGAAATTAATAAAAGTTATTTATTTCATCATTTTGTGTCTCGCGAATTATACAAACTTTGTCCAATAAACTAAGCTCTAGGGTCATTGAATATATGAGAGAACTAGAACTCGAACGATGTGTAGTGGACACACAGGGAGGATCACGTTTGAGTTAATGACCCAAATGGTCTACAGTATTGTTGGGATGTTTGTCCTAATCTCGTTCTGTTTGTAAATTTACATTTGAAATTAATGAAGGTTATTTATTTCATCATTTTATGTCTCGCATTTATTACAAACTTTGTCCAATAAACTAAGCTTCAGGGTCATTGAATTTATGAGAGAACTTGAACTTGAACAGTGTATAGTGGACACACAGGGAGGATCACGTTCGAGTAAATGACCCGAACGGTCTACAGTATATGGATGGGGTTGGAGACCTAATACTGGATACGTTGTGGATGCGACCCACTTTGTATTAAGATACAAACGAGGTAATCTGACTCATTCATGTGGTTGACATGCGAGTGGAGGCATCCTGTACAATAAGATTGTACAAGACCAGATCGTGAATTATTAGACCTACTGATGTAACATCGTTAACAGTATGGATTAATAACTTCGTAGATGACCATTAGTGACTCGACCTGAATTTTGAGCGTGTTACGGACTCCTGTCTACTGGGGTCTGTCCTTTGACTAGTACAGGTGAAGGTGGTCATAGTTACTCACCCAATATGTCTATCTTCTCAGGGACAGGACCAAGTAGAGAGCTGGGAACTTGACTACGCGAGATGGAATTCACTCGTTCCCTCCTTTAGGGAAACTAGAGGGGTTGTTCCCTTAAGTGTTGTCTTCAGGGCTTGGACAACGGGCGCCCACCCTCTCACTGGCCCGAGAGGGGTGTTGTGTATGGTCGGACCATTACAACGTTGTTGTTCATTAGAGGAGCAGTGGGGACTTAAGGAGCAAGAAGTAGACATAGGGGTAAAACGGTAATTTGACCCAGCAGTGTCTACGAACAACCTGTGAAGGGTCGACTCATGGGATTGGGTATATTAGTGGACACATCTTGTCTTACACTGACGGGAGTGCAGCTACGGGCATTAGTGGAGTGTTACCGTAGCTAATGAATGTTGATTAACCTGGTCAAAGAGTATGATAGGTTAATCTCGAATCATTGGAGCTTCTCACTGTAGGTCCATAAGTTCCCTCGGTTGGCTCAAACATGATTAAAATAAGGTTTACATTTTTTGTGTGAATTAAAGTGTTCAAATTCACTAAAAGGTATTTATGTCATTTATATGAGATATGAATGATATAATATATAGTTTAATGTGAATATTCATAATAAACTTATATAGGTTAGCCTAATTGTTGAATTATGGCTAATTTGGAGAAATTAGATTGAGAGACATTAAATTGGATGTGATTCAATTTAAAAATCCACAATAATGCAAATGTGATTTGTAAAATGAGATATGAGATATCTTATAATATGTGGTTATACAAATATGATTTGGATAACCTATGGTTGTGGTAAAATGGTAAATAGGTGGAGATTTCAACTCCACCTATCACCATTATATAAACCCCTTTGCAAGAAGGGTTTTTTAACCTAAGGCTCATTTTTGGATTTCTCACTAAAAGAAGTTTTACTTCTCTCTCAAAAACTCTCTCAACTTCTCCTCCCAAACCATAAGAAAGGATCCCACAATCCTCCTTCTTCCTAAAGTAGAACAACCGTGTAACCTTGTGGAGGTGTTCGATCGGTGTTCGTGTGAAGAGATCGAGGTCGTTGAGAACGAAGAAAGCACGAAGAGTTCGTGAACGAAAGAAGGAATCTTGAAGACGATCTTCAACAAGTACCACTTTATACTTGTTGTTTTTCCTTTCTTAGAAAGCATGTTTAGCCTTAACTATATGATAGTTTGTTTTAACGAAATTGAGTTGCACAACAACACCACGATGATTCGATCGTCTTCTGCTGCGCTGGGACTCTAATTCCCTACAATTGGTATCAGAGGCAATCGTTGGCTTCTTGTTGTGCATTTAATTTTGTTAAAATTAGGTGGGTTTAAGCTTTGATTCATGAGATGAATGTTAATTTGCGAAATGGATGTTTTCGGTTTTGGCATTGTTCTTTAGATTTACATTAAAGTTGATTTGATCAATGTAAGGGTCCGTGTTTTGGGTAATTTTTAATGTAAATCGAGTCTATAAGTCTGTGTCGTTCATGACATGAGATGCTGTGAAGAAATCAGAGCGGAAACGGGCGAGAATCGACGAAGAACAGCAAGAGGTGCTTGTTGTTCTGTCAACATCGTCTCAACGCTGCGCATGCGGGCGGAGGCTTGGTTGCAGAGCAGCGTTGCAATGCCGAGGCGTGGAGCATGTGGGGCGTGACGATGGATGCTGCAACGTTGCAATGCTACAAGCGTAGTGGGGAGTTTCACGAGGCGCGCGCACGAAGAACGTGGGGTTTCAAGCTTGAGGCTACGTGGGTGGTTTTCTATTGTTTTTTAATTATTTCTTTTTGTGTAAAAAGTATTTATTTAATTTATTTAATTTATTTTATTAAATAATATTAATATTAATGTTATATTAATGTTATTTAATTAAATAAATGCCCCTAAGAGCCAAAACCGGTCCATTTTTGCTATTTAATTATTTTATGCATGAGATGTATGATTTAATTAAATCCTATGTGCATAATGTATGTCATGTAGATTTAAAATCCCACCTTAGGTTAAACATTTCATGCATCATTTATATTATAAGTGTTATAATATATAGTTTGCATGATAGGTTATATTATAAGTGTTATAATATAATGAAATGCATGTTTTAATTTAATTTAATATAAGTGTTATATTTTTTAGATTAAAGTATGCTCATGCATTTAATTTCATGTGATGAATATTTTTGTTATAGTATAGTTTTTCATGTGATGAATGATCAAGCACTATAACATAGAAATGCATGTAACCTAAGTTAATTATTAGTTTTAAAGTGTTTAGAACTTGAATAATTAGACTTAGGTTTCCTAGTTCTAATAAGATTAGAATTAGGAAATCAAAATATAATCTTTGAATGGTGATTGATAAGTAACTCTGTCTAAGGGTCGGTTTGTCTAAAAATTTGGGGTATTTAAGTTGACGCTTGCGGAACTCCCCTACCAAGAAACCGACCTGGGAGTGAATTCGGTCTGGAGATTCTTAGGTTATATTTTTCGTGAGTGTCGTTAATTAAAAGTTGATTAATTTACTCACATAGACCTAAGTAATAATGTGATTATAAACTTAGGCCTAAATTCAATATAAGAGTTATATTGGTAGACTTAGGTAAATTTTAGCTGGTTTATCTAGGTCAATCCCGAAAATTATAAAGTGTTGAGTGGGAGGAAATAAAGTGTATAACATACATTTAATTTTCCGACCACAAATCTACGTTAAGTCTACACCGTGAGATCCATACTCGGCCTCATGGCGTAAATGGGAGCGTCCCCCCTTCGGATGGTATTTGTATGGATCAATATCATAGTGGATGGAGATAGTACTTATAGGGAGTGGGAGCGGGACCTGTGAAAATGGGACCCACGGTTTCTTCTTTCGATTCACTCCGTGAGACCCCTATGATCCACCAGCTAGTTTGGCATAGGCCAGACAATCCCTTCGGAGGGCCTTGATCATGGGAGTCGGAACACCGTGAATTCCCGAAAGGGATACAGTTTCCTTGTTGGTTTTCCTTCGTGGTTCACCCTTCGGTGGCTATTGTTTGGACGGATACTTAGAAACTTAAAGATTGAGGGTGACACTCACGGGATTCGTTAAGTGTTAATGAATTCGACCAAATAATGGTAACTGGACGCCTAATGGAATAAGAGTTATTCGGGATTAGGAGTGCAGTGAGAAAGTCTCGTCTAGAGAAGGAGTGTTTACATTCACCCTTTGGTGGCGGTCATTCTAAACCTTTAGGATATCATTGCAAATTTTAAATGACCTAGGGATCATAAGATTAATTTTTGCTAAACCTTGATTGGATTTCAAAAAGTTTTTTGCGAGACTGACACAAAATTTTATTTGATTTTTCAGCAAAATGTCTAGCTTGATTATACTTTACTCGCTTCGGATAAGTTAGTGGGAGATAACTTCCAAACGTGGAAGAATAATATAAACACGATTCTTGTAACTGACGACCTAAAGTTCGTGCTTACTGAGGAGTGTCCTCAGTTGCCGACCTCGACTACATCACGAAGTGTTCGTGATGCATACGATCGATGGATCAGGGCCAATGAAAAGGCCAAGGTCTATATCATTGTCAGCTTATCTGTGATGGAGATCTGATCTCCTTGAGCAGCAGAAACGTGTTTCGGATCGTTAATTGCTTGATTGTTTTAATTGAAACAAAAACCAGTACATCGATAAATACAGAACAAGCATGAAATTCTAATCCTATTAGACATGGAATGATTGTATACAAACAAAATAAGTTTAACAATTAAACTAATGGGAAGAAGGAATTACCTTTGTAGTTTAGCAGAACAGTAACTTCTTGCTCCAATATTCAGCAACTCAAGAACTTCAAGAGTTCTCTGTTTTTTTTTCCTTCGAACACCACCAATTTGGAAAACCTCATATCCTCTGAGATTCAACTTAGATCCCAATCCTTTGTGGGAAGGATTCCAACTTTTGGATAACTTTTTGGGAATGAGAGTGAGAGAGAGAGAATTTTTTCTTCTGTCAAATCAAATGATCGATCAATCACCTTCCCCTTCTCACCAGGAGAAGAAGAAGCTTCAGTGGGCAACTCCCCACTCCCTATCGAGGGGGAGTTAGGGAGTAGTAGGAATGTGTCCTCCTGACACATTCTCAATTAATAATATATAAATTCATTAATTCATTAATTAATTTCATTAAATTAAATCATATTTAATTCAAATATAGTATTAATTGAATGATTAAATCATATTTAATCATTTTACCCTTTATACTATAGTTTAATGTACATCTCATGCACATTATGTTTTAACCTATAGTTTTCAAATATGAATCACATTCACATTTAATATTTGAACTCTTTCAAATATTTAATTCTCTCACAAAATTTAATATGAATCATATCCACATTAAATTTATAATATATAGTTCTAAAACTATATATTATATTGTATCAATATTCATTAAGTTCATTCCCTAATGAATTTGAACATTTCAAATTCTAATGATCTAAGAACCCTTTACGAGCTAGAAGGTGGACCTAATGGACCTACAGATCAGAAGCTCCAACAATACGAGATTGCTCGGTTAATCTCATTAACCTCCCAATCGACATTGGTTAATGATGAACACTCCACTAAAGTCCCACACCGCACTCTTCTCACTGCGCAGATATATTTACGTGTCCATGGATATTGACCAATAACACAAGTCAATCCTTCACGAATGTTCGTAACACCACCGGTCAAATTCTTTGCTTTTACCCTGGTTACATCTTGTGCCTTAAGTACCAGTGCTCCTCTAATGAACAATTTGTTTGTGGTCCTACCAACAAATAGAGTCCCGGAGACACCACTTAAGGGAACATTCCTCTACTTACCCTAGTAGGCAGGAAGGAGTGAATTCCATCTTGCTAAGTTAAGTTTCCAGTCGCTCACTCGGTCTTGTCCCCAAGAAGGTAGGCATATTTAGTCGGCGAATCTGGTCACTCTCACCCATACTAGTCAAAGGACAATCTCTCGCAAACAGGAGTTTGTAACCTGCTCAGGATTGAAATAAAGTTACCTAGGTCATCCTAGTGAAATAGAAACCTAACTAGTCAACGGAGTTACAGTTAGAGGTTATTATTTCGTGGTCCGGTCTTATGTAATCTCATTACATAGGATATCCCCACTCACATGTCATCTACACGAACACGTTAGGATCACAGTGTTTGTATCAAATACAAAGTGGGCCACATCCATAGTTTAACCAGGGTAAGGTATCCAAACCTTATCCCCTAACTATAGACCCATTAGGTTGTATCTCGAACCGAGATCCCTTTTATGTACATTACATTCAGTTAAAGATTCATTTAACAGCCTTGGATGTTTAGTTTATTGGATTTAGGGTTTTAAATAAAGGCAAACTCGTAGATAGCGTACAATAACACTTTATTACATTAATTAGAACGTAATTACAAACTACGAGTTTTAGGGCACAAATCCCAACAATCTGAAGTCTTGGCAAAGAAGCACGAGTTGATGATCACTGCTAAGGAGATCATGGAGTCGTTACAGGACATGTTTAGACAACAGTCCTTTTAGGTCAGGCATGACTCGCTCAAACACGTTTTCAACGCTCGAATGAAAGAAGGGGCGTTTGTCTGTGAACATGTTCTGGACATGATGACCCACTTTAATTTGGCGGAGATGAACGGGGCTTCGATCGATGAGTCAAGTCAGGTCAGGTTTATCTTGGAGACTCTTCCAAAGAGTTTCCTTTAGTTTCGTAGTAATGATGTTATGAACAAAATTAGCTACACTCTGACCACTCTCTTCTGAACGAGCTACAGAACTTTCGGTCCTTGATGAGGATCAGGACACCGAAAGATGAGGCAAATGTTGCCTACAGGTCCTATCACAGGGGTTCGACCTCTGGGACTAAATCTGTTGCTCCTTCTCGCTCGAAAGGGAAGAAGAAGATGAAGAAGGGTAAAGTTAACCGAGCTGCCACCCAAAAGGGCAAGAAGGTCAAGGAAGTTGCAGACAAAGGAAAGTGTTTCCACTGCAATGGGGACGACCACTGGAAGCGTAACTGTCCTAAGTTCCTTGCCGAGAGGAAGAATCAAGGTAAATGTGATTTACTAGTAACTGAAACATGTTTAGTGGAGAGTAATGACTCTGCCTGGATATTGGATTCGGGCGCCACTAACCACATTTGTTCTTCTTTTCAGGGAATTGATTCCTGGCAGCAGCTGCGAGAGGGTGAGGTGACTCTACGGGTTGGATCCGGGGAGATAGTCTTTGTTGCACCAATCGGCAAAGTGAAGCTCTACTTTGACAGGAATTACATTTTGTTAGACAATTTGTACATAGTTCCAGGGTTTACTAGAAACTTTGTTTCTATTTCCTGTCTTTTAGAACATTGTATATCCGTTTCTTTCAATGGCAATAAAGCGTTTATTTTCAGAAATGATAACTTTATTTGTTCTACTTCACTTAAGTCAAATTTGTATGTTTTGAAACCCAATTCAGTCAAAAGTTTTTTTGAACACTGTGTTATTTAAAACTGCTAAAAGAGTTAAAGTTTCTCCAAAAGAAAATGTGCATCTTTGGCATCTAAGGTTAGGCCACGTTAATCTCAATAGGATTGAGAGACTAGTGAAGAGTGGACTTCTAAGTCAGTTGGAAGAAAACTCTTTATCGGTGTGTGAGTCATGCCTCGAAGGCAAAATGACCAAACGTCCTTTTAGTGGAAAAGGATATAGAGCCAAAGAGCCCCTTGAGCTTATACATTCTGACCTCTGTGGTCCGATACGTGTTAAAGCACGAGGTGGTTATGACTACTTCGTATCTTTCATAGATGACTACTCGAGGTATAGGTATATTTACCTAATGCATAGGAAGTCTGAAACTCTTGAAAAGTTCAAGGAGTACAAGACTGAGGTTGAGAACCTGTTAGGTAAAACCATTAAAACACTTCGATCGGATCGAGGTGGAGAGTATATGGACACTGAATTCTAAGACTATATGATAGAACACTGAATTACGTTCCAACTCTCAGCACCTAGTATGCCACAGCAGAATCATGTATCAGAGAGGAGAAACAGAACCATGTTGGACATGATTTGGTCGATGATGAGTTATGCTCGTCTCCCTGATTCTTTTTAGGGTTACGCAGTGGAGACTGCGGTGTATATTTTGAACAATGTTCCGTCGAAGAGTGTTTGTGAAACAGCTTTCGAACTATGGAATGGTCATAAAGACAGTTTACACCATTTCAGAATTTAGGGATGCCCGACCCACGTGTTGGCATCAAACCCGAAGAAATTTAAACCTCGTTCAAAATTGTGTCTATTCGTAGGTTACCCAAAAGAGACTAGGGGTGATTTATTTTTCGATCCTAAGGAAAATAGGGTGCTTGTGTCGACAAACGCCACTTTCCTTGAGGAAGACCACGTCAGGGATCATTTGCCTAGGAGCAAAATCGTGTTAAACGAAATGACAGTACATCAGCAAGAGTTGCTGATGGGGCTAGTACGTCAACAAGTGTTGTTGATCCTAGCACGTCAAATCAAGTCCGTTCCCAAGAGTTGGGAATGACTCAACGTAGTGGGAGGGTTGTAAGACAACTTGAGCGTTACATGGGCTTAGTTGAAACCCAAGTCGTCACCCCTGATGATGACTACGAGGATCCATTGACCTACGATCAGGCAATGACTGACGTTGACAAGGACGAATGGATTAAAACTGTAACACCCCAGAACGTTAAGTACCTTTTAAATTTGTGTTTTAGTCTAAATTCCTTAGAATTTAAATTAATCAGAGTTTGAAGTTACAATTTTCAAGATAATATAACGTCATTGGAGAATTTTGGTTAATTAGAGGCCTTTTGAAAGAAATTAAATGAGCTCAATGGCATTTATGTTGTTATGGTTAAGGAGATGGGTATTTTTGTAGTTAGAAGTTAAAGAAAGGGGCATTTTCGTAATTGTTGGTTTAAAAGAAGAGATTTAGGGTTTTCTTCCCATCTTGTTGGGCACGCTTCACGAGGGGACCACCTCCTTCTTCCTTCTTCACGATAACCTCCCGCCGCGCAGCGGATCCTCACGTCAAGCCGCCAGTACCAATCATACCTGCAGAGCCGCCTAAGTTCCTCGCCGGAACTCGCGCGAATGCTGCAACCTCGTCGACGACCGACTCGTCCGTTGAAGCCGCAACCACGCACTCGACGCGCCTCGCCTGAGCGCCACGAGAAGCTTGTCATCCTCGCCGGACGAGCAACCAGCTGCCGGAATTGATCGAGTCGTAGCCTCGCGCCTCCCAAGCCGCCGTCGTCGTCAAGCCGGCCGCTCGCCGAAGCGTTGAAGTTCGCTGCACCCAGTCGCGCGCATTGCTAAACCGTGAAAGTCTGCTGCTCCCCATCGCCGGCGAACAACCATAGCAAGTTCGAGCACTTGTTGCCACGGTTCAAGTTTGGTTCAGACTTTCAGGTGTTTTTCGACCGGTTCTCTCTAAACCGACACTGGTTTCGAATAGATCGGGCCACAAGGATTCCAACGGCATACTACACGCCCCGAGACGCGCTGCCGAACCACCTCCACGCGCCGCCGTGCTCTCGCCCACGCCGCGCGCCACTCCCCGCCTCGGCCTTTTGCCTCCGTTTCGTTTCCCGAGTTCGTTTTAAGCGTCCGTCTGTGGTAATTTAGCCTAACTATGATTGGATTCAAAATAAGTTTCTAATTATGTAAGTTAATTAAAGAATTGATGAATGTGATTTAGGGGATTCGACTATCGAGCACGACTAAGCGAAACCTTGAGCTAGGAACGGAATGTAAAGAGTTTCGAGCTAAGGTAAGGGATTTTCTACCAAAGATCTTAAAAAGGGAAGTGAATACGATTTCTTGAAATATGTATTTGTTTTAAAAGATGAAAATTGAGGATTTATTTCAAAAGGTGAATTTCCAAAACTCATGCTTAGGGCTTGAATTTAGAAAACGAATATTTTAAAGGGTTTTTCGAGGATCTCGAGTGAATGATTTTCAAAAGGTTTAGAAAGGAACTTGATGATTCAAGGGTTTGAGAGGACCCGAGCTGAAATGAATTCAAAGAGTTTAAAAACGAGTCTTGACACAGCTATGTATATTTTTGTATATTGAGATTTTCGATTATGTTATTGTGCTAGTTATGCACCTTAAATAATAAACGTATTTATCTCGATGATTGATTGACTCTAGTTAAAATTATGAAAGTTATGTCATGATCTTGAGTTTATGTGATTGTTGCATCATTCCCGAATGTATACGTATATGAATTCAAAGGATGGGACCTCATGCATATTGTATGTATATGAACATGTCAAGTAGGTCATGTGGCAATTGGTCTCTGAGGACTTATGCATGGTAAAACATGCATTAGAGACTCTATGGGTCATTATTACGAGGAGTGCAGCGGGGCTCAATATTACAGTGCATGAGGACTCAAACCTACGAGGGTGCATGAGGGGACTCAATATTACAGAGTGCAGTGAGGGACTAAAACCTACAGTGAGTGCATGGGGACTCAAAATGAAAAGACTCGGGTAGACTCAATTGACCACGCATAGCCAAAGAGAAAAAGTCATGATTTTATGAGAAAGTTTTAGGTCCCATTACGAGAAAGTTTTATGATTTGAAAGTCATGAATAATGATTATGTTTAAAAGTCGATTTGAAGGAAAATCATATGCATGTGTTTGCATTTCCCGACCCCCACACTACTGGGTATTTTATAATACTCATCCTCTACCTTTGTTGTGTTTTCTCTGTTTTTAAAATGTTTTGGTAGAGTCGAGAGCATACCAAAGTGAGTGGCATGGATGCGCTCTGAAGCCATGGGAACCGATTCATGAATTCAAAGATCAATAATTTAGAAAGAATTTTTAAATGATTCTTGTCTCCCGTTATGTAACATTGAGTTTTGAAACTAGAGGCCGAACTTGGTTATGTTTATTGTAAACGTTTTGTATTTCTATGGGATCCCAAATTAAATTGATTTTTATTTACCAACTTTTACTTATTTAAACTTCAATTAGGGCCTCGAATGCATGCATGAGTAGTAATGTCCCTAGGAAGTTATGTTGTAAAAGTAGGGGCGTTATAAAAACTATGGACCAGAAAATAGAGTCGATATACTTCAATTCTGTCTGGGAGTTTGTGGATCAAACGGATGGGGTAAAACCTATAGGATGTAAATGGATCTACAAGCGTAAACGTGGCGTAGATGGGAAGGTGCAGACCTTCAAAGCACGACTAGTGGCAAACGGTTTTACCCAGGTCGAAGGGGTTGACTATGAGGAAACCTTTTCACCTGTTGCCATGGTAAAGTCGATCAAGATCCTTCTGGCCATTGCCGCATATTATGACTATGAGGTATGGCAGATGGATGTCAAAACCGCCTTTCTGAATGACAACTTTGACGAGACCATCTACATGGACCAACCCAAGGGGTTCATAACCCAAGGCCAAGAGCAAAAGGTTTGTCGGCTTCATAGGTCCATTTATGGACTGAAACAAGCCTCGAGGTCTTGGAATATAAGGTTTGATGAGGCGATCAAATCTTATGGCTTTGATCAGAATGTTGACGAGCCTTGTGTCTACAAGAAAATCTTCGACAAACTGTCGCATTTCTGATATTGTACATGGATGATATCCTTCTCATTGGGAATGAGGTAGGATTTCTTACCAACGTAAATAAATGGCTAGCTTCGCAATTCCAAATGAAATATTTGGGAGAAGCTTAGTATGTTCTAGGTATCCAGATTGTCCGTAACCGGAAGAACAGAACGCTAGCCATGTCTCAAGCATCTTATATTGACAATATGTTGTCTAAATATAAGATGCAGAACTCCAAGAAGGGCTTGCTGCCTTTCAAGCACGGGGTTCACCTGTCTAAAGATCAGTGTCCTAAGACTCCTCAAGAGGTTGAGGATATGAGACGAATCCCCTATGCTTCAGCTGTAGGGAGCCTCATGTATGCCATGTTGTGTACTAGGCCCGACATCCATTTATGCGGTAGGGATTGTCGATGAGTATCAATCCAATCCAGGATTAGATCACTGGACAACCGTAAAGGCAATCCTCAAGTATCTTAGGAGAACGAGGAACTACAGCTTAGTGTATGGCAGTAGGGATTTGATCCTTTAAGGATACATAGATTCTGACTTTCAGATCGATAAGGATTCTGGGAAATCCACTTCAGGGTCAGCCTTCATTCTGAATGGAGGAGTTGTAGTATGGCGAAGCATCAAGCAGGGATGCACCGTTGATTCTACTATGGAAGCAGGGTACGTTGCGACTTGTGAAGCTGCAAAGGAAGTTGTTTGGCTTAGGAAGTTCATGACAGATTTGGAAGTTGTTTCAAATATGAACTTGCCGATCACGCTGTTTTGTGACAACAGTGGTGTTGTAGCCAACTCCATAGAGCCTCGGAGCCATAAGAGAGGCAAACACATTGAGCTGAAGTATCACCTGATACGGTAGATTGTGCACCGCGGCGACGTGACGGTCACGCAGATAGCGTCGGAGCACAACGTTGCTGGTCCATTTACAAAGCCCCTCACGGCTAAGGTGTTTGAGGGTCACCTAGAAAGTCTAGGTCTCCGAGTGTTTCCTGACTAGGGCAAGTGGGAGATATGTAAACGGGTATTCAATGTCCTAGTTTATTATATTACTTCATTGTAATTTATGTACATTTCAGAAATGTATTTGCTCCACTAGCTTAGTCCAAGTGGGAGTTTGTTGGGATGTTTGTCCTAATCTTGTTCTGTTTGTAAATTAACATTTGAAATTAATAAAAGTTATTTCTTTCATCATTTTGTGTCTCGCGATTTATACAAATTTTGTCCAATAAACTAAGCTCCAGGATCATTGAATATATGGGAGAACTAGAACTTGAACGGTGTGTAGTGGACACACTAGGAGGACCACGTTCGAGTTAATGACCCAAACGGTCTACAATATATGGATAGGGTTGGAGACCTAATCCTGGATACGTTGTGGATGCGACCCGCTTTGTATTAAGATACAAATGAGGTGATCTGACTCGTTCATGTGGTTGACATGCGAGTGGAGGCATCCTGTACAATGAGATTGTACAAGACCGGACTGTGAATTATTAGACCTACTGATGTAACACCGTTAACAGTATGGACTAATAACTTCGTAGATGACCATTAATGACTCGACTTGAATCCTGAGCATGTTACGGACTCCTGTCTGCGGAGGTCTGTCCTTTGACTAGTACGGGTGAGGGTGGTCACAGTTACTCGCCCATATGCCTATATTCTCAGGGACAGGACCAAGTAGGGAGCTGAGAACTTAACTACGCGAGATGGAATTCACTCGTTCCCGCCTTTAGGGAAACTAGAGGGGTTGTTCCCTTAAGTGATGTCTCCAGGGCTTAGACAACGGGCGCCCACCATCTCACTGGCACGAGAGGGTTGTTGTGTATGGTTGGACCATTACAACGTTGTTGTTCATTAGAGGAGCAGTGGGGACTTAAGAAGCAAGAAGTAGACATAGGGGTAAAACGGTAATTTGACCCAAAAGTGTCTACGAACAACCTGTGAAGGGTCGACTCATGGGCATTGGTTAATTCATGAACTATTACAAACGACACGAGATTAGGGCATACACCCCAACAGATATATGGACAAAATTGAGTAACTTAAAGTTGTTGGGATTTATGCCCTAAACATGTGTAATTTTGATCAATTAAATAAAGTGTTATTTGTTTTGATAAGATTACAGTCTTGCTTTTATAAATCCAATAAACTAAGCTCTAAGGTTATAAAGTTTATCTTGAAATCAGTGTAGTGGACACTATTTGGGTTGAGTTCAAGATTATAACCTAAATAGTCTATGGTATAAGAATAAGGTTGGAAACCTCATTCTGGTAACACCATGGATGCGACCCACTTTGTAATTAGTACAAATGAGGTAATCCAACTCATTCATGTAGTTGACATGCGAGTGGGGGCATCCTGTATGAAGAGTTCATACAAGATCGATCGCAAATTATTAGTCTAACCAAAGATAACACCGCTAATGAGGATAAGACTAGTAATTTATAGATGATCATTAGTGACTCGACCAATCTCGAGCAAGTTAAGAACTCCGCTTATAGGGGTTTGTCCTTAGACTAGCATGGGTGAGAGTGGCTTGTGGCCGACTCAATAAGCCTACCTTCTCGGGACGTAGAATCTCGTGAGGTAGGCGGGAACTTAAGCGTGCAAGATGGAATTCACTCATTCCTCTCTCGAGGAATTAGATAGGTTGTTCCCTTAAGAACCGACTCGTGTCTTGAACAACGGGGCCCGCCTCTATGAGGGTATGAGTCTAAGGTAGGACTTTAGACTTGTTGTTCATTAGAGGATCGGTGATGCTTAAGGAGCAAAGAGGTAATCACAGGGGTAAAGCGGTAATTTGACCCACCGTGTGATTACGAACAACCTGTGAAGGGTCGACTCATGGGTAATGACTATATCAGTTGACACAATAATATCTACAGTGAGGAGAGTGCAGCTACAAGTCTATAGTGGAGTGACTTGTAGTTAATGAATATTGATTAATTGGATCAAAGAGTTTGATCAGTTAATCTCACATCATTGGAGCTCATGATCTGGTAGGTCCATTATATCCTCCGTTGGCTCAACATGGTAATATTGAGGGTATAAAGTTAGGAGTGAAATTGAAGTGTTCAATTTCATACATGAGGAGTTATATCAATTATATATGATATAATTGATATAATATATAGTTTTAATGTGAATTAGATTCATATATAAACTATATACTAAAGAGAGATTAAAGAAGGGGTAGGATGGTCATTTCCATCTCATTCCCCTATATATATGGTTGCATGAGATGCAACTAGGAAAAGGTTTTACAAGCTCCCATTTTGTTGTTGTTGGAAAGGTTCCAAGACAACAAATATCTCTCTCAAAATACCTCACATCTCCTAAAGGGGACCCACCTTCCTCCCTCACCTAGAGAACAACGGAGAAGATCCGGTGGTCGTGTCTTCGCACGTTGGAGTTCTTGTTGCTTTGAGATCGTGGCCCGAAGAGAGGAGGAGCACTTGAAGAAAGGTTCTTCAAAGGTAAATACTTGTTGCCCATTTTATTATATGTGCTTAATCTATGTTTTATGTTCTTGAATTTTCCGTTGTAACTAAATCAAGAGCGCGCGATTCGCAATCGCTTCCGCTGCGGGGACTTCGATTTCCTTCAATTGGTATCAGAGCCCAATTGCGTTCTTGATTTATGTTCTGGATTTTTCAAGAACAAGGTGGGATTTACTGTTTTTTGCATGAGATGTATGAACAGTTTTTGTGAAATTAGATGTTTTCAATTTTTGGCACTTAGATTTACAATTTCCATTGAAATGTTCAATGTAAGGGCCCGATGTTTTGGGCAAATTTATTTGTAAATCGAGTCTGTAAGTTCGTGTCGATCGAGGCAAGGCGGTTGCTGAGAAGATCGGAGCGAAAACGAGCAAAGGAATGGGATTCCTAGTTGCTGCCGTTCTTTGCGCGTGTGCGGCGTTACTGCGTCGCTTGCGGGAGAAGCCGCGGCAGAGGCGTTACAGTAACGCGACCTCTAGCGTTACAACGTTGTGGCGTTACGCAACGCCGTGAGAAGACGACAAAAAGCAACGTTGCAACGCGCTGCTCGCCGTTGTAACGCCGCGATATCGCTTCACGCGAAGCAGCAAGCGGCGAAATCGAATTTTATTATATATATTAATTATAAAAACGTTTTATTTTAATATATTTAATATTTAATATTTTAATTTTAATTAATATAATTAGATTATATTGATTAAAATTATTTCTAGGGTGCCAAAATTGATCTAATTTTTGCTATTTTAATTATGCAATTGTTGTGTAATTATTGTCATGCATAGTGTATGCTTGTATTTTAGAAATCCCACCTCAGGTTAAGCATTTTCATACATCATTTATAATATAAGGAGTTATATTATATAGTTTGCATGATTAATTAACATATGGTTGTTATATTAATTTTTGGACTGCATTGACATGCATTATTTTTCATGAGATGGATATGCTATGAATGTCTTATTATTCATGTGATGAATGATCAAGCACTATAACATAGTATGCATGTCACCTAAGGTTAATTATTAGTTTTAAAATGTTTAGAACTTGGAAATAATAGACCTTAGGTTATCTAGTTCTAATTAGATTAGAATTAGGAACCAAGTAATTTATTAGCTATGATTAAAAGAGGAACTCTGTCTAAGGAAAGTTCTGTCTAGGCTGGAGTATTTAAGCTGACGGAAACGGAACACCTCTACCGAAATCGACTTGGGGTGAAAATTTAATCGAGAGCCTTATAAATTACAAGATGGCGTCGTGATTTATTAAGGGATTAATAAACTAGAAATCCTAGGTTTAATATAAAAAGTTATATTAACAAACTTAGGATAAAATCAATATAAGAGTTATATTGATCATCAATATAAGAGTTATGTTGATAGAGTTAGGTAAAACCATTAGCCAGGTTTTAACCTAAGAAAGATTCCTATAGACTTAAAGTATTCAGTGGGAGGAAAAAGTGTATGAGATACATATTTTTCCACCTATGCTATCTCCGGGAAGTTCACACCGTGAGACTCATACTTGGCCTCGTGGCGCAAACGGGAGCGTCTCCCTCTCCGATGGTGTTTGTATGAGTCAATATCAAGGTGAATGGAGAGGGTACTTATAGTGAGTGGGAGCAGGTTTAGTGAAAACAAAACCTACGGTCTCTTTTGTCGGTTTACACCGTTAGACCACTATGGTCAGCCTGCTAGTTTGGCCTGGACCAGACAATCCCTTCGGAGGGCTTGATCATAGGGGATCTAACACAATAGACACCCGAAAGGGATAAAGATTTCCTTAGACTATTTTTCAATCTAGTGCTCCCTTCGGCGGATTTTATTGGATCGAGACTCTGGGATCTAAAGACAAACGGTTACACTCACGAGGTACATAAGTTGTGTATGTATCCAGACCGAAAAATGGTAACTAAAACCTATAGGAATAAAAGTTATTCTGGTATTAGGTTTTGGTCAAGAGTGTCTTGATCCAGAGGAGGAGTGTTTTTTATTACCCTTCGGTGTCATACATTCTAAACCTTTGGAGTATCATTGCAAATTATAAATGGCCTAGGAATCATTTGATAATTTGGTAAAACATGATTGGATTAGAGTTATAGCAAGAAACTCATACAAGTTTGTTTGTAAATTTTTCAAAGAAAATGTCTAGCTCTATAATTTCCTTATTGGAGTGCGAAAAAAGTTAAGCTCGAGAGAATATGATGACATGGAAAAATAAAATCAACACTATTTTGGTAGTGGATGATCCAAGTTTGTGCTAAGCCGGTGAGTGTCCTCGGTGTCGAGCTCGAATGCGTCACGAAATGTTCGTGATGTATATGATCGATGGATCAAGGCCAATGATAAGGCTAAGGTCAACATGCTTTGCAAGTATGTCCGACATATTAGCCAAGAAGCATGAGGCATGATTACCGCCAAGGAAATCATGGATTACTGCGGCGGTATGTTTGGACAACACCACACAAGCTCGACATAATGCCCCAAAAGTACATATTCAACTTGAGGATGCGGAGAGTACGTCTGTTCGGGATCAGGTCCTACATATGATGGTGCACTTTAACATCGCGAAGTCGAATGGTGCTTCCATCGATGAGTCGAGCAGTCGACTTCATTCGAAACCCTTCGAGCTAGTTTCCTACGCTTTAGAAGTAATGTTGTTATGAACAAGCTTACTTTTAATCTTACCTCCTTCTGAATGAGCTCCGGACCTTTCACTCTTTGATGAAAATTCGAGGATCGAAAGGTGAGTCAAATGTTGCCGGTGGGGAGTTATCACGGAGGTACGACCTTTGGGACAAAAATAAGGCTTCATCTTCTAACCTGGGAGGTAAGGAGAAGAACATGAAGAAGGTTGGTAAAGGGAAACAGGCTGACAAAGCTGCCGCCCATAAGGGCAAGAAAGTCAAAGACGTTGCTGATAAAGGAAAGTGTTTCCACTGCAATGAAGACGGGCATTGGAAATGGAACTGTCCGAAGTACATTGCAGAAAAGAAGAAGGAAGGTAAATATGATTTACTTTGCCTAGAACCTTGTTTAGTGGATAATGATAAAACAACTTGGATACTTGATTCAGGCGCCACTAATCATGTTTACTCTTCTTTTCAGGGAATTGATTCTTGACAGCAGCTACAGCAAAGAGAGATAACGCTCCGGATTGGAAATGGAGAGGTCGTCTCAACTGTAACAGTAGGCACAATGAAGCTTTATTTTGGCAAGAAATATATATTGTTGGACAATATATTAGTGATACCAGGGTTTACTAGAAATCTTATTTCCATTTCTTGCCTTATTGAACAATGTATTTATGTTTCCTTTTCTATGAATAAAGTGTTTATTTTAAAGAAAGGTTTAGAAATATGTTCAGCTTCATTAGAAAATGGATTGTATGTTTTAAGGCCTAATTCAGTCAAAATGGTTTTGAACACTGAATTATTTAAAACTGCAAATGCACAAACTAAGAAACGTAAAATTTCTCCTAAAGAAAAATGCTCATCTTTGGCATCTAAGATTAGGTCACATTAATCTCAATAGGATTGAGAGATTGGTAAAGAGAGGACTTCTAAACGAGTTAGAAGAAAGTTCTTTGCCAATATGTGAATCCTGCCTAGAAGGCAAGATGACTAAAAGACCTTTTAGTGAAAAAGGTTATAGAGCCAAAGATACTCTAGAGATTATACATTCAGACTTTTGTGGTACGATGAATGTTAAAGCCAGGGGAGGATATGAATATTTCATCTCTTTTATAGATGATTATTCCAGATATGGGCATATTTACCTAATGCACCACAAGTTTGAAGCACTTGAAAAGTTCAAGGAATTCAAGGTTGAGGTTGAAAATCAATTAGGTAAAAGAGTTAAAACACTTCGATCGGATCGAGGTGGAGAGTACATGGATTTAAAATTCCAGAACTATATGATAGAACATGGAATTACATCTCAACTCTCGGCTTTCTGCACACACACCACAAAGAAAATGGTGTATCGAAAGGAGAAATAGAACCTTGTTGGACATGGTTCGATCAATGATGAGTTATGCTCATCTCCTAGTTCCTTTTGGAGTTATGCAAAGAGAGGCAGCGAGATACATTTTGAATAGTGTGCCCTCCAAAAGTGTTTCTGAAACACCTTTTGAACTCTGGAAAGGACGTAAAGGTAGTTTATGTCACTTCATAATATTGGGTTGTCCAACACATGTGCTTGTGACAAATCCAAAGAAGTTGGATTCACGTTCAAAGTTGTGCCTATTCGTAGGATACCCAAAAGAAACAAGAGGTGGTTTATTCTATGATCCTAAGGAAGATAAGGTCTTTGTGTCGACAAATGCCACTTTCTTGGAGGAGGACCACATAAGGGACCACAAACCAAAAAGTAAGGTAGTGTTGAGTGAGTTAGACGGAACAATAGCAAAGGTTGCTAATAAGAACACTAGTACGTCAACAAGAGTTGTTGATACTAGTTTGTCTAGTCAAGAGGGTCCATCTCAAGAGTTGAGTATGCCTCGACGTAGTGGGAGGGTTGTGATACACTTTGACTGCTACATGGGTTTAAATGAAACCCAAGTTGTTATACCAGATGACAACTGCGAGGATCTATTGACTTATAATCAAGCAATGGTTGACATTGACAAAGACAAATGGGTCATAGCCATGGACCAAGAAATGGAGTCTATGTACTTCAATTCTGTTTGGGATCTTGTGGATAAGCCTGATAGGGTAAAACCTATAGGTTGCAAGTGGATCTACAAGAGAAAACGTGGTGTAGATGGGAAGGTGCAAACCTTTAAAGCTAGACTAGCAGCAAAGGGTTATACCCAGGTTGAAGGGGTTGACTATGAGGAGACCTTTTCACCTGTTGCTATGGTAAAGTCTATCTGTATCCTTCTTGCCATTGCCGCATATTATGACTATGAGGTATGGCAAATGGATCTCAAGACAGCCTTTTTGAATGACAATCTTGAGGAAACCATCTACATGGACCAACCCAAAGGGTTCATTAAACCAGGACAAGAGCAAAAGGTTTGCAGGCTTAAAAGGTTAATTTATGGACTGAAACAAGCCTCTAGGTCCTAGAATATGAGATTTGATGAGGCTATCAGATCTTATGGTTTTGACCAAAATGATGATGAACCTTGTATCTACAAGAAAATCATCAATAGTTCTGTCACTTTCCTGATTCTCTATGTGGATGATATCCTACTCATTGGGAATGATGTAGGTTATCTTACTGACATCAAGGAATGGTTAGCGACGCAGTTCCAAATGAAAGATTTGGGTGATGCGCAGTTTGTTCTTGGGATCCAGATTGTCCGGAACCGCAAGAATAAAACACTAGCCTTGTCTCAAGCATCTTACATAGACAAAGTGTTGTCAAGGTTTAAAATGCAAGATTCCAAAAAGGGCTTGTTACCTTTTAGACATGGAATCCATTTGTCTAAGGAACAGTGTCCTAAGACACCTCAAGGAGTTGAGGACATGAGACGGATTCTCACGCATTAGTTGTTCGGAGCCCGATGTACGCCATGTTGTGTACTAGGTCCGACATCCATTTTCTGCGATTGGGATGGTCAGAGGTATCAATCAGTCGAGACTTGAACACTGGACAACGGTTAAAACAATCCTTAAATATCTTCGGAGAACAAGGAACTACATGCTTGTGTATGGGGCTAAGGATTTGATCCTTACAAGATACACGGATTCTGACTTTCAGACTGATAAAGATTCTCGGAAATCTACATCGTGTGATTTTCACTCTTAACTGAGGAGTCAGTAGTATGGCGAAGCGTCAAACAAGGATGCATCGATTCCACCATGGAGGTCGAATATGTAGCGACTTGTGAAAGCGGCTAAGGAGGTCATTTGGTTAAGGAAATTCATGCTAAATTTGGAAGTTGTTCCAAATATGACTTTGCCCATCACGCTGTATTGCGATAATAGTGGAGCAGTGAAAAATTTGAGGGAACCCCGAAGTCACAAGAGGGGAAAGCATATAGAGCGAAAATATCATCTCATCCGGGAGATCGTGCATAGAGGAGACGTGATAGTCACGAAGATAGCCTCAGAGCACAACATTGTTGATCCTTTTACAAAGGCTCTCACGGCTAAAGTTTTTTAGAGTCGCCTAGAAGGTCTAGGTTTACAAGTCTTCCCCAACTAGGGCAAGTGGGAGTATTTTGTACAAAGGGGTTTAAATGCCCTAGTTTATTGTATTTACATTACTATAATGTTTAGTACTCCACAAGCTTTAGGTCAAGTGGGAGATTGTTGGGATTTATGCCCTAAACATGTGTAGTTTTGATCAATTAAATAAAGTGTTATTTGTTTTGATAAGATTACAGTCTTTCTTTTATAAATCCAATAAACTAAGCTTCAAGGTTATAAAGTTTATCTTGAAATCAGTATAGTGGACACTATTTGGGTTGAGTTCAAGATTATAACCTAAATAGTCTATGGTATAAGAATAAGGTTGGAAACCTCATTCTGGTAACACCATGGATGTGACCCACTTTGTAATTAGTACAAATGAGGTAATCCAACTCATTCATGTAGTTGACATGCGAGTGGGGGCATCCTCAGTATGAAAGAGTTCATACAAGATCGGATCGCAAATTATTAGTCTAACCAAAGATAACACCAAGTTAACGAGGATAAGACTAGTAATTTATAGATGATCATTAGTGACTCGACTGAATCTGAGCAAGTTAAGAACTCCCGCTTATAGGGGTTTGTCCTTAGACTAGCATGGGTGAGAGTGGCTCATGGCCGACTCAATAAGCCTACCTTCTCGGGTGACGTAATCTCGTGGTAGTAGTTGGGAACTTAACTGCAAGATGGAATTCACTCATTCCTCTCATCGAGGAATTAGATAGGTTGTTCCCTTAAGAATCGACTCAGTGTCTTGAACAACGGGGCCCCGCCTCTATGAGGTATGAGTCTAAGGTAGGACTTTAGACTTGTTGTTCATTAGAGGATCGGTGATGCTTAAGGAGCAAAGAGAGGTAATCACGAGGGTGTAAACTGCGGTAATTTGACCCACCGTGATTACGAACAACCCGTGAAGGGTCGACTCATGGGTAATGACTATATCGGTTGACACAATAATATCTACAAATGAGGAGAGTGCAAATACAAGTCTATAGTGGAGTGACTTGTAGTTAATGAATATTGATTAATTGGATCAAAGAGTTTGATCAGTTAATCTCACATCATTGGAGCTCATGATCTGTAGGTCCATTATATCCCTCCGTTGGCTCAACATGGTAATATTGAGGGTATAAAGTTAGGAGTGAAATTGAAGTGTTCAATTTCATACATGAGGAGTTATATCAATTATATATGATATAATTGATATAATATATAGTTTTAATGTGAATTAGATTCATATATAAACTATATACTAAAGAGAGATTAAAGAAGGGGTAGGATGGTCATTTCCATCTCATTCCCCTATATATATGGTTGCATGAGATGCAACTAGGAAAAGGTTTTACAAGCTCCCATTTTGTTGTTGTTGGAAAGGTTCCAAGACAACAAATATCTCTCTCAAAATACCTCACATCTCCTAAAGGGGACCCACCTTCCTCCCTCACCTAGAGAACAACGGAGAAGATCCGGTGGTCGTGTCTTCGCACGTTGGAGTTCTTGTTGCTGAGATCGTGACCGAAGAGAGGAGGAGCACTTGAAGAAAGGTTCTTCAAAGGTAAATACTTGTTGCCCATTTTATTATATGTGCTTAATCTATGTTTTATGTTCTTGAATTTTCCGTTGTAACTAAATCAAGAGCGCGCGATTCGCAATCGCTTTCGCTGCGGGGACTTCGATTCCCTTCAAAAGCTATATTTGTGGATCCAAGTTTGAAGAGAAGGAAATAAGCAAGTAGACCTGAAGGCATAGCGTTGCAACGCTCTTTATAACGTTGCAACACCATAGGAAAACCCTTCTCACATTGGAAATCTGCAGACATAGCGTTGCAACGCTATGTAAATAGATTTAAAAAAAAAATTCGCAGGGACAACATTGCAATATTTTCCCTAGCTTTGCAACGTTGTCTCGACACTATTTAAAGGAATATTGTGTTTTGAGATAGGAAGAGTCGTTTCGGGGAGACCTAAACCCTAGTTTTGATAGAGGCATTGTTTGGAGGCTTAGTAGACCAATTTAGAGAACTAAGGAAGAGACACAAGGCTCGAGATCATAGGACATCGTGTCGAAAATGAGTATTGGCACACATCGTCTAGTTTTTCTCTATTCCTTTGCTTTGTTTCTATTAATCTTAGGAGTTTAATGAGTTGTTTTAGATTGATTCATGTATATATGTTAATCCTTTGGTTCATTGTTTTTGTATTAAGACTGTGTTGATTTATGAATTTATGTACTTGTAGTATCTTTTATGCATCTTTTATATTGTCTTAACCGTTGGTCATGGTTTTGCATGTTTAACTAAATTTAGCTTGAGAAAGTAACTTTAGTTGTTGAATGTTAGATGCATGATTAGGGTTAATCTATTGCATGAGAATGAATAGGTTAATTTTAAAAGCCTTCAAGAAAATTTCTCAATCCCGTGTTTAGTTGTGAAAATAGACTGGAAGGTTGATTTGTAACTTTGCATGAGTTCAATTAAGCTTGAGAGAGTCAATTGAATACCTTAGGCCCTGTTTGATAATTATTTGATTTTTTGTTTTTGTTTTTGAAAATTAAGCCTAAAAATACTACTTCTACCTATGAGTTTCTGTGTTTTCTTATTTACTTTGCACCTATGTTTTAAAAAACCAACCTAAATTTTGAAAACTCAAAAAAGTAGTTTTCAAAATTTTGTTTTTAATTTTTTAAATTTGGCTAGAAACTTAAATGGTTCTTCAAGAAAGATGGAAATCATTGTAGAGAAGATGAGAAATTGTGAACCAACAAGCATAATTTTCAAAAATCAAAAACAAAAAACTAAGGTCTCGTTTAATAACCATTTTGTTTTTTGTTTTTTTGTTTTTGAAAGTTAAGCTTATTTTCACCTAATTTTGTACAATAGAGATATCTCCCATAAGTAAGCATTTGAACTCTTAGCTAAATTTTAAAAACAAAGTCAAATTTTTTAAAGCTACTTTTTTTAGTTTTCAAAAGTTGGCTTGGTTTTTGAAAACATAGGTACAAAGTAGATAAGAAGACATATAAACTCATTGGTAGAAATAATATTTTTAGGTTTAAATTTTAAAAACTAAAAACCAAAAACAAAATGGTTATCAAACGGGGTCTAAATGATTATCAAATGGGGTCTAAATGATTATCAAATGGGGCCTTAGTAATTATTGGCTTAGGATCATTGCATGTTTCATAGTTTCTCAATCAATTTCATAGTTGTGCTTCATGACTTACAATGTACCAAATGTTTCTTTAAAATTGGACTCCACTTGTATAAATATTAGTTTAGGTTTTATTAGTTTTTACAATCCAATCTAAAGTTATGTTTCTTTAAATAAAATTGAATATGAGTAACTATGGTACTTAATTAATACTAAGAACTTTGATTCCTGTAGATGACTCCGACCACTAATCACTGCAAAATCTTTAAAAAGTATTTATGTGGTCTAATTTATAAATTTTAATTTGATAGAGTCGTCGACAAGCTAGAATGAAAATTCTCACACTATCAATTATCCTTCAACAGAAATCAAATGTGTTCATTGTAAACAAAGAAATGACTCAAAGAACACCCACCACGATAGATGTAAGGGACAATATTTTTTTTCCTAGACTTCATAGGGTTTGTACTTGGTGTAATTATCATGGTGTTAGTAGGTTATTAGTTGTAATCCTTAAAAAATGACTCGCCTAACAAAAGGGCTCCTACAACTAACAAGAGCTCCATTAGAAAATAAGGAAAGAAAAGAAGAAAAAAGAGAACAAATTAGTGAAGGAAAAAAAGAAGTAAGAATTGCACAATCCGAAGTTCAGAACATTGCACCCCATCACTGTTTTCTGATTCTCAGGGTTTAGAACACTATATTTCAAACATTGTTTTCTGATTTCCAAGCTTTCATAGTCCCCAGAAGAAACCCCCCAGGGTTTTCATTCCAAAAGAGTGGTCGAAACGCCCTCTCAAGCTTATGTCTATAAGGTTTCTAAGCTTTACAAAGTATCAATAAGTTTTTAAAATTTTCGTTTTGTGTCTAATAGGCCTTTGAATTTTTAATTTTGTGTCTAATACGATTTTAGATTTTTTTAAAAATTTACGGATTTACTAAACATAAAATTGAAAGTTTAAGATCTCATTAAACATAAAATTCAATTTTATATCTAATAAATCAGTTAATTTTGTAAAGTTTTGAATATGTTAGGGACCTATTAGACACAAAATTGAAAGGAAAATTTATATGAATGACTTTTTTTCACGCACTTTAATGTCACTTGACCTACATCCTGAAATTAATGAAATATGACATTTTTCATACTTTCTAACTCGTCTAAATTATTATAAAGGTAGCGTTTCTCTTGCTCTTGAACTCTCGTTCTCACTTCTGTTCTCGTTCTTCTCTAACTTAATTTTATATTCTTTTCAATCTTTTCTTCTTCAATCTCGCTTTCCCTTGTTCTCGCTCTTACTCTCCATCATCGCTGACTATTTTTTTCTTTCTTTTTCCAATCCTTTCTCCTTTAATCCCACTCTTGGTCCTCGCGATTATGAGCTAGAGTGAGCATCCACGAGTGAGTATCTTTTAAGATCCAAGTAATTTTGCTGACATGACAAGCGAGAGCGATAACGAAAATTAGTAGCGAGAGCATTAACCTATCTAAGAGCATGACCAAGGGAGACGCCTTCATACTGCCCCTCCTATTAATGTTGTGTGCATTGCCACATCAAAACGAATCATATTTTGTTATTTTTAGATGACAAGTCAAATCGCATTAAAGCGTGTGAAAAAAGGTCTACTCTACAAAAATCTCAAATTGAAAATTTAAGCGCCTATTATAAATTTTTTAAGGTTTGAAGACAAAAGGGATAAAACTTGAAGGGTCTGTTTGGTAGACAATCCAGATTTTTTTTTATATTTTTAGATTCATTGAATTTAGTGAATATATGTTTAGCAGATGTGTTTTCGAAGACTGTTTTCGGATTCTATGATGCAAATAGTAAAGATTCTAAAAACAACATTTTTATGTTTTCATTGTATCCAAATTCTGAATTTGAAATTTTAAAATGCTATGTTGAATTATAATAAACAAAGATAAAAATATTAATAAATAGAATAGTTCATGTAATAAACTCAATTTAATTTTTATCAAATTAAAATATGTATATTATAAATTATATAATATAATATTATAAAATAATAATTATACAAAATATGTTAATAATTTATATTCAACTAATATTTAGTTTACTAACTATAACTAATTTCATAATCTATAAAAATATTATAGAACCCACTTTAAACAACTGTTTAAAATGAAATCAAATTTCTAAATCTTCTACCAAACATATATATGAAAACACTAAATACGACTCTATTCCATTAAATCTCTTATTTTCAAATAAAATTTTTATTTTCATATTGCCTACCAAACAAGCCTTAAAAGTTTAATAACTAAACTTGTAATTTAACCTTAAAAAAAAAAAAATCAACCCAACCCATATCCTCCATCCCACACAATTACACAATCAATTAGCAAAATTAATTAAAATTAACAAAATCTCGAAAAGACCAAAAGAAAAAAACTGCCTTAAAAGAAAACCAATGCCTCTCTCTCTCTCTCTCTCTCTTATCACCGTCCATCAAAATTTCAGACAGCGCTTGATTAGCGATATTATTCTCCTTACCAATAACCAATCCGACGGTCCAAATTTCAGATAAAATATACAGTGGGTTTCGTTTTTTTCTCTTCCCCATCCCCAAATCCCTCTTCCCTTTTTTTATGTATCTTTGTCTGAACCAACAAAGAAAAAAAAAACAAAAAACAAAAAAAGAGGAAGAAAAAAAAAAACCATCTTCTTCTCTCTCTCTTACATCTTTGTTCTTCAGAAATTCTCTCCTGTTTGTTCACCCCCTTGTTTCTCTTGCTTTTGATTTGAGCAACACCCTTTTCTTTTTCTTCCTTTTCCACTTCGTTTCTTTGAGGAATTTCCCCCCTTGACTGGAAACTTAATTTGTGTTTTTGGGCAACGATTTGTTTGGTTTTTGTGTTGTTTTGTTTTTGTTTTTGTTCTTCGATTGCTGGACTAGGGTTTTTAGATTTGTGATTATTACATGGGGTTGGGTAACGATGACGATGCGGCGGTGGCTGAAGATGGCGATTATGGCGACGGAGGATGTGGCGCCGGTGGTGGAAAGTCCTTTGGTTCTGTCCCATGTTCGATCTGTCTCGATGTTGTTGCCGATTCTGGAGATAGATCTTGGGCTAAGCTTCAATGTGGCCATCAATTTCATCTTGGTGAGTTTTCTAACTTCTAATCGGAGTTTTGACAGGAATCCCCTCTTTTTTGTTCCTCCCTTGTTGTTGAAATTTTGTCTGTTGAGATTTGTGTGTTGTGTTCTTCAATTTTGTTGGGATGTCATGTTGGATTTTGGGTCCTTGTGATTTTAGATCTGTTGTGTTTTTTTCTTTTGCTGAAATCACAAGTCTTAAAGTTTGTGCTTTTGTTGTTTTAATTGGTGTTGTCTGAAAAGGAGATGATTTAGATACAAATATTTTCTTTTTGGTTGGTTTGTTGATTGTTTTTCTTTTGTTTTCTTAGACTGCATTGGTTCAGCATTCAACATTAAGGGGGCAATGCAATGCCCCAATTGCCGGAAAATTGAAAAAGGTCAATGGCTTTATGCTAATGGATGTAGATCGTTTCCAGATTTGAGTATGGAAGATTGGACCCACGAAGAGGATCTTTATGATCTAAGCTACTCGGAAATGGTAAGCAATTGTCTTTCATTGATTAATTCTTACACCGTTGTGGGTGTCGATGGTAATTTTTGAACATCAGGGCACCAAGTGAAAAAGAAGAAGAAGTTAAATTAACCAGGAAGTGATAATTGTGGTAAAAATGTTTCTTTTCAATTTTGAGAATGTTCTTCAACATGCTAGATTTTAAATTGCATAGTCAAAAACAGTATCTCATGGGGGAGATGGTTGATACTTGAAATTAATTGAAGTCTTTGCCGTTAAAAGGCTAACCAGTTCCCTCCCCATTAGTACATAAGCAAATTGAAGATTGATGTTAGGTTGCTTGCAATATTCAAGAAGGACTTTGTTTTAAGTTTCCTGAATTCATTTACAAAAGTTGATTTTTACAATCTGAACCAGTGCATTTATGCATTTGCAACACCAAATATGTGTAGCATTAAATTACACTATGCATGAGAAAAGTCAGAATGTATTGTGATATGGACACTGGGCCCATTTGTAACCTGTGTCTTTACTCTCTTTTCCCTTAATAGATAAAATAGTTGACAACTTTCACCTTCAGTATATTTGTTTCAGTTGCATTAAATCACATTCCACCTCAGGTAAACAAGATGAGTTCTTCATGTTTTTGGTATGGCAAACATCTATGTACAGTTTCTTAGCATCAGGTGTTAACCACTATGCCTATTTTTAGAAGGGATTAGTAAGAATTTGAAAACTGGGTCATCTAGGGAATCTGAAAATGTTTATAATTATGAATAGCAGTGCAGTACCACTACTGAGAAGACTTTTAAACATTGTCAAGGAAGTTAGGAATTAAACCAAATTTGAAAGTGGAAATTATGAATAAAGAAAGGTCCTGTACGTGCTTATTCTCTTTTGGAGGATTACCACTACTGATTTCGTTCAGATATCCTCAGTTGTCATGTTTGGTCCTTTTTATTTATTTATTATTATTTTTGTAATGTAAGAAAGCATTATAAACCTAGTTGCATTTTGAGATTTCCTTGGCTTTAACTCTCGAGCTTCACAACATGATCAAGGAAATTCTCCTACCTCCTTTTGATTGTTCATTCAATAAGATATTTTTTTTTCTTTTTTCAAATTTTATGGAGCATTTGTTTAGGAAGAAATAGGAGTTTGTTGGGCACTAAGTGATCTTGGCTGGTGGATGTTTTCTTTAACAAGAAACAAAACTTTTTATTGATTTAATGAAAAGAGACTAACGCTCAAGGAATCTTGGGTGGTGGATGTTCAGGAATCGTCCCACTGTAATGCTTCTTTTGAGACCGTACTTTGAGTTCTTTTTATTTTTATTACCAAAAATTTTGGCTCCTTTTTTAATCACTGATTATTTTTCTTTTCTTTTTTGATTACTTATTGTTGTACTTTTTATCTTTTATGGTTTGGCATGTGTTAGGTTGACCGATCTTTTCGTGGCCTTAGATAGTTTCATATGTCTTAATGACAGCAAGTTTTATCATTTCTAATGGAGACCATCTTGTGAGAGTAAATTATTTCACTTTTTTTTTATTGATTTGAAATGTGCTCAAAGCTGATGCTCCTAAACCACGTGCTTAACTTCCGTGCTCTACTAATTCATGTTTAAACACTTAGGGTTTGTTTGGAGCACAAGTTATAATAATCTGTATTATAACCCAGACTATTATAACCACAGACTATACTACTCTGCATTTTAAATAATATTATATGATTTTCACATATTATAATAACCCACAAACTATTATAACCCCCTATTTATTATTATAATCCACTCAACGCCTCCCTAACAACCCTTTAGGTGTAATAAATCGTGTTTATATATTTATCTTGCAGGAGTTCATATTCTAAATGGGTGACCTGCTTGTTTACTCATAGTATTAAGTTATTTACACTAAATTTTAGCTGGAATTTGGTTTGTTGCAGGCCTTTGGAGTTCAATGGTGTCCTTTTGGCAGCTTAGCTCGACTTCCTTCTTCATTTGAGTAAGTTTTGATTTGCTCATTAAAGATCAAGGAATCAAGGATAATTGACGCTCCAGTTTTTATGTTGATGTCTTCTTTCTTGGTTCTGTTTCTGTTCTCTAAATTTGTTATGTATTATGTCTCAATATTTATTAGTAGGTAACATGATTCCTATCTAAAACTTTACCGCTTGGGTTTGGAAACTAAAAACAATTTTTTGCAGTGTAAGGTGTGAGGGAGAGAAAATATGTTGTTTCCTTTTAAATGCTGAGATATCCACTCGAGTTTTGAAAACTTAGAAACATCCTTTCCAATTAGAGGTGCAAGGAAAGAAACAGGTCTCATCGAGAAATCTGAGAGCTTGAATAGTTACATGATTTTAGTGAATAGAATTAAATGTAAGTATGTGCATGGACACCAAATTGGTGCCTCTTTTCTTTGTTGTGGGTGATGTCTCATTTATTGTTCACCAATAAATTCTGTTCAGAACTACCATCTCTGCCTTACAGTTCTTGTTCTGTTCTCCTCCTAATATAATTTCATTGATGTGAATGAAGGAAAATTTTCCAAGGAATTACAGAAAAGGTATACCAATTGGAAGAAAAAGTAGATGGAGATAACTACTAAATTCTCTAGATGGAGGGCTCAATAAGGAAGTACCCCAAACAATAGCATCCCATATTTCCTTCCAATCTCAAAATCTCTTGCAAAGTTCTATTCTCACGCAAAATGTTCCAAAAAGTGGCTCCAATTGCATTAGATTATAAGACCTTGGCTTACTCTTTCAACGAGCAGCATGGAAAAAGAGTGTGATCTATTGTGAACTGAGTTGCGGAGGAACAGATTCATGTTGAAGCTTTGAAGCAGTTTCGACTGAACATGGAGAGAGCAAATGCAGCTTTAATAAAAATGATCACCTCTCTTACAAATTATTACAGAGTATGCACTAGTTTGGTCGAAGGGAACAATTTGGAAATTTACTTTGGACTTAGTGTCAAGACCGCTGCCTTTAAGAATAGTCCATACCCTTTTCCTTCTATGTGTCCTTCTTTCCATTCAAAGCTTGGAGGATAGCTTTAGGGAGATCACCAGCGCCACATAAAGTCTTCAGAGACAGAGAGCTTGCCGGAAAGGCCCTCAAGTTATCAAGAATTCAGTCTCTTCTATCCTTATTAGTAGTGAGGGAGTGACCGTGAATATAGACCCTAGAATTTCTAAAGCTCATATTGTTTTTATGTGTCAAAAGGACTCACTAGATTACGGTCTAACTTTAGGTGGATATGTGCAATTTGTGTTAAATTAATTCCAAAAAACAATATTTAAGAAGTATAATGATTAGGAAGTATATTTCAGAGCATGATAAATTGATAATAATGATGGTAGGTTGAAGTAAACAATGAAAACTGAATATTTATGGCAGATATAGATAGATAGGACATGAGAACAAGTCCTCCTTCGATTCCTTCTACATTTGGTAAGTTCCAGTCCAGTCATGTTTCTTTACTTGGGTGTATTTTGCACTTATGGAGGGAATCTAGTGGTGTTAAATAAGATGTACGTCTTTATCATTGCTTTGCCATATAAGATTATGACTTCCTTCCATGTATTTGTAAAAATAGGAATACCTTGCACATACATGGAATTAAAATAACAAATTTTTATTTTTGATGTAAGTTTATTGTGTTTTCATACTAGCTGCGAACAAATGTGTTGATTTGGATAATTTCATTTTGATTAATTGTGTAGAATTAGCACGGTTACCTGATCTACCTTCAGTTTGAAGAAAGGAATGATTTTTTTTAAGACTATCTTTCTTTTATTTGATAGTTGATATTTGGGATCGTCATTATTGATGGGGTGCCATAGAGCTTATAGAAATGTAGAAAGATATTACCCATCTCGTACAATAACCTTTGAGTAGGCTTTGCAAGAACAACAATAGTTGCACAATGTATGGTAGAATTTCTTGGTCTAATCATTTGGGAAGTCCCTCTAAGGATGACTTCCCCACAATTCTTGCAAGACAGAGAAGTGTTGGGGTAAAAAGCATCGTAACCATGTAATACTAGCTTGTTATGCTCTTCTGGCCGTCCAAATTTTAGCTCCCCTTGAATGCTCTTTAGATTTCAAAAGTTCCGTGGTCGATCAAGATGAGAACGAATTCAGGAGTCTAGGAAAGTACTTTTTCTGGAGCTTCTGCCTTCGTCAGCCATTCTTATAAAGAAAGAGGCAAAGAGAGGGTGGCCCTTGCAAATACCAACCAAGAAGGGAGAATGAATACCTAAAAAATCAACTGTTTCCCAACTGACTCATGAAGTTGCTGCTTGGATTGTTGTAGAATTAGTAAAAAATGACTAAACTTGAAAGATCATTACTGGAAGGAGAGGGAATCACTTGCCGGGTCTTCCTCCTTTAGGAGCTCGGTATTGATAGGTGTCTATATACCACGTCAAATGGTCTGTTTGGTTGTCTTGCTATGCTCCACTTTAAAGAAAATTTTCATTGAATAATGAAATTTGCTTTGCCTACCTTACATGTTAGGGAAGAGCATTTCCCTTTCTCTGGTGGTCTCATTCTCATCAATAACGATGGCTGCTGAGAATGATGAGATTCATATGATGAGATTCATATGTATAATTTATAAATTTTCAGGTTCCATATATATATGGGCTAGCTAGCAGAAATTTACACAGACTTTTGTCGTTGCAATGAGAAAATTACTTTCATGGTTTAACCTTTTGAATGATGGAATTCCCTTGCCTATTTTTATTGTTGTGAATTACAGAATCTTCCTTCTCGATGTCTTGAATCTTTTTCATTTTTAACTTTTTCAGGGATGGTGACTTTTCGTCAACTGCTTGTAAGATTTTCCTTCCCCACAGCAATTGTTGATCCATTTTTTAGCTTCAGTTTGAGGAAGTAACCAAATTTGACTGGGTTGATAATGTTGTGATGCAGATCATGACCTTTTGGGACAACATGCAATTTTCGCCGAACATACCGCAGTATCGTCTGCAACTCATCCTTGCCCGTATATTGCTTACTTTGGACCTATTCATCCCTCTTCGTCAAGTTCAAGTGCTTCTGAAGCTTCTAATTTCAGCGGTCATTGGAATGGCCCATCAGTACCCAGTGAAATACCATCTTCTTATGCATTTCCTGCCGTGGATCTTCATTATCAAAATTGGGAGCATCATTCACCACCCTTTTCCACAACAAACAATCGTGTTGCTGGTGCTGATCAGCCATCGGTTGCATCTGTTGCCCAAAGATCTGTTACTAGAGTCGGTTCTGAACTACCAAGATCTGGGAATGTAATGCATCCCTTCCTTGTTGGTCATAGGTATGTCTAAACATAATTGGATATAACCAGTTGAACTTCTTAGTCTTAACATTACAGAAACACAATGCAGCATTGCCTGGTTGTGGTGGCACTTTCCCTTCCTCGAGAAGAAAAGGTTCTTTCCTTTTTGGTGGGTTGTGGGCAAGGAGGGATCCGAACTCCCAACACCGTGGTTTATAGCTGTGTGTACCACTTAATTGTTTGCCTGTTGTAGGAGTAGGACTTAAATCTTCCATATTACTTAATACAACCTTTTAGCTGTCTCAAATATCATGAGAAACCGGCCCTTTGCTCTTTTCTCAAACAGAGAGAGACCCTTTAATTTGAAGTGATATATAATGGTGGCATGTGAACAAGATCTTCTTTTGATTCATGCAGTTCTGGTGCAAGGGTTGGGAGCTCAGTCGCTTCCTCGATGATTCCTCCCTACCCTGGCAGCAATGCACGTGCTCGTGACCGAGTCCAAGCTCTCCAAGCATATTATCAACAACAACCTAGCACTACAGGAACCATTCGCACGCCTGCAATTTCTGGTGCCAGAAGATCCAGTAGTCACAGAGGGCTGTCACAAGCACCCATGGCCTCATCGTCTGACCAACCCAGTGGTTTCTATTTCTACTCATCAGCATCATCAGGTCGAAATTTCCAACCGGAAAATGCTGTGCCAAATCGCTTTCACGCATGGGAAAGAGATCACTTGCCTTCTTTTGGGTTGAACCACATCGAGAGAGATCCAGGTTGGGGAGAGATTCATCAGGGTGCCAGTGTTTCTGATCCAAGCATCAGGTCCAGCAGCTTTCGTCAAAGGCATGGTTCCGAGAGGACATCGTCGCAAAATTGGTCATAGACCAACCATCATTTACTTATCGTTTTCCGGTGAAGCAAAAACTATCACTATGACTCGAAACTGAAATTTATGTAATGATTGAGATGATATGTAATGGCTGAGTCTTTGATGTGTCGATAGACTCTAAATGCTGTGAGAGCAGCCGATTAAAAAAAAAAAAAAACACTCGCTTCGGGCTGCTAATATGGTTAGTGTGATGATGGACTTGGCTTCCTTGAGTTTGTCTGCCCAGGAGGCTATAGAATAACATTATGAATTGGATGGGAAAACTGAGATTTGTTGGTCACATCCCCTTTCCTGTTTCCATCCAATTCATAAGATGTTGGACTTATTTGGGAGCCTCCAGAGGGTCAGATTATTAAATTTGGTAAAATGTATTCTTGCAGTGATAGTTTGAAAATATTCAGTGTTTATTTGTAAACAATGAAATGTGGTGGTTTCAGTAATGTATGAGCAGGGCCAGGTTTTGGTTTTGGATTCTTCAAATATATATTATCGACATTCAGAATTTTTCCTTTGCATTTTTTATCTTTGTTAATGTTGTAAGAAGAAATTAACTCTTTTTGGGTTGGAACAATCTTTTGGATATGCTTCAAATTTGAGGTACATGCAACAATCTTTTGGATTCGACTATTTTGAAATGCATTTTGGAAATATGCAATGAGTGAGAATTATTAAGTGTCAAATGTGACTAGTAAGATCTCTAATGTTTATTTTAAACAACTTGGTAACTTGGCCTTAATAAAGAACAGTCTACTTTCATGTCACGTTATTAATAATATTGATTTGATCGAAGTTATTAAATTTAGGTTGTCATTGTAAATTTGTAAATAAGGCAAATCACGACGTTGGTTCAAATTCAAAACTTATATTCATTTATCTAACAAAATATTTCAATTACTCATCTCGGAAAAATCAATTAATACTTCAAAATTCAAGAACTACCATATGGAAGATAATTGAGAACTTGAATGACAATTTTAAGATAATCAATTTTCAAAACCCAGAGACAACAATTGAAATCTACTCGAAAGTTCAAAGGTACTTATTTTGTATAATTTAATATAAGATAATCAATTTATTTGAGGAAAGTTGAGATCTCTTCCTTAAAAAAGTCTGGCGAAAAGTGAACTTTGAAAATAGTACATCATTTAAAATTTGACTTTAAATTCGGTAAGAAACACATTTTCAAGATACAAGTAGCCATTCTAAAATATACTGAAACATGGGTTGGGTTAATACAAGTCACCCATAACACATTAAATCCAGCCATCCAAATATACCCAACGCTAATCTCTCTCCTACGCTTTACTATTCCATCCATCCATCCGAGAGCGAGCCATCACAGGAACAATGTCCTATTGTGAATATCGGTCCCTGGAGTCAACAGATCGGCTTTGGCTTCGGCTTCGACTTCTATTGGATCTCCCCTGTTCAAATCAAAATTCAAATTAGTTATTACTTCATAAATACAAACTTTGAGAACTATATATGTCTTGAGTCAGAATATTACATCAGGCGAAAGGGATCGTGACAGGCTTCTGGACTTGGAACGAGATCTGCTCCGACTCCGAGGTTTGCTCTCACGACGATGCTGCAATCAATGAAACAATGAGAACAAATGGAAATCTTTTCTACAGAACTAAGGAAATACAGAGAAAGGGGTAGGCTGCTTACAGATGAAATTGGAGATCCTGATCTGGATCTTGATCTGGATCTCGACCCTGACCTTGAATCAATAAACAAAAGAACATAAAGTATCCATAGAGAATTCTGGGTTTACAGCTGAAAGTGCAAATGATACTGTCCACAGTTAACAATAAAGCCATATATAGAAGACTGGTTTCCAAGCTCCGCTCCATTCATTCGTCCCAGGTCATCAAGAGTTGATTAGAAGTATAGAATTCAAGCGAATAAACAGTCCGACAACAGAACAGGGAGAGGGAAGAACATTCAAACTTTGACTCAAACTACTGTAGAATTGATGTGGGTCAAAGTTTTAGGCACTAAACAGCAGCACGTTTCAGAGAAAAATAATTCTCAACAGACCAGACACAATTAGAGAATTGCAACTCATCGAGCTTTTCCATTCAATTGGGAAACATGCATGAGGGAAAGGGAAAGAATCATTATCATCGAGGTTGTCGGGGTGCTCGTCAACAAAACTGTATTACCTCAACAACCAAAGAGTTGAAAGAAGCACATTGAGCACCACATCCCTCAAGTCCCTAACATGAAGTCCCAATTATTCCGCAAAAGCCCATATCTAGCAAAACATAAACAAACAATGATGACTGCCCAAACCTCTATTTTGTTAACCCCGATCATACCCAAAGGAAAAATAAAAATAAAAAATAAAAGTAAAAACAATTTTTTAAAAAAAAAAAAAACAAAAAAGAAAAAGAAAAAAGGATAGAGGAAAAAAGTCGGGGGCAAAAGATTTCGCTACCGTAAATCAGGAAAATTGCACAAAAAATTCAAATGGTGGAAGAAGGGTTCTCGAGAATATTAATACATTTATCCTCCTCTGAATGCTTGAAAACCACAATTAAAAAATAAAAGATACAAGAATCCTTGCATCAAAACAATGTCAACAAGCAGATTCTACTGAACCATGCGACTAGGAGGATTAAGAACCCCATTGGTTACCACCTATCTTTTTCTTTTCTTCTTTTCTTTCATTTCTTATGTCCTTAACCCACTTATCTACTCCAGATGAGCCAATGAGTAAATGCATGAAGCATTCTTAGTTTTTGTTCTCTGAACCTTTTTTCCAAAAAAGGAAAGCTTTACTATAAAAGTAGTGTGTATATAAAAGTATGTGTACAAACAAAAGTAGTGTGAACATTTCAAGAAAAAAATGAAAAGCAAGAAACAGAAAGAGTTACCCACGCACATTTTCCAACAAGAAACAACAAATAAATAGTTACTAAATGGCCCCTTATATTTTTACATAATGAAGAGACTTGATGACCACAAACGCAACGTGTCAACAGTAGGTAAGCATAACTCAACATATTTGTAGAGCTGTCAAACACATTAAATTGTTCAGATTAAAGAGAGATGGGAACCACGTGGATATCTTCATCAATGGGAACAACACAAACCTAGACTAGACATCCATTTTATAAAGAATAGCACCAAAGCAACAGTGAAGTCAGATACCGTTTTAAGGAAAGGAAGATTAAATTATAGGGTGAAGGAATTCCGCAAACCTTGAAAGAGACTTTGATCGGGATTGTTCAGAAATTGACGGTGACCGATGAGAGTGCTTGAGCCTTGGGGACAGACTACAAAACAAAATATGACGTCATTTTAATTTTCATGATTCAACATTTAGTCTTAATTTTGCAAGAAAACCAAAATATACCTTGTGCTCCTGCCACTATGACTACGACTACGGCTATGACTAAGGCTTCGAGTTCGACTTCTACTTCTACTTCGGCTCCGGCCTCTTTCCCTATAAGGACTACGACTAGGACTTTTAGAATGATAACTTCGTCTAGAATCACGAGAAGGACTTCTGGAATAACTGCGCCTAGAGTCATATTCCTTCACCTGTGTATTATTACACAAATTATTAGTAACAAAACAGAATTTAGGACAATAAATAAACTTCCAGTCCACATACCCGTACATACGCACGAGAAAAGGCATTTCGAAATTCAGAATCATCAAGTTTTCTTATCTGCATAAATAAGCCAGATTACAAATTACAAACATAAATAACATATGTTACCACATAAACGAAAAATCCAAAACAAAAGACTGTCACCATTAAACTTGAAGCAAATCTTCCAGAAAAGACATTATAAAGTACGACCATCCAAAAAGCAACTTACAGCATATTTCATGTCATCATAGTTTGTATAATCTACTATTCCTGCCATCCCTGCACAGATTTTTAGGTAAAAGATATGAGAAGACTGGAAACATTCAGACTTTTTACAGTGTACATGACATTTTCCACACATCTAAGCTCATAAAGTGAAATAGATCCTCCAACTCAACCTACCATCTCAATAGCAGGAGAAAAAAATAAAAAATGAAAAACATAATTGGGCATCAATAACTTGATGGAATGGCCAAAACGCAAAAGCAATTTCAAGAGAATCCAGACTTGACCAAGGGAGATTTGAGCAACTTGTTAGGTAATTTTTATGAGAGAGATTAATGATCCAAATATGAATGTAAGTTGTATTTGTCTTATCCCAGGTACTTAGAGAGTCAAAGATTTCAGATCAATCGACCTTATAACTAGTCTCCTGTATATCATTAATCTAGATACTTATTGAGATAGAACCAATCAGACAACCCTAAATTGACCTCATCTTAATAAAGGCTAGAAGGTGTTCCGAAATAAGAATGATCATTTCTCGAGTAAGATATAAAGGTTGCTATATGGTAAGCAAGGATAAAAATATCCGTCTATATGTCATATCATCGATATATCCGAAAATCAGAATCGATATTTCCAATATCTTTTATAAATACACAAAAAACATAAAAAGATATCATCAATTAACTCCAATATAAATGTAAATTGTAATAACAAAATGCATAACTTAGTTGGAAGTAAAAACAATTTAATTATTAATTTAAATAATTTTATAAAATTTTCTGATTTACAGTCATCTTTGATTGTAATACTATTATCAATCTGCATTAAGCTATCAGGTCAAACATGTGCTTCCATTCCAGCAAAAGATGAAAAATATAACCACGAGTTTAAATGAGTCATATGCAGGAAATAGAAGGACAAATAAATCAATATGACATACCACCACGATCACGGAAAACTTCAGAGAAGCAGACATCACCAGCACGACGCATGTGATCCTAAATTCACAGAGCAAACTATCAATTCGTAGAAGAGAGAGAAGCCATGTACTTTGTGTCTATTAAACAAGGAGGCTATGATCGAACAAAGAAAAGGAAAACTTACTATATTAGTAGGCTATTTCCAGAAACAGAAATATTGTGCTTACCTTCAGGTCTTGCCATGAAGCAGAAGGTGGTAATCCAGTGACCAAAACTGTACAAACAAAATACCGTCACAATAGTATCATCAGACTTCCACACTAGCAGTAAATAAAATACAAACCACGATAGTCAGTTCGCCGAGAAACACCACCACGGCTACTCCCACTACGACTATAACGATCTATTGAAGAAGAATGTCCCCTTCCACCATGCGCAAATTCCACCTACAAAACAAGCATTGCAACATTATATTTTGATACGTGGATAAGACACCAAAGAGAACAATATCAGCAATTACAACTTACCCGTAAACGACATCCATCAAACTTATATCCATCTCGGCCATAAATTGCATCTTCAGCATCACGAACATCTTCAAACTGAAAAATATGAAGACAATAAAAGTTTGCCATTAAGGACCACCAACGGCTCGGTGCAACTACTTGAACTCTTTAACGCCCAAAAAGATAAAAACACAATTTGAAGGGGCTCCGATGAAAAATGTTCCAACCACAGAGACAGTGTTCCAAATGCGTCAAGATTTAACCTCACCTCCACAAAAGCATAGCCCGGTGGGCGTGGGGGAATCTTCAAATCAATGTCGACAATGGGTCCATACTGCAATCAAGCTAGAATTAGTCGGGAAACACTCAACATAACACCAAGAATTCTTAAACACTAAAATTTCACCAAAATAAGTACGATTACATAAAAAGAATTATTTAAGGAAATCAAACCTTGTAGAACAGATCTTCAACTTCTCTCAAACGAATATCTCCAGGAAGATTACCAACATAGATGGTGCGACTATTTCTGCTGCTCATCGTCTCCTTTCTCGTGTACAATAAAAATAAAATCTTGAAAAAGGATAAGAATGGATGTTAATAAAAATTGCACCATACAATGAAACAACATCGTATAGATTAAAAGAGGGATGGAGGAAAATAACCTATTGAGCCATAACCATAGTCATCAATCATCACCATGGCTATCAAAATTAACACAAAATCGAAATGAAAAAGAAAATCAACAGGCGAAATGACGAGATCTTTTTGCTTTTTTTTGTTTTCTTGAATTCTCTTCTATCGAAGAATCGAAATCAGCAATTCGAAAAGAAGAATGCGAGTTAGAAGAGAGAAATCCATACCTGGTGATTTTAGGGCTAGAGAGAAAATAGAGAAGCAGATTCTTGAAGATTTCTTAGCTTCTGGAAAAATCGAGAGTGCAAAGCGAGAACCAAATTTTTATAGTGTCACATGAAGTTGGGCTAGAATCCTGTGCCTTCAGCACCATGCTTTCATTCAAGGGCTTGGACTTTTTACTCTCTTACCCTTCCGTCTAGAACGTGCCGACCTCTGTTCAAAACGTAATTTCACATTTCCACCTTGCCACGTGTCCAGAGTATTATTATTAAACTTGGATAAAAAGTGTCCAGAGTATTATTATTAATTTCACATTTAAGGGGCTCTTTTCGGATCTTGGAATCATAACCGTGGAACAGAATCAAAACTGGGACTTTGTACTCCAGTTCTGAAATTTGGAGATCAGATGTTTGAAGCCTAGTTATGCTGATTTTTTTTTCCTTTTTTTCTTTAAACATTTTCTTCTCTTATTTTTTTAAGATGTTTTATCAATATAGAAACTCTTCGAGTTATAAAATTAAAATATTATTTCAGAAATTAAAAAATTAAAATTTTATTTAAGAAATTAGAAAATTTAAATCTCTATTTCACAAAATATTTATAATAGTATTTTTTAAACTCAATTTTAGAAATTAAAAAATTGAAATATTAGAAAAGTATGTTTTGAACGTTTCCAAAAAATGTCTATTTAATAGATTAGAGAATTTAAATTCTATTTAGCATCAAAGTATTTAAAATACTATTTTTAAAACTTTATTTTTAAAAATGAAAAAAATTAGAAGTTTATTAATAAATTAAAAAATTTAAAACTCTATTTCGTATTCAAAAACCTATTTTTGAACTCTACTTTAAAAATTAAAATATTGGAAGTCTATTTAATTAATTAGAAAATTTAAAACTTTATTTTGCAAAGGATTAAAAAACCTATTTTTTAACTCTGTTTTAGAAATTAGGATTTGTTTGGTAAGCAATTCGAAAACAAAAATTTGAAAACAAGGGATTTAATGAAAACAGAGTTGTATATCATGTTTTCCGATATGTGTTTGGTAGGAGATTTAGAAATTTGATTCCATTTTAAACAGTAGTTTAAAGTTGTTCTATAATATATTTATAGATCATAAAATTAGTTGTAATTGAAACTAAATATTAGGTTGAATATAAGACATTATTAATTAATTTATGAACATGTGTTTTTTTTATAAGTTTTATATAATTATTATTTTATAATAATTATATTATATTATACATATTTTAATTTAATAAAAGTAAATTAAGTTTATAAACATGAAATACTATATTTATTAAGATTTTATCTTTGTTTAATATAATTTTGCATTTTAAAATTCAGAATCGGGATACAATAAAAACATAAAAATGTTGTTTTTCAGAATTTCTATTATTTGGATCACAAAATCCGAAAATAGTTTTTGAAAATACGTATGTCAAACACGTATTCACTGAATTCAGTGAATCCAAAAACATAAAACATAATTTGGATTGTGTACCAAACATGCCCTAAAAATTAGAAGCTTATCTAAGAAATTGAAGAATTTAAAACTCTATTTCATAAATTATTTAGAAAAATTAATTTTAGAATTTTATTTTAGAAATTAAAAATTAGAAGTGTATTTAAGAAATTAAGAATTTTAAAATTCAGAGAGTATTCAATTTTGGGCAAACATATTTTTGGGCTCTGTATTTCTGTATTTCTAAGTTGTGGCGCACTTCTTGGGAATTGGATGTGATGTCGAATATTAAATAACGTGCTAGAGAATACTTTCTGATCTTATCCCCACTCCTTTTAATCTAAGCAAAAAAAAAGAGGTTGATATTGATGCGTGGAGCTCTTTTTTCAGATTGTATGAGGAAACCATATTCCATCTCATGCGAGAGTGTCACTTAGCTAGGAAAATTTGAAAACATACCTAGAAAGTAGATAACAAGATCCAAATTCTTAAGTAAGAGTAGTATTTATAGGCTTAATTCTCAAAAATCAAAAACTAAAAACTAAATAGTTATCAAACGGAGTTTAAGTAATTTGTTTTTTTAAAAAATAGGAGTTTATTTTGAAATATCAAAATAAGTACAAGTTTTTCTAATAGGCTTGAGTCACTCATTGTTATTAGTCCATATTTTACTTTTAAAACGTGGAATAATAAATTTTGGAACCTTCAAAATAAAATACGAAAATATTTCTCTTGAACCAATATATAAGAGAATAATTTAAAAATAAAATGTGATAACCGTTTTCCTAGGTGTTGTAGGGGTGCTAACACTTTCCCTACAGTCAATTGATTCTCGAGCCTAACTTCTGATTTCACAAACTAACTTTTTCTTTTAAAATGGGTGACCAATCACACCCTATCATGATTGATGGTGACTCCAAACCTTTATCTCGAAAAAAACCCTTGAGAGAGGGTTATTATTGCAGAAATCCAATTTTGAAAATGGGCAAACCTATTTTATTTCAAACTTTGTTGCCAAAATACAATTTTGAAAACGGGAGGGTTTTCATTTCAGAAACCTCATTTTGAAAAGAACAAACTTGTCATGGGTTAAATTATTGTATGCCACATATTATGACATTAAACAAGTAAAAATTAAATTAAATTAAAATTAAATCTCATCGTGGTCAAATTAAAATAAAGATAGATTAATTACCAATCAAATTAAATAAAATATCAAAATAATCAAAGGCCAAATAAGCTAAATGAACATAAACGTACATATATAGTGGTTGGTCAATAGGAAAAAAAAGATGCACAAACTAAATAAATATAAATATACGCAAATAAGATATATATGCAGTGACCCAAAAACCACATGCCAAATAAATATACAGCAGTGACAAATGAGACACACATGCTATTAAATATAGCAACGGTGGTCAAATTAAGACACACATGCCAAATAAATATACAACTGTGATAAACAAGAATGGTAGCCAAACAAATATGCAGACACAATTAAGAGAACCAACCAAAGACAAAACTAAACAAAAAAAAATATTAGATCTACACAGAGCGAAAGTTAAAATTTTAGAAAGCCAAAGCTAAACATATTTCTAAAAGCAAACATACACAAGAAAACTAAATTTAGAAAAATCAAACATAAACCTATTTCTAAAAGCAACCATATATTGGAAGTGCGACCAAAGTCTCACATTAACTAGAGAAGATGAGTATATAAGTGAGGGATAGTATCTCCATTGGTATGAGGTCTTTTGGGTGAAACCAAAAACAAATCCATGAGGATTTATGCTCAAAGTAGACAATATCATACCAATGTGGAGATATGTGGAGGATGGTTGTCCTTAACAGTGGTATCAGAGTCATGCTCCTGAGTCGTGATCGATATAATCACTGGGTGTCGAACAAAGGAGGTGAACCTTGAACGTGTAGTCATGGTGGATATCTGTGGTAGAGGGCTCTATCGGATAAGCGATGTGCTTCCGGGTAAAATGAGAGCTAGGAAGAATTGTTGGGAGTGTGACCAAAGTCTCACATCGGTTAGAAAAGGAGGAGATCATGGGTATATAAGTAAGGGGTATGAGGCCTTTTGGGTGAAACCAAAAGAAAAGCCAGGATTGTACCATCCATATAAAAAAATGCAGAGGTCAAATGCATTAAAACCTTACTTGCTGTGAAATGACTAATTTAACTCTCAAGTCCTTTCCCAGTTAAAGGTGTTCCCTTTTAAATTATCTGTATTTATGGAAAACTTAATCTTATCAAATTTTTCGAATATAACAATTATATTAAAAAATAATTGAGATAAGATACATGATCATGGTTCAGTTGTTAACCTAGGGTGGAATATTAATATATAATTGAGATAAGATACATGATCATGGTTGAGTTGTTAACCTAGGGTGGAATATTAATCTAAACGACATAATTTATGCAACTATTAAACAATTTAAAACATATATTTTATTCATAATTAAATTAAAACTAGCAAAATTGACCAGCATATTTGGCATATCCTAATAAGTTGAAAACAATTTAAATTATAATAATTTAACCAAAAATAGTAGTCACATTTTTTCATAAATTTCTCCAACTCAATGACCAACGCAAATTTAAATTTCTAAAATTTAAACTGCAATTTCAATTGAAATTATATTTGAAGCCATTAACCCAATTGCTTTTGATTTCATGCACGTGAATTATGAAAAGAATTTCAAATTCAATTAAAATCTGATTCAATTTTAAATTGAAATCTAATTTCAATAATAATTCAATTTGGTTGCTAATTTTGAGAATCCTCCAAAATCAACACACATATATATATTTTTTTTAATATTGGTTGGTTTACCGTGAAGCAAATTGAAAATAAAATTATTCAACGGCAACGCCTTCAATGGGTGGATTAAAAAAGAACGACAATTTCCACCATCAGCCATTGATTAGGGTCTGTTTGGTAAATAATCTAAAAACAGAAATTTGAAAACAAGGGATTCAATCAAAACAAAGTTGTATTTCATGTTTTCAGATATGTGTTTGGCAGCAGATTTAGAAATTTAATCTATTCTAAACAATTGTTTAAAGTGTGTCTTATACCATATTTATAAATCATGAATTAGTTGTAGTTGCAAAACTAATTATTAGATTGAATATAAATCATTATTAATTAATTTATGAACATGATTTTTTTAAAATTTTATAAAATTATCCTTTTATAATATTATATTATATAATTTATACTATATTATATTATATATTTTTTAATTTAATAAAAGTAAATTAAGTTTATAACATGAAATATTGTATTTATTAAGATTTTTATCTTTGTTTAATATAATTCTGCATTTTAAAATTTTGAATTCAGAATTTAGATACAATAAAAACATAAAAATGTTATTTTCAGAATTTCTACTATTTGGATCACAGAATTCGAAAATAGTTTTTCGAAAACACATCTGTCAAACATATATTCACTGAATTCAGTGAATCTGAAAACATAAAATAGAATCCGAATTGCATACCAAACATGCCCTTAATAATTAGATGAAATTCATCTCATCAAGATTCTTCGTGTGGTCAATTCAATGCCTGACATAAAATTATAAAAAGTCCTATACCTTATGGATTTTACAATTAATTTAATCAAAATAATAAAACTCTTGACAAGTAGCTTTAAATAGTCAACTTGTAAGCCACATGTCACATATATGAAATTAAAATTAAAATACCAACTTTTAATTCTAAATCAAAATCAAAATAGTATATGATACCAATTTAAGGAATGAACACTTCATACAACAATGAAAATATTGAATCGTCTTTAATTTTGTTTAGATACGTCTGAGATAATCCCTTGAAAAGGAACTGAAGAGGAAGACGTTTAGAGAGAATTTCTAATTCTCTACTGAGGAGATGTCTTCTATCATGATTCAATCGAAGGGTTCTATTTATAAAGTGTAGGAAAAAACTTTACCATAATTAAAATATTAAATTTTAATATTTAATATAATCTCACCCAAATCTCCTACAATTATAATAACCCACAGACTATTATAACCTCTGTTATTATAACCCACCCAACACCCCAAACAACCCCTTAGGGTCTGTTTGGCCCACTGGTTATTATAACCCGTGTTATAATAATTTGTGAAATACTCTGCACCCCAAACACAGACTATTATAATCTCAGATTATACTATTCTGCATTTTAAATAATATTATGTGTTTCACAAACTATAATAACCCACAGACTATTATAATTCTCTGTTATTATAACCCACTCAGTGCCCCAAACAACCCCTTAAAGTTTATTTTCACTGAGGTAGGCAAGACTCATGTCAAACTAGTTATGTAATTGCAATTTTATATTTAATGCAAGTCTCATATTTTTAGCTCTATTTGATTTTTAGTTTTTGGTTTTCGAAAATTAAGCTTAAAAATACTACTTCTACCAATGAGTTTTTATGTTTTATTATCTTATTTGTACATATGTTTTTAAAAACCAAACTAAATGTCGAAAACTAAAAAAAATAGTTTTAAAAAACTTATTCTTGTTTTTGAAATCTAGCTAGAAACTTAAATGGTACATCAAAAAAGATGGAAATCATTGTATAGAAGATGAGATATTATTGATAAACAAGCATGATTTTCAAAAAATAAAAATAAAAAATCAAATGGTTTTCAAACGGAGTCTTAACTTTTGAATTTCTATTGAGATGTTTTTATTCTTTAGTTTTCTTTTCCAAGGGTAGAAGTTATCATTTTTGTTTCCTTTATTGTAGTATATTTCATGCTAGTTACATTTACCATTTTGCAATACTCATTTCACTATTATTTAATTTGATTCCTTGTTCTGCATTTCTGTTACAAGTTTAGAGTTATTAGTGAGTAATTTTTGTCTTCGAGAAAATGTTATCGGAATACTAATAAGTGCACTTTGTGGGCTTATTTTATATTTAAATGCTGCAAGTTTTGAGGATTTAATGAATAATTGTACACACATTTTTATCTGTTTTGTAGGATTCGAGCATTCAAGAATAAACGATGACAAATAGTTGAAACAATGAAAAAATGACAAAAACAAGGCAAAGATTAGGGAAATAGAAGATTGGAAGAAGAAAAGTTGAGTTGAGACCTGTGGGAGTAGCGTTAAGGCGCTGCACAACAACGTCTCAACGCTAGAAATACACCAACCCACGCGTCCTGCAAGGGCGACGTTGTGACGCATTGAAGATATGATTTCGCGCGCTCAATATCGTAACATTGAGACGTTGCGTGTAACATCTCAATGCTACACACTTTCCTTTTCTAAAACGCACCTCTAGGGCACAACGTTGAGACGCTAGCCCTAGCATCTCAATGATGTGACGATTGCTATAAAACCTAAGTTTGGCTACGGATTTTAAGGGATCTTTTTGGGGAGAAAAGAAGCCATTGTCGAAAACTAAGAGTGATGGGCCATAAATAAGATACTTGGGAGTTCAAGGAAGAGATTCTGAGGCTCAGGATCATGATTGGTGTCGGGAACGAAGCCTTTCACGCTACACTAGTTCTATCTTCATCCCTCTTTCTCTTTACATTTGAAAGTATGTAGTTTTGTATTTGAGTTTAAATGCTTCTATAGTGGACATGAGTAGCTAAACTTGTTATCTTAGGAATGGATGGAGCCATTAGGCTAACTCATTTAATTTTTGTGGATGCTTTAAGTTAAAAAATGATCTTACATTCATGCAATTAATGCTTATGAACTCTTGATCAAAGTTTATATCTCTTAATAAATCTGAATTTATACTTGAAATTGGTAAATTTGGGCTTGATTTCATGTAACGACCCTAAAACTTGAAACAAACTTACGTTAGGGAAGTTACTCTGCCACACTGTTCGCGCCAAAATTTCGACAAACATAACGACATAACTAGGAGAAAACAAAAATTTTCCTGGAACTTAACAAGCAGATTTGCACTTCATAGAGTCTCAGAGAATGCCCAACCTCCACCAATCTTCATTCATAAAATAGGTTGGGCTCCAACTAGAGTTCCAACAGGCACAACTTTTCAAACAGACATGTAACAGAGTTTATCAAAAGACTAAGAAAGAGCCTAACAAGCTATGAAGTAACCACAGAAAGCTTTACTTAGACATCCAGAAACTAACAACAACTACATAAAAGATAACTAGAGTTTGTTGAACAACTCAAGTAAAACAGGTAGTAATAAAGACATTCTCAGGGAAGGAAAACTAAGCCTAAAGACAAAGAAGGGGTCCACAACCTCTCCAAGTCGTCCTCGCCGTCGGTTGTCTCATTAACTACGGTAACACTCCACTAAAACCCATAGTTGCACTCCTATCATTGTAGGACAAGTTGTGTCCATCGATATAACCAATAAGTCGTTCCTTCACAAGTTGTTCGTAGTCACAGTTGGGTCAAATTACCGTTTTACCCCTGCGTCTACTTCTCGTTCCTTAAGTCCCACTGATCCTCTAATGAACAACTTTGTTGCATGGTCCAACCATAAACAACGTCCCTCTCGGGCCAGTGAGAGGGTGGGCACCCGTTGTTTAAGCCCTGGAGACAACATTTAAGAGAACAATCCCTCTGGTTTTCCTAGCTCGGGAACGAGTGAATTCTTTCTTGCGTAGTTAAGTTCTCAGGTCCTCACGAGGTCCTATCTCCAAGAAGATAGACATATTTTGCGTACTCAGGCCACCCTCACCCGTACTAGTCAAAGGACAGACCCCCGCAGACAGGAGTCCGTAACACGCTCAGGATTAAGAACGAGTCACTAATGGTCATCAACGAAGTTATTAGTCCTATACTATTAATGGTGTTACATTAGTAGGTCTAATAATTCAAGACCCGATCTTGTACAATCTCATCGCACATCATGCCCCCACTCGCATGTCAACTACATAAACGAGCTGGATCACCTCGTTTGTATTTAATACAAAGCGGGTCGCATCCACAGTGTCACCAGGATGAGGTTTCCAACCCTATCCGTATACTGTAGACCGTTCGGGTCATTAACTCGAACGTGATCCTCCCCGTGTGTCCACTATACACCATTCAAGTTTTAGTTCTCTCATATAATATGACCCTAGAGCTTAGTTTATTGGATTAAGTTTATAAAATGCGAGATACAAAGTTTGATAAATAAATAACTCTTATTCATTTAAATCAACTGTATTACAAACTACATGAGATTAGGGCAAACACCCCAACAAAAAGCTAGTGGAGTACAAAATACATTTCCCAAATGTAAAGTAATACATAAAAGTAATACAATAAACTAGGGCATTGAATACCCCTTTACAATACTCTCACTTGCCCTAGTAAGGAAGCACTCGTAGACCTAGACTCTCTAGGTGACCCTCAAACACCTTAGTCGTGAGGGCTTTCGTAAATGGATTAGCAACGTTGTGCTCCGAAGCTATCTGCGTGTCTGTCACGTCTCTGTGGTGCACAATCTCCCGTATCAGGTGATACTTGCGTTTAATATGCCCGCCGCTCTTATGAATCCGAGGTTCTCTCGAGTTGGCTACTGCTTCACTGTTGTCACAAAACAACGTTACTGACAAGTTCATATCTGGAACAACTTCCAAATCTAACATGAACTTCTTGAGACAAACAAAGTTCTTAGCAACTTCACAAGCCGCAACATACTCGACTTCCATCGTGGAATCGACGACGCATCCCTGCTTGATGCTTCGCCACACTACAACTCCTCCATTAAGAGTGAACACTGACCCCGATGTGGACTTCCTAGAATCCTTATCGGTCTGAAAGTCAGAGTCTGTGTATCCCATAAGGATCAAATCCCCACTTCCATACACAAGCATGTAGTCCCTCGTTCTCCTGAAATACTTGAGGATTGCCTTTACGACTGTCCAGTGATCTAATCCTGGATTGGATTGATACTTACTGACAATCCCAACTACATAATAGGTGTCGGACCTAGTACACAACATGGCATACATAAGGCTCCATACAGCTGAAGTATAAGGGATTCGTCTCATATCCTCAACCTCTTGAGGTGTCTTAGGACATTGATCCTTAGACAGGTGAACCCCATGCCTGAAAGACAGTAAGCCCTTCTTGGAGTTCTGCATACTATATCGCGACAACATCTTGTCGATATAAGATGCCTGAGACATGGTTAGCATTCTGTTCTTCCGGTTTCGAACTATCTGTACCTAGAACATACTGAGTCTCTCCCAAATCTTTCATTTGAAATTGCGAAGCCAACCATTCCTTAATGTCAGTAAGGAATCCTACATCATTCCCAATGAGTAGGATATCATCCACATACAATATGAGAAATGCAACAGTGTTGTTGATGATTTTCTTGTAGACACAAGGCTCAACAACGTTCTGATTAAAGCCATAAGATTTGATAGCCTCATCAAACCTTATATTCCAAGACCTTTGAGGCTTGTTTCAATCCATAAATAGATCTTTGAAGCCTGCAAACCTTTTGCTCTTGGCTTTGAGTAATGAACCCCTTGGGTTGGTCCATGTAGATGGTCTCGTCAAGATTGCTATTCAGGAAGGTCGTCTTGACATTCATCTGCCATACCTCATATTCATAATATGCGACAATGGCCAGAAGAATTCTGATAGACTTTACCGTGGCAACAGGAGAAAAGGTTACCTCATAGTCAACCCCTTCAACCTGGGTAAAACCCTTTGCCACTAGTCTTGCTTTAAAGGTTTGCACCTTCCCATCTACACCACGTTTACGCTTGTAGATCCACTTGCAACCAATAGGTTTAACCCCATCTGGTTGGTCCACAAGCTCCCAGATGGAATTGAAGTACATCGACTCCATTTCCTGGTCCATGACTTTAGTCCATTCGTCTTTGTCAATGTCATTCATTGGCTGATCATAGGTCAATGGATCCTCACAGTCATCATCAAGTATGACGACTTGGGTTTCAGCCAAACCCATGTAACGTTCAGGCTGTCTCACAACCCTCCCACTACGTCGGGGTATTCTCAACTCTTGAGAACGTACTTGACTAGACAAGCTAGGATCAACAATACTTGTTGAAGTATTAGCACCATCAACAATTCTTGCTGATGAACTGTCCATTTTGTTTAACACAATATTAGTGCGTGGTTTATGCTCCCTAATGTGGTCCTCCTCAAGGAATGTGGCGTTTGTCGACACAAGCACCCTATTTTTCTTAGGATCGAAAAATAGACCACCCCTAGTCTCTTTTGGGTAACCTACGAAGAGGCACAATTTTGAACGGGGTTCCAGCTTCTTCGGGTTTGACACCAACACATGGGTCAGACATCTCCAAATTCTGAAATGGCGTAAATTAGTTTTACGACCATACCAGAGTTCGAAAGGTGTTTCAGAAACACTCTTCGACGGAACAATGTTCAAAATGTATATCGCAGTCTCCACTGCGTAACTCCAAAAAGAGTTAGGGAGATGAGCATAGCTCATCATCGACTGAACCATGTCCAACAAAGTTCTGTTTCTCCTCTCTAATACACCATTCTGCTGTGGTATACCAGGTGCTAAGAGTTGGGACGTAATTCCATGTTCTATCATATAGTCCTAGAATCAGTGTCCATGTACTATCCACCTCGATCAGATTGAAGTGTTTTAATTGTTTTACCTAATTGGTTCTCAACCTCAGTATTGTACTCCTTGAACTTTTCAAGAGTTTCAGACTTTCGATACATTAGGTAAACGTACCCATATCTCGAATAGTCATCTATAAAAGATACAAAGTATTCGTAACTTCCCCGTGCTTTAACATTCATCGGACCATAGAGGTCAGAATGTATAAGCTCAAGAGGCTCCTTGGCTTTATAACCTTTTCCACTAAAAGGTCTTTTGGTCATTTTTCCCTAAAGGAATGATTCACAAACTGGTAAAGAGTTTTCTTCTAATTCGCTTAGAAGTCCACTCTTCACTAATCTCTCAATCCTATTGAAATTTATGTGGCCTAACCTTAGATGACAAAGATGGGCGTTTTCTTTTGGAGAAACTTTTAATCTCTTAGTTCACGTTTCAGTTGTTTTAAACAATTCAGTATTCATAACACTTTTGACCGAATTAGGCTTTAAAACATATAAATTATTCTCAAGTGAAGCAGAACACAACACATTTTCATTATGAGAAATAAACGCTTTATTGCTCAGAAAATAAATGGAAATACAATGTTCTAGTAAGCAGGAAATTGAAACAAGGTTTTTAGTAAACCCTGAAACTATGTACAAGTTATCTAATAAAATGTACTTCTCGCCGAAGAAAAGCTTCACCGTGCCCACCACTGCAGCCGAGACAACTTCTCTGGATCCAACCCTGAGTGTTATCTCACCCTCCTGCAGTCGCTACCAGGAACTAATTCCCTGAAAAAAAGAACAAACATTGTTAGTGGCGCCTGAATCAAGTATCCAGACAGAGTCCTTACTCTCCACTAAACAAGTTTCAATAACAAGTGAATCATATTTACCTTCCTTCTTCTTCTCGGCAAGGAATTTGGGATAATTCCTCTTCCAGTGGTCGTCCCCGTTACAGTGGAAACACTTTCCTTTTTCCGCAACCTCCTTGACCTTTTTGCCCTTGTGGGCGACAACGCAATCAACTTTATCCTTCTTCAACTTCTTCTTCTTCCCTTTCCAGCCTGAAGAACCTACAGATTTCGTCCCAGAGGGCGAACCCCTGTGAAAGGACCTGAAGGCAACATTTGCCTCAACTTCCTATCCTTTGACTTTCATTAAGGACTGAAAGGTATGTAGTTCGTTGAGGAGGGTGGTCAGATTGAAGCTAATTTTGTTCATAACAACATTGCTACGAAACTGTAGGAAACTCTTCGGAAGAGTCTCCATTATAAAGCTTACCTGGCTCGACTCGTCGATCGAAGCACCGTTCATCTCAACCAAGTTGAAGTGGGTCATCATGTCGAGAACATGTTCCCTAATAGATGTGCCCTTCTTCATCCTAGCATTGAACACATGTTTGAGGGAATCGTGCCTAACCTGAAAAGACTGTTGTCCAAACATATTTTGCAACGACTCAATGATCTTCTTAGCGGTGACCATGACCTCGTGCTTCTTAGCCAAGACTTCAGATAAGCTGGATATGATGTAGACCTTGGCCTTTTCATTAGCCCTGATCCATCGATCGTACACATCATGAACACTTCGCGATGCGGTCGAGCTCGACACCTGAGCACACTTCTCACTGAGCGCGAACTTAAGGTCGTCAGTTACTAAGATCATGTTTATATTGATAGTTATCTCCTACGAGCTTATCAGAAGCTAAAAGAGCTATTATTGAACTCAATATTTTTGCTAAAAGAAAAAAAAAACTTTGTATTAGTTCTCGCAAAAACTTTTGAAAATCCAATCATTTTTTTAGCAAATTTTTATTCTATGATCCCTAGGTCATTAAAAATTGCAATGATACCCCAAAGGTTTAGAATGACCGCCACCGTAGGGTAGACATTATCACTCCTCCTTTGAGACGAGACTTTCTTGACCAGACCCTAATGCCAGAATAACTCTTATTCCTATAGGCATCCAGTTACCATTTTTCGGTCTGAATTCATTAATTCTTAATGAATCCCGTGAGTATCACCCACTATCTTTAAATTTTCATAGTATCTGTCCAAACAATAGCCACTGTAGGGAGGACTACGAAGGAAAACCAACAAGGAAATCGTATCCCTTTCGGGAATTCACAGTGTTTCAAATCCCATGATCAAGGCCCTCCATAGGGATTGTCTGGTCCAGGCCAAACTAGCAGGCGGATCATGGGCGTCTCACAGTGTGAATCGATAGAAGTGTAAACCCGAGATCTCTTCTTGGAGTTTCTTTACAAAATTAAAAATAAAGGAAAAAGAAAAAGAAAAGAAAAAGAAAAGGTTTGGTATGTTTTGGGTATGTTAAGTTAAAAAAAAAAATAATAAAAGGAATTGTGATTTAAAAATAAAAAGGAAAAAAGAAAGTGGAAGGTGGGAATTCTACCACTGCCTAAGCCTTTATTTTAACCAATTTTTACCCATTTCCTTCTCATTTTACAAATACAATCAGAGAGCTTCGTGTGAGAGGAGGAAGAAGAAAGGTGAACTGCTGGTGTTGAGGTTGAAGAAGAAAGGAGAAAGATCATTACAAGCTTCCATGGCAATTCTATGATCAATTCTGCCCAGTTCTGATATTTGGATCATTTTGAGCTCCACAAGAAGAGGTAAGAGGTTAGGTTTGATTTTCTTGGAAGTTAACTCATTTTGAACAAAGTTCATGAAGGAAGCTCGAGCAAATTCTGAACTTAAGTTACTGATTTGTGAAGAGGAAGGCAGAAGAGAGAATTTGCTGCCAAATCTGAAAAATTTCTAGTTTTTGAGTCGTGTTGATCTTTAGAATTCGAATTAGAAGCTTTAATAGGTATGGTTGGAAAGCTTATTTAATTTCCTATAACTTTCATTAAGAACTCGTGAGTAGAAAATGACTGGAAGTTGCTTTAAATTTCAGGTCAAGTTTAGGGTGCAGCAGGAAAATGAATCTGGAGATAGCAGAAGTTTATTTTTAAGGAAGCAGCTTTCGAGGTATTTACGGACAAAGCCTTTGAGAATTTTAATTTCATTTCTTCAGATGAGTTTTAGAGGGTTTAAAAAGGAAGAGTTTGGTATAAAGTACATCCTTTTTGGCTAAGTTATGAAGAAGTTATGAGTGTGTGAATTCAGGATATGAAATCTGTAGAATGCTAGAAAATAGATAGAATGATTTTTGTAATCTTAAGGTTGAAATTCATGAGCTCGAGGTTCTAATGCTTGGATTTGGTTTGTTTAACAGGTCAAGAGGAAATAGGTCGAGTATACGAGCCAAGGTTCTAGTTCTAACGCTGTGAGTGACAAAACTAACTTTAAAAACGATTTATATGCGTGAATTATACTTAGGGAAACACATGATTTCCCTAGAATGAAATGGCTTAAATGCTTTATGTTTTCTTTTGAACACATACTTATGAGCATATATGATTTCCTAGAAATGATTTCAAGTGCTCATTGTGAGTCTAGATTTCCCAATGAAATTTATATGTGAGCATATTGATAGCACACAAAATGTGCTATCCTTAGGCTTATTTATTGCTAGTTTTGTGATGATTTCAGGACTTTTACATGTTTAAATCACTCAATTTCAGGTTAAGAGCTTAAACGTGAAGGGAATCGAAGTCCCCGCAGCAGAAGCGATTGTGAATCGCGCGCTCTTGATTTAGTTACAACGATTTATTCAAGAACACAAATAACAAGATTAAACATAAAATCAGAATGGACAACAAGAATGTTACCTTTGAAGAACCTTTCTTCGAGTGATCCTCTCTCCCACGGTCACGATCTTAGCAACACGAACTCGTACGAACACCAACACTACCACCGGATCTTCTCCGTTGTTCTCTAGGTGAGGGAGGAAAGTGGGTTCCCTTTAGGAATAGTGAGGTGTTTTGTGAGAGAGATATTTGTTGTCTTGGAACTTTTCCAACAACAACAAAAAGCTAGGAATCACTTAGAATGACCTAGAATGGCTTAACCTAGTTGCATCTCATGCAACCATATATATAGGGGAATGAGGTGGAAATGACCATCCTACCCCTCCTTTATTCTCTCTTTAGTATATAGTTTATATATGAATCTAATTCACATTAAAACTATATATTATATCAATTATATCATATATAATAGATATAACACCTCATGTATGAAATTGAACACTTCAATTTCACTCCTAACTTTATACCCTCAATATTACCATATTGAGCCAACGGAGGATCTAATGGACCTCAGGATCATGAGCTCCAATGATGTGAGATTAACCGATCAAACTCTTTGATCCAGCTTAATCAATATTCATTAACTACAAGTCACTCCACTATAGACTTGTAGCCGCACTCTCCTCACCAGTAGATATTATTGTGTCCACCGATATAGTCATTACCCATGAGTCGACCCTTCACAGGTTGTTCGTAATCACAGCTGGGTCAAATTACTATTTTACCCCTGTGATTACCTCTTTGTTCCTTAAGCACCACTGATCCTCTAATAAACAACAAGTTTAAGGTCCTACCTTAGACTCATACCCTCATAGAGGCGGGGCCCCGTTGTTTAAGACACGAGTCGATTCTTGAGGGAACAACATATCTAATTCCTCAGTAGAGGAATGAGTGAATTCCATCTTGCAGTTAAGTTCCTAGCTACCTACGAGGTTACGTCACCCTGAGAAGGTAGGCTTATTGAGTCGGCTACAGGCCACTCTCACTCATACTAGTCTAAGGACAAACCCCTATAAGCAGGAGTTCTTAACTTGCTCAGGATTCAGGTCGAGTCACTAATGATCATTTATAAATTACTAGTCTTATCCTGCTAACTAGCGATTACATACACCTTGGTTAGACTAATAATTTCGCGATCGATCTTGTATGAACTCTTCATACATGATGCCTCCACTCGCATGTCAACTACATGAATGAGTTGAATTACTTCATTTGTACTAATTATAAAGTGGGCCACATCCATGGTGTTACCAGAATAAGGTTTCCAACCTTATTCTTATACCATAGACTATTTAGGTTATAATCTTGAACTCAACCCAAATAGTGTCCACTACACTAATTTCAAGATAAACGTTATAACCTTGGAGCTTAGTTTATTGGATTTATAAAAGCAAGACTGTAGTCTTATCAAAACAAATAACACTTTATTTAATTGATCAAAATTACACAAGTTTAGGGCATAAATCCCAACAAAATGGAGCTATTGGAGACATTTTGGATCACTCGGGATCGAAACGAGGCTATTTAGAGCTCAAAATAACATCAATTGGAAGTGAAAGAACCAAACCAAGCTTGAAGACCCGAGGTGATGGCGTTGCAAAGCCGAACGTGCAACCAAGATGCGTTGAAGATCCCAGGCGATAGCGTTGCAACGCTGCTTTGCAGCGTCACAACGCTATCTCGATAAGAAGATGAGCATGAAGGATCGCTGCAACGGCGTTGTAACTCGCCTCGCGCGCCGCAACGCCATTTCGATAAGAGGCGGCGTCACGTTAGGGTAGCGGCGTTACCAGCGCGCGCCTCGGCGTTGCAATGCCATCGATACATTCCATATCGCGATCGCTTAGTGCAGCGTTGCGTTGCAACGCTGTCCACTAAGCGTTACGCCGCACCGATTGAACCTATAAATACAACATTATTTCTTCTTGCAAAGGAGCCGAATTTGGTAGATTTTTCACCCTAATTTCGAAATACACTTTGTAAGAAGAGAGAGAAGAGCGTTTTTGGAGCCAAAGCATCCGTGGAGGTTCGAGATCAAAGGCGGGAGCTCGGAGACGAAGGATCGACATCGACACATAAGTTCAATTTCCTTTTCTTTCAAATTGTAATAGCGTTCTAAGACGTTTTCTAAATGTTTAGTTTGATTTTCATGTGATTTAGAGTAGCTAAACATTGTAGTTAGAAATTGATTTACTTGTTAAGACTTTATTACCATGAATTGAAGCATGTTTTGTTCTTATTTTTGGCAATTCGTTCTTTACTTCTTAATCTGTTGGTTTAAGTGGACTCGAGAGACAAATCTTGAATTAGAGCAAAATTGTCAAAACCCTTAGAAATATGGCATGAGAAAGACCTAGAAATCTTAGGGAAACACATAAAGAAGTTGCTTAATGTCATGCATGTAGTAGGTTCATATGGAGACTATGGAGTTTATTGCATGTGTGAGGCTCACTAAGAATCGAGAGGTTTTCTTGAGTATTTTACTTCTTGTTTATAAATTCATCTCTTTGGTTCACTGCATGTGTTAATTGAGTCATTAACTTGTATAATCACTTCCCTCAATTCTATCAATTCGTGTCTCCACATGTTCGTTTGTTTGCTTGTTTTTACTTTCAACCAAATATCCATGTTATGTTTCTTTAGCTAAAATTGAGAATTAGTATCTTAGTAATTAATTAATCTAGAAACCCATTCCCGAGGACGATACTTGGACTCACAAATCATTATACTAAAACTTGACTCGTACACTGCGGTATTGCATATCCATAATTTTACGCAACACATATGTTTATTGATTACCGAAATTTAGTGGAAATGTCATGATTTCAAGCAAGCATGTACTAGCAAGTATTATTTAAAGATTTCCAGTTTTCATGAACAAGCTGAGTAAGCTTGAGTTTTACGAAAAAAAAAGATAAGCAGACATGTTTAAGTATTTTCATGTGTTTTTCTAAAACTTGAATGAGTAAATGACTGAGATATTGAGCCCGAGATTGTATAGTATCGTGTGCACATAGGTCATTTTCTGTTGTCGACGTTGAGTGTACTCCATGACAACAATGCTGTCGTGAGTGCTGGGCGGGCCCCACTACAATAAAGACGATGGGAGTGTTGGGCGGGCCCCACTACATCGTAGAATAAATATTGGTTGTACTGGGCGTGCCCTACACAACGTAGATTTCTATATATTTTTATAAAAGTTAATATTATCGATATGCCTTGCGAGATTTTAATGACATACTTGCTGGATTTCTGAAAAAGCTATTATGATTACACATTTACTTTTAACGCTTGATTACAGATGCATATGCTCATAGGTTGTCAGGTGATATGATTTACGAGTTATTAGATTTTAAACTCAGTCACCCATTGAGCTTTATAGCTCATTCTTTTAGTGTTTTCAAACTTTCAGGTAGAGATCGAACTCCCGATGCCTGATATCCTGCCATAGTTTGCTGAAAGCTCCACAAGTTCGATATTTTGTACGTGGGTGGGGTTATATAGCAAGTCCATGTGTATTTTGTAGATATTTGAAAGGACTGTATAGCTAGTTCCGTGTATATTCTAGAGGTTGCAGTTGTATAATCATGGTTGGGTATGTTTTTGGCTGTAGTGCTCCCTATCTGTTTAGTCTTCAAGTGAGGTTTAAGGAGAATTGTTCCTTATGTATGTTTAGTGTTTGTTCAAGGTTCCGTTGTGTTGTGTCTAAAGTATTTCATATACAAGTATAATATGTTTATCAGGTAAATAGGGTCAACATGTATCGTTAAGGGGTAAACGATGTCTGTTAGCTTCACGCCGTCTTCCGAGTTAAGTTAGTGAGTAGTTCAGGAGGGGGTGTGATAAGAAGAGACCGTGGGTCCCGTTTTCACAAGTCCCGCTCTCACTCACTATAAGTACTCTCTCCATTCACCTTGAATTTTGACCCATACAAATACCACCTGTAGGGGGACGCTCCCATTTGCGCCATAAGACCGAGTATGGATCTCACGGTGTGAATTTCACAGAGATTTGTGGATGAAAAATTAAATGTATCTCATAAACTTTATTTCCTCCCACTCAGTACTTTAGTTTAACGAGATTGACCTAGATAAATCGACTATATTTACCTAAGTCTACCAATATAAATCTTATATTAGATTATCCTAAGTTTATAATCAAATTATTAACTTAGGTCTATGTGAGTATATTTAATTAACTCTTAATTAACGACACTCACGAAAATATAACCTATGAATCTCTGGACCAAATTCACTCCTAGGTCAGTTCCCAGGTAGGGGTGTTCCACAAAGCGTCAGCTTAAATACCCTAGCATTAGACAAAACCTTCCTTAGACAGAGTTACTAATTAGTCACCATTCATAAGTCATATTGATTTCCTCATTCTAATCTTATTAGAACTAGAAAACCTAAGTCTAATTAATTCAAGTTCTAAACCATTTAAAACTAATTAATTAACTTAGGTTACATGCATTTCTATGTTATAGTGCTTGATCATTCATCACATGAATAATTAAACTATATAACACACATTCATCACATGAATAAATGCATGTCAATGCTTTTAATCTAAATAATATAACACTTATATTAATTAAATTAAAACATATTTTATATTATAACTCTTATAATATAACTTATCATGCATACTATATATTATAACACTTATAATATAAATATGATGCATGAAATGCTTAACCTAAAGTGAGATTTTAAATCTATATGACATACATTATGCACATAGAAATTTCATTAAAACTCTTGGATAAAATAGTAAATAGCAAAATTTGACCGGTTTTGGCACCCTAGGGACATTAAATTAATTAATTAATATTAATATATTATATTAATATTAATTAATAAAAATTAATTTAATAACTTAATATAAATAAAAATAAATTAAATTAAAATGAAAAACCGAAATTAACTGCAGCTTGATGCCCCCTCACATCGCCACTCCTGTGGAATTCGCGCGCATGCTGCCCACTAACGCAGTGGCGCTGCAACGCCGTGGCCAGCGTTGCAACGCCAAACTGCTCCATGTCGAAGCAGCGTGCCCAACGCCAACGATGTTGCAATATTGGTCTGTAGCAGCTTCACCTTCCACACGGATAGCGTTGCGACACTGATGAACAACGTCGCAACGCTGTCCTCTGTCCAACAACATTGTTTGTTATTTTTCGCCCGTTTCTGCTCCGTTTCTTCACAACAACTCTTGCCACGAACGCCACAGACTTACAGACTCGATTTACTTTCAATAATGCCCAAAACAACGGACCCTTACATTTATCTCATCAACAGAAAAGTAAATCTATTCTAAGTGCCAAAACCGAAAACATCCAATATGCAAACCGAAACATTCATCATATGGAAATTAAGGCTACCCACCTAATTTTAAGAAATTACATAACACACAACAAAGAGCAACGTTGGGCTATAATACCAATTGAAGGGAATGGATTCCCACAGCAGAAGCGTTGCGAAACGTCGTTGATTCGTTGTCGTTCTAGTTTTGTTAAAATTAAAAGTATCGTTATACTAATTAGGGTAAGCATGGTTTTCGAGAAGGAAACAATAAGTAAAATGTTACTAACCTCTTGAAGAACGCTTATTCGATTTCCTCCTCGACCATGAACTCTCGATCCAACGATCTTCTCCAAAACACGAACCGAATCGCCAACGGAACCAAGAAGACACTTCCACTTGATCTTCTCGGTTGTTCTCAGGAGGTAGAGGGAGAGTTGTGGGACTCCCTTTGGAATTGGATTTTTGGAGAAAGTAGAGAGAATTGAGAGAGAGCTTGAGAGAATTTTTGCTTGCACTAATGAATGAAATTCCAAAAAATGCCAAGATCACTTATCCAATGCTTCTTGCAACACCTATTTATAAAGGTGTGTGGTGGAGTTAAAATCTCCACCATTTACCATTTTATCACAAGTATATAATATGCAAATCATATTTGCATATCATATAATATAAGGTATCTCATACCTTATTATACAAATCACATTTGTATAATTGTGAAATTTTAAATTTAATCATATTCAATTTCTCCAAATTAGCCCTAATTAATCAATTAGTCTAAACCATAGTTTATCATGAATCTCATTCACATTAAACTATATATTATGTCCATTATATCACATATAAATGACATAAATACCCTTTTAATGAATTTGAACACTTCAAATCCACTCCAAACTGTAAACCCTTATTTTGCCCAATTTGAGCCAACCGAGGGACCTAATGGACCTATATTTGACGAGCTCCAATGATACAAGATTAAACCGATCAAACTCTTTGATCCGGTAAATCAACATTCATTAACTACAGTAACACTCCATTAAAGCCCGTAGTTGCACTCCCATCATTGTAGGACAAGTTGTGTCCATTGATATAACAAATGATCGTGAGTCGTCCCTTCACAGGTTGTTCGTAGTCACAGTTGGATCAAATTATCGTTTTACTCATGCGTCTACTTCTCGTTCCTTAAGTCTCACTGATCCTCTAATAAACAACTTTGTTGCATGGTCCAACCATAAACAACGTCCCTCTCGGGCCAGTGAGAGAGTAGGCACCCGTTGTTCAAGCCCTGGAGACAACACTTAAGGGAACAATCCCTCTGGTTTCCCTAGCTCGGGAACGAGTGAATTCCTTGTTGCATAGCTAAGTTCCCAGGTCCCCACGAGGTCTTGTTACCAAAAAGATAGGCATATTAGGCGTACTCAGGCCACCCTCACCCGTACTAGTCAAAGGACAAACCCCCCGCAGACAGGAGTCCGTAACACGCTCAGGATTAAGGACAAGTCACTAATGGTCATCTATGAAGTTATTAGTCCTACACTGTTAACAGTGTTACATCAGTAGGTCTAATAATTCACGGTCCAGTCTTATACAATCTCATCGCACAAGATGCCCAACTTGCATGCCAACTACATGAACGAGCTGGATCACGTCGTTTGTATCTAATACAAAGCGGGTCACATCCACAGTATCACCAGGATGAGGTTTCCAACCCTATCCGTATACTGTAGACCGTTCGAGTCATTAACTCAAACGTGATCCTCCCCGTGTGTCCACTGCACACCGTTCAAGTTTTAGTTTTCTCATATAATATGCCCCTAGAGCTTAGTTTATTGGATTAAGTTTATAAAATGCAAGATACAAAGTTTGATAAATAAATAACTATTATTCATTTAAATCAACTGTATTACAAACTACATGAGATTAGGGCAAACACCCCAACAACATCTACTCTACACACAATGCAAAAAGGTAAATTTTCGAGTGACATAGAGGTGAATCCAAGGGAACATTATAAAGTTGTATCCCTGAGGAATGGAAAATAATTAATTGTGTCGGAGCTGTAACGACCCTACTCTTAGAACACCCTTTCTAAGACCATTACTAAACATGCATGCGTTTGAGGTCATAAAATAACATTAAATAAGTAAACTTTGATAATAAAATCACTTTAATTTGGGATCCCATAAAATAAAGCATTTAAATAACTATGGTTAAAAAAAAAATCTGACATTGGGTCTTAAAACAAAAATGGCATTTAACAAACAGTTTTCATAAAAAAAGATCATAAAAATAAAACATGTTTGTTCTAAATATGCAGAAGACATGACTTCTATTCCCATGGCCATAGTAGTTTGATCCCTCATCATTCGCCTTGTATGCTCTTGCTTTTTCCTGAAAACATTTTAAAAGAATAGAAGAAAACCAAAGAAAAGGGGTGAGTATTATAAAATAATACCTAGTAAGTGGGGGTTGGGAGATGCTAACACATCCAACATGATTTTTAAAATCATAAAAGTTTCTTTAATGGGACCTAAAACCTCCTTTCACAAATCTTGTCTCTTTTCTCTTCAACTTATTGTAGACAATTAATTCTTCTCATTTAGTTATGGTCCTCTCAAACCTCTAACTCGTATGGGTCCTCTCAAACCCAACGTCAGGTGAAGTCCTCTCAAACCCCAATAAAATCAATTATGATCCTCTCAAATCCTAAGTCCTATGGAGTCCTCTTAAATTCCAATTAATTTCCACAACCTTCGAAATGATTTACATGAGCAAACAATATGCTGAGGTTCCATTCATTCCTTCACACGTACATATATATTCATAATGATGCAACAAATCATGGTAGTCATATAATCATAAATACATTCGAAATTAACACACATATTCATCACAAGAACATAAGTAACAATCTCGATATAAGTAAATATAAATAATTGTGTCAAAATTCCTATTCAAATCCTTAAAGATTATTTCGATTCGGGTCCTCTCAAACTCTTAAATCATGTGGGTCCTCTCAAACTCAAGTAAACATCATTTTGGATCCTCTCATATCCTATATTAAACTAAATCTTTGAATGTCACCTTTTGGGACAATTTCTTGAAAATGATATTTTGGAATAAATCTTTGAAATTCATTTTCTCCCGATTATAAAAGGCTTCGGTATGAGATCCCTTACCTTGGGTTTAGCTCCAAAATCCCTAGAGTTTCGTCCTACCTCAACGTTCCTCTCAAACGTGCTCGATCCTTGAATCTCCTAGATCCAAACCATTTTCCTAAATAGTTCACACATATATAAACTTATTTTCAAAAACCAATAATAATTAGGCTAAATTACCACGGTCAAATCGAACTTAGGAGATTGAAAAATTGCTAGACCGAACTAATACCAGCGGGCAGATACACATGTACCAGCGGGCGGTGGCGCATGGTGGTGCGTGGAGTACGGATTTGGAGCGCTCGTGAGCAGATCTATTCAGAATCGATCCAAACAAGGCGAGAACCGGATAAAAACAAAGCGATTCATGCACGACGGTCGGATCTCATGCGACCAATTGCAGTCGATGCCCGACGCAAAATTGTAGCTTCTAGCCTGCTCCACTCGATTGACGACTAGCGATGATCGACGTTGGAGTCGAGCGGTCGGATCTGCTGTGGCCGGACGGAAACGCGAACGACCGGTGTGGCTTGGACCAACGCACGATGAAGAAGCAACTGGGCGAGTCACACGGCGACGTGCGCACGGTTGAAGCTCGACTCGATGGTGGTGGCGTGCATGTGAGATCGTTGCAGCATTAGAGGCTTCAGATTTTGGCGTGACGACAAGAAGGGCTAGTTAGAGGGCTATTTTGGTGAAGGTCAAAATGGAAGGATGGAGAAGATGAATAGTAAGCCTCGACTTTTGTGCCCTAATAAGGCAAAATGTCTTATTCAAACCCTAATTAAACTCTCATTCCAATTATGCCCTTCTTTTATCCATTGAACCACCAAAAACCCACTACTCTTAATTCTCAAATATTAAAACAACCTAACACCTAAATTTTAACTTCAACTTAACCACATACCAAATATATTTTAAGTCAGAATTTCAAATCAAACGTACTTGAAATTCTAGGGCATTACAATCTTCCCTCCCTAAGAGCATTTGTCCTAGAAAGTTTAACTCACTTACTTAGCACCAACATGCTAGTCTCATCTTTCTCTTATAAAAAATGAGAGTTCTCCTAGCCTTCTTATGCTAATTTGGTTCTAAATCCAAAACTTCTTTAAACCTTACTAATGAGACTATAAACCTAACAACTTCAACCATTTTAGTGGTTAACCAACTCACCCCCTATTAGGGTTGCATTACACAAGGCATAAGTCAACGGTTCTAGTTCCAGTTAGTCATGACTCCACCACAATAATGATGAATGCATAGGACCTGAATCAAAAATTACTGAGGCAAAGTATGTTAGTACTGGAAGTGTACTTGTGGTTGTTGGATCAAAGTTCCCGGCATCTCTACTTGTACTGGTAAAGGATCTTCCTTGCTGGGTCTCTGGCTCGAAAAGTCCAACTCCACTCGAACCCGAAGGCTGACTACTTCTAATATCCTAGTTGGGACAATTCTCAACTTTGTGCCCCTCTTTCCTGCATTTGAAGCATACTTCAGACCGACTAAACACATTCCCCAATGTTGTCCTCCACATTCACCACACCGTGGTTTCTTGCCACTATTAAGTTTTGGTCGATTCGGTTACCTCTGATTGGGAGTTGCACGTGAACTACCGATGGTCGTGAAGACTAATACTGTTGGGGATTAGAGCCCTCCTGGTCCCACTTCCTTTTTTGACTGGAGGATTGTCCTAGATTTGGGACAACCTAGTTTCCACCCTCTTGTCTAACTCCTATGAATTTTATTATTCTAACTGTTGAAGCATAGTCGGGAGGTGCTAATGTCTACACAATGCCTCGAACACCCTCATCAAGGCCCATCATGAATCACTCTGCCTTCTTGGCTTCAGTATCTACCAACCCGGGGGAAAAGCGCATCAATCTTGTAAATTCTCTCTCATACACTTCTACGGGCCTTCTATTCTGATAGAGTTGTAGGAACTTAACTTGCTTTCTATATCTGGTCGTGGTAGGATAGAATTTTCACCAGAATGCATCCCTAAATAGATTCCACGTCACTGGCCCTCCGTTGGTGTTCATGGTCCTCTGCACGACTCCTACCGTAAATAGGCATACTCCTTCAGCATGAATACTGCACATGATACTTTATGCTCCTCCGGGCAATCCATCTGTCTAAATATGGTATCTATAGAAGACAACCATAACTCTGCCATGGTAGGGTCACCTGAAGACCCATCAAATGGATGCGAATCATACTTTTTGAAATCTTTCAAGTAGCTTGCATCAACTGATGCATTAGTCTACATCTGACCTGTCTGGGCTAACTAAGTCGCTACTGTTGCTTGTACTAGGGCTTGCATTGTTTCTAGCATCACAATCATCATGTTAGGGTTTGCTTGTCCTGTTACTAGTGTCGCAAGGGGATTGTTTCCCTGATTACCTAACTGCTCTTGAGGTGTGTTTGGCATGGCAGGGGGATTCTCATTTTGATCTGCTGGAATTTCTAGAGGCGGTCCACCTGGTCCTCCAATTGCTCGTTCCCTGCTACGCCCCCTACCTCGTCTTCTTGGTGGCATCTCACTAATGCACTACAATATAACAATTTCATCTCATACCATTTCCCCAACTAACTAACAATATGGATCACTCGTAGTCATCTATGTCAGTTCAAAAATACATATGTGGTCATAAATACACATTCATACTTCCACCTATAAAATACTTATTTTTTGGAAACTATAATTACACAAAATAATTATATACATCTCAGAGGCATACCTGGCGGTGACTGGGAACTGCTACCTAGCCATGGGATTCCTGATGCTTATGATGTAAGTGAGTCTACAGAACCCATAACCTTGGGCTCTGATACCAATTGTAACGACCCTACTTTTGGGGCTCTCTTTCTAGAACCATTATTAAACATGCATGTGTTTGAGACTATAAAATAACATTAAATAAGTAAAATTTTATAAATAAAATCACTTTAATTTAGGATCCCATAAAATAAAGCATTTAAATAACTATGGTTCAAAAAAAATATGGCATTGAGTCTTAAAACAAAAATGACATTAAAAACAGTTTTCATCAGAAAAAATCATAAAAATAAAACATGCTAGTTCTAAATATGCGGAAGACATGGCTTCTATTCCCATGGCCATAGTAGCTTGATCCCTCGTCATTCGCCCTGTATGCTCTTTCCTTTTCCTGAAAACATTTTAAAAAGAATAAAAGAAAACAAAAGAAAAGAGGTGAGTATTATAAAATAATACCTAGTAAGTGGGGGTTGGGAGATGCAAACACATGCAATATGACGTTTAAAATCTTAAAAGTTTGTTTAGTGGGACCTAAAACCTTCTTTCATAAATCATGTCTCTTTTCTCTTCGGCTTATTGTGGACAATTAATTCCTCTCATACAGTTAGTGTTCTCTCAAACCTCTAACTCGTATAGGTCCTCTCAAACTCAAGTAAAAATTATTTTGGATCATCTAAGATCCTATAATAAATTAAATATTTGAATGTCACCTTTAGGGACAATTTCTTGAAAATCATATTTTGGAATAAATCTTTGATATTCATTTTCTCCCGATTTTAAAAGACTTCGATATGAGATCCCTTACCTTTGTTTTAGCTCCAAAATCCCTAGAGTTCTTGTTGGGATTTTTATCCTAATCTCGTGTTTGTAATATATTGTTTGAAATTAATAAGAGTTATTCATTTCATCACTTTGTGTCTCGCAATATTTATAAACTTTTCCAATAAACTAAGCTCCAGGGTTATTGAATTTATGAGAGAACTAGAACTTGAACGGTGTGTAGTGGACACACAGGAAGGATCACGTTCGAGTTAATGACCCGAACGGTCTACAGTATATGGATAGGGTTGGAGACCTAATCCTGGATACAATGTGGATGCGGCCTGCTTTGTATTAGATACAAACAAGGTGATCTGACTCGTTCATGTGGTTGACATGCGAGTGGGGGCTTCCTGTGCAATGAGATTGTACAAGACCGGACCGTGAATTATTAGACCTCTCGATGTAACACCGCTGACAATGAGGGACTAATAACTTTGTAGATGACCATTAGTGACTCGACCACAATCCCGAGCGTGTTACGGACTCCTGTCTGCGAGGGTCCGTCCTTTTGACTAGTACGGGTGGACGGTGGTCACGCCATCGCCCAATATGTCTATCTTCTCAGGGACAGGACCAAGTAGGGAGCTGGGAACTTAACTACGCGAGGTGGAATTCACTCGTTCCCGCCTTTAGGGAATCTAGAGGGGTTGTTGTTAGCTCTTAGAATGAGAGCTAAACTTGAGCTCTTATTGTAATTATTCCTTAGTATTTCGAGATTTCTTGACTGTTTTAACCCCTGGATTAAGTACTTTGTGCGTTAATTTCTACAGATTACTTTTGAAATATCATAAGATCATTAGAGTACTTTTGATTGTTGGAATGCTATTTTTTGACCATATTTTCAGGAGTTTTGGTAGATGGATGCTATGAAGTGTGGAAGGTCTGCTTCGAGCTGTTGTAGCTGTGAAATGGCTGAAGGATAAAGATTGTTGGAGCTCAATGTCATTATCGGATCACGCACGCACACGTGGGCGAGTAATTCATTAATTGACACGACGTAAACCGCCATATCAGATGCCGTGAGCCAATAAGAGGTCGTCTTGTCATTACCCTTTTGTCTATTCAACCCTTAATTCGAGGTGGATACGATATAAATGTCTCTTTTTGGCTGTGTAAGAAAGGAGGTAAGAGAGGAAGAAGTAGAACCCGATTGGGAAGAAGACAAGGGACGAATTGGTAGCAAGCCGTTTTTGGGAAGTTTCTCCTTCTGGAAAGAGGCTGGTGTGGACCGAGGAAGGCTTGGAAATTTCACCATCTGTTCATTCTTCATTCTCCCTTACTCTTACTCTTCTATTTTGTAACTAAGACTATTTTTCAGTATGCTTAGCTCTAGTTTTACTGTTTCATTATTGTCCTTCCTTTTTAGTATGAACTAATCACCCTTGGGGTGAGGATTAAGAGACTTTATGTGGATGTATTTTTAATGAAAGAGTAAATTGTTGCAACCTCTCTCTTGTGCCTTGTGATTTTATTGTCTAACTAAGGTTTGTTTGACCATCTCATCTTAGTAGTGTTTATTCCAACTTGGAAAAGGGAAGAGTAAATCGATTTCAAGGCATGACACTAGTTCTGATTAAGAGATTCACTTCTCTCAGGTGATTGAGGAGTCTAGGAATAGTCACTCACCTAGTGTTAACAGTAGGAACTAAAATTAAGGGTGTTTAATGGAAATTAAGTGCTCAATTCGCGAGGAATTCTGGAAAGATTCCGTGAGATATACTGTTTTGAGCTCTGGTGCAGTTTTGAGCTCTAGCATTAAGATTGTTGAAGCATAATTTCGTCCCTAATCCTAGCCCCTTTTTACTATTTGGTTACACTTGTGTTGCTGCTCCCTTACGGTTCCTAATCTTCTTCTGCATTACTTTAGCAATTCAATTGTTATCTTTAATTCCTAAATTCAATATTCATTTCCTTAATGTTGGTTACTGTTACTCATTAAATTCAACTCAATCTTGTAAGTTTCCTACAACTAATCCCTGAGGAGACGATTAAAATACTTATCACTTGCTGCTTAGATTGTGTATGCTTGCACATTTAGGAGTGTTTTCTTGATAATTTCACACACCCCTTTTAAGCAAACAGTTGTTCCCTTAAGTGCTGTCTCCAGGGCTTGGACAATGGGCGCCCAGCTTCTCACTGGCCCGAGAAGGGTGTTGTGTATAGTTGGACCATCACAATATGTTGTTCATTAGAGGAGCAGTGGAGACTTAAGGAACAAGAAGTAGACACAGGGGTAAAACGGTAATTTGACCCAGCAGTGTCTACGAACAACCTGTGAAGGGTCGACTCATGGGCATTGGTTATATCAGTGGACACGTAATATTCTACACTGACAGGAGTGCAGCTACGGGCTATAGTACCGTAGCTAATGAATGTTGGTTAACTGGGTTAAAGAGCTTGACAGGTTAATCTCGGATCATTGGAGCCCGTCACTGTAGGTCCATTAGGTCCCTCGGTTGGCTCAATCTGGGTTAAAAGAAGGGTTAATGTTTTGGTATGAAATTGAAGTGTTCAATTTCACTTTAAGGGCATTTATGTCATTTATATGAGATATGAATGATATAATATATAGTTTAATGTGAATGAGATTTATAATAAACTATAGGTTAGCCTAATTGTTGAATTAGGGCTAATTGGAGAAATTAATTGAGAGAAATTAAATTGGATGTGATTCAATTTAATTAATCCACAATTATTGCAAATGAGATTTGCAATATGAGATATGAGATATCTTATATTATGTGGTCATGCAAATGAGATTTGCATAACCTATGGTTGTGGTAAAGTGATAATAATGTGGAGATTTTAACTCCATCATTTCCACTATATAATCCCTTCTTGTAAGAAGAAATGTGAGGATTCTCTCATTTTTTAGAATTTCATCAAAGAGAAGAAGAAAGTTCTCTCTACTTTCTCTCTATTCTCCTCCCTCTCCAAAACACAAAAGTTCCCACAAACTTTTCTTTTCCCAAAGGAAGAACAACCGAGACTCCAAGTGGTGGTGTTCGGGTTCCGTTCGTGGGAAGCATTCGTTGAGATCGAGAAGCGCGAAGAGTTCGTGATCCGAGGAAGAAATTCTTGAAGTTTGTCTACAACAAGTAAGTAAACTTCTTGTTGCTGTAAATTTCTTCCTTTTCAAGCATGTTTAGCCTAGATCTTTATGTTAGATCATTTTAACAAAACCAAGTAGCGTAATGATACCATGACGATTCGATCGTCTTCCGCTGCGCAGGGATTCTTATTCCCTTCAATTGGTATCAGAGCCATTTCGATGGTTCTTCATTATGCACTGTTTTTTGTTAAAATAGGTGGGTAAATTGCCTTAAATTTTCATGAGATGAATGATGGTTTGCTTAAATGGATGTTTCGGTTTTTGGCATTTTAGATTTATTTTCTGTTTGATGAGATCAAATGTAAAAGGCCTGTGTTTTTGGGCATTTTAGAAAATAAATCGAGTCTGTAAGTCCGGGTCGTTTGTGGCAAGAGTTGTTGTGAGGAAATCGGAGCGGAAACAGGCGGAAATCGGTGAAGAACAACAAAGTGTTTGTTGTTCTGTCGATGGCGTTGAGACGCTGCCCTTCGGCGTCTCAACGCTATCCTTGCAGACGAAGGCCTTGCTGCAGAGCAGCGTTGCAACGCTGGGCGTAGCGTTGAGAACGCTGGTCGACGCTGGAGGCGACAGCGTTGCAACGCTGCCTACGGCGTTGAGGAGCAGTTGTTGGAGGCGGTTTCGCGAGAACGTGGGCTCAATTTCTTTAGTGGGCAGTTGTTTTTTCGTTTTTTTATTATATTAATATTTGTAAAATGTAATTATTTCTTTTATTTAATTATTTTATTAAATAATGTTAATATAAGTGTTATATTAATGTTATTTAATTAAATAATTGCCCCTAGGTGCCAAAAACCGGTCCATTTTTGCTATTTAATTATTTTATGCATGAGATGTATGATTTAATTAAATTCTATGTGCATATTGTATGTCATATAGATTTAAAATCCCGCCTTAGGTTAAACATTTCATGCATCATTTATATTATAAGAGTTATAATATATAGTTTGCATGATAGGTTATATTATAAGAGTTATAATATAATTAAATGCATGATTAATTTAATTAATATAAGTGTTATATTTCTTAAATTAAAGTATGCTCATGCATTTATATTCATGTGATGAATTATATTATGTTATAGTATATAGTTATTCATGTGATGAATGATCAAGCACTATAACATAGAAAAGCATGCAACCTAAGTTAATTATTAGTTTTAAAGAGTTTAGAACTTGAATAATTAGACTTAGGTTTTCTATTTTCTAATGAGATTAGAAATTAGGAAATCAAAATTTAATCTATGAATGGAGACCGATTAGTAACTCGTCTTCAAGGAAGGTTTTGTCTAAGGTCAGGGTATTTAAGTTGACGCTATGGAACACCCCTACTCGAAACCGACACAGGAGTGAATTCGGTCCGGAGATTCTTAGATTATACTTATGAGTGCCGCTAATTAAAAGTGTTTTAATTAACTCACATAGACCTAAGTTATAATGTGATTATAGACTTAGGTTAATACCATATAAGAGTTATATTGGTAGACTTAGGTAATTTCTAGCGTCATCTAGGTCAATCCCTATTAAAATTAAAGTGCTGAGTGGGAGGAAATAAAGTGTATGAGATACATTTAAATTTCCAACCACAAATCTCCTTTAAGTCCGCACCGTGAGATCTATACTCGGCCTCGTGGCGCAAATGGGAGCGTCCCCCTTCGGGTGGCTTTGTATAGGTCAATATCATCGTGGATGGAGAGAGTACTTATAGTGAGTGGGAGGGGGACTTGTGAAAACGAGACCCACGGTCTCTTCTTTCGATTCACACTGTGAGACGCCTATGATCTGCCTGCTAGTTTGGCCTGGATCAGACAATCCCTTCGGAGGGCCTGATCATGGGAGTCGGAACACCGTGAATTCTCGAAAGGGATACAGTTTCCTGGTTGGTTTTCCTTCTTGGTTCACCCTTCGGTGGCTATTGTTTGGACGGATGCTTGGAAACTTAAAGATTGAGGGTGACACTCACGAGCAATCGTTAAGTGTTAATGAATTCGAACAAACAATGGTAATTGGGCGCCTAATGGAATAAGAGTTATTCGGGATTAGGTCCGATCGAGAAAGTCTCGTCCTGAGGAGAGAGTGTTCTGCTCACCCTTCGGTGGCGGTCATTCTAAACCTTTAGGGTATCATTGCAAAATTTTGAATGACCTAGGGATCATGAAACATTTTTGCTAAAACTTGATTGGATTTCAAAAGTTTTTTGCGAGACTAAAACAAAGTTTTCAGCTAAAAATGTCTAGCGCAATTATAGCTCTACTCGCATCCGATAAATTAGTGGGAGATAATTTCTAAAGTTGGAAAAACAACATAAACACGATTTTGGTTAATGACGACCAAGAGTTCGCGCTCACTGAGGAGGGTCCTCAGGTGCACGGTTCAACAATCCTATTCAACGATCTACAAATCTTCCAGTCCTTGGTGCAAACTAGGGGGCAGGAAGCTGAGGCAAGTGTTGCCTTATGACCTTTTCACAGGGGTTAGACCTCTGGAATAAAGTTTGTAGGCTCTTCAGGCCCTAAGGGGAAGAAGGAGAAGTTGAAGGAAGTTAAGGTTGACCAGAAGCCGCGCCACACAGGCAGCAAGAAGGTCGTCAAGGACGCTGAGAAAGAAAAGTGCTTCCCACCGCAAATGAGGGCGGACACCTGGAGAGGAACTCGTCCCAAATTCTGGCGAGAGGAAGAATCAAGATAAATGTGATTTACTTGTGACAGAAACTTGTTTAGTGGAGAGTAGTGACTCTGCTTGGATATTGGATTCGGGCGCCACTAACCACGTTTGTTCTTCTTTTTCGTGGATTGATTCTGGCACTACCACTGTGAGAGGGTGAGGTGACTCTACCGGTTAGATCCGGGGAGCTTGTCTCTGCTGTAGCGATCGACACGGTGAAACTACACTTTGGCGGGAAGTACTTATTGTTGGACAATTTGTACATAGTGTTCCAGGGTTTACTAGAAACCTTGTTTCCATTTTCTGCTTAATTGAACAATGTATATCTGTTTCCTTTAAATCTAGTAAAGCGTTTATTTCTTTCAAAGGCAATGTTATTTGTTCAGCTTCACTCGAACATAATCTATATGTTTTGAAACCTAATTTGGTCAAAAGTGTTTTGAATACTTAATTGTTTAAAACTGCAGAAACACGAACTAAGAAAGCAAAAGTTTCTCCTAAGGAAAATGCCCATCTTTGGCATCTACGGTTAGGCCACATTAATCTCAATAGGATTGAGAAACTAGTGAAGAGTGGACTTCTAAACGAGTTGGAAGAAAACTCTTTGTCGTTGTGTGAATCATGCCTTGAGGGCAAGATGACCAAACGTCCTTTTAGTGGAAAAGGATATAGAGCCAAAGAGCCTCTTGAGTTAGTTAGTACATTCTCGACCTCTCGTGGTCCGATGAATGTTAAAACTCTGGGAGCGGTTATGAGTATTTCGTGTATTTCATGTACAGACATTACTACAGATATGGGTATATTTACCTAATGCACAAGAAGTCTGAAACTCTTGAAAAGTTCAAGGAGTACAAGACTGAGGTTGAGAACCTCTTAGGTAAATCGCTTAAAATACTTCGATCGGATCGAGGTGGAGAGTATATGGATAGAACACAGAATTACGTCCCAACTCTCAGCGCCTGGTATGCCACAGCAGAATGGTGTATCGGAGAGGAGAAACAGAACCTTGTTGGACATGGTTCGGTCGATGATGAGCTATGCTCGTCTCCCTGATTCTTTTTGGGGTTACGCAGTGGAGACTGCTGAACAACGTTTCGTCGAATAGTGTTTGTGAAACACTTTTCGAACTCTAGAGTGGACGTAAAGGCAGTTTACATCACTTTAGAATTTGGGAATGTCCGACCCACGTGTTGGTGTCAAACCCGAAAAAGTTGGAACCCCATTCGAAATTGGGCCTATTCGTAGGTTACCCTAAAGAGACTAGGGGTGGTCTGTTTTACGATCCTAAGGAAAATAGGTGCTTGTGTCGACAAACGCCACTTTCCTAGAGGAAGAAAACGTCATGGATCATTTACCAAGGAGTAAAATTGTGTTAAATGAAATGGACAGTACATCAGCAAGAGTTGCTGATGGGGCTAGTACGTCAACAAGTGTTGTTGATCCAAGCACGTCTAGTCAAATCCGCTCCCAAGGGTTGGGAATGCCTCGACATAGTGGGAGGATCAGAGAGACGACTGATCGCTACATGGGTTTAGTGAAACCTCGCTTTATTCGCTCCCGATGATGACTTTGAGGATCCATTGACCTATGATCAGGCAATGGTTGATGTTGACAAAGACGAGTGGATTAAAACTATGGACCAGGAAATGGAGTCTATGTACTTCAATTCTGTTTGGGAGCTTGTGGATCAACCGGATGGGGTCAAACCTATTGGTTGCAAATGGATCTACAAGCGTAAATGTGGCGTAGATGGGAAGGTGCAGACCTTCAAAGCCCGACTAGTGGCAAAGGGTTTTACCAAGGTTGAAGGGGTCGACTATGAGGAGACCTTTTCACCTGTTGCCATGGTAAAGTCGATCAGGATCCTTCTGGCCATTGCCACGTATTATGGCTACGAGGTATGACAGATGGACGTCAAGACAACCTTTCTGAATGGCAAACTTGATGAGACCATCTACATGGACCAGCCCAAAGGGTTCATTGCCCAAGGCCAAGAGCAAAAGGTTTGTCGGCTTCATAGGTCCATTTATGGACTGAAACAAGCTTCGAGGTCTTGGAATATAAGGTTTGATGAGGCGATCAAATCTTATGGCTTTGATCAAAATGTCGATGAGCCTTGTGTTTACAAGAAAATCGTTGACAAAACTGTCGCATTTTTGGTGTTGTATGTGGACGATATTCTTCTCATTGGGAATGAGGTAGAATTTCTTACTGACGTTAAGAAGTGGCTAGCTTCGCAATTCCAAATGAAAGATTTGGGAGAAGCTCAGTATGTTCTAGGTATCCAGATAGTCCGGAACCGGAAGAACAGAATGCTAGCCTTGTCTCAAGCGTCTTATATTGACAAGATGTTGTCTAGATATAAGATGCAGAACTCCAAGAAGGGTTTGCTGCCTTTCAGGCATGGGGTTCACTTGTCTAAGGATCAGTGTCCTAAGACTCCTCAAGATGTTGAGGATATGAGACGGATTCCATATGCTTGGTGTAGGGAGCCTGATGTATGCCATGTTGTGTACTAGGCCCGGCATACATTATGCGAGGGATTGTCGGTGAGATATCACCCAATCCAGATTAGATCACCGGATAGCCGTAAAGGCAATCCTCAAGTATCTTAGGAGAACGAGGAACTACGACTTAGTGTATGGCGGTGGGGATTTGATCCGTGCGGGATACACGGATTCTCGATTTTCAGGCCGATAAGGATTCTAGGAAATCCACTTCGGGTCAACCTTCATTACGAATGGAGGAGTGTAGTATGGCGAAGCATCAAGCGAGGATGCATCACGATTCCACTATGGAAGCGGTATGTTGCGGCTTGTGAAGGCTGCAGCAGCGAGGCTGCTTGGCTCGGGAAGTTTGTGATGCCGGTTGGAAGTTGTTCCAAATATGAACTTGCCAATCACACCGCTCGTGATAATAAGCGGTGGTGCGAGCCAACTCACGTGAGCCTCGAAGCCATAAGAGAGGCAAACACATTGAGCGCAATTATCATCCGATCACGGAGATTGTGCACCGCGCGGAGACGTGATTTCAGTCACGCAGATAAGCGTCGAGCACAACGTGGTGATCCATTTACAAAGCCTCTCACGGCTAAGGTGTTTGAGGGTCACCTGAGAGTCTAAGTCTTCGAGAGCTTCCCGACTAGGGCAAGTGGGAGATGTGTAAACGAGTATTCAATGCCCTAGTTTATTGTATTACTTCATTGTAATTTATGTACATTTCATAAATGTATTTTCTCCACTAGCTTAGTTCAAGTGGGAGTTTGTTGGGATTTTTGTCCTAATCTCGTGTTTGTAATATATTGTTTGAAATTAATAATAGTTATTCATTTCATCACTTTGTGTCTCGCAATATTTATAAATTTTTCAATAAACTAAGCTCGTGTCATTGAATTTATGAGAGAACTAGAACTTGAACGGTGTGTAGTGGACACACAGGAAGGATCACGTTCGAGTTAATGACCCGAACGGTCTACAATATATGGATAGGGTTGGAGACCTAATCCTGGATACACTGTGGATGCGGCCTGCTTTGTATTAGATACAAACGAGGTGATTTGACTCGTTCATGTGGTTGACATGCGAGTGGGGGCATCCTGTGCAATGAGATTGTACAAGACCGGATCGTGAATTATTAGACCTCATCGATGTAACACCGCTGACAAGTGAAGGACTAATAACTTCGTAGATGACCATTAGTGACTCGACCAAATCCTCGAGCGCAGCGTGTTACGGACTCGTCATGCAGTCCGCCTTTGACTAGTACGGGTGAGGGTGGTCACAGTTACTCACCCAATATGCCTATCTTCTCAGGGATAGGACCAAGTAGGAAGTTGGGAACTTAACTACGCGAGATGGAATTCACTCGTTCCCGCCTTTAGAGAATCTAGAGGGTTGTTCCCTGCGTCTTTGTCTCTCCGGGGGCTTGGACAACTGGCGCCCACCTTCTCACCGCCCAAGAAGGGTGTTGTGTATGGTTGGACCATCACAATATGTTGTTCATTAGAGGAGCGAAGTGGGGACTTAAGGAACAAGAAGTAGACACAGGGGTAAAACGGTAATTTGACCCAGCAGTGTCTACGAACAACCTGTGAAGGGTCGACTCATGGGCATTGGTTATATCAGTGGACACGTAATATTCTACACTGACGGGAGTGCAGCTACGGGCTATAGTGGAGTGTTACCGTAGCTAATGAATTTTGGTTAACTAGGTCAAAGAGTTTGACAGGTTAATCTCGGATCATTGGAGCCCGTCATTGTAGGTCTATTAGGTCCCTCGGTTGGCTCAATCTGGGTTAAAAGAAGGGTTAATGTTTTGGTATGAAATTGAAGTGTTCAATTTCACTTTAAGGCCATTTATGTCATTTATATGAGATATGAATGATATAATATATAGTTTAATGTGAATGAGATTCATAATAAACTATAGGTTAGCCTAATTGTTGAATTAGGGCCAATCTGGGAAGTAGCATATCTTTCAAGAAAAAAATTATGTTACTTACAAGCAAGGTATTCGCCCCCCTTGACCCCTTAAAAGATAGGGGACAACAATTTGCTACGCATGACGAAAGAGACTAAGCGAATCACACGACGACGTGCGAACAGCTGAAGCTTGGCTCAATGGGGGTGGCATGCGGCTGAGATCGTTGCAGCGTCAGAGGCTTCAGATTTTGGCGTGACGACAAGGTGGCGATAAGAAGGGCTGGTTGGAGGCTCTTTTCGTGAAGGTCAAAGTGGAAGGATGGAGAAGATGAATAGTAAGCCTCGACTTTTGTGCTCTAATAAGACAAAATGTCTTATTCAAACCATAATTAAACTCTCATTCTAATTATGCCCTTCTTTCGTCCATTTTATCACAAAAAACCCATTACTCTTAATTCTCTAATATTAAAACAACCTAACACCTAAATTCTAACTTCAACTTAACCACATACCAAATATATTTTAAGTCAAAATTTGAAATCAAACGTACTTGAAATTCTTGGCCGTTACAGGAGCAATCATGACCTGAGAAGCATGTTGTGAGTGAGGAAAAGAACAAAAATGCAGAAACAACTTAGAAAGTTTTGCCAACATCATCCACATCAGAAAAGTCTCCTAACTTGAACACTCCTTTTGTTTTGAATAAAATTCCATATCCTCAACGATTTCAGCAGAAAAAGTTGGATGCTCAATTCTCTAAATTTTTAGAAATTTTCAAGAAATTGCATATTAACATTCCCTTTGCAGATGCGTTGGAACACATGCCTAGTTAGTAAAATTCAGGAAGAAGGTGTTATCATGCAAAAATAAATTTGAGAAATTTGAGACTGTATTTAACAGAGGAGTGTAGTACGATTTCATAGAAAACAAATACCTCAGAAACTAAAGGATCCAAGGAGTTTCACTATTCCTTGTACCATTGGTAGTATTTCTATAAAAAAAGGCTTTATGTGATTTATGGGCTAGTATTAACTTGATGCCTTTTTCTATTGTACAGGAAACTTGATATTGGGGAGGTGCAACCAATTACCATATCACTGCAATTGGCTGATCATTCCATCATCTATCCTAGAGGTATTGTGGAGGATGTTTTAGTTAAGGTTGGCAAATTTATTTTCCCTACAGATTTCGTTGTACTGGACATGGAGGAAGATTCTGAAGTCTCTATCATTTTGGGGAGACCTTTCTTGGCTTACTGGGAGGGCCTCATAGATGTCCCAAAAGGTAAACTAACTTTTCATGTAGATAATGAGAATGTGGTCGTCAACATATTCCAATTTATGAAATATCCAGACGAGGTTAATACATGTAATATGATTGATGTTATTGATAACACCATTGAGGATTGTAGAGAGTTAGTTTTATGCACGGACCTCTTGAAAAAAGCATGCTAAATATAATTTTTGAGAATTTAGGGATTTTAGACCAAGAAATTTCTTTTTATTGTGATGCTTTAGATCAGTTGCCTGTGGGTCAATATAGGAATTGGAGAAAATATTGTCATTTCATGTTAATGATGCTTCACATCTTCGTTATGCCTTCTTAGGGAATTCATCCACATATCATGTCATCATATATGTTGATTTAAATAGGATAAAAGAAGAAAAATTACTACGAGTATTATGTGAGCATAAGTTCACCTTAGGACGGTCTATTAGTGATATTAAAGGAATCAATCCATCTATTGTCATGCATAAAATTTGTATGGAAGATACTTTTAAACCATCAATTGAGCATCAAATGAGACTAAACCCAACGATGAAGAAGGTGGTGAAATTTGAGGTATTAAAGCTCTTGAATGCAGGTATTATTTATGTTATATCTAACAACCCATGGGTTAGTCCTGTGTACGTGGTTCCAAAAAAGGGAGGAATGACGGTGATAGAAAAATGAAAAATGAATTGATTTATACTAGAACAGTCACCGGATGGCGTGTTTGCATAGATTATAGGAAGTTGAACAAAAACCACAAGAAAAGATCATTTGCCTCTTCCTTTTATTGATCAGATGCTTGATAGGTTAGCTAGTTATCCTTACTATTGTTTTCTTGATGGTTACTCAGGTTATAACCAGATTGACATTGCTCCCGAGGATCAAGAGAAGACCACATTTACATGCCCATATGGAACTTATGCGTTTAAAAGAATGTCGTTCGGATTGTATAATGCTCATGCCACCTTTCAGCGTTGCATGATTGGCATTTTTCATGATATGATAGAGGAGATAATGGAGGTTTTTATGGATGATTTTTCTGTCTTTGGATCTAGTTTTGATGTTTGTCTCATTAACCTTTTTCTTGTGTTACAGAGATGCCAGGATACAAACCTTGTACTAAATTGGGAAAAATGTCATCTAATGGTAAAAGAAGGTATAGTTTTGGGACACAAGATTTTAGAAAAAGGATTAGAGGTGGACCAAGCAAAAAATTTTGCCACTGAACAACTTTCACCTCCAGTAAACGTAAAGAGAGTTCGTAGTTTTCTAGGCCATGCAGGGTTTTATAGACACTTTATAAAAAAAAAATTCAACAAGTGTGAAACCTTTGTGTAATTTGCTTGAGAAGGACTACATTTTTTTTTTCATTTTCTGAGGATTTCTTCCTAGCGTTCAATAAATTAAAAGAACAATTAACGTCTTCACCCATTATTGTTATACCTGAGTAGAGTCAGCCCTTTGAAATTATGTGTGATGCTAGTGATTACGCGTTAGGTGCAGTTTTGGGTCAACGTCGAGATGAAGTTTTTAGGGTTATTTATTATGCAAGTAGGACTCTAGACAATGCACAACAAAATTATATAACTAATAAGAAAAATATGCTTGTTGTTGTGTTTTCTTTTGATAAGTTCAGGTCGTACTTGTTAGGAACTATGGTAATTGTTCATACTGACCATGCAACCCTTAGATATTTATTTGAGAAAAAGATGCTAAACCCATATTGATTAGATGAATTTTATTGTTGCAGGAATTTGATTTCGATATTCGAGATAGAAAATGTAGTCGTTGACCATTTATCTCGAATAGAACACACAAACAATCAACAAATTTTGCCTATCACGGAAGATTTTTCAGATGAAAGATTATATAAGGTAGAGACTATATTACCTTGGTTTGCTGATTATGTAAACTTTCTTGCAGGAGGAGCTATGCCACCTGACTTAAATCCCTAACAAAAGAAGAAGTTCCTTCATGATGTAAAGTCTATCTATAGGATGAACCTTTCCTATATAAGGTATGTTCAGATCAAATCATATGCAGATGTGTTCTTTCTAATGAAATAGGTAAGATAATTCAGGATTGTCATTCCTCTCTGACACTTTGGGCTCACTCGAATGACAACAAAGGTATTGCAGTCGGGTTTTTACTGTCACACCCCCTCCCGAACTACCTGCTAACTCAGCTCGAAAGGCGACGTGAAGCCAACAGACATTGTTTACCTCTTAACAATACCTCTTGACCCTGATTCACCTGATAAACATGCTATGTTCGTATATGGAACACTTTAACATAACACAGCGGAAACTGGACAACTATTAAACATACACAAGGAGAAACCCTTCATAAGTCTCTCTTGGAAACTAAAAAGTCAAGTGCATCAAAAACAACACAAGACAACTCATTGTTCATAAAACCTCTAATGTACAAACAACTATAACAACATAGTCCTCTCAAAATAAACCATAACACATAGGGACTAGCTATATAACACCAACCACGTACAAAGTATTACAACTTATGGAGCTTTAGCAGACTATGGCAGTAACTCAGGTACCAGGAGCTCGATCTCTACCTGAAAAGTTTGAAAACATTGAAAGAATGAGCTATGAAGCTCAGTGAGTGACTGTGTTTAAAATCTATAACTTGTAAAACATGTCACCTGAAAACTATGAGCATATGCATTTGTATTCAAGCGTTGAAAGTAAACGTAGAATCATAATAGACTTTCAGGAAACCAACAAGTATATCGTTAAAATCTCGTAAGGCATGTAAATGATATAAACTCTTGTCACAAACTACGTTTGTTCTACGATGTAGTGGGGCCCGCCCATCACTCCCATCTTCTTTGTCGTAGTGGGGCCCACCCAGCACTCGCGACAACGCTATTGTCACGGAGTTCACTCAACGTCGACAACAGAAATGACCTGTGTGCACACGATACCATAAAGCCTCGGGCTCAATATCTCAGAAGATCACATGAAAACATTTGAACATGCCTGCTTATCTTTTCTTTCATAAAACTCAAGCTTACTTAGCTTGTTCATAAAACTGTAAATCTTTAAAAACATACTTGCTAAAACTTACTTGCTCGAAATCATAACATTTCCATAAACTTCGGGAATTCAATAAACATATGCTCGTGTATAAATTTCATCAAGACATTTAGGTTCAACATAAACACTTTAAAACATTTCTAGGAAAGCAAGAATACTCATAGACATGTGTTCAAAATAAAACACAAAGCATTGAAATATTTCATTCTAGCAAAACTTGCATTTCTTAAAGCATATTTCAAGCATTTGGTTCATTTTCGAAGTTCGTTTTGTCACTCACAGTGTTAGAACTAGAATCTTAGCCCGTACACTCGACCTATCTCCTCTTTGCACAAAACAAACCAAATCAACCATTAGAACCTCGAGCTCATGCTTTTTAACCTTAAAATTACAAGAAAACACACTTTCAAATTTTCCAGCATTTCCAGATTTTCTGCCTTATTTTCAGACAGCCATAACTTCTTCATTACTTATCCAAAAATAATGTAACTTATACCAAACTCTTCCTTTTTGAACCCTCTAAAAGTCATATGAAGACATGAAACTGAGATTCCTAACGTATTGGTACGAAAATACCTCAGTAGCTTAATCCCTAAAATGACCCTGCTGCTGTTCCAGATTTAACTTCCTGCTGCAACCCGAAACTTAACCTGATGATTACAAAATCTTCCAATCATTTTCTTCTCACGATTCCTTCATGAAAGTTGTAGGAAATTTAATATGCTTTCGAACCATACCTTTTAGAGCTTCTAATTCCAACTATACAGATTGGAACAACCCAAAAACCAGAGACTTCCCGGATTTGACAGCAAACTTCTGTCTTCTGCCTTCCTCTTAACAAAACAGTAACTTAACATAAGAATTTGCTCGAGCTTCCTTCATAAACTTTGTTTAAAAATGAGTTAGCTTTCAGGAAAAGTAAACTTTAACACTTACCTCTTCTTGTAGAGCCCGAGAGGATCAAAACATCAAACAATGGCAGAATGATTCACCTTGCTGCTATAATAATTCCCTTGAGTTTTTCTCCTTTCTTCTGCAATTCCAGCTCCAAAATCAGAGGTTTTCTCCTTCTTCTTCTCCCTTGAACTTCAGCTCACGAAGCTTACAGCTTCCTTTTGATAAATGAAGAAGAAAATGGAGAGATAAGGCTTTTAAAAAAACAAACGGTGGAAGAGGTATTTTTTGTCTTTTTCCCTTTTCCCTTTTTGCTTTTTCTTTTTCTTTTTCCTTTTCTTTTTCTTTCCTTTATCCCTTTCTTCCATTTCTTTTCTTTTCTTTTCAAAACAAAACAAAACTTAACACATTTAACTTTTCTTTCATTTCCTTTTCTTCTTTTATCTTTTAAAGCAAACCAAACCAAAATGGTTTAAACTTTCCTTCCTTGTTTTCCTTTTGTCTTTCACTTCTTTTCTTTTCTTTTTAAAAACATGGAAAACCAAGTTTTAAACATTCATTTCTTCTTTCCTTTTGTTGTTTTTTTTCCTTAATAAGGAAGTTCCAAAGAAAGATCTCGGGTTTACATTTACTGGCCAACTATTTTTAAGGATTATTATATGTTTGTACAGACTTGTGATAGGTGCCAAAGAAAAGGTAATATTTCTCGTTATCATGAACTTCCTTTAATGCCTATTATAGAGGTAGAGTTGTTCGATGTGTGGGGCATCAATTTTATGGGTTGTAGACTATGTATCTAATGGGTAAAGGCATAACCACTAAAAAGAATGATGCTCGTGTTGTTGTATAATTTTTCCACAAACATATTTTCACGAGATTTGGTACACCACGAGCTATTATCAGTGATAAAGGTTCACATTTTGTAATAAATTGTTTGATTCAATGCTTGCTTAGCATTCCCAAACAAATGGTCAGGTAGAAATTTCAAACATAGAAATCAAACTCATTCTGGAGAAGACAGTTCGTATTAATAGAAAATATTGGGCATTGAAGCTGGATGAAACACTTTGGGCTTATCGTACGACCTTCAAAACACTAATTTGGTACCGTGTCAATTAGTGTTTGAGAAGGCTTGTCACTTACCGTTGGAACTTGAGCACAAAGCATATTGGGTCATCAAGAAATTGAACTTTGATTTGCAAAAAGCGGGTGAACAACTGATAGCTCTGTAAAGAGAGCTATTAAGTGGATCATTTGGAGTAAATTGTGTCTCTTTGAGTAGGGCTCATTGTATTTCTTAGCCAAAAGTTGTTTTTAGAATCGCTAGATTCCCCTTTTTGGTTGTCTAAGTTTCTTGATAGCACACAAAATGTGCTATCCTTAAGCTTAAATTATGTTAGTTTTGTGATAATTTGAGGGCTTTCATGTGTTTAAATTGTTGAATTTCAGGATAAAGATCAATACAAGGACGAATGGAGAAATATGGTGAAAAAGGAGTCAAAATATGCTTAAAGGAGCTAAAAATGACATTAAATGGAAGGAGGAAGGCAAAACAAACAATCAAACCCGAGAAGATGGCGTTGTAATGCCACTCTGGGCGTTGCAACGCCCTGCGTGCAGCCATTCAATCTTGAGAACTCATGTTTACGGCTTTGCAACGCTGCCTTGCAGCGTTGCAACGCCCAACACGCAACAAAAATGCATTAAAGACCCACAATGATGGTGTTGCAACGCTGCCTTGCAGCGTTGCAATGCTACTTCGATAAGCAAAAGGCGCGCGAGGGTAGTAGCATTGCAACACTGCAAGATTTTTTTCTTTTTTATATATTCACCTAGGGCACGGCGTTGCAATTCCATGCCCAGTGTTGCAACGCCGTGCCGATATTATAAAAGGGAAATTATGCCTCTTGATTTGGGGAGACCTTTTTGGAAACTTTTTTTGGAGAGCTTTTGAAACAATTGTCTAAAATCCATTGTGAGGGGTTGTAAGAAGACTTTTGAGAGATTTCAAGTGGAAGACTTTTGTAGCTCGAGATTCGTGATAGGTGCTGGGATCGTTGTCGTTCACGCCACAAGAGTTTTTTCTTTGTTCTTTTCACTTTGTTTGTTAAACTATGGTTTTATATTTGAGTTTAGTAGGATTTATAGTGGACATGAGTAGCTAAACTCGTTATCTTAGGGATGGATGTAACCTTTTAATTATGCTATTTTGTTGAATTGACTACTTTTGGTTTATTGTAATGCTTTTATTCATGCAATTGCATCTTTATTGCTTATAGACTCTTGATCACAGTTTATTTGTTCTTAGGTCTGAATTTATTCTTGTGAAAGATATTTTAGATCTGATCTCAATTGCATGACTGATAGTTACTTTGACTTGAGAATGATTGAAGTATTATTAGAAACCCATAAGAATTGAACTTAGTGTCATGTTTGATTTTTAGGTTGAATAGAGATGTTTAATTCTATGTTTTGCATGAGATTCACTTGCCTCGAGAGAGGTTATTTGTTACATTAGTTTCTTGGTTTATAAAAGCAGTGCAATAACCCATTAGCACGATCTCAATAAAATAGTTAATTAATTGGTGAAATCTAGTCCCTAAGATATTTGTCTCTCCTGATTGTTCTCAATTTTCACTCTTTGATTTTGTGTTTCACTTCACCTTAAGTTTGATTTTATAGATAAAATTGAGTGGTGTTATTGATAGGAATTAATTGAATTAAATAACCCAATCCTGTGGACGATACCCGTACTCAAATTCACTATATTAAAACTTAACCTGTACACTTGTGGTATTGCAAAGTTTACACAACAAGTTTTTGGCACCGTTGTCGGGGATTGACGTTTATTTAATTCTTTTGATACTATTAAGAAGTCATTTGGTCTTAATCTAGAGTTTGTTTTCTTTTTGTTGATTTTGTGTTTCTTTTAGTTTTGTGTTTTTCTTGTTATTTTTAATTTTCTGTTTCTTGTGTTGTATGTTGCATGCGAAGTAACTCAGAAGCTAATCTAGTTCCTTTTGATCCTGAAGTTGACAGAACTTTCAGAAGGAAGCTTAAGGAGATTACGGACAAGGTCAGAATCATGGAGGAGCAACAGGGTGAGTATAAGCCCATTAGGGAGCACTTCCAACCCACTTTTGCTGGAAACCAATCTGGAATTATTTATGCTCCAATTCAGGCTAATAATTTTGAGATAAAGACTGGTCTCATCTAGATGGTTCGAGAAAATGCATTCAGAGAACATGCCACTGAGGATCCCAATCTGCATCTGTGGCACGGTAAAAATTAATGGTTTATCCCCTTATGCTATTCACTTACGACTTTTTCCTTTCTCTCTGTAGGATAAAGCAAAATTCTAGTTGGAGTCCTTGCCCACAGGTAGTATCAGTACTTGGGAGGAATTAGCTCAGACATTCTTGGCTAAATATTTACCACCTGCCAAGACTACGAGGCTGCGCAGTGAGATTGGCACTTTCAGACAACAAGATGGAGAACAAATGTTCAAAGCTTGGGAAAGATACAAGGATTTACTTAGAAAATGCCCACAACATGGTTATCCTGACTGGTTGCAAATTCAATTATTCTATGATGGATTATCTGGTAATAATAAGTCTCTTTTGGATGCAGCTGCTGGGGGGTCAATATATTCCAAGTCTGCTGAGAATGCTCGTACTTTGCTTGAGGAGATGGTTGCCACAAGTTATAATTGACATTCTGAAAGATCAACTGCCAAACCTGTGGTAGGGATGTACGAGATAGATAATGTAAGTTCCATCAAGTTCCATATGGCTTCCCTAACTAGTGCTCTGAATAAACTTGCAGGTACAGGTAACAGTGAATCCATAGTTGTTGTTGCAGCTGCTAACAAACTTGCAGGTGTTGAAGATCTGGAACCTGAGCAAGCTCAATACGTGAACAACAGAGGTTATGTATACCGTGGAAATCATAATCAAAATCAGTTGCCCACCCATTATCATCCAGGTTTGCGTAATCATAAAATTTTTTCCTATGCTAATAAGAAAAATGTTTTGCAGTCTCCTCTATGTTATGCATCTACATCTACAGTTGAGGGTAAACCATCTCTGGAAGATGTAGTGAGTTCATTCATCACTGAATCCAGGAATCGAACCAACCAGTTGGAAAATGTAATTCTAAGTTTGAGTAGCACAGTGAACTCACAAGGAGCAACCATTAAGAACATAGAGGTACAGATCAGTCAGATGACAACCACTCTAAACACGTTGTAGAAAGGTAAGTTTCCTAGTGACACTGAGGTGAATCCTAGAGAACAGTGCAAGGCTGTGACTTTAAGGAGTGGTAAGGAGCTTGCTGAAACTGAAAAGATAAATTCTGAAGGACATCTCAATTCAGATGCCAAGGAGGATACATAAGAAGTAGTAGAGGAAGCAAGCACATCGAAACAAACAGAGAAGATTTCTGATTTCTCTATTCCTATTGTTCCTAACTCTATTCCTTATCCTCAGCACTTTCAAAAGAAAAAGATTGATTCTGACTTTGCTAAATTTCTTGATATGTTTAAGAAACTGCACATTAATATTCTTTTGCAGATGCCTTGGAACAAATGCCCAAATATGCAAAGTTCATGAAGGAAGACCTATCCAGAAAGAAGAAGTTTGATAAATATGAGACAGTCAATCTCACTGAAGAATGCAGTGCTATACTCCAGAGGAAACTACCACAGAAATTAAAAGATCCAGGGAGTTTTACTATTCCTTGCAATATTGGTAGTATTTTTGTTGATAGAGCTTTATGTGATCTAGGGGCCAATATTAATTTGATGCCTTTATCTGTCTACAGGAAACTGGGTCTTGGGGAAGTGCAACCTACAACTATCTCCCTGCAGTTGGCTGACCGTTCTATCAAATATCCCAGGGGTAGTGTAGAAGATGTGTTGGTCAAGGTTGAACAGATCATTTTCCCTGCAGATTTTGTGGTCCTGGACATGGAGGAAGATTCTGAGGTCCCAATTATTTTGGGGCGACCTTTCCTGGCCACTGGAAGAGTTTTGATAGATGTGCAGGATGGTAAGTTAACTCTGAGGGTTGGAGAGGACAAGGTTGTATTTGACATTTTTTGATCCTTGAAATACCCTAATGAGGTAAGTACCTATCACATGATTGATATTCTGGATGATGTTGTTGATTCATTTAGAGAGCTAGTTTTATTTGTTGATCCCTTAGAGACTTGCATGACAAATTCAATGTTAGATCAATTAGGAAAATTGGATCATGAAGTTACTTACTGTAATGAATCACTAAATCAATTGCCTAAACTTCAATATGAACAAGTCTCACAACTGCATGTCAATAAGGTAGAAGAAACAAAACCTCCTGTTCTAGAGTTGAAACAATTACCTGCACACCTTCGTTACGCTTACTTAGGAGATTCATCTACTTATCCTATGATTATTTTTGTTGATCTGAATAAAGAAGAGGAAGAAAAGTTGTTGAGAATCCTGAGAAGTCATAAGTCTGCTTTAGGGTGGTCAATTGGTGATATTAAAGGTATCAGTCCATCTGTAGTCATGCATAAAATCTTAATGGAAGATACCTTGAGTCCATCAGTTGAACACCAAAGGCGGCTTAACCCAACAATGAAGGAGGTAGTAAAAGTTGAGGTACACAAACTGTTGAATGCATGAATCATTTATGCTATATTTGACAGTTCTTGGGTGAGCCCTGTGCAGGTTGTTCCAAAGAAAGGGGGGATGACTGTCATAAGAAATGACAAGAATGAGTTCATATTCACAAGGACAGTCACCGGATGGCGTGTCTATATCATTACAGGAAGTTGAATAAAGCTACACGAAAAGATCACTTTCCTCTTCCTTTTATTGATTAGATGCTTGATAGACTTGTTGGATATCCTTACTATTGTTTTCTTGATGGCTATTCAGGTTATAACCAGATTGTTATTGCTCATGAGGACCAAGAGAAGACTACATTCACATGCCCTTATGGAACATACGCTTTGAGGAGAATGTCATTTGGATTGTGTAATGCACCTGCCACTTTCCAACGATGCATGATGGCCATATTTCATGACATGATTGAGGAGATAATGGAGGTTTTTATGGACGATTTTTCTGTTTTTGGTTGTTCATTTGATATTTGTCTGCATAATCTTTCTCGTGTTTTGCAGAGGTGCCAGGAAACTAACCTTGTTTTGAATTGGGAGAAATGTCATTTTATGGTCAAGGAAGGTATAGTCCTAGGGCACAAAGTTTCTAAAAAGGGACTAGAGGTGGATAAAGCTAAGATCTCAGCAATTGAACAACTACCACCTCTAGTTAATGTGAATGGAGTTCGCAGTTTCTTAGGACATGCAGGGTTTTACAGACGTTTTATACAAGATTTTTCAAAAATTGTGAAACCCTTGTGTAACTTGCTGAAAAAAGATTCTCCTTTTGTGTTTAATAATGACTATTTAGTTGTTTTTAATCTTCTGAAGAAAAAGCTAACTTCTGCTCCTATTATTGTTGTACCAGATTGGAGTCAACCCTTTGAAATCATGTATGATGCTAGTGACTATGTTGTAGGTGTAGTTCTAGGCCAACATCGGGACAAGATTTTTAGGACCATTTATTATGCAAGCAAAACTTTAGATAATGCACAACAAAATTACACTACCACTGAGAAAGATATGCTTGTTGTTGTGTTTTCTTTTGATAAATTTAGGCCTTTTCTGTTAGGGACTAGAGTCATTGTGCACACTGATCATACTGCCCTTAGATATTTATTTGATAAGAAAGATGCTAAACCTCGCCTGATTAGATGGATTCTTCTGTTGCAGGAGTTTGACTTTGATATCAGGGATAGGAAAGGATGTGAAAATGTAGTAGCTGACCACCTATCCAGGATAGAGAAGGAGGACACTTCACCCACCCTCCCTATCACAGAAGATTTCCCTGATGAAAGACTTTATCAGGTACAAGATGATTTACCATGGTTTGCTAATTATGTGAATTATCTTGTAGGAGGAGTTATGCCACCAGATCTGACTTCTCAGCAAAGGAAGAAATTCTTACATGATGTGAAGTCCTATCTTTGGGATGATCCACTGCTCTTCAAGGTTTGTGCAGATCAACTTATCAGGAGGTGTGTGCATCGAGAGGAAGTGGGCAAAATCATACATGACTGTCATGCCTCCCCTTATGGAGGACATTTTGGGCCCACTCGAACAACTGTTGAAGTATTACAATCAGGTTTTTATTGGCCTACTCTTTTTAAAGATTGTTATACTTTTGTACGTACTTGTGATCGATGCCAACGCATAGGTAATATTTCACGTCAGCATGAACTTCCTCTTACCTCTATTCTCGAAATTGAATTATTTGATGTCTGGGGAATAGATTTTATGGGGCCTTTTTCATCTTCACATGGTTATCTGTATATCCTGGTTGCAGTAGATTATGTTTCTAAGTGGGTAGAGGTCATTGCTACTAAGAAAAATGATGCTCGTGTTGTTATTAAGTTTTTACACAAAAATATTTTCACGAGATTTGGCACACCTCGAGCTATTATTAGTCATGGGGGCACTCATTTTTGCAATAAACTGTTTGATTCTATGTTAGCCAGGTATGGAGTTAGGCATAAGATCTCATTGGCATATCATCCTCAGACAAATGGCCAAGCTGAGATCTCAAATAGGGAGATTAAACTCATTCTGGAGAAAACAGTCAAGACTAACATGAAAGATTTGGCCCAAAAATTGGATGAGGCACTATGGGCATACCGCACAGCCTTCAAAATACCGATAGGTGCATCACCGAACCGATTGGTTTTTGTGTTGCGTGTAATTTTGATATTGCAATACCGCAGTGTACGGGTCAAGTTTTAGTATAGTGATTTAAGAGTCCAAGTATCGTCCTCGGGAATGGGTTTCTAGATTAATTAATTACCAAGATACTAATTCTCAATTTTAGCTAAAGAAACATAACATGGATATGTGATTGAAAGTAAAAACTAACAACAGACTAACATGTGGAGACACGAATTGATAAATTTGAGGAAAGTGATTTTACAAGATAATGACTTAACTAACACATGCAATGAACCAATGAGATGAATTTATAAACAAAAAGTAAAATACTCAAGAAAACCTCTCGATTCTTAGTGAGTCTCACACATGCAATAAAGTCCATAGTCTTCATATGAACCTATGACATGTCCGGCATTAAGCAACCTCTTTATGTGTTTCCCTTAGGTTTCTTAGTAATTCTCATGCTAGATTCCTAAGGGTTTTAGCAACTTTGCTCTAATTCAAGTTTTATCTATCGAATCCACTTAAACCGGCAACATTAAGAGTTAAAGAACGAATTTCCAAAAATAAGAACAAAATATGCTTCAATACATAGCAATTAAGTCTTAACAAGTAAATCAAATCCTAACTACAACATTTAGCTACTCTAAATCACATGAAAACCAAGCTAAACATGTAGCGAACGTCTCAAAACGGTGTTACAATTTGAAACAAAAGAAAATTAAACTTATGTGTCGATGCTGGTCCTTTGTCTCCGAGCTCCCGTCTTCGATCTCGAACCTCCACAGATGCTTTGGCTCCCAAAAACGCTATTTTCTCTCTTCTTACAAAGTGTATTTCGAAAATAGGGTCAAAAGTCTACCAAATTCGGCTCCCTTGTAATGAAAACATAAGGTTCTATTTATAATGTCTTTCGGGACAGCGTTGCAACGCTCTACCCTAGGCGGATGGCATATATGGAATGTCTCGATGGCGTTGCAACACTGAGGGCAGCGTTGCAACGCCGCTACCTTAACGTGCGCGCCTTTCTATCGAAGTGGCGCAGTGCCGCAAGCGAGCGCGTCTCAACGCCTCTCTTGTGCCGCTTTCCATGCGTCTTCTTATCGAGATAGTGTTGCGACACTGCAAAGCAACGTTGCAACGCTATCGGCAGTGTTCTTCATTGCTTCAAAGCTGCACGTTCGGCGTTGCAACGCCATCACCTCGGGTCTTCAAGCTTGGTTTGGTCCTTTCACTTCCACTTGATGTTATTTTAAGCTCCAAATAGCCTCGTTTCGATCCCGAGTGATCCAAAATGTCTCCAATTATCTTGTTTGTGCTCTTAACCTGAAATTGAGTAATTTAAACACGTAAAAGCTCTGAAATCATTACAAAACTAGCAATCATTAAGCCTAAGGATAACATATTTTGTGTGCTATCAGTTTGGCAAGGCGTGCCACTTACCTGTGGAACTGGAACATAAAGCCTACTGGGCCATCAGAACACTTAATTTTGATCTTCAGAAGGCGGGCGAGCAAAGATTACTGCAAATCAATGAGATGGAGGAGTTCAGAAATCAAGCCTATGAGAACGCCAAGTTATATAAAGAGAGAACAACTCGTTGGCAATGATCAACAGATCAAAAATAGAACATTTTATCCTGGTCAGCAAGTTCTCCTTTTTAACTCTCGTTTACGTTTGTTTCCAGGTAAATTGAAATCGAGGTGGTCGGGTCCATTCACTGTGAAGGAAGTATTTTCTTATGGAGCAATTGAGTTACAAGGCAAGAATGAAGCACTGTTCAAAGTCAATGAGCAGCGTGTGAAACATTACTACGGTGACGAGGAGCGACATTTGGAGAATGTTGTCCTTACTAATGGAAATGCCATGTGATACAAGCATAGGTGGTCTAGCTAAAAGACGCTAAAGAAAGCGCTGAACGGGAGGCAACCCGTTGTGTTTTAATTCATTTATTTAGTTTTTATTTATTTATTTATTGGTTATTTGATTTTTTTTTGTTCTTTTTGTTTTTCAGGAGTAAAAAAAAAGGGTTCGAAATGGCGTCGCAACGCTTCACCAAGCGTTGCAACCCTTGCGCTGGCGTTGCAACGTTGTGCGCTTTGCTAGCCGCGCGACCCGTGAGGACGTCGTTGTAATGCTGCCCTCAGCATTGCAACGCTATAGCGAAATTTGGAATTTAAAAATTCTAGATTTTGTCGATTAGGGCACATTTTCCACCATTTTCTCTCAATTTTTCTCTATTTTCTCCCCTCTTCCTTCAATCTTTCTCATCCTTTGCCCTAGATTTCTCAAATTTGTTACTACCCACTCACTTTTCTTCACTTTTTATGCAAGATTGAGCATTTTTGAAGAAAAACCCACAACCATTTGGAGCTTCAACCGTGGGTAACACATTTCTTCCTTTCTCTTTTCATTTGTGGTTGTGTTTCTCTGATTAGGCTTAAGATTTGTTGTTTGTTTTAGTTATATTATTGTTTTGGGTGATGAATCTTGATCTTAGATGATTTTTCATGGTATACTTTTGATATTAGAGGATTTGGGTGGGTTGATGGAAGTTTGCAATTGTGTTGTTAGTGATTTTTCATGGCATATTGTTGATTAGTTCCCAATTTTTTTTCACCTTTGTTATTATTACTCCTGAGAAGCTAGATCTTAAGTTTGGGATTGTTTATTTTGGTAATACATGTTCTTGCCCATTGTTTGTGCCTTATGTTGATGGAAACATGAATTAGCTTTGTGTTTGTGCTTTCTCTTTGGACCAAACCAAGCTTGAAGACCCGAGGTGATGGCGTTGAAGATCCGAGGTGATGGGGATTCTCCGCCCCCGCAGGGAAAATGGGCATCTCTAGGTAGATGATCAAAAGATTCTTTCTTTGATAAAAAAAAAAGAAAAAAAAAAGGTAAAATGAAGTGTAAGTTTGGGGGTGAAAAGAAAACACCTGAGACTGGTAAATCCACTTGATTGTGTAAATAAACTGAAGATTACTATCCTAGGGCTAGTTTCGGGGGAAGATGAGTGGAGGACTTAGTAAGGTTATCTCGGGCTTGTATGGATTAGACTGGGAGAGGCTTGCACACACTCACTCGAGAAACGATTTTATTTCATTTGGAAATCTTATTATCCTCTTTAATACAAATCCTTGTGTGTGAGATTATCTCATAATTTTCAGAATTCCTGAGGTTTGAGTCCTTAGCAATAGAGATTCTCGTTATGAGGAAAGTTTATTTTTCTTGATTATGCTCGAGAACTAGCAAATATTTAAGTTTGGGGATATTTGATACGCGCACTTTGTGAGCTTATTTTATATTTAAATGTTGTAAGTTTTAAGGATTTAATAAATAATTGTACGGACATTTTCATCTATTTTGTAGGATTCAAGCATTCAAGAATAAACGGTGACAAATAATTAAAAACAGTGAAAAAGGGACAAAATAGGGCAAAGATTGGGGAATGAGAAGATTGGAAGAAGAAAAGTTGAGTTGAGACCCGTGAAAGTAGCATTGAGACATTGCACGACGACATCTCAATGCTAGAAATACACCAGTCACGCGTCCTGCAAGGGCGGCATTGAGATGCCATGAAGATATGATTTCGCGCGCTCAACATCGTAGCATTGAGACACTACACACTTTCCTTTTCTAAAATACGCCTCTATGGCACAACGTTGACACTAGGGGTGAGCAAAAAAATACTGAAAACCGACACGACCGATCGAAACCGACCGAACCGAGGGCGGTCGATCGGTTTTGTGAAGGTTTCAGTCGGGGTCGGTTTTGGCCTTCACAAAACCGACCGAAAAGTTAAAATATATATATATATATATTATAATAATAATAATAATTAAAAAAATAAAAAAAAATAAAAAATTTCTCAAAATAATTAAATAATAATTATAAATAATTAAATAATAATAAAATAATAATATTAAATAATTAATTAATTAAATATTTAAATATATATATATATATATAATCAACTAAACCAATTTGGCCATTTATCACGATTTTGGTAAGGTTTTTCAAAAAAAAATCTCCGAACGAACCGACCGCCCTTGGTTCGGTTCGGGGGTCGGTTGGGGTCGAAAATCGACCTCGACCGACCGGTGCTCACCCCTAGTTAAGACGCTGGCCCTAGCATCTCAACGTTGTGTCGATTGCTATAAAACCTAAGTTTGCTATGGATTAAGGGATCTTTTTGGAGAGAAAATAAGCCATTGTTGAAAACTAAGGGTGAGGGACCAGAAATAAGATTCTTCAAGGAAGAGATTCTGAGGTCGGGATCGTGATTGGTATCGGGAACGAAGTCTTTCACGCTATACTAGTTCTATCTTCATCCCTCTTTCTCTTTACATTTGAAAGTATGGTTTTGCATTTGAGTTTAGATGTTCTATAGTGAACATAAGTAGCTAAACTTGTTATCTTAGGAATATATGGAGCCATTAGGCTAACTCATTTAATTTTTGTGGATGCTTTAAGTTATGAATTGATCTTACATTCATGCAATTATGTTTGTAATGTGAACTCTTGATCAAAGTTTGTATGTTTTAATAAATCTGAATTTATACTTGAAAATGGTAAATTTGGATTTAATTTCAATTGCATGACCAGTAATTATGTGGCACGAAAGTGACTACACTGTTGCTAGAAGTTAAGAGGATTATTCATAATGCCATGCACGTTTATTAAAACCTAGACTCACAAGTTATTTCTATAAATATTGCATGAGAGTTAAGTGTTCTGATAGGATCAGTTGTTACATTAAATTTCTAATTTATGATTTGATTTATAACTTAAACATCCCTTCAATTAAATGGTTGGCCTAATCGTTGAAGTCTAGACCTAAGATTTTTTCTCAACTGAATTATTTAACTTTTCTATTCCCTTGTTCTACTTTGGTGATACTTTTTTATTTTGAACTCTAAATAAAATTGAAGGGTGAAATTCATGGTAATCAATGGAACTAGCTAACTCTATCCTGAAGACAACACTCTTACTTTTCACTATATTAAGACTTGACTCGTACACTTACGGTATTACAAAATTATTCGTAACAAATACTTTCATGCATTAGTTGTCAAAGCCTAGTGTGCACTTGAGCTAGTGCTTTGTGTGGCAACATTCTATGTGTTTTAGTCAATGTTTTACATGTTATTTGTTATTATTACGTGCGAGTGTTGAATTTACGTTATCGCAAATAACACACTTTTAATTCAAGCTTATCGAGTGTCACATATACAACCTAGCTACTTGTTTGGTTTTAATTGAATAAATAGATTTTTCCAAAGTTATCGAGTTTAATATCCATACCTTAAACTATGTTAATTTAAAACCTTGATATTAATGAGTTGGAAAAATGTGTACGTGGCCTGATGAGAACTTTGTCGTGAAATTCCATCAAATTAAATATATAATAACCGATCTAAATTTAAATAATTGTAGTACTTAATAGTGGACCGGATCGAACCACAGAGAACCTAACTAAAATTTAATTTCTTTTATTTGGTTTTCTCATTGACACGGATTGGGAGAAGAGTCAAACATAAAAAATAAGAGACATGAAGTAATAAAGATAGGGACCTTGATCTCACCTAGGTATCGGTTCAAGAGGGTCATGACGGGGATCAATGTAATAATGTCAATCACGAGTTATCTAAATGAGAATTTCATGCTTTGAATGCAAAAAACAATCCATGAGCTTCTAGCAATTTCTAGTGTAGTTTAATTAATCTAAAAGCTAGTTAAACCCAAAACCAATGGTAAGCTAGGGACAATACTAATTCGAACCACATATTGTTGTGTGTCATACTTAAAATCGGTACTTAAGTCCTAGGAACTTCTAGAATTAGCGAGATGTTCAAACTAATCTAAGTGGCAAATTCAAATTAACTTTAACACTTTTTACTTGTTTTAGGACATAATTCTTTAAGTCGTTCATGACCATTCAAACCTCAGAAACTCCCCAAATCTTAGTCCTAATTGCTACTTCAATCAAGCATAATCCCTATGTATTCAAGCGAACTCGAAAATTACACACAGTTAAGCTAAACGTACTTGACTCGTATAGGTTTGTAAAGCCTACCTATGAATATGCTTAGGAATAAATGCAAAACAGTAAATAGACATTCAAATCATGTAAGCATTAAATACAGTAAACTCATGGATTATACATTGAAATACCCATCGCTCTCCTTCGAAACGACAATTTCGCTCAACCAGAGACTGAAACTTCGAGCAAAACGTCCATGGATTGATCTTAAACTAACCTAAACTATCTAAAAACTAAGAAGAAAAATAGTAGAGAAAAGGAGAAGAGAAGCCTTGGAGGCCATTATTCGAACAAGCTTTCCCTCAAATGACCCAGAGGAAGATATTTTCTTTTATACAAATCGACGCAACGTCTTGATACTGTCCCAAAATTTTCAGCGTCACGAAGCCTCGTTGCAGCATCAAGTGAGGCATGGCATTGCAACGTTGTCTTATTCCACACGCTGTAACTAGTGTCTAGACATCGAACTAGTGTCTCGACTCTCTTTTCAGGGGCAAAATGACTATTTAACTTGTGATCGTCGCTCTGTTTCTCAAATGACTTTTGTCTTCGCTCGTTTTAACCCTAATATGACACATTTCTTCAAATTAACCTTTCTTACTCGATTCCCTACAAAATAAACAAATAACGCATATAAAATCAACTAAACTAACAAGAATTAGATATAAAATATAGGACTATTTTTGGTCCTATCATGGCCTTCAATTAAGTAAAATTTAGTTAAATAACAAGTTTAGCTTTAAACTTTTAAGATTATGTCTATCAATTTATTATTTAGTCCTTATACTTTAAAAAGCTTCTTACAAGTCATTGAACTTAAAAAAAATTACATTTATCTAGTCTATCTGCTTAACTTTGATTTTGATGACTTTTGATGTTAACTTCTCAATTTAATGCTTACGTGGCATGAAGGTTGTATTAACTAACAATTATGTGAAAAACTAATTTTGTGTAGGTTTGTTGGTCTAGACGCTTGATGACATAAATATTAAGCAGAGTTAATTTTAAAGACTTATTAAACCTAAAATTAAAAGTTTAGAAGTCCATTAAAAACTTAGAAGTCGGTTAAAAGTATTTTAAAGTATAAAAAAATTAAAGTCGATTAAAAGCTTTTTATAATATTAAAATTAAATAGATATACTTTGAAAAAAAAATTTGTATCTTATTAGAAACTTTTTAAAATACAAGAGATGTAAAACATAACCCTAAAAATTCAACCTGCTAGAATCTCTTTAAAGTAATGAAATTACATTGCATACAACTTTTAAATGTTTGATAGAAAACTATTATAAAATAATAACATGTAAATATCTTTTATTTATCACTTTCTTTCCCCCTTTTGTGATCCTTATTCATACAACTTTTCATGATGTAATTCAAATAGGATTATTAATCAGAGTTTCAAGAACTTGGCCGATTCACAATTTAATTTCAAACTTTCAGACTTGTCTAGTTGACTTTCAATCCCCACAGCCAATAAATGCACTTCAAAGTTTGACTTTTGATTTCATGTCTGTAATTTCAGTCAAACCAATCCAACCCCAAGAAGTTCTTGTCAGTTCCTAAGCTATAAATTTCATTTTCCTTCACTTTCCCTAGAAAAATTTATTTTCTTTCACTTTCCCAGCATCCAAACACGTTTCTTTTCTCAACTAAAATTCACACAGATCCTCTGTTCATCCCGAAGCCTCAAAATCCTCATGGAGGCAACTGAAGAAGTTCAACTTCATAGAAGAGGTATAATCATTTTTTACGTTTTATGGGATGAAGATAGAAACAATGATTTCTTAAGCTCATGTGAATTTTGATCAGGTAACCAAAGAGGGCGGAATTCAAACAAAACTCGAAAGCTCGAACGATACACACGGTGGATTCGCATCGGCTTCTACACCCTTTTTCTTGTGTGTGGGCAATCTGCTGCAACTCTCTTGGGAAGACTTTATTATGACAAAGGAGGGAATAGCAAATGGATGGCCACATTGGTTCAATCAGCTGGCTTCCCAATTCTTCTTCCCCTCCTTTGCTTTTTTTCCCAACCCACCAAATCTTTCTCAAAACAGCCAAACTTCCTCACATTTACCTTCATGTGCTTTGCTTTTGGTCTTCTTTTGATAGGAGACAACTTGATGTATTCTTATGGCCTTCTCTATCTTCCTGTCTCTACTTACTCACTTCTTTGTGCAACCCAATTGGCTTTCAATGCACTTTTCAGCTTCTTCCTCAATGCTCAGAAGTTCACTCCCTATATACTCAACTCCCTCGTCCTCCTCACCGTCTCGGCTTCCCTTCTAGCATTCAACTCCGAGTCTGACACCACAGCTCAGTCCAGTAAAGGGAAGTTTGTAATCGGGTTCTTTTGCACACTCGGTGCATCTGCTGCATATTCGTTGTATCTTTGTCTTCTCCAGGTGTGTTTTGAGAAGGTTTTAAAGAGGGAAACGTTCTCCACGGTGTTGGATATGCAGATATATCCTTCATTCGTGGCGAGCTGCGGTTGCGTGGTCGGTCTTTTTGGGAGTGGGGAATGGAGAGGTTTGGGAGATGAGATGAGGGCATATGAAGAGGGGAGAGTTTCCTATGTGATGACATTGGTTTGGACTGCAGTGACATGGCAGGTCTCCTCCATTGGTTTGTTAGGGTTGATTTTTGAGGTGTCTTCATTATTCTCTAATGTGATTAGCACATTGGCTTTGCCTGTGGTTCCAATTCTAGCAGTGATATTTTTCCATGACAAAATGGATGGGGTGAAGGCCATGGCTTTGGTTTTGGCTCTTTGGGGATTTGTTTCCTATATTTATCAGAATTACCTTGATGAGTCTAAAGCCAAGGCAACCCAACAGAATGTTACTGATGTCAATGCAGTTTGATAACAATGATAAGTCTGATTTCAGCAGATGACGGTCTCGAACACGAGGGAGATGACGGTCTCAAACACAAGGGAGATGACGAACCACCTGCCTAGGACAAGAAAGAAGAAGATGATGACAAGAGAAAAGGTGAAGAGAATCCATTGTAGCTCGTAGGCCACATTAGTTAGTGTTGTTTTTTAAAAATTGCAAACTAGAAAACATTCATAAACTTTCTTCAAGTGTGCTGAGATTTAGTTCTTTCCATTTGTTTTTGTGAATGCATGTGGTATTCCCTAAAAAATAGAACCACTTTTCTAAAGAACTTCCAACAACAACAAAAACATTCCAGATATTATTTTTTTTTACTTTCAGACCAATGTTAGTGAAATGTCTGTTCAATTCCAATGTTCCCTTCTGCGAATCTAAAAACATACATCCCTAAGTGAAAGAATCACTCCGACAAAATTATGTCGAACCAATACATTACAAAGTTATGTTAAACTTGAGGTTCTTAAGCATAAATAAAAACAAACAATTAGAAGCTGATGTTATTCGACTCGGGTGTATCTCCGACAGAGCTTCCTCCATGGAAAGATTTTAGTTTATGTCGAACCATCATGAGTCCCTTGGTCGTTTGTTAATCTGTGCTTACTTTGAGCTGCCAACTCCAAGGAATTGGTCTACTAGTTTTGCTACCGAGCTCGCTAGATTATCTGCTGCTTCCTGTGTGGATGCCTCTGCATAGACACGAATAACATCCTCGGTTCCTGATGGCCTTATGAAACAACGTCCTTGAGGATATTTTGCTGCACCAGAAAATGAAACCAATCGTGGACATTATTGCTTGAAGAAAAGATACAAGAATAATATAGAGCCGATCAGGGGGAGATCATTTAATATAATTTCAAAGGAGAAAAGGATCGCCTATCTAAGGGAAACAATCCCTCTAGTTTAGCTGAAATGAAATATAAGAAACAGATCTTATTGAAAGAGATGAAGAAGATGGAACAAAAGAATCCGAAGGAATTACTAGTATATGGGGAATAACTAAAAAACAGTTCTAGAGTTTGTTGATCTAACCCGGGCCAACCAGTTGTACAGTCTAAAAAGGCAACTAAAGTCAAAACCAGAAACAAGATTGTAAAAAGGTGGAGAAAGATAATTATGCAATGTGTCATGTTATAGTCCTTATATTAGTATAATTGTATTTTGTTAATATAACTCTAAGAGTGTCCTTTATTGTCTTTTTACGCTCTTCTATTTAGGTTAACCCTGTATACTTGTATATATATATATCTTGAGTGAATGGAATAGAACATACTGATTCTCTCATACTTTAGCATTAACATGGTATCAGAGCCTAGGATTTTCTAGGGCAATTAGGGTTCTTTGTTTTTGTTGTCCTTAGGGATTTGGAACTAATTAGGGTTTGAGATTTGAAGGTTTAAGTCCTTTGTGTGTGAGGTTTGCTTGCTGCCACTACTATCAGGACTCTCTTCACCGCCGAAATCCGCTGCTGTTGTCGCCGGAAACCGCCGCCGGAAACTGCTGCCGCCGCCGGAAATCTGTTTTTTTTTTTTTTGGGCTTCGCTCGGTTTTGCATACTCTTTCTAGTGGTGTGCTTGTTGGGGTCATATCCCTCTCGGTTTAGGGTCAGTTTGAGACACCCCTCTTTGGCAATCTAGGGTTTTTGGTACAATTCTGTTTTGGGCCTTTCAATGCTGCTTTTTGTGGTCCTTTTTTTCTTTTCTTTAGTTATGGTGACAAGAAAGGTATGGTGATGACGGAGATGATCCCTATGGTGTCAAAGATTACAGAAACATAAGCTTAATGGGTCTAATTTTTATGCATGGCGGACAAACATTCGTCACTACATTCGAGTCTCGATATGGATGATCATGTCACCGGAAATTCACCACCGATCGATGATACTAGAAAAAATTGGTTACGATGATTCTAGGCTTATTCTACAAATAAAGAACTCTATTGAGAGCAACATCGTAGGGTTGGTTAATCATTGTGAATCTGCTCACGAGCTCTTGGAATATTTGGAATTCCTTTACTCTGAAAAGGGAATATTAGTAGAGTGTTTGATGTATGCAAAACTCTCTTTCAACCTGATCAAGGTGAGAAATCTCTGACTAGTTACTTTATGGAGTGCAAACATCATATGCAGAGTTTAATGCCTTGTTGCCTATTAGTAATGATGTGAAAGTTCAAATCGCACAACGCGTGAACAAGCTGCTTCATCATGAGTTTTTAGTTGGTCTCGCTTTCTAAATATGATATGGCAAAAGATCAAGTTCTATCTAGCTCGACATCTCCTCATTGGAAGATGCTTATACTCGCATACTTCAAATCGAGAAGTCGCAGGTAACCTTGCCACCTGAGTCAAACAGTGCCTTGGTTGGACAGACAGGTGAGTACAAAGGAAACAAAGGGGTTGGACCCAATGCATATAAAGGTAATTCGAACACTCAGAGAGCAAACTCGGGTGATATTGTTTGTCACTACCGCCATAAGCTTTGGTCATATGAAGCGTGATTGCGGACGATTGTTGAATAGAGGCGAGAGGTTTCCATCTGCACATGTTGCCTCTACACTGATAATCCCGATAAATCTATCTCGATTTCTCGCAGAGAGTTTGCTCGATTCCCGCCAAAGATCAAGAGTCGCTAAAGGTGTCATCCTCCACTCCTATTATCGCATTCTTGGCCACACGGTAATACATCTACGTGTCTTCTTTCCTCCTCTTCTAAATGGGTCATAGACTCGCGCCTCGATCATATGACAGTAATCCAAATTTATTCTCTCATATCTCGTCCGTATAAATCTTCACCTAATGTTACTATAGCCGATGGGACCACCTCTCATGTTTTAGGGTCGAACCTCATCAATCTTACCAAGTCAATTTCCTTGTCTTCTGTTTTAAGTTTACCGCAGTTCTCCTTTAACTTGATTTCAGTTAGTAAGCTCACTCGAGATCTAAATTGTTGTGTCTTATTCTTTCCTGGTTATTGTTTATTTCAGGATCTTTTGACGAAGAAGACTATTGGTAAAGGGCACGAATCGGGAGGTCTCTATATTTTTGAACCACACATATCCACAAATTGCCCATGCTCTCTGATGACCTCTCTCTTTTGAAGAACATTGTCGTTTGGGTCATCCATCTTTTCTCTGTCTTGAAGAGTCTTCGTCCTCAATTTAATCACTTGTCTTCGTTAGATTGCGAGTCATGTCGGTTTTGCTAAATTTCATCGTCTAAGTATGTATCCTAGAGTCAATAAACGAGCTAATGCTCCATTTGAGTTAGTTCATTCTGATGTTTGGGGTCCTTGTCCTGTTGAGTCTAAGCGAGGGTTTCGGTACTTTGTTACATTTGTCGATGATTTTCTCGTGTCACGTGGTTATATTTAATGAAGAATCGCTTCGAGTTACTTTCTCATTTTCGCAATTTTCATGCTTGAAATTGTACTCAATATCATGGTTCTCTTAAAGTTCTCGCAAAGTGATAATGCTAAGGAATACTTTTCTCATGCTCTTAGTTCTTATCTAAGTGAACATGGCATTCTACATCAATCCTCATGTGTTGATACTCCGTCTCAAAATGGAGTTGCCGAACGAAAGAATCGCCATCTCCTTGAAACAACAAGAGCCTTAATGTTCCAGATGAATGTCCCCAAACAATTTTGGGCTGATGCTATATTGACGGCTTGTTTCTTAATCAATCGTATGCCCTCGTCGGTTCTTAAAGGTGAGATACCTTATCGTATTTTGTGCCCAGCCTCCTGCGTTCCCTCTCCCACCAAAATCTTTGGTTGTACTTGCTTTGTTCGAGATGTTCGCCTCTTCTCACCAAACTCGATCCGAAATCTTTAAAATGTGTCTTCCTTGGTTATTCTCGTGTCCAAAAAGGGTATCAGTGCTATTCTCCTAGTCTTGATCGTTACTTTGTCTCTCCCGATGTCACGTTCTTTGAAGATGCTTCTTTCTTTACTTCATCTTCGAATACGTGTCGTGGGGAGCATCGAGAGGGACGAGGATGATTTTCTTGTTTATACAATTTTCTCCTCTTGTGAGTCTTCTGTGCTTCTTCTCCATCTCCATCCGTTTGTATTAACCCACCTATCACTCAAAGTTTATTCTCGACTTACGACCTCCTTCGATGCATGCATGCCCATGCTGCAGGCTTCTTCTTCGTCATTGGATTCGAGAACAAACGATGATCTTCCTATTGCACTTCGTAAAGGTAAACGTCAATGCACATATCCTATTTCCTCTTTTGTTTCATATAACCATTTGTCATCTTCTACTTGTTCATTCATTGCATCCTCCAATCTATATCTGCTCCTAAGACTGCTCTCGAAGCTTTGTCTCATCCTCGTTGGCGTCTTTGCAATGGTGGAGAGATGACCGCCTTAGATGACAATTGTACTTGGGATTTAGTGTCTCTTCCTGCAGGAAAGAAATCTATTGGTTGTAAGTGGGTTTTGCGGTTAAAGTCAATCCGGATGGATCGGTTGCTCGATTGAAAGCTCGCCTTGTTGCTAAAGGCTACGCACAAACTTATGGGATTGACTATTCTCGATACATTTCTCTCCTTGCTAAAAAATGACTTCGTTAGGTTATTCATTTCATTAGCATCGATTCATCACTGGCCATTGTATCAACTTGATATTAAAAATGTCTTTCTTCATGGTGATCTTGGGGAAGAGGTGTATATGGAGCAACCTCCGTGGTTTGTTGCTCGGGGAGAAAGGGAAAGGTATGTCGCCTTCAGTAAATCCTTGTATGGATTAAAGCAGAGTCCACGAGCATGGTTTGGGAAATTCACTCGGTGATTGAAAGCTTTGGAATGAGAAAGAGCAAATCGATCATTTTGTGTTTTACAAGCGATGCGAGAGTGGTGTCATCCTGTTGGTTGTGTATGTTGACGATATTGTGATTACAGAGAGATGATACATTGGGCATCCAATCTCTCAAGACCTTTCTCCATAGTCAATTCCACACGAAAGATTTGGGAATGTTGAAATACTTTCTAGGAATTGAGGTAATGCGAAGCAAGAAGGGAATCATGCTATCACAGAGAAAGTATGTTATTGACTTGTTAATCAAACAGTAGGAAGTTAGGGGCTAAGCCATGTAGTACCCCGATGATGCCTAATGTACAACTCACAAAAAGAGGAGAATTATTGAAAGATCCCGAACGATATAGGAGGTTGGTGGGAAACTCAATTATCTTACAATAACTCGACCGGACATAGCTTATTCAAAGGAGTATCGTGAGCCGCACATGTCTTCTCCTACAATTGATCATTGGGGCTGCAGTGGAGCAGATTTTGTGTTATTTGAAAGCGGCTCCGGGCGTGGTTTATTATATAAGAGCTATGGGCATATGAACATTGAATGTTTCTCGAGATCTTGATTGGGCGAGGATCTAAGGAAGATAGAAGGTCAACGTCGGGATATTGTGTATTCGTTGGTGGTAATTTGGTTTCTTGGAAGAGTAAGAAACAAAATGTGGTTTCACGATCAAGTCTTTGAGTCGAATATAGAGCAATGGCACAATGCATGCGTGAATTAGTTTGGATACGTCAACTTCTTATTGAATTGGGATTTGATATCACAACACCGACCAAATTGTGGTGTGATAATCAAGCGACTCTACATATAGCATCTAATCCAATGATTTCATGAGAGAACTAAACACATTGAAGTTGATTGTCATTTTGTACGTGAGAAGATACAACAAGATTTGATATCGACAGGATATGTGAAGACTGGAGAGCAATTAGGAGATATCTTCACCAAAGCATTGAACGGAGCACGAATTGATTACCTCTCTAACAAGTTGTGCATGATGGATATATATGCTCCAACTTGAGGGGGAGTGTTAGAGTCCTTATATTAGTATAATTGTATTTTGTTAATATAACTCTAAGGGTGTCCTTTATTGTCTTTTTACGCTCTTCTATTTAGGTTAACCCTGTATACTTGTATATATATATATCTTGAGTGAATGGAATAGAACATACTGATTCTCTCATACTTTAGCATTAACATGTCAGTTGAAACTTGCGACAAAATTAACTAAGAATATAAAGATTTCAGTATTGTCGTTACCTATTTCCAAATTGATTGCTTCTTGTATCCCAGTTGGCTTCACAACCTCAGTTTCTGCGTTAGTTGTTTCAACCGCTGTTCTATCAGCGACTTTCACCTGTGAGTTAACGAAGAAAGAGTCAATATTCAAATCAAAAAAGTGAGATGAATCTTCTTCAAATAGTTGCATATGAACGCCACAAACAAGCATGCTCCCACAGTCCTACAATCTACAATAGTAGAATTTGTAGTGTTATTGCCACACACAATAGCAGAATGAACAAGGGAGGACGGAAATAACATACAGTTTTCCTTCTAATTTGTCCCTATAAATTTTGATTTTAGAACTGCCCATAAAAACAGTTTTTGGTTCAGCCACTGTTGAAACAAGAAAAAGGTGTCTTCTGATGGTAACCGCAAGGATAAAAGATATATCTAGTTATACGAAGAGGTAAAAATCCTGAAGTTCACCAGCAGCTAGAGTTTTTGGCATTTTCAATCCTGACAAGCAAAATTCGCCTACTTCAGAAGTCGCATTTTAATTGTATTGTTCTGCGACAAACAAAAGGGTTACTTTCAAAATAGGACCATAGATACTTGCAAGAATATTTATGATGAATTTGATTTCGGTTAGACTTGAATTTAGGAAAAAAATAGAGATATTGTATTTCTTCACATACTAATTAAAATACAAGATCCTCTTATATAGGAGAAAGACCATCTACTAATAAGGAAACATCTATCAATAAGAGAAAAGAATATTATAGGTATAAATAATAAAGATACACAAAAATACACATTATTACCAAAGATATACAAGAAATCCAACACTCCCCTTCAAGCTGGTTTGTAGATATCTTCCATAGCCTGCTTGGTGATAAGTTTATTGAATTGTCCTTTTGAAAGTCTTTTAGTTAGCATATCAGTCGTTTGTTCTGTCGTGGGAAGATAAGATATGCATATCACACCTGGATCAATCTTCTCCTTTATGAAATGTTTGCAACTTCTATATGGTTTGTCCTATCATGTAGAACTAGATTATGAGATATGACAATGACAGCTTTGTTATCACAATATACCATTATAGGCGTTTTTTGAGACAATTTCAGCTCGTTGAGTATCCTGTCAATCCATATACCTTCACAAATTCCATGTGCTAGGACTCTAAATTCCGCTTCAGCACTACTTCTGACTACTACATTTTGTTTTTTACTACGCCATGTAACTAAATTTCCTCCAACAAATGAACAGTAACTTGATGTAGATCTTCTATCAATAGGACTTCCAACCCAATTGGATCAGCATACACTTCAACTTGAAGATGGTCATGTTTTTTAAATAATATACCTTACAAATATCTCAGGATTCTATACACAACTTCGAAATGAGTGGGTCCAGGTGAGTGCATAAATTGACTTTCTATACTTACTGCAAATGCTATATCTGGGCGTGTGTGTGATAAATAGATCAGTCTACTCACAAGTCTTTGGTATCTGTCTCTGTCCTTTACTTCTTCAGCTTTTGCAGCTTGTAATTTTACATTTGGTTCGATAGGAGTTTCTGTTGTTCGACAACCAAGTAAACCCATCTCTTGAAGTAAGTCGATAACATATTTCTTTTGATTAACAAAGATACCTTTCTTAGATCTTGCGAATTTCATCCCTCAAAACTACTTTAGGGCTCCCAAGTCTTTGATCTGAAACTCACTTGCAAGTTTGTTCTTAAGATTAGTCAAGTTTTCTTCATCATTACCTGTAAGAATAATATCATCAACATAAACAATTAAAATAGAAATTTTACTATTTCAAAGTGTTTGTATAAAATAGTATGGTCTGCTTGACTTTGAAGGTATCCACAGCTAGTGACTGTCTTTCCAAAACGTTCAAACTAAGCTCTTGAGGCCATATAGGGATTTTTTCAGTCTGCAAACTTTATTATTTCCAAGTTCTATTTCAAAACCTGGTGGTAGACTCATAAATACCTCCTCCTCTAAATCACCATTGAGAAAGGCATTCCTAACATCTAGTTGATGAAGTGACCAATCTAAATTAGTTGCAAGAGACAAAAGGATTCTGATAGAGTTGATTTTTGCAACTGGAGCAAAAGTCTCCTGATAATCAAATCCATAGGTTTGAGTGAAACCTTTTGCTACTAATCTGGTCTTGTATCTTTCAACAGAACCGTCAGCATTACACTTTACAGTAAACACCCATTTGCATCCCACCGTCTTCTTATCTTTTGGCCAGTTTGATATTTCCCAATTACCATTTTGTTTCAGAGCATTCATCTCCTCCATGACTGCTAATTTCCAATTTGGATCATCTAGGGCTTCTTGTATGTTCCTTAGAACAAATAAGTTGTCTATCCTAGAGGTAAAGACTTTATGACTATTTGACAATTTTTCATAAGAGATATAGTTTGCAATGGGATATTTAGTACAAGTTCGAGTACTTTTCCTAATAGCAATAGGAACATCGAGATCAAAAATAATAGGTAAGGTATTTTGAATATTTGACAAATTAGGGATAGAAAAGGGATTACTAGACCTTTCATCATTGAGAATAGGAGATGAATTTTCAACATCATTTTCCAGAATTTCAAATTGGAATTGTATCGAGTCAACTCTTTGGTCTTGGTTCTTTTGATTAACTGCCCTTCTAGTATAAAACTTTAACTCAAGAATTTGACGTGTAGAGTCATTTTGTAGTATTTCTCCCCCTGAATGAGAAGTTTCTATATTTGACATCGAAGGACTAGTGACACACAAGTCACGATGGATGACACAAGGAAGGGATTTAGATGTTTCCCAAAAATTCAGATGTTTTCCAAAAATTATCTTCTAAATTTGATTTCTCCCCCTGAAGAGAATTTTGGGTAAAATATGGTTGTTTTTCTAAAAAAGAAACATCCATACTCACATAAAACTTTTTTGTCTGAGGATCAAAACATTGATACCCCTTTTGGTTTGAAGCATAACCCAAAAAAATGCATTTTATAGCCCTATGATCAAGTTTTGATCGAAAAGCATTTGGTATGTGAACGTATGCGATGCAACCAAAAATTTTTATGGGTAAATCAGAATGTATACGATTAGTTGGAAAGAACGTTTTAAGGCAATCAAGAGGGGTTCTAAAAGTCAAGACTTTACTAGGCATCCTATTTATCAAATAGGTAGCCATGAGTACAGCTTCCCCCCATAAATACTTAGGAACATGCATAGAAAACTGTAAGGCCTCCAATTATAAAGAAATACTCGAGGAGGGGTAAGAAAGTAATTGAGATGAGAGAGAATAGGGACCACCCAAGTTAGTTGGGCTTGGGATCGTGGGAAGCAATATTTGTTCTGTTCGGTGTAGTCTGTTTTTCTTTTGTCGAGTATTTTGTGAACAAAGATTGTAGGAGAGACCCAGCCTCTCAAATGCTGTGGAGTGGTTTTGGTTTCCTTATCAACGTTATCGGAGAAAATAACCATCTCTCCCTATTGAAGAACTATCAATAGAGGGGAGTTGGCTTCTTTCAACATCGTTACTTGATTATTATCTTTATCCTGTTGTTTGTGTGAGATTTTCTGCGTGCAAGGGAAGTTTAGATACCTAAAAAATCGGTATTAGAGTCCGTCGACCTGGGGAAAACTAGAAGAATGGCAATGGAAGAACGGCTCTCAGGAATGGAGTCGGAGGTGTTAGAAATGAAAGAGAGGTTTCAGAGGTTGGAAACCAATGTAGAAAAAGGCTGGGAAAGAGTAGCGGTAGAAAATGCGGAGAACCGTAAAGCTTTGGTGATGATGATAGCCGAAGGGTCAATCGGAAAAGGAAAGGGAAGCGTAACAGAGTCGAGCGGGTCCAAGGGTGGGGTATCGGAGAGAGTGACGAATCCCGATACTCGGGAAGAGGCCATTCCAAACCAGGACCGTCGTAGTGATAATGGGTCCGACAGGGGTAAGTATAAGAAGCTGGAGATGCCTGTTTTCACCGGAGCTAACCCGGATGCTTGGATGCTGAGAGCCGAAACTTATTTTGAAGTGCATCAATTAAGCGACCTGGAGAAAATGAATGTCGCAATAGTAAGTTTCGACCCGGACGTGATCGAATGGTACAGATGGACAAACAACCGGAAGAAAATAAGTTCATGGGAAGACGCTAGAGAGCGGATCCTTCTACGATGAGCGACCCAAGAAGGAAACTTATGTGCTAGATTTTTGTCGATTAAACAAGAGGGAACGGTGAGTGAATTTCGCAAGAAGTTTGAGTCGTTCTCAAGACCTCTTCCGGGATTACCAGAGGACGTCTTGGAGAATACCTTCCTCAACGGCTTGTCGCCGGAGATCAGGGCGGTAGTCATTAGTCGAGAACCACAGGGGCTGGAAGAAATCATGAAGCAAGCCCAATTGATAGAAGATCGTGAGTTGGCCCTATCCATGTTCCGAACAGATAGTAAAAATAGCCCAAGAGAAGAGAATCGAAAAGCTGGGCCCGGCCCAAAAATAGAGACTCCTGGGATTAGTAACTACAGAGGAGTGCACAGAGCTCTCCAGGACGTGCGACCCGTGTCGATTCCTGAGAGGAAGAATACGGAGAAACGCCCACCCCTTCCAAGACGCCTGTCAGACGCGGAGTTCCAGGCCAAGAGAGAAGCTGGCCTATGCTTCCGTTGTGACGAGAAATATTCGAAAGATCACAGATGTAAGAGATTAGAACTTCGAGAGTTGAGGGTAATATGGGAGAGCGAGCTTGGAGAAGTTGAAGTCAGCCAAGAAGTCGCTGAGACGGAGGAGGAGTGGGTGCTGGCTGAAACAGAAATTCGAGCTCTTACGGGATAAGGAGTGCAACTGGATTTCAAGACCTTGATGGGTTTTTCTGCTCCTGAAACGATGAAGTTGCATGGGAGTTTAGATGATCGCAACGTGGTTATACTAGTGGATTGTGGGGTGACACATAACTTCATATCTATGAAACTAGCTGTTGAGCTAGCACTCCCTCAGATGGACACAAAAGCTTTTGGAATAGTGATGGGTAATGGCCAAGTGACTAAAGGCCAGGGAGTCTGTAAGGGGGTAACTATACGGCTCGAAGGATACACTTACAAGGGGGATTTCTTACCCATTGAGCTGGGGGGAGTGGATGTTATATTCGGCATGTCTTGGTTGAAATCGATAGGAATGATGGAAGTGGATTGGAAGCAATTGTCACTGACGTTCATGACCGAAGAAGGGCAAGTGACCTTGAAGGGTGATCCGTCGTTGACCCGGTCACAAATATCCTTAAAAATGATGAAGAGTGAATGGGAAGTGGAGGATCAAGGTTACATGATAGAATTACAGGAAGTGAGGGATGCAGATGAAGGAGTCGAGGGTACCGGAATAGAAAACGGGGAAGAGTTGAGAACCTGGCTTGAGATTGAACAATTGAAAGTGGAGTATAGTGAATTGTTCTTCTTAAAGGAAGGACTTCCACCACCGAGAGAAGTTGATCACCGAATTACCCTAGCCGAAGGTAAGGGACCGATTAATGTGAGACCATACAAGTGCACGCTGCATACCAAAAAAATGAAATTGAGAAGATGATTATGGAAATGCTCTCAAATGCGGGATAATACGTCCGAGCACCGATCCTTTCTCTAGTCCTGCATTACCGTTAAGAAAAAGATGGTGGGTGGCGGTTTTGTGTTGATTACAGGGCTTTGAACAGGGCGACCATACCGGACAAATTTCCGATTCCAGTGATTGAGGAGCACTTAGACGAGTTGCACGGCGCGACGATCTTCACTAAGTTAGACCTGAAATCTGGGTATCACCAGATACGAATGAAGGAAGAAGACATAGAAAAGACGGCGTTTCGCACACATGAAGGACATTACGAATTCCTCGTTATGCCCTTTGGCCTCACGAACGCGCCGGCGACATTCCAATCGTTAATGAACAAGGTCTTTCGCCCTTCCTAAGAAGATGCGTATTAGTTTTTTTTTATGACATTCTAGTTTACAACCCTGATTATCAAACTCATTTATCCCACTTGGAAATGGTCTTTAACGTGTTGCGGGAGAATAGCCTGACTTTGAACGAAAAAAATGTGTTTTCGGACAGTGTAAAGTTGAATATCTGGGCCACTGGATTTCCGGGCAGGGAGTCGAAGCAGATAGGGGGAAAATAAAAGCTATGTTGGATTGGCCGAGACCCGAATCCTTGAAAGAACTCAGGGGATTTTTGGGGTTGACGGGATACTATAGGCGATTCGTTTTGAACTATGGCGAAATTGCCGCTCCGCTACATAGTATGTTAAAAAAAAATGCGTTCCAATGGAATCCAAAGTCCTTAACGGCCTTTGAGCAGTTAAAAAGGGCAATGACAACGGTGCCAGTCCTGGCATTGCCGGATTTCTCGTTACCATTTATCATAGAGACAGATGCATCCGGCACAGGACTGGGAGCTGTGCTAATGCAAAATCGAAGGCCGATTGCATACTATAGCCAGGCATTATCTGAGAATGCGAGATTGAAGCCTATTTATGAGCGTGAGCTGATGGCTATAGTATTTGCTGTCCAAAAATGGAGGCACTATTTGTTAGGCCAAAAGTTTGTAGTGATGACTGATCAGAGAGCTATGAAGAATTTACTTGAGCAGCGAGAGGTGCAGCCAGAGTATCAGAGATGGTTGACGAAACTGTTGGGTTATGACTTTGAAATTCGTTACAAGGCGGGAATTTTGAACAAGGCAGCAGATGCTCTCTCCAGATTAAGACCGAAAGGGGAATGTTCCTCGATGACAGCTCCGAACATTATTGATGTCTCATTAATCGCGAAGGAAGTCAAGGAAGATGAAGAACTACAGAAGATTGTGATGGAAATGGAAAGTGACCCGCTAAGCCATCCAAAGTTCTCCTTACACCAGGGACAATTACGATATAAGGACAGGTTAGTTTTATCTAATAAGTCCAAATTAATTCCTACGATACTTCAAATGTTCCATGATTCAGTGCTAGGAGGACATTCTGGTTTTTTGCGGACTTATAAACGACTTACTGGGGAGTTGTATTGGAGAGGTATGAAACAGGATGTTAAAAAATACGTTGCAGAATGTGGTATTTGCCAGCAGGATAAAACTGAATCTATGTCTCCAGCAGGGTTACTGCAACCACTTCCAATTCCGGATAGAATTTGGGAGGACATCAGCATGGATTTTATTGACGGTCTCCCTAAATCAAACGGAAAGGACTCCCTGTTAGTGGTGGTGGACAGGTTGAGTAAGTACGCCCATTTTCTAACGCTTAAGCATCCCTACTCGGCCAAAGAGGTCTCTTCTCAGTTTATTCAGGAAGTGGTCCGCCTCCATGGGTACCCCAAATCGATAGTTTCGGATAGAGATGTGATCTTCATGAGTAGCTTCTGGAAGGAGCTCTTCCGCATCCAGGGAACTAAGCTAAAGAGAAGCACCGCCTTCCATCCTCAAACGGATGGGCAGACCGAACGAGTGAATCGTTGCGTTGAAACATTTCTGAGGTGCTACTGCAACGAACATCCAAAGAAATGGGAACAGTGGATAGCTTGGGCAGAGTACTGGTATAATACCAACTTTCATACCTCTCTCAACACTACACCTTTTCATGTCGTCTACGGTAGACCCCCACCTCCCCTTATCTCTTACGGTGAACAGAGGACTAAGAATGACACACTCGAGCAACAACTGTTGGATCGGGATAGAGCACTTGCAGCTCTAAGAGAGCAACTGAGGATGGCACAGAAACATATGAAAAAGCAAACCGATAAACATCGACGGGAATTAGAATTCCAAATTGGGGATTGGGTTTATCTGAAACTACGACCCTATCGTCAAAGATCCGTGGCCCAAAGACGCTGTGAAAAACTCTCACCAAAATTTTTCGGGCCTTATGAAGTTATTGAACGTATAGGAGTTGTGGCCTACAAGTTGCAACTTCCGGTGAAGGCCACTATCCATCCGGTCTTTCATGTTTCCCAACTAAAAAAGGCAGTGGGATTCATGGGTTCGGTGCAGTCAAGAGTCCCTGATCTATCAGAGAATTATGAATGGTCTGCTGGGCCGGAGGAGTTGTTAGGGGCAAGATGGAATGAGGGAGAACAGAGGTGGGAATGCTTGATCAAGTGGGAAAATCAACTCTCGTCTGATGCGACATGGGAAGCGTATGAAAATATAAAAAGACAATTTCCAAAATTTCACCTTGAGGACAAGGTGGCAGTCGACCCCCGCGGTATTGTAAGGCCTCCAATTATAAAGAAATACTCGAGGAGGGGTAAGAAAGTAATTGAAATGAGAGAGAATAGGGACCACCCAAGTTAGTTGGGCTTGGGATCGTGGGAAGCAATATTTGTTCTGCTCGGTGTAGTCTGTTTTTCTTTTGTCGAGTATTTTGTGAACAGAAATTGTAGGAGAGACCCAGCCTCTCGAATGTTGTGGAGTGTTTTGGTTTCCTTATCAACGTTATCGGAGAAAATAACCATCTCTCCCTATTGAAGAACTATCAATAGAGGGGAGTTGGCTTCTTTCAACATCGTTACTTGATTATTATCTTTATCCTGTTGTTTGTGTGAGATTTTCTGCGTGCAGGGGAAGTTTAGATACCTAACAAAAACATTATGGCACGTGCAACTTCAAGTAAATGTCTATTTTTCTGTTCAACAATTCCATTTTGTTGAGGAGCATCTCGACACGTAGATTGATGTAAAATGTCTTATCCTTTAAAATATCACTCAGGTATTCATTGAAATATTCAGTCCCATTGTCAGAGTGTAAAATACTGATTTTAGTTTGAAATTGGGTTTCAATCATATTATAAAAATTTACGAAAAGATCTTTCACCTCAGATTTTTTTTTGCATTAAATAGACCCAAGATAGATGTGTGTGCCCCAAGATAGACGTGTGTGGTCATCAATAAAAGTAACAAACCATTTTTTACCACTACGAGTCATAATTTTAGAAGGACCCCAAACATCGCTTTATATTATGTAAAACGGTTTGGAGGCTTTGTAAGATTTTGGTAAATATGTGGATCGATGGTTTTTTGCAAAAATACAACTTTCACAATGAAAAGAAGAGCAATCAACATTTTTTAATAAATTTGGAAATAAGTGTTTCAGATAGAAGAAATTGGGATGTCCTAACCTACGATGTCAAAGTAAGACTTGCTCGTGAAAAGAGAGAGAACTAATTCTACTAAGACTCTGAGTTACTTTATTACTAAAAGAACCTTCATCAAAGTAATAGAGACCGTCAAGCATCCTTGCACTCCCAATTTTCTTCCCTGAGTCTTGATGCTGAAAAATACAATGAGATTCAAAGAAAGTGACATGGCAGTTAGAATCTCTACAAAGTTTACTAACAGATAAGAGGTTACAGGCTAGTTTAGGAACATGAAGGGCAGACTGTAGGAAAAGTCTATTAGTCAATTTAATGGTTCTTTTTCCTGCAATAGAAGAGAAACTACCATCTGCAATTCTAATTTTTTTTTCATTTTTATAGGAAAGAGAATAAGAATCAAATAACTGAGAAGAACTAGTTATGTGATCAGATGCTCCAGAATCAATAATCCATGGAGATGAATTACTACAAGAAAAAGCTTGAGGATAGTTACGTATTTGTGCCAAGGAAACACAAAGATTACCAGATGATAAATTGGTTTGCAGCAATTTCAACGATTGATCAACTTGCTCCTTACCAAAAAACCTTGAGTTAATGATTGTATTATTGAACAACCCACAGTCACTTTTGCTATGTTTCTGAGTCATTTCAACAATCAATTTAGACATTAGCAAAAACAAATCAAACCAATTAAGAAGTTGAAAATAAACCAAATCGAACCAGATAAAATGAACCACTGATTCTTTAACCCACTGTTGCACTGCCCAAATTAATGCTGAAATGAACCGGACCAAATTGAACAAAGTAATAGAACTAAACCAAGGGAGCAAGCCAAACCAATCTGGGCGAACCGGACCAAACCAGTCTGAGAAAACCGAACTAGACCGGACTGAGTTGAGTGGGTCACAAACCTTTAGCGTGAATCTTCGTGGATCTGATGTTTTCGAGAAGACAAAGGAAGACAAATCTGAGGAGCAAACGATGAGGAGCTGCGAAATAGAACCCACGGATCTGAGCACCCATGGATCTGAGCAGATCTGGTCGAATGGCAATGAACGGAGCAGCACGAATCTAAGTTGCAGACGGAACCCACGGAAATGAGAACCCACCTTATCACCGACTGTTCGAAGGAAGAAGATGGTGAGATTGTCTTTGTCGACCGTTCGATTTATGGGTCTTCGCCAACCGTTCAGTGAGATCGTCTTCGCCGCCTTGATACTCCGACCAGAAGAAGAAGATTACAGTCGCACGAACACCTTACCTTGATACTCCGACCGGAAGTAAAGTGCTTCATTTGAAGATGATAGCTAGGGTTCCAGCGGTTTAGCGGCTAGGGTTACTATAGCGGCGATGGCGGCTAGGGTTTTGCTCTGATACCAACTTGAATTTAGGAAAGAAATAGAGATATTGTATTTCTTCACATACTAATTAAAATACAAGGTCTTCTTATATAGGAGAAAGACCATTTACCAATAAAGAAACATCTATCAATAAGGGAAAAGAATATTACATGTATAAATAATAAAGATACACAAAAATACACATTATTACCAAAGATATACAGGAAATCCAACAGTTAGTAAACTCACCCATGACCTTAATTGTTTTATCTCTTTTTTTCCAAGCTATTGTTTGTTTCAGGATCGTATGACGAATGAGATTCTTGGTAAAGGATATGAGTCTGAATGCCTTTACATTTTTTATCAGCATACCGAAAGTTGTGCCTTACTCTGGTGTGCATCTTATCTTTGTTTAAAGTCCATTGTCATTTAGGTCATCCTTGTTTGTCCGTGTTAAAGCAAATTTATCCAGAGTTTCATTCTTTGTCTTCGTTGAATTGTGAGTCTTGTCAATTTGTAAAATTTCATTGGCTTAGTTCGAGTCTTGGAGTCCATAAATGAGCTAGGCTCCATTTGAATTAGTTCATTCTGATGTTTGGGGTCTTTGTCCTGTAGTGTCCAAACTAGATTTTGATATATTGTTGCTTTTGTTGACGCTTATTCTCGCCTGACTTGGTTATATTTAATGAAAAGTGGTTCTGAGTTACCATATGCACTTTTGTACTTTCCATACTGAGATTCAAAATCAGTGTAATGCCTCTGTTAAAATTCTACGAACTGATAATGCTGGTGAATATCTTTCTCACATATTGAGATCTTAGTTGTGTACAAATGGCATTCTTCATCAATCCTCTTGTGCTGACACTCCATCCCAAAATGGAGTCACTAAACGAAAAAACCAACATTTACTTGAAACTGCTAGAGCATTATCTTTTCAATTTCATATTCCAAAGCATTTTTGAGCCAATGTTGTTTCCACAGCTTGTTTTTTGATAAACATAATGCCTTCTTCAGTTCTTCATATTGAGATCCCTAATCGTGTTCTTTTGTCCGACTAAATCTTTGTTCCTGATTGCACCCAAAATATTTGGTTGCACTTGTTTTACTAGGGATGTCAGTCCTCATCATACCAAGTTATATCCTAAATCCTTAAAATGCATCTTCCTTGGTTCATGTTCAAAAGGAATATCGTTGTTGTCGTCCTAGTCTTAACAAGTATCTTGCTTTTCCAAATGTTACGTTTTTTTGAAGATATACCCTTTAGCCCATCACTGTTGAATCCGTGTCAGGGAGAGGATGACATACTTATCTATGTGATTGTCTCTCCTTCATCCCTCCCTACTCCATCTCCTATAGTATCTATTCCTTCCTCGTCCACCTATTACTTAAGTTTACACCAGACGCCCACCATAGCAACCTTCAGACACATGTCCTATACCAAAAGATTCTTCGATATCTAATCCTATAACACATGATGAGCTCCTCATTGCCCTTCGTAAAGGTAAACACACCTGCACTTACCCTTACCCTATTGTTTCATTTGTTTCTTATCACCAATTGTCACGCCCTATATATTCTTTCATTACATCCCTTGATTCTACCTTTATTCCTAACTCTGTTCATGAAGCTTTATCTCATTTTGACTGGTGTAATGCAATGATCAAAGAGATGAATGTTTTAGATGATAATGGTACTTGGCATTTAGTATCTTGTCCGGCAGGAAAGAAGGCTATTGGGTGTAAATGGGTGTTTGCCATTAAAGTTTACACCAGACGACCATTAAAGATACTCCATCTCCTATAGTATATATTCCTCCTCGTCCACCTATTACTCAAGTTTACACCAGACGACCACCATAGCAACCTTCAGACACATGTCCTATACCAAAAGATTCTTCGATATCTGATCCCGTAACACATGATAAGCTCCCCATTGCCCTTTGTAAAGGTAAACGCACCTGCACTTACCCTTACCCTATTGTTTCATTTGTTTCTTATCACCAATTGTCACACCCTACATATTCTTTCATTACATCCCTTGATTCTACCTTTATTCCTAACTCTGTTCATGAAGCTTTATCTCATTTTGACTGGTGTAATGCAATGACCGAAGAGATGAATGTTTTAGATGATAATGGTACTTGGGATTTAGTATCTTGTCCTGAAGGAAAGGAGGCTATTGGTAAATGGGTGTTTGCCATTAAAGTTAATATTGACGAATCAATTACTCGTTTGAAAGCCCACCTAGTTGCTAAAGGCTATGCTCAGACTTATGGGATAAATTATTCTGACACATTTTCTTCAATTGCTAAATTAACTTTTATTCGATTGTTCATTTCCATAGTTGATATCAAGAATGTTTCTCTCCATGGTGATCTTCAAGAAGAAGTATATATAGAGCAACCATGTAGATTTGTTGCTTAGGGGGAGAGTGATAAAGTTTGTCGTCTTAGAAAATCTTTGTATGGATTAAAACAGATCCCACGAGCATGGTTTGGTAAATTTAGTAAGCACTTGAGCAGTTTGGAATGAAGAAAAATACGTCTGATCATTCTTTCTTTCATCGATGATCTAAGAAGGGCATTATCCTACTTGTAGTGTACGTCGATGTTATTGTGATAAGTGGAGATGATACATCAGGTATATCATCTTTGAAAACTTTCCTTCAAGGTCAGTTTCATACTAAGGATCTGAGAACACTAAAGTATTTCTTGGGTATTAAAGTGATGAAAAGCAAGAAAGGTATCTTTTTGTTGCGACGAAAATATGTACTTGATTTGTTATTTAAGATAAGAAAACTAGGAGTTAAACAATGTAGTACTCTGATGATACCTAATTTGCAACTCACCAAATAAGGAGAAACATTTAAAGATCCTGAGAGATACAGAAGATTGGTCGGGAAGTTGAATTATCTGACAGTGACACGACCAGACATTGCTTATTCAGTAAGTGTTGTGAGTCAGTATATGTCTTCACCTATCGTGGATCATTGGGTTGCAGTAGAACAAATTTTATGCTACTTAAAAGCTACACCTAGACATGGGATCTTATATAAAGATCATGGTTATACAAAGGTTGAATGTTTTTCAGATGTTGATTGGGTAGGATCTAAAGAAGATAGAAGATCAACGTCTGGATATTGTGTTTTTGTATGAGGCAATTTGGTGTCGTGGAAGAGTATGAAGCAAAATGTGGTATCACATTCGAGTGCATAGTTAGAATATTGAGCTAGTCCGTGTGTGAAATAGTGTGGATATTTCAATTTTTTACTAAGATTGGATTCAATATGACTATGTCATCTAAATTGTGGTGTAATAATCAAGTTGCACTTCACATTGCATCTGATCCAGTGTTTCATGAAATGACTAAACATATTTAAGTGAATTATCATTTCATTCGCGAGAAAATATAATAAGGATTGATGTCCACAGGATATGTAAAGACTGGAGAACAATTGGGAGATATTCTTACCAAAGTCTTAAATAGAGCAAGAAGAAATTATCTCTGCAACAAGCTGGGCATGTTTGACATATTTGCTCCTACTTGAGGGGGAGTGTTATAATATATATTATTAAGTATATTTTTCCTTTATAGTAATTGTACATCTTTTTTAGTATTAGGGTTTCCTTGTATACCTATACATATGTGTTAGTGACTCTAATGTGAATACAATGAGTATTTTTCTCTCAATACTGTGTTACACATTCTACACAACCATTCTAAAGAAAGTTCTAAATACAGAACACTAGTAAAAAGATACTCAACCAACATAAACTTTGCTTCTTTTTCTCTCAAAAACGACAAATAGAAAACAATAATAAACTTGTTTCATAGCAAGAAAGCAGACAAGCAAACCTTGAGCTGCCTACTTGGTAGGTCCTGATAAAGCTCACTCCATTTATGTATCGACCAATTTTTGTGCCGTAGAATAGCCTCAACTAGAAGCAAGCCACTCAGAGCATCTCCCACAGCTTGATTGATCAATTTGCTGACTGCCACTAATCTGAAGGCTGCCTTTTGCGATTCCGAACCTGAAACATACGATAAAGTAGTTTTTACACTCAAAATATTGTTTTTAGGATACTGATTATAAGAAAGCAACACTAAAATTATAGGGTAATATCAAAGAGAAAACTGTCATGATAATAGTCTCACGAGAGGGCTATCTCTTCCCACATAAAATTAATTCCCAATATGTTTCCTCTCCCCCAAATTTCTTAACTTCCTATCCATTTATAACCATTCAACCCTAACAAACTCCTCAAGAAATACTAATATGTCACCCCCTAATATTCCTAATATAACCTCCAACAGTGAACCAACCATGTCAAACATTACCATTAGATACAGTAGAGAGCTCTAAATAAATGCGATGTAACACGGCATTGAAGTAATCTGAGAACAAGACAGTCCCATGACCATTTGCTTCAAAATAGATCCCAATATCAAATTCAGCAGCTTTCTCATGCAAGTACTTTACTCCTGTTGGAGTGAATACAACTTCCAGTCCCAACTCTTTAAGATACTGAGTTGATGCTCCATTTGCATAAGCAGTTTGTACGACACCAAGGCGGGGCTGAAAGTCAATTTTGGTAGCTTTGCTCCTTGCTGCCAAAATAGTTAATTGTTCCTTGATGAATATAGCAAATAAAGATAATATCTTGTCCCCATCAACAAGATTGATCTTATTGCTACTTTCCGATGGCACGTTAAAATATACAAGTCGATCAGCATCTCCATCGAAACTAGCACACCTGAAAAGCTAGAAGCATCCAAGCATTCAATACTACCTCCGATTAAGCATATTATCATTCTCAACCATAAAGATATATCAATAAAAAATGGTTCCCCTAATTGATAGATTGAACTTGCTACAACTAAAAACTGATCGCTATCCCAAAGGTCAACGATGATCATGATGGGAAAAAGAGATAGCCTATTCTGTATGAAACAATGCTAAAGTGCAAGTGAAAGTCATCGTTTATCAACAAACTACAACGAATCTTATAGTTACCTCCCTATAGCAAGATGTCAATATTGTGGAGTGTGAGTGACATTACATAACATGTAATCCACTATCTGATCTGGAGGGGGAAAGGGGTATTGTTGCACCTACCAGGCTGCCATGTTGACCAAACATTTATTTACAAAATCTAAGATAACTTCTTTGCAGTTGAAAATCAAGATATTTCTTAAGTGATATGATGTGTAAGTAAAAGCAACATCATCATAATATTTTCCATAACTAAAATAAACTCTATAATGAACAACATAGCAATGCCAAACCTGATCCCAACATCTTGTGAACAAATGTTACGTGGAACTATCTTCTCTTTCTGAACAAAATCAGCACCTACTCCTTCATTGAGTACACCTTCTCCTTTTCCTGAATTACGAATCTCAATAGTCAGACCATTCAACTTTTTCTTCAAAAGTTCTAACTTCAGTCCACCGACACCATTAGCCCCATCAACAACTAACTGGTCATCCCAACCATTCAGTTCATTACTTTTTGGGCTCAAATTCAACAAGCACCTATCAAACATAAAAGTCCTTTCACGAAGTATTCCAAATAAGTCAATTTCTAAGATAAATAAATAAAATAAAAAAACCTGAACGAGTCTGAAAGCTGATTGAAGTAATCAAGTTCGCCTGAAGCTTTCAAGCCTTGATTTCGAACCTGAACCATCCAATGTAATTGTGGGGTCGTCAAAATTCCCATATCATGAGCAACAGCCCCAATGATTGAACCAATTCCCTTCAATCAAGTTTAACAGTTCAAGTGAACAAAATGAACACTATTTCAACCAAAGGAAGGAGATAAGGTAACAACACAATAAACAAATTGAACTACTATTTCAAATGAAGGGAAAATACACGTTTAGCAGCATCAAGTAGGGCTTCTCCACTTGGCCTGGTATCTCTTGCCACCAGAATCTGAGCTGACTTTGATCCATCTAATAAGATATTTTCCTTCTCCGCAAATTCATTGATTAACTGTTTATCAATTTAATTACATAGCACATTTTAGGTTCCATGTCCAGTTATATGCAGGAAAACATATGAGAAATAATAACAAACTCACTCTCTAAATAAATTAACAATTCCAGCAAAAAAAAAAGTCAACTTCCTAGTGAAACAACTCTTCCCCCACTCTCTTCCTCCATGTTCCAGCCTCCAATTTCACCCTCATCAATCATTAACCAAATAAGACGAAACTAACAAAACCAGGCATTGTAATTGATGGTCATACTCGAACAAGATCTTGCGAGGATGACGCATTGGCGAGGGCATCGGCAAAGGGCTCCCACTCTTGGGTGAGCATCCCACCACTCCGATCAGCGACTTTTACCCCATTATCAGATACTTTATTGTGAGAGGCCGTGATCATCAACCCGATCACTGCCTTGGTTTTCAATGCTCTCAAAGCCGCCAGAATTCCCGCCCTATACACCGTCGAAAGAAGCACCGATGCATCCTCCCTAAAACCTGCCGTTCCATATGAAAACCTCACTCCTAACAGCACAAAATACAGAAAAACTAGTAAGTTATGAACAGTAGTAGCCGTTGTAAAGGAAGATGGTAAAAATGGGGTTAGCAACCTTGAGGAGGTGGGAAGCGATCAGATGAGCTAAGAAGGAGATCACGTTGCTCTTCGTTCATGGTCTCTAATTTGTAATATTCCCCTGAGAAAATTGGCTTTACTACTACTGTAGTGCTCAAAGAATGAGGCAACATTACAATGAAACAGAATCAGATAGCAATACAGCATGTAAGTAAGGATAATTCAAAAGGCAATGGCTATAACTGCCCTATGAAATTCCAAATACCAATATAACATACGCAGACAATGACACGATCAAACTAAAACCCAACACGCAGAGATTGGCCAAATGATGAAGATAGATCCAATTCTAATTTTAATTTGAAAGCACGAGGAAGTGGGTATTGATTATGATATATCAAAAAGACCAGATCTGAAAGAAAGGAATTCAAAAAAAGAACTCGACTCTTACCAGTCTGATGGAGGAGAAATGTAAGGATTGACGATGAGAGAGAGTGTGTGTGTCGTTGAGAAATTTCTGAGAGATTTATACGAACGGAATATTTTCGATTTTAAGATCGAACCGAATATTTTGCGAACCGAACCGAACCGTGCGGTTCGGTTTGGGCAATCAGCCCATTGGTTTTCTATTTTCAAAGCCATTGATGTCCAACAAAGTTTCACTTTTTTTTTCTTTTTTCCAACAAAGTTTCACTTTTCATTCCAGATAGAAAGAATGAAAATTATATATTGTTATCAAGTCAGAACGAGAGAGTAAAAAAAACACATTGATGAATCGAAAATTTTGATTTTACTCGATCTAAATTATATTGATTGGGTTGGATTGTAAGCTTATTTGGTTAGAATACGATTTTAACCTATTAAATTTTTATGAATTTGGTTGATTTATGTATTTTTTAAAAAAAAATTAGTGTTTGTTGGACTAAATCAACAAGCTAATTATTAATTTTAAAAAGTATATATATTTTGCTTATGATAAAATGGCATGCTTTTCATAATATATTTTTTTTTTCTATAGAATATTCACTCTCCATTTAGAAAATAGGTTTTTTTTTTTGCAACTTTTCAATAATCATTTTGTTTTAGTTTCTTGATTTTTAAAAATTAAGCCTATAAATACTACTTCCATCTATAAGTTTCCATGTGTTTGTTATCGCATGTGTTTCCAAAAAACCAAGTTAAGTTTTAAAAACTAAAAAAAATAATTTTCAAAAACTTGTTTTTGGAATTTGGAATTTGGCTTGAAACTCAAGTGTTTCCTTTAGAAAGAGGTTACGATTGTTGTCTATGCATGATAGTGATGAAGGGAATGGAAATCTCGCAGCGGAAGACGTTGTGAAACGTCGTTGATTCGTTATGCAATGTATTTCTTAAAATTGAACATAACACTTATATTCTTGGCTAAACATACTGATTAACAAGAAGAAAACATAAAGTAAAAGATGTACTTACTTGTTGAAGAACCCTTCTTCAGTGTTTTCTTCTCCGGTCACGAACTCTTTCGTACCAACGACCCCTACAACAACGATCCTCGAATCGAACAATAGGGACACCTGCAAAAGCGTTTCTCGGTTGTTCTCGGTAGATTGAGGGAGAGTATGTGGGACTCCCTTTGGTTTTGGGTAAGGAGAAAATGTAGAGAGAGTTGAGAGAGTTTGAGAGAAGGATTAGAGCTTTTTGGATCTTGAATTCCAAAAAATGAATCTCTTTCCTGCAAAAGGCTTCTCATCAAGCCTTTAAATAATGGTGAGTGGTGGAGTTAAAATCTCCACCAATTCACCATTTTACCACAAGCTTATAATATGCAAATCATATTTGCATATCACATACAATAAGGTATCTCATACCTTATTATACAAATCTCATTTGTATAATTGTGGAATTTTAAATTGAATTACATTCAATTCAATTTCTCCAATTAGCACTAACTAATCAATTAGGCTTTTATTATGAATCTCATTCACATCAAACTATATATTATGTCAACTATATCACATATAAATGACATAATTACCCAATTAATGAATTTGAACACTTCAAATCCACACCAAACTGTTAACCCTCAATTTATCCAGTTTGAGCCAATCGAGTGACCTAATGGACCTACAGATGACGAGCTCCAATGATCCGAGATTAACCTGCAAACTCTTTGACCCGATTATTCAACATTCATGAGCTACGGTAACACTCCACTAAAGCCCGTAGTTGCACTCTCATCACTGTAGGACAAGTTGTGTCCATCGATATAACCAATGCCCGTGAGTCGTCCCTTCACAGGTTGTTCGTAGTCACAACTGGGTCAAATTACTGTTTTACCCCTATGTCTACATCTTACCCCTTAAGTCTCACTGCTCCTCTAATGAACAACTACATCTTGTTTTCCTTATTTGTTTCATTGTGTGTTTGTTATTTGTTTCCTTATTTGTCGTATTTTAGTTTTGTGTGTTGTTGAGTATTTGTCCCCTGTTTTGGTTGTGTTGCTATTGTGTAAAAGTCTTGACTTGAATTACTAATTTTTTAAGTATGACTTTGCATGATTTTGATTCTTCATCATTCTACTGTCCCTCCCAGGACCTTAGGTATGTGCATCTTGATTTCTCTGAATACCATTTGTCTAATTTTTACCATTTTGTGCCTGAAATTGATGAAAATTCACGTGATGGTAGTTATTTAGGCACTTGGAACCATAATTTCTCGTACCCTGACCAACCTATAGAAAAATCTTCTCTTGTGGACCAATTAATGGAATATACGTTAGAATTGAAAATAAAAAATTTGGTTCATAATGAATTAGAAAGGTTGGATAGGTTAGAGGCTAAAGTGGTAGAACTTTGAGAAATAGTACAGGAAATAGCTCATTATCTCAATCAACTGGTAATTTCCCTTAAGGCCTTACGGAACAATTTCTTATTCTTACCACTAAGGAGGTGCCACCTAGGAAGACTTATTCATACGATAGTGAGGATGAGTTGGAGACTGAAACACACCAGAGACAGGTTTGTGAGGTAGATAATGGTAATACAATCACTTCCACGGAGGAAATTCAGGTGATAAAGTTCGAGGCTGAAAAGCCCTTTTATCTTTTATCTCCAGAATTTTCCTTTAATCCTGATAACCATTTGTCCTATACTCACGAGTGTTGTTTTGATTTTTCTTCTTTCATTTCATTAAACAAAAATACCAAAAACAATTTTCTTTCAGGTGCCCCAGAGAAACAAGATAGCCTTTTAGACTTAGAAGGCTATATCGATTCAAGCAAGAAAGGTCCGAAGAAATATGAGCAGTTTTACGTGTCTTGACGTCAATCATGAGTCACAGTCTAGCTAAAGACGTTAAAGAAAGCGCTTCTTGGGAGGCAATTCATGCTTTACATTTTTGTTATTTTCTGTCTTTAGTTGTTTTAGTTGTTTGTTAGTTCTTAGTTTACTTACTAGTTTGTTTGTTGTGTTTTGCAGATTGTGATGATGTCTTCATTCGTGAAATCCATGCTCCCGTTCTGAGGAACTCCAACACACGTGTTTTTGCTATCCAAGAAACTAAGAAAATAATAAATATCTTCATAACTCAGGACAATGTTGTTCACTCTTACCCTTATACTTGCTTTGTGCTTACTTTTGCAAACATGGGGACAATGTTTAGTTTAAGTTTGGGGGTGACATGTTATTGCTTTGATTGTGACTGTCCTGAGTATATATTGAATTGCTGATTGATCTTTTGCATAAGTATGATTATGATAGCCTAAGAAGAGAATTAATTGAAAATTTTTGTGATTCTGCTGAAACTTGAGAGCATGATATGAATTTGAGTTAATTTAAAAATTGTCTTGAGTTTTTCCTGGACTATTATGCACATAGCCTGTGTTCCTGTAGTTTTGAAATACTTAGAACAAAGTTATTAGACTTAGAAGTTTAATGTCACCTCGATAGGTCTAAGAGCTGATTTGAGAGTTAAACTACAGGATAGGGTGAATGACAATACGAAGTGCATGATCTGTATACTATGTAAAGTAGTTTGCTTTTGTTGTTTGTTTAAGAAAAAAAAATCGTGAGGGCAAAAAGAGCTACCTTCACTGTGATCAGTTAGGCCACTCATTGAGCGAGTGCTCTAGGCAAGGGTCCCTACAGTGGATGTGTAAAGGCTAGTGTCCTTGCACACAAAAAAAATAGAAAAAGTGAAAAAAAAAAGTGATTAAGTGTTGAGTAAGGTTATTTATTTCTTGAATGTGGGGAGGCTCAAGGATTAGTAATTATGACCAGTGTAGGGGGAAGTTGAATGGAGAGCCTAATAAAGTTGATCCGGGCTTAGTAAAAATGAAGGGAACATAGGCTAATCACACACACACGTAGGAACACTTAGGAAAAGTTTTAAATTGCTCATTGAAGTATTATGTTTGAGTGTGTCTTGTGATTGCCAAATTTTCTCTTAAATCTTTGAGGCTTGAATCGAATGTATGTATAAGAACAATCTCATGCTTAATTCTGTTTTTGCTCGAGACTAGCAAAAGTTTAAGCTTGGGGGGTGTTTGATAGCACACAAAATGTGTTATCCTTAGGCTAAATTATTACTAGTTTTATAATGATTTCATAGCTTTTATGTGTTTAAATCACTCAATTTCAGGTTAAGAGCTTAAACAGAACAATTAGAGACATTTTGGATCACTCGGGATCGAAACGAGGCTATTTGGAGCTAAAAATAACATTAATTGGAAATTGAAGGATCAATCCAAGCATGAAGACCCGAGGTGATGGCGTTGCAACGCCGAGCGTGCTGCGTTGATGCGTTGAAGGCCTATGCAGGTAGCGTTGCAACGCTGTTTTAGGGCGTTGCAACGCTATATCGATAAGGGAACAAGCATGAAGAACCGTTGCGAGGGCGTTGCAACGTCAGATCGATAAGAAGCGCGTGTTAGGGTAGCAGCGTTGCAACGCTGCCCTCAGCGTTGCAACGCCATCGATAGTTTCCATATCTACCACGCGGTTAGGGTACAACGTTGCAACGCTGCACCGATTTCATCTATAAATACATTCTTACATCTTCTTGCAAAGGGAGCCGAATTTGATAGAGAATTCACCCTAATTTCGAAATACACTTTGTGAGAAGAGAAAAGAGAGCATTCTTGGGAGCCAAAGCATTTGTTGAGGTTCGAGATCGAAGACGGGAGCTCGGAGACGAAGGACTGGAATCGACACATAAGTTTAATTTCTTTTTCTTTCAGATTGTAATACCGTTTTAAGACGTTTTCTACACGTTAGCTTGGTTTTCTTGTGATTTAGAGTAGCTAATTGTTGTAGTTAGGATTTGATTTGCATGTTAAGCCTTATTTGTTATGTATTGAAGTATGTTTTGTTCTTTATTTTTAGCAATTCGTTCTTTAACTCTTGATTTTGTTGGTTTAAATGGACTCGAGAGATAAAACTTAAATTAGAGCAAAGTTGTCAAAACTCTTAGAAGTCTGGCATGAGAATGACCTAGAAGTCTAAGGGAAACACATAAATAAGTTGCTGAATGTCGTGCATGTTGTAGGTTCATATGGAGACTATAGAATTTATTGCATGTGCGAGACTCACTAAGAATCGAGAGATTTTTTTGAGTATTTTACTTCTTGTTTATAAATTCATCACATTAGTTTATTGCATGTGTTAATTAAGTGATTAACTTGTGAAGTCAATTTCCTCTAAATCTATCAATTCGTGTCTCCACGTGTTTGTTTATCTTTAATTCTTGTTTCACCACCTATCCATGTTATGTTTCTTTAGCTAAAATTGAGAATTAGTATATTGGTAATTAATTAATCTAGAAACCCATTCCCGAGGACGATACTTGGACTCTTAAATCACTATACTAAAACTTAACCCGTACACTTGCGGTATTGTATTATCAAAATTATACGCAACAGTCCAACCATAAACAACATCCCTCTCGGGCCAGTGAGAGTGTGGGCGTCCGTTGTCCAAGCCCTGGAGACAACACTTAATAGAACAACTCATCTAGTTTCCCTAATTCGGGAACGAGTGAATTCCATCTTGCGTAGTTAAGTTCTCAGCTCCCCACGTGGTACTGTCCCTGAGAAGATAGGCATGTTAGGCGAGTAACAGTGACCACCCTCACCCGTACTAGTCAAAGGACAAAACTCCGCAAATAGGAGTCGTAACACGCTTAGGATTAACGACGAGTCACTAATGGCATCTACGAAGTTATTAGTCCTATACTGTTAATGGTGTTACATCAGTAAGTCTAATGATTCACAGTCCGGTCTTGTACAATCTCATTGCACAGGATGCCCCCACTCACATGTCAACCACATGAACGAGCTGGATCACCTCGTTTGTATCTAATACAAAGTGGGTCGCATCCACAGTTTAACTAGGATTAGGTCTCCAACCCTATCCGTATACTGTAGACCGTTCGGGTCATTTATTCGAACGTGATCCTCCCCGTGTGTCCACTACACATTGTTCGAGTTCTAGTACTCTCATAGTACAATGACCCTGGAGCTTAGTTTATTGGATTAAGTTTATAAAATATGCGAGACACAAAGTATTGAAAAAATAACTCTTATTTATTTCAACATAAAATATTACAAACTACACGAGATTAGGGCATACACCTCAACAAACTCCCACTTGAACTAAAATAATACATAAAATAATACAATAAACTAGGGCATTAAATACCCCTTTACAATACTCCCACTTGCCCTAGTCAGGAAGCAATCGAAGACCTAGACTCTCTAGGTGACCCTCAAATACTTTAGCCGTGAGGGTCTTTGTAAATGGATCAGCAACGTAGTGCTCCGACGCTATCTACGTGATTGTCATGTCTCCGCGGTGCACAATCTCCCGTATCAAGTGATACTTACGCTCAATATGCTTACCCCTCTTATGACTCCGAGGTTCTCTCGAGTTGGCTACTGCACCACTGTTGTCACAAAACATGGTAACTGACAAGTTCATATTTGGAACAACTTCCAAATCTAGCATGAACTTCCTAAGCCAAACAACTTTTTTTGCAGCTTCACAAGCCACAACATACTCGACTTCCATCGTGGAATCATCGATGCATCCCTGCTTGATGCTTCTCCACACTACAGCTCCTCTGTTCAGAATGAACGCTGACCCCGATGTGGATTTCCTAGAATCCCTATCGGTCTGGAAGTCATAGTTTGTGTATCCCGTAAGGATCAAATCCCCACTTTCATACACAAGGTTGTAGTTCCTCGTTCTCCTAAGATACTTGAGGATTGCCTTAAAGGTTGTCCAGTGATCTAATCCTAGATTAGATTGATACCTACTGACAGTCCAACCTGTATAACATATGTCGGGCCTAGTACACAACATGGCGTACATCAGGCTCCCTACAGTTGAAGCATAAGGGATCTGTCCCATATGCTCAACTTCTTGAGGCGTCTTAGGACATTGATCCTTAGACAGGTGAGACAACATCTTGTCAATATAAGATGCTTGAGACATGGCTAACGTTCTGTTCTTCCGGTTCCAGACTATCTGGATACCTAGAACATACTGGGCCTCTCCCAAATCTTACATTTGAAATTGCGAAGCCAACCATTCCTTAATGTCAGTAAGAAATCCTACGTCATTCCCAATGAGCAGGATATCATCCACATACAATATTAAAAATGCGACAGTATTGTTGATGATTTTCTTGTAAACACAAGGCTCATCAACATTCTAATTAAAGTCATAAGATTTGATCGACTCATCAAACCTTATATTCCAAGACCTCAAGGATTTTTTCAGTCCATAAATAGACCTTTGAAGCCAGTGATAGCACATAAAATGTGCCATTCTTAGGCTTATTTATTGCTAGTTTTCATGTTAATTTCAGAGCTTTTATGTGTTTTAATCATCTAATTTCAGGTAGAGAGCTTAAACAGGACATTTGGAGATATTATGGTTCACTCGGGATCAAATCAAGGCTTTTTGGAGCTTAAAATAACATCAAATGGAAGTAGAAGAACCATTCCAAGCTAGTAGACCCGAGGTGATGGCGTTGCAATGCCCTGCAGGGCGTCGCAACGTCGTGATTGCAGATTTTATGCTTAGAGGACCCGTGCCAGTAGCGTTGCAACGCTTCTTTACAGCGTCACAACGCTATCTCGATAATAAATTAGCATTGAAGATTCGTGGCGATGGCGTTGCAACGCTCTTTCTGGCGTTGCAATGCTAGTTCGATGAGGAGGTGTGTGATTAGGGTAGCGGTATTGCAACGCTGCCCCCAACGTTGCAACGCCGTCGAGAGTTTCCTTATTTATTCTGCGCCTAGGGCACTACATTGCAACGCTGCCCCTAGCATTGCAAGGCTGTGTTGATTGCACTATAAATACAACATGTTGTCAATCTTACAAAGGGAGTCGAATTTGATAGATTTCACACCCTAATTTTGAAATACACTCTCTAAGAGGAGAAAAAAGAACATTCCTTGGGAGCTAAAGCGTTTGTGGAGGCTCGAGATCGTGACGGGAGCTCGGGGACAAGGGACCGACATCGACACATAAGTTTATTTCTCTTTCTTTTAGATTGTAACTTAGTTTTAAAGACTATCATACAACTTTAGCTTGTTTTTATGGTGATTTTGAGTGGCTAAGCGTTGTAGTTAGGATTTGATTAACATGTTTTGAATTTGTTTAATTTATGTATTGAACTTTGTTATGTTATTTATTTTTGGCAATTCATTCTTAATTTCATAAATCTTGTTGGTTTAAGTGGACTCGAGAGAAAGAAACTTAGATTATAGCAAAGTTGTCAAAATCCTTAGAAATCTGGCATGAGAATGACTTAGAGTTCTTTGGGAAACATATAAAGAAGTTGCTTAATGTCGTGCATGCTTTTAAAATTCATAAGAAAACTTTAGAATTTATCGTGTGTGCGAGGCTCGCTATGGATCAGGAGATTCTTTTGAGTATTATCAGTTCTTGTTTATAAATTCATAATATTAGTTCCTTGCATGTGTTAAATAAAGACTTAACTTGTGAAATAAACTTCCTTCAATTCTATCATATTCGTGTCTCCAATTGTACATTTATTTTCTATCTTTGTCTTCACTATCTATCAAAGTTTTGTTGTTTTAGCTAAAATTAAGGATAAGTATCTTGGTAATTAATTATTCTAGAAAACCCATTCCTAAGGACGATACTTTGTACTTAAATCACTATATTAAAACTTGACCCGTATACTTGCGATATTGCAATATCATTTTACGCAACAGCCGACAAACCTTTTGCTCTTGGCCTTGGGCAATGAACCCTTTGGATTGGTCCATGTAGATGGTCTCGTCAAGATTGCCATTCAGAAAGGTCGTCTTGACATCCATCTGCCATACCTCATAGTCATAATATGCGGCGATGGCCAGAAGGATCCTGATAGACTTTACCATGGCAACAAGAGAAAAGGTTTCCTCATAGTCAACCCCTTCAACTTGGGTAAAACTCTTTGCCACTAGTCTGGCTTTGAAGGTCTGCACCTTCCCATCTACGCCACGTTTACGCTTGTAGATCCACTTGCAACCAATAGGTTTAACCTCATCTTGTTGGTCCACAAGCTCCCATACGGAATTGAAGTACATCAACTCCATTTCTTGGTCCATAGCTTTAATCCATTCGTCTTTGTCAACGTCTGTCATTGCGTGATCATAGGTCAATGAATCCTCGCAGTCATCATCAAGGGTGACGACTTGGGTTTCAACCAAACCCATGTAATGTTCAGGCTGTCTCACAACCCTCCCACTATGTCGAGGCATTCTCAACTCTTGAGAACGGACTTGACTAGACGAGCTAAGATCAACAATACTTGTTGATGTACTAGCACCATCAACAACTCTTGCTCATGAACCGTCCATTTCATTTAACACTATCTTACTCCTTGGTAAGTGATCCCTGATGTGGTCTTCCTCAAGGAAAGTAGCGTTTGTCGACACAAGCACCCTATTATCCTTAGTATCGTAAAACATACCACCCCTAGTCTCTTTTGGGTAACCTACAAAGAGGCACAACTTTGAATGGGGTTCCAACTTCTTTGGGTTTAACACCAACACATGGGTCGGGCATCCCCAAATTCTGAAATGGTGTAAACTGCCTTTACGACCATTCCAAAGTTCGAAAGGTGTTTCAGAAACACTCTTCGACGGAACGTTGTTCAAAATGTAAACCACAATCTCCACTACGTATCCCCAAAAAGAATCAGGGAGACGAGCATAGCTCATCATCGACCGAACCATGTCCAACAAGGTTCTGTTTCTCCTCTCCGATACACCATTCTGTTGTGGCATACCAGGTGTCGAGAGTTCAGACGTAATTCCATGTCCTATCATATAGTCCTAGAATTCAGTATCGATATACTCTCCACCTCGATCCGATCGAAGTATTTTAATCGTTTTACCTAACAGGTTCTCAACCTCAGTCTTGTACTCCTTGAACTTTTCAAGAGTTTCAGACTTCCTATACATTAGGTAAACGTACCCATACCTCGAATAGTCATCTATGAAAGATATAAAGTATTCGTAACCTCATCATGCTTTAACATTCATCGAACCACAGAGGTCAGAATGTATAAGCTCAAGAGGCTCCTTGGCTCTATATCCTTTTCCACTAAAATGACCTTACCTTCAAGGCATGACTCACAAACCGATAAAGAGTTTTCTTTCAACTCACTTAGAAGTCCGCTCTTCACTAGTCTCTCAATCCTATTGAGATTTATGTGGCCTAACCTTAGATGCCAAAGATGACCATTTTCTTTTGGAGAAACCTTTATTCTTTTAGTTCGTGTTTAAGCCGTTTTAAAGAATTCAGTATTCAAAACACTTTTGATCGAATTAGGCGTTAAAACGTAAAGATTACACTCAAGTGAAGCAGAACATAACATGTTTCCATTTCGGGAAATAAACGCTTTATTACCAGAGAAAGAAACGGAAATACAATGCTCTAATAGGTAGGAAATGGAAACTAGGTTACTATTAAACCCTAGTACTATGTACAAATTATCTAATAATAATTACTTACTGCCAAAATATAGCTTCACTGTGTCGACCGCTGCAGCAGAACAACCTCTCCAGATCCAACCCGTAGCGTTATCTCACCCTCTTACAGCCGCTGCCAGGAACTAATTCTCTAAAAAGAAGAACAAACGTGGTTAGTGACGCCTGAATCCAGTATCCAGACAGAGTCACTACTCTCCACTAAGCAGGTTTCAGTTACAAGTAAATCACATTTTCCTTCTTTCTTCTTGTCGGCAAGGAACTTGGGACAATTACTCTTCTAGTGACTGTCCCCGTTGCAGTGGAATCACTTTCCTTTCTCCACAACTTCCTTGACCTTTTTGCCCTTCTGGGCGGCAATGCGGTCAGCTTTACCCTTCCTCAATTTCTTCTTCTTCCCTTTCGGGCCTGAAGAACCTGCAGACTTAATCCCAGAGGTCGAACCCCTGTGATAGGACTTGAAGGCGACATTTGTCTCGCCGGTCCCGACTCGCATCGAGACCGGAAGTTCTGCAGCTCATTGAGTAAGGTGGTCGCAGTAGCTAATCTTGTTCATAATAAATTGCAACTAAACGAAGGAAACTCTTTGGAAGAGTCTCCATGATAAAGCTGACCTGACTCGACTCATCGATCGAAGCCCCGTTCATCTCTGTCAGGTTAAAGTGGGTCATCATATCCAGAACATGTTCACGGACAGACATTCCCACCTTCATCCTTGCATTGAAAACGTGTTTGAGGGCATCGTGCCGGACCTGAAAGGACTATTGTCCAAACATGTCCTGCAATGATTCCATGATCTCTTTTGTGGTGACCATTACCTCATGCTTCTTTGTCAAGACTTCAGACAAACTAGCTATTATGTAGACCTTGGATTTTGTTGGGGTTTATGCCCTAAACAAGTGTAGTTTTGTAATAATCATATTTCAAATAAATAAAGATGTTATTTATTATATTCTCGCACATAAACCTAAATCCAATAAACTAAGTTCCAAGGTTATAATAATTGATCTTGAACAATTGTGTAGTGGACACAAGTTGGGTTAAGTTGTTCAAGTATAACCTAAAAGGTCTATGGTATATGCATAAGGTTGGGAGCCTTATACTGGTAACACCATGGATGCGACCCGTTTTGTATTTAGTACAAACGAGGTAATCCAACTCGTTCATGTGATAGACATGCGAGTGGGGGCATCCTGTATAATGAGATTATACAAGACCGAATCGCGAATTATTAACCTACTAGTGTAACACCGTTAACAAGATAGGTCTAATAATTTATAGATGATCATTAGTGACTTGACCTAAATCCTGAGCAAGTTACGGACTCCTGTTTATGGGGTTTGCCCTTAGACTAGTATGGGTGAGAGTGTGTCCAGTAGCCGACTCAATAAGCCTACCTTCTCGTGACATAACCTTGTAGATAGCTGGAAACTTAACTCTGCAAGATGGAATTCACTCATTCCTAAATTAGGGAATCGAGATAGGTTGTTCTCTTAATAATCAATCCGTGTCTTGAATAACGGGGCCCGCTTTCACCGCCTAAGAAGGATTAAGTTTATGGTAGGGCCATAGACTGGTTATTCATTAGACGATCAGTGGTGCTTAAGGAGCAAGATGTAATCACAGGGGTAAAACGGTAATTTGGCCCAGTTGTGACTGCGAACAACCTGGGAAGGGTCAACTCACGGGTATTGATTATATCAGTGGATACAACATAGTCTACAGTGAGGAGAGTGCAACTATGAGTCTATAGTGGAGTGTCTCGTAGTTAATGAATGTTGGTTAATTAGATCAAAGAGTTTGATCGATTAATCTCGTATCATTGGAGCTCATGATTTGTAGATCCATTAGGTCCCTCTGTTGGCTCAACATGGAAATAGTGAGGGTTTATAGTTTAGAGTGAAATTGAAGTGTTCAATTTCATGTTTTAGGAAATATATCAATTGTATGTGATATAATTGATATAATATATGGTTTAATCCATATATTGAATGATAAATATATCATAAGAGCACTATAGGGATAGGATGGTCATTTTCATCCTATTTTCCTATAAATATGTACATGAGATGCACATTTGTTAAGCATTCAAAGACATTTTATAAGAAACACTAGTGCTCCTTTTGTAAGTGTTGTTGGAAAAGTTCCAAAACACTTATCTCTCTCAAAATCCCTCCCAACTCCAAAAAGAGGTTCCACCACTTTCCCTCTCCTAGAGATACAACAGAGAAGATCTAGTGGGTGTGTAAAAAACTTGTTCTTAGTTTGTTGAGAATGAGTGATCGTTGAGATCGTGAGAACGAGAGGAGCAAAGGAGCACGTGTTGTTTTTGTCTACAAAGGTAAATTTTTTGATGTCTAATCTTAATAAGCATGCTTAATCGCTTTAGATATATGTTTTTGATTAGATCTATGTAACACATTACTAGAACACGCGATTCAAATCGCTTCCGCTACGGGATTCGATCCTATCAGCTCTTTCGTTAGCCCTGATCCACCGATCATACACATCACGAACACTTCGTGATGCGGTCGAGCTCTACCACGTCCTCGTCCACGTGTCATAATCTGAGTTAAATCACAACAAACTTTAAACCATAAAACTAGAGATCTCAGGCAAGCATAGACTCAAGCATCTAGAGACAAGCAACTTACTAACTCGATTTACTTTACAAAACAAAACAAGTAAACCTGGAGGTGACGAGGTGACTTTCTGCGAGAGGCTATGAGGACCGGTACCTACAATGTAGGCAAGTATACATAATCTAAAAACCTAACGTCTTTGATACTAACTGTAACGACCTTAGTTTTCAACCCAACCCCAATTAGGGACGCCACTAGGTAGCACCCTCTGCGCCGAAATTTTGGCGGCATAACGGCGCTACCCGAACAATTCCAAAATTTTACTTAACCTATTTTAAGAAAGAAGCACTTCAAAGGGTTCTCACAACGACCGACCTCCTCCAAACTACAAACATAACGAGGTCGGACTCCAACAGAACAGAAACACAACAAGAGCAACACAATCAGCCCACACAACAGTTAAACGAACATGCTAAGCCAGAAAACTAAAATGAATCAAATAATGCGTCCAACAACCACAACGAGTACAAACCAACAAATATCAGCTAGAAACTCATGATTCAACTCAAAGTTACAAAGAATAGCCTAAGCACAAAAAATCTCCCCCAAGTCAAAAGAATGGTCCCATAGCCTCGTCACGTCGCCACTGTCGCTCTCCAGCTCATTGTTTGCCCTTACCTGCAACTAAAGACATCAAAGTAGACGGGTGAGTATAAGAATACTCAGTAAGTAGCCCACTCATGTCCAAGCTACAACTGCACACACAGGAATAGATCAATGTTGCAACCAAATGCAACTTAAGAACTCACGACTAGGCACCCCTCGTGCATACCTCACCCTGAGACTCACCGACGATCCAGGAAACTAGGCAGCCATAGACGGGGACGCACCCCGATGTGAAAGAGTGATCACTCTAATGCCCACACAGAAATGTGATAGAGCTTCAACTCTAAAGCCTACACAGATCGCACAAAGGCAACCCACCCAAGTGCCCACACAGCTCGCAAAAGAGCGTGCTTGACCCTAATGCCCACACAGAGATCACAAAGGATGCTTGATCCTATGCCACACAACTCGCAGTAGGATGCTCGACCCTACCGTCCACACAACTCGCAATAGGATGCTCGACCCTATCACCCACACAGCTCGCAGTAGGATGCCCGACCCTACCACCCACACAGATCGCATTAGGATGCTCGACCCTAACGCCCACACAGAATCTCCAGCCTAGGGTTCAAGCTCGCCTAGGGTCAATGGGTTTGATCATGCTAGCCTAGAAGATCAGACTCTCTTGCCACTTCTAAGTCATTCCCTAAACTCATCTAGTTGTCGTTTTAAGTGTCGAGTCCTTAGCCACCAGTCCAACCTAAACAACCACACAACCCAGGCCAAGCATGTTGGGATTTATGCCCTAAACTTGTGTAATTTTGATCAATTAAATAAAGTGTTATTTGTTTTGATAAGATTACAGTCTTGCTTTTATAAATCCAATAAACTAAGCTCCAAGGTTATAACATTTATCTTGAAATCAGTGTAGTGGACACTAATTGGGTTGAGTTCAAGATTATAACCTAAATAGTCTATGGTATAAGAATAAGGTTGGAAACCTCATTCTGGTAACACCATGGATGCGGCCCACTTTGTAATTAGTACAAATGAGGTAATCCAACTCATTCATGTAGTTGACATGCGAGTGGGGGAATCCTGTATGAAGAGTTCATACAAGACTGGATCGCAAATTATTAGTCTAATTAGTATAACACCGATAACAAGATAAGACTAGTAATTTATAGATGGTCATTAGTGACTCGACCTGAATCCTGAGCAAGTTAAGAACTCCTGCTTATAGGGGTTTGTCCTTGAGACTAGTATGGGTGAGAGTGGCTCAGGCCGACTCTCAATAAGCCTACCTTCTCGTGGGACGTAACCTCGTAGGTAGGCCGGGAACTTAATCATGCAAGATGGAATTCACTCATTCCTCTCTCGAGGAATTAGATAGGTTATTCCCAAGAATCGACTCGGTGTCTTGAACAACGGGGCCCCGCCTCTGATGAGGGTATGAGTCTAAGGTAGTACCTTGGACTTGTTGTTCATTAGAGGATCAATGGTGCTTAAGGAGCAAAGAGGTAATCACAGGGGTAAAACGGTAATTTGACCCAGCTGTGATTACGAACAACCTGTGAAGGGTCGACTCATGGGTAATGACTATATCGGTGGACATAATGATATCTACAAATGAGGAGAGTGCAGCTTTACAAGTCTATAGTGGAGTGACTTGTAGTTAATGAATATTGATTAACCGGATCAAAGAGTTTGATCGGTTAATCTCACATCATCATGACTCATGATCTCAGTAGGTCCATTAGATCCTCCGTTGGCTCAACATGGTAATATTGAGGGTATAAAGTTAGGAGTGAAATTGAAGTGTTCAATTTCATACATGAGGAGTTATATCAATTATATATGATATAATTGATATAATATATAGTTTTAATGTGAATTAGATTCATATATAAACTATATACTAAAGAGAGATTAAAGGAGGGGTAGGATGGTCATTTCCATCCCATTCCCCTATATATATGGTTGCATGAGATGCAACTAGGTGAAGGTTTTCATAAGCTCTTTTGTTGTTGTTGGAAGAGTTCCAAGACAACAAAAACATCTCTCTCTCAAAATACCTCACATCTCCTAAAGGGACCCCACCTTCCTCCCTCACCTAGAGAACCACGGAGAAGATCCGGTGGTCGTGTCTTTGCAGGTTGGAGTTCTTGTTACTGAGATCATGACCGTGGAGAGAGGAGCACTTGAAGAAAGGTTCTTCAAAGGTAAATTCTTGTTGTCCATTTCACTTTTATGCTTAATCTAGTTTTGTATGTTCTTGAATTTATCGTTGTAACTAAATCAAGAGCGCGCGATTCACAATCGCTTCCGCTGCGGGGACTTCGATTCCCTTCAAAGCAACCCTTGACCCAATCACACAGCTAACCAATCAAGCACCCTTGGCCTAACCAACCACACAACTTAAATGTCACACCCCCTCCCGAACAACCTGCTAACTTAGCCGGAAGATGGCATGAAGCCAACAGACATTGTTTACCTCTTAACAATACCTGTTGACTCTGTTCTACCTGATAAACATGCTATGCTCGCATATGGAACACTTTAATCACAACACAGCGGAAACCTTATAACTACTAAACATGCATAAGGAGAAACTCTTCTTAAGTCTCTCTTGAAATCTTAAACGAGCAAGAGCATCACAACTTAAAACATAACAACCACTGTTTATACAACCACTAATGTACAAACAACTATAACTACATAGTCCTCTCAAAATAAACTATAACACATAAGGACTTGCTATACAACACCAGCCACGTACAAAATATCAAACTTATGAAGCTTCAGCAGACTATGGCAGATGTCTGGTATTTGAGCCTCGATCTCTACCTGAAAAGGTTGAAAAACATTGAAAGAATGAGCTAAAAAACCCAGTGAGTGTCTATCTTTAAAAACATTATAAGCTCACAGGTGAATCATAATAATGGCAGATTATAAGTAGAAAATAGCTTAACATCTGTTTGTAAACATAAACAAACCATGCTTCCAATTTACAGGTTTAAGTCACCACTTATGCATAGCACACAACTCGAAATGTACTATCATATCGAGGGTAGATAGATCAATAATATAGAAGCTTATAATAATAAAACACATGACATGATACCACATTCAAACCATAGAGGTGGTAGAGTTACATTTATACCAATAAGGTTCATACCTCTCTCTCTCACGTGCACGTGGAATACCTTTGGCCATTTGGTTTTCCCTAATACTTTCTCCATGTCCTTCAGTATTAAGGTAAAACCATTTACTACCCGAATACCTTCTCATTGTCCTTCAGTACTGGGATATCATGATTCATTCCCCCCTAAATACCTTCTCGAATGTCCTTCAGTATTAGGGGTTAACCACAAACAAGAGCATAATTTGTTTACCATGGAAATCATGTCTTTATAATACATACTTTCATAATTTAGGTTCCATACTTGGATTTATGGTTACAAATTAATTCAAAACATGCTTATGTTCCATCTTGAACTTATGTTAGAAAACTCCATGAAGCTATACATAATTAGTTCAAACAGGATGTAATTATCAACACTTATGTTCTTGAAGAAAAACATAGGTCAAACATAGTTCTAAAATAGAGTCACTCACAGTATTAGAATTAGAACCTTGGCTTGTAAACTTGACCTATTTGCTCTTGGCCTGTAAAACAAACCAACTCAACCATTAGAACCTCGAACTCATGATTTTTGACCTTAAAACTGCAAGAAAACACACTTTCAAATTTCCAGCATTTTCAGATTTTCTGCCCTGTTTTCAGACAACCATAACTTCTTCATTACTTATCAAAAAATAGTATAATTTATACCAAACTCTTCCTTTTTGAACCCTCTAAAAATCATATGAAGACATGAAATTGAAATTCCAAACGGATTTATTCAGAAATACCTCGAAAGCTACTTTCCTCAAAACAGACTTCTGTTGTTTCCAGATTCGGATTTCCTGCTGCACAACAAATTTAACCTGATATTTAAAACATCTTATAGACATTTTCTACTCACGATTTCTTCACAAAAGTTGTAGAAAATTCAATAAGCTTTCGAACCATACCAATTAGAGCTTCTGATTCCAACTCTACAGATCAGTACAACCAAAACATCAGAGGCTTCCTGGATTTGACAAAGAAATTGCCTCTCCTTCGCCTTCCTCTTCACAAAAAGCAGTAAGTTAACTTCATGATTAGCTCGAGCTTCCTTCACAAACTTTGTTCCAAATTGAGTTAACTTTCATGAATCAAAAACAAGATTTCGAGGACGAAATTTCTTAAGGGGAGGTAAGTTGTAAACCCAAGATCTTTCTTTGGAAGTTCCTTATTAAAACAAAAACAACAAAAGGAAAGAAGAAATGAAGTGAAAGACAAAAGGAAAACAAGGAAGGAAAGTTTAAACCATTTTGGTTTGTTTTGCTTTAAAGGATAAAAGAAGAAAGAAAATGAAAGAAAAGTTAAATATATTAAGTTTTGTTTTGTTTTGTAAAGAAAAGAAAAGAAATGAAAGAAAGGGATAAAGGAGAAATTAAAAAAAAAAAAGAAAAAGAAAAGAAAAAGCAAAAGGGAAAAAGACAAGATTTGCCTCCACCGATTGCTTTTCTTTAAGTTATTTTAAAAACCATTTTAAAAACTCATTTTTCACAAAAGAAAGTTGAAGCCTCGTGAGGTGAAGTTCAAGGAAGAAGAAGAATCTGGTTTTGGGGTTGAAGTTGCAGAAGAAAGGAGAAGAACTCAAAGTAGCAGCAAGGAAACCGTTTCATCCAAGTTCTGATAGTTTGATCTTTTCGAACTCAACAAGAAGAGGTAAGAGTTGAGTTTTTGATTCATGAAAGTTAACTCAATTTGGAACAAAGTTTGTGAAGGAAGCTCGAGCTAATACTGAAGTTAACTTACTGTTTTGTGAAGAGGAAGGCGTAAGATGTAATTTGTTGTCAAATCCGTGAAGCCTCTGATGTTTTGGTTGTACTGATCTGTAGAGTTGGAATCAGAAGCTCTAATTGGTATGGTTCGAAAGCTTATTGAATTTCCTACAACGTTTGTGAAGAAATCGTGAGTAGAAAATGTCTATAAGATATTTTAAATATCAGGTTAAATTTGTTGTGCAGCAGGAAATCCGAATCTGGAAACAACAGAAGTCTGTTTTGAGGAAAGTAGCTTTCGAGGTATTTCTAAATAAATCCGTTTGGAATTTCAATTTCATGTCTTCATATGAGTTTTAGAGGGTTCAAAAAGAAAGAGTTTGGTATAAATTAAACTATTTTTTGATAAGTAATGAAGAAGTTATGGCTGTCCAGAAAACAGGCGTAAAATCTAAAAATGCCGGAAATTTGAAAGTGTGTTTTCTTGCGCTTTTAAGGTAAAAATCATGAGCTCGAGGTTCTAATGGTTGAGTTGGTTTGTTTGACAGGCCAAGAGCAAATAGGTCAAGTTTACAAGCCAAGGTTCTAATTCTAATCACGTGAGTGACTCTATTTTAGAACTATGCTTGACCTATGTTTTTCTTCAAGAACATAAGTGTTGATAATTACATCCTGCTTGAACTAATTATGTATAGCTTCATGGAGTTTTCTAACATAAGTTCAAGATGGAACATAAGCATGTTTTGAATTAATTTGTAACCATAAATCCAAGTATGGAACCTAAATTATGAAAGTATGTATTATAAAGACATGATTTCCATGGTAAACAAATTATGCTCTTGTTTGTGGTTAACCCCAAACTCAAGGACATTCGAGAAGGTGTATTTAGGGGAATGAATCATGATATCCCGACAAATCAAGGACAATGAGAAGGTATTCGGGTAGTAAATGGTTTTACCTTAATACTGAAGGACATGGAGAAGGTATTAGGGAAAACCAAATGGCCAAAGGTATTCCACGTGCACGTGAGAGAGAGAGGTATGAACCTTATTGGTATAAATGTAACTTTACCACCTCTATGGTTTGAATGTGGTATCATGTCATGTGTTTTATTGTTATAAGCTTCTATATTATTGATCTATCTACCCTCGATATGATAGTACATTTCGAGTTGTGTGCTATGCATAAGTGGTGACTTAAACCTGTAAATTGGAAGCATGGTTTGTTTATGTTTACAAACAGATGTTAAGCTATTTTCTACTTATAATCTGCCATTATTATGATTCACCTGTGAGCTTATAATGTTTTAAAGATAGACACTCACTGGGCTTTTTAGCTCATTCTTTCAATGTTTTTCAACCTTTTTAGGTAGAGATCGAGCTCCTGGTACCTGACATCCTGCCATAGTCTGCTGAAGCTTCATAAGTTTGATATTTTGTACGTGGCTGGTGTTGTATAGCAAGTCCTTATGTGTTATAGTTTATTTTGAGAGGACTATGTAGTTATAGCTGTTTGTACATTAGTGGTTGTATAAACAGTGGTTGTTATGTTTTAAGTTGTGATGCTCTTGCTCGTTTAAGATTTCAAGAGAGACTTAAGAAGAGTTTCTCCTTATGCATGTTTAGTAGTTATAAGGTTTCCGCTGTGTTGTGATTAAAGTGTTCCATATGCGAGCATAACATGTTTATCAGGTAGAACAGAGTCAACAGGTATTGTTAAGAGGTAAACAATGTTTGTTGGCTTCATGCCATCTTCCGGGCTAAGTTAGCAGGTTGTTCGGGAGGGGGTGTGACATTAAACCACTCAACTTCAAGGGGTCAAACACACAACTCATACTACCACATAGGAATTCATGCTCAAGTCTCTCCTCAAGCAACCAGTCACAGGTCATAAAGCAACACATTCATTAGGTCATGATCTATTAATCTTGTATCATTGGAGCTCATGATCTGTAGATCCATTAGGTCCCTCTGTTGGCTCAACATGGAAATAAGGAGGGTTTATAGTTTGGAGTAAAATTGAAATGTTCAATTTCATGTTTAAAGGGATATATCAATTATATATGATATAATTGATATAACATATGGTTCAATCCATGATAAATATATGATAAGAGCACTATAGGAGTAGGATGGTCATTTCTACCTTATTTCTCTATAAATATGTGCATGAGATGCACATTGGTTAACCTAATTCAAAAGGCAACCCTAGTGCTCTTTTGACAAGTGTTTTGTTGGAAGAGTTCCAAAACACTTGTCTTCCTCCCAACTCCGAAAAGAGGTTCCACCACCTTCCCTCTCATAGAGATACAATGGAGAAGATCTAGCGGGTGGATCAAAAACTACTTCGTAGTTTGTGGAGAACACGAGATCGTTGAGATCGTGAGAACAAGAGGATCAATATGAGCACGTCCTGTTTTTGTCTACAAAGGTAATACTACTGTTGTCCATATATCTAATTTACATGCTTAATCGTTTTATGTATGCTTTTGATTTGATCTACGTAACACATTACAAGAACACGCGATTCAAATCGTTTCCGCTACAGGATTCGATCCCATCACACAACTTGTCCTACAGTGACGAGAGTGCAGCTACAGGCTTTAGTGGAGTGTTACTGTAGTTAATGAATGTTGATTAACCGGGTCAAAGAGTTTGATCGGTTAATCTCGTATCATTGGAGCTCATCATCTGTAGGTCCATAAGGTCCCTCGGTTGGCTCAAATTGGACTAAATGAGGGTTTACAGTTTGGAGTGGATTTGAAGTGTTCAAATTCATCAAAAGGGTATTTATGTCATTTATATGTGATATAAGGTACATAATTTATAGTTTAATGTGAATGAGATTCATAATAAACTATAGTATAGCCTAATTATTTAATTAGGGCTAAGTTAGAGAAATTAGATTGAGAGAAATTAAATTGGATATGATTCAATTTTATGATATGCAAATATGATTTGTATAATAAGGTATGAGATACCTTATATTATATGATATGCAAATATGATTTGCATATTATATAGTTGTGGTATTTTGGTGAATTGGTGGAGATTTTAACTCCACCATACAACATTATAAATAAGTGAAATATGAGACATTCCATAAGGTTGATCTAATTTTTTGGAATTTCATCCAAAGTGAAAGCAAAATTCTCTCTCAATTCTCTCAATCTCACAAATTCTCTCCACCCCGAAATCCAAAGAGAGTCCCACCACTCTCTCTCATCCTCCCGAAACAATCGAGAAGTTCAAGTGGAGGTGTCCGACTGATCGAGTTCGTGGTTCGTTTTTTGGAGAGATCGTTGGATCGTTGAGATCGTGACCGAAGAAGAAATTCTCGAAGAAGAGTTCTTCAAGAGGTATTTTTTCTGTTACCTTTCTATTTTTCTTGTCAAAAGCATGCTTAATCTAGATTGTATGTTGATACTTTCAATTTTAAGATAATTAGAACAACAACGAAACAACGACGATTCACTTCGCAATTCTATTGCGGGAAATTCATTTCCTTCATGAACAACAGGGTCCCACCCTCTCATTGGTCTGAGAGTGACGTTGTGTTATGGTAGGACCATTAACATGGTGAGAGGATCAATGGTACATAAGGTGCAAGAGGTAGTCATAGGGGTAAAACGGTAATTTGACCCAACTATGACTATGTACGACCTGTGAAGGGTTGACTCACAGGTATTGGTTATATCGATGAACACAACTTGTCCTATAGTGAGGAGAGTGCAGCTATGCGTCTATTGTGGAGTGACTCATAGTTAATGAATGTTGATTAAAGGGATCAAAGAGTTTGATCACTCAATCTCGTATCATTGGAGCTCATGATTTGTTGGTCCATTAGGTCCCTCGATTGGCTTAATATGGAATTAATGAGGGTATAAAGTTTTGGAATGAATTTGAAGTGTTCAAATTCATAAATAGGGATTTTATGTCAATTATATGTGATATAATTTATATAATATATAGTTTGACATGAATATGATTCATATCAAACTATATTATTGCCTAATTATGGAATTATGACATAATTAGAGAAATTAATAATGAGAGATATGAAAATTGAATATGGTTCGATTTAATTCCACATTATGCAAATGTGATTTTCATATTAAGGTATATGATACCCTATATTATGAATTTATGCAAATTTAATTTTGCATAATGCATAATTGGTGGAGAAAGTGAGATAATTGGTGGAGAATTTCTCTCCACCCTCACCCACTATAAAAGGATGCATGGTGATGCATTTTGTAACACTACAAGTCACTTTTTGGATTTTGTCAAATAAAAAAAGTACCAAATCTCTCTCAAACTCTCTACAATCCCTTTCTCCCAAAAAGGTTCCCACATACCTCCCTCACCTAGAGAACAACCGAGAACATTTCTTGGAAGTGTCTAATTCGAGAGTTCGGTTCAGGAGATCGTAGAGATTGAGGGAAGGATAACTAGAAGAAAAGTTCTTCAAAGGTAATTTTTTAATCCCCTAATGCTTAACATAGAGATGTATGTATGTTTGAGTTCAATTCGAGTAATGCAATTGGGGCAATCACAATGCAAATTGCTTCCACTGTGGGATTCGATCTCTTCAATTGGTATCAAAGCCAATCTTGCTCCCGGTTGTGTTCTAAATTTTTCAAATTTTAGGTGGGTATGCTTTCTATTCATGAGATGAATGAGATTGTGGATGCATCATGTGCAATGAAATTGTGCAACATTCTCATCTTTCGTCAGCTAAAAAATTTGGTTGAGAACACCCATAACTGCAAGATTAAAGCACTTAGATGCGATGAAGGTTGAGAATTTAAGCCAATAATTCAGTTAACTTCAATATGTGAAATAAAGATTCAACTAGCATGCCCACACACTTCAACCCATAATGGTCGAATAAAGAGAAAATATATACATGTGGTTGAAACAAGTCTTTTTGTAACGCCTCACATTATAAAATTAAGTCTTTTTAAGAATATTTGGACTATTCATTAAAATTTTAATTTGGGGAAAAATTAGAATTTGAACGTTCGCTCCTAGACTTTAGTGGATTTAAATTTCTATAATTTTGGAAAAGAAGATTTTGAATTAAATCCTTAAGACCAAGTTTGAGAATTTAATTTCCAACTTATTCTAAGTTTAAAAAGGGCCCAAATACTTTTTTATTAGATTTTATATTAATTTTTTAGGGTATGTTTGGTATGCAATCCAGATTTTGTTTTTATGTGTTTTGGATTCGATTCAGTGAATGTGTTTGGCAGATATGTTTTCAAAAACTGTTTTCGGATTCTATGATCCAAATAGTAGAAATTATGAAAACAACATTTTTATGTTTTCATTGTATCCAGATTCTGAATTTAAAATTTTAAAATGTAGAATTATATTAAACAAAGATAAAAATCTTAATAAATACAATATTTCATGTTATAAACTCAATTTACTTTTGTTAAATTAAAATATGTATAATATAATATATAATATATTATAAATCATATAAAATTATATTATAAAATGATTATTCTATAAATTTATAAAAATTATGTTCATAAATTAGTTAATAATGACTTATATTCCATCTAATAATTAATTTTACAACTACAACTAATTTTATGATTTATAAATGTGTTACGGGATACACTTAAAACAATTGTTTATAATAGAATCAAATTTCTAAATCGACTACCAAACGCATATCTGAAAATGTGAAATACAACTCTGTTTTCATCATTACTTTCAAATTTCTGTTTTCAAATTGCTTACCAAACATACCCTTAAATTCCTTATTTAAAATTATAGTTTTGATAAATAAGGAAAAGTTTTGGAATTAAAATTAACCCTAAACATTGGATTTTTGTGTATTTGGTTAAAAGAAACAAATTAAAACAAGAAAAGAATGGAAGGAAAAAGGTCGTAAAACGTTTTCCCTCTCTTTTCATCTCAACTGTTTGTTGCCTCCCCTCACACCATCTTCGTCTTATTCGATTTCTTCATCCTTTCGGTCTCCTCCCATCTCCGACGAACCATGAGTCACGCGAGCTGCGAGTTTTCTCCTTCCCATTCGTTCCCCGCCGCAAAAGACAAGCAACATGTTGTGCTCAACTCCTCTTTGGTAAGGGTTTTCGGACAATCAACAAGTAGCGTTTTCGGTGGATGCAAACGTGTTTATGCTAGATTTGCATTCAATAGGAGTTGATTCACGATTTTGGTGAAGACCCACTCTTTTTTCGGCCTTGAATCGATTCACCCACAACTTGATAACTCCAAATCTACATTTTCATACCTATTCGATCACCAACAACATTGTTTTCCTTCTTTTTGGCAAGATTCGATTTTGACCCATGCTCATTACCCACTGTTTAACAGCTTCAAGTTCGCAGGTTTAAACTCTGTCGAGCACCCTTCACTTGTTTTAAGTTTGTTTGGTGAAGTTTTGTAAGTTTCACCATGCTTTACACCTTTTGCACATCAGTTTTAGTGTTGTAAAGTATGATGGATTAGTTATTAATCGTTGGGTAACCTTAGAGTGTAGTTCCGAGCTGGTTCGATCACTTTCGAACACCTTCCAACACATGTTCGGTTCGTTTGTTAAGGTTTGGTGAGTTGTGACATCTTGAAGACTTCTTTTGAACTCTTTTAAAGTATTATAAATGAGTTTAGACATCACCTAATTATAATTTCAAACACTTTAGGCTTTGATCCGCTACTCAAATAGCCTCGGATTAGTTTACTCTTAGCCCATTGAGGATAGTTTGATGTTTTTGAACCAACTCGAACACAACGAGTAAGTAATTGAGCTTGTTTGGTGTATTTCGATAAGTTTTGGCATGTTGCAGAACCTTTCGAACTTATTTAAAGTACGAAATTAGCTTTGGACTGTTTAAACTAAGTTTAAGAACATTTTGGGTAAGATCGTCCATCCTAATCACTCTTTTCAATTCGAATAAGGTTTTCAATTGAAATTTTGACCCCTAAACCTTGTCTACTTTGCTTAGGAACCTTATTGGCTTGCTTTAGGAGCGTTCAAAAAGTTTAGTCCGGCTGTTTCAGTCGCCATCGATCGATGTTGTGAGTGGGTCTTCGATTTTTCAGCGTGGTTGTTCCTGTGAGGGTCTCGGTTTCAGAACGATGTGAGTTTCGATGAGGTTCTAGATTCAGTACAATGTGGGCATTGAGTCTCGGGTTCAGCTCGACGTGGGTCTTCTGACAGAAGGCTGAAAACGTCGTGGGTATTATCTCTATGGTCTTATTGAAGACTGTTCTGACAGTGGTATTCGATAAGGAGCTCAGATCGATATAAATATTTGAGGTATCGATCGTTTTATCGATAAGATTTCAATCCAAGTTCGTTGGATTAGTTGTTGTTATTGTAACGTAAATTGCCTGATTATTTGTTGCTTAATAAAATCTTTTCAAGTTGGTTCTCAAAGTGGATGTAGACCGAAACGTTGAACCACTATATATCTTGGTGTCGATTTATCTCTATTGCTTGCTTTGATTGCTTGCTTGTTGGTTTTGCGTTCTGTTTTGGGCATATCTGAGTTCCTTGACATATATTTTACAACAAGTGGTATCACAGCTCCATTCGATCTAAAGTTTGGAGGGTTTGTGGTTTTGTGATTCGTTAAATTTTTTGCGTTCAGGTTAATTTTTTGTGAGGATAATGTCTTTGATGTCGACTCAATTTAAGGTTTCTCGATTTGATGGGAAGGGTGATTTCGGGTTATGGAGAAAGAAGATTAAAGCTCTTTTGGTTCAGCAAAGGGTAGCAAAAATCTTTTGTGACAAAAAGAACCTTCCGACTATACTCTCAGAAGATGAACGAAAGGAAATGGATGAAATTTCCTATTCGACAATTTTACTCTATCTGTCAGATGGAGTGCTTAGGCAAGTGGATGAGGCAACTACCACGATAGAGTTATGGAAGAAATTAGTTGACCAAGTCTTTGCCAAATAAATTATATCTAAAAGAGAAATTTTTTGGATATAAGATGGATCGGAATAAAGGCTTAGAAGAGAACTTAGATGATTTTCGAAAGATTGTGGTTGATCTCAATAACATCGATGAGAAGATGTCAGATGAGAACCAAACAATCATTCTTTTGAATTGTCGGATACATTTTGAGAAGTTAAAGCAACCATAAAATATGGTAGGGATTCTCTGACCATGGACATTGTGTGGATGCTTTGAAAACGAGAAATCTCGAAATTAAGAAAGAACGCAGGGAAGGATAGTTACTTATGGCCAGGGAAAGAACTGAAAAGAAGACTTGGAAAGGAAAGGAATCTAAAAGCAGGTTTAAGTCCAAGGAAAAATGCAAAAAGTGTTACTTGTGTCGCAAGGAGGGACATTTTAAGAAAGATTGTCCTCTGAATAATAACAAAGAAACTTCTAATGATAAGAAGGGTGAATCGAATGCAGCTAATATAACAGATGGGTATGATTCAACAGAGGTCTTGATGGTGTCCAGTAGAGACTTTCAAGAGGAATGGATCATGGATTCTGGTTGCATATTTCACATGACTCCCAGGCGGGACAATCTGATCGACTTTCATGAAGTCAGTGAGTGAAAAGTTTTGCTGGGTGATAATGGCGTCTGTAATGTGAGAGGAACAGGGTCAATTCGGCTTGCAACACATGATGGGTTGATCAGAGTGCTTACTAACGTAAGGTATCCTCCATAACTCAAACAAAATCTAATTTATTTAGGTGAATTAGATAGAACATGTTATTCATATAAATCTGTGAATGGAGTTTTGAAAGTTTCCAAAGGGTCCTTGGTTAAATTGAAAGGAACCTTAAGGAATAGTTTGTATGTGTTGAAAGGTTCTACTATTACAGGAAACGTTGCAATTGCATCCAGTAAAGGAACAAATATGGCTATGTTATGGCATAGGAAGTTGGCTCATATGAGTGAAAGAGGATTACATGCTCATACTTGGAGGAGTTAAAGATATTGAACTTCCATTTTGTGATCATTGCATAATGGGAAAGTCTACCAGGGTGAAGTTTGGAAAGGGGAAGCATACAACTAAAGGTATACTGGATTATGTACACTCAGGTTTGTGGGGTCCTACTAAAGTACCTAGTATGGGAGGTTCAAGGTACTTCATGTCTATCATTGATAATTTTTCAAGGAAAGTGTAGATTTATCTACTGAAACAAAAGGATGAAGTTTTTGGAAAATTCCTTGAATGGAAGAAGCAGACTGAGAACCAAACAGGTAGAAAGGTAAAATATTTGAGGACTGACAATGGTTTAGAGTTTGTGAATCACAAGTTCGACAAACTTTGCAAATCTGAGGGAATTACGAGACATTTTACTGTTACACACACTCCACGACAGAATGGTTTAACTGAGAGGTTCAACAGAATAATAATGGAGCGTACTAGATGTCTCTTATCTAATGCTTCGTTACCTTTGAAATTTTGGGGAGAAGCTGCCCAAACTGTCTGTTACTTGATTAACAGGACTCCGTCTTTCGCCATAGACTTTAAAACTCCTTAGGAGGTATGGAAAGGATAAGCTCCAAGTTTTGATCATCTTGGGGTATTTGGTTGTTCAACTTATGCTCATGTCAAGGAAGGAAAGCTGAATAACAGGGCATTGAAGTGTATGTTTCTGGGCTATCCTCCAAGTGCCAAAGGATATAAACTTTGGTGCTTGGAAGAGGGTAGGAATAAATGTATTATCAGCAAAGATGTAACTTAAGATGAGATACCATTTTATACTAAGAGCCAACCAGAACAGAAGTCAGTTGAGAATGTTGAAATAGAAGTCAGGATTGATTCAGAAACACGACCATCAAGTAGTTCAGGTGAATCTAGTGATGAGTTTTCTCTGGTTCTGCAAACAGAGTCTTCACATAGTTCTGAATTTGATGGGGAATAGTCTCAACAGGAAAGGACTTTGATTGATGAGGGAGCTTTCACAGAGGAAAGTTCAGGTAACCATGACTTATAGGATTATCAGCTTGCACGTGATAGATCTTAGAGAGTGAGATAGACACCTATCAGATGTGGTTTTGCTGACCTTGTAGCTTTTGCTTTTAACTGTGCATCTGATAGTATTGAGGCAGAGCTTATTACATACGAAGAGGCTACAACATTTGATTTGAAGGAACAATGGAAAGCTGCAATAGAAAAAGAATTGTTCTCTTTGCATAAGAATCAGACGTGGTCATTGATTCCAAGGCCTTCTAAACAGAAGCTAATTCAATCAAAGTAGATTCACAAAATCAAGTCAGGTTCAGGTGGTGACAACAAGACTAGGTATATAGCTAGGTTAGTGGCCAAAGGCTTCACTCAGAATGAGAGAGTTGATTTTCATGAGGTTTTCTCTTCGGTGGTGAGGCATTCATCCATTAGATTAATTTTATCTATTACTATTTATTTTGATATATTTCTTGAACAGATGGATGTCACCACAACATTCCTTCATGGGAAATTGGAGGAGGTAATTTACATGGGTCAACCTAAGGGCTATGAGGTGAAGGGAAAAGAAGATATGGTTTGTCACCATCACAAGTCTATTTATGGACTGAAGCAGTCGCCAAGACAGTTGTATATTTGGTTTGATACTTTCATCCTGAAGCAGGGGTTTCACAAGAGCTCATATGATGCATGCGTGTATTGGAAACTATCTCGGAAATGTATTTATATCTACCTACTTCTCTTTGTAGATGATATGATATTAGTGTCTAAGGATTATGCTAAAATCTGTGAACTTAAAAAACAGTTGAGTGGTGAATTTGAAATGAAAGATTTAGGTGCATTGAAAATAATCTTAGGCATGAATGTTAAGAGAGATAGGGAGAAAGGTTTGTTAACCATTTCGCAGGAGAGCTATGTGCATAAACAGCTTGACAGATACAACATGTCTGATTGTAAGGCAGTTTCGACACCCTTAACATCTCATTTTAGACTTTCTTCATCTCAGTGTCGTACTACTGATCAAGAAAGGTTAGAGATGTCAAACATTCCTTATTGTAATGTTGTTGTGAGCATAATGTATCTCATGATTTGTACTAGGCGTGACTTGGGTTACTCAATGAGCATGATAAGTAGGTTTATGTCAAATCTTGGGAAGGAACATTGGAATGTAGTTAAATGGGTGCTTCGGTATTTGAAAAGTACTTCAGATGTTTCACTATGTTTTGGGAACAAGTGTGATAAATTAACATTGCTAGAAGACTTCGTAGATGCAGATTATGTTGCAGATCTTAATAAAAAAACATCTTTGTCTAGGCACATTTTTCGAATGTATGGTAATGTGGCCAGTTAGAAGGTTTCTTTATAGCCAGTAGTTGCTTTGTCAACTACTGAATCAAAATATATTTATGTGGGAGAAGCGGTTAAGGAAGCAATGTGGTTGAAGCGTATAGTTGGTGAGTTGTTATCACAAGAGTTTATTTCTATCATCCGTTGTGATAGCCAGAGTGCTATTCATCTTGCGAAGAATCCATCTCATCATGAGCGATCTAAACATATCGATGTTAAATTTCATTTTATCAGGGATGCAGTTGCTTAGAATGAAATTGAACTGGTCAAAGTTCATACAGATCAAAACTTGTCAGATATGTTGACAAAGATACTTGCAGCTCATAGGTTTAAATACCCGTTAAATGAGCTGAGAGAATCAACTTGGTAGCTTAAGATGTTCTTGTCATGAGGGAGATTTGTGAGAAAGAGCAACAAGAAATCAATTTTTTAGGAGGATTTAATTTGGAGGGCATTTAAGTATTTTACATTCATTGGCATTTTTGTAAATAAGTTGATCTTGCCCTTACGGTTGTTTTATTGTCAAAACACGATAGAGAGAAAGTGGCAGCTGGCCGAAAATACACCGGAGTGAGAGAGCCGCCGCCGACATTCACAGTGAGCTAAAATCGATCTTGCATCTTGTTTTTGGGTGGATTCCGGCCGTTTCAGTCGCCATCGATCGATACTGTGAGTGGGTCTTCGGTTTTTCAGCGTGGTTGTTCCGGTGAGGGTCTCGGTTTCAGAACGGTGCGAGTTCCGGTGAGGTTCTAGATTCAGTACAACGTGGATATTGAGTCTCGGGTTCAGTTGGACGTGGGTCTTCTGACAGAAGGCTGAAAACGTCGTGGGTATTACCTCTCTAATTTTATCAAAGGCTGTTTTGACAGGGGTATTTGATAAGGAGCTTAGATCGGTATTAAGATTTGAGGTATGGATCGTTTTATCGATAAGATTTCAATCCAAGTTCGTTAGATTGGTTGTTGCTATTGTAACGTAAATTGCCTGATTATTTGCTGCTTAATAAAATCCTTTCAACCTGGTTCTCAAAGTGGATGTGGACCGAAAAGTTGAACCACTATATATATTGGTGTCGATTTATCTCTATTGCTTGCTTTGATTGTTTGCTTGCTGGTTTTGCGTTCTGTTTTTAGCATATCTGAGTTCCTTGGCATATATTTTACAACATTTACTAATAGAAGTTTATGTGGAGTCTATTTGCTTGTGTGCTAGCATGTTGTGTGCTTAATTCTGTTATCTTATGCTATATATGACTATTTCTCTTGAATCACTATTTGTTTTGAGATGCTTGTTATGTTGAACTATTGCTTGAAAAGTCATGAGATGAATATGTTGTGTTATTTTCTTGTGATAAGTATGTTGTCTCGTTGAGATTGGTTTGTTAGTGTATTGTTGAATTGTGGGCATTGATGATAAAAGCATGTCACATGTGTTTTATGTGAATTTTGAGTCGACATGAACATAAGCTAGGAGAATGGTGTGTAGATTCTATGCATGCTAGCGAGCTTAGGTAAGGTTTAGAAACGTTGAATACGATAAAGCAAAGTTGGGTGAATACTAGTGTGTCTCGAATAAAAGCAGTTGAGGGGTAGTATGCCACTAATGGATTAAGAGGAACATCGATGCTTTGGTAACTACGGGCAAGGGTCAGTGTGATGAATCATGAAGTATTGAAACTTTGGTAACTATGGACAAGGGACAATCCGTTGATAGGTCGTCGATGCCTTGGTAACTATGGGCAAGGATCGATGATAGTAACAAGACCTTGGTAACTATGGACAAGGGTCGGTGTAAGTTTGGAGGCAAGTATTGAAACCTTGGTACCTGTGAGCAAGGGTCAATACGCTGCTGTGTCATCGATACCTTGACAACCATGGGTAAGGATTGGTGCACAGTTCGAGACCTTGGTAACTATTGGCAAGGATTTGTACGTTGAGCTCCGAAGAGATGTGTTGAGACTTCGGTACCTGAGGGACAAAGGTTGATGCATCTTGAAGGTCTTGGGGAACTTTATAAGGGCTAAATTATGAACGTTGAATGGTTCAATGGAGTCTAGATAGTTCGTGAAATTTGAGTATAGTTCGAGCGTGCATAGCTTGATGTGGTGCTTCATGTATTATACGTATTGCTTGTTTTATGTATAAAGAGCATGTTTATTTGAATGTGAGCATCACAGTGTTTGCCTCGTATGCTGCATGTTGTTTGATGGCTCCTCAGGTGTGAGATACTTACCAGTATGCCTTATATACTGACCCACTCCCAGGTTTTGCTGGTAATGATGGATATTACAATCCTGATGATGTTGAGGAGGAGACATGAGAAGAGAAAGATCATAATTAGTTGCTTATTTATTCAGTATTCATTTTCATTGGGTTAGTTTAATTGGATTCCTTCTTGTAGTTGACCATGCTATGTTTCAAACTAGTTTTGGGTAGTCTTTACATCTTAATTGGTCTCGCTAGTTCATTTTTGTAGTGACTTCTAGTTTGTAAACTTGACATAATTGTTTATTTCCTTTTTGATTAGAGCTGTTCTCAGGGATGTTTACCTAGGAAGGTTTATGTTATCTTTAGTTGAGTGGTTTTATGTTAGGTGATTTGTTCGGTTGAAAAATGCATAATAGGCTAGCTAGGTTGTTTTTATCTTTTGAGGATTGGATTGCTTGAAGTTGTTGAGGGAGTCTAGTTTTGTTGTGATTTGAGTTGCTGGGTGGTTTTGAAATCTTTGATAGTTAATGGATTTAAGTTGTTATAATTTGGTGACTATGATTATAGAAATGTGTTTGTTGTCTAACAGGTACTAGAAAAATTTTGGTTTAGTTATAGTTACATGGTTATGCTGCCGAAATTTTTGAGGCATAGTGGTCATAAGTTTAGTAGTGTTTCCCGTGTTGGTTTAGAAATTTGGGGGTGTTATATATCAGAGCGGAGTTGTTCCTTAGACTGACATAAGAAATCTAGGTTGTTAAGTTGTTTTAGGCTTAATGGTCTTTCTCAGTCTTCTCTCCATCACCAGGTATGGTGAATTGTTTTTGCTTTTAGTTGATTTACCTTGTTTGTTTGTATGATTGTTTTATGGTTTGATTGCTTACTATAATTATGTTTTGACTTGCTTGTTGTCTTAAACTTGTTTGGTAGTAGGCATAGGATGCTCCCATAGTTAACTAGGTAGCTTATGCTTATCTTGACGCATATTGTTTGCTAGTAGACGTAAGATGTTGCCATAGTTAATTTCAATAGCCCTAGGAAGAAGCGGCGAAAAGAAGTCGAAAAAGGAAAGATAATAAGCCTAGAGATGTAGAGAGCTGAAGATTTTAAGTTTGAAATTAATTTTGAGTTGATAAAAATTGAGAGAGAGTTGAACTCAATTGGTGAAAGCATTATATCGAGGAAGGTTCGAACTCAAAAAGTTTGGAGGTAGGGAAGACTTTAGTAAAGGTTTTATATTCAAGAAGGAAGTAAGACATTCCCCTAATTTCTGTTAGTTTGATTTCATTCCCATCTCTCTCTCGATACCCTCTCTTCATCCCTGTCGGATTTTCAAGCTTCAGGGCATATACATAATATCGCCAGTGGACTACCACCTCTCACATTCCCATCACGTCAGCTCCATTCCTCAATAACTCACTCTCTCTCCCTCTTGATACTCAATTTTGCAGGCTTATAACCCTCAGTCATTGTTGGTTCTCTCTTTTTTGGACTTGTAAGATTGAGGCTTTAAATCTTGATTTCTTTCTTTGAAACCGATCCACCCCCTTCCCATCTTGATTTTTCATTGATTTCAATGTGATTCTTCTAGTGTTTATGACAAGTTTTTGAATTGAACCAAATCAAATGGTGTTGCCAGTTTGATTTCAAATAGTATACATGCATGGCTGGTTTCTAAGTTTTTCTGTTTTTCTTTCATTGGTTAGGTTTCGATTTGTTTGGGAAACATAACTGCTGACACTCATAAAGTTTCTAACTAGAAGAAATCAATTGAAAACCGAGGGTCTAAATGAAATAATCATAATTCATGAAATTGACTTTGTTTCGTATCCAAATTTCGAAGACGATTGTTAATTGGAGAAAGCTTTGACACTCTAGGATTGAGCCTTTTAGGTCAGTGCAGTGGTTTCGGTTTTTGGTTACGTTGATTAGCCAAAATGTATACTTTGAAAAGAAATTTGCTCACTTATTGATCTCAAATTTTGTTGTACCATTGGATTTTGTTTATTAGTTTTCACTCTATTTGAAATTTAGATGATCCACTATTCTGGAAACTGTCGCTATAACTCTTCTTCTTCTTCTTTTCCTTTTTTATAGAGAACAATTGCTGCTTGAAGAAGGAAACTATCTAAAGGACAAGTACTTTTATTAAGTAAAAAACCTCAATACACAAAAAATAATGTCTTCGTCCAAAGATGCGGATCCAACCCTAGGCTACCTCACTCGAAAGGATGCAGAGGTGAAGTTGCCGCGACCCACTAGGGTGAAGAACAAGACTCCGGCTCCAATTCAGATAACCGCGGAGCAGATACTTCGTGAGGCTCGTGAACGACAAGAGGCAGAAATTAGACCGCCCAAGCAGAAAATTACTGATCCAATTGAATTTGCTGATTATCGTCTTCGCAAGCGCAAGGAATTTGAGGATCTTATACGCCGTGTTCGGTGGAATATCAGTGTTTGGATGAAGTATGCTCAGTGGGAAGAGTCTCAAAAGGACTTCAATCGGGCTCGTTCTGTTTGGGAGCGCGCTCTTGAGGTTGATTATTGGAACCATACCCTTTGGCTCAAGTATGCAGAGGTGGAGATGAAGAATAAATTTATCAATCATGCAAAGAATGTTTAGGATCGAGCGGTCACCCTCTTGCCTAGAGTGGACCAACTATGGTACAAGTACATTCATATGGAGGAAATGTTGGGTAATGTCGCTGGTGCAAGGCAGATTTTTGAGAGGTGGATGGGTTGGATGCCAGACCAACAAGGTTGGCTCTCTTACATTAAGTTTGAGTTGAGATACAATGAGGTTGAACGTGCTCGAGGCATATTTGAGCGCTTTGTTCAGTGTCATCCGAAAGTTGGGGCATGGATACGTTTTGCAAAATTTGAGATGAAAAACGGGGAAGTTGCAAAAGTAAGAAATGTTTATGAGAGAGCGGTCGAGAAGTTGGCTGATGATGAAGAGGCAGAGCAACTATTTGTTGCTTTTGCTGAATTTGAGGAGAGGTGTAAGGAAACTGAACGGGCATGGTGTATATATAAGTTTGCCCTTGATCATATTCCCAAAGGTAGAGCTGAGGATATCTATAGGAAGTTTGTGGCATTTGAGAAGCAATACCGGGATAAGGAAGGAATAGAAGATGCTATAGTGGGGAAGCGGAGGTTTCAATATGAAGAGGAAGTGAGGAAGAATCCTCTAAATTATGATTCTTGGTTTGATTATATACGATTGGAGGAGACTGTTGGGAACAAGGAAAGGATTAGGGAAGTGTACGAAAGAGCAATAGCCAATGTTCCTCCGGCTGAAGAGAAACGGTATTGGCAACGTTATATTTATTTATGGTGAGTATGTCAAGAAAGACATCCTATGTTTATCTTCTCTAGTTTGGGTTTCAATATACAGATTTTATGAATATTTTCTGTTTGTTTATTTCTATCCAATTTAGGATCAATTACGCATTATATGAAGAATTGGATGCTGCAGATGCTGAATGTACCCGTGATGTGTATAGGTATGATGAATTTTTCATGTTGGCACTGGCAGTGTAGTAATTTCAAAGATTACTTCAACAACTTTTATCGAGAGCAAATGATAAAAAATTTCTAAGATGATGACAATTATCTTTAATTATTTTTTGATACTGTAGGATATCTGAAACTTTAAAAAATTACTCAACTTATAATTGATTTTAGATTTTATTCATTTCATTAAGTCTGGATAATTGAATTTATCTTTTGATGTCCACGTCGAGTAATATGGCAATTTAATATCTCTTTGTATTTTTCAAATATGCAAGTAGTAGCAGTTAGAAGCCACCCATGGTCATGGTATGGCAGATAGTACATGCTTCTTGTTCTCGATTAGATTGACCAAGTGTACTTCTTGATTTTTGATAGAAAAAACAATTTCATTGATAAATGAAATGGAGAAACTCCAAGCACCAAAAGGTGAATTACAAGACAAATCTCCAATTGGAAATGAAAAAAGATAAGCCAAAAGGGCCAAAAGGTTGTACATTTTTTGCACCACATGAAGACATTAGAAAGAACATTATTCATAAAACAATCAAAAGTAGAGGAAACATCCTTGAAATGTCAACAATTTCTCTCAATCCGAAGATTCTAAAGGAAAGCACGAACAAAGGCAAGCCAAAGGAACTTCCTCGCACCTCTGAAAGGGTGACCCACCAGAATGGAAAAAAGAAAGTTGAAAATATTATAAGAAAAAGGCATTGACCATCTAAAATCATCTAAAATGCACCACCATAATTGCATAGCAAAAGGGCAATGCACAAACAAATGACCCGTAGATTCTAAATCCCAATTACGCATGAAACAACAACATTCTTCTTTGTATCCAGTTAGTAGTATTAACAACTCCTAAGCTAAGCTCCCAAAGAAAGATTTTAATCTTCTTTAGATATGGGTCCTTCCAAATCATATAGTATATGTCTCTAAACCATAGATCAGTAAAACTCAACAAACGGTCGGTAAGAGATTTAACAAAAAAGTAAATAGAAGGCTCTAAAAGTAAAGGCCAAACAGGATTGTTCGAAAGCCTAACCTCGGACAACGAATGAGAAAGAAAAGCCCATTCCTTGGTTTTCAAGTATGTTATATTACGCTGAAGCTGCAAATCCCAAGCTAAACTAGTGGAATCCCGCATTTGTGCCATAGAAATTTTGGTTCAAAAGCAAGCCTATAAAACTGTGGGAAAGCAGTAGCAATAGGACCACAAGTGAGCTATGAATCAGTCCAGAAAGTTGTGGAGCAACCATTCCCAATACATTGGATAGAACGACTAGAAACCAAATCTCGAACATTATAAATGTACCTCCACGGGGACTTATGAGAGACATTCATAATAGTTTGTGGCCAACTATCTACCATCACATTACCATAGTATTTTGCAACCATAAGGTTTCCCCAAAGTGAGTGAGTTTCCCGTGTAAATCACCAAATCCATTTAGCCAAGAGGGTCGAGTTATGATGTTCAAAATTAACAATCCCAAGGCATCCCATTAGTTTAGGAAGTTGAGTAGTTGCCAAATTCACATTATGAACTCCACCATCCCCTCGCTCCTTCCCCCCAAAAAATCACGAATGATCATATTTAATATCAAGGTAATTTGACTTCATTTCATCAATGAAAGTTTGTTATCTTTTCAAAAAAAAAAAAAAATATCAAGGTAACTTGAGAAGGAAGTTTAAACAAAGACATAGTACGTAGGCATACTAGAAAGTGTAGCCTGAAGAGTATGTCTTCCACCTTTAGAAATAAAAGCGTACTTTCACTTATGAAGTTTATGTTGCAATCGTTCTATAATAGGCTGCCAAAAGTAATAAACTTTGAGTTTCCTCACAAAGGTATCCCAAGATAAGAGGTTGCTTGCAGCCAAAGGTCGTCAACATCCAATCCGTTTCAGAGTTGTCAATGTGAATTTCCATCCTTTTACTCTTTCCAAGTTAATTCTTAAACTAAAAGCCCTCTCAAAAATTTTAATCACTTAAAAAAGGTGTATGGAAGGTATCTTCCTTCTTGGTATTGATAAAACAGTGAAAACTTGCCAAAATGGCTACAAAGGGACTCCCAGCCAATTCGAGAGGGCTGGTGGCTCTCCTTACCCTAATTTGCCAAGCAAATTACTCACCAAAAACATTCTACCTCTCAACCAAAAACAAGCAAAGAAATACCCCTTCTCCCCAAAAGGTACAATGGGCCCTACACTCACTCACTCCCACGATCCCCCCAAATCCACTAACCAACTAACTCTGTGAAATCTTCTTTTTGCCCCTCCTTTGATAATATTTCAGAATTGGAGCTCTAACAGTACTCGTCGTGTTCCACAAAACCTTGTCCTCAAGGTTGAAGCAAGGGAACTGTCTTTTAAAATCTTCTATCCCCTCCCATGTTGCTTCATGTTCAGGTAGGCCCTCCCACCTAATGAGTGCTTCATCCCTTCCTTGTTGCATATTCTCACGATAGGCCATCACTTCCTTTGGCTCTGCCCTCCATTCTAGCTCTTCCGTTAGTTGAGGAAGGTTTGATTGCACCTCTTGGAATGTGGCCACTGCCTTCTTAAGCTGAGAAACATGGAAAACCGGATGAATTGTAGCCTCTTCTGGTAGTTTTAACTTATAAGCCACAGTTCATATCTTTTCTTCGATACAATAGGGACCAAAGTATTTAGCAGAGAGTTTTTCATTCCTCCTCTTTGCCACAGTAGCCTGTCTATATGGTCTGAGCTTCAAAAAGACCCAATTTCCGACTGCATATTCGACTTCCCTTCTCTTTTTATCAGCATTCTTCTTCATTCTATCCTGAGTAACCCTCAGATGGGCTTTCAGCTTGTCGATAATCATGTCCCTCTCCATCAACTGACTTTCCATAGACTCATTGGTGGTCCTCTGTTCGCCATAAGAAAGTAAAGGAGGTGGTGGTCTTCCATACACGACTTGAAAAGGTGTGATCCCTATGGACGAATGAAAGGTTGTGTTATACCAATACTCCGCCCAACACAACCACTGATACCAATGTCTCGGCTTCTCATTGCAAAAACAACGTAAATAGGTCTCAACACATTTGTTAACCACTTCCGTTTGACCATCTGTCTGAGGGTGGTAAGCCGTGCTTCTATACAATTTCGTGCCACTCATGCGGAAGAGCTCATTCCATAATCGACTCAAGAAGATTTTGTCTATATCAGATATAATAGATTGAGGGAACCCATGTAACCTGGCCACATTTTTTATGAAAGCCTTCGCCACAGTCTTGGTCGTAAAAAGGGTGCTTGAGGCCTACCAAATGGGCCATTTTACTCAGACGATCCACAACTACCAGGATTACATTAAATCCGTCTGCTAATGGCAACCCCTCGATGAAGTCCATTGTGATGTCTTCCCAAATTCGCCGTGGAATCTCCAAGGGTACCAGAAGTCCAGCTGGGGATGTGGCAAGGTGCTTGTTCTTTTGGCACACAACACATTCTTCCACGTATTTTTTTACATCAAGCTTCTTCCTTCCCAAAATAAATCGTATGTCAGTCTTTTATATGATTTAGAGTGTCCTCCTAGAACCGAGTCATGGTAAGCTTGTAACACAACTTGCTTCAAACTTGACGTTTTAGACATCACCAATCTGCCTTTGTACATTAGCTTCCCCTGCACTAGGTTGTACCTGACTACACTTTCGGAATCCTCTCGCAACTGTCGTATAATTTGCTGTAACTTGGCATCTCCCTTCACTTCCTCTTTTACCACTTCGACATCTAAGACCATAGGGACTGTTATCTGAGCGAGTTGCACAGTTTTTGGTAGCCTAGAAAGTGCATTAGCAACCTTGTTCTCTAGCCCCGGTCTGTATTGGACTTCGAAATCATACCCGACTAACTTAGCTATCCATTTCTGATATTCCGGTTGAATCACCCTTTGTTCCAATAGGAACTTCAGAGCCCTTTGATCGGTCTGCACTATAAATTTTTGTCCCAACAAGTAGGGTCTCCGCCTTTGAATTGCCAACACTATGGCCATTAGTTCTCTTTCATAAATCGACTTCAGCTGAGCTCTCGTGGATAAGGTGTGACTGTAGTAGGCAATTGGACAGAACGACTAGAAACCAAATCTCGAACATTATAAATGTACCTCCACGGGGACTTATGAGAGACATTCATAATAGTTTGTGGCCAACTATCTACCATCACATTACCATAGTATTTTGCAACCATAAGGTTTCCCCAAAGTGAGTGAGTTTCCCGTGTAAATCACCAAATCCATTTAGCCAAGAGGGTCGAGTTATGATGTTCAAAATTAACAATCCCAAGGCATCCCATTAGTTTAGGAAGTTGAGTAGTTGCCAAATTCACATTATGAACTCCACCATCCCCTCGCTCCTTCCCCCCAAAAAATCACGAATGATCATATTTAATATCAAGGTAATTTGACTTCATTTCATCAATGAAAGTTTGTTATCTTTTCAAAAAAAAAAAAAAAAATATCAAGGTAACTTGAGAAGGAAGTTTAAACAAAGACATAGTACGTAGGCATACTAGAAAGTGTAGCCTGAAGAGTATGTCTTCCACCTTTAGAAATAAAAGCGTACTTTCACTTATGAAGTTTATGTTGCAATCGTTCTATAATAGGCTGCCAAAAGTAATAAACTTTGAGTTTCCTCACAAAGGTATCCCAAGATAAGAGGTTGCTTATGACCAAAGGTCGTCAACATCCAATCCGTTTCAGAGTTGTCAATGTGAATTTCCATCCTTTTACTCTTTCCAAGTTAATTCTTAAACTAAAAGCCCTCTCAAAAATTTTAATCACTTAAAAAAGGTGTATGGAAGGTATCTTCCTTCTTGGTATTGATAAAACAGTGAAAACTTGCCAAAATGGCTACAAAGGGACTCCCAGCCAATTCGAGAGGGCTGGTGGCTCTCCTTACCCTAATTTGCCAAGCAAATTACTCACCAAAAACATTCTACCCCTCTCAACCAAAAACAAACAGTAAATATCCCCTTCTCCCCAAAAAGGTACAGTGGGCCCTACACCTCACTCACTCCCACGATCCCCCCAAATCCACTAACCAACTAACTCTGTGAAATCTCCTTTTGCCCCTCCTTTGATAGTATTTCAGAATTGGAGCTCTAACAGTGTACTTCTTGATGACTTATATTAAGGGGACAATTATCAAAATGGTATAGTTTACTTTTGTTGTTATGACCCAAAATTCACATTTCTGTCGAAGAAGATGGGCTGAATATTATCATTTTTTGTCCAAAAATAATAGTACTGAATCTTCTCTAATTCATTCTGTGTTGTTTGGTTAATGTCTGGGGTAGGGAAAAATTATGTTTCCCTTTCATATTACAGTCTCTCTCTTGAAGAATTTAATTGATCTTGCTTGATTTTAGGCCATGTGTGCTTTCTCACTTCTACGAAAAGGAAATGAGCATCAGCACAATATCTGTTAGTCAGTAGTCCTTGGCCTTTGTTTCAAGTCTCATACCTTTTGTGACATGACGCGTATTAATTAATGTTATAAGCATCTGAATTCACATGTTTCTTGAATGAAATATTCTTGTCTCTTACTCCAAAAAAAAAACAAACATCTGAATGTACATCATACTACCCTATAAAAAAACTCAATATGCAATATAATCATCATGCTATACATGTATAGAAAATTTTTTTCATTCAATATAAATTTTGGCAGGGAGTGTCTGAATATGATTCCTCATGGGAAGTTTTCATTTGCTAAGATATGGCTATTAGCTGCACAATTTGAAATACGACAATTGAACCTAAAAGGTGCCAGACAGATACTAGGCAATGCCATTGGGAGGGCTCCTAAAGATAAGGTAACGTATAGATTTTCATTTTTTCTTTTCTGTTTTGAAATATTCTCATTTGTTGGAGAGTTCATTTTATTATTAAATTTCATAACAGATATTCAAGAAGTATATAGAGATAGAGCTGCAGCTGGGAAATATAGATCGATGCCGTAAATTGTATGAAAAGTATCTGGTGTGGTCACCTGAAAATTGTTATGCATGGAGCAGGTATGCAGAGTTGGAGAGATCTCTGTGTGAAACTGAGCGAGCCAGGTCTATATTTGAGCTTGCAATTGCGCAGCCTGCACTTGATATGCCGGAGTTGCTGTGGAAGGTACTTCAGGAATTATTCCTTTACTTGAGGGTTCCGTTTAGTGTGTGTATTGGCCATTCTTTGTAAATTTCATTTAATATTTATAGCTTTTCGACCAATCATTTAAATATGTTTGCCAAGTTCTTCCATTTTTCCAAATTATCAGACTTCTTGGATCTATTTGGCCCCTTCATTCAGCAATGTGCCTCCTTATCTTTCTTGCATGCTTTATTTGGCTCAGTTTTATTGGAGCAACTAATATTTTTCTTTCTTCACATAGGCTATGTGTAAATAGCATCAGTTTGTTAGGATTGGCCATTTTATTTAATGTGGTAACTGGGGCTTTTGAAAATTTGCAATCTCCTCTGTTTGCGTTCCCTACTTTACATCTAGATATAAAAGATTCATAACCGATTCAACTTTCAGGATGGCACATGAAAGCTCGGTCTTTTATAAAAAAAAAAAGAATTAAGATCTATGGACTCGAAGTTGTCAAATATTATTATTATAAAAAATGCAATGTATAGACGCCTTGGAAACAGTGTCTTGATGCATGAAGAGCTGTTAAGTTAGATTAAAAAGAGTACAAGTATATGATATTAATATATTTCTTACCCTGAAGGCTTTCGTCATGTTGAACTTTGAGTGTCTGGTGTGTATGTACTTTTGGGGTTGCTATAAAATTTTTGAATTACCTGAAAGGATGAAAACTGATGTCGCAGATCCTATGTGGACGTCAAATTGATCTCATCCACTTGCTTCCTTAAAATCCTACCTTCATGTTTTTTTTTTCTTTTTTTTCATTTGATTTTCAGTCTCTTGTGCCTCCTCTGTAAAGTATTCAATCATTTTTATACTTCTGTTTCTTCATAAATTTGCATGAGTATATGGTCCATTCCTGTACCCTTTAGAGAATAGGCTTGAGGTTTAATGTTGAACCAAACTTGGTCTAGAGAAAGTGTGATAGTCTTTTTGTTGAAACTAGATTCTAAACTCACTACTTCCTGTACTGTAATATGATGTCTACCCTCACATTGAAGCCTATCAGAATTGTATGAAGGATGGACAACGCATGTAGTAAATATCTATTCTCTTCCTAATAAGTCTGTGTTTTTTGCCCCAAGGTCTAGACTTTGGAAATATTAGAGTTTTCCTTATTAAGCTTGCCCAAAAATTTACTGAATATCTATTCTGCAGATAAGCTCATGGGATTAGTTACTACAATCTGATGCAAATATTTTTGAGACGGTGAGAAATAAGTATTGTCGTTAGTTGGATGGTTGATACTTTGAATGGTACATACGCTAATATAAAGTTTATAGCATAGAGGTTACTCTAAAGGATTGACCAGTCTATTTTGTAGTGCCTTTTCTTGATGTTCTTGTTCTTTATGTGGTTTATTTGTTCAATTTCTGCGCTTCGGTTTATTGACTATATATAAGCTTGGCTGAAACTTTTTTAAATGGTAATTTTCTATTTGTTTGTGTTAATTCGACTGAGCTGTGAAAATATGATTTTTGTTGTGAAAAAGAATAAAAACCGGGTATAATCTTACCAATATTAAAATACTAATATAATAATATAATTATGATAATAATATAATAATAATAATAGTAATAAAACAAGTATTTGGAAAGTGGAGGCAATATATATAATATGGATAAAGAGATAGTGGACTTTGTTGCAAATATAAAATAACAACATATATATTAGAGAAAGTGGGGGAGAAAGTTTCACTAATGGATGATCATTTACAAATGCCATTACAACCACTATTTATAGGCAAATGGAGAGCATGATGTGGCTCATTTTGGACACTAACCAATGGTGTTTTGATGACACATGGGGGACACATTGGTTATGGGGAGTTTGCCACTTGGCAATGCTAAATTTGGACATATGGGTAACACATGGCATGGGCATCTATTTTCTTAATTTCCATAATACTCCCCCTTAGATGCCCATTTATATAAAATATGCCTCGTTAAAACCTTACTAGGGAAAAACCCAATGGGATAAAAACCCTAGTGAAGGAAAAAGAGTACATATTTTATATAATACATTTACTCCCCCTCATGACAACATCACTTGAGATCTCTGAGTCTTCGCATCCCAATACTGTGAACCAATTTCTCAAATGTTGTAGTTGGTAATACTTTTGTAAATATGTCCGCCAAGTTATCCTTCGAACAAATCATTTGTCTTGAGATTTCGCCATTTTCTTCAAGGTCATGAGTGTAGAAAAGCTTCTGAGAGATATGCTTCGCTTCTATCTCCTTTGATATATCCTCCTTTGACTTGAGCTATACATGCCGTGTTGTCTTCGTGATAATATTGTTGGAGGATGTTTACTTGAAGACCATCCACATGTCTTACTGAATGTGTTGTGTCATCGATCTTAGCCATACACATTCTCGACTTGCCTCGTGAATTGCGAGAATTTCAAAGATGATTCAAGAAGTGGCGTGATGGTCCTGCTTTCACCGATCGCCATGATATAGCGGTTCCTCCATATGTAAATAGATAACCTGGCTCGAGATCTAGCTTTGTGCGGATCGGATAGATAACCGAATCTGCATAGCCAACTAGATCAAAACTAGATTTGTTAGAATAAAATAAACCCATATCAATCGTCCCTCGAAGATATCTGAGTACATGTTTAACTCCGCTCCAATGTCTTTTTTGTAGGACATGAACTATATCTAGCTAATAAATTTAATGAAAATGCAATATCCGGTCTTGTGTTATTAGCTAGATACATAAGTGCACCAATTGCACTAAGATATGGTACTTCGGGACCAAGAAGTTCTTCATTATCATCTCGAGGTCGAAATATATCTTTCTTTACATCCAAAGTGAACGAACTTCCATTGGAATGTTCAATGGATGTGCTTTATCCATATAAAATCTTTTAAGATTTTCTCTGTATAAGTTGATTGATGAACAAATATCCCATCTGCTAAATGTTCAATTTGCAAACCAAGGCAAAATTTTGTTTTTCCAAGATCTTTCATCTCGAATTCTTTCTTAAGATATTCTATTGCCTTGGATAACTCTTCAGGAGTTCCAATTATATTTAAGTCATCAACATATACAGTTATAATAGCAAATCCTCGATCGAGATTTCTTTATAAAAACACACTTGACATATTGGATTATTTTGATATCCTTCTTTCAATGTAGATATTCACTCAGGCGATTATACCACATTCGTCCTGATTGTTTTAATCCATATAATGATCTCTGTAACTTTATCGAATACAATTCCCGAGAACTTGATTCATATGTTTCTGGTGTTTTAAATCCTTCCGGGATTTTCATATAAATGTCATTATCCAGAGATCCATATAAATACGCCGTGACCACATCCATTAGATGCATATCAAGTTTTTCATATACAGTCAGGCCAATCAAATATCTTAATGTTATTGCATCCACCACAGGAGAATATGTCTCCTCATAATCTATACCAGGCCTTTGCGAGAATCCTTGTGCAACAAGTCTCGCTTTATATCTTGTGACTTTATTCTTTTCATTTCTTTTCCTTACAAATACCCATTTGTATCCCACAGTGTTAACACCTTCCGGGTGTTAGGACTATCGTCCAAAACCTCACGCTTTTGAAAGTGAGCTCAACTCGCTTGGATTGCTTCTTTCCATTTCAGCCAATCCTTTCTACGTTTACATTCATCGATAGATTTTGGATCAAAATCGTCACTTTCATGAATAATATCGTGAGCAACATTATAAGCAAAAATGTTGTCAACAATAATATCATTTCTGTTCCATCTCTTTCCTGTTGAAACATAGTTTATAGAAATTTCATTATTATCCTCAAGCGTTTGATTTTCATCAATACTCTTTTGAGTAGTTGTATCTTGGATTTCTTCTGGAACATCCATACCTTTTATTGAATTATTTTGATTCTCAACTACTTTTCTTTTTCGAGGATTTTTATCTTTGGAACCTATTGGTCTACCACGCTTCTGGCGTGCTCCAGACTCGTTATTAATAACTTGGTCCTGTGGAATATCAATTTTTGATGGAGCATTTGCTGCTGGTATATATGATTTAGTCACCCTTTTAGCATCTATGAATGCATCTGGTAATTGATTTGCTATATTTTGCAAATGAATTATCTTTTGAACTTCAAGTTCACATTGATCTCTTCGAGGATCTAAATGAGATAATAATGATGCATTCCACGTAATTTCTTTTTCCAACTTCTTAATTCCTCCCCCTAATGTTGGAAAATTTGTTTCATTAAAATGACAATCAGCAAATCGTGTAGTAAATACATCACCCGTCCGTGGTTCAAGATATTTAATAATTGATGGGAATCATATCCAACATATATTCCTAACCTCCTTTGAGGACCCATCTTAGTATCGTTGTGGTGGAGCAATTGGAACATATAACGCACATCCAAAAATTCTCGGATGGGATACATTTGGTCACGCCATAAGCTAATTGCATGGGGAATATTTATTATAGGCTACCGGCCTAATACGTAATAATGATGCGGCGTGTAAAAAGCAAAGATGACCCCGCACCGATGTAGGGAGTTTAGCTCTCATAAGTAATGGTCTTGCAATTAATTGCGGACGTTTATAAATGATTCTCGCTAGACCATTTTGTGTATGAACATGAGCTACGGGATGTTCAACATTTATCCCAATTGACATACAATAATTATTAAAAGTTTGGGATGTAAATTCACCAAATTATCAAGTCTAATTGTCTTAATTGTATAATCGGAAATTGTGCTCTTAACTTAATTATTTGAGCAAGTAATCTTGCAAATGCAAGATTTCGACTTGATAATAAGCATACATGTGACCATCTGTTTTGGATCGTCAATTAATACCATAAAATATCTAAATGGACCACTTGGTGGATTAATGGGTCCACAAATATCACCTTGAATTCTCTCTAAAATGTAGGTGATTCAATGCCCACTTTAGCCGGTGATGGTCTAATAATTAATTTCCTTGAGAGCAAGCATCACATGACAACTCATTTGATTGAAGAATCTTACTGTTCTTTAAAGGATGTCCATGTGAATTCTCAATAATTTTCCTCATCATTATCGATCCTGGATGACCCAAATCGATCATGCCAAACATCGAATATTTCTCGGATTCATGAACTTACGGTTCATTGTTGCATAACTTTCGATTACTTGTATATGAGTATAATATAATCCGGAAGAAAAAAAAGTCGGGCAAAGTGTTTCCAATATACGTTTTCATGTGAAATAATAGATGTGATATAGAGATACTCTATATTATTTTTACGATCAGTTTCGACATGATAATCATTATTACGTATATCTTTGAAACTCAATAGATTCCTCTTTGATTTGCTAGAGAACAAAGCATTATTAATTGAAAATTTTGTTCCTCTAGGCAAGATAAAACTTGCTTTTCCAAAACCTTCAATCAGGTCTGCAGAACCTGATATAGTATTGATTTTTGCTTCCAGCATTGTCAATTTAGAAAAATATTTTCTGTTTATGAGTATCGTGTGCGTAGTTGCGCAGTCTGCTAGACATAAATCCTCATTGCTCATTTTCGGGTTACTCAACATATTGAAATTGTTCATATTTCTTCATTGATAAGAAAAGGAAAAACGATTACAAAAAGTTCTAAATATATATATAAAAACAAGAAATATATTATAAACAGTACTTAATTATATATCTTCATACAAAACATCCTCTACTTGTTTGATTGCATCAATTTTCTCTCCAGGAGATTCAAAATAATCAGCCACATCAAGATGCACCATATTGGAGGGATCGAATACATCATCTTCTTGAATGGCAAGATTCACCTCCACATTCTTCCCTTTTCCTTTTTCCTTCAAGGAAGCTTGATAGAGATCAACAAGGTGTTTTGACGTCCTGACAGTGCACGTGACCAAAGGCCCACTCATACCGCACCTAAACATTTATGTTCATCACCTTTTGAACTTTTATCTTGTGGAGCTTTTCCTTTATGATCATCAGTTCGTGTGGGTTTCTTAAAGTTATAATGCCCACCACGAAAATAGGTATTTCTTCCTCTACCGCGGTCCCGACCTCGACCACGACCACGACCTCGACCACGATTATTAAAATTCACAGCATTCACTTCAGGGAATGGTGTTGCTCCAGTTGGTCGAGATTCATGATTTTTCATTAATAGCTCGTTATTTTGTTCAGCCACGAGAAGACATGAAATTAGTTTGGAATATTTTTAAAGCCTTTCTCTCGATATTGTTTGCTGCAGAGAGCATATTCGAGACATGAAAAGTGGAGAATGTCTTCTCTAACATATCAACATCAGTAATTTTTTCTCCGCATAATTTTAATTTTGAACTAATTCTGAATAGTGCGGAATTATATTCACTTACTGATTTGAAATCTTGCAACCTCAGGTGCATCCAATCATAACGAGCTTTTGGAAGAATAACTGTTTTTTGATGATCATACCTTTCTTTAAAGCCTTGCCATAGAATGTAGGGATCTTTTATTGTAAGGTACTCCATTTTCAATCCCTCGTGAAGATGATGGCGAAGGAAGATCATAGCTTTGGCTTTTTCTTGATTTGATGCATCATTTCCTTCTTTAATTGTTTCTCCAAGATTCATGGAGTCTAAATGGATCTCAGCATCAAGGACCCATGACAAGTAGTTATTTCCATTAATATCCAAGGCCACAAATTCTAATTTTGCAATATTTGCCATAGTAATACTATATACAAAGAAATTGCATTTACATTAGGAAATCAATTAAACATGCAAAATAACATTTTATTATTAAAAATGGCTTACCTGAGGACTTACCTTCAGTGAAAAAATCGCAGAGCTTAAATGCTTGATAACGTGTTGTGAAAAAGAATAAAAACCGGGTATAATCTTACCAATATTAAAATACTAATATAATAATATAATTATGATAATAATATAATAATAATAATAGTAATAAAACAAGTATTTGGAAAGTGGAGGCAATATATATAATATGGATAAAGAGATAGTGGACTTTGTTGCAAATATAAAATAACAACATATATATTAGAGAAAGTGGGGGAGAAAGTTTCACTAATGGATGATCATTTACAAATGCCATTACAACCACTATTTATAGGCAAATGGAGAGCATGATGTGGCTCATTTTGGACACTAACCAATGGTGTTTTGATGACACATGGGGGACACATTGGTTATGGGGAGTTTGCCACTTGGCAATGCTAAATTTGGACATATGGGTAACACATGGCATGGGCATCTATTTTCTTAATTTCCATAATAATTTTGTAATTTTTCTTCATTTGGCTTAAATGTTCTCAGTAAAAATATACAGAGGATCCGAGCTCTTGAGAACTTGAGGAGGAGCACAAGTTTTTGAAGAATGGTGGTGATGAATAATTAAGATGGTAGGGTTCTTAAAAGATGCTATTAAGCAAGGCCTCAGTTATCGGATTTTGTAAGCAATCCCATGAATATTATTTGTGAAAAAAAAGGTGATCTTATAAAGCTATTTTATTTATTTTGTGTGGCATTCTAGAATACCGATATAGGAGGGGGGGAGGGGGGTAGAAAGGCAATTCATTAGCACAGAAAAATATGAAATATTGATGTCGATGGAAATATCGAGGTTTCAATTTCATGGAAATTGCGATGGAAATATGAATAAAATATCGAAGTCGATGGATATTTCAGGAAAAAATTTAAAAATATATTTAAATTAGAAAATAAATCTTCTACACTTTTTATGAGTTAAATTATTTGTTATAATATTATATTCACATTATGTTTTAATTTTGTTGCAATTTTCTTTAATGTTTCATCAATTTTGTAAGATATATTGGAAATGTCGATTCACTCGACGTCGAACCCATGAACATGTGGAAATATTGACGGAAATTTAATACCATTTTTTTTTGAAAAGGTAACAAGAGAATTTCATTGATATAATAAAAAGAGACTAATGCTCAAAATACAGGCTCCAATGGAGATAAGAAAATGAATACAAGACATAGAGAACCACAACAAATCAAAATTGCAACACACAAACATACAACCAAACGACCGAGAAAACACTGATTCCCCAAAACCCCACTACCCCTCCAAAAGAGGCCCCAACACCACCACCAGAAAAACCAATCTTCAAAGCTCTTCCACTTGCTCATTAGAAAACAACCATTATCCTTCAACTGGCGCACTTCTCTTTAACAATACTGTGACCAATACTTTAGCTTCCTCCCACATAAGTAACACACCCCTTGATTTACCAAAAACTTCACCGTGAACTAACCAAAAACAAAAACATTGATTTACAAAATGGTATAAACAACTTCCAACGAACCTCAACACCTTAAGGCTTGACTGAGGACAACCTCTGAAACAACTTTCTGTAGGAACTTCTTTAAACTAACCCTCTTTGAACCATCTTCCTACCAAAAGAACAGATTTTCAATTTGATAATATAGGAGACCCCCTTGCAAGGATTTCCTTAAATTGCAAGTCGTTCGCCTTAATTAAAGCATTAAACCAAGACAAACCAATTGGGCAGTTTAAAGATCCATCCTTGACATTGCTTCCAGAGGGAGAGACACAGTCAGGAGAATCAAACAGCTTAGAGAGATTAATAATTGGGAACAATTCACCGGAAAAATTCTGCCCACCCCGCTTTAACGAGCCTAATTCCGGGCTACTAAGACTCACCTCCGAACAAGCAGTAGAGTCTTGCCCGAAAATTGGAGAGAACAAACAACTCCCTTTATCCTAACCAACAGAAGTCTGAAAAGAGACCTTAACAAAAGAAACTCCCTTAGGTCCCAACTGACACTTCTCAACTACGCCAGCCGTAAATCTTGAGGGACAACAAGGACTGACTTTCGAACACGACTTTACCGGAGCTGCTGGAATGCGAAACTCCAAACTATCATCTGCTTGCTCAAAGAAATCCCTAGCTGAAAACCCCTTTTCCACCTCCATTTTCCTGCTTGATCTTCTTACGTAGACCTTGTCCCAAAACTTGTCCTTTACCACACACACACACACGCACACGCACACGCGCGCGCGCGCACGCACCCGCACCCGCACCCGCACATGCCCACGCCCACGCACACACCCCGCACCCGCACCCGCACCCGCCCACGCCCACGCCCACGCACACGCACACACAAAGCCAGAGGACCAAAATGACGAGCATATTGATTGCATTTCTAGCAATTCATTGGAGGCAATAGGAAACCCTAGCCAAACTAATTCTCCAGGCGACAACAACAATGCCTTCAATCACATTCTGTCTTTGACAGATCAATCAAATCAGCATTGAGGAGCTGGATGATCTCGTGTTAGACTATGTGATACAATTAAATTTACTCCAAACTCTCAGCTTAAGTTTTTGGTTTGATTTGTGATTTTAGATGGTATCAGAACAGGTGATCCAGGAGGTCTTGTGTTCAAACCTCTGCAAAGTCAGTTTTCTCCCATTTAATATTGATTCCACTTGTTTGGCTTTTCATCAAATTTCCAAGCCCACAAGTGAGTGAGAGTGTTAGGGGGAGTGTTAGACTATGTGATATAATTAAATTTAGTTTGATAGGTGATTTAAAATCTTGATCGAATATGATTCAACAATTATCAGGCAATGCTTGTCTGAGCAGAGGGATTGGACATAGGTAAGCCCCTTAGGAGCTTCCACATTTCCTTATGGCAGACTTTGATTTGGCGCCGATACCAGATCCTTAGGAGTCACGATTAATCCAACCAATGTTATCAACACCAAGCGAATCGTTCCATTAAGTATTTGCATTGAATTTTGACGAGTTAGCATTTAGAGGGCTCCACTTCTGCGACGCTCGGTAATTTCAGGCAAATTTATTATTTTTGCGAAAGTTAATTCCGGGCTCATTTCGTTGTTTTTGGAATTTTTGGGTCAGGAGGTTAATTATTGGATCTTGCAGGGACCCGATTATTTAAGCCTCACCTTTAAATTGGGTTGTCAACTCTTGAGTTTCTTATCGAGCGTTTTGGAGAAGGAATTGAGATAATCCCCTCTTTTTCTTCTTATTAGGGTTTCCTTTTTATTTTTGTTTTAGGTTTCTAGTTAAAAGAAAAAACAGGGAGAAGAGACTTGTGTCAACCGCCAACCCCCCCGTCTTCGTTTTCTTTCTTCGCGCGAAGGGGCTCCGACGCCGGCGAGCGGTCGCCTGCAACGCCGCGTCCGCGTGACCCACACCACCGTGTCTTCCCCTCCGTTTCCTCTCCTTCGTTCCGTCTCTCCCTTCCGAGCCGAGACCCACGCGCTGACCACTGCTCGTTTGCTTTCTTCTTCTTTTCGGGGAGTCCAGCAGCCGCGGGCTGACCGTTCAGCCGCTGGTGCCTACGTGGGACTCTGTCCGCCACCCCTCCCCGACTCCCTCTCCGTTTTCTCCCTCTCTCTTCGTTCAGTCTCTCTCTTTCTAATCAATCCCTCTCCTTCTTTTCTCTCTCTTTCCCTCTCTCTCCCCCTCTCTTTCTCTCTCCCCTTTCCCAAACCGATTCTTCCCCTCTCACTCTCTGATGTGTGTTGGTTTTGGTGGACAGGAACAAATCCTTTGGCTAAGGAGTAAATCTTTAGAGGAACCTTGAGGCTAAGATCGAGCTGAGAACTCGTTCGACTTGTAGATGTGGGTAAGCCCTCATTCTTGAATTCGTTTGTTTTTGTATTTAAGTTTGGGAGTGTTGGGTTAGTTGTTGAATTCCTCGTGGGGTTATCGAAAGGTGTTTCGGTTTAGTTTGGTTAGGTTCATTATTGTGTTGTGCGTCAAGGGTAAAGCCACGAGGTTGGTTCCCAATTGAGCTCTGTGCATTGTTTGTGGGGTTTTGTGGGTGCACTAAGCTACTAGCAAGAGCAAGGACTACCCCATTGCACTCCTAATCTGAGGTAAGTAGTCGTTTGGTTTAAGCATCAAGCTCTTAAGCGATAGAGTTTGTGCGTAGGGTCGCTTATGGTTGGCTTTGTATCTTGCTCTGTGGATTGTTGGTTACTCTTTGGTAGGAGAAGAGTTCATGAGACCCTGATTATCTTGTACTTTGCCTTTTGTGTTGAGATTGATTTTCCTGCATGTTGTAACGTTTTATGACCTGTGGCTGGTTGCTTGTGGGGAAACTTGAGCGTGGATTCCTATGTGGTAGTATGAGTTGTGTGTTTGACTCTTGGAAGTTGAGTGGTTTAAGCTGTGTGATTGGTTAGGCCTAGGTGGTTGGTTGGTTAGCTGTGTGATTGAGTCAAGGGTTGCTTGGCTCGGGCTATGTGGTTGGTTAGGTTGGACTGGTGGTTAAGGACTCGACACCTAAGACGACAGCGAGATGTGTTTAGGGAAAGGCTTAGAAGTGGCAAGAGAGTCTGACCTTCTAGGCTAGCATCACCGAACCCATTGAGTGACCTCGGGTGAGACCGAACCTCTAGGCTGGCGATTCTGTGTGGGCGTTAGGGTCGAGCATCCTAATGCGAGCTGTGTGGGCGATAGGGCCGAGTATCCTATTGCGAGCTGTGTGGGCGGTAGGGTCGAGCATCCTACTGCGAGATGTGTGGCATAGGGTCGAGCGCCCTTTGTGATCTCTGTGTGGGCATTAGGGTTGAGCGCACCCTTTTGCGAGTTGTGTGGGCACTTGGGTGGGTCGCCCTTGTGCGATCTGTGTGGGCTTTAGAGTTGAGGCTCTATTGCATTTCTGTGTGGGCGTTAGAGTAATCACTCTTTCGCATTGGGGTACGTCCCCGTCTGTGGCCGCCTAGGTTCTTGGATCGCTGATGAGTCTTGGGGTGAGTTATGCACGAGGGGTGCCTAGTCATGAGTCCTTAAGATGCTTTGGTTGCAACCTCGATCTGTTCCTGTGTGTGCAGTTGTAGCTTGGACGTGAGTGGACTACTTACTGAGTATTCTTATACTCACTCGTCTACTTTGATGTCTTTGGTTGCAGGTAAAGGAAAACAGTGAGTTGGAGAGCGACATTGGCGACGTGGCGAGGCTATGGGACCATTCTTTTGACTTGGAGGAGCTTTTTGTACTTAGGCTATTCTTTTGTATCTTAGAGTTGAATCATGAGTTTCTAGTTGGCGTTTGTTGGTTTTGTACTCGTGGTTGTTGGACGCACTATTTGATTCATTTTGGTTTCCTGGTTTAGCATGCTCAATAACTGTTTTGTGTGGTGAATGCGTTAATCTTGTTGTGTTTCTGTTCTGTTGGAGTCCGACCTCGTTATGTTTGTAGTTTGAAGGAGGTCGGGCGTTGTAGGAACCCTTTGAAGTGCTTCTTGCTTAAAACAGGTTAAATAAAATTTTGGAGTTGTTCGGGTAGTGTCGTTATGCTGCCGAAATTTCGGCGCAGAGGGTGCTACCTAGTGGTGCCTCTAGTTGGAGTTGGGTTGAAAACTAGGATCGTTATAGTTGGTATCAGAGCGTTAGGTTTTTTTAGATTATGTATGCTTGCCTACTTCGTAGGTACTGGTCCTTATTGCCTCTCGTAGAAAGTCGCCTCGTCACCTCTAGGTTTCTTGTTTTTGTTTTGTAAAGTAAATCGAGTCTAGTAGGTTGCTTGTCTCCAGATGCTTGAGTTTATGCTTGTCTGTGATCTATAGTATTGTGGTTTAAAGTTTGTTGTGGTTTAACTCAGATTATGGCACGTGGTCGAGGACGTGGTGGAGCTATGGTTGGTGGGGGTGGTCGTGGGGGTCGAAGAGGCTGGGGATGAGGAGCTCGTAGCCAGGGCTCGGTGGTGGACCCACCAATGTCTGAGCACTTCGAGCATCATAAGGAGCTTAATCAGGATGCCCCAACCACCAATGGATGAGCACTTCGAGGATCAGGAGGAGCTTAATCAGGATTCTCCAACCGTCGGGGAGCTGATAGAGCAGATCGATGAAAACCCTCAGGAGCGAGGGAACAACCAAGCCCCACCGCCAGCTCCCGCAACTTTGGCAGGACTCTAGGGATCCTCCAGGCAGCCCTAGCTAGCCAGACGACGCTGCTCAACCAGGTCACCCAAGTTCTGGGGGTGGTGGCAACCTGCAACTGGGGCACGAAACTGTAATCGGCGGTTCCACTCGTAACGAGGAGTTGTCGCCTGCACCCATGGAGCCACCACAGAGGAGACCAGGTATCTTCGGGACTTCAAGAAGTTTGAGCCACCTCTCTTAGACGGGCAAGGAGTGGACCACGTGGCTGTAGAGGCGTGGTTCTGAATGGTTGAGGACATATTTGAGCGCATGTGTTGTCCCGAATGGCAAAGGGTCCAGTGCGCAGTCTACACACTGAGAGGGCGAGCCTATATGTGGTGGAAGGCTGCCTCGCGGTCCATTGGTGTCAGTGAGCGGCCGATAGCCTGGGCGCAGTTCCAAGAAGTGTTCTATGAGAAGTTCTATCCGACCGTAATGAGAATCGAGAAGCAGGTTGAGTTTTTGCATCTGAAGCAAGGACCGAATCAGTCGGTCGAGGAGTATGAGCACGAGTTCACTATGTTGTCTCGATTTGCTGCAGAATTGGTGGACACGGATAAGAAGATTGAGCGCTTCCTCACAGGTTTGCGCGGAGGCATATGTGGGTCTGTAGCTGCCCATGATCCAAAGACCTATGCTGCAACAGTCTGAGTGGCAACCCTGATTGACACTGATATGAAGCAATAGAAAATTAGTGTGGGCCAGACTTTAGGGGTAGGACAGAGTGCTAGGTCAGGTCAGAAGAGGAGGCATGATCAGGCTTTCCCTAGGCCAAATCGACCAGGAACGCAGAGGCAGCAGTGGGCCCAAAGAGCAGGCAGAGGTTCGTGCCCTAACTGTGGAGGGTGAGGGCAGCATAATAGAGGAGCTTGCCCGACAACCATCAAGGTCTGTTTCTATTGCGGCAAGGTGGGCCATATGCCGACGATGTGTAGGCAGAGGAAGAGGCCAAATCAGAGAGTTTGTTACTTATGTCGGAAGGAGGGCCATGTGGCTTCAGCGTGCTCGGAGAATAGAAATGCTGGAAACCAGGAAGGCTGCCAGAGGGGCAGAGCGTACGCGAATGCTGATAGAGCCGCTGAGGGTTCAGGCAAAGTCGTCACAGGTACTCTACCTATACTTGGTCATCTCGCTTTTGTACTTTTTGATTTTGAATGTACGCACTCCTTTATTTCTGCATTGTTTGTGGGGCAAGCCCAGTTAGAAGTAGAGCCTCTAAGTTTTAGCGTGTCAGTTGCAACCCCAGTAGGGGCAGAATTAGTGACCCGAGAAAAAGTGAAGACCGATCAGGTCTTGATGGAAGGTCGCTCATTGGAAGTGACGCTGATTGTCCTGTAGATGAGTGACTTTGATGTATTCTGGGCATGGATTGGCTAGCAGCAAATCATGCCAATATCGATTGTCACCGTATGGAGGTTGTGTTCAAGCCTCCATCGGAACCGAGCTTCAAGTTTAAGGGAACTGAGTCAAAGATGGTTCCAAAGGTGATCTCAGCTCTAAAGGCGAACAAGCTGGTGGGCCAAGGGGCTTGAGGCTTCTTGGCAAGTGTGACAGACTTGAGAAGCGAGAAAGGGGACGTGTCGTCGGTCCCAGTAGTCAGGGAGTTCGCTGATGTGTTCCATAAGGATTTTCCCGATTTACCTCTAGCTAGAGAGGTGGATTTCAGTATTGAGTTGGAGCCAGACACTGTACCTTTATCGAAGGCTCCGTATAGAATGACCCCAACCGAGTTAAAGGAGCTCAAGACTCAATTGCAGGAGTTGCTAGACAAGGGCTTCATTCGCCCTAGTGTCTCACTAAGGGGTGCACCGGTACTTTTCCTGAAAAAGGATGGGTTGATGCGCATATGCATTGACTACCGAGAGTTAAATAAGGTAACAATAAAGAACAAGTACCCGTTCGTGGTGTTTGTTGGTTTCGTATTCGTGGTTGTTGGACACACTATTTGATTCATTTTGGTTTCCTTGTTTAGCATGCTCAATAACTGTTTTGTGTGGTGCATGCGGTTCTCTTGTTCTTGGTGTGTTTCTATTCTGTTTGTCACACCCCCTCCCGAACTACCTGCTAACTCAGCACGAAAGGCGGCGTGAAGCCAACAGACATTGTTTAGCTCTTAACAATACCTGTTGACCCTGATTCACCTGATAAACATACTATGTTCGAAAATGGAACACTTAAACATGACATAGCGGAAACTGGACAACTATTAAACATATACAAGGAGAAACCATTCACAAGTCTCTCTTGGGAACTAAAAGTCTAGTGCATCAGAAACAACACAAGACAAACCAGTGTTTATACAACCTCTAATGTACAACAACTATAACCCCAAAGTCCTCTCAAAATAATTTACAAACATAGAGACTTGCTAGACAAAACCAAACCACGCACAAAGTATTTAACTTATGAAGCTTCAAAGAGACTATGGCGTGCTTTCAAAGCCGTGAGCTCGATCTCTACCGAAAGGTTTGAAAACATAGAAGGAATGAGCTATGAAGCTCAAGAGTGATCGTGTTAAAAATCAGAAACTTGTAAAACATGTGACCTGAAAACTATTAGCATATGCATTTGTATTCAAGCATTGAAAGTAAATGTGGAATCATAATAGACTTTCAGAAAACCAACAAGTATATCATCAAATCTCGTAAGGCATGTAAATGAGATAAACTCTTTTAAAAACATTTCACAATCCACGCTTGTGTAGGGCACGCCAAGACAACCAACGCTTACTCTACGATGTAGTGGGGCCCGCCCAAAGACTCCCATCGCCTTTGTCGTGAGTGGGGCCCGCCAAAGACTCACGACAAATACCGCTTGTCACGAGTACACTCAACGTCGACAACAGAATAAGACCTGTGTGCACACGGCACCATAAAGCCTCTGCTCAATATCTCGTAAATTCACATGAAAACATTTGAACATGCCTACTTATCTTTTCTTTCATAAAACTCAAGCTTACTCAAATTTGTTCATAAACTGGAAATCTTTAAAACATACTTGCTAGTACATGCTTGCTTGAATTCATAACATTACCATAAATTTTGCAACCATTGGAGATATGCTCATGTATAAACTTTATAAAGACTTTTAGGGTCACAATGAACACTTGAAACATTTCTAGGAAAACATGAATGGTCATAAACATGTACTCAAAAGAAAGCATAATGCATTGAAAACTTTATTCTAGCAAAACTTGCATTTCTTGAACATAATTCAAACATATATACACTTTTGAAGTTCCTTTTATCACTCACAATGCTTGAACTAGAATCTTAGCCCGCACACTTGACCTATTTGCTCTTGGCCATCAAACAAACCAAATTCATGTATTAGAACCTCGAGCTCATGGTTTTTAACCCTAAAACTACAAGAAAACACACTTTCAAAAATTCCAGCATTTTCAGATTTTCTGCCCTGTTTTCAGACAGCCATAACTTATTCATTTCTTATCCAAAAGAATGTACTTTATACCAAACTCTTCCTTTTGAACCCTCTAAAACTCTTATGAAGACATGAAAATGAGATTCCTAACGTACTGGTTAGAAATTACCTCAGAAGCTTAACCCCTAAATTGATTCTGCTGCTGTTCCAGATTTCACTTCCTGCTGCAACCCGAAACTTAACCTGAAGATTACAACATCTTCCAATCATTTTATTATCACGATTCCTTCACAAAACTTGTAGGAAATTGAATAAGCTTTCGAACCATACCAATTAGAGCTTCTAACTCCAAGTATAGAGATCAGAACAACCAAAACATCAGAGACCTCTCGGATTTGACAGCAAATTTCTGTCTTCTGCCTTCCTCTTAACAAAACAACAACTTAACATCAGAATTGGCTCGAGCTTCCTTCACGAATTTTGTTCCAATATGAGTTAACTTTCATGAAACAAAAGCTCAACTCTTACCTCTTCTTGTGGAGCTCGAGATGAACAGAAAATCAGAGCTTGCCTGAGTTGATTTCCCTGCTGCAAAAATGAATTCCCTTGAGTTTTCCTCTTTCCTTCTGCAACTCCAGCCCAAAATCACCAAAATGGCCTCCTTCTTCTTCTTCCTTTCTCCTTCAACCACGAAATTTCAGCTAGGTTTGTGATGAAAGAGGAGAAAATGGAGAGAAACTCTTTTTAAAAGAAAGTCAATCGGTGGAAAGATGATATTTTGTCTTTTTGCACTTTTTTTCTTTTTCATTTTCTATTTCTTTTTGCTTTTCTTTTCTTTCCTTTATCTTCTTTCTTTCTTTTCTTTTCTTTTCTTTTTCTTTTCTTAACAAAACAAAATAGCTTAATATATAAAACATTTGTTTCATTTCCTTTTCTTCTTTTGTGTTTAAAAGCAAACCAAACCAAAATGGTTTAAACTTTTTCTTCCTTGTTTTCCTTTTGTTGTTTGATAATAAGGAAGTTCCAAAGAAAGATCTCGGGTTTACACTGTTGGAGCCCGACCTCGTTATGTTTGTAGTTTGGAGGAGGTCGGGCGTTGTAGGAACCCTTTGAAGTGTTTCTTGCTTAAAACAGGTTAAGTAAAATTTTGGAGTTGTCCGGGTAGCGTTGTTATGTTGCCAAAATTTCGGCGCAGAGGGTGCTACCTAGTGGCATCCCTAGTTGGTGTTAGGTTGAAAACTAGGGTCATTACAACTTCAAATGACCCTAGAAGCTTTTGGACCTCGTTGATTGCAGATACATTATTTCTTCACTATGTACTCATTAGGGGTGTGCAAAAATTGAATCGAATCATATATGAAATTTTCTCGGTTTATTCTTTTAGAAAATTGAGATTCTTGGTTCGATCTTTGGTTTTGTTCTTTTAAAAATAAAAGAAATCTAATCTAACCAACCTTTAAATAACTTAGAAAACCGTTAACCCAACCCGTTAATTTCACCTACCTATTTATTTGGAATGGTAAGTAATGTCTAAATTAAATAGTCTATAATTAAAAATGTCCAGAATTTTTTTTTTATTTGTCATTCTACTCTTGGTTAATAGTATTATCTACGTCAATCCATCCCAACTGCAAGATTTCAAGAAAAAAATTCTCACATCTGTTTCACATTTAAATCTCCTAGATTTATGCATTTTTTCAATCTTTATTAATTTCTCACTTACAATATTTTCTTTTTTCTCATTGTCCACTTTTTGAAGTAATGGATAAATTTTTTTCCTATTTACAGGTCCATATTAATTGTTAATGATTTCTCAAAGTATTCTTTTGACGGTGTTCGAAATGAATTTAAGTTAAAAGAATTGACACATGAGAGGTGTATTTTTTTGTTCCAATTTCTCATGAACAATTAATGCATTTTATTATTTTTTTTTGAGAAAAGTTTGGACACTGTTATTTTTGCAGATAAATAATTTTGTAGGCCCATTCATTTATTTGCACTCTACCACTCTTTTTCTTATGTTTTGCACATTTCTGCATTGAAGGATCATCTGTAGTGTTGTCAATTTTTGTTTTAACGGAAGATTTGGTGTTGTATGATATTGTAGATCATACATTTTGTTCCCCAAGTGTCTTCCATCATTTGTTTATTCTTGCACATTGGGTGGGTATTTACATATATTAAATAATTACACCTACCTTCTCTAATAGCGCATGTGGGTGGAGATTAAGTTTTTCTATGTATTCTTGCACGTTAGGTAGATATTTATACTTTTTTTTGTTTATTCTTGCAATTAAGTGGGTATTAACGCATATTTCTACTCATTTATTACATTAAAAACTAGTATATATACTATGTTTGAGAAAGGTGTGAGATGATCATTAATGACGTCAAGTGAATAATTATATCCATTATTAAATTTATACCTATTTATCACTTAACTAGTTGATAGAATCAAGGTATATATACACATATACTCATATTCTAGCTTGTTTATATGTTATTATAAGTGTTATTTGTTGGGTTTTATGCCATAAAACTCATAGTTTGTAAATAATGTTCTAATTAAATTAATAAAGAGTTATTATTGTCAATAAAGAGTTATTATTCATTATTTACTACATTGCCTTAAATTAACCATAAATCCAATAAACTAACATCCAAGGCTGTAATATGTCTCTTGAACTGAATCTAGTCTACATATAAGGATCTCAATTTGAGATACAACTAGGGTTTATAGTAAGGGGATAAGGCTTGGGTACCTTATCCTGGTAATACTATGGATATGACCCACTTTGCATGTGATCTGTGATCCTAACACAGTGATCTTAACGTGTTCGTGTAGACGACATTTGAGTGGGGATATCCTACGTAATGAGATTGCATAAGACCGGACCGCGAAATAGTAACCACTAGATGTAACTCCGTTGACTAGTTAAGTTTTTATTTTAATATGATGACCTAGGCAACTTGATCTCAATCCTGAGCAGGTTACGAGCTCCTGTTTGCGAGAGATTGCCCTTTAACTAGTATGGGTGAGAGTGGTCAGATTCGCCGACTCAATAAGCCTACCTTCTTGGGGACAAGATCGAGCAGGCGGCTGGGGACTTAACCTAGTAAGAAGGAATTCACTCCTTCCCGCCTTTTAGGGTAAGTAGATGAATGTTCCCTTAAGTGGTGTCTCCAGGACTTTAACAAAGGGCCTGACCCTTTCATTGGCCCGAGAGAGACTTCTGTTTGTTGGTAGGACCACAAACAGGTTGTTCATTAGAGGAGCACTGAGACTTAAATCAAAACAATCAAGCATATTACGATTTAATTCACCACATTTCTGTCGCTCAAAGAGATTTGATTCCCTTCATTATTACTAATATATATGTAATTTATTCTTAATTTATTCAACCAGTTGGTATAGTCAAGGTATTTATACTCATATATGATGGGATTGAATCCCGCAATGGAAGCGACGTGAATCACGTTGCTTTTCATTGTGTTACCATTTTTCTTAAAATTGACATGCATCTCATTAATATCTAGATTAAGCATGCTAAAAGAGAAGAAAATTGTACACAAGGTGTACCTACCTCTTGAAGACACTTCTTCACGTTTTCCTCCTCCTAGTCATGATCTCAACGATCTCAAGTTCTCTACTATGAACCACGAACCGAACACCGATCTAGGGGCACCCCCACTTGATCTTCTCGGTTGTTCTCCGACTGATGAGTAAGAGTTGTGAACTCTCTTTGGAATATGGGTGAGGATAAAATGAAAGAATTTGAGAGAAATGAGAATGTTCTCTTTTGGTAGAAATCCAAAAAATGAGATCAAAACTTATGGAATGCTTCACATTGCACCATTATATAGTGGTATGTGGTGGAGGTAAAACCTCCACCAATTTACCACTTTACCACAACTATATAACATGCTAATCATATTTTCATATCATATAATATAAGGTATCACATACCTTATTATACAAATCCCATTTGCATAATTGTGGAATTAAAATTAAATCACATTCAATTTAATTTTTCTCAATTCATTTTTTTCAAATAAGCCTTAATTAATTAACTAAAGATCTTTGGTTTTGCTCCTTTTTGAGTGTAAGAGTCGAAAATAGGTCTAAAATTCCATACAATTTGGCTCCCTTTCGAATGGGCTCATACGGATGTGTATATAGGAAGGTTACACGACGTTGTAATCCCATGTGCGGCGTTGCAACGCCGTGCTTGCTGCTAGCCAACCCACTGCAACCATTTTTGTAATATCTTTTCGCTCGGTTGTTCGAATGACCTACGGTTTGATGCGTTGGAATCATGATTCGATGTAGAATCTCCCATATTATTTCTCATACTAAAAATACATCTATATTTTTCTTGGGTCTTCAATTAAGCATACACATGCTTCAAATTGCACCAAAATAATCTCGAGTACTCTATTTTTGCTTCTCAAGCTCAATTTCTTGAAATTAACCATAAAATGCCATGAAAGCTCATGTTTTAAGTATAAAAACTAGCTAAAATATAAGAAATAAGATAATATATTTGCATGTTATCATTCTCTTTTGGTTGAGATCCAAAAAATGAGATCAAAAGCTTATGGAATGCTTCACATTGCACCATTATATAGTGGTATGTGGTGGAGGTAAAATCTCCACCAATTGTTTACCACAACTATATTATGCAAATAATATTTGTATATCATATAATATAAGGTATCACATACCTTATACAAATCCCATTTGCATAATTGTGGAATTTAAAGTTGAATCACATTCAATTTTATTTCTCTCAAATCAATTTCTCCAACATAAGCTTTAATTTCATAATTAGGCTATACTATAGTTTATTATGAATCTCATTCACATTAAACTATATATTATGTCAATAAATGACATAAATACCCTTTATATGAATTTGAACACTTCAAATTCACTCTAACTGTATACCCTCTTTATGTCCAAATTGCGAGGGACTTAATGGACCTATAGATCATGAGCTCCAATGATTCGAGATTAACTGATCAAACTCTTTGATTCGGTTTATTAACTTTCATTAACTACGAGGTCACTCCACTATAGCCCCGTAGCTGCACTCTCCTCACTGTAGAACAAGTTATGTCCATCGATATAACCAATACCCTTGAGTCGATCCTTCACAGGTTGTTCGTAGTCACAATTGGATCATATTATCATTTTACCCTTGTGTCTACCTTTTGCTCCTTAAGTCTCACTGCTCCTTTAATGAACAATTTTGTTGCATGGTCCTATCATAAACAATGCCCCTCTCGGGCTAGTGAGAGGGTGGGGCCCCGTTGTTCAAGCCTTGGAGTCAGCACTTAAGGGAACAACCCCTTTAGTTTCTCTAGCTCGGGAACGAGTGAATTCCATCTTGCGTAGTTAAGTTCTCAGCTCCCCACGTGGTTCTGCCCCTGAGAAGGTAAGCTTATTGGGCGAGCAACACATGCCACCCTCACCCGTACTAGTCAAAGGACGAACCCCCGCAGACAAGAGTCCGTAACACGCTTAGGATTAAGGACGAGTCACTAATGGTCATCTACGAATTTATTAGTCCTAAACTGTTAACGATATTACATTAGTAGGTCTAATAATTCACAGTCCGATCTTGTACAATCTCATTGCACAGGATGCCCCCACTCGCATATCAACTACATGAACGAGTTGGATCACCTCGTTTGTATCTAATATAATGTGGGTCGCATCCACAGTGTTGCCAGGATGGGGTTTCCAACCCTATCGATATACAATAGACCGTTGGGTCAATAACTCGAACGTGATCCTACCTGTGTCCAGTACACATCGGTCAAGTTCTCATAAGTATGACTCTAGAGCTTAGTTTATTGGATTAAGTTTATAAAATGTGAGATACAAAGTTAGAATAAATAACTTTTATTCATTAAAACAAGAACTATTATAAAGGACACGGGCTTAGGGCATACAACCCAATAATATACTCATATTCAAGTTTGTTTATATGTTATTATAGGTACTATCACTTGTATATGCCTGTTTTGTTCTTAATTTATTCATCTTTGTTACTTTTATTTTTGTTAGCTTTACCTTTTTCGTCTTAAATATCTTGTATTTGTTTAACAATCAACAACTACCCAATATTCGAGGATCCTTTCCTTTTACCAGTTATTTTTATTCGTTAATATTTTTCTTCAATATCTTATATTTGTTCAAATGTAGAATTACTGGGTATTTTTATCATTTGTTAAAGTTTGTTTGTTAAAATTTTCTTATCTAACCTCTTAAATTTTTCTCCTTTATTTTTGTAAGTGTGAATGAATAAAAGTATAAAGGGAGTATGTTTGTCCTAGAGTAACCTAAAGATTTTACTAAAAATAATTTTTAGCCATATTTGTAAATAAAAACTTGTTTAGACATTTTTCAAATTGGATAGGATAAATTTAGACATTCTCGTCGATGGTCCTATTAATTTTGCCTAACCCATTAATTTCAAGGGAACTGTGAGTAATGTCTAAAAAAAAATAAATCGTAATGAAAAAGAGCTAAATAGTTTTAATTTTACAAATATGGCTACCATACTTTTAAGAGCAGTTGATAATAATATTAATTTCCTAAAAGATGCCCTTGACATATCTTCGTAATTACAGTCAGTGTTAGATTCTATTTTGAAAAAGTTTCAACCATTTCCAACTGAAATTGACTCAAAATTTTCTATTTTTCGGCAAAATCTTCATTTGACCGAATTTGGAGGCATAATGGAGATCGTCTTCCATGAGGCTATCGAGGTCTCTTTCAACTGGTCTCATAATTCACGTTCCAGACGAAATCTCTTATTGCATCTAGTCTCAAAGTACACGACTCTTCATTGGTATCATTGGTATGGTTTACAAGTTTGTAGGGTTGTATCAGTTCGAAATGAGTTTTCAGCATTCATATCCTGTTTGATGTTGTGTGGGATAAGGACGATGGTTACAAGGTTTACAAGTCAAGTTCATTATATTAGAGGGTCACTGAAAAACCTTTTTCCTGGATTTGCAACCAATTTAATTGTGAAAATCCAGGTATATACTTTTATATACATCTTACTAGTGTCTACAAAATTGGGTTGTTGGGTGTTTATTACTAATTACTATCTTCTGAAGACCAAGTATTATTTCATTTTTCTTTATTTGGTCACCTCAATACCTTCTGCATTAGGGTCATCACGATGATATATTGTCGCATGAATTTTTGTGTGTCTTCATATAAGATATAAACTATAAGTATACCATTGGGTAGATATTTATTGTTAGGTAAAAAACAACATATATACTAAATTGGAGAAATATGAGGGAGTTTTTTAGGTGGTGTGAATTACTATAACTATTTATATAACATGTATGGGTGGGGTTATTTTTTTCTATTTTTTCTTACACGTTGGGTAGGTATTTACACTTATTTATACTTATTTATTACGTAAAAAAAAGAGTTGTATGTACAAGTATATACACTAAGATGTATATGTTTGAGTTCAATTCGAGTAATGCAATTGGGGCAATCATGATGCAAATCGCTACCGCTGCGGGATTCGATCTCTTCAATTGGTATTAGAGCCAATCTTGCTCCCAGTTGTGTTCTAAATTTTTCAAAATTTAGGTGGGTATGCTTTCTATTCATGAGATGAATGAGATTGTGGAGGCATCCTGTGCAATGGGATTGTGCAACATTCTCATATTTCGTCAGTTAAAAAATTTGGTTGAGAACACTCATAACTGCAAGATTAAAGCACTTAGATCTGATGAAGGTTGAGAATCTAAGCCAATAATTCAGTTAACTTCAATATGTGAAATAAAGATTTAGCTAGCATGCCCACACACTTCAATCCATAATGGTCGAATAAAGAGAAAATATAGACATGTGGTTGAAACAAGTCTTTTTGTAACACCTCACATTATAAAATTAAGCTTTTTAAGAATATTTGGACTATTCATTAGGATTCTAATTTGGGGGAAAAATTAGAATTTGAACGCTCGCTCCTAGACTTTGGTGGATTTAAATTTCTATAATTTTGGAAAAGACAATTTCGAATTAAATCCTTAAGACCATGTTTGAGAATTTAATTTCCAACTTATTCTAAGTTTAAAAAGGGCCAAAATACTTTTTTATTAGATTTTATCTTAATTCTTTAGGGTCTGTTTGGTATGCAATCCAGATTCTGTTTTATGTTTTCGGATTCACTTCAGTGAATATGTTTGGTAGATATGTTTTCGAAAACTGTTTTCGGATTATGTAATCCAAATATTAGAAATTATGAAAACAACATTTTTATGTTTTATTGTATCCAGATTTTGAATTTAAAATTTTAAAATGCAGAATTATATTAAACAAAGATAAAAATCTTAATAAATACAATATTTCATGTTATAAACTCAATTTACTTTTGTTAAATTAAAATATGTATAATATAATATATATATTATATAATATATTATAAATCATATAAAATTATATTATAAAATGATTATTCTATAAAATTTATAAAAATAATGTTCATAAATTAGTTAATAATGACTTATATTCCATCTAATAATTAATTTTACAACTACAACTATTTTATGATTTATAAACGTGTTATGGGATACACTTAAAACAACTGTTTATAATATAATCAAATTTCTAAATCGACTACCAAACGCATATTTGCAAATGTGAAATGCAACTCTATTTTCATCCTTATTTTCAAATTTCTGTTTTCAAATTGCTTACCAAACATACCTTTAAATTCCTTATTTAAATTTATAGTTTTGATAAATAACGGTGAGTTTTGGAATTAAAATTAACCCTAAACATTGGATTTTTGTGTATTTGGTTAAAAGAGACAAATTAAAACAAGAAAAGAATAGAAGGAAAAAGGTCGTAAAACGTTTTCCCTCTCTTCTCCTCTCAACTGTTTGCTGCCTCCCCTCACACCATCTTCGTCTTATTCGATTTCTTCATCCTCTCGGCCTCTTCCCATCTTCGGCGAACCACAAGTCGCACGAGCTTTGAGTTTTCTCCTCCCTTTTGTTCACTGCCGACGAAAGATGAGCAACATGTTGTGCTCAACTCCTCTTCGGTAAGGGTGTTCGGACAACCGACAAGTAGCATTTTCGGTGGGTGCAAACATGTTTATGCTAGATTTGCATTCGATAGGAGTTGATTCACGATTTTGGTGAAGACCCACTCTTTTTTCGGCCTTGAATCGATTCACCCACAACTTGATAACTCCAAATCTACATTTTCATATTTGTTCGATCACCAACAACATTGTTTTTCTTCTTTTCGGTAAGATTTGATTTTGACCCATGCTCATTACCCACTGCTTAACAGCTTCAAGTTCGCAGGTTTAAACTCTGTCGAGCACATTTCAGTCGTTTTCAAGTCTGTTTGGTGAAGTTTGGTAGGGTTCACCATGCTTTACACCTTTTGCACATCAATTTTAGTGTTGTAAAGTATGATAGATTAGTTATTAATCGTTGGGTAACCTTAGAGTGTAGTTTCGAGCTGGTTTGATCACTTTCGAACACCTTCCAACACATGTTCGGTTCGTTTGTTAAGGTTTAGTGAGTCATGACATCTCGAAGACCTCTTTTGAACTCTTTTAAAGTATTATAAATGAGTTTAGACATCACCTAATTATAATTTCAAACACTTTTGGCTTTGATCCACTACTCGAATAGCCTCAGATTAGTTTATCCTTAGCCCATTGAGGAAAGTTTGTTGTTTTTGAACCAACTCGAACACCAACGAGTAAGTAATTGAGTTTGTTTGGTGTATTTCAATAAGTTTTGGCATGTTGTAGAACCTTTCGAACTTATTTAAAGTACAAAATTAGCTTTGGACTGTTTAAACTAAGTTTAAGAACATTTTGGGTAAGATCGCCCATCCTAATCAATCTTTTCAATTCGAATAAGGTTTTCAATTGAAATTTTGGCCCCTAAACCTTGTCTACTTTGCTTAGGAACCTTAGTGGCTTGCTTTAGGAGCGTTTAAAAAGTTTAGTAATAGAATTTTACCTGTGGAGTCTATTTGCTTGTGTGCTAGCATGTTGTGTGCTTAATTCTGTTACCTTATGCTATGTATGACTATTTCTCTTGAATCACTATTTGTTTTGAGATACTTGTTATGCTGAACTATTGCTTGAAAAGTCATGAGATGAGTATGGTGCGTTATTTTCTTGTGATAAATATGTTCTCTCGTTGAGATTGGTTTGTTAGTGTATTGTTTATGTGTGGGCATTGATGATAAAAGCATGTCACATGTGTTTTATGTGAATTTTGACATGAACATAAGCTAGGAGAATGATGTGTAGATTCAATGCATGCTAGCGAGCTTAGGTAAGGTTTAGAAACCTTGAATACGATAAAGAGAAGTTGGGCGAATACTAATGCGTCTCGAATAAAAACAGTTGAGGGGGTAGTATGTCACTAATGGATTAAGAGGAACATTGATGCCTTGTTAACTACGGACAAGGGTCAGTGTGATGAATCATGAAGTATTGAAACTTAGGTAACTATGGGCAAGGGAAAATACGTTGATAGGTCATCGATGCCTTGGTAACTATAGGCAAGGATCGATGATGATAACAAGACCTTGGTAACTATGGACAAGGGTCGATGTAAGTTTAGAGGCAAGTATTGAAACCTTGGTACCTATGGGCAAGGGTCAATACGCTGATGTGTCATCGATACCTTGACAACCAAGGGCAAGTATTGGTGCACAGTTCAAGACCTTGGTAACTATTGTCAAGGATTTGTACGTTGAGCTCCGGAGAGATGTGTTGAGACTCTGGTACTTGAGGGACAAGGGTTGATACATCTTGAAGGGTAAGTCTTGGGGAACTTTATAAGGGCTAAGTTATGAACGTTGAATGGTTCAATGGAGTCTAGATAGTTTGTGAAATTTGAGTATAGTTCGAGCGTGCATAGCTTGATGTGGTACTTCATGTATTATACGTATTGCTTGTTTTATGTATAAAGAGCATGTTTATTTGAATGTGAGCAGCACAGTGTTTACCTCGTATGCTGGATGTTGTTTGATGGCTTCTCAGGTGTGAGATACTTACCAGTATGCGTTATATACTGACCCACTCCCAGGTTTTGCTGGTAATGATGGATATTACAATCCTGATGATGTTGAGGAGGAGACATGAGAAGAGAGATCATAATTAGTTGCTTATTTATTCAGTATTCATTTTCATTGGGCTAGTTTAATTGGATTCCTTCTTGTAGTTGACCATGCTATGTTTCAAACTAGTTTTGGGCAGTCTTTACATCTTAATTAGTCTCACTAGTTCATTTTTGTAGTGACTTCTAGTTTGTAAAATTGACATAATTGTTTATTTCCTTTTTGATTAGAGTTGTTCTCAGGGTTGTTTACCAAGGAAGGTTTATGTTATCTTTAGTTGAGTGGTTTTATGTTAGGTGATTTGTTCGATTGAAAAATACATAATAGGCTAGTTAGGTTGTTTTTATCTTTTGAGGATTGGATTGCTTGAAGTTGTTGAGAAAATCTAGTTTTGTTGTGATTTGAGTTGCTGGGTGGTTTTGAAATCTCTGATAGTTAATGGATTGAAGTTGTTATAATTTGATGACTATGATTATAGAAATGTTTTTTGTTATCTAACAGGTACTAGAAAAACTTTTGTTTAGCCATAGTTACGTTGTTATGTTGCCGAAATTTTTGAGGCATAGTGGTCATAAGTTTAGTAGTGTTTCCCATGTTGGTTTAGAAATTTTGAGGTGTTATATATCAGAGCGGAGTTGTTCCTGTAGACTGACATAAGAAATCTAGGTTGTTAAGTTGTTTTAGGCTTAATGTTCTTTCTCAGTCTTCTCTCCATCACCAGGTATGATGAATTGTTTTTTCTTTTTGTTGATTTACCTTGTTTGTCTGTATGATTGTTTTATGGTTTGATTGCTTACTATATTTATGTTTTGACTTGCTTTTTGTCTTAAACTTGTTTGGTAGTAGGCATAGGATGCTCCCATAGTTAACTAGGTAGCTTATGCTTATCTTGACACATATTGTTTGCTAGTAGACGTAAGATGTTGCCATAGTTAATTTCGATAGCCCTAGGAAGAAGCGGCGAAAAGAAGTCGAAAAGGGGAAGATAAGCCTAGAGGTGTAGAGAGTTGAAGATTTTAAGTTCGAAATTAATTTTGAGTTGATAAAAATTGAGAGAGAGTTGAACTCAATTGGTGAAAGCATTATATCGAGGTTCGAACTCAAAAAGTTTGGGGGTAGGGAAGACTTTAGTAAAGGTTTTATATTCAAGAAGGAAGTAAGACATTCCCGTAATTTCTGTTAGTTTGATTTCATTCCCTCTCGATATCCTCTCTTCATCCCTGCCAGATATTCAAGCTTCAGGGCATATACATAATACCACCAATGGACTACCACCTCTCCCATTCCCATCACGTCGGCTCCATTCCTCAATGACTCACTCTCTCCCCCTCTTGATACTCAGTTTTGCAGGCTTATAACCCTCACTCATTGTTGGTTCTTTCTTTCTGGGACTTTTAAGATTGAGGCTTTAAATCTTGATTTCTTTCTTTCGAAAACCGATCCACCCCCTTACCATCTTGATTTTAAATTGATTTCAATGTGATTCTTCTAGTGTTTATGACATGTTTTTGAATTTAACCAAATCAAATGGTGTTGCTAGTTTGATTTCAAATAGTATACATGCATGGCTGGTTTCTAAGCTTTTCTATTTTTCTTTCAATGTTTAGGTTTCGATTTGGTTGGAAAACATAACTGCTTACACTCATAAATTTCTAACTAGAATAAATCTATTGAAAGCCGAGGGTCTAAAATGAAATAATCATGAAATTGATTTTGATCCGTATCCAAATTTCAAAGACGATTGTTAATTGTAGAAAGCTTTGACACTCTAGGATTGAGCCTTTTAGGTCAGTGCAGTAGTTTCAGTTTTTGGTTATGTTGATTAGCCAAAATGTATACTTCGAAAAGAAATTTGCGCACTTACTAATCTCAAATTTTGTTGTACTTTTGGATTTTGTTCATTAGTTTTCACTCTATTTGAAATTTAGATGATCCACTTTTCTGGAAGCTGTTGCTATAACTCTTCTTCTGCTTCTTCCTTTCCTTTTTAATAGAGAACAATTGCTGCTTGAAGAAGGAAACTATCTAAAGGACAAGTACTTTTATTAAGTAAAAAACCTTAATACACAAAAAATAATGTCTTTGTCCAAAGATGTGGATCCAACCTTAGGCTACCTCACTCGAAAGAATGCAGAGGTGAAGTTGCTGCGACCCACTAGGGTGAAGAACAAGACTCCGACTCCAATTTAGATAACTGCGGAGCAGATACTTCGTGAGGCTCGTGAATGACAAGAGGCAGAAATTAGACCGCCCAAGCAGAAAATTACTGATCCAACTGAACTTGCTGATTATCGTCTTCGCAAGCGCAAGGAATTTGAGGATCTTATACGCCGTGTTCGGTGAAATATCAGTGTTTGGATCAAGGAATAAGGATGCTCAGTGGGAAGAGTCTCAAAAGGACTTCAATCGGGCTCGTTCTGTTTAGGAGTGCGCTCTTGAGGTTGATTATCGGAACCATACCCTTTGGCTCAAGTATGCAGAGGTGGAGATGAAGAATAAATGTATCAATCATGCAAGGAATGTTTGGGATCGAGCGGTCACCCTCTTGCCTAGAGTGGACCAACTATGGTACAAGTACATTCATATGGATGAAATGTTGGGTAATGTCACTGGTGCAAGGCAGATTTTTGAGAGGTGGATGGGTTGGATGCAAGACCAGCAAGGTTGGCTCTCTTACATTAAGTTTGAGTTGAGATACAATGAGGTTGAATGTGCTCGAGGCATATTTGAGCGCTTTGTTTAGTGCCATCTGAAAGTTTGGGCATGGATACGTTTTGCAAAATTTGAGATGAAAAACAGGGAAGTTGCAAAAGCAAGAATTGTTTATGAGAGAGCGGTCGAGAAGTTGGTTGATGATGAAGAGGCTGAGCAACTATTTATTGCTTTTGCTGAATTTGAGGAGAGGTGTAAGGAAACTTAATGGACACGGTGTATATATAAGTTTGCCCTCGATCATATTCCCAAAGGTAGAGCTGAGGATATCTATAGGAAGTTTGTGGCATTTGAGAAACAATACGAGGATAAGGAAGGAATAAAAGATGCTATAGTGGGGAAGCAGAGGTTTCAATATGAAGAGGAAGTGAGGAAGAATCCTCTAAATTATGATTCTTGGTTTGATTATATACGATTGGAGGAGACTGTTGGGAACAAGGAAAGGATTAGGGAAGTGTACGAAAGTGCAATAACCAATGTTCCTCCAGCTGAAGAGAAACAGTATTGGCAGCGTTATATTTATTTATGGTAAGTATGTCAAGAAAGGCATCATATGTTTATCTTCTCTAGTTTGGGTTTCAGTATACAAATTTTATGAATATTTTCTGTTTGTTTATTTCTATCCAATTTAGGATCAATTATGCACTATATGAAGAATTGGATGTTGCAGATGTTGAATGTACCCGTGATGTGTATAAGTATGCTAAATGTTTCATGTTGGCACTGGCAGTGTAGTAATTTCAAAGATTACAGGGTGAAAGGAACAACGTTTATCGAGAGCAAAGGATAAACAATTTCTAAAAAGATGACAATTACTTTAATTATTTTCTGATACTGTAGGATACCTGAAACTTAAAAAAAAAATACTCAACTTATAATTGATTTTAGATTTTATTCATTTCATTAAGTCTGGATAATTGAATTTATCTTTTGATGTCCACGACGAGTAATATGCCAATTTAATATCTCTTTGTATTTTTCAAATATGCAAGTAATAGCAGTTAGAAGCCTCCCATGGTCATGGTATGACAGATAGTACATGCTTCTTTTCTCGATTAGATTGGCCAAGTGTACTTCTTGATTTTTTGACATAAAAAAAATAATTTCACTGATAAATTAAATGGAGAAACTCCGAGTACCAAAAGGTGGATTACAAGACAGATCTCCAATTGGAAATGAAAAAAGATAAGCCAACAAGACCAAAACGTTGTACATTTTTACACCACAGAAAGGCATTAGAAAGAACATTATTCATAAAACAATCAAAAGTAGAGGAAACATCCTTTAAATGTCAACAATTTCTCTCAATCCGAAGATTCTAAAGGAAAGTATGAACAAAAACAAGCCAAAGGAACTTCCTCGCACCTATGAAAGGGTGACCCACCAGAAAGAAAGTTGAAAAATATTATAAGAAAAAGACATTGATCATCTAAAATCATCTAAAACGCACCACCGTAATTTCATAGCAAAAGGGCAACACAGAAACAAATGACCCATAGATTCTAAATCCTAATTATGCATGAAACAACAACATTCTTCTTTGTATCCGATTAGTAGTATTAACAACTCCTAAGCTAAGCTCTCAAAGAAAGTTTTTAACTTCTTTAGATAGGGGTCCTTCCAAAATACAAACAAGAATTTTCGAAAGGAAGAGAAAAACAGTACACTGAAAGAGAAATTAAAATTAATCCAAACCAAGAGTAAGAAAGCAATAAATCTGTGTAGCTCTCGAGAGGAGACCAACTCTCTTTTCCAAGAAATCTTCTCTTCTTGTCTCCAACTCCACGGGGTGTCTCTAAGTATATAGTATATGTCTCTTAACCATGGATCAGTAAAACTCAACAAATGGTCGGTAAGAGATTTAACAAAAAAGCAAATAGAAGGCTCTAAAAGTAAAGGCCAAACCCAAGAACTTGGATTGTTCAAAAGCCTAACGTCGGACAACAAATGAGAAAGAAAAACCCATTCCTTGGTTTTCAAGTATGTTATATTACGTTGAAACTGCAAATCCCAAGCTAAACTAGTGGAATCCCGCATTTGTGCCATAGAAATTTGGGTTCAAAAGCATCCCTATAAAACCGTGGGAAAGCAGTAGCAATAGGACAACAAGTGAGCTATGAATCAATCCATAAAGTTGTGGAGCAACCATTCCCAATACATTGGATAGAACGACTAGAAACCAAATCTCGAACATTATAAATATACCTCCACGGGGACTTATGAGAGACATTCATAATAGACCAGATCAAAGGCGATCAATCACTCCCGCATCGAGATTCCATCCCTTCAACTCTAAGGTTTTGGAGACCCGCCCTATGCCTAGGGTCGAAGTTTAGGACTTATGTCTATGCCCTTTTCCTCCATTACTTTTAGAAAATATGCTTTAACTCAACCCTTTCGGTGTCAAATTAGAGTTGAACGAGTAACTCTAGATGGTCGGCTAAAGCTATCCGCGTTAAAGATCACCGAAAGTAAACTCCACTTGAAGTTAGTTGAATTGTCGGGCTTATTGTCTTTCCTTAGGGCATTCACATCTTGAATCCTTTAGGCAATTTAGCACCTCATGAGAAAATGAATAAAATACAAAGAAATTAATTCAAGGGAGACCATTGAAACAAAACAAAAATGAATAAATAATAATAATTTTCAACTTGTATCCGAAACCCAAACTTCTCAATTTCACAAACTTTGTTCTGTATTCAAGAATAAAAATGAAACTATGAAGTAAAGGAGAAAAATATGAAATAAAGTAAGAGAATGAACACAAGCTAAAAATAACTCAATGATATTCCATTGCCAAAATTAAATGCAAAATCTAATGACCAATTTCTAGTAAAAATCACATAACTCATTACTGAAATTGAAGTATACGAACTATATGAAAAAACTCCTCGGCCTCATGTCAATCGAACAAGGTTGTTCTTTACAACTTATAATCTTCATCGAAGTCAGATTGAAGGAGGATTAGAGGATTTAGGACTGAACAATAATAGAGAAAATAAAAAGAAAAAGAAAACAAAATGTTGTTGTCTTCGTAAATGAAAGAAAACTCATAAACTAAATTCAACAAAACTTCTAAAATCGAGCTCTTAGTTCAACTCCACTGACAACTTTCATTGTGATGGGATTGAAGAAGAGAAACGAGCTGAGAAGTAGAAAAAACTACAACAGAAACTAAAAAGAAAAAATTACAGAACTGAAAAAACCCAAAGCTGAAAAATGGAATTCTCCTCCGAAGGTGAGCTCCATTTTGACGGCTTCTTCCTCCAAAATATATAGAGATGACATTTTAGGGCTTCCTTCTTCATGGGTCAACTTGCCTGCTGTATTTTTAGAGAAAATCGACATAAAATCTCCCAAAATCACAGAAATCACGTTTTTTCTACGATTTTCTGCATTTTTCCAGATATGTCTGCAATGCAATTGCATATCAATTGCGTTCCATTTGCATTCTGCATTCAAAACTGAAAAATATGAGATTTTGCTTTCATGTTTGCTTATTTTTTCTCATACTTCAAGAATTTTTTTCTCTTTCTTAAATTTATGCAGTTGACTCCATTTTATCCATTGTTTATCTAAAGAAATGAGGAAAACATACAGGTATAACTAAGTTTAAAGGCTAAATAATTCTCATAAATGAGAATTATCACACCCCCAAACTTGAGTTATTGCTTGTCCTCAATCAATTTCAAAATAAACACAATTCAAAACCGATTCTGAGAATAGTTCTTTTGCATAATACGCCTTTCAGGAGAGGTTTCATGCTCATAACACTTTAACTTTACATGAATACTTCCACTACATGTAACTTTGATGCTTTCCTTGCCTAAACAAAATACTTTCCTCTCATAACCTCACCTTAAATTCATACTACCTATTACCCTTAGTCAAGTTTTACTTAGCTGCTAAACAAGCTATTTTCACCTAACAATGAACCCCAAACTTGTTTTTCATTGCTAGGAAGAAATTTTTTCCTTTTTTTTCAAGCGAGGACCTTTTTGTCATTTGTGCCTTCGCTCTAGCTTACTAACACTTTTTGGTGAAAGTATCTAGCTACGAGTACTTATCACATCAAGGTCATTTTTACATACTCATTTCCTGAAATTAACCTTTCATGCAAAGGAAATCATGGGTATCATGACCGCCCCTGGCTACTGAGTTAACCTTTGGAAGGAGGAGTACCCGTTTGTTTTTTAAATCATAGTAGTTGTTTCAACAACATAAAATTACAACAATATTATTACAACAGTAGTGTTACAACAACATACTATTACACGAGTAATATTACATATATTACATGACTCACCCTCAAACTTAAACCGGTCAATGTCTTCATTGACTGAGTATAGCGCAGGAGGTAAGAAGGGTGATTTACAAAACATCTAAGCTAGACTCTCCTAAGGGGATCGATGTGCAAACTTAGGTGGATTGAGACTTTGATATTTTATAAAGACAAGGAATCATTAAGTTGTTTGTTTGGGAAGTATAAACGTAATGATTCTAAGTATTTAATGAACTGAGCATACTCTAAAATTTCATCATGAAGGGTATTCAACAAGAACGATATTCAAAGAAATCTCATTAAGTTTTTTTTTTAAATTTTTGTTATATATATATATATATATATATATTTAAACCTAGTTGATACTGAAGTAGGTCAAACAACTTGGAAGTTAATCAAGACAACATGATAAAATGCAAGGAACAAGGGCAAACACCAATCTACACTATTATAGGCTTAAGAGACAAAGTTTCAATTTCAAAGAACAACTTTCCTTATCATTAGAGGCTCAGTCATCATATTTCATTTGCAATGCTCCTCTTGTTCTGGACACTTTATTCGTGTTATGCATTTGCCTTCCATTTGTGTGGGATGTTTTTCTCTGTTTGCAATCGCATTCCATTTGCAATCCCGTCCATTGATTTCGCCTCATTCTCCGTGAGAGTCACTGCCTCACAATTTCGATTCTATTCTTTGTCATTTGATTTCCTTTTTTCCTTTTCATCTTCACTCAAAAGTAAATGGTCAAAAAATTCATGCAATCTTGAAAATGATTTCTTTTTTTTTTTTTTGCCTTATTTCTTTCGAATTTTTAAAGTTCTTAAGCAAATTTCCAGGTAGATCCCCAGGTAGAGGTTTTCACTAGATGGTCAGTTTAAGTACCTCAACCTAAACAGGATCTGTCCTTAGACAGAATTTGCCCAATATTTTCTCAATTTAAAGAAATAAAGATTTTTGTTGTATTTTTTTAATTTTTTTTATAAAAAAGAAAAAGAAAATAACGAAAAAGATAAACCTATCTTATTCCAGTGGGCAGACCGCAACCATGTTCCTTCATTTTGCACCTTGGTCTTGATGATGAATGAGATTTCTGCCTTAGTTGAGGTGTTTTCATCACAATGAATCTTGCTTGCTCAAGAGATTTATATGTTCCTTTGGGAGTAGAGATTGTAGTTGCAGTTTGTATGGCATCCTGCAAATTGTCATCCATCATACTTTCCTTTTTGCATTCTTCTTCATTTAGGCTTTCCTGCAGGCTGCAATAAGTGAAAGCTGGGCATTCTAGTATCGGGAGCTCCTTGGATGTCATTTTTTGTGAAATTGCAACTGAATAGCTCAATGTTGGGTTTTATGCCCTAAAACTCGAGTTTGTAATACAGTTCTAATTAAATCAATAAAGTGTTATTGTTTATTTCATGATTTTCTGTATTGCCTTAAGTTAACCCTAAATCTAATAAACTAACATCCAAGGTTATTATATGTCTCTTGAACTGAATGTAGTAGACATTAAAGATCTGAGTTCGAGATACAACCTAAAGGGTCTATAGTAAGGGGATAAGGTTGGGTACCTCATCCTGTTAATACTATGGATATGGCCCACTTTGTATTTGATACAAACACAATGATCCAACGTGTTCGTGTAGACGACATGTGTAGGGATATCCTATGTGATGAGATCGCATAAGACCGAACCACGAAATAGTAACAATTAGATGTAACTCTATTGACTAGATAAGTTTCTATTTCAATAGGATGACTTAGGCAACTTGATATGAATCTTGAGCAGGTTACGAACTTCTGTTTGCGAGGGATTTTCCTTTGACTAGTATGAGTGACAGTGGCCCGAGACGCCGACTTAATATGCCTACCTTCTTGGGGACAAGACCGGGACGACGACTGGGGACTCAATCTAGCAAGATGGAATTCACTCATTCCCGACTTTAGAGTAAGTAGATGAATGTTCCCTTAAGTGGTGTCTTTGGGACTTGAACATAGGGCCGACTCTCTCAATAGCTCAAGAGGGACTTCTGTTTATTGGTAGAACCATAAACAGGTTGTTCATTAGAGGAACATTGGGACTTAAGGTAAAAGATGTAATCTAGAGGTAAAACGGTAATTTGACCCAGTTGGTGTTACGAACATTTGTGAAGGATTGACTTGCTGTTATTGGTCGATATCCATGAACACAAAAATATATATGCAATGAGAAGAGTGCAACTGCGAGACTATAGTGGAGTGTTCCCGCAGTTAATGAATGTTGATTAGGAGGTTAATTAGATTAACTAAATAATCTTGTCTCGTTGGAGCTTCTGATCTGTAGGTCCATTAGGTCCACTTCCTAGCTCGTAAAGGGTTCTTAGATCATTAGAATTTGAAGTGTTCAAATTCCATTAGGGAATAAGCATGATGTATGGACATACATTATAATATGTAGTTTTTATGTATATTGAAACTTTATATTATAAATTTAATTTGAATATGATTCAAAATGAATTAATTAAGAGAATTAAATATTTGAAGGAGTTCAAATATTATTTAAATGTGAATGAGATTCATATTTAAAACTATAGGTTAAAATTTAATGTGCATAAGATGTACATTAAAACTATAGGTTAAAAGGGAAGTTGATTAAATATGATTTAATCATATATATATATATATGTCAAATATAAGATATTTGATTAATTGATTTAATTGAATATGATTTAATTAAATAAAGTTATATATATTACTTTAATTAAATTAGTTTTATTATATTAATTAATTAATTGATTTTAAATTAATTAAAAAAGGGGATCGTGTCAAGACACGTTCCCCCTTCCTCTCCATTATCGATAGATACAAAGGGAGATGATAGATTGATTTTGATAGATCGATAAATTGGATTGTTGTTTTTTTGGGTGAAAAATCTCTCTCTCTCAATCTCTCTAAAAAGAAATTCCCTTCCTCCAAATTGTTGGATAGTCTCCAACAAGGCTAGATCGAGGAACCCAGAGATATAGGAGGTGATCACTATTGGTAGTGTTCTTTAGAAAATGTAAAGTTGCAGTGTTGTGCGAATTTGTAGATTGCAAGGTTGCTGCATTTGAGTAACTATAAAGGTAAACCTCTATTACCTTTTAGAATAGAAACTCTACAACATGCTTTATTGTCTTTAATCCATGCCTATATGCTTATCATTCTGTGTTTTTTTTCCAAATGTACTGTATTTCATTTTTAGCCAAAAAAAAATTCAGTTTTACGATTCAACACGTTTTCGCTGCTCATGGGAATTCAGATTCCTTCAATTGGTATCAGAGAATGCTTGATTTTAGTTTTGGTTAAAACAAATTTGCATTGGATAGCTGGGAATTTTGCATTTGATTTGTTATTAAACTGTTTAGAAGTTTTGACGTTAGATTTATATTTTTGATTTTGATCAAATAATGTAAGTGCCCTTGTGTTTTTGGGAAAAATTGTGCAAATCGAGTCTGTATAAATGTTTTGAGTCGTTCATGATCGATTTGGAGCCATACGGATCAATCTCAGGGTAAATTGTTTGTTGTTTTCTGCTGACTTTCGAAAAAAACAGAGGCTGGGAAGATACAACAACGTTGCAACATCATTCTCGACGTTGTAACGTTGTTCATTGGCGTTGCAACGTGAAGAATAGTGTTGCAACGCCAGAGGCCTTATCGAAGATTCAATCAAGGGGCAAGCAGCGTTGCAACGCTGCTTCACAGTGTTGCAACGGCATGTCGATGCAGAGCGCGAGCGCGAGGGACGCGACGTTGCAACGGTGAAGGGATTGATTCCCAATGCGGAAGCGATTGATCACCTTTGTTCTTGATTATGTTTACATAGAAATTACAAAAAACAGAAAGCTATAGGCTAAGACAAACTATGAGAGCTTAGTAGATTAGGGATTACCTTTGAAGACTCAAATCTTCTCGTAATCCTCTTGCCGTCTATGATCTCCAAGTTCTCTAGGATCGAACACCTCCAAAATGTCTTCACGGTTGTTCTCTAGGAGAGGGAGAGAAGTGGGAACTCCTTTTTGGAGGAGGGATTTCTAGAGAGAATTTGAGAGAGAAAAGTGTTTTGCTAGAATGCCAATTTTCTCAATAATGACTTAAGTCACACATTTTGCATCCAAAAGGATGCTTATATAGCAAATGTGGGTGGAGACAAATTCTCCACCCATTATGCCAATGTTTTCACTAATTATGCATTATGCAAAATCAATTTGCATAATTGCATAATATAAGGTATCAAATACCTTATTATGTAAATCACATTTGCATAAAGTTGAAATTAAATTGAATCATATTCAATTTACATATCTCTCAAATTAATTTATCTAGATATGCCTTAATTTCATAATTAGGCAATACTATGGTTTATTATGAATCATATTCACATTAAACTATATTTTATATCAATTATGTCATAGATAATTGATATAATTCCCTAAATTGAATTTGAAAACTTCAAATTCATTCCAAAACTTTATACCATCATTAATTCCATATTGAGCCAATCGAGAGACCTAATGAACCTACAGATCATGAGCTCCAACTATACGAGATTAACTGATCAAACTCTTTGACCCCGTTAATTAACATTCGTTAACTACGATCCACTCCACTATAGACTCGTAGCTGCACTCTCCTCACTGTAGGACAAGTTGTGTCCATTGATATAACCAATGCCCGTGAGTCAACCCTTCACAGGTCGTTCGTAGTCACAGTTGGATCAAATTACCTTTTTACCCTTGTGATTACTTCTAGCTCCTTCAGCACCATTGATCCTCTAATGAATAACAAGTTTATGGTCTGACCATAAACTATGTCCCTCTCGAGCCAGCGAGAGGGAGAGGCCCCGTTGTTCAAGACCTGGATACAGTTCTTAAGGAAACAACCTATCTAGTTACCCTAGATCGGGAACAAGTGGATTCCTTCTTGCGAAGTTAAGTCCCCAGCTCCCTACGAAGTTTCATCCATGAGAAGGTAGGCATATTGAGCCGGCAGTTGTGGCCACTCTCACCCTTACTAGTCTAAGGATAAACCCCCGCAGACAGGAGTTCGTAACTCGCTCGGGATTCTGGTTGAGTCACTAATGGTCACATTGAATTATTAGCCCTAATCTATCAACGATGTTATGAGAGTGGTCTAGTAATTCTCGATTCGGTCTTGTACAATCTCATCGCACAGGATGCCCCCACTTGCGTGTCAACTACATGAACGAGTTGGATTTTGTATCAAATACAAAGTGGGTCGCATCCATAGTGTTACCAAGATGAGGTTCCCAACCTTATCCATGTACTATAGACTATTTGGGTCATCTACTTGAACTTGATCCTAGCTATGTGTCAACTACACATTGTTCAAGATCTCCTAAATGTGACCCTAGAGCTTAGTTTATTGGATTTAAGTTTATAATTGCGAGAATACAAGATTTAAGGAAAAAATAACACTTTTATTTATTTCCTTGAAATGATTACAAATACACGAGTTTAGAGCATAAATCCCAACAAACATTGTCCTCAGCGTTGCAACGCCGTGTCGTTGGAGGAAGAATGGTTGGTCGATTTGGTTTGGTTCGAGCAGTTCAGTTCTTTTTTAGTCCGATTCGAGCAGTTCGGGTCCGGTTCAAGGTGTTTTGGACCAGTTTATATGTAAAATTAATGTAATTTTATGTTTATTTGCACTTTAGTGGCCAAAAATTTCAGCTTAATAGTTTTTTCTGCTTTATGAATGTCATTAGATGAATTCCAACCATAGATAAGCATGTTCATGCATTTATATATATTAGAGGATAAAAATGCATGATATTTTTCATGAGTAATTAGTTATAATTATTATAATTTACTTATATGAAAAATGAAGAGCATGGAGCATGAAATTACTTAGATTAATATAATTTGTTGTATTAATTAAGTGATTTTCATGATTCAATAGTTGAATAGCATGTTTCGAATTTGAATATGATTGTTGGAAATACACCATAGTACCATGTCATAGGTTAATTATTAACATTTATAAAAGTTATAATAGTTTTAGAAACCTTAACCTATAACAAAGAATGCATGCAAACATAGGAACTTGGGTAGAATAGAATTAATTTTAAAATGTTTAAAATTTATTAGACCTAAGTTTTAATTTCTAATAGGATTAGAAATTAGTCTTACATAGTATTTTAAATAGTTTAAAATATAGTAAGGCAGATAGGACATTGGTTATAAGGGAACTCTGCCGGTGATTGTCTATCTAAGGTTAGGGGTACTTAAGCTGACGGTTAATGGAACACCTCCTACCTGGGAACTGACCCGGAAGTTAAGTTGAATTAATCATAGTCTTATCAACATGTAATATATATCTAGGTAATTAAAATGTTTATTCACCTAGACATTAAGCTAAAGACCTTGTTATAAGAGTTATAATAGGCATAGACTTAGATAGTTTCATTTAGCGAGAATCCACCTAAGTTAAAACTTAACCCTAACATTTAGGAACCTTAGTGGGAGAAAACGAGATGCTTACATCAAGTTTACTCTCATGTCCTCGAGTGTTCACACAGTGAGTTTCATGCTCGGTCTCGTGGCATCAATAGGGTGTCCCCCTACGGATGGTGTTTGCATAGTTCAATACCAAGGTGAATGAGGGAAGTATCCATAGTAAATGGGAGCAGGACACGTGTCAACGTATCTGAAGGGATTTTGAATTCCCGCAGCGAAAGACGTTGTGAAAGGTCGTTGATCCGTTGTGTAATTCCTATCTTAAAATTGAATCTATCTCATAGATCCTAGGCTAAACATGCAAAATAATAGAGAAAACAGTAAGTATAATAGATACTAACCTCTTGAAGAACACTTCTTCAACGTTTTCTCCTTCTCCGGTCACGATCTCTCTCGATCCAACGTTCTCCTCGAACACGAACCACGATCCGAACAGGGTGACACCTCCAAAGGGTCTTCTCGGTTGTTCTCGGGAGGTTGAGGGAGAGTGAGTGGGACTCCCTTTGGTTTTGGGTGAGGAGAGAATTTTAGAGAGATGAGAGAATTCTAGAGAGAATTGCCTTGCTCTCTTTGGATGAAAATCCAAAAAATGGCAAATGGAACACCAAAGGCTTTTTGCAAAGCCTTTAAATACTATTGTGTGATGGAGTTAAAACCTCCACTAAATCACAATTTTACCACAACCATATAATATACAAATCACATTTGCATATTATATAATATAAGGTATCTCATACCTTATTATACAAATCTCATTTGCATAAATGTGGAATTATAAATTGAATCACATTCAATTTAATTTCTCTCAATTCAATTTCTCCAAATAGCACTAATTAATCAATTAGGCTATACTATAGTTTATTATGAATCTCATTCACATCAAACTATATATTATGTCATCTATATCTCATATAAACGACATAAATACCCAAATAATGAATTTGAACACTTCAAATTCACACCAAACTGTAAACCCTCAATTTGTCCAATTTGAGGCAACCGAGGCACCTAATGGACCTACACATGACGAACTTCAATGATCCGAGGCTAACCTGTCAAACTCTTTGACCCGATTAATCAACATTCATTAGCTACAGTAACACTCAACTAAACCCCGTAGCTGCACTCTCATCACTGTAGGACAAGTTGTGTCCATCGATATAACCAATACCCATGAGTCGACCCTTCACAAGTTGTTCGTAGTCACAGCTGGGTTAAATTACCGTTTTACCTCTGTGTCTACCTCTTGCTCCTTAAGTCCCACTGCTCCTCTAATGAACAACTACGTTGCATGGTCCAACCATAAACAACAACCCTCTCGGGCCAATGAGAGAGTGGGGCCCCAGTTGTTCAAGCCACGGAGACAAAGACTTAAGAAACAACCCCTCTAGTTTTCCTAAGTCGGGAATGAGTGAATTCTTTCTTGCGTAGTCAAGTTTCCAGCTCCCCACGTGGTCCTGCCCCTGAGAAGATAGGCATATTGGGCGAGCAACAGTGGCCACCCTCACCCGTACTAGTCAAAGGGACGGACCCCGCAGATGTGAGTCCGTGAACACGCTTAGGATTAAGGTCGAGTCACTAATGGTCATCTACGAATTTATTAGCTCTAAACTGTTAACGGTGTTACATCACTAAGTCTAATAATTCACGGTCCAGTCTTGTACAATCTCATTGCACAGGATGCCCCCACTCGCATGTCAACCACATGAACGAGTCAGATCACCTCGTTTGTATTTAATACAAAGCGGGCCGCATCCACAGTGTATCCAGGATTAGGTCTCCAACCCTTTCCATATACTATAGACCGTTCGGGTCATAAACTCGAACACGATCCTCCCTGTGTGTCCACTACACACCGTTCAAGTTCTTACTTCTCTCATAATGCAATGACCCTGGAGCTTAGTTTATTGGATTAAGTTTATGAAAAATGCGAGACACAAAATTTAAATAAATAACTCTTATTTATTACACAATGTTGAAATAAATAACTCTTATTCATTTACAACTTGGAATATTACAAACTACACGAGATGAGGACATACATCCCAACAGTATCCTACGGTCTCCTCCATTAAGTCACACCGTGAGATTTCTATAGTCCGCCTGCAAGTTACCCTAGGAGCGGCCAACCTTACGGAGGATCTGACTATAGTGATTGGAACACCGCGAACTCTAGAAATGGATATGGTCTCCTAGGTAATTTGTCAACAGTTGTCTTTCCTAACGGTAGCCTGTTAGCTCGGACCTATTGGATCTAAAAATGGTAGGGTCACATTTAGGGGATGAGTTAAGCTGAACAAATCCTTGACCAAAGAAACGATAGCTAAAGATCATTGGAACATGAGATGTTCTGGTAGTGGTAGTTAGCTGAGATAGTCTCAATTCAGGGGAGGGGTGACTGACCACCCGACTGTGGCTTTTAATCTAAACACTTGAAGTATCGTTGCAAAATTATAAGGTTTAAGTTTAAACACTAGGGTTATTTATAATAATTTTGCTAAATTAGATTGGTTTTATAATGGGTTTAAGGAATAACTAATTAGAACTATTTTTCTATCTCAACATGTCGTCCTCTATAATTGCTATGCTTAAAAGTGAAAGATTAAATGAGGAAAACTATACTACGTGGAAGTCCAACCTGAATACGATTCTGGTTGTTGATGACCTTCGGTTCGTATTAACTGAGGAATGCCCTCATATCCCTACTCATAACGCGCCTCAAACTGTTAAGGGCGCGTATGACCGTTGGACCAAGGCCAATGACAAGGCCAAGGTCTATATTCTGGCTAGCTTATCTGAGGTTTTGGCCAAGAAGCACGAGGGCATGGTTTCAGCTCTTGAGATCATGAGTTCGTTGAAGAACATGTTCGGACAACCGCCTGGACAACTTCAACACGAATCCCTAAAGTACGTTTTTAAGTCCCGAATGAAGGAGGGAACTTCGGTGAGAGAACATGTTCTCGATCTGATGGTCCACTTCAACGAGGCAGAAATGAACGGGGCGGTCATTGACGAGCAAAGTCAGGTGTCGTTCATCCTGGAATCTCTTTCAAAGAGTTTCCTACAATTACGCTACAATGCGGTGATGAACAAGATTGAATACAACCTGACTTCCCTCCTAAACGAGTTGCAGACTTACCAGTCTCTTATGAAGAATAAGGGACATGTTGATGAAGAGGAAAATATGTTTTCCCATTCCATAAGGGTTCATCCTCTGGGACTAAGTCCTATAGTCAGTCTTCTGGTCATAAGAAGACCTAGAAGAAGAAGAAATGAGGGAAGGGGAAGGCACATACCACTGCTGATAAAGGCAAGAGAAATGCCAAAGTTGTAGATAAGGGAAAATATTTCCACTGCAACGTGGATGGGCACTAGAAGGAAACTGCCCAAAGTATCTTGTTGAGCTCAAAGAGAAGAAAGGTAAATATGATTTACTAGTTTTAGAAACCTGTTTAGTGGAAAGTGATGACTTTACCTGGATACTTGATTCAGGAGCCACTAGCCATGTTTGTTCTTCTTTACAGGAAACTAGATCCTTCAGGGAGCTCGATGAGGGTGAGAAGACGCTTAGGGTCGAAACGGGAGACGTCGTCTCAGCTCGTGCAGTGGGAGATGCGAAATTATTTTTTAGAGATAGATTTTATTTTTAGAAAATCTGTATATAGTTCCTAAAATTAAGAGAAACTTGTTATCTATCTCTTGTTTGCTCGAACATGGCTATTGTATATCTTTTTCTATTAATGAAGCGTTCATTTCCAAGAAAGGTGTAAATATTTGTTCAGCTAAACTAGAAAACAATTTATATGTCTTAAGATCGAATGAAACTAACGTAATTTTAAATCATGAGATGTTTAAAGCTGCTAATACCCAAAGTAAAAGACAAAAATCTCTCCAAACAAAAATACCTATCTTTGGAATTTAAGACTTGGTCACATAAATCTCAACCGGATTGAGAGACTAGTAAAGAATGGACTTCTAAATGAGTTAGAAGATGATTCTTACCTCCATGTGAATCCTGTCTAGAAGGAAAAATGACTAAACGACCTTTTACTAAAAAAGGTTATAGAGCCAAAGAGCCCTTGGAACTTATACATTTGGATCTTTGTGGTCCAATGAATGTAAGAGCTAGAGGAGGGTACGAATATTTCATCTCTTTTATAGATGATTATTCGAGGTATGGTTATCTATACTTAATGCATCATAAGTCTGAGGCTCTTGAAAAGTTCAAAGAGTTTAAAGCTGAAGTTGAAAATGCATTAGGGAAAATAATTAAAACACTTCGATCCGATCGAGGTGGAGAGTATATGGACTTGAGATTCCAGGACTATTTTATAGAACATGGAATCCAGTTACAACTCTCAGCACCTAATACATCACAACAGAATGATGTGTCAGAAAGGAGAAATATAACCTTGTTAGACATGGTTGATCTATGATGAGCTACGCTCAGTTGCCTGACTCGTTTTGGGGTTATGCAGTAGAGACTGCAGTTCAAATCTTGAATACTGTTCCATCAAAAAGTGTTTTAGAAACACCTTTTGAGTTATGGAAGGGGCGTAAACCTAGTTTGCGTCAATTTAGGTTTGGGGTTGTCCAACACATGTGCTAGTGAAAAATTCGAAGAAACTGGAACCTCGTTCAAGATTATGCCTATTTGTAGGCTATCCAAAAGAAACGAGAGGTGGTATTTTCTACGAATCACCGAAAAACAAGGTGCTTGTATCGACGAACGCCACTTTCTTGGAGAAAGACCACATGAGGAACCAACCACGTAGTAAACTACTATTAAATGAAGCTACAGAGGAGTCAACAAGAGTTGTTGACCAAGTTGGACCTTCATCAAGGGTTGATGAAGGAACTGGCACATCGAGTCAATCTCGTCCTTGTCAACCGCTAGGAATGCCTCGACGCAGTGGGAGGGTTGTTTCACAACTAGACCGCTACTTGGGTTTAGTTGAAACTCAGGTTGTTATACCCGATGATGGCGTAGAGGATCCATTGTCTTATAAACAGGCAATTTATGACATAGATAAAGACTAATGGATCAAAGCCATGGATCTTGAAATGGAGTCAATGTACTTCAATACAGTTTGAGAACTTGTAGACCAACCTGAAGGGGTAAGACCCATAGGGTGCAAATGGATCTATAAGAGAAAGAGAGATGCAGCCGAAAAGGTACAAACCTTTAAGGTTAGACTCGTAGCAAAGGGTTTTACCCAAAGGGAAGGGATGGCTATGAAGAACTTTTTCCCCTTTTGCTATGTTGAAGTCTATAAGGATACTCTTGTCCATAACCACGTTTTATGACTATGAAATTTGGCAAATGGACGTCAAGACTGCCTTTTTGAATGGTAATCTTGACGAGTGTATCTATATGCCTCAACCCAAAGGGTTCATAGCCCAAGGTCAGGAGCAAAAAGTTTGCAAGCTCAATCGATCCATTTGTGGGATGAAACAAGCATCCAGATCTTGGAACATAAGATTTGATACTGCGATCAAGTCTTATGGTTTTGACCAGAACGTTGATGAGCCTTGTGTTTACAAGAGGATCATCAACGATAAGGTAGCTTTCTTAGTACTTTATGTGGTTAATATTCTGCTCATTGGGAATGATGAAGGATACCTAACTGACATAAATAAATGGTTGGGGACCTAATTCCAAATGAAAGATTTGGGAGAGGTGCAGTATGTTCTTAGGATTCAAATTTTCAAGAATTGCAAGAACAGAACGCTAGCTCTGTCTCAAGCATCCTATATCGACAAGATGTTGATCTGATATCTGATGCAGAATTCCAAAAAAGGTTTATTACCCTTTAGGTATGGAATTCATTTGTCTAAGGAACAATGTCCTAAAACACATCAAGGAGTTGAGGATATGAGACGTATTTCCTATGCCTCGGCAATACGTAGCCTAATGTATGTTATGCTATGTACGAGGCTAGACATTTGCTATCCTATGGGAATAGTAAGTAGGTACCAGCCCAATCTAGGGTTAGACCACTGGACTGCAGTTAAAAATATCTTTAAGTATCTAAGGAGAACGAGGGGTTATACGCTAGTGTAGGGGTGTGCATCGATCGGTCGGGGTCGGTTTTTTGCAAAAAACTGACCCCGAACCGACCAGGTCGGTTTCTGAGTAACAGAAACCGATGACCTTTTTTTGAGCTTTAAACCGACCGGTCGGCCAACAGGTTGGTCGGTCTGTTTGTCGGTTTATACCTCGGTTTTTTTTTTTTGCCTTGAATTTGCTCATTTGAAATTCGGATTTTGAACTTTGAAGTTATAATGTATCTTTCCTCTTCAGTTTTTTTTTTCTTCTTACTTTTACTATTTTAGTTATCATCCATACTCCACATCTGATCGTACTTTAATTGCAATTGGTTATTTCTTGCCTTGAATTTGCTCATTTGAAATTTTGAAGTTCGAATTTCGAACTCTGAAGTTACACTATATTGTCACTCTTCAATTTTTTTTTTCCGTTTTACTATTTTAGATTTAAACCTTTATTAGTTATCATCCTCATCCATAGTACTTTAATTGCAATTTTCATACTCTAGTTCGTAATTGGTAATTGTAAATTGTAATATACAATAGGAATAGGAGTCAAGTCATAACTCATAATAACATAAATAGACAAAATAACAATTCACAACATTCTTCAAGAACAAAAGTATTTAAAATCACAACTATTAAACAAAGGTCTTTAAAATCACCAAGTTACAAACTCATAAACAAAAGTCTTTCAAATCACCAACTTTGAAAAGTCGGGGAGGTCTTTCAAATCTTTGTCTTCATTCATAACAACACTGTAACCTATAATAGAAAAAAATGAAGACAACATTATTAACTATTAGGATATATAAATTAAATATTAAAAAAAAGGTTAAAATCAATACCTTCTTCAAACATTGCATCTTCCTCCAAATCTTGATGAAATTCAAGGTCTATTGGATTAGAATCTAGCCAATTTTGAGTGCATATAAGAGCTTCTACCATTCTTGGAGCCAATGAACAACGAGATGATCGAACTACACGCCTCCAAGATCTTGAAGGCGACTCGGATGCTCTCAGAGATACTGGAATTACCAGAATATCTCTGCTTATACGACTAAGAACTTCAAATCGATGCCCATTTTGCTTCCACCAAAGAAGAATGTCAAAAGTACTATCGTCCTGATCAGAAAGGGTTTCTAACAAATATACATCAATTTCTGACTCTTTATCGAAAGTAGCATTATCAGCACTCTTAAATGCAGGTCTTACATCATAATCTACCTCCAAATCCACATCAAAATTTTCATCAAAATCTTCATGTAAATTAACATCCTCAACTATTGGTGCATATGTGCTTGTACTAGTACTATGAATAGCACGAGCACTAGGCTTACTAGCAGTAGAACTAAAACAAGCACTGACACTGACACTGGCACTAGCATTGGCACTGACACTAGCACAAACACTGGCACTGGCACTAGCACTAGCACTAGGTCTAACAATATTGTATGCATGAAAGAGACGTCTCAGAACATACTCCACTGTCTTTGTCAAACTTTCGCTAATGTCTGGTCCAAAAAAATTGTTCCAACAATATGATAAAACCTTCAATTTATATCGAGGATCCAACACCACAACAATGCACAATAACATGTTATTTTTCTTCAATCTCTCATTATCGATATATCCCCAATATTTCTCAAATTTAGCCTTCATGTTCTTAGCCATACTAGAAAGCATTCTATTTGAACTACAAGAATTCACTTGTATACAATTTTGAATCAGAGAGATTTGGTGGAAAACCAAATTAGAAGTAATATACAAAGAGCCTGAGACTGTCAATGTGACATTATAAAAAACTTTCAAAAACCTAATCAACATCCTAGCATTTGCCCAATCCAATTTAGTAGGTGGTGAATCATTCCTATAAGCATCATCTTCATCCTCTAATCTATCAAATGCTTTTGCAAACTTTATAGCCACCTCAAGCATCATATATGTAGAGTTCCATCTAGTTGGGACATCAAGACATACAACACTCTTACAATAAATCTTTTCATGCTCAACACACTTCTTAAATTTCAACAAACGTGCCGGAGAAGACCTTACAAATCTAACAACATTGCGAATCCTACTAATGCATTCATAATGTTCCTTCAAAGCATCACATACAATAAGATTTAATATGTGTGCACAACATCTAACATGTACATATTCACCATTAAATATCAACCCCTTATTGAATCTCTTGATCAGAAAAGCAATAGCAGTATCATTTGAACTGACATTATCAACTGTTACAGTCATTATCTTTTCAATACCTCAATCTTTCAAATTATTTTCAAGTCTTACCAATTGTATCCCCTTTGTGATTCTCAACTTGAGAAAAACTAAGAATCCTTTTATGTAATTTCCAATCTAAATCAATGAAATGTGCAGTCAATACCATATAGTTAATGTTTTGTTCTGAAGTCTAACAATCAGTAGTGAGAGAAACTTTATATTTCTTATTCATAAACATTTCCTTCAAACGTTCCTTCTCACTCACATATATCTTAAGAACATCTCTAGCAATTGTAAATCGCGATTGAACCACAAATCTATGTTCAATTGGACTTTCACATGTTAACTTATTGACAAATTTCCGAAAACCTTTACGTTCTACAAACTTAAAAGACACTTCATCTAGAATTATCATTTCAAATTAAAGCTTCCTACAACTCTGCCAAATCAAATGACTCACATACAACTTGGCATTCCCCACCCTCGGTGAGCTTGAGTTTCTATAGGTTTGAAAGCTAGTGTCTTTTGGGTTGGATCTCTCTTCTTTTGATAAGGATATTTCTTACAATTGTCTAAGTGATTTTCATACTCCCGATTACCATTACGTTTAGAATGACATGCATAAGTAACTCCACAATATTTACACTTAGCATAAGGATCATTAGGATCACCTTCTAACCGCTCAAAATGATCCCACACCATTGATTGTTTGGGGTTCTTACGTTGCTTCTTACTTGGATTCTCAGAAGCTTTTGGATCAAGATCGACATCTTTGCTTTTTATAGTCTCCTTCGAGCTAGTTGTCCCTCCCTCTACATTGGAATCCATATTTACGCTACAAAATAATAATGTATGTAACAATTAACAAATTAGTAAGTATACAATACAAAATGTTTAAAACTATTCTAATGAAACTTTTGCAAATTCTGACCAAACTAATTCTTCCCTTTCAATTTAAGGCAACTATTCTAATTAAAATTATAGGTTGTGCAAAACTGCAAATTATATCAATCCATTTGGATTTCAAGTTTACATTAGTTTGAACTTTGAAGGGAAGCCTTAAACAGTTTTTTTTTCAAAGAGAGTAGAATTCATAGACTGCAACTTTAACCAAATCCAAATGATGTTTAACTAATAACCAATTAACCATATCCTTTCACTATGCCTTGAAATCAATTGAAGAAACCATTACCCAATTGAAAGTGAAAAGTTGAAAACCATTACCTGAGTTTAGAAGTTGGGTCGATCGGTTTTTTTTGAAGAAGAGGAGCAGTGGTCGGGTCGCCTCGCCTGAAGTGGATGAGTGAAGATTGAAGACGACGGCGTCGGCGAGGCAACGACAAGACAGACGGAGTCGGACGGTTGGCAGAGGCGCAGAGCAGCAGGCGAAGATGAAGAGGGTTTCGTTTTTCTGTTTCGAAAATAGGGCAGGCGGGCGAGCGTGGAAGTGCGAAGCGAACTTAGCGAAGGACCGAAGGTTTAGTTTTCTTTTTCATTTTATATATTATATAATAAATAATTAATAAATATTAAATAAAAAATATAATATTAAAAAATTGGTCGGTCGGTCGGTTCACTATATATTGAACCAGCCGACCGACCGACCGGTCGACTACACATTCCCCAAGCCGAAACCGAATGAGAGCACGGCCAGATATTCAGACCGACCGACGCTTGTTCAATTCCGATTTCGGTCGGTCGTGTCGATTTTTTGTATTTTTCGCTCACCCCTACACTAGTGTATGGGTCTAAGGATTTGATCCTTACTGGATACACTGATTCTGATTTTTAGACCGATAAGGATTCTAGGAAATCCACATCGGGATCAGTTTTCACCCTTAATGTTGGAGCTATAGTGTGGCGTAGCATTGTCGATCCATTTACAAAAACTCTCACGGCTAAAGTGTTTGAGGGTCATCTGAAGAGTCTAGGTCTACGAGAAATGTACATAGAGTAATCTAGGGCAAGTGGCAGATATGTAATGGGTATAAGGATGCCCTAGTTTCTTGTATTTCTATAACCCACTGTTTTAGATTGTATGTACCCCACTAAACTAGAGTTTTAGTTCAAGTGTGAGTTTGTTGGATTTTATGCCCTAAAATTCGTAGTTTGTAATACTGTTCTAATTAAATTAATAAAGTGGTATTGTTTATTTTATGATTTTCTGTATTGTCTTAAGTTAACCCTATATCCAATACACTAAAATCCAAGGTTGTTGTATGTCTCTTGAACTGAATGTAGTAGACATATAAGGATCTCAGTTCGAGATACAACCTAAACGGTCTATAGTAAGGGGATAAGGTTGAGTACCTCATCCTGGTAATACCATGGATATGACCCACTTTGTATTTGATACAAACACAGTGATCCAATGTGTTCGTGTAGACGACATGTGAGTGGGGATATCCTATGTGATGAGATCGCATAAGACCAGACCACGAAATAGTAACCATTAGATGTAACTTTGTTGACTAGATAGGTTTCTATTTCAATAGGATGACCTAGGCAACTTGATCTTAATCTTGAGCAGGTTACGAACTTCTGTTTGGGAGAGATTGTCCTTTGACTAGTATGGGTGAGAGTGGTCCGAGATGCTGACTCAATATGCCTACCTTCTTGTGGACAAGACCGAGCAGGCGACTGGGGACTTAACCTAGCAAAATGGAATTTACTCCTTCCCGACTTTAGGGTAAGTAGATGAATATTCCCTTAAGTGGTGTCTCCAGGTCTTGAACATAGGGTCGACCCTCTCATTGGCTCGAGAAGGACTTCTGTTATTGGTAGGAGCACTGAGACTTAAGGTAAAAGATGTAACCCAAGGGTAAAACAGTAATTTGACTCAGCTGGTGTTACGAACATTCGTGAAGGATTGACTTGTTGTTATTGGTCGATATCCATGGACACAGAAATATATCTGCAGTGAGAAGAGTGCAATTGCGGGACTATAGTGGAGTGTTCCCGCAATTAATGAATGTTGATTATGAGGTTAATGAGATTAACTGAATAATCTTGTATTGGTGGAGCTTCTGATCTGTAGATCCATTAGGTTCACTTCCTAGCTCGTAAAAGGTTCTTAGATCATTAGAATTTGAAATGTTCAAATTCCATTAGGGAATAAGTATGGTGTATGGAGATACATTATAATATAAAGTTTTTATGTATATTGAAACTTTATATTATAAATTTAATTTGAATATGATTTTAAATGAATTAATTGGGAGAATTAAATATTTGAAGGATTTCAAATATTATTTAAATGTGAATGAGATTCATATTTAAAACTATAGGTTAAAATTTAATGCGTATAAGATGTACATTAAAATTATAGGTTAAAAGGGAAGTTGATTAAATATGATTTAATCATATATATATAAGTCAAATATAAGATATTTGATTAATTGATTTAATTAAATAAAGTTTTATATATATATATATATATTAATATAATTAAATTGGTTTACTTATATTAATTAATTAATTTGATTAATTGATTATAAATTAATTAAAAAAGGGAAACGTGGCAGACACGTTCCCCCCCCCCCCCACTTTCCCCTTCCTCTCCCTTATCGATAGATACAGAGGGAGAGGAGAGATTGATTTTGATAGATCGATAAACTGGATTGTTGTTTTTTTGGGTGAAAATTCTCTTTCTCTCAATCTCTCTAAGAAGAAATCATCTTCCTTCCAATTATTGGATAGTCTCCCATAAGGCTAGATCAAGGAACCCAGAGATATAGGAGGTGATTACTATTGGTAGTGTTCTGTAAAAGAGGTAAAGTTGCAGTGTTGTGTGAATTTGTACATTGCATTTGAGTAACTACAAAGGTAAACCTATATTCCCTTTTAGAATAGAAACTCTACAACATGCTTTACTGTCTTTAATCCATGCCTATATGCTTATCATTATGTATTTTTTCCAATGTACTAGTATTTGGTTTTTAGCCAAAACAAATCCAGTTTTACGATTCAACACGTTTCCGCTACTCATGGGAATTTAGATTCCTTCAGTGGTAGGCCTAGATGCGTAGCTTAGCTTTTGTGTGGCAACTTCAGGTAGGCCTAGCGTGTGTTGGTCGCCCTTGGTGGCAAGTTTGATAGACCGAGCAAGTAAGAGTTAACTTTGTGATGAAATGGTTAGACTTCGCCCGTGAATGCCTTACCCCTATAGTGAGTCCATGTAGACCTAACCCTAGGATCCCTGACCTTCAGAACGAACTGAAGGAATCTGAATTTCCTTGAGCAACAAAAACATGTTAGGATCGTTAAACTTGTTTTGTTTTTGGTTAAGCAGTAAATACTAAGACATTGGCAATAAAACAAAGATAAGCTAGTAGACATGGATTAAAGCTATAAAAGTATGTTGTGAACACTTTTAAACTAAAGGAAAGTGAAATTACCTTTGTAGATTTCAAGAACCAGCAACTTCTTGCAATTTTTTCCAAATGGTACACAACACAACAACAACTTTCTTCTCTGGTGGCAGGACACCACCACAAGTGAAAACTTCCTATGTCTCTAAACTCTTAGATTGCCTGGTGGGAGGCTTCCAACAAATTGGGAGAAGGGATTTTTTAGAGAGGGAGAATTCTTGTGAGAGTTTTTCCAGAATTCAACAGTTGAATTCTTTCATCGATGAACCTCAAACTTCCCTCTCCCCTTTGTATCTATCGAGAGGGAGAGGAATGGGGAAGTTAGAGGGAACGTATCGACACGTTGTTGGAATAGAAATTTTGACAAATCTAAATTTGCCACGTCATCACCTAACATTGATGGCAGAGTTATACTTAATTAGGGATTAATTAAATTTGTAAGAATCCCTAAATTAAATTATGACAAATACAGGTACATATTTGGGCTCTTTAAGATTTGGAAGGATAAAACCCAAATTGAAGGCCCAAATTAGCCAAACCTAGTCCAAGAAAGTTGGCCCAAAGTCCAAGCCCAGTTTAGAGACGAGGCCCAAGAAATCAACCAGGCCAAGTCCAGAAGGGAAGGCCCAAATCATCCAAGCCTGGCCCAAGGTCCAACATCAATAAAGTTCGGTCCAGGGGCGAAAGCCCAAACCAGCCAAGCCCAGTCCTAAATGACAGGCCCAAGCCAAATGGTTGGCCCAACTTCAATCGGGCCCAGTCCAACAAGCCCAAGCCCATATGGAGGCCCAGAGGAACTCTATAAATAGAGACCTCCCTCCTTCATTTTCAAGGTTCAGAAATTTGAGACTCAAGAGAGAATTCAGAAACAAAGCTGTGAAATCTCCAGAAGCTCCTGAAGATCAAACATCATCTGAACGAAGAACGCTTCAAGGGAATCGTCAAGAACACACCACGAATCCATTGAAGTTTTCAACATCGAGAACAAACTATTTCAGCCCTCGAGAAAAGCTACAAGCCAAAGATCTTCAACAAGCTACAAGCCGAAGACCTTCAACAAGCTACAAGCCGAAGACCTTCAACAAGCTGCAAGCCGAAGTCCTTCAACACGCAACAAGCCGAAGACCTTCACAAGCTGCAAGCCGAAGACCTTCACAAGTCTACACTTGAGAACAAGCTGAAAAACCCTCAAGACAAATCTACATTCGAGAACAAGTTGTTTCAACCCTCGATCCAAGCACATAAGTAGGAGAGAGAATCAGAGGATTAAATACTAGAGATTGTACTCACAATTACCTGAAATCAATACAACACAAATTCATTTACACGTGTCTCATTTCCATTCGCTGGTTGAAATAACGTGTTTACAAATTGGCACGCCCAGTAGGACAACTCTACCTCTCATCTCTTTCTCCTTCAAATCAAAGCAAACCAATGGAATCAAAGAAAGTTGCGTCAATCTATGCTGCTGCATAAGCAACTCCTACATGGGACCAATAACTCGCAATGCTCTAGAGAAATGAGACAAGTGATGATCGAACCCCTGATGCAATGGCAAGCAACATCATCAAACTACTAGATGAAGCTTCCAAAGACAAGGTTGTCGTCAAAGATAACCACCAGTTTGACCAATCAACTCTTGCTCCTAATCAACTGAGGGAGACAATAAATCAGGATGTAATGTCGGTCATGATGGTGATGTGGACCCTGACGAAAGGATGGCGGAGATGGAAAGAAAAATCAATCTCCTGATGAAGGAGGTAGAAGAAAGAGATCTTGAAATCGCCTACCTCAAAAGCCCAAGTCCAAAACAAAGAAACAGGCTGAATCTAGCCAAACCCCAGCAGATGAGAAACAATGACAAGGGGAAAAATATCATCCAAGAGGAGCAACAGCGCCTCAACTAGCTTCAGATTGCTTCTTTATCCGTCCAACAACTACAGGACATGATCATGAGTTCTATCGAGCACAATATGGCGGACTCGCTCAAAATCCTCTCACGTACTCCAAACCGCGACACCAAGAGGATTGACAATTTGAGATGCCCACGTGGTACCAACCTCCAAAGTTCCAGATTTTTTGACGAAGGGCAACCCAAAGCAATACGTTGCACACTTCGTTGAGACTTGCGAAAATGCGAGGGCCAGCGCGGTGACCTCTGGTGAAGCAATTAGTGCGTACCTTGAAAGGAATTGCTTTTGACCGTACACCGACTTAGAGCCGTAAGCGATTGGCGGTGGGAACAATTCGAGAGAATTCACAGATCGCTTCTACAAAGCACTGAAGCGAACCGTGAGTATGATGGAACTTACCAGGTGCGAGACAACGCAAAGCGAACTCATCATCGATTACATCAACCGCTAGAGAGCTCTAAGCCTCGACTGCAAAGACCGTCTCACTGAGCTATCTTCCGTGGAGATGTGCATCCAAGGCATGAATCGGGGGCTTCTTTACATCTTGCGGGGCATAAAGCCTCGTTCTTTCGAGGAGCTAGCGGCGCGCTTATGACATGACATGGAGCTAAGCATCGCTACTAGAGGGAATAAAGATCTTTTAGTCCCATACGTGAAGAGAGAGGATAAAGAATTCAAAGGTGCGGAGAAGGATATGAAAAGCGCCACCGAGGAGTCAATGGTCGTCAACACGATCCCTCTAAAAGTTTTCTCAAAATTTAAGGAAGTTAAGTCAAGAAAACAACAAGAAGTGGGTGAGCACGACGTCGTCCAACTTTGAAAGAAAGAAAAGAGAAAGTATATCCATTTCGGACTCGGCGTCCCGGATATGTTGGAGCAACTCACGAGCACACAACTGATTGAACTTCCAGAATGTAAGCGGCCGGAAGAGATGGAAAAGGTCGATGATCCCAAGTATTGCAAGTATCATCGAGTCATCAGCCATCCAGTGGAAAAGTGTTTCGTCTTGAAAGAGCTAATTCTAAAATTAGCTAAAGAAGGAAAAATTGAGCTAGATCTCGATGAAATAGCTCAAACGAATCATATTGCAGTAACAGTAAATGCATGCAGTCAAATGTGCTCTAAACCGCTTCATGGCAAATAAGTGAGCCTAGTCCAATTTGGAACCATGGAGCCTGTAGTTGTTTGGTTTCAACATGAGATACCAAGAAACAAACTCCAAGATAGGGACAAACCTACCGATGATAAAGACAAAGGTCAGGTCCTTGTGATTCATTTGGAGAAGCAAAAACGTAAATTTAGCTTGAGCGATTCTTGTCGGTTTAGAAGCTACAAATGCAAAGACAAACATCAAAAGAAGAATGATTCAAGGAAACCTAAGTCCAGAAGGAGAAGAAGCAAAAAATATTCTCACCTGGAAAATCGATAACCTTAAATGAATTCTTCTATAGAAATGTCCTTCACATGAAAGAAAAGGAAGAAAACTCGTTGGTGTTTATTACATTGAAGCGGAAGAAGGCGATGGCGTAAAAGAAGTCAAACAAAGGACTTACGTCTTCGATCGCATTAAGCCTTCAACTACTCGACCTTTAGTCTTCCAAAGGATGAGTATGGCCGCAACGGAAGAAGAAAACCTAGATCTAACTTCTAGCTCCATTCGAACTTCAATCTTTCAAAGGCTAAATGTCTCTACTTCAAAAAACGCCGACCTTCAACATCTGTTTTTGACCGCCTCAAAGTAACAAGTGGTCAAGATGAAAGCATGATGAACACCTCAAAGCGAGAATGTTCGATGAGGTGAGCCACAACAAGGTCAAAAGTACCGTCCCTTCACGTATGAAAAGGAAGTTCTCCGTTCTCATAAATATAGAGGGCTCCTTGAAGGTAAAGAAAAATCTTGTTATTGTAACAAATCCTACCAATGAAGGATTTAGTCAAGACCATGATGAGAACAAAATCATCTAAAATCTGAAGAGTTCCTTGTCGCAAGAGCCTAAACTGCATGATGCTCCTGGCCCATACGAGCTTAAAAGGTGAACGACAAAAAAAAAATCTTCTAAACTACGTTCTGACTTGATCCATTTTCTTAAGGGTACATAGGCAGCTTAAAGAAAATTTTAAGTTCAGTCCAAAAAAACAATAAACAAAGAAGTATGTCGCAACTACTAAGATATGACATACTGGGGGCAATATAAAAAGATTGAAGGTGTTCAATCCTATTGTCAATAGTGACGCTGCAAATTGAAGATGTTGCATCATTGTGAGGACGACACTGCAAGTTAAGTTCATACGAGGTCGTATCCTCTCCAAATTCGAGAGGTTTCGCTACTTCCTCTCAAAGTTTGAGGGCTCAAAATGTAAGCTTCCTTTTAAAGTTCGAGGTTTCGTAAGTGCTTCTTCTCAAATTTTGAGGACTCCGTCGTTGCTTCTTCTCAAAACTCGAAGAATCCGTCGTCGCTTCTTCTCAAAGTTCGAGGACTCCGTCGTCGCTTCCTCCCAAAGTTCGAGGACTCTGTCGTCGCTTCCTCTCAAAGTTCGAGGACTCCGACGTCTTCAAAGACTCTGACGGTGCGGTCGCATCGTCTTCAAAGTCTCCGGCGGTGCGTTGGCTTCGTCTTCAAAGTCTCAGGCGGTGCAGTCGCTTCGTCTTCAAAGTCTCCGGCGGTGCGGTGGCTTCGTCTTCAAAGTCTCCGACGGTGCGGTGGCTTCGTCTTCAAAGTCTCCGGCGGTGCGGTTGCTTCGTCATCAAAGTCCGGTCTCCGGCGGCGGCTATATCTTCAAAGCCCGGTCTCTGGCGGTGGCTTCACCTTCAAAGTCCGGTCTCTGGCAGCAGCTTTACCTTCAAAGTCCGGTCTCCGGCGGCAGCTACATCTTCAAAGTCTGGTCTTCGATGGCAGCTACATCTTCAAAGTCCGGTCTCTGGCGGCAGCTTCACCTTCAAAGTCTGGTCTCCGATAGCGGCTACATCTTCAAAGTCCGGTCTCCGACGACGGCTTCATCTTTAAAGTCCAGTCTCCGGCGGTGGCTACATCTTCAAAGTCCGGTCCAGTCTCTGGTGGCGGCTAGTCTGATCTCCCGGCATCTCGACTTTCAAAAAAAAAAAAAGGAAAAAAAAGTCAAGGATTGGGACTCGCCTCACACCTTAGTAAGAAGGTCTTGTTCTCTGTTGGAGTGAATTGATGGAAGTCTCACTTCCTCTATTTATAGTTGAGGAAAAGATAAAGGTCAGATTCCAAAATGAAAGTTTGAATTCAAATAGGAGTTGGAATTGAGATTGGAATAAGATTTCATCTAAAATTGAAATCTGACTTATCTTATCTCCAATTGAAATCAGATTTTATCCCAAATCAAAGTTGATTTTTTTTATTCAAATCAAAATCATGATAGAATTTAAATTTTATCTCAAATCAAAATTTGGGCATAATCCAAATTTTATCCAAATCAAAGTTGATGAAACTAATTCTATTCAAATCAAAATCATGATAGAATTTCAATTTTATCTCAAATCAAAATTTGGACATACTCCAGATTTTATCCCAAATCAAAATTCGTGAAATTAATTCTATCCAAATCAAAATAATTTCAATTTTATCTCAAATCAAATTTTGGACATACTCCAGATTTTATCCCAAATCAAAATTGATGAAATTAATTCTATCCAAATCAAAAGAATTTCAATTTTATCTCAAATCAAAATTTGGACATACTCCAGATTTTATCCCAAATCAAAATTGATGAAATTAATTCTATCCAAATCAAAATAATTTCAATTTTATCTCAAATCAAATTTTGGATATACTCCAGATTTTATCTCAAATCAAACATGATAAAATTAGTTCTATCCAAATCAAAATCTTGATAGAATTTCAATTTTATCCTAAATCAAAAATTGGACATAATTCAAATTTTATCCCAAATTTACATTAGATAAAGTTGATTCTATCAAGTTTAAATCATGGTAGAATTTTAATTTTATCTTGTCAAACAAAATTTGGGCATAATCCAAATTTTATCCTAAGTCAAGGTTGAAATCTAAATTTTTTCCTAGGATGAGGTTGGAGGAAAGATGTCAAATTTTATTACAAGTTTACAAGTCCTAACCCAATTTCAAAATTTTTGGATAAAGATTTTTTTAACCTTATCCCACATTTGTGTTGAATTAGAGTAGAGCATAAAAGTCTACTAAATTCAAATCAAATTCTATGCCAAATAAAGAAAATCAAAATATTGACTCAAATTCATATTTTGATAAATTGGCATAAAAAATATATATATATGTGTCAAAAAAAAATCAAATTATGAACCAAATTTCATATTTGATTAAATTGACACATCAAGCGGGATTCAAACTAGGAGCAAACCTCATCCAAATTAGAGCAAATATTGTGTATAAATAACTTTTTCAAAATTCACACACACATACTGTGTATAAATCTCGAAAAGGGGGCATTTGTTGGAATAGAAATTTTGACAAATCCAAATTTTCCACGTCATCACCCAACATTGATGGAAGAGTTATACTTAATTAGGGATTAATTAAATTTGTAAGAATCCCTAAATTAAATTATGACAAATACAGGTACATATTTGAGCTCTTTAAGATTTGGAAGGATAAAACCCAAATTGAAGGCCCAAATTAGCCAAACCTAGCCCAAGAAAGTTGGCCCAAAGTCCAAGCTCAGTTTAGAGACGAGACCCAAGAAATCAAGCAGGCCAAGTCCAGAAGGGAAGGCCCAAATCATCCAAGCCTGGCCCAAGGTCCAACATCAATAAAATAAGGGCCACGGATCAGATTCCTACTCACCAGGTATTCCAAGCAAAGTAGAGGGTTTAGAAAATAAAGCTTCTAGGAAATGGAAAAGGGTTGCTAGAGAGAAAACCCACAATTCGAAAACCGGTGAAACAAAAGTCAGTTTGAGTGGAGACAAACATGGCCTGGAAGAGATGGAAGTGGAGGTTCCAAATAAAAAACAGTGTGGAGAAGAACAAGATAGAAATTTATGGAGATCGGCGGAGGCTGGGAAGAACCAGCCCTGCCGGACGCAATGATTGTCCTAAGCCGGAACGTCTGAGGACTGGGGAATCCTCGGCGCTCCATGCACTCCTGTAACGCCCCTACTTTTATAACATAAATTCCTAGGGACATTACTACTCATGCATGCATTCGAGGCCCTAACTGGAAATTTAAATAAGTAAAAGTGGATAAATAAAAATCAATTTAAGTTTGGGATCCCATAGAAATACAAAACGTTTACAAGAAACATAATTAAGTTCGGCCTCTAGTTTCAAAACTCTGTACTACATAAGCGGAAAACAATAATCATTTAAAATTCTCTCTTAATCATGGATGCGGAATTCATGTCTCGGTTCCCATGGCTTCTGTAGCGCATCCATGCCACTCGCCTAGTATGCTCTCGACTCTACCTGAAAACATTTTAAAACAGAGAAACGCAACAAAGGTAGAGGGATGAGTATTATAAAATACCCAGTAAGTGGGGGTCGGGAAATGCAAACACATGCATATGATTTTCCTTCAAATCTGACTTTTAAACATGACTATAATCGTGACTTTTAAAATCATAAAGCTTTCTGTAGTGGGACCTAAAACTTTCTTTCATAAAATCATGACTTTTCCTCTTTGGCTATGTGTGGTCAATTGAGTCTACCTGAGTCTTTTCATTTTGAGTCCCTCACAGACCCCTGTAGGTTTGAGTCCCTCACAGACCCCTGTAGGTTTGAGTCCCTCACAGACCCCTGTAATATTGAGTCCCTCACAGACCCCTGTAATATTGAGTCCCTCACAGACCCCTGTAATATTGACCCATAGGGTCTCTAATGCATGTTTTACCATGCATAAGTTCTCAGGAGACCAATTGCCACAGCCTACATGACATGTTCATATACATACAATATGCATGAGGGTTCATTATTCAATCGAGATATATCTATGCATTCATAATGATGCAACAATCATATAACCCATAAATCATAACATGACTATTAGTCGTAAATCATAAATGCGTTTGTAGTTAAAATACGTATATATATATATCCAACACAGTAACAGATATGCAAGATCTCAGATCACATAACTATACATGATTGTATCAAAACTCATTCTAAATACTTTGAAGTCATATCGGTTTGGGCCTCTCAAACCCTTTAAATCTTTTGGAAAAATTTCTTACTTAGGGTCATTTCAAATCCTTTAAAATATTCCTTTTGAAGTTCAAGCCTTAAGCATAAACCACGGAACATCATTCTTTAAAATAAACTCATGATAATACTCTTTTGGAGAGACCTTTGAACTTCACCTTTTCACAATAATTATTTCATAAATGCGCTAGCTCCCATTTTCAAAATCATTTTTTTGAAAATCATTTACTCGAGATCCTTTAAGACCTTTTGAAATGTTACTTTTCTAAGTTCATGAGCGTAAGTCTCGGGAGTTCGCCTTTTTGAAATAAGTCCTCAAATTCGTCTTTTAAAAATACATCTTCCAAGAAACCATATTTACTTCCCTTTTTAAGATCATTTGTAGAAAATCCCTTACCTTAACATAGCTTGCAACTCTTCAAGCTCAGTTCCTAATTCAAGGTTCCTATCGGACTTGCTCTCAGTTTCTCGGATTCCTTCAATCCAATCCATTTTCCTAATTAGACACATAATAAGTAAACTTATTTTTCACATCCAATAAAAGATAAGTCGAATTACTACTCACGGAGGCTGAAAACGAACTCGGGGGATCAAAACAGGTGGGCCGGAGGCGACTCGTGGCCGTGGCGGCGCGTGTGGCGGCAAATCTGCGCATATGCGGCGCGTGAACATCGAGATCTGGGAATGTTGTGGCCGATCTATCCAAAATCGATCCACGAAACTTCAAAAACCGATCGAAACGGCGTGAACCGGTCGAACCAACGGAGTGCCATTCACGCTACGGCTCACGGCTTCTCTTCGCGGTGGGCTCCTCGGCGCCACGAGCACACCTCGCGTGCGCGCGGCGCAACGGATCGCGCCTTCCGACCGACGGCGAGAGGCGGCGGCGCAGCGCGCTTCACGTCTGGCAGATCTCGCGGCGAACACCTCGAGCGAGTAACGCCGGCGAGATAACGTGTTCAGCGTGGCGTTCGGCGAGCGCGGCGGCGTCGCGATTGCGGCTCGCCGACTTTCGAATGGTGGCGTCGGACTCGGCTTGCGGCTTGAAGGCGAGCATCCGTCCATGGCACGACGCAGCGCGCATCGGCCCGGAGGGCGACGTCGTGCGCATAACACGCAAGGCGACCGGTTGAGTGCGGCCGTCCGCGAACTCCACCGGCGATGAGTGTTGATGGCGACGGCGAAACACACAGTGCAGTTGGGTGGTCGGACGGCTCCATGCGTGGATGAAGGATGGAGAAGAGAGGGTGAGGCTCCTCGATTTGCGTGCTAAAACAAAGGTTGAAACCCTAATCCTCTATTCTACTAAATTACAAAACTGCCCATTCTCTCTACCAAAACCACAAAAGTGCCATTTAATTTAAATAACTAAATAAACCAACTCCATATATATGTATTTAACCAAAATCTATTTTCATAAATTTGTGAAACTTGTTTAACCAAGAAACTTCAAGGCTCGTTGAAGATTAATTTCCTATAAATTAATCTAGGGTATAACCTAAAAGGTATTAAGAAAATTCTGGGGCGTTACAACTCCGGTACGAAGTGCAAAAACATTCCCCTGACGTAGTGTTTTTAATTGAAACTATATGTGATAAAGGTTCGACCAACAGAACTAAAGTCAACCTTCGTATTGATAATGCCTTTGAAGTTCTGAGAGTGGGCAGAAGTGGTGGGTTAATGTTGTTGTGGAAGGACCTGATTCAGCTTTCGATTATCTCCTTCTCAAAAGTGCACATTGATGTCATTATCAAAGACATTAAAGGAGATTGGAGATTCACAGGTTTCTATGGGGACCCTGCGGAGGAGAATAGAATGAACTCCTGGCTTCTTTTGGACCAGTTGAATGGACTGTTTGATCTCCCTTGGTTGGTGGGGGGTGACTTCAACGAGCTGTTGTCGGAGGAGGAGAAACGGGGAGGAGCGCTCAAAAGTAAGAAACTCATGAATAACTTTGTTGACTGTATCTTTAGGTGTAACTTGGTTGATGCAGGTTTTAGGGGCAACAAATTTACATGGAGGAAAAGCAGACAACACAATGCAACCAAGGAGCGCCTAGACAGGTATTTCTTAAACCAAAGCATGATGAATCGCACCACGAAAGTCAGTATCTCTCACCTTACTTTTCATGCCTCTGATCATAAGCCTATTCTTGCCCACCTCAAGTTTGATACAATCAGTTCTAGCAATAGGAGATTGAGGACTAATGCTCGTTTTGAGGAAAGTTGGGTAGGCTGTGAGGAGGTTCGGGTGCTGATTAGAGATCACTGAAGGGATATATATGTAGGAGTCCTGCTCTGGAAGAGAAAATTACTTCCTGCATTCAAAAGTTGAAAACCTGGGATAGACAAAGACTAAAAGGGTCCTTAAAAGAGGTCATCCAAAGGAAAGAGGAGATTGTGGCTCGGTTACTGAACTCCCCTTCCATATCTAACCAGGATGAGCTTACGAGGGTCGAAAACGAGCTGGAGGGGCTCCTTTTGGAGGAAGAAAAATAATGGAGGATTCGATCAAGAGAAGATTGGTTAAAGTGGGGTGATAAGAACACGAAGTGGTTCCATCACAAAGCAAGTCAAAGGCAAAAAAGGAACTATATTGATAAACTTACTGATCATAACAGAAACTGGGTTACTAATGAGGAGGAGATTGGAAAAGTGGCCAGTAATTACTTTAAAAATATTTTCCAATCCTCCAACCCTCACACTCAGGACATGGAGAGTGTTTTAGAAGGCCTGAAGGAGAAAGTTACGGAGAACCATCGCAGAATTTGGAAAACCCTTTTGATTCGATCGAGATTGATAAGGCAATTAGGGAGTTAAGTCCCTCGAAAGCTCCAGGTCCTGACGGTTGCCATGCTATGTTTTATCAAGAGTACTGGGAGATTGTGGGGGAAGACACTAAACGAGTATGTTTGGATATTTTGAACAATGGGGTGCTTTGGATAGTATTAATAAAACTTTGCTTGTCCTTATCCCGAAGTGTAAGAATGCCAGCCGAATGGAAGATTTTAGACCCATAAGCCTTTGCAATGTTCTCTATAAAATAGTGGCCAAAGCAATATTTAATAGACTTAAGAGGATCATGGATGCCATTATCTCTCCCTATCAGTCCGCCTTTGTCCCGGGAAGACTGATATCAGACAATGTTATCATTGGGTTTGAATGTATCCAAGCTATTGCTTCTTCTAGGAATAGAAGGCAAGGACATGTGGCGCTAAAGCTTGACATGAGCAAAGCTTATGACAGGGTTGAATGGACCTTTCTTAGGAAAGTTATAAGCAAGTTGGGTTTTGAGGAAAGGTGGGTGAATCTCATTGTGAATTGTGTGGAGTCTGTCTCGTTCTTTGTTATTCTCAATGGTTGTCCTCTTGAAGAGTTTCGAACGAATCGTGGGCTTAGACAGGGGGATCCCCTCTCCCCTTACCTGTTTCTCTTCTGTGTGGAAGACTTCACAACCATTCTCAAAAGAAAGGAAGTCGAAGGAAAGTACAAAAGGATTAGAATCAATAGCTTTTGCCCTTCCATTACTCACATGTTTTTCGCCGATGATAGCTTACTATTCTTCAGAGCTAGACGTGAGGAGTGTATATCCATCAAAGAAGCTTTGGAGTTATATGAGAAGGCTTCTGATGAAACAACAAACTTCAGAAAATTGGCCTTTATGACTAACAGGTTTGTGAAAAGTGAGGTGGCTAGAGGGGTTGAGGATATTCTGGGGGTCAAAAGGGTTGACAATTTGGGTTATTATCTTGGCTTACCCTCCAAAAATGCGAGAAGTAAGGGTTCCTTGTTTAATAAAATCAAAATCATAATCGAAAAAGCTCTCCAAGGGTGGAAAGGGAAACTCTTCTCTTTAAGCGGGAAAGAAACTCTAATTAAGTCCATAGCCCAAGCCATTCCCATTATTCTATGAGCTGCTTCAGACTCCACAAGTCTATTTGTAAGGAAATAAACCAACTTTGTGCTAGGTGTTGGTGGGGGGAATCTGGAGAGAAAAGGAAGGTTCACTGGGCTAGTTGGGACAAGCTTTGCACTAGTAAGTTTCATGGTGGCTTGGGGTTTCGTGAGCTGGAGTGTTTTAATCAAGCCATGTTGGCCAAGATAAGCTGGCGCATTATTAGAAATCCTGAAAGCCTAATGGTTAGAGTGCTAAGAGGCCGGTAATTTAAGGACGGGAACTTTTTGGAAGGCCTTGAAGGAAAAAACCCTATCTCACCTGGAGAAGTATAATTTGGGGTCGGAAACTTTTCAAAAAAGGATTCCGTTGGAGAATTGGTGATGGAAGATACATAAATATTGGAGAGGACCCTTGGATTGGGAGAGCGGGCTATAGAAGACCCTTCAACATCTCTAACAACTTAGAGGGTAGACGTGTTTGTGATTTGATCGATACGAATGGTAAGAGGAATGAAAAAGTGGTTAGAAATGGTTTATCCCCTCAAGACTATAATGATATTGTGAATACTCCTCTTGGCCCGAAAGGGGCAAAGGATGTCATCATTTGGGGAGAGGACAAAAAAGGGATTTTTTCGGTCAAAAGTGCATATCATTTGGCTAAAAGATATAGAATTGGCCCTCCAAGCTCCACTGTGAGTGAGGGGAGCCCCAATAAGTCTTGGAACAGTCTATGGAAAGCCAAGACCTTCCCTAGAGCCAAAATTTGTGTGTGGAAAGTTATAAGAGATATCATTCCTACCAAAGTTAACATTATTAAAAGAGGTGTGGACATTAATCCCATTTGTTGTTTTTGCAGGTTACACCGTGAGGACACAATCCATATCATGTGGGGATACAAAATCGCCAAAAGGATTTGGATCAACTTTATCCCCGGGATGGAGACTTTGTTTTATATTTGTAAAAGAGAATGGAATCCTACGGATTGTTGGGATTGGATGATTTCAAACCTCAATGTGGATGAGATTGATTTGGCCATCATTATTATTTGGAAAATTTGGAATGCCAGGAACTTTATAAACATTGCTAATTGTTTGTTTGTAAATGCAGATCTTCTGAAAATTATTAGGGACATTTCACAGGTTAGGGAGGAGATATTGTCGATGGACCGACGAAACACGAATATCCCTATTGCAAGATTGGAGAGTTGTGAGAGTCATGGAGAATGGACCCCCCTGAAGCGAATACGTGGAAACTCAACTGTGACGCCTCTTGGAATGATAATCTAGAGGTTTGTGGGATTGGATGGGTAATCTGTGACTCTAATGGGTCTCTGATTTGTGCAGGAGGTAAGCTGGTCAAAGAGAAGTGGCCAATCAAATTGCTAGAAGCCAGAGCTATTCTGGAGGGTCTTGAAGCGGTTGCAAGATGTTATGCCAATCACCGGAAGAGGATGACGGTGGAATCTGACTCAAGTGAGGTGGTGAAGAGCATCAATGGGGAAGCTGAAGACTTGTCTGAGCTGTTTAATTTTGTGGAGGCGATTTCTAATTCTGATAGGCGTTCTCTTGTTATTAAGTTTGTAAAGTGTCCTAGATCTAGCAATAGTGTAGCTCATAACATTGCTAGGGGGGGTGTATTTTTGGTGATCTTCAAGGTTCCTTTAGCTTTCCTCCTGATGCAAGAGCTATTGAAGCTGGTTTTGGTGAGTACCCACCTTGGTAGATAGCTGGGAACATAGTTCTGCAAGATGGAATTCACTTCTACCCGTTTCAGGGATTAATAGGGAGGTTGTTCCCTTAAGTGTTGATTCCGGGTCTTGAACAAAGGGCCCACACCTCTCATTGGCTCGAAAGGGATTCAGTTTGTTGGTTGGACCACAAACCAATTGTTCATTAGAGGATCAGTGGGACTTAAGGAACAAGAAGTAATTCAGGGGTAAAATGGTATTTTTGACCCAGCTGTAATTACGAACGACCAGTGAAGGATCGACTTACTAATCATGGTTATATCGAGTGGATAGAAATATATCTACAGTGAGGAGAGTGCAGCCACTAGGCTTTAGTGGAGTGTCCCGGTGGTTAACAAATGTTGATTAGCTAGGCTAAAGAGTTTGGTCGGTTAATCTCGTATCGTTGGAGCTCATGATATGTAGGTCCATTAGGTCCCCTTATTAGCTCGGACTAAGCCTTGTAACATTTTGAGAGAAAAGAATTGTTCAAATTCGATTTTGGGAGAAAACGTTAATTATATGTGATATACTTAACGTGTCACAATTTAATTATGAATTAAACTATAATAAAGAAGAGGTGAAAATATTTAAATATGATTTAAATATTAGTTCAGTTTATAACATGAATAGGGATTCATGTTTGAACGGTCGATTTGAGAAATAGGGATTGGTCCAATTATTTAATTTGATATTTGATATTAAATTAAATAAATTATTTAAAATTAATTAATTAAATTAATTTTAATTTAAAATTAATTTTATATTAATTTTGAATTAAAAAATAAATAAAAATTCAAAATTGATTTTGAAGTTTGAATTGGACAAAAATAAAAAGGGTGAACAAACTTCTTTGAATGTCAAATTCACCATAATTGAGCACCTCCTTCTTGTTTAATCCTTCTCATCTTCTTGTTGTCATCTTTTCCTAGCTTGAAGAAGCTTTTGGTTTCTTTAATTGAAGAAGAAACCATTAGATTAATAAGGATTTATCAGAATTTTTATAATTCACGTTTTTCAGACCTTTCTCCCATCTCTCTTCAAATTCTCTCTATCAAAGATCCCACAATCTGTTTCAAGGCCTGAGGATAGTAGGGAAGACATTAGAGGTTGTCCATAAAGTGTTTGTGACAAGAAATTGCGCACGGATTAGGAGAATTTTGAACAACAAAGGTATGTGTTCATACTTTCTGTTTTTCCAAATTTGAGCATGCTTTTTTATTTCGTAAAATTGATCAACTTAGAGTGTTCAAGATCCAAAATTGCTTCTGTTTTCTTAATCTACACTCTATCACCAACAGACACCACTTAAGGAAACATTCATCTACTTACCCTAAAGGCAGGAAGGAGTGAATTCCTTCTCACTAGATTAAGTCCCCAGCCGCCTGCTCGGTCTTGTCCCCAAGAAGGTAGGCATATTATGTCAGCGTCTCGGGCCACTCTCACCTATACTAGTCAAAGGACAATTCCTCGCAAACAGAAGTTCGTAACCTGCTCAGGATTGAGATTAAGTTGCCTAGGTCATCCTATTGAAATAGAAACCTAACTAGTCAACGGAGTTACATCTAATGGTTACTATTTCGTGGTTCGATCTTATGTGATCTCATCACATAGGATATCCCCACTTGCATGTCGTCTACACGAATACGTAGGATCACTGTGTTTGTATCAAATATAAAGTGGGTCATATCCATAGTATTATTAGGATGAGATACCCAACCTTATCCCCTTACTATAGACCCTTTAGGTTGTATCTCGGACTGAGATCCTTATATGTCCACTACATTCAGTTCAAGAGACATACAACAACCTCGGATGTTAGTTTATTGGATTTAGGGTTAATTTAAGGCAATACAGAAAATAATGAATTAAACAAAAACACTTTATTGATTTATTTAGAACATTATTACAAACTACGAGTTTTAGGGCATAAAACCCAACACGAACTAGGACTCGACTCGCTTGTGGCAACCCAAGATAGCCTTTGTGGCGAGTTGGCCTTTGTGGCAAATCAAGATCGCCTTTGTGGCAAATCATATTTACCTTGTTTTTCTTTCTCAGCTTTCTTTTCTGCAAGATGTAGACTCGGACCTTATCATTAGCCCTAGTCCATTTGTCAAATGCATCCCGAACTGTTCGAGTTGCAGACGAGCTGGGAGGGGGAGGACATTCCTCCGTTAAGACGAACCTTAGATCATCAATCACAAGAATCATATTCAAGTTTGATTTCCAAGTTCCAAAGTTATCGTCGTTATTTGTCGGAGGCGAGTAATTAATAAAAGAGCTCGACATGCTGAAAATAGAACATATTCTATTAGTGAATTGCTTTTAACCCACAACATGCATCCAATTAAGAATTTAGCAAAAGTAATAATGTACCCATAATCTCATTTTAAGGCTTGAGGATAGTAAGGAAGACATTAGAGGTTGTCCACAAAGTGTTTGTGACAAGAAATTGCCCACGGATTAGGAGAATTTTGAGCTACAAAGGTATGAGTTCTTATTCTCTATTTTTCCAGATTTGAGCATGTTTTTTGTTTTGTAAAATTGATCAACTTAGAGTGTTCAAGATCCAAAATTGCTTCCGTTTTCTTAATCTACACTCTTTCAATATGGATAGGGTTGGAACCTAATCCTGGATACACTGTGGATGTGGTCTGCTTTGTATTAGATACAAACGAGGTGATCTGACTCGTTCATGTGGTTGACATGCGAGTGGGGGCATCCTGTGCAATGAGATTGTACAAGACTGGACCGTGAATTATTAGACTTACTGATGTAACACTGTTAATAGTATAGGGCTAATAATTTCGTAGATGACCATTAGTGACTCGACCTTAATCCTGAGCGTGTTAGGACTCTTGTCTGTGGGGGTCTGTCCTTTGACTAGTACGGGTGAGGGTGGCCACTGTTGCTCGCCCAATATGTCTATCTTCTCAGGGACAGGGCCACGTGTGGAGCTGGGAACTTGACTACACGAGACGGAATTCACTTGTTCCCAACTTATGAAAACTAGAGGGGTTGTTCCCTTAAGTGTTGTTTCCGGGGCTTGAACAACGGGGCCTCACTCTCTCACTGCCCTGAGAGGGTTGTTGTTTATGGTTGGACCATGCAACGTAGTTGTTCATTTGAGAAGCGGTGGGACTTAAGGGAGCAACGGTGTACCACGAGGGGTAAAGCGATAATTTGACCCGGCGGTGTCTCGAACAACTGTGAAGGGTCGACTCACGGGTATTGGTTATATCGATGGACACAACTTGTCCTACGGTGATGAGAGTGCAACTACGGGCTTTAGTGGAGTGTTACCAGTAGGCGATGAATGTTGAATAACCGGTCAAAGAGTTTGACAAGTTAGTCTCGGATCATTGGAGCTCGTCACTTGTAGGTCCATTAGGTCCATCGGTTGGCTCAAATTGGACAAATTGAGGGTTTACAGTTTAGTGTGAATTTGAAGTGTTCAAATTCATTATTTGGGTATTTATGTCATTTATATGAGATATAGATGACATAATATATAGTTTGATGTGAATGAGATTCATAATAAACTATAGTATAGCCTAATTGATTAATTAATGTTAATGGGAGAAATTGAATTGAGAGAAATTAAATTGAATCACAAATGAGATTTGTATAATAAGGTATGAGATACCTTATGTTATGTGATATGCAAATATGATTTGCATATCATATAGTTGTGGTTTAATGGTAATTTAATGGAGATATTAACTCCACATCTCACCATTATTTAAAGGCTTGGTGAGCAGCCTTTGGTAAGGTTGGTTCTCATTTTTTGGAAATTCAAGTTCCAAGAGACTTCCATTCTCTCTAGAACTCTCTCATTCTCTCTAAGAATTCTCCTCACCCAAAACCAAAGGGAGTCCCACCTACTCTCCCTCAACCTTCCGAGAACAATCGAGAAGATGTTTTGGAAGTCTCTTGCAACACTGTTCGAGGTTCGATTCGAGGAGATCGTTGGTTCGAGAGAGATCGTGATCGGAGGAGGAAAACATTGAAGAAGTGTTCTTCAACAAGTAAGTACCGAGATACCTTACTGTTTTTCCTCTCCTTTTACATGTTTAGCCTAGAATTAAAGTTGTTTAGTTCAATTTAAGATAGAATTACACAACGGATCAACGACGTTTTACGTCTTCCTCTGCGGGAATTCCAAATCCCTTCAGTATATTGGACTTGAGTGGCCTACTTACTGAGTATTCCCAATACTCACGCTACTTTCATTATTGTTTTGGTTGCAAATAGGGCTTGACTGTGAGCTGGATAACGACAGTGACCACCTGTGAGGCTATGAAAACTTTTTTCCCTTAGGCTTAGTTTTAGTGTTGTTTGCCATTGTTGGGTTTATATTAGCTCTGTGACCATGTTATGCGGTCCTTTGGCTTGTTTATGACTGACATGTGTTAAATTTACTCTTCTGAACTAGTGATCTCTGTTTATTTTTAAAAGTTCGTTGTTGAGCATGTGTTATGATTTCTGGTTACTGAGCCCCAACCCTAATGTATTTGAAGTTAGTGGATGGTTGGGAGAAATGATTTGTTTAGAAGTGTTCTTGAAATTTTTGGAAAGTTTTAGTAGTGTCGTTATGTTGCCGAAATTTCGGCGTGAACAGCATGTCTTAATTAACGCCCCTAGATAAGTTTCCCCAAAATTTAGGATCGTTACACTGCATATATATTTATTTGGTCAATTGGTTATGGTATATTTATTGTTTTAATGTACTTGGCCACTTTCTATATGTTTATTTGACCACTTTATGTATATTAATTTTGGACTGATGTATCATGTATGTTATTAATTTAACACGACCATATCTTAATAATTTCGTCATTATGTATCTTATTAATTAGGTTATTTTGTCATTGACTATCTTTATTTGAAAACGTTTTTTTTGTTTGCTACTGTATATTTAATGTTGATTTTACACCTTTAATTTAGCCTTTTTTTTTATAATTCTACATATTTTAATTTGACCAGGTTTGGCCACTATATTTTTTAATGGATTTGGTCATTATATTTATTTATGCTTTTTATTTGAGTAAAATTTTAAATTACTTTTCTTTTAAATTAAATTCTGACATTAAGTTTGCAATAAAATAAATTTGCCCTTTTAAAATTATATTTTTGAAATAAAAACCATCCAATTTTTCAAAATTAAATTATGGCATCAAAGTTTGCAATAAAATAAATTTGCTTCCTTTTACAATTAGATTTTTGAAATTCTCCAAACTTTCAAAATTGCATTTTGACATCACAGTTTGAAATAAAACAAATTTGTCTCTTTTAAAATTGAATTTCTGAAATAAGAACCCTCAAATTTTGAAATTTGCATTTTAGCATCAAAGATTGAAATAAAACAAATTTGCCTCATTTTACAATTGGATTTTTGAAATAAAAACCCTCCATTTTTTTAAATTAAATATTGACATCAAAGTTTGCAATAAACACAATTTTTCCCTTTTAAAATTGAATTTTTGAAATAAAAACCTTCCAACTTTTGAAAATTAAATTTTGGCATCAAAGTTTGCAATAAACACAAATTTTCCCTTTTAAAATTTAAATTTTAAAATAAAAACCTTCCAACTTTTGAAAATTAAATTTTGGCATCAAACTCTACAGTAAAACATATTTGCCCCCTCTTACAATTGGATTTTTTTACATAAAAACCCTCCATTCTTTTTAAATTAAATTTTGGCATCAAAATTTGCAATAAAACAAAGTTTCCCTTTTAAAATTGGATTTCTAAAATAAGAACACTTCAACTTTTCAAAATTGTATTTTGGCAATGAAGTTTGAAATAAAACAAAATTGCTCATTTCAAAATTGGGTTTATGAAATAAGAGCTTTCCAATTGTTTTCGATATTAAAATTTACAATGATGTTTGAAATAAAATAAATTGCCTTTTTTAAAAAATAGATTTATGAAATGAGAATGATTCGTTTTTTAAAATTCTTTTATTAAATAACTTGTTTTTTAAAAAATAATGATTTTACTTTAAAATATCAAAATAAATTTTAAATTTTTCTAATGACCCCGAGCCACTCATAGTGATTAATTCATATTTTACTTTAAAAATGTGGATTAATAAATTTTGGGGCATTCAAATAAAATACAAAAATTATTTTTCTTTGAACCAATAAATAAAAGGACAATTTTAAAATAAAATGTGGTAACCGTTTTTTTAAAAACGAGTGTTGTAGGAATGCTAATACCTTCCCTACACTCAATCGACTTCTGAATCTAATTTGTTGTTTCACAAACCAACCTTTTCTTTTAAAATGGGTGACCAATCACATCCTATGGTGATTAGTGGTGACTCCAAACCTTTACCTCGAAAGAACCTCTTGGGAGAGGACATCGATTGCTCCGCGTCACGATAACGTTGCAACACTAGATTTGAGATGTTAGAATTTTACTTTGATGAAGCCGCAAAGTAACATTTGTCTAGCAATTATACGTAAGCTAAAATCTAACCTATGCATAGACAAGTCTTTATTTCCCCTTTTGTAACTTTCTTTTTGGTAATTAGTGTTTATTCATAATATTTGTGCATTAACTTTAAATTTGGCACTAGTTTCATCTTTATGAGAAATTTAGCATGCTTATCATTGTGGATAAATTTGGACCTAACAAAATATCTTCAAGCTAAAGAAAAGATATAAGTTAAAATGCCATTAAGGCCCATGTATTTTAGGCTCTATTCCATTTTGATCCTTGTACTTTTAAATGTTCAATTTTAGTCTATGTACTTTCTATAAAGCTTAAAATCGGTCTCCACTGCATGTTTATTATAAAAAATTAGTCTCTATTATCTTTCCTTATATAAATTTTGGAAGAAGGTTTATATTGTATCTTTCTTGTATTAAAATTATTAGGATTATTTAATCAATTTTGATAAAACTGAACCAATTTTAGGTTTTATTGAAAATACAAAGACTAATATTAGACACTTAAAATACAATGACCAAAATAGAATAAAGTCCAGGGTATCGAACCCAAGTGATATTTTAGCCAAAGATATAATAATAAGAGCTCGAAGTGGAGAGAAGACCAAGGGTATCATGTGGGCTAAAATCATCCTTTTTTTCAAGTCTAATTCCTAAAGAGAAAGAGAAACTATCTTTCAATCCTAATCTTAAAAGAAATATGGAAGTACCTTGTTATAATTTCATAAAAGGTAATTCACCCTCATTCTCTAAAGTCTAGCTTGCTAGACTTTTCTTCTTTTTCAACTTAAGGCATTGAAATGTGTGGCAACTGCATCATCGTAGAGTGACTTTTTTTTTGCAACTACCTCTTTTTCCTACTAAACAAAGTTATCGTTGAAGCACGTGTGAATAAAGTGGGCACCATTTTGGACATGAGATTTATGCATCAACACTTTAAATTAGGTTCTATTTGGTAAATTTAGACTTTCATTTTTACAGGAAAATTTGGATGTGTTGAGTTATTATTCATGTTACACTTATTTTTATCTCAATATATGGGAAATAAAAATTTGAATATTTGATCTTTTGATCGAGGATATAATGCTATGTATTTTTAGTCCATAATGTTTCTTTGACCTTTATTTAGGTGGGTCATGTTATGTTATTTTTAACGACTTATTTTTTAGGTATGTAATTAAATTTCTTTTAGCATTTAGTTAATTATTTTTTTTTTTTAAAAACGATGTGCATGAAACGTAGCAATAAAACTTAACTCAAATTAGTTTTGAGTTGGTCTAGTCAATTCCTAGTTTCTAGGAAATAGGTTATTTTTAGTGTAGTCAAGTCTAAACTCCTATTTTTGTGGAATTAGTGGGATTAGTTGTTAACATTGTGAACTCTATTTTTAGACTTTAGATGTGTATTTATATTGAGCATTTCAGAATGAAATAAACACCCTTCCCATTTTTCTCATTTCTATCTCACTAGTTATAACTGTATCAGAGCCATAAATTCTTAAGGGACCTGTGAGTGAAAATCAGTTAAATATCTTTGAGAGAAGCTGAGTGATACACCTAGAGATGGAGTTAGGATCAAACAGTCTTTCTTCATTGGCTCCACCTGTGTTTGATGGTGAAAACTACCAGGCATGAGCCATAAGAATGCAAGCCTACATGGAGGGTTGTGATTATTGGGCAGCAATTGAGCAAGATTATGAGATTGCTCCACTTCCTGATAACCCCAACAATACAACAGATCAAGACTTACAAGGAGTGGGTACTAGGAAGGCAAGGGCTCGAGCTTGCCTATATGCAGCAGTGTCTCCCGCCATATTCAACAGAATTATGGCCTTGAGCCGGCAAAAGAGATTTGGGAGTTTCTCAAAAGTGAATATGAAGGTGACGAGAGGATTAAAGGCATGAAAGTGTTAAACTTGGTGCGAGAATTCGAGAGAATGCAAATGAAGAATTCTGAGTCCATTAAAGAGTATTCAGATAAGTTAATTGGGATTGCTAACAAGGCAAGAGTATTACGAACCGATTTATCTGACAATAGGTTGGTTCAGAAGATTCTGGTTTCAGTACCTGAGAGATATGAAACAACCATTGCTTCCTTAGAAAATACTAAAGACCTCTCAAAACTCAAGGTGATAGAAGTAGTTAGTGCATTGCAAGCACAAGAACATATGAGGTTAATGAGGCAAGAAGGAAGCATTGAGGGGGCACTGAAAGAGTGCAACAGGGAGAAGGTGGAAGAGAGAAAAAGTGGAAAGAGAAGAAGGGAAATGGCAACAGTAGCTCAGAGTTTGATGCAAAGGATACCGGTAGTACATGCAAGCACTGTGGGAAGCAGAATCATCCACATTTCAAATGCTGGAGAAGGCCAGATGTGAAGTGTAGAAGGTGTCATTTATTGGGGCACATTGAACGATTCTGTAAAGAAGCAAAAACTCAACAGCAAGGAGGAGCACATACTGCAGTACAACAAGAAGAAGATCAACTCTTTGTGGCTACTTGTTTCTCATCAGTCACTCAATGTGATGGTTGGTTGGTTGATAGTGGGTGTACCAATCACATGACAAGTGACAAAGAGTTGTTCAAGGACCTTGACAAATCATTCAAGTCATGGGTGAAGATAGGAAACAGTGAGTATCTAGAAGTAAAGGAGAAAGGCACAGTGTCAATAGAGAGTTGTGTTGGAACCAAGTTGATCACCAAAGTGTTGTTTGTCCCGGAGATTGATCAAAACTTATTAAGCGTTGGTCAATTAGTAGAGAAGGGATTCAAAGTGTTGTTTGAAGATGGAAAGTGCCTCATTTTTTATTCCAATGGGAATGACTTGTTCAAAATAAAGATGCAACACAAAAGCTTCTCGTTGGATCCACTTGAGAATGACAAGATAGCTTTCAAGTGTCAAGTGAACTATACTGAGTTATGGCACAAGAGGTTAGCACATTTTCATCAGAAAGGGTTGCAGTATCTGAAGAAAACTGAGATGGCAATAGGAGTACCAATTCTGGAGGAGATGAAAACAAACTGCAAAACTTGTTTAACTGGGAAGCAAATAAGGTTGTCATTTAAGAAGTCACAATGGAAAGCAACTGAAAAGTTGCAGCTCATCTACATTGACTTGTGTGGACCTCAACAAACTCTCTCAGAAAATGGTAGCAGGTATTTCATTATCTTTATTGATGATTATACCAGACAGTGTTGGATATATTTCATGAAGCATAAGTCTGAAGCAGCTAAAGTGTTTCTGAAGTTTAAGAGATGGGTTGAAAATCAAAGTGGTTGTAAGATTCAGGTGGTGAGAACTGATAATGAGACTGAATATACATCGCAAAGGTTCAATTCCTTCTGTGAAGAAGTTGGGATAGAGCATCAACTCACTACTCCATATTCTCCACAACAAAATGGAGTCAGCGAGAGGAAGAACAGGAGTATTATGGAGATGACAAGATGCTTATTGCATGAGAAAAACTTACCAAAGGAATTTTGGGCTGAAGTAACAAACACAACAGTCTTTCTATTGAATAGACTACCTACGAGGGTATTGGAGAAGAAAACACCTTATGAAGCTTGGTTTGATACTAAACCAAAACTGACAAATTTGAAGGTGTTTGGTTGTTTGTGTTTTTTTATGTTCCATAGGCAAAGAGAGACAAGTTGAGTGAGAAGGTCGAACCAGGAATCTTTGTAGGCTATCACATGGTGTCCAAGGCCTACAAGATCTATCAACCGCACACAAAGAAGATGGTGATTAGCAGAGATGTTCAGTTCTTGGAGGATGAGAGGTGGGACTGGGCAGAAGAAGCAGAGGTGAAGCAACAAGAAGTATCTCTAGATCCTGATGAATTAGTTGATGATGCACCAATCAGAGGGACTAGACTATTGAGTGAGGTCTATGAAAGAAGTAATGTAGTTGCATTAGAGCCTGCAGGATATGAAGAATCTAAAAGAGATACGAAGTGGATGAAGGCAATGAAGGAGGAGTTGAGTATGATAGAGAAGAACAATACTTGGGAGATGGTGAAGAAGCCGACAGACAGGAAAGTGATTGGAGTCAAATGGGTTTTCAAAACCAAATTGAACCCAGATGGCTCTGTGAACAAGCTGAAGGCCAGGTTAGTGGTGAAAGGGTATACACAAATATGGGGAATTGATTTTTCTGAGACTTTTGCACCAGTTGCAAGAATGGACACAATCAAGTTGCTACTGGCTGTGTCAGCCCAACATGGATAGAAGGTGTATCAGCTAAATGTGAAGTCAACATTCCTAAATGGAGTGTTAGAAGAAGAGATGTATGTTGAGCAACCAGACGGGTTCATCATACCAGGACAAGAAAATAAGGTTTATTTGTTGAATAAGGCTCTCTATGGGTTGAAGCAAGCTCATAGGGCATGGTACAGTAAGATGGATGATCATTTGTTGAACCTGGGTTTTGTGAAGAGTCTGAGTGAATCCACACTCTATGTGAAGAAATCAAGTATTATTATTGTGGTTGTATCTCTCTATGTAGATGACCTACTGGTGACAGGAAGTGATGATGTTCAGATAGAGATGTTCAACCAAGAAAAATGAAAGTATTTGAGATGACTGATTTAGGTCTAATGCATTACTTCCTAGGTATGGAGATTCAACAAACGCAGAATAAAGTGTTCCTATGTCAGAAGAAATACATAAGAGAGATATTGAAGAGGTTCAATATGGAGGAGTGTAAGAGTGTGAACACTTCAATGATTGAGAAGGAGAAGTTGCAAAAGGATGATGGAGAGGAACCTGCCGATGAGAATGTGTACAGAAGTCCTGCCGATCAGAAGTTGCAAAAGGATGATGGAGAAGAACCTGACATTATGTACACTGTAAGTGTCTTATCTAGATTTCTTCACTGCCCAAGCAAGAATCATATGGTTGCTGGAAAAATGGTTATGAGATATCTGAAAGGCACACTGTCTTTTGGGATCAAATTTAGTAAAGTTAAGAATTTTGAGTAGCAAAGTTACTCAGATAGTGATTGGGATGGATCATTGGATGATATGAAGAGCACCTCTGGCTATTGTTTTACTTTTGGCTCAGGGTGTTTCTCATGGTGTTCAAAATAACAAGATATAGTGGCTCAGTCAACTGCAGAAGCTGAGTTCATTGCAGCGACGACAACAGTCAACCAAGCTGTTTGATTGAAGAAATTGATGCATGACTTGCATCTGAAACAGGAAGAGAGCGTGAAGGTGTTTGTGGATAATCAGGCCACCATAGCCATCTCATTGAATCCGTTTTTTCATGGAAGGACCAAACATTTTAAGATCAAGTATTATGTTCTGAGAGAGATGCAGAAGGAAGGAGAAACACAGTTGGTGCATTGCAGCTCAGAAGAGCAAATAACAGATATCTTCACTAAGTCTTTTTGTGGGGGTCATTTTCAAGCTCTTAGGAGCAAGTTAGGTGTTTGCAGTATTTGAGTTAAGAGGAGAATGTTAGTAACTCAAATTAGTTTTGAGTTGGTCTAGTCAATTCCTAGTTTCTAGGAAATAGGTTATTTTTTGTGTAGTCAAGTCTAAACTCTTTTGTGGAGTTAGTGGGATTGGTTACTAACATTATGAACTCTATTTTAGACTTTAGATGTGTATTTATATGGAGCATTTCAGAATGAAATAGACACACTTTCCATGACATATATTTCGTTTTTTTTTTAAATTAGTCAAATCATCATTCAAATTTTGAAATGGTTGCGTGAATAAGTGGAGAAAGATTCATTTTTTTATTATTTTTTTTATTTTATTTACCCTTTGATTTGACAATTCACAATTAAATCTATCTAGTAGTAAGTTAGTAGTAGTACAAACTACAAAGTAACACATTGATGATTTTTACTTATTGGGGCTTTCATTCAACTTATATAGTTATATCTTATATGTAATATTAATATACTATTAAAATATGTAGGGAAAGTATTAGTAGAAAGTTAGAAACTAGAAGGTATTTTATTTAAAAAAATTAACAATAAATTGATAGTAGCCAGTAGGAGAGTTTAATTATAAATTTTAGTAAAAATACAATGACGAAAATAAAACAATTCTCAAAGTATAGAGACCAAAATGGTATTAAAAACCATAACTTAATATTTAAAAATAACTTTTTCAATTTTCAAAATCTCATCAACTTTTCAATTTCTCATCAATTTTCAAAATCCCATCAACTTTTTCAATTTTCAAAAAAAAAAAAAATCATTTCCCAAACATATTTGAAACCACAATTTTTTTTAATACAATTTACTTTTTACCTTTTTGAATTTTTTATTATTTTTTACCTCCTATAAATACATCTACCCCCTTCACTTTCAAAATCACCTCTACTTCTCATTTCTCTTCATTCTCTTATTCTCTCTAATTTTACATCTCTCCCCTTTTTTAAGAGTTTTAGTACTACAAATTTAAGTTTTAATTTTCAAGGTTATTACTTTTATTTATCTATTCTTTTAATCTAACTTTCTTCTCCTTATTAATACTTATCAAAGTTATATTTCTTATTATCATGCTAAATTACTAATTTAACTTTACTTTTCTTTCTCCATTAATTCTAATTTTTGTCTTTTATTATGGATTATCATTATTCTAACCTTTACATTATAATTGTTATTATTTTTTGTTAATTTTTATTATTTTTGTTCTACAATTCTTTTAATCTAACTTTCTTCTCTTTATTATTACTTATCAAATCTATATTTCATATTATCATACTAAATTACTCATTTAACTTTACTTTTCTTTCTCCATTAATTCTAATTTTTGTCTTTTATTATGGATTATATTATTCTATTTCTAACCTTTACATTATAATTGTTATTATTTTTTGTTATATAAGTTTTATTATTTTTGTTCTTCAATTCTTTTAATCTAACTTTCTTCTCCTTATTATTACTTATCAAAGTTATATTTCTTATTATCATACTAAATTACTAATTTAACTTTACTTTTCTTTCTCCATTAATTCTAATTTTTGTCTTTTATTATGGATTATCATTATTCTAACTTTTACATTATAATTGTTATTATTTTTTGTTATATAATTTTTATTATTTTTATTCTTCAATTCTTTTAATCTAACTTTCTTCTCCTTACTATTACTTTTCAAAGTTATATTTCTTATCATACTAAATTACTAATTTAACTTTACTTTTCTTTCTCTATTAATTCTAATTCTTGTTTTTTTATTATGGATTATCATTATTTTTTTCTTCAATTCATGTTTCTAATTTTCTTCTCCTTATTGTGTTCATAGATGGAAGGAGGGCGTTCACATCTGGCTTGGGCTTATTGTAGTCCATTGGATGGAAACAAATCTAGCACTGTATGCAATTTTTGCCTGTTGGTGATTAAAAGTGGGGGTATCACGATATTCAAGGCTCATTTATCTGGGAATGATCCGAAAAAGAACATCAGACCGTGTTTGAATGTACCACCAGAAATAAAGAAACAAATTGCTGAGCATATTAAAATAAAGGAGACAAAAAAAGTAAGAGAAGCAAAAAAAAATGAAAGAAATTCAAGAAGAGTTACAATCAAATTTGAAAGCTCATGATGACAACAATGATGATGATGTTGAATTATTGGATATGCCTATGAGCTACTCCGAAAGAAAACAATATCGTGAAGTTATACGTAACTCAAGAAAGACGACCCAAGAAGAGGAAGACATGCGTAGGAGTGGGCTTGAGCGTGGTCTGGGTTCAGTTTAGTAATACTAAAAGTACAACTCGGGTTAGTAATACTGGCTCCTTCATGCTACTCGGGTTAGTAGCCTTGAATGCTACTAGACCGTTGGAACTGAACCCAGACCACGCTCAAGCCCACTCCTACGCATGTCTTCCTCTTCTTGGGTCGTCTTTCTTGAGTTACGAATAACTTCACGATATTGTTTTCTTTCTTCGAGTAGCTCATAGGCATATCCAATAATTCAACATCATCATCACTACTGTCATCATGACCTTTCAAATTTGATTGTAACTCTTCTTGAATTTCTTTCATTTTTTTTGCTTCTCTTACTTTTTTTGTCTCATTTGTTTTAATATGCTCAGCAATTTGTTTCTTTATTTCTGGTGGCACATTCAAACACGATTTGGTATTTTTTTTCGGATCATTCCCAGATAAATGAGTCTTGAATCTCGTGATACCCCCACTTTTAATCACCAACTGGCAAAAATTGCATACAGTGCCAGATTTGTTTCCATCCAATGGACTACAATAAGCCCAAGTCGGATGTGAACGCCCTCCTTCCATCTATGAACACAATAAGGAGAAGAAAATTAGAAACATGAATTGAAGAAAAAAAATAATGATAATCCATAATAAAAGACAAGAATTAGAATTAATGGAGAAAGAAAAGTAAAGTTAAATTAGTAATTTAGTAGGATAAGAAATATAACTTTGATAAGTAATAATAAGGAGAAGAAAGTTAGATTAAAAGAAGAGAATTTGTAATGGGTAGCAAGGATGATTTTACTATTTGTAGATATAGCAACATTTTAAAATAATTGCAAATATGGCAAAAATCTTTAAATTGTTTTCATAATTCCTATTATACTCTTGGTTTAAATCTATTTTTTTTTTCTTCCTCAGTATTTCCTTCTTCTTCCCTTTTTCAAGAAAACAAATTAGGAAAAATAAAAGTGGGGCCCATCTAGTTTGTTAATTTGAGAGAGGAATGACACTACAACAAGTTGGCACTTCACCAAACTTCCTCTTTCACACACCCCAAAATTAAGAAAATATTAATCAAATTTTTCTTCATCTTTTTTTTTTTTAGTTTACATTACAAGAATTTTCTCGGAATCCAAACACTACCCCCCTCTCCTTTCTCTCTATCGGTAGCATTTTCCTTTTCATTTTCTCGGAAAAATGTTAATATTAATATTAATACTTTAGAAAATTAGAAATATTAAAAAAAAAAAAAAAACATAGCAATGAGGGATGTTATTAACTAACGCCATGTCGTTGTTTTGATGTTGTTTGGTTTTTAACTTTAGTGGAAGATCAAAATACAAGATATCCTTTAGTTGCTCATATTAATTATGTTTGTTTTGATGACTCCTCTTGTGCAATTAGTGATGGGAGTGACAACTTACTGAGGTGTAATCCGCCCAGTTGGGAATCATTCTGAATGGAGTTCGATAGATGTTGACATGAATGCATTACCTCCAATTGTTAAACGTCAAGCAAGAAGACCGTGAAAGCAAAGGATTTCGTCGATTGTTGAAGTAAGAAGTCACACAAAATGTAGTCATTGTCATCGTGTTGGTCACAATCGTAGGACATGTAATTTTTCACCATTTTTACCATGATGTAATTTTTGACAATTAGTTTTAGATATATTTTTTCAAGATAGAACTCAATATTGTTGTTATCATACTATTCATATTATCAATACAAGGTTTGTGATTGTTTCAAAAGTTTAATATCAATACTATGAACACAAAGACTTTGGCATCTGATGAGAAAATTTAAAGACCACACAACGAACAATAGTAGTTAATGTGATAGACAACTATCAATGACGGTGATAGACAACTACCAGCGATAGAAGTCTATCACTTTTATCGATGATAGACATCTATCACCGATAAAAAGTCTATTCTTTGGAAAGAAGTTAATGATTGATAGACAACTATCGGTGATAGACATCTATCAGCGATGAAGTCGAATAGAAGAAAAAGTTAATAATCATGAATAACAAGAAGTCTAATAGAAAAGTTATGAGTAATAGGTAATAGATAGGTAGAAGTCTATCGGACAACTATCACCGATAAGCCTATCACTTCATCGATGATAGTAGTCTATCACTTTTTTCTTTAATTTCTATCAATCATTAATAGTGATAGTAGTTTATCACTTCTATTAGTGATAGACAATGATAGAAGTCGGATAGGAACAATAAGTCTAATAGATAATAGAAAAGTTATGAGTAAAAGGTAATAGATAAACAACTATGGTAGAAGTCATCGAGATAACTATTATCGATAGATATCACTTCATCGATGATAGATATCACAATAGTAGTCTATCACTTCTATTAGACATCTATCACCGATCATAGCTATCACTAGAAAGAAGTTAATGATTGATAAACAACTATCGGTGATAGACATTTATCACAAGCTTTGATAGAATAATATTCATGAAGAAACAAGAAGTCTAATAGAGTTATAGACTTTTTATCACTTATATCGATTTCTATCACCTAATAGACTTCATCATCGATATCAAATGATAAAAGTCTAACAACTTTGTAACACATTGACAATCGTTATAGACTTCTATCACTCATATCGGTTCTATCACTCGATAGACTTCTATCACTGATATAAGATGATAGAAGTCTAACACTATAACACATTGACAATCGTGTAACCATTCCCAAACGACAAAAAAAATAGTTATTAAATAAACAAACTTTGATATCACTAATAACATCCTATCAATGATTTCTTCTTCGTTTGCTATCAATGGGGGTGATGGAAAACTAAAATTATAAGAAAAAATTAGTTATTAAATAAACAGACAAAAAAATTAGTTATTAAATAAACAGACTTCTATCCGTGATATCACTGATAGCATCTTATCCGTGATATCACTGATATCATCCTATCCGTAATATCACTGATATCATCCTATCAATGATATCACTGATATAACGTGGGGTGTTTTAGTAATTTTAATTTCTCTTTTCAAATTTTTGCTATTTTTGCAAATAGATTGAGACATTTGCTATATGGGCAATTATTTTGGGCCTTTTTGCTACCAGCCCAATTGCCCCTTAAAAGAATCGAAAAACAAAAATAATAAAAATTATCTTACAAAAAGTAATAACAATTATAATGTAAAGGTTAGAATAATGATAATCCATAATAAAAGACAAAAATTAGAATTAATGGAGAAAGAAAAGTAAAGTTAAATTAGTAATTTAGTATGATAATAAGAAATATAACATTGATAAGTAATAATAAGGAGAAGAAAGTTAGATTAAAAGAATTGAAGAACAAAAATAATAAAACTTATATAACAAAAAATAATAACAATTATAATGTAAAGGTTAGAAATAGAATAATGATAATCCATAATAAAAGACAAAAATTAGAATTAATGGAGAAAGAAAAGTAAAGTTAAATTAGTAATTTAGTATGATAATATGAAATATAACTTTGATAAGTAATAATAAAGAGAAGAAAGTTAGATTAAAAGAATTGTAGAACAAAAATAATACAAATTATATAACAAAAAATAATAACAATTATAATGTAAAAGTTAGAATAATGATAATCCATAATAATAGACAAAAATTAGAATTAATGGAGAAAGAAAAGTAAAGTTAAATTAGTAATTTAGTATGATAATAAGAAATATAACCTTGATAAGTAGTAATAAGGAGAAGAAAGTTAAATTAAAAGAGTAGATAAATAATAATTAATAAGTAATAACCTTGAAAATTAAAACTTAAATGTATAGTACTAAAACTCTTAAAAAAGGGGAGAGATGTAAAATTAGAGAGAATAAGAGAATGAAGAGAAATGAGAAGTAGAGATGATTTTGAAAGTGAAGGGGGATGAATGTATTTATAGGAGGTAAAAAATAATAAAAAATTCAAAAAGGTAAAAAGTAAATTGTATTAAAAAAAAATTGTGGTTTCAAATATGTTTGGGAAATTGAATTTTTTTTTTGAAAATTGAAAAAGTTGATGAGATTTTGAAAATTGATGGGAAATTGAAAAGTTGATAAGATTTTGAAAATCTAAAAAGTTATTTTTAAATATTAAGTTATGGTTTTTAATACCATTTTGGTCTCAATACTTTGAGAATTATTTTATTTTCGTCATTGTACTTTTACTAAAATTTATAATTAAACTCTTCTACTGACTACTATTAATTTATTGTTAATTTTTTTTAAATAAAATAGCTTATAGTTTTTAACTTTCTACTAATACTTTCCCTACATATTTTGATAGTATATTAATATTAATATAAGATATAACTATATAAGTTGAATGAAAGCACCAATAAGTAAAAACCATCAATGTGTTACTTTGTAGTTTATAATACTACTAATTTACTACTAGATAGATTTAATTGTGAATTGTCAAATCAAAGGGTAAAAAAAATAAAAAAAAGAATCTTTCTCCACTTATTCACACAACCATTTCAAAATTTGAATGATGATTTGACTAATTTAAAAAAAAAAAAACGAAATATGTGCCGACATCTCGATGTCGAGATGTCGACCACATGTCGTCGAAAGGGGGGGAAAACGAAATTATTCCCCCGACACGACATGTCGACGTTACAAAACAAAATTGAAAGAGAAAAACTAAAAACTAAAATTTAAAAAGGCATCCATGGTACCATTTGTGTACATGACTGTAAATTGATAGGAAAGGGCTTTTCGATAAATCTAGCGTCAAATTGGATAGAACAGAATTGCCTGAATTTTCTGCATCTGAATTTTAGATCCTAGAAAGCTCCGAGTCCGACGAACAAAAATCCTTCATCACAAGTTCAGCTTCTTCTAGGTATTTATTCCAACTCGATTTCCCCTTCGTCCTTTCCTGATTTTCACCAACAATCTTGAGTTTCAGTGCTACGATTGCTCCTACCTATTACCCTAAACCCCATTGTTCGATTCCTCAGCTCTACATTCTCAATATCACGGCGTTTATTTTTAGTTTTTTTTTTTATTCTGCCTATCTCGCTGTGGATTGGAGATTTGACCCAATTGGGATAACTTTCCCCGCCCCTGATCCCGCTTAATTTGATGGGGATTTTCAGTTCAAACTTATCATTTGTGATTCAAATACTTTCGTGTTTTGTTACTTGAGATTAGTACTATAGTTTTTTATAATCTTTTTTCGTAGCTACATCTCGAAAATGGCTGGTAAAGCTCAAATCCCCACCAAAAGCTCAGCGCTTATTTCTATGATTGCTGATGAGGTACGCTTAATATATTTCCATATTGCAACAGCTTTTCTGGGTACCTTAAACTATTAAATTGACTTGACTTGAGGTTCAATAAGAGTTAATATTACCTACTTATTTGATCTTATTGATATGTGATTTTGGTGTTTGGTTTTCTTTTTACAGATAAATCATCCATTTATGTGATCTTATTGTTATGTCATAGTGTTTTACATGTATGTGTGTGCCAAAGCAAATCTGCTTGTCAATCATGTTTACATAAGTAGTTAGTCTTGATCCCAAGAGTAAACTCTTTATTATTAATCCTTCTATGAAATTGTCAACTTTGCTCAGTAAACATCCATTATACAAATTTTTTCTTCTGTGGTTTTAGGGTTAATCTCTTCACTTAATTGCAATTTTCAAGGTATATTAAAGCATTTAGATAATGATAATGATTGGGCTCCAGCTCTTTCTGTTGTGTTGTGCATCATGAGCTATGCATGGGAGTTGGTTATGTGTTTAAACTAAATTTTCTTCATAATAGGATACCGTGGTTGGATTTCTTCTTGCTGGAGTTGGTAATGTTGACCTGCGAAGAAAAACTAATTACCTTATAGTGGACTCAAGTAAGTACCCCTCTGATGCAAATTGCTTCTAACTCTGATTTGTTATTTCACTTGTAACTCGAGCTTATTAGGATCACACTGCATGTCTAAATCCCTTGAAATTCCCAATTGATGAAATTTTTATTATTTAAGACTCGGTTTTGAAGTTTAGCCTTTCATAAAAAAATTTCCAGTGATATATGTGATATCCTAAATCAGCTGTTCAAAAGTTAGTGTTGTATTCGACTTTGGAACTTAATTTCGACACAAAAGAGGAATTTGTTGAAGCCAAGATGAAATTTTTTCCCCTCCAATTTTATTCATTATCATTGCCGAATTTCTCTGTTTAAGAGAATCATCAGAGCCAAAATTGAATATGCTGAACAGCGAATACTTTCTCCTAAGTAATAATTCTAATTTTACCTGTAAGAAGATTAAAGGACTATTAATAAGTCCATGGGTAAAATCAAATTAACAAAATATGATTATATTGTATTCTTAACTAGAATGTATCAATTTTTGTTAATGATAGAATTTTTTATTTTGATACATAAAAAATTGTGGACAGACGGGAGGGAGAGCTCCGTTCGGAGTGTAGTTGTCTCAGTCCATTGATATAAATCAGATGTTAAAATTTGTATATAACTTCTTCATCTGCATGCTCAAAATGGTGCCCAGTTTCTGCTGGGCTATGTGATCTGTTAGGCTAAATAGTCAACCGCTCTGTGTAGTTGGTTGGTCATTACAAAGACTAGCATAAAATTCATATATTTTTAGGTTAGTGCGCACACTTTTTTTGGGTGAAAAAGTGTATATCTTGCACCGAGAGAGTGTGTGTGTTCCTGTTTTTATCTTGTAGACTACAAGATATGGTTTTATATGCAACAAATATGTCTTATTATTGTGATTTTATTGGAAAAATAAGCCTTGAATATACAAGGCAGGGATGATGAATCACAAAATATGGAGAATGGTTTAGCCTTCTTAACTTTTTATAGGATTTTATAGCATTCTTATTCATCAATGCTAGGTACCATCTTTAGATTAAGTGACTACCTGTTGAAGAAAGTGCGACTAGTGATTTTCCTGTTAAAGATTATTAGTTTATGAACTTGAATATTTCTTTAAGAAATTTAATGTAATGTTTCCCCTCAAACATTTCGTAATTCTTAGGCTGTTCTTCAACATGGTATCTTAGATAATAATCCTGTTTGTGAAAAATTGTTTTCAAGAAAAATATTTTATAATTTTTTTTTAGTTTAAAATATTTATTTGAAAAATTATTATTCACTGAGTTGATCGAATCATTGAAGGGAGGACAAGCTATCAAGTGGTTTTTGTTTATTATTATAATTATAATTATAATTATCATAATCATCATCATCATTCATTTAGATTTTAAAAAACTCAATTATATTAATTGAAATAAATGTATGAGAGAGGGGCCTTTTGTGTTTTTTGTCTTTGAGATGGTGCCCTCTATGCAAGAACGATCCAGAGCCACAAGGTCATCTCTTCTTCCATTGCGCTCCTATACAGGAAATTCTTGGAATTATATTCTTTCCACGTTCAATTGGCTGTGGTCCACCTTTGGACATCAACATTCTTTTATCAACAATTTTAGTAGGACTCTTTCAGAAGAGAAACGAAGATCTTTTGGCTTCAATTCACTAGCTTTTCTTGGATCCTTTGGCTTGATAGAAATAATAGAATCGTCAATAAAGAGAAGTCCTTTGATCATTTCTTAGGTTCTGTATGTTTTGCGACTCTTTTTTGGTGTGAATGTTTTTCTCCTTTTGCCCATGGGAAGTGATTTTTGCAGTTTTCTTTGGCCAGGGACTTGGCTTTCCTCTTATTTGTAATATTGTTCTTTCTAAACTATAGAACTGTTTGTGCCAATCCTATCAAAAAAAGAATTGGTTTGAGCCAGAATCCAGATTTACCGGCCTAGCACTGAAATCTAGCTCGCATTAGACAAAATCCCCCATGAAAATTCAGTGAAAAACATATGTATCTCTGTCTTCATGTGTGTGTGTGTGAAAAACGTCTATCACAGAGGCCCACTCAAAAATCTGCAGTAGTAAATCATTTTTTGTAGTAAGGATGGCTGTTTTTGAATATTAATCTTGCAAATGAAGTGTATTTAAAATGTTATCATGGACTATTGTACTAATGTCTCAGAGACAACTATTGGTTTGGTGCCACATCATCGATAGCTCAATAGCAGTGACTGATGATGCTATGATTTAACGGAAAAAAAAAAAATTTCACTACTTGATAGGAATCTGTTCATCTTACTCCATAGGTTTACAGAGCCGTTTTGTGCGATTACACTTTTTTTCATTTATTCAAATATGCATTTCAACTCATCTCTCTATCCCCTTTTTATGTCTCAAAAGTTTGAACTGTAATGTCTCAGAGACAACTGTTAAACAAATTGAAGATGCTTTCAAAGAGTTCACTACAAGGGAGGATATTGCAATAGTGATGATTAGCCAATATGTAAGTTATTTTCTGAAATCTCTTTCTTTCCAATGCAAGTGTTTTATGACTTGTTTTGCTGTGACTGACACTTATTATGAGAATCTGCTGACCAGTTGCCTTTTCTTTAACAAAAATTCCTTTTGATCCCCCCTCCTGTTTTATGGATTAATGCCAAACTGGTGTTCCTATATGAATACACCTTGATATGCCTGTCCTGCCATTAGGAACATTGTTTGTGATTTCTGTTTTCTATATTTGTTTCATCAAACTGTAATACAATTTTTTTTTTTGAGTTTCAGGTTGCAAACATGATCAGGTTTCTGGTAGATAGCTATAACAAGCCAATTCCTGCAATATTGGAGATTCCTTCCAAGGATCATCCATATGACCCTGCACATGATTCAATTCTTTCTCGAGTAAAGAACCTGTTTTCTACTGAATCGGTGGCATCTGGGAGGCGTTAAAAAGATATTGTATCCTTTGTCCCAACTTTCTTCAAACATGCTGCACTTGGTGTTCCCCTGCTTTCTGCACTTGATGATTATATTCATATTGATCACTTGAATAAAAGAAACATGGCACTAGAGGATCTCGTGGGTGTCCAAGCACCTTACAATGCCATTGCTTTTCTTGCACCTTTGCCCTTACTCGTTTATATTTTTTTTTAGTTCAACATGTGTAGGGTGAAGATTTGAACCTTTGACCTCTTGGTCGAGGATATATGTCTTATTTGATTGAGTTATGCTTGACATTTCAATCCTTACATTTGAAACAGCAACTTGAGGCCTTGCATCTGCATATATTTAATGTCCTCTTGGTGCATATTTGGCAAAAAGCCAATTGCCTCCATATTTTTTGGTGTTTAAATTCAATCCATTTTGCAGATTCAAATTATATAAATTCCACGACTGTCGCAAGAGTTTTTTTTTTTTTTTTTTTTTTTTTACTGGTTCATAATTATGAGCAGTTTGGTTGTTATTATAGTTGTTATTATAGATGGTAACTCATTACTGTAAACATTGAAGCATGAAGAATTTCTGCCCATTGCTTAGCCAACAGGTGACGACTTCCTTAATAGTTGCTATCGATACGTTTCTTGGAACAGGCTACCATGAACATCAGCTCGATCAAGCTATAACTTTTGCCTCAATTTGAGCCATCTCTTTTCCAAAATCATTGTTTCAACTTTATAATCTGACCTTCAAATCTAACTTCTAATGGTAGTTATCAGAAAACAGTTTTCATTGTTAATAATCTCTATATTGTCACAATTATGCTTTGTTTCATATTATAGACCGACAAAAGTGTGTTCGGGAGAAGAAACTATGCTTTTGTTATACAGTTAGATACAATTGGTTATCTTGATTTGTATACCAAAATATTAACCAACCAATATGATCACTTTGCTTAAATTTAAAGTAATGAAAAAAAAGAAAGAAGCTATTACACAGATTCCATTCCACCAAAATGAAGCAGAATGTTGTGTTGCAAAAAATGTTTTCTTAAACTCGTGCTAGATTAAAAAAAACATCATCCAATTTGGTCAAGCTAAAAAATGTTTCAACTTAGTTCTAAATGTTTTGTGAGGGTATTAAAGGTCCAGGTTCTTTAAATTTTTTCTTAGTTCTAAATGTTTTGTGGGCTAGGTTTTATTTTTCGATTTGGAATAGGTTAGAATTTTGGGAACTAAAATTTTAGGTCGGTTCTCTGGTTGACCTTCTTAGGCTGGGGTTGACTTGACCCAACCCAACCTAATTTTTTTTTTAATTTTATATATATTTATAAGTGAATTATTTGTTAATTTTTAATGTTTTTCTTCTTAGATTGTAATAAATATTAAGTTGTTATGAATTTTGAAATTTGATAATAGAATTTTATGTGATTTTAGTTATAAATTCAAGAAAAATGTTATTTAAATAATTAAGAAAATTATTAAAAAAAAAAAAAATCAAACCTAGCAACCCAACCCTTAAGTCGAGTAATTTAGGTTGCCAATCTGACTAATCTAAATTTTTGAGTTGGTCCCAAAAAATCCCTCCAATCCAACCTATATACACTCCTAGTAGCCATGTGGCTAAAACAAGTTTATATCAAGGGAGATATATTGTTCGAAAGATTCTAAAAGATAAACATTGATTTAGTGTAGTGTTTGGTTTAAGATTTTCGATCTCAAGTTAGGGAGAGTCCAAGCATTTGAACATTTGGGTTATCTTCTAGTTTTATTATTTTTATAATTAAATATATTCAAGTTCTATTAGATTCTCTCTATGGTACAAGTTTGCGTGTTGAGGGATTTACTCTTTAACATTTTATTAAATTAAGAATCGATATTTTCTTAAATAACTTTAGCAGTCCATTCCGGCCTTGTTTGATAACGTTTCCGTTTCTTGTTTCTTGTTTTTTGTTTCTTATTTCTTGTTTCTTATTTTGTAAGAATAAGAAACGAGAATATGTTTGATAACTATTTCTGTTTCTTGTTTCTTGAAAACAAGAAATAGAAACAAAATCTTGTTTGATAACTATTCCTTGTTTCTTGTTTTTGGATTTTTTTTCTTCTTATATTTTTTCTAATATTTTATAGTTTAAAAAGAATTTAGTTATATAATATAAAATGTATAGCATGCATTAAAGCATATAAAAATATAATTACTTATAAAAAAAAATTATATTATCTAATATCACGGAGTCTCAATAGACAATTAACGACAATAATAAAAGTAAATAAATGAAATTGTTCTATCCTACAAATGTTGTCTATATTTTATTTTCAATGTTATTTCTTACTAAAGTGATTAAATGCTAAATGATGTCGACTCATATCAAACTCAATTATATTGCTAAATGTTGTACTTGGTAAAATATAAAAGTGAGGCTAAATACATGTTTTGTGAGTGAAATTTACTCGTTGCAAAATTATAACGGGTCGTTAGTATACTAAAAATTAAAACAATATATAAGTACACATATTAAAAATTCAAAATTCAATATATATATATATATATATATAAATTAAAATAATATATAAATATATGTATAGCAAAATTTAAAATTCAAAATAAAAATAATATATAAAATTCAAAATAACAATAATATATAAATTTAAAACTCAAAATTCAAATAATACATAAAAATTAAAAAAAAATTAAATTAAAATAATAGAAATATACAGATTGTACAATTAAAATAAAATAAAAAATATAAATTTATATATAAATAATAATAATACTAAAATTAAAAAAAAAAAGAAAAAAAGAAATCACGATGGTTGACTTGGAGGGTCAAACACAATCTGGAGTTCTGCGTGATTTTGCCAACAGACCATTTATCTAATTTATTAATAATGAGAAACATAAAAATATAAGTAGAAACGAAACAGTCAGAAACTACTATTTGTAGTTTCTAAAATTTTGCCCCAATTTTAGAAACACATTTCTCAAATTTTGAGAACAAGAAATGAGATCAATTATCAAACAAGTATATTTCTTGAAAAATGAAAAATAGAAACAGGAAACGAGAAACGAAAAACGGAAACGTTATCAAACGAGCCCTCCGTTTCACAATAATTTTTGTATTTTCTAGAATAATGATTCGATTTATCAAAAAAATTAGAGACGGTATTAATCAATCTCACCCACTTTTCTCCTATCCCTCTTTCTTGCATTACTCACATATAGAATCATATTGGATTCTTGATTTGCTCTGGTGGGGTTTTGGATCTTTTGAGGGATATGAATAGTCTAGAGAAGAGTCACATAATTCATTTTTGGCCAAACCCAACATTTTTTACACGATTAACCAATGGATCTAATGATTTTACAACAAAATCATAAATCAATTATCCTTATGCCCATTTTCCATAATCTAACATTTTTTTTAAAAAAATAAAATAAAAATATATTAAATTATATGGGATTTTCTACCTCAAAACCAATTGATAATAACAGGAGTAACCCATATATCTTATATATTGTGAGGTTTCTCTCCACTTTTCCAAAGTGGAATCCTTAACATACTCCCTCAAGATGGTGCCTCTTTGAGTTCACCATTCTTGAATCGGATCCCAATTTTAATTTTTGGACCGAATGCCCGTTTGAGATTAATGAGCTCTGATGCCATATTAGATTGTTTTATTTTAGTCCATGTACTTTCAAATGTCCAATTTTAGTCCTTGTACTTTCAATTAAACTTAAAATTGGTTCTTATGAGAAGTTTGGAGTTAATTTTTATCAAAATTAGTTACAAACTAATAATAATTTTAATACAAGAAAAGGTATAATGTGAACATACTTTCAAATTTTTAGTGAAAAAGCTAATAAAGACTTTTTTTTTTAAAAAAAAAAAACAAGAAACTAATGGTAGAGACCAATTTTAAGCTTTATTGAAAGTACATGAACTAAAATGAAACAATTCTCAAAGTACAGAGACCAAAATAGAACAATTCTCAAAGTATAGAAACCAAAATGATATTTTAACCTAAACTATATGGGTTCCACCTCAAAACAAATTGAAAATAAGAGCAGTAGTGCATATATCTGAGGTTCCTCTCCACTTTTAAAAGCCATTCAAGGAAGAGAAATGATTTTCTCATCAATTGTTTTTTAAAAACACTCAACTCACCCATGATCGAAGTAAATAAACAGGAAAATCGTATAAATGGTCATTTTTGTGTGATTTTGGTCCAAAACAAAGAAACACAAAATCAACCTATTTGTTGCTTTATCTTTCAACCTTCATTGACAACAAAATTCCTCCAAACACGACCAACTACATTAACAATCTCAATGAGAAAATAATGTATTTTTTTTATGGGAAGGAGATGAAGAAGCTTCTTTAATGGTCTGAAATGTATTGTGTTTTTTATTGCTTAATCCTTGATGGAGTAGAAGTGAAGATCTTCGTCCCTAAGATGAACTGCAATTCAAAAAAGAAGAAAACATATACAGAAATTGAAAGTATAATTAAACTCAAACAAGTGTATATATACAATATATACTGAAGTATATTATATTCATTCGTATTTAATATAATATAAATATGTATATTTTAAAGTATATAAAATTCATTTATATTTAATATAATACAAACATGTATTACTAACTGTATATGAAGAAGTATAGACTTTATTTATATATAGATGAATGTAAATGGGTGTATATTTACAATATATTGAAGTATATAAATGTCATTAGTAATCTATAGACGGCTATAAACTAAAATAGATAAAAGAATGAAAATTCTAGAAAATAGGTGTTGAACGCCAATGAACAATGTTGAGAAATCGTGATTTAAAGTGAAGAAAACATGTTTGGCAAGTGGTGATGAAGATAGTATGAATCAAATAGAAGAACAAAGACAGAGTAATGAGGATTAAACCTCTATTTCATTCACCTTATCGATTACAAGGTGATAACACATTATTACTTTATAAAGAATACAACAAGCCACAATTAGGGCACAGAATGAAGGAATAAAAGAATACACTAGAAGGACAAATGTCACAACATTATAGGGAAGTAAATAAAAGACTATCTTATCCTTTTGAATATGTTGACCGGAGCTTTTCAGCATCTGGGTCTTGAGCTTCTATCATAGATGGACCACCTTTGTTTTGTTCAGTATTATGATGTAATGTGCTTTTATCCTTGATATCCCCCTCAAACGTGAGAGTAATCCAATTACACCAAGTTTGGACCTTAACATATGAAACTGGTTGTGAGATAAAGGCTTCGTGAGACAGTCAACCAACTAATCAACAGAGGGGACATAACGAACAACAAGACTGTCATTGAGAACTTGATCCCGCACAAAGTGAACATCAATCTCTATGTGTCTGGTCCGAGCATGAAAAATAGGTTTCACTGCTAAAGCCCCCGCACTTAAATTGTCACACCAAATAACTGGAGTTGAGCTTTGTCGAACTCCCAGTTCTGCCAAAAGTTGTTTCAACCAAAGAATTTCAGAAAAAATGTGAGCAAGAGCCTATATTCTTACTCTGTACTAGACCGTGCAACAACACTTTGTTTCTTAGAGGACCAAGAAACGAGAGTATTTCCAACAAATACACAATAAGCAACAATAGATTTTCGGTCATCAACATTTGAGGCCCAATCCGCATCATAAAAGGCAGAGATAGACAAGTCATTACTAGGTTGAATCAAAAGACCAAAGTGTTTCGTGCCACTTACGTACCTCAGAACACGTTTGACTGCTTGCCAATGAACATGAAGGGAATGAAACTCCCGCAGTGGAAAAACGAATTTGAATCATCGTGGTTTCGTTGTCAAAAAAATAGAAATTAGGCTAAACATGCAATAAGAAGGAAAAAACTAGTAAGAGATCCACTTACTTGTTGAAGAACCTTTTTTCACGATTTCTTTCTTCGGTCACGAACGCTTCGCGTTCTCGATCTCAACGATCACGATCTCGCCCAACCTCGAACAATCGGACACCTCCGAAAGGACTTCTCGGTTGTTCTCCTTAGGTAGAAGGAGAGTGGTGGGACTCCTTTGGTAAAGGGAGAAGAGAGAAATTGAGAGAAGGTTGAGAGAGTTTGAGAGTTGATTTTTGGTGAGAAATCCAAAAAATGAATCAATGCATGCCAAAAGCCTTCTTGCAAAGACTTTAAATAATGGTGATAGGTGGAGTTGAAATCTCCACCTATTTATCATTTTACCACAACCATAGGTTATGCAAATCATATTTGCATAACCACATATAATAAGATATCTCATATCTCATTATACAAATCACATTTGTATAATTGTGGATTTTAAATTGAATTACATTCAATTTAATTTCTCTCAATCCAATTTCTCTAAATTAACCCTAATTAAGCAATTAGGCTAATCTATAGTTTATTATGAATCTCATTCACATTAAACTATATAATATGTCGATCATATCTCATATAAATGACATAAATACCCTTTTAATGAATTTGAATACTTCAAATCCATACCAAACTGTAAACCCCCTATGTATCCAGTTTGAGCCAACCGAGGGACCTAATGGACCTACAGGTGATGAGCTCCAATGATCCGAGACTAACCTGTCAAACTCTTTGACCCGGTTAATCAACATTCATTAGCTACAGTAACACTCCACTAAAGCCCGTAGTTGCACTTCCATCACTGTAGGACAAGTTGTGTCCATTGTTATAACCAATGCCTGTGAGTTGACCCTTCACAGGTTGTTCGTGATGGAGATCTAATCCCCTTGAGCAGCGGAAACATGTTTAAAATCGTAATTTTGCTAGTTTGTTTTGGTTGAAAATAAAATACCCATACATTGGTAAAAATACAGAATAAGCATACAAAAATCCTAATCTAATTAGGCACGGAGTAGACATGCAAACATGCTATGTTTAACAATTAAACTAAAAGAAGATATATTACCTTTGTAGATTCGCAGCAACTCCTTGTTCCAAAAGAATTCAGCAACTCAACAAAACAACAGGACCTCTCTGTTTTTACAGAACACTACCAACAGGAAAACCTCCTATGGCTCTGAGTATCTACTTAAATCTTCCTTGGTGGGAAGGATTCCAACAATTGGAAGATGGGAAATTGAGAGAGTGAGAGAGAGAATTCTTCTGAGAGAGTTATCCAAAATTGCAGCATCGATCAAATTTTTCTTCTTCTCACCAGGAGAAGAAGACTTCAGTGGGTAACTCCCCACTCCCTATCGAGAGGGAGTTGGAGAGTGGTGGGAACGTGTCCTCCTGACACGTTCCAAATTAATATTATAATAATTAATTAATTAATTGTATTAAATTAAATCATATTTAATTCAAATATAATATTAATTAAATGATTAAATCACATTTAATCATTTTACCCTTTATTCTATAGTTTATTGTACATCTTATGCACATTAAGATTTAACCTATAGTTTACAAATATGAATCACATTCACATTTGAATTTAACATTTGAACTCTTTCAAATATTTAATTCTCTCATATAATTTAATATGAATCATATTCACATTAAATTTATAATATATAGTTCCAAAACTAAATATTATAACGTATCTATATACATTAAATTTATTCCCTTATGAATTTGAAATTTAAAATTCAAACGATCTAAGAACCCTCTACGAGCTAGAAGGTGGACCTAATGGACCTAAAGATCAGAAGCTACAACGATACGAGATTGCTCGGTCAATCTCATTAACCTCCCAATCAACATTCGTTAACTGCGGGAACACTCCACTAAAGTCCCGCAGCTGCACTCTTCTCACTGCAGATATATTTCTGTGTTCACGGATATTGACCAATAACAACAAGTCAATCCTTCACGAATGTTCGTAGCACCAGCTGGGTCAAATTACCGTTTTACCCCTGGGTTACATCTTGTACCTTAAGTACGAGTGCTCCTCTAATGAACAATTTGTTCGTGGTCCTACCAACAAACAGAGTCCCTCTCGGGCCAATGAGAGGGTCGAGCCCTTTGTTCAAGTCTCGAGGACACCACTTAAGGGAACATTCCTCTACTTACCCTAGTAGGTGGGAAGGAGTGAATTCCATCTTGCTAAGTTAAGTTCCCAGCCGCTCACTCGGTCTTGTCCCTAAGAAGGTAGGCATATTGAGTTGGCGAATCTTGTCACTCTCACCCATACTAGTCAAAGGACAATCCCTCGCGAACAGGAGTTCGTAACCTGCTCAAGATTGAGATCAAGTTGCCTAGGTCATCCTAGTGAAATAGAAACCTAACTAGTCAACGAAGTTACATCTAGAGGTTACTATTTCGTGGTCCGGTCTTATGTAATCTCATTACATAGGATATCCCCACTCACATGTCATCTACACGAACACGTTAGGATCACAAAGGCTTGTATCATATACAAAGTGGGCCACATCCATAGTTTTACCAGGGTAAGGTACCCAAACCTTATCCCCTAACTATAGACCCTTTAGGTTGTATCTCGAACCGGGATCCTTTATATGTACACTACATTCAGTTAAAGATACATTTAACAACCTTGGATGTTTATTTTATTGGATTTAGGATTAAGACAAAGGCAAATTCGTAGATAAAGAACAATAACACTTTATTGAAGTAATAACAATTTATTACAATAATTAGAACAGAAATACAAACTACGAGTTTTAGTGCATAAACCCCAACAGTTCATAGACACTGTTGGGTCAAATTACCGTTTTCCCCTATGTATACTTCTTGCTCCTTAAGTCCCCACTGCTCCTCTAATGAACAACAACGTTGTATGGTCCAACCATAAACAACACCCTTCTCGAGTCAGGGAGAGGGTGGGTGTGTTGGAATTTATGTCCTAAACTTGTGTAATTTTGATCAATTAAATAAAATGTTATTTGTTTTGATAAGATTACAGTCTTGCTTTTATAAATCCAATAAACTAAGCTCCAAGGTTATAACATTTATCTTGAAATCAGTGTAGTGGACACTATTTGGGTTGAGTTCAAGATTATAACCTAAATAGTCTATGATATAAGAATAAGGTTGGAAACCTCATTCTGGTAACACCATGGATGCGACCCACTTTGTAATTAGTACAAATGAGGTAATCCAACTCATTCATGTAGTTGACATGCGAGGGGGCATCATCTGTATGAAGAGTTCATACAAGATCGGATCGCAAAATTATTAGTCTAACCAAGATAACACCGCTTAACGAGGATAAGACTAGTAATTTATAGATGGTCATTAGTGACTCGACTGAATCTTGAGCAAGTTAAGAACTCCCCGCTTATAGGGTTTGTCCTTAGACTAGTATGGGTGAGAGTGGCTTGTGGCCGACTCAATAAGCCTACCTTCTCAGGGTGACGTAAGCTCGTAAGTAGGCGGGAACTTAACTGTGCAAGATGGAATTCACTCATTCCTCTACTGAGGAATTAGATAGGTTGTTCCCTTAAGAACTGACTTGTCAGGTCTTGAACAACGGGGCCCCACCCTCTATGAGGGTATGAGTCTAAGGTAGGACCTTAGACTTGTTGTTCATTAGAGGATCAGTGGTGCTTAAGGAGCAAAGAGGTAATCACGAGGGTAAACTTGTAATTTGACCAGTGTGATTACAAACAACCTGTGAAGGGTCGACTCATGGGTAATGACTATATCAGTGGATACAATACTATCTACAGTGAGGAGAGTGCAACTACAAGTCTATAGTGGAGTGACTTGTAGTTAATGAATATTGATTAACTAGATCAAAGAGTTTGATCAGTTAATCTCACATCATTGGAGCTCATGATCTGTAGGTCCATTAGATCCCTCCGTTGGCTCAACATGGTAATATTGAGGGTATAAAGTTAGGAGTGAAGTGTTCAATTTCATACATGAGGAGTTATATCAATTATATATGATATAGTTGATATAATATATAGTTTTAATGTGAATTAGATTCATATATAAACTATATACGAGAGATTAAAGGAGGGGCAGGATGGTCATTTCCATCCCATTCCCCTATATATATGGTTGCATGAGATGCAACTAGGTTAAGTTTTTACAAGCTCCCTTGTTGTGTTGTTGGAAGAGTTCCAAAACACACATCTCTCTCACAAAATACCTCACCACTCCTAAAGGGAACCCACCTTCCTCCCTCACCTAGAGAACAACGAAGAAGATACGGTGGCAGTGTCGGTGTTCATACGAGTTCGAGTTGCTGTGATCTTGATCGTGAGAGAGGAGAAGCACTTGAAGAAAGGTTCTTCAAAGGTAATTTCTTGTTGTCCATTCTAATTTTATGCTTAATCTAGTTTTTCATGTTCTTGAATTTACCGTTGTAACTAAATCAAGAGCGCGCGATTCGCAATCGATTCCGCTGCGGGGACTACGATTCCCTTCAGGGTGCCCGTTGTCCAAGCCCTGGAGACAACACTTAAGGGAACAACCCCTCTAGTTTCTCTAAAGTCGGGAACAAGTGAATTCCATCTCGCGTAGTTAGATTCCCAGCTTCCCACGTGGTCATTTCCCTGAAAAGATAGGCATATTGGGCGAGTAACTGTGACAACCCTCACCCGTACTAGTCAAAGGACAGACCCCCGCAGATAGGAGTTCGTAACACACTTAGGATTAAGGTCGAGTCACAAATGGTCATCTACGAAGTTATTAGTCCAATACTGTTAACGGTGTTACATCAGTAGGTCTAATAATTCACGGTTCGGTCTTGTACAATCTTATTGCACAGGATGCCCCCACTCGCATGTCAACCACATGAACGAGTTGGATCTCCTCGTTTGTATCTAATACAAAGCGAGCTGCATCCACAGCGTATCCAGGATTAGGTCTCCAATTCTATCCGTATACTGTAGACCGTTCGGTCATTTACTCGAATGTGATCCTCTCTATGTGTCCACTACACACCTTTCAAGTTATAGTTCTCTCATAATTCAATCACCCTGGAGCTTAGTTTATTGGACAAAGTTTGTAAATATGCGAGACACAAAGTGATGAAAGAAATAACTCTTATTTATTTCAATAGGTAATATTACAAACAAATACGAGATTAGGACATACATCCCAACAAACTCCCACTTGGACTAAGCTAGTGGAGTAAATAATACATTTCTCAAATGTTCAATAAAATTACAATAAACTAGGGCATTGAATACCCTTTACAATACTCCCACTTGCCCTAGTCAGGAAGCACTCGAAGATCTAGACTCTTTAGGTGACCCTCAAACACCTTAGCCGTGAGGCCCTTTGTAAATGGATCAACAACGTTGTGCTCTGACGCTATTTGCGTGACTGTCACGTCTCTGGGTGCACAATCTCCTGTATCAGGTGATACTTCCGCTCAATGTGATTGCCCCTTTTATGACTCCGAGGCTCTCTCGAGTTGGCTACAACACCACTGTTGTCACAAAACAGTGTGATCGACAAGTTCATATTTGGAATAACTTCCAAATCCATCATGAACTTCCTAAGCCAAACAACTTCCTTTGCAGCTTCACAAGCTGCAACATACTCAAATTTCATCGTGGAATCAGCGATGCATCCTTGCTTGATTCTTCGCCACACTACAACTCCTCCATTCAGAATGAAGGATGACTCCGAAGTGGATTTCCTAGAATCCTTATCGGTCTGAAAGTCAGAGTCTGTGTATCCCGTAAGGATCAAATCCCCACTCCCATACACAGGACTGTAGTTCCTCGTTCTCCTAAGATACTTGAGGATTGCCTTTACGGTTGTCTAGTGATCTAATCCTGAATTGGATTGATACCTACTGACAATCCCAACTGCATAACAGATGTCGGGCCTAGTACACAGCATGACATACATGAGGCTCCCAACAGCTGAAGCATAAGGGATTCGTCTCATATCCTCAAGCTCTTGAGGAGTCTTAGGACATTGATCCTTAGACAGGTGAACATCATGCCTGAAAGGCAGCAAGCCCTTCTTGGAGTTCTGCATCATATATCTAGACAACATCTTGTCAATATAAGACGCCTGAGACATGGTCAACGTTCTGTTCTTCCGGTTCCGAATAATCTGGATACCTAGAACATACTGAGCTTCTCCCAAATCTTTCATTTCGAATTGCGAAGCCAACTATTTTTTAATGTCAGTAAGAAAACCAACCTCATTCCCAATGAGAAGGATATCATCCACATACAATATCAGAAATGCGACAGTGTTGTTGACGATTTTCTTGTAGACACCAGGCTCGTCAACATTCTGATTAAAGCCATAAGATTTGATCGCCTCATCAAACCTTATATTCCAAGATCTCGAGGCTTGTTTCAGTCCATAAATAGACCTATGAAGCCGGTAAACCTTTTGCTCTTGGCCTTGGGCAATGAACCCTTTGGGTTGGTCCATGTAGATGGTCTCGTCAAGGTTGCCATTCAGAAAGGCGGTCTTGACATCCATCTGCCATACCTCATAGTCATAATATGCGACAATGACCAGAAGAATCCTGATCGACTTTACCATGGCAACAGGTGAAAAAGTTTCCTCATAGTCAACCCCTTCAACCTGGGTAAAACCCTTTGCCACTTGTCGTGCTTTGAAGGTCTGCACCTTCCCATGTACGCCACGTTTACGCTTGTAGATCCATTTGCAACCTATAGGATTTACCCCATCCAGTTGATCCACAAGCTCCCAAACAGAATTGAAGCACATCGACTCCATTTCCTTGTCCATAGCTTTAATCCATTCGTCTTTGTCAACGTCTCTCATTGCCTGATCATAGGTCAATGGATCCTCGCAGTCATCATCAGGGGTGACGACTTGGATTTCAACTAAACCCATGTAACGTTCAGGCTGTCTCACAACCCTCCCACTACGTTGAGGTATTCTCAACTATTGATTATGGACTTGACTAGACGAGCTAGGATCAACAACACTTGTTGACGTACTAGCCCCATCAGCAACTCTTGCTGATGAACTGCCATTTCGTTTAACACAATTTTACTTCTAGATAAATGATCCATGATGTGGTCTTCCTCAAGGAAAGTGGAGTTTGTCGACACAAGTACCCTATTTTCTTAGGATTGTGAAACAAGCCACCCCTAGTCTATTTTGGGTAACCTACAAAGAGGCACAATTTTGAACGGGGTTCCAACTTTTTTGGGTTTGACACCAACACATGGGTCGGGCATCCCCAAATTCTGAAATGGTGTAAACTGCCTTTACGACCATTCTAGAGTTCGAAAGGTGTTTCACAAACACTCTTCGACGAAACGTTGTTCAAAATATAGATCGCAATCTCCACTGCATTACTCCAAAAAGAATCAGGGAGACGAGCATAGCTCATCATCGACCGAACCATGTCCAACAGGGTTCTGTTTCTCCTCTCCGATAAACCATTCTCACAGGCATACGGTGTGTTGAGAGTTGGGACATAATTCCATGTTCTATCATATAGTCCTGGAATTCAGTATCCATATACTCTCCATCTTGATCCGATCGAAATGTTTTAATAGTTTCACCTAACAGGTTCTCAACCCCAGTCTTGTACTCCTTGAACTTTTCAAGAGTTTCAGACTTCCTATACATTAGGTAAATATACCCATACCTTGAATAGTCATCTACAAAAGATACAAAGTATTCGTAACCACCTCGTGCTTTAACACTCATCGGACCACAAAGGTCAGAATGTATAAGCTCAAGGGGCTCCTTGGCTCTATATCCTTTTTCACTAAAAGGGCGTTTGGTCATTTTGCCTTCAAGGCATGACTCACATACTAAAAAAGTTTTTTCTTCCAACTCGCTTAGAAGTCCACTCTTCACTAGTCTCTCAATCCTATTGAGATTAATTTGGCCTAACCTTAGATGCCAAAGATGGGTATTATCTTTAGGAGAAACTTTCACTCTTTTAGTTCGTGTTTCTGCCGTTTTAAATAATTCAGTATTCAAAACACTTTTGACCGAATTAGGTTTCAAAACGTACAAGTTATTCTCAAGCGAAGCTGAACACAATAAGTTGCCTTTGAAAGAATTAAATGCTTTATTCGATTCAAAAGAAACTGTAATCAATGTTCAATTAAATAGGAAATAGAAACAAGGTTTCTAGTAAACCCTGAGACTATATACATATTATCTAATAATAGGTATTTTTCTTCCAAAATAAAGCTTTACCGTGTCGACAGCTGTAGCAGAGACAATCTCCCCGGATCCAACCCGTAGTGTTATCTCACCCTCTCGCAACTGCTGCCAGGAACTAATTCCCTGAAAATAAGAACAAATATGGTTTGTGACGCCCGAATCCAATATCCAGGTAGAGTCATTACTCTCCACTAAACAGGTTTCTGTAACCAGTAAATCATATTTACCTTCTTTCTTCCTGTCGGCAAGGAACTTGAGACAGTTACGCTTCCAGTGGTCGTCCCCATTGTAGTGGAAACACTTTCCTTTCTCTGCAACTTCCTTGACCTTTTTGCCCTTTTGGGCGACAACATGGTCAACTTTGCCCTTCTTCATCTTCTTCTTTTTCCTTTTCGGGTGTGAAGAACCTACAGATTTTGTCCCAGAGGTCAAACCCCTATGAAAGGACCTGAAGGCAACATTTGCTTCAGCTTCCAGTGTCTTGATCCTCATCAAGGACTGGAAGTTCTGTAGTTCATTTCGAAGGGTTGTAAGAGTGTAGCTAATTTTGTTCATAACAACATTGCTACGAAACTGAAGGAAACTCTTCGGAAGAGTCTCCAAAATAAAGTTGACCTGGCTCGACTCATCGATCGAAGCCCGTTCATCTCAGCCAGATTAAAGTGGGTCATCATGTCCAGAACATGCTCACGGACAGACGCCCCTTCTTTGATCCGAACTTTGAAGACGTGTTTGAGGGGATCATGACGGACTTGAAAGGACTGTTGTCCAAACATTTCCTGCCAGGATTCCATGATCTCCTTGGCGGTGATCATCAACTCATGCTTCTTTACCAAGACTTCAAACAAGCTGACAATTATATAGACCTTGGCCTTTTCATTGGCCATGATCCATCGATCGTACGCATCATGAAACCTTCGTGTGTTGGGGTTTGTGCCCTAAAACTCGTAGTTTGTATTTTTGTTCTAATTATTTGTAATAAATCATTATTACTTCAATAAAACGTTACTGTTCTTTGTCTATGACATTGCCTTTGCTTTAAACCCTAAATCCAATAAACTAAACATCGAATGCTGTTAAATGAATCTTTAACTGAATGTAGTGTACATATGAAGGATCTCAATTCGAGATACAACCTAAAGGGTCTATAGTTAGGGGATAAGGTTTGGGTACCTTACCTTGATAAAACTATGGATGTGGCCCACTTTGTATTTGATACAAACACTGTGATCCTAACGTGTTCGTGTAGATGACATATGGGTGGGGATATCCTATGTAATGAGATTACATAAGACCGGACCACGAAATAGTAACCTCTAGCTGTAACTCCGTTGACTAGTTAGGTTTCTATTTCACTAGGATGACCTAGGCAACTTGATCTCAATCCTGAGCAGCTTACGAACTCCTGTTCGCGAGGGATTGTCCTTTGTCTAGTATGAGTGAGAGTGGCCAGATTCGCCGACTCAATATATCTACCTTCTTAGAGACAAGACCGAGTGAGCGGCTAGGAACTTAACTTGGCAAGATGGAATTCACTCCTTCCCGCCTACTAGGGTAAGTAGAGGAATGTTCCCTTAAGTGGTGTCTCCGGGACTTGAACAAAGGGCCCGACCCTCTCATTGGCCCGAGAGGGACTCTGTTTGTTGATAGGACCACAAATAAATTGTTCATTAGAGTAGCACTGGTACTTAAGGTACAAGATGTAACCCAGGGGTAAAACGCTAATTTGACCCAGCTGGTGTTACGAACATTCGTGAATGATTGACTTGTTGTTATTGGTCAATATCCGTGGACACAGAAATATATCTGCAGTGAGAAGAGTGCAGCTGTGGGACTTTAGTGGAGTGTTCCCGCAGTTAACGAATGTTGATTGGGAGGTTAATGAGATTAACCGAGCAATCTCGTATCGTTGGAGCTTCTGATCTGTAGGTCCATGAGGTTCACCTTCTAGCTCGTAAAAGGGTTCTTAGATCGTTTGATTTTGACGTGTTCAAATTAATAAGAGAATAAACTTAATGTATATTGATACGATATAATATATAGTTTTGGAACTATATATTATAAATTTAATGTGGATATGATTCATATTAAAATTATTTGAGAGAATTAAATATTTGAAAGAGTTCAAATGTTAAATTCAAATGTGAATGTGATTCATATTTGTAAACTAGCATTAGATGTGCATTAAAACTATAGGTTAGTGGGACATATTGATTAAATGTGATTTAATCCAAATTAAATATATGATATTTAATTGTTTTATTTAAATATGATTTAAATTAATAATTAAATATAATTTAATTACTATTTTATTATTTTAATAATAAACTGAGGGAACGTGTCATCCAGACACGTTCCCACTACCCCCTTCTCCCTATCGATAGCTTAACAGGGAGAAGAGGGTTGATGATCAACTGTTCATTGATCTTGCAATTGGTGAATTGCAAACACACAGAAGAAAAAGAATTCTCTCTCTCTCACACTCTCATTCCCAATTCTTCTAACTGTTGGAACCCTACCCACCTAGGGAGGTCTAAGCACTCAGAGATATAGAAGGTGCTCTCTGTTGGTAGTGTCCTGTTCTGTAAAAGCTGGAGAAAGCAGAGAAGTCCTGTTGCTGAGTTGCTGATTTCTTTTGGAGCAAGGAGTTGTTGTTTCCTGTGGAAATCAACAAAGGTAATACTTCTATTCCTTTTAGTTTAATTGTTAAACTTAAGTATGTTTGTATGCATTTATCCATGCCTAATTAGATTAGAATTTCCATGTTTGTTATGTTTTGTCAATGTATGGGTTTTTGCATTTCAACCAAAACAAACTTGCATATTACGATTCCAAACTTGTTTCCCCTGCTCAAGGGGATCAGATCTCCATCATCGTGATGCGGTCGAGCCCGACACCTGAGGACACTCCTCAGTGAGCACGAACTTTAGGTCGCCAGTTACTAGAATTGTGTTTATATTGTTTTTCTACGTTTGGAAATTATCTCCCACTAGTTTGTCGGAAGCTAATAAGGCTATGATTGATCTAGACATTTTGCTGAAAAACAAGTAAAGGTTTGTGTCAGTCTCGCAAAATATTTTGAAAATCCAATCAAGTTTTAACAAAAAATTATCCTATGATCCCTAGATCATTAAAATTTGTAATGATACCCTAAAGGTTTAGAATGACTGCCACCGAAGGGTGAACAGAAACACATCTCCTCTGGGACGAGACTTTCTCGACCAGACCCTAATACCAGAATAACTGTTATTCCATTAGGCGTTCAGTTACCATTTTTCGGTCTAAATCCATTAACTTTTAATGAATTTCGTAAGTGTCACTCTCAATCTTTAAGTTTCCAAGTATCCGTCCAAACAATAGCCACCGAAGGGTGAACCAAGAAGGAAAACCAATAAGGAAACTGTATCCCTTTCGGGAATTCACGGTGTTCCGACTCCCATGATCAAGGCCCTCCGAAGGGATTGTCTGGTCTAGGCCAAACTAGCAGGCGGATCATAGAGGCTCACGGTGTGAATTGAAAGAAGAGACCGTGGGTCCCATTTTCATAGTTCCCGCTCCCACTCACTATGAGTACTCTCTCCATCCACTTTGATATTGACCCATACAAATACCATCCGAAGGGGGACACTCCCATTTGCGCCACGAGGCTGAGTATGGATCTCACAGTGTGGACTTTAACGGAGATTTGTGGTCGGAAAATCAAATGTATCTTATACACTTTATTTCCTCCCACTCAACACTTTAAATTAATCGGGTTTGACCTAGATAAACCGGCTATAATTTACCTAAGTCTACCAATATAACTCTTATATTGGATTAGCCTAAGTCTATAATCACATTATTAACTTAGGTCTATGTGAGTAAATTAATTAACTTTTAATTAACGCCACTCACGATAATATAATCTATGAATCTCTGGACTAAATTCACTCCCAGGTCGGTTCCCATGTAGGGGTGTTTCGCAAAGCGTCAACTTAAATACCCAGCCTTAGAAAGAACCTTCCTTAGACAGAGTTACTTATCAGTCACCAGTTCATAAATCATATTTGATTTCCTAATTCTAATCTTATTAGAACTAGAAAAAACCTAAGTCTAATTATTCAAGTTCTAAACATTTTAAAACTAATAATTAACTTAGGTTACATGCATTTCTATGTTATAGTGCTTGATCATTCATCACATGAATAATAATATACTATAACATACATATTCATCACATGAATTAAATGCATGAGTATGCTTTTAATCTAAGAAATATAACACTTATATTAAATAAATTAAAACATGCAATCTTATATTATAACTCTTATAATCTAACCTATCGTGCATGCTATATATTATAACTCTTATAATATAAACCTATCATGCATACTATATATTATAACTCTTATAATATAAAAATGATGCATGAAATGTTTAACCTATGGTAGGATTTTAATCTATATGACATACATTATGAACATAGAATAATTAATTTCATACATCTCATGCATAAAATAAAATAAATAGCAAAAATTGGACTGATTTTAGCACTTAAGGACATTAATTGAATTAATTAACAATAATATAACTTTTATATTATTATTAATTAATAAAATTAATTTAATAAAATTACTAAATACTTTTTACAAATTAAATAAAAATAAATTACAAAATAACTAATGCCCCATGATGCTGAAACTTCATCCATCTGCCACTTCGCGCGAAACCGCCTCGCGAACTGCCCTTCAACGCACGCAGTGTTGCAACGTCGTGGCATGCGTTGTAACGTTGCAGCGTGCCCAACGCCTCAGCGTTGCAACACTACACCCAACATTGCAACGCTGACTTGCAACTCTACCTGGTACCGCACAGATAGTGTTGAGACACCGAAGAACAACATCAACGCCGTCGACAGAACAACAAACTCCTTTGTTGTTCTTCGTCGTTTTTTGCCCGTTTCTGCTCCGATTTCTTCACAACAACTCTTGCCATACAAGACACGGACTTACAGACTTGATTTATTTTCTAATTTCTCAAAAAACACGGGCCTTTACATTGATCTAATCAACAGAAATGTCAAAACCAAAACATCCAAAATTGAAAAATCACAATTTCATCTCATGAATTTGAAGTACAACCCACCTAATTTTAAGAAAATAATTTGCACAACGAAGAAGCCAACGTTTGTCTCTGATACCAGTTGAAGGGAATGAAACTCCTGCAGCGGAAAAACGATATTGAATCGTTGTGGTTTCGTTGTGAAAACATTTTCTCAAAATCAATTCTATCATATAGAAATTAGGCTAAACATGCAATAAGAAAGAAAAAACTAGTAAGAGATCCACTTACTTGTTGAAGAACCTTTCTTCACGATTTCCTTCTCCGGTCACGAACACTTCGCGTTCTCGATCTCGATGATCACGATCTCACCGAACCTTGAGAGTTGATTTTTGGTGAAAAATCCAAAAAATGAATCAATGCATGCCAAAAGCCTTCTTGCAAAGGCTTTAAATAATGGTGATAGGTGGAGTTGAAACCTCCACTTATTTACCATTTTACCACAACCATAGGTTATGCAAATCATATTTGCATAACCACATATAATAAGATATCTCATATCTCATTATACAAATCACATTTGTATAATTGTGGGTTTTAAATTGAATCACATTCAATTTAATTTCTCTCAATCCAATTTCTCTAAATTGGCCCTAATTAAGCAATTAGGCTAACCTATAGTTTATTATGAATCTCATTCACATTAAACTATATAATATGTCAATCATATCTCATATAAATGGCATAAATACCCTTTTAATGAATTTGAACACTTCAAATCCATACCAAACTGTAAACCCTCTATGTATCCAGTTTGAGCCAACCGAGGGACATAATGGACCTACAGGTGATGAGCTCCAATGATCCGAGACTAACCTGTCAAACTCTTTGACCCGGTTAATCAACATTCATTAGCTACAGTAACACTCACTAAAGCCCGTAGTTGCACTCCCATCACTGTAGGACAAGTTGTGTCCATTGATATAACCAATGCCCGTGAGTCGACCCATCACAGGTTGTTCGTAGACACTGTTGGGTCAAATTACTATTTTACCCCTGTGTCTACTTCTTGCTCCTTAAGTCCCCACTGCTCCTCTAATGAACAACAACGTTGTATGGTCCAACCATAAACAACACCCCTTTTGGTCCAGTGAGAGGGTGTGCGCCCGTTGTCCAAGCCCTGGAGACAACACTTAAGGGAACAACCCCTCTAGTTTCCCCAAAGTCGGGAACGAATGAATTCCATCTCGCATAGTTAAGTTCCCAGCTCCCCATGTGGTCCTGTCCCTGAGAAGATAGGCATATTAGGCGAGTAACTGTGACCACCCTCACCCGTACTAGTCAAAGGACATACCCCCGCAGACAGGAGTCCGTAACACGCTCAAGATTAAGGTCGAGTCATTAATGGTCATCTACGAAGTTATTAGTCCAATACTGTTAATGGTGTTACATCAGTAGGTCTAGTAATTCACGGTCCGGTCTTGTACAATCTCATTGCACAGGATGCCCCCACTCGCATGTCAACCACATGAACGAGTTGGATCACCTCGTTTGTATCTAATACAAAGCGGGTTGCATCCACAACGTATCCAGGATTAGGTCTCCAACCCTATCCGTATACTGTAGACCGTTCGGGTCATTTACTCGATCGTGATCCTCCCTGTGTGTCAACTACACACCGTTCAAGTTTCAGTTCTCTCATAATTCAATGACCCTGGAGCTTTGTTTATTGGACAAAGTTTGTAAATATGCGAGACACAAAGTGATGAAAGAAATAACTCTTATTTATTTCAATAGGTAATATTACAAACAAATACGAGATTAGGACATACATCCCAACAGAACATTCGTTAGTTGTTTTAAGAATTGACTTAGATGATTGACAATGTAGGCTATATCAGGCCTGGTGTTAGTCAAATATTGCAATGCCCTAATAGTGCTTCTATACACAAAAGGATCCTTTAACGGGGTCCCATCAGACAAGGATAAATGTTTTCCTATAACGCAGGGTGTAGGCACTTGCTTGAAGTCATGGAAGTTAAATTTAGTCAGAAGATCATCAACATACTTGGTCTGACTGAGAACAATACCAACTTCTAAGTCATGTACCTGAATCCCTAGAAAGTAAGTCAACAAGCCAAGATCTTTAAGGGCAAATTGTCTATCCAGCTCATATACTAGTTGGCCTATTAGTTTTGCATCATTGTTTGTTATTATCACGTCATCGACATACACCGACAACAATATAATAGAGTGATCCTTTCTGTAAATAAAAAGAGAAGTATCTGACCTGGAGTTGAGAAATCCCCAAGAGAGAAAGACTTCCTTTAGTGTATTATTCCAATCAAGAGGGGCTTGTTTGAGACCGTATATAACTTTGTGAAGCTTACATACATGCGTAGGAAACCGAGGGTCTTATAACTTTGTGTTGTTGAGTCATATACACATCCTCATGAAGTTGATTATTCAGAAAAGCATTATTAACGTCAAGTTGGCACAACTTCCAATTTCGGGCAACGACAAGGCCTAACACCACTCTTATCGTAGAGGCCTTCACACCCGAGTTAAAGGTCTCAAAGAAATCAATACCTGAATGTTGATGAAAGCCCTTGGTTACGAGTCTAGCCTTGTATCATTGCACAGATCCATCCATGTTGTTGTTTGATCCGGAAGATCCACTTGTTCCCAACACATTATAATGTGGACTAGCTGGTACAAGATGCCACGTACCATTTTCTATGAGAGATGAAAACTCATTGTCCATTGCAGATTTCCACTAAGGAGTAGCTAGTGCATCTTTAACATAGGTAGGGTCAAAAGTTGACCAATCCCTTGGTGTAGCCAACCAACCAAGCTTTCGGTTTAAGCACCCTTGCCTTCCCTCTGGTAACCATAAGATGTGTGGGTTGTAAGGACGCCCGAGGCAGATGAACAGTGGTTGGAGAAGAAGAGGTAGCCGAATTAGGATTGACTGAGGGTGATGACGAGGGCGATGTGCTGCTTGAGAGGTTGTGTGATGAAGAGTCAGAAGACAGTAACGAAGGCACACTATCAGAAGGAGGTAGTGAGGCTCCTAAGTCCTTTGGAGGAGACATCGATGGACTGATGTCTGGACTACCGAGAGGAGCATTTGCTGAAGAAACAAAGGATAAAGGCAAGGAACTATGGTGAAGACCATCAGTAATTGGAAACCACACTAAAGGAGACAGTATTGAACTGCCTGAGTTGACACTGATGGGATCAAATCTCGTAGCGGAAGCGATTTGAATCGTGTGTTCTTGTAATGTGTTACGTAGATCAAGTCAATAGCATACATAAAACGATTAAGCATGTAAATCAGATATATGGACAACAAATATATTACATTTGAAGACAAAAAACACAACACGTGCTCCTTTTGATCCTCTCGTTCTCACGATCTCGCGTTCTCCACAAACTATGAAGTAGTTTTTGATCTGCCCTCTTGATCTTCTCCGTTGTATCTCTAGGAGAGGGAAGGTGGTGGAACCTCTTTTGGAGTTGGGAGGGATTTTGAGGAAGACAAGTGTTTTGGAACTCTTCCAACAAGAAACTTGTCAAAAGAGCACTAGGGTTGCCTTTTTTAATTAGGTTAACAAATGTGCATCTCATGCACATATTTATAGAGAAATAAGGTGGAAATGACCATCCTACCCCTATAGTGCTCTTATGATATATTTATCATGGATTGAACCATATGTTATATCAATTATATCATATATAATTGATATATCCCTTTAAACATGAAATTGAACATTTCAATTTCACTCAAAACTATAAACCCTTCTTATTTCCATGTTAAGCCAACAGAGGGACCTAATGGATCTACAGATCATGAGCTCCAATGATACAAGATTAAACGATCAAACTCTTTAATTCAATTAACCAACATTCATTAACTATGAGTCATTCCACTATAGACTCGTAGTTGCACTCTCCTCACTGTAGACTATGTTGTATCCACTGATATAATCAATATTTGTGAGTCGACCCTTCACAGGTTGTTCGTAATCACAACTGGGTCAAATTATCGTTTTACCACTGTGAATACATCTTGTTCCTTAAGCTCCATTGATCCTCTAATGAACAATCAGTCTATGGTCCTACCATAAACTTGATCCTTCTAAGGCCAGTAAGAAGGCAGGGCCCCATTGTTCAAGATTCGGATTCAGTTCTTAAGAGAACAACCTCTCTGATTCCCTAATTCAGGAATGAGTGAATTCCATCTTGCATAGGTAAGTTCCCAGCTACTTACAAAGTTATGTCCCTGAGAAGGTAGGCTTATTGAGTCAGCTACAAACCACTCTCACCCATACTGGTCTAAGGACAAACCTCACAAGCAGGAGTCCGTAGCATGCTCAGGATTAAGGTCAAGTCACTAATGATCATCTATGAATTATTATACCTATCTTTATAATGGTGTTACAGTAGTAGGTTAATAATTCGCGGTCTGGTCTTGTATAATCTCATTATACAGGATGCCCCCACTTGCATGTCTACCACATGAACGAGTTGGATTATCTCGTTTGGACCAAATACAAAGCGGGTCGCATCCATGGTGTTACCAGTATAAGGTTTCCAACCCTATGCATATACCATAGACCTTTTGGGTTATACTTGAACAACTTAATCCAACTTATGTCTACTACACAAATGTTCAAGATCTATCATTATAACCTTGGAACTTAGTTTATTGGATTTAGATTTATATGCAAGAATATAATAAATAATGTCTTTATTTATTTGAAACAAAACTACACTTTATAGGGCATAAATCCCAACAAAAACTAGACTGAACAACCTGTGTATTTTGATTGGAGAAACCTGATGCAAATGGAAAATAAGCTTCATTGAAGACAACATGCCTTAAAATGAGCAGTCGACCATCTGGAGTCAAGCATTTGTATCCTTTATGGGAAATACTGGGTCCCAGATAGAAAGATTTCACAGAGTGGAAACCAAACTTATGTTCCTGATATGACCTTAAATTTGGAAAACAAGAACAACAAAAGACTTTGAGATTAGAGAAATTAAAGGATTTTCCATACATTAGTTCACAAGGAGATTTCCTTTTAATATTGGTGTAGTCAGACCATTTATCAAAGAGCCATCAACTTGTTGGGATTTTTGTCCTAAATTACTTTTTGAAATTAATAAAGTGTTATTCATTTCATTCCTTTGTGTCTCACAAATTTTAAAAACTTTTCCAATAAACTAAGCTCCAGGGTCATTGAATTTATGAGAGAACTAGAACTTGAACGGTGTGTAGTGGACACACTGATGAAGATCTGATCTCCTTGAGCAACAGAAACGTGGTTTGGAATTGTAATTGCTTGATTGTTTAGGTTGAAGCAAAAACCAGTACATTCACAAAATACAGAACAAGCATACATCATTTAATCTAATTAAAGCATGGAGTAGTACATGCAAACATGATAGAAGTTTAACGATTAAACTAATAAAAGAGAGGGATACCTTTGTAGACTTTCTCCAGCAACTTGTTGCTCCAAAAGTTGTACAACAAATCAATTGTACAAGGATTTCTCTGTTTTCTTCCAGCAAGAACACAACCACCAGAGATCACCTTCTATATCTCTGAGTGCTTAGATCCTCCTTGGTGGGAAGGATTCCAACTTTTGGAATAATTGGGAATTTTGAGAGTGAGAGAATTCTAGAGCAACAACAATTCTCAAAATTGCTTGAATGATCAATCGATCACCTGCTTCTTCCAACTCCCTACACTTAACGATAGGGAGTGGAGAAGAAACTGGTGAGTGGGGAACGTGTCATCTACACGTTTCCCTCTTTTAATTAATTAAAAAACATATATAACCTATTTAAATAATTAATTAATTTGAATATCTTATATTTCAAATAGATTATATGTATATGGTTAAATCACATTTAATCATTAACCTATAGTTTTAATGTACATCCAGTGCACATTAAATTTTAACCTATAGTTTTTAAATATGAACCACATTCATATTTATATTTAATATTTGAACTCTTTCAAATATTTAACTCTCTCATACTATTCAATATGAATCATATTCACATTAAATTTATAATATATAGTTCCAAAACTATATATTATATCGTATCAATATACATTGAATATATTCCCTAATGAATTTGAACATTTCAAATTCAAATGATCCAAGAACCCTTTACGAGCTAGAAGGTGGACCTAATGGACCTACAGATCAGAAGCTCCAACGATACGAGATTGCTCGGTTAATCTCATTAACCTCCCAATCAACATTCGTTAATCATGGAACACTCCACTAAAGTCCCATAGATGCACTCTTCTCACCGCAGATATATTTCGTGTCCACAGTTTTGACCAATAACAAGCAAGTCAATCCTTCACGAATGTTCAGTAACACCACCACCGTCAAATTACCATTTTACCCTTGGGTTACATCTTGTACCTTAAGTACCAAGCTTTTCTAATGAACAATTTGTTTGTGGTCCTACCAACAAACAGAGTCCCTCTCGAGCCAATGAGAGGGTCTGCCCTTTGTTCAAGTCCCGAGACACCACTTAAGGGAACATTCCTCTACTTACCCTAGTAGGCGGGAAGGAGTGAACTCCATCTTGCTCAGTTAAGTTCCCAACCGCTCACTCTGGTCTTGTCCCCAAGAAGGTAGGCATATTGAGTCTGGCGAATCTAGCCACTCTCACCCATACTAGTCAAAGGACAATCCTCGCGAATGTGAGTTCGTGTAACCGCCTTGATTGAGATCAAGTTGCCTAGGTCATCCTAGTGAAATAGAAACCTAACTAGTCAACGGAGTTACAGCTAGAGATTACTATTTCATGGTACGGTCTTATGTAATCTCATTACATAGGATATCCCCACTCACATGTCATCTACACGAACACGTTAGGATCACTGTGTTTGCATCAAATACAAAGTGGCACACATCCATAGTTTAACCAGGGTAAGGTACCCAAACCTTATCCCATAACTATAGACCCTTTAGGTTGTATCTCGAACCGAGATCCTGTTTATGTACATTACATTCAATTAGAGATTCATTTAACAACCTTGGATGTTTAGTTTATTGGATTTAGGGTTTAAATAAAGGCAAACTCGTAGATAACGAACAATAACACTTTATTGAAATAATAACACTTTATTACATTAATTAGAACATAATTACAAACTACGAGTTTTAGGGCACAAAACCCAACAAACTCCCACTTGAACTAAAACTGTAGTGGGGTACAAAATAATCTAAAACAGTGGTTATAGAGATATAAATACTATAAACTAGGGCATCCATATACCCCATTACATATCTCCCACTTGCCCTAGATTTAGTCTATGTACATATCTCGTAGACCCAGACTTTCCAGATGACCCTCGAACACTTTAGCCGTGAGAGTCCGTAAAACAGATCAACAATATTCTCGCTCGGGCGATCTTCGTGGATCATCACATCTCCTCGTTGCACTATTTCTCGTATCGGTGATACTTCCTCTCGATGTGCTTACCTCGCTTATGGTCACGAGGTTCCTTCGAGTTGGCTACCGCACCACCGTTGTCACAAAGATAAGGTGATGGGAGATTCCATATTTGGAACAACTTCCAAATCAAGAAGGAATTTCCTTAGCCAAACAAATTCTTTAGCCGCTTCTTCAAGCAATGACATACTCAACCTCCATCGTGGAGTCGCGATGCATACTTGCTTGATGCTTCATCATACTATAACTCCCATTAAGGGTGAAAATCGATCCCGATGTGGATTTTCGAGAATCCTTATCGGTGCTGAAAATCGTAATCGGTGTATCTAGTAAGGATCAAATCCTTAGACCCATACACAAGCGTATAGTCCTCGTTCTCCTTAGATACTTGAGGATATTTTTAACTCTGCTGCAGTGGTCTAACCTGATTGGACTGGTACCTACTGACTATTCCTACTGCATAACAAATGTCCGACCTCGTGCACAGCATGACATACATTAAGCTACCTACTGCAGAGGCATAGAGAATATGTCTCATATCCTCAACTTCTTGAGGTGTCTTGGGACACTGTTCCATAGACAGATGAACTCCGTGCCTGAAGGGTAATAAGCCCCTCTTGGAATTCTGCATCGAATATCTGGACAACATTTTATCGATATAAGATGCTTGAGACAGTGCTAGCGTTCTGTTCTTGTGATTCCTGAAGATCTAAATCCCAAGAACATATTGCGCTTCTCCCAAATCTTTCATTTGGAATTGGGTCGCCAGCTAATTCTTTATATTAGTAAGGTATCTTACATCATTCCCAATGAGTAGGATATCATCCACATAAAGTACCAATAAAGCTACTTTGTCGTTGATGATCCTCTTGTAAACACAAGGTTCATCAACGTTTTGGTCAAAGCCGTAAGACTTGATCGCAGTATCAAATCTTATATTCCAAGATCTTGAGGCTTGTTTCAACCCATAAATAGATCGATTGAGCTTGCAAACTTTTTTCTCCTGACCTTAGGCTATGAACCCTTCGAGCTGAGACATATAGATGCTCTCGTCAAGATTACCATTCAAAAACGCAGTCTTGACGTCCATTTGCCAAATTTCATAATCATAAAATGCGACTATGGACAAGAGTATCCTTATAGACTACATCATAACAATAGGGGAAAACGTTTCTTCATAGTCAACTCCTTCCCTTTGGGTAAAACCCTTTGCTACAAGCCTAGCCTTAAAGGTCTGTACCTTTCCGGCTGCATCTCTCTTTCTCTTATAGATCCATTTACACCCTATGAGTCTAACCCCTTCCGGTTGGTCTACAAGTTCCCATACTGAATTGAAGTCCATTGACTCCATTTCAAGGTCCATGGCTTTGATCCATTGGTCCTTGTCTACGTCATTCATTGCCTGTTTATAAGACAATGGATCTTCTACGCCGTCATCAGGTATGACAACTTGAGTTTCAGCTAAACCCAAGTAGCGGTCAGGTTGGGAAACAACCCTCCCACTGCGTCAAGGAATTCCCAACGATTGAGAAGGACGAGACTGACTTGAGGTGCTGGCTCTTCCATCAACTTCTGATGAAGGTCCAGGTTGATTAACAACTCTTGTTGGTTCATGTGTAGCTTCATTTAGTACTAATTTACTACGCGGTTTGTGGTTCCTCATGTGATCTTCCTCCAAGAACGTGGCGTTTGTCGATACAATCACCTTGTTTTCTTGTGGGTCGTAGAAAAGACCACCTCTCATTTCTTTGGGATAGCCAACAAATTGGCACAATCTTGAACGAGGTTCTAGTTTCTTTGGGTTTGTCACGAGCACGTGTGCCAGACAACCCTAAATCTTGAAGTGTTGTAAACTAGGTTTACGCCCTTCCATAGTTCAAAAGGTGTTTCTGGAACACTTTTTGATGGAACACTGTTCAAGATTTGAACTGCAGTCTCTACTGCGTATCCCCAAAACGAGGCAGGCAATTGAGCATAGCTCATCATAGAATGAACCATGTCTAATAAGGTTCTATTTCTCCTTTCTGACACACCATTTTGTTGTGGTGTATTGGGTGCTGAGAGTTGAGACTTAATTCCATGTTCTATCATATAGTCCTGGAATCTCAAATTCATATACTCTCCACCTCGATCGGATCGAAGTGTTTTAATGGTTTTCCCTAATGCATTCTCTACTTCAGCCTTATACTCTTTGAACTTTTCAAGAGCCTCAGACTTGTGATGCATTAGATATATATAACCATACCTTGAATAATCGTCTATGAAAGAGATGAAATATTTGTACCCACCTCGAGCTTTAACATTCACCGGACCACAAAGATCCGAATGTACAAGTTCTAAGGGCTCTATGGCGCTGTAACCTTTTCCAGTAAAAGGTCGCTTGGTCATTTTACCTTCCAAGCAAGACTCACAAGGCGGTAAAGAATCATCTTCTAACTTGTTTAGAAGTCCATTCTTAGAAAGTCTCTCAATCCGGTTGAGATTAATATGACCAAGTCTAAGATGTCATAGATAGGTATTATTATTTGGAGAAATTCTTTGCATTTTACTTAAACATCTCATGATTTAAAATTACTTTAGTTTGATTCGGTTTAAGTACATACAAGCCGTTTTCTAACTTAGCACAACAAATATTGACACATTTCTTTGAAATGAATGCTTCATTAAATGAAAAGGTAATACAGTAGGCAAGTTCAATTAAACAAGAGATATAAATTAAGTTCCTCTTAATTTTAGGAACTATATACATATTTTCTAAAAATAAAAAATCTATCTCTAAAAAACAGCTTGGCATCTCCCACTGCACGAGCTGAGACGACGTCTCCCGTTCCGACCCTGAGCGTCATCTCACCCTCTTCGAGCTCCTTGAAGGAACTAGTTTCTTGAAATGAAGAGCAAACATGATTAGTTGCTCCTGAATCAAGTATCCAGGTAAAATCATCATTTTCCACTAAACAAGTTTCAAGAACAAGTAAATCTTATTTACCTTTCTTCTCTTTGAGCTCAGCAAGGTATTTTGGGCAGTTTCGCTTCCAGTGCCCATCCACGTTGCAGTGGAAACATTTTCCTTTATCTGCAAACTTGGCTTTTCCCTTGCCTTTGTCAGCAGCAGGTGCCTTCCCTTTCCCTCCTATTTTCTTCTTTTGGGTCTTCTTAAGCCCAAAAGATGAGCTACAGGACTTAGTCCCAGAGGATGAACCTTTCTTGAACCTTCTGGAATGGGCAAACAGATTTGCCTTTCCATCAGCCTGTCTCTTATTCTTCATAAGAGACTGGAAAGTTTGTAGTTCATTAAGGAGAGTAGTCAGGTTATACTCTATTTTGTTCATCACTGCATTGCTGCGGAATTGCAGGAAACTCTTCGGAAGAGATTCCAGAATGAACGATACCTGACTTTGCTCGTCAATGACCGCTCCGTTCATCTTAGGCACGTTGAAGTGGACCATCAGATCAAGAACGTGTTCTCTCACCGATGACCCCTCCTTCATACGGGAGTTATAAACGTATTTGAGGGATTCGTGTTGAATCTGTCCAGACGGTTTTCCAAACATTTCCTGCAGCTAACTCATGATCTCACGAGCTGAGACCATGCCCTCGTGCTTTTTGGCCAAAACTTCAGAAACACTAGCCAAAATGTAGACCTTGGCCTTATCATTGGCCTTGATCCAGTGATCGTACGCCTCCTTAATAGATTGAGGAGCGTTACAAGCAGGGACCTGAGGACATTCCTCAGTCAGTACAAACCATAGGTCGTCAACAACGAGAATTGTATTCAAGTTGGACTTCCACGTAGTAAAATTTTAACCAGTTAAACGATCGCTTTTAAGTAAGGCTATTATTGAGGACGACATGCTGAAAAATCTAGAACAGTTCTAATTAGTTATGCCTTTGACCCATTTAAGACCAATCAAATTTAGCAAAATTATTAAAGAACCCTAGAGTTTAAACTAAACCCAATGTTTAAATTAAACCTTTAATTTTGCAACGATACTTCAAGGGTTTAGAACAAAAGCCTCAAGCAATCACCATTCCTCCTTGAATTGAGACTTTCTCACCAATTCTCACTACCAGAACATCTCATGTCCCAATGGTCCTTAGCTACCATTTGTTTGGTCAAGGACTTGTTAACTAACTTAACTCATCCCGTAAATGTGACCCTACCATTTTCAGATCCAATAGGTCCGAGCCAACAGGCTACTATTAAGAAAGACAACTATTGGTAAATTACCTAAGAGACCCTATCCATTCTGGAGTTCGTGGTGTTCCGATCCCTATAGTCAGGCCCTCCGTAGGGATTGGTGCTTGTGACAACCTAGCAGTGCACTATAGAAATCTCACTATATGCGACCTAATGGAGGAGACCGTAGGATATGTTGACACGCGTCATGCTCCCATTTACTATACTTCTCTCATTCACCTTGGTATTGAACCATGCAAACACTTACCGTAGGGGGACGCCTATTGACGCCACGTAGCCGAGCATGGAACTCACGGGTGTGAACTCTTGAGGACGTGAGAGTAAACTCGATGCGAACATCTCGTTTTCTCCCACTGAAACCTAAGATTAGGGTATAGGTTTAACTTAGTCGGATTCTGGCTAAAAGAATCTATCTAAGTCTATGCCTATTATAACTATTATAACTAGGTCTTAAAACCTTATGTTTAGGTGAATAAACATTTGAATTACCTAGAGATAAAATAGAACTAAGGTTAATTCAACTCAGGTTCCGGGTCAGTTCCAAGGTTGGAGGTGTTAAACTGTAGTTTAAAATACCCCCAACCTTGACATGTAACTTCACCTAGTAGAGTTCCGTTATAACCAAAGTTCCAACGTCCTACTAGATTTTAAATTATTTAAAATAATACGTAAGACCAATTTTTAATCCTATTAGAAATTAAAACTTAGATCTAAATTAATTTTAAATGATTTAAAACTAATTTAAATTTTAACCCAAGTTCCTATGTTTGCATGCATTTCTTTATTATAGGTTATGGTTTCTAAAACCCTTTTAATTTATAACTTTTATAAATTCAATAATTAACCTATGAAAGAAACTATATTATAAATCCAACAATCATTATTCAAATTGGAATTATAAAAGGAATTCAACTAATTGAATTATAAAATTACTTAAATAAAATAACATTTATTTTAAACTAAGTAATTTCATGCTCTATGCAATTTATTTTCCATATAATCTAATCATAACGATTATAATTAATTACTCATGAAAAATAAATTAATCATGCATTGATCATATTCATATAACATTTATACAAATAAAATGCATGAACATGCTTATCCTAAGGTGGAAAAAATCTAAATGACATTCATAAAGATAAATAGTCAGAAACTTAATAATTTGGCCCCTCTGATTGCAAAAATAAAATTACATTAATTTTATTTCATGAAACCGGTCCAAAAACACTGAATCGGCCTTGAACCGCTCGAATCGACCAAAACCAACGAACCAAATTAACTGGGTGCAAACTCATCGGAAATGCCTCACGGCGTTGCAACACCCTCTTTGTCTTATGCGCGCCTGCTATCGGATGGCGTTGCAACGCCGAGGAGGCCAGCGTAAACCTCGCCGACCTTGAACGCCCGCGTCGATAGGGGACGCTGGCGTTGCGACGTTGTTCTTTAGCGGTGCAACGCTGATGAACGACGTTGCAACGCTGCTGCTTCGACAACAACTTTCTTCCACGAACACAGTAGCTACAACTTGCAATTTCTCCCTCGATTCTCCATCGAATTGCTTGAAATTGGTCCCGAACGGCTCGTAACTCATTTACAGACTCAAAAATGCACTTTTTGCCCAAAAACACAGGGGCCTTTACATACAAAATGATCAAAATCAAAGTAAACTAAGGCCAAAAAATTCCTAAACAAGTTTCACACAAACCATATGCAATTCAAACCAAAATCAGTGCAATTTTCTTTCAATCAAAACAAATCAAGCATTGCTCTGATACCAATTGATGGAGATCTGATCTCCTTGAGCAGCGGAAACGTGGTTTGAAATCGTAATTGCTTGATTGTTTAGGTTGAAGCAAAAACCAGTACATTGACAAAATACAAAACAAGCATACATCATTTAATCTAATTAAAGCATGGAGTAGTACATGCAAACATGATAGAAGTTTAACGATTAAACTAATAAAAGAGAGGGATACCTTTGTAGACTTTCTCCAGCAACTTGTTGCTCCAAAGGTTGTACAACAAATCAATTGTACAGGGACTTCTCTGTTTTCTTCCAACAAGAACACAACCACCAGAGATCACCTTCTATATCTCTGAGTGCTTAGATCCTCCTTGGTGGGAAGGATTCCAACTTTTGGAATAATTGAAAATTTTGAGAGTGAGAGAATTCTAAAGCAACAACAACTCTCAAAATTGCTTGAATGATCAATCAATCACCTGCTTCTTTCAACTCCCTACACTTAACGATAGGGGGTGGAGAAGAAACTGGTGAGTGGGGAACGTGTCATCTACACGTTCCCATCTTTTAATTAATTAAATAATTAATTAAAAAACATATATAACCTATTTAAATAATTAATTAATTCTCAATTAAATAATTTGAATATCTTATATTTCAAATAGATTATATGTATATGATTAAATCACATTTAATCATTAACCTATAGTTTTAATGTACATCCAGTGCACATTAAATTTTAACCTATAGTTTTTAAATATGAATCACATTCATATTTATATTTAATATTTGAACTCTTTCAAATATTTAACTCTCTCATACTATTCAATATGAATCATATTCACATTAAATATATAATATATAGTTCAAAAACTATATATTATATCGTATCAATATACATTGAATATATTCCCTAATGAATTTGAACATTTCAAATTCAAATGATCTTAGAACCCTTTACGAGCTAGAAGGTGGACCTAATGGACCTCTGCATCGTAAGCTCCAACGATACGAGATTGCTCGCTTAATCTCATTAACCTTTCAATCAACATTCGCTAATCATGGAACACTCCACTAAAGTCCCACAATTGCACTCTTCTCACCGCAGATATATTTCTATGTCCACAGTTTTGACCAATAATGAAGAAGTCAATCCTTCACGAATGTTCGTAACACCACTTTGGTCAAATTACCGCTTTACCCACAGGTTACATCTTGTACCTTAAGTACCAGGTGCTCCTCTAATGAACAATTTTATTGTGGTCTTACCAACAAACTGAGTCCCTCTCGGACCAATGAGAGGGTCGAGCCCTTTGTTCAAGTCCCGGAGACACCACTTAAGGGAACATTCCTCTACTTACCCTAGTAGGCGGGAAAGAGTGAATTCCATCTTGCTCGCTGAAGTTCCCACCGCTCACACCTTCGGTCTTGTCCCCAAGAAGGTAGGCATATTGAGTCACGAATCCGCCACTCTCACCCATACTAGTCAAAGGATAAACCCTCGCGAACAGGAGTTCGTAACTTGCTCAGGATTGAGATCAAGTTGCCTAGGTCATCCTAGTGAAATAGAAACCTAACTAGTCAACGGAGTTACAGCTAGAGATTACTATTTCGTGGTTCGGTCTTATGTAATCTCATTACATAGGGTATTCCCACTCACATGTCATCTACACGAACACATAAGGATCACTGTGTTTGCATCAAATACAAAGTGGGCCACATCCATAGTTTAACCAGGGTAAGGTACCTAAACCTTATCCCCTAACTATAGACCCTTTAAGTCAGATCTCGAATCGAGATCCTTTTTATGTACATTACATTCAATTAGAGATTCATTTAACAACCTTGGATGTTTAGTTTATTGGATTTAGGGTTTAAATAAAGGCAAACTCGTAGATAATGAACAATAACACTTTATTGAAATAATAACACTTTATTACATTAATTAGACATAATTACAAACTACGAGTTTTAGGGCACAAAACCCAACACACACAGGGAGGATCACGTTCGCGTTAAATGACCCGAACGGTGTACAATATATGGATAGGGTTGGAGACCTAATCCTGGATACTTTGTAGATGCGACCCGCTTTGTATTAGATACAAACGAGGTGATCTGACTCGTTCATGTGGTTGACATGCGAGTGGGGGCATCCTGTGCAATGAGATTGTACAAGACCGAACCGTGAATTATTAGACCTACTCATGTAACACCGTTGACAGTAAGGACTAATAACTTCGTAGATGACCATTAGTGACTCGACCTGAATCCTGAGCGTGTTACGGACTCCTGTCTGCGAGGTCTATCCTTTGACTAGTACGGGTGAGGGTGGTTATAGTTACTCACCCAATATGCCTATCTTTTCAGGGGCAGGACCAAGTAGGGAGCTGGGAACTAAATTACACGAGATGGAATTCACTCGTTCCCGCCTTTAGGGAAACTAGAGAGGTTGTTCCCCAAGTGTCATCTCGTGGGGCTTGGACAACGGGCGCCCACCTTCTCACTGACTCGAGAAGGGTGTTGTGTGTGGTTGGACCATCACAATATATTGTTCATTAGCGGAGCAGTGGGGACTTAAGGAACAAGAAGTAGACACAGGGGTAAAACGATAATTTGACCCAACAGTGTGTACGAATAACCTGTGAAGGGTCGACTCACGGTTATTGGTTATATCAGTGGACACGTAATATTCTGCACTGACGGGAGTGCAGCTACGAGTTTTAGTGGAGTGTTATTGTAGCTAATTAATGTTGATTAACCGGGTCAAAGAGTTTGATAGGTTAATCTCGGATCATTGGAGCTTGTCATTGTAGGTTCATTAGGTCCCTCGGTTTGCTCAATTTGGGTTAAAAGAAGGGTTAATATTTTGGTATGAAATTGAAGTGTTCAATTTCACTTAAAGGGCATTTATGTCATTTATATGAGATATGAATGATATAATATATAGTTTAATGTGAATGAGATTCATAATAAACTATAGGTTAGCCTAATTGTTGAATTAGGGCTAATTGGAGAAATTAATTAAGAGAAATTAAATTGGATGTAATTCAATTTAATAAAATCCACAATTAGGCAAATGTGATTTGTATAATTAGATATGAGATATCTTATAATATATGGTTATGCAAATGTGATTTGCATAACCTATAGTTGTGGTAAAATGGTAATAATGTGGAGATTTTAACTTCATGTTATTTCACTATTTAATCTCTTTGCAAGAAGGATTTCTTAACTCAATTTCTCATTTTTGAATTTTACCAAAAGAAGAGAATTTTTCTCTTAACATTTTCTCTCAAATCTCGTCCCTCTCCAAAACAAAAAGTCCCACAACTTTCCTTCTTCCAAAGGAACAACAACCGAGAAGGCCATTGGTGGTGTTCGGATTTTTTTCGAGAGAAGTGCTCGTTGAGATCGAGAAGCACGAAGTGTTCGTGATCAAGAAAAAAACTTTGAAGAATTGTCTACAACAAGTAAGTACATTCTGCTTGTTGTTTTTCTTCCTTAGTTATGTATGTTTAACTTAGATCTAAGCGTTAGATCATTTTAACACATTTCAAGTAGCGTAACGATACCTTGACGATTCGATCGTCTTCCTCTGCGCGGAGATTTTCATTTCCTTCAATTGGTATCAGAGCCATTTCGATGGTTCTTCGTTATGCACTGATTTTTGTTAAAATAGGTAGGTAATTTACCTTATTTCATAAGATGAATGTTGGGTTTGCTTAATGGATGTTTTGGTTTTTGGCACTAAAGTAGATTTACAATTATGTTTATGAGATCAATGTAAAGGCCCGTTGTTTTTTGGGCAATTGTGTTGTAAATTGAGTCTGTAAAGTCTGAGTCTACACATCGGCACGGTGACTCTACGGGTTGGATCCGGGGAGCTTGTCTCTGCTGCAGCGGTCGACACGGTGAAACTACACTCGGCAGGAATTACATTTTGTTGGACAACATGTCTATAGTTCCATGGTTTACTAGACACCTAGTTTCTATTTCCTGCCTATTAGAACAGTGTATTTCTGTTTCATTCCATAGTAATAAAGCGTTTATTTCCAGAAACGGTAATCTTATTTGTTCTGCTTCACTTGAGCATAATCTATATGTTTTGAAACCAAATTCGGTCAAAAGTGTTTTGAATACTGAATTGTTTAAAACGGCAGAAACGCGAACTAAAAGAGCGAAAGTTTCTCCTAAAGAGAATGCCCATCTTTGGCATCTGCGGTTAGGCCACATTAATCTCAATAGGATTGAGAAACTAGTGAGGAGTGGACTTCTAAAAGAGTTGGAAGAAAACTCTTTACTGGTGTGTGAGTCATGCCTTGAGGGCAAAATGACCAAACGTCCTTTTAGTGGAAAAGGATATAGAGCCAAAGAGCCCATTGAGTTAGTACATTCTGACCTCTGTGGTCCGATGAATGTTAAAGCTCGAGGTGGTTATGAATACTTCGTGTCTTTCATAGATGATTACTCGAGGTATGGGTATATTTACCTAATGCAAAACAAGTTTGAAACTATTGAAAAGTTCAAGGAGTACAAGACTGATATTGAGATCCTGTTAGGTAAATCGCTTAAAACACTTCGATTAGATCGAGGTAGAGAGCATATGGACACTGAATTCCAGGACTATATGATAGAACACGAAATTACGTCCCAACTTCAACGCCTGGTATTGATGGAGATCTGATCTCCTTGAGCAGCGGAAACGTGGTTTGGAATCGTAATTGCTTGATTGTTTAGGTTGAAGCAAAAACCAGTACATTGACAAAATACAGAACAAGCATACATCATTTAATCTAATTAAAGCATGGAGGAGTACATGAAAACATGATAGAAGTTTAACGATTAAACTAATAAAAGAGAGGGATACCTTTGTAGACTTTCTCCAAAAACTTGTTGCTCCAAAGGTTGTACAACAAATCAATTGTACAGGGACTTCTCTGTTTTCTTCCAGCAAGAACACAACCACCAGAGATCATCTTCTATATCTCTGAGTGCTTATATCCTCATTGGTGGGAAGGATTCCAACTTTGGAATAATTGGGAATTTTGAAAGTGAGAGAATTCTAGAGCAACAACAATTCTCAAAATTGCTTGAATGATCAATCGATCACTGCGGCTCCAACTCCTACACTTAACGATAGGGAGTGGAGAAGAAATCAGTGAGTGGGGAACGTGTCATCTACACGTTCCCCTCTTTTAATTAATTAAAAAACATATATAATCTATTTAAATAATTAATTAATTCTCAATTAATTAATTTGAATACCTTATATTTCAAATAGATTATATGTATATGATTAAATCACATTTAATCATTAACCTATAGTTTTAATCTACATCCAGTGCACATTAAATTTTAACCTATAGTTTTTAAATAATCACATTCATATTTATTTTTAATATTTGAACTCTTTCAAATATTTAACTCTCTCATACTATTCAATATGAATCATATTCACATTAAATTTATATTATATAGTTCCAAAACTATATATTATATCGTATCAATATACATTGAATATATTCCCTAATGAATTTGAACATTTCAACTTCAAATGATCTAAGAACCCTTTACGAGCTAGAAGGTGGACCTAATGGACCTACAGATCAGAAGCTCCAACGATATGAGATTGCTCGGTTAATCTCATATTGAGTCGACGAATCTGACCACTCTCACCCATACTAGTCAAAGGACAATCCCTCGCGAACAGGAGTTCGTAACCTGCTCAGGATTGAGATCAAGTTGCCTAGGTCATCGTAGTGAAATAGAAACCTAACTAGTCAACAGAGTTACAGCTAGAGATTACTATTTCGTGGTCCGGTCTTATGTAATCTCATTACATAGGATATCCCCACTCACATGTCATCTACACGAACACGTTAGGATCACAGTGTTTGCATTAAATACAAAGTGGGCCACATCCATAGTTTAACCAGGGTAAGGTACCCAAACCTTATCACCTAACTATATACCCTTTAGGTTGTATCTCGAACCGAGATCCTTTTTTATGTACATTACATTCAATTAGAGATTCATTTAACAACCTTGGATGTTTAGTTTATTGGATTTAGGGTTTAAATAAAGGCAAACTCGTAGATAACGAACAATAACACTTTATTGAAATAATAACACTTTATTACATTAATTATAACATAATTACAAACTACGAGTTTTAGGGCACAAAACCCAATAGGTATGCCACAACATAATGGTGTATTAGAGAGGAGAAACAGAACCCTGTTGGACATGGTTTAGTCGATGAGTAGTTATGCTCGTCTCCCTGATTCTTTTTGGGGTTACGCAGTGGAGACTATGAAGGGAATCGAGTCCCACAGAGGAAGTGATTGTGAATCGCGCGCTCTTGATTTAGTTACAACGATTTAATTCAAGAACGAAAACAACGAGATTAAGCATATTAACATAATGGACAACAAGAAATATTACCTTTGAAGATCCTTTCTTCAAGTGCTCCTCCTCTCTCACGATCAAGATCTCAGCAACACGAACCAAGAACGGACTAAGACACAACCACTGGATCTTCTCCGTTGTTCTCTAGGTGAGGGAGGAATGTGGGTTCCCTTTAGGTGAGATGAGATGTTGTGAGAGAGATGTTTGTGTTTTGGAACCTTTCCAACAACACAACAAAGGCTTGGAATCACTTAACCTAGTTGCATCTCATGCAACCATATATATAGGGAAATAGGATGGAAATGACCATCTTACCCCTCCTTTATTCTCTCTTTAGTATATGGTTTATATATGAATATAATTCACATTAAAACTATATATTATATCAATTATATCATATATAATTGATATAACACCTTATGTATGAAATTGAACACTTCAATTTCATTCCTAACTTTATACCCTCAATATTACCATGTTGAGCCAACGGAGGAACCTAATGGACCTGGGTTCATGAGCTCCATGATATGAGATTAACCGATCAAACTCTTTGATCCAGTTAATCAATATTCATTAACTACAAGTCACTCCACTATAGACTTGTAGTTGCACTCTCCTCACTGTAGATAATATTGTGTCCACTGATATAGTCATTACCCATGAGTCGACTTTTCACAGGTTGTCCGTAATTACAGCTGGGTCAAATTACCGTTTTACTCCTGTGATTACCTCTTTGTTCCTTAAGCACCACTGATCCTCTAATGAACAACAAGTCTAAGGTCCTACCTTAGACTCATACCTCATAGAGGGCGGGGCCCCGCTCGCTCAAGACACGAGTCGCCTTAAGGAAAAAACCTATCTAATTCCTTAGTATAGGAATGAGTGAATTTCATCTTGCACAATTAAGTTCCCAGCTACCTACAATTATTGAGTCGGCTATAGGCCACTCTCACCCATACTAGTCTAATGACAAACCCCTATAAGCAGGAGTTCTTAACTTGCTCGTGATTCGTGTCGAGTCACTAATGACCATCTATAAATTACCAGTCTTATCCTCATTATGATTGTTACATTGGTTAGACTAATAATTTGCGGTCCGGTCTAGTATGAACTCTTCATACAGGATGCCCCCACTCGCATGTCAACTACATGAATGAGTTGGATTACCTCATTTGTACTACTTACAAAATGGGTCGCATCCATGGTGTTTCCAGAATGAGGTTTCCAACCTTATTCTTATACCATAGACCATTTAGGTTATATTCTTGAACACAATCCAAATAGTGTCAACTACACTAATGTTCAAGATATATGTTATAACCTTGGAGCTTAGTTTATTGGATTTATAAAGCAAGACTGTAATTCTATCAAAACAAATAACCCTTTATTTAATTGATCAAAATTACACAAGTTTAGGGCATAAATCCCAACATACTGAGGTCTATATTTTGAACAATGTTCCGTCGAAGAGTGTTTGTGAAACACCTTTCGAACTCTGGAATGGTTGTAAAGGTAGTTTACACAATTTTAGAATTTGGGGATGCCCGTCCCACGTGTTGGTGACAAACCCGAAAAATTTGGAACCCCGTTCGAAATTGTGCCTATTCGTAGGTTACCCAAAAAAGTCTAGGGGTGGTCTATTTTATGATCCTAAGGAAAATAGGGTGCTTGTGTCGACAAACACCACTTTCCTAGAGGAAGACCACGTCAGGGATCATTTACCAAGGAGTAAAATTGTGTTAAATGAAATGGATGATTACATCGCAAAGAGTTGCTGATGGGGCTAGTACGTCAACAAGTGTTGTTGATCCTGGCACGTCTAGTAAAATCCGTTCTCAAGAGTTGGGAATGCCTCGACGTAGTGGGAGGGTTGTGAGACAGCCTGATCGTTACATGGGTTTAGCTGAAACCTCAGTTGTCACTCCTGATGATGACTGCGAGGATCCATTGACCTATGATCAAGCAATGGTTGATGTTGACAAAGACGAATGGATTAAAGATATGGACCAGGAAATGGAGTCGATATACTTCAATTCTGTCTGGGAGCTTGTGGATCAACCGGATGGGGTAAAACATATTGGTTGCAAATGGATCTACAAGCGTAAACGTGGCGTAGATGGGAAGGTGCAGACCTTCAAAGCCCGACTAGTGGCAAAAGGTTTTACCCAGGTTGAACGGGTTGTCTATGAGGAAACCTTTTCACCTGTTACCATGGTAAAGTCGATCAGGATCCTTCTGACCATTGTCGCGTATTATGACTACGAGGTATGGCAGATGGACGTTAAGACAGCCTTTCTGAACGACAAACTTGATGAGACCATCTACATGGACCAACCCAAAAGGTTCATTGCCCAAGGCCAAGAGCAAAAGGTTTGTCGGCTTCATAGGTCTTTTTATGGACTGAAACAAGCTTCAAGGTCTTGGAATATAAGGTTTGATGAGGCGATCAAATCTTATGACTTTGATCAAAATGTCGACGAGCCTTGTGTCTACAAGAAAATCGTTGACAAAACTGTCGCATTTTTAGTGTTGTATGTGGATGATATTCTTCTCATTGGGAATGAGGTAGAATTTCTTACTGACGTTAAAACGTGGCTAGCTTCGCAATTCGAAATGAAAGATTTGGGAGAAGCTCAGTATGTTCTAGGTATCCAGATAGTACAGAACCGGAAGAACAGAATGCTAGCCTTGTCTCAGGCGTCTTATATTGACAAGATGTTGTCTAGATATAAGATGCAGATCTCCAAGAAGGGCTTGCTGCCTTTCAGGCATGGGGTTCACATGTCTAAGGATCAGTGTCCTAAGACTCCTCAAGAGGTTGAGGATATGAGACAGATCTCATATGCTTCAGCTGTAGGGAGCCTGATGTATGTCATATTGTGTACTAGGCCCGACATCTGTTATGCAGTAGGGATCGTCAGTAGGTATCAATCCAATCCAGGATTAGATCACTGGACAACCGTAAAGGCAATCCTCAAGTATCTTAGGAGAACGAGGAATTAAAGTTTAGTGTATGGCAGTGGGGATTTGATCCTTACGGGATACACAGATTCTTATTTTCAGACCGATAAGGATTCTAAGAAATCCACTTTGGGGTCAGCCTTCATTCTGAACGGAGGAGCTGTAGTATGGCGAAGCATCAAGCAGGGATACATCGCTGATTCCACTATGGAAGCGGAGTATGTTGCAGCTTGTGAAGCTGCAAAAGAAGCTGTTTGGCTTAGGAAGTTCATGACGGATTTGGAAGTTGTTCCAAATATGAACTTGTCGAGCACACTTCGCTTTGTGACAACAAAGGTGGTGCGAAGAGCTAACCTGCAGAGCCTCGGAGCCATAAGAGAGGCAAACACATTGAGCCAAGTATCACTTGATACTGGAGATTGTGCACCGTAGAGATGTGACAGTCACGCAGATAGCGTCGGAGCACAACGTAGCTGACCCATTTACAAAGCCCCTCACGGCTAAGGTGTTTGAGGGTCACCTAGAGAGTCTAGGTCTTCGAGTACTTACTGACTAGGGTAAGTGGGTGATGTGTAAACGGGTATTCAATGCCCTAGTTTATTTGTATTACTTCGTTGTAATTTATGTACATTTCAGAAATGTATTTTCTCCCCTAGCTTAGTCCAAGTGGGAGTTTGTTGGGATTTTTGTCCTAATCTCGTGTTTGTAAATTACTGTTTGAAATTAATAAAGTGTTATTCATTTCACTTTGTGTCTCGCAAATTTTACAAACTTTTCCAACAAACTAAGCTCCAAGGTCATTGAATTTACGAGAGAACTAGAACTTGAACGGTGTGTAGTGGACACACAGGGAGGATCACATTCGAGTTAAATGACCCGAACGGTCTACAGTATATGGATAGGGTTGGAGACCTAATCCTGGATACGCTGTGGATGCGACCCGTTTTGTATTAAATACAAACGAGATGATCTGACTCGTTCATGTGGTTGACATGCGAGTGGGGGCATCCTGTGCAATGAGATTGTACAAGACCGGACCGTGAATTATTAGACCTACTGATGTAACACCGTTGAAAGTAAGGACTAATAACTTCGTAGATGACCATTAGTGACTCGACCAATCCCCGAGCGTGTTACGGACTCCGCTCCGCGGGGTCTATCCTTTGACTAGTACGGTGTGAGGTGGTCACAGCTTACTCACCCAATATGCCTATCTTCTCGTGGGCGGGGACCAAGTAGGGAGTTGGGAACTTAACTACGCGAGATGGAATTCACTCGTTCCCGCCGTTAGGGAAACTATAAAGGTTGTTCCCTTTACTGTTGTCTCCGTGGCTTGACACACGGCGCCCACCATCTCACTGGCCCGAGAAGGATGTTGTGTATGGTTGAACCATCACAATATATTGTTCATTAGAGGAGCAGTGGGGACTTAAGGAACAAGAAGTAGACAAAGGGGTAAAACGGTAATTTGACCCAACAGTGTCTACGAACAACCTGTGAAGGGTCGACTCAAGGTTATTGGTTATATCAGTGGACACGTAATATTCTGCACTGACGGGAGTGCAGCTATGGGCTTTAGTGGAGTGTTACCGTAGCAAATGAATGTTGATTAACCGGGTAAAGGAGTCTGATAGGTTAATCTCGGATCATTGGAGCTCGTCACTGTAGGTCCATTAGGCCCCTCGGTTGGCTCAATCTGGGTTAAAAGAAGGGTTAATGTTTTGGTATGAAATTGAAGTGTTCATTTTCACTTAAAGGGCATTTATGCCATTTATATGAGATATGAATGATATAATATATAGTTTAATGTGAATGGGATTCATAATAAACTATAGGTTAGCCTAATTGTTGAATTAGGGCTAATTGGAGAAATTAATTAAGAGAAATTAAATTGGATGTGATTCAATTTAATAAAATCCACAATTATGCAAATGTGATTTGTATAATTAGATATGAGATATCTTATAATATACGGTTATGCAAATGTGATTTGTATAACCTATAGTTGTGGTAAAATGGTAATAATGTGGAGATTTTAACTCCATTTTATTTCACTATTTAATCCCTTTGCAAGAAGGATTTCTTAACTCAATCTCTCATTTTTTAATTTTACCAAAAGATGAGAATTTTTCTCAAAACATTTTCTCTTAAATCTCCTCCCTCTCCAAAACAAAAAGTCCCACAACTTTCCTTCTTCCAAAGGAAGAACAACCGAGAAGGCCATTGGTGGTGTTCGAGTTTTGTTCGAGAGAAGTGTTCGTTGAGATCGAGAAGCACGAAGTGTTCGTGATCAAGGAAGAAACTTTGAAGAATTGTCTACAACTTAGATATGAGCGTTAGATCATTTTAACAAATTTCAAGTCGCGTAACGATACCTTGACGATTCGATCGTCTTCCACTGCGCGGGGATTTTCATTCCCTTCAATATGTATCAGAGCCATTTCGATGGTTCTTCGTTATGCATTAATTTTTGTTAAAATAGGTGGGCAATTTACCTTATTTCATGAGATCAATTTTGGGTTTGCTTAATGGATGTTTCGATTTTTGGCACTAGAGTAGATTTACAATTATGTTGATGAGATCAATGTAAAGGCTCGTTGTTTTTTGGGCAATTCTGTTGTAAATCGAGTCTGTAAAGTCCGAGTCTTTACACCTGAACACCTGGTTCATTTGCAAAGGGTTTCGAAAACTGACTCTGGTTGTCATTGCCTCCTCTATTCTGATTTTGCACATGACTATAATCCTTGTTAAACCTATTGTAACAAACAAGGGTTGTGTGATCGATCTTACCGCAAACTTGACACACTGGTATGTTAGAGTTTCCATATCCTCTGGCTCTGCCCCAGCCTCTCTGATATTTGTTCCCTCTCTTTGAGTTGTTGAAGTTCTGTTTGAAGGGAATTGAATCCATGCACAAGCGATTGATCGCATGTGCACTTAATTGTGTTACATAGAAGTTGCTCAAAACAAAAAACACTAATGCTAAGCATACTAGTTTGAAAGCATAGATGTCTAAAAGGTTACCTTTGAAGACCAATTCTTCAAGTAGTTCCTCGTCATCAACGATCTCTTCTTCTCTATGACCGAATTCACGAACACCACCAAAAGGACTTCTTGGTTGTTCTCTTTGAGAGAGAGAGAAGTGAGATCTCCTTTTGGTATTAGGGAAAATGGTGAGATTTTGAGAGAGAGAGATGTTGTTTTGCTAGAGTTCCAAAACTTAACAAATGCTAACACCTTATTATATGAATCATATTCACATAATGTGGAGAAATTGGATTTAATTAAATCCAATTTCATCTCTCCAAAATTCTATCATTAGTTGTGTCCTAATTCCATAATTAGACATAATTAAGTTCAAAATGAATCATATTCACATTGAACTATATATTATATCAATCATATCACATATAATTGATATAATCCCTAAATTGAACTTGAACATTTCAAATTCATTCCAAAACTTTATACCCACTATAAATTCCATGTTGAGCCAACCGAGGAACCTAATGGACCTACAGATCATGAGCTCCAACGATACGAGATTGACTAATCAAACTCATTGATCTCGTCAATCAACATTCGTTAACTACGAGTCACTCCACTAAAGACTCGTAGTTGCACTCTCCTCACTGTAGGACAAGTTGTGTCCATTGATTTAACCAATGCCCGTGTATCAACCCTTCACAGGTCGTTCGTAGTCACAACTAGGTCGAATTACCGTTTTACCCATATGACTGTTTCTTGCACCTTAAGCACCATTGATCCTCTAATGAACAATAAGTTTATGGTATGGCCATAAACATTATCCCTCTCGGGCCAGCAAGAGGGAGGGGCCCCGTTGTTCAAGACTTGGATACAACTCTTAAAGGGAAAACCTATCTAGTTACCCTAGAACGGGGAACGAGTGAATTCCTTCTTGCGGAATTGAGTCCCCAGCTCCCTACAAGGTTTCATCCCTGAGAAGGTAGGCATATTGAGTCAGCAACTTTGGCCACTCTCACCCGTACTAGTCAAGGGATAATCTCCGACTGACAGGAGTTCCCAACTCGCTCAAGATTCAGGTTGAATCACTATTGGTCATCGTTTGAATCATTAACCCAATCTATCAACGGTGTTACTGGATTAGTCTAATAATTCTTGGTCCAGTCTTGTACAAACTCTTTGCACAGGATGCCCCCACTCGCATGTCAACAACATGAAGGAGCTGGATTGCCTCGTTTGTATCAAATACAAAGTGGGTCGCATCCATAGTGTTAACAGGATAAGGTTCCCGACCTAATCCATCTACTATAAACCATTTGGGTGACATTCTAAATGTGATTCTGGAGCTTAGTTTATTGTATTTAAGTTTGTAATTGTGAGAATAAAAGTTGAAAGGAAAAATAACAACTTTATTCATTTCCTCAAATAATTACAAATACACGAGTTTAGGGCATAAATCCCAACAAACTCCCACTTGTCCTAAAGCTAGTGGAATACATAAAACATTACAATAATGCAAATACAATAAACTAAAGCATTGAATACCCTTTGATACAATACTCCCACTGTTGGGATTTCTGTCCTAATCTCGTATTTTTAATATATTGTTTGAAATTAATAAGAGTTATTCATTTCATCACTTTGTGTCTCGCAATATTTATAAACTTTTCCAATAAACTAAGCTCCAGGGTCATTGAATTTATGAGAGAACTAGAACTTGAACGGTGTGTAGTAGACACACAGGGAGGATCACGTTCGAGTTAATGACCCAAACGGTCTATAGTATATGGATAGGGTTGGAGACCTAATCCTGGATATACTGTGGATGCGACCCGCTTTGTATTAGATACAAACGAGGTGATCTCGACTTCGTTCATGTGGTTGACATGCGAGTGGGGGCATCCCGTGCAATGAGATTGTACAAGACCAACTGCGTGAATTATTAGACCCATCGATGTAACACCGCTGATGATGAGACTAATAACTTCGTGAGATGACCATTAGTGACTCGACACGAATCCGAGCGTGTTACGGACTCCTGTCTGCATGGGTCCGTCGCTTTGACTAGTGCGGGTGAGGGGTGGTCACGCACTCGCCTAATATGCCTATCTTCTCATGGACAGGACCAAGTAGGGAGCTGGGAACTTAACTACGCGAGATGGAATTCACTCGTTCCCACCTTTAGGGAAACTAGAGGGATTTTTCCCTTAAGTGTTGTCTCCAGGGCTTAGACAACGGGCGCCCACCATCTCACTGGCCCGAGAAGGATGTTGTGTATGGTTGAACCATCACAATATGTTGTTCATTAAAGGAGCAATGGGGACTTAAGGAACAAGAAGTAGACACAGGGGTAAAACGATAATTTGACCCAGTCGTGTCTACGAACAACTTGTGAAGGGTCGACTCATGGGAATTGGTTATATCAGTGGATACGTTATATTCTGCACTGACGGGAGTGCAACTACGGGCTATAGTGGAGTGTTACCGTAGCTAATGAATGTTGGTTAACCAGGTCAAAGAGTTTGACAGGTTAATCTCGGATCATTGGAGCCCGTCACTGTAGGTCCATTAAGTCCCTCGGTTGGCTCAATCTTGGTTAAAAGAAGGGTTAATGTTTTGGTATGAAATTGAAGTGTTCAATTTCACTATAAGGGCATTTATGTCATTTATTTGAGATATGAATGATATAATATATAGTTTAATGTGAAATCATAATAAACTATAGGTTTGTCTAATTGTTGAATTAGGGCTAATTGGAGAATTTGATTGAGAGAAATTAAATTGGATGTGATTCAATTTAATTAATCCACAATTATTGCAAATGAGATTTGCAATATGAGATATGAGATATCTTATATTATGTGGCTATGCAAATGAGATTTGCATAACCTATGGTTGTGGTAAAATGGTAATAATGTGGAGATATTAACTCCCTCATTCCACTATTTAAACCCTTTGCAAGAAGGGTTTGGTAAGCTAACTTCTCATTTTTTGATTTTGATCAAAGAGAAGTAACTAGAATTCTCTTTACTCTCTCATTTTCTCCTCACTCTCCAAAACACAAACAAGTTCCCACCAACTCCCTTTCTCCAAAAGAGAACAACCGAGAAGACCATTTGGTGGTGTTCGGGATCCATTTGTGGAAAAAATTCGTTGAGATCGAGTAGCACGAAGAGTTCGTGATCTGAGGAAGAAATTGTTGAGTTTGTCTACAACAAGTAAGTAAAACTTCTTCCTGCTGTAAATTTCTTCTTCTTTAAGCATGTTTAGCCTAGGTCTAAGTGTTAGATCGATTTTAATAAATACAAGTTGCATAATGGTACCTCGACGATTCAATCGTCTTCTGCTGCGCGGGGATTCTCATTCCCTTCAATTGGTATCAGAGCCATCTCGATGGTTCTTCATTTATGCCTGTTTTGTTAAAATTAGGTGGGTAATTTGCCATATTTTCATGAGATGATTGCTTGGTTTGCATAATGGATGTTTTCGGTTTTTGGCACTAGATTAGATTTACAATTTATGTTGATGAGATCAATGTAAGGGCCCATTGTTTTTGGGCATTTTGTTATAAATCGAGTCTGTAAGTCCAGGTCGTTCGTGGCAAGAGTTGTTGTGAAGAAATCAGAGCGGAAACAGGCGAAAATCGGTGGAAGAACAACAAAGTGTTTGTTGTTCTGTCGATGGCATTGAGACGCTGCCCAGCGGCGTATCAACGTTGTTCTTGCGGGTGGAGGCATTGCTGTAGAGGCGGTTTCGCGAGAACGTGAGAGTTATTCACATTGTGGGCAACAGTTTTTTCGTTATTTTATTATTTTTTTATTTATAAAATGTATTTATTTATTTAATTTAATTATTTTATTAAATAATATTAATATAAATGTTATATTAATGTTATTTAATTAAATAATTGCCCCTAGGTGCCAAAAACCGGTCTATTTTTGCTATTTAATTATTTTATGCATGAGATGTATATTTTAATTAATTTCTATGTGCATAATGTATGTCATATAGATTTAAAATCCCACCTTAGGTTAAATATTTCATGCATCATTTATATTATAAGAGTTATAATATATAGTATGCATGATAGGATTATATTATAAGAGTTATAATATAAAGAAGGCATGTTTTAATTTATTTAAATATAAGTGTTATATTTTTTAAATTAGAAGCATGCTCATGTATTTAATTCATGTGATGAATGTATGTTATAGTATAGTATTATTCATGTGATGGATGATCAAGCACTATAACATAGAAATGCATGCAACCTAAGTTAATTATTAGTTTTAAAGTGTTTAGAACTTGAATAATTAGACTTAGGTTTTCTATTTTTCTAATAAGATTAGAAATTTAGGAAATCAAATATAACCTTTGAATGGAGACTAATAAGTAACTCTGTCTATGAAAGGTTTTGTTTAAGGCTGGGGTATTTAAGTTGACGCTTGCGGAAGACCCCTACCTGGTAATCGACCTGAGAGTGAATTCGGTTCGGAGATTCTTAGGTTATATTCTCGTGAGTGTCGTTAATTAAGTGTTAATTAATTTACTCACTTAGACCTAAGTTAAGAATGTGATTATAAACTTAGGTTAATACCATATAAGAGTTATATTGGTAGACTTAGGTAAATTTTAGCCGGTTTATCTAGGTCAATCCCTAATAAAATTAAAGTGCTGAATGGGAGGAAATATAGTGTATGAGATACATTTGAATTTCCAACCACAAATCTCCTTTAAGTCCGTACCGTGAGATCTATACTCGGCCTTGTGGCGCAAATGGGAGCGTCCCCCTTCGAGTGGCATTTGTATAGAACAATATCATCGTGAATGGAGAGAGTACTTATAGTGAGTGGGAGCGGGACTTGTGAAAACGAGACCCACGGTCTCTTCTTTCGATTCACACCGTGAGACGCCTATGATCTGCCTGCTAGTTTGGCCTGGACCAGATAATCCCTTCGGAGGGCTTGATCATGCGAGTCGGAACACCGTGAATTCTCGAAAGGATACAGTTTCCTGGTTGGTTTTCCTTCTTGGTTCACCCTTCCGGTGGCTATTGTTTGATCGAATACTTGGAAACTTAAAGATTGAGGTGACACTCACGAGAATTCATTAAGTGTTAATGAATTCTGACCGAACAATGGTAATTAGACGCCTAATGGAATAAGCGTTATTTTGGGATTAGGGTTTGATCGAGAAAGTCTCGTCCTAGAGGAGGAGTGTTCTGTTCAACCTTTGGTGGCGGTCATTCTAAACCTTTAGGGTATCATTGCAAAATTTTGAATGACCTAGGGATCATATGAAACAATTTTTGCTAAAACTTGATTGGATTTTAAAAGTTTGTGTAGACTAATACAAAATTTTTCTTATTTTTCGCTTAAAAATGTCTAAGCGCAATAATAGCTTTTACTCGCCGGATAAGTTAGTGGAGATAATTACGAGTTGGAAAAACAACATTAATACAATTTTGGTAATCAAGACATAAAGTTCGTGCTATCCGAGTCGTGTCCTCGGATGTCGGGCTCGAACAGCGTCGCGAAAAGTGTTCGCGATGCGCATTTATCGGTGGATCGGGGCCAATGAAAAGGCCAAGGTCTACATAATTGCCAAGCATGTCCGATGTCTTGGCAAATAAGCATGAGTGATGGTTTCCGCCAAGGAGATCATGGAGTCCTTGCGAAAATGTTTGGACAACGATCCTTCAGTCCTCGGCATGACTCGCTCAAATCACGCCAACGCACGCGGATGAAAGAGGGGTCGTGCATGCGTGAACACGTTCTGAACATGATGACCTACTTTAATCGGCCGAGATGAATGGGGCTTGATCGACAGTCGAGCCAGTCGATTTTATTTTGGAGACTCTTCCGAAGAGTTTCCTTCGATTTCGTAGCAATGTTGTTATGAACAAAATTAGCTACACTCACTACCCTCCTCAATGAGCTACTGAAATTTCCAATCCTTGAACAGGTCAAGGAATCGAGGCAAATGTTGCCTACAGTGTCTTATCACCGGGTTCGACCTGCAGGGACGAAACTCATTGCTCCTTCACGCCCGAAAGGGAAGAAGAGGATGAAGAGGGTAAAGCGATCGAGCCGCCGCGGAAGGGCAAGAAGGTCAAGGAGGTTGCAAAGAAAGGAAAGTGTTTCCACTGCAATGGGGGCGAACACTGGAAGAGAAACTGTCCCAAATTCCTGGCCGAGAGGAAGAATCAAGGTAAATGTGATTTACTTGTGACAGAAACATGTTTAGTGGAGAGTAGTGACTCTGCCTGGATATTGGATTCGGGCGCCACTAACCACGTTTGTTCTTCTTTTCAGGGGATTGATTCCTGGTAGCCGCTGCGAGAGGGTGAGGTGACTCTACGGGTTGGATCCGGGAAGCTTGTCTCTGCTGCAGCGATCGACACGGTGAAGCTACACTTTGGCGGGAAGTACTTATTGTTGGACAATTTGTACATAGTTCCAGGGTTTACTAGAAACCTTGCTTCCATTTTCTGCTTAATTGATCATTGTATATCTGTTTCTTTTTAATTAAATAAAGCGTTTATTTCTTTCAAAGGCAATGTTATTTGTTCAGCTTCATTCGAACATAATTCGTATGTTTTGAAACCGAATTCGGTCAAAAGTGTTTTGAATACTGAATTGTTTAAAACTGCAGAAACACGAACTAAGAAAGCAAACGTTTCTCCAAAAGAAAATGCCCATCTTTGGCATCTACGGTTAAGCCACATTAATCTCAATAGGATTGAGAAACTAGTGAAGAGTGGACTTCGAAACGAGTTGGAAGAAAACTCTTTACCGGTGTGTGAGTCGTGCCTTGAGGGCAAAATGACCAAACGCCCTTTTAGTGGAAAAGGATATAGAGCCAAAGAGCCTCTTGAGTTAGTACATTCTGACCTCTGTGGTCCGATGAATGTTAAAGCTCGAGGCGGTTATGAATACTTCGTGTCTTTCATAGACGATTACTCTAGATATGGGTATATTTACCTAATGCACAAGAAGTCTGAAACTCTTGAAAAGTTCAACGAGTACAAGATTGAGGTTGAGAACCTCTTAGGTAAATCGCTTAAAACACTTCGATCGGATCGAGGTGGAGAGTACATGGACACTGAATTCCAGGACTATATGATAGAACACGGAATCACGTCCCAACTCTCAGCACCTGATATGCCACAGCAGAATGGTGTATCGGAGAGGAGAAACAGAACCTTGTTAGACATGGTTCGGTCGATGATGAGTTATGCTCGTCTCCCTGATTCTTTTGGGGGTAATGAAGTGAGTGGAGGCGGTTTATATTTTGAACAACGTTCCTTCGAAGAGTATTTGTGAAACACCTTTCGAGCTCTGGAGTGGACGTAAAGGCAGTTTATATCACTTCAGGATTTGGAGATGTCCGGCCCACGTGTTGGTGTCAAACCCAAAAAAGTTGGAACCCCGTTCGAAATTATGCCTATTCGTAGGTTACCCTAAAGAGACTAGGGGTGGTCTGTTTTACGATCCAAAGGAAAATAGGGTGCTTGTGTCAACAAACGCCACTTTCCTAGAGGAAGACCACATCAGGGATCATTTACCAAGAAGTAAAATTGTTTTGAATAAAATGGACAGTTCATCAGCAAGAGCTGCTGATGGGGCTAGTACGTCAACAACTGTTGTTGATCCTAGCACGTCTAGTCAAATCCGTTCCCAAGAGTTGGGAATGCCTCGACGTAGTGGGAGGACTGTGAAACAGCCTGATCGCTACATGGGTTTACCTGAAACCTCAGTTGTCACTCCTGATGATGACTGTGAGGATCCATTGACCTATGATCAGGCAATGGTTGATGTTGACAAAAATGAGTGGATTAAAGTTATGGACTAGGAAATGGAGTCTATGTACTTCAATTCTGTATGAGAGCTTGTGGATCAACCGGATGGGGTAAAACCTATTGGTTGCAAATGGATCTACAAGCGTAAACGTGGCGTAGACGGGAAGGTGCAGACCTTCAAAGCCCGACTAGTGGTAAAGGGTTTTACCCAGGTTGAAGAGGTTGACTATGAGGAGACTTTTTCACCTGTTGCCATGGTAAAGTCGATCAGGATCCTTCTGGCCATTGTCGCGTATTATGACTACGAGGTATGGCAGATGGAGGTCAAGACAGTCTTTCTAAATGGCAAACTACATGAGACCATCTACATGGACCAGCCAAAAGGGTTCATTGCCCAAGGCCAAGAGCAAAACGTTTGTCGGCTTCATAGGTCCATTTATGGACTGAAACAGGCTTCGAGGTCTTGGAATATAAGATTTGATGTGGCGATCAAATCTTATGGCTTTGATCAAAATGTCGACGAGCCTTGTGTCTACAAGAAAATCGTTGACAACACTGTCGCATTTTTGGTGTTGTACGTGGACGATATTCTTCTCATTAGGAATGAGGTCTTTCTTACTGACGTTAAAAAGTGGCTAGCTTTGCAATTCCAAATGAAAGATTTGGAAGAAGCTCAGTATGTTCTAGGTATCCAGTTATTGTCCTAACCTAAGAACGAACGTTAGCCTTGTCTCGTGCCTCTTATATTGACAAGATGTTGTCTAGATATAAGATGCGAGAACTCCAAGAAGGGCTTCTTGCCTTTCATGCATGGGGTTCACTTGTCTAAGGATCAGTGTCGTAAGACTCCTCAAGATGTTGAGGATATGAGACGGATTCCATATGCTTTAGCTGTAGGGAGCCTCATGTATGTCATGTTGTGTACTAGGCCCGATATCATTATGCAAAGAGGAATTGTCGATGAGATATCACCCAATTCAGATTAGATCACCGGGCGGTAGTAAAGGCAATCCTCACGTATCTTAGGAGAACGAGGAACTACAGCTTAGTGTACGACAGTGGGGATTTGATCCTTACACAGATACACGCAATTCGATTTTTCGAACCGATAAGGATTCTAGGAATCCACTTCGGGGTCAACCTTCATTTTGAATGGAGGAGTCAGTAGTATGACGAAGCATCAGCGAGGATGCATCGCTGATTCCACTATGGAAGCGGAGTATGTTGCGGCTTGTGAAGCTGCAAAGGAAGTTGTTTGGCTTAGGAAGTTCATGACAGATTTGGAAGTTGTTCCAAACATGAACTTGTTGATCACACTATTCTGTGATAACAGTGGTGCAGTAGCCAACTCACGTGAGCCTCGGAGCCATAAGAGAGTCAAACACATTGAGCGAAAGTATCATCTGATACGGGAAATTGTGAACCGCGGAGACGTGACGGTCACGCAGATAGCGTCAAACCACAACGTAGCTGATCCATTTAAAAAGCCCCTCATGGCTAAGGTGTTTGAGGGTCACCTAGAGAGTCTAGGTCTTCGAGAGCTTCCTGACTAGGGCAAGTGGGAGATGTGTAAACGGGTATTCAATGCCCTAGTTTATTGTATTACTTCATTGTAATTTATGTACATTTCAGAAATGTATTTTCTCCACTAGCTTAGTCCAAGTGGGAGTTTGTTGGGATTTCTGTCCTAATCTCGTGTTTGTAATATATTGTTTGAAATTAATAAGAGTTATTCATTTCATCACTTTGTGTCTCGCAATATTTATAAACTTTTCCAATAAACTAAGCTCCAGGGTCATTGAATTTATGAGAGAACTAGAACTTGAACGGTGTGTAGTGGATACACAGGGAGGATCACGTTCGAGTTAATCACCCGAACGGTCTACAGTAAATGGATAAGGTTGGAGACATAATCTTGGATACATTGTGGATGCGACCCGCTTTGTATTAGATAGAAACGAGGTGATCTGACTCGTTCATGTGGTTGACATGCGAGTGGGAGCATCCTGTGCAATGAGATTGTACAAGATCGGACCGTGAATTATTAGACCTTTGATGTAACACCGCTGATGTGTAGGACTAATAACTTCATAGATGACCATTAGTGACTCGACACAATCTCGAAGCGTGTTACGGACTCATCCTGCGGGGTCTATCCTTTGACTAAATGCGGGTGAGGGTGGTCACAGTTACTCACCCAATATGCCTATCTTCTCAGGGACAGGACCAAGTAGGGAGCTGGGAACTTAACTACGCGAGATGGAATTCACTCGTTCCCGCCTTTAGGGAAACTAGAGGGGTTGTTTCCTTAAGTGATATCTCCAAGGCTTGGACAACGGGCGCCCACCTTCTCACTGGCCCGAGAAGAATGTTGTGTATGGTTGGACCATCACAATATGTTGTTAGAGGAGCAGTGGGGACTTAAGGAACAAGAAGTAGACACAGGGGTAAAACGATAATTTGACCCAGTTGTGTCTACGAACAACCTGTGAAGGGTCGACTCATGGGAATTGGTTATATCAGTGGGCACGTAATATTTGGCATTGACGGGAGTGCAGCTACGGGCTATAGTGGAGTGTTACCGTAGCTAATGAATGTTGGTTAACCGGGTCAAAGAGTTTGACAGGTTAATCTCGGATCATTGGAGACCGTCACTGTAGGTCCATTAGGTCCCTCGGTTGGCTCAATCTGGGTTAAAAGAAGGGTTAATGTTTTGATATGAAATTGAAGTGTTCAATTTCACTTTAAGAGCATTTATGTCATTTATATGAGATATGAATGATATAATATATAGTTTAATGTGAATGAGATTCATAATAAACTATAAGTTAATCTAATTGTTGAATTAGGGCTAATTGGAGAATTTGATTGAGAGAAATTAAATTGGATGTGATTTAATTTAATTAATCCACAATTATTGCAAATGAGATTTGAAATATGAGATATGAGATATCTTATATTATGTGGTTATGCAAATGAGATTTGCATCACCTATGGTTGTGGTAAAGTGGTAATAATGTGGAGATATTAACTCCCTCATTCCACTATTTAAACCCTTTGCAAGAAGGGTTTGGTAAGCTAACTTCTCATTTTTTGATTTTGATCAAAGAGAAGTAACTAGATTTCTCTCTACTCTCTCATTTTCTCCTCCCTCTCCAAAACACAAACAAGTTCCCACCAACTCCCCTTCTCCAAAAGAGAACAACCGAGAAGACCATTTGGTGGTGTTCGGGATCCATTTGTGGGAAAAATTCGTTGAGATCGAGTAGCACGAAGATTTCGTGATCTGAGGAAGAAATTGTTGAGTTTGTCTACAACAAGTAAGTAAAACTTCTTCTTGCTGTAAATTTCTTCTTCTTTAAGCATGTTTAGCCTAGGTCTAAGTGTTAGATCGATTTTAATAAATACAAGTTGCATAATGATACCTCGACGATTCAATCGTCTTCCGCTGCGCGGGGATTCTCATTCCCTTCACCCACTTGCCCTAGTCAAGTTATAATGTGTAAACCTAGAGTTTCTAGGTGACCCTCGAACACCTTAGCCGTGAGAGCCTTTGTAAACGGATCAGTAGTGTTGTGCTCCCATGCTATCTTCGTGACGATCACGTCTCCTCGGTGCACAATTTCTCGTATCAAGTGATACTTCTGTTCGATGTGTTTTCCCCTTTTGTGACTACGAGGTTCTCTCGAGTTGGCCACGACACCGTTGTTATCACAATAAAAGGTGATCAGGAGGTTCATATTTGGAACGACTTCCAAATCAGTCATGAACTTCCTAAGCCATACTGCCTCTTTAGCCGCTTCACAAGCTGCTACATACTCATCCTTCATAGTGGAGTCAACAATGCATCTTTGTTTAATGCTTCGCCAGACTATTGCCCCTCCATTATGAGTAAACACTGACCCCAAATTGGATTTCCTAGAATCCTTATCGGTTTGGAAGTCAGAGTCTGTGTATCCTATAAGGATCAGATCCTTAGCCCCATACTTGAGCACATAGTTCCTCGTTCTCCCAAGATACTTGAGGATTGATTTTACCGCATTCCAGTGATCTAATCCTGAGTTGGATTGATACCTACTGGTAATCCCAACTACATAACAGATGTCGGGCCGAGTACACAACATGGCGTACATGAGGCTACCTACAGCTGATGCATAAGGGACTCGTCTCATATCCTCAACCTCTTGAGGTGTCTTAGGACATTGTTCCTTAGACCAGTGAACCCCGTGTCTGAAAAACAATAAGCCCTTTTTGGAGTTTTGCATCTTATATCGAATCAACATTTTGTCGATGTACGATGCTTGAGACAAGGCTAGTGTTTTGTTCTTGTGGTTTCGGACAATCTGGATTCCGAGAACGAGTTGCGCTTCTCCCAAATCTTTCATTTGGAATTGCGTAGCCAGCCAGTTTTTAACGTCAGTCAGGAATCCTACATCATTCCCAATGAGTAGGATATCATCAACATACAACACTAGAAAAGCGACAGTACTGTTGATTATCTTCTTGTATACACAAGGTTCATCAACTTTTTGATAAAAGCCATAAGATTTGATATCCTCATCAAACCTTATATTCCAAGACCTAGAGGCTTGTTTCAACCCATAAATGGATCGTTTCAGCCTGCAAACCTTTTGCTCATGGCCTTGTTGAATGAATCATTTGGGTTGGTCCATGTAGATGTTTTCGTCAAGATTTCTTTTTAGAAAGGTCGTCTTGACATCCATTTTCCATACTTCATAGAAATGGCAAGAAGGATCCGTATAGATTTAATCATGGCAATAAGAGAAAAGGTTTCCTCATAGTCAACCCCTTCTCGCTGGGTATAGCCCTTTGCCACAAGCCTAGCTTTGAAGGTCTGTACCTTCCAATCTACACCACGGTTTCTCTTGTAGATCCATTTACAACCTATGGGCTTAACCCCAACAGGTTGATCCATAAGATCCCAAACGGAATTGAAGTACATAGACTTCATTTCTTGGTCCATGGCTTTTATCCATTCGTCTTTGTCAATGTCATCCATTGCTTGATCATATGACAATGGGCCCTCGCAGTCATCACTAGATGTGACAACTTGGGTTTCAGTTAAACCCATGTAACGATCAAGTTGTGTAACAACCCTCCCACTACGTTGAGGCTCTCTCAACTGTTGAGATGGACAACTTTGACTAGACGAGCTAGGGTCAACAACCTTTGTTGGTTTCTTAGCATTGTCAGTAACTTTTGTTGACGTACTGTCTAACTCTTTTAACACGATTTTACTTTTATGCTTGTGATTCCTGATGTGGTCTTCCTCAAGAAAAGTGGCGTTTGTCGACACAAGCACCCTATTTTCTTTAGGATCGAAAAATAGACCACCTCTCGTTTCTTTATGGTAGCCCAAAAACTGGCATAATTTTGAACGAGGTTCCAATTTCTTCGGATTTGTCACTAGCACATGGGTTGGACATCCCCAAATTTTGAAATGACATAAACTGCCTTTACGTTCTTTCGAGAGTTCGTAAGGTGTTTCAGAAACACTTTTCGAAGAAAAATTGTTCAAAATGTATACTGCAGTCTCCACTGCATAACCTCAAAACGAGTCAGGGAGATGAGCATAACTCAACATCGACCGAACCATGTCTAACAGGGTTATATTTCTCCTTTCCGATACACCGTTTTTCTGTGGCATACCAGGTGCTGAGAGTTGGGACGTTATTCCATGTTCTATCATAGAGTCCTAGAATTCATGATCCATGTACTCTCCATCTCGATCAGATCGAAATGTTTTGATGAATTTACCTAAAAGGTTCTCAACCTCAGTTTTATATTCCTTGAACTTTTCAAGTGCCTCAGATTTCTGATGCATTAGGTAAATGTATCCATATCTTCAATAGTCATCTATAAAAGAGATGAAGTATTCATACCCACCTCGGGCTTTAACACTCATCGGACCACAAAGGTCTGAGTATACAAGCTCCAAGGTTTTTTTTGCTCTATAACTTTTTCCACTAAAAGGTCGTTTGGTCATTTTGCCTTCAAGGTATGATTCGCGTATAGGTAGAGAATTTTATTCTAACTCATTTAGAAGTCCGTTCTTCACCAAACTCTCAATCCTATTGAGGTTTATATGACCTAATCTTAGATGCCAAAGATAGTCATTTTGTTTAGGAGATATTTTTTGCTTTTTATTAGTTCGTGTATTTGTTGTTCTAAATAATTTAGTGTTTAAAACCATTTTAACTGGATTAGGCCTTAAAACATACAACTTATTTTCAAGTAGAGTTGTACACAATTCTAAACTTTTCAATGAAATAAACGCTTTATTAAATTGAAACGAAATTGAAATACATTGACTAATAAAGCAAGAAACATAAATGAGGTTTCTAGAAAACCCTGGAACTATATACACGTTATCTAATAGCAGTATTTTCTTGCCAAATAGTAGCTCCACTGTGCCCACTTCTACAGCTGAGACAACATCTCCATTTCCAACTTTGAATGTTATCTCCCCTTCTTGCAGTTGTTGTCAGGAACTAGTTTCCTGAAAAGAAGAGCAAACGTGGTTAGTGGCCCCTGAATCCAATATCCAGGTAGAGTTATCACTCTCCACTAAGCATGTTTCAACACAAAGAAAATCATATTTACCTTCTTTCTTTTTATCAGCCAGTTTTTTGGGGCAGTTACGCTTCTAGTGCCCATCTGCATTGCAGTAGAAACATTTTTCTTTTTCTGCAGCGTCCTTGAACTTTTTGCCCTTCTGGGCAGCAGTGCGGTCAGCTTGTTTCCCTTTGGCCACCTTTTTCATATTCTTCTTCTTCCCTTTCGAGCCTGAAGAGGATGAGGCTACAAATTTGGTCCCCGAGGACGAACTTCTCTGAAAAGACCGTTGGGCAACATTTGCCTCACCCCCCTATCGCCTAACTTTCATCAGAGACTGGAAGGTTTGTAGCTCATTGAGCAAAGTGGTTAACGTGTAGCTAAGCTTGTTCATAACAGCGTTGCTACGGAATTGCAGGAAGATATCTAGTAGAGTTTCCAAAATGAAGCTGATTTGACTCGACTCATCGATAGATGTTCCATTCATCTCTGGCACGTTGAAGTGGACCATCATGTCGAGAACATGTTCCCTGACAGACGTCTTGTCCTTCATTCTGGCATTGAAAATGTGCTTAAGTGCATTGTGCTTGACCTGAAAGGACTGTTGTCTAAACATGTCTTGCAGCGATGCCATGATCTCCTTGGCGGTGACCATGTTCTCATGCTTCTTAACCAATATATCAGATAGACTGGCTAAGATATAGACCTTGGCCTTGTCATTGGCCTTGGTTCATCTATCGAATGCGTCACGAACGCTTCGTGTCGCAGTCGGACCTGGCACCTGAGAACAATCCTCAGTGAGTACGAACTTCAGGTCGTCCACAACTAAAATCGTATTAATGTTGTTTTTCCATGTTTGGTAATTGTTTCCAATGAGTTGTTCGACAGCCAAAAGAGAAATAATCGAATTCGACATATTTGTTGAAATATAAGAAAAAACTTTGTATTATTTTCTCGCATTAAACCTATGTATAATCCAATCATGTTTTAGCAAAATTAATTTATGATCCCTAGGTTAATTAATTTGCAATGATACCCCACAGGTTTAGAATGACCGCGACCGAAGGGTAGTCGAATCACTCATCCTCTAGGCAAGACAATCTCGACCAGACCTTATTATCGGAATAACTCTTATTCCCTATAAATTCTAGCTACCATTTTTGGTCTGGATCCATTAACTTTTAATGTATCCCGTGAGTGTCACCCTCTAACTTTAGATCCCATAGTCCCGATCCAACAAAATCCTCCGAAGGGAGGACTAAGTTGGAAAATAAACTAAGGTAACCCTATCCCTTTCGGGAGTTCGCTATGTTCCGACTCCTATGATCCGACCCTCCGAAGGGATTGTCTGGTCCAGGCCAAACTAGCAGGCGGATCATAAGAATCTCACGGCGCAAACCATTTGAAGAGGCCGTGGGACTCGTTTGCACATATCCCGTTCCCACTCACTATAAGCACTCTCTCCATTCACCTTGCTTTTGACCCATACAAACACCATCCGAAGGGGGACACTCTCATTTGCGCCACGAGGCCAAGTATGGATCTCACAGTGTGAACTTAACGGAGATGCGTAGGTGGAAATTAATGTATCATATACACTCATTTCCTCCCACTAAGTACTTTAGAATTAATGGGATGACCTAGATAAATCCGACTATAATTTACCTAAGTTTACCAATATAACATTTATATTGGAATTTCCTAAGTCTATAAACCATCTATTAAAACTTAGGTCTAAAGTTTATTAACATTTTAATAAACATCGCTCACGATAAACATAACGTATGAATCTCCGGACCAAATTCACTCTTAGGTAGGTTTCCAGGTAGGGGTGTTCCGTTTTCGTCAGTTTAAATACCCCAGCCTAGCCAGAACATTCCTTCGACAGAGTTATTTATCGGTCACCATTCATATGTTACATTAGATATCCTAATTCTAATCTTATTAGAACTAGATAACCTAAGTCTAATTAATAATAGGTTCTAAAACATTTTTAAAACTAGTTAATTAATACTTAGGTCACATGCATTTCTATGTTATAGTGTTTGATCATTCATCACATGAATAAATTAAAACATATAACATATATCATCACATAAAATAAATGCATGGCTATGCTTTCAAAAGTAATTAACATAACTCTTATATTAATTAAGTATGCATACTATATAATATAACAACTTATATTATAAAATAATGCATGAATATGCTTAACCTAAGGTGGTATTTTAATCTAAATGGCATAATTTATGCACATAAATTAATACACAACATTTACATAATTAAAATAGCAAAATTGGACCATGATTTGGCATCTTAAACATTAATTAAAATTAATCTAATCAAATTATATTAATAATAATTAATTAAAAAAATAAATGAAAAATAAATAAATAAATCTTGAAAAAAATGTCCATCTCGGGCCAAAATAGATGGTCATCACACCACCTTCACGCGAATTTCGCGCGCGCCTGCTGCCACTAACGCAGCGGTGTTGCAACACTGTCGCCCTCAACACCCACTTGGCGTCTTCACGCTGAGCAACATTGCAATGTTGCCCCTGCATCAGGCCTCCTACCGCACGCCAGACATTGCAACGCCATCGTCTGGACAACAAGAATAGTCTCTGCTTTTCACCCAATTCTGCTTCGTTTCTTCACAACAACACTTTACCACGAACGACACGGACTTACAGACTCGATTTACAATACATTTTGCCCAAAACACCGGGTCATTACATTGAAATTTTCAATTGAATTGTAAATCTAACTGCCAAATCATGTAAACATCCACTTTTGCAAAACCACATGCAATTTCTCTAAATTGAATGCTATACCCACCTAATTTTAAGCAATTTCTAACACAATTAAGAGCACGATTAGGCTCTTATACTAATTGAATGGAATTGAATTTCATGCGGAAGCGATTGATCGCATGTGCACTTAATTGTGTTACATAGAAGTTGCTCAAAACAAAAAACACTAATGCTAAGCATACAAGTTTGAAAGCATAGATGTCTAGAAGGTTACCTTTGAAGACCAATTCTTCAAGTAGTTCCTCGTCGTCAACGATCTCTTCTTCTCTACGACCGAATTCACGAACACCACCAAAAGGACTTCTTGGTTGTTCTCTATGAAAGGGAGAGAAGTGGGGTCTCCTTTTGGTATTAGGAAAAATGGTGAGATTTTGAGAGAGATGTTTTGCTAGAGTTCCAAAACTATCCATTTGGGGTTGTTTGGGACGATGTGTGGGTTATAATAGTGTGTGAGTTATAATAGTTTGTAGAATTATATAATATTATTTATGTAGAGTTGTTAATCTAAAACTATAATAGTCTGTATTTAGAGTGTAGAGTACTCCACAAGTTATTATTATAACTCATGTCTAAAAAAAAACTCCTTTTAAGTTTTGAGAAGTAATTTGATTAATGTGGGGATGGACTTGCAGTGCTAGTCATGTTCTTGGCTTTTATTTTTCATTTTTGTTTTTGGGATTTGGCCTTTTTTTTTTTAGAATTATGAAAATTCTTTTTTTTTTTTTTTTTGTGGAGCATTTAAACCAATTATTAACCAATTTCCTGTCAAATTAGGACACAACTTTCGCAGAGTACAGAAAAATAAATCTAACATTGTGTTTCTTCAACTTGTAGAATGAAAATATAAACTGAACTATTTTCTAGGCTTAAATTTTGTGGTTTTTATTAATTTTATGTGTTTAATGCTTATTTTATAGGTAATTTAGTTTGAAGAGCATTTCAGGTTAATTAGTAGGTTTTTGGAGGCTTTTAGAGTATTTGGAGTTAGTTTGAGCTTAACCAAAGGTCATTCGTGGTGACGCTCAAAAGACGTTGAAGATAAAATGTTAGAAAACAGGACAACGTTCGATGTTGTAATAGTGGGTGTTGTGGGACACTGCGACGAGCTCCAAAAGACGTTGGTCTAATTGGGCACAACGTTGAAACACTAGCCATAGTGTCTTAATGTTGCTGCGAGACCTATAACTAATTTTTTTCTGCATTTAGATAAAAATGTATGATACCACAGCTCCCAAACTCGAAACTCTCTCTGTTTTTCACCATCTTTTAACCTCTGTTACTTAAATTTCTTTTCATTTTCATATTCAACTGCAACATGTAATATTTTGAGATTTCAGTATTTATTTCATATTGTACCGTTTTAATGAGTTTTTCTGCTTTTTTTCATATAGAGTTGTATGAATGTGTTGGATTGACAAACCCATGAGCATTTATTGCATCTCATTGCTAAGTAGGAGTCATTTGTGCTATCATAGTTGATTTCCTTGCATGTTAGTAGCTTTAGGCCATTCATTTACATAAAAGTGGAACAAATGCTCCCACGTAATTGTTCTAGGTCTTATTTGATAATCAACACATAGATTACTTAGCTAACTAATTAAAATTGGAATGTCTTTAATCAGTATTAAGCATAATGCAATTGAATTTTGGGGCATGGAATGCTATCGTGCCCAACCTTAGAGGTTGATTTAAGATTAGTTAGGTGTAATCTCATTAAAGACCTTAATTAGGCAGTTAGATTAAGCATTAAAACTAACATGACACGACACTTTAGCAAATCAAGGATAAATGAGTATGTTGGATCCTAAGAAACCTCCTGAATCCGTGTCTTTAATTTAGTGAATTTTATTTTCTTGTCTTTCGATTATTGCTTTCAATTTCTTTGTATTTGGTTTGTAATTGCACAAACTCTCCCTATAATATGAAACCTAAAACAAACATGAGAATTGTGCCATTTACTCCAAATTAGGCCACCTAGCCCATGTGGATTGACCTAGCCACTAATACTACAAAATATTAGTTGGTCAAGTTATAAATTTATTTGGCGAATCTGACGAGGTTTGGCCATGAACTATCTAAGTTGAGTTTACAAAAATAATAAGGAAGTGATGGACCTACCTTCAATGCCGTAACATTTTACCCAACTCTACCATTTATCTGATAATCATTGAGCCTATTCTTTTTGTTTTATTTTGTTGTTTCCGGTGTCATAAATTGCACCATCTTTACACACCCCACGTGGTAAACCGTGGATAAACAACTGAGTGGGCTGTAAAAATTGGGTGTAGTCAAGTCTTTTCCTCCATATTTAAACCCAAACCTATGAACTCAAATAAAAGGATATGTTCATTTATACTTGGCTAGAACTACGTGGCTTTAAAATATGTCATTAAACTAAAAGTGTCAAAAAAAAAGTTTCAGTACTGAAAAATTCGGTTGATGTCTGTTTGATTATTGTGAACCACAAAAGATTTGTGTGTTTATCCCTCTTGTTTTGCTTTTTAGTTTGTAACAAATGTTTTGCAATACAATATACAACATTTCCATTTGATAGTGCTAATAGCATCTTCAAAATCCTACTCTTTTATTTGCATTAGTTGAAAAACACATTCACTCAAATTTAGTCCACAACCACAACCATATCAATGGTTTGGCAGAAAGATGTGAGAATAGGGGGATAGAACGGATTCCTTCACATACTTCTTCGAGTAAGTCGTGTCGGGAGCCCAATGGATCTCTATTAGAGATAAAGGCTTTTACTGTTTATTGTTAGTTGGGCTTGTTATTAGTTGTTATTGTTTATTGTTAGTTGGGCTTGTTATTAGTTGGACTTGTTACCTTTAGCTGTTGGATCGGTTATGTATTGATTTTAAATAGAGTGGATATGAAATGGAGAAAGAAAAGTGTCTTTTATCCTCCACACCATGTTTGTTATGGTATCAGAGCAAAGGAATCTTTCTCTCGTGGAGCTTTCTTTTTTTTTCTTCTTCGCCATGGAACCTTCTCGACCGATAGCTTCTTCTTCCTCCCTCCTCCCTCAGTCGGCGATTGATACTGCTAGTCCTTTCTTCCTTCATCATCACGACACTTCCAACATAGTTCTCGTTTCTGAACTTCTTACTGAGGACAACTATATCACATGGAGTCGATCAATGTTCTTAGCATTATCAATCCGAAATAAGATTGGGTTTATTGATGGTTCCATCTCTCAGCCCACTGATGATCTCCTTTCGGCATGGACGAGAAACAACCATATTGTAATTGCTTGGATACTAAATTCAGTATCCAAAGGTATCTCCTCCAGCATTCTTTTTTCTGATTCGGCGCGTTCGATTTGGCTAGACCTCAAAGAGCGTTTTCAACGCAAGAACGGGCCGCGAATTTTTCAACTTAAACGGAGCCTTGCCACCCTCGCTCAAGATCAGCAGTCAGTTACCACATATTTCTCAAAGTTGAAGAGTTTCTGGGATGAGTATGTGATGTATCGACCAGGATGTTCTTGCGGCATGTGTACATGTGGAGGTCATCAAGTGATTTTTGATTTCTTCCAACTTGAGTATTTGATGAATTTCCTAATGGGGCTCAATGATTCGTATGGCCACGCTCGTTCCCAGATTCTACTAATGGACCCGCCTCCTACCATCAACAAAGCTTTTTCGTTAATTGCACAAGAAAAGCAACAACGGTCTGTCTCCATTCTTCCTACTCCACCGATTGCCCTTGCTGCTAATCAAGGTCATCAGTTGCCCACAAATCCACATAATCACTCGAAATCTCACAAAGATCGTCCCACTTGCACACATTGTTGATATTAGGGGCATACCATCGACCGATGTTATAAATTACACGAATATCCACCTGGATATCGTCCTCGCAGCCAACAACGGTCCTTCTCAAATCCACAACAACATTACGATGGAAAGTCTCCTGCCATTGCTTCTTCTTTTCAGTTAGCTACCACTTCTGCCATCCAACACTTGAAAAGACTGATACACTTGCCCAATGTCATAGTATCCTTTCTATGTTGCAGTCAAAGCTGAATGCAATCAAGACTGAATCAAATACTGATCCAGGGACTAACCATATTGCAGGTATCTACCCCTCTCATCCTCTGCCTATAAATGCTTGGGTAATTGACTCTGGTGCCTCAGTTCATATCTGCTTCAATAAGTCCTTATTTGACACTTTAAGTCCTGTTCACACATCAGTTTCCTTGCCCGATAGTTCACGCATCCAAGTACATTTTGTTGGCACAGTTACTTTACTTGGTTCTCTACATCTGCATCATGTTCTATATGTCCCAGAATTTCGATATAATTTGTTGTCCATCAGTGTTTTAACATCCAATTCCCCATTTCTGGTTAGTTTTCATCCTAATCATTGTGAAATTCAGGACAAATTCAGTTTGAAGACGATTGGTAGGGGTAAATTGATCGAGAACTTGTACTTACTAGAGCAGACTAATGACTTGAATCCTGTTCTACTAACTGAACGATCTATACCCGCCTCATTATGGCATTCCAGGCTTGGGCACCTTTCCTTTCCTCGTTTACATGTTTTAAAAGAGATTTTACATTTCCATGTTACAGATCATGCTCCTTGTGATGTTTGCCCACTGGCAAAGCAAAAACGTTTATCTTTTGTTTCAAATAACAAGTTGTCTGCATCTTCTTTTGACCTTATACATGTTGACATTTGGGGCCCGTTTTCTACTCCTTCACATGCTGGTCATAGTTATTTTCTCACAATAGTAGATGATTGTACACGATATGTCTGGATTTATATGCTTCGTCATAAGTCTGATGTGTTAGCTATCATATCTCAGTTTTTCCAGCTCGTTCTTACTCAGTATGGTAAACATATCAAGTCTGTTAGGACTGATAATGCTCCCGAGCTTTCCTTTACTGATTTTTTTCTCGCAAAAGGGGTTGTACATTAGTTTTCGTGTGTGGGTAGACCCGAACAAAACTCTGTTGTGGAGCGTAAGCATCAACATTTATTAAATGTGGCTAGAGCTTTATACTTTCAGTCTAGACTACCCCTTCAATTTTGGAGTGAATGCGTTCTCACTGCAGCCTACTTGATCAACCGCACCCCCTCTAAAGTCCTCGGCTGGAAAACTCCTTATTTTTTGCTCCAAGGTTGCTTACCTGACTTCTCTTCTCTAAGGGTATTTGGTTGCCTCTGTTTTGCTTCCACTTTGCCCCACAACAGGTCTAAAATTGAGCCTCGTGCAACACCAGCCGTCTTTGTTGGATATCCCCCTGGCATGAAAGCATATAAGTTGTTCGACATAGCCAATTGACGGTTCTTTATCTCTCAAGATGTTGTTTTTCATGAATCTATTTACCCCTTTCACAAGGTAACACTTTCTAATGAGCAGGTTGATGTTTTTTCCACAGTGGTTCTGCCTCGCCCAGTTGATATTGACGTGCCTATCAATGGTTCCTTAATGCCCATGGTTCACAATGAACCAATGTCTGAGGTTGCTCCTTCAACAGACCCCTGTCGTGTTCACAATGAACCAATGTCTGTCTTGACAACTTCGCCTTCAAGGCCACGCAGGTCCACACGCCCTTCAAAGCCTCCCTCTTATCTTCAACAATACAACTGCAATCTGCTCTCTTGCCAATCTGCTTGCTTGTCTTCACCAGCAACTCGCTACCCTTTGCAACAATATATTTCTTATGCTCATGTCTCACCTTCCTACAGGACTTTTTCTTTGAGCATCTTCGCTTCCTATGAACCCCAATTTTGCCACCAAGCCGTTCCACATGCTCATTGGAGAAAGGCAATGACAGAAGAGTTACAAGCTATGGAAACCAATGCCACATGGTCCATTGTTCCTCTCCCTGAAGGAAAACATGCTGTCGGATGTAAATGGATATATAAAGTGAAACATAAGGCTGATGGATCCATTGAGCGATATAAAGCTCGCTTAGTTGCAAAAGGGTACACTGATAGCACACAAAATGTGCTATCCTTAGGCTTAATTATTGCTAGTTTTATGATGATTTCAGGGCGTTTACGTGGTTAATTTATTCAATTTCAGGTTAAGAGCTTAAACGGAGCTATTGGAGACAATTTGGATCACTCGGGATCAAAACAAGGCTATTTGGAGCTAAATATAACATCAAATGGAGGAGAGAAGACCAATCCAAGCATGATGACCGAGGCGATGGCGTTGCGCGCAACGGTTATAGCGTTACAACGCCGAATGTGCGAACCAAGACGCATTGAAGACCCGGGCGATAGCGTTGCAACGCTGCTAGCTAGGCGTCGCAACGCCGCCTAGCAGCGGCATAACGCTATCTCGATAAGAAGGCATGCCGCGAAGAATCAAGATACGGGCGTTACGTAACGCCGCCTTCGCGGCGTCGCAACGCCATTTCGGCTAAGGAGCCGCGCGTTAGGGTAGCGGCGTTGCAACGCCATCGATTATTTCCTTAATTGCCGGCCGCCTAGGAGTGCGGCGTTACCAACATTTGTCCCTAGCGTTACAGTATTTGCACGATTCCTTCTATAAATATATCCTTATGTTTTCATTACAAGGGGAGCACAATTTGGTAGAGTTTTGCCCTAAATTCGAAATACACCTTGTAAGAAGAGAGAAAAGAGTGATTTTGGGAGCCAAAGCATTCGTGGAGGTTCGAGATCGAAGACGGGAGCTCGGAGACGAAGGACTAACATTGACACCTAAGTTTATTTCTCTTTCTTTCAATTTTTAATAGCGTTCTAAGACGTTTTCTACTTGTTTAGTTTGTTTTTCATGTGATTTAGAGTAGCTAAACATTGTAGTAGGATTTGATTTACTTGTTATGACTTTCTTGTGATGTATTGAAGTATCTTATGTCGTTATTTTTGGCAATTCGTTCTTTCCTTTTTAATTCGTTGATTTAAGTGGACTCGAGAGATAAAGCTTGAATTAGAGCAAAATTGTCAAAACCCTTGGAAGTCTGGCACGAGAGTGACCTAGAAATCTTAGAGAAACACATAAAGAAGTTGCTTAATGCCATGCATGTTGTAGGTTCATATGGAGACTATGAGTTTATTGCATGTGTGAGGCTCACTAAGAATCGAGAGATTTTCTTGAGTATTTCACTTCTTGTTTATAATTTCATCTCATTGATTCAATGCATGTGCTAGTTAGGTCTTTAACTTGTAAAATCACTTCCTTTAATTCTATCAATTTGTGTCTCCACATGTTTGTTCGTTTGTTTGTATTTACTTCAACCAACTATCCATGTTATGTTTCTTTAGCTAAAATTGAGAATTGGTACCTTAATAATTAATTAATCTAGAAACCCATTCCCGAGGACGATACTTGGACTCATAAATCACTATACTAAAACTTGACCCGTACACTTGCGGTATTGCAATATAATTTTACGCAACAAGTTTTTGGCGCCGTTGCCGGGGAATGGCGATTATTTAGATTAATTAATATTAGGAGAAAATTTGAAATTCTAGACTAAAGCTTGTTTGTTTATCTTTTCTTAATTGTTTTGTGTGATTGTTTATTTCCTTATTTGTGTTTTGTGTGTTTTCGAGTCTTTGTTTCCTGTTTTGGTTGTGTTGATATTGTGTGAAGTCTTGTTGTGAAATTACTGATTTTTCAAGTATGACTTTGCATAATTTTGAGTTTCCACCATTCTATTGTCCCCCTCAAAACCCTAGTTTTGTGCATCATGATTTTTCTGAATACCATGTGTCTAATTTTTACCATTCTGTACCTGACATATATGAAAATTCACATGAGGTTAGTTATTTAGGCACTTGGAACCAGAATTTTTCATACCTTAACCAACCCGTTGAAAAATCTTCTCTGGTGGACCAATTGATGGAATATACCTTAGAATTGAAAATTAAAAATTTGGTTCATGATGAATTCGAAAGGTTGGATAGGTTAGAAGCCTAGGTGGTAAGACTTTGGAAAATAGTGCAGGATAGATCCCAGTATCTTAATCAATTAGTAGTTTCCCTCAAGACCTTACAGGAACAATTTATATTCCTTACCACTCAGGAGATGCCACCTAGGAGGATTTGTTTAGATGTTAGTGAGGATAGTTTGGGGGAAACTGAGGCACACCATGATCAGGTTAGTGAGGAGGACACTGGTGATACACTTAGTTCCACAGGAGAGATCCAGGTGATAGAGTTAGGGGCTGAGAAGTCTTCTTTCCTTTTATTCCCAGAAAATCCCTTTAGTTTTGATAACCATTTGTCCTCCACTCACGAGTCTTGTTTTGCTTTATGTTCTTCTGTGTTGTTAAACAAAAATACCAAAAATAATTTTCTGTCAGGTGCCCAAGAGAAAGAAGATAGCCTTTTAGACTTAGAAGGCTATATAGATTCAAGCAAGAAGGGCCCAAGAAATATGAGCGATTTACGTGCCTTGACGCCAATCTTGAGGAGTGCAGTCTAGCTAAAGACGTTAAACAAAGCGCTTCTTGGGAGGCAACCCAAGTTTTACTTACTTTTGTTTTCCTATCTTTAGCTTGCTTTAGTTGTTTTTGTTGTTTTTCAATTCTTAGTTAGTTGTTGTTTTACTCCGTAGGTTGTGGAGATGCCCTTCTTTGTTGAAATCCATGCTCCCATTCAGAGGAACTCCAACACACATGCTTTGGCTATCCAAGGAACTCAGAAATATCTCCATCACCCAGTACAGTATCGTTCACTTCTACCCTTATACTTGCCACATGCTTATTTCTACAAACATTGGGGACAATGTATAGTTTAAGTTTGGGGGTGGGATTGTGTTTATCTCTTTGTGGACTCATCACGAGTATGTCTTTGAATTGTTGGTTGATCTTTTACATAAGTATGAGTATGATAGCCTAGGATGAGATATAATTGAAAATCTTTGTGATTCTGCTGAAACCTGAAAGCATGACATGAATTTGAGTTAATTTAAAAAAATTTCTTAAGTTTTTGTTGCATTATATGCACATAGCCTTTGTTCCTGTAGTTTTGAAATGCTTAGACCAAAGTTATTAGGCTTAGAAGTTTGATGTCACCTCGATAGGTCTGAAAACTGATTTGAGAGTTAAACTGCAGGATAGGGTAAATGACAATATGAAGTGCATGATCTGTATAATATGTGCATTATGTTAAAAAGTTTATTTTTGTTGTCTGTTTGTAAAAAAAAAAATCGTGAGGACAAAAAGAGCTACCTTCACTGTGATCAGTTAGGCCACTCATTGAGCGAGTGCTTTGGGTAAGGGTCCCTGCAGTGGATGTGTGAAAGCTAGTGTCCTTTCATAAAAAAAAAAAAGAAAAATAAAAAAGTGACTCAAAATAATGATTAAGTGCCGAGTAAAGTTGTTTATTTCTTGAATGTGGGGAGACTCAAGGATTAGAAACTATGACCAGTGTAAGGGGAAGTTGAATGGAGAACCTAATAAAGTTGTTCCAGGCTTAGTAAAAATGAAGGGAACATAGGCTAATCACACACACACGTAGGAACACTTAGGAAAAGTTTTAAATTACTTGTTGAAGTGCTATGTTTAAGTGTTTCCTGTGATTGCAAAATTTTCTCTTAAATCTTTGAGGCTTGAATCAAATGTATGTTTAAGAACAATCTGATGTTTAATTCTGTTTTTGCTCGGGACTAGCAAAAGGTTAAGTTTGGGGGTGTTTGATAGCACACAAAATGTGTTATCCTTAGGCTTAATTATTGCTAGTTTTATGATGTTTTGAGGGCGTTTACGTGGTTAATTTATTCAATTTCAGGTTAAGAGCTTAAACGGAGCTATTGGAGACAATTTGGATCACTCGGGATCAAAACAAGGCTATTTGGAGCTAAATATAACATCAAATGGAGGAAAGAAGACCAATCCAAGCATGATGACGAGGCGATGGCGCGGTAACGGTTATAGCGTTGCAAACGCCGAATGTGCAACCAAGGCGCGTTGAAGACCCTTAGGCGATAGCGCGTTACGTCGCAACGCCGCCTAGCGGCGTCAACGCTATCTCGATAAGAAGGCATGCACGAAGAACCGCATACGCGGCGTTACCGCCGCCGCAGCGGCCGCAACGCCATTTCGACAAGGAGCGCGCGCGTTAGGGTAGCAGCGTTGCAACGCCATCGATTATTTCCTTAATTGCCAGCCGCCTAGGGTGCAGCGTTGCAACACTGTCCCTAGCGTTGCAACGCTGCACCGATTCCTTCTATAAATATATCCTTATGTTTTCATTACAAGGGGAGCACAATTTGGTAGAGTTTTGCCCTAAATTCGAAATACACCTTGTAAGAAGAGAGAAAAGAGTGTTTTTGGGAGCCAAAGCATTCGTGGAGGTTCGAGATCAAAGACAGGAGCTCGGAGACAAGGGACCGGCATCGACACCTAAGTTTATTTCTCTTTCTTTCAATTTGTAATAGCGTTCTAAGACGTTTTCTACTTGTTTAGTTTGTTTTTCATGTGATTTAGAGTAGCTAAACATTGTAGTAGGATTTGATTTACTTGTTATGACTTTCTTGTGATGTATTGAAGCATGTTATGTCGTTATTTTTGGCAATTCGTTCTTTACTTTTTAATTCGTTGATTTAAGTGGACTCGAGAGATAAAGCTTGAATTAGAGCAAAATTGTCAAAACCCTTGGAAGTCTGGCACGAGAGTGACCTAGAAATCTTAGGGAAACACATAAAGAAGTTGCTTAATGCCATGCATGTTGTAGGTTCATATGGAGACTATGAGTTTATTGCATGTGTGAGGCTCACTAAGAATCGAGAGATTTTCTTGAGTATTTCACTTCTTGTTTATAATTTCATCTCATTGATTCAATGCATGTGCTAGTTAGGTCTTTAACTTGTAAAATCACTTCCTTTAATTCTATCAATTTGTGTCTCCACATGTTTGTTCGTTTGTTTGTATTTACTTCAACCAACTATCCATGTTAAGTTTCTTTAGCTAAAATTGAGAATTGGTACCTTAATAATTAATTAATCTAGAAACCCATTCCCGAAGACGATACTTGGACTCATAAATCACTATACTAAAACTTGACCCGTACACTTGCGGTATTGCAATATAATTTTACGCAACATACACACAACAAGAAGGTTTGGACTTTATTGAAACCTTTTCTCCAGTTGCCAAGCTTGTCACTGTCCGCGTGTTGCTTACTATTGCAACTACCTATAATTCGCCTCCAGTCCAATTGGATTTAAATAATGCATTTCTTCATGGCGATCTGTTTGAAGAAGTTTACATGGACCTTCCGCAAGGATATGGACCAAAGACATATGTTCCTCGAAAGGGGGAGAAGTTAGTTTGCCGCTTGCATAAGTCCATCTATGGACTAAAACAAGCTTCCCGACAGTGGTTTGCGAAATTTTCTGATGCCCTGTTTTCTCTTGATTTCAAGCAATCCAAATCTAATTACTCGTTGTTTATTCGCGGTTCTGGTGATAACTTTGTTGCTCTTCTAGTATATGTTGACGATATTATAATCACAGGGGCGTCTCAAACAGCCATTGATGATCTAAAACACTTGCTCAATGATCGGTTTAAACTCAAGGATCTGGGTTCCCTCAAGTTTTTTTTAGGCCTTGAGCTTGCACGTTCGTCCAAAGGCATTTATCTGTCACAATGGCACTATGCACTTCAACTAATAGAAGATACAGGTCTTCTTGGAGCTAAGTCAGAGAACACTCCCATGGACCCATTCACTACAATAAAATAAGGAAACAATGACGGACATCCAAAATCCCGCCTGGAATATAATGACGGACAATGCCCGTCATTATAGAAAACCATAAATGACGGGCAATGCCCCTCATTAAAGGTATTTTAATAATAAAAAAATCATTTCATTTGATCAGCTAGCTGCCTCACACGTGTTTTCACTTTTCACATTTCTCTCTCTCCCTCGACATTTCTCCCTCGACCACACCGCTCACCTCACTGCTCTCTCTCTTTCTCCCTCGACCATCGCTCGCCGCTTCAGTTCGCCGCCGGACGTCTCTCCGTTTGAGAAGGATCGCCGCCTCAGTTCGCCGCCGGACGTTTCTCGGTCTGACTTCATTCACCGAACGTCGATCGAACGCCGGTACCTGTCCTCGATCTCACTCTCTCTCCTCCCTCGATCTGACTTCATTCGCCGACCGGCCGCCGTCAACGTAGATCTGCTTCGCCGCCGACCGAGTCTCTTCTCCCACATCTATCGCCGCCAAGCTTGGTCGTGGTTCGCCGGAGTCTGAACTAATCCGGTCATTTAGGTCCTTTCATTTGCAGATCTGGTTCATTGGTGTTCAGATCTACACCGATCAGTCACCATTTGTACGAGTTCGTCGTTGTCGGGTTCACCGGAGGTTGTTTTCTGACAAAAAATTGGCTTTAAAATCTGATCTATAGTATGAATGTTGTGTTGTTAGTTTTAGGAAAAAATGTGCATTGATCTTGTTGGCTTGCTGTTAGTTTAGGAATTTTTTTTATTAAAATCATGTGCCTTGATCTGTTTTTTCTAGCATGGATGTTGTTGTTGTTACTTTAGGGGAAAAAAAAGTGTTGTGTATTTGTAGGAAAAAACTTAATGTTGAGTTTAGTTTGATTGAGGGGTTTTTTAGGAAAAAACTAATATAGAAAATGCTTGCATTTAGTTTAGTTTGATTGAGAGAGTTGAGTTTAGTTTAGAAAAAAACTAACATAGAAAATGTTGTCGTTTAGTTTAGTTTGATTGAGGGGGTAAGTTTAGTTTAGGAAAAAAACTAACATAGAAAATTGTGTTTAATTTAGTTTAATTGAGCGGGTGAGTTTAGTTTAGAAAAAAACTAACATAGAAAATGTTGATGTTTCATTTAGTTTGATTGAGGGGTAAGTTTAGTTAGGAAAAAAAATAGCATAGAAAATGTTGGTGTTTAGTTTAGTTTGACTGAAGAGTTGTGTTTAGTTTAGGAAAAAAAGTAACATAGAGAAATGTTTGTGTTCAGTTTAGTTTGATCAAAATAATTTTGTGTTAGTTTAATGAGTTTAGTTTGATGAGGGAGAGTAGTTTTTAGTTTGATGTAGTTTATTGGAAGGAAAGATTCTTGTTGTTGCTAAAACAAAATGGTGTACAATTTAAATAAATGCATGTGTGTTGTTTGTGTTAAGTTTTATGAGTTTAGATTTCATATGTTTAATTTTCTTAATATTAATAGTGATTGAGGAATGGTTGAAAACTTTTGTTTAGCATGTTTGGTTAGGATCATATGTTTAATTTTCTTAATATTAGTAGTGGGTTTGTAGATGAGAGGAAATGGTATTAGTCCAAAATATCATGATGTTGGCTTTTGAATCAATATCATGAAATTCAGTAAGTAGTGAACTCCTTGATAGTTTTATTTTTTCTTCGGCGACTTCCTAAGGACATAGTAAGTACATAAGTTTAAGTAACTATTATTCTTCTTGTAGATTGAACTTTCAAGACACCAGATTTATAGTTATGGATAAGTCGTGGATGTCAAAGAATAGAATGTCATCAGAATATCGTTTAGGAGTTGAGACGTTTATCCAAAATGGTATACGACATTCAAATAGGTCAGGTGTCATTTGTTGTCCATGCTTGAAATGTGTGAATGCGAAGTCTCAAAATGCGAATGTCGTAAGAGACCATTTATATATTAATGGCATTGATGAAAGCTACAGAACATGGATTTGGCATGGTGAGTCACTACCGAATGAGAGAAAAGAGGAACCTGAAGTTGAGGACGAAGATGTTGACGACACAATAGGAATGTTTGAGGCTGCACATAACTATTTTAATGACAAGTCTCCAATATTTGAAGAAGTGTTAGATGATGCCAAGAAACCATTGTACTTAAATTGTAACAATTTTACCAAAATATCTGCATTGATAAAGTTATATAATTTGAAAACAAAGTTTGGATGGAGCGATAAGAGTTTCACTGAGTTGTTAGCATTGGTTCGTGACATCTTACCAAGTCCAAATGAACTTCCTAGCTCTACATATCAAGCCAAAAAAATCTTGTGTACTTTTGGAATGAAGTATGAAAAGATTCATGCATGTAGTAATGATTGTTGTTTGTTTAGAAAAGAGTTTGAAGATGTAGAAGTATGCCCTACATGCGGAACATCAAGATGGAAGCTTTGTAAAAATTCGAAGGATGTGATGAAGAACATTCCGGCGAAAGTCATGTGGTATTTCTCTCCTATCCCAAGATTTAAAAGAATGTTTCACAGTAAAGAAATATCGATTTAATGACGGGCAATGAGTTTTAATGACGGGTAATGACCGTCATTAAAAATATATGCCCGTCATTAAAAATTACTTTTCATGACGAGCAATGCCCGTCATTAAAAACTGCGTTCCAACCCACTTTTAATGACGGGCATTGCCCGTCATCAAACACCGCCCGTCATTGTAACATACAATGACACTTGCATAGATGACGGGCGCGCGCCCGTCATTAAAACTCTTTTTTCTACTAGTGATTGTTAAAGTTACAGCAGTCAAACGACACACCCTTGTTGGATCCTTCTGTCTATCGAAGACTCATTGGAAGGTTACTTTATCTAACCATCTCTCGGCCAAACATTGCCTATGCTGTCAACAAATTAAGTCAATTTATCTCCAAGCCTTGTAAATTACATTTAGCTGCTGCCCAACACCTTATCCGTTACTTGAAGTCAGCACCAGGTCAAGGCATTCTTCTTAAACCAGTTTCCTCATTTCAACTGAAGGCGTTTGCATACTCTGATTGGGCATCTTGCCTTGACACTAGGCGTTCGACCACTGGGTTTTGCATCTACCTTGGAGACTCTTTAATATCGTGGAAATCAAAGAAGAATTCATTGTTGCTCGATCATCTGCTGAGGCAGAATACAGGGCTTTGGCCTTGACTATTTGTGAAATTATGTGGTTGTCCTACTTACTCACTGATTTACAGGTACCATTGGCCTCCCCAGCATTATTATTTTGTGATAATCAGGTTGTTGTCCACTTAGCTTCAAATCCCATGTTTCATGAACGAACCAAACATATCGAATTAGACTGTCATTTTATCCGAGACAGGTACCATTGGCCTCCCCAGCATTATTATTTTGATGGTTTTCTGAAACTTTTGCCCATCACTACTCATCTACAACTTGCTGACATTTTCGCCAAGCCCTTACCTTCCAAAGTCTTATGTTCTCTTCTTTTCAAGATGGCCATTGTTGATGTTTTTAGCCCATCTTGAGGGGGAGTATTAGAGATAAAGGTTTTTACTGTTTATTGTTAGTTGGGCTTGTTATTAGTTGTTACTGTTTATTGTTAGTTGGGCTTGTTATTAGTTGGACTTGTTACCTTTAGCTGTTGGATCGGTTATGTATTGATTTTAAATAGAGTGGATATGAAATGAAGAAAGACAAGTGTCTTTTATCCTCCACACCACGTTTGTTAATCTCGCTCATATTCGGTGTCTCTACAAACACGATGTTGAACTCTCCCACCTTTTCTATTTTCCCTCTCTTCCCTGCCCTCAACACCAGATTATTGTTTCGGGTGTAGGAGAATATCCCATTCGTCAACCGTATGATGTCGCTCGGTGTCATGGTCGCACCTCTTAAAGGGTCTTGACACGACCGTGCGGCACTTGCTCTCGCTCACGAGCAAGTCAACCAACTCAAATTCGGATCGCCGGCGGCACAACGGGCCTATATTGCAACCTCTACCCCTGTTCTTGAGAAAAGGTTTTAGAAAACGGGGTCAGAGAGAATTTGTGAAAATATTTTAGAAAGCGTTTGTGAGAGTTTAGAAAGTTAGTTATACAGCTGACAAGCAATAATAAAGAAAGTCACACTTATCTAGCATATAACTCTTGGTAGGGAGAATTGATGAATGTTCGCATCCCCCTATAGTACATTCTTCGAATTTTGGCTATGACCCCCTTGCACGTCATTTTGGCGAGGAGTCATACGCCCACAAAAATACATGGAAATGAAATAACAATGCTAAAGCAAAAGCATACATGAAAACATAATGAAAAAGGATGGGGACGACCATGCGGCCATGGGCAACACGCCTTGGACAAGCATGACCGTGACATTCTCCCCCACTTAATTGGTTGACGTCCTCGTCAACCGACACTCTTCGAACGGGATGGTCCTGGGTCGGCAGTCTTCAAGTCTTCAACTCGGTCCTAATGGACTTCTGCTCCCACGGCTTCCTTCCACATCTGCAAGAACTGCTGCACCTTCTCATATGGGGCAGCGTCTGACTCCGTCCCTTCAGCTAGGACCTCAAAGGAGTTCTTCAGTTTGATCGGCGGGCTTGTCACGTCGCTCGCCTTCATACCACGCTGTGATTGCGTCTTCCAAGCCCCAGGGTAGTCCGACTTCGGCACTACGGGCTCTGCCGCTTTGGCTTCAATTCTTGGAGGGGCCTGTCTCTGACTGTGTCCCTCGACTTCGCGCCTCGGCGCTCTTTGTGTGCACTCTTGCACCTGAACTGTTCTTTCCTTCCCTCCTCTCGGGGGGGTGTACTTTCGACCGCCGCTTCTCTCGTCGCAATGGTCTGTTACTCGTGGCACCTCGCCACAACATTCACTTGGGCCCGCTCTCAGTTGCAAGGCCGATATTACTCGCGCGCCCTTAGGCTGCTTCAACTCCGCTGGCACTACGGCGGGATTTCCTCCTGTGATTACTAGACAACTCGCTAGGGGCACAGGTATGACTTTGTGCTGAAGAAGGAACTTCATTCCCAACACAACATCGAAGTCGTCCATCCTGACGACGACAAGGTCTACTCGACCACCCCAGTCTCCCATCTTGACTGAGACGCCCTTTGCAATTCCTGAAATAGGTAGGGCTGCTGAATTCACAGCTTTCATCCTTCCCGGATCTCGGCTCCACGACAAGTTCAATCGTCTCGCTTCTGTCTCTGAGACAAAATTATGGGTGGCTCCCGAATCGACCATTGTGCTCTTGGTTGTTTTGTTGTTGACATGTGCGTCAACGTACATGAGCCCCTTACTGGATGGGCCCTTTGTCTCTCCCCCATTCTTCTGGAGGGCTGATAAGAATCTTATGGCGCCAATGTACGGATTCTCTAGATTTTCGTCTCGTACGGACTCGATTTCCGTATCGTCGACTTCCTTTCCCTTCTTTGCCTCATAGGACGCTTGAAGGGCCTTGAGGGCTACTTTACTCGGGCACTCACTCACTCGGTGAGGCCCGTCACAAAGAACGCACTTCTGGTAGTAGTTGCCTTTGTTTTGTGGTCTCTGCCACGAATTTCTATTCCTCGGTGGGGACTTCCTGTTGTCCCTTCCTGAACTTCTAGGCCTATCTCCTCCCCCACTCTTGGGAAAGTTAGGCCGATGAGATCGATCATCTCCCCGTGGGGAGGTTTTGCTCGGTCCTGCTTCTTGGGACTGTGCATTAACACCGTCACCACTCAGGTCAAATAGTCGTTCCGCTGCTGCATATGCTTCGGTCAGGTGTTGTACTCGCTGCTCGTACAACTTAGCCCTGGCCCATGGTTGTAGCCCTTCGACAAAGGAGAAGATCTTGTCCTTCTCACTCATATCTCGGATGTCCAACATCAACCCGGCAAACTGTTTGACATATTCGCGGATGGGCCCTTTATGTCTCAACTCTCGAAGCTTGCGCCTTGCTATTATCTCAACATTCTCAGGGAAGAATTGCGAGCGCAATTCTTGTTTCAGCGTCTCCCATGTGTTAATGGTACATATGCCTTCTTGGATGTCCATATAACGGGTCCTCCACCATAGTTTGGCATCGTCTTCTAGATGCATCGTTGCTAAGGTGACTCTTTCTTCGTCGACCACCGTATCACATTGCTCAAAGTATTGCTCCATATCGAAGATGAAGTTTTCCAACACTTTGGCATCTAGAACCCCACAGAAGGGTTTCGGCTCGGGAATCTTCTTCTTCCCCGACTTGGTCGCACCCCCAGGTGAGGTTTGACTTCCCATTGCAATCATGGTGAGATTTAGCTTTGCGGCCATCTCCCCTATCTCGCCCCTACAGACCTTAAGGGCATCTCTCACATCAACAGAAAAGTCGGTAAACATCTGACCCAACTCTTTGTGGGAACAGTCCAGACCATCGACACGTTCCTCAATTTGGGTGACACCGCCTGACGAGCTATCACCACGCTCGTAGTGTCCACCTCGGTTTACCCTGTCTTCGAGGATCTCAACCCTCCCCATCAATTCATAGACGGACATTCCATCGATGCGTCCAGCAATCGCCTATATCATGTCAGCCTTGGTCGCAATCTCTTCCAGTCGAGATTCCAAGAACCGAATACTGTCAGGGACTTCCGTTAAGAGAAGCAACTGCTCCTCGATCTCGGCCAACCGCTCTTTGTCCGACTTCTTTAATTTGTTTGCAGGCATGATTACTGTGTCTTGCCTTCCCGAAGCCAACTAGGCTCTGATACCAACCGTCACAGTCACACCTCTTAAAGGGTCTTGACACAACCGTGCGGCACTTGCTCTCGCTCACGAGCAAGTCAACCAACTCAAATTCGGATCGCCAAGGCTGGCGGGCCTATATCGCAACCTCCACCCCGTTCTTGAGAAAGGTTTTGAAAACGGGTCGAGAGAATTTGTGAAAACATTTTAGAAAGCGTTTGTGAGAGTTTAGAAAGTTAGTTATACAGCTGACAAGCAATAATAAAGAAAGCCACACTTATCTAGCATATAACTCTTGGTAGGGAGAATTGATGAATGTTCGCATCCCCCTATAGTACATTCTACGAATTTTGGCTATGACCCCCTTGCACGTCATTTTGGCGAGGAGTCATACGCCCACAAAAATACATGGAAATGAAATAAAAATGCTAAAGCAAAAGCATACATGAAAACATAATGAAAAAGGATGGGGACGACCATGCGGCCATGGGCAACACGCCTTGGACAAGCATGACCGTGACACTCGGCTCGACCACATCGCACTCATCTCCCCATAGCTGGAAGTGAACCGTTGCTGTTTCGTCGCCCACCAGTGATTGACATGCCTTGTTTTGTCCTTCCATTGTTGTCTTCCCTTTCTCCAGAACTATGAATTCTGCATTCACATTGTTTTGGGTTGCTGGCACCAAGTCCTTGAGAGATATCATTATTTATCTGCTTTTTAAACTCTCACAAACAGACAACCATACAATATTTAATTCAATTTTGTACCATACACATGTTTTATGATTCATGGTAGGCACATAACAATACTTTTTAACCATTCTTTGAATGAAAATTTATCACACGAAAGAAAAACTGCAATCATTTTTCAAGTTTGAAGTAAATATTACAATACTTATCTAAGGTGTAATTTAAATTGATATATTGTGTCAAGTTCATAGTACACATTCATATTTTCCCTAAAAAAAGTGTAATCTAAAAGTTAAAAAATGCAATTTTGAATAATGATAATATTAAACATAGACTAAAACTAAAAGTAACAGACATCATATGTTCTAAAACTTCATTCAGTCATTTCTACGAACAGGTAGAGGATGCTTCACATATGGCCATCTGTAGAAGCTAATTCCTTCGATGGATTTTTTCCCCAAAACAAATGAAAATAAGTAGTTTTCAGAGAAGGAAACTAAGGTTCATGGTATGAGAAAGATGGAAATCGAACTCTATGATTCGAAACCCAAAACTATGTGTCAAAATGATAGTAACATAAAACGCATAAAAAAAAAGGAGAAATAGAAACTTTACCGACTGGTGGAATACTTTGGGCGGACGGTCACAGTCTTCCGGCGAAAGATGAGAAGTTCCGGCGGCAGGAGAGATCTCTCCGATCTGTCCTTTCTCTCGCTCTTTCACTCAATTTTTTTGTTTCTTCTTTCTCTCCCCCATTATTTCCTTCCTCTCTCTCGATTTTTTCCGGTTAAATTAGCAAAAATATCGTTCAAGTATAGGGTTTATTTCAATTATACTCCTAAATCTTGGGAAGTTTCATTTTAACTTTTAACTTTGAAATTTATTTCAAACCAATCTTTAAAAAATTTTTCAATTAAATTTATGGACGAAAAAATGACGTATTTGTATATGTTTTGATTTTTTATAATGTATATGTTCAAATATGTTAATGTAAACAATAATACAAATGCATAAAACATCATTTTCTGACCATGAATTTAACTAAAAAAATTTTCAAGGATATTTTTTAGACAAATATCAAAGTTCAAAGGTTAAAATGAAAATTTTTAGTGTTTAAGGGTATACTTGAAACCAACCCGATAGTTGAGTATTTTTTATAATTTAACCAATTTCTTTCTCTTCTAATTTTAATCACAATTTTTTTGGGTAATTGTATTGGGTACAAATTAGAGTAAATTATTTACAAATATAAGAACTTTAAAAAAGATTTGCAAATATAGCAAATCTTTTAAATGAAGCTTTGTTGTTCCCTTTTTACCCTTATGGTTGCATATGAGAGTGAAAAAAATGACCACTCAAATGATGTGATTTTCTTAATGTCTCCAAACACTCTCGCATGAGAATTTTTTTTTGCATTTTTTTCTTTTAATTTTCGTTGTCTCCTTCTCCTCCTCCTCTCTCCACATGTGCCCTTTTCCATTTTCTTCATACACATGTTTTTCATTCCAACTTTTTATGTAGTTTAGAAATTTTATGATCATAACATTAATTAAATTTTCTTGAAAATTTCAATTAACAAAAAAAAAATCATATTGTACTAGATGTTATACCACGAGAGATTAAAACCTATAACAATTTCGTCGCTGATATATTAATTAAAAAGCATCAAATAGTGATAGAGAAATAAAAGAAATAAAAAGATGAGATATTAATTAAAAAAATATCATTGGATAGAATGTGTAATTAAAAAAACACTTTTACATTTGAACAAAGTTCTACATAAATGATTAATCTTTAATGAAAAACTTTTGGGTTTAATCTTTCAATCTTCAATTTAACACTTACGAAGTTTCTAAATTACTCAATTGGGGACTTTGAAATAAGTTTCGTCCAATAACCCAAAAAATGATCTATCTCAATTTAGTAACTTAATTCTAAAAACACTCCAAAAGACAAAATTAGTCGGATCTGAAAACTCGGGGCGTTACACAAGAAGTCTATCAGTGATAGTGATAGACTTTAATAAACACAAATAAATAACAACAAACAAGAAGTCTTCAGTGATAGCGACAGACTTTTATCACTGATAGACTTCAATCAATACTGATAAAATACACCAAGCAAGAAGTCTATTAGTGATAATGATAGACTTCAATAAATACCAATAAACAAAGAACAAACAAGAGGTCTATCATGATGGAATCTAGATCCCAAAACGCAACATGGATCGAAAACCTCGTTTTTGGTTTGACTAAACCAAGTATTGGCAAATATTCATCGATATGCAATTAGGCATGGAAAAAATACAGTAAAGTATGCTGAAACAATTTCTAAACTAAAAGGTTAAGAAAATTTTACCTTTTTTGCTTTTGGTTTGCAACACCTTGCAATTCCTTTTTTTTTAGCAAATTTTCTTGAATCCTATTCTTTAGAACACCACAAATTGAAGAGCACCTCATATTCTCTGGATGCTTAGATCAAAGCTTTCTAGGAAGCAATGATTTTTTTGGGAAGGGAAAAATTGCAGAGAGAATTTTTCTTGGCAGAGAGTTTTTCTACAAAAATTAACACACACCAGGGAGTGATTGATCGATCAATCAAAACTTTCTCCCAACCCCCTACACTTATCGATAGGGAGTGGGAGAAGAACAAGAAAGTGGGGAACGTGTCAATCACACGTTCCCTTTAATTAATTAAAAATATAATTAATTAATTAATAATTAAATTAATAATATAATTAAATCATATTTTATTATATTAATATGTATAATCTTTTTAATTAAATCATATTTAATTAATTAATTAAATAATTCATAATCAAACATCAAAGGTTTAATTTAGGTTATTTAATCACATTCCCTTTAACCTATAGTCTTAATGTACATCATATGCACATTAAATTTTAACCTATAGTTTTAATATGGATCTCATTCAAATTAAAACAATATTTGAACTCTTTCAAATATTCAATTCTCTCAAATAATTTACTTTGAATCTTATTCAAATTAAATTTATACTATAAAGTTTTAATGTGCATAAAAACTTTATATTATAATGTATCTCCATGCATCATGTTAATTCCCAAAATGAATTTGAACATTTCAAATTCTAATAAATATTTAATAATCTAAGAACTCTTTATGAGCTAGGAAGTGGACCTAATAAACCTACAGATCAGAAGCTCCAATGATACAAGATTATTAAGTTAACCTCATTAACCCCTAATCAACATTCGTTAACTGCAGGAACACTACACTAAAGTCCCGCAGTTGCATTCTTCTCACTGCAGATATATTTCTGTGTCCATGGATATCGACCAATAACAACCAGTCAATCCTTCACGAGCGTTCGTTACGCAAGCTGGGTCAAATTACCGTTTTACCCCTAGGTTACATCTTTTAGCCTTAAGTACCAGTGCTCCTCTAATGAACAACCTGTTTATGGTGCTACCAATAAATAGAAGTCCCTCTTGGGCTAGTGAGAGGGTTGGGCCTTTTGTTCAAGTCCCGAAGACACCACTTAAGGGAACACTCATTTTCTTACCCTAATGGCGAGAAGGAGTGAATTCCATCTTGTAAGGTTAAGTCCCCAGCTGTCTGCTCGATTGTGTCTCCTAGAAGGTAGGCATATTGAGTCGGCGTCTCGGGCCACTCTCACCCATACTAGTCAAAGGACAATCCCTCACAAACAAGAGTTCGTAACCTGCTCAGGATTGAGATCAAGTTGCCTAGGTCATCCTATTGAAATAGAAACCTAACTAGTCAACGGAGTTACATCTATTGGTTACTATTTCGTGGTCCGGTCTTATGTAATCTCATCACATAGGAAATTCCCACTCACATGTCGTCTACATGAACACGTTAGATCACTGTGTTTGTATCATATACAAAGTGGGTCATATCCATAGTATCACCGGGATAAGGTACCCAACCTCATCCTTTTACTATAGACCTTTTAGACTGTTTCTCGAACTATGATCCTAATATGTCTTCAACATCCAGTTCAAGAGACATACAACAACCTAGGATGCTTGTTTATTGGATTTAGGGTTAGTATAAGGCAATTAATAGAAATGTTGAAGAAACAATTGTTGGGGTTTGTGCCCTAAAACTCGTAGTTTGTAATTATGTTCTAATTTTTTTGTAATAAAGTGTTATTATTTCAATAAAGAGTTATTGTTCGTTATTTACGATATTGTCATTGTTTTAACCCTAAACCCAATAAACTAAACATCCAAGATTGTAAAATGTATCTTTAACTGAATGTAGTGTACACATAAAGGATCTCGGTTCGTGATACAACCTAAAGGGTCTATAGTAAGGGGATAAGGTTTGGGTACCTTACCCAGGTAAAACTATGGATTGGCCCACTTTGTATATGATACAAACACTGTGATCCTAACGTGTTCGTGTAGATGACATGTGAGTGAGGATATCCTATGTAATGAGATTACATAAGACCGGACCGCGAAATAGTAACCACTAGGTGTAATTTTGTTTACTAGTTAGATTTCTATTTCACTAGGATGACCTAGGCAACTTGATCTCAATCTTGAGTAGGTTACGAACTCCTGTTCGCGAGGGATTGTCCTTTGACTAGTATGGGTGAGAGTGGCCAGATTCGTCGACTCAATATGCTTACCTTCTTAGGGACAAGACCAAGTGAGCAGTTGGGGACTTAACCTAGCAAGATGGAATTCACTCCTTCCCGCCTACTAGGGTAAGTAGAGGAATGTTCCCTTAAGTGGTGTCTCCGGGACTTGAACAAAGGGTCTGACCCTCTCATTGGCCCGAAAGGGACTCTGTTTATTAGGACCACAAACAAATTGTTCATTAGAGGAACACTGGTACTTAAGGTACAAGATGTAACCCAGGGGTAAAACGGTAATTTGACCTAGTTGGTGTTACGAACACTCGTGAAGGATTGACTTGCTGTTATTGGTCAATATCCATGGACACAAAAATCTATCTGCAGTGAGAAGAGTGCAGCTGCGGGACTTTAGTGGAGTGTTCCCGCAGTTAACGAATGGTGATTAGGAGGTTAATGAGATTAACCGAGTAATCTCGTATCGTTGGAGCTTATGATCTATAGGTCCATTAGTTCCACCTTCTAGCTCGTAAAGGGTTCTTAGATCGTTTAAATTTGAAATGTTCAAATTCATTAGGGAATAAATTTAATGTATATAGATACGATATAATATAAAGTTTTGAAACTATATATTATAAATTTAATGTGAATATGATTCATATTAAACTATATGAGAGAATTAAATATTTGAAAGAGTTCAAATATTATTTTAAATGTGAATGCGATTCATATTTAAAAACTATAGGTTATAATTTAATGTGCATAAGATGTGCATTAAAACTATAGGTTAGAGGAGGAAAAGATTAAATCTGATTTGATCCTAATTATTAATTAAATATATGATATTTAATTAATTAATTAAATTTGATTTAATTATTTTAATAATTAATTATTGGGAACGTGTCAGGAGGACATGTTCCCCTCTTCCCACCTCATTCCCTATCGATAGGGAGTGGGGAAGCTCTCCTCTCGCATTCAACTTCTCGTTGGACAGAAGTCGGAATTGATCGATCGATCAATGTGTGAAACTCACTGAAAGAATTCTCTCTCAAAAAATTCTCTCACTCTCCAATTGTTGGATCTCTTCCCACCTAGGGTGATCTAAGTAGATACTTAGAGATATAGGAGGTTTTCCAAGTGGTGTTGTCCTGTTGGAAAAGAAGTACAGAGGATTTTCTTATTTGATGTTGTTGTGCAATTGAATCAAGGAGTTGCTGGAAATTCGTAACTACAAAGGTAAATTCTGAATTCCCTTTTAGTTTAGTTTCATTTACAACATGTTTGCATGATTAGTTCCATGCTTAATTAGATTAGAATGTATGTTTATCTCTGTTTTTCATCAATGTATTGGTATTTGTGTTCAACCAAAATAAACTAGCAAAATCAATTTCAAATCATGTTTCCGCTGCTCAAAGGGATCCGATCTCCATCAATTGGTATCAGAGCAATGCTTGTTTTGTTTTGGTTGAAACAAATTTGCATTGGTTAGGTGGGAATTGCATTTTGGTTTGCTATAAAACTGTTTATGAATTTTTTGGCCTTAGTTTCCTTTGATTTGATCAAATTAAATGTAAAGGCCCCTGCGTTTTGGGCAATTAAGTACATAATCGAGTTTGTAAATGAGTTGTGAGTCGTTCAGGACCAGTTTCGTGCAATTCGGATGAGTATTGAAGGAATAATTGGCGATTGAAGCTGTTTTGTTCGAAGGAAAATGTTGTTGTCGAAGCATCGCCATGTTAACGCTACCAAAGCCAAGTTACGCTGGCGAGGAACTGGCGTTAACGCCAAAGGCTCCTATCGATGCGGGAGCTCGAGTCGTCGGCGGCGTTGCAAGGTCGTCCTCTCTGCGTTTTAACGCTACCCCGATACCAGCGCGCGCGCGCGAATGAAGCTAAGCGTAACGCGCTCCGCCAGCAGTAACGCTGCGTGACGCCAACCTAAAGCGGCGATCGTGCCGAGCGGCGGTTGGTCTGCGTTTCGGTCCGTCGAAAGCGGTTTGAGCCCGGTTCAAGGAGTTTTGGACCGATTTTGTAATAAGATTAGTGTAATTTTATTATTTTTGCACTTTAGGGGCCAATCTTTTCCGGTTTTACAACTATTTTTCTTTATGAATGTCATTTAGAATTTTTCCCACCTTAGGATAAGCATGCTCATGCATTTTATTTGTATAATTGTTATATAAATATGGTAGAAATGCATGATCTAATTTATTTTTCATAAGTATTTATTTATAATTGTTATAATTAGATAATATGGAAAATAAATTGCATGGAGCATGAAATTACTTAGTTTAAAATAATAACAATTAAGTAATTTTAGTTATTCAATTAGTTGAATAAGTTTATAATTCCAATTTGGCTTTATAATATAGTTCCTTGTCATAGGTTAATTATTAAAATTTATAAAAGTTATAAATTAAAGGGGTTTTAGAAACCATAATCTATAACAAAGAATTGCATGCAAACATAGGAACTTGGGTTAAAAATTTAAATTTGTTTTAAATTGTTTAAAATTAATTTAGACCTAAGTTTTAATTTCTAATAGGATTAGAAGTTTGTCTTACATAGTATTTTAAATAGTTAAAAATATAGTAGGACAATAGGAACTCTACTGGTGAAGTTCTGTTTAAGGTTGGGGGTACTTAAGTTGACGGTTAACGGAACACCTCCTACCTGGGAACTGACCCGGAGCTTGAGTTGAATTAACCATAGTCCTATTTTATATCTAGGTAATTAAAAGGTTTATTCACCTAGACATAAGGTTAAAAGACCTAGTTATAATAGTTATAATAGGCATAGACTTAGATAGATTCTTTTAGCCAGAATCCGACTAAGTTAATCTTACACCCTAACCTTAGGAGCTTCAGTGGGAGAAAACGAGATGTTCGCATCGAGTTTACTCTCACGTCCACAAGAGAACACTGTGAGTTCCATGCTCGGCTACATGGCATCAATAGGGCGTCCCCCTACGGTAAGTGTTTGCATGGTTCAATACCAAGGTGAATGAGGGAAGTATCCATAGTAAATGGGAGCAGGGACGCGTGTCAACGTATCCTACGGTCTCCTCCATTAGGTCGCACCGTGAGATTTCTATAGTCCGCTTGCTAGGTTGTCCTTGAACAACCTATCCCTACGGAGGGCCTGACTATAGGGATCGAAACACGGCGAACTCCAGAAATGGATAGGGTCTCTTAGGTAATTTGCCAACAGTTGTCTTTCTTAATAGTAGCCTGTTGGCTCGGACCTATTGGATCTAAAAATGGTAGGGTCACATTTACAGGATAAGTTAAGCTAGTTAACAAGTCCTTGACCAAACAAACGGTAGCTAAGGATCATTGGGACATGAGATGTTCTGGTAGTGAGAATTGGCTGAGATAGTCTCAATTCAGGTGAGGAGTGACTGACCACCCGACGGTGGCTTTTGTTCTAAACTCTTGAAGTATCGTTGCAAAATTAAACGTTAAATTTAAACACTAGGGTTCTTTAATAATTTTGCTAAATTGTTGGTTTATAATGGGTTAAAGGCATAACTAATTAGAACTACTTTTGAAATTTCAGTATATCGTCCTCAATTATAGCCTTACTCAAAAGCGAATGTTTAACTGGTGATAACTATACTACGTGGAAGTCCAACCTGGATGCGATTCTGGTTATGGATGACCTTCGGTTTGTACTGACTGAGGAATGTCCTCAGGTCCCTGCTCAAAACGCACCACAATCAGTTAAGGATGCGTTTGACCGCTGGTCTAAGGCCAATGAAAAGGCCAAGGCCTATATCCTGGCTGGCATATCTGATGTTTTTGCCAGGAAGTTAGAGGGAATGGTCTCAGCTCGTGAGATCATGGGTTATCTGCAGAGTTTGTCTAGACAACCGTCTGAACAAATTCGGCACGAATCCCTCAAGTACGTTTATAACGTGCGCATGAAGAAGGGAACTTCAGTGAGAGAACATGTTCTTGATCTTATAGTTCACTTCAACGTGGCCGAAATGAACGGAGCGGTCTTGGATGAGCAAAGTCAGGTATTCTTCATCCTGGAATCTCTTCTTCCTGCCATTCCGTAGCAATGCAGAGATGAACAAAAAGGAATATAACCTGACTTCCCTCCTAAATGAACTGCAGACTTACCAGTCTCTTATGGATAATAAGGGACAGGTTGATGGAGAGGCAAATCAGTTTGCCCATTCCAAAAGGGTCCAGATGGGTCCATCCTCTGGAACCAAACCCTGCGGTTCTTCTTCTAGGATTAAGAAGACTCGGAAGAAGAGGAAAGGAGAAAAAGGGAAACTTTCTGCTACTGCAGACATTGAGCTCGAAGAGAAGAAAGGTAAATTCGATTTACTTGTTCTTGAAACTTGCTTAGTGGAAAATGATTATTTTACCTGGATACTTGATTCAGGAGCCACCAATCACGTTTGCTCTTATTTATAGGAAACTAGTTCCTTCAAGGAGCTCGAAGAGGGTGAGATGACGCTCAGGGTCGGAACGGGAGACGTCATCTCAGCTCGTACAATGGGAGATGTCAAGCTGTTTTTTAGAGATAGATTTATCTTTTTAGAAAATCTGTATATAGTTCCTAAGATTAAGAGGAACTTAATTTCTATCTCTTGTTTAATTGAACTTGGCTATTGTATTACCTTTTCGTTTAATGAAGCGTTCATTTTAAAGAAAAGTGTCAATATTTGTTCTGCTAAGTTAGAAAACGACTTGTATGTACTTAAACCAAATCAAACTAAAGCAATTTTGAAGCATGAGATGTTTAAAACTACTAATACTCAAAGTAAAAGGCAAAGAATTTCTCATAATAATACCTATCTTTGGCATCTTAGACTTGGTCATATAAATCTCAATCGGATTGAGAGACTATCTAAGAATGGACTTCTAAACAAGTTAGAAGATGATTCTTTACCTCCTTGCGAATTTTGCTTGGAATGTAAAATGACTAAGCGACCTCGAGGTGGAGAGTATATGGATTTGAGATTCCAAGACTATTTGATAGAACATGGAATTAAATCTCAACTCTCAGCACCTAATACACCACAGCAAAATGGTGTGTTAGAAAGGAGAAATAGAACCTTGTTGGACATGGTTCGATCTATGATGAGCTATGCTCAATTGCCTACCTCGTTTTGGGGATACGCAATAGAGACTGCAGTTCAAATCTTGAACACTGTTCCATCAAAGAGTGTTTCAGAAACCCCTTTTGAATTGTGGAATGGGTGTAAACCTAGTTTACAACACTTCAGGATTTGGGGTTGTCCGGCACACGTGTTGTTGACAAACTCAAAGAAACTGGAACCTCATTCAAGATTATGCCAATTTGTTGGCTATCCCAAAGAAACAAGAGATGATCTTTTCTACGACCCACAAGAAAACAAGGTGATTGTATCGACAAACGCCACTTTCTTGGAGGAAGATCACATGACGAACCATAAACTACATAGTAAACTAGTACTAAATGAAGCTACAAATGAACCAACAAGAGTTGTTGATCAAGTTGGACCTTCATCAAGAGTTGATGAAGAAGTCAACACATCAAGTCAGTCTCGTCCTTTTCAATCGTAAGGAATGCCTCGACACAGTAGGAGGGTTGTTTCCCAACCTGACCGCTACTTGAGTTTAGCTGAAACTTAATTCGTCATACCTGATGACAACGTAGAAGATCCATTGTCTTATAGACAGACAATGAATGACGTAGACAAGGACTAATGGATCATAGCCATGGACCTTGAAATGGAGTCAATGTACTTCAATTCAGTATGGGAACTTGTAGACCAACCAGAAGGGGTAAGACTCATAGGGTGTAAATGGATCTACAAGAGAAAGAGAGATGCAGCCGGAAAGGTACAGACCTTTAAGGCTAGACTTGTAGCAAAGGGTTTTACCCAAAAAGAAGGGGTTGACTAAGAGGAAACTTTTTCCCCTGTTGCTATGCTTAATTCTATAAGGATACTCTTGTCCATAGCCGCATTTTATGATTATGAAATTTGGCAAGACGTCAAGACTGCCTTTTTGAATGGTAATCTTGATGAGAGCATCTATATGTCTCAGCCCGAAGGGTTCATAACCCAAGGTCAGGAGCCAAAACGTTTGCAAGCTCAATCGATCCATTTATGGGTTGAAACAAGCATCCAGATCTTGGAACATAAGATTTGATCTGCGATCAAGTCTTATGGCTTTGACCAAAACGTTGATGAGCCTTGTGTTTACAAGAGGATCATCAACGACAAAAGTAGCTTTCTTGGTACTTTATGTGGATGATATCTTACTTATTGGGAATGAAGTAGGATACCTTATGACATAAAGAATTGGTTGGTGACCCAATTCCAAATGAAAGATTTGGGAGAGGCGCAGTATGTTCTTGGGATTCAGATTTTCAGGAATCGCAAGAACGAAACACTAGCTCTGCCTCAAGCATCTTATATCGACAAAATGTTGGTCCGATATTCGATGTAGAATTCCAAAAGGGGCTTATTACCCTTCAAGCATGAAGTTCATCTGTCTAAGGAACAGTGTCCTAAGACACCTCAAGAGGTTGAGGATATGAGACGTATTCCCTATGCCTTTGCAGTAGGTAGCCTAATGTATGCTATGTTGTGCACGAGGCCAAACATTTGTTATGAAGTGGGAATAGTCAGTAGGTACCAATCCAATCCAGGGTTAAACCACTAGACCGTAGTTAAAAATATCCTCAAGTATCTTAGGAGAACGAGGGACTATACGCTTGTGTATGGGACTCAGGATTTGATCCTTACTGGATACACTGATTCTAATTTTCAGACCGATAAGGATTCTAGGAAATCCACATCGGGATCAGTTTTCACCCTTAACGAGGGAGGTATAGTATGGCGAAGCATCAAGCAAGGATGCATCGCAGACTCCACGATGGAGGATGAGTATGTCACTGCTTGTAAAGCAGCTAAAGAGGTTGTTTGGCTAAGGAAATTTCTTACTGATTTGGAAGTTGTTTCAAATATGGAATTTCCCATCACATTATACTGTGACAACAGTGGTGCGGTAGCAAATTCGAAAGAACCTCTTAGCCATAAGTTAGGCAAGCACATCGAGAGGAAGTATCACCTAATACGAGAAATAGTGCAACGAGGAGATGTGACAGTCACGAAGATCGCTTCAGAGCACAACATTGTTGATCCGTTTACAAAGACTCTCACGGCTAAATTGTTCGAGGGTCATCTGGAAAGTCTAGGTCTACGAGATATGTACATAGGCTAATCTAGGGCAAGTGAGAGATATGTAATGGGGTATATGGATACCCTTGTTTATTGTATTTGTATCTCTGTAACCACTGTTTTAGATTGTAATGTACCCCACTAGAGTTTTAGTTCAAGTATGAGTTTGTTGGGTTTTGTGCCCTAAAACTCGTAGTTTGTAATTATGTTCTAATTTTTTGTAATAAAGTGTTATTATTTCAATAAAGAGTTATTGTTCGTTATTTACGATATTGTCATTGTTTTAACCCTAAATCCAATAAACTAAACATCCAAGGCTGTAAAATGTATCTTTAACTGAATGTAGTATACATATAAAAGATCTCGGTTCGAGATACAACCTAAAGGGTCTATAGTAAGGGGATAAGGTTTGGGTACCTTAACCTGGTAAAACTATGGATATGCCCCACTTTGTATATGATACAAACACTATGATCCTAACGTGTTCGTGTAGATGACATGTGAGTGGGGATATCCTATGTAATGAGATTACATAAGACCGAACCGCGAAATAGTAACCACTAGGTGCAACTCCGTTGACTAGTTAGGTTTCTATTTCACTAGGATGACCTAGGCAACTTGATCTCAATCCTGAGCAGGTTACGAACTTTTGTTCGCAGGGATTGTCCTTTGACTAGTATGGGTGAGAGTGGCCTACCTTCTTGGGGACAAGACCGAGTGAGCAGCTAGGGACTTAGCCTAGCAAGATGGAATTCACTCCTTCCCGCCTACTAAGATAAGTAGAGGAATGTTCCCTTAAGTTGTGTCTTCAGGACTTCAACAAAGGGCCCAACCCTCTCATTGGCCCAAGAGGGACCCTGTTTGTTGGTAGGACAACAAACAAATTGTTCATTAAAGGAGCACTGGTACTTAAGGTACAAGATGTAACCCAGGGGTAAAACGATAATTTGACCAAATGGTGTTACGAACATTAAATGAAGGATTGACTTGTCTTTATTATTGGTCAATATCGGTGGACACGAGAAATATATCTGCGGTGAGAAGAGTGCAATCTGCGGGAATTTAGTGGAGTGTTCCCGCAGTTAACGAATGTTGATTAGGAGGTTAATGAGATTAACAGGAAGTAATCTCGTATCGTTGGAGCTTCCGATGCAGTAGGTCCATTAGGTCCACCTTCTAGCTCGTAAAGGGTTCTTAGATCGTTTGAATTTAAAATGTTCAAATTCATTAGGGAATAAATTTAATGTATATAGATACGATATAATATATAGTTTTGGAACTATATATTATATCAATGTGAATATGATTCATATTAAATTATATGAGAGAATTAAATATTTGAAAGAGTTCAAATATTATTTTAAATGTGAATGTGATTCATATTTGAAAACTATAGGTTATAATTTAATGTGTATAAGATGTGCATTAAAACTATAGGTTAGAGGAGAAAAAGATAAAATATGATTTGATCTTAATTATTAATTAAATATATGATATTTAAATAATTAATTAAATTTGATTTAATTATTTTAATAATTAATTATTGGGAATGTGTCAGGAGGACATGTTCCCCTCTTCCTACCTCATTCCCTATCGATAGGGAGTGAGGAAACTCTCCTCTCTCATTCAACTTCTTGTTGGACAAAAATGGGAATTGATCGATCGATCAATGTGTGAAACTCACTGAAAGAATTCGCTCTCAAAAAATTCCCTCACTCTCCAATTGTTGGATCCCTTCCCACCTAGGGTGATCTAAGTAGATACTCAGAGATATAGGAGGTTTTTCAAGTGGTGTTGTCTTGTTGGAAAGGAAGTACAGAGGATTTTCTTATTTGTTGTTGTTGTGCAATTGAAGCAAGGAGTTGCTGGAAATTCGTAACTACAAAGGTAAATTCTGACTTCCCTTTTAGTTTAGTTTCATTTACAGCATGTTTGCATGATTAGTTCCATGCCTAATTAGATTAGAATGTATACTTATCTCTGTTTTTCACCAATGTATTGGTATTTGTGTTCAACCAAAATAAACTAGCAAACTCGATTTCAAATCACGTTTTCGCTGCTCAAGGGGATCCGATCTCCATCAACAATAACACTTTATTGAATTAAATAGAACAATGTTACAAACTACGAGTTTTAGGGCATAAAACCCAACATATCAGTGTTAGTGATAGACTCCAATCAACACTGATGAACACTACCAACCAAGAAGTTTATCAGTTATACTGATATCTTTCTATCACTGATAAACTCCAATTATCACAAATAAACAATACCAAATAAGAAGTCTATTAGTGAAAATAATAGACTTCTATCATTGATAGAATTCAATAAACACAGATAAACAACAATAGACAAGAAGTCTAGCAGTGACAATGTTCTATCACAAATAGACTTCAATCAGAAGAAATAAACAATATAAATAGAAGTCTATTAGTGATAGTGATAGACTTCTATCACTAATAGACTCCAATCAAAACAGATAAACAAAACATATATAAGTCTGTTAGTGATAGTGATACATGATAGACTCCTATCACTGATAGACTCTAATAAGAAGATTTAAACAATAGAAATAGAAGTCTATCGATGATAATGATAGATTTCTATCACTGATCGATTCCAATCAAAACAGATAAAACAACACATATAGAACTCTATTGGTGATAGTTATAGGCTTCTGTTACTCATAGACTTCAATCAGAAGAGATAAACAACACAAATTGGTGATAGTGATAGACTTCAACCAGAACAAATAAAAATCCCAAACAAGAAGTTTATCAGTAATAGTAATAGACTTCTATCATTGATAGACTTCAATCATAACATATAAAAATCCCAAACAAGAAGTCTATCAGTGATAGTGATAGACTTCAACCAGGAAAAAAATCAAACGAAAAAGTCTATCAGTGATAGTGATGAACTTCTATCATTGATAGACTTCAATCCGAACAGATAAAAAATCTCAAACAAGAAGTCTATTAGTGATAGTGATAATAATAGACTTCTATCATTGATAGACTTCAATCAAAATAGATAAACAATCCAGCCAAGAAGTCTATCAATGATAGACTTTGATAGACTTCTATCAGTGATAGACTTCTATCATTGAAATGGGTTGTGGATTTTTTTGTAATTTAAATGGTTTGAGCAACCAATTTTGCTATATTTGCTATATTTTTTTTACATTTTTCTATATGTGCTATTTGTTACCCTCATTTTTCCATATGCCCAATTGTCCCTTTTTTTTTTCTCATTTTCTCACCATTTTGTTTTTGGATTTTTTCTCTAAGTCTCATCATCTTTTCTCTCTCCCTCTAGTTTTAATTTTCCAGAATTTGAAATCAAAATTGATTTAACAAAAAACCCAAATCCTGTTTCAAATTCTTGACTACAAAATAGAACAATTTCAAAATCTCTAAGACTAGACTAAACATCTCACTAAAGACTAAACATCTCACTAAAATAATGAATGTTTAGAATTAAAAAAAAATACGAGAGGAAGGGAATGCAGAGAAAAGAGTTATTATTTTAGGACAATTGGGCATATGGAAAAATGAGGGTAAAAAAACAACACATACAACAAAATATAAAAAGAAATTGCAAATATAGCAAAATTGGTTGTTCAACTCATTTAAATTACAAAAAACCCCATAGCCCATATCAGTGATTAGAAGTCAATCACTGATAGACTTCTTGGTCAGATTGTTTTATCTATTTTGATTAAAGTTTATCAATGATAGAAGTTTATTACTATCACTATCACTGATAGACATCTTGTTTTGGATTTGTATTGGTTCTGATTAAAGTCTATCAATGATAGAAGTTTATCACTATCACTGATAGACTTCTATTTGTGTTGTTTATCTTTTCTGATTGGAGTCTATCAATGATAGAAGTCTATCACCATCACCAATAGACTTTTACATGTGTTGCCTTATCTATTTTAATCAGAATGGATTAGTGATAGAAATCTATCACTAGCATCGATAGACTTCTATCTGTGTTGTTTATCTCTTCTTATTGGAGTCTATTAGTGATATAAGCCTGTCACAATCACTGATAGAATTCTATATGTGTTGTTTATATCTGTTCTGATTGGAGTCTATCACTAATAGAAGTCTAACACTATCACCGATATACTTCTATTTATATTGTTTATCTCTTTTGATTGAAGTCTATCTGTGATAGAAGTCTATCACTTGATGGAGATCGGATCCCCTTGAGGAGCGGAAACGTGATTTGAAATCGATTTTGCTAGTTTATTTTAGTTGAACACAAATACCAATACATTGGTGCAAAACAGAGATAAGCATACATTTCTAATCTAATTAGGCATGGATATTAAACATGCAAACATGTTGTAGATAAATAAACAATAAGGAAATTCTAAATTTACCTTTGTAGTTTTTCCAACAGAACTCCTTGCTCCTTTTGCACAACAACTCAACAACGTTCTTCTCCTCTGTTCTTTCTTCTCCACAGGGACAACACCACGAGGAAAACCTTCTATGGCTCTGAGTTCCACTTAGATCTCCCTTGGTGGGAAGAGTTCCAACAATTTGGAAGAGAAGGAAGGGAATTAGAGAGAGGGAATTTTTCAGAGAGAGCAATTCTCCAATTGCACTGCATTCAACGATTGATCGATAGATCCCCGCTTCTGTCCAACGAGAAGTTGAATGAGAGAAAAGAGCTTCCCCACTCCCTATCTATAGGTAGTGAGGTGGGAAGAGGGGAGCGTGTCCTCCTCACACGTTCTCAATAATTAATTAACTAATTATTAATTAATTATTAAAATAATTAAATCAAATTTAATTAATTAATTAAATATCATATATTTATTTAATAATTAAGATCAAATCATATTGAATCTTTTTCTCCTCTAACCTATAGTTTTAATGCACATCTTATGCACATTAAATCATAACCTATAGTTTTCAAATATGAATCACATTCACATTTAAATTAATATTTGAACTCTTTCAAATATTTAATTCTCTCATATAATTTAATATGAATCATATTCACATTAAATTTATAATATATAGTTCCAAAACTTTATATTATATCATATCTATATACATTAAATTTATTCCTTAATGAATTTGAACATTTCAAATTCAAACGATCTAAGAACCTTTTACGAGCTAAAAGGTGGACCTAATGGACCTACAGATCAAAAGCTCCAACGATACGAGATTACTCGGTTAATTTCATTAACCTCCTAACCAACATTCGTTAACTGCGGGAGACTCCACTGAAGTCTCACAGTTGCACTCTTCTCACTGCAGATATTTTTCTGTGTCCACGGATATTGACCAATAATAGCAAGTCAATCCTTCATGAATATTCGTAACACCAGCTGGGTCAAATTACCGTTTTACCCCTGGGTTACATCTTGTAACTTAAGTACCAGTGCTCCTCTAATGAACAATTTGTTTGTGGTCCTACCAACAAACAGAAGTCTCTCTCGGGCCAATGAGAGGGTCGGGCCCTTTGTTCAAGTCCCGGAGACACCACTTAAGGGAACATTCATCTACTTACCCTAATAGGCGGGAAGGAGTGAATTCCATCTTGTTAGGCTAAGCCCCCAACTGCTCACTTGGTCTTGTCCCCAAGAAGGTAGGTGTCACACCCCTGAGAGTCGGCGAATCTGGCCACTCTCACCCATACTAGTCAAAGGACAATCCCTCGCAAACAGGAGTTAGAAACCCGCTCAGGATTGAGATCAAGTTGCCTAGGTCATCCTAGTGAAATAGAAACCTAACTAGTCAACGGAGTTACATCTAGTGGTTACTATTTCGCGGTCTGGTCTTATATAATCTCATTACATAGGATATCTCCACTCACATGTCATTTACACGAACACGTTAGGATCACAGTGTTTGTATCATATACAAAATGGGCCACATCCATAGTTTTACCAGGGCAAGGTACCCAAACCTTATCCCCTTACTATAGACCCTTTAGGTTGTATCTCGAACCGAGACCCTTTATATGTACACTACATTCAGTTAAAGATACATTTTACAGCCTTGGATGTTTAGTTTATTGGATTTAGGGTTAAAACAATGGAAATATCGTAAATAACGAATAATAACTCTTTATTGAAATAATAACACTTTATTACAATAATTAGACCATAATTACAAACTACGAGTTTTAGGGCACAAACCCCAATAAACTCCCACTTGAACTAAAACTCTAGTGGGGTACATCATAATCTAAAACAGTGGTTATAGAGATACAAATACAATAAACTAGGGCATCCATATACCCATTACATATCTCCCACTTGCCCTAGATTAGCCTACTTACATTTCTCGTAGATCTAGACTTTCCAGATGACCCTCGAACACTTTAGTCGTGAGAGTCTTTGTAAACGGATCAGCAATGTTGTGCTATGAAGCGACCTTCGTGACTTACACATCTCCTCGTTGCACTATTTCTCGTATCAGGTGATACTTCCTCTCGATGTGCTTTCAATTGGCTATCGCACCACTGTTGTCACAGTATAAGATGATGGGAAAATCCGTATTTGGAACAACTTCCAAATCAGTAAGAAATTTCCTTAGCCAAACAACCTCTTTAGCTGCTTCACAAGCAACGACATATTCAGCCTCCATCGTGGAGTCAGCGATGCATCCTTGCTTGATGCTTCGCCATACTATAGCTCCCCCGTTAAGGGTGAAAACTGATCCCGATGTGGATTTCCTAGAATCCTTATCGGTCGGAAAATCGTAATCGCAGTATCCAGTGAGATCAAATCCTTAGTCCCATACACAAGCGTATAGTCTCTCGTTCTCCTAAGATACTTGAGGATATTTTTAACTGTGGTCCAGTGGTCTAACCCTGGATTGGATTGGTACCTACTGACTATTCCCACTGCATAACAAATGTCTGGCCTCGTGCACGACATAACATACATTAAGCTACCTACTGCAGAGGCATAGGGAATACGTCTCATATCCTCAACTTCTTGAGGTGTCTTAGGACATTGTTCCTTAGACAGATGAACTCCATGCCTGAAGGGTAATAAGCCCCTCTTTGAATTTTGCATCGAATATCAGGCCAACATTTTGTCGAAATAAGATGCTTGAGACAGAGCTAGCGTTCTGTTCTTGCGATTCCTGAAAATCTGAATCCCAAGAACATACTACGCCTCTCCCAAATCTTTCATTTGGAATTGGGTCGCCAGCCAATTCTTTATGTCAGTAAGGTATCCTACATCATTCCCAATGAGTAGGATATCATCCACATAAAGGACTAAGAAAGCTACTTTGTTGTCAAAGCCATAAGACTTGATCGCAGTATCAAATCTTGTGTTCTAAGATCTGGATGCTTGTTTCAACCCACAAATGGATCGATTGAGCTTCCAAACTTTTTGCTCCTGACCTTGAGTTATGAACCCTTCGGGCTGAAACATATAGATGCTCTCGTCAAGATTACCATTCAAAAAGGCAGTCTTGATGTCCATTTGCCAAATTTCATAATCATAAAATGCGGCTATGGACAAGAGTATCCTAATAGACTTAAGCATAGCAACAGGGGAAAAGTTTCCTCATAGTCAACTCCTTCCCTTTGGGTAAAATCCTTTGCTACAAGTCTAGCCTTGAAGGTATGTACCTTTCCGGCTGCATCTCTCTTTCTCTTGTAGATCCATTTACACCCTATGGGTCTTACCCCTTCAGGTTGGTTTACAAGTTTCCATACTGAATTGAAGTACATTGACTCCATTTCAAGGTCCATGGCTTTGATCCATTGGTCCTTGTCTACATCATTCATTGTCTGTCTATAAGACAATGGATCTTCTACGCCGTCATCAGGAATGACGACTTGAGTTTCAGCTAAACCCAAGTAGGGGTCAGGTTGGAAAACAATCCTCCCACTACGTCGAGACATTCCCAACGATTGAGAAGGACGAGATTGACTTGATGTGCTGGCTTCTTCATCAACTCTTGATGAAGGTTCAGCTTGATCAACAACTCTTGTTGGTTCATCTGTAGCTTCATTTAGTACTAGTTTACTATGTGGTTTATGGTTCCTCATGTGATCTTTCTCAAGAAAGTAGCGTTTGTCGATACAATCACCTTGTTTTCTTATGGTTCGTAGAAAAGACCATCTCTCGTTTCTTTGGGATAGCCAACAAAATTGGCATAATCTTGAACGAGGTTCCAGTTTCTTCGGGTTCGTCACCAGCACGTGTGTTGGACAACCCCAAATCCTGAAGTGTTGTAAACTAGGTTTACGCCCCTTCCACAATTCAAAAGGTGTTTCTGAAACACTCTTTGATGGAACAGTGTTCAAGATTTGAGTCAGCGATCTCTCTCACCGTATCCCCAAAACGAGGCAGGCAATTGATCATAGCTCATCATAGATCGAACCATGTCCAATAAGGTTCTATTTCTCCTTTCTGACACACGATTTTGCTATGGTGTATTAGGTGCTGAGAGTTGAGATTTAATTCCATGTTCTATCAAATAGTCCTAAAATCTCAAATCCATATACTCTCCACCTCGATCAGATCGAAGTGTTTTAATGGTTTTCCCTAATGCATTCTCTACTTCAACCTTATACTCTTTGTACTTTTCAAGAGCCTCAGACTTATGATGCATTAGGTATAGATAACCATACCTCGAATAATCATCTATGAAAGAGATGAAATAATCGTACCCTCCTCGAGCTTTAACATTCACCAGACCACATAGATTTGAATGTGTAAGTTCTAAGGACTCTATGGCTCTATAACCTTTTCCAGTAAAAGGTCCCTTAGTCATTTTACCTTCCAAACAAAATTCGCATGGAGGTAAAGAATCATCTTGTAACTTGTTTAGAAGTCAATTCTTAGAGAGTCTCTCAATCCGGTTGAGATTTATATGACCAAGTCTAAGATGCCAAAGATAGGTATTATTGTGAGAAATTCTTTGTCTTTTACTTTGAGTATTAGCAGCTTTAAACATCTCATGATTCAAAATTGCGTTAGTTTGATTTGGTTTAAGTACATACAAGCCATTTTCTAACTTATCATAACAAACATTTACACCTTTCTTTAAAGTGAACGCTTCATTAAAAGAAAAAGTAATACAATAGCCAAGTTCTATTAAACAAGAGATAGAAATTAAGTTCCTCTTAATCTTAGGAACTATATACAGATTTTCTAAAAAGATAAAACTATCTCTAAAAAACAGCTTGACATCTCCCACTGCACGAGCTGAGACGACGCCTCCTGCTCCGACCACGAAAGCGTCATCTCACCTCTTCGAGCTCCTTGAAGGAACTAGTTTCCTGAAAAGAAGAGCAAATGTGATTAGTGGCTCCTGAATCAAGTATCCAGGTAAAATCATCATTTTCCACTAAGCAAGTTTCAAGAACAAGTAAATCGAATTTACTTTTCTTCTCTTTGAGCTCAACAAGGTACTTTGGGCAGTTTCGCTTCCAATGCTCGTCCATATTGCAGTGGAAACACTTTCCTTTGTCTGCAACCTTGACTTTTCCCTTTCTTTTATCAGCAGCAGGTGTCTTCCCTTTCCCTCCTATGTTCTTCTTTTGGGTCTTCTTAAGCCCAGAAGATGAACTACAGGACTTAGTCCCAGAGGATGAACCCTTCTAGAACCTTCTGGAATGGGCAAACAAATTTGTCTCTCCATCAACCTTTCCCTTATTCTTCATAAGAGACTAGAAAGTTTGTAGTTCATTAAGGAGAGTAGTCAGGTTATACTCTATCTTGTTCATCACCGCATTGCTGCGGAATTGCAGGAAACTCTTCGGAAGAAATTCCAAGATGAACGAGACCTGACTTTGCTCATCTATGACCGCGCCGTTTATTTCAGCCACGTTGAAGTGGACAATCAGGTCGAGAACGTGTTCTCTCACCAACGACCCCTCCTTCATACGAGAGTTATAAACGTACTTGAGGGATTCGTGTCGAAGTTGTCCAAACGGTTGTCCAAACATATTCTACAACGAACTCATGATCTCACGAGTTGAGACCATGCCCTCGTGCTTTTTGGCCAGAACTTCAGAAACACTAGCCAAAATGTAGACCTTGGCCTTATCATTGGTCTTGATCCAGCGATCATACGCATCCTTAACAGATTGAGGAGCGTTTCGAGCAAGGACCTGAGAACATTCCTCAGTCAGTACAAATCGAAGGTCGTCAACAACAAGAATCGTATTCAAGTTGGACTTCCACGTAGTATAATTTTCACCAGTTAAACATTCGCATTTGAGTAAGGCTATAATTGAGGACGACATGCTGAAATTTCAAAAAATAGTTCTAATTAGTTATGCCTTTAACCCATTATAAACCAATCAATTTTAGCAAAATTATTAAAGAACCCTAGTGTTTAAATTAAACCTTTAATTTTGCAACGATACTTCAAGGGTTTAGAAGAAAAGTCACCATCGGGTGGTCAGTCATTCCTCCCCTGAATTGAGACTATCTCAGCCAATTCTCACTACCAGAACATCTCATGTCCCAATGATCCTTAGCTACCGTTTGTTTGGTCAATAACTTGTTAACTAGCTTAACTTATCCCGTAAATGTGACCCTATCATTTTCAGATCCAATAGGTCCGAGCCAACAGGCTCCTATTAAGAAAGACAACTGTTGGCAAATTACCTAAGAGACCCTATCCATTTTTGGAGTTCGCGGTGTTCTGATCCCTATAGTCAGACCCTCCGTGGGGATTGGTTGTTCTAGGACAACCTAGCAGGCGGACTATAGAAATCTCACGGTGCGACCTAATGGAGGAGATCAGAGATACGTTGACACGCGCCCCCGCTCCCATTTACTATGGATACTTCCCTCATTCACCTTGGTATTGAACCATGCAAACACTTACCGTAGGGGGGCGCCCTATTGACGCCACGTAGCCGAGCATGGAACTCACGGTGTAAACTCTTGAGGACGTGAGAGTAAACTTGATGCGAACATCTCGTTTTCTCCCACTGAAGCTCCTAAGGTTAGGGTGTAGGTTTAACTTAGTCGGATTCTGGCTAAAAGAATCTATCTAAGTCTATGCCTATTATAACTATTATAACTAGGTCTTTTAACCTTATGTCTAGGTGAATAACCAAAGTTCTATTGTCCTACAATATTTTAAACTATTTAAAATACTATGTAAGACAAACTTCTAATCCTATTAGAAATTAAAACTTAGGTCTAAATTAATTTAAAACAATTTAAAACTAATTTAACTTAACCCAAGTTCCTATGTTTGCATGCAATTCTTTGTTATAGGTTATGGTTTCTAAAACCCCTTAATTTATAACTTTTATAAATTTTAATAATTAACGTATGACAAGGAACTATATTATAAAATCAAATTGGAATTATAAAAATTATTCAACTAATTGAATAACTAAAATTACTTAAATAAAATAACAATTATTTTAAACTAAGTAATTTCATGTTCCATGCAATTTATTTTCCATATTATCTAATTATAACAATTATAAATAAATACTTATGAAAAATAAATTAGATCATGCACTTCTACCATATTTATATAACAATTATACAAATAAAATGCATGAACATGCTTATCCTAAGGTGGGAAAAATTCTAAATGATATTCATAACGAAAAATAGTTGTAAAATCGAAATAATTTGGCCCCTAAAGTGCAAAAATAATAAAATTACACTAATCTTATTACAAAACCGGTCAAAAACTCCTTGAACCGGGCTCAAACCGCTCGAACCGGACCAAAATCGAACCAAACCTCCCAGACCGGTCTGCAGCTTCAGGTTGGCGTGACGGCGCGTTACAGTAACGCTGAAGGAGCGTTACAACGCCGCCTTCATTCGCGTGCGCGCCGCAGCATTAGGATAGCGTTAACGCCAGCGGCGCGGCGTTGCCGCGCTCCATCGACCCTGAGCTTCCGCATCGATAGGGAGCCTTGGCGTTGCTACATCGTTCCTCAGCGTTGCAACGCTGATGAACGGCGTTGCAACGTTGTTGCCTCGGCAACAGCATTTTCCTTCGAACACAACAACTTCAATCGCCAATTACTCCTTCGATACTCATCCAAATTGCACGAAACTGATCCCGAACGACTCACAACTCGATTACAGACTCGATTATGCACTTAAATGCCCAAAACGCAGGGGCCTTTACATTTAATTTGATCAAATCAAAACAAACTAAGGCTAAAATTTTCCTAAACAATTTTACAGCAAACCAAAATGCAATTCCCACCTATCTAATGCAAATTTGTTTCAAACCAAAACAAAACAAGCATTGCTCTAATACCAATTGATGGAGATCGGATCTCCTTGAGCAGCGGAAACGTGGTTTGAAATTGTAATTGTTTGTTTATTTTGTTGAACACAAATATCAATACATTGGTGAAAAACAGAGATAAGCATACATTTCTAATCTAATTAGGCATGGATATTAAACATGTTGTAGATAAATAAACAATAAGGAAATTCTAAATTTACCTTTCTAGTTTTTCCAACAGCAACTCCTTGCTCCTTTTTTGCATAGCAACTCAACAACGTTCTTCTCCTCTGTTCTTTCTTCTCCACAGGGACAACACCACGAGGAAAACCTTCTATGGCTCTGAGTTCCACTTAGATCTCCCTTGGTGGGAAGGGTTCCAATAATTTGGAAGAGAAGGAAGGGAATTAGAGAGAGAGAATTTTTCAGAGAGAGCAATTCTCCAATTGCACTGCATTCAACGATTGATCGATAGATCCCCACTTCTGTCCAACGAGAAGTTGAATTGGAGAGGAGAGCTTCCCCACTCCCTATCGATAGGGAGTGAGGTGGGAAGAGGGGAACGTGTTCTACTGACACGTTCCCAATAATTAATTAACTAATAATTAATTAATTATTAAAATAATTAAATCAAATTTAATTAATTAAATAAATATCATATATTAACTTAATTAAATAAATATCATATATTTAATTAATAATTAAGATCAAATCATATTTAATCTTTTTCTCCTCTAACCTATAGTTTTAATGCACATCTTATGCACATTAAATTATAACCTATAGTTTTCAAATATGAATCACATTCACATTTAAATTAATATTTGAACTCTTTCAAATATTTAATTCTCTCATATAATTTAATATGAATCATATTCACATTAAATTTATAATATATAGTTCCAAAACTTTATATTATATCGTATCTATATACATTAAATTTATTACCTAATGAATTTGAACATTTCAAATTCAAACGATCTAAGAACCCTTTACGAGCTAGAAGGTGGACCTAATGGACCTACAAATCAGAAGCTCCAACGATACGAGATTACTCAGTTAATCTCATTAACCTCCTAAACAACATTCGTTAACTGCGGGAACACTCCACTAAAGTCTCGCAGTTGCACTTTTCTCACTGCAGATATATTTCTGTGTCCACGCATATTGACCAATAACAGCATGTCAATCTTTCACCAATGTTCGTAACACCAGCTGGGTCAAATTACCGTTTTATCCCTAGGCTACATCTATTGGGATGTTTGTCCTCATCTCGTGTAGTTTGTAATATTCCAAGTTGAAAATGAATAAGAGTTATTTATTTCAACATTGTGTAATAAAAGAGTTATTTATTTAAACTTTGTGTCTCGCATTTTTCATAAACTTAATCCAATAAACTAAGCTCCAGGGTCATTGTACTATGAGAGAGTCATTGTATTATGAGAGAACTAAGAACTTGAACGGTGTGTAGTGGACACACAGGGAAGATCACGTTCGAGTTAATGACCCGAATGGTCTACAATATATGGATAGGGTTGGAGACCTAATCCTGGATACACTGTGAATGCGGCCCGCTTTGTATTAGATACAAACGAGGTGATCTGACTCGTTCATGTGGTTGACATGCGAGTGGGGGCATCCTGTGCAATGAGATTGTACAAGACCGGACCGTGAATTATTAGACTTCTTGATGTAACACCGTTAATGTGTATAGAGCTAATAAATTCATAGATGACCATTAGTGACTCGACCTTAATCCTCCGCGTGTCACGGACTCCACGTCTCGCGGGGTCATCCTTTGACTAATGCGGTGAGGATGGCCACTTTTGCTCGTCCCAATATGCCTATCTTCTCGGGGCGGTGACCACGTGGGGAGGCTGGGAAACTTGACTACGCAAGAAGGAATTCACTCGTTCCCAACTTAGGGAAATTAGAGGGGTTGTTCCCTTAAGTGTTGTCTCCAGTGCTTGAACAACGGGGCCCCACTCTCTCATTGGCCTGAGAGGGTTGTTGTTTATGGTTGGACCATGCAACGTAGTTGTTCATTAGAGGAGCAGTGGGACTTAAGGAGCAAGAGGTAGACATAGGGGTAAAACGATAATTTGACCCAACTGTGACTAGGAACAACCTGTGAAGGGTCGACTCATGGGTATTGGTTATATCGATGGACACAACTTGTCCCTCATGTTGATGAGAGTGCAAACTACGGGCTTTAGTGGAGTGTTACCGTAGCTAATGAATGTTGAATAACCGGGTCAAAGAGTTTGACAGGTTAGTCTCGGATCATTGGAGCTCGTCACGTGTAGGTCCATTAGGTCCCTCGGTTGGCTCAAATTGGACAAATTGAGGGTTTGCAGTTTGTTGTGAATTTGAAGTGTTCAAATTCATTATTTGGGTATTTATGTCATTTATATGAGATATAGATGACATAATATATAGTTTGATGTGAATGAGATTCGTAATAAACTATAGTATAGCCTAATTGATTAATTAGTGCTAATTGGAGAAATTGAATTGAGAGAAATTAAATTGAATGTGATTCAATTTATAATTCCACATTTATGCAAATGAGATTTGTATAATAAGGTATGAGATACCTTATATTATATAATATGCAAATGTGATTTGTATATTATATGGTTGTGGTAAAATTGTGATTTGGTGGAGGTTTTAACTCCATCACACAATAGTATTTAAAGGCTTTGCAAGAAGCCTTTGGTGTGCATTTTGCCATTTTTTGGATTTTCATCCAAAGAGAGCAAAAAGGCTTTCTCTCATTCTCTCTCAATTCTCTCTAAAACTTCTCCTCACCCAAAACTAAAGGGAGTCTCACCTACTCTCCCTCAACCTCCCGAGAACAATCGAGAAGACATTTTGGAAGTTTCTTGCTGTTCGGATCGAGGTTCGTGTTCGAGGAGAACATTGGATCGAGAGAGATCGTGACCGGAGAAGGAGAAAACGTTGAAGAAGAGTTCTTCAAGAGGTTAGTATCTATTACTTACTGTTTACTTCTTCTTCTTTGCATGTTTAGCCTAGGATCTATGAGATAGAATCAATTTTAAGATAGGAATTACACAACGGATCAACGACGTTTCACAACGTCTTCCGCTGCGGGAATTCAAAATCTCTTCAATTGGTATCCGAGCCAATCGTTGCTTTTCGTTGTGTATTCTGTGAATTCTTAAAATTAGGTGGGTAGCATTAATTTTCATGATATGAATGTTAATGGTTTGCAATTTTGGATGTTTTCGGTTTTTGGCATTTTTTAGATTTACATTAAAGTTGATGAGGTCAATGTAAGGGCCCGTTGTTTTGGACATTTTTTTAATGTAAATCGAGTCTGTAAGTCCGTGTTGTTCGTGGCAAGAGTTGTCGTGAAGAAAACGGAGCAAAAACGGGCGATTTCGGTGAAAAACAACAAATTTTGTGTTGCTGGAAGTTCATCAGCGTTGCGACACTGTTCTTCAGCGTTGCGACGCCATCCTTCTGCTGGAAGCTGCTACAGTGCAGCGTTGCGACGCTAGCGGTGGCGTTGCAACGCCACAGCGTTGAGAACGCTAGGCGCGACGCTATACATTATAGCGTTGCAATGCAATAACAACGTTGCAACGCCTGGCGTAGTGGTGCGTGGTGCGCCGAGATTTTCGTGGACGTGTTCGTGGCCGGCGGTTTGAGCCCGAACTGGTGCAACTACCATTTTTATTTATTTATTTATTTGTAAAAATATTTTTTTAAATGTTTTTATTTAATTATTTTAATTAATATTAATATAAATGTTATATTAATGTTAATTAATTTAATTTTTATGTCCCTAGGGTGCCAAAAATCGGTCCAATATTGCTATTTAATTATTTTATGCATGAGATGTATGATTTAATTATTTCTATGTGCATAGAGTATGCCATATAGATTTAAAATCCCACCTTAGGTTAAACATTTCATGCATCATATTTATATTATAAGAGTTATAATATATAGTATGCATGATAGGATTATATTATAAGAGTTATAATATAATGTTTGCATGATTTAATTTATTTAATATAAGTGTTATATTTTTAAATTAAAAGCATGCTCATGCATTTAATTCATGTGATAAATGTATGTTATAGTATAGTATTATTCATGTGATGAATGATCAAGCACTATAACATAGAAATGCATGTAACCTAAGTTAATTATTAGTTTTAAATTGTTTAGAACTTGAATAATTAGACTTAGGTTTTCTAGTTCTTATAAGATTAGAATTAGGAAATCAAATATGACCTTTGAATGGAGACCCGATAAGTAACTCTCGTCTAAGGAAGGTTTTGTCTAAGGTCGAGGTATTTAAGTTGACGCTTGAACACCCCTACTGAAACCGACCTGGGAGTGAATTCGGTCCGGAGATTCTTAGGTTATATTCTCGTGAGTGTCGTTAATTAAGAGTTAATTAATTTACTCACATAGACCTAAGTTAATAATGTGATTATAGACTTAGGCTAATCTAATATAAGAGTTATATTGGTAGACTTAGGTAAATTTTAGCCGGTTTATCTAGGTCAATCCCGATTATTTTAAAGTCTTTGAGTGGGAGGAAATAAAGTGTATGAGATACATTTAATTTTCCATCCACAAATCTCCGTTAAGTTCGCACCGTGAGATCCATGCTCGGCCTCGTGGCACAAATGGGAGCGTCCCCCTATGGGTGGCATTTGTATGGGTCAATATCAACGTGAATGGAGAGGGTACTTATAGTGAGTGGGAGCGGGATCTGTGAAAACGGGACCCACGTTCTCTTCTTTCGATTCACACCGTGAGACGCCTATGATCCGCTTTGCTAGTTTGGCTCGGACTGCACAATCCCCTACGGAAGGCCTTGATCATGGGAGTCGAACACCGTGAATTCTCGAAAGGGATACGATTTCCTTGTTGGTTTTCCTTCTTAGTCCTCCCTACTACGGCTATTGTTTGGACGGATACTTGGAAATTTAAAGATTGAGGTGACACTCACGGGATTCATTAAGAGTTAATGGATTCTGACCGAAAAATGGTAACTGAATGCCTAATGGAATAAGAGTTATTCTGGTATTAGGGTCTGGTCGAGAGAGTCTCATCCTAGAGGAGGAGTGATTTTGTCTACCCTACGGTGGCGGACATTCTAAACCTTTAGGGTATCATTGCAAATTTTAAATGACCTAGGGATCATAGGATAAAAATTTGCTAAAACCTGATTGGATTTTCAAAAGTTTTTGCGAGACTAATACAAAGTTTTTCATTTTATTTCAGCAACAAAATGTCAAACACTTTTAACGCCCCTTTAGCTTCCGTTAAGTTAGTTGACGATCGTATTTCGTGGAAAAACAATATAGACACGATTTTGGTAAATGACGACCAAGAGTTCGCGCTCACTGAGGAGAGTCCTCAGCTGCTCGGTTCAACAGTCCTATTCAACAATCTACAAACCTTTCCGTCCTTGGTGCAAACTAGGGGATAGGAAGCTGAGGCAAGTGTTGCCTTAAGACCTTTTCACAGGGGTATGACCTCTGGGATAAAGTTTGTAGACTCTTCAGGCCCTAAGGGGAAGAAGGAGAAGTTGAAGGAAGTTAAGGTTGACCGCGTTGCCGCTCTAAAAGGCAAAGAAATCAAGGATGTTTCCAGAAAGTGTTTCTACTGCAACGGGGATGGACACCTGAAAAGGAGTTGTCCCGAGTTCCTTGATGAAAAGAAGATGACAGGTAAATGTGATTTACTTGTCACAGAAACTTGTTTAGTGGAGAGTAATGACTCTGCTTGGATTTTGGATTCAGGCGCCACTAACCATGTTTGCTCTTCTTTTCAAGGATTAAGTTCTGGCAATGCAGTGCAAGAGGGTGAGATAACACTCGTGGTTGGATCCTAGAGAGTTGTCTCACCGGCAAAGAATAGGCACGTGTGAAGTCGTTTTCTTTGGCGGGAAGTACTTATTATTGGATAATATGTACATAGTTCTGGGGGTTTACGAAACCTAGTTTCTATTTCCTGCCTATTAGAACAAAATATTTCTGTTTCTTTCAAGAGTAATAAAGCGTTTATTTCTCGAAATGGAAATTTGATTTGTTCTGCATCGCTTGAGAGCAATTTATATGTTTTGAACCCTAATTCGGTCAAAAGTGTTTTGAACACCGAATTGTTTAAAACAGTTGAAACGCGAACTAAGAGATTAAAAGTTTCTCCAAAAGAAAGTGCCCATCTTTGGCATCTACGGTTAGGCCGCATTAATCTCAATAGGATTGAGAGACTAGTGAAGAGTGGACTTCTAAGCGAGTTGGAAGAAAACTCTTTACCGGTATGTGAGTCATGCCTTGAAGGAAAAATGACCAAACGTCCTTTTAGTGAAAAAGGATATAGAGCCAAGGAGCCCCTTGAGCTTATACATTCTGATCTCTGTGGTCCGATGAATGTTAAAGCACGAGGAGGTTACGAATACTTCGTATCTTTCATAGATGACTATTCGAGGTATGGGTACATTTACCTAATGCATAGGAAGTCTGAAACACTTGAAAAGTTCAAGGAGTTCAAGACTGAGGTTGAGAACCTGTTAGGTAAATCGATGAAAACACTTCGATCGGATCGAGGTGGAGAGTATATGGACACTGAATTCCAGGACTATATGATAGAACATGGAATTACGTCCCAACTCTCAAACACTGGTATGCCACGCAGAATGGTGTATCAGAGAGGAGAAACAGAACCTTGTTGGACATGGTTCGGTCGATGATGAGCTATGCTCGCCTCCCTGATTCTTTTTGGGGTTACGCAGTGGAGACTGCAGTTTACATTTTGAACACCGTTCCGTCGAAGAGTGTTTGTGAAACACCTTTCGAACTCTAGCATGGTCGTAAAATCAGTTTACATCATTTCAGAATTTGGAGATGCCCGACCAATGTGTTGGTGTCAAACCCGAAGAAGTTGGAACCCCGTTCAAAGTTGTGTCTCTTTGTAGGTTACCCAAAAGAGACTAGAGGTGGTTACTTTTACGATTCTAAGGATAATAGGGTGCTTGTATCGACAAACGCCACTTTCCTTGAGGAAGACCACATCAGGGATCACTTACCAAGGAGTAAGATTGTGTTAAATGAAATGGACAGTTCATCAGCAAGAGTTGCTGATGGTGCTAGTACGTCAACAAGTGTTGTTGATCCTAGCTCGTCTAGTCAAGTCCGTTCCCAAGAGTTGGGAATGCCTCGACATAGTGGGAGGGTTGTGAGACAGCCTGAACGTTACATGGGTTTAGCTGAAACCCAAGTCGTCACCCCTGATGATGACTGTGAGGATCCATTGGCTCAAATTGGACAAATTGAGGGTTTACAGTTTGGTGTGAATTTGAAGTGTTCAAATTCATTATTTGGGTATTTATGTCATTTATATGAGATATAGATGATATAATATATAGTTTGATGTGAATGAGATTCGTAATAAACTATAGTATAGCCTAATTGATTAATTAGTGCTAATTGGAGAAATTGAATTGAGAGAAATTAAATTGAATGTAATTCAATTTATAATTCCACATTTATGCAAATGAGATTTGTATAATAAGGTATGAGATACCTTATATTATATAATATGCAAATGTGATTTGTATATTATATGGTTGTGGTAAAATTGTGATTTGGTGGAGGTTTTAACTCCATCACACAATAGTATTTAAAGGCTTTGCAAGAAGCCTTTGGTGTGCATTTTGCCATTTTTTGGATTTTCATCCAAAGAGAGCAAAAAGGCTTTCTCTCATTCTCTCTCAATTCTCTCTAAAACTTCTCCTCACCCAAAACCAAAGGGAGTCCCACCTACTCTCCCTCAACCTCCCGAGAACAATCGAGAAGACATTTTGGAAGTGTCTTGCTGTTCGAATCGAGGTTCGTGTTCGAGGAGAACATTGGATCGAGAGAGATCATGACCGGAGAAGGAGAAAACGTTGAAGAAAAGTTCTTCAAGAGGTTAGTATCTATTAGTTACTGTTTACTTCTTCTTCTTTGCATGTTTAGCCTAGGATCTATGAGATAGATTCAATTTTAAGATAGGAATTACACAACGGATCAACGACGTTTCACAACGTCTTCCGCTGCGGGAATTCAAAATCCCTTCAACATCTTGTACCTTAAGTATCAGTGCTCCTCTAATGAACAATTTGTTTGTGGTCCTACCAACAAACAGAATCCCTCTCGGTCCAAGGAGAGGGTTGGGCCCTTTGTTCAAGTCCCGGAGATACCACTTAAGGGAACATTCATCTACTTACCCTAATAAGCGGGAATGAGTGAATTCCATCTTGCTAGGCTAAGTCCACAGCTGCTCACTCGGTCTTGTCCCCAAGAAGGTAGGCATATTGAGTCGGCGAATCTAGCCATTCTCACCCATACTAGTCAAAGGACAATCCCTCGCAAACAGAAGTTCATAACCCGCTCAGAATTGAGATCAAGTTGCTTAGGTCATCCTAGTGAAATAGAAACCTAACTAGTCAACGAAGTTACATCTAGTGGTTACTATTTCGCGGTTCGGTCTTATGTAATCTCATTACATAGGATATCCCTACTCACATGTCATCTACACGAACACGTTAGGATCACAGTGTTTGTATCATATACAAAATGGGCCACATCTATTTCCTGTCTGCTTGAACATTGTATTTCCGTTTCTTTTAGTGGCAATAAAGCGTTTATTTCCCGAAATGGAAACTTTATTTGTTCTGCTTCACTTAAGTCTAATTTGTATGTTTTGAAACCAAATTCGGTCAAAAGCGTTTTGAACACTGAATTATTTAAAACTACAGAAACACGAACTAAAAGAGTAAAATTTTCTCCAAAAGAAAATGTCCATCTTTGGCATTTATGGTTAGGCCACATTAATCTTAATAGGATTGAGAGACTAGTGAAGAGTGGACTTCTAAGCGAGTTGGAAGAAAACTCTTTACCAGTATGCGAGTCATGCCTCGAAGGCAAAATGACCAAACGTCCTTTTAGTGGAAAAGGATATAGAGCCAAAGAGCCCCTTGAGCTTATACATTCTGACCTCGGTGGTCCAATGAGTGTTAAAGCACGAGGAGGTTACAAATACTTTGCATCTTTTATAGATGACTATTCAAGGTATGGGTATATTTACCTAATGCATAGGAAGTCTGAAACACTTGAAAAGTTCAAGGAGTACAAGACTGAGGTTGAGAACCTGTTAGGTAAAACGATAAAAATACTTTGATCAGATCGAGGTGGAGAGTACATGGACACAGAATTCCAGGACTATATGATAGAACATGGAATTACGTCCCAACTCTCAGCACCTGGTATGCCACAACAGAATGGCGTATCGAAGAGGAGAAACAGAACCCTGTTGGACATGGTTCGGTCGATGATGAGCTATGCTCGTCTCCCTGATTCTTTTTGGGGTTACGCAGTGGAGACTACAGTCTATATTTTGAACAATGTTCCGTCGAAGAGTGTTTGCGAAACACCTTTCGAACTCTGGAATGGATGTAAAGGTAGTTTACACCATTTCAGAATTTGGGGATCTCCTACCCACGTGTTGGTGTCAAACCCAAAAAAGTTGGAACCCCGTTCAAAATTGTGCCTATTCGTAGGTTACCCAAAAGAGACTAGGGGGTCCATTTTTCGATCCTAAGGAAAATAGGGTGTTTGTGTCGACAAACGCCACTTTCCTTGAGGAAGACCACGTCAGGGATCATTTGCCTAGGAGTAAAATCGTGTTAAACGAAATGGACAGTACATCAACAAGAGTTGTTGATGGGGCTAGTACTTCAACAAGTGTTGTTGATCCTAGCACGTCTAGTCAAGTCTGTTCCCAAGAGTTGGGAATGCCTCGACGTAGTGAGAGGGTTGTGAGACAGCCTGAACGTTACATGGGTTTAGCTGAAACCCAAGTCGTCACCCCTGATGATGACTACGAGGATCCATTGACCTATGATCAGACAATGATAGACGTTGACAAAGACGAATGGATTAAAGATATGGACCAAGAAATGGAGTCGATGTACTTCAATTCTGTCTGGGAGCTTGTGGATCAACCAGATGGGGTAAAACCTATAGGTTTCAAATGGATCTACAAGGTTGAAGGGGTTGACTATGAGGAAACCTTTTCACCTGTTGCCATGATAAAGTCGATCAGGATCCTTCTGGCCATTGCCGCATATTATGACTTTGAGGTATGGCAGATGGATGTCAAGACCGCCTTTCTGAATGACAACCTTGGCGAAACCATCTACATGGACCAGCCCAAGGGGTTCATAACCCAAGGCCAAAAGGAAAAGGTTTGCCGGCTTCATAGGTCCATTTATGGACTGAAACAGGCCTCGAGGTCTTGGAATATAAGGTTTGATGAGGCGATCAAATCTTATGGTTTTGATCAGAATGTTGACGAGCCTTGTGTCTACAAAAAAATCGTCGACAAAACTGTCGCATTTCTGATATCGTACGTGGATGATATCCTTCTCATTGGGAATGAGGTAGGATTTCTTACTGACGTAAAGAAATGGCTAGCTTCAAAATTCCAAATGAAACCGGAAGAACAGAACGTTGGTCATGTCTCAAGCGTCTTATATTGACAAGATGTTGTCTAGATATAAGATGCAGAACTCCAAGAATGGCTTGCTGCCTTTCAGGCATGGGGTTCACCTGTCTAAGGATCAATGTCCTAAGACCCCTCAAGAGGTTGAGGATATGAGACGGATCCCCTATGCTTCAGCTGTAGGGAGCCTGATGTATGTCATGTTGTGTACTAGGCCCGACATCTGTTATGTAGTAGGGATTATCAGTAGGTATCAATCCAATCCAAGATTAGATCACTGGACAACCGTAAAGGCAATCCTCAAGTATCTTAGGAGAACGAGGAACTACAACTTAGTGTATAGCAGTGGGGATTTGATCGTTACTGGATACACAGATTCTGACTTTCAGACCGATAAGGATTCTAGGAAATCCACTTCGGGGTCAACCTTCATTCTGAATGGAGGAGTTGTAGTATGGTGAAACATCAAGCAGGGATGCATCGCTGATTCCACGATGGAAGCTGAGTACGTTGCGGCTTGTGAAGTTGCAAAGGAAGTTGTTTGGCTTAGGAAGTTCATGACGGATTTGGAAGTTATTCCAAATATGAACTTTCCGATCACACTGTTTTGTGACAACAGTGGTGTTGTAGCCAACTCCAGAGAGCCTCGATGATGGAGATCTGATCTCCTTGAGCAGCGAAAACGTGTTTGGGATCGTTAATGTGCTTGAATGTTTTGCTTAAAACAAAAACCAGTACATTGATAAATACAAAACAAGCATGGAAATTTTAATCCTATTAGACATGGATAATAGCATACATGCAAACATATTAAGTTTAACAATTAAACTAAGAAGGGAGGTGAATAAATTACCTTTGTAGCTTTTTCGCAGCAACTCCTTGCTCCACGATAAACAGCAACAAGGAAGAACTTCTCTGTTTTTCTCTATGTAACAACACCACCACTTGGATCACCTCTTATATCTCTGAGTTCTACTTAGATCCTCCTTGGTGGGAAGGATTCCAAATTTTGGAAGAGTTTTGGGAATTCTCAAAGTGAGAGAGAGAGAGAATTCTTTCTGTGAGTTCCAATCTGATTGATCGATCAATCAAAATGAGCAACCCCCTTCTCCTGTTAAACTGACGATAGGGAGAATGGGAGGGGTAGTGGGGAACGTGTCTGGATGACACGTTCCCTCATTTATTATTAAAATAATAATAATAATAATAATAATATAATAATTAAATCAAATTTAATTATTAATTTAAATCATATTTAAATAATACAAATTAAATATCATATATTTAATTTGGATTAAATCTCATTTAATCATATTACCCTTTTAACCTATAGTTTTAATGTACATCCAGTGCACATTAAATTTTAACCTATAGTTTTCAAACATGAATCACATTCACACTTGAGTTCAATATTTGAACTCTTTCAAATATTTAATTCTCTCACAAAATTTAATATGAATCATATTCACATTAAATTTATAATATATAGTTCCAAAACTATATATTATATCGCATCTAAATACATTAAATATATTCCCTAATGAATTTGAACATTTCACATTCAAATGATCTAAGAACCCTTTACGAGCTAGAAGGTGGACCTAATGAACCTACAGATCAGAATCTCCAACGATACAATATTGCTCGGTTAATCTCATTAACCTCCCAATCAACATTCGTTAACTGCGGGAACACTCCACTAAAGTCCCACAGTTGCACTCTTCTCACTGCAGATATATTTTTGTGTCCATGGATATTGACCAATAACAGCAAGTCAATCCTTCAGGAATGTTTGTAACACCAGTTGGGTCAAATTACCGTTTTACCCCTAGGTTACATCTTGTGTCTTAAGTACCAGTGCTCCTCTAATGAACAATTTGTTTGTGGTCCTACCAACAAACAGAGTCCCTCTCGGGCCAATGAGAGGGTCGGGCCCTTTGTTCAAGTCTCAGAGACACCACTTAAGGGAACATTCATCTACTTACCCTAATAAGCGGGAAGGAGTGAATTTCATCTTGCTAGGCTAAGTCCACAGCTGCTCACTCGGTCTTGTCCCCAAGAAGGTAGGCATATTGAGTCGGCGAATCTGGTCATTCTCACCCATACTAGTCAAAGGACAATCCCTCGCAAACATAAGTTCGTAACCCTTTCAGGATTGAGATCAAGTTGCCAAGGTCATCCTAGTGAAATAGAAACCTAACTAGTCAACGGAGTTACAGCTAGAGATTACTATTTCGTGGTCCGGTCTTATGTAATCTCATTGCATAGGATATCCCCACTCACATTTCATCTACACGAACACGTTAGGATCACAGTGTTTGTATCAAATACAAAGTGGGCCACATCCATAGTTTAACCAGGGTAAGGTACCCAAATCTTATCCCCAAACTATAGACCCTTTAGGCTGTGTCTCGAACCGAGATCCTTTTTATGTACATTACATTCAGTTAGAGATTCATTTAACAACCTTGGATGTTTAGTTTATTGGATTTAGGGTTTAAATAAAGGCAAACTCGTAGATAACGAATAATAACACTTTATTGAAATAATAACACTTTATTACAATAATTAGAACATAATTACGAACTACGAGTTTTAGGGCACAAGTCCCAACAAACTCCCACTTGCACTAAAACCCTAGTGGGGTACAACATAATCTAAAACAGTGGTTACAGAGATATAAATACAATAAACTAGGGCATCCATATACCCCATTACACTCGAAGCCATAAGAGAGGCAAACACATTGAGCGGAAGTATAACCTGATACGGGAGATTGTGCACCGCGACGACGTGACAGTCACGCAGATAGCGTCGGAGCACAACGTTGTTGATCCATTTACAAAGCCCCTCACGGCTAAGGTGTTTGAGGATCACCTAGAGAGTCTAGGTCTTCGAGTGCTTCCTGACTAGGGCAAGTGGGAGTATTGTAAACGGGTATTCAATGCCCTAGTTTATTGTATTACTTTGTTGTAATCTATTGTACATTTGAGAAATGTATTTGCTCCACTAGCTTAGTCCAAGTGGGAGTTTGTTGGGATGTATGTCCTAATCTCGTTTAGTTTGTAAATTTAACATTTGAAATTAATAAAATTTATTTATTTCATCATTTTGTGTCTCGCAAATTTTACAAACTTTGTCCAATAAACTAAGCTCCAGGGTCATTGAATTTATGAGAGAATTAGAACTTGAACGGTGTGTAGTGCACACACAGGGAGGATCACGTTCGAGTTAATGACCCGAACGACCTACAGTATATGGATAGGGTTGGAAACCTAATCCTAAATACGTTGTGGATGCGGCCCGCTTTGTATTAAAATACAAACGAGGTGATCTGACTCGTTCATGTGGTTGACATGCGAGTGGGGGCATCTTGTACAATGAGATTGTACAAGACCGGACCGTGAATTATTAACAGTATCAGACTAATAACTTCGTAGATGACCATTAGTGACTCGACCTGAATCCTGAGCATGTTACGGACTCCACATGCGCGAAGTGCATCCGTCATTTGACTAGTACGGGTGAGGGTGGTCACAGTTACTCGCCCAATTGAAGGGATTTGGAATTCCCGCAGCGGAAGACATTGTGAAACGTCATTGATCCGTTGTGTAATTCTATCTTAAAATCAAACCTATCTCATAGATCCTAGGCTAAACATGCATAAAGAAGAGGAAAAACAGTAAGGATAAATGGTACTTACTTGTTGAAGAACACTTCTTCAATGCTTTCCTCCACCAGTCACGATCTCTCTCGAACCAACGATCTCCTTGAATCGAACCTCGAACAGTGTTGCAAGACACCTTCAAAACGTTTTATCGGTTGTTCTCGGGAGGTTGAGGGGGAGTAGGTGGGACTTTCTTTGGTTTTGGGTGAGGAGAGATTGTGAGAGATGAGAGAATTCTAGAGAGAAAACCTTTTGCTCTCTTTGGATGAAAATTCAAAAATTGGCAAAAGCACTTGTGAGATGCCTTTGAATGCACCTATTTATAATGGTGTGCGGTGGAGTTAAAATCTCCACCAATTCACCATTTTACCACAACTATATGATATACAAATCATATTTGCATATCACATAATATAAGGTATCTCATACCTTATTATACAAATCTCATTTGCATAAATGTGGAATTTTAAATTGAATCACATTCAATTTAATTTCTCTCAAATTCAATTTCTCCATTTAGCACTAATTAATCAATTAGGCTATACTATAGTTTATTATGAATCTCATTCACATCAAACTATATATTATGTCATCTAATCTCATATAAACGACATAAATACCCAAATAATGAGTTTGGACACTTCAAATTCACACCAAACTGTAAACCCTCAATTTGTCCAATTTGAGCCAACCGAGGAACCTAATGGACCTACACGTGACGAGCTCCAATGATCCGAGATTAACCTGTCAAACTCCATTACCCGGTTATTCAACATTCATTAGCTACGGTAACACTCCACTAAAGCCCGTAACTGCACTCTCATCACTATAGGACAAGTTGTGTCCATCGATAAAACCAATACCCGTGAGTCGACCCTTCACTGATTATTCGTAGACACTACTGGGTCAAATTACCGTTTTACCCCTATATCTACCTCTTGCTCCTTAAGTCCCACTGCTCCTCTAATGAACAAGTACGTTGCATGGTCCAACCATAAACAACAACCCTCTCAGGCCAATGATAGAGTGGGGCTCCGTCATTCAAGCCCTGGAGACAACACTTAAGGGAACAACCCCTCTAGTTTCCCTAAGTCGGGAACGAGTGAATTTCTTCTTGCGTAGTCAAGTTCCCAGCTCCCCACGTGGTCCTGTCCCTGAGAAGATAGGCATATTGGGCGAGCAACAGTGGCCACCCTCACCCGTACTAGTCAAAGGACAGACCCTCGCAGACAGGAGTCCGTAACATGCTCATGATTAAGGTCGAGTCACTAAAGGTCATCTACGAAATTATTAGCCCTATATTGTTAACGGTGTTACATCAGTAAGTCTAATAATTCACGGTCCAGTCTTGTATAATCTCATTGCACAGGATGCCCCCACTCACATGTCAACCACATGAACGAGTCAGATCACCTCGTTTGTATCTTAATACAAAGCGGGTCGCATCCACAGCGTATCCAAGATTAGGTCTCCAACCCTATCCATATACTCTAGACCGTTCGGGTCATTAACTCGAACGTGATCCTCCCTGTGTGTCCACTACACACCGTTCAAGTTCTAGTTCTCTCATTAATACAATGACGTTGGAGCTTAGTTTATTGGATTAAGTTTATGAAATATGCGAGACATAAAGTTCAAATAAATAACTCTTATTTATAACACAAAGTTAAAATAAATAACTCTTATTTATTTACAAGTTATTTATTTACAACTTGGAATATTACAAACTACACGAGATGAGGACATACATCCCAACACCAATATGCTTATCTTCTCAGGGACAGGACCAAGTAGGGAGCTGGGAACTTAACTACGTGAGATGGAATTCACTCGTTCCCGCCTCTAGGGAAACTAGAGGGGTTGTTCCCTTAAGTGTTGTCTCCAGGGCTTGGACAACGGGCACTCACCCTCTCACTGGCACGAGAGGGATGTTGTGTATGGTTGGACCATTACAACGTTGTTGTTCATTAGAGGAGCAGTGGGAACTTAAGAAGCAAGAAGTAGACACAGGGTAAAATGGTAATTTGACCCAACAGTGTCTACGAACAACCTGTGAAGGGTCGACTCATGGGCATTGGTTATATCAGTGGACACATCTTGTCTTACACTGACGGGAGTGCAACTACGGGGTTTAGTGAAGTGTTACCGTAGCTAATGAATGTTGATTAACTAGGTCAAAGAGTTTGACAGGTTAATCTCGGATCATTGGAGCTCGTCACTGTAGGTCCATAAAGTCCCTCGGTTGGCTCAAACTGGATTAATAGAAGGTTTACATTTTTTTGTGTGAATTTGAAGTGTTCAAGTTCACTAAAGGGTAATTATGTCATTTATATGAGATATGAATGACATATTATATAGTTTAATGTGAATGAGATTCATAATAAACTATAGGTTAGCCTAATTGTTGAATTAGGGCTAATTTGGAGAAATTAGATTGAGAGAAATTAAATTGAATGTGATTCAATTTAAAAACCCACAATTATACAAATGTGATTTGTAAAATGAGATATGAGATACCTTATTATATGTGGTTATGCAAATATGATTTGCATAACCTATGGTTGTGGTAAAATGGTAAATAGGTGGAGATTTCAACTCCACTTATCACCATTATATAAACCCCTTTGCAAGAAGGGGAGGTAGGGCATTTGCTCATTTTTGGATTTCTCACCAAAAAGCAAATTGAAATTCTCTCTCAACCCTCTCTCTCTCAAACTCTCTTCCCTACACCAAAGAAGGGAATCCCACCATTCTCCTTCTACCAAATGTAGAACAACCGAGTAATCGAGTGGAAGTGTCCGGTTCGTTGGATTGTTCGAGGAGTTCGAGAAGAACACGAAGAGTTCGTGATCGGAGGAAGGAAACGTGAAGAAAGGTTCTTCAACAAGTAAGTAACTTACTGTTTTTCTTCTTTAATAAGCATGTTTAGCCTAATTCTATATGATAGTTTGATTTTAAGAAAATGAATTGCACAACGATACCACGACGATTCGATCATCTTCCGCTGCGCGGGGATTCTCATTCCCTTCATTTGCTTGGTGAATTTTATCAGTATTGATTGAAGTCTATTAGTGATAATTTCATTGATAAAAGTCTATCAATATCACTGATAGACTTCTTGTGTGTTGTTGTTTATCTAGGTTTATTGAAATTTATCACTATCATCGATACACTTTGAAAGAGTGTAGATTAAGAAAACGGTAATTTTGACCCAGCTGTAATTACGAACGACCTGTGAAGGATTGACTTACTAATCATGGTTATATCAAGTGGACAGAAATATATCTACAGTGAGGAGAGTGCAGCCACTGGGCTTTAGTGGAGTGTCCTGGTGGTTAACGAATGTTGATTAGCTAGGCTAAAGAGTTTGGTCGGTTAATCTCGTATCGTTAGACCTCATGATCTGTAGGTCCATTAGGTCCCCTTACTAACTCGGACTAAGCCTTGTAACATTTGAGAGAAAAGAATTTGAATTGTTCAAATTCGGTTTTGGGAGAAAACGTTAATTATATGTGATATACTTAATGTGTCAGAATTTAATTATGAATTAAACTATAATAAAGAAGAGATGGAAATATTTAAATATGATTTAAATATTGGTTCGGTTTATAACATGAATAGGGATTCATGTTCGAACGGTCGATTTAAGAAATCGGGATTGGTCCAATTATTTAATTTGATATATGATATTAGATTAAATAAATTATTTAAATAATTAAATTAATAAATTGATTTTAATTTAAAATTAATTTTATATTAATTTTGAATTAAAAATAAATGAAAATTCAAATGAATTTTGAAGTTTCAATTAGACCAAACTTAAAAGGGTGAACAAGCTATTCATGTGTCGACTTCTTCACAAGGCTTGATGAAGCTTTAATTGAAGATGAATTGAAGAGGATAAATGGAATTTTGCAAAAAATTCATTTAATTCTCGGTTTTGAATCATTCTCACTCTTCTTCTAAATTCTCTCAACTTAAGATCCCACAATCTGTTCCAAGGCCTGAGGATAGTAGGGAAGACACTAGAGGTTGTCCACAAAGTGTTTGTGACAAGAAATTGCCCACAGATTAGGAGAATTTTAAGCAACAAAGGTATATGTTCATACTCTCTATTTTTCCAGATTTGAGCATGCTTTTTATTTTGTAAAATAGATCAACTTAGAGTGTTCAAGATCTAAAATTGCTTCCGCTTTCTTAATCTACACTCTTTCAAAGTGTATCGATGATAGTGATAAATTTCAATAAACCTAGATAAACAACAACACACAAGAAGTCTATCAGTGATAATGATAGACTTTTATCAATGAAATTATCACTAATAGACTTCAATCAATACTGATAAAATTCACCAAGCAAATGAAGGGAATGAGAATCCCCGCGCAGCGGAAGATGATCGAATCGTCGTGGTATCGTTGTGCAATTCATTTTCTTAAAATCAATTCATTTACCCCTGTAATTACTTCTTGTTCCTTAAGTCCCACTGATTCTCTAATGAACAATTGGTTTGTGGTCCAACCAACAAACTGAATCCCTCTCGGGCCAATGGGGAGGGGTGGACCTTTGTTCAAGACCCGGAGTCAACACTTAAGGGAACAACCTCTCTACTAATCCCTAAAGCGGGTAGGAGTGAATTCCATCTTGCAGAACTATGTTCCCAGCTATCTACCCGGTCTTATCCCTGAAATGAGAAGCTTATTGAGTCGGCAATCTCAGGTCACTCTCACCCATGCAAATCTAAGGATAATCCGAATAAACAGGAGTTCATGGCACGCTCAAGATTAAGATCGAGTTACCTAGGTCATCGTATGAATATAGTCAGTTAAGACAGTAAACGGAGTTATAAAGTCTAAGTTACTATTTCTTGGTTCAGTCTTATGCAAACTCATTGCATAGGACGCCCCCACTCACATGTCTCCACATGAACGATTCAGGATCACATCGTTTGTACTTTACAATGTGGGTCGCGTCCATAGTGTCCCCAGGATAAGGTACCCAACTTTATCCCTATACTATAGACCGTTCTGGCTATAACTTGAACCTGATCCACTTTTATGTCACACATAAAGTTCAAGTATACATCCTATAACCATGAGTTCTTTATTGGATTAGGGTTTCAAAATATACAATTCACTTTATTCAATAACTCCTTTATTTGAATAAATCTCAATAACATCTTTATTGCAAAATAGAATATACATTCAGTTTACAAACCTACGAGTTTTAGGACATAAAACCCAACAGACTTCTTGTGTAATGTCCCACATTTTTCAGATCCGACTAATTTCGTCTTTTGGAGTGTTTTTTAGAATTAAGTGATTGAATTGAGATAGATGAATTTTTTAGTTATTGGACGAAGCTTATTTGAAAAGTCTCAAATTCAATAATTTAGAAGCTTGGTAAGTGTTAAATACTAGTTTTAAATTGAAGATCTAAAGATTAAACCCAAAAGTTTTTCATTAAAAATTAATCATTTAACAGAACTTTGTTGAAATATCAAAGTGTTTTTTAATTACACATTCTATCAAATAATATTTAATATTAATATCTCATATTTTTATTTTGTTTCATTCTCTATTGTGACGTCCGAGGAAGAGGGGTACATGAATGAGCCGAGTCCACATCTGAATGAGAGGGATGCTGAGGATATGAAAGCATGGTGCCCGAGGAAAAAGGGGTACATGCGAGTGACCATGAGGATATGAAAGTATAGTTGAGAAATGCTTAAAAGAATTGATAGCTACTACCTATACCAACAAGGTGCACCTTCCTTTTCGGTGGCTCAATCATAGGAACTCCACAGTTAAGCGTGCTTGGCTTGGAGCCAGAGAACAAAGCATGCTGAAAGGACCCCGTGTTGGTTTGTGGGGATAGTGTCTTCACTCTTACAAGCAGTCATGGATGATATAGTGACGCAACCAGGTCGCAGGAGATCCTGGGTCTGGGGCGTTACAAATGGTATCAAAGTGAAACCTCTCCCAGTAAGATGTGGTTCGAGGACGAACCAAGGCAGAAGCTGGTGGGCATGTGACGCCCGAGGAAGAGAGGTACATGAATGAACCGAGTCCACATCTGAATGAAAGGGATCCTGAGGATATGAAAGCATGGTGCCCGAGAAAAGGAAGTACATGCGAGTGACCATGAGGATATGAAAGTATAGTTGAGAAAGGCTTAAAAGAATTGATAGTTACTACCTATACCAACAAGGTGCACCTTCCTTTTCGGTAGCTCAATTTTCCTAGGGAGCATGTGAGTGAGGACAAAACATGCGAAGGGCACATGTTGAGAGAGAAAGAGGAGAAGAGGAAGACAAAAAAAATTAAAGAAAATAATGCAAAAAAAAATTGAGACATTAAAAAAATCACAACATCCTTTAGGTGATCATTTTTTCACTCTCATGACAATCATAAGGGTACAAAAAGAATAACAAAACTTTATATAAAAGATTTGCTATATTTACAAATATTTTTAAAAGTTGTTATATTTGCAAATAGTTCATTCTAATTTGCTACCCAATACAATTACTCTAAATATTATTATAAATAATTTAAAAAATACAATATTTTTATAATAAGTTTAAAAATTTGTAATATTAATAAAAAAAAGGGTATTCGTACGGATAACCTATTTTCCAATGCATTAATGGCATTTGACCTGACATTTCAAAATAATGAAATATGATCTATTCTGACGTGACAATGCACGCAAAATGACTCATAAGGATAATATGAAACGATCTTTCTTGTTCACGCTCCCGCACGCTGTTCACGCTCTCGCTCCCGCTGTCTCGCTCTCGTTGTCTCGCTCTCGCTCTTGCTCAAATGAATGGAAAAAAATATAAAGAAAAAATGACAAAAAAAAAGAGAGAGAAGTGGAGTAGCGAGAGAAATGAAGTCAATCGAGAAATGCGAGCGAGCCAACTATAGTGCGATTTTTATTTTTTTCTTTTTCTTGAGAATTTTGACAACTTAATTACTATCATAGCGAGCGAGCGAGCAGAACGAGACTTGAACGAAAGGCGAACGCGACTTGAGCGAGAGCGAGAGCCTAGAGTCAATATGATGCCTTACTGTAATTTGGACCGGAATGTACAAGATGCAAAAATGGTCAAATGTCATTAATTTGAACATGTAGTCAAATCACATTCATGCATGTGAAAATGAGTTTTTCATCCAAATTTCTCTGTCCGAAAAAAAAAAGAAAAAAACTACGCAACAATTTTATGTTTATTCTTCGAGCTACGTGGTTTTGTTCCCCCCGCCCGCCGCCCACCGAATTTCAAGCGTTCGGCAATTTCGCCTTTTCTTCCTTTCTCCTATAAATCTCTCAAAAAATCTGCCATTTTCTTAAAAGCGTAACCTCTCCGGCACTTTCTCCCCCTGTTCCTTTTCTCTCTTCTTTCTCTTCCTTTTCCTTCGCCGATCTTTGTTCCCTTCTTCCATGGCTGAATCCAAGGGCAAACTTGAATCTCTCAGGGAGTGGGTCTCCGAGCACAAGCTTCGCACCGTCGGTAAATCTACTTATTCAATCATTTCGTCTATTTCATTTTCCCGGTCTTCGATTGGTTATGTATATGTTTCTTATTACAATTCTGTTTCGATTTTGTATTCTAATTGAATGTTGTTGTTGTTGTTGTTTCGGGTGAAGGGTCTCTGTGGCTTAGCGGGATTGCGGGTTCTATTGCCTACAATTGGTCTCAACCTAATATGAAGACCAGCGTGAAGATCATCCACGCTAGGTGAGTTTCTGATTTTTTTTTTTATTTTTATTTTTTTGGTTTAATTGTTGATGTTTTTCCTTAATCCTGTATTTGGGCTTCTGCTAGTGCTTGCATATTTATGGGGTTTTTGTTCTGGAATGAATCAGTGAATTAATCTTATTGGATGAAAGTCTGTCATAATCATCTCTTTTGGGGATCTCTATGAGTTTTGAAATCTTGAGGATGTTCTGGAGATATTATGAGAAGACAGATTATTTTCCCCTTAAATTTGTTTGAAGGGGTGTTTTGGATGGCTTGGAAAGGTTAATTTTGTTGTGTTCTTGATTATTAAGTCCATGATTTTGTAAGTAGAACAATTTTGGTTTCTCTTAAATAAAAGCGAAAGAACAAACTGCTGCTTGATCGTGTTTTCTTTTTCCTTAAAATTTTGTTCTAAATTTCTGAAAACTGTAATCGGGAAGCACTTTCAGGCAGGACTTGAATCTTTTTTTCCCCTCCTTATACCTTGTCTTATGATTGAGTGCCTTGTTTTCTTGCTGAACGCCAAAACATTGTTAGCTTTTGTGACCTTATACAATTCACGGCCTCTAATTGGAGTGCCCAATACAAGCTTTTTTGTAAATTATAACTACTCTACTTATACCATCAGCTTAGATTAGAGGGCCTCTATGTAACCGCTCTTTTTGGAGAAGGATGCCTTGTCCCATAGGTTGTTCTCTGGCTTAATGCCATTTTGGATGAAAATTGTGGCTTGTTTCTTATACAAAAAATGATTAAGGACATCTCTTAACATTTTTTCCACCATCTTTGGCTACAAGGATCACAAGTATTTTCATGTATGTTACTAATCATCTTTCGTCTATTCAAAATTTTCAAGTCATGTCTAATTATTTAAAATGCGATGCACTTCAATATAGTTCTTCTCATTATTTCATATATATATGTGTGTATATATTATATTCTTCCTTTTTTTAAGTTCAATGACTTATGGGGGTGATTCAAATCTCTAACCTCTTGGTCAACTATTTGGTTTAGTCATTTGAGTTATGCTGAGATTGACATTTCATTATCTATATATCATATCCATATTACCTTCTTTATGATCAGGATTAAACATGGAATATAATGCAAGTTTGACAATTACAATTGAGATTTCAAACATAGATGGCCAAAAATAGAAAGTCAATAGAAGTTCGAGAAGGATCAAAATGAAAAACTTGACAGAAGCTTGAGAACCAAAATCACATTTAAATAATTTGTTTTATGTTTTTCCTTTGATACTTTTTCTCGGTCCTATTCCAAAAATAAGAAAAGACAGAGGTCTTTGTTTAAGGGACAGATTTATAGAAGCTTTTGTGTAACAGAACATTTTAAAAGCCTTATACTGGCATTCTTTTCCATGTTTTTCATTATGTATGAGTTCTGATCCTGATATGCTGGGTTCTTCAAAATCGCTGTCAGGTTGCACGCACAGGCTTTGACCTTAGCCGCTCTTGCTGGTGCTGCTGTCGTTGAATATTATGAACACAAATCAGGAGCAAAGGCGGAGCGATATGCCAAGTTCCTTCCAATTGATAACTACTCACACAAGGACTAAGTCTTTTTTCCCCTCTCTTTCTACACTGGAAGGTAATAAAGTAGTTTCATTCTAGAGGCTTAGAATTCTTACTTCTCCATTCTTTTTTAATTTTTTTTTACTAATATGGCAAATATCAATATTGGGGGTGTTATTCTGCCCAATTCATGTAAGCAAATTTCTTTGTAAACATGGAGATGAATGTTCTTGAATTATGAATGAAAGGTTGGGTTGTTTCTGAGGAGTTGTGTTCCATTTGGTCTCAGTTTTGAGAATGGCTTTTATTCTGCCATGTTTGATCTTTCCCTCCATCCATCATTTTTTTTATTGTGTAAGTTTATTTTGCCAAGTTTGTCTTCTTTTATAGACACTTTCTAGGGAGCTGTGTGACCTATTATAATACTTATCTACTAACAGATCAACTAATAATACGCGGATAGACCGCTATTCAGTGTTTTTTATAGGGTGGACTACCTTTCGGTTTTTGACCGATAGGAGAGAGAAGAGAGATTTTTTTTTAAAAAAATTTCAAAATAAGAATATATGGCAGTTAGATTTTTAGGGGCGGTCAGCATAATGGTTTTGCTAGGCCATGGTCAATAGCAAATTTTTTTGACGAGGTCTATATTTCTTTCTTTATTGAGCCACATTTGCCGTAACACTTCAACCGACCTTTGAACTTGCCTAAAATCTGTGAATTATTCTGTCTTTTCAAAACGACAACTCCCATCTAAGAAAAAGAGGGGAAAAAACTACCTTCTATAAATTATTATATTTTAAAAATGAAATTACAATTTTTTTAATGTGGATTACCCATGAATGCACTCTTGTTGCATTCATAATTGAAAGTCAATAGAACTTGAAAAATTGTATACGCAAAGGGGAAATAAATAGAAAATATTGGTGGATGTGTTGTGAGATTGATGGATGTGTTGTGAGATTGAGAGGTAAAATGGGGTACTGAAATTTTACCAAAAGATGGGGTTCTTCATTATCTACCAAAATACATAAATTATCTACCCAACGCCATTATTTATGTGTAATTTGAAGAGCATGATTGAGAGACACTTTGGCTATGTAGAATTTGCCATTTGACATGAGTATCAAAAGGGTATGTGATATAGACATTTACATGTGTAATGTTTACAATACTCCCTACATATTTTATATAGTTTACTATAATACATTCACTTCCTCTCATTGAGACATCATATAAAGTCTCTTAGTGACATTCAATGTTATGTATTAATTTTTGCGGTTGGTAATGTCTTTGTAAATAAGTCGATCAGGTTATCTGATATCACCATTTTCTTCAACATCATGCGTGTAGAAAAGCTTGGTGAGATATATTTCGCTATATCTCCTTTGATATATCCTCTTTTGAGCTATACAAGTTGTGTTGTCTTCGTATAATATTGTTGGAAGATGCTTACTAGAAGACAAACCACATGTTTCACGGATATGTTGAGTCATCAATCTTAGTCATACACATTCTCGACTTACTTCATGAATTTCAAGGATTTTAGCATGATTCAAAGAAGTGGTCGTGATGGTTTGTTTCACTGATCACCATGATATAACAGTATCTCCACATGTGAATAGATAACATGTTTGAGATCCAGCTTTGTGTGGATCAGATAAATATCCAGAATCTGCATAACCAACTAGATCAAAATTGGATTTGTAGGAATAAAACAACCTTATATCAACTGTTCCTCGGAGATAACGGAGTATATGTTTTCTATTCCAATGTCTTTTGGTTGGACAAGAACTATATTTCGCTAATAAATTTACTGAAAATGTGATATCTGGTCTTGTATTATTAGTAAGATACATAAGTGCACCAATTGCACTAAGATATGGTACTTCAGGGCCAAGAAGTTCTTCGTTATCATCTCGAGGTCGAAATATATCTTTATTTACATTTAGTGAACGAACTTCCATTGGAATATTCAATGGATGTGCTTTGTCCATATAAAATCTTCTTAAAATTTTCTCTGTATAAGTTGATTGATGAACAAATATCCAATATGCTAAATGTTCAATTTGTAAACCAACGCAAAATTTTGTTTTTCCAAGATCTTTCATCTCGAATTCTTTCTTAAGATATTATATTGTCTTTTATAACTTTTCAGGAGTTTCAATTATATTTAAGTCATCAACATATACAGTTATAATAGTGAATTATGATTGAGATTTCTTTATAAAACACATGGACATGTTGGATTATTTTGATAACTTTCTTTCAAAAAATATCCACTCAGACGATTGTTTTCATCCATATAATGATCTATGTAATTTTATTGAATACAATTCCCGAGAATAAGTTTCTGACATTTTAAATCGTTATGGGATTCTCATATAGATGTCATTATCTAGAGATCCATATAAATATGTCGTGTCTACATCCATCAGATGCATGTCAAACTTTTCATATACAATCGAGCCAATTAGATGTCTCAATGTTATTGCATCCACCACAAGAGAATATGTCTCTTCATAATCAATACCAAGTCTTTGCGAGAATCCATGTGCAACAAGTCTCACTTCATTCTTTTCATTTCTCTTCCTTACAAATACCTATTTGTATCCCACAGGTTTGAAAGTGAGTTTAATTCTACCTGGGTTGCTTCTTTCCATTTAAGCCAATCCTTTTGATGTTGACATTCTTCTATGGATTTTGGATCATAATCATCATCTTCATGAATAATATCATAAGCAACATTGTAAGCAAAAATGTTGTCAAGAACTATATCATTTGGGTTCCATCTTTTTCCTGATACAACATAGTTTAAGGAAATTTCATTATTATCCTCAAGTATTGGACTTTCATCAATACTTTTATCAGTAGTAGTATTCTGGATTTCTTCTGGAACATCCATATCCTTCATTGGATTATTTTGATTATCAACTACTTTTCTTTTTCGAGGATTTTTATCTTTGGAACCCATAGGTCTACCACGCTTCTGGCGTGCCCAGACTCATTAGACAACTTGTTGTATTGGGATATCAATTTTCGATTGAGCATTTGTAGCTGGTATATATGATTTAGTTACTCTCTTAGCATCAGTAAATGCATCTGGTAATTGATTTGTTATATTTTGCAAATGGATTGTCTTTTGAACTTCAAGTTCACATTGATCTGTACGGGGATCTAAATGAGATAATAACGATGCATTCTATGTAATATCTTTTTCCAACTTCTTAATTCTTCCCCTTAATGTTGGAAAATTTGTTTCATCAAAATGACAATCAACAAATCATGCAGTAAATACATCACCTGTCGGGAGTTCAAGATATTTAATAATGATTCCCGTACGTTGTGGTGAAGCAATTGGAACATATACTGCACATCCAAAAATTCTCAAATGAGATATATTTGGTTGTTGGTCATAAGCTAATTGCATTGGGGAATACTTATTATAAGCTACTGACCTAATGCGTACTAGCGATGCAACATGCAAAATAGCATGCCCCCATACAGACATTGGAAGTTTTGTTCTCATAAGCATTGGTCTAACAATTAATTGCAAACGTTTTATAAATGATATGCTAAACCATTTTGTGTATGAACATGTGCTTCAAGATGCTCAACATTTATCCCAATATCCATATAATAATTATTGAACGTTTGGGATGTAAATTCACCAGCATTATCAAGGCGAACGATCTTAATTGTATAATCAGGAAACTGTGCTCTTAACTTAATTATTTGAGCAAGTATCGTTGCAAATGCAAGATTTCGACTTGATAATAAACATACATGTGACCATCTACTGGATTCGTCAATCAGTACCATGAAATATCTAAATGGTCCACTTGGTGGATTAATAGATCCACATATATCACCATGAATTCGTTCCAAAAATGCAGGTGATTCAATCCCCACTTTAGCTGGTGATGGTCTAAAGATTAATTTGTCCTGAGAGCAAGAATCACATTACAATTCATTGAATTGAAGAATCTTCTGGTTCTTTAATGGATGTCCATGTGAATTTTCAATAATTTTTCTCATCATTATTGATCCCAGATGACCTAATTGATCATGTTAAACACTCAATATTTCTGGATTCATGAACTTCTGGTTCATTGCTGCATAGCTTTCAATTACTCGTATATGAGTATTATATAATCCAAAAGAAAAAGCAGACAGTGTTTCAAATATACGTTTTTCATGTGATTATTATTTTTATAAGAGTCACTCTATATTATTTTTATGATCAGTTTCAACATGATAACCATTGTTATGTATATCTTTGAAACTCAATAAATTTCTCTTTGATTTGCTAGAGAACAAAGCATTTTTAATTGAAATTTTTGTTCCTCTAGGCTTGCTTTTCCAAAACCTTCAATCAAGTCTGCAGAACTTGATATAAAATTGACTTTTTCTTCCAACATTGCCAACTTAGAAAATATTTTTTATTTATAAGTATTGTGTGTATAGTTGCGCAGTCTGCCAGACATAAATCTTCATCATTTTTGAGTCATTCAACATATGAAAACTTTTCAGATTTCTTCGTTAAAAAAAATAATTACAATAAGAGATACAAAATACAAAAAGTTTAAAGCTAAAATGAACATAACAATAAATATTAGTACTAGACATTCTCAAAATCAAAAGAAGCACTTGCTAATCCATCAATTGCTTCAATCTTCTCTTCAAGAGATGCAAAGAAGTCTGCTACATCCAAATTTGTCATATTGGATGGGTTGAATATATCATTATCTTGATAAACAAGATTTGTTTCCACATTTCCCCATTTTTCCTTCAGGGAAGCTTGATAGAGATCCACTAGATGTTTAGATGTATGACAAACATGTGACCAATGTCCAGTCATTCCACATCGAAAGCATTTATTTTCATCACCTCTTAAATTTTTGTTTTGGGGAGCTTTTCCTTTATAATCATCAGTTCGCGCAAGTTTCTCGAAATTTGGATACTTATATTGTCCACCACGAAAATAATTATTTCTTCCTCTACTGCAGTCACGACCACGACCTCGACCATGATTGTTAAAATTCACCACATTCACTTGAGGGAATGATGTTGCTCCAGTTGATCGAGATTCATGATTTTTCATTAATAACTCGTTATTTGTTCAACCACAAGAAGACATGAAATAAGTTCTTAATATTTTTTTATAGTCTTTCTCTCGATATTGATGTTGCAGGAACATATTCGAAACATGAAAGGTAGAAAATGTCTTTTCTAACATATCCACATCAGTAATGTCTTCTCTACATAATTTCAATTTTGAACTAATTTTGAACAATGCAGAGTTGTACTCACTTACTGATTTAAAATCTTGCAACCTCAGGTGCATCCAATCACAACGAGCTTTTGGAAGAATAACAGTTTTTTGATGATCATACCTTTCTTTCAAACTCTTCCACAAGACATAGGGATCTTTTATCGTTAGATATTCCATTTTTAATCCCTCGTGGAGATGATGTCGAATGAAGATCATGGTCTTAGCCTTTTCTTGACTGAATGTCGTATTCCCTTCTTTAATGGTCCATCCAAGGTTCATAACATCTAAATGTATCTCAACATCAAACACCCATGACAAATAATTTTGCAAGATTTTCCATAATAACGTTATCAAAAGACATTATATTTATATTCGAAAATTAATATAAACTAAACATGAAAAATAACATTTTTAAAAAATGACTTACCCGGAGGACCTACCATTAGCGGGAAAAATAACAGAGTCTCGTGCTGATAATGTATTGTGAAATTGAGAGGCAAAATCGGGCACTGAAACTTTACCAAAAGATATAAAAATAACAATAATAATAATAATAATAATAATAATGATAATAATAATATGGATATTATATAATATAAAGAAAAAAAAGTGAAATTTTATCGCAAATTAAATAAACAAATGAAATTAGAGAAAATTGGGAGAAAAGAGAGAAGATTTGAGAGAATTTCCACTCAATGATGTTCTTCATTATCTACCAAAAGCCACTATTTATAGGCAATTTGGAGAGCATGATGTGGACCATTTGGACACCGATCTATGGATTTTGTTGGACACATAGGCGATACTTTAGCTATGAAGAATTTGACATTTGTCATGGGTATAAAAGGGCATGTGGAATGGGCATTTACAGTAATATTTACAATAGAAGGTTGTTAATTATGTTGTTGTAAATGTTTGCAAAAGTAAAATACTTTGATTGAATGGATCAACTTCGCAATTGAACCCTCTTTTTTGGATCTCTAGATAACTGAAATCTTTAAATATATGGAATCATAGATGCTTGGAAAATGTATGATCTTTAGATAATTATATTTATTTTGAAGGAATAATTATAAAAATGTTTCGAAATATTCATATAACTATAAAGATTTGTGTATGACAATGACTTTAGTAACTTTAGATTATGTCTTTAAATTAGTTTAATATAATTTAAATTTACATAACATCCCAGCCTCTATTAATTTAATAAGGAATAATTATAAAAATGTTTCGAAATATTCATATAACTATAAAGATTTGTGTATGACAATGACTTTAGTAACTTTAGATTATGTCTTTAAATTAGTTTAATATAATTTAAATTTACATAACATCTCAGCCTCTATTAATTTAATATTTATTTTTTATATAATTTTGTTTTTTTAGTGGCTCAATAAAATAAGTATAAACTAAATTATACTGACTTGTGAAATTTTATGGTCTAAATTAATACAATTATTAGTTTAGGGGTTTTATTGATACGACCTCCAAACTACAGGGTTATAAATTGATTTTTGTCCTTTATTTTATATCTAAATTTTAAATATAAATGTAATTAACTACATAGGATCCTTTTTTTAGTACACCAACAATTAGGGGTAGGGGTTTCGAACCCATGACCTCTTGTTCATAAATTATACTTGATGTCAGTTGAACTATGCTTTTGTTGACACATATCATCGTTTATTAGTGCATAAATATATTAATTTATTTTTAATACAAAATAAAAATGTGAAACAAAGGAAATTGATAAAAAGAAAAATGAAAGGCAAAATATTATTAGAGGATGCCCTCTATTAAAAATTGTATGAAAAATCGGCTAGATTCCTCTTATGTGGACATAGATGTCCACTGGGCGGAGCTAGGGATGCCTTCTATTTCCTATGCTCATGAAATTCTTGCAAAAAGTTATTTCCCTGTTTTTTAGAAAATTTCTTTTTAAATTATTCATTCCTAATGATAAATTTCTATTTAAAAAAGAACTTTTTAAAATTTATTTATAAAAATAAAATAATATACCATTGTTATGGGTAAATATAAACAATTGTGAAAAACTCAACAACAGAAGACAATTGGGTCAGATACACGCCAAATCTGAGATCTAGAATAAAATCAAGCCAAAAGAGTCCGCGAAACAGAAAATTCAGATAAGATGATTGACTCAACTCGAGTCGGGTTGAACCGATTCGGTTAATCTCTTCCTCCTCCCACGCACTCCAACGGCGGATCAGACCCCCTGTTTTTATAATCCTAATCCAACAAGGGTAAAGAAAAGACCCTTTATATAAATACCTTACTACAACTCCATGTGAGGTAACTTAATTCATCCACAGTCTTCTGACTAGCTTGTTACTGTTGGGGTGTATACACTAATCCCGTGTAGTTTGTAATACAGTTGATTTAATAAATAAAAGTTATTTATTTATCAAATTTTTTATCTCACATTTTATAAACTTAATCCAATAAACTAAGCTCCATGGTCATATTATTAGAGAGAACTTGAACGGTGTGTAGTGGACACACGGGGAGGATCACGTTCGAGTTAATGACCCGAATGGTCTACAATATATGGATAGGGTTGGAAACTCCATCCTGGTAACACTGTGGATGCGACCCGTTTTGTATTAGATACAAATGAGGTGATCCAACTCATTCATGTGGTTGACATGCGAGTGAGATCTTGTGCAATGAGATTGTATACAAGACTGAACTGTGAATTATTAGACCCGCTGATGTGACACCATTAACAGTATAGGAGTTGTGACGCCCGAGGAAGAGGGGTACATGAATGAACTGAGTCCACATCTGAATGAGAGGGATCCTGAGGATATGAAAGCATGGTGCCCGAGGAAAAGGGGTACATGCGAGTGACCATGAGGATATGAAAGTATAGTTGAGAAAGGCTTAAAAGAATTGATAGCTACTACCTATACCAACAAGGTGCACCTTCCTTTTCGGTGGCTCAATCATAAGAACTCCACAGTTAAGCGTGCTTGGCTTGGAGCAATCTTACGTTGGGTGACCTCCTGGGAATTTTCCTAGGGAGCATGTGAGTGAGGACAAAGCATGCTGAAAGGACACCGTGTTGGTTTGTGGGGATAGTGTCTTCACTCTTACAAGCAGTCATGGATGATATGGTGACGCAGCCAGGTCGCAGGCGATCCTGGGCCTGGGGCGTTACAAATCGACCACAACCACAGGTACTAATTATTTATTTTATTTAACGTTCTATCCGCCTGCGTGTCAAGTCGGATTAGTAAATTTTCATCAGGCTCGGTGAGAGTGAGTCTTTGATTTTACTTAGTTTAAAGCGAAATATTCTCCTTTAGATAATTATTTATTAAAATTAAAAGAAAAGGAAGAGGCAATGGCACTTTGGTTATTAATGTTTAATTGAGGGTGATAATTGACACTTAGAACTTGACCTAATTTATTGGTATTTAAGCTCCTTATCATTGAAAATTCAAAGGAAACCCTAACCCTAATTGTCATCACCTCTTCTCCTCCTTCAATCTCCTAGTTTGCCCTAACCAAAACCCTAAGCTTTATTGTTGTTGCCCTACCGCCGACCAAATCCACGGAAGAACGCCTTCACCGCCGACCAAGATTCACGGACGAACGCCTTCACCGCCGACAAGCCACGAGCGGACAGGTTCGACAAATCTCGAGTCTTCAGCCGCCGTCGAAGCCGTTTCACCGTCTGCAAGCCGGAAGCCTCGATCTCGCGAACAACCACTCCGACACTTTCGCCTGCAGCGCAGAAGCCTACGCCCGAAGCACCTCGACGGCCAATTCGCACGGGAGACCTCACGCGGAATCCACGCTCTCACGCGTTCGACGTTGCCGTGACTGCTGCGGCTGCTGCTGCAGTCCACCGTTCGTGAGAACCCTTTTCCGCCGCCACCTTACCGTGAGCCGTTCACGTCTGCAACACCGGTATTCCCCAAATGAGTCCAAAGAACCGCTCAGTGGCGTAAAAAATACAGACGCTTCACCTCCAAGTCCGGATCGATCCACGCCGAATCCGACCAGCGACCGTGGTTCGTTGTTACGCTGCAATCAGGAAGTATTCGAGGTCAAAGTTGTGGATTAGGTGAGCCACGCGAAACCCTCTTCGATTTTGGAATATAGGATTATTTGGATCTGATTCGCATGAAAATATTCGCATGAAATCATTGTAGGAACAAGCTGAAATTTCGGTATCAAGATTTCCAAGTTTTGGAGCGAACAATTTAGCGCTCGGTTTATTCTCCGGAGTCGAGGAAATTGGAGCAAGGTAAGAATCATAGCCATTTTTGTACTCCGACTCTGTATTTTGGATGAATTGTATAGTAGGATGACGGAAGAGAAAAATTCTTGGTTTACAGGTTATTTGGAAGGGACGTTAACTTAAGAATTAGGAAGAAAGCGTGAGATCAAAGCTCGAGGTAAGGGACCTTGTGCCGAACCTCCTTAAATGGGATTAAAGAAAACGAATTTCAATATTTTATGTGAAATTAGTACGATGTTTTACTTAAAAGGATTTAATGATTTTACACGAGAATATTCCAAGAATTTATGTGAGAATGCCTTGATATTCTATGTGAAGATATCTCAATATTTTATGTGAGTATAATCTAGTATTTTATGCGAGAATATCTTCGTATTTTATGTAAGAATATTCCAATTATTTCATGTGAGGATATTACACGATTATTATCTATGAGAATATTGCATGATTATATACGTGAGTATTACACCCTATCTGATGTGGAAAGTCATGTTTTGCATATCAATGATAATGGTTGTGGCATGTACACTATAGTTATGTTGAATGATGGGACCTCATGCATGATAGGTATGTCATGAAATGATTTGATGAAAAATGTGGACATTGGTCTCCTGAGTGCATTATGTGCATGGTCAAACATGCATTAGAGACCCTATGGGTCAAATTACAGGGGTCTGTGAGGGACTCAAACCATACAGGGGTCTGTGAGGGACTCAAATGTTTACAGGGGTCTGTGAGGGACTCAAAACTAAATGACTCAGGATGACCAATCGGCCACTTAAATAAAAAGGAAGTCATGGATTAAAGACCTGACGATATGAGAAAGTTTTAGGTCCCGCATATGTACATTTCGAACAAGTTTAAAAGTCATGATTGTATGTGTATGCATATCCCAAACCTCGGTAGCGAGGTCACTTACTGGGTATTGTTTTACAATACTCACCCTTTCTTTTAAAAATGTTTTTCAGGTAAGGCTAAGGACGTGCAGGGCGAGTGACGGAGGCGCGTTGCCAGGACCATGGGAATAGACATGTTTTCCGCACATTTCTTTTATAACTGATGTTGTCCCTTTATGTTTTCGAAGTTTAAATTTACTTTACAGATTTTAAATAGGCCATGTTTAAACTGCTCCTTTTATCTGTGTTGAATGTTTTCTTGGGATCCCTAAAGATAAATTATTTTCATTGGAGATTTAAAGATCGTTTTATCTCTTTTGGCCTATAAATGCATGCATGTGTAGTAATGTCCCTAAGAGTTTAGTCATAGAAAAGTAGGGGCGTTACAGTTAGTATCAGAGCCCTAGGTTTAAGGGTTACGTAGACTTGCTTACGAGTAAGCACGAGTAGTTCCATGGTTGAACAACGCGCGTTAGGTCACCGCCAGTGCGTTACAGTATTTCATTAATTAAGCAAATGATTATGATGTAATTTTGTATTATGAATGTAAATGAATTTAAACCCTAAGGGTGATCCTATCTTATAGTTAGAAAGTAATGAAAATCGGAGTTAGAAACTCTGCAGATGGTAGTACGGACAAAATGCCACCTAGAGGTCGTGGGAGAGGTAGAGGGCGTGGTAGGGGTCGGAGGCAAGAGAAACGTTGACACACGGCCCGTAACTACCACTGGAGCAGAGGAAATTACCCCACCCGCGCGATCTCCCCGGACCACACCAAATCGCCGGGAGAATGCACCTGCAGTCACTCCAGTGGCAGATCAAGGGAACCCTAACGTTATGACTATGATGGTAGAGGCTATGCAGACTCTAGTGCGAGCTCTGATAGCCACTCACCGGCCCAAGCAAATCAGGGGCGGAATGATGCAACCACGAGTCTCGATATCCAAGGACTTCGGGAAATATGATCCCGCATCATTTGATGGGTCTTCTAGTGACCCCACTGTGGCTGAATTATGGTTGTCCTCCATTGAGACCATTTTCAGACTGATGAATTGCCCTGAGGACCAGAGGGTGTCCTGTGCTACCTTCATGCTGAGGGATGACGCTTATTTATGGTGGGAGTCCGCCCAGGGAACCATTGTCGCCAGCGGAGAAACGATTACCTGGAATCTGTTTAAGGAAGCATTCTGGCGGAAATTTTACCCTGCTGCAGCTCGTTACAGGAAACAAGCAGAATTCTTACAACTTAGCGAGCAGGAGGCGGTGGGGAGGTATATGAGAGAGAATTCACCCGTTTGTCACGCTTTGCCCCGAGCTAGTAGACACACGAGGCGAAGAAAACAGGCGTTTCATTATGGGACTAGATGAAAATGTTCGAGGCTTCATACGAGCACTAGCACCTCCCGATTATGCCTCCGCGGTGAGAGTGGCGGAATTGATTTGGAGTGCGCGCGATCGCACTGCTGTAGTGGTTAACCTTGGCAGGCGGCCATGACAAATCATAAGAGGAAGTGGGACCACCAAATTCAAGCTCACAGCGTCCCAGCGTACACCGCATAGACCAGAAACTTTCGTGCGGTTGGTCGAAACCACGAGTCAACGGGGCGGGAAATAACGGTGGAGATAAGCCACAATGCGAGATCGTAGTAGCGGCATTGGGGTAAGTGTTTGGCCCGGTCCGAGTGTGCTTCGGGAGATGTGGGAAAGAAGGGCACAGAGCTAATAGCCGCCGAGTCAAGCCAACGCTTAGCCAACCTCGGGTTATCAATAGTGGGATCTTTGTGAAGCTGTAAATACATCAAGGAAGAGCTTATGCAAGCACCGGTAAAAACATCTATGGCTCGGACTCGGTGGTTACAGTACACTTCCATTACTTGGGCACCTTGCCTTTGTATTATTTGATTCTGTTCTACACACACTTTTATTTCTCGCATCCTTCGTAAGTCAAGCCGAGTTAGAATTAGAAACGATTCTGATATGCTCTGTCTGTCTCCACTCCTGCGGGGATAAATTTATTAGCCACTATGAAAGTCAAGGATGGTAGTGTGACCATCGCAGGACCATGAGTTAGCAAAGTGAATCTAGTAGTCTTAAACATGTTTGACTTTGATGTGATATTGGGCATGGGTGGTTAGCGCAGAACCATGCTTGCATTGATTGCTTGAGGCGCGGTAGTGTTTACTCCTCTTGACCAACACAGCTCACGAGTTGAGAGGCACGTTAGCGGAAAGTAGGCCTAAGGTAATTCACGCCGCCTTAAGGCGAGGAAGTTATTACATCGGGAGCTTGGGCGTCTTAGCGTGCATACTAGACGCAAGGTGTACGGAGATTTCCGTGTCATCGGTACCAGTGGTGAATGAATTTCCAGACGTCTTCCCCGAGGACCTCCCCGGAATACCTCCGGTCAGAGAGGTAGATTTTAACATCGGATTGGAATTAGGGACGACTCAGATATCCAAGGCACCGTCTGAGAATGGCACCCCCGGCGAGTTGAAAGAATTGAAACTCCGGTTCACGAGACTTCTTTGGACAAGGGGATTTATACGCCCTAGCGTTTCGCCTTAGGGAGCTCGGTGTTGTTCGTGAAAAGAAAGAAGCGGGTCCATGCGCTTTGTGTATAGATTACGGGGAGTTGAATAAGGTCACGATCAAGAATAAATACCCTCTTCCTAGAATAGATGATTTGTTCGATCGATTCAGCGAGGAGCAACGATGTTTTCAAGATTGATCCGAGATCGAGCTACCATCGATTGAGAATTAGTGAAGAGGATATTCCTAAGACGACGATTCGAGATCACGTTATGGGCATTACGAGTTCCACGGTGATGCCGTTTGGTTTGACCAACGCTCCTGCGCTTTCATGGACTTGATGAACCGTTTATTCAAAGAGTTTCTAGATACGTTCGTGATTGTATTTATCGACGATATCTTGATATACTCCGTGTGATGAAGATCATGAAAGGCACACGAGAAAAGTTTTACTCACGCCGAGAGAGAACAAGTTATATGCAAAATTTTCCAAGTGTGAATTACGCTCGGATGGTATCCTTCTTAGGGCATGTGGTGTCCGGTGGAGTCTCCGTTGACCCAAATGAAAGTAGAGGCCGTCACACACAGTGCCTCTCGCCACCACCACAGCATGAGGTGCGTAGTTTTCTAGGTCTTGCGGAGTTACTATAGGCGTTTACGTGCGAGGACTTCGCCAAGATAGCCATGCCCATGACTCACCGGCGCAAGAAAGGTAACCCATTTGTGTGGGATGACAATTGTGAGGCTAGTTTCCAGGAACTCAAGTGGAGGTTGGTGTCAGCTCCGATTCTTACAGTCCCCGAGGGAACAGGGAGCTTTGTGGTTTACAGTGATGCTTCTAAGAAAGGTTTGGGCTGTGTACTAATGCAACACGGTAAAGTAATAGCCTATGCATCCCGACAATTGAAGACGCACGAGAGGAACTATCCAACTCATGACTTGGAACTAGCGGCGAGAGTCTTTGCATTAAAGATCCGGAGACACTACGTATGGCGAGAAAAAAATTCGATTTTTACGAGATCATAAAAGTCAAAAGTATCTGTTCACCCGAAGGAATTGAACATGAGGCAACGCAGATGGTTGGAATTAGTGAAGGATTACGATATTGACATTCAATACCACCCCGGTAAGGCTAATGTCGTGGCCGATGCCCTCAGTAGAAAGCCAGTTCATACTTCAGCACGAGTTACTGACAGAGCAGAGTTGCAGGCAGAGTTTGCACGAGCTGAAATTGCAGTACTAGTAGGGAAGACCACGGCGCAGTTAGCTCAGTTAACAGTACAATCGACCTTGAGACAACGCATCGTTGAGTCTCAACAGAGAGAGACCTCGATTAGTGGAAAAACTTACTGCAGTAACTACAGGCGAGTTGGCAGAGTTTTCCCTATCCACAGATGGAGGATTACTATTTCAGGGACGACTATGTGTTCCGAACGATGACAAGCTGAAGGCGGAAATCTTGAGCGAAGCCCATAACTCACCATTTTCTATGCATCCTGGTAGTACCAAGATGTATCGAGATCTGAAACAGTCGTTCTGGTGGTATAACATGAAACGCGACGTGGCAGAGTTTGTCAGCAAGTGCTTGACTTGTCAACGGTGAAGGCACCTGAGGCGAGAGACGCAGGATTACTGCGGCCTTTACATGTACCCGGTGGAAATGGGAGGAGATCTCTATGGACTTCATAGTCGGTTTGCCTAGAACCTTACGAGGCTACTCGGTAATTTGGGTCATTGTGGGCCAGATTAACCAAGTCAAGCACATTTCATACCGAGGAAACCCACCTATTCTACTTGATAAGTGGGCGCGACTTTACTGGAAGAGATAGTCCGCTTTGCATGGGATTCCAAACCAAGATCATTTCGATGAGGATCCACGTTTCACCCCCAACTTTTGGAGGAGTTTACAGAAAGCATTAGGTTCACAGTTGAATTTTAGTACAGCTTTTCATCCACAGACGGATGGGCAGACAGAACGTTTAAACCAGATATTAGAAGACATGTTGCGAGCTTGCACCTTAGACTTTCCGGGTAGTTGGGACACTCATTTGCATTTGATGGAGTTTGCTTACAATAACAGCTACCAGTCGACCATCGGAATGACTCCATTTGAAGCTCTCTATGGAAATCGTTGCAGAACTCCCGTTTTCTGGGAGGAGGTTGGTGAACGCCAGTTATTGGGTCCAGAGTTGGTACAGGTCACAAATAGTGCGATACAGAAGATTAGGGTGCGAATGCAGACCGCCCAAGATAGACAAAAGAGTTATGCCGATACGAGACGAAGGGACCTAGAATTCGAAAGTGGGGACCACGTATTTCTTAAAGTTGCCCCAATGAAAGGGATTCTAAGGTTTGGTCGGAAAGGGAAGTTGAGTCCGCGCTTTATAGGACCATTTGAGATTTTAGAGAGGGTTGGTGTAGTGGCCTACAGGCTAGCATTGCCGCCTTCCTTAGCAGCAGTTCATAACGTATTCCATGTCTCCATGTTGAGAAAATACATTCCAGACCCGACTCATGTCGTAGACTTCGAACCATTACAACTAGCAGAAGATTTGAGTTATGGCGAAAGACCTGTACAGATTATTGCAAGAGATCAAAAGACCTTCCGTAACCGTGAGATCAACTTAGTTAAAGTGTTATGGCAAAACCACCGCACGGAAGAAGCTACCTGGGAGCGAGAAGAAGAGGTGCGAGCTAAATATCCAGAACTATTTCAAGAATAGGAACTTTCGAGGACGAAAGTTCTTAAGGAGGGAAGATTGTGACGACCACAACCACAGGTACTAATTATTTATTTTATTTAACGTTCTATCCGCCTGCGTGTCAAGTCGGATTAGTAAATTTTCATCAGGCTCGGTGAGAGTGAGTCTTTGATTTTACTTAGTTTAAAGCGAAATATTCTCCTTTAGATAATTATTTATTAAAATTAAAAGAAAAGGAAGAGGCAATGGCACTTTGGTTATTAATGTTTAATTGAGGGTGATAATTGACACTTAGAACTTGACCTAATTTATTGGTATTTAAGCTCCTTATCATTGAAAATTCAAAGGAAACCCTAACCCTAATTGCCATCACCTCTTCTCCTCCTTCAATCTCCTAGTTTGCCCTAACCAAAACCCTAAGCTTTATTGCTGTTGCCCTACCGCCGACCAAATCCACGGAAGAACGCCTTCACCGCCGACCAAGATTCACGGACGAAACGCCTTCACCACGGCAAGCCACGGCGGACGAGTTCGACAAATCTCGAGTCTTCACCGCCGCCGGTCGGCCGTTTCACCGTCTGGGCAGCGGGAAGCCTCGATCTCGTGAACAACCACTCCGACACTTTCGCTGCGGCGCGAAGCCTCGCCCGAAGCACCTCGGCCGGCAGAATTCGCGCGGGAGACCTCACGCGAATCCACGCTCTCACGCGTTCGGCGTTGCCGTGGCTGCTGCGCGCTTCTGCTGCTGCGATCCACCGTTCGTGAGAACCCTTTTCCGCCGCCACCTTCACGTGGAGCGTTCACGCCCGCAACACCGGTATTCCCCGGCCGAGTCCAAAGACCGTTCGAGCGGCCAAAAACAGCACCGTTCACCTCCAAGTCCGGATCGGTCCACGCGGAATCCGACCAGCGACCGTGGTTCGTTGTTACGCTGCAATCAGGAAGTATTCGAGGTCAAAGTTGTGGATTAGGTGAGCCACGCGAAACCCTCTTCGATTTTGGAATATAGGATTATTTGGATCGATTCGCATGAAAATATTCGCATGAAATCATTGTAGGAACAAGTGAAATTTCGGTATCAAGATTTCCAAGTTTTGGGCGAACAATTTAGCGCTCGGTTTATTCTCCTGAGTCGAGAAATTGGAGCAAGGTAAGAATCATAGCCATTTTTGTACTCAGACTCATATTTTGGATGAATTGTATAGTAGGATGACGGAAGAGAAAATTCTTGGTTTCACAGAGTTATTTGGAAGGGACGTTAACTTAAGAATTAGGAAGAAAGCGTGAGATCAAAGCTCGAGGTAAGGGACCTTGTGCCGAACCTCCTTAAATGGGATTAAAGAAAACGAATTTCAATATTTTATGTGAAATTAGTACGATGTTTTACTTAAAAGGATTTAATGATTTTACACGAGAATATTCCAAGAATTTATGTGAGAATGCCTTGATATTCTATGTGAAGATATCTCAATATTTTATGTGAGTATAATCTAGTATTTTATGCGAGAATATCTTCGTATTTTATGTAAGAATATTCCAGTATTTCATGTGAGGATATTACAGTATTATCTATGAGAATATTGCATGATTATATACGTGAGTATTACACCCTATCTGATGTGGAAAGTCATGTTTTGCATATCAATGATAATGGTTGTGGCATGTACACTATAGTTATGTTGAATGATGGGACCTCATGCATGATAGGTATGTCATGAAATGATTTGATGAAAAATGTGGACATTGGTCTCCTGAGTGCATTATGTGCATGGTCAAACATGCATTAGAGACCCTATGGGTCAAATTACAGGGGTCTGTGAGGGACTCAAACCATACGAGTGTCTGCATGAGGACTCAAATGTTTACTGAGTGCGTGAGGACTCAAAACTAAATGACTCAGGATGACCAATCGGCCACTTAAATAAAAAGGAAGTCATGGATTAAAGACCTGACGATATGAGAAAGTTTTAGGTCCCGCATATGTACATTTCGAACAAGTTTAAAAGTCATGATTGTATGTGTATGCATATCCCAAACCTCGGTAGCGAGGTCACTTCATCTGGTATTGTTTTACAATACTCACCCTTTCTTTTAAAAATGTTTTTCAGTGTAAGGCTAAGGGGCGTGCGGGCGAGTGAGTGAGCGCGTTGCCGGGACCATGGGAATAGACATGTTTTCCGCACATTTCTTTTATAACTGATGTTGTCCCTTTATGTTTTCGAAGTTTAAATTTACTTTACAGATTTTAAATAGGCCATGTTTAAACTGCTCCTTTTATCTGTGTTGAATGTTTTCTTGGGATCCCTAAAGATAAATTATTTTCATTGGAGATTTAAAGATCGTTTTATCTCTTTTGGCCTATAAATGCATGCATGTGTAGTAATGTCCCTAAGAGTTTAGTCATAGAAAAGTAGGGGCGTTACAGGAGTAATAACTTCGTAGATGACCATTAGTGACTCATCCTAAATCCTGAGCGTGTTACGGACTCCTATCTGCGGGAGTTTGTCCTTTGACTAGTACGAGTGAGGGTGGCCTGAGCGCTCACCCAATATGCCTATCTTCTTGTGGGCAGAACCTCGTGGGGAGTTGGGAACTTAACTATGCAAGAAGGAATTCACTCGTTCTCGAGCTAGGAAAACTAGAGAGGTTGTTCCCTTAAGAGTTGTCTCCATGGCTTGAACAACAGGGCCCAACCATCTCACTGGCCCGAGATAGATGTTGTTTATGTATGGACCATGCAACAAAGTTGTTCATTAGAGGAACAATGGGAGTTAAGGAACAAGAGGTAGACACAGGAGTAAAACGATAATTTGACCCAGTTGTGACTACGAACAACCTGTGAAGGGTCGACTCACGGACATTAGTTATATCGATGGACACAACTTGTCCTATAGTGAAGACAGTGCAACTACGGGCTATTGTGAAGTGTTCCTGTAGTTAATGAATGTTGATTAACCGGGTCAAAGAGTTTGATTGGTTAATCTCGCATCATTAGAGCTCATGATCTGTAGGTCCATTAGGTCCCTCGGTTGGCTCAAATTGGACTAAATGAGGGTTTACAGTTTGGAGTGAATTTGAAGTGTTCAAATTAATTAAAGGGTATTTATGTCATTTATATGTGATATAATGAACATAATATATAGTTTAATGTGAATGAGATTCATAATAAACTATAGTTAGCCTAATTAGTTAATTAGGGCTAATTTGGAGAAATTGATTTGAGAGAAATTAAAATTAAATAAGATTTAATTTTAATTCCACAATTATGCAAATGTAATTTGTATAATAAGGTATAAGATACCTTATATTATGTGATATGCAAATATGATTTGCATATTATATAGTTGTGGTACTATGGTGAATTGGTGCAGATTTTAACTCCACCACACACCATTATAAATTGGTGGATGCAAAGGCATTTTGAAGGTTGAACTTCTCATTTTTTTAAATCTACCAAAAGAGAAAAGAGTTTTCTCTCAACTCTCTCTAAAATCTCTACATTCTCTCCAACCTTGAAATCCAAAGGGAGTCCCACCACTCTCCCTTATCCTCTCGAGAACAACCGAGAAGATCAAGTGGAAGTGTCCGATTGATCGGTTCGTGATTCGTGTTGAAAAGATCGTTGGATCGAGAGATCGTGACCAGAGGAGAAAACTACGAAGAAGAGTTCTTAAAGAGGTAGGTTCTCGAACCATAATTTTTGTTTTCTTCTCGTTTTATGCATGCTTAGCCTAGTTAGAAATTGTTTCTTTCAATTTTAAGAAATTTGGAACAAAAACGAAACAACGACGATTCACATCGCACTTCCGCTGCGGGAAATCCATTCCCTTCAGTTACACCCTAAAAACTTAAGATTTAAGCATCAGAAATTGGTTGTGGCAAGCACCACATCAGTGTGCAGTTTCTTTTCTTTGTTTTCTAGGCCATCTTGTTTCCCAAATCAACAAATTTATTGTTGGTCTCATGTGCAAATCAAGTGTGTACCCTCTGCCTCTATTTGTGCATCAACAGTTTGCGCCGTCTATGGGGACGAGAGGGTTTTGATCAAGAAACTTGCATACCTGCGTTGAGGATAAATCCAAAATCCACATATTAAGGCCATACCATGGAAAAAGATTTTTCGGATGAAGATTGACATCTAAGGAGAACGAGAGAGAAGACTTCCTTGACAGGGACATCACTATAGGAAGAGCTTACCTCGACCTCGGCTAAGGAAGAGCCCACCTCGGCCTCGACTCGGGATGAACCCGCCTCAACCTCAATCCGAGAAAAACCAACCTTATGAGATAGAATCACCAAGCAAAGGAAGAAACAGGACAGAGTTGGCCAAACCGTCGAGTCAGGATCCACATCTTGCACAGGGCTAGGAGCCACAACTAGGGGAGTCGGAGTCGAGGCCAAGGCTGAGGCCAACCCCACCATGGCTGAGGCGATGAACACACCTATGAGACGAGCAAACACGCTGAGAGCAACGACCAGGGTTGTTGGAGTTGAGATCGAGGTCGAGGTCGAGGTCGACCCCACCATGGTCGTGGTCGAGACCGACCCAAGCTTAGTTAAGGACGAGTCGAGCCAAAATTTAAAGACAAACCGAGGTTGACCCATGACGAGTCCACCCCTAGTTGAGTCATCTTCCAATACATATGAGTTCGTATCATCTAGGAGGTTTGAGCTTACCTCATCCAACATGTTTGAGCTCACCTCTTCTAACTTGTTTGAGCTCGCCTCATCCAACAGGTTTAAGCTCACCTCATCCAACAGGTTTGAGCTCACCTCATCTAACAGGTATGAGATCACCTCATCTTCGAAAAGGTTTGAGCTTGCCTCATCTAGTAGGTTTGAGCTCACTTCATCCATCAGGTAGGTTTCAGCTCACCCCATCCAACAGGTATGAGCTCGCTTCATCCTTCAACATGTTTGAGCTCGCCTGATCCCTCAATAGGTTTGAGCTTGAAGGGATCAAATCCCGAAGCGAAAGCGTTTGAATCACTTTTGCTCGCAAATACGTTGTAGAATTCTCACCAAAAAAAATATAATTGATTAAATGGGGAAGAAGAACTTTGCCTTTGAAGAACCTTTCTTCACGAATCCTTCTCCAATCCTCTCAATCTCATACCAATAACGAACAAGAATTATTCTCGAACACCTCCACTATGGTATTGATGGAGATCTGATCTCCTTGAGCAACGGAAATGTGGTTTGGGATCGTAATTGCTTGATTGTTTAGGTTGAAGCAAAAACCAGTACATTGACAAAATACAGAACAAGCATACATCATTTAATCTAATTAAAGTTTGGAGTAGTACATGCAAACATAATAGAAGTTTAACGATTAAACTAAGAATGGAAAGAAAATTAACTTTGTAGACTAAATTCTCCAGTATCAACTTCTTGCTTCAAAACATAATAACACAGCAACTTTCTCTGTTTTCTTCCAGCAAGAACACAACCACCAGAGATCACCTTCTATATCTCTGAGTGCTTAGATCCTCCTTGGTGGGAAGGATTCCAACTTTTGGAATAATTGGGAATTTTGAGAGTGAGATAATTCTAGAGCAACAACAATTCTAAAAAAATGCTTGAATGATCAATCGATCACTTGATTCTTCCAACTCCCTACACTTAACGATAGAGAGTGGAGAAGAAACTGGTGAGTGGGGAACATGTCATCTACACGTTTCTCTCTTTTAATTAATTAAATATTTAATTAAAAATTATATATAACTTATTTAAATAATTAATTAATTCTCAATTAATTAATTTGAATATCTTATATTTTAAATAAATTATATGTATATGATTAAATCACATTTAATCATTAACCTATAGTTTTAATGTACATCCAATGCACATTAAATTTTAACCTATAGTTTTTAAATATGAATCACATTCATATTTATATTTAATATTTGAACTCTTTCAAATATTTAACTCTCTCATACTATTCAATATGAATCATATTCACATTAAATTTATAATATATAGTTCCAAAACTATATATTATATCGTATCAATATACATTGAATATATTCCCTAATGAATTTGAACATTTCAAATTCAAATGATCTAAGAACCCTTTACGAGCTAGACGGTGGACCTAATGGACCTACATATCAGAAGCTCCAACGATACGAGATTGCTCGGTTAATCTCATTAACCTCCCAATCAACATTCGTTAAATGCGGGAACACTCCACTAAAGTCCCACAGCTGCACTCTTCTCACTGCAGATATATTTCTGTGTCCACGGATATTGACCAATAACAGCAAGTCAATCCTTCACGAATGTTCGTAACACCAGCTGGGTCAAATTACCGTTTTACCCCTGGTTTAAAACTTGTGCCTTAAGTACCAGTGCTCCTCTAATGAACAATTTGTTTGTGGTTTTACCAACAAACAGAGTCCCTTTCGGGCCAATGAGAGGGTCGAACCCTTTGTTCAAGTCCCGGAGACACCACTTAAGGGAACATTCCTCTACTTACCCTAGTAGGCGGGAAGGAGTGAATTCCATCTCGCTAAGTTAAGTTCCCAACCGCTCACTTGGTCTTGTCTCCAAGAAGGTAGGCATATTGAGTCGGTGAATCTGGCCACTCTCACCCATACTAGTCAAAGGACAATCCCTCGCGAACAGGAGTTCGTAACTTGCTCAGGATTGAGTTCAAGTTGCCTAGGCCATCCTAGTGAAATAGAAACCTAACTAGTCAACGGAGTTACAGCTAGAGATTACTATTTCGTTGTTCGGTCTTATGTAATCTCATTACATAGGATATCCCCACTCACATGTCATCTACATGAACACGTTAGGATCACTGTGTTTGCATCAAATACAAAGTGGGCCATATTCATAGTTTAACCAGGGTAAGGTACCCAAACCTTATCCCCTTACTATAGGCTTTAGGCTGTATCTCGAACCGAGATCCTTTTTATGTACATTACATTCAGTTAGAGATTCATTTAATAGCCTTGGATGTTTAGTTTATTGGATTTAGGGTTTAAATAAAGGCAAACTCGTAGATAACAAACAATAACGCTTTATTGAAATAATAACACTTTATTACATTAATTAGAACATAATTACAAACTACGAGTTTTAGGGAACAAAACCCAACAAACTCCCACTTGACTAAAACTCTAGTGGAGTACATCATAATCTAAAACAATGGTTATAAGAGATAGAAATACAATAAACTAGGGCATCCATATACCCCATTACATATCTCCCATTAATTAGAACATAATTACAAACTACGAGTTTTAGGGCACAAAACCCAACAAACTCCCACTTGAACTAAAACTCTAGTGGAGTACATCATAATCTAAAACAATGGTTATAAGAGATAGAAATACAATAAACTAGGGCATCCATATACCCCATTACATATCTCCCACTTGCCCTAGATTTAGCCTATGTACATATCTCGTAGACCCAGACTTTCCAGATGACCCTCGAACACTTTAGCCGTGAGAGTCTTTGTAAACGGATCAACAATATTGTGCTCGAAGCGATCTTCGTGGATCACACATCTCCCGGACTTTCGGATGACCCTCGAACACTATTTCTCTTCGTGACCATCACCTTATACTGTGACAACAGTGGTGCGGTAGCCAATTTGAAGGAACCTTGCAGCCATAAGCGAGGTAAGCACATCGAGAGGAAGTATCACCTGATACGAGAAATAGTGCAACGAGGAGATGTGACAGTCACGAAGATCGCTAAGGAATTTCCTAAGCCAAACAACCTCTTTGCATTTGCTTCCACAAAGGCGACATACTCGACCTCCATCGTGGAGTCAACGATGCATCCTTGCTTGATGCTTCGCCATACTATAGCTCCCGATTAAGGGTGGCCCTGATCCGATGTGGATTTTTGAGAATCCTTATCGATCTGAAAATCGAATCGGTGTATCTAGTAAGGATCAAATCCTTAGACCCCATACACAAAGCGTATAGTCCCTCGTTCTCCTTAGGTACTTGAGGATATTTTTAATCACCGTCCGATGGTCTAACCACAGATTGGACCGGGTACCTACAACTATTCCCATTGCATAACAAATGTCCGGCCTCGTGCATAACATAACATACATTAAGCTACCTACTGCAGAGGCATAGGGAATATGTCTCATATCCTCAACTTCTTGAGGTGTCTTGGGACACTGTTCCTAGGCAAGACGAACTCCGTGCTGAAGGGTAATAAGCCCCCTCTGGGAATTCTGCATCGAATATCTGGACAACATTTTATCGATATAAGATGCTTGAGGCGATGCTAAGCGTTACGTTCTTGCGATTCCTCGAAGATCTCAATCCCAAGAACATATTGCGCCTCTCCCAAATCTTTCATTTGGAATTGGGTCGCCAACCAATTCTTTATGTCAGTAAGGTATCCTACATCATTCCCAATGAGTAGGATATCATCCACATAAAGTACTAAAGCTACTTTGTCGTTGATGATCTTCTTGTAAACACAAGGCTCATCAACGTTTTGGTCAAAGCCGTAAGACTTGATCGCAGTATCAAATCTTATATTCCAAGATCTTGAGGCTTGTTTCAACCCATAAATGGATCGATTGAGCTTGCAAACTTTTTGCTCCTGACCTTGGGCTATGAACCCTTCAGGCTGAGACATATAGATGCTCTCGTCAAGATTACCATTCAAAAAGACAGTCTTGACGTCCATTTGTCAAATTTCATAATCATAAAACGCGACTATGGACATGAGTATCCTTATAGACTTCAGCATAGCAACAGGGGAAAAAGTTTCTTCATAGTCAACTCCTTCCCTTTGGATAAAACCCTTTGCTACAAGTCTAGCCTTAAAAGTCTGTACCTTTCCGGCTGCATCTCTCTTTCTCTTATAGATCCATTTACACCCTATGGGTCTAACCCCTTCAGGTTGGTCTACAAGTTCCCATACTGAATTGAAGTCCATTGACTCCATTTCAAGGTCCATGGCTTTGATCCATTGGTCTTTGTCTACCTCATTCATTGCCTGTTTATAAAGATAATGGATCTTCTACGCCATCATCAGGTATGACAACTTGAGTTTCAGCTAAACCCAAGTAGCGTTCAGGTTGGGAAACAACCCTCCCACTGCGTCGAGGCATTCCCAACGATTGAGAAGGACGAGACTGACTTGAGGTGCTGGTTCTTCCATCAACTCTTGATGAAGGTCCAACTTGATCAACAACTCTTGTTGGTCCATGTGTAGCTTCATTTAGTACTAATTTACTACGCGATTTGTGGTTCCTCATGTGATCTTTCTCCAAGAAGGTGGCGTTTGTCGATACAATCACCTTGTTTTCTTGTGGGTCGTAGAAAAGACCACCTCTCGTTTCTTTGGGATAGCCAAAAAATTGGCACAATCTTGAACAAGGTTCCAGTTTCTTTAGGTTTGTCACGAGCACGTGTGCCAGACAACCCCAGTCCTGAAGTGTTGTAAACTAGGTTTACGCCTTCCATAGTTCAAAAGGTGTTTACAAACACTTTTGATGGAACAACTATTCAAGATTTGAATCAGTAGTCTTTACTGCGTATCCCCAAAACGAGGCAGGCAATTGAGCATAGCTCATCATGGGACGAACCATGTCGAACAAGGTTCTATTTCTCCTTTCTGACACACATTTTGCTATGGTGTATTAGGTGTTGAGAGTTGAGATTTAATTCCATGTTCTATCATATAGTCCTGAAATCTCAAATCCATATACTCTCCACCTCGATCGGATCGAAGTGTTTTAATGGTTTTCCCTAATGTATTCTCTACTTTAGCCTTATACTCTTTGAACTTTTCAAGAGCCTCAGACTTGTGATGCATTAGATATAGATAACCATACCTTGAGTAATCATCTATGAAAGAGATGAAATATTAACGTACCCACCTCGAGTTTTGACATTCACTGGACCACAAAGATCCGAATGCACAAGTTCTAGGGGCTCTACGGCTCTATAACCTTTTCCAGTAAAAGGTCGCTTGGTCATTTTACCTTCCAAGCATGATTCACAAGGAGGTAAAGAATCATCTTCTAACTTATTTAGAAGTCCATTCTTAGAGAGTCTCTCAATCCGGTTGAGATTAATATGACCAAGTCTAAGATGCCATAGATAGGTATTATTATTTGGAGAAATTCTTTGCCTTTTATTTTGAGTGTTAGCATTCTTAAACATCTCATGATTTAAAATTGCTTTGATTTTATTCGGTTTCAAAGATGCGTATGCTTCATTTTCAATTTAGCGAGAACAAATATTGATACCCTCTTTCAAAATGAACGCTTCATTAATTGAAAAAGAAATACAATATCCAAGTTCTATCAAACAAGAGATAGAAATTAAGTTCCTTTTAAGCTTAGGAACTATATCTGATTTTTAATAAAAGAAATCTATCTCAGAAAAATAGCTTGGCATCTCCCATCGCAGACGAGTGAGGCGACGTCTCCGTCCAGACCCACGAGCGTCATCTCACCCTATTCGAGCTCCTTGAAGGAACTAGTTTCCACGAAATGAAGAGCAAACGTGATTAGTGGCTCCTGAATCAAGTATCCAGGTCAAATCACCATTTTCCACTAAACAAGTTTCAAGAATAAGTAAATCTAATTTACCTTTCTTCTCTTTGAGCTCAGCAAGGTATTTTGGGAAGTTTCGCTTCCAATGCCCATCCATATTGCAGTGGAAACATTTTCCTTTATCTGCAACCCTGGTTTTTCCCTTACCTTTGTCAGCAGCAGGTGCTTTCCCTTTCCCTCCTATTTTCTTCTTTTGGGTCTTCTTAAGCCAAGAAGATGAGCTACAGGACTTATTCCCAGAGGATGAACCCTTCTGGAACCTTCTGGAATGGGCAAACACATTTGCCTCTTCATCAGCCTGTCCCTTATTCTTCATAAGAGGCTGGAAAGTGTGTAGTTCATTAAGGAGAGTAGTCAGGTTATATTCAATCTTGTTCATCACCGCATTGCTGCGGAATTGCAGGAAACTCTTCGGAAGAGATTCCAGGATGAACGATACCTGACTTTCCTCGTCAATGACCGCTCCGTTCATCTCAGCCACGTTGAAGTGGACCATCAGATCAAGAACGTGTTCTCTCACCGATGACCCCTCCTTCATACGAGAGTTATAAACGTATTTGAGGATTCGTGTGAATCTGTCCCGATGGTTGTCCAAACATTTCTGCGGCGAACTCATGATCTCACGAGTGAGACCATGCCCTCGTGCTTTGGCGAACTTGAAACACTAGCCAAAATGTAGACCTTGGCCTTATCATTGGTCTTGATCCAGTGGTCGTACGCCTCCTTAACAGATTGAGGAGCGTTACGAGTAGGGATTTGAGGACATTCCTCAGTCAGTACAAATCGTAGGTCATCAACAACCAGAATCGTATTCAGGTTGGATTTCCACGTAGTAAAATTCTCACCAGTTAAACGATCGCTTTTAAGTAAGGCTATTATTGAGGACGACATGCTGAAAACCAAAATAGTTCTAATCAGTTATGCCTTTTAACCCATTGTAAAAACCAATCAAATTTAGCAAAATTATTAAAGAACCCTAGTGTTTAAACTAAACCCAATGTTTAAATTAAACCTTTAATTTTGCAACGATACTTCAAGGGTTTAGAACAAAAAACCTCCGTCGGGCGGTCAGTCATTCCTCCCTTGAATTGAGACTTTCTCAGCCAATTCTCACTACCAGAACATCTCATGTCCTAATGGTCCTTAGCTACCGTTTGTTTAGTCAAGGACTTGTTAACTAACTTAACTCATCCCGTAAATGTGACCTTACCATTTTCAGATCCAATAGGCCCGAGCCAACAGGCTACTATTAAGAAAGACAACTATTGGCAAATAACCAAAGAGACCCTATCCATTTCTGGAGTTTGCGGTGTTCCGATTCCTATAGTCAGGCCCTCCGTAGGGTTTGGCTGTTCCAGGACAACCTAGGAGGCGGACTATAGAAATCTCATGGTGCGACCTAATGGAGGAGACCGTAGGATACACTGACACACGTCCTGCTCCCATTTACTATGGATACTTCCCTCATTCACCTTGGTATTGAACCATGCAAACACATACCGTAGGGGGCGCCCTATTGATGCCACGTAGCCGAGCAAGGACGTGAGAGTAAACTCGATGCGAATATCTCGTTTTCTCCCACTAAAGCTCCTAAGATTAGGGTATAGGTTTAACTTAGTCGGATTCTGGCTAAAAGAATCTATCTAAGTCTATGTCTATTATAACTATTATAACTAGGTCTTAAAACCTTATGTCTAGGTGAATAAACATTTTAATTACCTAGAGATAAAATAGAACTAAGGTTAATTCAAATCAGTTAAGGTCAGTTCCTCAGTAGGAGGTGTTAGATTAACTGTCACTTAAAAGTACCCCACCTTTAGATGAGAACTTCACTAAAGAGAGTTCCGTTATTATAACCAAAGTTACAACGTCCTACTAGATTTTAAACTATTTAAAATACTACGTAAGACAAATTTCTAATCCTATTAGAAATTAAAACTTAGGTTTAAATTAATTTTAAACGATTTAAAACTAATTGAATTTTAACCCAAGTTCCTATGTTTACTTGCATTTCTTTATTATAGGTTATCGTTTCTAAAACCCTTTTAATTTATAACTTTTATAAATTCAATAAATAACCTAGGAAAGAAACTATATTATAAATCCAACAATCATTATTCAAATTGGAATTATAAAAGGAAATTCAACTAATTGAATTATAAAATTACTTAAACAAAATAACATTTATTTTACACTAAGTAATTTCATGCTCCATGCAATTTATTTTCCATATAATCTAATCATAACAATTATAATTAATTACTCATGAAAAATAAATTAATCATGCATTGATCATATTCATATAACATTTATACAAATAAAATGCATGAACATGCTTATCCTAAGGTGGGAAAAATCTAAATGACATTCATAAAGATAAATAGTCAGAAACCGGAATAATTTGGCCCCTAAAGTGCAAAAAATAAAATTACATTAATTTTATTTCATGAAACCGGTCCAAAAATACCATGAACCGGCCTTGAACCGCTCGAACCGGACCAAAACCAACGAACCAGCTGAACCGGTCTGCAACTGCTGGAAATGCCTCACAGCGTTGCAACGCTCTCTTTGTCTTATGCGCGCCTGCTATCGGGATGACGTTGCAACGCTGAGGGGCAGCATTGCAACGCTGCTGATCCCTTGAACTCCCGCGTCGATAGGGGACGCTGGCGTTGCGACGCCATTCTTCAGCGTTGCAACGCTGATGAACGGCGTTGCAACGCTGCTGCTTCGGCCGCAACTTTCTTCCACGAACACAGCAGCTACAACTTGCATTTTTTCCCTCAAGTCTCCACCGAATTGCTTGAAATTGGTCCCGAACAACTCGTAACTCAATTACAGACTCAATAATGCACTTTTTGCCCAAAAACGTAGGGGCCTTTACATACAAATTGATCAAAATAAAAGTAAACTAAGGCAAAAAAATTCCTAAACAAGTTTCACAGCAAACCATATGCAATTCCCACCAAAATCAATGCAATTTTGTTTCAATCAAAACAAATCAAGCATTGCTCTGATACCAATTGATGGAGGTCTGATCTCCTTGAGCAGCGGAAATGTGGTTTGAGATCGTAATTGCTTGATTGTTTAGGTTGAAGCAAAAACCAGTACATTGACAAAATACAGAACAAGCATACATCATTTAATCTAATTAAAGCATGGAGTAGTACATGCAAACATAATAGAAGTTTAACAATTAAACTAAGAATGGAAAGAAAATTACCTTTGTAGACTAAATTCTCCAGTAGCAACTTCTTGCTTCAAAACGTAATAACACAACAACTTTCTCTATTTTCTTCCAGCAAGAACACAACCACCAGAGATCACCTTCTATATCTTTGAGTGCTTAGATCCTCCTTGGTGGGAAGGATTCCAACTTTTGGAATAATTGGAAATTTTGAGGGTGAGAGAATTCTAGAGCAACAACAATTCTCAAAAAATGCTTGATCAATCGATCACCTGCTTCTTCCAACTCCCTACACTTAACGATAGGGAGTGGAGAAGAAACTGGTGAGTGGAGAACGTGTCATCTACACGTTCTCCTCTTTTAATTAATTAAATAATTAATTAAAAAATATATATATAACTTATTTAAATAATTAATTAATTCTCAATTAATTAATTTGAATATCTTATATTTCAAATAGATTATATGTATATGATTAAATCACATTTAATCATTAACCTATAGTTTTAATGTACATCCCGTGCACATTAAATTTTAACCTATAGTTTTTAAATATGAATCACATTCATATTTATATTTAATATTTGAACTCTTTCAAATATTTAACTCTCTCATACTATTCAATAAGAATCATATTCACATTAAATTTAATAATATATAGTTCCAAAACTATATATTATATCGTATCAATATACATTGAATATATTCCCTAATGAATTTTTGAACATTTCAAATTCAAATGATCTAAGAACCCTTTACGAGCTAGAAGGTGGACCTAATGGACCTACAGATCAGAAGCTCCAACGATACGAGATTGCTCGGTTAATCTCATTAACCTCCCAATCACATTCGTTAATCAAGCGGAACACTCTACTAAAGTCCCACACCGCACTCTTCTCACTCGCAGATATATTTACGTGTCCACAGATTTTGACCAATAACAGCAATGTCAATCCTTCACGAACGTCGTAACACCACCGGGTCAAATTACCGCTTTACCCTCGGGTTACATCTTGTGCCTTAAGTACCAGTGCTCTTCTAATGAACAATTTGTTTGTGGTCCTACCAACAAACAGAGTCCCTCTCGGGCCAATGAGAGGGTCGGACCCTTTGTTCAAGTCTCGGAGACACCACTTAAGGGAACATTTCTCTACTTACCCTAGTAGGCGGGAATGAGTGAATTCCATCTCGCTAAGTTAAGTTCCCATCCGCTCACTCGGTCTTGTCCCCAAGAAGGTAGGCATATTGAGTCGGCGAATCTGGCCACTCTCACCCATACTAGTCAAAGGACAATCCCTCGCGAACAGGAGTTCGTGAACTCCTTTCGAGATTGAGATCAAGTTGCCTAGGTCATCCTAGTGAAATAGAAACCTAACTAGTGAACGGAGTTACAACTAGAGATTACTATTTCGTGGTCCGGTCGTATGTAATCTCATTGCATAGGATATCCTCACTCACATGTCATCTACACGAACACGTTAGGATCACTGTGTTTGCATCAAATACAAAGTGGGCCATATCCATAGTTTAACCAGGGTAAGATACCCAAACCTTATCCCCTTACTATAGACCCTTTAGGCTGTATCTCGAACCGAGATCCTTTTTATGTACATTACATTCAGTTAGAGATTCATTTAACAGCCTTAGATGTTTAGTTTATTGGATTTAGGGTTTAAATAAAGGGAAACTCGTAGATAACGAACAATAACACTTTATTGAAATAATAACACTTTATTACATTAATTAGAACATAATTACAAACTACGAGTTTTAGGGCACAAAACCCAACAGGTACTCCGTTGTTCTCTACGATAGGGAGAACAATGAGAGTTTCTTTCTAGAATTGAGAGAGAATTCTCTAAAGAGAGAATGAGAATTAAGGAAAATTGAGAGAGATTTTGAGTTATGGAATTGCCAAATCCAAAAATTGAAAAGATCATTAACCAGAAAGTGCATCCAAATGCACTTATTTAGAGTGATGGTGGAGGTAACTTCCTCCTCCCACTCACTCACAAATTCCATAAATGAAGCATGTTTGTATAATGCATATTATAAAGTATCATATAGTTTATAAATTGAATCATATTCAATTTTCCATATTACTCTCATATTCTCTATTATATTTAATATAAAACTATTTCATATCAAATTAGACATTTGGATTATAATCCAAATATATCATATAGTTTAATGAACAATTGATTGATATAACCATGATTAGTAAGTCGATACTTCACAAGTGGTTCGTAATTATAGTTGGGTCAAATAATTCATTTTACCCCTGAAATTACTTCTTGTTCCTTAAGTCCCATTGATCCTCTAATGAACAAATGATTTGTGGTCCAACCTCCAAACCGAATCCCTCTCTAGCCAATGAGAGGGCGGGGCCCCTTGTTCAAGACCTGAAGTCAGCACTTTAGGGGACGACCTCTCTACTAAACCCTAAAAGCTGGTAGGAGTGAATTCCATCTCGCAAGGCTATGTTTCCAACTTTCTACCCAGTCTTATCCCCAAAATGGTAGGCTTATTGAATAGATAATCTTGGGCCACTCTTACCCATGAAAATCAAAGGATAATCCTGAATAAACAAGAGTTCATAGCGTACTCAAGATTAAGATCGAGTTACCTAGGTTATCATATCAAATAGTATTAACAGTAAACGACGTTATAAAGTAAGAGTGACGAATTTCGCAGTCCGATCTTATGCAAACTCATTGCATAGGACACCCCTAAAAGAGTGTACATTAAGAAAACAGAAGCAATTTCGGATCTTGAACACTCTAAGTTGATCAATTTTACAAAATAAAAAGCATGCTCAAATCTGGAAAAATAGAGAATAAGAACTCATACTTTTGTAGCTCAAAATTCTCTTAATCCTCTTGTCACAAAAACTTTATGAACAACCTCTAGTGTCTTCCCTACTATCCTCAGTTCTTGGAACAGATTGTGGGATCTTTGATAGAGCGAATTTGAAGAGAGACGAGAGAAAGGTCTGAAAAACGTAAATCAGAAAATTCTTAATAAATCCCTAAAAATCCATGTGTTCCTTCTTCAATTAAAACAAACCAAAAGCTTCTTCAATCAAGGAGAAGATGACAACATAAAGATGATAAGGATTTAGCAAGAAGGAGGTGCTCAATTTGTTGGGTTTTGTGCCCTAAAACTCGTAGTTTGTATTTTTTGTTCTAATTAATGTAATAAATTGTTATTACTTCAATAAAGTATTATTGTTCTTTTGTAACGCCCCAGGCCCAGGATCTCCTGCGACCTGGCTGCGTCACTATATCATCCATGACTACTTGTAAGAGTGAAGACACTATCCCCACAAACCAACACGGGGTCCTTTCAGCATGCTTTGTCCTCACTCACATGCTCCCTAGAAAAATTCCCAGGAGGTCACCCAACATAGAATTGCTCCAAGCCAAGCACGCTTAACTGTGGAGTTCCTATGATTGAGCCACCGAAAAGGAAGGTGGCACCTTGTTGGTTAGGTAGTAGCTATCAATTCTTTTAAAGCTTTTCTCAATTATACTTTCACATCCTCGCATGTACCCCTTTTCCTCGGGCACCATGCTTTCATATCCTCGTGGATCCTCTCTCATTCGGATGTGGACTCGGTTCATTCATGTACCCCTCTTCCTCGGCGCCACATGCCCACCAACTTTTCGCCTTGGTTCGTCCCCCGAACCACATCTTACCGAGAGGTTTCGCTCGATACCATTTGTAACGCCCCGTGCCCAGGATCTCCTGCGACACTGGCTGCGCGCACTATATCATCCATGACTACTTGTAAGAGTGAAGAAGACACTATCCCCACAAACCAACACGGGGTCCTTTCAAAGATGCTTTGTCCTCACTCACATGCTCCCTAGAAAAATTCCCAGGAGGTCACCCAACATAGAATTGCTCCAAGCCAAGCACGCTCAACTGTGGAGTTCCTATGATTGAGCCACCGAAAAGGAAGGTGCACCTTGTTGGTATAGGTAGTAGCTATCAATTCTTTTAAGCTTTTCTCAATTATACTTTCACATCCTCGCATGTACCCCTTTTCCTCGGGCACCATGCTTTCATATCCTCAGGATCCCTCTCATTCAGATGTGGACTCGGTTCATTCATGTACCCCTCTTCCTCGGGCGTCACATCTTTATTTACGGTATTGCCATTATTTTAACCCCAAATCCAATAAACTAAACATCCAAGGCTGTAAAATGCATCTTTAACTGAATGTAATATACATATAAAGGATCTCGGTTCGAGATACAACCTAAAGGGTCTATGGTAAGGGGATAAGGTTTGGGTACCTTACCTTGGTAAAACTATGGATGTGACCCACTTTGTATATGATACAAACACTATGATCCTAACGTGTTCGTGTAGATGATATGTGAGTGGGGATATCCTATGTAATGAGATTACATAAGACCGAACCATGGAATATTAACCACTAGATGTAACTCCGTTGACTAGTTAGGTTTCTATTTCACTAGGATGACCTAGGCAACTTGATCTCAATCCTGAGCAAGTTACGAACTCCTGTTTGCGAGGGATTGTCCTTTGACTAGTATGAGTAAGAGTAGCCAGATTCGCCGACTCAATATGCCTACCTTCTTGGAGACAAGACCGAGTGAGGAGCTGGAGACTTAACCTAGCAAGATGGAATTCACTTCTTCCTGCCTACTAGAGTAAGTAGAGGAATGTTCCCTTAAGTGGTGTCTCTGGGACTTGAACAAAGGTTCCGACCCTCTCATTGGCCCGAGAAGGACTTCTGTTTGTTGGTAGGACCAAAAAAAATTGTTCATTAGATGAGCACTAGTACGTAAGGTACAAAATGTAACCCAGGAGTAAAACGGTAATTTGACCCAGCTGGAGTTACGAACATTCGTGAAGGATTGACTTGCTGTTATTGGTCAATATTCGTGGACACAGAAATATATCTGCAGTGAGAAGAGTGCAACTACGGGACTTTAGTGGAGTGTTCCCGTAGTTAACGAATGTTGATTAGGAGGTTAATGAGATTAACCGAGTAATCTCGTATCGTTCGAGCTTCTGATCTGTAGGTCCATTAGGTCCACCTTCTAGCTCGTAAACGATTCTTAGATCGTTTGAATTTGAAATGTTCAAATTCATTAGAGAATAAATTTAATGTATATAGATATGATATAATATATAGTTTTGGAACTATATATTATAAATTTAATGTGAATATGATTCATATTAAATTGTATGAGAGAATTAAATATTTGAAAGAGTTCAAATATTAAATTCCAATGTGAATGTGATTCATATTTGAAAACTATAGGTTAAAATTTAATGTGCATAGGATGTGCATTAAAACTATAGGTTAGAGGATAAAAGGATTAAATATGATTTGATCTTAATTAAATGATTAATTAAATATATGATATTTAATTAATTAATTAAATTTGATGTAATTAATTATATATTAATTAATTTTATTTAAAATAATTAATGAGAACGTGTCAGGAGGACACGTTCCCATCTTCCCCACCAACTCCCCATCGATAGGGAGTGGTGGAAGAACTCCTCTGAATAACTTCTCGAGGAAGAGAAGTTTTGGGTTGATCGATGAAATTGATGCAATTGTGAATTGCTCTCTCAAGATCATCTCTCTCTGAATTTCCCTCTCTACCAAATTGTTGGAGGTTTTCCACCAAACCTAGATATAAGTAGAAATCCAGAGAATAAGAGGTTTACTGGGTGGTTGTGTCTTGTTGGAAAAACAGAGAAGTCATTTTGGTACTACTGAGTTGCTGTGCAAACTTGGAGCAAGGAGTTGCTGTGAAACTACAAAGGTAAAATTTTGAATTCACTTTTAGTTTATTTTTTTAAAGCATGTTTGTATGATTAGTTCCATGCCTAATTAGATTAGGAAATGTATGCTTGTTCTGTATTTTTTTTTTCAATGTATTGGTTTTTGTATTTCAACCAAAATGAACTTGCAATTACGATTCCAAACACGTTTCCGCTGCTCAAGGAGATAAGATCTCCATCACAATTATGGTGAATTTCAAATTCAAAAAAACTTGTTCACCATTTGTTCTTTGGTCCAATTGAAATTCAAAAATCAATTTGAATTCAAAATTAATATAAAATTAATTTTAAATTAAAATCAATTTATTAATTTAATTAATTAATTTTAAATAATTTATTTAATTTAATATCAAATATCAAATTAAATAATTGGATCAATCCCGATTTCTTAAATCGATCGTTCGAACATGAATCCCTATTCATGTTATAAACCAAACTAATATTTAAATACGACCACCTCTTCTTTATCATAGTTTAATTCATAATTAAATTGTGAAACGTTAAATATATTGCATATAATTAACGCTCTCTCCCAAAATCGAATTTGAACAATTCAAATTCTTTTCTCACAAATGTTACAAGGCTTTGTCCGCTAGTAAGAGGACCTAATGGACCTACAAATCATGAGCTCCAACGATACGAGATTAACTGGCCAAACTCTTTAGCCTAGCTAATCAACATTCATTAACCATCGAGACACTCCACTAAAGCCCAGTGGCTGCACTCTCCTCACTGTAGATATATTTCTGTCCACTCGATATTGTTGGGGTTTGTGCCCTAAAACTCGTAGTTTGTAATTTTTTTGTTCTAATTAATGTAATAAAGAGTTATTATTTCCAATATAGAGTTATTGTTCGTTATTTACGATATTGCCCTTGTTTTAACCATAAATCTAATAAACTAACATCCAAGGTTGTAAAATGTCTCTTGAACTGAATGTAGTGTACATATGAAGGATCTCAGTTCGAGATACAACCTAAAGGGTCTATAGTAAGAGGATAAGGTTTGGGTACCTTACCCTGGTAACACTATGGATGTGACCTACTTTGTATATGATACAAACACTGTGATCTTAACGTGTTCGGGTAGATGACATGTGAGTGAGGATATCCTATGTAATGAGATTACATAAGACCGGACCGTGAAATAGTAACCTTTAGATGTAACTCCGTTGACTAGCTAGGTTTCTATTTCACTACGATGACCTAGGCAACGTGATCTCAATCCTAAACAGGTTACGAACTCCTATTTGCGAGGGATTGTCCTGTGACTAGTATGGGTGAGAGTGGATAGATTTGCCGACTCAATATGCCTATCTTCTTGGTGACAAGACCGAGTGAGCAACTAGGAACTTAGCCTAGCAAGATGGAATTCACTCCTTCCCGACTACTAGGGTAAGTAGATGAATGTTCCCTTAAGTGGTGTCTTCGAGACTTGAACAAAGGGCCCGCTCCCCTCATTTGCCCGAGAGGGACTTCTGTTTGTTGGTAGGACCACAAACAAATTGTTCATTAGAGGAGCACTGGTACTTAAGGTACAAGATGTAACACAGGGGTAAAACGGTAATTTGACCCATTTGGTGTTACAAACATTCGTGAACGATTGACTTGTTGTTATTGGTCAATATCCATGGACACATAAATATATCTACAGTGAGAAGAGTGTAGTTGCAGGACTTTAGTGGAGTGTTCCCGCAACTAACGAATGTTGATTAGGAGGTTAATGAGATTAACCGAATAATTTCGTATCGTTGGAGCTTCTGATCTGTAGGTCCATTAGGTCCAACTTCTTGCTCGTAAAGGGTTCTTAGATCGTTTGAATTTGAAATGTTCAAATTCAATTAGGGAATAAATTTAATGTATATAAATACGTTATAATATAATGTTTTGGAACTTTATATTATAAATTTAATGTGAATATGATTCATATTAAATTATATGAGAGAATTAAATATTTAAAAGAGTTCAAATATTAATTTAAATGTGAATGTGATTCATATTTGAAAACTATAGGTTAAAATTTAATGTGCATTAGATGTGCATGAAAACTATAGGTGAGAGGGAAAATTGATTAAATATGATTTAATCATAATTAAATATATGATATTTAATTTAATTTTGGTTAAATGTGATTTATTTAAAATTAATATTAATTTATAATTAAATATAATTTAATTATTAATTTAATTAATTAATTTATTTTATTATTAAATTAATTAAGGGAACGTGTAAGGATAAGACGTTCCCACTATCCCTCTTCCTCTTCCTATCGACAGATAAACAGGGAGGGATCGGTGAGTAACTGATCGATTATTCTTGTGCAATTGTGTGAATTGGAAAAGAAAAATTCTCTCTCTAAAAAATTCTCTTTCCTTTCCAATTTGTTGGCTCCTTCCCACCAAAGAGAGATCTAAGTTGATATCCAGAGACATAGAAGGTTCTCCATTTTGGTTGTGTTCTGTTGGATAAGAAGAACAGAGGAAAAGGAAAATTTGTTGTTGCTGTGCAAATTTGGAGCAAAGTGTTGCTACATTAAAAACTACAAAGGTAATGATTCCATCCTTTTAGTTTAAGACTTTTATAACATGTTTGCATATTTAGTTCCATGCCTAATTAGATTAGATTAGAATGCTTGTCTCTGTATTTTTTCCAATGTATTGATATTTCTAGTAAACCAAAACAAACGAGCAAAATCGATCTTAAAACACGTTTTCGCTGCTCACGGGGATCAAATCTCCATCAGTTGGTATCAGAGCAATGCTTGTTTTGTTTTGGTTGAAACAAATTTGCATTGGATAGGTGGGAATTGCATTTGGTTTGCTGTAAAACTGTTTAGGAAAATTTTGGCCTTAGTTTTAATTGTGATTTGATCAAATTAAATGTAAAGGCCCATGCGTTTTGGGCAATTAAGTGCATAATCGAGTCTGTAATTAAGTTATGAGTCGTTCGTGACAAGTTTGAAGCATTTCGAATGAGATTCGAGGGAGAAATTGTGATTGAAAGTTGCTGTGTTCGAAGGAATTAGCTCTTCGGCGAACTAGTAGCGCGGTAACGCTACTACGAGAGGCGCGCAGTAACGCCGCTTCATTAGCGTTGCAACGCTGAGGAACGACGTCGCAACGTCGAAGCTCCTATTGATACAGAAATCTGAGGGGTCAGCAGCATTGCAACGCTGCCCCTCAGCGTTGAAACACAACCCCGATACCTGAAGCGCACACATAAGGAGGCGACGTTGCAATGCTCCCCTCAGCGTTGCAACACTGTGGCATCAACTTGAAGAAGCAGACTTGTTCAGGGGCGGTTCGAGCTATATGGGTCGTGATTGGTTCGGTTCGAGCGGTCCGAACCCGGTTCCAAGTGTTTTGAACCGATTTTGTAATAAAATTAGTGTAATTTTATTATTTTTTGCACTTTAGGGGCCAAAGTTTTCCCTTTTTACGACTATTTTCTTTATGAATGTCATTTAGAATTTTTTCCACCTTAGGATAAGCATGTTCATGCATTTTATTTGTATAATAGTTATACATGTTGGGATTTTTGTCCTAATCTTGTGTTTGTAATATATTGTTTGAAATTAATAAGAGTTATTCATTTCATCACTTTGTGTCTCGCAATATTTATAAACTTTTCCAATAAACTAAGCTCCAGGGTCATTGTATTTATGAGAGAACTAGAACTTGAACGGTGTGTAGTGGACACACAGGGGAGGATCACGTTCGAGTTGATGACCGAACGGTCTGTGATATGGATAGGGTTGGAGACCTAATCCACGGATACACTGTGGATGCGGCCCGCTTTGGTATTAGATACAAACGAGGTGATCCGACTCGTTCATGTTGTTGACATGCGAGTGGGGGCATTCTGCAATGAGATTGTACAAGATCGGACCGTGATTTATTAGACCCTCTTGATGTAACACCGCTGATGATGAGGACTAATAACTTGAGATGACCATTAGTGACTCGACACAGATCTCGAGCGTGTTACGGACTCCGCCCGCTGCGAGTCCGTTTCTTTGACCGCACGCGCAGGTGAGAGTGGTCACGATTACTCGCCCAATATGCCTATCTTCTCGTGACGAGAACCAAGTAGGGAGTCGGGAACTTAACTACGCGAGATGGAATTCACTGCTTCCGCTTTAGGGAAACTAGAGGGTTGTTCCCTTAAGTCGCCTCTAGGGCTTGGACAACGGCGCCCACCTTCTCACGGCCCGAGAAGGGTGTTGTGTATGGTTGGACCATCACAATATGTTGTTCATTAGAGGAGCAGTAGGGACTTAAGGAACAAGAGGTAGACACAGGGATAAAACGGTAATTTGACCCAGCCGTGTCTACGAATAACTTGTGAAGGGTCGACTCATGGGTATTGGTTATATCAGTGGACACGTAATATTCTCGTGACCGACGGAGTGCAACTACGGGCTATAGTGGAGTGTTACCGTAGCTAATGAATGTTGGTTAACCATGTCAAAGAGTTTGGCAGGTTAATCTCGGATCATTGGAGCCCGCTGTAGGTCCATTAGGTCCCTCGGTTGGCTCCACCTGGGTTAAAAGAAGGGTTAATGTTTTGGTATGAAATTGAAGTGTTCAATTTCACCTTAAGGGCATTTATGTCATTTATATGAGATATGAGTGATATAATATATAGTTTAATGTGAATGAGATTCATAATAAATTATAGGTTAGTCTAATTGTTGAATTAGGACTAATTGGAGAAATTAATTGAGAGAAATTAAATTGGATGTGATTCAATTTAATTAATCCACAATTATTGAAAATGAGATTTGCAATATGAGATATGAGATATCTTATATTATGTGGTTATGCAAATGAGATTTGCATAACCTATGGTTGTGGTAAAGTGGTAATAATGAGGAGATATTAACTCCCTCATTCCACTATTTATACCCTTTGCAAGAAGGGATTGGTGATCACTTCTCTCATTTTTTAGTTTTTCACAAAAGAAAAGAAGAAAGTTCTCTCTACTTTCTCTCTAATCTCCTCCCTCTCCAAAACACAAAAGGTTCCCACAAACCTCCCTTCTCTAAAAGAGAACAACCGAGAAGGCCAATTGGTGGTGTTCAAGACCATTCGTGGGAAGAGTTCGTTGAGTTCGAAGAGCACGAAGAGTTCGTGATTTGAAGAAGAATCTTTGAAGAAAGTCTTCAAAAAGTAAGTAAATCCTTCTTGTTGTAATTTTCTTCTTCTTTGAAGCATGTTTAGCCTAGATCTAGTGTTAGATGAATTTTAATAAAACCATGTTGCATATTGATACCTCGACGATTAAATCGTCTTCCGCTGCGCGGGGATTATCATTCCCTTCAATACAAATATGGTAGAAATGCATGATTTATTTTATTTTTCATGAGTAATTGATTATAATTGTTCTAATTAGATTATATGAAAAATAAATAGCATGGAGCATGAAATTACTTAGTTTAAAATAAAGTGTTATTTTATATAAAGTAATTTGCATAATTCAAATTGTTGAATGTAATTCCAATTAGAAATTGTTTGTTGGATTTATCATATAGTTCCCCGTTATAGGTTAATAATTAAAATTTATAAAAGTTATAAAAAGGGGGTTTAGAAACCATAACCTATAACAAAGAGCTGCATGCAAACATAGGAACTTGAGTTAAATAAAAATTAGTTTTAAATTGTTTAAGATTAATTCAGACCTAAGTTTAATTTCTAATAGGATTAGAAGTTAGTCTTACATAGTATTTTAAATAGTTTAAAATATAGTAGGACAATAGGACATTGGTTATAAAGGAACTCTACTGGTGATGTTCTGTCTAAGGTTGGAGGTACTTAAGCTGACGGTTTACGGAACACCACCTTATGGAGATTCGATCTCCTTGAGCAGCGGAAACGTGATTGGGATCGTTATTGCTTGATTGTTTTAATTGAACCAAAAACCAGTACATTGATAAATAATACAGAACAAGCATATAATTAACTCTAATCTAATTAGGCATGGATTAATTGCATACAAACATACTGAGTTTAACAATTAAACTATGAAGAGAGAAAAGGAAACGTTTACCTTTGTAGACTTGCAGCAACTCCTTGCTTCAAGCAAATTCCAGTAAATCAGCAACACAGCAACTCTCTGTTTTTCAAGCAGGAACACTACCACTTAAAAAATCCTCTATGTCTCTGAGTGCTTAGATCTCTCCTTTGTGGGAAGGATTCCAACAATTGAGAAAATTTGGGAATGAGAGTGTGAGAGAGAGAGAATTCTTTCAGAGACTCTTCTCCAAAATTTTGTAGATCGATCGATCATCACCAAATGGACAACCCCCTTCTCCCTGTTAAACTGTCGATAGGGAGAAGGGGAGGGGTAGTGGGGAACGTGTCTGGATGACACGTTCCTTCATTTTATTATTATTAAAATAATAATAATAATAATAATATAATGAAATAAAATTTAATTATTCATTTAAATCATATTTAAATAATACAAATTAAATATCATATATTTAATTTAGATTAAATCTCATTTAATCATATTATCCCTTTAACCTATAGTTTTAATGTACATCCAGTGCACATTAAATTTTATCCTATAGTTTGCAAATGTGAATCACATTCACATTTAATATAATATTTGAACTCTTTCAAATATTCAATTCTCTCATATAATTTAATATGAATCATATTCACATTAAATTTATAATATATAGTTCCAAAACTATATATTATATCGTATCAATATACATTAAATATATTCCCTAATGGATTTGAACATTTCAAATTCAAATGATCTAAGAACCCTTTACGAGCTAGAAGGTGGACCTAATAGACCTACAAATTAGAAGCTCCAACGATACGAGATTGCTCGGTTAATCTCATTAACCTCCCAATCAACATTCGTTAACTGCGGGAACACTCCACTAAAGTCCCACAGCTGAACTCTTCTCACTGCAGATATATTTCTGTGTCCATCGATATTGACCAATAATAGCAAGTCAATCATTCACGAATGTTCGTAACACCAGCAGGGTCAAATTACCATTTTATCCCTGGGTTACATCTTGTGCCTTAAGTACCAGTGCTCTTCTAATGAACAATTTGTTTGTGGTCCTACCAACAAACAGAGTCCCTCTCGGGCCAATGAGAGGGTCGAGCCCTTTGTTCAAGTCCCGGAGACACCACTTAAGGGAACATTCCTCTACTTACCCTAGTAGGCGGGAAAGAGTGAATTCCATCTTGCTAAGTTAAGTTCCCAGCCGCTCACTCGGTCTTGTCCCCAAGAAGGTAGACATATTGAGTCGACGAATCTGGCCACTCTCACCCATACTAGTCAAAAGACAATCCCTCGCGAGCAGGAGTTCGTAACTTTGCTCGAGATTGAGATCAAGTTGCCTAGGTCATCCTAGTGAAATAGAAACCTAACTAGTCAACGGAGTTACAACTAGAGGTTACTATTTCGTGGTCCTCTTGTAATCTCATTACATAGGATATCCCCACTCACATGTCATCTACACGAACACGTTAGGATCACAAAGTTTGTATCAAATACAAAGTGGGTCATATCCATAGTTTTACGGTGTAAAGGTACCCAAACCTTATCCCCAACTATAGACCACTTTAGGTCAGTATCTCGAATCGAGATCCTTTTTATGTACATTACATTCAGTTACAGATTCATTTAATTGCCTTGGATGTTTAGTTTATTGGATTTAGGGTTTTAAATAAAGGCAAACTCGTAGATAGCGAACAATAACAGTTTATTGAAATAATAACACTTTATTACATTAATTAGAACATAATTACAAACTACGAGTTTTAGGGCATAAATCCCAACACCACCTACCTGGGAACTGACTTGGAACTTGAGTTGAATTAACCATAGTCCTGTGTTATATCTAGGTAATTAAAATATTTATTCACCTAAACATAAGGTTAAAAGACCTAGTTATAAAAGTTATAATAGGCATACACTTAGATAGATTCTTTTACCCAGAATCCGACTAAGTTAAACCTATACCCTAACCTTAGGAGCTTCAGTGGGAGAAAACGAGATGTTCGCATCGAGTTTACTCTCATGTCCTAAAGAGTTCACACCGTGACTTCCATGCTCAGCTACGTGGCGTCAATAGGGCATCCCATACCTTAATATAAGGTATCTCATACCTTATTATACAAATCATATTTACATATCATATAATATAAGATATCCCATACCTTATTATCCAAATCTCATTTGCATAAATGTGGAATTTTAAATTGAATCACATTCAATTTAATTTCTCTCAATTCAATTTCTCCAATTAGCACTAATTAATCAATTAGGCTATACTATAGTTTATTATGAATCTCATTCACATCAAACTATATATGTCATCTATATCTCATATAAACGATATAAATACCCAAATAATGAATTTGAACACTTCAAATTCACACTAAAATATGTAAACCTCAATTTGTCCAATTTGAGCCAACCGAGGGACCTAATGAACCTACACGTGACGAGCTCCAATGATCCGAGACTAACCTGTCAAACTCTTTGACCCGATTATTCAACATTCATTAGCTACGATAACACTCTACTAAAGCCAGTAGCTGCACTCTCATCACTGTAGGACAAGTTGTGTCAATCGATATAACCAATACCCGTGAGTCGACCCTTCACTGGTTGTAGTCACAGTTGGGTCAAATTACCGTTTTACCCCTGTGTCTACTGCTTGCTCCTTAAGTGATGGAGATCTGATCCCCTTGAGCAGCGGAAACGAATTTGGAATCGTAATTGCTTGATTGTTTTAGTTAGAAACAAAAGCCAGTACATTGACAAAACAGAACAAACATACTTATCTAATCCTAATTAGATATGGAGATATACATGCAAACATGATAAAAATTTAACATTTAAACTAATAAGGGGAGAAAAGGTAATTAACTTTGTTGATTTCCACAAACCAGCAACTCCTTGCTTCAATGTTCACAGCAACACAACAACACCTAAGAAACTTCTCTGTTTTCTTCAGAAGAACATCACCACGAGGAAAACCCTCTATGTCTCTAAGTGCTTAGATCTTCCTTGGTGGGAAGGATCCAACAATTGGAGATTTTTTTGGGAATGAAAGAGTGAGAGAGAATTCTTGAGTGAGAGCAATTCCAAAATTGCAGCATCGATCCCTTGATTTCTCTTCCTCGAGAAGAATATCAGAGGAGTTCTTCCCCCCCACTCCCTATCGATGGGGAGTTGGTGGAGAAGATGGGAACGTGTCCTCCTGACACGTTCCCATTAATTAATTTAAATAAATAAATTAATAATTAATTAAATTAATTAAATATCATATATTTAATTAATCATAAGATCAAATCACATTTAATCCTTTTATCCTCTATTCTATAGTTTTAATGCATATCTTATGCACATTAAATTTTAACCTATAGTTTTCAAATATGAATCACATTCACATTTGAATTTAATATTTGAACTCTTTCAAATATTTAATTCTCTCATATAATTTAATATGAATCATATTCACATTAAATTTATAATATATAGTTCCGAAACTATATATTATATCGTATCAATATACATTAAGTGTATTCCCTTATGAATTTGAACATTTAAAATTCAAATGATATAAGAACCCTTTATGAGCTAGAAGGTGGACCTAATGGACCTACAGATCAGAAGCTCCAACGATACGAGATTGCTCGGTTAATCTCATTAACCTCCCAATCAACATTCGTTAATCTGCGAACACTCCACTAAAGTCCATAGCAATCGCACTCTTCTCACTGCGCAGATATATTTTACGTGTCCACGGATATTGACCAATAACAAAGACAAGTCAATCCTTCACGAATGTTCGTAACACCAAAGCATGGTCAAATTACCGTTTTACCCCTGGGTTACATCTTGTGCCTTATGTACCAGTGCTCCTTTAATGAACAATTTGTTTATGGTCCTACCAACAAATAGAATCCCTTTCGGGCGAATAATAGGGTCGAGCCCTTTGTTCAAGTCTCGGAGACACCACTTAAGGGAACATTCCTCTACTTACCCTAGTAGGCGGGAAAGAGTGAATTCCATCTTGCTAAGTTAAGTTCCCAGCCGCTCACTCGGTCTTGTCCCCAAGAAGGTAGGCATATTGAGAGGGCAAATCTGGCCACTCTCAACCATACTAGTCAAAGGACAATCCCTCGCGAACAGGAGTTCGTAACCTGCTCAGGATTGAGATCAAAATGCCTAGGTCATCCTAGTGAAATAGAAACCTGACTAGTCAACGGAGTTATAGCTAGAGGTTACTATTTCGTGGTCCGGTCTTATGTAATCTCATTACATAGGATATCCCCACTCACATGTCATCTACACGAACACGTTAGGATCACAGTGTTTGTATCAAATACAAAGTGGACCACATCCATAATTTTACCAGGGTAAGGTACCCAAACCTTATCCCCTAACTATAGACTCTTTAGGCTGTATCTCGAATCGAGATCCTTTATATGTACACTACATTCAGTTAAAGATACATTTAACAGCCTTGGATGTCTAGTTTATTGGATTTGGGGTTTAAACAAAGGCAAACTCGTAGATAACGAACAATAACTCTTTATTGAAATAATAACACTTTATTTTATTAATTAGAACATAATTACAAACTACGAGTTTTAGGGCACAAACCCCAATATTAAGTCACACTGCTCCTCTAATGAACAACTACGTTGCATGGTCCAATCATAAACAACAACCCTCTCAGGCCAATGAGAGAGTGGGGCCCCGTTGTTCAAGCCTTGGAGACAACACTTAAGGGAACAACCCCTCACGTGTCCTCTATGCACGATCTCCCGGATGAGATGATATTTCCGCTCAATGTGCTTTCCCCTCTTGTGACTTCGGGGTTCCCTCGAATTTGCCACTACACCACTATTATCGCAATATAGCGTGATGAGCAAAGTCATATTTGGAACAACTTCCAAATTTAGCATGAATTTCCTTAACCAAACGACCTATTTAGCTGCTTCACAAGCTGCTACATCTTCGACCTCCATGGTGGAATCAGCGATGCATCCTTGCTTGACGCTTCGCCATACTACAGCTCCTCCGTTAAGAGTAAATACTGACCCTCATGTAGATTTCTGAGAATCTTTATCAGTCTGAAAGTTAGAATCCGTGTATCCTGTAAGGATCAAATCCTTAGCCCCATACACAAGCATGTAGTTCCTTGTTCTCCGTAGATACTTAATGATTGTTTTAACCGCTTTCCAGTGTTCAAGTCCTGGATTGGATTGATACCTACTGATCATTCCAACTGCAAAACAGATGTCAGGCCTAGTACACAATATGGCATACATCAGGCTCCCAACAGCTGATGCATAAGGAATCTGTCTCATATCCTCAACTCCTTGAGGTGTCTTAGGACATTGTTCCTTAAACAAATGAGCTCCATGTATAAAAGGCAATAAGCCCTTTTTGGAGTCTTGCATCTTAAACCTCGACAACACTTTGTCTATGTAAGATGTTTGAGACAAGGCTAGTGTTTTATTCTTACGGTTCCGGACAATCTGGATCCCAAGAACAAACTGCGCTTCACTCAAATCTTTCATTTGGAATTGCGTAGCTAGCCAATTCTTAATGTCAGTAAGATATCCTAAATCATTCCCAATGAGTAGGGTATCATCCACATATAGATCTAGGAATGCGACAGAACTATTAATGATCTTCTTGTAGACACAAGGTTAATCATCATTCTGGTCAAAACCATAAGATTTGATTGCCTCATCAAATCTTATATTCCAGGACCTAGAGGGTTGTTTCAGTCCATAAATTGACCTTTTAAGCCTGCAAAGCTTTTGCTCTTGTCCTGGTTCAATGAATCCTTTGGGTTGGTCCATGTAGATGTTTTCCTCAAGATTGCCATTCAAAAAGGCCGTCTTGACATCCATTTGCCATACCTCATAGTCATAATATGCGACAATGGCAAGTAGGATACGGATAGACTTTACCATAGCAACAGGTGAAAAAGTTTCCTCATAGTCAACCCCTTCAACTTGGGTATAACCCTTTGCTACTAGTCTAGCTTTAAAGGTTTGCACCTTTTCATTTACACCACGCTTTCTCTTGTAGATCTATTTACAACCTATAGGTTTTACCCCATCAGGCTTATCTACAAGATCCCAAACAGAATTGAAGTGCATAGACTCCATTTCTTGGTCCATGGCTATGACCCATTTGTCTTTGTCTTTGTCAACCATCGCTTGATTATAAGTCGATGGATCCTCGCAGTTGTCATCTGGTATAACAACTTGAGTTTCAGATAAACCCATGTAACGGTCAGGTTGCGTTATAACCCTTCCACTACGTCGAGGCATACTCAACTAGTATCAACAACTTTTGTTGACGTACAATTTTATTAGCATCCTTTGCTATTGTTCCGTCTAACTCACTCAACACAATTTTACTTCTTGGTTTGTGGTCTCTTATGTGGTCCTCCTCTAAGAAAATGACATTTGTCGACACAAAAACCTTATCTTCCTTAGGATCATAGAATAAACCACCTCTTGTTTCTTTTGGGTATCCTACGAATAGGCATAATTTTGAACGTGAATCCAACTTCTTTGGATTTATCACAAGCACATATGCTGGACAGCCCCAAATTCTAAAATGACATAAACTACCTTTACGTCCTTTCCAGAGTTCAAAAGGTGTTTCAGAAACACTTTTTGAGGGCACATTGTTCAAAATGTATACCACAGTCTCTACTGCGTAACCCCAAAAGGAACTAGGGAGATGAGCATAACTCATCATTGATCGAACCATGTTCAACAAGGTTCTATTTCTCCTTTCCGATACACCGTTTTGTTGTGGTGTACTGGGAGCCGAGAGTTATGATGTAATTCCATGTTCTATCATATAGTTCTGGAATTTTAAATCCATGTACTCTCCACCTCGATCTGATCGAAGCGTTTTAATTGTTTTACGCAATTGATTTTCAACTTCAGTCTTGTATTCCTTGAACTTTTCAAGTGCTTCGGACTTATGTTGTATCAGGTAAATATGCCCAAATCTAGAATAATCATCTACAAAGGAGATGAAATATTCATATCCTCCTCTGGCTTTAACACTCATCGGACCACAAAGGTCTGAATGTATAAGCTCAAGAGGTTCTTTGGCTCCATAACCTTTTCCACTAAAAGGTCTTTTAGTCATTTTGCCTTCTAGGCAGGATTCACATACAGATAAAGTATTTTCTTCTAACTCATTTAGAAGTCCATTCTTTACCAATCTCTCAATCCTATTGAGATTAATGTGACCCAATCTAAGATGCCAAAGATGAGCATTTTCTTTAGGAGAAAATTTACGTTTCTTAGTTTGTGTGTTTGCTGTTTTAAATAATTCAGTGTTCACAACCATTTTGACTGAATTAGGCCTTAAAACATACAACCTATTTTCTAATAAAGCTGAACATATTTCCACACCTTTCTTCAAAATAAACACTTTATTCATTGAGAAAGAAACAAAAATATATTGTTCTATAAGGCAAGAAATTGAAATAAGGTTTCTAGTAAACCCTAGTATCACTAATATATTGTCCAACAACATATATTTCTTGCCAAAGTAAAGCTTCATCGTGCCTACTGCTACAGTTGAGACGACTTCTCCATTTCCAACCTGGAGCGTTATCTCTCCTTTCTGTAGCTGCTGTCAGGAATCAATTCCCTGAAAAGAAGAGCAAACATGATTAGTGGCGCCTGAATAAAGTATCCAAGCAGTTTTATCATTATCCACTAAACAAGCTTCTAAGCAAAGTAAATCATATTTACCTTCCTTCTTCTTTTCTGCAATGTACTTCGGATAGTTCCGTTTCCAATGCCCGTCTTCGTTGCAGTGAAAACACTTTCCTTTGTCAGCAACTTTTTTGACTTTCTTGCCCTTTTGGGCGGCAACTTTGTCAGCTCGTTTTCCTTTACCAACCTTTTTCATGTTCTTCTTCTTCCTTTTAAGGTTAGAAAAAGATGAAGCCACTGTTTTTGTTCCAGAGGTCGAACCTCTGTGATAACTCCTACTGGCAACATTTGCCTCACCTTTTGATTCCCGAATTTTCATCAAAGATTGAAAGGTCTGGAGTTCATTCAAAAGGGAGGTAAGATTAAAAGTAAGCTTGTTCATAACAACATTACTTCTAAACTGTAGGAAACTATCTGGAAGGGTTTCCAGAATGAAGCTAACTTGGCTCGATTCATCGATGGAAGCACCATTTGTCACACCCTCTCCCGAACTACTCACTACTTAGCCCGGAAGACGACGTGAAGCCAACAGACATTGTTTACCTCTTAATATTACCTGTTGACCCTGTTATACCTGATAAACATACTATACTTGCATATGGAACACTTTAAACATAAAACAACGGAAACTAGACAACTACTAAACATACGTAAGGAGAAACTCTTCTTAAGTCACTCTTGAAATTAGAACGGGTAAAGGGCATCGCAACCAAAAACATACCCAACCATGGTTTACACAGCCACAACCTAGAATGTACACACAAACATAACTACATAGTCCTCCTACAATACATATAGACTTGCTATACAACTCCAACCACGTACAGAATATCAAACACGTGGAGCTTCCAGCAGACTATGGCAGGATATCAGGCACTGGGAGCTCGATCTCTACCTGAAAAGTGGGGAAACACTGAAAGAATGAGCTATGAAGCTCAGTGAGTGACTGAGTTTAAAAAAAAAACTAATAACTCGTAAATCATATCACCTGACCATTTATGAGCATATGCATCTGTAATCAAACGTTAAAAGTAACCGTATAATCATAATAGCTTTTCAGAAAACCACAAGTATGTCATTAAAATCTCGTAAGACATAAGAATGATATAAATCCTTTTAAAACATGTCACAATCCACGTTGTGTAGGGCACGCCCAGTACAACCAACGTTTACTCTACGATGTAGTGGGGCCCGCCCAACACTCCCATCGTCTTTGTCGTAGTGGGGCCCGCCCAACACTCACGACAACATTGTTGTCACGGAGTACACTCAACGTCAACAACAATATATGACCTGTGTGCACACGGTACCATAAAGCCTCGGACTCAATATCTCAGAAAACACATAAAAATATTTGAATATGCCTACTTATCTTTTCTTTCGTAAAACTCAAGCATACTCAGCTTGTTCATAAAATCTGGAAATCTTTAAATCATACTTGCTAGTGCATACTTGCTCGAAATAATAACATTTCCATAAATTTCAGAAATCAATAAACATATGATCATGTATAAATTTCATCGGGAAATCTAGGCTCACATCGTGTACTTGAAAACATTTTAAGGAAAACATGAATGCTCATAAATATGTGTTCCAAAAGTAAACATAAAGCATTGAAACCCTTTCATTCTAGCAATACTTGCATTTCTTAAAGCATATTTCAAGCACATAGATCGTTTTCGAAGTTCGTTTGATCACTCACAGTGTTAGAACTAGAACCTCGACCCGTACACTCGACCTATTTCCTCTTGGCTCGTCAAACAAACCAGAACCAAGCATTAGAACCTCGAACTCATGATTTTCAACCTTAAAATTACAAAAAAAAACACACCATTAAATTTCCAGAATTTTACAAATTTCATACTCTGTCTTCAAACAATCATAACTTCTTCATTACTTAGCCAAAAAGGATGTACTTTATACCAAACTCTTCCTTTTTGAACCCTCTAAAAATAATATGAAGAAATAAAATTGAAATTCTCAACGGATTTATTCGAAAATACCTCGAAAGCGTCTTCCCCAGAAACAAACTTGTGCTATTCCAGATTCGTTTTCTTGCTGCAACCCGAAACTTGACCTGAAATTTAAAATATCCTCTAGTCGATTTCTACTCACGATTTCTTCATAGAAATTGTAGAAAATTCAATAAGATTTCCAACCATACCTATTAGAGCGTCTGATTCCAACTCTACAGATCAGCACGACCAAAAAACCAGAGACTTCTTAGATTTGACAGCAAGATCTTGCCTCTGCCTTTCTTTAAACAAAACAGTAACTTAGACTTAGAATTTGCTCGAGCTTCCTTCACAAACTTTGTTAAAAAATGAATTAACTTTCAAGAAAACTAAACCTCAACTCTTACCTCTTCTTGTTGTGCTCGAAATGATCAAAACATCAGAACATGGTTGAATTGATCATAGAATTCCATAGAACTTGAGTAACCCTTCTCTCTTCTTCTTCAAACCAAAAACCAGAACCCTCTTCACCTCTTCTTTCTTAGGTTCTCTCCCACGAAGGCCTATGCTTTTTTCTTGATAAAATTCGTGAATGAAATGGAGAGAAGATGAGTTTAAAAGAAAATAAAAGAAAAAGGTAGGCGGTGGGCCTTCTTTTTGTCCTTCCCCCTTTTACTTTTTCTTTTCTTTTCTTTTCTTTAAAACATAACAAACCAAAATATATTAACCTTTTCCTTTCTTGTTTTCTTTTGTTTTTTTTTCTTGTAAGGAAATTCCAATGTGAGATCTCGGGTTTACACCATTCGACTATGCGGTATTAAAGTGCACCATCATATCCAGGACATGATCCCGAACAGATGTACCCTATGACATCCTTGAGTTGAATATGTACTTTAGGGCATTGTGTCGGGCCTGTGTGGACTGTTGTCCAAACGTACCCTGCGCTGAATCCATGATTTTCTTAGCGGTCATCATGTCCTCATGCTTCTTGGCTAATATGTCAGACATACTTGCCAACATGTAGACCTTGGCCTTATCATTGCATTGGCCTTGATCCATCGATCATATGCATCACGAACATTTCGTGAAGCATTCGAGCCTGGCACCTGAGGACACTCCTCAAGTAGCACAAACTTTAGATCATCCACTACCAATATAGTGTTGAGTTTGTTTTCTCATTTGATCATATTCTCTCCGGTTAACTTTTCTACACCCAATAAGTAAATTATAGAGCTAGACATTTTTGCTGAAAATTTACAAACGAAACTTGTATGAGTTTCTTGCTATAATTGTCTAATCCAATCTGTTTTAGCTAATTATCAAATGATTCCTAGGTCATTTATAATTTGCAATGATACTCCAAAGGTTTAGAATGTATGACACCGAAGGGTAATAAAAAACACTCCTCCTCTGGATCAAGACACTCTTGACCAAAACCTAATGCCAGAATAACTCTTATTCCTATAGGCTTTAGTTACCATTTTTCGGTCAGGATACATACACATCTTATGTACCTTGTGAGTGTAACCTTCTGTCTTTAGATCCCAGAGTCCCCATCCAATAAAATTCTCCGAAGGGAGGACTAGATTGAAAAACAGATTAAGGAATTCTTTATCCCTTTCGGGTGTCTACTGTGTTCGATCCCCTATGATCAAGCCCTCCAAAGGGATTGTCTGGTCCAGGCCAAACTAGCAGGCTGACCATAGTGATCTTACGACTGTAAAATCGATCAAGAGACAATAGGTTTTGTTTTCACTAAACTTGCTCCCACTCACTATAAGTACCCTCTCCATTCACCTTGATATTGACTCCTACAAACACCATCCGAAGGGGGACGCTCCCATTTGCGCCATGAGGCCAAGTATGAGTCTCATAGTGTGAACTTCCCGGAGATACGTAGGTGGAAAAATATGTATCATATACACTTTTCCTCCCACTGGATACTTTAAATCTATAGGAATCTTACTTAGGCTAAACCCGGCTAATGGTTTTACCTAAAATTATCGATATAACTCTTATATTGATTTTATCTTAAGTTTGCTAATATAACTTTTATATTAAGCCTAAGATTTCTAGTTTATTAACCCCTTAATAAACCTATTGACGCTACTATGATTTATAAACCCTCTGATTAAATTTCACTCCCAGGTCAGTTCCCAGGTAGGAGTGTTCCGTTTAACATCGACTTAAATACTTTGACCTTGAAACAGAACTTTCCTTAGACAAAGTTCCTCTTTTAATCATTGTTTATAAATCACTTGGTTCCTAATTCTAATCTAATTAGAACTAGATAACCTAAGGTATATTATTTCCAAGTTCTAAACATTTTAAAACTAATAATTAACCTTAGGTGACATGCATACTATGTTATAGTGCTTGATCATTCATCTCATGAATAATAAGACATACATAGCATTATCATCACATGAAAAATAATGCATGTCAATGCTGTCCATAAATTAATATAACGCCTTATATTAATTAATCATGCAAACTATATAATATAACTCTTTATATTATAAATGATGCATGGAAATGCTTAACCTAAGGTTGGATTTCTAAATTAAAAGCATACATTATGCATGACAATAATTACACAACAATTGCATAATTTAAATAGCAAAATTAGACCAATTTTGGCACCCTAAATTCGATTTTAATTAATATAATCTAATTATATTAATTAAAATTAAATTAAATAAATATAAATTAAATATAAAACGTTTTTATATTTAATATATAATTAAAAAATACGTTTCTTCCCGTTAAACCTTCGCGTGAAACATCTGTGGCGTTGCAACGCTGGTACCAGCGTTGTAACGCGCGGTTTGTCCTCTTCTCGCGCGTTGAGCGCGCCTCGGCGAACGTTGCAACATCGCTGCCTCTCTGCGCGCCTCCTTCCGCAAGCGCTCCGTTGCAACGCCAATGAACAACGTTGCAACGCGCCACATAGACAACATGGTGGAATCTTCATTCCTTGCTCGTTTTCGCCCCGTTTTTCTCAGCAACCGCTTTGCCTCGATCGACATAGACTTACAGACTCGATTTACAATTAAAATTGCCCAAAACATCGGGCCCTTACATTGAAAGATTCAATGAAAATTGTAAATCTAAGTGCCAAAATTGATAATGTCTAAATTGCAAACCGTTCATACATCACATGCAAAACAGTAAATCCCACCTCGTTCTTGAAAAATCCAGAACGTAAATCAAAAACGCAATTGGGCTCTGATACCAATTGAAGGGAATCGAATCCGCATGAGGCGATTATTGTCAATCATTCTTCTTAATTTAGTTACATGAATTACATTCAAGAACATTTCTATCTAGATTAAGCATATAATATCAAGATGGACAACAAGAATTATACCTTTGAAGAACTCTTTCTTCAAGTGCTCCTTCTCCCACGTTCACGATCTCAGCAACACGAACCCGAACAATCACTGACACTACCACCGAATCTTCTCCGTTGTTCTCTAGGTGAGGGAGGAAGGTGGGTTCCCTTTAGGTGAGATGAGATGTTTGTGAAATTCTAGTTGGAACTCTTTCCAACACAATGTGGGAGAATTCTCTAGGGTTTCTCAAAGAGATTGAATTGCATGACCTAGTTGCATCTCATGCAACTATATATATAGGGAAATAGGATGGACATTACCATCCTATCCCTCTTATATTCTCCCACTATTATATGGTTTATATGTGAATCTAATTCACATTAAAACCATATATTATATCAATTATATCATATATAATTGATATAACACCTCATGTATGAAATTGAACAATTCAATTTCATTCCTAACTTTATACCCTCAATATTACCATGTTGAGCCAACGGAGGGACCTAATGGACCTACAGTTCATGAGCTCCAATGATGTGAGATTAACTGATCAAACTCTTTAATCCAGTTAATCAATATTCATTAACCACAAGTCACTCCACTATAGACTTGTAGCTGCACTCTCCTCACTGTAGATTATATTGTGTCCACTGATATAATCATTACCCATGAGTCAATCCTTCACAGGTTGTTCGTAATCACGACTGGGTCAAATTACCGTTTTACCCCTGTGATTACCTCTTTGTTCCTTAAGCAACACTGATCCTCTAATGAACAACAAGTCTAAGGTCCTACCATAGATTCATACCATCATAGAGGGCGGAGCCCCATTGTTCAAGACCTGGAGTCAGTTCTTAAGGGAACAACCTATCTAATTCCTTAGTGTAGGAATGAGTGAATTCCATCTTGCACAGTTAAGTCCCTAGCTACGTACGAGATTCTGTCCCTTAGAAGGTAGGCTTATTGAGTCGGCTACAGACCACTCTCACCCATACTAGTCTAAGGACAAACCTCTATAAGAAGGAGTTCTTAACTTGCTCAGGATTCAGGTCGAGTAACTAATGACCATCTATAAGTTATCAGTCTTACCCTATTAACGGTGTTATACTGGTTACACTAATAATTTGTAGCCCGGTCTTGTATGCACTCTTCATACAGGATGCCCTCACTCGCATGTCAACTACATGAATGAGTTGGATTACCTTATTTGTACTAATTACAAAGTGGGTCGCATCCATGGTGTTACCAGAATAAGGTTTCCAACCTTATTCTTATACCATAAACCATTTAGGTTATACTCTTGAACATAATACAAATTGTGTCCACTACACTGATGTTCAAGATACATTATAACCTTGGAGCTTAGTTTATTGGATTTATAAAACAAGAATATAATTTTATCAAAACAAATAACTTTTTATTTATTTGATCAAAATTACACAAGTTTAGGGCATAAATCCCAAGGATGTATGTCCTAATCTCGTACTTGTTTGTAATATTACCTATTGAAATAAATAAGAGTTATTTCTTTCATCACTTTGTGTCTCGAATATTTACAAACTTTGTCCAATAAACTAAGCTCCAGGGTCATTGAATTATGAGAGTACTAGAACTTGAACGGTGTGTAGTGGGCACACAGGGAGGTGCACGTTCGAGTTAATGACCAAAACGGTCTACAGTATACGGATAGAGTTGGAGATCTAATTCTGGATACGTTGTGGATGCAAACCGCTTTGTATTAGATACAAACGAGGTGATCCAACTCTTTCATGTGGTTGACATGCGAGTGGGAGCATCCTGTGCAATGAGATTGTACAAGGCCGGACCGTGAATTATTAGACCTACTGATGTAACACCGTTAACAGTATTGACCTAATAACTTCGTAGATGACCATTAGTGATTCGACCTGAATCCTGAGTGTGTTACAGACTCATGTCTGCGGAGATTTGTCCTTTGACTAGTACGGGAGAGGGTGGTCACAGTTACTTGCCCAATATGCCTATCTTCTCAGGGACAGGACCACGTGGGGAGCTAGGAACTTAACTACGCAAGATGGAATTCACTCGTTCCTGACTTTAGGGAAACTAGAGGGGGTGTTCCCTTAAGTACTGTCTCCAGGGCTTGGACAACGGGCGCCCACCCTCTCACTCGCCCGAGAGGGGTGTTGTTTATTAGAGGAGCAGTGGGGACTTAAGGAGCAAGAAGTAGACACAGGGGTAAAACGGTAATTTGACCCAGTAGTGTGTACGAACAACATGTGAAGGGTCGACTCAGGGCATTGGTTATATCAGTGGACACAACTTGTCTTACAGTGACGGAGTGCAGTTACGGACCTTAGTGGAGTGTTACCGTAGCTAATGAATGTTGATTAACCGGGTCAAAGAGTTGAATAAGTTAGTCTCGGATCATGGGAGCTCGTCACCTGTAGGTCCATTAGGTCCCTCGGTTGGCTCAAACTGGATACATAGAGGGTTTACAGTTTGATGTGGATTTGAAGTGTTCAAATTCATTAAAAGGGTATTTATGTCATTTATATGAGATATGATTGACATATTATATAGTTTAATGTGAATGAGATTCATAATAAACCATAGGTTAGCCTAATTGTTCAATTATGGCTAATTTGGAGAAATTGGATTAAGAGAAATTAAATTGAATGTGATTCAATTTAAAATCCACAATTATACAAATGTGATTTGTATAATAAGATATGAGATATCTTATTATATGTGGTTATGCAAATATGATTAACCTATGGTTGTGGTAAAATGGTAAAAAGGTGGAGATTTCAACTCCACCTATCACCATTATATAAACCTTTTGCAAGAAGGCTTTTGTAAGGTATTGTTTCATTTTTTGGAATCTCACCAAAAAGAAACTCACAAATTCTCTCAACTTTTCTCTCTCAAATTCTCTCTTCCCTTTAACCAAAGGAGTCCCACAACTCTCATTCTGCCTAAGGAGAACAACCGAGAAGGCTTATCGGAGGTGTCCGATTGTTCGAGTTTCGGTGAGATCGTGATCGTTGAGATCGAGAACGCGAAGTGTTCGTGACCGGAGAAGGAAATCGCGAAGAACGGTTCTTCAACAAGTAAGTGTGATATCTTGCTATTTTTCCTTCTTAGATGCATGTTAAGCCTAGTTTCTATAGGGTAGAAATGATTTTGAGAAAACGTTTTTCACAACGAAACCACGACGATTCAATCGTTTTTCCGCTGCTAGAGTTTTATTCCCTTCACTAAACCATTTAAAACTAATAATTAACTTAGGTTACATGTATTGTTATATTATAATGCTTGATCATTCATCACATGAATAATTAAACTATATAATATACATACATCACATGTATCAATGCATGTCAATGCTTTTAATCTAAGAAATATTACACTTATATTAATTAAATTAAAAACATACATTATATTATAACTCTTATATTATAATCCTATCATGCATACTATATATTATAACTCTTATAATATAAAAATGATGCATGAAATGTTAACCTAAGGTGGAATTTTAATCTATATGACATACAATATGCACATAGAAATATTATACAACTCTTGCATAAAAATAAATAAATAGCAATATTAGACCAGTTTTGACACCCTAAGGACTTTAATAAAATTAATTAACATTAATATAATAATTATATTAATATTAATTAATAAAATTAATTAAAAAACTCATTTAAAAAATATTAAATAAAACAATTAAAAAACGGATTAAACCGTCCAAAAAAAACCCCATAAGCCACTCTCGCGCGAAAACCTCGCTGAAACTGCCCACTACGCAACAGCGTTGCGCACCTTGGCAGCGTGTGTAACGCCCACAGCGTTGCAACGCCGCTCCTAGCGTAGCAATGTTGTGCTTGCAGCGCGCCTTGTTCCACACGGACGACGTTGAGACGCCGAAGAACAGCATCTCAACGTCATTGACTATCCAGCAACACAGCTTGTTGGAAATCGCCATTTTTTGCCCGTTTTTGCCCCGTTTTCTTCACAATAACTCTTGCCACAAACGACACGGACTTACAGACTCGATTTACATAAAATTTCCCAAAACAACGGGCCTTACATTGATCACATCAACGAAATTAATTTAAACCTAATTAGTGCCAAAACCAAAAACATCCAACATGCAATACCACAAAATCATCTCATGAAATTAAGGCAGACACCTAATTTTAAGAAATTCAGAATGCACAACGAAATAGCCAACGAAAAACCCGCAGCGAAAAACGACATGAAACGTCGTGGTTTTTGTTGTGGAACTGATTTCTTAAAATTGAATTTAACACTTAAATCCTAGGCTAAACATGTTGTAAAAGAGAAAAAAACAGTGAGTGAAACTTCTTACTTGTTGAAGAACACTTCTTCGATGTTTTTCTTTTCCGATCACAAACACTTCGTACCAACATCTCTACAACACGATCTCTCGAACCAAACTGTTTGGACACCTCCAAAAGAACTTCTCGGTTGTTCTCGATAGGTAGAGGGAGAGTTGTGGGACTCCCTTTGATTTTGGGTTGGAGAGAATTTGGAGAGAGTAGAGAGAGTTTGAGAGAGAGCTTTCTTTGTTCTTGGAAGTAAAAATCTAAAAAATGAACAAGTGATTAACAAACGCTTCTTGCAAAGCCTTTAAATAATGGTGAGAGGTGGAGATGAAATCTCCACCAATTCACTATTTTACCACAACCTTATAATATGCAAATCATATTTGCATATTACATAAAATAAGGTATCTCACCTTATTATACAAATCTCATTTTTATAATTGTGGAATTTTAAATTGAATCACATTCAATTTAATTTCTCTCAATTCAATTTCTCCAATTAGCACTATTGGAATGTATGTCCTCATCTCGTGTAGTTTGTAATATTCAAAGTTGTAAATGAATAAGAGTTATTTATTTCAACATTGTATAATAAATAAGAGTTATTTAAACTTTGTGTCTCGCATTTGTCATAAACTTAATTCAATAAACTAAGCTCCAGGGTCATTGCATTATGAGAGAAGTAAGAACTTGAACGGTGTGTAGTGGACACACAGAGAGGATCACAGTTAATGACCCGAACGGTCTACAGTATATGGATAGGGTTGGAGACCTAATCTCGGATACACTCATGGATGCGGCCCGCTTTGTATTAGATACAAGCGAGGTGATCGACTCGTTCATGTGGTTGACATGCGAGTGGGGGCATCCTGTGCAATGAGATTGTACAAGACCGGACCGTGAATTATTAGACTTCACGATGTAACACCGCAGGTGCTGTATAGAGCTAATAATTTCGTAGATGACCATTAGTGACTCGACCTTAATCCTCGAGCGTGTCACGGACTCACATGCGTGGGGTGCATCCTTTGACTAGTACGGGTGAGGGTGGCCACTATTGCTGCGCCCAATATGCCTATCTTCTCAAGGCGGCGGGACCACGTGGGAGGCTGGGAACTTGACTACGCAAGAAAGGAATTCACTCGTTCCGACTTAGGAAACTAGAGGGGTTGTTCCCTTAAGTGTTGTCTCCGGGACTTGAACAACGCAACCCTTCTCTCATTGGCCTGAGACGGTTGTTGTTTATGGTTGGACCATGCAACGTAGTCGTTCATTAGAGGAGCAGTGGGACTTAAAGAGCAAGAGGTAGACACAGGGGTAAAACGGTAATTCAGCTGTGACTACGAACAACCTGTGAAGGGTCGACTCATGGGTATTGGTTATATCGATGGACACAACTTGTCCTACGGTGATGAGAGTGCAACTCACGGGCTTTAGTGGAGTGTTACTGTAGCTAATGAATGTTGAATAACCGGGGTCAAAGAGTTTGACAGGTTAGTCTCGGATCATTGGAGCTCGTCACGTGTAGGTCCATTAGGTCCCTCGGTTGGCTCAAATTTGACAAATTGAGGGTTTACAGTTTATTGTGAATTTAAAGTGTTCAAATTCATTATTTGGGTATTTATGTCATTTATATGAGATATAGATGACATAATATATAGTTTGATGTGAATGAGATTCATAATAAACTATGGTATAACCTAATTGATTAATTAGTGTTATTTGGAGAAATTGAATTGAGAGAAATTAAATTGAATGTGATTCAATTTATAATTCCACATTTATGCAAATGAGATTTGTATAATAAGGTATGAGATACCTTATATTATATAATATGCAAATGTGATTTGTATATTATATGGTTGTGGTAAAATTGTGATTTGGTGGAGGTTTTAACTCCATCACACAATAGTATTTAAAGGCTTTGCAAGAAGCTTTTGGTGTGCCATTTGCCATTTTTTGGATTTCCATCCAAAGAGAGCAAGTGATTCTCTCTCTAAATCCTCTCTCATTCTCTCTTCACCCAAAAACCAAAGGGAGTCCCACTCACTCTCCCTCAACCTCCCGAGAACAACCGAGAAGACCCTTTGGAGGTGTCTCCGTGTTCGGATCGTAGTTCGTGTTCGAGGAGATCATTAGATCGAGAGAGATCGTGACCGGAGGAGGAAAGCGTTGAAGAAGAGTTCTTCAACAAGTAAGTAACTTGTAATTCCTTACTGTTTTCTTCTCATATTTCCTTGTTTAGCCTAGGATCTATGAGATAGATTCAATTTTAAGACACGTTTTACACAACGGATCAACGACGTTTCACAACGTCTTCCGCTGCGGGAATTCAAAATCCCTTCAAGCACTAATTAATCAATTAGGCTAACCTATAGTTTCTTATGAATCTCATTCATATAAAACTATATATTATGTCAACTATATCACATGTAAATGACATAAATACCTAATTAATTAATTTGAACACTTCAAATTCACACCAAACTATAAGCCCTCAATTTATCCAGTTTGAGCCAATCGAGGGACCTAATGGATCTACAGATGACGAGCTCTAATGATTCGAGATTAACCTGTCAAACTCTTTGACCCGGTTATTCAACATTCATTAGCTACGGTAACATTCCACTAAAGCCCGTAGTTGCACTTCCATCACTGTAGGACAAGTTGTGTCCATCGATATAACCAATGCCCGTGAGTCGACCCTTCACAGGTTGTTCGTAGACACTGTTGGGTCAAATTACCATTTTACCCCTGTGTCTATCTCTTGCTCCTTAAGTCCCACTGCTCCTCTAATGAACAACTATGTTGTATGGTCCGACCATAAACAACATCCCTCTCGGGCCAGTGAGAGGGTAGGTGCCCGTTGTCCAAGCCCTAGAGACAACACTTAAAGAAACTGTTGGGTTTTATATCCTAAAACTCGTGGTTTTGTAAACTGAATATATATTCTATTTTGCAATAAAGATATTATTGAGATTTATTCAGTAAATGTGTTATTGAATAAAGTGAATTGTGTATTGTGTAATCCTAACCCAATAAATAACCCTTGGCTATAGGATGAATACTTGAACTTTATGTGTGACATAAAAGTGGATCAAGTTCAAGTTATAGCCAGAACAGTCTATTGTATAAGAATAGGGTTGGGTACCTTATCATGGGGACACTATGGACACGACCCACTTTGTAAAGTACAAACGATGTGATCCTAAATCGTTCATGTGGAGACATGTGAGTGGGGGCGTCCTATACAATGAGTTTGCATAAGACTGGACCGCGAAATAGTCACTTAGACTTTATAACTCCGTTTACTGTCTTAACTGACTATATTCATACGATGACCTAGGTAACTCGATCTTAATCCTGAGTGTTCTATGAACTCCTGTTTATTCGGATTATCCTTAGATTTGCATGGGTGAGAGTGGCACGAGATTGCCGACTCAACAAGCCTCTCATTTCAGGGATAAGTCTGGGTAGATAGCTGGGAACATAGTTCTACAAGATGGAATTCACTCCTACCCGCTTTAGGGATTAATAGAGAGGTTCTTCCCTTAAGTGTTGACTCCGGGTCTTGAACAAAGGGCCCACCCCTCTCATTGGCCCGAGAGAGTTTCGGTTTGCTGGTTGGACCACAAACTAATTGTTCATTAGAGGATCAGTGGGACTTAAGGAACAAGAGATAATTACAGGGGTAAAACGATAATTTTGACCCAGTTGTAATTACGAACGACCTGTGAAGGATCGACTTACTAATCATGGTTATATCGAGTGGACATAAATATATCTAAAGGGAGGAGAGTGCAGCCACTGGGCTTTAGTGGAGTGTCCCGGTGGTTAACGAATGTTGGTTAGCTAGGCTAAAGAGTTTGGTGTTGGGGTTTGTGCTCTAAAACTCGTAGTTCGTAATTTTATTCTAATTAATGTAATAAAGAGTTATTATTTTCAATAAAGAGTTATTGTTCGTTATTTACGATATTGCCCTTGTTTTAACCCTAAATCCAATAAACTAACATCCAAGGTTGTAAAATGTCTCTTGAACTGAATGGAGTGTACATATAAAGGATCTCGGTTCGAGATACAACCTAAAGGGTCTATAGTAACGGGATAAGGTTTGGGTACCTTACCCTGGTAACACTATGGATGTGGCCCACTTTGTATATGATACAAACACTGTGATCCTAACGTGTTCGTGTAGATGACATGTGAGTGAGGATATCCTATGTAATGAGATTACATAAGACCAGACCGCGAAATAGTAACCACTAGATGTAACTCCGTTGACTAGTTAGGTTTCTATTTCACTAGGATGACCTAGGCACCTTGATCTCAATCCTGAGTAGGTTACAAACTCATGTTTGTTAGGGATTGTCCTTTGACTAGTATGAGTGAGAGTGGCCAAATTCGCCGACTCAATATGCTTACCTTCTTGGGGACAAGACCGAGTGAGCGGCTGGGGACTTAACTTAGCAAGATGGAATTCACTTTTTCCCGCCTAATAGGGTAAGTAGATGAATGTTTCCTTAAGTGGTGTCTCCGAGACTTGAACAAAGGGCTCGACCCTCTCATTGGCCCGAGAGAGACTTCTGTTTGTTGGTAGGACCACAAACATATTATTCATTAGAGGAGCACTGGTACTTAAGGTACAAGATGTAACCCAGGGGTAAAACGGTAATTTGACCCGGTGGTGTTACGAACATTAAATGAAGGATTGACTTGCTGTTATTGGTCAATATCCGTGGACACGAAATATATCTCTGCGGTGAGAAGAGTGTGCATTGCGAGACTTTAGTGGAGTGTTCATGATAAGCGAATGGTGATTAGGAGGTTAATGAGATTAACCGAATAATTTCGTATCGTTGGAGCTTCTGATCTGTAGGTCCATTAGGTCCACCTTCTAGCTCGTAAAGGGTTCTTAGATCGTTTGAATTTGAAATGTTCATATTCATTAGGGAATAAATTTAATGTATATAGATACGTTATAATATAAAGTCTTGGAACTTTATATTATAAATTTAATGTGAATATGATTCATATTAAATTATATGAGATAATTAAATATTTAAAAGAGTTCAAATATTAATTTAATGTGAATGTGATTCATATTTGAAAACTATACGTTAAAATTTAATGTACATAAGATGTGCATTAAAAACTATAGATTAGATGGAAAATTGATTAAATGTGATTTAATCAAATTTTAATGTAATTAAATTGGTTTAAATATATTAATTAATTAATTTTATTATTTTATTAATTAAATAAAATAAAATAAAAAAGGGAAACGTGTGGCACGTTCCCCACTTCCCTCCAACTCCCTATCGATAGGGAGTGGGGGAAGTTATCCCTCTGCTACTTCTTCTCCAATTGGGAGAGGAAGATCGATTGATGATTTTCCTGTGCAATTGGTGAATTGCCAACAAAATTCTCTCTCTCAAACAATTCTCTTTCCTAATTCCAATTGGTTGGTACCTTCCCACAAAGGTAGATCTAAGTTTCTGAAAGGATAGAGGGTTTACTGTATGGTGGTGTCCTGTTGTAAACAGAGAAGATTATTTGGTTGCTGAGTTGTTGTATTCTTGTAGCAAGGAGTTGTTGTGAAACTACAAAGGTAATCATTCGTTCCTTTCTAGTTTAATCTTTATACAACATGTGTTTGCATGTTTTAATTTCCATGCTCTAATTAGATTAGAATTGTTTATTCTCTGTATTTTTACCAATGTAATGGTATTTGGAATAAACTAAAATAATCAAGCAATTGATCCTTAAACCACGTTTTCGCTGCTCACGGGGATCAAATCTCTTTCAATTGGTATTGGAGCAATGTTTGTTCTATTTTGGTTGAAACAAATTTGCATTGGAAAGGTAAGAATTGCATTTGAGTTGCTGTAAAACTGTTTAGGAAAATTTTGGCCTTAGTTTTAATTGTGTTTTGATCAAATTAAATGTAAAGGCCCCTGCGTTTTGGGCAATAAAGTGCATTATCGAGTCTGTAATAGTGTTATGAGTCGTTCGTGACAAATTTCATGCAATTCGGATGAGATTCGAGGGAGAATTCATCATTGGAAGTTGCTGTTTTCGAAGGAATTAGTTGTTGCAGAAGCAACAGCGTTGCAACGTCGTTCATCAGCGTTGCAACGCTAAGGAACGGCGTCGCAACGCCGAAGCTCCTATCGATACGGAAATTCGAGCGTTACAAGCGTTGCAACGTCGTGACATCAGCTTGAAGAAGCAGACCGTTTCAAGGGCGGTTCGAGCGGTTCGGGTCGTGGTTGGTCTGGTTCGAGCGGTCTGAGCCTGGTTCCAAGTGTTTTGGACCGATTTTGTAATAAAATTAGTGTAGTTTTTTTTTTTGCACTTTAGAGGCCAAATTTTTTCGGTTTTACGGCTATTTTCTTTATTAATGTCATTTAGATTTTTTCCCACCTTAAGATAAGCATGTTCATGCTTTTTATTTGTATAATAGTTATATAAATATGGTAGAAATGCATGATTAATTTTATTTTTTCATGAGTAATTGATTATAATTGTTATAATTGGATTATATGAAAAATACATAGCATGGAGCATGAAATTACTTAGTTTAAAATAAAGTGTTATTTTATTTAAAGTAATTTTCATAATTCAAATTGTTGAATGTAATTCCAATTAGAAATCGTTTGTTGGATTTATCATATAGTTCGTCGTTATAGATTAATAATTAAAATTTATAAAAGTTATAAAAGGGGTTTTAGAAACCATAACCTATAACAAAGAGTTGCATGCAAACATAGGAACTTGGGTTAAATAAAAATTAGTTTTAAATTGTTTAAAATTAATTTAGACATAAGTTTAATTTCTATTAGGATTAGAAGTTAGTCTTACATAGTATTTTAAATAGTTTAAAATATAGTAGGACAATAGCACATTGGTTATAAGGGAACTCTACCGGTGATGTTCTGTCTAAGGTTGGGGGTACTTAAGTTGTGAGTTAACTAACACCTCCTACACCGGGCCGACTGGAACTGAGTTAAATTAACCATAGTCCTGTGTTATGTCTAGGTAATTAAAATGTTTATTCACCTAGACATAAGGTTAAAAGACCTAGTTGTAAAAGTTATAATAGGTATAAACTTAGATAGATTCTATTAGCCAGAATCCGACTAAGTTAAACCTATACCCTAACCTTAGGAGCTTCAGTGAGAGAAAACGAGGTGTTCGAATCGACGTCCTCAAAAGTTCACACCGTGAGTTCCATGCTCGGCTACGTGGCGTCAATAGGGCGAGCTCCTACGGTAAGTGTTTGTATGGTTCTGTCACACCCCCTCCCGAACCACCTGCTAACTTAGCCCGGAAGACGGCATGAAGCCAACAGACATTGTTACCTCTTAACAATATCTGCTGACTCTGTTATACTTGATAAACATACTATGCTCACATATGGAACACTTTAAACTTAACACAGCGGAAACTGGACAACTATTAAACATAGGAGAAACTCTTCTTAAGTCTCTCTTGGAAACTAAAACGACAAGAGCATGAGAAACAACACAAGACAACCCATTGTTTATACAACCTCTAATGTACAAACAACTACAACTGCATAGTGCTCTCAAGATAATTTACAACACATATAGACATGCGATACAACTTTAGCCACATACAAAATATCAAACTTATGAAGCTTTCAGCAGACTATGGCAGGATGTCAGGTACCAGGAGCTCGATCTCTACCTGAAAAGTTTAAAGAACATTGAAAGAATGAGCTATGAAGCTCAGTGAGTGACTGAGTTTAAAATCTATAACTCGTAAACATTTCACCTGAAAAACTTATGAGCATATGTATTTGTAGTTATACGTTAAAAGTAAACATGGAATCATAATAGATTTTTAGAAAACCAACAAGTATGTCATTAAAATCTCGTAAGGCATATAAATGATATAAACCCTTTTAAAACATGTCACATTCCACGTTGTGTAGGGCAAGCCCAGTACAACCAACGTTTACTCTACGATGTAGTGGGGCCCACCAATGCACTCCCATTATCTTTGTCGTAGTGGGGGCCGTCCAGCACTCACGACAACATTGTTGTCACGGAGTACACTCAACGTCGACAACAGAATATGACCTGTGTGCACACGGTACCATAAAGCCTCGGGCTCAATATCTCAGTCATTTACTCAATCGGGTCTCAGAAAACATCATAAAAATGTTTGAACATGCCTGCTTATCTTTTCTTCATAAAACGCAAGCTTACTCAGCTTGTTCATAAAACTGGAAATGTTTAAATCATACTTGCTAGTACATACTTGTTCGAAATCATAACATTTCCATAAGTTTCGGCAATCAATAGACATATGCTCATGTATAAATTTCATCAAGACATTTAGGGTCACAATGAATACTTGAAACCATATCTAGGAAAATATTTATACTCATAAACATGTGTTCAAAAAGAAAACATAAAGCATTGAAATCTTTCATTCTAGCAAAACTTGCATTTCTTAAAGCATATTTCAAGCATATAGTTCATTTTCGAAGTTCGTTTTGTCACTCACAGTGTTAGAACTAGAACCTTGACTCGTACACTTGACCTATTTCTTCTTGGCCGCCAAACAAACCAAAACCATGTTTGAGTAACCTCAAGCTCATGGATTTTAACCTTGAAATTACAAAAACACACCCATTCAAAATTCCAAAGATTTACTGATTTCATGCCCTGCTGTTTTATTACACTCATAACTTCTTCATTACTTAGCCAAAAAGGATGTACTTTATACCAAATTCTTCCTTTTTGAACCCTCTAGAAATAATATGAAGACATAAAATAGAGATTCCTAAATGGATTTGTTTAAAAAATACCTCGAATGCTTCTTCCCTAAAAACAACCTGCTGCTGTTTCCAGATTCAATTTCCTGCTGCACAACAAACTTAACCTGAAATTTAAAACATCTTCCAGTCGTTTTCTACTCATGATGTCTTCACAAAAGTTGTTGGAAATTCGATAAGATTTTCAACCATACGTATTAGAGCTTTTGATTAAAATTCTACAGATCAGGAAAACCAAAACACCAAAGGCTTCTCGGATTTGATAGCAAATTTCTGTCTTCTACCTTCCTCTTCACAGAACAGTAACTTAAGGTCAGAATTGGCTCGAGCATCCTTCACGAACTTTGTTAAAAAATTAATTAGCTTTCAGGAAAACAAAAGCTCAACTCTTACCTCTTCTTGTTGAGCTCAAAATGATCCAAATATCAGAATAGGGCTGAGTTGATCACCTACCTGCTATACAAACAAGCTTTGAGTTCTCCTCCCTTCTTCTACAACTCTAACTCACGAAAATCACCTTCTTCTTCTTCCTTTCTCCTTCTCCCACGAAACCCTCAACTCCTCTTTGTTGAAATGAGAAGAAGATCGAAAGAAAACTTGGTTATTTAAAAATAAACAAAGGTGTGGGGTCCCACCTTCCACTTTCCTTTTTAGTTTTTCCTTTTCCTTTCTTTTCTTTTCTTTTCTTTTCTTTTTAAAACAAAACCAACCATAATATATTAACCTTTTCTTTCTTGTTTTCCTTTGTTTTTATTTTTTTTTTCTTTCTTGAATTCCAAAGAAAGATCTCGAGTTTACAGGTTCAATACCAAGGTGAATGAGGGAAGTATCCATAGTAAATGGGAGCAGGACGCATGTCAACGTATCCTACAGTCTCCTCCATTAGGTCGCACCATGAGATTTCTATAGTTTGCCTGCTAGGTTGTCCTAGAACAGCCAATCCCTACGAAGGGCATGACTATAGGAGTCGGAACACCGCGAACTCCATAAATGGATAGGGTCTCTTTGGTAATTTGCCAACAGTTGTCTTTCTTAATAGTAGCATGTTGGCTCGGACCTATTGGATCTGAAAATGGTAGGGTCACATTTATGAGATAAGTTAAGCTAGTTAACAAGTCCTTGACCAAACAAACGGTAGCTAAGAATCATTGGGACACGAGATGTTCTGGTAGTGAGAATGAGCTGAGACAGTCTCAATTCAGGGGAGGAGTGGTTGACCACCCGACGGTGGCTTTTATTCTAAACCCTTGAAGTATCGTTGCAAAATTAAAGGTTTAATTTAAACACTAGGGTTCTTTAATAATTTTGATAAAATTGATTGGTTTGTAATGGGTTAAAGGCATAACTAATTAGAACTATTTTTTGAAATTTCAGCATGTCGTTCCCTATAATAGCCTTACTCAAAAGCGAACGTTTAACTTGCGAAAATTATACTACGTGGAAGTCCAACCTGAATACGATTCTTGTTGTTGACGTGTACTCACTAAAGAATTTCCTCAGGTCCCTGCTCGAAACGCTCCTCAATCTGTTAAGGATGCGTACGACCGTTGGATCAAGGCTAATGATAAGGCTAAGGTCTACATTTTGGCTAGTGTTTCTGAAGTTCTGGCCAAAAAACACGAGGGCATGGTCTTAGCTCGTGCGATCATGAGTTCGTTGCAGAATATGTTTGGACAACCGTCTGGACAGCTTCGGCACGAATCCCTCAAGTACGTTTATAACTCCTGTATGAAGGAGGGATCGTCAGTGAGAGAACATGTTCTCGATCTGATGGTCCATGTCGCGTAAAATTTATAATGCAATACTGCAACTGTATGGGTCAAGTTTTAATATAGTGATTTTAGTGTTCCAAGTATCGTCCTCGGGAATGGGTTTCTAGATTAATTAATTACCAAGATACTAATTCTTAATTTTAGCTAAAGTAACATAACATGGATAGGTGATGGAAGTAAAGACAAAAGACAGACAAACACGTGGAGACACGAATATGATAGAATTGGATGAAATTGTCTTCACAAGTTAACACTTATTTTACACATGCAAAGAACTAATGTGATAAATTTATAAACAAGAAATAAGATACTCAAGAAAATCTCTTAGTGAGCCTCGCATACACAATAAATTCTATAGTCTCCATATGAATCTAAAGCATGCACGACATTAAGCAACATCTTTATGTGTTTCCCTTAGACTTCTAGGTCATTCTCATGCCAGACTTCTAAGAGTTTTGACAACTTTGCTCTAATCTAAGCTTTTTCTCTCGAGTCCACTTAAACCAACAGAATCAGAGAATTGAAGAACGAATTGCCAAAAATAAATAACAAAACATACTTCAATACAAAGCAAACAAATCTTAAACAAAGAAATCAAATCCTTGCTACAACTATTAGCCACTCTAAATCACAATAAAAACTAAGCTAAAGTTATAGAAACGTCTTAGAACGATGTTACAATCTGAAAGAAAGAGGAAACAAACTTATGTGTCGATGTCGGTCCTTCGTCCCTGAGCTCCCGTCACGATCTCGAACCTCCACGAATTCTTTGACTCCAAAGGAATGCTCACTTTTCTCTTCTTGCAGAGTGTATTTCGAAATTAGGGTGCAAAGACTATCAAATTCGGCTCCCATTGCAAGAAGAAATAATGTTGTATTTATAGGCATAATCGGCACAGCGTTGCAACGCTAGGGACAGCGTTGCAATGCTGTACCCTAACACGCGCGCCTCTCTATCGAACTGGCATTGCGACGCTGCAAGGCAGCATTGCAACGCCTTCGCCACGGCTATTTAACTTGTTCTCTTATCGAGATAGCGTTGCGACGCTGCAAAGCAGCGTTGCAACGCTATCGGTATGATTCTTCAACACATGAAATCTGCACGGATGGCATTGCAACGCCATCACCTCGGGTTAATTGGCTTGAATTGATCCTTATTCTTCCAATTGATAATATTTTTAGCTCCAAAAAGCCTCGTTTTGATCCCGAGTGATCCAAAATGTCTCAAATGTCTTGTTTAAGCTCTTAACCTTAAATTCAATGATTAACACATATAAAAGCCCTGAAATTATCATAAAACTAGCAATAATTAAGCCTAAGGATAGCACATTTTGTGTGTTATCAAACACCCCAAACTTAAACTTTTGCTGGTCCCGAGCAAAAACAGAGTTAAACATGAGATTGTACTTATACATACATCATTCTCAAGCCTCAAAGATTTAAGAGAAAATTTTGGCAATCACAGGAAATAATCAAACATAATACTTTAATGAGCAATTTAGAACTTTTCCTAAGTGTTCCTATGTGTTTGTGTGATTAACCTATGTTCCATTCATTTTTACTAAGCCCGGATCAACTTTATTAGGCTCTCCATTCAACTTCCACCTACACTAGTAATAATTACTAATCCTTGAGCCTCCCCACATTCAAGAAATAAACAACTTTACTCAACACTTAATCACTTTTTAACACTTTTTCTATTTTCTTCTCTTTTTTTTTTGTGCAACGACACTAGCTTTCACACATCCACTGTAGGGGCCCTTACCTAGAGCACTCGCTCAATGAGTGGCCTAATTGATCACAGTGAAGGTAGCTCTTTTTTCCCTCACGAAAATTTTTCTTTAACAAACAAACAACAAAAGCAAACTACTTTAAATAAAGCACATAGTATACAAATCATGCACTTCATATTGGCATTCACCCTATCCTGCAGTTTAACTCTCAAATCAGCTTTTAGACCTATCGAGGTGACATCAAACTTCTAAGCCTAATAACTTTATTCTAAGCATTTCAAACTACACGAACACGGGCTATGTGCATAATAGTGCAGGAAAAACTCAAAAAAAATTTTAAATTAACTCGAATTCATATCATGCTCTCATTTTTCAGCAGAATCACAAAAATTTTTAATTAATTCTCATCCTAGGCTATCATGATCATACTTATACAAAAGATCAATCAACAAATCTGCATATACTCAGGACAGTCACAACATATCAATAACATCCAACCCCCAAACTTAAACTAAACATTGTCCCCAATGTTTGCAAAAATAAGCATAAAGCAAGTATAAGGGTAAGAGTGAACAATACTGTCCTGAGTTATGGATATTTTTATTATTTTCTAAGTTCCTTGGATAGCCAAAACACGTGTGCTGGAGTTCCACAGTACGGGAGCATGGGTTTCAACGAGGGAGGACATCATCACAACCTAATAAAGAAAAACAAACAAACTAGTAAGTAAACTAAGAACTGAAAAAAAAAACAAACAGAAAACAAAAATAACAAAAATGTAAAGTTTGGGTTGCCTCCCAAAAAGCGCTTTCTTTAACGTCTTTAGCTAGACTATACTTCCCCAAGGTTTTTCTTTCCTATCCTGCAGTGCTCGGAGTGATGTATTCATCTGGCTGATCTGGGTCTCAATATTCTTTATGGTAGCTTCATGACTAGTCACTATGCCAGTTAGACTGGTGACTGCATTCTCCAGCTGGTTGAACCTATTTCTGGATTCAGCTATAAAGGAGTGCACTGTCTCTTCCAGAGATGGTTTCCTCTCAGATGTAGAAGCATATCCTGTAGAAGGATTCAACACATTTTTATTGTTAGCATATGAGAAATTTTCGTGATACCTCAAACCTGGATTATAATGTGTTGGAAGGGTATTCTGAGTCTGATTTCCTCCATAAGTGTTGCTTCTGTTATTCAGATAATGTATTTGCTCCAAGGTAGATTCTCCATTGGGTTGGGAGCATTGAGAGGGTACCACTTTTTGGGGTGATCCTGCAAAATTATTCAGAGCATGAGTGAGGGATGCCATATGTGATTTAAGGGAAGTTACCTCATCCAATTGATACAATTCTGCTACTGGCTTAGATCTGTCATTGTTTGTGGGCCATTGGTAGCTGGCAGTTGAAACTTCCTCGAGGAGGGCACGTGCTTTTGGCACAGTCTTTGCCATGAAAGCCCCTCCAGCAGTGGCATCCAGAATGGTCCTGATCTTACCTTCAAGTGCATTATAGAATAATTGTACCTGGAGCCAATCTTGGTAACCATGTTGTGGGCATCTCCTGAGTATGTCCTTATAACGGTCCCAGGCCTCAAATAGTTGCTCTCCCTCCTACTGCCTGAATGTTCCTATCTCTGTCCTTAACTTTGCAGCTTTCACAGGTGGAAAGAATTTGGTCATGAAGGCTTGGGTCAGCTCCTCCCAAGAGGTGATACTGCCTGGTGGGAGAGACCCTAGTCATTCCTTAACTCTACCCTGCAAAGAGAAAGGAAAGAGACGTAAGAGAATACTATCAGCAGAAATACCATTCAATTTAATTGTACCACTGATTTCTAGGAAATTCTGTAAATGTGAATTAAGATCTTCTGTGGCTTGTCCTCTAAAAGCACATTCCCTAACCATCTGGATAAGCCCTGTTTTAAGTTCAAAATTGTTAGCATTTATGGGGGCATGGACAATTTCAGCCTGCTCAGAATTAAACACAGATTGGAAATACTCCCTGATGGGTTTAGGGTTATTAATTAACTCCTGATCAGCCATTGTCAGAATTTCTGCTCTCCCTTGTCTTAGAAGTCTCCTACAGGTTCTCTTGATCTCAGGATCAAAAGGGTGCAAGTCTGCAGCTCTATCCTTGGGCATACACCTGGAGGTACAAAAAAAAACAGGAATTAGACAACAAACTAGTACAGGAAAGAAAACATAAAAAGAAAGAGAACACACTAAAGAAAAAAAAAACAGAGAACTAAAACATAAACTTGGGTTGCCTCCCAAGAAGCATTTTCTTTAACGTCTTTAGCTAGACCACTTATCAAGGCACGTAAAACTGCTCATATTTCTTTGGGCCCTTCTTGCTTGAATCAATATAGCCTTCTAAGTCTAAAAAGCTATCCTGCTTTTCCTGGGCACCAGAAAGAAGATTATTTTTGGTATTTTTGTGTATTGAAATAAAAGAACAAAAATCAAAACAAGACTCGTGAGTGTAGGACAAATGACTATCAAGATTAAAGAAAATTTCTGGAGATAAAAGGGGAAAAGATTCTTCAGCCTCGAACTTTATCACCTGAATCTCCCCTGTGGAAGTGATTGTATTACCACTGTCTACCTCACAAACCTTTTTCTCGTGTGTTTCAGTCTCCTCCAACCCATCCTCACTATCATATGAATAAGTCCTCCTAGGGGGCTCCTCCTCAGTGGCAAGAATAAGAAATTGCTCCTGTAAGGCCTTAAGGAAAATTACTCATTAATTAAGATAATGAGTTCTTTCATGTACTATTTTCCAAAGTTCTACCACTTTAGCCTCTAACCTACCCAACCTTTCTAATTCATCATGCACCAAATTCTAAATTTTCAGCTCTAACGTATATTCTATTAATTGGTCCACAAGAGAAGATTTTTCTATAGGTTAGTTGGGATAAGAGAAATTTTGGTTCCAAGTGCCTGAATGATTATCATCAAAAGAATTTTCATCCATCATAGATTCAGAATGGTAAAGATTAGACAAATGGTATCCAGAAAAGTCATGATGCACATACCTAGGGCCCTAAGATGTTGGGATGTATGTCCTAATCTCATTTTGTTTGTAAATTTAACATTTGAAATTAATAAGAGTTATTTATTTCATCATTTTGTGTCTCGAAAATTTTACAAATTATGTCCAATAAACTAAGCTCCAAGGTCATTGAATATATGAGAGAACTAGAACTTGAATGGTGTGTAGTAGACACACAGGGAGGATCACGTTCGAGCTAATGACCCGAACGGTCTACAGTATATGCATAAGGTTGGAGACCTAATCCTTGATACGTTGTGGATGCGACCTGCTTCGTATTAAGATACAAACGAGGTGATTTGACTCGTTCATGTGGTTGACATGCGAGTGGGGGCATCTTGTACAATGAGATTGTACAAGACCGTTCCGTGAATTATTAGACCTACTGATGTAACAACGTTAACAGTATGGAGTAATAACTTCGTAGATGACCATTAGTGACTCGACCTGAATCCTGAGCGTGTTATGGACTCATGTCTGCAGGGGGTTGTCCTTTGACTAGTACGGGTGAGGGTGGTCACAGTTACTCGCCCAATATGCCTATCTTCTCAAGGAAACGACCAAGTAGGGAGCTGGGAACTTAACTACGCGAGATGGAATTCACTCGTTCCCACCTTTAGGGAAACTAGAGGGGTTGTTCCCTTAAGTTTGTCTCCAGGGCTTGGACAACGGGCACCCACCCTCTCACTTGCACAAGAGGGTTGTTGTGTATGGTTGGACCATTACAACGTTGTTGTTCATTAGAGGAGCAATGGGGACTTAAGGAGCAAGAAGTAGACACAGGGGTAAAACGATAATTTGACCCAACAGTGTCTACGAACAACCTGTGAACGGTCGACTCATGGGCATTGGTTATATCAGTGGACACATTTTGTCTTACACTGACGGGAGTGCAGCTACGGGCTTTAGTGGAGTGTTACCGTAGCTAATGAATGTTGATTAACCGAGTCAAAGAGTTTGACATGTTAATCTCGGAACATTGGAGCTCGTCACTGTAGGTCCATAAGGTCCCTCGGTTGGCTCAAACTGGATTAATAGAAGGTTTACAATTTCAGTGTGAATTTGAAGTGTTCAAGTTCACTAAAGGGTAATTATGTCATTTATATGAGATATGAATGATATATTATATAGTTTAATGTGATAGAGATTCATAATAAACTATAGGTTAACCTTATTGTTGAATTTGTTGGGATGTATGTCCTCATCTCGTGTAGTTTGTAATATTCCAAGTTGTAAATAAATAAGAGTTATTTATTTGAACTTTGTGTTATAAATAAGAGTTATTTATTTGAACTTTATGTCTCGCATATTTCATAATCTTAATCTAATAAACTAAGCTCCAGGGTCATTGTATGAATGAGAGAAGTAGAACTTGAACGGTGTGTAGTGGACAAATGCGGAGGATCACGTTCGAGTTAATGACCCGAACGGTCTACAGTATATGGATAGGGTTGGAGACCTAATCCTGGATACGGTGTGGATGCGACCCGCTTTGTATTAAGATACAAACGAGGTGATCTGACTCAATCATGTGGTTGACATGCGAGTGGGGGGATCATGTGCAATGAGATTGTACAAGACCGAACTGTGAATCATTAGACTTACTGATATAACACCGTTAACAGTATAGGGCTAATAATTTCGTAGATGACCATTAGTGACTCGACCTTAATCCTGAGCGTGTTACGGACTCATGTGGGGGGTTGTCCTTTGACTAGTACGAGTGAGAGTGGCCACTGTTGCTCGCTCAATATGCTTATCTTCTCAGGGACAGGACCACGTGGGGAGATGGAAACTTGACTACGCAAGAAGGAATTCATTCGTTCCCGACTTAGGGAAACTAGAGGGGTTGTTCCCTTAAGTGTTGTCTCCGGGGCTTGAACAACTGGGCCCACTCTCTCATTGGCACCGAGAGGGTTGTTGTTTATGGTTGGACCATGCAACGTAGTTGTTCATTAGAGGAGCAGTGGGACTTAAGGAGCAAGAGGTAGACAAAAGGATAAAACGTAATTCGACCCAACAGTGTCTACGAACAACCTGTGATGGGTCGACTCACGGGTATTGGTTATATCGATGGACACAACTTGTCCTACAGTGATGAGAGTGCAGCTACGGGCTTTAGTGGAGTGTTACCGTAGCTAATGAATGTTGAATAACCAGATCAAAGAGTTTGTCAGGTTAGTCTCGGATCATTGGAGCTCGTCACGTGTAGTTCCATTAGGTCCCTTGGTTGGCTCAAATTGGACAAATTGAGGGTTTACAGTTTGGTGTGAATTTGAAGTGTTCAAATTCATTATTTGGGTATTTATGTTGTTTATATGAGATATAGATGACGTAATATATAATTTGATGTGAATGAGATTCATAATAAACTATAGTATAGCCTAATTGATTAATTAGTGCTATTTGGAGAAATTTAATTGAGAGAAATTAAATTGAATGTGATTCAATTTAAAATTCCACATATATGCAAATGAGATTTGTATAATAAGGTATGAGATACCTTATATTATGTGATATGAAAATATGATTTGTATATCATATAGTTGTGGTAATATTGTGATTTGGTGGAGGTTTTAACTCCACATCTCACCATTATTTAAAGGCTTTGCAAGAAGCCTTTGGTAACCCTTCTTGCCATTTTTTTTTTTTTTGGATTTTTATCCAAAGAGAACAAGTGATTTCTCTCTAGAACTCTCTCTTTTCTCTAAGTTTTCTCCTCAACCAAAACCAAAGGGAGTCCCACACACTCTTCCGAGAATAATCGAGAAGACCCTGTGGAGGTGTCTTGCTATTCATATCGAGGATCGTGTTCGAGAAGATAGTCCGTTCGAGAGAGATCGTGACTGGAGGAGGAAAGCGTTGAAGAAGGGTTCTTCAACAAGTAAGTAGCATTATCCTTACTGTTTTTCTTCTCTTTAATGCATGTTTAGCCTAGAATTAAAGTAGTTTAGTTCGATTTTAAGATAGAATTACACAACAGATCAACGACGTTTCACAACGTCTTCCGCTGCGGGAATTCTAAATCCCTTCAATTGGTATCAGAGACAATCATTGCTCTTCATTGTGTATTCTGTGAATTCTTAAAATTAGGTGGGTAGCATTAATTTTCATGAGATGAATGTTAATGGTTTGCATTTTTGGATGTTTTCAGTTTTTGGCACATAATTTAGGTTTACATTAAAGTTGATGAGATCAATGTAAGGGCCCGTTGTTTTGGACTTTTTTTAATGTAAATCGAGTCTGTAAGTCCGTGTCGTTCGTGGCAAGAGTTTTCGTGAAGAAAATGGAGTGAAAACGGGCGATTTTGGTGAAAAACAACAAAAGTTGTTTCTTTGAAATTCATCGCCGCGCAACGCCGCTGTTCATCGCGTTGCGACACCATCCATCTTCTTTGGAGGGCTCGCTGCGATGCGATGTTGTTGCAACGCTAGCGGTAGCGTTGCAACGCCACAACGTTGAGAACGCTAGGCAAGACGCTGTACACTACAGCGTTGCAACGCTAGCCACAGTGTTGCAACGCTGGAGCGGAGAAGAGCATGGAGCGCGAGAAACGCGCTGAGTAACTTCGGTGGCGTTTCGAAATGGTGGCGATTCACATAATCGTTTTATTTATTTATTTTATTATAAAATTATTTTATAAATATATTTATTTAATTATTTTAATTAATATTAATATAATTGTTATATTAATTTTAGTTAATTTAATTTTATTCCCCTAGGGTGCCAAAAATCGGTCCAATAATGCTATTTAATTATTTTATGCATGAGATGTATGATTTAATTATTTCTATGTGCATAATGTATGTCATATAGATTTAAAATCTCACTTTAGGTTATAATATAATATTTGCATGATTTAATTTATTTAATATAAGTGTTATATTTTTAAATTAAAAGCATGCTCATGCATTTAATTCATGTGATGAATGTATGTTATAGAATAATATGATGAATGATCAAGCACTATAACATAGAAATGCATGTAACCTAAGTTAATTATTAGTTTTAAAATGTTTAGAACTTGAATAATTAGACTTAGGTTTTCTAGTTCTAATAATATTAGAATTAGGACGATTTTGGTAAATGACGACCAAGAGTTCGCGCTCACTGAGGAGGATCCTCAGGTGCCCAGTCCAACAGTCCTATTCAACGATCTACAAACCTTCCAGACCTTGGTCCTAACCAGGGGATAGGAAGCTGAGGCAAGTGTTGCCTTAAGACCTTTTCACAAGGGTTTGACCTCTGGGACAAAGTTTGTAGGCTCTTCAGGCCCGAAAATGAAGAAGAAGAAGTTGAAAGAGGATAGGGTTGACCGTGTTGTCGCCCTAAAAGGCAAAGAAATCAAGGAAGTTGCGAGAAAGTGTTTCTACTGCAACGGGAATGGACACCTGAAAAGGAGTTGTCCCAAGTTCCTTGATGAAAAGAAGATGACAGGTAAATGTGATTTACTTGTCACTGAAACTTGTTCAGTGGAGAGTAGTGACTCTGTCTGGATACTGGATTCAGGCGCCACTAACCACGTTTGCTCTTCTTTTCAAGGATTAAGTTCTGGCAATAGTGCAAGAGGGTGAGATAACACTCGTGGTTGGATCCTAGAAGTTGTCTCAATCGCAAAGAAATAGGCACTATGATGAAGCGCTTCTTTGGTGGGAAGTACTTATTATTGGATAATATGTACATAGTTCCCAGGTTTACGAGAAACCTAGTTTCTATTTCCTCGCCTATTAGAACAAAATATTTCGTTTCATTCAAGAGTAATAAAGCGTTTATTTCTAAATGGAAATTTGATTTGTTCTCGCTTCATTGAGAGCAATTTATATGTTTTGAACCCTAATTCGGTCAAAAGTGTTTTGAATATCGAATTGTTTAAAACAGCAGAAACGCGAACTAAGAGATTAAAATTTCTCCAAAAGAAAGTGCCCATCTTTGGCATCTAAGGTTATGCCACATAAATCTCAATAGGATTGAGAGACTAGTGAAGAGTGGACTTCTAAGTGAGTTGGAAGAAAACTCTTTATCGGTGTGTGAGTCATGCCTTGAAGGCAAAATGACCAAACGTCCTTTTAGTGGAAAAGGATATAGAGCCAAGGAGCCCCTTGAGCTTATACATTCTGACCTCTATGGTCCGATGAATGTTAAAGCACGAGGTAGTTATGAATACTTCGTATCTTTCATAGATGACTATTCGAGGTATGGGTACATTTTCCTAATGCATAGGAAGTCTGAAACACTTGAAAAGTTCAAGGAATTCAAGACTGAGGTTGAGAACTTGTTAGGTAAAACGATTAAAACACTTCGATCGGATCGAGGTGGAGAGTATATGGACACTGAATTCCTGGACTATATATGATAGAACATGGAATTACGTCTCAACTCCCAGCACCTGGTATGCCACAACAACATGGTGTATCGGAGAGGAGAAAAAGAACCATGTTGGACATGGTTCGGTCGATGATGAGCTATGCTCGTCTCCCTGATTCTTTTTGGGGTTACGCAGTGGAGACTGCAGTATACATTTTGAACACAGTTCCGTCAAAAAGTGTTTGTGAAACACCTTTCGAACTTTGGCATGGTCATAAAACCAGTTTACGTCATTTAAGAATTTAGGGATGCCCGACCCATGTGTTGGTGTCAAATCCGAAGAAGTTGGAACCCCGTTCAAAGTTGTGCCTCTTTGTAGGTTACCCAAAAGAGACTAGAGGTGGTTTCTTTTATGATCCTAAGGAAAATAGGGTGTTTGTGTCAATAAACGCCACTTTCCTTGAGGAAGACCACATCAGGGATCACTTCCCAAGGAGTAAGATTGTGTTGAATGAAATGGACAGTTCATCAGCAAGAATTGTTGATGGTGCTAGTACGTCAACAAGTGTTATTGATCCTAGCTCGTCTAGTCAAGTCTGTTCCCAAGAGTTAGGAATGCCTGGACATAGTGGGAGGGTTGTGAGAGAGCCTGAACGTTACATGGGTTTAGTTGAAACCCAAGTCGTCACCCCTGATGATGACTGCGAGGATCCATTGACCTAAGATCAGGCAATAGTAGACGTTGACAAAGATGAATGGATTAAACTTATGGACTAGGAAATGGAGTCGATGTACTTCAATTCCGTCTGGGAGCTTGTGGACCAACCGTATGGGGTTCAACCTATTGGTTGCAAGTGGATCTACAAGCGTAAACGTGGCGTAGATGGGAAGGTGCAGACTTTCAAAGCTCGACTAATGGCAAAGGGTTTTACCCAGGTCGAAGGGGTTGACTATGAGGAAACCTTTTCACCTGTTGCCATGGTAAAGTCGATTAGAATCCTTCTGGCCATTGCCGCATATTATGACTTTGAGGTATGGCAGATGGATGTCAAGACTGCCTTTTTGAATGGCAACCTTGACGAGACCATCTACATGGACCTGGCCAAGGGGTTCATTGCCCAAGGCCAAGAGCAAAGAGTTTGCCGGCTTCGAAGGTCTATTTATGGACTGAAACAAGTCTCGAGGTCTTGGAATATAAGGTTTGATGAGGCGATCAAATCTTATGGCTTTGATCAAAATGTTGGCGAGCCTTGTGTCTACAAAAAAATCGTTAATAGTACTGTCGCATTTCTAATATTGTACTTGAATGATATCCTTCTCATTGGGAATGAGGTAGGATTTCTTACTGACATTAAGGAATGGTTGGCTTCGCAATTCCAAATGAAAGATTTGGGAGAGGCACAGTATGTTCTAGGTATCCAGATAGTCCGAAACTGGAAGAACAGAACGCTAGCCATGTCCTAGGCGTCTTATATTGACAAGATGTTGTCTAGATATAAGATGCAGAACTCCAAGAAGGGCTTGCTGCCTTTCAGGCATGGGGTTCACCTGTCTAAGGATCAATGTCCTAAGACACCTCAAGAGGTTGAGGATATGAGACGAATCCCCTATGGTTCAGCTGTAGGGAGCCTGATGTATGTCATGTTGTGTACTAGGCTCGACATTTGTTATGCAGTTGGGATTGTCAGTTGGTATCAATCCAATCAAGGATTAGATCACTGGACAGCCGTAAAGGCAATCCTCAAGTATCTTAGGAGAACGAGGAACTATAGCCTTGTGTATGGGAGTGGGGATTTGATCCTTACGAGATACACAGATTCTAACTTTCAGACCGATAAGGATTCTACGAAATCCACTTCGGGGTCAGCCTTCATTCTGAATGGAGGAGTTGTAGTGTGGCGAAGCATCAAGCAGGGATGCATCGCTCATTCCACGATGGAAGCCGAATATGTTGCGACTTGTGAAGCTGCAAAGGAAGCTGTTTGGCTTAGGAAGTTCATGCTAGATTTGGAAGTTGTTCCAAATATGAACTTGTCGATCACGCTGTTTTGTGACAACAGTGGTGCAGTAAGTATCACCTATTACGGGAGATTGTGCACCGCGGAGACGTAACAGTCACGCAGATGGCTTTGGAGCACAACATTGCTGATCCATTTACAAAGGCCCTCACGGCTAAGTTGTTTGAGGGTCACCTAGAGAGTCTAGGTCTTCGAGTGCTTCCTGACTAGGGCAAGTGGGAGTATTGTAAAGGGGTATTCAATGCCCTAGTTTATTGTATTACTTTGTTGTATTACTTTACTGTACATTTGAGAAATGTATCATGTACTCCACTAGCTTAGTCCAAGTGGGAGTTTGTTGGGATGTATGTCCTCATCTCGTGTAGTTTGTAATATTCCAAGTTGTAAATAAATAAGAGTTATTTATTTGAACTTTGTGTTATAAATAAGAGTTATTTATTTGAACTTTATGTCTCGCATATTTCATAAACTTAATCCAATAAACTAAGCTCTAGGGTCATTGTATTAATGAGAGAACTAAAACTTGAACGGTGTGTAGTGGACACACAGGGAGGATCACGCTCGAGTTAATGACTCGAACGGTCTCATGATATATGGATAGGGTTGGAGACCTAATCTCGGATACATCGTGGGATGTGGCCCGCTTTGTATTAAGATACAAACGAGGTGATCCGACTTCGCTCATGTGGATGACATGCGAGTGGGGGCATCCTGCAAATGAGATTGTACAAGACTGCATCGTGAATCATTAGACTTCTCGATATAACACCGTTAACAGTATAGGGCTAATAATTTCGTAGATGACCATTAGTGACATGACCATAATCTTTAGCGTGTTACCTCCACATCTCACCATTATTTAAAGGCTTTGCAAGAAGCTTTTGGTAACCCTTCTTGCCATTTTTGTTTTTGGATTTTGATCCAAAGAGAGCAAGTGATTTCTCTCTAGAACTCTCTCTCTTTTCTCTAAGTTTTCTCCTCACCAAAACCAAAGGGAGTCCCACACACTCTCCCTCAACCTCCCGAGAACAACCGAGAAGACCCTGTGGAGGTGTCTTGCTGCTCGGATCGAGGATCGTGTTTGAAGAGATAGTCCGTTCGAGAGAGATCGTGACCGGAGTTGGAAAGCATTGAAGAAGGGTTCTTCAACAAGTAAGTAGCATTATCCTTACTGTTTTTCTTCTCTTTAATGCATGTTTAGCCTAGAATTAAAAATGTTTAATTCAATTTAAAGAAAGAATTACACAACGGATCAACGACGTTTCACAACGTCTTCCGCTGCATGAATTCTAAATCCCTTCATCTTCTCTTTGGTGAAATCCAAAAAATGAGAGAATGATCTCATTTTCTTCTTGCAAGAAGGGTTTAAATAGTGGAAAATGATGGAGTTAAAATCTCCACATTATTACCACTTTACCCCAATCATAGGTTATCCAAATCATATTTGCATAACCATATAATATAAGATATCCCATATCTCATCTTACAAATCACATTTGTATAATTGTGGATTTATTAAATTGAATCATATTCAATTTAATTTCTCTCAATTAATTTCTCCAATTAGCCCTAATTCAACAATTAGGCTAACCTATGTTTATTATGAATCTCATTCACATTAAACTATATATTATATAATTCATATCTCATATAAATGACATAAATGCCCTTTAAGTGAAATTGAACACTTCAATTCACACCAAAACATTAACCCTTCTTTTAACCCAGTTTGAGCCAACCGAGGGACGTAATGGACCTACAGTGACGAGCTCCAAGATACTTGAGGATTGCCTTTACGGTTGTCCAGTGATCTAATCCTGGATTGGATTGATACCTACTGACAATTCCCTCTTGCATAATGGATGTCGGCCTAGTACACAAAGATAGCATACATCAAAGCCCCCTACAAATTGAAGCATAGGGTATCTGTCTCATATCCTCAACCTCTTGAGGAGTCTTAGGACACTGATCCTTAGACAGGTGAACCCCGTGCCTGAAAGGCAGCAAGCCCTTCTTGAAGTTCTGCATCTTATATCTAGACAACATCTTGTCAATATAAGATGCTTGAGACATGGCTAGCGTTCTGTTTTTTCGGTTCCGGAGAATCTGGATACCTAGAACATACTGAACTTCTCCCAAATCTTTCATTTGGAATTACGAAGCTAGCCATTTCTTTACGTCAGTAATAAATTCTACCTCATTCCGAATGAGAAGAATATCATCCACGTATAATATCAGAAATGCGACAGTTTTGTCAACGGTTTTCTTGTAGACACAAGACTCGTCAACATTTTGATCAAAGCCATAAGATTTGATTGCCTCATCAAACCTTATTCCAAGACCTCGAGGCTAGTTTCAGTCCATAAATGGACCTATGAAGCCTGTAAACCTTTTGCTCTTGGCCTTGGGCAATAAACCCTTTGGGTTGGTCCATGTAGATGGTTTCGTCAAGGTTGTCATTCAGAAATGCAGTCTTGACATCCATCTGCCATACCTCGTAGTCATAATACGTGGCAATGGCCAGAAGGATCCTGATCGACTTTACCATGGCAACAGGTGAAAAAGTTTCCTCATAGTCAACCCCTTCGACCTGGGTAAAATCCTTTGCCACTAGTCGTGCTTTGAAGGTCTACACCTTTCCATCTACGCCACGTTTACGCTTGTAGATCCATTTACAACCTATAGGTTTTACCCCATCCGGTTGATCCACAAGCTCCCAGACAGAATTGAAGTACATTGACTTCATTTCCTTGTCCATAGCTTTCATCCATTCGTCCTTGTCAACATCAACCATTGCCTGATCATAGGTTAATGGATCCTCACAGTCATCATCAGGATTGACGACTTGAGTTTCAGCTAAAACCATGTAACGTTCAGGTTGTCTCACAGGCCTCTCACTATGTCAAGGCATTCCCAACTCTTGGGAACAGACTTGACTTGACGTGCTAGGATCAACAACACTTGTTGACATACTAGCCCCACCAGCAACTCTTGCTGATGTACTGTCCATTTCGTTTAACACGATTTTGCTCCTAGGCAAATGATCCTTGATATGGTCTTCCTCAAGGAAAGTGGCGTTTGTCGACACAAGCACCCTATTATCCTTAGGATCGTAAAACATACCACCTTTGGTCTCTTTTAGGTAACCTATGAATAGGCACAATTTTGAACGGGGTTCCAGTTTCTTCGGGTTTGACACCAACACGTGGGTCGGGCATCCCCAAATTCTGAAATGGTGTAAACTACCTTTACGGCTATTCCAGAGTTCGAAAGGTGGTTCACAAACACTCTTCGACGGAAATATACACCGCAGTCTCCACTACGTAATTCCAAAAGGAATCAGGGATACGAGCTGTCACACCCCCTCCCGAACTACCTGCTACTTAGCCCGAAAGGCGGCGTGAAGCCAACAGACATTGTTTACCTCTTAACAATACCCTTAGATTATGCATTGATTACAGACGGTTAAACAAAGTCACGATACGTAACAAGTATCCTTTGCCCCGTATAGATGACTTGTTTGACCAGTTACGAGGAGCATCAGTGTTTTCTAAGATTGATTTAAGATCAGGATACCACCAGTTAAAGGTAAGGGAATCAGATATTCCTAAGACAACATTGAACTGTGCACGGCATTATGAGTTTTTAGTAATGCCATTCGGTTTGACGAATGCACCAACAGTTTTCATGGACCTCATGAACAAAATATTCCATCAGTATTTGGATCAGTTTGTGATAGTATTTATTGATGATATACTAGTTTACTCAGTTGACAGAAAAGCTCATGAGGAACATTTGAGGATTACTCTGCAAACACTACGAGATAAACAGTTGTATGCTAAATTCACCAAATGTGAGTTTTGGTTGAATCAGGTAGTGTTTTTGGGGCATGTTGTCTCAGCAAATGGAGTTAGTGTGGATCCGAATAAAGTGAAAGTAGTAGTCAACTGGGAAAGACCAACTAGTGCGACAGAGATACGTAGTTTCCTAGGCTTGGCAGGATACTACAGACGGTTTGTTGAGGATTTCTCACGATTAGCATTACCCTTAACAACTTTAACAAGAAAGAATGCTAAGTTTGAATGGTCGATATAAGTGTGAATGAGTTTTCAGAGAGTCAAAAAGAGATTAGTTACAACACCTATTCGACACACTTCACAGAATCTTGAAAAAGAGTATATGATTTACTGTGATGCCTCGAGGCAAGGTTTAGGGTGTGTTCTCATGCAAGAGGGAAAAGTAATAGCTTATGCATCAAGGCAATTGAAAAAGCACGAGTGTAATTACCCTACCCACGATCTTGAGTTAGCAGCAGTTGTTCTAGCATTGAAGATCTGGAGACATTACTTGTTTGGTGAGAGGTGTCATATTTTTACAGATCATAAAAGTCTGAGGTATATCTTTGATCAGAGGGAGTTGAATATGAGACAGAGAAGATGGTTAGAACTGATTAAAGATTATGATTGTACTATAGAATACCATCCAGGTAAGGCGAATGTGGTAGCAGATGCATTGAGTAGGAAGTCAAAACTTCCTAAGGACGCCTTGTGTGGTATTCGAGCGACATTTTTAAGTACTCTATGGGATTCTAAGGCAGTTGTGAATGCAGAGAGTTCAGGGAGTCTTTTAGCTCAATTCCAAGTCAGGTCTTCACTCGTAGTAGAGGTTGTGAGAAGACAACTAGAGGATAGTAACTTGCAGAAAATGTTTGGAAAGTCCAAACAGGGCCCAGAAGCAGAGTTTAAGATGAGATCAGACGGGGCCATAGAAAGGCAAGGAAGACTATGTGTTCCGAATTTTAGTGAGCTTAAAGATGCTATTCTAGAGGAAGCTCACAGTTCAGCTTACGCTATGCATCCAGGAAGCACCAAGATGTACAAAACTTTGAAGGGAACGTATTGGTGGCCTGGGATGAAGCGACAGATAGCTGAATATGTTGATAAATATTTGATCTGCCAACAGGTTAAACCAGCTAGACAGAGACTAGGAGGACTCCTTAACCCACTGCCAGTGCCGGAGTGGAAATGGGAGCATATCACTATGGATTTTCTGTTTGGATTACCACGTACTTCTAGTGGACATGATGGTATTTGGGTAATAGTGGATAGACTCACTAAAAACAAAGCGGTTTTATGCCGATTAAAGCGGCGTCTCTACGCTTGATCACCTAGCTAAGCTATACGTCGACAGAATTGTGAGTCAATACGGAGTGCCAGTGTCCATAGTTTCAGATAGAGATCCAAGATTTACTTCTAAGTTTTGGCCTAGCTTACAGAAAGCTATGGGAACAAAGCTGAAGTTTAGTACAGCATTCCATCCTCAGACAGATGGGCAGTCAGAAAGGACCATCCAGACCTTAGAGGACATGTTGAGAGCATGTGTTCTTCAATTTAAGGGAAGTTGGGATACACACCTATCACTTATGGAGTTCGCTTACAATAACAGCTATCAGTCGAGTATTGGCATGGCACCATTTGAAGCTCTGTATGGAAGACCATGTAGAACGCCCGTATGTTGGAATGAAGTAGGAGAGCGGAAGCTAATCGGTCCTGAGTTGGTACAAATTACGACAGACAACATTAAGGTAATCAGAGAGAATCTGAAGGTAGCACGAGACCGTCAGAAGAGTTATGCAGATAAGCGACGAAAGGACTTAGAATTTCAGGTCGGAGATCAAGTTTTCTTGAAGTTATCTCCGTGGAGAGGTGTCCTTCGTTTTGGCAAGAAAGGTAAACTAAGCCCTAGATATATTGGTCCTTATCCACTAACGGGACGAGTTTGGCCAGCACTCTCTTTGGAGTTGCCGCTGAGAACTATCTCGAGTACATGATGTTTTTCATGTGTCCATGTTGAGGAAGTATATTTCAGACCACACACATGTGTTGCAAGCACAACCACTGAGTGAAAAGAAAACATGAGTTACGTAGAGATGCAGCTCAAATCCTCGACAGGAAAGAACAAGTCTTAAGAAACAAGACAATCCCACTCGTGAAGGTTCGTTGGAGACATCGCGGAGTGGGGGAGGCAACCTGTGAATTAGAAGACCAAATGAGGAGGAAGTATCCGATGATCTTCACCTAAGCACTACTAAATTTCGAGGACGAAATTTCTTAAGGGGGAGGTAAGTTGTAAACCCGAGATCTTTCTTTGGAACTTCCTTATTAAAAAAAATAACAAAAGGAAAGAAGAAATGAATGTTTAAAACTTGGTTTTCCATGTTTTAAAAAGAAAAGAAATGAAGTGAAAGACAAAAGGAAAACAAGGAAGGAAAGTTTAAACCATTTTGGTTTGGTTTGCTTTAAAGATAAAGAAGAAAAGAAAAGGAAAGAAATGTTAATTATATTAAGTTTTGTTTTATTTTGTAAAGAAAAGAAAAGAAATGAAAGAACGGGATAAAGGAAGGGAAAAAGAAAAGGAAAAAGAAAAGAAAAAGCAAAAAGGTAAAAAGGCTAAAAGGCTAAAAGACAAAATTTTTAGCTTTTGCTTTTTGTCCTCCACCGATTGCTTTTTAAAAAGCATTATCTCTCCATTTTCTTCTTCATTTACCAAAAGGAAGCTGTAAGCTTCGTGAGCTGAAGTTCAAGGGAGAAGAAGAAGGAGAAAACCTCTGATTTTGGGTTGAAGTTGCAGAAGATTGGAGAAGAACTCAAGTTGCAGCAAGGTGATCAACTCAGACTAGTTCTGATGTTTTGATCTTCTCGAGCACCACAAAAAGAGGTAAGTGTTGAAATTTACTTTTCCTGAAATCTAACTCATTTTTCAACAAAGTTCATGAAGGAAGCTCGAGCAAATTCTTAAGTTAAGTTACTGTTTTGTGAAGAGGAAGGCAGAAGACGGAATTTGCTGTCAAATCCGAGAAGTCTCTGGTTTTTTGGTTGTCCTGATCTGTAGAGTTAGAGTTAGAAGCTCTAAAAGGTATGGTTGGAAAGCTTATTGAATTTTCTACACTTTTTGTGAAGGAACCGTGAGAAGAAAATGATTGGAAGATGTTGTAATCATCAGGTTAAGTTTCAGGTTGAAGCAGGAAATTAAATCTGGAACAAAGAAAGAGGGTCATTTTAGGGATTAAGCTACTTGAGGTATTTTCGAACCAATACGTTAGGAATCTCAGTTTCATGTCTTCATATGACTTTTAGAGGGTTCAAAAGGAAGAGTTTGGTATAAATTACATTATTTCTGGATAAGTAATGAAGAAGTGATGGCTGTCTCAAAAAGCAGGAAAGAAAATCAAAAAATGCTTTGGAAAATTTGAAAGTGTGTTTTCTTGTAGTTTTAAGGTTAGAAATCATGAGCTCGAGGTTCTAATACATGGATTTGGTTTGTTTGACAGGCCAAGAGGAGATAGGTCAAGTGTACGGGCTAAGATTCTAGTTCTAACACTGTGAGTGACAAAACGAACTTCGAAAATGAGTCATATGCTTGAAATATGCTTTAAGAAATGCAAGTTTTGGTAGAATGAATTATTTCAATGCTTTGTGTTTTATTTTTTAACACATGTCTATGAGTATTTTTGTTTTCCTAGAAATGTTTCAAGTGCTCATTGTGAATCTAAAATTCTTTATGAAATTTATACATGAGCATATGTCTAATGATTGCCAAAATTTATGGAAATGTTATGATTCCAAGCAAGTATGTTTAAAAGATTTTCAGTTTTATGAACAAGCTGAGCAAGCTTGAGTTTTATGAAAGAAAAATAAGCGAGGCATGTTCAAATATTTTTATGATGTTTTTCGAGATATCGAGCCCGAGGCTTTATGGTGCTGTGTGCACACAGCAGTCATTTCTCGTTGTCGACGCTGAGTGTACTCGTGATAACGCGCGTTGTCGTGAGTCTTTGGCGGGCCCCACTCGACAAAGACGATGGGAGTCTTTGGGCGGGCCCACTACATCGTGAGTAAACGTTGGTTGTCTTTGCGTGCCCTACACAACGTGAATTGTGACATGTTTTAAAAAGAGTTTATATCACTAACATGCCTTACGAGATTTTAACGATATACTTGTTGGTTTTCTCGAAAGTCTATTATGATTACATGTTTATATTTTACGCTTGATTACGGATGCATATGCTCATTAGTTTTGGATGGCATGTTTTACAAGTTATAGATTTTAAACACAGTCACTCACTGAGCTTTTTAGCTCATTCTTTCAATGTTTTCAAACTTTTCAGGTAGAGATCGAGCTCCTGATACCTGACATCCTGCCATAGTCTGCTAAAGCTCCATAAGTTGTAATACTTTGTACGTGGCTGGCGTTGTATAGCAAGTCCATATGTTTTGTAAAATATTTTGAGAGGACTATGTAGTTGTAGTTGTTTGTACATTAGGGGTTGTATAAACAATGGTTTGTCTTATGTTGTTTCTGATGCTCCTGACTTCTTAGTTTCCAAGAGAGACTTATGAAGGGTTTCTCCTTGTGTATGTTTAATAGTTGTCCAGTTTCCGCTGTGTTATATTAAAGTGTTCTTTTTGCCGATCGCTGCAGCAGCGGCTGCCAGAAATCAATTCCCTAGAAAGAAGAACAAACGTGGTTAGTTGCACCCGAATCTAAAATCCAGGCAGAGTCACTACTCTCCACTAAACATGTTTCAGTCACCATTAAATCGCATTTACCTTGATTCTTCCTCTCGGCAAGGAACTTGGGATAGTTTCTCTTCCAGTGGTCGTCCCCATTGCAGTGGAAACACTTTCCTTTCTCTGCAACTTCCTTGACCTTCTTGCCCTTTTGGGCGCAAATTCTTGGTCGACTTTACCTCTTCATCTTTTTCTTCCCTTTCGGGTGTGAAGGAGCAACAGGTTTAGTCCCAGAGGTCGAACCCCTGTGATAAGACCTGAAGGCAACATTTGCCTCAGATTCCGGTGCCCTGATCCTCATCAAGGGCTGGAAATTCTGTAGCTCATTGAGGAGGGTAGTCAGTGTGTAGTTAATCTTGTTCATAACAGCGTTGCTACAAAACTGAAGGAAACTCTTCGAAAAAGTCTCCAGAATAAAGCTAACCTGGCTCGACTCGTCGATCAAAGCTCTGTTCATCTCCGCCAAATTAAAGTGGGTCATCATGTCTAGAACATGTTCACGGACAGACGACCCTTCTTTCATTCGGGCGTTGAAGACGTGTTTGAGTGAATCGTGCCTGACCTGAAAGGACTATTGTCCAAACATGTCTTGCAACGAATCCATGATCTCCTTTGCGGTGACCATCAACTCATGCTTCTTTGCCAAGACTTCAGATAAGCTGGCAATTATATAGACCTTGGCCTTTTCATTGGCCTTGATCCATCGATTGAAAGCATCACGAACACTTCGTGATGCGATCAGCTTTCGAAAGCGAGGACACTCCTCGCAGCACACTAACTTCAGTCGTCAGTTACTAAAATTGTGTTGATATTATTCTTCCAAGTTTGAAAGTTATCTCCCACTAATTTGTCGGAAGCAAGTAAAGCGATTATTGAGCTAGACATATTTTTAGCTGAAAAATCAAATAACATTTTGTGTCAGTCTCGCATAAACTTTTGAAAAACCAATCAAGTTTTAGCAAAATTTAATCCTATGATCCCTAGGTCATATAAAAATTGCAATGATATCCTAAAGGTTTATTATGACCGCCACCGAAGGGTGAACAGACACACTCCTCCTCTAGGACGAGACTTTCTCGACCAGACCCTAATCCCATAATAACTCTTATTCCATTAGGCGTCCAGTTACCATTATTTGGTCGAATTCATTTAACACTTAACGAAGTCTGTGAGTGTCACCTTCAATCTTTAAGTTTCCAAGTATCCGTCCAAACAATAGCCACCGAAGGGTGAACCACAAAGGAAAACCAACAAGGAAACTGTATCCCTTTCGAGAATTCACGGTGTCCCGACTCCCATGATCAAGGCCCTCCGAAGGGATTGTCTGATCCAGGCCAAACTAGCAGGCGGATCATAGGGGTCTCACAGTGTGAATCGAAAGAAGAGACCGTGAGTCCCGTTTTCACAGGTCCCGCTCCCACTCACTATAAGTACTCTCTCCATCCACTATGATATTGATCCATACAAATACCATCCGAAGGGGGACGCTCCCATTTGCGCCACGAGGCCGAGTATGGATCTCACGGTGCGGACTTAACGGAGATTTGTGGTCGAAAATTAAATGTATCTCATACACTATATTTCCTCCCACTCAACACTTTATTAGTTTCGGGATTGACCTAGATAAACCGGCTAAAATTGACCTAAGTCTACCAATATAACTCTTATATGGTATTTAGCCTAAGTTTATAATCACATTATTACTTAGGTTTATGTGAGTAAATTAAAACACTTTTAATTAACGACACTCACGATAAGTATAATCTAAGAATCTCCGAACCGAATTCACTCCCAGGTCGGTTTCCAAGTAGGGGTGTTCTGCAAGCGTCAACATAAATACCCCAAGCCTTAGACAAAACCTTCCTTAGACAGAGTTACTAATCAGTCACCATTCAAAGACTATACTTTGATTTCCCAATTCTAATCTTATTAGAACTAGAAAACCTAAGTCTAATTATTCAAGTTCTAAACACATTAAAACTAATAATTAACTTAGGTTGCATGCATTTCTATGTTATAGTGCTTGATCATTCATCAAATGAATAACTATATATTATAACAAAATAATTCATCACATGAATATAAATGCATGAGCATACTTTAATCTAAAAAATATAACACTTTATTAATTAAATTAAGCATGCATTTAATTACATTATAACTCTTATAATATAACCTATCATGCAAACTATATATTATAACTCTTATAATATAAATGATGCATGAAATGCTTAACCTAAGGTGGGATTTTAAATCTATATAACATACATTATGCACATAGAAATTAATTAAATCATACATCACATGCATAAAATAATTAAATAGCAAAAATTGACAGATTTTTGGCACCTAGGGGAAATTTATTTAATTAAATAACATTAATATAACTATTATATTAACATTATTTAATAAAATAAATAAAATAAAATACATTTTACTAATAAAATATAAATACAAAAAAAATAATTGTCCCACTTCTCGCCCACGTCTCTGGAACCGCCCACTACGCGTGCGGCGTTGAAACGCCGTGGGAAGGGTTGCAACGCTGCCGCGTCCAGCGTCACGCCCCGCATGCTCCACGCTGTGGCGTTGCAACGCTGCTCTGCAGCCAAGCCAGCGCCCGCAAGGACAGCGTTGAGACGCCGAAGAACAACGTCTCAACGTCGTCGACAGAACAACAAACTCCTTTGCTGTTCTTCATCGTTTTTCGCCCGTTTTCGCTCCGATTTCTTCACAGCAACCCTTGCCACGAACGACACGGACTTACAAACTCGATTTATTTTCTAAATTACCCAAAAAACACGGGCCCTTACATTTGATCTCATCAAACAGAAAATAAATCTAAACGTGCCAAAACCGAAAACATCCAATTTTTGCAAACCAAACATATATCACATAAATCAAGGCTTTACCCACCTAATTTTAACAAAATTAAGTGCAACAACAAAGAACCAACGAGTGTCTCTGATATCTATTGAAGGAATGAAAATCCCGGCGCAGCGGAAGACAATCGAATCATCGTGGTATCGTTATGCTACTCGATTTCACTAAAATCAACTATCTAATAGTCTAGGCTAAACATGAAAAATGGAAAGGAAAAATAGGTTGTACTTACTTGTTGAAGACCCTCTTCAATATCCTTTCCGGTCACGAACTCTTCGTATTCTCCTAACGATCCTGAACTTCTCGAACTCTTATCTCGATCAAGAATAAACACTACCAATCGGAGTCTCGGTAGTTCTTCTTTTGGAAGAAGGAAAGTTGTGGGACTTTTGTGTTTTGGAGAAGGGAGGAGAAAAGAGAGAATTTGTTAGAGAAAATCAAGTCTCTTCTCTTTGGTGAAATCCAAAAAATGAGAGAATGATCTCATTTCCTTCTTGCAAGAAGGGTTTAAATAGTGGAAAATGATGGAGTTAAAATCTCCACATTATTACCACTTTACCATAATCATAGGTTATGCAAATCATATTTGCATAACCATATAATATAAGATATCCCATATCTCATCTTACAAATCACATTTGTATAATTGTGGATTTATTAAGATGAATCACATTCAATTTAATTTCTCTCAATTAATTTCTCCAATTAGCCCTAATTCAACAATTAGGCTAACCTATAATTTATTATGAATCTCATTCACATTAAACTATATGTTATATCATTCATATCTCATATAAATGACATAAATGCCCTTTAAGTGAAATTGAACACTTCAATTCACACCAAAACATTAACCCTTCTTTTAACCCAGTTTGAGCCAACCGAAGGACCTAATGGACCTACAGTGACGAGCTCCAATGATCCGAGATTAACCTATCAAACTCTTTGACCCGGTTAATCAACCTTCATTAGCTACGGTAACACTCCACTAAAGCCCGTAGCTGCACTCCCGTCAGTGTAGAATATTACGTGTCCACTGATATAACCAATGCCCATGAGTCGACCCTTCACAGGTTGTTCGTAGACACTATTGGGTCAAATTATCGTTTTACCCCTGTGTCTACTTCTTTCTCCTTAAGCCCCACTGCTCCTCTAATGAACAACAACATTGTAATGGTCCAACCATACACAACAACCCTCTCGGGCCAGTGAGAGGGTGGGCACTCGTTGTCCAAGCCCTGGAGACAACACTTAAGGGAACAACCCCTCTAGTTTCCCTAAACGAGTGAATTCCATCTCGCGTAGTTAAGTTTCTAGCTCCCTACTTGGTCTTGTCCCTGAGAAGATAGGCATATTTTGCGAGTAACTGTGACCACCCTCACCCGTACTAGTCAAAGGATAGACCCCCGCAAACAGGAGTCCGTAACATGCTCAGGATTAAGGTCGAGCCACTAATGGTCATCTACGAAGTTATTAATCCTTACTGTCAATGATGTTACATCAGTAGGTCTAATAATTCACGGTTCGGTCTTGTACAATCTCATTGTACAGGATGCCCCCACTCGCATGTCAACCACATGAACGAGTCTGATCACCTCGTTTGTATCTTAATACAAAGCGGGTCGCATCCTCAGTGAATCCAGGATTAGGTTTCCAACCCTATCTATATACTGTAAACCGTTCGGGTCATTTACTCGAACGTGATCCTTCTTGTGTGTCCACTACACACCGTTCAAGTTCTAGTTCTCTCATGTATTCAATGACCCTGTTGCTTAGTTTATTGGTCAAAGTTTGTATAAAATGCGAGACACAAAATTATGAAATGAATAACACTTTATTAATTTCAAATAATAATTTACAAACACGAGATTAGGACAAAAATCCCAACACTGTCTGCGGGGATCTGTCCTTTGACTAGTACGGGTGAGGGTGGCCACTGTTGCTCGCCCAATATGTTTATCTTCTCAGGGACAAGGCCACGTGGGGAGCTGGGAACTTGACTACGTAAGAAGGAATTCACTCGTTCCCGACTTAGGGAAACTAGAGGGTTGTTCCCTTAAGTGTTGTCTCCAGGGCTTGAACAACGGGGCCCCACTCTCTCATTTGCCTGAGAGGGTTGTTGTTTATGGTTGGACCATGCAACGTAATTGTTCATTAGAGGAGCAGTGGGACTTAAAGAGGTACACACATGGGTAAAACGGTAATTCAACCCAGCAATGTCTACGAATAACCTGTGAAGGGTCGACTCACGGGTATTGGTTATATCGATGGACACAACTTGTCCTACAGTGATGAGAGTGCAACTACGGGCTTTAGTGGAGTGTTACTGTAGCTAATGAATGTTGAATAATCGGGTCAAAGAGTTTGACAAGTTAGTCTCGGATCATTGGAGCTCGTCACGTGTAGGTCCATTAGGTCCCTCGGTTGGTTCAAATTGGACAAATTGAGGGTTTACAGTTTGGTGTGAATTTGAAGTGTTCAAATTCATTATTTGGGTATTTATGTTGTTTATATGAGATATAGATGACATAATATATAGTTTAATGTGAATGAGATTCATAATAAACTATAGTATAGCCTAATTGATTAATTAGTGCTATTTGGAGAAATTGAATTGAGAGAAATTAAATTGAATGTGATTCAATTTAAAATTCCACATATATGCAAATGAGATTTGTATAATAAGGTATGAGATACCTTATATTATGTGATATGCAAATATGATTTGTATATCATATAGTTGTGGTAATATTGTGATTTGATGGAGGTTTTAACTCCATCACACAATAGTATATAAAGGCTTTGCAAGAAGCTTTTGGTGAAACAATTGCCATTTTTTGGATTTTCATCCAAAGAGAGCTTCTCATCCTTCTCTCATTCTCTCTCAATTCTCTCTAGAAAATCTCCTCACCCAAAATCCAAAGGGAGTCCCACATACTCTCCCTCAACCTCCCGAGAACAACCGAGAAGACCCTGTGGAGGTGTCTTGCTGTTCGGATCGAGGTTCGTGTTCGAGGAGTTTGTCCGTTCGACAGAGATCGTCACTGGAGGAGGAAAGCGTTGAAGAAGTGTTCTTCAACAAGTAAGTACCGAGTAACCTTACTGTTTTCTTCTCTTTAATGCATGTTTAACCTAGAATTAAAGTAGACTCCTGTTTGCGGGGGTCTATCATTTTATATTATAAGTGTTATAATATAATATGCATGATAGGTTATATTATAAGTGTTATAATATAATTAGATGCATGTTTTAATTTATTTAAATATAAGTGTTATATTTTTTAGATTAAAGTATGCTCATGCATTTAATTTCATGTGATGAATATTTTTTGTTATAGTCTATAGTTATTCATGTGATGAATGATCAATCACTATAACACAGAAATGCATGTAACCTAAGTTAATTATTAGTTTTAAAGTGTTTAGAACTTGAATAATTAGACTTAGGTTTTCTAGTTCTAATAAAATTAGAATTAGGAAATCAAAATATGATCTTTGAATGGTGATTGATAAGTAACTCTGTCTAAGGAAGGTTTTGTCTAAGGCTGGCATATTTAAGTTGACGCTTGCGGAACACCCCTACCTGAAAACCGACCTGGGAGTGAATTCGGTTCGGAGATTCATGGGTTATATTTAAGTGAATGTCGTTAATTAAAAGTTGATTAATTTACTCACATAGACCTAAGTTAATAATGTGATTATAAACTTAGGCTAAATACAATATAAGAGTTATATTGGTAGACTTAGGTAAATTTTAGTCGGTTTATCTAGGTCAATCCCGTTTAACATAAAGTGCTAAGTGGGAGGAAATAAAGTGTATAAGATACATTTATTTTTTCGACCATAAATCTCCGTAAAGTCCGCACCGTGAGATCCATACTCGGCCTCGTGGCGCAAATGGGAGCGTCTCCCTTCGGATGGTATTTGTATGGATCAATATCATAGTGGATGGAGAGAGTACTTATAGTGAGTGGGAGCGGGACCTGTGAAAATGGGACCCACGGTCTCTTCTTTCGATTCAGACCGTGAGACCCCTATGATCTGCCTACTAGTTTGGCCTGGACCAGACAATCCCTTCAGAGGGCCTTGATCATGGGAGTCGGAACACCTCGAAAGGGATACAGTTTCCTTGTTGGTTTTCCTTTGTGGTTCACCCTTCGGTGGCTATTGTTTGGACGGATACTTGGAAACTTAAAGATTGAGGGTGACACTCACGGAGTTCAGTAAGAGTTAATGGATTCGACCAAATAATGGTAACTGGATGTCTAATGGAATAAGAGTTATTTTGGGATTAGGGTCTGGTCGAGAAAGTCTCGTCCTAGAGGAGGAGTGTTTCTTTTCACCCTTCGGTGGCAGTCATTCTAAACCTTTAGGATATCATTGCAAATTTTAAATGACCTAGGGATCATAGGATTAATTTTTGCTAAAACTTGATTGGATTTCAAAAAGTTTTTTGCGAGACTGACACAAATTATATTTGATTTTTCAGCAAAATATCTAGCTCGATAATAGCTTTACTCGCTTCGGATAAGTTAGTGGGAGATAACTTCCAATCGTGGAAGAACAATATAAACACGATACTTGTAACCGACGACCTTAAGTTCGTGCTTATCGAGGAGTGTCCTCGATTCAGCCGATTTCGATTGCATCACGGTGTTCGTGATGCATACGATCGATGGATCAAGGCCAATGAAAAGGCCAAGGACTACATCATTGCCAGCTTGTCTGAAGTTTTGGCAAAGAAGCATGAGTTGATGATCACCGCCAAGGAGATCATGGAGTCCTTGCAGGACATGTTTGGACAACAGTCCTTTCAAGTCTGGCATGACTCGCTTAAACACGTCTTCAACGCCCGAATGAAAGAAGGGACGTCTGTCCGTGAACACGTTCTAGACATGATGACCCACTTTAATCTGGCGGGGATGAGCGGGGCTTCGATCGATGAGTCGAGCCAGGTCAGCTTTATCTTGGAGACTCTTCCGAAGAGTTTCCTTCAGTTTTGTAATAACGCTGTTATGAACAAGATAAGCTACACTTTGACCACCCTTCTGAACGAGCTACAGAACTTCCAGTCCTTGATGAGGATCAGGACACCGGAAGCTGAGGCAAATGTTGCCTACAGGTCCTATCACAGGGGTTTGACCTCTGGGACAAAGTATGTGGCTCCTTCTCGCCCGAAAGGGAAGAAGAAGATGAAGAAGGGTAAACCTGACCGAGTTGTCGCCCAAAAGGGCAAGAAGGTCAAGGAAGTTGCAGAAAAAGAAAAGTGTTTTCACTGCAATGGGGACGACCACTGGAAGAGAAACTGCCCCAAGTTCCTTCCCGAGAGGAAGAATCAAGGTAAATGTGATTTACTAGTAACTGAAACATTTTTAGTGGAGTGTAGTGACTCTGCCTGGATATTGGATTCGGGCGCCACTAACCACGTTTGTTCCACTTTTCAGGGAATTGATTCCTGGCAGCAGCTGCGAGAGGGTGAGGTGACTCTATCGGCAAAGTGAAGCTCTACTTCAGCAGGAATTACTTATTGTTAGACAATTTGTATATAGTCCCAGGGTTTACTAGAAACCTTGTTTCTATTTCCTGTCTTATCGAACAATGTATTTCAATTTCCTTTGAATATAATAAAGCGTTTATTTCTTTCAAAGGCAATTTGATTTATTCTGCTTCACTTGAGTCCAATTTGTATGTTTTGAAACATAATTCGGTCAAAAGCGTTTTGAACACTTAATTATTTAAAACTGCAGAAACACGAACTAAAATAGTAAAAGTTTCTCTAAAAGAAAATGCTCATCTTTGGCATCTAAGGTTAGGCCACATTAATCTCAATAGGATTGAAAGACTAGTGAAAAGTGGATTTCTAAACGAGTTGGAAGAAAACTTTTTACCGGTGTGTGAGTGATGGCTCGAAGGAAAAATGACCAAACGTCCTTTTAGTGGAAAAGGATATAGAGCCAAGGAGCCCCTTGAGCCTATACATTCTGACCTCTGTGGTCCGATGAGTGTTAAAGCACGAGGTGGTTACGAATACTTCGTATCTTTCATAGATGACTATTCGAGGTATGGGTATATTTACCTAATGCATAGGAAGTCTGAAACTCTTGAAAAGTTCAAGGAGTACAAGACTGAGGTTGAGAACCTGTTAGGTAAAACCATAAAAACACTTTGATCGGATCGAGGTGGAGAGTATATGGACACTGAATTTCAGGACTATATGATTGAACACGGAATTACGTCCCAACTCTCAGCACCTAGTATGCCACAGCATAATGGTGTATCGGAGAGGAGAAACAGAACCCTGTTGGACATGGTTCGGTCGATGATGAACTATGCTCGTCTCCCTGATTCTTTTTGGGGTTACGCAGTGGAGACTGCAGTCTACATTTTGAACAATGTTCCGAAGAGTTTCCTGCAATTCTGCAGCAATGCGGTGATGAATGAGATAGAGTACAACCTGACTACACTTCTCAATGAGCTGCAGACTTTCCAGTCTCTTATGAAGAATAAGGGACAGGCTGATGGAGGAAAATTTGTTTGCCCATTCCAGAAGGTTCCATAAGGGTTCATCCTCGGGGACCAAGTCATGCGGTCCATCTTCTGGGCTTAAGAAGATCCAAAAGAAGAATATATGAGGAAAAGGGAAGGCACCCGCCTCTACAGACAAAGGCAAGGGAAAAGCCAAAGTTGCAAACAAAGGAAAATGTTTCCACTGCAACGTGGACGGGCACTAGAAGGAAAACTACCCAAAATACCTTGTTGAGCTCAAAGAGAAGAAATGTAAATTTGATTTACTTGTTCTTGAAACTTGTTTAGTGGAAAATGATTGATTCAGGAGCCACTAACCATGTTTGCTCTTCTTTACAGGAAACTATTTCCTTCAAGGAGCTCGAAGAGGGTGAGATGACGCTCAGGGTCGAAACGGGAGACGTCGTCTCAGCTCGTGCAGTGGGAGATGCCAAGCTGTTTTTTAGAGATAGATTCCTATTTTTAGAAAACTTGTACATAGTTCCCAAGATTAAGAGGAACTTGATATCTATCTCTTGTCTAATTGAATGTGGATATTGTATTTCTTTTTCAATTAATGAAGCGTTCATTTCGAAAAAGGGTGTCAATATTTGTTCTGCTAGATTAGAAAACAGCTTGTATGTACTTAAATCGAATCAAACTAAAGCAATTTTGAATCATGAGATGTTTAAAACTGCGAATACTCAAAGTAAAAGGCAAAAAATTTCTCCAAATAATAATACCTATCTTTGGCATCTTAGACTTGGTCATATAAATCTCAACCGGATTGAGAGACTATCTAAAAATGGACTTCTAAATAAGTTAGAAGATGATTCTTTACCTCCTTGTGAGTCTTGCTTGGAAGGTAAAATGACTAAGCGACCTTTTACTGTAAAAGGTTATAGAGTTAAAGAACCCTTAGAACTTATACATTCGGATCTCTGTGGTTCAGTGAATGTTAAAGCTCGATGAGGGTATGAATATTTCATCTCTTTCATAGATGATTATGTTGGGTTTTATGTCCTAAAACTCGTGGTTTTGTAAACTGAATGTATATTCTATTTCACAATAAAGTTGTTATTGATATTTATTCAGTAAAGGTGTTATTGAATATTGTGTATTGTGTAACCTTAATCCTATAAAGAACCCTTGGCTATAGGATGAATACTTGAACTTTATGTGTGACATAAAAGTGGATCAAGTTCAAGTTATAGCCAGAACAATTTATAGTATAAGGATAGGGTTGGGTACCTTATCCTGGGGACACTATGGACGCGACCCACTTTGTAGAAAATAAACGATGTGATCCTAAATCGTTCATGTGGAGACATGTGAGTGGGGCGCCCTATGCAATGATGAGTTTGCATAAGATCGACTACGAAATAGTCACTTAGACTTTATAACTCCGTTTACTGTCTTAACTGACCATATACATACAATGACCTAGGTAACTCGATCTTAATCCTGAGCGTTCTATGGACTCCTGTTTATTCGAATTATCCTTAGATTTGCATGGGTGAGAGTGGCACGAGACTGCCGACTCAATAAGCCTCCCATTTCAGGGATAAAATCGGGTAGATAGCTGGGAACATAGTTCTGCAAGATGGAATTCACTCCTACCCGCTTTAGGGATTAGTAGAGAGGTTGTTCCCTTAAGTGCTGACTCCAGGTCTTGAACAAAGGGCCCACCCCTCTCATTGGCCCGAGAGGGATTCAGTTAGTTGGTTGGACCACAAATCAATCGTTCATTAGAGGATCAGTGGGACTTAAGGAACAAGAGGTAATTACAGGGGTAAAACGATAATTTTGACCCAGCTGTAATTACGAACGACCTGTGAAGGATCGACTTACTAATCATGGTTATATCGAGTGGACAAAAATATATCTACAGTGAGGAGAATGCAGCCACTGGGCTTTAGTGGAGTGTCCCGGTGGTTAACGAATGTTGATTAGCTAGGCTAAAGAGTTTGGCCGGTTAATCTCGTATCGTTGGAGCTCATGATCTGTAGGTCCATTAGGTCCTCCTTACTAGCTCGGACTTAGCCTTATAACGTTTTGAGAGAAAAGAATTTGAATTGTTCAAATTTGAATTTGGAAGAAAGCGTTAATTATATGTGATATATTTAACGAATCATAGCTTAATTATGAATTAAACTATGATTAAAAGAGGTGGATATATTTAAGTATGATTTAAATATCGGATCGGTTTATAGCATGAATAAGGATTCATGTTCGAAAAATCGATCGAGATCGGGTAATTTATTTAATTTAATATTTGATATTAAATTAAATTAAAAAATTAATTAAATAAATTAATTTTGAATTATTTAATTAATTATATTAATTTTAATTAAAAATCAATTTAATATTGATTTTTGAATTAAAATTAAATGTAAAATGAGGGATTTTCATGATTTTCATGAAAAACAAGTTGCCAACTTGCCCAATCTTACTCATCTTCAAAATTCACCAAAATTGGCCACCTCCATCTCAAAGCATCCTCATCACCCTTGAGTTGTCACTCCATTGAACCTTTATATAATGGTGATTTGAGGTGTTTTGGGAGAATTACACAGAAAATTCAATATTCTCGAATTAGTGACCTTTGAGGTCTTTTCTTCCAAATTCTCTCAACCTAGGATCCCACAATCCGTTCTAAGGCCTGAGGATAGTAGAGAAGACACTAACGGTTGTCCACGAAGTGTTCGTGTTGAAAACCATCAACCGGGTGAACAGAATTTGATCTTCAAAGTTGAGTTTTCTATCCCTCTGTTTTTCCAACTTTGAGCATGTTTTTTATTTTACAAAATTGATCAACTTAGAGTGTTCAAGATCCAAAAGTGCTTCCGTTTTCTTAATCTAGACTCTTTCAGATTATTCAAGGTATGGTTATCTATATCTAATGCATCATAAGTCTGGAGCTCTTGAAAAGTTCAAAGAGTATAAGGTTGAAGTAGAGAATGCATTAGGGAAAACCATTATGACACTTCGATCCGATCGAGGTGGAGAGTACTTGGATCTAAGATTCTATGACTATTTGATAGAACATGGAATCCAATCTCAACTCTTGGCACCTAATACACCTCAGCAGAATGGTGTATCTGAAAGGAGAAATAGAACCTTGTTAGACATGGTTCGATCTATGATGAGCTATGCTCAATTGCCTGCCTCGTTTTGGGGTTACGTAGTAGAGACTGCGGTTCAAATCTTGAACATTGTTCCATCAAAGAGTGTTCAGAAACACCTTTTGAGTTGTGGAAGGGGTGTAAACCTAGTTTACAACACTTCATGATTTGGGGTTGTCCGACACACGTGTTGGTGACAAATCCAAAGAAACTGGAACCTCGTTCAAGATTATGCCAATTTGTTAGCGATCCCAAAGAAACGAGAGGTGGTCTATTCTACGATCCATAAGAAAACAAGGTGATTGTATCGACAAACGCCACTTTCTTGGAGGAAGATCACATGAGGAACCATAAACCGCGTAGTAAGTTAGTATTAAATGAAGCTATAGATGAGTCAACAAGAGTTGTTGATCAAGTTGGACCTTCATCAAGAGTTGATAAAGAAGCCGACACATCGAGTCAGTCTCGTCCTTCTCAATCGTTGGGAATGCCTTGACACAGTAGGAGGGTTGTTTCTCAACCTGACCGCTACTTGGGTTTAGCTGAAACTCAAGTTGTCATACCTGATGACGGTGTAGAGGATCCATTGCCCTATAAACAGGCAATGAATGACGTAGATAAAGACCAATGGATCAAAGCCATGGACCTTGAAATGGAGTCGATGTACTTCAATTCAGTTTGGGAACTTGTAGACCAGCCTGAAGAGGTAAGACCCATAGGGTGCAAATGGATCTATAAGAGAAAGAGAGATGCAGCCGGAAAGGTACAAATCTTTAAGGCAAGACTTGTAGCAAAGGGTTTTACCCTAAGCGAAGGAGAGGGAAGGAGTTGACTATGAGGAAACTTTTTTTCCTGTTGCTATGCTTAAGTCTATAAGGATACTCTTGTCCATAGCCACTTTTTATCATTATGAAATTTGGCAAATGGACGTCAAGACTTCGTTTTTGAATGGTAATCTTGACGAGAGCATCTATATGTCTCAACCCGAAGGGTTCATAACCCAAGATCAGGAGCAAAATGTTTGCAAGCTCAATCGATCCATTTATGGGTTGAAATAAGCATCCAGATCTCGGAACATAAGATTTGATACTGCGATCAAGTCTTATGGGTTTGACCAAAACGTTGATGAGCCTTGTGTTTACAAGAGGATCATCAACAACAAAGTAGATTTCTTAGTACTTTATGTGGATGATATCCTACTCATTGAGAATGATGTAGGATACCTAACTGACATAAAGAAGTGATTGGCGACCCAATTCCAAATGAAAGATTTGGGAGAGGCACAGTTGTTGGGATTTATGCCCTAAACTTGTGTAATTTTGATCAATTAAATAAAGTGTTATTTGTTTTGATAAGATTACAGTCATGCTTTTATAAATCCAATAAACTAAGCTCTAAGGTTATAACATTTATCTTGAAATCAGTGTAGTGGACACTATTTGGGTTGAGTTCAAGATTATAACCTAAATAGTTTATGGTATAAGAATAAGGTTGGAAACCTCATTCAGTAACACCATGCATGCGCCCACTTTTGTAATTAGTACAAATGAGGTAATCCAACTCATTCATGTAGTTGACATGCGAGTGGGGGCATCCTGTATGAAGAGTTCATACAAGATGGATCGTAAATTATTAGTCTAACCAAAGATAACACCGCTAATGAGGATAAGACTAGTAATTTATAGATGGTCATTAGTGATTCGACCTGAATCCTGAGCAAGTTAAGAACTCCTATTTATAGGGGTTTGTCCTTAGACTAGTATGGGTGAGACTGGCCTGTAGCCGACTCAATAAGCCTACCTTCTCGTGACGTAACCTCGTGGTAGTGGGAACTTAACTGCAAGATGGAATTCACTCATTCCTCTACTCGAGGAATTAGATAGGTTGTTCCCTTAAGAACTCGACTCTGTGTCTTGAACAATGAGGCCCCGCTCTCTATGAGGGTATGAGTCTAAAGTAGGACCTTAGACTTGTTGTTCATTAGAGGATCAGTGGTGCTTAAGGAGCAAAGAGGTAATCATAGGGGTAAAACGCTAATTTGACCCACCTGTGATTACGAACAACCTGTGAAGGGTCGACTCATGGGTAATGACTATATCAGTGGACGCAATAATATTTACAGTGAGGAGAGTGCAGCTACAAGTCTATAGTGGAGTGACTTGTAGTTAATGAATATTGATTAACTGGATCAAAGAGTTTGATCAGTTAATCTCACATCATTAGAGCACTGTAGGTCCATTAGATCCCTCTGTTGGCTCAACATGGTAATATTGAGGGTATAAAGTTAGGAGTGAAATTGAAGTTTTCAATTTCATACATGAGGAGTTATATCAATTATATATGATATAATTGATATAATATATAGTTTTAATGTGAATTAGATTCATATATAAACTATATACTAAAGAGAGATTAAAGGAGGGGTAGGATGGTCATTTCCATCCCATTCCCCTATATATATGGTTGCTTGAGATGCAACTAGGTTAAGGTTTTGACAAGCTCTCTTATTGTGTTGTTGGAAGAGTTCCAAAACACACATCTCTCTCACAAAATACCTCACCTCTCCTAAAGGGAACCCACCTTCCTCCCTCACCTAGAGAACAACGGAGAAGATCCAGTGGTCGTGTCTTCGTACGTTAGAGTTCCTGTTGCTGAGATCGTGACCGTGGGAGAGAGGAGCACTCGAAGAAAGGTTCTTCAAAGGTAAATTCTTGTTGTCCGTTCTATTATATATGCTTAATCTTACTATGTATGTTCTTGAATTTATCGTTGTAACTAAATCAAGAGCGCGCGATTCACAATCGCTTCCGCTGCGGGGACTTCGATTCCCTTCAGCAGTATATTCTTGGGATTCAAATTTTCAGGAATCGCAAGGACAGAACGCTAGCTCTGTCTCAAGCATCTTATATCAACAAAATGTTGGCACGATATTCAATGCAGAATTCCAAGAGGAGATTATTACCCTTCAGGCATGAAGTTCATCTGTCTAAGGAACAGTGTCCTAAGACACCTCAAGAAGTTGAGGATATGAGACGTATTCCCTATGCCTCTGCAGTAGGTAGCTTAGTGTATGTTATGTTGTGCACGAGGCCAGACATCTGTTATGCAGTGGGAATAGTTAGTAGGTACCAATCCAATCCAGGGTTAGACAACTGGACCGCAGTTAAAAATATCCTCAAGTATCTTAGGAGAACGAGGGACTATACGCTTGTGTATAGGACTAAGGATTTGATCCTTACTTGATACACTGATTCTGATTTTCAGATCGATAAGGATTCTAGGAAATCCACATCAGGATCAGTTTCCACCCTTAACGGGGGAGTTATAATATGGTGAAGCATCAAGCAAGGATGCATCGCTGACTCCACGATGGAGGCTGAGTACGTCGTTGCTTGTGACAACAGTGGTGCGGTAGTGTAAACCCGAGATCTCTCTTTGGAATTTTCCTTAAAAAGAAAATAAGAAATGAATGTTTAAAACTTGGTTTTCCTTGATATAAAAAGAAAAGAAATGAAGAAAAAGATAAAAGAAAAACAAGGAAGGAAAAGTTTGAACCATTTTGGTTTGCTTTGCTTTAAAAATAATGAAGAAATTATATTATGTTTTGTTTTGTTTAGAAAAGAAAAGAAAAGAAAGAAAGAAAGAGATAAAGGAGAGATGAAAAACAGAAAAAGAAAAGAAAAAGCAAAAGTGAAAAAGGGAAAAGACAAAACAAATTCCACCGCCTAGTCTTTTCTTTTATTTAAACTATTTTCTTTCCATTTTCTTCTTCATTTATCAAAGAGAAGCTGAGGGTTTCGTGGGAAAAGCATAAAGGAAGAGGAAGAAGGTGAAATTTTGGGTTGAAGTTGCAGAAGAAAGGAGAATAACTCAAGGTATGTTTGTATAACAGCAGGGTAATCAATTCAACCCTATTCTGACTTTCTGTTCATCTCGAGCTCCACAGGAAGAGGTAAAAGTTGAGTTTTGGTTTCTTGAAAGTTAACTTCATTTTGAACAAACTTCGTGAAGGGAGCTCGAGCAAATTTAGAAGTTAACTTACTGTTTTGTGAAGAGGAAGGCAGAAGACAGAATTTGTTGTCAAATCCGAGAAGCCTCTGATGTTTTGGTTTTCCTGATCTGTAGAGTTTGAATCAGAAGCTCTAATAGGTATGGTTGGAAAGCTTATTTAATTTCCTACAACTTTTGTGAAGAAATCGTGTGTAGAAAATGATTGGAAGATGTTGTAAATATCAGGTCAAGTTTCGGATTGCAGCAGGAAATCAAATCTGGAACAGCAGGAAGTTATTTTTAGGGAAGAAGCTTTCGAGGTATTTTCGAACCAATCTGTTTGGAATCTCAATTTCATTTTTTCATATGATTTTTAGAGGATTCAAAAAGGAAGAGTTTGGTATAAAGTACATCCTTTTTGGCTGAGTAATGAAGAAGTTATGATTGTTTGAAGACAGGGTATGAAATGTGTAAAATGCTGGAATTTTGAATGGTGTGTTTTTTTTGTAATTTCAAGGTTAAAATCCATGAGCTTGAGGTTCTAAAACATGGTTTTGGTTTGTTTGGCAGGCCAAGAAGAAATAGGTCAAGTGTACGGGTCAAGACTCTAGTTCTAACACTGTGAGTGACAAAACGAACCTCGAAAATGGTTTATAGGCTTGTATTATGCTTATGAAAATGCAGGGTTTTGCTAAAACAAAATGGTTTCAATGCTTAATGTTTCCCTTTGAACACATGTTTATGAGTATTCATATTTTCTAAGAAATGTTTTCAAGTGCTCGTTGTGAGCCTAAATGTCTTGATGAAATTTATATGTGAGCATATGTTCTTGATTGTCGAAATTTATGAAAATGTTATGATTTCGAGCAAGTATGTACTAGCAAGTATGATTTAAAGATTTCCAGTTTTAATGAACAAGCTGAGTAAGCTTGAGTTTTACGAAGAAAAAGATAAGCAAGCATGTTTAAAAGTTTTTATGTATTTCTCTGAGTCTTGAATGAGTAAATGACTGAGACATTGAGCCCGAGGCTATATAGTACCGTGTGCACTCAGGTCATATTCTGTTGTCGACGTTGAGTGTACTCCATGACAACAATGCTGTCGTGAGTGTTGGGTGGGCCCCACTACGACAAAGACGATGGGAGTGTTGGGCGGGCCCCACTACATCGTAGAGTAAACGTTGGTTGTACTGGGCGTGCCCTACACAACGTGGATTGTGACATGTTTTAAAAGGATTTCTATCTTTCATATGCCTTACGAGATTTTAACAACATACTTGTTGGTTTTCTGAAAAGTTATTATGATTACATAGTTACTTTTAACGTTTGATTACAGATGCATATGCTCATAAATGGTCAGGTGATATGATTTACGAGTTAATAGTTTTCTTTTAAACTCAGTCACTCACTGAGCTTCATAGCTCATTCTTTCAGTGTTTTTCCACTTTTCAGGTAGATATCGAGCTCCCGGTGCCTGATAACTTGCCATAGTCTGCTGGAAGCTCTACGAGTTTGATATTTTGTACGTGGGTGGAGTTGTATAAGAAGTCTATATGTATTGTAGAAGGACTATGAAGTTATGTTTATGGGTACATTTTAGGTTGTGGCTGTGTAAACCATGGTTTGACCTGTTTTTGGTTGTGATGTTCATATCACTTTCAGTTATCCAGAGAACCTTAAGTAGGGTTACTCTTTAAGTAGGTTACGTAATTGTCAGTATTCCATTGTGTTATGTTTAAAGTGTTTCTTATACAAGTATAGTATGCTTATCAGGTAAAACAGGGTCAACAAGTATCGTTAGAGAGGTGAACGATGTCTGTTGGCTTCACGCCGTCTGCCGGGCTAAGTTAGCAGGTAGTTTGGGAGGGGGTGTGACAGGTAGCCAATTCGAAGGAACCTTGCAGCCATAAATGAGGCAAGCACATTAAGAGGAACTATCACCTGATACAAGAAATAGTGCAACGAGGAGATGTGACAGTCAGGAAAATCGCTTCAGAGCAAAATATTGTTGATCCGTTTACAAAAACTCTCACGGCTAAAGTGTTCGAGGGTCATCTGGAATGTCTAGGTCTACGAGATATGTACATAGGCTAATCTAGGGCAAGTGGGAGATATGTAATCGGTATATGGATGCCCTAGTTTATTGTATTTGTATCTCTGTAACCACTATTTTAGATTGTGATGTACGCCACTAGAGTTTTAGTTCAAGTGGGAGTTTGTTGGGTTTGTGCCCTAAAACTCGTAGTTTGTAATTTTGTTCTAATTAATGTAATAAAAAGTTATTATTTCCAATAAAAAGTTATTGTTCGTTATTTACGATATTGCCCTTGTTTTAACCCTAAATCCAATAAACTAACATCCAAGGTTGTAAAATATCTCTTGAACTGAATGTAGTGTACATATAAAGGATCTCGGTTCGAGATACAACCTACAGGGTCTATAGTAAGGGGATAAGGTTTGGGTACCTTACCCTGGTAACACTATGGATGTGGCTCACTTTGTATATGATACAAACACTGTGATCCTAACGTGTTCGTGTAGATGACATGTGAGTGGGGATATCCTATGTAATGAGATTACAAGACCGGACCGCGAAATAGTAACCGCTAGATGTAACTTCGTTGACTAGTTAGGTTTCTATTTCACTAGGATGACCTAGGCAACTTGATCTCAATCCTGAACAGGTTACGAACTCTTGTTTGCAAGGGATTGTCCTTTGACTAGTATGGGTGAGAGTGGCCAGATTCGCTGACTCAATATGCCTACCTTCTTGGGGACAAGACCGAGTGAGCGACTGAGGACTTAACTTAGCAAGATGGAATTCAATCATTCCCGCCTACTAGGGTAAGTAGATTAATGTTCCTTTAAGTAGTGTCTTCGGGACTTGAATAAAGGGTCTGACCCTCTCATTGGCCCGAGAGGGACTTCTGTTTGTTGGTAGCACCACAAACATATTGTTCATTAGAGGAGCATTGGTACTTAAGGTACAAGATGTAACCCCGAGGTAAAACGGAAATTTGACCCAGATGGTGTTACGAACATTCGTGAAGGATTGACTTGTTGGTCAATATACGTGGACATAGAAATATATCACAGTGAGAAAAGTGCAGCTGCGGAACTTTTGTGGAGTGTTCCCGCAGTTAACGAATGGTGATTAGGAGGTTAATGAGATTAACCGAATAATTTCGTATCGTTGGAGCTTCTGATCTGTAGGTCCATTAGGTCCACCTTCTAGCTCATAAAGGGTTCTTAGATCGTTTGAATTTCAAATGTTTAAATTCATTAGGGAATAAATTTAATGTATATAGATACGTTATAATATAAAGTTTTGGAACTTTATATTATAAATTTAATGTGAATAGGATTCATATTAAATTATATGAGAGAATTAAATATTTTAAAGAGTTCAAATATTAATTTAATGTGAATGTGATTCATATTTGAAAACTATAGGTTAAATTTAATGTACATAAGATGTGCATTAAAACTATAGGTTAGAGGGAAAATTGATTAAATGTGATTTAATCAAATTTTAATGTAATTAAATTGGTTTAATTATATTAATTAATTAATTTTATTAATAAAATAAAATAAATTAAAAAGAGGAACGTGTGGCACGTTCCCCACTTCCCTCATACTCCCCATCGATAGAGAATGAGAGAAGTTATCCCTCTGCTACTTCTTCTCCAATTGGGATAGGAAGATCGATTGATTATTTTCCTGTGCAATTGGTGAATTGCCAACAAAATTCTCTCTCTCAAACAATTCCCTTTCCTAATTCTAATTGTTTGGTACCTTCCCACAAAGGTAGATCTAAGTTTCTCAGAGGATAGAGGATTTACTGTATGGTGGTGTCCTGTTGTAAACAGAGAAGATTATTTGGTTGCTGAGTTGATGTATTCTTGGAGTAAGGAGTTGCTGCGAAACTACAAAGGTAATCATTCTTTCCTTTTTAGTTTAATCTTTATACAACATGTGTTTGCATGTTTTAATTCTCATGCTCTAATTAGATTAGAATTGCATATTCTCTGTATTTTTACCAATGTATTGATATTTAGAATAAACAAAAACAATCAAGTAATTAATCCTTAAACCACGTTTCCGCTGCTCACGGGGATCAGATCTCATTCATTTGGCTTGTTAATCTCATATCGTTGGAGCTCATGATCTGTAGGTGATAGCACACAAAATGTGCTATCCTTAGGCTTAAGTATTGCTAGTTTTATGATGATTTCAGGGCTTTTACGTGTTTAATTCACTCAATTTCAGGTGACAAGCTTAAACGGAGCTCTTGGAGACAATTTGGATCACTCGGGATCAAAACGGGGCTATTTGGAGCTAAAGATAACATCAATTGGAAGAAAAAGAACCAATCCAAGCATGATGACCCGAGGTGATGGCGTTGCAACGCCATGCAGAGCGTTGCAACGCCATACTTGCTGTTTAAAGGCTTTGAAGACTCCAGGCGATAGCGTTGCAACGCTGCCTTAGGGCGTTGCAACGCTATCTCGATAAGAAGCCACGCGTGAGAAGCATAAGATAGGGCATTGCAACGCCGCCTTGCGCCGCCGCAATGCCATTTCGGCAAGGAAGCGCGTTAGGGTAGCGGCGTTAACGCCGCCTCGCGTTGCAACGCCATCGATTATTTCCTTAATTGCCGGGCCGCTTTAGGTGCGGCGTTACACTGTAACGCCGCACCGATTCCTTCTATAAATATATCCTTATGATTTCATTGCAAGAGCACAATTTGGTAGAGTTTTGCCCTAAATTCGAAATACACCTTGTAAGAAGAGAGAAAAGAGTGATTTTAGGAGCCAAAGCATTCGTGGAGGTTCGAGATCGAAGACGGGAGCTCGGAGACGAAGGACCGGCATCGACATCTAAGTTTATTTCTCTTTCTTTCAATTTGTAATAGCGTTCTAAGACGTTTTCTACTTGTTTAGTTTATTTTTCATGTGATTTAGAGTAGCTAAACATTGTAGTAGGATTTGATTTATTTGTTATGACTTTATTACAATATGTTGAAGCATGTTTTGTTCTTATTTTTGGCCATTCGCTCTGCACTCCTTAATTCGTTGATTTAAGTGGACTCGAGAGATAAAGCTTGAATTAGAGCAAAATTGTCAAAACCCTTAGTAGTCTGGCACGAGAGTGACCTAAAATTCTTAGGGAAACACTTAAAGAAGTTACTTAATGCCATGCATGTTGTAGGTTCGTATGGAGACCATGAATTCTATTGCATGTGTGAGGCTCACTAAGAACCGAGAGGTTTTCTTGAGTAATTTACTTCTTGTTTATAAATTCATCTCATGAGATCAATGCATGTGTAGTTAGGTTATTAACTTGTAAAATCACTTCCTTTAATTCTATCAATTCGTGTCTCCACATGTTTGTTTGTTTGGTTGTCTTATTCGTCAAACACCTATCCATGTTTTGTTGCTTTAGCTAAATTTGAGAATTAGTATCTAAATACTTAATTAATCTAGAAACCCATTCCCGAGGACGATACTTGGACTCATAAATCACTATACTAAAACTTGACTCGTACACTGCGGTATTGCAATATAATTTTACGCAACAGTAGGTCCATTAGGTCCTCCTTACTAGCTCGGACTAAGCATTATAACATTTTGAGAGAAAAGAATTTGAATTGTTCAAATTCGATTTCGGGAGAAATCGTTAATTATATGTGATATATTTAACGAGTCATAGTTTAATTATGAATTAAACTATGATTAAAAGGAGATGAATATATTTAAATATAATTTAAATATTAGATCGACTTATAGCATGAATAAGGATTCATGTTCGAAAAATCGATCGGGATCGGATAATTTATTTAATTTAATATTTGATATTAAATTAAATTAAAAATTGACCAAAATTGGCCACCTCCATCTCAAGCTATCCTCATCACACTTGAGTTTTCACTCTAATGAAGCTTGATGAAGGTTTATATAATGGTGATTTGAGGTAACTTGATAGAATTTTGCAGAAAATTCAAGAAATCCCGTTTTGTGACCCTTGGGCATTTTTCTTCCAAATTCTCTCAATCTAGGATCCCACAATCCATTCCAAGGCCTGAGGATAGTAGAGAAGACACTAGAGGTGGTCCACAAAGTATTCGTGTTGCAAATCGTTCAGGTTGTCTCACAGCCCTCCCACTACGCCGAGGCATTCCCAACTCTTGGGAATGGACTTGACTAGACGAGCTAGGATCAACAACATTTGTTGACGTACTAGCCCCATCAGCAACTTTTGCTGATGAACTGTCCATTTCGTTTAACACGATCTTACTCCTTGGTAAGTGATCCCTGATGTGGTCTTCCTCAAGGAAAGTGGCGTTTGTCGACAAAAACACCCTATTATCCTTAGGATCGTAAAAGAAACCACCCCTGGTCTCTTTTGGGTAACCTACAAAGAGGCACAACTTTGAACGGGATTTTAACTTTTTCGATTTTGACACCAACACATGGTGCGGACATCCCCAAATTCTGAAATAACGTAAACTGGTTTTACGACCATGCCAGAGTTCGAAAGGTGTTTCACAAACACTCTTCGGCGTAATCATTCAAAATGTATACTGCAGCTTCCATCACAGAACCCCAAAAGGAATTAGGGAGATGAGCATAGCTCATCATCGATCGAACCATGTCCAACAGGTTCTGGTTTCTCCTCTCCGATACACCATTCTGCTGTGGCATACCAGGTGCTGAGAGTTGGGACGTAATTCCATGTTCTATCATATAGTCCTGGAATTCAGTATCCATATACTCTCCACCTCGATCCGATCGAAGTGTTTTAATCGTTTTACCTAATAGGTTCTCAACCTCAATCTTGAATTCCTTGAACTTTTCAAGTGTGTTCAGACCTATGCATTAGGTAAATGTACCCATACCTCAAATAGTCATCTATAAAAGATACAAAGTATTCGTAACCTCCTCGTGCTTTAACATTCATCGGACCACAGAGGTCAGAAGTATAAACTCAAGAGGCTCTTTGGCTCTATATCCTTTTCCACTAAAAGGATGCTTGGTCATTTTGCCTTCAAGGCATGACTCACATACCGGTAAAGAGTTTTCTTCCAACTCGCTTAGAAGTCCGCTTTTCACTAGTCTCTCAATCCTATTGAGATTTATGTGGCCTAACCTTAGATGCCAAAGATAGGCACTATCTTTTGGAGAAACTTTTAATCTCTTAGTTCGCGTTTATGTTGTTTTAAACAATTCAGTATTCAAAACACTTTTGACTAAATTAGGGTTTAAAACATACAAATTACCCTAAGCGAAGCAGAACATAACAAATTTCCATTTCGAAAAATAAACGCTTTATTACTCTTGAATGAAATGGAAATCTCTTGTTTTAATAGGCAGGATATAGAAACTAGGTTTCTAGTAAACCCTGGAACTATGTACATATTATCCAATAATAAGTACTTCCCGCCAAAGAACAGCTTCACCATGCCAATTGTTGCAGCTGAGACAACTTCTTCGGATCCAACCCTAAGTGTTATTTCACCTTTTTGTAGCCACTGCCAGGAACTTAATCCTTGAAAAAAAGAGCAAACGTGGTTAGTGGCGCCTCAATCCATATCGACATGCAGTCACTACTCTCCACTAAACAAGTTTTTGTGACAAGTAAATCACATTTACCAGTCATCTTCTTTTCGTCAAGGAACTTGGGACAACTCCTTTTTAGGTGTCCGTCCCTGTTGCATTAGAAACACTTTCTTGCAACTTCCTTGATCTGTTTGCCTTTTAGGGCGGCATCGCGGTCAACCTTAACCTCCTTCAACTTCTCCTTTTTCCCTTTCGGGCCTGAAGAATCCACAAACTTTATCCCAGAGGTCAAACCCCTGTGAAAAGGTCTAAAGGCAACACTTGCCTCAGCTTCTTGTCCCCTGATTTGCACCAAGAGCTGAAAGGTTTGTAGATCGTTGAATAGGACTGTTGGACCGGGCACCTGAGGACCCTCCTCAATGAGCGCGAACTCTAGGTCGTCATTTACCAAAATCGTGTCAATATTTTTTTCCACGAAAAATTATCGCTGACTAACTTATCGGAAGCTAAAGGAGCGTTAAAAGCGTTTGACATTTTGTTGATGAAAAAATAAAAAACTTTGTATTAGTCTCGCAAAAACTTTTGAAAATCCAATCAGATTTTAGCAAATTTTTATCCTATGATCCCTAGGTCATTTAAAAATTGCAATGATACCCCAAAGGTTTAGAATGACCGCCACCGTAGGGTAGACAAAGCCACTTCTCCTCTAAGACGAGACTTTCTCGACCAGACCCTAATACCAGAATAACTCTTATTCCATTATGCATCCAGTTACCATTTTTCGGTCTAAATCCATTAACTCTTAATCAATCCTGTGAGTGTCACCCTCAATCTTTAAATATCCAAGTATCCGTCCAAATAATAGCCGCCGTAGGGAGGACTACGAAGGAAAACCAATAAGGAAATCGTATCCCTTTCGAAAATTCACGGTGCTCCGACTCCTATGATCAAGGCCCTATGTAGTGATTATCTGGTCCAGGCCAAACTAGCAGGCGGATCATAGGCGTCTCACGGTGTGAATCGAAAGAAGAGACCGTGGGTCCCGTTTTCACAGGTCTCGCTCCCACTTACTATAAGTACTCTCTCCATTCACGTTGAATATTAACCCATACAAATGCCACCCGTAGGAGGACGCTCCCATTTGCGCCACGAGGCTGAGTATGTATGTCACGGTGCGAACTTAACGGAGATCTGTGGATGGAAAATTAAATGTATCTCATACACTTTATTTCCTCCCACTTAGCACTTTAAATTAATCGAGATTGACCTAGATAAAGCAGCTAAAATTTACCTAAGTCTACCATTATAACTCTTATATTGGATTAGCCTAAGTCTATAATCACATTATTAACTTAGGTCTATGTGAGTAAATTAATTAACTCTTAATTAACGGCACTCACGAGAAATAACCGATGAATCTCCAGACCAAATTCACTCCCAGGTCGGTTCCCAGGTAGGGGGGTTCCGCAAAGCGTCAGCTTAAATACCCCATCCTTAGACAGAACCTTCCTTAGACAGAGTTACTTATCAGTCTCCATTCAAAGGTCATATTTGATTTCCTAATTCTTATCTTATTAGAACTAGAAAACCTAATTCTAATTATTCAAGTTCTAAACATTTTAAAACTAATAATTAACTTAGGTTACATGCATTTCTATGTTATAGTGCTTGATTTCTCATCACATGAATAATAAACTATAATATATATTCATCACATGAATTAAATGCATGAGCATACTTTTAATCTAAGAAATATAACACTTATATTAAATAAATTAAAATGCATACATTATATTATAACACTTATAATATAATCCTATCATACATACTATATATCATAACTCTTATAATATAAAATGATGCATGAAATGTTTAATCTAAGGTGGGATTTTAAATCTATATGATATACATTATGCACATAGAAAAATATTTCATACATCTCATGCATAAAATAAATAAATAACAAAAATGGACCGATTTTTGGCACCCTAGGGACATAAATTTAAATTATTTAACATTAATATAACATTTATATTAATAGAAATTAATTAAAATACATTTATAAAACAAATTTACAAAAGAAAATAAAATAAATTAAAAAAACGTGTTGTTGGGCCTCGAACCGCCGCACAATGCCCCAATTTCTGCCACTACACACATGATCTAACCGCTGAAAACTGCCCACTACGCGGCAGTATTGCAACGTCGTGGCCAACGTTGCATCTCGCGTGCGCAATGCCTCAGCGTTGCAACGCTACACCCAGCATTGGCAGCGCCTTGATCAGCATGAACAGCGTTGAGACGCCGATGAACAACGTCTCAACGTCGTCGACAGAACAACAAACACCTTTGTTGTTCTTCGTTGTTTTCACCCGTTTTCGCTACGATTTCTTCACAGCATCTCATGCCATGAACGACACGGACTTATAGACTCGATTTACATTAAAAATTTCCCAAAACACCGGGCCTTTACATTGATCTCATCAACTTTAATGCAAATCTAAATTAAGTGCCAAAAACCGAAAACATCCAAAATTGCAAACCATTAACATTCATCTCATGAAAATTAATGCTACCCACCTAATTTTAAGAATTCACAGAATACACAACGAAGAGCAACGATTGGCTCTGATACCAACTGAAGGGATTTGGAATTCCCGCAGCGGAAGACGTTGTGAAACGTTGTTGATTCGTTGTGTAATTCTTATCTTAAAACCGAATTAATCTTATTAATCCTAAGCTAAACATGCATAATTGAGAAGAAAAACAGTAAGAAACTCGTACTTACTTGTTAAAAAACTCTTCTTCAACGCTTTCTCCTTCAGTCACGATCTCTCTCGAACCAACGATCTCCTCGATCTCGTTCTTCGAACCGAACAACAAGACACCTCTAAAGGGTATTCTCAGTTGTTCTCGGGAGGTTGAGGGAGAGTAGGTGGGACTCCCTTTGGCTTTTGGGTGAGGAGAATTTGAGAGAATTGAGAGAGAGTTGAGAGAGAATTGCCTTGTTTTCTTTGGATGAAATTCCAAAAAATGGCAAATGACATACCAAAAGCTTCTTGCAAAGCCTTCAAATACTATTGTGTGATGGAGTTAAAACCTCTACCAAATCACAATTTTACCAAAACTATATGATATACAAATCACATTTGCATATCACATAATATAAGGTATCTCATACCTTATTATACAAATCTCGTTTGCATAATTGTGAAATTTTAAATTGAATCACATTCAATTTAACTTCTCTCAAGTCAATTTCTCCTCTTAGCACTAATTAATCAATTAGTTTATACTATAGTTTATTATGAATCTCATTCACATCAAACTATATATTATGTCATCTATATCACATATAAATGACATAAATACCCAAATAAATTTGAACACTTCAAATTCACACCAAACTGTAAACCCTCAATTTGTCTAATTTGAGCCAACTGAGGGACCTAATGGACCTACAAATGACGAGCTCCAATGATCTGAGACTAACCTGTCAAACTCTTTGACCCGATTATTTAACATTCATTAGCTACGGTAACACTCCACTAAAGCTCGTAGCTACAATCCCATCACTGTAGGACAAGTTGTGTCCATCCGATATAACCAATGTCCGTGAGTCGACCCTTCACAGGTTGTTCGTAGACACCGTTGGGTCAAATTACTGTTTTACCACTGTGTCTACCTCTTGCTCCTTAAGTCTCACTGCTCCTCTAATGAACAACAACGTTGTATGGTCCTACCATAAACAACAACCCTTTCGGGCCAGTGAGAGGGTGGGGCCCCGTTGTTCAAGCCCTGGAGACAACACTTAAGGGAGCAACCCCTCTAGTTTCCCTAAATCGGGAATGAGTGAATTCTGTCTCGCGTAGTCAAGTTCCCAGCTCCCCACGTTGTCCTGTCGCTGAGAAGATAGGCATATTGGGCGAGCAACAGTGCCCACTCTCACCCGTTCTAGTCAAAGGACAGACCCTCGCAGACAGGAGTCCGTAACACGCTGAGGATTAAGGTCGAGTCACTAATGGTCATCTACGAATTTATTAGCTCTATACTGTTAACGGTGTTACATAAGTAAGTCTAATGATTCACGGTCCGATCTAGTACAATCTCATTGCACAGAATGCTCCCACCCGCATGTCAACCGCATGAACGAGCTGGATCACCTCGTTTGTATGTAATACAAAGCAGGATGCATCCACAGCGTATCCAGGATTAGGTCTTCAATCCTATCTGTATACTATAGACCGTTTAGGTCATTAACTCGAACGTGATCCTCCCTGTGTGTCCACTACACTCCGTTCAAGTTCTAGTTCTCTCATAATACAATGACTCTGGAGCTTAGTTTATTGGATTAAGTTTATAAAATATGCGAGACACAAAGTTCAAATAAATAACTCTTATTTATTTATAATTTGGAATATTACAAACTACACGAGATGAGGACATACATCCCAACAACATGTGTACATTCAAAATTTAAAGGAGTAGATTGTAATTCGTGTATATGTTATTTAGGATTTATGATTGACAACTCGTGGATTCCTAGAAGTTGTGTATTCATTCAATGACATTTATAAAATAAGTTAAGGTTTATGATTCATAAGTTTTAGCTTTTAATTGCACGTGTTACTCAAACGACTAATTAAAAAAATAAGTTAATTATGCAAAAGAAAACGATGAGATTTAACTACCTTTTCACTATTTACGGTTATGGGTCCCATGTCTTTTTTCTTCTTTCCAACTGTTGTTTCTGAGTCACGTAAACAATTACTTGACCTCGTGCCTTTAACCATACCTTCAAGTGTTTGTTTAGATCTTAGAAATCTCAGTTTCGTATATAAATCAAACTTATAATTTAAACTATAAAAGAAAGAATCTTATTTCCGCAATATTTAAATTTTTGTCACATTGTATATCCCGAGATTCTAGGGTTATATATGAAAACAAATCGATTTAGTTACCTTGAAATTCAGGTGATTTTGTCTCTCGAGTAAGCCCTACTTTTTTCGTTTTCCTTCGTTTTTTCGTTTTCCCTACCATTCATAGTAGGCAACAATCAATTTTAAACTTTTTCTTTTAGATGTAGTATACTATTTTACTAACAAGAGTAAGAATAAAACAATATTCCTTACCTTCTTTATCGCAGTAGCCTGAGCTCGATTTCAACTCTTTCAAAAGAGGGAGAATCCTTTTGAATGCTCCTTTTTGTTCAAAGAAAAAAAGGGAGAATGAACTTAGATCAATGATTTCGTCGAACCCCTCGCCTGCTCAGAGGAAGGAAAGAGAGAAGAAACCCTAACAAAAGCCTCGAATCTTCGGGAAAAGGTAAAAATATTTTGGGTTTTTTTGGACTGTTTCTACTCTTTTACGGGGCGGAGAGATAATGTGCATGTTCAACCACTGGTTGATTATTTTCTCTCTCTTCGTTAATTTTTGTTACAAAATTTATTTTTAATTCCTGTGTATTTATTTGGTTTAAATTAGTATGATGTGATTTCTTTTATTTAAATTATTTTGTTCTTTATTTTGAAATCTTATTTTTAAATTCCATGATATTTGTTTGTTTAGATTATATATTTGATGTGATTTATTTTACATTTCAAAATCAAATTAAAAATAATTACCTATAATCTAGGAATCTAAATTAATAAATTGGTTAGGGCTAGTTTTGTCTTTTATTAATTCCTATTTTAAATTTTTGAAAATAAATTGGTCATCATTAAAAAGTTAAAAGCGATGACTATTTTTTAAAGCGAAAACTAAAATATGGCTATTCCTATAGTCAACTCAATTCTTTATATGAAATTTGAAACCCAAGAGTCCATTAGCGGTCCAGATTTTAGTTCCTATAGAGTATAAATCCTAGCTCATTTAGGGCTTCACTGGGCGACCGTCGATATCTGAAGCCTCAACTTCTCTGCAACCCAATTCATATTAATATTTGAATTTAATTCAAATATACTATAATTCTACTATGAATAAACCTTATTCAAAATTAACTTTATCTTATATGAATTATATCTCATATAATTAATATATATATTCTTTTGATAATTTGGACAAAATGGTAGGAATATTGAGTAGTCTCTAATACAAAGTGGGTCGTATCCATGTGTCACCAAGATAAGGTACCCAACCTTATCCATATAGATAAGAAATTTATTGATCTGCATGAGAAATTTAGGACATAAATCTTATTTTATTGATTTGCATACATCCGAAATTTATTAAAAATTAACAATATTTTTCATAATAAAGACTAAATTATTATCAAATTTAAAATACACCTTAGAGATTAAGGGCCTGTTTGATAGGCAATCCAGATTCTGTTTTATGTTTTCGGATTCACTAAATTTAGTGAATACGTGTTTGGTAAACGTGTTTTCGAAAATTGTTTTCGGATTCTGTGATCCAAATAGTAGAAATTCTGAAAACAACATTTTTACGTTTTCATTGTATCCAGATTCTGAATTTGAAATTTTAAAATGCAGAATTGTATTAAACAAAGATAAAATCTTAATAAATATTGTATTTCATGTTTATAAACTTAATTTACTTTTGTTAAATTAAAATATGTATAATATAATATATTAGAAAAATAAAAAATATTATATTATAAAATAATTATTATATAAAATTTATTAAAAAAGTACATGTAGATAAAATCAATTAATAATGTCTTATATTTGACAGAATATTAGCTTTGAAACTACCACTAATTTTATGATTTATAAATATATTATAGGATACAGTGTAATTAAATTTCTAAATCTGTTACGAAACACTTTTTTAAAAACATGAAATACAACTCTATTTTCATTAAATCTCTTGTTTTCAAATTTCTGTTTTCGGATTGTTTACCCTAAATTTTTATAAATTTAAAGTTAGAAAGGATTAAATAAATTGACACTTTTCATTGAAGTTTTAACCAAAGTTTTACTCCAAATGAAATTTAAATGGACCATTTCGTTTTATAAACCCTAGGTCATCCATTATATTTTCGTTTAGAACCCTAGGTCATTGGGCGGCCGTAAGCCTCAACTTCTCTGCAGCAACTGGTATTCTCTCTTCCTCTTGGTATATTGCTACCATTGATCTGAAACAGTCGTTTTTAGGCATCAATACATTAGGGTTTCCTTCTGATTGCAGAGATTTTTGATCGAAAATGAGTCGAGGAGGTGCAGCCGGCCCCAAGGGGAAGAAGAAGGGAGTAACCTTCACAATCGACTGTTCGAAGCCAGTGGAAGATAAGATTATGGACATTGCTTCTCTGGAGAAGTTTCTTCTGGAGAGGATTAAAGTCGGAGGCAAGGCTGGAGCTCTTGGCGATGCCGTCTCTGTTACCCGTGAGAAGAGTAAAATTACCGTCACTTCTGACAGTAATTTCTCCAAGAGGTATAAGTCTTTTTTTCCTTCCATTTGAATCATTGGTTTGTTCTGAATCCAATTTCATTTCGGAAGGTATATTTTGAATGTGGTTTATGGGTTCGAGTATAAATAATGAAAAGGAGTCGCAAGGTTGAAGGTTAGTGTTTTGAATTTTACAAATATGAGTTATTCTTTTAAAGTTGTATTTGTATTTTTGATTTGTTATAGTATGGGGAAAATTAGGTTTGTTATGTTTGATGTTTGTTCTGTATATTAAAAATGATTGAATGTACTGTATTCCAATTGTAGAATTCTGAGAGTCACATGAGGGCTGAATGATTGGTATTAAAATCAGGCTTGTTATGTTTGGTTTTTGTTCTATATGATGAAATGGATTGAATGAACTAAATTCCGTTTGTAGAATTCTGAGAGTCGATTTGAGGGCTGTTTTGATTTACCATTACATCGTGTTGAGAGTTATGATTATAAGATTTCTGGACGGTTTTCTATTCAACTAATTCTGAAGTTTTGGTTAAAATAGGTTATATTGGAGAATTGCTTAGTACTTTGAGAGTTCCCCACGACTCTCCTATCAGAAAGGCAACACTAGCAATTTAATTATTTGGATTGTAACCTGAACCTAGTGAGCTTGTTAATGTTTATTTAATGTTCTTATTGCATAGGTTTGTTTATGAATATGAGTAAAAAATAGATATAGAATACTGTGCTAGTGATTTGTTCTTTAGGATCAATTGATCAGCTTAATTTGCTTTTTTTTTTCTGTCAAAGTATTAATGTTGCCATATACTTCTAATGATTTATTATTTGGGATTGATTTTGTTATTTAGCTTATTTCCTTCCTCCCCTTCCCAAAGCAATGTGGTCTTTTCTAAGTAAGCGTAATTCTATCATAGTATTGACACGGTTCATGGAGTTGATTGTTGTGGACTGACTGATATATTTATGTCTAGGTTCCTTCTTTTAATTATATTTCCATTCCAACACAGAATGATGCAGGAACTTCTTTATGATACTGATATAAATTATAATAGTTCAGAAATCACAACACAACCTATTTATTCATCGGTGATGTTGGTGATGTTTGATAGCTCGGGCAGTCGTAGAAATTTAATATCTGAATTGCCTTAGTTTCTCCATTTGTTCTTCTGAGATTTCGCATTACCCCATAATGCCCTGGAGATCGTTGCTGAACTCGGTTTCTTTTAAAACTTGTTTTTGGTAAGGAAAATGAACTATGACTTATTTTTATCTTGTGTCTGACTGGTTAGGTATTTGAAGTACTTGACTAAGAAGTACCTGAAGAAACACAATGTGCGGGATTGGCTACGAGTGATCGCTGCCAACAAAGATAGGAATGTTTACTTAACTCAGGTACTTCAACATTGCCGCGAGAGGGAGGAAGAGGATTAAATTTATCAATTTAGACATTGCATTCAAGGAACAAGTGTTATGTCGCTGGAATCTCTCACTGTTTTTGTTACTAGTGTTGCTTGTGTGATGCTCTATTTTTATTTGAACTAATGCAGTTTAGCAATTTTGTTTTCTTTGACAGACTTAGAATGCTGTTATTTTTCTTGTGTCATATTTGATTAAGACCAACAATTTTTCACTTAAAATCATCAATGTTTCACATATCTTATGAAATCAAGGTGGATGAAAATATTTATATTTGTCTAAAATTTTGAATTCGCATTGTTAAGACGTAGCTCTTCCTTCCTTTTCTAGTTTAAGTACATATTTCTTTTCTCATGAAAGGTTCCCCTAAGTGTGATGTTCCCGAATTTAAGCCTTTTCATTTTTATCTCTCTTTCATAGTTTCATTTGAAATTTGCCCTCCCATTGATCTTACTTGTTGAGGATCCCACATTAAAAAAGTGGAGAGTAACCTCACAATACATAAGATATATAGGCTACTTCTTTCAAAACGACATCTCTCAACCGAACGCAGTGGGGGAAACACCCCTTGAACTAGCTCCACAAAAAGAGAAAGTAACCTTAATGTTGACATTAAGTTGGACTTGATAAGGATGACCCAGAGATCAATGGTGCTAGTTTAACAGGGTACAACTATGTAACCAACTAAGGTCTTCCTACGACAATGGTTGCACAAAATTGTAACCATGCAAAACTGCAAGTGTATAGTGTCAAGTTTTAATATAGTGATTTTGAGATCTGAGTATCGTTCTCAGGAATGGTTTTCTAGATTAATTGATTCTAAGATACTCCTAATTTTATCTAAAGAAATCTTTTAATTGACAAAACAGATAATAAAAACAACGTAAAAGATATGGAGAAACGGGAATTGATTTATTATCTAAGCGCATTGATTTAACTTTGGTTGTGATATTATAAGCAAGAAGGTGAATTTAATCAAAAAGACTCTCCCGAGCGCAATTGACCTCAAGCACAACTATAAACCTAGTCTCCATTTAGATTTTAATAGCATGCAAGACATTTAGAAACTTCTTTTAAAAGTTTCTCAAAGAACCCTTCACTCTCGTGCAAAGATTTATTAAGAGTTTTGGTAACCCTATTATAGTTTAAAGATTATTTTCTCGAACTAAACTTAAACCAACTAATTATGCAATTCTTGGCCAGAGAAAAACAAGCAATAAGCATAAATTACCAAAAATAAATCAGCACAACCAAGTACAAATAAAATTGCTAAGATACTAAAACAATATGGTTACATCAATCCCTAGCTACGAACTTAGCTACTCGTAATCGCTAAAAATATTCTAAATTTGTGTTTAAGGTCCATAAAAACAAACTACAAAGCTAAGAGAAAAGAAGAAAGAACGCTAGGTGTCGATGTCGGTCCTCGTGTCCGAGCCCTGTCACGATCTCGAGCTTCCACTTTCGTGCTTTCCAAAGTATTCTTCTTCAGCTCCCTCAATACTGTAAGATCGAATTTAGGGTCTAATTCCTCTCAAAATCGGTCCCCCCTCAAATTGGCATCAAAATCACATATTTATACATAATCGACACGACGTTGAGACGCTAGGCACAACATCGCAATGTCGTGCCCTAGGGCGCGCACATAAATAAGGAAATCGGGGTAGCATTGAGACGTTGTGCGCATCGTCTCAACGCTACGAACATATATGACGAAGGAAACACACGTTTCGACGTCTCAATGCTGCAAGACAACTTTTCAATGCTGCCTTCACGGGATTTCTTCTTGAGTCTTCCTTTGCACGACGTCTCAACGCCAATTCTGGCATCTTAACGCCTTGGTCTCGGGTTTTTATGCTATTTTCACTTCTCTTCTTCCTTTGGCTTCATCTTTTATGCTCCATTAACCTCGATTGAGTTATAATCATTCCAAATCTCTTATTTTGCTACATTTTTTCTCTTTTCCTGAAATCCAACAATATAAACTCGTGAAAGTACTAAATTGGTTATAAAAACTAGCAAAATATGTGCATAAGAATAACACATTTTGTGTGCTATTAAACACCCCAAAACTTAACATTTTGTTAGTCCCGAGCAAAAACAAAACAAAACCAAATATAGATTTCTTTTATGCATTCATCTAACTCAAGTCTCAGAGATTTAATTAAGAAAATTAAGAATCACAGGAAATATTTAAACATGACAATTTACCGAGCAATTCAAAACTTTTCCTAAGTATCCTTGCTTGTGTGTCTGATTAGCCTTCTTTCTTTTCATTTTTACTAGCCCAAAACATCTTTATCAGATTCTCCATTCAACTTTCCCCTACACTGGCTCTAGATCCCAATCATTAAGTCACCCTACACTCAAGACATTAACAACGCTATTTAGTACTTCATTTTGATTCTCAACTTGAATTTTTTATAAGCAAAAATACTAGCTTTCACACATCCACTATAGGGGTCCTTACCCAGAGCACTCGCTCAATGAGTGACCTAACTGATCACAATGAAGGTAGCTTTTTTTGTCCCTGATTCTTTTAAGCACACTTTGATTGATATAAACAAAATTATTTTCTTTTCAATACGCACAATCATTATAAGCAATGCACTTCATATTGTCATTTACATACTATCATGCATTTTGACTCTCAAATAAGTTCTCAAGCCTATCGGAGTAACATCAAATTTCCAAATCTGATAACTCTGTTCTAAGCATTCAAGACTACATAATCAAAGGCTATGTGCATAGACATTGCAAGGAAAATTAAGAAAATTTATAAGTTTACTCAATTCCAGATCATGCTCTTATATTTCACAAAGATCACATTTTTTTTTAAAAAAATTAAATCTCATCGTCGTCCTAATCATACTTATGCATATGATCAATCAAACAATTTAACATATACTCAAGACTTTCTAAGATTTTAAATATACAGAGTACTCCCACCCCCAAACTTTAAACTAAACATTGTCTTTAATGTTTGCAAATAATGCTCAAGTATAAGTAGAAAAAGGTAAAGGAGTGACCAATACTGTCCTGAGTACTGGAGAACCTGTTTTGCATGTTTTGTTGTTAGCCATGATGATAAATGCAGACTCCTACATAACATAAGCAAAGAACCAAGTAAGGGCACTAACACAAAATGATAAATAAAGTAAAATAAAAAAAAAATTATGAAGATAGAAAACTTGGGTTGCCTCCCAAGAAGTGCTTTCTTCAACGTATTTAACTAGACTGAATCCCTTGCTTTGTATCAAGGTGGTTTCTTCTTCTCATCAGTGCTTTACCATTCCTTCTTCTTTTCTTTGGCCGCCAGATCTAAATAGTCACTTAAAAAAAAAAAATACTATTCTCATAGTTAGAAGCTAGAGAATTTGCTAATTCGATTTTTAGACAGGTACTTATCTCATGGTTACCTTTCTGTGAGGTGTAAAGATTCAAAATTCAACCTCTTCTTTTCCCACACGAAGTGTCAGTGTGCCTTTGTGCATGCTTATATCTGCCTTACTTGTTGCCAGGAAAGGTCTTCCCAAGATGATTGAGATTTCTGCCTCTTCCTCCATGTCCAAGACAATGAAGTCTACAGGGAACACAAACTTGTCTACCTTGACAAGGACATCCTCCACTATTCCTCTTGGATACTTGATAGACCTATCTGCCAGCTGTAGGGATATTGTTGTAGGCTTTACCTCCCCAAAACTTAATTTCTTAAATACAAAATAAGGCATTAAATTAATACTGAAACCTAAATCAGATAAAGTTTTAAAAGTAAAGTTGCCAATAGAGTAGGGAACAGTAAAACTCCCTAGATCTTTTAGTTTCTGTGGCAACTTTCGTTGCAAGATACCGCTGCACTCCTCAGACAAGTTTATTGTTTCATATTCCTTCAGCTTCTGTTTGTTTGACATGACCTTTTTCATGAATTTAACATAATTAGGTATCTGTTCCAATGCATCAGAAAAAGGAATAGTGATATTAAGCTTCTTAAAAATATCTAGAAACTTTTGGAACTGAGAGTCAGTGTTCTTCTTTTGAAAGCACTATGGATAAGGAATTGAATTAGGAATAAGAGGGATAGAAGTCTTAGGGCATGTTTGGAAGTGATTTTGGTTCTGACATGTCTAAAATCACTTTCCCACCAAAAGTGTGAGGTTTGACAATATTAAGCATATAATTTTGGAAGAATCCAAAATCATTTGAAGTGATTTCCTTTCAATCACTTGGGAAGTGATTCCCAAGTGATTTTTGTCAAGTGATTGTAATTTAAAATGACTATTATTTCATTTTTGGAAATAGTATACTTTTAATAACAGGTAAAAACTACCATCTTTTGTCAAAATTCATAAATTTCCATAAAAAGTGAATTTTCTCAAAATCGTCTTATTAAGTTCATTAGTCATTGTTTATAAAATGCCAATTTTCTCTCTCTAAAAATTTTATAATATGTATTTTACTTTATTATCTTTTTTCTTTTAATTCATATTTTTCACTTTCCTTTCTCTCCAATAGTTTTAACTCTCTTTGATTTTTTTTATTTCTATTTTTTTTGTTCCTCCCTATAATTTTCGTATCTTTTTAATTTTTTTCTCTATAATGTTTTTTTATCTCTTGCTCTACTTGTCCCTAACTCTTAACTTTTTTCTCCTCAATTTAGTTTTTCTTCCTAAAATTTTGACCATCTTGTCCATTTTTTTTGTTTATCTCTTTAACTTTGAATTTTACTCTGTTTATTAAAATTATCTCTTTGATTATCTCTTTGATTTTTTTGTCTTTTCCTTTAAAATTTTTATCCCTCCAAATATTAAAATAATTTATAACTAAATACATTTTAAACATATTAATTATAATTAAATCACTTAGCTTAAAACACTTTATGTTAAAGTTGTTTCCTAAATATGCGTTTTAAAAATGACTTAATTGTATGAAAATCACTATTAAAAGTGTAGAACCAAACATGAAATTGATTATATGGAAATCACTTTTAATAAATCAATTATAGACAAATCAATTACACTAAAATCAATATAATCATTCCCAAACATGCACTTAGTCTTTTTCTCCTGAGTGGTGTCATTGGTAGCTTACGATTTCACTGTTGTCACCTCAGGAAGTGGTTCCTTTTTCTGCTCATCATTTTCCTTGTTCAATTCTCTTTCACTCCTCAGTATGATGGCCTTACAGGTTTCCCTTGGGTTTTATCTCCGCATCACTTCGAAACTTACCCTTATGGAGACAATGGATCATGGTGCCCATCTGACTGATCTGAGTTTCTATGTTCTTGATGGAAACTCCCTGACTGTTGACTGTACCACTCAGACTGGTCAGTGCATTCTCCAACTGGTTCACCCTATTCCTGGATTCTGTCACAAATGAGCTTATCACGACTTCTAGTGATGGCTTCCTCTCAGCTTGGTATGAGGTGGAGGCATAACCTATAGGGGGATTCAAAACATTCTTGTTATTAGCATAAGAGAAGTTTTCATGATTTCTCAAAGCTGGATGATAATGTGATGAAATATTTCTCTAGTCTGATTCCCTCCATGGTTACTGTCTCTGTTGTCCAGGTAATGTGCTTGCTCCATATTGAATTCTCCATTGGATTGGAAGCACTGAGGTGTAGCCATAGAAGCTACTGGTTTAGGAGTTCATGATCCTGCAAATTTAGATAAGACATGAGTAAGAGATGACATCTGAGATTTAAGAGCAATTAACTCATATATTTCATAAACTCCAGCTACTGGTCTATGCTTTTCTCGCTCATTGGGCCACTGATAGCTGTCATTTGACATCTCCTCTCTAGCAAAGCTCTAGCTTTATTAACAGTTTTGCCCATTATTGACCCTCCAACAGTTGCATCCAGAATAATCCTTGTATTTCCTAAAAGTACATTGTAAAACAATTGAATTTGCAGCAAATCTGGATATCCATGATGTGGACATTTCCTTAATAACTCCTTGTAACGTTCCCAGACCTCAAACAATTGTTCTCCCTCATACTGCTTGAACGTTTCTATTTCTGTCCTCATCTTAGCAGCTTTAACAGGTGGGAAGAATTTAGTCAAGAATGTTTGGGCTAACTCCTCCCAGGAAGTGATACTTCAAGGTTGAAGAGATCCCAACCAATCCTTTGCTCTATCTTGTAAAGAAAAAGGAAAAAGACGTAAACGAATAAAATTTGCAGGAATCCCATTTAACTTTACTGTACCACAAAGTTCAAGAAAATTCTGTAAATGAGAGTTAGAATCCTCTGTGATCAGTCCTCTAAATGCACTATCCCTAACCATTTGAATAAGCCAGGTTTTCAGTTCAAAATTATTAGTATTTATAGGGGGGTTTGGACTATTCCAGCCTGCTCAACATTAAACACAGGTTGGAAATACTCCCTGATAGGTTTAGGGGCTTCTCTACTCCTTGGTCTGCCATGGGGAAGTCATTGAAGGGAATGAGAATCCCCGTGCAGCGGAAGACGATCGAATCGTCATGGTATCGTTATGCTACTCGATTTTGTTAAAATAATTATAACTCTTAGAACTAGGCTAAACATGCAAAATAAGAAAGAAATTACAACAAGTTATTGTTACTTACTTGTTGAAGACCTTCTTCAAGAATTCCTTTCCAGCGAATCACGAACTTTTCGTGCAATCTCGATCTCTACAAACTCGAACTCTTTTCACGAACAAGAACACCACCAAAGGCTTCTCGGTTGTTCTTCTTTTGGAAGAAGGAAGTTGGTGGGAACTTTTGTTTTGGTGATGGGAGGAGAGGAATTGAGAGAAAATTGAGAGAGAGAGCTTTCTCTTCTTTTTGGTGAAAATCCAAAAAATGAGAGAATGAGATGATTTCCTTCCTGCAAGAAGGGTTTAAATAGTGGAAAAATGATGGAGTTAAAATCTCCACCTAATTTCCACTTTACCACAACCATAGGTTATGCAAATCATATTTGCATAACCATATAATATAAAATATCACATATCTCATCTTACAAATCACATTTGTATAATTGTGGATTTATTAAATTGAATCACATTCAATTTAATTTCTCTCAATTAATTTCTCCAATTAGCCGTAATTCAACAATTAGGCTAACCTATAGTTTATTATGAATCTCATTCACATTAAACTATATATTATATCATTCATATCTCATATAAATGACATAAATGGCCTTTAAGTGAAATTAAACACTTCAATTCACACCAAAACATTAACCCTTCTTTTAACCCAGTTTGAGCCAACCGAGGGACCTAATGGACCTACAATGATGAGCTCCAATGATCCGAGATTAACCTATCAAACTCTTTGACCCGGTTAATCAACCTTCATTAGCTACGGTAACACTCCACTAAAGCCTGTAGTTGCACTCCCGTTAGTGCTGAATATTACGTGTCCACTGATATAACTGAAGGAATGAGAATCCCCGCGCAGCGGAAGACAATCGAATCGTCGTTGTATCGTTATGCTACTCGATCTTGTTAAAACAATTCTAACTCTTAGAACTAGGCTAAACATACAAAATTGGAAAGAAAAACAGTAAAGTTTAGATACTTACTTGTTGAAAACCCTCTTTAAAACTTCTTTCCAACGAATCACGAACTCTTTGTGTACTCCTCGATCTCTACGAACTCGAAATCTCCTCTCGAACAAGAACACCACCAATAAGAGTCTCGATTGTTCTTCTTTTGGAAGAAGGAAAGTAGTAGGACTTTGGTGTTTTGGAGAAGGGAGGAGAGGAATGAGAGAGTAGAGAGAAAACTTTCTCTTCTTTTTGGTTAGAATCCAAAAAATGAGGGAATGATCTTATTTTCTTCTTGCAATAAGGGCTTAAATAGTGGAAATTGATGAAGTTAAAATCTCCACATTATTACCACTTTACCACAACTATAGGTTATGCAAATCATATTTGCATAATCATATATTATAAGATATCTCATATCTCATATTACAAATCACATTTGCAATAATGTGGATTTATTAAATTGAATCACATTCAATTTAATTTCTCTCAATTAATTTCTCCAATTAGCCCTAATTCAACAATTAGGTTAACCTATAGTTTATTATGAATCTCATTCACATTAAACTATATATTATATCATTCATATCTCATATAAATGACATAAATGCCCTTTAAGTGAAATTGAACACTTCAATTCACACCAAAACACTAACCCTTCTTTTAACCCAGATTGAGCCAACCGAGGGACCTAATGGACTTACAGTGACGAGCTCCAATGATCCGAGATTAACCTATCAAACTCTTTGACCCGGTTAATCAACCTTCATTAGCTACGATAACACTCCACTAAAGCCTGTAGCTGCACTCCAGTCAGTGAAGAATATTACGTGTCCACTGATATAACCAATGCCCATGAGTCGACCCTTCACAGGTTGTTGGTAGACACTGCTGGGTCTAATTACCGTTTTACCCCTGTATCTACTTCTTGCTCCTTAAGTCCCCACTGCTCATCTAATGAACAACAACGTTGTAATGGTCCGACCATACACAACCACTCTCTCGTGCCAGTAAGAGAGTGGGCGCCCGTTGTCCAAGCCTTGGAGACAACACTTAAGGGAACAACCCCTCTAGATTCCCTAAAGGCGGGAACGAGTGAATTCAATCTCGCGTAGTTAAGTTCCCAACTCCCTACTTGGTCCTGTCCCTAAGAAGGTAGGCATATTGGGCGAGTAACTGTGACCACCCTCACCCGTACTAATCAAAGGGATGGACCCGCAGATGGAGAGTCCGTAACACGCTAAAGATTCGTGTCGAGTCACTAATGGTCATCTCACGAAGTTATTAGTCCTTACTGTTAACGGTGTTACATCGTGAGGTCTAATAATTCCATCATCCGAGTCTTGTACAATCTCATTGTACAGGATGCCCCCACTCGCATGTCAACCACATGAACGAGTCAGATCACCTCGTTTGCATCTTAATACAAAGTGGGCCGCATCCACAGTGTATCCAGGATTAGGTCTCCAACCCTATTCATATACTATAGACCGTTCGGGTCATTTACTCGAACGTGATCCTCCCTGTGTGTCCACTACACACCGTTCAAGTTCTAATTCTCTCATGTATTCAATGACCCTAGAGCTTAGTTTATTGGTCAAAGTTGTATAAAATGCGAGACACAAAAAAGAAGAAATGAATAACACTTTATTAATTTCAAATAATAATTTACAAACACGAGATTAGGACAAAAATTTCAACAAACTCCCACTTGGACTATGCTAGTGGAGCAAATACATTTCTGAAATGTACATAAATTACAATGAAGTAATACAATAAACTAGGGCATTGAATACCCGTTTACATATCTCCCACTTGCCCTAGTTAGGAAGTACTCGAAGACCTAGACTCTCTAGGTGACCCTCAAACACCTTAGCCGTGAGGGGCTTTGTAAATGGATCAGCTACGTTGTGCTCCGATGCTATCTGCGTGACTGTCACGTCTTCGTGGTGCACAATCTTCCGTATCAGATGATACTTCCGCTCAATGTATTTGCCTCTCTTATGGCTCCGAGGCTCTCTGGAGTTGGCTCTTTGCACTACTTTGTTGTCACGAGCGATTGTGATCGACAAGTTCATATTTGGAACAACTTCAAAATCTGTCATGAACTTCCTAAGCCAAACAACATCCTTTGCAGCTTCACAAGCCGCAACGTACTCCGCTTCCATAGTGGAATCAGCGATGCACCCCTGCTTGATGCTTCGCCATACTACAACTCCTCCATTCAGAATGAAGGCTGACCCCGAAGTGGATTTCCTAGAATCCTTATCGGTCTGGAAGTCAGAATCTGTGTATCCTGTAAGGATAAAATCCCCACCGCCATACACTAAACTGTAGTTCCTCGTTCTCCTAAGATACTTGAGGATTGCCTTTAGGGCTGTCCAGTGATCTAATCCTGGATTGGATTGATACCTACTGACAATCCCTACTGCATGACAGATGTCGGGCCTAGTACACAGCATGACATACATCAGGTTCCCTACAGCTGAAGCATAGGGTATCCGTCTCATATCCTCAACCTCTTAAGGAGTCTTAGGACACTGGTCCTTAGACAGGTGAACCCCGTGCCTGAAAGGCAACAAGCCCTTCTTGGAGTTCTACATCTTATATTAGACAACATCTTGTCAATATAAGACGCTTGAGACATGGCTAGCGTTATGTTCTTCCGGTTCCGGACTATCTGGATACCTAGAACATACTGATCTTCTCCCAAATCTTTCATTTGAAATTGCGAAGCTAGCCATTTCTTTACGTCAGTAAGGAATTCTACCTTATTCCCAATGAGAAGAATATCATCCACGTATAATATCAGAAATGCGACAGTTTTTGTCAACGATTTTCTTGTAAACACAAGGCTCGCTAACATTCTAATCAAAGCCATAAGATTTGATTGCTTCATCAAACCTTATATTCCAAGACCTCGAGGCTTGTTTCAGTCCATAAATAGACCTATGAAGCCGACAAACCTTTTGCTGTTGGCCTTGGGCAATGAACCCTTTGGGCTGGTCCATGTAGATGGTTTCGTCAAGGTTGCCATTCAGAAAGGCGGTCTTGACATCCATCTGCCATACCTCGTAGTTATAATACGCGGCAATGGCTAGAAGGATCCTGATCGACCATGGCAACAGGTGAAAAGGTTTCCTCATAGTCAACCCCTTCGACCTAGGTAAAACTCTTTGCCACTAGTCGTGCTTTGAAGGTCTGCACCTTCTCATCTACGCCACGTTTACGCTTGTAGATCCATTTACAACCTATAGGTTTTACCCCATTCGGTTGATCTACAAGCTCCCAGACAGAATTGAAGTACATCGACTCCATTTCCTGGTCCATAGCTTTAATCCATTCGTCCTTGTCAACATCAGCCATTGCCTGATCATAGGTCAATGGATCTTCGCAATCATCATCGGGGATCGACGACTTGGGTTCAATTAAACCCATGTAACGCTTAGGTCGCCTCACAACCCTCCCACTACGTCGAGGCATTCCCAACTCTTGGGAACATACTTGACTTGACGTGCTAGGATCAACAACACTTGTTGACGTACTAGCCCCATCGAACTCTTCTTGACGACGTCATCACAATTTCGTTGAACACGATTTTGCTCCTAGGCACATGATCCCTGATATGGTCTTCCTCAAGGAAAGTGGCGTTTGTCGACACAAGCACCCTATTATCCTTAGCATCGTAAAATATACCACCTCTGGTCTCTTTTGGGTAACCTACGAATAGACACAATTTTGAACGGAGTTCCAATTTCTTCGGGTTTGACACCAACACGTGGGTCGGGCATCCCCAAATTCTAAAATGGTGTAAACTACCTTTACGACCATTCCAGAGTTCGAAAGGTGTTTCACAAACACTCTTCGACGGAACATTGTTCAAAATATAAACCGCAGTCTCTACTGCGTAACCCCAAAAGGAATCAGGGAGACGAGCATAGCTCATCATCGACCGACCTATGTCCAACAGGGTTCTGTTTCTCCTCTTCGATACACCATTCTGCTGTGGCATACCAGGTGCTGAGAGTTGGGACGTAATTCCGTGTTGTATCATATAGTCCTGGAATTCAGTGTCCATATACTTTCCACCTCGATCCGATCGAAGTGTTTTTATCGTTTTACCTAACAGGTTCTCAACCTCAGTCTTGTACTCCTTGAACTTTTCAAGAGTTTCAGACTTCCGATGTATTAGGTAAATGTACCCATACCTCGAATAATCATCAATGAAAGATACGAAGTATTCGTTACCACCTCGTGCTTTAACACTCATCGAACCACAGAGGTCAGAATGTATAAGCTCAAGGAGCTCCTTGGCTCTATATCCTTTTCCACTAAAAGGACGTTTGGTCATTTTGCCTTCGAGGCATGACTCACATACCAGTAAAGAGTTTTCTTCCAACTGACTTGAAGTCCACTCTTCACTAGTCTCTCAATCCGGTTGAGATTAATGTGGCCTAACCTTAGATGCCAAAGATGGGCATTTTCTTTAGGAGAAACCTTAACTCTCTTAGTTCGCGTTTTTGCAGTTTTAAACAATTCAGTATTCAAAACGCTTTTGACCGAATTAAGCTTTAAAACATACAAGTTAGACTCAAGTGAAGCTGAGCAAATCAAATTGCCTTTGAAAGAAATAAACGCTTTATTAGAATCAAAGGAAATTGAAATACAATGTTCAATGAGACAGGAAATAAAAACAAGGTTTCTAGTAATGGACTATATACATATTGTCCAACAATAAAAAAATCCAGCCAAAATAAAGTTTCACTTTGCCGATCGCTGCAGCAGAGACTATCTCACCGGATCCAACCCGTAGAGTCACCTCACCCTCTCGCAGCGGCTGCCAGGAATCAATTCCCTGAAAAGAAGAACAAACATGGTTAGTGGCACCCGAATCTAAAATCTTGGCAGAGTCACTACTCTCCATTAAGCAAGTTTCAGTTACCAGTAAATCACATTTACCTTGATTCTTCCTCTCGGCAAGGAACTTTGTACAGTTTTCCTTCCAATGGTCGTCCCCATTGCAGTGGAAAAACTTTCCTTTTTATGCAACTTCCTTGACCGTCTTGCCCTTTTGGGCGGCAGCTTGGTCAGCTTTACCCCTCTTCATCTTCTTCTTCTTCCGTTTCGGGTGAGAAGGAGCAACAGGTTTAGTCCCAGAAGTCGAACCCCTGTGATAAGACCTGTAGGCAACATTTGCCTCAGATTCTAGTGCCTTGATCCTCATCAAGGACTGGAAATTCTGTAGCTCATTGAGGAGGGTAGTCAGAGTGTAGCTAATGTTGTTCATAACAACATTGCTACGAAACTGAAGGAAACTCTTCGGAAGAGTCTCCAGAATAAAGCTAACCTGACTCGACTCGTCGATCAAAGCCCCGTTCATCTCCGCCAAATTAAAGTGGGTCATCATGTCTAGAACATGTTCACGGACAGACGACCCTTCTTTCATTCGGGCGTTGAAGACGTGTTTGAGTGAATCGTGCCTGACCTGAAAGGACTGTTGTCCAAACATGTCTTGCAACGAATCCATGATCTCCTTTGCGGTGACCATCAACTCATGCTTCTTTGCCAAGACTTCAGATAAGCTGATAATAATATAGACCTTGGCCTTTTCATTGGCTCTGATCCATCGATCGTAAGCATCACGAACACTTCGTGATGCAGTCGAGCTCGACAACTGAGGACATTCCTCAGTAAGCACGAACCTCAGGTCGTCAGTTACTAAGATCGTGTTGATATTATTCTTCCAAGTTTGGAAGTTATCTCTCACTAATTTGTCGGAAGCAAGTAAAGCTATTATTGAGCTAGACATGTTCTTAGCTGAAAAATCAAATAAGTTTTGTGTCAGTCTCGCATAAACTTTTTGAAAACCAATCAAGTTTTAGCAAAATTTAATCTTATGATCCCTAGGTCATATAAAAATTGCAATGATATCCTAAAGGTTTAGAATGACCGCCACTGAAGGGTGAAAATAAATACTCCTCCTCTAGGACGAGACTTTCTCGACCAGACCCTAATCCAAGAATAACTCTTATTCCATTAGGCGTCCAGTTACCATTATTTGGTCGAATTCATTACCACTTAACGAATTCTGTGAGTGTCACCCTCAATCTTTAAGTTTCCAAGTATCTGTCTAAACAATAGCCACCGAAGGGTGAACCACGAAGGAAAACCAACAAGGAAATCAGATCCCTTTCGAGAATTCACGGTGTTCACTCCCATGATCAAGGCCTCCGGAGGGATTGTGCAGTCCAGCCAAACTAGCGGTGATCATAGGAGTCTCACGGTGTGAATCGAAAGAAGAGACTGTGGGTCCCATTTTCACAGGTCCCGCTCCCACTCATTATAAGTACTCTCTCTATCCACGATGATATTGATCCATACAAATACCATCCAAAGGGGGACACTCCCATTTCCGCCACGAGGCCGAGTATGGATCTCACGGTGCAGACTTAACGGAGATTTGTGGTCGGAAATTAAATGTATCTTATACACTATATTTCCTCCCACTTAGCACTTTATAATTTTTCGGGATTGACCTAGATAAACCTGCTAAAATTTACCTAAGTCTACCAATATAACTCTTATATGGTATTTAGCCTAAGTTCATAATCACATTATTACTTAGGTCTAAGTGTGTGAATTAAAACACTTTTAATTAACGACACTCACGATAAGTATAATCTAAGAATCTCCGGACCGAATTCACTCCCAGGTCGGTTTACAGGTAGGGGTGTTCCGCAAGCATCAACTTAAATACCCCAACCTTAGACAAAACCTTCCTTAGACAGAGTTACTAATCAGTCACCATTCAAAGATTATACTTTGATTTCCTAATTCTAATCTTATTAGAACTAGAAAACTAAGTCTAATTATTCAAGTTCTAAACACTTTAAAACAAATAATTAACTTAGGTTGCATGCATTTCTATGTTATAGTGCTTGAACATTCATCACATGAATAACTATATACTATAACAAAATAATTCATCACATGAATATAAATGCATGAGCATACTTTAATCTAAAAAATATAACACTTATACTAATTAAATTAAACATGCATTTAATTACATTATAACTCTTATAATATAACCTAACATGCAAACTATATATTATAACTCTTATAATATAAATGATGCATGAAATGTTTAACCTAAGGTGGGATTTTAAATCTATATGACATACATTATGCACATAGAAATTAATTAAATCATACATCTCATGCATAAAATAATTAAATAGCAAAAATGAACCGGTTTTGGCACCTAGGGGTAATTTATTTAATTAAATAACATTAATATAACATTTATATTAATATTATTTAATAAAATAAAATAAATAAATAAAATAAAATACATTTTACAAATGAATTTTAAATAAAACTAAAATAAAAACTTGCACACGAAGTGAACTACTGCATAACTCCCACGATGCTCGCGAAAATGGCGCTGGAATCGCCTCAGCGCGCGCGTAGCGTTGCAACGCCGTGACAAGACATTGCAACGCCGCTGCGTGCTCGGCGTTGCGCCCCGAACGCTCCACGCCTCGGCGTTGCAACGCTACGTCTAGCATTGCAACGCTGCTCTGCAGCCAAGCCTCCGCCCGCAATTGCAGCGTTGAGATGCCGATGAACAACGTCTCAACGCTGTCGACAGAACAACAAGCTCTTCTTGCTGTTCTTCGTCGTTTTACGCCTGTTTTCGCTCCAATTTCTTCACAGCAACCCTTGCCACGAACGAATCGGACTTACAAACTCCATTTATTTTCTAAATTGCCCAAAAAGAACGGGCCCTTACATTTGATCTCATCAAACAGAAAATAAATGTAAACGTGCCAAAACCGAAAACATCCAATTTTTGCAAACCATGAATTTATCACATAAATCAAGGCTTTACCCACCTAATTTTAACAAAATTAAGTGCAACAACAAAGAACCAACGAGTGGCTCTGATACCAATTGAAGGGAATGAGAATCCCACGCAGCGGAAAACGATCGAATCGTCGTGGTATCGTTATGCTACTCGATTTTGTTAAAATAATTCTAACTCTTAGAACTAGGCTAAACATGCAAAATAAGAAAGAAATTACAGCAAGTTATTGTTACTTACTTGTTGAAGACCTTATTCAAGAATTCCTTTCCGGCGAATCACGAACTCTTCGTGCAATCTCGATCTCTACAAACTCGAACTCTTCTCACGAACAAGAACACCACCAAAGGCTTCTCGGTTGTTCTTCTTTTGGAAGAAAGAAGTTGGTGGGAACTTTTGTTTTGGTGATGGGAGGAGAGGAATTGAGAGAGAATTGAGAGAGAGAGCTTTCTCTTCTTTTTGGTGAAAATCCAAAAAATGAGAGAATGAGATGATTTCCTTCTTGCAAGAAGGGTTTAAATAGTGAAAAATGATGGAGTTAAAATCTCCACATTATTACCACTTTACCACAACCATAGGTTATGCAAATCATATTTGTATAACCATATAATATAAGATATCCCATATCTCATCTTACAAATCACATTTGTATAATTGTGGATTTATTAAATTGAATCACATTCAATTTAATTTCTCTCAATTAATTTCTCCAATTAGCCCTAATTCAACAATTAGCCTAACCTATAGTTTATTATGAATCTCATTCACATTAAACTACATATTATATCATTCATATCCCATATAAATGACATAAATGCTCTTTAAGTGAAATTGAACACTTCAATTCACACCAAAACATTAACCCTTCTTTTAACTCAGTTTAAGCCAACCGAGGGACCTAATGTACCTACAGTGATGAGCTCCAATGATACGAGATTAACCTATCAAACTCTTTGACCCCGTTAATCAACCTTCATTAGGTACGGTAACACTCAACTAAAGCCCGTGAGCGCACTCCGTCGGTCACGAGGAATATTACGTGTCCATCGATATAACCAATGCCCATGAGTCGACCCTTCACAGGTTGTTGGTAGACACTCTGGGGTTCTAATTACCGTTTTACCCTATGTCTACTTCTTGTTCCTTAAGTCCCCACTGCTCCTCTAATGAACAACAACGTTGTAATGGTCCGACCATACACAATAACTCTCTCGTGCCAGTGAGAGAGTGGGCGCCCGTTGTTCAAGCCTTGGAAACAACACTTTAGGGAACAACCCCTCTAGTTTCCCTAAAGGCGGGAACGAGTGAATTCCATCTCGCGTAGTTAAGTTCCCAACTCCCTACTTGGTCCTGTCCCGAGAAGGTAGACATATTGGGCGATAGCTCGTGACCACCCTCACGCAGTACTAGTCAAAGGAAAGACCCTGCGACGAGGAGTCCATAACACGCTCGAGATTCGGTCGAGTCACTAATGGTCATCTCACGAAGTTATTAGTCCTTCTTGTCAACGCGATGTTACATCGGTGAGTCTAATAATTCACGATCCGGTCTTATACAATCTCATTATACAGGATGCCCCCACTCTCATGTCAACCACATGAACGAGTCAGATCACCTCGTTTGTATCTTAATACAAAGCGGGTCGCATCCACAGTGTATCCAGGATTAGGTCTCCAATCCTATCCATATACTGTAGACCGTTCGGGTCATTTACTCGAACGTGATCCTCCCTGTGTTTCCACTACACACCGTTCAAGTTCTAATTCTCTCATGTATTCAATGACCCTAGAGCTTAGTTTATTGGTCAAACTTGTATAAAATTCGAGACACAAAAAAGAAGAAATGAATAACTCTTTATTAATTTCATATAGTAATTTACAAACACGAGATTAGGATAAAAAATCCCAACATTCATGTGCTTGACATGCGAGTGGGGCATCCTTTACAATGAGATTGTACAAGACCGGACCGTGAATTATTAGACCTATTGATGTAACACCCTTAACAATATGGACTAATAACTTCGTATATGACCATTAGTGACTCGACCTGAATCCTGAGGTTGTTACGAACTCCTGTCTGTGGGGGTCTGTCCTTTGACTAGTACGGGTGAGGGTGGTCACAGTTACTCACCCAATATGATGTTGGGTTTTGTGCCCTAAAACTCGTAGTTTGTAATTATGTTCTAATTAATGTAATAAAGTGTTATTATTTCAATAAAGTGTTATTGTTTGTTATCTATGAGTTTGCCTTTATTTAAACCCTAAATCCAATAAACTAAACATCCAATGCTGTTAAATGAATCTCTAACTGAATGTAATGTACATAAAAAGGATCTCGGTTCGAGATACAGCCTAAAGGGTCTATAGTAAGGGGATAAGGTTTGGGTACCTTACCCTGGTTAAACTTTGGATGTGGCCCACTTTGTATTTGATGCAAACACAGTGATCCTAACGTGTTCGTGTAGATGACATGTGAGTGGGGATATCCTATGTAATGAGACTACATAAGACCGGACCACGAAATAGTAATCTCTAGCTGTAACTCCGTTGACTAGTTAGGTTTCTATTTCACTAGGATGACCTAGGCAACTTTATCTCAATCCTGAGCAGGTTACGAACTCCTGTTCGCGAGGGATTGTCCTTTGACTAGTATGGGTGAGAGTGGCTAGATTCGCCGACTCAATATGCCTACCTTCTTGGGGACAAGACCGAGTGAGCGGCTGGGAACTTAACTTAGCAAGATGGAATTCACTCCTTCCCGCCTACTAGGGGAAGTAGAGGAATGTTCCCTTAAGTGGTGTCTCCGGGACTTGAACAAAGGGCCCGACCCTCTCATTGGCCCGAGAGGAGCTCTGTTTGTTGGTAGGACCACAAACAAATTGTTCATTAGAGGAGCACTGGTACTTAAGGCACAAGATGTAACCCAGGGGTAAAACGGTAATTTGACCCAAATGATGTTACGAACGTTCGTGAAGGATTGACTTGCTGTTATTGGTCAATATCCATCAATTGGTATCATAGCCATGCTTGATTTGTTTTGATTGAAACAAAATTGCATTGATTTTGGTGGGAATTGCATATGGTTTGCTGTGAAACTTGTTTAGGAATTTTTTGGCCTTAGTTTACTTTGATTTCGATCAATTTGTATGTAAAGGCCCCTCCGTTTTTGGGCAAAAAGTGCATTATTGAGTCTGTAAATGAGTTACGAGTCGTTCGGGATAAATTTCAAGCAATTCGGTGGAGAATCGAGGGAGAAATTGCAAATTGAAGCTGTTGTGTTCGTGGAAGAAAGTCTGCCGCCGAACAAAGCGGCGTTACAACGCTGCTTCATCGCCGTTACAACGCGAAGAACGGCGTCGCAACGCCAGCGTCCCCTATCGACGCGGGCGTTCAAGGGGTCAGCGGCGTTGCAACGCTGCCCCTGAGCGTTGCAACACCATCCCGATAGCAGGCGCGCATAAGACAAAGATGGTGTTGCAACGCTAGCATCAACGTTGCAACGCCGTGAGGCATTTCAGCGATTGCGGACCGGTTCGTGTGGTTCGTTGGTTTTGGTCCGTTTCGAGCGGTTCAAGGCCGTTCGAGTATTTTTTGGACGGTTTCATGAAATAAAATTAATGTAATTTTACTTTTTGCACTTTAGGGGCCAAATTATTCCAGTTTTACAGCTATTTATCTTTATGAATGTCATTTAGATTTTTCACACCTTAGGATAAGCATGTTCATGCATTTTATTTATATAAATGTTATATGAATATGATCAATACATGATTAATTTATTTTTCATGAGTAATTAATTATAATTGTTATGATTAGATTATATGGAAAATAAATTGCATGGAGCATGAAATTACTTAGTTTAAAATAAATATTATTTTGTTTAAGTAATTTTATAATTCAATTAGTTGAATTTCCTTTTATAATTCCAATTTGAATAATGATTGTTGGATTTATAATATAGTTTCTTTCATAGGTTATTTATTGAATTTATAAAAGTTATAAATTAAAAGGGTTTTAGAAACCATAACCTATAATAAAGAAATGCATGCAAACATAGGAACTTGGGTTAAAATTTAAATTAGTTTTAAATCGTTTAAAATTAATTTAGACCTAAGTTTTAATTTCTAATAGGATTAGAAATTAGTCTTACGTAGTTTTTTAAATAGTTTAAAATCTAGTAGGACGTTAGAACTTTCGTTATAAGGGAACTCTACCAGTGATGTTCATCTAAGGTCAGGGGTACTTAAGTCGACGGTTAGCAATGTAGACACCTCCTACCTGGGAACTGACCCAGAACCTGAGTTGAATTAACCTTAGTTCTATTTTATCTCTAGGTAATTAAAATGTTTATACACCTAGACATAAGGTTTTAAAACCTAGCTATAATAGTTATAATAGGCATAGACTTAGATAGATTCTTTTAACCAGAATCCGACTAAGTTAAACCTATACCCTAATCTTAGGAGCTTCAGTGGGAGAAAACGAGATGTTCGCATCGAGTTTACTCTCACGTCCTCAAGAGTTCACATCGTGAGTTCCATGCTCGGCTACGTGGCGTCAATAGGGCGTCCCCCTACGGTATGTGTTTGCATAGTTCAATACCAAGGTGAATGAGGGAAGTATACATAGTAAATGGGAGCAGGACGCGTGTCAACGTATCCTACGATCTCCTCTATTAGGTCGCACCGTGAGATTTCTATAGTCTGCCTGCTAGGTTGTCCTGGAACAGCCAAACCCTACGGAGGGCCTGACTATAGGGATCGGAACACCGCAAACTCCAGAAATGGATAGGGTCTCTTAGGTTATTTGCCAACAGTTGTCTTTCTTAATAGTAGCCTGTTGGCTCGGGCCTATTGGATCTGATAATGGTAGGGTCACATTTACGGGATGAGTTAAGTTAGTTAACAAGTCCTTGACCAAACAAACGGTAGCTAAGGACCATTAGGACATGAGATGTTCTGGTAGTGAGAATTGGATGAGAAAGTCTCAATTCAAGGGAGGATTGACTGACCGACCGATGGAGGCTTTTGTTCTAAACCCTTGAAATATCGTTGCAAAATCAAAGGTTTAATTTAAACAGTGGGTTTAGTTTAAACACTAGGGTTCTTTAATAATTTTGCTAAATTTGATTGGTTTTTACAATGGGTTAAAAGGCATAACTAATTAGAACTATTTTGGATTTTTAGCATGTCGTCCTCATATATAGCCTTACTAAAAAAGGAACGTTTAACTGGTGAAAACTTTACTACGTGGAAGTCAAACCTGGATGCGATCCTTGTTGTTGACGACCTTCGCCTTCGTACTTCAATCGAGGAATGTCCTCAGATTCCTGCTCAAGACGCACCTCAATCAGTTAAGGATGCGTTTGACCGCTAGGCCAAAGCCAATGAAAAAGCCAAGGCCTATATCCTGGCTGCGATATCTAATGTTTTAGCCAGGAGATTGGAGGGTATGGTCTCAGCTCGTGAGATCATGGGCTATCTGCAAAATTTGTCTGGACAACCGTCTGAACAAATTCGACACGAATCCATCAAAATACGTTTATAACGCGCGCATGAAGGAGGAACGGTGAGAGAGAGAACAGGTTCTCGATCTTATAGTTCACTTCAACATGGCCGAAATGAACGGAGCGGTCATAGATGAGCAAATTCAGGTATTCTTCATCTTGGAATCTCTTCCGAAGAGTTTCCTGCCATTCCGTAGCAATGCGGAGTTGAACAAAAAGGAGTATAACCTAACTTCCCTCCTAAATGAACTACAAACTTTCCAGTCTCTTATGAAGAATAAGGGACAGGCTGATGGAGAGGAAAATCTGTTTGCCCATTCCAGAAGGTTCCAGAAGGGTTCATCCTCTGGGACTAAGTCCTGTGGTTCTTCTTCTGGGATTAAGAAGACTCGGAAAAAGAGGAAAGGATGAAAAGGGAAAGCTTCTGCCACTGCAGACATTGAGCTCAAAGAGAAGAAAGGTAAATTAGATTTACTTATTCTTGAAACTTGTTTAGTGGAAAATAATGATTTGACCTGGATACTGTTGTGATTTTTGTCCTAATCTCGTGTTTGTAAAATATTGTTTTGAAATTAATAAGAGTTATTATTTTCTTCACTTTGTGTCTCGCAAATATTTTAAACCTTTCCAATAAACTAAGCTCCAGGGTCATTGAATATATGAGAGAACTAGAACTTGAACGGTGTGTAGTTGACACACAAGGAGGATCACGTTCAAGTTAATGACCCGAAACGGTCTCATGATATAAGGATGGGGTTGGAAACCTAATCCACGGATACACTGTGGATGCGACCCGCTTTGTGTTAGATACAAACGAGGTGATCTGACTCGTTCATGTGGTTGACATGCGAGTGGGGGCATCCTGTACAATGAGATTGTACAAGACCGGACCGTGAATTATTAGACTTACTGGTATAACACCGTTAACAGTAAAAGACTAATAAATTCGTAGATGACCATTAGTGACTCGACCTGAATCCTGAGCGTATTACGGACTCCTGTCTGCTGGGGTCTGTCCTTTGATTAGTACGGGTGAGGGTGGTCCCAGTCACTCGCCCAATATGCCTATCTTCTCAGGGACAGAACCAAGTAGATAGCTGGGAACCTAATTACGCGAGATGGAATTCACTCGTTCCCGCCTATAGGGATACTAAAGGGGTTGTTCCCTTAAGTGCTGTCTCCAGGGCTTGGACAACGGGCGCCCACCTTCTCACTGGCCCGAGAAGAGTGTTGTGTATGGTTGGACCATCACAATATGTTGTTCATTAGAGGAGCAGTGGGGACTTAAGGAACAAGATATAGACACGTGGGTAAAATATGAATTTGACCAGTAGTGTCTATGAACAACCGTGAAGGGTCGACTCATGAGAATTGGTTATATCGGTGGACACGTAATATTCTACACCGATGGGAGTACAACTCACAGCTTTAGTGGAGTGTTCTCAGTAGCTAATGAATATTGGTTGACCGGGTCAAAGAGTTTGGTGATTAACCTCAGATCATTGGAGCCCGTCACTGTAGGTCCATTAGGTCCCTTGGTTGGCTCAATCTGGGATAAAAGAAGGGTTAACGTTTTGGTTTGAAATTGAAGTGTTCAATTTCACTGTAAGAGTAATTATATCATATAGATGATATAATATATAGTTTAATATGAATGAGATTCATAATAAACTATATGTTAACCTTATTGTTGAATTTAAGGCTAATTGGAGAAATCGAAAGAGAGAAAATAAATTAAATGAGATTCAATTTGATTAAATCCACAACTATTGCAAATAAGATTTGCACCATAAGATATGAGATATCTTACATTATAAAATTATGTAAATGAGATTTACATAACATATGGTTGTGGTAAAGTGGTAATTATGTGAAGTTTTGAACTTCATCATTCCACTATTTAAACCCTTTGTAAGATGGGTTTGGTAAGCCAAGTTGTCATTTTTGGATTTTGACCTAAGAATCCAAAAGTGCTTTCTCTCTATTCTCTCATTTCTCCACCTCTTCCAAAACAAAAGGAAGTTCCCACCAACTTCCCTTCTCCTAAAGAGAACAACCAAGAAGATCTATTTTGGTAGTGTTCGAGATCCGTTCGTGGAGATCGAGGAGCGCGAAGAGTTAAGTGATCTGCAGGAGAGGTTCTTGAATCGATCTACAACAAGTAAGTTATCCTCATTGTTGTAATCTTTTCAGCATGTTTAGCCTAGATCTAATAGGTAGATCGATTTTAATAAGTACATTGCATGATGATACCATGACGATTCGATCGTCTTCCGCTGCGCGGGGATTATCATTCCCTTCAGATACTTGATTCAGGAGCCACTAATCACGTTTGCTCTTCATTTCAGGAAACTAGTTCCTTCAAGGAGCTCGAAGAGGGTGAGATGACGCCGAGAAGTCGGAGCAGAGACGTCGTCTCACTCGTGCGATGGGAGATGCCAAGTCGTTTTTCCGGGATAAATTTCTTTTATTAAAAAATTCTGTATATAGTTCCTAAGCTTAAAAGGAACTTAATTTCTATCTCTTGTTTAATAGAACTTGGATATTGTATTTCTTTTTCAATTAATGAAGCGTTCATTTTGAAAGAGGGTGTCAATATTTGTTCTGCTAAATTGAAAAATGGCTTGTACGTACTGAAACCGAATAAAACCAAAGCAATTTTAAATCATGAGATGTTTAAAAATGCTAACACTCAAAATAAAAGGTAAAGAATTTCTCCAAATAAAACCTATCTATTGCATCTTAGACTCGGTCATATTAATCTCAATCGGATTGAGAGACTCTCTAAGAATGAACTTCTAAATAAGTTAGAAGATGATTCTTTACCTCCTTGCGAATCATGCTTGGAGGGTAAAATGACCAAGCGACCTTTTCTTTGAAAAGGTTCTGAGAGCCGTAGAGCCCCTAGAACTTGTGCATTCGGATCTTTGTGGTCTAGTAAATGTCAAAACTCGAAATGGGTACGAATATTTCATCTTTTTCATAGATGATTATTCGAGGTATGGTTATCTATATCTAATGCATCACAAGTCTGAGGCTCTTGAAAAGTTCAAAAAGTATAAGGCTGAAGTAGAGAATGCATTAGGGAAAACCATTAAAACACTTCAATCCGATCGAGGTGGAGAGTATAAGGATTTGAGATTCCAGGACTATATGATAGAACATGGAATTAAATCTCAACTCTCAGCACCTAATACACCACAGCAAAATGGTGTGTCAGAAAGGAGAAATAGAACCTTGTTGGACATGGTTCGTTCTATGATGAGCTATGCTCAATTGCCTGCCTCGTTTTGGGGATACGCAGTAGAGACTGCAGTTCAAATCTTGAACAGTGTTCCATCAAAAAGTATTTCAGAAACACCTTTTGAACTATGGAAGAGGCGTAAACCTAGTTTACAACACTTCAGGATCTGGGGTTGTCCGACACACGTGCTCGTGACAAAATCCAAAGAAACTGGAACCTCGTTCAAGATTGTACCAATTTGTTGGCTATCCCAAAGAAACGAGAAGTGGTCTTTTCTATGACCCACAAGAAAACAAGGTGATTGTATCGACAAACGCCACGTTCTTGGAGGAAGATCACATGAGGAACCACAAACCGCGTAGTAAATTAGTAATAAATGAAGCTACACATGAACCAACAAGAGTTGTTGATCAAGCTGGACCTTCATCAAGAGTTGATGGGAGAACCAACACCTCAAGTCAGTCTCGTCCTTCTCAATCGTTGGGAATGCCTCGACGCAGTGGGAGGGTTGTTTCCCAACCTGAACGCTACTTGGGTTTAGCTGAAACTCAAGTTGTCATACCTAATGACGGCGTAGAAGATCCATTGTCTTATAAACAGGCAATGAATGACGTAGACAAGGACCAATGGATCAAAGCCATGGACCTTGAAATGGAGTCAATGGACTTCAATTCAGTTTGGGAACTTGTAGACCAACCTGAAGGGGTTAAACCCATAGGGTGTAAAAGGATCTATAAGAGAAAGAGAGATGCAGCTAGAAAGGTACAGACCTTTAAGGCTAGACTTGTAGCAAAGGGTTTTACCCAAAGGGAAGAAGTTGACTATGAAGAAACTTTTTCCCCTGTTTCTATGCTGAAGTCTATAAGGATACTCTTGTCCATAGCCGCGTTTTATAATTATGAAATTTTGCAAATGGACGTCAAGATTGCCTTTTTGAATGGTAATCTTGACGAGAGCATCTATATGTCTCAGCCCGAAGGGTTCATAGCCCAAGGTCAGGAGCAAAAAGTTTGCAAGTTCAATCGATCCATTTATGGGTTGAAACAAGCCTCAAGATCTTGGAATATAAGATTTGATACTGCGATCAAGTCTTACGGCTTTGACCAAAACGTTGATGAGCCTTGTGTTTACAAGAGGATTATCAACGACAAAAGTAGGTTTGTTAGTACTTTATGTGGATGATATCCTACTCATTGGGAATGATGTAGGATACCTTCTCGACATAAAGAATTGGTCATGACCCAATTCCAAATGAAAGATTTGGGAGAGGCGCAATATGTTCTTGGGATTCGAGATCTTGAGAATCGCAAGAATGTAACACTCAGCTCTGCCTCAAGCGTCTTATATCAACAAAATGTTGTCAAGATATTCGATGCAGAATTTCAAGAAGGGCTTATTACCCTTCAGGCACGGAGTTCATCTGTCTAGGGAATAGTGTCCCACGACACCTCAAGAAGTTGAGGATATGAGACATATTCCCTATGCCTCTACAGTAGGTAGCTTAATGTATGTTATGTTGTGCACGAGGCAGGACATTTGTTATGCACTGGGAATAGTCAGTAGGTACCAGTTCAATCCAGGGTTAGACCACTGGACATCAGTTAAAAAATATCCTCAAGTACCTAAGGAGAACGAGGGACTATACGCTTGTGTATGGGTCTAAGAATTTGATCCTTACTGGATACACTGATTCTGATTTTCAGACCGATAAGGATTCTCGGAAATGCACATCGGGATCAGTTTTCACCCTTAACGGGGGAGCTATAGTATAGCGAAACATCAAGTAAGGATGCATCGCTGACTCCACGATGGAGGCTTTAGTATGTCATTGCTTGTGAAAGCGACCAAAAGAGAGGCTGTTTGGCTAAGGAAATTCCTTACTGATTTGGAAGTTGTTCCAAATATGGAATCTTCCGTCACCTTATATTGTGACAACAGTGGTGCGGTAGCCAATTCGAAGGAACCTCGCAGCCATAAGCGAGGTAAGCACATCGAGAGGAAGTATCACCTGATACGAGAGATAGTGCAACAAGGAGATGTGACAGTCACGAAGATCGCTTTGGAGCACAATATTGTTGATCCGTTTACAAAGACTCTCACGACTAAAGTGTTCGAGGGTCATCTGGAAAGTCTGGGTCTACGAGATATGTACATAGGCTAAATCTAGGGAAAGTGAGAGATATGTAATGGGGTATATGGATGCCCTAGTTTATTGTATTTCTATCTTTTATAACCACTCTTTTAGATTCTGATGTACCCCACTGAAGTTTTAGTTCAAGTGGGAGTTTGTTGGGTTTTGTGCCCTAAAACTCGTAGTTTGTAATTATGTTCTAATTAATGTAATAAAGTGTTATTATTTCAATAAAGTGTTATTGTTCGTTATCTACGAGTTTGCCTTTATTTAAACCCTAAATCCAATAAACTAAACATCCAAGGTCATTAAATGAATCTTTAATCAATGTAATGTACATAAAAAGGATCTCGGTTAGAGATCTGACCTAAATGGTCTATAGTAAGGGGATAAGATTTGGGTACCTTACCCTGGTTAAACTATGGATGTGGCTCACTTTGTATTTGATGCAAACACAGTGATCCTAACGTGTTCGTGTAGATGACATGTGAGTGGGGATATCCTATGTAATGAGACTACATAAGACCGGACCACGAAATAGTAATCTCTAGCTGTAACTCTGTTGACTAGTTAGGTTTCTATTTCACTAGGATGACCTAGGCAACTTGATCTCAATCCTGAGTAGGTTACGAACTCCTGTTCGCGAGGGATTGTCCTTTGACTAGTATGGGTGAGAATGGCCAGATTCGCCGACTCAATATGCCTACCTTCTTGGGGACAAGACCGAGTGAGCGGCTGGGAACTTAACTTAGTAAGATGGAATTCACTCCTTCCCGCCTACTAGGGGAAGTAGAGGAATGTTCCCTTAAGTGGTGTCTCCGGACTTGAACAAAGGGCCCACCCTCTCATTGGCCCGAGAGGGCTCTGCTTGTTGGTAGGACCACAAACAAATTGTTCATTAGAGGAGCATTGGTACTTAAGGCACAAGATGTAACCTAAGGGTAAAGCGGTAATTTGACCCAAATGGTGTATTCTGAACGTTCGTGAAGGATTGACTTGTCTTTATTGGTCAATATCCATGGACACGTAAATATATTTGCGGTGAGAAGAGTGCGCATTGTGGAAATTTAGTGGAGTGTTCCATGATTAACGAATGTTGATTGGGAGGTTAATGAGATTAACCGAGCAATCTCGTATCGTTGGAGCTTCTGATATGTAGGTCCATTAGGTCCACCTTCTAGCTCGTAAAGGGTTCTTAGATCATTTGAATTTGAAATGTTCAAATTCATTAGGGAATATATTTAATGTATTTAGATACGATATAATATATAGTTTTGGAACTATATATTATAAATTTAATGTGAATATGATTCATATTAAATTATATGAGAGAAATGAATATTTGAAAGAGTTCAAATATTATATTAAATGTGAATGTGATTCACATTTGAAAACTATAGGTTAAAATTTAATGTGCACTGGATGTACATTAAAACTATACGTTAAAGGGGTAATATGATTAAATGAGATTTAATCCAAATTAAATGAGATTAAATATATGATATTTAATTTACATTATTTAAATATGATTTAAATTAATAATTAAATTAAATTAAATTATTATTAAATTATTATTATTATTATTATTTTAATAATAAAATAAGGGAACGTGTCATCCAGACACGTTCCCACTACCCCCCCTTCTTCTCCCTATCGACAGTTTAACAGGGAGAAGAGGGTTGATGATCGATTGATCATTGAAGCAATTTTGAGAATTGTTGTTGCTCAAGAATTCTCTCTCTCTCACTCTCATACTCCCAAACTATCCAAAAGTTGGAATCCTTCCCACCAAGGAAAGATCTAAGCACTCAGAGACATAGAGGGTTTTCCTCGTGGTGTTGTCCAACTGAAGAAAATAGAGAAGTTTCTTGGGTGTTGATGTGTTGCTGAACACTGGAGCAAGGAGTTGCTGTACTGGAGACTTAGAAACTACAAAGGTAACATTCTTCTTCTCCATTTTAGTTTAATGCTAAATATATGTATGTTTGTATGCAATTAATCCATGCCTAATTAGATTAGAGTTAATTATATGGTTGTTATGTATTTTTGTCAATGTACTGGTTTTTTGCTTCAACTTAAACAATCAAGCAATTACGATCCCAAAATCACGTTTCCGCTGCTCAAGGAGATCAGATCTCCATAATATACCTATCTTCTCAGGGTAAGGACCAAGTAGGGAGCTGGGAACTTAACTACGCGAGATGGAATTCACTCGTTCCTGCTTTTAGGGAAACTAGAGGGGTTGTTCCCTTAAGTGTTGTCTCCAGGGCTTGGACAACGGGCACCCACCCTCTCACTGGCCCGAGAGGGGTGTTGTATATGGTTGGACCATTACAACGTTGTTGTTCATTAGAAGAGTAGTGGGGACTTAAGGAGCAAGAAGTAGACACAGGGGTAAAACGATAATTTTGACCCAACAATGTCTACGAATAACCTGTGAAGGGTCGACTCATGGGCATTGGTTATATCAGTGGACACATCTTGTCTTACACTGACGGGAGTGCAGCTACGGGCTTTAGTGTTGTGTTACCGTAGCTAATGAATGTTGATTAACCGGGTCAAAGAGTTTGACAGGTTAATCTTGGATCATTGGAGCTCGTCACTGTAGGTTCATAAGGTCCCTCGGTTGGCTCAAACTGGATAAATACAAGGTTTACATTTTTTGTGTGAATTTGAAGTGTTCAAGTTCACTAAAGGGTAATTATCTCATTTATATGAGATATGAATGATATATTATATAGTTTAATGTGAATGAGATTCATAATAAACTATAGGTTAGCCTAATTGTTGAATTAGGGCTAATTTGGAGAAATTAGATTGAGAGAAATTAAATTGATTGTTATTCTATTTATAAATCCACAATATTACAAATGTGATTTGTAAAATGAGATATGAGATATCTTATTATATGTGGTTATGCAAATATGATTTTGCTCATTTTTGGATTTCACACAGAGAGCACTTACCAATTCTCTCTCAAACGAAAATCTATCTCAAATTTTCCTCTCTTCACCAAAACAAAGAATCTCACAATTCTCGTTCTACCAAAAGTAGAACAACTGAGAAATCGAGTGGAGGTGTTTGTTCGTTGGGATTGTTCGAGGAGTTCGAGATCGTTGAGAAGAATACGAAGAGTTCGTGATCGGAAGAAGGAAATTTGAAGACGGTCTTCAACAAGTAAGTGATTCTTCCTTGTTGTTTTTCCTTCTAATTAGCATGTTTAACCTTATACTATTAGATAGTTTGATTTTAAGAAAATAAATTGCACAACGATACCACGACGATTCGATCGTCTTCCGCTGGGTGGGGATTCTCATTGCCTTCAATTGATATCAGAGCCAATCGTTGGCTTCTTTTTGTGCATTTGTTTTTCTTAAAATTAGGTGGGTTAATGCTTTAATTCATGTGATGAATTCTAGTTTGCAAAATGTATGTTTTCGCTTTTGGCATTTGTTTTAGATTTACATTATGTTGATGTGATCAATGTAAGGGCCTTGGGCAAATTTTAATGTAAATCGAGTCTGTAAGTTCGTGTCGTTCGTGGCATGAGATGCTGTGAAAAATTGAAGCGAAAACAGGTGAGAAACGACGAAGAACAGTAAGAGGAGCTTGCTGTTCTGTCGACAGTGTTGAGACGTTGTTCATCGGCGTCTCAACGTTGCCATCGCAAGAGAAAGGTGTGCTGCAGGACAACGTTGAGACGCTAGCATTGCAACGCTGTGCGCGTTAGTGGGAAGTTCGCGAGGCGCGCACGCGAGGACGTGAGGCGTGATGTTTTTCCTCTAAATGTGGGCGGTTTTCTCATATTTAATTTAATTAATTTGTTTTGCAAAATTAATTTCTTTTATTTAAATTTCTTTTATTAATTAATATTAATATAATTATTATATTAATGTTAATTAATTAAATAAATGCCCCTAAGTGCCAAACCGGTCCATCTTTGCTATTTAATTATTTTATGCATGAGATGTATGATTTAATTATTTCTATGTGCATAATGTATGTCATATAGATTTAAAATCCCACCTTAGGTTAAACATTTCATGCATCATTTTATCTTATAAGTGTTATAATATATAGTATGGATGATGGTTTATATTATAATGTTTTAATTTATTTAAATATAAGTGTTATATTTTTTAGATTAAAGTATGCTCATGCATTTAATTTCATGTGATATAGTTATTCATGTGATGAATGATCAAGCACTATAACATAGAAATGTATGTAACCTAAGTTAATTATAAGTTTTAAAGTGTTTAGAACATGAATAATTAGACTTAGGTTTTCTAGTTCTAATAAGATTAGAATTAGGAAATCAAAATATGACCTTTGAATGGTGACTGATAACTAACTCTGTCTAAGGAAGGTTTTGTCTAAGGCTGGGGTATTTAAGTTGACACTTGCGGAACACCCCTACACTCAAAAACCACACGGGAGTGAATTCGATCCGAGATTCTTAGGTTATATTATCGTGAGTGTCGTTAATTAAAAGTTGATTAATTTACTCACATAGACCTAAGTTAATAATGTGATTATAAACTTAGGTCTAAATCAATATAAGAGTTATATTGGTAGATTTAGGTAAATTTTAGCCAGTTTATCTAGGTCAATCCCGATTAACATAAAGTGTTGAGTGGGAGGAAATAAAGTGTATAAAATACATTTAATTTTCCGACCACAAATCTCCGTAAAGTCCGCACCGTGAGATCCATACTCGGCCTCGTGGCGCAAATGGGAGCGTCCCCCTTCGAATGATATTTGTATGGATCAATATCATAGTGGATGGAGAGAGTACTTATAGTGAGTGGGAGCGGGACCTGTGAAAACGGGACCCACGGTCTCTTCTTTCGATCCACACCGTGAGACCCCTATGATTAAATGCTCGCTAGTTTAGTCCGGACTGAAAAATCCTCTGAGGGCCTTGATCATGGGAGTCGAAACACCGTGAATTCCCGAAAGGGATACAGTTTCCTTGTTGGTTTTCCTTCTTGGTTCACCCTTCTGTGGCTATTTTTTGGACGGATACTTGGAAACTTAAAGATTGAGGGTGACACTCACAGAGTTCATTAAGAGTTAATGAATTCGACCAAATAATGGTAACTAGACGCCTAATGGAATAAGAGTTATTATGGGATTAGGGTCTGGTCGAGAAAGTCTCGTCCTAGAGGATGAGTGTTTTTATTCACCCTTCGGTGGCGGTCATTCTAAACCTTTAGGATATCATTGCAAATTTTAAATGATCTAGGGATCATAGGATTAAATTTTTCTAAAACTTGATTGGATTTCAAAAAGTTTTTTGCGAGACTGACACAATTTTTAATTTGATTTTTAGCAATATGTCTAGCTCGATAATAACATTACTCGCTTCAGATAAGTTAGTGGGAGATAACTTCAAAACATTGAAGATGAAGGGAATCGAAGTCCCGCAGCGGAAGCGATTGTGAATCGTGCGCTCTTGATTTAGTTACAACGATTTAATTCAAGAACATATATAACTAGATTAAGCATATGAACATAATGGACAACAAGAAAGTTACCTTTGAAGAACCTTTCTTCAAGTGCTCCTCCTCTCTCACGATCAAGATCTCAGCAACACGAACTCGTACGAACACCGACACTACTACCAGATCTTCTCTGTTGTTCACTAGGTGAGGGAGGAAGATGGGTTCTCTTTAGGAGAGGTGAGGTGTTTTGTGAGAGAGATGTTGTTGTCTTGGAACCTTTCCAACAACACAACAAAAGCTTGGAATCACTAAACCTAGTTGCATCTCATGCAACCATATATATAGGGGAATAGGATGGAAATGACCATCCTACCCCTCCTTTATTCTCTCTTTAAGATATAGTTTATATATGAATCTAATTCACATTAAAACTATATATTATATCAATTATATCATATATAATTGATATAATACCTCATGTATGAAATTGAACACTTCAATTTCATTCCTAACTTTATACCCTCAATATTACCATATTGAGCCAACGGAGGGACCTAATGGACCTACAGTTCATGAGCTCTAATGATGTGAGATTAACTGATCAAACTCTTTGATCCAGGTTAATCAATATTCATTAACTACAAGTCACTCCACTATAGACTTGTAGCTGCACTCTCCTCACTCAGAGATAATATTGTGTCCACCGATATAGTCATTACCCATGAGTCGACCCTTCACGGGTTGTTCGTAATCACGATTGGGTCAAATTATCGCTTTACCCACCGTGATTACCTCTTTGCTCTTTAAAGCATCACCGATCCTCTAATGAACAACAAGTCTAAGGTCCTACCTTAGACTCATACCCTCATAGAGGCGGGCCCCGTTGTTCAAGACACGAGTCGATTCTTGAGGGAACAACCTATCTAATTCCTTAGTATAGGAATGAGTGAATTCCATCTTGCACAGATTAAGTTCCCAACTACCTACGAGGTTACTGTCACGAGAAGGTAGGCTTATTGAGTCGACTCAGAGCCACTCTCACCCATACTAGTCTAAGGACAAACCCACATAAATAGGAGTTCTTAACTTGCTCGAGATTCAGTGTCGAGTCACTAATGACCATCTATAAATTACTAGTCTTATCCTCGCAACTGGTGTTACCTTCGGTTAGACTAATAATTTGCGATCCATCTTGTATGAACTCTTCATACAGGATGCCTCCACTCGCATGTCAACTACATGAATGAGTTGGATTACCTCATTTGTACTAATTACAAAGTGAGCCACATTCATGGTGTTACCAGAATGAGGTTTCCAACCTTATTCTTATACCATAGACTATTTAGGTTATATTCTTGAACACAACCCAAATAGTGTCCACTTGTTGTGCAAAAACTCACTACGGAAGCATACACAATCGTAGGTAGTAATTGGTGAACAAGGTGGATCCCACAGGGACTAATGTTTGCAAAAGTTTGAGAAGATAAGTAATGCTAAACTAGATTTAAAGCGCCTAAACAACTCAAAAGCAACAAAAATGAGCTTAGCACAAGAGAGACTGAATCTAGCTATCTAAAAGCAATAAACAACTCAAATGGACAATAAACAAACTGAGAATTAAGTGATTAAGGCGTTGGAATTTATGCAAATGAACTTCTAATTTCTGTTGTCTGATGTTGTAGCAATGCTACCACATTGCTGCCACATTAATGTACTGTGAAGAAACGGGAAATTATGAAATAAATTTCAAAAATTATTTCTAACCTTCGATTTGCAGCCTAAAAATAGAGTTTATCATATGTCTATGAAAACACAGTTTTCAAACATAAAACTAACACAAATTTTTCTAAGTTTACAAGCCAAAAGTATATGTCTAAACTTTTGGAATCCCTTTCTTTTTCAAGATAAAGACATACTTGCATTGCTCATGCTTTTTCCATCCATTTCAACCTTTTCAGAATTAAAACGAACTAATATTCAATCCTAAGGTGATCAATCTTAAGAAGAACATTAAACAACAAACACCCATAAGCAAACTCCACAAGTACAACAATCCTCCAACAAAAGACTTCAAAAACTAGAGTTTCATTCCATAAATTCCAACTTAAAAGAGTTAGTTCATGGTTTCTACAAAAGAATTCAACAAAACAAATCTAAAAATCATGAACACCATAAAAATAACATAAACTTCACAAGAAAAGTGTCTAAAAACAACTTTAAATCAAGCTAAACTAAGAAAAGAGTGGAAGAAATGCTATAAAGAGAGAAAGATAAGAGAAAACTAGGGCAAAAGGGAAGGTTGCAACAGCTTTTTGAACCAATCTTCTCTCTTCTTCTGCTGCATTTTCCTTCTCCTTGCTGCCTCCTAATGTTTTTTTTCGATAAGAAAGGTCTCCCCTAATCGATCTCTCCTTTCATTCTAAATTAGGTTAAGCTTTTTGTTCTTTTTCTTTTGACCCAAGTCCTTCAACTGTCAAAATTCCCAAAAGACCCAAAACTACTGATTTAAACCAGAAAAAGAGGCTTCTGCTGCGTCATCCCGAGAGGTGGGCCCACTTTGACTTTTCTGCCCGAATTCAATGTTGCAGCAATGCTGTGACATTGCTACCACATAGTGAACTTGCCCTCTGCTCTTTAAAGCTAGTGTTGCAGCAGTGTTGTAGCATTGGTGTCACAACATTCAACAATCCTCTTCCTCCTACACCAAACACAAATACGAACACGAACAATAACTGAACACACAAAACTCAACATGCAACAAGCATAAAGCACGCTAACTCAACAAAACAAAATAGACACAAAATACTAAAATTAACCTAACACAACAAAGAAAATAAACAACTAGACACTAAAATTACCACACTCCAAAACTCAACAAAAAAACGCTAAGAAAACGACTAAAACATGCCCACCACTCAATTTTTAGTAGAAATAAGCAATGGAAAGTGCCAAAAATAATCCCATTTCATGGGATTATCCCCACTACACTGATGTTCAAGATAAATGTTATAACCTTGGAGCTTAGTTTATTGGATTTATAAAGCAAGACTGTAATCTCTCAATCCTATTGAGATTAATGTGACCCAATCTTAGATGCCAAAGATGATCATTTTCTTTAGGAGAAATTTTACGTTTCTTAGTTTGTGCGTTTGCAGTTTTAAATAATTAAGTGTTCAAAATCATTTTGACTGAATTAGGCCTTAAAACATACAATCCATTTTCTAATGAAGATGAACATATTTCTAAACCTTTCTTCAAAATAAACACTTTATTCATAGAAAAGGAAACAAAAATACATTGTTCTATAAGGCAAGAAATGGAAATAAGGTTTCTAGTAAACCCTGGTATCACTAATATATTGTCCAACAATACATATTTCTTGTCAAAATAAAGCTTCATTGTGCCTATTGCTACAACTGAGACGACTTCTCCATTTCCATCCCGGAGCGTTATCTCTCCTTTCTGTAGCTGCTGCCAGGAATCAATTCCTTGAAAAGAAGAGCAAACATGATTAGTGGCGCCTGAATCAAGTATCCAAGCTGTTTTATCATTATCCACTAAACAAGCTTCTAGGCAAAGTAAATCATATTTACCTTCCTTCTTCTTTTCTACAATGTACTTCGGACATTTCCATTTCCAATGCCCGTTTTCGTTGCAGTGGAAACAATTTCCTTTATCAGTAACGTCTTTGACTTTCTGGCCCTTCTAGGCGGCAACTTTGTCATCCTGTTTCCCTTTACCAACCTTCTTCATGTTCTTCTTCTTTCCTCTCAGATTAGAAGAAGATGAAGCCACTGTTTTTGTCCCAGAGGTCGAACCTTTGTGATAACTCCTACTGGCAACATTTGCCTCACCTTTCGATCCCTGAATTTTCATCAAAGACTGAAAGGTTTGGAGTTCATTCAGAAGGGTGGTAAGATTAAAAGTAAGCTTGTTCATAACAACATTACTTCTAAACTGCAGGAAACTATATGGAAAGGTTTCCAGAATGAAGCTGACCTGGCTCGACTCATCGATGGAAGCATCATTCGACTCCGCGATGTTAAAGTGCACCATCATATCGAGGACATGATCCCGAACAGATGTACCCTCTTGCATCCTCGAGTTGAATATGTACTTTAGCGCATTATGTCGGGCCTATGTGGACTGTTGTCCAAACATACCCTGCACAGAATCCATGATTTCCTTGGCGGTAATCATGCCCTCATGCTTGTTGGCTAATATGTCAGACATACTTGCCAGCATATAGACCTTGGCCTTATCATTGGCCTTGATCCATCGATCATATGCATCACGAACATTTCGTGACGCATTCGAGCTTTCGCACCGAGGACACTCCTCGCTTAGCACAAACTTCGAGATCATCCACTACCAATATAGTGTTGAGTTTGTTTTTCCATGTCATCATATTCTCTCCTGTTAACTTTTCCGCACTCCAATAAGGAAATTATAGAGCTAGACATTTTTGTTTGAAAAATTTACAAACAAACTTGTATGAGTTTCTTGCTATAACTCTAATCCAATCATGTTTTAGCTAATTATCAAATGATTCCTAGGTCATTTATAATTTGCAATGATACTCCAAAGGTTTAGAATGTATGACACCAAGGGTAATAAAAACACTCTCCTCTCTAGATCAAGACACTCTAAACCCAAAACCTAATACCGAATAACTCTTATTCCTATAGGTTTTAGTTACCATTTTTGGTGCGATACATACACAACTTATGTATCCCGTGAGTGTAACCCTCTCTGTCTTTAGATCCCGAGTCTCCATCCAATAAAATCCATGAAGGAGGAGGACTAGATTGAAAAATAGTCTAAGGAAATCTTTATCCCTTTCGGTGTCTACACGTGTTCGATCCCCTATGATCAAGCCCTCCAAGGGATTGTCTTGTTCATGCCAAACTAGCGGTGACCATAGTGGTTTAACGGTGTAAAAACCAGACAAAAGAGACAGTGGGTTTTGTTTTCACTAAACCTGCTCCCCTCCACTATAACTATCCTCTCAATTCACCTTGATATTGACTCATACAAACACCATTCGAAGGGGGACGCTCCCGTTTGCGCCACAAGGCCAAGTATGAGTCTCACGGTGTGAACTTCCCAGAGATAGCGTAGGTGGAAAAATATGTATCTCATACATTTTTTCCTCCCACTTTGAATACTTTAAAGTTTATAGGAATCTTACTTAGGCTAAAACCCGAGTAATGGTTTTACCTAACTCTATCAATATAACTTTTATATTGATAATCAATATAACTCTTATATTGATTTTATCCTAAGTTTGTTAATATAACTCCTTATATTATACCTAGGATTTCTAGTTTATTAACCCCCTTAATAAACTCATTGACGCTCTCTGTAATTTATAAAACTCTCTGATTAAATTTCACTCCCGTGTCGGTTCCCGTGTAGGGTGTTCCGCTTCACGACTTAAATACCCCAACCTAGACAGAACTTTCCTTAGACAGAGTTCCTCTTTTAATCATAGCTTATAAATTACTTGGTTCCTAATTCTAATCTAATTAGAACTAGATAATCTAAGGTCTATTATTTCCAAGTTCTAAACACTTTAAAACTAATAATTAACCTTAGGTGAAATGCATATTATGTTATAGTGTTTGATCATTCATCACATGAATAATAAGACATTCATAGCATATTCATCTCATGATATATAATGCATGTCAATGCTGTCCATAAATTAATATAACAACTTTATATTAATTAATCATGCAAACTATATAATATAACTCCTTATATTATGAATGATGCATGAAAATATTTAACCTAAGGTGGGATTTCTAAAATATAAGTATACATTTGAAGGGAATGAAAATCTCCGCACAGCGGAAGACGATCGAATCGTCATGGTATTATTACGCTACTTGAATTTTGTCAAAATGATCTAACTATTAGGTCTAGGCTAAACAAAGAAATTAAACAGCAAAGAGAAGTTTACTTACTTGTTGTAGACAAAAACTTCAAATTTTCTTCCTCGGTCACGAGCACTTCGTGCTTCTCAACGATCGCTTCTCTCGTACAAAACGAACACCACCAACGCCTTCTCGGTTGTTCTTCCTTAGGAAGAAGGAAAGTGGTGGGACTTTTGTTTTGGAAAGGGAGGAGAATTGAGAGAAAACTCTTCTTTTTGGGTGAAATCCAAAAAATGAGAGTGAAAGCTTGAATTCCTTCTTGCAAGAAGGGATTAAATAGTGGAAATGATGGAGTTAAAATCTCCACATTATTACCACTTTACCACAACCATAGGTTATGCAAATCTCATTTGCATAACCACATAATATAAGATATCTCATATCTCATATTGCAAATCTCATTTGCAATAATTATGGATTGATTAATCTGGATCACATCCAATTTAATTTCTCTCAATTAATTTCTCCAATTAACCCTAATTCATCAATTAGGCTAACCTATAGTTTATTATGAATCTCATTCACATTAAACTATATATTATATCATTCATCTCTCATATAAATGACATAAATGCCCTTTAAGTGAAATTGAACACTTCAATTTCATACCAAAACTCTAACCCTTCTTTAAATCCAGATTGAGCCAACCGAGGGACCTAATGGACCTACAGTGACGGGCTCCAATGATCCAAGATTAACCTGTCAAACTCTTTGACCCAGTTAATCAACATTCATTAGCTACGGTAACACTCCACTATAGCCCGTAGCCGCACTCCGTCGATCGCGAGAATATTACGTGTCCACTGATATAACCAATGCCCATGAGTCGACCCTTCACAGGTTGTTCGTAGACACGGCTGGGTCAAATTACCGTTTTACCCCTGTGTCTACCTTTTGTTCCTTAAGTCCCCACTGCTTCTCTAATGAACAACACATTGTGATGGTCCAACCATACACAACACCCTTCTCGGGCCAATTAGAAGGTGGGCGACCGTTGTCCAAGCCCTGGAGACAACACTTAAGGGAACAACCCTTCTAGTTTCCCTAAAGGCGGGAACGAGTGAATTCCATCTCGCGTAGTAAAGTTCCCAGCTCCCTACTTGGTCTTGTCCCTGAGAAGATAGGCATATTGGGCGAGTAACTGTGACCACCCTCACCCGTACTAGTCAAAGGATAGACCCCCACAGACAGGAGTCCGTAACACGCTCAGGATTCAGGTCGAGTCACTAATGGTCATCTACGAAGTTATTAGTCCTCACCGCATTAGCGGTGTTACATCGATGAGTCTAATAATTCACGGTCCGGTCTTGTACAATCTCATTGCACGGATGCCCCCACTCGCATGTCAACCACATGAACGAGTCGGATCACCTCGTTTGTATCTAATACAAAGCGGGTCGCATCCACAGCAGTATCCGAGGATTAGGTCTCCACCATTTCTATCCATATACCATGAGACCGTTCGGGTCAATAACTCGAACGTGATCCTCCCTGTGTGTCCACTACACACCGTTCAAGTTCTAGGTCTCTCATAAATTCAATGACCCTGGAGCTTAGTATATTGGAAAAGTTTGTAAATAATGCGAGACACAAAGTAATGAAATAAATAACTCTTATTAATCTCAAACTGTAAATTAGAAACACGAGATTATGAAAAAAATCCCAACAAACTCCCACTTCGACTAAGCTAGTGGGGAAAATACATTTCTGAAATGTACATAAATTACAATGAAGTAATACAATAAACTAAGGCATTGAATAACCGTTTACACACCTCCCACTTGCCCTAGTCAGGAAGCTCTCGAAGACCTAGACTCTCTAGGTGACCCTCAAACACCTTAGCCGTGAGAGGCTTTATAAATGGATCAGCTACGTTGTGCTCCGACGCTATCTGCGTGACTGTCACGTCTCCGCGTTGCACAATCTCCCGTATTAGATGATAGTTGCGCTCAATGTGTTTGCCTCTCTTATGGCTCCGAGGCTCACGTGAGTTGGCTCTTTTGCACTTGTTATCACGCGAGCGGTGTGATCGGCAAGTTCATATTTGGAACAACTTCCAAATCCGTCATGAACTTCCTAAGCCAAACAGCTTCCTTTGCAGCTTCACAAGCCGCAACATACTCCGCTTCCATAGTGGAATCGATGATGCATCCTCGCTGATGCTTCATCATACTACAGACTCCTTCATTCGGAATGAAGGTCGACCCCAAAGTGGATTTCCTACAATCCTTATCGGTGCGAAAGTCGAGAATCTGGTATCCCGTAAGATCAAATCCCCACCGCCATACACTAAGTCGTAGTTCCTCGTTCTCCTAAGATACTTGAGGATTTCCTTCTACCGCCCAATGATCTAATCTCGGATTGGGTGATATCTCACCGACAATTCCTACTGCATAACAGATGTCGGGCCTAGTACACAACATAACATACATCAGGCTCCCTACAGCCGAAGCATATGGAATCCGTCTCATATCCTCAACATCTTGAGGAGTCTTAGGACACTGATCCTTAGACAAGTGAACCCCATGCCGGAAAGGCAGCAAGCCCTTCTTGGAGTTCTGCATCTTATATCTAGACAACATCTTGTCAATATAAGACGCCTGAGACAAGGCTACCGTTTTGTTCTTCCAGTTCCGGACAATCTGGATACCTAGAACGTACTGAGCTTCTCCCAAATCTTTCATTTGGAATTGCGAAGCTAGCCACTTCTTAACGTCAGTAAGAAATTCTACCTCATTCCCAATGAGAAGAATATCGTCCACATACAACACCAAAAATGCGACAGTTTTGTCAACGATTTTCTTGTATCGTCGACATTTTGATCAAACCCATAAGATTTGATCGCCTCATCAAACCTTATATTCCAAGACCTCGAAGCTTGTTTCAGTCCATAAATGGAACTATGAAGCCGACAAACCTTTTGCTCTTGGCCTTGGGCAATGAACCCTTTGGACTGGTCCATGTAGATGGTCTCATCAAGTATACCATTCGAAAAGGTTGTCTTGACGTCCATTTGCCATACCTCGTAGTCATAATACGCGGCAATGGCCAGAAGGATCCTGATCGACTTTACCATGGCAACAGGTGAAAAGGTCTCCTCATAGTCAACTCCTTCAACCTGGGTAAAACCCTTTGCCACTAGTCGGGCTTTGAAGGTCTGCACCTTCCCATCTACGCCACGTTTACGCTTGTAGATCCATTTGCAACCAATAGGTTTTACCCCATCCGGTTGATCCACAAGCTCCCAGACAGAATTGAAGTACATAGACTCCATTTCCTGGTGCATGGCTTTAATCCATTCGTCTTTGTCAACATCAACCATTGCCTGATCATATGTAAATGGATCCTCACATTCATCATCAGGAGCGACGATTGAGGTTTCAGCTAAACCCATGTAGCGATCAGGCTGTTTCACAACCCTCCCACTACGTCGAGGCATTCCCAACTCTTGGGAACGGACTTGACTAGACGTGCTAGCATCAACAACACTAGTTGACGTACTAGCCCCATCAGCAACTCTTGCTAATTTACTGTCTATTTCATTTAACACAACTTTACTCCTTGGTAAATGATCGCTGACGTGGTCTTCCTCTAGGAAAGTGGCGTTTGTCGACACAAGCACCCTATTTTCCTTAGGATCGTAAAACAGACCACCCCTAGTCTCTTTAGGGTAACCTACGAATAGACACAATTTCGAACGGAGTTCCAACTTTTTTGGGTTTGACACCAACACGTGGGTCGGGCATCCCCAAATTCTGAAGTGATGTAAACTGCCTTTACGTCCACTCCAGAGCTCGAAAGGTGTTTCACAAACACTCTTCGGCAGAACATTGTTCAAAATATAGACCGCAGTCTCCACTACGTAACCTCAGAAAGAATCAGGGAGACGAGCATAACTCATCATCGATCGAACCATGTCCAACAAGGTTCTGTTTCTCCTCTCCGATACACCATTCTTCTGTGGCATACCAGGTACTGAGAGTTGGGACGTAATTTCGTGTTCTATCATATAGTCCTGGAATTCAGTGTCCATGTACTCTCCACCTCGATCCGATCGAAGTGTTTTAAGCAATTTACGTAAGAGGTTCTCAACCTCAGTCTTGTACTCCTTGAACTTTTCAAGAGTTTCAGACTTCCTGTCCATTAGGTAAATATACCCATATCTCGAGTAATCGTCTATGAAAGACACGAAGTACTCATAACCGCCCCGAGCTTTAACATTCATCGGACCACAGAGGTCATAATGTACTAACTCAAGAGGCTCTTTGACTCTATATCCTTTTCCACTAAAAGGACGTTTGGTCATTTTGCCCTCAAGGCATGACTCACACACCGGTAAAGAGCTTTCTTCCAACTCGTTTAGAAGTCCACTCTTCATTAGTTTCTCAATCCTATTGAGATTAATGTGGCCTAACCGTAGATGCCAAAGATGGGCATTTTCCTTAGGAGAAACTTTCGCTTTCTTAGTTCGTGTTTCTGCAGTTTTAAACAATTCAGTATTCAAAACACTTTTGACCGAATTAGGTTTCAAAAGATATAGATTATGCTCGAGTGAAGCTGAACAAATAACATTGTCTTTGAAAGAAATAAACACTTTATTTAATTCAAAAGAAACACAAATAGATTGTTCAATTAGGCAGGAAATAGAAACAAGGTTTCTAGTAAACCCTGGTACAATGTACAAATTATCTAATAATAAGTACTTTCCGCCAAAGTGTAGCTTCACTGTGCCGATTGCTGCAGCAGAGACAAGCTCCCCGAATCCAACCCGTAGAGTCACCTCACCCTCTCGCAGCGGCTGCCAGGAATCAATCCCCTGAAAAGAAGAACAAACATGGTTAGTGGCACCCGAATCCAATATCCAGGCAGAGTCACTACTCTCCACTAAACAGGTTTCTGTCACAAGTAAATCACATTTACCTTGATTCTTCCTCTCGGCAAGGAATTTGGGACAGTTCCTCTTCCAGTGTCCACCCCCATTTACCTTGATTCTTCCTCTCTGCAACGTCCTTGACCTTCTTGCCCTTGTGGGCGGCAGCTCGGTCAGTTTTACCCCTCTTCATCCTCTTCTTCCCTTTCGAGCGTGAAGGAGCAACAGGTTTCGTCCCAAAGGTCGAATCCCTATGATAAGACCTGTAGGCAACATTTGCCTCAGATTCCGATGCCTTGACCCTGTTCAAGGACTGAAAATTCTGTAGCTCATTGAGGAGGGTAGTCAGAGTGTAGCTAATCTTGTTCATAACAAAGATTGCTACAAAAATCAAGGAAACTCTTCTAAGAGTCTCCGAATAAAATCGACTTGGCTCGACTCGTCGATCGAAGCCCCGTTCATCTCAAATTGATTAAAGTGGGTCATCATGTCTAGAACATGTTCACGGACGACGACCCTCTTTCATCCGTGCGTTGAAGACGTATTTGAGCGAGTCATGCCGGACCTGAAAGGACTGTTGCCCAAACATTTCCTGCAAGGACTCCATGATCTCCTTGGCGGTGACCATCAACTCATGCTTCTTTGCCAAAATATCAGACATGCTGGCAATAATGTAGACCTTGGCCTTTTCATTGGCCCTGATACATCGATCGTATGCATCACAAACACTCCGCGACGCAATCGAACCTGGCATCTGAGGACACTACTCAGACAGCACGAACTTAATGTCGTCAGTTACCAAAATTGTGTTTATGTTGTTTTTCCAACTTTGGTAATTATCTCCCACTAATTTATCGGACGCTTGAGTAGAGCTATTATTATTGCTAGACATGTTTTAAGTCAAAGAATTAAGAAAACTTTGTGTTAGTCTCGCAAAAAACTTTTGAAATCCAATCAAGTTTTAGCAAAATTGTTTCATGATCCCTAGGTCATTCAAAATCTTGCAATGATATCCTAAAGGGTTAGAATGACCGCCACCGAAGGGTGAACAAAACACTCCTCCTCTAAGACGAGACTTTCTCGATCAGACCCTAATCCCAAAATAACTCTTATTCCATTAGGCGTCCAATTACCATTGTTCGGTCGAATTCATTAACACTTAACGAATTCTGTGAGTGTCACCCTCAATCTTTAAGTTTCCAAGCATCCGTCCAAACAATAGCCACCGAAGGTGAACCAAGAAGGAAAACCAACCAGAAATCTGTATCCCTTTCGGAATTCACGGTGTTCGACTCCCATGATCGGAGCCCTCCAGAAGGGATTATGCGGTCCAGGCCAAACTAGCGAGGCGCGGATCATAGGCGTCTCACGGTGTGAATCGAAAGAAGAGACCGTGGGTCTCGTTTTCAAAAGTCCCGCTCCCACTCACTATAAGCACTCTCTCCATCCACGATGATATTGACCTATACAAATGCCACCCGAAGAAGGACGCTCCCATTTGCGCCCACGAGGCCGAGTATAGATCTCACGGTGCGGACTTAATGGAGATTTGTGGTGGAAATTCAAATGTATCTCATACACTTTATTTCCTCCCACTCGTGATTTAATTTTAATAGGGATTGACCTAGATAAACCTACTAAAATTTACCTAAGTCTACCAATATAACTCTTATATGGTATTAACCTAAGTCTATAATCACATTATAACTCGAGTCTATGTGAGTAAATTAAAAACTTTTAATTAACGACACTCACGATAAAGTATAATCTAAGAATCTCCTAACGAATTCACTCCCGGTGCGGTTTCGGTGTAGGGTGTTCCACAAGCGTCAACTTAAATACCCCAGCCTTAGACAAAACCTTCCTTAGACAGAGTTACTAATCAGTCTCCATTCATAGACTAAACTTTGATTTCCTAATTTCTAATCTCATTAGAAAATAGAAAACCTAAGTCTAATTATTCAAGTTCTAAACTCTTTAAAACTAATAATTAACTTAGGTTGCATGCATTTCTATGTTATAGTGCTTGATCATTCATCACATGAATAACTATATACTATAACATAATATAATTCATCAAATGAATATAAATGCATGAGCATACTTTAATCTAAAAAATATAACACTTATATTAATTAAATTAAACATGCATTATATTATAACTCTTATAATATAATCTATCATGCAAACTATATATTATAACTCTTATAATATAAATGATGCATGAAAATGTTTAACCTAAGGTGGGATTTTAAATCCATAGGTATACATTATGCACATAGAATTTAATTAAATCATACATCTCATGCATAAAATAATTAAATAGCAAACTTGGACCGATTTTGGCACCTAGGGGCAATTATTTAATTAAATAACATTAATATAACACTTATATTAATATTATTTAACAAAATAATTAAATAAATAAAATAAATACATTTTACAAATTAAGAAATTAAAAAAAATAAATTAATTTCAGAAAATACTGATGCCCACTAACAACAAAGCAACTGCCCACGTCTGGAACTGCTCGCGAACTGCCCCTCGGCGTGCAGCGTTGCAACGTCGTGGGCAGCGTTGCAATGCTATCGCTTCAAGTGTCGACCCAGCGTTCTCAACGCCAGCGGCGTTGCAACGCTGTCCTGCAGCGCGCCTTACTCCCGTTAGCACAACGTTGAGACGCCAAGGAACAGCGTCTCAACGCCGTCGCCTGTACAGCAAACTCCTTTGCTGTTTGTGCTTCGAAATTTGCCCGTTTTCGCTCCGATTTCTTCACAGCAACACTTGCTACTAAAGACTCAGACTTTACAAACTCGATTTACAACAAAATGCCCAAAAATAATGGGCCCTTACATTGATCTCATCAACATAAATTGTAAATCTAATCTAGTGCCAAAACCGAAAACATCCAAATTCGCAAACCAGCATTCATCTCATGAATTCAAAGTAAATTACCCACCTATTTTAACAAAAAATAGTGCATAATGAAGAACCATCAACCTGGCTCTGATACCAATTGAAGGGAATTAAAATCCCCGCGCAGCGGAAGACGATCGAATCGTCATGGTATCATTACGCTACTTGAATTTTGTCAAAATGATCTAATTATTAGATCTAGGCTAAACATACAAAAGAGGAAGAAATTAAACAGTAAGGAGAAGTTTACTTACTTGTTGTAGACAAAAACTTCAAATTTTCTTCCTCGGTCACGAACACTTCGTGCTTCTCAACGATCGCTTCTCTCGTACAAAACGAACACCACCAACGACCTTCTCGGTTGTTCTTCCTTAGGAAGAAAGAAAGTGGTGGGACTTTTGTTTTGAAAAGGGAGGAGAATTGAGAGAAAAAGGTTGAGAGAAAACTCTTCTTTTTGGGTGAAATCCAAAAAACGAGGGTGAAAGCTTGAATTCCTTCTTGCAAGAAGGGATTAAATAGTGGAAATGATGGAGTTAAAATCTCCACATTATTACCACTTTACCACAACCATAGGTTATGCAAATCTCATTTGCATAAGCACATAATATAAGATATCTCATATCTCATATTGCAAATCTCATTTGCAATAATTGTGGATTAATTAAATTGGATCACATCCAATTTAATTTCTCTCAATTAATTTCTCCAATTAGCCCTAATTCATCAATTAGGCTAACCTATAGTTTATTATGAATCTCATTCACATTAAACTATATATTATATCATTCATATCTCATATAAATGACATAAATGTCCTTTAAGTGAAATTGAACACTTCAATTTCATACCAAAACTCAAACCCTTCTTTAAATCCAGATTGAGCCAACCGAGGGACCTAATAGACCTACAGTGACAGGCTCCAATGATCCGAGATTAACCTGTCAAACTCTTTTACCCGGTTAATCAACATTCATTAGCTACGGTAACACTCCACTATAGCCCGTAGTTGCACTCCCGTCGATCACGAGAATATTACGTGTCCACTGATATAACCAATGCCCATGAGTCGACCCTTCATAGGTTGTTCGTAGACACGGCTGGGTCAAATTACCATTTTACCCCTGTGTCTACCTCTTGTTCCTTAAGTCCCCACCGCTCCTCTAATGAACAACACATTGTGATGGTCCAACCATACAAAACACCCTTCTCGGGCCAGTGAGAAGGTGGGCGCCCGTTGTCCAAGCCCTGGAGACAACACTTAAGGGAACAACCCCTCTAGTTTCCCTAAAGGCGGGAACGAGTGAATTCCATCTCGCGTAGTTAAGTTCCCAGCTCCCTACTTGGTCCTGTTCGTTAGAAGATAGGCATATTGGGCGATAATCGTGACCACCCTCACCAGCTAGTCAAAGGACGGACCCCGCAGACGAGAGTCCGTAACACGCTCGAAATTCAGGTCGAGTCACTAATGGTCATCTACGAAGTTATTAGTCCTTATTGTTAACGGTGTTACATCAGTAGGTCTAATAATTCACGGTCCGGTCTTGTATAATCTCATTGCACAGGATGCCCCCACTCGCATGTCAACCACATGAACGAGTCAGATCACCTCGTTTGTATCTAATACAAAGCGGGTCGCATCCACAGTGTATCCAGGATTAGGTCTCCAACCCTATCCATATATTGTAGATCGTTCGGATCATTAACTCGAACGTGATCCTCCCTGTGTGTCCACTACACACCGTTCAAGTTCTAGTTCTCTCATAAATTCAATGACCATGGAGCTTAGTTTATTGGAAAAGTTTGTAAATAATGTGAGACACAAAGTAATGAAATAAATAACTCTTATTAATCTCAAACTGTAAACTATAAACACGAGATTAAGACAAAAATCCCAACAACATTATGCATGGTAATAATTACACAACAATTGCATAATTTAAATAGCAAAAATAGACCAATTTTGGCACCCTAGAAATAATTTTAATTATAATAATCTAATTATATTAATTAAAAAATTAAAAATTAAATATAAATTAAATATAAAATATTTTTATATTTAATATATATAAAATAAACGTTTTCTGCCCGTTGTTGAAATGCGCGAAATGTCTCTGGCGTTGCAACGCTGATAGCAGTGTTGCAACGCTACTTCTTGTCGTCTTCTGCCAGTTGAAACGCGTCTCTCGTCAAGCGTTGCAATGCCGATGATAGCGTTGCAACGTTGTCGTCTCCTGCGCGCTCCTTCTGCAAGCGCAGCGTTGCAACGCTCCACACAGATAACACATGGAATCCGCTATTCCTTGCTCGTTTTCGCTCCGATCTTCTCAACAACCACTTTGTTTCAATCGACACGGACTTACAAACTCGATTTACAATTAAAATTGCCCAAAACACCGAGCTCTTACATTGAACGATTCAATGGTGTAAATCTAAGTGCCAAAATTGAAACCATCTAATTTTGCAAAACCGTTCATACATCTCATGCAAAAACAGTAAATCCCACATTGTTCTTGAAAAAATCCAGAACATAAATCAAGAACGCAACTTGGCTCTGATACCAATTGAAGGGAATCGAAGTCTCACAGCGGAAGCGATTGTGAATCGCGCGCTCTTGATTTAGTTACAACTATTTAATTCAAGAACATATATAACTATATTAAGCATATGAACATAATGGACAGCAAGAAAGTTACCTTTAAAGAATCTTTCTTCAAGTGCTCCTCCTCTCTCACGATCAAGATCTCAGCAACACGAACTCGTACAAATACCGACACTACCACCGGATCTTCTCCATTGTTCTCTAGGTGAGGGAGGAATGTGGGTTCCCTTTAGGAGAGGTGAGGTGTTTTGTGAGAGAGATGTTGGTGTCTTGGAACCTTTCCAACAACACAACAAAAACTTGGAATCAGTTAACCTAGTTGCATCTCATGCAACCATGTATATAGGGGAATAGGATGGAAATGACCATCCTACCCCTCATTTATTCTCTCTTTAGTATATAGTTTATATATGAATCTAATTCACATTAAAACTATATATTATATCAATTATATCATATATAATTGATATAACACCTCATGTATGAAATTGAACACTTCAATTTCATTCCTAACTTTATACCCTCAATATTATCATATTGAGCCAACGGAGAGACCTAATGGACCTACAGTTCATGAGCTCCAATGATGTGAGATTAACTGATCAAACTCTTTGATCCAGTTAATCAATATTTATTAACCACAAGTCACTCCACTATAGACTTGTAGTTGCACTCTCCTCACTGTAGATAATATTGTGTCCACTGATATAGTCATTACCCATGAGTCGACCCTTCACAGGTTGTTCGTAATCACGGTTGGGTCAAATTATCGTTTTACCCCTGTGATTACCTCTTTGCTCCTTAAGCACCACTGATCCTCTAATGAACAACAAGTCTAAGATCCTACCTTAGACTCATACCCTCATAGAGGGCGGGGCCCCGTTGTTCAAGACCTGGAGTCAGTTCTTAAGGGAACAACCTATCTCATTTCTTAATATAGGAATGAGTGAATTCCATCTATCACAGTTAAGTTCTCAGCTACCTACGAGGTTCTGTCCCTGAGAAGGTAGGCTTATTGAGTTGGCTACATGCCACTCTCACCTATACTAGTCTAAGGACAAACCCCTATAAGCGGGGAGTTCTTAACTTGCTCAGATTCGAGTCGAGTCACTAATGACCATCTATAAATTACTAGTCTTATCCTCATTAGCGGTGTTACACCGGTTAAACTAATAATTTGCGATCCATCTTGTATGAACTCTTCATACAGATGCCCCTACTCGCATGTCAACTACATGAATGAGTTGGATTACCTCATTTGTACTAATTACAAAGTGAGCGCATCCATGGTGTTACCAGAATGAGGTTTCCAACCTTATTCTTATACCATAGACTATTTAGGTTATATTCTTGAACACAACCCAAATAGTGTCCACTACACTGATGTTCAAGATAAATGTTATAACCTTGGAGGTTAGTTTATTGGGTTTATAAAGCAAGACTGTAATTCTATCAAAACAAATAACACTTTATTTAATTGATCAAAATTACACAAGTTTAGGGCATAAATTCCAACTGAAGAACAATATAAACACGATACTTGTAATCGACGACCTTAAGTTCGTACTTACTGAGGAGTGTCCTCAGTTTCCGACCTCGATTGCATCACGAAGTGTTCGTGATGCCTACCATCGATGGATCAGGGCCAATGACAAGGCCAAGGTCTACATCATTGCCAGCTTATCTGAAATATTGGCAAAGAAGCACGAGTTGATGATCACCGCTAAAGAGATCATGGAGTCTCTGCAAGACATGTTTGGACAACAGTCCTTTCAGGTCAGGCATGACTCGCTCAAACACGTCTTCAACGCCCAGATGAAAGAAAGGACGTTTGTCCGTGACCACGTTCTAGACATGATGACCCACTTTAATCTGGCGGAGATGAACGAGGCTTCAATCGATGAGTCGAGCCAGGTCAACATTGTCTTGGAGACTCTTCCGAAGAGCTTCCTTCAGTTTCGTAGCAACGCTGTTATGAACAAGATAAGCTACACTCTGACCACTCTTCTGAACGAGCTATAGAACTTCCAGTCCTTGATGAGGATCAGGACACCGGAAGCTGAGGCAAATGTTGCTGCGGAGTCCTATCACGAGGGTTCGACCTGCAGGACAAAGTATGTGGCTCCTTCTCGCCCAAAAGGGAAGAAGAAGATGAAGAAGGGTAAAGTTGACCGAGCTGCCGCCCAAAAGGGCAAGAAGGTCAAGGAAGTTGTAGAGAAAGGAAAGTGTTTCCACTGCAATGGGGACGACCAGTTGAAGCGTAACTGTCCCAAGTTCCTTGCCGAGAAGAAGAATCAAGGAAAATGTGATTTACTAGTGACTGAAACTTGTTTAGTGGAGAGTAGTGACTCTACCTGGATATTGGATTCGGGCGCCACTAACCTTGTTTGTTATTCTTTTCAGGGAATTGATTCCTGGCAGCATCTGCGAGAGGGTGAGGTGACTTTACGGGTTGGATCCGAGGAGATTGTCTCTACTGCAACAATCGGAAAAGTGAAGCTCTACTTTGGCAGGAATTACTTATTGTTAGACAATTTGTATATAGTTCCAGGGTTTACTAGAAACCTCGTTTCTATTTCCTGTTAGCTTGAACATTGTATTTTCGTTTCTTTTAGTGGCAATAAAGCGTTTATTTCTCGAAATGAAAACTTCATTTGTTCTGCTTCACTTAAGTCTAATTTGTATGTTTTGAAACCTAATTTGGTTAAAAGCGTTTTGAACACTGAATTATTTAAGACTACAGAAACACAAACTAAAAGATTAAGTTTCCCAAAAGAAAATGCTCATCCTTGGCATCTAAGGTTAGGCCATATCAATCTCAATAGGATTGAGAGACTTGTGAAGAGTAGACTTCTAAGCGAGTTGGAAGAAAACTATTTACCGGTGTGAGAGTCATGCCTCGAAGGCAAAATGACCAAACGTCCTTTTAGTGGAAAAGGATATAGAGCCAAAGAGCTCCTTGAGCTTATACATTCTGACCTCTGTGGTCCGATGAGTGTTAAACCACGAGGGGATTACGAATACTTTGTATCTTTTATAGATGACTATTCGAGATATGGGTATATTTACCTAATGCATAAGAAGTCTGAAACTATTAAAAAGTTCAAGGAGTATAAGACTGAGGTTGAGAACCTGTTAGGTAAAACGTCAAAACACTTCGATTGGATCGAGGTGGAGAGTACATGGACACAAAATTTCAGGACTATATGATAGAACATAGAATTACGTCTCAACTCTCAGCACCTGATATGCCACAGCAGAATGGTGTATCGGAGAGGAGAAACAGAACCCTGTTGGACATGGTTCGGTGATGATGAGTTATGCTCGTCTCCCTGATTCTTTTTGGGGTTATGCAGTAGAGACTGCGGTCTATATTTTGAACAATGTTCCGTCGAAGAGTGTTTGCGAAACACCTTTCGAACTCTGGAATGGACGTAAAGGTAGTTTACACCATTTCAGAATTTGGGGATGCCCGACCCACGTGTTGCTGCCAAACCCGAAAAAGTTAGAACTCCGTTCAAAATTGTGCCTATTTGTTGGTTACCCAAAAGAGACTACGAGTGGTCTGTTTTACGATCCTAAGGAAAATAGGGTTCTTGTGTCGACAAATGCCACTTTCGTTGAGGAAGACCACATCAGGGATCATTTACCTAGGAGCAAAATCGTGTTGAACGAAATGGACAGTACATCAGCAAGAGTTGCTGATGGGGCTAGTACATCAACAAGTGTTGTTGATCCAAGCATGTCTAGTCAAGTCCGTTCCCAAGAGTTGGGAATGCCTCGACGTAGTGGGAGGGTTCTGAGACAGCCTGAACGTTACATGAGTTTAACTGAAACCCAAGTCGTCACTCCTGATGATGACTACGAGGATCCATTGACCTATGATCAGGCAATGACAGACGTTGACAAGGACGAATGGATTAAAGCTATAGACCAGGAAATGGAGTCGATGTACTTCAATTATGTCTGGGAGCTTGTGGATCAACCGGATGGGGTAAAGTCGATCAGGATCCTTCTGGCCATTGTCGCATATTATGACTATGAGGTATGGCAAATGGATGTCAAGACCGCCTTCTAGAATGACAACCTTGACGAAATCATGTACATGGACCAACCCAAGGGGTTCAGAACCCAAAGCCAAGAGAAAAAGGTTTACCGGTTTCATAGGTCCATTTATGGACTGAAACAAGCCTCGAGGTCTTGGAATATAAGGTTTGATGAGGCTATCAAATCTTATGGCTTTGATCAGAATGTTGAGAGCCTTGTGTCTACAAGAAAATCGTCGACAAAACTGTCGCATTTCTGATATTCTACGTGGATGATATCCTTCTCATTGGGAATGAGGTAGGATTTCTTACTGACGTAAGGAAATGGCTAGCTTCGCCATTCCAAATGAAAGATTTGGGAGAAGCTTAGTATGTTCTAGGTATCCTGATTGTCCGGAACTGGAAGAACAGAACGCTAGCCATATCTCAAGCGTCTTATATTGACAAGATGTTGTCTAGATATAAAATACAGAACTCCAAGAAGGGTTTGCTGCCTTTTAGGCATGGGGTTCACTTGTCTAAGGATCAATGTCCTAAGACTCCTCAAGTGGTTGAGGATATATGAGACGGATCCCCTATGCTTCAGCTGTAGGGAGCCTCATGTATGTCATGCTATGTACTAGGCCCGACATCTGTTATGCAGTAGGGATTGTTAGTAGGTATCAATCCAATCAAGGATTAGATCACTGGACAGCCGTAAAGGCAATCCTCAAGTATCTTAGGAGAACGAGGAACTAGAGCTTAGTGTATGGGAGTGGAGATTTTATCCTTACGGGATACACAGATTCTGACTTTCAGACCGATAAGGATTCTAGAAAATCCACTTCGGGGTCAGCCTTCATTCTGGATGGAGGAGTTGTAGTATGGCGAAGCATCAAGCGAGGATGCATCGCGATTCCACTATGGAAGTCGAGTGCGTTGCGGCTTGTGAAGTTTGAAGGAAGTTGTTTGGCTTAGGAAGTTCATGACGGATTTGGAAGTTGTTCCAAATATGAACTTTTCGATCACGTTGTTTTGTGACAACAGTGGTGTTGTAGCCAACTCCAGAGAGTCTCGGAGCCATAAAAGAGGCAAACACATTAAGCGGAAGTATCACCTAATACAGGAGATTGTGCACCGCGGCGACGTGACAGTCACGTAGATAGCGTCGGAGCACAATGTTGCTGATCCATTTACAAAGCCCCTCACGGCTAAGGTGTCTGAGGGTCACCTAGAGAGTCTAGGTCTTCGAGTGCTTCCTGACTAGGGGGAGAATTGTAAACGGGTATTCAATGCCCTAGTTTATTGTATTACTTCATTGTAATTTATTGTACATTTCAGAAATGTATTTGCTCCACTAGCTTAGTCCAAGTGGGAGTTTGTTGGGATGTATGTCCTAATCTCGTTTAGTTTGTAAATTTCACATTTTAAATTAATAAAAGTTATTTATTTCATCATTTTGTGTCTCGCGAATTTTACAAACTTTGTCCAATAAACTAAGCTCTAGGGTCATTGAATATATTAGAGAACTAGAACTTGAACAGGGAGGATCACATTCGAGTTAATGACCCGAACGGTCTACAGTATATGGATAGGTTTGGAGACCTAATCCTGGATACGTTGTGGATGCGGTCCGCTTTGTATTAAGATACAAACGAGGTGATCTGACTCGTTCATGTGGTTCACATGCGAGTGGCGGCATCCTGTACAATGAGATTGTACAAGACCGAACCGTGAATTATTAGATCTACTGATTTAACATCGTTAACAATATGGACTAATAACTTCGTAGATGACCATTAGTGACTCGACACGATCACGAGCGTGTTACGGACTTACATCTGCGGTCCGTCCTTTGACTAGTACGGGTGAGGGTGGTTACAGTTACTCGCCCATTATGCCTATCTTCTCAGGGATAGGACCAAGTATGGAGCTGGGAACTTAACTACGCGAGATGGAATTCACTTGTTCCCGCTTTTAGGAAAACGAGAGGGGTTGTTCCCTTAAGTGCTGTCTCTAGGGCTTGGACAACGGGTGCCCACCCTCTCATTGGCCCGAGAGGGGTGTTGTGTATGGTTGGACCATTATAACGTTGTTGTTCATTAGAGGAGCAGTGGGGACTTAAGGAGCAAGAAGTAGACATAGGGGTAAAACGGTAATTTGACCCAGCAGTGTCTACGAATAACTTGTGAAGGGTCGACTCATGGGCATTGGTTATATCAGTGGACACATCTTGTCTTACATTGACGGGAGTGCAGCTACGGGCTTTAGTGGAGTGTTACCGTAGCTAATGAATGTTGATTAACCGGGTTAAAGAGTTTGACAGGTTAATCTCGAATCATTTGAGCTCGTCACTGTAGGTCCATAAGGTCCCTCGGTTGGCTCAAACTGGATAAATACAAGGTTTACATTTTTGGTGTGAATTTGAAGTGTTCAAGTTCACTAAAGGGTAATTATGTCATTTATATGAGATATGAATGATATATTATATAGTTTAATGTGAATGAGATTCAAAATAAACTATAGGTTAGCCTAATTGTTGAATTAGGGCTAATTTGGAGAAATTAGATTGAGAGATATTAAATTGAATGTGATTCAATTTATAAATCCACAATATTACAAATGTGATTTGTAAAATGAGATATGAGATATCTTATTATATGTGGTTATACAAATATGATTTGCATAACCTATGGTTGTGGTAAAATGGTAAATAGGTGGAGATTTCAACTCCACCTATCACCATTATATAAACCCCTTTGCAAGAAGGGGTAGTGAGTGATTTTGCTCATTTTTGGATTTCTCACCAAGAGCACTTACCAATTCTCTCTCAAACGAAAATCTCTCTCAAATTCTCCTCTTTTCACCAAAATAAAGAATTCCACAATTCTCCTTCTACCAAAAGTAGAACAATCGAGAAATCGAGTGGAGATGTCCGTTCGTTGGGATTGTTCGAGGAGTTCGAGATCGTTGAGAAGAACACGAAGAGTTCGTGATCGAAAGAAGGAAATTTAAAGACGGTTTTCAACAAGTAAGTGATTCTTCCTTGATGTTTTTCCTTCTAATTAGCATGTTTAACCTTATACTATTAGATAGTTTGATTTTAAGAAAACAAATTGCACAACGATACCACGACGATTCGATCGTCTTCCGCTGCGCGGAGATTCTCATTCCCTTCAGCCTGTAGCCGACTCAATAAGCCTACCTTCTGAGGGACAGAACCTTATAGGTAGCTGGGAACTTAACTCTGCAAGAAGGGATTCACTCATTCCTAAATTAGGGAATCAGATAGGTTGTTCTCTTAGGGCCCGTTTGATAACATTTCCGTTTCCCGTTTCTTGTTTCTGTTTCTCATTTTTTAAGAAACAAACTTGTTTGATAATCCATCCCGTTTCTTATTCCTAAAATTTGAGAAACGTTTCTAAAATTTGGTCTAAATTTTAGAAACTATATAAAGTAGTTTCTTTCTGTTCCGTTTCGTTTTATTTTTAAATGTTCTCATTTTTGCTAAACTGACTATTCAACTTGTTTGTTTAATGTGCGCCTGACACTTTCTCCTTCTCTCACAGGTCTCAAGTTCGATCCATGGGAAGTACAAATGTTTGTTTTTTTGTTTTTTTTTATCAATTTCGAATTTTTGCAATATATATATATAGTTTCAGTTTTTATAAATAACAATAATATATAAATTTATATTATTATTATATATATATTTATTTTTATTTCATTTATTAATTTTATCATGTGTATATTTATATTATTTTAATTTAAAATTTAAAATTATATATATGTATTATTTGAGTTTTGAATTTTAATTTTTCAATCTTTATATTTATATATTATTGTAATTTTGCAATAAATAAATTTTGTTCACTAAAACATTCCTTTAGCCTCATTTTAATATTTTACAACCACAACATTTAGCAATATAATTGAGTTTGATCTGAGTCGACATCATTTAAGACGAATGACTCGAGTAAGAGATGAGAATACAACTCAAATTTGAACAACATTTGAAGGATAAAATAATTTTATTTATTTACTTTTATTAATAGTTAATTTTGCATCGAGATTTGTTCGTATTTGATAATATAAATTTGTTATAATTAATTGTATATTTATAAATACAAGAAACAAGAAACAAGAAAGGGTTATCAAACAAGTTTATGTTTCTATTTCTTGTTTTCAAAGAAACAAGAAACAGAAATAGTTATCAAACATATTCTTGTTTCTTATTCTTAAAAAATGAGAAACAAGAAACAAGAAACAAGAAATAGGAAACAAGAAACAGGAACGTTATCAAACGGGGCCTTAAGAATTGAATCTAGGTCTTGAACAACGGGGCCCCGCCTTCTTACTGGCCGAAGAAGGATTAAGTTTATGGTAGGACCATAGACTGGTAGTTCATTAGAGGATCAATGATGCTTAAGGAGCAAGAGATAGTCACATGGGTAAAATGGTAATTTGACCCAGCTGTGACTATATCAATGGATACAACACAGTCAACAGTGAGAAGAGTGCAGCAACGAGTCTATAGTTGAATGGCTCGTAGTTAATGAATATTGGTTAATTAGATCAAAGAGTTTGATCGATTTAATCTCGTATCATTGAAGCCCATGATCTGTAGATCCATTAGGTCCCTCCGTTGGCTCAACATAGAAATATTGAGGGTTTATAGTTTAGAGAGAAATTAAAGTGTTCAATTTCATATATTGTGATATAATTGATATAGTATATAGTTTAATCTATATACTAAATATGAGAAATGCATTATAAGAGCACTATAGGGGTAGAATGATCATTTTCACCCTATTTCCCTATAAATATGTGCATGAGATGCACATTTTGTATGCATTCCAAGGCATTTTGTAAGAAACCCTAGTGCTCTTTTTGTAAGTGTTGTTGGAAAAGTTCCAAAACACTTATCTCTCTCAAAATTCCTCATAACTCCAAAAGAGGTTTCCCACCACCTTCCCTCTCCTAGAGATACAATGGACAAGACTTAGTAGTTGCATCGAGATCGTTGGAAATGTGAAATCAGACTTGTTCGTGATTCGTTGAGAACGCGAGTTCGTTGATATCACTAAGGAGAAGCATTGGGAGATTTACAAAGGTAATATACTTGTCCAATTCTAATATGCATGCTTAATCGCTTTTATATATGTCTTTGATTTGATCTACTTAACATCTTACAAGAACACGCGATTCAAATCGCTTCCGCTCCAAGATTCCATCCCATCAATTGGTATCAGAGCCAATTGTGTTCTTGTTTTTGTTCTAGATCTGTCAAAAACATAGGTGGGGTTGCATGAAATTCATGAAATGAATATTCGGTTTGCAAATTAGATGTTTTCATTGAAATGTTCAATGTAAGGGTCCGGTGTTTTAGGCAATTTTAATTGTAAATCGAGTCTGTAAGTTCATGTCGATCGAGGCAAAGTTGTTGCTGGGGAGAACGGAGAAAAAACGAGCAAAAATGGAAGAAGAGCTTGTTGTTCTGTATACAGCGTTGCAACGCCGTTAAGGCGGTCTTTGAGCTGCAGGAGACGCAGCTTTGCAACGCGAGCATTGGCGTTGCAATGCTGAGGCGTCACAACGCTGACACGAGGAGGCTCAACGTTGCTTTAAAAATAAATAAGAAAAGAAAATGAAAGAAATGTTTATTATATTTTGGTTTTGTTTTAAAAATAAAAGAAAAGAAAGAAAAGAAAAGGGAAAAGGACAAAGGAATTAAAAAAAAAGAAGGAAATGGGTGGTGGGAACTCCACCACCGTTTGGTTATTTTTAAAAAAATTTCTTTCCATTTCTGATAGCACACAAAATGTGTTATCCTTAGGCTTAAATTTTGTTAGTTTTATGATAATTTCAGGGTTTTAACTTATTTAATTTGTTGAAATTCTGGTTAAAGAGCAATATGAGAATGGATGGAGAATTATGGGTGAAAAAGGAGCCAAAATTGACATTAAATGGAAGAAGCAAGGTCAAAACAAGCCATCAAATTCGAGGAGATGGCGTTGCAACGCCATTCAGGGCGTTGCAACGCTCTGTGTGCAGTCATTCAACCATAGAAATCCATGCCGACAGCGTTGCAACGCCCAACACGCAGCAACTACGCCTTGAAGATCCGTGGCGATGGTGTTGCAACGCTGCCTTGTAGCGTTGCAACGCTTTCGCCGATAACTTCTGACGCGCGAGGGTAGCGGCGTTACCTGTAACGCCGTCTCGGGCGTTGCAACGCTACATCGATTAGCAAACACGCCCAAGGGTAGCAGCGTTGTAACGCTGCCTGATATTTTCCATGTATGAATTATTCGCTAGGGCACGGCGTTGCAACGCCATGCCCAGCGTTGCAACGTCATCCTATTGATATAAAAAGGAAAAGATGCATCTTGGATGAGGGGGCCTTTTTGGAGAGATTTTAACACCATTGTTTAAAGATATTTGTGAGAGATTGTAAGAAGATTTTGGAGAGATTTCGAGGAGAAGACTTTTTGGAGCTCGGGGTTCATGATAGGTGTCGGGATCGTTGTCGTTCACGCCACGAGAGTTCTTTCTTCGTTCTTTTTACTTTTATTGTTGAACTATGGTTTTGTATTTGAGTTTAGTAGGATTTATAGTGGACATGAGTAGCTAAACTTGTTATCTTAGGGATAGATGTAGCCTTTTAATTATGTTATTTTGTTGAATTGACTGCCTTTGGTTTATTGTAATGCTTTTATTCATGCAATTGCATCCTTAATGCTTATAGACTCTTGATCACGGTTTATTTGTTCTTAGGTCTGAATTTATTCTTGAGAAAGATACTTTAGATCTGATCTCTTTTGCATGACTGATAGTTACTTTGACGTGAGAATGATTGAAGTGCTATTAGAAACCCATAAGAATTGAACTTAGTGCGATGTTTGATTTTTAGGTTGAACAGAGATGTTTAATTCTATGTCTTGCATGAGATTCACTTGCCTCGAGAGAGGTTATTTGTTATCTTAGTTTCTTGGTTTATAAAAGTAGTGCAATAACCCATTAGCATGATCTCAATAAAATAGCTAATTAATTGGTGAAATCTAGTCTCTAAGATATTCGTCTCTCCTGATTGTTCTCAACTTTCACTCTTTGATTTTATGTTTTCACCTCACTTTAAAGTCTAATTTTCTAGATAAAATTGAGTGGTGTTATTGATAGGAATTAATTGAATTAAATATCCAATCCTGTGGACGATACTCGTACTCAAATTCACTATATTAAAACTTGACCCGTACACTTGTGGTATTGCAAAATTTACGCAACAAGTTTTTGGCGTCGTTGCCGAGGATTGGCGTTTATTTAATTCTTTTGATACTATTAAGAAGTCACTTAGTCTTAATCTAGAGTTTGTGTTTCTTTTTTGTGTGTTTGTTTTTGTTAGTTTTTTTTTATTGTGATTTTGTGTTAAGTTTTGTGTTTCTTTTAGTTTTGTGTTGTTTTTGTTAGTTTTAAATTTTCTATTTTTCTTTGTGTTGTGTGTTGCATGCGAAGTAACTTAGAAACTGATCTAGTTTCTTTTGATCCTGAAGTTGATAGAACTTTCAGAAGGAAGCTTAAGGAGACTAAGGACAAGGTCAGAATCATGGAGGAGCAACAGGGAGAGTATAAGCCCATTAGGGAGCACTTCCAGCCCACTTTTGCTAGAAACCAATCTGGAATTATTTATGCTCCAATTCAGGCTAATAATTTTGAGATAAAGACGGGTCTCATCCAGATGGTTCGAGAAAATGCCTTCAGAGGACATGCCACTCGAGGATCCGAATCGCATCCGAGATCCTTCCTTTGTTGAAATCATGTACACGGTAAAAATTAATGGTGTATCTCCACGATGCTATTAAACTTACGATTGTTTCCTTTTTCTCTCAGTAGGATAAGGCAAAATTCTGGTTGGAGTCATTGGCCACAGGTAGTATTAGTACTTGGGAGGAATTAGCTTAGGCATTCTTGGCTAAATACTTCCCACCTGCCAAGACTACGAGGCTGCGCATTGAGATTGGCACTTTCAGACAGCAAGATGGAGAACAGATGTTTGAGGCTTGGGAAAGATACAAAGATTTACTTAGAAAATGCCCACAACATGGTTACCGTGACTTGTTGCAAATTCAATTATTTTATAATGGATTATCTGGAAATAATAAATCACTTTTGGATGCAGTTGCTGGGGGATCAATATTTTCTAAGTCTGCAGAGGATGCTCGTACTTTGCTTGAGGAGATGGCGGCCACTAGTTATAATTGGCATTACGAAGATCAACGCACCAAACTGTGGCGAGGATGTACGAGATAGATGAGGTAAGTTCCATCAAGTTCCATATGACTTCCCTAACTAGTGCGTTGAATAAACTTGCAGGTACAGGTAATAGTGAATCCATAGCTGCAGTTGCAGCTGCTAACAAACTTGTAGGTGTTGAAGGTCTGGAACCTGAGTAGGCTCAATATGTCAACAAAAGAGGTTATGAGTACCGTGGAAATCAGAATCAAAATCAGTTGCCCACTCACTATCATCCAGTTTGCGCAATCATGAAAATTTTTCTTATGCTAATCAGAAGAATATTTTGCAGCCTCCTCCAGGTTATGCACCTACAACTGAGGGCAAACCATCTCTGGAGGACATGATGAGTTCATTCATCACTGAATCCAGGAATTGAACCAACAAGTTTGAAAATGTAGTGCTAAGTTTGAGCAACACAGTGAACTCACATGGAGCAGCCATTAAGAACATAGAGGTACAGATCAGTCAGATGGCAACCACCCTAAACACGCTGCAGAAAGGTAAATTTCCTAGTGACATTGAGGTGAATCCTAGGGAACAGTGCAACGCTGTAACCCTAAGAAGTGGTAAGGAGCTTGCTGAAACTGAAAAGGTAAATTCTGAAGAGCAGCTCAATTCTAATGCTAAGAAGGATACAGAGGAAGTGGTAGAGGAAGCGAACACATCGAAACAAACAGAGAAGATTTCTGATTTCTCTATTCCTATTGTTCCTAACTCTATTCCTTATCCTCAGCGCTTTCAAAAGAAAAAGATTGACTCTGATTTTGCTAAATTTCTTAATATGTTTAAGAAACTGTACATTAACATTCCTTTTGCAGATGCCTTGGAACAAATGCCTAAATATGCAAAATTCATGAAGGAAGTCCTATCCAGAAAGAAGAAGTTTGACAAATATGAGACAGTCAATCTCACTGAAGAATGCAGTGTTGTACTCCAGAGGAAGCTACCACAAAAATTGAAAGATCCTAGGAGTTTTACTATTCCTTGCAATATTGGTAGTATTTTTGTTGATAGAGCTTTATGTGATCTAGGGGCTAGTATTAATTTGATGTCTTTATCTGTTTACAGAAAACTAGGTCTTGGGGAGGTGCAACCTACAACCATCTCACTACAGTTGGCAGACCGTTCTATCAAATATCCCAGAGGTATTGTAGAAGATGTGTTGGTCAAAGTTGAACAGTTTATTTTTCCTGCAGATTTTGTGGTCCTGGATATGGAGGAAGATTCTGAGATCCCAATTATTTTGGGGCGACCTTTCCTGGCCACTGGAAGAGTATTGATAGACGTGCAGGATGGTAAGTTAACTCTAAGAGTTGGTGAGGACAAGGTTGTATTTGACATTTTTCGATCCTTGAAGTACCCTGATGAGGTAAGTACCTGTCACATGATCGATATTCTGGATAATGTTGTGAATACACCTAGAGAGTTAGTTTTATCTGTTGACCTTTTAGAGGCTTGTATGACAAATTCAATGATAGATCAGTTAGAAATTTTGGATCATGAAGTTACTTACTGTAATGAATCACTGAATCAATTGTCTAAACTTCAATATGAACAATTTTCACAACTGCATGTCACTAAGGTAGAAGAAACAAAACCTCCTGTTCTAAAGTTGAAACAATTACTTGGACACCTGCATTACACTTTCTTAGGAAATTTATCTACGTATCCTGTAATTATTTCTGCCTTATTTGGTTATTTGATCTTTGTTGTTCTTTTTGTTTTCAGATGTGAAAGAAGAAAAAAAATAAATAAAAAAAAATATGGTCTAGCTAAAAGATGTTAAAGAAAGCGTTGAACGGGAGGCAACCCGTTGTATTTTAATTCAGTTATTTCAATTTTATTTTATTTTATTTCATTAGACTATTATTTTATTTTACTTTATTTTATTTATCATTTTATCATTTCTTAGTTGGTTGACATTTTTTTTGTTTTCTGTTTTCAGGTTTAAAAAAAAAAGGATTCGAAACGGCGTCGCAACGCTTATCCAAGCGTTGCAACCCTTACGCTGGTGTTGCAACGCCACGCGTTTTCTCAGTCACGCGAACCGTGAGGATAGCGTTGCAACGCTGCTCTTAGTGTTGCAAAGTGTTGCAACGCTGCTCTTAGCATTGCAAAGCGTTGCAACGCTGTCGCGAAATCTGGGATTTTAAAGTTCCAGATTTCGCCGAACGAACCCCTAAAGTTTCACTTTCTCTTCTATTTTCTCTCTTCTTTCTTTCAATCTCTCTCAATATTTCCCCAAGATTGTTCATTTTAACCCTTCCCCACTCACTTTTCTTCCTATTTAGTGCTAGATTGGGCTTTTTAGGGCAAGATTCATACCCATTTGAAGGCAAATCGTGGGTAACTATTTCTCTACCCTTTTCTTTCTGATTTCTGTGTTGTTTCTGTCATTAGGCCTAAGATTTGTTGTGTGTTTTGCTATATTATTGTTTAGGGTGATGAATCTTGGGCCTAGATGAATTTTCATAGCATATTGTTGAAATTAGGAGATTTGGGTAGTTTAATGGAAGTGCCCTAGATGTGTTTTCATGGTAAATTGATGTTGGTTTTCAATTTTTTCCATCTTTAGGCATTATTACTCCTTAAGGTTTGAATCTTAAGTTTGGGGTATTGAATTCATTGATTTTGGTAACATAAGTCCCTCCTCCCTAGTTGTGCATTTTGATAAATACATGATTTAGTTGTGCGGTTGTATTTTTGCTCATTAATTTTGGTAAGACAAGTTCTTGATCATTAGGTGCATTTTGATCTTGGTAAGACACTTCCTTGCTCTTTAGTTGTGTTTGTGCTTCTGTTTGAACTGCTCTTCCTACATGAGCATGAGATGAGTTGATTGACCTTGTAGTTGAATTAGTATGTCAATTTGGTCATTTGGATGTCTTCACTTACTAATTGGGAACTTATGCTTGTTGTTGGATGGGGAATGTATAATTGTTTTGCTTGGATCGTTTTTGGGTATATGCTTATTTTTCCCTTGCTCCTAGTATGCCTATGATGAAGTGGTCCACTTTTTTATATGGCCCTCTTGTGTTGTATTTCAACTTCTTGTTCATGATTGATAGGTGGCGAGAATCATTGAGTTCTTATCTTTCTCCCCCATTTACATCATCCTTGGGTAGAGAACTTCAAAGTTTATTTTCACTTATACTTCATGCACCACCCATAGGGCATCTCCTTGCTTTCCTCTTTACTTTGCATTAACTTTGTTACTTGCCCTTGTCTAGTTCTTTCTTTTACACTGTTCCCATATGGCACCAAAAAGTGCAAAGACAACAACTGGCTCTAGTTCTGAATATGATGGACAACGGTTCGTGGATGTTGAAGCTGTGAATCGGTACCAGAGTTATGTAGTGCATCGCGCTCTGGTTCCTGAGCGGGGCATTGTTCCTGGTGACTCCCATCACGGGGACATCTACACCACCATTCAAAGACATTGGCGATTGTTGGTGCAACAACACGAGGTAGGAGTGGTCCCGCTTGTCGCGGGAATTTTATGCCAACATGCCTGCGAGGCTTACCATACCACCGCCGCGAGAGAAAACGCATCCCGTTCGACGTTGTGTCCATTAATGGTATTTTCACTTACACGATTATGAGACTGATGAGTACACTATCTATGTCAGGACACAGTTCAACTCTGCATAGGTACTTGCTACGCTAGCACGGCCTGGGGCTCAATGGGTAACAAGGAGAGGCGAGGTCTCCAAACTCCAGACAGCAGACCTCACCGTGTCCAGCAGAGTGTGGCACAGTTTTATCTGTGCTAGATTCCAGCCGGTTGCACACATGAGTGGCGTGGCGAAGGCGCGCCATCCTCTTGTACGCCATTGTCACTGGCAAGACGATTGATGTAGGCAAAGTCATCAGTCGATACATCAGGCACGTGCGGCGAGGCACGACCACGGGCGGACTAGGCCATCCCTCTCTCATCATCGCCCTCTGTCGTCTTGCCGGAGTCACGTGGACATCCGAGGAGGAGTTGATTCACCCCAAGGGGGTAATGGATAAAAACTACATCATGGGACTTCGGGATCATGATCAAGCAATACTTGCGGGGATGCAAGCAGACAAGCTAGAATTTTTCCTTGACGCAGTCGAGAGTGTGATGGGAGAGGAGGGGCAGCATGAGTCACCACAGCGCCCTGCCCCACAGGAGTACTAGGATCTGGTTCAGGCCATGGCTAGACTCGAGCAGCGGTTCGACCAACATGAGACTCAGAGTCGTAGGGAGGAGCGCCGGATCATGAGACATCTGCAGTACAGTGAGGCCTCTCACCGCCATCTTTATGACTGCCTCCGGCAGATTCATAGCGCAGATCCTTCATTCCCAGGCCCTATGCCTCCTTACGCCTCTTCTGATGAGGAATGAGATTTTTTCATGTTCAGGGCAGTATAGTTCTTTTCTCTCCCCCGTCGTTTCTTTAGCTGATTTGGATGTTATTTTCTTATCTGTATTTCCACATTGAGGACAATGTTGTTCTCAAGTTTGGGGGTGATTGTATGACTTTTCATTATTGTTTACTGCATGAGATTTATCTGACTCCATTCCATCTTCTATCATATTCTTTTCTGCTGTGTGTTTTTGGTGCATTTGATCAATTTCAGGTTAATGGAATGGATTACTCATTGTAAGTTTTTCCTACTTTGACTAGGATAACCACTGATGAAATTTAATTGAGAATTGTGAATAATGTTCATCAGCCTAGAGAACTTGATTAAATTCCAATTTTAGGATGTTTAAAATTGATTAGAGAATTCCTTAAACTAGCACTTAGCCACTACCGGAAAGATCCTGAATGCTTAGGCCAAGTTTATTTTATCCAGAAGATCGTTGTCACCTCGATAGGTTTAGGAGCTAATGAAAGAGCAAGTTTGCTTAATTGAAAATTATACTTTTTTTAAAAAGTTTTTCCACTAAAAAAAAAAGTGATAAATAAGAGGGTACTCCAACATCCTAAGTATTGTGACCAATACTTGTCTTTTGAAGGATTAAACTTAGGATGCAAGTAGTTTTGACAATCTGTATGGTATACGTGCTCAAGTGTCACTATTTTCACCACAAAGTGTTAATATGTTGGAGCGAAGGCATAGACGACTGAAGGATTCCCTCCAAAAAAAAAAATATATATATATATATATATATATATATATAATAAATATGTTGTTAGTAAAATAAAGTTTAAGTTTAGGGGTGAAAGAAAAACAGTGATAAAAGGTAAAAATTTTCTGATTATGTAAATGAGCTAAAGATTTGGAGCCTAGGGCAGGTGTGGAGGAAAATGAGCAGAGGACTCAATAAGGTTATCTTGGGCTTATAAGGACTAAATCTGGAAAAGGCTATCACACACCCACTCAAGGAATAATTTGATTTAATTTTAAAATCTTATTATGTAGTTTTTAATCAATGTTACCCTTTTGATGAATTTATTCTTGATTCATACAATTCCACGAGGTTTGAGTCCAGTAGTATATGAAACTTACTCTGATATGATCCGTCTTTTTCTTATTTTTGCTCGAGGACTAGCAATTGTTTTTTAGTTTAGGGGTGTTTGATAGCACACAAAATGTGTTATCCTTAGGCTTAAATTGTGTTAGTTTTATGATAATTTCAGGGCTTTAACGTATTTAATTTGTTGAAATTCAGGTTAAAGTGCAATATGAGAATGGATGGAGAATTATGGGTGAAAAATGAGCCAAAATTGACATTAAATGGAAGAAGCAAGGTTAAAACAAGCCATCAAATCTGAGGAGATGGCATTGCAACGCCCAGCACGCAGCAACTACGCCTTGAAGATCCGTGGCGATGGCGTTGCAACGCTGCCTTGTAGCGTTGCAACGCTACTTCGATAGCTAAAGGCGCGCGAGGTCCTGGAATATAAGATTTGATGAGGCAATCAAATCTTATGGTTTTGACCAGAATGATGATGAACCTTGTGTCTACAAGAAAATCATCAATAGTTTTGTCGCATTCATCATTCTCTATGTGGATGATATCCTACTCATTGGGAATGATGTAGGTTATCTTACTGACATCAAGGAATGGCTAGCTACGCAGTTCCAAATGAAAGATTTGGGTGATGCGTAGTTTGTTCTTGGGATCCAGATTGTCCGGAACTGCAAGAATAAAACACAAGCCTTGTCTCAAACATCTTACATAGACAAAGTGTTGTCAAGGTTTAAGATACAAGATTCCAAAAAGGGATTGATGTCATTTAGACATGGAATCCATTTGTCTAAGGAACAGTGTCCTAAAACACCTCAAGGAGTTGAGGATATGAGACGGATTCCTTATGCATCAGCTGTTGGGAGCCTGATCTACTCCATGTTGTGTACTAGGCCTGACATCTGTTTTGCAGTTGGGATGGTCAGTAGGTGTCAATCAAATCCAAGACTTGAACACTGGACAGCGGTTAAGACAATCCTTAAATATCTTCGGAGAACAAGGAACTACATGCTTGTGTATGGAGCTAAGGATCTGATCCTTACAGGATACACGGATTCTGACTTTTAGACTGATAAAGATTCTCGGAAATCTACATCAGGGTTAGTGTTCACTCTTAACGGAGGAGTTGTAGTATGGCGAAGCATCAAGCAAGGATGCATCGCTCATTCCACCATGGAGGCCGAATATGTAGCCGCTTGTGAAGCAGCTAAAGAGGCCATTTGGTTAAGGAAATTCATGCTAAATTTGGAAGTTGTTCCAAATATGACTTTGCCCATCACGTTGTATTGCGATAACAGTGGTGCAGCGTAGCAACGCTATCTCGATAAGAAGGCGCATATGAAGATCCGTGCAGGTAGCGTTGCAATGCTACCTTGCAGCGTCGCAACGCTACTTCGATAGAGAGGTGCGCGCGTTAGGGTAGCGGCGTTGCAACGCTGCCTTCAGCGTTGCAACGCCATCGATATTTTCCTTATATACCACGCGATTAGGGTACAGCGTTGCAACGTTGTCCCTAGCGTTGCAACGCTGTACCGATTGAGTCTATAAATAAAACATTATGCATTCTTGTAAAGAGAGCCGAATTTGTTAGATATTTGCCTCTATTTTTGAAATACACTTTGTAAGGAGAGAAAAGAGAGCGTTTTTTGAGCCAAAGCATTCGTGGAGGTTCGAGATCGAAGACGGGAGCTCGGAGACGAATGACCGACATCGACACATAAGTTTAATTTCCTTTTCTTTCAGATTGTAATACCATTTTAAGACGTTTTCTACATGTTTAGCTTGATTTTCATGTGATTTAGAGTAGCTAAATGTTGTAGTTAGGATTTGATTTGCTTGTTATGACTTATTTGCTATGTACTGAAGCATGTTTTGTTCTTATTTTTGGCAATTCGTTCTTTAACTCTTAAATTTGTTGGTTTAAGTGGACTCGAGAGATAAAACTTGAATTAGAGCAAAGTTGTCAAAACCCTTAGGAGTTTAGCATGAGAATGACCTAGAAATCTTAGGGAAACACATAAAGAAGTTGCTTACTGCCGTGCATGTCGTAGGTTCATATGGAGACTATGGAGTTTATTGCATGTGCGAGTCTCACTAAGAATCGAGAGGTTTTCTTGAGTATTTTACTTCTTGTTTATAAATTCATCTCATTGGTTCATTGCATATGTTAGTTAAGTCATTAACTTGTAAAATCACTTTCCTCAAATCTATCAATTCGTGTCTCCACATGTTAGTCTGTTGTTTGTCTTTACTTTCATCACCTATCCATGTTATGTTTCTTTAGCTAAAATTGAAGATAAGTATCTTAGTAATTAATTAATCTAGAAACCCATTCCCGAGGACGATACTTGGACTCTTAAATCACTATACTAAAACTTGACCTATACACTGCAGTATTGCATATTCATAAATTCTACGCAACAGGAGTCAATGTACTTCAATTCAATATGGGAACTTGTAGACCAACCTGAAAGAGTAAGACCCATAGGGCAAGTGGGAGATATGTAATGGGCATATGGATGCCCTAGTTTATTGTATTTGTATCTCTGTAACAAAGGGTCCGACCCTCTCATTGGCCCGAGAGGGACTCTGTTTGTTGGTAGGACCACAAACAAATTGTTCATTAGAGAACCTTTGGTACTTAAGGTACAAGATGTAACCCGAGGGTAAAGCGGTAATTTGATCCGGTGGTGTTCACGAACATTAAATGAAGGATTGACTTCTTTATTATTGGTCAATATCCATGGACACGAAAATATATCTCCGGTGAGAAGAGTGCAATTTGCGGGACTTTAGTGGAGTGTTCCATGATTAACGAATGTTGATTGGGAGGTTAATGAGATTAACAGAGCAATCTCGTATCGTTAGAGCTTCGATCCAGTAGGTCCATTAGGTCCACCTTCTAGCTCGTAAAGGGTTCTTAGATCATTCGAATTTGAAATGTTCAAATTCATTAGGGAATATATTTAATGTATTTAGATACGATATAATATATAGTTTTGGAACTATATATTATAAATTTAATGTGAATATGATTCATATTAAATTATATGAGAGAATTGAATATTTGAAAGAGTTTAAATATTATATTAAATGTGAATGTGATTCACATTTGAAAACTATAGGTTAAAATTTAATGTGCATTAGATGTGCATTAAAACTATAGGTTAGAGGGAAGGATATGATTAAATATGATTTAATCTTAATTAAATATAAGATATTTAATTTCATTAATTAAATATGACTTAATTAATGTTTAATTTAATTTAATATTAAATTAATGGGAACGTGTCAGAAGGACACGTTCTCCACCTCCCTCCCCATCGATAAGGAGTGGGGAGGTGATCCCTCGTTTTATTCCTCTCCAATGGAGGAGAGAAGGTTGATCGATCATTTGGATTACACAGAAAGAATTCTCTCTCACACTCTCATATTTCCAATCTTCCAATTGTTGGATCCTTCCCACCAAGGAAGTTCTAAGAACTCAGAGTTATAGAAGGTGCTCACTGTTGGTGGTGTTCTGTTGGAGAAAAACAGAGAACTTTGGAAGTTCCTGTGTTGTTGTTTTCTTTTGGAGCAAGGAGTTGTTGTTCTGCTAATTTACAAAGGTAATTCCTTCTTCCTTTAGTGTAATGGTTAAACTTTACATGTTTGCATGTATGCTATTATCCATGTCTAATAGGATTAGATTTTTCATGCTTGTTCTGTATTTTTTTATCAATGTACTGGTTTTTGTTTTAAGCAAAACAATCAAGGAATTAAAATCCAAAACACGTTTCCGCTGCTCAAGGAGATCAGATCTCCATCAATTGGTATTAGAGCAATGCTTGATTTGTTTTGTTTTGAAACAAAATTGCATTGATTTGGTGGGAAAGGCATTTGGTTTGTTGTAAAACTAGTTTAGGAATTTTGGCCTTAGTTTACTTTGTTTTTGATCAAATTGTATGTAAAGGCCCCTGCGTTTTTGGGCAAAAAGTGCATAATTGAGTCTGTAACTGAGTTACGAGTCGTTCGGGACCAGTTTCATTCAATTTGGTTGAGAATCGAAGGAGAGATTGAAGAACGAAATTTTATTGTGTTCATGAGTTTCACCGTATTCTTTGAAGCATCAGCGTTACTGTAACGAAGAATGGCGTCATAACGCCAGCGCTCCCTATCGGCGCGGGCGCTCAAAGTCGGCGGCATTGCAACGCGCCCTAAGCGTTACAAACGCCATCCGATAGCGAGCGCGCATCATACGACAAAGCGGGCGTTACCGCCGCTGGCATCAGCGTTACTGTGGCCGTGGGGCATTCAAATTTGCAGACCAGTTAAGTGGTTCGTTCGTTGGTTTTGGTCCGGTTCGAGCGGTTCAAGACCGGGTGTTTTTGGACTGGTTTCATCAAATAAATTAATGTAATTTATTTTTTTTTGCACTTTAGGGGCCAAATTATTCCGGTTTTACAGTTTTATGTCTTTATGAATGTCATTTAGAATATTCTCACCTTAGGATAAGCATGTTCATGCATTTTATTTATATAAATGTTATATGAATATGGTTGAATGCATGATTAATTTATTTTTTCATAAGTAATTAATTATAAGTGTTATAATTAGATTATATGGAAAATAAATTGCATGGAGCATGAAATTACTTAGTTTAAAATAAATGTTATTTTGTTTAAGTAATTTTATAATTCAAATAGTTGAATTCCTTTTATAATTCCAATTTGAATATAGATTATTGGATTTATAATATAGTTTCTTTATCATAGGTTAATTATTAAAATTTATAAAAGTTATAAATTAAATGGGTTTTAGAAACCATAACCTATAATAAAGAAATGCATGCAAACATAGGAACTTGGGTTAAAATTTAAATTAGTTTTAAATCGTTTAAAATTAATTTAGACCTAAGTTTTAATTTCTAATAGGATTAGAAATTGGTCTTACGTAGTATTTTAAATAGTTTAAAATCTAGTATGACATTAGAACTTGATTATAAGGGAACTCTACCTATGAAGTTACGTCTAAGGTGAGGGGTACTTAGTGTGACAGTTAACTTGAACACCTCCTACACAGGAACCGACCGGAGCTTGAGTTGAATTAACCTTAGTTCTATTTTTATCTCTAGGTAATTAAAATATTTATTCACCTAGACATAAGGTTTTAAGACCTAGTTATAATAGTTATAATAGGCATAGACTTAGATAGATTCTTTTAGCCAGAATCCAACTAAGTTAAACCTATACCCTAATTTTAGGAACTTGGTGGGAGAAAAGCGAGATGTTAGCATCGAGTTTACTCTCACGTCCTCAAGAGTTCACACCTTGTGAGTTACATGCTCGGCTACGTGGCGTCAATAGGGGCGTCCCCTACGGTATGTGTTTGCATGGTTCAATATCAAGGTGAATGAGGGAAGTATCCATAGTAAATGGGAGCAGGACGCGTGTCAACGTATCCTACGGTCTCCTCCATTAGGTCGCACCGTGAGATTTCTATAGTCCGCCTGCTAGGTTGTCCTCGAACAGCCAAACACTACGGAGGGCCTCACAATAGGGATCGAAACACCGCGAACTCCAGAAATGGATAGGGTCTCTTAGGTTGTTTGCCAACAGTTGTCTTTCTTAATAGTAGCCTGTTGGCTCGGGCCTATTGGATCTGAAAATGGTAGGGTCACATTTACGGGATGAGTTAAGTTAGTTAACAAGTCCTTGACCAAACAAACGGTAGCTAAGGACCATTGGGACATGAGATGTTCTGGTAATGGGAATTGGCTGAGAAAGTCTCAATTCAAGGGAGGAATGACTGACCGCCCGACGGAGGCTTTTGTTCTAAACCCTTGAAGTATCGTTGCAAAATTAAAGGTTTAATTTAAACATTGGGTTTAGTTTAAACACTAGGGTTCTTTAATAATTTTGCTAAATTTGATTGGTTTTTACAATGGGTTTAAAAGGCATAACTAATTAGAACTATTTTGGATTTTCAGCATGTCACCCTCATTTATAGCCTTACTAAAAAAGGAACGTTTAACTGGTGAAAACTTTACTACGTGGAAGTCAAACCTGGGTGCGATCCTTGTTGTTGACGACCTTCGGTTCGTACTAAGCGAGGAATGTCCTCGATTCACCGCCAAGATGCACCTCAATCGATTAAGGATGTGTTTGACCATTGGGCCAAGGCAATGAAAAAGCCAAGGCTTATATCCAGGCCGGATATCGATGTTTTAGCGGGAGATTGCGGGGTATGGTCTCATTTCGTGAGATCATGGGCTATCTGCAAAATTTGTCTAGACAACCGTCTCGAATAAATTCGGCACGATTCCATCAAATACGTTTATACACGCGCATGAAGGAGGGAACTTCAGTGAGAGAACATGTTCTCGATCTTATAGTTCACTTCAACGTGGCCGAAATGAAGGGAGCGGTCATATATGAGCAAATTCAGGTATTCTTCATCTTGGAATCTCTTCCGAAGAGTTTCCTGTCATTCCGTAGAAATGCGGAGTTGAACAAAAAGAAGTATAACCTGACTTCCCTCCTAAATGAACTACAAACTTTCGAGTCTCTTATTGAGAATAAGGGACAGGATGATGGAGAGGCAAATCTGTTTGCCCATTCCAAAAGGTTCCAGAAGGGTTCATCCTCTGGGACTAAGCCCTGTGGTTCGACTCAAAAGAAGAAAATAGGAGGGAAAGGGAAGGCACCTGCTGCTGACAAAGGCAAGGAAAAAGCCAAGGTTGCAGACAAAGGAAAATGTTTCCACTGCAACGTGGATGGGCATTGGAAGCGAAACTGCCCAAAATACCTTGCTGAGCTCAAAGAGAAGAAAAGTAAATTAGATTTACTTGTTCCTGAAACTTGCTTAGTGGAAAATGATGATTTTACTTGGATATTTGATTCAGGAGCCACTAATCACGCTCTTCATTTCAGGAAACTAGTTCCTTCAAAGAGCTAGAAGAGGGTGAGATGACGCTCAGGGTCGGAATGGGAGATGTCGTCTCAGCTCGTGCAGTGGGAGATGCCATGTTATTTTTCGGAGATAGATTTCTTTTATTGAAAAATCTATATATAGTTCCTAAGCTTAAAAGGAACTTAATTTCTATCTCTTGTTTAATAGAACTTGGTTTTGTATTTCTTTTTCAATCAATGAAGCGTTCATTTTGAAAGAAGGTGTCAATATTTGTTCTACTAAATTGAAAAATGGCTTGTATGTACTGAAACCGAACAAAACCAAAGCAATTTTAAATCGTGAGATGTTTACGAATGCTGACACTCAAAATAAAAGGCAAAGAATTTCTCCTACTAATAATACCTATCTATGGCATCTTAGACTTGGTCATATTAATCTCAATCAGATTGAGAGACTCTCTAAGAATGGACTTCTAAACAAGTTAGAAGATGATTCTTTCTGTCTCTTGCAGTCTTGCTTGGAAGGTAAAATGGTCAAACGACCTTTTCTTTGGAAAAGGTTCTGTGTAGTAGACCCCTAGAACTTGTGCATTCGGATCTTTGTGGTCCAGTGAATGTCAAATCTCGAGGAGAATGCAGATATTTCATCTCTTTCATAGATGATTATTCTAGGTATGGTTATCTATACCTAATGCATCACAAGTCCAAAGCTCTTAAAAGTTCAAAGAGTATAAGGCTGAAGTAGAGAATGCATTAGGAAAAAATATTAAAACGCTTCAATCAGATCGAGGAGGAGAGTATATAGATTTGAGATTCCAGGACTATATGATAGAACATGGAATTAAATCTCAACTCTCAGCACCTAATACATCACAACAAAATGGTGTGTCGAAAGGAGAAATAGAACCTTGTTAGACATGGTTAGTTTCTATGATGAGCCATGCTCAATTGCACGCCTCGTTTTGGGGATAAGCGGTGAGAAATTGATTCAAATCTTGAATAGTGTTCCATCAAAAAGTGTTTCAGAAACACCTTTTGAACTTTGGAAGAGGCGTAAACCTAGTTTACAACACTTCAGGATTTGGAGTTGTCCGGCACACGTACTCGTGATAAACCCAAAGAAACTGGAACCTCTTCAAGATTGTGCCAATTTGTTGGCTATCCCAAAGAAACGAGAGGTGGTCATTTCTACGACCCACAAGAAAACAAGGTGATTGTATCGACAAACGCCACATTCTTGGAGGAAGATCACATGAGGAACCACAAACCGCGTAGTAAATTAGTACTAAATGAAGCTACACATGAACCAACAAAAGTTGTTGATCACGCTGGACCTTCATCAAGAGTTGATGGAAGAGTTAGCACCTCAAGTCAGTCTCGTCCTTCTCAATCGTTGGGAATACCTCGATGCAGTGGGAGGGTTGTTTCCCAACCTGACCGCTACTTGGGTTTAGCTGAAACTCAAGTTGTCATACCTGATGACAACGTAGAAGATCCATTGTCTTATAAACAGGCAATGAATGACGTAGACAAGGACCAATGGATCAAAGCCATGGACCTTGAAATGGAGTCAATGGACTTCAATTCGATATGGGAACTTGTAGACCAACTTTGAAGGGTTAGACCCATAAGGTGTAAATGGATCTATAAGAGAAAGAGAGATGTAGCGGAAAGTGCTGGACCTTTAAGGCTAGACTTGTAACAAAGGTTTTACCCAAAGGGAAGGAGTTGACTATGAAGAAACTTTTTCCCTGTGTTGCTATCTTTGAAGTCTATAAGGATACTCTTGTCCATAGCCACTTTTTATGATTATGAAATTTGGCAAATGGACGTCAAGACTGCCTTTTTGAATGGTAATCTTGACGAGAGCATCTACATGTCTCAGCTCGAAGGGTTCATAGCCCAAGGACAGGAGTAAAAAGTTTGCAAGCTTAATCGATCCATTTATGGATTGAAACAAGCGTCAAGATCTTGGAATATAAGATTTGATACTGCGATCAAGTCTTACGGCTTTGACCAAAATGTTGATGAGCCTTGTGTTTACAAGAGGATCATCAACAACAAAGTAGCTTTGTTAATACTTTATGTGGATGATATCTTACTCATTGGGAATGATGTAGGATACCTTATTGAAATAAAGAATTGGCTGGCGACCCAATTCCAAATGAAAGATTTGGGAGAGGCGCAATATGTTCTTGGGATTCAGATCTTTAGGAATCGCAAAAACAGAACGCTAGCACTGTCTCAAGCATCTTATATCGATAAAATGTTGTCCACATATTCGATGCAGAATTCCAAGAGGGGCTCATTACCCTTCAGGCATGGAGTTCATCTGTCTAGGGAACAGTGTCCCAAGACACCTCAAGAAGTTGAGGACATGATACATATTCCCTATACCTCTGCAGTAGGTAGCTTAATATATGTTATGTTGTGCACGAGGTCGGACATTTGTTATGCAGTGGGAATAGTCAGTAGGTACCAGTCCAATCCAGGGTTAGACCATTGGACAGTAGTTAAAAATATCCTCAAGTATCTAAGGAGAACGAGGGACTATATCTTTGGTGTATGGGTCTAAGGATTTGATCCTTCACCAGAATACCGATTACGATTTTCGGCCACCGATAAGGATTCTCGAAAATCCACATCGGGATCGATTTTCACCCTTAACGGGGAGCTATAGTATGGCGAAGCATCAAGCAGAGGATGCATCGACTCCACAATGGAGGTTGAGTATGTCGCCGCTTGTGAAGCGGCTAAAGAGACTGTGTTTGGCTAAGGAAATTCCTTGCGATTTGGAAGTTGTTCCAAATATGGAATCTCCATCACCTTATCTTTGTGACAACGGTGGTGCGTTAGCCAATTCCAAGGAACCTCGCGACCATAAGCGAGGTAAGCACATCGAGAGGAAGTATCACCGATACGAAAAATTGTGCAACGGGGAAAAGTGACCAGCACGAAGGTCGCCTTGGGAGCACAATATTGCTGATCCGTTTACAAAGACTCTCACGGCTAAAGTGTTCGAGGGTCATCTGGAAAGTGCGGGTCTCGAGATATGTACATAGGCTAATCTAGGGCAAGTGGAAGATATGTAATGGGGTATATGGATGCCCTAGTTTATTGTATTTCTATCTCTTGTAACCACTGTTTTAGATTATGATGTACCCCACTAGAGTTTTAGTTCAAGTGGGAGTTTGTTGGGATTTGTGCCTAAAACTCGTACTTTGTAATTATGTTCTAATTAATGTAATAAAGTGTTATTATTTCAATAAATTGTTATTGTTAGATTATCTACGAGTTTGCCTTTATTTAAACACTAAATCCAATAAACTAAGCATCCAAGGTCACATTAAATGAATCTTTAAGCTGAATGTAATGTACATAAAAAGGATCTCGGTTCGAGATACAGTCTAAAGGGTCTATAGTTAGGGGATAAGGTTTGGGTACCTTACCATGGTAAAACTATGGATGTGGCCCACTTTGTATTTGATACAAACATTGTGATCCTAACGTGTTCGTGTAGATGACATGTGAGTGGGGATATCCTATGTAATGAGATTACATAAGACCGGACCACGAAATAGTAACCTCTAGTCAGTAACTCAGTTGACTAGTTAGGTTTCTATTTCACTAGGATGACCTAGGCAACTTGATCTCAATCCACGAGCGAGTTCTACGAACTCCTGTTCGCGAGGGATTGTCCTTTGACTAGTATGGGTGAGAGTGGCCAGATTTGCCGACTCAATATGCCTACCTTCTTGGGGACAAGAGCGAGTGAGTGGCTGGGAACTTAACTTAGCAAGATGAAATTCACTCCTTCCCGCCGACTAGGGTAAGTAGAGAAATGTTCTCTTAAGTGGTGTCTTCGGGACTTGAACAAAGGGCCCGACCCTCTCATTAGCCCGAGAGGGACTCTGTTTGTTGGTAGGACCACAAACAAATTGTTCATTAGAGGAGCATTGGTACTTAAGGCACAAGATGTAACCCAGGGGTAAAACAATAATTTGACCTAGTTGGTGTTACGAACATTCGTGAAGGATTGACTTGCTGTTATTGGTCAATATCCATGGACATAGAAATATAATTGCAGTGAGAAGAGTGCAGTTGCGGGACATTAGTGGAGTGTTCCCGCATTTAATGAATGTTGATTGGGAGGTTAATGAGATTAACCGAGCAATCTCGTATCGTTAGAGCTTCTGATCTGTAGGTCCATTAGGTCCACCTTCTAGCTCGTAAAGGGTTCTTATATCATTCGAATTTGAAATGTTCAAATTCATTAGGCAATATATTTAATGTATTTAGATACGATATAATATATAGTTTTGGAACTATATATTATAAATTTAATGTGAATATGATTCATATTAAATTATATGAGAGAATTGAATATTTGAAAGAGTTTAAATATTATATTAAATGTGAATGTGATTCACATTTGAAAACGATAGGTTAAAATTTAATGTGCATTAGATGTGCATTAAAACTATAGGTTAGAGGGAAGGATATGATTAAATATGATTTAATCTTAATTAAATATAAGATATTTAATTTCATTAATTAAATATGATTTATTAATGTTTAATTTATTTTAATATTAAATTAATGGGAACGTGTCAGAAGGAGACGTTCCTCACCTCCCTCCCCATCGATAGGGAGTGGGGAGGTGATCCCTCGTTTTATTCCTCTCCAATGGAGGAGAGGAGATTGATCGATCATTTGGATTACACAGAAAGAATTCTCTCTCACACTCTCATATTCCCAATCTTCCAATTGTTGGATCCTTCCCACCAAGGAAGTTCTAAAAACTCAGAGTTATAGAAGGTGCTCACTGTTGGTGGTGTTCTGTTGGAGAAAAACAGAGAACTTTGGAAGTTCTTGTGTTGTTGTTTTCTTTTGGAGCAAGGAGTTGTTGTTCTGCTAAACTACAAAGGTAATTCCTTCTTCTCTTTAGTTTAATGGTTAAACTTTACATGTTTGCATGTATGCTATTATCCATGTCTAATAGGATTAGATTTTCCATGTTTGTTCTGTATTTTTGATCAATGTATTGGTTTTTGTTTTAAGCAAAACAATCAAGCAATTAAGATCCCAAACACGTTTCCGCTGCTCAAGGAGATCAGATCTCCATCAATTATTTGCAATAATGAGTTATTGTTTGATATTTACATTATTGCCCTTGTATCAACCCTAAATCCAATAAACTAAACTTCCAAGGTTGTAAGATGTCTCTTGTACTGAATGTAGCGTACATATAAAGGATCTCGGTTCGAGATACAACCTAAAGGGTCTATAGTTAGGAGATAAGGTTTGGGTACCTTACCCTGGTAATACTATGGATGTGACCCACTTTGTATATGATACAAACACTGTGATCCTAACGTGTTCGTGTAGATGACATGTGAGTGGGGAAATAATAACCACTAGATGTAACTTCGTTGACTAGCTAGGTTTCTATTTCGTTAGGATGATCTAGGCAACTTGATCTCAATCTTAAGCAGGTTACGAACTCCTGTTTGCAAGGGATTTTCCTTTGACTAGTATGGGTGAGAGTGGCAAGATTTGCCGACTCAATATGTCTACCTTCTTAGGGACAAGACCGAGTGAGAAGCTGGGGACTTAACTTAGCAAGATGGAATTCACTCCTTCCCGACTACTAGGGTAAGTAGATGAATGTTCCCTTAATTGGTGTCTTTGGGACTTGAACAAAGGGTCCGACCCTCTCATTGGCCCGAGAGGGACTTATGTTTGATGGTAGGATCACAAACAAATTGTTCATTAGAGGAGCACTGGTACTTAAGGTACAAGATGTAACCCAAGTGTAAAACGGTAATTTGACCCAGCTGGTGTTACGAACATTCGTGAAGGATTGACTTGTTGTTATTGGTCAATATCCGTGGACACAGAAATATATCTGCAGTGAGAATAGTGCAGCTTCGGGACTTTAGTGGAGTGTTCCTGTAGTTAACGAATGATGATTAGGAGGTTAATGTGATTAACTGAATAATTTCGTATCGTTGGAGCTTCTGATATATAGGTCCATTAGGTCCACCTTCTAGCTCGTAAAGGGTTCTTAGATCGTTTGAATTTGAAATGCTCAAATTCATTAGGGAATAAATGTTTATGTATATAGATACATTATAATATAAAGTTTTGGAACTATATATTATAAATTTAATGTGAATATGATTCATATTAAATTATATGAGAGAATTAAATATTTGAAAGAGTTCAAATATTATTTTAAATGTGAATGTGATTCATATTTAAAAACTATAGGTTAAAATTTAATGTACATGAGATGCACATTAAAACTATAAGTTAAGGGGTAAAATGATTAAATGAGATTTAATTGGTTTTAATTAAATGTGATTTAATAAAATTAATTTGATTAATTATATTATTTAATTAATTAATTATTATTTAATTAATTAAATGGGAAATGTGTGTGAGACACGTTTCCCACTAACCCCTTATCTCTCCCTCACCCATCGATAAGTAAGGGAGGGAAGGGTGAGCTTGGTTACTCGATCATTTTTGGAGTAATTGTTGAATTGTTGCTGAAAATTCTTTCTCTCTTTCTAATTCCCTTTTCTCAACAAAATTGTTTGGTCCCTTCCTATCAAGGTTGATCTAAGTAACTCAGAGATATAGGAGGTTTTCCAAGTGGTTGGTGTCCTGTTGGAAAAAGAAGAACAGAGGAGTTTAACTTGTTGTATTGCTATGCAATCTTGGAGAAAAGAGTTGTTGTGTTGTAAATTGAAACTACAAAGGTAATATTTCTAATTCCCTTTTAGTTTAGTTATTTTACAGCAAGTCTATGTTTGCTTGTTTAGTTCCATGCTTAATCTAATTAGATTAGAATTATGTTTATTCTCTGTATTTTACCAACGTACTGGTATTTGTATTAAACCAAAACAAACAAGCAAAATCGATTCATAAAACACATTTTCGCTGCTCAAAGGGATCAGATTCCATCACATTCTTCGAGGAAAATCATACTATCCTTTACAGATTCAATGTCGCACTATCACGGCGTGTTGCATGCTTCATAACCTTATTAATCACGAGATGGGAGAAATTGATATGAACGATGAATTAGATGAAGTTGACTCAGGTACAACTACGCAAGGGGGAGATCACATCAATTACATTGAGACCTCCAATGAATGGAGCCAGTGGAGAGATGATTTGACCCAACAAATATTTTTCTACTAGGAGATGCGTAATAATTAATGTGTTAACTTATTTTGTTAAACTTTTATTCTGTAATAATCTATATAATTGAATGGAATGTTGTTTCGGATTTCTCAATCTTGAACCATAATTAGGTATATTAGGGTTTTTATTTCATCAACCAAACAAACAATTATGTTATGTTCTTTATGTAGCCTATAATGATGTGCGTATGCACGTAGCAGAATGTTAGGTACACCGAGAGCTCCTAAGCACTCGTGGACTAAGCATGAGGATGCAAAAGTGGTGGAGTGTCTTTTGTCATTAGTTCAGTCTGGTGGTTGGAGATCGCACAATGGCACATTTCGCCCTGGGTACGTGATGAAACTCCAACACATGATGATGGAGAGGATACCGGACACTCCAATTCAATCATCAACCATTGATTGCAGGATACAAACTTTAAAAAAACAGTATCGTGAGATTGCAGAGATGCTAGGGACATGATGTAATGGTTTCGGTTGGAACGATGAATTCAACTATGTGGAGGTGGAGAAGGAAACGTTCGATGGTTGGGTAAAGGTAACGTTGAATATTTTTCTTATCATATATAATTATATAAGTGACATTGCATAACATATTCTTTTACTTTCATTCAGGCTCACCCAGGTGCAAAGGGGTTGCACAATAAGCCATTTCCCCATTTTGATTATTTAGTCATTGTCTTTGGTAAAGACCGGGCTACAGGTGCAGCTTCAGAGACTCCTACAGATATGACATCAAATGTATGAGATCACACAGACGAAGATATTAACTTGGGCGATTCTCAAGAATACTATGTGGCAATACCGCCTTTTCAACTCAACGAATGGGCACGCCTCACGATGAGATCCATGAGACACCTACTAGTCGGAACAACACAGTAGGTATTTCTACATCTAGAGGTAGTAAAAGGAAGCACTCTACTTATCAATATGAGATGGTTGTTGTGGTACGAGATGCTATGGATGTGAATGCATCCCACCTAAAGACGATTACAGAGTGGCCCAAAGAAAAACATGCGACGGAGGTAGAAGTACGCTCACAAATTGTGGATCACCTGTATAGGATCCCAGAGTTGGATAGTCGGGCCACAACGTAGGTGATGAACATCTTCTGTGATGTCCAAGCATCAGAAAGTTTCTTATTTGTGCCTCCATAGTTGCAGTTAGAATATTGTCAGATTCTGATCGAGAAAAACATATGATCAACCCTTATCCATGTAAAAAAAAACTATCTTAAATTATTTTTTGTTTAATGCATGGATGCATGGATGTAAAAAAAAAACTATTCTTTTGAGTCATCTTTATGGTGGCTTGTGGTCCTCACATTATCACTCATCAAAATTAATTTTTTTTTTAAATGGAGTGTTGCATTTGTACAACTCCATACAACTAGATTATATGAAAAATGATATCTATTATTTTGTGCATCCTTAAATCTAATATTGTCAAACTATAGAATAATTTGATTTTTTTGTTTAAAAGTTGGGTGATTGAAATTTTAATATAATACTACTTGTGAAATCCAGAAAAGATTGAAAAAAAAAAACTGTCAGCATAAATACAACATTCAGAACTCCATGTTATAATAACATGCACCCTAAACACAGGTTATTATAACCCACAAACTATAATAATCTGCACTTCAACACAGGTTATTATAACTCAGACTATAATAATCTGCACCCCAAACACAGACTATTATAACTCACAGACTATAATAACCCACCGACTATAATAACCAACTCTGCGCCCCAAACACCTTCTCAATTCATAAGTTTGGGCAACTGAAAATACTGTTCAGCAAGGGAAAACGAGTTTCGTGGGTGAGTTTTAATCCGTTCGAAGCCTTTTTTGTCCAATTAAATATTTGAGAGTGACTTTTACTTGATGGATCTCTTTTGGACAGATTTGAACTGGAGGAACTAAAGTTTAAAGGTGATTTCGAATAAGGATTTAACTTGGTAGTTCTTTAGAAGCTTTTTGGGGGTAAGTGTTGGTCTTTAAAAGTGAAGCCCAAGAATGAGTTGCAGAATTTCTAATCTTTTAGGTTTGGTTCAAGATATTTCTTAGATGGAGGTATTACTTTTCTAAAATTATAAATAAGGTAAGGAATCTCACGCGCGAATTTTTTTAAATTGGGATTAATATTTTTAGTAGCTATAATTTTCAAGAATTTTAAATGTAAATTTTTTCTTACAAATGCTATGTTCCTTTCTTTAGTTTTATTTTTATTTTTTTATTTTTAATACTTGCAAAAAAAATTTAGCCATGAATGTCGCATTATTACTTGAATGAGAATGCATTATCTGATTTAATGTTTACTGTGATTATTGCATCACTATATTAACGAACATGTTGAGACCTCATGCATGTGTGTATGATTCATGAAAAAATGTTTACGAAGGTTGTGACAATTAAACTCTTGATATAGTTTTTAAAATGCAAGTCAGGAATGAAATAAAGTCGACTTGAACCAAAATAACATGGATCAAGAGAACTTAATTGACATTTAAAAGCCAAAGAGAAAAACCATGATAGTTTTTAAAAGGAAGTTTTAGAACCCACTAGAGAAAGTTTAAAATCATGTTGTATGTTTGAATATCTCAGCCCTGATAGTGGAGTGACTTATTCGGTATTATTTTATAATACTTACACTTTCTTTTAAAAAAATGTTTTCAGATAAAGACAAATGCATACAGGGTGCATGACGGAGATGCCATACGAAGGCCATGAGATCGCAAAAGTCATGATTTTTTGCATTTTAGAAATTGGTGGATTTTATTTAAATGTTTTATATATTGAACGAGATTTGATTTGAGTTTTAATTTTTTTATAAAACTACAAGCCCTAACATCGAATTTTTTTAAGCGTTCAGGGTTTTATATTTTTCTATGGTATCCCAAGTAGAAGTTGTGTTGTTTTCTCTCAAATTTTATCCTCATTTATGTTATTTTATGGTCTCAAAAGCATGTATGATTAATAATGACTCTAGAAAGTAAGTCCTATCTATAGGTTAAAAATGAAGGGAATGAAAATCCCCGCGTAGCGGAAGACGATCGAATCGTCATGGTATCATTACGCTACTCGAGTTTTGTTAAAACGATCTAACTATTAGATCTAGGCTAAACATGCTAGAGAGGAAGAAATTACAGCAAGATAAAGGTACTTACTTGTTGAAGACTCTTTTCAAGGTTTCTTCCTCGGTCACGAACACTTGTGCTTCTCGATCTCAACGAACGCTTCCCACGAACGGAATCCGAACACTACCACTTGGAGTCTCGATTGTTCTTCCTTTGGAAAGAAGGAAGATTGTGGGATCTTATGGTTTTGGAGAGGGAGGAGAATTGAGAGAGTAGAGAGAATTTTGATCTCTTCTCTTTGTTCAAAATCAAAAAATGAGAGAAAAGCTTACCAATTCCTTCTTGCAAAGGGTTTAAATAGTGGAATGATGGAGTTAAAATCTTCACATTATTACCACTTTACCACAACCATAGGTTATGCAAATCTCATTTGCATAACCACATAATATAAGATATCTCATATCTCATATTGCAAATCTCATTTGCAATAAATGTGGATTAATTAAATTGAATCACATCCAATTTAATTTCTCTCAATTAATTTCTCCAATTAGCCCTAATTCAACAATTAGGCTAACCTATAGTTTATTATGAATCTGATTCACATTAAACTATATATTATATCATTCATATCTCATATAAATGACATAAATGCCCTTAAAGTGAAATTGAACACTTCAATTTCATACCAAAACATTAACCCTTCTTTTAACCCAGATTGAGCCAACCGAGGGACCTAATGAACCTACAGTGACGGGCTCCAATGATCCGAGATTAACCTGTCAAACTCTTTGACCCGGTTAATCAACATTCATTAACTACGAGATTAGGACAAAATAATGAAATAACTAACTCTTATTAATTTATTGGAAAAGTTTATAAATATTGCGAGACACAAAGTAATGAAATAACTAACTCTTATTAATTTCAAAGAGTAATTTACAGACACGAGATTAGGACAAAAATCCCAACAAACTCCCACTTGTACTAAGCTAGTGGAGAAAATACATTTCTGAAATGTACATAAATTACAATGAAGTAATACAATAAACTAGGGCATTGAATACCCGTTTACACATTTCCCACTTGCCCTAGTCAGGAAGCTATCGAAGACCTAGACTCTCTAGGTGACCCTCAAACATCTTAGCCGTGAGGGACTTTGTAAATGGATCAGCTACGTTGTGCTCCGACGCTATCAGCGTGGTATCACGTCTCGCGGTGCACAATCTCCGTGTCGGATGATACTTGCGCTCAATGTGTTTGCCTCTCTTATGGCTTCGAGGCTCACGTGAGTTGGCTACTGCACCACTGTTATCACAGAATAGTGTGATTGGCAAGTTCATATTTAGAACAACTTCCAAATCCGTCATGAACTTCCTAAGCCATACAGCTTCCTTTGCAGCTTCACAAGCCGCAACATACTCCGCTTCCATAGTGGAATCAGCGATGCATCCCTGCTTGATGCTTCGCCATACTACGACTCCTCCATTCAGAATGAAGGCTGACCACGAAGTGGATTTCCTAGAATCCTTATCGGTCTGAAAGTCAGAATCCTTGTATCCCGTAAGGATCAAATCCCCACTGTCATACACTAACCTGTAGTTCCTCGTTCTCCTAAGATACTTGAGGATTGCCTTTATGGTCGTCCAGTGATCTAATCCTGGATTAGACTGATATCTACTGACAATTCCTACTGCATAACAGATGTCGGGCCTAGTACACAACATGGCATACATCAGGCTCCCTACAGCCGAAGCATATGGAATCCGTCTCATATCCTCAACATCTTGAGGAGTCTTAGGACACTGATCCTTAGACAAGTGAACCCCATGCCTGAAAGGCAGCAAGCCCTTCTTGGAGTTCTGCATCTTATATCTAGACAACATCTTGTCAATATAAGATGTCTGAGACAAGGCTAGCGTTTTGTTCTTCCGGTTCCGGACAATCTGAATTCCTAGAACATACTGGGTTTCTCCCAAATCTTTCATTTGGAATTGCGAAGCTAGCCACTTCTTAACGTCAGTAAGAAATTCTACCTCATTCCCAATGAGAAGAATATCGTCCACATACAACACAAAAATGCGATGAGTTTGTCAACGATTTTCTTGTAGACACAAGGTTCGTCGACATTTTGATCAAAGTCATAAGATTTGATCGCCTCATCAAACCTTATATTCCAAGACCTCGAAGCTTGTTTTAGCCCATAAATGGACCTATGAAACCGGTAAACCTTTTGCTCTTGGCCTTGGGCAATGAACCCATTGGGTTGGTCCATGTAGATGGTCTCATCAAGTTTACCATTAAGAAAGATTGTCTTGACATCCATCTGCCATACCTCGTAGTCATAATATGCAGCAATGGCCAGAAGGATCCTGATCGACTTTGCCATGGCAACAGGTGAAAAGGTCTCCTCATAGTCAACCCCTTCAACCTGGGTAAAACCCTTTGCCACTATTCGGACTTTGAAGGTCTGCACCTTCCCATCTACGCCACGTTTACGCTTGTAGATCCATTTACAACCAATAGGTTTTACCCCATCCGGTTGATCCACAAGCTCCCATACATAATTGAAGTACATAGACTCCATTTCTTGGTCCATAGCTTTAATCCACTCGTCTTTGTCAACATCAACCATTGCCTGATCATAGGTCAATGGATCCTCACAGTCATCATCAGGAGTGACAAGCGAGGTTTCATTTAAACCCATGTAGCGATCGGGCATCTCTGGATCCTCCCACTACGTCGAGGCATTCCCAACTCTTGGGAACGGATTTGACTAGGCGTGCTAGGATCAACAATGCTTGTTGACGTACTAGCACCATCAAAGAACTCTTCTTTGATGTCTTTTCCCATTTTATTTAACACAATTTTACTCCTTGGTAAATGATCACGGCGTGGTCTTCCTCTAGGAAAGTGGCGTTTGTCGACACAAGCACCCTATTTTCCTTAGGATCGTAAAATAGACCACCCCTAGTCTCTTTAGGGTAACCTACGAATAGGCACAATTTCGAACGGGGTTCCAACTTTTTCGGGTTTGACACCAACACGTGGGCTAGGCATCCCCAAATTCTCAAGTGATGTAAACCGCCTTTACGCCCACTCCGGAGAGCTCGAAAGGTGTTTCACAAACACTCTTCGACGGGCGTTGTTCAAAATATAGACCGCAGCTTTCCACTCGTAACCCCAAAAGAATCGGGAGAGCGAGCATAGCTCATCATCGACCGAACCATGTCCAACAAGGTTCTGTTTCTCCTCTCGATACACCATTCTGCTTGCAGTGGCATACCAGTATTTGAGAGTTGGGGCGTAATTCCATGTTCTATCATATAGTCCTGGAATTCAGTGTCCATGTACTCTCCACCTCGATCCGATCGAAGTGTTTTAAGCGAAACCTAAGAGGTTCTCAACCTCAGTCTTGTACTCCTTAAATTTTTCAAGAGTTTCAGACTTCTTGTGCATTAGGTAAATATACCCATATCTGGAGTAATCGCTATGAAAGACACGAAGTACTCGTAACATACTGAGCTTTAACATTCATCGGACCACAGAGGTCAGAATGTACTAACTCAAGAGGCCCTTTGGCTCTATATCCTTTTCCACTAAAAGGATGTTTGGTCATCTTGCCCTCAAGGCATGACTCACACACCGGCAAAGAGTTTTCTTCCAACTCATTTAGAAGTCCACTTTTCACTAGTTTCTCAATCCTATTGAGATTAATGTGGCCTAACCGTAGATGCCAAAGATGGGTATTTTCCTTAGGAGAAACTTTCGCTTTCTTAGTTCGTGTTTCTGCAGTTTTAAACAATTCAGTATTCAAAACACTTTTGACCGAATTAGGTTTCAAAATGTACAGATTATGCTCAAGTGAAGCAGAACAAATAAGATTACCATTTCTGAAAATAAACGCTTTATTACCATAAAATGAAACGAAAATACATTGTTCTAAAAGGTAGGAAATAGAAACTAGGTTTCTAGTAAACCCTGGAACTATGTACAAATTGTCCAACAAAATGTAGTTCCTGCCAAAATGTAGCTTCACCGTGTCGATCGTTGCAACAGAGACAAGCTCCCCGGATCCAACCCGTAGAGTCACCTCACCCTCTCGAGCGGCTGCCAGGAATCAATCCCTTGAAAAGAAGAACAAACATGGTTAGTGGCGCCCGAATCCAATATCCGTGTAGAGTCACTACTCTCCCTTAAACAGTTTCGATCCAAGTAAATCACATTTACCTTGATTCTTCCTCTCGGCCAGGAATTTGGGACAGTTCCTCTTCCAGTGTCCGCCCCCATTGCAGTGGAAACACTTTCCTTTCTCTGCAACGTCCTTGACCTTCTTGCCCTTATGGGCGGCTGCTCGGTCAGTTTTACCCCTCTTCATCCTCTTCTTCCCTTTCGGGCATGAAGGAGCAACAGGTTTCGTCCTATAGACCTTTTAGGTTATTACTTGAACATGATCTACTAATATGTGAAGGGAATAAAACTCCCACGCAGCGGAAGACAATTGAATCGTCGCGGTGAAGTTGTGCAACTATTGTACGTTAAATTAATCTAACACTTAGATTATAGGCTAAACATGTTTAATGTGGAAGAAAAATAGTAAGTACTTACTTGTTGAAGACGTGCTTCAAAATTCTTTCCAACAATCCACGAACTCTTCGTGCTTTCTCGAACTCAACGATCTCGAACCCTTCTCACGATCAAGTACGAACACAACCCTTCGGCTTCTCGGTTGTTCTTCTTTTGGAAGAAGGAAGATTGTGTGATCTTCTTTGTGTTTTGGTTTTTTAGAGGAGAAAGCTTGAGAGAATTTTGTGAGAGAGAGTGATCTCTTCTTTTGGTGAAAATCCAAAAATGAGAGAATTGCCTTACAACCCTTCTTGCAATAAGGGTTTAAATAATGGAGATAGGTGGAGTTGAAATCCCCACCTATTTACCATTTTACCACAACTATATGTTATGCAAATCATATTTGCATAACCACATATTATAAGATATCTCATATCTCATATTACAAATCACATTTGCAATATTGTGGATTTATTAAATTGAATCACGTCCAATTTAATATCTCTCAATCTAATTTCTCCAATTAGCCCTAATTCAACAATTAGGCTAACCTATAGTTTATTATGAATCTCATTCACATTAAAGTATATATTATATCATTCATATGACATAAATACCCTTTAGTGAACTTGAACACTTCAATTCACACCAAAACAGTAAACCCTACAGTGACGAGCTCCAATGATCCTAGATTAACCTATCAAACTCTTTGACCTGGTTAATCAGCCTTCATTAGCTACGGTAACACTCAACTAAAGCCGTAGTTGCACTCCCGTCAGTGCAAAATATTACGTGTCCATTGATTTAACCAATGCCCATGAGTCGACCCTTCACAAGTTGTTCGTAGACACTGCTGGGTAAAATTACCGTTTTACCCCTGTGTCTACTTTTTGCTCCTTAAGTCTCCACTGCTCCTCTAATGAACAACAACGTTGTCATGGTCCGACCATACACAACAACTCTCTCGTGCCAGTGAGAGAGTGGGTGCCGTTGTCCAAGCCACGAGACAACACTTAAGGGAACAACCCTCTAGTTTCCTAAAGGCGGGAACGAGTGAATTCCATCTCGCGTAGTTAAGTTCTCAGCTGCCTACTTGGTCATGTCCCTGAGAAGATAGGCATATTGGGCGAGTAACTGTGACCACCCTCACCCGTACTAGTCAAAGGACATACCCCGCATGGGCGAGTCCGTAACACGCTCGGGATTCGTGTCGAGTCACTAATGGTCATCTGAAGTTATTAGTCCCATCACAAGCGGTGTTACATCGGTAGGTCTAATAATTCACGGTCCGCCTTTGTACAATCTCATTATGCACAGATGCCCCACTCGCATGTCAACCACATGAACGAAGTCAGATCACCTCGTTTGTATCTTAATACAAAGCGGGTCGCATCCACAGCGTATCCAGGATTAGGTCTCCAACCCTATCCATATACTATAGATCGTTTGGGTCATTTACTCGAACGTGATCCTCCCTGTGTGTCCACTACACACCGTTCAAGATCTAGTTCTCTCATATATTCAATGACCCTGGAGCTTAGTTTATTGGTCAAAGTTTGTATAAAATGCGAGACACAAAATGATGAAATGAATAACTTTTTATTAATTTCAAATAGTAATTTACAAACTGAACGAGATTAGGACAAACATCCCAACAATATGTCTACTACATATTGTTCAATTTGATGGAACACAAGACATACGCAGCAGAAAAAGATCTAATGACACTCTAATTGCATCTAACTTAATAGAAATTAACATGCAAACATACAAAAAATAGTAAACTAAAAAAGGGAAGAAGATACAACCTTTGTAGCTCAATTTCTTCTCTCCTCCTTGCCAAAACACAAACCGAACACAAACCGGACCACCACTACAGCTTCCCCGCTATCCTCTGGACTCAGAACTTGATTGTGGGACCCGGTGAATGAAGGATTGAAAAGGAAGAATGGGAGGTTCAAAGCTTTATGTGAAGAAAGGAAAAGAAGAAATTTTGGTGAGACTTTATTTGAAAAAACTCAAAAATTTCAGCCAAGAAAACAACCCTTTGTTTTGAAAACAAACCTATTTATAAAGCAATTACATGCATCAAATGCATGTCAAAACTCACCAAAATGCAACACCTCACAAAACACTAACTAAAGTGGGCTATGTGTCATTCTATAATGTTTACACATAGTCCACTTAAGTTAGTGGGATTGTCCAACAAAAGCTTGGATAATTCCACTAACTCTAGTCAAGGGTAAAATAGTTTTTTCCATTCGGTCAAAGTCAAATTTTGACTTTTTTCCAAGCAAAAAAGTCAACCCTTTGACTTTTTTACGATTTTAACCCTCTTGACTAATTTTGACCTCCCGAATATGAATTTGCATTCATATTTTTGAAATTCAAATCACATTTGAATATATTGTATCATAAAAAACTAATAGCTATATCACATATACTTGTCGGTTTAAAACTCCTTTCCTAATTCGAACAATTCGAATTAATCCATCATATTGTTCTAGTTTAATCCATATGAGCTAGCAGAGGGACCTAATAGTGATGGAGATCGGATCCCCTTGAGCAGCGGAAACGAATTTGGAATCGTAATATGCAAGATTGTTTTGCTTGAAAAAGCAAGAACCCATACATTGAAAAACACAGAACAAGCATGAAAATTCTAATCCTATTAGACATGGATTAATGCATACAAACATACATAAGTTTAACAATTAAACTAAAAGAAATAGAAATGTTACCTTTGTTGATTTTCACAGGAAACAACAACTCCTATGCTCCAAAAGAGATTAGTAACTCTGCAACATGACTTCTCTACTTTCTCCAGCAAGACATTACCAACAGAGAGCACCTTCTATATCTCTGAGTTCTACTTAGAACTTCCTTTGTGGGAAGGAATTCCAACAATTTGGAAGAGAGTATGAGGAAATTGGGAGAGTGAGAGAGAGAGAATTCTTTGTCAGAAAATTCAGTCGATTGAATTGAATCGATCGATTCTATCTTCCTGTCCTTCTCACCAGGAGAAGGACATCACAGTGGGTAACTCTCCACTCCCTATCGAGGGGGAGTTGGAAAGTAGTGGGAACGTGTCATTCCCTAATTAATTAATAAACTAATTAATTAATATATTTAATTAAATATAAAATGATTAAATCTTATTTAATCATTTTACCCCTTAATCTATAGTTTAATGCACATCAAATGTACATTAAATTTTAACCTATAGTTTTCAAATATGAATCACATTCACATTTGAATTTAATATTTGAACTTTTTCAAATATTTAATTCTCTCATATAATTTAATATGAATCATATTCACATTAAATTTATAATACATAGTTCCAAAACTATATATTTTATCGTATCTATATACATAAAGTTTATTCCCTAATGAATTTGAACATTTCAAATTCAAATGATTTAAGAACCCTTTACGAGCTAGAAGGTGGGCCTAATGGACCTACAGATCAGAAACTCCAACGATACGAGATTGCTCGGTTAATCTCATTAACCTCCCAATCAACATTCGTTAACTGTGGGAACACTCCACTAAAGTCCCGTAGCTGCACTCTTCTCACTGCAGATATATTTCTGTGTCCACGGATATTGACCAATAACAGCAAGTCAATCCTTCACGAATGTTCGTAACACCAACTAGGTCAAATTACTGTTTTACCCCTGGGTTACATCTTGTGTCTTAAGTACCAATGCTCCTCTAATGAACAATTTGTTTGTGGTCCTACCAACAAACAGAGTCCCTCTCGGGCCAATGAGAGGGTCGGGCCCTTTGTTCAAGTCCCAGAGACACCACTTAAGAGAACATTCTCCCACTTACCCTAGTAGGCGGGAAGGAGTGAATTCCATCTTGCCAAGTTAAGTTCCCAGTCGCTCACTCGGTCTTGTCCCCAAGAAGGTAGGCATATTGAGTCGGCGAATCTGGCCACTCTCACCCATATTAGTCAAAGGACAATCCCTCGCGAACAAGAGTTCATAACCTGCTCAGGATTGAGATCAAGTTGCCTAGGTCATCCTAGTGAAATAGAAACCTAACTAGTCAACGGAGTTACAGCTAGAGGTTACTATTTTGTGGTCCGGTCTTATGTAATCTCATTACATAGGATATCTCCACTCACATGTCATCTGCATGAACACGTTAGGATCACAGTGTTTGAATCAAATACAAAGTGGGTCACATCCATAGTTTTACCAGGGTAAGGTACCCAAACCTTATCCCCTAACTATAGACCTTTTAGGTTGTATCTCGAACCGAGATCCTCTATATGTACACTACATTCAGTTAAAGACACATTTAACAACCTTGGATGTTTAGTTTATTGGATTTTAAATAAAGGCAAACTCGTAGATAGCGAACAATAACTCTTTATTGAAATAATAACACTTTATTACATTAATTAGAACATAATTACAAACAACGAGTTTTAAGGCACAAACCCCAACAAATAGACCTACAGATCATGGGCTCCAACAATCCGAGATTAATCGGTCAAACTCTTTAACCTAATTAATCAACATTTGTTAACTAACGGGCCATTCCACTAAAGTCCCGTAGTTGCACTCCCCTCACTGTAGATATATTTCTATCCACCTGATATAACCGTAACCAGTAAGTCAATCCTTCACAGGTTGTTTGTGGTCTCGGCTGGGTCAAAATACCGTTTTACCTCCGAGAACACTTCTTCTTCCTTAAGTCCCACTGAGCATCTATAGAATAATTGATTTGTGGTCCAACCATCAAATCTAGTCCCTGTCAGCCTAGTGAGAGAGGGGGCCCCTTGTTCTAGTTCCGAAGTCAACACTTAAGGGAACAACCTATCTACTATCCCTAAGGTCGGGTAGGAGTGAATTCCGTCTTGCACCCTATGTCCCCAACTATCTACCCAGTCTTACCTCTGAAATGGGAGGCTTATTGAGCCAGCGCTGTTGAGCTGCTCTCACCCATGCAGATCTAAGGATAATCCCAAATAAACAGGAGTTCATAGTTAGCTTAGGATTGAGATCGAGTTACCTAGGTCATCAAATTTGAATTAGTCAGTTTTATATAGTAAACGGTGTTATAAAGCAAAAGTGACTAAGTCGTGGTCCAGTCTTATACAAACTCATTGCATAGGATGCCCCCACTTACATATCTCTATATGAACGATTCAGGATCACATCGTTTGTACTAACTACAAAGTAGGTCGCATCCATAGTGTCCCAAGAATAAGGCGTCCAACCTTATCCCTATACTATAGACCATTTTAGGCTATATACTCGAACTTGATCCATGTTTGATGTCATCACCTAAAGTTCAAGTCTACATTAAATAGCCTCGGGACCTTAGTTTATTGGATTCAAGATTATGGTATACTAATTCAATAACAATTTTATCGAAGAAGAAACACGAAAAATGTTTATCAATTACAAACTACGAGTTTTAGGACATAAAATCCAACACAATTTACATAAATAACTTTGGATGTTTGTCAATTGGATTTAAGTTTAAGAGAATTTAGAAAATTGATAAAATAACTCTTATTTTATTGAATAAATAAATTATTTTTACAAATCCACGAGTTTAGGACATAAATCCCAATAATAAATAAGAAATTTATTGATTTGCATACGTAAGAAATTTAGGACATAACTCTTATATAGGTAGTAAGGAAGGTGCACCTTGTTAGTATAGGTAGTAGCTTGTAAGAGTGAAGACACTATCACCACAAACCAACACGGGGTCCTTTCAGCATGCTTTGTCCTCACTCACATGCTCCCTAGGAAAATTCCCAAGAGGTCACCCAACATAGAATTGCTCCAAGCCAAGCACGTTTAACTGTGGAGTTCCTATGATTGAGTCACAAAAAAGGAAGGTGCACCTTGTTGGTATAGGTAGTAGCTATCAATTCTTTTAAGCCTTTCTCAACTGTACTTTCATATTCTCAAGGTCATTTTCATGTACCCCTCTTCTCGGGCACCATACTTTAATTTACTCAGGATCTCTCTCATTCAGATATGGATTCGGTTCATTCATGTACCCCTTTTCCTCGGACGTCACACAAGGATTAAATCGGTATAAACTAAAGTTCATCCATTAAATTAACACTTTCATCGAACTTTTAACCAAATTTTTACTGCAAATGAAATTTAAATGGGCCAACTTCAACAATCAATATAAATTCTTTATATGAACTTTGAAGTCCAAGCGTCCATTAGCGGTCCAGATTTTTGTTCCTATATAGTATAAACCCTAGCTCATTTAGGGCATCACTGGGCGACCGTCGATATCTGAAGCCTCAACTTCTCTACAACCCAATTCATATTAATATTTGAATTTAATTCAAATATACTATAATTCTATTATGAATAAACCTTATTCAAAATTAACTTTATCATGTACTGTGGAGTCCTCCCTAACCCCGAGAGCATGTTGAATCCGAAGACTCCTATCATATGGGGTCCTCTCAAAACCCCGAGAGCATATTGAGTCTGAAACCTCCTGAATCATGTTGATTTCGAAGACTCTTGTCATATGGGGTCCTCTCAAAACCCTAGGAGCATGTTAGGTCTAAAGACCACTATCATATGTGTAGTCTTCTCAAACCCCTATCTTCATTTGGAGAATAATTACCACAGCCACTCAACTACTTCATGAACATACAATCATGCATGAGGTCCCATCATCCTTTCATATTATAATGCACATGTCATAGAATCACAATAATTCACATATCGTAGCATACATTTTCATTACATTCAAACTTAAAATCAATCAATCATAAACCATAACATGACTTTCATATGCGAGACCTAAAATTGTCTTTATAAAAATCATAACTAAATACATGACTTCACTCTAGTTTGAGTGGTCAATTGGTCAACCTGAGTCCTTTCATTTTGAGTCCTTCACAGAAGTCTTTCACAGACTCCTATAGTTTGAGTCCCTCATAGACCCTTAGAAGTTGAACCATAGAGTCTCTAATGCATGTTGACCATGCATAACCTCATGAGACCAATTGCCACCGCCCTTTCAATTCTTTCATGACATACATAGATGCATGAGGTCTCATTTATTTATCATGACTATAACGCACATATCATGAGAAGACAATAAGCTAACATTCATGGCATAACTTTCATAACTTGACTGAAATAATACTTTAGAACATAATAGGCCACAAAAGTGTAAATAATAAAATACTTTTAAAATAAAATAACAAAAACTCCTTTTTATCCCATTTTAGAAAGTTCTGCACAAGGCCCCTTACCTTGGCTTTAGTTCTTACTCCAACGTCCCTCTCAGACTGGCCAAGGAACGAATCCCTAAAACAAATCCGATTTTTCCTAATTAGCTATACATAATTAAACTTATATTGAAATTCGACAACATCAAGGTTGAGTTACCATCAACGGAGACTGAAAACAAACTCGAGGAAACAAAATTGATTGGATCGAACTAACTTCAGCGAGCGGCGGCGCGTGGTGGCAGTCGATGGCGCGTCTCGGCACGTGGAGGCTAGATCTGAGAAGTTCGTGAGTCGATGTATTCAAAACTGGTCTCTAAACCTCGAGAACCGGTCGAAAACCTGATGAAAACTTGAACCAAACCCGACAGTTCGACTAGAAACGAGTTGTCGGAGTGCTGCGTCTGCGTGGCTTGCGGCAAGAGAACGACAACTCATGAGTTGGTCGACGGTTTCGAGGTGTCCAGTTGCCGAACGGACTGAACAACCTCATTTCTGACTGGTCGGAGATGCACGGTAGTATGTCGACGACAAGATCTTCGCGACCAAGCTCGGCTTCCTGCAGTCTGGCATTTAGCGACTAAACGTCTGAGCGAGTCGACCATTGCAGGCAGTGGTGGGTGACTGGAAACTTGCGAGCAAACTGGCGCGACGTCGCGAGCGGCTCAGTTGCATGAGTCGGTCGAAGGAGTTCATCGGCTGGTTGGGTTGTCGGCGTGAAGCTCTCTTGTCGTGCAGCTGAACGATGGAGAGGGAGAAGGAAGAAGATCCTCGAAAAGTGTGTCATACTAAAATAATAAACCCTAATTCAACTTCCTCTTAATTACCAAATTGCCCATCTTCTTCCCTAAATCAGAATTTTGCCCTAAAGCTTAATTAAAACTTCAATTCCTTTAATTCTCTCGATTTGTACAAAGAACTAAATCAAATTACATATTCTAAAGGCTCAATTTGAATATTTTCCATTAAATCAATCCAACACAGCATAAAAGGTAGTTGAAAATTTTGGGATGTTACAACTATAATTCTATTATGAATAAACCTTATTCAAAATTAACTTTATCTTATATGAATTATATCTCATATAATTAATATATCTATATATATATATATTCCTTTGATAATTTGGACAAATGGTAGGAATATTGAGTCGGCAATTGGTCTCTAATACAAAATAGGTCGTATCCATGTGTCACCAAGATAAGATACCCAACCTTATCCATATAGATAAGAAATTTATTGATTTGCATACGTAAGAAATTTAGGACATAACTATTATTTTATTGATTTGCATAGATACGAAATTTATTAAAAATTAACAATATTTTTCATAATAAAGACTAAATTGTTACCAAATTTAAAATACAACGACTAAATTTTAATATTCTAAAATTTAGAGATTAAATTTTTATAAATTTAAAGTTACAAGGATTAAATCGATATAAACTAAAGTTCGTCAACTAAATTAACATTTTTCATCGAAGTTTTAACCAAATTTTTACTGCAAATGAAATTTAAAATGTGCCAACTTCAACAACCCAGGTAAATTCTTTATATGATGTTTGAAGCCCAAGAGTCCATTAGCGGTCCAGATTATCGTTCCTATATAGTATAAACCCTAGCTCATTTAGGGCTTCACTAGGCGACCGTCAATATCTGAAGCCTCAACTTCTCTACAACCCAATTCATATTAATATTTGAATTTAATTCAAATATACTATAATTCTATTATGAATAAACCTTATTCAAAATTAACTTATATGAATTATATCTCATATAGTTTATATATATATATATATATATATATATATATATATATATTCCTCTCATAATTTGGACAAAATGGTACGAATATTGAGTCGACAATTGGTCTTTAATACAAAGTGGGTCGTATCCATGTGTCAAGATAAGGTACCCAACCTTATCCATATAGATAAGAAATTTATTGATTTGCATATGTAAGAAATTTAGGACATAACTCTTATTTTATTGATTTGCATACATACGAAATTTATTTAAAATTAACAATATTTTTCATAATAAAGACTAAATTGTTATCAAATTTAAAATACAACGACTAAATTTTTATATTATAAAATTTAGAGATTAAATTTTTATAAATTTAAAGTTACAATGATTAAATCCATATAAACTAAAGTTCGTCGACTAAATTAACACCTTTCATCGAAGTTTTAACCAAATTTTTACTGCAAATGAAATTTAAATGGGCCAACTTCAACATCCCATGTAAATTCTTTATATGAAGTTTGAAGTCCTAGAGTCCATTAGCGGTCCAGATTTTCGTTCCTATATAGTATAAACCCTAGCTCATTTAGGGCTTCGCTAGACAGTCGTCGATATCTGAAACCTCAACTTCTCTGCAACCCAATTCATATTAATATTTGAATTTAATTCAAATATACTATAATTCTATTATGAATAAACCTTATTCAAAATTAACTTTATCTTATATGAATTATATCCCATATAATTAATATATATATATTCCTTCGATAGTTTGAACAAAATGGTACGAATATTGAGTCGGCAATTGGTCTCTAATACAAAGTGGGTCGTATCCATGTGTCACCAAGATAAGGTACCCAACCTTATCCATATAGATAAAAAATTTATTGATCTGCATACGTAAGAAGTTTAGGACATAACTCTTATTTTATTAATTTGCATACATATGAAATTTATTAAAAATTAACAATATTTTTCATAATAAAGACTAAATTGTTACCAAATTTAAAATACAACGACTAAATTTTTATATTCTAAAATTTAGAGATTAAATTTTTATAAATTTAAAGTTATCGATATAAACTAAAGTTTGTCGACTAAATTAACACTTTTCATCGAAGTTTTAACCAAATTTTTACTGCAAATGAAATTTAAATGGGCCAACTTCAACAACCCATGTAAATTATTTAAGGTAACTAGAAAAATATCTAAATCTAACCTATCTAAAATGAAAAATGTCTAAATTAGTTTTAATTTGTAAAAATGTCTAAAATAATTTTTACATGAAATATAATAAAAGTCTTGGGATGAAAATACCCCTACTATTATATTTAGTAGTTGTACCTGCAAGAATGACTAACAAATAGGAGTGAATCGATGTGTACTACATTTTGAGATAATAAAAGCTACTAAAACCATTTTCTACTCATAAATTAACAAACATATAAAAATAGAGGATTTTAAGGGGAAAGGGAAATATTAATTAACAAAATATAACAAACCCAAATAAAATCTAAACTATTAAGTTAACATTATTTTAAAAAGAAAATATTGCTTGAACAAAATGATTTAAATGACTAGCTATGGATTTATAACATATAATAAACATACATCTATATTGATTAATGAAATGGAAATGCGTAATTATCCCTTAAGCAAGCAAAAATTAAACTTAATATAACAATCGATACCTCATACATGTTGAATCCCCTATGCCTGTTGTTTATATCGTATAACTATTAGACCATTAGGTATTTCTTTTTATTTACAAGTTTCTCTCGATGACTCGCGGTGTACATAATGACTTCTCTTGTTAGTATTTTGACTATGATATACACAAGGATCTCTCTTATTGATATTTTACCTTGTTTGTTGATTTCTGTAAGCTTGCATGTCTTATTAATATCTACAACGCGCCTCCGTTGCTTATATTGTTGGACCATTAGGCATTTCCTTTTATTTACTGGTTCTTCTCATGACTCACAGTATACACAAAATCTCTCTTGTTGTATTTCCTCTTGTTTCCTAGTTTCTTTAGCTAGTATCTATATGTTAATTTTGAGCTATATATTTCTATCTACTGTCGTTTCTGTTTTCGAAATTGAATATTGAATGTGTTTGTTCAATTTTTTCATTCCTGCAACTTCTTCTTTGGGTGATGATACACACGGTATATACAAAAACTTCTCTTGTTGTTATTTCCTCTTGCTTACTAGTTAGATATATCGTTTCTATCTTCGAAAATTGAATCGACTCTTTCATTTTGCAGCTTTTTTATGGGTTTCTTTTCCTTCCATTTTATCCAAGGCTTCTAGTTTCTTTAGGCTTGTCCCATTTGAGGTATATATGTCTATCTACAGTTGTTTCTACCTTCGAAAAATCAAATGTGTTTGATCGACTCATTCATTTTGCAGCTTCTTTTGGGTTCTTTTCTAAGTTTCGTTTCCTTCCATTTACCCAGAACAATTTTTATATGTAGAGACTACATCTCAAAAAACTAAAGAAATGATGAAAAATGTTCGTCATCTTTCCCGTCAACCATTCCATTTGAATCTCTCATGTCCATTTAGATCTTCAATATTGTTTCATCTCCCCTTTGCCTCCTTCAATATTGTTTCATCTCTCATTGACATCTCGTAAACCATCAATGATAGAATGTACCTTCGTGCAACCTTCATGAGAGAACCTACAACACAGTGAACAACCAACAACAAAATCGATCAAATTGCTAAAAATTTGGAGAATCAAATATTAGGAGAAAGCAGTTAGAACAAATTTAGGATGAATTTGGTTTGACTGTAAATATAATTATATAAGAGGGGAAAAATGGGCATACAATTTTCTTCAGATTTCTCCTGAAAAATAGTTAGACAAAATTGCAATATAAAACTTTTTTAGACATTTTTCATTGTAGATTATTTATTTTAGACATTATTCACAATTTTTCAATTCTTTATATGAAGTTTGAAGCCTAAGAGTCCATTAGCGGTCCAGATGTTCGTTCCTATATAATATAAAGCCTAGCTCATTTAGGGCTTCACTGGGCCACCGTCGATATCTAAGCCTCAACTTCTCTGCAACCCAATTCATATTAATATTTGAATTTAATCCAAATATACTATAATTCTATTATGAATAAACCTTATTCAAAATTAACTTTATCTTATATGAATTATATCTCATACAATTAATATCTATATATTCCTTTGATAATTTGGACAAAATATTGAGTCGATAATTAGTCTCTAATATAAAGTGAGTCGTATCCATGTGTCACTAAGATAAAATATCCAACCTTATCCATATAGATAAGAAATTTATTGATCTTCATAAGAAATTTAGGACATAACTCTTATTTTATTGATTTGCGTACATACAAAATTTATTAAAAATTAACAATATTTTTCATAATAAAGAATAAATTGTTATCAAATTTAAAATACAACTTAGAGATTAAATTTTTATAAATTTAAAGTTACAAAGGATTAAACAAATTGACACTTTTCATTGAAGTTTTAACCAAAGTTTTACTCCAAATGAAATTTAAATGGGCCATTTCGTTTTATAAACCCTAGGTCATCCATTATATTTTCGTTTAGAACCCTAGGTCATTGGGCGGCCGTAAGCCTCAACTTCTCTGCAGCAACTGGTATTCTCTCTTCCTCTTGGTATATTGCTACCATTGATCTGAAACAGTCGTTTTTAGGCATCAATACATTAGGGTTTCCTTCTGATTGCAGAGATTTTTGATCGAAAATGAGTCGAGGAGGTGCAGCCGGCCCCAAGGGAAGAAGAAGGAGTAACCTTCACAATCGACTGTTCGAAGCCAGTGGAAGATAAGATTATGGACATTGCTTCTCTGGAGAAGTTTCTTCTGGAGAGGATTAAAGTCGGAGGCAAGGCTGGAGCTCTTGGCGATGCCGTCTCTGTTACCCGTGAGAAGAGTAAAATTACCGTCACTTCTGACAGTAATTTCTCCAAGAGGTTATAAGTCTTTTTCCTTCCATTTGAATCATTGGTTTGTTCTGAATCCAATTTCATTTCGGAAGGTATATTTTGAATGTGGTTTATGGGTTCGAGTATAAATAATGAAAAGGAGTCGCAAGGTTGAAGGTTAGTGTTTTGAATTTTACAAATATGAGTTATTCTTTTAAAGTTGTATTTGTATTTTTGATTTGTTATAGTATGGGGAAAATTAGGTTTGTTATGTTTGATGTTTGTTCTGTATATTAAAAATGATTGAATGTACTGTATTCCAATTGTAGAATTCTGAGAGTCACATGAGGGCTGAATGATTGGTATTAAAATCAGGCTTGTTATGTTTGGTTTTTGTTCTATATGATGAAATGGATTGAATGAACTAAATTCCGTTTGTAGAATTCTGAGAGTCGATTTGAGGGCTGTTTTGATTTACCATTACATCGCGTTGAGAGTTATGATTATAAGATTTCTGGACGGTTTTCTATTCAACTAATTCTGAAGTTTTGGTTAAAATAGGTTATATTGGAGAATTTCTTAGTACTTTGAGAGTTCCCCACGACTCTCCTATCAGAAAGGCAACACTAGCAATTTAATTATTTGGATTGTAACCTGAACCTAGTGAGCTTGTTAATGTTTATTTAATGTTCTTATTGCATAGGTTTGTTTATGAATATGAGTAAAAAATAGATATAGAATACTGTGCTAGTGATTTGTTCTTTAGGATCAATTGATCAGCTTAATTTGCTTTTTTTTTTTCTGTCAAAGTATTAATGTTGCCATATACTTCTAATGATTTATTATTTGGGATTGATTTTGTTATTTAGCTTATTTCCTTCCTCCCCTTCCCAAAGCAATGTGGTCTTTTCTAAGTAAGCGTAATTCTATCATAGTATTGACACGGTTCATGGAGTTGATTGTTGTGGACTGACTGATATATTTATGTCTAGGTTCCTTCTTTTAATTATATTTCCATTCCAACACAGAATGATGCAGGAACTTCTTTATGATACTGATATAAATTATAATAGTTCAGAAATCACAACACAACCTATTTATTCATCGGTGATGTTGGTGATGTTTGATAGCTCGGGCAGTCGTAGAAATTTAATATCTGAATTGCATTAGTTTCTCCATTTGTTCTTCTGAGATTTAGCATTACCCCATAATGCCCTGGAGATCGTTGCTGAACTCGGTTTCTTTTAAAACTTGTTTTTGGTAAGGAAAATGAACTATGACTTATTTTTATCTTGTGTCTGGCTGGTTAGGTATTTGAAGTACTTGACTAAGAAGTACCTGAAGAAACACAATGTGCGGGATTGGCTACGAGTGATCGCTGCCAACAAAGATAGGAATGTTTACGAACTCAGGTACTTCAACATTGCCGAAAACGAGGGAGAGGAAGAGGATTAAATTTATCAATTTAGACATTGCATTCAAGGAACAAGTGTTATGTCGCTGGAATCTCTCACTGTTTTTGTTACTAGTGTTGCTTGTGTGATGCTCTATTTTTATTTGAACTAATGCAGTTTAGCAATTTTGTTTTCTTTGACAGACTTAGAATGCTGTTATTTTTCTTGTGTCATATTTGATTAAGACCAACAATTTTTCACTTAAAATCATCAATGTTTCACATATCTTATGAAATCAAGGTGGATGAAAATATTTATATTTGTCTAAAATTTTGAATTCGCATTGTTAAGACGTAGCTCTTCCTTCCTTTTCTAGTTTAAGTACATATTTCTTTTCTCATGAAAGGTTCCCCTAAGTGTGATGTTCCCGAATTTAAGCCTTTTCACTTTTATCTCCCTTTCATAGTTTCATTTGAAATTTGCCCTCCCATTGATCTTACTTCTCTACTTCCCTTATATATATATATATATATATATATATATATTATATTTTAGTTTTATTTATTAGCTTCTCTATTTCTTTTGTGAATCACTTTGCTTTAATGGTGTTCAACACACAATGGCTTGGAATTTTATTTCAAAAATAAAATTCTAATTGTTTGGAGGATTGACCTATCAACCTGTTGTTTGTGGATTTAGTTATATTTCTTAATTTAATGATGTTCATTCTACATTGTAAGAGAATTTCCATACGAATCAATTTTGTCTAATCCATTCATTATTTAATTGGATTCATTCTTTTAACATTCTACATTTGATAGACAAATTTTGACAATTGATTTGGGTAAAAATAATCTTTTAGTCCCTTCCAAGCTCAATTTTTCACTCCTATTGGATGAAACTACAAAGAAATGACTGAACTAAATGGTGCACCTGAACGAATGGAATGGACTAAATTGATGAAAATTCACTGAATGTTTGTGCTTTATAATGTGACTAGTTCTGATTTAAAGATTATTTATTTTACCAATTTTAGTTTAATAAGTTGGTAATTTAAATTCAACTCAGTTACTTTTATATTATTTTTTAAAGGAATATTTGTTCCTGTCAATTTTGAAATTGAAATTTGACTGAAATTAAAATAGTTTTAATTTTTTTTTTTTTTTTTATAATTTGAGGTTTTAATTTTACAAAGTAAACGAACAAATGAATTATCTTAGTTATAATTCATTGTATTATGAGGGAACTACATTAAAAATAAAGAGAATGATTTAGAGGTTTGAACCTAATATAAATCAATTAACATTCTATATTCACCTTAAATTTTTAACTCAACAAAGTAAAAAGTCAATATGAGCATAGCAATCCCCATACCACATATTGTTACTAAATAAACTCAACAACTAAAAAAGATTAATTTTATTATTATTTGCACATATAGAAAAAGAATAAAATAAATACACTTCTTCAAATATGACTAAATAAACAAAAAAATCTTTATTTCGTTTTGAAATAAAACATTATATACCTTTGTCATTGAATTAATTTGAAAATGTTTTTCTTACTTTAATATGCTAACTTAAAATTAAAAACTATTTTTATTTTAAAATTAGTAAGTTCTCAAAAAAAAAAAAAAAGAGCTCAAAATAAATTAGTACTTTTTACCTTAAAACCAATTATTGAGAATTATATATTTAATCCCAAAAGCTTAGGTTTAATTTTTGTTTGGCCTCTGAGTTTTCAAAAATTGCATTTTAGTCCTTAAAAATTTTCTTTTGATACATTTAGTATTTCAAATTTAAAAAATTGCTCTAAAAAGCCTTCAAGTTAAATTACTGACGAAAACAATTGAGAAGTGTGTTACATCAATTAAGCAAAAATATTATTGCCATAAAAGGTACACCCCACGAAGCAAATTATTAACAAACAGGGTTCCCAAGCCCAAGTGACAATTATTTACTTTTCAAAAAAAAAAAAAGAAAAGTGACAATTATTTAATATATAGTGGGCACTTTATCACAAACAACAAATGTATTATAAACATTATGATACATTTGTTGTCCTCCATGTGTCAATTTCTCACTAATGCTTAGTGTCCTATTGTACTACATTATTCTTGCCATTTAGCCTATAAATAGTGGCTTATGATGGTTTATCAAATACACACAGTTGGTGAAATCCTTCTCCAATTCTCTCCACTCTCTTCCACTTTCTCTTTAATTTAGTCTTTATTTAATTTTCCATAAATTCCCACTCTCTTTTGTTTATATTATATATATTCCATTTTCAAAACACTTGAATTATTATTATTATTATTATTATTATTATTATTATTATTATTATTATTATTATTATTATACTATTTAAATATTGGTAAATTATACCTGGTTTTCATCATTTTTCCACAACACGTTATCAGCACGAAGCTCTGCCGATTTTTCTACCCGATTTTCATCCTATATTCACTGAAGGTAGGTCATTCGGGTAAGTCATTTCTTTTTAATAATAAAAATTTTATTTTGCATGTTTAATTGATTTCCTAATGTAAATACAATTTCATTTTATATAGTATTACTATGGCAAATCTTGCAAAATTAGAATTTGCGGCCTTAGATATTAATGGAAATAACTACTTGTCATGGGTCCTTGATGCTGAGATTAATTTAGATTCCATGAATCTTGGAGAAACAATTAAAGAAGGAAATGATGCATCAAATCAAGAAAAAGCCAAAGCCATGATCTTCCTTCGCCATCATTTTCACGAGGGATTGAAAATGGAGTATCTTACAATAAAAGATCCCTACATTCTATGACAAGGTTTGAAAGAAAGGTACGATCATCAAAAACAATTGTTCTTCCAAAAGCTCGTTATGATTGGATGCACTGAGGTTGCGGGACTTCAAATCGATGAAGTGAATATAATTCTGCACTATTCAGAATTAGTTCAAAATTAAAATTATGCGAAGAAAGGATTACTGATTTTGATATGTTAGAGAAGACATTCTCCACTTTTCATGTCTAGAATATGCTCCTGCAGCAGCAATATCGAGAGAAAGACTTTAAAAATATTCGGAACTAATTTCATGTCTTCTCGTAATTGAACAAAATAACGAGCTATTAATGAAAAATCATGAATCTCGACCAACTAGAGCAACACCATTCCACACAGAAGTGAATCTTTGTGAATTTCAATAATAATCGTGGTCGTAGGTCGTGGTCGTGGTCAAGGCTCGGGACCGCGGTGAGAAAAAATACCTATTTTCGTGGTGGGCATTATAATTTTAAGAAACCCACACGTGATGATCGTCGTAAAGGCAAGACTCCACAAGATAAGAGTTCAAAAGATGATGAACATAAATGTTTTGGTGCGGAATGATCTGAGCCGGTCGACATACTTGCATGCATGACGTCGTCAAAACACCTTGTTGATCTCTATCAAGCTTCCACAAGGAAAAGAAAAAGGGAAGAATGTGGAGGTGAATCTTGCCATTCAAGAAGATGATGTGTTTGACCCTCTAATATGGTGCATCTTGATGTGGTGATTATTTTGAATCTCCTAGAGAGAAAATTGATGCAATCAAACAAGTAGAGGATGTTTTGTATGAAAATATATAATTAAGTACTGCTTGTAATTATAATATATTTTTCTTGTTTTTGTATATATATTTAGGACTCTTTGTAATCGCTTTTCTTTTCTTATCAATGAAGAAATATGGACAATTTCAATATGTTGAGTAACCCAAAAATGAGCAATAAAGATTTATGTCCAGCGATTACAACTAACTACGCATTAATGATACTCAAAAATGTAAATATTTTTCTAAAGTGACAATCTTTGGAAGCAAAAATCAATACTATATCAGGTTCTACAGACCTGATTGAAGGTTTTGGAAAAACAAGTTTTATCTTGCCTAGAGGAACAAAATTTTCAATTAATAATGCTTTGTTCTCTAGCAAATCAAAGAGAAATTTATTGAGTTTCAAAGATATACGTAATAAAGGTTATCATGTTGAAACTGATCGTAAAAATAACATGGATAGGTGGTGAAACAAGAATTAAAGACAAACAAACATGTGGAGACACAAATTGATAGATTTAAAGGAAATTGACCTTGCAACTCAACACTTAATTACACATGCAATGAATAAATGAGATGAATTTATAAACAAGAAGTAAATTACTCAAGAAAGTCTCTCGATCTCTCAAGAGCCTCGCACATACAATAAATCCTATAGTCTCCACATAAAATCTAAGCATGCATGACATTAAGCAACTTCTTTATGTGTTTCCCTTAAACTTCTAAGTTATTCTCATGCCAGAATTCTAAGGGTTTTGACAACCTTGTTCTAATTTAAGCTTTTTTCTCTCGAGTCCACTTAAACCAAAGATATAAATGAAATTAAGAATGAATTGCCAAAAATAAAGATCAAAACATACTTCAATACATGGAAAAGAAGTCTTAATAAGCAAATCAAATCCCAACTACAACATTTACCTACTCTAAATCACATGAAAACCAAGCTAAACATATAAGAAACGTCTTAGAACACTATTACAAATTTAAAGAAAGAGAAATTAAACTTATGTGTCGATGCCGGTCCTTCGTCTCCGAGCTCCCGTCTTCGATCTCGAACCTCCACGAGTGCTTTGGCTCCCAAAAATGCTCTTTTCTCTCTTCTTACAAAGTGAATTTCGAAATTAGGGTGGATTGTTACCAAATTCGGCTCCCCTTACACAAATGCATAATGTTCTATTTATAGTTGAAGTTGGTGCAGCGTTGCAACGCTAGGGAGCGTTGCAACGATATACCCTAAACGCGTGATAAATAAGGAAACAATCGATGGCGTTGTAACGCTGAAGGTAGCGTTGCAACGCCGCTACCCTAAACGCGCGCTCCTTATCGAAATGGCGTTGCGGCGACGCAAGCGCGGCGTTGCAACGCCCGTTAGCGCGATCTTTCGTGTGTGCGCCTTCTTTATCGAGATAGCGTTGCAACGCTGCTAGGCAGCGTTGCAACGCTATCGCCTGGAGTCTTCAACGCATCTTGGTTGCACGTTCGACGTTGCAACGCTATAGACAACGTTGCAACGCCATCACCTCGGGTCATCAAGCTTGGATTGGTTCTTTCTCTTCCAATTGGTATTATTTTTAGCTCCAAATAGCTTTGTTTTTATCCCGAGTGATCCAATTTATTTCCAATAGCTCCGTTTAAGCTCTTAACCTGAAATTGAATGAATTCAACATGTAAAAACCCTGAAATCATCATAAAACTAGCAATTATTAAGCCTAAAGATAACACATTTTGTGTGCTATCATATATATTCAACTCGAGGATGCCAGAGGGTTCATCTGTTCGGGATCATGTCCTGGATATGATGGTACACTTAAACATCGTGGAGTCGAATGGTTCTTCTATTGATGAATCGAGCCAGGTTAGCTTCATTCTGGAAACTCTTTCAGATAGTTTCCTACAGTTTAGAAGTAATGTTGTTATGAACAAGCTTACTTTTAATCTTACCTCCCTTCTGAATGAACTGCAGACCTTTCAATCTTTGATGAAAATTCCGGGATCGAAAGGTGAGGCAAATGTGCCAGTAGGAGTTATCATAGAGGTTCGACCTCTGGATCAAAAACAGTGGCTTCATCTTCTTCTAACCTGAAAGGGAAGAAGAAGAACATGAAGAAGGTTGGTAAAGGGAAACGAGATGACAAAACTGCCGCCCAGAAGGGCAAGAAAGTCAAAGAAGTTGCAGACAAAGGAAAGTGTTTCCACCGCAACAAAGACGAACAATGGAAACGGAACTGCCCGAAGTACATTGTAGAAAAAAATAAGGAAGGTAAATATGATTTACTTTGCTTAGAAGCAAGTTTAGTGGATAATGACAAAACTGCTTGGATACTTGATTCAGGTGCCACTAATCATATTTGCTCTTCTTTTCAGGAAATTGATTCCTGGCAGCAGCTACAGAAAGGAGAAATAACGCTCCAGGTTGGAAATGGAGAAGTCGTCTCAGCTGTAGCAGTAGGCACGATGAAGCTTTATTTTGGCAAGAAATATATGTTGTTAGACAATATATTAGTGATACCAGGGTTTACTAGAAACTTTATTTCAATTTCTTGCCTTATAGAACAATGTATTTCTGTTTCTTTTTCATTGAATAAAGTTTTTATTTTGAAGAAAGGTGTGGAAATATGTTCAGCTTCTTTAGAAAATGGGTTGTATGTTTTAAGGCCTAATTCAGTCAAAATGGTTTTGAACACTGAATTATTTAAAACTGCAAACACACAAACTAAGAAACGTAAAATTTCTCCTAAAGAAAATGCTCATCTTTTGCATGTTAGATTGGGTCACATTAACCTCAATAGGATTGAGAGATTGATAAAGAATGGACTTCTAAATGAGTTAGAAGAAAATGCTTTACCTGTATGTGAATCCTGCCTAGAAGGCAAAATGACTAAAATACCTTTTAGTAGAAAAGGTTATAGAGCCAAAGAACCTCTTGAACCTATACATTCAGACCTTTGTGGTCCGATGAGTGTTAAAGCCAGAGGAGGTTATGAATATTTCATTTTTTTTATAGATGATTATTCTAGATTTGGGCATATTTACCTAATACAACATAAGTCTGAAGCACTTGAAAAGTTCAAGGAATTCAAGACTGAAGTTGAAAATCAATTAGGTAAAATAATTAAAACACTTCGATCAGATCGAGGTGGAGAGTATATGGATTTAAAATTCCAGAACTATATGACAGAACATGGAATTACATCCCAACTCTCTGCTCCCGGTACACCACAACAAAACGGTGTATCGAAAACGAGAAATAGAACCTTGTTGGACATGGTTCGATCAATGATGAGTTATGCTCATCTCCCTAATTCTTTTTGGAGTTACGCAGTAGAGACTGCGGGATACATTTTGAACAATGTGCCATAAAAAATTGTTTCTGAAACACCTTTTGAACTCTGGAAACAACGTAAAGGTAGTTTATGTCATTTCAGAATTTGTGGCTGCCCAACACAGGTGCTTGTGACAAATCCAAAGAAGTTGGATTCACGTTCAAAATTGTGCCTATTCGTAGGCTACCCAAAAGAAATAAGAGGTGGTTTATTCTATGATTCTAATTAAGACAAGGTTTTTGTGTCGAGAAACGCCACTTTCTTAGAGGAGGACCACATAAGGGACCACAAACCAAGAAGTAAAATTGTGTCGAGCGAGTTAGACGGAACAATAACAAAGGTTGCTAATAAAACTAATACGTCAACAAAAGTTGTTGATACTAGTTTGTCTAGTCTAGAGAGTTCATCTCAAGAGTTGAGTATGCCTCGACGTAGTGGGAGGGTTATCACGCAACCTGACCGTTACATGGGTTTATCTGAAACCCAAGTTTTTATTCCAGATGACGACTGCGAGGATCCATCGACTTATAATCAAGCGATGGTTGAGAAAGACAAAGACAAATGGGTCATAGCCATGGACCAAAAAATGGAGTCTATGCACTTCAATTCTGTTTGGGGTCTTGTAGATAAACCTGATGGGGTAAAACCTATAGGTTGTAAGTGGATCTACAAGAGAAAGCGTGGTGTAGATGGGAAGGTGCAAACCTTTAAAGCTAGACTAGTAGCAAAGGGTTATACCCAGGTTGAAGGGGTTGACTACGAGGAAACCTTTTCACTTGTTGCTATGGTAAAGTCTATCCGTATCCTACTTGCTATTGTCGCATATTATAACTATGAGGTATGACAAATGGTTGTCAAGACAACCTTTTTGAATGACAATCTTGACGAGAACATCTACATGGACCAACCCAAAGGGTTCATTGAACCAGGACAAGAGCAACAAGTTTGCATGCTTAAAAGGTCCATCTATGGACTGAAACAAGCCTCTAGGTCGTTGAATATAAGATTTGATGAGGCAATCAAATCTTTTGGTTTTGACCAAAATGATGATGAACCTTGTCTCTACAAGAAAATCATCAATATTTCTGTCGCATTCCTAGTTCTATATGTGGATGATATCCTACTCATTGAGAATGATGTAGGATATCTTACTGACATTAAGAATTGGCTACCTACGCAATTCCAAATGAAAGATTTGGGTGATGCACAGTTTGTTCTTAGGATCCAGATTGTCCGGAACCGCAAGAATAAAACACTAGCCTTGTCTCAAACATCTTACATAGACAAAGTGTTGTCGAGGTTTAAGATGCAAGACTCCAAAAAGGGCTTATTGCCTTTCAGATATGGAGTTCATTTGTCTAAGGAACAATGTCCTAAGACACCTCATGGAGTTGAGGACATGAGACGGATTCCTTATGCATCAGCTGTTGGAAGCCTGATGTACGCCATGTTGTGTACTAGGCCAGACATCTGTTTTGCAGTTGAAATGGTCAGTAGATATCAATCCAATCCAGGACCTGAACACTGGACAGCGGTTAAAAAAATCTTTAAGTATCTACGGAGAACAAGGAACTACATGCTTGTGTATGGGGCTAAGGATTTGATCCTTACAGGATACACACATTCTGACTTTCAGACTAATAAAGATTCTCATAAATTTACATCAAGGTCAGTATTTACTCTTAACGGAGGAGCTGTAGTATGGCGAATCGTCAAACAAGGATGCATCGATGATTCCACCATGGAGGCCGAATATGTAACAACTTGTGAAGCAACTAAAAAGCCCGTTTGGTTAAGGAAATTCATGCTAAATTTGGAAGTTATTCCAAATATGACTTTGCCCATCACGCTGTATTGCGTTAATAGTGGTGCAGTAGCAAATTCAAGGGAACCCCAAAGTCACAAGAGGGGAAAGCACATTGAGCGAAAATATCATCTCGTCCGGGAGATTGTGCATCGAGGGGATGTGATTGTCATGAAGATAGCCTCAGAGCACAACGTTACTGATCCTTTTACAAAAGCTCTCACGGCTAAAGTATTTGAGAGTCACTAGAAGGTGTAGGTTTACAAGTCTCAGAGCACAACGTTAGGATTTATGCCCTAAACTTATGTAATTTTGATCAAATAAATAAAGAGTTATTTGTTTTGATAAAATTGTATTCTTGCTTTATAAATCCAATAAACTAAGCTCCAAGGTTATAATATATCTTGAACATCATTGTAGTAGATGCTATTTGGATTATGTTCAAGAGTATAACCTAAATGGTCTATTGTGTAAGAATAAGGTTGGAAACCTTATTCTGGTAACACCATGGATGCGACCCACTTTGTAATTAGTACAAATGAGGTAATCCAACTCATTCATGTGGTTGACATGCGAGTGGGGGCATCCTGTATGAAGAGTTCATACAAGACCGGAGTGCAAATTATTAGTCTAACCAGTATAACATCGTTAACATAATAAGACTGATAATTTATAGATGGTCATTAGTGACTCGACTTGAATCCTGAGCAAGTTAAGAACTTCTCCTTGTAGGGGTTTGTCCTTAGACCAATTGAAGGGAATGAAAATCCCCGCGCAGCAGAAGACGATCGAATCGTCAAGGTATCGTTACGCTACTAAAAGTTTGTTAAAACGATCTAACACTTAGATCTAAGTTAAACATGTAAAGAAGGAAGAAATTACAGCAAGAAGAATACACTTACTTGTTGTAGACAAATCTTCAAGATTCCTTCCTTGGTCACGAACACTTTGTGCTACTCGATCTCAACGAAATCTTCACTCGGACAAAACCCAAACACAACCACTCGGAGTCTCGGTTGTTCTTCCTTTGGAAGAAGGAAAGTTGTGGGACTTTTTGGTTTTTGGAGAGGGAGGAGAATTGAGAGAGTTGAGAGAATTTTTAATCTCTTCTCTTTGATGAAAAACAAAAAATGAGAGAGTGAATCACTAATCCCTTCTTGCAAAGGGTTTAAATAGTGGAAATTGATGTAATTAAAATCTCCATATTATTACCACTTTACCACAACCATAGGTAATGCAAATCACATTTGCACAACCATATAATATAAGATATCTCATATCTCATATTGAAAATCACATTTGCTATAATTGTGGATTAATTAAATTGAATCACATCCAATTTAATTTCTCTCAATTAATTTCTCCAATTAACCTTAATTCAACAATTAGCCTAACCTATAGTTTATTATGAACTTCATTCACATTAAACTATATATTATATCATTCATATCTCATATAAATGACATAAATGCCTCTATGTGAAATTGAACACTTCAATTTCATACCAAAACATTAACCCTTCTTTTAACCCAGATTGAGCCAACCGAGGGACCTAATGGACCTACAGTGACGGGCTCCAAGGATCCAAGATTAACCTATCAAACTCTTTGGATTAATGAACATTCATTAGCTACGGTAACACTCCACTAAAGCCCATAGCTGCACTCCCGTCAGTGCAGAATATTACGTGTCCACTGATATAACCAATGCCCATGAGTCGACCCTTCACAGGTTGTTCGTAGACACAGCTGGGTCAATTACCGTTTTACCCCTGTGTCTACCTCTTATTCCTTAAGTCCCCACTGCTCCTCTAATGAACAACACATTGTGATGGTCCAACCATACACAACACCGTTCTCGTCCCAGTGAGAAGGTAGGCGCCCGTTGTCCAAGCCCTAGAGACAACACTTAAGGGAACAACCCCTCTAGTTTCCCTAAAGGCGGGAACGATTGAATTCCATCTCGCGTAGTTAAGTTCCCAGCTCCCTATTTGGTCCTGTCCCTGAGAAGATAGGCATATTGGGCGAGTAACTGTGACCACCCTCACCCGTACTAGTCAAAGGACAGACCCCCGTAGACATGAGTCCGTAACACGCTCAGGATTCAGGTCGAGTCACTAATGGTCATCTATGAAGTTATTTGTCCTTCATCACAACGGTGTTACATCGTGAGGTCTAATAATTCACGGTCCGCCTTGTACAATCTCATTGCACAGATACCCCACTCGCATGTCAACCACATGAACGAGTCGATCATCACCTCGCTTGTATCTAATACAAAGCGGGCGCATCCACAAGTGTATCCGTAATTAGGTCTCCAACCCTATCCATATATTGTGGACCGCTCGGGTCATTAACTCGAACGTGATCCTCCCCAGTGTGTCCACTACACACCGCTCAAGTTCTAGTTCTCTCATAAATTCAATGACCCCGGAGCTTAGTTTATTGGAAAAGTTTGTAAATATTATGAGACACAAAGTAATGAAATAAATAACTCTTATTAATTTCAAACAATGAATTTACAAACACGAGATTAGGACAAAATCCCAACAAACTCCCACTTGGACTAAGCTAGTGGAGAAAATACATTTCAAATGTGTACATAAATTACAATGAAGTAATACAATAAACTAGGACATTGAATACCCGCTTACACATCTCCCACTTGCCCTAGTCGGAAGCTCTCAAAGACCTAGACTCTCTAGGTGACCTCAAACACCTTAGCCGTGAGGGACTTTGTAAATGGATCACCACGCGTTGTGCCCGACGCTATCTCATGTGGATCACCATGTCTCCGCGGTGCACAATCTCCCGTATCAAATGATACTTGCGCCAATATGTTTGCCTCTCTTATGGCTCCGAGGCTCTCTGAGTTGGCTCTCGCACCACCAAGTATCACGAGCAAAGCAGATCGACAAGTTCATATTTGGAACAACTTCCAAATCCGTCATGAACTTCCTATGCCAAACAGCTTCCTTTGCAGCTTCACAAGCCACAACATACTCCGCTTCCATAGTGGAATCGACGATGCATCCCTGCTTGATGCTTCGCCATACTAACACTTCTCCATTCAGAATGAAGGCTAACCCCGAAGTAGATTTCCTAGAATCCTTATCGGTCCGAAGTCGAATTGTGTATCCCGTAAGGATCAAATCCCCACTACCATACACTAAGTTGTAGTTCCTCGCTCTCCTAAGATACTTGAGGATTGCCTTTACGGTGTCCAAAGATCTAACTCGGATTGGACTGATACCTCACCGACAATCCCTACCGCATAATGTATGTCGCCTAGTACACAACATGACATAAATCAGGCTCCCTACAGCTGAAGCATATGGAATCCGTCTCATATCCTCAATCTCTTGACGAGTCTTAGGACACTGATCCTTAGACAAGTGAACCCCATGCCTGAAAGGCAGCAAACACTGGAAACACTTTCTTTTCTCTGCAACTTCCTTGACTCTTTCTTGCCCTCAGTGGCGATGTACACTGGCCGCTTTATCCTCTTCATCCTCTTCTTCCCTTTCGGCGTGAAGGAGCAACAAGTTTAGTCCTGCAGGTCGAACCCCGTGATAAGACTTGTAGGCAACATTTGCCACAGATTTCGTGCCTTGACCTGCTCAAGGACCGGAAATTCTCAGAGCGCATTGAGGAGGGTAGTCAGAGTGTAGCTAATTTTGTTCATAACAGCATTGCTACGAAATTGAAGAAAACTCTTTGGAAGAGTCTCTAGAATAAAACTGACTTGGCTTGACTCGTTGATCGAAGCCCCGTTCATCTCAGCAAGATTAAAGTGGGTCATCATGTCTAGAACATGTTCAAGGACAGACGACCCCTATTTCATCCGTGCGTTGAAGACGTATTTGAGCGAGTCATACCGGACCTGAAAGGACTATTGTCCAAACATTTCCTGCAAGGACTCCATGATCTCCTTAGCGGTGACCATCAGCTCATGCTTCTTTGCCAATACATCAGACATGCTGGCAATGATATAGACCTTGGCCTTTTCATTGGCCCTGATCCATCGATCGTATGCATCGCGAACACTTCGCGACGCAGTCGAGCCCGACATCCGAGGACACTCCTCAGAGAGCACGAACTTAATCTCGTCAGTTACCAAAATTGTGTTTATGTTGTTTTTCCAAGTTTGGTAATTATCTCCCACTAGTTTATCGGACGCGAGTAGAGCTTTAATTGCGCTAGACATGTTTTAAGTTGAAAAATTAACAAAACTTTGTGTTAGTCTCGCAAAAAACTTTTGAAATCCAATCAAGTTTTAGCAAAAAATGTTTCATGATCCCTAGGTCATTCAAAATTTTGTAATGATATCCTAAAGGTTTAGAATGATCGCCACCGAAGGGTGAATAGAACACTCGTCCTCTAGGACGAGACATTCTCGATCAGACCCTAACTCAGAATAACTCTTATTCCATTAGGCGTCTAATTACCATTGTTCGGTCGAATTCATTAACATTTAACGAATTCTGTGAGTGTCACCTTCAATCTTTAAGTTTCGAAGCATCCGTCCAAACAATAGCCACCGAAGGGTGAACCAAGAAAGAAAACCAACTACGAAATCAGATCCCTTTCTGAATTCACTGGTGTTCCACTCCCATGATCAAAGCTCTCCGAAGGGATTGTCCGGTCCAAGCCAAACTAGCAAAGTGGATCATAGGGTCTCACGGCAGAATCGAAAGAAGAGACCGTGGGTCCTGCCACAAGTCCCGCTCTCACTCACTATAAGTACTATCTCCATCCACTATGATATTGACCTATACAAATGCCACCAAGGGGGGACACTCCCATTTGTGCCACGAGGCCGAGTATAGATCTCACGGCATGACTTAACTGAGATTTGTGGTTGGAAAATCAAATGTATCTCATACACTTTATTTCCTCCCACTCAGCACTTTAATTTTAATAGGGATTGACCTAGATAAACCGGCTAAAATTTACCTAAGTCTACCAATATAACTCTTATATGACATTAACCTAAGTTTATAATCACATTATTACTTAGGCCTATGTGAGTAAAGTAAAACACTTTTAATTAGCGGCACTCACGATAAGTAAAATCTAAGAATCTCCGGACCGAATTCACTCACAGGTCGGTTTCCAGGTAGGGGTGTTCCGCAAGCGTCAACTTAAATACCCCAACCTTAGACAAAACCTTCCTTAGACAGAGTTACTAATCAGTCTCCATTCATAGACTAAACTTTGATTTCCTAATTTCTAATCTCATTAGAAAATAGAAAACCTAAGTCTAATTATTCAAGTTCTAAACTCTTTAAACTAATAATTAACTTAGGTTGCATGCATTTCTATGTTATAGTGCTTGATCATTCATCACATGAATAACTATATACTATAACATAAATTAATTCATCACATGAATATAAATGCATGAGCATACTTTAATCTAAAAAATATAACAGTTATATTAATTAAATTAAACATGAATTTTAATTATATTATAACTCTTATAATATAACCTATCATGCAAACTATATATTATAACTCTTATAATATAAATGATGCATGAAAATGTTTAACCTAAGATGGGATTTTAAATCTATATGACATACATTATGCACATAGAAATTAATTAAAATATACATCTCATGCATAAAATAATTAAATAGCAAAAATGGACCGGTTTTTGACACCTAGGGGCAATTACTTAATTAAATAACATTAATATAACACTTATATTAATATTATTTAATAAAATAATAAAATAAAATAAATATAAATACATTTTACATAATTTAAAAAAATAAACGGAATAACTGCCCCACTAAAGAAGCTACATGCCCATGTTCGCGCGAAATCGCCGCGAATCGCCAACTATCGCGTGCGGCGACGCTGTAACGCCGCGGCGGCGTTACAGTAACGCCGCCGCGGCCCGCAAATACAACCCAGCTTTCTCAACACCAGCAGTGTTGCAACGCTACACCTAGCGTTGCAACGCTGTTCTGCAGCGTGCCTTGCTCCCGCTGGCACAACGTTATGACGCCAACGAATAGCGTCTCAACGTCAGAGCTCAGCATGAAGAAACCCTTTGCCGCTTTGCTTCAAATTCGCTGCTTTCTCCCGATTTCTTCATAGCAACTCTTGCTACTAAAGACTCGGACTTTACAGACTCGATTTACAACAAAATATCCAAAAACAACGGTCCCTTACATTGATCTCATTAACATAAAAATGTAAATCTATTCTAGTGCCAAAAACCGAAACATCCATCATGCAAACCGACAATTTATGACATAAATTAAGGCATTTTACCCACCTATTTTAACAAAAACAGTGCATAACGAAAAACCATCGAAATGGCTCTGATACCAATTGAAGGGAATGAAAATCCCCGCGCAGCGGAAGACGATCGAATCGTCAAGGTATCGTTACGCTACTAGAAGTTTGTTAAAACGATCTAACACTTAGATCTAAGTTAAACATGTAAAGAAGGAAGAAATTACAGCAAGAAGAGTACACTTACTTTTTGTAGACAAATCTTCAAGATTCCTTCCTTGGTCACGAACACTTCGTGCTACTCGATCTCAACGAAATCTTCTCACGAACACTTTGTGAGACTTTTTGGTTTTTGGAGAGGGAGGAGAATTGAGAGAGTTGGGAGAATTTTTAATCTCTTCTCTTTGATGAAAAATAAAAAATGAGAGAGTGAATCACTAATCCTTTCTTGCAAAGGGTTTAAATATTGGAAATTGATGGAGTTAAAATCTCTACATTATTACCACTTTACCACAACCATAGGTTATGCAAATCACATTTGCATAACCATATAATATAAGATATCTCATATCTCATATTGCAAATCACATTTGCTATAGTTGTGGATTAATTAAATTGAATCACATCCAATTTAATTTCTCTCAATTAATTTCTCCAATTAGCCATAATTCAACGATTTGGCTAACCTATAGTTTATTATGAATCTCATTCACATTAAACTATCTATTATATCATTCATATCTCATATAAATGACATAAATGCCTCTAAGTGAAATTGAACACTTCAATTTCATACCAAAAAATTAACCCTTCTTTTAACCAAGATTGAGCCAACCGAGGGACCTAATGGACCTACAGTGACGGGCTCCAATGATCCAAGATTAACCTATCAAACGCTTTGACCTGGTTAATCAACATTCATTAGCTACAGTAACACTCCACTATAGCCCGTAGCTACACTCCCGTCAGTGCAGAATATTACGTGTCCACTGATATAACCAATGCCCATGAGTCGACCCTTCATAGGTTGTTCGTAGACACGACTGGGTCAAATTACCGTTTTACCCTTTTGTGTACCTCTTGTTCCTTAAGTCCCCACTGCTCCTCTAATGAACAACACATTGTGATGGTCCAACCATACACAACACCCTTCTCGGGCCAGTGAGAAGGGGCACCCGGTGTCCAAGCCCTGGAGACATCACTTAAGGGAACAACCCCTCTAGTTTCTCTAAAGGCGGGAACGAGTGAATTCCATCTCGCATAGTTAAGTTCCCAGCTCCCTACTTGGTCCTGTCCCTGAGAAGATAGGCATATTGGGCGAGTAATCGTGACCACCTCACCCGCATTAGTCAAAGGACGCACTGTGTGATGTGAGTCCGTAACACGCCGTGATTCGTGTCGAGTCACTAATGGTCATCTATGAAGTTATTAGTCCTTCATCACAAACGGTGTTACATCAATAGGTCTAATAATTCACTACCCGGGCTCTTGTACAATCTCATTGCACAGATGCCCCCACTCGCATGTCAACCACATGAACGAGTCGATCACCCTCGCTTGTATCTAATACAAAGTGGGCCGCATCCACAAGCAGTATCCGCACTAGGTCTCCAACCCTATCCATATATCAGAGACCGCTCGGTAATTAACTCGAACGTGATCCTCCCCGTGTCCACTACACACCGCTCAAGTTCTAGTTCTCTCATAAATTCAATGACCCTGGAGCTTAGTTTATTGGAAAAGTTTGTAAATATTGCGAGACACAAAGTAATGAAATAAATAACTCTTATTAATTTCAAAAAGGAATTTACAAACACGAGATTAAGACAAAAATCCCAACACTAGTATGGGTGAGAGTGGCCTGTAGCCGACTGAATAAGCCTACCTTCTCAGGGATAAAACCTCGTAGGTAGCTGGGGATTTAACTATGCAAGATGGAATTCACTCATTCCTACACTAAGGAATTAGATATGTTGTTCCCTTAAGAACTGACTCCAGGTCTTGAACAACGGGGCCCCGCCCTCTAAGAGGGTATGAGTCTATGGTAGGACTATAGACTTGTTGTTCATTAGAGGATCAGTGGTGCTTAAGGAACAAAGAGGTAATCATAGGGGTAAAACGGTCATTTGACCCAGTCGTGATTACGAACAACCTGTGAAGGGTCGACTCATGGGTAATGATTATATTAGTGGACACAATATAATCTACAGTGAGGAGAGTGCAGCTACAAGTTTATAGTGGAGTGACTTGTAGTAAATGAATATTGATTAAACTGGATCAAAGAGTTTAATCAGTTAATCTCACATCATTGGAGCTCATGAACTGTAGGTCCATTCGGTCCCTCCGTTGGCTCAACATAGTAATATTGAGGGTAATAAAGTTAGGAATGAAATTGAAGTGTTCAATTTCATATATGAGGTGTTACATCAGTTGTGATATAATTGATATAATATATGATTTTAATGTGAATTAGATTCACATATAAACTTTATACTAATGAGAGAATGAAGGAAAGATAAGATGGTAATTTCCATCCTATTTCCTTATAAAAGGTTGCATGAGATGCAATTTGTAAGCTAAGCAAAGTTAAGACTTTTTGTAAAAACCCTAACATTCTCTCTAATTGTATTGGAAAAAGTTCCAAGTACAATCTCATAAGATCACCTCACCTCATCCTAAAGGAACCCACATTCCTCCCTCACCTAGAAAACAACGGAGAAGATCCGGTGGTAGTGTCCGTGATCGTTCGGGTTCGAGTTGCTGAGATCGTGATCGTGAGAGAAGGAACACTTGAAGAAAGAGTTCTTCAAAGGTAATTTCTTGCTGTCCATCTTGTAGTAGCATGCTTAGTCTTGTTAAATTTGTACTTGATTGTAATCCATGAAAGGAAATTAAGAACACGCGATTAACAATCGTTTCCGCTGCGAGATTCGATCCCTTCAATCAACGAAATTAAGAACACGCGATTAACAATCGCTTTCGCTGCGGGATTCGATCCCTTCAATATAGTCTTTATTCTTAATGATATTCTTCTTATATAACTCAACCTTCCCGTGTAAAGCAATCTGTAGACCTTTCAATGTCATATCCCATATTCTCGCACCCCAATCTAGACTATTGAAACGATCAAGATGCTCCACTTCATCGAAGAGCGACTGGTCTACAACAGTCTTCTTCCTATCTTTACCAAGCAATATAGTACACGAGTAGTATCTGGACAACATCGTCATCATTCTCGAACCTCATATCCTTGTACCTCGTCTCAAATGTAGAGAGATGGAGTTGTGCCTTACTATTAGCGGTTAGCTCAGGGAAGTATTTAGCCTTCAAACATTGACCTTCGCTCTGATGAGTTGCCTGAACGTTATCCTGACTAGACGGGGTGTTCCACAACCCTTTCATCAAGAGAAATTCCTCTTTGGTGAAGGTAACTGGAGTTCCCCTAACCTCGAACTTCATGCCACCTTCGACAGCTTCGCCCACCTCCCTTAGCAGCATATTGTGAACAAGCGGGTTATTAAAAACCATATCCAAATCGACCTAGGGTCCGAATATGGTTGTATTGCAGAATAACTCAAGCTGGACGTTACTGAGCTTTGACCTCACGAGCACGTTCGTGTTACTTAAATGCGATAGGCATGTCGCCTGAATGATAAAATGGTCTTCCACACTAATCTTTAGGGGTGCAATCTACAAATGGAAAATAGAGAAACACGGTAACTATTCGAACCTACATTGCATGAACAAGAATTGCCCCTAAAGTTCATGGACCATACACGCAGTATTCGAACATCAATTTAAAATGAACTTGAAATTTTATAAAAGTGAGAACCCCACTTCTGTTCTAGTACAACAAAATTCCGAGTACCGTTCGATATGTGGCAGTAACGACGAGAGGGATGCAGGTATACAATGCAGACCAGAGTAAATTGAATAGTAAAAAATGGAGAGTGAACCGAAAGAGAGAGTTCTGAGGAATCAGGGTATGGTAAACAAGCTTTTTAGGGATTTAAATTTTAGTTTCGCGAATTTTAAATATCGTAGTTGAGCGTTGCGTTCAAAAAAGAAAACTCTCGATCTCGGTTCGATAGGAAATCAGTTTGAATCTCGCTCTAGATTTAAGTAAAGATCTGTATCGCTCTCGTTCTCGATACACGTACGTATTTTAGTCAGGCTCTCGCTCTAGGTATCTACATCATAACACAACTACCGTACGTATACATAAAATGGGGGATCGAGATTGAGAATCCCGTATGCGATAAATGTGGAATTAAACATCCGGGAAACGAATCTCATCAACGGGGAAATTGAGACACCATATTTGAACAACTGTCGTACGTATACATAACATGGGAGAATGAGATCGAGAATCTCGTATGCGATAAATGTGGAATTAAAAATTCGAGAAACAAGACTCTCTTTAACGGGAAAATCGAGACACCATATTTGAATAGCTGTCATACGTATACATAACATGGGGGATCGAGATCGAGAATCCCGTATACGATAAATGTGGAAATTAAACATCCAGGAAATGAGACTCTCGTCAGCAGGGAAATTGAGACACCATATTTGAACAGTTGTCGTACGTATACATAACATGGGAGATCGAGATCGAGAATCCCGTATGCGATAAATGTGGAATTAAACATCCGAGAAACGTGACTCTCGTCAACAGAAAAATCGGGACAACATATTTGAACAGTCAAATCGAGACTCTCGTATTAAAATTTACTGCTTAGTAAGGCATTAACTTAAATTAATTTAGTATGCATCAAAGTAGTTCGTTAACTTAGTAAATCGATGTAATTTAAATACTGTATAAATATGTTAGAGCACATTTGGATTAAAAAAAAATTATATATATATATTCATTAAAAAAAATGATAGTAACACAAAACAAAACAAAAAAAATACAAAAATACAAAAAAATTTGAAAAAGAAAAATAAATCCTAGACGCTACGCCAGCCGAACCGTCAGTCTGAGTCTGATGATATTTCGATCGGCAACGTAGATGATTCCCCAGCGTAAGGACCCATGACATCGTCGTCGGATCCGAGGCATTCTGGTCCATTGACCTTCGTATCGGAGCATCTATCTCCGTTACCACGCTTGCGGAAACCACCCATGTCAGGACTTATTGGTTGAGAGTCAGACACCTCATCGTCTTCTTCATTTTCGTCTTCATCTTCCTCATCATCCTTTCATCGTCGTCTTCTTCTTCTTCTTCCTCATAGTCCTCGTCCTCGTCTCGTCATCTTCATATTCATCTTCATCATGATCCTCCTCCTCGTCATGATTCTCATCTTCATCATCGTCCATTGAGGTGTAGGTTGAATTGAGGGTCAGTTCATCACGACTGGATAAGTCACTAGAGTATTCGGTAGTGTCGGAGGGCATGTGATGGGGGTTCCCGTCGTACCCGTACGAATCACCATCAGAAAAATGTGATGGTGGCTCACCGGGTAGGTTGAAGAAACTATCGTCTGAAGACATCTTTTTTTTTTTTGGTAGAGTATTCACGCGTCAACTGTATGGTATGTTAAACGCAATGACACTTCAGGGGAAAATGTATGGAATAAGGGAAGGATTACAATGAATTTTATAAGAAGAAAACCAATGAACTTGATGCATCAAGTCATTGGTGACTCCAAACGACACATAAAACCACTGGATGTGCCAAAAATCAAGACTTTCATTTTAATGGTCGCATTTAACACGTTAAAAAACCTCAATTATTATCATGTACGCATTGAAATAATCCAACAACTATTTATTTATATTAATATTATTTTTCTTTCTGTGATTGTTTAATAGTATTGTGGAGGAGAATTTCAAGTACTACGGTAGTATGGAGAATTTTCCATACAACTACTCCCATTGAATGTTTGGCACATCAGCATCCATTTGAAAATTATGTGTCGTCCATCATAAATGAGGTGGGGAACACTGGTGTTAAGCATGGTGTGAATACTAATATCAGGGAGTTTAGATTTCAATGTATGATCGAGATTCGATGAAAGGTTGGTGGTGTAATTAATATTTATTAATGGGTCAACCATATTCACACTATAAATAAATACGTAATATTAACATGTAAACCCTAACCTCGCAACATTGTATGAACAATGGATATTCCTTCCGACGACGACGTTTCAAATTTATTAAGTCCGAAAGAGATGGTCGGATCAAGAGTGGGAGATGTTGACGCGAACAGTGTCGCGGGTCAGCACGACACTGGATGAAGTCGAAGACAACCAAGGACATATATGGAATATGTCCAATGATTGGAAGAGAGGTTGGACAGATTGGAGGAGGAATGAAATGATGAAAGATCATTCCATAAATCAGTCGGTGTCACCACCAAGAGATGATCGTGAACATGACCGGAGATCACGATCAATTTCGTCACGTACTGTTCATCACCCGGATGCCCGACCACCTGTCATGCAATCTTTATCCTCCGTCAACATGCCCCCTTCTAGGCGAAGCATGGACGACGTAAGGAATTGTTTGGACACACGTCCAAGTACGAGCAGTCGACTTCCGTTGGTGATCATCGACTCATCCGACTTTGATTCCGAATAAACTATATTGTAATCTTATAGTATAAACCTATTACATACTACAATGGAAGTTTACATGCTTTGTCTGATTTCACTAATTTTATTTTTTTTAATAACTTAGTTGTTCATTTTAACTACTATTACTCTGATCTTTTTTAAATTATTTATTCCTTCCATGATATATAAGAGACCAAGAGAGCATCACTTTTTGTAACTGGGATGACAAAGGTAAACGATACTAATATTGTTTACGAGAGGGTCGATTGAAGTCACTATGAAATAAAAGACGTTAAATAAATGGAGAAGCAGAGATCTCATACACACTAATCGACACTCTCGTTTTGGTAGTACTTAGGACGTCGATTAAAAACATAAACGACGAGAGTGAGAGAAAAGAAATTATCGGTTTAATTTGTCTGACTAGACTCTCGGTCTACTGCCAAGTTGACCAGATCGAAATCGTTATATATGGGTTAACCACAATGAGATCGAGAGCGGTAGTATTTACATCAGAAACGATAAAATGCCGTCAGTGATATAGGTATGACGGCGTTACATGATGTTGCGTTTGTATAGTATGAAGTTGACGATAGAATGAGAGCGGTAGTGATTCATGACAGCAAAAAACACAAGAATATGTTTAGATCGAGAGCGGCTGACGACATTAAAGGGTTATCTATTGATAAATATAAAAAGCGGGTCTTCTGTCGATAATCGATCCGAAAAGAGGTCATCCGTACAAAAACCCCAAGAATGTCAATAGATTTCATGCAATGAACTTTAGATGCATGAATACATAGTGGTTCTAATCTCAATGAAGGCAAAAAGAATATATAATTCATCAGTTTAGACATTCTTTAATATTCAAAATAGTGGATACATGCTTAGACATAAATATTTATAAATAATTTGATCATGAATAATTAGATGTTTATGAATTTTTAATTTAAATCACGTATACGAATAAGATGTTGCTGGGAGAAACAGATAAAAAATAGTATTAAGGTGGAATTCAAAATAGTACAACTATTCTCTCCTTCATAGGTATAATCCAAAGAAGTTAGTAAGTTACAATCCACAAATAAAGAAGAGATGGAGATAAAGAAATGACATGTGACACCCGGTAAAATCAAGTAAAATTTGAATTCACGAAACATGTGTTCCATGCTCGTTTTGAAAATATTTAAGAATTTTGGGTCGAGGTTGATTTTCTATTAATTTTGGGGTAGGTAGTTAACTATTGGACCGTAAAAGACTTGAACCCTTAACCTTTGCCTATAAATTCAAGCTGCCAATAACCCTAAAGCTCATATTGAGCGTTTAGTTGGAGAAAGCGAGGTAATGTTTTTTTTTGTTTTTTTTTTAAATTTTACTTTAGGGTTTGCAATTGGGTTGCTTTAAAAAGAAGAGAAAAAAAAGAAATAAAGAAAAGAGAAGAGAAGTCAGCAACTCTCCCGTCGTCTAAAACCCCCTCTCAGTCCCCTCCGTTCGCGCGAACCCAAGGAAGCCAACCACCTCTCTCTCTCCCTCTGTCCCTCCTGTTTTGCTTGCATTTTGCTCCAACCTTCGCCGCCCAGATCGACCGCTGGTGCTGAAGGGAATGAAACTCCCGCAGCGAAAAACAACTTTGAATCGTCGTGGTGTTCGTTGTGAAAAACGTTTTCTTAAAACTGAATTTATCACATAAATCCTAGGCTAAACATGCTTAAAACGAAGAAAAAACAGTAAGGAAAGATTACTTACTTGTTGAAGAACATTTCTTCGAGATTTCCTTCTCCGATCACGAACTCTTCGTGCCCTCGATCTCTACGATAATGATCTCTCGAACCGAACGGATTGAACACCTCCAATTGATCTTCTTGGTTGTTCTCCGTCGGTAGAGGAAGAGTTGTGGGACTCCTTTGGTTTAGGGGTAGAGAGGATTTGAGAGAGATTGAGAGATGAGAGATTGCTCTTTTGGTGATATTCCAAAAAATGGCAATTGTCTTCCCAAAGCCTTCTCACAAAGGCTTTATATAATGGTGATAGGTGGAGTTGAAATCTCCACCTATTTACCATTTTACCACAACATTAGGTTATGCAAATCATATTTGCATAACCCATATAATAAGATATCTCATATCTTATTATACAAATCACATTTGTATAATCGTGGATTTTAAATTGAATCACATTCAATTTAATTTCTCTCAATCTAATTTCTCTAAATTAACACTAATTAATCAATTAGGCTAACCTATAGTTTATTATGAATCTCATTCACATTAAACTATATAATATGTCAATCATATATCATATAGATGACATAAATACCCTTTTAATGAATTTGAAAAATTCAAATCTATACCAAACTGTAAACTCTCAATATGTCTAGTTTGAGCCAACCGAGTGACCTAATAGACCTATAGATGACGAGCTCCAATGATCCGAGAATAACTTGTCAACCTCTTTGACCCGGTTATTCAATATTCATTAGCTACGGTAACACTCCACTAAAGCCCGTAGCTGCACTCTAATCACTGTAGGACAAGTTGTGTCCATTGATATAACCAATGCCCGTGAGTCGACCCTTCACAGGTTGTTCGTAGACACTGCTGGGTCAAATTATCGTTTTACCCATGTGTCTACCTCTTGCTCCTTAAGTCTCTACTGCTCATCTAATGAACAATAACGTTGTATGGTCCAACCATAAACAACATCCCTCTCGGGCTAGTGAGAGGGTGGGCGCCCGTTGTCCAAGCCGTGGAGACAACACTTAAGGGAACAAGCCATCTAGTTTCTCTAAGTCGGGAACGAGTGAATTCCATCTCGCGTAGTCAAGTTTCCAACTCCCCACGTGGTCCTGTCCCTGAGAAGATACACATATTGGGCGAGTAACTGTGACCACCCTCATCCGTACTAGTCAAAGGACAGACCCCCGCAGAAAGGAGTCCGTAACACGCTAGGATTAAGGTCGAGTCACTATTGGTCATCTACGAAGTTATTAGTCCTATACTGTTAACGATGTTACATCAGTAGGTCTAATAATTCATGGTCGTTCTTGTACAATCTCATTGCACAGGATGCCCCCACTCGCATTTCAACCACATGAACGAGTTGGATCACCTCGTTTGTATCTAATACAAAGTGGGTCGCATCCACAACGTATCCAGGATTAGGTCTTCAACCCTATCCGTATACTGTAAACTATTCGGGTCATTAACTCGAACGTGATCCTCCCTCTGTGTCCACTACACACCGTTCAGGTTCTAGTTCTCTCATAATTTAATGACCCTGGAGCTTAGTTTATTAGATAAACTTTGTAAAAAATGCGAGACACAAAGTGATGAAAAAATAACTCTTATTTATTTCAATAATGAATATTACAAACATATACGAGATTAGGACATACATCCCAACAAACGACCACTTGGACTAAGCTAGTGGAGTACAAAATACATTTCTCAAATGTACAGTAAAATACAATAAACATTGAATACCCTTTACAATACTCACACTTGCTCTAGTCAGGATGCACTCGAAGATCTAGACTCTCTAGGTGACCCTCAAACACCTTAGTCGTGAGGGCCTTTGTAAATGGATCAACAACGTTGTGCTCTGACGCAATCTGCGTGAAAGTCACGTTTCCGCGGTGCACAATCTCCCGTATCAGGTGATAATTCCGATCAATGTGCTTGTCCCTCTTATGACTCCGAGGTTCTCTCGAGTTGGCTACTGCACCACTGTTGTCACAAAACAGGGTAATCGACAAGTTCATATTTGGAACAACGTCCAAATCCATCATGAACTTCCTAAGCCAAACAACTTGCTTTGCAGCTTCACAAGCCGCAACGTACTCGGCTTCCATCATGGAATCAGCGATCCATCCCTGCTTGATGCTTCGCCACACTACAACTCCTCCATTCAGAATGAAGGCTGACCCCGAAGTGGATTTCCTAGAATCTTTATCGGTCTGAAAGTCAGAGTCTGTGTATCTCGTAAGGATCAAATCCCCACTCCCATACACAAGGCTGAAGTTACTCGTTCTCCTAAGATACTTGAGGATTGCCTTTACTGCTGTCCAGTGATCTAATCCTGGATTGGATTGATACCTACTGACAATCCCAACTGCATAACAGATGTCGGGTCTAGTACACAACATGGCATACATGAGGCTCCCTACAGCTGAAGCATAGGGGATTCCTCTCATATCCTCAACCTCTTGAGGTGTCTTAGGACTTTGATCCTTAGACAGGTGAACCTCATGCCTGAAACGCAGCAAACCATTCTTGGAGTTCTGCATCTTATATCTAGATAACATCTTGTCAATATAGGACACCTGAGACATGGCTAGTGTTCTGTTCTTCCAGTTTCGGACTATCTGGATACCTAGAACATACTGGGCCTCTCCCAAATCTTTCATTTGGAATTGCGAAGCCAACCATTTCTTAATGTCATTAAGAAATCATACCTCATTCCCAATGAGTAGGATATCATCCACATAAAAATATCAGAAATGTGACAGTACTGTTGACGATTTTCTTGTAGACAAAAGGCTCGTCAACATTCTGATTAAAGCCATTAGATTTGATTGCCTCATCAAACCTTATATTCCAAGACCTCGAGGCTTGTTTCAGTCCATAAATAGAACTATGAAACCGACAAACCTTTTGCTCTTGGCCTTGGGCAATGAACCCTTTGGGCTGGTCCGTGTAGATGGTTTCATCAAGATTGTCATTCAGAAAGGTTGTCTTGACATCCATCTGCCATACCTCATAGTCATAATATGCGGCAATGGCCAGAAGGATCCCGATCGACTTTATCATGGCAACATGTGAAAAGGTTTCCTCATAGTCAACCCCTTCAATCTGGGTAAAACCCTTTGCCACTAGTCGTGCTTTGAAGATTTGAACCTTCCCATCTACCTCACATTTACGCTTGTAGATCCATTTGCAACCTATAGGTTTTACCTCATCCGGTTGATCCACAAGCTCCCAGACAGAATTGAAGTACATAGACTCTATTTCCTGGTCCATAGCTTTAATCCATTCGTCTTTGTCAACGTCTGCCATTGCCTGATCATAGGTCAATGGATCCTCACAGTCATCATGAGGGGTGACGACTTGGGTTTCAACTAAACTCATGTAACGTTAAGGTTGTCTCACAACCCTCCCACTACGTCGAAGCATTCTCAACTCTTGAGAACTGTCTTGACTAGACGAGCTAGGATCAACAACACTTGTTGACATACTAGCCCCATCAGCAACTCTTGTTGATGAATTGCCCATTTCGTTTAACACAATTTTACTCCTCGGTAAATGATCCTTGATGTGGTCTTCCTCAAGGAAAGTGGCGTTTGTCGACACAAGCACCCTATTTTCCTTAGGATCATAAAACAAATCACCCCTAGTCTCTTTTGGGTAACCTACAAAGAGGCACAACTTTGTTCGGGGTTCCAACTTATTCGGGGTTGACACCAACACATGGGTCGGGCATCCCCAAATTCTGAAATGGTGTAAACTACCTTTACGTCCATTCTAGAGTTCGAAAGGTGTTTCACAAAAACTTTTCGACGGAACATTGTTCAAAATATAAACTGCAGTCTCTACTGCGTAACCCCGAAAAGAATCAGGGAGAGGAGCATAATTCATCATCGATCGAACCATGTCCAACAGGGTTCTGTTTCTCCTCTTCGATACACCATTCTGCTGTGGCATACCAGGTCCTAAGAGTTGGGACGTAATTCCATGTTCTATCATATACTCCTAGAATTCAGTGTCCATATACTCTCAACCTCGATTCGATCGAAGTGTTTTTATAGTTTTAGCTAACAGGTTCTCAACCTCAGTCTCGTACTCCTTGAACTTTTCAAGACTTTCAGACTTCCTATTAGGTAAATATACCCATACCTTGAATAGTCATCTATAAAAGATACAAAGTATTCATAACCACCTCGTGCTTTAACACTCATCGAACCACAGAGGTCAGAATGTATAAGCTCAAGGGGCTCTTTGGCTCTATATCCTATTCCACTTAAAGGACGTTTGGTCATTTTGCCTTCAAGGCATGACTCACATACCGGTAAAGAGTTTTCTTCCAACTCACTTAGAAGTCCACTCTTCACTAGTCTCTCAACCCTATTGAGATTAATGTGGCCTAACCTTAGGTGCAGAAGATGGGCATTTTCTTTAGGAGAAACCTTTACTCTCTTAGTTCGTGTTTCAACCGTTTTAAACAATTCAGTATTCAAAACACTTTTGACCGAATTAGGTTTCAAAACGTATAAGTTATTCTCAAGTGAAGCAGAACAAATCATGCCTCTAAGGAAAATAGTCCTAAGACACCTCAAGAGGTCTGAAATCGGAAGAACAAGACGTTATCCATGTCTCATGCCTTATATTGACAAGATGTTTTCACGGTATAAGATGCAGAACTCAAAGAACGGCTTGTTGTCGTTTAGGCATGAGGTTCACTTATCTAAAGAACATAGTCCTAAGACACCTCAAGAAGTTGAGGACATGAGACGGATCCCTTATGCTTCAGCTGTAGGGAGTCTGATGTACGCCATGTTGTGTACTAGGCCCGGCATCTGTTATGCAGTTGGGATCGCCAGTAGGTATGAATCCCATCCAGGATTAGATCACTAGACAACCGTAAAGGCAATCCTCAAGTATCTTAGGAGAACGGGGGACTACATGCTAGTGTATGGAAGTAGAGATTTGATCCTTACAGGATACACAAACTCTGACTTTCAGACCGATAAGGATTCTAGGAAGTCCACACCGGGGTCAGTGTTCACTCTTAACGGAGGAGTTGTAGTGTGGCGAAGCATCAAGCAGGGATGCATCCCTGATTCCACGATGGAAGTCGAATATGTAGCGGTTTGTGAAGCAGCTAAGGAGGTTATTTGGCGTTGGAAGTTCATGATGGATTTGGAAGTTGTTCCAAATATGAACTTGCCAGTGACCCTGTTTTGTGATAACAGTGGTGCAGTAGCCAACTCGAGAGAACCTCAGAGTCATAAAAGGGGCAAGCATATTGAACGGAAGTATCACCTGATACGGGAGATTGTGTATCGTGGAGACGTGACCGTCACGAAGATAGTTTCAGAGCACAATATTGCTGATCCGTTTACAAAGGCCCTTATGGCTAAGGTGTTTGAAGGTCACCTAGAGAGTCTAGGTTTAAGAGTGCTTCCTGACTAGGGCAAGTGGGAGTATTGTAAAAGGGTATTCAATGCCCTAGATTATTGTATTATTTCATATTTCAGAAATGTATTTTGTACTCTCTAATCTCACGTCGTTTGTAACAGATCATGAATTAATGAATAACAATTATTTATTATTCAAACTTTGTATCTCGCATTTTATAAACTTAATCCAATAAACTAACCTTCAGGGTCATACTTATGAGAACTTGAACGATGAGTAGTGGACACACAGGAAGGATCACATTCGACTTATTGACCCGAAGGTTGGGAACCTCATCCTGACAACATTGTGGATGCAAACCATTTTATATTAGATACAAACGAGGTGATCCAACTCATTCATGTGGTAGACATGCGAATGGGGGCATCCTGTGCAATGAGATTGTACAAAACCGGACCATGAATTATTGGAACTACTGATGTAACACCGTTAACAGTATTGGACTAATAAATTCCTAAATGACCATTAGTGACTCGTCCTTAATCCTGAGCATGTTACGGACTCCTGTCTGTGGCGGTTTGTCCTTTGACTAGCACAGGAGAGGGTGGCCTAAGTTGCTCGCCTAATATGCCTACCTTCTCAGGGGGTAGAACCACATCGTGAGCTGGGAACTTGACTACGCAAGATAGAATTCACTCGTTCCCGAGCTAGGGAAACTAGAGGGGTTGTTCCCTTAAGTATTGTCTCCAGGGCTTGAACAACGGGGCCTCACCCTCTCACTGGCCCGAGAGGGATGTTGTTTATGGTAGGACCATGCAACAAAGTTGTTCATTAGAGGAGTAGTGATACTTAAGGAGCAAAAGGTAGATATAGGGGTAAAATGATAATTTGACCCAACTGTAACTACGAACAATCTGTGAAGGGTCGACTCACGGGTATTAATTATATCGATGGATACAACTTGTCCTACAGTGAGGAGAGTGCAGCTACGGGGCTATAGCGGAGTGACCCCGTACTTAATGAATATAGATTAATCAGGTCAAAGGGTTTGATCAGTTAATCTCGGATCAATGAAGCTCATGATCTGTAGGTCCATTAGGTCCCTCGGTTGGCTCAATTTTGACTTAATGAGGGTATACAGTTTAGAGTGAATTTATATGAGATATTATTGACATAATATATACTTTAATATGAATGAGATTCATAATAGACTATAGTATAGCCTAATTATTTAATTAAGCTCAATTGGAGAAATTGATTTGAGGTAAATAAAATTGGATGTGATTCAATTTTAATTCCACAATTATGCAAATGAGATTTGTATAATAAAGTATGTGATACCTTATATTATATGATATGAGGATATGATTTACATATTATATAGTTGTGGTAAAGTGGTAAATTGGTGGAGATTTTACCTCCACCATGCATATACCACTATATAAAGGTGAGATGCGAAGGAATTGTGAAGAAAGGTTCTTCAAGAGGTGGGTACTTAACTTGTTTTTTCTTTCTCTTAGCATGCTTAGCCTAAATATGTATGAGATGCATGTTTGATTTTAAGAAATTCAGTAACACAACGAAAACAATGTGATTCTCGTCGCTTGCGTTGCGGGATTCAATCTCTTCAATTGGTATCAGAACCAAGTTTGTTCTTCATTGTAGGTTCTGTAATTTTCTTAAAATTAGGTGGGTAGCATTAATTTTCATGTGATAAATGTTAATGGTTTGCAATTGAATGGTTTCGGTTTTGGCACCTTAGATAGATTTACAATTTTCATTGATTAGATCAATGTAAGGGCCCGTTGTTTTGGACAAACATGTTGTAAATTGAGTCTGTAAGTCCGTGTCAATCGTGGCAAAGAGTTGTTGTGAAGAAATGGAGCGGGAACGAGCAAGAACAGAAGTGTTATGTTCTGGAACAGGGCATGGAATTGCAACCCTGTTGAACAGAGTTGCAACGCCATTCATGCGGTCCAAGGCACGCTGCAGGCACGACATGTCAATGTTGTGCGCGTTGAGACCCAGGGATGGCATTGAGCTGCACAACAATGCAACGTGGGCGAGAGAGGCGGTTTAATTCCTTTTTTATGCATTTTATTTTATATTTAATTTGTAAAATAAGTTTTTATTTAATTTATATTAATATATATTAATATATATGATATATTAATGTTAATTAATTAGATTAATGTCCCTAGGGGTGCCAAAATCGGTTCAATTTGCTATTTTAAATTTATGCAAGTGTTGTATGATTTTTATATGCATATGGTATGTCATATAGAATTTAAATCCCACCTTAGGTTAAGCATTTCATGCATCATATTTATATTATAAGTGTTATAATATATAGTATGCATGATGTATATATATCCTAAGTGTTATAATATAAGGTATGCATGTTTAATTAATATATGAGTTATATTAATTAGATTAAAAGAATTGGCATGCATTTAATTCATGTGATGAATGTATGCTATATAGTTTAAATTATTCATGTGATGAATGATCAAGCACAATAACATAGAAATGCATGTAACCTAAGTTAATTAATTAGTTTAAAATGGTTTAGAACTTGAATTAATTAGACTTAGGGTTTCTAGTTCTAATAAGATTAGAATTAGGAAATTCAATATGATTTATGAATGGTGACCGATTACTAACTCTGTCTAAGGAAGGTTTTGTCTAAGACTATGGTATTTAAGCTAACGTTTATGGAACACCCCTACTTGGGAACCAACGTGGGAGTGAATTTGGTCCAGAGATTCATAAGTTATATTTTCGTGAGTGGCGTTAATTAAGTGTTAATAATGAAACTCATATAGACCTAAGTTAATAAGTTGTTATAGACTTAGGTTAATCCAATATAAGAGTTATATTGGTAAACTTAGGTAAATATAGTCGGTTTATCTAGGTTAATCCCGTTAAATTAAAGTGTTGAGTGGGAGGATAAAGAGTGTATGAGATACATTTAATTTCTACCCATAAGTCTTTGTTAAGTTCACATCGTGAGATCCATACTTGGCCTCGTGGCGCAAATGGGAGCGTCCCTCTTCGGATGGTATTTGTATGGGTCAATATTCAAGGTGAATGGAGATAGTACTTATAGTGAGTGGTAGCGAGACCTGAGAAAACGAGACCTACGGTCTCTTCTATCGATTCACATCGTGAGACACCTATGATCCGCCTGCTAATTTGGCCTGGACCAGACAATCCCTTCGGAGGGCTTGATCATGGGGGTCGGAACACCGTGAATTCTCGAAAGGGATACGATCTCTTTAGTCTATCTTTCACGTAGTCCTCCCTTCGACAACTATTGTTTGGATAGAAACTCTGGGGTTTAAAGATAAAAGGTTACACTCAAGGGAATCAATAAGAGTTAATGAGCCCGACCGAAAAATGGTAACTAGATGCCTATAGGAATAGAAGTTATTCAGGAATTAGGGTGTGGTCGAGAATGTCTCGTCCCAGAGGAGGAGTGATTTTGTCTACTCTTCGGTGGCGATCATTCTAAACGTTTGGGGTGTCATTGCAATTTTAAATGACCTAGGGATCATAGATTAAAATTTGCTAAAAAATGATTGGATTTTTCAACAGTTTTTGCGAGAAAATAATACAAAGTTTTTGTTTTTCAGCAAACATGTCGAGTTCAATAGTCGCTCTTTTAGCTTCCGACAAATTAACATGCGACAATTATTTGTCATGGAAAAACTGTTGGGATTTATGCCCTAAACTTATGTAATTTTGATCAAATAAATAAAGAGTTATTTGTTTTGGTAAAATTATATTCTTGCTTTATAAATCTAATAAACTAAGCTCCAAGGTTATAATGTATCTTGAACATCAGTGTAGTAGACACTATTTGAATTGTGTTCAAGTGTATAACCTAAATGGTCTTTGGTATAAGAATAAGGTTGGAAACCTTATTTTGATAACACCATGGATGCGACTCACTTTGTAATTAGTACAAATGAGGTAATCCAACTCATTCATGTGGTTGACACGCGAGTGAGGGCATCCTGTATGAAGAGTTCATACAAGACCGGACGACAAATTATTAGTCTAACCAGTATAACGCCGTTAACAGGATAAGACTGAAAATATATAGATGGTCATTAGTGACTCAACCTGAATCCTGAGCAAGTTAAGAACTCCTGCTTATAGAGGTTTGTCCTTAGACTACTATGGGTGAGAGTGGCCTGTAGCCGACTCAATATGCCTACCTTCTTAGGGAATCTCGTAGGTAGTTGGGGACTTAACTATGCCAGATGAAATTCACTCATTCCTACACTAAGGAATTAGATAGGTTGTTCCCTTAAGAACTGAGTCCAGGTCTTGAACAACGGAGCCCCACCCTCTAAACTGACTTAAGAGGGTATGAGTCTATGGTAGGAACAAAAAGGTAATCACAGGGGGTAAAACGATAATTTGACCCAGCCGTGATTACGAACAACCTGTGAAGGGTCGACTCATGGGTAATGATTATATCAATGGACACAATATAATCTACATTGAGGAGAGTGCAACTACAAGTCTATAGTGGAGTGACTTGTAGTTAATGAATATTGATTAATTGGATCGTCGTGGTGAAAATTGTGCACCTAGATTTCATTAAAATTAATCTAACACTTATATCTAGGCTAAACACACAATTAAAGGAAAGAAAAATACAGCAAGTAGAACTACTTACTTGTTGAAGACAATTCTTCACTGTTCCTTCCTTCGATCACGAACACTTCGCGAAATCTCGATCTCAATGAACTTGATATCTTCTCACGAACAAGAATACAAACACGACCAATCAGAGTCTCGGTTGTTCTTCTTTTGGAAAGAAGGAAGTTTGTGGGAACTTTGTTTTGGTTTAGAGAGGAGAAATGCTAGAGAGAAAATTGAGAGAGATGAGAGAAAAACTTTCTCTTCTCTTTGGTTAAATCCAAGAAATGAGAGAATGAGATGAGAAACTCTTCTTGCAAAGGGTTTAAATCGTGGATAATGATGGAGTTAAAATCTCCACATTACTACCACTTTACCACAACTATAGGTTATGCAAATCATATTTGCATAACCATATATTATAAGATATCTCATATCTCATACTACAAATCTCATTTGCAATAATGTGGATTTATTAAATTGAATCACATTCAATTTAATTTCTCTCAATTAATTTCTCCAATGAGCCCTAATTCAACAATTAGGCAAACCTATAGTTTATTATGAATTTCATTCACATTATACTATATATTATATCATTCATATCTCATATAAATGACATAAATGCCCTTTAAGTGAAATTGAACACTTCAATTCACACCAAAACATTAACCCTTCTTTTAACCCAGATTGAGCCAACCGAGGGACCTAATGGACCTACAGTGACGAGCTCCAATGATCCGAGATTAACCTATCAAACTGTTTGACCTGGTTAATCAACCTTCATTAGCTACGATAACACTCCACTAATGCCCGTAGCTGCACTCCTGTCAGTGCAGAATATTACGCGTCCACTGATATAACCAATAACCATGAGTCGACCCTTCATAGGTTGTTCGTAGACACTGCTGGGTCAAATTACCGTTTTACCCCTATGTCTACTTCTTGCTCCTTAAGTTTCCACTGCTCCTCTAATGAACAACAACGTTGTAATGGTCCAACCATACACAACAACCCCTCTAGTTTCCCTAAAGGCCGAAACGAGTGAATTTCATCTCGCGTAGTTAAGTTCCCAGCTTCCTACTTAGTCTTGTCCTTGAGAAGATAGGTATATTAGGCGAGTAACTGTGACCACCCTCACCCGTACTAGTCAAAGGACGGATCCATCCTCGCATGTCGAGTCCGTGAACACGCTCGAGATTCGTGTCGAGTCACTAATGGTCATCTACGAAGTTATTAGTCCTTCACATCATCCAGCGGTGTTACATCGGTGGGTCTAATAATTCATAGTCCTGCCTTGTACAATCTCATTGTACAGGATGACCCTACTCGCATGTGAACCACATGAACGAGTCAGATCACCTCGTTTGTGTCTTAATACAAAGCGGGCCGCATCCACAGTGTATCCAGGATTAGGTCTCCAACCCCAGCCATATTCGAACGTGATCCTCCCTGTGTGTCCACTACACACCATTCAAGTTCTAGTTCTCTCATATTTAATGACCCTGGAGCTTAGTTTATTGGTCAAAGTTATATAAAATGCGAGACAAAAAATAATGAAATGAATAACACTTTATTAATTTCAAATAGTAATTTACAAACACGAGATTAGGACAAAAAACCCAACAAACTCCCACTTGGACTATGCTAGTGGAGAAAATACATTTCTGAAATGTACATGAATTACAACGAAGTAATACAATAAACTAGGGCATTGAATACCCGTTTACATATCTCTCACTTGCCCTAGTCAGGAAGTACTCGAAGACCTAGACTCTCTAGGTGACCCTCAAACACCTTAGCCGTGAGGGGGCTTTGTAAATGGATCACCACGTTGGGCTCGACGCTATCTGCGCGGATCAGAACGCCTCTCATGGTGCACAATCTTCCGTATCAGATGATACTTCAGCTCAATGTGTTTGCCACTCTTATGGCTCCGAGGCTCCCTGGAGTTGGCTACTGCACCACTGTTGTCACAAAACAGTGTGATCGATAAGTTCATATTTGTAACAACTTCCAAATCTATCATGAACTTCCTAAGCCAAACAACTTCCTTTGCAGCTTCACAAGCCGCAACGTATTCCGCTTCCATAGTGGAATTGGCAATGCATCCCTACTTGATGCTTCACCATACTACAACTCCTCCATTCAAAATGAAGGTTGACCCCGAAGTCGATTTCCTAGAATCCTTATCGGTCTGAAAGTCAGAATCCGTGTACCCCGTAAGGATGAAATCCCCACCGCCATACACTAAGTTGTAGTTCCTCGTTCTCCTAAAATACTTGAGGATTGCCTTTACGATTGTCCAGTGATCTAATCCTGGATTGGATTGATACCTTCTGACAATCCCTATTGCATAACAGATGTCGGGCCTAGTATACAACATGGCATACATAAGGCTCCCTACAGCTGAAGCATAGGGTATCCGTCTCATATCCTCAACCTCTTGAGGTGTCTTAGGACACTGATCCTTAGACAGGTGAACCCCGTGCCTAAAAGGCAGCAAGCCCTTCTTTGAGTTCTGCATCTTATATCTAGACAACATTTTGTCAATATAAGACGCTTGAGACATGTCTAACGTCCTGTTCTTCCGGTTTCGGACTATCTGGATACCTAAAACATACTGAGCTTCTCCCAAATCTTTCATTTGGAATTGCGAAACTAGCCAATTTTTAACGTCAGTAAGAAATTCTACCTCATTCCGAATGAGAAGAATATCATCCACGTATAATATCAGAAATGCGACAGTTTTGTCAACGATGTTTTGTAGGCACAAGGCTCGTCAATATTCTGATGAAAGCCATAAGATTTGATTGCCTCATCAAACCTTATATTCCAAGACCTTGAGGCTTGTTTCAGTCCATAAATAGACCTCTGGAGTCGACAAACCTTTTGCTCTTGGCCTTGGGCAATGTACCCTTTGAGCTTGTCCATGTAAATGGTTTCGTCAAGGTTGCCATTCAGAAAGGCGGTCTTGACATCCATCTGCCATACCTCGTAGTCATAATACGCGACAATGGCTAGAAGGATCTTGATCGACTTTACCATGGCAACAGGTGAAAAGGTTTCCTCATAGTCAACCCCTTCGACCTGGGTAAAACCCTTTGCCACTAGTCGTGCTTTGAAGGTTTGCACCTTCCCATCTACGCCACGTTTATGCTTGTAGATCCATTTGCAACCTATAGGTTTTACCCCATCAGGTTGATCCACAAGCTCCCAGACAGAATTGAAGTACATCGACTCCATTTCCTAGTCCATAGCTTTAATTCATTCGTCCTTGTCAACATCAGCCATAGCCTGATCATAGGTCAATGGATCCTCGCAGTCATCATCAGGATTGACGACTTGGATTTCAGTTAAACCCATGTAACGTTCAGGCTGTCTCACAACCCTCCCAATACGTCAAGGCATTCCCTACTCTTGGGAACGGACTTGACTTGACGTGCTAGGATCAACAACACTTGTTGACGTACTAGCTCCATCAGCAACCTTTACTGATGTACTGTCCATTTTGTTTAACACGATTTTGCTCCTAGGTAAATGATCCCTGATGTGGTCTTCCTCAAGGAAAGTGGCGTTTGTCAACACAAGCACCCTATTATCCTTAGGATCGTAAAACAGACCACCTCTGGTCTCTTTCTGATAACCTACAAATAGGCACAATTTTGAACGGAATTCCAACTTCTTCGGGTTTGACATCAACACGTGGGTCGGGCATCCCCCAATTCTGAAATGGTGTAAACTACCATTACGAGCATTCCAGAGTTCGAAAGTTTTTTCACAAACACTCTTCGACGGAACATTGTTCAAAATGTAAACCGTAGTCTCCACTGCGTAACCCGAAAAGAAATCAGGGAGACGAGCATAGCTCATCATCGACTGAACCATGCCCAACAAGGTTCTGTTTCTCCTCTCCGATACACCATTCTGTTGTGGCATCCCAGGTGTTGAGAGTTGGGACGTAATTCCGTGTTCTATCATATAGTCCTGGAATTCAGTGTCCATTTACTCTCTACCTTGATCCGATCGAAGTGTTTTTATCGTTTTACCTAACAGGTTCTCAACCTCAGTCTTGTACTCCTTGAACTTTTCAAGAGTTTCAGACTTCCTATGCATTAGGTAAATATACCTATACCTCGAATAATCATCAATGAAAGAAACGAAGTATTCGTAACCACCTCGTGCTTTAACATTCATCGGACCACAGAGGTCAGAATGTATAAGCTCAAGGGGCTCCTTGGCTCTATATCATTTTCCACTAAAAGGACGTTTGGTCATTGTGCCTTTGAGGCATGACTCACACACCGGTAAAGAGTTTTTTTCTAGCAGACTTAGAAGTCCACTCTACACTAGTCTCTCAATCCTATTGAGATTAATGTGGCCTAACCTTAGATGCCAAAGATGGGCATTTTCTTTAGGAGAAACCTTAACTCTCTTAGTTCGCGTTTCTGCAGTTTTAAACAATTCAGTATTCAAAACGCTTTTGACCGAATTAGGCTTTAAAACATACAAGTTAGACTTAAGTGAAACAGAACAAATAAGATTACCATTTTTGGAGATAAACGTTTTATTACCATCAAATGAAACGGATATACATTGTTCTAATAAGTAGGAAATAGAAACAAGGTTTCTAGTAAACCCTGAAACTATGTACATATTGTCCAACAATAAAAAATTCCTGCCAAAATGGAGCTTCACTTTGCCGATCGCTGCAGCAGAGACTATTTCCCCAGATCAAACCCATAGATTAACCTTAACCTCTCACAGCGGCTGCTATGAATCAATTCCCTGAAAAGAAGAACAAACATGGTTAGTGGTGTCCGAATCTAAAATCCAGGCAGAGTTACTACTCTCCACTAAACATGTTTCAGTAACCAGTAAATCGCATTTACCTTGATTTTTCCTCTCAGCAAGGAACTTGGGAAAGTTTCGCTTCTAGTAGTCGTCCCCATTGCAGTGGAAACACTTTCCTTTCTCTGCAACTTCCTTGACCTTCTTGCCCTTTTGGGTGGCAGCTCAGTCAGCTTTACCCCTCTTCATCTTCTACTTCCCTTTCGGGCGTGAAGGAGCAACAGGTTTAGTCCTAGAGGTCGAACCCCTATGATAAGACCTGTAGGCAACATTTGCCTCACCTTCCGGTGCCCTGATCCTCATCAAGGACTGGAAATTTTGTAGCTCATTGAGGCGGGTAGTCAGAGTGTAGCTAATCTTATTCATAACAGCGTTGCTACGAAACTGAAGGAATCTCTTCGGAAGAGTCTCCAGAATAAAGCTGACCTGGCTTGACTCGTCGATCAAAGTCCCGTTCATCTCCGCCAAATTAAAGTGGGTCATCATGTCTAGAACATGTTCACGGACAGATGACCATTCTTTCATTCGGCCGTTGAAGACGTGTTTGAGTGAATCGTTCCTTACCTGAAAGGACTGTTGTCCAAACATGTCTTGCAACGAATCCATGATCTTCTTGGTGGTGACCATCAACTCATGCTTCTTTGCCAACACTTCAGATAAGTTGGCAATTATATAGACTTTGGTCTTTTCATTGGCCCTGGTCCATCGATCGTAAGCATCACGAACACTTCGTGATGCAGACAAGGTCGACAACTGAGGACATTCCTCAGTAAGCACGAAATTCAGGTTGTCAGTTACTAAGATCGTGTTGATATTATTCTTCCAAGTTTGGAAGTTATCTCCCACTAATTTGTCGGAAGCTAATAAAGTTATTATTGAGTTAGACATGTTTTTCGCTGAAAAAAAAATAAATTTTGTGTCAGTCTCGCAAAAACTTTTGAAAACCAACCAAGTTTTAGAAAAATTTAATCCTATGATCCCTAGGTCATATAAAATTTGCAATGATATCCTAAAGGTTTAGAATGACCGCCACCGAAGGGTGAACAGAAACACTCCTCCTCTAGGACGAGACTTTCTCGACCAGACCCTAATCCCAGAATAACTCTTATTCATTAGGCATCAAGTTACCATTATTTGGTCGAATTCATTAACACTTAACGAATTCGGTGAGTGTCACCCTCAATCTTTAAGTTTCCAAGCATCTGTCCAAACAATAGCCACCGAAGGGTGAAAAACGAAGGAAAACCAACAAGAAAACTATATCCCTTTCGGGAATTCACGGTGTTCCGACTCCCCTGATCAACGCCATCCGAAGGGATTGTCTAGTCCAGGCCCAACTAGCAGGCGGATCATAGAGGTCTCACGGTGTGAATCGAAATAAGAGACCGTGGGTCCCGTTTTCACAAGTCTCGCTCCCACTCACTATAAGTACTCTCTCCATCCACGTTGATATTGACCCATACAAATACCATCCGAATGGGGATGCTCCCATTTGCGCCACGGGGCCGAGTATGGATCTCACGATGCAGACTTAACGGAGATTTCTGGTCGGAAATTAAATGTATCTTATACACTATATTTCCTCCCACTTAGCACTTTATAAATTTTGGGATTGATCTGGATAAACCGACTAAAATTTACCTAAGTCTACCAATATAACTCTTTGATGGAGATCTAATGTCCCTGAGCAGGGAAAACGTGTTTGGGATCGTAATTGCTTGATTGTTTTGCTTAAAACAAAAATCAGTACATTGACCAAAAAATATGCAGAACAAGCATAAATGTAACTCTAATCTAATTAGACATGGATTAGTTGCATACATGCAAACATATGTTAAGTTTAACAATTAAACTAAAAGGAAGAAGAATACCTTTGTAGATTCGCAGAACAACAACTCCTTGCTCCTAGAGTAATCAACAAAGCAAAGAACACGCATACTCTCTCTGTATTTCCAAGCAGGACACCACCAACAGAGAAAACCTTCTATATCTCTGAGTTCTTAGAACAAAATCCTTTGTGGGAAGGATTCCAACAATTGGAAGGTTTTGGGAATTCTAGAATTGAGAGAAAGAGAGAGACATTTTTGCCTTCTGTTAATTGTAAATCAATCGATCGATTGGTTGAGCAACCCCCTTCTCCCTGTTAAACTGTCAGTAGGGAGAAGGGGAGGGGTAGTGGGGAACGTGTCTGGATGACACGTTCCCTCATTTATTATTAAAATAATAATAATAATAATAATAATTAAATCAAATTTAATTATTCATTTAAATCATATTTAAATAATTCAAATTAAATATCATATATTTAATTTGGATTAAATCTCATTTAATCACATTACCCCTTTAACCTATAGTTTTAATGTACAACCAGTGCACATTAAATTTTATCCTATAGTTTGCACATGTGAATCACATTCACATTTAATATAATATTTGAACTCTTTTAAATATTCAATTCTCTCATAATTTAATATGAATATTCACATTAAATTTATAATATATAGTTCCAAAACTATATATTATATCGTATCTAAATACATTAAATATATTCCCTAATGAATTTGAACATTTCAAATTCAAATGATCTAAGAACCCTTTACGAGCTAGAAGGTAGACCTAATGGACCTACAGATCAGAAGCTCCAATGATACGAGATTGTTCGGTTAATCTCATTAACCTCCCATCAACATTCGTTAACTGCGGGAACACTCCACTAAAGTCCCACAACAACACTCTTCTCACTGCAGATATATTTCTGTGTCCATGGATATTGACCAATAACAACAAGTCAATCCTTCACGAATGTTCGTAACACCAGCTGGGTCAAATTACCGTTTTACCCCTGGGTTACATCTTGTGCCTTAAGTACCAGTGCTCCTCTAATGAACAATTTATTTGTGGTCCTACCAACAAACAGAGTCCCTCTCGAGCCAATGAGAGGGTCGGGCCCTTTAGTCAAGTCCCGGAGATACCACTTAAGGGAACATTCCTCTACTTACCCTAGTAGGTGGGAAGGAGTGAATTCCATCTTGCTAAGTTAAGTTCCCAGCCACTCCTCACTCGGTCTTGTCCCCAAGAAGGTAGGCATATTGAGTCAAGCGAATCTGGCCACACTCACCCATACTAGTCAATGGACAATCCCTCGCGAACGAGGAGTTCGTAGAACACCGCTCGAGATTGAGATCAAGTTGCCTAGGTCATCCTAGTGAAATAGAAACCTAACTAGTCAACGGGTTCTGGGATAGAGGTTACTATTTCGTGGTCCTGATCTTATGTAATCTAATTACATAGGATATCCCCACTCACATGTCATCTACACGAACACGTTAGGATCACTGTGTTTGTATCAAATACAAAGTGGGTCACATCCATAGTTTAACCAGGGTAAGGTACCCAAATATAAGAGTTATATTGATTATCAATATTAGAGTTATATTGATAAGTTTAGGTAAAATCATTAGCCGAGTTTAGCCTAAGTAAATTTTCTATAGAGTTACAGTATCAAATGGGAGAAAAAGTGTATATGATACATATTTTTCCACCTACGTTTTCTCCGAGAAGTTCACACCATGAGACTCATACTTGGCCTCGTGGCTCAAATGGGAGCATCTCCCTTCGGATGGTGTTTGTATGAGTCAATATCAAGGTGAATGGAGAGGGTACTTATAGTGAGTGGGAGTAGGTTTAGTGAAAAATAAAACCTATGGTCTCTTCTGTCGGTTCACACCGTAAGATCACTATGGTCAGCCTGGTAGTTTGGCCTGGACCAGACAATCCCTTCGGAGAGCTTGATCATACGGGATCGAACACAGTGGACACCTGAAAGGGATAAAGATTTTCTTAGTCTGTTTTTCAATCCAGTCCTCCCTTCGGCGGAATTTATTGGATGGGGACTCTGGGATCTAAAACCTATAAGAATAAGAGTTATTTTGGCATTAGGTTTTGGTCAAGAGATTGTTGATCCAGAGGAGGAGTGTTTTTTATTACCCTTCGTTGTCATACATTCTAAACCTTTGAAGATCATTGCAAATGATTAATGACTTAAGAATCATTTGATAATTAGCTAAAACATGATTGGATTAGAAAACTGTAGCAAGAAGCTTATACAAATTTTTTTGTAAATTTTCAGCAAAATGTCTAGCTCTATAATTTCCGTATTGGGTGTGGAAAAATGAACCTGAGAGAACATGATGACTTGGAAAAACCAACTCAACACTATATTGGATGTGGATGATCTGAAGTTTGTGCTGACTGAGTAGTGTCCTCAGGTGTCAGGCTTGAATGCGTCACGAAATGTTCGTGATGCATATGATCGATGGATCAAGGCCAATGATAAGGCCAAGGTCTATATGCTGGCAAGTATGTCTGACATATTAGCCAAGAAGCACGACGACATGATGACCGCTAAGGAAATCATGGATTCACTGCAGGGTATGTTTGGACAACAGTCTACACAGGCCCGACACAATGCCCTCGAGTATATATTCAACTCGAGGATGCCAGAGGGTTTATCTGTTCGGGATCATGTCCTGGATATGATGGTACACTTAAACATCGCGGAGTCGAATGGTGCTTCTATCGATGAATCGAGCCAGGTTAGCTTCATTCTGCAAACTCTTTCAGATGGTTTCCTACAGTTTAGAAGTAATGTTTTTATGAACAAGCTTACTTTTAATCATACCTCCTTTCTGAATGAACTCCAGACCTTTACATCTTTGATGAAAATTCAGGGATCGAAAGGTCAGGCAAATGTTGCCAGTAGGAGTAATCATAGAGGTTCGACCTCTGGTCAAAAATAGTGGCTTCATCTTCTTCTAACCTGAAAGGGAAGAAGAAGAATATGAAGAAGGTTAGTAAAGGGAAACAAGCTGACAAAGCTGCCGACCATAAGGGCAATAAGGTCAAAGAAGTTGCAAACAAAGAAAAGTGTTTCCACTACAATGATCACGGGCATTGGAAGCGGAATTGTCCGAAGTACATTGCAGAAAAGAAGAAGGAAGGCAAATTTGATTTACTTTGCTTAGAAGATTATTTAGTGGATAATGATAAAACTGCTTGGATACTTAATTCAGGCGCCACTAATCATGTTTGTTCTTCTTTTTAGGGAATTGATTCCTGACAACAGCTGCAGAAAGGAAAGATAATGCTCCGGGTTGGAAATGGAGAAGTCATCTCAGCTGTAGCAATAGACACGATGAAGCTTAATTTTGGCAAGAAATATATGTTGTTAGACAATATATTAGTGATACCAGGGTTTACTAGAAACCTTATTTCAATTTCTTGTCTTATAGAACAATGTATTTTTTGTTTCTTTTCTTTGAATAAAGTGTTTATTTTAAAGAAAGGTGTGGAAATATGCTTAGCTTCATTAGAAAATGGGTTGTATGTTTTAAGGCCTAATTCAGTCAAAATGGTTTTGAACACTGAATTATTTAAAACTGCAAACACACAAACTAAGAAACGTAAAATTTCTCCTAAAGAAAATGCTCATCTTTGACATCGTAGATTGGGTCACATTAACCTCAATAGGATTGAGTGATTAGTAAAGAATGGACTTCTAAATGAGTTAGAAGAAAATACCTTACCTATATGTGAATCCTGCCTAGAAGGCAAAATGACTAAAAGACCTTTTAGTGGAAAAGGTTATAGAGCCAAAGAACCTCTTGAATTTATACATTCAGACCTCTGTGGTCCGATGAATGTTAAAGCAAGAGGAGGTTATGAATATTTCATCTCTTTTATAAATGATTATTCTAGATTTGGGCATATTTACCTAATGCATCGTAAGTCTGAAGCACTTGAAAAGTTCAAGAAATTCAAGACTAAAGTTGAAAATCAATTAGGTAAAACCATTAAAACATTTCAATCAGATCGAGGTGGAGAGTACATGGATTTAAAATTCTAGAACTATATGATAGAACATGGAATTACATCCCAACTCTCAGCTCCCAGTACGCCACAACCGAATGGTGTATCAGAAAGGAGAAATAGAACCTTGTTGGACATGGTTCGAACAATGATGAGTTATGCTCATCTCCTTAATTCCTTTTGGGGTTATGCAGTAGAGACTGCGGGATACATTTTGAACAATGTGTCATCAAAGAGTGTTTCTGAAACAGCTTTTGAACTCTGGAAAGGACGTAAAGGTAGTTTATGTCATTTCAGAATTTGGGGTTGTCCAACACATGTGCTTGTGACAAATTCAAATAAGTAAGATTCATGTTCCAAATTATTCCTATTCATAGGTTGCCCAAAAGAAACAAGAGGTGCATTATAAAGGGAATCGAGTCACGCAGCGGAAGCGATTGTGAATCGTGCGTTCTTAATTTCATTACATGGATTACATTCATGAACAAACTTCCTAAGATTAAGCATATAATATAAGATGGACAACAAGCAAAATACCTTTGAAGAACTTTTCTTCGAGTGCTCCTTCTCCAACGATCACGATCTCAGCAACACGAACCCGAACGATCACCAACACTACCACCGGATCTTCTCCGTTGTTCTCTAGGTGGGGGAGGAAGGTGAGTTCCCTTTAGGTGAGATGAGGTATTTTGTGATAGTCTAGTTGGAACTCTTTCCAACACTTTGTGGGAGAATTCTTTAGGGTTTCTCAAGAGATGGAATCACTTGTTTAACCTAATTGCATCTCATGCAACTATATATATAGGAAAATAGGATGGAAATTATCATCCTATCCCTCTTATATTCTCCCACTATTATGTGGTTTATATGTGAATCTAATTCACATTAAAACCATATATTATATAAATCATATCATATATAATTGATACAACACCTCATGTATGAAATTGACCACTTCAATTGCATTCCTAACTTTATACCATCAATATTACCATGTTGAGCCGACGGAGGGACCTAATGGACCTACAGTTCATGCGCTCCAATGATGTGAGATTAACTGATCAAACTCTTTGATCCAGTTAATCAATATTCATTAACTACAAGTCACTCCACTATAGACTTGTAGTTGCACTCTCCTCACTGTAGATTATATTGTGTCCACTGATATAATCATTACCCATGAGTCAACCCTTCACAAGTAGTTCGTAATCACGACTGGGTCAAATTACCATTTTACCCCTGTGATTACCTCTTTGTTCCTTAAGCACCACTGATCCTCTAATGAACAACAAGTCGAAGGTCCTACCATAGACTCATACCCTCATAGAGGGCGGGGCCCCGTTGTTCAAGACTGAGTCGGGCCTTAGGGAACAACCTATCTAATTCCTTAGTGTAGGAATGAGTGAGTTCCATCTTGCACAGTTAAGTCCCCAGCTACCTATGAGGCTCTGTCCCTGAGAAGGTAGGCTTATTGAGTCGGCTACAAGACACTCACACCCATACTAGTCTAAGGACAAACCCCTATAAGCAGGAGTTCTTAACTTGCTCAGGTTCAGGTCGAGTCACTAATGACCATCTATAAATTATCAGTCTTATCCTGTTAACGGTGTTACACTGGTTAGACTAATAATTTGCAGTCCGGTTTTGTATGAACTCTTCATACAGGATGCCCCCACTCGCATGTCAACCACGTGAATGAGTTGGATTACCTCATTTGTACTAATTACAAAGTGGGTCGCATCCATGGTGTAACCAGAATAAGGTTTCCAACCTTATTCTTATACCATAGACCATTTAGGTTATATTCTTGAACACAATCCAAATAGTGTCCACTACACTGATGTTCAAGATATATTATAACGTTGGAGCTTAGTTTATTGGATTTATAAAACAAGAATATAATTTCATCAAAACAAATAACCCTTTATTTATTTGATCAAAATTACACAAGTTTAGGGCATTAATCCCAACAAATTATTCTATGATCCTAAGGAAGATAAGGTACTTGTGTCGACAAATGCCACTTTCTTAGAGGAGGACCACATAAGGGACCACAAACCAAGAAGTAAAGTTGTGTTAAGTGAGTTAGACGGAACAATAGCAAAGGTTGCTAATAAAACTAGTACGTCAACAAAAGTTGTTGATACTAACTTGTCTAGTCAAGAGAGTCCATCTCAAGAGTTGAGTATGCCTCGACGTAGTGGGAGGGTTATAACACAACCTGACCGTTACATTGGTTTATCTGAAACCCAAGTTGTTATACCAGATGACGACTGTGAGGATCCATCAACTTATAATCAAGCGATGATTGACAAAAACAAAGACAAATGGGTCGTAGCCATGGACCAAGAATTGGAGTCTATGTACTTCAATTCTGTTTGGGATATTGTATATAAACATGATGGGGTAAAACCTATAGGTTGTAAGTGGATCTACAAGAGAAAGTGTGGTGTAGATGGAAAGGTGCAAACCTTTAAAGCTAGACTAGTAGCAAAGGGTTATATCCAGGTTGAAGGGGTTGACTATGAGGAAACCTTTTCACCTGTTGCTATGGTAAAGTCTATCCATATCCTACTTGCCATTGCCGCATATTATGACTATGAGGTATAGCAAGTGGATGTCAAGACAACATTCTTAAATGGCAATCTTGACGATAACATTTACATGGACCAACTGATGCGAAAATATCGGTGCCCTAAACTAATGCAAATTAGAATGAGACTCTGACACTTCTACGACGTGCAAGTATACACGGTCGAGAGCAGCAAGTATCGATCCCATGAGGACTAGCTGGACCTAAATGAATGAGTGTCCTAGCAAATTTTTCTTATTTTAGTGCAATGAATGAGTGTGCAAATTACTATTGTAAATAAATAAATTAATAAGAAAGATAAGACACGACACAAGAAAATAACTAAATTTAAATGCGGGGAGAGGATAATGCAAACAAGAGGGCAGATGCAAGAAATGAGATTTGTAATGAAAAATACGCTCGGGTTAGGTTAGAGTTCTAATGTTCAATTTGAATAAATTTTTAAGTGATGCCTTGAATTTACCTACACATGCATTCAAATGTTTCTTTCCAAAATCACTAAGTCTTAAAACCTACAATTTCCCAATTGTGATCTAAATTATGCCCATGATTTTAGGTTTTAGGTGGGTTAATTATCCCTAATCAACTTAATAATCCTAGAATGAAATTTTAGTTTTCTAATTCATTAGCTTTTCCAAGTTTATGAATTATAGAGAAGTTAAAAATACCAATTTTAATTCTCATGCAACGTTAAATTCAATAAAAGTTCATAAATTCAATCAATGACATCAACCATAAATTTAATCTAAAATTACATTAAAACAACCTAACTCTTACCTAAAAAAATTTAGTTCATGTAAATCAACTCACAAATCTCTAATTTATGCAAGCTTGTGTTGTTTAATAAATTCAAATATGTGTTGTAATAGTATCACAAAACAACCCAAATTAATCACAGATTCAACCCAAAACAGTCATGAATTTAGCCTAAAATAGTGAGTAAAAATAGCACAATAAACGATCAAAATTGGAGTAACAACAAGCAAAAATAAATAGGGAATAGGAGCAATTTACACGAGGCAATTGACATGTATTTTGCTTCAGCAAAACGCCAAGATCTCACCGAAGGCAGCATGCAATAGTAGCAGGTTTTAGTGTTCTTTAGGTTCTGTCCGATAGCAATATCTAATGAATAGGAGAGCTCTGAACGATGATCCAACCGTTGAAAAAGACACTCTATGAGTCCCCAACAAGCTGACAAAATTTCAGCACAATCCAACGGTTCAAACTTCAGCAAACGATAACTTTGTGAGTGTCGTCTATAAAACACCGAACTGCAGTGGTCGTCTAATGTGACAGCAATATCTGCCACAGAGAAGCTCCAAACAACAATCCAAGCGTTCAAAACGGAGCTCTATGAGTCCTCAAGAGGCTGACCAAATTGTAGCAAAATTCAACGGTTGTATAGCCAGAATTCGCAAATTTCGTGAACGACGTCTGTGAAAACCGAACTGCACTGATGCTCTGGATTTTGCTTCAGCAATGCCTCCCTCTCGTGATTTCTTCTTCTCTCACCCAATTGCTTCAGCAAACAACAGCCTACCGCCAAGCACAGCTGCACTTTGCTTCAGAAAAAGGGCTCCCTCTCGGATGTGTGCGCAACGTTTACTTCAGCACAGTGCTATCGATTTTTTTCCTTCCAATGCACGCCCTTTGTTTCAGCAATCTCATGAGTTCTTTTTCTCCCTCTCGATCGTTTCCTCTTGGCACAACTCCAACTCCCCTTCACAAGTAAGCCCGATCCTCCTTATACAAGGATGTGTTGCCCTAACTCCACAAATTACAAAAATACCCTTAAGGGTAAAAAGACCATATTACCTTTCGAGTAAAATGTCTAAAATGCCCTTAGGGACTCTTGTAATTTTTAAACATCTCCTGCACACAGAAAAATCTCAAATAAATTTATGAAGTCAATTATAAATCAAACTAAATACGCAAGAATTTTTGGAGTTAAGAAAAATCTCAAATTTCAGTTTTTAATTAACCGTTAGCTTATTTTCCTAAATTTCTTAAATTAAAGCACAAAATAACATGAGAACCACTAAATTAAATGCAATTCAAGTGGATTAAATGCTAAAATTTTAGTAAAATAACTCTATTATGGTGAGTTATCACCAACCCAAAGGGTTCATTGAACCAGGACAAGAGCAAAAGGTTTGCTAGCTTAAAAGGTCAATCTACGGACTGAAACAAGCCTCCAGGTCCTAGATTATAAGATTTGATGAGGCAATCAAATCATTTGGCTTTGATCAGAATGACGATGAAACTTGTGTCTACAAGAAAATCATCAAAAGTTCTGTCGCATTCCTAGTTTTATATGTGGATGATATCCTACTCATTGGGAAAGATGTAGGTTATCTTATTGACATTAAGAATTAGTTAGCTATGCAATTCCAAATGAAAGATTTGGGAGAACCGCAGTTTGTTCTTGGGATCCAGATTGCCCGGAACCGCAAGATGCAAGACTCCAAAAAGGGTTTATTGCCTTTTAGATATCGAGTTCGTTTGTGTAAGGAACAATGTCCTAAGACACCTCAAGGAGTTGTGGATATGAGACGGATTCTTTATGCATCAGCTGTTGGGAGTCTGATGTACGCCATGTTATGTACTAGGCCAGACATTTGTTTTGCAGTTGGAATGGTCAGTAGGTATCAATCCAATCCAGGACCTGAACACTGGATAGTGGTTAAAAAAATTCTTAAGTATGTACGGAGAATAAGGAACTACATGCTTGTGTATGGGGCTAAGGATTTGATCCTTACAGGATACACGGATTCTGACTTTCAGACTGATAAAGATTCTCGAAAATCTACATCAGGGTCCGTATTTACTCTTAACGGAGGAGCTGTAGTATGGCGTAGCGTCAAGCAGGAATGCATCGCTGATTCCACCATGGAGGCCAAACATGTAGCAGCTTGTGAAGCAGCTAAATTGGTCGTTTGGTTAAGGAAATTCATGTTGGATTTGGAAGTTGTTCAAAATATGAGTTTTCCCATCACGCTTTATTGTGATAACAGTGGTGCCGTTGCAAATTCAAGGGAACCCCGAAGTCACAAGAGGGGAAAGCATATTGAGCGAAAATATCATCTCACCTGGGAGATCGTGCATCGAGGAGACGTGATCGTCACGAAGATAGCCTCAGAGCACAACATTGTCGATCCTTTTACAAAGGCACTCACGGCTAAAGTATTTGAGAGTCACCTAGAAGGTCTAGGTTTACAAGTCTTACCCAACTAGGGCAAGTGGAAGTATATTGTACATAGGGTTTCAATGCCCTAGTTTATTGTATTTACATTATTGCAATGTTTTAGTACTCCACAAGCGTTAGGTCAAGTGGGAGATTGTTGGGATTTATGCCCTAAACTTATGTAATTTTGATCAAATAAATAAAGAGTTATTTGTTTTGGTAAAATTATATTCTTGCTGTATAAATCCAATAAACTAAGCTCTAAGGTTATAATGTATCTTGAACATCAGTGTAGCAGACACTATTTGGATTGTGTTCAAGAGTATAACCTAAATGGTATATGGTATAAGAAGAAGGTTGGAAACCTTATTCTGGTAACACCATGGATGCGGCCCACTTTGTAATTAGTACAAATGAGGTAATCCAACTCATTCATGTAGTTGACATGCGAGTAGGGGCATCTTGTATGAAGAGTTCATACAAGATCGGACTGCAAATTATTAGTCTAACTAGTATAATACCGTTAACAAGATGAGACTAATAATTTATAGATGGTCATTACTGACTCGACCTGAATCCTGAGCAAGTTAAGAACTTCTACTTATAGGGGTTTGTCCTTAGACTAGTATGGCTGAGAGTGGTCTGTAGCCGACTCAATATGCCTACCTTCTCAGGGACGAAACCTCGTAGGTAGCTGGGGACTTAACTATGCAAGATGGAATTCACTCATTTCTACACTAAGGAATTAGATAGGTTGTTCCCTTAAGAACTGAGTCCAAGTCTTGAACAACAGGGCCCCGCCCTCTAAACTGACTTAAAAGGGTATGAGCTTATGGTAGGAACATAGACTTGTTGTTCATTAGAGGATCAGTGGTGCTTAAGGAACAAAGAGGTAATCAAAGGGGTAAAACGGTAATTTGACTCAACTGTGATTACGAACAACTTGTGAAGGGTCGACTCATGGGTAATGATTATATCAATGGACAAAATATAATCTACAGTGAGGAGAGTGCACCTACAAGTCTATAGTGGAGTGACTTGTAGTTAATGAATATTGATTAACTGGATCAAAAAGTTTGATCAGTTAATCTCACATCATTGGAGCTCATGAACTGTAGGCCGATTAGGTCTCTTAGTTGGCTCAACATGATAATATTGAGGGTATAAAGTTAGGAATGAAATTGAAGAGTTCAATTTCATATATGAGGTGTCATATCAATTATATGTGATATAATTGATATACTATATGGTTTTAATGTGAATTAGATTCACATATTAACTATATACTAATGAGAGAATGAAAGAGGGATAGAATGGTAATTTCCATCCTATTTCCTTATAAATAGTTGCATGAGATGCATCTTTAAGAGGTGATTTTATCTTTGGTAACCCTAGAATACCATACTATTGTGTTGTTGGAAAAGTTCCAAAAGCACAACTTCTCTCATAATCTCCACATCTCACCCTACAAGGAACCCACCTTCCTCCCTCACCTAGAGAACAACGGAGAAGATCTAGTGGTGGTATCTTCAGACGTTCGAGTTCAAATTGCTTAGATCGTGACCGTGGGAGAAGGAGCTCAAGAAGAAAGAGTTCTTCAAAGGTAATTTTCTTGTTGCCCTATGTAGAATTACATGTTTAATCTTATATGTTTGTACTTGAATGAAATATGTGTATCAAAACAAAGAACACGTGATTCACAATTGCTTCCGCTGCGGGCTTCGATCCCTTCAAAAACAAAATCAACACGATCTTAATTACCAACGACCTGAAATTCGCGCTCACTGAGGAGTATCCTCATGTGTCTGGCCCGACCGCATTACGAAGTGTTCGTGATGTTTATGATAGGTGGACCAAGGCCAATGAAAAGGCCAAGGTTTACATCTTAGCTAGCTTATCTGAAGTTTTGGCTAAGAAACACGAGACCATGGTCACTGATAGCACACAAAATGTGTTATCCTTAGGCTTAATTATTGCTAGTTTTATGATGATTTTAGGGCTTTTACGTGGTTAATTTATTCAATTTCAGGTTAAGAGCTTAAACGGAGCTATTGGAGACAATTTGGATCACTCGGGATCAAAACAAGGCTATTTGGAGCTAAATATAACATCAAATGGAAGAGAGAAGACCAATCCAAGCATGATGACCTGAGGCGATGGCGTTGCAACGCTGGTTATAGCGTTGCAACGCCGAATGTGCAGCCAAGACGCGTTGAAGACCCCAGGCGATAGCGTTGCAACGCTGCCTAGCAGCGTTGCAACGCTATCTCGATAAGAAGGCATGCACGAGGAACCGCACAGCGGGCGTTGCAACGCTGCCTCGCAGCGTCGCAACGCCATTTCGGCAAGGAGCGCGCGCGTTAGGTTAGCGGCGTTGCAACGCTGAGCAACGCCATCGATTATTTCCTTAATTGCCACTTGCCTTAGGGTGCGCGGTAACGCAACGCCCCCTAGCGTTGCAACGCTGCACCAATTCCTTCTATAAATATATCCTTATGATTTCATTGCAAGGGGAGCACAATTTGGTAGAGTTTTGCCCTAAATTTGAAATACACCTTGTAAGAAGAGAGAAAAGAGTGATTTTGGGAGCCAAAACATTCGTGGAGGTTCGAGATCGAAGACGGGAGCTCGGAGACGAAGGACCGGCATCGACACCTAAGTTTATTTCTCTTTCTTTCAATTTGTAATAGCGTTCTAAGACGTTTTCTACTTGTTTAGTTTGTTTTTCATGTGATTTAGAGTAGCTAAACATTGTAGTAGGATTTGATTTACTTGTTATGACTTTCTTGTGATGTATTGAAGCATGTTATGTCGTTATTTTTGGCAATCCGTTCTTTACTTTTTAATTTGTTGATTTAAGTGGACTCGAGAGATAAAGCTTGAATTAGAGCAAAATTGTCAAAACCCTTGGAAGTCTGGCACGAGAGTGACCTAGAAATCTTAGGGAAACACATAAAGAAGTTGCTTAATGCCATGCATGTTATAGGTTCATATGGAGACTATGAGTTTATTGCATGTGTGAGGCTCACTAAGAATCGAGAGATTTTCTTGAGTATTTCACTTCTTGTTTATAATTTCATCTCATTGATTCAATGCATGTGCTAGTTAGGTCTTTAACTTGTAAAATCACTTCCTTTAATTCTATCAATTTGTGTCTCCACATGTTTGTTCATTTGTTTGTATTTACTTTAACCAACTATCCATGTTATGTTTCTTTAGCTAAAATTGAGAATTAGTACCTTAATAATTAATTAATCTAGAAACCCATTCTCGAGGACGATACTTGGACTCATAAATCACTATACTAAAACTTGACCCGTACACTTGCGGTATTGCAATATTATGCACATGTCACCTCGATAGGTCTGAAAACTGCTTTGAGAGTTAAACTGCAGGATAGAATAAATGACAATATGAAGTGCATGATCTGTATAATCTGTGCATTATGTGAAAAAGTTTATTTTTGTTGTCTGTTTGTAAAAAAAAAAAAAAAAAAAAAAAATCGTTAGGACAAAAAGAGCTACCTTCACTGTGATCAGTTAGGCCACTCATTGAGCGAGTGCTCTGGGTAAGGGTCCCTGCAGTGGATGTGTGAAAGCTAGTGTCCTTGCACAAAAAAAAAAAAAAAAAAAAAAAAAAAAAAAAAGAGTGGCATCAAAAGAGTGATTAAGTGCTGAGTAAAGTTGTTTATTTCTGAATGTGGAGAGCCTCAAAGATTAGTAACTAAGACCAGTGTAGGGGGAAGTTGAATGGAGAACCTAATAAAGTTGATCCGGGCTTAGTAAAAATGAAGGGAACATAGGCTAACCACACACACACGTAAGAACACCTAGGAAAAGTTTTAAATTACTTGTTGAAGTGTTATCTTTAAGTGTTTCTGGTGATTGTAAAATTTTCTCTTAAATCATTGAGACTTGAATCAAATGTATGTTTAAGAACAATTTAATGTTTAACTCTGTTTTTGCTCGGGACTAGCAAAAGTTTAAGTTTGGGGGTGTTTGATAGCACACAAAATGTGTTATCCTTAGGCTTAATTATTGCTAGTTTTATGATGATTTCAGGGCTTTTACGTGGTTAATTTATTCAATTTCAGGTTAAGAGCTTAAACGGAGCTATTGGAGACAATTTGGATCACTCGGGATCAAAACAAGGCTATTTGGAGCTAAATATAACATCAAATGGAAGAGAGAAGACCAATCCAAGCATGATGACCTGAGGCGATGGCGTTGCAACGCCGAATGTGCAGCCAAGACGCGTTGAAGACCCAGGCGATAGCGTTGCAACGCTGCCTAGCAGCGTCGCAACGCTATCTCGATAAGAAGGCATGCACGAGGAACCGCACAGCGGGCGTTGCAACGCTGCCCTCAGCGTTGCAACGCCATCGATTATTTCCTTAATTGCCAGCCGCCTAGGGTGCAGCGTTGCAACGCTGCACCAATTCCTTCTATAAATATATCCTTATGATTTCATTGCAAGGGGAGCACAATTTGGTAGAGTTTTGCCCTAAATTTGAAATACACCTTGTAAGAAGAGAGAAGAGAGTGATTTTGGGAGCCAAAGCATTCGTGGAGGTTCGAGATCGAAGTCGGGAGCTCGGAGACGAAGGACCGACATCGACACCTAAGTTTATTTCTCTTTCTTTCAATTTGTAATAGCATTCTAAGACGTTTTCTACTTGTTTAGTTTGTTTTTCATGTGATTTAGAGTAGCTAAACATTGTAGTAGGATTTGATTTACTTGTTATGACTTTCTTGTGATGTATTGAAGCATGTTATGTCGTTATTTTGGCAATCCGTTCTTTACTTTTTAATTTGTTGATTTAAGTGGACTCGAGAGATAAAACTTGAATTAGAGCAAAATTGTCAAAACCCTTGGAAGTCTGGCACGAGAGTGACCTAGAAATCTTAGGGAAACACATAAAGAAGTTGCTTAATGCCATGCATGTTATAGGTTCATATGGAGACTATGAGTTTATTGCATGTGTGAGGCTCACTAAGAATCGAGAGATTTTCTTGAGTATTTCACTTCTTGTTTATAATTTCATCTCATTGATTCAATGCATGTGCTAGTTAGGTCTTTAACTTGTAAAATCACTTCCTTTAATTCTATCAATTTGTGTCTCCACATGTTTGTTCGTTTGTTTGTATTTACTTCAACCAACTATCCATGTTATGTTTCTTTAGCTAAAATTGAGAATTAGTACCTTAATAATTAATTAATCTAGAAACCCATTCCCGAGGACGATACTTGGACTCATAAATCACTATACTAAAACTTGACCCGTACACTTGCGGTATTGCAATATAATTTTACGCAACAGTCACTATCAAGGAAATCATGGAGTCGTTGCAGGCTATGTTTGGGAAACAGTTTTTTCAGGGCAGGCACGACGCCCTCAAGCACATCTTCAATGCATGGATGAAAGAGGAATCGTCTGTCAAGGAACACGTTCTCGACATGATGGTCCATTTTAATCTGGCGGAGATGAATGAGGCTTCTATCGACGAGTAAAGCCAGGTCAGCTTCATCTTGGAGACTCTTCCGAAGAGTTTCCTTCAGTTTCGTAGCAATGTTGTTATGAACAAAAATAGCTACAATCTGACCATCATAATCAACGAACTACAGACATTCCAGTCCTTGATGAAAGTCAAGGGACAGGAGCCTAAGGAAAATGTTGCCTCCAGGTCCTTTCACAAGAGTTCGACCTCTAGGACAAAGTTTGTATTTTCATCTTCAGGCCCGAAAGGGAAGAAGAAAAAGTTGAACAAGGTTAGGAAAGTTGACCGCGCTATTGCCCATAAGGGCAAGGAGGTCAAGGAGGTTGCAGATAAAGGAAAGTGTTTCTACTACAACAGGGTCGGACATTAGAAGAGGAATTGTCCCAAATTCCTTGCCGACAAGATGAAGGAAGGTAAATGTGATTTACTTGTTACAGAAACCTATTTAGTGGAGAGTAATGACTTTGTCTGGATACTTGATTCAGGCGACACTAACCATGTTTGCTCTTCTTTTCAGGAAATTACTTCCTGACAGCAACTACAAGAGGGAGAGATAACACTTAGGGTTTGATCTGGAGAAGTTGTCTCAGTTGTAGCAGTTGGCACAGTGAAGCTCTACTTTGGCAGGAAGCACTTATTATTGGATAATTTGTACATAAATCCAGAGTTTACAAGAAACCTCGTTTAAATTTCCTTTCCTGATTGAACATTATATATCTGTCATATTTGAATCTAATAAAGTGTTTATTTCTTTCAAAGGTATTGAGTTATGTTCTGCTTCACTTGAGAATAACTTGTACGTTTTAAAACCAAATTCGATCAAAAGTGTGTTGAATACTGAATTATTTAAAACTGCTGAAACGCGAACGAAAAGGTTAAAAATATCTACAAAAGAAAACACCAAACTTTGGCATCTAAGGTTAGGCCACATAAATCTTAATAGGATTGAGAGACTAGTGAAGAATGGACTTCTAAGCGAGTTAGAAGAAATTTATTTACCGGTTTATGAGTCATGCCTTGAAGGCAAAATGATCAAACGACCTTTTAGTGGAAAAGGTTATAAAGCCAAAGTACCTTTGGAGCTTATATATTCTGACCTTTGTGGTCCGATGAGTTTTAAAGCCCGAGGAGGTTACAAATACTTCATCTCCTTTATAGATGAATATTCGAGATATGGGTACATTTACCTAATGCATCGCAAGTCTGAAACTCTTGAAAAGTTCAAGGAGTACAAGGCTAAGGTTGAGAACCAATTAGGTATTGATAAAGACACTTCGATCGGATCGAGGTGGAGAGTATATGGACACTAAATTCCAGGACTACATGATAAAACATGGAATTACGTCCCAACTCTCAGAACCTGGTAAGTCACAGTAGAATAGTGTATCGAAGAGGAGAAAAAGAACCTTGTTGGACATGGTTCAGTCGATGATGAGTTATGCTCATCTCCCTGACTCGTTTTGGGGTTACGCAGTGGAGATTGTGGTATACATTTTATGAAGGGAATGAAACTCCCGCAGCGAAAACGACTTTGAATAATCGTGGTGTTCGTTGTGAAAAACGTTTTCTTAAAATTGAATTTATCACATGCCAAAACGAAGGAAAAATAGTGAACAACGATTACTTATGATGTAGATCTGATCTCCTTGAGCAGCGGAAACGTGTTCGGGATCGTTAATGTGCTTGATTGTTTTAATTGAAACAAAAACTCATACATTGATAAATATACAGAACAAGCATAGAATTAACTCTAATCTAATTAGGCATGGATGTTTTACATGCAAACATGCTACAAGTTTAACAATTAAACTAAAAAGAGTGGAAAGGAAATTACCTTTGTAGTTTCAAATTCTTCAACACAACAACTCCTTGCTCCAAGCTTTTCAACAATACAACAGAACTCCCCTGTTTTTCTCAAAGAAAGACACTACCACTTAGATCGCCTCCTATATCTCTGAGTTCTACTTAGATCCTCCTTGGTGGGAAGGATTCCAACTTTTGGAAGAGCTTTTGGGAATAAGAGTAAGAGTGAGAGAGAATTTTTCCTTCTGTAAAACCAATCTGATTGATCGATTGCACCAAAATGAGCAACCCCCTTATCCCTGTTAAACTGTCGATAGGGAGAAGGATAGGGGTAGTGGGGAACGTGTCTGGATGACACGTTCCCTCATTTATTATTAAAATAATAATAATAATAATAATAATAATAATAATAATATAATTAAATCATATTTAAATCATATTTAAATAATACAAATTAAATATCATATATTTAATTTGGATTAAATCTCATTTAATCACATTACCCCTTTAACCTATAGTTTTAATATACAACCAGTGCACATTAAATTTTATCCTATAGTTTGCAAATGTGAATCATATTCACATTTAATAATATTTGAACTCTTTCAAATATTCAATTCTCTCATATAATTTAATATGAATCATATTCACATTAAATTTATATTATATAGTTCCAAAACTATATATTATATCGTATCTAAATACATTAAACATATTTCCTAATGAATTTGAACATTTCAAATTCAAGTGATCTAAGAACCTTTACGAGCTAGAAAGTGGACCTAATGGACCTACAGATCAGAAGCTCCAACGATACGAGATTGCTCAGTTAATCTCATTAACCTCCCAATAACATTCGATAACTACGGGAACACTCCACTAAAGTCCAACAGCTGCACTCTTCTCACTGCAGATATATTTCTATGTCCCTAAAAAGGTAGGCATATTGAGTCGGCGAATCTGGCCACTCTCACGCATACTAGTCAAAGGACAATCCCTCGCGAACAGGAGTTCGTAACCTGCTCAGGATTGAGATCAAGTTGCTTAGGTCATCCTAGTGAAATAGAAACCTAACTAGTCAACGGAGTTACAGCTAGAGGTTACTATTTCGTGGTCCGGTCTTATGTAATCTCATTACATAGGATATCCCCACTCACATGTCATTTACACGAACACGTTAGGATCACTGTGTTTGTATCAAATACAAAGTGGGCCACCTCCATAGTTTAACCAGGGTAAGGTACCCAAACCCTATCCCCTAACAATAGACCCTTTAGGCTGTATCTCGAACCAAGATCCTTTTTATGTACATTACATTCAGTTAGAGATTCATTTTACAACCTTGAATGTTTAGTTTATTTGATTTACGGTTTAAATAAAGGCAAACTCGTAGATAACGAACAATAACACTTTATTGAAATAATAACACTTTATTACATTAATTAGAACATAATTACAAACTACGAGTTTTAGGGCACAAATCCCAACAAACTTCTACTTGAACTAAAACTCTAGTGGGGTACAACAAAATCTAAAACAGTGGTTACAGAGATATAAATTCAATAAACTAGGGAATCCATATACCCCATTACATATCTCCCACTTGCCCTAGATTTAGCCTATGTACATATCTCGTAGACCCAGACTTTTCAGATGACCCTCGAACACTTTAGCCGTGAGAGTCTTTGTAAACGGATCAGCAATATTGTGCTCCGAAGCGATCTTCGTGACTGTCACATCTCCTCGTTGCACTATTTCTCGTATCAGGTAATACTTCCTCTCGACGTGCTTACCTCGCTTATGGCTGCAAGATTCCTTCGAATTGGCTACCGCACCACTGTTGTCACAGTATAAGGTGATGGGAGATTCCATATTTGGAACAACTTCCAAATCAGTAAGGAATTTTCTTAAGCAAACAACCTCTTTCGCTGCTTCACAAGCATCGACATACTCAGCCTCCATTGTGGAGTCAGCGATGCATCCTTGCTTGATGCTTCGCCAGACTATAGCTCCCCCGTTAAGGGTGAAAACTGATCCCGATGTGGATTTCCGAGAATACTTATCGTTCTAAAAATCAGAATCAGTGTATCCAGTAAGGATCAAATCCTTAGACCCATACACAAGCGTTTAGTCGCTCGTTCTCCTTAGATACTTGAGGATATTTTTAACTGCACGCCCAGTGGTCTAACCTCTCGGATTGGATCGGTACCTACTGACTATTCCCACTGCATAACAAATGTCTGGCCTCGTGCATAGCATAGCATACATTAAGCTACCTACTGCAGAGGCATAGGGAATATGTCTCATATCCTCAACTTCTTGAGGTGTCTTGGGACACTGTTCCCTAGACAGATGAACTCCATGCCTGAAGGGTAATAAACTCCTCTTGGAATTCTGCATCGAATATCTTGACAACATTTTGTCGATATAAGTCGCTTCAGACAGTGCTAGCGTTCTGTTCTTGCGATTCCTAAAGATCTGAATCCCAAGAACATACTGCGCCTCTCACAAATCTTTCATTTGGAATTGGTTCGCCAGCCAATTCTTTATGTCAGTGAGGTATCCTATATCATTCCCAATGAGTAGGATATCATCCACATAAAGTACTAACAAAACTAATTTGTCGTTGATGATTCTCTTGTAAACACAAGGCTCATCAACATTTTGGTCAAAGCCGTAAGACTTGATCGCAGTGTCAAATCTTATATTCCAAGATCTTGACGCTTGTTTCAATCCATAAATGGATCGATTAAGCTTGCAAACTTTTTGCTCCTGACCTTGGGTTATGAACCCTTCGGGCTGAGACATATAGATGCTCTCGTCAAGATTACCATTCAAAAAGGCAGTCTTGACGTCCATTTTCCAAATTTCATAATCATAAAACGCGGCTATGGACAAGAGTATCCTTATAGACTTCATCATAGCAACAGGGGAAAAAGTTTCTTCATAGTCAACTCCTTCCCTTTGGGTGAAACGCTTTGCTACAAGTCTAACCTTAAAGGTCTGTACCTTTCCGGCTGCATCTCTCTTTCTCTTAGGGGGTGTTTGGTTTATGGGGTTGGGTTGAGTTGAGTTGGGTTAGTAACCCAACTCTTTGTTTGTTTCACCAACAATTATAACCGGTGACTTAATAACCCAACCCCATGGAGTTGAGTTATTAACTCAACCGTACGGTACTTTCTGGCAGCGATCCAGCAACTTTCCGACGACAATCGGACGAGTCTCCGATGACGATCCGACGATGGTCCGACGACTCTCTGACGGCGGTCCAGTGACTCTCCGACGACTGTCTGGCGAGATGAAGAAAGTGGAGAAAAGAAGAAGGTGAGGAGAGTTTTGAAGTGTGTCTTTAAGTTGCTAATACTCTAGTTTAAATAGACACCAAAAAGTCTTAATCCTTTTAGAACAAAGAATTCTAATCCTTTTAGAAAAAGAAATCCTAAACAAACAGAAATCCTAATCCTTTTTTAAACTTTGAAACATCATTTTCTAATCCTGTTCTGATTATCCAAAGATTCAAATTTAAAACAAATACAATTAAAGCATCTAATTTTACGGGGCGCCACAATATACCCATCTAAGAAAAACTTTCGTCCTCGAAAGTTGCTAGAACTTTACAACGGTCACATCTTGGAGTTAGAATCTAAACTTAAACTCTAAACTACATTTGCACAAGAACAAATAAGTCAAAAGCATAGCATAACAAGTGTCAACACACAAGCAATTCAAATTACTTTAATTAGACTTCCTGCGAGAGGCTATAAGGATCGTTGGCTACGATGTAGTCGAGTATGCAGAATGTAAGACCCATGCTCTGATACCAACTGTAACAACCCTAATTTTTCAAACTCAAAATTTCCTAGTGATGTTACTAAGCAACATTGCCTACACCAAATATTTCGGTAGCATAACGACGCTACTAGGACCTTGATGACATATCTAATATTTTGTAGATATGCAACTTTAATATGACATAAAATATTTAAGTATGTTGACATATTTTTAACATTTTCACAAGGTAAACTATTTATTTCATTCTAAAGATGTCCATAGACAATGCATGTGTTTAGACAAATTTAAATAAACACTCTTCATATGCAAAGTATTAATAATAAATTAAGATCTACCTAAATTAAAATAAAAAAGTAGTGGTGAACATGTGCATAAAAAAAGGAATAAAGTTCATATTGAAGAGTAAAAGTTCTAAATAATGAATTTTATTGGAAAAGAAATATTGATATCAAACCCAATATCCATTACTTTTGCAAATACTCTTAACATACATTTGGTAATTAAATGGTAATATATATTGTAATTTTACAATTGATCACATAATTGATTTTTGAAATTCTAGACAAATGTGTTTGTATTTGATTTGTTGTGAAAACAAAGTAAGGAAAAAAAGTCACAAAAAAAATCAGACATTTCACTTTACATAAGATAAAAATGATTTTTAGGGGAGAAGAAAAATTGATATCAATCTCAATATTCAGTATTGTTCTAAATATCCCATATATCTTGCAAATGGTAATATATATTGTAAATTTGTAATTGATCTCATAAAAAAGTTTTGAAATTGTAGACAAATATGTTTGCAATTGATTTGGTGGAAATAAAAAGTAAAGAAAAAGTCACAAAAATCGGACTTATTCACTTTACAAAAAACTGCATCAGATACCCCTGACATAATAACTCAACTCTGCAAACCAAACACTGACTTCCTGACTCAACTCAACTCAACTCTGCAAACCAAACACTGATTTCCAGAACTCATTGACAAAATAACTCTGCACAACTCAACCCAACTCAACCCAACTCTGCGATCCAAACGCCCCCTTATAGATCCATTTACACCCTATGGGTCTAACCTCTTCAAGTTGGTCTACAAGCTCCCATACTGAATCGAAGTCCATTGACTCCATTTCAAGGTCCATGGCTTTGATCCATTGGTCCTTGTATACATCATTCATTGCCTGTTTATAAGACAATGGATCTTCTACGTCGTCATCAGGTATGACAACTTGAGTTTCAGGTAAACCCAAGTAGCGGTCAGGTTGGGAAACAACCCTCCCACTGCGTCGAGGCATTCCCAACGATTGAGAAGGACGAGACTGACTTGAGGTGTTGGTTTTTTCATCAACTCTTGATGAAGGTCCAGCTTGATCAACAACTCTTGTTGGTTCATGAGTAGCTTCATTTAGTACTAATTTACTACGTGGTACGTGGTTCTTCATGTGATCTTCCTCCAAGAACGTGGCGTTTGTCGATACAATCACCTTGTTTTCTTGTGGGTCGTAGAAAAGACCACCTCTCGTTTCTTTGGGATAGTGTTGTGCAAAAACTCACTACGCAAGGCATACGCAATCGTAGGTAGTAATTGGTGAACAAGGTCGATCCCACAGGGACTAATGTTTGCAAAAGTTTGAGAAGATAAGTAATGCTAAACTAGACTTAAAGCGCCTAAACAACTCAAAAGCAACAAAAAATGAGCTTAGCAAGAGAGATTGAATCTAGCTATCTAAGAGCAATACACAACTCAAATGGACAATGAATAGACTGAGAATTTAATGAGGGAAACGCTGGAATTTTTGGAGATGAAATTCTAAATTCTCATTGTCCTAATCTTGGAGCGATGCTACCACAATCACCAAGAATCTGCTATATCATGAAGAAACGGGAAATTATGCAGAAATTCCGAAAATTATTTCTAACTTCGAATTTTAGCCTAAAAGCAGAGTTTAACATATGTCTATGAATACCCAACTTTTAAGCATACAAATAACTCACACTTCCCTAAGTTTACAAGCCAAAAGGCATATGTCTATACCTTTGCAACCCTTTCCTTTTTCAAGAGAAGGACATTCAAGCTTTGCTTATGTGTTTTCCATCCATTTCAACCTTTTCAGAGTTAAAACGAACTACTATTCAATCCTAAGGTGATCAATCTTAAGAAGAACATTAAACAACAAATACCCATAAGCAAACTTCACAAATACAACAATTCTCCAACAAAAGGCCTTTGAGAATTTAGTACTTCATTCCATAAATTCCAGCATACGAGAGATTAGTTCATGGCTATTACACGAAACTTAAGAACAAGATATTGAAAGCTTAAATACATACCAAAATCTAGTTCAAGACACAACAAAAATAACAAAGGCACAAGGAAGAGAAAACACGCTAGAAAAGAGAGAAGAAAATGAACGAGCTGGAAGTAAATGAGGCAGCAGCTTCTCTTCTTCTCCAAGGATCTTGACAGAGATTTTTCTTTTTCTTCTGCTGCTGTCTGATCGCAAGAAAAATGGTGGCTGCCCCTTTTCGATCCTCCCCCCTTTTCCTTATTAGGTTAGATTTTCTTTAACTCTCTCTTTTTTTCTTTTTGCATCCTTGGTCCTCTGATTCTCAATAATCTCCACAAGAACCAAATCTAACGATTTAGGTCAGAAAAAGGGTGCCAAATGCGTCATCCCGAAGGTGGGCCCTACTTTGACTTTTTTCTGCCCGATTCGATCGATGCCATGCATGCCATCTTTGCGACATAGTTCTGCTACATGGTGAATTTGCCTTCCGCTCTTAGAAACCGCATCACTGCAATGCTTTGTAGCATTGGTGCCGCCACACTAACGCCTTCTTCTCCTACACCAAACACAAGCATAAACAACAACACAACCTACACACAAAACTCACAGCAAAGCCTAAGGAGCACATCGAATCTAAAGCTACCACAAAGACACAAAATACCAAAAATAACCCAACATATCAAAGAGAATAAACAACAAGACACTAAAATTACCACACTTCAAAACTCAACAAAAACATGCTAAAAAAAACTGACTAAAACACGCTAACCACTCAATTTTTAGTAGAAATAAGCAAAGGAAAGTGCCACCAATAATCCCATTTCATGGGATTATCAGATAGCCAACAAATTGGCACAATCTTGAACGAAGTTTCAGTTTCTTCGGGTTTGACACGAGCACGTGTACCGGACAACCCCAAATCCTGAAGTGTTGTAAACTAGGTTTACGCCCCTTCCAAAGTTCAAAAGGTTTTTCAAACACTTTTTGATGGAACACTGCTCAAGATTTGAATCTGCAGTTCTCTCTGCGCGTATCCCCAAAATGAGGCAGGCAACTGAGCATAGCTCATCATAGAACGAACCATGTCCAACAAGGTTCTATTTCTTCTTTCTGACACACCATTTTGTTGTGGTGTATTAGGTGCTGAGAGTTGAGATTTAATTCCATGCTCTATCATATAGTCCTGGAATCTCAAATCCATATACTCTCCACCTCGATCGGATCGAAGTGTTTTAATGGTTTTCCCTAATGCATTCTCTACTTCAGCCTTATACTCTTTGAACTTTTCAAGAGCCTCAGACTTGTGATGCATTAGATATAGATAACCATACCTCAAATAATCATTTATGAAAGAGATGAAATATTCGTACCCTCCTCGAGCTTTAACATTCACCGGACCACAAAGATCCGAATGTACAAGTTCTAAGGGTTCTATGGCTCTGTAACCTTTTCCTGTAAAAGGTCGCTTGGTTATTTTACCTTCCAAGCAAGTTTCGCAAGGAGGTAAAAAATCATCTTCTAACTTGTTTAGAAGTCCATTCTTAGAGAGCCTCTCAATCCGGTTGAGATTAATATGACCAAGTCTAAGATGCCATAGATAGGTATTATTATTTGGAGAAATGTTTTGCCTTTTATTTTGAGTACTAGCATTTTTAAACATCTCATGATTTAAAATTGCTTTTGTTTTGTTCGGTTTCAGTACATACAAGCAATTTTTCAATTTAGCAGAACAAATATTGACACCCTCTTTCAAAATGAACGCTTCATTAATCGAAAAAGAAATACAATATCCAAGTTCTATTAAACAGGAGATGGAAATTAAGTTCCTTTTAAGCTTAGGAACTATATACGATTTTTTTAATAAAAGAAATCTATCTCCTAAAAATAGCTTGGCATCTCCCATCGCAGTGAGAAATGCAGCGACTCCTCCTGCTTCGACCCTCGAAAGTCCATCTCACCCTCTTCGAGCTCTTTGAAGGAACTAGTTTCGTGAAATGAAGAGCAAACGTGATTAGTGGCTCCTGAATCAAGTATCCAGGTAAAATCATTATTTTCCACTAAACAAGTTTCAAGAACAAGTAAATCTGATTTACCTTTCTTCTCTTTGAGCTCAAAGAAGGTATTTTGGCGCTTTCGCTTCGGTGCCCATCCATGTTGCAGTGGAAATATTTTCCTTTATCGACAACCTTGGCTTTTCCCTTGCCTTTGTCAAGCAGCAGTGCCTTCCCTTTCCCTCCTATTTTCTTCTTTTGGGTCTTCTTAAGCCCAGAAGATGAGCTCTGAGAACTTAGTCCTGCAGGATGAACCCTTCTGGAACCTTCTGGAATGGCCAAACAGATTTACCTCTCCATCAGCCTGTCCCTTATTCTTCATAAGAGACCGGAAAGTCTGTAGTTCATTAAGGAGAGTAGTCAGTTATACTCTATCTTGTTCATCACCGCATTGCTACTTTAATTGCAGGAAACTCTTCTAAGAGATTCCGGGATGAACGATACACGACTTTGCTCGTCAATGACCGCTCCGTTCATCTCAGCCACGTTGAAGTGGACCATTAGATCAAGAACGTGTTCTCTCACTGATGACCCCTCCTTCATACGGGAGTTATAAACGTATTTGATGGATTCGTTCCGAAAATATCCAGACGGTTGTCCAAACATTTCCTGCAGCGAATTCATGATCTCACGAGCTGAGACCATGCCCTCGTGTTTTTTGGCCAGAACTTCAGAAACACTAGCCAAAATATAGACCTTGGCCTTATCATTGGCCTTGATCCAGCGGTCGTACGCCTCCTTAACAGATTGAGGAGCGTTACGAGCAGGGATCTGAGGATATTCCTCAGACAGTACAAACCGTAAATCATCAACAACCAGAATCGTATTCAGGTTGGATTTCCACGTAGTAAAATTCTCACCAGTTAAACGGTCGCTTTTAAGTAAGGCTATGATAGAGGACGACATGTTGAAAATCCAAGATAGTTCTAATTAGTTATGCCTTTTAATCCATTGTAAAACCAATCATATTTAGCAAAATTATTAAAGAACCCTAGTGTTTAAACTAAACCCAATGTTTAAATTAAACCTTTAATTTTGCAACGATACTTCAAGGGTTTAGAACAAAAGCCTCCGTCGGGCGGTCAGTCATTCCTCCCTTGAATTGAGACTTTCCCAACCAATTCCCACTACTAGAACATCTCATGTCCCAATGGTCCTTAGCTACCGTTTGTTTTGTTAAGGACTTGTTAACTAGCTTAACTCATCCCGGAAATGTGACCCTACCATTTTCAGATCCAATAGGCCCGAGCCAACAGGCTACTATTAAGAAAGACAACTGATGGCAAACAACCTAAGAGACCTCTATCCATTTCTCGGAGTTTGCGGTGTTCCACCCCTATAGTCGAGCCCTCCGTAGGGTTTGGTTGTTCCAAGACAACCTAGCAAAGCGACTATAGAAATCTCACGCATGCTGCGACCTAATGGAGGAGACCGTGGATACGTTGACACGCGTCTTGCTCCCATTTACTATGGATACTTCCCTCATTCACCTTGGTATTGAACCATGCAAACACATACCGTAGGGGGATGCCCTATTGATGCCACGTAACCGAGCATGGAACTCACAGTGTGAACTCTTGAGGACGTGAGAGTAAACTCGATGCGACCATCTCGTTTTCTCCCACTGAAGCTCCTAAGATTAGGGTATAGGTTTAACTTAGTTGGATTCTGGCTAAAAGAATCTATCTAAGTCTATGCCTATTATAGCTATTATAACTAGGTCTTAGAACCTTATGTCTAGGTGAATAAACATTTTAATTACCTAGAGATAAAATAGAACTAAGGTTAATTCAACTCAGGTTCCGGGTCAGTTCCCAGGTAGGAGGTGTTCCGTTAACCGTCAGCTTAAGTACCCCCAACCTTAGACAAAACATCACCGGTAGAGTTCCCTTATAACCAAAGTCCTATAGTCCTACTATATTTTAAACTATTTAAAATACTACGTAAGACTAATTTCTAATCCTATTAGAAATTAAAACTTAGGTCTAAATTAATTTTAAACGATTTAAAACAAATTTAAAATTTAACCCAAGTTCCTATGTTTGCATGCATTTCTTTATTATAGGTGATGGTTTCTAAAACCTCTTTAATTTATAACTTTTATAAATTTAATAATTAACCTATGGTAAAGAAACTATATTATAAATCCAACAATCAATATTCAAATTTGAATTATAAAAGGAATTCAACTAATTGAATTATAAAATTACTTAAATAAAATAACATTTATTTTAAACTAAGTAATTTCATGCTCCATGCAATTTAATTTCCATATAATCTAATCATAACAATTATAATTAATTACTCATGAAAAATAAATCAATCATGCATTTAACCATATTCATATAACATTTATATAAATAAAATGCATGATCATGCTTATCCTAAGGTGGGAAAAATCTAAATGACATTCATAAAGATAAATAGTTATAAAACCGGAATAATTTGGCCCCTAAAGTGCAAACAATAAAATTACATTAATTTTATTTGATGAAACCGATCTAAAAACACCCTGAACCGACCTTGAACCGTTCGAACCGGACCAAAATCAATTGAACCAACCGAACCGGCCTGGAGCTGCTGGAAAGCCCCACGGCGTTGCAACGCTGATGCGAATGTTGCAACGCCCACTTTGTCGTATGCGCGCCTGCTATCGGGATGGCGTTAACGCCGGCGGCGCGCGCGCGTAACGCCACCGCCCTCGAGCGCCCGTGTCGATAGGGAACGCTAGCGTTGCGACGCCGTTCTTCAGTGTTGTAACGCTGCTGCTTCGGCAGCAGCTTTCTTCCACGAACACAACAGCTTTCGAATGCAATTTTTCCTTGGATTCTCCATCGAATTGCTTGAAACTGGTCCCGAACGACTAGTAACTCAATTACAGATTCAATTTTTCACTTTATGCTTAAAAACGCAGGGGCCTTGACATACTAATTGATCAAAATCAAAGTAAACTAAGGCCAAAAAATTTCTAAACTAGTTTTACAGCAAACCAAATGCATTTCCCACCAAATCAATGCAATTTTGTTTCAAAACAAAACAAATCAAGCATTGCTCTGATACCAATTGATGGAGATCTGATCTCCTTGAGCAGCGGAAACGTGTTTGGGATCATTAATGTGCTTGATTGTTTTAATTGAAACAAAAACTCATACATTGATAAATATCTGAAATGCTTATATAATTAACTCTAATCTAATTAGGCATGGATGTTTTACATGCAAACATGCTACAAGTTTAACAATTAAACTAAAAAGAGTGGAAAGGAAATTACCTTTGTAGTTTCCAATTCTCCAGCACAACAACTCCTTGCTCCAAGCTTTTCAACAATACAGCAGAACTCCTCTGTTTTTCTCCAAGAAAGACACTACCACTTGGATCACCTCCTATATCTCTGAGTTCTACTTAGATCCTCCTCGGTGGGAAGGATTCCAACTTTTGGAAGAGATTTTGGGAATAAGAGTAAGAGTAAGAGAGAATTTTTCCTGCTGTAGAACCAATCTGATTGATCGATTGCACCAAAATGAGCAACCCCCTTCTCCCTGTTAAACTGTCGATAGGGAAAAGGGTAGGGGTAGTGGGGAACGTGTCTGGATGACACGTTCCCTCATTTATTATTAAAATAATAATAATAATAATAATATAATTAAATCAAATTTAATTATCCATTTAAATCATATTTAAATAATACAAATTAAATATCATATATTTAATTTGGATTAAATCTCATTTAATCACATCACCCCTTTAACCTATAGATTTAATGTACAACCAGTGCACATTAAATTTTATCCTATAGTTTGCAAATGTGAATCATATTCACATTTAATAATATTTGAACTCTTTCAAATATTCAATTCTCTCATATAATTTAATATGAATCATATTCACATTAAATTTATAATACATAGTTCCAAAACTATATATTATATCGTATCTAAATACATTAAACATATTCCCTAATGAATTTGAACATTTCAAATTCAAGTGATCTAAGAACCCTTTACGAGCTAGAAATTGGACCTAATGGACCTACTGCATCGTAAGCTCCAACGATACGAGATTGCTCGGCTTAATCTCATTAACCTCCAATCAACATTCGTTAAATCTGCTGAGAACACTCCACTAAAGTCCCACAATTTGCACTCTTCTCACTACAGATATATTTTTCGTGTCCATGGATATTGACCAATAACAAAGAAGTCAATCATTCACGAATGTTCGTAACACCAAACTTTCTCGTCAAATTACCGCTTTTACCCTCGGGTTACATCTTGTGCCTTAAGTACCAGGTGCTCTCTCTAATGAACATTTTGTTTGTGGTCCTACCAACAAAAAGAGTCCCTCTCGAGCCAATGAGAGGGTCGAACCCGTTGTTCAAGTCTCGGAGACACCACTTAAGGAAACAATCCTTTACTTACCCTAGTAGGCGGAAAGGAGTGAATTCCATCTTGCTAAGGTAAGTCCGCTGTCTCTCACTCGGTCTTGTCCCCAAGAAGGTAGGCATATTGAGTCAGCGAATCACGCCACTCTCACCCATACTAGTCAAAGGACAATCCTCGCATGACGAGAGTTCGTGAATCTGCTCGTGATTGAGATCACGTTGCCTAGGTCATCCTAGTAAAATAGAAACCTAACTAGTCAACGGAGTTATAGCTAGAGGTTACTATTTCGTGGTCCGGTCTTATGTAATCTCATTACATAGGATATCCCCACTCGCATGTCATCTACACGAACACGTTAGGATCACTGTGTTTGTATGAAATACAAAGTGGGCCACATCCATAGTTTAACCAGGGTAAGGTACCCAAACCTTATCCCCTAACTATAGACCCTTTAGGTTGTATCTCGAACCGAGATCCTTCTTATGGACATTACATTCAGTTAGAGATTCATTTAACAGCCTTGGATGTTTAGTTTATTGGATTTAGGGTTTAAATAAAGGCAAACTCGTAGATAACGAATAATAACACTTTATGGAAATAATAACACTTTATTACATTAATTAGAACATAATTACAAACTACGAGCTTTAGGGCACAAATCCCAACAACTTACTTGTTTAAGAACACTTCTTCGAGATTTCCTTCTCCGATCACGAACTCTTCGTGCCCTCGATCTCTACGATCACGATCTCTCAAACCGAACAGATTGGACACCTCCAATTGATCTTCTCGATTTTTCTCGGTTGGTAGAGGGAGAGTAGTGGACTCCATTTGGTTTGGGGTAGAGAGAACTTTAGGGAGATTGAGAGAGTTTGAGAGAGTGAGTTTTGGTGAGAATCCAAAAAATGAGCAATTAGCCTTACAAAGCCTTCTCACAAAGGCCTTATATAATGGTGATAGGTGGAGTTGAAATCTCCACCTATTTACCATTTTACCACAATAATAGGTTATGAAAATCATATTTGCATAACACATATAATAAGATATCTCATACCTTATTACACAAATCACATTTGTATAATTGTGGATTTTAAATTGAATAACATTCAATTTAATTTCTCTCAATCCAATTTCTCTAAATTAGCACTAATTAATCAATTAGTCTAACCTATAAATTATTATGAATCTCATTCACATTAAACTATATAATATGTAAATCATATCTCATATAAATGACATAAATACCCTTTTAATGAATTTGAACATTTCAAATCCACACCAAACTGTAAACCTTCAATATATCTAGTTCGAGCCGACCGAGGGACCTAATGGACCTACAGATGACGAGCTTCAATGATCCAAGACTAATCTGTCAAACTCTTTGACCCGGTTATTCAACATTCGTTAGCTACGATAACACTCCACTAAAGCCCGTAGCTGCACTCCCATTACTGTAGGACAAGTTATGTACATTGATGTAACCAATGCCTGTGAGTCAATCCTTCGCAGCTTTTAGAAATTTTTATCCTATGATCCCTAGGTCATTAAAAATTGCAATGATACCCCAAAGGTTTAGAATGACCGCCACCAAAGGGTGAACAGAACACTTATCCTCTAGGACGAGACTTTCTCGACCAGACCCTAATACCAAAATAACTCTTAGGCATCTAGTTACCATTATTCGGTCAGAATCCATTAACTCTTAACGAATTCTGTGAGTGTCACCCTCTATCTTTAAATTTCCAAGTATCCATCCAAACAATAGCCACCGAAGGGTGAACCACGAAGGAAAACCAACAACTAAATTGTATCTCTTTCGGGAATTCACGGTGTTCCGACTCCCATGATCAAGGCCCTCCGAAGGGTTTATCTAGTCCAGGCCAAACTAGCTGGTGGATCATAGGCGTCTCTTGGTGTGAATCGAAAGAAGAAACCGTGGGTCTTGTTTTCATAGGTCCCGCTCCCACTCACTATAAGTACTCTCTCCATTCACGCTGATATTGACACATACAAATACCATCCGAAGGGGGACGCTCCCATTGCGCCACGAGGCTGAGTATGGATCTCATGGTGTGAACTTAACGGAGATTTGTGGTCGGAAAATTAAAAGTATCTTATACACTTTATTTCCTCCCACTCAACACTTTAAATTAATCGGGATTAACCTAGATAAATCGAATAATATTTACCTAAGTCTACCAATATAACTCTTATATTGGATTAACCTAAGTCGATAATCACATTATTAACTTAGGTCTATGTGAGTAAATTAATTAACTTTTAATTAAGAGCATTCACGAGAATATAACCTATGAATCTCCGGACCAATTTCACTCCCATATTGGTTCTCAGGTAGGGGTGTTCCGCAAACCGTCAGCTTAAATACCCCAACCTTAGACATAACCTTCCTTAGATAGAGTTACTAATTAGTCACCATTCATAAGTCATATTTGATTTCCTAATTCTAATTTTATTAGAACTAGAAAACCTAAGTCTAATTATTCAAGTTCTAAACAATTTAAAACTAATAATTAACTTAGGTTACATGCATTTCTATGTTATAATGCTTGATCATTCATCACATGAACAATAAACTTATAACATACATTCATCTCATGAATAAATACATGTCCATGCTTTTAATCTAAGAAATATAACACTTATATTAATTAAATTAAAACATGCATTATATTATAACTCTTATAATATAATCCTATCGTGCATACTATATATTATAACTCTTATAATATAAAAATGATGCATGAAATATTTAACCTAAGGTGGGATTTTAATCTATATGGCAAACATTATGCACATAGAAATAATAAATTTCATACATCACATGCATAAAATAAATTAAATAGCAAAATTGGACCGGTTTTGGCACCTTAAGGACTTTAATTAAATTAATTAACATTAATATTGAATGGAATGAAAATCCCCGCGCAGCGGAAGATGATCGAATCATCAAAGGTATCGTTACGCTACATGAAATTTGCTAAAATGATCTAACACTTAGATCTAAGTTAAACATAGAGAAAAAAGAAGAAATTACAGCAAGAAGAGTATACTTGTTGTAGACAAAACTTCAAAGTTTCTTCCTTGATCACGAACACTTCGTGCTTCTCAACGAACGCTTCTCTCAAGTGAAACCCGAACACCACCAACAGCCTTCTCGGTTGTTCTTCCTTTGGAAGAAGGAAAGTGGTGGGACTTTTGTTATGGAAAGGGAGGAGAATTGAGAGAAAAGTTGAGCGAGTTCTCTTCTTTTTCGGTGAAATCCAAAAAATGAGAGTGTAAGTCTTACTATCATTCTTGCAAGAAGGGTTTAAATAGTGGAACAATCATAGAGTTAATATCTCCACATTATTACCATTTTACCACAACCATAGGTTATGCAAATCACATTTGCATAACCATATAATATAAGATATCTCATATCTCATATTGCAAATCACATTTGCTATAATTGTGGATTAATTAAATTGAATCACATCCAATTTAATTTATCTCAATTAATTTCTTCAATTAGCCCTAATTCAACAATTAGGCTAACCTATAGTTTATTATGAATCTCATTCACATTAAACTATATATTATATCATTCATATCTCATATAAATGACATAAATACCTCTAAGTGAAATTGAACACTTCAATTTCATACCAAAACATTAACCCTTCTTTTAACCCAGATTGAGCCAACCGAGGGACCTAATGGACCTACAAAGTGATGACGAGCTCCAATGATCCAAGATTAACCTATCAAACTCTTTCACCCGATTAATCAACATTCATTAGCTACGGTAACACTCCACTATAGCCCGTAGCGCACTCTCCGTCGCTCACGAGATTATTACGTGTCCACTGATATAACCAATGCCCATGAGTCGACCCTTCACAAGTTGTTCGTAGACACGACTGGGTCAAATTACCATTTTACCCCTGTGTCTACCTCTTGTTCCTTAAGTCCCCACTGCTCCTCTAATGAACAACACATTGTGATGGTCCAACCATACACAACACCCTTCTCGGGCCAAGTGAGAAGAAGGTAGCGCCGTTGTCCAAGTCCTCGAGACAAAGACTTAAGGGAACAACCCTCTAGTTTCCCTAAAGGCGGAACGAGTGAATTCCATCTCGCGTAGTTAAGTTCTCGGCTCCTACTTGGTCCCCGCCCCCGAGAAGATAGGCATATTGGGCGAGTAACTGCATGACCACCCTCACCCGTATTAGTCAAAGGATGCACTTCATGAGACGTGAGTCCGTAACACGCTCGTGATTCGTGTCGAGTCACTAATGGTCATCTACGAAGTTATAAGTCCTTACTGTCAATGGTGTTACATCAATAGGTCTAATAATTCACGGTCTGGTCTTATACAATCTCATTGCACAGGATGCCCCCACTCGCATGTCAACCACATGAACGAGTCAGATCACCTCGTTTGTATCTAATACATAGCGGGTCGCATCCATAGTGTATCTAGGATTAGGTCTCCAACCCTATCCATATACTGTAGATCGTTTGGGTTATTAACTCGAACGTGATCCTCCCTGTGTGTCCACTACACACCGTTAGAGTTCTAGTTCTCTCATAAATTCAATGACCCTGGAGCTTAGTTTATTGGAAAAGTTTGTAAATATTGCGAGACACAAAGTAATGAAATAAATAACTCTTATTAATTTCAAACAGTAATTTACTAACACGAGATTAGGACAAAAATCCCAACAAACTTACACTTGGACTAAGCTAGTGGAGAAAATACATTTCTGAAATGTACATAAATTACAATGAAGTAATACAATAAACTAGGGCATTGAATACCCGTTTACATATCTCCCACTTGCCCTAGTCAGGATACTCTCAAAGACCTAGACTCTCTAGGTGACCCTCAAACACCTTAGCCGTGAGGGGCTTTGTAAATGGATCAGCTACGTTGTGCTCCGACGCTACCTGCATGACTTCACGTCTCCGCGGTGCACAATCTCTCGTATCAAATTATACTTGCGCTCAATGTGTTTGCCTCTCTAATGGCTCCGAGGCTCTCTCGAGTTGGCTCTCGCACCACCAAGTATCACGCGAGCGAGCAGGATCGACAAGTTCATATTTGGAACAACTTCCAAATCCGTCATGAACTTCCTAAACAAAACAGCTTCCTTTGCAACTTCACAAGCCGCAACATATTCCGCTTCCATAATGGAATCGGCGATGCATCCCTGCTTGATGCTTCGCCATACTACAGCTCCTCCATTCAGAATGAAGGTTGACCCCGAAGTGGATTTCCTAAATCCTTATCGGTCTGAAAGTCAGAATCCGTGTATCCCGTAAGGATCAAATCCCCACTACCATACACTAAGTTGTAGTTTCTCGTTCTTCTAAGATACTTGAGGATTGCCTTTACGGTTGTCCAGTGATCTAATCCTGGATTGGACTGATACCTACTAACAATCCCTCACCGCATAATGTATGTCTGCCTAGTACACAACATGGCATACATCGGGCTCCCTACTACCGGCATATGGAATCCGCCTCATATCCTCAACATCTTGAGGAGTCTTAGGACACTTGATCCTTGACAAGTGAACCCCATTCCTGAAAGGCAGCAAGCCCTTCTTGGAGTTCTGCATCTTATATCTAGACAACATCTTGTCAATATAAGACGCCTGAGACAAGGCTAACGTTCTGTTCTTCCGGTTCCGAACTATCTGAATACCTAGAACATACTAAGCTTCTCCCAAATCTTTCATTTGGAATTGCGAAGCTAGCCACTTCTTAACGTCAGTAAGATATTCTACCTCATTCCCAATGAGAAGAATATCGTCCACATACAACACTAAAAATGCGACAATTTTGTCAACGATTTTCTTGTAGACACAAGGTTCGTCGACATTTTGATCAAAGTCATAAGATTTGATCGCCTCATCAAACCTTATATTCCAAGACCTCGAAGCTTGTTTCAGGCCATAAAAAACCTATGAAGCCGACAAACCTTTTGCTCTTTGCCTTGGGCAATGAACCCTTTGGGCTGGTCCATGTAGATGGTTTCATCAAGTTTGCCATTCAAAAAGGTTGTCTTGACGTGTATCTGCCATACTTCGTAGTCGTAATACGCGGCAATGGCCAGAAGGATCCTGATCGACTTTATCATGGCAACAGGTGAAAAGGTCTCCTCATAGTCAACCCCTTCAACCTGGGTAAACCCCTTTGCCAATAGGTTTGACCCCATTCGGTTGATCTACAAGCTCCCAGACAGAATTGAAGTACATAGACTCCATTTCCTGGTCCATAGCTTTAATCCACTCGTCTTTGTCATCATCAACCATTACTTGATCATAAGTCAATGGATCCTCACAGTCATCATCAGGAGTGACAACTGAGGTTTCAGCTAAACCCATGTAGCGATCAGGCTGTCTCACAACCCTCCCACTACGTCGAGGCATTCCCAACTCTTAGGAACGGATTTGACTAGACGTGGTAGGATCAACAACGCTTGTTGACGTACTAACCCCATCAGCAACTTTTGCTAATGTAGTGTCCATTTCATTTAGCACAATTTTACTCCTTGGTAAATGATCCCTGACGTGGTCTTCCTCTAGGAAAGTGGCGTTTGTCGACACAAGCACCCTATTTTCCTTGGGATCGTAAAATAGACCACCCCTAGTCTCTTTAGGGTAACCTACGAATAGGCACAATTTCGAACGGGGTTCCAACTTTTTCGGGTTTGACACCAACACGTGAGCCAAGAATCTCCAAATTTTGAAGTGATGTAAACTGCCTTTACGTCCACTACAGAGCTCGAAAGGTGTTTCACAAACACTCTTCGATGGAACGTTGTTCAAAATATAAATCGCAATCTCTACTGCGTAACCCCAAAAAGAATCAGGGAGACGAGCATAGCTCATCATCGATCAAACCATGTCAATCAAGATTCTGTTTTTCCTCTCTGATACACCATTCTGCTGTGGCATACCAGGTACTGAGGGTTGGGACGTAATTCCGTGTTCTATCATATAGTTGTTAGGATGTATGTCCTCATCTCGTGTAGTTTGTAATATTCCAAGTTGTAAATGAATAAGAGTTGTTTATTTCAACATTATGTAATAAATAAGAGTTATTTATTTAAACTTTATGTCTCGCATTTTTCATAAACTTAATCCAATAAACTAAGCTCCAGGGTCATTGTATTATGAGAGAACTAAGAACTTAAACGGTGTGTAGTGGACACACAGGGAGGATCACGTTCGAGTTAATGACCCAAACGGTCTACAGTATATGGATAGAGTTGGAGACCTAATCCTGGATACACTTTGGATGCGGCCCGCTTTGTATTAGATACAAACGAGGTGATCTAACTCGTTCATGTAGTTGACATGCGAGTGGGGGCATCCTGTGCAATGAGATTGTACAAGACTGAACCGTGAATTATTAGACTTACTGATGTAACACCGTTAACAGTATAGAACTAATAATTCATAGATGACCATTAGTGACTCGACCTTAATCCTGAGCGTGTCACGGACTCCACCTGCGGGTCCGCCCTTTGACTAGTACGGTAAGGGTGGCCACCATTACTCGCCCAATATGCCTATCTTCTCGGGGGCGGACCACGTGGGAGTCTGGAAACTTGACTACGCAAGAAGGAATTCACTCGTTCCTGACTTAGGGAAACTAGAGAGGTTGTTCCCTTAAGTGTTGTCTCCAAGGCTTAAACAACGGGGCCCCATTTTCTCATTGGCCTGAGAGGGTTGTTGTTTATGGTTGGACCATGCAACGTAGTTGTTCATTAGAGGAGCAGTGGGACTCAAGGAGCAAAAGGTAGACATAGGGGTAAAACGGTAATTTGACCCAGCTGTGACTACGAACAACCTGTGAAGGGTCGACTCATGGGTATTGGTTATATCGATGGACACAACTTGTCCTAGAGTGATGAGAGTGCAACTACGGGCTATAGTGGAGTGTTACCATAGCTAATGAATGTTGAATAACCGGGTCAAAGAGTTTGACAGGTTAGTCTCGGATCATTGGAGCTCGTCACGTGTAGGTCCATTAGGTCCCTCGGTTGGCTCAAATTGGACAAATTGAGAGTTTACAGTTTGGTGTGAATTTGAAGTGTTCAAATTCATTTGTTGGGTATTTATGTCATTTATATGAGATATAGATGACATAATATATAGTTTGATGTGAATGAGATTCATAATAAACTATAGTATAGCCTAATTGATTAATTAGTGCTATTTGGAGAAATTGAATTGAGAGAAATTAAATTGAATGTGATTCAATTTATAATTCCACATTTATGCAAGTGAGATTTGTATAATAAGGTATGAGATACCTTATATTATATAATATGCAAATGTGATTTGTATATTATATGGTTGTGGTAAAATTGTGATTTGGTGGAGTTTTAACTCCATCACACAATAGTATTTAAAGGCCCGTTGTTTAGATTTACATTAAAGTTGATGAGATCAATGTAAGGCCCGTTGTTTTGGGCATTTTTTAATGTAAATCGAGTCTGTAAGTCCGTGTCGTTTGTGGACAGAGTTGCCGTGAAGAAAATGGAGCAAAAACGGGCGATTTCGGTGAAAAACAGCAAAAGTTGTTTGCTGGGAGTTCATCAGCGTTGCGACGCTGTTAATCAGCGTTGCGATGCCATCCTTGCTACTAAAGGCTGCTGCAGTGCAACGTTGCAACGCTAGCGGTAGGGTTGCAACGCCACAGCATTGAGAACGTCAAGCCAGATGCTATACATTACAGCGTTGCAACCCAATAACAACGTTGCAAAGCTGTGACGTAGTGGTGCGTGGAGTGTGAATTTTCTGGGGACGTGGTTCGTGCGCGGCGGTTCAATCTTGCGGTTGTGCAACTGCCGTTTTATTTATTTGTAAAATTGATTTTATAAATATATTTTATTTAATTATTTTAATTAATATTAATGTAAATGTTATATTAATGTTAATTAATTTAATTTTATGTCCCTAGGGTCCCAAAAATCGGTCAAATATTGCTATTTAATTATTTTATGCATGAGATGTATGATTTAATTATTTCTATGTGCATAGAGTATGTCATATAGATTTAAAATCTCACCTTAGGTTAAACATTTCATGCATCATATTTATGTTATAAGAGTTATAATATATATATGCATGATAGGATTATATTATAAGAGTTATAATATAATGTTTGCATGTTTTAATTTATTTAATATAAGTGTTATATTTCTTAGATTAAAAGCATGCTCATGCATTTAATTCATGTGTTGAATGTATGTTATAGTATAGTATTATTCATGTGATGAATGATCAAGCACTATAACATAGAAATGCATGTAACCTAAGTTAATTATTAGTTTTAAATGGTTTAGAACTTGAATAATTAGACTTAGGTTTTCTATTTCTAATGAGATTAGAAATTAGGAAATCAAATATGACCTTTGAATGGAGACTGATAAGTAACTCTGTCTAAGGAAGGTTTTGTCTAAGGCTGGGGTATTTAAGTTGACGCTTGCGGAACACCCCTACTTGGAAACCGACCTGGGAGTGAATTCGGTCTGGAGATTCTTAGGTTATATTCTCGTGAGTGCCGTTAATAAAGAGTTAATTAATTTATTCACATAGACCTAAGTTAATAATGTGATTATAGACTTAGATTAATCTAATATAAGAGTTATATTGGTAGACTTAGGTAAATTTTAGTCGGTTTATCTAGGTCAATCCCGAATATTTTAAAGTGCTGAGTGGGAGGAAATAAAGTGTATGAGATACATTTAATTTTTCGTCCACAAATCTTCGTTTAAGTTCGCACCATGAGATCCATGCTCGGCCTCGTGGCGCAAATGGGAGTGTCCCCCTACGGGTGGCATTTGTATGGGTCAATATCAACGTGAATGGAGAGAGTACTTATAGTGAGTGGGAGCGGGACCTGTGAAAATGGGACCCACGGTCTCTTCTTTCGATTCACACAGTGAGACGCCTATGATCCGCCTGCTAGTTTGGCTCGGACTGCACAATCCCTTCGGAGGGCCTCGATCATGGGAGTTTGAACACCGTGAATTCCCAAAAGGAATCTGAGCTTCTGGTTGGTTTTCCTTCTTGGTTCACCCTTCAAAGGGCTATTGTTTGGACTGGATGCTTGGAAACTTAAAGATTGAGGGTGACACTCACGCAATGTTAAGTGTTAATGAATTCGACCAACAATGGTAATTGGACGCCTAATGGAATAAGAGTTATTCTGGGATTAGGTCTCGATCGAGAAAGTCTTGTCCTAGAGGAGGAGTGGGTTTCTCTACCCTACGGTGGCGGTCATTCTAAACCTTTAGGATATCATTGCAAATTTTGAATGACCTAGGGATCATAGGATAAAAATTTGTTAAAACCCGATTGGATTTTAAAAAGTTTTTGCAAGACTAATACAAAGTTTTTTTCATTTTTTCAGCAATAAAATGTCAAACGCTTTGAACGCCCTTTTAGCTTTCGTTAAGTTAGTCGGCGATAGTATTTCGTGGAAAAACAATATAGACACGATTTTGGTAAATGACGACCAAGAGTTCGCACTTACTGAGGACAGTCCTCAGGTGCTCGGTTCAACAGTCCTATTCAACAATCTACAAACCTTCCAATCCTTGGTGTAAACTAGGGGACAGGAAGCTGAGGCAAGTGTTGCCTTAAGACCTTTTCACAGGAGTTCGACCTCTGGGATAAAGTTTGTAGACTCTTCAGGCCCTAAGGGGAAGACAGAGAAGTTGAAGGAAGTTAAGGTTGACCGCGCTGCCGCCCTAAAAGGCAAAGAAATCAAGGATGTTGCCAGAAAGTGTTTCTACTGAAATTAGGACGAACACTTGAAAAGGAGTTGTCCCAAGTTCCTTGATTAAAAGAAGATGACAGGTAAATGTGATTTACTTGTCACAGAAACTTGTTTAGTGGAGAGTAATGACTCAGTTTGGATATTGGATTTAGGCGCCACTAACCATGTTTTCTCTTCTTTTCAAGGATTAAGTTCTGGCAAAGAATTGCAAGAGGGTGAAATAACACTCGTGGTTGGATCCTAGAAGTTGTCTCGCTGCAAACAATAGGCACTGATGAAGCGCTTTTTGGTGAGAAGTACTTATTATTGGATAATATTTACATAGTTCCTGGGTTTACGAGAAACCTAGTTTCTATTTCCTGCCTATTAGAACAAAATATTTTCGTTTCTTTCAAGAGTAATAAAGCGTTTATTTCTCGAAATGGAAATTTTATTTGTTCTGCTTCGCTTGAGAGTAATTTATATGTTTTCAACCCTAATTCGGTCAAAAGTGTTTTGAACACCGAATTGTTTAAAACAGCTGAAACGTGAACTAAGAGATTAAAGGTTTCTCCAAAAGAAAGTGCCCATCTTTGGCATCTTCGGTTAGGCCACATTAATCTTAATAGGATTGAGAGACTAGTGAAGAGTGGACTTCTAAGCGAGTTAGAAGAAAACTCTTTACCAGTATGTGAGTCATGCCTTGAAGGCAAAATGACCAAACGTCCTTTTAGTGGAAAAGAATATAGAGACAAGGAGCCGCTTGAGCTTATACATTCTGATCTCTGTGGTCTGATGAATGTTAAAGCACGAGGTGGTTACGAATACTTTGTATCTTTTATAGATGACTATTCGAGGTATGGGTACATTTACCTAATGCATGGGAAGTCTGAAACACTTGAAAAGTTAAAGGAGTTCAAGACTGAGGTTGAGAACCTGTTAGGTAAAACGATAAAAACACTTCGATCGGATCAAGGTGGAGAGTATATGGACACTGAATTCCAGGACTATATGATATAACATGGAATTACGTCTCAACTCTAAGCACCTGATATGCCACAGCAGAATGGTGTATCAGAGAGGAGAAACGGAACCTTGTTGGACATGGTTCGGTCGATGATGTGTTATGCTCGTCTCCCTGATTCCTTTTGGGGTTACGAAGTGGAGACTGCGGTTTACATTTTGAACACAGTTTCGTCGAAAAGTGTTTATGAAACACCTTTCGAACTCTGCCATGGTCGTAAAACTAATTTACGTCATTTCAGAATTTGGGGATGCCCGGCCCATGTGTTGGTGTCAAACCCGAAGAAGCTGGAACCTCGTTCAAAGTTGTGCCTCTTTGTAGGTTACCCAAAAGAGACTAGAGGTGGTTACTTTTATGATCCTAAGAATAATAAAGTGCTTGTGTCGACAAACGCCACTTTCCTTGAGGAAGACCACATCAGGGATCACTTACCAAGGAGTAAGATTGTGTTAAATGAATGGGCGATGACATCAAAGAGAGAGATGATGGTGCTAGTACGTCAACAAGTGTTGTTGATACTAGCTCGTCTAGTCAAGTCCGTTCCCAAGAGTTGGGAATGCCTCAACGTAGTGGAAGGGTTGTGAGACAGCCTGAACGTTACATGGGTTTAGCTGAAACCCAGGTCGTCACTCCTAATGATGACAGTGAGGATCCATTGACCTATGATCAGGCAATGGCTGACGTTGACAAAGACGAATGGATTAAAGATATGGACCAGGAAATAGAGTCGATGTACTTCAATTCCGTCTGGGAGCTTGTGGACCAACCAGATGGGGTAAAACCTATTGGTTGCAAGTGGATCTACAAGCGTAAACGTGGTATAGATGGGAAGGTGCAGACCTTCAAAGCTCGACTAGTGGCAAAGGGTTTTACCTAGGTGGAAGGGGTTGACTATGAGGAAACCTTTTCACCTGTTGCCATGGTAAAGTCGATTAGAATCCTTCTGGCGATTGTCGCATATTATGACTATGAGGTATGGCAGATGGATGTCAAGACCGCCTTTCTGAATGGCAACCTTGACGAGACCATCTACATGGACACGCCCAAGGGGTTCATTGCCCAAGGCCAAGAACAAAAGGTTTGCCGGCTTGCCTTCTTCAAAGGTCTATTTATGGACTGAAACAAGCCTCGAGCTCTTGGAATATAAGGTTTGATGAGGCGATCAAATCTTATGGATTTGATCAAAATGTTGACGAGCCTTGTGTTTACAAGAAAATCGTTAACAGTACTGTCACGTTTCTTATATTGTATGTGGATGATATCCTTCTCATTAGGAATGAGGTACGATTTCTTACTGACATTAAGGAATGGTTGGCTTCGCAATTCCAAATGAAAGATTTAGGAGAGGCACAGTATGTTCTAGGTATCCAGATTGTCCGAAACCGGAAGAACAGAACACTAGCCATGTCTCAAGAGTCTTATATTGACAAGATGTTATCTAGATATAAGATGCAGAACTCCAAGAAGGGCTTGCTGCCTTTCAGGCATGGGGTTCACCTGTCTAAGGATCAATGTCCTAAGACGCCTCAAGAGGTTGAGGATATGAGACAAATCCCCTATGCTTCAGCTGTAGGGAGCCTGATGTATGTCATGCTGTGTACTAGGCCCGACATCTGTTATGCAGTTGGGATTCGCAGTAGGTATCAATCCAATCAAAGATTAGATCACTGGACAGTCGTAAATGCAATCCTCAAGTATCTTAGGAGAACGAAGAACTACAGCCTTGTGTATGGGAGTGGGGATTTGATCCTTACGGGATACACAGATTCTGACTTTCAGACCGATAAGGATTCTAGGAAATCAACTTCGGGGCCAACCTTCATTTTGAATGGAGGAGTTGTAGTGTGGCGAAGCATCAAACAGGGATGCATCGCTAATTCGACGTTGGAAGCCGAATATGTTGCGACTTGTCAAGCTGCAAAGGAAGTTGTTTTGCTCAGGAAGTTCATGACGGATTTAGAAGTTGTTCCAAATATGAACTTGCCAATCACACTGTTTTGTGACAACAGTGGTGCAGTAGTCAACTCGAGAGAACCTCGGAGTCATAAAAGGGGCAAGCATATAGCGCGTAAGTATCACCTGATACAGAAGATTGTGCACCGGAGACGTGACAGTCACGCAGATAGCTTCGGAGCACAACGTTGCTGATCCATTTACAAAGGCCCTCACGGCTAAGGTGTTTGAGGGTCACCTAGAGAGTCTAGGTCTTCGAGTGCTTCCTGACTAGGGCAAGTGGGAGTATTGTAAATGGGTATTCAATGCCCTAGTTTATTGTATTACTTTATTGTATTACTTTACTGTACATTTGAGAAATGTATCATGTACCACTAGCTTAGTCCAAGTGGGAGTTTGTTGGATGTATGTCCTCATCTCGTGTAGTTTGTAATATTTCAAGTTGTAAATGAATAAGAGTTATTTATTTCAACATTGTGTAATAAATAAGAGTTATTTATTTAAATTTTGTGTCTCTCATTATTCATAAACTTAATCCAATAAACTAAGCTCCAGGGTCATAGTATTATGAGAGAACTAAGAACTTGAACGGTGTGTAGTGGACACACAGGGAGGATCACGTTCGAGTTAATGACCCGAACGGTCTATAGTATATGGATAGGGTTGGAGACCTAATCCTGGATACACTGTGGATGCGACCCGCTTTGTATTAGATACAAACGAGGTGATCTGACTCGTTCATGTAGTTGACATGCGAGTGGGGGCATCCTGTGCAATGAGATTGTACATGACTGAACCGTGAATTATTAGACTTACTGATGTAACACCGTTCACAGTATAGAACTAATAATTCATAGATGACCATTAGTGACTCGACCTTAATCCTGAGCGTGTCACGGACTCCTGTCTGCAGAGGTCTGTCCTTTGACTAGTACGGGTGAGGGTGGCCACTCTTGCTCGCCCAATATGTCTATCTTCTCAGGGGCAGGATGTTAGCTCTTAGAATGAGAGCTAAGATTGAGCTTTTATTGTGATTATTCCTTGGTATTTTGAGATTTCTTGACTATTTTAACCCCTTTATTAGGTACTTTTGTGTGTTAATATTTACAAATTACTTTTGAAGTACCTTAAAGCCATTGAAGTATTTTTCATTGCTGAATTTTGTCATTTTGGCCATGTTTACAGGAGTTTTGGGGAAGATTGAAGTTATGAAGTGTTGAAGGTCTACTTCGAGCTGCTGTAGCTATGCAATTGCTGAAGGATCAAGATTGCTGGAGCAAAAATTCTTGAACCAGTTCGCAGAATACGCAGGTGGGAGAGATCTCATTAATTAAGCTAGACGAAAACCGCCACATCAGTCGCTAAGAACCAATGGGCAGCCGCCAGACCGTTTCTCATTGTCTATTCAGCCCTCATTTCCATATGGGTGTGATATAAATACTTTGTTTAGCTGTTTTTGGCAAAGGAGGAGAGTGGGCAAGAAGAAAAAGAGGAAAACTCAATTGGGAGAAGAGATAACAAGAGAAAATCAAGAGGGGCCAATTTTGGAAGCATTCCCTTTCTAGAAAGAGGTTGGAGCGGACCAAAGGAGGCCTTGGAACTTCACCCAACTGTTTATTCTTTTGTTTTTCTTGCTCTTTACTCTTTTATATTGTAACTAAGATCATTTTAAGCATGTTTAACACTAGGTTTACTGTTTTATTGTTGTCTTTTCTTATCAACATGAACTAATCACCCTTGGGGTGAGGGTTAGGGAGTTTATGTGGATGCAAACTTAATGAATGAGTAATTTGTTGCAATCACACTCTTGTGCCTTGTGATTTTACTGCTTAGCTAAGATTTGGTTGGCCATCTCATTTTAGCATTGTTTATTCCAACTTGGGAAAGGGAAAAATAAACCGATTTCAAGGCATGACACTAGTTCTGATTAAGAGATTTACTTCTCTCAGGTGATTGAGGAGTCTAGGGATAGTCACTCACCTAATGTTAACAGTTAGAAGCTAATTTAAGGGTGTTTAATGGGAATTGAATGCCTAACGCGCAAGGAATTCTGGGAAGAATCCGCGAATTAAACTGTTTTGATCTCTGGTGCAGTTTTGAGCTCTAGCATTAAGATTGCTGAAGCATAATTTCATCCCTAATCCAATCCCCTTTTTACTGCTTGGGTTAAGTCTGTTGTGTTGCTGCTTTAGTCTTTTTAATCCTATTCTGCCTTATTTTAGCATTTTAGTTGCTATTTGTGATTTCTAAATTCATTACTCCTTTCATTTATGTTGGTTCCCCTTTACTCATTAAAAACAAACTCAACCTTGTGAATTTTCTACAACTAATCCCTGAGGAGACGATTAAAATACTTATCACTTGCTGCTTAGATTGTGTATGCTTGGTGTTTTCTTGATAATTTCATACACCCCTTTTAAGCAAACAAGTTTTTCGCGCCGCTGCCGAGGATTAGTTTGATTTTTACTTTGTTTGAGTTGTTTTTAGTGATTTTTTGAGCTGAAAGAAAGGTTTAACTAAGGTGTTTCTTTGTTTTTCAGGTGTTGTAATTGTGCATTAATGATTTCCCAGGTTTAGAATTTTTCCTAGATCCTGAACCTGAGAGAGCATTTCATAGAAGAAGGAGGATTCAAAAGGAAAAAATGGCAGATTTTCGTGGAGGTCCTGTAGATCCTAACAATCCTCAAAATAACCCTGGAAACCAACCACACGGCCAAGGAGGCTTTAGACCACCTTTAGTTGAACCCCAAGCTATGGTTCTTGTCAATGTTATTGTTTTAGCAGATGACAGGGAGAGAGCTATTAGAACTTATGTCAATCCCTTGGTTGAAGAGCTAAATCTTGGAATCATTAGACCAGAAATCCAAGCCCCAACGTTTGAGCTTAAACCTGTCATGTTCCAAATGCTCCAAACCATAGGACAGTTTCATGGACTATCATCTGAAGATCCTCACCTGCATTTAAAATCCTTCCTAGGGGTTAGTGATTCTTTTATACTGCCAGGAGTGCCTAAGGATGCCCTAAGGTTGAGTTTGTTCCCTTACTCCCTTAGAGATGCAGCCAAGACATGGTTGAATACACTTCCTCCTCGAGCAGTTGACTCTTGGAACACACTTGCTGAAAAATTCCTCATTAAGTATTTCCCACCAACTAGGAATGCTAAGTTTAGAAATGAAATTGTGGCTTTTCAGCAGTTTGATGATGAATCCTTAAGTGAGGCCTGGGAGAGATTTAAGGACTTGCTTAGGAAGTGCCCTCATCATGGACTCCCTCATTGTATTCAAATGGACATATTTTACAATGGGTTGAATACAACCACTAAACAAGTTGTAGATGCTTCTGCAAATGGGGCTCTTTTATCAAAGACCTATAATGAAGCATTTGAGATATTGGAAAGAATATCCTCAAACAACTGTCAGTGGGCTGATTCAAGGAGCTCCCAAGGCAAAAAGAACAAAGGAATGTTAGAGTTAGATGCTTTAACCGCTCTTAATGCCAAAATAGCATCCATGGCCAACATGTTGAAGAATCTAGCTATTGGAAATGCAACCCAAGCTTCCCCTAATGCTCAAAATGCAACTATGGTGAACCAAGTTGTAAGTACTGAGTCATGTGTTTATTGTGGTGAAGGGCACACATTTGAATTTTGTCCTAGTAATCCAGCCTCAGTTTACTATATTGGGAACCAAGTTAATCAAAGGAACGATCCTTATTCTAATACCTATAACCTGTGATGGAGAAATCACCCTAACTTTGCTTGGGGAGGTCAAGGAAGTAATTCTCAAGCCCTCAAATGCAAAGAAAAGGTGAATTACCCACCGTGTTTTGGACATCGAATCAAGCAGACCTATGGAAATCAAAGAAACAATGCTCCAAAGATCGAGGACAAGATGCTTCCCCACAACATATTCCGTGTACTTCTCTTGAAAGTTTGTTGAAGGAATATATGGCTAAAAATGATGTCATTATTCAAAGTCAACAAGCTTCAATGAGAAACTTTGAAATGCAATTGGGCCACTTTTGCAATGAAATAAGATCAAGGCCTCAAGGTAAACTTCCTTCTAACACCAGAAATTCCAAAAAGGGAAGGAAAAGAACAAGTGCTAGCCATAGAGTTAAGGAGTGGGAAAACATTGACTAAGCCCGAGAGGAAATCAAGTAAAGAGAAACAAAAGAGAAGGACTTTGCAAAGCAAGTTGAGGAAGAGAAAAAGAAGACCAGGTTGGAACCTAGGGAAGTAGGAAATGAGGAGATTGAAAAGATACCTAGAGCACAACCTTCAAAACCATCTCGAGTGCATTCCTACTACTATTCCCGAGTTTAACCCACCTCCTCCGCCATTCCTCAAAGGTTGAAGAAAAGAATACTCAAGATGCTCAATTTAAGAAGTTTTTCGATGTCTTTAAACAACTTCACATAAATATACCTTTGTTGAAGAAGCCTTAGAACAAATGCCAAATTATGTGAAGTTTCTTAAAGATATGTTGACTAAGAAGAAGAAACAAGTTGAGTATGAAGTTGTCCCTTTGACAGGTGAGTGTAGCTCCATTGTAACAAACTCAATTCCTCCTAAACTCCAAGACCCTGGATCATTCACCATTCTCATTTCCATAGGAGGTAAGGAGTTAGGGCGAGCTTTGTGTGACTTAGGAGCTAGCATTAACCTTATGCCATTGTCCATTTACAAAACATTAGGCATAGGTGAAGCTAGGCCCACCACAGTTACATTACGGTTAGCTAACCAATCCATTACTTATCCTGAGGGGGAAGATAGAGGACATCTTGGTACAAGTGGATAAATTTATATTTCCAGCAGATTTTATAATCTTGGATTATGAGGCTGATAAAGATGTGCCTATTATCTTAGGGAGACCATTTTTGGCAACAGGGAATACTTTAATTGATGTTCAAAAAGGTGAACTTACAATGAGGGTACATGATCAAGAGATCAAGTTCAGTATTTTTGATGCAATGAAGTACCCAACTAATGTGGAGGAGTGTTCTGTGATTCAAGTGTTGGAAGAAGGGATTAGAGATAACACTGAGCTGGAAATGCTGGAGCATTATGTTCAATCTGTTGGAGGAACAATAACAGAGAGTTTGGAAAACAACAGTTTAGAAGAAAATGGTAAGAATTTTTCTGAAATTTCTAACTCCAAGAGAGTTTTTGAACATCTGAAATTAAGGGAAAAGAAAACATCATCATTGCACCCATCTATCAAAGAACTCCCAGTCTGTGAGTTAAAGTCTTTGCCCACAAATCCAAGGTATTTCTACCTAGGTGAGAAGGAAAATTTTTCAATAATCACATCAGTAAGTTTGCTACTGGAAAATGATATTTCACTGTTGAAATTGCTCTAGCAATCAAAACGTAAGAATTCTTTCATTGATGAGCAGTTATTTACAGCAGAAGACATTAGGAAAGTGGGAAAACCTTAGTATGATGACCTTGCCAACCATCTTGCTTATGGAATTTTGCCTCATGGTTTATCAAAACAACAACTGAAATCTTTTCTCCATGAGGTGAAGTTTTATTTCTTGGATGATCCATTTGTTTTTAGACATTGTGTTGGTAAAGATGAGGGAGAATTTAAAACAAATGGGATGAGAACTAAACACTATTGGAAAGAGAAGTTCCAAAGTGGCATAACCTCTATCAGTTCAACAGATACTTGAGAAGAACATTTTCAGGGAGCTTGTGTAATTCTTGATAATTCTTATATGCTCCAAGCAATTAATTTGATTTCGTTGATTTACTTCTTTTGTTTTTGCTTTATCGGTTTAATTTAGTTTCTTTTCTTTTCTTGTAGTTGTTTTTCTTTTCAGTTTTGTAGGTGCAATCAACGCTTCACCCGTAAGCGATCAGGAGTCCTCTTTGATTAGGGAAGATATCTCTTGGAGTTATTTGGAAATGTTGTGGATATGAAGGTTAAAGAGAAAGGGGAGTTTCTGTCCTTTTGAGTTGTTGATTGTAAAATAAATGTTATTTTTTCTTTTGTTGTTGTTGTTGTTTTAAGTTTAAGTTCAGTAGCTCTGGTTATGTTAGTTTGTTTTGCTTTGTTTTAATTGTTGTTGGGCTGCTTTTAGTTGTTAAATATTGTCTTTGCTTGGTCTGAACTAAAAAAAAAAAAAAGAAAGTTGTAAGTTTGTCACCGTAGTTGAAATGAAATAAATAGTCCTGCCTAGCTTGCTCCAATTCTTTCTTGCTTCTGATGAGTTTAGTTGTGCTTAATTTGTTTGCCATAATCCTTTTAATGTAACACAATGCTTGTAGAAGCTTTATGGTGCCCCTAGCTTGCTAACCACCAAGTCTTGAGAATTTGCTCCTTTAAACTTAGATTAAAGAGTTTGGATGCTCATTGCCTTTAGTTTTTTATAGAAAAATAACTAAGTTTGGGGGTTCCTTCCCTTGATTCTTTACTCATTGGGGACAATGAGCAATTTAAGTTTGGGGGTAAGGCACCCTAGTAATAACAAGTTATCACTCCTAGGAGCATTCCTCTTCTCTTTAGGACTCATGCCTCTTCTCTTCAAAAAAAAAAAAAGTGAAATTTGAGAGTTATTCCTCTACCCAAGTTGCCTATTAAACCAGAGTTGGACATGACACTCATGCTCACCTTTGAGTTGAACAGTAATAAAGGGACATGAATATGCCTAGGCAACCCAATTTAGTAGCAGGGCTCATTGTTAGGTAGCCTTCATCACAAATGTTGGTGCTTAAATCGAAGGTTCTGTTTACAAGAAGGGTTCTCTCTAACTTCTTTAGTGAAATAAGTTCGTTAAAAAAAAAAACAAAACAAAACAAAGAAAAGAGGTGAAAGTTAAAGCCTAGTATAAAGCTCTCGTTGCTTAGGTGAGTTGCATCATCAATGTGACCATTCTAAGAACTAAGGAGATGTTTATGCAAGGGTGAGTGGCCAGGAGTGCCTAAGGGAATGAATGTTTGCATACTTAAGCATAAGGTTAGCTTTATAGGATTCTTAGGAGTGATAGCTCTTGTTGTTGAGAAAAAAAAAATGCTTTGCTGAAAGAAAAACTAAAGGCAGTAGAACTCATTTTTATTTTTGTGAGTTTAAAGGGTGCATAGTGAATTTAAAGATGGACTAAGTGCTAGTTGAGTTGTGGGGTTGTTTTCTAAAGCTTGCTACTTTTGTTTTGAAAGAAAAAAGAAAATTGATTATGGCAAATCTTGTGAAGGCTAAGCTTTGATGAACGTTGGTAAGAAAAAGAAATGGGACTGCTATATCAGTAACTATTTGTATCATTTGACTGCTGAATCATTTTTTTCTTAAGCTTAGTGGTGATTGTTGCTTCTTGGTGGGTTTAGAATGTTTAAGCATTACTCAGGGACGAGTAATGATTTATGTTTGGGGGTTTGTTAGCTCTTTGAATGAGAGCTAAGATTGAGCTTTTATTGTGATTATTCCTAGGTATTTTGAGATTTCTTGACTTTTTTAACCCCTTGATTAGGTACTTTTGTGTGTTAATATTTACAAATTACTTTTGAAGTACCTTAAAGCCATTGAAGTACTTTTCATTACTGAATTTTGTCATTTTGGCCATGTTTACAGGAGTTTTGGGGAAGATTGATGTTATGAAGTGCTTTGAAGGTCTACTTCGAGTCATTGTCAGCTGTATGCAATTGCGTAAGGATCAAGATTGCTGGAGCAAAAATTCTTATGCCAGATTCGCGAGAATACGCACGTGGGAGATCTCATTAATTGAGCCGACGAAACCGCCACATCGATCACGAGAACCAATGGCGACCACGGATCGTTTCTCATTGTCTATTCAAATTTCATTTCCATATGGGTGTGATATAAATACTTTGTTTAGCTGTTTTTGGCAAAGGAGGAGAGTGGGCAAGAAGAAAAAGAGGACAACTCAATTGGGAGAAGAGACAACAAGAGAAAATCAAGAGGGGCCAATTTTGGAAGCATTCCCCTTCTGGAAAGAGGCTGAAGCGGACCAAAGGAGGCCTTGGAACTTCACCCAACTGTTTATTCTTTTGTTTTTCCTGCTCTTTACTCTTTTACATTGTAACTGCGACCATTTTAAGCATTTGAACACTAGGTTTACTGTTTTATTGCTGTCTTTTCTTATCAACATGAACTAATCACCCTTGGGGTAAGGGTTAGGGAGTTTATGTGGATGCAAACTTAATGAATGAGTAATTTGTTGCAATCACACTCTTGTGCCTTGTGATTTTACTGCTTAGCTAAGATTTGGTTGGCCATCTCATTTTAGCATTGTTTATTCCAACTTGGGAAAGGGAAGAATAAACCGATTTCAAGGCATGACACTAGTTCTGATTAAGAGATTTACTTCTCTCAGGTGATTGAGGAGTCTAGGGATAGTCACTCACCTAGTGTTAACAGTTAGGAGCTAATTTAAGGGTGTTTAATGGGAATTGAATGCCTAACTCGCAAGAAATTCTGGGAAGAATCCGCGAATTAAACTGTTTTGAGCTCTAGTGCAGTTTTGAGCTCTAGCATTAAGATTGTTGAAGCATAATTTCATCCCTAATCCAATCCCCTTTTTACTGCTTGGGTTATGTCTGTTGTGCTGCTGCTTTAGTCTTTTTAATCCTATTCTGCCTTACTTTAGCATTTTAGTTGCTATTTGTGATTTCTATATTCATTACTCCTTTCATTTATGTTGGTTCCCCTTTACTCATTAAAAACAAACTCAACCTTGTGAATTTTCTACAACTAATCCCTGAGGAGACGATTAAAATACTTATCACTTACTGCTTAGATTGTGTATTCTTGCACAGTTTAGGAGTGTTTTCTTGATAATTTCATACACCCCTTTTAAGCAAACACAGGACCACGTGGGAAGCTGGGAACTTTACTACGCAAGAAGGAATTCACTCGTTCCCGACTTAGGGAAACTAGAGAGATTGTTCCCTTAAGTGTTGTCTCCAGGGCTTGAACAACGGGGCCCCACTCTCTCATTGGCCTGAGAGGGTTGTTGTTTATGGTTGGACCATGCAACGTAGTTGTTCATTAAAGGAGCAGTAGGACTTAAGGAGCAAGAGGTAGACACAGGGGTAAAACGGTAATTTGACTCAGCTGTGACTACGAACAACCTGTGTAAGGGTCGACTCATGGGTATTAGTTATATCGATGGACACAACTTGTCCTAGAGTGATGAGAGTGCAGCTACGGGCTTTAGTGGAGCGTTACCATAGCTAATGAATGTTGAATAACTGGGTCAAAGAGTTTGACAGGTTAGTCTCGGATCATTGGAGCTCGTCACGTGTAGGTCCATTAGGTCCCTCGATTGGCTCAAATTGGACAAATTGAGGGTTTACAGTTTGGTGTGAATTTGAAGTGTTCAAATTCAGTTTTTGGGTATTTATGTCATTTATATGAGATATAGATGACATAATATATAGTTTGATGTGAATGAGATTCATAATAAACTATAGTATAGCCTAATTGATTAATTAGTGCTATTTGGAGAAATTGAATTGAGAGAAATTAAATTGAATGTGATTCAATTTATAATTCCACATTTCTGCAAATGAGATTTGTATAATAAGGTATGGGATACCTTATATTATATAATATGCAAATGTGATTTGTATATTATATGGTTGTGGTAAAATTGTGATTTGGTGAAGGTTTTAACTCCATCACACTATAGTATTTAAAGGCTTTGCAAGAAGCCTTTGGTATGCCATTTGCCATTTTTTGGATTTCCATCCAAAGAGAGCAAGACAATTCTCTCTAGAATTCTCTCATATCTCTAAGATTTCTCCTCACCCAAAACCAAAGGGAGTCCCACTCACTCTCCCTCAACCTCTCGAGAACAACCGAGAAGACCCTTTGGAGGTGTCTCCCTTTTCGGATCGAGGTTCGTGTTCGAGGAGTTCATAGTTTCGAGAGAGATCGTGACCGGAGGAGAAGAGGATTGAAGAAGTGTTCTTCAACAAGTAAGTATTGTTTTCCTTACTTTTTTCTTCTCCTTTTTGCATGTTTAGCCTAGGATCTATGAGATAGGTTCGATTTTAAGATAGAATCACACAACGGATCAACGACGTTTCATAATGTCTTCCGCTGCGGGAATTCAAAATCCCTTCAATAGTCCTGGAATTCAGTGTCCATGTACTCTCCACCTCGATCCGATCGAAGTTTTTTAAGCGATTTACCTAAGAGGTTCTCAACCTCAGTCTTGTACTCCTTGAACTTTTCAAGAGTTTCAGACTTCTTGTGCATTAGGTAAATATACCCATTCCTCGAGTAATCGTCTATGAAAGACACGAAGTATTCATAACCACCTCGAGCTTTAACATTCATCGAACCACAGAGGTCAGAATGTACTAACTCAAGGGGCTCTTTGGCTCTATATTCTTTTCCACTAAAAGGACGTTTGGTCATCTTGCCCTCAAGGCATGACTCACACACCGGTAAAGAGTTTTCTATCAACTCGTTTAGAAGTCCACTCTTCACTAGTTTCTCAATCCTATTGAGATTAATATGGTCTAACCGTAGATGCCAAAGATGGACATTTTCCTTAGGAGAAACTTTCGCTCTCTTAGTTCGTGTTTCTGTCATTTTAAACAATTCAGTATTCAAAACACTTTTGACCTAATTAGGTTTTAAAACATACAGATTGCTTTTGAAGAAATAAACGCTTTATTGGATTCAAAGGAAACATATATACATTGTTCGATAAGGCAGGAAATGGAAACAAGGTTTCTAGTAAACCCTGGTACAATGTACAAATTATCTAATAATAAGTACTTTCAGCCAAAATGAAGCTTCACCGTGTCAATCGCTGCAGCAGAGACAAGCTCCTCGGATCTAACCCGTAGAGTCACCTCACCCTCTCGCACTTCTTTGCCAGAATCAATCCTCGAAAAGAAGAACAAACATGGTTAGTGGCGCCTGAATCCAATATCCAGGCAGAGTCATTACTCCCTACTAAAAGGTTTCACTGAAGTAAATCACATTTACCTTGATTCTTCCTCTCGGCTAGGAATTTGGGGGATGCTTCCTCTTCCAAAGATGTTCGCCCCATTGCAAAGGTGGAAACACTTTCCTTTTCTCGCAACTTCTTTGACCTTCTTGCCCTCCACAGGCGCAATTCTGAGTTAGTTTTACCCCTCTTCATCCTCTTCTTCCCATTCGGACGTGAAAGAGCAACAGGTTTAGTCCCACAGGTCGAACCCTGTGATAAGACACATAGGCAACATTTGCCTCGCATTCTCGTGCCCCGACTGCTCAAGGATCTGAAATTTTGTAGCTCATTGAGAGGGTAGTCGAGTGTAGCTAATTTTGTTCATAACATCATTGCTACGAAACTGAAGGAAACTCTTCGGAAGAGTCTCCAAAATAAAACTGACCTGGCTCGACTCGTCGATCGAAGCCCCGTTCATCTCAGCTAGATTAAAGTGGGTCATCATGTCTAGAACATGTTCACGGACAGATGACCCCTCTTTCATTCGTGCGTTGAAGACGTATTTGAGCGAGTCATCATGCCGACTGAAAGGAGGACTTGTCCAAACATTTCCTGTAAGAACTCCATGATCACCTTAGCGGTGACCATTAGCTCATGTTTCTTTTCCAAAACATCAGACATGTTGGCAATGATATAGACCTTGGCCTTTTCATTGGCCCTGATCCATCGATCGTATGCATCACGAACACTTCGCGATGCAGTCGAGCCCGACATCTGAGGACACTCCTCAGAGAGCACGAACTTAATGTCGTCAGTTACCAAAATTGTGTTTATGTTGTTTTTTCAAGTTTGGTAATTATCTCCCACTAGTTTATCGGACGCGAGTAGAGCTATAATTGTGCTAGACATGTTTTAAGCTGAAAAATTAAGAAAACTTTGTGTTAGTCTCGCAAAAAACTTTTGAAATCCAATCAAGTTTTAGCAAAAAAATGTTTCATGATCCCTAGGTCATTCAAAAATTTGCAATGATATCCTAAAGGTTTAGAATGACCACCACCGAAGGGTGAACAAAACACTCCTCCTCTAGGACGAGACTTTCTCGATCAGACCCTAATCCCAGAATAACTCTTATTTCATTAAGCGTCTTATTACCATTGTTCGGTCGAATTCATTAACACTTAACGAATTCTGTGAGTGTCACCCTCAATCTTTAAGTTTTCAAGCATCCGTCCAAATAATAGCCACCGAAGGGTGAACCAAGAAAGAAAACAAACTAGGAAACTGTATCCCTTTCGGGAATTCACGGTGTTCCGACTCCCATGATTAGGCCCTCCGAAGGGATTGTCTGGTTCAGGCCAAACTAGCAGGCGGATCATAGGCGTCTCACGCTGTGAATCGAAAGAAGAGACCGTGGGTCCCATTTTCACAAGTCCCGCTCCCACTCACTATAAGTACTCTCTCCATCCACGATGATATTGACCTATACAAATGCCACCCGAAGGGGGACGCTCCCATTTGCGCCACGAGGCCGAGTATAGATCTCACGGTGCGGACTTAATGGAGATTTGTGGTTGGAAAATCAAATGTATCTCATACACTTTATTTCCTCTCACTCAACACTTTAATTTTAATAGGGATTGACCTAGATAAACCGGCTAAATTTACCTAATTCTACCAATATAACTCTTATATGGTATTAACCTAAGTTTATAATCACATTATTACTTAGGTCTATGTGAGTAAATTAAAACACTTTTAATTAGCGGCACTCATGATAAGTATAATCTAAGAATCTCCGAACCGAATTCACTCCCAGGTCGGTTTTCAGGTAGGGGTGTTCCACAAGCGTCAACTTAAATACCCCAGCCTTAGACAAAACCTTCCTTAGACAGAGTTACTAATCAGCCTCATTCATAGACTAAACTTTGATTTCCTAATTTCTAATCTCATTAGAAAATAGAAAACCTAAGTCTAATTATTCAAGTTTTAAACTCTTTAAAACTAATAATTAACTTAGGTTGCATGCATTTCTATGTTATAGTGCTTGATCATTCATCACATGAATAACTATATTCTATAACATAATATAATTCATCACATGAATATAAATGCATGAGCATACTTTAATCTAAAAAATATAACACTTATATTAATTAAATTAAACATGCATTTAGTTATATTATAACTCTTATAATATAACCTATCATGCAAAGTATATATTATAACTCTTATAATATAAATGATGCATGAAAATGTTTAACCTAAGGTGGGATTTTAAATCTATATGACATACATTATGCACATAGAAATTTAATTAATTCATACATCACATGCATAAATAATTAAATAGCAAAAATGGACCGGTTTTTGACACCTAGGGGCAATTATTTAATTAAATAACATTAATATAACACTTATATTAATATTATTTAATAAAATAATTATATAAATAAAATAAAATACATTTTACATTTATAAAATAAAGAAAATAAGAAAATAACCGCCCACTTCTTGAAGTAAACCGCTCCCACTACGCGAAACTGCCTCAACAATCGCTCCCACTACGCGTGCGGCGTTGCAACACCGTGGGAAGCGTTGCAACGCTGCCGCGTCCAGCGTCAAGATAAGCGTGCTCCACACCGTGGCGTTGCAACGCTGCTCTACAGAAGGGCCTCCGTCCGCAAGAATGGTGTTGAGACGCCCAAGAACAGCGTCTCAACGCCATCGACAGAACAACAAACTCCTTTGCTGTTCTTCGTCGATTTTCGCCCGTTTTCGCTCCGATTTCTTCACAGCAACTCTTGCCACGAACAACTCGGACTTACAGACTCGATTTACAACAAAATGCCCAAAAACAACAGGCCCCTACATTGATCTCATCAACATAAAATTATAAATCTAAACTAGTGCCAAAAACCGAAACATCCATTATGCAACCCTACAATTTATCACATAAATTAAGGCAAATTACCAACCTATTTTAACAAAAAACAGTGCATAACGAAAAACCATCAACCTGTCTCTGATACCAATTGAAGGGAATGAAAATCTCCGCGCAGCGGAAGACGATCGAATCGTCAAAGGTATTGTTACGCTACATGAAATTTGCTAAAATGATCTAACACTTAGATCTAAGTTAAACATGCAGAAAATGAAAGAAATTACAACAAGAAGAGTATACTTCCTTGTTGTAGACAAAACTTCAAAGTTTCTTCCTTGATCACGAAAACTTCGTGCTTCTCAACGAATGCTTCTCTCAAGTGAAACTCGAACACCACCAAGCCTTCTCGGTTGTTCTTCCTTTGGAAGAAGGAAAGTAGTGAGACTTTTGTTTTGGAGAGGGAGGAGAATTGAGAGAAAAGTTGAGAGAGTTCTCTTCTTTTTGGGTAAAATCCAAAAAATAAGAGTGTAAGTCTTACTATCCTTCTTGCAACAAGGGTTTAAATAGTGGAATAATCATGGAGTTAATATCTCTACATCATTACCATTTTACCACAACCATAGGTTATGCAAATCACATTTGCATAACCATATAATATAAGATATCTCATATCTCATATTGCAAATCACATTTGCTATAATTGTGGATTAATTAAATTGAATCACATCCAATTTAATTTCTCTCAATTAATTTCTCCAATTAGCCCTAATTCAACAATTAGGCTACCCTAATTCAACAATTAGGCTAACCTATAGTTTATTATGAATCTCATTCACATTAAACTATATATTATATCATTCATATCTCATATAAATGACATAAATGCCTCTAAGTGAAATTGAACACTTCAATTTCATACCAAAACATTAACCCTTCTTTTAACCAAGATTGAGCCAACCGAGGGACCTAATGGACCTACAGTGACTGGCTCTAATGATCCAAGATTAACCTATCAAACTCTTTGACCCAGTTAATCAACATTCATTAGCTACGGTAACACTCCACTATAGCCCGTAGTTGCACTCCTGTTAGTGCAGAATATTACGTGTCCACTGATATAACCAATGCCCATGAGTTGACCCTTCACAGGTTGTTCGTAGCTGTGTCTACCTCTTGTTCCTTAAGTCCCCACTGCTCCTCTAATGAACAACACATTGTGATGGTCCAACCATATACAACACCCTTCTCGCTTCTCGAGCCAGTGAGAAGGTGGGCGCCCGTTGTCCAAGTCCTGGAGACAGCACTTAAGGGAACAACCCCTCTAGTTTCCCTAAAGGCGGGAACGAGTGAATTTCATCTCGCGTAGTTAAGTTCTCAGCTCCCTACTTGGTCCTGTCCTTGAGAAGATAAGCATATTGGGGGAGTAACTGTGACCACCCTCACCCGTACAAGTCAAAGGACAGACCCGTGAGAGGCGAGTCCGTAAACATGCCTCGTGGATTCGTGTCGAGTCACTAATGGTCATCTACGAAGTTATTAGTCTTTCTTCACAACGATGTTACATCGATGGGTCTAATAATTCATGGTCCTGGTCTTGTACAATCTCATTGCACAGATGCCCCCACTCGCATGTCAACCACATGAACGAAGTCGATCACCTCGCTTTGTATCTAATACAAAGCGGGTCGCATCCACAGTGTATCCGAGGATTAGGTCTCCACCCTATCCATATATCAGTAGACCGCTCGGGTCATTAACTCGAACGTGATCCTCCTCCTGTGTCCACTACACACCGCTCAAGTTCTAGTTCTCTCATAAATTCAATGACCTTGGAGCTTAGTTTATTAGAAAAGTTTGTAAATATTGCGAGACACAAAGTAATGAAATAAATAACTCTTATTAATTTCAAACAGTAATTTACAAAAACGAGATTAGGACAAAAATCCCAACAAATATACGATTTATATTAATATTAATTAATTAAATAAAATAAATAAAATTATTTTACAAATAAAATAAATAAAATAATAAAAAAAACGTGCAAAATTGAGAAAAATCGCCCCATATGCCACTTCTCGCGCGAACTCCTCGTTGGAACTTCCCACTGCGCGACAGCATTGCAAAGGCGTGGCCAGCGTTGCAACGCTGCAGCACCCAGTGTTGTATTCAACGCGCCCAACGCCTCAACGTTGCAACGCTGACCTGCAGTACCGCCTGTATCTGCACGGACAACGTTGAGACGCCGTCGACAGAACAACAAACTCCTTTGTTGTTGTTTGTCGTGTTTTGCTCGATTTCGCTCCGATTTCTCCACAACAACTATTGCCACGAACGACACGGACTTACAGACTTGATTTACATTAAAAATGCCCAAAACAACGGGCTCTTATATTGATCTCATCAACGAAATTAATGCAAATCTAAAATGTGTCAAAATCGAAACATCCAACATGCAATACCACAATTCATCTCATGAATTAAAGCAAACCCACCTAATTTTAAGAAAAAACAGTTTGCACAACTAAAAGCCAATGATTGGGTCTGATACCAATTGAAGGGAATGAAAAACGTTTTCTTAAAACTGAATTTATCACATAAATTCTAGGCTAAACATGCTAAAACAAAAGAAAAACAATGTGCAACGATTACTGGTTGAAGAACACTTCTTCGAGATTTCCTTCTCCGATCACGAACTCTTCATGCTCTCGATCTCTACGATCACGATCTCTCGAACCGAACGGATTGGACTGTTGGTATATGTGCCCTAAAACTTATGTACTTTTGATCAATAAATAAAGAGTTATTTGTTTTGATAAAATTATATTCTCGCTTTATGAATCCAATAAACTAAGCTCCAAGGTTATAATATATCTTGAACATCAGTGTAGTAGACACTATTTGGATTGTGCTCAAGAGAATAACCTAAATGGTCTATGGTATAAGAATAAGGTTGGAAACCTTATTCCGGTAACACCATGGATGTGACCCACTTTGTAGTTAGTACAATTGAGGTAATCCAACTCATTCATGTGGATGACATGCGGTGGAGGCATCCTATATGAAGAGTTTATACAAGATCGGACTGCCAATTATTAGTCTGACCAGTCTATCATCGTTAACAGGATAAGAATGATAATTTATAGATGGTCATTAGTGACTCGACCTGAATCCTGAGCAAGTTAAGACCTCCTGCTTATAGGGGTTTGTCCATAGACTAGTATGGGTGAGAGTGGTTTGTAGCCGACTCAATAAGCCTACCTTTTCAGGGACATAACCTCGTAGGTAGCTGGGGACTTAACTATCCAAGATAGAATTCACTCATTGCTACACTGAGGAATTAGATAGGTTGTTCCCTTAAGAACTGAGTCCAGATCCTGAACAACGAGGCCCCACCCTCTAAACTGGCTTAAGAGGTTATGAGTTTATGGTAGGACCATAGACTTGTTGTTCATTAGAGTATCAGTGGTGCTTAAGGAACAAAGAGGTAATCACAGGGGTAAAACGATAATTTGACCCAACTATGATTACGAACAACCTGTGAAGGGTCGACTCATGGGTAATGATTATATCAATGGACACAATATAATCTACAGTGAGGAGAGTGCAGCTACAAGTCTATAGTGGAGTGACTTGTAGTTAATGAATATTGATTAACTAGATCAAATAGTTTGATCAGTTAATCTCACATTATTGGAGCTCATGAACTGTAGGTCCATTAGGTCCCTCTGTTGGCTCAACATGGTAATATTGAGGGTATAAAGTTAGGAATGAGATTGAAGTGTTCAATTTCATATATGAGGTGTTATATCAATTATATGTGATATTATTGATATAATATATAGTTTTAATGTGAATTAGATTCACATATTAACTATATACTAATGAGAAAATGAAGGAGGGATAAGATGGTACTTTCCATCCTATTTCCCTATAAATAGTTCCATTTTGTGTTGGAAAGAGTTCCAAACAAAACCTTTTCTCAAAACCTCCACATCTCATCCTAAAAGAACCCACCTTCCTCCCTCACCTAGAGAACAACGGAGAAGATCTAGTGGTGGATCATCACAAGGTTCGGGTTTGTTGCTGAGATCGTGATCATTGGAGGAGGAATTCGTGAAGAAAGTAATCTTCAAAGGTATTATCTTGTTGTCCTCTACTTTGTAAAGCATGCTTAATCTTAGATTTAGTTCTTGTATTTAGATCTATGTAACAAAATCATGAACACGAGATTAACTATCGCTTTCGTTTTGGGATTCGATCCCTTCAATACCTCCAATTGATCTTTTTGGTCGGTAGAGAGAGAGTAGTGGGACTCCCTTTTGTTTGGGGTAGAGAGAACTTTAGAGAGATTGAGATAGTGAATTTTAGTGAGAATCCAAAAAATGAGCAATTAGCCTTACAAAGCCTTCTCACAAAGGCCTTATATAATGGTGTTAATGATGGGGATCTGATCCCCTTGAGCAGTGGAAACGCGATTAAATGGATCGATTTTGCTTGTTTGTTTTGGTTAAACACAAATACCAATACATTGAAAAAATACAGAGACAACCAACATTTAATCTAATTAAAGCATGGATATAAAGCATACAAACACATGTTGTAAAAGCTTAAACTAACAAGGGAATTCAAAATTACCTTTGTAGATCAAATCAACAACTCCTTGCTCCAATTGAACAGCAACGCAGCAGCAAGAAATCTTCATTGTTTTTGCAGAACACCACCACTTGGAAAACCTCCTATATCTTGAGTTCTTTTGATCCAAGCTTTTGTGGGAAAGCCTCCAACAATTTGGAAAGGAGAGAGAATTTTTTAAAGAGAGATTTTTTAGAGCAATTCACCAATTGCACAAAAATAGAATAATTGATCGATTAACACCCTCTCCCAATTGATCATATCAATTATTAATAAATCAATTAAATCTTATTTAATTAAATTAAATTAAATATCATATATTTATTTAGATTAAATCACATTTAATCAATTTTCCCTCTAACCTATAGTTTTAATGTACATCTTATGCACATTAAATTATAACCTATAGTTTTTAAATATGAATCATATTCACATTTAAATTAATATTTGAACTCTTTCAAATATTTAATTCTCTCATATAATTTAATATGAATCATATTCACATTAAATTCATAATATAAAGTTCCAAAACTTTGTATTATAACGTATCTATATATATTAAAATTATTCTCTAATTGATTTGAACATTAAAATTCAAACGATCTAGGAACCCTTTACGAGTTAGAAGGTTAATGGACCTACAGATCATAAGCTCAAACGATACGAAATTATTCAGTTTATCTCATTAACCTCCTAATCACCATTCGTTAACTGCGGGAACACTCCACTAAAGTCCCGCAGTTGCACTCTTCTCACTGCAGATATATTTCTGTGTCCACGGATATTGACCAATAACACCAAGTTAATCATTCACGAATGTTCGTAACACCAGCTGGGTCAAATTACCGTTTTACCCCTGGGTTACATCTTGTACCTTAAGTACTAGTGCTCCTCTAATGAACAATTTGTTTGTGGTCCTACCAACAAACAGAAGTCCTTTTCGGGCCAATGAGACGGTCAAGCCCTTTGTTCAAGTCTCGGAGACACCACTTAAGGGAATATTCATCTACTTACCCTAGTAGGCGGGAATAACTGAATTCCATCTTACTAAGTTAAGTCCTCAGTTACTCACTCGGTCTTGTCCCCAAGAAGGTAGGCATATTGAGTCGGCGAATCTGGCCACTCTCACCCATACTAGTCAAAGGACAATCTCTCGCAAACAGGAGTTTGTAACCTACTCAGGATTGAGAACAAGTTGCCTAGGTCATCCTAGTGAAATAGAAACCCAGCTAGTCAACGGAGTTACATCTAGTGGTTACTATTTTGCGGTCCGGTCTTATGTAATCTTATTACATAGGATATCCCCACTCACATGTCATCTACATGAACACGTTAGGATCACAGTGTTTGTATCATATACAAAGTCGGCCACATCCATAGTAATACCACGGTAAGGTACCCAAACCTTATCCCCTTACTATAGACCCTTTAGTTTGTATCTCGAACCGATATCCTTTTTATGTACACTACATTCAGTACAAGAGACATCTTATAGCCTTGGATGTTTAGTTTATTGGATTTAGGGTTAATACAAGGGCAATAATGTAAATATCGAACAATAACTCTTTATTGCAAATAATAACTCTTTATTACAATAATTAGAACAAAATTACAAACAACAAGTTTTAGGGCACAAACCCCAACAAACTCTCACATGAACTAAAACTCTAGTGGGGTACATTACAATCTAAAGCAGTGGTTACAGAGATACAAATACAATAAACTAGGGCATCCATATACTCATTGCAGATAGATAGAGTTGAAATCTCCACCTATTTACCATTTTACCACAACATTAGGTAATGCAAATCATATTTGTATAACACATATAATAAGATATCTCATATCTTATTATACAAATCACATTTTTATAATTGTGGATTTTAAATTGAATCACATTTAATTTAATTTCTCTCAATCCAATTTCTCTAAATTAGCACTAATTAATCAATTAGGCTAACCTATAGTTTATTATGAATCTCATTCACATTAAACTACATAATATGTCAATCATATCTCATATAAATGACATAAATACCTTTTTAATGAATTTGAACACTTCAAATCCACACCAAACTGTAAACCCTCAATATATCTAGTTTGAGCCAACCGAGGGACCTAATGGACCTACAGATAACGAGCTCCAATGATCCGAGACTAACCTGTCAAACTCTTTGACTCGGTTATTCAACATTCATTAGATACGGTAACACTCCACTAAAGCCCATATTTGCACTCCCATCACTGTAGGACAAGTTGTGTCCATCGATATAACCAACACCCATGAGTCGATCCTTCACAGGTTGTTCGTAGTCACAACTGGGTCAAATTACCGCTTTACCCATGTGTCTACCTCTTGTTCCTTAAGTCTCAATGCTCCTCTAATGAACAACAACGTTGTATGCTCCAACCATAAACAACACCCCTCTCGGGCCCGTTGTCCAAGCCCTGGAGACAACACTTAAGGGAACAACGCCTCTAGTTTCCCTAAATCAAGAACGAGTGAATTTCATCTCGCGTAGTCAAGTTCCCAGCTCCTCATGTGGTCCTGTTCCTGAAAAGATAAGCATATTGGGTGACTAACTGTGACCACCTTCACCCATACTAGTCAAAGGACAGACCCCCGCAGACAGTAGCCCGTAACATCCTCAGGAATAAGGTCGAGTCACTATTGGTCATCTACGAAGTTATTAGTCCTATACTGTTAACGATGTTACATCAGTAGGTCTAATAATAATTCACGGTCAGATCTTGTTACAATCTCATTGGACAGGATGCCCCCACTCGCATGTCAACCACATGAACGAGTTGGATCACCTCGTTTGTATCTAATATAAAGCGGGACACATCCACAGCGTATCCAGGATTAGGTCTCCAACCCTATCCGTATACTGTAGACCGTTCGGGTCATAAACTTGAACGTGATCCTCCCTGTGTGTCCACTACACACCGTTCAAGTTCTAGTTCTCTCATAATTCAATGACCCTGGAGCTTAGTTTATTGGACAAAGTTTGTAAATATGTGAGACACAAAGTGATGAAAAAATAACTCTTATTTATTTCAATAATGAATATTACAAACATATACCAGATTAGGACATGCATCCAAACATTTTGAACAGAGTTTCGTCGAAAAGTGTTTCTAAAACACCTTTCGAACTTTGAAATGGTCGTAAAGGTAGTTTACGTCATTTTAGGAGTAGGGGATGTCTGACCCATGTGTTGGTGTTAAACTCGAAGAACCTGGAATCTCGTTCGGAGTTGTGCCTCTTCGTAGGTTACCCAAAGGAGGTGAGAGGTGGTCTATTTTACGATGCTAAGGAAAATAGGGTGTTTATGTCAACAAATGCCACATTCCTTGAAGAGGATCACATCAGGGATCATAAACCAAGGACTAAGGTTGTGTGGAATGAAATGGGCAGTACATCAGCAAGAGTTGTTGATGGTGCTAGTACATCAACAAGTGTTGTTGATCCTAGCTCGTCTAGTCAAGTGTGTCCTTCTCAAGAGTTGAGAATGCCTCGACATAGTGGGAGGGGTGTGAGACAGCCTGAACGCTACATGGGTTTGACTAAAACCCAAGTCGTCATACCTGATGATGACTGTGAGGATCCATTGACCTATGATCAGGCAATGAATGATGTTGAAAAAGACGAATGGATTAAAGCCATGGACCAGGAAATGGAGTCTATGTACTTCAATTCCGTCTGAGAGCTTGTGGACCAACCGGATGGGTAAAACCTATTGGTTGCAAGTGGATCTACAAGCGTAAACGTGGTGTACATGGGAAGATGCAGACCTTCAAAGCCAGACGAGTGGCAAAGGGTTTTGCCTAGAGAGAAGGGGTTGACTATGAGGAAACCTTTTCTCATGTTGCCATGGTAAAGTCTATAAGGATTCTTCTGGCCATTGTCGCATATTATGACTATGAGGTATGGTAGATGGATGTCAAGACAACTTTTTTAAATGGCAATCTTGACCAGAATATCTACATGGACCAACCCAAAGGGTTCATCGCTCATGGCCAAGAGCAAAAGGTTTGCAAGCTTCAACTGTCTATTTATGGACTGAAACAAGCCTCGAGGTCTTGGAATATAAGATTTTTGATAAGGCTATCAAATCTTATGGCTTTAATTAGAATGTTGATGAGTCATGTGTCTACAAAAAAATCATCAACAACACTGCCGCATTTCTGATATTATATGTTGATGATATCCTGCTCATTGGGAATGATGTAGGTTTCCTAAGTGACGTTAAGGAATGGCTATCTACGCAATTCCAAATGAAGGATTTGGGAGAAGCGCAGTATGTTCTAGGTATCCAGATAGTACAGTGGAAGAACAAGACACTAGCCAGGTCTCAAGCATCTTATATTGACAAGATGTTGTCACGGTATAAGATGCATAACTCAAAAAAGGGATTACTGCCATTTAGGCCTGGGGTTCACTTGTCTAAGGAATAGTGTCCTAAGACACCTCAAGAAGTTGAGGACTGAGACGGATCCCTTATGCTTCAGCTGTAAGGAGACTGATGTACGTCATGTTGTGTGTTAGGTCTGACGTTACGCAGTTGGGATTGTCAATAGGTATCAATCCAATCCAAGATTAGATCATTGAACCACCGTAAAGGCAATCCTCAAGTATCTTAGTGAAGCGAATACGAGTCCCGCAGCAAAAGCGACTGTGAATCGCGCGCTCTTGATTCAGTTACAACGATTTTATTCAAGAACAAATACAACAAGATTAAGCATGTAAATATAATGAACAGCAAGGAAAATTATCTTTGAAGAACCTTTCTTCAAGTGCTCGTCCTCTCACACGATCAAGATCTCAGCAACACGAACTCGAACGAACACCGACACTACCACCGGATCTTCTCCGTTGTTCTCTAGGTGAGAGAGGAAGGTGGGTTCCCTTTAGGAGAGGTGAGGTGTTTTGTGAGAGAGATGTTTGTGTCTTGGAACCTTTCCAACAACACAACAAAAGCTTGGAATCCTATAACCTAGTTGCATCTCATGCAACCATATATATAGGGAAATAGGATGGAATTGACCATCCTACCCCTCCTTTATTCTCTTTATAGTATATGGTTTATATGTGAATCTAATTCACATTAAAACTATATATTATATTAATTATATCATATATAATTGATATAACACCTCATGTATGAAATTCAACACTTCAATTTCATTCCTAACTTTATACCTCAATATTACCATGTTGAGCCAACGGAGGGACCTAATGAACCTACCAGTTCATGAGCTCCAATGATGTGAGATTAACTGATCAAACTCTTTGATCCAGTTAATCAATATTCATTAACTACAAGTCATTCCACTATAGACTTGCAGCTGCACTCTCCTCACTGTAGATAATATTGTGTCCATTGATATAGTCATTATCCATGAGTCGACCCTTCACAGGATGTTCGTAATTACAGTTGCGTTAAATTATCGTTTTACCCCTGTGATTACCTCTTTGTTCCTTAAGCACCACTGATCCTATAATGAACAACAAGTCTAATGTCCTACCTCAAACTCATACCCTCATAGAGGGCGGACCCCCGTTGTTCAAAACCTGGAGTCAGTTCTTAAGGGAACAGCCTATCTAATTCCTTAGTGTAGGAATGAGTGAGTTCCATCTTGCACAGTTAAGTTCTCAGCTATCTCCGAGCTTCTGTCCCTTAGAAGGTAGGCTTATTGAGTCGGCTACAGGTCACTCTCACCCATACTAGTCTAAGGACAAACCTCTATAAGCAGGAGTTCTTAACTTGCTCAGGATTCAGGTCGAGCCACTAATGACCATCTATAAATTACTAGTCTTATCTTGTTAACGGTGTTACACAGGTTAGACTAATAATTTGCGATCCGGTCTTGTATGAACTCTTCATATAGGATGCCCCCACTCGCATGTCAACTACATGAATGAGTTGGATTACGTCATTTGTACTAATTACAAACTGGGTCGCATCCATGGCGTTACCAGAATGAGGTTTCCAACCTTATTCTTATACCATAGACCATTTAGGTTATATTCTTGAACTCAACCCAAATAATGTCCACTACACTGATGTTCAAGATAAATGTTATAACCTTGGAGCTTAGTTTATTGGATTTATAAAGCAAGACTATAATTCTATCAAAACAAATGACACTTTATTTAATTGATCAAAATTACACAAGCTTAGGGCATAAATCCCAACAATCTCCCACTTGACCTAAAGCTTGTGGAGTACAAAAACATTAAAGTAATGTAAATACAATAAACTAGGGCATTTAAACCTCTTTGTACAAAATACTCCCACTTGCCCTAGTTGGGGAAGACTTGTAAACCTAGACCTTCTAGGTGACTCTAAAAAACTTTAGCCGTGAGATCCTTTGTAAAAGGATCGGCAATGTTGTGCTCTGAGGCTATCTTCGTGACAATCACGTTTCCTCTATGCACGATCTCTCGGATGAGATGATATTTCCGCTCTAAGTGTTTTCCCCTCTTGTGACTTTGGGGTTCCCTCGAATTTGCTACTGCACCACTGCTATCGCAATACAACTTGATGGGCAAAGTCATATTTGGAACAACTTCCACATTTAGCATGAATTTCCTTAACCAAACGGCCTCTTTAGCTGTTTCACAAGTCTACATATTCGGCCTCCATGGTGGAATCAGCGATGCATCCTTGCTTGACGTTTCGCCATACTACAGCTCCTTCGTTAAGAGTGAATATTGACCCTAATGTAGATTTCTGAGAATCTTTATCAGTCTGAAAGTCAGAATCCGTGTATCCTGTAATGATCAAATCCTTAGCCCCATACACAAGTATGTAGTTCCTTGTTCTCCGAAGATACTTAAGGATTGTTTTAACCGTTGTCCAGTGTTCAAGTCCTGGATTGGATTAATACCTACTGACCATTCCAACTGCAAAACAGATGTTAGGCCTAGTACACAACATGGCGTACATCAGGCTCCAATCAGCTGATGCATAAGGAATCCGTCTCATATCCTCAACTCCTTGAGGTGTCTTAGGACACTGTTCCTTAGACAAATTGATTCCATGTCTCAAAGGCAACAAGCCCCCTTTTGGAATCTTACATCTTAAACGTTGACAACATTTTGTCTATGTAAGATGCTTGAGACAAGGCTAGTGTTTTATTCTTGCGGTTCCGGACAATCTAGATCCCAAGAAAAAACTGTGCATCATCCAAATCTTTCATTTGGAACTACGTAGCTAACCATTCCTTGATGTCAGTAAGATAACCTACATCATTCCCAATGAGTAGGATATCATCCACATAGAGAATTAGGAATGCGACAGAACTATTGATGATTTTCTTGTAGACGCAAGGTTCATCATCATTCTTGTCAAAACCATAAGATTTGATTGCCTCATCAAATCTTATATTCCAGGACCTAGAGGCTTGTTTCAGTCCATAAATTGACCTTTTAAGCCTGCAAACCTTTTGCTCTTATCCTGGTTCAATGAACCCTTTGGGTTGGTCCATGTAGATGTTTTCCTCAAGATTGTCATTCAAAAAGGTTGTCTTGACATCCATTTGCCATACCTCATAGTCATAATATGCGGCAATGGCTAGAAGGATTCGGATAGACTTACCATAGCAACAGGTGAAAAGGTCTCCTCATAGTCAACCCCTTCAACTTGGGTATAAACCTTTGCTACTAGTCTAGCTTTAAAGGTTTGCACCTTCCCATCTACACCACGCTTCCTCTTGTAGATCCACTTACAACCTATAGGTTTTACCCCATCAGGCTTATCTACAAGATCCCAAACAGAATTGAAGTACATAGACTCCATTTCTTGGTCCATTGTTATGACCCATTTGTCTTTGTCTTTGTCAACCATTGCTTGATTATAAGTCAATGGATCCTCGCAGTTGTCATCTAGTATAACAACTTGGGTTTCAGCTAAACAAACTTGGGTTTCAGCTAAACAAACTAGTATCAACTTGGGTTTCAACTTTGTCAACCACTACCTCGAGGCATACTCAACTCTTGAGATGGACTCTCTTGACTAGACAAACTAGTATCAACAACTCTTGTTGACGTACTAATGAATGTTCTTATTAGCAACCTTTGTTATTGTTTCGTCTAACTCACTCAACACAACTTTACTTTTTGGTTTGTGGTCCCTTATGTGGTCCTCCTCTAAGAAAATGGCATTTGTCGACACAAAAACCTTATCTTCCTTAGGATCATAGAATAAACCACCTCTTGTTTCTTTTGGGTATCCTACGAATAGGCATAATTTTGAACGTGAATCCAACTTCTTTGGATTTGTCACAAGCACATGTGCTAGACAACCCCATATTCTGAAGTGACATAAACTACCTTTACGTCCTTTCCAGAGTTCAAAGGGTGTTTCAGAAACACTTTTGGAGGGCACATTATTCAAAATGTATAATGTAGTCTCCACTACGTAACCCCAAAAGGAACTAGGGAGATGAGCATAACTCATCATTGATCGAACCATGTCCAATAGGGTTCTATTTCTCCTTTCCGATACACCGTTTTGTTGTGGTGTGCCGGGAGTTGAGAGTTGGGATGTAATTCCATGTTCTATCATATAGTTCTGGAATTTTAAATCCATGTACTCTCCACCTCGATCTGATCAAAGTGTTTTAATAGTTTTACCTAATTGATTTTCAACCTCAGTCTTGAACTCCTTGAACTTTTTTCAAGTGCTTCAGACTTGTGGTGCATTAGGTAAATATACCCAAATCTAGAATAATCATCTATAAAAGAGATGAAATATTCATATCCTCCCCTGACTTTAACATTCATCGGACCACAAAGGTCTGAATGTATAAGCTCAAGAGTTTCTTTGGCTCTATAACCTTTTCCACTAAAAGGTCTTTTAGTCATTTTGCCTTCCAGCAGATTCACATCTGAGTAAAGTATTTTCTTCTAACTCATTTAGAAGTTCATTCTTTACCAATCTCTCAATCCTATTGAGATTGATGTGACCCAATCTTAGATGCCAAAGATGAGCATTTTCTTTAGGAGAAATTTTACGTTTCTTAGTTTGTGCGTTTGCAGTTTTAAATAATTTAGTGTTCAAAACCATTTTGACTGAATTAGGCCTTAAAACATACAATCCATTTTCTAATGAAGTTGAACATATTTCTAAACCTTTCATCAAAATAAACACTTTATTCATGGAAAAGGAAACAGAAATACATTGTTCTATAAGGCAATGGAAATAAGGTTTCTAGTAAACTCTGGTATCACTAATATATTGTCCAACAATACATATTTCTTGTCAAAATAAAACTTCATTGTGCCCCTCATCACAAATGAGACGACTTCTCCAATTCCAACCCGGAGCGTTATCTCTCCTTGTTGTAGCTGCTGCCAGGAATCAATTCCCTGAAAAGAAGAGCAAACATGATTAGTGGCACCTGAATCAAGTATCCAAGTTGTTTTATCATTACCCACTAAACAAGCTTCTAGGCAAAGTAAATCATATTTACCTTCCTTCTTCTTTTTCGCAATGTACTTGGACGCCTTTCGCTTCCGAGGCTCGCCTTCGTTGCGGTGGAAATACTTTCCTTTGTCAAAACGTCTTTGACTTTCTTGCCCTTATAGCGCGCGGCTTTGTCACTGCTTCCCTTTATCAACCTTCTTCATGTTCTTCTTCTTCCCTTTCAGGTTAGAAGAAGATGAAGCCACTGTTTTTTTCCCAGAGGTCGAACCTCTGTGATAACTCCTACTGGCAACATTTGTCTCACCTTTCGATCCCTAAATTTTCATCAAAGATTGAAAGGTCTGGAGTTCATTCAGAAGGGAGGTAAGATTAAAAGTAAGTTTGTTCATAACAACATTACTTCTAAACTGCAGGAAACTATCTGGAAGGGTTTCCAGAATGAAGATGACCTAGCTCGACTCATCGATAGTAACATTCGACTCCGCGATGTTAAAGTGCACCATCATATCTAGGACATGATCCTGAACAGATGTACCCTCTGGCATCCTCGAGTTGAATATGTACTTTAGGGCATTATGTCGGGCTTGTGTGTGGACTGTTGTCCAAACATACCCTCACACGTAATCCATGATTTCCTTGGCGGTAATCATGCCCTCATGCTTCTTGGCTAATATGTCAGACATACTTGCCAGCATGTAGACCTTTGCCTTATCATTGGCCTTGATCCATCGATCATTTGCGCCACGAGGCCAAGTATGAGTCTCACGGTGTGAACTTCCCGGAGATAGCTTATGTTAAAAAATATGTATCTCATACACTTTTCCTCCCACTGAATACTTTAAAGTTTATAGGAATCTTACTTAGGCTAAAAACCCGGCTAATGGTTTTACCTAACTCTATCAATATAACTCTTATATCGATAATCAATATAACTCTTATATTGATTTTATCCTAAGTGTGTTAATATAACTCCTTATATTAAACCTAGGATCTCTAGTTTATTAACTCCTTAATAAACCCGCTGACGCTACTGTAATTTATAAACTCTCTGATTAAATTTCACTCCCAGGTTAGTTTCCCAGGTAGGGGTGTTCTGTTTCCATCAGCTTAAATACCCCAGCGTAGACAGAACTTTCCTTAGACAGAGTTCCTCTTTTAATCATAGCTTATAAATCACTTGGTTCCTAATTCTAATCTAATTAGAACTAGATAACCTAAGGTCTATTATTTCCAAGTTCTAAACATTTTAAAACTAATAATTAACCTTAGGTGACATGCATACTATGTTATAGTGCTTGATCATTCATCACATGAATAATAAGACATACATAGCATATTCATCTCATGATATATAATGCATGTCAATGTTGTCCATAAATTAATATAACGACTTTATATTAATTAATCATGCAAACTATATAATATAACTCTTTATATTATAAATGATGCATGAAAATGCTTAACCTAAGGTGGGATTTCTAAAATAAAAGCGTACATTATGCATGGCAATAATTACACAACAATTGCATAATTTAAATAGCAAAATTAGACCAATTTTGGCGCCCTAAAATTAATTTTAAATAATATAATCTAATTATATTAATTAAAATTAATTAATTAAATATAAATTAAATATAAAACGTTTTTATATTTAATATATAATAAAAAATATTTTCCGTCCGTTTGAAGCTGCTGAGAAACACCTCCAGCGTTGCAACGCCAATGGCAGCGTTGCAACGTTGCGCCTTGTCCGTTTACGCGTTGAGCGCGTTGTGGAAACCTTGCGTTGCTGCAACGCCGCTCTATGCGCGCCTCCTCCATAGCGCAGCTGCTGCAACGCCGCATTACGCACAATATATGGAATCACCTATTCCAAGCTCGTTTTTGCTCCGATCTTCTCAGCAACTACCTTGCCTCGATCGACACGGACTTACAGACTCGATTTACATAATAAAATGCCCAAAACAATAGGCCCTTACATTGAACGATTCAATGGAAAATGTAAATCTAAGTGCCAAAATTGAAACGATCTAATTTGCAAAATCGTTCATACATCTCATGCAAAAAAATTAAATACAACCTCGTTCTTGAAAAATCCAGAACATAAATCAAGAACAGTTACAACGATTTTATTCACGCGGAAGCGACTGTGAATCACGCGCTCTTGATTCAGTTACAACGATTTTATTCAAGAACAAATACAACAAGATTAAGCATGTAAATATAATGGACAACAAGGAAAATTACATTTGAAGAACCTTTCTTCAAGTGCTCCTCCTCTCTCACGATCAAGATCTCAGCAACACGAACTCGAACGAACACTGACACTACCACTGGATCTTCTCCATAGTTCTCTAGGTGAGGGAGGAAGGTGGGTTCCCTTTTGGAGAGGTGAGGTGTTTTGTGAGAGAGATGTTTGTGTCTTGGAACCTTTCCAACAACACAACAAAAGCTTGGAATCCTATAACCTAGTTGCATCTCATGCAACAATATATATAGGGAAGTAGGATGGAATTGACCATCCTACCCCTCCTTTATTCTCTCTTTAGTATATGGTTTATATGTAAATCTAATTCACACTAAAACTATATATTATATTAATTATATCTTATATAATTGATATAACACCTCATGTATGAAATTGAACACTTCAATTTCATTCCTAACTTTATACCCTCAATATTACCATGTTGAGCCAACGGAGGGACCTAATGGACTTACAGTTCATGAGATCCAATGATGTGAGATTAACTTATCAAACTCTTTGATCCAGTTAATCAATATTCATTAACTACAAGTCACTCCACTATAGACTTGCAGCTGCACTCTCCTCACTGTAGATAATATTGTGTCCACTGATATAGTCATTACCCATGAGTCGACCCTTCACAGGTTGTTCATAATTATAGTTGGGTCAAATTACCGTTTTACCCCTGTGATTACCTCTTTGTTCCTTAAGCACCACTGATCCTCTAATGAACAACAAGTCTAAGGTCCTACCTCAGATTCATACCCTCATAGAGGGCGGGCCCCAGTTGTTCAAGACCTGGAGTCAGTTCTTAAGGGAACAACCTATCTAATTCCTTAGTGTAGGAATGAGTGAATTCCATCTTGCACAGTTAAGTTCCCAGCTACTTACGAGGTTCTGTCCTTGAGAAGGTAGGCTTATTGAGTCGGCTACAGGCCACTCTCACCCATACTAGTCTAAGGACAACCCCCTATAAGCAGGAGTTCTTAACTTGCTCAGGATTCAGGTCGAGTCACTAATGATCATCTATAAATTACTAGTCTTATCCTGTTAACGGTGTTACACTTGTTAGACTAATAATTTGCGATCCGGTCTTGTATGAACTCTTCATACATGATGCCCCCACTCGCATGTCAACTACATGAATGAGTTGGATTGCCTCATTTGTACTAATTACAAAGTGGTTCGCATCCATGGTGTTACCAGAATGAGGTTTCCAACCTTATTCTTATACCATAGACCATTTAGGTTATATTCTTGAACTCAACCCAAATAATGTCCACTACACTGATGTTCAAGATAAATGTTATAACCTTGGAGCTTAGTTTATTGGATTTATAAAGCAAGACTGTAATTCTATCAAAACAAATAACACTTTATTTAATTGATCAAAAAATTACACAAGTTTAGGGCATAAATCCCAACACTTAGGAGAATGAGTGACTACATGCTAGTGTATGAAAGTGGGGATTTGATCCTTACGAGATACGCAGACTCTGACTTTCAGATCGATAAGGATTCTAGGAAGTCCACACTAGGGTCAGTGTTCACTCTTAACGGAGGAGTTGTAGTGTGGTGAAGCATCAAGCAGGGATGCATCGTTGATTCCACGATGGAAACCGAATATGTAGCGGCTTGTGAAACAGCTAAGGAGGTTGTTTGGCGTAGGAAGTTCATGATGGATTTGGAAGTTACTCCAAATATGAACTTGCCAGTGACCCTGTTTTGTGATAACAGTGGTGCAGTATCCAACTCGAGAGACCTCAGAGTCATAAAAGGGGTGAGCATATTGAACGGAAGTATCACCTGATATGGGAGATTGTGCATCGCGGAGACGTGACTGTCACGAAGATAGGTTCAGAGCACAATGTTGCTGATCCGTTTACAAAGGCCCTCATGGCTAAGGTTTTTTAGGGTCACCTAGAGAGTCTAGGTCTAAGAGTGCTTCCTGACTAGGGCAAGTGGGAGTATTGTAAAGGGGTATTGAGTTTATTATATTATTTTACATTTCAGAAATGTATTTTGTACTCCACTAGCATTAGTTCAAGTGGGAGTTTGTTAGGGTGTATGTCCTAATCCCTTGTCGTTTGTAACAGTTCATGAATTAATGAATAAAGGTTATTTATTATTCAAACTTTGTATCTCGCATTTTATAAACTTAATCCAATAAACTAAGCTCCAGGGTCATACTTATGAGAACTTGAACGGTGTGTAGTGGACACAAAGGGAGGATCACATTCGAGTTATTGACCCGAACGGTCGACAGTATATGGATAGGGTTGGGAACCTCATCCTGGCAACACAGTGGATGTGGACCACTTTGTATTAGACACAAACGAGGTGATCCAGCTCGTTCATGTAGTAGACATGCGAGTGGGGGCATCCTGTGCAATGAGATTGTACAAGATCGAACCGTGAATTATTAGACCTACTGATGTAACACTGTTAACAGTACAAGACTAATAAATTCGTAGGATGACCATTAGTGACTCGTCCTTAATTCTTGGCGTGTTACGGATGTCTGCGGCGGTTTTTCCTTTGACTAGTACGGGTGAGGGTGGCCTGAGTTGCTCGCCCAATATGCCTACCTTCTTAGGGGTAGAACCACGTCGAGAGCTGGAAACTTGACTATGCAAGATGGAATTCACTCGTTCCCGAGCTAGAAAAACTAGAGGTGTTGTTCCCTTAAGGGTTGTCTCCAGGGCTTAAACAATGGGGTCCCACCCTTTCAAGGCCCGAGAGAGATGTTATTTATCGTAGGACCATGCAACAAAGTTGTTCATTAGAGGAGCAGTGGGACTTAAGGAGCAAGAGGTAGATACAGGGGTAAAACGGTAATTTGACCCAATTGTGACTACGAACAATCTGTGAAGGGTCGACTCACGGGTATTAGTTATATCGATGGACACAACTTGTTCTACAGTGAGGATAGTGCAGCTGCGGGGCTATAGTGGAGTGATCCCGTAGTTAATGAATGTTGATTAATCAGGTTAAAGAGTTTGATCAGTTAATCTCGGATCATTGAAGCTCATGATCTGTAGGTCCATTAAGTCCCTCGGTTGGCTTAATTTTGACTTAATGAGAGTATACAATTTGGAGTGAATTTGAAGTGTCCAAATTCATGAAAAGGGTATTTATGTCATTTTTATGAGATATGATTGACATAATATATAGTTTAATGTGAATGAGATTCATAATAGACTATAGTATAACCTCATTATTTAATTAAGGCTTAATTGGAGAGAAATAAAATTGGATGTGATTTAATTTTAATTCCACAATTATGCAAATGGGATTTGTATAATAAGGTATGTGATACCTTATATTATATGATATGTGAATATGATTTGCATATTATATAGTTGTGGTAAAGTGGTAAATTGGTGGAGATTTTACCTCCACCATGCACATACCATTATAGAAAGGTGAGATGTGAAGGATTCCATAACCTAACAAGTCATTTTTTGGATTTCACTCTAAAATCACTCTCACAAATTCTCTCTACTCTCTCTCAATTCTCTCATTCTCTCCATAACCCAAATCCAAAGGGAGTCCCACCTACTCTCCCTCATCCGTCGGAGAACAACCGAGAAGATCAAGTGGGGGTGTCCCTTGCATTGTGTTCGATTTGTGGTTCGTACGAGAGATCGTTGAGATCGTGACCGGGAGAAGGAATCGTGAAGAAGGGTTCTTCAAGAGGTAGGTACTTTACTTGTTTTTTTCTTCTCCTAGCATGCTTAGCCTAGATATATATGAGATGCATGCTTGATTTTAAGAAATTCAGTAACACAACGAAAACAACGCGATTCGCGTCGCTTCTGCTACAGGATTTGTGGTCTACACCACACCGGTGTCCAGATTTTTCTTGTTTTGCAGGTTGTGTTCTTCCCCCTATAGATACAAATTTACTATTATTGTCACGTGAAGGTCATGTGCGTTCTCCTGTTCAAATTTGGGCAACAACATCAAGTACCTATTAGACAAAAAATTTGAAAGTTTAAGAATCTATTAGAAATTTTTAAAGTTTAGGGATTTACTAGATATAGAATTAAAAGTTCACAAATCTATTAGGCACTTTTTAAAGTTCATGAATCAAGTAAACATATAAATATGAAAGTTTACGGCTTATTTGATAGACAATTTGGATTCTGTTTGATGGTTTTTAGATTCACTAAGTTCACGAAGTATGCATTTAGCATAGATGTTTTTAAAAACTATTTTAAGATTCTGTAATCCAAATAGTAAAAATTCTAAAAGCAACATGTTTATATTTTCAATGTATCCAAATTTTGAATTTAAAATTTTAAAATGCAAAATTATATTAAAATATTAAAATGTTAATAATTATACGAGATTTAAACATAAAAGATGTTCATTGATTAATTAATAATAGTTCATATTCATTCTAATATTTAGTGATAACTACGACTAGATTTATGATTGACAAATATATTATCAATCACATTCGAAAGAATAAAAATAAAGCATTTTTTACTCCTGAACTTTGCAGGTTGTATCAATTTTAATCCTGAACTTTTAATTTCATCAATTTAAACCTCAAAGTTGGTAGATTATATCAATTTTAACCATGAACTTTGAAGTTAATCAATTTAAACCTTAAACATGGCAAATTGTATCAAATTTAACCATAAAAAATTATTAGATCATTCCATATTGAGTTGTAACTATCATGAAAACACGAATTCGACTCTTGAAAGTAGGTCCCACACAAAAATGGGCTCTTGTGTTTCTCTCGCATTTTGTATTGATACCAGCAACGACGAGTGTGAAGAAAATCCAGGTGGTGATGTCATTGAAGGCAACAATGACCATAGTGATTACGTTGACTTCGATGGTGAGGGATTTCAGCTCGACTAAAATTGCAGAAGAGAATAGGAAAGACGGTGGTGAACATAGTGACGCCCATGAACACAATAAACTGATCATAGCCGACCTTGTTAATTCCATCGATAGTCCTATGAAAGGATTAAAGTGGCAATGATGCTGGAGAGGAAAGGAACAAAGATTCTAACGATGGTGATTTTGAAATCTTTACTTCTATTGTGGTAGATGGAAGACAAATCAAGCTCGAGATTGACGAGAAATTAAAAAAAATCAATATTGGCGACTGGTTCAAGAATGAAAGTACTCCATTGAGAAGAAATTTGATGCAGATAAGTTTTAATCGAGGGTATAAATTGATACAATTATTCAAGATTGAGGTTTAAATAATGAAATTGAAAGTTTATGGTTAAATTTGATACAATCTGCCAAGTTTAAGGTTTAAATTGACTAACTTGAAAGTTCATGGTTAAAATTGATATAATCTGCCGAGTTTGAGGTTTAAATTGATGAAATTAAAAATTCAGAGTTAAAATTGATACAACCTACAAAGTTAATGTGTAAAAAATATTTTTTTCCAATAATTTAAATTGGAATCTAATCTCTAAATTTACTACTAAATATATATTTTAAAAACATGAAATACAACTATAAATCTAATAAATCTCTTATTTTTAAATTTTTATTTTTTAGATCAGCAACCAAACCCAACCTCCCCAACTAAAAAAAAGCAAACTCATTTGGGTTAATGTGTAGTGTAGCCTTTCAGTATTGAAATTTGGAAGGGAAAAGATTGCATGATTTGGAGGGTAATAAAGGAATGGATTTGGTCATTTAATAAGCCGACGTGTAGCAAAGACAGTAGAGAGATGGGTCATTGTCTTTAGTAATTATAATAATTGTTGAAAGAAAAGGAACACACACACACAATAAATAAATAAAAATAATTTAAAAAGAAAGCCTCAATATTCGTGCATTGCGTGTGAAAACCTTCTTTTTTATTCTATCTCAGACACATAATAATAATAATAATAATAATAATAATAATAATATCACTTGTGTTTTTACTTTTACTTGCAATATAAGCCAAACCAAACCCCCCCTTTGTTTCTTCCTTCATCATCAATGATTCAATTCAGTCCCCACTTGCAGGCCTTTCTTTCTCACTCTTTTTTTTCTCTCTCTCTCTCTCTCACTTCAATTTCCAATGCCCTAATTCTATTCTAATACCCTTAACCTCAACTTAACCCCTTCCTTTTTATCCCTTAAAAAATCATGTCCTAAAACTAAAGGGAAGAGAGAGAGAGAGAGAGACAACAATAACAGTGGAATTGGAATATAAACCCCCACTTTTTAAGGCATAGTGACATTGATATGACTAATTTTGCATCAACAAATTAACTAACCCTTCAATCTTAGAGTCAGACAATCAAGTTGTAATATTGTGATATCTCTCCCACATTATCCCAATGTAATCAAACAAAATATAAGAATTGCGATTCTTTAGACTTCGTTTTATGACTATTTCATTTTTAATTTTTAGTTTTTTTATCTTTGAAAATTAAGTCTTAAATACTACTTCTACCAATAAGTTTCTATGTTGTTTTTATCTACTATCTATGTTTTTGAAAATTAAGCTAAGTTAAAAAAATAGTTTTCAAAAACTTATTTTTGTTTTTGAAACTTGACTAGAAATTTAAATGGTACTTCAAGAAATATAGAAATTATGGTAAAGAAGAAGAGAACTTATGAAAAAACAAGCATGATTTTTAAATACCAAATACTTAGACCCCGTTTGATAACCATTTTGTTTTTGTTTTTTGTTTTTTGTTTTTGAAATTTAAACCTAAAAATACTACTTCTACTAAGTTTATATGTCTTTTTATCTATTTTATACATATGTTTTAAAAAACCAAACTAACTTTTGAAAACTAAAAAAAATAGTTTTCAAAAACTTGATTTTATTTTTAGAATTTGGCTAAGAGTTCAAATAAACTTAAGGGAAATGATCTCTATTATAGAGAAATTATGTGAAAACAAGCTTAACTTTCAAAAACTAAAAACAAAAAATAAAATAATTATCAAACGAGGCCTTATAAACGAAGTCTTAGTGACGGTTTAATATCCAATCTGAATATAACTTAAAAAAAAAAAAGAATGGTTAAGACAGTATAACCTCAATAAAAAAAAACCATCTATCACATATTATTGAACTAAAAAGGATAATAAATTTTATAGAGTACATTATTGCAATGGTTAATATATTAAGAATCAATCTATTTAATAGGTATTATCATGTTAATTAGTATGTTAATATTTTTTTTCAATACAACCAATGTTTTGGAGGTAAGGTAAGGACTTACACTTTTAAACTTTAGTTAACTTAGGTTTCTATTGGCAATATCGGTTAATAGTTTTAATGATACAAATTAAATAAAAATCTAATTTGAAAAAGTTGAAAGGCTAAGCATATACAATTTTAAAACAGTTGAAGTAAATTTAAAATTCGATTCTCTTATTTATTTATTGAATACAATTTATTTTTTTTTACCGGTGAAAAGAAAACCCCTAAAAACAGAGAGAGAGAGAGTGAGGGGAGAAGAATCCCCCACATTTTAAGGCAAAGTAAAAGGATGACTTAGGGTTTAAGCAAGGTAATAGAGAGAGGTTAATTTTTGACTGTCAAAAAAATTCACCTGGCTCAGAAACCATATCCGCCATTTCATTTGTTTACGCCATCTTTCTTTCTGACATAATCTTCTATTTATGTCTCTACCCTATCCTCTCTCTCCCTCTTTATTACATCATTTTTTTATTACTTTTTCATTTTTAACCACAATTTTTCATTCCAATTTCCCATTTCTTTTTTTTACAAAAATTAAATTTCAATTTTGGAACTTTGACTTCTTTCCTGATTTTGTCCTTAATGTTTGGTCTTTTTTTCTTTTTTTTATTTTTTTTTATTATTTTTTTTTGAGTTCTCTCCCTATTAGGGGTGTTCAAAACGTTCGATAACCCGAACAACCCGACCAATCTAACCCACGGGATGGATTTGATTATAAATTTATTTAGGTTGGATTGGGTTCAAATAAATTAAAATGCATGGGTTGGGTTGGTTCGTGGCTTCATCTAAAATTAATTTGGGTTGACCCGACCAACCCGAACTTATTTTTAATTTTAAAAATTATATTTTTACCTACCATACAACTACATATACATGTATTTAATTTATTTTATTTAATTTTATTTAATTTCATAATTATTTATTATTTAATAACTCTTTAAAATATATTTTTTAAGTCGTTAGGATGTAATTTTTCATAATATAAATTGAAACTAAGTGACTAATTTTAATTCAATTTTTGAAAAACAAAAAGTTTTTGTTTTAAATGATGGCGATTTATTTAGAAATTTCTTGGATAATTGTAAATTTGTAATAAAATATTTAAATTTTATGATTCTTATTTAGTATAAAAACATTTGGAGTTTTTTAATTCTTGAATTTTTTATATTTATATTAATTTTAGCTTTTTTAAAATTTTAAATTTAAAAAAAAAAAAGAAAAAAACTTACTCTATGACTCAATCCAACCCACTCTGAAAATGTTAGGTTGGGTTGAGTTGGGTTACCCTCATGAATAGGATTATTTGGGTTGGAAGAATAATCAGCCCGAAAATTTGGGTTGGTCCAAAAAATAACATAACCCGACCCAATCCGACTTATGTACACCCCTATTTTCTATTGGGGTTTGTCGTTTGGTTTGGAGAGTATCTCTATTTTTTTAAACACGTTTTTTTTAACCGATATAATACAATAGAACCAAATCAAATTACATCTCCTGACTCCCTCAAGAACGGGAGAAAGAAAGTCTTCTCAAAATCTATCTTTTTCAGACCACATAAAATTTCGAAAAAGATGTCAAAATTGTTAAGTTGTGGGTAAATTTGTTATCCCATTACAAAAAGAATAGAAGAAAAGTCCTTGATAAGGGACATAATGTTCTCGATACAAAAGAAAGCCTCAAACTGATCAAAGTACTTTTTCTAAACTATAAACAATTTAGTTCCTTATTTTTTAGTATTATCAATTATATTTTTTCTAGTGCTTGATGTCGAAATTGGTTAATGATAGAAAATCTAACATTATACTTAGTTAATTAGTACATAGTTAATTAGTTCACATAAATTTAGAGCCTAATTAAAATGCAGAAGTTTCTAATTTGTTCTTTAAATTTTTTAAAATTAGTAGGAATTTCAACTATTTCTTTCTTTATAGGGTGTTTGGAACACAGAGTTGAATTTGGTTGGGTTGAGTTAAGTTTAGTTCTATAGAGTTGTTTTGTGAGTTCAGTAAGTTTGTTTTTGAACTGTAGAGTTGAGTTGAGTCAGTAAACTTATGTGTGGGGGTGTAACTGGAATAAGTCTGATTTGTTTGTGACTTTTTTCCCAACAAATTAATTCCAAACACATTTGTCTACAATTTCAAAGCTCAATTATGAGATCAACTATAAAATTACATATATATTATCATTTGTCAAATTTATGTTAGGGATATTTGCAAAAATAATGGATATTGGGATTTATATCAATTTTTTTTTCAATAAAGTCATCAACAAACAATTTTTTTTCATATTTGCAACACTGAATTCAGATGTCTACTACAAGAAAATAATATATTTCAACATTGATCATTTAAACAAAAAAATCACTTTCTTTGGTTTAGAAATTGATTTTTTTTTCAAAATATAGACAATGCATAGCATTGTTTCCTCTTTTTGATATACATTAAACTTCTTTCAATTTATAGAAATCACATATTTTTAGTACACTTTAACTTAATTTGTTGCGTCAAATAATATTGATATTGTAATACCGCAGTGTACGGGTCAAGTTTTAGTATAGTGATTTATGAGTCCCAGTATCGTCCTCGGGAATGAGATTCTAGATTAATTAATTACTAAGATACTAATTCTCACTTTTAGCTAACGAAACATAACATGGATAATTGCTTGAAAGCAAACAAACACACATGTGGAGACACGAATTGATAGATTTGAGGGAAGTGATTATACCAGTTAAGGACTCAATTAACTCATGCAATGAACCAATGAGATGAATTTATAAACAAGAAGTAAAATACTCAAGAAAATCTCTCGATTCTTAGTCAGCCTCACACATGCAATAAACTTCATAGTCTCCATATGAACCTACGACATGCATGGCATTAAGCAACTTCTTTATGCGTTTCCCTAAGATTTCTAGGTCATTCTCATGCCAGATTTCTAAAGGTTTTGACAATTTTGATCTATTTAAGTTTTATCTCTCGAGTCCACTTAAATCAACAACTTAAGAAGTAAAGAACAAATAGCCAAAAATAAGAACAAAACATGTTTCAATACATAGTAATAAAGTCATAACCAAGGTTTAAAATGTCGATGTCGATAGAAATATCGAGGTCTCAATTTTATGGAAATATCGATAAAATGTCGATGTCGATGGATATTTCTGGAAAATTTTAAAAAAATAAAAAAATTTTAAAAATATATTTAAATTAGAAAATAAACCTTCCACCCTTTTCAAATAAGTTAAAATGCTTGTCATAATATTATATTCACATTATGTTACATTTTGTTGTAATTTTCTTTAATATTTCATCAATTTTGTACGTTATAATGGAAATGTCGATTTACCCCTAGTGTCGATGTCGAACCCATGGACATGTGGAAATATCGATGGAAATATCGACATGTCGACGAAAACTTAATACCATGGTCATAACAAGCAAATCAAATCCTAACTACAATGCTTAGCTACTCTAAATCACATGAAAACCAAGCTAAACATGTAGGAAACGTCTTAGAACGCTATTACAAAATTGAAGGAAAAGGAAATTAAACTTATGTGTCGATGTCGGTCCTTCGTCTCCGAGCTCCTGTCTTCGATCTCAAGCCTCCACGGATACTTTGGCTTCCAAAAACGCTCTTTTCTCTCTTCTTACAAAGTGTATTTCGAAATTAGGGTGGAAAATCTACCAAATTCAGCCCCCTTTACACAATGCATAATGTTTTATTCATAGGCCTCATCAGTGCAGGTTGCAACGCTACGGACAATGTTGCAACGTTGTACCCTAAACGCGTGGTAAATAAGGAAATAGTCGATGGCGTTGCAACGCTAAGGGCAGCGTTACAACGTCGCTACCCTAAACGTGCGCTCCTTATTGAAATGGTGTTGCGACGCTGCAAAGCAGCGTTGCAACGCCCGTTGTGCGGTCTTTCGTGTGTGCCTTCTTTATCGAGATAGCGTTGCGACGCTGCTAGGCAGCGTTGCAACGCTATCGCCTGGAGTCTTCAACGCGTCTTGGTTGCACGTTCGGCGTTGCAACGCTATAGACAGCGTTGCAACGCCATCACCTCGAGTCATCATGTTTGGATTGGTCCTTTCTCTTCCAATTGATATTATTTTTAGCTCCAAATCGCCTCGTTTTGATCCCGAGTGATCCAATTTATCTCCAATAGCTCCGTTCAAGCTTTTAACCTGAAATTGAATGAATTAAACACGTAAAAGCCCTAAAATCATCATAAAACTAGCAATAATTAAGCCTAAGGATAACACATTTTGTGTGCTATCAAATACCCCCAAACTTAATCTTTTGCTAGTTCCGAGCAAAAACAGAGTTAGACATTAGATTGTTCTTAAACATATAATTGATTCAAGCCTCAAAGATTTAAGAGAAATATCTGGCAATCACAAGAAATACTCAAACATAACACTTCAGCAAGTAATCTAAAACTTTTCCTAAGTGTTCCTACGTGTGTGTGTGTGATTAGCCTATGCTCCCTTCATTTTTACTAAGCCCGGATCAACTTTAATAGGCTCTCCATTCAACTTCTCCCAACACTGGTCTTAATTACTAATCTTTGAGCCTCCCTACATTCAAGAATTAAATAACTCTACTCAGTACTTACTCCTTTTTTTTTCAATTTTTTTTTTGTGCAAGGACACTAGCTTTCACACATCCACTACAGGGACCCTTACCCAGAGCACTCGCTCAATGAGTGGCCTAACTGATCACAATGAAGGTAGCTCTTTTTGTCCTCACATTTTTTTTTTTTAGCAAACAAATAACAAAAGCCAACTAATTCACATATTATACAGGTCATGCACTTCATTTTGTTATTCACCCTATCCTGCAGTTTAACTCTCAAATCAGTTCTTAGACCTATCGAAGTGACATCAAACTTCTGAACCTAATAAGTTTGTCTAAGCATTTCAAAACTACAGGAACACAGACTATGTGCATAATAGTGCAGGAAAACTCAAGAAAATTTTTAAATTAACTCGAATTCATGTCGTGCTCTCAAGTTTCAGCAGAATCACAAATATTTCAATTAAAGCTCATCCTAGGCTATCATGATCATACTTATGTAAAAGATCAATCAACAATTCAAAATATACTTAGGACAGTCTCAACAAATAAACACATCCCACCCCCAAACTTAAACTAAACATTGTCCTCAATGTTTGCAGAATTAAGCATAAATTAAGTATAAGGGTAAGAGTGAACAATACTGTCCTGGGTAATGGAGATCTTTCTGAGTTTCTTAGACAGCCAAAGCATGTGTGTTAGAGTTCTCAGAGTGGGAGTATGGATTTTAGCGAAGAAAGGCATCGTTACAACCTACAAAACAAATAAACAACTAACTAAGAATTGAAAAACAACAAACTAAAGCAAGCTAAAGATAGAAAAAACAAAAGTAAGTAAAGCTTGGGTTGCCTCCCAAGAAGCGCTTTGTTTAACGTCTTTAGCTAGACTGTACTCCCTTAAGGTGTTTCCTTCCTTGCTTGCAGTGCTTGGAGTGATGTGTTCGTTTGGCCAATCTGGGTCTCTATGTTCTTTATTGCAGCTTCATGACTTGTCACTATACCAGATAGGTTGGTGACTGCATTCTCCAGCTGGTTGGACCGACTTCTGGATTCAACTATAAAGGAGTGCAATGTATCTTCTAGAGATGGTTTCCTCTCTAATGTAGAAGCAAGCCCTATAGGAGGATTCAACACATTTTTGTTGTTAGTATAAGAGAATTTCTCATGATACCTCAAACCTGGATTATAATGTGTTAGAAGGTTATTCTGAGTCTGATTTCCTCCATAGTTGTTGTTTCTGTTGTATAGGTACTGCACTTGCTCCATAGTGGATTCTCCATTGGGCTGGGAGCATTGAGAGGACATCCCTTTTTGTGGTGATCTTGCAAAGTTATTCAGAGCGTGAGTGAAAGATGCCATATGAGATTTAAGAGAGGTTACCTCATCCAGTTGATATAATCCAGCTACTGGCTTAGATCTGTCATTGTCTGTAAGCCACTAATAGCTGGCAGTTGACACTTCCTCCAGGAGGGCACGTGCTTCTTACAGCACGATCTTACGCCATGAAAGTCCTCCAAAGAAGTGGCATCTAGAATGGTCCTGGTCTTACCTTCCAGTCCATTATAAAACAGTTGTACCTGAAGCCAATCTAGGTAGCCATGCTGTGGGCACCTCTTGAGCATGTCCTTGTACCTTTCCCATGCCTCGAATAGTTGCTCTCCCTCCTGCTGCCTGAATGTTCCAATCTCAGTCCTTAACTTTGCAGCCTTCACAGGTGGAAAGAATTTGGTCATGAAGGCTTGTACCAACTCCTCCCAGGAAGTGATACTACCTGAGGGAAGAGACCATAGCCATTCTTTGGCTCTACCCTGCAAAGAGAAAGGAAAGAGAAGTAAGCGAATATTATCAGCAGAAATACCGTTCATTTTAATTGTACCACAGATTTCTAAGAAGTTTTGTAAGTGTGAGTTAGGATCTTCTGTGGCTAAGCCTCTGAAAGCACCTTCTCTAACCATTTGTATCAGCCCTGTCTTAAGTTCAAAATTATTAGCATTTATAGGGGCATAGACTATTCCAGCCTGCTCAGAATTAAACACAGGTTGGAAATACTCCCTGATAGGTTTAGGGTTATTGATGAGCTCCTGATCAACCATTGTTTGAGGCTCTGCTTTTCCTTCCCTTAGGAGTCTCCTATAGGTCCTCTCGATTTCAGGGTCAAAAGGGTGCAAGTCTGCAACTCTCCCCTTGGGCATACACTTGGAAGTACAAAAAGACAGAAATTAGACAAAAACACAAAAGGAAAATAAAACAAAAAATAAAGACACGAAACATAAAAGTTTGGGTTGCCTCCCAAGAAGCGCTTTCTTTAACGTCTTTAACTAGACGGTGACTTATCAGGGCACATAAAATTGCTCATATTTTTTCAGGCCCTTCTTGCTTGAATCGATATAGCCTTCTAAGTCTAAAAGGCTATCCTGTTTTTCTTGAGCCTCAGACAGAAAATTATTTTTGGTGTTTTTGTTTAATAACACAAAAGAACAAAAATCAAAACAAGACTCGTGAGTGTAGGACAAATGGTTATCAAAAATAAAGAAATTTTTTGGGGATAAAAGGAAAGAAGACTTCTTAGCCCCTAACTCTATCACCTGAATCTTCCTTATGGAACTAATTGTATCACCAATGTTTTCCTCTCTAACCTGATTATGGTGTGCCTCAGTCTCCCCCAAACTATCCTCATTATCATCTAAACAAATCCTCCTAGGTGGCATCTCCTGAGTGGTAAGGATAAGAAATTGTTCATGTAAGGCCTTAAGGGAAATTACTAGCTGGTTAAGGTACTGAGCTCTATCTTATACTATTTCCCAAAGTCTTACCACCTCAGCTTCTAACCTATTCAACCTTTCGAATTCATTATGAACCAAATTTTTAATTTTCAATTCTAAGGTATATTCTGCCAATTGGTCCATAAGAGAAGATTTTTCTAGGGGTTGGTTAAGGTACAAAAAACTATGGTTCCAAGTGCCTAAATAACTACCATCATAAGCATGTTTATCAATTTCAGGTACAGAATAGTGACAATTAGACACATGGTGTTCAGATAAATCATGATGCACATACCTAGGGTCCTGAGAGGGACAATACAATGGTGGAAACTCAAAATCATGCCAAGTCATACTAAAAAAAATAAGGAGTTCACACCAAGACTTATACAATAGCAGCACAACCAAAAACAGAGACAAAGACTAAAAAAAAACACAAAACTCAAATAAAACAAACAAGGAAACAAACAATCATACAAACAAATAAGGAAAAATACACAAACACACTTTAGTCTAAAATTTCAATTTTTCTCATAATATTAATTAATCTAAATAATCGTCATTGCTCGGCAACGGCGCCAAAAACTTGTTGCGTCAAATAATATTGATATTGCAATACCGCAGTGTACGGGTCAAGTTTTAGTATAGTGATTTATGAGTTCAAGTATCGTCCTCGGGAATGGGTTTCTAGATTAATTAATTACTAAGATACTAATTTTCACTTTTAGCTAAAGAAACATAACATGGATAGTTTCTTGAAAGCAAACAAACACACATGTGGAGACACGAATTGATAGATTTGAGGGAAGTGATTATACCAGTTAATGACTCAATTAACTCATGCAATGAACCAATGAGATGAATTTATAAACAAGAAGTAAAATACTCAAGAAAATCTCTCGATTCTTAGTGAGCCTCACACATGCAATAAACTCCATAGTCTCCATATGAACCTACGACATGCATGACATTAAGCAACTTCTTTATGTGTTTCCCTAAGATTTCTAGGTCATTCTCATGCCAAATTTCTAAAGATTTTGACAATTTTGATCTAATTTAAGTTTTATCTCTCGAGTCCACTTAAATCAACAACTTAAGAAGTAAAGAACAAATAACCAAAAATAAGAATAAAACATGCTTCAATACATAGTAATAAAGTCATAACAAGCAAATCAAATCCTAACTACAATGCTTAGCTACTCTAAATCACATGAAAACCAAGCTAAACATGTAGGAAACGTCTTAGAACGCTATTACAAAATTGAAAGAAAAGGAAATTAAACTTATGTGTTGATGTCGATCCTTCGTCTCCGAGCTCCCATCTTCGATCTCGAGCCTCCACGGATGCTTTGGCTCCCAAAAACGTTATTTTCTCTCTTCTTACAAAGTTTATTTCGAAATTAGGGTGGAAAATCTACCAAATTCGACCCCCTTTACACAATGCATAATGTTCTATTTATAGGCCTCATCGGTGCAGCGTTGCAACGTTGTACCCTAAACGCGTGGTAAATAAGGAAATAGTTGATGGCGTTGCAACGCTGAGGGCAGCGTTGCAACGCCGCTACCCTAAACGCGTGCTCCTTATCGAAATGGCGTTGCGACGCTGCAAGGCAGCGTTGCAACGCCCGTTGTGCGGTCTTTCGTGTGCGCCTTCTTTATCGAGATAGCGTTGCGACGCTGCTAGGCAGCGTTGCGACGCTATCGCCTGGAGTCTTCAACGCGTCTTGGCTGCATGTTCGGCATTGCAACGCTATAGACAGCGTTGCAACGCCATCACCTCGGGTCATCATGCTTGGATTGGTCCTTTCTCTTCCAATTGGTATTATTTTTAGCTCCAAATCGCCTCGTTTTGATCCAGAGTGATCCAATTTGTCTCCAATAGCTCCGTTCAAGCTCTTAACCTGAAATTGAATGAATTAAACACGTAAAAGCCCTGAAATCATCATAAAACCAGCAATAATTAAGCCTAAGAATAGCACATTTTGTGTGCTATCATAATTCAATTGATAAAAATAAAATTTTGTATTGTTTATAACAACAAATAACAATTGATGAGTGGAAAAAAGACAATGTACCAGTATTTTTTCCTTTAAACACAAATTAAACTTTTATTAAAATAGAGAAATCTAAGGTTTCATTATCTAAACATATATTGAACTTCTTTGAAACTTACAAGTGATGAACTTATCATGACCTTTTTTAAGTACTAATAGGGTCGTTTGTTTTAAAATACAATGATCGTTACATTTTTTTTAAAAGGAGCATTGTTTGTTTGCATTTGTAAAATTACATGGATATAACAATAAAATGACGATATCTTTCAACAAATGTCATGTAAAAATAAAATATTCACAAAATATTAACAGGTTATCAAAGACCTATTTTTACATGATTCACAAACATAATTATGGTTCAAAAAATCTAAGTAATGACCAACAATAAGTCGAGTTTGTATCGAAGAAAGATTGTTGGAGAAGAGAGTAACATTTCATATGATTTTGAGAATCTAGTTGGTCGCTGGAAATTATTGTTGGTGATACTTGTGGAAGAAGATACTGTTGGTTGCAAGATAAGGTCATCAACGATTGTTGTAAATCGTCAGACAAGGTAGTCGACAGTGATCATCAATTGTTGCATATGGTTGTAGATAGTGAAGATCGTCGATAGTGGTCGTTGGAGAAGGTCATCATAGATGGTTGTCTGTTTTCGAACGTTGGGAGATGGTCACCGTTCAGCAAAGATGATCGTCGGAGGTAGTTTTTGGTTGTCGGAGATGGTCACCGATTGTCAGAGATGATCGTCAGAAGTAGTTTTCGATCGTTGTAGAAAGTCATCAGAGGTGGTTTTCGGTTGCCAAAGAAGGTTGTTGGTTCTAGATGAGGTTTTTGCTTGTTGGAGATGGTCACCGATCACTGAAAATGATCGTCAGAAGTGATTTTCGATCACTAGAGATATGGTCGTCATCGGAGGTTTTCGATCGTCGGTCATCGAAGATGGACATCGATCGTCAAAAATGGTTGTCGGAGGTAGTTTTTGATCGCTGGAGATGGTCATCAAAGGAGATTTTCAGTGACCAGAGATGGTCATTGGTTTCCAGAGGTGGTCGCCGGAGGTGGTTACCGATCGTCAGAGGTGGTCGTCAGTTGTTGGAGAAGCGATGATAAAATATGTTAATAGGGTTATTGTACAACACAATGGAGTTAATATTCTAAGTCGGTAGAGTTGGGTTGAGTTAATTTATCCATGAGCCAAACTTTGTGAGTTGGGTTTAAAACCTGACCCAACTCAACTCAACTCAGGGAGCCAAGCACTCCCTGGGTGTGCAACGCGGTAATTGTTCCCTCTTAGTTTTCTAATATATTAAAAATTTATATTAAAAAAAAAAGTAGGTGAAACCATTTTAATTCATGTATTTGGAGTTCATTCTATTTTGGCAAATATTCAATTTTAGTATTTGTACTTTTGATAAACCTTAAAATTGATCTTAATCTTATTTTGAAGTTAATTTTGATTGAAATTAGTTTAATAATAATAATAATGATAATCAAAAGACATCATATTGAAAATTTGATATTAGAAAGTTAACCATAAACTAAATTTTATTGAAAATTTGATATTAGAAAGCATGTAAATCAAAATAGAATAAAATCTAAAATTGGTATTTTAACAAAAAAAAAAAGTAAAATTGTATGACATGTTTGGACATGTTACAGTAACATGTATCATAATAGTTTGTGAATAACTATGCACTCCAAACACAAATTATTATAACCAACTTAGACTATTATAAGTCACTCAATGCTTTAAATAGCCGCTTATCGATATCATTAATTTGTCTCCCCCTAATTTTTTTTTGAAATGAAAGATTATACATACCTAAAAGGTTATAAGGTAAGATTTTAACCCTCTATAAAAAAAATTTAGGCTCTCACTTTCCTTCTCTTATTTATGCTTCTAATTTTTTTTCACGAAGTATAATAGCAAGTAAGCAGGGGCGAGTTTACCATAGGCTCAGGGGAGCTCGAGCTCCCACTCAAATTTTTATTTTTAATAATATGTATAGAAAAAGTCAGATTAAATAACAAAAAAGTTTTCTGCCACAGTGGTTAATAGCTTATAAGCTCCCTTAAGTTGTAGTTTCAATCTCTAGTTTGTACAATTTTAAATAATTTTTACCAATGTCATATTCAAGGCCCTCGATGCAAATTTGGATCCGCATGTAAACTAATCATATGAAAAGTTTTAACATTTATTTTCTTAAAAGAGTATGATTGAAAAATATTAAAATGTAAGAAACTATTATTTTTCATACATATTTCAATAGTAATTAACATGTAATTCTTCTAATAAGGTGGGAGGTTTAAATCCTCATACTCCTATATTTGTTGTACGAAAAATAAAATAGTTGTTTTTGAATTAAAAAATAGACTAAATTGGAAAATAAAACCTCAAACATTAGCCAAAATGGAATTAAAAAATATATCTAGTTTAAATTTTGTTATGGTCTTTTCAATATTAAAAATTGTTTTATTTTGAGCTTTTAAACTTTCAAAAGGTTTATTTTATCTTTTAAAATTTTAGTTTTATTCTACTTTGATTTTGAACATTAAAAAAAATATTCATTTTACTTCAGGACATTATTTTATAATTATATGGATAATATGACTTTAAATATGTATAATAAATGAATTAAAAAATATGCACAATAAATTATTCCTGTACATATGCATAATAAAGTTAGCTCGAAGTAGGTATTGAGTTAATGAATATTAAATGATATAGAACCATGGAGAAAATGAGTTATTTTTAATATTTTGAACCTTCTTCATCATTCAAAATAACTATTGTTATGAAGTTAACGGTTCTTAAATCAGTTTTTTTAAAACAATAAAAAATTAAAAATAATTAGAAAAGGTGAAATTAAATACCGATGTTGTTAGGAAAAAAAACTTAATTTAGTAAAACCGGAGTCTTAAGCCCCTAATAACCATTTAGTATTTAGTTTTTAGTTTTTAAAAAATTAGGCCTAAAAATACTACTATCCATATGAATTTTATGTTTTTTTAATCTATTTTGTAATTATGTTTTTAAAAACCAAATTAAGTTTTGAAAATTAAAAAAATTTAGTTCTATAGCGAAGATTTTTTTTTTCTTTTTGAGTACTATAAAGGCAGGATAAAAATCACAGTAGAAGAAAAATTAGGAACAAACTAGTCTAATTCAAAACCTAAAAATAAAAAATGAAAAAGTTATAATAGGGAACATTAATAATTTAATATTTATGATCATATCACTGTTGACATCATACAAGTTTCAGTATACATTTTTTTATGCTTAGTACATTACTCAGATCTCTCCCTGATTAACTTTGTATTATTTCTTGAAAATTAATGACATTATAATTTTAAATGATAAATATCAAGCAAGTATCCACCATTTATACGGTTATACCAAATTAAACACCCAAGCCATAATACTCCTATATAACAAAATTACTTCCTTAAATATAAAAATATTAAAATTCCTAATATTAATTAATTACCACTTAATTAAGCCCACCATATTAGTTAGTATATATCATAAACTAGAAACAAAACCACAAATTTAGGTGTCTTTCCAGGACCTCTATTTACAGAATAACAAGATTATAAATTACCTGTATCAATATAATTAGAAAATTGCACCTCGTAATTATATATAAAATGTCAATGAATTATATTATTTATACAATTCAAATTATTTTTCTGAATTTTACAAAGTAATAACATTAATCATTCTAAGACAACCATTACATTAAATATCCATTTGCATCCATATTTTCATTTAATACTTCCAAAAGATAAAGTAAATGAATCATCCATTTTTAAAAAAATAATAATTATGCATTATCTATTAAGTTATGTCGAAATGCAGAATTATTCACAAACATTCTTTTACTTTTTATATTTACTTTTTCGAAACTATTCACAATCATTCTAAATGTACTTAATTAACCCTTTTTGTATTTTTTCAAACATAGTACATAACATATAGTCACTTACTTTAATTTCCTATTATTCCTCAAAAAAAGCAAAAATGTAAAGAATTTTTTTCATGACCTCTTCCTTATGAGTAATATTTCATATTTTAAAGTGATCAATATTATTAATTTTACAAAATTGAAAACAAGAATAATGGTCATAAATACTATAAATGTGCAGTTGTGCACCACAATACAAAATAAAATTACAATATTTAAACAAAGTCTAAGAAATGCCAAAAATAATTCTAGAAGATTCAAAATAAAGCAGAAGTCTTCTTCTCCATGATCTCCAAAGCCAATCTTATTATCTTTTTCCCTGCATGGAGAGTATGAACTATTTAGGGAAACATGTACAGAGGAATATATATATATATATATATAAATCAATTTTCTTCATTTTACAGATCCTTGAAACTAACGGTCACTAAATTCTCTTATATTAAAAAAATCAAATAAAAAAAACTTAAGATTTAATTCTAAAATTCTCTTTCATTTGCTCCCCTACAATTCTTTAATGGAAAAATTGTATATATGAAGAGTTAAAAATCTAAATTTCACAGTTTCTTCTTAGAACTTATTGCTCCACCAAATCTAGAACAACTAAGATTAAAAGTTGAGAAGATTTCAAACAAAAAAAAAAAGTCTGAAGGTTAAAATGAATAGAAAATGTGAGCAGAAACTTTAAAAAAAGCAAATGAATGACAAATTCGATAATAGCTTAAATCAAAAATTCTAATTTGAACTCAAAGATATTATTCTTGAAAAAAAAAAAAAGAGAAGGAGTTGAGAGAAGATTATGGTGATTATATTGTGTCTCTTGTGAGTGTGTAAGAGCGAGAGAGGCATGTTGGAGAAAGGGAGCACGTGCAGAGGAGGGTGAGGGGGGGTGAAAGCGTGTGCCTTGCACGTGCCCTGCTTCTCCAGCAGGATTCTCTCGCCCAGCCATTGTTGAAGGAAATTTGAAGCTTTTCTTTTCTTTCTTTTTTTTTTTTTTTGTTGAAGATGAAGATGAAGATGAAGAAGAAAAGGAATGTATGAAGCATTTAAATAGGAGATTTAGAGAGAGAGAGAGAGAGAGAGAGAGAGAGAGAAGATTGAGTCTGAAAGTGGGCATTCTTTAAAGGATGCATACAGAACGGAGAAGCATCATAATGCCTTCTTGTGACAACCAAAACTTTTTGGGGGCTTTATGATCCTCCAAAAGCTATGTCTTTATTATTCCTAATTAGGACCCATCTTCTTTTTCTTTTTTTAATTTCATGTATATAATTATTTACATCATGTGATTTATTTTTTTTTTAAAGTAAGCATCATGTGATTCATGTTAAGGGTAAAATGTAGGCAATTTTTCAATTTTGATCTTTGGAGTGCTATAGTGCGTTTGATTTTTTTACTTTAAACTTTTAATTGGATTAAAAGTTTGGATAAATGTTTCCATTTTTAAAAAAAAATTGAGAAATTATTTAAAAGATAATTTTCAATGTGTTTCGATTATATATGAAACAAACCAACAGTTTGATGACGTAGTTAACTTTCTGAGGAAATCGGCAAGACAGAGTATTATCGATAAGGTGTAGGCTTCCCTTATTCTTTGTATTTCCTTTAATAATTTAACCCTAGGAGCTAGGGTGAATTTATACAGAGAAATAACCTTCTAGGGAAAGAATACAACCAACGGAAACAAAGAAAATAATAAGAAACAATGAAAGAGGCATGTGTCCTTAAAACATAGGTGAGCCAAAAAACTCTTCTAACGGAAATTTGTTGAGGGAACAATCTAGAATAATACTGACTCATCTTTGCGGACTATATTGACTTGTTTGACATGGCACCTTTGACTAGTCTTCTCAATATTCCCCTCAAACGAGAGGAGAGGTCGACGACGCCAAGTTTGTCCCTTGAGTACTAAAATTGGGAATAACTAAGAGCCTTTGTAAGGCAGTCAACACGTTGATCTGCAGAGGGGACATACCAAACTTCAAGAGCAGCACATAAGACCTGATCTCGATATGTTTCGTCCTGACATGGAATACAAGATTCGTAGCAAGTGTTCCAACCCCCAAGTTATCACACCATAGAATAGGTGTGATATCGGTGCAACATCCCAATTCAGTGAGCAGCTGTTGCAACCAAATTACTTCTGCTGAAATGTGAGCTAATGCCCGATTTTCGGACTCAGTGTTGAACGAGCCACTGCTGTCTGCTTCTTAGAAGACCAGGACACAAGGTTTCCACCAACAAAGATACAATAGGCTACGATAGATTTGCGATCATCGATGTTGGATGCCCAATCGACATCAGAATAAGCATGAATTGAAGAGTCAATACCTGGTGCAAACAACAAACCATGTCACCGTGTACCACTGATGTACCTTAACACCCATTTCGCAACTTTCCAGTGCAGATCAGTCGACTTCTTTAAGAATTGACTTAGATGGTTAACTGTGTAGGCTATGTCAGGACGTGTAGTGGTCAAGTACTGAAGGGCCCCGATTGTACTCCTATAAAGAAAAGGATTAGTCAGTGGAGTGCCATCAGTTAAAGACAGACGCTTGCTAATGACAGAGGGGGTTAGAGTCGGCTTGAGACCTTCAAATTGAAGCTTGGTAAGCAGATCATCTATGTATTTGGTCTGATGTAACACTGCCCCTGCTTTTAAATATGTCACTTGGATTCCTAGAAAGTAGTTAAACCCCTAAATCTTTTAAAGCAAACTGTTTATCAAGTTTTCTAATCAACCGACTGATCAACAAGTTATTGCTTCCAGTCACTATCACATCATCCACATAAACCAGCAACAACAATATATCAGCTCCCAACTTGAAAATAAATAGAGAAGTGTCAGATCTTGAATTTTTGAATCCACAAGACTGAAGTGTTGCTTTAAGCGTATTCTTCCAAGCCCGTGGGGCTTGTTTGAGGTAGTAAATCGCCTTAGTGAGCTTACATATATGATTGGGGTATTGAGTATCAACGTAGCCCGACAGTTGACACATGTAAATCTATTCGTCTAGCCGACCATTGAGGAAGGCATTATTGAAGTCTAGGTGATGAAGTGGCCAACCCCTTGATATTGCAAGATTAATGACAACTTTGATCGTAGAAAGCTTTACTACAGGATTAAACGTCTCAAAAAATTCAATGCCTGGGCTTTGATGGAAGCCCTTGGCCACCAACTGGGCCTTATAGCCTTGAATAAAGACACTATTCCGTTTGAAACGAAAAATTCATTTATTGCCGACAACATTCATGGATGGAGTTGAAGACACTAAGGTCCACGTGTTGTTCCTCAAGAGAGCAACAAACTCACTATCCATGGCAGCCTTCGACGGTTTAGAGGATAGAGCATCACAGACTCTGGTGGGTTCAGCTTGTGACCAACCCTTGGATTTGCAAACAACCCAAACTCTAGGTTTGAAGATGCCAGACTTGCCCCTCGTGACCATGAGATGTGAGTTTAAAGGAGCATTGGGAGGTTGAAGAGGAGGCTCATCGTGTGTAGGGACAGAGGGGGATGGAGGATGAGGGAGTTGGGATGTGTCCATCAATGGGGAGGATGAAACCTTAGGATTAATATGTATAGGTGGGGAAGGGCACTCTGAAATTGGGAAAAGTGTACAAGTCTGAGTGAGAGTTTGGTAATGAAGTGTGGGGCGATTGGTTAGCTTGTGAGTTTGTAGGCGCCAGGGTTAGAAACCAAAATGTTATACTTGGTGGACATCTTGTATTGGTATGAGGGGTCTGAGATGAAGTCAAAAAACAAGTGGAGAAAGGAAACTCATCTTCATTAAACACAACATGTCTTGAAACATAGACCCTTCCATCTTTGTTGAGGAACTGATACCCTTTGTGTGAGGGACTTGCCCCAAGAAACACACATTTTCCAGTATGGAATTGGAACTTGTGATTATGGTATGGCCTTAAACAGGAAAAACAGGCGCTCCCAAAGACTTTAAACATAGAGAAATCAACTTTTTTAGAGATTAAAAGTTCCATTAGAGACTTACCTGCAAGGATAGAAGATGGGAGAGCATTGATTAGAGAAACATCAGTAAAGAAGGCATCCCACCAATAAGATAAGGGCATTAAAGCCTGTGCTTGAAGGGTGAGGTCGATTTCCACAACATGACAGTGTTTCCTTTCCGCTCTACCATTCTGTGTAGAGGTGTAGAGGCAAGAGTTCTATGATTGAATACCTAGATCCCTGCACATTTGATGGACTCGTGTGAACTCACCCCATTATCAAACTGGAAACTTTTAATGCCACAACCAAACTGATTTTTGATCATGGTGAGGAAATGAGTAAAGGTAGAAATGGTGTCATTATTTTGTCTTAAACGGATAAAGCCATACGTATCTGCTATGATCATCCATAAACAACACATAATATCTGAAACCATCAACTGATAACATAGGTGCAAACCCCCACAAGTCAGAATGGATCAAATCAAAACATTTCAATGCTCTACTGGTAGAGTTCGAAAAGGGAAGGGAGTGAGATTTTCCAAATTGACATGATTCACAAAATTGAAATTTGTCATTAGATTTAACGAGAAGATTACATTGCTTAATAAAAGAATCTAAGACCTTTAAAGCTGGGTGCCCAAGTCTGTGATACCATATATTTTTAGACATAACAGTGTGTACAAAATTTGAGCAAGCAGAGAACAAAAAGGTAACTTGATTTAAGTTATTTATAAACTTCTTCCCTTTGGTTGTTGCAGAGTCTGAACCTTCAAGAGTAATAGGTTGAATACCATCAAGCTTGTAGAGACCATCACTGAATGTTTCTTTCAGCAGTGTTGTGCCCGTATCCTTGTCCTTAATAAGACAAAATTTTTTATGAAATTCAATGTATACACAGTTATCTTGTGCAAGTTTTGACACATTTATCAATTTTTTTTGCTATATCAGACACACAAAAAGTATTTTCAAGGTTGAGAACATGTTTTCCATCAGTTAAAAATGAAGAGCCAACAAAAGTAATGAGTAATTGTTCACCATTACCTACTGTAACACACTCATTACCTCCATATCCACAGGATTGGTCAAGTTGGTATAGTCCCCTGTTACATGATTGGACGCGCCACTATCTACATACCAGTTGGAGTCAAGAACAACTTCTGGTGTAGGAGTAAAAGGATTGTTGGTTTGTTGAGACACAAAGGCATAAGGTGACGACTGAGAAACAATGTTTGTTGTGGAAGAGGAATTGGTTCCTTTGTTCTGATTCGGGGTATACTCTCTGTCAAACCGATGGTAGCACACCATGGCTGAATGTCCTGGCTTATCACATACTTGCCAGATTTGACAATTCCCACCATTACTACGACTCCTGCCTCTGCCTCGATAGTTATTTTGACCTCCTCGTTGGTTAGGACTTTGTCGATTGTTGTTATTATTGTAGTTTGACTGTCTCTGGTTCATGATATTACCACGATTTGTAGCCATATAGATAGAGGTGGGTTGATTGAAGGCCATAAAGGTTTACTGATTGTTCTGGAGTTCTAACCTTTTCTCAAACATTAGCAGGTCGTTTTGCATTTGAAACCAGGTTGTCTCTAGCCTTCCTTGAATCGTGGCCACGATAGGATTAAACTCCTCATCAAGCCCCATTAGAACTTGGGAGATTAGGTTTCGTTGAGTAACTGGACTACCAGCCTGCCCTAAATTATCAACATGAGTTTTCATAATTCGCAAATAACCAGACATTTTTTAGTTACCTTTTTTTGTCTACTGAAAGACCTGACAGAGATAATCTTCTTCAGCTCTGGATTGAACTCCAAAAAGTTCTTGAATACCATCCCACAGATTCTTAGCACTTTTGAATCCCATTACCTAGAACGCAACTTCGGGAGACATGGAGTTGTAGAGCCATCCCAGCAGAAGATGATCGACAACTATCCATGCTTCACACTCAGGATTCAATGTTGTTCGTGGAATAACGATTGATTCACTACTGGTTGTAGAGCTTGATGCTCCGGCAGTCTGTGTGGTTTCTTCAGTTGTGACTTGTTGAACATACATTGAGGGACAAGGATTTTTCCTGGTTAGATGTCTCTTTAGTTTGTAGCTACGAAGGATTGGTAGTGCTAGGTTTTTCTAGAGCAAGAAGTCCCACGCTCCAGCTTGATGGAAGTTACTTGGTTGAGCAACTGGTTGAGAGGAGGCCACTAAATGTAGAGTTAAGAATAGGGTTTGAGGATCGATTCATCATGACAATGGTCTGCACAAGTTTCTGATACCAAGTTAACTTTATGAGAAAATCAACAAGACTGAGTATTATCGATAAGGTGTAGGCTTCCCTTATCCTTTGTATTTCCTTTGATAATTTAACCCTAGGAGTTAGGTGAAGGGAATTGAATCCTCGTGAGCAGCGGAAACGTGATTTAAAATCGTAATTACTTGTTTGTTTTTTGTTTACTTCAAAAACCAGTACATTGGATAAATAAACAGAGATAAGTAATTCACTAATCTAAAACATGAATTTATATGTAAAATAAACATGTTGTAAAGACTTAAACTAAAAAGGAATTCGAAATTACCTTTGTTGTTTCAATTCAGCGACTCCTTGCTTTCTTTTCCAGTGAATTCTACAACACAACAAACAACAACTTTCTCATTTTCTTAGCAGGACACCACCAACAGAGAGCACCTCCTATATCTCTGAGTTCTATGAATCAAGGCTTGGTGAGAAGCCTCCAACAATTGGAATTAGAAGGGATTGAGAGAGTTTGAGATTTTTCACAAAAAATCAATCGTTCATACAACTATCAAATTCCTCAATCAATCTCATTGATTGATTATTAAATCCCACTCCCAGTTCCTATCGGTGGGGAAGTTGAGGGTAGTGGGAACGTGCCACACTGACACGTTCCCCTTTAGTTAAATTAATTAATTTAATAATTAATTAATTTAATTAATATTAATAATATGATTAAATCAAATTTAATCATATATTAATACTAATTTTAATCAAATCAGATTTAACCAAAATTAAATTAAATATCATATATTTAACTATGATTAAATCACATTTAATCATTTTCCCTCCAACCTATAGTTTTAATGTACATCTCATGCACATTAAATTTTAACTTATAGTTTTAAATATGAATCTCATTCACATTTAAATAATATTTGAACTCTTTCAAATATTTAATTCTCTCATGTAATTTAATATGAATCATATTCAAATTAAATTTATAATATATAGTTCTAAAACTTTATATTATAATGTATCTTTATACATTAGTGTTTATTCCCTAATTGAATTTGAACATTTCAAATTCAAATGATTAAGAACCCTTTACGAGCTAGAAGGTGGACCTAATGGATCTACATATCAGAAGCTCCAACGATACGAGATTATTCAGTTAATCTCATTAACCTCCTACTTAACATTTGTTAACTGCGGGAACACTGCACTAAAGTCTCGCAACTGCACTCTTTTCACTGCAGATATATTTTTGTGTCCGCGGATATTGACCAATAACAACAAGTTAATCCTTCACGAATGTTCGCACCACCAGCTGAGTCAAATTATCGTTTTACCCCTAGGTTACATCTTTTGCCTTAAGTCTCAGTGCTCCTTTAATGAACAATTTATTTGTGGTCCTACCAACAAACAGAAGTCCTTCTCGGGCCAATGAGAGGGTTGGACCCTTTGTTCAAGTCCCAGAGACACCACTTAAGGGAACATTCATCTACTTACCCTAATAGGCGGGAATGAGTGAATTCCATCTTGCTAGGTTAAGTCCCCAGCTGCCTGCTCGATTTTGTCCCCAAGAAGGTAGGCTTATTGAGTTGGTGGCTCGAGCCACTCTTACCCATACTAGTTAAAGGATAATCTCTCGCAAACAGGAGTTCGTAACCTGCTCAGGATTGAGATCAGGTTTCCTAGGTCATCCTAGTGAAATAGAAACCTAACTAGTCAACGGAGTTACACCTAGTGGTTACTATTTCGTGGCCCGGTCTTATGCAATCTCATTACATAGGATACCCCCACTCACATGTCGTCTACACGAACACGTTAGGATCACTGTGTTTGCATCAAATACAAAGTGGGTCATATCCATAGTATTATCAGGGTAAGGTACCCAAATCTTATCCCGTAACTATAAACCCTTTAGGTTGTATCTCGAACTGAGATCCTTTATATGTACACTACATTCAGTTCAAGAGACATGTTACAACCTTGGATGTTAGTTTATTGAATTTAGGGTTAATAAAAGGCTAGATAGTAAATAATGATAAACAATAACCTTTATTGAAAATAATAACTCTTTATTGATAACTAGAACATTATTTACAAACTACGAGTTTTAGGGCATAAATCCCAACACTAGGGTGAATTTATACAAAGAAGGGCCCTTTTAGGGCAAAGAATACAACCAATGGTAACAAAGAAAATAATAAGAAACAATGAAAGAGGACAGGTGCCCTTAAAACATAGGTGAGTCAAAAAACTCTTCTAACGGAAATTTGTTGAGGGAACAATTTGGAATAACGCTGACTCATCTTTGCTGACTATATTGACTTGTTTGACATGGCACCTTTGACTAGTCTTTTCAATAGACGTGTCATTCAAAAGGAGCTCCAACTAATGTTTTGACCTGCAAACAGAATATCGCATCGGTATGGTACTTCGTTTCGTACAATTCACAACTTAAGTTAGTATTCCGTCTGAGACTCTAAACTAATGTCGAGGCTAATTAGGATAGAATTGCATACCTTGAGGAGTTATCTCCACCTTCTATAGAAAAACAATGGTTAAGAGTTATCTTGCTCTTTCTGACGGTCTATACCTGGTTGTAGCGGGTTATGCGTCAATGTGGTACTCATATACATTCAGGTTGGGTGAAGAGTTGGGCATAATTCGGCCACGCAACAAGCGCTGATTCATCCCATAACAGATATATGTAATACAAAATTGTACATTAACAATTGGGGGTTTCATCCCATAACAGATATATGTAATACAAAATTGTACATCAACAATTGGGGGTATGGGGATTTGAATCCATGATCTCTTAGTCATGAGTTATACTTAATGTCTATGCTCTTATCGACAGTTTATTTCTATAATTAGTCTAATATAGAATGGATGAATTTGACACGTATTAGATTTTTTTTTCGTATTTTAATGAGAAATATATATCTACACATAATAAATTTTCATCCATATATCGAGACATTTTTATAAGTCTAGATTTAACATCGACAAAAGAATTGATAATAGATACTTCATTATAACGTAAAAAATTGATAAAATATAAAACACACCAATAAAATATCACCAAAGTGAACATATATAATAATAATTTTTAACTTCTTTAAAAACAAGAAATAGTTTATTGTGAATTTTAATAGTTTTCCGAATTTTTCTATGATCGTTATTTGAAAAAGATCTGTCGAGGCTCGAGATTGAAATTTTATCAATATTTCCATAAACAACTAAAAGAAAATAGATCTTCGATTCTTTTTTTAAAAAAAATAGATCTTTTTATTGCTCGATATTTAGCAAAGATTTTCTTTAAGCCAAAAGATTCTTCATGTTTTTCTTTCATTTCTCTGTTATTGTTAACGAACAAGCCATCATCCAATCTTTTTCCCAGATTCTATAACAATGACGTATTAAAGCAAAAATCATTGTCCCATATCGTTGGTCATTTTTGTTGTTTCATGAACTAAAAATAGATCAATCATAGGTTAAAATGCATCCTAATTGATATGTATTTCAATCTAGAAGTCAAATGTTCCAACCTCTCGCTCTTATAATTTAACTAAAAATAGAAAAAATCAATTATAGGCTAAATGATAAATGTAAATTTATGAACTTTAATCATTGTGTCTAGTTAATTAATTAGCTTTTTAATTTTTTTTTAAAATAATTATGTTTTTAAACTTTCGATCATGGAATTATAATTAATGAATTAGCACTTAAAAGTTGATATAATTCATCAATTTTATTAAATAAATCAGGATTTGATATAAGGAGATAAAATAAAGGCATGTGAAACCACAAGCAAGTGAAATACATCGTCAAAATCGAATTTACGCTGATTGTCAATTGTCAATTCAAACATACCTTAGTAGTAGAACCTCATTATAATTTTAAAGATGAATAATTTGATCTCCCGCTTTGTAATTCTTAAACTAAAAAACTGTTATCCTGATTAAGTGGATCCACGTCGACTAGAGGGTCATGTATCTCCCAAAATTCTGCGGTTACATTTTTGGTATATGCTTCGATTGAAAAATCTATTCTTCCTTTGCTTTGTTGGCTTGGGGCACATAATAATCACCTCTACACGTTGGAAGATCAAAACCAGTTAATTAGAAAAAGATTAATTGCATAAAAAATTATATTTAGAAAAAGATATAAATTTATTAGATATCAAACTGAGATCTCAAGAATCTATTAAATAAAAAATTTAAGAAGTTATTAGAAGTATATAGATATAAATGTAAAAGTTGAAGAAGTAAATTTATAATTTAGAAGAAAGTTGTAAATGGAGGAGTAGGGATATTATTAATTAGATTTGAAAATTTAAGGCATGTTTGGTATGTAATTTATATTCTATTTTATGTTTTCGGATTTACTGAATTCAGTGAATATGCGTTTAGTAGATGTGTTTTCGAAAACTGTTTTCGGATTTTGTGATCCAAATATTAGAAATTCTGAAACAACATTTTTGTGTTATTATTATATTTAGATTCTGAATTTGAAATTTTAAAATGCAGAATTATAATAAATAAATGTAAAAATCTTAATAAATATAATATTTCGTGTTATAAACTCAATTTTTTTTAAAATTAAAATATATATAATATAATATATTATAAATTATATAATTATATTATAAAATGATAATTTTATATCATTTATAAAAATCAGGTTCATAAATTAAATAATAATGACTTATATTTCATCTAATATTTTGTTTTGGAATTACAACTAATTTTATGATGTATAAATATATTATATGACACATTTTAAACAACTATTTAAAATAAAATTAAAATTTTAAATTAGTTACAAATAAAACTATGTTTTAATTGAATTACTTATTTTTAAATTTCTATTTTGAGGTAAGTTCGTTAATAAGAGGTGAATTTGGGAGTGGGTGAAAGGTTATTGGTATGAGATGGGATGAAAATGAAAATGGTTAAGGTAAGAATTGGGAGGATATTTTGATTACGTAAGAGAGAGAAAGAAAGAGAAAGAGAGAGAGAGAGAGATTGTGTGTGTTGGAAAAAGTGGAAATGAATAATAAAGTGTTGGTGCCGCCAAATGTGGGGTTTGTTGTTTTGCTTAGAGAAGGCAGACCAGAGCAGACCTCAGACCACCTCCACCGCAGCAGCAACAGCCACCGTATGATAGATATTATATTCAGCTTTAGCTTTTACCACCCATCTTCCCTTTCAAATCAAATCACTTTTCTCTCTCTCCCTTAAAAAAAAAAAAAAAAAAGTTTTCCTATTAAAAATAAATTTCATTTTTTAAATTTTATTAGAATGTGGATGAAAATTGATTAAAATATTGAATTATTTCAGGACACTTTAATTATTGTTTAATTGAGCTTTTATGGCTCAATCCCAAAATTTAGGGATTGTAATCATCTCCATATATTGAGATGTTTCGTGAATTTTCATGACATTTCGAGATATTTTGTAATTTCGACGATACTTTGGGAAGAAACCTCTTACCATCTCCTATGAGTGTCGAGGGGCTGAAAATTCTGGATTGAAATTTTGATATATCAAACGAAATTTAATATTCTAATTGGGAACTTGTTATTAAATTTCTATCGACATCTCGATATTTCTATATGTCAATGGGTTTGATATTGATACCAGAAGTGAATCGACATTTCAATTATATCGTACAAAATTGATGACATATTAAAAATAATAATAACGTAATATAATGTAAATATAATATTATAATAAGTATTTGAACTCATTTAAAAATGGTAGAAAGTTTATCTTTTAATTTAAATATGTCTTTTTATTTTTTATTTTTTATTTTTTTTAGAAATATCCATTGATATCGATATTTCCAACGACATTTATATGAAATTGAGATCTCGATATTTTTAATATTTTAAACCATGCTTCCAAGTTGGGTGTCCATTTTTATTCTAAAATTTCAATGGAGACGTAAGAGTTGCAATTTTTTTTTTCATCTATGGCTTTCTTGTGAAGAATCGTGAATAAAGCTCGGTGAAATAGATTATAGAATATATTCTTTAAACAAAATTGACAAGACTTTAGAAAAATTTATTCAATCATCAACTCTGGTCATAACTCATAACTAAATTTTGATTTGGGGAGGCTCTCTTTAGTAAATTTTGGAAAAGTTTTATATTTTCTTTTACTAAAATTAATAGATAAATGTAGTTTTTTTTAGTACATCAACAAATTGGGAGTGGGGGATTTGAACTCATGACTTATACTTGATGCCAGTTGAGTTACGTTGTTGTTGACAATAGATAAATGTTGTTAAATCTTATAGGAGAGTTTTTTTTTTTTTTTTGGAGATCAATAATATTCGAACGTATAACCTCTTGGTTATAATGTCAATTGAAAACTATGCTATTGTTAGGAAATCTTATTGGAAAGTTTAATTAGATGAAATGAGATGTTAAATAAAAATTAATAATTGTTACTAAATTTAGAGATTAAAAAGGGTTAAAATACAATTTTGACCTCTGTACTTTAGAATTCATTTCATTTTAGTATATATACTTTAAATGTTTAATTTTAATTTCTGTACTTTTAAAAAAACTTAAAATTAGTCATAAGTGAATTTTCTCAATCAAAATTAGTCCAATAATAAGAATAGTATTCCTGCCATAAAATGATAAAAGATGAAATAAGAACCTATTCTTAAAATTTATAAAATAAAGATTAATAGAAGCTGTTTTTATTTTAAATATTATTATAAAAAGTTAATAATAGAAACCTATTTTAAACTTTATTGAAAGATAAGATAACTAAAAATTCAACATTTAAAAAATATGAAACTAAAAAAGAATAAATTTAAAATGATATTTTAATATTAAAAATGCAGATATATATATATATATATATATATATATATAAATATATATAATATTGGAAGGGTATGTTGGTGGGGGCTGGGTGATAGTGGGAAAGTGTTTGATGTTGGTGAGAGGAGACAGAAGACAGAGAAATGGCAGTGCAAAGACAGTGCACGTTGCCCATTGCGTGTTCCACAAACTATCTTTTTTTAATTGCTATGCCTCCTCCATTATCCATACCATACACACGTACACACACCTGTTTTTTCCAACTTCCAAGGTGTCCCAAAAAAAAAAAACCACAATCATATTCCATATGCTTTGTTGCATTATGGTTCCATTTTTAAAATAAAAATGTCAAATTATAGCATGGGTTTCGATTACATTCTTATCGTTTCAAAAAGTTTCTATTTTTAATTATTTTTTTCTTTGTTTCAAATGTTGGGTTTTAATTCTTAAGCTTTAGCATTGCATAAAAAAGAAAAAAAAAAAAATCCTGCTTTTGTCCATGAATGTGACACCCGATTATTTTGAGTATGTTAAGGTTGAATTTAAGTTCAATTTAAATTTAATTAATCTCTCTTCGCTTAAGTGGATGATATTTAGTGCTTTGGGCGGATTTCTGGATTGTAAAGGGACCTATACTACTTCTTAGGTCTATTTATTTTAGGATGAGCATAACCTGAAGAGTACCAATAGAAAATCTCCTCTTCCCTCTATGGTGTGAGTTGGCCAAGAGCGTGCGCAATTGCATAACATAAATTTTCATCAGTAAACTTGGATGTGGGATCGACTTTGGAGAAGTTTGGGTAGAGCCGATAGTTTGGGAGTTGTCAACTTGCGAATTTGCACTCGTCTTTGACTCTTGGAAGGAGTAGCTATTTCGTGGAGCCTCAAATCGAGGTAAGAAGCCAATTGGATGTGTAAGCAAGCTCACAAAAGAGAGAGAGCTTGTTATGCGTGGTTGATATTTGTCGTAGTATTTTTGTTGTTATTTTCAACCTAGTTTACGTTGCGCTTGAGATAAGATTGTTACATGGATGCCCAATTGAATTGCAAGAATGTATGTACTGAATTGTGATGTTAGCATGCTACGAAACCAAGTTTATGCTTGAGATAAGACTGTTAAATGGAGATCCCATTTAATGACTAATTGAAGTGAATGCATGTTTGGGCTAGATTGTGATACATAGCATGACATGGTATCTTACTATTAACTTTTTGTACTCTTGTGGTTGAACTAGTTGCACTGCTAGGTGTAGCGATTTCTCTATAGGTCCAGTCCAACCTATGTGATATTTATGCAACTTGTGTGACATACCTGTAGCCTATGTGGCATTTTCTGTAGCCTGTGTGGTATGTGTGTAGTTTGTGTGACATATCCTTACTAGGCCTAACCCCGAGATACCTAGTTTTTGTGGCGAGTTATGGTTAGCCTGGTGGCAGGGCCTAACCTTGTGGGGGTTCATTAGTGGGTCTAGTTTCTTAAACATATGCTTATATGAGCCCGTGATGAGTATTGAGGAGTTTAGGGTCGTGAATAGTGGTGTGGTTACTAGAAGATGTGTAAGGCTAGGACTATGATATTGTTTGTGTTGTTGAAGTTTGGATCGTAAATGGACTACTTACGGAGTATTCTCAATACTCACCGTACTACTTTGTTGTTTTTATTTGCAGATAAGACTACATCGTGAACACGGTGAGACAAGGACCTGCAAGGCTATTAGGAATCTCCTTTAAGTGTAGTTAGGCTCGTTATGCACAAGTTTAGTATTCTTTGTTTCCGCTGGTCCATTGCATATGTTCAGGAACTTGAGTGTTGTTACTGTTCCTTTCTGAATGATTCCTAGTATGCTTAGGTTTGTTTTGAGGAATTGATGTTGTTGGTATCGATTTTTATGTCCTAAAACTCATGGTTTGTAAAATGAATATATATTTTATTTTTCAATAAAGTTGTTATTGAGGTTTACTCAATAAAAATGTTATTGAATAAAGTGAATTGCACATTTTATAACCCAAATCCAATACACTAAGAACCCTTGGCTATAGGCGTATACTTGAACTTCATATAGAGACATGAATGTGGATCAAGTTTGAATAATAGCCAGAATGGTCTATAGTATAAGGATAGAGTTAGGTACTTGATAGCACACAAAATGTGCTATCCTTAGGCTTAATTATTGCTAGTTTTATGATAATTTCAAGATTTTTATGTGTGTTATGAAGGGATCGAATCCCGCAGCGGAAACGATTGTAAATCACATGTTCAAGATTTTGTTACACAGATTTCATTCAAGAACAAAATAACTAAGATTAAACATGATTTAGAAAGAAAGGACAACAAGTAATATACCTTTGAAGATTACTTTCTCCACGATCTTCTTCTCCCACGGTCACGATTTCAGCAACACGAACCCGAACGTATGAAGATTCACCACTAGATCTTCTCTGTTGTTCTCTATGTGAGAGAGGAATGTGGGTTCCTTTAGGATGAGATGTGGAGGTTTAAGAGAGGTTTTGTTTGGAACTCTTTCCAACACAAAAATGAAGTCTATGGTTTTTGTCAAAAGACTTAACCCAAAGTTGCATCTCATGCAACTATTTATAGGGAAATATGATGGAAATTGTCATCCTATCATTCCTTCATTTTCTCATTAGTATATAGTTAATATGTGAATCTTATTCACATTAAAACTATATATTATATCAATTATATTGCATATAATTGATATAACACCTCATATATGAAATTGAACAATTCAATCTCATTCCTAACTTTATACCCTCAATATTACCATGTTGAGCCAACGGAGGGACCTAATGACCTACAGTTCATGAGCTTCAATGATGTGAGATTAACTGATCAAACTCTTTGATCAAGTTAATCAATATTTATTAATTACAAGTCACTCCACTATAGACTTGTAGCTGCATTCTCCTCACTACAGATTATATTGTGTCCATTGATATAATCATTACCCATGAGTCGACCCTTCACAGGTTGTTCATAATCACGGCTGGGTCAAATTACCGCTTTACCCCTGTGATTACCTCTTTGTTCCTTAAACACCACTGATCCTCTAATGAACAACAAGTCTATGGTCATACCAAAAACTCATACCCTCTTAAGCCAGTTTAGAGAGCGGGGATTCGTTGTTAAAGACCTGGACTCAGTTTTTAAGAGAACAACCTATCTAATTCCTTAGTGTAAGAATAAGTGAATTTCATCTTACATAGTTAAGTCCCCAGCTACCTACGAGGTTCTGTCCCTGATAAGCTAGGCTTATTGAGTCGGCTACATGCCACTCTCACCCATACTAGTCTAAGGACAAACCCCTATAAGCATGAGTTCTTAACTTGCTCAGGATTCAGGTAGAGTCACTAGTGACCATCTATAAATTATCAGTCTTATCCTGTTAATCACGTTATACTGGTCAGACTAATAAATAACAGTCCGGTCTTGTATGAACTCTTCATACAGGATGCCCCCACTCGCATGTCAACCACATGAACGAGTTGGATTACCTCATTTGTACTAATTACAAAGTGGGTCGCATCCATGGTGTTATCAGAATAAGGTTTCCAACCTTATTCTTATACCATAGACCATTTAGGTTATACTCTTGAACACAATCCAAATAGTGTCTACTACACTGATGTTCAAGATATATTATAACCTTAGAGCTTAGTTTATTGGATTTATAAAACGAGAATATAATTTTATCAAAACAAATAACTCTTTATTTATTTGACCAAAATGACATAAGTTTTAGGGCACATATTCCAACAATTTGCTTGTTTAAGACTTGTTTGCTTATGTATTGAACTGTGTTTTGATATTTATTTTTGGGAATTCGTTCGTTAATTCTTTGATATTGTTGGTTTAAGTGAACTCGAGAGAAAAAGCTTAGATTAGAGCAAAGTTGTCAAAACTCTTAGGAGTCTGGCATGAGAATGACTAGAAGTCTAAGGGAAACACATAAAAAAGTTGTTTAATGTCGTGCATACTTTTAGATTCATATGGAGACTATAGAATTTATTGTGTGTGCGAGACTCACTAAGAATCGAGAGATTTTCTTGAGTATCTTACTTGTTTATAAATTCATCATGTTAGTTCATTGTATGTGTTAAATAAGTGTTAACTTGTGAAGTCAAACTCCTCCAAATCTATCATATTCGTGTCTCCACTTATTTGTCTATCTTTTATATTTGTTTTCATCATCGATCCATGATATGTTACTTTAGCTAAAATTGAGAGTTAGTATCTTGGTAATTAATTAATCTAGAAAGCCATTCTCGAGGACGATACTTGGAACTCTCAAATCACTATACTAAAACTTGACTCGTACACTTGCGGTATTGCAATATAATTGTGCGCAACAATACCTTATCTAGGGGACACTATGGACGCACCCCACTTTATATAATGCAATTGAGGTGATCCTAAATTTTCGATGTGGAGACATGCGAATGGGGGCGTCCAATGCAATGAGTTTGTATAAGACCACACCGCGAAATAGTCAGTTAAATTCTATAACCCCCTTTTACTGTCATAACTGACTATTTCATTTGATGACATAGGTAACGCGATCTTAATTCTGAGCATGCTATGAACTTCTGTTTATTCAGGATTATCCTTTAATTTGCATGAGTGAGAGTGACTTGAGATCACTGACTCAATAAGCCTACTATTTTGGAGATAAGAGCGGGTAGATAGCTGGGAACATAATCCTATGAGAAGGCCCACTTTAGAAATTTATAGAGAAGTTGTTCCATTAAATGTTGACTCCGGATCTTGAACAAGGGTCCTCACCCTCTCATTAGCCCGAGTGGGATTCGGTTTGTTGGTTGACTACAAATCAATTGTTCATTAGAGGATCAACAGGACTTAGAACAAGAAGTAATGATAGGGATAAAACGATTTATTTGTCCCAAGTGTAATTACGAACAACCAGTGAAAGGTCGACTTATTGATTATGATTGTATCAAGTAGACAGAAATATATCTACAGTGAGGAGAGTGCAACCGCTAGACTTTAGTGGAGTGTCCTGGCGGTTAACGAATATTGATTAGCTGGCGTAAAGAGTTTGGTCGGTTAATCTTGTATCGTTGGAGCTCATGATCTATAGGTTCATCAGGTTCTCCTTGCTAACTTGGACTAAACCTTGTAAGAGTATGAGAGAAAAGAATTTGAATTGTTCAAATTTGATTTTGGGAGTAAACGTTAATTATATGGACGTATCATAATTTAATCATGAACTAAATGATAAGAGAGATGAATATATTTAAATATGATTTGAATATTGGTTCAGTAAAATACATGAATGTGATTCATGTTCGAGAGGTTCGTTTTGAGAACGAGATTGGGCCAATTATTTAATTTGATATTTGATATTAAATTAAATAATTAATTAAAATTAATTATTTAATCAATTAAATTAAGAAGTTAATTTTAATTTAAAATTAATTTTGAATTAAGATTAATAGAAAATTCAAGCTAAATTTGGTGCATTGTGACTAACCTTTTTGTTGCTCAAAATTCACCAAAATTATACATCTACTTGATGACTAATCCCCTTCCCTAATGTGTTGTCACGTTTAGCAAGCTTAATGAAACTTGTTAATGTTGGGGGTTGTGCCCTAAAACTCGTAGTTTGTAATTATGTTCTAATTAATGTAATAAAGTGTTATTATTTCAATAAATAGTTATTGTTCGTTATCTACGAGTTTGCCTTTGTTTAAACCCTAAATCCAATAAACTAAACATCCAAGGTTGTTAAATGTATCTTTAACTGAATGTAGTGTACATAAAGGGGATCTCGGTTTGAGATACAACCTAAAGGGTATATAGTTAGGGGATAAGGTTTGGGTACCTTACCCTAGTAAAACTATGGATGTGGCTCACTTTGTATTTGATACAAACACTGTGATCCTAACGTGTTCGTGTAGATGACATGTGAGTGAGAATATCCTATGTACTGAGATTACATAAGACCAGACCACGAAATAGTAACCTCTAGCTGTAACCCCGTTGACTAGTTAGGTTTCTATTTCACTAGGATGACCTAGGCAACTTGATTCAATCCTGAGCAGGTTACAAACTCCTGTTCGCGAGGGATTGTCCTTTGACTAGTATGGGTGAGAGTGACCATATTCGCCGACTCAATATGCCTACCTTCTTGGGGACAAGACTAAGTGAGCGGCTGGGAACTTAACTTAGCAAGATGAAATTCACTCATTCCTACCTACTGGGACAAGTAGAGGAATGTTCCCTTAAGTAGTGTCTCCGGGACTTGAACAAAGGGCCCAACCCTCTTATTGGCCCGAGAGGGACTCTGTTTGTTGGTAGGATCACAAACAAATTGTTTATTATAGGAGCACTGGTACATAAGGCACAAAATGTAACCTAGGGGTAAAACAGTAATTTGACCCAGCTGGTGTTACGAATATTCGTGAAGGATTGACTTGCTGTTATTAGTCAATATCTGTGGACACATACATATATTTGCAGTGAGAAGAGTGCAGCTGCGGGACTTTAGTGGAGTGTTCTCGCAGTTAACGAATGTTGATTGTGAAGGGAATCGAATCCCGCAACGGAAGTGATGGTGAATCGCGCATTCTTAATTTAGTTACACAGATATCAATCAAGAACAAAATTAACTAGATTAAGCATATCATGACAATATGGACAACGAGATATTACCTTTGTAGAACTCTTTCTTCAAGTACTTCTTCTCCCACGTTCACGATCTCAGCAACACTCCCGAATGTTCACCGACACTACCACCGGATCTTCTACGTTGTTTTCTAGGTGAGGGAGGAATGTGGGTTCCCTTTAGGTGTGATGAGATGTTGTGAGAGAGTTTGTGTTTTGGAACTTTTCCAACAACACAACAAACGCTTAGGTTTGTTAATCTTGAGATTGGCTTTCCTAATGCATCTTATGCAACTATATATATAATGAGATAGGGATGAAAATTACCATTCTATCCCTTTTTTAATCTCTCTTTACTATATAGTTAATATGTGAATCTAATTCACCTTAAAACTATATATTATATCAATCGTATCACATATAATTGATATGACATCTCATATATGAAATTGAACACTTCAATTTCATTTCTAACTTTATACCCTCAATATAACCATGTTGAGCCAACGGAGGGACCTAATGGACCTACAGTTCATGAGCTCCAATGATGTGAGATTAACTTATCAAACTCTTTGATCTAGTTAATCAATATTCATTAACTACAAGTCACTCCACTATAGACTTGCAACTGCACTCTCCTCACTGTAGATTATATTGTGTCCACTGATATAATCATTACCCATGAGTTGACCCTTCACAGGTTGTTCGTAGTCACAGCTGGGTCAAATTACCGTTTTACCTCTGTGGTTACCTCTTTGTTCCTTAAGCACCACTGATCCTTTAATGAACAACAAATCTAAGGTCCTACCATAGACTCATACCCTCATAGAGGGCGGGGCCCCGTTATTCAAGACCTGGAGTCAATTCTTAAGGGAACAACCTATCTAATTCCTTCGTGCAGGAATGAGTGAATTCCATCTTGCACAGTTTAGTTCTCAGCTACCTACGAGATTATGTCCCTGAGAAGGTAGGCTTATTGAGTCGGCTACAAGTCACTCTCACCCATACTAGTCTAAGGACAAACCCCTATAAGCAGGAGTTCTTAACTTGCTTAGAATTCAGGTCGAGTCACTAATGACCATCTATAAATTATCAGTCTTATCCTGTTAACGGTGTTATACTGGTTAGACTAATAATTTGCAGTCCGGTCTTGTATGAACTCTTCATACAGGATGCCCCCACTCGCATGTCAACCACATGAATGAGTTGGATTACCTCATTTGTACTAATTACAAAGTGTGCCGCATCCTTGGTGTTACCAGAATAAGGTTTCCAACCTTATTCTTATACCATAGACCATTAGGTTATATTGTTGAACACAATCCAAATAGTGTCCACTGCACTGATGTTCAAGATATATTATAACCTTGGAGCTTAGTTTATTTGATTTATAAAATAAGAATTTAATTTTATCAAAACAAATAACCCTTTATTTATTTGATCAAAATTAAATTAAGTTTAGGGCATAAATCCCAACAATCTCCCACTTGACCTAAAGCTTGTGGAGTACTAAAGCATTACAACAATGTAAATACAATAAACTAGGACATTTAAACCCTTTTGTACAAAATTCTCCCACTTGTTCTAGTTGGGGAAGACTTTTAAACGTAGACCTTTTAGGTGACTCTCAAATACTTTAGTCCTGAGAGCCTTTGTAAAAGGATCAGCAACGTTGTGCTCTGAGGCTATCTTCGTGATAATCACGTCTTCTCTATGCACGTTCTAGCTGATGAGATGATATTTCCGCTCAATGTGCTTTCCCCTCTTTTGACTTCGGGGTTCACTCGAATTTGCTACTGCACCACTGTTATCGCAATATAGCGTGATGTGCAAAGTAATATTTGGAACAACTTCCAAATTTAGCATGAATTTCCTTAACCAAGCGGGCTCTTTAGCTGCTTCACAAGCTGCTACATATTCGGTCTCCATGGTGGAATCAGCGATGCATCCTTGCTTGACGTTTCGTCGTACTACAACTCCTCTGTTAAGAGTAAATACTGACCCTGATGTAGATTTCTGAGAATTTTTATCAGTCTGAAAGTCAGATTTCGTGTATCCTGTAGGGATCAAATCCTTAGCCCCATACACAAGTATGTAGTTCCTTGTTCTCCTTAGATACTTAAGGATTGTTTTAACCGCTGTCTAGTGTTCAAGTCCTGGATTGGATTGATACCTACTGACCATTCCAACTGCAAAACAAATGTCAGGCCTAATACACAACACGACGTACATCAGACTCCCAACATCTGATGCATAAGGAATCCGTCTCATATCCTCAACTCCTTGAGGTGTCTTAGAACACTGTTCCTTAGACAAATGGACTCCATGTCTAAAAGGAAATAAGCCCTTTTTGGAGTCTTGCATCTTAAACCTTGACAACACTTTGTCTATGTAAGATGTTTGAGACAAGGCTAGTGTTTTATTCTTGCGGTTCCGGACAATCTGGATCCCAAGAACAAACTGTGCATCACCCAAATCTTTCATTTGGGATTGCGTAGCTAGCCAATTTTTAATGTCAGTAAGATATCATACTCATTGAATATCATCCACATATAGAACTAGGAATGTGACAGAATTGTTGATGATTTTTTTGTAGACACAAGGTTCATCATCATTTTGGTCAAAACCGTAATATTTGATTGCCTCATAAAATCCTATATTCCAGGACCTAGATGCTTGTTTCAGTCCATAAATTGACCTTTTAAGCCTGCAAACCTTTTGCTCTTGTCCTGGTTCAACGAATCCTTTGGGTTGGTCCATGTAGATGTTTTTCTCAAGATTGCCATTCAAAAATGTTGTCTTGACATCCATTTGCTATACTTCATAGTAATAATATGCGGCAATGGCAAGTAGGATACGGATAGACTTTACCATAACAATAGGTGAAAAGGTTTCCTCATAGTCAACCCCTTCAACCTGGGTATAACCCTTTGCTACTAGTCTAGCTTTAAAGGTTTGCACCTTTCCATCCACACCACGCTTTCTCTTGTAGATCCACTTACAACCTATCGGTTTTACCCCATCAGGTTTATCTACAAGACCCCAAACAGAATTGAAGTATATAGACTCCATTTCTTGGTCCATGACTATGACTCATTTGTTTTTGTCTGTGTCAACCATCGCTTGATTATAAGTCAATTATCCTCGCAGTTGTCATACAACTTGGGTTTCAGATAAACCCATGTAACGGTCAGGTTCTGTTATAACCCTCCCACTGCCTCGAGGTATACTCAACTCTTGAGATGGACTCTCTTGACTAGACAAGCTAATATCAACAACTTTTGTTGATGTACTAGTTTTATTAGCAACCTTTGCTATTGTTCCATCTAACTCACTCAATACAATTTTACTTCTTAGTTTGTGGGCCCTTATGTGATCCTCCTCTAAGAAAGTGGCATTTGTCGACACAAAAACCTTATCTTCCTTAGGATCATAGAATAAACCACCTCTTGTTTCTTTTGAGTAGCCTATGAATAGGCATAATTTTGAACGTGAATCCAACTTCTTTGGATTTGTCACAAGCACATGTGCCGGACAACCCCATATTCTGAAATGACATAAACTACCTTTACGCCCTTTTTAGAGTTCAAAAGGTGTTTCAGAAGCACTTTTTGAGGGCACATTATTCAAAATGTATACCGCAGTCTCTACGTAACCCTAAAATGAACTTGGGAGATGAGCATAACTCATCATTGATCGAACCATGTCCAGCAAGGTTCTATTTCACCTTTCCGATACACCATTTTGTTGTGGTGTACCGGGAGCCGAGAGTTGGGATGTAATTCCATGTTCTATCATATAGTTTTGGAATTTTAAATCCATGTACTCTCCACCTCGATCTGATCGAAGCGTTTTAATTGTTTTATCCAATTGATTTTCAACCTTAGTTTTGAATTACTTAAACTTTTCAAGTGCTTCAGACTTATGTTATATTAGGTAAAAATGCCCAAACCCTGAATAATCATCTACAAAGGAGATGAAATATTCATTACCTCTTCTGGCTTTAACACTCATCGGACCACAAAGGTCTGAATATATAAGCTCAAGAGGTTCTTTGGCTCTATAACCTTTTCCACTAAAAGGTCTTTTAGTCATTTTGCCTTTTAGGCAGGATTCACGTACAAGTAAAGTATTTTCTTCTAACTCATTTAGAAGTCCATTCTTTACCAATCTCTCAATCCTATTGAGATTAATGTGACACAATCTAAGATGCCAAATATGAGAATTTTCTTAGGAGAAATTAGTTCATGCTTGCAATTTTGTATAATTCACTGTTAAAACTATTTTAACTGAATTAAACCATTGCAAATAATTCTCAAGAACAACAACACATAGTACAATACTTTTTCAAAGAAATAAACACTTTATTCAATTGAAAAGAAAATGAAGTACAATGTTCGCTAATGCAATAAATAGAAATAAGGTTTCTAATAAACCCTTAAGCTAGATGTTATCAAATAACAACTTTTCCTTGCCAGACGATTGCTTTTTATTTGCTCATTTTCCTCTTCTACTGTATCTTCTTAAGTTCAGAAGTATGACTGCAGTTCTTAGTTCCAGAGGATGAACCCTCATGAGAACTTTTTGAATGGCCAAATAGATTTGTCACTCCATTCTGTTGTCTCTTATCATCCATAAGAAACTGATAATTCTGCAGCTCATTTAATAAAGAAGTCAGATCATACTCTATGTTGTTCATCGCTGCATTTCTACGGAATTGCAGAAAACTGTTCGGAAGAGATTCTAGGATGAACAAAACCTGACTTTTCTCATCTATGACCACTCCGTTTAATTCCGCTATGTTGAAGTGAGCAATCAGATTGAGACCATGTTCTCTCACTCACGTTCCCTCCTTCATGTGTGCGTTGTAAACGAATTTTAGGGCTTCATGCCGAATTTGTTTGGACGGTTGTCTAGACAAATTTAGCACAAAATCCATGATCTCTCGTGTTGAGACCTTGCCCTCCAGCCTCCTGGCTAAAACATTAGGTATGCTAGCTAGGATATAGGCTTTTGCCTTTTCATTGGCATAGATCTAGCGGTCATACACATCCTCAACAGATTGAGGTGTGTTTTGAGCAGGGAATTGAGGACACTATTCATTGAGAACGAACTTAAGATCATGCGCAACCAAGATTATGTTGAGACTATTCTTCCAAGTAATTATGTTCTCCCCGGTTAATTTTTCCACACCCAGTAAGAAAATAATTGAGCTAGACATTTTGCTGAAAATTTACAAAACAAACTTGTATAAGTTTCTTGCTATAATTCTAATCCAATCATGTTTTAGCTAATTATCAAATGATTCCTAGGTCATTTATAATTTACAATGATACTCTAAAGGTTTAGAATGTATGACACCAAAGGGTAATCAAAAAACATTCCTCCTCTGAATCAAGACACTTTTGACCAGAACCTAATGCCAGAATAACTCTTTGTCTTTAGATCCTATAGTCCCCATTCAATAAAATCCGTCGAAGGGAGAACTAGATTGAAAAACAAACTAAGGAGATCTTTATCCCTTTCGGGTGTCTACTGTGTTCGATCCCCTATGATCAAACCCTCCGAAGGGATTGTCTGGTCCAGGCCAAACTAGCAGGCTGACCATAGTGATCTTACGGTGTAAACCGACTGAAGAGACCATAGATTTTGTTTTCACTAAGCCTGCTCCCACTCACTATAAGTACCATCTCCATTCACCTTGATATTGACTCATACAAACACCATCCAAAGGAGGACGCTCCCGTTTGCGCCACGAGGCCAAGTATGAGTCTCACGGTGTGAACTTCCTGGAGATACGTAGGTGGAAAAATATGTATCATATACACTTTTCCTCCCACTAGATACTTTAAATCTATAGGAATCTTACTTAGGCTAAACCCTGCTAATGGTTTTACCTAAAGTTATCAATATAACTCGTATATCGATAATCAATATAACTCTTATATTGATTTTATCCTAAGTTTGCTAATATAACTTTTATATTAAGCCTATGATGTCTAGTTTATTAACCCCTTAATAAACCTGTTGACGCTACCATGATTTATAAACCCTCTGATCCCAAGTCAGTTCCCAGGTAGGGGTGTTCCGTTTCCGTCAGCTTAAATACCCCAACCTAGACATAACTTTCCTTAGACAGAGTTTCTCTTTTAATCATTGTTTATAAATCACTTGCTTCCTAATTCTAATCTAATTAGAACTAGATAACCTAAGGTATATTACTTCCAAGTTCTTAATATTTTAAAACTAATAATTAACCGTAGGTGACATGCATACTATGTTATAGTGCTTGATCATTCATCTCATGAATAGTAACACATACATAGCATAATCATCTCATGAAAAATAATGCATGTCAATGTTGTCCATAAATTAATATAACACTTTATATTAATTAATCATGAAAACTATATAATATAACTCTTTATATTAGAAATGATGCATGAAAATGCTTAACCTAAGGTGGGATATCTAAATTAAAAGCATACATTATGCATGACAATAATTACACAACAATTGCATAATTTAAATAGCAATATTAGATCAATTTTGGCACCCTAAAATTAATTTTAATTATATAATCTAATTATATTAATTAAAATCAAATAAAATCAAATATATTAAATATAAAACGTTTTTATAATTAATATATAAATTAAAAACGTTTTACTGCTTGAAAGCTCATTTGAAAAACGCCTTGGCGTTACTGTAACGCATGTTGTCTGTTTCCGCCCGTTGAAGCGCGCCCCAGCTGTTGCGTTACACAACGCCTTAGCGTTACAACGATGCGTTGCAACACTAAGGGCAGCGTTGTAACGCTGTCGTCTTCCCAGTCGTGCGCCTGCTGCAGTGGCGTTGCAACGCCATAGAACAACGTTGCATAATGCATGTCAATGTTGTCCACAAATTAATATAACACTTTATATTAATTAATCATGCAAACTATATAATATAACTCTTTATATTAGAAATGATGCATGAAAATGCTTAACCTAAGGTGGGATATCTAAATTAAAAGCATACATTATGCATGACAATAATTACACAACAATTGCATAATTTAAATAGCAATATTAGATCAATTTTGGCACCCTAAAATTAATTTTAATTATATAATCTAATTATATTAATTAAAATCAAATAAAATAAATATATTAAATATAAAACGTTTTTATAATTAATATATAAATTAAAAACGTTTTCGCCCGTTTGAAAGCTCGCTGAAACGCCTTCGACGTTGCAACGCTGATGGCAGCGTTGCAACGCTGTATGTTGTCTGTTTCCGCCCGTTGAAGCGCGCCCCAACTGCTGCGTTACACAACACCTTAGCGTTACAACGCTGCGTTGCAACACTAAGGCGCGTTGTAATGTCGCTGCCTTCTTCCGGGCGCGCTTTCTTTGCGCGAGTGGCGTTGCAACGCCATAGAACAACGTTGCAACGCCATTCACAGAACAACAACACTAACTTCATTTTGTTGCTCGTTCTTGCTTCGATCTTCTCAGCAACCACTTTGCCTCGATCGACACGGACTTATAGACTCGATTTACAATTAAAATTGACCAAAACACCAGACCCTTACATTGAACGATTCAATGAAAAAATTGTAAATCTATATGCCAAAATTGAAAACATCTAAATTGCAAACCGTTCATACATCTCATGAAAAACTGTAAATCCCACCTCGTTCTTAAAAAATCCAGAACGTAAATTAAGAACGCAATTGGGCTCTGATACTAATTGAAGGGAATCGAATCTCGCAGCGGAAGCGATGGTGAATCGCGCGTTCTTAATTTAGTTACACGGATATCAATCAAGAACAAAATTAACTAGATTAAGCATATCATGACAATATGGACAGCAAGATATTACTTTTGTAGAACTCTTTCTTCAAGTGTTTCTTCTCCCACATTCACGATCTCAGCAACACGAACCCGATTGTTCACCAACACCACCGGATCTTCTCCGTTGTTCTCTAGGTGAGGAAGGAATGTGGGTTCCCTTTAGGTGTGATGAGATGTTGTGAGAGAGTTTGTGTTTTGGAACTTTTCCATCAACACAACAAAGGCTTAGGTTTGTTAATCTTGAAATTGGCTTTTCCTAATTACATGTTATGCAACTATATATATAATGAGATAGGGATGGAAATTACCATCATATCCCTCATTTAATCTCTCTTTAGTATATAGTTAATATGTGAATCTAATTCACCTTAAAACTATATATTATATCAATTATATCACATATAATTGACATGACATCTCATATATGAAATTGAACACTTCAATTTCATTCTAACTTTATACCCTCAATATAACCATGTTGAGCAAATGGAGGGACCTAATGGACCTACAGTTCATGAGCTCCAATGATGTGAGATTAACTGATCAAACTCTTTGATCCAGTTAATCAATATTCATTAACTACAAGTCACTCCACTATAGACTTGCAGCTGCACTCTCCTCACTGTAGATTATATTGTCTCCACTGATATAATCATTACCCATGAGTCGACCCTTCACAAGTTGTTCGGAATCACGACTGGGTCAAATTACCGTTTTACCCCTGTGATTAACTTTTTGTTCCTTAAGCACCACTGATCCTCTAATGAACAACAAGTCTAAGGTCCTACCATAGACTCATACCCTCATAGAGGGCGGGGCCCCGTTGTTCAAGACCTGGAGTCAGTTCTTAAGGGAACAACCTATCTAATTCCTTAGTGTAGGAATGAGTGAATTCCATCTTGCATAGTTAAGTTCCCAGCTACCTATGAGATTCTGTCCCTTAGAAGGTAGACTTATTGAGTCGGCTACAGGCCACTCTCACTCATACTAGTCTAAGGACAAACCCCTATAGCGGGGGAGTTCTTAACTTGCTCGAGGATTCGTGTCGAGTCACTAATGACCATCTATAAATTATCAGTCTTATCCTGTTAACGGTGTTATACTTGTGAGACTAATAATTTGCAGTCCGGTCTTGTATGAACTCTTCATACAGGATGCCCCCACTCGCATGTCAAGCACATGAATGAGTTGGATTACATCATTTGTACTAATTACAAAGTGGGTCGCATCCATGGTGTTACTAGAATAAGGTTTCCAACCTTATTCTTATACCATAAACCATTTAGGTTATATTCTTGAACACAATCCAAATAGTGTCCACTACACTGATTTTCAAGATATATTATAACCTTGGAACTTAGTTTATTTGATTTATAAAGCAAGAATATAATTTTATCAAAAAAAATAACCCTTTATTTATTTGATTTTAATTAAATTAAGTTTAGGGCATAAATCCCAACAGATTGGGAGGTTAATGAGATTAACCAAGAAATCTCGTAACGTTGGAGCTTCTGATCTGTAGGTACACCTTCTAGCTCGTAAAGGGTTCTTAGATCATTTGAATTTGAAATGTTCAAATTCATAAGGGAATAAACTTAATGTATATAATACGATATAATATATAGTTTTGGAACTATATATTATAAATTTAATATGGATATAATTCATATTAAATTATATGAGAGAATTAAATATTTGAAAGAGTTCAAATATTAAATTCAAATGTGAATGTGATTCATATTTGAAAACTATAGGTTAAAATTTAATGTGCATAAGATGTATATTAAAACTATAGGTAAAAGGATTAAATGTGATTTGATCTTATGATTAATTAAATATATGATATTTAATTAATTAATTAATTAAATTTGATTAATTGATTATATATTAATTAATTTATTTAAATTAATTAATGGAAACGTGTCAGGAGGAAACCTTCCCATCTTCCCCACCAACTCCCCTTCGATAGTTTGTGGGGGGGGAGGGGGGGGGGGAAGAACTTCTCTGATATTCTTCTCGAGGAAGAGAAATCAAGTGATTGATCATTCTCAGTATTGATTGAATTGCAAAACATAGAAGAAATTTTCTCTCTCTCTCCATTCAATTCCCAATTTCTCCAATTGTTGGATCCTTTCCACCGAATGAAGATCTAAGTGGAATCCCTGTGCTGCTGTGAAGCTTGGAACAAGGAATTTATGCCCAGTGGAAATCAACGAAGGTAATATTTCTTACTTTTAGTTTATCAATTTCACAACATGTTTGTATGATTTTATCCATGCCTAATTAGATTAGGATTTACATGTTTGTTCTGTTTTGTCAATGTACTGGTTTTTTGTTTCTAACTAAAACAATCAAACAATTACGATTCCAAACTCGTTTTCGATACTCAAGGGGATTAGATCTCCATCAATTGGTATCAGAGCAATGCTTGTTTTGCTTTGGTTGAAACAAAATTGCATTGATTTGGTGGGAAATTCATTTTGGTTTGCTGTAAAACTAGTTTAGGAATATTTTGACCTTAGTTTACCTTTGATTTGATCAATTTAAGTATAAAGGCCCCTGTGTTTTGGGCAATTAAGTGCATTATCGAGTCTGTATTCGAGTTAAGAGTTGTTCGAGACCAGTTTCATGCAATTCAGTTGAGAATCGAAGGAGAATTTGATGATTGTTGTTGTTGTGTTCGAAGAGGAAAGCTACTGCGAAGCAGTAGGGTTGCAATGTCATTCATCAGCGTTGCAACGCTGAGGAACGGTGACGCAACACCAAGCATCCCTATCGACGCGGGAGCTCCAGGGGTCAGCGGCGTTGCAACGCTGTCCCTCAGTGTTGCAACGCCATACCGATAGCAGGCGCGCGGGCGGACGAAGCGGGCATTGCAACGTTCGCATCAGCGTTGCAACGCTGTGATGGCCTTCCACCAACAGCAAATCGGTTCGGTTTGTTTTGGTCTGGTTCGAGCGATTCAAGCCCGGTTCAATGATTTTTGGACCAGTTTATGTAATAAAGTTAGTGTAATTTTATTATTTTGCACTTTAGGGGCCAATTTATTCTAGTTTTATAACAGTATTTTTTTATGAATGTCATTTAGATTTTTTCCCACCTTAGGATAAGCATGTTCATGCATTTTATTTGTATAATTGTTATATGAATATGGTTGAGATGCATGATTAATTTATTTTTCATGAGTAATTAATTATAATAGTTATAATTAGATTATATGGAAAATAAATTGCATGAAGCATGTAATTACTTAGTTTAAAATAAATGTTATTTTATTTTAAGTAATTTATTTATTCAATTAGTTGAATTTTTATTTATAATTCCAATATTGATTTTATAATATAGTTTCTTTATCATAGGTTAATTATTAAATTTATGATAGTTATAAATTAAAGGGGTTTGAGAAACCATAACCTATAATAAATAAATGCATGCAAACATAGGAACTCGGGTAAGATTAAATTAGTTTTTAAATTGTTTAAAATTAATTTAGACCTAAGTTTTAATTTCTAATAGAATTAGAAGTTAGTCTTACAAAGTATTTTAAATAGTTTAAAATATAGTAGGACATTAGAACTTTGGTTATAAGAGAACTCTACTGGTGAAGTTACATGCTAAGGTTGAAGTACTTAAATCGACGGTTAGCAGACTTACCACCTCCTACTTGGGAACTGACCTAGAGCTTGAGTTGAATTAACCTTAGTTCTATTTTATATCTAGGTAATTAAAATGTTTATTCACCTAAACATAAGGTTAAAAGACCTAGTTATAATAATTATAATAGGCATGGACTTAGATAGATTGTTTTAGCCAGAATCCGACTCAGTTTACTCTTAGGAGCTTCAGTGGGAGAAAACGAGATGTTCGCATCAAGTTTACTCTCACGTGCTCAAGAGTTCACACCGTGAGTTCCATGCTCGGCTACGTGGCGTCAATAGGACGTCCCCCTACGGTAAGTGTTTGTGTGGTTCAATACCAAGGTGAATGAGGGAAGTATCCATAGTAAATGGGAGCAAGAAGCGTGTCAACGTATCCTACGGTCTCCTCCATTAGATCACACCGTGAGATTTCTATAGTCCGCCTGCTAGGTTGTCCTGGAATAGCCAAACCCTACGGAGGGCCTGACTATAGGGATCGGAACACTGCGAACTCCAAAAATGGATATGGTCTCTTAGGTAATTTGCCAACAGTTGTCTTTCTTAATAGTAGCATGTTGGCTCGGACCTATTGGATCTGAAAATGGTAGGGTCACATTTACGGGATGAGTTAATCTAGTTAACAAGTCCTTGACCAAACAAACGATAGCTAAGTACCATTGGGACATGAGATATTCTGGTAGTGAGAATTGACTGAGAAAGTCTCAATTCAGGGGAGGAATAGCTGACCGCCCGACGGAGGCTTTTGTTCCAAACCCTTGAAATATCTTTGCAAAATTAAAGGTTTAGTTTAAGCACTACGGTTCTTTAATATTTTTGCTAAATATGATTGGTTTTATAATGGGCTAAAAGGCATAACTAATTAGAACTATTTTGGATTTTCAACATGTCGTCCTCAATAATAGTCTTACTAAAAAGCGATCGTTTAACTGGTGAGAACTTTACTACGTGGAAGTCCAACTTGGATACGATTCTTGTTGTTGACGACCTATGGTTTGTACTGACTGAGGAATGTTCTCAGGTCCCTGCTCGAAACGCTCCTCAATCTGTTAAGGAGGTGTATGACCGTTGGATCAAGGCCAATAATAAGGCCAAGGTCTACATTTTGGCTAGTGTTTCTGAAGTTCTAGCCAAAAAGCACGAGGGCATGGTCTCAGCTCGTGAGATCATGAGTTCGTTGCAGGATATGTTTGGACAACCATCTGGACAGATTCGACACGAATCCCTCAAATTGTTGGGATTTATGCCCCAAACTTGTGTAATTTTGATCAATTAAATAAAGTGTTATTTGTTTTGATAAGATTACAGTCTTGCTTTTATAAATCCAATAAACAAAGCTCAAAGGTTATAATGTTTATCTTGAAATCAGTGTAGTGGACACTATTTGGGTTGAATTCAAGATTATAACCTAAATAGTCTATGGTATAAGAATAAGGTTGGAAACCTCATTCTTGTAACACCATGGATGCGACCCACTTTGTAATTAGTACAAATGAGGTAATCCAACTCATTCATGTAGTTGACATGCGAGTGGGGGCATCCTGTATGAAGAGTTCATACAAGTCTGGATCACAAATTATTAGTCTAACCAGTATAACACCGTTAACAGGATAAGACTAGTAATTTATAGATGGTCATTAGTGACTTGACATGAATCCTGAGCAAGTTAAGAACTCCTGCTTATAGGGATTTGTCCTTAGACTAGTATGGGTGAGAGTGGCCTGTAGCCGACTCAATAAGCCTACCTTCTCGGTGACGTAACCTCGTGAGTAGTTGCGAACTTAATCATGCAAGATGGAATTCACTCATTCCTCTACCGAGGAATTAGATAGGTTGTTCCCTTAAGAATCGACTCGGTGTCTTGAACAACGGGGTCTCGCCCTCTATATGAGGGTATGAGTCTAAGGTAGGACCTTAGACTTATTGTTCATTAGACGATCAGTGGTGCTTAAGGAGCAAAAAGGTAATCACAGGGGTAAAACGGTAATTTGACCCAACTGTGATTATGAACAACCTGTGAAGGGTCGACTCATGGGTAATGACTATATCAGTGGACACAATAATATCTACAGTGAGGAGAGTGCAGCTACAAGTCTATAGTGGAGTGACTTGTAGTTAATGAATATTGATTAACCGGATCAAAGAGTTTGATCGCTTAATCTCACATCATTGGAGCTCATGATCCAGTAGGTCCATTAGATCCTCTCGTTGGCTCAACATGGTAATATTGAGGGTATAAAGTTAGGAGTGAAATTGAAGTGTTCAATTTTATACATGAGGAGTTATGTCAATTATATATGATATAATTGATATAATATATAGTTTTAATGTGAATTAGATTCATATATAAACTATATACTAAAGAGAGATTAAATGAGGGGTAGGATGGTCATTTTCATCCCATTCCCCTATATATATGGTTGCATGAGATGCAACTAGGTTAAGGTTTTTACAAGCTCACTTGTTATGTTGTTGGAAGAGTTCCAAAACACACATCTCTCTCACAAAATACCTCACCACTCCTAAAGGGAACCCACATTCCTCCCACACATAGAGAATAATGGAGAAGATCCGGTGGCGGTGTCAGTGTTCGTACGAGTTCGAGTTGTTGTGATCTTGATCGTGAGAGAGGAGGAGCACTTGAAGAAAGGTTCTTCAAAGGTATATACTTGTTGTCCATACTCTTATTATATGCTTAATCCATGTTTACGTTCTTGAATTTTCCGTTGTAACTAAATCAAGAGCGCGCGATTCTCAATCGCTTCCGCTGCGGGGACTTCGATTCCCTTCAATTGGTATCAGAGCCCAATTGCATTCTTGATTTATGTTCTGGAATTTTCAAGAACAAGGTGGAATTTACTGTTTTTGCATGAGATGTATGAACGATTTTGCAAAATTAGATGTTTTCAATTTTGGAACTTAGATTTACAATTTCCAAGTTCAATGTAAGGGCCCGGTGTTTTTGGGCAAATTTAATTGTAAATCGAGTCTGTAAGTCCATGTCGATCGAGGCAAAGCAGATGCTGAGAAAGATCGGAGCGAAAACGAGCAAGGAATAAAGATTCCAAGTGTTGTTCTGTGAATGGCGTTGCAACGCTCGGCAGAAAACGACAAAAGCAACGTTGCAACGCCGAATACGTTTCACGCGAGGAGCAACGAGGAGAAAATAGATTTTTATTTATATATATTAATTATAAAACGTTTATATTTAATATATTTAATTTTAATTAATATAATTAGATTATATTAATTAAAATTATTTCTAGGGTGCCAAAATTGGTCTAATTTTTGTCATTTTAATTATGCAATTGTTGTGTAATTATTGCCATGCATAGTGTATGCTAGTATTTTAGAAATCCCACCTTAGGTTAAACATTTTCATGCATCATTTATAATATAAGGAGTTATATTATATAGTTTGCATGATTAATTAATATAAGGTTGTTATATTAATTTTTGGACAACATTGACATGCATTACTTTTCATGAGATGAATATGCTATGAATGTTTTATTATTCACGTGATGAATGATTAAGCACTAAAACATAGTATGCATGTCACCTAAGGTTAATTATTAGTTTTAAAGTGTTTAGAACTTGGAAATAATAGACCTTAGGTTATCTAGTTCTAATTAGATTAGAATGAGGAACCAAGTAATTTATAAGCTATGATTAAAAGAGGAACTCATGTCTAAGGAAAGTTCTGTCTAGGTCAGTATTTAAGTTTAACTTGAAACGGAACACCCCTACACCGGAATCGACTGGGGAGTGAAATTTAATCAGAGAGCCTTATAAATTACAGTAGCGTCAGCGGGTTTATTAATGGGTTAATAAACTAGAAATCCTAGGTTTAATATAAGGAGTTATATTAACAAACTTAGGATAAAATCAATATAAGAGTTATATTGATTATCAATATAAGAGTATGTTGATAGAGTTAGGTAAAACCATTAGTCGGGTCTTAGCCTAAGAAAGATTCCTTTAGACTTAAAGTATTCAGTGGGAGGAAAAGTGTATGAGATACATATTTTTCCACCTACGTTATCTCTGGGAAGTTCACACCGTGAGACTCATACTTGGCCTCGTGGCGCAAACGGGAGCGTCTCCCTTCGGATGGTGTTTGTATGAGTCAATTCCAAGGTGAATGGAGAGGGTACTTATAGTGAGTGGGAGCAGGTTTAGTGAAAACAAAACCTACGTCTCTTTTGTCGGTTTACACCGTTCGACCACTATGGTCAGCCTGCTAGTTTGGCTCGGACAAGACAATCCCTTCTGAGGGCTTGATCATGGGGATCTAACATACGATGACACCCGAAAGGGATAAAGATTTCCTTAGACTATTTTCCAATCTAGTCCTCCCTTCGGCGGATTTTATTGGATCGAGACTCTAGGATCTAAAGACAAAGGGTTACACTCACGGGGTACATAAGTTGTGTATGTATCTAAACCGAAAAAAAATGGTAACTAAAACCTATAGGAATAAGAGTTATTCTGGGGTTAGGTTTTGGTCAAGAGTGTCTTGATCCAGAGGAGGAGTGTTTTTGATTACCCTTCGGTGTCATACATTCTACACCTTTGGATTATCATTGCAAATTATAAATGGCCTAGGAATCATTTGATAATTAGCTAAAACATGATTGGATTAGAGTTATAGCAAGAAACTCATACAAGTTTGTTTGTAATCTTTAAGCAAAAATGTCTAGCTCTATAATTTCCTTATTGGGTGCGGAAAAGTTAACCGGAGAGAATATGATGACATGGAAAAACAAACTCAACACTATTTTGGTAGTGGATGATCTGAAGTTTGTGCTAACTGAGGAGTGTCCTCAGGTGCCAGGCTCGAATGCGTCACGAAATGTTCGTGATGCATATGATCGATGGATCAAGGCCAATGATAAGGCCAAGGTCTACATGCTGGCAAGTATTGACATATTAGCCAAGAAGCATGAGGGCAGGATTACCGCCAAGGAAATCATGGATTTTTAGCAGGGTATGTTTGGACAACAGTCCACACAATCCCGATATAATGCCCTAAAGTACATATTCAACTCGAGGATGCCAGAGGGTATATCTGTTTGGGATCATGTCCTGAATATGATGATACACTTTAACATCGCGGAGTCGAATGGTGCTTCCATCGATGAGTCGAGCCAGGTCAGCTTCATTCTGGAAACCCTTCCAGATAGTTTCCTGCAGTTTAGAAGTAATGTTGTTATGAACAAGCTTACTTTTAATCTTACCTCCCTTCTAAATGAACTCCAGACCTTTCAGTGTTTGATGAAAATTCAGGGATCAAAAGGTGAGGCAAATGTTGCCAGTAGGAGTTATCATAGAGGTTCGACCTCTGGGACAAAAACAGTGGCTTCATCTTCTTCTAACCTGAGAGGTGAGAAGAAGAACATGAAGAAGGTTGGTAAAGGGAAACAGTGACAAAGCATGCCGTAAGGGCAAGAAAGTCAAAGACGTTGCCGACAAGGAAAGTGTTTCCACCGCAACGCGAACACGGGCATTGGAAACGGAATTGTCCAAGTACATTGCAGAAAAGAAGAAGGAAGGTAAATATGATTTACTTTGCCTAGAAGCTTGTTTAGTGGATAATGATAAAACAACTTGGATACTTGATTCAGACGCCACTAATCATGTTTGTTCTTCTTTTCAGGAAATTGATTCTCGATGACAGACTACAAAGCAAGGAGAGATTACGCTCCGGGTTGGAAATGGAGAAGTCGTCTCAGCTGTAGCAGTAGACACAATGAAGCTTTATTTTGGTAAGAAATATGTATTGTTGGACAATATATTAGTGATACCAGGGTTTACTAGAAACCTTATTTCCATTTCTTGCCTTATTGAACAATGTATTTCGGTTTCCTTTTCTATGAATAAAGTGTTTATTTTAAAGAAAGGTTTAGAAATATGTTCAAACTTTCATTAGAAAATGGATTGTATGTTTTAAGGCCTAATTCACCAAAAATGGTTTTGAACATTTGAATTATTTAAAATCGCACATGCACAAACTAAGAAACGAAAAATTTCTCCTAAAGAAAATGCTCATCTTTGGCATCTAAGATTGGGTCACATTAATCTCAATAGGATTGAGAGATTGGTAAAGAACGGACTTCTAAACGAGTTAGAAGAAAATTCCTTCCAAGTATGTGAATCCTGCCTAGAAGGCAAAATGACTAAAAGACCTTTTAGTGGAAAAGGTTATAGAGCCAAAGATCCTCTAGAGCTTATACATTCAGACCTTTGTGGTCCGATGAATGTTAAAGCCAGAGGAGTATATGAATATTTCATCTCTTTTATAGATGATTATTCCAGATATGGGCATATTTACCTAATGCACCACAAGTCTGAAACACTTGAAAAGTTCAAGGAATTCAAGACTGAGGTTAAAAATAAATTAGGTAAAAGAGTTAAAACACTTCGATCAGATCGAGGTGGAGAGTACATGGATTTAAAATTCTAGAACTATATGATAAAACATGGAATTATATCCCAACTCTCAGCTCCCGGTACACCACAACAAAACGGTGTATCGGAAAGGAGAAATAGAACCTTGTTGGACATGGTTCGATCAATGATGAGTTATGTTCATCTCCTTAGTTCATTTTGGGGTTATGCAGTGGAGACTGCAGTATACATTTTGAATAGTGTGCCCTCCAAAAGTGTTTCTGAAACACCTTTTGAACTCTGGAAAGGACGTAAAGGTAGTTTATGTCACTTCAGAATATGGGGTTGTCCAGCACATGTGCTTGTGACAAATCCAAAGAAGTTGGATTCACGTTCAAAGTTGTGCCTATTTGTAGGATACCCAAAAGAAACAAAAGGTGGTTTATTCTATGATCCTAAGGAAGATAAGGTCTTTGTGTCGACAAATGCCACTTTCTTGGAGGTGGACCACATAAGGGACCACAAACCAAAAAGTAAGGTAGTGTTGAGTGAGTTAGACGGAACAATAATAAAGGTTGCTAATAAGAACACTAGTACATCAACAAGAGTTGTTGATACTAGTTTGTCTAGTCAAGAGAGTCCATCTCAAGAGTTGAGTATTCCTCGACGTAGTGGGAGGGTTGTGATACAGCCTGACCGTTACATGGGTTTAGCTGAAACTCAAGTTGTTATACCAGATGACAACTGCGAGGATCCATTGACTTATAATCAAGCAATGGTTGACATTGACAAAGATAAATGGGTCATAGCCATGTAAGCTGCTACATATTCGGCCTCCATGGCGGTGTCAGTGTTCGTACGTGTTCGAGTTGCTGTGATCTTGATCGTGAGAGAGGAGGAGCACTTGAAGAAAGGTTCTTCAAAGGTATATACTTGTTGTCCATACTCTTATTATATGCTTAATCCATGTTTACGTTATTGAATTTTCCGTTGTAACTAAATCAAGAGCGCGCGATTCTCAATCGCTTCCGCTGCGGGAACTTTGATTCCCTTCACAAATACGTCTATAACTCCCCGTATGAAGGAGGGGTGATTGGTGAGAGAACATGTTCTCGATCTGATGGCCCACTCCAACGTGGCTGAGATGAATGGAGCCGTCATTGACGAGCAGAGTCAAGTCTCGTTCATCCTGGAATCTCTTTCGAAGAGTTTTCTGCAATTCGCAGCAATGCGGTGATGAACACGATAGAGTATAACCTGACTACTCTCCTTAATGAACTACAAACTTTCCAGTCTCTTATGAAAAATAAGGGACAGACTAATGGAGAGGAAAATCTGTTTGCCCATTCCAAAAGGTTCCAGAAGGGTTCATCCTTTGGGACTAAGTCCTGTGGTTCATCTTCTTGGCTTAAGAAGACCCAAAAGAAGAAGATAGGAGGGAAAGGGAAAACACCTACTGCTGATAAAGGCAAGGGAAAGGCCAAGGTTGCAGACAAAGGAAAATGTTTCCACTGCAACGTAGATGGGCACTAGAAGCGAAACTACCCAAAATACCTTGTTGAGCTCAAAGAAAAGAAAGGTAAATTAGATTTGCTTGTTCTTGAAACTGAGCAATCTCGTATCGTTGGAGCTTCTGATCTGTAGGTCCATTAGGTACACGTTTTAGCTCGTAAAGGTTCTTAGATCATTTGAATTTGAAATGTTCAAATTCATAAGGGAATAAACTTAATGTATATAGATACGATATAATATATAGTTTTGGAACTATATATTATAAATTTAATATGGATATGATTCATATTAAATTATATGAGAGAATTAAATATTTGAAAGAGTTCAAATATTAAATTCAAATGTGAATGTGATTCATATTTGAAAACTATAGGTTAAAATTTAATGTGCATAAGATGTACATTAAAACTATAGGTTAGAGGATAAAAAGGATTAAATGTGATTTGATCTTATAATTAATTAAATATATTAATTAATTAAATTTGATATAATTGATTATATATTACTTAATTTATTTAAATTAATTAATGGGAACGTGTCAGGAGGACACGTTCTCATCTTCCCCACCAACTCCCCATCGATAGGTAGTGGGGGGAGGAGAGAAGAACTCCTCTGATATTTTTCTCGAGGAAGAGAAATCAACTGATCGATGATTCTTAGTATTGATTGAATTGCAAAACATAGAAGAAATTTTCTCTCTCTCTCCATTCAATTCACAATTTCTCCAATTGTTGGATCATTCCCACCTAAGGAAGATCTAAGTTGAATCCTAGAGACATAGAAGGTTCTCTTTTTTGGTAGTGTTCTGTTGGAGAAAAACAAAGAAATTTTAGGTGTTGCTGTGAACCTTAGAGCAAGGAGTTGCTGTTAGGGGCGGATTTAAGAAGGGTCCAGAGGGGGTTCGAGCCCCCCCTCAACTTTTGAAAAGCTTAGTTTGTATTTATAAAATGCTATATATATTTGGATCTTTTATCTTGGCCCAATGGCAAACCCCTCTTGGTTTTTTAACTCATTTTTCTGCACGCCAAGGTTCAATTGTACAACAAACCATATTTCTTCACATCTCGTAATAATTTAAATATGTTTAATTAAAAATTATCATATTTTTTATTTTTAAAGTAAAACAGGGGTTAGGAGGATTCGATATGTCTTTTAAAAAATCTAGCAAATCATATTTTTTTTAGTAAAATAGATCATATTTTTTCACCTCTTGTAAATAATTTAAATATATCTAATTAAAATATAATATATCATACTTTTTATTTTTTTAAGTACAATAGAGATTGGGAGGATTCGATATGTAAGTTGTGTTATGCTTTCTTTCCCACATACCTTTTGTTTCTTTCCGTACCTTTTGTTGTAATCTATTCTTAAAAATATTTATTGTTAAACATTTTTTTCTTGGTATCAAATATAAATAAAACTGAATGCAAATATTTTTTAATTTTATAAAATTATTTTTAATAGTTAATTGCATAAAAGAAAATATGATTTTATGAATTCTTATTAAACAAAAAAAAATCTTATTATTTGTAATTTTTTCACATATACAGTATACTTACGTAAACAAATTTAATCATTTTCTTATTTCAAAATATATAAACAATTATATTAAGATTTCATTTTCATCTATGTATCTTGTGGTTTGTTTTATTTTAGCCTCTATACTTTCAAAGTTCAATTTTTTAATTTTAGTAAACCATAAAAATAGAATGAGACTATATACAACCAATATTAATGCGTTCAAAATATTTTTGATATGAATTCAAGCCACCCTAACTTAAAGTTCTGGATCCGCCACTGGTTGCTGTCCTGTGGAAATCAACAAATGTAATATTTATTACTTTTAGTTTATCAATTTCACAACATGTTTGTATGTATTTATCCATGCCTAATTAGATTAGGTTTTACATGTTTGTTCTGTTTTGTCAATGTACTGGTTTTTTGTTTCTACCTAAAACAATCAAGCAATTACGATTCCAAACTCGTTTTCGCTGCTCAAGGGGATTAGATCGCCATCAGTTAATGGCTTTATTTGAAGAAAAACACATGAGCTTAAGAGATTTTTGCAGAAAATTTTTCTTTCTCTCGATTTTAGACCATCTCTCTTCTCTCTCAAAACACTCTCAAACTAGGATTCCACAATTCGTTCCAAGACCTGAGGATAGTAGGAAAGATACTAATGGTGGTACATGAAGTGTTCATAATTCAAAATTTGCCACGAATTTGGAGAATTTGAGTTTCAAATGATGTTTTCATATTACTATGTTTTTTTCAATTTTGAGCATGATTTTTCTTTGGTTAAATTGATGAAACTTAGTTCTTAGGATCCAAATTTCTTCCTCTTGCAGACCCACTCTTTCAATTCGTATTAGAGCATGATTTGAGCATTAAATTTGCATCAATTTAAGCTTAGTGGGTGTAATTTTAAATATCAATTTCCTAGGTGTCTAAAGTGGATGTTTCGATTTTGGCATCAAAATTAAGCTTAATTTCGTGGTTTGTTTTTTAATTTCCCAAGCGAGTATAGGCTTTAATGTATGAAGTAGGGTCTGTAAAAAAATTGGAGTCATTAGAGTCCATTTAGGCCTTCAATTTGATGAAAGAAGCAAGGGTACTCAAGCTAGCCGAAACAGATTGGAAGTTGTTGTGTTTTTTTTTTTTTTTGGTTCACGCAAGCGCAGAGAGGAAGAAGAAGCAGTCTAGTTCAAGGCCAGTCCGGTCCGATTCATTCATAAGTAGGTCAGTTTCGAGTTTTTTTTTTTTTATAAAATTTGAGATTCGGTTCAATTGCAGTTCAATCCGATTTAGATGGTTTTGGTCTGGTTGAAGCAATTTCAAGGTGGTTCGGGGTGGTTCGAAGTGTTCAAAAGTGGTTCAACCTTATTTTTTTAGTTATTTTTCTATTAATTTAGTTGCTTGCTTGCCCGTGATGCCAAAATCGGTCCACTTTAGTGGGTTTAATTATTTATACATTGTGAATGTATGTTGTAATTAAATCCATGTTTGTATGATCATAAAATATGACATTTAGATTTAAAATCCCACCATAGAAACCATGGTCCATGCATTGAAAGTATATTATAAGTGTTATGGTATATAGTATGTGAAGGGATCGAATCCGACAACGGAAGCGATTGAATCACTTTGCTCTCGATGTTACACAAATTTTAACAAAAACAGAAAATGTAGTTAAGCATATATGGTAGAAAGTGATTTACCTTTGAAGAACACTTTCTTCTAGTAATCCTTCCTATTGGATCCTCTCGATTGCTACAAATACGACCCGATCTCAAACCAAAATATTTCCACAAGATCTTCTCGATTGTTCTCTAGGAGAGGGAGAACGGTGGGAGTTTCTTTTTGGAGAATGAGTGAGTTTTTAGAGGAATTGAGAGAATTTGAAAGTTATGGAAATCTCAATTTCCAAAAAGTGCCTTGTTATGTTTCGAAATGCATCTAAATGCATGCTTTTATAAGGAGTGAGGGTGGAGATAAATTCTCCACCCATTATCCCACTAAATTCACATATTATGCATTATGCCAATCATATTTGCATAATTTTATAATATAAGGTATCTTATACCTTATTATGCAAATCATATTTGCATAATGTGCATAATAAATTGAATCACATTCAATTTTCATATCTCTCCTGTTTAATTCCTCTAATTATGAAATTATTTCATAATTAAACAATAATATAGTTTATCATGAATCATATTCACATTAAATTATATATATTAAATTATATTACACAAATAATTGATAAGTCCCTTATATGAATTTGAACACTTCAAATTCATTCCAAAACTTTGTACCCTATTTATTTGCATATCGAACCAACATAGGGACCTAATGGACCTACAGATCATGAACTCCAATGATACGAGATTAACTGATCAAACTCTTTGATCCCGTTAATCAACATTCATTAACTACGAGTCACTCCATTATAGACTCGTAGTTGCACTCTCCTCACTGTAGGACAAGTTGTGTCCATCGATATAACCAATGCTCGTGAGTCAACCTTTCACAAGTCGTTCATAGTCACAACTGGGTCAAATTATCATTTTTACCCCTGAGACTACTTCTTGCTCCTTAAGTACCACTGATTCTCTAATGTCTAACAAACTTATGGTCCTACCATAAACAATGTCCCTCTTGGGCTAGTGAGAGGGTGGGAGGTCTCGTTGTTCAAGACCTGAATTCAATCCTTAAGGGAATAACCTATCTAAATACTCTAGCTCGGGAATGAGTGAATTCCTTATCGCGGAGTTAAGTTCCCAACTCCTTACGAGGTTTCTTCCCTGAGAAGGTAGGCGTATTTAGACGACAACTTGTTGTCACTCTCACCCATACTAGTCTAAGGACAAACCCCCGCAGACAGGAGTTCGTAACTTGCTCAGGATTCAAGTTGAGTCATTAATGATCATCTATGAGTTATTAGTCCTAATCTGTTAACGGTGTTACTACAGTAATCTAATAATTCTCGGTCCAGTCTTGTACAATCTCATTGCATAGGATGCTCCCACTCGCATGTCAACTACATGAACGAGTTAGATCACCTCGTTTGTATCAAATACAAGTGGGCCACATTCATAGTATTACCAGGCTGAGATCCCCAACCCTATCCATGTACTATAGACCATTTGGGTCATTTACTTGAACATGATCCTGAAGGGGATCCGATCCCCTTGAGCAATGAAAACGTGATTAAGGGATCGATTTTGCTTGTTTGTTTTTGGTTAAACACAAATATAAATACATTGGTAAAATACAGAGATAAGCATAATCCTAAGCTAATTATATTAAACATGAAGCTAAATAAGCAAACATATACATGCGGTAAAACAACTGAACTAAAAGGGAAATCAAAATATTACATTTGTAGTTTCACAACAAAAACTTCTTGCACCAATTCGCACAATAATACAACAAACAAAGGTTCCTCTGTGCTTTCAACAGAACACAACCACTGTGTAAACCTCCTATGTCTCTGAGTACCACTTAGATCTCCCTTGGTGGAAAAGGGTTCCAATAATTTGGAAGGTAAGGGAATGAGAGAGAGAGAGAGAGAATGACAACAATTCCACAAATGCTTCAATTGCATCCATCAACAAAACCCCTCTGCCTAGAGAGGTTTATTGCGAGAGAAATTCTTGCCCCCACTCCCCATCGATAGGAAGTTAGTGGGGAAGAAGGGAAGAAGGGAACCTGTCCTCCTGACACGTTCCCATTAATTAATTAATTAATTATTAATTAATTATTAAATTAATTAAATCAAATTTAATTAACTATTTAATTAATCTTTAAATATCATATATTGAAATAAAATTAAATCACATTTAATCTATTTCTCCTCTAACCTATAGTTTTAATGCACATCTCATGCACATTAAATTCTAACCTATAGTTTTTAAATATGAATCAAATTCACATTTAAATTAATATTTGAACTCTTTCAAATTAAATTCTCTCATATAATTTAATATGGATCATATTCACATTAAATTTATAATATAAAGTTCCAAAACTTTATATTATTACGTATCTATATACATTAATGTTTATTCCCTAATGAATTTGAAAATTTTAAATTCAAACGATCTAAGAACCCTTTACGAGCTAGAAGGTGGACCTAATAGACCTATAGATCAGAAGCTCCAACGATACGAGATTATTCGGTCTCATTAACCTCCTAATCACCATTCGTTAATTGTGAGAACACTCCACTAAAGTCCCACAACTGCATTCTTCTCACTGCAGATATATTTCTGCGTCCACGAATATTGACCAATAACGACAAGTCAATCCTTCACGAATGTTCGTAAGACCAGCTGGGTCAAATTACCGTTTTACCCCTTAGTTACATCTTGTACCTTAAGTATCAGTGTTTCTCTAATGAACAATTTGTTTGTGGTCCTACCAACAAATAGAAGTCCTCTCGGGCCAATGAGAGGGTCGGGTCTTTTGTTCAAGTCCCGGAGGCACCACTTAAGAGAACATTCATCTACTTACCCTAGTAGTCGAAAAGGAGTAAATTTCATCTTGCTAGGCTAAGTTCCCAGCTGCTCACTCGGTCTTGTCCCCAAGAAGGTAGGCATATTGAGTCGACGAATCTGGCCACTCTCACCCATACTAGTCAAAGGACAATCCCTGCAACAGAGTTCGTGAACTCGCCCCGTGATTGAGATCAAGTGGCCTAGGTCATCCTAGTGAAATAGAAACCTAGCTAGTCAACGGAGCTACATCTAGTGGTTACTATTTCACGGTCCGGTCTTATGTAATCTCATTACATAGGATATCCCCACTCACATGTCATCTACACGAACACGTTAAGATCAAAGTGTTTGTATCAAATACAAAGTGGGCCACATCCATAGTATTACCAGGGTAAGGTACCCAAACCTTATCCCCTTACTATAAACCCTTTAGGTTGTATCTCGAACCGAGATCCTTTTTATGTACACTACATTCAGTTCAAGAGATATTTTACAGCCTTGGATGTTTAGTTTATTGGATTTAGGGTTAAAACAAGAGCAATATTGTAAATAACGAACAATAACTCTTTATTGAAATAATAACACTTTATTACAATAATTAGAACAAAAATTACAAACTACGAGTTTTATGGCATAAACCTCAACAGATCCTACCTGTGTGCCCACTACACACTATTCAAGGTCTCGTAAACATGACCCTTAAGCTTAGTTTATTGGATTTTAAGTTTTAATTGCGAGATTATAAGATTTGAGGAAAAATAATACTTTATTTATAACCATCAAATAATTACAAACTACACGAGTTTAGAGCATAAATCCCAACAGTATGCATGTTTAGGATTCATGAGTATTAATATAAGAGTTATATTAATTTATGAAACAAATGTTATATCTTTAAGTATAATTATATAAGTGTTATATTAATTAAAAATAAACATACAACATATAGTTGCCTTAGTGAAATATAATTGTTATATTCAATTCTTGATAATGTTATAGGTTGTCTATTTTTATAATTGTTATAAAAAGAGATAGACATTTTAAATCTATAACAAAGATAAAGGCATGCTCACTTAGGGTTAACAAATTCCAATTAATTCCAATGCGATTAGAAATTAGGACCCGATTCGTTTTAATAGTTAAATAGATGAATAACTTATAAAGTTAAAGTTACAAGAGAATTCACCTGGTGAGATCCTGTCTAAGGCTAGAGGTATTTAAGCTGACGGTTTATGGAACACTTCCTACTTGGGGATCTATCAAGTACTTGAGTTTAGTTAACTCGATTTTATGAGTATGCACGTGTGAGATGTGAGGCTTTAAAGCTTTTATCACCTAGACATCATAGGTAAAATTCCTTTCTTGAACAAATTAACTAGACTTAGGTTAATCTGTTGGGATGTATGCCCTAAACTTGTGTTGTTTGTAATATTTGACGTTCATAAATAAAAGTTATTTTTCATCAAACCTTGTATCTCACATTTCAAACTTAATCCAATAAACTAAGCTCCAGGGTCATTCACATTTATGAGAGCTTGGACCGTGTGTCTTGGACACACAGGTAGAATCATGTTCGAGTAATGACCCGAATGGTCTACAGTATATGGATAGGGTTGGAAACCTCATTCTGGTAACACTATGGATGTAACCAACTTTGTATTTGATACAAACGAGGCAATCCAAATCGTTCATGTAGTTGACATGCGAGTAGGGGCATCATGTGCAATGTGTCTGTACAAAACCGAGCCGTGAATTATTAGACCAACTGATGTAACACCGTTAACAGTTTAGGACTAAATAATTTGTAGATGACCATTAGTGACTCGACCTTAATCCTGAGGTGTTACGGACTCCTGTCTATTGAGTTGTTCCTTAGACTAGTACGGGTGAGAGTAGGCCAGAGTTGCCACTCAATATGCCTACATTCTCAGGGGTGGAGCCATGTGGGTAGCTGGGAATTTAACTTTGCGAGATGGAATTCACTCGTTCTCGAACTAGGAAAACTAGATGGGTTGTTCCCTTAAGTACTGACTCCAGGGCTTGAACAACGGGGTCCCACCCTCTCATTGGTCCGAGAGGATGTTGTTTATGTTAGGACCATAAACAAGTTGTTCATTAGAGAATCAGTGGTACTTAAGGAGAAAGAGGTAGGCACAAGAATGGTAATTTAACCCAACTGTGACTATGAAAACCTGTGAAGGGTCGACTCATGGGTATTGTTGCATAAAAATTGCAATACCGTAAGTGTACGGGTAAAGTTTTAATATAGTGATTTGAGTTCCAAGTATTGTCCTTAGGAATGGTTTTCTAGATTCATTAATAACCAAGATATTAATCCTTAAATTTATCTAAGGAAATAGAAATTTGTCAAACGTAGAACAAAAATAAACTAAATGTACAAGTGGAGACACGAATATGGGAGAAACATTAGGGGAATTGATTTCACTAATTATTTCATTATCTTAGCACATGGAATTGACTATAAACAAGAAGTTAAATATATTCAAAAGACTCTCTCGAGCTCTAGTGATTCTCATGCATAGTGATAAACCCTAATCCTCCTTATAGATTTTAAAAGCATGCAAGACATTAAGCAACTTCTTAAAACGTTTCCCAAAGAACATTTCACTCTCGTGCAAAGATTTACTAAGGGTTTTGACAATTTTAATCTGTTCCAAGACTATTCTCTTGAAATCAACTTAAATCAATAACATGATGCTCATCTTGAGAGAAAAAGAAGCATTTAGAAATAACTACAAAAAATAACTCAACACAACCAAAAGTTTAATACAATAACTAAAATAAGTTCATAACTAGCTACATCAATCCCCTAACGATGAAAATTAACTACTCATAATCACTACAAAACATGTTAATTCTATAATAGAGTCCATAAACAAAACTACAAACTAAGAGAAAGAGAAAGAAAACTCTTCGGTGTTGATGTCGGTCCTCATTTTCGAGCTCCCGTCACGATCTCGGGCCTCCACTCTCGTGTTTGGCCTCTAAGGAATTCTCTTTTGCTCCTTTCAGAGTGTATGTCTCGAAAATAGGTCTAAAAATCTATCAAATTCAACTCCCCTTCTCAATTGCACAACATATTCTATATATAAAAGTTATCGGGCACCGCGTTGCAACCATAGGCACAATGTTGCAACGTCATCCCTACACGCGTGGTTATATAAGGAAAATGATACAACATTGAGACGCCGTGCAAAACGTCTCAATGCTGCGACGTATAAGTGTGCTCAACATATCAATTCGTCGTTGCGACACTGTAAAGCAACGTCTCAACGCCGTCACCACGGGTCTTCAAGGCCAAGATCCAGCAAGCTCGGTGTCTCAACACCCTGATTGGCATCATAACACCCTGGCTCGGGTCCAATAGCTTGTTTTGGCTCTCTTCTTCTACTTGCTTCAACTTTTATGCTTTATTGACCTCAATTTGAGCCTTAATTCATCGAGATCTCTCTAATTGCTTCGTTATTGCTCATAATCTGAATTTCAATAGATTATATGTTGGGATGTATGTCCTCACCTCGTGTAGTTTGTAATATTCCAAGTTGTAAATAGTTAAGAGTTATTTATTTGAACTTTGTGTCTCGCATATTTCATAAACTTAATCCAATAAACTAAGCTCCAGGGTCATTGTATTATGAGAGAAATAAGAACTTGAACAGTGTGTAGTGGACACACAGGGAGGATCACGTTCGAGTTAATGACCCGAACGGTCTACAGTATACGGATAACATTGGAGACCTAATCCTGGATACACTATGGATGCGGCCCGCTTTGTATTAGATACAAACGAGGTGATCCAGCTCGTTCATGTGGTTGACATGCGAGTGGGGGCATCCTGTGCAATGAGATTGTACAAGACCGGACCGTGAATTATTAGACTTACTGATGTAACACCGTTAACAGTACAGGGCTAATAATTTCGTAGATGACCATTAGTGACTCAACCTTAATCCTTAGCGTGTTACGGACTCCTGTCTGTGGGGGTCTGTCCTTTGACTAGTACGGGTGAGGGTGGTCACTGTTGCTCGCCCAATATGCCTATCTTCTCATGGACAAGACCACGTGGGGGTTGGGAACTTGACTACGCAAGAAGGAATTCACACGTTCCCGACTTAGGAAAACTAGAGGGGTTGTTCCCTTAAGTGTTGTCTCAAAGGCTTGAACAACGAGGCCCCACTCTCTCATTGACCTGAGAGGGTTGTTGTTTATGGTTGGACCATGCAACGTAGTTGTTCATTAGAGGAACAATGAGATTTAAGGAGCAAGAGGTAGACACAGGGGTAAAACGATATTTTGACTCAGCAGTGCCTACGAACAACCAGTGAAGGGTCGATTCACAGGTATTGGTTATATCGATGGACAAAACTTGTCCTACAATGATGTGAGTGCACCTACGACCTTTAGTGGAGTGTTACCGTAGCTAATGAATGTTGAATAACCGGGTCAAAGAGTTTGACAGGTTAGTCTCGGATCATTGGAGCTCGTCACGTGTAGGTCCATTAGGTCCCTCAGTTGGCTCAAATTGGACAAATTGAGGGTTTACAGTTTGGTGTGAATTTGAAGTTTTCAAATTCATTATTTGGGTATTTATGTCATTTATATGAGATATAGATGACATAATATATAGTTTGATCGGAATGAGATTCATAATAAACTATTGTATAGCCTAATTGATTAATTAGTGCTAATTGAAGAAATTGATTTGAGAGAAATTAAATTGAATGTGATTCAATTTAAAAATTCACAATTATGCAAATGAGATTTGTATAATAAGGTATGAGATACCTTATATTATATAATATGCAAATATGATTTATATATCATATAGTTGTGGTAATGGTGAATTGGTGGAGATTTTAACTCTACCACACACCATTATAAATAGGTGCATTCAAAGGCATCTCATTAAGCTTTTGCCATTTTTTGGATTTTCATTCAAAGAGAGCATTCTCTTTTCTCTCATTCTCTCTCAACTCTCTCAAATCTCTCCTCACCCAAAATACAAAGGGAGTCCCACATACTCTCCCTCAACCTCCCGAGAACAACCGAGAAGACGTTTTGGAAGTGTCTTGCAACACTGTTCGAGGTTCATTCGAGGAGATCGTTGGTTCGAGAGAGATCGTGACCGAAGGAGGAAAGCATTGAAGAAGTGTTCTTCAACAAGTAACGTTTACCTTATTTTTTTCCCCTATTCTTTTGCATGTTTAGCCTAGAATTAAAGTTGTTTAGTTCAATTTTAAGATAGAATTACACAACGAATCAACGACGTTTCACAACGTCTTCCGTTGCGAAATTCTAAATCCCTACATTATACACGTGAAAGCCCTGAAATCAATCCAAAAACTAGCAAAATCTAAGCTTAAGAATAGCACATTTTTTGTTCTATCAAATACCCTCAAACTTAAACTTTTGTTTGTCCCAAGCAAAAAACAGAATAAAACCATAAAATGATCTTTCTCATGCATACATCAAACTCGGGCCTTAAAGATTAGAAAGAAAATATTAGCAACCACAGGAAATAATCAAACATGATACTTCAACAACCAATGTAAAATTTTTCCTAAGTATCCCTACGTGTATGTGTGATTAACCTTCATTTCCTTTATCTTTACTAGCCCGGAACAACTTTACCAAGTTCTCCATTAAACTTCCCTCTACACTGGCCATAAATCCTAATCTTTAAGTCTGCTCACAATCAAGAAACAAAAAAACTCTATTTAGTACTGTTTTATTTTAACACATTTGTTTTTTCAACAATGAGTTCTTTTTATGCAAGGACACTAGCTTTCACACATCCACTGCAGGGACCCTTACTCAAAGCACTCACTCAATGAGTGACCTAACTGATCACAGTGAAGGTAGCTCTTTTTGTACTCGATTCTTTTAAGCACAATTCAACGACAACATATAACATATATAGAATTTTTCTCATTATGCACAAACATTCCAGAACATGCACTTCATATTGTCATTCATCCTATCATGTAGTTTAGCTCTCAAATCAGTCTTTACTCCTATCGAGGTGACATCGAACTTTTAATCCTGATAACTCTGTTCTAAGCATTCAAAACTAAAAGAACAAAGGCTATGTGCATAGACATTGCAGGAAAAACTCAAGAAAATTTTTTAATTTACTCAAATTCATATCATGCTTTCAAGTTTTAACAGGATCACGAAATTTCAATTAAATCTCCTCCTAGGCTATCCTAATCGTACTTATGCAAAAGATTAATCAACAAATCAACACATACTCAAGACTTCTGAAGAAAAATAAAAATAGTACACTCCCACCCCAAAACTTAAACTAAATATTATCCTCAATGTTTACAAAGTAAGCTCAAGTAAAGTAAGAAAACTAAGAGAGTGAACAATACTGTCCTGAGTAATGGAGACCTCTTTTTTTCTTCACATCCCTGATCGACCAAGTCACAAGAGAAATATTCCTACACAACGGGAGCACAGATCAAAGGAAGGACATCAATTGAAACAAACAAACTAAAAACTAAAACAAACAAACAAAACAACCAAACTAAAGACAAAATAGAATTAAATGAAAAGCTTGGGTTGCCTCCCAAGAAGCACTTTATTTAATGTATTTAGCTAGATTGAATCTTCCTTATGTGCTCAAGGTGGTCTCATCATTACATCCCTTGCCTTCAGATCATTCGTTCTTCCACCTGCTACCTTGTCTAGAGAGTCACTCAAAAAAATATTATTTCCAACATCAAAAGGAAGAACATTAGCTAATTCAATTTTCATACCAGAACTTATCTCATGGTCATCTTTTTGAGAAGTAAAGATTTGAAATTTAACCTCCTATTGTCCTACATGCAGCGTTAGGGTACTCTCATGCATGCTTATGTCTGCTTTGCTGGTAGCTAGGAATGATCTTCCCAGAATAATGAGAATCCCAAAATCCTCTTCCATGTCCAGGACAAGGAAGTCCACAAGGAACACGAACTTGTCCACCTTGACCAGGACGTCCTCCACTATTCCCCATGGATAAGTCATAGACCTGTCTGCCAGCTGTAGGGGCACTGTTGTGGGCTTGACCTCCCCCAAACTTAGTCTCCTAAAAACAGAATAAGGCATCAAATTATTACTGACACCTAAATCAGCTAAAACTTTAAAGTTAAAGTTGCTTATAGAGTAGGGAACAGTAAAACTCCACGGATCCTTCAGTTTCTGGGGCAACTTGCGCTGCAAAATAGATTTGCATTATTTAGACAAATTCATTGTCTCATACTCCTTCAGCTTCTGCTTTTTGAATATGATTTGTTTCATGAATTTTACATAATTGGGTATCTGTTCTAAAGCATCTGAAAAAGGAATACTGATGCTAAGCCTTTTTAAAGACATCTAAATTTTTTTGAAATTGCAGATCCGTATATTTCTTTACAAAGTGTTGTGGATAAGGAATAACATTTAAATTAGAAGGGATAAAGATCTTATTTTGTTTCTCCTGCTTAATGTCATTGGTAAGTTGTGACTTCCCAGTTGTCACCTCAGGAGTTTTTTTCTGTTCAACCTCCTCTCTTATGAGCTTCTTTCCACTCCTCAGTGTAACAGCCTTATAGGTTTCCCTTGGATTTACCTCTGTATCACTGGGGAACTTACCTTTCTGAAGGTTGTGGATCATTGTGCCCATTTGACTGATCTGGGTCTCGATGTTCTTGATGGCAGCTCCTGGACTACTCACTACACCACTCAGACTGGTGAGTGCATTATCCAGCTGGTTTGCCCTATTCCTGGATTCACTTATAAAGGAGCTCATTGTTTCCTCTAGGGATGACTTCCTCTCAGCTTGGTAGGAAGTAGAAGCATAACCTGAAGGGGGATTCAACACATTCTTATTATTAGCATATGAAAAACTTTCATGAGACCTCAAACTTGGATGATATTATGTTGGGATGTTATTCTGAGTTTGACTTCCTCCATAGTTGTTGCTCCTATTATTTAGATAATGTACTTTCTCCATGTTAAATTCTTCGTTAAGCTGGAAGCACTGAGGGGTAGCCAAAGAGGCTACAAATTGTGAAGGTCCTGCAAGTCTAGAAAGAACATGAGTGAGAGATGCCATTTGTGATTTAAGAGCAGTTACCTTATCAAGTTCATAAAGACCAGCTACTGGTCTAGATTTCTCTTTGTCCATGGGCCACTGGTAGCTGGTAGTTGACATCTCTTATAGAAGGGCTCGAGCTTCTGGCACAGTCTTTTCCATGATAGCGCCTCCAGCAGTGGCATCCAAAATGGTCCTTGTCTAACCTGAGAGTCCATTATAAAATAATTGGATCTGTAACCAATATGGATACCCATGATGTGGGCAACTCCTCAGTATGTCTTCGTAACGCTCCCAGGCCTCAAACAACTACTCTCCCTCATACTTCCTGAAGATCCCTATCTTAGTCCTCATTTTTGTAACTTTTACTGATGGAAAAAATTTGGTCATGAAGGCTTAGGCAAACTCCTCCCAAGAAGCGATACTTCCGAGTTGGAGGGACCCCAACCAATCCTTAGCTCTACCTGTAAAGAAAAAGGAAAGAGACGTAAGCGAATGCAATCAGCAGGAATACCATTTAGTTTAACAGTGCCACAGATTTCAAGAAAATTTTATAGATGAGAGTTAGGGTCCTCTGTGGCTAGCCCCTTAAATGCATTCTCTCTAACCATCTAAATTAGCCTTGCTTTCAACTCAAAATTGTTAGCATTAATAGGGCCTGAACTATTCCAACCTCTTGAGAATTAAACACATATTGAAAATACTTCCTGATGGGTTTAGGTTCATTAGCCATCTCTCGATTTTCCATCTGAGAATTTTCTACTTTATTCTCCCTCAAAAGTCTTCGGCAGGTCTTTTCAATTTCAGGGTCTAAAGGTGTAAGGTCTGCAGCCTTATCCTTTCGCATACACCTTGAGAAAAGGGTCAGAAAACAAAAATAAATACCAAACAAAAAAAAACAAAAAGAAATAAAATAAGGGAAACAAAAATATTAACAAAAAATTTAGTCTAAAATCAAAAAAAAATCTCCTAATATTAATCAATCTAAATAATCGTCATTCCCCGGCAACTACGCCAAAAAATTGTTGCGTAAAATTGCAATACCGCAAGTGTACGAGTCAAGTTTTAATATAGTGATTTGAGTTCCAAATATCGTCCTCAGGAATGTGTTTTCTAGATTGATTAATTACCAAGATATTAATCCTTAATTTATCTAAAGAAATAGAAATTTATCAAAGGTGGAACAAAAATAAACTAAATATACAAGTGGAGACACGAATATGAGAGAAACGTTAGAGGAATTGATTTCACTAATTATTTCATTATCTTAGCACATGGAATTGACTACGATTGTGAGATTATAAACAAGAAGTTAAGGATATTCAAAAGTCTCTCTCGAGCTCTAGTGATTCTCATGCATAACGATCAACCCTAATCCTCCTTATAGATTTTAAAAGCATGCAAGACATTAAGCAACTTCTTAAAACGTTTCCCAAAAAATCCTTCACTCTCGTGTAAGGATTTACTAAGGGTTTTGACAATTTTAATCTAATCTAAGTTTATTCTGTCGAAATCAACTTAAATCAGTAACATTATGCTAATACTGGCCAGAGAAAAAAAACATTAAAAAAGAGCTACCAAAAATAACTCAACACAACAAAAAGTTCAATACAATAACTAAAATAAGTCATAACTAGCTACATCAATCCCCTAACTATGAAAATTAAGTACTCATAATCACTGCAAAACATGTTAATTCAATAATAGAGTCTATAAACAAAACTACGAAGTAAGAGAAAGAGAAAGAAAACTCTTCGGTGTCGATGTCGATCCTCGTCTTCGAGCTCCCATCACGATCTCGGGCTTCCACTTTCGTGGTTGGCCTCCAAGGAATTCTCTTCTGCTCCTTTCATAGTGTATGTCTCGAAGATAGGTCTAAGAATCTATCAAATTCGGCTCTCCTTCTCAAATGCACAACATATTCTATATATACAAGCTATCAGCACGGCACTGCAACGTCGTGCCCTGGATGCGTGGTTATATAAGGAAAATGATGTAGCGTTGAGATATCGTGCACAGAGTCTCAAAGCTGCGACGTATAGGCGAGCTTAACATATCAGTTTGGCGTTGTCGTCACCACGAGTCTTCAAGGCCAATATCCAACTGTTGGGATTTATGCCCTAAACTTGTGTAATTTTTTATCAATTAAATAAAGGGTTATTTGTTTTGATAGAATTATAGTCTTGCTCTATAAATCCAATAAACTAAGCTCCAAGGTTAAAACATATATCTTGAAAATCAGTGTAGTGGACACTATTTGGATTGTGTTCAAGAATATAACCTAAATGGTCTATGATATAAGAATAAGATTGGAAACCTCATTCTGGAAACACCATGGATGCGACCCATTTTGTAATTAGTACAAATGAGGTAATTCAACTCATTCATGTAGTTGAATGCCAGTGGGGGCATTTTGTATGAAAAGTTCATACAAGACCGGACCGCAAATTATTAGTCTAACCAGTGTAACACTGTTAACAGGATAAGACTAGTAATTTATAGATGGTCATTAGTGACTCGATCTGAATCCTGAGCAAGTTAAGCACTACTACTTATAGGAGTTTGTCCTTAGACTAGTATGGGTGAGAGTGGCCTGTAGCCGACTCAATAAGCCTACCTTCTAAGGGACAGAACCTCATAGGTAGCATGGAACTTAACTGTGCAAGATGGAATTCTCTCATTCCTACACTAAGGAATTAGATAGGTTGTTCCCTTAAGAACTGACTCCAGGTCTTGAACAACGGGGCCTTGCCCTCTATGAGGGTATGAGTCTAAGGTAGGACCTTAGACTTGTTGTTCATTAGAGGATCAGTGGTGCTTAAGGAGCAAAGAGGTAATCACATGGGTAAAACGGTAATTTGACCCATCCGTGATTACGAACAACCTGTGAAGGGTCGACTCATGGGTAATGACTATATCGGTGGACACAATATTATCTACAGAGATAAGAGTGCAAATACAAGTCTATAGTGGAGTGACTTGTAGTTAATGAATATTAATTAACTGGATCAAAGAGTTTGATCAGTTAATCTCATATCATTGGAGCTCATGAACTGTAGGTCCATTAGGTCCCTCCGTTGGCTCAACATGGTAATATTGAGGGTATAAAGTTATGAATGAAATTGAAGTGTTCAATTTCATACATGAGGTGTTATATCAATTATATATGATATAATTAATATAATATATAGTTTTAATGTGAATTAGATTCACATATAAACCATATACTAAAGAGAGAATAAAGGAAGGGTAGGATGATCATTTCCATCCTATTTCCCTATATATATGGTTGCATGAGATGCAACTAGGTTAAGTGATTCCAAGCCTTTGTTGTGTTGTTGGAAAGGTTCCAAAAACACAAACATCTCTCTCACAACATCTCATTTCTCCTAAAGGGAACCAACATTCCTCCCTCACCTAGAGAACAACGGAGAAGATCTAGTGGTCGTGTCTTATTCCGTTCGTGGTTCTTGTTGCTGAGATCTTGATCGTGAGAGAGGAGGAGCACTTGAAGAAAGGTCCTTCAAAGGTAATATTTCTTGTTTTCCATTATGTTTATATGCTTAACAAACAACAAAAACAAAATAATTCACATATTATACAGATCATGCGCTTCATATTGTCATTCGCCCTATCCTGTAGTTTTAACTCTCAAATCAGTTCTTAGACCTATCGAGATGACATCAAACTTCTAAGCCTAACAACTTTGTTCTAAGCTTTTCAAAACTACAGGAACACATGCTAAGTGCATAATAGTGCAGGAAAAACTCAAGAAAATTTTTAAATTAACTCAAATTCATGTCATGCTCTCAAGTTTCAGCAGAATCAAAAGGATTTCCAATTAAATCTCATCCTAGGCTATCATGATCATACTTGGCTATCATGATCATACTTGTGCAAAAGATTAATCAACCATTCAAAGACATACTGGGATGGGCCTCAACGGATGAGCAACATCCCACCCCCAAACTTAAACTAAACATTGTCCCCAATGTTTGCAGAACTAAGCACACATTAAGTGTCAGGGTAAGAGTGAACAATATTGTCCTGGTTTATGGAGCTCTTTATGGTATTCTGGGATAGCCAAAGCATGTATGTTGGAGTTCCTCAGTATGGGAGCATGGATTTCAACGAAAAAGGGCACCTCCACAACCTACAAAGCAAAACAACAAACTAGTAAGGAAACTAAGAATGGAAGAACAACAAAAAACAACTAACGCAAGCTAAAGGCAGAAAAGAAAAAGTAAGTAAAGCTTGGGTTGCCTCCCTAGAAGCGCTTTCTTTAACGTCTTTAGCTAGACTGTACTCCCTCAAGGTGTTTCTTTCCTTGCTTGCAGCGCCTGGAGTGATGTGTTCATTTGGCCAATCTGGGTCTCTATATTCTTTATTGCAGCTCCATGACTGGTCACTATACCGAGATAAAGCCGGTGATCGACTTCCACTGGTTGGACCGACTGATTCAAATATGAAGGAGTGCAATGTGTCTTCAAGAGATGGTTTCCTCTCTGATGCAGAAGCATGCCCTGTAGGGGGATTCAACACATTTTTGTTATTGGCATAAGAAAAGTTTTCATGATACCTCAAACCTGGATTGTAATGTGTTGGTAGATTATTCTCGAGTCCGATTTCCCCATAGGTGTTTCGCTTCCATTGTTCGAGTAGTGCAATTGCTCCATAGTAGATTCTCCATTGGGTGGAGCATTGAGAGGACATCCTCATGCGTGATGATCTTGCAAAATTATTCAGGGCATGAGTGAGGGATGCCATATGAGATTTAAGGGAGGTTACCTCATCCAATTTATATAATCCAGCTACTGGCTTCGATCTGTCATTTTCTGTAGGCCACTGGTAGCTGGCAGTTGACACTTCTTCCAAGAGGGCACGTGCTTCTGGCACAGTCTTCGCCATGAAAGCTCCTCCAGCAGTGGCATCCAGAATGGTCCTGGTCTTACCTTCCAGTCCGTTATAAAATAGTTGCACCTGGAGCCAATCTGGGTAGCCATGTTGTGGGCACCTCCTGAGCATGTCTTTGTACCTTTCCCATGCTTCAAATAATTGTTCTCCCTTTTGCTGCCTGAATGTCCCAATCTCAGTCCTTAACTTTACAGCTTTCACAGGTGGAAAGAATTTTGTCATGAAGGCTTGGGCCAACTCCTCCCAGGAAGTGATACTCCCTGAGGGAAGGGACCCTAGCCACTCTTTCGCTCTACCCTGCAAAGAAAAAGGAAAGAGACGTAAGTGAATACTATCAGCAGAGATACCATTCATTTTAAATGTACCACAGATTTCCGAAAAATTTTGAAGATGAGAGTTAGGATCTTCTGTGGCTAGGCCTCTGAAAGCACCTTCCCTAACCATTTGTATCGGTCCTGTCTTAAGTTCAAAATTGTTAGCATTGATAGGGGCATGGACTATTCCAGCCTGCTCAGAATTAAACACATGTTGGAAATACTCCCTGATAGGTTTAGGGTTATTGATGAGCTCCTGATCAGCCATTTCTTGAGGTTCTGCTCTTCCTTCCCATAGGAGTCTCCTACAGGTCCTCTCGATCTCAGGATCAAAAGGGTGCAAATCTGCAGCTCTCCCCTTGGGCATACACCTGGAGGAACAAAAAGAAAGAGATTAGATAAAAAGAGAAACACAAAGAACTAGAAAATAAAACATAAAATAAAGACATAAAACATAAAACTTGGGTTGCCTCCCAAGAAGCGCTTTCTTTAACGTCTTTAGCTAGATTCGTGACTTATCGTAAGGCATAAAATTGCTCATATTTCTTCGGGCCCTTCTTGCTCGAATTGATGTATCCTTCTAAGTCTAAAAGGCTAACCTGTTTTTCTTGATGTAGCCTTAGAGGAGAACCACATAAGGGACCACAAACCAAAAACCAAAGTAGTGTTGAGTGAGTTAGACGGAACAATAGCAAAGGTTGCTAATACACTAGTACGTCAACAAGAGTTGTTGATACTAGTTTGTCTAGTCAAGAGAGTTCATCTCAAGAGTTGAGTATGCCTCAACGTAGTGGGAGGGTTGTAATACAGCCTGACCGTTACATGGGTGTAGCTGAAACCCAAGTTGTTATACTAGATGACAACTTCGAGGATCCATTGACTTATAATCAAGCAATGGTTGACAAAGACAAAAACAAATGGGTCATAGCCATGGACTAAGAAATGGAGTCTATGTACTTCAATTCTGTTTGGGATCTTGTAGATAAGCCTGATGGGGTAAAACCTATAGGTTGTAAGTGTATCTACAAGAGAAAGCGTGGTGTAGATGGGAAGGTGCAAACCTTTAAAGCTAGACTAGTAGCAAAGGGTTATACCCAGGTTGAAGGGGTTGACTATGAGGAGACCTTTCACCTGTTGCTATGGTAAAGTCTATCCGTATCCTTCTTGCCATTGTCGCATATTATGACTATGAGGTATGGCAAATAGATGTCAAGACATCCTTTTTGAATGACAATCTTGAGGAAAACATCTACATGGACCAACCCAAAGGGTTCATTGAACCAGGACAAGAGCAAAAGGTTTGCAGGCTTAAAAGGTCAATTTATGGACTGAAACAATCCTCTAGGTCCTGGAATATAAGATTTGATGAGGCAATCAAATCTTATGGCTTTGACCAGAATGATGATGAACCTTGTGTTTACAAGAAAATCATCAATAGTTCTGTCGCATTCCTGATTCTCTATGTGGATGATATCCTACTCACTGGGAATGATGTAGGTTATCTTACTGACATCAAGGAATGGCTAGCTACGCAATTCCAAATGAAAGACTTGGGTGATGCGCAGTTTGTTCTTGGGATCCAGATTGTCCGGAACCGCAAGAATAAAACCCTAGCCTTATCTCAAACATCTTACATAGACAAAGTGTTGTCAAGGTTTAAGATGCAAGATTCCAAAAATGGCTTGTTGCCTTTTAGACATGGAATCCATTTGTCTAAGGAACAGTGTCCTAAGACATCTTAAGGAGTTGAGGATATGAGACGGATTCCTTATGCATCGGTTGTTGGGAGCTTGATTAATGTCATGTTGTGTACTAGGCCTGACATCTGTTTTGCAGTTGGGATGGTCAGTAGGTATCAATCCAATCCAGGACTTGAACATTGGACAACGATTAAAACAATCCTTAAGTATCTTCGGAGAACAAGGAACTACATGCTTGTGTATGGGCTAAGCATCTGATCCTTACAGGATACACGGATTTTGACTTTCAGACTGATAAAGATTCTCGGAAATCTACATCAGGGTCAATATTCACTCTTAACGGAGGAGTTGTAGTATGGCGAAGCGTCAAGCAAGGATGCATCGTTGATTCCACCATGGAGGTCGAATATGTAGCAGCTTATGAAACAGCTAAAGAGGTCGTTTGATTAAGGAAATTCATGCTAAATTTGGAAGTTGTTCCAAATATGACTTTGCCCATCACGTTGTATTGCGATAACTGTGGTGCAGTGGCGAATTCGAGGGAACCCCAAAGTCACAAGAGAGGAAAGCACATTGAGCGAAAATATCATCTCATCCGCGAGATCGTGCATAGAGGAGACGTGATTGTCACGAAGATAGCCTCAGAGCACAACATTGTTGATCCTTTTACAAAGGCTCTCACGGCTAAAGGGTTTTAGAGTCACCTAGAAGGTCTAGATTTACAAGTCTTCCCCAACTAAGGCATGTGGGAGTATTTTGTACAAAGGGGTTTAAATGCCCTAGTTTATTGTATTTACATTACTGTAATGTTTTAGTACTCCACAAGCTTTAGGTCAAGTGGGAGATTGTTGGGATTTATGCCCTAAACTTGTGTAATTTTTTATCAATTAATAAAGGTTATTTGTTTTGACAGAATTACAGTCTTGCTCTATAAATCCAATAAACTAAGCTCCAAGGTTATAATATATATCTTGAACATTAGTGTAGTGGACACTATTTGGATTGTGTTCAAGAATATAACCTAAATGGTCTATGGTATAAGAATAAGGTTGGAAACCTCATTTTGGAAGCACCATGGATGCGGCCCATTTTGTAATTAGTACAAATGAGGTAATCCAACTCATTCATGTAGTTGACATGCGAGTGGGGGCATCCTGTATGAAGAGTTCATACAAGACCGGACTGCAAATTATTAGTCTAACAAGTGTAACACCGTTAACAGGATAAGACTAGTAATTTATAGATGGTCATTAGTGACTCAACCTGAATCTTGAGCAAGTTAAGAACTCCTGCTTATAGGAGTTTGTCCTTAGACTAGTATGGGTGAAAGTGGCCTGTAGCCGACTCAATAAGCCTACCTTCTCAGAGACAGAACCTCGTAGGTAGCTGGGAACTTAACTGTGCAAGATGGAATTCACCCATTCCTACACTAAGAAATTAGATAGGTTGTTCCCTTAAGAACTGACTCCAGGTCTTGAACAACGGGACCCACCCTCTATGAGGGTATGAGTCTAAGGTAGGACCTTAGACTTGTTGTTCATTAGAGGATCAGTGGTGCTTAAGGAGCAAAGAGGTAATCACAGGGATAAAACGGTAATTTGACCCAACCGTGATTACGAACAACCTGTGAAGGGGTCGACTCATGGGTAATGACTATATTAGTGGACACAATATTATCTACAGTGAGGAGAGTGCAGCTACAAGTCTATAGTGGAGTGACTTGTAGTTAATGAATATTAATTAACTGGATCAAAGAGTTTGATCAGTTAATCTCATATCATTGGAGCTCATGAACTGTAGGTCCATTAGGTTCCTTTGTGGGCTCAACATGGTAATATTAAGGGTATGAAGTTAGGAATGAAATTGAAGTGTTCAATTTCATACATGAGGTGTTATATCAATTATATATGATATAATTAATATAATATATAGTTTTAATGTGAATTAGATTTACATATAAACCATATACTAAAGAGAGAATTAAGGAGGGGTAGGATGGTCATTTTCATCATATTTCCCTATCTATATGGTTGCATGAGATGCAACTAGGTTAAGTGATTCCAAGCATTTGTCATGTTGTTGGAAAGGTTCCAAAAACACAAACATCTCTCTCACAACATCTCATATCTCTTAAAGGGAACCCACATTCCTCCCTCACCTAGAGAACAATGGAGAAGATCCAGTGGTCGTGTCTTATTTTGTTCGTTGTTCGTGTTGCTGAGATCTTGATCGTGAGAGAGGAGGAGCACTTGAAGAAAGGTCCTTCAAAGGTAATATTTATTGTTGTTCATTATGTTTATATGCTTAATCTAGTCGTTTTTGTTCTTAAATAAAATCGTTGTAACTAAATCAAGAGCGCGCGATTCACAAATGCTTCCGCTGCGGGACTCGTTTCCCTTCACCAACAAGCTCGGTGTCTCAACGCCCTAATTGGTGTCGCAACGCCCTGGGCTCGGGTCCAATAGCTTGTTTTGGCTCTCTTTTTCTACTTGCTTCAACTTTTATGCTTCATTGACCTCAATTTGAGCCTTAATTCATTGGGATCTCTCCAATTACTTCGTTATTGCTCGTCATCTGAAATTCAATAGATTAAAACACGTGAAAGCACTGAAATCAATAAAAAAAAAAACTAGCAAAATCTAAGCCTAAGAATAACACATTTTGTATACTATCAGGTATTGGTTATATCGATGGACACAACTTGTCCTACGATGAGGAGAGTGCAGCTACGGGGCTATACTGGATTGACCCCGTAGTTAATGAATGTTGATTTACGAGATCAAAGAGTTTGGTCAGTTAATCTCGGATCATTGAAACTCGTGATCTGTAGGTCCATTAGGCCCATCGGTTTGCTCGATTATGGATTTAATGAGGGTATAAAGTTTGTAGTAAATTTGAAGTGTTCAAATTCACATAAAGGGTATTTATGTCAATTAAATAAGATATAATTGATATATAATATAGTTTGATGTGAATGAGATTCATATTAAACTATACTATAGCCTAATTATGGAATTAAGGTATAGTTGGTGAAATTGATTTGAGAGATTTTAAAATTGAATGTGATTCAATTTTAATTCAATATTATGCAAATGTGATTTGCATAAGAAGGTATATGATACCTTATACTATATACTATGCAAATATGATTTGCATATTATACCGTTGTGGTTAAATGGTAAATAGGTGGAGAATTTGTCACCACCACATGCCATTACAAAAGGATGATTTGTCACCACCACAATCAAGTCATTTTTTGGATTTCAACTCCAAAACTCGCTCAAATTCTCTCTACTCTCTCAACACTCATAACCAAAAGGGAACCCACCTTCCTCCCTCATCTGCCGAAGAACAACCAAGAAGATCTAAAGGAAGTGTCCTTATTCGTGGATTTGTTTGTGGATTGAGATCGTTGAGGAGATCGAGAGAGATCATAAAGATCGTTGCCGAATTCTGGAGAAGGAACACGAAAAGAAAAAAGTTTCTGCAAGAGGTATTTATCGCTGAAAATTCTTCCATCTCTTTAATGTTTAACCTACTCATAGCATGTGATTTATGTTGTAATTTTAAATACATTTCGACTAACACAACAGGGCAACGCGATTTGCATTGCTTCCGCTGCGGCATTCAATCTCATCAATTGTTATTCGAGCCATACTTTTGCTTTCCGTTGTCTTCTAAAATTTTACTTAAAATTAGGCGGGTAATCTTTACGATTCGTGTGATGAATGTTAAGGTTTGCAAAATTGAATATTTACATTTTTGGCACCTAGATTAGATTTACAATTCCGTTGAAAAGTTCGATGTAAGGGCCCGGTGTTTTTGACATTTTTTTATTGTAAATCGAGTCCGTAAGTCCGTGTTCTTCGTGGCAAATAGTTGGTGTGAAGATAGAAGGAAAACGAGTCAAGAATAGAAGGTGTTTTGTTCTGTACAGAGCACCATGTTGAGACGTTGTGCAACGACGTCTCAATGTCATGCTTGCAGGCGGAGGCTTCCTGCAGGCGCAGCGTCTCAACGTTGTGGACGTTGCGACGCGGGTATGTTGCGTGGATGGCACGACGTTGAGACGCCACCCGCAACGTCTCAACGTTTTGCATAGTGGAGGCCTCATGCGAGCAATACGAGCGTTGAATGTGGAATACGAGTTATAATGTATAGTTATGCATGGTTAATTAATATAAGTGTTATATTAATTAAACTAAAGGCATTGACATACATTTATTTCATGTGATGATTGTATGTTATATAGTTTATTATTCATGTGATGAATGATCAAACACAATAACATAGAAATGTATATAACTTAAGTTAATTAATTAGCTTTAAATGGTTTAGAACTTGAATTAATGGACTTAGGTTTTCTAAATATAATAAGATTAGAATTATGAAACAATATGGTTTATGAATGGTGACCGATTAGTAACTCTGTCTAAGGCTGGAAGTATTTAACCTGACGGTTAACGGAATACCCCTACCTGGGAACCGACTTGGGAGTGAATTTGATCCGGAGATTCATGAATTATATTACGTGAGTGGCGCTTATTAATGGTTAATACATAAACTCACATAGACCTAAGTTTAATAAGTGTTATAGACTTATGTTAATCCTAAAATAGTCTATATTAAGAAAACGGAAGCAATTTAGGATCTTCAACACTCTAATTCGATCAAATTTGCAAAATAAAATGCATGTTCAAAGCTGGAAAAACAGAGGGATAAAAAACTCAACTTTAAAGATCAAATTCTCTTCACCTGGTGGATGATTTTCAACACGAACACTTTGTGGGCCACCTCTAGAGTCTTCCCTACCATCCTCAGGTCTTGGAATGGACTGTGGGATCCTAGGTTGAGAGAATTTGAGAGAAAAGTGCTCAAAGGTCACAAACCGAGAATTGAGAGAATTTTCATCAAACTTCATTAGAGTAACAACTCGACAGAGATGAGGATGAATTGAGATGGAGGTGGCAATTTTGGCCAATTTTGAGCTGAATCATCATAGGCAAGTTGGCAACTTGGATTTCATGGGAAATCCATGAAAATCCCCTTTTTTCTTTTTAATTTTAATTCAAAAATCAATAATAAATTGATTTTAAATTTAATTAATTAATTAATTTAATTAATTAATTTTTAATTTAATTTAATATCAAATATTAAATTAAATAAATTACTCGATCCCGATCGATTTTTCGAATATGAATCCTTATTCATGTTATAAACCGATCCAATATTTAAATCATATTTAAATATATTCACCTCCTTTTAATCATAGTTTAATTCATAATTAAGTTATGACTCATTAAATATATTACATATAATTAACGATTTCTCCCAAACCTGAATTTGAACAATTCAAATTCTTATCTCTCAAAATGTTACAAGGCTTAATCCGAGCTAGTATGAATCACCTAATGGACCTACAGATCATGAGCTCCAACGATACGAGATTAACCGACCAAACTCTTTAGCCTAGCTAATGAACATTCGTTAACCACCGGAACACTCCACTAAAGCCCAATGGTTGCACTCTCCTCACTGTAGATATATTTCTGTCCACTCGATATAACCATGATTAGTAAGTTGATCCTTCACAGGTCGTTCATAATTACAATTGGGTCAAAATTACCATTTTACCCCTGTAATTACCTCTTGTTCCTTAAGTCCCACTGATCCTCTAATGAACAATTGGTTTGTGGTCCAACCAGCAAACCGAATCCCTCTCGGGCCAATGAGAGAGGTGGGTCCTTTGTTCAAGACCCGGAGTAAGCACTTAAGTGAACAACCTCTCTACTAATCCCTAAAGCGGGTAGGAGTGAATTCCATCTTGCATAACTATGTTCCCAACTATCTACCCAGACTTATCCCTGAAATGGGAGGCTTATTAAGTCGGCAATCTCGGGTCACTCACACCCATGCAAATCTAAGGATAATCCGAATAAACAGGAGTTCATAGAACGCTCAGGATTAAGATCGAGTTACCTAGGTCATCGTATGAATATAGTCAGTTAAGACAGTAAACAGAGTTATAAAGTCTAAGTGACTAATTCGCGGTCCAATCTTAGGCAAACTCAATGCACAGGACGCCCCCACTTGCATGTCTCCACATGAACGATTTAGGATCACATCATTTGTACTCGCATGTCTCCACATGAACTATTTAAGATCACATCGTTTGTACTCTACAAATTGGGTCGCGTCCATAGTGTCCTCAGGAAAAGGTACCCAACCTTATCCTTATACTATAGACCGTTCTGGCTATAACTTGAACTTGATCCACTTTTATGTCACACATAAAGTTCAAGTATTCATTCTATAGCCAAGGGTTCTTTATTGATTAAGGTTACACATTACACACTTCACTTTATTCAATAACACATTTACTGAATAAATCTCAATAACATCTTTATTGCAAAATAGAATATACATTCAGTTTACAAAACCACGAGTTTTAGAACATAAAACGCAACAAACTCCCACTTGGACTAAAACGTCAGTGGGGTAAAACATGTTGAGCAAAGAAAAATTGCCCTACTGTACAACTCGTACTCCTAGACTCTCTAGGTGTCCCTCAAACACTTTATTCGTGAGGGGCTTTATAAACGGATCATCAATGTTGTGCTCTGAAGCGATCTGCGTGACAATCACGTCTACTCGTTGCACAATCTCCCTGATGAGATGATATTTGTGCTCTATGTGCTTTATGCACTCATGGCTTCTAGATTCTTTAGAATTTTCCACTGCACCATTATTGCCACAATAAAAGGGTGATAGACAAATTCATATTTAGAACAACTTCCAAATCAGTCAAGAACTTCTTAAGCCATACTGCCACCTTCGTTGCTTCACAAGTTGCGACGTACTCAACCTCCATGGTAGAGTCAACAATACAACCTTGCTTTATACTCCCCCATACTATAGCTCCTCCGTTAAAAGTGAACACTGATCCTGATGTGGATTTTCTCGAATCTACATCAGTCTGAAAATCATAGTCAGTGTATCCTTCAAGGATCGAATCATTTGCGTCATACACAAGCATATAGTCCCTCGTTCTCCTAAGATACTTGAGAATATTCTTAACGACAGTCCAGTGATCATATCCTGGATTGGACTGATACCTGCTGACAATTCTCACTGCATAACATATGTCGGGTCTAGTACATAGCATTTCATATATCAGACTACCGACAACTGAAGCATAGGGAATGCGTGTCATATCCTCAACTTCTTGAGGTGTCTTAGAACACTATTCCTTAGACAAATGAATTTCATGCCTTAAAGGTAATGAACCCTTCTTGAAATCCTACATCTTATATCTAACCAACATCTTGTCAATATAAGATGTCTGAGACAGTGCTAGCGTTTTGTTCTTGCGGTTCGGAACAATTTGGATTCCAAGGAAAAACTGAACCCCTCCCAAATTTTTCATCTGGAATTGGGCGCTAGCCATTGCTTAACGTTAGTAAGGAGTTCTACATCATTCCCAATGAGCAAGATATCGTCTACGTATAGAACTAAGAAAGCTACAGTGGTATTGACTATCTTCTTGTAAACACAAGATTCGTCAATATTCTGTTCAAAGCCATAAGATTTGATCCCGTATCAAATCTTATATTCCAAGATCTATATGGGATCAAATCTTATATTCCAAGATCTATATGCTTGTTCTAGATGCTTCTTTCAATCCATAGATGGATCGTTTTAGCTTGCAAACCTTTTGCTCTTGACCTTGAACTATGAACCCCTCTAGTTGATCCATATAGATACTCTCCTCAAGATTGTCATTCAAAAACGTTGTCTTGACATCCATTTGTCAAATTTCATAGTCATAAAAAGTGGCAATGGACAAGAGTATTCTAATGGACTTAAACATGGCAACAGGGGAGAAGGTTTCTTCATAGTCCACCCCTTCCCTTTGGGTATAACCCTTTCCCACAAGTCGAACCTTAAAGGTTTGCACCTTACCGGCTTGATCTCATTTCCTCTTATAGATCCACTTGCAACTGATAGGTCTTTCACCATCTGGTTGATCTACAAGTTCTCAGACTTAATTGAAGTACATTTACTCTATTTCGAGGTTCATGGCTTTAATCCACTGGTCCCTATCTATATCATTCATTTCCTGTTTCTAGGTCAATGGAAACTCAACGCCATCATTAGGTTTGATGACTTGGGTTTCAGTCAAACCCATGTAACGGTCGGGTTGTCTAACATCCCTTCCACAACGTCAAGGCATTCTCAACTCTTGAGAAGTACCAGCTTGATGAACAACTTTTGTTGATTTATTTGTAGCTTCCTTGAAAATTTCACTCAAGACAATCCTACTATGAGGCTGATGATCTCTCATGTGGTCTTCCTCTAGGAACGTGGCGTTTGTCGACACAAGCATCGTTCTCTTGACGATCATAAAACAGACCACATTTCGTTTCTTTGGAGTATCCTACGAATAGACATAATTTTGAACGATGTTCCAATTTCTTTGGATTGGACACCAGCCCATGTGTCGGACATCCCCAAATCTTGAAGTGACATAAACTACCTTTACCCCCTATCCATAACTGATAAGGTCTTTCTGAAACACTCTTCGAGGGAACCATGTTCAAAATATATGCAACAACTTCTACTGCATATCCCCAAAACGAACTTGGCAGCTGAGCATAACTCATCATGGATCGAACCATGTCAAACAGGGTTCTATTTCTCCTCTCAGATACACCATTTTGTTGAGGTGTACCGGGCGCTGAGAGTTGGGATACAATTCCATGTTCTATCATATAGACTTGGAATCTAAAATCCATATACTCTCCACCCCGATCTAATCGAAGTATTTTAATCGTTTTACCTAATGTGTTCTCAACCTTTGCCTTATACTCCTTGAACTTTTCAAGGGTTTCAGACTTATGATGCATTCGGTAAAAGATAACCATACCTTGAATAATCATCAATGAAACTAATGAAATATTCATACTCTCCTCGTGCCTTGATATTCATAGGACCACAAAGATTCGAATGCACGAGTTCCAAGGGCTCTTTTGCTCTATAACCTTTTTCAGAAAAAGGTTTTTTAGTCATTTTTCTCTCAATACATGACTCACATGGTAGTAAAGGTTATCCTCTAACTGACTTAGGAGACTACTTTTTACCAATCTCGCAATCCTATTGAGATTAATGTGGCCTAGTCTCAAGTGCCAAATATAGGTACTAGGAGAAAGTTTTGCCTTTTATTTAGTATCAGTTGTTTTAAACATCTCAGTGTTCAAAATAGCTTTTATCTCTGTTGATCTTAACACATATAAGTTGTTTTCTAGTTTAGCAGAATATATTCGTACACCTCTTTTGCAAATGAACGTTTCATTATGATCAAAAGATACTTTATACATGTGTTCAAGCAAACAAGAGATAGATACAAGATTTCTTTTGATTCCAGGAACCAAAAGTACATTTTCTAATAAAATGAATCTATCTCTAAACAACAACTTCACTGCCCCCACTGCTTTGGCTGAGAGAACCTCTCCTATTCCAACCTTGAGAGTTATCTCCCCATCAGTAAGCTGCTGCCAGGAACTAGTTTCCTGAATAGAAGAACAAACATGGTTAGTAGCTCCTGAATCTATTATCCAGGCGGAATCATCATGTTCCACTAAACATATTTCAACAACAAGTAAATCATATTTACCTTGTCTTTCCTTCTCAGCTTTCTTTTCTGCAAGGTATTTCGGGCAGTTCCTCTTCCAATGCCCAGTGTCCACCACAATGGAAACATTTTCCTGTGGCCTTAGCCTTGCGTGTGGGAGCTTGTCCCTTCCTTTTGTCCTTTTTATTCTTCTGAATACCCTTATTCTTGGAAAAAGAAGACTAGACTTGGTCCCTGAGGATGATTCTCTTAGAAACTTCCTTGAAGTAACAACATTTGCCTCCTTCTCTTTCCCTTTGATTTCATCAGGGATTCCAAAGTCTGAAACTTATTGAGGAGAGTAGTCAGGTTATATTCTATTTTATTCATCACCGCATTTGTGCGAAATGATAGAGATCGGATCCGCTTGAGCAGCAGAAATGTGTTATGGAATCGTAATTGCAAGTTCGTTTTGGTTGAAAACAAATACCAGTACATTGGTGTAAAATCAGAGTTAAGCATACATTTCTAATCTAATTAGACATGGATATTATCATGTAAACATGCTAAAACAATTAACTAAACTAAAAGAAAGAGTTTAGTTACCTTTGTAGACACAAATTACCAGTAGCAACTTCTTGCTTCCGATTTCCTCAGCAACACAGGAACTGGAGAGTTTCTTCTCTGTTTTCTCCAACATGACAACACCAAAAGTGAAAACCTCCTATTCTCTGGATTTCACTTAGATCAACCTTGATGAGAAGGTGTTCCAACTTTTGGAAGAAGAGAGGGAAAGGTAGAGAGGAGAGAATTTTCCAGTAATTCGTTAATTGCACTGAAATCATCGTTTTACTTCATCTCCTAACTCCCTAGACTTAACGATAGGGAGTGGAGACAAAACAAGGAAGTGGGGAACGTGTCATCTACACGTTCCCCTATTATAATAAATTAATCATAAATTAATAAATTAATTATTATTTATATATAACTTATTAATTAAATCAAATTTAATTAAAATAATTAATTAATTCTTAATTAATTAATTCAAATATCTTATATTTCAATTAGGTTATATATATATATATGATTAAATCACATTTAATCATATTCCCTTTTAACCTATAGTTTTAATGTACATCTAATGCACATTAAATTTTCACCTATAGTTTTAAATATGAATCACATTCACATTTAAATTAATATTTGAACTCTTTCAAATATTTAATTCTCTCATATAATTTAATATGAATCATATTCACATTAAATTTATAATATATAGTTCCAAAACTATATATTATATCGTATCTATATACATTAAATTTATTCTCTAATGAATTTGAACATTTCAAATTCAAACGATCTAAGAACCCTTTACGAGCTAGAAGGTGGACCTAATGGACCTACTGATCGAAGCACCAACGATACGAGATTACTCGGTTAATCTCATTAACCTCCTAATCAACATTCGTTAACTACGGGAACACTCCACTAAAGTCCCGCAGTTGCACTCTTCTCATTGCAGATATATTTCTGTATCTACGGATATTGACCAATAACAGCAAGTTAATCCTTCCGAATGTTCGTAACACCAGTTGGGTCAAATTACCATTTTACTCTTGGGTTACATCTTGTACCTAAAGTACTAGTGCTCCTCTAATGAACAATTTATTTGTGGTTCTACCAACAAACAAAGTATCTCTCGGGCCAATGAGAGGGTCAGACCCTTTGTTTAAGTCCCGAAGACCCCACTTAAGGGAACATTCCTCTACTTACCCTAGTAGGCGGGAAGTAGTGAATTCCATCTTGGTAGGCTAAGTCCCCAGCTGCTCACTCGGTCTTGTCCCCAAAAAGGTAGGCATATGGAGTCGGCGAATCTGGTCACTCTCACCCATACTAATCAAAGGACAATCACTCGCAAACAGGAGTTTTTAACCTGCTCAGGATTGAGATCAAGTTGCCTAGGTCATCCTAGGGAAATAGAAACCTAACTAGTCAACAGAGTTACATCTAGTGGTTATGTAATCACATTACATAGGATATCCCCACTCACATGTCATCTACACGAACAAGTTAGGATCACAGTGTTTGTATCATATACAAAGTGGGCCACATCCATAGTTTTACCAGGGTAATGTACCCAAACCTTATCCCCTTACTATAGACCCTTTAGGTTGTATCTCGAACCAAGATCCTTTATATGTACACTACATTCAGTTAAAGATACATTTTACAGTCTTGGATGTTTAGTTTATTGGTTTTAGGATTAAAACAATGGCAATATCGAACAATAACTCTTTATTGAAATAATAACACTTTATTACAATAATTAAAACATAATTACAAACTACGAGTTTTAGGGCACAAACCCCAATACAAAACTGAACGAAACTCATCGGAAGAGATTCCATAATGAAGCGAACCTTACTTTTCTCATCTATGACAGTGTCATTTACTTCTGCCACGTTGAAGTGGACCATTATGTTAAGGAAATGTTCCCTAACAGAAGCTCTCTTCTTCATAGGGGTGTTATAAACGTACTTGATAGCATCATGGCGGACCGATGAGGGTGGTTGTCCAAACATCACCTGTAATGATCCCATGATCTCCTATGCAGTGACCATGCTCTCATGTTTCTTAGACAACACATCAGATATGTTGGCTAAGATGTAGACTCGGGTCTTCTCGTTAGCCCTAATTCATCTGTCATATGCATCCCGAACAATTCAATTTGCAGTCAAGCGAGGAGGGGGAGGACATTCCTCCGTTAAGACAAACCTCAGATCATCAACAACAAGAATCATATTCACACTACTACAAAATTGTTGTCGTTAAGTTTATCGAAGGCGAGTAACTGAATAAAAGAGCTCGACATTCTGAAAAAGAATGAATTTTATTAGTGAATTGCTTGTAACCTATCCAATTAAGAATTTAGCAAAAGTAATAATGTACCCATAAACTCATTATTGTTTTTGCAACGATATTTCAGTGAGTCAGAGCATCCGCTACCGAGGGGCAGTCAATCACTCCTTCACTGAACCAAGACATTCTTGACTAAATGTTAATACCGGAATAACTCTTATTCCTATACCATTCTAGTTATTGTTACTTTGGTCAATGATTTACTAACACTTAGCAATTCTCTTAAGTGTGACCCACCATTTTCAGACCTTAGAGGTCAGCCCCAACAATGCTAGCGAATTATAGAGACAAAGCTAGGAATGGACTTAAGAGACTCTATCCATTTCTGGAGTTTGAGTTGTTCTGAATCCCATGTTACATCCCTCCAAATGGATGGTGCTACTTCGAGCAATCTGCAGGCGCAACATGGGAATCTCACGGTCCAACCTAATGTGAACTTCACGGAGGATGTGTTGACACACTTCCTTCTCCCACTTACTATAAATACTTTCTCCATTCACCTTGCTCTTGATTTATACAAAAACCATCCGAATGGGGATGCCCTATTGACATCACGAGGCCGAGCATAAAGCTCACGGTGTGAACTTCACGGAGAGCGTAAGAGGAAATTGAAATATCATATATATCTTTTCACTCCCACTAAGTATTTTAAACAGTTTGGGTATACTTTTACCTAGGCATATTTCGGCTAAAACAATATGACCTAAGTCTACCAATATAACAATTATACTGGAATTACCTAAGTGTATTAACCTTTTAATAAACCTAGGTCTATGAGTTCAATTTATTAACTTTTAATAAATGCCACTCACGAAAGATAATTTATAAACCTATAGATTAAATTCATTCCTAGGTTAGTTCCCAGGTAGGGGTGTTCCGTTTCTGTCAGTTTAAGTACCCCAACCTAGCCAGAACCTTCCTTCGTTAGTCCCTCTATAATCATAGTTTATAAATTATTGGTTGCCTAATTCTAATCTTATTAGAACTAGATAACCTTAGGTCTAATTAATTACAGTTCTAAAATCATTTTAAAACTAATTAATTAACCTTAGGTTACATGCATTTCTATTTTATGAATTACTTGATCATTCATCACATGAATAAACATACATTTATAAAAAAATCATCACAAGAATAAATGTATAACAATTATATGTTTAATTTTCAATTAATATAACCCTTATATTAATTATAATTAAAACATATAATATTTGTTTCATAAATTAATATAACTCTTATATTAATTTTTATGAAACCAAAAAAACATGCAAACTATATATTATAATACTTCTAACATACTTTCAATGCATGGAGCATGCTTCCTATGGTGGGATTTTAAAATCTATATCACATACAATCAGGGATGTTAATTAAAACATACATTTACAACTAATTATATCAATTATAATTAATTACTCATGAAAAATAAATTAAATCATGCATATCTACCATATTTATGTAACACTTATACAAATAAAAAAAATGCATGAATATGCTTATCCTAAGGTGGGAAATATTCTAAATGACATTCATAAAGATAGCCGTAAAACCGAAAAAATTTAGCACCTAAAGTGCAAAAATAATAAAATTACATTAATTTCATTACAAAATCGGTCCAAAACTCCTTAAACTAGACTCAGACCGCTCGAATTGGACCAAAATCGACCCGAACCGCTTCTGAACCAGTCTGCACCTTTAGGTTGTCGTCACGGTGTTGCAATGCTGAGAAGAGTGTTGCAACGCCGCCTCATCTCGTGCGCGCCTGACATCGGGGTAGCGGTGCAACGCTGAGGGGTAGTGTTACAACCTGAGGGATGTTGTATTTTGTGCCCTAAAACTCGTAGTTTGTAATTATGTTCTAATTAATGTAATAAAATGTTATTATTTCAATAAAGTGTTATTGTTCTTTATCTACGAGTTTGCCTTTATTTAAACCCTAAATCCAATAAACTAAACATCCAAGGTTGTTAAATGAATCTCTAATTGAAAGTAATGCATAAAAAGGATCTCGGTTCGAGATACAACCTAAAGGGTCTATAGTTAGGGGATAAGGTTTGGGTACCTTACCCTTGTTAAACTATGGATGTGGCCCACTTTGTATTTGATGCAAACACAGTGATCCTAACGTGTTCGTGTAGATGATATGTGAGTGGGGATATCCTATGTAATGAGATTACATAAGACCGGACTACGAAATAGTAATCTCTAGCTTGTAACTCCGTTGACTAGTTAGGTTTTCTATTTTACTAGGATGACTCTAGGCAACTTGATCTCAATCTCTCGAAAGCAGTTACTTAACTCCTGCTCATGAGGGATTGTCCTTTGACTAGTATGGGTGAGAGCGGTCGATTCGCGACTCAATATGCCTACCTTCTTGGGGACAAGACCGAGTGAGCTAGTGGGAACTTAACGAGCAAGATGAAATTCACTCCTTCCCGCCTACTAGGGTAAGTAGAGGAATGCTCCTAAGTGGTGTCTCCTGGACTTGAACAAAGGGTCCGACCCTCTCATTGGCCCCAGAGGACTCTGCTTTGTTGGTAGGACCACAAACAAATTGTTCATTAGAGGAGCACTGCATACTTAAGGCACAAGATGTAACCTGTGGGTAAAACGGTAATTTGACCTAACCGGTGTTACGAACATTCGTGAAGGATTGACTTGTGTTATTGGTCAAAATCCGTGGACACAGAAATATATCTGCAGTGAGAAGAGTGCAGCTGTGAGACTTTAGTGGAGTGTTACTGCAGTTAACGAATGTTGATTGGGAGGTTAATGAGATTAACCGAGCAATCTCGTATCGTTGGAGCTTCTGATCTGTAGGCCCATTAGGTCCACCTTCTAGCTCGTAAAGGGTTCTTAGATCATTCGAATTTGAAATGTTCAAATTCATTAGGGAATATATTCAATGTATATTGATACGATATAATATATAGTTTTGGAACTATATATTATAAATTTAATGTGAATATGATTCATATTGAATAGTATGAGAGAGTTAAATATTTGAAAGAGTTCAAATATTAAATATAAATATGAATCTGATTCATATTTAAAAACTATAGGTTAAAATTTACTGTGCACTGGATGTACATTAAAACTATAGGTTAATGATTAAATGTGATTTAATCATATACATATAATCTATTTCAAATATAAGATGTTCAAATTAATTAATTAAGAATTAATCAATTATTTAAATAGGTTATATATTTTTTTATTAATTATTTAATTAATTAAAAGAGGGGAACGTGCAGATGACACGTTCCCCACTCACTAGTTTCTTCTCCACTCCCTATCGTTAAGTGTAGGGAGTTGGAAGAAGAGGGTGATCGATTGATCATTCAAGCAACTTTAAGAATTGTTGTTGTTCTAGAATTCTCTCACTCTCAAAAAGTTACAAAGGTAATTTATTCCTCTCCCTTCTTAGTTTAATTGTTAAACTTTAATCACGTTTGCATGTACTACTACATGCTTTAATTAGATTAAATTATGTATGCTTGTTCTGTATTTTGTCAATGTACTGGTTTTTGCTTCAACCTAAACAATCAAGCAATTACGATCCCAAACCACGTTTTCGTTGCTCAAGGAGATCAGATCTCCATCAATTGGTATTAGAGCAATGCTTGATTTGTTTTGATTAAAACAAAATTGCATTGATTTTGGTGAGAATTGCATATGGTTTGTTGTGAAACTTGTTTAGGAATTTTTTGGCCTTAGTTTACTTTGATTTTGATCAATTTGTATGTAAAGGCCCCTGTGTTTTTTGGGCAAAAAGTGCATTATTGAGTCTGTAAATGAGTTACGAGTCGTTCGGGACCAATTTCAAGCAATTCGATGGAGAATCGAGGGAGAAATTGCAAGTTGAAGCTGTTGTGTTCGTGGAAGAAAGTTGTTGTCGAAGCAGCAGCGTTGCAACGCTACCAGCAGCGTTGCAACTCCGTTCATCAACGTTGCAACGCTAAAGAACGGCGTCGCAACGCCAGCATCCTCTATCGACATGGGCGTACGGCGTTGCAACGCTGCCCCTCAGCGTTGCAACGCCATCCCGATAACAGGCGTGCATAAGACAAAGAGGGTGTTGCAATGCTAGTATCAGTGTTGCAACGCCGTGAGGCATTTCCAGCAGTTGCAGACCGGTTTAGCTGGTTCGTTGGTTTTTGTCCGGTTCGAGCGGTTCAAGGCCGGTTCAGGGTGTTTTTGGACCGGTTTCATGAAATAAAATTAATGTAATTTTATTTTTTGCACTTTAGGGGCCAAATTATTCTGGTTTTACAGCTATTTATCTTTATGAATGTCATTTAGATATTTTCCCACCTTAGGATAAGCATGTTCATGCATTTATTTGTATAAATGTTATATGAATATGATCAATGCATGATTAATTTATTTTTCATGAGTAATTAATTATAATTGTTATGATTAGATTATATGGAAAATAAATTGCATGGAGCATAAAATTACTTAGTTTAAAATAAATGTTATTTTATTCAAGTAATTTTATAATTCAATTAGTTGAATTCCTTTTATGATTCCAATTTGAATAATGATGGTTGGATTTATAATATAGTTTCTTTCATAGGTTAATTATTGAATTTATAAAAGTTATAAATTAAAAGGGTTTTAGAAACCATAACCTATAATAAAGAAATGCATGCAAACATAGGAACTTGGGTTAAAAATTGAATTAGTTTTAAACGTTTAAAATTAATTTAGACCTAAGTTTTAATTTCTAATAGGATTAGGAATTGGTCTTACGTAGTATTTTAAATAGTTTAAAATCTAGTAGGACGTTGGAACTTTGGTTATAAGGGAACTCTACCGGTGAAGTTCTATCTAAGGTCAAGGTATTTAAGTTGACTTAAGCAATCTAACACCTCCTACCTGGGAACTGACCCGGAACCTAAGTTGAATTAACCTTAGTTCTATTTTTTTTCTCTAGGTAATTAAAATGTTTATTCACCTAGACATAAGGTTTTAAGACCTAGTTATAATAGTTATAATAGGCATAGACTTAGATAGATTCTTTTAGCCAGAACCCGACTAAGTTAAACCGATACCCTAATCTTAGGAGCTTTAGTGGGAGAAAACGAGATGTTTGCATCGAGTTTACTCTCACATCCTCAAGAGTTCACACCGTGAGTTCCATGCTCGGCTACGTGGCGTCAATAGGGCGTCCTCCTACGGTATGTATTTGCATGGTTCGATACCAAGGTGAATGAGAGAAGTATCCATAGTAAATGGGAGCAGGACGTGTGTCAACGTATCCTACGGTCTCCTCCATTAGGTCGCACCGTGAGATTTCTATAGTCCGCCTGCTAGGTTGTCCTGGAACACCAAACCCTACGGAGGGCCTGACTATAGGGATCGAAACACCGCGAACTCCAGAAATAGATAGGGTCTCTTAGGTAATTTGCCAACAGTTGTCTTTCTTAATAGTAGCCTGTTGGCTTGGACCTATTGGATCTAAAAATGGTGGGGTCACATTTACAGGATGAGTTAAGCTAGTTAACAAGTCCTTGACCAAACAAACGGTAGCTAAGGACCATTGGGACATGAGATGTTCTGGTAGTGAGAATTGGCTGAGAAAGTCTCAATTCAAGGGAGGAATGACTGACCGCCCAACGGAGGCTTTTGTTCTAAACCCTTGAAGTATCGTTGCAAAATTAAAGGTTTAATTTAAACATTGGGCTTAGTTTAAACTCTAGGGTTCTTTAATAATTTTGCTAAATTTGATTGATTTTTACAATGGGTTAAAAGGCATAACTAATCAGAACTATTTTGGTTTTGAGCATGTCGTCCTCAATAATAGCCTTACTTAAAAGCGATCGTTTAACTAGTGAAAATTTTACTACGTGGAAGTCCAACTTGAATACGATTCTCGTTGTTGACGACCTACGATTTGTACTGACTGAGGAATGTCCTCAGGTCCCTGCTCATAACGCTCCTCAATCTGTTAAGGAGGCGTACGACCGCTGGATCAAGGCCAATGATAAGGCCAATGTCTACATTTTGGCTAGTGTTTCTGAAGTTCTGGCCAAAAAGCATGAGGGCATGGTCTCAGCTCGTGAGATCATGAGTTCGGCCGCAGACATGTTTGGACAACCGCCCGACAGATTCGCACGAATCCTCAAATACGCTTATAACTCCCGTATGAAGGAGGGGTCATTGTTGAGAGAACACGCTTCTTGATCCGATGGTCCACTTCAACGTGGCTGAGATGAACGGAGCGGTCATTGACGAGCAAAGTCAGGAATCGTTCATTCTGGAATCCTTCCGAAGAGTTTCCTACAATTCCGCAGCAATGCGGTGATGAACAAGATAGAGTATAACAGACTACTCTCTTTAATGAACTACAAACTTTCCAGCTTTCTTATGAAGAATAAGGGACGGATCGATGGAGAGGCAAATCTGCATTTGCCCATTCCGTAAAGGTTTCGTATGGTTCATCCTCCTGACTAAGTCCTCGTAGCTCATTTTCTCGGCTTAAGAAGACCCAATAGAAGAAAATATGAGGGAAAGGGAAGGCACCTGCTGCTGACAAAGGCAAGGGAAAATCCAAGGTTGCAGATAAAGGAAAATGTTTCCACTGCAACGTGGATGGGCACTGGAAGCGAAATTGCCCAAAATACCTTGTTGAGCTCAAAGAGAAGAAAGGTAAATTAGATTTACTTGTTCTTGAAACTTGTTTAGTGGAAAATGATGATTTTACCAGGATACTTGATTCAGGAGCCACTAATCATGTTTGCTCTTCATTTCAGGAAACTAGTTCCTTCAAGGAGCTCGAAGAGGGTGAGATGACGCTCAGGGTCGGAACGGGAGACGTTGTCTCAGCTCGTGCAGTGGGAGATGCCAAGCTATTTTTCGGAGATAGATTTCTTTTATTAAAAAATCTGTATATAGTTCCTAAGCTTAAAAGGAACTTAATTTCTATCTCTTGTTTAATAGAACTTGGATATTGTATTTCTTTTCAATTAATGAAGCGCCATTTTGAAAGAGGGTGTCAATATTTGTTCTCGCTAAATTGAAAAATGGCTTGTACGTGCATCTTTGAACCGAATAAAACCAAAGCAATTTTAAATCATGAGATGTTTAAGAATGCTAACACTCAAAATAAAAGGCAAAGAATTTCTCCAAATAATAATACCTATCTATGGCATCTTAGACTTGGTCATATTAATCTCAACCGGATTGAGAGACTCTCTAAGAATGGACTTCTAAACAAGTTAGAAGATGATTCTTTACCGCCTTGCGAGTCTTGCTTGGAAGGTAAAATGACCAAGCGACCTTTTATTGGAAAAGGTTACAAAGTCGTAGAGCCCCTAGAACTTGTGCATTCGGATCTTTGTGGTCCAGTGAATGTCAAAACTCGAGGAGGGTACGAATATTTCATCTCCTTCATAGATGATTATTCGAGGTATGGTTATCTATATCTAATGCATCACAAGTCTGAGACTCTTGAAAAGTTCAAAGAGTATAAGGCTGAAGTAGAGAATACATTAAGGAAAACCATTAAAACACTTCGTTCCGATCGAGGTGGAGAGTTTGTGGATTTGAGATTCCAGGACTATATGATAGAAAATTGAATTAAATCTCAACTCTCAAAGACCTAATACACCACAAAAAAATGGTGTGTCGAAGGAGAAATAGAACCTTGTTGGACATGGTTCGTTTCTATGATGAGCTATGCTCAATTGCTCGCCTCGTTTTGGGGATACGCAGAGAGACTCAGCAGCTTCAAATCTTGAACATCGTTTCCATCAAAGAGTGTTTCGAAACACCTTTTGAGTTGTGGAAGGGCGTAAACCCGCTTACAACACTTCAGATCTCGGGTTGTCCAAGACACATGCTCGTGACAAACCCAAAGAAACCGGAAACTCGTTTCAAGATTATGCCAATTTGTTGGCTATCCCAAAGAAACGAGAGGTGGTCTTTTCTACAACCCACAAGAAAACAAGGTGATTGTATCGATAAACGCCACGTTCTTGGAGGAAGATCACATGAGGAACCACAAACCGCGTAGTAAATTAGTACTAAATGAAGCTACACATGAACCAACAAGAGTTGTTGATCAAGCCGACCTTCATCAAGAGTTGATGGAAGAGCCAAAGACTCAAGTCGATCTCGTCCTTCTCAATCGCTTGGGAATGCCTCGACGCAGCGGGGAGGGTTGTTTCCCAATCGACCGCTACTTGGGTTTAGCTGAAACTCAAGTTGTCATACCTGATGACGACGTAGAAGATCCATTGTCTTATAAACAGGCGATGAATGATGTAGACAAGGACCAATGGATCAAAGTCATGGACCTTGAAATGGAGTCAATGGACTTCAATTCAGTATGGGAACTTGTAGACCAACCTGAAGGGGTTAGACCCATAGGGTGTAAATGGATCTATAAGAGAAAGAGAGATGCACGTGAAAAGGTGCATGCACCTTTAAGGCTAGGCTTGTAAAGAAAGGGTTTTACCCAAAGGGAAGGAGTTGACTATGAAGAAACTTTTTCCCCTGTTGCTATGTTGAAGTCTATAAGGATACTCTTGTCCATAACCGCATTTTATGATTATGAAATTTGGAAAATGGACGTCAAGACTACCTTTTTGAATGGTAATCTTGACGAGAGCATCTATATGTCTCAGCCCGAAGGGTTCATAGCCCAAGGTCAGGAGCAAAAAGTTTGCAAGCTCAATCGATCCATTTATGGGTTGAAACAAGCGTCAAGATCTTGGAATATCAGATTTGATACTGCGATCAAGTCTTACGACTTTGACCAAAACGTTGATGAACCTTGTGTTTACAAGAGGGTCATCAATGACAAACTAGCTTTATTGGTACTTTATGTGGATGATATCCTACTCATTAGGAATGATGTAAGATACCTTACTGACATAAAGAGTTGGTTGGCGACCCAATTTCAAATGAAAGATTTGGGAAAGGCGCAATATATTCTTGGGATTCAGATCTTCAGGAACCGCAAGAACAGAATGCTAGCATTGTCTCAAGCGTCTTATATCGACAAAATGTTGTCCAGATATTCGATGCAGAATTCCAAGAGGGGCTTATTACCCTTCAGGCATGGAGTTCATCTGTCTAGGGAACAATGTCCCAAGACACCTCAAGAAGTTGAGGATATGAGACATATTCCCTATGCCTCTGCGGTAGGTAGCTTAATACGCTATGTTGTGCACGAGGCCAGACATTTGTTATGCAGTGGGAATAGTCAGTAGGTACCAGTACAATCCAAGGTTAGACCACTGGACAGTAGTTAAAAATATCCTCAAGTATCTAAGGAGAACGAGGACTATACGCTTGTGTATGGGTCTAAGGATTTGATCTCATCGGATACACCGATTCTCGATTTTCGCACTCGATAAGGATTCTCAAAAATCCACATCGGGATCGGCCACCCTTAACGGAGAGCTATAGTATGGCAAAGCATCAAGCAAGGATGCATCACTGACTCCACAATGGAGGTTGAGTATGTTGCTGCTTGTGAAGCAGCTAAAGAGGTTGTTTCGCTAAGGAAATTCCTTACTGATTTGAAAGTTGTTCCAAATATGGAATCTCTCATCACCTTATACTGTGACAACAGTGGTGCGGTAGCCAATTCGAAGGAACCTCGCAACCATAAGCGAGGTAAGCACATCGAGAGGAAGTATCACCTGATAGGAGAAATAGTGCAACGAGGAGATGTGATATCACGAAGATCGCCGAGCACAATATTGTTGATCCGTTTATAAAGACTCTCACAATGAAAGTGTTCGAGGTCATCCGAAAGTCCGGTCTACGAGATATGTACATAAGCTAATCTAGGGCAAGTGAGAGATATGTAATGGGGTATATGGATGCCCTAGTTTATTGTATTTCTATCTCTTGTAACCACTGTTTTAGATTATGATGTACCCCACTAGAGTTTTAGTTCAAGTGGGAGTTTGTTGAGTTTTGTGCCCTAAAACTCGTAGTTTGTAATTATGTTCTAATTAATGTAATAAAATGTTATTATTTCAATAAAGTGTTATTGTTCGTTATCTACGAGTTTACCTTTATTTAAACCCTAAATCCAATAAACTAAACATCCAAGGTTGTTAAATGAATCTCTAATTGAATGTAAAGTACATAAAAAAGGATCTCGGTTCGAGATACAGCCTAAATGGTCTATAGTTAGGGGCTAAGGTTTGGGTACCTTACCCTGGTTAAACTATGGATGTGGCCCACTTTGTATTTGATGCAAACACAGTGATCCTAACGTGTTCGTGTAGATGACATGTGAGTGGGGATATCCTATGTAATGAGATTACATAAGACCAGACCACGAAATAGTAATCTCTAGTTGTAACTCTGTTGACTAGTTAGGTTTCTATTTCACTAGGATGACCTAGGCAACTTAATCTCAATCCTGAGCAGGTTACGAACTCCGGTTCGCGAGGGATTGTCCTTTGACAAGTATGGGTGAGAGTGGCCAGATTCGCAGACTCAATATGCCTACCTTCTTGGGGATAAGACCGAGTGAGCGACTGGGAACTTAACTGAGTAAGATGGAATTCACTTCTTCCCGCCTACTAGGGTAAGTAGAGGAATGTTCCCTTAAGTGGTGACTCCGAGACTTGAACAAAGGGCCCGACCCTCTCATTGGCCCGAGAGGGACTCTGTTTGTTGGTAGGACCACAAACAAATTGTTCATTAGAGGAGCACTGGTACTTTAGGCACAAGATGTAACTTAGGGGTAAAAAAACGGTAATTTGACTTAGTTGGTGTTACGAACATTCGTGAAGGATTGACTTGCTGTTATTGGTCAAAATCTGTGGACACAGAAATATATCTGCAGTGAGAAGAGTGCAGCTGTGGGACTTTAGTGGAGTGTTCCCGCAGTTATCGAATGATGATTGGGAGGTTAATGAGATTAACCGAGCAATCTCGTATCGTTGGAGCTTCTGATCTGTAGGTCCATTAGGTCCACCTTCTAGCTCGTAAAGGGTTCTTAAATCATTCGAATTTGAAATGTTCAAATTCATTAGGGAATATATTCGATGTATATTGATACGATATAATATATAGTTTTGGAACTATATATTATAAATTTAATGTGAATATGATTCATATTGAATAGTATGAGATAGTTAAATATTTGAAAGAGTTCAAATATTAAATATAAATATGAATGTGATTCATATTTAAAAACTATAGATTAAAATTTAATGTGCACTGGATGTACATTAAAACTATAGGTTAATTATTAAATGTGATTTAATCATATACATATAATCTATTTGAAATATAAGATATTCAAATTAATTAATTAAGAATTCATCAATTATTTAAATAGGTTATATTTTTTTATTAATTATTTAATTAATTAAAAGAGGGGAACGTGTAGATGACACGTTCCCCACTCACCAGTTTCTTCTCCACTCCCTATCGTTAAGTTTAGGGAGTTGGAAGAAGAGGGTGATCGATTGATCATTCAAGCAACTTTGAGAATTGTTGTTGCTCTAGAATTCTCTCACTCTCAAAATTCTCAATTATTCCAAAAGTTGGAATCCTTCCCACCAAGGAGGATCTAAGCACTCAGAGATATAGAAGGTGATCTCTGGTGGTGGTGTTGTTACACAGAGAAAAACAACGAAGTTCTCCCTTGTTGCTCTTTATCGTGGAGCAAGGCGTTGTTGCAAAAAAACTACAAAGGTAATTTATTCATCTCCCTTCTTAGTTTAATTGTTAAACTTTAATCACGTTTGCATGTACTACTTCATGCTTTAATTAGATTAAATGATGTATGCTTGTTCTGTATTTTGTCAATGTACCGGTTTTAGCTTCAACCTAAACAATCAAGCAATTACGATCCCAACCCACGTTTCCGCTGCTCAAGGAGATCAAATCTCCATCAAGGAGCAGCGTTGCAACGCTACTGACCCCTCGCAATTCTGTATCGATAGGGGCTTCGACGTTGCAATGTTGTTGGTAGCGTTGCAACGTTGTTGCTTCTACAACAGCTTCTTTCTTCGAAAACAACTTCAAATGCCAAATTCTCACCCGAATCTCATCTGATTTGCACAAAATTTGTCACGAACGATTCATAACTTAATTACATACTCGATTATGCACTTAATTGCCCAAAATATAGGGGTATTTACATTTAATTTGATCTAATCAAAAATAAATCTAAGGTCAAAATTTCCTAAACTAGTTTTATGGCAAACCAACTGCAATTCCCACTTATCCAATGCAAATTTGTTTTAACCAAAACAAAACAAGCATTGCTCTGATACCAATTGATGAGAATCGAATCCCTTTGAGCAGCGAAAACGTGATTAAAGATCGATTTGCTTGTTTATTTTGGTTTACTTCAAATACCAATACATTGGTAAAAACAGAGAATAAGCAACATAAGCTAATCTAATTAGGCATGGATTAAATATGCAAACACATGTTGTAAAAGTTCTAAAACTAAAAGGAAAACGTTATGTATTACCTTTGTAGTTTTCTCAATACGCAGCAACTCCTTACTCCTTTTTGCACAGCAACACAGTAACAAAATGCTTCTTTGTTCCAACAGAACACTACCAACAGGAAAACCTTCTATAACTCTGAGAAACTAAGATCAGTTCCTTGGTGGGAAGGAAACCAACTCTTTGGTAAAGATGAGGGAATTGATTGAGAGAGAGTTGAGAGAGCAATACCACAATTGCTTAGAATTCATTGATCGATCATAGATCTTCTCTCACTGTTTAACTGTCGATAGGGAGAGGAAGAGGGAAAGTGGGAACGTGTCATCGTGACATGTTCCGTTAATTAATTTAATAATAAATTAATTAATTTTAATTAATAATTAAATCATATTTAATTATAAATTAATATTAATTTTAATTAAATAACATTTAACCAAAATTAAAATAAATATCATATATTTAATTATGATTAAATCATATTTAATCAATATTTCCTCTATAGTTTTAATGCACATCTCATGCACATTAAATTTAACCTATAGTTTTCAAATTTGTATCTCATTCACATTTAAATTAATATTTGAACTCTTTCAAATATTTAGTTCTCTCATATAATTTAATATGAATTATATTCACATTAAATTTATAATATAAAGTTCCAAAACTTTATATTATAACGTATCTATATACATTAAATTTATTCCCTAATTGAATTTGAACATTTCAAATTCAAACGATCTAAGAACCCTTTACGAGTTAGAAGGTGAACCTAATGGACCTACTGAAGGGAATAAAACTCCCCGCGCAGCGGAAGACGATCGAATCGTCGCGCTGATGTTGTGCAACTAAGATTCGTTAAAACTATCTAACACTTAGAATTAGGCTAAACATGCATATTTAGAAAAGAAAACAGCAAGTACTTACTTGTTGAAGACGTTCTTCGAAATTTCCTTTCTGTTCACCATCACGAACTCTTCGTGTTCTCCTCGATCTCTACGATCTCGAATTCTTCTCACGAACAAGAACGAACACAACCACTTGGCTTCTTGGTTGTTCTTCTTTTGGAAGAAGGAAGATGGTGGGATCTTAATTTTGGTGAAGGGAGAAGAATATGAGAGAGATTTGAGAGAACAGAGAATCCTTCTTGCAAAAATGAGGATTTGCATCATGAACCCCTTCTTGCAAAAGGGTTTATATAATGGTGATAGGTGGAGTTGAAATCTCCACCTATTTACCATTTTACCACAACTATAGGTTATGCAAATCACATTTGCATAACCACATATTATAAGATATCTCATATCTCATTTTACAAATCACATTTGCAATATTGTGGATTTTTAAATTGAATCACATCCAATTTAATATCTCTCAATCTAATTTCTCCTAATTAGCCATAATTCAACAATTAGGCTAACCTATAGTTTATTATGAATCTCATTCACATTAAACTATATATTATATCATTCATATCTCATATAAATGACATAAATGCCCTTTAGTGAACTTGCACACTTCAATTCACACCAAAACAGTAAACTTTCTTTTAATCCAGTTTGAGCCAACCGAGGGACCTTATGGACCTATAGTGACGAGCTCCAATGATTCGAGATTAACCTATCAAACTCTTTGACCTGGTTAGTCAACATTCATTAGTTATGGTAACACTCCACTAAAGCTCGTAGCTGCACTCTCGTTAGTGTAAGATATTACGTGTCCACTGATATAACCAATGCCCATGAGTCGACCCTTCACAGGTTGTTCGTAGACAATGTTGGGTCAAATTACCATTTTACCCATGTGTCTACTTCTTGCTCCTTAAGTCCCCACTGCTCCTCTAATGAACAACAATGTTGTAATGGTCCAACCATATATAACAACCCTCTCGTGCCAATGAGAAGGTGGACGCCCATTGTCCAAGCCCTAGCACTTAAGGGAACAACCCCTCTAGTTTCCCTAAAAGGGGAAACGAGTGAATTCCATCTCGCGTAGTTAAATTTTCAGCTCCCTACTTGGTCCTGTCCCTGAGAAAATAGGCATATTGGGCGAGTAACTATGACCACCCTCACCCGTACTAGTCAAAGGATGGACCCGCATGAGGAGTCCGTAACACGCTCGTGATTCGTCGAGTCACTAATGGTCATCTACGAAGTTATTAGTCCATACTGTTAACGGTGTTACATCAGTAGGTCTAATAATTCACGTTCCGATCTTGTACAATCTCATTGTACAGGATGGCCCCACTCGCATGTCAACCACATGAATGAGTCAGATCACCTCGTTTGTATCTTAATACACAGCGAGTCGCATCCACAACGTATCCAGGATTAGGTCTCTAACCCCATCCATATCATCAGAGACCGTTCGGGTCATTTACTCGAACGTGATCCTCCCCGCGTGTGTCCACTACACACCGCTCAAGTTCTAATTCTCTCAAGTATTCAATGACCCTAGAGCTTAGTTTATTGGACAAAGTTTGTAAAATCCGAGACACAAAATGATGAAATAAATAACTATTTATTAATTTCAAATAGTAATTTACAAATTATACGAGATTAGGACAAACATCCCAATACCTACAGATCAGAAGCTCCAACGATACGAGATTATTCGGTTAATCTCATTAACTTCTTAATCAACATTCGTTAACTGCGGGAACACTCCACTAAAGCCCCGCACCTGCACTCATCTCACTGAAGATATATTTCTGTGTCCACGGATATCGACCAATAACGACAAGTCAATCCTTCACGAATGTTCGTAACACCAGCTGGTCAGATTATCGTTTTACCCCTAGGTTACATCTTGTACCTTAAGTACAAGTGCTTCTCTAATGAATAATTTGTTTGGGGTCCTACCAACAAACAGAAGTCTCTCTCGATCCAATGAGAGGGTTGGGCCCTTTGTTCAAGTCCTGGATACACCACTTAAGGGAACATTCATCTACTTACCCTAGTAGGCAGGAAGAAGTGAATTTTATCTTGCTAAGTTAAGTCCCCAGTTGCTCACTCGGTCTTGTCCCAGGCATATTGAGTCGGCGAATCTGGCCACTCTCACCCATACTAGTCAAAGGGCAATCCCTTGCAAACAGGAATTCGTAACATGCTTAGGATTGAGATCAAGTTGCCTTGGTCATCCTAGTGAAATAGAAACCTAGCTAGTCAACGGAGTTACATCTAGTGGTTACTATTTCGTGGTTCGGTCTTATGTAATCCCATTACATAGGATATCCTCACTCACATGTCATCTACACGACACGTTAGGATCATAGTGCTTGTATCATATACAAACTGGGCCACATCCATTGTATTGCAAGGCTAAGGTACCAAAAAGTTATCCCCTTACTATAGACCGTTTAGGTTGTATCTCGAACCGAGATCCTTTATATGTACATTACATTCAGTTCAAGAGACATTTTACAACCTTGGATGTTTAGTTTATTGGATATAGGGTTAAAACAAAGGGCAATATCGTAAATAACGAACAATAACTTTTTATTGAAATAGTAACTGTTTATTACAAAAATTAGAACAAAAATACAAACTACGAGTTTTAGGGGACAACCCAAACAAATTACCGTTTTACCCCTATGTCTACTTCTTATTCCTTAAGTCTCACTGCTCCTCTAATGAACAACTTTGTTGTATGGTCCAACCATAAACAATGTCCCTCTCGGGCCAGTGAGAGGGCGGGCGCCCATTGTTCAAGCCCTGGAGACAACACTTAAGGGAACAACCTCTCTAGTTTCCTTAGGTCGGGAACGAGTGAATTCCTTTTTGCGTAGTAAAGTTCTCAACTCCCCAGGAGGTCCTGTCCCCAAGAAGGCAGGCATATTGGGTGTATCCAAAGCACCCTCACCTGTACTTGTCAAATGCAAACCCCCGCAGACAGGAGTCCGTGACACGTTCAGGATTAAGAACGAGTCAATAATGGTCATCTACGAAGTTATTAGTCCTACTTTTAATGGTGTTACATCAGTAGATCTAATAATTCACGGTCCGGTCTTGTACAATCTCATTGACAAGATGCCCCCACTCGCATGTCAATCGCATGAACGAGCTGGATCACCTTGTTTGTATCTAATACAAAGCGGGTTGCATCCACAGTGTAACCAGGATGAGGTTTCCAACCCTATCCATATACTGTAGACCGTTCGGGTCATTAACTCAAATGTGATCCTCCCCGTGTGTCAACTACACACCGTTCAAGTACTGTAATATGACCCTGGAGCTTAGTTTATTGGATTAAGTTTTATAAAATGCGAGATACAAAGTTTTGACAAAGTAATAACTTTTATTCATTTAAAACAACTGTATTACAAACTACACGAGATTAGGGCAAACACCCCAATAACCCTTCGAAGGGATTGTCTAATCCAGGCGGATCATAAAAATCTCACGGCGCAAACCATTAGAAGAGACCGTGGGACCCGTTTACACAAGTCTCGCTCTCACTCACTATAAGCACTCTCTCCATTCACCTTGCTTTTGACCCATAAAACACCATCCGAAGGGCGACACTCACATTTGCACCACGAGGCCAAGTATGGATCTCACGGTGTGAACTTAACGGAGATGTTAGGTAGAAATTAATGTATCACATACACTCATTTCCTCTTACTAAGTATTTTAGAATTAACGGGATGACCTAGATAAATCCGGTTATAATTTACCTAAGTCTACCAATATAACATTTATGTTGGAATTACCTAAGTCTATAAACCATGTATTAAAACTTAGGTTTATAGTTTATTAACATTTTAATAAACGTTGCTCACGAGAAATACGACTTACGAATCTCCGGACCAAATTCACTCTCGTGTCTGTTCCCGTGCAGGTGTTCCATTTCCGTCAAACTAAAATACCCCAAATTTAGCCAAAACCTTCCTTAGACAGAGCTACTTATCGGTCACCATTCATAAATCATATTTAGATTGCCTAATTCTAATCTTATTAGAACTAGATAACCTAAGTCTAATTAATAATCGGTTCTAAAACAATTTTAAATCTAGTTAATTAATATCTAGGTTACATGCATTTATATGTTATAGTGTTTGATCATTCATCACATGAATAAATTAAAACATATAACATAAGTCATCACATGAAATAAATGCATGGTTATGCTTTCAATATAATTAACATAACTCTTACATTAATTAAGCATGCATACTATATACTATAACAACTTATATTATAAAATGATGCATGAATATGCTTAACCTAAGGTGAGATTTTAATCTAAATGGCATACATTATGCACATAAAATAATACACAACATTTGCATAATTAAAATAGCAAAATTGGACCATGATTTGGCATCCTAAACATTAATTAATATTAATATAATCAAATTATATTATAATAATTAATAAAATATAAAAAAAAACTATAAATGAAAAATAGGAAAAAAACGCCCATCTCGCGCCATCTCCACGCCCATCATGCCACTTTCGCGTGAACTTCGCACGCACCTACTGCCACTAACGTTGTGGTGTTGCAATGCTACAACCCTCAACGCCCGCCTGACGTCTTCATGCTGAGCGGCGTTGCAACGTTGCCCCTGCATTAGGCCTCCAACCGCACGTCAGGCGTTGAAACGCTGATTAACAGCGTTGAAACGCACAACAACAGCCTCTATATTTTCGCCCAATTCCGCTTCGTTTCTTCACAGCAACACTTTGACACGATCGATACGGACTTACAGACTCCATTTACAATACATTTTGCCCAAAACACCAGGCGCTTACATTGAACTTTTCAATTGAATTGTAAATCTAAATGCCAAATCATGTAAACATCCATTTTTGCAAAACCAAATGCAATTTCTCTAAATTGAATGTTGCACCCACCTAATTTTGAGCAATTTGTAACACAATTAAGAGCATGATTAGGCTCTAATACTAATTGAAGAGAATTGAATCCCGTGTGGAAGCGAATGATCGCCTTTGCTCTCAATTGTGTGACATAGAAATACTAAAAAAAAAAGAAAATCTAAAGTAAGCATGCATCTTGAAAGCATAAAAGGATTAGTAGGTTACCTTTGAAGACCAGTTCTCAAGTAGTTCCTCGTCATCTATGAACTCCTCTTCTCTACGATCAAATCCTCGAACACCGCCAAAAGACTGTTGGGATGGATGTCCTAATCTCGTTTTGTTTGTAATATTACCAATTGAAATAAATAAGAGTTATTTCTTTCATCACTTTGTGTCTCGTAATTTTACAAACTTTGTCCAATAAACTAAGCTCCAGGGTCATTAAATTATGAGAGTACTAGAACTTGAGCGATGTGTAGTGGACACACAGGGAGGATCACGTTAGAGTTAATGACCGAACGACCTACAGTATATGGATAGGGTTGGAGACCCGCTTTGTATTAGATACAAACGAGTTGATCCGACTCGTTCATGTGGTTGACATGCATATGGGGGCATCCTGTGCAATGAGATTGTACAAGACCAGACCGTTATTAGACCTACTGATGTAACACTGTTAACAGTATTGGACTAATAACTTCATAGATGACCAATAGTGACTTCACCTTAATCCTAAGCGTGTTACCGACTCCTGTCTGCGGAGGTCTGTCCTTTGACTAGTACGGGTGAGGGTGGTCACAGTTACTCGCCCAATATGCCTATCTTCTCAGGGACAGGACCAAGTAGGGAGTTGGGAACTTAACTACGCGAGATGGAATTCACTCGTTCCCGACTTTAGGGAAACAAGAGAGGTTGTTCCCTTAAGTGTTGTCTCTAGGGCTTGGACAACGGGCGCCCACCCTCTCACTGGCCTGAGAGGGGTGTTGTATATGGTTGGACCATTACAACGTTGTTGTTCATTACAGAAGCAGTGGGGACTTATGGAGCAAGAAGTAGACAAAGGGGTAAAACGATAATTTGACCCAATAGTGTCTACGAACAACCTGTGAAGGGTCGACTCACGGGTATTGGTTATATCAGTGGACACAACTTGTCCTACAGTGATGGGAGTGTAGCTACGGGCTTTAGTGGAGTGTTACCGTAGCTAACGAATGTTGATTAACCAGGTTAAAGAGTTTGATAGGTTAGTCTCGGATCATTGGAGCTCGTCACCTATAGGTCCATTAGGTCCCTCAGTTGGCTCAAATTGGATACATAGAGGGTTTACAGTTTAGTGTGGCTTTGAAGTGTTTAAATTCATTATAAGAGTATTTATGTCATTTATATGAGATATGATTGACATATTATATAGTTTATTGTGAATGAGATTCATAATAAACTATAGGTTAGCCTAATTGCTTAATTAGGGTTAATTTGGAGAAATTGGATTGAGGGAAAGTTAAATTGAATGTGATTCAATTTAAAATCCACAATTATATAAATTTGATTTGTATAATGAGGTATAAGATATCTTATTATATGTGGTTATGCAAATATGATTTGCATAACCTATGGTTGTGGTGAAATGGTAAATAGGTAGAGATTTCAACTCCACCTATTACCATTATATAAACCCTTTGCAAGAAGGATTTTGTAAGTTTGGTTTTCATTTTTTGGATTTCTCACCAAAAGGAAACACAAATTCTCTTAACCTTCTCTCAAATTCTCTCCTCCCTTTCATCAAAATGAGTTTCACCTACTCTCCTTCTACCTAAGGAGAACAACCGAGAAGACTTTTCGGAAGTGTCTGGATCGTTCGTTTGTTCGATGAGATAGAGTTCAATGAGATCGTGTACGCGAAGAGTTCGTGACCGGAGAAGGAAAACACGAAAAACGGTTCTTCAACAAGTTTCTCTTGCTGTTTTTCCTTCTAAAAGCATGTTTAGCCTAGTTTCTATAGGATAGAAACAATTTTAAGAAAATGTTTTTCACAACGAAACCACGACGATTCCATCATCTTTACCGCTGCGGGATTTTCATTCCCTTCAATTGGTTCAGAGCCAGGTTGGCTTTTTCGTTGTGCAAATGCTTAAAATTAAGTGGGTTGTACTTCAATTTATGTGATGAATTGTGGTTTGCGAAATTTGATGGTTTCGGTTTTGGTATTTTAGTTTTAGATTTATTTTTGTTCATTAGATCAATGTAAAGGCCCAAGTTTTTGGGGCATTTAGAAAATAAATCGAGTCTGTAAGTCCGTTTTGTCGACAAGAGTTGCTGTGAAGAAATCGAAGCGGAAACGGGCGAAAAACGATGAAAAACAACAAACGAGCTTGTTGTTTTGTCGACGGCGTTGAAACGCTGTTCTTCGGCGTCTCAACGCTGTCTGCACGGGCGAAGGTTGTGTTGCAGAGCAGCGTTGCGACGCCGAGGCGTGGAGCACGCGAGGTGCGACGCTGAGCGCTGCAACGTTGCATGCGTGATGGGCGATTCCAGCAGCAATTGCACGAAGACGTGGGATGAAGGAGTTTCTTCATTTCGTGTGGGGTATTATCTTATTTTGTTTTTATTTAATTTATTTGTAAAATGTATTTTCTTTTTAATTAAATTTCATTTATTAATCAATATTAATATAATAGTTGTATTAATGTTAATTAATTCATTTAATGTCCCGTAAGTGCCAAAACCGATCTAATTTTTGTTATTTATTTAATATATGCATGAGATGTATGAAATATTTAATTCTATGTGCATATTGTATGTCATATAGATTTAAAATTTGACATTAGGTTAAACATTTCATGCATCATATTTATATTATAAGTGTTATAATATATAGTATGCATGATAGGTTATATTATAAGAGTTATAATATAAGTATGCATGTTTTAATTTATTTAAATATAAGTGTTATATTTTTAGATAAAAAGCATGCTCATGCATTTAATTCATGTGATGAATGTATGTTATAGTTTAATATTATTCATGTGATAAATGATCAAGCACTATAATATAGAAAATGCATGTAACTTAAGTTAATTATTAGTTTTAAAATGTTTAAAACTTGAATAATTAGACTTATGTTTTCTAGTTCTAATAAAATTAGAATTAGGAAATTAAATATGACTTTTGAATGGTGACTGATAAGTAGCTCTGTCTAAGGCTGGGGTATTTAAGCTGACACTTTGCGGAACACCCCAACCTGGGAACCGACCTGGGAGTGAATTTGGTCCGGAGATTTTTAGGTTATATTATCGTGAGTGTCGTTAATTAAAAGTTGATTAATTTACTCACATAGACCTAAGTTAATAATATGATTAATACATTTAGGTTAATTCAATATAAGAGTTATATTGATAAACTTAGGTAAATATTAGTCGATTTATCTAGGTTAATCTCGATTAATATAAAGTGCTGAGTGGGAGGAAATAAAGTGAATAAGATACATTTGATTTTTCGACCACAAATCTCCGTAAAGTTCACACCGTGAGATCCATACTCGGCCTCGTGGCGCAAATGGGAGTGTCCCCCTTCGGATGATATTTATACGGGTCAATATCAAAGTAGATGGAGAGAATACTTATAGTGAGTGGGAGCGGGACCTATAACACCCCTGGCCCAGGATCCTCTGCGACCTGGCTGCGTCACTATATCATCCATGACTGCTTGTAAGAGTGAAGACATTATCCCCACAAACCAACACGGGGTCCTTTCAGCATGTTTTGTCCTCACTCACATGCTCCCTAGGAAAATTCCCAAAAGGTCATCCAACATAGAATTGCTCTAAGCTAAGCACGCTTAACTATGGAGTTCCTATGATTGAGCCACCGAAAAGGAAGGTGCACCTTGTTGGTATATGTAGTAGCTATCAATTCTTTTAAGTCTTTCTCAACTATACTTTCATATCCTCATTGTCATTCTCATGTACCCCTCTTCCTCGGGCACCATACTTTCATATCCTCAGGATCCTTCTCATTCAGATGTGGACTCGGTTCATTCATGTACCCCTCTTCCTCGGGCGTCACATGCCCACCAGCTTCCGCCTTGGTTCGTCCCCGAACCACATCTTATTGGGAGAGGTTCCGCTTTGATACCATTTGTAACGCCCCAGGCCCAGGATCCTCTGTGACCTGGTTGCGTCACTATATCATCCATGACTGCTTGTAAGAGTGAAGACACTATCCCCACAAACCAACACGGGGTCCTTTCAGCATGCTTTGTCCTCACTCACATGCTCCCTAGGAAAATTCCCAGGAGGTCTCCCAACATAGAATTGCTCCAAGCTAAGCACGCTTAACTATGAAGTTCTTATGATTGAGCCACCGAAAAGGAAGGTGCACCTTGTTGGTATAGGTAGTAGCTATCAATTCTTTTAAGTCTTTCTCAACTATACTTTCATATCCGCATTGTCATTCTCATGTACCCCTCTTCCTCGGGCACCATACTTTCATATCCTCAGGATCCCTCTCATTCAAATGTGGACTCGGTTCATTCATGTACCCCTCTTCCTCGGGCGTCACAGAACCTGTGAAAATGGGACCCACCGTCTCTTCTTTCGATTCACACCATGAGACCCCTATAATCCACCTGCTAGTTTGGCTTGGACCAGACAATCCCTTCGAAGGGCCTTGATCATGGGAGTCAGAACACCGTGAATTCTCGAAAGAGATACAGTTTTCTTGTTGGTTTTCCTTCTTGGTTCATCCTTCGATGGCTATTGTTTGGACGGATACTTGGAAGCTTAAAGATTGAGGGTGACACTCACGGGATTCATTAAGAGTTAATGAATTCAGACCGAAAAATGGTAACTGGACGCCTAATGGAATAAGAGTTATTCTAGGATTAGGGTCTGGTCGAGAAAGTCTCGTCCTTGAGGAAGAGTGTTTCTATTCACCCTTCGGTGGCGGTCATTCTAAACCTTTGGGATATCATTGCAAATTATTAATGACCTAGGGATCATAGGATAAATTATTGCTAAAACTTGATTGGATTTCAAAAGTTTTTGCGAGACTGACACAAAGTTTTACTTGTTTTTCAGCAAAATGTCTAGCTCAATTATAGCTTTACTAGCATCCGACAAATTAGTGGGAGATAATTTCTAAACTTGGAAAAACAATATAAACACGATTCTAGTAACTGACGACCTTAAGTTCGTGCTCACTAAGAAGTGTCCTCAGGTGTCGGGCTCGACCGCGTCACGAAGTGTTCGTGATGCGTACGATCGATGGATCAGGGCCAATGAAAAGGCCAAGGTCTACATCATTGTCAGCTTATCTGAAGTTTTGGCAAATAAGCATGAGTTGATGGTCACATGGAGTCATTACAGTAAATGTTTGGACAACAGTCCTTTCAGGTCCGACATGATTCGCTCAAACACGTCTTCAACGCACAGATGAAAGAAGGGGCGTCTGTTCGTGAACACGTTCTGGACATAATGACCCACTTTAATCTAGCGGAGATGAACGAGGCTTCGATCATGAGTCGAGCCAGGTCAGCTTTATACTGGAGACTCTTTCGAAGAGTTTCCTTCAGTTTCATAGCAATGTTGTTATGAACAAAATTAGCTACACTCTGACAACCCTTCTCAACGAACTACAGAACTTACAGTCCTTAATGAGGATCGGGACACTAGAAGCTGAGGCAAGCGTTGCCTTTAGGTCCTTTCATAGGGGTTCGACCTTTGGAACAAAATCTGTAGGTCATTCTCACCCGAAAGGGAAGAAGAAGAAGATGAAGAAGGGCAAAGTTGACCGTGCTGCTGCCCAAAAGGGCAAAAAGGTTAAGGAAATTGCAGAAAAAGGAAAGTGTTTCCACTACAATGGACCACTGGAAGTGTAACTGTCCCAAGTTCCTTACCGACAGGAAGAATCAAGGTAAATGTGATTTACTGGTTACAGAAACCTGTTTAGTGGAGAGTAATGACTCTGCCTGTATTTTGGATTCGGGCTCCACTAACCATGTTTGTTCTTCTTTTCAGGGAATTGGTTCCTGGCAGCAGCTGCGAGAGGGTGAGATGACGCTACGGGTTGGATCTGGGGAGGTTGTCTCAGCTACAGCGTTCAACACGGTGAAGCTTTATTTTGGCGGGAAGTACTTATTATTAGATAATTTGTACATAGTGTCAGGGTTTACTAGAAACCTTGTTTCCATTTCCTGCTTAATTGAACATTGTATTTCAGTTTCCTTTGAATCTAATAAAGCGTTTTATTTCTTTCAAAGACATTTACTTTGTTCTGCTTCGCTTGAGTCTAATTTGTACGTTTTGAAACCAAATTCGATCAAAAGTGTTTTGAATATTGAATTATTTAAAACGACAGAAACATGAACTAAAAGAGTGAAAGTTTCTCCTAAAGAAAATGCCCATTTTTGGCATCTACGGTTAGGCCACATTAATCTCAATATGATTGAGAGACTAGTGAAGAGTGGACTTCTAGCGAGTTGGAAGAAAACTTTTTACCGGTATGTGAGTCATGCCTCGAAGGAAAAATGACCAAACGCCATTTTAGTGGAAAAGGATATAGAGCCAAAAAGCTCCTTGAGCTTATACACTCTGACCTCTGTAGTCTGATGAGTGTTAAAGCACGAGGTGGTTACAAATACTTTGTATCTTTTATAGATGACTATTCAAGGTAAGAGTATATTTACCTAATGCATAGGAAGTCTGAAACTCTTGAAAAGTTCAAGGAGTACAAGACTATGGTTGATACCTGATAGGTAAAACTATTCAAACACTTTGATCGGATCGAGGTGGAGAGTATATGGACATTGAATTCTAGGACTATATGATAGAACATGAAATTACGTCCCAACTCTCAACACCTGGTATGCCACAACAGAATGGTGTATCGGAGAGGAGAAACAGAACGATGTTGGACATGGTTCGGTCGATGATAAGCTATGCTCGTCTCCCTTATTTTTTTTCGGGTTACGTAGTGAAGACTGCAATTTATATTTTGAACAACGTTCCGTCGAATAGTGTTTGTGAAACACCTTTCGAACTCTTGAAAGGACGTAAAGGTAGTTTCCACCATTTCAGAATTTGGGGATGCCCGACCCATGTGTTGGTGTCAAACTCGAAAAAGTTGGAACTCCTTTCAAAACTGTGCCTATTTATAAGTTACCCAAAAGAGACTAGGGGTGGTCTATTTTTCGATCCTAAGGAAAATAGGATGCTTGTGTCGACAAACGCCACTTTCCTTGAGGAAGACCTCGTCAGAGATCATTTACCTATAAGCAAAATCGTGTTAAATGAAATGGGCAGGTCATAAGCAAGAGTTGTTGATGGGGTTAGTACATCAACAAGTGTTGTTGATGTTGGGATGTATGTCCTAATCTTATTTTGTTTGTAATATTACAATTTGAAATTAATAAGAGTTAATCCTTTCATCACTTTGTGTCTCGCATTTTTACAAACTTTGTCCAATAACTAAGCTCCAGGGTCATTGAATTTATGAGAGAACTAGAACTTGAACGGTGTGTAGTGGACACACAGGGAGGATCGCGTTCGAGTAAATGGTCGGAACGGTCTACAGTATACGGATACGTTGTGGATGCGACCCGCTTTGTATTAGATACAAACGAGATGATCTGACTCGTTCATGTGGTTGACATGCGAGTGGGGGCATCCTGTGCAATGAGATTGTACAAGACTGAACCGTGAATCATTAGACCTACTGATGTAACACCGTTAACAGTATTAGACTAATAACTTCGAGATGACCAATAGTGACTTGACCTAAATCTTGAGCGTGTTACGGACTCCTGTCTGCGGGGGTTTGTTCTTTGACTAGTACGAGTGAGGGTGGTCACAGTTACTCGTCCAATATGCCTATCTTTTTAGGGACAGAACCACGTGGGGAGTTGGGAACTTAACTACGCGAGATGGAATTCACTCGTTCCCAACTTTAGGGAAACTAGAGGAGTTGTTCCCTTAAGTGTTGTTTCCAGGGCTTGGACAACGGGCACCCACCCTCTCACTGGCCCGAGAGGGGTGTTGTGTATGGTTGGACCATTACAACGATATTGTTCATTAGAGGAGCAGTGGGGATTTAAGGAGCAAGAAGTAGACACAAGGGTAAAACGATAATTTGACCCAACAGTGTCTACGAACAACCTGTGAAGGGTCGACTCACGGGCATTGGTTATATAAGTGGACACAACTTGTCTTACAGTGACGGGAGTGCAGCTACAGGCTTTAGTGGAGTGTTACCGTAGCTAATGAATGTTGATTAACCGGGTCAAAGAGTTTGACAGGTTAATCTCGGATCATTGGAGGTCGTCACGTGTAGGTCTATTAGGTCACTCGGTTGGCTCAAATTGGATTAATAGAGGGTTTACAGTTTTTGTGTGGATTTAAAGTGTTCAAATTCATTAAAGGGTAATTATGTCATTTATATGAGATATGATTGACATATTATATAGTTTAATGTGAATGAGATTCATAATAAACTATAGGTTAGCCTAATTGTTTAATTAAAGCTAATTAGGAGAAATTGGATTGAGAGAAAATTAAATTGAATGTGATTCAATTTAAAAATCCACAATTATACAAATGTGATTTGCAAAATGAGATATGAGATATCTTAGTATATGTGGTTATGCAAATATGATTTGCATAACCTAAGGTTGTGGAATGTTGACAAGTTGTATTGTATGCATGTATCAAATCTATATCTCAAATCCCAGACAACTCCAATTTGTAAAGTAGAATAATATTGTTTGTCTATCAATTGTCAAGTGAGCAAATCTATTATAAGAAATGATTGTATTGCTAAGATCTTGAATTATTTTACAACTCTTGAATTATTTTAATATTTATTTACATAATTTTTTTTAAACTTACAAATCTTGTTGGAAAAAACAAAAATTTATTGACCAATTTTACAAGTTTATCTTCATTTTATTATGAAAAAATCATGTAACTACTAATATATTCCTCACCAATTTTAAACTAATTATAAATAGTTATAAAGTAATTAATTAAAATAATTACCAACAATAATTTCTATACAAAAGGTGTTTGTTGGAATGCAAAAGGTTTTGTATTTTTTTTAGTTCAACAACATTGGGAAAAGTTTGGTTATTTCATTCTCCATGAAGTTAAACATTTTTTTCTTAAGTATTATAATTTATAAAAATGGTGTTTGTTGAACAACTATAATTTATTTCCAAAAATATGTATATATTGATTTTTTTATACCATTGTTTTTTTTAAGTTTATAATTAGTACATTATTATGTGTGTGTTTTTTTTTTCAATGTTATCTTTTTATAATTAGAACTATTGTTTTTTATTTATTTTAAAAATGGATTTGTTAAAAAGAATATCTCTCTTAGAAAAAATTGAAATCAACAAAGACAAAAAGAGAAAGATATACTTTGGAGAAAATATTTATTTTATTAGCTCTGATACCAATCGCTCTTCTGCTTACTACAAAAGAGAAAATAGGATCGGAAATGGATACAAAAGCTTATATGAGAACTTTGCAGGGGATAGCGTGCAAATTTCTCGATGATCTTCAATGACCCTAGATGGATGTCTTTTATAGACTCCGGACTTGAAACAAAATTAAAACTAGCTAATTAAGAGATAAGATTGACAGGACATGTTCCTAACTTATCTTTCTCATAATTGCTAAATGACAAACAACTTTAACAAAATCTTAATTATTAAAAGATGACAGGACAAGCCCCATCACTTTAGGAAAAGCAAGATTAAATAATTACATAGCGACAAACAAAGCAGGATAAAAAGATAAAAGGAATCTCATCAATTGCCGACAGGTGCTTTCTTTCATACTTTAATAAAGTGGCTTTATTAAAGTGTTGTCAGTTCTTTCATTATTATGTCAAAGGTGCTTCAAACTTATCTTCAGGCGAGGACACACCGAAAAGCTTACCAATGGTTTTACTGCGCAAACACGCGGCTTACGACCGGGAACACAATCCTAAAGATCTGCAGCAGGTCCTTTGAAACAAGTCTTGGAATTTCTGAATAATAAGATCGAACTGTAATAAGCTGCAACTATACTTTCATATCCTCATTGTCGTTCTCATGTCGCTTAGTCGGTTGAACGCCCTAGTACGATCTGTCTTTTGTTGATGAGGAATTGATTTACAGAGTTAAAGATATATACAGGATTTAATACAAAAATTTAAAACAAACACTTTTTTTTATAGAGGTTGTGAATCTAGAAATGGATCATCTAGTTCATATTGAGTTGAATCATCATCATCATCTGAAGCTTGAGAATGAGAGGCTACACTTCTCGAGGTATTAAGAATTCTTTGGAACTCTTGATCCGAAGAGGCTTGTGTTAGCCTTGAGATTAATTGAGACTTAGAGTTGAGAAATTCGGCCCCAGCTCTAGACTTGTTTTGTTGTTCTGGGTTTTCAGCAAACCATTCTTTTACAGCTTCGAGGCTGGCTGGGGAACTGTTGAACTTCTCCCACCATTTTACTTTTATTGATCTGAAAAGGTACTTGAAATCTTCTTTCTGTGTGACTTAGAAATTCCAGCAGAGGATCCATGGAATTTTAAAATTTAGACAAAAACGAAATAAATTTGGATACTCGTTCTTTTCTAAAATTTTGGCAGAAATGGAAATATGATTCTTGAATCGTTGTTGGAAAAACGTCTTCGACGATGCCAAACGTTTTCCACCAAGTAACAAACCAATAGGGAAAAACCATACGGTATGCTCTCAGGCAAAATTGGACGAACCATGAGTGTTCAAACCTTATAAACCAGAATACGTTATACCAAGCTCTTACGTAGTCTCGGTATTGAAAGGTTGGGGGTTTAAAAGGTTTTGAAAACGCTCTTGGTGTGTGTAAACTCTGATTCCAATGGGTTGGAGTCAGGACTTTGAAAATCTTTATTTTAGAGAATGCGATCCTAGATGGATCATCCCTATCTGGAATATGAGTGATCTCAACTGACTTGGTATCAATTAAGATTAGCTCGTAAACTTTTCTGGTCTTTAGAGGATCTTCTGGGATGAACAGAAATCCTTCTGGAAAAATGGTTTTAATGATTGAGACTATGGATTCTCCTTTGAATTTTGGTTCAATAACCGGTTCGAAAAGTTGACTGGGTTTTTCAAAATAGGTTTTCACCTCTGGTCGAGCTACAAACCTTTATTGTGGAATGACGGTTGTCGCAAAGGTTGTTGGTCTATGAGACGTAGAAGGTTGAGACGGAGTTGGTGTAACTCTAGATGAGGATCCCTGTTGAGAGGGAGTCACTGAAGGCGCTCTTCCAGAGCTTTGTACAGACGTTGGAGAGACAGGTCGTCTTCTCTGATGGGTAAGGTTGGCTGATGGCCATGGTGGAGTTTGAGACGGAGTTGATGACTCTAGAGGTTCCCTTATGCTTATGCCAGGAGATGATCTTCCTCTTAGTCTGACCACCAATGTGAAATCAGAATCCGAGAGATAGTCATCGATTGACATTGGCTTGGGAAATTGAGACGACGAAGAAATTGGATTTTTTCCCTTTTCCTTGGGTGGTGCTGGGTTTTTACCCTTTCTGCTCGTCATTATCTTTTTTCCTATTATTTTTCAAAGAAGAGGAAGAAAGAGAGAGAGAATTTTGTTTTGGAGTTAGAAACTCCCTTGTGAGATAATCTGCAATAGGGTTTTCAACTCCTTTTATAGGCAAGATTTCGAAATCAAACCATGATAAAATCGCTTGCCATCTCGCGAAAATTTGTTTTGAGACGAGATTCTCTACATCCTTTTCTAAAATGAATTTTGAGGTTCTTGAATCTGTTTTAATTTTGAACCTTTTATTAATTAGATCTCCTTGAAATTTTTGAATACATAAAACAATTGCTAAAATTTCTTTTTTAACAACTGAGTAATTTTTTTGGGCCTCATTCCAGACACCAGAGTAAAAACGTATTATCCCCTCTTTTCCTTCAAGAGACTATTTGAAGATTCCTCCATATCCTATTTCGGATGCATCGGATTCGACTATTAAATCTGCTTTTGGATTGATAAGATTTAAATAGAGAATTGATTTGACTAAATCTTTAACCTTTGTACAACTTGAGTGTGTTAAGCTGTCCATGGTTTTGCGTTTTTTCTAAGTCTTTGAAACAGTGGCTTGCAAATGAGCCTCAAATCTTTAATAAAGTCTGAAATGTAATTGAGGCAACCCAAAAATCTTTGAAATTGGGTTTTGTTTAAGATTTGATCTGGAAATCTATCGACAAATTCAATGGACCTGTAAATTGGCTTTATTTGGCCCATATAAATTTCAAATCCAAGGAACCTAATTTTTGTTTGAAATAATTTTATTTTTGAAATCGAAATAACCAAACCGTTTTGTTTTGTTATTTTAAAAAATTTCTCTATATGAGAAAAGTGTTGATCAATTCCTTTTGAGAAGATTAACACATCATCAATATAGATGAATGAGAAATCTTGGATCGGTTTAAAAATGTCATTCATGATTTTTTGGAACTCTAATGGAGCGTTTTTTAAGCCGAATGACATAACGTTCCATTCATATTGTCCAAAAGGAACATTGAATGTAGTCTTGTAACGATCCTTTTCTGCAATTTGTATTTGCCAAAATCCTGACTTCATGTCAAATTTGGAAAATACATTTGCATTAGAAATTCTTTTTAACAAATCCATTTTATTAGGGATTAGATATCTAATCCATTCCAAAACTTTGTTCAATGGTTTGTAATTGATAACTAACCTGGGCACTCCATGCTCCTTCTCGGCTGTGTCGTTACATAGAATGTTGCACATGACCATGGGCTCTTACTGGATCTGATTAATTTCTTTTGAATCAATTCTTCTATCTCCTTCTTGCAGTGCTCTATTAGTTCAGAATTCATCTGAATCGACCTTCCCTTGGCCGGAATTTTGCTTTCATCAAACTCCTTTTATGTATGGTAATTCGACTTCATGCCTCTTCCTATCCCAAAATGCGTTAGGATGTTCTGCACAGACTTCTGATTCGAGTCTCTTTTTTAGAGCTTAAATTCGGTCTTGTATCTCATTTTCTTGGAGATTTTCTTCAATACTTTTGTAGATGATTTCTTCTTTTAGGAAAGCTATTTGCTTTTCTTTCAGGTCGATTTCTATGAGTTCTTCATCTTTGGTAAAGACATGAACCTTGTGAACTTGCATCGGTCTCTTGAATTAAAAAAGTATTTTCTTACCTAGTATTCTGGTAGAAATTCCTTCATCTGAAACCTATAATGGGTACAATTGAGTAATAAACGGAGTCCCCAAAACCATTGCTTGCCTTAGGTTTTTTACCAGTAAAAATGAGGTTACGAAACAAATACCTTCTTTGCAGATATGTGCTTCTGAGAGCTTGTGACTGATTTTCAATGGAACTCCATTAGCCCCTCTTAAGACCTCAGTCGTCTTTTCAAAGTATTTTGAAGGTATTATTCCTTCGTGGATACAATTCTGATCTACTCCTGAATCTATCAGGGTTGGTAGAGTCGTATTGAAATCTCCAATTTTCAAAGTGACTTCGGTATACCACTTTTGATAGGGTACCTTCGAAATGTGTTCAAGAATACCTGTTCATCAATAGAGCGTTGTGGTTCTTGAATTTCTACTACCTTTTGTTTTCCCTTTTTGAGTATGGCTACTTCAGAATTTACCTTAGTAAGTTCTTTTTTGAACTCTCTTCTAAGGATTGAACTTCTTCTTTTAGGTTGTTGATTTCAAATTGTAGGTTTGTACTGAGACTTCTCTTTTGATACTGATTTTTCCCAATACATCATTGATTGTTATTGGGGTGATGTCTAGGATGTCAGTGGTTCTTTTCTTCTTTTCATCTTTAACTTCTTTTTTGAGAGAGTTACGGAGTTGTTTGAGAATTGTTTCTCTGATATGTTCATCGGGTACTTTGTCTACAAGTTCCAGGAGTAGCTCTTGATCTTCACTGAGAACATTTGTACAGCTGTAACAGTTGCACAGTCGTCCTCCCTGACATTCAAGATCATGAATTTCTCCTTCTTCTGAAGAATAAGTATATGATTATTCTCTCAGTTCGAGGATATCGTCGTTAGTGCTTTTCTGAATGGCTGCTAGTATCTGAACCGAATGTCATGAGCAATTCTTTCTTGACTTCCTCATCAATGTTAAGTTCGTTGATTCTTCCCTTTAACGAGCATTTATTTGAATAGTGCCCAAACTTCATACACTTGTAGCACTGAACTTGCTTATTGGATCCTCTTCGTGCCTTCTCATAATGGGATTGAGGTTTCTTCCCATCTTTTCTAGAAATCTTCCTTTTTGAGCCACTGTATTCTCTGTATATTGTAGGCTGAGCATACAGAACATTCTTTCTGTTAGAGTATCTTTCAATTTTTCTTTGACTTCTCTTGTGTCTTTGAGATGGAGCTTGCGACGTTGGATTGACGTTATACATGTCGCAAAACTGTCCTAGCTCTCTTCTTCTATTGGCTTTCGTATTTGTTCTCTCATTGGCCTTCTGTTGAAGACACTGCATGGTGCCGAAATTAATAATATGGGCTATTAAATCACCATACGATAGTTGTGTCACACCCCGACCCAGCTTACTTGCCTAACCTAGGAAGAGATGCAAAGACAAAGATAACCAAACCTCTTGTTGGCTTTCCTTGACTTACCCAAGACTTAACTTAAAACAAACGTAACACAACATGTTTGAACAAGCAAAATTAAGCACTGATATACACTTATATAAGAAACACATTCACTTCCTTTACTATGTTCTTTAGATAATCATAAAGTTTCCATGTTTGTTACAACCCATCTAATATGTTTTCACTACAAACCATATACAAAAGAAAGTGTATATACAAGGAGCTAAATGGCGTGGTGGCAAATAGGTCTTGTGAAGGCTAAGCACTGGTAACTCGTCTGCTACCTGGGAAGAGTAGACATAAGAAAACGTGAGCTAGGAAGCTCAGTGAGTGTCTATTATAAGCTCAAAGGATAAGCATAATAATGGCAGATTATAAGTAGAAAATAGCTTAACATAAACAAACCATGCTTCCAATTTTATCGGATGTGTCACCACTTATGCATAGCACATAACTCATAATATAGTATTATATTGAGTGTAGATAGATCAATAATGTAGAAGCTCATAACAATAAAACACATAGCATGATACCACTTTCGAACCATAGAGGTGGTAGAGTTACATTTGTACCAATAAGGTTCATACCTCTCTCACGTGCACGTGGAATACCTTTGCCCCTTTGGTTTTCCCTAATACCTTCTCTATGTCCTTCAGTATTAAGGTAAGACCATTTACTACCCGAATACCTTCTCATTGTCCTTCAGTATCGGGAAATTATGATTCATTCCCCCCCTAAATACCTTCTCGAATGTCCTTCAGTATTAGGGGTTAACCATGATCAAGGGCATAACTTGTTTACCATGGAAATCATGTTTTTATAACACATACAACAATTTCTTGACATTTTCATATTATCATCTAAACATGTTCCCAAGTAGATTTACACAAAACATTCTCTAAAGGAAAGCATACTTCCATAATTTAGTTGCCATACTTGGATTTGTAGTTACAACTAATTCAAAGCATGCTTAGGTTCCATCATGAATCTTATGTTAGAAATTTCATGGAGCTATACATAAATAGTTCAAACAAGATTCAATGATCAACAAATATGTTTTTGAAGAAAAACAAAGGCCAAGCATAGTTCTAAGATAGAGTCACTCACAATATTAGAATTAGAACCTTGGCTTGTAAACTTGACCTATTTGCTCTTGGTCTGTCAAACAAACCAACTCAAACATTAGAACCTCGAGCTTATGACTTTTAACCTTAAAACTTGCAAGAAAACACACTTTTAAATTTTTCAGCATTTTCAGATTTTCTGCCCTGTATTCAGACAGTCATAACTTCTTCATTACTTATCCAAAAATAATGTAATTTATACCAAACTCTTCCTTTTTGAATCCTCTAAAAATCATATGAAGACATGAAATTGAAATTCCAAACGGATTTGTTCAGAAATACCTCGAAAGCTACTTTCCTCAAAATAGACTTCTGCTGTTTTCAGATTCGGATTTCCTGCTGCACAACAAATTTAATCCGATATTTAAGACATCTTCTAGATATTTTCTACTCACGATTTCTTCACGAAAGTTGTAGTAAATTCAATAAGCTTTCGAACCATACCAATTAGAGCTTCTAACTCTAAGTATGCAGATCAGAACAACCAAAACATCAGAGACTTCCCGGATTTGACAGCATACTTCTGTCTTTTGCCTTCCTCTTCAAAACAGTAGCATCAATTCCTTTCCTTGCACCTTAGAAACAGGTCTAACTCAGTCCCATAACTCAATTCAGAATAACCATACACACAATTGATTGCAAGGTATAAAGAAATGAAAGAGAATCTCCCTCAATCTCTTGCTAGAAGTTTTTCCCTTTCACCTAAAACTACAGGTTCAAATTTCAGCTTGGGTTCCTCAAAATTTATCAACACAACCACCAAATATTTTTTGATAAACCTCAAGGACAACATCTTAGCTTACTTACCTCAAAATTGCAGCTTCTAATTCCTCCTCAAGAGCTCAAAACAGACTGATCTCCTCATACTGTTCTGCTACCCGAGAAACTTGAACACCCTTCACTGTTCTGCTCTTTTCTCCTTCGTCCTCTTGGTATTTTCTGCAAAGCCGACCAGTTTCGTATTCTACACTCAATTTCTGAGATTTTGACTCAAAAATCATCGAATTTGGTTCAGTAGACAGAGAGATATGATCGATTGAAGTTGCCCCATTTTTCCAGCTGCTTGCTGTCTTAATAAGAATTTGACAGCACCTACTTGCCTTGTTTAACTCCGAAGCTTCACCTCCCTTTGCCAGCTCCTCCTTCAGTATTTACATCTTAATCACCTTTTTAAAACAACAAAATAAGTGTGTAAATAAACCTTAAGCATTTAGCCAACTTATCCTAAGTTTGTGAGACATATGATCTTCCATTCAATACTTGATGCACCTAAAACTCCTCCAATTTGCTAATGAGTTGAGCTTACTTCAATGCAACTTTTAATATGCTTATTTCAATGGTTTACCTATCCCCTTATGAAGTTTAGACACATTGTAGCTCCAAATTCAATAGATTCCCAAATTCGATCACGACATCGTTTAGTGCAACCTATACGATTTTGCATATTTCAAAACATCATGAATGAGTGCTCAATAATAAAAGAGAATAGGGTTTAGGGCTTACAAGTTGCTCCCATTTTATCTCTCCTCCGAACCTGTTCTTTAGATGCAAGATTAATTGAGACTGGAATAGTCTTGGAAGTCCCGAGATGAATCGTTCTTTCCAGTCTTTGCTTTCAAAGTCCTCTATTTTGTATACTTCTGCTAAGAAGTTGTCTTTGTACCACCTGAAGTCTTGAACTTTGGGCACCTTAGGTTGTTCAAAGTCATGCTAGCTAGGGTTCTATAATTATTTGTCTCTCCTATGAATGCATTTTCTAAAGCATGCGTGAGAGTGAGAACAACATCTTCTACCTCTTCTTTCACTACCGTTCGACCTGTAGTGGTTGATGACGATGCTTCAACTGTCGTCGAAGATTCTCCTCCGTGAATTCCTTCTTGCACTGCTACTATCTTTTCAGTAATGTGTTTAAGGATTCTTTTCCTTTCGTCTGCAGTGAACTTGTGATCCCACCATCCTTTTAGGATTCCTGTGAAACCTGCCGCGATAAGCCTAGCAGATTCATGATCGGTGTACCCTTTAGATAGATACGTCGTGTTTGCCATTAGCATTTCTGGAATTAGACCGATTATCAAGTACTCATATAATCCGTCTATATTCCATTCGTATATTGATTCACCATCAAAGGATTTGTTGGTCATCAAGTGTCTTTCTTCGAATTGGAGATCGGGCATGGTTGCCCTTGGATACCAATTCCTCTGATAAGATTTTTCTCTTGCCTTTCCCTTTTGTATCTTTAAACAATTTCTCTTTTCAAGAAACATATTCAACTCCATATTTCAAAGCAGATGTCGGAAGTCGGATTCCCCAGTTAAAGAATAAGGCAGAAAGATTTCTAGAAAAAATAGAGAAAAAGATATCTAATCTCTCTATTAAAGAACCGTCAACGTCGACATCTCAGATCAACGTCTTAATTATTTTTTCTTATTTTTAATAGCAAGAATTAAAAATGTGTTATCATAATTAATCATCTAAAAGAAAATAATATTTGGAGTAAATAACATACACAAAAAATATTTTTTCTCCAAATAAAACATTCAATCTTATTTTTATAGTAAGTTCATTAAATTAAAAAAAAAAACAAAAAAACAAAAAAAAAAGCTACCATAGAATTTATAATTTCTAATATAAAATTTTATATTTTATTGAAAAGTTATTATAAGATTGTTTTTGTCTCTAAAATATAATTATGATTTTATTTTAATTATAAAATAAGAGATATGAATCGTGTGAAATGAAAATTTAGATAAATTAGTTTGAATTATATTGTATGATATTATATTAATATTTAATTTTAGTTTTTATTTTGTTTTTTTAATTATAAATAAAAGAATACATAATTAAATAGATAAACGTGCATCACACGTGGTTAAAAATTAGTTACTTGTAAAATTTAGAAAAGGTTGAAAAAAATTTATAGTATAAAAACAACATTCAAAACTTTATGTTTTAATAATTTTCACTCCAGACGAGAAAAAACTTATGAATTTAGAAGCCCAAAATTTCCCTTCTTTTATTACATTTGCTATTTTGGACAAAATAACCCAAGAGAAAAGCCCTAATCCTTTTCCATCTTTCCTCATCTCCCTCGTCCTTACGTGTAGCGCCATCCACTTAGCAGCCCATTCGGTATCTTCTCCTTCTCCTTCTCCTTCTCCTTCTCCTTCTCCGACGAGCTCACCTCCGGCGATCCACCCACGCGCCGGCGACCACGCAGCACTTTGGCGATTCTCCCTCTCCTCTGGCACGCGGTGCGACTGAGGTCACGTGCGACTGCGTCTCCCCCACGCGTTCGACTGCAGCTTCGTTCGGGCATTCGGCGTTTTCTCCCTCTTTTTCCAGCGATTCGTGACCCACGGTGAAGCAACGTCCTGGAGAATCCAGCAAACAACGACCAGCAACACACGACAGTGTTTCCCTTGTTCCTCGCATTCGTGTCTTCTCTTCTCTTCGACAAGGTTCGACATTAACCCACGCTAAATCGACCTTGGATTGATGTATCAGTTCAGTAACTGTAGGTTCGTCATTTCGAATGCCAATCATTATCAGTTCAAGCTTGCTTGGAATAGTTCAGTAACTGTTAGCATACTTTAAGCCCTTTCAAATTCGTTAAAAGTGTTTTAAAGTATGTTAGATGGGTCTCTAACCTTTAGAGAGCCTTTGGTTGCAGTGTTGGACTCATTCGTGGCCCTTCGAATACCCAACAGCAGGGAATCAAACTTAATTAGAAGGTAAACTAATTCTTTTTGGTAAGTTCAGAAGGTAAACTTCTATTCATACATTTTTCAACTTAATTAGAGTATCTTAGATCAGTCCCTAATCCTTGTAAGCTTGTGTTTATAGATTAGAACTAAGTTTTGAGTGTTCGATTAAGGTTTAGAGCTGTTTTTAGGTAAGAATACCTCTCCTGAAAATTCTCTCATCTTCCCTTTAGGATTTCGAACTTTCTAATCTCTAAATGTGATATTTATTGTTTTAGGGGCTTGTTGGGTTATTTTAGGAGCGCCCTAAGACGTATAGTAAGTAGTTTCTACCTGCAAGTCTTTTAGTTGTGTGCTTAACATGCTGTGTGTTTTATCTTTGTTATATATGTATGTTTTATATAAATATTATTATGGAATTGTTATATGCTCTGAACCTGTTAAGCACGTCTGGATGCTTGTTATGGTTTTGTGTGTGTTGAGATGTTTTATGATGATTTTGTGATATGAAGCATGGTGAGTTGTTTGACTTGTTCTTGTGATAAGTTTGTCACCTGTTGAGTTTATTGTGTTGTTAAGGATGCTAAGCATGTTGTGTGTTATGGTTGTCTAAAAGTAGCATAATATTCATGTTGCGAGTGCGTTGTAGTTTCGGGCATAAGGCATGGTGGGAAGAGAAAGACCATATCTAGCTAGTCAATTCTTTAGTAGTTGTTTTGTTAAGCTTAGTTCATTTCCTTATTAACTAGTTTTACTTTTGAGTTGAGGACTAGAGTTGCTATTTGACCTTAGTATTGGTGTTGGTTTAATTAGATTTGCTTTATGATCCGAAGTTGTTCTGAAGAGTTATTTATGTTGAAAGCTTTCTTTTTTTGAGTTTTGTTTGTTGAAGAGTAATCTCTTTAGGTTTGTTGTTCTATGGATCTTTAATTATTCTTTTATGTTGTATTGAATCTGTTACACTTGGAGGTTGGGAGTGTTGTGTTGCGTATAGGTGGAAGGAGATTGGTTTGATTGGTTAATTTGGTTACAGGAGTGTGTTAATCTTGTCTAACATGTGTTAAAAAAAACATTGGTCGTTGCCATAGCTACGTTGTTATTTTGTCAAAATTTTCGGTGCATTTCAGTTGTACATTTAGTGTTGTTCCGTAATTTAGGTTGTTTTTTTGGGGTGTTACACTAAGCCTTTATGAAAGGAAAAAACCTATATATAATAGCGATAGGGGTAATTTGTGTGATTTATTAATTCATTGAAATTAATTTCTTATTTATAAAAAAAAACCTTAAAAAGACTAATTAAAAAAAAAAAACAGTATAATTCATTGATAATATAATCTAAAAATTTTATGCACTGACCTCTTTTTTTTAGAGAAACCCCATGGCCAGAGCTCATTCCAACGCTCTCACTGTTGCTGTTACCAAAGGTGGGAATTGTTTCTGATTGGAATCTTCTTCAGATCCGCTTGTGTGAAAGTTGAACTCCTCACCGTCTGCATTCCTATGTTGCAGACGGTGCAGGACCTGCAAATTCCTTTTCAGACGAAGCAATCCAATGATGAAGCCACTATGGAAGATCCCCGTTCCTCTTAGATTCTTAGTAAATTGCAACATTTTTGCTCCATTTACCTTCTTTCTTATTAAGACTTCAAATTATTACTTGTTTCCTCATGTCCTCCATACTCAATCCCACTCTTCCTTGTCACCTCCACCCTCACTCTCTTCGTTTTCGTTGCTTCCTAATATTATTGAATTGTTCTCCAACAAGCCTTCCGACCATGACCTTTTGGTGAGAAGTATTATGCAAAGGAAGGTCACGAAGTTGCGACATGAACTAATTCAGAATGCTGATGATTCTGATAAGATCGTGAAAAAATTGGAAGACAGTGAAGACTTGCTCTTACGGAAGCACCCCGACAGTTCTGCTTTTGTTGAGTTGCTGAAGCAGTTGGGCTCACAACCTCACTTAGCACTGGAGGCGAGTTTAATTCTACACACTCTAAGGAAGTTGCTTCACGTGTTGTTTCTGAATTGTATGCTTATGTGGGGATTGCTTTCATTATATTGCAGTTTGCATTAAATTGTTAATTGTTTTAGTCCTGTCTTACATGTTTTTTTTTTATTCTTCTTCCTTTGTACTACATGTGGAAGTCAAGAACATTTGGATGATATTTGGAGTGAAATGAAATTAATGGAATTGTTTGAAATGATTAGTATGTTGTAGCTAACTTTAAGTTTAGTTAGTCAATATGACTCATATTTAAGACCGGTTGAAATTTCAGTGAAGTGGAATTATTATATTTTATGCTTAATATTATACAATGTTAGGACATTAAGTTGTATCATCCAATCTTCATTTGAAATTAGAAGTTTTGTTAGGCATTATATGTTCTACATAACTTGGTAGTCATGTACAAGACCTTGATAAATAATTTGGTGACACTAAATTTCTGATCAGATCATTCTTTTGCACTTAGGTGTTTAATTGGAGAAGAAGGCAAGAGGGTTCCTTTCCTTTAACTTCAGAGGAATATGCTAAGGGTATTACAGTTGCGGGTAGATCTAAAAATGTTGACCTTGCAATTGAGTTGTTCACTGAGGCTTCTAATAGAAGGATCAAGACAACCTCTACTTATAATGCACTGATGGGAGCTTACATGTTTAATGGCTTGGCTGACAAATGCCACTCCTTGTTTCGGGATCTTAAGAGGGAGGCAAATTGTGTTCCTACTATTATAACATATAACATCCTACTATCAGTGTTTGGTCGGTTGATGTTAGTTGACCACATGGAGGCAACCATGCGGGAGATATGTGATTTGGATCTCTCCCCTAACGTGAGCACATACAATAATCTAATAGCCGGGTATGTTACTGCATGGATGTGGGATAAAATGGAGCAAACCTTTTTGAAGATGAAGGCAAGTTCAGTAAAGCCCAACACTGACACTTTTTCACTAATGCTTCGTGGATATGCACATTCTGGAAATCTTGAGAAGATGGAAGAGATCTATGACTTGCTAGAAGTTCGTGCCAATGACAAGAATTTCTATCTTATTAGAGCTATGATATGTTCATACTATAGGAGTTCTATAACAGATAAAGTAAAAAAGATAGAGGCTTTGTTGAAGCTTATTCCAGATGAAGAATATAGACCATGGTTGAATGTCTTATTGATAAAAGTCTACGCTCAAGAAGATTGGTTAGAGAGAATGGAGAATTCAATAAATGAGGCATTTGAGCACGGTACTTCAGTAAATACTGTCCATGTGATGCGCTCCATTATTGCCAGCTATTTTCGGTGCAATGCATTGGACAAGCTAACAAACTTTGTAAGTCGTGCTGAATGTTCAGGTTGGAGAATCTGTCGGTCTTTATATCATTGTAAAATGGTTATGTTTGCATCACAAAAGCGCTTTGAAGAAATGGAGTGTGTCCTTGACGAAATGAAAAATGTCAACTTGGATTGGACAAAAAAAACATTTTGGATTTTGTATAAAGCCTACTCAATAAGTGGTTGCCAGTACAAGGTTGACCAAGTGGTATGTTGTATGTGCAAGCTTGGGTATGGGATTCCCTTGGATTCTTGTCCATCTGAATATTCTCTTCCGGTTGAAGGATTGACATAATGAAAAGTCCACAATTGACTTATCCAATTGTTTTCTTTGCTTTTCTCATGAATAAGTGCTGAACAGAGATTTCAGAAATATCTTAGGTACATCATTTCTCATTTGTATTAACAGTCTTTTTATTACCCTTGCTTTCTTGTCTTGCCTATTTACTTGGACTATTTGTTCGATTGTTTATATGTATGTGTATATATTTATCTATTTGTCTTGTCTTGCCTATTTACTTGGAATACACCCGGCCTGAAAAATGCTCTCTCCTCTCTCCTCTCTCCTCTCTCCTCTTTTTTGGGAGGGCTCTAGAGGAGATGGGGGCGTTCATAATGTAAATTGGAAGCTAGTACAACTTCCAAAGCTGATGGGAGGTCTTGGTATCGGTAACTTCAAAGTTAGAAATGATGCACTTCTAGCCAAATGGGTGTGGCGGTTCGTTCATGAAAAAGATGCTTTGTGGAGGAAACTGATTGTTGCCAAGTACTACGGGTTTCCTCATGATGGGTGTTGGCCACAGGTTGTCCATTCGAATGCTCATAAATCACCCTGGCGAAATATTTCACTCTTGTCAAATTTGGTTTCAAGCAATGCTTCTTGTGTTTTAGGTGATGGTTGTCATACATTGTTTTGGAAGGATGATTGGCTCAGTTGTGGACCATTTGCTTTAGCTTTCCCTCGGTTATTTCGATTAACAGTGAATCCGGACAGCTTGGTGGTAAACATGTGGAATGCGGTCACAAATGCTTGGGATTTGTTACCTCATCGCAATTTAAATGAACTAGAAATAGAGGAATGGGCTACTTTATCTCAACTCTTGTATCTAGTTAGACTACAGAATATCCCTGACTCTTGGTCTTGGTCTTTAGATCCTTCCGGTTCTTTTTTCAAATCGACTCACTTTTGGATTCTATGGTTAGTGATTCCGCTCCACTGTTAAAAGACTTGTATACAGCTTATTTGGAAGGACAAATATCCAAAAAGGTCAAAATTTTTCTTTGGGAACTCGGTTTGGGAGCAATCAATACAAAGAGAGACTTCAAAGAAGATTGCCTTACATGTCGCTCTCTCACCATCATGGTGTGTTATGTGTTATTCGACGCGCGAAATGTGTTGGCCATCTCTTCATGCATTGTTCCTTTGCTTCGCGTTTACGGTCTTTTATGCTTAAAGCCTTTGGTTGGTGTCAACCGTTTCCCTTCGCGATCACTGAGTTACTTTCTTTAGTTCTTGTGGGACATCCATTTCACGGTCTTAAACAAAAACTTTGGCTTGCCTTCACTCGTGCTTTCTTCTGGACTTTGTGGACGGAACGAAACGGGCAGATCTTCAAAGGAATTTCATCAACAATTGACAAATTTCTTGATACAGTTTTTATTACTGCTTTCCAATGGTGTAAATCTGAATATCCTTTCTCGCTTTACAGTTTATCTTTTTTATTCTCTAATTGGAAAGTTTTCATGTAACCCTTCTATGGGAACCGGAGTTTTACTCCCTCATTTCATTCATCAATGAAATTGTTTCTTCTGGCAAAAATATTTATCTATTTGTGTAGCTAGAGGGAGTGGTGTAATACCAAAGTCTGATCTTGAATGAAATCAATCTCTGCCTCTAAATGAGGGGAGATGACCTTTATTTATAGAAAAATTAGAATAATAGATTCTGTTTACAGCCAACTCTTTTAACAAACAACTAACAAACAACTTTTAACAAACAATTAACTAACTAACCCAACTACTACTTGGTTAGTTACAAGAATTAAACCACATTCTACATCAGGGAGAATATTTCTTTTTTGGCTCTTAGTCTTTTTATTTAATGAATATAGATGAAACTGTCGACACTCCCAACATATGATTCATTCTTGAAATTTATTTTTTACAAGGTACGTGAAAGGAAGATTTTTTTTTTCTTTTGGTAGTCAAGTACTACTGATTTTATTTACTAGCTGGCAACTCATAAAGGAATCTTTTGTACCCATGTGAAGCTTTCTCCTTTCCAGCTCCAAGGATGTTAAGGTTTAATTAAATTCTTGTTATCAAAGTGTTTATTATCTAGTAAGCTATTGTGGCATTGAAGGGGAAAATAAGTACTGCTCATTTTTAAATGTTGAACCAATGACGACAATTTTATACCCTCCCTTATTATTTTGGGGGTGTTTGGTTTATGGAGTTGGGTTGGGTTGAGTTGGGTTAATATACCAACTCCTTGTTTGGTTCACTAACAATTTTAACCGGTGACTTAATAACCCAACCCCATGGAGTTGGGTTATTAACTCAACCGTACGGTACTTTCCGGCGGCGATCCGACAACTTTCCGACGACGATCCGGTGACTCTCCGACGAAGACCCGACAACTCTCTGGCGAAAGTCCGACGACTCTCCGATGATGGTCCGACGACTCTCCGACGACAATCCGATGACTTTCCGACTACGACCCGACGAGATGAAGAAAGTGGAGAAAAGAAGAATATGAGAAGAGTTTTGAAGTGTGCGTTTAAATTGCTAATACTCTAATTTAAATAGGCACCAATAAGTCATAATCCTTTAACAAGGAATTCTAATCTTTTTAGGAAAAGAAATCCTAATCATTTTTTAAACTTTGAAACACCCTTCCTTAATTCCGATCTGATTATCCAAAGATTCAAATTTAAAACAAATACAATTAAAACACCTAAATTTATGGTGTGTCACAATATACTCATTTAAGAAAAACTTTCGTCCTCTAAAGTTGCTAGAACTTTACTACGGTCACGTCTTCGAGTCATAATCTTAACTTAAACTTTAAAATACCTTAGCACAAGAACAAAGAAGTCAAAAGCATAACATAACAAGTGTCAACACACAAGCAACTCAAATAACTTTAACTATTTTACAAGATAAAAAAAAAACCTGGAGATAACGAGGCGACTTCCTGCGAGAGGCTATAATGATCGATGCCTACGATGTAGACGAGTATGCAGAATCTAAAACTCATGCTCTGATAACAACTGTAACGACCCTAATTTTTCAAACTCAAAATTTCCTAGGGACGTTACTAAGCAACATCGCCTGCACCGAAAGTTTCGGTAGCATAACGACGTTGTTAAGTCCTTGATGACATGTCTAATATTTTGTTGATATGCAACTTCAATATGACATAAAATATTTAAGTCTGTTGGCATATTTTTAACATTTTCGCAAGGTAAACTATTTATTCCATTCTAAAAATGTCCATAGACAATGCATGTGTTTCGAAGAATTTAAATAAACACTATTTATATGCAAAGTATCAATACTAAATTAATACCTACTTAAATTAAAATAAAAAAGTGGTAGTGAACATGTGCATAAAAAAGGAATAAAGTGCATATTGAAGAGTAAAAGTTCTAAATAATGAATTTTATTGGAAAAAGAATATTGATATCAAACCCAATATCCATTACTTTTGTAAATATTCATGACATACATTTGGCTAATGGTAATATATATTGTAATTTTATAATTGATCACCTAATTGAGTTTTGAAATTGTGGACAAATGTGTTTGTATTTGATTTGTTGTGAAAACAAAGTAAGGAAAAAAAGTAAAAAAAAAAAAAATCAGATCTTTCATTTTACATAAGATAAAAATGATTTTTAGGGAAGAAGAAAAATTGATATCAATCTCAATATCTAGTACTGTTCTAAATATCTCATACATCTTGCAAATGGTGATATATATTATAAATTTGTAATTGATCTCATAATAAAATTTTGAAATTGTAGATAAATATGATTGCAATTGATTTGGTGGAAACAAAAAAAGTAAAGAAAAAAGGCACAAAAAATCAGATTTATTCACTTTACAAAAAACTGCACCAGATACCCCTGACATAATAACTCAACTCTGCAAACCAAACACTGACTTCTTAACTCAACTCAACTCTGCAAACCAAACACTGATTTCCAGAATTCACTGACAAAACAACTCTGCACAACTCAACTCAACTCAACCCAACCCAACTCTGCGATCCAAACGCCCCCTTTGGATTTTGGTGGGGTGTTGTGAAGATTTTGGGTCCTTGTTTTTAAAAAAGGGCCTTGCTACCAACAACTCTAGAAGAAATCTATTGGATAAAATTGGTTCAAGATCATAAAATGCGCATTTGCTTCTGCGTCCTTAATTTTTTTTATCCCTAAGCATGTTCTATAAAGTCGGTCTTCATTTCGTTCTTGCTCAACTTCGATGTTCTTTTTTTTATCTTTATTGCTTGAGTGAATTTTGAATGAGGTGTTATTTTGTCTTTCAGCAAGCTTAAAAGGGATGAGAAATTTGATATTTTAATTCTACCTTTTGTTGGGAACTATGTAGCAAAGTTTTCATATATTTATCTTATAGTATCTCTAGAAGTTAGAACTTATCCTTTTGGTAGATATGTTTAGTTAGGATAACTTCTCTTGCAAAACTTCATATTTAAAGGCCTGAACTTGAAAACATGTGATTTCTCATTCAATTTTGAACTGGTAGTATAAAGCAGGACATTTTCTTATGGTTGAACTAGAGTGCTAAAGTGTAACCTGAAATGGTTTTCAAGTAAGTTGGGAGTTATTCAATGTCATTTTCTTGTTCTTAGTTTGGCCCTGCAGATTTTTCTTTTTGCTAGTTTGGCTATAGTTTTGGTCTCTTGCAAACTAAATAAACTTTTTATCTTTGATTTTATTTTACTAAGTCAATTCAATTTTGCATCTACTTCTATTCTGGGAGGCATGAGGGAGAATTGGAATTGAGTATAGATTAAAGAAGATCCATGGCTTTTTTAAGCAACGAAAATGAACCTTGGAAACTAGTATCACCAAACCATTTACTCCTTAAATAATGGAAGTATCACTTTTTGGGCTTCTTTTGCTATTGACCAACCTTCATCATTGCCCTTACCACTACCGGCTGTCTATTTAGTCTTTTCCTTCTTACATAATTGATAAGAAACCCTAGTGAAAGTGTTTAGGGACTGTTATAATAGTTTATGGAGTTGAATAACTTTGCACCAAAACACAAATTATTTTTTTGTTCAAGAAACTATTTCATTGATGTATGAAATAAGGGAGAATACTCCGAATGTTTAGGAATTACATGAATACTTTCCAATTAGAGAATAAATAAGATAAACTATAAAGCGAGAAAGGATACTCGATTTACACCTGAGGAAAGCATGAAGAAAGACCAATCAAGAAACCTATCAAATGTAGAAGAAACTCTCCTAAAAATTCGACCATTTCGTTCAGACCACAAAGTCCAGAAGAAAGCACGAGCGAAGGCAAGCCAAAGTCTCTGTTTAAGACCATGAAAGGGATGTCCCACAAGAACTAAAGATAATAGCTCAGGAATCGAGAATGGAAGCGGTTGACACCAACCAAAGGCTTCAAGCATGAAAAACCAGAAACGCGAAGCAAAGGAACAATGCATGAATAGGTGACCAACACTTTCCGTATCCGAATAACACATAACACACCATGATGGTGAAAGCGACATATGAGGCAATCTTCGTTGAAGTCTCATCCATTTGTATTTATTGCTCCCAAACTGAGTTCCCAAAGGAATATTTTGACCTTCTTTGGATACATGTCCTTCCAAATAGCAGTATACAAGTCTTTTAACCGGGGATCAGACTCACTAACCAGAGAATCCATGAGCGAACTAACCGAAAAGGAACCAGAAGGATCAAGGGACCAAGACCAAGAATCAGGGAAGTTCCGAAGTCTAACTAAAGACAAGAGTTGAGATAGAGTAGTCCATTCCTCTATTTCTAGTTCATTTAGATTACGACGAGGTAACAAATCCCAAGCTTCTGTAACTTCATTCCAAAGGTTAACCACCAAACTATCTGGATTAGTAGTGAGACGAAATAAACGAGGGAAAGCTAATGCACAAGGTCCGCAACTGAGCCAAGAATCCTTCCAAAATAAAGTATGACAACCATTACCTAAAACACGAGAAACATTACTTGAAACCAAGTTCGACAATAGTGAAATATTCCGCCAAGGTGATTTATGAGCAGTCGAATGAACAACTCGTGGCCAACCTTCACCATGAAAGACCCCATAGTATTTGGCAACAATGAGTTTCCGCCACAGCATCTTTTTCGTTAACAAACCGCCACACCCATTTGGCTAGCAATGCGACTTTCGATGTTTGAAATTACCAATACCAAGACCCCCATCGACTTTGGAAGTTGTACTAACTTCCAATTTACATTATGTACACCACCATCACCTCTAGAACCTTCCCAAAAGAAATCACAAACAATCTTATTTAGAATTTTTATAACTGAGGAAGGCATCTTAAAGAGGGATAAATAATAGATTGGCATACTAGCAAGGGTAGCTTTGTATAAGTGTGTATCTTCCCCTTTTGATATATAAGCATACTTCCAGCTTATGAAGCTTCATTGCATCTTCTCAACTACCGGATTCCGTAACGAGCCCAACTTAGAATTCCTCCTAAAGGAAGCCCCAGATAAGTCGAAGGCCAACAACCTGCTTTGCAACCAAATTTAGTCAAAAGCCACTCCATTTCAGATCATCAACATTGATCCCGAGCAATTCACTTTTAGACAAATTGATCTTTAAACCCGAGAGGTCGATTCAAAGATCTTGACCACTTCAAAAAGACGAGTCAAAGCATATCTATCGAGGTAGAGAATAAAAGAGTGTCACTCGGCGAATTGCAAATGGTTCAAACAGAAAGATGTATGACCAATCGGATGAGTAGAGATTACTCCCATTGAAGCGCTATGAGACATTAGACGACTCAGGCAATCAGAGACCAGAATAAAAAGAAAAGGTGATAATGGATCTCCCTGTCGAATGCCACGAGATGGAATGATCTTGCCCCGTGGCCTGCCATTAATAATAATTGAGTAATTAACACCGAGATACAACCCCTAATCCAAGCTCTCCACTTCACACCAAAGCCTTTGGCATGCGGGATGGCATCCGAAAGTCCCATCCAATCGTGTCGTAAAGCTTTCTCTAAATCAAGCTTTAACACCACTCCACTACGCTGTGAGATAGTCCAATCATCGATCAGCTCATTAGCCATAAGGGATGCATCAATAATTTGTCTGTCAGCCACGTAAGCAAGTTGATTCTCAGAAATAGTATATGGCAGAACCGCCTTCAATCTATTGGATAAGACTCGAGCAATAATCTTGTAGGCACAAGAAATCAGACTAATAGGGCGAAACTCAGAGACCAACTTGGGGGTGAGTTTTTTTGGGATTAAACATAAGTAAGTTTCATTCAGAGCAGCATTGATAACCCCTGAAGAGTGGAATTCATGCATCATAACCATAATGTCAGATTTGATGGTATCCCAAAAGAATCTAAAAAATTCTGCTGTAAAGCCATCTGGTCCAGGAGACTTACTAGTACCCAAAGATGAAACCGCTTTGTAAACTTCCTCCTCAGTAAAGACTCCCTGGCTTATGGCCTGATCGGTGTTAATAGGACTCCAATTAACATTAGTGGGAATAAATCTCTGATTGCCACCCTTTGTGTAAAGAGATGAGTAGAAGCTAATAAATTCTGTCTCTATATCAACAGCTGTTAGCAAACTAAGCCCATCCCTTGAGATAATCTCAGTTATCGTATTTTTTCGCCTACGAGCAGCCACAATCCTGTGAAAGAATTTTGTATTTTCATCCCCCTCGTTGATCCACTTCAACTTACACCGCTGTTGCCAGGAAATATGTTCTTGAACAGTCAAAGCTTCAATCTGTTCACAAAGCAAATAGCGAGAATCCAATTGTGAACCCGTAAGAGGGCCAGCATCAGCTAAGCTATCTAGAGAATGCAACTGGGCCATAAGAGAAGAAAAAAGAGAAGCACGTGGGTTATTGGATTTAATCCACTGTTTGAGTACAATTTTGAGCCCTTTCAATTTCATCATGAAGCCATGTCCTGGCCAACCTTCCAGTCTGTTTTGTTGCCACCAATCATTAACCACCTGACGAATAGACGAGTTTTGAAGCCACGCATTCTCAAAGCGAAAGGGACAAGGCCCCCATTCTATATCACCAAAGGATAATGCCAAAGGGTAATGGTCAGAAGTGAGTCGGTCAATACGTCTGAAAATAGCATTACCAAATTTCCTGAGACAAACATCTGTGAGTAAGAACCGGTCCAGAACTGATTTGTATTGTGTACCACTAAAACTGGACCATGTAAACTTGCCGTTCTGTAAAGGAATGTCTAACAACTCGTAATTACTAATCCACTGATTGAAAACTCGCATACTTTTGGAAATAGAGTGATCATGCGTTTTCTCCCAAGTCCAACGTGTAACATTAAAGTCACCACCAACAACCCAACGATCACCTCCCAAGCCTGCAATATCATTCAATTCACTCCAGAAATCCTCGTGAAAACCTGAGGCTGAAGGACCATATCTCTTGTTAACTGTAAAAGCAAAACCATCAGATAATAAAACGTGAATTGAAAGAGAATAAAGGCCTCGGATAACCTCCAGAACCGAAAAATCTGGTTCATTCCAAAGAATAAGGATGCCACCTGCCGAATTAGTGGCGTCAAGTGTCGTCCATCCAATGTGAGAGGAACTCCAGATTGTTTTTATCATAGAAGAATCGATTGCAGTAAGTTTAGTTTCCTGTAACAACACGATACCCGGATTTTGAAGTTGAATAGTCTTTTTAATCAAAGACCTCTTCTTCCAGGAACCCAACCCTTGAACATTCCAAGTTAAAAACCTCATGAGACAGCAGAAGAACCCTCCAACAATGCCAAAGTTGCTGATTTGTCATAATGGATTGTAGAATTCAGATTTTATAATTCTCTCTGTAGTTTGTTCTTCTTTCCTTTCTTGGGGTATTGTTTTTTCCTGGCGATTGGTGTGGGCAACGCCGGTAAAGGCAAAATACATAAACCGTGGTCGGTAAGAAAGGTTGCTATGTCCCGAAGATTACATGGCGGCTGTGAAGGTGTTTGTCCAGAACTAGAAGAAGGACCTGAGGCCTTAGGTGACGTGGATGGAAGGGTAGAAGGTGGAATAAGAGTGAGGGTAGGGGCAACCTCAATGTTATTTACCGTGGCCAAGGGTGAAAGATCTGCTGGTATGGGTGGAAGGAATTCAATCGGCTGCTGCAATTCTATGTTTGGATCATCTCCAAAGATTGCTAGGTCAAAAGGTTGGGGTTGGAATTCTGATGGTTGAATTGAAGTACCAGAAACAGGGCTCGACAGGTAAGCCTCCGTATCTGATCCGTTAAAGTTTGCAGTTGGTTTTTTGGATGTGGTAAAATTAATCGACCCAAGCTGTAGATTGGTGGGTCCCTCGTTGAAAGATACGGCATTAAAAGTGGGCTGAATGAGGGCGGGTGAGAGGGAGGTCGAGGGTTTTTTCCGAATAAGATTTTCAGAAGTAGCAGCCGCCAAATCTGGTTGAAATTCCGAAATTTTAGGGATAGAAATCTTAGGAATTGCAGCATCAATGACCAAAGAAACCGAGGGCTTATTTGAATTAAATTGGAAGCCGCCTAAATCGGGCAGAAGATTGCCATCCATGTTTAAAAATAGATCCGAAAATCTAGGGCAATCCGTTGGCAATTGTGCATCCAATAATATCTTTGCAGAATCTCCATTTGGTTCCTCAATTAAAGGGCGTTTACCTTTCCATTTATGATGAGCATTTAATTCCAATAAACCCTCCTTTTTCGTTAAGGAAACCTCCTTGATCGGTGCCTCACCATGATTGCGGTTGACAGCCAATTTTCCGGTCGAGAAACCCTTGATCTGAACAGAAAATTGAACTCCTGCTAGGTCTGAAGGGATTGCAACTGTTGCGGGGAGAAAACCAATGTCATTGGTTTTGACCTTAATTCTTGCAGCCATGGGAAACAACTGTCTTTCTGTATGGTCTGAAACCTTGAGGAAACCTCCACATTTTTCACCAATGAATTTGAAGATAGTGTCTATCCAAAGCGTTGGAGGAAGATTTAGGATCTCAATCCAGCCTCCATATGAAGCAACTTTGTGATCTTGTAGGCAAGAGGAGGTTGTGAGATGAGAAAATTTTAGGCTAAGAGATCCAATGAGTGACGAATCCGCTAGGCTGCATAGCTTTTTGGCTTGTTCACTGTCATAAACATGCAACAGAGCTTTATTATCCTGAAAAGGGTTGATTGTGCACCTGTTTATGGAGAGAGAAGTACGGAGAGCTGAAAGGATGTTTGGCCACTTATCTGAAAGGAGACGCCTCTCAATTACCACAATCTCACTTTGTAACTCAGAGGAGGCAGGGGGCAGTGAAGGTTGTGATAGAGGAACATGTGAAGTTTCAGATTGTTCAGCTACTTTGAAATTCTTAGGGTAAGAGGTTTTGTTATCAATCTTTTTCCTGGGATAATCTGAAATTAATGAGAAAAAAGAGAACCAACCTTGCTTGTTTTCCTCTGATGGAATGAAAAGTTTTTTCCTTTCTCCGGAGTGTTTTAGTTGTGTGAATTCAACAAAGTAGCCATGCTTATTGCTATGTTTTTCCAGCCAAAGGGTATCGTTCTCACCTCGGTATTTCTTGAAAAATTTGAACGTTGAGGGCTCTTTGCAAAGTACCTCGAAGGAAGAAGAGAGCCATTCCAATGAATGCCAAGTCAGGGAGATGGAGAAAAAAGAAAACTTCCCTTGTTCAGTGATCTTGGCCCTACTTCCTCTAAAGGATTCATCAAAAGCAATATGAAAAACCTTACGATCTATTAAAATAGATCGTGTTGAGTGGTTCCAAGGGGTGGAGGAGATGGTTTGGGTGTTGTTATACCCTTGCTCTTTCATGGCGCTCCATGAAAATGTGGTTTCACGATAAAAAAAACTCTATGCTTGAGTGGAATAGTAGGATTTTTAGAGAGGTTGAGAGGCCTTGTGATTAGGTTTGGGAGGTTGTGAGGTTTCGTGCATCTTTGTGGGTGTTGGTTACTTGTCCCTTTTGTAATTATGATCTTAGCTTCCAAAACACAAATTATTATAACCCAAACTAAATAATTCTTCATTTTAAACCTATTATATAACTCCACATACTATTATAATTCACTCAACGCCCCAAACAACCTTTAAGGTTTAGCAATCCATGGCTTTAGACCCGTGGGAAACAACTTTTGTTAATCTATCATCTTTTTTTAAATTGGCTTTTGTCTTCGACTCGACTTGATTGCTTCTTTTTTATTTTTTAGGTGTGGAAAATGGAGTTGGAGTTTGAAGGTTGACTTTTACTCGACTTTCACTTCCCCTTTTTGTGTTCTTATTTCGTGGATGTAAAAAAAATGGAGTCAATTGGTTGAAGGTTGAAGAATGGTGGCGTACTCTCTCCCCTTTATTTATGTATATATAATGGTTTTATAAACTGATAAATACTACAATTATTTATGTTTCATTTATCCCGATATCATTCTCAAGTTTTGAGTTTTAAGTGGATGTCAATTATAAGTATTTCTTATTGTTTCCAGAGTCTTTTTTATTCATTGTTTGAGGCTTATGGGGCCATCTTCTACTGCTATCATATTTAGATTTGTACCTCCATTTAACTTTAATAGATCTTGAGAAGCATTTGATAGATGAAATTGGTTTACAAACTCAGAGAATTACAGTTGTTCTGAGCATTCAAGAGATTTAGTTCTTCCCAAGTCTAATTTCAAAATATGCCTGATATGCTTTAATAGTATTCAGTATTCCTAATATTTATCTAACAAAAGGACTAATATGTGAGGTGGGCAACTACATAACTCCCCAAACTTTTTGGGCGGTCTTGGAATTAACAACTTTGAGTAGCGTAACATGGCCCTTTTAACAAAATGGATTTGGCGTTTCTCTCAGGAATATATTCCTTCCCTTTGGAGAAAATTTATAGTTGCAAAGTATTATGACCATACGCAGGTAGTCAATTGGCCTCCTTTTATTCGTACGATCGCTCATAAATCCCCTTGGAGGTACATTTGTGTTGTTTGAGATTTGGTTTCTTCTCGTTTGACTAGGCGTTTTGGGAATGGTTGTGATACATGATTTTGGATTGATTCCTGTTTCAATTGTGGTCCTCTTGAAACTGTTTGCCCACGACTTTTTAGGCTTTCTTTGTTCCCTGATTCTAATGTCGCAAGCCTTTGGAATTTCACAAGATTCTGCATGGGATTTGAAACTTCGACGCAACTGAACAAATTTGGAAACTATTGAATGGGCCTACCTTTCTCAATTACTCTCCCCTATAAATCTTTCGAACACCCCTGATTCCTAGGTTTGGTCTTTGGAGCCTTCTGAATATTTCTCTGTTAAACCACTTACAGAGAGTTTGTTGGTTTCTGTTGACTTGATGCCAAGCGACATTTATTCTTTGGAAGGACAAATATCCTAAGAAGATTATGATTTTTCTTTGGGAACTTAGTCTGGGAGTTGTTAATACTTCTGATAGATTACAAAGAAGAATGCCTTATACGAGGGTTGTTGATTTGTCTTCTCCTTTCTTAGAAGGTGATTCTGTTGTTGGTTCGATGGTGAGCTTAAGTAGCCCAGATTTGGGGTCGGTCAGGAATTTTCCGCTAAAGGATTTGTTGGATGGCTCTCCTATTATTAATCTTGCAAGCTTATTTGATTCTCCAAGGGGAGGGGGCTCTCCTTTGTTGGAAAAAGACTCTGTAGTTACTTATCCAGAACTATGTCGTTTTAGCTCTCTGATTAAGGCAAGTGGTTTGAAGTTTAAAGAAGTATGTGTTGGTGGGTGTTCCTCCTCCTTTTAATAATGTTCTTTCCTTGGAAAATGTGGATTTTTAGGATGATTCAAAAGGGTTTTTGTTTGAAGAAGTTTTTGCAAAAGTTTTGCCTTGTTGAGGAGTTCTTTCTCGAATTCAGTTCGTCATTAGTTGATTAAAAATGAGTTTTGTCCTTGTGGAGATTGCGAGGTTCTAAATGGTGTCAGGTTGAAGCTTTTGGAAGCTTTTTGGAGGGTGAAGATTTTGGGGTTTGTGTGGTATTTGTGGTTCAGCTTGCTTCAGGGCTATCCATGCTTGTGTCATTAAGCAGTTTTCAGTTTTGTTCTGAAGAAATGGGGAGCATGCGTTTTATCTGAGTTTTGTTTGGTTTAAATTCAAAGATCGTCTTTAGGCTTGTGGGCGGATTGGGTGGTGGACTTTGAGTCTATCCTTTTGATGATTTCTTTCTGGAGTGCTCTCCTCATTGGCTTTACTGGAGTTTTGTTTTTGTTGGTTGTTTGTTTTTGATTCTTGAAAGTTTGTTTTTGATTAATGAAAGTTTGTTTTGTTGGCACTCTTCTTTTGTTCTTGGGTTTTATTCGTTTGTTTTTTGTGTGTTGTTCTTGCTCTTTTGTTCTCAGTTTGTTTTATTGTGGTATCTTTTCAATTTTATTCTTCTTTTTGAGATTGTACTTTGAACATTAGTCTCATTTAATTATTTCAATGAAAATTTGTTGTTTCCTTGTAAAAAAAAAAGAAGAATGCCTTATATTAGTCTTTCCCCCTCGTGGTGTGAGTTCAAAGTCTGCAGAACATCTGTTTGTGCATTGTTTGTTTGCTCAACGGTTCTAGGGGTGTATTTTGGATGCTTTCGGTTGGGTTGTGCCTTTCTCCAATAATATTTTTGATTTTCTTTCTTTCGTATTGGTGGACCATCCGTTCAAAGGTTCAAAGAAAAGGTTCTTTGGTTGGCTTTTGTTCGTGCTATCTTGTGGAATCTTTGGATCGAGAGGAATGGTCGGCTTTTCGGGGATTTTTTTTGTGAGAGTACTAGTAGGGTATCCTATGGAGTTTATGTGGGAGATTAATAGTATATTAGTAAGAGGTATTTGAGTAATTAGTTATAGGTGTCTTGCTTATAAATAGTAGTGTGAGAGTCCTTTTTGGGGGGATCATTTTTGGTAGAGAGTCCATTGTGGGACTTAGGAGAGAGATAGCCCACTTGAAAGGCTATTGGATATTGTAATTTCTTCATAGTTATTGCAATATATTAGTTTCTTAGTGTTCTTTGTATATTCTGTGTTTGGATTCCTAACAAATTGGTATCAGAGCACGTTTCATCTGGGGAAAACGAGGAGCGTAGCACAAAGATAGATGGAGGAGAGAATGGAAAAAACCGAGAGGGAAGTAAATGACCTCTGGGCAGCGATTATGGAGTTGAAGAAGAACTTGGAGATTCTGTTGGATCGTGTAAAGTAGAGCCAGAGGAGCTCAAAAGAAGTAAAGAAAAATCAGTGGAGACCAACAGAAGAAATGCGAGAGAATCACAAACCTCTCATTATATGGTGACCGGATAAGGAAGAATGTTGGGGGATAGTTCTGCCACACTCACGGCTCAATATCAAACATGCTCTAGAGTAGGGGAGAGCTGGAATTCAAACGAAAGTTATGAACGGTGTAGAATCGGCGACACCGATCGATGTTGGTGTAGATAAATCATCTTAGGTGCAAGAGTGATGGAGAAAAAGTGATGCCAGTGAAAAACATTAAGAAGAAGAGTAAGGCGGTTTTGGAAGAGAAGGCTAGTGCGACAATCAAAATACAAGAAGATTGGAGAGAGGTGATTGAGAGGAAACCGACATGTACTCTATCAGAGTTCGAAGACCACAGGCGAATGGGTTGGAATATTCAGCATGACGAAAGTTGGATTTCGAAGTCATCGACCATTAAGGGGGAGGAAATGCATCAATACTCGCAAGGTTCAGAAAAAAAGGGAAAGAACGACAAAGGTAGTTTGCAATATATCAATTTTCTTCATAGTTACAAAAGTAGTTTTCAACATTGCCGACATGGGTGGTCGGAGAAGAAGCTTCTGAGGAGGCACCAACACAAGGTTAGGGGAAAAGAGATAGCAGGATTGAAAGAAGACAACCATGAAGAAATCACGTATGGAAACCATTACCGACGGCTATTGCAAGCATTGTCGGAGATGAAGTTCGAGAGAAGGCGTTGATGCAAGTATCATACACTGACAACCAACGAATGGGTGAGGCACGAAAAAAAGGGAAGTAAAGAAATCGTTCTGTTGTTGAACCCTAACTCTAATCATGTGAAACAAGATAATTCTAGAAAGGGATGGGACCATGGGTTGTTGAAGCTTGATGAGCTGTATGCTAATGGGCTGATCTTGAATAGGTGGGTTGAGGCTGGTTCTTTTTTTAATAAGGTCTATTTGAGGATTTTACAAAATGGTACTTGGACCGAGTTGTACTTTATTTTAGACTCGAAACCCGCCTCGACATGGTAAGGCCCTGCCCATGTGAAAAACCTAACCCTAACAGTCGTGGTGATTTACCCTACACTCACGCGACCAACCATATCTACTGGGAAAGCTCATGCCGCCTAGCCATCACCATCATCTGTCGCCACCCAATACCCATAGTGGCGGATCATCACTATCAATTGTTGTCGGCCGCCACTGGCATTCATTGGTACCATAGCTACTTCCCACCAACGCCTATGAAATATGCCACTGCCAGAAGCCTTATTGTTCGGTTGTCCCTCTCAACTCACACCCTCGTTTTTGGACTGGTCCAACAATGTACACTGGTGCAACCGATTCCAACCAACACCTACCACACATGGCCGATGAAGCACCGATCAGTGGGGTGGTTCTTATTTTATTTATTTTTTATTTGAAGGTTTGGAGTTCTGAGTTATTTGGAAAAAAAATGTTGGTTGGTTGCCCAATTTTGGTTTGTGTTTTGTTAAGCACACCTTGAGGACAAGGTGTCTTCGAAGGGTGGAGTAGTGTGAGAGTACTAGTAGGGTATCCTATGGAGTTTATGTGAGAGATTAATAGTATATAGTAAGGGGTATTTGAGTAATTAGTTATAGGTGTCTTGCTTATAAATAGTAGTGTAAGGGTCCTTTTTTGGGGATAATTTTGGGAGAGAGTCCATTGCGGGACTTAGGAGAGAGATAGCCCCCTCGAAACGCTATTGGATATTGTAATTTCTTCGTAGTTATTGCAATATATTAGTTTTTTAGTGTTCTGTGTATTTTTTGTGTTTGTATTCCTAATAATTTCCTCTCCTTTTGAACGTTTTATGGATCATGTTTTTCAATTGTTTATTCGTGGTGCAAGCATGTACAACCGTTTGGTCTTTACAACTTATCATTTTTTATGTCAAATTGGCGATCATTCTTGTAACTCAGCTTTCGGTGCTCAGAGTTTTCTCCATTTCATTTATCAATGAAATAGTTTCTTATAAAAAAAGAAAAAAGAAAACCAGTATCCTAGTAGTATTCCTAATATTTTGTTCAATCATATTCTTAACAGTAGCATCCCAAGGAAGGAAGAATATGCATTTGAATTTCTTGTTTCCGAAATTGTTGGTTACATTTTGATTTGTATTGAACCTTGCCTCATTGTTGTTTACCCCATTTTCATAAGATGTTATTTTCTTTACATACAGATAGACCCAATTTTGTAAATTTGCTGTTGGTTTAACTGTTATGTAGATTGGAGGCTAAAACCTGGAAATAGGTGCTTTGGGCTGTGTAGAGGAGGTGGCCCCTATAAAGGTTAGTGCATTCTCTTTTAGGTTTTCTAATTGTGTGTTTTGGCAGCCCCTGTAAATTTGTTGCCTGTTTTAATTTTACCATCCATTAAAATTAGTTTAGTGGGTGAGTTTTAAGTGTTCGTTGTTCTTATTGGTTTGTCTAATTAGTAGGTTAGAGCAGTTAAATAACTATTACACCAGGAATAAGACAAACTTTCCTTTGCAGGGACAAAATTACGTATATTCAACATGTCCAGCGTACAAAATCTCTGAATCTATTCAATATTAACTGCTGTGTTGTCATTTGTTTATTTTTTGAGTATGGATTAAGAATGGCCTATTTGAAGATTAATAGATGATCACTAAATATAAACAAAAACTATAGCATTCAACAAGTAATAATTTATTATATCTGGACAATGTAATTTGAGCTTTAGGTATAAGCATTTTGTTAGACCTTTCACTAAGAACACTTGTTGAACGAGTTCTAATAAAAAGGGTATGTTACTACATAGGGGCTCATTAAGTTGAATTAGTTAGTAAGGAGAGCTGGTGGGAGGGACGATCGAGGGCTACACACTTATTTAAGAGCAAATGGCTATAGCTTGTTATGGTTATGTTTTGCCTCGAGAACGCTTCAAATTTATTTACGTAACGGAACTCATGGCAATTGTCTTATCCATTCAAATATGTTGTGTGTATCGATTAGGTCATTATTTTTTGGTTAAGACAAATGAGAAGGATTTGAGATTCTTGTTATCCTATCTTCAGTTTTCAGTTAAAGGTAAAACACAGTTTTCATTTATAAAAGTGACGCAACAATGTTGAAAATTTCTCAACTTTTGTGTTTGTATTCTCATTTTATCATATTACATTAAGCTTAAGACTTAAGAGCAGATCTTCATGGAAGTAATTCCTAGAGGCACATCAAGGTTTAACTCATCTGTGATGAGGAATAATGAAGAAGTTGTTGAATTGCATCGTTGTTTTACCATATTCTTATGCTCCTATCAACCTACTGTTGCATATGATATTCCGTTTTTAGAGAGTATGGTGACTGCTATTATTTGATTTTCTTTTTCTAACAAGAACCATTTTCAGTGATTAATGACAAGAAATAGCCATGATTATTTAATTAGTGATAGGTATTGATTGTTAATTTTGATCAAATAGCCTCCATAACTTGGAGTTTGTTGTTACCATCAGTTTGTTTTGGTAGATATATGTAATAGTTTTGCCTCAATTTCTATTCTTTGCTTTTCATTTTCATTTGTTCCAAAACATATATGTAGTTTTGTTTTATGTACTTTCAAATTGAATGCTTTGGAACAAAAATATGTTTCTTTTCTCTTGTTATGTTTATTGCTGATTTGAATACGATTGAGTTTATTTAATGATTATGATTTTTTTCTTTTTGAAATGAAAGTATATATTATACTACTGTAACACAGGTTTATATGGTTTTTTGTAGGTCAATGAAATGTTGCCTTCATGATTGAAAAACCTTCGACATGTTATTTTGCTATTATATATTATTTATCTTCTAATTTTATTTATATAAAAACTTAGATTCAGTTAAATTATTAGTTGTACGAGTTACTAGGAATTTTGTTTTCCTAGTTTTAGAGAATTTTAGTAGTTAGTCATTTCATAGAATGTTGTACACAAGTATTAAGAATTTTGTTGATAAAGTATTAGGGAGGCTTAGGTTTCCTCAAGAACTCGAATTTGGAGACCTGAATGGATGAGTCTATTTTAAGTGTTAAATTTGGTTATAAATAATGAGTTCTATCCTTGTTTTTATTTTTACTTTTTATTTTGTTTATGTTCATTGAATTGGCATAAACCATATACCATCTACGAAGGAGTATGATTTGAATCACCTACCCCACAATGTTGAACTAAATAAGTACATGTTTGGGAATGATTCTAGAAATATTGATTTTAGTACAATTGATTTGTTTATAATTGATTTATTAAAAGTGATTTTTATATAATCATTTTCATGTTTGGTTCTACACTTTTAATAGTGATTTTCATACAATTAAGTGATTTTTAAAAGGCATGTTTGGGAGTGAATTTAAAATAAGTGTTTTAGGCTAATTATTTAATTATAATTAATTTTTTATAAAAATTATTTAGTTATAAATTATTTTAATATTTAATTCAAATGTTGTAAAAGTGAATTTAAATTTAATTAAAAACATTTTTTGGAAAAAAAATGATTAATGTTTGTTTTCAAAAGAGATTTTATAATCATCAAGTCAGAGATATGGAGAAATTAAAATATTAGAGAAATAAAGATAGAGAGATAAAAAAAATTGGGTAAGATGATAAAAATTTTAGAAAGAAAATTTATAACGAAGATTGAAGAGAAAAAAATTAAGAGTTAGGAACAACAAAGTACAAGAACAAAAATGGTAGAGCAAGAGATAAAAAAAAATTAGTGAGAACAAATTTAAAAATATACGAAAATGATAGGGAGGAACAAAATTAGAAATAAAAAAATTCAAATAAAGTTAAAATCATTATAGAGAAAAATGAATGACAAGATAAAAAGATAATAAAGTAAGAGATACACATTATAAAAACTTTAGAGAGATAAAACTTGTCATTTTGTAAAAAATAACGGATGAACTTAATGGTGATGGTTTTGAGAAAATTCATTTTTTGATGGAAATTTATGAATTTTACAAAAGATGACGGGTTTTACCTGTCACCAAAAGTATACATTTTTCAAAAATGAAATAATAGTCATTTTAAATTACAATTACTTGATAAAAATCACTTGGAAATCACCTCTCAAGTGATTGATAGGAAATCACTTCAAGTGATTTTGGATTCTTCCAAAATCACTTGTTCAATATTGCCAAACATCACACTTTTGAAAGGAAAGTGATTTTAGACATGTCAAAAATGATTTTGGTCATTCCAAAATCACTCCCAAACATGCCCTAAAGTGTGTCTATTTCATATCTATACTTAAAAGAAAAGGTGCTCATAATCTCCAATTGACGTCAAATGTTTGAAAATGACTTGTGTAATATATATAAAAAAAATACAATTTATGTGTGATAGAAGCTTTAAAATTGGTAATGGTTAATGACCAAAATTTTATAGACAAAAAAAAGTTAGGGATATTTTATGACTTGTGGCACTCTAAGTTAAAGGATCAAATAAATACAATTTAAAGATTTTTAGGGATTAATTAGAAAATTTTTACAGGATGGATATTGTGATAAATGATAATGCAACTTTAAAAGTTAGGAATTTAATGGACACAAGTTTAAATTAATACTACATTGAAAGTTTAGGACCAAGGTTTAAAATTTTCTTTTAGCAATTAATTGGATTGGAGTGAAGATAAGAATGATGGGCATTGCAATCCTTTCTTGTTAGCAAAAAAAAAAACTCTGATCTTGGAAGGCAAAGGTATTGGTTTCAAGGATTGTTACACAAATATTCTATTTTATTTCATTAATTAATTAAGTCTTTTTTTTAGCAATTAAATATTTAGACATTTTATTTTAGTGGCTTTTTCTTTTTTTGTAAAATGTAAAAAAATTATTTTGTTTATATACAAGTTTAGATTTGTAAATGAGTACATTATTTGATGTGTATCTGAAATCGAACCATTATATTTCTGGTGGAGTATTTTGGTATTTATATCACCTCAGTAAAATTTTGGGATCTTTACGGCTTACCCATTGTTAATATTTAGTTATGGATGACTAATTTATTATTGAGTACGTGCTCGTCTCAAATTAATTTCAATATGGTTTATCATATATAAAAAATTGCACATGTACTCAAAGTTCTCGTTAGTATAAACAAGAATAAACGATACTTGTCTTAAGTTTTAAAATTGAAAATCATTTCTGTACTTCTCTTCAATGATTTAGATTTTTTGCGAGCAAAACCGCTTAACCAAGTTTATGAGGTGAAGAAGCTTTGGAGCTTGGCCAAGTTGACGAGGGAAAGGAGCTTCGTCACTCTACCAAGTTAATGTGTATTTCGGAAAGAAAAAAAGAAATGAAAATGCAACTTATCTCTTTAATTATATAAATAGACCAAATCAAATGTAATTTAAGAGTAATTGTAAATGTTGAATGCGAAATAGTACAAACTTTTATTCGAATGCGTACATAAAAAGGTTAAGTATTATTTATACTTTGTTAGTGCACTTAGATTTAAGGGTTTTCTACGCAAACAACCTATTTATGAGGCATAATTTACATAATCAACTCAAATTCACTATTTTTTACATAAATGAACAATTGAGTCTATTTTTTACACAAATATCGTAAGTCTTTTACTTTTATACCCTTAAATTCGATTTTACAGTTTTTAAACAAAAATAAAAACAATATATGGAAACCCCAATGATTTATCAAATACCTTATTAGGAATAAATTCAAAAAAGAAAAAATAAAATAGTATCATTATGTGAGATTTTGGGATTTCTACATGGATAGCTGTTTATGAGATTCAATTTACATACAAACCAAGTCTAATTTTTTATAAAAATGTTGTAGGTCTTTTATTATTACACCCCAAACTTCAATTTGATAGTTTTTTTTTAATAAAAAAATAAAAATAATATATGAATAAAATAAATTGTTTCCCAAATCCCTTATTAAGATGAAATTCAAATAAGAAAATAAGATTTGACTCATGATTGAAAAAACAAATTTGGAAGAAAAAAACTGGAAAAAAAAACGAGATTGAATGGTTTTAGACCAAAACAAAAAAGTTTCTCTTATTGCAATTGGAAGAAAAATGAAGAAAATATGTTTATGGTTGAATTCATTTTTAACTTGTTTTTACAATTATATACAATATTCCTATTGGATTTCTTGTAAAATGAAGGAAGAAGATGACTCTCTGTTTTCTCATTTTCTTATAATTTACTGCTTGAAACACATAAACAACTGTATATTTCATATATATGGACAATATAAACATCTAAACGACTAGAGTAAAATACACTGGAAAGTGAAAGTACATAAATAAGCCAAAAGACAAAAATATGGTTATCACACTAGAATATGAGGTATATGTTCTTGTATATATATATATATATATACACAATGGTATATATTTTTGAAATTGCAGGATGAGGGTAAAATACCAAGACGATTTATTTAGGCAAGAACATTAGTATGTCAATCATTTCGATATATTTTGTCGTCTATTTAGTTGACAAATATGTAAAGTTTGTAATGCACTGAATAACCCATTAGAAGAAATTAAGACATTGAACAAGAGATTGTGCAATAGTGGGACAAACACGCCCAATTTCCCATACAACATAATATGTGGTATATACTTGTTAGGTATAAATATATGAAACTGTATATTTAAAAAAATATGTGAATATACTGTCATATATTAATAATATATATCAATCCCTAATAGATTGAAAGATTGAGAGCTTATGTAAACATATATATTGGTTGAGTCAACATGACCTATATTGCATAACTCTTCCATGATACATTATTGTAATTCAATAAATGTCATTCCAGTGTAATGATATCTCAGATACTTTGTAACCAACTCGTTCCAAGATCCACCAAAAAGATAGGTAAAGCACAACTACCTATAGAATTGAAATAAAATACATGAGATGATTAATATTTGATAAATAGAGTTGAATATATAATATATACATATATCTATCATAAATTAATGTTATGATAGATAGATGATCCGACTGAGAATATAATGATGATCCGACTGAGAATATCTATTTGTTCATGGCGGTATATGTAGTTTATACATGATTCTAATATTTATTCAGAATCCTTCCAACACACATCATATAACATATGGAACAATACTTATAATGAAAGATATATATAAGATCTATATTATTTCATACGAAAAATGAACAGAAAACGAAAATGAATAACAGTTGCATTAATAAGAGAGGTTGAACGTACCGATAGGAACAAACACAAATAATAGAAGAAGAAATGAAATGTATGATTTCTACACGTTTTGAAAGCAAATGGAGGAATGAAAGAAACGAAAATACAATATTACTTTTCCATAAATGAAATAACTGTGAAAATGAGAACTATGGCCATAAATGATTAAGGAAAATATAATTAATTGTATATTTAACATATATGGAAAGAATAATCAATAAAATCTATAATTATGTGATAATATCTAATATAAATAAAATATAAATAAATATTCCTATGAATTTAATACGAAGAGTTAAACGGTAAAAAGGACAAAAAATCATTAAAAAGTCTACAACTGTAATAAGTATACGTTTATAAATATTAATGTAAATATGTATTATAAAGATGTACATTGGTGTAAATATTCCTAGTTTTAATTGAAGATCTTTTGTCATAGAATCGATATTGAGAATTAGCATTTATCTCTTTTATTTTTTTACATCTTTGTCTCATACATTTGAATTAGTTTAGTATTTGAATACTTACATGAACCATTTTTTTTTTTTTTTGTAAACAGATAAAAAACAAAACAAAACAGTAAAGCTGACATCCATTAACTCATCTCCCTTGGACAGATTTCTTTTGCAATTTCAAGGGCGTCTTCCATCCAAGCTTCTTCATGTGGAAGCTTCATCGCCTTCTTTGGCATTGCATGCACCAATTGATTCGTTTTCTGATCCGTCCACTTGAAGAAGACAAATGTAAGTCTTTCAACCAGATCTTTGATTTCATCGATGATCTTCCCAGTCTCTGATAGGCTTTCTTCTTTTTGAAGAATTAGTTGTACGACCCTTGTTGAGTCCGTCTCCACCTCCACGCATTAGAATCCCATCTCTCACTGCCATAGCTTCCGACCCTTGTTTACATCCGTTTGAGGAGTTGTTTGAATTGTAGGTCTGCGACTCTTGAACAAAAGAAAGACAAAATTGCCAACCATTCCTTTTCCCATAATTCCCCTTATAATTTTTAATAACCATTTTGTTTCTTTCATTTCACATACACCATGTCATCACCAAATATTCTTCAAAATTTTCCTTCGATAGAGTCTTCTACAACTAACCCAATAAATTTGCAAATTGAAAAAGGTTTCTAAGCCAACTCATCTGATAGAACGATGTTTTTTTTTCCATTGTGTCCTCGAAAAGGAACAATCCCATAACGCATGGACAGAAGATTCAGGAGCATTTCTCGACATCTCGGACAAAGTAAACCTACATCCATTCCCTTTTGATTAAACTCCATTGTAGGAAAATACTCATGATATATCCTCCAACCAAAAAGTTTAATCTTATTTGGAACATTACAATTCCAGAAAATTTCCACCAACCCGAACTTTCCTCACAGTTAGAATATGTATGCATCTGATAGCACACAAAATGTGTTATCCTTAGGCTTATTTATTGCTAGTTTTCTGATAATTTCAGAGTTTTGATGTGTTTAAATCACTTAATTTCAGGTAAAGAGCGTAAACAGGACATTTGGAGACATTTTGGATCACTCGGGGATCAAATCGGGGCTTTTTGGAGCTTACAATAACATCAAATGGAAGAAAAATGGACAAACCTAGCCAATTTAACCGAGGTGATGGCGTAGTAACGCCCTGCAGAGCGTTGCAACACCGTTCTTGTTATTTTGATGCGTAGAAGAACCATGCCGATAGCGTTGCAATGCTGCCTCGCAGTGTTGCAACGCTATCTCGATAAAAAGATCATATTGAAGACCCGACATCGTTGCAACGCTACTTCGATAAGGAAGGGCGCGCGCGAGGGTAGCGGCGTTGCAGCGCTGCCCTCAGCGTTGCAACGCCGTCAATAGTTTCCATATATGCCTGCCGCCTAGGGCACAACGTTGCAACGTTGTGCCGATTACTCTTATAAATAGAACATTTTGCCATCTTGCAAAGGGAGCCGAATTTGGTAGTTTTTAGCCCTAATTTCGAAATACACACTCTAAGAGGAGAAAGAAGAGCATTCCTTGGGAGCCAAAGTGTTTGTGGAGGCTCGAGATCGTGACGGGAGCTCGGGAACGAGTGACCGACATCGACACATAAGTTTATTTCTCTTTCTTTTAGTTTGTAATTGAGTTTAAAGACTTTTCCTATGACTTTAGCTTGTTTTTATGGTGATTTTAAGTAGCTAAACGTTGTAGTTGGAATTTGATTAACATGTTTTAGATTTATTTGATTATGTATTGAACTTTGTTATGTTATTTATTTTTGGCAATTCGTTCTTAATTTCATAAATCTTGTTGGTTTAAGTGGACTCGAGAGAAAGAAACTTAGATTAGACCAAATTTATCAAAATCCTTAGAAATCTGGCATGAGAATGACCTAGAGTTCTTTGGGAAACACATAAATAAGTTGCTTAATGTCGCGAATGCTTTTAAAATTCATAAGAAAACTTTAGAATTTATCGTGTGTGTGAGGTGTCACAATCCATTGTGTAAAGAAAGTGGATTGTGCCCTTTAGCGATGTCATCAAGGACGATGACGAGTTTAAGTGGGGGAGAATGTCACAATCATACTAGAAGAGCGTATGTTTGTGAACCTCACAGTGATGATACGTGCCATGATGCGACCGAAAAGGACGGTGCATCATCTAACACACCAAGATAGGTGGGCTTGATGGCTAATATGAGAACAAGTGAGATTGTGGTCGACTGTGTCGTCGGAGGGGGGGATGTATGAGCGTATGACTCCTCGTCAAAATGACGTGCAAGCGAGTAAGACCTAATATTTCTCATAATATACTATAGGGGGTACCATGGTGTCGACTCTCCACCACCCCTGGGCTTGTGGGCTAAGTGAGTCACCCCGTGTCACGTTAGCGTGTCATGACTGGGGCGAGCGTCACAAGAGAAGTGTCTTGGGCGTCTTCCTTTGTAACGGATTTTCAAGGGACAGTGTCGGACGACACAGGTGTGCCGATATTGCACCCCTTCCCATGGCTTGGAGGTTCAGATATAGGGGTCGTTAGCGGCCAACAATCCGAGAATGTCCCGTCAAAGCCAACTCATGGAAAAGACTGAGTGCAAGTACATGGACGGGCGACGTGTACGACCGAGTTATATTTCGCTGCACATTTACTTGATGCTTGGTTGAGGACTGAAAAACCTCGCCTAAGGTCCGACGAAGCCACAGAGCGTTGCGATCATAGAGATGAGGCAGGAGTTCTCCTTAAGGCTGGCCATGTTCGAGGGACGATTCATGGCGCCGCACGGTGCGAGAGGTGCGACCGTGACATTTGGTATCAGAGCCAACCTTTGTGCGCGCAGTCGGACAAGAGTTGAATGGGGTCCGTTGTGACAATTATTGTGACTTTCGTAGAGTGAACCAGTTGGGTGGCATCGTGCAATTCGAGACCGTTTTGACATTGACTTTCGAGGAAGGATCTGGGCAATGTTTAAGCACTTACACTTTCGAGATGGAGCCTGGGTGAAGTGTTGGTCGCCGATAGCCACTTTCGAGGAAGCCCCTAGGTGGAATTGGTTGTGAGACCTGGACGAGTTGGGAAAATCACTTTCGAGATGGAGCCTAGGTGATGTTTGTTCGAATTTCCTGAAATCAATGTTTAGCTGAATTGAATTGGCGTTAGCGAGAGAATCATGCATCAAGCAAGTATGGGCAACAACTTGATGTATGAGGACAATGTTGGCGTTGGTTCAGTTCGAGAGAGTTGTCAAACGAGACGCGACTTCCAAACGAGGCCCAAGAGGGGCAAGTGAAGCTGTTGGCGTGTGCAAGCCAACGTGTGGGTTGTGTGGGCGGTGATGCCCGAGTGAAACGCAAGAGTGCGCAAGTTGTGAGATATGGCCAGGAGTGCCATTGTGGAAGTGCTCGTGCAGAGTGAGCACGTTGTGGGAAGAGGAGAAGCACAGAGGCGCTGTGTTGTGGAGTTGCCACATTGTGTGGCCAGTTGCGGTGAGTTGGCCAGAGAAGTGCCAACAGAGTGAGAAGCTTTCCGACTTTTCTAAAGTTGTTTGTCGCTCAGAGCATATGTGTGTTGTGGCCAAGGTGGCCGAGTGAGTTTTGGGACCGGTTCCCGTAATTAGGCGAAAGGAAGCCTAGGTTTGCTGCCATAGCTTGTCTGGCGAGTCTCGGGCTGAAGCCCCAGGAGTTGGGCGATGAGAGGGCCACGTAGGGGATAGCCCACAAACCAGCAGTAGTTGATGTGAAATTTCCATATCCGTTTGAGGCACAATTTTCAAGCAAGTTCGTTAGCATTGAGACGACATCAAGACGATGCCAAGTTCGAGTGGGAGAGGGTGTCACAATCCATTGTGTAACGAAAGTGGATTGTGCCCCTTAGCGATGTCATCGAGGACGATGACGAGTTTAAGTGGGGGAGAATGTCACAATCATACTAGAAGAGCGTATGTTTGTAAACCTCACAGTGATGAGACGTGCCATGATGCGATCGAAGAGGACGGTGCATCATCTAACACACCAAGATAGGTGAGCTTGATGGCTAATATGAGAACAAGTGAGATTGGGGCCAATCGTGTCGTCGGAGGGGTCGATGTATGGACGTATGACTCCTTGTCAAAATGACGTGAAAGGGAGGAAGGCCTAATATTTCTCATAATATACTATAGGGGGTACCATGGTGTCGACTCTCCACCACCCCTGGGCTTGTAGGCCTAAGTGAGTCACCCCGTGGCACGTTAGCGTGTCATGGCTGGGGCGAACGTCACAAGAGAAGTGTCTTGGGCGTCTTCCTTTGTAACGGGTTTTCAAGGGACAGTGTTGGACGACACAGGTGTGCCGACATTGTGCCCTTCCCATGGCTTGGAGGTTCAAATATAGGGGTCGTTAGCGGCCAACGATCCGAGAATGTCCCGTCAAAGCCTACTCATGGGAAAGACCGAGTTCAAGTACACGGGCGACGTGTACGACCAAGTTATATTCCGCTGCACATTTACTTGATGCTTGGTTGAGGACTGAAGAACCTCGCCTAAGGTCCAGCGAAGCCACAAAGCGTTGCAATCATAGAGATGGGGCAGAAGTTCCCCTTAAGGCTGGCCATGTTCGAGGGACGATTCATGGCGCCGCACGGTGAGAGAGGTGCGACCGTGACACGAGGCTCACTACGAATCGAGAGATTCTCTCGAGCATTTTCACTTCTTGTTTATAAATTCATAATATTAGTTCATTGCATGTGTTAAATAAGGAATTAACTTGTGAAATCATCTTCCTTCAATTTTATCATATTCGTGTCTCCAATTGTACATTTATTTTCTATCTTTGTTTTCACTATCCATCAAAGTTTTGTTGCTTTAGCTAAAATTAAGAATAAGTATCTTGGTAATTAATTAATCTAGAAAACTCATTCCTGAGGACGATACTCTATACTCAAATCACTTATTAAAACTTGACTCGTACACTTGCGGTATTGCAATATAATTTTACGCAACAAGTTTTTGGCGCCGTTGTCAGGGAATGACGATTATTTAGATTAATTGATATTAGGAGAAAATTTAAAATTTTAGACTAAAGAGTTTGTGTGTTTTTTCTCTTATTTGTGATTTTCCTTATTTTTTTTTTCTTTTTATGTTTTCTTTCATTTTATATTTTTTTTTTCTAATTCTTGGTTCTTTTTTGGTACCTCAAGGTGTATGCCCAAGGATCGAGCTGCAGACTTGCACCCTTTTGATCTTGAGATCGAGAGGACCTGTAGGAGACTCCTAAGGCAAGGGAGAGCTGAAATTCAGACAATGACAGATCAGAAGCTAATCAACAACCCTAAACCCATCAGGGAGTATTTCCAACCTGTGTTTAATTCTGAACAGGTTGGAATTGTCCATGCCCCCATAAATGCTAACAATTTTGAACTGAAAACAGGGCTTATTCAGATGGTTAGGGAAGGTGCTTTTAGAGGACAAGCCATAGAAGACCCTAATTCACATTTGTAAAATTTTCTAGAAATCCGTGGTACAATTAAATTAAATGGTATTTCTACTGATAGTATTCGCTTACGTCTCTTTCCTTTCTCTTTGCAGGGTATGGCTAAAGAGTGGCTAGGGTCCCTCCCACCAGGAAGTATCACTTCTTGGGAGGAGTTGGCCCAAACCTTCATGACCAAATTCTTTCCACCTGTGAAAGCTGCAAAGTTAAGGACAAAGATAGAAACATTCAGGCAGCAGGAAGGAGAGCAGCTATTTGAGGCCTGAGACCGTTATTGATGGGATTGAATCCCGTTGCGAAAGCGATTTGAATCGCGTGTTCTTGTAATGTATTACATAGATCAAATCAAAACATACATAAAATGATTAAGCATGCATACTAGATCAAATGGACAATAAGTGTATTACCTTTGACAAAACAACACGTGCTCCTTTGATCCTCACGTTCTCACGATCTCAACGATCTTGCGTACTCCACAAACTACGAAGTAGTTTTCAATCCGTCTGCTAGATCTTCTCCGTTGTATCTCTAGGAGAGGGAAGATGGTGGAACCTCTTTTGGAGTTGGGAGAGAATTTTAAGAAAACAAGTGCTTTGGAGCTTTTCCAACAAAAGCACTTGCAAAAGAGCACTAGGGTTGCCTATTGAAATTAGGTTAACAAATGTGCATCTCATGTACATATTTATAGAGAAATGTGATAAAATGGACCATCCTACCCTTATAGTGCTCTTATGATATATTTCTCATGGATTTAACCATATGTTATATCAATTATATCATATATAATTGACATATCCCTTTAAACAGGAAATTGAACATTTCGATCTCACTCCAAACTATAAGCCCTTCTTATTTCCATGTTGAGCCAACGAAGGGACCTAATGGATCTACAGATCATGAGCTCCAATGATACAAGATTAATCGATCAAACTCTTTGATTCAATTAATCAAATTCATTAACTATAAGTCATTCCACTATAGACTCATAGTTGCACTCTCTTCACTGTAGACTATGTTGTATCCACTGATATAATCAATACTTGTGAGTCGACCCTTCACTAGTTGTTCGTAATCACAGTTGGGTCAAATTATCGTTTTACCCCTGTGAATACATCTTGTTCCTTAAGCTCTACTGATCCTCTAATGAACAATCAATCTATGGTCCTACCATAAAACTTGATCATTCTTAAACTAGTAAGAAGGCGAGGCCCCATTGTTCAAGACCTGAATTCAGTTCTTAAGAGAACAACCTATTTGATTCCCTAATTCAGGAATGAGTGAATTCCATCTTGCATAGTTAAGTTCCCAGCTACTTACAAAGTTATGTCCTTGAGAAGGTAGGCTTATTGAGTCGGCTACAGGCCACTCTCACCCATACTAGTCTAAGGACGAACCTCATAATCTGGAGTTCATAGCTTGCTCAAGATTCAGGTCAAGTCACTAATGATCATCTATGAATTATTATACCTATCTTGATAACGGTGTTACTCTAGTAGGTTAATAACTCGCGGTCTAGTCTTGTATAATCTCATTATACAGGATGTCCCCACTTGCATGTCTACCACATGAACGAGTTGGATTACCTCGTTTGTATCAAATACAAAACGGGTCGCACCCATGGTGTTACCAATATAAGGTTCCCAACCCTATGCATATACCATAGACCTTTTAGGTTATACTTGAACAACTTAATCCAACTTATGTCTACTACATAAACGTTCAATATCTATCATTATAACATTGGAACTTAGTTTATTGGATTTAGATTTATATGCGGGAATATAATAAATAATAACTTTATTTATTGTGCAATGATAATTACAAAACTACACTTGTTTAGGGCATAAATCCCAACAGTTATAAGGATATGCTCAAGATATGTCCATAGCATGGTTACCCAGATTGGCTCCAGGTACAATTATTCTATAATGGACTTGCAGGTAAAATCAGTACCATTCTGGATGCCACTGCTGGAGGGGCTTTCATGGCAAAAACTGTGCCAGAAGCACGTGCTCTCCTAAAGGAAGTGTCAAATGCCAGCTACTAGTGGCCCACAGACAACGATAGATCTAAACCAGTAGCTGGATTGTATCAATTGGATAAGGTAACTTCTCTCAAATCTCATATGTCATCCCTCATTCATGCTCGGAATAATTTTGCAGGATCACCCCAAATAAAGGGTACCTCCTCAATGCTCCTGCACCAATGGAGAATCTACTATGGAACAAATACATTATCTGAACAATAGAAGCAACACTTATGGAGGAAACCAGACTCAGAATACCCTTCTAACACATTATAATCCAGGTTTGAGATATCACGAAAATTTCTCTTATGCTAACAATAAAAATGTGTTGAATCCTCCCACAGGGACCACTTCTACATCTGAGAGGAAACCATCTCTGGAAGAAACAGTGCACTCCTTTATCACGAATCCGAAAATAGGTCCAACCACCGGAGAATGCAAATACTAGTCTAACTTACGAGTGACCACTCATTGAGTGCCATAAAAATATTGAAACCCGGATCACCCAAATGAATGTATCAATTCGAAAGCACCGCAGAAAGGAAAGAGACACTCGAGGAGTGCAGATCTAGCTAAAGACGTTAAAGAAATCGCTTCTTGGGAGGCAACCCAAGCTTTAAGTTTTAGTTTTTTGTTATTTCTTTTTTTATTGTAGTTATTTATTTTCTTATTAGTTGTTTTGTTTTGCTTTATTAGGTTGCTATTGATGCCACCCCTCGTTGAAACCTATGCTCCCGTTCTGTGGAACTCCAACACACGTGTCTTGGCTATCCAAGGAATCTAAAAAATGAAAATCTCCATTACTCAGGACAGTATTGTTCACTCTTACCCTTTTTACTTTATTTGAGCTTATTTTGCAAACATTGGGGATAATGTTTAGTCTAAGTTTGGGGGTGGGAAGTTTGTGATTCTGTTGTGATTGTCCTGAGTATATATTGAATTGCTGATTGATCTTATGCATAAGTATGATTATGATAGCCTAGGATGAGTTTTAATTGAAAATTTTTGTGATTCTGCTGAAACTTGAGAGCATGATATGAATTCGAGCTAATTTAAAAAATTTTCTTGAGTTTTTTCTGCACCATTATGCACATAACCTGTGTTCCTGTAGTTTTGAAATGCTTAGAACAAAGTTATTAGGTTTAGAAGTTCGATGTCACATCGATAGGTTTAAGAACTGATTTGAGAGTTAAACTGCAGGATAGGGTGAATGACAATAGGAAGTGCATGATCTGTATAATATGTGCATTATGTGAAAGAGTAGTGTGTTTTTGTTGTTTGTTTGTTAAAGAAAAAAAATCGTGAAGACAAAAAGAGCTACCTTCACTGTGATCAATTAGGGTACTCATTGAGCGAGTGCTCTAGGTAAGGGTCTCTGCAGTGGATGTGTGAAAGCTAGTGTCCTTGCACAAAAAAAAAAAAAAAAAAAAGAAGAAAATAGAAAAAAGTGAAAAAAAATGATTAAGTGTTGAGTAGAGTTATTTATTTCTTGAATGTGGGGAGGCTCAAGGATTAGTAATTATGACCAGTGTAGGGGGAAGTTGATGGAGAGCCTAATAAAGTTGATCCGAGCTTAGTAAAAATGAAGGGAACATAGGCTAATCTCACACACACACGTAGGAATACTTAGGAAGAGTTTTAAATTGCTCATTGAAGTATTATGTTTGCGTGTTTCCTGTGATTACAAAACTTTCCTTTTAAATCTTTGAGGCTTGAATCAAATGTATGTATAGGAACAATCTCATGTTTAATTCTGTTTTTTGCTCGGGACTAGCAAAAGTTTAAGTTTGGGGGTAATTGATAGCACACAAAATGTGCTATCCTTAGGCTTATTTATTTGCTAGTCTTACGATAATTTCAGAGTTTTGATGTGTTTAAATCACTTAATTTCAGGTAAAGAGCGTAAACAGAACATTTGGAGACATTTTGGATCACTCGGGATCAAATCGAGATTTTTTGGAGCTTAAAATAACATCAAATGGAAGAAGAATGGACAAACCTAGCCAATTGACCCGAGGTGATGGCGTTGCAACGCCCTGCAGAGCGTTGCAACGCCGTCCGTGTTGTTTTGATGTGTAGAAAAATCATGCAGATAGCGTTGCAACGCTGCCTTGCAGCGTCGAAACGCTATCTCGATAAGAAGATCATATTGAAGACCCGTGCAGGTAGCGTTGCAACGCTGCCTTGCAGCGTCGCAACGCTACTTCGATAAGGAAGGGCGCGCGCGAGGGTAGCGGCGTTGCAACGCTGCCCTCAACGTTGCAATGTCGTCGATAGTTTCCATATATGCCTACCGCCTATGGCACAACGTTGCAATGTCGTCGATAGTTTCCATATATGCCTGCCGCCTATGGCACAACGTTGCAACACTGTCCCTAGTGTTGCAACGCTGTGCCGATTACTCTTATAAATAAAACATTTTGCCATCTTGCAAAAGGAGTCGAATTTGGTAGTTTTTAGCCTTAATTTCCAAATACACACTCTAAGAGGAGAAAGAAGAGCATTCCTTGGGAGCCAAAACGTTTGTGGAGGCTCGAGATCATCGTGACGAGAGCTCGGGAATGAGGGACCGACATCGACACATAAGTTTATTTCTCTTTCTTTTAGTTTGTAATTGAGTTAAAGACTTTTCCTATGACTTTAGCTTGTTTTTATGGTGATTTTGAGTAGCTAAACGTTGTAGTTGGAATTTGATTAGCATGTTTTAGATTTATTTGATTATGTATTGAACTTTGTTATGTTATTTATTTTTGGCAATTCGTTCTTAATTTCATAAATTTTGTTGGTTTAAGTGGACTCAAGAGAAAGAAACTTAGATTAGAGCAAAGTTGTCAAAATCCTTAGAAATCTGGCATGAGAATGACCTAGAGTTTTTTGGGAAACACATAAAGAAGTTGCTTAATGCCGTGCATTCTTTTAAAATTCATAAGGAAACTTTAGAATTTATCGTGTGTGCGAGACTCACTACGAATCGAGAGATTCTCTCGAGTATTTTCACTTCTTGTTTATAAATTCATAATATTAGTTCATTGCATGTGTTAAATAAGGAATTAACTTGTGAAACCATCTTTTTTCAATTCTATCATATTCGTGTGTGCGAGACTCACTACGAATCATTTTCTATCTTTGTTTTCACTATCTATTAAAGTTTTGTTGCTTTAGCTAAAATTAAGAATAAGTATCTTGGTAATTAATTAATCTAGAAAACCCATTCCTGAGGACGATACTCTTTACTCAAATCACTATATTAAAACTTGACCGTACACTTGTGGTATTACAATATAATTTTACGCAACATCATCCTTCTCAAAGAGCAAGCTAAATGATACCCAGACTTCACCGAATAGGCTCCATTATCCTCATAGTTTCAAATTAGCGTATCGTTCCCCATCACTAGTGGTCTTGGTAAACTCACTATATGTGTAACATCATCTTTGTGATAGATTCTCCTAATCTTCTCTTCATTCCATTGCCCATTCTGGTCTAACAAGGTCTCCACCATTAGCTCCAGATTTATTCCATGTTTATGGACTATTTGCAATGTTAAAGGTGTTTCAACCACTTATCATGACTGATAGAAACATTGTTCCCATCACCAATTCTCCACCTCACACCTTCATGCAGGAGTTCTCTGCCCCATATAATACTCTTCCAAACATATGACACATTCCCCTGTATTTTTTATGTTAGAAAAGATGAAGAATGAAAATATTTACCCCTTAACACTCTAGCTAGTAAAGACCCTTGTTGCACGATATTACAACCATGCAAAACTGCAAGTGTACAGTGTCAAATTTTAATATAGTGATTTTAAGATCCAAGTATCGTTCTCAGGAATGGTTTTCTAGATTAATTGAGTACTAAGATACTAACTTCCAATTTATCTAAAGAAATCTTTAATTGTCAAAGAGGAATGAAAATCACACTAAAAAAATATGGAGAAACAAATGTGAGAAAAACGTTAGGGAATTGATTTCACCAATTATTTCATTATCCTAGTGCATAGGTTTGACTTTGGTTGCGAGATTATAAGCAAGAAGATAAATTTAATTAAAAGACTCTCTCGAGCTCAGTTGACCTCAAGCACAACTATAAACCTAAAGTCTCCATTTAGATTTTAATAACATGCAAGATATTAAGAAACTTTTTTAATTACTTCCCAAAGAACCCTTCATTCTTATGTAAGGATTTACTAAGAGTTTTGGTAAACCTATTCTAGTCTAAAGATTATTCTCTCGAATTAAACTTAAACCAACTAATCATGCAATTCTTGACCAAAGAAAGACAAGCATTAAGCACAAATTACAAAAAACAATTCAGCACAACCAAGTCAGAACATTTGCTAGAATAATAAAATAATACGGCTGCATCAATTCCCTAACTACGAATTTAGCTACTCATACTCAATAAAAAAAACTAAATCCGTGTTTAAGATCCATAAAAATAAACAACAAAGCTAAGAGAAAAGAAGAAAGAACGCTAAGCGTCGATGTTAGTCCTCGTGTCTGAGCCCCGTCAAGATCTTGAGCCTCCACCTTCGTGCTTGGCCTCTAAAGAATCTTCTCTAGCTCCTCAGTGATGTAAATTTCAAAAATTAAGGTCCAAACTCTCTCCAATTCGGCTCTCCCTTCAAATGGCTTCAAAATATCATATATATACAAAACTGATACGACGTTGAGACGCTTGGCACAACGTCGCAACGTTGTGCCCTAGGGCGCACGGATAATTAAGGAAATTGGGGTAGCATTAAGATGTTGTGCACAACATCTCAACGCTACGTACATATCTGGCGGAAAGCACACGCGTTTTGACGTCTCAACGTCGCCTACACGAGAAATCAACTTCAACCTTCATTTTGTTCAGCATCTCAACGCCAATTCAAGCGTCTCAACGCCCTGGGCTCGGGTAATTGGGCTATTTTAGCTTCTCTTCTTCACTTACCTTCATCTTTTATGCTTCAATAGCTCCAATTGAGTTACAATAATTCAAAATCTCTCATTTTGCTCGTTTATGTTCTTTTCCTGAAATCCAACAATATAAGCTCGTGAAAACACTAAAATGGTTATAAAAACTAGCAAAATCTAAGCATAAGAATAGTACATTTTGTATACTATCAACTCTAGATACTGTAAAAGTCGTCATCCTTGCTTTGCTCATAAAGTTTTGTTAAATAGATAGAGTTCTTGAAAGTCTAGTCCATCAGAAGATTTTGAAGTACACGTTTTGTTCCAACTAACCCAATGGATTCATTGGTGTGAGTCTTCATCTCCACGCCAAAATTTTTCAGAATCTGATTACAACTATCAATCAAAGATTTTTGTAGTTTAAAGCAATTCATTGCATAAGTAGGAATAACCTGCAAAATAGCTTTGATTAAGACCAATAGCCTGCAAAATAACTTTGATTAAGACCTCCTTGCCTCCCGCTGAGAAGAGCTTATGTTTCCACTTCATTAAATATGCCCAAATTTTATCCTTTAAAAACTTAAAAGATAATATTTTTGGACTTTGAGAAGCACACTAGAATTCCCAAATAACGTTCATGAGCCTCCACTCTAGGGACTGCTATTTGGGATAAGATTTGCCTTTGTAGCAAGGTATCTACATTGGGGCTAAAACAGACAACAGACTTGGTATAATTAATTTCTTGCCCTGTCAGTACTGTATATGTAGACAGAGATGAGGCTAAACATGTGGCTTCTACCAAATTGGCCCCGAAAAAACAGTAAATAGTCCTTAGCAAAAAAAAAAAAAAAGATGGGATATCGATGGAGAGTGTCGTGCAATTTTGAGCCCCGTTATCACCTTCCTTTCCTCCGAATCTTTGAGTATTCTAGATAGACCCTAAGTACACAAGAGAAATAGGTAAAGAGAGAGAGGATCTCCTTGTCTTAAATCCCTTGTAGGCTTCATCTGTCCTCTTCTTTCACGATTTATTGTAAAAGTATAGGATACCGAGTTCATACATCTCATAATTAACTCAATAAAATGTGATTCATATCCCAAAGCCCCCATAAACTTCTCTATGAAGAACTACTCCACCCTATCATAGGCCTTACTTATATCGAGCTTTAAGGTCGCTACTCCTTGTGTCCCATCCTTCTTAGTTTTTAAGAAATGCAAACATTCAAAGCCTAATATTGCATTGTCGAAAATGTTTCGACCAGGTAGAAAGGCACTTTGCGATTAGGAAATGATCGCTTCTAGAATTACCCTTAATTTGTTTGCAATTGTCTTGGGTATCAACTTATAAAGAACTTTGCATAGGCTTATTGGTCGATAGTCTTGAACATATGCAACATTAGAGGATTTAGGGATAAGTGTGATGGCAATTAGATTGATATCTTCCACTGATCTCCCTCCATTCAAGACTTGGAGGTAAAATTTCACTACTTCCTTTCCCACCACATCCCAAAACTTTTTATTAAAAAAGTACTGAAAATTTTCAGTAAAAGGTTTTGTCATTAAGGAATTGAGATTCAAAGGAATTTCACATTTAACATGGTTTAGAAATTTCATTAGCTCCTTGCTGTTATGTTGACCATTTGTTGTAAATATAGTATTAAAGTAAGTATAAATTTCCTCTGTAATCTCATTTTCCTCCGTGATCCAATCCCCATTATTATTCTGAATTTTGTCTATGAGATTTGTCCGACGTTGCTGAGACGCATAAGCATGAAACCACTTTGAGTTCTTGTCACCCCATTTCAACCAATCAATCTGTGTTCTCTATTGCCAACAAAATTTCTTTCTCCAACAATAATCTCTCCAGTTTCTGCCTCTTGTCCTTCACCTCCTCATTGAGATGGATAAAATTCTGTAACAATCCCTATGCCCTAGCTATTTTCTTGTCATATCCTTCTTTCTTTGATTTTCCCCAATTACTCAGTTTTTCTGCACAGATCTACAATTTGTCATTCAAACTATAACAATGTTCTCATTGCTCTCCCATGAAATGTTGGGATGTATGTCCTCATCTCGTGTAGTTTGTAATATTCCAAGTTGTAAATAAATAAGAGTTATTTATTTGAATTTTGTGTCTCGCATTTTTTCATAAACTTAATCCAATAAACTAAGCTCCAGGGTTATTGTATTATGAGAGAACTGAGAACTTGAACGGTGTGTAGTGAACACAAAGGAAGGATCACGTTCGAGTTAATGATCCGAACGGTCTACAGTATATGGATAGGGTTGGAGACCTAATCCTAGATACACTGTGGATGCAACCCGCTTTGTATTAGATACAAACGAGGTGATCTAACTCGTTCATGTGGTTGACATGCGAGTGGGGGCATTCTGTGCAATGAGATTGTACAAGACCGGACCGTGAATTATTAGACGTACTGATGTACCACCGTTAACAGTATAGAGCTAACAAATTTGTAGATGACCATTAGTGACTCGACCTTAATCCTGAGCGTGTTACGAACTCCTGTCTGCGAGGGTTTGTCTTTTGACTAGTACGGGTGAGGGTGGTCACAGTTACTCGCCCAATATGCCTATCTTCTCAGGGACAGGACCACGTGGGGAGCTGAGAACTTGACTATGCAAGAAGGAATTCACTCGTTTCCAATTTAGGGAAACTAGGGGGTTGTTCCCTTAAGTACTGCCTCTAGGACTTGAACAACGGGGCCCCACCCTCTCACTGGCCCGAGAGGGTTGTTGTTTATGGTTGAACCATACAACGTTGTTGTTCATTAGAGAAGCAAGAGGTAGACACAGGGGTAAAACGGTAATTTGACCCACCTGTGACTACGAACAACTTGTGAAAGATCGACTCATGGGTATTGGTTATATCGATGGACACAACTTGTCCTACAGTGATGGGAGTGCAGCTACGGGATTTAGTGGAGTGTTACCGTAGCTAATGAATGTTGAATAACCGGGTCAAAGAGTTTGACAGGTTAGTCTCGGATCATTGGAGCTCGTCATCTATAGGTCCATTAGGTCCCTCGGTTGGCTCAAATTGGACAAATTGAGGGTTTACAGTTTGTGTGAATTTGAAGTGTTCAAATTCATTATTTGGGTATTTATGTCATTTATATGAGATATAGATGACATAATATATAGTTTGATGTGAATTAGATTCATAATAAACTATAGTATAACCTAATTGATTAATTAGTGCTAATTGGAGAAATTGAATTGAGAGAAATTAAATTGAATGTGATTCAATTTAAAAATCCACAATTATGCAAATGAGATTTGTATAATAAGGTATGAGATACCTTATATTATGTAGTATGCAAATATGATTTGTATATCATATAGTTATGGTAAAATGGTGAATTGATGGAGATTTTAACTCCACCACACACCATTATAAATAGGTGCATTCAAAGGCATTGCCATTTTTTGGATTTTCATCCAAAGAGAGCAAAAGGTTTTCTCTCAACTCTCTCTCAATTCTCTCTCAAAATCTCTCCTCACCCAAAACCAAAGGGAGTCCCACCTACTCTCCCTCAACCTCCCAAGAACAACCGAGAACACCCTTTGGAGGTGTCTTGTTGTTCGGATCGAGGATCGAGTTCAATGAGATCGTCCGTTCGAGAGAGATCGTGATCGAAGAAGGAAAGCATTGAAGAAAGGTTCTTCAACAAGTAAATAGCATAATCTCTTACTGTTTTTCTTCTTCTTTGCATGTTTAACCTAGAATTAAAGTAATTTAGTTCGGTTTTAAGATAAGAATTACACAACGAATCAATGACGTTTCACAACGTGTTCCGCTGTGGGAATTCCAAATCCCTTCATGAAAGACCTCCAATAATTAGATATTAGTGCATGACACTCTTCATTCAAAGTCTACACTTTCTCAAAGCGGAAAATGTGTTTTTGTGCCTTCTACCAGTTGCAATTGATGATGTTACTTCAATTTGCACTGGACAGTGGTCTGATTTCATAAAATCCCGATGTTGTATTCTTGCAAATGGAAATAGCTGCCAAAAGGAGCTAGTGCACATACCTCGGTCCAATCTTTCCTTAATCTGGATCCTGCCATTTCGATTTTCCCACCAAGTAAACGGATGACCCTCAAATTCCATATCCAATAGACCACACTATTGAATGACATTTCTGAAACCATCCATTTGAGTTTGAGATCTACTATTACCACCCCATTTTTCGGATCCATCTACTATTTCATTAAAGTCTTCAGTTATCAACCACGGGAGAGTGTATAATGAATTTAGCCTTTGAATAAGTTCCTAAGAAAACTTCTTTCTACATGTTACTGGGTCTTTGTAGAAACCTGTAAACCTTCAATTTCCAGCATTGCTTCTCACCATTACATCGATATGAAAACGATTATAAGCTTTCAAAACTAAATCAATTTTCATTGTTGCAAAACAAACACAATCCCCCACTCGACCCAACACAGTCCACACAAATTACATTGTTAAACTTCAGTTTTATTTTCAGCCAATTCACACAAGTGTTCTTCACTTTTGTCTCGGATAGAAACATCATTTTAGTCCTAGAAACGTTAACAAACTTCCTCACTGCTTGGAATGTCTTCGGGTAAACCAGATCCCAATGCACAACAGAAACGTAATTGGATCGAAAACTCAATTTATTTTGGCAAAAAGTATATACAAGGACATTGGATAAAAACAAAACGATAAGCAATTAGGCATGGATAAATTGCAATAGACCATGCTAATTAGTTTCTCTAAACTAAAGGAGAAGGTAAGTTACCTTTGTAGTCAAAGGACAATCCCATACTAAGTGCTTGGGATCCCTTGCAAACAGGATGATTTATTAGAATCTGGTCACTCTCATCCATACTAGTCAAAGGACAATCGTTCGCAAACAGGATTTCGTAACCTGCTCAGGATCGAGATCAAGTTTCTTAGGTCATTATATTGAAATAGAAACTTAACTAGGTAACGGAGTTACATCTATTGGTTACTATTTCGTGGTCAAGTCTAATGTGATCTCATCACATAGGATATCCCCACTCACATGCGGTCTACACGAACACTTTGGATCACTATGTTTGTATCATATACAAAGTGAGCTATATCCATAGTATCACTGGGATGAGGTACCCAATCTTATCCATTTACTATAGACCCTTTAGACTGTTTCTCGAACTGAGATCCTTATATGTCTATTACATTCAGTTCAAGATACATACAACAACCTAAGGTGTTCGTTTATTAGATTTAGGGTTAATATAAGGCAATATAGAGAATCATTAAGTCAATAACACTTTATTGAATAAATTAAGAACAATATTACAAACTATGAGTTCTAGGGCATAAAACTCAACAATTCCAACATAAAATTTTCATTGTGAACGGCGACCCTGGGAAGTAGGATTCGCCGTTTGATTACCACTTTCCTCTTCATGCCTGTGTGTGTTTTCTCCCTGATCAACAATGGATCAACTTCATCCTCAGGTAGTTCCAGTGCCCTTTTGCCCTTACAATTTATCGAAGTTAGCTGTGATGGAAGGTTCAAAGTCCTTCTTATCTATTTCCATTTGTTCTGTTTCTCCTTAACACCATCCTCTGCCTTCCCATCGTCATCTTCCAGATCTTTCCCTGGGCTTATGGGTTGTTGTAAATCAACCCCCGTTTGGGCATTAATTGATTGATTTCGAATTCACCCAATATTAATTGAGTTGACTCTATTATTTTTTTTGGTTTGGGTAGATAAAATTAATTAGTAAATTCATTTAAAAATTAAATTAAAAAATTTACATGATATCCTTTATCATAATTTCATAATACTTGATTAAGTCAAACCTACACTTCCACTAACCATGAATAAAGGGGAAAATTGGAAAGATAAAAAATAAAATTAAAAAAAAAATATATTTATTTTTGAGACGAAAATTTGAATCAGTATACTTTTAAAAAATATTTGTATTAATAAAAGTAATTTACTTTAAAATATTTTAATTTACCTTAAAGTATTTGTTAATGTAGTATATATTTTTCTAAAAAAAATGATAATAAGTTATATTTATCTAATGGATTAGTTGTAATCCTCTTCACTCATAAAATTTAATTAACTATAATTATTAATATATCTTAATTAAAATTTTTAAAGTTGTATTTAAACTTTTAACATTGTTTGTGCCTATTCGGTTCTTAATGTTTAAAAACGGTAAAATATGTTCATTTATAGGCATCTATGAACTAAATCTCTAATTTCCTAAATATATTTTTTTTTTGAGAATAAAATTAAATCCTAAATATTTGATAATGTGTTTGATATGTTTTTAATTTATGATATTTTTTTCCATGGTTCAAAACATACTAAAAAAAATACATATTTAATAATGCTATTTTGGTAAATCACTAAAAGAAAGAAAAATGTTTAAACTTAATAAGCTGCATGAAGTAGAAGAGATAGAGCAAAAAGGAAATTAAAATAAAAACTTAAACCCTACTCACTACTCTTCCTCTTCATTTCTTCTTTGATCTCTCTGCCGCAGCCACTCGCCGGAACGCTCCACCGCCAGTTTTCTTTCTTGTCTTCTGCAACCTCACGCCGCCGGCGCCACCGCCACCGCCACCGCCACCGCCAACCCCGTCTTTCATCGAGGTCCGCCCCGATCTAATTTCTGTTATTTTCATTCTTCCATTCGACCAACCTCAAATTAGGTAAATTTGGAATTAGGTTCATGAAATGATTTCAAATCCGTTCTAATTTGAAATCCTTCTAACAGAGAGTAAGGCCACTCCATTTCTGATGGAATTTGTTTTCCTTTTTTTTTTTTTTTGAGGAGAGAGGGGGCGTATAGGATGGGAAAGGAGCATTGTGGCCATGATTGCGAGTCTCAGCTTTCTCTCTTTTGAGAGCCTCAATCTCAATTTTGGGGAATTATTTGAGGGTCTTAGACAAAGTGGCTAGCCATTCTATATTGTTGAATGTTTGAGAGAAAATTCGAAAATGTTATCTTAAATTTGAATCTATGTTTATTAGGGTAGGGGCAAACAGATTTTGAACCTGTAGACATAGACAACCAGTGGCCATATTGAATAATTTTTGCTCAATTTAGGCTTGAACCTTTGCAAATTGAAAATTATAAGCTAAGAAATTGGGCACGGTATAAGCCCAAATTGGTTGAAAGTTGAAATCGAACCAATAAAACCAATCTGACCGGTGTAGTTGAAAACTGGGTTTGCCCAATCAAGTCTATTTGTCTGGTAATAGTTGCCCATTTTCACTAACCAATGATGGTTTTGTTATTGGTTTAGCCAAAAAAATCGACAAAACGGAACTAATGTATACCCTTATGATTATGAATGGGCAGCCAGTAGAACTTGAACCTGAGCACAAGTGAAATTAGAACTTATGATTATGAATGGGCGCCATTTTAAAATTTTTAAAGTATCTGTTGATTATGATAGTCTATCAAAACCATTGTCTATTGTCATTATCATGAAAACTATGTAAGGGATTGCAAAGAATGATTAAAGAAAACAGGAAAACAATAGTAGTTAAACAAATGTATTATTGAACTCAGTAAGTGGTAGCTTAGTTTAAGCTTGAGAAGATTGAAGATCCTGAGATTCATCGTTGCTTGTGTTGTTTAGTGTATAATTGAATTGGACAAGCCAAGGGAGATGGTGATTCCTCCTCCAGTTAAGCCACCAAGATTAACCCAGTATCTAAAGCCATATGTCTTGAAGATGCACTTCACAAACAAATATGTGAGCGCCCAGGTGACCCATTCTGAAACGGCCACCGTTGCTTCAGCTGCAAGCTCGCAAGAGAAGGCTCTGCGGTCGAGCATGGAGTCTACCAGGGATGTGGCTGCTGCTGCCAAGATTGGGAAATTGTTGGGAGAGAGGCTTTTGCTTAAGGGAATCCCAGCTGTTTGTGTGCACTTGAAAAGAGAACAGAAATATCATGGTAAGGTCAAAGCTGTTGTTGATTCTGTGAGGGAAGCAGGTATTAAGCTGCTTTGAATTTTTTTCATTTTGGTCCTCCTTGAAAATAGTTGCCTCATTTGTTGTTGGCCTTCTTCATCATCAATCACTTCTCAATATTATCCGAGTTTGGATTGGTAACCTGTTGATGCATTATTGGACTTTTTTTCTTTGAGATGATAAGTGAGTTTGAGATGATTAGTGAGAATGTTTTTAGGTGAAATGTCATTTCATACCAGCATTTTTGAGAAAATAAACCAAACGGCTAAATACATGTTTTAGTCCCTAATATTTTCCTTTTTTAATTTAGCTCTCATAATTTGGCTGATTATAAACTTACATGTCACAATCTTAAGGGTTGTTTGATGCGCTGGTTTGGAATCAGAAACCTTAAGGTTCTGGAACCCTGAGTTCCTTGGTTGGAATCAGAAACTTGAGGTTTTTTATTCGGGTTTGATTGGGTTGAGTTTGTTTAAGTTGTTTTTGTTTTATAACTATTGTGTTTTTGTCTTAAAGAAAAACTATTGTGTTTAGGATTTTTTTTTTGTTCAAATCCATTTTTTTTATTTGATAATTGTTTGTTGAATTGCATGTAAATATTTTAACCAATTATGTAGATCAATTGTTTCAATAATAGTTAAATATGAATGTGTAGTTTGTACAAGTATATTAATATCTAATTCACTCCATTCATTATGGTGTAAAATTAAACGACATTAGTAAGAACATATAATTTAAATAATTAATACTCTATTTCACAAATATTTAGAAAATTGTTTTGGAAACTGTTTTTTTTTTTTTATGAATCCGATAATTGAAGTGAACCCTTTAGTAATGAAGAGCTGCAAATCGAATTCCCTTTAGTTTTGGTTTAAAATTGAACTAGTCGATTTCGGTTTTCAGATGGTTTTAAACCGTTTTCTTTTGCAAAATAAATTAATTAAAGGGTAAAATCTATTAAAAAGAAGAAGAAAAAGGAAACCCAGCAACCCACCTGTTTATGCACCTACACACAGAGTGAGAGGGAGAGACGAAGGGGTTATGTAGTGCAAACTATTGGTGAGAAAAGTGATATACGATGACAATTGACGACGACAATGACAGCGAGAAGGTGGAAATGGCAAAGCATGAGAGCAAAAAGAGGGGGAGAGGGTAGGGAAAGCGGTAGCAGAGGAGTGTGGGGAGGGAAAACCCAAAGATGAGTCAGGGTTTAGTGAAAAGATGGAGAACTTGATGATTGGGCTAGGGCTTTTATTTGGTTTGACCTATTATTTGAGGTGGGCTAAGAGTTGTATTTGGTTTGGGCTAAGTTATTTATAGTTATGGATAATTCGGTTTGATTCTAGCCACAAAAAAAAAAAAAAATTGAATTGAACCAGTCAGTTCGGTTTATCGATTTGGGTTGGTTTCTGCATATTCCTAGTGGTTAGGTCGCTAGAGTAGTCGTTGGGTGGTTGTCGACAATAGTTGTCGGGTGGGTGGGTTGCTGGAGTGGTCACTATGGTGGTCATATTGTCAAAGTGGTCGCTTGGTGGTTGTGGCATCGGGTTACTGGGTGATCGAGTCGTCGGGGTGGTCATTAGAGCGACCACCAAGTGATCGTCAACAACGATTTTGGGTGCTTGGGTTGTCAGGTCGTTGAGGTGATCGTTGAAGTAGTCATCGGGGTGATTGGGTTACTGGAATGGTTGAGTCATCGAAGTGGTCACTAGGTGGTTGTCGAGTTGCTAGGTGGTCGAATTTTCTAGGTGGTTGTCAACTATAGTTGTCGCGTCGTCAGAGTGGTCGTCTACTATGGTTGTCGGGTGGTTGGGTTGTCGAAGTGATTGTCAGATGGTCGTTGGCGGTGGTTTGCACAGGTCAGGTTACAGTGGTTGGATCATCGAAGTATCAAGTTGTTGGGTGGTCGAGTCGCAGGAGTGGTCGTCAAACTAATCTAAAGAGTTCTCATTGCAGTGGTCTCTAGAGGAAATCGTCAACGGTGGTTGGGTCGCCAATGTGGTCGTTGAAGTTGTCGTTGTTGGTGGTCGTCAGAGTTGTCATTAGAGTTGTTGTCATTGCACTATTGTATTCCATGAGGTTGTGTTTCAAAATCAAGAGTTTTGAATACCTTGTACCAAACATGGTTTTGAGTTTGGAATCTAAAACTATCACAACTCAAATTTATGGGTCAAACACCCCTTAGTATTACCCGTGCTAAGTATTATCTTAGTTTGTTGATGAATTGTTGGACTTTTTGAACTAGTTTGTGAGTGTGATGCTTTCAAATAGACACTTTTTTGCCAACACTTTTGGACAATAAGGGGGTGTTTGGCTCCCTGAGTTGAGTTGAGTTGGGTTGAGTTTTAAACCTAATTCAGTGTTTGACTCATGGATAAATTAATTCAACTCAACTCAACTCTTTCGACTTGATATTAACTCCACAGATTTGTATTGTAATCCTATTAACATATTTTATCATCTCTTCTCTAACAACTGACGACCACCATCGACGATCGGTAACCACCTCTGACGACCATCTCCAGCAACTGACATCCATCTCCGGCGGTCGACAACCAAAAACCTCCGACGACGACCATCTCCGACGATCAAAAACCACCCCAAATGACCATTTCCTGCGATCGATGACTATCTCCAGCGACCTATGACCATTTATAGTGATCGAAAACCACCTCGGACGACCATTTTCGGCGATCAGTGACCATCTCTCGCGATCGAAAACTACCTCCAACGACCATTTTTGACGATCGGTGACCATCACCAACAAGCAAAACCCCCCTATAGAAACTGACAACCTTCTTTGGCAATCGACAACCACCTCTGATGACCTTCTCCAGTGACCAAAAATTACCTCCGACGATCATCTCTAGCAATCGATGACCATCTTCGACAACTAAAAACTACCTCCGATGGCCCTCTCCGGCAACCACTATTGGGAGACCTTCACTATCGACGACCATATGCGGTAATTGTCGACCATTGCCGACTACCTTGTCTAATGATTTACAACAATCGTTGATGATCTTATCTTGCAACCAATAATATCTTCCTCGATGAGTAATACCAACAATAATTTCCAGCGACCAACGAGATTTCCATGGTTTAAAATAATATGAAATGCACATGTTATTGTTGGTTATTACTTATATTTTGTGAACCATAATTATGTTTGTGAATCATGTAAATAGGTCATTGATACCATAATTATGTTTTGTGAATCATATAAATAGGTTTTTTATAACCTTCTAATATTTTGTGAATATTTCACTTTTACATGACATTAATGTTGAAATATAACGTCGTTTTTTATTGTCATCTTCATGTGATTTAACAAATGTAAATCAACAATGTTCCTTTAAAAAAAACGTAGCAACCATTGTATTTCAAAACAAGCGACCCTATTAGTACTTAAAAAAATGTCATGATAAGTTTCTCATTTGTAAGTTTCAAAGAAGTTTAATATATGTTTAGACAATAAAGCCTTATATTTCTCTAGAAGTTTAATTTGTGTTTAAAGAAAAAAAATATTGGTACATTGTCTTTTTTCCATTCATCAATTACTATTTGTTATTATAAAGAATACAACATTTGATTTCTATCCATTGAATTAAGTTCAATGTGTACTAAAAATATGTGATTGAAAGAAGTTTAATGTATATCAAAAGAGGAAACAATGTTACATTGCCTATATTTTGAAAAAAAAAAATCAATTTCTAAAAGAAATGAAGAATGATATTTTTTTTTTTAAAATATCAATGTTGAAATATATATATATATATATATATACATTATATTTTTTGTAGTAGACATCTGAATTCAGTGTTGCAAATATGAAAAAAAAAGTGTTTCTAGATGAATTTTATTGGAAAAGAAAATTTGATATCAATCCCAATATCCATTACTTTTGCAAATATCCCTAACATAGATTTGACAAATAATAATATATATTGTAATTTTGTAGTTATAGTTTTAAAATTGTAGACAAATGTGTTTGCAATTGATTTGTTGGAAAAAAATAAGAAAAAAAAGTAAAAAATAGACTTATTTAAGTTACAAAAAAACTGCACCAGATACCTCTGACATAGTAACTCAACTCTCACCCCAAATACAAACTTCCTTACTCAACTCTGCACTCCAAATACAAACTTCCTGACTCAACTCAACTCTGCAGCACAAACACAAACTTCCTAAACCCAGACAAAACAACTCTGCATAACTCAACTCGCGATCCAAACGTCCCTAAGACGTGTTTAATCTTAAACATTTAGAAAATTGTACAATCATTTTGTTTACTAGGGATTTGGATGGGGTTTTGAATCAAACTGTACCAAAGAGTCCAATTCTGATTATCTATTCTTGAAAATAAATTGATTGCCTTGGTTTGTTTGTTTTTGTTTTAAAAAAGAATATTACAGTTTAGATTATAGGTGAAATATTTAAACATAACATACTAATGGCAAAGAAAATTACTAATACTTCGACTACGGTTTATTGAACTTAATATCAAGTAAGATCTTATGATCAAGAGATCATTAGTTCAAATCCTCTCACCCCCAAAGGTTGATTTACTCAAGAAAAGAAAAATACTTAATGAAAATTAATATAGTATTTTTCTTTCAACACAATCTATTTTTAGTACTTCAACAATTGGCGTGGGGGGATTCGAACCCATGACTTCTTGGTCATGAGTTATACTTGATGTCAGTTGAGCTATGCTCTTGTTGGCCAACACTATTAATATTTCGTTAAGGATAAAATGCCATTTTGCAAAATTTGAAATTGTATTTTTAAATAAGGAATTAGAGGAATGATTAAAATCTAATAGTGTAAATTGAAAATAGCTACAATCTTTTTTTTCGTAAAAATGTCTAAACTTAATTCTTAGTTATTTTGTTAATTATTAATGGGCGTAAATGCCCTTACCTACATTTTCTCAATCAAATGAAATCCTAAAAAAAAAAAATATCTTTTCTCCCCATGACAAAGGAATGAAATCTAAACAAACAAATTTATACCCTCTTTATTTTGAACACTTTAATTTCCAAAACTTTATACCCTCTTTATTTCCATATTGAGCTAACAGAGGGACCTAATGGACCTACAAATCATGAGCTCCAATGATGCGAAATTAACTGATCAAACTCTTTGATCCCGTTAATCAACATTCATTAACTAGGAGTCACTCCACTATAGACTTGTAGCTGCACACTCCTCACTATAGGACAAGTTGTGTCCATCGATACAACCAATGCCCGTGAGTCGACCCTTCATAGGTCGTTCGTAGTCACAACTGTGTCAAATTACCGTTTTACCCCTGTGACTACCTCTTGCTCCTTAAGTACCACTGATCCTCTAGTGAACAACCAATTTATGGTCATACCATAAACAATGTCCCTCTCAGGCCAGTGAGAGGGTGGAACCCCATTGTTCAAGACCCAGTCCTTAAGAGAACAACTTATCTAAATTTCCTAGCTCGGGAATGAGTGAATTCCTTCTCGTGGAGTTAAGTTCCCAGCTCCCTACGAAGTTTCGTCCCTGAGAAGGTAGGTATATTGAGTCGCCAACTTTGGCTACTCTCACCCATACTAGTCTAAGGACATACTGCAAACAGAAGTTCGTAACTCGCTCAGGATTCAAGTCGAGTCACTAATGGTCATAAACATAACCCTGGAGCTTAGTTTATTGGATTTAAGTTTGAATTGCGAGATTACAAGTTTTGAGGAAAAATAACACTTTATTTATAATCATCAAATAATTACAAACTTCACGAGTTTAGGCATAAATCCCAACAACAAATGAGCTTTAAGTCTCCCTAGTAGAGTTAGACTGAGAACATCAAGTGATGTATTGTATATATGTATCTATTATTTTTTGCTTTGTTCGTATGTATAAAAGTTTTAAAATCATAAAAATATTGATGGCTCTTTTAGTGTTATTGCATTAGAATTTTAAGTTTTGTTAAGAGGGAACTCTGTTTAGGGATGGTCATATCTAAGTTGAGGTACTTAAGTTGACCGTAGGGAACACCTCTACTTGGAGACGTACTTGGAAGTTGAATTAACCAAAATTGTACTTATAAGTGATTATTACTAGGAGATGAAGTCAATTTTGAAGGTTTCGAAAAACCAATTGCACAACGAAAGCAAATTGAAATCGAATCGTATTTTAATTTTGGTTTTCAAAATACTAGTACGTTGACAAATAATCGATAACCAATTAATTAAAAACATCTATGATTAACACAGAACAATTCCAGAATTCAATTCTAAATTAAAAAGAATTGATAATTACCATTTGACTTTTTAGGAAACACATCGTGAAACTTTTGCAATTCAGGAACTGCCAATTCCAAACTGTTGTGTAAAATATTAATAATGCAATATCGCAAATGTACGAGTCAAGTTTTAGTATAATGATTTGAGAGTTCCAAGTATCGTCATCGGGAATGAGTTTCCAGATTAATTAATTACCAAGATATTAATTCTCAGTTTTAGCTAAAGTAACATAACATGGATAGGTGATGAAAACAAAGATAAACGATAAACACACAAGTGGAGACACGAATATGATAGATTTAGAGGAAATTGACTTCACTAGTTAATAACTTATTTGACACATGCAATGAACTAATGTGATGAATTTATAAACAAGAAGTAAAATACTCAAGAAAATCTATCGATTCTTAGTGAGCCTCGCACACACAACAAATACTTAGGTACGTAGTTTCCTAGGCTTGGCAGGATACTACAGGCGGTTTGTTGAGGATTTCTCACGATTAGCATTACCTTTAACAACTTTGACAAGGAAGAATGCTAAGTTTGAATGGTTAGATAAGTGTGAACAGAGTTTTTCAGGAGCTGAAAAGAGATTAGTTACAACACCTATACTAGCACTTCCTATAACGGGAAAAGGATTTACTGTTATGCTTCAGGATAAGGATTAGGGTGTGTGTTCCTGCAAGAAGGAAAAGTAATAGCTTATGCATCCAGGCAATTGAGAAAGCACGAGTGTAATTACCCTACCCACGATCTTGAATTAGCAGCAGTTGTTCTAGCATTGAAGATCTGGAGACATTACTTGTTTGGTGAGAGGTGTCATATTTTTTTTACAGATCATAAGAGTCTGAAGTATATCTTTGATCAGAGGGAGTTGAATATGAGACAGAGAAGATGGTTAGAACTGATTAAAGATTATGATTGTATCATAGAATACCATCCAGGTAAGGCGAATGTGTTAGCAGATGCTTTGAGCAGGAAGTCAAGACTTCCTAGGGATGCCTTGTATGGTATTCGAGCAACATTTTTATGTACTCTAAGGGATTCTAAGGCAGTGTAACTGCAGAGAATTCAGGGGGTCTTTTAGTTTAATTCCAGATCAGGTCTTCAATCGTAACAGAGATTGTGAGAAGACAATCAGAGAATAGTAACTTGTAGAAAATGCTTGAAATGTCCAAACAGGGCCCAGAGGCATAATTCAAAATGAGAACAGATGGAACCATAGTTCAGCAGAGAAGATTATGTGTTCCGAGTGTTAGTGAGCTTAAAGATGCTATTCTAGAGGAAGCTCACGGTTCAACTTACGCTATGCATCCGGAAGCACCAAGATGTGTAAAAGCGTGAAGGGGACTTATTGATGGCACAGGATGAAGCGGAGATAGCCGACTATGTTGATAGATGTTTGATCTGCCAACAGGTTAAACCAGTTAGACAGAAGCAAGAAGGACTCCTTAACCCATTGCCAGTGTCGAAATAGAAATGAGAGCATATTACTATGGTTTTTCTGTTAAGATTACAACGTATTTCAAGTGGACATGATGGTATTTGGGTAATAGTTGATAGACTCACTAAAACAACACGGTTTATACCGATTAAAATCGATGTCTACCCTTGATCAGCTTGTTAAGCTATACGTCGATAGGATTGTGAGTCAATACAGAGTGTCAGTGTCTATAGTTTCAGATAGGGACCCGAGATTTACTTCTAAGTTTTGGCCTAGGTTACAGAAGGCTATGGGAACAAAGTTGAAGTTTAGTACAACATTCCATTCTCAGACAGATGGTCAGTCAGAGAGGACCATCCAGACCCTAGAGGACATGTTGAGAGCATGTGTCCTTTAAGTTAAGGGAAGTTGAGATACACACCTATCACTTATGGAATTCGCTTACAATAACAACTACCAGTCGAGTATTGGTATGGCACCATTTGAGGCTCTGGATAAAAGACCGTGTAGAACGCTCGTATATTGGAATGATCTAGGAGAGCGGAAGCTAATCGGTCTTGAGTTGGTGAAAATTACAACGAATAACATTAAAGTAATCAGAAAGAATTTGAAGATAACTCAAGACCGTCAAAGAATTATGTAGATAAGCAATGGAAGAGCTTAGAATTCCAGGTCGGAGATCAAGTTTTCTTGAAGTTATCTCCGTGGAGAGGTGTCTTTCATTTTGGAAAGAAAGGTAAACTAAGTCCCAGATATATTGATCCATATCAAGTAATGAGACGAGTTGGGCTAGCAGCCTACAGACTGAAATTGCCAACGGAACTATCTCGAGAACATGATGTTTTTCATGTGTCAATGTTGAGGAAGTATATTCCAGATCCGACTCATGTGTTGCAAGCACAACCAGTTAAGCTGAAAGAAGACATGAGTTACGTAGAGGATGCAGTTCAAATCCTCGACAGAAAAGAACAAGTTTTAAGAAACAAGACGTTCCCACTTGTGAAGGTTCGTTGGAGGCATCACGGAGTGGAGGAGGCAACCTGGAAGTTAGAGGACCAAATGAGGAGGAAGTACCCAACGATTTTCACCTAAGGACTATTAAATTTCGAGGATGAAATTTCTTAAGGGGGAGGTAAGTTGTAAACTCGAGATCATTCTTTGGAAATCAAGAAAGAAAAGAAAAAAAAACAAAATAAAAGGAATAAATAAAATGAAGGAAATGTTTGGTTTTGGTTTTGTTTTTAAAACAAAAGAAAAGAAAAGAAAGGAAAAGGGAAAAGGATAGTGGATGGTGGGACCCCACCTTAGTTTCTTTTTAAAAACCATGTTTCCATCGATCTTCTTCTTCATTTATCAAAAGAAAGGTAAGGGTTTCGTGGGAGAAGCTTAAAGGAAGAGGAAGAAGGTGATTTTGGTGCTAGAATTGCAGAAGAGAGGGAGGAGAACTCAAAGTTTGATTATATAGCAGCAAGGTGATAAACTCCAACCCTATTCTGGTTTTCTGTTCATCTCGAGGTCCACAGGAAGAGGTAAGAGTTGAGGTTTAGTTTTCTTGAAAGCTAATTCATTTTTTAACAAAGTTCGTGAAGGATGCTTGAGCCAATTCTGACCTTAAGTTGCTGTTTTGTGAAGAGGAAGACAGAAGACAGAATTTGCTGTCAAATCCGAGAAGTCTCTAATGTTTTGGTTGTACTGATCTGTAGAGTTGGAATCAGAAGCTCTAATAGGTATGGTTTGAAAGCTTATTGAATTTACTACAATTCTCGTGAAGAAATCGTGAATAGAAAATGATTGGAAGATGTTGTAAATATCAGGTCAAGTTTCGGGTTGCAGCAGAAAATGGAATCTGGAATAGCAGAAGTTGGTTCTTGGGAAAGAAGACTTCGAGATATTTTCGAACCAATCTGTTAGGAATCTTAACTTCATGTCTTCATAATATTTTTAGAGGGTTCAAAAAGGAAGAATTTGGTATAAAGTACATCCTTTTTGGCTAAGTAATGAAGAAGTTATGAGTATTTGAATACAGGGTATAAAATCTATTAAATGCTGGAATTTTTGTTGGAATGTTTTCTTGTAGTTTTAAGGTTAAAAACCATGAGCTCGAGGTTCTAAAACATGGTTTTGGTTTGTTTGGCAGTCCAAGAGGAGATAGGTCGAGTGTACAGGCCAAGGTTCTAGTTCTAACACGGTGAGTGACAAAACGAACCTTGAAAATTGTTTATAGGCTTGTATTATGCTTATGAAAATGCAAGGTTTTGGTAAAACGAAATGGTTTCAATGCTTAATGTTTTCCTTGAAACACATGTTTATGAGTATTCATATTTTCTAAGAAATTATTTCAAGTGCTCGTTGTGAGCCTAAATGTCTTGAAGAAATTTATACATGAGCATATGTCTAATGATTGCCAAAATTTATGGAAATGTTATGATTTTGAGCAAGTATGTACTAGCAAGTATGTTTTAAAGTTTTTTAGTTTTATGAACAAGCTGAGTAAGCTTGAGTTTTATGAAAGAGAAGATAAGCAGGCATGTTTAAATGTTTTTCTGTGTTTTTCTGAGTCTTGAATGAGTAAATGACTGAGACATTGAGCCCGAGGCTATATAGTACCGTGTGCACACAGGTCTTATTCTGTTGTCGACGTTGAGTGTACTCCGTGACAACAACGCTGTCGTGAGTGCTGGGTGGGCCCCACTACGACAAAGACGATAGGAGTGCTGGGCGGGCCCCACTACATTGTAGAATAAACGTTGGTTGTACTGGGCGTGCCCTACACAACGTAGATTGTGACATGTTTTAAAAAGAGTTAATATCATTTACATGCCTTACGAGATTTTAACGATATACTTGCTGGTTTTCATGAAAAACTATTATGATTACACAGTTACTTTTAACATTTGATTACAGATGCATATGCTCATAGATGGCCAGGTGATATGATTTACGAGTTAATAGCTTTCTTTTAAACTCAAGTCACTCACTGAGCTTCATAGCTCATTCTTTCGATGTTTTTTCCACTTTTCGTGTAGAGATCGAGCTCCGGTGCACGAAAACTCGCCATAAATCTGTGGAAGCTTCACAAGTTTGATATGTTGTACGTGGGTGGAGTTGTATAGAAAGTCTATATGTATAGAAGAAGGACTATGAACTTATGTTTATGTGTACATTTTAGGTTGTGGTTGTGTGATCCATGGTTGGGTATGTTTTTGGTTGTGATGTTCATATCTCTTTCGCTTTTCCAGAGTCATAAGTAGGGTTACCCACTCACGTAGGTTACGTAATTGTCAATATTTATTGTGTTATGTTTAGTTGTTTCTTATACAAGTTTAGTATGCTTATAAGGTAAAACAGGGTCAGCAGTGTCGTTAGAGAGGTGAACGATGTCCATTGGCTTCACGCCGCTACCACCGCTAAGTTAGCAGGTAGTTCGGGAGGGGGTGTGACATTCTATAGTCTCCATATGAATCTAAAGCATGCACGACATTAAGCAATTTGTTTATGTGTTTCCCTTAGACTTCTAGGTCATTCTCATGCCAGACTCCTAAGAGTTTTGACAACTTTGCTCTAATCTAAGCTTTTTCTCTCGAGTCCACTTAAACCAACAAGAATAAAGAATTCAAGAACGAATTTCCAAAAATAAACAACAAAACATAATTCAATACATAAACAAATAAGTCTTAAACATGTGAATCAAATCCTAACTACAACGTTTAGCCACTCTAAATCACAATAAAACCAAACTACAAGTGTAGAAAACGTCTTAAAACGGTGTTACAATCTGAAAGAAAGAGGAAATAAACTTATGTGTCGATGTCGGTGTTGGGATTTTTGTCATAATCTCGTGTTTGTAAATTACTATTTGAAATTAATAAAGTGTTATTCATTTCATTACTTTGTATCTCGCAAATTTTACAAACTTTTCCAATAAACTAAGCTCAAGGGTCATTGAATTTATGAGAGAACTAGAACTTGAACGGTGTGTAGTGGATACATAGGGAGGATCACGTTCGAGTAAATGACCCGAACAGTCTAAAGTATATGGATAGGGTTAGAGACCTAATCCTTGATATGCTGTGGATGCGGCCCGCTTTGTATTAGATACAAACGAGGTGATCTGACTCGTTCATGTGGTTGACATGCGAGTGGGGGCATCCTGTGCAATGAGATTGTTTGGTCCTGACCGTGAATTATTAGACCTCTTCGATGTAACACTTTGCTGATGTAGGACTAATAACTTCGTGAGATGACCATTAGTGACTCGACTGAATCCCGAGCGTGTAAAGGACTCCCATGCGCGAAGTCCATCCTTTGACTAGTACGGGTGAGGGTGGTCACAGTTGCTCGCCCAATATGCCTATCTTCTCAGGGGCAAGACCAAGTAGGGAGCTGAGAACTTAACTACGCGAGATGGAATTCACTCGTTCCCGCCTTTAGGGAAACTATAGGGGTTGTTCCTTTAAGTGTTGTCTCCAGGACTTGGACAACGGGCGCCCACCTTCTCACTGACCCGAGAAGGGTTTGTGTATGGTTGAACCATCACGATATGTTGTTCATTAGAGGAGCAGTGGGGACTTAAGGAACAAGAGGTAGACACAGGGGTAAAACAGTAATTTGACCCAACCGTGTCTACGAACAACCTGTGAAGGGTCGACTCATGGTTATTGGTTATATCAGTGGACACGTAATATTCTGCACTGACAGGAGTGCAACTACGGGCTTTAGTGGAGTGTTACCGTAGCTAATGAAGGTTGATTAACTGGGTTAAAGAGTTTGATAGGTTAATCTCGGATCATTGGAGCCCGTCACTGTAGGTCCATTAGGTCCCTCGGTTGGCTCAATCTGGGTTAAAAGAAGGGTTAATGTTTTGGTGTGAATTGAAGTGTTCAATTTCACTTAAAGGGCATTTATGTCATTTATATGAGATATGAATGATATAATATATATTTTAATGTGAATGAGATTCATAATAAACTATAGGTTAGCCTAATTGTTGAATTAGGGCTAATTGGAGAAATTAATTGAGAGAAATTAAATTGGATGTGATTCAATTTAATAAAATCCACAATTATGCAAATGTGATTTGTATAATTAGATATGAGATATCTTATAATATATGGTTATGCAAATGTGATTTGCATAATCTATAGTTGTGGTAAAGTGGTAATAATGTGGAGATTTTAACTTCATGTTATTTCACTATTTAAAACCTTTGCAAGAAGGATTTTAAAACTCAATCTCTCATTTTTGAAATTTTAACCAAAAGAAGAGAATTCTCTCTCAACATTTTTCTCTCAAATCTCCTCCCTCTCCAAAACTAAAGTCCCACAACTTTCCTTCTTCCAAAGGAAGAACAACCGAGAAGGCCATTGGTGGTGTTCGAGTTTTGTTCGAGAGAAGTGTTCGTTGAGATCGAGAAGCACGAAGTGTTCGTGATTAAGGAAGAAACTTTGAAAAATTGTCTACAACAAGTAAGTACATTATTCTTGCTATTTTTCTTCCTTAATTTTGTATGTTTAACTTAGATCTAAGCGTTAGATCACTTTAACAAATTTCAAGTAGCGTAACGATACCTTGACGATTCGATCGTCTTCCGCTGCGCGGAGATTTTCATTCCCTTCAACCGGTCCCTTGTCTCCGAGCTCCCGTCACGATCTCGAACCTCCACGAATGCTTTGGCTCCCAAGGAATGCACACTTTTCTCTTCTCACAAAGTGTATTTCGAAATTAGGGTGTAATCTCTATCAAATTCGGCTCCCATTGCAAGAAGAGAAAGTGTTCTATTTATAAGGATTCTCGGTACAACATTGCAATGCTAGGGACAGTGTTGCAACGTTGTACCCTAGGCGCGTATCATATATGGAATGTGTCGACAACGTTGCAACGCTAGGGACAACGTTGCAACGCTGCTACCATAACACACGTGCCCTTATCGATCTGGAGTTGCAACGCCCTCACCATGATCATTCACGCTCATCTTCCTATCGAGATAGCGTTGCGACGTTGCAACGCAGCATTGCAACGCTATCAGCATGACTTCTCTATGCATGAAAACAATAATCACGACGTTTCAACGCCATCATCTCGGATCCTCTAGCTTGGATTTGTCATTCTACTTCCAATTGATATTATTTTTAGCTCCAAAAAACCTCGATTTGATCTCGAGTGATCCAAAATGTCTCAAATTGTCTTGTTTAAACTCTTAACCTGAAATTGGGTGATTTAAGCTCATCATGATCCTGGAATTATTATAAAACTAGTAATAAATAAACCTAGGGATAACACATTTTGTGTGCTATCACAAACCTTTTTAAAATTTTTGTAGAACACGAACAAAGGGAAAACTCCATATTCTCTGAGTTCTTGGGGTTGAGGTTTATGTGAGAAACATTTCTCAATTCTTTTGAGAATTTTTTAGAGAAGATTTTGAGAGTAATCGATAGATTAACTTTCTCCCCTCAACCTCCTTTGTTTTATCGATAGAGGAAGGATGAAATTGAGAGAAAGAGGGAGAGATTGGAGGAATGTGCGAACACTCCTCATTAATTAATAAAATAAAATAAATATTAATTAATTAATTTAATTAACCATTAATTAAATTAATTTTCATTTACTGATTTAAATGCAAATCTCTCATAACCTATAGTTTTAATTAATTAAATTAAATTAACTTAAATTAACTTAATTAACATTAAAAATTAATTAATTCTCTGATTAATTAATTTATAAATTAAACCTCATATATTTAATTTAAGTTATTATGATTAAATCGTATTTAATTATTCTCTCTTAACCTATAGTTTAATGCATCTCATGTGCATTAAAATTGAATATATAGTTTTGAATATGAATCTTATTCACATTAAAACAATATTTGAACCTTTTCAAATATTTAATTCTCTCCGACTTTAATTTTGAATCATATCCAAAATTAAATTTATCTAATAAAGTTCTAATCAATATAATTTTTTTTTATTGTAATGTATCTTCATACATTAAATTAATTCCCAAAATGAATTTGAACATTTCAAATTCTATTTAAGATCTAGCAATCTCAAAACCTTTTGCGAGCTAGGAAGTGGACCTAATAGACCTACAGATCAGAAAATCTAACGATACAAGAATAATTGGCTAATCTTATTAACCACTTAATCAACATTCGTTAACTGCGGATACACTATACTAAAGACCCGCAACTGCACTCTTCTCACTATAGATAATTTTTTGTGTCAATGGATAAAAGACCAATAACAACAAGTCAATCCTTCACGAGTGTTCGTAACTCCAATTGGGTTAAATTACCGTTTTACCTCTGGGTTACATCTATGTCCTTAAGTACCAGTGTTCCTTTAATGAAGAACCTTTTTATGGTCCGACAATAAACAAAAATCCATCTCGGGCCAGTGAGAGGGGTAGGATTTGTTCAAGTCCCAGAGGTACCACTTAAGGGAACACTCATCTACTTACCCTAAGTTTGGGAATGAGTGAATTCCATCTTACTAGGTTAAGTCTCTAGCTGCCCACGTGGTTTTGTCCGCAAGAAGGTAGGCTTATTGAGTCGCCGTCTCAGGCCACTCTCACCCAAACTAGTCAAAGGATAATATCCTTCGCAAACAGGAATTCGTAACCTGCTCAAGATTAAAATTAATTTGTCTAGGTCATCCTATTGAAATAGAAACCTAATTAGTTAACGGAGTTACATTTATCGATTATTATTTCGTGGTCCGGTCTTATGTGAACTCATCACATAGGATACCCCCACTTGCATGTCACCTACACGCGTTGGATCACTGTGTTTGTACCAAATACAAAGTTGGTCGCATCCATAGTGTCACCAAGATAAGGTACCCAACCTCATCCCTATACTATAGACCTTTTAGATTGTTTCTTGAACCTTGATCCCCGTTTGTCTCTACACACAGTTCAAGACACATAATATAACCTAGGATGTTAGTTTATTGGATTTAGGGTTAATTTAAGGCAAACATTTAGAATTCAACAACATTTGAATGAACAATAACATTTTAAAATAAATTGGAACAAATTAAAAAAACACAAACTACAAGTTTTAGGACATAAAACCCAACAATAATGTCTTAGATTGGTTAGGTTCTCTTAATTGCTTCGTTTTCCCTTTTCCTATTTGTGATTGAACTTGTAGTTCTGTTGTTGAAATCATTGAGATTGTTCTTTTGGAACTCTGTGGTTTGGAGCCCAACCTGTGTTATGATTGAAGTTTGGTGGAAGCTAGCGTTCCACATGCCTTTAGAAGTGTTTTCTGTGTTATTCAGGTCCTAGAAAATTTTGGGATTCTCTAGGTTACGTTGTTATGTTATTGAAATTTCGGCGCGAACGACGTAGCTTGAAGTAATGAGGGTAGGATCATGCTAAATTTAGAGTCGTTACATTTTTATTGTTTAACCTCCTACCTCACACTTTCCACGTATCACTCCCCATGATCTCTCCTACCTATTTTTCCTCTCTCCCTCACACTATACGTATTGGTTTTCTCCCCTACAAAAAATCGATCGATTCATATATAAAAGGGGAGTGTAGAGAATTCGAGGGAGAAAGATAAAAAGAAAGAAAAGAATATATGGTGACTAGATACTTCCTGCTTCGTCAATACTCCCTCACTTTGTTCAAGTTTATCTTTTGTTAATTCTAAAGTTGTTTCATTTGCCTCTGTATGCCTTTTTTATGACCAATAATGTAGGTTTTAATTTTACTATTTGGCCTCTGTATGTCTACATTTTTTGTCAATTCTGTAGGTTTTAGTTTGGCCAATTTGACCATTGTACTTTAATTTAGCCTATGTATAAATAGATTTAGTCATTTGATTTTTGTATTTTGATTTGGCCTCGTAATTTCTGTACATTCAAATTTTGTGTGTTGTATGGGCAAAATGCAACAATAGGTTAGTTTTTAAAACTAAATACAAAAAACAAGTTGGTTTCAAAACTATTTACGAAAATGGAGTATATTTTTTGTCTTATTAGAATGCGTCTCTTTAAGAGACGCATTCGTTTCCGACGTGGCGCAACGTGGAGTGGACTTTTCTTTAACAAGAATGCGTCTGTTGAACAGACGCATTCTTCATGATATATTTTTTTTAATTTTTTATTTTTTTAAATATCAATTGTTATATTATTATATATCTTTTAAAAAAATATAAATCAAATCATAACTAACCATCAAATCATTTTATGATTTATTATATTTTTAAAATTTATTTCATCATTTTATAATCATTTGACAATAATTAATTATGCAATAATCATATTATATTCAATAATTAATTAGTCATGTTTCATTAATATCTCTAGAAACTTTTAGTCTCCAACATAAAATTTTTTATTTTATTGTCGCCACAAGATATTAAATAAAATCAAAATATTCAGTTTATTCAACTAATTTAGATTTTTTTCGCTATTCTTCTTTTCTGATTAAAATTATATATAAAAAAAATATCTTGAAACTTATTTCATTAGAATAGTTATCTTTTATTTTAATTGTTAAAATCAAACCAAACAATTTAAAATATATGATCGTGAATGGGAGTTATTTAATCAAAATGATAGAATAAATCATTTTTTCTAACAAACAAATCATAATAACATATTTTTTTTTACCAATCAAAATGATAGAATAAACTTTTAGGTTTGGCTTAGACTAAATTTTCCACTAATATAATTATAAACTTGTAAAACATAAAAAAAAAATTAAAAATGATTAATGTATAATGATCGAATAATTGATGATGTATTTTAATGGATTTATGGAATATAATATGATTATTGCATAATTAATTATTGTCAAATGATTATAAAATGATAAAATAAAATTTAAAATATAATAAATCATAAAATGATTTGATGGTTAGTTATAATTTGATTTATATTTTTAAAAAATATATGATAATATAACCATTTATATTTAAAAAATAAAAATAAAAAAAATATATCATATAGAATGCGTCTGTTCAATGAGGCGCGTTATTCTTATAAAAAAAAAAGTCAAATGCGCCACGTTGCGCCACGTCGGTAACGAATGCGTCTCTTAAAGAGACGCATTCTAATAAGACAACAAATTTACCCTATTTCTATAAATAGTTTTGAAAGTAACTTGATTTTTGTATTTAGTTTTAAAATCTACTCTATTGTTGCAATTCGCCCGTGTTGTATATTTACATTTGGCCATTTGGCTTGATTTGGTTTCCATTTATCTTGATTTGACTATATGTGTTGCACGTATTAAGATTTAGCCTTTGGTTTGACCACTGTATTTTGATTTGACCATTTATAAATTTGATTTGATTTGGTCATTCATTGCTTATCTTGATTTGGCTTGGTCTACATTTTGATTTGGTCAATACACATTTTGATTTAATTGATTTGATCATTATTTTAATTTGGTTATCGAGACAAATAATTTGGCTATTGTGTTAAAATTTTGTCATTGTGTGTTGAAATTTGGTCAATTTATTTGATGCATATTTTAATGACTTGCCATATTCTTGTTGGCCAATGTGTTGGTTTGCATATTTTTCTCCATATTTGGATACTTGTGTGTGTGTTGAGATGTTGAGATTTGACCACTGTGTTGAGTTCATAAATTGTCACTACATAATGTATATGTTTTAATTTGTCCAATTTGACATATTTTAATTTGGAAATTTTAAAATTTGACTAGCTATTATATGTATCAAGTGACTTATTATTTTAATTATTTGGCCGCGATGAGGTATAAATTCATTTTTCTTTATAGCATGTGTTTGATTTTCAAATTGACCAATAATTGTGACATTCAATAATTTAATTTCAATTTGGCCTATATTTAATTTTAATTTGATTTCTAAAATGTTTGCAATTTGACCCCTGTTTTGTTTATTTAAAAAGGAGATTTTTTACATAAGAACTTTTTTTTATAAAAAAAATTGCATTTTGGCAACAAAGTTTGAAATAAAACAAATTGTCCATTTCAAAATTGGATTCTAAAATAAAAACCCTCCAATTTTTTAAAATTTCATTTTAGCAACAAAGTTTGAATTAAACAAATTTCTCATTTAAAAATTGGATTTCTGAAATATGAACCTTCTAAATTTTTTAAAATTTCATTTTGACAACAAAGTTTGAAATAAAACAAGTTTGCCTTTTAAAATTGAATTTCTGAAATAAGAACCCTCAAATTCTTCAGAATTAAATTTTTTGGCATCAAAGTTAGAAATAAAACAAATTTGCCCCTTTAAAATTGGATTTTTGAAATAAGAACCCTCAAAATTTTCAACATTACATTTTGACATCAAATTTTGAAATAAAACAAATTTATCTATTTTAAAATGAGTTTATGAAAATAACAACCTTCCAATTTTTCAAAATTGCATTTTTTTATCAAAATTTGAAATAAAACAAATTTGCCCTTTAAAATTGGATTTCTGAAATAAAAACCTTCCAATTTCCAAGGCATTAAAGTTTGAAATAAAATAAATTTTCTCCTTTTAAAATTAGATTTCTGAAATAAGAAACCTCTAATTTTTCAAAATTACATTTTCACATTAAAGTTTGAAATAAAACAAATTTGCCCATTTGAAATTGGATTTAAATAAAGAACTCTCCAATTTTTAAAATTGCATTTTGGCATTAAAATTTGAAATAAAACAAATTTGTCTATTTTAAAATTAAATCTTGAAAATGAAGTTTGAAATAAAATAAATTATCTCTTTTGAAAAATGGATTTCTTAAATAAGAACTCTTCATTTTCATTTTTTTAAAGTTTTTTTTAAAAGAATTTGCCTTGAAATATAAAAATAAGTTCTTATTTTTCTAATGGTTTTGAACCAAGGAATAAAATGATAATTTTAAAATAAAATGTGGTAACATTTTTCTAAAATGAGTGTTGTAGGAGTGCTAATATTTTCCTCTGATCATGCCGTAAAAGTATAAATTTCAATTGACATCAAGTCATTTCATGTTAAAAATTCCATAGGTTCTCGAATACAATCTCATGAATTAAAATGTCTAAATTTAAAAATATAAAAACTAAATGCAACTAAATTCAAGCATCCCTATCAAAAGTATATATATAGCTTTAATCAAACTATAATAATGGATTAGACTAGAGGATGGAAAGTGAAACGAGAAAACGAGTTGTCATCGCGATAAATTGAGTGATAATGGCGGCTTATCTGGTTCTGCCAATGGGCCTTTTTACTGTAGTTTTATGCCACGTCCAAAAACAAAAGGCGATACATCACGTGAGGGCCAACTGGTGGGCCCCGTCATTTAATGCCACCTATTTGTGGGTCCATACCTTATCCATGTGCTTACCAATTTTTTTATGAATTTATCTATTAATTTTTTTTTTCATGTCTTTCAACTTTAAAAATGGAACCTTCGCTATTAACATGGTAATTTTTTAAACATTTTTATTAAAATATATAATTTTGAAATTATTTATTAAAATATTATAGTTTTAAGTAGAGACATGAATTTCGTTTCTTGAAGAGATGATGTGGTAGTTGGATGAAAGAGCGAATTTACCGTATAATGTCATCTCTTCAAGAGACAATATATATGAAAGCTCAACACATGTTGAAGCTGAGTGTTGTGTCTCTTAAAAAGATTTTAAACTATAATATTTTAATAAATAGTTTAAAAATTGTAGTGATGTTATTCACTAAAATGATAGCTTAAATGATGAGTTTAGTCCTTAAATTTTGAGATCTATATCTATATAGTTCTCAAACTTCCAAAAGTAGCTAATAGATCCTTATACTTTCAGCTGTGTATCTAATAAGTCCCTGAATTTTTAATTTTATATTTAATAGATCTCTAAAAAATTTAAAATTTTTAAATTACTTGATATATTAGATATAAATTTGAATTTTATGTCTAATGAAATCTTAAGATTTCAAATTTGTATCTGAAAGAATCTATAAGTTTTAAAAATTCTAAAAATCAAGAAATAAATTTGTAATTTTAAGGACTAAATAGACATAAATCTTAAAATTTTAGGACTAAATTGGTAATTTAACTAAAATGGTAACTTTTACTCCATAATTTTCTGAAAAGTTCTAATTCCATATTGGATATACTTAATATATTTATAAACTTTCAATTAACCAATTTAACATCGATTAGAAATATAAAATTTAAAACTTGTAGAATAGGTTTGGGTTGGATGAGACACAATTAATTCCTTAGGAATCTTTCCAAAAATTTTATAAAAGACAAAAACTTATTAGATGCAAAGAAAAAAAAAATAAAAAATCTATTAGGTACCAAATCCATACGCTTCACATTCGTTGCAATTAAACATGAAAATTTTCTTTTGAGGTTAAATGTTCAAATTTTTATGCTTCACATTTGTTGTACTACAAAAATTTATTTGAAATCTAAGACCTAATATACACAACTTTTTGAAGTTTAGGGTTTAGGATTTAGGGTATTTTTTTGAAGTTTGAGGATTTGTTAGATACAACTTTAAAATTCATGAACTAATCTTGTAATTTAATTTTTTTTATTATTATTTTAAAATTAAATTATAAATTTAGTCTTAGAATTTTTTATTAGAGTATCAATTTTTTTTGCCAATAAAACTATTTTAAAAATATTTATGTTACATGTTAAAATAACTAACCAACTATAATTATCAAAATGAGCATAGTTCAATTGATATATCGAATGTGTTAATAATCAAAAGGTCTATGGTATCCTATATAGGATGAAATGATATAAAAAATTAACGTTTGTTAATAAAATAAAATAATGGCTAATGAACCAGCCAAAAAAAAAAAAAAATCGATTTAATGAGTGATATGCCTAGTTGTTCCAATGAATATTCTGTCCTATTTGTCCTTATTGTATCCCTATTTCCTAAGGTTATCTATTGTCATGTATGATCCTAATCATCACTGTATCATGCATAGGTCAATATCAATATGCACTCTCTCTTTTGAGGTTCAAATTTCTGTATTTCATATTTATTATATTAAAAATACATCAATTTATTAGAATCAAAATAAAAGAAATTTAAGCGTTTTAAAAATTTATGGATAAAATAAACATCAAAGGTAAAATCTATAATTTAAACTTACCTTTATTTTCACCAGAGCTATTCATTTAATTAAATTTAAATAAGTTTCAAGTACACTTTTTCTTATTGAAATTAAGAATTAATTAAAAAAAAGAAAGACAAGATGAAAATTTGAAAGATAACTTTAATACTCCATTAATTATGTTATTTTTTTCTTCATTTGGGTGAAAAGAGAAGCTCACAAATTTGATAGTAATGTTGTTGTAGCCAAACAACAAAAGAAAGCATATGAACAACATCGATAGTTGTAGACAATAAAAGAAAAGCACTTGCATTCTATCGAACTGAAAAAAAGAATTTTTTTTATCAAACTAAATGCAACCCTAATATATCTTGCATATTTGCTATTTTCGAATTTTTAATATTTTCATTCTGAACATCTTCCTTTGATCCTTCTCATTTTTATGGTCTGGAATCTAAGAAACCAGGATTAAATTTTAATTGACACCTAAACTATTTCTTTATTTCTCTATAGTTTACAAATTCTTAAAATTTCTATTTTAGTTTTTTAACTTTAAAAACTAATTTTTTTTTCAACTTTCAAAATATCTATTTTATTCATTAAACGTTAAAAATATTTTTATATTGTTACTATGGCAGCTATTATCTTTTCACTCAATTGTTGCAACGCATCTAACTCCTGTACTTTCCTATATTAGCACATATGTTAATACACATTTTTGGAAGTCATATTATCAGTTTGTTAAATAGTTTTCAATTTAAGCATAACTCAACTAGTTAAGATATTATACATATCTATCTTAAAACTAAATGTTCGAATTTTTATGTAACACCTCGCTTAACTAAATTAGGCTGATTTAGTGTTAAGTTACAACTTGAAGTCTCCAAGTCTATTATTACTTTAATTAATTAGACTCCTTAATTTTCTAAAGCATGAAGATTTAATCCTAGGTTTTTATCACTAAATTCGAAAGGAACACAAATTTTTTATCCGTTGATTTTTTCTCAAATCTTTAGGATTTGAAGATGGGGATCAAAATTTGGAAAAGAGAAAGATATTAATTTTTTTCAAGCCCTAGATCTTTACTTTCTTATTAATATGGGTACTTTTCCTTTTTTAGAAGAAATAAAAAAAACAGAGGGAAGGAAAAAGAGGAAATTGCCAAAAATGAGACAAAATTAGGGGTGTTAAAAGAGATTTGGGAGAACTTGTATTTCATTCCGAATTTCTAATCCTTTAGTATACTTGGGTTGTTTTGCACAAACTTCTTGAATCTTGGAAATTTGTTTGGGCAAGATGGCTGAAAATCTCCTTGATTAGTTGACCTTATGAATAAAAATTTTCAAGTCTCATTTGTAAAAAGTTTTTGTAGTATAAATCGTGTTTCAGTTTGTGATATCATTATATATTCTTTTCTTCTATAACTTGAACTGCTGGTATGATAATGATTTTCTGTTGGATGTTCACTTCAAGTGTTTTTTCTTTCATCTATACCAATCTTTTTACGTTGGATAGTCGTTATTTGGTGATGACTTTTGATTTATAGGCAAATTTTTCATGGTTTACTCGGTGCGAGAAAGGTGTGAGACAAAAAACATAATGCAAAACTAGCCATTTCCTTTGATTCTTTGCCTTTCTTGTGGCTATTTATGCATGTCTAGCTAGGTTTTGGTGCTGGTACATTAATTTAGACTTTTTTTTCTTAAAAGTCTTCTTTTGCTAGGTACGTGAATCTACGAGAAGTCAAATGATTGTTTCAAAAAGTGGGGTTCTTTCATCCATATTAGTCTTTTTAGGTTGGATAGTCATTATTTGGTGATAACTTTTGATTTATAGGCAAATTTGCATGGTTTATTGGGTGCGAGATAAGTGCGAGAAAAAAAACAGAATGTAAACTAGCCTTTTACTTTGGTTATTTTCCTTTCTTGTGGTTATTTATGCTTGTCTAGCTAGGTCTTGTTGCTGGTACTTCATTCTATACGTTTATCCTTAAATGACTTCTTTTCATACGTCTTTTCCTCAAATAGATTATATTCTTAAATTTAAATTGACTGTTGAATTCTTGTCTATTTTTTTTCTAATTTTTTTTTTGCAGAAATTAAGGGTTTGAGGACAACCCATGTTCGTATTTTGGTTCGTTATGGTGGAATATGGGATGACAAGGAAATAAAATATGTAGGGGGTTTGTTGAAAGGTGTTCTTGTCGCAAGTAAAGAAATCACACACAAGGATTTAGTTGTTGAAATTTAGGCTCTCACTGAAGTTGACCCTAAAGAGTTTCACATCAAACTGAGTTACATATATGAGATAAAATACGATAACAAACACCTCCATTTGAGATAAGTAATGACCGTGATTTGAAATTTTATCTTGGTGAAAATATGCTTGAAGTCCCCCTATACATCTCATTTGAACCTAGGTACAAAAGTTCAGACTCATCGCAAGATTTTCATTTTGAAGGTCATAAATCTATTTCTGGGAGCAATCAAGTTAAGACCTTAGATACAAATGTTTCGATTCTGGTGCATGCAACATTAGATGATAATGTCGCTCAAGTTGACTTAGTTAATGACAGAGATAAGACCACTAGATGAGATTCATATGATTCAAAAGAAGGTAACCTTACAGAGTTTGATTAGACCAAAAACTTTAATTATGAATCCTATGACATCCCACAAGAAAGAAGTACCTCAAAACATTGTAAAAGGAAACGTAACAATGGAGGTCAATCGGGTAGCAAAAAGACATATGTGAAGAAAAATATTTGGTCAGAAGGAAGCTCCACAATGAAGAATTGGAGGTAGGATAAATATTTTTTTGGCAAGAGGGAATTATCCATGAAATTAAGTGTGGTTGCAATGAAAAAGAACTTTGAATTCAGAGTAAAAAAGTCTACCAAGAAGATTTTGTATATTAGATGTATTGATGATAAATGTAAATGGAGACTACGGGCAATCCAATTGAAGGGTTCAAACATATTCAAGATTCTAAAGTATGTAAACGTTCACTCAATCACTTGATATCTTGAATCATGACCATAGACAAACAAAAGCCTGCGTAGTTGGAGAATTAATAAAATCAAAATTCAAAGGAACTAGTTGTCAGTACAAACCACGTGACATCATAGAAGACATGAGACAAGACTATGATATAAATATGAGTTACGAAAAAGTGTGGCGTGCCAGAGAAATTGCATATATGCGAGTACGTGGATCACTAGAAGAGTAATATAATCTCTTGCATCGGTATGGTGAAACACTTAAACTGACAAATCCAGGTACATTTTATGACATTGAACTTGAAGATGAGATGTTCTTTAAATACCTTTTTATGGCACTAGGTCCATGTGTTCGAGGATTTTTAAATTGTATGCGACATATTATAATTATGGACGGAACATTCTTAAAGTGCAAATATAATGGTACTTTGATAATTGCCACATGCTTAGACGACAATAATCAAAATTTTCTCCTTGCATTCGAAATTGTTGATAGAGAATCTGATAGTTCGGTAAAATGGTTCTTGGAAAAGTTAAAAGGTGCAATAGGTGAAGTCAATGATTTAGCTTTTTTATCAGATCAAAATAAAAGCATATCCAATTCTATTGCTTCGGTATTTCCTAATGCCTTTCATGGTCTTTGCGTGCAACACTTGAGAGATAATTTGAATACTAAATTTAAGAGTGAAACAATAGATCATTTGTTCTGTAATGCTTCAATAGCATACCGTGAGTCGAAATTTCAAGAATCGTGGGGTCGCATCCTAACACTTGATCATAATGGTGTAGGAAACTATTTGGAAAATGTTTGTCTTTCACGTTGGGCACGTATGCATTGTCCAAGAAGGAGATACAATATGATGACCACGAATATAGCAGAGAGCATGAATGCCCTTTTGAAAGAACCCAGAGAATTGTCAATTGCTGCATTTGTTGAACATTTGAGAGTTTTATTACAGAGATGATTTTTGGAGCGTCGAGAAGAAGCTTCAAAAGTTACATCCATCTTGACGAAATGAGCATAAGGAATTGTGCATATAAGCCATGAACAGTCTTTAACAATGAAGATTGATTGAATTAATTGTTATCAATTACATGTGAAGAACATAGATGAAGAGGAGACTGTTGACCTTAATTCTCAAGAGTCTAGTTGTAAAGAGTTCCAACTAGAGCAATTACCATGTGCCCATGAAATTGTTGTAGCAAGAGCTCGGAGTATAAATGTATATGGCTCATGTAATCGTTATTATACTAATGAATGTTTGTTAGCAGCATATGCAATGCCTATTTATCCTGTTGGTAATGCCTTAGAGTGGAAGACATCGACAAACTATGTGGAAATGAAGGTCTTACCTCCGAAAGTAGTGGCTAGGATTGGTCAACGCCAGAAAAAAAAGAATCTCATCAGTTGGTGAAAACCCCATAGTCCACAGATACGACAAATGTAATGAACGAGACCATAATAAATTGACATGTCGCAATCCTATTGCATATGCTGAAAAGTAAAATGTAAGACTATAATATTAAATGTTGTTGAATATATACTTGTTTGTTATGTTGAATACATTCGTTATATTAATTATGTTCTGCGTTAACTTTGTGTTAGTTTTTTTTTTGTTGCAATTTCAGTTTCTTCTACCTACCATTCAAAAAAAAAGGAAAAAAACAAAGAGGTTGACAATATGAATTATATATTTTTTTCTTGAACCTTCTCGCACCTAATAAAATAAGGCAATAACTAAAGACAGTCGGTAATTTGTGTTATGCTTTTTTAATTCTTCCAGAAAAAACTTTAACTAAAAAAAAGGCTGGACAGTATACATTATGTTTTTTTTTCTCGCACCTTTCCCGCACCTAATAAAACAAGGCAATAAGTAAGAGCAGTCGGTAATTTGTGTTATGCTTTTAATTCTTCCAGAAAAACTTTAACTAAAAAAAGGGTGGACAATATGCATTATGTTTTTTTTCTCGTACCTAATAAAACAAGGCAATAAGTAAAAACAGTCGGTAATTTGTGTTATGCTTCTTTAATTCTTCCAGAAAAAGCTTTAACTAAAAAAAATGTGGACAATATGCATTATGTTTTTTTTTTCTCGCACCTAATAAAACAAGGAAATAAGTAAAAGCAGTCGGTAATTTGTGTTATGCCTTTTTAATTCTTCTAGAAAAAACTTTAACTAAAAAAAAGGTAGGAGCAAACAACCATTCAAAGTGCATAAAGTAATGAAATTTAAAATATATTATAACATATATGTACAATATATCATATCAGAGTTTTAATACATTGGAGTATTACACCATAATTGGAAAGTCAACTGCTTCCTAAAGTATGATATGTTCTCTTGACACAGACTAACAAAATTAGAACTAGTTACAACAAATTCAAAATATTTAATGGTAAACACCCCACAATCACATGTATTACGTTGCTTTGGAGCAGACTCTACCATTACCATTGGCCAAGGTTCTATTTGTTGTGATGATCCGCCTCTTCTTGCAACAAACCCGGTTGCACCTAAATCGCGGGTATCATCATTCGCAATGACTCTAATACCTGTGCCATCTCCTATGTAGACCACGATGGTAAGGAATCCAAACTTTGATCTCACAATGAAGTAGATCAAAGCATGTTAAAACCCAATGAGTTTCCTTAACGTTGAATGGTGCATACACAAGATCAACGTTAGCCCATGCATCTTGGAAGTCAACATTACATCCGATGACATAGTCGACTAAGCGATACTCGACTTACCTGTCGAATGGGCCATTATCTTGTATGCAATTTTTGTATTCAGGCCACTTTGCTTGGAGATGACGCTACACACACAATTAATGATAAAGTTAAATAACTTCCAAATTATATAAAGACTGCATAAAATACTAAAAGCTAAATTAACATACCATGAATACTGTGTCTACAGTTGTAAAGTTTTGTTAACAAAAAATTTCATTGACCTTAATCTTCAAACGAAGGAATAGAAAGATTGTATTTAAATGCTACATAAGAAAGAAACCATAGTGAGTGATAGAAGTTAAATTAAGTACCAATGATATAAAAAAGGAAAACAACTAGAAAACTAATATTAAAATACTACTTTACCTCATCTATTAACCAATGTCGACACATAAATAATTCCTTTTAAAAATCGTTTGGTTTTTTCAGTGATGGTGTCCCTTAGATCATTGTTAGTGTTTTTGTCACTGATCCATCACCTAAGTCTTTCCAATTCACTCATTTCAATCTTGTGCATCAGATTATAAGTATTGTTGGAAGACTTTTTTCGTTTGGACAGGGTCGTGAAAGGAGTACTAATATGAATGCTTGCACGCTTTTTACGTGCAACACGAACATATGAACGTATCACCTTGAACGATGATATTTTTGTCACGTCCGACTCCTCACAATCACGATCTCCAATTTTAGGATTTTCAATCGGTGGATCACTAACTAGGGCACTATGCACGACGAGCTCATCACATTTGATTGTCTGTTGTATCTCCTGTTTGACTCACTCGTAGTCATCAGTTGGCATTTTCAACTAGGACGGTGTACTTGGCATTTCAACAGGTGTCACATCTTTCATTACATGCGTGGTGAATGTGCCTAACTCGTCATCCATCACTGAGTTTTCCTTCTCAACCTCTTTTTCTTTTCCATCCTATAATATATTTATAAATTTATAGAACACATGAGTATATTTTTTTTAACACAAATACACATTCTATGTATAATAAAATTGTTTACCTATTCTGTTGTCCCAACGCTTTTTAAGATCGTTGATAACGACAATTTCATCTGTGCCACGCCCCCCTAATAAGTTTCATACCACCTCTCACAAGCTTCATCTCATACTCTAACTTTTTGACTTGTGCTTTTAATTTCCTATATTCCTTTGAGGACGTGGGTTTAGACTTCTGCTCTTTTGTAGAGTCATTGAGGTTCTTAATTGTTGTTTTTTCTTGGACTTTGTCGCCTATCACATCCTCAATGAGAATGTTCAATGTTTGGGCTGATGTATCGTTTGGAATCGTTAGACAAGGTTGAGGAGGTAATCCACCCTGGGCGAATAATTTTTCCTCTACCATTGTCTGAAGGAAAAAACTTTAATTTCCATCTAGAAAGTTGATAATGTACAACGTAAGTACAAATACTATAGTTAAATAATATAATAATATACAAAATTTACAATGCATTGTGCTATACCTTCTGTAAGTCAAACACCTGACTATGTATAATGTTGGAGGAGGGAGATTGCGAGCAAGACCAACGTAACATACGGAGGATAACATCATCGCTTATTTTCTTCGCGACACAACCATTTAAGGTTGATATAGACTCGTATGCCCATATCTATAATGTATATCCAACATTAGTATTTAAAAAAGCTAAAGATATAAAATTTAAGTAAAATGTCAAACGTACCTTTAATGCATGAGGAAATCCTACTATGGTATACCTATCAATATGCCTTTCATTTTATCATTCGTCTTGGTCAATGCTTTTTTCAACCCACATAATGCACGTTCAAATGAGAGAACCCCAATCATAACTATTGAAGGTACCCCAATCATCAACGAATCTCCATAACGTTGTGTCTGCTTTAAGTTTCTTCTCGTTTTCCAACAACCCTAGTTCTATAAGGTATATTAATGCCAATTTGACACTATTATCGTCATCACCTTTCTAGTTCATGAATACGTGTTCTACCTCACTAGCGTATACCATAGCTCTATCCCAAAAAATTGTTTTTCTAATTCTATAGTTTATTTTTGTGGTTGAGAAAAAGATCTTAAAACTAGGCACAAACCTGTAACTATGTTAAACTCTTCCCATCCGTATGTTACAACCTCTCCTCCTACCTTAAAGGTAATGCAATTATCTCTTTCATCCTCCACTTCTCTCAATAAAAGGTAGTGGATGAGTTGCCAATTGAATGTCAGAACAACATCTAAGAAGTGGCCTAAGCGAGTGGCTCTAAAAATTTCTTGTTGGACAAAGTTGAGTTTTGATTTTATACTCTCAATTGTCTACCCAATAATGGATCTAACTGTCACTTGAGCTCAAAGTGACATGATGACTTTATCAAGTACTTTGGAGAGGTGTTCATCGCCCTGGATATCTAAAAATTTTAAAATAAACAACGATTTAACATTCAATATAAGGAATCCATTCAATAACAAAGGTAGAGAATGAAGTAAACAACATCACGACCTAGTTAGACATGCCTAAATGGACCTATGAGATGCAAATAACCAAAGAAATATATCATGTCAATATTATATTTTTTTTCTCGCACATTTCTTGCACTTTTCTCGTACCTACGAAACTAACAAAAAATTATAGGGATGAAGCCTATAGAACCAAAAAAACAAATACACAACCTAAAAAGACTCATATGGATGAAAAAAACCACATTTTGAGAAAATATTCAACTTTCTTGTACTTTCTCGTACCTAGAATAGAATCCATTCAATAACAAAGGTAGAAAATGAAGTAAACAACATCAAGACCTAGTTAGACATGCCTAAATGGACCTATGAAATGCAAAGAACCAAAGAACTATAACACACTAGCATTTTGTTTTTTTTTCTCGCACATTTCTCACAGTTTTCTTACACCTACGAAACTAAATAAAAATTGTAGGGATGAAGCCTATAGAATCAAAAAACAAATACACAACCTAAAAAGACTCATATGGATGAAAGAAAACCACATTATGAACAAAATATTCAACTTTATCGTACTTTCTCGTACCTAGAATAGAATCCATTCAATAACAAAGGTAAAGAATGAAGTAAACAACATCGAGACCTAGTTTGACATGCCTAAATGGACCTATGGAATGTAATGAACCAAGAAATATAACATGGGAGCATTCAGGTTTTTTTTTCTCGCACCTACGAAATTAACTAAAAATTGTAGGGATGGAGCCTATAAAACCAAAAAAACAAATACACAACCTAAAAAGACTATTATAAATGAAAGAAAACCACATTCTGAACAAAATATTCAACTTTCTCGTACTTTCTCATACTTTCTCATACCTGGAATAGAATCCATTCAATAACAAAGGTAGAGAATGAAGTAAATAACATCAAGACCTAGTTAGACATGCCTCAATGAACCTATGAAATGCAAATAAGCAAAGAAATATACCTAAATAATATTTTATTTTTTTTCTCGCACCTGTCTCGCACTTTTCTCGCACCTTCTCACACCTACGAAACTAACCAAAAATTGTAGGAATGAAGCCTATAGAGCCTAAAAAACCAATACACAACCTCAAAAAGACTCATATGGATTTAAGTAAATCACATTTTGAACAAGATTTTCAACTTTTTCGTACTTTCTCGTACCTAGACTAGAATTCATTCAAGAACAAAGGTAGAGAACGAAGTACACAACACCAAGACCTAGTTAGAAATGCCTAAATGGACATATGAAATGCAAAGAAGCAAAGAAATATAACCAAATAACATTATATTTTTTTTCTCGCAGTTTCTCGCACCTACGAAATGAACCAAAAATTGTAGGGATGAAACCTATAGAACAAAAAAAAAAAAATTCATAACCTAAAAAGACTCATATGGATGAAAGAAAACAACATTTTGAACAAGATTTTCAACTTTTTCATACTTTCTCGTATCTTGACTAGAATCCATTCAAGAACAAAGATAGAGAATGAAGTACACAACACCAAGACCTAGTTAGACATGGCTAAATAGGCATATGAATTGCAAAGAAGTAAAGAAATATAGCCAAATAACATTTTATTTTTTTTCTTGCACCTGTCTCACACTTTTCTCGCACCTATTAAACTGACCAAAAATTATAGGGATGAAGCCTATAGAACCAAACAAACAAATACACAACCTAAAAAGACTCATATGGATGAAAGAAAACCACATTTTGAGCAATATTTTCAACTTTCTCGTACTTTCTCGTACCTAGACTTGAATCCATTCAAGAACAAAGGTAGAGAATGAAGTACACAACACCAAGACCTAGTCAAACATGCCAAAATGAACCTATGAAATGCAAAGAAGCAAAGAAGTGCAAAGAACCAAAGGAATAGACTAGGTTTCTATTATATATTTTTGTTCTCGCACTTTTCTCGACTTTCTCGCACCTAAGAAACAGTGAAAAATTATAAGTATCAAACCTATATATCAAAGGAAAACACTAAAAAACAACCAGACAACCTAAAAAGGATCATATGAATGAAAAAAGAACTAGATTTAAACCAAACATTCAATATTCTCTTAGTTTTGGAAAAAAAATTGACAGTATAACGATGCTACTAAGACTTTCCAAAAACTTTTAGGTACCTGATTGCTAAAACTAATTAGACTAGGTTTGAACCACATTTTGAGCAATATCTTCAACTTTCTCGTACTTTCTCGTACCTAGACTTGAATCCATTCAAGAACAAAGGTAGAGAATGAAGTACACAACACCAAGACCTAGTTAAACATGCCTAAATGGATCTATGAAATGCAAAGAAGCAAGGAAGTGCAAAGAACCAAAGGAATAGACTCGATTTCTATTATATATTTTTTCTCGCACTTTTCTCGACTTTCTCGCACCTAAGAAACGATGAAAAATTACAAGTATCAAACCTATATATCAAAGGCAAACATTAAAAAACAACCAGACAACCTAAAAAGGATCATATGAATGAAAAAAGAACTAGATTTAAACCAAACATTCAATATTCTCATAGTTTTGGAAAAAAATTCAACAGTATAACGATGCTACTAAAACTTTACAAAAACTTTCAAACTCCTTTCAAGTGTTATAATATAGGTTCTAACTCATATAGTGCTTTAGTTTGCAGTTTGGAGTCGATTCAAACACCTTCAAATAGAGAACATCAAGTGTAAGGACCCTTTCTGTAAGTTTCAACAAGTTTTGGACCTTTAAAAAATAATGTTAAGCATCGCAAACTTGTATCCAACATGTACAAACCCTTAGTTTGCAGTTTAGGATCAATTCAAATACCTTCAGACAACAAACTGTTGGGGTGTATGACCTAAACTCGTGTAGTTTGTAATTATTTGATGTATATAAATAAAGTATTATTTTTCATCAAATCTTGTATTCTCGCAATTAAAACTTAAATCCAATAAACTAAGTTCTAGGGTCATGTATATGAGATCTTGAACGGTGTGTAGTGGACACACAGGTAGGATCACGTTCAAGTAAATGACCCAAATGGTCTATAGTACATGGATCAGGTTGGGAACCTTATCCTGGTTACACTATGGATGCGACCCACTTTGTGTTTGACACAAACGAGGCTATCTATGTCACACCCCCTCCCGAACTACCTGCTAACTCAGCACGAAAGGCGGCGTGAAGCCAACAGACATTGTTTAGCTCTTAACAATACCTGTTGACCCTGATTCACCTGATAAACATACTATGTTCGAAAATGGAACACTTAAACATGACATAGCGGAAACTGGACAACTATTAAACATATACAAGGAGAAACCATTCACAAGTCTCTCTTGGAAACTAAAAGTCTAGTGCATCGAAACAACACAAGACAAACCAAAGGTTTATACAACCTCTAATGTACAACAACTATAACCCCAAAGTCCTCTCAAAATAATTTACAAACATAGAGACTTGCTAGACAAAACCAGCCACGTACAAAGTATTTAACTTATGAAGCTTTAGCAGACTATGGCGATAACTCAAAAAGTGCCGGAGCTCGATCTCTACCCGAAAGGTTTGAAAACATAGAAGGAATGAGCTATGAAGCTCGGTGAGTGATCATGTTAAATATCTCAAATTTGTAAAACATGTGACACGAAAACTATGAGCATATGCATTTATATTCAAGCATTGAAAGTAAATGTAGAATCATAATAGACTTTCGAAAAACCAACAAGTATATCATCAAAATCTCGTAAGGCATGTAAATGAGATAAACTCTTTTAAAAACATTTCACAATCCACGTTGTGTAGGGCACGCCAAAGATAAACCAACGTTTACTCTACGATGTAGTGGGGCCCGCCCAAAGACTCCCATCGTCTTTGTCGTAGTGGGGCCCGCCAAAGACTCACGACAAATGGCCACGTTGTCACGAGTACACTCAACGTCGACAACGCGAATAAGACCGTGTGCACACGGTACCATAAAACCTCGGGCTCAATATCCCAGAAATTCACATGAAAACATTTGAACATGCCTGCCTATCTTTTCTTTCATAAACTCAAGCTTACTCAGCTTGTTCATAAAATTGGAAAACTTTAAAACATACTTGCTAGTACATGCTTGCTTGAAATCATAAAATTTCCATAAATTTTGGCAACCATTGAACATATGCTCATGTATAAACTTTATAAAGACTTTTAGGGTCACAATGAACACTTGACACATTTCTAGGAAAACATGAATAGTCATAATCATGTACTCAAAAGAAAGCATAAATGCATTGAAAACTTTATTCTAGCAAAACTTGCATTTCTTGAACATATTTCAAACATATATACACTTTTGAAGTTCCTTTTATCACTCACAGTGCTTGAACTAGAATCTTAGCCCGCACACTTTGACCTATTTGCTCTTGGCCTGTCAAACAAACCAAATTCATGTATTAGAACCTCGAGCTCATGGTTTTTAACCCTAAAACTACAAGAAAACACACTTTCAAAAATTCCAGCATTTTCAGATTTTCTGCCCTGTTTTCAGACAGCCATAACTTCTTCACTACTTATCCAAAAAGAATGTACTTTATATCAAACTCTTCCTTTTTGAACCCTCTAAAACTCTTATGAAGACATGAAAATGAGATTCCTAACGTACTGGTTAGAAATTACCTCAGAAGCTTAACCCCTAAATTGATTCTGCTGCTGTTCCAGATTTCACTTCCTGCTGCAACCCGAATTTTAACCTGAAGATTACAACATCTTCCAATCATTTTCGTCTCACGATTCCTTCACAAAACTTGTAGGAAATTGAATAAGCTTTCGAACCATACCAATTAGAGCTTGTAACTCAAAGTATAGAGATCAGAACAACCAAAACATCAGAGACCTCTCGGATTTGACAGCAAATTTCTGTCTTCTGCCTTCCTCTTAACAAAACAGCAACTTAACATCAGAATTAGCTCGAGCTTCCTTCACGAATTTTGTTCCAATATGAGTTAACTTTCATGAAACAAAAGCTCAACTCTTACCTCTTCTTGTGGAGCTCGAGATGAACAGAAAATCAGAGCTTGTCTGAGTTGATTTCCTTGCTGTAAAATGAACCTCCTTGAATTTTCCTCTTTTCTTCTGCAACTCCAGCTCAAAATCAACAAAAATGGCCTCCTTCTTCTTCTTCCTTTCTCCTTCAACCTTCACCACGAAGCTCAGCCTTAGTTTTTGATGAAAGAGAAGAAAATGGAGAGAAACCCTTTTTAATAAAAGTCAATCGGTGGAAAAGTTTGTCTTTTTGCACTTTTGCTTTTCATTTCTTTTTCATTTTCTTTTCTTTCCTTTATCTTCTTTCTTTCTTTTCTTTTCTTTACAAAACCAAAATAACTTAATATAAAACATTTGTTTCATTTCCTTTTCTTCTTTTGTGTTTAAAAGCAAACCAAACCAAAATGGTTTAAACTTTTCTTTCCTTACTTTCCTTTTGTCTTTCACTTCATTACTTTTCTTTTTAAACATGGGAAACCAAGTTTTAAACATTCATTTCTTCTTTCTTTTTGTTGTTTGATAATAGGAAAGTTCCAAAGAATAATCTCGGGTTTACAACTTACGTCCCCCTTAAGAAATTTCGTCCTCGAAATTTAGTAGTCTTTAAGTGAAAATCATTGGGTACTTCCTTCTCATTAGATCCTCTAACTCCTGTGTTGCTCTCCTCCACTCCGTGATGTCTCCAATGAACCTTCACGAGTGGGATTGTCTTGTTCCTTAAAACTTGTTCTTTCTTTCCTCGAGGATTTGAACTGCATCCTCAACGTAACTCATGTCTTTTTTCACCAACTGGTTGTGCTTTGCAACACATGTGTCGGATCAGGATATACTTCTCAACATGGACACATGAAATACATCATGTACTCGAGATAGTTCTGCTGGCACTCCAAATGCAGAGGTCAGCTGCCCAACTCGTCCCACTTCGGATAAGGACCAATATATCTAGGGCTTAGTTTACCGTTCTTGCCAAAACGAAGGACACCTCTCCATGGAGATAACTTCAAGAAAACTTGATCTCCAACTTGGAATTCTAAGTCCTTTCGCCGCTTTATCTCACGTAACTCTTCCCGACGGTCTTGAGCTACCTTTAGATTCTCCCCGATTAACTTAACATTATCTCTTGTAACTTGCACCAATTCAGACCGATAAGCTTCCGCTCTCGACTTCATTCCAACATACGCAGGCGTTTCTACATGGTCTTCCATACAGAGCCTCAAATGGTGCCATACCAATACTCGATCGTAGGTATTTGTTGTAAGCAAATTCCATAAGCGATAGGTGTGTATCCCAACTCCCTTTAAACTGAAGGACACATGCTCTCAACATGTCCTCTAAGGTCCGGATGGTCCTCTCTCGATCGCCCATCCGTCATGCGAGGATGGAATGTTTATACTAAACTTCACTTTGTTCCCAAAGCTTTACAGAAACTAGGCCAAAACTTAGAAGTAAATCTTGGATCTCTATCTCAAACGATAGACACCGGCATTCCGTCTTGACTCACACATTACGCCGACGTACAACTTAGCAAGTCGATCAAGCGTGAGCGTCGCTTTAATCGGTACAAACCGTCTTGTTTTTAGTGAGTCTATCCACTATTACCCATATACCATCATGCCCACTTGAAGTACGTGGTAATCCAAACAGAAAATCCATAGTGATATGCTCCCATTTCCACTCCAAAGACCGGCAAAGTGAATTAAGGAGTCCTCCCGCCATTGCCTAATCGGTTTAACTCATTGGCGAGATCAAACATCTATCAACATAATCGGCTATCTCTCGTTTCATCCCGGTGCCACCAATACGTTCCCTTCAAAGTTTTGTACATCTTGGTGCTTCTCGGATGCATAGCGTAGTTTGAATGTGAGCTTCCTCTAGAATAGCATCTTTAAGCTCACTAAATTTCGGAACACATAGTCTTCCTTGCCTTTCTATGGCTCCGTCTGATCTCATCTTAAACTCTGCTTCTGGGTCCTGTTTGGACTTCCCAAACATTTTCTGCAAGTTACTATCCTCTACTTGTCTTCTCACAACCTCTGTTACGAGTGAAGACCTGACCTGGAACTGAGCTAAAAGACTCCCTGAACTCTCTGCATTCACAACTGCCTTAGAATCCCTTAGAGTTCTTAAGAATGTTGCTCGAATACCACACAAAGCATCCCTAGGAAGTCTTGACTTCCTGCTCAATGCATCTGCTACCACATTCGCCTTACCAGGATGGTATTCTATAGTACAATCATAATCTTTAATCAGTTCTAACCATCTTCTCTGTCTCATATTCAACTCCTCTCGATCAAAGATATACTTGGACTCTTATGATCTGTGTAGATGTGACACCTTTCACCAAACAAGTAATGTCTCCGCATCTTCAGCATAGAACAACAACCGCCGCTAACTTAAGATCGTGGGTAGGGTAATTACATTCATGCTTTTTCAATTGCCTTGATGCATAAGCTATTACTTTTCCTTCTTGCATCAGAACACACCCTAAACCTTGTCTCGAGGCATTACAGTAAATCACATACTCTTTTCCCGTTACAGGAAGTGTCAGAATAGGTGCTGTAACTAATCTCTTTTTCAGCTCCTGAAAACTCTGTTCGCACTTGTCTGACCACTCAAACTTAGCATTCTTCCTTGTCAAAGCTGTTAAGGGTAATGCTAATCGTGAGAAATCCTCAACAAACCGCCTGTAGTATCCTGCCAAACCTAGGAAACTACGTACCTCTGTCGCACTGACTGGTCTTTCCCAGTTGACTACAGCTTTAATTTTATTTGGATCCACACTAACACCATTTGCTGAGACAACATGCCCCAAAAACACTACCTGATCCAACCAAAACTCACATTTGGTGAATTTAGCGTACAACTGTTTATCTCGTAGTGTTTGCAGAATAATCCTTAGATGTTCTTCATGAGCTTTCCTGTCAATTGAGTAAACTAGTATATCATCAATAAATACTATCACGAACTGATCCAAATACTGGTGGAATATCCTGTTCATGAGGTCCATGAAAACTGCTGGTGCATTCGTCAAACCGAATGGCATTACTAGAAACTCATAATGCCCGTGCACTGTTCTCAATCTTTGTCTTAGGAATGTCTCGATTCCTTTACCTTTAATCGATGGTATCCTCGATCTCAAATCAATCTTAGAAAACACTCGATGCTCCTCAGAATCGTCAAACAAGTCATCAATACGGGGTAAAGGATACTTGTTACGTGATCGTGACTTTGTTTAACCGTCGTAATCAATGCATAATCTCGTGGTACCATCTTTCTTCTTTACAAATAACACCGGAGCTCCCGGGCGATACACTAGGTCTGATGTATCCCTTATCAACTAGTTCTTGTAATTGCATCTTCAGCTCTCTGAGCTCACTTGGAGCCATTCTATACGGCGCCTGTGAAATAGGTGCTGTTCCTGGTAGCAATTCAATAGTGAACTCTACCTCCCTATCAGGTGGCAACCCTGACAGATCTGCTGGAAAAACATCTAGAAATTCGTTCACAACAAGAACATCTTCTGGTTTTAACTTTTCTTCCCGCACCTCCACTACGTGAGCAAGAAACGCCGCAGCATCCTTTTCTCAACAACTTCCGAGCTTTGAATGTCGAAATCAAACTCGTAGGAATAATCTTCTTTTCACCCCTGAAAACCACTTCAGCCAACCCTGGTTTTCTAAAAACAACTTCCTTTCTATGGCAATCCATGGAAGCATAATGAGCGAATAAGAAATCCATTCCTAAGATTGCATCTAACATCTGCAACTCTAGTGGAAGAAGATCCACTAACATATTGAGACCTTCTACTAAGACCTCACAGTCTCGCAACACTGAATTGACTAGTAAAGCATCACCAACTGGAGTGTATATAACTAACTCCTCAAATAAAGGCTCTAGCTTCCTACTAAGCTTAGTTAGGAATATACTGGAAACAAAGGAATGCGTAGCACCTGGATCTATCAAAACACATGCAGGTACATTACAAATAGAAATCGTACCAGTAATCACATCTGGTGCATCCTCTGCTTCCTGCTGAGTCATAGCGTGTGTAGACCTTTCCTGCTGCCTGGGTCTCCTACAACTCCTTCTGCTTTTGCACCACTGTGCCCTCTCCTCGCAGCCTATTGGAACTCTCTTTTTGCTCAACCGCTCTCGGGACCCAACTCCTCGGTCCTCTCAGGCGGCCGCTTTCTAAGCCGTGGACAATCCTCTTGAAATGCCCCCGCCGCCACACCGGTAACACACACCGACACCAACAAGACATTGGCCTCGATGATTCTTGCCACAATTTGCACATGGAGTTCTCCTTGCTGCACTGGCAACAGACTCCTGCATTGTCTGTGGTCTTGCTGTGGATCTGGCAGATTGACTAGGTGCTCTTTGACTCGCCTCGATAGGCACCACTAACATTCATCCGCCTCGATATCGCCGCCACTTCGATTCTTAAAGTCCCCGACGACTTGAAACATTCACCCTGTGTGAATCTTCGCTGCCACGACCCGAAAACTACTCGTCGCTGCAGCCCACGAGTAGGCTCCACTCATCGATCGCGCCTGCTATGCTCGCTTTCAACACGTAGGCGCTCTCTACCACCGTGAGAAGTCACCCACTTAGCAATGGTCGTGGATCGGGAGTGCGATCTCAGTCGTAACCCTCTCTCAAATCTTCGACACTGTCACTCGGATGCCACAATTACATCAAAGATACCGTGATAGCTCGGTATACCTTCTCTCGTACTCAACCACCGATAATGACCCTTGCTTTAATTCTAAAAATTCATCTCTCTTAACATGGCAGATGTGCCGAGGTAATATTTATCTTCAAATATGCCTCAAAAGTTTGCCACCTAAAGTGCGTGCATCACTCACTTTGGCTAAAATTGACTTCCACCATCCTCTCGCTTCTTTCTCTAGCAGGAATGTGGCTAGCTTGACTTTACGCTCCTCGTGGCACTCATCACATCAAAACATTTCTCAAGTTTATTCAACACACCCTAAGATCACCGGATCTCGTGGAACCTCAAATCTGTGGGTTCCCAATTTCTTCTTGACGCGTTCTATTCCATACGCCTTTTCTCGATCACTTGCCCCGCTTCTCTCCGCTCGCCTACCTCCCGTGAGGAAATGGCATGTCGATCTCTGCCTCGCTTTGGACTCTCGGGCACTAGATCCCCTCTCGATTGGCCTTGGGTAGGATCCTCGTGTCCCGCCCGATCCCCGCTCGTCGCTTGCTAGTGCGTGGTGGCATGACTCCTATAACATATCAAAATATTAGACATGCTATGGATACTTAACTCAAATACACACTACTAAACTTCTATTCATATTTTAGCCCTAACTAGACTTGCTTCTACCCCTTACTTAAACCATACTCCACTAGTTCGATCCAAACTAACTCAATAACATGCTATGACTTTTACTTTATTCTCGAGCTAACTTGCCTGTCTCATTCCCATGGAGCTAATCGCTCGATACTAAGTTGTCACACCCTCCCGAACTACTCCGCTAACTCAAAGACGAAAGGCGTGAAGCCAATGTACATTGTTTAGCTCTTAACAATACCGTTGACTACCGATTCACCTGATAAACATACTATGTTCGAAAATGGAACACTTAAACATGACATAGCGGAAATCGACAACTATTAAACATATACAAGGAGAAACCATTCACAAGTCTCTCTTGAAACTAAAAGTCTAGTGCATCGAAACAACACAAGACAAACCAAAGGTTTATACAACCTCTAATGTACAACAACTATAACCCCAAAGTCCTCTCAAAATAATTTACAAACATAGAGACTTGCTAGACAAAACCAAAATGCACGCACAAAGTATTTAACTTATGAAGCTTTAGCAGACTATGGCAAGAATCTCAAAGCCAGGAGCTCGATCTCTACCCGAAAGGTTTGAAAACATAGAAGGAATGAGCTATGAAGCTCAAAGTGAGTGATCGTGTTAAATATCTCAGAACTTGTAAAACATGTGACTCAAAACTATGAGCATATGCATTTATATTCAAGCATTGAAAGTAAATGTAGAATCATAATAGACTTTCGTAAAACCAACAAGTATATCATCAAAATCTCGTAAGGCATGTAAATGAGATAAACTCTTTTAAAAACATTTCACAATCCACGTTGTGTAGGCACGCCCAAGACAACCAACGCTTACTCTACGATGTAGTGGGGCCCGCCAAAGACTCCCATCGTCTTTGTCGAGTGGGGCCCGCCAAAGACTCACGACAATTGGCTGTATCACGAGTACACTCAACGCCGACAACGAGAATAAGACCTGTGTGCACACGGTACCACAAAACCTCGGGCTCAATATCCCGTAAATTCACATGAAAACATTTGAACATGCTCGCCATCTTTTCTTTCATAAACTCAAGCTTACTCAAATTGTTCATAAAATTGGAAAACTTTAAAACATACTTGCTAGTACATGCTTGCTTGAAATCATAAAATTTCCATAAATTTTGGCAACCATTGAACATATGCTCATGTATAAACTTTATAAAGACTTTTAGGGTCACAATGAACACTTGACACATTTCTAGGAAAACATGAATAGTCATAATCATGTACTCAAAAGAAAGCATAAATGCATTGAAAACTTTATTCTAGCAAAACTTGCATTTCTTGAACATATTTCAAACATATATACACTTTTGAAGTTCCTTTTATCACTCACAGTGCTTGAACTAGAATCTTAGCCCGTACACTTGACCTATTTGCTCTTGGCCTGTCAAACAAACCAAATTCATGTATTAGAACCTCGAGCTCATGGTTTTTAACCCTAAAACTACAAGAAAACACACTTTCAAAAATTCCAGCATTTTCAGATTTTCTGCCCTGTTTTCAGACAGCCATAACTTCTTCACTACTTATCCAAAAAGAATGTACTTTATATCAAACTCTTCCTTTTTGAACCCTCTAAAACTCTTATGAAGACATGAAAATGAGATTCCTAACGTACTGGTTAGAAATTACCTCAGAAGCTTAACCCCTAAATTGATTCTGCTGCTGTTCCAGATTTCACTTCCTGCTGCAACCCGAATTTTAACCTGAAGATTACAACATCTTCCAATCATTTTCGTCTCACGATTCCTTCACAAAACTTGTAGGAAATTGAATAAGCTTTCGAACCATACCAATTAGAGCTTGTAACTCAAAGTATAGAGATCAGAACAACCAAAACATCAGAGACCTCTCGGATTTGACAGCAAATTTCTGTCTTCTGCCTTCCTCTTAACAAAACAGCAACTTAACATCAGAATTAGCTCGAGCTTCCTTCACGAATTTTGTTCCAATATGAGTTAACTTTCATGAAACAAAAGCTCAACTCTTACCTCTTCTTGTGGAGCTCGAGATGAACAGAAAATCAGAGCTTGTCTGAGTTGATTTCCTTGCTGTAAAATGAACCTCCTTGAATTTTCCTCTTTTCTTCTGCAACTCCAGCTCAAAATCAACAAAAATGGCCTCCTTCTTCTTCCTTTCTCCTTCAACCACGAAGCTCAGCCTTAGTTTTTGATGAAAGAGAAGAAAATGGAGAGAAACCCTTTTTAATAAAAGTCAATCGGTGGAAAAGTTTGTCTTTTTGCACTTTTGCTTTTCATTTCTTTTTCATTTTCTTTTCTTTCCTTTATCTTCTTTCTTTCTTTTCTTTTCTTTACAAAACCAAAATAACTTAATATAAAACATTTGTTTCATTTCCTTTTCTTCTTTTGTGTTTAAAAGCAAACCAAACCAAAATGGTTTAAACTTTTTCTTCCTTACTTTCCTTTTGTCTTTCACTTCATTACTTTTCTTTTTAAACATGGGAAACCAAGTTTTAAACATTCATTTCTTCTTTCTTTTTGTTGTTTGATAATAAGAAAGTTCCAAAGAATAATCTCGGGTTTACAATCTAGCTCGTTCATGTAGTTGACATGCGAGTGGGGGCATCTTGTGCAATGAGATTGTACAAGATCAGACCGTGAATTATTAGGCTACTATAGTAACACCGTTGGCAGTTTAAGACTAATAATTCGTAGATGACCATTAGTGACTCGACCTTAATCCTGAGTGAGTTACAGACTCCTGTTCGCGGGGGTTTGTCCTTAGACTAGTACGGGTGAGAGTGGTTAGAGTTGTCAACTTAATAAGCCTACCTTCTTAGGGACAGAACCTCGTAGGTAGCTGGGAACTTAACTCCACATGAAGAAATTCACTCGTTTCTAAGCTAGGAAATTTAGATAGGTCGTTCCCTTAAGGGCTGAATCCAGGTCTTGATCAACAGAGCCCCACCCTCTCACTGGCCCGAGAGGGATGTTATTTATGGTAAGACCATAAACATGTTGTTCATTAGAGGATCATGGGTACTTAAGGTGCATAAAGTAGTCATAGGGGTAAAACAGTAATTTGACCCAGCTGTGACTACGAACGACCTGTGAAGGGTTTACACACGAGCATTGCCATGGACACAACTTGTCCTATAGTGAGGAGAGTGCAACTACGAGTCTATAGTGGAGTGACTCGTAGTTAATGAATGTTGATTGAAGGAATCAAATAGTGTGATTAGCTAATCTCGTATCATTGGAGCTCATGATCTGTAGGTCCATTAGGTTCTTCGGTTGGCTCAATATGGAATTAATGAGGGTATAAAGTTTTGGAATGAATTTGAAGTGTTCAAATTCATATAAAGGGACTTTATGTAAATTATATGTAATATAACTGATATAATATATAGTTTGATGTGAATATGATTCATAATAAACTATATTATTGCCTAATTAGGGAATTATGGAATAATTGGAAAAATTAAGATTGAGAGATATGAAAATTGAATATGATTAAATTTAATTCCACATTATGCAAATGTGATTTGCATATTAAGGTATATGATACCTTATATTAAGCCTCCACCTTCACCCACTATTAATAAGTACTTTGTGAAGCAAATTGCACCTATGCTATCTCATTTTTGGACCAAAAAGGTTCCTACAAATCTCTCATCTCATTTTTGAGCAATTCAAAGATCTCTCATCTCTCTCAAAATTCACTACAATTCCTTTTAGACCAAAAAGGTTCCTACAAATCTCCTTCACCTAGAGAACAATTTAGAAGATTTCTTGGAAATGTCCAATTCGTGTTCGGTTTGGGATCACAGAGAGATCGTTGAGATCGTGAGAAGAGGAGAGAATTACAAGAAGAACGGTTCTTCAAAGGTAAACTTATTTTCCTCCCTAACCACTTAACCTATATGCATGTTTTGAGTTTAATTATAGTAACACAATCGAGAGCACATGATTCAATTCGTTTCCGCACCAGGATTCGATCCTTTCACAAACATGAAACGTAAGGGTTTTTTTGGTAAGTTTTAATGCATTTAAGATCTTCCACAAATCACTTTCGGTGTTATATCTTATATTCTAACGTGTGAAAGCCTTCTATTTGCACTTTCAACCCAATTCGAGTTCATTCAAACACTCTCAGCACGTATTCATGCTCATTTGGTGAAGTTCGATTTCTTTTAGTGTCTTTTAAATCCTTTTGAACTCAAGTTAGGTGCTTTAAGTTAGTTTCTAACCAATAACATCCTCCTGCTTGTAGTTTTGAACTCATTCAAACAACTTTTCAGTAAGAACCCAAATATATTTGGTGAGTTTAAGGTAGTATAGTTATGTTTGGACCTTTGTGAACTCAAATAAAATACCTTTGCATTTCTCTAACTCTTGGGAACTTTTTTTTGTAGATTTTGACTAGATTGTAGGTCTTCCGAGCACTTTTCAACTAGTAATTGAGTTTGTTTAGGTGAGTATTAGGTGGCAAGACTCTTTTCAAACTCTTTCAAACTCGTTATGTTATTTTGATAAGTTCCTAATGCTTGTGACTCTCTATTGTAGGATTGAAGTCAGTTTTGGGTGTTTGAAGTTGTTGGGATTTATGCCCTAAACAATTGTAGTTTTGTAACAATCATATTTCAATAAATAAAGTTGTTATTTATTATATTCTCACATATAAATCTAAATCCAATAAACTAAGTTCCAAGGTTATAATGATATATCTTGAACATTTATGTAGTAGACATAAGTTGGATTAAGTTGTTCAAGTATAACCTAAAAGGTCTATGATATATGCATAGGGTTGGGAACCTTGTACTGGTAACACCATGGATGTGACCCCCTTTGAATTTGGTACAAACGAGGTAATCCAACTCATTCATGTGGTAGACATGCGAGTGGGGGCATCCTGTATAATGAGATTATACAAGACCGGACCGCGAATTATTAACCTACTAGGTAACACTGTTATCAAGATAGGTATAATTATTCATAGATGATCATTAGTGACTTGACCTGAATCCTGAGCAAGCTATGAACTCCTGCTCATGAGGTTTGTCCTTAGACTAGTATGGGTGAGAGTGGCCTGTAGCCGACTCAATAAGCCTACCTTCTCAGGGACATAACTTTGTAAGTAGCTGAGAACTTAACTATGCAAGAAGGAATTCACTCATTCCTGAATTAGGGGATCAGATAGGTTGTTCTCTTAAGAACTGAATCCAGGTCTTGAACAATGGGGCCCTGCCTTCTTACTGGCTTAAGAAGGATCAGGTTTATGGTAGAACCATAGACTTATTGTTCATTAAAGGATCAGTAGAGCTTAAGGAACAAGATGTATTCACAGGGGTAAAACGGTAATTTGACCCAACTGTGATTACGAACAACCTGTGAAGGGTCGACTCACAAGTATTGATTATATTAGTGGATACAACATAGTCTACAGTGAGGAGAGTGCAACTATGAGTCTATAGTGGAATGAATTATAGTTAATGAATGTTGATTAATTGAATCAAAGCGTTTGTTCGATTAATCTTGTATCATTGGAGCTCATGATCTGTAGATCCATTAGGTCCCTTCGTTGGCTCAACATGGAAATAAGAAGGGTTTATAGTTTGGAGTGAAATTGAAATGTTCAATTTCATGTTGAAAGGGTATATATCAATCATATATGGTATAATTGATATAACATATGGTTTAATCCATGGGAAATATATCATAAAAGAACTATAGGGGTAAAATGGTCATTTCCATCCTATTTCCCTATAAATATGTACGTGTGCATGAGATGCACATTTTTTAACCTAATTCAAAAGCAAACCTAGTGCTCCTTTTGACAAGTGTTTTGTTGGAAGAGTTCCAAAAACACTTGTCTCCCTCAAAATCCCTGCCAACTCCAAAAGAGGTTCCACCACCTTCCCTCTCCTAGAGATACAACGGAGAAGATCTAGCGGGCGGATCAAAACTACTTCGTAGTTTGTAGAGAACGTGAGATCGTTGAGATCATCAGTACGAGAGGATCAAGAGGAGCACATCTTGTTTCTATCTACAAAGGTAATATATTTGTTGTCCAAATTCACATAAGCATGCTTAAGCTTTCGTTAAATGCTTTTGATTAGATTTGTGTAACATCTTTCAAGAACACGCGATCAAAATCGCTTCCGCTACGGGATTCCATTCCTTCAATTGGTATCAGAGCCAATTGTATTCTTGTTTGTTTGTTCTACATCTGTAAAAAATATAGGTTGGAATTCATGAAGTTCATGAGATGAATGTTTGGTTTGCAAATTAGATGTTTACATTTTTTGGCACTTAGATTTATAATTTTTTTATTGAATCGTTCAATGTAAGGGCTCGGTGTTTTCGACAATTTTAATTGTAAATTGAGTCTGTAAGTCTGTGTCGATCGAGGCAAAGTGGTTGCTGAGAAGAACGAAGGAAAATCGAGCAAAAATGAGAAGTTAACATTCTGTTCTGTGAACGCCGTTGCAACGCTGTTCATTGGCGTTGCAACGCCACTGCGGCAGGCGGACGACTGAGAAGACGATAGTGTTGCAACGCTGATGCTGAGGCGCGCTTCAACGGTCAGAAACGGACAAAGGACAGCGTTGCAACGCCGTAGGCGTTTCACGGAGAGCAACAACGGGCAGAAAAACGTTTATTTATTTATTTAATATTATTTAATATATAAAATGGTCTAATTTTATGCAATTGTTGTATAATTATTGTCATGCATAATGTATGCATTAATTTAGAAATTCCCACCTTAGGTTAAGCATTTTCATGCATCATTTATCATATAAAGTATTATATTATATAATTGCATGAAATTATTAATATAAGATGTTATATTAATTTTTGGATAGCATTGACATGCATTATGATTCATGAGATGAATATGCTATGTATGTTTATTATTCATGTGATGGATGATCAAGAAAATATAACATAGTATGCATGTCACCTAAGGTTAATTATTAGTTTTAAAATGTTTAGAACTTGCAATTAATAGACCTTAGGTTATCTAGTTCTAATTAGATTAGAATTAGGAATCATGCAATTTATAAACAATGATTAAAAGAGGAACTCTGTCTAGGTTGGGGTATTTAAGCTGACGAAAACGGAACACCCCTACCTGAGAACTGACCTAGGAGTGAATTTTAATCAGAGGGTTTATAAATTATAGTAGCGTCAGCGGGTTTATTAAAGGGTTAATAAACTAGAAATCCTAGGTTTAATATAAAAGTTATATTAGCAAACTTAGGATAAAAAATAATATAAGTGTTATATTGATTATCAGTATAAGTGTTATAATGATTATCAGTATAAGTGTTATATTGATAAGCTTAGGTAAAACCATTAGCTGAGTTTAATCTAGGTAAATTTCCTATAGAGTTAAAGTATCTAGTGGGAGGAAATAGGTATATATGATACATCAAGTTTTCCACCTACATATCTCTAGAAAGTTTACACCGTGAGATTCACACTTAGCCTCGTGGCGCAAACAAGAGCGTCCCCCTTCGGATGGTGTTTGTATGGATCAATAGCAAGGTGAATGGAGATGATACTTATAGTGAGTGGGAACAGGTTTAGTGAAAACAAAACCTATGGTCTCTTTTATCGGTTCACACGGTGAGATTACTATGATCAGCCTGCTAGTTTGGCCTGGACCAGACAATCCCTTCGAAGAGCTTTGATCATAGAGATCAGAACACAATGAACACCTGAAAAAAGATAAAGATTACCTTAATTTATTTTCCAAACTAGTCCTCCCTTTGGTGGATTTTGTTGGATCGGGACTCTGGAATCCAAAGATAGAGGGTTACACTCACATGATACATTAGTTGTAATTGTATCCAGACCAAATAATGGTAACTAAAGTCAATGGGAATAAAAGTTATTTTGAAATTAGGTTTTGGTCAAGAATGTCTTTATCTAGAGGAGGAGTGTTTTTTATTATCCTTCGGTGTCATACATTCTAAATCTTTGGAGTATCATTGCAAATTATTAATGAATTAGGAATTATTAGATAATTAGCTAAAAATGATTGGATTAATTAAAGGTTTAGTGAGAAATTAATACAAGTGTTTTGTATTTCAGTAATATGAATAACTCAATCATTTCCTTATTGGCTACTGAGAAATTAACCGAAGAAAATATGATGACCTGGAAAAACAATCTTAATATTATCTTGGTTGCGGACGATCTTAAGTTTGTGCTTACTGAGGAGTGTCCTCAAGTGCCAAGCTCGAATGCATCACAAAATGTTCGTGATGCATACGATAGATGGATCAAGGCCAATGATAAGCCCAAGGTCTACATCTTGGCAAGTATGTCAGACATACTAGCCAAGAAGCACAAGGACATGATGACCGCCAAGGAAACCATGGATTCGTTGCAGGGCATGTTCAGACAACAGTCTGTTCAAGTCAGGCACAATGCCCTCAAGTACATCTTCAACGCTAGAATGGCGGAGGGATCATCTGTTCGGGATCATGTTCTGGATATGATGGTTTACTTCAACACGGTGGAGACGAATGGTGCTTCTATCGACGAATCGAGCCAGGTCAGCTTTATATTAGAAACTCTACCAGAGAGTTTTCTACAGTTTTGAAGTAACGCTGTTATGAACAAGCTTACTTTCAATCTTACCTCTCTTCTGAATGAACTCCAAACCTTCTAATCTATGATGAAAATCAAGGGCTCGGAAGGTGAGGCAAATGTTGCCAGTAGGAGTAATCACGGAGGTCTAACCTCTGGAACTAAATCAGTGGCTTCATCTTCCTCAAGCTTGAAAGGCAAGAAAAAGAAAATGAAGAAGGTTGGTAAGGGGAAACGGGTTGACAAAGCTGCCGCCCAGAAGGGTAAGAAAGTCAAAGATGTTGCAGACAAAGGAAAATGTTTCCACTGCAATGAAGACGGGCATTGGAAATGGAACTGTCCGAAGTACATTCCAGAAAAGAAGAAAGAAGGTAAATATGATTTACTTTGCTTAGAAGCTTGTTTAGTAGATGGTGATAATACTGCCTGGATACTGGATTCAGGAGCCACTAATCATGTTTGTTCTTCTTTCTAGGGAATTAGTTCCTGATAACAGCTACAAGAAGGAGAGATAACACTCCGTATTGGAAATGGAGAAGTTGTCTCATCTGTAGCAGTAGACATCATGAAGATGTTGTTTGGCGAGAAACATATGTTGTTAAACAATGTATTAGTGATACCAGGGTTTACTAGAAACCTAATTTCAATTTCTTGGTAGTAGAAAAATGTATTTCAATATACTTTTCTTCTAATAAAGTGTTTATTTTAAGAATGGTATTGAAATATATGCAGCTTCACTAGAAAATGGATTGTATGTTTTAAGGCCTAATTCAGTCAAAATTGTTTTGAACACTGAATTATTTAAAATTGAAAACAAACAAACTAAGAAACGTAAAAATTCCCCTAAAGAAAATGTCCAACTTTGGCACCTTCAATTAGGTCACATTAATCTCAATAGGATTGAGAGATTGGTAAGAATTGGACTTTAAAATGAATATGAAGAAAATGCCTTACTAGTATGTGAGTCTTGTCTAGAAGGTAAAATGACTAAAAAATCTTTTAGTGGAAAAGGTTATAGAGCCAAAGAACCCTTAGAACTTATACATTCAGACCTTTGTGGTCCGATGAATGTTAAAGCTAGAGGAGGGTATGAATATTTCATCTCTTTTATAGATGATTATTCAAGATATGTGCATTTTTACCTAATGCATCGCAAGTCTGAAGCACTTGAAAAGTTCAAGGAATTCAAGGGTGAAGTTGAAAATCAATTAGGTAGAAAGATCAAAACATTTTGATTTGATCGAGGTGCAGAGTATATGGATATAAAATTCCAGGGCTATATGATAGAACAAGGAATTACATCCCAACTCTCAGCACCTGGTACACCACAACAAAATGGTGTATCAGAAAGGAGAAATAGAACCCTGTTGGACATGGTTCGATCAATGATGAGTTATACTAATCTCCCTAACTCGTTCTGGGATATGCAGTAGAGACTGCAGTATACATTTTGAACAATGTTCCATCAAAAAGTGTTTCAGAAATACCATTTGAACCCTGGAAAGGACATAAAGACAATTTACGTCATTTCAGAATTTTGGGATGTCCAACACATGTGCTCGTGACAAATCCAAAGAAATTAGAATCACGTTCAAAATTATGCCTTTTTGTAGGGTACCCAAACGAAACGAGAGGTGGGTTATTCTATGATCATAAGAAAGATAAGGTACTTGTGTCGACAAATGCCACTTTCTTAGAGGAGGACCACATGAGGGATCACCAACCAAGAAATAAAGTTGTGTTAAGTGATTTAGACGAAAAAACAACAAAAGTTGCTGATAATACATCAATAAGGGTTTTTGATACTAACTGTCCCAAGTCCCTAAAGTCGGGAACGAGTGAATTCTATCTCGCGTAGTTAAGTTCCTAGCTCCCCACGTGGTCCAATCCCTGAGAAGATAGGCATATTGGGCGAGTAACTGTGACCACCCTCACCCGTATTAGTCAAAGGTCAGACCCTCGCATGTGTTCGTCGTAACACGCTCGTGATTAAGGTCGAGTCACTAATGGTCATCTCACGGTTATTAGTCCTATATCACAACGATGTTACATCGTGAGGTCTAATAATTCACGGCTCTGGTCTTGTACAATCTCATTGCACGTGATGCCCCCCACTCGCATGTCAACCACATGAACGAGTCAGATCACCTCGTTTGTATCTAATACAAAGCATGTCGCATCCATAGTGTATCCATGATTAGGTCTCCAACCCTATCGATATACTGTAGACCATTCGGGTCATTAAATCGAACGTGATTCTCCCTGTGTGTCCACTAACACCATTCAAGTTCTAGTTCTCTCATATATTCAATGACCTTTGAGCTTAGTTTATTGGACGAAGTTTGTAAAAATTGCGAGACACAAAGTGATGAAAGAAATAACTCTTATTTATTTCAATGGTAATATTACAAACAAAACGAGATCAGGACATACATCCCAACAAACTCCCACTTCGACTAAGCTAGTGGAGTACATATACATTTCTCAAATGTACAATAAATTACAATAAAGTAATACAATAAACTAAGACATTGAATAACCTTTACAATACTCTCACTTGCCCTAATCAGGAAGCACTCGAAGACCTAGACTCTCTAGGTGACCACACCTTAGCCGTGAGGGCCTTTGTAAATGGATCGACAACGTTGTGCTCCGATGCTATCTGCGTGACTGTCACGTCACCGCGGTGCACAATCTTCCGTATCAAGTGGTACTTCTGCTCAATGTGCTTGCCTCTCTTATGACTCTGGGGCTCTCTCAAGTTGGTTACAGCACCACTGTTGTCACAAAACAACGTGATCGACAAGTTCATATTTGGAACAACTTCCAAATCTATCATGAACTTCCTAAGCCAAACAGCTTCCTTTGCAACTTCACAAGTTGCAACATACTCAGCTTCCATAGTGGAATCACCGATACATCCCTGCTTGATGCTTCGCCATACTACAACTCCTCCATTCAGAATGAAGGCTGACCCCGAAGTGGATTTCCTAGAATCCTTATCGGTCTGAAATTCAGAGTCTGTGTATCTCGTAAGGATAAAATCCCCACTCCCATACACTAGGCTGTAGTTCCTCGTTCTCTTAAGATACTTGAGGATCACATTTACGGTTGTTCAGCGATCTAATCCTTGATTGCATTGATACCTACTGACAATCCCAACTGCATAACAGATGTCAGGCCTAGTACACAACCTAGCATACATGAGGTTCCCAACAACTGAAGCATAAGGGATTCGTCTCATATCCTCAACCTCTTGAGGAGTCTTAGAACATTCATCCTTAGAGAGGTGAACCCCATGCCTGAAAGGCAACAAGCCCTTCTTGGAGTTTTACATCTTATATCTAGACAATATCTTGTCAATATAAAACGCCTGAGACATGGCTAGCGTTCTGTTCTTTCAGTTTCGGACTATCTGGATACCTAGAACATATTGTGCTTCTCTCAAATCTTTCATTTTGAATTTCGAAGCCAACCATTTCTTTACATCAGTAAGAAATCCTAACTCATTTGCAATGAGAAGGATATCATCCACATACAAGATCAGAAATGCGATAGTGTTGTTGACGATTTTCTTGTAGACACAAGACTCATCAACATTCTGATCAAAGACATAAGATTTGATCGTCTCATCAAACCTTATATTCCAAGACCTCGAGGCTTGTTTCAGTCCATAAATAGACCTATGAAGCCGATAAACCTTTTGCTTTTGGCCTTGGGTATTGAACCCCTTGGGCTGGTCCATGTAGATTGTCTCGTCAAGGTTGCCATTCAGAAAGGCGGTCTTGACATTCATCTGCCATACCTCATAGTCATAATATGCGGCAATGGCCAGAAGGATTATGATCGACTTTACTATGGAAACAGGTGAAAAGGTTTCCTCACAGACAACCCCTTCAAACTGGGTAATACCCTTTGCCCCTAGTCGTGCCTTGAAGGTCTGCACCTTCCCATCTACGCCACGTTTGCGCTTGTAGATCCATTTGCAACCTATGGATTTTACCCCATCTGGTTGATCCATAAGCTCCCAGACAGAATTGAAGTACATCGACTCCATTTCCTTGTCCATAGCTTTAATCCATTCGTCTTTGTCAACGTCTGCCATTGTCTGATCATAGGTCAGTGGATCCTCACAGACATAACCAGGGGTGACGACTTGGGTTTCAGCTAAACCCATGTAATGTTCAGGCTGTCTCACAAGCCTCCCACTACGTTGAGGCATTCCCAACTCTTGAGAACGGACTTGACTAGACGTGCTAGGATCAACAACACTTGCTGACGTACTGTCCATTTCGTTTAACACGATTTTGCTCTTAGGTAAATGATCCCTAATGTGGTATCCTCAAGAAAAGTGACGTTTGTCGACACAAGCACCCTATTTTCCTTAGGATCGTAAAACAGACCACCCCTAGTCTCTTTTGGGTAACCTACAAATAGGCACAATTTTGAACGGGGTTCCAACTTTTTCGAGTTTGACACCAATACGTGGGTCGGGCATCCCCAAATTCTGAAATGGTGTAAACTGCCTTCACGCCCATTCCAGAGTTTGAAAGGTGTTTCACAAACACTGTTCGACGAAAGGTTGTTCAAAATATAAACCGCAGTCTCCACTGGGTAACCCCAAAAAGAATCAGGGAGACGAGCATAACTCATCATCGAACGAACCATGTCCAACAAGGTTCTGTTTCTCCTCTCCGATACACCATTCTGCTGTGTCATACCAGGTGTTGAGAGTTGAGACATAATTTTGTTGGGATTTATGCCCTTAACTTGTGTAATTTTTTTCAATTAAATAAAGTGTTATTTGTTTTGATAAGATTACAGTCTTGCTTTTATAAATCCAATAAACTAAGCTCCAAGGTTATAACGCTTATCTTGAAATCAGTGTAGTGGACACTATTTGGGTTGAGTTCAAGATTATAACCTAAATAGTCTATGGTATAAGAATAAGGTTGGAAACCTCATTCTGGTAACACCATGGATGCGACCCACTTTGTAATTAGTACAAATGAGGTAATCCAACTCATTCATGTAGTTGACATGCGAGTGGGGGCATCCTGTATGAAGAGTTCATACAAGATCGGATCGCAAAATTATTAGTCTAACCAAAGGTAACACCGCTAATGAGGATAAGACTAGTAATTTATAAATGGTCATTAGTGACTCGACTTTGAATCCCGAGCAAGTTAAGAACTCCCGCTTATAGGGGTTTGTCCTTAGACTAGTATGGGTGAGAGTGGCACATGGCCGACTCAATAAGCCTACCTTCTCGTGTGACGTAACCTCGTGAGGTAGCCGGGAACTTAACTGTGCAAGATAGAATTCACTCATTCCTCTACCGAGGAATTAGATAGGTTGTTACCTTAAGAACCGACTCTGTGTCTTGAACAACGGGGCCCCGCCTCTATGAGGGTATGAGTCTAAGGTAGGACCTTAAACTTGTTGTTCATTAGAGGATCGGTGGTGCTTAAGGAACAAAGAGGTAATCACAGGGTAAAACGATAATTTGACCCAACTGTGATTACGAACAACCCGTGAAGGGGCGACTCATGGGTAATGACTATATCGGTGGACACAATAATATCTACAAAGTGAGGAGAGAGTGCAACTACAAGTCTATAGTGGAGTGACTTGTAGTTAATGAATATTGATTAACTGGATCAAAGAGTTTGATCAGTTAATCTCACATCATTGGAGCTCATGATCTGTAGGTCCATTAGATCCCTTCGTTGGCTCAATATGGTAATATTGAGGGTATAAAGTTAGGAGTGAAATTGAAGTGTTCAATTTCATACATGAGGTGTTATATCTATTATATATGATATTATTGATATAATATATATAGTTTTAATGTGAATTAGATTCATATATAAACTATATACTAAAGAGAGAATAAAGGAGGGGTAGGATGGTTATTTCCACCTCATTCCCCTATATATATGGTTGCATGAGATGCAACTAGGTTAAGCCATTCTAGGTCATTTTAAGTGATTCCTAGCTTTTTGTTGTTGTTGAAAAAGTTCCAAGACAACAAATATCTCTCTCACAAAACACCTCACTATTCCTAAAGGGAACCCACCTTCCTCCCTCACCTAGAGAACAACGGAGAAGATCCGGTAGTGTGTGTGTTGTTCGCATTTGAGTTCGTGTTCTTTGAGATCGTGACCGTGGGAGAGAGGATCACTCGAAGAAAGGTTCTTCATTGGTAAATACTTGCTGCTCATTCTGATTTTATGCTTAATCTTGTTATGTATGTTCTTGAATTAATCGTTGTAACTAAATCAAGAGCGCGCGATTCGCAATCGTTTCCGCTGCGGGGACTTCGATTCCCTTCAATTGGTATCAGAGCCCAATTACGTTCTTGATTTATGATCTGGATTTTTCAAGAACAAGGTGGGATTTATTGTTTTTGCATGAGATGTATGAACGGTTTTGCAAAATTAGATGTTTTCAATTTTGTCACTTAGATTTACAATTTTCATTGAAATGTTCAATGTAAGGACCCGGTGTTTTGGGCAAATTTTAATTGTAAATCGAGTCTGTAAGTCCATGTCGATCGAGGCAAGGCGGTTGCTAAGAAGATTGGAGCGAAAACGAGCTAGATTTGGAGAAATCAAGCTGCATGCGTGCATGTGCATGCGATTGCAACGCTGCTCATCGGCGTTGCAAACAGCTGCGCCATGGGAGAAGCGCGCACACGAGGAGGCGCGTTACAAACGCTGTGGCGTTGCGCAACGCTCGGCAGAAGACGACAAAAGTAGCGTTGCAATGCTGCTATCAGCGTTGCAACGCCAGATACGTTTCACGCGAGGAGCAACGTGCAGAAAACATTTTTTTTATTATATATATTAATTATAAAAACGTTTTATATGTAATATATTGAATATATTTAATTTTAATTAATATAATTAGATTATATTAATTAAAATTATTTCTAGGGTGCCAAAATTGGTCTAATATTTGCTATTTTAATTATGTAATTATTTCCATGCATAGTGTATGCTTGTATTTTAGAAATCCCACCTTAGGTTAAGCATTTTCATGCATCATTTATAATATAAGGAGTTATATTATATAGTTTGCATGATTAATTAATATAAGGTTGTTATATTAATTTTTGGACAACATTGCTATGCATTATTTTTCATGAGATGAATATGCTACGAATATCTTATTATTCATGTGATGAATGATCAAGCACTATGACATAGTATGCATGTCACCTAAGGTTAATTATTAGTTTTAAAATATTTAAAACTTTGAAATAATAGACCTTACGTTATCTAGTTCTAATTAGATTAGAATTAGGAACCAAGTAATTTATAAGCTATGATTAAAAGAGGAACTCTGTTTAAGGAAAGTTCTGTCTAGGCTGGGGTATTTAAGTCGACTTTAAACGGAACACCCCTACCGAAATCGACTGGGAGTGAAATTTAATCAGAGAGTCTTATAAATTACAGTAGCGTCAGCGGGTTTATTAAGGGGTTAATAAACTAGAAATCCTAGGTTTAATATAAGGAGTTATATTAACAAACTTAGGATAAATCAATATAAAAGTTATATTGATTATCAATATAAGAGTTATGTTGATAGAGTTAGGTAAAACATTAGCCGGGTTTTAGCCTAAGAAAGATTCCTATAGACTTAAAGTATTCAGTGGGAGGAAAAAGTGTATGAGATACACATTTTTCCACCTACGCTATCTCTAGGAAGTTCACACCGTGAGACTCATACTTGGCCTTGTGGGGCAAATGGGAGCGTCCCCCTTCGGATGGTGTTTGTATGAGTCAATATCAAGGTGAATGGAGAGGGTACTTATAGTGAGTCAGAGCAGGTTTAGTGAAAACAAAACCTCTACGGTCTCTTTTTGCTTGGCTTTACACCGTTAGACCACTATGGTCACCGCTAGTTTGGCTCGACCAGCACAATCCCTTCGGAGGGCTTGATCATAGAGGATCTAACACAGTAGACACCCGAAAGAGATAAAGATTTTCTTAGACTATTTTCCAATCTAGTCCTCCCTTCGGCGGATTTTATTGGATCGAGACTCTGGGATCTAAAGACAAAGGGTTACACTCACGAGGCACATAAGTTGTGTATGTATCTAGACCGAAAAATGGTAACTAAAACCTATAGGAATAAGAGTTATTCTGGTATTAGGTTTTGGTCAAGAGTGTCTTGATCCAGAGGAGGAGTGTTTTTGATTACCCTTCGGTGTCATACATTCTAAACCTTTGGAGTATCATTGCAAATTATAAATGGCCTAGGAATCATTTGATAATTAGCTAAAACATGATTGGATTAGAGTTATAGCAAGAAAACTCATACAAGTTTGTTTGTAAATTTTCAGCAAAAATGTATAGCTCTATAATTTCCTTATTGGGTGCGGAAAAGTTAACCGGAGAGAATATGATGACATAGAAAAACAAACTCAACACTATTTTTGTAGTGGATGATCTGAAGTTTGTGCTAACTGAGGAATGTCCTCAGGTGCCAGGCTCGAATGCATCACGAAATGTTCGTGATGCATATGATCGATGGATCAAGGCCAATGATAAGGCCAAGGTCTACATCTTTGCAAGTATGTCCGACATATTAGCCAAGAAGCATGAGGGCATGATTACCGCCAAGGAAATCATGGATTACATGCGGGGTATGTTTGGACAACACCCCACAAGCCCGACATAATTCCCTAAAGTACATATACAACTCGAGGATGCTAGAGGGTACATCTGTTCGGGATCATGTCCTGGATATGATGGTGCATTTTAACATCGCGGAGTCGAATGGTGCTTCCATCGATGAATCGAGCGAGTCGACTTCATTCGAAAACCCTTCCGAGATAGTTTCTGCCAGATTTAGAAAATGTCGTTATGAACAAGCTTACTTTTAATCTTACCTCCCTTATGAATGAACTCCAGACCTTTCGGTCTTTGATGAAAATTCAAGGATCGAAAGGTGAGGCAAATGTTGTCAGTAGGAGTTATCACAGAGGTTCGACCTCTGGGACAAAAACTGTTGCTTCATCTTCTTCTAACTTTGAGAGGTAAGAAGAAGAACATGAAGAAGGTTGGTAAAGGGAACAAAGTGACAAAGTGCGCAAACTTGAAGGCAAGACAATCAAAGACGTTACACGACAAAGGAAAGTGTTTTCACCGCAAACGAAGACGAGCATTGGAAACGAAGCTATCTGCTCAAGTACATTGCAGAAAAGAAGAAGGAAGGTAAATATGATTTACTTCTCTTAGAAGCTTGTTTAGCGGATAATGATAAAACAGCTTGGATACTTGATTCAGGCGCCACTAATCATGTTTGCTCTTCTTTTGAGGAATTGATTCTGGCGTGACTACACAGAGGAGAGATAATTCTCCGGGTTGGAAATGGAGAAGTCGTCTCAGCTGTAGAAGTAGGCACAATGAAGCTTTATTTTTGCAAGAAATATGTATTGTTGGACAATATATTAGTGATACCAGGGTTACTAGAAACCTTATTTCCGTTTCTTGCCTTATTGAACAATGTATTTCTGTTTCCTTTTCTATGAATAAAGTGTTTATTCTGAAGAAAGGTTTAGAAATATGTTCAGCTTCATTAGAAAATGGATTGTATGTTTTAAGGCCTAATTCAGTCAAAATGGTTTTGAACACTGAATTATTTAACACTGCAAACGCACAAACTAAGAAACTTAAAATTTCTCCTAAAGAAAATGCTCGTCTTTGGCATCTAAGATTGGGTCACATTAATCTCAATAGGATTGAGAGATTGGTAAAGAATGGACTTCTAAACGAGTTAGAAGAAAATTCTTTGTCAGTATGTGAATCATGCCTAGAAGGCAAAATGACTAAAAGACCTTTTAGTGGAAAAGGTTATAGAGCCAAAGATCCTCTAGAGCTTATACATTCAGACCTTTGTGGTCCGATGCATGTTAAAGCTAGGGGAGGATATGAATATTTCATCTCTTTTATAGATGATTATTCTAGATATGGGCATATTTACCTAATGCACCACAAGTCTGAAACACTTGAAAAGTTCAAGGAATTCAAGACTGAGGTTGAAAAACAATTAGGTAAAAGAGTTAAAACACTTCGATCGGATCGAGGTAGAGAGTACATGGATTTAAAATTCCAGAACTATATGATAGAACATGGAATTACATCCCAACTCTCAGCTCCCGGCACACCACAACAAAATGGTGTATCGGAAAGGAGAAATAGAACCTTGTTGGACATGGTTCGATCAATGATGAGTTATGCTCATCTCTCTAGTTCCTTTTGGGGTTATGCAGTGGAGACTGCAGTATACATTTTGAATAGTGTGCCCTCCAAAAGTGTTTCTGAAACACCTTTTGAACTCTGGAAAGGGACGTAAAGGTAGTTTATGTCACTTGAATATATATGGGCGCCCAAAGCACATGTGCTTGTGACAAATCCAAAGAAGTTGGATTCACGTTCAAAGTTGTGCCTATTCGTAGGATACCCAAAAGAAACAAGAGGTGGTTTATTCTATGATCCTAAGGAAGATAAGGTCTTTGTGTCGACAAATTCCACTTTCTTGGAGGAGGACCACAAACTAAAAAGTAAGGTAGTGTTGAGTGAGTTAGACGGAACAATAACAAAGGTTGCTAATAAGAACACTAGTACGCCAACAAGAGTTGTTGATACTAGTTTGTCTAGACAAGAGGGTCCATCTCAAGAGTTGAGTATGCCTCGACGTAGTGGGAGTGTTGTGATACAGCCTGACCGTTACATGGGTTTAGCTGAAACCCAAGTTGTTATACCAGATGACAACTGCGAGGATCCATTGACTTATAATCAAGCAATGGTTGACATTGACAAAGACAAATGGGTCATAGCCATGGACCAAGAAATGGAGTCTAGGCACTTCAATTGTTTGGGATCTTGTAGATAAGCTTTGATGGGGTAAAACCTATAGGTTGTAAGTGGATCTACAAGAGAAAACGTGGTGTAGATGGGAAGGTGCAAACCTTTAAAGTTAGACTAGTAGCAAAGGGTTATACCTGAGTTGAAGGGTTGACTATGAGGAGACCTTTTCACCTATTGCTATAGTAAAGTCTATCTCAGTATCCTTCTTGTCATTGCTGCATATTATGACTATGAGGTATGGCAAATGGATGTCAAGAAAACCTTTTGAATGGAAATCTTGAGGAAACCATCTACATGGACCAACCCAAAGGGGTTCATTAAACTGAGGACAAGAGCAAAAGGTTTGCGGGCTTAAAAGGTCGATTTATGGACCAAACAAGCCTCTAGGTCTGGAATATAAGATTTGATGAGGCTATCGGATCATATGGTTTTGATCGAATGATGATGAACCATGTGTCTACAAGAAAATCATCAATAGTTACATCGCTTTCCTAATTCTCTATGTGGATGATATCCTACTCATTGGGAATGATGTAGGTTATCTTCATCGACATCAAGGAATAGCTAGCTCTGCGATTCCAAATGAAAGATTTGGGTGATGCGCAGATTTGTTCTTAGGATCCAGTTGTCCTAATCGCAAGAATAAAACACTAGCCTTGTCTCAAGTATCATACATAGACAAAGTGTTGTCAAGGTTTAAGATGCAAGATTCCAAAAGGGCTTGTTGCCTTTTAGACATGGAATCCATTTGTCTAAGGAACAGTGTCCTAAGACACCTCAAGGAGTTGAGGATATGAGACGGATTCCTTAACGCATCACCGTTGGGAGCCTGATGTACGCCATGTTGTGTACTAGGTCCGACATCTGCTTTGCGATTGGGATGGTCGATGAGGTATCAATCCAATCCAGGACTTGAAAAGCGGACAACGGTTAAAACAATCCTTAAGTATCTTCGGAGAACAAGGAACTACATGCTTGTGTATGGGGCTAAGGATTTGATCCTTACAGGATACACAGATTCTGACTTTCAGACTAATAAAGATTCTCGGATATCTACATCGAAAGTCGATATTCACTCTTAACGGAGGAGTCAGTAGTATGGCGAAGCGTCAAGCAAGGATGCATCGTTGATTCCACCATGGAGGTCGAATATGTAGCAGCTTGCGAAGCAGCTAAGGAGGTCGTTTGGTTAAGAAAATTCATGCTAAATTTGGAAGTTGTTTCAAATATGACTTTGCCCATCACGCTGTATTGCGATAACAGTGGTGCAGTGGCAAATTCGAGGGAACCCCGAAGTCACAAGAGGGGAAAGCATATAGAGCGGAAGTATCATCTCATCTGGGAGATCGTGCATAGAGGAGACGTGATTGTCACAAAGATAGCCTCAGAGCACAACATTGCTGATCCTTTTACAAAGGCTCTCAGGGCTAAAGTTTTTTAGAGTCACCTAGAAGGTCTGGGTTTACAAGTCTTTCCCAACTAGGGCAAGTGGGAGTATTTTGTACAAAGGGGTTTAAATGCCCTAGTTTATTGTATTTACATTACTGTAATGTTTAGTACTCCACAAGCTTTAGGTCAAGTGGGAGATTGTTCGGATTTATGCCCTTAATTTGTGTAATTTTGATCAATTAAATAAAATGTTATTTGTTTTTATAAGATTACAGTCTTGCTTTTATAAATCCAATAAACTAAGTTCCATGGTTATAACGTTTATCTTGAAATCAGTGTAGTGGACACTATTTGGGTTGAGTTCAAGATTATAACCTAAATAGTCTATGGTATAAGAATAAGGTTGGAAACCTCATTCTGGTAACACCATGGATGCGGCCCACTTTGTAATTAGTACAAATGAGGTAATCCAACTCATTCATGTAGTTGACATGCGAGGTGGGGGCATCCTGTATGAAGAGTTCATACAAGATGGATCGCAAATTATTAGTCTAACCATTGTAACAGATTAAGCAATGAGATAAGACTAGTAATTTATAGATGGTCATTAGTGACTCGACTTTGAATCTCTGAGCAAGTTAAGAACTCCTCGCTTATAGAGGTTTGTCCTTAGACTAGTAGGGGTGAGAGTGACATGTAGCCAGGCTCAATAAGGCTACCTTCTCGGAGACAGAACCTCGTAGGTAGTTGGAAACTTAACTATGCAAGATGGAATTCACTCATTCCTCTACTCGGAATTAGATAGGTTTTTCCCTTGAAGAATCGACTCCGGTCTTGAACAACGGGCCCCGCCTCTATGAGGTATGAGTCTAAGGTAGGACCTTAGACTTGTTGTTCATTAGAGGATCGGTGGTGCTTAAGGAACAAAGAGAGGTAATCACGGGGTAAAACGATAATTTGACCCACCGTGATTACGAACAACTTTGAAGGGTCGACTCATGGGTAATGACTATATCGGTGGACACAATAATATCTACAGATGAGGAGAGTGCGACTACAAGTCTATAGTGGAGTAACTTGTAGTTAATGAATATTGATTAACTGGATCAAAGAGTTTGATCGGTTAATCTCACATCATTAGAGCTCATGATGCAGAGGTCCATTAGATTCCTCAGTTGGCTCAATATGGTAATATTGAGGGTATAAAGTTAGGAGTGAAATTGAAGTGTTCAATTTCATACATGAGGTGTTATATCTATTATATATGATATTATTGATATAATATATATAGTTTTAATGTGAATTAGATTCATATATAAACTATATACTAAAGAGAGAATAAAGGAGGGGTAGGATGGTCATTTCCACCCCATTCCCCTATATATATGGTTGCATGAGATGCAACTAGGTTAAGCCATTCTAGGTCATTCTAAGTGATTCCTAACTTTTTGTTGTTGTTGGAAAAGTTCCAAGACAACAAATATCTCTCTCAGAAAACACCTCACTATTCTTAAAGGGAACCTACCTTCCTCCCTCACGTAGAGAACAACGGAAAAGATCCGGTGGTAGTGTCGGTGTTCATACGAGTTCGTGTTTCTGAGATCGTGACCGTGGGAGAGAGGATCACTCGAAGAAAGGTTCTTCAAAGGTAAATACTTGCTGCCCATTCTGATTTTATGCTTAATCTTGTTATGTATGTTCTTGAATTAATCGTTATAACTAAATCAAGAGCGCGCGATTCGCAATCGCTTCCGCTGCGGGGACTTCGATTTCCTTCAAATTTCATGTTCTATCATATAGTCCTGGAATTTTGTGTCCATATACTCTCCACCTCGATCTGATCGAAGTGTTTTTATCGTTTTACCTAACAGGTTCTCAACCTCAATCTTGTACTACTTGAACTTTTCAAGAGTTTCAGACTTCCTATGCATTAGGTAAATATACCCATACCTTGAATAGTCATCTATAAAAGGTACAAAGTATTCTTAACCACCTCGTGCTTTAACACTCATCGGACCACAAAAGTCAGAATGTATAAGCTTAAGGGGCTCTTTGGCTCTATATCCTTTTCCACTAAAAGGACGTTTGGTCATTTTGCCTTCAAGGCATGACTCACATACCTGTAAAGAGTTTTCTTCCAACTCGCTTAGAAGTCCGCTCTTCACTAGTCTCTCAATCTTATTGAGATCGATGTGGCCCAACCTTAGATGCCAATGATGAGTATTTTCTTTAGGAGAAACTTTCGCTTTCTTAGTTCGTGTTTCTGCTATTTTAAATAATTCAGTATTCAAAACACTTTTGACCGAATTAGGTTTCAAAACATACAGGTTATTCTCAAGTGAAGCAGAACACAAGAAATTTCCATTTCTATAAATAAACGCTTTATTACTAGAAAAATTTACAGAAATAGAGTGTTCAAATAGGCAGGAAATAGAAACTAGGTTTCTAGTAAACCCTGGAACTATATACATATTATCTAATAAAATGTAATTTCTGCCGAAATAGAGATTCACCGTGTAATCATTTGCTGCAGCGAGACAACCACCGGATCCAACCCGGCGTTATCTCACCATCTCTGCATGAAATGCTTGCGAAACTAATTCCACGAAAGAAGAACAAACATGGTTAGTGGGGCCCGAATCCAATATCCAACCAGAGTCATTACTCTCCACTAAACAAGTTTCTGTTACCAGTAAATCATATTTACCTTGATTCTTCATGTCGGCAAGGAACTTGGGACAGTTACGCTTCCAGTGGTCGTCCCCATTGCAGTGGAAACACTTTTCTTTCTCTGCAACTTCCTTGACCTTTTTGCTCTTTTAGGCGGCAACGCGGTCAACTTTACCCTTCTTCATCTTCTTCTTCTTCCCTTTCGGGTGAGAAGGAGCCAGAGATTTTGTCCCAGAGATCGAACTCCCGTGAAAGGATCTGAAGGCAACGTTTACCTCAGCTTCCGATTTTCTGATCCTCATCAAGGACTGGAAGTTTTGTAGTTCATTGAGAAGGGTGGTCAGAGTGTAGCTAATTTTGTTCATAACAAAGATTGCTCTGGCCCATCAAGGAAACTCTTCGGAAGAGTCTCCAGAATAAAGCTGACCTGACTCAACTCATCGATCGAAGCCCCGTTCATCTCTGCCAAATTAAAGTGGGTCATCATGTCTAGAACGTGTTCCCGGATAGACGTCCCTTCTTTCATCCGCACGTTGAAGACGTGTTTGAACGAATCATGTCGGACCTGAAAAGACTGTTGTAAACATTTTAAAGGTCATATTTGATTTCCTAATTCTAATCTTATTAAAACTTGAAAACCTAAGTCTAATTATTCAAGTTCTAAACATTTTACAACTAATAATTAACTTAGGTTACATGCATTTCTATGTCATAGTGCTTGATCATTCATCACATGAATAATACTATACTATAACATACATTCATCACATAAATTAAATGCATGAGCATGCTTTTAATCTAAAAATATAACACTTATTTAAATAAATTCAAACATGCATACTTTATATTATAACACTTATAATACAAACCTATCATGCATACTATATATTATAACACTTATAATATAAAAATGATGCATTAAATTTTTAATTTAAGGTGGGATTTTAAATCTATATGACATACATTATGCACATATAATTAAATATTTCATACATCTCATGCATAAAATAAATAAATAGCAAAAATTAGACCGATTTTGGCACTTAAGAACATTAAATGAATTAATTAACATTAATATAACTTTTATATTAATATAAATTAATTAATTTAATTTAATAAAAAAGAAACTAAATTTTACAATTAAAATAATAAAATAATTAAAATACATAATGCCCCACGAATTGAAGAAGTGTCTTCACGCCCACGTCCTCGTGCAACTGCCGCTGGATCTGCCCATCACGCACGTAGCATTGCAACGCCGTGGGCAGCGTTGCAACGCTGCAGCGCTCAGTGTCACGGTCATGCTCGTCCAGGGCGTGTTGCCCATGGCCGCATGCCCGTCCAACCCCTTTTACAATGCTTTCATGTACTTACTTTCCCTAGTGTAGGTTGTTTACTTTTCCTTGTATTTCGCGAGTGTATGACTCCTCGCCACTTTGCATGTTTATGCCTGTAATAGCTAAAATTTCATATAATATACTATAGGGGGATGCGACTAGTCGTCAAATCTTCCTACCCGGAGTTATATGCTATCGTGAGCGTGGTTGTCCCTTGATTGCTTGCTAGCCTATAACAATCTTTTCTCAAAATGCTTTTCCAAACGCTTTCCAAACTTTCTCGACCCGTTTTGAAACCGCTTTCTCTTGAAACGGGGTGGAGGTTGCGAGATACTGGCGTTGTGCCACCGGCGATCCTTTCTCTGCGAGTTGGCTTACTTGTTCGAGTGCGAGAACAAGTGCCGCCTGATCACTCAAGGCCCTTCAAAAAGTGTGATCGTGATGGTTGGTATCGAGCCTAGTTGGCTCCTCATACTCGACGAAGCGATCATGGTCGCCTCTAAACAATTGAACAAATCGGACAAAGAACGATTGGCGAGATCGAAGAGCAATCGCTCTACCTAGTCGAAGTCCCCGGATGTTCGGTTTTTTGGAGTCTCGTCTGGAAGAGATTGCATCCAAAGCCGACACGATCGATGCGGTTGCTGGCCGCCTTGATGGGATGCCCATCAAAGAACTAATGATAAGAGTTGAGACCCTGGAGGAGAAAGTTACCCAACGTGGTAGCTTGAACGAGGTGATAGCTCATCGGGCTCTCTTGCCCCAAATGGAGGAACGCGTCGATGGCATAGACGGTTCCCAAAAAGTACTAGGTCGGATGATGGTGACCTCTCTCAAAGACGTAAAAGCGACCTAGAAGTTTGTAGGGAGATGATGACCGAAATAATCGACAAAGTGAGCGTTACCATGAGAGCGGTTGGAAACCAAGCCCGGTGGGGCGGATTCAATCCAAGAAATACAAGGTCCACTGAACCAAAACCTTACGTGGGGTTCGTGGCGCCAAAGCCATAGAGAACTTCCTCTTCGACCTCGGCGCATGATTTGAGGCAAGCGAGAGACGATGTGACGAGAGGGCAAAGATTATGATTGCCACAATGCATCTATCTCGAAGATGCCAAGTTATGGTGGAGGTCCGAGATCGTGGACATCCGGGATGGTCATTGCTCGATAGACACGTGGGAGAAATCAAGCAAGAACTACGTTCTCGCTCTTCCCAGAGAATGTCGAAATCACAGCACGAAGGAAGGCTGCGGGAACTAAAACACACAGCAAACATCCGAGACTATGTCAAACAATTCATTTGGTGATGTTGGACATCCGGGACATGTCAGAAAAGACAAAGTTTTCTTTTGCTTTTGTCGAGGCTCAAGCCTTGGGCAAAGACGGTTATATGAACAAAGAGTGCAAGACACGGTGTGCGCTATGCCGCCGCCAGAACGATTGTTTGACCTAAGTCATGAACCGAACCAAGACACGAGGCGTAATCAATCGTCCTCCGGTGGAGGACAAAGGAACACCAAAGAAGGTCCCCTGGCGGGAGAGAGGCAGAGGCAAGGGGGAGATCGCGAGACCCTCCTAGCCGCGAAATGACGATAATTGGCGAGGCCTAACGAGACCACACACACCGGGCCCCTATCAAGGTCCCTTCTCTTGTCTCATTTGCAAGAAACCACCGAGTAAGGGATTGTCCTCGAGCGACCCTTCAAGCCTTCACACACTACCCTTGCTCCAAATCAAGAATCGAGACACCGAACACGAAGGCGAGAGAGGCCATAACGAGGGCGAAGACAACCCCGCATGGGGCGGCTGAAATTCCTATCCGCCCCCAAAGAAAATAGATCGGGCCAAGGAACCGTGAAGCGGGGCTTGATGTATGTGGAGCGTGGAGTCAACCACGGTGGCCAAGAACACTATGGTCGACTCTGGGGCTACCCACAACTTCATGACAGAGACCGAAGCCCGACGGCTGAATTTGCTATGGCACCGTGACTCAGGAAAAATGAAAGCCGTCAACTCGCGACTCTCTACCCATTTTGGGGATTGCGAAGAGAGCGGCAATAAAATTGGGTGATTGGAAAGGACAAGCGGACTTCGTGATAGTTAAAATGGATGACTTCGACGTCGTGTTGGGGATGGAATTCCTCCTCGAACACAAAGTCATACCTATGCCCCTGGCCCACTGCTTGGTGATTACAGGGACCAACCCCACGGTTGTCCAAACCATCATCAAACCACCACACGGCACGAGAATGATATCAGCCCTTCAGCTGAAGAGGGGCCTCGCTCATGACGAACCAACATTTATGGCCATTCCCTTGTTAGAGGAGAAAAGTGGGAAATGCAGACCCCAAGAGAGAAATTCGGGCGTCTTAGACAAGTATGTCGACGTCATGCACGATAGCTTGCCTAAGTCCTTACCCCTACCCGGAGAGAATCGATCACGAGATTGAGTTGATACCAGTGTCAAACCGCCCGCCAAAAATGCCTCACGGATGGCACCTCCCGAGTTGGTTTGAACTCATAAACAATTTCGGCGAACTACTAGATCTTTGGGTTCATTAGACCAGCGAAGGCCCCCTATGGAGCCCCAGTCCTGTTCCAGAAGAAGAAAGATGGCAGTCTCCGTCTGTGCATCGACTATAGAGCTCTGAACAAGCTCACCGTCCGAAACAAGTATCCATTGCCCATTATAACTGATCTGTTCGATCGTCTCCATGGGGCAAAGTACTTCTCTAAACTAGACCTGAGATCGGGATACTACCAAGTTCGAATTGCAGAAGGGGACGAACCTAAGACAACCTGCGTCACCAGATATGGGGCTTTTGAATTTCTTGTGATGCCCTTCGGTCTCACCAATGCTCCAGCTACCTTCTGCACTCTAATGAACCAAGTGTTCCATGAATACCTCGACAAGTTCGTGGTGGTGTACCTGGATGACATCGTGGTTTACAGCCCGACATTGGAAGAACATCGAGTCCACCTTCGACTTGTCTTGATAAACTAAGATGTAATCGATTATACGTGAAGAAGGAGAAATGCTCTTTTGCCCGAGGACGTATAAGCTTCTTCTTGGGGCACGTCATCGAGTGCGGAAAGATCGGAATGGAAGATGGAAAGGTCGAAGCCATACGAGACTGGAAGGTGCCGACCTCAGTCACAGAGTTGCGATCCTTCCTCGGGTTAGCCAATTACTACAGGCGATTCGTGGAAGGATTCTCAAAACGAAACGGTCCCCGACCGATTTCTTTGAAGAAGAACCTCGGTTGGAAGTGGACAACGAGATGTAATCTCGCCTTTGAAGACTGAAAAAGGCAATGATGGAGAGGACCGTGCTCGGAATTGCCGATGTAACCAAACCCTTTGAGATTGAGACCGACGCTTCGACTTACGCATTGGGGCGTCCTCTTGCAAGACGGCCACCCCATCGCGTCATTTGAGAGTCGAAAGTTGAGCAAGCGGAAAGAAAGTATGTCGCCTTAAGAGAAAGAAATGCTAGCGATTGTACATTGTCCGAGAGCACGGAGACAATACCTCAGGGGCCAAATTCGTAGTGAAGACGGACAATAGTTCGATCTGTCACTTTTCAACCAACCAAGGCTCTCATCTAAGCAAGCACGCGGCAAGAGTATCTAGCCGAATTCGATTTTCAATTTGAACATAAGCCGGGCCGGCTAATCAAGCTGCAGATGCCGCCAGTCGCAAGAGCGAGCATGCGGCCCTGCATGCATGCTAGCCCACTTGAAAAGCGGCGAGTTAGATGGAACGGTCGCGAGAACATAAAAAACACACGAGTAACGACCCCGCCGCTCGACGATCATGCAACTAGCTTGAGAAGGAAAAACCCGGCGATTTTGGGTGGAAGATGACCTCTTGTTCACTAGAGGAAATCGATTATAATGCACCCACGTTCGGGGAACTTGAGGAAGGCATTTGTTAGAAGAATGCCACAACACGCTATGGGCAAAGGGCCATGCCGGATGGCGAGAGAACTTATGCCCTACTAAAAGAGGGTACTCTTTGGCCCAATCTACGTGGCGACGTGATGCGATTCACCAAGACTTGTCTAATCATCAACAAGACAAAGTCGAGAGAACCAAGGTAGCGAGGTTGCTTTGGAACCCTGCCCGATCCAAACTACGGCCTTGGGAAAGTGTCTCGCTAGATTTTATCACCCACCTTCCCAAAGTCGGCGAATTAGAAGCAGTACTAGTGGTTGTCGATAGATTCTCGAAGTATGCGACCTTTATTCCGACTCCGAGAATGTGTTCAGCAGAGATGACAACCCACTTGTTCTTTAAGAACGTCGTAAAACTATGGGGCGTTCCAGAGAGCATCGTCAGCGACCGAGATGGGCGATTCACAGGAACCTTTTGGACAGAATTGTTCAGGTTGTTAGGCTCCAACCTTAACATCTCTTCCAGTTATCACCCACAGACCGACGGACAAACTGAACGCTTCAACAGCATGTTGGAGGAATACCTCCGACACTTCATTGATGCAAGACAGAAAAACTGGGTTGATATGCTTGACGTGGCTCAGTTTAGCTTCAACTGCCAACAGAGTTCCGCAACGGGAAAAACCCCATTTGAAATTGTGAGCGGAAGACAACCGACAATGCCTCATGTCATAGATCACCCTTATGTGGGGAAAAGCCCTCAAGCTTATAACTTCACTAAGGAGTGGAAGCAAACGTCGGAAGTGGCTCGTGCTTATCTTGAGAAAGCGGCAAAGAGGATGAAGAAGTGGGCCGATCAAAAACGTCGCCCCTTAGAATTCCAGCGGGGAGAAAGTGTTGATCAAGTTGCGACCGAAACGACTCCGATTTCGAGGAAACAAAGACCAACGTCTAGTGCGAAAAATCTGAAGGCCTGTGGAAGTGATCCGAAAAAGTCGGCAAAAGCATCATATAGGGTTCAACTTCCTTCGTGGATGAAAGTCCACCCTGTCATTCACGTAAGTAACTTGAAACCCCATCATCCGGATCCTGAGGATGAATCTCGTAACGAGGTATCCAGACCCCCTGTGACGATCAAGAACACTTCCGAGAAGGAGGTAGAAGAGATATTGGCTGACAGAACGCGACGAATCGGCAGACCAAGGAAAGACGTACAGGAATTCCTAGTGAAATGGAAAGATCTCCCCGGAAGTAGAGATCGGTTGGGAGCCTTGGCAAGACACGAAGTCGGCGCCGCCAAGATTGCGAGTTTGAAGAAAGTCGGTTGTGAGGACGTCAACCAATTAAGTGGGGAGGATGTCACGGTCATGCTCGTCCGAGCGTGTTGCCCATGGCCGCATGCCCGTCCAACCCCTTTACAATGCTTTCATGTACTTACTTTCCTAGTGTAGGTTGTTTACTTTTCCTTGTATTTCATGCGAGTGTATGACTCCTCGCCACTTTGCATGTTTATGCCTGTAATAGCTAAAATTTCATATAATATACTATAGGGGGATGCGACTAGTCGTCAAATCTTCCTACCCGGAGTTATATGCTATCGTGAGCGTGGTTGTTCCTTGATTGCTTGCTAGCCTATAACAATCTTTTCTCAAAATGCTTTTCCAAACGCTTTCCAAACTTTCTCTCGACCGTTTTTGGCAAAACCGTTTTCTCTTGAAACGGGGTGGAGGTTGCGAGATACGGCCGCCACAGCACCGGCGATCCTTTTCTCTCGAGTTGGCTTACTTGTTCGAGTGCGAGAACAAGTGCCGCACGATCACTCAAGGCCCTTCAAAAAGTGTGATCGTGACACTCAGCGTCGCATCTCGCGTGCTCTACGCCTCGACGTTGAAACGTTACGCCTAGCGTTACAACGCTGCTCTGCAACACAACCTTCGCTCGTGCGGACAGCGTTGAGACGCCGAAGAACAACGTCTCAACGCCGTCAACAGAACAACAAGCTCCTTTGCTGTTCTTCACCGTTTTTCGCCCATTTTCGGTCCGATTTCTTCACAACAACTCTTGCCGACAAAGACCCGAACTTATAGACTCGATTTATTTTCTAAATGCCCCAAAAACATGGGCCTTTACATTGATCTAATCAACGAAAATAAATCTAAAACTAATGCCATAATCAAAAACATCCAATTTCGCAAAACCACAATTCATCACATGAAATTGAAGCATTACCCACCTAATTTTAAGAAAAACGTTTGCACAATGAAAAAACCAACGATTTGGCTCTGATACCAATTGAAGGGAATGAAAATCTCGCGCAGCAGAAAAATGATTGAATCGTCGTGGTTTCGTTATGAAAATCGTTTTCTTAAAACCATTTCTATCCTATAGAAACTAGGTTAAACACGCTTTTAGAAGGAAAAACAGCAAGATAAACTTACTTGTTGAAGAACCGTTCTTCGTGTTTTCCTTCTCTAGTCACGAACTCTTCGCGTACACGATCTCAACGATCACGATCTCCTCAAACAAACCAACGAACTAGACACCTCCAAAAGGGCTTCTCGGTTGTTCTTTTTAGGTAGAAGGAGAGTAGGTGAGACTTCTTTTGGTGAAAGGGAGGAGAGATTTTAGAGAAGGTTGAGAGAGAATTTGTGTTTCCTTTTGGTGAGAAATCCAAAAAATGAAACTCAAGTCTATCAAATCCTTCTTGCAAAGGGTTTATATAATGGTGATAGGTGGAGTTGAAATCTCCACCTATTCACCATTTAACCACAACCATAGGTTATGCAAATCATATTTGCATAACCACATATAATAAGATATCTCATATCTCATTATACAAATCACATTTGTATAATTGTGGATTTTAAATTGAATCATATTCAATTTAATTTCTCTCAATCCAATTTCTCCAAATTAGCTCTAATTGAATAATTAGGCTAACCTATAGTTTATTATGAATCTCATTCACATTAAACTATATGATATGTAAATCATATCTCATATAAATGACATAATTACCCTTTTAATGAATTTGAACACTTCAAATCCACATCAAACTGTAAACCCTCTATTTATCCAGTTTGAGCCAACTGAGGGACCTAATGGACCTACAGGTGACGAGCTCCAATGATTCAAGTCTAACCTGTCAAACTCTTTGACCCGGTTAATTAACATTCATTAGCTACGGTAACACTCCACTAAAGCTCATAGCTACTTTCCGTCACTGTAGGACAAGTTGTGTCCATTGATATAACCAATGCCCGTGAGTTGACCGTTCACAGGTTGTTCGTAGACACTATTGGGTGAAATTATCGTTTTACCCCTGTGTCTACTTCTTGCTCTTTAAGTCCCCACTGCTTCTCTAATGAACTACAACATTGTAATGGTCCAACCATATACAACACCTCTCTCGTGCCAGTGAGAGAGTGGGTGCCCGTTGTCCAAGACCTGGAGATAGCACTTAAGGGAACAACCCCTCTAATTTCCCTTCTGTCGAGAACGAGTGAATTTCATCTCGCGTAGTTAAGTTCCCAGCTCCCCACGTGGTCCTGTCCCTGAGAAGATAGGCGTATTGGGCGAGTAACTTTGACCACCCTCACTCGTACTAGTCAAAGGATAGACCCCCGCAAACAAGAGTTCGTAACACGCTCAGGATTAAAATCGAGTCACTAATTGTCATCTATGAAGTTATTAGTCCTATACTGTCAACGTTGTTACATCAGTAGGTCTAATAATTCACGATCCGGTCTTGTACAATCTCATTGCACAGGATGCCCCCACTCGAGTGTCAACCACATGAACGAGTTAGATCACCTCGTTTGTATCTAATACAAAGTGGGTCGCATCCACAGTGTATCCAGGATTAGGTCTCCAACCCTATCCATATACTGTATACCGTTCGGGTCATTAACTTGAACGTGATCCTTCCTGTGTGTCCACTACACACCGTTCAAGTTCTAGTTCTCTCATATATTCAATGACCCTGGAGCTTAGTTTATTGGACAAAGTGTATAAAAATTGCGAGACACAAAGTGATGAAAGAAATAACTATTACTTATTTCAATGGTAATATTACAAACAAAACGAGATTAGGACATACATCCCAACAGCTTTGCTCGACACTTGAAGCGCCGAGACGTAGTTTCAAGCGTCAAGACACCACCCTATTTTCTTGAAGATATTTCCCTTATATAGATGGGGAGTGTCTAGACGCTCCCAACGATTATAAATGTGAACTTTTCTTTTAGGTTTAGGTAGACTTTGGTGGAGAGAAATTTTACTCTCCATATAGTTTCGAGATTTATATTTATTTTAGAGTTTTTGGGTTGTATCGTTGGAGGCCATTGGGGTGATCGAGACTATGCTCGGATAAACATCCTTTTCTGATTTATAGGTTTGGTTTAAACCAACTGTAATGTAGTGAGGCTAGTTTGAACTCTTAACTATTCAGGCTTTTAATTCTTAAATTCTCTGTTTTAATTTTATAACTACGCATCTACTTCTAAATTGACGCCTTATTGGTTTATGCATGTCTACTATTATTTCATGATTGATTTAACACCATATTCATGGTTTAGTACTTGTAACATTAGAGTTATAATTGTGCGTGAATCTTGGGGATATCTTGATTCATAACTGCATGTTAGACTTTAGAGAATTTGAGAAACATGTTAATTGAATCTTTCTAATTAAAATGTTTTTGTCTTCCACGATGCTTAATGTCTTTATCTTAATTGTTTATGTATGAAGAGTGATAGATTGTTAAGATAATTGAGATTAATGGAGAGTGAATAGGTAAAGTTAATGAACTTAGGAAAGTAGCCTTTTGGGGAACCACTAAGCTAGCCAAATTAATTGTCGATTTAGTTATTATCTATCATGAATGCCTGGGATCTACGTTACAATTGGTATAGCCGCACCTATAAACTGGAAATTGGTAAGATTTTATATCTCTTAAATACTTTCTCTCTCCTATTTTCATTCCTTGTTATTCTTCTATTTACTTTGTGTCAAACCAAAATATTTAAAACCCTCTCCCCCCTTTCTCTTTTTATTTTCTTTTAGAATCTAATTGACCTGGTCCACTATTAAGTACTGCAAGTATTTAATCTAGTTCAGTTATATAAATTGTATTTGATCGGGTTCTCGACAAACTTACCATCACCAAGAAATTGGTAGACAATTAAATTGACGTTGTTCTCGAGGAGTAAGACAAATTTAAAAATTTTCATTATTTGATCTCACTTACTTTTACTCTCAATGTTTATGACCCGTTCTTCTCAAGATACATAATTTCAATACTTTCCTGAAGTAGAAAGAGTAGTATGTAGATTAAGGAGGAAGACAAAAGGAAAGAGCGCACACAAAGAAGAACTCACCTTTGGTTGTAATCTCGGCAACACCTCTATTTCTACTGAAATTGAGGAAGAAATGGCCGAAAGAACTTTGAAACAGTTGGAAGCTCCAGATTTGGACCAACAATCACTCTACATCACCAATCCCACTGTCGAGGATGCTTTTGAATTCAAATCTATATTAATGTATTTACCCCTCTTTTTCGTGGCCTTGCAGGTGAAGATCGACATAAGCATCTCAAGGAATTTCATATAGTTTGTTCGGGTATGAAACCTCATGGAATTACAGAAGAACATATCAATTTGAGGGCTTTTCCATTCTCTCAGAAAGATCAAGCAAAAGATTGGTTGTATTTCTTGCCATCGAGGGCTGTTAATACATGGAATGAGATGAAAGGACTTTTCCTGGAAAATTATTTTCCTGCATCAAGGGTCGCCTCTCCGAGGAAGGAAACTTATGTTATCCAACAAATGATAGGAGAATATGAGTATTGGGAAAGATACAATAGGATCTGTGCCAACTTTCTAAATCATTAGATTTCATATCAACTCCTTATCCAGTACTTTTATGAGGCATTGTAGCAGAATGATAAAGGCATGATCGATGCAGCAAGTGGCGGAGCACAAGTAAATAAGTCTCCTGTAGAAGTCAGACAATTGATTAAAACCATGACAGAAAATTTCCAACAATGAGGTTCTAGAGGATCAGGAGGAATTTACAAGGTAAACGAAGTAAGTGAACTTAGAAATAAAATTTTTGAACTAACTTCTGTTGTCCGTCAAATTGCTTTAGGTAGAAACCAACAAGAATGGACTGGGGAAGCAAATGTCATAGGAGGTTATCAAAGGCAAAGAAAATTTGATCCCCACTCTAATACTTACAACCCTTAATGGAAGGATCATCCCAACTTTAGCTTTAGTAACCAGAACAACCAACATAGACAATCTTAGTCTACTATTTAACAACAAGAATCATCAGGAACATCTCTAGAAGATATGATTAAAGCCTTAACTACGAATGTTCAAATGATGGCACAAACATTAGAGAACGTTGAGAAAGCTCAAAAGCAACACCAGATAAAGGTAAACAATATGAGGAATCAGATGACTCAGATGGCCACCACCACTAACAAGCTAGAAATGCAGAATTCTAGGAGATTAGCATCTTAGCCTGAAGCAAACCCACGAGAAAACGTTTGTGCAATCATTCTAAGAAGTGGGAAAGAGTTCCAAGCTGAAGGAAATCCTTAGAAAGGGGAGTAAGTCAAAAAATTGGTTCCACCTACCATATAGAGTAACCTAAGTTTTGACCTGAAGGGAATAAAACTCTCACAGTGGAAACGACTTGGAATGTCGTGGTGTTCGTTATGAAAAACATTTTCTTAAAATCAAATCTATCCTATAGATTTTAGGCTAAACATACTGAAATTGAAGGAAAAAATAGTGAAGAAAGTTTACGTACTTGTTGAAGAACGCTTCTTCATGAATTCCTTCTCCGGTCACGAACTCTTCATGCTCTCGATCTCTACGATCATGAACTCGCCGAACAACGAACAAATTAGACACCTCCAATTGATCTTCTCGGTTGTTCTCCGTCGGTAAAGAGAGAGTGCTTGGACTCTTTTGGTTTAGGGTAGAGAGAATTTGAGAGAGAGTTGAGAGTGTTGGGATTTCTGTCCTAATCTCGTGGTTGTAAAATATTGTTTTGAAATTAATAAGAGTTATTCATTTCTTCACTTTGTGTCTCATAAAATATTTTAAACCTTTCCAATAAACTAAGCTCCGTGGTCATTGAATATATGAGAAAACTAGAACTTGAGCGGTGTGTAGTTGACACACAAGGAGGATCACGTTCGAGTTAATGACCGAATGGTCTGACTGATATAAGGATGGGGTTGGAGACCTAATCCTGGATACACTTGTGGATGCGGCTTTGCTTTGTATTAGATACAAACGAGGTGATCGGCTCGTTCATGTGGTTGACATGCGAGTGGGGGCATCTGTACAATGAGATTATACAAGATCGGGACCGTGAATTATTAGACTTCTTGATATAACACCGCTAACGATGAAATGACTAATAAATTCGTAGATGACCATTAGTGACTCGACTGAATCCCGAGCGTATTACGGACTCCATGCTGCAGGTCCATCCTTTGATTAGTACAGTGAGGGTGGTCCCGATCACTCGCCCAATATGCCTATCTTCTCGAGACGAGAACCAAGTAGAGAGTGGGGAACTAATTACGCGAGATGGAATTCACTCGTTCTCGCCTATAGGGAAACTAGAGGGTTGTTCCCTTAAGTGTTGTCTCTGGGCTTGGACAGCGGGCGCCCACCTTCTCACCGGCCGAGAAGGGTGTTGTGTATGGTTGGACCATCACAATATGTTGTTCATTAGAGGAGCGGTGGGGACTTAAGAAACAAGATATAGACACGGGGTAAAACGGTAATTTGACCCGGTAGTGTCTATGAACAACTGTGAAGGGTCGACTCATGAGAATTGGTTATATCAAGGACACGTAATATTCTACATCGATGGGAGTGCAACTCTGAGGCTTTAGTGGAGTGTTACTTTGTAACTAATGAATATTGGTTGGCCGGGTCAAAGAGTTTGATTGATTAACCTCGAGATCATTGGAGCCCGCCACGTGAGGTCCATTAGGTCTCTTGGTTGGCTCAATCTGGGATAAAAGAAGGGTTAAAGTTTTGGTATGAAATTGAAGTGTTCAATTTCACTTTAAGAGTGATTATATCATATACATAATATAATATATAGTTTAATATGAATGAGATTCATAATAAACTATATGTTAGCCTAATTGTTGAATTAAAGGCTAATTGGAGAAATTGATAGAGAGAAAATAAATTGAATGTGATTCAATTTGATTAAATCCACAATTATTGCAAATGAGATTTGCAACATAAGATATGAGATATCTTATATTATATAATTATGTGAATGAGATTTACATAACATATGGTTGTGGTAAAGTGGTAATTATGTGAAGTTGTGAACTTCATCATTCCACTATTTAAACCCTTTGTTAGATGGGTTTGGTAAGCTAAGTTGTCATTTTTGGATTTTGACCTAAGAATCCAAAAGTGTTTTCTCTCTATTCTCTCATTTCTCCACCTCTTCCAAAACAAAAAGGAAGTTCCCACCAACTTCCCTTCTCCTAAAGAGAACAACCAAGAAGATCTATTTCGGTAGTGTTCGAGATCCGTTCGTGGGAAGAGTTAGTCGAGATCGAGGAGCGAAGAGTTAAGTGATCCGCAGGGAGGAGAGGTTCTTTGAATCGATCTACAACAAGTAAGTTATCCTCATCGTTGTAATCTTTTCAGCATGTTTAGCCTAGATCTAATAGGTAGATCGATTTTAATAAGAACATTGCATAATGATACCATGACGATTCGATCGTCTTCCGCTACGCGGGGATTCTCATTCCTTTCAATTGGTATCAGAGACATCTCAATGGTTCTTCATCTATGCACTGTTTTATTAAAAATTTAGGTGGGTAATTTACCATGTTTTCATGAGATGAATGTATGGTTTGCGAATTGGATGTTTTCGGTTTTTGGCACTAGATTAGATTTACAATTATGTTGATGAGATCAATGTAAGGGCCCGTTGTTTTGGGCAATTTTGTTGTAAATCAAGTCTGTAAGTCCGGGTCGTTCGTGGCAAGAGTTGTCGTGAAGAAATCGGAGCGGGAAAAGGCGAAAAACAACAAGTACCATGTTGTTCTGTCGATGGCGTTGAGACGCTGCCCAACGGCGTCTCAACGCCGTCCTTGCGGTCGGGACGCTGCAGCACGATGGCGTTGAGGACACGCCTCAACGCTATAGGCGACAGCGTTACAAGCGTTGCCACAAAGCGTTACGCTGGCAGTATGCGTTCTGGCGATAAATGCACGAGGGCGTGGGTTCAAGTCTTAAGCTGCGACGCTTTATTTCCGTTTTTAGTTTATTTTTTAGTTTTTTTTATAAAAACGTTTTTTAATTTATTTTATTAATTATTTTATTAAATATTTTTAATATAAATGTTATATTAATTTTATTTAATTAAATAATTGCCCTTAGGTGCCAAAAACCGGTCCAATTTTGCTATTTAATTATTTTATGCATGAGATGTATGATTTTAATTAAATTCTATGTGCATAATGTATGTCATATAGATTTAAAATCCCACCTTAGGTTAAACATAATCATCCATCATGTATATTATAAGAGTTATAATATAGTTTGCATGATAGGTTATATTATAAGAGTTATAATGTAATTAAATGCATATTTAATTTAATTAATATAAGTGTTATATTTTTTTAGATTAAAGTATGCTCATGCATTTATATTCATGTGATGAATGGTAATTATGTTATAGTATATACTTATTCATGTGATGAATGATCAAGCACTATAACATAGAAATGCATGCAAACCTAAGTTAATTATTAGTTTTAAAGTGTTTAGAACTTGAATAATTAGACTTAGGTTTTCTAATTTTCTAATAAGATTAGAATTTTAGAAAATCAAATATGATCTTTGAATGGTAACTGATTAGTAACTCTGTCTAAGGAAGGTTTTGTCTAAAGGTTGGGGTATTTAAGTTGGCGCTTGCATGAACACCCTACAGAAACCGACACGGGAGTGAATTCGGTCCGGAGATTCTTAGATTATATTTACGTGAGCGCCGTTAATTAAGTGTTAATTAATTTTCTCACATAGACCTAAGTTAATAATGTGATTATAGACTTAGACAAAATACCATATAAGTGTTATATTAGTAGACTTAGGTAAATTTTAGCCAGTTTATCTAGGTCAATCCCTATTAAAATTAAAGTACTGAGTGGGAGGAAATATAGTATATGAGATACATTTCCATTTCCAACCACAAATCTCTTTTAAGTCCACATCGTGAGATCTATACTCGGCCTCGTGGCGCAAATGGGAGCGTCCCCCTTCGGATGGCATTTGTATAGGTCCATATCATCGTGGATGGAGAGAGTACTTATAGTGAGTGGGAGCGGGACTTGTGAAAACGAGACCCACGGTCTCTTCTTTTGATTCACAACGTGAGATACCCATGATCTGTCTGCTAGTTTGGCCTGGACCAGACAATCCCTTCGGAGGGCATGATCATGAGAGTCGGAACACAGTGAATTCCCAAAAGGGATACAGTTTCCTGGTTGGTTTTCCTTCTTAGTTCACCCTTCGGTGGCTATTGTTAGGACAGATACTTGGAAACTTAAAGATTGAGGGTGACACTCAAAGAATTCATTAAGTGTTAATGAATTTGACCAAACAATGGTAATTGGATGCCTAATGGAATAAGAGTTATTTTGGGATTAGGGTCTGATCGAGAAAGTCTCGTCTTAAAGGAGGAGTGTTGATTCACCCCTTGGTGGCGATCATTCTAAACCTTTAGGGTATCATTGCAAAAAATTTTGAATGACCTAGGGATCATGAAATATTTTTTGCTAAAATTAGATTGGTTTTCAAAAGGTTTTTTGCGAGACTAATACAAAGTTTTTCTTAAATTTTCAGCTAAAAATGTCTAGCGCTATTATAGCTTTACTTGCTTCCGATAAGTTAGTGGGAGATAATTACCAAAGCTGGAAAAACAACATCAATACAATTTTGGTAACGACGACATAAAGTTCGTGTTGTCCGAGGAGTGTCCTCGATATGTCGCTCGCTCGACCGCATCGCGTGTGTCGCTCGCGATACGTCACGATCGATGGATCGGGGCAAATGAAAAGGCCAAGGTCTATATAATTGCCGGCATATGTCGATGTTTTGGCAAAGAAGCATGAGTGATGGTTTCGCTAAGGAAATCATGGAGTCCTCATGAGAAAATGTTTGGACAACGATCCTTTCCGAGTCCAAAGATGACTCGCTCAAATACATTTTCAACGCTCGGATGAAAGAGGGTCGTCTGTCTGTGAACATGTTCTGAACATGATGACCCGCTTTAATCTTCTTTGAGATGAATGGGGCTTCGATCGACGAGTCGAGCCAGCCGATTTATCATGGAGACTCTTTCAAGAGTTTCCTTGGCCAGAGCAATCTTCATTATGAACAAAATTAGCTACACTCGACTACCCTCCTCAATGAGCTCTGAAATTTTCACCCCACTGAGCAGGTTAGGGAATCTGAGGCAAATGTTGCCTACAGGTCTTATCACAGGGGTTCGACCTTTGGGACAAAATATGTTGCTCCTTCACGCCCGAAAGGGAAGAAGAGGATGAAGAGGGGTAAAACTGACCGAGCTGCCGCCAAGAAAGGCAAGAAGGTCAAGGAGGTTGCAGAGAAAGGAAAATGTTTCCACTGCAATGGAAGCGGACATTGGAAGAGAAATTGTCCCAAATTCCTGGCCGAGAGGAAGAACCAAGGTAAATATGATTTACTTGTGGTAGAAACATGTTTAGTGGAGAGTAGTGACTCTTCCTGGATATTGGATTCAGGCGCCACTAACCACGTTTGTTCTTCTTTTCAGGAGATTGATTCCTGGCAGCAGCTGCAAGAGGGTGAGGTGACTCTATGGGTTGGATCCAGGGAGCTTGTCTCTGCTGCAGCAATCGGCACGGTGAAGCTGAATTTTGGCGGAAAGTACTTATTGTTAGACAATTTGTACATAGTTCTAGGGTTTACTAGAAACCTTGTTTCTATTTCCTGCCTAATTGAACATTGTATTTCCGTTTCATTTGAATTAAATAAAGCGTTTATTTCTTTCAAAGGGAATGTTATTTGTTCAGCTTCACTTGAAAATAATTTGTATGTTTTAAAACCCAATTCGGTTAAAAGTATTTTGAATCTTGAATCATTTTAAAATCATGAAACACGAAATAAGAAAGCAAAAATTTCTCCAAAAGAAAATGCCCATCTTTGGCATCTACTAGTTAGGTCACATTAATCTCAATAGGATTGAGAAACTAGTGAAGAGTGGACTTCTAAACGAGTTGGAAGAAAACTCTTTGCCAAGATGTGAGTCATGCCTTGAAGGCAAAATGACCAAACGTCCTTTTAGTGGAAAAGGATATAGAGCCAAAGAGCCTCTTGAGTTAGTACATTCTGACCTCTGTGGTCCGATAAATGTTAAAGCTCGGGGCGGTTATGAGTACTTTGTGTCTTTTATAGACGACTACTCTAGATATGGGTACATTTACCTAATGCATAGGAAGTCTGAAACTCTTGACAAGTTCAAGGAGTACAAGACTGAGGTTGAGAACCTCTTAGGTAAATCGCTTAAAACACTTCGATCGGATCGAGGTGGAGAGTACATGGACACTGAATTCAAGGACTATATGATAGAACACGGAATTACGTCCGAACTCTCAGCATCTGGTATGCCACAGCAGAATGGTGTATCGGAGAGGAGAAACAGAACCTTGTTGGACATGGTTTGGTCGATGATGAGCTATGCTCGTTTCCCTGATTCTTTCTGGGGGTACGCAGTAGAGACTGCAGTTTACATTTTGAACAATGTTCCCTCGAAGAGTGTTTATGAAACACCTTTCGAGCTCTAGAGTGGACGTAAAGGCAGTTTACATCACTTCATGATTTGGGGATGCCCAACCCATGTATTGGTGTCAAACCCGAAAAAGTTGGAACCTCGTTCGAAATTGTGCCTATTAAGTAGGTTACCCTAAAGAGACTAGGGGTGGTCCGCATTTCTGATCCTAGGGAAAATAGGGTGCTTGTGTCGACAAACGCCACTTTCCTAGAGAAGACCACGTCGTGGATCATGTACCAAGAAGTAAAATTGTATTGAATGAAATGGACAGTTCATCAGCAAGAATTGCTGATGGGGCTAGTACATCAACAAGTGTTGTTGATCCTAGCACGTCTAGTCAAATCCGTTCCCAAGAGTTGGGAATGCCTCGACGTAGTGGGAGGATCGTGAGACGGCCCGATCGCTTATATGGGTTTAAATGAAACCACGGTTGTCGTTCTCGACGATGATCGTGAGGATCCATTAACCTATGATCAGGCAATGGTTGATGTTGATAAAGATGAATGGATTAAAGCTATGGACCAAGAAATGGAGTCTATGTACTTCAATTCTGTTTGGGAGCTTGTGGATCAACCGGATGGGGTAAAACCTATTGGTTGCAAATGGGTCTACAAGCGTAAGCGTGGCGTAGATGGGAAGGTGCGGACCTTCAAAGCCCGACTAGTGGCAAAGGCTTTTACCACGGTTGAAGGGGTTGACTATGAGGAAACCTTTTACTTTGCTGCCATGGTAAAGTCAATCAGGATCCTTCTGGCCATTGCCGCGTATTATGACTACGAGGTATGGCGGATGGACGCCAAGACGACCTTTCCGAATGGCAAACTTGATGAGACCATCTACATGAACCAAACCCAAAGGGTTCATTGCCCAAGGCCAAGAGCAAAAAGTTTGCTTGCGGCTTCATAGGTCCATTTATGGACCAAACAGAGCCGAGGTCTTGGAATATAAGGTTTGATGAGGTGATCAAATCTTATGGCTTTGATCAAAATGTCGACGAACCTTGTGTCTACAAGAAAATCGTTGACAAAACTATCGCATTTTTGGTGTTGTACGTGGACGATATTCTTCTCATTGGGAATGAGGTAGAATTTCTTCACTTGCCAGTTAAAAGTGGCTAGCTTCACAATTCCAAATGAAAGATTTGGGAGAAGCTCGATGACGTTCTAGGTATCCGAGATAGTCCGAACCTAAGAAGAGCAGAATGCTAGCCTTGTCTCAAAGCGTCTTATATTGACAAGATGTTGTCAAGATATAAGATCTGAGAACTCCAAGAAGGGCTTGCGCCTTTCGGGCATGGGGTTCACTTGTCTAAGGATCGGTGTCCTAAGACTCCTCAAGATGTTGAGGATATGAGACGCATTCCATATGCTTCAGCTGTAGGGAGCCTGATGTATGCAATGTTGTGTACTAGACCATCTGTTATGCCGTAGGAATTGTCGATGAATATCAGTCCAATCCGAGTTAGATCAACGGGGCGGTACCGTAAAGACAATCCTCAAGTATCTTAGGAGAACGAGGAACTACGACTTAGTGTATGATAGTAGGGATTTGATCCTTACGGGATACACAGTTCTCGATTTTCAAACCGATAAGGATTTTAGGAAATCCACCTCGAAATTCGACCTTCATTCGAATGGAGGAGTCAGTATGGCGAAGCATCAAACGAGGATGCATTGCTTTGATTCCACTATGGAAAGCAGTATGTTGCGACTTGTGAAGTCGCAAAGGAAGTTTGTTTGGCTAAGGAAGTTCATGATGAGACTTGAAAGTTGTTCTAAATATGAACTTGCCAATCACGCTGCTCGTGATAACAAAGTGATGCGATGCCAATTCACGTGAACCTCGAAGCCATAAGAGAGGTAAACACATTGAGCGCAAGTATCATCCGTCACGGAAATTGTGCACCATGAGACGTGATGATTCTGCAGAGATAGCATCGGAGCACAATGTAGTTGATCTATTTACAAAGCCCCTCACGGCTAAAGTGTTTGAGGTCACCTCGAGAGTCTAGGTATTCGAGAGCTTCTGACTAGGGCAAGTGGGAGATGTGTAGGCGGGTATTCAATGCCCTAGTTTATTGTTAGTTTTTATTGTAACTCAAATACATTTTGAAATGTACTTTCTCCACTAGCTTAGTCCAAGTGGGAGTTTGTTGGGATTTCTGTCCTAATCTCGTGGTTGTAAAATATTGTTTTGAAATTAATAAGAGTTATTCATTTCTTCACTTTGTGTCTCGCAAATATTTTAAACCTTTCCAATAAACTAAGCTCGGGGTCATTGAATATATGAGAAAACTAGAACTTGAGCGGTGTGTAGTTGACACACAAGGAGAGATCACGTTCGAGTTAATGACCCAACGGTCTCTGATATAAGGATAGGGTTGGAGACCTAATCCACGGATACACTTCGTGGATGCGGCCGCTTTGTATTAGATACAAACGAGGTGATCGACTTCGTTCATGTGGTTGACATGCGAGTGGGGGCATCCTCGCATACAATGAGATTGTACAAGATCGGACCGTGAATTATTAGACTTCTTGATATAACACCGCTAATGCGAAAAAGACTAATAAATTCGTAGATGACCATTAGTGACTCAACTTTGAATCTGAGCGTATTACGGACTCACATGTCTGCGGGTCCGTCCTTTGATTAGTCACAGTGAGGGTGGTCCCAGTCACTCGCCCAATATGCCTATCTTCTCGAGGCGAGAACCAAGTAGAGAGTCGGGAACCTAATTACGGAGATGGAATTCACTCGTTCCAGCCTATAGGGAAACTAGAGGGTTGTTCCTTAGTGTCTTTGTCTCGGGGGCTTGGACAACGAGCGCCCACCTTCTCACCGGCCCGAGAAGGGTGTTGTGTATGGTTGGACCATCACAATATGTTGTTCAATAGAAGAGTAGTGGGGACTTAAGGAACAAGATATAGACACAGGGGTAAAACGGTAATTTGATCCAGCCGTGTCTATGAACAACCTGTGAAGGGTCGACTCATGAGAATTGGTTATATCAGTGGACACGTAATATTCTACACTGATGGGAGTACAGACTACAGGCTTTAGTGGAGTGTTCACCGTAACTAATGAATATTGGTTGGCCAAGGTCAAAGAGTTTGACCGATTAACCTCGGATCATTGGGCCCGCCATTTGTAGGTCCATTAGGTCTCTTGGTTGGCTCAATGCAGGATAAAAGAAGGGTTAAAGTTTTGGTATGAAATTGAAGTGTTCAATTTCACTTTAAGAGTGATTATATCATATACATAATATAATATATAGTTTAATATGAATGAGATTCATAATAAACTATATGTTAGCCTAATTGTTGAATTAAAGGCTAATTGGAGAAATTGATAGAGAGAAAATAAATTGAATGTGATTCAATTTGATTAAATCCACAATTATTGCAAATGAGATTTGCAACATAAGATATGAGATATCTTATATTATATAATTATGTGAATGAGATTTACATAACATATGGTTGTGGTAAAGTGGTAATTATGTGAAGTTGTGAACTTCATCATTCCACTATTTAAACCCTTTGTTAGATGGGTTTGGTAAGCTAAGTTGTCATTTTTGGATTTTGACCTAAGAATCCAAAAGTGGTTTCTCTCTATTCTCTCATTTCTCCACCTCTTCCAAAACAAAAAGGAAGTTCCCACCAACTTCCCTTCTCCTAAAGAGAACAACCAAGAAGATCTATTTCGGTAGTGTTCGAGATCCGTTCGTGGGAAGAGTTCGTGGAGATCGAGGAGCGCGAAGAGTTCGTGATCTGCAAGGAGAGGTTGCTGAATCGATCTACAACAAGTAAGTTATCCTCATCGTTGTAATCTTTTCAGCATGTTTAGCCTAGATCTAATAGGTAGATCGATTTTAATAAGAACATTGCATAATGATACCATGACGATTCGATCGTCTTCCGCTGCGCGGGGATTCTCATTCCCTTCAGAGAGAATTTGAGAGAGCTCTTTTTGGTGAGAATCCAAAAAATGAGCAATCACCTTCCCAATGCCTTCTCACAAAGGCATTATATAATGGTGATAGGTGGAGTTGAAATCTCCACCTATTTACCACTTTACCACAACCTTAGGTTATACAAATCATATTTGCATAACCACATATAATAAGATATCTCATATCTTATTATACAAATCACATTTGTATAATTGTGGATTTTAAATTGAATCACATCCAATTTAATTTCTCTCAATTTAATTTCTCTAAATTAGCACTAATTAATCAATTAGGCTAACCTATAGTTTATTATAAATCTCATTCACATTAAACTATATATTATGTCAATCATATCTCATATAAATGACATAAATACCCTTTTAATGAATTTGAACACTTCAAATCCACACCAAACTATACACCCTCTATCTATCCAGTTTGAGCCAACCGAGGGACCTAATGGATCTACAGATGCCGAGCTCCAATGATCCGAGACTAACTTGTCAAACTCTTTGACCCTGTTATTCAACATTCATTAGCTACGGTAACACTCTACTAAAGCCCATAGCTGCACTCCCATCATTGTAGGACAAGTCGTGTTCATTGATATAACCAATGTCCATGAGTCGACCCTTCACAGTTTGTTCGTAGACACTGCTGGGTCAAATTACTATTTTACCCTTGTGTCTACCTCTTGCTCCTTAAGTCCCATTGCTCCTCTAATGAACAACAACGTTGCATGGTCCAACCATAAACAACATCCCTCTCGGGCCAGTGGGAGGGTGGTCGCCCGTCGTCCAAGCCCTGGAGGCAACACTTAAGGGAACAACCCCTCTAGTTTCCCTAAGTTGGGAATGAGTGAATTCCATCTCGCTTAGTCAAGTTCCCAGCTACCCACGTGGTCCTGTCCCTGAGAAGATAGGCATATTGGGAGAGTAACTGTGACCACCTTCACCCGTACTAGTCAAAGGATAGACCCCGCAGATAGGAGTCCGTAACACGCTCAGGATTAAGGCCGAGTTACTAATGGTCATCTACGAAGTTATTAGTCCTATACTGTCAACGATGTTACATCAGTAGGTCTAATAATTCACGGTCCGATCTTGTACAATCTTATTGCACAGGATGCCCCCACTCGCATGTCAATCACATGAACGAGTTGGATCACCTCGTTTGTATCTAATACAAAGCGGATCGTATCCACAACATCCAGAATTAGGTCTCCAATCCTATCTGTATATTGTAAATCGTTCGGGTCATTAACTCGAACATGATCCTCCCTGGGTGTCCACTACACACCGTTCAAGTTCTAGTTCTCTCATAATTCAATGACCCTGGAGCTTAGTTTATTGGACAAAGTTTGTAAATATGCGAGACACAAAGGGATGAAAAAATAACTCTTATTTATTTCAATAGTGAACATTACAAACATGTACGAGATTAGGACATACTTCCCAACATGACCCACCTTTGTGTATTAACTCTCACCCCCTGTAGTAACTTTTCCTAGCAGGTTGGTTGAACCAAAAAAAGAGGACAAAGATGAAGAAATTCTTGAAACATTCAGGAAGGTGCATGTCAATATACCTCTATTAAATACAATTAAACAAAATTAAACAAATCCCAAGGTATGCTAAATTTTTTAAAGAACTGTGTACCAACAAAAGTAAACTAAAAGAAAAAGAAGGTGTTGTGGTAAGTACAAATGTTTCAACCATGCTTAAAAAGAATATGCCAAAAAAATGCAGAGACCTAGGTATGTTTTCTTTACCCTGTGTTATAGGAAATAAGAAAATAAAGCATGCTATGTTAGATATGGGTGCTTCAATTAATGTTATGTCTCTATTTATTTATCAAGAATGGAAATTGAATGAACTTCAAGATAGATAGATCATATATTCATCCATTATGATTCTTTTAACTATTTTTCACTATAAGTAGATAGATCATATATTCATTCAGTATGAGTAGTAGAAGATGAGCTAGTTCAAGTAAAAGATTTGATATTCCTTATTGATTTTTACATTCTTGAAATGGAAGGTAAATATTCTTCTGCTAAAGCTTCAATCTTCTTAAGTAGACCATTCATGAAAACTACTAATACGAAAATTTATGTAGACGAAGGAGCCTTAGTGGTTGAATTTGATGGAGAAATCACACAATTTAACATTTATGATGCAATAAAATATGTTGATAATGTGCAATCTATTTCTTACGTTGATATCTTTGACTCACTAGTTCAAGAATCTGTAATTGCTGAGTTAGATGATCTGATACTAGAAGACTTAAAGGAAGATGATAAAGACTCGTCATCAGCATCCTCCCTTGAACCAATGAACTCTTAGGTCAAAATTTCTAGTATGAATAACAAAATGATACACTCTGTTGTGCAGGCACCAAGGTTAAAACTAAATGAACTTCCAGATCATTTGACGTACGTATTCTTGGGGGATGCTTACACCCTACCAATCATCATTTCGAAAGAACTCACCACATAACAGGAAGAGAAATTAGTTATGACATTGAAAGAACACAAACTAGCAATTGGGTGGACACTTGTTGACATAAAAGATATAAGCCTAGCTTTGTGTATGCAGAGGATGTTTTTGGAGGAAGATGCTAAACCATCACGAGAATCAAAACGAAGATTGAATCCAACTTTGTAGGAAGTTGTAATGAAAGAAATCATCAAGCTCCTAGAGGCAGGTATTATCTAGTCAATTCTAATAGTGAATGGGTAAGTCCTATTCATGTGGTCCCTAAGAAAACAGGTATGACTATAGTTAGGAATGATAATAATCAGTTAGAACCCATGCAAGTTCAAAATGGTTGGAGAATGTGCATAGATTATAAAAAACTAAATAAAGCAACTAAAAAGGATCCCTTTCCATTACCCTTTATCGATCAAATGATTGAGAGATTAGTTAGTAAACCTTATTTATGTTTTCAAGATGATTTTTCTAGTTTCTATCAACTACATATTACTCAGGAAGATCAAGAAAAAACTACTTTCACTTGTCCATTCGGTACTTTTGCCTACAGGCGTATGCCATTTGGTCTGTGTAACGCTCCAGGTACATTTCAAAGATGCATGATGAGTATTTTTTCTGATTACATAGAAAAATGCATATAAGTGTTCATGGATGATTTTACTGTGTATAGAGAGTCATTTGACGAATGCTTGCATAATTTGACTAAGGTTATGAAATGATGCATTGAAACTATATTAGTGTCAAATTATGAGAAATGTCATTTCATGGCTACTCAAGGTATAGTCTTAGGGCATGTAGTCTCTTCTAGGAGAATAAAAGTGGATAAAGCTAAAATAGATATTATTGCTAACTTACCATATCCCACCAATGTTAGGGAGGTACGAGCTTTTCTTGGTCATGCAGGTTTTTATTGCAGGTTCATCTAAGATTTCTCTCAAGTAGCCCTGCTTATGACCAACATACTCCAGAAAGATGTTACCTTCGAATTTGGGAAGGAGTATAGGGAAGCATTTGACATACTCAAGGAACATCTAACCAGTGCACCAATAATTCATGCACCTCAATGGGGCATTCCCATCAAAATCATGTGTGATGCCAACAACTATGCGGTCGGATGAGTGCTAGGGCAACGAATTGACAAGAAGAACCACACCATCTATTATTCTTGGGGTGTATGCCCTAAACTCGTGTAGTTTGTAATTATTTGATATTCATAAACAAAGTGTTATTTTTCATCAAATCTGTTACTCTCGCATTTTAAACTTAAATCCAATAAACTAAGCTCTAAGATCGTGTATGTGAGATCTTGAACGGTGTGTAGTGGATACACATGTAGGATCGCGTTAAAGTAAATGATCCAAATGGTCTATAGTACATGGATAAGGTTGGGAACCTCATCCTCGTAACACTATGGATGCAACCCATTTTGTGTTTGACACAAACGAGGTGATCCAACTCGTTCAAGTTGACATGCGAGTGGGGCATCTTGTACTACAATGAGATTGTAGAAGACCAAACCGTGAATTATTAGACTATTATAGTAACACCATCGACAAATTAGGACTAATAATTCGTAGATGACCATTAGTGACTCGACCTTAATCTTTAGTGAGTTACAGACTCCTGTCTCCGACAGTTTGTCCTTAGACTAGTACGAGTGAGAGTGGTCAGAGTTGCCGACTCAATATGCCTAACTTCTCACGGACAGAACCTCGTAGGTAGCTGGGAACTTAACTCCGCAAGAAGGAATTCACTCGTTCCTGAGCTAGGGAATTTAGATAGGTTATTCCCTTAAGGACAGAATCCAGGTCTTGAAATGGAGCCTCACCCTCTCACTGGCTTGAGAGGGATGTTGTTTATGGTAGGACCATAAATATGTTGTTCATTAGAGGATCAGTTGTACTTAAGGTACAAGAAGTAGTCACAAGGGTAAAATGGTAATATGACCTAACTGTGACTACGAACGACCTGTGAAGGGTTGACTCACGGGCATTAGTTATATCGATGGACACAACTTGTCCTACAGTTAGGAGAATGCAACTACGAGACTGTTGCGTAAAATGATATTGCAATACTGCAAGTGTATGGGTCAAGTTTTAATATAGTGATTTGAGTACAGAGTATCGTTCTCATGAATGGGTTGCTAGTTTGATTAATTACCAAGATGTTTATTCTAAATTTTATCTAAAGCAACAAAACTTTGATAGAAAATGCAAACAAAGATAGAAAAGTAAATATACAAGTGGAGACACGAACATGATAGAATTGTAGGGAAATTGATTTCACAAGTTAATTCCTTATTTAACGCATACAATGAATTATGGTTGTGAATTTATAAACAAGAAGTGAAGTACTCAAAAGAATCTTTTGACCCATGATGAGCCTAATGCACAACGATAAATCCTAAAGTTTTCTTATGAATTTTAAAAGCATGCACGACATTAAGCAACTTCTTAAATGTTTCTCATAGAATTCTCGGTTACTCTTGAAAGGGAATTGAATCCCGTGCGAAAGCGATTAATCGCATTTGCTCTCAATTGTGTGACGTAGAAACACTCAAAAACATAAAATCTAAGCTAAGCATACATATTGAAAGCATAAATGAGGATTAGATGATTACCTTTGAGGACCAATTCTTCACGTGGTTCCTCGTCGTCTACGAGCTCCTCTTCTCTACGAGCGAATCCTCGAACCCGCCAAAAGACCTTCTCGGTTGTTCTCTAGGAGAGGGAGAGAGGTGGGATCTCCTTTTGGATTAGGGAGGTTTTGAGAGAGAGCTTGAGGGAACTCTTGTGTTTTCCTTAGATGCAAAACTACACAAATGGTTTAAAAAACCCAAAATGCATCCAAAAGGATGCTTTTATAGGCAATGTGGGTGGAGACAAATTCTCCACCTATTTTGCCACTAACTCCACATATTATGCATAAATGCATAATTTAAGGTGTCAAACACCTTATTATATGAATCATATTCACATAATGTGGAGAAATTAGATTTAATTAAATCCAATTTCATCTGTCCAAAATTCTACCATTGGTTATGTCCTAATTCCATAATTAGACACAATTAAGTTCAATATGATTATATCAATCATATCACATATAATTGATATAATCTTTAAATTTGAACTTGAACATTTCAAATTCATTCCAAAACTTTATACCCTCTATTAATTCCATGTTGAGCCAACCGAGTGACCTAATGGACCTACAGATCATGAGCTCCAACGATACGAGATTGACTAATCAAACTCGTTGATCCCGTCAATCAACATTCGCTAACTACGAGTCACTCCATTAAAGACTCGTAATTGCACTCTCCTTACTGTAGGATAAGTTGTGTCCATTGATTTAACCAATGCCCGTGAATCAACCCTTCACAGGTCGTTCGTAGTCACAGCTGGTTCAAATTACCGTTTTACCCCTATGACTACTTCTTGCACCTTAAGCACCACTAATCCTCTAATGAACAACAAAATTATGGTCTGGCCATAAACATTATCCCTCTCAGGCCTGCAAGAGGAAGGGTCCCCATTGTTCAGGACCTGGATTCAACTCTTAAGGGAACAACCCGTCTAGTTACCCTAGAATGGGAACGAGTGAATTTCTTCTTGCGAAGTTGAGTCCCCAGCTCCCTACAAGGTTTCATCCCTTAGAAGGTAGGCATATTGAGTCGGCAACCTTGCCCACTCTCACCCGTACTAGTAAAAGGATAATCCCCGACAGACAGGAGTTTGCAACTCACTCATGATTCAGGTTGAATCACTATTGGTCATCGTTTGAATTATTAGCCATAACTTATCAATGGTGTTACTAGATTAATCTAATAATTCTTGGTCCAGTCTTGTACAAACTCTTTGATGGAGATCCAATCCCCTTGAGCAGCGGAAACGAGTTTGGAATTGAAATTGCTTGATTGTTTTGGTTAGAAACAAAAACCAGTACATTGATAAAACAGAACAAACATGTATTATATTTTCTAATCTAATTAGGCATGGAGATTAATCATGCAAACATACTTAAGTTTAACAATTAAACTAAAAGAGAGAAAAGGGTTTGCCTTTGAAGTTTTTCCTCGATTAGTAACTCTTTGCTCCTAGAGATCAGCAACTCAACAACACTTCTCTGTTCTTTTCTTCCAACAGGACACCAACCATACAGAAAACCTCCTATCCTCTGAATGCTTAGATCATCCTAGGTGGGAAGGGTTCCAACAATTAGAAAATTGGGAATTCTAGAGAGTGAAAGAGAGAATTCTTGTTTTGTTTAATCAAAATTGTCAATGATCGATCGATTGTCTTTGCTCTTCTCACCAGGAGAAAAGCCTCACAGTGGGCAACTCCTCACTCCCTATCGAGGGGGAGTTGGGGAGTAATGGGAACGCGTCATCATGACACGTTCCCTAATTAATTAATAAACTAATTAAATATATTTAATTAAATCTAAAATAATTAAATATTATTTAATCATTTTACCCTTTAATCTATAGTTTAATGCACATCAAATGTACATTAAATTTTAACCTTTAGTTTTCAAATATGAATCACATTCACATTTGAATTTAATATTTGAACTCTTTCAAATATTTAATTCTCTCATATAATTTAATATGAATCATATTCACATTAAATTTATAATATATAGTTCGAAAACTATATTATATCGTATCAATATACATTAAGTTTATTCCCTTATGAATTTGAACATTTCAAATTCAAATGATCTAAGAACCCTTTACGAGCTAGAAGGTGGACCTAATGGACCTACAGATCAGAAGCTCCAACGATACGAGATTGCTTGGTTAATCTCATTAACCTCCCAACCAACATTCGTTAACTGCAGGAACACTCCACTAAAGTCCCGCAGTTGCACTCTTCTCACTGCAGTTATATTTCTGTGTCCACAGATATTGACCAATAACAGCAAGTCAATCTTTCACGAATGTTCGTAACACCAGCTGGTTCAAATTACCGTTTTACCCCTGGGTTACATCTTGTGCCTTTAAGTACTAGTGCTCCTCTAATGAACATTTTGTTTGTGGTCCTACCAACAAAAAGAGTCCCTCTCGGGCCAATGAGAGGGTCGGGCCCTTTATTCAAGTCCCGGAGACACCACTTAAGGGAACATTCCTCTACTTACCCTAGTAGGCGGGAAGGAGTGAATTGTTGGGATTTATGCCCTAAACTTGTGTAATTTTGATTAATTAAATAAAGTGTTATTTGTTTTGATAGAATTACAGTCTTACTTTATAAATCTAATAAACTATACTCCAAGGTTATAACATTTATCTTGAACATCAGTGTAATGGACATTATTTGGGTTGAGTTCAAGAATATAACCTAAATGGTCTACGGTATAAGAATAAGGTTGGAAACCTCATTCTGGTAACACCATGGATGCGACCCACTTTGTAATTAGTACAAATGAGGTAATCCAACTCATTCATGTAGTTGACATGCGAGTGGGGGCATCCTGTATGAAGAGTTCATACAAGATCGGATCATGAAATTATTAGTCTAACCAATTGTAACACCAAGTATGTGATAAGACTAGTAATTTATAGATGGTCATTAGTGACTCAACCTGAATCCTGAGAAGGTTAAGAACTCCTGCTTATAGGGGTTTGTCCTTAGACTAGTATGGGTGAGAGTGACCTGTAGCCAACTCAATAAGCCTACCTTCTCGTGACGTAACCTCGTAGGTAGTGGGAACTTAAGCATGCAAGATGGAATTCACTCATTCCTACACTAAGGAATTAGATAGGTTGTTCCCTTAAGAAATGACTCCGAGTCTTGAACAACGGGGCCTCGCCCTCTATGAGGGTATGTGTCTAAGGTAGGACCTTAGACTTGTTGTTCATTAGAGGATCAGTGGTGCTTAAGGAACAAAGAGGTAATCACAGGGGTAAAATGGTAATTTGACCCAGCTGTGATTACGAGCAACCTGTGAAGGGTCGACTCATAGCTAATGACTATATCAATGGACATAATATTGTCTACAGTGAGGAGAGTGCAGCTACAAGTCTATAGTGGAGTGACTTGTAGTTAATGAATATTGATTAACTGGATCAAAGAGTTTGATCCGTTAATCTCACATCATTGGAGCTCATGAACTATAGGTCCATTAGGTCCCTATGTTGGCTCAATATGGTAATATTGAGGGTGTAGGAATGAAATTGAAGTGTTCAATTTCATACATGAAGTATTATATCAATTATATATGATATAATTGATATAATATATAGACTAAAAAGATATGGTAATATAAACTATATACTAAAAAGAGAATAAAGGAGGGGTAGGATGGTCATTTCCATCCTATTTCCCTATATATATGGTTGCATGAGATGCAACTAGGTTAAGGAATTCAAGCTCTTTGTTGTGTTGTTGGAAGGGTTCCAAAACACACATCTCTCTCACAAAATATCTCACCTCTCCTAAAGGGAACCCACCTTCCTCCCTCACCTAGAGAACAACGGAGAAGATCTGGTGGTAGTGTCGGTGTTCGTTCGAGTTCCAGTTGCTGAGATCGTGATCGTGGGAGAGAGGAACACTTGAAGAAAGGTTCTTCAAAGGTAACTTTATTGTTGTCCATTATATCCATATGCTTAATCTAGTTATATATGTTCTTGAATTATATCGTTGTAATTAAATCAAGAGCGCGCGATTCCCAATCGCTTCCGCTGCGGGACTCCGATTCCCTTCATGAATTCCATCTTGCTAAGTTAAGTTCCTAGCCGCTCACTCGGTCTTGTCCCCAAGAAGGTAGGCATATTGAGTCGGCGAATCTGGTCACTCCCACCCATACTAGTCAAAGGACAATCCCTCGCGAATAGGAGTTCGTAACCTGCTCAAGATTGAGATCAAGTTGCCTAGGTCATCCTAGTGAAATAGAAACCTAACTAGTCAATGGAGTTCTAGCTAGAGGTCTCTATTTCGTGGTCTGGTCTTATGTAATCTCATTACATAGGATATCCCCACTCACATGTCATCTACATGAACACGTTAGGAACACAGTGTTTGTATCAAAAACAAAGTGGGCCACATCCATAGTTTTACCAGGGTAAGGTATCCAAACCTTATCCCCTAACTATAAACCTTTTAGAATGTATTTCGAACCAAGATCCTCTATATGTACACTACATTCAGTTAAAGATACATTTAATAACCTTGGATGTTTAGTTTATTGGATTTAGGGTTTATACAAAAGGCAAACTCGTAGATAACGAACAATAACTCTTTATTGAAATAATAACATTTTATTACATTAATTAGAACATAATTACAAACTACGAGTTTTAGGGCACAAACCCAACAAACTCCCACTTGAACTAGAACTCTAGTGGGGTACATCATAATCTAAAACAGTGGTTACAGAGATAAAATAAAATAAAATAAACTAGGGCATCCATATACCCCATTACATATCTCCCACTTGCCCTAGATTAGCCTATGTACTCGTCTCGTAGGCCTAGACTCTCCAGATGACCCTCGAACACTTTAGTCGTGAAAGTCTTTGTAAATGGATCAACAATATTGTGCTCCGAAGCGATCTTCGTGACTGCCACATCTCCTCGTTGCACTATTTCTCGTATCAGGTGATACTTCCTCTCGATGTGTTTTCCTCGCTTATGGTTGCGAGGTTCCTTCGAATTGGCTACCGCACCACTGTTGTCACAATATAAGGTGATGGAAAATTCCATATTTTGAACGACTTCCAAATCAGTAAGGAATTTCCTTAGCCAAACAGTCTCCTTAGCTGCTTCACAAGCGAAGCAGCGCATACTCAACCTCCATCATGGAGTCAGCGATGCATCCCTGCTTGATGCTTCGCCATACTATAGCTCCACCGTTAAGGGTGAAAACTGATCCCAATGTGGATTTCCGAGAATCCTTATCAGTTTGAAAATCAGAATCAGTGTATCCAGTAAGGATCAAATCCTTAGTCCCATACACAAGCGTATAGTCCATCATTCTTCTAAGATACTTGAAGATATTTTTAATCGTTGTCCAAATGCTCACAACCTGGATTGACCGGTGGTACCTCACCGACTATTCTCACTGCATAACAAATGTCTGGCCTCGTGCACAACATAGCATACATTAAGCTACCTACTGCAGAGGCATAGGGAATACGTCTCATATCTTCAACTTCTTTAGGTGTCCTAGGACACTGTTACTTAGACAGATGAACTCCATACCTGAAGGGTAACAAGCCCCTCTTGGAATTCTGCATCAAATATCGGGACAACATTTTGTCGATATAAGACGCTTGAGACAGAGCTAGCGTTCTGTTCTTGCGTTTTCTAAAGATCTGAATCCCAAGAACATTTTGCGCCTCTCTCAAATCTTTCATTTGGAATTGGGTCGCCAGCCAATTCTTTATGTCAGTAAGGTATCCTAGATCATTCCCAATGAGTAGGATATCATCCGCATAAAGCACTAATAAAGCTACTTTGTCGTTGATGGTCCTCTTGTAAACACAAGGCTCATCAACGTTTTGGTCAAAGCCATAAGACTTGATCACAGTATCAAATCTTATATTCCAAGATCTAGATGCTTGTTTCAACCCATAAATGGATCGATTGAGCTTGCAAACTTTTTGCTTCTGACCTTGGGTTATGAACCCTTCGGGTTGAGACATATAGATGCTCTCGTCAAGATTACCATTCAAAAAGGCAGTCTTCATGTCCATTTGCAAAATTTCATAATCATAAAAAGCGGTTATGGACAAGAGTATCCTGATTGACTTCAGCATAGCAATAGGAGAAAAAGTTTCTTCATAATCAACTCCTTCCCTTTGGGTAAAACCCTTTGCTACAAGTCTAGCCTTAAAGATTTGTACCTTTCCGTCTGCATCTCTCTTTCTCTTATAGATCCATTTACACCCTATGGGTCTAACCCCTTCAGGTTGGTCTACAAGTTCCCATACTGAATTGAAGTCCTTGACTCCATTTCAAGGTCCATGGCTCTGATCCATTGGTCATTGTCTACGTCATTCATTGCCTGTTTATAAGACAATGGATCTTCTACGCCGTCATCAGGTATGACGACTTGAGTTTCAGCTAAGCTCAAGTAGCGGTCATGTTGGGAAACAACCCTCCCACTGCGTCGAGGCATTCCCAACGATTGAGAAGGACGAGACTGACTTGAGGTTCTGGCTTCTCCATCAACTCTTGATGAAGGTCCAGCTTGATCAACAACTCTTGTTGGTTCATCTTTAGCTTCATTTCGCACTAATTTACTACGCGGTTTATGGTTCCTCATGTGATCTTCCTCCAAGAATGTGGCGTTTGTCGATACAATCACCTAATTTTCTTGTGGGTCGTAGAAAAGACCACCTCTCGTTTCTTTAGGATAGCCAACAAATTGGACAATCTTGAACGAGGTTCCAGGTTCTTTGGGTTTGTCACTAGCACGTGTGTCGGACAACCTCAAATCCTGAAGTGTTGTAAACTAGGTTTACGCTCCATCCACAATTCAAAAGGTGTTTTTGAAACACTCTTTGATGGAACCGTGTTCAAGATTTGAACTGCAGTCTCTACTGCGTACCCCCAAAACGAGGTAGGCAATTGAGCATAGCTCATCATAGAACGAACCATGTCCAACAAGGTTCTATTTCTCCTTTCTGACACACCATTTTGCTGTGGTGTATTAGGTGTTGAGAGTTGAGATTTAATTCTATGTTCTATCATATAGTACTGGAATCTCAAATCCATATACTCTCCACCTCGATCGGATCGAAGTGTTTTAATGGTTTTCCCTAATGCGTTATCTACTTCAGCCTTATACTCTTTGAAATTTTCAAGAGCCTCAGACTTATGATGCATTAGGTATAGATAACCATACCTCGAATAATCATCTATGAATGAGATGAAATACTCGTACCCTACTCGAGCTTTAACGTTCACCGGACCACAAAGATTCGAATGTACAAGTTCTAAGGGCTCTAAGGCTCTGTAACCTTTTCCAGTAAAAGGTCGCTTGGTCATTTTACCTTCCAAGCAAGATTCACAAGGAGGTAAAGAATCATCTTCTAACTTATTTAGAAGTCCATTCTTAGATAATCTCTCAATCCGGTTGAGATTTATATGACCAAGTCTAAGATGCCATAGATAGGTATTGTTTTGAGAAATTTTTTGCCTTTTACTTTGAGTGTTAGTAGTTTTAAACATCTCATGATTCAAAATTGCTTTAGTTCTATTCGATTTAAGTACATACAAGCCGTTTTCTAACTTAGCACAACAAATATTGATACCTTTCTTTAGAATGAACGCTTCATTGAATGAAAAGGTAATACAGTAGCCAAGTTCAATTAAACAATAGATAGAAATTAAGTTCCACTTAATTTTAGGAACTATATACATATTTTCTAAAAATAAAAATCTATCTCTAAAAAACAGCTTGGCATCTCCCACTGCACGAGTTGAGACGACGTCTCTCGTTCCGACCCTGAGCGTCATCTCACCCTCTTCGAGCTCCTTGAAGGAACTAGTTTCCTGAAACAAAGAGAAAACGTGATTAGTGGCTCCTGAATCAAGTATCCATGTAAAATCATCATTTTTCACTAAATAAGTTTCAAGAACAAGCAAATCTAATTTAACTTTCTTCTCTTTGAGCTCAGCAAGGTATTTTTGGCAGTTTCGCTTCCAATGCCCATCCACGTTGCAATGGAAACATTTTCCTTTGTCTGCAACCTTGGCCTTTCCCTTGCCATTATCAGCAGCAGGTTCCTTCCCTTTTTTTCCTATCTTCTTCTTTTGGGTCTTCTTAAGCCCAGAAGATGAACCACAAGACTTAGTCCTAGAGGATGAACCCTTCTGGAACCTTCTGGAATGGGCAAACAGATTTTCCTCTCCATCAGCCTATCCCTTATTCTTCATAAGAGACTAGAAAGTTTGTAGTTCATTAAGGAGAGTAGTCAGGTTATACTCTATCTTGTTCATCACCGCATTGTTGCGGAACTGCAGGAAACTCTTCGGAAGAGATTCTAGGATGAACGAGACCTGACTTTGCTCGTTAATGACGGCTTCGTTCATCTCAACCACGTTGAAGTGGACCATCAGATCGAGAACGTGTTCTCTCACTGATGACCACTCTTTCATACGGGAGTTATAAACGTATTTGAGGGATTCGTGTCGAAGCTTTCTAGATGGTTGTCCACACATATCCTTCAACGAACTCATGATCTCACGAGCTGAGAGCATGCTCTCGTGCTTTTTGGCTAGAACTTCAGAAACACTAGACAAAATATAGACCTTGGCCTTGTCATTGGCCTTGATCCAGTGATGGCCGTGACGCCTCCTTAATGTGATTGAGGAGCGTTTGAGCGAGGACTGAGGACATTCCTCAGTCAGCACAAACTGAAGGTCGTCAACAACAAGAATCGTATTCAAGTTGGATTCCACGTAGTAAAGTTCTCACCAGTTAAACGATCGCTTTTTAGTAAGGCTATTATTGAGGACGACATGCTGAAAATCCAAAAATAGTTCTAATTAGTTATGTCTTTTAACCCATTATAAAACCAATCATATTTAGAAAAATTATTAAAGAACCCTAGTATTTAAACTAAACCCAGTGTTTGAATTAAACCTTTAATTTTGCAACGATATTTCAAGGGTTTAGAACAAAAGCCTCCGTCGGGCGGTGAGTCATTCCTCCCCTTAATTGAGACTTTCTCAGCTAATTCTCACTACCAGAACATCTCATGTCCCAATGATCCTTTGCTACCGTTTGTTTGGTCAAGGACTTGTTAACTAGCTTAACTCATCCCGTAAATGTGACCCTACCATTTTCAGATCTCATAGGTCCGAGCCAACAGGCTACTATTAAGAAAGACAACTGTTGGCAAATTACATAAGAGACCCTATCCATTTCTGGAGTTCGCGGTGTTCCGATCCCTATAGTCAGGCCCTCCGTAGGGTTTGGTTGTTCCAAGACAACCTAGCAGGTGGACTATAGAAATCTCACTGTGCGACCTAATGGAGGAGACTGTAGAATACGTTGACACGCGTCCTGCTCCCATTTACTATGGATGCTTCCCTCATTCACCTTGGTATTGAACCATGCAAACACATACCGTAGGGGGATGCCCTATTGACGCCACGTAGTCGAGCATGGAACTCACGGTGTGAACTCTTGAGGACGTGAGAGTAAACTCGATGCGAACATCTCGTTTTCTCCCACTGAAGCTCCTAAGATTAGGGTATAGGTTTAACTTAGTCGGATTTTGGCTAAAAGAATCTATCTAAGTCTATGCCTACTATAACTATTATAACTAGGTCTTTTAACCTTATGTCTAGGTGAATAAACATTGTAATTACCTAGATATAAAATAGAACTAATGTTAATTCAACTCAAGCTCTGGATCAGTTCCTAGGTAGAAGGTGTTTCGTTAACCGTCAGCTTAAGTACCCCCAACCTTAGACAGAACTTTACCAGTAGAGTTCCCTTATAACCAAAGTCCTAATGTCCTGCTATATTTTAAACTATTTAAAATACTATGTAAGACTTATTTCTAATCCTATTAGAAATTAAAACTTAGGTCTAAATTAATTTTAAACAATTTAAAACTAATTTAAATTTTAACCCAAGTTCCTATGTTTGCATGGATTTCTTTATTATAGGTTATGGTTTCTAAAACCCTTTAATTTATAACTTTTATAAATTTAACAATTAACCTATGACAAAGAAACTATATTATAAAACCAACAATTATTTTTCAAATTGGAATTATAAAAAAAAATCAACTAATTGAATAAATAAATTACTTAAAATAAAATAACATTTATTTTAAACTAAGTAATTATATGCTCCATGCAATTTATTTTTCATATAATCTAATTATAACATTTATAATTAATTACCCATAAAAAATAAATTAATGATGCATTTAAACCATATTTATATAACATTTATACAAATAAAAAATGCATGAACATGCTTATCCTAAGGTGGGAAAAAATCTAAATGACATTCATAAAGAAATACAGTTGTAAAACCGGAATAAATTGGCCCCTAAAGAGCAAAATAATAAAATTACTCTAATTTTATTACATAAACCGATCCAAAACTCATTGAACCGGGCTTGAATCGCTCGAACCAGACCAAAACCAACTTAACCGTCACATCGATCTGCAACTGCTAGAAAAACATCATGGCGTTGCAACGCCCGCTTCGTCTGCGCTCGCACCTGCTATCGGAGTAGCGTTGCAACGTCGCTGACCCCTGAAGCTCCCGCGTCGATAGGGATGTTGCGCGTTGCAACGCTGATGAACGGCGCAAATGTCGCTGTTTGCGTTGCGGCCAGCCGCTTCGACGCAGCTTTCCTCTTGAACACAAAGGCAGAATCTTCAAATTCTCCTTCGATTCTCAACCGAATTGCATGAAAATGGTCCCGAACGACTCTCACCAAATCAATGCAAGTTTGTTTCAACCAAAGAAAACAAGCATTGCTCTAATACCATTTGATGGAGATCTAATCCCCTTGAGCAACAGAAACGAGTTTGGAATCGAACTTGTTTGATTGTTTTGGTTAGAAACAAAAACCAGTACATTGATAAAACAGAACAAACATGCATTATATTTTCTAATCTAATTAGGCATGGAGATTAATCATGCAAACATGCTTAAGTTTAACAATTAAACTAAAAGAGAGAAAATGGATTACCTTTGTAGTTTTTCCTCGATTAGCAACTCCTTGCTCCTAGAGATCAGCAACTCAACAACACTTCTCTGTTCTTTTCTTCCAACAGGACACCAACCATACAGAAAACCTCCTATCCTCTGAATGCTTAGATCACCCTAGGTGGGAAAGGTTCCAACAATTGGAAAATTGGGAATTCTAGAGAGTGAAATAGAGAATTCTTGTTGTGTTAAATCAAAATTGTGAATGATCGATCGATTGTCTTTGCTCTTCTCACTAGGAGAAAAGCCTCACAGAGGGCAACTCCCCACTCCTTATCGAGGGGGAGTTGTGCAGTAGTGGGAACGTGTCATCATGACACGTTCCCTAATTAATTAATATATTTAATTTAATCTAATTTAATTAAATATAAAATGATTAAATCTTATTTAATCATTTTACCCCTTAATCTATAGTTTAATGCACATCAAATGTACATTAAATTTTAACCTATAGTTTTCAAATATGAATCACATTCACATTTGAATTTAATATTTGAACTCTTTCAAATATTTAATTCTCTCATATAATTTAATATGAATCATATTCACATTAAATTTATAATATATAGTTCGAAAACTATATTATATCGTATCAATATACATTATGTTTATTCCCTTATGAATTTGAACATTTCAAATTCAAATGATCTAAGAACCCTTTACGAGCTAAAAGGTAGACCTAATGGACCTACAGATCAGAAGCTCCAACGATACGAGATTACTTGGTTAATCTCATTAACCTCCCAACCAACATTCGTTATCTGCAGGAACACTCCACTAAAGTCCCGCAGTTGCACTCTTCTCACTGCAGTTATATTTCTGTGTCCACGGATATTGACCAATAACAGCAAGTCAATCCTTCACGAATGTTCGTAACACCAGCTGGTTCAAATTACCGTTTTACCCCTGGGTTACATCTTGTGCCTTTAAGTACTAGTGCTCTTCTAATGAACATTTTGTTTGTGGTCCTACCTACAAACAGATTCCCTCTCGGGCCAATGAGAGGGTCGGGCCCTTTGTTCAAGCCCCGGAGACACCACTTAAGGGAAAATTCCTCTACTTACCCTAGTAGGCGGGAAGGAGTGAATTCCATCTTGCTAAGTTAAGTTCCCAGTCGCTCACTCGGTCTTGTCCCCAAGAAGGTAGGCATATTGAGTCGGCGAATCTGGCCACTCTCACCCATACTAGTCAAAGGACAATCCCTCGCGAACAGGAGTTCGTAACCTTCTCAGGATTGAGATCAAGTTGCCTAGGTCATCCTAGTGAAATAGAAATCTAACTAGTCAACAGAGTTACAGCTAGAGGTTGCTATTTCGTGGTCCGGTCTTATGTAATCTCATTACATGGGATATCCCCACTCACATGTCATCTACACGAACACGTTAGGATCACAGTGTTTGTATCAAATACAAAGTGGGCCACATCCATAGTTTTACTAGGGTAAGGTACCCAAACCTTATCCCCTAACTATAGATCCTTTTGGTTGTATCTCGAACCGAGATTCTCTATATGTACACTACATTCAGTTAAAGATACATTTAACAGTCTTGGATGTTTAGTTTATTGGATTTAGGGTTTATACAAAAGGCAAACTTGTAGATAACGAACAATAACTCTTTATTGAAATAATAACACTTTATTACATTAATTAGAACATAATTACAAACTACGAGTTTTAGGGCACAAACTCCAACCCGCTTTGCACAGGATGCCCCCACTCGCATGTCAACTACATGAACGAGTTGGGTCGCATCTATAGTGTTAACAGGATGAGGTTCCCAGCCTAATCCATTTACTATAGACCATTCGGGTCACATTCTAAATGTGACCCTTGAGCTTAGTTTATTGGATTTAAGTTTGTAATTGCGAGAATACAAGTTTAAAGGAAAAATAAAAACTTTATTCATTTCCTCAAATAATTACAAATACACGAGTTTAGGGCATAAGTCCCAACAAACTCCCACTTGTCCTAAAGCTAGTGGAGTACATAGAATATTACAATAATGAAAATACAATAAACTAGGGCATTGAATACCCTTTGATACAATACTCCCACTTTCCTTAGTCAAGTTCTAATGTGTAAACCTAGAGTTTCTAGGTGACCCTCGAACAACTTAGTTATGAGTGTCTTTGTAAATGATCAGCAGCGTTGTGCTCCGATGTTATCTTCGTGATGATAACGTCTCCTAGGTGCACAATTTCTCGTATCAAGTGATACTTTCGTTCGATGTGTTTTCCCCTTTTGTGACTACGAGGTTCTCTCGAGTTGGCCATGACAATGTTGTTATCACAATAAAGGGTGATTAGGAGGTTCATATTTGGAACGACTTCCAAATCAGTCATGAACTTCCTAAGTCATACTGCCTCTTTAAGCTGCTTCACAAGCTGCTACATTCTCAGCCTCCATAGTGGAGTCAGCAATGCATTCTTGCTTGATGCTTCGCAAGAATATTGCCCCTCTATTAAGAGTGAACTCTGACCCCAAAGTGGATTTCCTAGAATCCTTATCAGTTTGGAAGTCAGAGTCCGTGTATCATGTAAGGATCAGATCTTTAGCCCCATACACGAGCATATAGTCCTTCGTTCTCCTAAGATACTTAAGGATTGCTTTTACCGCAGTCCAGTGATCTAATCCTGGATTGGATTGATACCTACTGATAATTCCAACTGCATAATAGATGTTGGGTCGAGTACACAACATGGCGTACATGAGGCTACCTACAGATGATGCATAAGGGATTCGTCTCATATCCCCAACCTCTTGAGGTGACTTAAGACATTGTTCCTTTGACAAATGAACCCCGTGCCTGAAAGGTAATAAACCCTTCTTAGAGTTCTGCATCTTATATCGAATCAACATTTTGTCGATGTATGTACGATGCTTGAGACAATGCTAGTGTTTTGTTTTTGTGGTTCCGGACGATCTGGATCCCGAGAACGAACTGCGCTTCTCCCAAATCTTTCATTTGGAATTGCGTAGCCAACCAGTTTTTAACGTCAGTGAGGAATCCTACATCATTCCCAATGGGTAGGATATCATCCACATACAACACTAGAAAAGCGACAATACTGTTGATTATCTTCTTGTATACACAAGGTTCATCAACATTTTGATAAAAGCCATAAGATTTGATAGATTCATCAAACCTTATATTCCAAGACCTAGAGGCTTGTTTCAACCCTGGATCGTTTCAGCCTGCAAACCTTTGCTCATGGCCTTGTTCAATGAACCCTTTGGGTTGGTCCATGTAGATGTTTTCGTCAAGATTGCCATTTAGAAAGGTCTTCTTGACATCCATTTTCCATACTTGATAGTCATAATATACAACAATGGCAAGAAGGATCCGTATAGACTTGATCATGGCAATAGGAGAAAAGGTTTCCTCATAGTCAACCTCTTCTCGTTGGGTATAGTCTTTTGCCACGAGTCTAGCTTTGAAGGTTTGTACCTTCCTATCTACACCACGTTTCTCTTGTAGATCCATTTGCAACCTATGGGGTTAACCCCATCAGGTTGGCCCACAAGATCCCAAACGTAATTCAAGTACATAGACTCCATTTCTTGGTCCATGGCTTTTATCCATTCGTCTTTGTCAATGTCATCCATTGCTTGATCATATGACAGTGGGTCCTCGCAATCATCATTAGATGTGACAACTTGGGTTTCAGTTAAATCCATGTAACAGTCAGGCTGTGTAACAACCCTCTCACTACGTCGAGGCTCTCTCAACTGTTGAGATGGACAACTTTGACTAGACGAGCTAGGGTCAACAACTTTTGTTGGTTTCTTAGCATTGTCAGTAACTTTTATTGACATACTGTCTAACTCTTTTAACAAGATTTTACTTTTAGACTTGTGATCCCTAATGTGGTCTTTCTCAAGAAAAGTGGCGTTTGTTGACGCAAGCACCCTGTTTTCTATAGGATCAAAAAATAGACCATCTCTCGATTCTTTAGGGTAGCCCACAAACAGGCATAATTTTGAATGAGGTTCCAATTTCTTCAGATTTGTCACTAGCACATGAGTTTGACATCCTCAAATTCTAAAATGACATAAACTATCTTTACGTCCTTTCCAGAGTTCATAAGGTGTTTCAGAAACACATTTCGAAGGAACATTGTTCAAAATGTATACTGCAGTCTCCACTCCATAACCCCCAAAATGTGTCAGGGAGATGAGCATGACTCATCATCGACCGAACCATGTCTAACAGGGTTCTGTTTCTCCTTTTCGATACACCGTTTTGCTGTGGCATACCAGGTGCTGAGAGTTAGGACGCTCTTCCATGTTCTATCATATCGTCCTAGAATTCATGATCCATGTACTCTCCACCTTGATCAGATCGAAGTGTTTTGATGGATTTACCTAAAAGGTTCTCAACCTCGGTTTTATATTCCTTGAACTTTTCAAGTGCCTTAGATTTCTGATGCATCCTTGAATAATCATCTATAAAAGAGATGAAGTATTCATACCCACCTCGGGCTTTAACACTCATCGGACCACAAAGGTCTTAGTGTACAAGCTCCAAGGTTTCCTTGCTCTATAACCTTTTCCACTAAAAGGTCATTTGGTCATTTTGCCTTCAAGGCATGATTCGCATACAGGTAAAGAACTTTCTTCTAACTCTTTTAGAAGTTCGTTCTTCACCAATCCCTCAATCCTATTGAGGTTTATATGACCTAATCTTAGATGCCAAAGATAGGCATTTTGTTTAGGAGATACTTTTTGCTTTTTATTAGTTTGTGTATTTGTTGTTTTAAATAATTCAGTATTCAAAACCATTTTAACTGAATTAGGTTTCAAACATACAAATTATTTTCAAGTAGAGTTGTACACAATTCTAAACCTTTCAATGAAATAAACGTTTATTAAATTGAAACGAAATTAAAATACATTGACTAATAAGGAAAGAAACAGAAATTAGGTTTCTAGCAAACCTTGGAACTATATACACATTATCTAATAACAGTATTTTCTTGCCAAATAGTAGCTCCACCGTGCCCACTGCTACAACTGAGACAACATCTCCATTTCCAACTCTGTATGTTATCTCCTCTTCCTGTAGTTGCTGCAAGGAACCAGTTTTCTGAAAAGAAGAGCAAACGTGGTTAGTGGCCCCTGAATCTAATATCTCGGTAGAGTTATCACTCTCCACTAAGCATGTTTCAACAAAAAGCAAATCAAATTTACCTTCTTTCTTCTTATCGACCAGGTATTTGGGGTAGTTACGCTTCTAGTGCCCATCTACGTTGCAGTAGAAACATTTTCCTTTTTCTACAGCGTCCTTGACCTTCTTGCCCTTCTGGGCGGCAGCGCGGTTAGCTTGTTTCCCTTTGGTCACCTTTTTCATATTCTTCTTCTTCCCTTTCGAGCTTGAAGAAGATGAGGCTAAGGATTTGGTCCCCGAGGACAAACCTCTGTGAAAATATCGTTGGGCAACATTTGCCTCACCCTCATGTCGCCTAACTTTCATCAGAAACTGGAAGGTGAAGGGAATAAAACTCCCGCAGCGGAAAAAACGATTGAACCGTCGTAGATTCGTTATGAAAATATTTTCTCAAAATCATTTCTATCCTATAGAAACTAGGCTAAACATGCAATTTAGAAGGAAAAACAGCAAGAATTTACTTACTTGTTGAAGAACCTTTCTTCACGATTTCCTTCTCCAACCACGAACACTTCGCGTTCTCGATCTCAACGATCACGATCTCACCAAACCTCGAACAATTTGGACACCTCCGAAAGGCCTTCTCGATTGTTCTCCTTAGGTAGAAGGAGAGTAGTGAGACTCCTTTGGTAAAGGGAATGGAGAGAAGTTGAGAGAAGGTTGAGAGAGTTTTTGAGTTTCTTTTTGGTGAGATTCCAAAACATGAAACAATGCTTACCAAAACCCTTCTTGCAAAGACTTTAAATAATGGTGATAGATGGAGTTGAAATCTCCACCTATTTACCATTTTACCACAACAGTAGGTTATGCGAATCATATTTGCATAACCACATATAATAAGATATCTCATATCTCATTATTCAAATCACATTTGTATAATTGTGTTTTTTAAATTGAATCACATTCAATTTAATTTCTCTCAATCCAATTTCTCTAAATTAACCCTAATTAAGCAATTAGGCTAAACAATAGTTTATTATGAATCTCATTCACATTAAACTATATAATATGTCAATCATATCTCATATAAATGACATAAATACCCTTTTAGTGAATTTGAACACTTCAAATTCATATCAAACTGTAAACTCTCTATGTATCCAGTTTGAGCCAACCGAGGGACCTAATGGACCTACAGGTGACGAGCTCCAATGATCTGAGACTAACCTGTCAAACTCTTTGACCCAGTTAATCAACATTCATTAGCTACGGTAACACTCCACAAAAGCCCGTAGTTGCACTCCCATCACTGTAGGACAAGTTGTGTCTATTGATATAACCAATACCCATGAGTCGACCCTTCACAGGTTGTTCGTAGACACTACTGGGTCAAATTATCGTTTTACTCCTATGTCTGCTTCTTGCTCCTTAAGTCCCCACTGCTCCTCTAATGAACAACAACATTGTATGGTCAAACCATAAACAACACCCCTCTCGGGCCAGTGAGAGGGTGGGTGCCCGTTGTCCAAGCCATGGAGGCAGCACTTAAGGGAACAACCCCTCTAGTTTCCCTAAAGTCTGGAACGAGTGAATTCCATCTCGCGTAGTTAAGTTCTCAGCTCCCCACGTGGTCCTGTTCCTGAGAAGATAGGCATATTGGGATAGTAACTGTGACCACCCTCACTGAAGGGAATCGAAGTCCCCGCAGCGGAAGCGATTGTGAATCACGCGCTCTTGATTTAGTTACAATGGAAATTTCAAGAATGTAAAACATGGATTAAGCATAAAATAAGAGTTTGGACAGCAAGAAGTTACCTTTGAAGAACCTTTCTTCAAGTGCTCCTCTCTCACGGTCCACGATCTCAAAGAATAAGAACTCCCACGTGCGAAGACACGAGCATCGGATCTTCTCCGTTGTTCTCTAGGTGAGGGAGGAAGGTGGGTTCCCTTTAGGAGATGTGAGGTATTTTGAGAGAGATGTATGTTTTTGGAACTCTTCCAACAACACAACAAGGAGGCTAGTGATTCTATGAAAAACACACTTTTTTTAGTTGCATCTCATGCAACCATATATATAGAGAATTGGGATGGAAATGACCATCCTACCCCTCCTTTAATCTCTCTTAGTATATAGTCTAAATCACATTAAAACTATATATTATATCAATTATATCATATATAATTGATATAACTTCTCATGTATGAAATTGAACACTTCAATTTCACTCCTAATTTTATACCCTCTATATTACCATGTTGAGCCAACAGAGGGATCTAATGGACCTACAGATCATTAGCTCCAATGATGTGAAATTAACTGATCAAACTATTTGATCCAGTTAATCAATATTCATTAACTACAAGTCACTCCACTATAGACTTGTACCTGCACTCTCCTCACTGTAGATATTATGTCCACTGATATAGTCATTACTCATGAGTCGACCCTTCACAGGTTGTTCGTAATCACAGCTGAGTCAAATTACCGTTTTACCCCTGTGATTACCTCTTTGCTCCTTAATCACCACTGATCCTCTAATGAACAACAAGTCTAAGGTCCCACCTTAGATTCATACCCTCATAGAGGGCGGGGCTCCGTTGTTCAAGACACGAGTCGCCTCTTGGGGAACAACCTATCTAATTCCTCAATAGAGGAATGAGTGAATTCCATCTTGCACGCTTAAGTTCCCAGCCTACCTACGAGGTTCTCGTCCCGAGAAGGTAGGCTTATTGAGTCGGCTACAGGCCACTCTCACCCATACTAGTCTAAGGACAAACCCCTATAAGCAGGAGTTCTTAACTTGCTCAAGATTCAGGTCGAGTCACTAATGACCATCTATAAATTACTAGTCTTCTCCCGTTTACGGTGTTATACTGGTTAGACTAATAATTTGCGATCCAGTCTTGTATGAACTCTTCATACAGGATGCCCCCACTCGCATGTCAACTACATGAATGAGTTGGATTACCTCATTTGTACTAATTACAAAGTGGGTCGCATCCATGGTGTTACCAGAATGAGGTTTCCAACCTTATTCTTATACCATAAACTATTTAGGTTATAATCTTGAACTCAACCAAAATAGTGTCCACTACACTGATTTCAAGATAAGCGTTATAACCTTAGAGCTTAGTTTATTGGATTTATAAAATCAAGACTGTAATCTTATCAAAACAAATAACACTTTATTTAATTGATCAAGATTACACAAGTTTAGGGCATAAATCCCAACACTCACCCGTACTAGTCTAAGGACAGACCCCCGCAGGCAGGAGTCCGTAACATGCTCAAGATTAAGGTCAAGTTACTATTGGTCATCTACGAAGTTATTATTCCTATAGTGTTAACGATGTTACATCAGTAAGTTTAATAGTTCACGGTCTGGTCTTGTACAATCTCATTGCATAGGATGCCCCCACTCGCATGTCAACTACATGAACGTGTTGGATCACCTCGTTTGTATCTAATACAAAGAGGGTCGCATCCACAGCGTATCCAGGATTAGGTCTCCAACCCTATCCGTATACTATAGTCCATTTGGGTTGTGAACTCAAACGTGATCCTCCCTGTGTGTCCACTATACACCGTTCAAGTTCTAGTTCTCTCATAATTCAATGACCCTGGAGCTTAGTTTATTGGACAAAGTTTGTAAATTTGCGAGACAAAAAATGATGAAAAATAACTCTTATTTATTTCAATCAGTAATATTACAAACAAGTCTGAGATTAGGACATACATACCAACAAACTCCCACTTGGACTAAGCTAGTGGAGTAAATAATACATTTCTCAAATGTACAGTAATATAATAAAGTAATACAATAAACTAGGGCATTGAATACCCTTTTACAATACTCTCACTTGCCCTAGTCACGAAGCACTCGAAGACCTAGACTCTCTAGGTGACCCTCAAACACCTTAGTCGTGAGGGCCTTTATAAATGGATCAGCAACATTGTGCTCTGACGCAATCTGCGTGATTGTCACGTCTTTGCGGTGCACAATCTCCCGTATCAGGTGATACTTCTGCTCAATGTGCTTGCCTCTCTTATGACTCCGAGACTCTCGAGTTGGCAACTACACCACTGTTGTCACAAAACAGCGTGATCGACAAGTTCATATTTTGAACAACTTCCAAATCCATCATGAACTTTCTAAGCCAAACAACTTTCTTTGCAGCTTCACAAGCCGCAACATACTCGGTTTCCATCGTGGAATCAGCGATGCATCCCTGTTTGATGCTTCGCCACACTACAGCTCCTCCATTCAGAATGAAGGCTGACCCCGAAGTGGATTTCCTAGAATCCTTATCGGTCAGAATCTGTGTATCCTGTAAAGATCAAATCCCCACTCCCATACACAAGGCTGTAGTTCCTCGTTCTCCTAAGATACTTAAGGATTGCCTTTACGGTTGTCCAGTTCTAATCCTGGATTGGATTGATACCTGCTGACAATCCCAACTGCATAACAGATGTCGGGCCTAGTACACAGCATGACATACATGAGGCTCCCTATAGCTGAAGCATAGGGGATTCGTCTCATATCCTCAACCTCTTGAAGAGTCTTAGGACATTGATCCTTAGACAGGAAAACCCCATGCCTGAAAGGCAGCAAGCCCTTCTTAGAGTTCTGCATCTTATATCTAGACAACATCTTGTCAATATAAGATGCTTGAGACATGGTCAACGTTCTGTTTTTCCGATTTTGGACTATCTGGATACCTAGAACATACTGTGCTTCTCCCAAATCTTTCATTTGGAATTGCGAAGCCAACCATTTTTTAATGTCAGTAAGAAATCCTACCTCATTCTCAATGAGGAGGATATCATCCACATACAATATCAGAAATGCGACAGTGTTGTTGACGAGTTTCTCTTAGACACAAGGCTCGTCAACATTCTGATCAAAGCCATAAGATTTGATCGCCTCATCAAACCTTATATTCCAAGACCTCGAGGCTTGTTTCAGTCCATAAATAAACCTATGAAGCCGGCAAACCTTTTGCTCTTGGCCTTGGGTAATGAACCCTTTGGGTTGGTCCATGTAGATGGTCTCGTCAAAGTTGTCATTTAGAAAGGTTGTCTTGACATTCATCTACCATACCTCATAGTCATAATATGCGACAATGGCCAGAAGGATCCTGATCGACTTTACCATGGCAACAGGTGAAAAGGTTTCCTCATAGTCAACCCCTTCGACCTGGGAAAAACCCTTTGCCACTAGTCGTGCTTTGAAGGTCTGGACCTTTCCATCTACGCCACGTTTACGCTTGTAGATTCATTTACAACCTATAGGTTTTACCCCATCCAGTTGATCCACAAGCTCCCAGACGGAATTGAAGTGCATCGACTCCATTTCCATGTCCATAGCTTTAATCTATTCGTCTTTGTCAACGTCTGTCATTGCCTGATCATAGGTCAATGGATCCTCGCAGTCATCATCAGGGGTGACGACTTCAGTTTCAGCTAAACCCATGTAACGTTCAGGCTGTCTCACAACCCTACCACTACGTCGAGGCATTCTCAACTCTTGAGAACGGACTTAACTAGACGAGGTAGGATCAACAACACTTGTTGATGTACTAGCCCCATCAGCAACTCTTGCTGATGAACTGTCCATTTCGTTTAACACAATTTTGCTTCTAGGTAAATGATCCCTGACGTGGTCTTCCTCAAGGAAAGTGGTGTTTGTCGACACAAGCACCTTATTATCCTTAGGATCGTAAAACAGACCACCTCTAGTCTCTTTTGGGTAAAACCTACAAAGAGGCACAATTTCGAACGGGGTTCCAACTCTTTCGAGTTTGACATCAACACATTGGTCGGGCATCCCCAAATTCTGAAATGGTGTAAACTGCCTTTACGTCCATTCCAGAGTTTGAAAGGTGTTTTCACAAACACTCTTCGACGGAACATTGTTCAAAATATAAACAACAGTCTCCACTGCGTAACCCCAAAAGGAATCAGGGAGACGAGCATAGCTCATCATCGACCGAACCATGTCCAACAGGGTTCTGTTTCTCCTCTCCGATACACCATTTTGTTGTGGCATACCAGGTGCTGAGAGTTGGGACGTAATTCCATGTTCTATCATATAGTCCTGGAGTTAAGTGTCCATATACTCTCCACCTCGATCCGATCGAAGTGTTTTTATGGTTTTACCTAACAGGTTCTCAACCTCAGTCTTGTACTCCTTGAACTTTTCAAGAGTTTCAGACTTCCTATGCATTAGGTAAATATACTCATACCTCGAATAGTCATCTATAAAAGATACAAAGTGTTCATAACCACCTCATGCTTTAACACTCATCGGACCATAGAGGTCAGAATGTATAAGCTCAAGGGGCTCTTTGGCTCTATATCATTTTCCACTAAAAGGACGTTTGGTCATTTTGCCTTGAAGGCATGACTCACACACCGATAAAGAGTTTTCTTCCAACACGCTTAGAAGTGCACTCTTCACTAGTCTCTCAATCCTATTGAGATTAATGTTGTCTAACCTTAGATGCCAAATATGGACATTTTCTTTAGGATAAACTTTCACTCTCTTAGCTCGTGTTTCTGCCGTTTTAAATAATTCAGTATTCAAAACACTTTTAACCGAATTAGGTTTCAAAACCTACAAGTTATTCTCAAGTGAAGCAGAACAAATCAAATTCTCATTTCTAGAAATAAACGCTTTATTGCCAGAAAAAGAAACTGAAATACATTGTTCAAGTAAGCCGGAAATAGAAACAAGATTTCTAGTAAACCCTGGCACTATATACATATTATCTAATCAAATGTAATTCCTACCAAAAAACAGCTTCACCGTGTCGATTGTTGCAGCAGAGACAACCTCCCCGGATCCAACCCGTAGTGTTATCTCACCCTCTCGCAGCTGCTTCCAAGAACTAAGTCCCTGAAAAGAAGAACAAACATTGTTAGTGGCGCCCGAATCCAATATCCAAGCAGAGTCATTACTCTCCACTAAACAGGTTTCTGCAGTAGGTAGCTTAATGTATGTTATGTTGTGCACGAGGCCAGACATTTGCTATGCAATGGGAATAGTCAGTAGGTACCAATCCAATCCAGGACTAGACCTTGGATCGCAGTTAAAAATATCCTCAAGTATCTTAGGAGAACGAGGGACTATACGCTTGTGTATGGGACTAAGGATTTGATCCTTACTGGATACACTGATTCTGATTTCAGACCGATAAGGATTCTAGGAAATCCACATCGAGATCAGTTTTTACCCTTAACGAGGGAGCTATAGTATGGCGAAGCATCAAGCAAGGATGCATTGCTGACTCCATGATGGAGGCTAAGTATGTCGCTGCTTGTGAAGCAGCTAAAGAGGTTGGTTGGCTAAGGAAATTCCTTACTGATTTGGAAGTTGTTCCAAATATGAAATTTCTCATCACCGATTCTATGACAACAAAGAGTGCATATAGCTAATTCAAGAAACCTCGCACCCATGTTTCGAGGCAAGCACATCGAGAGGAAGTATCACCTGATACGAGAAATAGTGCAACGAGGAGATGTGACAGTCACGAAGATCACTTTGGAGCACAACATTGTTGATCCGTTTACAAAAACTCTCACGGCTAAAGTGTTCGAGGGTCATCTGGAAAGTCTAGGTCTACGAGATATGTATATAGGCTAATCTAGGGCAAGTGGGAGATATGTAATGGGTATATTGATGCCCTAGTTTATTGTATTTATCTCTGTAACCACTGTTTTAGATTATGATGTACCCCACTAGAGTTTTAGTTCAAGTAGGAGTTTGTTGAGTTTGTGCCCTAAAACTCGTAGTTTGTAATTATGTTCTAATTATTGTAATAAAGTGTTATTATTTCAATAAAGAGTTATTGTTCGTTCTTTACGATATTGCCTCTATTTTAACCCTAAATCCAATAAACTAAATATCCAAGGTTGTAAAATGTATCTTGAACTGAATGTAGTGTACATATAAAGGATCTCGGTTCGAAATACAGCCTAAAGGGTCTATAGTAAGGGGATAAGATTTGAGTATCTTACCCTGGTAACACTATAGATGTGGCCCACTTTGTATATGATAAAAACACTGTGATCCTAACATGTTCGTGTAGATGACATGTGAGTGGGGATATCCTATATAATAAGATTACATAAGACCGGACCGTGAAATAGTAACCACTAGGTGTAACTCCGTTGACTAGTTAGGTTTCTATTTCACTAGGATGACCTAGGCAACTTGATCTCAATCATGAGCAGGTTACGAACTCTAGTATGGGTGAGAGTGATCAGATTCGCCGACTCAATATGCTTACCTTCTTGGGGACAAGACCGAGTGAGCAGCTGGGGACTTAGCCTAACAATATGGAATTCACTCATTCCCGCCTATTAGGGTAAGTAGATGAATGTTCCCTTAAGTGGTGTCTCTAAGACTTGAACAAAGGGCCCGACCCTCTCATTGGCCCGAGAGGGACTTCTGTTTGTTGGTAGGACCACTAACAAATTGTTCATTAGAGGAACATGGTACTTAAGGTACAAGATGTAACTCAGGGGTAAAACGGTAATTTGACCCAGCTAGTGTTACGAACATTCGTGAAGGATTGACTTGTTGTTATTCGTCAATATTCGTGGACACAGAAATATATCTGCAGTGAGAAGAGTGCAACTGCGAGACTTTAATGGAATGTTCCTGTAGTTAATGAATGGTGATTAGGAGGTTAATGAGATTAACCGAATAATTTCGTATTGTTGGACCTTCTGATCTGTAAGTCCATTAGGTCCACCTTCTAGCTCGTAAAGGGTTCTTAGATCGTTTGAATTTGAAATGTTCAAATTCATTACGAAATAAATGTAATGTATACAGATACGATATAATATAAAGTTTTGGAACTTTATATTATAAATTTAATGTGAATATGATTCATATTAAATTATATGAGAGAATTGAATATTTTAAAAAGTTCAAATATTAATTTAAATGTGAATGTGATTCATATTTGAAAACTATAGGTTATAATTTAATGTGCATAAGATGTACATTAAAACTATAGGTTAGAGGGATAAATATGATTAAATATGATTTAATCTTAATTAAATATAAGATATTTAATTTGATTAATTAATATGATTTAATTAATATAATTAATTAGATTAATTAATTTTATTTAATTTAATATTAAATAAATGAGAACGTGTCAGGAGGACACGTTCCCCACTTCCCTTCAACTCCCTATCGATGGGGAGTGGGGGAATCTCTCGTTTAATTCTTCTCCTATGGAGAAGAATTGGTTAATCGATCAGTGTGTGATTCTGGAAATTGCTCTTTCTCTCAAACTCTCTCTCAAATTTCCCTCATCTTCCAAATTGTTGGCTCCTTCCAACAAAGGAGAGATCTAAGTAGATACTCAGAGGATAGGAGGTTAACATAGTGGTGTTGTCCTGTTGGAGAAAACATGTAAGAAATTTTCAAATTCTTGTGTTGATGCAAATTGGAGCAAGGAGTTGCTGTTGGAAAAACTACAAAGGTAAATTTAGAATTTCCTTATTGTTTGTTTAATTTCATAGCATGTTTACATGATTAGTTCCATGCCTAATTAGATTAGGAAATGTATGTTTATTCTTTGTATTTTTCTCCAATGTACTGGTATTTGTGTTTAACCAAAATAAACAAGCAATTATGATTTTAAACCATGTTTCCGCTGCTCAAGGAGATCCGATCTCCATCAGTATCATATACAAAGTGGGCCACATCCATAGTGTTACCAGGGTAAGGTACCCAAACCTTATCCCCTTACTATAGACCCTTTAGGTTGTATCTCGAACTGAGATCCTTTATATGTATACTACATTCAGTTCAAGAGACATTTTATAGCCTTAGATGTTCAGTTTATTGGATTTAGGGTTAAAACAATGATAATATCGTAAATAACGAACAACAACTTTTTATTACAATAATGAGAACAAAATTACAAACTACGAGTTTTAGGGCATAAATCCCAACAAACCTCCACTTGAACTAAAACTCTAGTAGGGTACATCAAAATCAAAAACAATGGTTACAGAGATACAAATACAATAAATTAGGGCATCCATATACCCATTACATATCTCCCACTTGCCCTAGATTAGCCTATGTACATATCTCGTAGACCTAGACTTTTCAGATGACCCTCGAACACTTTAGCCGTGAGAGTATTTGTAAATGGATCAACAATGTTCTGCTCCAAAGTGATCTTCGTGACTGTCACATCTCCTTGTTGCACTATTTCTCGTACCAGGTGATACTTCCTCTTGATGTGCTTGCATCGCTTATGGTTGTGAGGTTCCTTTGAATTGGCTACCGCACCACTGTTGTCACAGTATAAGGTGATGGGTAATTCCATATTTGGAACAATTTTCAAATCAGTAAGGAACTTCCTTAGCCAAACAACCTCTTTAGTTGCTTCACAAGCAGCGACATACTCAGCCTCCATCGTGGAGTCAGCGATGCATCCCTGCTTGATGCTTCGCCATACTATAGCTCCCCCCTTAAGGGTGAAAACTGATCTCAATGTGAATTTCCTAGAATCCTTATCGGTCTGAAAATCAGAATCAGTGTATCCAGTAAGGATCAAATCCTTAGTCTCATACACAAACGTATAGTCCCTCGTTCTCTTAAGATACTTGAGGATATTTTTAACTACGGTCAAGTGGTCAAACCTCAGATTGAATTGGTACCTACTGACTATTCTCACTGCATAACAATTGTCTGGCCTCGTGCACAACATAGCATACATTAATCTATCTACTGCAGAGGCATAGGAAATACGTCACATATCCTCAATTTCTTGAGGTGTCTTAGAACATTGTTCCTTAGACAAATGAACTCCATGTCTGAAGGGTAACAAGCCCCTCTTGGAATTCATCGAATATCGGGCCAACATTTTGTCGATATAAGACGCTTGAGACAGAGCTAGTGTTCTATTCTTGCGATTCCTGAAAATCTGAATCCCAAGAACATACTGCGCCTCTCCCAAATATTTCATTTGGAATTGGGTCGCCAACCATTTCTTTATGTCAGTTAGGTATCCTACATCATTCCTAATGAGTAGGATATCATCCACATAAAGAACTAAGAAAGCTACTTTGTCGTTCATGATCCTCTTGTAAACACAAGGCTCATCAACGTTTTGGTCAAAGCCATAAGACTTGATCGCAATATCAAATCTTATGTTCCAAGATATGGATGCTTGTTTCAACCCATAAATGGATCGATTGAGCTTGCAAACTTTTTGCTCCTGACCTTGGGTTATGAACTCTTCGGGCTGAGACATATAGATGCTCTCGTCAAGATTACCATTCAAAAAGGCAGTCTTGATATCCATTTGCCAAATTTCATAGTCATAAAAAGCGGTTATGGGCAAGAGTATCCTTATAGACTTAAGCATAGAAACAGGGGAAAAAGTTTCCTCATAGTCAACTCCTTCCTTTTGGGTAAAACCCTTTGCTACAAGTCTGGCCTTAAAGGTTTGTACCTTTCTGGCTGCATCTCTTTTTCTCTTATAGATCCATTTGCACCCTATGGGTCTTACCCATTCAGGTTGGTCTACAAGTTCCCAAACTGAATTGAAGTACATTGACTTCATTTTAAGGTCCATGGCTTTGATCCATTGGTCCTTATCTATGTCATTCATTGTCTGTTTATTGGACAATGGATCCTCTACACCGTCATCAAGTATGACAACTTGAGTTTCAGCTAAACCCAAGTAGCGGTCAGGTTGGGAAACAACCCTCCCACTGCGTCGAGGCATTCCCAACGATTGAGAAGGACGAAATTGACTCAATGTGTCGGCTTCTTTATCAACCTTGATGAAGGTCCAGCTTGATCAACAACTCTTGTTGATTTATTTGTAACTTCATTTAATACTAACTTACTACGTGGTTTATGGTTCCTCATGTGATCTTCCTCCAAGAAAGTGGTGTTTGTCGATACAATCACCCTTTTTTCTTATGGGTCGTAGAAAAGACCACCTCTCGTTTCTTTGGGATAGCCAAAAAATTGGCATAATCTTGAACGAGGTTCCAATTTCTTTGGGTTTGTCACCAGCACGTGTGTCGGACAACCCCAAATCCTGAAGTGTTGTAAAATAGGTTTATTCCCCTTCCATAATTCAAAGGTGTTTATGAAACACTCTTTGATGGAACAGTGTTCAAGATTTGAACCGCAGTCTCTACTGCGTAACCCCAAAACGAGGCAGGCAATTGAGCATAGCTCATCATAGCCCGAACCATGTCTAACAAGGTTTTGTTTCTCCTTTCTAACACATCATTCTGTTGTGGTGTATTAGGTGCTGAGAGTTGAGATTTAATTCCTTGTTCTATCAAATAGTCCTGGAATCTCAAATCTATATACTCTTCACCTCGATTGGATCAAAGTGTTTTAATGGTTTTCCCTAATGCATTCTCTACTTCAGCCTTATACTCTTTGAACTTTTCAAGAGCCTCAGATTTATGATGCATTAGGTATAGATAACCATACCTCGAATAATCATCTATGAAAGAGATGAAATATTCGTACCCTCCACGAGCTTTAACATTCACCGGACCACAAAGATCCGAATGTATAAGCTCTAAGGGCTCTATGACTCTATAACCTTTTCAAGTAAAAGGTCGCTTAGTCATTTAGCCTTCCAAGCATGATTCACAAGGAGGTAAAGAATCATCTTCTAACTTGTTTACAAGTCCATTCTTGGATAGTCTCTCAATCCGGTTGAGATTTATATGACCAAGTCTAAGGTTCCAAAGATAGGTTTTATTAGGAGAAATTTTTTTGCCTTTTACATTAAGTATTAGCAGTTTTAAACATCTCATGAGTTAAAATTGCCTTACTTTGTTTCGGTTTAAGTGAATACAAGTCGTTTTCTAATCTAGCAGAACAAATATCGACACCCTTTTTCGAAATGAATGCTTCATTAAATGAAAAATAAATACAATATTCATGTTCAATCAGACAAGAGATAGAAATTAATTTCCTCTTAATCTTGGGAACTATGTACAAATTTTTTAAATATAAAAATCTATCTCTAAAAAATAGCTTGGCATCTCCCACTGCACGAGCTGAGACGACGTCTCTCATTCCGACCCTGAGCGTCATCTCACCCTCTTCGAGCTCTTTGAAGGAACTACTTTCCTGCAAAGAAGAGCAAACGTGATTAGTGGCTTATGGATCAAGTATCCAGGTAAAATCATCATTTTTCACTAAGAAAGTTTCAAGAACAAGTAAATCGAATTTACCTTTCTTCTCTTTGAGCTCAGCAAGGTACTTTGGGCAGTTTCGCTTCCAGTGACCGTCCAGGTTGCAGTGGAAACACTTTCCTTTGTCTGCAACCTTGGCCTTTCCCTTTCCCTTATCAGCAGCAGGTGCTTCCCTTTCCTTCCTATCTTCTTCTTTTGGGTCTTCTTAAGCCCAGAAGATGGACCATATGACTTAGTTCCAAAGGATGAACCCTTCTGGAACCTTCTGGAATGGGCAAACAGATTTGTCTCTCCATCAACCTGTCCCTTATTCTTCATAAGAGACTGGAAAGTCTGCAGTTCATTGAGGAGGGTAGCCAGGTTGTACTCTATCTTGTTCATCACCGCATTGCTGCGGAATTGCAGGAAACTCTTCGGAATAGATTCCAGGATGAACGAGACCTAACTTTGCTCGTCAATGACCGCTTCGTTCATCTCCGCCATGTTGAAGTGGACCATCAGATCCAAAACGTGTTCTCTCACCGACGACCCCTCCTTCATACGGGAGTTATAAACATACTTCAGGGATTCATGCTGAAGTTGTCCAGATGGTTGTCCAAACATATTCTGCAACGAACTCATGATCTCAAGAGCTGAGACCATGCCCTCGTGCTTTTTGGCCAGAACTTCAGAAACACTGGCCAAAATGTAGACCTTGGCCTTATCATTAGCCTTGATCCAGCGATCATACGCATCCTTAACAAATTGTGGAGTGTTTCGAGCAGGGACTGAGGACATTCCTCGGTCAAGATAAACCAAGGTCACAACAACGAACCGTATTCGAGTTGGACTTCCACGTAGTATAATTTTCGCCAGTTAAACGTTCGCTTTTGAGTAAGTCTATTATCGAGGACGACATACTGAAATTTCAAAAAAGTTCTAATTAGTTATGCCTTTACCCCATTACAAACCAATCAAATTTAACAAAATTATTAAAGAACCCTAGTGTTTAAATTAAACCTTTAATTTTGCAATGATACTTCAAGGGTTTAGAACAAAAATCCGGGTGGTCAGTCACTCCTCCCCTGAATTGAGACTATCTCAGCTAATTCTCACTACTGTAACATCTCATGTCCCAATGATTCTTAGTAACCATTTGTTTGGTCAAGGACTTGTTAACTAGCTTAACTTATCCCGTAAATGTGACCCTACCATTTTCAGATCCAATAGGTCCGAGCCAACAGGCTACTATTAAGAAAGACAACTGTTGGCAAATTACCTAAGAGACCCTATCCATTTCTTGAGTTCATGGTGTTCACCCCCCATATAGTCGTGGCCCTCGGTGAGGATTGGTTGTTCCAAGACAACCTAGCAAAGCGGACTATAGAAATCTCACGATGCGACCTAATGGAGGAGACCGTAGGATACGTTGACACGCGGCCCCGCTCCCATTTACTATGGATACTTCCTCATTCACCTTGTTATTGAACCATGCAAACACTTACCGTAGGGGGACGCCCTATTGACGCCACGTAGCCGAGCATGGAACTCACGGTGTGAACTCTTGAGGACGTGAGAGTAACCTCAATGCGAGCATCTCGTTTTCTCCCACTGAAATTCCTAAGATTAGGGTGTAGGTTTAACTTAGTCGGATTCTGGCTAATAGAATCTATCTAAGTATATGTCTATTATAACTATTATAACTAGGTCTTTTAAACTTATGTCTAGGTGAATAAACATTTTAATTACCTAGATATAAAACAGGACTATGGTTAATTCAACTCAAGTTGCAGGTCAGTTCATAGTAGGAGGTGTTCCGCTAACTTGCCACCTTAAGTACCTGAACTTAGACAGTAACATCACCGGTAGAGTTCCCTTATAACCAATGTCCTATTGTCCTACTATATTTTAAATTATTTAAAATACTATGTAAGACTAATTTCTAATCCTATTAGAAATTAAACTTAGGTCTAAATTAATTTAAACAATTTAAAACTAATTTAATTTAACTCAAGTTCCTATGTTTGCATGCAATTCTTTGTTATAGGTTATGGTTTCTAAAACCCCTTTATTTATAACTATTATAAATTTTAATAATTAATCTATGCCAAGGAACTATATTATAAAACCAACAATCAATGTCAAATTGGAATTATAAAAAAAATATTCAACTAATTGAATAACGCAAATTACTTAAATAAAATAACATTTAATTTAAACTAAGTAATTTCATGCTTCATGCAATTTATTTTCCATATAATATAATTATAACAATTATAATTAATTACTCATGAAAAATAAATTAAATCATGCATTTCTACCATAATTATATAACATTTATACAAATAAAAATGCATGAATGTGTTTATCCTAAGGTGGGAAAAATTATAAATGACATTCATAAAGAAAAATAGTTGTAAAACCGAAAAAATTTGGGCCCTAAAGTGCAAAAAATAATAAAATTACTCTAATTTTATTACAAAAACGGTCAAAAACACTTGGAACCGGGCTCATACCGCTCGAACCAAACCAGTCACGACCCGAACTGCTCGAACCACCCCTGAACCGGTCTGCTCCTTCAAGCTGATGCCACGATGTTGCAACGCTGAGGGGAGCGTTGCAACGCCGCCTCCTTATGCGCGCGCTCTTGACATCGAGGTACCGTTGCAACGCTGAGGGACAGCGTTGCAACGTTGTTGCCCCCTCACACTTATGTATCGATAGGGGCTTCGGCGTTGCGACGCCGTTCCTCAGCGTTGCAACGCTGATGAACGGTGTTGCAACGCTGTTGATAGCGTTGCAACGTTGTTGCTTCTGCAACAGCTTCTTCCTTCGAGCACAACGACTTCAATTGCCAATTTCTCACCCGAATCTCATCTGATTTGCATCAAACTTGTCACGAACGACTCATAACTCAATTAAAGACTCGATTATGCACTTTATTGCCCAAAACGCAAGGATCTTTACCAAATCATAATTAAAACTAAGGCCAAAAATTTTCTAACAATTTTACAGCAAACCATATGCAAATCCCACCTCTCCAATGCAAATTTGTTTCAACCAAAACAAAACAAGCATTGCTCTAATACCAATTGATGGAGATCTGATCCCCTTGAGCAGCGGAAACGTGATTAATTGATCAATTACTTGGTTGTTTTGGTTTAATCCAAATACCAGTACATTGGTAAAACATACAGAATAAGAAATTCTAATCTAATTAGAGCATGAAAATTAAAACATGCAAACACATGTTGTAAATTAACTAATTAAAAGGGAATGAACTATTACCTTTGTAGTTTCGAATCAACAACTTCTTGCTCCAATTCGCACAACAATACAACAAACAAGGTTCCTCTGTTCTTCCAACAGGACACAACAACTATATAAACCTCCTATATCTCTGAGTAGCTTAGATCCAAACTTGGTGGGAAGGTCTCCAACAATTTGGAAGAGGTGAAGGGAATTTAGTTTTTCTAGAGAGAAAATTTTTACAACAATTTCACCAATTGCACTGGAATCATCGATCGATCTCATTGATCTCTCTTCTCCCTATATAACTATCGATAGGGAGAAGAAGAGGGGTAGTGGGAACGTGTCTGGATGACACGTTCCCTTGATTTAATTAATAAAATAATAAAATTATTATTTAATTAAATCTAATTAATAATATAATCTAATTAAATCATATTTAATTATATAATTATCAATTTAAATCACATTTAATTAAATCAAATTAAATATCATATATTTAATTTGGATTAAATCATATTTAATCAATTTTTTCCTCTAACCTATAATTGTAATGCACATCTAATGCACATTAAATTTTAACCTATAGTTTTCCAAATATGAATCTCATTCAAATTTAAAATAATATTTGAACTCTTTCAAATATTTAATTCTCTCACATGGTTTAATATAAATCATATTCACATTAAATTTATAATATAAAGTTCCAAAACTTTATATTATAATGTATCTATATACATTAAATTTTTTCCCTAAATGAATTTGAATATTTCAAATCTAAATGATCTAAGAACCATTTACGAGCTAGAAGGTGGACCTAATGGATCTATAGATCAGAAGCTCCAACGATGCGAGATTATTCGGTTAATCTCATTAACCTCCTAATCAACATTCGTTAGTTGCGGGAACATTCCACTAAAGTCTCGCAGCTGCACTCTTCTCACTGCAGATATTTTTTTGTGTCCACGGATATTTACCAATAATGGCAAGTCAATCCTTCACGAATGTTAGTAACACTAGCTGAGTCAAATTATCGTTTTACCCCTGGGTTACATCTTGTACCTTAAGTACCAGTGCTCCTCTAATGAATAATTTGTTTGTGGTCCTACCAACAAACAGAAGTCCCTCTGAGACCAATGAGAGGGTCGGGCCCTTTGTTCAAGTTCCGGAGACACCACTTAAAGGAACATTCATCTACTTACCCTAGTAAGTGGGAAGAAGTGAATTCCATCTTGCTAAGTTAAGTCTCCAGTCGCTCACTCGGTCTTGTCCCCAAGAAGGTAGGCATATTGAGTCGGCGAATCTGGCCACTCTCACCCATACTAGTCAAAGGACAATCTCTCGCAAACAAAAGTTCGTAACCTGCTCAGGATTGAGATCAAGTTTCCTAGGTCATTCTAGTGAAATAGAAACCTAGCTAGTCAGCGGAGTAACATCTAGTGCTTACTATTTCGTGGTCTGGTCTTATGTAATCTCATTACATAGGATATCCTCACTCACATGTCATCTACACGAACACGTAAGGATCACAGTGTTTGTATCATATACAAAGTGGGTCACATCCATAGTGTTCTCAGGGTAAGGTACCCAAACCTTATCCACTTACTATAGACCCTTTAGGTTGTATCTCGAACTGAGATCTTTTATATGTACACTACATTTTGTTCAAGAGACATTTTACAGCCTTGGATGTTCAATTTATTGGATTTAGGGTTAAAACAATGACAATATCGTAAATAACGAACAATAACTCTTAATTGAAATAATAACTCTTTATTACAAATTAGAACAAAATTACAAACTACGAGTTTTAGGGCACAAATCCCAACAAACGTGGTATCTCTCTCGCTGCTTTTGAAGAAAGACAAAATTCATTCTCATGGTATGTCTGTTTTGCCATGGAAAAGGATGTGATGTTAGTGGTTCTACAGGTTTGCACACAAATATTGTCTTAGCGATTATGCAAGGTGTGTGTGGTGGAAGGTATGTCAATGACTGAAGAACTTCCAAGTGAGCCAAGTAGGTGGAAGTTACACCATAAATTTCAGCAGGGTTTATCAACATGTGACGAAAAAGAAAAGTCTTGGAAATTGACATTCCAAGTGGTCTACTTTTATTGTGAAGTAGGTTATTATTCTCTGAGTTGAGGATTATGATTGTCAGCAAAGACAATGATGCAACAAGAGTTGTGCATTCTTCAAATATCTTCCAAAGGTGGAATTTGTAGGGGTTTGGCAACATATTAAAAGTGAAAATTGTTTCACATCGAAAAAGTGCAAAGAAATGAAAGGCTTGATTTTAAAGCATCACAATTAGAAACATTTTAAATTTAATGTAGTAGCTCTAGTTAAATTCATTCTTTATATTCTCTTGTTTGAGAGTTTAAAAAAGTTGTGAAATGTATATAAAGTTTTAAGAGAGTGTTTTTTGTAATTGGGGTCGAAGAAAATTTCTTCTATTTGTGGTTTTTTCTTCAGATTTAGAGTTTTTTTATATAAATTTTTGTGTTTCTTATTTTGTTGTTTTTTTTTTAATTTTCATTTTTGCTTATTCCTATCACAGTAGTGAGAGGTTTTTTCCGACACCGACTGGAAACTTTAACATCTTTAAGAATTTATTTAATTTGGAAAGAGATTTTGCCAGCTTCAAAATTTTGAAACAAAATTTACAATTTAATTGAGAAAATGATAATTAATGAAAAACAGTGACTAATTTTCAAGGAAATTGGAGACATACCATCAGACAGTCATATGTGATGATGACATGAATAATTTATGAAGTTTCATAATGAGAAATTTAACATAACATTTAATTATGATTTATGAGCAGCCACACTGTTCCATAATATATATAATTTTTCTTTCCCAAAAACATAAATAGAGAGCAGCCACACCGTTGGTTAATAAAATATAAATAAATAAAGTAGTAGCAAGCAGCCACACTAAATTTTCAAGTCACGTGAAGTGACGTCACAGGGTCCCACCTCCATGACTTTTGGTATCATGTGCCATCCCCATTGATCTTATCCACAACACGTGCTAATTCAGTAGACTTGCCACGTCACCTATTCCGCCTGATCGCATCCAACGGTCTAGATCTTTCGTACTGCAAAACAAACATGTTCGACGTTTAACACCTTCTTCCTTCTTTAAATAACTGCACCGCTCCGCCATCGCCATACTCTCTCTGTGAGCGTTAACTGATCAAAATTCTCTCCCTCTCTCTCTCCAACTTCCGCCGGAAAATTCAGTAACTCCGCCATAGCCGTCGTTGGTTTGTTGGCGATGGGGCTGCTGGACCAGCTGTGGGACGACACGCTTGCCGGACCGACGCCGGACTCCGGCCTCGGCAAGCTCCGGAAACCCCTAAAATTCACTCCCCGATCCGCCTCCGCGAAGGGTACGCCGCCACGGACCATAATTTCTGACCATAAATTTCATTACAAATTTCCTCTTCACTAATAAACTTTTAAATTAGTCCCTTTAGTTTTATAAATTTCAACTAAATTCTTATGATTTGGAAGATTGAACAATAACACCATGACTACAAAGGTATCTTTTTCATCCCACCGTTAACATTTATACATTCAGATTTCAGAAGACAGTTAGAAAATGGAAATTTAAACTTAGCTTCGGTGACAATACCACTTACCTCCCTTTAATAGCTATTTAGTATTTTATTTTTAAAAATTAAATCTATAAATATTTTCATGTTTTTTTAGGTAAATTATCAAAAAAAAAAAATTATACATTAAACTTTAAAAAAATTTCATTTCAAGAACTGAAATTTATTTCAAAATTAATTTCAAAATAATTGTTGAAAGTGTTTTTTTTAAGATTTATGGATAAAAAATGGGTAGGAATTTTGATTTCTTTTCGGCATATATATGTTCACCTAAACAACAATACAAACAACAATACAAATGTAAGAATTATTATTAAGGTTGAAGTGTATGATTGAAACAAACCCTATGATTCAAGGGGATTTTTTATAATTTAATCGTATTTTCTATCTATTTTTCTATCTATTTTAAATAATTAGGTTCAATATTGGAAAAAAATAATTTTATTTTAGGCTAGAGAAGGTAAAAACTAGGGTACAGAATATAAAAAAATATTTGGAAGAAATAGTGACAAAATAAATATAATTTTTTTTTAAAAAAAGGTAGGGTTCCATTTGATGGATAACTATTTAGCTTTTTTTATTTTGATTTTTGAAAACTAAACATATCTTCCATCAATGTTTACATACCATGCTCTCCCTTTTGTGAATTTTTAGCAAAATTTTAAAATAAAAAAAATTGAAAATTACAATTTTCTTTAAGTCATGACTTCATTTGTGAAAATGTAATAAAATAAAAAATTCGTAGGTGTTGGTTTTTATTCAAAAACCGTTTTTTTTAGTTTTTAAAATTTTGGCAAAAAGTAGAAGATAAAAAAAGAGAAATTCTCTTTATAGGTTTAATTTTAAAAAATAAAAAATAAAAGTAAATAGTTAGTAAAAGGGGTTTCATTCTCCTTCTCTACTACCATTCAAACTTCCTCCCTTCTAACATTCAAAATTTGAATGGTGGTGTATCAGCAAAAACATAGCGAAATGTTGTAGATTTGACTTCAACTCTTTATCTATTTATGTGGGTAATTTAATTTGACTCTATTAAAATTTAGATCCAGTAAAATTTAAAAGAAAAATGAGGAGGTTTTCTGGTAAGAAAAAGGAATTTAAAGACAAGATTTGAGATTTAATCAACGGATAAGAATTTCAAGGATTAAGGGCTAAATTGAAACTTTTAAGAACAAAGTTTCAAATCATCACAAGGACTCGATGTATTATTTAACTTTATTTGAAGGTTTTGAATTCTTCTAATGACTGAATGAAAATGAAAATGAGTGTTGGAAACAAACTAGATCTCGATCTGAACAGATTTTATGGATGTTTGTTATCGTTTAATTTTTGTTTGTTAATGCGTAGAATCCAATGAGAACGAAGGAACAACGTCCTCATCGGAGGAGACGATAAGAGTTTCCAGAAGAATTATGATCGTAAAGCCACCGGGATATCAGTACGGTTCGCCGCCTATTTCCCCCGCCGCCTCCTCCTCTACGCCGCCGTCGTCTCCTTTTTCCGGTAATTTCCATAGACTTCTTTCTCTTCCTCCTCCGCTTACTCTTAATTCCAATTACAATTATGCCCTCGCCCTTATTATCATTATTTTTTTATTTAAATAACTTTGTATCTAAACCAAGATGGAAAACACCTAAGCATGTGCTTACAGTCATGGTATTAAATTTCCGTCGAGATGTCGATATTTCCATCGATATTTCCACATGTCCATGGGTTCGACATCGACACTAGGGGTGAATCGATATTTTCCATTATATCGTACAAAATTAATGAAATATTAAAGAAAATTACACCAAAATATAACATAATGTGAATATAATATTATGACAACCATTTTAACTTATTTGAAAATGGTTGAAAGTTTATTTTCTAATTTAAATATATTTTTAGAATTTTTGTTTTTTTTTTAAATTTTCCAAAAATATTCATAGATATCGACATTTTATCGATATTTTCATCGACATTTTCATGAAATTGAGACCTCGATATTTCCATCGACATCGACATTTTAAACCTTGGTTACAGTTACACCTTATTCACTCCACTTTTTTTTTAATATATTTTTAAAATAGAAAAAAAAATTTATGTGACTACCAAGAGGTTGTACCATAAATAGGTGTTACAAATATTTTTCAACTTAGATCATCTATAATTTATTCAGTATATTTAGGTGTAGCCTCGAATGTAATATTTTGCCGCTCAATGGTCAGCCACGCAATTTTTATAGATTTTTCTCTTATTTTCTTTTAAAAAAGAACTTCGTGTTAAGAAATGGGCTACACCATCCCGAGCAACACTCAAGTATAACCCTTAAATAAAACAACACAATACGTTCTAATTTGATATACTAGCTCTTATAACTTATTATTAAACCCACACTATATTTCAAATTGCTTTTATACCTACTCTGGAAGGATACTTTTATTATGATTAAAAGAAATTATTCAATGAAATTGTCATGATGTGGGCGATATTTTTTAGTTTTTCCTGAAAAATAGAGAAATATTTTGAATTTATATCTTGTGTTATTTAGACGTGGAATGTAAAAATGATTGAATTCACATTAATATAAAGTAGTTATATTGTGTCGGTCTCTCATTGGATAATTTTTACACGAATTAGCTAAAGTTGATACTATTTATTATTTTTAAGGAAAAAAAGTAGACTTATTTATTTTCACTCTTCGTTTTCCTTTATGTTTTCCAGAAGTAATAGTTGAAATATTATCATCTCTCCTGTCGTACATTTTTTTTTGGGCACAGGGTTAATCTATGCTCACTTCTTTCCTGCACTTGAAATGTTAGTATAGTTACTAGTAAGTAGGAAAAAAAATGAGTTTCATTTTTCAAATATGCTTGTTTCGTCCTTTTTTATGAGGGATTATTTTGATGTTTGTTTGCCAAATTCTAACCCTCCCTTTAATATTAAATTATATATATACTCTTATGAGTTTATTGAGGGTATCAGTCTAGTTGTGGGTAAAAAATATCTCCGACTTTGAGATATTTTGAACAAAATTTTAAATTTTTATTGATATTTTTATAGGACATTTTTAGGAGTTTGATACATTGATATTGATATAAGTCGAGTTTGAGATATTTTGGAGAAGATTTTAAATTTTTATTGATATTTTTATAGGGCATTTTTAGGAGTTTGATACATTGATAATAAGTAAATCGATATTGATAAGCATTTTTGTCATTTGCTTTCAAATTAAAATATTCTTTATAAATAAAATAAAAGCTTCAACCAATCACTGGTTGTTTTTAGAAAAGCACTTATTTCTTGTCCCTCAAACTATAAATGCTTTGAAAGGCAAGGTGATCAAAACACACTCACGTGTATATTTTGGGAGTAAATATTAATTTACACTCGGTCAAATTTATAGGTTGTGTCAACCAAAATCTTAAACGAAGTAATTGTATAAATTTAGTTTTAAATTTTTATAGGTGAATAAATTTAAATCTTTAAAATGGACTGATAATTATGTCTAAATTTTTTTTCAGAAGTATGGATGTAGGGATGATCTTTAAATTGAGGGTTTAAATTAATTTATGCATAAAAATTTAAGAATTTAATTGGTACAAACGAATTTAAACATGAATAAAATGGATATATTTATGGTGATATAACAATTAGTTTGGGGTGGGGTTTAAATTGATATAACTTTTTTCTAGAGTGATCTTGATATTTTGAGAGTTAGTTTCATTTTATCTTAGTTCATACTCAATTAATCTTAAAATAGTTGTTCATACTTGATTAATCTTAAAATAGTTTTTTTATTATTAGATTGACATTAATTTTTAATAATACTAATTTCTAGTGATAATATACAATCTAAATATATTTTGGAAAATTATTATAAAACTATTTATTTTATTTTTTTTTGGAAAGTTTTATGTTAGACTATCTTGATATAATTAAATTTACCCTTAATTATTAGTTTAAGTTTTTAGTTTAATACAATTAAAAAAAAAATTAGTTTAATTGATGATTTAAGATAGTATCAAAATAAGTGGTTCAGGAGGTTTTGTGTTCAAATCCTTACAAAATCAGTTGGCTTTTTATCAAATTTCTAAGCTCACAAATGAGGAGAATGTCAGTTCTTGATATAATTAAATTTACCCTTAATCATTCGCTTAAATTTAAACTAACGGGACTAAAATTGAGTATTTGTTTTTAAATTTACCCTTAATCATCCGCTTAAATTTAAACTAACGGGACTAAAATTGAGTATTTGTTTTTAAATTTATCCTTAATCATCCGCTTAAATTTAAACTAACGGGACTAAAATTGAGTATTTGTTTTAATGAAATTAGACGTTGATGCATAGTATTTTAATCTTATTATTATAATATTTTGGGGTTTGGTTTGCCACAAATATTATTATTATTATTTTTATTATACATTTTTGGTTCGGTTTCCCATAAAGTGGCCAAGGGAGGTGGAGTGGAGTTATCCAGAAAGGGTGGGAGTCTGTTTGTTTTGTCGTTTTATGGAGTTGTTACTTTAGGAGTGGACCAAGTCATTATATTGGGTAATAATTAATTTGAGTATTGATTTTAGTGGGAGTGTGAAATGACCATCATACGCCCCATTGGACTTATGATAATGGCATGGTCTGGCTTGGCTTTTCCTTTGAAAGCTCACACAAATATTTCTTCCAATTTCACTTCTATTCTACAACTTATTTGACAAATTGAAAACTTGCCTAAGCATGGATAAGAAACTAGGGGCCTGTTTGGTATGCAATCCAGATTCTGTTTTATGTTTTCAGATTCACTGAATCCAGTGAATATGTGTTTGGCAGATGTGTTTTTGAAAACTGTTTTTTTCTGATTCAAATAGTAGAAATTCTGAAAACAACATTTTTATGTTTTCATTGTATCCAGATTCTGAATTTAAAATTTTAAAATGCAGAATTATATTAAACAAAGATAAAAATCTTAATAAATACAATATTTCATGTTATAAACTCAACTTACTTTTGTTAAATTAAAATATGTAAAATATAATATATGATAAATTATATAATATTATATTATAAAATGATAACTCTATAAAATTTATAAAATTATGTTCATAAATTAATTAATAATGACTTTTATTCAATCTAATAATAGTTTTGCAACTACACCTAATTTCACGATCTATAAAAATGTTATAAGACACACTTTAAACAACTGTTTAGAATGAAATCAAATTTCCAAATCTGCTACCAAACACATATCTGAAAACATGAAATACAACTCTGTTTTCATTGAATCCCTTGTTTTCAAATTTCTATTTCCAGATTGCTTACCAAACAGGCCCTAGGTTTTTATTTTATATCAATCTACTTTTATTGTATAAGCAAATGCTATTAATATATTTTAAGTAAGTAGAAAGTTTAATGAAAACAATTTAAAAAAATATTTAGGGTCGTTCTGTTTTGGATTTGGATGGTTTTGGATAACCATCCAAATCCAAAACCATGTTTGCCCTAATGTGTTCAAAACCCTTGGTTTTGAAACACAACTCCATGGGTTACAATAGTGCAACCCCATGGGTGTGTTCCATGTTTTCTTATTTTATTTGTCATCTTCCATTTTCGGTGATTATTTCAACAACAATTTTGGTGACAACTCCAACAACTACACTGGTGACCTGACTACAACTAATGGCTACCTCCAACAACAACTTCGGCGACTCGACCACTGCTGACAATTATCTCCGACGACCACACCGGTGACCCCGCTACCTCGGCAGAATCTCGACGATCACACCCCAAGCCCCCTACCATCATGGCGATTACCTCCGGCGACAACCCCGACAACCATACCGATGACCCCAACCACCGCTGACGACTACCTTTGACAAAAATTCTGACGATCACACCGACGACCCCGACCACCGCTGACGACTACCTCCGACGGAAATTTCAACGACCACACCGATGATCCCAACCACTGCTGACAACTACCCCGACGACAATTCTAATGACCACACCTGCGACCTCAACCATCGTTGACGACTACCTCTGATAACAACTTCGATGACCACACCGACAACCTTTGCCACCATTGACGACTACCTCCGACGACCATACCGATGACCCCGACCACCGCTGATGACTACCTCCATGAAAACTCCGACGACCACATCGGCGACCCCTGCCAACGCTGACTACTACCTCCGATGACCTCAACCACTACTGACGACTACGTCCGATGACAACTCTGACGACCCAAACCACCACTAACGAGAACTCCGACGACTACACCGGTGACCCCAACCACCACTAACGATTACCTTGGACGACAACTCTAATGACTACAACGACGACCTAACCACTACTAACGACTACTTTCGACAACCACTCAAGAGACTTGTATACGCCTACCACAACAACCCGATCACTTGAGCAATCAATTACCCTAACGACTTAACTTGTGCGCAATCACCACTTTTCTTAATAGAGTTCCAAAAATAGGTTTTTGGATACTTTGTGGAATAAAATTTTAAATTTTCTAATCACTTAAATATACTTCCAATTTTTTAATTTTTAAAATAAAATTCCAAAAATAAGTTTTTGAATACTTTATAAAATATAGTTTCAAATTACATAATTTATTAAATAGACTTCCATTTTTTTTAATAAAGTAGAATTCCAAAAAAATAGTTTTCAGAATACTATGTGACGTGAAATAGAGTTTTTAATTCCCTAATTTCTTAAATAAATTTCTATTTTTTTAATTTCTAAGATAGAGTTCCAAAATACATTTCTAAATATTTTTTGAAATAGAGATTTAAATCCCTAATTTCTTAAATGGATTTTCAATTTTTTTTAATTTCTAAAATAGAGTTCCAAAAATACTTTTCTAAATAATTTGGGAAATAGAGTTTTAAATTCCCTAATTTCTTACATAGACTTCCAATTTCTTAATTTCTAAAATAGAGTTTCAATTTTGTAATCCATTTATGTTATACAAGGGTTTCTACAATTGACAAAACATCCACTAAAAAATAAGAGAACAAAACAACTAAAGAAAAAAGGAAAAAAAAACAAACAGTATAAATCCAAGATTCAGAACACTGCACCCCAAACACTGTTTTTTATTTCCAGGCTTCAGAATACCCAGAGCAAACCTCCTAGGGTTTTGATTCTAAGACAGGGGGCAAACAACCCTTTAAATGGTTGTACTTTGATAGATTTTTTTTTTTTTTGGCTAAAACCATTGACTCAAAACTAAACAACGTTTTAACCTATTAATCACTTTTTGTTAGCATAATTGGTCGGAGACATCTATTTTAAAAGTACTTTTAAGTGAAAGGTAGGAATATAATTCATAATAATTAAGTGAATCTTATTAATGTCTTTATTTTTTAGTTCAACAATATGAGAGTAGAAATATGAACTTATGATCTAATGATATATATCTTAATTGTTTGACTTTTTTTATAATAGATATCAGTCAAGTGAAAAGGTTCTTAAGAACTCCGATGTGGGGACAAATCTTTTCTTATTCAATCTTTTGGCGAACCCCACAAGGGTGGATGTTGATTTTTTTGGGCGTAGATTCATGTGTGGGTTATTATTCGATAACGACAATAAATGCTATATCATTTCTTTGTAGCAAGAATGCAACAAATGATCAATACTAACGAGATTGTGTATCGTATTTGTCATGGAGGTAGAGAACCATTTCGATTCCGAAGAAGATCGACTTCAGATGCGTACGAGAAGACGACAAGCGACGTTGGACCTCGGGCTCCTACTTCTCCTTATGACATGTGAGATATGATATGAACTTAATCTTCTTCAGCTCCAAAACTTTTGGATGAGGATGATTTTGATATAATGCGAGTCTTTAATCTCTTTTAGAGCTATTTGATATGGTCTTTTTAGCTTTTTGTTGAGAAATGTCAAAAACTTTTTGTCAGTTTTGAGTTTGTGTTTTAATTATGGATGTGTTAAGAAGTGTTTGTGGCCCTGTTGTTGTGTATATATGAATGATGGTTGTGGTTATCACTTGTAGTAAAGGGCTTTTTAATTAACAATGATGGTGTTTTTTTAGTGGTGTATACATCGAAAGAGACCAACTTTTTTCTTTTTTCCAACCTTTTTTTAAGAATAATCTTAATTTAATGTGATTTATTTTAATTCTAAAATATAAGAATTATTCTGATAATTTTGATAAAAATAATAAAATAAATAAAAGTTTGAAACTTTAACAGTATATAAATCATAAAGATATAAGTAAAAGGCTAAATTATATAAATAAAAAACTAACATTCAACTTTTTCCATTATTTTATTATTCTTTTAAAATTGACATTTTATAAACTATTCAAAATTATTGTTGGAGTGAAAATTTATTAAAATGTTAAATGAAAATTTGGCTTGTATACCCATTGTTGGAGTGAAAATTCATTAAAGTGTTAAATAAAAATTTGGCGTGTATGTTGTTAATGACCTGTAAATATTTAGAATTATTGTTGGAGTAGAAATTAATTAAAGTGATAAATGAAAATTTGACGTGTGTATACAGTTAATGATCTGAAACGATGTTGTGGTGATGGATGTGAATACTGATGTTGATATTAATATTTGTATTTAATTTTACGGATATATTAATAGATCTATTGATAAAATATCAATATCATCCATGAATATTTTTGTAAATTAATTTTTTAAAAAAAAATTATTAAAATTGATAGTTAAGTTGTTTCTATTTACTAAATAAATTGTAGATATTGTTTTTACTATTTATATTTATATTGGAGTTAATAGATGATATTTTTTTAATACTTCGTGAGTATTTATAAAAGATATTGAATATATTGATTAAACTTTAATATCCATCTCGAACCTTCTAATTTACAAATATATTGATGAACATGTTTACATATTGATAAATATTTTCATCATTGGCAGTGATTAAGATGTTTGTTTGGATTATGTTGGAAATAATGATATTTAGATACATCAATTTTTCGTCTAACATTCTAACAATCATTCAACTTTAAGGGTAGTTTTGATTTTTGAAATATTTATAGAAAGGTCAAGAATAATATTACACCTTTTAAAAGAATAAGAGTATTTTTGAAATCATTAAAATTAAGGGATATATATTTTTATAATTTCGCCTAAATGAAAATCAAGCATCCCTCCTCTTGATATAGTCAAGATTTTGAATATTTTGCATTAATTAATTTTAGAGAATTTGTAATGGGTAGCAATTATGGTTTTAGTATTGGTAGATATAGCAACATTTTAAAAGAATTGCAAATATGGCAAAAGTCTTTAATTTTTTTTATAATTCCAATCATATCATTGGCTTAAACCTATTCCTTTTTAATTGTATTTGTTTTTCAATTGGTATTTGTTCTTCACGGTTACTTAAATATTTCTTGTTATTTTTATATTTTTATATTCAAAACAAACATGATTATGCTCGACATTTATATTTTTTATTATTTTACAATTTTAAGCATTTAAACATTTCAATTTTCTAGATTCTCAAACAGTAATAAATATTTACTACTTGTAAGACTCTAAATTCACAGTCCAATCAAGTGAAATGTATTATAATTTATTTAATATACCTATTGTTTAGAGAATTTGTAATTGGTAGTAATTATGGTTTTAGTATTTGTAAATATGACAAAAATTTTTAATTTTTTTTATAATTCCAATTATACTCTTGGCTTAAACCTATTCCCTTTTTAATTGGTATTTGATTTTCAATTGGTATTTGTTCTTCACGGTATTTTTCTTCTTCCGATTTTTATGACAACATCTTCTTGATTCCAGTCCAATCTTCCCAAACTCTTCTCGATTCCAGTCCAATCTTCTGTCGAGTCGCAAGTTTGAGTATCTTCTCAAATTAAATCGGAGTCGCAAGCCTTCACCTATTCGATCGGGTATTTTTCAGTTCGATATATTGAATTGCAACCCATGAATTTTCATCGAGTTTGTTTGATTATCTTCTCCAATTCGATCGAAGTCGCAAGTTTGTTTGATTATCTTCTCCAATTCGATCGCATTATAGTATCTTCTTATTCGGTCGAAGTATCTTCCAATTCAATCTTTTCAAAGTCCAATGGAGCTTTTTTCGTGGGTATTTGAATTTTTCAATCAACATTTTTCGTGGGTTTTCTTATGTTCATTTTGTTACATCACTGTTTTTCTGCTTTGGAGTCACAAGTTTTCTTCATTTTTTGTTCTATCAGCTATATTGTTTTCTAGATGATCGACGATATCAGTTATATCAGTGATCAATAGATAATGATACTAGTGATATCAGTGATATCAGTAATCAATAGATATCAATGATATTAGTGATATTAGTGATATACGAGTGACTATTGTGCTTCCAATTAGTGATATACGATCTTCTGTTGGAGCTCTTTTCGTGGGTATTTGAGTTTGTCAATCAACCAGAGCTTTTTCGTGGGTATTGTTTTTGTTCATTTTGTTATATCACTGTTTTTCTGCAATGTTTGGAGTCGCAAGTCTGATTTTGGTGATTGTTTTGTTTTCTAGATATGCTAGAGAATACATATGACATCAGTGATATCAGTGATATTTATCGTTGTTTTCTAGATACAATGATGTAGTGATATCATTGATCAATATATATGATATCAGTGATATCAATGATCAGTAGATATCAATGATATCAGTGATATCAGTGATATCTATCACTGTTTTCTAGATATCAATGATATCAGTGATCAGTAGATATCAATGATATCACTGATATCAGTGATCAATGGATATCAATACTATCAGTGATATCATTAATCAATGATATATGAGTGACTATTGTGGTGATCAGTTTCTATATTACTTAATATTGTTAATGTTGTTATTACTTTTTGTAGGAACTACGATGAAGCTTTCAATAGTTATTTTTTATAGTAGGCAATGGAATGAGAAAAATTTCTATGAGAATTACAAGACCATTGGAATTTTTGTTGATGAGATGATGTGTTTTGATGATTTTATTAATCTGATTGTGAAAGAAGTTCGAATGGATAGTTCTATTTCTTTCATAGAATTGTCGATGTTATTAGGTTAGGGATAAATGGTGCTCAGGATGTGGTTAAAATTCAAGAAGATAAAAATGTTGCTTAGTTTTTAACTTTAGTGAAAGATCAAAATACAAGATATCATTTAGTTGCTCATATTAATGATGTTTGTTTTGATGGCTCCTCTTGTGCAATTAGTGATGAGAGTGACAACTTATGAAGGTGTAATCCGCTTGGAGTTGGGAATCATTCAAATGGAGTTCGATAGATGTTGACATGAATACATTGCTTCCAATTGTTAAACGTCAAGCGTAAAAAGACCCCGAAAGCAAAGGATTATGTCGATTGGTGAAGCAAGAAGTCACACAAAATGTAATCATTGTCATCATGTTGGTCACAATCGTAGGACATGTAAATTTCTACCATTTTTACCATGATGTAATTTTTGCAATTGGTTTTAGATATATTTTTTCAAGATAGAACTCAATATTGTTGTTATCATACTATTCATACTATCAATACAAGGTTTGTGATTGTTTCAAAAGTTTAATATCAATACTATGAACACAAGAACTTTGGCATCCGATGAGAAAGTTTGAAGACCACACAACAAATAAGTAATAGCTAATGATAGACAACTATCGGTGATAGTGATAGACAACTACCATCGATAGAGTCTATCACTTCTATCAGTGATAGAAGTCTATCACTGGAAAGAAGTAAATGATTGATAGACAACTATCAGTGATAGACATCTATCACAGATAGAAGTCAGATAGAAGAAAAAAGTTAATAATCAAGTACAACAAGAAGTCTTATAGAAAAGTTATGAGTAATACGTAATAGATAGGTAAAAGTTTATCAGACAACTATCACTGATAGAAACCTATGACTTCTATCAGTGATAGTAGTCTATCACTTCTTTTTCATTAACTTTTATCAATCATTAACAGGATAGTAGTTTATCACTTTTATCAGTGATAGACAACGATAGAAGCCGAATAGGAACAAGATGTCTAATAGATAATAGAAAAGTTATGAGTAATAGGTAGTAGATAGACAACTGTGGTAGAAGTCTATCAGACAACTATCACTGATAGAAGTCGATCACTTCTATCAGTGATAGATATCACAATAGTAGTTTATCAAAATTAGAAGAAAAAAATTAGTTATTAAATAAACAGACAAAAAAATTAGTTATTAAATAAACAAACTTCTATCAGTGATATCACTGATAACATCCCATCAGTGATATCACTGATCGCAGTGACTGGCGTGGGGTGTTTAAGTAATTTCAATTTCTCTTTTCAAATTTTTGCTATTTTTGCAAATAGATTAACCCATTTGCTATATGGACAATTATATTGGTCCTTTTTGCTACCAACCCAATTGCCCCTTAATTTTAAGACATTTAAGAACACTCATGCCAACTCATTATTAATTTGCTCAGGACAAAAGTTACCATTTGATAAGTCATTTTGAAAATTTAAAATAGATATCGAGACAAAAAGTTAAATTTGGATTTTAAACTTTCAATTTCATCACATTCGACTCTACATTTAAATAGATGTTGTAATTTTTATCTTCAACTCAAATCCACTAATTTACTCATTAATTTTATCAAAAAACATAGTATACCTATCTTCATCAATTTATTAATTTCATTAAAATAAAGTTTTTTTTTATAAAAATAAGTTTGACCAATACACAAATTAACCATTAAATAACTTTGCCAAAATTCATAAATCTCAATTTAAAAGAAAGAAAAAATTAGCTTTAATGAAGTTTTTCTCTAAGGTTTCAGCAATCAATTTCATATTGTACTTTTATAATTCATGGAATAAAGAATAGAAAACTCCTTTGGAGCGAAAAATTATTAGAAAGTGAAAATTGCATCACTTTTTAAAATTTAAAATTTGAGGTGAAGATGGTAATAATTATCTAAATTTGAGATATCGTTTAATGAAATTAAAAGTTTAGAGTTAACATTAATACAACTTAGGGTATGTTTGAGAGTGATTTTAGAATAACCAAAATCACTTTTAACATGTCTAAAATCACTTACCTTTCAAAACCGTGATGTTTGGCGATATGAAGCACGTGATTTTGGAAGAATCCAAAATCACTTGAAGTGATTTCCTATCAATCACTTGAGAGGTGATTCTCAAGTGATTTTTATCAAGTGTTTGTGATTTAAAATGACTATTATTTCATTTTTGAAAAATGTATACTTTTGGTGACGGGTAAAAACCGTCATTTTTTGTAAAAATTCATAAATTTTCATCAAAAAAATGAATTTTCTCAAAACCGTAGTCATTGAGTTCATCCGTCATTTTCTACAAAATGACAAGTTTTCTCTCTCAGGATAATTTTTTATAATGTGTATCTCTTACTTTATTATCTTTTTATATTTTCATTCATTTTTCTCTATAATGGTTATAACTTTTTTTAATTTTTTTTTATTTCTAATTGTTTTTGTTTCTCCCTATCATTTTTGTATATTTTAAAAGAATTTCTCACTAATTTTTTTATCTCTTGATCTACTTTTTTTGTTCGTACTTTTTTGTCCCTAACTCTTAATTTTTTCTCATCAATCCTCATTATAAATTTTCTTCCTAAAATTTTTAACATCTTACCCAATTTTTTTTGTTTTTCTCCCTATCTTTATTTCTCTAATATTTTAATTTCTCCATATCTCTGACTTGATGATTATAAAATTCCTTTTAAAATCAAACATTAATCATTTTATAAAAAATATTTTTAATTAAATTTAAATTCACTTTTACCACGTTTGAATTAAATATTAAAATAATCTATAACTAAATAATTTTTTTCAAAATTAATTATAATTAAATATTAGCTTAAAACACTTATTTTAAAGGCACTTCCAAACATGCCTTTTGAAAATCACTTAATTGTATGAAAATCACTATTAAAAATGTAGAACCAAACATGAAAATTATTATATGAAAATCACTTTTAATAAATCAATTATAAACAAATCAATTGTACTAAAATCAATATTTTCTAAAATCATTCCCAAACAAGTTTAGAAATCAAAATTGTTTTTTTTTTTCAAATATCTAACTCAAATAGTAAGAAAAATAAATACGTAAACAAAGTGCCGTTAATCTTTAATAAATTTTAACTTTAAATCAACAACTATTCTATACATATATAAATTATCTTTTAATTATTTTTTTAAAAAATACAATATTTTGGAGTTTTCTTTGGGGAAAAAAATATATTTTTATTATATAAAATACATATTTTATAAACACTTTAAAACATATTTTTCTATATATAGATGATAATTTAGACATAGGTGTTGTTATCTTAATTTATGTTAAATTATGATGTAATTTTGGCTTACTATACTTGGCACACTTTTGGTTTACCATACTTAACACTTTTCTTTCTTGTATTCTCTATTTTGTGTATATATTCTTCCTTTGTATTATTCATGAAATATACAATTTTACAATTGTTGATGTCGGAATTTGGATCACAAAATCAACGGTAACATTTATATTCCTCAGAGAAGAATCTAGACGATTCTGCAATCACAAAGTAAACTGACCACCAGTGTGGTATTGAGCCTCTTGCACTCTGACGCTCAAGTTAGTTTAGAATTCAAGAGAACTCGAGAGCAATATGTGTGTTGAAGAACTTACCATTTACAAATGATTGATCTTTTAATTATATAACAATTAACCTTTGTAACCGAGAGTTACTTTAATCATTATTGATTGCTCATTATTGCTATAGATTTTCCTCAACGGTTCTAATCTATCCGTTGTGAACTCAAACCGTTCTCGTTTGCTCCTTGGTCTATCCACGAGGATTGCTCAAGGGAGATTTGGGCAACCCATGTGGGTCGGTGTAACAACCCTAAGTTTTGGAACACACATATTTAGGGAGTTAACTAAAGTTACATTGCCAATGCCTGAAATTTTGACATCATAACGACGTAACTAGGAGAAGACCAAAAATTCTTGGACCCTTGAAGGAAATTCAAGACACTCCTTAAAGCATAAAGAAAGCTCAACCCCCACCAAACTTCATCAAAAGATCAGGTTGGGCTCCAACATTCAGAATTCAAATTAGATACAACACAAGGATAAAAAAAAGAAGGTAAATTGATAAATTCACTAAAATATAACCTACAACATGCTAAGATTCGAAAGATAACAAAAAACAAACATCTAAGACAAGGATCGTAAACAACTACAAAGTTCAGTGGAAGTCAAAGGACATCTTAAAGGAGCACTACAGAGCCTAGGGATGAAAGGAAACCTCCATAGCCTCGTATGGTCATCGTCGTCACTAGCCACCTCACGGTTTAGTCCTATCTACAACAAAAATATCAAAGTAGTAGGGTGAGTATTAACATACTCAGTAAGTAGCCCACTTAAGGTCCAAACTATAACAACACCAAAACAACAATGTCTTAGCTTTGCACGAACTTCTGGGCACCCAAAACACCGTTTAGACCTCTACAACTCACACCCCTCACCTAAGTCCCATAACATAGATTGGTGGATGGCGGTGAAAGAAATCAACTCTCACGCCTGTACATCTCGCTAATGCAGAGCCATGAAGGGGAGCAATCCTCACACTTCAAAAAAACGAGGAATCACCCCTAAACCAATACACCGAATGAGGAACGAATCCAACATCCCACACTCGTCCGAGAATCACCCCCTAAGCCAATATATCGGATGAAGGAATGCTTATAACATCCCACATGCGTCGAGGAATCACCCTTCTAAGCCAACACACCGAATGAAGGAATGCATCCAACATCCCACACTCGTCGGGAATCACTCCCTAAGCCAATACACTAGATGAAGGAACACATCCAACTTCTCACACTCATCGAAAATCACACCCTGAGCTAATACACCAGATGAAAGAACGCATCCAATATCTCACACCCGTCGGGAATCACTTCCTAAGCTAATATACCAGATGAAGGAACACATTCAACATCTCACGCTCATTAGGATTCACTACCCAAGCCAATACATCGAGTGAAGGAATGCATCCAACACCCCACTCCAGGGTGATAGGGCCGGTGGAGCGAGTTTGACAAGATATAACTCCACAAACAACTACAATCTCCCTAGGATGATCCGTTCAACCCTTATGTCCGCCCCATAAAGTCCTAACTATAACAAAATCCCAATCAAAATTCCAATTGCACAGCGGAAGTTCCATTGGATAAATATTCTCGTTTTTTAATTCGTAAATACAAATACCCATACATTGGTAAAATAAAATATTGATAAGCAAAACAAGCATGGATATTACAAATGCATGCTAAAACCTTTTTCTAAACTAAAGGCTATGAGAATCTTACCTTTTGGCTTCTGGAGTTGCTGTTGGGATGTATGTCCTAATCTCGTACTTGTTTGTAATATTCCTGATTGAAATAAATAAGAGTTATTTTTTCATCACTTTGTGTCTCACATATTTACAAACTTTGCCCAATAAACTAAGCTCCAAGGTCATTGATTTATGAGAGAACTAGAACTTGAACGGTGTGCAGTAGACACACACGGAGGATCACGTTCGAGTAAATGACCCAAACGGTCTACAGTATACGGATAGGGTTGGAGACCTAATCCTGGATACGTTGTGGATGCGATCCGCTTTGTATTAGATACAAACGAGGTGATCCAACTCGTTCATGTGGTTGACATGCGAGTGGGGGCATCCTGTGCAATGAGATTGTAGAAGACCGGACCTTGAATTATTAGACCTACTAATGTAACACCGTTGACAGTATAGGACTAATAACTTCGTAGATGACCAATAGTGACTTGACCTTAATCCTGAGCGTGTTACGGACTCCTGTCTGCGGAGGTTTGTCCTTTGACTAGTACGGGTGAGGGTGGTCACAGTTAGTCGCCCTATAAGCCTATCTTCTCAGAAACATGACCACGTGAGGAGCTAGGAACTTGACTACGCGAGATGGAATTCACTCGTTCCCAACCTTAGGGAAACTAGAGGGGTTGTTCCCTTAAGTGTTGTCTCTAAGGCTTGGACAACGAGCGTCCACCCTCTCACTGGCCCGAGAGGGGTGGTTTTTATGGTTGGACCATACAACGTTGTTGTTCATTAGAGGAGCAGTGGGAACTCAAGGAGCAAGAAATAGACATAGGGGTAAAATGGTAATTTGACCCAACAGTGTCTACGAACAACCTGTGAAGGGTCGACTCACGGGCATTGGTTATATCAATGGACACAACTTGTCTTACAGTGATGGGAGTGCAACTACGGGCTTTAGTGGAGTGTTACCGTAGCTAATGAATGTTTATTAACCGGGTCAAAGAGTTTGACAAGTTAGTCTCGGATCATTGGAGCTCGTCACCTATAGGTCCATTAGGTCCCTCGGTTGGCTCAAATTGGATACATAGAGGGTTTACAGTTTGGTGTGGATTTGAAATGTTCAAATTCATTAAAAGGGTATTTATGTCATTTATATGAGATATGATTGACATATTATATAGTTTAATATGAATGAGATTCATAATAAACTATAGGTTAGTCTAATTACTTAATTAAGGCTAATTTAGAGAAATTGGATTGAGAGAAAATAAATTGAATGTGATTCAATTTAAAATCCACAATTATACAAATTAAGGGAATCAAATCCCGCAGCGGAAGCGATTGTGAATCGCGCGCTCTTGATTAAGTTACAACGTTTTCATTCAAGAACGAAACTAACTAGATTAAGCACATAAAAGTAGATGGACAACAAGAAATATACCTTTGAAGAACTTTTCTTCAAGTGCTCCTTTCTCCCTCGATCACGATCTTAGCAACAGGAACACGAACGAACGAAGACACGACCACTGGATCTTCTCCGTTGTTCTCTAGGTGAGGGAGGAATGTGGGTTCCCTTTAGGTAAGATGAGATCTTGTGAGAGAGAGGTTTGTATTTTGGAACTTTTCCAACAACACAACAAAGGCTTAGGTTCACTTTGGTTAGCTTGACCTAGTCAACTATATATAAGGAGATAGGGATGAAAATTATCATCTTATCCCTCTTTCATTCTCTCTTTAATATATAGTTAATATATGAATCCAATTCACATTAAAACTATATATTATATCAATTATATCACATATAATTGATATGACATCTCATATATGAAATTGAACACTTCAATTTCATTCCCAACTTTATACCCTCAATATTACCATGTTGAGCCAACGGAGGGACCTAATGAAGGGAATGAAAATCTCCGCACAGCGGAAGATGATCGAATCGTCATGGTATCATTATGCTACTCAATTTTGTTAAAATGATCTAACTCTTAGATCTAGGCTAAACATGCAAAAGAGGAAGAAAAACAGTAAGGAGAAGTTTACTTACTTGTTGTAGACAAAAACTTCAAGGATTCGTCCTCGATCACGAACACTTCGTGATTCTCGATCTCAACGAACACTCCCCACGAATGGAACCTGAACACTACCACTTGGAGTCTCGGTGGTTCTTCCTTTGAAAAGAAGGAAGTTTGTGGGAACTTATAATTTTGGAGAGGTAGGAGAATTGAGAGAGAGTAGAGAGAATTTTTTGTTTTTTCTCTTTGACCAAAACCAAAAAAATGAGAAAAAGCTCCATCAATCCCTTCTTGCAAAGGGTTTAAATAGTGGAATGATGGAGTTAAAATCTCCACATTATTACCACTTTACCACAACCATAGGTTATGCAAATCTCATTTGCAACAATTGTGGATTAATTAAATTGAATCACATCCAATTTAATTTCTCTCAATTAATTTCTCCAATTAGCCCTAATTCAACAATTAGGCTATAGTTAATTATGAATCTCATTCACATTAAACTATATATTATATCATCCATATCTCATATAAATGACATAAATGCCCTTAAAGTGAAATTGAACACTTCAATTTCATACCAAAACATTAACCCTTCTTTTAACCTGTGATTGAGCCAACCGAGGGACCTAATGGACCTCAAAGGCGGGCTCTAATGATTCGAGATTAACTGTCAAACTCTTTGACCCTAAGTTAGTCAACATTCATTAGCTACGGTAACACTCCACTATAGCCCGTAGCTGCACTCCCGTCGCTCGCGGAATAATACGTGTCCACCGATATAACCAATGCCCATGAGTCGATCTTTCACGGTTGTTCGTGACACTACCGGGTCAAATTACCATTTTATCCTCAGTCTACCTCTTTGTTCCTTAAGTCCCCACCGCTCCTCTAATGAACAACATATTGTGATGGTCCAACCATACACAACACCCTTCTCGGACCCGGTGAGAAAGTGGCGCGCGTTGTCCAAGTCCCGGAGACAACACTTAAGGAACAACCTCTATTTTCCCTATGGGAACGAGTGAATTCCATCTAGCGTAGTTAAGTTCCCAGCTCCCTACTTGGTCCTGTCCCGAGAAGATAGGCATATTGGGCGAGTAATCAGACCACCCTCACCTGCATTAGTCAAAGGACGACTCCCACGCATGCGGAGTCCGTAACACGCGCTCGTGGATTAAGGTCGAGTCACTAATGGTCATCTACGATATTATTAGTCCTCATCACAATCTGTTACATCGTGAGTCTAATAACTCACGGTCCTGTCTTGTACAATCTCATTGCACAGATTCCCCACTCGCATGTCAACCACATGAACGAGTCGAGATCACCTCGTTTGTATCTAATACTAAGCGGTCGCATCCACAAAGTGTATCTAGGATTAGGTCTCCAACCCTATCCATATCATCAGTAGGACCGCTCGGTCATTAACTCGAACGTGATCCTCCCTGTGTGTCCACTACACACCGTTCAAGTTCTAGTTCTCTCATAAATTCAATGACCCTAGCGCTAAGTTTATTGGAAAAGTTTATAAATATTGCGAGACACAAAGTGATGAAATTATTAACTCTTATTAATTTCAAACAGTAATTTACAAACACGAGATTAGGACAAAAATCCCAACAAACTTCCACTTGGACTAAGCTAGTGGAGAAAATACATTTCTGAAATGTACATAAATTACAATGAAGTAATATAATAAACTAGGGCATTGGATACCCGTTTACACATCTCCCACTTGCCCTAGTCAGAAGCTCTCGAGACCTAGACTCTCTAGGTGACCTCAAACACCTTAGCCGTGAGGGGCTTTGTAAATGGATCAGCTACGTTGTGCTCCGACGCTATTTGCGTGACTGTCACGTCTCCTCGATGCATAATCTCCCGTATCAGATGATACTTGCGCTCAATGTGTTTGCCTCTTTTATGGCTCCGAGGCTCACGTGAGTTGGCTACTACACCACTGTTATCACAAAATAGTGTGATTGGCAAGTTCATATTTGAAACAACTTCCAAATCCGTCATGAACTTCCTAAGCCAAACAGCTTCCTTTGCAGCTTCACAAGCCGCAACATACTCCGCTTCCCTAGTGGAATCAGCGATGCATCCCTGCTTGATGTTTCGCCATACTACAACTCCTCCATTCAGAATGAAGGCTAACCCCGAAGTGGATTTTCTAGAATCCTTATCGGTCTGAAAATCAGAATCCATGTATCCCGTAAGGATCAAATCCCCACTGCCATACACTAAGCTGGTTCCTCGTTCTCCTAAGATACTTGAGGATTGCCTTTACGGCTGTCTAGTGATCTAATCCTTGATTGGACTGATATCTACTGACAATTCCTACTGCATAACAGATGTCGGGCCTAGTATACAACATGGCATACATCGGGCTCCCTACAACCGAAGCATATGGAATCCGTCTCATATCCTCAACATCTTGAGGAGTCTTAGGACACTGATCCTTACACAAGTGAACCCCATGCCTGAAAGGCAACAAACCCTTCTTGGAGTTCTGCATCTTATATCTAGACAACATCTTGTCAATATAAGACTCTTGAGACAAGGCTAGCGCTCGCTTCTTCCTGCCCTGACAATGCTGATACCTAGAACTTACTGAGCTTCTCCCAAATCTTTCATTTGGAATTGCGAAGCTAGCCACTTCTTCACGTCAGTAAGAAATTCTACCTCATTCCCAATGAGAAGAATATTGGCTCACATACAACACTAAAAATGCGACAGTTTTGTCAACGATTTTCTTGTAAACACAAGGCTCGTCGACATTTTGATCAAAGCCATTAGATTTGATCGCCTCATCAAACCTTATATTCCAAGACCTCGAAGCTTGTTTCATCCCATAAATGGACCTATGAAGCCGACAAATCTTTTGCTCTTGGCCTTGGGCAATGAACCCTTTGGGCTAGTCCATGTAGATGGTCTCATCAAGTTTGCCATTCAAAAAAGCTGTCTTGACGTCCATCTTCCATACCTCGTAGTCATAATACGCGGCAATGGCCAGAAGGATCCTGATCGACTTTACCATGGCAACAGGCGAAAATGTTTCCTCATAGTCAACCCCTTCAACCTGGGTAAAATCTTTTGCCACTAGTCGGGCTTTGAAGGTATGCACCGTCCCATCTACGCCACGTTTACGCTTGTAGATCCATTTGCAACCAATAGGTTTTACCCCATCCGGTTGATCCACAAGCTCCCAGACAGAATTGAAGTACATAGACTCCATTTTCTGGCCCATAGCTTTAATCCATTGGTCTTTGTCAACATCAACCATTGCTTGATCATAGGTCAATGGATCCTCACACCATCATCGTGGCGGCGGCATCGAGGTTTCAATTAAACCCATGTAGCGATCGGGCCGTCTCACGCCCTCCCACTACGTCGAGGCATTCCCAACTCTTGGGAACGGATTTGACTAGACGTGCTAGGATCAACAACACTTGTTGACGTATAGCCCCATCAAGAACTCTTGGCGATGTAATCGCCCATTTCATTTAACACAACTTTACTCCTTGGTAAATGATCCTCGACGTGGTCTTCCTCTAGGAAAGTGGCGTTTATCGACACAAGCACCCTATTTTCCTTAGGATCGTAAAACATACCACCCTAGTCTCTTTGGGTATCCTACGAATAGGCACAATTTCGAATCGGGTTCCAACTTTTTCGGTTTGACAAAGAACACGTGGGTCTGCATCCCCAAATTCAAGTGATGTAAACCGCTTTACGTCCACTCTAGAGTTCAAAGGTGTTTCACAAACACTCTTCGACGGAACGTTGTTCAAAATATAGACCATGATCTCCACCGCGTAACCCAAAAAGAATCGTGAGAGACGAGCATAGCTCATCATTGATCAACCATATCTAACAAGGTTCTGCTTTCTCCTCTCCGATACACCATTCTGCTGTGGCATACCAACCGCTGAGAGTTGGGATGTAATTTCGTGTTCTATCATATAGTCTTGGAATTCAGTATCCATGTACTCTCCACCTCGATCCGATCGAAGTGTTTTAAGCGATTTACCTAAGAGGTTCTCAACCTCGAGTCTTGTACTCCTTGAACTTTTCAAGAGTTTCGACTTCTTATGCATTAGGTAAATATACCCATATCTGAGTAATCGTCTATGAAAGACACGAAGTACTCATAATCGCCTCTAGCTTTAACATTCATCGGACCACAGAGGTCAGAATGTACTAACTCAAGAGGCTCTTTGGCTCTATATCCTTTTCCACTAAAAGAACGTTTGGTCATCTTGCCCTAAAGGCATGACTCACACACCGACAAAGAGTTTTCTTCCAACTCGTTTAGAAGTCCACTCTTCACTAGTTTCTCAATCCTATTGAGATTAATGTGGCCAAACCGTAGATGCCAAAGATGAGAATTTTCCTTTGGAGAAACTTTTGTTTTCTTAGTTCGTGTTTCTGCAGTTTTAAACAATTCAGTATTCAAAACACTTTTGACCGAATAGGTTTCAAAATATACAGATTATGCTCAAGTGAAGCAGAACAAATAAGATTGCCTTTGAAAGAAATAAACGCTTTACTAGATTCAAAGGAAACAGATATACATTGTTCAATTAGGCAGGAAATAGAAACAAGGTTTCTAGTAAACCCTGGTACAATGTACAAATTATCTAATAATAAGTACTTCCCGCCAAAATGTAGCTTCACTGCAAAGATCATCACTGCAAAGAAAGACAAACTCCCGGATCCAACCCAGAGAGTCACCTCACCCTCTCGCATGGCCGCCAGGAATCAATCCTCGAAAGAAGAACAAACGTGGTTAGTGGCGCCCAATCCAATATCCGGCATGCAGAGTCACTACTCTCCACTAAACAGTTTTTACATCACAAGTAAATCACATTTACCTTGATTCTTCCTCTCGGCCGTATTTGGGACAATTCCTCTTCCATGTCCGCCCTATTGCAGTGAAAACACTTTCCTTTCTCTCGCAACGCCCTTAACCTTCTTGCTCTTGTGGGCGGTAACTCTCGGTCGGTTTTACCCCTCTTCATCCTCTTCTTCCCTTTTCGGGCATGAAGGAGCAACAAGTTTCGTCCCGAGGTCAAACCCCGTGATAAGACCCAGTAGGCAACATTTGCCTCGCATTCCTTGACCTGCTCAAGGATCGGAAATTTTGTAGCTCATTGAGGAGGGTAGTCGAGTGTAGCTAATTTTGTTCATAATAGCATTGCTATTTAAATCAAGGAAACTCTTCTAAGAGTCTCCGAATAAAATCGACTTGGCTCGACTTCGTCGATCAAGCCTCGTTCATCTCAAACCCAGATTAAAGTGGGTCATCATGTCTAGAACGTGTTCACGCGGACGACGACCCTCTTTCATCCGGCGTTGAAGACGTATTTGAGCGAGTCATGCGGACTGAAAAGACTGTTGTCCAAACATTTCCTGCAAGGACTCCATGATCTCCTTGGCGGTGACCATCAGACATGTTGGCAATAATGTAGACCTTGGCCTTTTCATTGCCCCTGATCCACCGATCGTATGCATCGCGAACACTTTACGACGCTGTCGAGCCCGGCATCTGAGGACACTCCTCAGACAGCACGAACTTTATGTCGTAAGTTACCAAAATCGTGTTAATGTTGTTTTTCCAACTTTGGTAATTATCTCCCACTAATTTATCGGACGCGAGTAGAGCTATAATTGCGCTAGACATTTTTAGCTGAAAAAATAAGAAAACTTTGTATTAGTCTCACAAACAACTTTTTTAAATCCAATCAAGTTTTAGCAAAATTGTTTCATGATCCCTAGGTCATTCAAAATTTTGCAATGATACCCTAAAGGTTTAGAATGACCGCCACCGAAGGGTGAACGTAACACTCCTCCTCTAGGGACGAGACTTTCTCGATCGGACTCCTAATCCCAATAACTCTTATTCCATTAGGCGTCCAATTACCATTGTTCGGTTGAATTCATTAAAACTTAACGAATTCGTGAGTGTCACCTCAATCTTTAAGTTTCTAAGCATCCGCCTAAAACAATAGCCACCGGGAGGTGAACCAAGAAGGAAAACCAACCAGAAATCTGTATCCCTTTCGGGAATTCGCGGTGTTCCGACTCCCATGATCAGGCCCTCCGAAGGGATTGTCTGGTCCAGGCCAAACTAGCAGGCGGATCATAGGCGTCTTACGGTGTGAATCGAAAGAAGAGACCGTGGGTCTCGTTTTCACAAGTCTCGCTCCCACTCACTGTAAGTACTCTCTCCATCCACTATGATATTGACCTATACAAATGCCACCCGAAGGGGAACGCTCCCATTTGTGCCACGAGGCCGAGTATAGATCTCACGGTGCGGACTTAGAGATTTATGGTTGGAAAGTCAAATGTATCTCATACACTTTATTTCCTCCCACTCAACACTTTAATTTTAATAGGGATTGACCTAGATAAATGATGCGAAAATATAAGGTGCCCTAAACTAATGCAAATTAGAATAAAACCCTGACACTTTTACGACGTGCAAGTATACACGGTCGAGAGCAGCAAGTGATAAGTTAAAAGTATCGATCCCACGAGGACTAGTTAGACCTAATTTAGTGAGTGTACTAGAAAATTTTCCTTATTTTAGTGCAATACATGAGTGTGCAATTTACTGTTTAAAATAAATAAGTTGATACGATAATTAAGAAAGATAAGATAAGATGCAAGAAAATAACTAAATTTAAATGAGGGAGAGGAGAATGCAAACAACAAGGGAGATGCAAGAGATGAGATTTTTAATGAAAAATAGGCTCGGGTTAGAATTTTGAGTGATGCCTTGAATTTACCTACACATGCATTCAAATGATTCTTTCCAAAATCACTAAGTTTTAAAACCTACAATTTCCCAATTGTGATCTAAATTATGCTCATGATTTTAGGTTCTAGGTGGGTTAATTATCCCTAATCAACTCAATAATCCATGAATTATAGAGAAGTTAAAAAAGCCAATTTTAATTCTCATCCAACATTAAATTCAATAAAATTTCATAAATTCAATCAATGGTATAAACCATAAATTTAATCGAAAATTACATTAAAACAACCTAACCTTTGCCTAAGAAAATTTAGTTCATGATTAAAATCGAGTCACATATCTCTAGTTTAAGCATGCTTTTATTGATCAAGGAGTTCATGCAAAACAACCAACAATGTTCACTAAATTAGCCTAAATCAATCACAATTCTAGCCTAAAACAGTCACGAGTTATACTTAAAACAGTGAGCAAAAGTAGTATAAATCAGTACGTAAACAACCCAAAAATTCAGTATGAAATTGGTGGTTGACAACAAGCAATAACACTTAGAGATAGGGAAAACGTTACACAGCAGGTTGCCTTATTTTTCAAGTTCAGTTTGATAGAAATATCTCATCAATAGAAGTTCAAAACAACGATCTAACCAGTCAAAACGAATCCCTTTGAGTCTCCAACAAGCTGTCAAAATTTCAGCACAATCCAACGGTTGAAACTCCAGGAATCGACAATTTTGTGAGCGCCGCCGGTGAAAAACCGAACTGCACTGATCTCCCAACGTGACAACGATATCTCAGACAACGAAGCTCAGAACAACGATCCAACCGTTCAAAGTAGAGCCCTATGAGTCTCGAACAAGCTGTCAAAATTGCAGCACAATCCAACGGTTGAAACTTTAGGAAACGATAACTTTGTGAGTGTCGTCTGTAAAAAACTAAACTGCACGATTTTTGCTACAACAATGGCACCTTGAAGCTTCGATTTTTTTCCAGCAATCGCCCCTTCTCTCTCTCGCTCTCTTCCCCTTTTGTGGCAACTTCTTCTCTCCCTCTTGCACTTGTGAACCCTAGCCTCCTTATATAAGATGGTGTTGCCCTAATTCCACAAATTACAAAAAGGCCCTTAGGGGTAGAAAGATCATCTTACCCTTCGGGTAAGATGTCTAAAATGCCCTTAGGGACTCTTGTAAATTTTTATAATCTTCTGCACACAGAAAAATCCCAAATAAATATATGAAGTCAATTATAAATCAAAATACACAAGGATTTTTTGAGTTAAGAAAAATCTCAAATTTTGGTCTTTAATTAACTGTTAGCTTATTTTCCTAAATTTCTTAAATTAAAGCACAAAAACATCAAAATTAATTCTTTTTGAACCTAATGCTTAAATTCAAGATTTAAAGCTAACATACATAATTTAGGTATAAAATAACATGAGACTCAACAAATTTTATGCAATTCAAGTAGATTAAGCACTAAAATTCTATTAAAATAACTCTCCTATAGCGAGTTATCAAACCCCCAAACTTGAATTACTCATTGTCCTCAATGAGTTCTATTCCCTAAAGAATTTAAAGACCTTTAAAGACTCAAATCATTTGGGATAATTAAACAAGGATTGAATACTTATGCTTTAAGCTACAAGTCACCATTCATTCCATGCTTTCTAAGTGGCTCACCCGGGGTTTCCTAGTTACACTTATGCATCAATAACCAAGAGCAAACCAACTAGGATTCGACATCTACCCTCAAGCTCAACCACTAGAATCCTAATCATTCAAATCAAGTAACCCATAGTTAAAGATAAGTCACACTCCAAAACTCGCATGACTACAATTTTATGATCATTCATTTTTATTTATTTATTTTTTTTAAAAAAAACAAATATGTACAATATTCCCTTCAATTTCCATAAAACTCACTACTTAGGGCTAGGTTTTTTTTTGTTTCTTTTCTTTGTTTCTTTTTTTTTTTACTCTCCCGTAGTTCTTAGAATGGCACACGTAGTTAGCGCAACACACCTAAGCAATGGGTACAGGCTTATTGCTTGATACCTTCGCTCCAAGAGGCCAGCATGGTTAGTGCCCAGACCCCCTGACATCGAGCACCAAGTTGCCTGAAATAACAAAATAAATAACATATTTTTGGTCTAGCCCAATGAAATTTTAGGGATGTGAAAGGTTTGCACACTCTTTCTTTTTTTCTCTTTTTTTTCTTTTTTCTTTTTTTCATAAAAAAAAAACACGAAGAATTTACCTTTCCCCCCAAACTTAGAGTACTCAATGTCCTCATTGAGTTAGGGTGGTCGGGTAACTCCCCCAAACTTGAAATGATCACAAATTTGGAGTTTACTCATTTTGGAGCATTCTAAAAAATGTATGAGTTACCTAACTTGTCATGGTTTCTAGCTTTCGAACTTTTTGGCCTAGGAGTTGAATCCTAACTACTTTGATTGACACACCAACCATAAGCGCACTAAAGAACTCTAATGACAAGCTTGACCTTGAGAAACACCAAACAAGATAGCATACTCTTGCCTCAAACACAAGCAACAACTCTTATTTTCATTAACCCTGAGATTTGACCTTAACTTTTTATTTTCAAGGAGATGCATACCAAGTTTCTACAAAAGACATAACACATTTTACCATTAAAAACACATGAGAAACTTAATTTTTAAACAAGGGACGACAACCATTTTTTCTATTTTTACTTGCTTAAACGTAATGAATCAACTACCTACATCATGCATATCAAAAACCATGTAAACCAGCAACTAAACATGGAACCTGGTAGTCAAAATAGATCATTTTGTAGTCCTAAAGCAAGTAAATAACTTTATAAACACAGAGGCATGCAACACCCTATATACTCTAGCAGCACAAAGTCTCATCAATAGAAAAATTTTCAATTAAGCCCAAACTCAGATTTATAACAATACATCTCCCCCTCATGGTTAAAGCACACATTGCCCTTAATGTATAATCTACTCACTTAAGCATGCTTAAGGACAATTAATAAAGATGGAACGGAGAACAATACTGCCTGAATCGATGAGACCTCTACTACAATGCATATCACTCATCAAACCTTAAGGGAGCTGCAAGATAGGCAAGGGTTATTTATTCGAAAACAAAAAAAACTAAAAATGAAACAAAAGCAAAAACAAAAAAAATTAAAAACAAAACAAACGAAATAAACTTTGGGTTGCCTCCCAAGAAGCGCATGTTTTACGTCATTAGCTTGACGTAGTATACGTGGGCTCGTCAAGGTACGTAAAAATTCTCCCACTTCTTCGGACCTCTCTTTCTTGAATCTACAAAACAAATCAGAGCTAGCAAGAATACTAGCTTCTCGTGAGAGCCCCAGTTAGATATATTTTTTGATTTTTTATATAATAAAAGAAAAGAAGGAAAAACAACAAAGTAAGCCTTTTTTGGTTTTTTATTTGATAAAAGAAAAGAAGGAAAAACAGGAAAATAAACAGACTCACAAAAAGACACTGACTCGAGAGAATAGAAAGAAAAGCACTCACCAATAAGAGAAAAATCAGAAGATAGAACTGTCATAGACTCAACAGCCTCAAATTCTACCTCCTGGTCTAACTCAACAACATAAGGTTCGACTTTTTCCACCCTCTCAATAACTCCATCCTGGTGTGTGCTACAAGGTTCTAGTTCTTTTACATCTAAAGCACAATCCTCCAAATGCTCATACTCAGAAAAATGTGAAGGACTAGGATCCAAAAGGTCTATAAGCGGGTCAACGATCAAGTGACTCACCGAACTATCTAAGGGTGTGGGTCCTCCCTCACTCTCTTCCCTAGGGTGCTCAACCTCAGACGAGTCTAAGTACATTTGTTCTCTAAGGGAGACAAGTGTATCCGTTAGGCGTTGAATTGACTCCCCTATTTGACTATTCATCTCTTCTATTTGCCTATTCCTCTCATCTATTTGCCTATTCCTCTCCTCCTCCGTGGTTCTCACATATTCTAATAGCAACATTTTAAGGGAAGATTAAGTCTTCTACCGGTTTCTTGAATATAGGAAGGATATGACTCAAAACCCCAGGATATGGTTCATAGGCCCAATTGCTCTGATTATTATCATACATAGGATTCCCATAAGTCATAGGGTTAGTATGATAGTAATTGGGCATTTGGTAGCCATAAGATCCATACCCTCACTAGAAGACTCTAAATTGACAAATGGATGATCATAAGAAAAGAACTATATTGTGTTTGCTCATTGGGCACAGTGAAGACCACCCAGTTAGTTATCATAAGCCATAATAAAGTAATGAATCAATTATAACAGTGCTCAACAAAAACAATTTGCACCAACACAAACGAGAAGAGAAACGAAGACTCAAAAAAGATAAAAACATGAAACAAAGAAAAGAAGACACACCCAACAAGAAATAAGGATAAAATTCACTAAAATCACCTCAAACAAGATAAGAATCAAAACTAGTCCCCGACAACGGCGCCAAAAACTTGATGCGAAAATATAGGGTGCCCTAAACTAATGCAAATTAGAATAAAACCCTGACACTTTTACGATGTGCAAGTATACACTTACGAGAGCGACAAGTGATAAGTTAAAAGTATCGATCCCACGAGGACTAGTTAGACCTAATTTAGTGAGTGTCCTAGCAAATTTTCCTTATTTTAGTGCAATGCATGAGTGTGCAATTTACTGTTTAAAATAAATAAGTTGATACGATAATTAAGAAAGATAAGATAAGATGCAAGAAAATAACTAAATTTAAATGAGGGGAGAGGAGAATGCAAACAAGAGGGGAGATGCAAGAGATGAGATTTTTAATGAAAAATAGGCTCGGGTTAGAATTTTGAGTGATGCCTTGAATTTACCTACACATGCATTCAAATGATTCTTTCCAAAATCACTAAGTTTTAAAACCTACAATTTCCCAATTGTGATCTAAATTATGCTCATGATTTTAGGTTCTAGGTGGGTTAATTATCCCTAATCAACTCAATAATCCTAGAATGAAATTTTAGTTTTCTAATTCATTAGCTTTCCCAAGTTTATGAATTATAGAGAAGTTAAAAAGGCCAATTTTAATTCTCATCCAACGTTAAATTCAATAAAATTTCATAAATTCAATCAATGGTATAAACCATAAATTTAATCGAAAATTACATTAAAACAACCTAACCTTTGCCTAAGAAAATTTAGTTCATGATTAAAATCGAGTCACATATCTCTAGTTTAAGCATGCTTTTATTGATCAAGGAGTTCATGCAAAACAACCAACAATGTTCACTAAATTAGCCTAAATCAATCACAATTCTAGCCTAAAACAGTCACGAGTTATGCTTAAAACAGTGAGCAAAAGTAGTCTAAATTAGTACGTAAACAACCCAAAAATTCAGTATGAAATTGGTGGTTGACAACAAGCAATAACACTTAGAGATAGGGAAAACGTTATACAACAGGTTGCCTTATTTTTCAAGTTCAGTTCGATAGCAATATCTCATCAATGGAAGCTCAAAACAACGATCCAACCGTTCAAAACGAATCTCTTTGAGTCTCGAACAAGCTGCCAAAATTTCAGCACAATCCAACGGTTGAAACTCCAGGAATCGACAACTTTGTGAGCGCCGCCGGTGAAAAATCGAACTGCACTGATCTTCCAACGTGACAACGATATCTGACACAGAGAAGCTCAGAACAACGATCCAACTGTTCAAACTAGAGCCCTATGAGTCTCGAACAAGCTGTCAACATTGCAGCACAATCCAACGGTTGAAACTTCGGGAAACGACAACTTTGTGAGTGTCGTCTGTGAAAAACTGAATTGCACGATTTTTGCTACAACAATGGCACCTTGAAGCTTCGATTTTTTTCCAGCAATCGCCCCTTGTCTCTCTCGCTCTCTTCCCCTTTTGTGGCAACTTCTTCTGTCCCTCTTGCACTTGTGAACCCTAGCCTCCTTATATAAGATGGTGTTGCCCTAATTCCACAAATTACAAAAATGCCCTTACGGGTAGAATAAATTTTTATAATCTTCTGCACACAGAAAAATCCCAAATAAATATATGAAGTCAATTATAAATCAAAATACGCAAGGATTTTTGGAGTTAAGAAAAATCTCAAATTTTGGTCTTTAATTAACTGTTAGCTTATTTTCCTAAATTTCTTAAATTAAAGCACAAAAACATCAAAATTAATTCTTTTTGAACCTAATGCTTAAATTCAAGATTTAAAGCTAACATACATAATTTAGGTATAAAATAACATGAGACTCAACAAATTTTATGCAATTCAAGTAGATTAAGCACTAAAATTCTATTAAAATAACTCTCCTATAGCGAGTTATCAATAAACCGACTAAAATTTACCTAAGTCTACCAATATAACTCTTATATGGTATTAACCTAAGTCTATAATCATATTATAACTTAGGTCTATGTGAGTAATTAAAATACTTTTAATTAGCGGCACTCACGATAAGTATAATCTAAGAATCTCCGGACCGAATTCACCCGTGGTGGTTTCGAGTGTAGGGTGTTCATAAGCGTCAACTTAAATACCCCAGCCATAGACAAGACCTTCCTTAGACAGAGTTACTAATCAGTCTCCATTCATAGACTAAACTTTGATTTCCTAATTTCTAATCTCATTAGAAAAAAGAAAAACTAAGTCTAATTATTCAAGTTCTAAACTCTTTAAAACTAATAATTAACTTAGGTTGCATGCATTTCTATGTTATAGTGCTTGATCATTCATCACATGAATAACTATATACTATAACATAATATAATTCATCACATGAATATAAATTCATGAGCATACTTTAATCTAAAAAATATAACACTTATATTGATTAAATTAAACATGCATTTAATTATATTATAACTCTTATAATATAACTTATCATGCAAACTATATATTATAACTCTTATAATATAAATGATGCATGAAATGTTTAACCTAAGGTGTGATTTTAAAACTATATGACATACAATATGTACATAGAATTTAATTAAATCATACATCTCATGCATAAAATAATTAAATAGCAAAAAATAGACCGATTTTGGCACCTAGGGGCAATTATTTAATTAAATAACATTAATATAACACTTATATTAATATTATTTAACAAAATAATTAAATAAATGAATTAAATGCATTTTACAAATAAAGAAATTAAAATACAAATTAAAAAACCGAAAATAACTACCCCACTAATCAGCAAACTCCCACATCTCGGCGTCAGAGTCGCAACCGCCTACTACGCGTGTGTGGCGTTGTAACGCCGTGGTGGCTGCGTTACCAACGCCGCCAAATCCCAAATACGTTGAGGCGATGTGCTCCACACCGTGGCGTTGTAACGCTACGCCTAGCGTTGCAACGTTACTCTGCAGTCAAGCCAACACCCGCAAGGATAGCGTTGAGACGCCGATGAACAGCGTCTCAGCACCATCGATAGAACAATAAACACCTTTGCTGTTTTTCACCCATTTTCGCCTGTTTCCGCTCCAATTCTTCACAGCAACTCTTGCCACGAACGACCCGAACTTACAAACTCGATTTACAACAAAATGCCCAAAAATAACGGACCCTTACATTGATCTCATCAACATAAATTGTAAATCTAATCTAGTGCCAAAAACTGAAACATCCATTATGCAAACCATCATTCATCTCATGAAATTTAAGGAAATTTACCCACCTATTTTAACAAAAACAGTGCATAATGAAGAACCATTGAAATGACTCTGATACCAATTGAAGGGAATGAAAATCCCCGCGCAGCGGAAGACGATCAAATCGTCATGGTATCATTACGCTACTCGATTTTGTTAAAATGATCTAACTCTTAGATCTAGGCTAAACATGCAAAAGAGGAAGAAAAACAGTAAGGAGAAGTTTACTTACTTGTTGTAGACAAAAACTTCAAGGATTCTTCCTCGGTCACGAACACTTTGTGATTCTCGATCTCAACGAACGCTCCCCACGAATGGAACCTGAACACTACCACTTGGAGTATCGGTTGTTCTTTCTTTGGAAAGAAGGAAGTTTGTGGGAACTTATGATTTTTGAGAGGTAGGAGAATTGAGAGAGAGTAGAGAGAATTTTTGGTTTTTTCTCTTTGACCAAAACCAAAAAATGAGAAAAAGCTCCACCAATCCCTTCTTGCAAAGGGTTTAAATAGTGGAATGATGGAGTTAAAATCTCCACATTATTACCACTTTACCACAACCATAGGTTATGCAAATCTCATCTGCATAACCACATAATATAAGATATCTCATATCTCATATTACAAATCTCATTTGCAACAATTGTGGATTAATTAAATTGAATCACATCCAATTTAATTTCTCTCAATTAATTTCTCCAATTAGCCCTAATTCAACAATTAGGCTAACCTATAGTTAATTATGCATCTCATTCACATTAAACTATATATTATATCATCCATATCTCATATAAATGACATATATGCCCTTAAAGTGAAATTGAACACTTCAATTTCATACCAAAACATTAACCATTCTTTTAACCAAAATTGAGCCAATCGAGGGACCTAATGGACCTACAGTGACGGACTCTACTGATCCGAGATTAACCTGTCAAACTCTTTGACTCGGTTAATCAACATTCATTAGCTACGGTAACACTCCACTATAGCCCGTAGCTGCAGTCCTGTCAGTGCAGAATATTACCTGTCCACTAATATATCCAATGTCCATGAGTCGACCCTTCACAGGTTGTTTGTAGACACAGCTGTGTCAAATTACCGTTTTACCCCTGTGTCTACCTCTTGTTCCTTAAGTCTCCACTGCTCCTCTAATGAACAATATATTGTGATGGTCCAACCATACACAACACCCTTCTCGGGCCAGTGAGAAGGTGGGCGCCCGTTGTCCAAGCCTTGGAGACATCACTTAAGTGAACAACCCCTCTAGTTTCCCTAAAGTCGGGAACGAGTGAATTCCATCTCGCGTAGTTAACTTCCCAGCTCCCTACTTAGTCCTGTCCCTGAGAAGATAGGCATATTGGGCGAGTAACGGTGACCACCCTCAACCGTACTAGTCAAAGGACAGACCCCCGCAGACAGGAGTCCGTAACACGCTCAGGATTCAGGTCGAGTCACTAATGGTCATCTACGAAGTTATTAGTCCTCACTGTCAACGGTGTTACATCAGTAGGTCTAATAATTCACGGTCCGATCTTGTACAATCTCATTGCACAGGATGCCCCCACTCGCATGTTAACCACATGAACGAGTCAGATCACCTCGTTTGTATCTAATACAAAGCGGGCCGCATCCACAGTGTATCCAGGATTAGGTCTCCAATCCTATCCATATACTGTAGACCGTTTGGATCATTAACTCGAACGTGATCCTCCCTGTGTGTCCACTACACACCATTCAAGTTCTAGTTCTCTCATGCATAAATTCAATGACCCTAAATCTTAGTTTATTGGAAAAGTTTATAAATATTGCGAGACACAAAGTGATGAAATGAATAACTCTTATTAATTTCAAACAGTAATTTACAAAAACGAGATTAGGAAAAAAATCCCAACAAACTCATCTCGTAAATGTGACCCTACCATTTTCAGATCCAATAGGCCCGAGCCAATAGGCTACTATTAAGAAAGACAACTGTTGGCAAACAACCTAAGAGACCCTATCCATTTCTGGAGTTCGTGGTGTTCCGATCTCTATAGTCAGGCCCTTCGTAGGGTTTGGTTGTTCAAGGACAACCTAGCAGGCGGACTATAGAAATCTCACGGTGCGACCTAATGGAGGAGACCGTAGGATACGTTGACACGCGTCCTGCTCCCATTTACTATGGATACTTCCCTCATTCACCTTGGTATTAAACCATGCAAACAGATCACGTAGGGGACGCCTATTGACGCCACGTGGCCGAGCATGGAACTCACGGTGTGAACTCTTGAGGACGTGAGAGTAAACTCGATGCGAACATCTCGTTTTCTCCCACTGAAGTTCCTAAAATTAGGGTATAGTTTTAACTTAGTTGTATTCTGGTTAAAAGAATCTATCAAAATCTATGCCTATTATAACTATTATAACTAGGTCTTAAAACCTTATGTCTAGGTGAATAAACATTTTAATTACCTAGAGATAAAACAGAACTAAAGTTAATTCAACTCAGGTTCTGGGTCAGTTCCCAAGTAGGAGGTGTTCCGTTAACCATCAACTTAAGTACTTCTGACCTTTTAGATGAGAACTCCACCCAGAGAGTTCCCTTATAACCAAAGTCCTAAAGTCCTACTATATTTTAAACTATTTAAAATATTACGTAAGACCAATTTCTAATCCTATAAGAAATTAAAACTTAGGTCTAAATTAATTTTAAACAATTTTAAACTAATTTAAATTTTAACCCAAGTTCCTATGTTTGCATGCATTTCTTTATTATAGGTTATGGTTTCTAAAACCCCTTTAATTTATAACTTTTATAAATTTAATAATTAACCTATGGTAAAGAAACTATATTATAAATCCAACAATCATTATTCAAATTGGAATTATAAAAGGAATTCAGCTAATTGAATTATAAAATTACTTAATCAAAATAACATTTATTTTAAACTAAGTAATTTCATGCTCCATGCAATTTATTTTCATATAATCTAATCATAACAATTATAATTAATTACTCATGAAAAATAAATTAATCATGCATTTTCAACCATATTCATATAACATTTATATAAATAAAATGCATGAACATGCTTATCCTAAGGTGGGAAAAATCTAAATGACATTCATAAAGATAAATAGCTGTAAAACCGGAATAATTTGGCTCCTAAAGTGCAAAAATAAAAATTACATTAATTTTATTTCATGAAATCGGTCCAAAAACACCACAACCTACTTGAACCACTCGGGCAACCGAACCAAAATCAATTGAACCAACCGAACCGGGTGCGCACTCATCGGAATGTCCCACGGCGTTGCAACGCTGATGCCAGCGTTGCCCAACGCCCGCTTCGTCGTCTTGCGCGCCTGGTGTCACGGTCGTATCTCTCGAACCGTGCGGCGCCATGATTCATCCCTCGAACATGGCCAGCCTTAAGGGAACTCCCGCCCCCATCGCTATGATCGCAAGCGCTTTGTGGCTTTGTCGGGCCTTAGGCGAGGTTCTTCATCCTCAACCAAGCATCAAGTAAATAAGCGGCGGAATATAACTTGGTCGTACACGCCGCCTGCTGCCTGTACTTGCACTCGATCTTCCCATGAGTTGGCTTTGGCGGGACAATCTCGGATCGGCGGCGCTAACGGGCCCTATATCGGAACCTCCACCCCATGGGAAGGGCGCAATGTCGGCACACCTGCGCGTCCCGACACCGCCCCCTTGAAAACCCGTTACAAAGGAAACGCCCAAGAAACTTCTTCTTGTGGCGCTCGCCCGAATGCATGACACGCTAACGTGCCGCGGGGTGACTCACTTAGGCCCACAAGCCCAGGGGTGGTGGAGAGTCGACACCATGGTACCCCCTATAGTATATAATGTAAATATTGGGTCTTCCTCCCTTGCACGTCATTTTGGCGAGGAGTCATACGCCCATACATCGACCCTCCCGACGACACGGTTGGCCCCAGTCTCACATGCCTTCGAGCCCACCTATCTTGGCATGTTAGATGATGCACCGTCCTCCTCGATCGCATCATGGCACGACTTGTCACTGTGAGGTTTACAAACATACGCTCTTCTAGTATGATTGTGACATTCTCCCCAACTTAATCTCGTCATCGTCCTCGATGACATACTCGGGGGTTCAATCCAAATCATGGATTATAACACTCTCCCCACTTTGAATTCCCGCATCGACCGATGCCGTCTAATCGCTAATGCTAACGGACTTGCTTGAACGCTTGCGCTTGAGACGGATACGACAATTCCACAAAATCGCTACCACTGGTTGGTGGGCTATCCCTTCATGGGGCACTCTCTTCGCCCGACTCTTGGGGCTTCGGCCCGGGACTCGCCAGACGAACCATGGCACCAAACCTAGGCATTCACTCGCCTGGTCACGGGAACCTGTCCCAACTCAGCCATCTTGGCCAGAACGCACGTATGTTCTGAGCGACTACTTCAGCAAAGTCGAAAAGTTTCTCCTGCCGTTGGCACTCTATCGGCCAACTAATTGCAACAAGCCACACTGTGTGGCAACACAATACAGCGCCTCGGCGCTTCACAATGTGCTCACTCTGCTCGAGCACTTTCATAGTGGCACTCCTGGCCACACCGCAACGGTTGCGCACTCTTGGCGCTTCGATCGGGCACCACCGCCTGCACAACTCGTTCGTTGGCTTTCGCACGCCAACTACTCAACTTGCGCACATAGGCGCTTCAATCGGGCACCACCGCCCGCACAACTCATTGGCAAACATGCCAACTGATCAACTTGCCCCTCTTGGCATCATGTGGAAGTCGCGTCTCGTTTGGACAACTCTCTCGAACTGAGCCAACGCCAACATTGTCCTCATACGCCAAATTGTTGCCCATTCTTGCTTGACATATGATTTCTCTTGCTAACGCTAACTCGATTCACAAAACATCGATTTAAGGCAACTCGAACAAACATCACCCAGGTACTTCCTCGAAGTGATTTTCCCGACTCGTCCAGGTCTTTCAACCGATACCATCCAGGTTCTTCCTCGAAAATGGCTATCGGCGACCAACAGTTCACCCAGGTCCTTCCTCGAAAGTATAAGTGCTTAACATTGCCCAGGTACTTCCTCGAAAGTCAATGTCAACACGGTCTTGATTTGTACGAAGCCACCCAACTGGTTTCAAACCACGAAAGTCACATTCATTGTCACAACGTACCCCATTCGATTCTTGTCCGACTGCGCGCACAAAGGTTGGCTCTGATACCAAGTGTCACGGTCGTATCTCTCGAACCGTGCGGCGCCATGATTCATCCTCTCGACATGGCCACCCTTAGAGGGAACTCCCCGCCCATCGCTATGATCGCAACGCTTTGTGGCTTTGTCGGGCCTTAGGCGAGGTTCTTGATCCTCAACCAAGCATCAAGTAAATAGGCGTGAATATAACTTGGTCGTACACGCCGCGCGTCCGTACTTTGCACTCGATCTTCCCATGAGTTGGCTTTGACGGGACAATCTCGGATCGGCCGGCGCTAACGGGCCTATATCGGAACCTCCAGCCCATGGGAAGGGCGCAATGTCGGCACACACATGCCGTCCGACACCGTCCCTTGAAAACCCGTTACAAAGAAACGCCCAAGAAACTTCTTCTTGTGACGGCGCTCGCCGCGTGCCATGACACGCTAACGTGCCCGCGGGTGACTCACTTAGGCCCACAAGCCTAGGGGTGGTGGAGAGTCGACACCATGGTACCCCATAGTATATTATGTGAAATATTGGGTCTTCCTCCTTTGCACGTCATTTTGGCGAGGAGTCATACGCCCATACATCGACCCTCCGACGACACACGGTTGGCCCCGATCTCACATGCCTTGAGCCCACCTATCTTGGTGTGTTAGATGATGCACCGTCCTCCTCGATCGCATCATGGCACGACTTGTCACTTTGAGGTTCACAAACATACGCTCTTCTAGTATGATTGTGACACCTGACATCGAGGTAGCGTTACAAACGGCGAGGCGCTGTTACCGCCCGACCCCTTGAACGCCCGCGTCGATAGGGAACGCTGGCGTTGCGACGCTGTTCTTCAGCGTTGAAACGCTGATGAACGACGTTGCAACGCTGCTGTTTTGGCAGCAGCTTAAACTCACGAACACAGCAGCTTCGTTCTTCAATTTCTCCTTCGATTCTCAACCTAATTGCATGAAACTCGTCCCGAACGACTCGTAACTCAATTACAGACTCAATTTTGCACTTTATGCCCAAAAACGTAGGGGCCTTTACATACTAATTGATCAAAATCAAAGTAAACTAAGGCCAAAAAATTCCTAAACTAGTTTTACAGCAAACCAAATGCATTTCCCACCAAATCAATTCAATTTTGTTTCAAAACAAAACAAATCAAGCATTGCTCTGATACCAATTGATGGAGATTAGATTTCTTTGAGTAGTAGAAACGTGTTTGGGATCGTTAATTGCTTGATTGTTTTTCTTAAAAAAACAAAAACTCATACATTGACAAAAATACAGAACTGGCATGCTTTTAATCTAATTAAAACATGGAGATAGCAAACATGATTAAAGTTTAACAATTAAACTAAAGAGAAAAGGAAATTGTTACCTTTGTAGTTTTCCTCAGCAGCAACTCCTTGTTCCAATCAGTACAACAACCCTGAAACTTTTGTTTCTCTGTTTTAGAGAACACCACCAAAAGAGTAAACCCTCTATCCTCTGAATGCTTAGACCTAATTCTTTGTGGGAAGGATTCCAACTCTTGAAAAGTTTTGAGAATGAGAGTGTGTGAGAGAGAAAATTCTTTTATGTCAATGGAAAAATGATCGATTGATCAGTTAATTGATCAACCCCCTTCTCCCTGTTAAACTGTCGATAGGGAGAAGGGGAGGGGTAGTGGAGAACGTGTCTGAATGACACGTTTCCTCATTTATTATTAAAATAATAATAATAATAATAATAATAATAATAATATAATTAAATCAAATTTAACATTTAAATCACATTTAAATAATACAAATTAAATATCATATATTTAGTTTAGATTAAATCTCATTTAATTATATTATCCCTTTAACCTATAGTTTTAATGTACATCCAGTACACATTAAATTTTATCCTATAGTTTGCAAATGTGAATCACATTTACATTTAATATAATATTTGAACTCTTTCAAATATTCAATTCTCTCATATAATTTAATATGAATCATATTCACATTAAATTTATAATATATAGTTCCAAAACTATATATTATATCGTATCAATATACATTAAATATATTCCTAATGAATTTGAACATTTCAAATTCAAATGATCTAAGAACCCTTTACGAGCTAGAAGGTGGACCTAATGGACCTACTGGATCGAAGCTCCAACGATACGAGATTGCTCGGTTAATCTCATTAACCTCCCAATCAACATTCGTTAACTGCGGGAACACTCCACTAAAGTCCCGCAGCTGCACTCTTCTCACTGCAGATATATTTCTGTGTCCACGGATATTGACCAATAACAAAGTCAAGTCAATCCTTCACGAATGTTCGTAACACCACCGGGTCAAATTACCATTTTACCCTCAGGTTACATTTTGTACCTTAAGTACCAAAGCTCCTCTAATGAACAATTTATTTGTGGTCCTACAAAAAGCAGTCCTCTCGGGCCAATGAGAGGGTCGGACCACTTTGTTCAAGTCCCGGAGACACCACTTAAGGGAACATTTCTCTTCTTACCCTAGTAGGCGGAAAGGAGTGAATTCCGTCTTACTAAGTTAAGTTCCCAGCTGCTCACTCGGTCTTGTCCCCAAGAAGGTAGGCAGATTGAGTTGACGAATCAGACCACTCTCACCCATACTAGTCAAAGGACAATCCCTCATGAGCGAGGAGTTCGTAACTCTCGCCGAGATTGATATCAAGTTGCCTAGGTCATCCTAGTGAAATAGAAATCTAACTAGTCAACGAAGTTACAGCTAGAGATTACTATTTCGTGGTCTGGTCTTATGTAATCTCATTACATAGGATATCCCCACTCACATGTCATCTACACGAACACGTTAGGATCACAGTGTTTGTATCAAATACAAAGTGGGCCACATCCATAGTTTAACCAGGGTAAGGTACTCAAACCTTATCCCCTAGTATCCAAACAAATAACCCTTTATTTATTTGATCAAAATTACACAAGTTTAGGGCATAAATCCCAACACAAATGTGATTTGTCTTATAAGGTATGAGATATCTTCATATATGTGGTTATGGTAAAATGGTAAATAGGTGGAGATTTCAACTCCACCTATCACCATTATTTAAAGCCTTTGCAAGAAGTCATTTGGTAAGTCTTGATTCATTTTTTGGAATATCACCATTTTCATTCTCTCATTCTCTCAACTCTTTTCTCAAAATTTCTCTCCTCCCTAAACCAAAGGAGTCCCACCACTCTCCCTTTATCAAAGGAGAACAATCGAGAAGTCCTTTCGGAGGTGTCCGATTGTTCGATTGTTCGGAGGGTTTGTGATCGTGGAGATCGAGAACACGAAGAGTTCGTGACCGGAGAAGGAAATCGTGAAGAAAGGTTCTTCAACAAGTAAGTAAATCTTCATACTGAATTTTCCTTTCCATTTATGCATGTTTAGCCTAGATTCTATAGGATAGAATTAATTTTAAGAAACATTTTCACAACGAAACCACGACGATTCAAAGTCGTTTTTCCGCTGCGAGAGTTTCATTCCCTTCAATTGGTATCAGAGTCAAACGTTGGCTTTTTCGTTGTGTAAAATTATTTTCTTAAAATTAGGTGGGTTAAGCTTTAATTCATGTGATGAATTGTGGTTTTGCAAAATTGGATGTTTTTGGTTTTGACATTTTGTTTTAGGTTTACTTTCTGTTGATGAGATCAATGTAAAGGCCTATGTTTTTTGTGTAACGACCCTAATTTTTAGACCCCAAAAAAAACCTAGGTAAGTTATCAAGCAACACCGTCTGTGCCAAAAATTTCGACAGCATAACGACGCTACTAGGACTAAACCATTTTTTTCCTGACCTGTTTTAAACATAAAAATACTAAAAAATAATTCCAAACACCCAACCTCCACCAAACTACATTCAACCATAGGCTGGGTTCCAACAGATCTCAAGCAAGCAGTAAAAACAGAGAATTCCAGATGATCACGATTTTAACGTCTTACATCTCTTATATGGAACCTATAAATCTGAAAGGGACGGAACGAGCAACTCATGTCCTAAAGGGCACCAAAGCGCACCATATCAACTAAGGAGAAACATAATTCCAAAACTCTATGAGCCAATCAACAGGGAGACAGAACAACTAAAAGAGTCATAAGCCAAAAGAAACATGCAACGAAAATACAAGGTTATATAAAAAAAGGCAACACTCTAAGAACTAAAGGACTCAACAGGACATTATCATAGCCTCGCTAGGTTGCCACCGTTGTCATCCACCCACAGTTTAACTTTTACCTGCAAACAAAACATAGAAAGAAGAAGAGTGAGTATAAAGATACCCAGTAAGCAACCCACTTACATCCAAACCTATACCAACAAAACAACTAGACTCGTCCTCTACACTCGTTCAACCCCAAACAGGTTTCACACTTGACACACTTCACCCTGAGCCCCATGTGGTGACTAACTCGAACTCTACCTTCGATCCTGGAACTTTGATTGATGATGCAATGAGAGAAAGCAACTCTCACGCCACTACACGCTGGCATAGAGCAGAGCAGGTACATATCCTACACGTCCTATGTAGAATCGCCCCTTAGCCAGCATGGGATCATGGAAAGCAACCACCCCCTATCGGGGGCGTACCCCAGGCTCAATAACATACACGCTAGCATGGTGCAGTGAGGTACGTAACCAACACGCCCATTGGAGAATCACCTCTAAGCTAGTACGGGACAATGGAAAACAACCACTCCCGATCACAACAGGGACGCACCCAACCACGTGAGCCTATCGTATATCGTCAACCTAGAGGTTTCGACCCTTTCAGGTGCAACCCAGGGTTAAGTTACTATCGAACATAAATTCATAAGACGACTGGGGCCATCTAAACATTTCTAACATCCTCGACCAAACCCGAGGGTCCCAACTCCAAATAGGTTCCCAAACTAACCAAGTTTAATCCTACCATTCACTCAATAGAAATGCTAAACACAACCGTCACGACGACCCCCACCTCACATAGCTACACATAACAGGATACATAAGCAAACAATCATGGTAAAGCGAAAACAAACATGATTCACAATTCTCGAGGCAATATCCATACAGTCATGATAGTGATAAACTACATAAAGGCATGCTTTCAATCTCAAAAGACCTTTGGAAAACTATCCTAAGGTTCAGTAATGACGACAACTCAAGAACTTATCAAAAGTAGTCCCGTACGTCGTACCCTTCGCTTAGGTGTTCGACAGTCAACCAAATGACTACTTACTTCAACGAGAAGTGTCGCGAAATGGTTCTTGCCCTTGCTAGCAGCCTGATGCACCTACAAAACACCACACACGATGCATAAACCTCAGTTAGAAACCAACCTATAACGGGCATTGCTTGACAACCATTCAAGGAAAACACAACCAACTCAACTTTTCTACTCTTAACTACAGAACCAGCAAACACAAGAACGAGGCTTACCCACTACGGCGAGTCCGAAGTCTCGAAGCGAAACGAATAACAAGACGAGCGAACCCTTCAAGAATGCCCCTTTTTGTTGCGCTCACAGACCTGTCCAAACCACAACGAAAGAAGATTAGACAGAGCAACGAGCACGGATCTGAGAGAGAGAGAGAGAGAGAGAGAGGGAAGGCGAAACGTAGGGCAGAGAGACAGATCGGCTCCGACAGTTGCACGATCGATCACGACTCGATGAAAGAAGAGGGCGGCGACTGGGCTTTGGCGCGCGGAGGAACGATGACTTCGGCTCGCAGAACGATGAGGAGCGGTCGGCTTCAGCGCACGAAACAGTGAGGAGGGACCGACTTCGGTGCGAAACGGTAAGGAGCGACCGTCGTCGTGGTGGCGAAACAACGACCGAGACGAAGAAGAGAGGATTCGGGGCGGAGGGGGGCAGCCGCACGATCTGACCCTTCTCCCTTTTCTTTTTTTTTTAAAGAAAAATAAAACCAAAAATTAAAAAGAGACAACAGGAAACCCTACTAGGAGAAAAGAGAGGGGATTACCTCGATTCTTTCTTCCAAACGCTCGATAAGAAACCCCAAGAGCTGTCAACCCAATTTAAAGGTGAGGCTTAATTATTTGGGTCCCTACAAGAACCAACAATTAACCTCTTAGCCCAAAACTTTGAAAAAATTATGACATGAACCCGGAATCAATTTTCGCAAAGTAAGAAAATTACCTGAAATATCGGGCGTCACATCCTCCCACTTAAGAACTTTCGTCCTCGAAAGTGGCTAATTCCTAAACAGCTCCGGGTAGTTCGTTCTCATCTCGTCCTCGCGTTCACAAGTGGCTTCCTTAAGATGCTGGTTCTGCCACAAGACCTTCACAAGGCCGATTTCTCTGTTCCTCAACACTTTTTTCTCTCGGGCTAGAATTTCCACAGGTCTTTCCTCGTAGCTCAAGTCCTGATCGACCTGCAGTGGCTCGAAATCAATCAAGTGGGATGCATCTGGCACATAGCCTCGCAACATCGACACATGGAACACATCGTGCACGGCTGCCAGGGACGGTGGAAGGCTAAACGGTATGCCACTGGGCCAATATGCTCCAACATTTCAAACGACCCGATGAACCTAGGGCTCAACTTCCCTTTCTTGCCAAATCTCAACATGCATTTCATAAGCGCAACCTTAAAGAACGCATACTCTCCAACTGAAAACTCCAAGTCCCTACGCCTCACATCAACGTAGCTCTTCTGTCTGCTTTGAGCCGTTAACATCCACGCTATGATTTTTTGTACAACCTCATTCGTAACCTGGACTAGCTCGGGCCCCAGAAGCGCGCTCACCAACCTCTCCCCAATACACTGGGGACCTGCACTTATTTCCATACAAGGCCTCAAAGGGTACCATTCCAATCGTTGCCTGATAACTGTTGTTATAGGCAAACTCCATCAAATGAAGGTGCGTATCCCAACTCCCTGCAAAGTCCAGGGTACAGGCTTGGAGCATATCTTTCAGTATCTGGTTCAACCTCTCAGTCTGACCGTCCGTCTGAGGGTGAAAAGTTGTGCTGAAACTACACTCTGCTCCTAGAGCCTTATGGAAACCCATCCAGAAGTTAGATGTGAAACGAGGATCCCTATTAGAGACGATCTTCGCCGGGACTCCGTGTAATCTGACCACTTCCTCCATGAACAACTTTGCCTACTTCTCCACAGTGTAAGTCGGTTTCCCGGGGATGAAATGTGGTGACTTAGTGAACCTATCAACAAGCACCCAAACTACCGAGAATCCTCTAATAGTTCGGGGAAGGCCTGAGATGAAATCCATCGAAATCTCTTCCCATTTCCACTGCGGTACCTCTAGGGGTTGCAACAACCCTACCGACTTCTGCCTTGGTGCTTTAACCTGCTGACAGACTAGACACCTGCCAACAAACTCTGCTATGTCTTTCTTCATCCCCTTCCACCAGTAAAACTGATTCATATCTTGATACATTTTAGTGCTGCCCGGATGCACTGAAAAAGGAGAATTGTGAGCCTCAGCTAGGACTTCTTCCTTGAGACCATCTACACCTGGGACATACAACCACCCTTTGAACAACAAACCCCCATCTGAAGACACTGCGAACTCACTCCCTTGGCCCGACTTGGCCTGATTCCACCAATCCTCAAGGTTGGGGCTCCCCTGTTGGGGGTCCTGTTGGGAGTCTAAAATTCGTTGTCTCAAAGTCCGTTGCACTGTCAACTAGTTAAACTGAGCCATGACCTGACCTACTGTTAGGATGTATGTCCTCATCTCGTGTAGTTTGTAATATTCCAAGTTGTAAATAAATAAGAGTTATTTATTTGAACCTTGTGACATAAATAAGAGTTATTTATTTGAACTTTGTCACGCATATTTCATAAACGTAATCCAATAAACTAAGCTCCAGGGTCATTGCATTATGAGAGAACTAGAACTTGAACGGTGTGTAGTGGACACACAGGGAGGATCACATTCGAGTTAATGACCCAAACGGTCTACAGTATATGGATAGGGTTGGAGACCTAATCCTAGATACACTGTGGATGCGACCCGCTTTGTATTAGATACAAACGAGGTGATCTGACTCGTTCATGTGGTTGACAGGCGAGTGGGAATATCCTGTACAATGAGATTGTACAAGACTGAACCGTGAATTATTATACTTACTGATGTAACACCGTTAACAGTATAGAGCTTATAATTTCGTAGATGACCATTAGTGACTCGACCTTAATCCTGAGCGTGTTACGGAATACTGTCTGCGGGGGTCTGTCCTTTGACTAGTACGGGTGAGGTTGGCCACTGTTGCTCGCCCAATATGCCTATCTTCTCATGGACAGGACCACGTGGGGAGTTGGAAACTTGACTACACAAGAAGGAATTCACTCGTTCCCGACTTAGGGAAACTAGAGGGGTTGTTCCCTTAAGTGTTGTCTCTAGGGCTTGAACAACGGGGCCCCACTCTCTCACTGGCTTGAGAGGGTTGATGTTTATGGTTGGACCATGCAACGTAGTTGTTCATTAGAGGAGCAGTGAGACTTAAGGGGCAAGAGGTAGACACATGAGTAAAACGGTAATTTGACCCAACAGTGTCACAGGTATTGGTTATATCGATGGACACTGTCCTACAGTGATGAGAGTGCAACTACGGGCTTTAGTGGAGTGTTACAGTAGCTAATGAATGTTGAATAACAGGGTCAAAGAGTTTGACAGGTTAGTCTCGGATCATTGGAGCTCGTCACGTGTAGGTCCATTAGGTCCCTCGGTTGGTTCAAATTGGACAAATTGAAGGTTTACAGTTTGGTGTGAATTTGAAGTGTTCAAATTTATTATTTGGGTATTTATTTCATTTATATGAGCTATAGATGACATAATATATAGTTTAATGTGAATGAGATTCATAATAAACTATAGTATAGCCTAATTGATTAATTAGTGCTAATTGGAGAAATTGAATTGAGAGAAATTAAATTGAATGTGATTCAATTTAAAATTCCACAGTTATGCAAATGAGATTTGTATAATAAGGTATGAGATACCTTATATTATGCGATATGCAAATATGATTTGTATATCATATAGTTGTGGATGGTGAATTGGTGGAGATTTTAACTCCACCACACATCATTATAAATAGGTGCATTCAAAGGCATCTCATAAGGATTTTGCCATTTTTTGGATTTTCATCCAAAGAGAGCAAAAGATTTTCTCTCAACTCTCTCTCAATTCTCTAAGAATTCTCCTCACCCAAAAGCCAAAGGGAGTCCCACCTACTCTCCCTCAACCTTCCGAGAACAATCGAGAAGACGTTTTGGAAGTGTCTTGCAAGACTATTCGAGGTTCGATTCGAGGAGATCGTTGGTTCGAGAGAGAACGTGATTGGAGGAGGAAAGCGTTGAAGAAGAGTTCTTGAACAAGTAAGTAACTTGTCTTCCTTACTGTTTTTTCCTTCTATTTTGCATGTTTAATCTAGTTTCTATGTGATAGAAATAGTTTTAAGAAAATATTTTTTTTCGCAACGATACCACGGTGATTGAATCACCCTTTCGCTGCACGAGATTTCATTCCCTTCAATTGGTATTAGAGCCAATCGTTGCTCTTCGTTGTGTATTATGTGAATTCTTAAAATTAGGTGGGTAGCATTAATTTTCATGAGATGATTGCTAATGGTTTGTGTTTTGGATGTTTTCGGTTTTTTGCACTAGTTTAGATTTACATTAAAGTTGATGAGATCAATATAAAGGCCCGGTATTTTGGACATTTTTTTTATGTAAATCGAGTCTTTAAGTCCGTGTCGTTCGTGGCATGAGATGTCGTGAAGAAATCGGAGCAGAAACGGGCAGAAAAACGATGAAGAACAACAAAGTGTTTGTTGTTTTGTCAACGACGTTGATACGCTGTTCATCGACGTCTCAACGTTGTCTATGCTGTTGGAGGCGCGCTGCAGGCACAACGTTGCGACGCTAGGCGCGGCGTTGCAACGCTCAAGCGTTGAGAACACGCAGTGTAATGCTGAACGCAGCAGCATTGCAACGCTGACCACGACGTTGCAACGTTGCCGCGTAGTGGGAAGTTCCAGTGGCAGTTGCACCAGACGTGCGTGGAGGGGCATTCGGTCGACGGTTCGAGTCTTGGGGACGTGCTGCCGGTTGTTTTTAATTTAATTTAATTTTTTTTCTTTTGTAAAACGTTTTATAAATGTATGTATTTTATTATTTTAATTAATATTAATATAAATATTCTATTAATTTTAATTAATTTATTTTTATGTCCCTAGAGTGCCAAAAATCGGTCCAATAATGCTATTTATTTATTTTATGCATGAGATGTATGAAATATTTTTCTACGTGCATAATGTATGTCATATAGATTTAAAATTCCACCTTAGGTTAAACATTTCATGCATCATTTATATTATAAGAGTTATAATATATAGTATGCATGATAGGATTATATTATAAGAGTTATAATATAATGTTTGCATGATTTAATTTATTTAATATAAGTGTTATATTTCTTAGATTAAAAACATGCTCATGCATTTAATTTATGTGATGAATGTATGTTATAGTATAGTATTATTCATGTGATGAATGATCAAGCACTATAACATAGAAATGCATGTAACCTAAGTTAATTATTAGTTTTAAATGGTTTAGAACTTGAATAATTAGAGTAAGGTTTTCTAGTTCTAATAAGTTTAGAATTAGGAAATCAAATATGACCTTTGAATGGAGACTGATAAGTAACTCTGTCTAAGGTGGGTTCTGACTAAGGCTGGGGTATTTAAGTTGACGCTTTGCGGAACACCCCTACCTGAGAACCGACCTGGGAGTGAATTTGGTCCGGAGATTCTTAGGTTATATTCTCGTGAGTGCCGTTAATTAAGAGTTAATTAATTTACTCACATGGACCTAAGTTAATAATGTGATTATAGACTTAGGCTAATCCAATATAAGAGTTATTGTGGTAGACTTAGGTAAATTTTAGTCGGTTTATCTAGGTCAATCTCGTTTAATTTAAAGTGTTGAGTGGGATGAAATAAAGTGTATGAGATACATTTAATTTTCCATCCACAAATCTCCGTTAAGTTCGCACCGTGAGATCCATACTCGACCTCGTGGCGCAAATGGGAGCGTCCCCCTACCGGTGGCATTTGTATGGGTCAATATTCAACGTGAATGGAGAGAGTACTTATAGTGAGTGGGAGCGGAACCTGTGAAAACGGGACCCACGGTCTCTTCTTTCGATTCACACCGTGAGACGCCTATGATCCACCTACTAGTTTGGCCTAGACTAGACAGTCCCTACGGAGGGCCTTGATCATGGGAGTCGGAACACCGTGAATTCCCGAAAGGGATACAATTTCCTTGTTTGTTTTCCTTCGTAGTCCTCCCTACGACGGCTATTGTTTGGACGGATACTTGGAAATTTAAAGATTGAGGGTGACATTCACAAGATTCATTAAGAGTTAATGAATTCAGACCGAAAAATGGTAATTGGACGCCTAATGGAATAAGAGTTATTCTAGTATTAGGGTCTGGTCGAGAAAGTCTCGTTGCAGAGGAGGAGTGGGTATGTCTACCCTACAGTGGCGGTCATTCTAAACCTTTGGGGTATCATTGCAAATTTTGAATGACCTAGGGATCATAGGATAAAAATTTGCTAAAACCTGATTGGATTTTCAAAAGTTTTTTGCGAGACTAATACAAAGTTTTTCATTTTTTCAGCAACAAAATGTCAAACGCTTTTAACGCTCCTTTAGCTTTCGTTAAGTTAGTCGGCGATAATATTTCGTGGAGAAACAATATTGACACAATTTTGGTAAATGACGACCAAGAGTTCACGCTCACTGAGGAGGGTCCTCAGGTGCCCGGTCCAACACTCCTATTTAACGATCTACAAACCTTCCAGTCCTTGGTGCAAACTACGAGATAGGAAGTTGAGGCAAGTGTTGCCTTTAGACCTTTTCACATGGGTTTGACCTTTGGGACAAAATTTGTAGGCTCTTCAGGCCCGAAAGGGAAGAAGGAGAAGTTGAAAGAGGATAGGGTTGACCGCGCTGACGCCCTAAAGGGCAAAAAGATCAATGAAGTTGCAAGAAAGTGTTTCTACTGCAACGGGGACGGACACCTGAAACGGAGTTGTCCCAAGTTCCTTGATGAAAAGAAGAAGACAGGTAAATATGATTTACTTGTCACAAAAACTAGTTTAGTGGAGAGTAGTGACTATGTCTGGATACTTGATTCATGCGCCACTAACCACGTTTGCTCTTCTTTTCAAGGATTAAGTTTCTGGCAGCGACTATAAGAGGGTGAGATAACACTCAGGGTTGGATCCGGAGAAGTTGTCTCAGCTGCAGCAATTGGCACGGTGAAGCTGTTTTTTGGCGAAAAGTACCTATTATTGGATAATATGTACATAGTTCCTAGGTTTACTAGAAACCTAATTTCGATTTTCTGCCTATTAGAACAAAATATTTTCGTTTCATTCAAAAGTAATAAACCGTTTATTTCTCGAAATGGAAATTTGATTTGTTCTGCTTCACTTGAGAGCAATTTATATGTTTTGAATTGTAATTCGGTCAAAAGTGCTTTGAATACCGAATTGTTTAAAACGGCTGGAACGCGAACTAAGAGAGTAAAAGTTTCTCCAAAAGATAGTGCCCATCTTTGGCATCTAAGGTTAGGCCACATAAATCTCAATAGAATTAAGAGACTAGTGAAGAGTGGACTTCTAAGAGAGTTGGAAGAAAACTCTTTATCGGTTTGTGAGTCATGCCTTGAAGGCAAAATGACCAAACGTCCTTTTAGTGGAAAAGGATATAGAGCCAAAAAGCCTCTTGAGCTTATACATTCTGACCTCTGTGGTTGTTAAAGCACGAAGAGGTTACGAATACTTTGTATCTTTTATAGATGACTATTCGAGGTATGGGTACATTTACCTAATGTATAGGAAGTCTGAAACACTTGAATAGTTCGAGGAATTCAAGACTGAGGTTGAGAACCTGTTAGATAAAACGATTAAAACACTTCGATCGGATCGAGGTGGAGAGTATATGGACACTGAATTCCAGGACTACATGATAGAACATGGAATTACGTCCCAAGTCTCAACACCTAGTATGCCACAGCAGAATGATGTATCGAAGAGGAGAAACAGAACCTTGTTGGACATGGTTCGGTCGATGATGAGCTATGCTCGTCTCCCTGATTCTTTTTGGGGTTACGCAGTGGAGACTGCGGTTTACATTTTGAACACAATTGCGTCGAAAAGTGTTTGTGAAACACCTTTTGAACTCTGACATGGTCGTAAAACAAGTTTACGTCATTTAAGAATTTGGGGATGCCCGACCCATGTGTTGGTGTCAAACCTGAAGAAGTTGGAACCCCGTTCAAAATTGTGCCTTTTTGTAGGTTACCCAAAAGAGACTAGGTGTGGTTTCTTTTACGATCCTAAGGAAAATAGGGTGCTCGTGTCAACAAACGCCACTTTCCTTGAGGAAGACCACATCAGGGATCACTTACCAAGGAGTAAGATTGTGTTAAATGAAATGGACGGTACATCAGCAAGAGTTGCTGATGAAGCTAGTACGTCAACAAGTGTTGTTGATCCTAACTTGTCTAGTCAAGTCCGTTCCCAAGAGTTGCGAATGCCTCGACGTAGTGGGAGGGCTGTGAGATAGCCTGAACGTTACATGGGTTTAGCTGAAACCCAAGTCATCACTCCTGATGATGACTGCGAGGATCCATTGACCTATGATCAGGCAATGGCAGACGTTGACAAAGACGAATGGATTAAAGCTATGGACCAGGAAATGGAGTCGATATACTTCAATTCCATCTGGGAGCTTGTGGACCAACCGGATGGGGTTAATCCTATTGGTTGCAAGTGGATCTACAAGCGTAAACGTGACGTAGAAGGGAAGGTGCATACCTTCAAAGCACGACTATTGGCAAAGGGTTTTACCCAGGTGGAAGGAGTTGACTATGAGGAAACCTTTTCACCTGTTGCCATGGTAAAGTTGATTAGAATCCTTCTGGCCATTGCTGCATATTATGACTATGAGGTATGACAGATGGATGTCAAGACCGCCTTTCTAAATGACAACCTTGATGAGACCATCTACATGGACCAACCCAAGGGGTTCATTGCCCAAGGCCAAGAGCAAAGAGTTTGCCAGCTTCAAAGGCCTATTTATGGACTGAAACAAGCCTCGAAGTCTTCGAATATAAGGTTTGATGAAACGATCAAATCTTATGACTTTGATCAGAATGTTGACGAGCCTTGTGTTTACAAGAAAAATCGTCAACAGTACTGTCGCATTTCTAATATTGTATGTTAATGATATCCTTCTCATTGGGAATGAGGTATGATTTCTTACTGACATTAAGGAATGGCTGGCTTCGCAATTCCAAATGAAAGATTTGGGAGAGGCACAGTATGTTCTAGGTATCCAAATAGTCCGGAACCGGAAGAATAGAATGCTAGCCATGTCTCAGGCGTCTTATATTGACAAGATGTTGAAGGGAATGAAAATTCCCGCGCAGCGGAAGACGATCGAATCGTCATGGTATCATTACACTACTCGATTTTGTTAAAACGATCTAACTATTAGATCTAGGCTAAACATACAAAAGAGGAAGAAAAATAGTAAGGAGAAGTTTACTTACTTGTTGTAGACAAAAACTTCAAGGATTCTTCCTCGGTCACGAACACTTCGTGATTCTCGATCTCAACGAATGCTCCCCACGAACAAAACCCGAACACTACCACTTGGAGTCTCAGTTGTTCTTCTTTTGGAAAGAAGGAAGTTTGTAGAAACTTGTGATTTTGGAGAGGGAGGAGAATTGAGAGAGAGGTTGAGAGAATTCTCTTCTTCTCTTTGATGAAAATAAAAAAAATGAGAGAGTGAGCTTACAATCCCTTCTTGCAAAGGGTTTAAATAGTGGAATTGATGGAGTTAAAATCTCCACATAATTACCACTTTACCACAACATAGGTTATGCAAATCTCATTTGCATAACCACATAATATAAGATATCTCATATCTAATATTGCAAATCTCATTTGCAATAATTGTGGATTAATTAAATTGAATCACATCCAATTTAATTTCTCTCAATTAATTTCTCCAATTAGCCCTAATTCAACAATTAGGCTAACCTATAGTTTATTATGAATCTCATTCACATTAAACTATATATTATATCATTCATATCTCATATAAATGACATAAATGCCCTTAAGGTGAAATTGAACACTTCAATTTCATACCAAAATATTAACACTTCTTTTAACCCAGATTGAGCCTACCGAGGGACCTAATGGACTTACAGTGACGGGCTCCAATGATCCGAGATTAGCCTGTCAAACTCTTTGACACGATTAATCAACATTCATTAGCTACGGTAACACTCCACTATAGCCCGTAGTTGCACTCCGTCGGTCTGCGAATATTACGCGTCCCACCGATATAACCAATGCCCATCGATCGACCCTTCACGGGTTGTTCGTGAGACACTACCGAGTCAAATTACCGCTTTACCCCGTGTCTACCTCTTGTTCCTTAAGTTCCCACTTTGCTCCTCTAATGAACAACATATTGTGATGGTCCAACCATACAGAACACCCTTCTCGGCCCAATGAGAAGGTGGGTGCTCGTTGTCCAAGCCACGGAGACGAAGACTTAAGGGAACAACCCCTCTAGTTTCCCTAAAGGCGGGGAGCAGTGAATTCCATCTCGCGTAGTTAAGTCCCGGCTCCTACTTGGTCCTGTCCCCGAGAAGATAGGCATATTGGGCGAGTAATCGTGACCACCCTCACCGTGTACTAGTCAAAGGACGGACCCTGCAGATAGGAGTCCGTAACACGCTCGTGGATTCAGTCGAGTCACTAATGCTCATCTACGATATTATTAGTCCTCATCACAACGGTGTTACATCGTGAGGGTCTAATAATTCACGATCTGTCTTGTACAATCTCATTGCACAGATGCCCCCACTCGCATGTCAACCACATGAACGAGTCGAGATCACCTCGTTTGTATCTAATACAAAGCGGGCGCATCCACATGTATCCGAGTTTAGGTCTCCAACCCTATCCATATATCAGAGACCGTTCGGGTCATTAACTCGACTTAAGCGTGATCCTCGCCAGTGTGTCCACTACACACCGCTCAAGTTCTAGTTCTCTCATAAATTCAATGACCGGAGCTTAGTTTATTGGAAAAGTTTATAAATATTGCGAGACACAAAGTGATGAAATGAATAACTCTTATTAATTTCAAACAGTAATTTACAAACATGAGATTAGGACAAAAATCCCAACAGATGTTGTCTAGATATAAGATGCAGAACTCCAAGAAGGGTTGTTGCCTTTCAGGCATTGGGTTCACTTGTCTAAGGATCAATGTCCTAAGACTCCTCACGAGGTTGAGGATATGAGACGAATCCCCTATACTTCAGCTATAGGGAGCCTGATGTATGCCATGCTGTGTACTAGGCTCGACATCTGTTATGCAGTTGGGATTGCCAGTAGGTATCAATCTAATCCAAGATTAGATCACTGGAAAACCGTAAAGGCAATCCTCAAGTATCTTAGGAGAACGAGGAACTACAACCTTGTGTATGGGAGTGGGGATTTGATCCTTACGGGATACACAGACTCTGACTTTCAGACCGATAAGAATTCTAGGAAATCCACTTCGGGTTTAGCCTTCGTTCTGAATGGAGGAGCTGTAGTGTGGCGAAGCATCAAACAGAGATGCATTGTTGATTCCACGATGGAAGTCAAGTATGTTGTGGCTTGTGAAGCTGCAAAGGAAGCTGTTTGGCTTAGAAAATTCATGCTGGATTTGGAAGTTTTTCCAAATATGAACTTGCCAGTGACGCTGTATTGTGACAACATTGGTGCAGTAGCCACCTCGAAAGAACCTCGGAGTCATAAAAGGGGCAAGCACATTGAGCGTAAGTATCACCTGATACAGGAGATTGTGCACTGCGGAGACGTGACAGTCACGCAGATAGCTTCGGAGCACAACGTTGCTGATCAATTTACAAAGGGCATCACGGTTAAGGTGTTTGAGGGTCACCTAGAGAGTCTAGGTCTTCGAGTGTTTCCTGACTAGGGTAAGTGGAAGTATTGTAAAGGGGTATTCAATGCTCTAGTTTATTGTATTATTTTATTGTATTACTTTACTGTACATTTGAGAAATGTATTATGTACTCCACTAGCTTAGTCCAAGTGGGAGTTTTTTGGGATGTATGCCCTCATCTCGTGTAGTTTGTAATATTCCAAGTTGTAAATAAATAAGAGTTATTTATTTGAACCTTGTGACATAAATAAGAGTTATTTATTTGAACTTTGTGTCTCGCATATTTCATAAACTTTGTCCAATAAACTAAGCTCTAGGGTCATTGAATTAATGAGAAAATTAGAACTTGAACGGTGTGTAGTGGACACACAGGAAGGATCACGTTCGAGTTAATGATCCGAACGGTCTACAATATATGGATAAGGTTGGAGACCCAATCCTGGATATGCTGTGGATGCGACCCGCTTTGTATTAAGATACAAACGAGGTGATCAGACTCATTCATATGGTTGACATGCGAGTGGGGGCATCTTGTACAATGAGATTGTACAAGATCGAACCATGAATTATTAGACCTACTAATATAACACCGTTAACAATATGGGACCAATAACTTCGTAGATGACCATTAGTGACTCGACCTTAATCCTAAGCGTGTCACGGGCTCCTGTCTGCGGGGATTTGTCCTTTGACTAGTACCGGTAAGGGTGGTCACATTTACTAGCCCAATATGCCTATCTTCTCAAGGACAGGATCAAGTAGGGAGCTGAGAACTTAACTACGCGAGATGAAATTCACTTGTTCCCGCCTTTAGGGAAACTAGAGGGGTTGTTCCCTTAAGTGTTATCTCCATGGCTTGGGTAACGGGCGCCCACCCTCTCACTGGTACGAGAGGGGTGTTGTGTATGGTTGGACCATTACAACGTTTTTGTTCATAAGAGGAACAGTAGGGACTTAAGGAGCAAGAAGTAGACACAGGGGTAAAACGGTAATTTGACCCAACAGTGTCTACGAACAACCTGTGAATGGTCGACTCATGGGTATTGGTTATATCAGTAGACACATCTTGTCTTACTATGATGAGAGTGCAGCTACGAGCTTTAGTGGAGTATTACCATAGCTAATGAATGTTGATTAACCGGGTCAAAGAGTTTGACAGGTTAATCTAGGATCATTGGAGCTCGTCACTATCGGTCCATAAGGTCCCTCGGTTGGCTCAAACTGGATTAATTGAAGGTTTACATTTTTGGTGTGAATTTGAAGTGTTCAAGTTCACTAAAGGGTAATTATGTCATTTATATGAGATATGAATGATATATTATATAGTTTAATGTGAATGAGATTCATAATAAAGTATAGGTTAGCCTAATTGTTGAATTAGGGCTAACTTGAAGAAATTTGATTGAGAGAAATTAAATTGAATTTGATTCAATTTAAAAATCCACAATAATACAAATGTGATTTGTAAAATGAGATATGAGATATCTTATTATATGTGGTTATGCAAATATGATTTGCATAACCTATGGTTGTGGTAAAATGGTAAATAGGTGGAGATTTCAACTCCACCTATCACCATTATTGAAACCCCTTTGCAAGAAGGGGTGGTAAGTCTTCTTGCTCATTTTTGGATTTCTCACCAAAGCAATTAGAAAATTCTCTCTCAAATCTTGCTCTCTCAAACTCTCCTCCCTACACCAAAAGAAGAGAATCCCACCATTGTCCTTCTACCAAAAGTAGAACAACCGAGTAATCGAGTGGAAGTGTCGTTAGTTGGATTGTTCGAGGAGTTCGAGATCGTTGAGAAGAACACGAAGAGTTCGTGATCGAAGGAAGGAAAACTTGAAGATGGTCTTCAACAAGTAAGTTGTTATTCCTTGCTGATTTTCCTTCTAAATGCATGTTTTAGCCTATTACTATTAGATATTAATTTTAAGAAAACAAATTGCTTAATGATACCACGATGATTCGATCGTCTTCCGCTGTGCGGGGATTCTCATTTCCTTTAATTGGTATCAAAGCCAATCGTTGGCTTCTCGTTATGCATTTGATTTTCTTAAATTAGGTGAGTAAATGCTTTAATTCATGAGATGAATTCTGGTTTTGCAAAATGGACGTTTTCAGTTTTGACATTTTTATTAGATTTACATTAATGTTGATTTGATCAATGTAAGGGCCCGTGTTTTGAGCAAATTTTAATGTAAATCGAGTCTGTAAGTCTGGTCGTTCGTGGCATGAGATGTTGTGAAGAAATCAGAGCAAAAACGGGCGAGGAACGACGAAGAAAAGTAAGAGGTGCTTGTTGTTCTGAAGACGTTGTTCTCAACGCTGCCATTGCGGGCGGAGGCTTGGCTGCAGAGCAGCGTTGCAACGCCGAGTGGTGTTTGAAGCAAATTCAATCATGGGGCGTTTTTAATTCTTATTTTATTTTTTTGGTAAAATGTAATTTTATTTTAATTAATTTTATTTTATTAAATAATATTAATATAATTGTTATATTTAATGTTAATTAATTAAAATAAATGCCCCTAAGTGCCAAAACTGGTCCATTTTAGCTATTTAATTATTTTATGCATGAGATGTATGATTTAATTAATTCTATGTGCATAATGTATGCCATATAGATTTAAAATCCCACCTTAGGTTAAACATTTCATGCATCATTTTATAGTATAAGTGTTATAATATATAGTATGCATGATAGGTTATATTATAAATGTTATAATATAATTAAAAACATGTTTTAACTTATTTAATATAAGAGTTATATTTTAGATTAAAGTATGCTCATGCATTTTATTTCATGTGATGAATATTTTTTATAGTCTATAGTTATTCATGTGATGAATGATCAAGCACCATAACAAAGAAATGCATGTAACCTAAGTTAATTATTAGTTTTAAAGTGTTTAGAACTTGAATAATTAGACTTAGGTTTTCTAGTTCTAATAGGATTAGAATTAGGAAATCATAATATGACCTTTGAATGGTGACTGAGAAGTAACCCTGTCTAAGGAAGGTTTTGTCTAAGGATGGGGTCTTTAAGTTGACGCTTGCGGAAAATCCCTACCTAGAAACCGACCTGGTAGTGAATTCGGTCCGGAGATTCTTAGGTTATATTCTCGTGAGTGGCGTTATTTAAAAGTTAATTAATTTACTCACTTAGACCTAAGTTAATAATGTGATTATAAACTTAGGCTAAATTCAATATAAGAGTTATATTGGTAGACTTAGGTAAATTTTAGCCGGTTTATCTAGGTCAATCGCGATTAATATAAAGTGCTGAGTGGGAGGAAATAAAGTGTATAAGATACATTTAATTTTCCGACCACAAATCTTCATAAAGTCCGCACCGTGAGATCCATACTCGGTCTCGTGGCGCAAATGGGAGTGTCTCCCTTCGGATGGTATTTGTATGGATCAATATCATAGTAGATGGAGAGAGTACTTATAGTGAGGGGGAGCGGGACCTGTGAAAAACGGGACCCACGGTCTCTTCTTTCGATTCACACCGTGAGACCCCTATGATCCACCTGCTAGTTTGGCCTGGACCAGACAATCCCTTCGGAGGACCGTGAATTCCTGAAAGGAATACAGTTTCCTTGTTGGTTTTCCTTGTTGGTTCACCCTTCGGTGGCTATCGTTTGGACGGATACTTGGAAACTTAAAGATTGAGGGTAACACTCACGGAGTTCATTAAGAGTTAATGGATTCGACCAAATAATGGTAACTGGACTCCTAATGGAATAAGAGTTTGTTGGTATTTTTGTCCTAATCTCGTGTTTGTAATATATTGTTTGAAATTAACAAGAGTTATTCATTTCATCACTTTGTGTCTCGCAATATTTATAAACTTTTCCAATAAACTAAGCTCCAGGGTCATTGAATTTATGAGAGAACTAGAACTTGAACGGTGTGTAGTGGACACACAGGGAGGATTACGTTCGAGTTAATGACCCGAACGGTCTACAGTATATGGATAGAGTTGGAGACCTAATCTCGGATACACCGTGGATGCGACCGCTTTGTATTAGATACGATTTGAGGTGATCGACTCGTTCATATGGTTGACATGCGAGTGGGGGCATTACGTGCAATGAGATTGTACAAGACCGTCACAGTGAATTATTAGACCTCACGATGTAACACCAGATTGTGATGTAGACTAATAACCGTGAATGACCATTAGTGACTCGACACAATCTCCGAGCGTATTACGGACTCCGATCTGCGGGTCCGTGCATCCTTTGACTAGTACAGTGAGGGTGGTCACAGTTACTCGCCCAATATGCCTATCTTCTCAAGGACAGAACCAAGTAGGGAGCTGGGAACTTAACTACGCGAGATGGAATTCACTCGTTCCCGCCTTTAGGGAAACTAGAGGGGTTGTTCCCTTAAGTGCTGTCTCCAGGGCTTGGACAACGGGCACCCACCTTCTCACTGGCCCGAGAAGGGTGTTGTGTATGGTTGGACCATCACAATATGTTGTTCATTAGAGGAGCAGTGGGGACTTAAGGAACAAGAGGTAGACACAGGGGTAAAACGGTAATTTGACCCAGTCGAGTCTACGAACAACCTGTGAAGGATCGACTCATGGACATTGGTTATATCAGGGGACACGTAATATTCTGCACTGACGGGAGTGCAGCTACGGGCTATAGTGGAGTGTTACTGTAGCTAATGAATGTTGATTAACCCTGTCAAAGAGTTTGACAGGTTAATCTCGGATCATTGGAGCCCGTCACTGTAGGTCCATTAGGTCCCTCGGTGGGCTCCACCTGGGTTAAAAGAAGGGTTATTGTTTTCGTATGTAATTTCACTTTAAGGGCATTTATGTCATTTATATGAGATATGAATGATATAATATATAGTTTCATGTGAATGAGATTCATAATAAACTATAGGTTAGTCTAATTGTTGAATTAGGACTAATTGGAGAATTTGATTGAGAGAAATTAAATTGGATGTGATTCAATTTAATTAATCCACAATTATTGAAAAATGAGATTTGCAATATAAGATATGAGATATCTTATATTATGTGGTTATGCAAATCTCATTTGCATAACCTATGGTTGTGGTATAGTGGTAATAATGAGGAGAAATTAACTCCCTCATTCCACTATTTAAACCCTTTGGAAGAAGGGTTTGGGTATCATTCTCTCATTTTCTTGTTTTTCATCAAAGAAGAGAAGAAGAACTCTCTCAATTCTCTCTCAATTCTCCTCCCCCCCCAAAACTCTTACAAGATCCCACCATCTTCCCTTCTCCAAAAGAGAACAACCGAGAAGATCACTTGGTGGTGTTCAAGATCTTTTTGGTGGAAGTTTTTGTTGAGATCGAGTAGCCCGAAGAGTTCGTGGCACGAGGAAGAATTTGCAAAGTGTTTGTCTACAACAAGTAAGTAAAATATGTTCTTCTGTAAAATTTCTTCTTCTTTAAGCATGTTTAGCCTAGATCTAAGTGTTAGATCAATTTTAATAAACACATGTTGCATAATGATACCACGACGATTCAATTCGTCTTCGTTCCGGGGGGGATTTCATTCCCTTCAATTGGTATCGAGCCATTTCGATGGTTCTTCTTTTATGCACTGTTTTGTTAAAATTAGGTGGGTATTTTGCAATAATTTCATGAGATGATTGCTTGGTTTGCATTATGGATGTTTTCAATTTTTGGCACTAGATTAGATTTACAATTATGTTGATGAGATCAATGTAAGAGCCCGTTGTTTTTGGGCATTTTGTTGTAAATCGATTCTATAAGTCCGGGTCGTTCGTGGCAAGAGTTGTTGTGAAGAAATCGGAGCGGAAACAGGCAAAAATCGATGGAAGAACAACAAAGTGTTTGTTGTTCTGTCGATAGCGTTGAGACGCTGCCCAACGGCATCTCAACGCTGTTCTTGCGGACGGAGGCCTTGCAACAGATCAGCGTTGCAACGCTGGACATAGCGTTGCAACGCCGATGGCGTTGCTAACGCGGCTCAACGCTGTAGGCGACAGCGTTGCAACGCTGCACGCGTTGAGGGGCAGTTGCTGACGGTTTTTTCGCGAGAAGTGGGAAGTTTTTTCACATCATGGGCGGTTGGCAGTTGCTGACGATTTTTTCGCGAGAAGTGGGAGGTTTTTCATATCATGGGCGTTAGAGTTGCTGGCGGTTTTTTCGCGATAAGTGGGAGGTTTTTCACTTCATGGGCGGTTATTTTCGTAATTTTATTTTTTTATTTATAAAATGTAATTATTTATTTAATTTAATTATTTTTTAAATAATATTAATATAAATGTTATATTAATGTTATTTAATTAAATAATTGCCCATAGGTGCCAAAAACTGGTCCATTTTTGCTATTTAGTTATTTTATGCATGAGATGTATATTTTAATTAAATTCTATGTGCATAATGTATGTCATATAGATTTAAAATCCCACCTTAGGTTAAACATTTCATCAATCATATTTATATTATAAGAGTTATAATATTTAGTATGCATGATAGGATTATATTATAAGAGTTATAATATAATGTATGCATGTTTTAATTTATTTAAATATAAGTGTTATATTTTTAAATTAAAAGCATGCTCATGCATTTAATTCATGTGATGAATTATATTATGTTATAGTATATAGTATTATTCATGTGATGGATGATCAAGCACTATAAAATAAAAATGCATGCAACCTAAGTTAATTATTAGTTTTAAAGTGTTTAGAACTTGAATAATTAGACTTAGATTTTCTAATTTTCTAATGAGATTAGAAATTTAGGAAATCAAATATAACCTTTGAATGGAGACTGATAAGTAACTCTGTCTAAGGAAGGTTTTGTTTAAGGCCAGGGTATTTAAGTTGACGCTTGCGAACACCCCCTACTCAAAAAACCGACACGGAGTGAATTCGATGCGAGATTCTTAGGTTATATTCTCGTGAGTGCCGTTAATTAAGTGTTAATTAATTTACTCACATAGACCTAAGTTAATAATGTGATTATAAACTTAGGTTAATACCATATAAGAGTTATATTGGTAGACTTAGGTAAATTTTAGCCTGGTTTATCTAGGTCAATCCCTAATAAAATTAAAGTCTTTGAGTGGGAGGAAATATAGTGTATGAGATACATTTGAATTTCCAACCACAAATCTTTTTTAAGTCCGCACCGTGAGATCTATACTCGGGCTTGTGGCGCAAATGGGAGCGTCCCCCTTCAGATGGCATTTGTATAGGTCAATATCATCGTGGATGGAGAGAGTACTTATAGTGAGTGGGAGGCGGGACTTGTGAAAACGAGACCCACGGTCTCTTCTTTCGATTCACACCGTGAGACGCCTATGATCCGCCTCGCTAGTTTGGCTCGACTGACAATCCCTTCGGAGGGCTTGATCATGGGAGTCTAACACCGTGAATTCCCGAAAGGATATAGTTTCTGGTTGGTTTTCCTTCTTGGTTCACCCTTGGTGGCTATTGTTTGGACGGATACTTGGAAACTTAAAGATTGAGGGTGACACTCCACGAATTCGTTAAGTGTTAATGAATTCGATCGAACAATGGTAATTGGACGCCTAATGGAATAAGAGGTATTCTGGGATTAGGGTCTGATGGAGAAAGTCTCGTCCTAGAGGAGGAGTGTTCTGTTCACCCTTCGGTGGCGGTCATTCTAAACCTTTAGGGTATCATTGCAAAATTTTGAATGACCTAGGGATCATGAAACTTTTTTGCTAAAACTTGATTGGATTTCAAAAAGTTTTTTGCGAGACTAATACAAAGTTTTTTTTTTATATTTCAGCTAAAAATGTCTAGCGCTATAATAGCTTTACTCGCTTCAGATAAATTAGTGGGAGATAATTACCAAAGTTGGAAAAACAACATCAATACAATTTTGGTACAAGACGACATAAAGTTCGTGCTTTCTGAGGAGTGTCCTCGGATCTGTCGCTCGACCGCGTCGCGCAAGTGTTCGCGATGCGTATGATCGATGGATCGGGGCCAATGAAAAGGCCAAGGTCTACATAATTGCCAAAGATGTCCGATGTCTTGGCAAAGAAGCATGAGTGATGGTTTCCGCTAAGGAGATCATGGAGTCCTTGCAGGAAATGTTTGGACAACAGTCCTTTCAGGTCCGACATGACTCACTCAAATACGTTTTCAACGCACAGATGAAAGAAGGGTCGTCTGTCCATGAACACGTTCTAAACATGATGACCCACTTCCATCCGGCGAGATGAACGGGGCTTCGATCGACGCAGTCGAGCCAGTCGATTTCATTTGGACACTCTTCCGAAGAGTTTTTCTTCGCCAGTAGCAATGTTGTTATGAACAAAATAAGCTACACTCGACTACCCTCCTCAATGAGCTACAGAATTTCCAATCCTTGAACAGGGTCAAGGAATGCGAGGCAAATGTTGCCTCATGTGTCTTATCACGAGGGTTCGACCTGCGGGGACGAAACTTGTTGCTCCTTCACGCCCGAAAGGGAAGAAGAGGATGAAGAGGGGTAAAACTGACCAAGCTGCCGCCCATAAAGGCAAGAAGGTCAAGGAGGTTGCAGAGAAAGGAAAGTGTTTCCACTGCAATGGGGGCGGACATTGGAAGAAAAACTGTTCCAAATTTCTGGTCAAGAGGAAGAATCAAGGTAAATGTGATTTACTTGTGACAGAAACATGTTTAGTGGAGAGTAGTGACTCTGCCTGGGTATTGGATTCGGGCGCCACTAACCACGTTTGTTCTTCTTTTCAGGGAATTGATTCCTGACAGCCGCTGCGAGAGGATGAGGTGACTCTACGGGTTAGATCCGGGGAGCTTGTCTCTCGCAGCCGATCGGCACTTCAGTGAAATCGCATTTTGGCGGAAGTACTTATTGTTGGACAATCTGTACATAGTTCCAGGGTTTACTAGAAACCTTGTTTCAATTTCCTGCCTAATAGAACATTGTATTTCAGTTTCTTTTGAATTTAATAAAGCGTTTATTTCTTTCAAAGTGAATGTTATATGTTCAACTTCACTCGAAAATAATCTGTATGTTTTGAAACCCAATTCGGTCAAAAGTATTTTGAATACTGAGTTGTTTAAAACTACAGAAACACGAACTAAGAAAGCAAAAGTTTCTCCAAAAGAAAATGCCCATCTTTGGCATCTTCGGTTAGGCCACATTAATCTCAATAGGATTGAGAAACTAGTGAAGAGTGGACTTCTAAATCAGTTGGAAGAAAACTTTATGCCAGTGTGTCAGTCATGCCTTGAGGGCAAGATGACCAAACGTCCTTTTAGTGGAAAAGGATACAGAGCCAAAGAGCCTCTTGAGTTAGTACATTCGACCTCTCGTGGTCCGAATGAATGTCAAAGCTCGGGGCGCGTTATGAGTACTTCGTGTCTTTCATGACGATTACTCCAGATATGGGTATATTTACCTAATGCACAAGAAGTCCAAACTCTTGAAAAGTTCAAGGAGTACAAGACTGAGGTTGAGAACCTCTTAGGTAAATCACTTTAAACACTTCAATCGGATCGAGGTGGAGAGTACATGGACACCGAATTCGGTGACTATATAATAGAACACTTGAATTACGTCCCAACTCTCAAAGACACGGTATGCCACAAGAGAATGGTGTATCGGAGAGGAGAAACAGAACCTTGTTGGACATGGTTCGGTCGATGATGAGCTATGCTCGTCTCCCTGATTCTTTTTAGGGGTACGCAGTAGAGACTGCGGTTTATATTTTGAACAATGTTCCATCAAAGAGTGTTTGTGAAACACCTTTTGAGCTCTGGAGTGGACATAAAGGTAGTTTACATCACTTCAGAATTTGGGGATGCCCGACCCACGTGTTGCTGTCAAACCCGAAAAAGTTGGAACCCCGTTCAAAATAGTGCCTATTCGTAGGTTACCCTAAAGAGACTAGGGGTGGTCTGTTTTACGATCCTAAGGAAAATAGGGTGCTTGTGTCGATAAACGCCACTTTCCTAGAGGAAGATCACGTCAGGGATCATTTACCAAGGAGTAAAATTGTATTGAATGAAATGGACAGTTCATCAGCAAGAGTTGCTGATGGGGCTAGTACGTCAACAAGTGTTGTTGATCCTAGCACGTCTAGTCAAATCCGTTCCCAAGAGTTGGGAATGCCTCGCGTAGTTGGAGGGCAGTGAGACAGCCTGATCACTACATGGGTTTAGCTGAAACCTCAGTTGTCGCTCCTGATGATGACAGTGAGGATCCATTGACCTATGATCAGGCAATGGTTGATGTTGACAAAGACGAGTGGATTAAAGCTATGGACCAGGAAATGGAGTCTATGTACTTCAATTCTGTATGGGAGCTTGTGGATCAACCAGATGGGGTAAAACCTATTGGTTGCAAATGGATATCCAAGCGTAAACGTGGCATAGATGGGAATGTGCAGACCTTCAAAGCCCGACTAGTGGCAAAGGGTTTTACCTAGGTTGAAGGGGTTGACTATGAGGAGACCTTTTCACCTGTTGCCATGGTAAAGTCGATTAGGATCCTTCTGGCCATTGCCGCGTATTATGACTACGAGGTATGGCAGATGGACGTCAAGACAGCCTTTCTGAATGGCAAACTTGATGAGACCATCTACATGAACCAGCCCAAAGGGTTTATTGCCCAAGGCCAAGAGCAAAAAGTTTGTCGGCTTATAGGTCTATTTATGGACTGAAATAGGCTTTGAGGTCTTGGAATATAAGATTTGATGAGGCGATCAAATCTTATGGCTTTGATCAAAATGTCGACGAGCTTTGTGTCTACAAGAAAATCGTTGACAAAACTGTCACATTTTTGGTATTGTACGTGGACGATATTCTTCTCATTGGGAATGAGGTAGAATTTCTTACTGACGTTAAAAAGTGGCTAGCTTTGCAATTCCAAATGAAAGATTTAGGAGAAGCTCAGTATGTTCTAGGTATCCAGATAGTCTGAAACCGGAAGAACAGAACGCTAGCCTTGTCTCAAGCATCTTATATTGACAAGATGTTGTCTAGATATAAGATGCAGAACTCCAAGAAGGGCTTGCTGCCTTTCAGGCATGGGGTTCACTTGTCTAAGGATCAGTGTCCTAAGACTACTCAAGATGTTTAGGATATGAGACGGATTCCATATGCTTCAGCTGTAGGGAGCCTCATGTATGCCATGTTGTGTACTAGGCCCTACGTCTGTTATGCAGTAGGAATTGTCAGTAGATATCAGTCCAATCCAGGATTAGATCACTGGACAGCGGTAAAGGCAATCCTAAAGTATCTTAGGAGAACGAGGAACTATAGCTTAGTGTATGGTAGTGGGGATTTGATCCTTACGGGATACACGGATTCTGATTTTCAGACCGATAAGGATTCTAGGAAATCTACTTCGGGGTCAGCCTTCATTTTGAATGGAGGAGCTGTAGTATGGGAAGCATCAAGCAGGGATGCATCACTGATTCCACTATGGAAGCGAAGTATGTTGCGGTTTGTGAAGCAGCAAAGGAAGCTCATGACAGATTTGGAAGTTGTTCCAAACATGAACTTACCGATCACACTGTTCTGTGATAACAGTGGTGCAGTAGCCAACTCACGTGAGCCTCGGAGCCATTAGAGAGGAAAACACATTGAGCGCAATTATCATCTGATACGGGAGATTGTGCACCGCGGAGACGTGACGGTCACGCAGATAGCGTTGGAGCACAACGTAGCTGATCCATTTACAAAGCCCCTCACGGCTAAGGTGTTTGAGGGTCACCTAGAGAGTCTAGGTCTTCGAGAGCTTCTGACTTAGGGCAAGTGGGAGATGTGTAAACGGGTATTCAATGCCCTAGTTTATTGTATTACTTCATTGTAATTTATGTACATTTCTGAAATGTATTTTCTCCACTAGCTTAGTCCAAGTGGGAGTTTGTTGGGATTTTTGTCCTAATCTCGTGTTTGTAATATATTGTTTGAAATTAATAAGAGTTATTCATTTCATCACTTTGTGTCTCGCAATATTTATAAACTTTTCCAATAAACTAAGCTCCGGGGTTATTGAATTTATGAGAGAACTAGAACTTGAACGGTGTGTAGTGGACACACAGGGAGGATCACGTTCGAATTAATGACCCGAACGGTCTACAGTATATGGATAGGGTTGGAGACCTAATCCTGGATACACTGTGGATGCGACCCGCTTTGTATTAGATACAGACGACGTGATCTGACTCTTTCATGTGGTTGACATGCGAGTGGGGGCATCCTGTGCAATGAGATTGTACAAGATCGGACCGTGAATTATTAGACCTACTGATGTAACACCGCTGGACAGATGAGACTAATAACTTCGAGATGACCATTAGTGACTCGACACGAATCCCGAGCGTATTACGGACTCCTGCTTGCGCGGTGTCCGTCCTTTGACTAGTACGGTGAGGGTGGTCACGCTTACTCGCCAATATGCCTATCTTC